>OX465597.1:283271015-288271015 GCA_950022295.1 Bromus sterilis
CATGCTCCGGTATACGCAGGATCCGGGGACCGGCATCCCGAGTTGGACAGCGGTGTCTCCCGCATCCCTCGGACACATTGTTGGAGGGCAGATCCCGCATGCACGCCAGCGCTTGGTCCGATGGGCTGGCGCGTGCCGGAGAACCGTGTGATGAAGCGGAGGCGCTACCCTCCGAGCGTCAGGTCTCAGGTGGCAGAGGCTTGGCGGCCGGGGTGGCGCACGGCGCAGGGATGGGAGACGAAGGATGTGTTTGGTTCGAGGGCTATCCTCTCAGGGACAGGGATAGCCCTCTTTTAAAGTGGTTACCACCTGTTTGGATCTAAGGCAAAGGGGGATAGGGTCAACCATATGCTTGGAATATGCTTAAAAAAATGATAGCCCCAGCCGCGAAAAATTACCGGGTCGCGGCATCCCTCCTGCGCGCGATGGGAAGAGCCGTGTGACGCCCCTAAAATCAATCCGTGTACAGTAATCATACACGCAGGGTACATGGCTGAGATTAGGGTGCCACAGTGAGAGTATCACAGCACAACACTAAACACAAAAGGATAAACCAATATGTTACAAGATAAGGGGGCACTCGGAACCGAATACATAAGTTATACAAGCCATAATATCTGAGTACAGACATAGTTAGTCAAGTTTTGCCTTAAGAAGGCTAGTGTAAGGCCCGATATGCGGTACTGTTCCAGATCTAGATGTTTCCATCCAGATCCGGGTACGGAGCACATATCGGTCCCACCGCGACATATGACATAGCCATATGCCCCGGATTTCCAACATGATGTCACAACATTACAGATACAAGGATACAACATCTCATAAAATCGGCATACAACTGCCTTAAATACAATACAACAGCGGAAGATACATGTCTAGATACAGACTACAAGCAAATGCCTAGTGGCAAAGATAAAAACATCGATCCCCATAACCACACGGGTCCAGGCCCTCCGCCGGGATCCGCCTAACTAGTCGTCGTCGAGTCTCCACGTGAAACGTCGATCACCATACCTGTTGTCGATCAAGAACCCTGAAAAGAGTTCGGGGGTAGTATCATGAGTACAGAGGTACTCAGCATCCAACTGTAGTGGTCATCTGACCCAGCAAGGACTTCATCACTCGTCATTCTAGGACAACAATAGTTTACGGTAAGGAAGGGGTAAGTGGTGAGGTTGTTGCCACACTAGCATTTATGAAGTGGCTAACGATCTAGAGTAAGATAAGAAGCCAAGCATTCGATGAGGAATCGCCTCCAACAAGTCTTGCTATCAACTACTTACGCAATCATAACACCTATCCTATCCTTGTCCTCCTCTTCGCATCAAGACAAAGAAGAAGTAGTCAAGGCACACACACATTGATCAAGTTATATTAAGATTATCTCAGTTGTTGTTGTCTATGAACAAGGAGTAGGTCTCAAGTCGTCCATAACCGTGGACACAGCTTCTCGAAAAGATTTAACCCTGCAGGGGTGTACCAACTGCCCATTACAAGGCTCCGCATGCACGTCCATCTCTCTCAGTTGCTACCCATCACAGGCAACCATTTTATGATTTAGTTCCAAGAGATCCGAAACGACAGGTCCCTCTAACTAACAACAAACAAATCCGGGAGGCCCCCGGTGAGTCGACATCCATCTCAGGAGCCGGCCGCGCTCTCGATCTGGTCTCTACCGTCTGTCGCAGGTTTGTATAGCCGGTTAATCACACATGGGAAACCGGGTCCTCAGCCGGACAAGGTGGGCCAGCAAGGGAACTATGTCCTCACTGGTCCAGGTTGGTTTGTAAACAACTGGCGGCCGACCAGCACACACACGATTTCAAATGGTAAATCAGCTTGGGCCACCACTGGAAATGTTTGAAGCTAGGTAGGTAAGAAAAGGGGACCCCATAAAATCCCACACGCGGTTAGGCACGCTCAGTCTTAAAACCAATACCTGGAACTCGGGTCCTAGGTGACTCGAATGGAACAAAGCGTTGGGGCGGGATAGCCTAGACCTTCCATCCTTCGTCAAATATAGTCAACATTTATAATAATCATATCATCAACAAAAATATAATAATGTGATATCCCAAACCAAGGAGTAACAGGGTAACATCGTAGCATCCTAAGCATGCATACTAAGCAGGGGCTGAGCAATGAGCAATAGTAACATAGCAGTACAAGGTTTGCTGGGAGGGGACATGGATGTATCGGTTTGAAAGAGGCTGTAAACATGTGGTAGGAGCAAACATCGAACCTAACCTATACTAGCATGCAAACCGCTGGTTCAAATATAATGGATCATAAGTAATGTATAGTCCTTGCTTGTTGAGAGGTCGGGTTCCGAAGGTGTAGTTGATCGCAAGCTCGCATCGTCTTCGAGAGGTACCCGCGGAAGCACACAAGAGGGTAAACACTGGAAAGCAATCAACGAGCAAGCATCTATTACTACGAAGAAAACACGAGCAAGCATCAACAAGAAGGCAACACGAGACATCGCACCTACCGTCGAGAGCGGTTACTAACAGGTTAAGTGGAGTACTCGTCACACACGACGATACCGCACATTTAGAAAGGTTCAAGTTGTTTAGCTACAGGTGATCAACAAAGGTTGTTAACATGGCAAAGCACAGAAGCATGGCATGTCAAACAAACATGACAAGAGGTGGAGCATAAATAAACTATCTAATCTAGTCACTTTAAGTGGGGTGAAATCCTAGACATGGCAAACTATTGCGGACCACACAATAATTATGACATTTGGTACTGTTTTGTCCTAAACAATATTTTATTATTTTTATTAGCAAGCAAGAGCATCATAAACACAATCTACATGCAATTCTAGTCAAGTTACATATAAAGAACATTTTAAACAGAGCAACGGTTAAAAATTTATAGCAATTACAGTTTACAGTGGCAAGCAGTTGTAATTAGCAGGTAAACAGCATGTAAACAAAGTCAAACATGACAACAAGCAACATTTTATTAAACTACACGAAGAACTAAGCAATTTTCATGTTCAAAGCGTCGCGATCGGAACTACGGTTAAAAAATTACGGGCCTCGCAACAAACTAATACAATCTGCCAAAATAATCTATTCGGGAAAAAACTAGAGCAGAGAAAAAAAAGTGGAAGCCGGCTCACCATGGGCCGAGGCCCAAGTGGCTGCTCGGCTGGCCAGGGAGGCCGGCTCGGCTCGGGTGGCTGGGCCTTGGAGGGGGCGGCTGGGCCTTGGAGGGGTGGGCCGGTCCAGGCGGATGGTGGCGGTTCGAGGAGCCGACCTCGACGCCGTTCCCGCACGAGTGGCTGGCGGAGCGAGCGCCGGCGGCTCGCCGGAGGCGGCCTAGGCACAGCGAGAGGCGGCAGGGTGGTCGGGGCAGGCGGATCCGGCCGCGGGACGGGCTTCTGGCGGCGGCGCGAAGAGGTCCCGGGGGCGGCTTCTTCGAGCTCGGGCGGAGCTCCGTTCATGGCGCGGGCGGTGCGCTCCGGTTACCTGCGCGGGGAGAAGAGGGAAAGGAGGCCAGGGAAGAGGGAGAGAGGCGCGGGAGAAGGAAGGTGGCGGCTCGCCGGAGACAGGGGCGGCGGCAGCGAGCCCGCGGGCGGCTGCTGCAGGAAGGAGCTCGGGCGTGGGGTGGCTGCACGGAGGAGAGAGGAGGAGGGGAGTCCAAGGCGCTGACGTGGCGCGCTCGGAGCCGTCCATCTGCAGATCCTACGGTCCAAAATAGCCAGGGAGCTAGGGTTTCGGGATTTGGGGCAAAACCGGGGCAGATCTGGACATCGTGAGGGGGGTGGCTGCAATTTTGGCTCAGGGAAACCATAGAAAGAGGTGGGAGTGTGGTGGTCTTTATATAGCCCAGGTGGCTGGCAGTTTGCAAAAACATCCCCGGTTTTTCTCTCGCGCGCGCGGTGTTTACGTTTCTGACCGCCGGGGGTCCGCAGTACCTCCGATTCGGGTAAAACTTCGAACTGCGCGATCAGCGCGTCGAGCCGACGACGTTCACCTAGCGCTGGTACCGTTCCGAGAACACTTTCTGGCGCGCTATAAAAATAACCCTTTTAATTATTAAACAGGGTTTTTGTTCCATTGGCTGTGGCTGGTCTTAGGCGGTTTTCGCGACGGTGATCGGGTGAAACTCGGTGTCGCAAAGGTCGAGTGTCAGGGTGGCAATGGTCTGTCTCCGTCCGGTACGAGATAAGAGGGGGGGGGGGAATAATCGCCGATCAATAAATCGAGGATGCAAACACCGCAAACAAATCAGACAATCAAACAATTCACGCCGAAAATAATTTTTTTTAATTTTTGCAAAATCTGGGCTGTTACAGCTAGCACATATAATATCACAGATACAGATCGAAAAGGCAAGGCCTCCTTCCTGGGAGCCTCCGAAAATACTCCTGGTCCTGGTCAAAGGGGGATCAACGTAGTAGTAGGTGCCTCCGGGGTACTCCTGCTCCTGGCCTCCAACGTCGACTGCAGCGGCCGATCAGGCAAAACATAAAGGGGAAATAAAGCAAGGGTGAGTATCTAGTATACCCGCGAGTCTTACGTCCGCTACTAAGAATTTATGCATATGTATCAAATGGAAAGGGGAGGCGGTATATAGTGGACTGCAAGATAGAAATCAGAATAAGGGTCAGAAGCTAGGCCTATCGAAGACTAGCATCTTCGGACGAGTCTTGCAGCACAAGATGAGAACAACCAACAGTTTATAGAAAGCATAAAGTAACAATGAAGCAGAAGTTGCTGCAACTTTGTATAATAGTAATTTATAATGATTAATAATAATAAATGCCTCCGAGTTCCCCTCCTCGACTTCCCTGCGAGGAAGAAAACACGGAACCAACAGATTAATAGTAGTAGTTTGTAGTGATAAGATCCGGCTTCAGCAGAAAGCATCATGTTACCGTGGACACGGCTATTCGAATAGATTAAACTCCCTGCAGGGGTGCACTACTGTTCATCCTTCACGCTCGGATCTCCAGGGTGGCGTACACCTTGTTAGGGAATGCCCCACCGAGGCTATCCGACACACCGCAGCCCATCCTAGGCTCAGGAGAGAGGCCATCCGCCGGACTATATCATATGCGCCAAGGGGTCTAGGTCCCTCACCCTTGCACGCTCCTGCACGGTACGAGACTGGCTGGTGAAGCAAAAGCAAATCGAAACACACCTTCTGCAGCAAAGAAGACAAGACCGCTTCCCGGCCATCAGCCCGTGGTACTGCTGACGTCTGAAGAGCTTTCGGACGAAACTACGATGCGGAGGGCCCACACCGTAATCCCACGTGTAGGTAGTGCGTACAGACCAACGGGCCTCTCAAGTCATCCACCGAACCATTTAGCATTTTAATTAACCTGCGTGACAACCGTTATCGTTGCCTCGACTTAACTGACCCGCGGACAACGACAGCAGTCAGGACCACCAGTACATCGATGCCTGCCCTGTCATCCCACCAAGTATCTGCGGTTACCAACAAGGTGAACCGTCTCCTTACCTTGTCTCACATGTGCTCTGGGTAGAGCTCCACTTTCGTGGTTTTGGTAACCCTCGCGAGATACGAGCAGGGGCCAAGCACGCCAGTAACATAGGTCGTACCCTCCCTATCGTTCCCGACGCAATACTGCTCGCGGGTACCGTTGAGTCGCCCGACTTCTTACCTTAAGGACAACCGTTGCTCAGGTACCTAGAGCGGTTATACAGAGTCAGCAACGAGTGGAGTACAAGGATTACTCCTTGATAGCTCACATTAGATGGTGGCTCGGCAGAGCCGAGCTAGGGGTCCTTAGGCGGTGTCTGTATTGTACCGTACATGTTGTAGTTATAATATTGTAACCGTGTTCACTCACCAGAGTGATCACGACCCGCTATCTAATCCTAGCTAACAATGCACAGGGCTCACTGCTGAATAATGTATAGTTATAATAGGCAGCATAGGATAAAGGAAGGTACATCAAGGGGCGACAATAATAGGCTATGCAATTGAATAGGATTGTAACGTAGCAACGGCAGTAACAATGCCTAGTGCAATAAAAGTACGGAATAGATAGACGATATCTAGGGAAGAGAATGGCTCTGCTTTCCTGGTAGCTCGACGGTAGGGGTAGGGTCGTCGACGAAGTAGTCGTACCCGGCAGCTCTGTAGTCGACGGTAGCAGCGGGGTCTACCGGAGATTAAGGGGGGGAGAGAAACAGTAAATACAAAGTAAACATAACAAAAAGATGCATGACATGACATATGCAAAGTTAACGGTGTTCTAACGCAGTGCAATGCACGTTGCTCGGAGCGGGAATTCATCCGGGGATGAAATACCGTCTCCGGGTGATTACCGGATAGGGTGGACGGAGGGGGAAGGGTTCATGCCGGAGGTGTCGTGGACATCCGACAAACGTGTGGATGGTGTAACCGTGCTAGTTTAAACATTCCGAACAACTTTCGTGTTCAGAATAAATTCATCCGGATACTTTAACAGTACCGGAAAATTCATCGGACAAACGGTCCAGAGGGGGATGGTTTGATGTTCGGTATGTTAGAGGGGGGGTGGTAGACCAACGGATAGCGTATCCGTATTCGTTATATTTTTCTGATCAATTTTCATGTATAAAGTTTTTGAATCTGACTTACGGTTTGAAAGATATTCGATTTTAAAATTTAAATCATTTTCTGAATTTTCTTTTTTAATAAAATGCAACATTATCCAGAACAAGGGGTTTGACCAGTCAACTGACATGTGGGTCCCACATGTCAGCCTTTGGTTGCTTATAAAATCATTTTGTTTAATTAAACAGCACGTGGCCCCACATGTCATAGGGACATTACATTTTTATTTTAATTAAACTAATTAATCTGCAGGTGGGCCCTATGAGTAAGTGACACAGAGGTTCAATTAAACAAATTAATTAATTTAATGGGGCAGGGGCCCACATGTCATATGTCCAGAGGGGGGTTATTTTTAACTAACAGTTAATTAGGGGACCGGGCCCCACATATAAGTGTCTGTGGACGGTTTAATTAACGCTGACCATAACTGGCATCTGGGACCCGCCGGCCAGTCGCACGGGAGCTCGCCGCCGAGGCCAACTCCGACGAACTTGATGGCGTGCTCGAATCCGGCCACTGTTTGGGGCGGCGACTGGTGCTACGGGCTCCTGGGAAGATCCACGTCGAATGGTGGTGGTGCTGAGTCGTGGGGTCGGCGGAATCGACGCCGGCGTCGAGCCGTGGTGGCAGCCGTGTACGGGCGTGGTCGGAATTGGGGCTATGGGGATATCGAGCGCGTTCAAGTTACCCTAACGTGGTCTACGGCTCAAGGGGAGCACATCGGTGATGCGCGGCGTGAGCTGGGGACACGGGAGCGAGCACACGGACGCCCATGGCGGCACCGAGGTCGGCTCCCATGGCAATTGTAACACCCTTGGTGTCATGTAACAGTAATCAATTTTGTTAATGACAATTACTGTTGCTAATGTCACTTTGATCATCTTTGCATTTGATCACTCCAAAAACCCTTTTGGTTGTTATTAAAAATAATGTGATAAATAAAACTTTGTGCAAAATTGTGCAACCAATTTTGTTAAATGCCTAAAAATAAGTGGACCATGTTAAACCAACATTGAGTATTTATTGCATTATTTAAATATTGCAAACAATTCAAACCAGTGCTAAAATAGCCCCTTTCATCAGTTGCTTATTCAAAACAAATATTAAATGATTTTATAAAAGCTTCAAACTTTTTGTAGCAATAGTCTAAAATGGAACAATAATATTGGAGCAGCTTTCATATTTTACAAAACTCAAATACTAGTTAAATAAATTATAAACAGAAAAAAAGAGAACAAAAAGAAAAGAAACAAAAAAGGGAAAATCCTAAAATTCGCATAGGGCGAGGCCCCCTCACCTCTCCATTAGGCCCGGTCCACCTTGGCCTCCTCCTTCCTTGCTACAGGGGGGGAGTGTTGTGGCGCCCATCGCCATGGCCGACGTCGCCAGCGAGGGTAAGTGCCCCCGCACCCCTGGGAACCCTAGCACCCCTCCCAGTTCCCCCCCTCGCGCCGCCGCTTTCCCTCTCCCTCACCTCGCCCTCGTCTCGGTCGTCTTCTCCAAGTGCGGCCGTAGGCATGCCGTCGTCGCCCACGCGGCCAACGGCCGTCATTCGTCTCCCTGTCGTGTCCTGAAGCTTCCCCTCTGTCATCTTCGTCGTCTCCACGTCCGTCGACTCCGGCGACAAATTCCTCGCCGTCGACCCCTCCCCGGCCACCACGAGCCCTCCCCGAGCTGCCCTGTGAGCTGCACCATCGATTCCCCCTCTCCCCTCCTCTAATTCGTCGTCGTTTGGCTACATTGTCGTCGTCTCCGAGCTCGGCCGCCATGGACAGAACACGAGCCCCATGTGGACTCTCCGTGGCGGGATGCCATGGCTCGCTGCGCCCTGCGTGCCTTGGTTGTGCCCCGTGCGCGACCTCGGCGCGCGTCGCATCCCCCTGCACTTCGACGTAGCCTCCTCCGCATAGCTCCGCCTGCTGCGGCCCGCCATGGCCTGTCGCGCCTCTGTCCGCGCCCTCGCCGCGCCGGGTTCCGGCAGCCCGCTTGGTCGCGCCCGCTGGGCCAGCCGTGCACTCGTCGCCGCGGCCTCCCTCGCCAGAGGCTCGAACCCAGCCCCCGCCGTGCCACGGCTTCCCGCCGGCGAGCCCGTATGGGTTGGGCACGGGTTAACCCCCCCCCCCCCCTAATTAAAATTGATCAGAGAAAAAAACTATTTAGTTAATAGGGTCAATGACAAGTGGGCCCTAGGCCATTAGGGTTAAGTTAAAGAAAAAAAACTGTTAAGATAAATATCCCTGTTAGACTTACATGTGGAGCCCACCCCCCTGATAATTAATTGTTAGATTTAAATAACTTTGATTAGACACTGTGTCTATGACAGACATGGCCCACTGGTCAGGTTTGACCAGTCAACTACTTGTGGATAATGTTGCTATTTTATTAATAAAAGAAATCCGGGAAATGATTTAAAATTTATTTAAACTGCAAAAATCAATATATTTTAAAATGTGTATCAGATGAAAAAACTTTATACATGAAACTTGATCAGAAAAACATAACGATCAAGAATACGCTACCCGTAGGTCCACCAACCCGCTCTAGCATACCGAACCCGTGACACCCCCCCCCCCTCTGGGCCATCTGTCCGATAATTGCCCGATACCGTAAAACTCTCCGGATGAATTTATTCTGAACACGAAAGTTGTTCAGAATGGATCAACTCACATGGATACAACCTTCACATGTTTGTCGGATGTCCATGACACCTCCAGCATGATACCTTCCCCCTCCGGACACCCTGTCCGGTAATCACCCGGAGCTGACAGTTCATCCACGGATGAATTCCCACTCCGTGCTACGTGTATCGTACAACGTTAGAGCATCGTTAACATTTTATATGTCATGTCTTGTATTTGTATTTCTATTATGGATGTGTATTTATTGTTTCTCCCCACTCTTTTATTGTCCGGTAGTCTCGACGTCCGCTGCTCATGCCCCTATGATCGACTACTTCGTCGACGACCGTACCTCTACCGTCGAGCTTACAGGCAAGCAGAGCCATTCTCTTCCCCAGATATCGCCTATCTTTCCATACTTTTCTTGCACTAGGCATATGATGCTGCTACGTTACAGTCCTATTCAATTGCATAGCCTGTCATTGTCACTCTTGATGTACCTTCCGTTATCCTATGCTGCCTATTATATATATTATATTCAGCAGTGAACCCTGCGCCTTGTTTGTCAATAGGATTAGATAGCAGTTCGTGTTCACTCTTGGAGTGAATGCGGATACGATACATTACAACTGCTACAGGTACGGTTCAGAGCAGACACCGCTTCAGGCCCCTACCCCGGCTCTGCCGAGCCACATCAAGTGTGAGCTATCGAGGAGTAATCGTTGTACTCCACTCGTTGCTGACTCTGTATAGCCGTCCTAGGGTACTGAACCACGGTTGTCCTTACAGGTAAGGAGTCGGGTGACCCAACGGTGCCCGCGCAGAATATCTTAGCGGAACGACAGGTCAGGTGTATTCCACCGGTGTGCGGCGGGCCTGGTACCGTTCGTGGCCGAAAGATTTCCTGTTGTGCGAAAGTCGAGCTCTTCGGAGCAAACGCGAGACAAGGTAAGGAGACGGTTCACCTTGTTGGTAACCGCACGAGTTGGTGGGACGACAGGGCAGGCACTGACGTTACTGGTGGTCCTGGCTGCTGACGTTGACCGCGACTCATTCAGTAAGGGACAACGGTAACGGTTGTCTCGATAGAAAATTAATAAAATGCTTAACGGTTCAGGTGGATGACTTGAGTGGGTCGACGTGCCCTATACGCACTACCTCCACGTGGGATTACGGTGTGGGACCTCCGCGTTGTGGTCTCGTTCGAAATCTCTAAAAGACGTCCAGTTCAGCATTGTGGCAGGGACGGATCGCACTGCGGCGTTGGAATTCACCCTCCTCACAACGACCCGGAGAGTGAGGGGTGATAGGCCCATGACCCCCTTGCCCTTAGGGTTGTAGACCGGCGGGGACCTCTCTGATGAGCCGTAGGATGGGCCTCGGCGTGTCGGATAGCCTCGGTGGGGTGTTCCCTAACAAGGTGTACGCCACCCTGGAGATCCGAGCGTGTAGGGTAACAGTAGTGCAGCCCCTGCAGGGAAGATAATCTATTCGAATAGCCGTGTCCACGGTAACAGGACGCTTTATGTTGAAGCCAGAGCCTACTACTACAAACTACTACTATTAAACTGTTGGTTCCGGTTTCTTTTCCTCGCAGGGAGTCAAGGAAGGGAAGTCGGAGGCATTATTATTATTAAATATTACAACTTACTATTATACAATGCTGCAGCAACTTCTGTTGCATTGTTATTACATTCATGCTATTGAACTGTTGGCTGATTCTTACCTCATGCTGCAAGACTCGTCGAAAGATGCTAGTCTTCGATTATTCTGAATTCTACCTTGCAGTCCACTATATACAGCCTCCCCCTTCCATTTGATACAAATGCATAAATGCTTAGAAGCGGACGTAAGACTCGCGGGTATACTAGATACTCACCCTTGCTTTATTTCCCCTTTTTGCTTTGCCTGATCGGCCGCTGCAGTCGACGTTGGAGCCCAGGAGCAGGAGATTCTAGGAGGAGCCTACTACGACGTCGAGTTCCCGTTGACCAGGAGTAGTTCGGTGGATCCCAGGCAGGAGGCCTCGCCTTTTCGATCTGTATCTCTGATGTTATTTGTGATAGCCTTCTTAAGGCAGAACTTGACTAACTATGTATGTACTCAGATATTATGATTGTATGACTTTGTATTCGGGTCCGAGCGACCCCCCCCTTTGTTGGTTTATATTGGTTTATCCTTTTGTGTTTAGTGTTGTGCTGTGATATTATCACCGTGTCACCTTGATCTCGATCATGTACCCTGTGTGTATGATTACTGTATATGATCGTAAATCGAGGGCGTCATAGGTTGGTATCAGAGCCGACTTCCTGTAGGAAGCCACCCAACCACTACCTGGTCGAAGTTGAGTCTAGACTTTGAAAAACTATTTTTCTAACTTAATATTTGGCTTACGGGCCCACATCGATGTCACTACGTGTGATATCTATGGTATTAGGATCCTTTTCTTCGTACCTATGCTCTGGGAATCTGCTCTCTTATCATTGCTGGAAAGTTTTACAAACTCTGACATTAGGATCACGTTCTCTTGATTCCACCCGGCGTTCTGGTGCTTCCCCATTGATTGAGTCGTGTCGCAGGAGTTCTGACCCAGGTCCCGGACCGCGGATCCCATTCTCATTCTGGGCAGGCCGTGCGTTCTCTGGCACAAACTCCTGTGGCCAACAGTTTTCTTGCGGCGTGATTGACATAGTGGAATCTATGTCGCGTCGTGTAATCCTTACCGCGGTCTGCGCGCCGCCTACTGAGTCCTTTTTTTCTTAATTTTTACGACGTTACGCTGTCTGATTTTGACCGATTATGTGCAAAGATCTGTATGTCTTTATGACTACTATTGTGTATCTACCGCACTTCTCGTTCATTGCTCGTACTACATCATGTAGGACTTCTCATCCTTGCAAATACTTTGTCTGAACTAACCCCTGCTGTTCAGGCAGGATGGCCGACGATCCCTTGTTGTATTTTGCCGCCCTGATGCAACAGTTTGAGATGAACCGTGAGCAGTTTGATCTGAACCGTCAGTTCATGGCCGGAGTAATGGCCCAGCTTCCAAACCATAATGCCCCAATCACACTGCAAGAGTTCGTGCGCCTCAACCCGTCCATGTTTCGCGACTCCGCAAATCCTATGGATGTTGATGATTGGCTTCGTGATATCGCCTTTCAGATGGAGTCAGCTGTTGTTGCCCCTGACAGTTATGTCACCCATGCGATGTATCATCTG
The DNA here is from genome assembly GCA_950022295.1 of Bromus sterilis. Taxonomy (NCBI): domain Eukaryota; kingdom Viridiplantae; phylum Streptophyta; class Magnoliopsida; order Poales; family Poaceae; genus Bromus; species Bromus sterilis. The sequence continues at coordinate 283,283,441 of OX465597.1, forward strand.
AGGGGTCCAGCTGCTCAATGGTGGGAAAGCCACAGGCTTGCGCTGCTAGATGGAACTGTAACTACTTGGCAAGAATTTCAGTCAGCCTTCCGTGAGTGGCACATTCCTCTAGGTCTAATGGACCAGAAGAAGGAGGAGTTCCGCAAACTCCGTCAGGGCCAGACAACTGTTGATGAATATCATAGGAAATTCCTTGAGTTGTCCCGCTATGCTGAGAGAGACGTCGCCACCGACGCTCGCAAACAGGAGAAATTCCGAGAAGGAATGCGTCCTGATATAGAGCTTGCACTTGTCCTTCATGATTGTGTGGACTTGGCGACCCTTGTCAGCAAGGCTTTCCAAGTCGAAACTTCTCTGACTAAGCACCATGAGTCGCTCAAGCGTGCTCGAGATGCTGGCCCATCTTCGGGTTGGCCCGTTCAGAAACTTCGAGTCTGTCTCCCGCACAATGTTTTTCACCGGCCTGCTCCAACGCCAAGGCCGTCTTATGCTGCACCTCGTCTGCCTCCGCCTCCGAGACAGCTAACAGTACCGTCTGAACAACCCAGTATTATGGCTCCTCCCCAGAACGATGGCTTATGTCGCCAGTGTGGACAGCCAGGTCACCGCGCACCTTGTCCTCCTGTTGGCAGAAAAAGAAGTTGTAGAATCCGTCATTCCAGTAACCGCAACGCAAAACACTGTACTATGAGTTGTGCTCAGGTCACTCATGTCAAGATGGAAGAAGCTCGTGAGTCCCCAAAAATAGTGATGGGCATATTACTCGTCAATTCAACGCCAACTTCTGTTCTTTTTTATTCCGGGGCATCGCATTCCTTTATGTCCCAATCGTTTGCTCAGTTGAATGGAATAGCTACGAAACCCTTGGCCACTCCTTTAGCGGTAAATGTTGTTGGATCTCAGAGCCGTTCCACCATGATGAGCCCCGATACCACCATTGCAATTGTGGGTCTGTTGTTCCCTGATCCTCTTATTGTCCTGAAGTCGTCCAACATTGATGTCATACTCGGTATGGATTGGTTGGCGGCACATGATGCCCGTATCCACTGTGCCACTAAGACAGTTCAGCTCACGCACCCTTCTGGAAAAAAGATTCTGTACACGGCCCGAACAACTCAGCATGCTGAAGGCCAGATATATGCCCTGAATGCTTTGAATACCTCACCTCTTGAAGGGATCGAGAATGTTCCAGTTGTTCGCGATTTTCTCGACGTCTTCCCAGAAGAACTGCCGGGAATACCCTCGATCAGAGATGTCGAATTCGTCATCGACTTTAAGCCTGGCACCGTCCCTATTGCTAAGCGCCCTTATAAGATTCCGCCTCACCAGCTCCTTGAACTGAAGAAGGAGATCGACACAGCACTTCAAAAGGGCTTCATCCGTCCAAGTTCCTCTGCTTGGGGAGCACATTCACTCTTTGTCAAGAAGAGCGATGGAACGAACCGTTTGGTCCAAGATTACCGACCTATCAACCAGGCAACAATACAGAACAAGTATCCGCTTCCTCGGATCAACGATCTATATGATCAACTTGCTGGATCTACGGTGTTCTCGAAACTCGACTTGAGGTTGGGTTACCATCAGATCCGGGTCCGCGAAGAGGACATCCCGAAGACCGCCTTCATTACTCGTTATGGTTCATACGATTACACCATCATGTCCTTTGGCCTAACCAATGCCTCAGCCACTTTCTCTGGGTTGATGAACTATATATTCATGGAATACCTCGACAAGTTCGTCGTGGTTTATCTGGATGATATCTTGGTATACTCCAAGAATGAAGAGGAACATGCTGAACACCATCGTCTTATACTGGAAAAGCTTCGAGAACACAAACTCTATGCTAAGTATTCCAAGTGTGAGTTCTGGCTTCCCGAAGTAACCTACCTTGGTCATGTGATTTCCAAGGATGGCGTTGCCGTCACCCCAGAACGTATCTAGACTATTCTTGACTGGACTCCTCCCAAGACCGTCAAGCAGGACAGAAGTTTCCTCGGCCTCGCTAGCTATTGTCGTCGTTTCATCGAGAACTTCTCCAAGATTGACAAGCCTCTGACTTATCTGCTTCACAAAGGAGTTAAGTTTGAGTGGACTGATAAATGTCAAGAAAGTTCTCAAGCTCTCAAGGACAAGCTCACTTCTCCCCCAGTGCTTGCTCCCCCTGATACCAAGAAGGACTTCGTGATATACTGCGATGCGTCTCGTCAAGAATTAGGATGTGTCCTAATGCAAGAGCGCCGCGTGATTGCTTATGGCTCTCGTCAGTTGCGTTCTCACGAAGATAATTATCCAACACATGATCTCGAATTGGCAGCAGTAATTTATGCATTGAAGCTATGGCGACACTACCTCGTCGGTAATCGTTGCGAGATCTACACCGACCACCAAAGTATAAAGTACTTGTTTACTCGGCCAGACCTGAATCTCCGCCAACAAAGATGGTTCCAGATAATAGCCGATTCAACATGGATATTCATTACAACCCTGGCAAAGCTAATGTGATGGCCGATGCTTTGAGTCGTAAAGCATACTGTAGTGAACTTGAGGTTCAACTAGAACAACCACCTCTGTATGAAGAGTTTCAAAAGATGAACCTCGAGATTGTTCCTCAAGGTTATGTAAATAACCTGGTTATCGAACCGGATCTCGTCAAATCCGTCAAGACTATACAGTTTTATGATGATTTCGTACACAAGATTAAGCGCGATATCGCAAATGGAAGACCCTCACCCTTCACTATTAATAGTGAAGGTGCGGTGTTCTACCAGAACCGTTTAGTAGTTACTCACAGCAAGGGAAGGCATGAGAACCTGGATATGACCCCGAAGGTCATGAAATCGGCTCACGATACCCCGTTGTCCATTCATCCTGGTAGCACCAAGATGTACCAAGACATTCGGCCGCAGTTCTGGTGGCCTAACATGAAGCAAGAAATTTCCCGATATGTTTCTGAATGTGACATTTGTCGTCGCGTCAAGGGTGAACATCAAAAACCCGCTGAAGCTCTACAACCACTTGAAATTCCTGAGTGGAAGTGGGAAAAAGTCCAGATGGACTTCGTCACCGGTTTTCCTAGATCACAGAAGGGAAACGATGCGATCTTTGTCGTCATCGACCGGTTCTCCAAGGTTGCTCACTTTATACCAGTCAAGGAGAAGATCACCGCTACTCAGTTGGCAGAATTGTACATCTCCCAAATTGTGTCACTCCACGGTATTCCGTTGGAGATCAGTTCAGATCGTGGCAGCCTTTTCACCTCAAGATATTGGAGGAGTTTCCCAGAAGCTTTGGGGACTATTCTGCATCTCAGCACCGCTTATCACCCCCAGTCACAAGGCCAAGTTGAACGAGTCAATCAAGTGCTGGAAGACATGCTTCGAGCTTGTGTTATTTCCTTCGGTAAGAAATGGGAGGAATCTCTCCCGTTGGTCGAGTTCTCGTATAACAATAGCTACCACGCTAGTCTGAAGATGGCACCCTATGAAGTTCTCTATGGGCGTAAGTGTCGAACCCCTCTGAATTGGTCAGAAACTGGGGAACATACAATCATTGGTCCGGATATTGTTCAGCGAGCTGAAGATCAAGTTCACGTCATTCGTGAACATTTGAAGGCCGCTCAGTCCCGCCAGAAGAGCAACTATGACCGCAAACACCGGGAAATGGAATATCAACCTGGTGAGCAGGCCTACCTCATGCTGCAAGACTCGTCGGAAGATGCTAGTCTTCGATAGGCCTAGCTTCTCTTCCTTATTCGTATTTCTACCTTGTAGTCCACTATATACAGCCTTCCCCTTCCATTTGATACAAATGCATAAATGCTAAGTAGCGGACGTAAGACTCGCGGGTATACTAGATACTCACCCTTGCTTTATTTCCCCTTTTCGCTTTGCCTGATCGGCCGCTGCAGTCGACGTTGGAGCCCAGGAGAAGGAGATTCCAGGAGGAGCCTACTACGAGGTCGAGTTCCCGTTGACCAGGAGTAGTTCGGTGGATCCCAGGCAGGAGGCCTCGCCTTTTCGATCTGTATCTCTGATGTTATTTGTGCTAGCCTTCTTAAGGCAAAACTTGACTAACTATGTCTGTACTCAGATATTATGATTGTATGAATTTGTATTCGGGTCCGAGCGACCCCCCCCCCCCTTGTTGTATTATATTGGTTTATCCTTTTGTGTTTAGTGTTGTGCTGTGATATTATCACCGTGGCATCTTGATCTCGATCATGTACCCTGCGTGTATGATTACTGTACATGATCGTAAATCGAGGGCGTCACAGCAATGGCGAGTACGGCGAGAGGGAAGGGCCGAGAGGAGTTGGAGACTGCGCGCAAGCTCACTGTGATTACGCGCAGGGTGGCAATATGCTCGGGGAGGGGCGGGTGTGGCCGGAATTCGTCCCCAAATCTCGTCGGCCGACGGTGAAGACGATGGAGATGGCGGGGTCTTGAAGGCGTACGGGCCCGATTGCTTCCGCGTGGTGAGGTGGACGACGTTGACGAGGCGAAAGGATACGGCGGCGCGTCTTCTCGTCGCCGTTGGCCGCGGTGGCGCGGGACGGTGGCGTCTGCCGGCTCGGGTGTGCCCTGCGGTGACGAAGGCGGCTTGAGGAGCGGGAAGAATAGAGCTAGGGTTCGCCAGGGGGGTGCGCGGGGTATATGAGCACTACGGCCACCTTGTAGCAGCGCGGTGGCACTCATCGAGCGGCCGCCGGCGTCGTGCACCGCGACGCTGGTGCCACGCAGTGCATCGGGTGAACAGGGGAGGGGATGATCCCTGGTGGGCCAAGTGGGCTAGGTTGGGCTGCACTGTGCACTAGTTGCACTGGGGGTTTGGGCTGAAATCCTTTTAATTATTTTTATTTATTTTCATCTTTTTGTTCTTTTCTTTTTATATTTATTTTAGTTGCTTTAGCCATTTTGTAAAATAAGTAATAGGTTCCATAATTAGTATGGCACAATAATAAGATGACACAAAAAGTTTGAGACTTTTATAAAACCTTTTAATAATTCTTTTTAATATGCAATTAGCAAAAGGTACTGTTCTGGCACTGGTATGATTTGTTTGCAGTATTTAGTTATTGCAATAAATGGCCATTTCAGGTTTAACATGGTCCATTGGTTTTTAGGGATTTTACAAAAGTGGTTTCACAGTTTTTGGAAAATGTTTTATTTTCACATGATTTTTGATATTAACCAAAAGGCATTTTGAATTTGTTTAATGTCAAAGATGATTAATACAAGGATTAGCAATAGTGGTTAACAACAGTAATAGTCATTACAAAAATGATTATTGTTACAGTCACTCAGGGTGTTACAAATCTCCCCCACTACAGGAATTCGCGTCCCGAGAATCTTAAGCGGTAGAGGGGAAATGATCGGGGTATTCTTCACGAAGACGATCTTCGCGTTCCCAAGTGGCTTCATCTTCAGAATGATTCGACCACTGAACTTTAAGGAACTTGGTTGTCTTGTTGCGGGTTTGGCGTTCAGAGTGATCGAGAATGCGGCTCGGATGTTCTTGATAAGTCAATTCCTGGTGCAATTCAATCATATCATGTTCCACTTCACGAATAGGGTCCTTGAAGCAGCATCGGAGTTGCGACACGTGAAACACATCGTGGACCTGGGAGAGGTTCGACGGCAACTCCAACCGGTATGCCACTGGTCCACTTCTGGAAAGGATACGAAATGGGCCAATGTAGCGAGGAGCTAACTTGCCTTTGATTCCGAAACGACGAGTGCCCCTCATGGGAGTGACACGAAAGTAAGCTTGTTCGCCGGGTTGATAGACCATTTCTTTGTGCTTGCGGTCATAGTTGCTTTTTTTATGGGACTGAGCAGCTTTCAAATGTTCACGAATAACGCGAACCTGATCTTCGGCATGCTGAATAATGTCCGGACCAATGAGAGTTCGTTCCCTAGTTTCTGACCAATTCAGAGGGGTTCGGCACTTACCTCCATAGAGAACTTCAAAGGGTGCCATCTTTAGACTAGCTTGGTAGTTGTTGTTGTACGAGAATTCAGAAAATGGAAGAGATTCCTCCCATTTCTTACCGAATGAAATGACACAAGCTCGAAGCATATCTTCGAGCACCTGGTTGACTCGTTCGACTTGTCCTTGCGACTGGGGGTGATAAGCGGTGCTGAAATTTAGGTGAGTGCCCATAGCTTCTTGGAAACTATCCCAGAACTTCGAGGTGAAAATGCTGCCACGATCTGAACTGATCTCCAACGGAATACCGTGGAGGGAAACAATTCTGGAAACATATAAGTCTGCTAACAGACTAGTAGAGATCGTCTCCTTGACTGGCAGAAAGTGGGAAACCTTGGAGAATTGGTCGATGACGACAAAGATAGCATCATGACCTTTCTGTGATCGGGGAAATCCGGTGACGAAGTCCATTTCGATCTTGTCCCATTTCCATTCAGGAATAGAGAGTGGTTGCAGAGTTCCAGCAGGTCTTTGATGTTCGGCTTTCACGCGACGGCAAACGTCACACTCATCAACATAACGAGCAATGTCTTGTTTCATGTTAGACCACCAGTACCGCTGACGAATGTCTTGGTACATCTTGGTACTACCAGGGTGGATCAACAAAGGTGTATCATGAGCTTCTTTCATGACATCAGAGGCGTAATTCAAGTTGGCCTTGGCTACCGGAACCACTAAACGACCCTTGAAGTACACCGCATTATCATCATTTGCATCAATAGTGAAGAATGAGGGCTCTCCGCTGGCGACACGCCGCTTAATCTTCCAAATGTCAGAGTCATAATGTTGTACTGTCTTGATGCGGGAGTCGAGGTCTGGTTTGACCACCAGGGAGTTCACATATCCCTGCGGAACAATTTCGATGTTCCGCTTGCGGAGCTCTTCATACAGACGTGGCTGCTCTACTTGAACTTCCAGTTCACTACAATAGGCTTTGCGGCTTAAGGCATCGGCCACCACATTAGCTTTGCCAGGGGTGTAAGAAATTCTCGTGTTGTAGTCGGCTATTGTCTCGAGCCATCTCTGCTGGCGGAGATTCAGTTCAGGTTGAGTAAACAGGTACTTCAGGCTTTGGTGGTCGGTGTAGATCTCGCAACGGTTACCGACCAGGTAATGTCGCCACAGCTTCAATGCATAAATTACCGCTGCCAATTCGAGATCATGATTTGGATACTTATCTTCGTGAGCACGCAACTGACGAGAGCCATAAGCAATCACTTTGCGCTCTTGCATTAGGACATAGCCTAATCCTTGACGAGACGCGTCGCAATATATCACGAAGTCCTTTTGAGTATCAGGGGGAGCAAGCACTGGGGAGAAGTGAGCTTGTCCTTCAAATCTTGAAAACTTTCTTGACATTTATCAGTCCACTCAAACTTGACGCATTTGTGAAGCAGATTAGTCAGAGGCTTGGCAATCTTGGAGAAATTCTCAACAAAACGGCGGCAATAGCTGGCAAGGCCGAGGAAACTTTTGACTTGCTTGACGGTCCTGGGCGGAGTCCAGTCAAGAATATCCTGAATACGTTCGGGGTTGACGGCGACGACGTCCTTGGAAATCACATGACCAAGGTAGGTTACTTCGGGATGCCAGAATTCAAACTTAGAATACTTAGCATAGAGTTTGTGTTCTCGAAGCTTTTCTAGTATAAGACGAAGATGTTCAACATGTTCTGCATCGGTCTTGGAGTAAATCGTTATATCATCCAGATAAGCCGCGACAAACTTGTCGAGGTATTCCATGAATATATAGTTCATCAACCTGGAGAAGGTGGCTGGTGCATTCGTCAAGCCAAAGGACATGACAGTGTACTCGTATGAACCATAGCGAGTAATGAATGCGGTCTTCGGGATGTCCTCATCACGGACCCGGATCTGATGGTAACCCAACCTTAAGTCGAGTTTTGAAAACACCGTGGATCTAGCAAGTTGATCATAAAGATCATTGATCCGAGGAAGCGGGTACTTGTTCTGTATCGTGGCCTGGTTGATAGGTTGGTAATCTTGGACTAAACGGTTCGTGCCATCACTCTTCTTGACAAAGAGCGAAGGTGCTCCCCAAGCAGAGGAACTTGGACGGATGAAGCCTTTCTCGAGGGTCGTATCGATCTCCTTCTTCAATTCAAGGAGGTGGTGAGGTGGCATCTTATACGGGCGCTTGGCAATAGGGACGATGCCAAGCTTCAAGTCGATGACGAATTCAACTTCCCTAATCGGGGGTATCCCCGACAGTTCTTCTAGGAATACGTCGGTAAAATCACAAACGATTGTGACTTTCTCAATTCCTTCGAGAGTTGCGACATTCAATGCATTCAGAGCATATATACGAGCTTCAGCATTCATCGACACAATGGCAGTATGACTCACAATCACGCCAGAAGGATGAAAGAGTTGGATGACCTTGGTGCCACAATAAAGTGCGGCACCGTGGGCTTTTAGCCAATCCATACCCAAGATAAGGTCAATAGTGGATGTTTTCAGAATATGTGGGGAGACAAGGAACTCAATCCCTTCGATCTCGACGGTGAGGTTAGGTGCTAGCATGTCAACGTGACACATGTCGCCGGGTGTTTTAACGGCCAAGGGGGTACACATCTGTTCGTGATATATGCCATGCTTAGATGAAAATGCTCCAGACATAAATGAATGTGATGCTCCTGTATCAAATAAAACAGTAGCAGGTATTGAGTTAACAAGGAGGGTACCCATCACAGTAGAGGGCTGTTCCTGAGCTGCTTCAACGTCAATGTTGTAATCATGACCACGAGCATGAGTATTGGACCCAGTATTATAGTTGAGGGTCCCATTGTTGCCACGGCCATTTCCGCGGCCAGCAGGGTGAACTACCAGTTGATTCTGTCGCTGGGGACAGTCTCTGGAAATATGACCTGGTTGACGGCACTTGAAACACAGGACATCTTGAGGACGGAGGGGTGCAGTCTCAGTCTTTGGCTGTCTCGGCAGGGGCGGGGGCAGACGGGGTGCAACATACGACGGCCTTGGTGCAGGGGCAGTTGGACGCGTAACACCGTACGGAATTCAGACGCGTTGCTTATGTATTGTGCCCGAAGATGAGCCAGCATCACGGGGGGGCTTCGGCGAACCCCCGAACCTAAGCTGAGCGGTCTCAAGAGTGATAGTCTGGTTCACCATGGTGGCAAAGTCGGGGAAGACGTGCAAAGCTAGTGCAAGCTGGAGATCTGGGTTGAGTCCATCATGGAACTTCTCTTGCCTACTTGCATCATTTGGGAGGTCACTTGCAGCATAGCGGGAGAGGCGGAGGAATTCCCTCTGATATGCCTCGACTGTTTTGTTTCCCTGAACAAGGTTGCGGAACTCGGTCTTCATATGGTTCATAATCTCCTGGGGGACATAACGAGCACGGAAGGTAGTCTTGAATTCATTCCAGGTGACGATAGTCCCTTCAGCTAGCGAGCCCTTGTAGGTGTCCCACCACTGAGCAGCGGGGCCACGCAGGAAATAGGATGCGAAGTTGACGTAATCAGCAGCGCTCACATTAGCGAACTCCAGCTGACGAGTGATTTCACGAAGCCAATCATTGGCATCCAGCGGCTGTTCAGGTTGGTGGAAGAGAGGGGGATTGAGACGCATGAAATACCGCAGAGTAACCACAGGCGGTTGATTCTGGTGCTGGTTCTGGTTCTGATTCTGGTTCTGGAGCTGATCTATGACTCCTTGCATAAACACTTGGTTCATCTGAAACTGCTGCATCATCGCGGCCATGTAGTCCGGCGGCGGAGGTGGATCGTTGGCACCACGACCACCACGACCAGCCATCCTGCTAAAATTTAACAGGGATATTTCAGCGATGAGAATTTTAACGAGATGCCGGAAACGAGCATGAGGTAAAGCGACAACAAAGAGGAGGCGCGGATATATAGGAGTAGTCATATAAGACATACACATCCACACATAGAGTCAACCAGAAAATCGGGCAGCGTAACGTTGTAGAAATTAAGGAAAAAGGACACACTAGGCGGCGCGCAGACCGCAAAGGATTACACGACGCGACATAGATTCCACTATGTCAATCACGCCGCAAGAAAACTGTTGGCCACAGGAGTTTGTGCCAGAGAACGCGCGACCTGCCCAGAATGAGAATGGGATCCGCGGTCCGAGACCTGGGTCAGAACTCCTGCGACACGACTCAATCAATGGGGAAGCACCAGAACGCCGGGTGTAATCAAGAGAACGTGATCCTAATGTCAAAGTTAGTAAAACTTACCAGCAAGGATAAGAGAGCAGAGTCCCAGAGCATAGGTACGAAGAACAGGATCCTAATACCATAGATATCACACGTAGTGACATCGATGTGGGCCCGTAAGCCAAACATTAAGTTAGCAAAATAGTTTTTCAAAATCTAGACTCAACTTCTACCAGGTAGTGGTTGGGTGGCTTCCTACAGGGAGTCGGCTCTGATACCAACTTGTGACGCTCCTAAAATCAATCCGTGTAAAGTAATCATACACGCAGGGTACACGGCTGAGATTAGGGTGCCACGGTTAGAATATCACAGCACAACACTAAACACAAAAGGATAAACCAATATGTTACAAGATAAGGGGGCACTCGGACCCAAATACATAAGTTATACAAGCCATAATATCTGAGTACAGACATAGTTAGTCAAGTTTTGCCTTAAGAAGGCTAGCACAAATAACATCAGAGATACAGATCGAAAAGGCAAGGCCTCCTGCCTGGGAGCCTTCGAAAATACTCCTGGTCCTGGTCAAATGGGGGCTCGACGTAGTAGTAGGCGCCTCCTGGGTACTCCTGCTCCTGGCCTCCAACGTCGACTGCAGCGGCCGATCAGGCAAAACATAAAGGAGGAAATAAAGCAAGGGTGAGTATCTAGTATACCCGCGAGTCTTACGTCCGCTACTAAGCATTTATGCATTTGTATCAAATGGAAAGGGGAGGCGGTATATAGTGGACTGCAAGATAGAAATCAGAATAAGGGTCAGAAGCTAGGCCTATCGAAGACTAGCATCTTCTGACGAGTCTTGCAGCACAAGATGAGAACAGCCAACAGTTTATAGAAAGCATAAAGTAACAATGAAGCAGAAGTTGCTGCAACTTTGTATAATAGTAATTTGTAATGATTAATAATAATAAATGCCTCCGAGTTCCCCTCCTCGACTTCCCTGCGAGGAAGAAAACACGGAACCAACAGATTAATAGTAGTAGTTTGTAGTGATAAGATCCGGCTTCAGCAGAAAGCGTCATGTTACTGTGGACACGGCTATTCGAATAGATTAAACTCCCTGCAGGGGTGCACTACTGTTCAGCCTGCATGCTCGGATCTTCAGCGTGGCGTACACCTTGTTAGGGAATGCCCCACCGAGGCTATCCGACACACCGCAGCCCATCCTAGGCTCACCAGAGAGGCCATCCGCCGGACTATATCCTATGCGCCAAGGGGTCTAGGTCCCTCACCATTGCACGCTCCTGCACGGTACTAGACTGGCCAGTGAAGAAAAAGCAAATCGAAACACACCTACTGCAGCAAAGAAGACAAGACCGCTTCCCGTCTATCAGCCCGTGGTACTGCTGACGTCTGAAGAGCTTTCGGACGAAACTACAATGCGAAGGGCCCACACAGCAATCCCACGTGTAGGTAGTGCGTACAGACCAACGGGTCTCTCAAGTCATCCACCGAACCATTTAGCATTTTAATTAACCTGCGTGACAACCGTTATCGTTGCCTCGACTTAACTAACCCGCGGACAACGACAGCAGTCAGGACCACCAGTACATCGGTGCCTGCCCTGTCGTCCCACCAAGTCTCTGAGGTTACCAACAAGGTGAACCGTCTCCTTACCTTATCTCGCGTGTGCTCTGGGTAGAGCTCGACTTTCGTGGTTTTGGTAACTCTCGCGAGATACGAGCAGAGGCCAAGCACGCCAGTAACGTCGGTCGTACCCTCCCTGTAGTTCCCGACGCAATACCGCTCGTGGGCACCGTTGGGTCGCCCGACTTCTTACCTTAAGGAAAACCGTTGCTCAGGTACCTAGAGCGGCTATACAGAGTCAGAAACGAGTGGAGTACAAGGATTACTCCTTGATAGATCACACTTGATTGTGGCTCGGCAGAGCCGAGCTAGGGGGCCTTAGGCGGTGTCTGCATTGTACCGTACCTGTTGTAGTTATAATATTGTAACTTTGTTCACTCACCAGAGTGATCACTACCCGCTATCTAATCCTAGCTAACAATGCGCAGGGCTCACTGTTGAATAATGCATAGTTATAATAGGCAGCATAGGATAAAGGAAGGTACATCAAGGGGCGACAATAACAGGCTATGCAATTGAATAGGATTGTAACGTAGCAACAGCAGTAACAATGCCTAGTGCAAGAAAAGTACGGAATAGATAGACGATATTCGTGGAAGAGAATGGCTTTGCTTGCCTGGTAGCTCGACGGTAGGGGTAGGGTCGTCGACGAAGTAGTCGTACCCGGCAGCGGTGTAGTCGGCGGTAGCAGCGGGGTCTACCGGAGATTAAAGGGGGGTAGAAACAGTAAATACAAAGTAAACATAACAAACATATGCATGACATGACATATGCAAAGTTAACGGTGTTCTAACGCAGTGCAATGCACGTTGCTCGGAGCAGGAATTCATCCGGGGATGAAATACCGGCTCCGGGTGATTACCGAACAGGGTGGACGGAGGGGGAAGGGTTCATGCCGGAGGTGTCATGGACATCCAAAAAACGTGTGGATGGTGTAACCGTGCTAGTTGAAACATTCCGAACAACTTTCGTGTTCAGAATAAATTCATCCGGATACTTTAACAGTACCGGACAATTCATCGGACAGACAGTCCGGAGGGGGACGGTTCGATGTTCGGTATGTTAGAGGGGGGTAGACCAACGGATAGCGTATTCGTATTCGTTATATTTTTCTGATCAATTTTCATGTATAAAGTTTTTGAATCTGACTTGCGGTTTAATAGATATTCCATTTTAAAATTTAAATCATTTTCTAAATTTTCTTTTTTAATAAAATGCAACATTATTCAGAACAAGGGGTTTGACCAGTCAACTGACATGTGGGTCCCACATGTCAGCCTCTGGTTACTTATAAAATCATTTTGTTTAATTAAACAGCACCTGGCCCCACATGTCATAGGGACATTATATTTTTATTTTTATTAAACTAATTAATCTGCAGGTGGGCCCTAGGAGTAAGTGACACAGAGGTCCAATTAAACAAATTAATTAAGTTAATGGGGCAGGGCCCCACATGTCATCTATCCAAGGGGGTTATTTTTAACTAACAGTTAATTAGGGGACCGGGCCCCACATGTAAGTGTCAGTGGCAAGTTTAATTAACGCTAACCATACCTGGCAACTGGGACCCGCCGGTCAGTCGCATGGGAGCTCGCCGGCAAGGCCAACTCCGGCGAACTTGATGGCGTGCTCGAATCCGGCCACCGTTTGGGGCGGCGACTGGTGCTACGGGTTCCTGGGAAGATCCCGCGTCGAATGGTGGTGGTGCTGAGTCGTGGGGTCGCCGGAATCGACGCCGGCGTCGAGCCATGGTGGCAGCCGTGTACGGGCGTGGTCGGAATCGGGGCTACGGGGCTATCGAGCGCGCGCAAGTTACCCTAACGTGGTCTACGTCTCACGGGGAGCACGTCGGTGACGCGCGGCGTGAGCTGGGGACACGGGAGCGAGCACACGGACGCCCATGGCGGCGCCGAGATCGGCTCCCATGGCAATGGCGAGTACGGTGAGAGGGGAGGGCCGAGAGGAGTTGGAGACGGCGCGCAAGCTCACTGTGATTACGCGCAGGGTGGCAATGTGCTCGGGGAGGGGCGGCTATGGCCGGAATTCGTCGCCGAAGCTCGCCAGCCGACGATGAAGACGATGGAGATGGCGGGGTCTTGAAGGCGTACGGGCCCGATTGCTTCCGCGTGGTGAGGTGCACGACGTCGACGAGGCGAAAGGACACGGCGGCGCGTCTTCTCGTCGCCGTTGGCCGCGGTGGCGCGGGACGGTGGCGTCTTCCGGCTCGGGTGTGCCCTGCGGTGACGAAGGCGGCTCGAGGAGGGGGAAGAATGGAGCTAGGGTTTGCCAGGGGGGTGCGCGGGGTATATGAGCACTACGGCCACCCTGTAGCAGCGCGGTGGCACTCATCGGGCGGCCGCGGGCGTCGTGCACCGCAGTGCATCGGGTGAACAGGGGAGGGGATGACCCCTGGTGGGCCAAGTGGGCTAGGTTGGGCCGCACTGTGCACTAGTTGCACTGGAGGTCTGGGCTGAAATCCTTTTAATTCTTTTTATTTCTTTTTCAGCTTTTTGTTCTTTTCTGTTTATATTTATTTTAGTTGCTTTAGCCATTTTGTAAAATAAGTAATAGCTTCCATAATTAGTATGGCACAATACTAAGATGACACAAAAAGTTTGAGACTTTTATAAAACCTTTTAATAATTCTTTTAAATATGCAATTGGCAAAAGGTACTGTTCTGGCACTGGTATGATTTGTTTGCAGTATTTAGTTATTGCAATAAATGCCCATTTCAGGTTTAACATGGCCCACTGGTTTTTAGGGATTTTACAAAAGTGGTTTCACAATTTTTTGAAAATGTTTTATTTTCACATGATTTTTGATATTAACCAAAAGGCATTTTGAATTTGTTTAATGGCAAAGATGATTAAGACAAGGATTAGCAACAGTGGTTAACAACAGTAATAGTCATTACAAAAATGATTATTGTTACAGTCACTTAGGGTGTTACAAGCCGGGTCGACGACGACGGGAAGAACGGGAGGTGGAGGGGAAGGAGAACGCGGGGGACGGGGAGCGGGAGGACAACCCGCCGTCGTCGTGCGCCGCTCGCGCTAGATTTCAAGGGTAGTCGTCTTATCCGCGGAAGGCTCTGGTGAGCGCGACGGGGAGGCAGACGCCGACGGCGCTGGCGAGCAGGGAGCCCGTCTTGAGCCGCGCCACCCTGGACAACGCGTCGAGCTCGCCTGCCAGGAGGCACCCCCTTCCGGACATGGCGGCTCGGGAGGAAATCAGCGCACGCTGGCGACGGGCGGAATGGACAGGGAGGTGTGGCGAGCGGAGCGTGGTCTGAGGAGGAGGGAGGGGTCGGAGGAGGAGGAGGGTGGGCGGGGCTCGCGGCTGGAGGCCGGGCCGGAGGAGAGGAGGAGGGTGGGCGGCCGCTGAGGGCGGGCCGGAGGAGGAGGAGGAGGAGGGCGTGCGGCTGGGTGGAGATATCCCTTCTAACCAAACAAAGCATGGGACAGTCAAATCCTTCCAACCAAACAAAAAAAAGGGCTAACCCTAACCAGCTGGTTGGGATACCCATAACCATCCTAGACCATCCCTTGAACCAAACACATCCGATGGCACCAGGTTCGCCCCTCCATCTCAAGAAACTACAATGCTGAAATATACGTATGTCTTAAATGGAAAAGGAGAACAAGAGAATCACAAAAGCCACATCACCTGATTGGAATACGAGTTTAGAGCACCAAATTCACACTTGTTGGCATCTTCAGCCTTCGTTGATATTCCCACAGGGTGATAAATATAAGGAACAAAAGGTGTTTCTTGCACTCCCAATATCAATAGAATACACAGGCCACGACCTATTTGACTACATCCATATTGTATTTGAGCACTATTTATGACATATTAACAAAACTGGAAATGATTGTCTAATCATGTTCACGTCTAAAATGCAATTTTTATATTGACTGGCGATGACCTTTCATAATCAAATTTACAGACAAAATGGAAGGCGAGGACGGTCATGGCTGCGAATGTAGCGGACCAGATCATCGCTGTTGTTCTTGTGGTAATCAATAGTGCCACTAAGCTGCTTGATAGCTTCTCTTTTCTCCTGCACTCTAGCTGCTAGTTCCTCGTCTTTTTCTTCAATTATCTTCTCAAGTTGAACCATCTTCGCAGCTGCCTCAGTAGCACTCCTAATCATTTCTGACATCTCCTTTTCTTTCTTTCTCAATCCAGTAGCCAGATCTTCGTTTCGCTTGAGCAGTACTTTTTGCTCAGCAAGATAATTGTGTAACATGTTCTTTAGGACACTAAACTCTCCAGCACATGCAGATAAGCGGTCAATGGAGCGCGTGATGCTTTGACTGGAGTGTGATTCGAGCTCATCCAGTTGATTTTCCAATCCAGAGACCGCTGACTTGGCGCTTTCCTTAATTTGCACTAAATTTTCTTCCAGCAAGCTAATCCTTCCAGAGAAGAGTTGTATTTGTTCTTTAAGATGCCCGATCTCTGTTTGTGATGTTTCCACTGCCATCATATAGCTGTCTTCTTTGCATTTGCTCTCCGCTTCGGCAACTTCAAGCTTCTGTTTGGCTAGCTGGAGCTGAAATTCAAGTTCTTGGACATGCTTTTGCAGCTCTGCGTTATCCTTATTTGCACAAAACTTTTCCTCTTCTAAATGGCGATGTTTGCCCAAAATTTCAGCATTTTTCTCCTCTAGTTGGTCTATCCGCTCAATATGATTTTTCTTGAGTATCTCAAGCTGAGATGCCTTTGTGGACACATCATCATATGCATGATGGAGTCTCTGGAAGTTGCTATGTATATCATTGAGGCTCTTCTGAAGATCGGCAAGTTTCGTGGCATGACCTGAAACTTTCTGTGTAACTCTATCTTCGAATTCATGCATGGACGAGAAACTTTCCATGCATATTTGAACCATAGCTTTCAGATTCCCCTCCACCTTGGCCTTCTGAGATGATAATGTATCGATTGTCTTCTCTAAATCTTTCGCATTACTATTCATTTCATTAACATGACATGCTGCCTCAGCTTGAACTTTCTCTAGTTTCTCATGTAAGTTAGAAACTTTTAGTATTGCCTCTTCGAACTGTTGTTCCAAGTTGGAGTTGTTTTCCAGCTGAACTGAAAGTTCCTCCTTCAGCTGTGCTATCTCACTTTCAAGATTCTTGATAGAAGACTCTGATTGTTTTAGTTGGGTTAATAATGTATCCTTCTCTTCTTGTGCCACCTCCATCTTCCTCTGTGACTCAGCCTTGACTTCCTCTAATTTCTTGGTCAAGGCACATTTGTTCTGCTCATTTGCTTGCTGCAGAGCTGAAATACTCTGAGTTTGCTTTTCTAGCTCTCTCTCAAATACCCTCACAGAAGCTTGAGACTGATGTAACTCTGACAGAACTGTTTCCTTCTCTTGACGAAGTGCTAGAATATCCCCCTGCAGATTGGTCCTTGATTCCTCAAATTGCTTGTTCAAGCTGGAATTGTTTTCTAGCTGAATTGAAAGATCCTCTTTCAACTGAGCTATCTCACATTCAAGGTTCTTGATAGAAAACTCTGACTTATTTAGTTGGATTAATGCCTTATCCTTTTCTTCTTGTGTCACTTTAATCTCCTTCCTCAACTCAACCTTGACTTCGTTGAATTGTTCAGTCAGGGCACATGAGTTCTTCTGCAAGTCATCATTAGATTGCTGTAAAGCTGAAACACTGGCACTTTGCGTTTCTAACTCTATCTCCAGGTTCCCAATGGAAGCATGTGACTGCTGTAACTCTGACTGGGCTGTTTCCTTCTGTTCACGTAGTGCTGTAATTTTCTCAAATAAGCTGCTCCTTGATTCCTCCAATTGCTTGTTCAAGCTAGCATTGTTATTCTTAATTTCTTCATTAGCTAGATGCAAGATCAAAATTTTCTCTCGTCCTTGATCTAACTCAATTCTTAGATTATTGATGGAAGCCTCGGACTGCTGCAACTCCGCAAGGGTTTTTTTATTCTCATCTTGGAGCACTGTAATTTCAGTGTGGTGGCTAACCATGGCATCTTCAAATTGTTTCTTCAGGTTAGAGTTACTCTTCTGCATATCTTCATTTGCAAGCTGTAGAATATTGTTTTGTTCTCTTTGCTGCTCTAACTCACGTGCAAGGGTCTTGACTGAAGTGTTAGACTGCTGCAAATCATCAACGGATTGCTGCTTTTCTCCTTGTAACAGAATGATCTTCGCCTGTAGATTAGTCTTAATTTCTCCCAGCTGCTTATCCAAGCTAGAATTTTTCTCCTGCAGTTCTTCGTTAGCTTTCTGGAAAAGTGAGATGTGGTTCTGTTTCAGTTCTATCTCACTTTGGAGGTTCTTGACATAAGCCTCCGACTGCTCTAACTGAGCAAGTGCTGCATTTTTCTCCTCCTCGTGTACTATAACCTCATTATACATATCAGCCTTTGCTGCTATGAGGCCTTCAATGGCCTCCTGAAGACTTGAAATTTGTTGGTTTTGCTGTTGAAACTTACTCTCAAGATCAATAGTAGAAGCAACAGCTTCATTCTTCTGTCCCAGCACTGCTGCAAGCTCATTATTTAGATTTGAATTCACCAATGCCAGGTCGTTGTTATCCTTCTGCATAACTGAAATTCGCTCAAGGTGTTGTACAAGCTCATGTTCAAGTTTCTTCAAAGAAGCTTCTAACTGCTTTAAATCTGATGCCGCAGAATCCTTGTCTTTGAGTAACTCTGAGATATTATCATTCAGTGCAAGTTTTGTTAATTCCATTTCCTTCTCTAGTTCCTTGATGCAACATCGTGCCTTCTCCAACTCATTCAAACACTTGGAATGTTCTGATGCTAGAGTTAACTTTTCTTCTTCTGCAGCTCCACGTTCCTTGTTCAGATTGTTCGTTAGCTCCTGTTTCTCCACTGTCATACCATCTATCTCCACCCCTAAAAGTTGAAGCTTGCTTTCCAGTAAATTGTTTTCTGCAATCAAGGAGTCATTTTTAGCTTTTGTTTCAGCAAGAGTTTCCCTCAGTTCGGAAAGATTGATATCCACAATCTTCTCATTTGCTTTCAGATTATCACATTCCACTGACAGCATCAAGTTCTCATTCTTGGATTTTTGGATTTCTGATAACAAGGACTGCACTTCTTTCTCAGCTAAATGGGCCTTCTCAAGTTGGGATGATAAGGAATTGCATTTCTCCACTGTATCTTGCAGCTGATTGTTCATAACTTCCCGCTTGTTCTCCAGGTCTACAATTAAAATCTTCAGGTCATCCCTCTCTTTTTCAGTATTTTGCTTCTCGTCAGATAACACCCTCATCTCATTCTCCATGACTGTTGATGCCTGCAGGGATTCTTCTGCCTCCTTCTCTGTGCGTTCAATCAACAATTTTAGATGTTTGTTCTCTGATGAAAAATTTGCAGCATCTGGACTAGTAGATTCTTTGTCCGTTATTGCTTTTTCTAATAGCTTCTTCAGATCAGATATTTCCTTCGCTTTTTCTTCTGCATTTTGGTTCAGCTTATGAATTTCTGCTTCCATACTCTGCTCTTCACCTTGATGTTCCCCAGCGAGCTTTTCCATCCAGCCATTTTCTTCATTCAGAGCATCTAGTTTTTTATTAGGAACATCAGTATCTGATCTGTTTCCTTCCGAGTCTGAATCGGATGAATCTGAACCAGTGGAACTGTGCCCAACATTTTCTAGTTTACTGATTAGATCTTTGCAGTGCTTGTGAAGGGATTGATAGTCTTCATGGAAACCCTTTACAAGGGAGGATAGTTTTGATTTCTTGAAGGTATTTCCTGAATCATCTGCTTCGCTTTCAGCCAGCTCACTCTCCTCTGCAATCATTCGTAAAATGTGCTCCACATTCTCATCAACACCTGAGGAAATAGCAAAACAACCAAACTTTGTTCAAACAGTATATGGCTAGAAGCAGGAATAATGTTCTCGGAAGCTACAGAAAATGCTTGGATGATCAGGAAAAATATAAACTAAATCGATAACATATAAACACTCAATAGGAATATTCTATTTATGGAGAATAATTCGGTGAATGGAGAAAATGTTAAATATTAGTCAAGAGAATACCCTTTTTGTTCTCCAATAGATGTTTGGAGTTTCTGATTTTGTGTTTCTTCGTCATGCTGCACTATCAGAGGTTACTATACCCACAACCTTCACTCCTGAAGGAAAGACGACTCCAAGGTGAACTGTGCAAGAACGAAAAATGTAATTAATTCAAAACTCATCCAGGAGCATAATTTTTACAAGAAGAACCATTTAATATGTGTAACTAATGAAGATTATAAAGAGCTCCAACCCTGACCGCTTGTCAAGGATCTCCCCCTTTATGTGGCACCGCCAATATGTATAGGTGTGAGCTGTGCCACGCGTCGATGATTACCCCTCTAAAAATGCAAAATAAGTTATGAACTTATGATACACTTAACACTAACTATCTAACAATCTAATGTTATTTTAGGACTATTTATTGAGATTGGAATGATGTTTAGACCAAGCTATGCTATTTGTAGTGTAAATTTCATAAATTATGAATCGATTTATTTAAAGGTATGTAGTCTATTTTTTGTACATGTAATTTGTGGCACCCACACTGCTAACATCCTAATTCCACCACAGGACCAGTCGGTGAACTTCATGGTAGAGGTGGAGGATCCCCAGACGCGACAGCCTACTCCGCTGCACAAGGAGAAGGACACCGACGACGGTGGCGTCTGGTCGAGCCTCTCTCTCTCTCTCCTCCCCTTACGTAGGGAATGTTGCAGATCCGTTTAGCAGTGGTAAGTAACATATCGCACAAACTAAGAAGATATGGATGGATATGCTTGACACCCTCATCCCTGGACAGTATATCATCTAGATACCAGCTGACACATCCAAGAAGACCCACAGCACGACGATGGATAGCCGGATGGCCCTCCAACAATACCCAAAGTCATATAGAACCATCTTTTTCGATTCAACTCGTACTTGGAAACTTCTCCACAACAAGAGGGTCGTCGCATCAGCTAACCTGCATCTAGACTTTACAACAAGGAAACCATAGACGGGGTGGGCAGATCGAGATACGTACCGAACGAAATTATTTCTGTTTCCTTCACTCTATCTTCCACAAAACTCTTGTTGAACTCAAACTGCTAAGATCTGAGAAAAAATAAACAAGCGGAGCTATCACTTGGCAGATGAGAAGAGAAGAGGGGGAACAAACTGAACAAGGAAGAAGAGATGGGGGTTGAGCGGAAGAGAAACAAAAGGAGTTACCGGAAGGAAGGGATGAAGGCGCAGCCAGAGGCCGATGTGTGTGTGGGCAGAGTTAGAAACGTACTGCTGCAGGCCAGGCAGCCTCTCACAGTCACAGGGAGTGAGCAACGATCCGTTCCTTGTCTTTCAGCTGAAACTGAAAGCCCTCCGTGTGTGCACGTTATTACGGGGATTACCCCCGAACCCAAACATGACTCCCGCCATTTCGAACCCTTTTCAGCCACATGGGGCACGGACACCGCCACTGGAGGCCCACGAGGCAGCGTGGTGACTGTATCTCTGAGCTGGCCAGGGCGTGGGAGCCAGCTCTTGTCTCTCGTCCAATCTGCGGAAACAAACAACAACAAAAACAAGGACAGCAGCCTTCTGGTGCACCACAGATGGTGCTCTGCTTTTGTTCTTGTTGTCTTGTGAGTTATCTTGTCTCCTTCCCGTAGAATCTTTTGTGCTTCTATGCCGTATAGTTTGTGCGAAAGAGGGCATCTCACGAATCCTTAAACCCCTCGCAGATGTTAGTATCGAACCGTTCGGATGTGTTTTATCATCTAATGTGGATATGTATCCGTTTTGGTTTATTTATCCCATTTTTCATTAATAGTATGCAAATCGGGGAAAGGAGAGTTTTGCAAACGTCTGGAACACCGTAAACCACGGAGAGATGTCTGTTGGCAGGAAACAGGCAGAAGGGAGACGCTCATCGAAGGAGAGGAACAACAAAAGAATCGCCCTCGAGAAGTTAGACTCACGCAAAGCATAATAAGCGCACCCATGACTCCAATAACCTAATCATGAACAACGTTCACCATGAAAAAAGCATATCACAAGAAAAATATGAAGGGTCGGCGACAACCACACCCAGGGCCTCCGCTCATACTCCCGATTCCCAAGAAAGGCTTCGGATTGCCCATTGAAATTTTGTGATGACTGATAAGTCTCAAATATATCTATATTTTTTATTGTTCCATGCTATTATATTGTCACTTGCATATACTTTTTATAGAATTTTATGTTATTTTAATGGACTAACCTATTAACTTAGTGGCCAGTGCCAACTCGTGTTTTCTACTTGTTTTTAGTTTTAAATAAAAAAAATTACGTAAGTCAAAATAGAATGCTAGTTTTTTTGGATTTTTTCTGGGACTCGAGAGGCTCGAGAAGCTTCGAAAGAGCACATGAAGGTGTGCCACGGGGCCACACGGCTTGGTGGTACGACCTAGGGGGCACGCTACTTGTCAGTGTGAGGCCCCTGACATCCAATTATGTCATCTCCACCGCCATAAATCCTTATATATTCTGAAATGATGGAAAACTGGAACACATCTTTGTTATCGCCGCCACACGCTCCTGGATCGCGAAGAACCAATCTAGAGTCTGTTTCTGAAGTGTTGTCGAAGGGTAATCCATTATGGAAGGCTACTACATCAACCTTGTTGCCTGCATGATGGTGTGTGAGTAGTTCTTTTGGGATCTTAGGGTCCATAGCAACAATTAGATGGCTCTCTCTCTCTCTTTTAGTCTTCAGTACAATGTTCCCCTCTTCTTTTTGTGAGATCGGGATCAACCCGATGTAATCAATTGTGAGTTTGTTGGGATATGATGATGAATTGTAGCTTTTATGTATACGAGTGTTCATGATTTATATTGAAATCTCTTGAGGTTTCTTGTTGTATAATTTTATAGCTTTGCATTCTCTCCGATCTATCTATCTTCTCTGGTTAAGTTTGATGGGTTTATCTTCAGAGAGAGTGGTGCACTATAGTGGGTTCAATCTTGTGGAGATCTATATTCCAGTGATAGAATAGGGATAAGACACTTGTTGTATTGTTGCTACTAAGAATAAAACAATAGGGTTTTGTCATATTGCATGATTTCTGTCTGTCTACATTTTTTCATCTTTCTTATTGTGTTAATATGTCTACTTGTCAACTTAATACCTTGAGATTCATGCTAGATAATGGTTTTGGGGTGAAGTAATAGTAGTAGATGCAGTTGAATTAACGGACGCAATGCATATATAAAATTATACCATGGATAACCATAGCTATAAATATTACAATCTAGGATAAAACTATGCAGCGGTGTCGCACGGATGTCTTCCCATGCGGCGGCCCCATTGAAATGGGCAATGCATGCAAATAAAGTTGGGATGCTTGCTTGTTAACTAGCTTAGTTTGCTTCGTTGCCCGACTAGCACATGCTTCGCCTGCCCACACTAGAAAATGCCTCTAGCTGTCGTTTTCATACCGCCTCATGTGCACCTTCTTTTCCAAAAAAAGTCTTTGCCTGCAACAAAGTGCGTCAGATTAGGTTGACATGGATAAAGAACCAAATGCAAGAATATCAAGAAGAAAATTACTACCGGCGGGTAAAAAGTAGTTACCAAGATGTATCTTTTGTATTTAACCATGTGTACTTGCAATATTAGTTATCTAAAGATGTCAAATTGGTTGTCAAATTAATTGTAGCAAACTGCCAGATTAGTAGTGAGACTAACTATTGTGCTTGTCATCTCGATTTGTTGTACTTAACCACCCTAAATTGCAAAAGTAGTTGTATTGTATTGCCATATTTATTATATAAAGTTTCCAAATTAGTTTGTCGAGCTTGCGAAGCTCGGATTTGCTTTACTTGTCGCTTCCCAAATTGTTAGATTAGTTTGTGTCTTATTGTCGAGGGACCATGTATTTTTTTGTGGGACGTTCAATTTGGGCCCATGCATCTCCCCGTCCCGCCGCACGGAAACGCGAGCGTGCACACACGAATCTTTAAAATTTCCCTACAAATTATCAATTGTTCAACTATAATTTATTTACCATGCTACTTGGTGTTGTTGAGAGAGAGAGAGAGACGTCACTAGTGATGTTATGCATCCTGGGTTTATTCTTATCATATATTTGCTACGTTATTGCTACTGATTTGTGTAACTATCTATCTCTATCACTTGCGTTTAATATTGTAACTAGCAAACTTTGTGTGTTTCTTGTGTGCACGTGTTGTTTGAGGTATTGAGATTAGAAGCTCCTAAGGTTCAATAAACCATGGTTCTTAACTCAGGGAAAATTTACTACCTAGTATTTCACCCTTCCTCTTGGGGATATCCAAACTGCTTCTGCGAAAGTAGCAAGCTACTTTTTTGGCGCCATTGTTGGGAAGTCTTCTACCTAAACAATTAGGTACCTACACATGGTCACTTCTCTTACTTGCTAGCTATCTTGCCTAGGTACTTATACTTTCTTGCATATTTACTCGTTAAAAATACCATAAAATCTAAGTCATTATCTTTGTTCCTTGCAATCATGTCTACTACCAAAAATACTAAGTTTTGTGACTTCTTTAGTACTAATAACAATGATTTTATTAATACTCAGTAGTGCATAGGCTTATGAGATTAAAGTTGATTTATTGAACCTTGTCATGGAAAATCAGTATCCTGTAAACAATAATGAAGATGTTGTCGTCCATCTTAATACTTTTGTTATACTAAATCTAAACATGTGGATAACTATATCATTAAACTGAAGTTGTTTCCATTTTCCTTGAGAGATAGATCCAAGGAGTGGTTATTGTCTTTACCTAAAAGTATCATTGATACTTGGACTAATTGTAAAGATGCTTTTATTGGTAAATATTTTCCTCCTTAAAATTGTATTCTTGATGAACCAATTCATGAACTTTAAGCAACTTGATCAAAAACATGTTGCCCAATCTTGGTGGAAAATGATATTTATGCTAAAGAATTGCTCTACCCATGGATTGAAAATTTGGATGATAGTATAAAATTTGTACGCGGGACTAAATTTAGTTTTTAGAAATCTTCTAGACTCTCTTGCAGGTGTACTTCATGGGCATAATATATATATCGTATTCCCTAATGTAATAAAGAGTGTGAAAGCACATTTCCCGCCTTAAGTGTTTTGGTGTTGATAACAATGCATTATTGCAGACTAATTGTGTGCTTTAGCTACTCAGGCATATATATGTGACAGAAGACGGTTAGATGCCCCTCTAAAAGGAAGAGATCGAAGATGACATTCCCGATGCTTTTCTTTCTTTGATCGAAGGGAGTTCGTGCTATCAAGAGGGGATCTGCACTGGAAGGATTGGGTGGAATAAATCTCGTTCGCTTATTTTTGTACCCATTGTCCCTTCCGCATATTTGGTCGGGAGTTGGACTGATCCAATTGTGTGCTTGTTGTTATGTGCAAACCGGTTGTACAGGTTGGCTAAGCGCTTGTACCTCTTGGCTAGTCCCACCCATGGTACTGGAGCGCTGACGCGGTTGTACCGGTGGATGAATCGTTATGCCAGCCCTCCCATAAAGAGTGGCACAACCAGACATGTATCATGTGACAACCTGGATGTACCCAAAATGCTATGGAATCACTTGCGGTTGTGAGGCGGTAGTACCCCGTTGTTACGATTTAGTGCAACTAAATCAGAATGATTTTGCACGACACAACCCGTGGTCAGAGTGGTTGTACCATCCTTATCGAACTACCCACCGTGTGTGGTGGTACCGTCTAGGTACTGCTCATCCACTTCAATACGAGTGATTCCCTTCTGCGTGTGGGGCGGTATGCAGGCGGTTGTACTGGGCCAGTGCACTATTTTGGAAAAGGAGGATTTACCCCTGGGCTTTGCATCGTAATGATGCATGCGGCCATATTATTAAACAAAGTAAATATAGGTTCGACACAAGTATTTGAAGTAACAAAAAAATTGGCCACAACTGGCGAAAGGAGGAAAAGATGCCTATGTGCATATCCTATTGTTGGACCGCCATCCAAACCGGATGTAGGTGTCGATCCTGGGCTACCGTCTCCCAATGGTTACACCCAGAATCCATCACCTTGGACTTCTCGCACTACCGAGTGACAACCACATACGGATCAAGAGATAACCTGGAATATTTTTGTGATAGTGATCCTATTAAAAACGACTTCAATTCGACAGTTTCATATCGCCCAATGTAATGGACACACTCCAACTCGAATATGCGCTGATGTTCAGGACTCGACCCTAATTAACCAATCTCCAAATAAATAGTCTATGCTATGAGGTGGACTGACATTAAATGTCACGTGCAAAGTTCGCCAAAGTAGCTTGACAAGTGAGCATGAGAAAAAAAGTGATGTATGGATTCATCTTGGTCATAGAACCAAGATATTTTGCTACCATCCCACCTATGATTTTCCTAGTTATCTTTGGTCAAGATGACCCCTTGTGTACAAACCATATGACACCTTGGTTTTTAGGGGAACTTTGACTTTCCAAATATTTAGCGATTTAGATATCCGTCCCAAATTGATCAAGTCCAAATACACAGATTTTAAAATGGCTATCCCTATTTTCAAGAGCTTCCATATCAATTTATCAGGCTCATGAGAGAGGTTGACATCCATCAATCTACGCACAATATGAATCCAACTAGAACAACCTGCCCCCACAAGAGAACGTTGGAACTGAATATTAACGGGAACTATATCCATGACATTGCTAACGAAAGAATGCTTTATTTGCACAATGTTATAAAGACTTGGATATTACATGGCCAAGGGCATTTCCCCTAATCATGTATCTTCCCAGAACCAGATAGAATTACCATTGCCCACATTGAATTTGGACCTATTGAAGAAGGCGACCTTAGTCTTCATTAGCCCCCTCGAAAAAGGTGAGTCGGTGGGTTGTGTCGTCACTTGCGCCAGAGTCCTGGTATACAAATATTTATTACGCAATATCCTGAATCCACATACCCTCGTCTTCCACTGAGAGTCGATAGAACTATTTTGAAAGCGCAAGAATGCAATCATAGGGGAAGGGGTGAATGATCACTTTAAATTTTCGTAAGAAATTCGAAGCAAAACAACACAGCAGTGGAATATCTCTAGAAGCTAAGGAGAAAAGAACCATACACCAGGTCACCGAAGTAAAACAGAGCGAAGTAATAGTGAAGGAAGTTAAACATCGAAATTAATCATGCATGAACAAACATACAGTAAGTAAGTGCATGAAGTAAAATGAGCCTTTGACACAGGATGTTTGGTCGACTAATTCACACTCTGCAAAGTGCTACATCTGGTTGAGGGACTTGTGATTGAACACAGTAGAAAACCTCTCTCCGTCCTATTATCCACTGCACCAAAATCCTTGAGTATGGGTAGTTTTCACTCGGGGTAGATTCTTCAGACAATCTACGAAACCTTTGACAAACAGACCTCCGTGGCGACAATTTTTCTTTGCTCACTAGAGGTAAACCTATAACCTTCTAGGAGGCCTGCAGAACTCCAAGATAACAAGGCTAGCTAATACCTACCCAATTCATCAAGAATCAGTTCAGCTCAATGGGACTTAGGCTTTTGGGAATTCTCAGTGGTTTGGCTAGGGTATTTTTCTTTGGATTCTCACTTCTCTCTATCCTAAGAGAATAATAACGGAGCAGCCAGTCCGCAATGACGAGTGGTTGCGGGGGTATTTATAGTTGGCAATCCCAATGGTGAAATTACCGATATGATCTGATGCGACAGCCCGACACAAGTCCACAACAGTCGGGCTAGTCAATAATGCGCAACATTTCTTGAGGAACAAGAAATGGTGACTCGCTACCTGAGTTTCGCTTCGAAGATGGAAAGTATGAAGTCTTTGTCATCGACACTTAACTCAACACAATAAGCTTTCTCCTCTAAAGCTCTCACTAGGTTTGGTTACGAGCTGAGCAGTTTCACTTAAACTACGTCTTCGACTAACTAACCCCTGTTGATAGTACGATTTTTCCTATGACTCAAAGAAGGAAAAAAACTACACAAAAACTACTAAGTCTTGCAACCCCTCTTGTGAGAATAATAATAATGACCATTGCGAACACAAGATTTGTGCGGAATAACATCGGATTTGAGAACCAAAGGATCATTTCTCTCTTCAAGAGAATAGTAATGTTTTGGTGGTACAGAATATTTCCCCTACATAGAATAGTTAGCGGGCAATTTCTCTACGAGAGACTTGAGAACCCGAATTTGTCTCTTATGGAAACCATTCTTGCTCTTAGTACCAACAAATTCAGCCAAAACCTTTCCATCTTGGTCTTTGATAAGTTTGTAGTCAACATCAAGAGATTCATCAACAATGGCTTTATCAATTTTGCAATCGAAACCTGAAAGGTTAGCAATATCAATAGGCTTTTCCTTTGCCAGCACCCATACAGTTTTAGGGTGTTGCTCAGGTTTCCAATAGGAGCCATAAAATTTAGTTTCCTTTCGAAACCGACACCTTCCTTTCAAGGATTCCTGTGAAGAATTGCCTTCTTGAGAATGCCGCACAGGTAATGGTGTCCCTATACACTAATAAACATTCCTATTTCAAACAAACCTTTCAACCTGAGGAGTTCCTCGGTAACAACATGATTTTCCTCATCAGAGGGATTAACATCATCAATAATTATTGTTTCCTTTCCTTTTTGACATATCAGGAATAGACTCAATTTTACTTTGTTCCAAACAAGTTATGCAAGGAGAAACTAAATAATTTTTCTCTTTAGAACCTTGTTGAACCATGAGAGAAAGAGATTGACACTTTCCAACTCTTCATTAGCCTCTTTTAGTTTTTTGAGAGCCATTTTCCTTTGAAGAAATTCATAGGTGAAAGAAGATCATGTCGAGTGGAAAGTTCATCATACTTATCCTTCAGAGCAGCATGCTCATTAGTCAAAGTATGACTCTTCTCAATATCAGAGATTAACCGATCCTCAGGTTTCTTAATAGTTTCACTGATAGATTCAAGTTCATCTTGTTGGATAGAAGCAACCTTAGCAAGTTTGGAGTAGCTAACTCTAGAGTCACCTTCCTACGCAGGACCATCAGAAGTATCATAGTTAGCTTTTGTGCAAGATACCTTTGGGGCCTTAGCCATGAAGAAGTAGTCGGGAGCTTCATCTTCACTGCTATAGTTGGTGAAGAAAGAGCTCGAGAATGGATTCGAAGCAAATTCCACTCCAGCAACACCATCATACTTAGATCCGGACCCAGGTCTTGTCTTAGTTTGAGCTTCGGACCCAGAGGCTTCATATTCGGAGTTCATTTATTTTCCTAGGTAAGCTTTGGCTCGATGAGAATTTCTTCGACATGAGGAATGTGACTTCGAAGAGGAACTCTCGTGCTTCTTGTGATACTTCTTCTTATTATTATCAAAATCAGTCTTCTTATCTCTTTTGGACTTGGACTCATATTTCTTCGAGTCGTAACGTTTGCTTGACTTATGTGCTAGGAACATTACTCTTCCCATACTTGGACTTACCTTCGACTTCCCACAAAGGAAAATCAGCAATATAGTGACCAAATTTCTTGCACCTGTAGCAGGAGTTCTCCTACGATGGTGGACGGATTCTAGTAGGAGAACGGTGTCATGAGGAATTTCTTGATTGTCTTGAGGAGGAGTCCTTCTTTGGAGACCAGTTATTCTTCTAGAATGTTCTAAAGAGCTCATGACAAGGGCTAATTCTTTTCCAATGCTCTCAGGATCATCAGATTCATGGGCCGAAATAGTACTAGCTTCCAAAGAGGAATCATGTGAAGATTTTCCCTTTAGGGCATGAGATCTTCTTCTTGAGACGTTTACATCACGACGTCCATCCTCTTCCATTTCATGAGTATTGAGTCTCTCAATAATATCATCAGGTTTGAGATTTCTGAAATCAGGTCTCTCTTTGATCATTATAACTAGGCGAGAAAAGGAATCATCCAAGGACCGAAGCAAAGTTCTCATCACCATTATGTCAGTAATATCAGTAGCACCGAGGGACTTCAGTTCACCAGATAGACTACACAATATTTTGAAGGTGGACATCATGTTTTCTCCTTCTTGACGCTATAAGTTCATGTCCACCTTCAACACGGGAGCGGAATATCTCTAGCATTTAAGGAGAAAATAACCCTATAGCAGGTTGATGACCCACAAGTATAGGGGATCGCAACAGTCTTCGCGGGTAAGAATAACCCAATTTATTGATTCGACACAAGGGGAGCCAAAGGATATTTATAAGCTTTAACAGTTGAGTCGTCAATTCAACCGCACCTAAAAGATGCTTGGCAACAATTTATTAGTAGCAACGGTGTGATGATAGTAGCGGTGGAAACGGAAATAGTGGTGGCAAAACAACAAAAGTAAAGACAACAAAGTAAAGCAACTTGTAACAAGCAGGATTAAAACATTGTAGGTTGGTGGATGGATGATTGGGCGTTGCAAGGATGAGATATAATATGTAATAGATTTAACACGGGGCAATGCTCACAGAAAAATAATGATCATCTACGAACGTATCAAACATTAGTCATGTATCCCAAAGGTAGTTGTATGGGCTTGCAATCAGAATTTGCACAATATCTTTTGTCCTACCATCCCGCTACCAAGGGGCCAAAAGTAACTTATGGAGATTAAGGTATTCCTGTCAAAGATCACCGAAACAAAGCATTAACAATCTACAGATACATGTGATCCTCAAGTTATAGTCCATCCCCTTTGGTGTCCCAATCTGTAACCATTGAGATCGCCGGTTCCAGACTATAACAGGTGCATGCAACTTATAGATAGGATCAACAACACAAATTTACTCATGAAAATAAATAGTGTTCAGATCTGAAATCATGGCGCTCGGGCCCAAAGTGTCAAGCATGAAGAGCAACAAGATGCAACAAAGATGAAAAACACCATGGTAGATGATAGGCAACATGCCCCCAATAATCCGACGAACTATTACATGATCAATCTCATCTAATCCCTACCATCCCCTTTGCCTACATCAGCGAATAACTCACACATGGATGGGGGAGACATGGATGGATGATGGAGTGGCGATGGTGATGACATTGGCGACGATTTCCCCTCACCTGAGGCCAAAATAGTGTCCAGATTAGCTCCCCCCGAGGAAGAACAGACGTGGTGGCGGCTTCGGGACAGAATCTGGGATGATGGCTTCTGTTTCAGGGGTTCCTCGTCGGGAGTAAAAATAAGAGCCGAAGGGGGCCTCAGGAGAGGTCCCACTAGACCAGGCGCCCTGGCAGCGCCACCAGGGGGTGACTGTGCCACCTGTCCGCCTGGTCCGGGGCTGGGCCCCCTCTAGTCCATCTTCTGGCTGCTGGAGTCTTCTGGAGTGAAAGAATTTTGGGAATTTTCTTAGATACTTCAATTTTCACCTTCCGTGCACAAAAATCAGACATCCAGGCAACTCTGCTGAAAACAACGTCAGTCCGGGTTAGTTCCATTCAAATCATGCAAGAATGAGGCCAAAATAGTAGAAAAAGAGTTTGGAAAAGTCGATACGTTTGAGACGTATCACAGGTCATCGAAGTAAAAATAGAGCGAAGCAATAGTGAACGAAGCTAAACATCAAAACTAATCATTCATGAACAAACATACAGTAAGTATGTGCATGAAGTAAAAAGAGTTTTTGATGCAATGATGTTTGGTTGACCATTTCACACTCTGCAAAGTTCTACGTCTGGTTGGAGGGAATTTTATTGAACACAGTAGCAAACCTCTCTCCTTCCTATTCTCCACTTCACCAAACTCCTTGAGTATGGGTAGTTTTCACTCGGGGTAGATTCCTCAGGAAATCTCTGAAATCTTTGACAGATAGATCTCTGTGGCGACAATTTATCTTCACTCACTGAAAGTAAACCTCTAACCATCTAGGAGGCTTGCAGACCTCCAATATAACAAGACTAGGTAATCTCTACCTAAGTCATTATGAATCCGCTCAACTCAATGGGACTTAGGCTTTTGGGAATTCTCGGTGGTTTGGCTTCGATATCTTTCTTGGAATGATCACTTCTCTTTCTCTCTCCCTCTCTCTCTCTCTCTCTCCCTCTCTCTCTCTCTCTCTAAGAGAATAATCACGGAGCAGCCGCCCCGAAAAGATGGGCGAGTGCGAGGTATTTATAGTTGGCAATCCCAATGGTGAAATGAATGATATGACCCGATGTGACAGCCAGACACGTGTCCACAATAGTCGGATTAGTCATTAATGCGCACCATTTCTTGAGGAACAAGAAATGCTGACTCGCTGCTTGAGTTCACTTCGAAGATGGAAAGTGCAAAGTCTTTGTCACTGAAACTTAACTCATCCAAATAAGCTTTATCCTCTAAATCTCTCACTGGATTTGGTTATGAGTTGAGCAGTTTCACTTTAGCTTCGGCTGCGACTAACTAACCCCTCTTGATAGTACGATTTTTTTTCGTATGATTCAAAGAAGGAAAAATAAATACACAAAAACTACTAAGTCGTGCAACGTCTTTGTTACATCCTGGCTCAATTGAAATGATAGGCTACTCATATCAACAAGGTGCATCTTCTTTTTCGAAAACTCATCTCCAAAGAAATCCAAAGTTAAGCGTGCTTGTCTTGGAGCAATTTGAGGATGGGTGACTGACTGGGAAGTTCTTCTCAGGTGCGCACTAGTGAGGACAAAGTGGGAAGGAAAGACTAGTGTTGGTCTGAGAGGATAGTCTAGATCTTGCCATGCATAACGGTCAGGAACCGGTGGCTGTGGCCGGGGCGTTACATTCTTCTTCATTTCCTTCGATGAGTTTTTCCTCAAGGCACCATTCATTTTTGGGGGGTCACCAACCATGGTAACATTCACTCCCAAGTAAAAGTTTGAAATCCTTGGGATTCACCTTGAAGTTCTACAAATCTTCATGTTCTCCAGGAACCTAAACATCGGTTTATACTCACAAGCAATGTGACTTCCGCTACTGTTTTGACCAACAATATCCAAAACACTTGGGGGGCAAAAACTTGTTCTTACACATTTACTGACTAAGCATCTATTTTTAACTTATAAATTCTCAATTCCTAAACTTCCTTGGTCCTTCGACCGAGATATCCCATTTAGCTAGCATGGACTTCGATTTGTTCTCATCACTTTGCCAAAAGAATCGAGAGTCATAGAAGCCCAATCTTTTCCGTGCCCCTACCGGTACTTAAAACAAAGACAAAAGGAACATCAACATATTTGTTAGAATGGAGATTATAAATATTAAAAGACCTCCCTAGAACATCAGCTTGCCCTTCCAACAGCTGAGTTTCTTCTCAAATCTGTCCTCAATGCTCTTCCATTCTTTGTTGCCAATTTTTCTGTGGTGAATTGGGATCCCCAAGTAACTAAAAGGGAGCGACCCCAATCCCCACCCGAACAACTGTTTATATCTCTCCTTTTCTTCCTTGTCTCGTACAAAGTATAACAATTCACTCTTATTGAAATTGATCTTTAATCTAGATAGTTCATCGAAAAGATACAATACTAGCTTCATATTTCTGGCCTTGGCCAAGTCATGTGCCATGAAAATTATAGTTTTGTCCGCATATTGAAGGATGGAGTATAACTCCCTGACGAGGATTAACCTCGGCAAGTCCCATGGTTAGATACCCTAGGTTCAGATCGTAGAGAGAGAGAGTGTAAGGTTGGTTATCTCGTCGGCTAACAAGATACATGGACTTACCCAGGTTCAGGGCCCTCGATTGGTAATACCCCTACTTCCTGCTCGATGTATTATATGGTGAAGGCGATTACAGTGGAGGCTCCGGCGAGATTGATAAAGCCAGATATGTTGCGGTGGATATTGGATGCCCTAGACGTTCCCTCTCCCAACCTTTATATAATAGGCTAGGTCTCGAGGAGTCCGTATAGGTTTACATAGGCAATTGC
Source organism: Bromus sterilis (assembly GCA_950022295.1). NCBI lineage: Eukaryota > Viridiplantae > Streptophyta > Magnoliopsida > Poales > Poaceae > Bromus > Bromus sterilis. The sequence goes on from OX465597.1 coordinate 283,317,186, forward strand.
CTAATCTATCTAGTATTGGTGGCCATGCGTCGGATTCCATGTCGGTTTGGACTCCATGTCGGTGCAGTCGTTGATGCTTTGGGTGGGCTGATCCTGGGCCTTCCGAAGCTTCTAGTGGGCCCCCAGTCTTGACATGCACCATGTACCCTCACGGTGAGGAGTCGTGGGGTTATCCCCTCGTTAGTAGCCCCCGAGTGCCTGGGGGAGACGAAGACTCCGCAGGGACTCCAATCTGCATTAGTTGCCGTAGCGTGTGTCGCTTTTATGAATTACGTGATGTCTGTATAATATACTTTGTAAGATTTGAGAGGGATGTTAAACTAAAGGGCCCGAGGAACTCGACGGATCGAGCCTCAGTGAATCACGCTCGTGACAAATACCATAGTAGTCCATTCAAGTTCGAGTCCCCCGACACGAACTTGGCGAGACTGGTGTCAAGTAAATTTCAGGCCGCTGAGGGCTTACAAAATCAGTACCGTCAGTTTAAATGTTGTATATGACCCTAACGCATCCGTCATGATTTTCCTATCATACACCCGGGTATCGAAACAATCGGGAGTGATGTCGCGTTGTGGCAAGTCCCGGCCTGGACGATGGATCAGCGAGGTCTTACCTACACGTAAGCTTACGTGGCTTCTGGGGTGCAGTGTATCGCAACCCAGGTCTCAGTAGGGGCGAGTGCCATATAGGATGCATCCACTCAGAAAATGATCGACTGAAATATTATTATAAATGAGCGCCTAGTAAAGGTTGGAGTGCTTCACTGATGAGTCGGTTGGACGACTATCATAGTTTGTGAGGTGTTTATTGCTGAATACGCCGAGGCGACTGAGCACTCGAGCCTTTGCCGGGTGCTTCGTGTCACTTTTATCTTTTAGGAATAAACTCTCGATGGGAGTTTATTTGATAAAATCGGATAAAAGAAGATCCGTTATTCAAAAAGTTTGCAACGGGGGGAAATAAAGAAATGTTGTTGTTCTGTCATTTCATTGTGCTATCCATCTATTCTGCACGGATGTGAAAAGGCGTAATGATGGTTGTGATGCCGATGACGTATTATGAGGACTGTGACTTGTCACATCTGTGTTGTGTTATGATGACGCTTTGATTTGCGCACATGGTTGATGTCATGTTGAGCCGCGTCTGTTGGGTTTCCAAAGGTGATTTGAATGCTCTATTTTACTGCGACATTCATCAGGGGCGAATACCAATGGATGCTTTTGCTATTGGAATCTGAAGAGTTATCCATTATTATGACGATTTTTGTAGTTTCTTCTCCTTGCGTATGAAATGACCCATTTTCCCTTGAGGGGGTGTATATATATGTGGATAATTTGTTTCCTTTAGTCACCCATATTCTTCTTCTTGCTTCTCCTCATCTTGCTCTCATGGCTCCTAAGCGTTGTGCCCACAGAGCTGTCGGTACCGGTGCGACGCGCGGCGTTGCCAGCCGTAGCCATCGGGGTGGTGGTGCTGGTGTTGCACGCGATGCTGCCGGCCAAGGACGCCGAGGCCGTGGTGCCCGTGCACCGTGTGCAATGGGAGACCGTGGAGGACGAGGCGTGACGACGGTCGTTTGGCCGGACGAGGACGTGAACGAAGGCGTCCTTGACCATGACTTCGTTCTTCATACTGTGACTCTGTCCAACGGCGGATCTCCCTTCCTTCTTCTTTTTCTATTCTTGTTTTAAGCCTAGAGGGCTTGTGGCTCCGTTTACAGGGTTATCCCTACTGCCCATTTTGGGTGCACACCCGTGCTGAGGGTTCTGCCACTGTGTTCTTGGAGACCGGCTAGAAGTTGTTTGCTCGTTAGTTCAATCTGCGCAAAGGGGGTAGCCTTTGTTGCGGGTTTGATGGTGAGGAGACTTTCTTTGTGAGGTCCTTCGATGCTGGCAGCAATTGCTTGGAACCTTGCTGGGAGAGCTCAAGAGATGGTGACTCGAGAGGCTCAGATGTTACTCGAAGCTCTGCATCTGGCGGTGGCTCATCTGGTCGAGGCTTCACGAGCTCTCGCTCTCTTGACTCGTCGTCTGAGGGTGATGATAGCTACTCTAAATTTGAGCAGGACGCTGAGGATATCAAGCCGACGATCAAGCGAGCTCACTGGTAGGCTTATGGTATTATGCTGAGCATCAGGTGAGCTTAGGGTATCAAGCTTACAATCAGGCGAGATCGTCATTTTAGATTAGGGTTTAATTTTACTTTGTCTGTGATGATGCCCGAAGAATTATCGGGTGGGTTTTTTGAATGTAAAAATCCTTTTGCCAGTCCTTTTGTAAGTCAATATATCAAAATCTTTCAGTTGAATTGGCTTGAGTGCCTGTTTCTTTGTCTTCCTCCTTTCCTTTTTAGTCCTTGGTCTATCGGGTGCGCGACAGTGCTCCCGATGGGAGTAGCCCCCGAGGCTTCGTTCAATCATTGGCGATTGGGTGGAGGCTCTAAACCATCAAGTGCCTTGACAGAAGTGAAATGTTTTGTACTTGGCAGAAGTAGCCCCCGAGGCTACTCGCGATTGCTTGCAATCTAGTGTAGGCTATTGAAGTGTATCACTTTTGTTGGAGGATCCGTCGAGTGTAGTGAGGTTTGATGTTGTACTCTTTGTCGCGTGATTCTTTTGCGTGTATGCTGCTATATTTTCAGTAGTGAGTTTTGTGAAGCCGCGAGTGTGAGTAGCGCCTCAAGGGGAGTGGTGCGGTAACGCGCTCAAGCCCCCGAGTGCTTGAGTATAAAGTGTCGCGAGTGAGAAAATAATGCCTCTAGGGGGAGCGGTATTGTAGCGCACTCAATGGGTAAAAAAGGTGCAGGTTAGCCACATTACATTGATTGCCCACATCTTCATCGGTATTCAGGTTCTTCAGCCTGTAGGTTCTGCCACCTATGACTTCAGATACTACGTAGGGTGCTTCCCATTATAGTGCCATCTTGTGCACTTTCTCTTGCTTTTGTCGGAGCACGAGGTTGCCTACGTTGTACACCCTAGTGCGAAGTCAGCCGCTTTGATAGGTGCACAATTTTTCCTGGTAGACTTCAGATCGTGATAGGGCGATCTCTCAGGCCTCATATGTTGTGTCCTTGTCGTCTCCTATTGCCTCCTTTGCTTATTCTTCTTCATATCCGGTGATGCGTGGGGCACCGAATCTTTGGTCATGTGGAAGTACAACTTCAGCACCGTACACCATGAAGAAAGGCGTGTACTGTGTTGCGGTGTTGGGCGTGGTACGCAGGCTCCATAGTACGGTCGGTAGCTCCTCAACCCAATTGCCCGAAGCTTGTTCGAGTCGAGCGAGGAGTCGCTTCTTGATGCCACCGCAGACCAGTCCGTTAGCTTTCTCGACCTGTCCGTTGTACTGCAGGTGCGCGACGGACGCATAGTTGATTTTGATGCCTAGGTCTTTGCAGAAACTATGGAATTCTTCTGCTGTGAAATGTGTGCTGTTGTCATTGATGATGTTGTGCGGAACTCCAAAGTGAAAGATGATAGACTTGATGAAGTTTACGGCCGTTATGGCGGTCGAGCTGGTGATGGGTATTGCCTCGGTCCACTTTTAAAAAATTTCAAGTGCGGCGAGGAGATGAGTGCGACCGCCCTTGGAGGATTTCTTTAGCGGTCCCACCATGTTGAGTCCCTAGGTTGCGAAGGGCCACGCTAGTCATATTGTCTTGAGCTCTAAAGCTGGCGCATGTGGTCTGCTGGCAAACTTTTGGCATGTGACACAACATCGTACGATGTCTTCCGCGTTTCTCATGGCGGTGGGCCAGTAGAAACCTGCCCGAAAGGCTTTGGTGCTAGAGCCCGACTGCTTGCGTGGTGCCTGCATATGCCCTCATGGATCTTGAGTATCAATGATTTGTCGTCTTCTTCTTCTATGCACCTTTGCAGCACCTGGGAGATGATGCACTTGTAAAGTTCTCTGTTGATGATGGTGAAGGCTTTTGACCGCCAAGTGATACGTGGGGCTTCTGTTACATCTTGTGGTAGTTGGTTGTGTATCAGAGAGTTGAGAAAAGGTCTCGTCCATGATGGACCTTCGGGTAGTGGTGGTTCTTGTTCCGTGTCTCCGTTGCCAACTAAGGCTTCATCGGCTGGGTCTACGATTGCTACTTGCTCCGGTTTGTTAGGTCCGTTGGGCGCCGCGCTCGTGGTGGCTGCTACATTAGTTGCTGCTGGTTCAGGTGCCTTCGCCGTTTTAATGGATCGGTGTCTAATGCTTTCTAAGAAAATACTGGAAGGTATCGGTCCACGGGTGGAGCCGATATTTGCGAGTTCGTCTGCTTCAGTGTTGTTTGCTCTTGTGGCATAGTTGAGTTCACATCCGTCAAAATCGCCTTCCAGGATGTTGTAGAGCTTCTGGTATGCTGACATGTTATCTTTGACTGCTTCATAGTCCCTCATGGTTTGTTGAACGACGAGGTTCGAATCACCATAGATGATCAAGCGAGTGGCTCCGCAGGCTTTCGCCATGCACATGCCATGGAGGAGTGCCTCATATTCTACTTCATTGCTGGATGCCTTTTTGAAGTTGATCTGGAGTACGTATTTTATCCTGTCTCCCTTGGGGGAGATTAGCACGACGTCTGCTTGATACGTCTCAAACGTATCTACTTTTCCAAACACTTTTGCTATTGTTTTTCCCTCATTCTTGCATGATTTGAACTAAACTAACCCGGAATGACGCTATTTTCAGCAGAACTTCCTGTATGGTTTTATTGTTTGCAGGATTATGGATTTTTAGGTGCCTCAGAAAATTCCGGGAAAATTCACAGAAAATCCACGCACCAGAAGCTTCCACGAGCCAGAAGTGGGGCCAGAGGCCCCCAGGCGCCCTGCTGGCTCGGCCCCATCCCTGGCCACGCCGGGAGGCCGCCTGGGGGGCTCCCACCTGCTCTGGTGCCCTACCTAGCCTCCTATTTATTCCCGTGACGCAAAAACCCCAGAACAGAAGTCGTTTTCCCAGTTTCCGTTGTGGAGCCGCCGCCACCCTCTGTTCTTCTTCGGGAGGGATAATCTGGAGGCTGTTTTGGCCTCCGGTGAGGGGAGATCATCGCCATCGCCATCGTCATCGTCATCACTACTCCATCCTCCCTCCATGACTTCTCTTCACATGTGTGAGTAATTCCCTGTTGTAGGCAAAGGGGATGGTAGAGATTGGATGAGTTAGATCATGTAATAGTTTGTCAGATTGTTGGGGGCATGTTGCCTATCATCTACTTTGGTGTTTATCATATTTGCTACAACTTGTTGCGCTTAATGCTTGTCACTTTGAGCCCAAGTGCCATGTTTTCAGGATCTGAACCACTTGTGTTTTCATGAGTATATTTATGTTCTTGATCGTATCTATGGGTTGTATGCACCTATTTTTGTTCGGAACCGGCGATCCCAAAGGTGACAGCTTGGGACACCAAAGGGGATGGACTATAATTTTAGGATTTCATGTATCCATTGAGTTTAATGCTTTGTTCAGGTGCTCTTTGATAGGAGCACCTTAATCTCCATAAGTTCCTTTTGACCCGTTCGTAGCGGGATGGTAGGACAAAAGATGTTGTGCAAGTTCTTATTGCAAGCACGCACAACTACCTACGGAATACATGTCTAATGTTTGATATTTGCCTAGATGATCCTTGCTTTTCTTTGTGGCTTTCCCGTGTTAAAATCTATTACATGTTCACTCTCATCCAAGCAGCGCCCAACCATCCATCTCCCTAGCCTACAGTGTTTTTAATCCTGTTCGTTATTAGTTGTTACTTTCACTATTTTTACTTTCGCTGTCGCCAATACCACTATCATATCACCTTTGCTATTAATATTTTGTTGCAAGCAAGTATATTTCAGGTGCGGTTGAATTGACAACTCAACTTTCAAAGCTTATAAATATTCTTTGGATCCCCTTGTGTCGAATCAATAAATTGGGTTATCTTGCCCGCGAAGACTATCTCAATCCACTATAGTTGAGGGTCATCAAGTACTGTTTTCTGGCGCCGTTGCCGGGGATCATAGCTTTATTTGCAAGTCTAATTGAAGTATTTTTCCTGTTGCACGTTATCCACTATGGGTAAGAAAGGAGACCCCAATCTTACCATCTACTACAAGAAAAGTTATTTTTCTGAGCACTAGTGCTACGCTTGATTCACCTTCCGTTATAAGTAAGTTCGCTTCACCACCACCACCACATGCTACTTCTACTGAGTCTGTTACTATGTCTGATACTTTTGATGATGCTTCCACTACTCTGGATGATATTGGTTCACTTGGTTACGCTCTTGAGAAAAAGATCGCTGATGTTGCCAAAAAATCTGGAATTGAAATTCCTGGTACTCGCTACCCTATTGGTGCTACTTATGATTATCCTGACCTGAGTGACCTCAGGAAGAGACTTCTTAAGGATGATTATATTATTATTGATGATGATTTATGCAGGGAACTTACAGAGTGTTCCAACTCTGACCCTCGTGCTATTAAGAAGCTGCTTGAAAAGCACTCTATGAAGAATAAGATTACTCCTGATCCTGAATTTGCTACATCTCCTATATGCATCACTGATCCTGATTATGATTTCTCTGTTGATCTTTCACTTATATCTACAGTTCAAGCTGACCCCTTTTGTAACACCCTCAGTGTCTTGTAACAGTAATCACTTTTGGCTAATGATAATTACTGTTGCTAATCTCACTTTGATCATCTTTGCATTTGATCACTCCAAAATCCCTTTTGGTTGTTATTAAAAATAATGTGATAAATAAAACTTTGTCCAAAAATTGTGGAACCAATTTTGTTAAATGCCTAAAAATAACTAATCCATGTTAAACCAACATTGGGTATTTATTGCAATATTTAAATATTGCAAACAATTTAAACCAGTGGTAAAACAGCCCATTTCATCAGTTTCATATTCAAAACAAATATAAAATGATTTTATAAAAGCTCCAAACTTTTTGTAGCAGTTGTCCTAAATGTAACAATAATATTGGAGCTGGTTACACGTTTTACAAAAATGTTAAATCAACTAAAAACAAATAAAACAGAAAAGAAAGAACTGAAAAAAGGGAAGAAATAGAAAACCTAAACTACGCACTGGGTGCAGCCCACCCCACCCCTCTCTTTTCCCCCCACTGGGACAAGCCCACCCCGGCCCACTCCCCCCCATCTTCAACCCCTGTTCATGGGGGTACCGTGGCACCCATCCCCCGGCCAGGCCGTGGCCGTGCCGCCGTGGCGGCCATCCACGGCTAGCCGGCGGGGGATACGAGCCCCGGGATGTCCTCCCCGCACCCGAACCCTAGCTCGCCCCCTGCCCCCGCTCGCGCTCGCGTCGTCGTCCCCATAGCTCGCAGCCGCGCTCGCCCGCCACGGCCGTCACCGCGCAGTCACCGACGACGTGGCCAGAGGCCTCGTGGGGCCGCGCCGAACTGTCCAAGGGATCCGTGACGTCTCCCTCTTCCTCCCCGTCGAAGATCTCGAGCCCAGGTGCCTTGCAGACGACGCCTGCGTCACGGGAAGCTCCGACCGCCGTGGGATTTCCGGCGAGCGATTCGTCGCCGGTGACGCTCCCCCGGCCTCCCAGACCTCTCCCCAATACCACCGCGGTGAGCTGCGCACCCGCTCCCTCCCTCTCCCTGTCGAATTGGCCCCATGGACACCATACCGTGCCTGGAGCCACCGCCGAGGCCTACTTGGCTGGGTGCGCCCTCGCCGTGTCTATGGCCGTCCCCGTCTCGCCCCGGCCACGCACTGCACGCGCACGTGCGCGACGCTGCTGCCGTGCTCCCGCACACCCCCGCCTAACCAGCCTCACCGGGATGGCCTCGCCGTGCCTCCGTCGTCGCCGGTGTGGGCGTGCCATGGACTCGTCCGGTGGGATAACCCACTGACGGGTGGGGCCGCTGATTTTGGTTAGCCTCTAATTTTTGATTAAGCAAATGAACCCCCCCTCCCGATGTGATACTGACATGTGGGCCCAGAACTTAAGTTAACCCCCTGTTTAGTTTAATAAGTTAATTAAAATCTGTTAGTATGACAGCTGGCCCCCACTGGGTTATTAGTTTAATTAATTGCAATTATAAAATGAGTCAATGACATGTGGGACCCCACTGTCATTTAATTAATAAAATTGATTTATTAAAAATGTGAGGCTGACCAGTGGGTCCCACTGGTCAGGTTTGACCAGTCAACTCTCTGTGGATAATGTTGCATTTTAATAATAAAGAAAATTCCAGAAATTGATTTAAAAAATGAATTAAACTTAGAAATTCAATATCTTTTAATCCGTAACTCAGATGAAAAAACTTTATACATGAAAGTTGATCAGAAAAATATAACGAATACGGATACGCTACCCGTATGTCCACCACCCCCCTCTAGCATACCGAACCCGAGACTTTCCCCCTCCGGTTGCGCTGTCCGGTAATTGCCCGGAGCCGGTAAAATTGCCGGTTAAAATTTCCCGTTTCATCTGCAACGTGTAGCACTGTGTTAGTTCACCCCTAACACTTCGTTTTCCATGTCTTGTATTTGTATTGCTATTATTGCCGTGTATTTATTGTTTCTCCCCCCTCTCTTATTGTCCGGTAGTCTCGACGTCCGCTGTTGATGCCCCTGTGATCGACTACTTCGTCGACGACCGTACCTCTACCGTCGAGCTTACAGGCAAGCAGAGCCATTCTCTTCCCCAGATATCGCCTATCTTTCCGTACTTTTCTTGCATTATGCATATGCTGCTGCTACGTTACAATCCTATTCAATTGCATAGCCTGTCATTGTCACCCTTGAATGTAACACCCCGGGTGTCACACTACAGTAATCACATACAATAATCACTTTTACTGTTGCCAAGTCACTGTGGTTAAGCATGCATGATCACCCTTGATCATAGTGATCCAAATTCAACCCAAATAAAAATTCTAGAACCAAGTGGAAATAAAACATTGTCCAAAAATTATGCAAAGAATTTTGTTAAATGCACAAAACTCAGTAGACTAAGGTACCATGGTGATGGATATTTATTATGGCATATAAATTCTAATACGAGTTGCAAGTCAAGTTATTAACTCTTCAAATAGTAAAACAAAAGTGTTCGTGTTATTCGACAAATTCCACTGACCAATTGTCATGTTGAAACAAACTTCATCTGACTCAATAGTAAATTCCTAGTAAGTTCACAAATGGTCCAACAACAATTAAAGTGGCCTATTGAAAATTAGAAATTAGTTATTGAACTCCAACTGCCTCCAAGTTTTGTGGGCATGCTCAATATAATGCCTAGTATTTATGTGCCAAATTTATTATTTAGAAAAATTCCATGCTAGTTAAATCAACTGAAAATAGAGCAGAGAATAAGACATAAACGCGAAAGGTAGAGGGACAAAACTTTTCCCAATAAATTAAATAGTGCGAAAAGGGTAACCTTATACCATTTAAATTTAAAGAAGAATTCAAATAACTAGTTGGATCCCAAACTTTTTGGGGCAGTCCATAATGCTCCATAGAATTTATTCCTACCAGTTTCTCATTTTTACAAAATCATCAACTATCTAGAATAAGATAAAACAGTAGAAATATTAAACAAAAAGAAAAGAAAACTGAAAAAACAAGAAGTTAAAAAATATCTAACGCACAAAGAAGCTCCCTACAGGCCCAGCCCACCTTTGCCCACCCTGGCGGCCTAGACAAAGAGCACGACCGAGCCGGCCCCATCCCCATCCACTCCTCTCTCTCTCTCTCGAGCCTATCTCTCTCCCGAGTCCCCTCATGGCCGTGGCCTCCTCCAGGCAACGCTGGCGCCGGGCGCCGCCGCCCCTCCCGGCTGCCGCGCTTGCCCCTGCAGCCTCCCCCTCGACGGAGGTACTCCTCCATGACGGCGTTTCATCGTCCGTTTCCTCTCTGCGCGACCACGGCAAACCCTAGCCGCGTTGGTCGTCCGTGCACGGCACCGCCATGGTTGCCGCCGTGGCCTCTAGCGCCTACGGGATGGACTTCTCGACGCTGCTCATGCTCGCCTGCGTGGCCACGCAACCTGCTGCCGCGCCTGCTATCCACGGCCTTGGCCGCCCTGGTGTCCTGGCCACCGTGACGCGTCCACAGCTTCGGCCGCCGCCCCGGCTCCTCTGCATCTTCCCCACCAACCTCATTGTGAGCGCCGCCTCTTCCCCTTCTCTGCTGCTGCACCGGTGCGCTGCTGCTCGTGGTTGGCGATGGCAAGGCCATGGCCGGGAGTGAGATGTGTGAGATGCGTGTACAACAAGTGTGTGCGTGTGTGTCCTGCGTGGTGTGTATTGTGCGTGCATGTGTGGCCTAAGGCCAATGCCTAGTGAGGCCACACCCTGCTGCTCTTTCCTACTATGCTGCTCCTCACCGATGCTCTGCTGGAGCTGAGCCGCAACTGTTGTTAATTGATGCTGCTGTTAGATGTTGCTGCTGAAGTTGTTAGTCTGCTACTACCACTGAATGTTGTTGTTGCTCCTCTGAATACCACACTGATGCACCACCTTGGACAACAACAAGCAGCAAGAAAACAGATTTTATCATGAATAAAAGTTATGTACATATGTAGTACACCTAACAAGCTTCGATTTTCGCCATTGGACCAAGTCCATTCCATGCACGGATTAATTTCTATCAAATTCGCAAAATGTGGATTAATGTTAAGCCGCAAAACGGAGTTTACCCGATGGCCAAATTTGGCGATGTGGATGAACTTGTTGTAGGTATCTGTCATGCCATCATGACATCTGAGGGCATAGCATGATAGTACACATGATGTATTAGCAAAACATGTGTTGGAAACATCTCCATTTGAGCTATGGATCAATCGTAATTATGTAGCAAACTTTGCACATTTTAACGATTTCCGAAATTAACCTCGAGTAGCACTTTTCATACCAAGTTTTAATTAAGTGAATGAACTCTAAATTTTTTGCCAGTCGTACCGGTTTGTAGACAACAGAAAACTGTTAAAATTTGATATAAGGCACTAACTTGGCGGATGAGCAGAACACTGAACCGTAGCCTCTCGAAAACAACTAAGTGTTGATCTAGGAACAAGAATCCCAAACTTAGCAAAAATTGAGTGGGTTCCAAAAACAATGTCTATGACAGTGGGCCCTAGGCCATTAACTTAATCCCTAACATTTTATTAAGTTAAAAATAAACATATGTCACTGACCAGTGGACCCCATCTCCGTTTAATTAAATTAAAATGATTTATTAAAAGTCCAGTGTATGACATGTGGACTCATCTACTTTTTAATTAAATAAAATGATATGTTTCTGTCTCAATGTATGACATGTGGGTCCACCCTGTCAGCACTGTTTTGGATAAGGTTTTGGATAATGTTGCATTTAAAATAATAAAAGAAATTCTAGAAATTCTTTTAAATTGAATAAAACTTTGAAAATCAATATCTTTTAATCCGTAACTCCGATGAAAATAATTTGTACATGAAACTTGATCAGAAGAATATAACAGATATGAATACGCTACCCGTATAACCACCGCACCCCTCTAACCTACCGAACGTGGTACATTTCTCCTCCGGTTCATCTGTCTGTCAGACGACCAGAGCCGGTAAAACTTTCCGGATGAAAATGTTCTGTATATGAAAGCTATTCAGAATGAATCACCGAGCACAGATACACTATCCACATGTCTATCAGATGTCTCTAACACTGCAGACATGGAACCTTCCCCCTCCGGATCATCGGTCCGGTAATCACCCGGTACTAATGAGTCATCCCCGGATAAAATTCCCGCCCCGTCTAAATTACTTAACACTGCGTTAGAGCCCCGTTGCTTTGTATCTAATATGTCATATTTTTGTGTTGCTATTATGGCCGTGTATTTATTGTTTCTCCCCCCTTATTCCCCGATAGACCCCGTTGCTGCCGCCGACTACACCGTTGCCGAGTATGACTACTTCGTCGACGACTGTACCGCTACTACCGAGCTTCCAGGCAAGCAGAGCCATTCTCTTCCCCAGATATCGCCTACCTTTCCGTACTTTCTTGCACTAGGCATATGCTGCTGCTACTACGTTACAATCCTATTCAATTGCATAGCCTGTTTTTGTCGCCCCTTGATGTACCTTCTATATATCCTATGCTGCCTTATAAATATATATATAATATTCAGCAGTAAACCCTGCGCCTTGTTAGCTAGGTTAAGAATAGCGGGCCGTGATCACTCTGGTGAGTGAACGCGGATTACAAAATATTATAACTGCAACAAGTACAGATCAATGCAGACGCCCTAGGGAACCTACAACGGCGGGACTCTGCCGAGTCTCTTAGAGTCTGACTTACGAGTGAACAGACTCGTATTTCACTCTCATCGGCTCAGTAGCGTAGCATCACTGGGATGATACGAGGGTATTCCTCTTTAGTTCATTCCGCTGGTGTCTCGGCACCACCGGGGTGATACGAGAATATGCCTCTTTAGTTCATTCCGCTGATGTCTCTGTCGAACCTCTTCAAGTGTACCATCGAGGGTGATTCCTCCTGGTTTCACTTGATGGAAGGCACTCGAATCAACTGGTGTCCTTACAGGTAAGGAGTCGGGTGACCCAACGGTGCCCGCGCAGGGTATCTTAGCGGAACGACAGGTCAGGTGTATTCCACCGGTGTGCGGCGGGCCTGGTACTGTTCGTGGCCGACAGATATCCAGTTGTACGAAAGTCGAGCTCTTCGGAGCAAACGCGAGACAAGGTAAGGAGACGGTTCACCTTGTTGGTAACCGGACGAGTTGGTGGGACGTCAGGGCAGGCACCGACGTTACTGGTGGTCCTGGCTGCTGTCGTTGTCCGCGACTCACCCGGATAGGGGCAACGATAATGGTTGTCCCGATAGAAAATAATAAAATGACTAACGGTTCAGGTGGATGACTTGAATGGGTCGACGTGCCCTATACGCACTACCTCCACGTGGGATTACGGTGTGGGCCCTCCGCGTTGTGGTCTCGTTCGAAAGCTTTGAAAGACGTCCAGTTCAGCATTGTGGTTGGGTCGGATCGTGCTGCGGCACTGGATCCACTTGGCGCACAACGACCCGGAGAGCGAGGGGTGATAGGCCCATGACCCCCTTGCCCTTAGGGCTGTAGACCGGCAGGGACCTCTCTGATGAGCCGTAGGATGGGCCTCGGCATGTCGGATAGCCTCGGTGGGGCATTCCCTAACAAGGTGTACGCCACCCTGGAGATCCGAGCGTGTAGGGTAACAGTAGTGCAGCCCCTGCAGGGAAGATTGATCTATTCGAATAGCCGTGTCCACGGTAACAGGACGCTTTATGCTGAAGCCAGAGCCTACTACTACAAACTACTACTATTAAACTGTTGGTTCCGGTTTCTCTTCCTCGCAGGGAAGTCGAGGAGGGGATCTCGGAGGCATATATTATTATTTATTATTACAACTTATTATTATACAATGCTGCAGCAACTTCTACTGCATTGTTACTTTCATTACTGTTGTATTAAACTGTTGGCTGATTCTTACCTCATGCTTCAAGACTCGTCGGAAGATGCTAGTATTCGATAGGCCTAACTTCTTATCCTTATTCTGACTTTCTATCTTGCAGTCCACTATATATAGCCTCCCCCTTCCTTTTGATACAAATGCATAAATGCTTAGTAGCGGACGTAAGACTCGCGGGTATGCTAGATACTCACCTGCTTTATTTCCCCCCTTTTTTTTTTCCTGATCGGCCGCTGCAGTCGACGTTGGAGTCCAGGAGCAGGAGATCCCCGATGCCGACTACCGCAACATGAAGATCCCCGATGCCTTCTACGACGTCGAGTTCCCCTTTGACCAGGAGTAGTTTGGAGGTTCCCAGGCAGGAGGCCTCGCCTTTTCGATCGTTGTTGATATTTGTGCTAGCCTTCTTAAGGCAACCTTGTATCCTTGTGTCTGTACTCAGACACTATTGCTTCCGCTAACTTTGTGCTTTCGAGCTATTGTATTTGAGCCCTCGTGGCCCCTGGCTTGTATTAAACAGCTTGTATTATTTTTATTTGTAGACTTGTGTTGTGATATCTTACCGTGAGTCCCTGATCTCGATCGTGTACCTTGCGTGTATGATTACTGTACACGGTCTGATTTTGGGGGCGTCACATTGATGTACCTTCTGTTATCCTATGCTGCCTATTATATATATTCTATTCAGTAGTGAACCCTGCGCCTTGTTAGTCAATAGGATTAGATAGCGGGTCGTGTTCACTCTGGGAGTGAATGCGGATACGATACTTTACAACTGCTACAGGTACGGTTCAGAGCAGACACCGCTTCAGGCCCCTACCACGGCTCTGCCGAGCCACCTCAAGTGTGAGCTATCGAAGAGTAATCCTTGTACTCCACTCGTTGCTGACTCTGTATAGCCGTCCTAGGGTACTGAACCACGGTTGTCCTTACAGGTAAGGAGTCGGGTGACCCAACGGTGCCCGCGCAAGGTATCTTAGCGGAACGACAGGTCAGGTGTATTCCACCGATGTGTGGCGGTCCTGGTACTGTTCGTTGCCGAAGGATTTCCTGTTGTACGAAAGTCGAGCTCTTCGGAGCAAACGCGAGACAAGGTAAGGAGACGGTTCACCTTGTTGGTAAACGCACAAGTTGGTGGGACGACAGGGCAGGCACCGACGTTACTGGTGGTCCTGGCTGCTGTCGTTGTCCGCGATTCATCGAGAAAGGGGCAACGATAACGGTTGTCCCGACAGAAAATTAATAAAATGCTTAACGGTTCAGGTGGATGACTTGAGAGGCCGCAAAGGCTTGTACGCACTACCTTCACGTGGGGTTACGGTGTGGGCCCTCCGCGGTGTGGTCTCGTTCGAAAGCTCTGAAAGACGTCCAGTTTCAACATTGTGGTTGGGTCGGATCGTGCTGCGGCACTGGATCCACTTGGCGTACAACGACCGGAGTGCGAGAGGTGATGGCCCATGAAGCTCTTGCGCTTAGGACTGTAGACCGGCGGGGACCTCTCTGATGAGCCGTAGGATGGGCCTCGGCGTGTCGGATAGCCTCGGTGGGGCATTCCCTAACAATGTGTACGCCACCCTGGAGATCCGAGCGTGCATGCTGAACAGTAGTGCACCCCTGCAGGGAAGATAATCTATTCGAATAGCCGTGTCCACGGTAACAGGACGCTTTAAGCTGAAGCCAGAGCCTACTACTACAAACTACTACTATTAAACTGTTGTTTCCGGTTTCTCTTCCTCGCAGGGAAGTCGAGGAGGGGATTTCGGAAGCATGTATAATTTTTATCTATTACAACTTACTATTATACAATGTTGCAGCAACTTCTGCTGCATTGTTATTACTTTCATGCTATTGAACTATTGGCTATTCTCTTCTTGTACTTCAAGACTCGTTGGAAGATGCTAGTCTTCGATAGGCCTAGCTTCTTATCCTTATTCTGAATTCTATCTTGCAGCCCAATATATATAGCCTCCCCTTTCCATTTGATACAATGCATAATTGCTTAGTAGCGGACGTAAGACTCGCGGGTATGCTAGATACTCAACCTTGCTTTATTTCCCCTTTTCGCTTTTCCTGATCGACCGCTGCAGTCGACGTTGGAGCCCAGGAGCAGGAGATTCCAGGAGGAGCCTACGACGACATCGAGTTCCCATTGACCAGGAGTTATTCGGTGGATCCCAGGCAGGAGGCCTCGCCTTTTCGATCTGTACCTCTGATGTTATTAGTGCTAGCCTTCTTAAGGCAAAACTTGACTAACTATGTCTGTACTCAGATATGATGATTGTATGAATTTTGTATTCGGGTCCGCGTGACCCCCCCTTCAATGTAATATATTGGTTTATCCTTTTGTGTTTAGTGTTGTGCTGTGATATTCTCAACGTGGTACCTTGATCTCGATCATGTACCCTGCGTGTATGATTACGGTACATGATCGTAAATCTAGGGCGTCACAAGTTGGTATCAGAGCCGACTGCCTGTAGGAAGCCACCCAACCACTACCTGGTCAAAGTTGAGTCTAGAATTTGAAAAAAAACTATTTTGCTAACTTAATATTTGGCTTACGGGCCCACATCGATGTCACTACATGTGATATCTATGGTATTAGGATCCTTTTTATTCGTACCTATGCTCTGGGAATCTGCTCTCTTATCCTTGCTGGTAAGTTTTACAAACTCTGACATTAGGATCACGTTCTCTTGATTCCACCCGGCGTTTTGGTGCTACCCCATTGATTGAGTCGTGTCGCAGGAGTTCTACCCCAGGTCCCGGACCGCGGATCCCATTCTCATTCTTGGCAGGCCGCGCGTCCTCTGGCATTAACTCCTGTGGCCAATAGTTTTCTTGCGGCATGATTGACATAGTGGAATCTATGTCGCGTCATGTAATCCTTACGCGGTCTGCGCGCCGCCTACTGAGTCCTTTTTCCTTAATTTCTACGACGTTACGCTGTCCGATTTTGACCGACTATGTGCAAAAGATCTGTATGTCTATATGACTACTATTGTGTATCTACTGCACGTCTCGTTCATTGCTCATACTACATCATGTATGACTTCTTATCCTTGCAAATGCTTTGTCTGAACTAATCCCTGCTGTTCAGGCAGGATGGCTGACACTCCCCCACCTCCACTTTATATGGCCGCAGTACTGCAACAGTTTGATCTGAACCGTCAGTTTATGGCCGGAGTAATGACCCAGCTTTCAACTCAGAATTCCCCAATAACACCGCAGGAGTTCGTGCGCCTCAGTCCGTCCACCTTTCGCAGCTCCGCAAATCCTATGGATGCCGATGATTGGCTCCATGATATTGCTTTTAAGATGGAGTCAGCTACCGTTGCCTCTGCCAGTTACCTCACCTTTGCGACGTATCATCTGAGGGGTCCAGCTTCTCAGTGGTGGGAAAGCCACAGGCTTGCGTTGCCAGATGGAACTGTAAACACTTGGAAAGAATTCCAGTTAGCCTTCCGTGCATGGCACCTTCCTCAAGGTCTGATGGACCAGAAGAAGGAGGATTTCCGCCAACTCCGTCAGGGCCAGACAACTATTGATGAATATCATAGGAAGTTCCTTGAGTTGTCGCGCTATGCTGAGAGAGACGTCGCCACCGACGCTCGCAAACAGGAGAGATTCCGAGAAGGACTGCATCCTGAAATAGAACTCGCACTTGCCCTTCATGATTGTGCGGACTTTGCGACCCTTGTCAGCAAGGCTTTCCAAGTCGAAACTGCTCTGACTAAGCACCATGAGTCGCTCAAGAGTGCTCGAGATGCTGGCCCATCTTCGGGTCGACCTTCTCAGAATCTTAAATTCTGGCTCCCGCATAGTGTTTTTCACCGGCCTGCTCCAACACCAAGGTCGTCCTATGTTGCACCTCGTCTGCCTCCACCGCCGGGACAACTAACGATTCCGACTGGACAACCCAATATTATGGCTCCTCCCCCTAATGATGGCTTATGCCGCCAGTGTGGACAGCCAGGTCACCGTGCACCATGTCCTCCTGTTGACCGTAAGAGGAACTGTCGAAACTGTCGTACCATAAAAGGTAATACCAAGCCGCCTCTTGTTGAACGTGGCTATGCCAATCATGTTGATGTTGAGAAGTCTAGGTTGGATCCGACAATTGTGATGGGAACCCTCCGTGTTAATTCAGTACCAGCTTCTGTTCTGTTTGATTCAGGAGCCTCACATTCTTTCATATCTGCTGCGTTGGCCCGTAAGCAAGACTTGCCGTTCGAAAACCTGTACCCTCTGTTGGTGGTTTATTCTCCAGGTTCCAGTTGGGATACCTCGATGATAGCCCACAACAATCGTATTGAAATTGGAGGATTGGTGTTTGCTGCTTCACTCATGGCCCTCAAGGTTTCTACCATTGACGTTATTCTTGGTATGGATTGGTTGAAAACGCATGATGCTCACATCCGCTCTAGTACTAAAACAGTTCAGCTCACCCACCCTTCTGGCAAGACAATTCTGTACTCGGCCCGAACAGTTCAACATGCCGAAAGCCAGATATATGCTCTGAACGCACTGAATGCCTCACCTCTTGAAGGAATTGAGAATGTTCCAGTTGTTCGCTATTTTCTCGACGTCTTCCCAGAAGAAATGCCGGGAATACTACCGATCAGAGATGTCGAATTCGTCATCGACTTGAAGCCTGGCACCGTCCCTATTGCTAAGCGTCCTTATAAGATGCCGCCTCACCACCTCCTTGAACTTAAGAAGGAGATCGACATGGCCCTCCACAAAGGCTTCATCCGTCCAAGTTCCTCTGCTTGGGGAGCACCTTCACTCTTTGTCAAGAAGAGCGATGGAACGAACCGTTTGGTCCAAGATTATCGACCTATCAACCAGGCAACAATACAGAACAAGTATCCACTCCCTTGGATCAACGATCTATATGATCAACTTGCTGGATCTACGGTGTTCTCGAAACTTGACTTGAGGTTGGGTTACCATGAGATCCGGGTCCGTGAAGAGGACATCCCGAAGACCGCTTTCATTACTCGCTATGGTTCATATGAGTACACTGTCATGTCCTTTGGCTTGACGAATGCCCCGGCCACTTTCTCCCGATTGATGAACTATATATTCATGGAATACCTCGACAAGTTCGTCGTTGTTTATCTGGATGATATCTTGGTATACTCCAAGAATGAAGAAGAACATGCTGAACACCTTCGTCTTATACTGGAAAAGCTTCGAGAACATAAACTCTATGCTAAGTATTCTAAGTGTGAATTCTGGCTTCCCGAAGTAACTTACCTTGGTCATGTGATTTCCAAGGATGGCGTCGCCGTCAACCCAGAACGTATTCAGGATATTCTTGACTGGACTCCTCCCAGGACTGTCAAGCAAGTCAGAAGTTTCCTCGGGCTCGCTAGCTATTGCCGCCGTTTCGTCGAGAACTTCTCCAAGATTGCCAAGCCTCTGACTAATCTGCTTCACAAAGGCGTTAAGTTTGAGTGGACAGACAAATGCCAGGAAAGTTTTCAAGCTCTCAAGGACAAGCTCACTTCTCCCCCAGTGCTTGCTCCCCCTGATACTCAGAAGGACTTCATGATATACTGCGACACGTCTCGTCAAGGATTAGGCTATGTCCTAATGCAAGAGCGCAAAGTGATTGCTTATGGCTCTCGTCAGTTGCGTTCTCATGAAGATAAGTATCCAACACATGATCTCGAATTGGAAGCTGTAATTTATGCATTGAAGCTGTGGCGACATTACCTCGTTGGTAATCGTTGCGAGATCTACACAGATCACCAAAGCCTGAAGTACTTGTTTACTCAGCCAGACCGGAATCTCCGCCAACAGAGATGGCTCGAGACAATAGCCGATTTCAACATGGATATTCATTACACCCCTGGCAAAGCTAATGTGATGGCTGATGCCCTGAGTCGCAAAGCCTACTGTAGTGAACTTGAAGTTCAAATACAACAACCACCTCTGTATGAAGAGCTTCGCAAGCTGAACATCAAGATTGTTCCGTAGGGATATGTGAACTCCCTGGTCGTCAAACCAAATCTCGTTGAACGCATCAAGACGATACAACATTATGACTCTGACATTTGGAAGATAAAGCGTCGTGTCGCCAGCGGAGAGCCCTCATTCTTCACTATTGATGCAAATGATGATAATGCAGTGTACTTCAAGGGTTGTTTAATGGTTCCGGTAGCCAAGGCCAACCTGAACTACGCCCCTAATGTCATGAAAGAAGCTCATGATACCCCTTTGTCGATTCACCCTAGTAGTACCAAGATGTACCAAGACATTCGTCAGCGGTACTGGTGGTCTAACATGAAGCAAGACATCGCTCGATATGTTGACGAGTGTGACATTTGCCGTCACGTCAAAGCCGAATATCAAAGACCTGCCGGAACTCTGCAACCACTCTCTATTCCTGAATGGAAGTGGGACAAGATCGAAATGGACTTCGTCACCGGTTTTCCCCGATCACAGAAAGGTCACGATGCTATTTTTGTCGTCATCGACCGATTCTCCAAGGTTTCCCACTTTCTGCCAGTCAAGGAGACTATCTCTGCTAGTCAGTTAGCAGACTTGTACGTTTCTAGAATTGTGTCCCTCCACGGTATTCCGTTGGAGATCAGTTCAGACCGTGGCAGCATTTTCACCTCAAGATTTTGGGATAGTTTCCAAGAAGCTATGGGCACTCACCTAAACTTCAGCACCGCTTATCACCCCCAGTCGCAAGGACAAGTCGAACGAGTCAATCAAGTGCTTGAAGACATGCTTCGAGCTTGTGTCATCTCTTTCGGTAAGAAATGGGAGGAATCCCTTCCATTTGCTGAATTCTCGTACAACAATAGCTATCAGGCTAGTCTGAAGATGGCACCCTTTGAAGTTCTCTTTGGACGTAAGTGGCGAACCCCTATGAATTGGTCAGAAACTGGGGAACGAACTCTCATTGGTCCGGAAATTATACAGCATGCTGAAGATCAGGTTCGCGTTATCTGTGAACACTTGAAGGCTGCTCAGTCCCGCCAGAAGAGCAACTATGACCGCAAGCACAAGGAAATGGTCTACCAACCCGGCGAACAGGCTTACCTTCGTGTCACTCCCATGAGAGGCACTCATCCTTTCGGGATCAAAGGCAAGTTAGCTCCTCGCTACATTGGCTTGTTCCATATCCTGTCCAGAAGTGGACCGGTGGCATACCGGTTGGAGTTGCCGTCAAACCTCTCTCAAGTTCATGATGTCTTTCATGTGTCGCAACTCCGTCGCTGCTTCAAGGATCCTATCCGAGTAGTGGATCATGGAATGCTTGAAATAAAACAAGACTTGTCTTATCGTGAACATCCGAGCCGCATTCTTGATCAGTCTGAACGTCGAACCCGCAACAAGGCTATCAAGTTCCTCAAGGTTCAGTGGTTGAATCACTCTAAAGAGGAGGCCACTTGGGAACGCGAAGATCGTCTTCGTGATGAATACCCCGATCATTTCCCCTCTACCACTTAAATTCTCGGGGCGAGAATTCTTGTAGTGGGGGAGATTTGTAACACCCTCGGTTTCTTGTAACAGTAATCACTTTTGGCTAATGATAATTACTGTTGCTAATATCACTTTGATCATCTTTGCATTTGATCACTCCAAAAACCCTTTTGGTTGTTATTAAAAATAATGTGATAAATAAAACTTTGTCCAAAAATTGTGGAACCAATTTTGTTAAATGCCTAAAAATAAGTGATCCATGTTAAACCAACATTGGGTGTTTATTGCAATATTTAAATATTGCAAACAATTTAAACCAGTGCTAAAACAACATCTTTCATCAGTTGCATATTCAAAACAAATATTAAATGATTTTATAAAAGCTCCAAACTTTTTGTAGCAGTTGTCCTAAATGTAACAATAATATTGGAGCTGGTTACACGTTTTATAAAAATGTTAAATCAACTAAAAACAAATAAAAACAGAAAAGAAAGAACAGAAAAAGGGAAGAAATAGAAAACCTAAACTACGCAATGGGCGCAGCCCACCCCACCCCTCTCTTTTCCCCCCACTGGGACCAGCCCACCCCGGCCCACTCCCCCCCATCTTCAACCCCTGTTCATGGGGGTACCGTGGCACCCATCCCTCGGCCAGGCCGCGGCCGTGCCGCCGTGGCGGCCATCCACGGCTAGCCGGCGGGGGATAAGAGCCCCGGGATGCCCTCCCCCGCACCCGAACCCTAGCTCGCCCCCTTCTCCCCTCTCGCGCTCGCGTCGTCATCCCCATAGCTCGCAGCCACGCTCGCCCGCCATGGCCGTCGCCGCACAGCCACCGACGACGTGGCCGGAGGCCTCGTCGGGCCGCGCCAAACTGTCCAAGGGATCCACGACGTCGCCCTCTTCCTACCCGTCGAAGATCTCGAGCCCAGGTGCCTTGCAGACGACGCCTACGTCACGGGAAGCTCCGACCGCCGTGGGATTTCCGGCGAGCGATTCGTCGCCGGTGACGCTCCCCCGGCCTCCCAAACCTCTCCCCAACACCACCGTGGTGAGCTGCGCACCCGCTCCCTCCCTCTCCCTGTCGAATTGGCCCCATGGACACCATACCGTGCCTGGGGTCGCCGTCGAGGCCGCCTTGGCTGGGCGCGCCCTCGCCATGTCTCTGGCCGTCCCCATCTCGCCCCAGCCACAAACTGCACGCGCACGTGCACGACGCCGCTGCCGTGCTCCCGCACACCCCCGCCTAACCGGCCTCACCGGGATGGCCTCGCCGTGCCTCCGTCGTCGCCGGTGTGGGCGCGCCATGGACTCGTCCGGTGGGATAACCCACTGACGGGTGGGGCCGCTGATTTTGGTTAGCCTCTAATTTTTGATTAAGAAAATGAACCCCCCCATTTGATACTGACATGTGGGCCCAGAATTAAGTTAACCCCCTATTTAGTTTAATAAGTTAATTAAAATCTGTTAGTATGACAGCTGGCCCCCACTGGGTTATTAGTTTAATTAATTGCAATTATAAAATGAGTCAATGACATGTGGGACCCCACTGTCATTTAATTAATAAAATCGATTTATTAAAAATGCGAGGCTGACCAGTGGGTCCCACTGGTCAGGTTTGACCAGTCAACTCTGTGGATAATTTTGCATTTTAATAATAAAGAAAATTCCAGAAATTGATTTAAAAAATGAATTAAACTTAGAAATTCAATATCTTTTAATCCGTAACTCAGATGAAAAAACTTTATACATGCAAGTTGATCAGAAAAATATAACGAATACGGATACGCTACCTGTATGTCCACCACCCCCCTCTAGCATACTGAACCCGAGACTTTCCCGCTCCGGTTGCGCTGTCCGGTAATTGCCCGGAGCTGGTAAAATTGCCGGTTAAAATTTCCCGTTTCATCTGCAACGTGTAGCACTGCGTTAGTTCACCCCTAACACTGCGTTTGCCATGTCTTGTATTTGTATTGCTATTATTGCCGTGTATTTATTGTTTCTCCACCCCTGCTGCTGATGCCCTGTGATCGACTACTTCGTCGACGACCGTACCTCTACCGTCGAGCTTACGGGAAAGCAGAGCCATTCTCTTCCCCAGATATCGCCTATCTTTCCATAATTTTCTTTCATTAGGCATATGCTGCTGCTGCTAAGTGACAATCCTATTCAATTGCATAGCCTGTCATTGTCACCCTTGATGTACCTTCTGTTATACTATGCTGCCTATTATATATATTCTATTCAGCAGTGAACCCTGCGCCTTGTTAGTCAATAGGATTAGATAGTGGGTCGTGTTCACTCTGGGAGTGAATGCGGATACGATAATTTACAACTGCTACAGGTACGGTTCAGAGTAGACACCGCTTCAGGCCCCTACCCCGGCTCTGCCGAGCCACCTCAAGTGTGAGCTATCGAGGAGTAATCCTTGTACTCCACTCGTTGCTGACTCTGTATAGCCGTCCTAGGGTACTGAACCACGGTTGTCCTTACATGTAAGGAGTCGGGTGACCCAACGGTGCCCGCGCAGGGTATCTTAGCGGAACGACAGGTCACGTGTATTCCACCGGTGTGCGGCGGGCCTGGTACTGTTCGTTGCCGAAGGATTTCCTGTTGTACGAAAGTCGAGCTCTTCGGAGCAAACACGAGACAAGGTAAGGAGACGGTTCACCTTGTTGGTAACCGCACGAGTTGGTGGGACGACAGGGCAGGCACCGACGTTACTGGTGGTCCTGGCTGCTGTCGTTGTCCGCGACTCATCGAGGAAGGGGCAACGATAACGGTTGTCCCGACAGAAAATTAATAAAATGCTTAACGGTTCAGGTGGATGACTTGAGAGGCTGCAAAGGCTTGTACGCACTACCTTCACGTGGGGTTACGGTGTGGGCCCTCCGCGTTGTGGTCTCGTTCGAAAGCTCTGAAAGATGTCCAGTTTCAACATTGTGGTTGGGTCGGATCGTGCTGCGGCACTGGATCCACTTGGCGCACAACGACCCGGAGTGCGAGAGGTGATGGCCCATGAAGCTCTTGTGCTTAGGACTGTAGACCGGCGGGGACCTCTCTGATGAGCCGTAGGATGGGCCTCGGCGTGTCGGATAGCCTCGGTGGGGCATTCCTTAACAAGGTGTACGCCACCCTGGAGATCCGAGCGTGCAGGCTGAACAGTAGTGCACCCCTGCAGGGAAGATAATCTATTCGAACAGCCGTGTCCACGGTAACAGGACGCTTTATGCTGAAGCCAGAGCCTACTACTAGAAACTACTACTATTAAACTGTCGGTTCCGGTTTCTCTTCCTCGTAGGGAAGTCGAGGAGGGGATTTCGGAGGCATGTATAATTGTTATCTATTACAACTTACTATTATACAATGTTGCAGCAACTTCTGCTGCATTGTTATTACATTCATGCTATTGAACTGTTGGCTATTCTCTTCTTGTGCTTCAAGACTCGTTGGAAGATGCTAGTCTTCAATAGGCCTAGCTTCTTATCCTTATTCTGAATTCTATCTTGCAGCCCAATATATATAGCCTCCCCTTTCCATTTGATACAATGCATAATTGCTTAGTAGCGGACGTAAGACTCGCGGGTATGCTAGATACTCACCCTTGCTTTATTCCCCTTTTCACTTTGCCTGATCGGCCGCTGCAGTCGACGTTGGAGCCCAGGAGCAGGAGATTCCAGGAGGAGCCTACTACGACATCGAGTTCCCGTTGACCAGGAGTAATTCGGTGGATCCCAGGCAGGAGGCCTCGCCTTTTCGATCTATACCTCTGATGTTATTAGTGCTAGCCTTCTTAAGGCAAAACTTGACTAACTATGTCTGTACTCAGATATGATGATTGTATGACTTTTGTATTCGGGTCCGCGTGACCCCCCCCCCTTCATTGTAATATATTGGTTTATCCTTTTGTGTTTAGTGTTGTGTTGTGATATTCTCACCGTGGCACCTTGATCTCGATCATGTACCCTGCGTGTATGATTACTGTACATGATCATAAATCGAGGGCGTCACACCTTTTATGGCAGAGAAAATGATGATGCTATAGCACACCTGACCAAACTCATCGAATTGGGTGGCTTGTTTACTAGTGATGAGAGGATACAGAACTTTTATGTGGCTATGCTTTTTTCCTTTTTCTTTAAAGGGAGACGCTAAAGCATGGTGTGATGCACTGCCCTATGGTTCCATTAAAAGTCCTTAGAACTTAGCTCAATATTTTGTTGATAAATACTTTCCTTCTCATATGCAACGTGCTGCTTTACAAAGAATTTACAACTTTAAACAGTTGCAGGATGAACACCTCCCTAAAGCTTGGGGGAGGTATTGCAGTTTAATTAAGGCTAGACCGGGGCATGAAGTCCCTAAGAATGAATTACTTGATATATTTTATGCTGGTCTAACCGATGAATCTAGATCCTATCTGGATAGTTGTGCTGGTTGTGTTTTCAGGGAAAGAACACCAGACGATGCTGAAGAATTAATGGGCAATATTGCCAAGAACCACGAAGATTGGTCTGTTCCTGAACCACCTCCACCGCCAAATAAGAGGGGCATGCTTCTCCTCAACCCCGAAGATATGCAAGAAGAAAATAAGTCTATAAATGAGAAAGACATTAAAGCTGAAGACGTGAAGAATCTACCTCCTATTGAGAAGGTGTGTGATCCTACTACTCACCTCCCTTGGTAGAGGTACACTATCTTTTAGATTTCAATGAAAGTGACATCCCTAAAAGTAAGCCTCCTGGCCAATGTTTAGATGAGCTTGATAATTTTATTATTAAGCAAAACCATATTAATGAGAGGATACGAAGACAGTTGCATGATAATTCCCTTGCTATCAAAAGTTTACTTGATGTTCTAGGTAGAACAGTTAATGATGTTAAATGTCTTGTTAAGCATTTTCATATGGTTCAAACTCAGCTTGAACAAATTTCTAATGTGCAAAAATATTTTCTTGCTAATAATGCCAAACAGGATATACATGCCTATGGTATAAAGACTAGGGGTGGAACACACACCCAGGACCCTCTCTATCCCGACGGGCATCCGAAGAGGATCGAGCAAGATTCTCAAATACAGGAAGAAGAAATTGTTAGCTCTCCAAAGAAGAAAAAGAAGAAGAAGAAGAAACACAAGGAATCTGACAACTCCAATGATCCTATTACAAATGAAGAACCCGCTGTTGACCCTAACAACATATCTACCTCCGATGCTGAGACTGAAGACGGTGTTTAGCCCAAAAAGGATAAGGAGACGAATGATCCTCCCGAGGTGCGAGAAGAATAAGCACCCGATAAACGCAAGAAATACACAAGAGAAGACTTCATCTCAAGAAGACATGGGAAGGAAAGAGAACCATGGGTACAGAAACCCATGCCCTTTCTAGGTAAGTCTCTCAAAACCAAAGAAGAAGAGCATTATAGTAACTTTTGTGAATGGATGAAACCTCTTTTTCTTCAAATTCCTTTGACTGATGCTATTAAGTTACCTCCTTATTCCAAATATATGAAAGATATTGTTACTAAAAAAAGAAAAGTCCCTAATGAGGAAATATCTACCATGCTTGCTAACTACTCTTTCAGTGGCAAGATCCCTGAGAAGCTTGGTGATCCAGGTATACCCACCATTCCTTGCTCCATAAAGAATAATTATGTCAAAACTGCTTTATGTGACCTCGGAGCAGGAGTGAGTTTCATGCCTTTTTCTCTTTATAAGAGGCTATGTTTATAAAAGCTAATCCCTATAGATATCTCTCTTTAGATGACTGACAAGTCAATGGCCGCCCCGATTGGTATTTGTGAGGATGTTCGTGTTGAAGTTGCTAATTGCTTAATCCTTACAGATTTTGTTGTACTTCACATGCCCGAGGAATGGAGCATGTCCATTATTCTAGGTAGACCTTTTCTTAACACCGCATGTGCTATTATTGATTGCAATAAAGGAAAAGTTACCTTCAAAGTTGATGATAAAGAACACACGGTGTATTTTCCAAAGAAGATCGACAAAAGGCATGGCCTTAACTCTATAGAGAATATCGAGACCGTGAAGATTGGAGAATGGGATTGTCCTCTACATGTGCACCACAAATACAAAACCATTATGGCGGGGACAATGTCCATTAAAGTAAAGGTGCAATGATCACTTCATAAGAGGTGAAGCTTTTTGCTCTATATATCGCCGGTTCGTTGGTAAGACTTGATCAACCTTGCTAGCTAGCATGTTTTATATAGGTAAAAAGTGAAGCTTGTTATGTTTTTATTTTCTTTAGATTTTGTTCTCCATGTTGTGACAAGTTTTCATGTTTTTAAAGATTAACATTTCTTACCACTATTTAAAGTTTTCAGAACGTTTTGCAGCTTTTTGAACCTCAAATTTTTTCAACAGTGAAGTTGTCAGAAAAAATCCAGAAAAATAAAAATAAAAATTGCCACGTCAAAAAGAGACACAACGACACTTGGGGATGACCAGGGGTGCCACCAGTGGCCCAGGCGGCCAGCTGGCGCGACCTGCCCCCTAGCCTCTCCCACAAGGTGCCTAGGGCCCACAGGTCGGCCAGCCAGGTGAGTCTTCTTCCTGCCTCTCTGTTTCTTCTCCAAAACACGAGTTATGCACTTGTTCTTGCATTTTTTCTGTTCTTGGAGGCGATTTTTGATCACTCTCTACAACCCATCGTTTGAGATGAGATTTTGAGAAAATACTCCCTGGCATGTAACTCCTCCACCCCTCCAATTATATTTTTGATTGGTGGCTTCATTTGTGAGTATTTAGTAGTTATTGGTGATGTTCATATGAGCTTGCATGCATGTGTAGAAATTTATTTTCCAAGTTTTGATGCAAGTTTATGCCTTAGGCAAGTGAGTAGAGTAGTTTGCCTCAACTCACTTTGCTTAAATCCTTGTTTTTGTGAATTATCAAAAAAAATTCAGAAATGAGTTTGCTAGGAAAAGCAAAGGGGTGGCTTGGGAAGAAGAATCTCGAGCGCTTCGATCGAGTTACTAGAGCTGCAGCTTCACCCTCGGCTGCTAGGGTGAGCTACAATGAAGATTATGTGCCCCTAGAATTGTTGGAAGACACGAGTTCATCACGCGCAATGACGTATCCGTGCGATGCTTTCCTCGAAGCCGCATGAATTAAGGAAGGATTCTACGGCCTTTGTGCTAATGCAGGTTTGACACGGCTAGCAACATGCCGTGTTACTCAGTATCATAAACTCACCTCCTATTTTATTAATAGTTTCTGTTATAATCATGATGCTGATATTATTGAGTTTAAAATTTACAATGATCTTTTGACCATGTCTTTGGCAAGATTTTGTGATATAATAGGTGTGCCGAACGTTGGACAGACGGAAAAGATGATCTCTCAGCCCTCCGAGATGAGAACCATCTTAAACTCTCTCTGTAGCCAGGAAATGAGGGATATTCATCGCTCGGAAATTTCCAGCACCTCATTCCCCCACCTCAGGTATTTTGCGTATTTTATTGCTAGAGGGGTGTTAGCTCGTGACAACACGAGCATCAGTTCTGCACCAGATATTGCTATCCTGGCAAACGCCCTCTCAGGGGAGAATGCGTATAATGTGCGTGCCTTAATTGCTTGACGTCTTGCTACGAATGGTAACAAGGGAGATTTATTTGGTGGCGTTTACGCCACACTTACCCTTGAGTCTCTTAATGGCACCCCACACCCTGATGATAAGCCTTTTACTTATTTAAGTTTTGATCTTGCTTCTATGAAGAGGCATGAGTTTGTTACCAGGACTTCCGAGTTTGGTAACCTTGTTTATATCTTGTGTTTTGGATCTTCCGCGAAACGCGAGATCCGTCTACCTATAGCTCTTTTGTTTGATTTTTCTTGCAGGAACGGATGGTCCTTTGATGTTATCCAGTTTGATGAGTTCATGGTACAGTACTAGTTTCATAACCCCATGGAGGGGGTTGTGCCCGACGAGGAGGAGCACGGTGAGTTTCCACCTTTCCAGGGGGAGACCATCACCCAGTTTGGTGAAGGGTCTTCCTTTGCTTGGAGCGCGGATCCTTCTTCGTAGGAGGATCCGAGGACTTCGGTGTACGCACCGGAAGCCTCATATGACCCTTGTACTCACCCGCACCACCCCCGAGCAAGAGGCTCATGGGGGCAGTAGCTATTACCAACTTAGGCCAAAAGCCTAAGCTTGGGGGAGTACGTGCCCTTCTCCCTTTTTCCATTGTATTATCCATTTTTATCTTGTTCGCTTTGATCTTTTTGAAGTTTTTGCCCGTTCCTCTTTGCTCTTTAATTTTAAAAAACAACAAAAATATTTTTCTTTTCTTTTGCTTTCGTTAACCTTTGAAAACACCAAAAATATTTCCTTTCTCTCTATACTTTTCTTTGTTTTCAGAGCTCAGCTCGAGTCCGTGATGGCATTTGATTATATTTCCCGCGTTCGATCGTGCAAGTGACAAGGCAGTAATAACAAAGATCGACGAAAGGGAAGCAACAAAGAAAACCGGTATGAACTCTTCTTGTTTCTACTTTTGTACATATGCTTGTACTTATGATCTAGAGACCAGCTTGTAGCGATATAGTGCTATGTTTACAATGCTTTCCCAGTGTTCATGTTTTCTTTGTGGCTGATCTCAAATATCTAGAGTGCATAATGTGTTGTCGAAATGATTTACATGCATTGCATTGTTCATGGTTTGGAATATTGAAGTGGTATTTCCCTTCGGAGAATTTTTGGATTGACTTGGCATATGTTCACACATGTTTATGACAAAAGTCTATCATGCCTTGATGATCTTTTTATTTCAGAATAGTTATATCACTTTCATGCCCGATTCAATGTTGCTTTGCCGCTCTGCATGATTATGACCATTATTGCTCTCTAGTTGGTCGCTTCCCAGTCTTTTGCTTGCCTTCACTCACACTAAGAGGAATTCTGCTTGTGTATCCAAACTCCTTTTCAACCCAGTTATTCCACTTGAGTCCACCATACCTTCCTATATATGGTATTTACCGACCATCCCTAACTTAGAATTTCTTGTGCCATCTCAAAACTCACTCAAAAGATTCCCTTTTGTAACCGTACAAGCTCATGGTACGTTGAGGGAAATCAGTATCTACCATGCCAAAAATATTTGGACGGAAGTTTTAACTAGTCAATTTAAAAAGAAAGAGTTACACCTCCCCCATACTTGATGATGGAATGAAATGGACCAAATGATACTAATGATAGATGGAACGAGAAAACTTCCTTCCATACTTGAGGCAAAATAAAAGGTGCCATAGACCGTCAAATGATGTATGGATAAGGGAACAAAAGTGTAATAAAAAAGCATCAATATGGTTGGCATGGGAGATATTGAGAGACCTTTACCGTTCACTGTTGACTGGAAAGTTGCACTTCTCAAAAGAATTTTATCTCTTTTTTCAAAACCAAGAGCTCTGGTACATGTTTAGTCTTTGCTTCCAACCACGGGTTTTCAACCTTGCCATCAAAAGCCACGGTTCGAGAGTCTCCCCTTTTTTCTTCAAAGCACCAGTTATTGAGAGCATAATTGTCATTCTTAGTGTAACATGCATTGTCCCAAAGCACCACATTGTCTTCTGCATGACTGTGATATTGCTTGTACTGAAATTCTTAGTTCTAGTCTCCTTTAAAACTCCGGGGGAGCTTCTGCATTTATATTTTGCTTCACTCATGGAGGCTAGCGAGATACCACTCTAGTATGTTCAAGCTATGTGCATTGTGATCTTGTCTTGATTTTTGGCAGCATATTATTTACTTTTGGTTGTTTGTGATTGATCACTTGAAAGAAGGATTGCTTCGTGCATTGTCCTCATAGCATGGTTTCAATACTTGCTAAACTCTTTTTGTAGTACATGCTTATATACATCTATTGAAGCAAAATAGTTTGTCAAAGTTTTATTTGTCGCCTCCAGTTCTTTAAACTGAATTGCTTGAGGACAAGCAATATGCTAAGCTTGGGGGATTTGATACGTCTCAAACGTATTTACTTTTCCAAACACTTTTTCTATTGTTTTTCCCTCATTCTTGCATGATTTGAACTAAACTAACCCGGACTGACATTGTTTTCAGCAGAGCTGCCTGTATGGTTTTATTGTGTGCAGGATTATGGATTTTTTAGGTGCTTCAGAAAATTCTGAGAAAATCCACGCACCATAAGCTTCCACGAGCCAGAAGTGGGGCCACAGGGGGGCTAGAGGGGCCCCAGTCGCCCTGCTGGCGCGGCCCCACCCCTGGACGCGCCGGGAGGCCGCCTGGTGGGCTCCCACCTCCTCTGGTGCCATACCTGGCCTCCTATTTATTCACGTGATGCAAAAACCCCAGAACAGAAGTCATTTTTCCTAGTTTCCATCGTGGAGCTGCCGCCACCCTCTGTTCTTCTTCGAGAGGGCTAAGCTGGAGGCTGCTTTGGCCTCTGGTGAGGGGAGATCATCGCCGTCTTCATCATCATCACCACTCCATCCTCCCTCCATGACTTCTCTTCACATGTGTGAGTAATTCCCTGGTGTAGGCAAAGGGGATGGTAGGGATTGGATGAGTTAGATCATGATACAGCAAAGGGGATGGTTGGTATTGGATGAGTTAGATCATGCAATAGTTCGTCAGATGGTTGGGGGCATGTTGCCTATCATATACTTTGGTGTTTATCATCTTTTCTACAACTTGTTGCTCTTAATGCTTGTCACTTTGGGCCCGAGTGCCTTGTTTTCATATCTAAACCACTTGTGTTTTCATGAGTATATTTATGTTCTTGATCCTATCTATGAGTTGTATGCACCTATTATGGTTCGGAACCGGCGATCCCAAAGGTGATAGCTTGGGACACCAAAGGGGATGGACTATAATTTGAGGATTTCGTGTATCCATTGAGTTTAATGCTTTGTTCCGGTGCTCTTTGAAAGGAGAACCTTAATCTCCATAAGGTCCTTTTGGTCCCGTTCGTAGATGGATGGTAGGACAAAAGATGTTGTGCAAGTTCTTATTGCAAGCACGCACAACTACCTACGGGATACATGCCTAATGTTTGATATTTGCCTAGATGACCCTTGCTTTTCTTTGTGCCTTGTCCCGTGTTAAAATCTATTACATGTTCACTCTCATCCAAGCAGCACCCAACCATCCATCTCCCTAGCCTACAATGTTTTTAATCCTCCTGGTTATTAGTTGTTACTTTCGCTGTTTTTATTTTCGCTGTCGCCAATACCACTATCATATCACCGTTGCAATTAATATTTTGTTGCAAGCAAGTATATTTCAGGTGCGGTTGAATTGACAACTCAACTGTCAAAGCTTATAAATATTCTTGGGCTCCCCTTGTGTCAAATCAATAAATTGGGTTATCTTGCCCGCGAAGACTATCTCGATCCCCTACAGTTGAGGGTCATCACTGCTCCGACTCCTTGCTGTCTCTTGGATCTGTCGAAGAACATCTTCCATGAGTTGGAGAGGTATGGAGGGCCAGGTGTTTGGGCTTCCATCCACTCAACGACGAAATCTGGAAGGACTTGTAGTTTGATTGTTGTTGGGTGCTTGAAGCATAGGTCACGATGGATGAGTTCGATGTTCCACTGGGCCACTCATCTTGTGGTACCCGGGTTATTGAGGATATCTGAGAGCGGTGCGTTGCTGACCGCTATTATTGGGTGCTCATCAAAGTACTATGATACCTTGCGGGAGGTCATAAAGATGGCGTAGACGAGTTTCTGACAGTGCGGGTATCTTTGTTGGGCTCGTGTGAGGAATTCACTGAGGTAGTAGATTGGTCTCGGGATGCCTTCTACTTTGCCTTCTTCAGTGCGCTCGACAATGAGTACGGTGCTGACGATGCTGCTCTGAGCGGCGATGTAGAGGTATAGGGGTCCTCGTTCCTCGGGGAATGCGAGGATTGGTGGAGTTGTAGGGTTTTCTTTAGGTCCACGAATGCGTTTCGCGCTTTCCCTGTCCACTTGAACTTTCCGTCCTTCCTGAGTAGCTAGTAGAATGACACAGTCTTTTCCCCTAGCGTGCTGATGAAGTGGCTTAGGGCGGCGAGTCGTCTTGTGAGTTGTTGTACTCCTTTTATGTTGAAGGGTTCTTGCATTGTGGTGAGTTTCACGGCAGATGTCCTCATTGCGGTACTTTGCGTGAGGCCTTTGCTACGAGGTGGATACGAGGAGAGAGTCGGCGATATCACAAGACACGAGATTTTACCCAGGTTTCGAACCCTCGTAAGGTAAAGACCTACTCCTACTTTGCTATTATTGGGTGTCGACTTCTCGAATACAAGGGTGTGGAGTCTCTTCCTATGCCTCGAGAGGATCTAAGTAGAGTTCTCCCTTTTATGTCCAAGGGTGCCGGCTTATATAGACGTCGGGTCCCTAGGTTTACACGAGTCTGACTTCTACAAGAGCTAGAGTCCTACTCTAATTACAAGAAGTTTCCTTGTTCGCCAAGGTAAGTCCTATTCCTTCTAGAGTCTTCGGGCTTCACGTTTAGCGTGACCTGGCCTAAAACTGGATCCCCCTCTGGGCCTTCTTTATATGAGTCGGCCCGAGTCTTCTGTATGTCGGGCTATGGTCTTGATCCATCCCCCCGACATTAGCCACCAAGATTGACGCGACGCTTTAGCTTCTCGGTGATCTTCCTGACTCCCTTTTGGAGTTATCCATGCCGACTCTTAGAAATCCGACACCTGTTGATCTTCGTCAGTGAATTTATGGTAGAGAATCTTGTCCTCCATTTATTACGGAGATTCCCGAAACGCTTCCATCGATTGCTTCGGTCGCATTAACAAATGTATCCTTTTAATGCTGCGAGGATCTAGGGGATTTTCTGTTGGGCTGCTCTTTGCGGTGCCTCGATTTTAGGCCGGTCGATCTTATAAATGGACCTCCTTGATTTACATCCCCTTTATTCTATCTCGGACACCATCTCTTCTTCTTCTTCCTCACGCCCCAAAGACGAGACTCTCGACCTCCTCCGTCATCACCTCGAGTGTACTCTCTAGCTCCGGCCACACGGAGGAGATCTGGGACCTTGCCACTCCTGTTCATCGAGCGAGTAAGCTCCTTCCCTTCCTTCTCTCTTTCATTGTGATTCGTTTGTTCATGTCGCCATTCAATACTGGAATTCTCTTGTTTCCCGTTTGCCATGGCGGACGACAAACATATATTTGGAGGTCGGCAAAGATCTTTGCCATCTATCCTCTGACGGCACAACTCTTGTTAGCCGTTTCTTCGGCAAAGAGGTGCTTTGTCGTCTGCACATAATCGACGGACAGCAAAGTTCTTTGCCGACCACCTATCAGCAAGCAGACGACAGAGCGAGCATGACGACAAACATATTTCAGTCCCCTCCGTCAGGCCTTTAATGACGAGGTGTGCCATCTAGAGACAAACAACATAGGGCACTAGTTTGCCGCTTGCCAGGGAAACGCAGACGACATACTGTCCAAATGGTCACCCAGTCTGTTGCCAGATTGCACAACTGGGTGTCACGTGTCCCCTTTGCCGACCACTAGCAGACGGCAAAGCCCTTTGTCGACAGCCTACAGACGGCAAAGAGCCTATATTGTCTCTGTTTTTTCTGTTTTTCTTTTAATCCCTGCATTTGACAATACCAGAAGCACATATCACACCACATCACATCATATCCAACAACATATGAATCTCCAACAACATTAAAAGATCTCCAACAAGGATAACAACAATAAACACATTGTTTCATATATACATAGTTCATTACACAAAGTCTCCAAACCGTTCATAACAACAATAAACTGTTTTTAAGCTATATTAAAAGTGAAAAGACAGCAACTACATCAATGCATGACCCCCGTAAAGCAAATCTGCAAAAAAAAAGTTAGAGGAAGAAGGAGGAGAAGAAGAATAAGTAATAAGAGAAGGAGAAGGACAACAAGAATAAGAAGAAGAAGAGAGAAGAAGAACAAGGAGAAGAAGAAGAGAGAAGAAGAACAAGGAGAAGAAGAAGAGAGAAGAGTTTATTCTCTCTTCTTCTTCTTCTTCTGTTTTCTTTAGCATTTGTGAGCAATTAAGCTAACCTTTAGTATTTGTGAGCACATTTTTGAGAAATTAAGCTAACTTTAGCATTTATGAGCAATTAAGCAAACATTAGCATGTTTTGAGCTAATGAAGCTAACTTTCTGTAATTTCTGCTTGCTCCATGCATGTTTTGTGTGACTGTACCATGTTTTGCTTGAACTTTCATACACTTTTGAGCATATTTGGACTAATCTATTAACCCAGTGCACCCAGCTGCCAGTTGCTGTTTTCTGCTATTTTTGTATTTCAGGTTTTCCGGCCATTAAAAGTGATCCAAAAAATCCAGGAAAATCAGATAAAAAATCAGCGTCGCGGAAGCTTGCGTAAACACCAAAGAAGCGGAGGGGGACACCACAGGGACTCCAGAAGGGTCCCTCGCGCGGCCCCACCCTAGGCCGCGCCAGGGGGGCCTCCTGGCTGCCCTGTGGGTCCCCTCGATACCCCCTTCGCCTATATTTACCCCTCGGGGTGTAAACCCCTAAGACGGACTCCTCTTTCGCGATCTCGCCTCTGTTCCGCCGCCGCCGCCGTTTCAAGATCGAGGCTGCCTGGAGAAGCTGCTCCGGCACCCTGCCGGAAGAAGCTACCCCCTCCGGGAGACCATCCATAGCCATGGACGCCTCCCGTATGTATCGTGAGTAGTTTCCCTTGGACCTTGGGTCCGTGACCAGTAGCTATGTGATCTATCTCTCCATTCTTTGTGCCTCCACTTTCGAGTCCTCGTGAGCTGCTTCACAGGATCGAGGCATCTATGTAATTTCTGCTGTTGCTATGCTGAGTTTGTTGGGATCTGATGGATTATGAGACTATGTTCAGATTGTGATGAGTAATATATTTGGTTCTTCTCTTTTATATTTTGTTCTTTAGTAAATTCTTGCATGTTCTCCGTTGCGGTATTTGCTTTGGCCAAGTTTTTATTTGCATCTCCAAGAGGGAGCGTTATGCTTAATTGTGGGTTCAGCCCCCTGATGTCTAGCTTGAGTGACAGAAACATGAGACTAGGGGATGTGTTGTTGCCACCAGGGATAAAACAACGGTGCTTGTACTTGCGGGTGCAAGGATTGTTTACTTTACGCAAAGTTCTTTTAATGTAGTTGTTTGTTGCTTTGAGTTTACACTTTGGGTGGGATTCGCAACTTAATACCAGCGAGATGTTCTGGATAGATATCTCAAGGTGGATGATTCTTAGTAGATGCAGATGGATTTCGGTCTACTTACCTTGGCGTACTTCCCATTGCTTTTGAACCCTTCCTTTCTTTGCATCATAGTTAGCATTGCGGTGCCTTCATAATCCTGTCAATTGCCCAACTGTGATTTGTTTACCTCGCTAGCACTTTTATCGTCTTTTGGGAGAGAGACATCACTAGTGAAAATCACGTGACCCCGGTCCATCTTCATATCATTGTTTACACCCTCAACTTACTTTCAGTCTTTACTTTCAGTAGCCATTATCATTATCTCTTGCGTTGATCCTTTGTAAACGGCAAGGCCGGAGGAATTTACAACTCCTATGCATTCGTTGGGAGCAAAGTTATTTGTATCTGTGTGCAGGTCCAGGTGAAGTAGCAACCTCGGCGCCACTGTTCACTTTACCACCTTCTTGTATCCCTTGGAGTCCTACGGGAGACAAACCTTGGTATCTTTGCCAAGGGAAAACTTGCCGCTACTCTACTATATCCAACCCTGCACTTGGGGTAATCAACGAGGGCTTGAAGAGTATAACACTCTCTTGCCACCAGCAAGTTTTCTGGCACCGTTGCCGGGGACTCCAGCCTACAAGATAGGGGAGTTGCACACTATCTTTTACCTTTTCTTTTTAGTCTTGTTAATTTACCTTTTAGTTTTTACTTTTGTGTCCTTAATCAAAAATACCAAAAATATCTGCTACTATGGGTTCCAATGAAAACACTAAGTTGTGTGACTTCACTAGTCACAACAACAGTGACTTTATCTTCACTCCTATTGCTCCACCTGCCACTTCAGCACCTTCTTATGGGATTAAACCTGCTCTACTTAACCTTGTTACGAAAGATCAATTCTTAGGAGCAGGAGAAGATGCTGCTTTGCACCTAAACAACTTTATCGAGCTCTGCGACATGCAGAAGTACAAGGAAGTGGATGGAGACATCGTCAAGCTGAAGCTTTTTTCCTTTCTCTTTGAGAGGAATAGCCAAGGAGTGGCTACAATCTTTTCCCAAGAACAATATCGATTCTTGGAGTAAATGCAAAGATTATTTTATAGGGATGTATTATCCCCCTGCTAAAATTATTCAATTGAGGAGTAACCTTATGAATTTCAGGCAATTGGATAATGAACACGTTGCCCAGGCTTGGGAATGTATGAAGACGCTTGTCAAGAACTGCCCCACACATGGACTGACTACCTGGATGGTTATCCAGACTTTTTATGCAGGCTTGAACTTTACCTCGCGGAACCTGCTAGATTCGGTCGCGGGAGGAACTTTTATGTCAACCACGCTTTGTGACGCCCCAAAAATCAGACCGTGTACAGTAATCATACACACAGGGTACACGACTGAGATTAGGGTGCCACGGTGATAATATCACAGCACAACACTAAACACAAAAGGATAAACAAATATATTACAATAGAGGGGGTCACATGGACCCGAATATATAATTCATACAAGCCATAGTATCTGAGTACAGACATAGTTAGTCAAGTTTGCCTTAAGAAGGCTAGCACAAATCACATCAGAGATACAGAACGAAAAGGCGAGGCCTCCTGCCTGGGATCCACAGTACTACTCCTGGTCAACGGGGAACTCGACGTCGTAGTAGGCACCTCCGGGGTACTCCTGCTCCTGGACTCCAACGTCGGCTGCAGCGGCCGATCAGGCAAAACAATAAAGGAAATAAAGCAGGTGAGTATCTAGTATACCCGCGAGTCTTACGTCCGCTACTAAGCATTATGCATTTTAACAACGGAATGAAGAGGCTGTATATAGTGGACTGAAAGTCAGAAAATTCAGAGCAAGGGTAAGAAGCTAGACCTAACGAAGACTAGCATCTTCCGACGATGTCTTGCAGCATGAGGTAAGAATCAGCCAACAGTGTATATAAAACATAAAGTAACAATGAAGCAGAAGTTGCTGCAACATTGAATAATAATAAGTGGTAATAATTAACAATGCCTCCGAGTTCACCTCCTCGACATCCCCGCGAGGAAGAGAACCCGGAACCATACAGTTTAATAATAATAGTTTCTAGTGGTAGGATCCAGCTTCAGCATAAAGCGTCCTGTTACCGTGGACACGGCTATCGATAGATCAATCTTCCCTGCAGAGGTGCACTTGTGTTACGCTACACGCACGGATCTCCAGGGTGGCGGGAACCTTGTTAGGGAACGCTCCACCGAGGCTATCCGACACTCCATAGCCCATCTTTCAAACTCAACAGAGAGGTCATCCGCCGGTCTAAATCCTAAGTACGACGGGCCTTGGACCCCAACCCGAACGTACTCCTGCACGGTGCGTGGCTGGCCGGTGAAGTTGAAGCAAATCCAAATAAGACACACCGCTCGAGCAAAAAGACAACACCACTTCCCGGCGCAGGCCGCGGTACTGCTGACGTCTGAAGAGTCCTCGGACGACACTAAGAAGCGGGGGAGCCCATAACTCGTAGTTCCCACGGGTAGGTAGTGCGTACATGGCATATAGCCAACTCAAGACATTCACTGAACCATTTAGCATTTTAATTAACCTGCGTGACAACCGTTATCGTTGCCTCGACTTAACCGACCCGCGGACAACGACAGCAGCCAGGACCACCAGTACATCGGTGCCTGCCCCGTCGTCCCACCAAGTCACTGCGGTTACCAACAAGGTGAACCGTCTCCTTACCTTGTCTCGCGGGTGCTCCTGGAGGAGCTCGACTTTCGTGGGTTGGTAACTCTCGCGGCCAACGGTCAGGGGCCAAGCACACCGGTACACTGGTCGTGCCCTCCCTGTCGTCCCGTCGCAATACCTCTCGCGGGCACCGTTGGGTCGCCCGACTTCTTACCTGAAGGACAACCGTTACCAGGACCCTATGGCGGTAAGACAAAGTCAGCCTCGAGTGGAGTACAAGGATTACTCCTTGATGGCTCACACTTGAGGTGACTAGGCATAACCCAGGTAGGGCCTGAGGCGGTGTCTGCATTGTACCGTACCTGTGCAGTTATAATAATTATATCCGCGTCCACTCCCCTGAGTGATCACGGCCCTCTATCTAATCCTAACTAACAATGCGCAGGGCTCACTGCTGAATAATGCATAATAATAATCGGCAGCATAGGATAAAGGAAGGCACATCAAGGGGCGACAAAATCAGGCTATGCAGTTGAATAGGATTGTAATCGTAACAGCAACAGTAACAATGCCTAGTGCAAGAAATGTACGGAAAGATAGGCGATATCTGGGGAAGAGAATGGCTCTGCTTGCCTGCAAGCTCGACGGTAGTAGTAGGGTCGTCGACGACGTAGTCGTACTCAGCAGCGGTGTAGTCGACGGCAGCAGCGGGGTCTACCGGAGATTAAAGGGGGGAAGAAACAATAAATACACAACAATAATATACAAACAATATGCATGACATGACAGATGAAAGGTTAACGGTGTTCTAACGCAGTGCAATGGAATAGGCTCGGAGCGGGAATTCATCTGAGTATGAACTGCCGGCTCCGGGTGATTACCGGACAGGGTGTCCGGAGGGGGAAAGGATCAAGCCGGAGGTGTCGTGGTTACCGGGACAACATAAGGGGGGGTGTATCCGTGCTATTTGAACCATTCCGGACAACTTTCGTGTTCGGAATAAATTCCTCCGGGCACTCTAACAGTACCGGACAATTTATCGGACAGACGGTCCGGAGGGGGAATGTTCGATGTTCGTAGTGTTAGAGGGGTGTGTTAGACATACGGATAGCGTATTCGTATTCGTTGTATTTTTCTGATCAACTTTCATGTATAAAGTTTTTGAATCCGAGTTACGGTTTAAAAGTTATTAAATTTCAAAGTTTTAAATCAATTTACATGATTTTCTGGATTTTTTATTATTATTTATTTAAACATTATCCAAAACATTATCCACAACATTATCCAGAACAGTGCTGACATGTGGGACCCACATGTCAGCCTCTGTTATTTATAAATCATTTAGTTAAATTAGAAAATGCTTCTGGACCCACCTGTAAGTCTCTGGATTTTTAATAAACCTTTATTATAAACAAAATGACAGGTGGGGTCAAGGTGTCATAGACTCCAGAGCTGATTAAAACATGTTTAATTAAACTAAATGGCTAGGGGACCCACATGTCAGTGACTGTGGGGGGTGTTATTTCTCTGGTTTATTTTCTTATTAAGCTAACTAAGTAATTAGCCGAGGGGGGTTCCACTGTCAGTGACTCATTAGGGGTGAGATTAACCCCTAATCAACTGGCTGACACGAGGGACCCGCTGGTCAGCCTCACCGGAGGGCTCACCGGAGCCCGTCGCCGGCGAGGTCGAGCCAGCCCACGATTCCGAGCGCCGTTTGAGGCGCCGCTGGTGGCAGTCGACGGAGAGCTCGAATCCGCGTCGATCTGGAGTGGTCTCGCGAGCTGGGACGCACGGAGGTGAGCGCATCTTCATCAATGGCGGCGAAGGTCGTCGGGCTCCAATGGCGAGTGCACATACGGGTCGAACTCGAGCTAGCTACTGGTCCAAATCGAGCACACGCAACACGGGGAACCTACTGGTGCACTTGGCGTGGACTGGGACGAACCAAAACGACGACTCCGACGACGTGCCACGGCGGCCGGAGCAAGCGGGTTAGGGGAGAAGGCTACGGGCTACGCGGGCAACTACGGGAAGTTGGCGATGAACGGGAAGTTCACCAGGAGCGCGTAGAGGATGGGAGTAGGCTCGGGGGAGGCTCGACGACGCGGGAATTCGACGGCGATGTCGCGGCGGCGCCGGAGGGGAACGGGGGCGTAGTCGTCGCTGTCGGGCTCCACGGTTCGATTCCTTGCGCCCGGAGACGAGGACGTCGACGAGGAGCACGCTGGACAAGGTGGTGAGGTGGCTCGAGGTCAGCGGCCGCGGTGGTGCGCGGTCATGGCGACGGCGGGCTCGGGGGATTTTTCCCCGACGGTGGCGAGAGGAGGAGGATAGGAATGGGGTTGCGGGGGTGTCCAGGAGGAAGAGGGGTCCGTTCTTATCGCGTCCATGGCGTCAGGGGGCAGTTGGAGGGCGGGGCCGGGCTGGCGGCGACGCGTCCACGACGGGCGCCGGACGGGAGCAGGGGGGGGGGGGGGTGGTTGGAGGAAGAAGACAAGGGGAGTGGGCTGGGCTGGCTGCGGTGGCCTCGCCCCTGGCGAGGTTTAAGTGTTTTCCCATTTTCAGGTTTTCGGTTTATTCAAATTCTTTTCTGTAATTGATTTGTTAACCCTAGCATTTTTGAAAAATATTATTGGTGTTTGTAAATTAGTTTTATATATTACTGAGGTGCCACAAAAAGTTGTGCAGCAAAATAAATTCATTAGGTATTTCCTTTAAATATTAAATGCCCAAAGTAGGGGTTTTAACCTACTGTTTGAATTGTTTACAATTTTCTGTAACTTCAAAAATTACCAAAGTTGGCCCAACATCATTTAAATGATTTTAGGCAATTTACAAAAATAGTTCCATGATTTTTGGAACAACTTTATTTGAGCACTTTTGTTTTAAATTTCCATTTGAGGTAGTTTCAACTAGGGTTGGTTTGTTAGATGAGCAAGGTGCATATGGCTTGGGGATTTGATCCCAAGGGCTCAAGTAAATGGTGCATGGGGTGTTTGATCATGAGCCTCACAAAGTTTTATCAGGTCCAAGGGACATCTAACAGTGATAATCCAACAGTGATGATCAACAGTGATGATGATTACTGTTACAAGCATCTGAGGGTGTTACAAATCTCCCCCACTACAAGAATTCTCGTCCCGAGAATTTAAGTGGTAGCGAGGAAAAGATCGGGGTATTCATCGCGAAGGCGAT
The DNA here is from genome assembly GCA_950022295.1 of Bromus sterilis. Taxonomy (NCBI): domain Eukaryota; kingdom Viridiplantae; phylum Streptophyta; class Magnoliopsida; order Poales; family Poaceae; genus Bromus; species Bromus sterilis. Next base: position 283,359,136 of record OX465597.1, read on the forward strand.
CTTCGCGTTCCCAAGTGGCTTCATCTTCAGAATGATTCGACCACTGAACCTTGAGGAACTTGACGGTCTTGTTGCGGGTTCGACGCTCAGACTGATCGAGAATGCGGCTCGGATATTCTCGATAAGTCAAGTCTTGTTGCAGCTCGATCATATCATGCTCCACTTCGCGGATAGGATCCTTGAAGCAGCGACGGAGTTGCGACACATGGAAGACATCGTGGACTTGGGAGAGGTTCGGCGGCAATCCCAACCGGTATGCCACGGGTCCACTCCTGGAAAGGATACGGAACGGGCCAATGTAGCGAGGAGCCAACTTGCCCTTGATACCGAAACGATGAGTGCCCCTCATGGGACTGACACGGAGGTATGCGTATTCACCAGGTTGATACTCCATTTCACGGTGTTTGCGGTCGTAGTTGCTCTTCTGACGAGACTGTGCGGCCTTGAGATTTTCTTGCACAATGCGAACTTGTTCTTCAGCTTCTTGGACAAGATCCGGTCCGAAGTAGGGTCGTTCCCCAGTTCCTGACCAATTCAGGGGGGTTCGACATTTACGTCCGTATAGAACCTCAAAGGGAGCCATCTTCAAGCTAGCCTGATAGCTATTGTTGTACGAGAATTCCGCGTACGGGAGGGCATCCTCCCATTTCATGCCGAAAGAAAGGACACAAGCGCGAAGCATGTCTTCCAGTACTTGATTAACTCGTTCAACTTGGCCTTGCGACTGGGGGTGATAAGCGGTGCTGAGATTCAGACGAGTCCCGAAAGCTTCCATGAAACTATTCCAGTATCGTGAGGTGAAAATGCTGCCACGATCTGAACTGATCTCCAACGGGATACCGTGGAGTGACACAATTCGACAGATATACAAGTGTGCCAACTGACTAGCAGTGATAGTCTCCTTGACCGGCAGGAAGTGTGCGATCTTGGAGAATCGGTCGATGACGACAAAGATGGCATCGTTACCTTTCTGTGACTTAGGAAAACCGGTGACGAAGTCCATTTCGACTTTTTCCCACTTCCAATCAGGAGGAGGGAGTGGTCGCAACCAACCAGCGGGTTTCTGATGTCCGGCTTTGACGCGACTGCAAACGTCACATTGAGAAACATAGCGGGCGATGTCTTGTTTCATGTAAGGCCACCAGTACCGTTGACGAAGGTCTTTATACATCTTGGTACTGCCAGGGTAGATTGACAAGGTAGAGTTATGGGCTCCTTCCATGATATCCGGACCACAGTTAATGTGGGGCAGGCTCACAGGAACTACTATGCGGCCCTTGAAGTACACAGTATCACCATCATTAGCATCAATGGTAAAAGAGGAGGGCTTTCCTTCGGCGATGTCCTGCTTGATCTTCACAATGTCAGGGGCCAGAGATTGTCTACTCTTGATGAGGGCGTCGAGTTTTGACTCGAGAACCAGGTTATTGACGTAACCTCGAGGAACAATCTCCAGATTCAACTTGCGAAACTCTTCATACAGGAGTGGTTGCTGCACCTGAACCTCAAGTTCAGAACAGTAAGCCTTGCGGCTCAAGGCATCGGCCATCACATTAGCCTTGCCCGGGGTATACGAAATATCCATGTTGAAGTCGGCTATTGTCTCGAGCCATCGTTGTTGACGAAGATCCAGGTCTGGCTGAGTAAAAAGGTATTTCAGACTTTGGTGGTCGGTGTAGACCTCGCAACGATTACCGACAAGGTAATGTCGCCACAGCTTCAATGCATAAATTACGGCTGCCAATTCGAGATCATGTGTTGGGTACTTGTCTTCGTGGGCACGCAACTGACGAGAGCCATAAGCAATCACCTTGCGCTCTTGCAATAGGACACAGCCTAATCCTTGACGAGACGCGTCGCAATATATCACGAAGTCCTTCTGAGTATCAGGGGGAGCGAGCACCGGGGGAGAAGTTAGCTTGTCCTTGAGTGCTTGGAAACTTTCTTGACATTTATCTGTCCACTCAAACTTGACGCCTTTGTGAAGCAGATTAGTCAGAGGCCTGGCAATCTTGGAAAAATTCTCGACGAAACGGCGGCAATAGCTAGCGAGCCCGAGGAAACTGCGGACTTGCTTGACGGTCTTGGGAGGAGTCCAGTCAAGAATAGCCTGGATACGTTCTGGGGTGACGGCAATGCCATCCTTGGAAATCACATGTCCAAGGTAGGTTACTTCGGGAAGCCAGAACTCACACTTAGAATACTTAGCGTAGAGTTTGTGTTCTCGAAGCTTCTCCAGTATAAGGCGAAGATGTTCAGCATGTTCTTCTTCATTCTTGGAATATATCAATATATCATCCAGATAAACCACGACGAACTGGTCGAGGTACTCCATGAAAATATAATTCATCAATCTGGAGAAGGTGGCTGGAGCATTGGTTAAGCCAAAGGACATGACGGTGTACTCGTATGAACCATAGCGAGTAATGAAGGCAGTCTTCGGAATGTCCTCATCACGGACTCGGATTTGGTGATAACCCAACCTCAAGTCGAGTTTAGAAAACACCTTAGATCCGGCAAGTTGATCATACAGATCATTGATCCGGGGAAGTGGGTATTTGTTCTGGATGGTGGCTTGGTTAATGGGCCGATAATCTTGGACCAATCGGTTTGTCCCATCGCTCTTCTTGACAAAGAGCGAAGGTGCTCCCCAAGCTGAGGAACTGGGACGAATGAATCCTTTCTGAAGTGCCTTGTCGATTTCCTCCTTAAGTTCCAGGAGTTCATGTGGCGGCATCTTGTAAGGACGCTTGGCAATAGGAACAGTGCCCGGCTTCAAGTCGATGACGAATTCAACTTCTCTGATCGGGGGTATTCCCGGCAGTTCTTCTGGAAAGACGTCGGGAAAATCGCGAACGACCGGAACGTTCTCGATGCCTTTCAAAGGTGAGACATTCAAAGCATTCACCATAAAGATCTGTGTTTCAGCATTACGGGTAACTCGGGCGGTGTGGTTAACAATCCCACCGGAGGGGTGAAAAAGCTGGACAGACTTGGTGCCACAATAAAGTGCGGCATCGTGGAATTTCAACCAGTCCATACCGAGAATTAGGTCTATGGTGGAAGACATCAGGATTATGGGGGAAGCATGGAATTCAATTCCTTCAATTTCAACGATGGTTTCGGGCACGATCTTGGTGGTTCGGCATTGCCCTATCGGGGTGCGGACAACCATCGGTGGGTTCATCTTTTCCAATGCGAAGTTATGCGACAATGCAAATGCTTCCGACATGAATGAATGCGACGCTCCTGTATCAAATAAAACAGTAGCAGGTACGGAATTAACGAGAAGGGTACCCATCACGGTAGCGGGTTGTTGCTGAGCTTCATCAACAGTGATGTTGTTCGCATGACCACGAGCATGAGCAGCAGACCCAGTATTATAGTTGGGGGTCCTGTTGTTGCCACGACCATTTCCACGGCCAGCGGGGTGAACTACCAGTTGCTTCTGTTTCAGGGGACACTCCCTGGAAAAATGCCCAGGTTGACGACACGTGAAGCATAATCCATCCTAAGGACGAAGTGGGGTAGCGTTGGGTGGTGCCGGCAGAGCTCTTGGCAACTGTGGTGGTGGAGGCAGACGGGGTGCAGCATAAGACGGCCTTGGAGCAGGGACAGCTGAATGGGTCACACTGGTAGGGAGCCAGATGCGACGCTTCTGCGTTGCGCCCGAAGATGAGCCAACGTCACGATAACGCTTCAGAGAGTTCTTGTGCTCCAGCTGGGCAGTCTCGACGGTGATAGCCTTGTTCACCATGGTGGCGAAGTTGGCGAAATCATGAACGGCAAGAGCGAGCTTGAGTTCAGGGTTGAGTCCACGACGGAACTTCTGCTGCCTGCGAGCATCAGTGGTGATCTCTCCTTCCGCATAGCGAGAGAGGTTGAGGAACTCGCGTTGATAGGCTTCAACAGTCATATCGCCCTGAGTGAGGTTACGGAATTCTTCCGCCTTGCGATCCATGATCCCCCGAGGAATGTAGCGGGCGCGGAAAGCAGACTGAAATTCATCCCAAGTGATGACTTCTTCGACTGGCAGGGAGCGCTTGTGGGTGCTCCACCACTGAGCAGCTGCGCCTTTCAGATGATAAGACGCAAAGTTCACATAGTCGGCTGGATCGACATTAGCAGACTCCAGCTCGTGAGTGATGTCGCGAAGCCAGTCATCCGCATCCAGCGGCTGAACAGTGTTGCGGAACATAGTGGGGTTGAGGCGGGTGAAGTCGTGCAGAGTCACGGTGGCATGCTGATGGTGGTGCCCATTCTGATTCGGCTGGGGGAACTGAGCCATGATATTCTGCATGAACTGACGGTTCATCTCGAACTGCTGCATCATCGCGGCCATGTAATCCGGCGGCGGAGGTGGGTCGTTGGCAGCACGACCACGACCACGACCACCCATCCTGCTAGAATTTAACAGGGGTATTTCAGCGATGAACAACTTAACGAAAATACCGGAAACGAGTAAGAGGTAAAGCGACAACAAGGAAGAGGCGCGGATATATAGGAGTAGTCATATAAGACATACACATCCACACATAGAATCAACCGAAAATCGGGCAGCGTAACGTCGTAGAAATTAAGGAAAAAGGACTCTCTAGGCGGCGCGCAGACCGCGGTAAGGATTACACGACGCGACATAGATTCCACTATGTCAATCACGCCGCAAGAAAACTGTTGGTCACAGGAGTTGATGCCAGAGAACGCGCGGCCTGCCCAGAATTAGAATGGGATCCGCGGTCTGGGATCTGGCGTACGACGCCTGCAACACGACTCAATCAATGGGGGATGCAACAGAAAAACGCCGGGTGGAATCAAGAGAACGTGATCCTAATGTCATCTTTTGTAAAACTTACCAGCAAGGATAAGAGAGTAGATTCCCAGAGCATAGGTAAGGAGAAAAGGATCCTAATACCATAGATATCACACGTAGTGACATCGATGTGGGCCCGTAAGCCAAATATTAAGTTAGAAAAATAGTTTTTCAAAGTCTAGACTCAACTTCGACCAGGTAGTGGTGGGGTGGCTTCCTACAGGCAGTCGGCTCTGATACCAACTTGTGACGCCCCCAAAATCAGACCGTGTACAGTAATCATACACACAGGGTACACGACTGAGATTAGGGTGCCACGGTGATAATATCACAGCACAACACTAAACACAAAAGGATAAACAAATATATTACAATAGAGGGGGTCACATGGACCCGAATATATAATTCATACAAGCCATAGTATCTGAGTACAGACATAGTTAGTCAAGTTTGCCTTAAGAAGGCTAGCACAAATCACATCAGAGATACAGAACGAAAAGGCGAGGCCTCCTGCCTGGGATCCACAGTACTACTCCTGGTCAACGGGGAACTCGACGTCGTAGTAGGCACCTCCGGGGTACTCCTGCTCCTGGACTCCAACGTCGGCTGCAGCGGCCGATCAGGCAAAACAATAAAGGAAATAAAGCATGTGAGTATCTAGTATACCCGCGAGTCTTACGTCCGCTACTAAGCATTATGCATTTTAACAACGGAATGAAGAGGCTGTATATAGTGGACTGAAAGTCAGAAAATTCAGAGCAAGGGTAAGAAGCTAGACCTAACGAAGACTAGCATCTTCCGACGATGTCTTGCAGCATGAGGTAAGAATCAGCCAACAGTGTATATAAAACATAAAGTAACAATGAAGCAGAAGTTGCTGCAACATTGAATAATAATAAGTGGTAATAATTAACAATGCCTCCGAGTTCACCTCCTCGACATCCCCGCGAGGAAGAGAACCCGGAACCATACAGTTTAATAATAATAGTTTCTAGTGGTAGGATCCAGCTTCAGCATAAAGCGTCCTGTTACCGTGGACACGGCTATCGATAGATCAATCTTCCCTGCAGGGGTGCACTTGTGTTACGCTACACGCACGGATCTCCAGGGTGGCGGGAACCTTGTTAGGGAACGCTCCACCGAGGCTATCCGACACTCCATAGCCCATCTTTCAAACTCAACAGAGAGGTCATCCGCCGGTCTAAATCCTAAGTACGACGGGCCTTGGACCCCAACCCGAACGTACTCCTGCACGGTGCGTGGCTGGCCGGTGAAGTTGAAGCAAATCCAAATAAGACACACCGCTCGAGCAAAAAGACAACACCACTTCCCGGCGCAGGCCGCGGTACTGCTGACGTCTGAAGAGTCCTCGGACGACACTAAGAAGCGGGGGAGCCCATAACTCGTAGTTCCCACGGGTAGGTAGTGCGTACATGGCATATAGCCAACTCAAGACATTCACTGAATCATTTAGCATTTTAATTAACCTGCGTGACAACCGTTATCGTTGCCTCGACTTAACCGACCCGCGGACAACGACAGCAGCCAGGACCACCAGTACATTGGTGCCTGCCCCGTCGTCCCACCAAGTCACTGCGGTTACCAACAAGGTGAACCGTCTCCTTACCTTGTCTCGCGGGTGCTCCTGGAGGAGCTCGACTTTCGTGGGTTGGTAACTCTCGCGGCCAACGGTCAGGGGCCAAGCACACCGGTACACTGGTCGTGCCCTCCCTGTCGTCCCGTCGCAATACCTCTCGCGGGCACCGTTGGGTCGCCCGACTTCTTACCTGAAGGACAACCGTTACCAGGACCCTATGGCGGTAAGACAAAGTCAGCCTCGAGTGGAGTACAAGGATTACTCCTTGATGGCTCACACTTGAGGTGACTAGGCATAACCCAGGTAGGGCCTGAGGCGGTGTCTGCATTGTACCGTACCTGTGCAGTTATAATAATTATATCCGCGTCCACTCCCCTGAGTGATCACGGCCCTCTATCTAATCCTAACTAACAATGCGCAGGGCTCACTGCTGAATAATGCATAATAATAATCGGCAGCATAGGATAAAGGAAGGCACATCAAGGGGCGACAAAATCAGGCTATGCAGTTGAATAGGATTGTAATCGTAACAGCAACAGTAACAATGCCTAGTGCAAGAAATGTACGGAAAGATAGGCGATATCTGGGGAAGAGAATGGCTCTGCTTGCCTGCAAGCTCGACGGTAGTAGTAGGGTCGTCGACGACGTAGTCGTACTCAGCAGCGGTGTAGTCGACGGCAGCAGCGGGGTCTACCGGAGATTAAAGGGGGGGAAGAAACAATAAATACACAACAATAATATACAAACAATATGCATGACATGACAGATGAAAGGTTAACGGTGTTCTAACGCAGTGCAATGGAATAGGCTCGGAGCGGGAATTCATCTGAGTATGAACTGCCGGCTCTGGGTGATTACCGGACAGGGTGTCCGGAGGGGGAAAGGATCAAGCCGGAGGTGTCGTGGTTACCGGGACAACATAAGGGGGGTGTATCCGTGCTATTTGAACCATTCCGGACAACTTTCGTGTTCGGAATAAATTCCTCCGGGCACTCTAACAGTACCGGACAATTTATCGGACAGACGGTCCGGAGGGGGAATGTTCGATGTTCGTAGTGTTAGAGGGGTGTGTTAGACATACGGATAGCGTATTCGTATTCGTTGTATTTTTCTGATCAACTTTCATGTATAAAGTTTTTGAATCCGAGTTACGGTTTAAAAGTTATTAAATTTCAAAGTTTTAAATCAATTTACATGATTTTCTGGATTTTTATTATTATTTATTTAAACATTATCCAAAACATTATCCACAACATTATCCAGAACAGTGCTGACATGTGGGACCCACATGTCAGCCTCTGTTATTTATAAATCATTTAGTTAAATTAGAAAATGCTTCTGGACCCACCTGTAAGTCTCTGGATTTTTAATAAACCTTTATTATAAACAAAATGACAGGTGGGGTCAAGGTGTCATAGACTCCAGAGCTGATTAAAACATGTTTAATTAAACTAAATGGCTAGGGGACCCACATGTCAGTGACTGTGGGGGGTGTTATTTCTCTGGTTTATTTTCTTATTAAGCTAACTAAGTAATTAGCCGAGGGGGGGTCCACTGTCAGTGACTCATTAGGGGTGAGATTAACCCCTAATCAACTGGCTGACACGAGGGACCCGCTGGTCAGCCTCACCGGAGGGCTCACCGGAGCCCATCGCCGGCGAGGTCGAGCCAGCCCACGATTCCGAGCGCCGTTTGAGGCGCCGCTGGTGGCAGTCGACGGAGAGCTCGAATCCGCGTCGATCTGGAGTGGTCTCGCGAGCTGGGACGCACGGAGGTGAGCGCATCTTCATCAATGGCGGCGAAGGTCGTCGGGCTCCAATGGCGAGTGCACATACGGGTCGAACTCGAGCTAGCTACTGGTCCAAATCGAGCACACGCAACACGGGGAACCTACTGGTGCACTTGGCGTGGACTGGGACGAACCAAAACGACGACTCCGACGACGTGCCACGGCGGCCGGAGCAAGCGGGTTAGGGGAGAAGGCTACGGGCTACGCGGGCAACTACGGGAAGTTGGCGATGAACGGGAAGTTCACCAGGAGCGCGTAGAGGATGGCAGTAGGCTCGGGGGAGGCTCGACGACGCGGGAATTCGACGGCGATGTCGCGGCGGCGCCGGAGGGGAACGGGGGCGTAGTCGTCGCTGTCGGGCTCCACGGTTCGATTCCTTGCGCCCGGAGACGAGGACGTCGACGAGGAGCACGCTGGACAAGGTGGTGAGGCGGCTCGAGGTCAGCGGCCGCGGTGGTGCGCGGTCATGGCGACGGCGGGCTCGGGGGATTTTTCCCCGACGGTGGCGAGAGGAGGAGGAGAGGAATGGGGTTGTGGGGGTGTCCAGGAGGAAGAGGGGTCCGTTCTTATCGCGTCCATGGCGTCAGGGGGCAGTTGGAGGGCGGGGCCGGGCTGGCGGCGACGCGTCCACGACGGGCGCCGGACGGGAGCAGGTGGGGGGGTTGTTGGAGGAAGAAGACAAGGGGAGTGGGCTGGGCTGGCTGCGGTGGCCTCGCCCCTGGCGAGGTTTAAGTGTTTTCCCATTTTCAGGTTTTCGGTTTATTCAAATTCTTTTCTGTAATTGATTTGTTAACCCTAGCATTTTTGAAAAATATTATTGGTGTTTGTAAATTAGTTTTATATATTACTGAGGTGCCACAAAAAGTTGTGCAGCAAAATAAATTCATTAGGTATTTCCTTTAAATATTAAATGCCCAAAGTAGGGGTTTTAACCTACTGTTTGAATTGTTTACAATTTTCTGTAACTTCAAAAATTACCAAAGTTGGCCCAACATCATTTAAATGATTTTAGGCAATTTACAAAAATAGTTCCATGATTTTTGGAACAACTTTATTTGAGCACTTTTGTTTTAAATTTCCATTTGAGGTAGTTTCAACTAGGGTTGGTTTGTTAGATGAGCAAGGTGCATATGGCTTGGGGATTTGATCCCAAGGGCTCAAGTAAATGGTGCATGGGGTGTTTGATCATGAGCCTCACAAAGTTTTATCAGGTCCAAGGGACATCTAACAGTGATAATCCAACAGTGATGATCAACAGTGATGATGATTACTGTTACAAGCATCTGAGGGTGTTACACGCTTGGTGCTTCCACAAAGCTACTTGATGAGATGATGCTAAACTACTCGCAATGGCACACCGAAAGATCTCCAACTGGTAAGAAGGTAAATTCTGTCGAGGAGATCTCCTCTTTACATGAAAAGGTTGACCTTATCATGTCTCTACTTACCAAGCAACCCTCTATTGATCCTCAAGATGTTCCTTTAAATTCTTTGGTTGCTCAGGAGCAAGTAGATGTTAATTTTGTCTCTCGAAACAACTTCAACAATAATGCTTACATGAGTAACTTTGGTAGCAACAATCCCAGGCGTTTCCCATCCAACAACTATGGGAACAACACTTATCCTACCACCAGAAATTCCACTTCAGAACTAGAGAGTATGCTTAGAGACTTTATCACTACCCAAAAGGCCTTCAACAAGAATGTGGAAGAAAAACCAGTTAAATTAGATAATCTTTGTTTGAAGGTAAACAACTTAGCCCTTGATGTTGAGATGTTAAAAATCAGAACCTCTCCCCTTGAGGAGAGTAAGGTCACTCCTATTAATGATGTCCAGTTACAAATCAATGGAAATATTAGGATGATGGCTAAACTCAAAGAAAGATGGGCTAGAGAAAAAAAAGGAAGAAGAAAGAATTAAGAACCTTCCTACCTACCACACCGTAGCTACTATCCAAGTAGTTGAGGATGTCCAAACTGTTAGCACCCATCACACCCCTAGTCCCACTGGACCTATCAATGGTGATGCTACCACCTCAGCCTTAGAAGAGGAAAACTCTATGAACATAGAGGCTTTCACACAAGTAAGCTTAAATGATATCACTACCTCCTTAATAGATAGTAGTGACTTAGACTTTGACAACTGCACTTTACCAGAAGTTATTGGTTTCCTACACAAGATGTCTAGAGACCCCTACACTAGCACACTTAATCTTGCCTTCACAGAGCATATAACCAATGCTCTAATCAAAGTTAGGGAGGAGAAGCTTAGACTAGAAGCCTCCATACCTAGGAAGCTAGAAGATGGTTGGGATCCTATGATAAAAATTAAATTGAATAACTTCTCTTGTTATGCTCTTTGTGATGTTGGAGCAAGTACCTTTGTTATGCCCAAAAGAATATATGATATGCTTGAATTGAAACCTTTTTATCCTTGTTCTTTTGGTGTTCTTCTTGTTAATTCTTCCGTAAAGAAACCTTTGGGGAAGATCGACGATGTTCTTATCATTGTCAATGACAATTATGTTCCCGTTGATTTTACTATTATGGACATTGAGTGTGAGCCCTCTTGTCCAATTATTTTGGGACGTCCTTTTCTTCACACAGTTGGTGCTATCATTGACATGAAAGAGGGAACTATCAAATTCCAATTCCCTCTCAAAAAAGAGATGGAACATTTCCCTAGGAAAAAGATTAAGTTACCTTTTGAGTCCGTCACACGGGCTAGTTATTCTCTTGAAAAGACTTGATCTTCTGCTTTAAGCCTAGCTAATGGCTCTAAAGAAGCGCTTTCGGGAGGCAGCCCGCAACGAATTTAGGTTTTTCTTTTTGCTTTTGTTCTGTTCTTAGTGGTCTTGATGATTGTTACTACTGTTGCAACATCATTGTATCTTTACTTTTCAAGCTTTGTGCCAAGTTTAGCCTCATACGGCAAGGGAAGTAAAAGTTGTGACATGCTGTCCAGAAAACAGATTCTGTCCTCGTGACTAGAAAAATTCCAGAAAAATCCCAGTTCATCTTTTTGAGCTGAACTTTTTACACAGAGTGCTCTATACAATTGCGAAACTTCCGTATGTTCTGAGTTTTTTATTTGAGTTGCATAAGTATCCCTAAAAAATTCGTTTCTACCTGCTGTTCTGTTTTTCATAGATTCTGCCACGTTTTGTCTCTCCTAACTTTTGCAAACCTTAAGCTTGCTTTTTCTTTGCAAAAACTTTTTGGAAATCTTGGGAAACAGTAGGTATTCAAAATTATCTTTATTTACAGTAAGGGAAAAATTATTTTATTAGGTTACTAACCTCTCTAATCATCCTACAATGAGTTATGTATGAAGGGAGTTTTCAAGTGCGCGATGGGGGATGATGAAAGAAGATTCAGGGGTGTCAAGCGCTCAAGCTTGGGGATGCCCCCATGCATCCCCAATAAATATTCAAGGAGACTCAAGATTCTAAGCTTGGGGATGCCCCCGGTGCATCCCCTCCTTCATCAACAATTATCAGTTCGTCTCTCGTTGCACTATATTTTTATCACTTCATGCGTTATGTGCTTTGCTTGGAGCGTCTCGCTCTTTACTTTTGTAGGTTTGTTTTTCTTTCTTTGCTGTAGTAACAAGTTAGATCCCAGCTTACTTACTCCTTTGTGTGGGAAAGATACACGCTCCGCTTGAATTAGAACTCCTCATAGGATTTGCATGCTTATTATTTTAGCTATGAGTTGTTCTTTTTCTTTTCTTAGCTGCTGTTCTGTTTAGTTGTAGTGCTTTAGTTTTTCTAGAGCTTTTATTTTTTCTTAGGTTGAACTTTCTATAGGTTGCATGTTTTATCTTGTTAGAGAGTTTTCCTGTTGCACTGAGTTCTGTGTCTTGACTGAAAGTAGGTAGTTAAAGTTTCTATTCTCTTTGTAGTAGTAACTTGCAATAGTTTTGAGGTATTGATGTGAGTAATGTTTGAACTTTTGGTGTCAAGAGATCTTGCCTATTAGTGATAGATGTCGTATTTTGGGCAATCCGTGTTTATTTTCAAAAACTACAAAACTAGTTGAGAACTCTAGCTACTAGATGGATCACTAACCTCTGGAGGGTTCGAATATTAGAGTACAGTCACGTACCATGAGTCGAGGATGCGCAAGGATAACCAAACCCCATGCACTCCTCCTCGGGGTACCTGTCTCTTTGTGAACCTCCTGATTAGATTGAGAGTTACCGATAATAAGTGCATGGTTCTTCAGACTAATGTGAGTATTCGAAAGTTGACACTTCCACCCACCTATACTTTTTCTAGCCTCTCATGTGCCGTGCATTGCTTTCTTCTCACTCCGAGAGTTGGCGTCCACCTTCGCCTGTACATACAAACCCTTGCCATGATACGCTCTGTCATCATAAACCTCCTTATATCTTTCCTCAAAACAGCCACCATACCTACCTATCAAGGCATTTCCATAGCCTTTCCGAGATACATTGCCATGCAACATCCACCTTCTGATGACTTGATCTTCATGTCATACATGCTACTTGCTTGATCGATGAGCCGCATGCTAGTTGGGCCTTGCCCTAATCATTGCTACATGACGCGCTAGTATCATTGCATATCCTGCTACCCTGGCGGAGGCATACATTTGCATCATGATAGTTACATTTTCTTTATGTGAGTACCTTTGTAAAGTGTGAAAGATCTCCTATATTCTTGTAAAATATAGAGTATTGCCCCTAAAGTGTGGAAAAGATCCCAAAGAGGACAAAATCAAAAGATCCCAAAGAGGACAAATGACAGTTAAATAGAAAGAGCCATTGAGGCCACCAAAAAAATACAAAAAAATAGAAAAAAGAGAAAAGAAAAATAAAAAGAGAGAAGGGGGCATACTACTATTCCTTTTGAGAGATCCACACTAGTACCTCATCTTCTATCCCTTGTACTCCATAGAGATCATCATCATGCATATAGCTATGTGGGGACCCTTCACACTATAAAACTTGGCTTGTATATTCCAATGATGAGCCTCCTCAAACGAGCTCTAGGTCTTCTTGAGCAAGCAAGTTAGATGCACCCCCACTAGTTCCCTTGGAGAGCTTTTAGCTCACATGTGCATCCATTGCATGGCAATCCCTACTCCTCACATCATATCTATCATATGGCCTTTCTCTCGCCTATGATTGTCCTCATTGATAAGAGCCTTTCACACCTTTTGTCTTCCTCCTCGACCTTCTTTCTGTTCCGCCTTTTAGGTGTCAACTTTCTTGCTCACGCTCATCCATTGCATGAGTGCATAAATATCGAAAGGGAGTGGATCAGTTTGACTTGTACCTGGCTAGTGGTCTGGGGACGAGTCAAGATAAGAATCCAAAGGAGACTAAGTGTGAAACTTTAGTAGATAGTTGTTCTCAACAAAAATACTTTTTTCTCTCGTATTTCCCTATCCCTTTCTTGCACGCAAACACCATTTGGAGACATTCGAGTCACGGACAGCAAGAGCTCTTGTACCTTTTGTTCCTTTGTTACTTGTGTCAATGCTAATATAGACTCTTGCTTGTTAAGAATTGAATTGAATTGCATGCTTTGATTGCTTTAGTAAAAAGTCCTTTTATTTTTGTGTGGCATGTCACCACAAAAATTATGCTTGTTATCATTTACCTACTCGAAGACGAGCAGGAATTAAGCTAGGGGATGTTGATACATCCCAAACGTATCTATAATTTCTGCTTGCTCCATGCATGTTTTGTGTGACTTTGCCATGTTTTGCTTGAACTTTCATACACCTTTGAGCATATTTGGACTAATCTATTAACCCAGTGCACCCAGCTGCCAGTTGTTGTTTTCTGCTATTTTTGTATTTCAGGTTTTTCGGCCATTAAAAGTGCTCCAAAAAATCCAGGAAAATCAGATAAAAAATCAGCGTCGCGGAAGCTTCAGGAAACACCAAAGAAGCGGAGGGGGGCCACCACAGGGACTCTAGAAGGGTCCCTGGCGCGGCCCCACCCTAGGCCGCACCAGGGGGCCTCCTGGCTGCCCTATGGGTCCCCTCGACACCCCCTTCGCCTATATTTACCCCTCGGGGTGGAAACCCCTAAGACGGACTCCTCTTTCGCGATCTCGCCTCTGTGCCGCCGCCGCCGCTGTTTCAAGATCGGGGCTGCCTGGAGAAGCTTCTCCGGCACCCTGCCGGAAGAAGATACCCCCTTCGGGAGACCATCCATAGCCATGGACGCCTCCCGTATGTACCGTGAGTAGTTTCCCTTGGACCTTGGGTCCGTGACTAGTAGCTATGTGATCTATCTCTCCCTTATTTGTGCCTCCACTTTCGAGTCCTCGTGAGCTGCTTCACATGATCGAGGCATCTATGTAATTTCTGTTGTTACTATGCTGAGTTTGTTGGGATCTGATGGATTATGAGACTATGTTCAGATTGTGATGAGTAATATATTTGGTCCTTCTCTTTTATATTTTGTTCTTTAGTAAATTCTTGCATGTTCTCTGTTGTGGTATTTGCTTTGACCAAGTATTTTATTTGCAACTCCAAGAGGGAGCGTTATGCTTGATTGTGGGTTCAGCCCCCTGATGTCTAGCTTTAGTGACAGAAACATGAGACTAGGGGACGTGTTGTTGCCACCAGGGATAAAACAACGGTGCTTGTACTTGCGGGTGCAAGGATTGTTTACTTTACGCAAAGTTCTTTTAATGCAGTTGTCTGTTGCTTTGAGTTTACACTTTGGGTGGGATTCGCAACTTAATACCAGCGAGATGTTCTGGATAGATATCTCAAGGTGGATGCTTCGTAGTAGATGCAGATGGATTTCAGTCTACTTACCTTGGCGTACTGCTCATTTCTTTTGAACCCTTCCTTTCTTTGCAGCATAGTTAGCATTGGGGTGCCTTCATAATCCTCTCAATTTCCCAACTGTGATTTGTTTACCTCGCTAGCACTTTTATCGTCTTTTGTGAGAGAGACATCACTAGTGAAAATCACGTGACCCCGGTCCATCTTCATATCATTGTTTACACCCTCAACTTACTTTCAGTAGCCATTATCATTATCTCTTGTGTTGATCCTTTGTAAACGGCAAGGCCGGAGGAATTGACAACTCCTCTGTACTCGTTGGGAGAAAAGTTATTTGTATCTGTGTGCAGGTCCAGGTGAAGTAGCAACCTCGGCGCCACTGTTCACTTTACCACCTTCTTGTATCCCTTGGAGTCCTACGGGAGACAAACCTTGGTATCTTTGCCAAGGGAAAACTTGCCGCTACTCTACTATATCCAACCCTGCACTTGGGGTAATCAACGAGGGCTTGAAGAGTATAACACTCTCTTGCCACCATGTCCCAAGCTGTCACCTTTGGGATCGCCTGTTCCGGACTATAATAGGTGCATACAACTCATAGATAGGATCAAGAACACAAATATATTCATGCAAACACATAGAGTTCAGATCTGAAATCATGGCACTCGGGCCCAAAGTGACAAGCATTAAGAGCAACAAGTTGAAGCAAAGATGACAAACACCAATCTAGATGATAGGCAACATGCCCCCAACAATCTGATAAACTATTATATGATCTAACTCATCCAATCCCTATCATCCCCTTTGCCTACAACAGGGAATTACTCACACATGGATGGAGAAGTCATGGAGGGGGGATGGAGTGGTGATGATGATCATGGCGATGATCTTCCCTCACCGGAGGCCAAAACAGCCTCCAGATTAGCCCTCCCGGAGAAGAACAGAGGGTGGCGGCGGATCCGCGAAGAGAATTGGGAAAACGACTTCTGTTTCGGGGTTTTTCCATCACGGGAATAAATAGGGGTCCTGGTAGGGCACCGGAGGAGGTGGGAGCCCCCCAGGCGGCCTCCCGGCACGGCCAGGGGTGGGGCCGCGCCAGCAGGGCGCCTGGGGCCCCTCTGGCCCCCCTCTGGCCCCACTTCTGGCATAATAGTCCTTCGGTGCGTGGATTTTCTGTGATTTTTCCTGGAATTTTCTGAGACACCTAAAAATCCATTTTCCTGCACACAATAAAACCATACAGACAGCTCTGCTGAAAACATCGTTAGTCCGGGTTAGTTTCGTCCAAATCATGCAAGAATGAGGGCAAAACAATAGCAAAAGTGTTTGGAAAAGTAGATACGTTTGAGACGTATCAACTCCCCCATGCTTAGCATATTGCTTGTCCTCAAGCAATTCAGATCAACGAACTGAACGCAACGAAGAAAACTTTGACAAACACTTTTTCTTCATTAAATGTATATAAGCATGTACTATGAAAAGAGTCTAGAAGGTATTGAAACAATGCTATAAGGACAATGCACGAAGCAATCCTTCTTTCATGTGAACAATCACAAACAACTAAAAGTAAATAATATGTTACTGAAAATCAAGACAAGATTACAATGCACATAGCTTGAACATATTAGAGTGGTATCTCGCTAGCCTCCATGAGTGAAGCAAAACATAAATGCAGAAACTCCTCCAGAATTTTAAAGGAGACTAGAACTAAGAACTTCAGAATAAGTAATACCACAATCATGCAGAAGACAATGTAGTACTTTGGGACAATGCACATTACACTCGGAATGACAATTATGCTCTCCTAGTTGGTGCTTTGAAGAAAGAAGGTGGAGACTCTCGAACCGTGGACTTTGATGGCAAGGTTGAAAACCCGTGGCTGTAAGCAAAGACTAAACATGTACCAGAGCTCTTGGTTTTGAAAACAAAGATAAAAAGTTTTTGGGAGGTGAATGATTCTTCAACCAATGCTAGTAGACAACCCAATCACCTCTTACGCTAGACATGTTTCGAGGAACGGCTCCCAAGATGGGGACGATCACGTCCCCTTAATCTCCTTTGTTTATCACTACCAAAGTTTTCTGATTTATCACTACCAGTTACTCCTCGTATTAGGGGTTTTCAGATTAGACATGCAATCTTGGGATAAAACATGTCTAACATAAGAAGCTCATGAATTACCTACTACTTCCTCATGAGCTAAAGCAGAGGCACAACACATGAATGTTTTTGAATAATTTCGAGATGGTACAGGAAAGTCTTCTTTAGGATGGCCGGTAAATACCACATAGGAATGTATGATGGACTCATATGGAAAAACTGGTTTCAAGGATTTTGGATGCACAAGAAGAATTCCGCTACGTGCGAGCGAAGGCTAGCAAAAGACTGGGAAGCGACCAACTAGAGAGCAATAACAATCATAATCATGCAGTGCGACAAAGTAACATTGAATTGGGCATGAAAAAGATATAACTATTCTGAAATTCAAAGGTCATCAAGGCATAACAGACTTTTTAGTCTTAAACATTTGTAAGCATGTGCCAAGTCAATCCAAGAATTCTCCAAAGGGAAATACCACTTCAATATGCCAAACCATGAACAATGCAATGCATGTAAATCATTTCAACAACACATTATGTACTCTAGCTATTTGAGATTAGCCACAAGGAAAGCATGAACCACCGGGAAAGCATTGTAAACATAGCACTATGTCGCTACAAGCTGGTCTCTAAATCATAAATACAAACATATGTACAAAAGTAGAAACAAAAAGATTTCATACCGGTTTTCCTTGTTGCTTCCCTTCCGTCGATCTTCGTCATTACTGCCTTGTCACTTGCACGACCGAAGGTGGGAAATATATAATCAAATGCCATCACGGACTGGAGCTGAACTCTTCAACAAACAAAATGTAATGACCCAATTCACATAGAATCGGAGTCTCTGTGATCAAGTGCTAGTCCCTGGATCGAACTCGCTACCACACACAGTATAATAGATGAATATCAAAGTACAAGTGCATCCTTATTACATCGTATGATCCAGAATTCAAAACAAATAACAACTTGCATAGCTCAAGGCTAGCTTATTCAATATAACTATAGCGGAAGCAAAATTAGTAGTGAGGAGTCCCATCAACATCCACAAGCGACATGCTGAGTGTACACTCGCAACCCTATCATAACACACTAATCTTCTGAGAAACTGCAACACGAAGGTTACAGCCCGAACATGGGTCAGTACATCTGATTTGTACGGCAAGTAACACAAGTGATAAAGCAATCCTACAACTAATTTCAAATCAATAACATGCATCAGGCTTGGTTTGTTGTACATAAAGTTGGTGTTCACCTACTTCTACTTACCACTCAACATTTTTATCATCTTAAGTTAATATCAACCCACAAAGGACATTACCTAACTAAACCGCCTATGAGAGCCCTCAGGATCATAGGATTTCTAATGGCAGCCATGAGAGCCCTCGGGATCATGGTTTCGTGAGTATTGTAGAGCCCTCAGGATACAATTGCACACGTACCTCCTATTCGTGAACATCATAGAGCCCTCAGGATACGATGCCACTACAAACACATTCGTGACTGTTACAGAGCCATCAGGATGCAACATCACCCTATCGTGAACACTGTAGAGCCATCAGGACACAGTGAATCGGAGTCTCTGTGATCAAGTGCTAGTCCCTGGATCGAACTCGCTACCACACACAGTATAATAGATGAATATCAAAGTACAAGGGCATCCTTATTACATCGTATGATCCAGAATTCAAAACAAATAACAACTTGCATAGCTCAAGGCTAGCTTATTCAATATAACTATAGCGGAAGCAAAATTAGTAGCGAGGAGTCCCATCAACATCCACAAGCGACATGCTGAGTGTACACTCGCAACCCTATCATAACACACTAATCTTCTGAGAAACTGCAACACGAAGGTTACAGCCCGAACATGGGTCAGTAAATCTGATTTGTACGGCAAGTAACACAAGTGATAAAGCAATCCTACAACTAATTTCAAATCAATAACATGCATCAGGCTTGGTTTGTTGTACATAAAGTTGGTGTTCACCTACTTCTACTTACTACTCAACATTTTTATCATCTTAAGTTAATATCAACCCACAAAGGACATTATCTAACTAAACCGCCTATGAGAGCCCTCAGGATCATAGGATTTCTAATGGCAGCCATGAGAGCCCTCGGGATCATGGTTTCGTGAGTATTGTAGAGCCCTCGGGATACAATTGCACACGTACCTCCTATTCGTGAACATCATAGAGCCCTCAGGATACGATGCCACTACAAACACATTCGTGACTGTTACAGAGCCATCAGGATGCAACATCACCCTATCGTGAACACTGTAGAGCCCTCAGGACACAGTGACACTAGCTAGACACAAAGTGAACATTGCAGAGCCCTCAGGGTGCATTGACACACAAACAATCGTACGCGAATATTACAGAGCCCTCAGGATGCAATACCACTCTACAGTACCTCAATTGCAAGTTACTATTTTACTAATAACAATGTTGTCCCAACACTTGAATAACACAATAATTTCCCCCTATGATTATCATTGCAACAGTAAGCATATAATCACATAGCACAAGAAATACTAAAACATAACAACGTTGGATATAATGATCAATCAAAATATGTGGCTATCCTACCAGGTTTCAACATAACATAACGACCTTCACATGCATAGAAACATAGTATTTGCATAAATAACAGTGAAGCATAACCAAAAGTGAAACTTGCCTTGAACGTTGTTGACCTACTCTAACACTTATTTCTGATCCTTTCTGCACTCCAGACAATCTACACGATCAACAATAATGCATTCAATACACACGCAAAACATAAAAAATGCAACAGTAAAAGAACCAAATGAATAGGAATAAAACCAACTAAACAGTAGCTAAACGATAACTACAAGTCACCACGATCCCAACGCAACTGGAATCGGCGAAAACGGATACACCGTATAAAAGATACGGTCACCGGAAGTTTGAATTTAAATTTGAAAAATTCAAAATTCAAAATTTGTGAAAAAGTGTGGAACCTTGGTTCTATGCTAAACTACAGAACACTACGAGTGCGTAGGAAAAAGAATCGCCCAATTCCGACGCACGGTTTAGAAACCGCGGCGATCGCAAGTTCTAGGGGGCAAACTGCCTAAAAGGGCCTACGTGTAAATAAAATAAATTCTACCTCCCGAATAGGTCCCTGGAGCTAAACAACGAACATAATCGTTTTTTGATCTAACCAGCGAACGCCCGCAAAATAGGCTTTTGGGTCGAAACCCTAGCCCGGCCAGATCTGGGCCGTCCATATGGGATCCGACGGCCGGGAGCGGCCCGGTGGCTAACCGACGAACCAGCGGCGGCGCGGCCCGCGCACGGCGCAAGGCGGTGCGGCCTGCGCGGCGGCGGCCCACAGCGGCGCCATCGAGCGGGGGCGGGGTCGGGCGCGGTTGGGCGAAGCAAGGGGAGGCGGCGGCGGCGCACTCACCTCGAGTGGTCGGCGGCGGCAGATTCGGCGGCGGGGTCCGCGACGAAAAAAATAGGTTTAGTAAAAAAACGAAAAAATAGAGAAATCGGAAAAATATATATAACCCAGATTTTTTTCCTCTCAGTCCGAAATGGACTCAAATTGCACGGAGCGTTAAATAGCTGTTTGGGCCGCGGGAAGGCCCAGAACGAAAACCCGTATTTTTAAACTTTTTATTTGGTTAACCGACTAAGGAGACCATTTTTAAATTTTTAAATATGAATTTTAAAAATGTCACAATAATAAAATAAAATAATAAAAATAATTGTTTTTGCCGAAATTATTATTTCAGCTATTATGCAATTTTCATAAATACCTTTTATGCAATAAACTCCGTATAAAAAATTATAAAAATCCCAAAAATAAATTTGAGTCATTTATAATTCCTATGACTTAGTTTATAAACACCCAAGAATATTTTCAACACTTTTCAACTTTATTTAAAATGGGGATAAGTTATATTGTATCCTCTCCAATAAAATTGCCTTAAGTTGATTTTTTTTAAATATTCAGAGAAATTTCAAATAATGCAAAGCTCCAGCATGACATGCATTAGATGATCTATTAACATCCAATTTGTAAAAATTGGGATGTTACAAATCTACCCCCCTTAAAATGAATCTCGTCCTCGAGATTCGAGTTGGCTAGCAATGGTTAAAGATTGGTATCTAGAGAAATCCAAAATCAACCCCTTATGAAAATTCCATGCTTCTTTTCAACTGATAGGAGCAATGTGATGCACCATTACTGTCAGGAATGACCACAATACTGGGACTTGATTAGAATCTTACCGGGTTCCAAGTCTGATGCTTTATTGAAACTTCCCACATCGACGACTTTCACATATCCTCTCTCCACATGATCACACCTCTTTCGTCCAGATTTCCTCACATTGACATGATTCACATGTTCTCTTTCAAAAAGATCAGGCTTCTTTTCTCCAGAATACCCATTCCCACTAGCTGGTTCAGTGCAGTCTCTTGCGTAATGTCCAGGCCTCTTACAATTGAAACATACTACTTTGCTCATATCCCTCCTGTGCGTCGAAGGGGTGTGTGGTTGATTGGCGTCCCCTCCATTTGAGTTATATCCATGGCCATTGTGCTTGCCCTGTTCATTATGCACATCAGGGTATGTTGATGTAGTACGAGGCTTCTGCTGAACTCCTCAGTTATACTTGTCATTGTTGTTGTTGTACTTCCTTTTGTGATTTTCTATGGCGTGGTGCTTTCCCTCAAGTACAATAGCCCTATCAATAAGCTCCTGGCAATTTGCAAAGGTGGCCACAGTCAACTGAACCCCCAACTCATCGTTGAGACCCTCCAAGAACTTCTCCTGCCTGGCTGCATCCGTGTTGACATCATTTGGAGCATAGCGGGCGAGCTTGTTGAATTCCTCCACATACTCCGCTACTGTGGGACCTCCCTGGCGCAAACTGCGGAACTCCTTCTTCTTCAAATCCATGGCGCCTACAAAGACATGTGCGGCGCGAAAAGGAGCCTGAAACTGCGCCCAAGTGACGGTGTCGATGGGATAAGTCACCAAGTAGTTGTCCCACCATGCTGCGGCAGGACCCTCCAGCAAATGTGAGGCAAACCTCACTCTCTCTGCCTCAGTACAGCCAACTGTCTCCATGTTCCGGCCCACTGAGCGAAGCCAGTCATCCGCCACAATTGGTTCAGGAGTGCTAGAGATTCTCGAGGATTTAACCTCAGGAACCTAGCAAGCGTGTCCACCGGTGGGGGTGGGGGCGGCGCATTGTTGTTGTTGTTGCCCATATTCTGAGTGAGCAACTGGATCAACGTGGCTTGTCCTCGAAGTAATTGTTGCATGTAGGCTGGCACTTCATTGTTGTTGTTCCCATTGTCCGTAGGATCACGTCTCGGCGGCATCTGGTGGGTGAGCAGAGGTAAGGTTTAGATAGAAAAAGGTCTAAGGGGAATCACTACCCACAAGCACACAATAACAATCAAGCTCCAACAAACACACAAGACACATAAGCACAAACAATCCTAAGATCAACTAGACGCATAACGATAAATTATCCTAAAAATGGTGGTATGCCAACTAATCTTTCTCATAAAACACTAATATGACTACAAGGGTCATCTACAATTTAAAAGAGAAGATAGTCAACAATGAATGAAGATATGAATACGAGAGTAAGGACTAATAAGTAGGCAAAAGTTGCAAAGTAGAATTTTCAGTCCTAAGGATTTTCTAATCCATTTTCTAGGGCTGCGACCTACAGTCAACACACTGCTCTGATACCATCTGTAACTACCCAATTTACATAGAATCGGAGTCTCTGTGATGAAGTGCTAGTCCCTGGATCGAACTCGCTACCACACACAGTATAATAGATGAATATCAAAGTACAAGTGCATCCTTATTACATCGTATGATCCAGAATTCAAAACAAATAACAACTTGCATAGCTCAAGGCTAGCTTATTCAATATAACTATAGCGGAAGAAAAATTAGTAGCGAGGAGTCCCATCAACATCCACAAGCGACATGCTGAGTGTACACTCGCAACCCTATCATAACACAATAATCTTCTGAGAAACTGCAACACGAAGGTTACAGCCCGAACATGGGTCAGTACATCTGATTTGTACGGCAAGTAACACAAGTGATAAAGAAATCCTACAACTAATTTCAAATCAATAACATGCATCAGGCTTGGTTTGTTGTACATAAAGTTGGTGTTCACCTACTTCTACTTACTACTCAACATTTTTATCATCTTAAGTTAATATCAACCCACAAAGGACATTATCTAACTAAACCGCCTATGAGAGCCCTCAGGATCATAGGATTTCTAATGGCAGCCATGAGAGCCCTCGGGATCATGGTTTCGTGAGTATTGTAGAGCCCTCGGGATACAATTGCACACGTACCTCCTATTCGTGAACATCATAGAGCCCTCAGGATACGATGCCACTACAAAAACATTCGTGACTGTTACAGAGCCATCAGGATGCAACATCACCCTATCGTGAACACTGTAGAGCCCTCAGGATACAGTGACACTAGCTAGACACAAAGTGAACATTGCAGAGCCCTCAGGGTGCAATGCCACACAAACAATCGTACGTGAATATTACAGAGCCCTCAGGATGCAATACCACTCTACAGTACCTCAATTGCAAGTTACTATTTTACTAATAACAATGTTGTCCCAACACTTGAATAACACAATAATTTCCCCCTATGATTATCATTGCAACAGTAAGCATATAATCACATAGCACAAGAAATACTAAAACATAACAACGTTGGATATAATGATCAATCAAAATATGTGGCTATCCTACCAGGTTTCAACATAACATAACGACCTTCACATGCATAGAAACATAGTATTTGCATAAATAACAGTGAAGCATAACCAAAAGTGAAACTTGCCTTGAACGTTGTTGACCTACTCTAACACTTATTTCTGATCCTTTCTGCACTCCAGACAATCTACACGATCAACAATAATGCATTCAATACACACGCAAAACATAAACAATGCAACAGTAAAAGAACCAAATGAACAACAAGAAAACCAACTAAACAGTAGCTAAACGATAACTACAGGTCACCACGATCCCAACGCAACTGGAATCGGCGAAAAAGGATACACCGTATAAAAGACACGGTCACCGGAAGTTTGAATTTAAATTTGAAAAATTCAAAATTCAAAATTTGTGCAAAAGTGTGGAACCTTGGTGCTATGCTAAACTACAGAACACTACGAGCGCGTAGGAAAAAGAATCTCCCAATTTCGACGCACAGTTTAGAAACCGCGGCGATCGCAAGTTCTAGGGGGCAAACTGCCTAAAAGGGCCTACGCGTAAATAAAATAAATTCTACCTCCCGAATAGGTCCCTGGAGCTAAACAACGAACATAATCGTTTTTTGATCTAACCAGCGAACGCCCGAAAAATAGGCTTTTGGGCCGAAACCCTAGCCCGGCCAGATATGGGCCGTCCATATGGGATCCGACGGCCGGGAACGGCCCGGCGGCGGCGCGGCGGCACGGCCCGCGCACGGCGCAAGGCGGTGCGTCCTGCGCGGCGGCGGCCCACGGCAGCGCCATCGAGTGGGGGCGGGGTCGGGCGCGGTTGGGCGAAGCAAGGGGAGGCGGCGGCGGCGCACTCACCTCGAGTGGCCGGCGGCGCCGGGGTTTCCGGCGGCGGCGGGGCCCGCGACGAAAAAAATAGGTTTAGTAAAAAAAGAAAAAAATAGAGATATCGGAAAAATATATATAACCCAGTTTTTTTCCTCTCAATCCGAAATGGACTCAAATTGCACGTAGCGTTAAATAGCTGTCTGGGCCGCGGGAAGGCCGAGAACGAAATCCGTATTTTTAAACTTTTTATTTGGTTAACCGACTACGGAGAACATTTTTAAATAATAATATATGAATTTTAAAAATGTCACAATAATAAAATAAAATAATGAAAATAATTGTTTTTGCCAAAATTATTATTTCAGCTATTATGCAATTTTCATAAATACCTTTTATGCAATAAACATCGTATAAAAAATTATAAAAATCCCAAAAATAAATTTGAGTCATTTATAATTCCTATGACTTAGTTTATAAACACCCAAAAATATTTTCAACACTTTTCAACTTTATTTAAAATGGGGATAAGTCATATTATATCCTCTCCAATAAAATTGCCTTAAGTTGAAAAATGTTTTAAATATTCAGAGAAATTTCAAATAATGCAAAGCTCCAGCATGACATGCATATGATGATCTATTAACATCCAATTTGTAAAAATTGGGATGTTACAAATCTACCCCCCTTAAAATGAATCTCGTCCTCGTGATTCGAGTTGGCTAGCAATGGTTAAAGATTGGTATCTAGAGAAATCCAAAATCAACCCCTTATGGAAATTCCATGCTTCTTTTCAACTGATAGGAGCAATGTGATGCACCATTACTGTAAGGAATGACCACAATACTGGGACTTGATTAGCATCTTACCGGCGAAGACGGAATTAAAAATAAGTTTCCGTGATTTTTCTATAATTGTTTTGGGCCTAATGGGCTTGTTCTGTTTTTTTCTTCGTAGACCGATTTTGTATTTATCTCGGTTTTAAAAAGAAAAAAAGGGGATTAGAGGCTGTCTATAAATAGCCCCGTTTAGGGCTAAATTATTTTCTTTTAGCGTTTTAGGTTTAGCCCTAAACTAATCGGCGGGACCAGCCGCCGCCGACATCATCGACGACATCATCGCTGGAGTTCGCCGGACCACCGCGAAAGTTCGCCGGATTTTCGAGTTTTCGCCGCCGGTGAGTCTCCGCCTCCGTCCCGACCTCACCGCGCCCCGACCCCGCGGCCCGAGCGCCGCCGCCGCTGCCGCCGGCCGTGCGCCGCTGCGAGCCGCCGCCCCGCACGCCCCTGCGCGTCCCGCGCGCGCCGCCGCCGCCGCCCCCGCAGAAATTGATGAGATAAAAGTGAATATGACCAAGGGAAAAGCAGAGGGTTTACGTGAGGATGAGCATGGAGCCATTTGGTTTGAGAAGCGCATTTGTGTACCGCAGGATGAAGAGATCAGGAAGTTGATTCTTCAGGAGGCACATGATTCACCTTATTCTATTCATCCCGGGAATACCAAGATGTATTTGGATTTGAGGGAGAGATTTTGGTGGCCTAGCCTGAAGCGAGAGATAGCTCAGTTTATTGCTTTGTGTGATGTTTTCCAGAGAGTCAAGGCTGAGCATCAGAAGCCAGCAGGATTGTTGCAGCCTTTGCCTATACCAGATTGGAAGTGGGATCAGATAGGTATGGACTTTATTACTGGTTTACCCAGGACTCGGTCAGGATATGATTCTATTTGGGTGATTGTTGATCGTTTGACCAAGGTTGCTCACTTCATTCCAGTGAAGACAACTTACAACAGTGCCAAGCTAGCCAAGATTTATATGTCCAGGATCATGTGTTTGCATGGAGTTCCAAGCAATGTTGTGTCTGATAGAGGTACTCAGTTTACTTCGAAGTTTTGGAGTCAGTTGCATGAGACCTTGGGCACTAGGCTGGAGTTCAGTACAACGTTCCATCCTCAGACGAATGGGCAGACCGAGAGAGTCAATCAGATCTTGTAGGATATGTTGAGGGCTTGTGCGTTGGATTATGGTTCGAGTTGGGATGACAACTTACCGTATGCTGAGTTCTCATACAACAACAGTTACCAGGCTAGTCTTCAGATGACACCATTCGAGTTACTGTATGGCAGGAAGTGCAGGACTCCGTTGATGTGGGATGAGGTAGGAGAACGTCAGTTGTTTGGACCTGACCTGATCAGAGATGCCGAGGAGAAAGTCAAGTTGATCCGTGATAGACTAAAGATAGCACAGTCCAGGAAGAAGGGTTATGCAGATGCTAAGCGCAAGGATGTAACCTATGATGTTGGAGACCGTGCATATCTCAGAGTTTCACCAATTCGCGGAATCAAGAGGTTTGGAATCAAGGGCAAGTTAGCACCATGTTTTGTGGGGCCTTACAAGATCTTGGAGCGCAGAGGAGAGGTAGCTTATCAATTGGAGTTGCCAGAAGCTTTGTCAGGAGTTCATGATATGTTTCACGTATCCCAGCTGAAGAAGTGTCATGCAGAGATGGAAGATATTCCTTTGAGAGATACAGTGCTGCTCGAGGCAATTCAGTTGGAGGGCGACCTGACTTATGAGGAAAAACCTGTGAAGATTCTGGAGACTGTCGAGAGAGTTACCCGCACCAAGACGATCAGACTATGCAAGGTTCAGTGGGATCATCATACCGAAGCGGAAGCAACTTGGGAGCGTGAAGAAGATCTGAAGCAAGACCACCCGCATCTCTTTGCTAGCCAGTCCGAATCTCGAGGACGAGATTCATCTTAAGGGGGGTAGGTTTGTAACATCCCAATTTTCTAAATTCGGATATTAATAGATCATCATATGCATCTCATGCTGCTTCTGCATTTTTCTGGAGTTTTAAAATATTTTTAAACATTTTTCAACACATGGCAGTTCGCTGGAGAGGATATAAAAGGACTTATCCCCATTTTTAATTTGTTGGAAAATAGTTTAAAATATTTTTGGGAGACTTTTTAAATTTACTTTGGGGTTATAAATATTTTCTAAAAATATTTTAGGAATTTATTTATGCTCCGGAAAAGTTTTTAAATCAATTTTTGGAGTTTTCGGTATTTTTAAAATGCCAGAAAAGTATTTAAAAATATTTAAAAATAAGTTGCAAAGTTTTTATTTTTATTTAATATTTTGGTAAAGCCAAAAATTCATTTTTATTATTTTAAAAATATTGGCGAAGATGGAATTTAAAAATAAATTTCCGTGATTTTTCTATAATTGTTTTAGGCCTAATGGGCCTGTTCTGTTTTTTTTCCGCGGACCGATTTTGTATTTATCTCGGTTTTAAAAAGAAAAAAAAGGGATTAGAGGTTGTCTATAAATAGCCCCGTTTAGGGCTAAATTATTTTCTTTTAGCGTTTTAGGTTTAGCCCTAAACTAATCCGCAGGACCCGCCGCCGCCGACATCATCGACGTCGTCATCGCCGGAAGTTCGCTGGACCACCGCGAAAGTTCGTTGGATTTTTGAGTTTGCGCCGTCGGTGAGTCTCCGCCTCCGTCCCGACCTCACCGCGCCCCGACCCCGCCGCCCGAGCGCCGCCGCGCCGCCGCCCCGTTGCCCTAGCGCCGCCGCCGCTGGCCGGCAAGCCGCGCCGCCGCCGGCCGTGCGCCGCTGCGAGCCGCCGCCCCGCACGACCCTGCGCGTCCCGCGCGCGCCGCCGCCCCCGGGCGCCCCGCCCCCGCCGCCCCCGCCTGCCTCGGCCGGAGTTGGCCGCCGGCCGGAGTGCCCTCGCCGGAGCAAGCCCCGTGCAGCTGTGACCATGGCTTCAGGCCCGTGGTGGAGAGAAGTTTTGGAAAAAAAAGGAATAGATCGGTTTTCCAAAAAGAAGTCCAGATCTGGATCCAAAACCGCCAGGGACCCGATCACGTTTTTTATGTTATTTTATTTACGGATAGGTCCCTGTTTGCAGTTTAGACCCCGATGTTCACCCGATACTGTTTTCGCGAGAACTTTTTAACCGTAATTCGAAATTGGGCGATTCCAGTTGCACTGCGGCCGTGTAGAAATTTCCTAGCCAGTAGACCAAGCGTTACAGAAGTTTGAAGTTTTCAAATTTGAATCCCAAACTGATCCAAATTTGAACTTCCGGCAGCCGTAACTTTCTACGGTGCACCCGTTTGCGCCGTTTGTTTTTGCGTTGGTTTTATTTTGACAAGTACTTTAAGCTTAGCTATTGTTAGGCAAGTTTTTCTACTGTTCTTTGAATTTTTATTACTGTTTGTGCATAATTGTATTGAATATGTGTTGATTGGTGCAATGTTTGCTCGTATAGATTGTCCGGAGTGTGCCGCCTCGTTTTGTGAGGATTGTGACCGTCAGGACCAGCAAGAAGGCAAGTGACGCTTTGACCATACTCATACCTATATTTTCTATATGCATTATGTTAAGAAATATCACCCTATTGCATGATAGGTAGTTTATTTTATTGTTGCTGCAAAACCAGTTAGGATAGCCACATGACTTGACTTGTCTACCGTAGATCAACCTAGCCGTGTTGTTGCTTTATTGCTATGCTTTGTAGACGTGGTTTGGGTTGTGTAAATTCATGGAGTGCATGTGAGATATTTAATAATTTGTGTAGCAACTTTATCATAAATAGAAATCACCTCTGGACGGGAAGGGAGTGCTTCCTGGGGGCTCGTGCCTTATCTAAGGGAGAGACCAGGTTGTACCCCTAATGGTTGGTTTGGTGATTGACAGTACGTCATGGTGCTACCCTCTGAACGTAAGTGGGCGCCGTCCAGGCTCAAAAAGATCAGACATACTTGGTGACTAGGAGCTTCCATGTACAGCCGCTGGCCATATGGGCTCTGGCTTAGTTGAGTATGATGTAGGAAGCCTCTCCCGTGCAAAGCTAGCAGATGTAGATGTGATAGGTGGTACCGGCTTGCCGTTGGGTGTAGGTGACCTCTTCTGAAAGACTTCGTCTCAATCTTTGGGTTGAGTCCAGTGGGGAAAGTGTACTAACATCTGTAGAGTAAAGAACTAATCATGATTAGCCGTGTCCCCGGTTATGGACATCCTTGAGCTGCTAGACATTACTGTTACTAGAGGATCTTGACATATGAATCACCATAATAAATTGAGTGGGCAAGATTAAATAAGGGTGTGGTGTTAGAACTGGTGTGTCCAGTTCGTTCTTAAGTAGTAAGTTCAACTTAAAATTTTGACTAGTTTAGTTCAGGAGAAAATTGGCTTTCTGTAAAACAAAACCAAAAGCCTTTCCTTTGACTTACCTTGCATGTAGTTGTAGGTCCTTTATATAAACTTTTCCGTGTCACTTGCCGTACAAATCAGATGTACTGACCCGTTGTCAGGCTATAACCTTCGGTGTTGCAGGTTTCTCAGACGATCAGTAAGGTGCGTTTAGGGGTTGCGAGTCTACACTCAGCATGTTCGCATGTGACTGTATATGGGACTCCACATTACTTGCTTTTGCTTCCGCTATATTTATATTGAATAAGCTAGCCTTGAGCTATGCAACTTGTTATTTATTTACTCTGGATCATACGTTGTAATAATGATGCACTTGTACTTCGATATACATCTATAATACTGTGTGTGCCAGCGAGTTCGATCCAGGGACTGGCACTTGAGCACAGAGACTTCAATTCTGTGTGAATTGGGTCGTTACATCACCCTATCGTGAACACTGTAGAGACCACAGGATACAGTGCCACTAGCTAGACACGAAGTGAACATTGCAGAGCCCTCAGGGTGCAATGCCACACAAACAATCGTACGTGAATATTACAGAGCCCCCAGGATGCAATACCACTCTACAGTACCTCAATTGCAAGTTACTATTTTACTAATAACAATGTTGTCCCAACACTTGAATAACACAATAATTTCCCCCTATGATTATCATTGCAACAATAAGCATATAATCATATAGCACAAGAAATACTAAAACATAACAACGTTGGATATAATGATCAATCAAAACATGTGGCTATCCTACCAGGTTTCAACATAACATAACGACCTTCACATGCATAGAAACATAGTATTTGCATAAATAACAGTGAAGCATAACCAAAAGTGAAACTTTCCTTGAACGGTGTTGACGTACTCTAACACTTATTTCTGATCCTTTCTGCACTCCAGACAATCTACACGATCAACAATAATGCATTCCATACACACGCAAAACATAAACAATGCAACAGTAAAAGAACCAAATGAACAACAATAAAAACAACTAAACAGTAGCTAAATGATAACTACAAGTCACCACGATCCCAACGCAACTGGAATCGGCGAAAACGGATACACCGTATAAAAGATACGGTCACCGGAAGTTCGAATTTAAATTTGAAAAATTCAAAATTCAAAATTTGTGCAAAAGTGTGAAACCTTAGTCTATGCTAAACTACAGAACACTACGAGCGCGTAGGAAAAAGAATCGCCCAATTCCGACGCACGGTTTAGAAACCGCGGCGATCGCAAGTTCTAGGGGGCAAACTGCCTAAAAGGGCCTACACGCAAATAAAATAATTTCTACCTCGCGCATAGGTCCCTGGAGCTAAACAGTGAACAGAATCGTTTTTTGCTCTAACCAGCGAACGCCCGCAAAATCGGCTTTTGGGCCGAAACCTTCGCACGGCCAGATCTGGGCCGTCCATATGGGATCCGACAGCCGGGAGCGGCCCGACGGCTAACCGGCGAACCGGCGGCGGCGACGGCGACGACGGCCCGCGACGCGGCGGCGCGACGGCCGGTGCGGCTTGCGGCGGCACCATCGAGTGGGGGCGGGGACGGGCGCGGTTGGGCGAAGCAAGGGGAGGCGGCGGCGGCGCACTCACCTCGAGTGGCCGGCAGCGGAGGGCTTTCCGGCGGCGGCGACGCGAGTTGGTGGCGGCGGTGGATTCGGCGGCGGGGCCCGCGACGAAAAAAATAGGTTTAGTAAAAAAACGAAAAATGGAGAAATCGGAAAAATATATATAACCCAGATTTTTTTTTCTCTGAGTCCGACATGGACTCAAATTGCACGTAGCGTTAAATAGTTGTTTGGGCCGCGGGAAGGCCCAGAACGAAAACCCGTATTTTTAAACTTTTTATTTGGTTAACCGACTACGGAGAACATTTTTAAATAATAAAATATGAATTTTAAAAATGTCACAACAATAAAATAAAATAATAAAAATAATTGTTTTTGCTGAAATTATTATTTCTGCTATTATGCAATTTTCATAAATACCTTTTATGCAATAAACTCCGTATAAAAAATTATAAAAAATCCCAAAAATAAATTTGGCTCATTTATAATTCCTATGACTTAGTTTATAAACACCCAAAAATATTTTCAACACTTTTCAACTTTATTTAAAATGGGGATAAGTCATATTATATCCTCTCCAATAAAATTGCCTTAAGTTGAAAAATGTTTTAAATATTCAGAGAAAATTCAAATAATGCAAAGCTCCAACATGACATGCATATGATGATCTATTAACATCCAATTTGTAAAAATTGGGATGTTACAGAAAACTAAAGAAAGAAAAGAAATCTTTTTGGATTTTTCAAAGATTTAGCGAAAGAAAAAGAAAAGAGAAATCTTTTTGTTGTTTTTGCAAAATAAAATAACAAAGAAGAACGGGAAAAAACTTCGAAAAGATCAAAGCGAACAAAATAAAAACGGATAATACAATGGAAATGTGAGAAGGGCACGTACTCCCCCAAGCTTAGGCTTTTGGCCTAAGTTGGTAGCAGCTACTGCCCCCAGGAGCGTCCTGCTCCGGGGTAGTGGTAAATCCAGGAGTCGTATGCGCCCTCCGGTGCGTACACCGAAGTCCTCGGGTCCTCCCATGAGGAAGGCCCTGCGCTCCAAGCGGAAGAAGACCACTCGCCATGCTTGGTCAAGGTCTCTCCCTGGAAAGGTGGGAACTCACCATGCTCCTCCTCATCGGGAACAACTCCCTCCATGGGGTTATGCGGCTGGTAATGGGCCATGAACTCATCGAACTGAATCTCGTTGAAGGACCATCCGTTCCTGCGAGTGTTATCAAACAAAAGTGGTGCAGGTAGACGGATCTCACGAGTAATTGTCCTTTCAAACCTCAAAATATAATCAAGGTTACCAAACTGGGAAGTCATGGTAACAAACTTATGCCTCTTCATAGCCGCAAGATCGAGACTTGTGTATGAAAAGCGAACATCATCAGGATGCGGGGTGCGCTCAAGAGACTCAAGGATAAGTGTGGCATAAACGCCACCATGTAAATCGCCTTTGTTACTGTTCGTAACAAGGCGCCGAGCAATTAAGGCACCCACATTATAATCATTCTTATCAGAGAGGGCGTTCGCATAAATAGCGAAATCTGGTGCAGAACCACTGCTCGTGTTGTCACGAGCTAACACCCCTCTAGTAACAAAATATGCAAAATACCTGAGGTGTGGAAACAGAATGCTGAAAATCTTCGTACGCCGAATGTCGGTCTCCTCCTAGCAACAAAGGGAGTTGAAGAGGGCCCTCAACTTGGAAGGCTGCGTGGTCATCTTCGTTGTCTGACCAACGTTCGGCACACCTATTATACCACAAAACTGTGCCAAAGACATGGTTATGAGATCATTATTAAGTTTGAACTCGACGGTTCCAGCATCATGGTTATAACAAAAACTGTTAACAAAGAAGGAGGTGAGCTTCTTGTATTGTACCACACGGCATAATGCTAGCCGTGTCAAACCTGCATTGGCACAAAGGCCATAAAATTCCTCCTTAATTCCTGCAGCTGTAAGAAAATCATCGCACGGATACATCATTGCGCATGCTTGACTTGTGTCTTCCAACAACTCCAGGGGAAGATGATCTTCATTGTAGCTCACTCTAACTGCTGAGGGTGAAGCTGCAGCTCTAGTAAATCGATCGGAGCGCTCGGGCTTCTTCTTCCCAAGCCACCCCTTTGCTTTTCCTAGCAAACTCATTTCTGAAATTTTTGACAATTCACAAAGACAAGAATTTAAACAAAGTGAGTTGAGGCAAACTACTCTACTCACTTACCTAAGGCATAAACTTGCATCAAAACTTGGAAAATAAATTTCTACACATGCTTACAAGCTCATATGAACACCACCAAGAGCTACTAAATACTCACTAATGAAGCCAACAATCAAATATCTAATTGGAGGGGTGGAGGAGTTACATACCAGGGAGTATTTGCCCAAAATCTCATCTCGAATGGTGAGCTGAAGAGATAGATCGAAAATCGCCTCCAAGAACAGCAAGAACGCAAGAACAAGTGCAGAACTCATGTTTTTGGAGAGAAAGAGGGGGGAAGAAGAAATACCTGCAGGTGGGGCCTGTGGGCCCCAGGCGCCCTGTGGGCGCGGCCAGGGGGCAGGCCACGCCAGCTGGCCACCTGGTCAGCCCCAGGTGCCTCTGGGTCACTCCCGGCATGAAAATTTTTGTTTTTATTTTTCTGGAATTTTTCTGACAACTTCACTGTTGAAAAAATTTCGGAGTTCAAAAAGCTGCGAAACTTTCTGAAAACTTGGAGCAGTGATTAGAGTTGTGAAGCTTCAAAAACATATAAACTTGGTACAACAAGAAATATAAATCTAAAAGAAATGCAAACATAACAACTTCTACTATTTACTTATACAAAACTCATTTAATAGCAAGGTTGATCAAGTCCTACCACTAAACTAGCAATACATAGAGCAAAAAAGTTTCACTTACTATGAAG
Organism: Bromus sterilis; assembly: GCA_950022295.1. Taxonomy (NCBI): domain Eukaryota; kingdom Viridiplantae; phylum Streptophyta; class Magnoliopsida; order Poales; family Poaceae; genus Bromus; species Bromus sterilis. The sequence continues at coordinate 283,393,495 of OX465597.1, forward strand.
CATTCATGGTAACCTCACTTTAATGGATATTGTCCCCACCATAATGGTTTTGTATTTGTGGTGCACATGTAGAGGACAATCCCACTCACCAATCTTCACAGTCTCGATATTCTCTATAGAGTTGAGGCCATGCCTTTTGTCAGTCTTCTTCGGAAAATACACCATGTGTTCTTTATCATTCACATTAAAAGTAACCTTTCCTTTATTGCAATCGATAATAGCACCTGCGGTGTTAAGAAAAGGTCTACCAAGGATAATAGACATGATCCCATCCTCGGGCATGTCAAGCACAACAAAATCAGTAAGGATTAAACAATTAGCAACTTCAACGGGAACATCCTCACAAATACCAATGGGAATGGTTGTTGACTTGTCAGCCATCTGAAGAGAGATATCTGTAGGGATTAGTTTTTCTAAACAAAGCCTCTTGTAAATAGAGAAAGGCATAACACTCACTCCTGCTCCAATATCACATAAAGCAGTCTTGACATAATTATTCTTTATGGAGCAAGGAATGGTGGGTATACCTGGATCACCAAGTTTCTTAGGAATCTTGCCACTAAAAGAGTAGTTAGCAAGCATAGTAGATATTGCTTCATTAGGAACTTTTCTTTTATTAGTAACAATATCTTTCATATATCTTGAATAGGGAGGTAATTTAATAGCATTAGTCAAAGGAATTTGAAGAAAAAGAGGTTTCATCCACTCACAAAACTTATTGTAATGCTCTTCTTCTTTAGTTTTGAGAGGCTTACCTGGAAAGGGCATGGGTTTCTGTACCCATGGTTCTCCTTCCTTCCCATGACTTCTTGCGATAAAGTCTTCTCTAGTGTATTTCTTGCGTTTATCGGGTGCTTCTTCTTCTCGAACTTCGGGTGGATCGTTATTTTCACCATCCTTTTCAGGCTCAGCACCGTATTCAGTCTCAGCATCGGAGGTAGATATACTATTTGGATCATTGGAATTGTCAGCTTAATTGTGCTTCTTCTTCTTCGGAGGAGGACTAACAATTTCTTCTTCCTGCATTTGATAATCTTGCTCGATCCTCTTCGGATGCCCCTCCGGATAGTGAGGATCTTGAGTGCTAGTCTCTCCTCGGGTTTTAATCCCGAAGGACTGTATATCCTGTTTGGCATTGTTAGCAAGAAAATATTTTTGCACATTAGAAATTTGTTCAAGCTGAGTTTGAACCATATGAAAATGCTTCACAAGACATTTAACATCATTAACTGTTCTACCTAGAACATCAAGCAAACTTTTGATAGCAAGGGAAGTATCATGCAACTGACTTTGTATCCTCTCATTATAGTTACTTTGCTTCATAATGAAATTATCAAGCTCATATAAACATGGATCAGGAGGCTTACCATGAGGGATGTCACTTGCATTGAAATTTTAAAGAGAGTGTACCTCTACCATAGGAGGGTGAGTGGTAGGCTCACACAACTTCTCAATAGGGGGTAGATTCTTCACGTCTTCAGTTTTAATACCCTTCTATTTAATAGACTTCTTTGCTTCTTGCATATCTTCGGGGCTTAGGACGAGCATGCCCCTCTTTTTTGGTGGTGGAGCTGGTTCAGGGACGGACCAATCTTCGTGGTTCTTGGAAATCTTGCCCATTAATTCTTCTGCATCGTCCGGTGTTCTTTTCCTGAAAAGACAACCAGCACAACTGTCCAAATAGGATCTGGATTCATCAGTTAAACCAGCATAAAATATATCAATTAATTCATTCTTAGGGACTCCATGTCCCGGTCTAGCCTGGATCAGACTGCAATACCTCCCCCGAGCTTTAGGGAGGTGCTCATCCTGCAACTGTTTAAAGTTATAAATTCTTTGTAAAGCAGCATGTTGCATACGAGCAGGAACGTACTTATCAAAAAAAGAGTGAGCTAAATCTTGAGGACTCCTAATGAAACCACATGGCGGTGCATCATACCATGCTTTAGCACCTTCCTTTAAAGAGAAAGGAAAAAGCTTAGTAACATAAAAGTTTCATATCTTTTCATCCGTAGTAAACAGGCCACCCAACTCGGTGAGTTTGGTCAGGTGTGCGATAGCATCATCATTTTCTCTGCCATAAAAGGGGTCAGCTTCAACCATAGATATAAGTGAAAGATCAACAGAGAAATTATAATCAGGATCATTGATGCATATAGGAGATGTAGCAAATTTAGGATCAGGAATGGTCTTGTTCTTCAGGGAGTGTTTTTCGAGAAGCTTCTTAATAGCATCAAGATCAGAGTCGACAAACTCTGTTAGCTCCCTGCATAAATCCTCATCAAGTATAATATAATCATCATCAAGGAGTCTCTCCTTGAGTTTACTCAAATCAGGATAATCGTAAGTTCCATCAAAAGGGTAGAAAGTATCAGGAATTTCAATTCCAGATTTTTTTGCAGCAACAGCGATCTGTTTATCAAGAGCGTGACCAAGTGAACCAATATCATCAAGAGTAGTAGAAGCATCATCAAAAGTATCGGGCATAGTAACGGATTCAGTAGAAGCATCATGTGGTGGAGGTGAAGCAAACTTACTCATAACTGAAGGTGAATCAAGTGTAGCACTAGTGTTCAGAATAGTACCTTTTCTTGTACGGGATGGTAAGATCGGGACCTTGGGGTCTTCTTTCTTACCCATAGTAGATAAATTGCAGCAGGTAAAATACTTCAGGTAGACTTGTAAATAAAGCTATACTCCCTGGCAACGGCGCCAGAAAACAGGCTTGATAACCCACAACTGCAAGGGATCGAGATAGTCTTCGCGGGTAAGAATAACCCAATTTATAGATTCGACTCAAGGGGAGCCAAAGAATACCCACAAGCTTTGACAGTGGAGTTGTCAATTCCACCGCACCTGAGATACACTTAATTGCAACAAGATATTAATAATAACTGTGATATGGAAATGATGGTAGCAACGGAAATAGTGGTGGTGAAATAGCGACAGTAAAACAACGAAAGCAAACAACTAGTAACCAGTAGAATTAAAAACACTGTATGCTAGGGAGATGGATGGTTGGGCGCTGCATGGATAAGATACATCATGTATTTAACTTGGGGCAAGGCACACAGAAAAGCAATGATCATCTAGGCATAAATCAAACATCAGGCATGTAACCCATAGGTAGTTGTACGTGCTTGCAATATGAACTTGCACAACATCTTTTGTCCTACCATCCCGCTATGAACGGGGCCAAAAGGAACTTATGGAGATTAAGGTGCTCCTGTCAAAGAGCAACGGAACAAATCATTAACCATCAATGGATACATGGAATCCTCAAACTATAGTCCATCCCCTTTGGTGTCCCAAGCTGTCACCTTTGGGATCACCGGTTCCGGACTATAACAGGTGCATACAACTCATAGATAGGATCAAGAACACAAATATATTCATGCAAACACATAGAGTCCAGATCTGAAATCATGGCACTCGGGCCCAAAGTGACAAGCATTAAGATCAACAAGTTGAAGAAAAGATGATAAACACCAATCTAGATGATAGGCAACATGCCCCCAACAATCTAATAAACTATTACATGATCTAAATCTTCCAATCCCTACCATCCCCTTTGCCTACAGCAGGGAATTACTCACACATGGATGGAGAAGTCATGGAGGGAGGATGGAGTGGTGATGATGATGATGATGATGGCGATGATCTCCCCTCACCGGAGGCCAAAACAACCTCCAGATTAGCCGTCCCGGAGAAGAACAGAGGGTGGCGGCGGCTCCGCGACGAGAATTGGGAAAATGACTTCTGTTTCGGGGTTTTTCCGTCACGGGAATAAATAGGGGTCCTGGTAGGGCACCAGAGGAGGTGGGAGCCCCCAGGAGGCCTCCCAGCGCGGCCATGGGTGGGGCCGCGCCAGCAGGGCGCCTGGGGCCCCTCTGTCCCCCCTCTTGCCCCACTTCTGGCACAATAGTCCTTCGGGTGCGTGGATTTTCTGTGATTTTTCCTGGAGTTTTCTAAGACACCTAAAAATCCATTTTCCTGCACACAATAAAACCATACAGACAGCTCTTCTGAAAACATCGTTAGTCCGAGTTAGTTTCGTCCAAATTATGCAAGAATGAGGGCAAAACAATAGCAAAAGTGTTTGGAAAAGTAGATACGTTTGAGACGTATCAAGCGGCCTGACCATTCTTCTCGCACATAGTCTACACATTTGTTTTTCACGAGTCAATCATATTAGTTACTAATATAAACAAACATTATAACATGCATTCGTTGGGTGAATATGAACAAGTGAGTTACCACGATGAGCTCGTACAAGGCCCGGTTCGACGCATCGTAGCGTGTCGTGGCCTCCTCAAGAGCCTTTGTCGTCCTCTCCTCCGCCAACCTCTCTCTCTCCTCCACCAACCGCTCTCTCTCTGCTGTCTTCTCCTCCGCCAACCGCTCTCTCTCTCTGCTGTCTTCTCCTCCGCCAACCGCTCCTTCTCCTCGAGTAGCCGCTGGTTATTCTGTTGCTCTCTCTCAAGAGCTTCGTGCAACCCCACTCCTGTAGTTAGCACTGTAATATTTGATGAGAGAACACAAGAATGCAAGAATCCTTATGGCTAACCTCGATAGCGAGATCGACTGGCTGCGCACGAGTCCTTATAGAAGGAGAAGAGCTCGTTTGGCGCGCTTTGATCTCAGGAAGAGTCCTATTGCAACGAATCAACTTATCTCCAATGGCCATGGCGCCTTCCTCCACCAGAGATCATCACCACCTCCGGGTCAATTGGCTTCCCAAACGGGGTATAATCCTGCGCGTGCTTCTCCTTCGCCACCTCAGTATAAGCCTTCAGCTTACTGTAGGCAACAACGTTGGTGAAAGTCGAAGGAGTGGCAATATCCGACTCTGAGAGTGCCTTGGCCTTCTTGTACGACGCTGTATGGGCCATGCCATAGTTGTCGAACACCCCAAGCGCCTCTGTTTTATTATGCTCCGCCTACAAGACAAAGCAAAGCACAATATTAGTAAACGGCTAAGTTGTGGGTGCGTAAAAGACAATATTAGCAAAGCACACATACCCATTTTTGCCCGTAACCAATTAAGTTGCGGCTGACTTGATGGTGTGGCACACCAACCATCTGGGCACGCCTACCCTTAGCATTGTTGTGGACGGCCAACCAGGCTTCTGAGCACCACTGGTCCACAATGACCTCCCAACAATCCATCTTATCCGCACACCATCTCGGCGGCGCCTAAGTTAGTAAACAGGAAGATTAGCTAATATAGCCCTAGCTAGCTGATACGTCCAAAGCGTATCTATAATTTCTGCTTGCTCCATGCCTCTTTTGTGTGATATTGCTATGATATTGATGAACTTCCATACACTTTTGATCATATTTGGACTAACCTATTAACTCAGTGCACCCCAGTGCCAGTTCCTGTTTTCTGCTATTTTTCTATTTCAGGTTTCCCCCATATTAAAAGTGCTCCAAAAATTCGGGAAAAGTCCAATAAAAAATCAGCGATACAGAAGCTTCGGGAATCACCGAGGGGGGGCCAGAGGGGACCCACCAGGGCCCCAGGCACCCTCCCGGCGCGCCCTAGGGTGGGGCCGCGCCAGGGGGCCGCCTGGACCCCTGGTGGCCCCCCTGACTGCCCCCCTTCGCCTATATATCCCTCGTGACGTGAAACCCCCGTGACGGGAACCCTTTTTCGCGATCTCACCTCTGTTCCGCCGCCGCCGCGCTTCCAAGATCGGGAGCACCCGAAGACCTCTTCCCGGCACCCTGCCGGAGGGAGCAACCACCTCCGGGACCTTCTCCACCACCATGGATGCTTCCCGGATGAACCGTGAGTAGTCCACCTTGGACCATGGGTCTATGATCAGTAGCTATGTGATGTTCTCCTCCCCTCTTTGTTCTTCATGGATTAGACCTCGTGAGCTTCCCTACATGATCGAGGCACATATGTAATCTTTCTGCTGTTGCTATGCTGAGTTTGCTGGGATCCGATGGATTATGAGACTATGTTCAGATTGTGTTTGAGTAATATATTTGATTCTCCTATTTTATATTTATGTTCTAGAGTAATTCTTACATGTTCTCCGTTGCTATTTATTGCTTTGGCCAAGTAGTAGGTAGTGACTCCAACAGGGAGCATTATGCATGATTGTGGGTTCATGCCCCCTGATGACTAGCTTGAGTGACAGAAACATGAGTCTAGGGGATGTGATGTTGCCACAAGGGGGAAAACAACGGTGCTTGTACTTGCGGGTGCAAGGATTGTTTACTTTACGCAAAGTTATTTAATGCAGTTCTCTGTTGCTTTGAGTTTACTCTTTGGGTGGGATTCACAACTTAATACCAGCGAGATGTTCTGGATAGATATCTCAAGGTGGATGATTAGTAGGTAGATGCAGATGGATTTTGGTCTACTTGTCTTGGCGTACCGCCCATGCTTTTGAGCCTCTTCATTTCTTTATAGTATAGTTAGCATTGGTTTGCGCACATAATCCTGTCAATTGCCCAGTCGTAATTTGTTTACCTCGCATGGCTAGTTTATCGTATTTTGGGAGAGAGACATCACTAGTGAACATCATAGGACCCCGGTCCATATTTCCAATGTTGTTTACACCCACTATCAATTTACTGCTTTATTTACTTTTCCGTTGCTATCACTATCATTATTATCCCGTGCGTTTTATCCTTTGTAAACAACAAGGCTGGAGGAATTGACAACTCCTCTGTACTCGTTGGGCGCAAAGTTTTTTGCTGTGTGTGCAGGTCCAGGTCAAGGAAGCAACTTTTGTCTTAAAAATGGTGCCATTGTTTCCTTTCCACCTACTTGTCGATCTTGGAGTCCTACTGGTTCGATACTCAACCTTAGCATCTTCACTAGGAAAATTGCTGCTATCTACATCTCAACCTTCCACTTTGGGTAACCAACAAGGGGGCGAGAAATCGTACCATCAAAAGAAATTTCTGGCGCCGTTGCCGGGGACTCCACTCTTCAAGAAAGGGGAGTTGAACACTATCTTTTATCTTTGCTTTTTAGTCTTGTTAGTTTACCTTTCAGTTTTTGCTTTAGTTCTCTTTATCAAAAATCAAAAAAATAGTTACCTTGCTAGTAGTTTTCATTATGTCTGGCCCTTTTGTCTTTGGTGAAGCAGAAGTGCTCGCCTTTAAACAAAGAGGTGGTGAAAGTCTGAAAGATGCCTGGCATAGAATCAATGACTCTCAAAAAAGAGCCACCAAGAAGCAATCCACTACTATCCTTCTTAGAAACTTTTATGTTGGAATTACTTCTTGGAATAGGTTTATTCTAGATACTGCTATCAATGGGAATTTCCTAGAAGTCCCAGTTTGGGAAGCTCTTAGTCTTATGGAAAATCTTGTTGGAAATCTCCCTGTTGCTAGCATTCAAGAGGACATTACCCTAGCTCACATTATGAAAAAACTTGAAAAGATAGAGCTAGAGATGCCAAGAATTAATAAGATAAACGAGTTGGATCGTAAGATTCAAGGGAATTTGAATAGACTCGATAGGTCCATGCATAAAATTTTCAAAACCTTGGAGACCATCAAATCCCATGACTTGGACCCTTCTAGGATTGATAAGATTGAGGAAATCTTTGACACTCTAGGAACTATTTTTTCCTCAATCAAAACCAAAAAGGTGGAAACTCCGACAAAGAAGGAACCTAGGTTCGTTTACGTTCCAAAGGCTCCTCGTTTCAAAAATAATCTATCTATTGCCAAAGGGATTGAAACTGTGAAGACTTTGGAAGAGATACCTCTCTTTAATAGAATAAATGAGACTCCAATTAATCTTCCGCCTTTCGATTTTATTCCTAGAAGTATCTTTATTAGGCCTTTATTTGAAAGACCTCTTAAGAATAGTTGTACTATTGAAGAGATTTTTGATGATCTTGATGATGGTTCAATGTATACAACTTGATCTATTTGCATTAAGCCTAGCTAATGGCTTTAAAGAAGCGCTTTCGGGAGGCAGCCCGCAACGAATTTAGGATTTCCTTTTTGTTTTTCTTCTGTTTTTAGTGGTCTTGATGATTGTTACTACTGTACCAACATCATTTTATCTTTACTTTCCAAGCTTTGTGCCATTTATAGCCTCATATGACAAGGGAAGTGAAAGTTTTGACATGCTGTCCAAAAAACAGATTCTGTCCTCGTGACTAAAAAAATCACAGAAAAATCCCAGTTCATATTTTTGAGCTGAAATCTTTACACAGCGTGCTCTATACAATTACGGAACTTTCGTATGTTCTGAGTTTTTTTATTTGAGTTGCATAAGTATCCCTAAAAAATTCTTTACTACCTGCTGGTCTGTTTTTCACAGATTCTGTCCTGTTTTGCCTTTTCTTCGTTTTGCAAACCTTAAGCTTGCTTTTTCTTTGAAAAACCTTTTTGGCAATCTTGAGAAACGGTATCTCTTCAAGAATATCCTTGTTTCCAGTAGAGAAAAAATTATTTTATTATGGGTACTAACCTCGCTAATCAGATTATGACGAGTTATGTATGAAGGGAGTTTTCGAGTGTGCGAGGGAAGATGATGAAAGTCTGAAAGATGCCTGGTATAGAATCAATGACTCTCAAAAAAGATCCACCAAGAAGCAATCCACTACTATCCTGCTTAGAAACTTTTATGTTGGAATTACTTCTTGGAATAGGTTTATTCTAGATACTGCTATCAATGGGAATTTCCTAGAAGTCCCAGTTTGGGAAGCTCTTAGTGTTATGGAAAATCTTGTTGGAAATCTCCCTGTTGCTAGCATTCAAGAGGACATTACCCTAGCTCACATTATGAAAAAACTTGAAAACATAGAGCTAGATATGCCAAGAATTAATAAGATAAATGTGTTGGATCGTAAGATTCAAGGGAATTTGAATAGACCCGATAGCTCCATGCATAAAATTTTCAAAACCTTGGAGACCATCAAATCCCATGACTTGGACCCTTCTAGGATTGATAAGATTGAGGAAATCTTTGACACTCTAGGAACTATTTTTTCCTCAATCAAAACAAAAAAGGTGGAAACTCCGACAAAGAAGGAACCTAGGTTCGTTTACGTTCCAAAGGCTCCTCGTTTCAAAAATAATCTATCTATTGCCAAAGGGATTGAAACTGTGAAGACTTTGGAAGAGATACCTCTCTTTAATAGAATAAATGAGACTCCAATTGATCTTCTGCCTTTTGCTTTTATTCCTAGAAGTATCTTTATTAGGCCTTTATTTGAAAGACCTCTTAAGAATAGTTGTACTATTGAAGAGATTTTTGATGATCTTGATGATGGTTCAATGTATACAACTTGATCTATTTGCATTAAGCCTAGCTAATGGCTTTAAAGAAGCGCTTTCGGGAGGCAGCCCGCAACGAATTTAGGATTCCCTTTTTGTTTTTCTTCTGTTTTTAGTGGTCTTAATGATTGTTACTACTGTACCAACATCATTTTATCTTTACTTTCCAAGCTTTGTGCCATTTATAACCTCATATGACAAGGGAAGTGAAAGTTTTGAATGCTATCCAAAAAACAGATTCTGTCCTCGTGACTAGAAAAATCACAGAAAAATCCCAGTTCATCTTTTTGAGCTGAAATCTTTACACCGCGTGCTATATACAATTACGAAACTTTCGTATGTTCTGAGTTTTTTATTTGAGTTGCATAAGTATCCCTAAAAAATTATTTACTACCTGCTGGTCTGTTTTTCACAGATTCTGTCCTGTTTTGCCTTTTCTTCGTTTTGTAAACCTTAAGCTTGCTTTTTCTTTGAAAAAACTTTTTGGCAATCTTGAGAAACGGTATCTCTTCAAGAATATCCTTGTTTCCAGTAGAGAAAGAAATATTTTATTATGGGTACTAACCTCGCTAATCAGATTATGATGAGTTATGTATGAAGGGAGTTTTCGAGTGTGCGAGGGAAGATGATGAAAGTCTGAAAGATGCCTGGTATATAATCAATGACTCTCAAAAAAGAGCCACCAAGAAGCAATCCACTACTATCCTGCTTAGAAACTTTTATGTTGGAATTACTTCTTGGAATAGGTTTATTCTAGATACTGTTATCAATGGGAATTTCCTAGAAGTCCCAGTTTGGGAAGCTCTTAGTGCTATGGAAAATCTTGTTGGAAATCTCCCTGTTGCTAGCATTCAAGAGGACATTACCCTAGCTCACATTATGAAAAAACTTGAAAAGATAGAGCTAGAGAGGCCAAGAATTAATAAGATAAATGAGTTGGATCGTAAGATTCAAGGGAATTTGAATAGACTCGATAGGTCCATGCATAAAATTTTCAAAACCTTGGAGACCATCAAATCCCATGACTTGGACCCTTCTAGGATTGATAAGATTGAGGAAATCTTTGACACTCTAGGAACTACTTTTTCCTCAATCAAAACCAAAAAGGTGGAAACTCCGGAAAAGAAGGAACCTAGGTTCGTTTACGTTCCAAAGGCTCATCGTTTCAAAAATAATCTATCTATTGCCAAAGGGATTGAAACTGTGAAGACTTTGGAAGAGATACCTCTCTTTAATAGAATAAATGAGACTCCAATTGATCTTCCGCCTTTTGCTTTTATTCCTAGAAGTATCTTTATTAGGCCTTTATTTGAAAGACCTCTTAAGAATAGTTGTACTATTGAAGAAATTTTTGATGATCTTGATGATGGTTCAATGTATACAACTTGATCTATTTGCATTAAGCCTAGCTAATGGCTTTAAAGAAGCGCTTTCGGGAGGCAGCCCGCAACGAATTTAGGATTTCCTTTTTGTTTTTTCTTCTGTTTTTAGTGGTCTTGATGATTGTTACTACTGTACCAACATCATTTTATCTTTACTTTCCAAGCTTTGTGCCATTTATAGCCTCATATGACAAGGGAAGTGAAAGTTTTGACATGCTGTCCAAAAAACAGATTCTTTCCTCGTGACTAGAAAAATCACAGAAAAATCCCAGTTCATCTTTTTGAGCTGAAATCTTTACACAGTGTGCTCTATACAGTTACGGAACTTTCGTATGTTCTGAGTTTTTTCATTTGAGTTGCATAAGTATCCCTAAAAAATTCTTTACTACCTGCTGGTCTGTTTTTCACAGATTCTGTCCTGTTTTGCCTTTTCTTCGTTTTGCAAACCTTAAGATTGCTTTTTCTTTAAAAAACTTTTTGGCAATCTTGAGAAACGGCATCTCTTCAATAATATCCTTGTTTCCAGTAGAGAAAAAATTATTTTATTATGGGTACTAACCTCGCTAATCAGATTATGACGAGTTCTGTATGAAGGGAGTTTTCGAGTGTGCGAGGGAAGATGATGAAAGAAGATTCAAGAGTTTCAAGCTCTCAAGCTTTGGGATGCCCCCATGCATCCCCAACAAATATTCAAGGAGACTCAATCGTCTAAGCTTGGGGATGCCCCCGTGCATCCCCTTCTCCATCAACAATTATCAGTTCGTCTCTCGTCTCACTATATTTTTATCACTTCATGCGTTATGTGCTATGCTTGGAGCGTCTCGCTCTTAGGTTTTATTTTTAGTTTTCTTTAGCTTTGCTTGCTGTTCATAACAAGTTAGAACCCAGCTTTCTTTGTGTGGGAGAGAAACACGCTCCAATTTCAAAATCTAGAACACATCATAGTATTGTTTTCATGTTTATATTGTTTAGAGAGTTTGCATGTTGCACTGAGTTCTGTGTCTTGACTTGAAGTAGGTAATTGAGGTTGCTATTCTTTTGTAGTAGTAACTTGAAATAGTTTTGAGGTATTGTTTTGAGTAACGTTTGGACTTTTGGTGTCAAGAGCTTTAGCCTATTAGTGATAGATGTCGTATTTTGGGAAATCCGTGTTTATTTTCAAAACTTACAAATTAGTTGAGAACTTTAGCTACTAGATGGATCACTACTCTTCTGAGGGGTCTAATATTAGAGTACACTCACGTACCATGAGTCGAGGATTCGCAAGGATAAGAAAACCCCCATACACTTCTCCTCGGGGTACTTTTCTCTTTGTGAAACCTCCTTACTAGATTGAGAGTTACCGATAATAAGTGCATGAGTTCTTCGGACTAATGTGAGTATTCGAAAGTTGACACTTCCACCTTCCCATATTTTTCTAGCCTTTCCTGTGCCGTGCATTGCTTTCTTCTCACTCCGAGAGTTGGCGTCCACCTTCGCCGGTACATCCAAACCCTTGGCACGATACTCTCTGTCATCATAAATCTACTTATATCCTTCCTCAAAACAGCCACCATACCTACCTACCAAGGCATTTCCATAGCCTTTCCGAGATATATTGCCATGCAACATCCACCTTCTCATAACTTGATCTTCATGTCATACATGCTACTTCCTTGATCGATGAGCCACATGCTAGTTGGGCCTTGCCCTAACCATTGCTACATGACGCGCTAGTATCATTGCATATCCTGCTACACTGGCAGAGGCATACATTTTCATACTTCATGATAGTTACATCTTCTTTATGATTTAAGTACCTTGTAAAGTGTGAAAGATCTTCTATACTTCTTGTAATATATAGAGTGTTGCCCCTCAAGTGAGGAAAAGTTCCCAAAGAGGACAAAATCAAAAGATCCCAAAGAGTACAAAAATCAAAAGATCCCAAAGAGGACAAATGAGAGAAATAGAAAGAGCCATTGAGGCCACCAAAAAATATACAAAAAATTTAAAAAAGAGAAAAATAAATAATAATAGAGAAGGGGGCACACTACTATTCCTTTTAAGAGATCCACACTCGTACTCCCTCTTATATCTTGTACTCCATAGAGATTATCATTCATGCATATAGCTATGTGGGGACCTTCACACTATAGAACTTGGCTTGTATATTCCAATGATGAGCCTCCTCAAATGAGCTCTAGGTCTTCTTGAGCAAGCAAGTTTGATGCACCCCCACTAGTTCCATTGGAGAGCTTTTAGCTCATATGTTCATCCATTGCATGGCAATCCCTACTCCTCACATCATATCTATCATTTGGCTTTCTCTCGCCTATGATTGTCCTCATTGATGTGAGCCTTTCACACCTTTTTGTCTTCCTCCTCCACCATATTCTCTCTTTGCCATCCTAAGTGTCAACTTTCTTGCTTACACTCAAAATGTCGAAAAGGAGTGGACCATTTTGACTTGTACCTGGCTAGTGCTCTGGGGATGAGTCAAGATAAGATTCCAAAGAAGACCAAGTGTGAAACTTTAGTAGATTGAGTTCTCAACACAAAAATTATTTTTCTCGTATATCCCTATCCCATTTCTTGCACGCAAACACCATTTGGAGACATTCGAGTCACGGACAGCGAGAGCTCTTGCACCTTTATGTTCTTATGTTGCTTGTTTGAATGCTAAATATAGACTCTTGCCTGTTATGACTTGAATTGAATTTCATGCCTTGATTGCTTTACTTAAAAGTTCTTATATGGTTGTTAGCATGTCACCACAGAAATTATGCTTTTATCATTTACCTACTCGAGGACGAGGAGGAATTAAGCTTGGGGATGTTGATACGTCCAAAACGTATCTATAATTTATGCTTGCTCCATGCCTCTTTTGTGTGATATTGCTATGATATTGATGAATTTCCATACACTTTTGATCATATTTTGACAAACCTATTAAATCAGTGCACCCCAGTGCCAGTTCCTGTTTTCTGCAGTTTTTCTATTTCAGGTTTCCCCCATATTAAAAGTGCTCCAAAAATTCGGGAAAAATCAAATAAAAAATAAGCGATACAGAAGCTTCGGGAATCACCGAGGGGGGGGGGGAGAGGGGACCCATTAGGGCCCCAGGCGCCCTCCCGGCGCGCCCTAGGGTGGGGCCACGCCAGGGGGGGCGCCTGGACCCCTGATGGCCCCCCTGGCTGCCCCCCTTCGCCTATATATCCCTCGTGATGTGAAACCCCCGTGACGGGAACCCTTTTTCGCGATCTCTCCTCTGTTCCGCTGCCGCCGCGCTTCCAAGATCGGGAGCACCAGAAGACCTCTTGCCAGCACCCTGCGGGAGGGAGGAACCACCTCCGGGAGCTTCTCCACCACCATGGATGCTTCCCGGATGAACCGTGAGTTATCCTCCTTGGACCATGGGTCTATGATCAGTAGCTATGTGATGTTCTCCTCCCCTCTTTGTTCTTCATGGATTAGACCTCGTGAGCTGCCCTACATGATCGAGGCAGATATGTAATCTTTCTGCTGTTGCTATGCTGAGTTTGCTGGGATCCGATGGATTATGAGACTATGTTTCGATTGTGTTTGAGTAATATATTCGATTCTCCTCTTTTATATTTATGTTCTAGAGTAATTCTTGCATGTTCTCCGTTGCTGTTTATTGCTTTGGCCAAGTAGTAGGTAGTGACTCCAACAGGGAGCGTTATGCATGATTGTGGGTTCATGCCCCCTGATGACTACCTTGAGTGACAGAAACATGAGTCCAGGGGATGTGTTGTTGCCACAAGGGGAAAACAACGGTGCTTGTACTTGCGGGTGCAAGGATTGTTTACTTTATGCAAAGTTCTTTAATGCAGTTGTCTGTTGCTTTGAGTTTACACTTTGGGTGGGATTCACAACTTAATACCAGCGAGATGTTCTGGATAGATATCTCAAGGTGGATGATTAGTAGGTAGATGCAGATGGATTTCGTTCTACTTGTCTTGGCGTACCGCTCATGCTTTTGAGCCTCTTCCTTTCTTTATAGCATAGTTAGCATTGGTTTGCGCACATAATCCTGTCAATTTTCCAGCTGTAATTTGTTTACCTCGCATGGCTATTTTATCGTCTTTTGGGAGAGAGACATCACTAGTGAACATCATAGGACCCCGGTCCATATTTCCAATACTGTTTACACCCATTATCAATTTACTGTTTTATTTACTTTTCCGTTGCTATCACTATCATTATTATCCCGTGTGTTTTATCCTTTGTAAACAACAAGGCCGGAGGAATTGAAAACTCCTCTGTACTCGTTGGGAGAAAAGTTATTTGCTGTGTGTGCAGGTCCAGGTCAAGGAAGCAACTTTTGTCTTAAAAACGGTGCCATTGTTTCCTTGCTACCTAATTGTCGATCTTGGAGTCCTACTGGTTCGATACTCAACCCTAGCATCTTCACTAAGGGAAATTGCTGCTATCTACATCTCAACCTTCCACTTTGGGTAACCAACGAGGGGGCGAGAAATCGTACCATCACTAGCTAGGAATCAAATCAAGGAAACTAGAAGACGCAAGAAGGGGTTACCATCATGTACTGGTCCCTCGTCAGATACTTCTTGCGACACTCCTTCTTGCTACGCTTAAGGTCACGCTTGGCGTAGTAGTCACGGACCGCCTGCACTCACATCTCGTGCCTTGTTGTCGGGACCCGGGGTTTGCGTATGTAATTCCAGTCACAATTCAATCATATGGAGAGCCGAGAGCCATACCCACTTGTCTAAGCAGACAAGGCCAAGTACAAGACACTCCCGGAAAGCTCGAACGTGAGGGGCATCCCATCCAGGCCGGATGATCAACTGAGATGGGTCCTCATCGTCCGCTCACAAGTCTAAATGATTATGGGTGGTGAAATCCCATACTCATAGACAAGTCGCCTCAACCATATTATCGATTGAATCCTAACACTTACATAAACAGACTCCAGCCCGATCTCTTAGTCGGGGTCTCGGGCGGGCTCGATCATACATCAAAGTGTGCCACGTGACAGAGTCACGAGCAATCGCATCGCGATGCCCCAAGCTGCGCACATCTAAGGGCCACTTGGTGTATAAAAGACCACCGGCAAGAACTCAACTAAGCTATCGAATCCCACACATGACATGCACGATATAAATATACACGCAGCATGCATGCCAAGTGTATGACAGCAGGTAACACAACATGAACTCTACAAACTCATAGCTTTATTGCATCTGCTAAACAGAGCAGATATAGTAGTGTTACAAGCAGAGATCACATCACTGTGATCCAACATTACATCATACAACAACGGAAGCAAATTATGTCTTAGTAAAGACAAGGTTAACAAATGGCTTAAGAAGCCTTTAAGAAAACACAACGACCCTCCAGAGGGACCAGGCTGCTGTCTGGGACTACATTACTTCGTCGACGTCGAGCTTGAGGGGGAGGCCACCATCAGGGTCAGTGGTCTCTTCTCTAAAACATAGAATAAGCAAACGTGAGTACAAAGTCGTACTCAGCAAGACTTACGTCAGAACTATACTACTCATGCTCAGATATCAAGGTAAAGGCAAGTGGGGTTGTAATGCAGAAAGCTTTGACTTGGCTATCCTATACTACGACTACATAGAGTTGAGATGAGAGGCGCACACGAGTCCATCTAATCTTGATCACCACTTCAATACACAACCATGGATCCTTCCTCGACTTCCCCACGAGGAAGCAACCCAAAGCACTCACACTTATCTTGCGATTTTTAGAGTATCCATTTGAGTTGTCTAATAATCAAGTAAAGATCTCCAAGTAGTCCATAACCGCGGACATGGCTATTCGAATAGTTCATTAACCCTGCAGGGGTGTACTTCTTCACATACGTAGCTACCACCTACCGCCTAGAACTCGTCACCTTCCAGCGGTGTCGGCGAGGATAGTACCACGACACTTACCTCACGGCTCCAACTCTAGTCCAGGGGATCGCCTATCTGAGTTGTACCCCAATCGGGAATCCGGCCGGGGTTTCCGTTCAGGACCCAGACGATGTATGGACGGTCCGACAAGCCCACCTCGACGGATGGTGTTGCGCTTGCCTAAAACCGTGCTACGTTATGAAAGCAAATAGAAGAAAATTAACCCATACGAATCCTGAACCCTAGTCGGGGTGAGTTAATAGGTCGAGAGGGGTCAATGAGCCCAACATGTGGTAGTAATCTATGTCTTGGATCACAACACAAGAACTCAGGGCCTAGGGCAGTGTAAATGAGACAACCCACTGTGTACTCCTACGCAACCTCTCATTGTTCACTTATATTAGGGTGACTTCATCAACACGTTACCACCTTGTTGCATGTGTTCACTACCATCCCGATACATCACCCAGATGGATCAACTTCATTGCAAACAACTCTAACATGGCATAACATAACATGGATGAAGGGCCACATGATGAACACAAACAATCTTGTATCTGCTAGGTTGAGGTTTGCTTAATACTATGGCAGCAATAATAGGTCATGCAAAGGATGGGTTCAACTAGCGATAGAACGGTAACATGTGAATAACCTAATCATGCATAAGAGAAAAAGAGGGAAACTGGGTTTTATAGATATGATCAAAGGGGGTTTGCTTGCCTTATTGTCGAGACTCGGGGGTGCCACTCTTCGGAGAAACAGGGACTACGTCCGGCGATGGATCTATCGAGAAGAAGCAAACACCGAGACAACAAAGTATAAACATCACATTGCAATGCACATTCAAGAAATGAAACATGGTATGGTACTGATGTGATCTATGTTCAATTTGTAACAGGTTAATTGAAGTTGATTTGAATAAGAAATTCAAATTCAAACTCCAAATGTGGTTCAAATTAGCCAAAGTTGCATTTGCTAATTTTTGGATATGGTAAACCATGTTGTTATGTGTATGATATGCCTCTGATGTTCATGTGATAAGGTTGGCATTGCAAAGATTTAAATTGAAATGATTTAAACATTTATTTTGAATTATTCCAAAGAAGCCATATAGCTAAATGCTACTGGTTCCCCATCATAGATGTGTTTTTCATCTATGAAAGTAAGATATTTGGAATCCTTGCATTTTTCTGATGATTTTTCATATATAAATTATTTGATTTGGAGTTATGGTTTAAAAGTTATTGAATTTACAAGATTTAGCTATTTTCTGGAATTCTGTTAATTAGAAATCGATTTATTGCGCAAGCATGACATCAGCATAACGCAGGGGGGGGGCTGACGAGTGGGCCATCACTGTCAGTGGGTCTGGGGTTAATCCACGTTTAATTAAAATTAAATTGAGGATTAAGGGGGCCAGGGCCCCACCTGTCATTGGCTTGGGGCCAAATAACCAGGGGGGTTAGCCCCTAATGACCGTGCCACGTCGGCACGGACGGCTGTTAGCCGCCGGTGGCCTCTGGGGGCGGCGGCGCCCACTGGAGAAGGCGGCTCCGACCACGGGAGTCCACGGGGAGCGCACCAGAGGGGAGCCCTCTCACGCGCGGTTCCATCAGGGCACATGGGAGGAGCAGAGGTGGACGGAGGCCTTGCCGGCGTCGAGAGGCGCGGCGGCCGGAGCTCGGGCACATGGCAAACGGCGACGCGGTGCAGAAAAAAGAGAGAAAAGAGAGGGGAAAGGTGGTGGAGCTCACCATGAGCATGACCGCGTGGTCTATGGGGGAAAAGGAGCAACGTGAACGGCGAAATTGGCGGTGAAGACCCGGCGGCCATGGTGGGGATGGAGGTCGCGGGTGTCGCCCTTGGAGCTTCCCCACGCGAATTGAAGGGCCAAGGCAATGAAGATGTGCACGGCGGACGTCCTGGACAACTTGGCGGAGCTCGCGGGGGTCAGCGGCCACGCCTGCGCACGTCGGCGGGCTCGGGGGCGCTCGGGTCTTGGCGGGGATCCGCCGGAGACGAAGGAGAGGAGGGCCAAACGAGGGGGAAAAGGAAGGGGGAGAAGTCCAGGGCTCCACGGCGCTGCTAAAGGGGGCGGGAAACAGCCAGGCAGCTGCCTGGCAGCCATGCCGTGGCCGCCGGCGAGGTGCCTGCCTGCCTGGCCAGGGAAGAAGACAGGGGTGCCCCTGGCGGGCTGGGCCGGCTTTGGCTAGCTGGCTGGGCCAGATGGGCCAGAGGTGAGGAGGTAAGCTGCTTTCCTTTTTCTTTTATTTCTTTTTATTGTTTCTGTTTCTTTTGTTTTGTTTTGTTTTTTTATAACAAAACATTTTTATAAAACCCTGATATTTTTATTGGGGCTACATATGACTAATATAAAGCCACACCCAAGTTTTCAGGATTTTTGGAGTTCAAATAATTTGAATCCAATTCAAATATGAATAAAATTTAATTTCCAAGCCTCTGTTTGAATATTTGAAAAATCCATGAGCATGGGTTTGACTCCAAATCATTTTTAAAATGATCATACTCATTTATAGGACTTTTCAAAATTGTTTGGAGGAATTTTGGAATTTTTTTTTATCTGGCCTTTTAGTTAAATTCTTTTTGAGGCTTTTCCAAATCCCCAATTCTTAAACCAAGAATTTAAACATGATGCAATTATTTCTAGTAATAAAAGCACATACCAAAACTAGGGTTGTGACAACTCGCCCCCACTCAAAAGAATCTTGTCCCGAGATTCAGAAGTAGTCGGGAAGAGGGTGGGGTATTCAACTCGAAGATGATCTTCTCGTTCCCAGGTGGCTTCCTTCTCAGAATGGTTGGACCACTGTACTTTAAGGAACTTGATCTTCTGACGTCGGGTGGTACGCTCAGCTTCATCGAGGATACGGACAGGATACTCTCGATATGACAGCTTTTCTTGGAGATCAAGCGTTTCGTGGTCTACTTCGCGGATGGGGTCCTTGAAGCAACGCCTGAGTTGAGATACGTGGAAGACATCGTGAACCTGAGAAAGATGCGGCGGTAGTTCAAGTTGGTAGGAAACTTCTCCACGTTTAGCTAGAATGCGAAAGGGGCCTATATAACGTGGGGCCAATTTGCCTTTGATACCGAAGCGATGGGTTCCCTTCAGAGGAGTAACCCAGAGGTAAGCTTTCTCGTCCAGCTCGTAGTTCTCTGGCCTATGATGACGATCATAATAGCTTTTCTGACGAGACTGGGCTGTTTTCAATTGCTCACGAACAATGCGAACCTTCTCTTCTGCTTCCTGGATCATATCCGGTCCAAAGAATTGTCTTTCAATGGTGTTCGACATTTTCGTCCATAGAGAAATTCAAAGGGTGCCATGCCCAAGCTAGATTGGAAGTTGTTGTTATAAGAAAACTCGACGAATGGAAGAGATTTCTCCCAACTCTTTCCGAATGAGATAACACAGGCTCTGAGCATGTCTTCGAGAATTTGATTGACTCTTTCTACTTGACCACTTGACTGGGGATGAAAGGCAGTGCTTAAGGAGAGATGGGTTCCCATAGCATTTTGAAAACTTTCCCAAAATCGAGAGGTGAAAAGACTTCCACGGTCTGAATTGATTTCCAACGGAACACCATGGAGAGAAACGATCCGGGAGACATATAAATCCGCTAACTGGCTAGCAGTTATACTCTCGCGAACAGGAAGGAAATGAGCAACTTTGGAAAGACGGTGAATGACCAAGAAGATGGCATTGTTTCCCTTCTGAGACTTTGGAAAGCCAGTGATGAAATCCATACTGACTTTATCCCATTTCCACTCAGGAATGGCTAAAGGTTGAAGAGTACCAGCAGGTCTTTGATGCTCTGCTTTCACACGACGACAAACATCGCACTCAGCAACAAATTGAGCGATTTCTCGCTTCATCCTAGTCCACCAAAATCTCTGGCGTAGATCTTGATACATCTTAGTACTACCAGGATGAATCGAGAGAAGGGTGTCATGAGCTTCCTTAAGGATCTGCTGCCTTAGATTCCTATTCTTCGGAACTACCATCCTATTCTCGAAGTACACAGTACCCTCATTGTCTAGGGTAAAACATTTTGCCTTACCGCTATCAATGTTCTGCTTGATATACCGGATACCTCGAGCATGTTGTTGAACAACTTTGATTTGATCCTCAAGGGTTGGTTTCACAATCAAGGTGGAAAGGAATCCATGAGGAACAATCTCGAGATTGAGCTTTCGAAATTCCTCATAGAGAAGTGGTTGATACTGTTGTAACATGAGGTTGTTACAATACGACTTACGACTTAGTGCATCAGCCATGACATTGGCTTTGCCTGGGGTGTAAGAGATACTCAAGTCGTAATCTTTTATCAACTCTATCCAGCGTCTTTGCCTGAGGTTAAGATGCGACTGGGTGAATATGTATTTGAGGCTTTGGTGATCGGTATAGATTTCACAACGATTACCAAGGAGGTAATGTCGCAAAGTCTTCAGGGCATGAACTACGGCAGCGAGTTCAAGATCATGGGTAGGATAGTTCTCTTCATGTGGACGCAACTGGCGTGAAGCATAGGCTACCACATGTCGATCTTGCATAAGTATGCATCCTAACCCTTGCCGTGAAGCATCACAAAA
Source organism: Bromus sterilis (assembly GCA_950022295.1). Lineage (NCBI taxonomy): Eukaryota > Viridiplantae > Streptophyta > Magnoliopsida > Poales > Poaceae > Bromus > Bromus sterilis. The sequence goes on from OX465597.1 coordinate 283,414,634, forward strand.
TATTTCGAAATCCCTTTTGGTGTCTGGAGGCGCAAGTACGGGTGCAGAAGTCAATCTTCTTTTTAGCTCTTGAAAGCTTTCCTCGCACTTGGGAGTCCATTGGAATTTCTTATCTTTCTTGAGGAGTTCAGTAAGAGGCTTTGCAACTTTGGAGAAGTTCTCAACGAAGCGGCGGAAATAGCTTGCTAAGCCAAGAAAACTCCTAACTTGCTTAACCGATTCAGGTGGAGTCCAGTCAAGGACGACCTGAACTCTCTCGGGATTGACAGCAATGCCTTTTGCAGAAATCACGTGGCCTAGGTAGGTCACTTCTGGTAGCCAAAATTCACACTTGGAGAACTTGGCATAAAGGCGATGCTCTCTAAGTTTCATCAATACCAGCCTAAGATGCTCTGCGTGCTCTTCTTCGTTCTTCGAGTAGATGAGAATGTCATCAAGATAAACCACAACAAATTTATCTAAGTACTCCATGAAGATCGAATTCATCAAGCGCGAAAAAGTGGTTGGGGCATTGGTTAAACCGAAGGACATGACGGTGTACTCATAAACACCATAACGAGTAGTGAAAGCCGTCTTGGGAATGTCCTCGTTTCTGATTTTGATTTGATGATAACCTAATCTCAAATCCATCTTGGAGAAGACAGAGGATCCAGCAAGTTGATCATAAAGATCATTGATCCTGGGAAGTAGGTACTTGTTCTTTATCGTCGCTAGATTTAGCGGACGATAGTCTATGCACATCCTTTCTGTTCCATCTTTCTTCGTTACGAACAGAACGGGGCAACCCCATGGTGATGAGCTAGGGCGGATGAAGCCTTTTGCCAACGAAGCATCAAGTTGGGTTTTTAGCTTAGCTAACTCATGTGGGGCCATTCTATATGGGCGTCTGGAAATTGGGGCCGTGCCTGGTATAAGATCCACTATGAATTCCACAGACCTGTCGGGTGGCATTCCCGGCAGCTCTTCTGGAAAGACATCCGGAAAGTCACAAACTATCGGAATATCTTCAAGGTTAGGAAGGGGATGTTCATTCAACGAATATAGCTGGGTGTTTGAACCTTGAGATGTGAAATGGACTATCTTGCCGGAAGGATGAGTGAGTTGAACTGACTTAGTGGCACAATCAATCTTGGCACGGTGTTTTGAAAACCAATCCATACCTAAGATGATATCGATATCTGAAGATTTGAGGGCTATGAGAGAAGCAAGGAATACAACATCCTCAACAGCAATCTCATTGTCATGACTTACCCTACTGGTACGCCATGTGGATCCTGGAGTTTTAATCATGAAAGGGTTAGGCAACTCCTCAAATGAAATGTCATGCAGGAGTGCGAACTTTTCAGACAAAAAGGAATGGGAAGCTCCAGAATCAAATAGAACAGAAGCAGGTTTGGAGTTGACAGGAAGTGTACCGAGTACAACCTTCGTGTCCTCTTGGGCTTCTTTGATGGTGGCATGGTTCACACGTCCGTATTCAACAATAGCGGACTTGGCTTTGGAAGGATTTGGCGGCTTAGCTTTAGCTTTATGTTTTGGACGAGGAGGAACATTCTCTTGCAATGAACACTGTCGTGCAATGTGGCCAGGATTACCACACTTGTAGCACAAACGGGTGTTAGGTTGTGGAGTTTGTATGGAAAGCTCTCTACTACCTTTCTGGGCTTTCTTGCTTTGTGGAGATGGTCTTGGAATCAAGTGCGAAGGAAGGGCACTAGTTGGGATCCAAAATCGACGTTTCTGAGAACCCAAACTAGAAGAGGAAGCAATATCACGATCACGCTTGCGAGACTCTTCAAAGACCTCATTTCCATGCTCAGCTCTGAATGATCTATTGACCAAATCCTCGAAGTTGAAGAATTCAAGGAGATTGAGATCATGACGAAGGATAGGGTTAAGTCCCTTGCGGAACCTTGCCTGCTTCTTGGCATCGGTTGAAATCTTCTCAGGGGCATAACGAGAAAGGCGATTGAACTCAGTCCTGTACTGATGAACAGTCATATTTCCCTGAGATAGGGTGCATAACTCTTCCCTCTTTCTTTCCATCAGCTCATCCAGAATATGGTACCCTTGGAAGGCATCACGGAACTCCTGCCAAGTCACTACGTGACCATCAGGCTGCATTGCAACAAAACTTTCCCACCATTCACCAGCAGCACCTTCCGGAAAGTATGCCGCAAACATCACACGATCATTTGGAGAAACATGCGCCGTCTCAAGCTTATGCTCGATGGAACGGAGCCAATCATCGGCATCAAGGGGCTCAGATGAACATCGAAAAACTGGCGGGTTCAAAAGGATAAAATCCTGGATGGATATTACCGCATCTCACTGATGAGAAGTATTCTTCTCAATGAGTTCCAAAAGGCGTGTTTGATCACGTCGATTTCGCTCATCCTCCATCATGATTTCCGCTGCAGAAGGCGGTGAAGGAGGATCATCATCACCACTTTGATTACCGTGACCAGATTCAACACATCTAGTTCCACCTGACATTCTGTGTGATAAAATCAACAATCAGAATAGGATTTATGATGGAATCAAAGCAAAGATGATATAATTTAAGAGCAGACAAGATTGTAATGCAAAACCATTGGAATCACTGGAAACACGGGACAAATTGGACAGCATAACGGCTGTACCGGGGTGAAAAAAATGAATCAATCTGCAAGAATGATCAAAACCTTCTCAAAAGGCTTGATGGAATGGTGACTCTAGACAACCAAAACATTCCTACAGCTATGGAGAGTCAAACAACGAGATGTTCTTGTATAGACATAGAAGAGCATAGTCCTATCTTCCCGTAGAAAAGATGAGGGTGACTCAGAACTCAGATGTCGGGACCCGGGGTTAGCATATGTAATTCCAGTCATGATACAATCACATAGAGAGCCGAGAACCGTACCCACTTGTCTAAGCAGACAAGGCCAAGCACAGAACGTTCTCGGTAAGCATCGAACGTGAGGGGCATCCCATTCAGGCCGGATGATCATCTGAGATGGGTCCTCATCGTCCCTCACAAGTCTAAATGCTTATGGGTGGTGAATCCCATACTCATAGACAAGTCGCCTCAACCATGTTATCAATTGGATCCTAACTCTTACATAGACTTACTCCAGCCCGATCACTTAGTCGGGGTCTAGGGCGGGCTCGATCATACAACAAAGTGTGCACGTGATATAGTCACGAACAATCGCATCGCGATGCCCCAAGCTGCGCACATCTAAGGGCCACTTGGTGTATAAAAGACCGCCAGCCAGATCACAACTAAGGTCTCGAAAACCCATACTAAGACATGCATGTTATAAACATACACGCAACACACATGCCTAGTATGAACAGCAGGTATCATCACATAACTCTACAAAGTATTCTTTATTGATATACACATAGAGCATACAAAGATCACATGTCTGTGATCAACATTACATCATACAACGGAAGCAAATTTGGTCTGAGTACAGACAAGTTTAACAAATGGCTTAGAGAAGCCTTGTAAACAAACATGCCCTTCCACGAGGGACCAGACTGCTGTCTAGGACTATGCTAACTTAGTCAACGTCGAGCTTCAGGTTGATGACTCCATCGGGGTCCGGGTTCTCATCTAAGACATAGAATAAGCAAACGTGAGTACAAAGTCGTACTCAGCAAGACTTACATCAGATCTATACTACTCATGCTCAAGTATCAAGGTAAAGGGAGGTGGGGTTTCATCATGCAGAAGTGCCAGCTTTGACTTGGCTAGTCCTGAACTACGAGTACCAGACTTGAGATAAGAAACGTACACGAGTCCACTACATCTCCAACCAATACACCACTATGGTTACTTCCTCGACTTCCCCACGAGGAGGCACACCATAGCACTCACACTTATCTTGGTGTATTTTAGAAGTATCCAGTTCAAGTTGTCTAATAATCAGGTACAGGTTCCAAGTAGTCCTTAACCGCGGACGCGGCTATTCGAATAGTTTTGTTAACCTTGCAAGGGTGTAAACTACACACACATGACCATCGGTTACCGCCAGGTCTCGCCACCGTTCAAGAGGTGAAAGCGAGGATGTTCACCACGACACTTCGCTCACAACCGGTCTATTCTAGGAGTCGACTATCTGAGTTTGCCTCCGCTCGAGAGCCCGGCCGGATCAACGAAACGGACTCAAACAATGTAGGTGACCGAGACGCCACCTCTGGCAGATGGTTTTCCTGCCTCACAGGTGCACCCACATATCTATATGATGCAACCATTTCCTTCGTTCTTTTTCTATGCACATGTCAAATGGAAAGCCCGAACTAATGTGACTCCTGGACGTCGACACGGATCAAGGTACTAGGCCGAGAGGGGTCAGTGAGCCCAATGTGTGATTGTACTCTTTGTCTTGGATTACCATACAAGAACTCGATGCTTAAGGCGGTGTTCAACGAGACAACCCACTGTGTACTCCTACACAGCCTCTCATCGTTCACCTTGTATTAGGGTGGATTCACCGACACAGTTTCACTTTCATCAACACCATGTTCACTATCATCCCGACTCACATCAAAAGTAACCTCACTGTAACACTAAGCATGCAATAAGCTGTAACAGTTGCAGGGGCCACATGATATCAAACAACTCCTATGTCAGCTAGGATTGTGGTTTGCTTACTACTGTGACAAGATGATAGGTCATGCATCGGATATGGGTTCAACTATGCGGTAGAATCAATACAAGATGATCTCCTAAACATGCATAAGCGAGAATGAGAGGGAATTGGGATATTATAGACATGATCAATGGGGTTTGCTTGCCTTGCTGACGATACACGGTTCTTAACGGTGGTCTTCTTCTTCGGGGGTGATCACCGTCTCGGAAAAGTTGTTACCGGCACAATCATCAACAAAGGGGGACAACATTGAATTGAAATGCACAATCACATGATTATGTTGTCCATGATGTGAATGGTATTGGTTTGATCTAGGTTCAATTTGCCACATGTTAATTGAAGTTGATTTGAAAAGTTAATTCAAAATCAAACTCCAAATATTATTCAAATTAGGTCATCTTGCATTTGCTAATGTTTGGTTATTGTAAACAATGTTATCATGTGTGGGATAAGCTTCTGAAGTACAAGTGATCATATGTGCATTGCATTGGTTAAAATTGAATTAGCATTTGATTTAAATTTGAATTATTCCATTTAAACCAAATAGAAAAAGCTACTGGTCCCATTTTAAAATCAACTCAAACATGGTTGAAAGTTGCATATTTGGATAGAGAATTTTATGCTGATCATTTTTCATATATTATTTGTCCAATTTGGAGTTAGTATGAATTAGTTATGAATTTCCAAAGTTTAAAAGATTTTCTGGATTTTTCTGGATTATTTTAATTCTCTGGAAAATTCTTTATTGCATCAGCATGATGCAAGCATGACATCAGTGGGGGGGGGGCTGACATGTGGGTCCACCCTGTCAGTGGCCCACTGCTTGATCTCTGTTTAATTAACAGAAACAGAGGATTAGGGGGGTTGGCCCCACTTGTCATGGACTCAAGGGGGGTTAAGCTGGTGTTTAAGGGGGGCTAATGGCGCCGTCGCCGGAAAACGGCCGGAGTTTCGCCGGAGTTTAGAAAAAGGGCACGGAATGGGGTTTTGGGGGCACGGGCGCGCTCCTCGCGGGCTCCCGTACCCAACGGTGCTACTGGGGGGTCTCGGGGAGGGCTGTGGAGCTCGTCCACGACGACAATGGCGGCGGCCGGAGAGGCTTGAAGGGGAAAACGACTACGAGGAGCGGGGCGAAGCGCGGATGGAGTCAAAATGCGCGCAAGCTCACCGTGAAGGTGATGGCGAGGTCGAGGGAGCCGGAGGGATTGCGGCAGTGGCTTAATCGACGACGAGGTCTTGCGGGGCCGGCGACGTCTCGTCGTCGATTCCGGCGACTCGAAGCGTTCCGGGCTCGGGGCCTTCTCCAGGGCGATGAAGAGGAGGGCGCTGCGTCTGATGGACAACTCGGCGTCGCTTGGGAGGGCCGTTGGCCACGCGAGTCCAACAGCGGCGCTCCGGTGTGCTCACGGTGTGTGCGCGGAAGACGACGCAGAGGCGCGGGGAGGAACCACGAGCAGAGGGGAAAGGAAGAGGGGGGTTCTGGGCGTAGCGTGGCGCAAGCAGAGGGCAGGTGGAGGCCTAGAAGCCTCCCGGCGGCCACGGCGGCGTCGCCGTGCTCTCCCAGCTCGCCACCGAGCTGGTTGAGGAAGAGGACAAACGATGAGGTGGGCTGGGCAGTGGTGCTGGGCCAGACAGGCTTGAGTTGGGCCGAAGCTAGGGGTTGTTCCCCTTTTCTATTTCTCTTCCTTTTATTTCTCTGCTAATTTGTTTGCTCTAGTAAATAAAATACCAGAGCATTTTAGAAAAATGCCCAAATACTTTTATAAATACTAGGTGACCAGTAGCTAGCCACATATAGAATTTGAGCATTTTTGAAATTCAAAACATTTGAATTTCAATTCAAATAGGGGTTCTTTTAATTTTCCAAGGCACTATTTGAATTTTAGAACATTCCATGGGCATGGGAAAAATACCCAAACCACTTTTAAAATGATCAGCATCATTTATAGGAATTTTCCAAATATTCAAATGATTTTTGGAAAAATATTTTTATCTGGCCATTTATTTAAATTCCTCAGGGCTTTTCTGTTCCCCATTTTTGAATTTCTTTTTGAATTTTTGACATGATGCAAAGCACAAACAAACCTTAGCACTTACCCTAGTTGGGGTTCTGACATCAGATCGATGAGGTAAGGAGAAAAAGAAGCCTTACGTTGTTCCCTTATACCCAAAGTAACTATATAACTATAGAATGCTAGACTCGACTTCGGCCAAGGTTTATTAATCCTACAGGCAGTCCTGCTCTGATACCAAGTCTGTCGGGACCCGGGGTTTGCGTATGTAATTCCAGTCACAATTCAATCATATGGAGAGCCGAGAGCCATACCCACTTGTCTAAGCAGACAAGGCCAAGTACAAGACACTCTCGGAAAGCTCGAACGTGAGGGGCATCCCATCCAGGCCGGATGATCAACTGAGATGGGTCCTCATCGTCCGCTCACAAGTCTAAATGATTATGGGTGGTGAAATCCCACACTCATAGACAAGTCGCCTCAACCATATTATCGATTGAATCCTAACACTTACATAAACAGACTCCAGCCCGATCTCCTAGTCGGGGTCTCGGGCGGGCTCGATCATACATCAAAGTGTGCCACGTGACAGAGTCACGAGCAATCGCATCGCGATGCCCCAAGCTGCGCACTTCTAAGGGCCACTTGGTGTATAAAAGACCGCCGGCAAGAACTCAACTAAGCTATCGAATCCCACACATGACATGCAAGATATAAATATACACGCAGCATGCATGCCAAGTGTATGACAGCAGGTAACACAACATGAACTCTACAAACTCATAGCTTTATTGCATCTGCTAAACAGAGCAGATATAGTAGTGTTACAAGCAGAGATCACATCACTGTGATCCAACATTACATGATACAACAACGGAAGGAAATTATGTCTTAGTTAAGACAAGGTTAACAAATGGCTTAAGAAGCCTTTAAGAAAACACAACGACCCTCCAGAGGGACCAGGCTGCTGTCTGGGACTACATTACTTCGTCGACGTCGAGCTTGAGGGGGAGGCCACCATCAGGGTCAGTGGTCTCTTCTCTAAAACATAGAATAAGCAAACGTGAGTACAAAGTCGTACTCAGCAAGACTTACGTCAGAACTATACTACTCATGCTCAGATATCAAGGTAAAGGCAAGTGGGGTTGTAATGCAGAAAGCTTTGACTTGGCTATCCTATACTACGACTACATAGAGTTGAGATGAGAGGCGCACACGAGTCCATCTAATCTTGATCACCACTTCAATACACAACCATGGATCCTTCCTCGACTTCCCCACGAGGAAGCAACCCAAAGCACTCACACTTATCTTGCGATTTTTAGAGTATCCATTTGAGTTGTCTAATAATCAAGTAAATATCTCCAAGTAGTCCATAACCGTGGACACGGCTATTCGAATAGTTCATTAACCCTGCAGGGGTGTACTTCTTCACATACGTAGCTATCACTTACCTCCTAGAACTCGTCACCTTCAAGCGGTGTCGGCGAGGATAGTACCACGACACTTACCTCACGGCTCCAACTCTAGTCCAAGGGATCGCCTATCTGAGTTGTACCCCAATCGGGAATCCGGCCGGGGTTTCCGTTCAGGACCTAGACGATGTATGGACGGTCCCACAAGCCCACCTCAACGGATGGTGCTGCGCTTGCCTAAAACCGTGCTACGTTATGAAAGAAAATATAAGAAAATTAACCCATACGAACCCTGGACCCTAGTCGGGGTGAGTTAATAGGTCGAGAGGGGTCAATGAGCCCAACATGTGGTAGTAATCTGTGTCTTGGATCACAACACAAGAACTCGGGGCCTAGGGCAGTGTAAATGAGACAACCCACTATGTACTCCTACACAGCCTCTCATTGTTCACTTATATTAGGGTGACTTCATCAACACGTTACCACCTTGTTGCATGTGTTCACTACCATCCCGATACATCACCCAGATGGATCAACTTCATTGCAAACAACTCTAACATGGCATAGCATAACATGGATGAAGGGCCACATGATGAACACAAACAATCTTGTATCTGCTAGGTTGAGGTTTGCTTAATACTGTGGCAGCAATGATAGGTCATGCAAAGGATGGGTTCAACTAGCGATAGAACGGTAACATGTGAATCACCTAATCATGCATAAGAGAACAAGAGGGAAACTGGGTTTTTATAGATATGATCAAAGGGGGTTTGCTTTCCTTATTGTCGAGACACGGGGGTGCCACTCTTCGGAGAAACAGGGACTACGTCCGGCGATGGATCTATCGAGAAGAAGCAAACACCGAGACAACAAAGTATAAACATCACATTGCAATGCACATTCAAGAAATGAAACATGGAATGGTACTGATGTGATCTATGTTCAATTTGTAACAAGTTAATTGAAGTTGATTTTAATAAGAAATTCAAATTCAAACTCTAAATGTGGTTCAAATTAGCCAAAGTTGCATTTGCTAATGTTTGGATATGGTAAACCATGTTGCCATGTGTATGATATGCCTCTGATGTTCATGTGATAAGGTTGGCATTGCAAAGATTGAAATTGAAATGATTTAAACATTTATTTTGAATTATTCCAAATAAGCCATATAGCTAAATGCTACTGGTTCCCCATCATAGATGTGTTTTTCATCTATGAAAGTAAGATATTTGGAATCCTTGCATTTTTCTGATGATTTTTCATATATAAATTATTTGATTTGGAGTTATGTTTAAAAGTTATTCAATTTACAAGATTTAGATATTTTCTGGAATTCTGTTAATTAGAAATCGATTTATTGCGCAAGCATGACATCAGCATGACGCAGGGGGGGGGCTGACGAGTGGGCCATCACTGTTAGTGAGTCTGGGGCTAATCCCCGTTTAATTAAAATTAAACAGAGGATTAAGGGGGCCAGGGCCCCACCTGTCATTGGCTTGGGCCCAAATAACCAGGGGGGTTAGCCCCTAATGACCGTGCCACGTCGGCACGGCCGGCTGTTAGCCGCCGGTGGCCTCTGGGGGCGGCGGCGCCCACTGGAGAAGGCGGCTCCGGCCACGGGAGGCCACGGGGAGCGCACCAGAGGGGAGCCCTCTCACGCGCAGTTCCATCAGGGCACACGAGAGGAGCAGAGGTGGACGGAGGCCTTGCCGGCGTCGAGAGGCGCGGCGGCCGGAGCTCGAGCACATGTTAAACGACGACGTGGTGCAGAAAAAAGAGAGAAAAGAGAGGGGAAAGGTGGTGGAGCTCACCATGAGCACGACTGCGTGGTCTATGGGGGCAAAGGAGCAACGTCAACGGCGAAATTGGCGGTGAAGACCCGGCGGCCGTGGCGGGGATGGAGGTCGTGGGTGTCGCCCTTGGAGCTTCCCCACGCAAATTGAAGGGCCAAGGCGATGAAGATGTGCATGGCGGACGACCTGGACAACTTGGCGGAGCTCGCGGGGGTCAGCGGCCACGCCTGCGCACGTCGGCGGGCTCGGGGGCACTCGGGGCTTCGCGGGGATCCGCCGGAGACGAAGGAGAGGAGGGCCAGACGAGGGGGAAAAGGAAGGGGGAGAAGTCCAGGGCTCCACGGCGCCGCTAAAGGGGGCGGGAAACAGCCAGGCAGCTGCCTGGCAGCCATGCCATGGCCGCCGGCGAGGTGCCTGCCTGCCTGGCCAGGAAAGAAGACAGGGGTGCCCCTGGCGGGCTGGGCCGGCTTTGGCTAGCTGGCTGGGCCAGATGGGCCAGAGGTGAGGAGGTAAGCTGCTTTCCTTTTTCTTTTATTTCTTTTTATCGTTTCTGTTTCTTTTGTTTTTTATAACAAAACATTTTTATAAAACCCTGATATTTTTATTGGGGCTACATATGACTGATATAAAGCCACACCCAAGTTTTCAGGATTTTTGGAGTTCAAATAATTTGAATCCAATTAAGATATGAATAAAATTTAATTTCCAAGCCTCTGTTTGAATATTTGAAAAATCCATGAGCATGGGTTTGACTCCAAATCATTTTTAAAATGATCATACTCATTTATAGGACTTTTCAAAATTGTTTGGAGGAATTTTGGAAAAACTTTTTATCTGGACTTTTAGTTAAATTCTTTTTGAGGCTTTTCCAAATCCCCTATTCTTAAACCAAGAATTTAAACATGATGCAATTATTTCTAGTAATAAAAGCACATACCAAAACTAGGGTTGTGACACTTGTGTTCTGCAAGAGATGTGTGCACTCTTGGATGAGCACCTTTGCCGCCTCCTCCTCCATGGACTCTTCGACCTTGTAATAGACCTACAATTAATAGCACGAGACAACACTGATGAGTGCACCAACTAGCTAGCTATTCTCAAGTTCTCATTGTGTGAAAGAGAAATTACCCAAAAGCCGTTCAACACCATGTCGGCTCTGTTGTGGCATTGGACCCTGTTGACGGTCGTATTTGACGGGCCCTCGACAGCTATATAGTGCTCCCAAAAGAGTCCAGGCTGCGGAGGCGAATCATCACCGGGAAACTGAACCAACCCCGGGAAATTCTGCCTCATGAGCACACCAAGGATGTCATTGGGATTGCAAACACCCGAGGCGTATGCCCAACCCCTGCAATACAAAAAAGCAAAGCCATCAGATATTTTCATAAACCTTGGCGTACTGAAACAGAGTAATTAAGTGCACTTACGTCTCTCCATCAGGCATAATCAACGACCTATGGGCGGGAGTCACTGGCTCAGCCGGGAGCCGTGTACACCCACGCTAGTACACGGTGTTACCCTCAGCCCCCTCAGCCTCATCAACAGTTGGAACCACCTCCTCTTCACCAACCTCCCTCTCTTCACCAACCTCCCCCTCGGGCGGCTCCAGCTTCGGTCACGGACCCTAATGCTAGCAAGGAAGATACTTCTCTCGCTCCTCGTTTGTTACCAAAAGTGGAAGGTGAGATGCAGCGTAGCAGCAGAATTTCCCCTATGTAGAGGATAGGGTTTGTCTCCCAATGGACTCGCAGAGATACAATAAGGTGGCAAAATGAAGAGTGGCGCCGAGGTTTCTAACTTCGCCTGGACCTGCACACACAGCAAATAACTTTGCTCCCAAAGAGTACAGAGGAGTTGTCAATTCCTCCGGCCTTGATGTTTACAAAGGATCAACGCAAGAGATAATAATAGTGGAAACTGAAAGTAAGAAGTGAAAGTAAATTGAAAGTGTAAACAATGATGTGAATATGGACCGGAGTCCCGTGATGTTCACTAGTGATGTCTCTCTCTCAAAAGACGATAAAAGTGCTAGAGAGGTAAACAAATCACAGTTGGGCAATTGACAGGATTATAAACGCGCCGCAATGCTAACTATGCTACAAAAGAAAGGAAGAGGCTCAAAAGCAATGGGCAGTACGCCAAGGTAAGTAGACCGAAATCCATCTGCATCTAATATGAATCATCCACCTTGAGATATCTATCCAGAACATCTCGCTGGTATTAAGTTGCGAATCCCACCCAAAGTGTAAACTCAAAGCAACAGACAACGACATTAAAAGAACCATGCGTAAAGTAAACAATCCTTGCACCCGCAAGTACAAGCACCGTTGTTTTGTCCCTGGTGGCAACAAAACATCCCCTAGTCTCATGTTTCTATCACTCAAGCTAGACATCAAGGGGCTGAACCCACAATCAAGCATAACGCTCCCTCTTGGAGTTGCAACAAATCACTTGGCCAAAGTAAAATACGGCAACGGGGAACATGCAAGAATTTACTAAAGAACACAAATATAAAAGAGAACCAAATATATTACTCATCACAATCTGCACATAATCTCATAATCCATCAAGTCCCAGCAAACTCAGCATAGCAACATAGAAAACTACAAAAGTTCCTCGATCATGTGAGGAAGCTCACGAGGTCTCGAAAGCGGAAGCACAAAGAGGGGAGGAGTAAATCACATTGCTACTGTTCACGGACCCATGGTCCAAGGGGGACTACTCACGACACATCCAGGAGGCGTCCATGGCGATGGATGGTCTCCCGGAGGGGATTCCTCTTTCCAGAAGGGTGCCGGGGCAGCTTCTCCTGGCATCCCCGATCTTGAAATGGCGGTGGCGGCGGAACAGAGAGGAGAACGGGAATAGCAGATCGATATTAGGGGTTTCCGTCATGGGGGGTAAATATAGGCGAAGGGGGAACCGAGGGGGCCACCAGGAAGCCAGGAGTCCTCCTGGCGCGGCCTAGGGTGGTGCCGCGCCAGGGACCTTCCTGGTCCCCCGGTGGTGGCTCTCTTTCCATATCTTGGTTATTCCGGAAGCTTCCGTGACGCTGATTTTTTATATAATTTTTCCGGGATTTATTGGGCACTTTTAATGGCCGGAAAACCTGAAATACAAAGAATGCAGAAAAATAGGAACTGGCAACTGGGTGCACTGAGTTAATAGGTTAGTCCAAATATGATAAAAAGTGTATGAAAGTTCAAGCAAAACATGGCAAAGTCACAAAAAACATGCATGGAGCAAGAAGAAATTATAGATACGTTTGTGACGTATCAACATCCCCAAGCTTAATTCCTGCTCGTCCTCGAGTAGGTAAATGATAACAAGCATAATTTCTGTGGTGACATGCCACACAACCATATAAAGAATTTTTAAGTAAAGCAATCAAAGCATGCAATTCAATTCAAGTCTTAACAAGCAAGAGTCTATATTAGCATTGACACAAGTAACACAAGAACAAAAGGTGCAAGAGCTCTCGCTGTCCGTGACTCGAATGTCTCCAGATGGTGCTTGCGTGCAAGAAATGGGATAGGGATTACGAGATAAAAAATAGTTGTTGAGAACCACTATCTACTAAAGTTTCACACTTAGTCTCCTTTGGATTCTTATCTGGACTCGTCCCCAGACCACTAGTCAGGTGCAAGTCAATTTGATCCACTCCCTTTCGATATTTTCAGCACTCATGCAATGGATGAGCGTGAGTAAGAAAGTTGACACCTAAAAGGCGAACCAGAAAGAAGGTGGAGGAGGAAGACAAAAAAGGTGTGAAAGGCTCACATCAATGAGGACAACCATAGGCGAGAGAAGGCCATATGATATATATGATGTGAGGAGTAGGGATTGCCATGCAACGGATCCACATGTGAGCTAAAAGCTCTCCAAGGGAACTAGTGGGGGTGCATCTAACTTGCTTGCTCAATAAGACCTAGAGCTCGTTTGAGGAGGCTCGTCATTGGAATATACAAGCCAAGTTTTATAGTGTGAAGGGTCCCCACATAGCTATATGCATGTATGATGATCTCTATGGAGTACAATGGATAGAGGATGAAGTACTAGTGTGGATCTCTCAAAAGGAATAGTAGTGTGCCCCCTTCTCTCTTTTTATTTTTCTTTTTCTATTTTTTCTATTTTTTATATTTTTTGGTGGCCTCAATGGCTCTTTCTATTTATCTCATTTGACCTCTTTGGGATCTTTTGATTTTGTCCTCTTTGGGATCTTTTCCTCACTTTTGGGGCAACACTCTATATTTTACAAGAATATAGGAGATCTTTCACACTTTACAAAGGTACTCACATAAAGAAAATGTAACTATCATGATGCAAATGTATGCCTCTGCCAGGGTAGCAGGATATGCAATGATACTAGCGCGTCATGTAGCAATGATTAGGGCAAGGCCCAACTAGCATGCGGATCATTGATCAAGCAAGTGGCATGTATGACATGAAGATCAAGTCATGAGAATTTGGATGTTACACGGCAATGTATCTCAGAAAGGATATGGAAATGCCTTGATAGGTAGGTATGGTGGCTGTTTTGAGGAAAGATATAAGGAGGTTTATGATGATAGAGCGTATCATGCCAAGAGTTTGGATGTACCGGCAAAGGTGGACGCCAACTCTCGGAGTGAGGAGGCAATGCACGACACAAGAGAGGCTAGACAAATATTTGACGTGGAAGTGTCAACTTTCGAATACTCACATTAGTCCGAAGAACTAATGCACTTATTATCGGTAACTCTCAATCTAATCAGGAGGTTCTCAAAGAGACAAGTACCCCGAGGAGAAGTGTATGGGGGTTTGGTTATCCTTGCGCATCCTCGACTCATGGTACGTGAGTGTACTCTAATATTCGAACCCTCCAGAGGTTAGTGATCCATCTAGTAGCTAGAGTTCTCAACTAGTTTTGTAGTTTTTGAAAATAAACACGGATTGCCCAAAATATGACATCTATCACTAATAGGCTAAAGCTCTTGACACCAAAAGTTCAAACATTACTCCAGTCAATACCTCAGAACTATTGCAAGTTACTACTACAAAGAGAATAGCAACTTCAACTACCTACTTTCTAGTCAAGACACAAAACTCAGTCCAACATGCAAACTCTCTAACAAGATAAAACATACAACCTATAGAAAGTTCAACCTAAGACAAGACAAAAGCTCTAGAAGAAAACTAAAGAACTATAACTAAACATGCCAGAAGCTAAGAAAAGAAAAAGAACAACTCACAGCTAAGAGAATAAGCATGCAAATCCTATGAGGAGTTCTAGTTCAAGCGGAGCGTGTTTCTCTCCCACACAAAATAAAGATGGTCTAACTTGTTATGAACAGCAAACAAAGCAAAAACAAACCTAAGAAAAGTAAAGAGCGAGACGCTCCAAGCATAGCAGATAACACATGAAGTGATAAAAATATAGTGCAACGAGGGACGAACTGATAATTGTTGATGAAGAAGGGGGTATCCCCAAGATTAGACGCTTGAGTCTCCTTGAATATTTATTGGGAGTGCACATGGTCATCCCCAAGCTTGAGCGTTTAACACTCTAGGATCGTCTTTCATCATCTTCCATCGCACACTTGAAAACTCCCTTCATACATAACTCATTGTAAACTGATTAGAGAGGTTAGTACCCTATTAAAATAAATTTTCCCTTACTGGAAATAAAGATATTCTTGAAGATCTACTGTTTCTTAAGATTTCCAAAAAGTTTTTGCAAAGAAAAAGAAGCTTAAGGTTTGCAAAAGTAAAGAGAGACAAAACGTGGCAGAATCTGTGAAAAACAGAACAACAGGTAGTAAATAATTTTTTAGGGATACTTCTGCAACTCAAATAAAAAAACTCAAAACATACGAAAGTTCCGTGATTGTATATAGCACGATGTGTAAAACATTCAGCTCAAAAAGATGAACTGGGATTTTTCTACGATTTTTCCCGTCACGAGGACATAATCTTTTTTCTGGACAGCATGTCACAACTTTCACTTCCCTTGTCATATGAGGCTATAAATAGCACAAAGCTTGAAAATTAAAGATACAATGATGTTTCTATAGTAGTAACAACCATCAAGACCACAAAAAACAGAATAAAAACAAAAAGGAAAACCTAAATTCGTTGTGGGCTGCCTCCCGAGAGCGCTTCTTTAAAGCCATTAGCTAGGCTTAAAGCAAAAGATCAAGTTGTATTAATGGATCCATCATCAAGATCATCATAAAGCTCTTCAATAGTACAACTAGTCTTAAGAGGTTTCTCAAATAAAGGCCGAATAAAAATGCTTCTAGGGATATAATCAAAAGGAGGAAAATCAGTTGGAGTTTCAAAATTAAAGATAGGTATCTCCTCCAAAGTCTTCATTGTTTCAACTCTTTTGGCAATAGGTGTGTTAGCTTTAGCTCGAGGAACCTTAGGGGCGAACTTGGGTTCCTTTCTTGCCGGAGTTTAATCCTTTTTAGTTTTGATTGAGGAAAAGGTAGTTCCTAGAGTTTCAATCACTTCCTCAATCTTTTCTATCCTAGAAGACTTCTCATCAAGGGATTTGATAGTCCCCAAAGTTTTGAAAATTATTTGCATAGAGTTATCTACCCTATTCAAATTCCATTGAATCTTACGATCCAACTCATTTACTTTCTCGATATTTGGCATCTCTAACTCTATTTTTTCAAGTTTTCTCATAATGTGAGCTAGAATAATGTCCTCCTTCATACTGGCAATGGGGAGACTTCCAACAAGATTTTCAATAATATTAAGGGCTTCCCAAACTGGAGCCTCTATAAAGTTCCCATTGATAGCAGTGTCTAAGATAAACCTATTCCAAGAAGTGATTCCAATATAAAAATTTCTAAGCAGGATAGTAGTGGATTGCTTCTTGGTGGCTCTCTTTTGAGAATCATTAATTCTATACCAAGCATCTTTCAGACTTTCACCACCTCTCTGATTAAAGGTAAGTACTTCTGCCTCACAAAAGGAAAAAGGACCAGCCATAGTGGTAACTACTAACAAGGTAACAAGTATTTTTGATAAGGGACACAAAAGCAAAAACTGAAAGGTAAACTAGCAAGACTAATTAGAAAAGATAAAAGATAGTGTGCAACTCCCCTATCTTGTAGGCTGGAGTCCCCGGCAACGGCGCCAGAAATTGCTTGATGCTAGCAAGGAAGATACTTCTCTCGCTCCTCGTTGGTTACCCCAAGTGGAAGGTGAGATGTAGCGTAGCAGCAGAATTTCCCCTATGTAGAGGATAGGGTTTGTCTCCCGTAGGACTCGCAGAGATACAAGAAGGTGGTAAAGTGAACAGTGGCGCCGAGGTTGCTAACTTCTCCTGGACCTGCACACATAGCAAATAACTTTGGTCCCAACGAGTATAGAGTAATTGTCAGTTCCTCCATCCTTGTTGTTTACAAAGGATCAACGCATGAGATAATAATAGTGGCAACTGAAAGTACGAACTGAAAGTAAATTGAAAGTGTAAACAATGATGTGAATATGGACCGGGGTCCCGTGATGTTCACTAGTGATGTCTCTCTCCCAAAAGACGATAAAAGTGCTGGCGAGGTAAACAAATCACAGCTGGGCAATTGACACGATTATAAACGCACCGCAATGCTAACTATGCTACAGAAGAAAGGAAGAGGCTCAAAAGCAATGGGCAGTACGCCAAGGTAAAGTAGACCGAAATCCATCTGCATCTACTACGAATCATCCACCTTGAGATATCTATCTAGAACATCTCGTTGGTATTAAGTTGCGAATCCCACCCAAAGTGTAAACTCAAAGAAACATACAACTGCATTAAAAGAACCATGTGTAAAGTAAACAATTGATGACCCTCAACGTAAATGGATCTAGTACAGCGTTTTCGATAATTAAGAGTGTTGAACCCAACGAGGAGCGAAAGGTATTGATAGGTGATTTTGGACAAGGAATAACTGCAAGCACTGAAAGATAACTTTTTAGGGGTTTCCGATATAAGCAAGAATAAGATAAAAACAAGCAAAGTAAACAGCACTGAGGAGCAGCACGTGGCCCAATCCTTTTGAGCAAAGGATAAGCCTGGCAACTGAACTTATAAAGACTAAAGCGTTCTTGAGGACACATGGAGAGGTAGTCACGTGCTTTCGCCATATTCCGTATCGATAACAAGTGTTGTGCTGATAAGTGTTGAGTGGGTGGATCTATGCTAGCACACCTTCTAGACTAAGATAAGTGCACTCTTATGATTAAACATGTTGCAAGCATCCGCAAATACAAGATAGAAATTAAGGCAAAGCCTAAACACAGCAATAAGATCAAGGATTCAGTACTCCCTTGTGCAAAAGTGTGCAAACTGGGGTTCAGGTTTCTTTCACTCCGGCAACCCACCGTAAGCATTCTTTATACACAATGTATTACCCTAGGTCCTTAATAAGGCTAAGTGTTGAGTGTTCGACTCACACGACACCACTAGGAAAATAACAACACAACTTAAATATCAAACAACACAAATTACTTCAACATCATATGACTACTAACAACTAGACTTCTCCCATGTCCTCAAGAACTAAAGTAACTACTCACAAGACATAAAAGAGATCATGATCAGAGGTGATAAATATATGATAAACAATCTGGACATAATGATATTTCTCCAACAAAACTCAATAGTATTCACCACAAGGTAGTAATCAACACCGATAGAGTAGAGAGGATAGATAGTACGGATTACAACACAAGATAAACTTGTGAGGTGAGATTGGATGGTGGTGGAGATGGTGCTGATGTTGGGGATGATGTTGATGATGATCTCGATGATGCCCGTGACGATGGTGATGACGATGGCGATGATCTCCCCTTCCGGGAGGTGATCTCCTCAGCGGAATTTGCTCGCCGGAGAGACCTTTTCTTCTATTTAGATTTCCGCCACGGAGCGGCGGCGGAACTCCGTAAAACTTCTCTCCTTTTAGGTTTTCGCGTAACGAGGAGTATATAGGCCAGAGGGGGGATCCGGGAGTGGCCCCAGGGCTCCATGCGCCCTCCTGGCGCGGCCAGGGGTGGGGCTGCGCCAGGTGGCCGCCTAGGGCTCCTGTGGCCCCCCTCTGGCCCCTCTTCGGCGAGTGTTCATTAATATTCTGTAAAATACCCCCCCCCCCCGTCGATTTTTAGGTAATTTGGAGGTATTCTTCTTCAGCAACTCAGCGTCCACTTTTTACCGCTGAATCTTGTGTCTGCTGCTTCGGCATCGGAAAGTTGCAAACTGTATAAAATAAGACAAAACAACATAAGAATATCATCATAATATGAAATATATCAATGAATAAGGATGAATTACGATATAAAATAGTGATGCATTTTTGACGTATCAACTCCCCCAAGCTTAGACCTCACTTGTCCCCAAGCGAAAACTGAGCTCGGTAAACCTGTCCACAAGTTTAGAGAGTGAAGTGTCCATAAATAAAATACAGACAAGAAGCATCACGATCTTTTCACCAAACTCAAACATCCTCAACAGCAGCCTCCAACTCATAAAGCCCTTATGAAAGGGTAATAACAATTATAATCAAAAGTAGGGCTAAGGAAACTCATCAAATCATGGCAAACAAGTCCTTTGGTCAATAACAACTAATAGATTTTACTTTTGCTCTTTCTCATCATAATTTGAAGAAACAATTTGGAACTTTTTGGAAGAACAAGCTATTATTCATGAAGTGAAAATGTTAACACAAAGGAAGATGTTTGCTTGGAAAATGCTTTTGCAAACAACGTACTTATCAAGAGATAATGTCAACAATGATATGGCATGGCAAAAATTTAATGCAACATTATATGGATGAATCCTCATCAACATCAAGTGTCTGTTCTCTTTGGGAAAGGAGCAAGTAAGGACAACTGACTCAACATAAAGGTAAAGGAAAAAGCCTTGTCAAAGGCACGCAGGGAAAAGTTAGGTGCTATCCTTAAATCAAACAGAATGAAAAGAAGTTTTGAGAGGTGCTTGATTTGTCAACGAATGCTAATAGAAAACTCAATTACTTCTCAGATTGGACAAGTTTCGAGGAACGGCTCCCACACGGGGACGATCACATCCCCGCAATCTCCTTTGTTTATCACTGACAAAGTTTTATGATTTCTCATGAACAAAGCGCGAAGGAGGGTTTGTTTGTTGTATTATCTTTTGTGATCTGGGCGCACTCATGCCAGTTCCTCCTATTATTAGGGGTTTGCAGATTAGACATGCAATCCCGGGATAAAACTTGTCCAACATAAGAAGATCATGAATTAACTACTACTTCCTCATGAGCTAAAACAGGGGCACAAAATAGAAGATTTTGAACATCTAAGGATAACACAAAAATTCTATGCTTTAGGAGTGGTAGTTGAATACCACGAATAGGAAGGTATGGTGGACTCATATGGAAAATACTGGTTTCAGGGTATGGATGCACAAGCAGAATTCCGCTTAGTATAGAGGTTTGGCTAGCAAAGGCTTTGAGAGAACAGATAATTCATGATGACTTGGATGCAAAGCAATATAAAGCATAAACATTAAAACAAGCATAGCACATCAAGTTGTCTTCCTTGTCAACATAACACTACAAGCATAATAACAAAGAGGGTTTGGCTATGTCGCTACTTTGAGAAAAATAACATGCTTGTTGTCATGACCAAAGCTATGTTTGCCAAGATTAAATAAAGTTTTCAAAGCCATACCTGATATAAGGTCAATACTCCCCATAAGAATCATCATGAGGTCGATTGCGTGAAGAGAATACCGAGTGCAGCGAAGGGATCAATAGACTTCTCATTCATATTCCATCACAGACGACTCCACACTCACGGATACATAACTCTCCAAAAAGGAGTGATAGACCTCAAAGCAAACACCTATTTTATAAGATAACTTCCCTAGACATGATACGACTCTACTTGACTCTAAAAGACACAGATAAAGATAAAAATACCTCGCACTCCCCCAAGCTTGGAACAAGCTAAGGGGATGCCATTACCCGAGGAGTTTTACTCCTCATTCTTGTTCTTGTCGGTCACGTACTCCTTGGCTCAACGCTTCCATGGCAGTTGTTCTCTAGTCTCAAAGGACATTCCCGTCTCCATGATCCTGCACTCAGCACCCAAACCCATGCGCAGAAACTTTAGTTCATACTCACAGTTCTGGTTCTGCAGATCATAGATCTGTGCTTGGAGCCCATAAACTTTTTCTGTATCATCCCAAAATTTCCCAAATTTTGGAATGTTAATTAAGTAAATTATATTAATGTTTGTTTGCTTGATATGTTTGACTTTTACTCGGATTTGAAATTTTTGCATTTTCATTGAATAATAAAATGAGAGGGAATAACAGGACTTTCCCGGTTATTCATTTTAGGTTTTTTGGATTTATTATTTAAAACAAATCCAACAAATTAAAAAGAGAGAAGGTAATATGACTCCTTCATTATAAAAGAAAGTTGGAAATGTTTTAGTGTGATTTTATTTTAATTTAATTGGAGTTATTTAAATAATTTTCCATTCAAAATAATAATAATATGAGAGAAGATAAAATGACTTCATCAGAAA
Source organism: Bromus sterilis (assembly GCA_950022295.1). Classification (NCBI taxonomy): domain Eukaryota; kingdom Viridiplantae; phylum Streptophyta; class Magnoliopsida; order Poales; family Poaceae; genus Bromus; species Bromus sterilis. The sequence continues at coordinate 283,436,044 of OX465597.1, forward strand.
AATGGGGTGGAAATTATTTAAATAATTATTCGAGGTTTTTGTTGATTTTTAAAATATTTTATAACTAAATAAAGTCATTGGGAAAATGTCATTATTTTTATTTATTATTTTGGAAAATATTTCCATTGCATAATTTTCTTTAGATTATTTGATGAATTTAGAAATTTATTTCATATTTTTCTGATGTGTATTTATTTTTGTAATATTGTTTGAAGTTTCGAATTTAAAAAAAAACTGTACCCAGTCGGCCCAGTAGCCTTTTCTCGCCGCGGGCGCAATTTGAGCTCGAGACGGATTTCAAAAAAAAATTCGGGCTATATAAGATTTCGAAAATTTCCCTTTTCATTTTTTAGAAACCCTAAATCGTTCGCGCCTCGATTTCTGTGCCGCCGGAGGCGAACTTCGGTTTCTGCGCCGACGAACCTCGATTTCCGCGACCGACGAACCTCGATTTCCATGCCCGTTGAACCTCTGTTTCCGTGTCATCTCCACGTCAGCGGTACGTCAACAATATTGTCCTGTAGCGAAAAGGACCTGTCTGCGATAGAAACTTTTATTTTATTCCCCATTAGGCCTTTTTTCACAGATTTCATCCTAGAACTGTTTTAGCTATATCTTTTAAACCGTAGCTCCGTTTTAGTTAATTCTTTTTGCGTTACGACCGTTACAAAAAATCCTATCCAGTGGACCTAAGTTTTCAAAAGTTTTCAGTTTTCAAATTTGAATTTGTACAGATTTAAATTTGAAACTTCCGGTGACCGTATCTTTTATACGGTGTATCCGTTTTCGCCGATTCCAGTTGCGTTGGGATCGTGGTGACGTGTAGATATCGTTTATCTACTATTTAGTTGGTTTTCTTTCTGTTTATTTTGTTCTTTTATTGTTGCATTGTTTATGTGTTATGGTGTATTGAATGCTTCATTGTTTGATTGTGTAGATTGTCCGAAGTGCAGAAAGGATCAGAAATAAGTGTTAGAGTACTTCAACACCGTTCAAGGCAAGTCTCACTTTCGGTTATGCTCATCCTATGTTTCGACGCATGTGAAATATTACTACCTTATGCTGAAACCTGGTAGGATAGCCACATGTTTTGATTGATCATTATATCCAACGCTGTTGTGTTTTAGTACTTCTTGTGTTGTGTGATTATATGCTTACTTTTGCAATGATAATCATGGGGGGAAACTATTGTGTTATTCAAGTTTTGCGACAACATTATTATTAGTGAAATAGTAACTTGTAATTGAGGTACTCTAGAGTGGTCTTGCATCCTGAGGGCTCTCTGTAATATTCACGTACGATTGTTGTGTGGCATTGCACCCTGAGGGCTCTGCAATGTTCACTTTGTGTCTAGGTAGTGGCACTGTATCCCGAGGGCTCTACAGTGTTCACGATAGGGTGATGTTGCATCCTGAGGGATCTGTAACAGTCACGAATGTGTTTGTAGTGGCATCGTATCCTGAGGGATCTATGATGTCCACGAATAGGAGGTACGTGTGCAATTGTATCCTGAGGGCTCTACAATACTCACGAAAGCATGATCCCGAGGGATCTCATGGCTGCCATTAGAAATCCTATGATCCTGAGGGCTCTCATAGGCGGTTTAGTTAGATATTGTCCTTTGTGGGTTGATATTAACTTAAGATGATAAAAATGTTGAGTAGTAAGTAGAAGTAGGTGAATACCAACTTTATGTACAACAAACCAAGCTTGATTCGTGTTATTGATTTGAAATTAGTTGTAGGATTGGTTTATCACTTGTGTTACTTGCTGTACAAATCAGATGTACTGACCCGTGTTCGGGCTGTAACCTTCGTGTTGCAGGTTTCTCAGAAGATTAGTGTGGTATGATAGGGTCGCGAGTCTACACTCAGCATGTCGCTTGTGGATGTTGATGGGACTCCTCGCTACTAGTTTTGCTTCCGCTGTAGTTATATTGAATAAGCTAGCCTTGAGGTATGGAAGTTGTTATTTGTTTTGAATTTTGGATCATACGATGTAATAATGATGCACTTGTACTTTGATATACATCTATTATACTGTGTGTGCTAGCGAGTTCGATCCAGGGACTAGCACTTGATCACAGAGACTCCGGTTCTAAGTGAATCGGGTCGTTACATTTTCTTCTAGTGCGGCCAAACTTGACCACTTCTCCTTCATCTCCTTCTTGTGGGAAGCCTCTATCTCGTTCATGATGTTGAAGTTAGCTTCAACACCACGCTCCACCATCTTCTTGAACTTGAAGACCTCATGTTCCACCTCCTTCAACCGCTCCTCGGTGCTCCCCTCCTTGACTGGTCCCTTCAGATCCTCCTTGTGGAGGTCACCATCCTCCACACGAAGGATCTGGGGGTGCTTATTCACCTCAGCGATGTAAGGGTTGATGACGTTAACGACAAACTTGTCCTTGGGGAGCTTGGCGAAGCCATGGCACCTAGGTCTAGCTGAAAGTTTTCCTGGCAGAAACAACTTGAAAAGAAAACACACGAAATCTCGAGATACGTTGCCGGAACGATCCGGGCAAATTTATACCAAAAATTTCTGCACAGAAAGCAAGGTAACGAGCCAAAGCGGGGTCGGAGACGGACTCCGGGGTGCCCAGGCGGCCTCCCGACGCGGCCAGGGGTGGGACGGCGCCAGGGGGGCACCTGGCCCCCCTGGAGATGGTCTCCGGCTCAACTTCGGCCTCAAATTTTCTATATTTTTCAAAAACTCGTAATCTGGAACTTTTATGGCGGTTTCGCGATGTTTCCTTACCGTAATACATACCTTTCCTTATTCTGCTTCTGCTGATGTCTGAAAAAGGGCTGCAACATGTTCTTCATGAGTTGTTGTGTATACCAAATCCACATCAACATTGACAGGATCTCCTGCTATGTAATGCTTAAGTCTTTGTCCATTCACCACTTGAGGTTTGGTGCCTTCGAAATTGTTAATCTTGATCGCACCCGAGCGGTAGAATTCCTCAATATGAAATGGCCCTTCCCACCTGGAAAGTAGTTTACCTGGAGAAAACCTGAAAAAAGATCTAAACAACAAAACTTTATCACCAACATTAAATTCTTGTTTCAGAATCCTCCTATCGTGCCACTTCTTTACCTTTTCCTTGAACATTTTAGTGCTCTCGTAAGCTTCACTTCTCCACTCATCTAGAGAATTCAAGTTCATGAGACGCTTTTCACCAGCCAACTTCGGGTCAGCATTAAGCTCTCTAATAGCCCAGAAAGCTTTGTGTTCTAATTCTAATGGCAGATGGCAACCCTTGCCATAGACCATCTTATAGGGAGACATGCCCATGGGGTTTTTGTAAGAAGTTCTATATTCCCACAAAGCATCTCCTAATTTATTTGTCCAATCTTTTCTATTTCTATTGACTGTCTTCTGCAAGATCAACTTGATCTCTCTACTGGTGAGCTCAACTTTCCCACTAGTTTGAGGGTGGTACGGTGAAGCAATTATATGATTGACATCGTACTTGGCTAAAGATTTTCTCAAAGGTCCATGTGTAAAGTGCGAACCCCCATCAGTCATGAGGTACCTGGGTACTCCAAACCTAGGAAAAATTACATCTTGAGCATTTTCAAAGGTGTCTTGTGATCAGCACTTTCAGTGGGGATTGCTTCTACCCACTTGGTTACATAATCAACAACAACTAAAATGTGAGTGTACTTGTGTGAGAAAGGAAAAGGACCCATAAAATCAAAACCCCAGCAATCAAAGGGCTCAATCACTAGAGAGTAATTCATAGGCATCTCATTCCTTCTACTAATATTACCAACTCTCCGACACTTAGCACAGGATAAAACATAATTTCTAGCATCCTTAAAGAGAGTAGGCCAATAAAAACCTGATTGAAGAACCTTATGTGCGGTCCTGTCACCAGCATGATGTCCTCCATATGGACTATCGTGACATTTTTTGAGAATGTCCTTCTGCTCGTGTTCCGGTATGCATCTTCTCACGATCCCATCTGGACCTTCTTTGAAAAGATGTGGGTCATCCCAAAAGTAATGCCTCAAATCATGAAAGAACTTCTTCCTTTGCTGAAATGTTAAACATGGAGGAAAAAACTTTGCAACGATAAAGTTAGCATAATCTGCAAACCAAGGATTGGAGAGAGATTGTACTTTTACAAAAGCTAGCTATTCGTCTAGAAAACTATCGTTGACTGGAATGGGATCATGCGGTATATCTTCCATCCTTGAAAGATTATCCGCCACCGGATTGTCTGCTCCTTTCCTATCGACAATCTGCAAATCAAATTCTTGGAGAAGGAGTACCCATCGGATGAGCCTTGGTCTGGCATCCTTCTTCTCCATAAGATACTTAATGGCAGCATGGTCAGTATGAACAATAATCTTAGAATCAACAATATACTGCCTAAACTTATCACAAGAAAACACTACTACTAAGAATTCCTTCTCACTAGTAGCATAATTCTTTTGAGCACTATCAAGGGTTTTGCTAGCATAAGATATAACATTCAACTTCTTATCAACGCTTTGCCCTAAAACAGCTCCAACAGCAAAATCACTAGCATCACACATAATTTAAAAAGGTAAATTCCAATCAGGTGGTTGTACTATAGGAGTGGTTATTAAAGCTTTCTTAAGAACTTCGAAGGCTTCCTTACAATCTTCATCAAAAACAAAAGGAACATCCTTCTGGAGAAGATTAGTAAGGGGCCTCAAAGTCTTAGAGAAGTCTTTAATAAATCTTCTATAGAAACCAGCATGACCGAGAAAACTACGAATACCTTTGATGTCCCTTGGATAGGGCATCCTTTCAATTGCTTCGATCTTGGCCCTGTCCACCTCAATTCCCCTCTCGGAAATCTTGTGGCCAAGAACAATTCCCTCGTTGACCATAAAGTGGCACTTATCCCAGTTGAGCACCAGATTTGTCTCCTCACATCTCTGCAAAACTTTAGTAAGGTTGTGGAGAAAATGATCAAAAGAGGTTCCATAGACGGAGAAATCGTCCATGAATACCTCCACAATTTCTTCAAAAAAACCATGAAATATAGCAGACATACACCTTTGAAAAGTGGCAGGGGCATTACATAAACCAAAAGGCATACACCTGTAAGCATAAGTACCATAGGGACAAGTAAAAGTGGTCTTCTCTTGATCAGCAGTGTTAACATGAATTTGGGAGAAGCCAAAATAACCATCTAAATAACAAAAATGAGTATTCTTGGATAACCTTTCAAGCATTTGGTCGATGAACGGCAACGGGTACTGGTCCTTCCTAGTTGCCTTGTTCAGCTTCCTGTAATCAATACACATTCTATATCCAATAATAATTCTCTGAGGTATTAGTTCATTCTTATCATTAGGAACCACAGTTGTTCCTCCTTTCTTTGGAACACAATGAACCGGGCTTACCCACTTACTATCAGCTATAGGGTAGATAATACCTGCGGCTAGAAGCTTAAGAATCTCAGTCCTTACAACATCCATCATTTTTGGATTCAGCCGTCGTTGATGATCAACAATTGGTTTAGCATCAGGCTCAACATTGATGGTATGTTTACAAATAGACGGACTAATCCCCTTAAGGTCATCAAGGGTATAGCCAATCACACCTCGATGTTTGCGAAGTACTTCCAATAGTCGCTCTTCTTCATACCCTGAAAGGTTAGAATTGATAATAACAGGGTATACTTTATTTTCATCTAAATAAGCATATTTGAGCGAATCGAAAAGAGGTTTAAGATCAAACACTGGATATTCTTTTGGTTGCGATAAAATTGCCTAAGGCTCAACTGGAAGGTTGTGCTTTAGGATAGCAGGTTTTCTTAAGAATATTTCGTCCAGCCCATTCCTCTCCTGCATATGCAAATCATTCTCGTGGTCCTCCATATATTGGTGCAAAGGATCATTAGGAGGAATAGCAATGGAAGCAATATCTTCAATAATCTTATCATTACTAGGAAAATCAGTACCACGAGTCTTCTTAGAGACCTTAGAAAAATTAAATTCATAGAGCTCACCATTGAATTCAATAGAAACTTTACCTTTCTTGCAATCTATTATAGCTCCACAAGTTCTGAGAAAAGGTCTACCAAAAATAATAGGACAAAAATTATCCCTTACCGAACCAAGTACTAGAAAGTCGGTAGGATATTTTACCTTTCCGCATAAAACTTCAACGTCTCTCACAATTCCGATAGGAGAGATAGTTGCTCTGTTTGCAAGATGAATAGTAACATCAACTTCTTCAAGTTCACAAGGTGAAATCTCACCCATGATCTCTTGATAAAGTGAGTACGGGATGGCACTAGCACTCGATCCCAAATCTCATAGCCCATAATAATTGTGATCTCCTCTTTTAACAGATACTACTGGAGAACCTAAAATTGGGCCCTTATTCTTGGCTGTGACAAGGTTAGTGGAAACAACACAAAAATTTATATTGGAATCTAAAGCATCATTAGTAATAAGATCCTTAACCAATGCAACTCAAGGATCGACCTTGATTTGGTCCTCAGGCTCATCAATTCTTCTCTCACTCCTATTCATTATGCCTGTCACGAAAGAATGCTCCCTTATTCTTACGAAAAAGGGGGATTTTCATATATAACTGCAGGAACAATAGGGACAGCAACATGAATATCAATAGGTAATTCTTTGAAGGGTTTATGATGCTGATTCTTCTTCTTAGAAGAGTCAATATGAGAGGCAAAGTCCTTACAAAAATCATTCATCAGATGGGAATCAAGACCAATCTTAGAGCAAAAGGTATTAAAATAATCAGATTTCACGTAGCTCTCTATATAACCATGCTCATAATTTATAGCGGATTCAATACCTTTATCTATTTCCCAATATTCAGTATTCTTCTGGATCCTTTCAAGGAGATCCCATCTTTCTTCAACGTTTTTTGTCTGAAATACCCCACTAGAGGAGGCATCCAACATCTCCTTATCCTGACGAGAAAGTCTAGCATAAAAATTTGTAAGTATAGTTTTCTTGGGGAGCTCATGAATAGGACAATTGATCATTAGAGATTTCAATCTCCCCCAAGCTTGAGCGATGCTTTCTCCGTCGCAAGACCTAAAGTTATAGATATAATTCCTGTCTCGATGAATTTCATGAAGAGGATAAAACTTGGTATAAAAGAGAGACATAAGCTCTTGCCATTCAAGAAAATGAGAGTTATAGAGAAGCTTATACCAATCTGAAGCTTTATCTATAAGTGATACGGAGAACAATTTCTTCATCACAAACTCCATTGATACACCTGCAAGCTTAAATAGCGAACATAGTTGGGACAAATATAGCAAGTGTTCACTGGGATGTTTGTCTCCTGCATAACGATTAGCCAGAACACAATCGATAATACCAGCTGGTATTTTATAAGGCACAATTTCAGTAGGGGGAGGAACAACCACCACAGATGTGGGGTGTTTCCCCATAAACAACGATCCAATAGCTAGGTTGTCCATACGGACAAAGAGCAGCAACAGCAAAATAAAAATAACAAGGTAAAACCAAATTCCTTACTAGCTTCACTTACCAATAGCGTTATGCTTCCCGGAAACGGCGCCAGAAAATGTTACTTGATGACCCTCAACATAAAGGGATCTATTGCAGCGTTTTCAATAAGTAAGAGTGTCGAACCCAACGAGGAGCGAAAGGTATTGATAGGTGATTTTGGACAAGGAATAACTGCAAGCACTGAAAGATAACTTTTTAGGGTTTCCGATATAAGAAATAATAAGATAAAAACAAGCAAAGTAAATAGCGCTGAGGAGCAGCAAGTGGCCCAATCCTTTTGAACAAAGGATATGCCTGGCAACTGAACTTATAAAGACTAAAGCGTTCTTGAGGACACATGGAGAGGTAGTCACGTGCTTTCGCCATATTCCGTATCGATAACAAGTCTTGTGCTGATAAGTGTTGAGTGGGTGGATCTATGCGAGTACACCTTCTAGACTAAGATAAGTGCACTCTTATGATTAAACATCTTGCAAGAATCCTCAAATACAAGATAGAAATTAAGGAAAATCCTAACCACAACAATAAGATCAAGGATCCAGTACTCCCTTGTGCAAAAGTGTGCAAACTGGGGTTCACGTTTCTGTCACTCCGGCAACCCACCGTGAGCATTCTTTATACACAATGTATTCCCCTAGGTCCTTAATAAGGCGAAGTGTTGAGTGTTCGTCTCGCACAACACAACTTAAATATCAAACAACACAAATTACTTCAACATCATATGACTACTAACAACTAGACTTCTCCCATGTCCTCAAGAACTAAAGTAACTACTCACAAGACATAAAAGAGATCATGATCATAGGTGATAAATATATGATAAACAATCTATACATAATGATATTTCTCCAACAAAACTCAATAGTATTCACCACAAGGTAGTAATCAACACCGATAGAGTAGAGAGGATAGATAGTACGGATTACAACACAAGATAAACTTTTGAGGTGATATTGGATGGTGGTGGAGATGGTTCTGATGTTGGGGATGATGTTGATGATGATCTCGATGATGCCCGTGACGATGGTGATGACGATGTCGATGATCTCCCCTTCCGGGAGGTGATCTCCTCGGCGGAATCTGCCCGCCGGAGATCCCTTTTCTTCTTTGTAGGTTTCCGCCACGGAGCGGCGACGGAACTCTGTAAAACTTCTCTCCTTTTAGGTTTTCGCGTAACGAGGAGTATATAGGCCAGAGTTTGGAGCCGAGAGTGGCCCCAGGGCTCCAGGCGCCCTCCCGGCGCGGCCAGGGGTGGGGCCGCGCCAGGTGGCCGCCTGGGGCTCCTGTGGCCCCCTCTGGCCCCTCTTCGGCGAGTCTTCGTTAATCTTCAGGAAAATACCCCCAGTCGATTTTCAGGTAATTTGGAGGTATTCTTCTTCAGCAACTCAGCGTCTACTTTTTACCGCTGAATCCTGCGTCTGCTTCTTCGGCATCGGAAAGTTGCAAACTCTGTAAAATAATCCAAAACAACATAAGAACATCATCATAATATGAAATATATCAATGAATAAGGATGAATTACGATATAAAATCGTGATGCATTTTGGACTTATTAATAATCCTTGCACCCGTAAGTACAAGCACCGTTGTTTTGTCCCTGGTTCCAACAGCACATCCCCTAGTCTCATGTTTCTGTCACTCAAGCTAGACATCAAGGGGCTGAACCCACAATCAAGCATAACGCTCCCTCTTGGAGTTCAACAAATCACTTGGCCAAAGTAAAATACGGCAACGGGGAACATGCAAGAATTTACTAAAGAACAAAAATATAAAAGAGAACCAAATATATTACTCATCACAATCTGAACATAATCTCATAATCCATCAGATCCCAGCATAGTAACATAGAAAACTACAAAAGTTCCTCGATCATGTGAGGCAGCCCACGAGGTCTCGAAAGTGGAAGCACAAAGAGGTGAGGAGTACATCACATAGCTACTGGTCACGGGCCCATAGTCCAAGGGGGGCTACTCACGACACATCCGGGAGGCGTCCATGGCGATGGATGGTCTCCCGGAGGGGATTCCTCCTTCCGGAAGGGTGCCGGGGCAACTTCTCCTGGCATCCCCGATCTTGAAACGACGGTGGCGGCGGAACAGAGAGGAGAACGGGAATAGCAGATCGATATTAGGGGTTTCCGTCACAGGGGTAAATATAGGCGAAGGGGGCACCGAGGGGGGCCACCAAGAAGCCAGGAGGCCTCCTGGCACGGCCTAGGGTGGGCCCGCGCCAGGGACCCTCCTGGTCCCCCTGTGGTGGCTCTCCTGCCATATCTTGGTTATTTCGGAAGCTTCCGTGACGCTGATTTTATATATATATTTTTCCGGGATTTATTGGGAACTTTTAATGGTCGGAAAACCTGAAATACCAAAATAGTAGAAAAACAGGAACTGGCAACTGGGGGCACTGAGTTAATAGGTTAGTCCAAATATGATAAAAAGTGTATGAAAGTTCAAGAAAACATGGCAGAGTCACACAAAACATGCATGGAGCAAGCAAAAATTATAGATACGTTTGGGACGTATCAGACCCCAGGACGTGCGCTGGGACGTAGCCTCCTCCTCCACCACGGGACTCTCCGAGGAGGGATCCACCCTGTGCTCTGGTGAGTCAGCTGGAGGTGGTGGAGAGGAAGGCGCAGTTGTCCGCCTCCCTCTCTTGCGGCCACCACTTGCTCTGTCCGCTCTCCCGCCCCTCTTCGTCCGACCCCCTCTTCCCCTGGGAACCTAAGAAGTAGGAGGCGAGGACATAATCTCGAGCAAAGACCTCCGTGGAGTCCCTGGTGCGAGCGTAGTACCCCGACCCCTCCCTCGTGACGAAGAACCACCCGCGAAGGTCTCGCCCTCCCTATCTGTCACGAACCTGCCAAAAAGTATAGTAAATGAAATTAGTACAAATGAGAAACAAAAATAATACTACTACAAAAGAAAAAATTAATTACTACAATGAGAATATATATACATATATTTAATTAAAGTAGGGATTCATACAACTAACAATAGTCGGGATCATCTGTCTCTTCTCCGGGATCAATTTAAGGACCATCATCACTATCACGCGTGTCGCCGTAAATGACGGCATCATCGGGTTCAACAACACCAACATTTGGAAGGCCTTTATGTAAACAGTCAATCATTGACAAGTCATCTGGAGCAGTAACCTCTTCTTCTTTAGGAGGCTCTTCCACATCATCGGTATCGGCTTCTTCCTCATCATCAGTATCGGGTTCACTCTCATTGTCTTGTTCCATGTTCTCGGGTTGTGTAGAGCAGTTTCAGGAACGTTTTTTGATCACGCGTGTTTCTTGGAAGAATTCTCCTTCATATTTCTCCGGGTTAATGTGAGGCTCATAATCATCTTCATTGGGAGGAGGTGGTCTAAGATGTGGCGGAACATCATAAACGACATCCCAACCTTTCAGGTTTCTAACCATTTGGCAGGAGTAGGATAGATAGAGAACCTGGGTGGCCTGTTGAGTCGTAATATAGACATCATGGTCATTTAAATGGGTGTCTTGTCGAATTTCGACTAGACCTACATGTTCATGAGTCCGTGTAGTCTCTGACGGAAGAAACCAATGACATTTGAAGACAACGACGTTCGGAGGATTTTCACCATAGAATAGAAGTTCGTATATTGCTTCAACTCTTCCATAATACTCGATACCTTCTTCGACGACAGCAGACACACCCGAATTTGTAGATTTTCGATCGGGCATTATTTGTTCTTTGCCAACGGTACGAAAGCGATACCCGTTGATGTCGTATTTCTCAAATGTACGGACCTTAAAGTCAAAATCATTAGCGACTTGTCTCAATTCGGCGTCCATAGGCTCATCAGGTGAATTTGCCTATAAGTTTAATAGGAAAAGATTGGTATATTAGTCGGAAACAGGACCAACAAATGAAACCGTGTATGAATATTAGTTACCGTTTGTTTGAACCAAGAGATGAAACCGGGATTGTCGTATCCATGCTTGGCGAGAAGCTCATACTCTGCGATGGAATCCCTTTCAATAACCGCTCCATTCGGGTATTGGACGACGTATCAACTATACCAAATGATGTGAATAAGACACCAGAATTATAAGAAGTTGCGAAACAATGTACGTACCGAGCACTTACTCGATGTACGGATGCACTTCTGTTAGGTTGGTGAAGATATACAACATAAGGTTCCTCCATTCTTTGAGATCCAAAATCATATTTCTCGACGCACCAACAGATCCAAGCTTCCCTTTGAATAGGCTGAGGTTGGATTGACGCCATTCGGGGTCGCCAGTATTGTACCGAGGCTTTGGATTATGTAAATGGCGATTTTTGGCTTCATAATGTGTTGTCATGAAGTTTGTCTCCTCGGTAATGAATGCCTCGGCCATGGATGAATCAATTCTACATTTATTTTTACATTTTGCTCGAAGCGTCTTCTTCATTCTCTCGGTTGAATAGCACCAACGGTTTTGCACAGGGCCACCCAATCTTGCCTCGGTCGGTAGATGCAATATCAAATGATGCATCGGATTAAAAAAACCGGTGGAAAGATCTTCTCTAACTTGCAGAGCAACTCCGCCGCCATCTCATCCATGTCTTCTAGCACGCCATCGGATAGTTCTTTAGCACAAAGAACACGGAAGAAATAGCTCAGTTCTGCCAGTACTAGCCATTATTCCTCGGGGATATAGCCGCGCAACATCACCGGCATTATCCGCTCAAGCCATATGTGCCAATCATGACTCTTGAGCCCAAATATTTTCAATTTTTCAGGACTCTCTGCCCTCCTCAGATTCTCCACATACCCACCAGGGAACATCAAACGGTTTTGCACCCACAAGAGAATTCCCATCATATGCCCCCTATCAAGATTGAACCAGGCCCTTGGCTTCGACCAATTCTTCTTTCCTTTCGGTTGTCGCATGTTCTGCAAAGATCTATCACATAGAGTCTCCTAGTCGACTCTAGCTTTAGGATTATCCTTTGACTTCCCATCTATGCCGAAAAATGTACCAAATAGGGCCTCACCGATATTCTTTTCAGTGTGCATCACGTCAATGTTGTGTGGAAGTTCGAGGTATTTGAAGTAGGGCAGATCCCAGAAGCATGTCTTCTGAGTCCAGGCGTGTTCCAAATTATATCCCTTGAAATACCCGAGACGTTCTGGATCAGGCTCGAGAGAGTTCAACTGAGCCAGGATCTGTTCACCCGTCATCATAGGTGCTGCCAGGTTTTTGACAGCTTTGCCTTTGATGAAGTTTTTCTTGTCTTTTCTGAAAGCATGCTTAGGAGGCAGAAACTTCCTATGCAAGTCGAAGCAGGAATACTTGCCACCCGCCTTCAACCAATGAAACAGAAGAGCAGCCTTGCATGTTGGGCATCCGAACCTTCCATGAACACACATGCCAGAGAAAAGCGCATACGCCGGCAGGTCATGCATCGAGTACTGGTACCACACATGCATTGTGAAGGTCTTTTTGCTAGTTGCATCGTATGTCTTGAACCCTTCATCCCAAGCTTGTTGCAATTCCTCCTTAAGAGGTTGCATGTACACATCCATATTCTTCCCGGGATATTTGGGCCCTGGTATTATCAACGTCAGGAAAATGTTCTTCCTTTTCATAATCTCTGAGGGGGGAAGATTGAGTAGCATGACAAATACATGCCAACAACTATATGAGGCTTCCATCATACTGAAAGGATTGAACCCATCCGTGTCGATGGCGATTCGGCAATGCCTTGGCTCCTTATCTTTTTCTGAATGTTTTTCATCGAAGTGCTTCCATGATGAACCATCCGATGGGTGAGTCAACATCGGCTTCCCATCTGCATCAAATTCCGTTCTCTTCCCATATTTGTGCCATGTCATCTGTCTAGATGTCTCTTCCATCATGTAAAGGCGTTGAATTCTTGTTATCACTGTAAGACATCGAAGAACATTTACGGGTATTTTGGTCTGCGTCTTCTCACCTTGACCATTGTCTACCACAACATACCTGGATGACTTGCATTTGGGACAATAGTGTTCGTCCGCATACTCTTTCCTAAATAAAGCACATCCATTCTCACAAGCATGTATCTTCTCATAGGGAATCTTAAGTACCTTGAGTATTTTATCCAATTGGTACAGGTTTGCAGGCATAACATGATCTTTTGGTAGAAACCGCCCAAATAGGGTCATGATCGCGTTGTAGCATTTTGTGCCCAAGTTGAATTGTGCCTTCAGATCCATCACTTGTGCGATGGCATCGAGCTGACAAAGCTTAGTGTGAGCGTGGAGAGGATGTTTTGAAGACTCCAACATCTCATAGAAGGCCTTCGCAGTTTCCTCCATCTCATCGTCCTCATCCCGCGCATCGTCAAAGTCGTGCACCATGTCTTCGATCCCGGTTCTGTACTCGTCCGTGCGCTGGCGGACCACCTCCTCTCTCCTGCGTCCGGCAAACTCGCCATGGAAGGTCCACACCGTATAATCAGGCTTAAAACCCCACTTCTGCAAGTGTTTACCCATATCCACCTCTGTCACCTATTTATAGTTGACGCATCTAACACAAGGGCACCAGGTTTTTCTCTGACCATTTGCAAACGCTGCTCTCAGAAACTCCTTGGTTTTCATTGCCCATTCAGGGGTCATCTCTTTCTAATTAGGGCGACCGGTGTACATCCAGGCACGATCGTCGCTCATCTTGTCACTAGCTAGCTACTAAACAACAAATATACAAGTTTGTCAATTTATTACGGCCACTTTTTATTGCTTCTATCATACATAGCTACGGCATATGCAATTAACCTACACATTAATAGGTAAAGATAGGTCCTAATCCCACCCGAGTATGTGTAGATTGGGTTCATTTTCCCATGATCTGCTCCTAACCAAGCGCATAATTTCAGCAGCACCTCCCCACTATTCTCCTAATACACGTCTCGACAACAAGCCCAGAGGTTGTGTATCTGGAGAACAACAGGGAGGCGCTGACGAAATTCCACGTCGGATCAGGACCAGAGCATGAAAAAACGACCCAACCTACACATACTTGGGTTGTCCATGGATAACGTTGGACAATTCGAAAGAATCACTATTATAAATATGCAAATGCATATTTATAACTGTAACTTTCTAACGGGAGACGCATACTAGTTACGTGCCTTTACATATGCATATACTAAATCTACCAGGTAGCTAGTGTCATCGGCACAAAGGCCGGAATTAAGCAAAGGAAAAGGGGGAGAGGATAAGAATTGTTTTGCTCACCCTCAAACTCAGGGAGGTCGTCGAATGGAGGGGGCGGAGGTCGTCGAACACCGGACCCACACAACAGGGAAAGTCCTACACATTAAAATTCACCCAATCAACACGGACACTCGATCATGGTAATTACATTTATTTCATTTGTTTTTGTTTTGTTTTTCCTATTATTTACATTTATTTAATTTTCTTTTTTTTCTCCTACTCCTCCTCCTTCTCCTTCTCCTTCTCCTTCTCCTTCTCCTTCTCCTTCTCCTTCTCCTCCTCCTCCTTCTTCTTCTTCTTCTTCTTCTTCTTCTTATTTTTCTTATTCCTCTTCTTCTTATTCTCCTCCTCCTCCTCCTTCTTCTTCTTCTTCTTCTTCTTCTTTTATTTCCTATCTTTTTTTCTCTTCATCTTTTCCTATTCTACTTCTTCTAACTAAACTAATAAAAAAATTCTAATTAAACCTAAGCATAATATTTTTTAATAATGTTTTCTAACTAAAATAGATAACAAACCCTAATTAAATCTAATAACTAAACCTACATCTAAATTATCTAACAAATCCTAAATAAATCTAATTAACAAAGGCTTAATACTAATATTCTAACAATACGTAGAAAAAATGAGTAAAAAAATTAGTAAAAGAAAATAGAGAGGGGGTGAGGGGGCTCACCGTGGAGGAGGGCGGCGGCCGGGGGGGGGGGGGGAGGTGGCGCCGGCGACGAGGACGGTTGCGGGTGGGAGGGGGGTGCCACCGGCGACGAGGGCGGCGGTGGCGCTCTGCAATCGAAGGGGGCGGCGGCTGATGTTAAAGGAGGAGAGGAGGAGAGAGGAGGAGGAGAGGGGCGGGCGGCGGACCTCACCGGCGGCGGGCGGCTCGGGAAACGGCGGGCGGCTCGGGCGCGGCGACGGTGAGGGGCACAGCGGCAGAGTGGGGCGAGAGAAGGAAGGGCGGGGAGAGTGGAGAGAGTGGGAGAGAGAGAGGCCTCACGGGTAGTTAACGGTCATCGAGTTTGCCGTCTTCCGACAGACGACAAAGGTTCCTATGCCATCTATCGACAGACGACAAAGCCATGAGCCGTTAGCCAGGTCGCGTCTCTCGCTTGAGTGGGCCCCTTGGGTTGTTTGCCGTCTGCCTCTGGACGACATAGGAACATTTGTCGTCTGCATTGGCCCAGGCAGACGGCAAACCACTGGTTTGCCGTATGTCTCTGGTTTGCCGTTATTATTTAGGACGGCAGACGGCATACCCCTACTTTGTCGTCTGCCCCGACAAAAAACATACGGCAAAGCCCCTGGCACATGGAAAAGTAGTGAATTACAGTAGTGATTGATGTTTCATACTCAAGCTTGGTAGAAACGAGTTAAATCAATGACGGCCTCTATATATGTTATAGATTAGCTAGAATTTATCCGTGAATCATCCTTAGGTCTGTTGCTTTCATTTCTCAAGTGCTTCGTTCATATCTGTTTAGATAGACCACAATCTTCTCTGTCTCTCGTAAGCATCGCAATAAACTCCTATTTTTCACATGTATTTTCTAGGTTTCGTAGATCCATTTGCCTTAAGGTTTTGTGCAAAACCTGTTTGTGTTGAACATTTTAGCTTCTAAAAATCTGACTTATGGACAATGGATTTTAATCATGGTGTAGCGTCAGTCGTCCTTTTCTTCATCCGACTTAGCGTATCTGCAAAAATAGGTCTTTTTCCTTCACCATGGGGAAGAAAACTGCCACCGTAGGTCCCACAGGAAAAAAGGGAAAACCGGCTTCAAAGAATACTTTGGAAGCCAATTGGATGAAGTCGCGGATGACCCAACTCAGGTTGGAAGAGATGGAGAAAACTGGGATTTTGCCTCCCCAGTCGAAAATTAAATGGAGTGCCCCTGGAGAGGAGACCCGGCCACAGCCTCAAGAAGGCGAAGTGGTTGTCTTCGCTGACCATATAACCCGGGGATTCCGTCCTCCCGGGTCCATGTTTTTTGTGAGCTTTCTGCACGCATACGTCTTACACCCCCAAGATCTGGCTCCCAATTCTATTCTGAAGATCTACCACTTCCAAGTCTTTTGTGAAGTATATTTACAGAGGAAGCCAACTTTGACTTTATTCACCGAGTCATTTTATGGCAACACGCAAACTAAGCATGGCGGAGGTCCACTTCTGGAGTGTGGAGGAATCTCCATCCAGAAGCGACAAAGAAGTATGTTCCCGTCCTTGAGGTTATCTACTCATGTGAAAACCTGGCAGAAGTCTTTTTTCTACTACACTGTCAAAGTCCCAGAAGGCAAGTATCCCCTTCCCGACTTCTGTGACAGCCGACTTGTTTATCATGATGATATGAATGCTTATCCGAACGATAAACAAAGGGAGAAACTTGAACCTTTGTTCGCCCGAATGAAAGCACTGCTCGCTCATGGACTTCTTGGCACAGACCTGATCCGATGCTGGGTTGGTTGGCAAATCCAGCCTCTCAGTGTGAGGGACCGGCTTCTTTGTGAGTATACAGGTCCAAAGGACACCATGTGTTATGCACACGCAGAATTAAGTCCGGCTGCTCTTGTGGAAGCCTGTAAGAAGTATCTTGCCGAAAGCAAGAAAGATATTGCAATGGTTGGCATCGCCCCCTTCTGCGCTAATAACCCGGCTCCAGAGGTATGTTGATCACCAAATGTACGCCTTTTAGTATAAAACCAATCTTACATTGTCTGGTTATTTTGATGCTCCGTCTTTTTTCATGTCCTTTTAGGAAAATGACCCATGGTGGATCACCACTCAAGAGCCCTCCATTGTTGATGAGGAGACATGTGTCCACAGCCCGATTCGTAACATAAGTAATAATTTAAACTGGCCTTTCAGGACGACTCTCTCTCTCTCTCTCTTATCTTCCTCTATACATACAGGAGGACTCGGAAGAAGATGGTGATGATGATGAGGAGGAAGAAGATCCCCCCTGCAAGAACCGATTCTCCTAGAGCGGAGAAAAGCCGAGTTCCATAGCAAAAGGTACTATTTACCGACTTTCCAAATTATCTTTGTGAAACATATGCATCTTATCTCTATACCGTCATAGGAACAAGAGAAGAAAATGCGGACTTGTAGTTCTGAGTCTGTCAACCCCCTTAACACTGGACTTCCCAACTCTCCACGACGTGTTCGTCAAAAAATCGGTGCTGGGTCAAATCCTGATGTACAACAGCGACCTGCTGCCGACAACGTAGAGGGAGATCCTTCTTCTGGGGAGTCGTCTGTGCGCCTCCCTAACAAATTTCCCATCAACCGTGCGTAGGTTATTTTAACCATAAAAATAATACTTTATTTTTGTCTCAATTAATGAGCTCGTGTTTTCCTTCTAGGTCTCAAGCTAAGAGTATAACAAAGCCCGGCTCTTCAACAGAAAAGGAGTCGGTTGTTGTAGAAAAAACATCTAGAGTTTTTGAAGAAAATCAAATGAAAGATACCACCCTTGTCGAATCAAGCCCCTCTGAGATGTACAAAGTTGATTCTCCCAGGGGTGGAGCTGAGGAGCCGGTTGTCCAATCCAAGGAGGCAGCCAATGTCCAAGATCCAATTCCGACTCCTGCAGCTGACAAACCTGTGGCTGAGGAGGTTATTGTGACCGGGGATCGCACTTCTGAACCGGCTTCCACAGTGGTGGCGAAGAAAGCAGATGGGGAGAGACGGTCTACGAGTCAGCCCTTCGTGGCGATTCTTGAAAAAGTTTCATTTGAAGATTTGTGTCTTGAGTCGATGAGTCGTTTCCGACAACAGCGTGACTTGATCGTATGCATCAAGCAACATTATGAGGTATGTCTATTTTATTTTTTATTTGTACGTAGCTCTTGGTATAAGGGATATCTATATTGATGTTGCCCCCAAGTGCCAGGTTGTCTTACCTATAGCGACCCGGAACTTGTAGTTGTTCTCTTTTGTTTCGAAGTAGTGTAGCCCCCAATTACCTGGTTATCTATTTCTAAAACACAAGAACTTTATTGTTTTGTGTAGGCTTTGGCTTTGAAAGCTGGCCAAGCGACTCATCAATTGGAGGAGGAACTTCAAATCGAGTCTGTGAAGCGGCAACAAGCTGAAAAGGAGATTAGTCGGCTTCAAGATGAGCTGAAGAAGAAAGAGGAGGAACTGGAGGCGGCAAAGTCTCATCATGCCAAGGTCCAGACTACTTTGATTCAGGATGCTGACAACGCCGTGTCCAAGTTCTAGGAGATAGAGAAAACATTGAATATTCTCAAAAAGAGTATTCACCAGTTCGTCATATCAGTCTTTGGTAAGTCAATTTAGTTGGTGTAATTTTTAGACCATTGTCATATAGTCATGGTTTCTTTCTGACTTGGTTATCTTTGGTACAGGCAAGCAGCATCCGACTCTCCAGGAGTCGCCTGGTATGAAACTAACCGTGCTATACACACTGACCAAGAAGTTATGTGAAGGTGATGTGAATGCTATTGATGCGACTCAGAGTAGCCTACCAGCATACCCAAGCTAGCCGGGATCATGGAGTCTTTCTTGACCGTACCGGCTTGGGTGAATATAGTGAAGCGCTCAACGTGTCGTTTGGGAGTGATGCGCGGCCTAGAACTTGCCAAATCGTATCACCCCGACATGAAGCCGAAATTACTAGCTGATGGCTTTCCTGAGCTAAATGTCGACGGGTCCCCGTTCTCCAAGGATAACTATCCCAAGATTACCAAAGAGATGCGCATGTTTGCGGCGAAGATTCCTAATGAAATTGATCTGTCTGAGCTGGAACCCGATTACGACAAGCGAAACAAGAGGCGGAAGCTTACTCCTCCCAATCCAATTGAATTATCCATGCTTCCTCCGTCCAAGACAAAGACTGCAGACCCGGCAACTGCGACCGAGCCGGCTTCAGGTGAGGGAGAAGATGATCTGAGGATCGAAGATCTCTCAGATGTTGTATTATATGAAGGCTGTGATAACCTCGTAGAACCTGCAGGTAGTACTGGAGTACAGCTCTGAAGATATAGCCGACAAGGAAGACGTGCTTAAGTTAAAACTGCTGCAATCGGGTCTGATCCATTTATCTTGCTTTTAAGGAGTCATCGACTGAAAACTTTTTGAAATGCCACAGTGTTGGCTGATGTAATAAAGATCTACTTGCCTTTGTGTTTGATGTGCATTTGAACCTTTATGGTGTTGTTTAAACCGCCTTTTGGCTTTCGAATGCCTGGGTGCCAATTTCCTTTAGCATTTGTATTTCTGTTTTTATGGGAGTCGGCCATACGGGCATTGCTTGTGATATATTTTCCTGCTTTCAAGTAGATATGATATGCTAGGTTTTTTGTTCCCATCTCTGAGTAGTATGATATTTTCAGAACCGTTTTTTAATGACCCGGAGTATGTAAACCGACTGCCATCTTTTTTGACAATTGTATTTTTTATGAAGCCGACTTTGACAAGGAGTCGGCCGAACGCGTAGCGTATACCAGTGGTTCCTTTAACAAGCTTAATTGTCATCTTGTCCTCTAACGAGGGGGTGACCCCACGACTCCTAAGGATGAGCCTACCCGGTGTACCAGAAGACAGAAGGCCCACAAAGATGCCGCCTGGGCCCAGCCTTGGCCCACTAGTGGCACCGACGTAGGAGTCCGCGAGTCATAAGGAAGGTGCAAACTAGCCGTACGGAACAAGATCATGGTTAGGAAACCTCATCTGTAATCAGGACGGACTCCCCGAGACCTAGCCTAGTATATAAGGGCTAGGAGGGGAGACGTCGAGACCAAGCAATAGACAATCTGTAAACCTAGCCTTGTGCGCACTAGCCTCGGCTTCCCTGTAATCGCCTTCTCCAATCAATAATATCGAGCAGGAACGTATCCTCCTGTTAGCCGACGAGCTTATCGTCCAACCTGTGCCTCTCATGACTAACCCAGGGTCCCTGACCATGGGATTTTCCGGGGTACATCCCCGTCAATTGGCGCCGTCTGTGGGAACTACACAGGTTGGAATTACGATCTCGGCGGTTCCGTCTCCAGCAAGTCGTAACTCATGGGCAAGAACCAGATGCAATCTACCCGAGGAATTCAAGATCACGGCGAACATCTCTGCCGCCCCGGCAAGATCGCTCAGCCTGCATGTCAAGATCAATACTACGGCGGCAACCGAGCCCGCCGCCAGCAAAGGAGAACTCGACGACCCAAAAGTAAGGCGCGAGGGTTCTACACGGAGACCCCGATCGACGAAACATGAAGAAGAGGACCTGCCAGCCACTCAATGACCCAACCGCCACCCAGGCACCCGCCGCACAACAAGACACTGACTCCGAGCTCGAGATCAGCGACCGCCAAGATCATCGCCAACAAGGAAGAAATCGACGACCCAGAAGACAGGCGCGAGGATCCTACGAAGCGACTCCACCCGACGAGTCGAACTATACAGCCGCACGATCGCCGACCACTCGACGACCCGCCGCCGTGAGGACAGCCACCACCCGCCAGGATAGCGACTCCGAGACTCGGACCGGTGAATACTATGACCCAGGTCAAAGGCCAGATGAATTCGCCAATCTCATAAGGAACCAAAATCTAAGTGAAGGGATCGAAGTCGACCCGCGAGCTCACGAGCACCCAGCGGACCACGCGCTATTCTTTCGAATCTCAAGGAGGAAACGGCATGCCAGATCTAGCAAGCTCACGGTCAGGGGACAGCTAGAAGGACCATGCACGATCCACTGCTTCGAAGACAACTGGGGAAACATCGGATCGAGCCACACTCTGGGAGACTGCCGCCTGTTCAACGAACTCGCCGACAACCTCAAGGAGGAAAAACAGCAAGAAGCCAAGCGCGCCCGACGAACCGAGCAGTCGCACACTCAAGGACAGGTGTACACGATCCAAAAAGGCAAGGTATCGCAAGCCCAACAGGACGCCTACACCCTGCAGGCCAGAGTAGTCGAGAACATAAACGCAGTCGAAGTCTACCAGCTACACGACGCAGAAACCAGCATCACGTTTTCCCAGAGCGATCACCCGTCTGCAGTCCCAAGGCCGGGGCACGTGCCCCTGGTCCTCGACGCTCAAATCGGAGGGTTCGGCATGGACAGAATCTTCATGGACGGAGGCAGCAGCTTGAACATAATCTTCGTCAGCACCCTGCGCAAGATGCTGATCCCTCGATCAGTATGGAAGAAATCAAGCACCGTGTTATACGGAGTAGTCCCAGGAGAAGCAGCTACTTCCCTTGGACTAATCGAGCTCGAAGTCGTCTTCGGCAACAGACGCAATTTCTCAAGACACCCCCTCGAGTTCGAAGTACTCGATTGGCAATCACAGGATCACACCATATTGGGACGTCCAGCATTCGCACAATTCATGGCGATTCCGCACTACGCCTACCTTAAACTCAAGATGCCAGGATCCGCGGGCGTCATCACAGTCAACGGGAGCTTCATCAAGTCAGAAAAATGTGACCGCGATTTCCACAAAGTCTCTGACACCTTCGGAGCCGAGCAAGAACTCACAGAAATAGCCATGGCGACAGACAAGAGTATCTTTCCGCTAGCAAGCCGAAGAGAGTCAAAAGAGTATGGACGTGACTTCAAGATCGACAGCGACACGGTCACCCACCAGGTGCACCCGACAGACCCAGAAAAACCAGTCCGCGTGTACGCCCATCTCCCGGAAGAGCAAGCGACGGCGCTCATCACTTTCCTTCGCGAAGAACGGGAAATCTTTGCCTGGTGCCCAGCCGACATGCTAGGAGTACCGCGCGAGTTCGCGGAGCACGCATTGCGCATCAAGCCAAACACCAAGCCAATGAAGCAGGCGCTACGAAGATTCTCAGAACCCAAACGCAGTGCAATTGGGGAGGAAATCAACCGACTACTCGACGCCCAATTCATTCGAGAGACGAAGAAAGCTACTTGGGTCGCCAACCCTGTGCTGGTCCCCAAGAAAGACACGGACGTACTGCGAATGTGCGTCGACTATGGGCCAATCAACAAACACTGCCCAAAGGATCACTTTCCCCTGCCAAGAATCTATCAGATAATCGACTCGACGGAAGGATGCGATCTACTATCATTCCTCGACACCTACTCAGGATATAATCAGATCAGGATGAAGGCAGAAGACGAAGAGCATACATCATTCATCACCCCTTAGGGCGTATTCTGCTACAGAACAATGCCTTTCGGACTCAAGAATGCAGGTGCTACATACCAGCGAATGATTCAAGCATGCTTAAAAGAGCAAATCGGAAGAAATGTACAGGTCTACGTGGATGACATCGTCATCAAAACCTACAACGCAAACACGCTACTCGACGACCTGCGTGAGACCTTCGCAACACTCTACCAATACAGAATCAAGCTCAACACAAAGAAGTGCGCGTTCGGCGTCCCAGCCGGGAAGCTGCTCGGGTACATGGTCTCCGCTCGAGGAATCGAAGCGAACCCCGAGAAAGTTCAAGAAATAGCCAGGATGCAGGAACCAACCAACATCACAGGCGTGCAACAGCTCACCGGAAGACTCGCATCCCTGAGTCGTTTCATCAGCAGATTGGGAGAGCGCACATTGCCATTCTACCAGTTGCTGAGAAAAGGAGAGAAATTCGAGTGGACTGAAGAATCCCGCAAAGCATTCATGGATCTGAAGAAGACACTGTCGACCCCACCGACCCCGGCGGTACCCAAAGAAAAAGAACAACTATACCTCTACATAGCAGCACGCAACAGCGTGGTAAGCACAGTACTCGTCGTCGAGCGCACAGAGGAAGGCAAGATCCAGAGCATACAGAGGCCGATCTACTACCTCAGCATGCTCTTGACAAAATCCCAGCAGCTGTACCCGCACTACCAGAAGCTACTACTGGCCATCATCACGACCTCAAGAAAGGTGTCGCACTACTTCGACGAGAACCCCATCACAATCGTGAGTAGCGCACCACTCGCAGACATTCTCAACAACCCCGGAGCGACGGGGCAAGTCGCCGAGTGGAACATTGAGCTCAGTCCGCGGGACCTACAATTCAAGCACCCGACAGCAATCAAGGCCCAAGTACTCCCAGATTTTCTGGTCGAGTGGATGGAGGTCCAGACACCAGGCCCCCCGGACCTGTCGAACTCATGGACAATGTTCTTCGACGGGTCCAAAAGTCAGCAAGGAGCCGGAGCAGGAGTCGTTCTGGTCTCCCCCAAAGGAACCAAACTCAAATACATCCTCCAGATCAACTTCAGCCACGCCTCCAACAACGAAGCCGAATACGAGGCACTGCTCTATGGCATGCGTATGGCCAAACATGCGGTGCCACTCGCCTCGTAATCTACGGAGACTCCAACCTCGTCGTCCAGCAGGCGATGAAAGACTGCAATGCAGTAGCCGACAACATGGCGGCCTATCAGAAGCTCCACAACGCACTCGAAGGAAGTTTCGAAGGTTGCGAGCTCAATTATATCCCCAGAGCAAACAACACAGAAGCCGACAAACTCGCAAACATCGGCTCGACTCGAGGACCAGTACCACCCGGCGTCTTCCTTGAAAGCATCAGCCAGCGATCCATCAAGGAGAAACCAGCAGCACCAGAGGCAGTTGTAGATGACGACACCACAGAGCCAGCACAAGTGGCATCAGCAAGTCCATCTAAAGGCAACAGCAACCAAGAGGTCGAACCTACGGATTCAACAACACTCGAAGGACCAGCATGGACAAGACCGTTCCTCTGATTCCTAATCGAAGGCACACTACCGCAACATGTCTCAGAAGCCCGACGCATCAGTCGCCGATCCAAGGCATTCACAGTCATCAACAGACAGTTATACAAGCGTCACCCAGATACTCCAGAAGTGCATCGATGAAGAAGACGGCAAAGCCCTACTACTTGAAATCCCCGAGGGCACCTGCGGCACCACGCGAGCAGTCGAGCGCTCGTATCCAAAGCGTTCCGAGCAGGGTTCTACTGGCCCACTGCGATGAAAAACACAGAAGACATCGTACGACGTTGCATCGCCTGTCAAAAATTTGCCAGCAGGCCGCACGCCCCAGCCTCAGAACTCAAGATCATACCACTATCATGGCCCTTCGCCACCTGGGTACTTGACATGGTGGGCCCACTCAAGAAATCATCAAAGGGAGGAAGAACTCACCTGCTAGTATCAGTCGACAAGTTCACCAAATGGATCGAAGCAGTGCCCATCACCAGCTCCACAGCCCTCACGGCGGTGAACTTCATCAAATCAATTATCTTCATGTTCAGGGTGCCACACAACATCATCACAGACAATGGCACAAACTTCACAGCAGCAGAATTCCAGAACTTCTGCGAAGAACTGGGCATCAAAATCAACTATGCATCAGTCGCACACCCGCAATCCAACGGCCAGGTGGAAAAAGCAAACGGCCTAGTATGCGGAGGACTCAAAAAGCGGCTCCTCGCACCACTCGAGAAGGTCGCGGGCAACTGGGTAGAAGAACTCCCTGTCGTACTATGGGGCCTACGCACCACCCCGAATACTGTAACCCATTACACACCTTTCTTTATGGTGTACGGGTCGGAGGCGGTGCTACCACATGACCTCAAATTTGGGGTACCCCGGATCTCAGGGTACGAAGAAGAGGAAGCAGAAGAAGCGCTGCAAGATGACAAGGACACAACAGATGAAGCAAGGGACACAGCCCTAGCAAAGTCAGAGGGATACCAGGACAAACTGCGCACTTACCAAAGCAGTCGCCTGTGCACCAGAACCTTCAATAAAGGCGACCTTGTCCTACGGCTCATACAAGAGAAAGTTCACAAGCTCGCCCCCCAATGGGAAGGACAGTTCATAATCACATAAGTCATAGGAGGAGGCGCCTATAGACTGAAGAACCCGAAGACTGACGAGGACGTGGGAAATCCATGGAACGTAGGGAACCTACGCCTGTTCTACCCATAGTCTCCACAGTCATGCTCATCTGGCAACTCATGTAAACCTTCGACGCAATAAAATGATGTTGCCCAAATTCTACCACAACAAAGCACTCGGGGACTCGAGCACAAAAACTCCCCCTGAGAGACGCTATCATCGCAATCGCGATCTCTTACCAAAGCACTCGGGGGCTCAAGCACAAAAACTCCCCCCGAGAGACGCTATCGTCACAATCGTGATATTTTACTAAAGCACTCGGGCGCTCGAGCACAAAAACTCCCCCTGAGAGACGCTATCGTCGCAATCGCGATCTCTTACCAAAGCACTCGGGGGCTCGAGCACAAAAACTCCCCCCGAGAGACGCTATCGTCGCAATCGCGATCTTTCGCAAAAGCACTCGGGGGCTCGAGCACAAAACCCCCCGAGAGACGCTATCATCGCAATCGCGATCTTTCACAAAAGCACTTGGGGGCTCGATTTCAAAATCTCCTCTCGAGAGAAATCATCATCGCTCACGCAGCCCGAAGCTCAAAAGGGTCCAAGCAAAAACCCATCGACAAGCGCCACCCGTTGAACTCTGTCCGGAATCAAAAGGAAAGACACGGCTACAACCAGATGGAACACCCTATACTTTGAAGAAATACGGACGGAGCGCAGGACGCGGGCAAATATTTAAGTCTTCACCTAATCGCCAACGATCACCTAAAGACTCGGGGGCTACTCCCATCGGGAGCGCTGCCGCGCACCCGATAAAAGACAGAAAATAATGGAAGAATGACAAAGGAAACAGATCTCAGCCTACATTCGACTCTTCGACTCAAACGTAGACTCGGGGGCTACTCCCATCGGGAGCGCTGTCGCGCACCCGATAGAACCCACAAAGCGAAGTTTTAATGGACTTGAAGACAACTTTCGATCGCTAAGGACTCGAAAACAGCTATCGGCCGCAAAGGGCTCAAAGACAAATTCCCTTGCAAAGGCTCAAGCATAGTTCACATCACAAGGATCATTTTCAGTACAAAAAAGATTCAAAGTACATTGGATAGAAGGCAGCTCTGATTACTCGTAGGCAATCCTCATTACATGGAGAACTAACCTAGTTACAAAAGACGCAAGCAGCCAATAAAGCCTACAACATCAATCACTCAAGAAATTATGACTTCTACATAAGTGCCCATGCTGGGATGACTGGCACTAAGACAGCAAGCATCATCACAAACAAAGGAGGAGTTGAAGCAACAGACTCATGATGTTAATGACATAACAAAAAGTGAAGCTCGACTTATTTGCGGAGCAGTCGAAGACGCTGCTCCACTAGCTTGTTCTCCTGCTCCACCAGCTTCTTCTCCAGCTCCACCCGTGCTGCCGGCAAAGATGCCGCTGCCGCCTCCAGTTCTACAAGGTCGCCTGGCACGCCCGCTTGACCGGTGGTTTGACGTCGAGATCCTCTTCAAAACCGGAGAGGGAAGCAGTTGAAGACGGCTCCGCATCAGCACCCGAAGATTCACCGGAGGAGGAAGCAGTTGAAGACGCAGGCGAAGGACTCCTCGACCTGTCAGAACCATCACTGCCTGTCTTCGGCCAGTACGGATCCATGCGGTTGCCGCTCGGTTCAAAGGCACGGATGAAAAGAGTGTCTTCACCATCAAAACGACAACAAAGAGTGTCACCATCACGCAAGTTCAACCGACGAGCAAAGGATTTCCAGCCAAAGCCAAGAAAAATCAAGCGGGAACTATCGATCTCCAACTTAACATAAGAAGGAGATCGAGCGCACCCCTGAAGACGAAGCAGCAAGCCATCAAGGCCACGCTCAGAAACAATGGCAGAAAATGCAGAAGGAAGAAGAATACGAGCAGCGCCCGGCCACGGACGTGTAGGAGAAAGTCATAACACCAAACACCCTCCTCCGAGGAAGAGGAGGAAGGCACCAACGCTGCACCATGACGACTACCGTGAGAAGAGCGCGGGGTACGACCACCACGGCCGCGGCGAGCAAGACCACGGCCAGTCATACCAGCTCCACGCTTGGGCGCCATGAGAAGAGGAAGAGAAAGAGAAGCAAGATGAGCAGAGGACGAATACCACTGCTAGAAGAAAAAGAGGGGCCTATTTATAGCATAAACCCTAGAGCACATAGAAGCCCAGATGACGGGAGCCATTAATTCAAAGACCAAGCACGCCGGGCGATTCGATGTTCGAGACAAAGATGCCTTCACACGGGAGGCACAATGCGCTGGACGCGTCAAATCTCGCACGTTTTCAATACGTGCATCGATAACTCAACAGGCGGCTGCAGAACGACACAAAAAGCCATCATTATGACCGGTCATGCAGACATGACGGTTAGCAGCCAGAGCATCTTTTGACGGTCCTCCAGCAAGGAGATAGTTATCTTCACCAAACAAGAGGTAAATTAAAGAGGCAGTCAGCAGAAGAGGCAACTTGCAAGCACCATTTTTTGCATAGTTTAAATACATTTTTCTAATATATCTAACTCCCATCGGGAGCGTATCTACCTGTGAGAGTTTCGGGTGCTCCCTCACCCAGAAGAAAAAATGTGCTCGAGTGATCACTCGCACCTACGAGAGTCTCAGGTGCTCCCTCATCACGACGCGAGATGAGCAGACTTACACTCGCCAGATCGAACGGTCCCGGAGTATCGGGTGCTCCCTCACCCCGAGAGCAAAAGAGATATTTGAGTGATTACTCGCAAAACTCTATATACTCAAGCACTCGACGACCTCCCGAGAAAATATCCCTCTACGCACGAGCACTTGGAGAAGCTCCACGAGTGACCGCTAAAACCGCTCACTTGATTGTTTATTCCAAGTGGGTGCATTATCTACTAGGCTCCGCGCCTCAATAAAAGTACATATTCCTGGAACACGATACACTGTGCCCATATGCCACGCAAGCTTAGCGTGTAGGTAAGACCCTGTTGCGAAGATCGGACGGGCTGAGACTTGCCGAAGAGCGATTTCACTCCCAACCTTTTCCATGCGCATGCATGATAGAAAAAGCTGGGCGGACGCGCCTAGGCTACGAACTTTACTGGCGGCAATTGATCATTGTAAGACCTGCAGCGGCATGACTTTTGCTAGACACTAGTGTTCCAAGCTCATGTCGAGGGACATGGGTTTGATTGGGCTACTGCGGTTTTTGCCACTAGTGCAATTCACCAAGGCTCGACCAGTCGACACCTTGGGCCCTTTCAGCTTAGCATCCCTCGAAACAGGTTTTGTCATCGCCCCAGACTGCCAGGGACCCGCGGTTGAACCGTGCATACATCAAAACGATGCTAGAGTGGATTCGAGTCCCTGCGCGCCTCTTCGAGTCCCCCAGGCACTCGGGGGATACTGACGAGGGGGTGACCCCACGACTCCCAAGGATGAGCCTACCCGGTGTACCAGAAGACAGAAGGCCCACAAAGATGCTGCCTGGGCCTAGCCTTGGCCCACTAGTGGCACCGACGTAGGAGTCCGCGAGTCATAAGGAAGGTGCAAACTTTCCGTACGGAACAACATCATGGTTAGGAAACCTCATCTGTAATCAGGACGGACTCCCCGAGACCTAGCCTAGTATATAAGGGCTAGGAGGGGAGACGTCGAGATAAAGCAATAGACAATCTGTAAACCTAGCCTTGTGCGCACTAGCCTCGACTTCCCTGTAATCGCCATCTCCAATCAATAATATCGAGCAGGAACGTATCCTCCTGTTAGCCGACGAGCTTATCGTCCAACCTGTGCCTCTCATGACTAACCCAGGGTCCCTGACCATGGGATTTTCCGGGGTACATCCCCGTCATCCTCAAAATGGGAGTCGGTGTATACTGGCTTGTCATGGTATCATCTGGGTCACATATGTGCGTGTAGGTACGAGCATCCATATCTCGGTGTCAAGTGAAGTCAAGAAAATCAATATGTAGCCCCCATGAATCGGCGTAGACAATTATATGTCATGTCGAGTCATAGTAAAGCCAATATGTTTGTTATTTTAAAATCGAGGTGTAGCCCCCATGAGTCGGTATGATTAATTTATGTTAATACCGAGTCATAGTAGAGTCAACCTATAACCCCCTTGTACCAGATTTTAGTTCATTTGATAATGTTCATGAAAGTCGGTATTTTGACGGAGGAAAGAATTGATATGTTTGTGTATGCTGAGAAAAGTAAGCAGATAAAAGAAAAAATATGCTTATGTATGCAAGAAATGTAAGAGCTCATATAGAAGCTGATCGTACGCGTGGCTGTCACAACATTCTTTAACGGTACAAGATCAGCACTGGCCGACTCCTTAAACAGGAGGTTTTCTGTCTGTCTTATAGATAAGAATTTCTCGTCACTTAATTGCGCGCAAGTCGAAAACTTCTCTGTAAGCAAGCATCGCATGACTTATTCTAGTGTTCTGTATAATAGAATAAAACTCAACAGGCGTCTGATAAAGCCAGCCAATGTTTGAACTAAAACGGGTCACGTAGGTCATAGAAGTGCGAGTTTGCATCAGCTATACAGGCAATTTCATGTATATGCCGAGTCCCCAGTTGAAGAATTGAAGTCGAAAGATTTCAAGTCCCCAGGGTCCCTAAATAAAGCTATATACATTCCTGGTACCAGGGAAAGGGGTGATCAAGCCCTCCAGGTTTCCAAGGATTGAAATGCGAGAATGTAATGCAAAATGACAGAAAATTAAGAGCCGGTATGCAATAGTTGACTTTTGTATTTTTATTGATGCTTTTAACAAGTGCCCAGGGACATTCCTGGCCTATTTATATATAATGGAGACGAAGTTGTGCCATATCCCACGACTTTATGAGTCTCCTTCTTGAGTAAGCGCGTGGTCGCCGGCTATCGCTCATTAACTAAACGACAGGTTTCACTAGGCAAACTTGTACTCAACGTAGGGGGTTGTCGATGTTTGGCGATGGGCCGAGTCACGCCTGTTGTTCTTACCATTTCCTTGGAGTTTGATGACCTGGGACAACTCTGTAATAGGCAGGTATGGTGTCTCTTGGGTCTGACGTCCTTGGGTCGTAGGAGTCGGACAAATTTTCTTCAGGCAGGTTAAACTGCTTGTTGTTTTTACCCCATTGTCGTTTGAATGCAAGCATGTAGTGGCATTGTTCCCAAGAGTGGTTTGCAGGGCGACCCGGTCTAGAACTCTTTGGGCGGGGCTCTTGTAGAGCTTCCTCAGATTTATGTATCTGAGTTCTTTTGTCTAGTCTTGCAAAATTTCCTAGTTTCCGGGAGCCGGATCTAACGTTTTTGTCCGGGTCCTCCAAAATCTTACGTTTTCCATTGCTTTGATTTTGATTTTGAATCCTTTCATACTAGGCTTCATTGGAGTCGGTGCATCTGATGACAACGTCTACTATTCCTTGCAGATCTTCGACTATTCCTTCATGTGGTTTAGCGCATGGATCACTGATGTCTACGCACGCTTCTATTCTTGTAGACTATGTTGGGCCTCCAAGCGCAGAGGTTTGTAGGACAGCAGCAATTTCCCTCAAGTGGATGACCTAAGGTTTATCGAACTCAGTGAAGTAGAGGTTGAAGATGGTCTCTCTCAAGAAACCCTACAATTAAGATACAAGAAGCCTCTTGTGTCCCCAACACACCTAATACAACTAGGAGTTGTATAGGTGCACTAGTTCGGCGAAGAGATGGTAAAATATGGGTGATAGGTGTAGCAAAGCAAGGTAACATAAATCTGTAATAAAAAGTGAAGCAAGCAAACAAGTAGTAAACGTGAGCGCAAATGGTATTGCAACGGTGGAAACAAGGCCTAGGCTTCATACTTTCACTAGAGGAAACTCCCAACAACATTAACATAGTCTAATCACATGATATTCCTCAGAAAACATGCAACGGAGACGTACTCGGAGGTCATTCCTGTGTGGTCAAGAGAGGACGAGAATTGTGTAGGGCTACAAAAGCACACCTCAGAGTTTGTAGTTCTCATCTATGGATTTCCCAATGTCACCACGGCCATCCAAAGGGAGTACCACAATCACAACAACATATCTAAAGGACAGTCAAAGACAAGCACCAAGAGACTCTCAATCTTCAATCCACACACAAAAGAGGAAATCACTCATGAAAATATTCTTATAAACCATTTTCAATAGACCGATGTCACCATGGTCTCGGGGATTATACTAGATAAGATCAAGTGAGTACATCAATCCAATACATAGAAGAAGGGGAAGCATCATGGGATCATCCTAGATTAACATAGCCTATGATCACTATCAAGATCACATCATGGGAGAGAGAGAGAAGACCACATAGCTACTGGTAGAAACCTCAGCCCCGAGGAGGAACTACTCCCGCTTCATGGAGGGAGGAAGCAACGTTGATGGAGATGAATCCGGGGGAACTTCCCCGTCCCGGCAGGGTGCCGGCACAGAAATTATGGTCCCCCGAAACTTGGTGGCGATGGCGGCGGAGATCGAAATTGCTTCTGGAGAAAGGGTTCTCGAATCAGGGTTTTCGCGTCGCGATTAAAAATAAGGGCCAAGGGGGGCCACCAGGAGTCTAGGCGGCCTCCCGGCGCGGCCACCCCCTAGGCCGCGCCCACTGGCCTCCTAGGCACCAGGTGGGGCCCCTCTGCCCCCCCTTCGGGCGTAATGAAGCTTCTGGAACGCTTATTTTTATATATTTTCCCGGAATTTTCTGAGCACCTTTAATAATGGGAAAACCTGAAATAAAAAAACAGCAGAAAACAGAAACTGGCACTCGGGTGAACTGAGTTAATAGGTTAGTCCAAATATGATCAAAAGTGTATGGAAGTTCATCAATATCATAGCAATATCACACAAAAGAGGCATGGAGCAAGCAGAAATTATAGATACGTTTTGGACGTATCAACATCCCCAAGCTTAATTCCTGCTCGTCCTCGAGTAGGTATATGATAACAAGCATAATTTCTGTGGTGACATGCTAACAACCATATAAGAACTTTTAAGTAAAGCAATCAAATCATGCAATTCAATTCAAGTCATAACAGGAAAGAGTCTATATTTAGCATTGAAACAAGCAACATAAGAACATAAAGGTGCAAGAGCTCTCGCTGTCCTTGACTCGAATGTCTCCAAATGGTGTTTGCCTGCAAGAAAGGGGATAGGGATATACGATAAAAAAGTATTTTTTTGTTGAGAACTCAATCTACTAAAGTTTCAAAGTTGGTCTTCTTTGGAATCTTATCTTGACTCATCCCCAGACCACTAGTCAGGTACAAGTCAAAATGATCCACTCCTTTTCAATATTTTGAGCACTCATGCAATGGATGAGCGTAAGCAAGAAAGTTGACACTTAGGATGGCAAAGAGAGAATATGGTGGAGGAGGAAGTCAAAAAGGTGTGAAAGGCTCACATCAATGAGTACAATCATAGGCGAGTGAAAGCCAAATGATAGATAAGATGTGAGGAGTAGGGATTGCCATGCAACGGATGCACATATGAGCTAAGGTAAGCTCTCCGATGGAACTAGTGGGGGTGCATCCAACTTGCTTGCTCAAGAAGACCTAGAGCTCATTTGAGGAGGCTCATCATTGGAATATACAAGCCAAGTTCTATAGTGTGAAGGTCCCCACATAGCTATATGCATGAATGATAATCTCTATGGAGTACAAGATATAAGATGGAGTACAAGTGTGGATCTCTCAAAAGGAATAGTAGTGTGCCCCCTTCTCTCTTTTTATTTTCTTTTTCTCTTTTTTCTATTTTTTCTATTTTTTTGGTGGCCTCAATGGCTCTTTCTATTTCTCTCATTTTTCCTCTTTGGGATCTTTTAATTTTGTCATCTTTGGGAGCTTTTCCTCACTTCAGGGGAAACACTCTATATATTACAAAAATTATAGAAAATCTTTTACACTTTACAAAAGTACTCATATCATAAAGAAGATGTAACTATCATGAAGTATGCAAATGTATGCCTCTGCCAGTGTAGCAGGATGTGCAATAATACTAGCACGTCATGTACAAATGATTAGGGCAAGGCCCAACTAGCATGCGGCTCATCGATCAAGCAAGTAGCATGTATGACATGAAGATCAAGTGATGAGAGGGTGGATGTTGCATGGCAATGTATCTCGGAAAGGCTATGGAAATGCCTTGATAGGTAGGTATGGTGGCTGTTTTGAGGAAGGATATAAGGAGGTTTATGATGACAGAGCGTATCATGCCAAGTATTTGGATGTACCGGCGAAGGTGGACGCCAACTCTCGGAGTGAGAAGAAAGCAATGCATGGCACAGGAGAGGCTAGCAAATATGGGAAGGTGGAAGTGTCAACTTTCGAATACTCACATTAGTCCGAGGAACTCGTGCACTTATTATCGGTAACTCTCAATCTAATAGGAGGTTCTCAAAGAGACAAGTACCCCGAGGAGGAGTGTATGGGAGTTTGGTTATCTTTGCGCATCCTCGACTCATGGTACGTGAGTGTACTCTAATATCCGATCCCTCCAAAGAGTAGTGATCCATCTAGTAGCTAAAGTTCTCAACTAATTTGTAAGTTTTGAAAATAAACACGGATTTCCCAAAATACGACATCTATCACTAATAGGCTAAAGCTCTTGACACCAAAAGTCCAAACATTACTCAAGAGAATACCTCAAAACTATTGCAAGTTACTACTACAAAAGAATAGCAACCTCAATTACCTACTTCAAGTCAAGACACACAACTCAGTGCAACAGGCAAACTCTCTAAACAAGATAAACATGAAAACTCAAGAGAGTTCCAACAACAAACTAAACAAAAGCTCTTAAAAGATAAGCATGAAATCTAAGAGCTAAACATGGCAGTAGCTATGAAAAAGATAAAGAACACACACAACAAAGATAAGCATGAAGAATCCTATGTTGTGTTCTAGATTTTGAAAGTGGAGCGTGTTTCTCTCCCACACAAAGAAAGCTGGGTTCTAACTTGTTATGAACAGCAAGAAAAGCTAAATAAAACTAAAAATAAAACCTAAGAGCGAGACGCTCCAAGCATAGCACATAACGCATGAAGTGATAAAAATATAGTGAAACGAAAGACGAACTGATAATTGTTGATGGGGAAGGGGATGCACGGGGGCATCCCCAAGCTTAGACGCTTGAGTCTCCTTGAATATTTCTTGGGGATGCATGGGGGCATCCCCAAGCTTGAGCGCTTGACACTCCTGAATCTTCTTTTATCACCTTCCCTCGCACACTTGAAAACTCCCTTCATACATAACTCATCATAATCTGATTAGCGAGTTTAGCAACCATAATAAAATAATTTTTCCCTACTTGAAATAAGGATATTCTTTAAGAGCTACTGTTTCTCAAGTCGCCAAAATTTTTATGCAAATAAAAAGAAAGCTTAAGGTTTGCAAAACGAAGAAAAGGACAAACAGGACAGAATCTGTGGAAAAGCAGACAAGCAGGTAGTAAAGAATTTTTTAGGGATACTTATGCAACTCAACAAAAAAAACTCAGAACATACTAAAGTTCCATGATTGTATAGAGCACGCTTTGTAAAAAATTCAGATCAAAAAGATGATCTGGGATTTTTCTATGATTTTTCCCGTCACGAGGACATAATCTGTTTTCTGGACAACATGTCACAACTTTCACTTCCCTTGTCATATGAGGCTATAAATGGCACAAAGCTTGAAAAGTAAAGATAGAATGATGTTGCTACAGTGGTAAAAATCATCAAGACCACTAAAAACTGAAATAACAAACTGAAAGTGAAGGTAACAACGGTTGTCTCCCTAGAGCTCTTTCTTTATAGCCATAAAGATATGCTTAAGACTTTAATGATGCTCTCGTAGGAATAAGAGTTGAAGAACAAAAGAGAGCACCAAGAAGAAAATACCAAACACATTTAAGCCTAACATGCTTCCTATGCATAGGAATATTGCAATAGAATAATTCATTGAAGCACAAAGCAATAAGCATAGGAAGGCAAAACAAGTGCAGCTTCGAAACCTTCAACATAAAGAGAGGGAACTTGATATTATTGAAATATCTATAAGCATGTGTTCCCTTCTCATAATAAGTTTCAGTGGGATCATGAATAAATCAACAATATAAGTATCACATAAAGCATTGTTACCATGATCCACATGCAAAAAGGTACTCTTACTCTCCACATAAGCATAATCTTTCTCATTGGTAATAGTGGGAGTAGGACTATCATAAACAACTTGAACACTATAGATTAATTGTGTATTAGGAAGATGGTGTTCAGCAAGGGAGTAATCCCCTCCATGATTATGACAAGTTTCATAAGGATAATTTCTGCTTATGTCATAGGTACCTTTACAATCACTATAGATAGGAGTTATAACATCATCATAGTAGAGAAGAGCATTATCATTGCTAGCAACTATATTTGTAAACATGTTGTCTTTATTCTTAATAGAAAAATAACTATCAATTACCACATCACCAATGGGTAAAGGACTTGCAATCCTATCATCCCCAAGCTTAGAGCTTTCTATATCATCATTTTCAGAGTTGGCACCAAAAAGATTTTCAAGATCATAAGTGGCATTATCATTATCTTACCAATCACAATAAGTAACATGCATATCATAATCAAAATCATCTTCAATAGTGCCTACGTACTTAACATCAGGATAATAATGAATGCAATCAAGCTCACCATCCTCCATAATTTATGTCCGTTAGGATAAAAATTGATGCGAGGAAAATGCTCAGGCCAGGTTGATACCCATTCTTCTTCCTTCTTGCTCCTCTTCCTCCTCCTCTTCTTTTTATTCTTCTTCACCTTAGGAGGGAGTGGTTGGAGATGAAGTTTATCCATATATCTTGGTTTATCACTAGAAACAATAGGGGAAACTTGGGAGAAACTCTCCTTTTTATTAGTAGAAATATAAGAGACATTTTTATACTTTGGTAAAGTTCCCTCCTTCCTAATCTTACTTATGTAATCATTTTCATGGCAATTAACAACACAATAGAGATGGCATTTTTGCAAAGTGTTGTTTATTCCTAAGGCATTAACATCTAGCCAAGAAGTCTTTTCTGATAACTCTTCACACATCAAAAATAACATAAGTTCATCATAAAGATCAGGGGTGATCATGGTATCACACAACTGGTTAACAGTTATGTTTTGAAAGTTCATGCATTGAAAATTAAAGTGACCCTCTATACCACAAAGTTCACAAGTAAAAGGATAAAGGTCACACAATTATCTAGCAATTTCATTTAAATCTTTGACCCAAGTGATTGTTATTTCATGCTTATGTTGCTTACAATACTTCTCTTCTTCAATCATAGGCCTTTCACAGGGTCTATCCACTCCACAAAAATTAACATGCTTATATAAAACTTCATTTTCAGGAATTGGATCATGCATGTTGCAATCATCATGAACAATTTTATCTTCTTTGCAAATCTCTTTAAAAGGTTCATGATGCTTGATCCAATCCTCCTTAGGCATATTAAGATGTGAAGCAAAAGATTTGAGGGAATCAACAAGGAATTGAGAATCAAGCCCAAACTTAGCACTAAACTTATTAAAACTTGCAGTTTCAACAAAGGACTTAATGCAATCATACTCATAAATTATACCTGACTCTTTACCTTTGTCGATCTCCCAATCTTCAGTGTTGCGTTGAATTCTTTCAAGGAGTTCCCATTTAGCATCAATCTTTTCGTTTGTGAAAGAACCCATAGAGGAAGCATCGAGCAAGTCTTTATCCTGTCGAGAGAGCCTTGCATAAAAATTAGTAATAATGATATATTTGGGGAGCCCATGGTTAGGAAATTTTAGCATTAAAGTTTTCAGTCTCCCCCAAGCTTGAGCTATGCTCTCTCCGTCATGAGGATAGAAATTATAAACATAATTCTTATTCTCATGGACTTCATTAAGAGGATAAAACTTGGAGTAAAAGAGAGACTAGATCTCTTCCCAATCCAGCATGTGAGAATCTTCTAGTAGCCTATACCATTCCAATGCTTTTCCTTTCAGTGACAAGGCAAATAATTTCCTCATGTCTGCATCTCTTGTCAAACCTGAAATCTTAAATAACTCACAAAGTTCTGTAAGTTTCAAAAAATGAATACTAGGATTGACTGTTCCATCATAACAATCATTCCTAATTATTTCAATTATCCCAAGTGGTATTTGGAACGAGATACATTCAGTAGGTGGAGGAGACTTCTCTACCACGGGTGTGGTAAAGCGGCCTTCCCCAAGGAACAAACTAAGAGTGCGGTTTTCCATAAACATAACTAGTGAAAATAAGAACAAGAAACGAAAAGATTTAATTGCAAGATCTAAAGATATACCTTCAAACACTTACTTCCCCGGCAACGGCGACAGAAATAGCTTGATGTCTATGCACGCTTCTATTCTTGTAAACTATGTTGGGCCTCAAAGCGCAGAGGTTTGTAGGGCAGCAGCAATTTCCCTCAAGTGGATGACCTAAGGTTTATCGAACTCAGGGAAGTAAAGGTTGAAGATGGTCTCTCTCAAGCAACCCTGCAATTAAGATACAAGAAGTCTCTTGTGTCCCCAACACACCTAATACAACTAGGAGTTGTATAGGTGCACTAGTTCGGCGAAGAGATGGTAAAATATGGGTGATAGGTGTAGCAAGGTAATATAAATTTGTAATAAAAAGTGCAGCAAGCAAACAAGTAGTAAACTGAGTGCAAACGGTATTGCAACGGTGGAAACAAGGCCTAGGCTTCATACTTTCACTAGTGGCAACCCCCAACAACATTAACATAGTCTAATCACATGATATTCCTCACAAAACATGCAACGAAGACATACTCGGAGGTCATTCCTTTGTGGTCAAGAGAGGATGAGAATTGTGTATGGCTACACAAGCACACCTCAGAGTTCGTAGTTCTCATCTATGGATTTCCCAATGTCACCGCGGCCATCCAAAGAGAGTACCACAATCACCACAACATATCTAAAGGATAGTCAAAGACAAGCACCAAGAGACTCTCAATCTTCAATCCACACACAAAAGAGGAAATCACTCATGAAAATATTCTTCTAACCCATGTCCAATAGACCGTTGTCACCATGGTCTGGGGGATTATACTAGATAAGATCAAGTGAGTACATCAATCCAATACATAGAAGAAGGGGAAGCATCATGGGATCATCCTAGATTAACATAGCCTATGATCACAATCAAGATCACATCATGGGAGAGAGAGAAGACCACATAGCTACTGGTAGAAACCTCAGCCCCGAGGAGGAACTACTCCCGCTGCATGGAGGGAGGAAGCAACGTTGATGGAGATGAATCCGGGGGCACTTCCCCGTCCCGGCAGGGTGCCGGCACAGGAATTCTGGTCCCCCAAAACTTGGTGGCGATGGTGGCGGAGATCAGAATTGCTTCTGGAGAAAAGGGTTCTCGAATCAGGGTTTTCGCGTCGCGATTAAAAATAAGGGCCAAGGGGGGCAGCCAGGGGGGCCACCAGGAGTCTAGGCGGCCTCCCGGCGCGGCCACCCCTTAGGCCGCGCCCACTGGCCGCCTAGGCACCAGGTGGGGCCCCTCTGGCCCCCTTCGGGCGTAAGGAAGCTTCTGGAACGCTGATTTTTTATATATTTTTCCCGGAATTTTTTGAGCACTTTTAATAACGGGAAAACCTGAAATACAAAAACAGCAGAAAACAGAAACTGGCACTGGGGTGCATTGAGTTAATAGGTTAGTCCAAATATGATCAAAAGTGTATGGAAGTTCATCAATATCATAACAATATCACACAAAAGAGGCATGGAGCAAGCAGAAATTATAGATACGTTTTGGACGTATCAATCACAGGCCCAAGCCAGCGGTCCAGGCCCGCGTAATTATCATTTGTCCGAGCCTCTCGTGAAGATTGACTGTGCATTTTCGTGGAGTCGTTGAGTTCCCAAGCTATTTCTCTTTGTAGCCAGGTGGCCCTTGGTGGTTTTCAGAGGGTCCGAGCTCTCGTTAGCAACACGATCTGGACTTTTGCCAATTGGCTTCCTGAATTTGGCCGCGTCCGGAGGATTTTCTTGAACTCCTTCGTGTTAGGTTTCTTCAAAAGGACTCGATATTCCCTTGTCATTGCCGTCTTCGTCATCTGAAAAAGAGACTTTTTCTGGAAATTGTGAAACGTTCTCTCCTTCCATGGTCTTGACAGAATTCTCTGGTGCTGAATATTCATAGGTGAACCCAACGAAATTACGAGTGGAGCCGGTCGGCTTCTGATGACCTAATTCCTTGGAGTCGGTACGGGGACTTGTGATGGAGCGGTACGGTGTCTGAAAACAGGGAAAATGACGAGGATCGGCCTTGGCAAAGAGGCCAATGCGAGTTCTCGCATGGCCAGGAGAGTAGATCGGATATTGGAAAGACGTCTCCCCTCCCAGCCTTTATATACTAGGCTAGGTCTCGGGGAGTCCGTACTATATTACAGAGATAGTTTCCTAGTTCTAGTCTTGCCTTGCGCGCCAAGTCGTGCCTTCCATATCAGTCGCAGACTCCTACATCGGTGTCTTGATTGGGCTAGTAGTGGGCCTGACGAGGCTTTCCAGTGGGCCTCCTGTCTTCATACATACCAGGTATCCTCACACGCAGGATTCGTGGGGTCACCCCCTCGTCAGTAGCCCCCGAGTGCCTGGGAGACTCGAAGAGTCGCGCGGGGAGTCGAATTCGTCAATGCTTTATTATTGCAGGCACAGCATAGCCAAGGGTCGCTGGAAGTTTTGAGCCATGACAATACCTGTTTCGAGGGATTGCTAAGCTGAAAGGGCCCAAGGAGTCTACTGGTCGAGCCTTGGTGAATTGCGCTAGTGGAAAATACCGCAGTAGCCCAATCAAGCTCACGTCCCTCGACATAAACTTGGAACGACCGGTGTCTAGCAAAGTCATGCCGCTGCAGGTCTTATAGGATCAATTGCTGCCAGTCTAAGCAAATA
This sequence comes from Bromus sterilis, assembly GCA_950022295.1. Classification (NCBI taxonomy): domain Eukaryota; kingdom Viridiplantae; phylum Streptophyta; class Magnoliopsida; order Poales; family Poaceae; genus Bromus; species Bromus sterilis. The sequence continues at coordinate 283,476,562 of OX465597.1, forward strand.
GCCTGAGCGCGTCCGCTCGGCTCTTTCTATCATGCGAGCGCATGGAAAAGATCGGGAGTGAAATCGCTCTGCAGCAAGTCCCGGCCCGGCCATTCTGCGCAGCGGGGTCTTACCTACATGCTAAGCTTGTGTGGCATCTGGGTACAGTGTATCGTAGCCCAGGTATAATTGTTTTTTGTAGAGGCACGGAGCCTGGTTAGCGATGCACCCACTCGGAATAAAAAATCAAGTGAGCTATTAGTAGTCACTCGCGGAGCTTATGAGTGCTCGGGCGAGGGGTCGTATAGGAAAGCATCCGCTCGGAATGTCGTCGAGTACGTGGGTATTTTAGCCTGCTGAGCTTTTGCGAGTAGTGACTCGAGCGCCTTTTTTTTCGAGGTGAGGGAGCACCCGAACTCCACAGATGTGTTTTTTCCGCTGACACGAGTAGTCCTGCGAGGGCATGTTCGCATTTTGTTCTCGAGGTGAGGGAGCACCCGAAACTCTGTAAGTGCGAGTGGTTTATTCGAGCATATCCTTATATTCTGGGTGAGGGAGCACCCAAACTCTCAAGATTTTGGTATTTTACTCTTCTTTGGATAAAGATACTCCCGATGGGAGTAAAAGATTTTGGAATCGGAATATTTTGTCATTTAGGGATAGGTGTCCTTTGCCAGTCTTTTGTTTTTTCCAATTGTTTTTATCCTGATTCGTCCTTCTTGGGATGTTGCGTGGATAGGCTTTGCCATGCTATTTTGTGACCTATGATGATGCTTGGTCTTTGATTCGTCGCGTCTTCTAGCCATTATGATGACTTGGTCGCCGCGCTGCCTAGTGCCCGTTGGATTTCCATGGTGTGTATGGGAAACAGGCGAGATTTGACGTGTCCTTTAAATATTGCTGACCGTGTGAAGGCATCTTTTTCTTGGAATCTGTAACGCCCGACGTATTTGGTCTTTGATTTAATGATGGCGCCTCTTGGGCTTCTGTATTTTTTCCTTGTTTATCCCTGGGCTGCACTATAAATACCCGCTGCGTTATTGCCTGGATTTGTCCATTCGCTCTTCTCCCTTTATTCTACTTCTTCCTATGGCTCCCAAGCGGGATGGTGGTGCTTCTGGCCGAGGTCGTGGTCGGCGTGGTCGTGGTGGCCGTACCCCTCGCTCTTCTCGTGGAGGGCGTCGTGGAGCTGCGGTGGTTCCCTCCTCGTCTTCTACAGATGAGGGTGTTTGGAGTTATGATTGCCTTCTGCGCGTTCTTAGTTGCACTGCAACTCGGATCCCTCTCCCATTCTCCTTTTCCTCCATGATTTCTAAGCTTAGTCTGAGGGGTCTATGGCTTCAGCTTTAGGGGTGCGCTCGACCTCCTGCTTGGGTTGAGCTTTCTGTTGATGGCTCCTTCTTGGTCTTCCTTGATGCTGGCTGGAGATCGTTTTCACGGCTTCTCCTTCTTCTCCTGCTTCTCCCGTGACTTCATCTTCGGCCGATTCCTCGGCTGATGGTGCTTTCTCTTCTAGTTCTAAGGATGAACTGGCCGTCAAACCGGTCGTCAAGCGGTTACGTCAGTAGGCGAGGCACCTTGTAAAACTGGAGGACGGTGATGGCTTCTCGTCCCTCGTTGGTTACCCAAAGTGGAAGGTTGAGATGTAGACAACAGCAAATTTCCCTCGGTGAAGATACCAAGGTTTGTCTCCAGTAGGACTCCGACAACAAAAGGAAGGTGACAACGACGCCAGCAATTAGGCGGTTGACGTGGACCTGCACACACAACAGATACCTTTGTTCCCAACGAGTACAGAGAGGTTGTCAATCCCTCCAGTCTTGTTGTTTACAAAGAATCAAACGCACGGGATAATAATGATAGCGATAGCAACATAAAAGGAAATAATGCAGAAAATAAAAAGTGGTGTAAACAGTGGTGGAAATATGGACCGGGGTCCCATGATGTTCACTAGTGATGTCTCTCTACCAAAAGATGATAAAATATCCATTGATACGTCCAAATTGCATCACTTCTTTATATCGTAATTCATCCTTATTCATTGATATATTTCATATTACGATGATGTTCTTATGTTGTTTTGGCTTATTTTACACAGTTTGCAACTTTCTGGTGCCGAAGCAGCAGACGCAGGATTCAGCGGTAAAAAGTGGACGCTGAGTTGCTGAAGAAAAATACCTCCAAATTACCTGAAAATCGACGGAGGGTATTTTTTAGAAGAATAACGAAGACACGCCGAAGAGGGGCCATAGGGGGGCCACAGGAGCCCCAGGTGGCCACCTGGCGCGGCCCCACCCCTGGCCGCGCCGGGAGGGCGCCTGGAGCCCTGGGGCCACTCCCGGGTCCCCCCCTCTGGCCTATAGACTCCTTGTTACGCGAAAACCTAAAAAAGAGAAGCTTTTACGGAGTTCCGGCGCCGCTCCGTGGCGGAAACCTACAGAGAAGAAAAGGGCTCTCCGGCGGGCAGATTCCGCCGAGGAGATCACCTCCCGGAAGGGGAGATCATCGCCATCGTCATCACCATCATCACGGGCATCATCGAGATCATCATCAACATCATCCCCAACATCAGCACCGTCTCCACCGCCATCCAATCTCACTCACAAGTTTATCTTGTATTGTAATCCGTACTATCTATCCTCTCTACTCTACCGATGTTGATTACTACTTTGTGGTGAATGCTATTGAGTTTTGTTGGAGAAATATCATTATGTCTAGATTGTTTATCATATATTTATCACCCCTGATCATGATCTCTTTTATGTCTTGCGAGTAGTTACTTTAGTTCTTGAGGACATGGGAGAAGTCTAGTTGTTAGTAGTCATATGATGTTGAAGTAATTTGTGTTGTTTGATATTTAAGTTGTGTTGTTATTTTCCTAGTGGTGTTGTGTGAGTCGAACACTCAACACTTCGCCTTATTAAGGACCTAGGGGATTGCATTGTGTATAAAGAATGCTTATGGTGGGTTGCCGGAGTGACAGAAACTTGAACCGTAGTTTGCACACTTTTGCACAAGGGAAGAATGGATCCTTGATCTTATTGCTGTGGTTAGGCTTTGCCTTAATTTCTATCTTGTATTTGTGGATGCTTGCAAGATGTTTAATCATCAGAGTGCACTTATCTTAGTCTAGAAGGTGTGCTCGCATAGATCCACCCACTTAACACTTATCAGCACAACACTTGTTATCGATACAGAGTATTGCCAAAGCACGTGACTACCTCCCCATGTGTCCTCAAGAACGATTTAGTCTTTATAAGCTCAGTTGCCAGGCTTACCCTTTGCTCAAAAGGATTGGCCCACTTGCTGCTCCTCAGTACTATTTACTTTGCTTGCTTTTATCTTATTGTTGCTTATATCGAAAACCCCTAAAAAGTTATCTTTCAGTGCTTGCAGTTATTCCTTGTCCGAAATCACCTATCAATACCTTTCGCTCCTCGTTGGGTTCGACACTCTTACTTATCAAAAACTCTGCAATAGATCCCTTTATGTTGAGGGTCATCAAGTAACGTTTTCTGGCGCCGTTGCCGGGGAGCATAGCGCTATTGGTAAGTGAAGCTGGTAAGGAAATTTTTATATTTTTATTTTTATTTTGCTGTTGTTGCTGTTTGTCCGTATGGACAACCTAGCTATTGGATCGTTGCTTATGGGGAAACACCCCACGTCTGTGGTGGTTGTACCTCCCCCTACTGAAACTGTGCCTTATAAAATACCAGCTGCTATTATCGATTGTGTTTTGGCTAATCGTTATGCAGGAGACAGACATCCCAATGAACACTTGCTATATTTATCACAACTATGTTCACTATTTAAGCTTGCAGGTGTATCAAAGGAGTTTGTCATGAAGAAATTGTTCTCCGTATCGCTTATAGATAAAGCTTCAGATTGGTATAAGCTTCTCGATAACTCTCATTTGCTTGATTGGCAAGAGCTTATGTCTCTCTTTTATACCAAGTTTTGTCCTCTTCATGAAATTCATCGAGACAGGAATTATATCTATAACTTTAGGTCTCGTGACGGAGAAAGCATCGCTCAAGCTTGGGGAAGATTAATCTCTAATGCTCAAATGTCCTATTCATGAGCTCCCCAAGAAAACTATACTTACAAATTTTTATGCTAGACTTTCTCATCAGGATAAGGAGATGTTGGATGCCTCCTCTAGTGGGGTATTTCAGACAAAAAGCATTGAAGAAAGATGGGATCTCCTTGAAAGGATCCAGAAGAATACCGAAGATTGGGAAAAAGATAAAGGTATTGAATCCGCTATAAATTATGAGCATGATTCTATAGAGAGCTATGTGAAAACTGATTACTTTAATACCTTTTTCTCTAAGATTGGTCTTGATTCCCATCTAATGATTGATTTTTGTAAGGACTTTGCCTCTCATATTGACTCTTCTAAGAAGAAGAAGAATCAGCATCATAAACCCTTCAAAGAATCATCTATTGATATTCATGTTGCTGACCCTATTGTGCCTGCAGTTATATATGAAAAGCCCCCTTTTCCCGTAAGAATAAGGGAGCAATCCTTCGTGACAGGCATATTGAACAAGAGTGAGAGAAGAATTGATGAGCATGAGGACCAGATTAAGGTCGATCCTCGAGTTGCATTGGTTAAGGATCTTATTACTAATGATGCTTTAGATTCCAATATAAATTTTTGTGTTGTTTCCACTAACCTTGTCACAGCCAAGAATAAAGGCCCAATTTCAGGTACTCCAGTAGTATCTGTTAAAATAGGAGATCACAATTATTATGGTCTATGCGATTTGGGATCGAGTGCTAGTGCTATCCCGTATTCACTTTATCAAGAGATCATGGGTGAAATTTCACCTTGCGAACTTGAAGAAGTTGATGTTACTATTCATCTTGCAAACAGAGCAATTATCTCTCCTATCGGAATTGTGAGAGACGTTGAAGTTTTATGCGGAAAGGTAAAATATCCTACCGACTTTCTAGTACTTGGTTCAGTACGGGGTAATTTTTGTCCCATTATTTTCGATAGACCTTTTCTCAGAACTTGTGGAGCTATAATAGATTGCAAGAAAGGTAAAGTTTCTGTTGAATTCAATGGTGATCCATATGAATTTAATTTTTCTTAGTTCTCTAAGCAGCCACGTGGTACTGATTTTCCTAGTAATGATAAGATTATTGAAGATGTTTCTTCCATTGCTATTCCTCCTAATGATCCTTTGCAGCAATATATGGAGGACCACGAGAATGATTTGCATATGCAGGAGAGGAATGAGCTGGACGAAATATTCTTAAGAAAATCTGCTATCCTAAAGCACAACCTTCCAGTTGAGCCTTTGGGAATTTTGTTGAAACCAAAAGAAGATTCAGTGTTTGATGTTAAACCTCTTCCGGATTCTCTCAAATATGCTTATTTAGATGAAAAGAAAATATATCATGTTATTATAAATTATAACCTTTCAGGGTATGAAGAAGAGCGACTATTGGAAGTACTTCGCAAACATCGAGGTGCAATTGGCTATACCCTTGATTACCTTAAGGGGATTAGTCCGTCTATTTGTCAACATACCATCAACCTTGAGCCTGATGCTAAACTAGCTGTTGATCATCAACGACGGTTGAATCCTAAAATGATGGATGTTGTAAGGACTGAGGTTCTCAAGCTTCTAGCCGCAGGTATTATCTACCCTATAGCTGATAGTAAGTGGGTAAGCCCGGTTCATTGTGTTCCAAAGAAAGGAGGAACAACTGTGGTTCCTAATGATAAGAATGAACTAATACCTCAGAGAATTATTATTGGATATAGAATGTGTATTGATTACAGGAAGCTGAAAAAGGCAAACAGGAAGGACCACTACCCGTTACCGTTAATCGACCAAATGCTTGAAATGTTATCCAAGAATACTCATTTTTGTTATTTAGATGGTTATTCCGGCTTCTCTCAAATTCATGTTAACACTGCTGATCAAGAGAAGACCACTTTTACTTGTCCCTATGGTACTTATGCTTATAGACGTATGCCTTTTGGTTTATGTAATGCCCCTTCTACTTTTCAAAGGTTTGTGTCTGCTATTTTTCATGGTTTTTGTGAAGAAATTGTGGAGGTATTCATGGACGATTTCTCCGTCTATGGAACGTCTTTTGACCATTGTCTCCACAACCTTAATAAAGTTTTGCAGAGATGTGAGGAGACAAATATGTTGCTTAACTGGGAGAAGTGTCACTTTATGGTCAAAAAGGGAATTGTTCTTGGCCACAAGATTTCCAAGAGGGGAATTGAGGTGGACAGGGCCAAGATCGAAGCAATTGAAAGGATGTCCTACCCAAGGGACATCAAAGGTATTTGTAGTTTTCTCGATCATGCTGGTTTCTATAGAAGATTTATTAAAGACTTTTCTAAGACTTCGAGACCCCTCACTAATCTTCTCCAGAAGAAAGTTCCTTTTGTTTTTGATGAAGATTGTAAGGAAGCCTTCGAAGTTCTTAAGAAAGCTTTAATAACTGCTCCTATAGTACAACCACCTGATTGGAATTTACCTTTTGAAATTATGTGTGATGCTAGTGATTTTGCTGTTGGAGCTGTTTTAGGGCAGAGGGTTGATAAGAAGTTGAATGTTATATATTATGCTAGCAAAACCCTTGATAGTGCTCAAAAGAATTATGCTACTACTGAGAAGGAATTCTTCGCAGTAGTGTTTTCTTGTGATATGTTTAGGCAGTATATTGTTGATTCTAAGATTATTGTTCATACTGACCATGTTGCCATTAAGTATCTTATGGAGAAGAAGGATGCCAAACCAAGGCTCACACGATGGGTACTCCTTCTTCAAGAATTTGATTTGCAGATTGTCGATAGGAAAGGAGCAGACAATCCGGTGGCAGATAATCTTTCAAGGATGGAAGATATATCGCATGATCCCATTCCACTCAACGACAGTTTTCCAGACGAACAGCTAGCTATTGTAAAAGTACAATCTCTCTCCGATCCTTGGTTTGCAGATTATGCTAACTCTATGGTTGCAATTTTTTTGCCTCCAGGTTTAACATTTCGACAAAGGAAGAAGTTCTTTCTTGATTTAAGGCATTACTTTTGGGATGACCCACATCTTTTCAAAGAAGGTCCAGATGGGATCGTGAGAAGATGCATACCGGAACACGAGTTGAAGGACATTCTCAAACAATGTCACGACAGTCCATATGGAGGACATCATGCTGGTGAGAGGACCGCACATAAGGTTCTTCAATCAGGTTTTTATTGGCCTACTCTCTTTAAGGATGCTAGAAGTTATGTCTTATCCTGTAATAAGTGTCAGAGAGTTGGTAATGTTAGTAGGAGGAATGAGATGCCTATGAATTACTCTCTAGTGATTGAGCCTTTTGATTGCTGGGGTTTTGATTTTATGGGTCCTTTTCCCTCCTCGCACAAGTACACTCACATTTTAGTTGCTATTGATTATGTAACCAAGTGGATAGAGGCAATCCCCACTGAAACTGCTGATCACAAGACATCTTTGAAAATGCTCAAGGATGTAATTTTTCCTAGGTTTGGAGTACCCAGGTACCTCATGACTGATGGGGGTTCACATTTTACACATGGATCTTTTAGAAAAGCTTTAGCCAAGTACGATGTCAATCATAGAATTGCTTCACCGTACCACCCTCAAACTAGTGGGCAAGTTGAGCTCACCAATAGAGAGATCAAGTTGATCTTACAGAAGACAGTCAATAGAAATAGAAAAGATTGGTCAAATAAGTTAGGAGATGCTTTGTGGGCGTATAGAACTGCTTACAAAAACCCAATGGGCATGTCTCCCTATAAGATGGTCTATGGCAAGGCTTGCCATCTGCCATTAGAATTAGAACACAAAGCTTTCTGGGCTATTAGAGAGCTTAATGCTGACCCGAAATTAGCTGGTGAAAAGCGTCTCATGAACTTAACTTCTCTAGATGAGTGGAGAAGTGAAGCCTACGAGAGCGCTAAAATGTTCAAAGAAAAGGTAAAGAAGTGGCATGATAGGAGGATTCTGAAACGTGAATTTAATGTTGGTGATAAAGTTTTGTTGTTTAGATCCCGTTTCAGGTTTTCTCCAGGTAAACTACTTTCCAGGTGGGAAGGGCCATTTCATATTGAGGAAGTCTACCGCTCGGGTGCGATCAAGATTAACAATTTCGAAGGCACCAAACACCAAGTGGTGAATGGGCAAAGACTTAAGCATTACATAGCAGGAGATCCTGTCAATGTTGATGTGGATTTGGTATACACAACAACTCATGAAGAACATGTTGCAACCCTGTTTCAGACACCAGCAGAAGCAGAATAAGTAAAGGTATGTGTTACGGTAAGAAAACATTGCGAAACCGCCATAAAAGTTCCAGATTATGAGTTTTTGCAAAATATAGAAAATTTGAGGACGAAGTGGAGCCGGAGACCAGCTCCAGGGAACCCTGGCGCGGCCCCACCCCTGGCCGCGCCGGGAGGCCACCTGGGCACCTCGGATTCCGTCTCTGACCCCACTTTGGCTCGTTACCTTCCTTTCTGTGCAGAAATTTTTGCTATATATTTTCCCAGATTGTTCCAGCAGCGTATCTCGCGATTTCGTGTGTTTTCTTTTCGAGCTGTTTCTGCCAGGACTAAAAGTTGAGTAGTAGAGATGTCTTCTTGTGGCTCAAGCGGAGAGGACTTCTTGGGATGGCGTCTACGTCAAGTCCAGAAGGATCTTAATCAAGGGAAGCACGTCGATTGGGCTACCGAAGAGGAAACTGCCGCAAGACAAGCGGAGATGGAGCGCTCCGTGAGAGAGGAAGTCAAGACTATCACTTCCCAACAACAAGTAGGTCCAAGCAATCCCATCATGGTGTGATCTGTCCAACCTCAATATGATATTTCTCTTAACCTTTCAGGGCCTTCCACTTCGCATGAAGATCAGCGCACGCTTTCCACCATCTCCGAGGCCTACCGCATCACCAACCAACTTTGTGAAGATTTCCGTGTTCTGAAAGTGCAAGTGGAAATCCTGGAAGCTGAAAACCAAACCCTTCGACGTATAATCAGAGATTTGAAGAACAAGAATAAGGAGTAAATCTCCTTGGGTAATGGCATCCCCTTAGCTTGTTCCAAGCTTGGGGGAGTGCCAGTATCTTTATCTTTATCTTTGTATTTTAGAGTCAAGTAGAGTCGTATCATTTCTAGGGAAGTTATCTTATAAAATAGGTGTTTTCTTTGAGGTCTATCACTCCTTTTTGGAGAGTTATGTATCCGTGAGTGTGGAGTCGTCTATGATGGAATATTAATGAGAAGTCTTTTGACCCCTTCGCTGCACTCGGTATTCTCTTCATGCAATCGACCTCATGATGATTCTTATGGGGAGTATTGACCTTATATCAGTAATGGCTTTGAAAACTTTATTTAATCTTGGCAAACATAGCTTTGGTCATAACAACAAGCATGTTATTTTTCTCAAAGTAGGGACATAGCCAAACCCTCTTTGCTATTTTGCTTGTAGTGTTATGTTGACAAGGAAGATAGCTTGATGTGATATGCTTGTTTTAATGTTTATGCTTTATATTTGTAACACCCTCAGATCCAGTACAGTAATCACTACAGTGATTCCACTATTAGTGATCATTACTGTTGATGATCAAGCCTTGAACACCTTTGATCACAGCTCATTGAAATTCCAACCCTGATAAAATTTTCAAATAAATGTGGATTGTAAATCTTGCTCCAAGGATTGTGGATGCATGTCAATCAACTTGGCCATGGTTAAACCAAATCCAACTAGCCATTTGAATAATCACAAGTCAATGCTAATGATGGAACCAATGTTGTGGGGTTATCACGATTGTTTTGAAAATTAATATATAAACGGAAATCATAGTAAAACCAAAGTTAACGAAACATATTAAATAAAATGCCTAGCAATCTTAGGCCATGATTATATAGCAATGGTTATTTTATTAATGGTATAGTAATATTAAGGAATAATAAATGAAATAAAAACAATAGTTGAGAGTTATTAAATTGTCATGGAAATTATAATAAACAAGTGGAAATTATAAATGAACTAAAAATTGTGCAACCAGTTTTATAAAGTGCCTAAAAATTGGCAGGTTGTATTGGAACCACCTTGGGAAATTATTGCAATGTTTAAATAATAGAAATAAATAAACAGTAGCAAAACAATAGCTTTTACTTCATATTAAACAGTTTATAGGTCTAAATGATTTTATTTTTGTACTAAACTTTTTGTGGAATCACTATAATATGTAACAATAATATTGGGATCATTTACCCATTTTACAAAATTCAATAGGCATCCAAACAAATTATAACCCGAAAGGAAAACAGAAAGAAATAAAGAAAATAAGAAAAACTAAACTGCGCACAGGGCAACAAGCCCACAACCCAGGCCCACCCCCTCTCCCCTCTTTCTCCCTCCCACCAACTCCCCTGCCCCCACCCCGCCACTGTCGCCATGGACGGGGGGCAGAGAGCACGCCGTGGCCCCCCCACCCCACCTGCCCCTCACCTGCCCCCCCTCGCCTCATGGATAAGGCCGAGGCCAGTTATCCCCGAACCCCCCCCCCCTGCCCACCTTCCCTCCTCCTCTTCCTTGGCCTCCCGACGCGGTCGTCGCCACCCTCGCCATTACCGACTTCTGAAGCTCCACGAGCTATGTGAGGCCGACTAGGAGCTGCAGGACGTAGCCTGCTTCGTCATCCTCGGCACACACGAGGAGGGACGCCCTCGAGCCGACGCATCCGATGAATCCCCCTCGTCGGCCCCCGCCACTTCTCACCGGGATGTGCTCCACCCCGAGCCCTCCGGTCTCCACCGAGCCCCTAGCCACCCTGCTGCCACTGTGAGCTCTGTTCCTACCCCCACGCCTCCCTTTCCCCCCCGTTGGAACCCGTCAAGTCACCACTCCCTCCGTGCTCGCATCGCCATTACCGCACCTCGGCCGAGCGGCTCTGCCCCGCGCCCTGCGCGCCCTGGCGGCACCACGGGCTTAGCCGGCCGCCCCTTTGGCCGCGCCCTCACCTCGTCGCCCCCTCGCCGGGTTGGCCTCACCGGCGAGCCACGAGCCGCCGCTGCCTGGCCCTGTTGCTCGTCGCCGGCGAGTGCAGGGATTAACCCCTCTGCCTCTCTCTAACATGTGGGCCCGGTCATGTTAATTAATCTGAGATTAAAAGAATTTGGGATAACCCTATGTTAGACTTCCGAGTGGGCCCAAGGCCATTAGCTAGATTAAACAGATCTGTTTAATTATATGGTTGTATGACACATGGGCCCTTTTGGGTTAATAGTTTAAATAATGCAATTATTAAAATATGTGTATGAAAGGTAGGCCCCACTGGATATTAGATTTAAATAAACCATTTTTATTAGTACTATGTATGACATGTGGGACCCACTGGTCAGTAGGTCCCACTTGTCAGGTTTGACTAGTCAAAAGGCACTGTTCTGGATAATGTTGGGTTTTATTAGATAAACATAATTCCAGAAATTCTTTTAAATGATTTAAAACTTTAAAATTCAATATCTTTTAAACCGTAATTCAGATTCAAAAACTTTATACATGTAAATTGATCAGAAAAATATAACGGATACGGATACGCTATCCGTATGTCAACCACCCCCCTCTAACGTACCGAACATCGACATTCCCCCCTTCGGGCCGTCTGTCGATAATTCCCGGTACCGATAAAAGTTGTCCGGATGAAAAACTTTCGTATACGAAAGTTGCTCAGAACGGATCACCGAATACGGATACGATACCCATACCCCCATCGCACCCCTCTAGCATACCGAACGTGGAACATTTCCCCTCCGGTTCATCTGTTTGCCAGACGACCGGAGCCGGTAAAACTTTCCGGATGAAAATGTTCTAAACATGAAAGTTACTCTGAATGGATCAACTAACACGGATACACCATCCATACGTTTGTCGGATGTCCACGACACCTCCGGCATGTTACCTTCCCCCTCCAGATCATCTGTCCGGTAATCAACCGGTACTGATGAGTCATCCCCGGATAAATTCCCGCTACGCCTAAAAATACTTAACACTGCGTTAGAGCCCCGTTGCTTTGTATCTGATATGTCTTGCCTTTGTATTGCTATTATTGTTGTGTATTTATTGTTTCTCCCCCCCTTTATTCTCCGATAGACCCCGACGTTGTCGTCGACTACACCGCTGCTGAGTACGACTACGTCGTCGACGACCGTACCCCTACAGTCGAGCTTCCAGGCAAGCAGAGCCATTCTCTTCCCCAGATATCGCCTATCTTTCCGTACATTTCTTGCACTAGGCATTATTACTGTTGCTACTACGAGTACAATCCTATTTAATTGCATGGCCTGATTTTGTCGCCCCTTGATGTACCTTCCTTTAATCCTATGCTGCCTATTATTACTTATGCATTATTCAGAAGTGAACCCTGCGCATTGTTAGCTAGGTTTAGAATAGAGGGTCGTGATCACTTTGGGAGTGATCGCGGAAACGATATATTAGAACTGCAACAGGTACGGATCAATGCAGACACCCTAGGGAACCTACAACGGCGAGACTCTGTCGAGTCGCTTCGTGTTTGGCTTACGAGTGGAATGGACTCGTATTTCACTCTCGTCGGCTCAGTAGCGTAGCATCACCGGGATGATACGAGGTTTACCTCTTTAGTTCATTCCGCTGATGTCTCTGTCAAACCTCTTTAAGTGTACCATCGATGGTGATTCCTCCTGGTTTCACTTAATGGTAGGAACTCGAACCAACTGGTGTCCTTAAAGGTAAGAAGTCGGGCGACCCAACGGTGCCCGCAAGTGGTATTGCGACGGGACGACAGGGAGGGTACGACCAGTGTACCGGTGTGCTTGGCCCCTGATCGTTGGCCGCGAGAGTTACCAAACCACGAAAGTCGAGCTCCTCCAGGAGCACACGCGAGACAAGGTAAGGAGACGGTTCACCTTGTTGGTAACCGCAGTGACTTGGTGGGACGACAGGGCAGGCACCGATGTACTGGTGGTCCTGGCTGCTGTCGTTGTTCGCGGGTCAGTTAAGTCGAGGCAACGATAAAGGTTGTCACGCAGGTTAATAAAATGCTAAATGGTTTAGTGAATGTCTTAAGTTGGCTATATGCCATGTACGCACTACCTACCCGTGGGAATTACGAGTTATGGGCTCCTCTGCTTTGTAGTGTCGTCCGAGGACTCTTCAGACGTCAGCAGTACCGCGGCCTGCGCCGGGAAGTGGTGTTGTCTTATTTTCTCGCGCGGTGGTGTCTTATTTGGATTTGCTTTAACTTCACCGGCCAGCCTCGCACCGTGCAGGAGTACGTCGGGGTTAGGGTCCAAAGCCCCGCGTACATAGGATATAGTCCGGCGGATGACCCCTCTGTTGAGTTTGAAAGATGGGCTATGAAGTGTCGGATAGCCTCGGTGGAGCGTTCCCTAACAAGGTTCCCGCCACCCTGGAGACCCGTGCGTGTAGTGTAACACAAGTGCACCCCTGCAAGGAAGATTAATCTATTCGAATAGCCGTGTCCACGGTAACAGGACGCTTTATGCTGAAGCTGGATCTTACCACTAGAAACTATTATTATTAAACTATATGGTTTCGGGTTTTCTTCCTCGCGGGGATGTCGAGGAGGTGAACTCGGAGGCATTGTTAATTATTACAACTTATTATTATACAATGCTGCAGCAACTTCTGCTGCATTGTTACTTTATGCTTTATATAAACTGTTGGCTGATTCTTACCTCATGCCGCAAGACCTCGTCGGAAGATGCTAGTCTTCGTTAGGCCTAGCTTCTTACCCTTGCTCTGGTTTCTGTCTTTCAGTCCACTATATACAGCCTCTTCTTTCCATTGATACAATGCATAATGCTTTATTTCCTTTACTGTTTTGCCTGATCGGCCGCTGCAGTCGACGTTGGAGTCCAGGAGCAGGAGATCCCCGATGCCGACCACCGCAACATGAAGATCCCCGATGCCTTCTACAACGTCGAGTTCCCCGTTGACCAGGAGTAGCTTGGAGGTTCCTAGGCAGGAGGCCTCGCCTTTTCGATCTGTTGTTATTTGTGCTAGCCTTCTTAAGGCAACCTTGTATCCTTGTGTCTGTACTCAGATACTATTGCTTCCGCTGACTTTGTGCTCTCGAGCTGTAGTATTCGAGCCCTCGTGGCCCCTGGCTTGTATTAAACAGCTTGTATTATTTTATTGTAGAGTTGTGTTGTGATATCTCACCGTGAGTCCCTGATCTCGATCGTGTACCTTGCGTGCATGATTAATGTACACGGTCTGATTTTGGGGGCGTCACAATATTGCTTTGCATCCAAGTCATCATCAATTGTCTGTTCTCTCAAAGCCTTTGCTACCAAACCTCTGTACTAAGCGAAATTCTTCTTGTACATCCATACCCTGAAACCAGTATCTTCCATATGAGTCCACCATACCTTCCTATTCGTGGTATTCCACTACCACTCCTAAAGCATAGAATTTTTGTGTTATCCTTAGATGTTCAAAATCTTCTATTTTGTGCCCTTGTTTTAGCTCATGAGCAAGTAGTAGTTAACTGATGATCTTCTTAAGTTGGACAAGTTTTACCCTTGGATTGCATGTCTAATCTGCAAACCCCTAATACGAGGAGGAACTGGCATGAGTGCGCCCAGCTCACAAAAGATAATACAACAAACAAACCCTCCTTCACGCTTTGTTCATGAGAAATCAGAAAACTTTGGCAGTGATAAACAAAGGAGATTGCGGGGATGTGATCGTCCCCATTTGGGAGCCATTCCTCGAAACTTGTCCAATCTGAGAAGCAATTGAGTTATCTATTAGCATTCATTGACAAATCATGCACCTCTCAAAACTTGTTTTCATTCTGTTTGATTTAAGGATAGCACTTGAGTTTTCCCTGCTTGCCTTTAACAAGGCTTTTTCCTTTACTTTTATGTTGAGTCAGTTTTACCTACTTCCTCCTTTTCCAAAGAGAACAGACACTTGATGCTGATGAAGATTCATCAATGTAATGTTGCATTAAGTTTTGCCATGCCATATCATTGTTGACATTATCTCTTGATAAGTACGTTGTTTGCAAAAGCATTTTCCAAGCAAACATCTTCCTTTGTGTTAGCATTTGCACTTCATGACTAATAGCTTGTTCTTTCAAAAAAAAAGTTCCAAGTTGTCTCTTCAAAATACAAAGAGAAAGAGAAAAGGGAAAAGCTATTAGTTGTTCTTTGACCAAAGGACTTGTTTGCCATGATTTGATGAGTTTCCTTAGCCCTACTTTTGATTATAATTGTTATTACTCTTTCATAAGGGCCTTATGAGTTGGAGATTGTTGTTTAGGATGTTTGAGTTTGGTGAAAAGATCATGATGCTTCTTGTCCGTATTTTATTTATCGACACTTCACTCTCTAAACTTGTGGACAGGTTTACCGAGCTCAGTTTTCGCTTGGGGACAAGCGAGGGCTAAGCTTGGGGGAGTTGATACGTCCAAATTGCATCACTATTTTATATCGTAATTCATCCTTATTCATTGATATATTTCATATTACGATGATGTTCTTATGTTGTTTTGGCTTATTTTACACAGTTTGCAACTTTCCGGTGCTGAAGCAGCAGACGCAGGATTCAGCGGTAAAAAGTGGACGCTGAGTTGCTGAAGAAGAATACCTCCAAATTACCTGAAAATCGACGGGTATTTTCCAGAAGAATAACGAAGACACGTCAAAGAGGGGCCAGAGGGGGCCACAGGAGCCCCAGGCGGCCACCTGGCGCGGCCCCACCCCTGGCCGCGCCGGGAGGGCGCCTGGAGCCCTGGGTCCACTCTCGGCTCCCCCCCCCTCTGGCCTATATACTCCTCGTTACGCGAAAACCTAAAAAAGAGAAGATTTTACAGAGTTCCGCCGCCGCTCCGTGGCGGAAACCTACAGAGAAGAAAAGGGCTCTCCGGCGGGCAGATTCCGCCGAGGAGATCACCTCTCGGTAGGGGAGATCATCGCCATCGTCATCACCATCGTCACGGGCATCATCGAGATCATCATCAACATCATCCCCAACATCAGCACCATCTCCACCGCCATCCAATCTCACCTCACAAGTTTATCTTGTGTTGTAATCTGTACTATCTATCCTCTCTACTCTACCGGTGTTGATTACTACTTTGTGGTGAATGCTATTGAGTTTTGTTGGAGAAATATCATTATGTCCAGATTTTTTATCATATATTTATCACCTCTGATCATGATCTCTTTTATGTCTTGTGAGTAGTTACTTTAGTTCTTGAGGACATGGGAGAAGTCTAGTTGTTAGTAGTCATATGATGTTGAAGTAATTTGTGTTGTTTGATATTTAAGTTGTGTTGTTATTTTCCTAGTGGTGTTGTGTGAGTCGAACACTCAACACTTCGCCTTATTAAGGACCTAGGGGAATACATTGTGTATAAAGAATGCTTATGGTGGGTTGCCGGAGTGACAGAAACCTGAACCCCAGTTTGCACACCTTTCCACAAGGGAATAATGGATCCTTGATCTTATTGATGTGGTTAGGCTTTGCCTTAATTTCTATCTTGTATTTGCGGACGCTTGCAAGATGTTTAATCATAAGAGTGCACTTATCTTAGTCTATAAGGTGTGCTAGCATAGATCCACCCACTTAACACTTATCATCACAAATCTTGTTATCGATATGGAGTATGGCGAAAGCACGAGACTACCTCCCCATGTGTCTTCAAGAACGCTTTAGTCTTTATAAGCTCAGTTGCCAGGCTTATCCTTTGCTCAAAAGGATTGGGCCACTTTCTGCTCCTCAGTACTATTTACTTTTCTTGCTTTTATCTTATTGTTGCTTATATCGAAAACCCTTAAAAAATTATCTTTCAGTGCTTGCAGTTATTCCTTGTCCGAAATCACCTATCAATACCTTTCGCTCCTCGTTGGGTTCGATACTCTTACATATCGAAAAAGCTGCAATATATCCCTTTACGTTGAGGGTCATCAGCAATGCGAGGAAAACAAATTACAGCTGGGCAATTGACAGGATTATGTGCGCAAACCAATGCTAACTATGCTATAAAGAAAGGAAGAGGCTCAACATGGGCGGTACACCAAGACAAGTAGACCGAAATCCATCTGCATCTACCTACTAATCATCCACCTTGAGATATCTATCCAGAACATCTCGCTTCTATTAAGTTGCGAATCCCACCCAAAGTGTAAACTCAAAGCAACAGACAATTGCATTAAAGAGCTTTGCGTAAAGTAACCAGTCCTTGCACCCGCAAGTACAAGCACCGTTGTTTTCTCCCTTGTGGCAACAACACATCCCCTAGACTCATGTTTCTGTCACTCAAGCTAGTCATCAGGGGGCATGAACCCACAATCATGCATAACGCTTCCTCTTGGAGTCACTACCTACTACTTGGCCAAAGCAATAAACAACAACGGAGAACATGCAAGAATTACTCAAGAACAGAAATATAAAAGACGAGAATCAAATATATTACTCAAACACAATCTGAACATAGTCTCATAATCCATCAGATCCCAGCAAACTCAGCATAGCAACAGCAGAACGATTACATATGTGCCTCGATCATGTAGGGCATCTCACGAGGTCTAAACCATGAAGAACAAAGAGGGGAGGAGAACATCACATAGCTACTGATCATGGACCCATGGTCCAAGGGGGACTACTCACGTTTCATTCAGGAAGCATCTGATACGTCCAAAAAGCATCACTATTTTATATTGTGATTTCACCTTATTCATTGATATTTTCCACTTTAAAGTGTTGTCCTTATGTTGTTTTGGCTTATTTTACACAGTTTACAACTTTCCGGTGCCGAAACAGCAGAACCAGGATTCAGCGGTGAAGAAGTGGAAACCAAGTTGCTGAAGCGGATCAAGTCCAAATGCGATGAAATTTTACGGGGAGCATTTTTATGCCAAATGACTGGGAGTCACTGAAGGAGAAGGTGAGGGGACCCACCAGGCAGCCAGAAGGGTGCCTGGCGCGACCCCCTTCCTGGCCGCGCCAGGCACCCTCCTGGGTGCCTGGTGGCCCCTCTCAGTGCCCCCTTTCGCCTATATAACCCCTTGGGGGTAGAAACCCCTAAGCAGGAGCTGCTTTCGCGAGGCGCCGCCGCCACGGTGCGGAAACCTACAGAGGAGAAAACCAATCTCCGGCAGAGAGATTCCGCCGGGGAGATCACTGATACGTCCCAAACGTATCTATAATTTCTGCTTGCTCCATGCATGTTTTGTGTGACTTTGCCATGTTTTGGTTGAACTTTATTACACTTTTAAACCAATTTGGACTAACCTACTAACTCAGTGCACCCAGTTGCCAGCTTGTGGTTTTCTGCTGTTTTTGTTTTTCAGGTTTTCCGGCTGATTAAAGTGCCCAAAAATTTCCGCAAAAACTATATTAAAAATTAGCGGGCAGGAAGCTTCCAGAATAACCAAGGGAGAGAGCCGGAACCACCACCAGGGAGCCAGAAGAGTCCCTGGCGCGGCCCCAACCCTAGGGCGCGCCAGGCACCCTCCTGGCTGCCCTGGGTGGCCCCTCGACGCCCCCTTCGCCTATATAACCCACTCGGGGTAGAAACCCCTAAACAAGAACTCTTTTTCGCGGAAACCTCTCTGTTCCGCCGCCGCCGCCGTTTTCAGATCGGGGCTGCCTGGAGAAGCTGCCCCGGCACCCTGCCGGAAGGAGATCACCCCTCCGGGAGACCATCCATAGCCATGGACGCCTCCCGTATGTGCCGTGAGTAGTCCCCCTTGGACCATGGGTCCGTGATCAGTAGCTATGTGATGTCCTCTCCCTCTTTTGTGCTTTCACTTTCGAGACCTCGTGAGCTGCCTCACATGATCGAGGCACCTATGTAATTTTCTGCTGTTGCTATGCTGAGTTTGTTGGGATCTGATGGATTACGAGACTATGTTCAGATTGTGATGAGTAATATATTTGGTTTGCCCTTTTATATTTTGTTCTTGAGTAAATTCTTGCATGTTCTCCGTTGCAGTATTTGCTTTGGCCAAGTTATTTGCTTGCAACTCCAAGAGAGAGCGTTATGCTCGAATGTGGGTTCAGCCCCCTGATGTCTAGCTTGAGTGACAGAAACATGAGACTAGGGGATGTGTTGTTGCCACCAGGGATAAAACAACGGTGATTGTGCCTATTGGTGCAAGAATTGTTTACTTTACGCAAAGTTCTTTTAATGCAGTTGTCTGTTGCTTTGAGTTTACACTTTGGGTGGGATTCGCAACTTAATACCAGCGAGATGTTCTGGATAGATATCTCAAGGTGGATGATTCGTAGTAGATGCAGATGGATTTCGGTCTACTTACCTTGGCGTACTGCTCATTGCTTTTGAGCCCTTCCTTTCTTTGCAGCATAGTTAGCATTGCGGTGCCTTCATAATCCTTTCAATTGCCCAACTGTGATTTGTTTACCTCGCTAGCATTTTTATCATCTTTTGGGAGAAAGACATCACTAGTGAAAATCACGGGACTCCGGTCCATCTTCATACCATTGTTCACACCCACTATTTACCTTTCTGTTTTTACTTTTACTAGTACCTTTTTATCTCTTGCGTTTGATCCTTTGTAAACGACAAGGCCGGAGGAATTGACAACTCCTCTGAACTCGTTGGGAGCAAAGTTATTTGTTTTGTGCAGGTCCACGACAACTCCATGCATCAGAATAATTTCTGGCGCCGTTAGCACCTATCGTACTTATCGTTGAGTCCTACTGGAGACAAACCTTGGTATCTTTACTGAGGGAAATTACCGCTACGCTGCATCTCAACCTTCCACTTGGGGTAACCAACGAGGGGCGAGAAGCCATCAAGATAATTTCTGGCGCCGTTGCCGGGGACTCAAAGGAAGTACAAATACAAGAGTCCTGATAACCGCCAATTTCTGGCGTCGTTGTCGGACTCCTGTATCAAAAATAGGGGAGTTACACGCTATCTTTTACCTTTGATTTTTAGTCTTGTTAGTTTACCTTTCAGTTTTTACTTTTGGGTCCCTAATCAAAAATACCAAAAATACCTGTTACCTTGTTAGTAGCTACCACTATGGCTGGTCCTTTTGCCTTTGGTGAGGCGGAAGTGCTTACCTTTACTAAAAGAGGTGGTGAGAGTTTAAAAGATGCTTGGTATAGAATTAATGATTCTCAAAAAAGATCCACCAAGAAGCAATCCACTGCTATCCTGCTTAGAAATTTTTATGTTGGGATCACTTCTTGGAATAGGTTTCTTTTAGATACTGCTATCAGTGGAAACTTCACAGAGGCCCCAGTTTGGGAAGCCCTTAATGTTATTGAAAATCTTGTAGGAAGTCTCCCTATTGCTAGTATTAAAGAGGACATTACTTTACCTCACATTATGAGAAAACTTGAAAACATAGAGCTAGAGATGCCAGGCATTGATAGGATGAATGAGTTGGAGCGTAAGATTCAAGGGAATTTGAATAGGCTAGATAACTCTCTGCAGAAAATTATCAAAACTTTAGAGACTATCAAAACCCTTGATGAAAAGTCTTCTAGGATAGAAAAGATTGAGGAAGTGATTGAAACTTTAGGAACTACTTTTTCCTCAATCAAAACTAAAAGGGATGAAACTCCGGAAAAGAAGGAACCTAAGTCCGTTTACGTACCCAAGGTTCCTCGAACAAAAGATAGCACACCTATTGCCAAGAGAGTTGAAACGGTGAAAACTTTGGCGGAGACACCTATCTTTAATTTTAATGAAACTCCAACTGATTTCCCCCCTTTTGATTTTATTCCAAGAAGCATTTTTATTCGTCCTTTATTTGAGAAACCTATTAAGACTAGTTGCACTATTGAAGAGCTTTTTGATGATCATGGTAATGGTTCAATAGATGCAACTTGATCTTCTGCTTTAAGCCTAGCTAATGGCTCTAAAGAAGCGCTTTCGGGAGGCAGCCCGCAACGAATTTAGGTTTTTCTTTTTGTTTTTGTTCTGTTCTTAGTGGTCTTGATGATTTTTACTACTGTAGCAACATCATTGTCTCTTTCTTTTTCAAGCTTTGTGCCAAGTTTAGCCTCAGAGTGCTTGAAAGTTCAAAAGTTGGAGCTTGCTGTCCAGAAACAGATTCTGTCTTCTTGACGGGAAAATTCGTGATAAATCACCAGATCATCTTTTTGATCTGAGTTTTTTTGACAGCATGCTACATACAATTGTCTTGCTAGCCCGTGTTCAAAGTTTTTTGATTTGAGTTGCAGAAGTACCTCGAAAAAATTCCCCTTTCTCTGCTGTTCTGTTTTTCTCAGCTTCTGCCCCAGTTTTTCTTTTCGCAGTTTTGCAATCCTTAAGCTTGCTTTTTATTTGAAAACTTTTTTGGGCAGGCAAGAGAAACAGTAGCTCTTCCTGGAAATCTTTATTTGCAGTAGAGGAAAATTATTTTATTAGGGTACTAACCTCTATAATCAGCCTACTATGAGTTATGTATGAAGGGAGTTTTCAAGTGCGCGATGGAAGGTGATGAAAGAAGATCCAGGAGTGTCAAGCCCTCAAGCTTGGGGATGCCCAAGTGCACCCCCAATAAATATTCAAGGAGACTCAAGCGTCTAAGCTTGGGGATGTCCCCGAGGCATCCCCTTCTTCATCAACAATCATCGGTCTGTCTTTCGTTGCACTATATTTTTATCACTTCATGTGTTATGTGCTTTGCTTGGAGCGTCTCGCTCTTTACTTTTCTAGGTTTTTTTTGCTTTCTTTGTTGTAGTAACAAGTTAGACCCCAACTTACTCTTTTATGTGGGAGAGAAACACGCTCCACTTGAACTAGAACTCCTCATAGGATTTGCATGCTTATTACTTTTAGCTGTGAGTTGTTCTTTTCCTTTTCTTAGCTGCTGGTCTATTTAGCTGTAGTGCTTTAGTTTTTCTAGAGCTTTTCTTTTCAGGTTGAACTTTCTATAGGTTTCATGTTTTATCTTGTTAGAGAGTTTGCCTGTTGCAATGAGTTCTGTGTCTTGACTAGAAAGTAGGTAGTTAAAGTTGCTTTTCTTTTTGAAGTAGTAACTTGCAATAGTTTTGAGGTACTGACTAGAATAATGTTTGAACTTTTGGTGTCAAGAGCTCTTGCCTATTAGTGATAGATGTCGTATTTTGGGCAATCCGTGTGTTTTTCGAAAACCAAAAACCCCTGTTGAGAATTCTAGCTACTAGATGGATCACTAACCTCTGGAGGGTTCGAATATTAGAGTACACTCACGTACCATGAGTCGAGGATGCGCAAGGATAACCAAACCCCCATACACTCCTCCTCGGGGTACCTGTCTCTTTGTGAACCTCCTATTAGATTGAGAGTTACCGATAATAAGTGCATGAGTTCTTCGGACTAATGTGAGTATTCGAAAGTTGACACTTCCACCTACCCATACTTTTTCTAGCCTCTTCGGTACCGTGCATTGCCCTTTCTCACCTCGAGAGTTGGCGCATACTTCGCCGGTGCATCCAAACCCTTGGCATGATACGCTCTGTCATCATAAGCCTCATTATATCTTTCCTCAAAACAGCCACCATACCTACCTACAAGGCATTTCCATAGCCTTTCCGAGATACATTGCCATGCAACATCCACCCTCTCATGACTTGATCCTCATGTCATACATGCTACTTGCTTGATCGATGAGCCGCATGCTAGTTGGGCCTTGCCCTAATCATTGCTACATGACGCGCTAGTATCATTGCATATCCTGCTATCCTGGCAAAGGCATACATTTGCATCATGATTAGTTACATTTTCTTTTTGTGAGTACCTTTGTAAAGTGTGAAATATCTCCTATATTCTTGTAAAATATAGAGTATTTCCCCTAAAGTGAGGAAAAGATCCCAAAGAGGACAAAATCAAAAGATCCCAAAGAGGACAAATGAGAGTTAAATAGAAAGAGCCATTGAGGCCACCAAAAAAAAGAGAAAAGGAGAAAAAGAAAAAGAAAAAGAGAGAAGGGGGCATACTACTATTCCTTTTGAGAGATCCACACTAGTACTTCATCTTCTATCCCTTGTACTCCATAGAGATTATCATCATGCATATAGCTATGTGGGGAACTTTTACACTATAGAACTTGGCTTGTATATTCCAATGATGAGCCTCCTCAAACGAGCTCTAGGTCTTCTTGAGCAAGCAAGTTAGATGCACCCCCACTAGTTCCATTGGAGAGCTTTTAGCTCACATGTGCATCCGTTGTATGGCAATCCCTACTCCTCACATCATATCTATCATATGGCCTTCTCTCGCCTATGATTTTCCTCATTGATGTGAGCCTTTCACACACCTTTTTGTCTTCCTCCTCCACCTCTTCTTTCTGTTTCTCCTTTTAGGTGTCAACTTTCTTGCTCACGCTCATCCATTGCATGAGTGCTCAAAATATCGAAAGGGAGTGGATCAGTTTGACATGTACCTGGCTAGTGGTCTGGGGACGAGTCCAGATAAGAATCCAAAGGAGACTAAGTGTGAAACTTTAGTAGATAGTTGTTCTCAACAACCTTTTTTCTCTTTCTTCCCAGTCCCTTGCTTGCACGCAAACACCATCTGGAGACATTCGAGTCACGGACAGCAAGAACTCTTGCACCTTTTGTTCTTTTGTGGCTTGTGTTAATCCCAATATAGACTCTTGCCTGTTAAGACTTGAATTGAATTGCATGCTTTGATTGCTTTACTTAACAGTCCTTATTTGGTTGTGTGGCATGTCACCACAGAAATTATGCTTGTTATCATTTACCTACTCGAGGACGAGCAGGAATTAAGCATGGGGATGTTGATACGTCCCAAACGTATCTATAATTTCTGCTTGCTCCATGCATGTTTTGTGTGACTTTGCCATGTTTTGGTTGAACTTTATTACACTTTTAAACCAATTTGGACTAACCTACTAACTCAGTGCACCCAGTTGCCAGATTCTGGTTTTCTGCTGTTTTTGTTTTTCAGGTTTTCCAACTGATTAAAGTGCCCAAAAAATTCCGCAAAAATTATATTAAAAATCAGCGGGAAGGAAGCTTCCGGAATAACCAAGGGAGAGAGCCGGTACCACCACCAGGGAGCCAGAAGGGTCCCTGGCGCGGCCCCAACCCTAGGGCGCGCCAGGCACCCTCCTGGCTGCCCTGGGTGGCCCCTCGACGCCCCCCTTCGCCTATATAACACCCTCGGGGTAGAAACCCCTAAACAAGAACTCTTTTTCGCGGAAACCTCTCTATTCCGCCGCCGCTGCCGTTTTCAGATCGGGGCTGCCTGGAGAAGCTGCTAGGGCACCCTGCCGGAAGGAGATCACCCCTTCGGGAGACCATACATAGCCATGGACGCCTCCCGTATGTGCCGTGAGTAGTCCCCCTTGGACCATGGGTCCGTGATCAGTAGCTATGTGATGTCCTCTCCCTCTTTTGTGCTTTCACTTTCGAGACCTCGTGAGCTGCCTCACATGATCGAGGCACCTATGTAATTTTCTACTGTTGCTATGCTGAGTTTGTTGGGATCTGATGGATTACGAGACTATGTTCAGATTGTGATGAGTAATATACTTGGTTTGCCCTTTTATATTTTGTTCTTGAGTAAATTCTTGCATGTTCTCCGTTGCAGTATTTGCTTTGGCCAAGTTATTTGCTTGCAACTCCAAGAGAGAGCGTTATGCTCGATTGTGGGTTTAGCCCCCTGATGTCTAGCTTGAGTGACAGAAACATGAGACTAGGGGATGTGCTGTTGCCACCAGGGATAAAACAACGGTGATTGTGCCTATTGGTGCAAGAATTGATTACTTTACGCAAAGTTCTTTTAATGCAGTTGTCTGTTGCTTTGAGTTTACACTTTTGGTGGGATTCGCAACTTAATACCAGCGAGATGTTCTGGATAGATATCTCAAGGTGGATGATTCGTAGTAGATGCAGATGGATTTCGGTCTACTTACCTTGGCGTACTGCTCATTGCTTTTGAGCCCTTCCTTTCTTTCCAGCATAGTTAGCATTGCGGTGCCTTCATAATCCTGTCAATTGCCCAACTGTGATTTGTTTGCCTCGCTAGCATTTTTATCGTCTTTTGGGAGAGAGACATCACTAGTGAAAATCACGGGACTCCGGTCCATCTTCATACCATTGTTCACACCCACTATTTACCTTTCTGTTTTTACTTTTACTAGTACCTTTTTATCTCTTGCGATTGGTCCTTTGTAAACGACAAGGCCGGAGGAATTGACAACTACTCTGAACTCGTTGGGAGAAAAGTTATTTGTTTTGTGCAGGTCCACGACAACTCCACGCATCAGAATAATTTCTGGCGCCGTTGCCACCTATCGTACTTATCGTTGAGTCCTACTGGAGACAAACCTTGGTATCTTTACTGAGGGAAATTACCGCTACGCTGCATCTCAACCTTCCACTTGGGGTAACCAACGAGGGGCGAGAAGCCATCAATCACCTCCCGGAAGGGGAGATCGTCGCCATCATCATCATCATCATCTTCACGGGCATCATCGAGATCATCATCAACATCATCCCCAACATCAGCACCATCTCCATCTACATCCAATCTCATCTCACAATTGCAACTTGTGTTGTAATCCGTACTATCTATCCCCTCTACTCTGTTGGTGTTGATTACTACTTTGTGGTGAATGCTATTGAGTTTTGTTGGAGAAATATTATTGTGTCCAGATTGTTCATCACCTATTTATCACCTCTGATCATGATCTCTTTTATGTCTTGTGAGTAGTTACTTTAGTTCTTGAGAACATGGGAGCAGTCTAGCTGTTAGTAGTCATATGATGTTGAAGTATTATGTGCTGTGTGATACTTAAGTTGTGTTGTAATTTCTCTAGTGGTGTTATGTGAGTCGAACACATAACACTTCACCTTTAATGGGCCTAGAGGGAAACATTGTGCACAAAGGATGCTTATGGTGGGTTGCCGGAGTGACAGAAACCTGAACCCCAGTTCGCAGACTTTCGCACAAGGGAGTTATGGATCCTTGATTGTAATGCTGTGGTTAGGCTTATGCCTTAATTACTACCTTGTATTTGCGGATGCTTGCAAGGTGTGTAATCATAAGAGTACACTTATCTTAGTCTAGAAGGTGTACTAGCATTGATCCACCCACCGATACTTATCACACAATACATATTACTTGGCAGAGTATGGTGAAAGTGACTAGACAATCTCTCCCGTGTTTTCTCAAGAACGCTTTAGCCTTTATAAGTTCAGTTCTTAGGATTATCCTTGTAAAAGGATTGGGCCACTTGCTACTCCTCAGTTACCCTGTTTACTTTGTCCGTCTTTTACTTTTCTGTTGCTTAAACCAAAAACCCCTAAATATTTACCTTTGAGTGTTTGCAGTCTTTCCTTATCCAGTGTCACTTATCAACACCTTCTGCTCCTCGTTGGGATCGACATCCTTATTTATCGAAAAGCTACAATTGATCCCCTAGACTTGTGGGGGTTGGCGCGTTTAACAGGGAAGGAAACTCAACTAAACCTATTAACTTCCTCCATCAGCATCCATGGTGGTGGAGAAGCTCCCGGAGGTGGTTCCTCCCTTCGGCAGGGTGCTGGGTAGAGGGCTCCTGGTGCTTCCGATCTTGGAAGCGCGGCGGCGGCGGAAAAGAGGAGAGATCGCGAAAAAAGGTTCTGGCCTCGAGGGTTTTGGGACAAGAGGGATATATAGGCGAAGGGGGGAAGCCGGAGGTGGACCAGCGGCCCCAGGCGCCCCCTAGCGCGGCCAAGGGGGTGGCCACACCAGGTGGCCGCCTGGGCCACCCCTGGCTCCCCTCTAGCCCCACTTGGGCTCTTCCCGAAGCTTCCTGTACGCTGATTTTTCCTATTTTTTCCCGGAACTTTTCTGGCACTTTAAGTAATGGGAAAACCTGAAAGACAAAAACAGCAGAAAACAGGAACTGGCACTGGGGTGCACTAAGTTAATAGGTTAGTCCCAATATGATCAAAATTGTATGGAAGTGCATCAATATCATAGCAATATCCACAAAAGATGCATGGAACAAGCAGAAATTATAGATACGTTTTGGACGTATCAACATCCCCAAGCTTAATTCCTGCTCGTCCTCGAGTAGGTAAATGATAACAAGCATAATTTCTGTGGTGACATGCTACCAACCATTATGAACTTTTAAGTAAAGAAATCAAGGCATGTAATTCAATTCAAGTCATAAAAGGCAAGAGTCTATATTAGCATTAAAACAAGCAACATAAGAACATAAAGGTGCAAGAGCTCTCGCTGTCCGTGACTCGAATGTCTCCAAATGGTGTTTGCATGAAAGAAAGGGGATAGGAATATACGGGAGAGTAAAACATAGTTTTTATTGTTGAGAACTTAATCTACTAAAGTTTCACACTTGGTCTCCTTTGGAATCTTATCTTGACTCATCCCCAGACCATTAGCCAGGTACAAGTCAAAATGATCCACTCCCTTTCGATATTTTGAGCACTCATGCAATGGATGAGCGTAAGTAAGAAAGTTGACACTTAGGATGGCAAAGAGAGAAAAATGATGGAGGAGGAAGACAAAAAAGGTGTGAAAGGCTCACATCAATGAGGACAATCATAGGCGAGAGAAAGCCAAATGATAGATATGATGTGAGGAGTAGGGATTGCCATGCAACGGAAGCATGAATGATAATCTCTATGGAGTACAAGATATAAGATGGAGTACGAGTGTGGATCTCTCAAAAGGAATAGTAGTGTGCCCCTTCTCTCTTTTTATTTCTTTTTTTTCTATTTTTTTCTATTTTTTGGTGGCCTCAATGGCTCTTTCTATTTCTCTCATTTGTCCTCTTTGGGATCTTTTTATTTTGTCCTCTTTGGGATCTTTTGATTTTTTCCTCACATTAGGGGCAACACTCTATATATTACAAGAAGTATAGAAGATCTTTCGCACTTTACAAAAGTACTCATCATAAATAAAATGAAACTATCATGAAGTATGCAAATGTATGCCTCTACTAGTGAAGCAGGATATGCAATGATACTAGCGCGTCATGTAGCAATGATTAGGGCAAGCCTCAACTAGCATGCGGCTCATCGATCAAGCAAAAGCATGTATGACATGAAGATCAAGTCATGAGAAGGTGGATGTTGCATGGAAATGTATCTCGGAAAGGCTATGGAAATGCCTTGATAGGTAGGTATGGTGGCTGTTTTGAGGAAGGATATAATGAGGCTTATGATGACAGAGTGTATCGTGCCAAGTGTTTGGATGTACCGGCGAAGGTGGATGCCAACTCTCGGAGTGAGAAGAAGGCTAGAAAAATATGGGTAGGTGGAAGTGTCAACTTTCGAATTAGGTGGATGTTTTGAGGAAAGATATAAGGAGGTTTATGATGACAGAGCGTATCATGCCAAGGGTTTGGATGCACCAGCGAGGTAGACGCCAACTTTTGGAGTGAGAAGAGGGCAATGCACGGTACCGAAGAGGCTAGCAAATATGATGAGGTGGATGTGTCAACTTTCGAATACTTACATTAGTCCGAAGAACTCATGCACTTATTATCGGTAACTCTCAATCTAATTAGGAGGTTCACAAAGAGACAAGTACCCCGAGGAGGAGTGTATGGGGGTTTGGTTATCCTTGCGCATCCTCGACTCATGGTACGTGAGTGTACTCTAATATTCGATCCCTCCAAAGATTAGTAATCCATCTAGTAGCTAAAGTTCTCAACTAATTTTGTAGGTTTTTCGAAAATAAACACGGATTGCCCAAAATACGACATCTATCACTAATAGGCTAAAACTCTTGACACCAAAAATTCAAACATTACTCATTGCAATAGCTCAAAACTATTGCAAGTTACTACTACAATTTAATAGCAACCTCAATTACCTACTTCAAGTCAAGACACAAAACTCATTTCAACAGGCAAACTCTCTAAACAAGATAAACATGAAAACTCAAGATAGTTCCAGCAACAAACTAGAAAAAGCTCTTAAAAAGAATAAGCATGAAAACTAAGAGCTAAACATGACAGCAGCTACGAAAAAGATAAAGAACACACGCAGCAAAGATAAGCATGAAAATCCTATGTTGTGTTCTAGGGTGAAGTGGAGCGTGTTTCTCTCCCATACAAAGAAATCTGGGTTCTAACTTGGTATGAACAGCAAGCAAAGCTAAATAAAACTAAAAATGAAAAAGAGCAAGACGCTCCAAGCATAGCACATAATGCATGAAGTGATAAAAATATAGTGGAACGAAAGACGAACTGATAATTGTTGATGGAGAAGGGGATGCATGGGGGAATCCCCAAGATTAGATGCTTGAGTCTTCTTGAATATTTCTTGGGGTGCATGGGGGCATCCCCAAGCTTGAGCGTTTGACCCTCCTGGATCTTCCTTTATCATCTTCCCTCACACACTTGAAAACTCCCTTCATACATAACTCATCATAATTTGATTAGCGAGGTTATTACCCACAATAAAATAATTTTTCTCTACTGGAAATAAGAATATTCTTGAAGAGCTACTGTTTATCAAGATCTCCAAAAAGTTTTTGCAAAGAAAAAGCAAGCTTAAGGTTTGCAAAACGAAGGAAAGACAAAACATAACAGAATCTGTGAAAAACAGACCAGCAGGTAGCAAATAATTTTTTAGGGGTACTTATGCAACTCAAATAAAAAAACTCAGAACATACGAAAGTTCCGTGATTGTATAGAGCATGTTGTGTAAAAAATTTAGATCAAAAATATGCACTGGGATTTTTCTACGATTTTTCCCGTCACGAGCACAGAATCTTTTTTCTGGACAGCATGTCACAACTTTCACTTCCCTTGTCATATGAGGCTATAAATGGCACAAAGCTTAAAAAGTAAAGATACAATGATGTTGCTACAGTAGTAAAAATCATCAAGACCACTAAAAACATAAGAAAAACAAAAAGGAAAACCTAAATTCGTTGCAGGCTGCCTCCCGAAAGCGCTTTCTTTTATGCCTTTAAGCTAGGCATGATGCTAAAGATCAAGTTGTATCAATTGAACCATCATCAAGATCATCAAAAAGCTATTCAATAGTACAACCACTCTTAATAGGACTTTCAAATAAAGGCCTAAGAAAGATACTTCTAGGGATAAAAGAAAAAGACGGAAGATCAATTGGAGTTTCATTTATTCTATTAAAGTAAGGTATCTCTTCCAAAGTCTTCACAGTTTCAACCCCTTTGGCAATAGATGGATTATTTTTTAAACGAGGAGCCTTCGGAACGTAAACGAACCTAGGTTCCTTCTTTGCCGGAGTTTCTACCTTTTTGGTTTTGATTGAGGAGAAATTAGTTCCTAGAGTGTCAATGATTTCCTCAATCTTATCTATCCTAGAAGGATCCAAGTCATGGGATTTGATGGTCTCCAAGGTTTTGAAAATTTTATGCATGGACCTATCGAGTCTATTCAAATTCCCTTGAATCTTATGATCCAACTCACTTATCTTGTTAAGTCTTGGCATCTCTAGCTCTATCTTTTCAAGTTTTTTCATAATGTGAGCTTGGGTAATGTCCTCTTGAATGCTAGCAACAGGGGGCTTTCCAACAAGATTTTCCATAATACTAAGAGCTTCCCAAACTGGGACTTCTAGGAAATTCCCATTGATAGCATTATCTAGAATAAACCTATTCCAAGAAGTAATTCCAACATAAAAGTTTCTAAGCAGGATAGTAGTAGATTGCTTCTTGGTGGCCCTTTTTTCAGAATCATTAATTATATACCAGGCATCTTTCAGAGTTTCACCACCTCTTTGTTTAAAGGTGAGAACTTCTGCTTCACCAAAGGCAAAAGGACCAGACATAATGACAACTACTAGCAAGGTAACTATTTTTTTTATTTTTGATAAGGAACACTAAAGCAAAAACTGAAAGGTAAACTAACAAGACTAAAAAGCAAAGATAAAAGATAGTGTGCAACTCCCCTATCTTGAAGAGTGGAGTCCCCGGCAACGGCGGTAGAAATTAGCTTTGATGGCTTCTCGCCCCTCGTTGGTTACCCAAAGTGGAAGGTTGAGATGTATACAGAAGAAAATTTCCCTTGGTGAAGATACCAAGGTTTGTCTCCAGTAGGACTCCAACAACGACAGGAAGGTGACAACGGCTCCAGCAATTAGGCGGTTGACGTGGACCTTCACACACAACAGATAACTTTGCTCCAACGAGTACAGAGAGGCTGTCAATCTCTCCGGCCTTTTTTTTGACAAAGAATCAAACGCACTGGATAATAATGATAGCGATAGCAACAAAAAAGGAAATAATGCAGAAAATAAATAGCGGTGTAAACAGTGGTGGAAATAAGGACCGGGGTCCCATGATGTTCACTAGTGATGTCTCTCTCCAAAAATACGATAAAATAGCCATGCGAGGTAAACAAATTACAACTGGGCAATTAACAGGATTATGTGCGCAAACCAATGCTAACTATGTTATAAAGAAAGGAAGAGGCTCAAAAGCATGGGCGGTACGCCAAGAAAAGTAAACTGAAATCCATCTGCATCTACCTACTAATCATCCACCTTGAGATATCTATCCAGAACATCTCGCTGGTATTAAGTTGCAAATCCCACCTAAAGTGTAAACTCAAAGCAAAAGACAACTGCATTAAAGAACTTTGCGTAAAGTAAACAATCCTTGCACCCGCAAGTACAAGCACCGTTGTTTTCTCCCTTGTGGCAACAGCACATCTCCTAGACTCATGTTT
Source organism: Bromus sterilis (assembly GCA_950022295.1). Classification (NCBI taxonomy): domain Eukaryota; kingdom Viridiplantae; phylum Streptophyta; class Magnoliopsida; order Poales; family Poaceae; genus Bromus; species Bromus sterilis. Next base: position 283,508,213 of record OX465597.1, read on the forward strand.
CTGTCACTCAAGCTAGTCATCAGGGGGCATGAACCCACAATCATGCATAACGCTCCCTCTTGGACTACCTACTACTTGGCCAAAGCAATAAACAGGAACGGATAACATGAAAGAATTACTCAAGAACATAAATATAAAAGAGGAGAATCAAATATATTACTCAAACACAATCTGAACATAGTCTCATAATCCATCGGATCCCAACAAACTCAGCATAGCAACAGCAGAAAGATTACATATGTGCCTCGATCATGAAGGGCAGCTCACGAGGTCTAAACCATGAAGAACAAAGAGGGGAGGAGAACATCACATAGCTACTGATCATGGACCCATGGTCCAAGGGGGACTACTCACGGTTCATCCGGGAAGCATCCATGGTGGTGGAGAAGCTCCCGGAGGTGGTTCCTCCCTCCGGCAGGGTGCCGGGAAGAGGGCTCCTGTTGCTCCCGATCTTGGAAGAGCGGCGGTGGCGGAACAGAGGAGAGATCGTGAAAAAGGGTTCTGTCCTCGAGGGTTTCGGGACGAGAGGGATATATAGGCGAAGGGGGGCAGCCAGAGGTGGACCAGGGAGCCCAAGGGCCCCCTGGCGCGGCCTAGGGGTTGGCCGCGCCAGGTGGCCGCCTGGGCCACCCCTGGCTCCCCTCTGGCCCCACTTGGGTCTTCCCGAAGCTTCCTGTACGCTGATTTTTCCTATATATTTCCCGGAATTTTTTTGGCACTTTAAGTAATGAGAAAACCTGAAATACAAAAACAGAAGAAAACAGGAACTGGCACTGGGGTGCACTGAGTTAATAGGTTAGTCCAAATATGATCAAAAGTGTATGGAAGTGCATCAATATCATAGCAATATCACACAAAAGATGCATGGAACAAGCAGAAATTGTAGATACGTTTTGGACGTATCAGAAGGCACCTTGCTTCTTCTCGGACTGAGTTGCTACTTTGTCTGTGGTGATGCTCGTCAAGCTGTGGTACGAAAGTGCCAATTATCTCAGCATGAGCGCACATGTAGAAGTCACAATTCCCTGGGATAATTGTAACCCGTTTGGTGGCTGCTCGAGTTCTTTTGAAGTGATAGCTGTCCTTGACTCCTTTTTAATGAGAATTTATCTTTGACTTCTTTGTAATGGAAACTGTCATCGACTCCTTTGTAATGGAAACTGTCTTCGACTCCTTTGTAACCGAAAATGTCTTCGACTCCTTTGTAATGGAAATTGTCTTCAACTCCTTTGTAATGGAAATTGTCTTCGACTCCTTTCTAATGGAAACTGTCTTCGACTCCTTTGTAATGGAAACTGTCTTCGGGTGCGCGGCAGTGCTCCCGATGGGAGTACCCCCCGAGGCTACGTTTGATTTGTGGAATCAGGCGTAGGCTGTGAGCTATCTAGTATGTCCCTTCTTGTGGTTGTTTTTTGGTTTATTCCAGGTTTTAGTCGGGTGCGCGTCAGCGCTCCCGATGGGAGTAGCCCCCGAGTCTTTAGGTGATCGTTTGCGATTAGGTGAAGAATAAAGAACTTTGCATTTCCCGATGCGATTCTCTTATGAAAAATAAAAAAACTCTTGGTGCTTCGAGGAGATCATGTGTTCTGGTTCCCGAGTGTTTGCAGGTAAGGTGGCATGGGCTAGGATAACATCTCTCGGGGTGATTTTATGCTCGAGTCCCCGAGTGCTTTTTTAAGTAAAGGTCGCGTGAGCGAGGATAGCGTCTCTCGGCGGGAGTTTATGCTCGAGCCCCCGAGTGCTTTTTAAGTAGAGAGTCGCGTAAGCGAGGATAGCGTCTCTCGGGGGGAGTTTATGCTCGAGCCCCGAGTGCTTTTTCTGTAGAGAGTCGCGTAAGCGAGGATAGCGTCTCTCGGGGGGAGTTTATGCTCGAGGCCCCGAGTGATTTTTAAGTAGAGAGTCGCGTAAGCGAGGATAGCGTCTCTCGGGGAGATTTTATGCTCGATCCCCCGAGTGCTTTTAAGTGATAATATTTGGGCAACAACATTTTATTTCTTCGGGTATTACATGGGTTGTTGATCGGTACTGCTGTCGGTGCCGCTATAATGTTTGGAGGGCTATGGGTAGAACAAGCGTAGGTTCGCTACGGTCCATGGGTTTCCCACGTCCTCATTGGTCTTCGGGTTCTTCAACCCGTATGCGCCGCCTCCGATGACTTCCGAGATTATGAATGGCCCTTCCCATTGTGGGGCGAGTTTGTGCACTTTTTGTTTTATCAATCGCAAGACGAGGTCCCCTTTGCTGAAGGTTCTGGTCCGTAGGCGACTGCTTTGATATGTGCACAGCTTGTCCTGGTATCCTTCAGATCTTGTTATGGTTGTGTCCCTTGATTCGTCTGCTTCTTCTTTATCGTTCTGCAGTGCTTCTTCTGCTTCTTCCTCTTCGTACCCTGAGATCCGGGGAGCTCCAAATTTTAAGTCGTGCGGCAATACTACTTCTGCCCCGTATACCAGGAAGAAAGGTGAATACTGGGTCGAGCTATTTGGGGTGGTACGCGGGCTCCATAGTACCACGGGAAGTTCTTCTACCCAGTTGCCCACGGCTTGTTCCAGTGGTGCAAGGAGTCGTTTCTTTATTCCTCCACATACTAGGCCGTTTGCTTTCTCCACTTGGCCGTTGGATTGTGGGTGCGCGACTGATGCGTAGTTGACTTTGATGCCCAACTCCTGGCAAAAGTTTTGGAATTCTGCTGCTGTGAAGTATGTACCGTTGTCTGTGATGATGTTGTGTGGTACGCCGAATCTGAAGATGATTGACTTGATGAAGTTAACTGCCGTGAGGGCTATTGAGCTAGTGATTGGTACTGCTTTGATCCATTTGGTGAACTTGTCAACTGCGACTAGTAGGTGTGTTCGTCCTCCTTTTGAAGATTTCTTGAGTGGACCCACCATGTCAAGTCCCCATGTGGCGAATGGCCATGACAGCGGTATAGTTTTGAGTTCTGATGTTGGGGAGTGTGGCCTGCTGGAGAACTTTTGGCAGGTGATGCAACGCCGTACGATATCTTCCGCATTTCTCATGGCGGTCGGCCAGTAGAAACCTGCTCGAAAAGCCTTGGACAAAAATGCGCGACTGCTCGCGTGATGCCCACAGGTGCCTTTGTGAATCTTGAGCAGTAGGGCTTTGTCGTCTTCTTCATCGATACACTTTTGGAGGACCTGAGAGATGCTGCGCTTGTAGAGCTGTCTGTTGATTACTGTGAATGCTTTGGATCATCGACTAATGCGTCGAGCTTCTGCAACTTCCTGTGGTAGGGTGCCTTCGATTAGGAATAGAAGGAATGGTTTTGCCCAGGCTGGATTTTCGAGTGCGGCTGGCTCTGCGACTTCGGTTGCTTGGCTGCTTGTGTCATCGATTGTGCTTGCTGCCGCCACCTGCGCTGGTTAGTTTGTGACATCGGCCTCTGCGACTGCATCGGGAGCCGCTGGCTTTACCTTGATTGATCTCTGGCTGATGCTCTCAAGGAAAACACCTGGTGGTATTGGTCCTCGAGTCGATCTGATGTTCGCAAGTTCGTTGGCTTCTGTGTTATTTGCTCTGGAGACGTAGTTGAGTTCGCAGCCGTCGAATCCTCCCTCTAGTGTGTTGTAGAGCTTCTGGTAGGCCATCATGTTGTCTGCGACTGCGTTACAGTCTCTCATCGCCTGCTGGACGACGAGGTTGGAATCGCCGTAGATTGAGAGGCGAGTGGCGCCGCAAGTTTTTGCCATGCGCATGCCATGGTGTAGTGCCTCGTATTCTGCTTCGTTGTTGGTGGCATTACTGAAGTTGATCTGGAGGACGTATTTGAGCTTCGTTCCTTTGGGGAGACTAGTACGAAGCCTGCTCCGGCTCCTTGCTGTCTTTTGGACCCATCGAAGAACATCATCCATGAGTTGGACAGATCTGGGGGGCCTGGTGTTTAGACCTCTATCCACTCGACCAGGAAGTCTGGGAGTACTTGGGCTTTGATTGTTGTTGGGTGTTTGAACTGCAGATCTCGCGGGTTGAGCTCGATGTTCCACTCAGCGACTCGGCCGATCGCTCCGGGGTTGTTGAGGATGTCCGCGAGTGGTTGATACGTCCAATACGTATCTATAATTTCTGCTTGCTCCATGCTTCTTTTGTGTGATATTGCTATGATATTGATGCACTTCCATACACTTTTGAACATATTTGGACTAACCTATTAACTCAGTGCAACCCAATGCCAGTTCCTGTTTTCTGCTGTTTTTGTATTTCAGGTTTTCCCATTACTTAAGTGCCAAAAAAATTCTAGAAAAAATATAGGAAAAATCAGCGTACAGGAAGCTTCAGGAAAACCAAGGTGGGGCCAGGGGGGAGCCAGGGGTCACCCAGGCGCCACCTGGCGCAGCCACCCCCTAGGACGCGCCAGGGGGGCGCCTGGGGGGCCTGGTCCACCTCTGGCTGCCCCCCTTTGCCTATATATCCCTCACGTCCCGAAACACTCGAGGACAGAACCCTTTTTCGCGATCTCTCCTCTGTTCCGCCGCCGCCGCGCTTCCAAGATCGGGAGCACCAGGAGCCCTCTTCTCGGCACCCTGCCGGAGGGAGTAACCACCTCCGGGAGCTTCTCCACCACCATGGATGCTTCCCGGATGAACCGTGAGTAGTCCACCTCGGACCATGGGTCTATGATAAGTAGCTATGTGATGTTCTCCTCCCCTCTTTGTTCTTCATGGTTTAGACCTCGTGATCTGCCCTACATGATCAAGGCACATATGTAATCTTTCTTCTGTTGCTATGCTGAGTTTGTTGGGATCCGATGGATTATGAGACTATGTTTAAATTGTGTTTGAGTAATATATTTGATTCTCCTCTTTTATATTTATGTTCTTGAGTAATTCTTGCATGTTCTCCGTTGTTTTTTATTGCTTTGGCCAAGTAGTAGGTAGTGACTCCAAGAGGGAGCGTTATGCATGATTGTGGGTTCATGCCCGCTGATGACTAGCTTGAGTGACAGAAACATGAGTCTAGGGGATGTGCTATTGCCACAAGGGAGAAAACAACGGTGCTTGTACTTGCGGTGCAATGATTGTTTACTTTACGCAAAGTTCTTTAATGTAGTTGTCCGTGGCTTTGATTTTACACTTTGGGTGGGATTCGCAACTTAATACCAGCGAGATGTTCTGGATAGATATCTCAAGGTGGATGATTAGTAGGTAGATGCAAATGGATTTCGGTCTACTTGTCTTGGCGTACCGCCCAAGCTTTTGAGCCTCTTCCTTTCTTTATAACATTAGTAGGTAGTTAGCATTAGTTTGCGCACATAATCCTGTCAATTGCCCAGCTGTAATTTGTTTACCTCGCAGTCTATTTTATCGTCTTTTGGGAGAGAGACATCACTAGTGAACATCATGGGATCCCGGTCCATATTTCCAATATTGTTTACACCCGCTATTTATTTTCTGCTTTATTTACTTTTCTGTTGCTATCACTATCATTATTATCCCGTGCGTTTGATCCTTTGTAAACAACAAGGACGGAGGGATTGACAACCTCTCTGAACTCGTTGGGAGCAAAGTTATCTGTTGTGTGTGCAGGTCCATGTCAACCGCCTAATTGCTGGCGCCGTTGTCACCTTCCTGTCGTTGTCGGAGTCCTACTGGAGACAAACCTTTCTATCTTCACCGAGGGAAATTTGTTGATGTCTACATCTCAACCTTCTACTTTGGGTAACCAACGACGGGCGAGAAGCCATCAAAGCTAATTTCTTGCGCCGTGCCGGGGACTCCGCTCTTCAAGATAGGGGAGTTGCACACTATCTTTTATCTTTGCTTTTTAGTCTTGTTAGTTTACCTTTCAGTTTTTGCTTTAGTGTCCTTTATCAAAAATCAAAAAAATAGTTACTTTGTTAGTAGTTGTCATTATGTCTGGTCCTTTTACCTTTGGTGAAGCAGAAGTGCTCACATTTAAACAAAGAGGTGGTGAAAGTCTGAAAGATGCCTGGCATAGAATTAATGATTCTCAAAAAGGGCCACCAAGAAGCAATCCACTACTATCCTGCTTAGGAACTTTTATGTTGGGATTACTTATTGGAATAGGTTTATTCTAGATACTCCTATCAATGGGAATTTCCTAGAAGTCCTAGTTTGGGAAGCTCTTAATATTATGGAAAATTTTGTTGGAAACCCCCTTGTTGCTAGCATTCAAGAGGACATTACCCTAGCTCACATTATGAAAAAACTTGAAATGATAGAGCTAGAGATGCGAAGCATTAATAGGATAAGTGAGTTGGATCGTAAGATCCAAGGGAATTTGAATAGACTCGATTGCTCCATGCATAAAATTTTCAAAACCTTGGAGACCATCAAATCCCATGACTTGGATCCTTCTAGGATAGATAAGATTGAGGAAATCATTGACACTCTAGGAACTACTCTCTCCTCAATCAAAACCAAAAAGGTAGAAACTCCGGAAAAGAAGGAACTTAGGTTCGTTTACGTTCCAAAGGCTCCTTGTTTCAAAAATAATCCATCTATTGCCAAAGGGGTTGAAACTGTGAAGACTTTGGAAGAGATACCTCTCCTTAATAGAATAAATGAAACTCCAATTGATCTTTCGCCTTTTGCTTTTATACCTAGAAGTATATTTATTAGGCCTTTATTTGAAAGACCTCTTAAGAGTGGTTTTACTATTGATAAGCTTTTTGATGATCTTGATGATGGTTCAATTGATACAACTTGATCTTTTTGCATCATGCCTAGCTAATGGCTTTAAAGAAGCGTTTTCGGGAGGCAGCCCGCAATGAATTTAGGTTTTCCTTTTTGTTTTTCTTCTGTTTTTAGTGGTCTTGAGCTTTTTAATACTATAGCAACATCATTGTATCTTTACTTTTCAAGCTTTGTGCCATTTATAGCTTCATATGAAAAGGGAAGTGAAAGTTGTGACATGTTGTCCAGAAAACAGATTCTGTCCTCGTGACGGGAAAAATTACAGAAAAATCCCAGTTCATCTTTTTGAGATGAAATTTTTACACAGCGTGCTCTATACAATCACGGAACTTTCGTATGTTCTGAGTTTTTTTATTTGAGTTGCATAAGTATCCCTAAAAATTCTTTACTATCTGGTCTGTTTTTCACAGATTCTGTCCTGTTTTACCTTTTCTTTGTTTTGCAAACCTTAAGCTTGCTTTTTCTTTGAAAAAACTTTTTGGAAATCTTGAGAAATAGTATCTCTATAAGAATATCCTTATTTCTAGTAGATAAAAAATTATTTTATTATGTGTACTAACCTCGCTAATCAGATAATGACGAGTTATGTATGAAGGGAGTTTTCAGGTGTGCGAGGGAAGACGATAAAAGAAGATTCAAGAGTGTCAAACGCTCAAGCTTGGGGATGCCCCGTGCACCCCAAGAAATATTCAAGGAGACTCAAGCATCTAAGCTTAGGGATGCCCCCTTGCATCCCATTCTCCATCAACAATTATCAGTTCGTCTTTCGTTCCACTATATTTTTATCACTTCATGTGTTATGTGCTATGCTTGGAGCGTCTTGCTCTTTGTTTCCTTTTTAGTTTTATTTAGCTTTGCTTGCTGTTCATAACAAGTTATAACCCAGATTTCTTTGTGTGGGAGATAAACACACTCTACTTCACCCTAGAACACAACATAGGATTTTCATGCTTATCTTTGTTGTGTGTGTTCTTTATCTTTTCGTAGATGCTGTCATGTTTAGCTCTTAGTTTTCATGCTTATCTTTTTAAGAACTTATGTTTAGTTTGTTGCTGGAACTCTCTTGAGTTTTCATGTTTATCTTGTTTAGAGAGTTTGCCTGTTGCACTGAGTTTTGTGTCTTGACTTGGAGTAGGTAATTGAGGTTGCTATTCGATTGTAGTAGTAACTTGCAATAGTTTTGAGGTTTTGCCATGAGTAATGTTTGAACTTTTGGTGTCAAGAGCTTTAGTCTATTAGTGATAGATGTCGTATTTTGGGCAATCCGTGTTTATTTTCGAAAAACCTACAAAATTAGTTGAGAACTTTAGCTACTAGATGGATCACTAATCTTTGGAGGGATCGAATATTAGAGTACACTCACGTACCATGAGTCGAGGATGCGCAAGGATAACAAAACCCCCATACACTCCTCCTCGGGGTACTTGTCTCTTTTTGAACCTCCTATTAGACAGAGAGTTATCGATAATAAGTGCATGAGTTCTTCATACCAATGTGAGTATTCGAAAGTTGACACTTCCACCTTCCCATATTTTTCTAGCCTTTCCTGTGTCGTGCATTTCCTTATTCTCACTCCGAGAGTTGGCGTCCACCTTCGCCGGTACATCCAAATCCTTGGCACGATACGCTCTGTCATCATAAGCCTCATTATATCCTTCCTCAAAACAGCCACCATACCTACCTATCAAGGCATTTCCATAGCCTTTCCGAGATACATTGACATGCAACATCCACCTTCTCATGACTTGATCTTCATGTCATACATGTTCCTACTACATGGCAGAAGCATACATTGCATACATCATGATAGTTACATCTTCTTTATGTCTGAGTACCTTGTAAAGTGTGAAAGATCTTCTATACCTTCTTGTAATATATAGAGTGTTGCCCCTAAAATGAGGAAAAGATCCCAAAGAGGACAAAATCAAAAGATCCCAAAGAGAAAAAAAGAGAGTTAAATAGAAAGAGCCATTGAGGCCACCAAAAAATAGAAAAAATAGAAAAAAAAGAGAAAAATAAAAAAAAAGAGAGAAGGGGGCACACTACTATTCCTTTTGAGAGATCCACACTCGTACTCCATCTTATATCTTGTACTCCATAGAGATTATCATTCATGCATATAGCTATGTGGGGACCTTCACACTATAGAACTTGGCTTGTATATTCCAATGATGAGCCTCCTCAAATGAGCTCTAGGTCTTCTTGAGCAAGCAAGTTGGATGCACCCCCACTAGTTCCATTGGAGAGCTTACCTTAGCTCATATGTGCATCCGTTGCATGGCAATCCCTACTCCTCACATCATATCTATCATTTGGCTTTCTCTCGCCTATTGATTGCCCTCATTGATGTGAGCCTTTCTCACCTTTTTGTCTTCCTCCTCCACCATATTCTCTCTTTGCCATCCTAAGTGTCAACTTTCTTGCTTACGCTCATCCATTGCATGAGTGCTCAAAATATCGAAAAGGAGTGGATCATGTTGACTTGTACCTGGCTAGTGGTCTGCGGATGAGTCAAGATAAGATTCCAAATGTGACGCCCCTAAAATTAATCCGTGTACAGTAATCATACATGCAGGGTACACGACTGAGATTAGGGTGCCACGGTGAGAATATCACAGCACAACACTAAACACAAAAGGATAAACCAATATGTTACAATAAAGGGGGGGTCACACGGACCCGAATACATGAGTTATACAAGCCATAATATCTGAGTACAGACATAGTTAGTCAAGTTTTGCCTTAAGAAGGCTAGCACAAATAAAATCAGAGATACAGATCGAAAAGGCAAGGCCTCCTGCCTGGGAGCCTCCGAAACTACTCCTGGTCCTGGTCAGCGGGGGTCTCGACGTAGTAGTATCCGCCTCCGGGGTACTCCTGCTCCTGGGCTCCAACGTCGACTTCAGCGGCCAATCAGGCAAAACAGTAAAGGAAATAAAGCAGGTGAGTATCTAGTATACCCGCGAGTCTTACGTCCGCTACTAAGCAATATGCATTGTATCAACGGAAAGAAGAGGCTCTATATAGTGGACTGAAAGACAGAAATCCAGAGCAAGGGTAAGAAGCTAGGCCTATCGAAGACTAGCATCTTCCGACGATGTCTTGCAGCATGAGGTAAGAATCAGCCAACAGTTCATATAAAGCATAAAGTAACAACGAAGCAGAAGTTGCTGCAACATTGTATAATATAAGTTGTAATGATTAACAATAATAATAATGCCTCCGAGTTCCCTTCCTCGACTCCCTGCGAGGAAGAAGACCCGGAACCATACAGTTTAATAGTAATAGTTTCTAGTGGTAAGATCCAGCTTCAGCATAAAGCGTCCTGTTACCGTGGACACGGCTATTCGAATAGATTAATCTTCCCTGCAGGGGTGCACTGGCGTGACTCTACGACGCTCGGATCTCCAGGGTGGCGGGAACCTTGTTAGGGAACGCTCCACCAAAGCTATCCGACACAAAGTAGCCCATCCTTCGGCAATCAACACAGAGGTCATCCGCCGGACTATATCCTATGTACGCCGGGCTTTGGACCCTAACCCAAACGTACTCCTGCACGGTGCATGACTGGCCGGTGAAGCAAAATCAAAGCAAATACAAATACACCGCTCGAGCACGAGAAGACAACACCACTTCCCGGCAATCAGCCCGCGGTACTGCTGACGTCTGAAGACCCTCGAACGAGACTACGATGCAGGGGAGCCCACACTCCTCGTCCCACGTGTAGGTAGTGCGTACAAGCCAAAAAGGCTACTCAAGACATCCGCCGAACCATTTAGCATTTTAATTAACCTGCGTGACAACCGTTATCGTTGCCTCGACTTAACCGACCCGCGGTCAACGACAGCAGTCAGGTCCACCAGTACATCGGTGCCTGCCCTGTCGTCCCACCAAGTCACTGCGGTTACCAACAAGGTGAACCGTCTCCTTACCGTGTCTCGTGTTTGCTCTTGGTAGAGCTCGACTTTCGTGGTTTGGTATCTCTCGCGAGATACGAGCAGGGGCCAAGCACGCCAGTAACGTCGGTCGTACCCTCCCTGTCGTTCCCGACGATATACTTCTCGCGGGCACCGTTGGATCGCCCGACTTCTTACCTTTAAGGACAACCGCTATCCAGGACCCTATGGCGGCAAGACAATGTCAGCCTCGAGTGGAGTACAAGGATTACTCCTTCATAGCTCACACTTGAGGTGACTAGGCATAACCCAGATAGGGGCCTTTGGCGGTGTCTGCATTGTACCGTACCTGTGCAGTTGTATATATTGTATCCGTGTTCACCCCCCTGAGTGATCAAGGCCCACTATCTAGTCCTAGCTAACAATGCGCAGGGTTCACTGCTGAATAATACATAAATATAATAGGCAGCATAGGATAAAGGAGGTACATCAAGGGGCGACAAAATCAGGCTATGCAATTGAATAGGATTGTAATCGTAGCAGCAGCAGTAACAATGCCTAGTGCAAGAAAGTACGGAAAAGGTAGGCGATATCTGGGGAAGAGAATGGCTCTGCTTGCCTGGAAGCTCGACGGTAGGGGCAGGGTCGTCGACGAAGTAGTCGTACTCGGCAGCAGTGTAGTTGGCGGTAGCAGCGGGGTCTACCGGAGAACAAAAGGGGGGAAGAAACAATAAATATAAAGCAATCATAGCAAATAGATGAATAGCATGATGTATGCAATGTTAACGGTGTTCTAACGCAGTGTAATGCACGTTGCTCGGAACGGGAATTCATCTGGGGATGAACTGCCAGCTCCGGGTGATTACCGGACAGGGTGTCCGGAGGGGGAAGGGTTCATGCCGGAGGTGTCGTGGACATCCGACAAATATAAGGGGGGTGTATCCGTGTTAGTTGAACTATTCCGAACAACTTTCGTGTTCGGAATAAATTCATCCGGGTACCTTTTATCGGTACCGGGAATTATCGACAGACAGCCCGGAGGGGGGGGAATGTCGATGATCGGTGTGTTAGGGGTGTGTGGTGAGGGTATGGATAGCGTATTCTTATTTGTTGTATTTTTCTGATCAATTTTCATGTATAAAGTTTTTTGATCCGAGTTACGGTTTAAAAGATATTGAATTTCAAAGTTTAAATATTTTTGAAAGGTTTTCTGAATTTCTTTTATGAACAAAATACAACATTATCCACAGAGGGGGGGGTTTGACCAGTCAAAGCTGACATGTGGGTCCCACATGTCAGCCACTGATTATTATAAATCTTTTAATTAAATCAAAATTCACACTGAGCCCACATGTCAGTGACTAAAACAAATTAATTCTATTTATTAAATTTTAATAACCCTGGGCCCACATGTCATTCTGCTATTAACTAATTAACAGTTTTAATTAACTTAAAGGGGCATGGGACCCACATGTCTGTCACTCAGGGGGGGGGTTATTTTGTTTTAGTTAAAAGTGGGGGGTTAGCTGTTAACTAGGGGGGTTAACCCCTAATCTAATCCGGTTGGGGGCCCACTGGCCAGGGAGACAGAGGAGGGGGGGCTGGAGCCCGTGCTCTCACCAGCGAGGCAGAGCCCGGCGAGCTCGAGCTAGAGCTCGCTCCGGTGGGCCATTTCGGGCGCCACGAGGGGGAACGGGAGGGGGTAACCAACCCGCACCCAGTGGTGCTCCAGTAGGACGCCGGGGCGAACTAGGTCGTCAGGGGCGGGCATAGCCGCGGAGGTCCGAGCGTGAGCTCGCGGGCATGGAGCTACGGTGGGAAAAAGGCGCGGTTGAGCGAGGGGAAAGGGTCGGGGTGCTCACAGGGGCCGAGCAGGGCTGGCAGCAGGCGCGGGGGAGGTCGGGGCAGAGCTCGGTGGCGTCAATGGCGCGACGGCCCGAGGAGGAAGAAGCTCGCGATTCGCGATGCGCGGCGCGTCCCCGTGTCGATTGCGAGCACGAGAGGAAGGAGTCGAGCGCGGCCGACCTCCTGGACAACCTCCCGTGGCACGGGGAGGCCGTTGGCCGCGTAGACGACGACCTCCCGGCGACGGCGAGCTCGGGCGAGCTCCTGGCCGAGGGAGAAAACAGCGAGGGGGAGGGCTACTGCTCGATCTAGGGTTGCGCGAGAGGGGAGGCTCCTCGGGGGCGTCGTCTTATCCTCTCGCCACCCCCTGTAGCGACCGAGGCGGCGAGGAGGTCCGGTGGCGACGGCCACTGTTGCCATGGCCGTGTCGGCCAGAGGAACAGGAAGAGGTGGGGGGAAAGAAAAAGGAAAAAGGGGCCCGGGTGGGCCGATGGGTGGGCCTTTGCCCCGTGCGACAGATAACCCGAGCCCAATTGTTCTTTTCTTTTTTTCTGTAAAATTCGGTTAGCATTTATTTAAATGGCTTAGGCATTTTTATAAAATGCCATTTTGGTTCCATAATTAGTAGAGCATATACCTAGAGTACCACAAAAAGTTTAGGGTTTTTCTAAACTCTTTGGGTATTTTATTTTATTATAAAATGGGTAATTGGCCTGGAATTGCTACTGTTATTAATTGTTTACAATTTTCAGTAGCCCAATAAATACCAATGATTACATGGGCATGGTCCAATGATTATTTGGGATTTTATAAAAGTAGTTCCAAGATTTTTGGACAAGATTTTATTGTCACCATATTTTTAATATTCATCAAAAGGCATTTCAGGGTTTGTTTGAATTTTATTTCAAATGGATTGGACTTTAGTTGGCCAATGATTACCAAGGTCCATGGTTCATATTTGCTTGCAACAATACCAAAGGAGAATTTGAATTTGAACTGAACCAGTTGATCAAACAAAAGTTTTGAACAGTAGTGATGAACAGTAACAGTGATTACTGTTCACTGACAGTGAGGGTGTTACAAATCTCCCCCACTACAAGAATTCTCGTCTCGAGAATTTAAGTGGTAGAGGTGAAAAGATCGGGGTATTCTTCACGAAGACGATCTTCGCGTTCCCAAGTGGCTTCATCTTCAGAATGATTCGACCACTGAACTTTGAGGAACTTGGTTGTCTTGTTGCGGGTCTTACGTTCGGACTGATCGAGAATGCGGCTCGGATGTTCTTGATAAGTCAAATCCTATTGCAGCTCAATCATATCATGTTCCACTTCGCGAATAGGGTCCTTGAAGCAGCGTCGGAGTTGCGACACGTGGAAGACATCGTGGACTTGAGAGAGGTTTGGCGGCAATTCCAATCGGTATGCCAATGGTCCACTCCTGGAAAGGATACGGAACGGGCCAATGTAGCGAGGAGCTAACTTGCCTTTGATTCCGAAGCGATGAGTGCCCCTCATAGGAGTGACACGGAGGTACGAGTATTCGCCAGGTTGATAGACCATTTCTTTGTGCTTGCGATCATAGTTGCTCTTCTGACGGGACTGAGCAGCTTTCAAGTGTTCACGAATAACGCGAACCTGATCTTCAGCGTGTTGTATGATGTCCGGACCAATGAGAGTTCGTTCTCCAGTTTCTGACCAATTCAGAGGGGTTCGACACTTACGTCCATAGAGAACTTCAAAGGGTGCCATCTTCAAACTAGCCTGATAGCTATTGTTGTACGAGAATTCAGCAAATGGAAGAGATTCCTCCCATTTCTTACCGAATGAGATGACACAAGCTCGCAGCATATCTTCAAGCACTTGATTAACTCATTCGACTTGTCCTTGCGACTGAGGGTGATAGGCGGTGCTGAAATTCAGGTGAGTGCCCATAGCTTCTTGGAAACTATCCCAAAATCTTGAGGTGAAAATACTGCCACGGTCTGAACTGATCTCCAACGGAATACCGTGGAGCGACACGATTCTGGAAACATACAAGTCTGCCAACTGACTAGCAGAGATCGTCTCCTTGACTGGCAGAAAGTTGGCAACCTTGGAGAAGCGGTCGATGACGACAAAGATAGCATCGTGACCTTTCTGCGATCTGGGAAAACCAGTGAAGAAGTCCATTTCAATCTTGTCCCATTTCCATTCAGGAATAGAAAGTGGTTGCAGAGTTCCAGCAGGTCTTTGATGTTCGGCTTTCACGCGACGGCAAACGTCACACTCGTCAACATAATGAGCAATGTCTTGTTTCATGTTAGACCACCAGTACCGCTGACGAATGTTTTGGTACATCTTGGTACTACCAGGGTGGATCGACAAAGGTGTATCATGAGCTTCTTTCATGACATCAGGGGCGTAATTCAGGTTTGCCTTCGCTACCGGAACCACTAAACGACCCTTGAAGTACACCGCATTATCATCATTTGCATCAATAGTGAAGAATGAGGACTCTCCGCTGGCGACACGCCGCTTAATCTTCCAAATTTCAGAGTCATAATGTTGCACCGTCTTGATGCGGGTGTCGAGGTCTAGTTTGACCACCAGGGAGTTCACATATCCCTTCGGAACAATTTCGATGTTCAGCTTGCGGAGTTCTGCATACAGGCGTGGTTGTTGCACTTGAACTTCAAGTTCACTACAATAGGCTTTGCGGCTTAAGGCATCGGCCACCACATTAGCTTTGCCCGGGGTGTAAGAAATTCCCATGTTGTAGTCGGCTATTGTCTCGAGCCATCTCTACTGGCGGAGATTCAGATCTGGTTGAGTAAACAGGTACTTCAGGCTTTGGTGGTCGGTGTAGATCTCGCAACGATTACCGACGAGGTAATGTCGCCACAGCTTCAATGCATAAATTACCGCTGCCAATTCAAGATCATGTGTTGGATACTTATCTTCGTGAGAACGCAATTGACGAGAGCCATAAGCAATCACTTTGCGCTCTTGCATTTGGACACAGCCTAATCCTTGACGAGATGCGTCGCAATATATCACGAAGTCCTTCTGAGTATCAGGCGGAGCAAGCACTGGGGGAGAAGTGAGCTTGTCCTTGAGGGCTTGGAAGCTTTCCTGACATTTATCTGTCCACTCAAACTTGACGCCTTTGTGAAGCAGGTTAGTCAGAGACCTGGCAATCTTGGAGAAGTTCTCGATGAAACGGCGGCAATAGCTGGCAAGGCCGAGGAAACTTCGGACTTGCTTGAAAGTCTTGGGAGGAGTCCAGTCAAGAATAGCCTGGATACGTTCTGGGTTGACGGCAATGCCGTCCTTGGAAATCACGTGACCAAGGTAGGTCACTTCAGGAAGCCAGAACTCACACTTAGAATACTTAGCGTAGAGTTTGTGTTCTCGAAGCTTTTCCAGTATAAGACGAAGATGTTCAGCATGTTCTTCTTTATTCTTGGAGTATATTAAGATATCATCCAGATAAACAACGACAAACTTGTCGAGGTATTCCATGAATATATAGTTCAACAACCGGGAGAAGGTGGCTGGAGCATTCGTCAAGCCAAAGGACATGACAGTGTACTCGTATGAACCATAGCGAGTAATGAAAGAGGTCTTCGGAATGTCCTCTTCCCGGACTCGGATCTGATGGTAACCCAACCTCAAGTCGAGTTTCGAAAACACCGTGGATCCGGCAAGTTGATCATAAAGATCATTGATCCGAGGGAGGGGGTACTTGTTCTGTATCGTGGCCTGGTTGATAGGTCGGTAATCTTGGACCAAACGGTTCGTGCCATCACTCTTCTTGACAAAGAGCGAAGGTGCTCCCCAAGCCGAGGAACTAGGACGGATGAAGCCTTTCTCGAGGGCAGTGTCGATCTCCTTCTTCAATTCAAGGAGGTGGTGAGGTGGCATCTTATACGGGCGCTTGGCAATAGGGACGGTGCCGGGTTTCAAGTCGATGACAAATTCAACCTCTCGGATCGGGGGTATTCCCGGGAGTTCTTCTGGGAAGACGTCGGGAAAATCACAAACGACTGGAACGTTCTCAATCCCGTCAAGAGGTGAGACATTCAGAGCATTCATCATATAGATATGCGTTTCAGCATCACGGGTAATCCGGGTGGTGTGGTTAACAATCTCGCCGGAGGGGTGAAAAAGTTGGACAGAACTGGTGCCACAATAAAGTGCGGCATCGTGGACTTTCAACCAATCCATGCCCAGAATGAGGTCTATAGTGGAAGACTTCAGGAGGATGGGGGAAGCAAGGAACTCAATTCCTTCAATTTCGACGATGGTTTTGGGCACTATCTTGGAGGTGTGGCAATGGCCTATCGGAGTGCGGACAACCATCGGTGGATCCATCTTTTCTACCATGAAGTTATGCGACAATGCAAATGCTTCCGACATGAATGGATGCGATGCTCCTGTATCAAATAAAATAGTAGCAGGTACTGAATTAACAAGAAGGGTACCCATCACGGTAGCAGGTTGCTCCTGAGCTTCTTCGACGTTAATGTTGTAAGCATGTTCGCGAGTGTGAGAAGAAGACCCAGTGTTATAGTTGGGGGTCCTGTTGTTGCCACGGCCATTTCCACGGCCAGCAGGGTGAACTACCAGTTGACTCTGTCACTGGGGGCAGTCTCTGGAAAAGTGACCTGGCTGATGGCACTTGAAGCACAGGCCATCCTGAGGACGGAGGGGTGCAGTCTCAGTCTTCGGCTGTCTCGGCGGGGGCGGAGGCAGACGAGGTGCAACATACGACGGCCTTGGTACAGGGGCATTTGGACGATACACACTTTGTGGAAGCCAAACGCGTTGCTTCTGTGCTGTGCCCGAAGATGAGCCAGCATCACGGGGGCGCTTCGCCGAACCACCGAACTTAAGTTGAGCGGTCTCAAGGGTGATAGTCTGATTCACCATGGTGGCGAAGTCAGGGAAGACGTGCAAAGCCAGTGCAAGCTGGAGATCTGCGTTGAGTCCATCACGGAACTTCTCTTGCCTACTTGCATCATTGGGGAGGTCACTTGCAGCATAGCGGGAGAGGCGGAGGAATTCCCTCTGATATGCCTCGACAGTTTTGTTGCCCTGAACGAGGTTGCGGAACTCGACCTTCATACGGTTCATAATCGCCTGGGGGACATAACGAGCATGGAAGGTAGCCTTGAAGTCATTCCAGGTGACGACAGTCCCTTCAGCTAGCGAGCCCTTGTAAGTGTCCCACCACTGAGCAGCGGGACCATGCAGGAAATAGGACGCAAAGTTGACGTAATCAGCAACGCTCACATTAGCGAACTCTAACTGACGGTTGATGTCACGAAGCCAATCATCGGCATCCAGCGGCTGTTCAGGCTGGTGGAAGAGAGGGGGATTGAGACGCATGAAATCCCGCAGAGTAACCACAGGCGGCTGATGCTGGTGCTGGTTCTGGTTCTGGTTCTGATTCTGGAGCTGATCTATGACTCCTTGCATAAACACTTGGTTCATCTGAAACTGTTGCATCATCGCGGCCATGTAGTCCGGCGGCGGAGGTGGATCGTTGGCACCACGACCACGACCACGACCACCACGACCAGCCATCCTGCTAGAATTTAACAGGGGTATTTCAGCGATGAACATTTTAACAAGATACCGGAAACGAGTAAGAGGTAAAGCGACAACAAAGAGGAGGCGCGGATATATAGGAGTAGTCATATAAGACATACACATCCACACATAGAATCAATCAAAAATCGGACAGCGTAACATCGTAGAAATTAAGGAAAAAGGACACACTAGGCGGCGCGCAGACCGTGGTAAGGATTACACGACGCGACATAGATTCCACTATGTCAATCACGCCGCAAGAAAACTGTTGGCCACAGGAGTTGATGCCAGAGAACGCGCGGCCTGCCCAGAATGAGAATGGGATCCGCGGTCCGGGATCTGGGGTACGACTCCTGCGACACGACTCAATCAATGGGGGAAGCACCAAAAACGCCGGGTGGAATCAAGAGAACGTGATCCTAATGTCCGATTTTGTAAAACTTACCAGCAAGGATAAGAGAGCAGATTCCCAGAGCATAGGTAAGGAGAAAAGGATCCTAATACCATAGATATCACACGTAGTGACATCGATGTGGGACCGTAAGCCAAATATTAAGTTAGCAAAATAGTTTTTCAAAGTCTAGACTCAACTTCGACCAGGTAGTGGTGGGGTGGCTTCCTACAGGCAGTCGGCTCTGATACCAACTTGTGAGGCCCCTAAAATCAATCCGTGTACAGTAATCATACATGCAGGGTACACGACTGAGATTAGGGTGCCACAGTGAGAATATCACAGCACAACACTAAACACAAAAGGATAAACCAATATGTTACAATAAAGGGGGGGTCACGCGGACCCGAATACATGAGTTATACAAGCCATAATATCTGAGTACAAACATAGTTAGTCAAGTTTTGCCTTAAGAAGGCTAGCACAAATAACATCAGAGATACAGATCGAAAAGGCATGGCCTCCTGCCTGGGAGCCTCCGAAACTACTCATGGTCCTGGTCAGCGGGGGTCTCGACGTAGTAGTATCCGCCTCCGGGGTACTCCTGCTCCTGGGCTCCAACGTTGACTGCAGCGGCCGATCAGGCAAAACAGTAAAGGAAATAAAGCAGGTGAGTATCTAGTATACCCGCGAGTCTTACGTCCGCTACTAAGCAATATGCATTGTATCAACGGAAAGAAGAGGCTCTATATAGTGGACTGACAGACAGAAATCCAGAGCAAGGGTAAGAAGCTAGGCCTATCGAAGACTAGCATCTTCCGACGATGTCTTGCAGCATGAGGTAAGAATCAGCCAACAGTTCATATAAAGCATAAAGTAACAACGAAGCAGAAGTTGCTGCAACATTGTATAATATAAGTTGTAATGATTAACAATAATAATAATGCCTCCGAGTTCCCTTCCTCGACTCCCTGCGAGGAAGAAGACCCGGAACCATACAGTTTAATAGTAATAGTTTCTAGTGGTAAGATCCAGCTTCAGCATAAAGCGTCATGTTACCGTGGACACGGCTATTCGAATAGATTAATCTTCCCTGCAGGGGTGCACTGGCGTGACTCTACGACGCTCGGATCTCCAGGGTGGCGGGAACCTTGTTAGGGAACGCTCCACCAAAGCTATCCGACACAAAGTAGCCCATCCTTCGGCAATCAACAGAGAGGTCATCCACCGGACTATATCCTATGTACGCCGGGCTTTGGACCCTAACCCGAACGTACTCCTGCACGGTGCGTGACTGGCCGGTGAAGCAAAATCAAAGCAAATACAAATACACCTCTCGAGCACGAGAAGACAACACCACTTCCCGACAATCATGGTACCTTTTATCGGTACCGGGAATTATCGACAGACAGCCCGGAGGGGGGGAATGTCGATGATCGGTGTGTTAGGGGTGTGTGGTGAGGGTATGGATAGCGTATTCTTATTCGTTGTATTTTTCTGATCAATTTTCATTTATAAAGTTTTTTATCCGAGTTACGGTTTAAAAGATATTGAATTTCAAAGTTTTAAATATTTCTGAAAGGTTTTCTGAATTTCTTTTATTAAAAAAATACAACATTATCCACAGAGGGGGGGTTTGACCAGTCAAAGCTGACATGTGGGTCCCACATGTCAGCCACTGATTATTATAAATCTTTTAATTAAATCAAAATTCACACTGAGCCCACATGTCAGTGACTAAAACAAATTAATTCTATTTATTAAATTTTAATAACCCTGGGCCCACATGTCATTCTGCTATTAACTAATTAACAGTTTTAATTAACTTAAAGGGGCATGGGACCCCACATGTCTGTCACTCCGGGGGGGGTTATTTTCTTTTAGTTAAAAGTCGGGGGGGTTAGCTGTTAACTAGGGGGGTTAACCCCTAATTTAATCCGGTTGGGGGCCCACTGGCCAGGGAGACAGAGGAGGGGGGGGGCTGGAGCCCGTGCTCTCGCCGGCGAGGCAGAGCCCGGCGAGCTCGAGCTAGAGCTCGCTCCGGTGGGCCATTTCGGGCGCCGCGAGGGGGGACGGGAGGGGGTAACCAACCCGCACCCAGTGGTGCTCCAGTAGGACGCCGGGGCGGACTAGTTCGTCAGGGGCGGGCATAGCCGCGGCGGTCGGAGCGTGAGCTCGCGGGCATGGGGCTACGGTGGGCAAACGGCGCGGTTGAGCGAGGGGAAAGGGTCGGGGTGCTCACAGGGGCCGAGCAGGGCTGGTAGCAGGCGCGGGGGAGGTCGGGGCAGACCTCGGTGGCGTCAATGGCGCGACGGCCCGAGGAGGAAGAAGCTCGCGATTCGCGATGCGCGGCGCGTCCCGGTGTCAATTGCGAGCACGAGAGAAAGGAGTTGAGCGCGGTCGACCTCCTGGACAACCTCCCGTGGCACGGGGAGGCCGTTGGCCGCGTAGACGACGACCTCCCGGCGACGGCGAGCTCGGGCGAGCTCCTGGCCGAGGGAGAAAACAGCGAGGGGGAGGGCTACTTCTCGATCTAGGGTTGCGCGAGAGGGGAGGCTGCTCGGGGGTGTCGTCTTATCCTCTCGCCACCCCCTGTAGCGACCGAGGCGGCGAGGAGGTCCGGTGGCGACGGCCACTGTTGCCATGGCCGTGTCGGCCAGAGGAACAGGAAGAGCTGGGGGGAAAGAAAAAGGAAAAAGGTGCCCGGGTGGGCCGATGGGTGGGCCTTTGCCCCGTGCGACAGATAACCCGAGCCCAATTTGTTCTTTTTTTTTTTCTGTAAAATTCTGTTAGCATTTATTTAAATGGCTTAGGAATTTTTATAAAATGCCATTTTGGTTCCATAATTAGTAGAGCATATACCTAGAGTACCAAAAAAAGTTTAGGGTTTTTCTAAACTCTTTGGGTATTTTATTTTATTATAAAATGGGTAATTGGCCTGGAATTGCTATTGTTATTAATTGTTTACAATTTTCAGTAGCCCAATAAATACCAATGATTACATGGGCATGGTCCAATGATTATTTGGGATTTTATAAAAGTAGTTCCAAGATTTTTGGAAAAGATTTTATTGTCACCATATTTTTAATATTCATCAAAAGGCATTTCAGGGTTTGTTTGAATTTTATTTCAAATGGCTTGGACTTTAGTTGGCCAATGATGAACAAGGTCCATGGTTCATATTTTCTTGCAACAATACCAAAGGAGAATTTGAATTTGAACTGAACCAGTTGATCAAACAAAAGTTTTGAACAGTAGTGATGAACAGTAACAGTGATTACTGTTCACTGACAGTGAGGGTGTTACACCAAAGAAGACCAAGTGTGAAACTTTAGTAGATTAAGTTCTCAACATTAAAAACTATGTTTTACTCTCTCATATATCCTTATCCCCTTTCTTGCACGCAAACACCATTTGGAGACATTCGAGTCACGGACAGCGAGAGCTCTTGCACCTTTATGTTCTTATGTTGCTTGTTTCAATGCTAATATAGACTCTTCCATATATGACTTGAATTGAATTACATGCCTTGATTGATTTACTTAAAAGTTCTTATATGGTTGGTAGCATGTCACCACAGAAATTATGCTTGTTATCATTTACCTACTCGAGGACGAGCAGGAATTAAGCTTGGGGATGTTGATACGTCCAAAACGTATCTATAATTTCTGCTTGCTCCATGCTTCTTTTGTGTGATATTTCTATGATATTGATGCACTTCCATACACTTTTGATCATATTTGGACTAACCTATTAACTCAGTGCACCCTAGTGCCAGTTCTTGTTTTCTGCTGTTTTTGTATTTCAGGTTTACCCATTACTTAAAGTGCCAGAAAAAATCTGGGAAAAATATAGGAAAATCAGCGTACAGGAAGCTTCGGGAAAAACCCAGGTGGGGCTAGAGGGGAGCCAGGGGTGGCCCAGGCGGCCACCTAGCGCGGCCACCCCCTAGGCCGCGCCAGGGGGGCGCCTGGGGCCCCTGGTCCACCTCTGGCTGGCCCCCTTTGCCTATATATCCCTCTCGTCCTGAAACCCTCGAGGACAGAACCCTTTTTCGCGATCTCTCCTCTGTTCCGCCGTCGCCGCTCGTCCAATATCCGGAGCACCAGGAGCCCTCTTCCGGGCACCCTGCCGGAGGGAGGAACCACCTCCGGGAGCTTCTCCACCACCATGGATGCTTCCCGGATGAACCGTGAGTAGTCCACCTTGGACCATGGGTCTATGATCAGCAGCTATGTGATGTTATCCTCCCCTCTTTGTTCTTCATGGTTTAGACCTCGTGAGCTGCCCTACAGGATTGAGGCACATACGTAATCTTTCTGTTGTTGCTATGCTGAGTTTGTTGGGATCCGATGGATTATGAGACTATGTTCAGATTGTGTTTGAGTAACATATTTGATTCTCCTCTTTTGTATTTATGTTCTTGAGTAATTCTTGCATGTTCTCCGTTGCTGTTTATTGCTTTGGCCAAGTAGTAGGTAGTGACTCCAAGAGGGAGCGTTATGCATGATTGTGGGTTCATTCCCGCCAATGACTAGCTTGAGTGACAGAAACATGAGTCTAGGAGATGTGTTGTTGCCACAAGTGAGAAAACAACTGTGCTTGTACTTGCGGGTGCAAGGATTGTTTACTTTACGCAAAGTTCTTTAATGTAGTTGTCTTTTGCTTTGAGTGTACACTTTGGGTAGGATTTGCAACTTAATACCAGCGAGATGTTCTGGATAGATATCTCAAGGTGGATGATTAGTACGTAGATGCAGAGGGATTTCGGTCTACTTGTCTTGGCGTACCACCCAAGCTTTTGAGCCTCTTCCTTTCTTTATAGCATAGTTAGCATTGGTTTGCGCACATAATCCTGTCAATTGCCCAGCTGTAATTTTTTTACCTCGCATGGCTATTTTATCGTCTTTTGGGAGAGAGACATCACTAGTGAACATCATGGGATCCCGGTCCATATTTCCAATACTGTTTACACCCGCTATTTATTTTCTGCTTTATTTACTTTTCTGTTGCTATCACTATCATTATTATCCCGTGTGTTTGATCCTTTGTAAACAACAAGGCCGGAGGGAATGACAACCTCTCTGAACTCGTTGGGAGCAAAGTTATCTGTTGTGTGTGCAGGTCCACGTCAACCGCCTAGTTGATGGCGCCGTTGTCACCTTCCTGTCGTTGCCGGAGTCTTACTGGAGACAAACCTTGGTATCTTCACCGAGGGAAATTTGTTGCTGTCTACATCTCAACCTTCCACTTTGGGTAACCAAGCTCCCGGAGGTGGTTCCTCCCTCCGGCAGGGTGGCGGCGGCGGAACAGAGGAGAGATCACGAAAAAAGGTTCCTGTCACAGGGGTTTCACGTCACGAGGAATATATAGGCGAAGGGGGGCAGCCAGGGGGGCCACCAGGGGTCCAGGCGACCCCCTGGCACAGCCCCACCCTAGGGCACGCCGGGAGGGCGCCTGGGGCCCTGGTGGGTCCCCTGGGAGCTCGTCCTCGAGTAGGTAAATGATAAAAGCATAATTTCTGTGGTGACATGCTAACAACCATATTAGAGCTCTTAAGTAAAGCAATCAAGGCATGTAATTCAACTCAAGTCATAACAGGCAAGAGTCTATATTTAGCATTCAAACAAGCAACATAAGAACATAAAGGTGCAAGAGCTCTCGCTGTCCATGACTCGAATGTCTCCAAATGTTATTTGCGTGCAAGAAAGGGGATAGGGATATACGAGAAAAAGTATTTTTGTGTTGAGAACTCAATCTACTAAAGTTTCACACTTGGTCTTCTTTGGAATCTTATCTTGACTCATCCCCAGACCACTAGTCAGGTACAAGTCAAAATGATCCACTTATTTTTGACATTTTGAGCACTCATGCAATGGATGAGCGTAAACAAGAAAGTTGACACTTAGGATGGCAAAGAGAGAATATGGTGGAAGAGGAAGACAAAAAAGGTGTGAAAGGCTCACATCAATGAGGACAATCATAGGCGAGAGAAACCCAAATGATAGATATGATGTGAGGAGTAAGGATTGCCATGCAACGGATGCACATATGAGCTAAGGTAAGCCCTCCCATGGAACTAGTGGGGTGCATCCAACTTGATTGCTCAAGAAGACCTAGAGCTCATTTGAGGAGGCTCATCATTGGAATATACAAGCCAAGTTCTATAGTGTGAAGGTCCCCACATAGCTATATGCATGAATGATAATCTCTATGGAGTACAAGATATAAGAAGGAGTACGAGTGTGGATCTCTCAAAAGGAATAGTAGTGTGCCCCCTTCTCTCTTTTTATTTCTTTTTCTCTTTTTTCTATTTTTTTGTATTTTTTTTGGTGGCCTCAATGGCTCTTTCTATTTCTCTCATTTGTCCTCTTTGGGATCTTTTAATTTGTCCTCTTTGGGATCTTTTAATTTGTCCACTTTGGGATATTTTCCTCACTTTAGGGGTAACACTCTATATATTAAAAAAAGTATAGAAGATCTTTCACACTTTACAAAAGTACTCAAATCATAAAAAAGATGTAACTATCATGATGTATGCAAATGTATGCCTATGCAAGTGTAGCAGGATATGCAATGACACTAGCGCGTCATGTAGAAATGATTAGGGAAAGGCCCAACTAGCATGCGGCTCATCGATCAAGCAAGTAGCATGTATGACATGAAGATCAAGTCATGAGAAGGTGGATGTTGCATGGCAATATATCTCGGAAAGGCTATGGAAATGCCTTGATAGATAGGTATGGTGGCTGTTTTGAGGAAGGATATAAGGAGGTTTATGATGACAGAGCGTATCGTGCCAAGGGTTTGGATGTACCGGCCAAGGTGGACGCCGACTTTCGGAGTGAGAATAAAGCAATGCACGGCACAGGAGAGGCTAGAAAAATATGGGAACGTGGAAGTGTCAACTTTCGAATACTCACATTAGTCCGAAGAACTCATGCACTTATTATCGGTAGCTCTCAATCTAATAAGGAGGTTCACAAAGAGACAAGTACCCCGAGGAGGAGTGTATGGGGTTTGGTTATCCTTGCACATCCTCGACTCATGGTACGTGAGTGTACTCTAATATTCGACCCCTCAGAAGAGTAGTGATCCATCTAGTAGCTAAAGTTCTCAACTAATTTTGTAAGTTTTGAAAATAAACACGGATTGCCCAAAATACGACATCTATCACTAATAGGCTAAAGCTCTTGACACCAAAAGTCCAAACATTACTCAAAACAATACCTCAAAACTATTGCAAGTTACTACTACAAAAGAATAGCAACCTCAATTACCTAGTTCAAGTCAAGACACAAAACTCAGTGCAACAGGCAAACTCTCTAAACAAGGTAAACATGAAAACTCAAGAGAGTTCTAGCAACAACTAAACAAAAGCTCTTTAAAAGATAAGCATGAAAACTAAGATCTAAACATGACAGTAGCTATGAAAAAGATAAAGAACAATCACAGCAAAGATATAGGCATGAAAAATCCTATGATGTGTTCCAGATTTTGAAAGTGGAGTGTGTTTCTCTCCCACACAAATAAAGCTTGGTTCTAACTTGTTATGAACAGCAATCAAAGCTAAAGAAAACTAAAAATTAAACCTAAGAGCGAGACGCTCCAAGCATAGCACATAACGCATGAAGTGATAAAAATATAGTGAGACGAGAGACGAACTGATAATTGTTGATGAAGAAGGGGATGCACGGGGGCATCCCTAAGCTTAGACGCTTGAGTCTCCTTGAATATTTCTTGGGGGTGCATGGGGGCATCCCCAAGCTTGAGCGCTTGATACTCCTGAATCTTCTTTCATCATCTTCCCTCGCACACTTGAAAACTCCCTTCATACATAACTCATCATAATCTGCTTAGCGAGGTTAGTACCCATAATAAACTATTATTTTCTCTACTGGAAACAAGGATATTCTTGAAGATCTACTGTTTCTCAAGATTTCCAAAAAGTTTTTGCAAAGAAAAAGCAAGCTTAAGGTTTGCAAAACGGAGAAAAGGCAAGACAGGGCAGAATCTGTGAAAAAGAGACCAGCAGGTAGTAAAGAATTTTTTAGGGATACTTCTGCAACTCAAATAAAAAAACTCAGAACATACGAAAGTTCCGTAATTGTATAGATCACACTGTGTAAAACTTTCAGCTCAAAACGATGAACTGGGATTTTTCTGTGATTTTTCTAGTCACGAGGACAGAATCTGTTTTCTGGACAGCATGTCACAACTTTCACTTCCCTTGTCATATGAGGCTATAAATGGCACAAATCTTGAAAAGTACAGATACAATGATGTTTCTACAGTAGTAACAATCATCAATAACACTAAAAACACAAGAAAAACAAAAAGGAAATCCTAAATGCATTAGCTAGGCTTAATGCAAATAGATCAAGTCTTTTCAAGAAAATAACTAGCCCGTGTGACGGACTCAAAAGGCAACTTAATATTTATCCTAGGGAAGTGTTCCATCCCTTTCTTGAGAGGTAATTGGAATTTTATAATCCCTTCTTCCATATCAATAATAGCACCCACGGTGCGAAGAAAAGGACGTCCCAAAATAATTGGACAAGAAGGTTCACATTCAATGTCCATAATAGTAAAATCAACGGGAACATAATTGTCATTGACAATGATAAGAACATCATCGATCTTCCCCAAAGGTTTCTTCACGGAATAATCGACAAGACGAACACCAAAAGAACAAGGATCAAAAGGTTTCAATTCAAATATATCATACATTATTTTGGGCATAACGGAGGTACTAGCTCCAACATCACATAAAGCATAGCAAGAAAAGTTATTCAACTTAATTTTAATCATAGGATCCCAACCATCTTCTAGCTTTCTAGGTATGGAGGCTTCTACTCTAAGCTTCTCCTCCCTAGCTTTAATGAGAGCATTAGTGATATGCTCCGTGAAGGCAAGATTAAGTGTGCTAGTGTGGGGGTCTCTAGACATCTTGTGAAGGAAATGAATAACTTCAGAAAGGGTGCAATTATCAAAATCAAGGTCACTACTATCAAGTAAATTGGTAGTGGTGTCCTTTAGGCTCACTTGTTTGGTAGCTTCTATAGTCATAGGAATTTCTTCTTCTACGGTTGAGGTTATATCATCACCATTAATAGGTCTTATGGGACTAGGCGTGCATTGGGTGCTAAGAGTTTGGATATCCTCAACTACTTCGATAGTAGCAATGGTATGGTGTGTAGGAAGGCTCTTAATTCTATCTTCTTCCTTCTTTATGGTCGAAACCACTTCAGGTTTAGCCGCCATTTGGTTTATCAAAGTAGCCTGTGTGTGAGACATATTGGAAACTTGGGTTTCTGTGGTGCTGAGCCTAGTCTGAAGGTTAGAGATCTCAGTGTTTAGACTTTCTAGTTGTCTACCAATGTCTTGCAAGATAGAAGTATGCTCATCTAATTGTCTAGAGAAGGTCCTATTTTGTTCATACTGGGTGTGCATGTAGTTCTTAGTGGCCTTCTATATTTCCAAGAGTTTCTCATAACTAGGCATGTCTCTATCTCTAGGGGTAGAGTTTCTGGTGCTAGGATAAGTGTTGTTGTTCCCATAGTTGTTGGAGGGGAACGGTCTAGGATTGCTACCAAAATTACTCCTATAAGCATTGTTATTGAAGTTGTTTCTAGAGATAAAGTTCACATCTACTTGATCTTGAGCAATCAAAGAATTTAAAGGAACATCATGAGGATCAATAGGAAATTGCTTGGTAAGTAGAGACATAATCAAGTCAACTTTTTCATTTAGGGAGGGGATATCCTCGACAGAGTTTACCTTCCTACCTGTTGGAGCTCTTTCGGTGTGCCATTGGGAATAGCTGGTCATCATCTCATCGAGAAGTTTTGTGGTAGCACCAAGTGTAGTTGACATAAAGGTTCCTCCCGCGGCCGAATCTAGCAAGTTCCGTGAGGTAAAGTTTAAGCCTGCATAGAAAGTTTGGATAACCATCCAAGTAGTCAAACCATGCGTAGGGCAATTCTTAAGAAGATATTTCATGCGTTCCCAAGCTTGGGCAACGTGTTCATTATCCAATTGCTTAAAATTCATAATATAGCTCCTCAATTGGATAATCTTAGCAAGGGGGTAGTACTTCCCAATAAAAGCATCCTTGCACTTGTCCCAAGAATCTATGCTATTCCTAGGCAAGGATTGAAACCAGATTTTAGCTCCTTCTCTTAAGGAGAAAGGAAAAAGCTTAAGCTTAACAATATCACCATCTACTTCTTTGTACTTTTGCATATCACAGAGCTCAATAAAATTATTTAAGTGCAAAGCAGCATCATCTCCAGCACCGGAGAATTGATCTTTCATAACAAGGTTCAACAAAGCAGGTTTAATCTCATACGAAGGTGCTGAAGTAGCAGGTGTAGCAATAGGAGTGCAGATAAATTCACTGTTGTTGTGACTAGTGAAGTCACACAACTTGGTGTTCTCGGAGGAACCCATAGTAGCAGCAAGCAAGAGAACTATTTTTTTGATTTTTGATAAAGAAAACTAAACCAAAAACTGAAAGGTAAACTAACAAGACTAAAAACCAAAGATAAAAGAAATTGTGCAACTCCCCTATCTTGAAGAGTGGAGTCCCCGGCAACGGCGCCAAAAATTGCTTTTGATGTCACGAGAGTTTACTTCTCGCTCCTCATTGGTTTACCCAAAGTGGAAGGTGGAGATGTAGCGTAGCAGAAATTTCCCTTAGCGAAGATGCTAAGGTTTAAGTGTCGAACCAATAGGACTCCAATGGATACAAGAAGGTGGTGAAGTGAACAATGGCGCCGTTAACAACTGAAGGTTGCTTACTTCACCTGGAGCTGCACACACAGAAAATAACTTTGCTTCCCAACGAGTACAGAGGAGTTGTCAATTCCTCCGGCCTTGTTGTTTACAAAGGATAAAACGCACGGGATAATAATGATAGTGATAGAAACGGAAAAGTAAATAAAGCAGTAAATTGATAGTGGGTGTAAACAGTATTGGAAATATGGACCGGGGTCCTATGATGTTCACTAGTGATGTCTCTCTCCCAAAAGACGATAAAATAGCCATGCGAGGTAAACAAATTACAGCTGGGCAATTGACATGATTATGTGCGCAAACCAATGCTAACTATGCTATAAAGAAAGGAAGAGGCTCAAAAGCATGGGCGGTACGCCAAGACAAGTAGACCGAAATCCATCTGCATCTACCTAGTAATCATCCACCTTGAGATATCTATCCAGAACATCTCGCTGGTATTAAGTTGTGAATCCCACCCAAAGTGTAAACTCAAAGCAAAAGACAACTGCATTAAAGAACTTTGCGTAAAGTAAACAATCCTTGCACCCGCAAGTACAAGCACCGTTGTTTTCCCCCTTGTGGAAACAACACATCCCCTAAACTCATGTTTCTGTCACTCAAGCTAGTCATCAGGGGGCATGAACCCACAATCATGCATAACGCTCCCTCTTGGAGTCACTACCTACTACTTGGCCAAAGCAATAAACAGCAACGGGGAACATGCAAGAATTACTCTAGAACATAAATATAAAAGAGGAGAATCAAGTATATTACTCAAACACAATCTGAACATAGTCTCATAATCCATCGGATCCCAGCAAACTCAGCATAGCAAAAGCAGAAAGATTACATATGTGCCTCGATCATGTAGAACATCACATAGCTACTGATCATGGCTCACGAGGTCTAATACATGAAGAAGAAAGAGGGGAGGAGAACATCACATAGCTACTGATCATAGACCCATGGATCAACGTGGAATACTCACGGTTCATCCGGGAAGCATCCATGGTGGTGGGGAAGCTCCCGGAGGTGGTTCCTCCCTCGGGCAGGGTGCCGGGAAGAGGTCTTCTGGTGCTATCGATCTTGGAAGCGCGGCGGCGGCGGAACAGAGGAGAGATCGTGAAAAAGGGTTCCCGTCACGTGGGTTTCACGTCACGAGGAATATATAGGAGAAGGGGGGCAGCCAGGGGGGCCACCAGGGTTCCAGGCGGCCCCCTGGCGCGGCCCCACCCTAGGGCGCGCTGGGAGGGCGCCTGGGGCCCTGGTGGGTCCCCCTCTGCCCCCCCCCTCGGTGATTCCTGAAGCTTCTGTATCTTTGATTTTTATTGGATTTTTCCCGAATTTTTGGAGCACTTTTAATATGGGGGAAACCTGAAATAGAAAAACAGCAGAAAACAGGAACTGGCACTGGGGTGCACTGAGTTAATAGGTTAGTCCAAATATGACCAAAAGTATATGGAAGTTCATCAATATCATAGCAATATCACACAAAAGATGCATGGAGCAAGCAGAAATTATAGATACGTTTTGGACGTATCAGGGTACCGTTCCTGTGGCTTTGTGAGCAGCGTGCTGAGGTAGTAGATTGGTCTTTGTATGCTCTGGATTTTGCCTTCTTCTGCGCGCTCGACGACGAGCGCCATGCTGACTACGCTGTTGCGCGCTGCTATGTAGAGGTACAGTTTCTCCCGTTCTTTGGGCACCGCCAAGATTGGTGGAGTCGAGAGGGTTTTCTTTAGGTCTGCGAATGCATTGCGGGCTTCCTCGGTCCACTTGAATATTTCTCCTTTTCTGAGCAGTTGGTAGAACGGTAGGGTCCTTTCTCCTAGCCTACTGATGAAACGGCTCCATGCTGCGAGTCTTCCTGTGAGCTGCTGCACGCCTTTGATGTTGGTTGGCCTTTGCATCTTGGCGATTGCTTGGACCTTTTAGGGGTTTGTTTCGATTCCTCGGGCGGAGACTACGTACCCCGAATAGTTTTCCGGCTGGGACGCCAAACACGCAATTTTTTGGGTTGAGCTTGATTTTGTACTTGTTGAGGGCCGCGAATGTTTCGCGGAGGTCGTCCAGTAGCGTGTTTGCACTGTAGGTTTTGATGACAATGTCGTCTACATAGACCTAGACATTTCTACCAATTTGGTCCCTCAAGCATGCTTGCATCATACGTTGGTACGTGGCTCCTGCATTTTTTAGACCAAAGGGCATTGTTCGGTAGCAGAACACGCCGTAGGAGGTGATGAATGAGTTGTGCTCTTCGTTCTCTTCCTTCATCCTGATATGATTGTATCCTGAGTATGCATCGAGGAAGGATAGGAGGTCGCATCCTGCTGTGGAGTCGATTCATGGCAGGGGGAAGTGGTCTTTTGGGCAGCGCTTGTTGACA
The DNA here is from genome assembly GCA_950022295.1 of Bromus sterilis. NCBI lineage: Eukaryota > Viridiplantae > Streptophyta > Magnoliopsida > Poales > Poaceae > Bromus > Bromus sterilis. Next base: position 283,539,757 of record OX465597.1, read on the forward strand.
GGTCCATAGTCGACGCACATCCTCAGTACATCAGTTTCTTTTTTAGGAACCAGGACTGGGTTTGCGATCCAGGTTGCTTTCTTCGTTTCTCGTATGAAATGTGCGTCGAGTAGTCGGTTGATTTCTTCTCCGATTGCTCTGCTCTTAGGTTTTGAGAATCGTCTTAGCGCCTGTTTTACTGGCTTGGTGTTTGGCTCGATGTGGAGCGCGTGTTCTGCAAATTCTCACGGTATTCCTGGCATGTCGGCTGGGCACTAGGCGAAGATTTTCCACTCTTCAGGAAGGAAGGTTATGACGGCGGTTGCTTGTTCTTCTGGGAGGTGGGAGTATATGCGGACCGTCTTCTCTGGGTCTGTTGGGTGAACTTGGTGGGTGATTGTGTCGTTGTCGACGCTGAAATCGAGGTCGAATTCTTTTGACTCGCTTCGGCTTGCCTGTGGAAAATGCTTTTATCCGTCACCATGGCTATTTCTTTGATCTGCTGTTGGGCTCCGAACGTGTCGGAGACTTTGTGGAAGTAGCGATCGCACTGATCCGATTTGGTGAAGCTTCCATTGATTGTCATGACTCCTGCGGGTCCTGGCATCTTGAGTTTGAGATATGCGTAGTGCGGGACCGCCATGAATTGGGAAAACGCTGGTTGCCCAAGTATGGCGTGATACTGCGACTGCCAGTCGAGCACTTCGAACTCGAGGACTTGTCTTGCGAAGTTGCGCTTGTTGCCGAAGATGACCTCGAGCTCGATTGTTCCAATGGAGGCGGTTGTTTCGCCCGGAACTACGTCATATATTGTGGTGCCGGACTTCTTCCAAACGGATCGTGGGATTAGCATCTTATGTAGGGTGCTGGCGAAGATTATGTTTAGGCTGCTGCCTCCGTCCATGAAGACTCTTTCCATGTCGTAGCCCCCGATCTGGGCTTCAAGGACCAGGGGTGCATGACCCGGCCTTGGGACTGCGAGCGGCTGGTCGCTCTGAGAGAAAGTGATGTTGGTCTCGGCACCACATAGTTGGTAGATTTCTGCTATCTCTAGGCCCTCGGCTGCACGGGCCTGCAGGGTGTAAGCATCCTGTTTTTCTTTTGACGGTCTTCCTTCTTGGATCATGCAAATTCGTCCATGGGACATAGGGTGTTGCCTTTCTGTACTTGGTGATGGTGATTGCGCGCTTCTTCGGCTGCGCTTGGCTTCACGTTGTTTTTCCTCCTTCAGGCTGTTGGAGAGTTCGGCGAATAGAAAGCAATCTCCTAGGGTGTGCCTTGCTCTGAGGTGTCCTCACCCGTCTTCGAAATAGTGGATCGTGCAAGGTCCTTCCAGTTGCTCTCTGGCTGTGAGCTTACTGGAACCAGCGTGCCTTCTTCTCCTTGAGACTTGGAAAATCTACGAGTGGTCTTCTGTTCGGTTGTGGATTCTTGGGTCGAGCTCCATCCCATCGCTGAGCGACTGGTTCCGGATGAAGTTGGAGAATTCATCTGGTCTTTGATCTGGGTCGTAGTACTCACCGGTATGGGTTTCGGAGTCACTGTCTTGTCGCGCGGCGGGAGTCCGGGTGGCGGCGGGTCGTCAAGTGGTTGGCGAGTCTTCTGTCACGCGCCGCGACTCTTCGAGTCGGACTCCCGTGTAGAGTCCTCGTGCCTGTCTTTTGGGTCGTAGAGTTCTTTTCCGTCGGCGATAGATCTGGCAGTCGTCGAGATGTTGGGCTTGATTCGGCTGCAGGCTAAGTGATCTAGGTGGGGCGATGAAGATGCTTGTGGTGAACTTGAACTCCTCGAGCGGGTTAGATCTGGCTCTAGACCTCGAGTCCTGGTTGGCTGAAAGAGGGACCGCCGAGATCGTGATTCCAACCTGTGTAGTTCCCACAGACGGCGCCAACTGACGAGGATCAGCCTCGGCAAATCCCATGGTCACGGACCCTGGGTTAGTCATAGAAAAGGAACAGGTTGGATGATACTCGTCGGCTAACAGGAGAAGCACTTCCTGCTCGATATTATTGCGCGACGGGGCGATTACAAGGGAGGCCAAGACGAGTTCTCACAAGGCCAGGAGAGTAGATCGGATATTGGATGATCAAGACGTCTCCCCTCCCAGCCTTTATATACTAGGCTAGGTCTCGGGGAGTCCGTACTAGATTACAGAGATAGTTTCCTAGTTCTAGTCTTGCCTTGCGCGCCATGTCATGCCTTCCATATTAGTCGTGGACTCCTACGGCGGTGTCTTGATTGGGCCAGTCGTGGGCCTGTCGAGGCTTTCCAGCGGGCCTCCTATCTTCATACACACCAGGTATCCTCACACGCAGGAGTCGTGGGGTCACCCCCTCGTCAGAAAACCTGGGTCATACTCTTCTGGCCCAGGCCCGAGTCGGTCACTTTCAATGGGGCAGATGGACTCGGTATCGAAATGCCTTCCTTTTCTATGACATGAGTCGGCATCAGAGAGTTATGTCGGGTTGTCATGCGCCAGGATTTCGACAGATCGTGCCGGATCTAAAGATTGACTCCAACGAAGACATGCCGGGCGTCGCTCCTGAGCCGACTTGTTTCCTCTGTAGGGATATCGCAACCTAGTTCCGGCTGGGATCCATCCAATCTTCCAAGGAGGTGGTGGATGGAGCCAACTAGGATCTGATAATCCGACTCGGCGGAATCATTCTCCGGAGTCCTGGTGGTGTTGTCAGTGTGAAGCTTTTCGTGCCGGTTTCTCGTGATCCGATCAGCGGTGAAGCCATCCATGCCTCGCTGAGCTCCCTCCAGAATTATGACGCCTGCGTGCGCAGGCCCCATGGTGGACGCCAACTGTCGTGGGAAAGTCACGGTAGATATCCTCATTGGAGGACTTTGCGTGAGGCCTTTGCTACGAAGTGGATACGAGGAGAGAGTCGGCGAGATCACGAGACACAAGAGTTTACCCAGGTTTCGGCCCCTCGTAAGGTAAAGACCTACCCCTGATTTTCTATTACTGGATGTCGACTTATCGAATACAAGGGTTTGTAATCGCTTCCTATGCCTCGAGAGGATCTAAGTTGAGTTCTCCCTTTGATATCCAAGGGTGCCGGCTTATATAGACGTCGGGTCCCTAGGTTTACACGAGTCCGATTTCTACATGAGCTAGAGTCCTACTCTAATTACAAGAAGTTTCCTTGTTCACCAAGGTAAGTCCTAATCCTTCTAGATTCTTCGGGCTTCACGTTTAGCGTGACCCGACCCAAAACCGGGTCCCCCTTTGGGCCTTCTTTAAACGAGTCGGCCTAAGTCTTCTATATGCCGGGTTATGGTCTTGATCCATCCCCCCGACAGCGAGTGCTTGAACTTTTTCTGGGTTGGCTTTGACTCCTCGTGTGGACACCATGTATCCTAGTAGCTTGTCGGCTGGTACGCCGAAGACACACTTCTTTGGGTTGAGCTTGATGTGGTAGTGGTTGAGTGCTCCGAAGGTTTCACGTAGGTCTTTGAGGAGGGTGTTTGACTGGTAGGTTTTGATGATGATGTCGTCCATGTAGACTTGAACATTTCTTCCTATTTGATCTTTTAGGCATGCCTGCATCATCCACTGATAGGTTGCTCCGGCGTTCTTGAGTCCGAAAGGCATTGTCATGTAGCAGAAGACGTCGTACGGGGTGATGAATGATGTGTGCTCTTCGTGTTCTTCCTTCATTCTGATTTGGTTGTAGCCTGAGTAAGCGTCGAGGAATGAGAGGAGGTCGCATCCTGCGGTGGAGTTGATTATTTGGTATATCCGTGGAAGGGTAAAGTGGTCTTTCGGGCAGTGCTTGTTGACCGGTCCATAGTCGACACACATGTGTAATACTTCAGTGTCCTTTTTAGGTACCAACACAGTGTTTGCGACCCATGTGGCCTTCTTTGTTTCGCAGATGAATTTGACGTCGAGTATCCTATTGACTTCTTCTCATATGGCTCTGCGTTTTAGCTCGGAGAATTGTCGTAGGCCTTGTTTCACTAGTTTGGTGTTTGGATAGATCTATAGTGCATGTTCAACGAATTCTCTCAGGATTCCGGGCATGTCGGTTGGGCACCAGGCAAAGGTTTTCCATTCTTCGCGAAGGAACATTAGGAGAACACTCGCATGTTCTTCGGGTAGGTGGGCGTAGATCCGCACCGTATCGTCTGGGTCTGTTGGGAGCACCTGATGGGTTGTCGTGTCGCTATCGACGCTAAATTCTCGGGTGATCTCCTTGAGTTCGATGCGGGTGGCGACTGAGAAAATGCTTCTGTCCGTCACCATGGCTATCTCCGAGAGTTCCTGTTGTGCTCCGAAGGTGTCGGAGACTTGATGAAAGTCTCGGTCGCATTTATCTGATTTGATAAAATATCTGTTGATCGTGATGACCCCTGCGGGTCCTGGCATCTTGAGCTTAAGGCATGCATAGTGTGGGATGACCATGAATTGGATGAAAGTTGGTCTTACGAGTATGGCGTGGTATTGTTATTGCCAGTCTACCACTTCAAACTCGAGGGTCTCTCTTCTGATAATGCTCTTGGTGCCGAAGATAACGTCGAGGTTGATTCTTCCTAGAGGTGAGCCCGCTTTCCCCTGTACAACATCGTGGAGGGTGATGTCTGAAGTTTTCAATGCGGAGTGCAGGATCAACATCTTTCGTAGGGTTTTAGAGAAAATGGCATTCATCCAGGTGCCCCCATCCATGAATACATGTGTCATGTCGTATCCTCCTATCTGTGCTTCGAGGACTAGTGGGGTGTGTCCTGGTCTTGGGATAGCTGGCGGGTGGTCCTTTTGCGAGAAGGTGATGCCGACCTCCGAGCCCAATAAGTAATATGGTGCTTCTGGTTTGAGTTTTGTCGCCATGTAAATATGGAGGGTGGTTGCTTCTTCCTTCTTTTTTGGTGGGCGCCCTTCTTGGATCATGTACACCCGACCGTGCGCTAATGGGTAGATTTCTTCCTCGTCGAGCGTTGACGGCGGGGTAGCTCCACGGGTGCATTCTGCTCTGTGCTATACGTCTTTATTGTGTGCTTTGGAGAGTTCACCGAAGAGCCGACACTTTCCGAGGCTATGGGTTCCTGAGTTCTCCTTCTTCATCCTCGTAAGAGTGGATTGTGCAAATCCCATCTAGCTGTTCTTGGGGTGCGGGGGTGTTCAAGTCACCTATCTTCTTCCGTCTTTGCTTCATGAATTGGTTGGTGGCTTCGTGGTGCTTCGCCGAGCGGGTGCGCGAGCAATGCTTTTTGCGAGAGCGGTTACTCGGGCACAACTCGACTCCGTCATTGACGCAGAAGTCTCGAATTTTCTTGGCGATGTCATGTGGTCTGCTAGTGAGGTCGTAATGATCGGTTGTGACTTGTGACTACTTTGCGGCGAGCTGATACGTCCCAAACGTATCGATAATTTTTGCTCGTTCCATGCATGTTTTGTGTGATATTGCTATGATCTAGATACACTTTCATACACTTTTGATCATATTTGGACTAACCTACTAACTCGGTGCACCCCAGTGCCAGTTCTTGTTTTCTGATGTTTTTCTATTTCAGTTTTCCTCATATAAAAAGTGCTCCAAAAATATTGGAAAAATCAGATAAACACTACTGCAGAATAGCTTATAGCCACCAACATATTAGTGACGGGCAAAAACATGCACGTCACTGGTAACAGTTATCAGTGACGGACAGTATTATGCCCGTCATTGGTAAATATTGGCAGGTGGTTATAGAACATACTAGTGACGGTTTAGTATTGTGGCCCGTCGCTGGTAAATAGCAGTGACAGTCGAAAGAAATGCCCGTCACTGGTGTGACTTTTACCAGTGACGGGCTGATTTATATAACCGTCGCTGGTTATAAACATATTTGATGTGGTATAAACGGAAAGCATGTCCCGTGAGTTTTTATCCCCGCTAGATATTTGTTTAAACTAGTATATTTTGGTTCACATATAGAATTAAAAAAATTACCGAAAAATCAGCAAAAATGGTTTGAAATTCACAACACCCATTAAAGAATTCAACAAAAACTACACAGACACCATATTTTCGTGTCATCCTTTCGCAAGATATCTCGATCCGTGGCATCAAGAAACTCATTCACATGATCAAGAAAATTTTGTGTCATGTGATCCTCCGTGTACATCCAACTTCGATCCATCACTAAAATATATGTAAATTCAGTTCAATTGTTAAAGAGCAGTTCAAGAAAAACGAAAAAGATAGTTTTACATCTAAATACATCGATATCTAAATACTATCTAAATACATGTATTTAGTTATTGTTTCAATCTCCTTTTAATTCGCCGTTGAACTCGATCGTGTGCTAGGCTAAATTCGGGGTCACCAAATCAATAGAGTTTTATAGTTTTCCTAAAAAAAGTTTTATAGTGTGAGCTCGTTATTTATATGGCAAAAAAAATAAAAATCGCAGCTGTAGCGTCCTCGCGTATTTTTTTGTCAAACAGAACGGCGACTCGATCTCAGAACATACGCACGAGATGTGCCACTATCCCTAAAACTTCCCCGTAGAATTTTTTTTCTCCCGAGCACTCCTGTCCCCCGCCGCCGCCGCCATTCCTCCCCGCGGACGCCGCGCGGCAAGCTCTCACGCCGCCGACGCCGCGCCGCAAGGTCTCACGCCGCCTACGCCGACGCCGCGCGCCCCAACACCGCCGACGCTGCCGGTCCTCGCCGCCGCCTACGCCCTCGTCACCGGGGATGTTGCTGGTTGACGCCGTCGTCGCCGGGACCGCTGCTGGTTGCACCTCATCGGCCATCGACGGAGGACTGCCGCTCTGCAGCTATCGACGGTTTATCCTCCTCTCCCCTCTATGCCCCATGTATCTGTATACAACCAATTTCTACTCCGTGTATGCAGTTTAGGCGCAATGGTGGTTGTCTGAAGAACAATTGTTCTTTAGAGAAGTGCTCAACAAATATTCTAGGGTGATGCTTAGGTGTAGCACGATGATATATTGGAGGTATTTAACAACTCTCTGGCACTGCACTGCTCATCATTTTTAAACTGAAAAGATGTTTCACATGTTGGTGCATCCATTCCATGGCCCAGATTAATTTCCTACAAATTGTACTAGTCACCAAATCTTGAGTGAGGTAGTATAAAAGATGATTGGATCAGTGTGTTTGTGAATGAAAATAGCTGAATGCAAATTATGATGTAGTAGTGTTGGGAACCAGCAAGCAGATAGTGACTACATTTCAGGTACAGAGTCACATATAGTTTGTCGGTACCATCATGCCTTTCATTAAACTAGACCACATGGCATCATTTCAGGATGGTGCTTAACTGGAGCGTTGTTGCTGCAAACTCAACATCGATGAAGTAGTACTTGTCATGGCGTTTGAAAGCATTTGCATTGACTCATTGCAGCGGCCCACATAATTAGCACCTGCAAACGAAGTACAGTGAGGTTTGTTACAGAACATATTCTTGTTGATGAGTAGTGTACAGTAATAGTGTACCTCTTTTGGTCAGAATTCAGAGCTGGGAGTGCTTCCCCTTGTCAAAATGCTCATATTTTAGTAGTTTTTTGTTTGTTCCACTGTTTGTAGGAATGGAAGATACTTCAGACAGCTACGTGTCATCTCATGATGATTCCGATTCATCTCCTCCTTCTCTAATTGAAGAAGGTACCGCACAAGAAACTACATCACAACAACAGCCATCGAAGGGAAAAAGGACATGCAAGCCTAGGAAACCGAGCAATTTGACCAACAATACCGTCAAAATCACAAAAATTGATGGCAGAGGAGTTCATGTTAGTAATCTCAAGAATGCAAGGGATCCAGTCATTCTTTCTGGTGTCGTGCACGCGCTGTGATATCAACTGAAGTCTTCGGTGGCTGGTTCTAAACGCCTTCTGGTTTGCGTCCTAAATTGGTGGTTGCTCCATGTTAGCGATAGTTTGGGATGTTATTTCTCTATGTAGCAGTTGAAGGGCACACGGTAGCAGTTGATGTTTCACAAGAGTTGGGATTTGAGGCATTGGCTGCCCTGAAATGAGAGGAAATTGTTTTGGATATTATGTTGTCGATGTTAATTCCACTTTGTAGTACTGATCAGGTTGTCTTATCTATGAGTGTTAGTTAACATATTGTGTTACCGATGTTCAAATGAAATATATTTTTTGTAAAAAAAAAATTCAAAATGTATACTAGTGACGGGCACTATTAAATGACTGTCACTAGTGAACAGATACTAGTGACGGGCGCCCGCCCGTCACTGGTAACCTATTACCAGTGACGAGTTACCAGTAACGGGCGGCTTGCCAGTCACTAATGGGCCTTTTGGGCCCGTCACTGGTAGGCTATTTTGCAGTAGTGAAAAAATCAGCGTGTCGAAAGCTTCCAGTGCCACGTGCCCAGTCAGCCACCTGGCCAGGCCAGGGCGCCTGGACGCCTGGTGGGCCCCCTGGCTGCCCCCCTTCGCCTATTGACGGGGATGTACCCAGGAAAATCCCATGGTCAGGGACCCTGGGTTAGTCATGAGAGGCACAGGTTGGACGATAGCTCGTTGATACATCCAAAACGTATCTATAATTTCTGCTTGCTCCATGCATGTTTTGTGTGATATTGTTATGATCTAGATACACTTTCATACACTTTTGAACATATTTGGACTAACCTATTAACTCAGTGCACCCCAGTGCCAGTTCCTGTTTTCTGCTGTTTTTCTATTTCAGTTTTCGCCCATATAAAAAGTGCCAGAAAAATTCAGGGAAAAATACAGGAAAAATCAACGTACAGGAAGCTTCGCGAAGAGCCCAAGAGGGGCCAGAGGGGAGCCAGGGGGGCCCAGGCGGCTACCCGGCGTGGCCCCACCCCTGGTCGCGCCAGGGGGGCGCCTAGGGCCCTGGTCCACCTCTGGCTGCCCCCCTTCGCCTATTTATTCTCCGTCACGGGGAAACTCCGAAGATAGAACCCTATTTCGCAAACTCGCCTCTGTTCCGCCGTCGCCGCGCTTCCGAGATCGGGAGCACCAGAAGGCCTCTTCCCGGCACCCTGCCGGAGGGAGGGCCGACCTCCGGGAGTCTCCTCTCCACCATGGATGCTCTCTGGATGTCTCGTGAGTAGTTTTCCTTGGACCATGGGTCCGTGATCAGTAGCTATGTGATGTTCTCCTCCCCTCTTTGTTCTTCATGGTTTAGACCTCGTGAGTTGCCCTACATGATCGAGGCACTTTTGTAATCTTTCTGCTATTGCTATGCTGTGTTTGATGGGATCTGATGGATTATGAGATTATGTTCAGATTGTGATAGAGTAATATATTTGGTTTTTATCTCTTATATTTTTGTTCCTAAGTAATTCTTGCATGTTCTCCGTTGCTGTTTATTGCTTTGGCCAAGTAGTAGGTAGTGACTCCAAGAGGGAACGTTATGCTCGATTGTGGGTTCATGCCCCCCAATGACACGCTTGAGTGACAGAAACATGAGTCTAGGGGATGTGTTGTTGCCACAAGGGGGAAAACAACGGTGCTTGTAACCGCAGTTGTAAGGATTGTTTACTTTACGCAAGGTTCTTTTTAATGCAGTTGTCTGTTGCTTTGGGTTTACACTTTGGGTGGGGCTCGCAACTTAATACCAGCGAGATGTTCTGGATAGATATCTCAAGGTGGATGATTAGTAGTAGATGCAATTGGATTACGGTCTACTTATTTTGGCGTACTGCCCATGCTTTTGAGCCTCTTCCTTTCTTTTGTAGGATAGTTAGCATTGCGGTGCGTTCATAATCCTGTCAATTGCCCTTCTGTAATTTGTTTACCTCGCATAGCAGTTTTATCGTCTTTTGGGAGAGAGACATCACTAGCGAACATCACGTATCCCGGTCCATATCCTTATTACTGTTTCCACGCTATCTTTACTTTTCTGCTTTTACTTTCAATTTGCTATCATTATCCCTTGTGTTTTACCCTTTGTGAACAACAAGACCGGAGAGATTGACAACCTCTCTGAACTTCGTTGGGAAAAAAGTTATCTGTGTCTGTGTGCAGGTCCACGTCAGCTGCGCCGCTGACACCTACTTATCATCTCTGGAGTCCTACTGGAGACAAACCTTGGTATCTTCACCAAGGGAAACTTGCTGTTGTGCAACATCACACCTTCCACTTGGGGCTCACCAACGAAGGGCGAGAAGCCATCAAGCGAATTTCTGGCGCCGTTGTCGGGGACTCCGAGTGCTAAGATAGGGGAGTTGCACACTACCTTTTACCTTTGTTTTTTTAGTCTTGTTAGTTTACCTTTCAGTTTTTATCTTTGTGTCTTTTATCAAAATTTACAAAAAAATTATTTATCTTGCTGTTAGTAGTCCTCCTTGTTTAGATGAACATGTTAGGGCTAGGTGCTTTGCGGGAATCTGAAGTTCTCGATTTCCGTCAAAGGGATGGAGAAAATATGAAGAAGGCATGGGACAGAATCTCATAAGCACATAAAAGAATTATGCCTTGGATACCTATAAAAATTGTGCTTAGAAATTTTTACCATGGTCTTTTTAAGTGGTGTAAACACTCTCTTGACATTATAGCTGAAGGAGATTTTCTAGAGTGTGATGAAGATAGGGCTCTTGATATTTTGCATAGTCTATCTAGTTATTTTGTTTATGATCGTAGTATTGATACTGTCATAGATAGACTTTCCACTATTGAAAAAAGATTGGATGCTCTAGACTTGAGTAAAGTAGAGGAACTTAAGTCCAACAAGAAAGAAATGTTGGAGATAGATGATGATTGGGAGCCCTTTTTTAGGATTAGTATCTCTAACCAAAGCTTCCTTGCTCTTTGTGATATTGGATCCACAGTTTCTACTATGCCAAAAATAGTTTATGATTCTTTGAAACTAGATATGGATAAATTATCATCTTATCATGAACATTCTAATGGAGGTATTTCAGAGATTAAAGGAAAGGTAAAAGAAGTCCAAGTTGCATTCCTTCATAGGACTGCACCAATGGATTTCTTCATCATGGAGCCAAACCAAAGTAATATTGTGCTCGGAAGAGACTTCCTCCGTGCTATGAAAGGCTTCATTGATATTGGTAATAGGCACATATGCTTACGCGGTATGGCGAAAGGCAAGTATCTCTTTTCTAGTAAGAAGAAGAATGAGCTTATTGAAAATCAATTTGACGGTTTTTATGATTCTGATTTTGGATACCCTTGATTCTTCTTTTGCATCATGCCTAGCTTAAAGGCATAAAAGAAAGCGCTTTCGGGAGGCAGCCCGCAACGAATTTAGGTTTTTATTTTTGCTTTTGTTGTGTCCTGATGATTGTTACTACTGTAGCAACATCATTGTATCTTTATTTTTCAGCTTTGTGCCAAGTTATAGCCTCTTACGGCAAGGGAAGTAAAAGTTGTGACATGCTGTCCAGAAAACAGATTCTGTCCTCGTGACCAGAAAAATTCCAGAAAAATCCCAGTTCATCTTTTTTAGCTAAAATTTTTACACAGTATGCTCTATACAATTACGAAACTTCCATATGTTCTGATTTTTTTGATTTGAGTTGTGGAAGTGTCCCTAAAAAATTCTTTACTACCTGCTGTTCTGTTTTTCACACATTCTGCCACGTTTTGTCTCTCCTAACTTTTGCAAACCTTAAGCTTGCTTTTTCTTTGAAAAAACTTTTTGGAACTCTTGAGAAACAGTGGCTCTTCAAGATTATCTTTATATCCAGTGGGGAAAAATTATTTTATTAAGGGTACTAACCTCTCTAATCAGCTTATGATGAGTTATGTATGAAGGGAGTTTTCAAGTGTGCGATAGAAGATGATGAAAGAAGATCCAGGAGTGTCAAGCGCTCAAGCTTGGGGATGCCCCCATGCATCCCCAACAAATATTCAAGGAGACTCAAGCATCTAAGATTGGGGATGCCCCCGTGCATCCCCTTCTCCATCAACAATCATCAGTCCGTCCTTCGTCTCACTATATTTTTATCACTTCATGTGTTATGTGCTATGCTTGGAGCGTCTCGCTCTTAGGTTTTATTTTTAGTTTTCTTTAGATTTGCTTGCTGTTCATAACAATTTAGATCCCATCTTACTTTGTGTGGGAGAGAAACACGCTCCACTTTAAAAATTTAGAACACATCATAGGATTTTTCCTGCTTATCTTTTTGTTGTTGTGTGTTCTTTATCTTTTCAATAGCTACTGCCATGTTTAGTCTTAGTTTGTCTTTAGCAAGAGCCTTGGCTTTTTTTTAGTTTGTTGCTGGAACTCTTTTTAGTTTTCATGTTTATCTTGTTAAAGAGAGTTGGTTGTTGCACTGAGTTGTGTCTTCTCTTGAGAGTAGGTAATTGAGGTTGCTATTTTCTTCTAGTAGTAACTTGCAATAGTTTTGAGGTATTGGTACGAGTAATGTTTGAACTTTTGGTGTCAAGATCTCTAGCCTATTAGTGATAGGTGTCGTATTTTGGGCAATCCGTGTGTATTTTTAAAACCTACAAAACTAGTTGAGAACTCTAGCTACTAGATAGATCACTAATCTTTGGAGGGATCGAATATCAGAGAACACTCACGTACCATGAGTCGAGGATGCGCAAGGATAACCAAACCCCCATACACTCCTCCTCGGGGTACTTGTCTCTTTGTGAACCTCCTTATTAGATTGAGAGTTACCAATAATAAGTGCATGAGTTCTTCGGACTAATGTAAATATTGAAAGTTGACACTTCCACCTTCCCATATTTTGCTAGCCTCTCCCGTGCCGTGCATTGCCTTCTTCTCATTCCGAGAGTTGGTGTCCACCTTCGCCGGTACATCCAAACCCTTGGCATGATACGCTCTGTCATCATAATCCTCCTTATATCTTTCCTCAAAACAGCCACCATACCTACCTATCAAGGCATTTCCATAGCCTTTCCGAGATATATTGCCATGCAACTTCCACCTCTTCATGACTTGATCTTCATGGCATACACGTTCCTGCTACACCGGCAGCGACATACATTGCATACATCATGATAGTTACATCTTCTTTATGATTTTGAGTACCTTGTAAAGTGTGAAAGATCTCCTTTACCTTCTTGTAAAATAGAGTGTTTCCCTTAAGTGAGGAAAAGATCCCAAAGTGGACACAATAAAAGATCCCAAAGAGGACAAATGAGAGTTAAATAGAAAGAGCCATTGAGGCCACAAAAAAATACAAAAAAATAGAAAAAAGAGAAAAAGAAATAAAAAGAGAGAAAGGGGAAACACTACAATCCTTTTGAGAGATCCACACTAGTACTCCCTTTATATCCTTGTACTCCATAGAGATGATCATTATGCATATAGCTATGTGGGGACCTTCACACTATAGAACTTGGCTTGCATATTCCAAGGATGAGCCTCCTCAAACGAGATCTAGGTCTTTATGAGCAAGCAAGTTAGATGCACCCCCACCAGTTTCATTGGAGAGCTTTTCTTAGCTCATATGTGCATCAGTTGCATGGCAATCCCTACTCCTCACATCATACCTATCATTTGGCCTCTCTCGCCTATGATTGTCCTCATTGATGTGAACCTTTCTCATCCTTTTTGTCTTCCTCCTCCACCATATTTCTCTCTTTGCCATCCCAAGTGTCAACTCTCGTGCTTACGCTCATCCATTGCATGAGTGCTCAAAATATCGAAAAGGAGTGGATCAAATTGACTTGTACCTGTCTAGTGGTCTGGGGATGAGTCAAGATAAGATTCCAAAGAGGACCAAGTGTGAAACTTTAGTAGATTGAGTTCTCAACACAAAAAATACTTTTTCTCATATTCCCTATCCCCCTTCTTGCACGCAAACACCATTTGGAGACATTCGAGTCACGGACAGCGAGAGCTCTTGCACCTAATGTTCTTTTGTTACTTGTTTCAATGCTAATATAGACTCTTGCATGTTATGACTTGAATTGAATCTCTAACCTTGATTGATTTATTTTTCAAAGTTCTTATATGGTTGCTAGCATGTCACCACAGAAATTATGTTGTTATCATTTACCTACTCGAGGACGAGCAGGAATTAAGCTTGGGGATGTTCATACGTCCAAAACGTATCTATAATTTCTGCTTGCTCCATGCATGTTTTGTGTGATATTGCTATGATCTAGATACACTTTCATACACTTTTGATCATATTTGGACTAACCTATTAACTCAGTGCACCCCAGTGCCAGTTCATGTTTTCTGCTATTTTTCTATTTCAGTTTTCCCCCATATAAAAAGTGCCAGAAAAATTCCGGGAAAAATACAGGAAAAATCAGCGTACAGGAAGCTTCGCGAAGAGCCCGAGAGGGGCCAGAGGGGAGCCAGGGGGCCCAAGCGTCCACCCGGCGCGGCCCCACCCCTGGCCGCGCCAGGGGGGCGCCTGGGGCCCCTGGTCCACCTCTGGCTGCCCCCCTTCGCCTATTTATTCTCCGTCACGAGGAAACTCCGAGGATAGAACACTATTTCGCAAACTCGCCTCTGTTCCGACGCCGCGCTTCTGAGATTGGGAGCACCAGAAGGCCTCTTCCCGGCACCCTGCCGGAGGGAGGGCCGACCTCCGGGAGTCTCCTCTCCACCATGGATGCTCCTCAGATGTCTCGTGAGTAGTTTTCCTTGGACCATGGGTCCGTGATCAGTAGCTATGTGATGTTCTCCTCCCCTCTTTGTTCTTCATGGTTTAGACCTCGTGAGCTACCCTACATGATCGAGGCACTTTTGTAATCTTTCTGCTATTGCTATGCTGAGTTTGATGGGATCTGATGGATTATGAGATTATGTTCAGATTGTGATAGAGTAATATATTTGGTTTTTATCTCTTATATTTTTTTTCCTAAGTAATTCTTGCATGTTCTCCGTTGCTGTTTATTGCTTTGGCCAAGTAGTAGGTAGTGACTCCAAGAGGGAACGTTATGCTCGATTGTGGGTTCATGCCCCCCGATGACACGCTTGAGTGACAGAAACATGAGTCTAGGGGATGTGCTGTTGTGTAAGAGCAAGTTTTGCCCCCGAAGGTTTTGGACATTGTTGGACAAAGCAGAAGTGGAACTAATATTGTTTTCGAGTATAAACAGATACTTAGGTTCCGAAAGAATGGAGTTTGCAAGTAGAAGGTCGAAGGACAACTCACTGCAGCAGAACTGCAGTCATCTACCAAACCCTTTGAAGAAAGACGACCCCTAAAAATGTAGTCGAAGAAAAAGTCTCTCTCGAGTAAAAGCGCAACGAGGAGAAAGCTGAAGCTGGTTGAAGACTTAGTCTTTTTACTAGTTTCTCTTTATTTTTCTTGAGTCGTAGGAAAAACCGTACTATCAAGAGGGGTTTGCTAGTTGAGATCTTAGTCGAAGTGAATTTTCTCTGCTCAACCAAAACCCACAAAAGCCTACCGAGAGAAATCTTACTGAGTCGAGTGAATAGCTCGAAGGCAAAGTCATCGCACTTCGTGCCTTCGAGAGAGAACTCGTTCGGTAAGTCAGCTTACTTGTTCCTCAAGTAAAGTTGAGCAGTGATTGGAATCCGACCGTTGTGGACACGCGTCAAGCGGTTGCATCGGGTCACTTCAGTCATTTTACCCATCGGGATCGCCAACTATAAATACCCCGCACCTACCCGCCATTTCGGGTTGGCTGCTCCACTGAAGATTCTAAGACAAAAGTCTGTGAGCATCCCAACAGAGATTCATCGAGAGAAAACCAAAATCCCAAGTCTGAGCTGAGTTGAGCAATTCACTATGACTTAGGTTGAGATTAGCCGATCTTTTTATCTTGGAGAACTGCAAGTCTCCTGGACGGTTAGGCGTCGCCTGTCAAGCAGTCGAAGAGAAATTGTCACTGCTGAAGGAAGTTTGTAAAGGTCTCGGAGATGTCCTGAATCATCTACCACGAGTGAAAACTGGACAAGCTCGAGGAGTTTGTTGCAGTGGAGAATAGGACGGAGAGAGTTTTGCTCCAGGTGTTCAATCACCAGTCCCTCCAACCAGACGTAGCACTTTGCAGAGTGTGAACTGGTTTACCAAACATCGTCGTGTCAGGCTCATTTTCCTTCATGCTTTTACTTTAAGTATTTACTCGTTGCCTGTTTGTCTTCGATGTTGTCCTTCGCTCCCAATCCTTTCGAGCTATGCATTACCTTCGAGACTGTATTTCCTTTGAGATGTTCTTAGTCCTTCGCAGTTTGCATGAATTCCCTCTAAGTTCCTTAGAATTTTTAGAAGTGATCATTCACCCCCTCCCCCTCTGATCATTCTTGAGCTTTCAATTGGTATCAGAGCTAGGCACTCCCTACGCTCTGCGTATTTTGGTCTAACAACCTGGAGTGTTGTCAAGAATGTCGTTTGCAGATGTTCTCTCGGGGGAACCAATCCCTATCTTCAATGGGAAGGACTATCCCTATTGGAAGGACAAAATGAAGAGGAATATCATGGCTATCAACTCTGCCGCTTGGGAAGTTGTCAAAAATGGTGTAACTGTCAAAGACACAAATGCCATCACTCCTAAAGAGGCAAAGAAGATAGAGCTGGATACTGAAGTCTGGGTCTTCATTACAAATCATCTGATTCCAGAGAAATACCATGAGGTCAAGAATATTCCTTCGGCCAAAGGTGTTTGGGACTATCTTGAGAAGATTGGTGAAGGTGTCTCCACTCAGAAAGATGCTCGTATTGACACCCTTCGAAGCAAGTTCTATCGTTTCAAGAGGCACGAGGGAGAAAAAGTTAGCTCCATATACAGCAGAATCACTGCGCTGTCAAATGAACTGATTTCTCTCGGTGCCGAAGACATTACCAATCGGATTATTGTCAGAACTTTGCTCCGTTCCCTTGATGATTCTTTCGATCACATTGTGCTCATGATCAAGGAAAGGACTGATTTCAAGGTTCTTGTTGCCGCTGATATTCTCGAGAGACTTAATACCTTCGAGATGGAAGAAGATGAAAAACGAGATATTAATGGGACACAAAGAAAATCTCATGCACTGAAGGCCAGAGCTTCACATCACTCCTCTCCTGAAGCTAGTTCTGAATCGGGTTGTGCCTCAGATGACCCCGAGAACATTGGAAAAGATCTGGCACTGATAATGAGAAGATTCAATCGCTTTCAGAGAAGGAACTCCTCCTCACCGAATAAAAACTACTCTTCAAGACATTCAAGCAATTCATCATAGCATCGATCATCATCCAGAAACTCATCAGCGAAAGATAACTGTTGCTAAAAGTGCAAGAAGCCAGGTCACTTCATTGCTGATTGTCCTCTCTGGGAAATTGAACATAGATCAAAGCATTCTCACCGCAATTCTTCGAGCAAGTCTCACAGATCGAGCAAAAACCATGAGTCAAAGAGATATGATTCAAAGTACAGAAAAGACAAGGAAGACGGTTCTGATGATGACAAGAAGAAGAAGTATCACAAGCATCGAGAGGGTTCTTGCTCGAAATCACATTCCTCTCGACGAAAGAATTCACATCGTTCCAAAGCCTATCTGGGTAAAGAGATGAACTCTGAAGATGAAGCATCCGGTTCCGAAGCTGAATCAAACCCAAGATCTGGTTCTGGTTCTGAATCTGATGGTGTTGCTGGTTTAGCATTTGCTTCGAGCAAGACTTCAAGTTCATTCTTCACCAACCAAAGCAGCGAAGATGAATCTCCAGCTTACTGCTTCATGGCCAAGGCTAAGGTATCCTCATTTAAGAATTCCTACGATACTTCTGATGGATCTGCTTATGAAAGTAACTCTAGGATAAGTTATGCTAAACTTGCCAAAATTGCTTCTATCCAACAAGATGAGCTAGATTCTCTAAGTGAAACTATTCAAAAATCTGAGACTTTGTTGATCGATGAGATTGAGAAGGGTCAAACTTTGACGAATGAGCATGCTGCTCTGAAGGAAAAGTATGATGAGCTTTCCTCTCGGCATGGTCTTCTCTCAGTGGACTACGAGAAGCTAACCTATGAATTCCTTCAAGGGAAAATGGCTCTCGAGAAACTGAGAGAGGCTAATGAAGAGTTGGAAAGTGTCAATCTCACGCTCATGGCTCAACAAGGCTCAGAAGATAAAAATGAATCTACCTCACCTTGCTTAACCTGTTTGGAGCGAAGTAAAATTGAGTCTATTTCTGAGAGATCGAAAGGAAAGAAACCTATTGTTATTGATGATACTAACCCCTCGAACGAGGAAACCATTACCGAGGAACTCCTCAGGTTGAAAATTTTATTTGAAACAGGCATGTTCAAAAGTGTGCAGGGACACCAGTACTTATGTGATATCCTACGAAAGGCTCTTCTTCACAGGAATCCCTGAAACGAAGGAGTTGGCTTCGAAAGGAAAATCAATCCTGATGGAACCTACTGGGAACCCGAGCAGTATCCTAAAACTGTCTGGGTTCTTGCGAAAGAAAAGCCCATTGATATTGCTAACCTTTCAGGTTTCAGTTGCAAAATTGACAAAGCTATTGTTGATGAATCACTTGATTTTGACTACAAGCTTGTCAAAGATCAGGAAGGAAAGGTGTCGGCTGAATTCGTTGGTACTCCTCCGAAGAATGGTTTCTATAAGCGACAGATTTGGGTTCGCAAATCTCTCGTAGAAAAACTGCCCCCTAACCATTCTATGCTGGGAAAATCCTCAGTACCACCGAATCACTACTATTCTCTCGAGGATAGAAATGAACCCTTGGTGCCTGCTTCAAATGTTCCCCAGAAGGAATCCTATCGTGTCGATAGAAATGTTTATCTTCATCGTAACGATAACACCAAAGTTGCTGTTACTCATCAATACTCTAACCCCTCATCGAGGAATTATATTTATGGTGTGCTTGATGGTCCAGATAGACAATGCAATCATGTTCGCTATAATATTGCTGCCCCATCTAGCTCTTCCATGCCTTCTAAGTCACCTGCTCGTTTGTGGGTGGTTAAGAAGAACTAATTCTTCTGCAGGGCTATGTCTCCGGTGGATCCGAATGGGTCATGGATAGTGGATGTACAAATCATATGACCGGAGACAAAGATTTGTTCACCGAAGACAAACTCACTGAATCTTCACAGAGATACATTACCTTCGGTGACAACAACAACGGAAAAGTACTTGGTTTGGGTAAGGTAGCTATATCGAAGGATAAGCATATTGATAAGGTTATGCTTGTTCAATCACTTGGATATAATCTTATGTCGATCTCAAAACTTTTTGATATGGGTATGCTTGTACTGTTTTATGTTTCTCGTTGTGTTGTCTTTTCACAGGATGATTATTCCTTCGTGTTCGAAGGATATCGCAAAGGTGATCTTTATGTCATCGATTTTTCTTCGGGACCTGCAGTGTCCACATGTTTAATGGCCAAAGACACTTCTGGTTGGTTATGGCACCGAAGACTTGGGCATGCAGGAATGAAAAACCTTCAAACTCTTATCTCGAAGAAGAACATCGTTGGAATTGATAATGTTAAATTCGATAAAGATCGTCTATGCAGTGCCTGTGAAGCGGGAAAGATTGCCAAGAAACATCACTCAGCAAAAACTATAATGACTACTACTCGTCCTCTTGAATTCCTTCATATGGATTTATTCGGTCCTCAAAATTATGCTAGTCTTGGAGGTAACAAGTATGGTCTGGTTATTGTTGATGATTTCTCTCGATATACTTGGGTTTTCTTTCTAGATGACAAGAGCAAGGTTGTTGAAATCTTCAAAACCTTCGCAAAGAGAGCTCAGACTGAATATGAATTATCTCTCAAGCATATTAGAAGTGACAATGGTACAGAATTCAAAAACACTCATATCGAAGAATTTCTTGATGAATATGGCTTTACTCATGAATTCTCAGCTGCTTATACACCGCAACAAAATGGTGTGGTCGAGAGAAAGAATCGAACACTTATTGAAATGGCCAGAACAATGCTTCTGAATACAAGACTCCTATCAGGTTCTGGGCTGAAGCAATCAATACTGCATGTCATATCATCAACAAGGTTTATCTGCACAAGTTTCTGAAGAAAACTTCACATGAACTTATTACTGGTAAAAAGCCCAATGCTTCATATCTCAGGGTTTTTGGTGCTCCATGCTATATCAGAGATATGAATCACAGCTCCAAGTTTGCTCCAAAGGCTCACGAAGGTTTTCTCCTAGGTTATGGTTCGAATTCTCACACTTATAGAGTTTACAACTCTCATCTTGGCAAAGTTGTAGAAACTGTAAATGTTCGATTTGATGAAACTAACGGCTCTCAAAAGGAGCAATTACCTCTTAACCTGGATGAACCACCTTTGGATGAAGTTATCAGGTACATGGCTATTGGAGATATTCGACCTGTCGATGGAAATGCACGTCAGGCAAACAAGGATGATGATGGTCCAATGTTCCCACACATAGCCCGGGGCGCTGGAGATCAACATCCTGAAGCAAATGATGTACAGGTCGAAGGAGAACGCGTAAACGAAGAAAATGTTCCCGATGGACAAGCTGATCCCGAAGGTCAAGCTGATCCCGAAGGACAACCGGATCCACAAGATGATGAAGGAGTTTTACCTCGTGTTCGAAGAAGAGTGGACGTCGACTCAATACTCGAAGAGATTCATTTACCAGGTCGTCCCACCACTCGTTCTCGTACTCGATTAGCTAACTTCTGTGGAAATTTCTCGTTTGTATCCATGCTAGAACCATCAAAATTTGATGAAGCCATGAAGGACTCAGACTGGATGACTGCAATGCTCGAAGAACTTAATCAGTTCGAGAGAAACAAAGTCTGGTCTCTTGTCGATCGACCTGATCCCACGAAGCATAATATCATTGGTACGAAGTGGATCTTTCGCAACAAGAAAGATGAAGATGGCATTGTGGTAAGGAATAAAGCTCGACTGGTTGCTCAAGGCTACACCCAAATCGAAGGTATTGATTTCGGTGAGACTTATGCACCAGTTGCTCGACTTGAATCCATTCGTGTCATGCTTGCTTTTGCCAATTACAATGGTATATTGCTATATCAAATGGATGTCAAAAGTGCATTTCTTAACGGTGAAATCGAAGAAGAAGTATATGTTATGCAGCCACCAGGTTTTGAAGACCCGAAGAATCCTGATAAGGTGTACAGGTTGCACAAGGCCCTATATGGGTTAAAGCAAGCTCCTCGTGCTTGGTCTGAAACACTAAAGGATTTTCTTCTGAAGAAGGGCTTCAAACCAGGAACAACTGATCCGACTCTTTTTACTCGTGCATACAAAAATGATCTTTTTGTGTGTCAAATTTATGTCGATGATATTATTTTTGGCTGTACTAACCCTAATATTAGCGAAGAATTTGCTCATATGATGTCGAAGAAATATGAAATGTCTATGATGGGTGAATTGAAGTTCTTCCTCGGGCTTCAAATCCGTCAACAGAAGAATGGGACTTTCATCTCTCAGGAGAAGTATCTCAGAGACTGCCTGAAGAAGTTCGATCTTGTCAGTTGCAAAACTATCAAGACTCCAATGCCTACGAATGTTCATCTAGATGCAGATGAGAAGGGCAAACCTTTTGATCAGAAGAAATATCGCTCGATGATCGGTTCGCTTCTTTATCTTTGTGCATCTAGACCTGACATTATGCTATCAGTTTGTATGTGTGCTCGTTTTCAGGCAATCCCGAAAGAATCACATCATATTGCTGTCAAGCGAATTCTTCGATTTCTGGCACACACACCATCTTTGGGACTTTGGTATCCCAAGGGTGCCCAGTTTGATCTCGTTGGATATTCTGACTCTGACTGGGCTGGTGATCGAGTCGACAGGAAATCTACCTCAGGCACATGTCGTTTTCTCGGTAGATCTCTTGTCTGTTGGGCTTCGAAGAAACAGAATTGCGTATCTATTTCTACGGCTGAAGCCGAGTATATTGCTGCCGGTTCATGCTGCACTCAGATTCTGTGGCTCAAGAAAACGCTGAAAGATTACGGTATTCTTGTGAAGAAAATTCCATTGTTATGTGATAACGAGAGTGCTATCAAGATTGCCCATAACCCTGTGCAACACTCTCGAGCAAAGCATATTGACATTCGTCATCATTTTCTTCGAGATCACGTTCAGCGAGAAGATATTGTTATCAGCCATGTGCGCACCGAATATCAATTGGCTGATATCTTTACGAAGCCCTTGGATGAAAAGAGGTTCTGTGCACTAAGGTGTGAGTTAAACATATTGGACTCACGCAATGTGCAGTAAGATCATAATTATCGGTACCATGTATTATATGTTTTCTTTCAATGTTGTTTAACTTACGTTATTTTTTTATCGTGTTTCTTTTCGTTTGTTTTTGTTCGTTTGGTGTTGTCCTATACACTTACCACTCCGAGTTTTATCACTGTTTTCCCCTCGGATTGATTAAGCATTGGACCCTGTTTTCCCTCTATTCTATCCCTACCCCATCTGTGCTTTTCTCTCGTGAACATGTATATATGTACTCGATCAAGATTCCCTTCGAATGTCATTGATTCCGAAGGAAAATCTATCGAACTTTTATCTACTTTTATACTCGATGTTCGATGAGTTTGGTCTCGGACGTGGAGCAACTTTCCTCCGGTTCGTTGGGATTTTCCCGCAATTACCGCCACAAAAACCGTCCGTTGAATGCGGAGAGACGCGAAATATGCGCCGTTGGATCAGATCTGACAGTTATGTCAGACCCCCCCCCCCCCCTATAAATACTGATCCTCGCCACCGGCTCAGCCATCGCAATTTCCTCGACTTCGTCTCTCTGCTCCCGAAGTTCTCTCTCACGCGCCACCGTGCTGCTCGTCGCCGTCGACTCCCTCGCCAATTTGCTGCCGGAAGGAAGCCGCCGGAGACCTTCCCGTCGACGAGGAACTTCATCCGCGTCGCCGTAGTCGTCGTACATCACCAAGTTAGGGTATGCACGGCTCTAAGACTCGATTCCAATATTTGTTGTTCATCGAGTCCTAGATTTGTTCTTGATTTTCTCTCTTTTTCTTAGGTCTGTTTGATCTATTTGGATCATTGAAACCTGGGAAATCAGTTTTCTAGCGTTTTCTGTCGATTCCCATCTGCGCTAGGTAAGAAATCCCTCGGATTCTCTCACCTTAGCAATTTCCTCAGAAACGTATCGATAAACTTGCGTTGTGCAATTCGTTCATACAAGTTCTTCGTTAGATTTGCACCCGATGGAAATCTAGCCTAGCACTTGTTTGAAAAACTTGATGCAAGACTTACTTATCAATAAGTTTACTGCTCTCAAAATGATTTTCCTCGAAAACCACTGGTACTTGTTCACAACTTTCCTATATTCCCTCGTACCTATCTTTTTCGCAGGAAAATGTCTGGGATTGAAGGAAATGTTAGAGCACCCAAGCGTGTAGGAGGCCGAACAAGAATCACCAACAAATCTGAAGGATTATCAGAGGAGTTGATCATCGAAAAGAAGTTGAGAACGCCTGAAGGTTCTGAGGATGAACGTACGAGAGAAAACCGTCTACAAGAGATTCGAAGACTTCAAGCGCATCGTTGGTATGAGTACAAGTCTCTTATGCCTCGCTGGGAGAGGCGGTTTGCTATGAAAAATCCTTGGTCTGATGTCAAAGCTTTAAGGCCAAAGTGGAGGAAAGATAATCGACCACCTCCTCCAGCTGATGCTCATCCATCCTCTCTGAAAACTCCTGCCGATTTTCAAGAGCTGGTTGATGCTCGGGAAGCACGAGCACAGAAAATAAAAGAAGCCAAAGCTAAAAAGGAGGTTGCTGCTGCTGAGGGTACCGTAGATGTTGGCCCTAGTGCCAAATCGAAGGCTGGCAAGAAATCAGCCAAACGAAAGAAAAAGGTGGTAATTGTCTCGCCACCAGATGCAAGCTCCAATGAAGAAGCAAATTCAGATGATCAAGACCCTGGCACAGAGGCTGATGTCGAGGACATTCCTCTGAAAAAGAAGCCGAGCAGTAAAGGCATTAGGATCCAGGAGCCAGCTACACAGGCTCCTCGAGCAAATATTGACTTGACCAACTTGGTCACTGATCCGCCCGTTTCATCTGCTCCACCAGTTGAAGCTCGCCAACCAACTCCTCCTCGTGAGAAAACTCCAACACCTCGCCAAGGCACTCCACCTCACCAAGCCACTCCACCTCGCCAACAAACACCTCCACCTCGTCAACCATCACCACCAAAAGCCTCGTCGCCACCACCAAAACCATCATCACCACCGAACATTATTCCATCAACCACCCCAGCCATCGAGACCCAAGCCCAAGCAGAGACCGAGCAACTTGCTTAGGTCGAGCAAGAACCTCAAGCCCCCATCTCCTTTGCTCAGAAAGATTACTCCTCTGCCCAGACTCTACATGAAGGAGAAGACGTTGATGTTGATATCACGACAATTTCCTCTCGTCAAGATGTCATCGAAGGACATAGTTCTGGAGATGACGGTTCTAGTGACAGTTCTTCCTCCTCCTCATCAAATTCCTCGAACGAAGAAATGGTTGATGCCTTCGAACAACTAGCCGAAAATTTGGAGGCCATGGAGAATGAAGAGGCCGCTCAGAATGCTAATGCCGACGAAGGAGTTTCCGTCGAAGCACAGGCCGAGGAAAATGCTCCTGCAGCCATCCCAGCTCAGGACATTGTAAACATTCCATCTTTAATTCCTCACCCTGTTGACCCTGTTTTCCAAATGCCAGACAATGCTGCCGAAGTTTTTCCTGTTGATGAGCTGCTCCATTCTGCTCATCCGAGAGAAATGCTGCCCCTGTTCCGCTCAGATGTTCCTCGAGGAGGCCCCATCTTCAAAAGGCGCGAACACAAGCCATTTTTCTTCGGGACCAATCCCTACGAGAAGCCCAGAAGTGCATATTCTCTTCGGTTTTGGACCCAAGAGCAAGCCATTTATTATACTCGTGTGCTGTACAACAAGGCTAGAGTGTTCCAACATCAATACCTCGATATGCCTTCGGTGTACTCCACTTCATGTTTCGAGAATGTTGCCAAAACAATTGATGGTCTGCATGCTCACAAGATGTTTGCTCTCGATTGTGGCTACCATCCCGAGCTTATCAAGAAATTTTATGCAACGCTCTATGTCACTGGTGATCCCGAGAACTCGAAGACGTGGAAATTTGATTATATGATTCAAGGCCAAGTATTTAATATGACTGTCGATCAATTTCTGGCCATCATTAATTTACCTCGGTTCGAAGGATTACCACACAAGCTTCATGACTTACCTGCTCCAACTCCTTCTGAATTTTCAACGATAATGAATCCAGATGTCGTAGGAGATACCTATCCGACTGAGCCGAAGCCAAGACACTTAGTCTTTGAAGCAAAGGCATGGTTTTATATTCTTTCGAAGACTTTGATGCCAATGCTCGATGTGCACGATGACTTTCCTATTCCAAATGACGTACAACTTGCTCTGTTGAAGTTAGTCCATGGTCATCCTTTCGATTTTGAAGACTACTTCATCAGAACTTTGGTGTCTTGTGCTGATGATCACAACTCCCATAAGCCGTATGCACCATGGCTGATGTCTATCTGCAATTACTCTCGGGACGTGCCATTCCCCGTGTCAATTTTCCCAAAGATTTTCACTCCACCTGTTAGGGAAGTGTTGCAGATTGTTGCTCGACCCAACGATCAATATGCTGAGCACACTGGCATCCGCGCCCATTTGACTGAGCGTAATGTTCGCTCGAAGTTTATCAAGCCAGTGCATCACATGGAAGTTTCTCTTCGGTCCCAGCAAATGCTTCAACATCACATCGACCAAGATTTCATTCAGAAGCAAGCTTTGATGGACGAGATTAATCATTTGCGCAATATTACCATGAATAACAATCAGATGCTGCGTGAATGTCTTCGCCGAGATTGGAAAGGACTGCGGAAATTCAATTCCCTCGGTCAACTTCAACGATGTGGCTTCGAAGAATATCCTCCCCATCTGACCAGGAATTGGACTAATGATGATCGAGTAGATCGCCCGGATCCCAATATCCCTCGGCTACCGAAGAACAGAGATGTCCTCAGTGTTGATGACTATTACCACATCACTTTGGACGCCTTCTCCTCCGACTCCGAGCAAGATGAAGCCCCTCGACGTCCAGAGAGAGTTTATACTCCACACCCTCGAAGCCCCAGGACCCCTCCGGAATCGCAGCTGGCATCTTCTGGAGATCAACACTCCTTCCGCACGAAGATCACTCCTCCAGGCGCTCGCCCAATTCGTCGTGCTCCAACGCTCGCCGAATCCTCTCGACGTCGCAGGAGCCGTCACAGCGAGTAGGGATTTCTTTCGACCCTATTCTCTCGACTTTTTGTACGTTGTGACAAAAATGGGGAGATGTAGTGGCATCGAAGAAATTAGTTTGCCTACGGGGTTAAGGGCTTTGCTTTTCATTCGATAAACTTTTTGAAATTTGAGGTTTTCTGAGTAGTTTCAACAAACTTTCGATTCATATTCGATCTGGTTGTAACTAACTCTAAGTAGGACTGTGAACTGCTACTCTTTTTTGTAAGATATCTATCTGCTGCTTGCGATACTTAAACTTTTGCAGGAAGTTATCTTTCATATAAGTTAACAGGTCATTCGAGGAGATTGCATGTTTCTCATTGGATATTATCTGGAATGCAATTTCACTCGCTAAGATTTTGATGATGTTCCCTCGACTCTACTTGTCAAATATGCACTTCACAGGAAACTCTTATCTTCCGTGCATACATCAAGGGGGAGTATTTCATCGATCTTAGCACTGGTTTATCATCGAAAACTCAAAACTTTTTCAATTATTTATCAATGCCTATTTTGTCAACAATCATCCAAAAAGGGGGAGATTGTAAGAGCAAGTTTTGCCCCGAAGGTTTTGGACATTGTTGGACAAAGCAGAAGTGGAACAAATATTGTTTTCGAGTATAAACAGATACTTAGGTTCCGAAAGAATGGAGTTTGCAAGTAGAAGGTCGAAGGACAACTCACTGCAGCAGAACTTTAGTCATCTACCGAACCCTTTGAAGAAAGACGACCCCTAAAAATGTAGTCGAAGAAAAAGTCTCTCTCGAGTAAAAGCGCAACGAGGAGAAAGCTGAAGTTGGTTGAAGACTTAGTCTTTTTACTAGTTTCTCTTTATTTTTCTTGAGTCGTAGGAAAAACCGTACTATCAAGAGGGGTTTGCTAGTTGAGATCTTAGTCGAAGTGAATTTGCTCTGCTCAACCAAAACCCACAAAAGCCTACCGAGAGAAATCTTACTGAGTCGAGTGAATAGCTCGAAGGCAAAGTCATCGCACTTCGTGCCTTCGAGAGAGAACTCGTTCGGTAAGTCAGCTTACTTGTTCCTCAAGTAAAGTTGAGCAGTGATTGGAATCCGACCGTTGTGGACACGCGTCAAGCGGTTGCATCGGGTCACTTCAGTCATTTTACCCATCGGGATCGCCAACTATAAATACCCCGCACCTACCCGCCATTTCGGGTTGGCTGCTCCACTGAAGATTCTAAGACAAAAGTCTGTGAGCATCCCAACAGAGATTCATCGAGAGAAAACCAAAATCCCAAGTCTGAGCTGAGTTGAGCAATTCACTATGACTTAGGTTGAGATTAGCCGATCTTTTTATCTTGGAGAACTGCAAGTCTCCTGGACGGTTAGGCGTCGCCTGTCAAGCAGTCGAAGAGAAATTGTCACTGCTGAAGGAAGTTTGTAAAGGTCTCGGAGATGTCCTGAATCATCTACCACGAGTGAAAACTGGACAAGCTCGAGGAGTTTGTTGCAGTGGAGAATAGGACGGAGAGAGTTTTGCTCCAGGTGTTCAATCACCAGTCCCTCCAACCAGACGTAGCACTTTGCAGAGTGTGAACTGGTTTACCAAACATCGTCGTGTCAGGCTCGTTTTCCTTCATGCTTTTACTTTAAGTATTTACTCGTTGCATGTTTGTCTTCGATGTTTTCCTTCGCTCCCAATCCTTTCGAGCTATGCATTACCTTCGATACTGTATTTCCTTCGAGATGTTCTTAGTCCTTCGCAGTTTGCATGAATTCCCTCTAAGTTCCTTAGAATTTTTAGAAGTGATCATTCACCCCCTCCCCCTCTGATCATTCTTGAGCTTTCATGTTGCCACAAGGGGGAAAACAATGGTGCTTGTAACCGCGGTTGCAAGGATTGTTTACTTTACTCAAGGTTCTTTTTAATGCAGTTGTCTGTTGCTTTGAGTTTACACTTTGGGTGGGGCTCGCAACTTAATACCAGCGAGATATTCTGGATAGATATCTCAAGGTGGATGATTAGTAGTAGATGCAGTTGGATTACGGTCTACTGATTTTGGCGTACTGCCCGTGTTTTTGAGCCTCTTCCTTTCTTTTGTAGCATAGTTAGCATTGTGGTGCGTTCATAATCCTGTCAATTGCCCTTCTGTAATTTGTTTACCTCGCATAGCAGTTTTATCGTCTTTTGGGAGAGAGACATCACTAGCGAACATCACGTATCCCGGTCCATATCCTTATTACTGTTTCCACGCTATCTTTACTTTTCTGCTTTTACTTTCAATTTGCTATCATTATCCCTTGTGTTTTACCCTTTGTTAACAACAAGACCGGAGAGATTGACAACCTCTCTGAACTTCCCGGTCCATATCCTTATTACTGTTTCCACGCTATCTTTACTTTTCTGCTTTTACTTTCAATTTGCTATCATTATCCCTTGTGTTTTACCCTTTGTGAACAACAAGACCGGAGAGAGTTTTGCTCCAGGTGTTCAATCACCAGTCCCTCCAACCAGACGTAGCACTTTGCAGAGTGTGAACTGGTTTACCAAACATCGTCGTGTCAGGCTCGTTTTCCTTCATGCTTTTACTTTAAGTATTTACTCGTTGCATGTTTGTCTTCGATGTTTTCCTTCGCTCCCAATCCTTTCGAGCTATGCATTACCTTCGATACTGTATTTCCTTCGAGATGTTCTTAGTCCTTCGCAGTTTGCATGAATTCCCTCTAAGTTCCTTAGAATTTTCACGTCAATTGCGCCGCTGACACCTACTTATCATCTCTGTAGTCCTACTGGAGACAAACCTTGGTATCTTTACCGAGGGAAACTTGTTGTTGTGCTACATCACGCCTTCCACTTGGGGCTCACCAACGAAGGGCGAGAAGCCATCACTCGTCGGATAACAGGAGGATACGTTCCTGCTCGATGTTATTGATTGGAGATGGCGATTACAAGGAAGCCAAGGCTAGTGCGCACACGGCTAGGGTTACAGATTGTGTATTGGATGATCTCGACGTCTCCCCTCCTAGCCTTTATATACTAGGATAGGTCTCGGGGAGTCCGTCCTGGATTACAGATGAAGTTATCTAACCCTGATCTTGTACCGTATGGCAAGTTTGCACCTTCCTTATGAGTCACGGACTCCTAAGTCGGTGCCAATAGTGGGCCAAGGCTGAGCCCAGGCGACATCTCTTTGGGCCTTTTGTCTTCGGGTACACCGGGTAGGCTCATCCATAGGAGTCGTGGGGTCACCCCCTCGTCAGTAGCCCCCGAGTTCCTGGGGGGGCTCGAAGAGTCGCGCAGGGACTCGAGTCCATACTTGCGTCGTTTTTATGTATGCACGGTTCAACCGCGGGTCGCTGGCAGTCTGGGGCCATGACAAAACATGTTTCAAGGGATGCTAAGCTGAAAGGGCCCAAGGAGTCGACTGGTCGAGCCTTGGTGAATTGCACTAGTGGAAAAAACCGCAGTAGCCCAATCAAACCCATGTCCCTCGACATGAGCTTGGAACACTGGTGTCTAGCAAAATTCATGCCGCTGCAGGTCTTACAGTGATCAATTGCCGCCAGTAAAGTTCATAGCCTAGGCGCGTCCGCCCGGCTTTTTCTATCATGCAAGCGCATGGAAAATATTGGGAGTGAAATCACTCTGCGGCAAGTCCCATCCCGGCCGATCTGCGCAGCGGGGTCTTACCTACACGCTAAGCTTGCGTGGCATCTGGGCACAGTGTATCGTGTTCCAGGAATATGTATTTTTATTGAGGCGCGGAGCCTAGTAGATAATGCACCCACTTGGAATAAACAATCAAGTGACCTATTTTAGTTGTCCCTCGCGGAGCTTGATCGAGTGCTCAAGCGAGGAGTATTTGCTCGGGAGGTCGTCGAGTGCTCGGGTGCTTAGAGTTTTGCGAGTAATCACTCAAGTATCGCCTTCGCTCTCGGGGTGAGGGAGCACCCGATACTCTGGGATCGCTCGATCTGGTGAGTGCGGGTCTGCTTATCTTCTGTCGTGGTGAGGGAGCACCCGAAACTCTTCATGTGTGCGATTAATCACTCGAGCATGTCTTTTCTTTTAGGTGAGGGAGCACTCGAAACTCTCATGCGTGCGAGTAATCACTCGAGCACGTCTTTTCTTTTCCTTTCGGGTGATAGAGTACCCGAGCGCATTTTCCTTTTTCGAGTGAGGGAGCACTCAGGACTCTGTGAGTGCGAGTGACCACTCGAGCACATATTTACTCTTTAGGTGAGGGAGCACCCGAAACTCTAGTGGGGACGCTCCCGATGGGAGTTAAATATATTTGAAAAATGTATTTGAGTTAGTAAAAACGGTGCTTGCATGCTGTATTTTTTGCGCTGCCATTTTAATTTACCTCTTCTTGGTAAGGATAACGATCTCTTTGCTGGAGGGCCGTCAAAGATGCTCTGTCTGCGAACCGTCATGTCTTCATGACCGGTCATAATGATGGCTGTTGGTGGCGTGTTGCGGCCGCCTGTTGAGTTATTGGTACGCGCATTGAAAACGCGCGAGATTTGACGCGTCCAGCGCTCAGTGCCGCCCGTGTGAAGGCATCTTTGTCTCGAAATTCGAATCGCCCGGCATGCTTGGTCTTTGAATTAACTGCTGCCTTCGTCTGGGCTTCTGTGTGCTCTTGGGTTTGTGCTATAAATAGACCCTTCTTCTTCGTCTAGCAGCAGTGTTTGACCTCTGCTCATCTTGCTCCTCTTTCTTTTCCTCCTCTTATGGGACCTAAGCGAGGTGCGGGTATGACCGGCCGCGGCCGTGTTCGCCGTGGCCGCGGTGGTCGTACCCCGCGCTCCTCTCGCGGCGGCCGTCATGGTGCACCATCGACGCCTTCCTCCTCTTCCTCGGAGGAGGGTTTTTGGCGCTATGATTTCCTCCTGCGCGTCTGTGGCTGGAATGCCGCTCGCATTCTGCTTCCTTCTGCATTTTCTGCCCTTTTTTCTACGCGTAGTATTGATGGCTTGCTGCTTCGTCTTCAAGGGTGCGCTCAATCTCCTTCTTATGTTAAGTTGGAGATCGATAGTTCCCGCTTGATTTTTCTTGGATTTGGGTGGAAGTCGTTTGCTCGACGCTTGAACTTGCGTGATGGTGACACTCTTTGTTGCTATTTTGATGGCGGAGACACTCTTATCATCCGCGCCTTTGACCCGAGCGGCAACCGCATGGATCCGTACTTGCCGGTGACAAGAAGCGATGGTTCTGACAGGTCGAGGAGTCCTTCGCCTGCGTCTTCAACTGCTTCCTCCTCCGGCGACTCTTCGGGTGCTGATGCTGAGCCATCTTCAACTGCTTCCTCTTCCGTCTCTGAAGAGGACCCCGACGTCAAGCCACCGATCAAGCGGGCGCGCCAGGCGACCTTGTAGAACTGGAGGCAGCGGCGTCATCTTCGTCGGCAGCTCGGGTGGAGCTGGAGAAGAAGATGGTGGAGCAGGAGAAGAAGCTGGTGGCGCATCTTCTTCGGTGCTCCGCAAATAAGTCGAGCTTCACCTTTTTGTTATGTCATTGACATCATGAGCTGGCTGCTTCAACTCCTCCTTTGTCTGTGATGATGCTCGTTGTCTTAGTGCCAATCATCCCAGCATGGGCACACATGTAGAAGTCATAATTCCTTGGGTGATTGATGTTGTAGGCTTATCGGCTGCTTGTGTCTTTTGTACCTACGTTAGTTCTCCATGTAATGAGGATTGCTTTCGAGGAATCAGAGTTGCCTTCTATCCAATGTACTTCGAGTCTTTTTGGTACTGAGAATGATCTTCGAGTCTTTGTAATGTGAACTGTGCTTGAGTCTTTGTAATGGAATCTGTCTTCGGGTCCTTTGCAACTGAGAGCTATCTTCGAGTCCATCGAATCTTTGCACTGTGGGTTCTATCGGGTACGCGACAGCGCTCCCGATGGGAGTAGCCCTCGAGGCTACGTTTGAGTCGGAGAGTCGAACGTAGGCTGAGATTTGTTTCCTTTGTCGTTTCCGTTAATTTCTGTCTTTTATCGGGTGAGCGGCAGCGCTTCCGATGGGAGTAGCCCCCGAGTCTTTAGGTGATCGTTGGCGACCAGGTGAAGACTAAAAGGATTGTTTGTGTCTTGTGCTCCATCCAGATTTCTCCAGAGTACTTGGTGTTCTATCTGTTTGTAGCCGTGTCTTCCCTTTGATTCCGAACGGTTCTCAGCGGCTGGCGCCTGTCAGCGGTTTTTACTTGGTCCTTTATTTTTAAATTACGAGCCGTGCGGGAGGTGGTAGTTTATCTCCGAGGGGGATGTGCTCGAGTCCCCGGGATTTTTTGAGATAAAGATCACGTGAGCGACGATAGCGTCTCTCGGGGGAGTTTGTACTCGAGCCCCCGAGTGCTTTGGTGAAAGATCGCGTGAGCGACGATAGCGTCTCTCGGGGGGAGTTTTGTACTCGAGCCCCCGAGTGCTTTGGGTATAGATCGCGTGAGCGACGATAGGGTCTCTCGGGGGGAGTTTTGTACTCGAGCCCCCGAGTTCTTTGGGTATAGATCGCGTGAGCGACGATAGCGTCTCTCGGGGGGAGTTTTGTACTTGAGCCCCCGAGTGCTTTGGGTAATGATCGCGTGAGCGACGATAGCGTCTCTCGGGGGAGTTTTGTACTCGAGCCCCCGAGTTCTTTGGGTAATGATCGCGTGAGCGACGATAGCATCTCTCGGGGGGAGTTTTGTACTCGAGCCCCCGAGTGCTTTGAGGTAAAGATTGCGTGAGCGACGATAGCGTCTCTAGGGGGGAGTTTTGTACTCGAGCCCCCGAGTGCTTTAGGTAATGATCGCGTGAGCGACGATAGCGTCTCTCGGGGGGAGTTTTGTACTCGAGACCCCGAGTGCTTTGAGGTTGTAGTATTTGGGCAACATCGTTTTTATTGCGTCGAAGGGTTACATGAGCTGCCAGTTGAGCATGATTGGTGGATACTATGGGTAGAACAGGCGTAGGTTCGCCACGTTCCATGGATTTCCCACGTCCTTGTCAGTCTTCGGGTTCTTCAGTCTATAGGCGCCTCCTCCTATGACTTCTGAGATTATGAACGGTCCTTCCCACTGTGGAGCAAGCTTGTGGACTTTCTCTTGTATGAGCCGTAGGACAAGGTCGCCTTTGTTGAAGGTTCTGGTGCGCAGGCGGCTGCTATGGTAAGTGCGCACCTTGTCCTGGTACCCCTCTGACCTTGCTAGGGCTGTGTCTCTTTCTTCATCTGCTGTATCCTTGTCATCTTGCAGTGCTTCTTCTGCTTCTTCTTCCTCGTACCCCGAGATCCGGGGCGCCCCGAATTTGAGGTCATGTGGTAGCACTGCCTCCGACCCGTACACCATGAAGAAGGGTGTGTACTGGGTTGCGTTATTTGGGGTGGTATGCAGGCTCCAAAGTACTGCAGGGAGTTCTTCTATCCAGTTGCCCGCGGCATGCTCGAGTGGTACAAGGAGCCGTTTTTTGATTCCTCTGCATACTAAGCCATTTGCTTTTTCCACTTGGCCGTTGGACTGCGGGTGCGCGACTGATGCGTAGTTGATTTTGATGCCTAGTTCGTCGCAGAAGTTCTGGAATTCTGCTGCTGTGAAGTTCGTACCATTGTCCGTGATGATGTTGTGTGGTACTCCGAACCTGAAGATTATTGACTTGATAAAGTTCACTGTCGTGAGAGCTGTGGAGCTGGTGATGGGCACTGCCTTGATCCACTTGGTGAACTTGTCGACTGCTACTATCAGGTGTGTTCTTCCTCCCTTTCATGATTTCTTGAGTGGGCCCACCATGTCGAGTCCCCAGGTGGTGAACGGCCATGATAGTGGTATGGTCTTGAGTTCTGAGGCTGGAGCGTGCGGTCTGCTGGCAAATTTTTGATAGGCGATGCAACGCCGCACGATGTCTTCTGCTTTTTCATCGCAGTGGGCCAATAAAACCCTGCTCGGAATGCTTTGGACACGAGCACTCGACTACTCGTGTGGTGCCCGCAAATACCCTCGTGGATTTTGAGTAGTACGGCTTTGCCTTGTTCTTCGTCGATGCACTTATGGAGTATCTGGGTGATGCTGCGCTTGTATAAGTGTCTGTTGATCACTGTGAATGCCTTGGATCGACGACTGATGCGCCGAGCTTCTGAGACGTCTTGCGGTAGCGTGCCTTCGATTAGGAATCGGAGGAACGGTTTTGTCCACGCTGGTCCTTCGAGTGTTGTTGGATCTATAGGTTCGACCGCTTGACTGTTGTTGCCTTCAGATGGACTTGCTGATGCCACCTGTGTTGGCTATGTGTTGTCGTCATCTACAGCTGCCTCTGGTGCTGCTATTTTTTCCTTGCTGGATCTCTGGCTGATGCTTTCGAGGAAGACGCCTGGTGGTACTGGTCCTCGAGTCGAGCCAATGTTTGCGAGTTTGTCGGCTTCTGTGTTGTTTGTTCTCGGGATATAATTGAGCTCGCAGCCATCGAAACTTCCTTCGAGCGTGTTGTAGAGCTTCTGATAGGCCACCATATTGTCGGCTACTGCATTGCAGTCTTTCATCGTCTGCTGGACGACGAGGTTGGAGTCTCCGTAGATTACGAGGCGAGTGGCACCGCATGGTTTGGCCATGCGCATGCCGTAGAGCAGTGCCTCGTATTCGGCTTCGTTGTTGGAGGCGTGGCTGAAGTTGATCTGGAGGACGTATTTGAGCTTGGTTCCTTTGGGGGAGACCAGAACGACTCCTACTCAGGCTCCTTGCTGTCTTTTTGACCCATCGAAGAACATTGTCCATGAGTTCGATAAGTCCGGGGGGGCTGGTGTCTGGACCTCCGTCCACTCGACCAGAAGTTCTGGTAGTACTTGGGCTTTGATTGCTGTTGGGTGCTTGAATTTTAGGTCCCACGGGCTGAGCTCAATGTTCCACTCGGCGAATCGCCCAGTCGCTCCAGGGTTGTTGAGGATGTACGCGAGTGGCGCGCTGCTCACGATTGTGATAGGGTGTTCGTCGAAGTAGTGCGACACTTTTCTTGAGGTCGTGATGATGGCCAGTAGTAGCTTCTGGTAGTGCAGGTACCGCTCTTGGGACTTTGTCAAGAGCATGTTGAGGTAGTAGATCGGCCTTTGTATGCTCTGGAGTTTGCCTTCTTCTGTGCGCTCGACGACGAGTGTTGTGCTTAACGTGCTGTTGCGTGCTGCCACGTAGAGGTACAGTTTTTCTTTTTCTTTGGGTACCGCCAAGATCGTTGGAGTCGAGAGTGTCTTCTTCAGGTCCGCGAATGCTTTGCGGGCTTCTTCGGTCCACTATAATTTCTCACCTTTTCTCAGCAACTGGTAGAATGGCAATGTGCGTTCTCCCAATCTGCTGATGAAACGACTCAGGGCTGCAAGTCTTCCGGTGAGCTGCTGCACGCCCGTGATGTCGGTTGGTTCCTTCATTCTGGCGATTGCTTGAACTTTCTCGGGGTTCGCTTCGATTCCTCGAGCGGAGACCATGTACCCGAGCAACTTCCCGGCTGGGACGCCGAATGCGCACTTCTTCGGGTTGAGCTTGATTCTGTACTTGTTGAGTGCTGCGAAGGTCTCGCGCAGGTCGTCGAGCAGCGTGTTTGCACTGTAGGTTTTGATGACGATGGCGTCCACGTAGACTTGCGCGTTTCTTCATATTTGTTCTTTTAAACAGGCTTGCATCATCCGCTGGTATGTGGCGCCGGCGTTCTTGAGTCTGAAGGGCATTGTTCTGTAGCATAATACGCCGTAAGGGGTGATGAATGATGTATGCTCTTCGTCTTCTTCCTTCATCAAGATCTGATTGTATCCTGAGCAAGCGTCGAGGAACGATAGTAGATCGCATCCTGCTGTCGAGATCATTATCTGATCAATTCTTGGCAGGGGAAAGTGGTCTTTTGGGAAGTGTTTGTTGACTGGCCCGTAGTCGACGCACATTCGCAGTCCGTCTGTGTCTTTCTTGGGAACCAACACAGGGTTGGCAACCCAAGTGGCTTTCTTCGTCTCTTGAATAAATTGGGCGTCGAGTAATCGGTTGACTTCCTCCCCGATTTCTCTGCGCTTGGGTTTTGAGAATCTTTGTAGCGCCTGCTTCACTGGCTTGCTGTTTGGCTTGATGCGCAACGCGTGTTCCGCGAGCTCGCGCGATACTCCTGGCATGTCGGCTGGGCACCAGGCAAAGATTTCCCATTCTTCGCGGAGGAAAGCGATGAGGTAAGTCGCTTGCTCTTCCGGGAGGTGGGCGTACACGCGGACTGTTTTTTCTGGGTCCGTCGGGTGCACCTGGTGGGTGGTCGTGTGACCGTCGATCCTGAAGTCCCGTCCATACTCTTTTGTCTCGCTTCGGCTTGCTAGCGGAAAGATACTTTTGTCTGTCGCCATGGCTATTTCGGTGAGTTCTTGCTCGGCTCCGAAGGTGTCGGAGACTTTGTGGAAATCGCGATCGCACTTGTCTGATTTGGTGAAGCTCCCGTTGACTGTAATGACGCCCGCGGATCCTGGCATCTTGAGTTTGTGGTAGGCGTAGTGCGGAATCGCCATGAATTGTGTGAACGCTGGACGTCCCAGTATAGCGTGATACTGCGACTGCCAATCGAGTACTTCGAACTCGAGGGTGTGTCTTGCGAAATTGCGTCTGCTGCCAAAGACGACTTCGAGCTCGATTAATCCAAGGGAGGTAGCCGCTTCTCCTGGGACTACTCCGTATAACACGGTGCTTGATTTCTTCCATATTGATCGTGGGATCAGCATTTTGCGTAGGGTGCTGACGAAGATTATGTTCATGTTGCTGCCTCCGTCCATGAAGATTATGTCCATGTCGTACCCTCCAATTTGAGTGTCGAGTACCAGGGGCGCGTGTCCCGGCCTTGGGACTACGGGCGGGTGATCGCTCTGGGAGAACGTGATGCTAGTTTCTGCGTTGTGTAGCTGGTAGACTTCGACTGTGTTTAGGTTATCGGCTGCTCTGGCTTGCAGGGTGTAGGTTTCCTATTGGGCTTGCGATACCCTGCCCTCTTGGATCGTGTACACATGTCCTTGAGTCGGCGACTGCTCGGTTCGTCGAGTGCGCTTGGCTTCTCGCTGTTTTTCTTCCTTGTGGCTGTCGGCGAGTTCGTTGAACAGGCGGCGGGCTCCCAGAATGTGACTCGATCTGATGTATCCCTAGTTGTCTCCGAAGCAGTGGATCGTGCAGGGTACTTCTAGATGTTCCTTGACCGTGAGTTTGCCGGATCCGGCGTGGCGTTTCCTCCTTGAGATTCGGAAGAACTGCGCGTGATCAGCTGGGTGCTCGTGAACTCGCGGGTCGATTTCGATCCCTTCGCTTAGATTCTAGTTCCTTATAAGATTGGAAAATTTGTCTGGTCTTCGATCTGGGTCGTAGTATTCTCCGGTCTGAGTCTTAGAGTCGCTGTCCTGGCGGGCGGCAGCTGACTGCACAGCGGCGGGTCGTCGAGTGCTCGGCGAGCGCGTGGCTTTATAGTTCGACTCGTCGAGTGGGGTCTCTTTGTAGAATCCTCGCGCCTGTCTTCTGGGTCATCGGTTTCTTCCTCGTTGGCGATGATCTTGGCGATCGCTAATCTCGAGCTCGGAGTCGGTATCTTGTTGCGCGGCGGGTGCCTGGGTGGCGGTGGGTCGTCGAGTGGTCGGCAAGCCCTCAGCTTCGTGTTGGAGCTCGTCGATCGGGATCTCCATGTGGAACCTTCGCGCCTTTCTTTTGGGTCGTCGAGTTTTCTTTCGCTGGCGGTGGGCTCGATTGCCGCCGTAGTATTGGTCTTGGCACGGCTGCAGGCTGAGCGGTCTCGCCGGGGCGGCGGAGATGTTTGTCGTGATCTTGAATTCTTCGGGTGGATTGCATCTAGTTCTTGCTCTTGAGTTGTGGCTTGCTGAGGACAGAACCGCCGAGATCATAATTCCAACATGTGTAGTTCCCACAAACGGCGCCAATTGACGGGGATGTACCCCGGCAAATCCCATGGTCAGGGACCCTAGGTTAGTCATGAGAGGCACAGGTTGGACGATAGCTCGTCGGCTAACAGGAGGATACGTTCCTGCTCGATGTTATTGATTGGAGATGGCGATCACAGCCAAGCCAAGGCTAGTGCGCACAAGGCTAGGGTTACAGATTATGTATTGGATGATCTCGACGTCTCCCCTCCTAGCCTTTATATAATAGGCTAGGTCTCAGGGAGTCCGTCCTGGATTACAGATGAATTTTCCTAACCCTGATCTTGTACCGTATGGCAAGTTTGCACCTTCCTTATGAGTCATGGACTCCCACGTCGGTGCCAATAGTGGGCCAAGGCTGGGCCCAGGCGACATCTCTATGGGCCTTCTATCTTCTGGTACACCGGGTAGGCTCATCCATAGGAGTCGTGGGGTCACCCCCTCGTCACCTATTTAATCTCCGTCACGGGAAAACTCCGAAAACAGAACTGTTGACACCAGTTTTTGGCATGACAATATTCATATACAAGATGGCCTCAAATGAATAAGTGCTCTACATGAAAAAGTTGGGTATCGTTGATATGGACATCTTTGTAGTTCGAGCCATCGACATCCGATTCCATCTTGGGGGCCGAAACTATGTTGGAAGCGATAAGATCCTGGCATTCGAAGTACTATTCTGCCAATTAGTCCTTCAAGACTTCATCAAATGGAAAAATGTTCTACATGGCGCGGCTTGGTCTCGTCGAACCGGTCGATTTTAGTTTTTGAATCATCTTAATCCGAATTCGTATGCAAAAGTTACAACCCTCGGAGTGCAGCCCTGTCAAAGGGCAAAAATTGACGCTCGGAGCCAGACACCCGTGCAACCGATGTCTGATGGAAAACATGACGTGATGCCCGGAGCCAGACACCTATACGATTGATGTCTGATGGAAAGCGTGAGGATTTCGGCCCTCAAGATGGCCCCGACTCAAAAAACGTTCAACATGAAAGTTCTTGGAAATTTTGAGGGCTACAACTTTGATGTTTTGAGTTTTTTCATCTGAGGTCGTTTACAGCCCCAAAACTACCAGAAACCGAACTGTTGTCTCAGGCCCACTTGTAATCCGAGTTTGGTTATGTTTGGAAAGATTTGGATGGGATTTGAAGTCCTTTTCTTGCACGAAAAGTCCAGCCTCCTCATATATAGATGAGGTGACGGCCGATTGAAACAACACACAATCGAACAAACACATCTACATCCTTTACCCTAATTTTATCCTTCTCCCCTTGTATCTTTCTTTCCCGTTCTTCATTCGTTCTTGTTCTTGCAGGGCAACGATCCACGAGATCCTAGGGGCGATCAGGTCGACCTAGGGCAGCCCATAGACGCCGTTCTCCCTGACGGGGTCCCTCCCGGGAGTGTGGGGTTTCGGGTCTACAAAAGCGCCTGCCGGATTGCTTGCGTACCGCTCTTCCGGTCGGGTCTCCTTCGACATGAGTTGCGGTGTATCACCCCCGGCGTCGAGGGTACACGTGACGTGTTCGTGTGTCAACACACTTTTTGGCGACTCCGCTGGGGACCAAGCTTTGAACGGTCTTCAGCCTGTTCTTGCTACGAAGAGATCGTCATCAAGTTGCTGCAATCTACGAAGGTAGTATGAATTCCCAATTCACCTATCTAGATGCAAATAATTCATATGTTGTTGCTAGATCACCTTATGAGCATGATGTATCGGCTAGCCCTAGTTTTACCAATTATTCATCTAATTGTGTGCAACAAGCCGGTTCATAATAATCTCTACGCTTCAAGTTCTAGTTTTAGCAACATGCAACATATGTACCCCAACCCTCATGTATCGGCAACCCCACAAATCCATATGCCGATGAACAACATGATGAGTTCGGTTAATAGAGTTGAAACACCTCATGTAGGATCTTCCAGTAGTATACAACAAAGTGTTTCATCTTTTTATTCACCGGCAACTAACTTGCAAT
The DNA here is from genome assembly GCA_950022295.1 of Bromus sterilis. NCBI lineage: Eukaryota > Viridiplantae > Streptophyta > Magnoliopsida > Poales > Poaceae > Bromus > Bromus sterilis. The sequence continues at coordinate 283,579,775 of OX465597.1, forward strand.
ATATGAATCAAAACATGCCAGTGGATAGGGGAATTGGCCATGCTACTACAAGTTATTCGTCCAATTATCCTCAACCATCATATGCTATACCTCATGATATTAATTCTTTGGCATCATATGCAACTGTGGATGTTCATAATTCGGCTCCGCACCTTCATGCTTATAGCCGAATAAGTGGAAATCCTGCAGGAGCACATCTTCCTTTACCTAACACTGTAGCATATAATCTTTCCCCTACACAATTGCATAATTTCGGCGACATCACATTGCCGAAAGAATCTAATAGAATTGGGGGGCAATCCAATGAAGATTGGGTTGAAGTTGGACGAAAAATGATTAAAGATGGCATAGCTGCAATATTTCCTGAGTTTAGACGAGAACAAGCAGCCTTGCAAATCAAAGAGAGAAACAATAATGATTCGGATAATAGACGCAATTCGGTTATTGAAAAAGCCGAATCAACTAGTGTGTGTTTCGAATCCATAAAATACAAAGAGGCAAGCTGATACGTCCCAAACGTATCTATAATTTCTGCTTGCTCCATGCATGTTTTGTGTGACTTTGACATGTTTTGGTTGAACTTTATTACACTTTTAAACCAATTTGGACTAACCTACTAACTCAGTGCACCCAGTTGCCAGCTTCTGGTTTTCTGCTGTTTTTGTTTTTCAGGTTTTCCGGCTGATTAAAGTGCCCAAAAAATTCCGAAAAAATTATATTAAAAATCAGCGGGCAGGAAGCTTCCGAAATAACCAAGGGAGAGAGCCGGGACCACCACCAGGGAGCCAGAAGGGTCCCTGGCGCGGCCCCAACCCTAGGGCGCGCCAGGCACCCTCCTGGCTGCCCTGGGTGGCCCCTCGACGCCCCCCTTCGCCTATATAACCCCCTCGGGGTAGAAACCCCTAAAAAGAACTCTTTTTCGCGAAAACCTCTCTGTTCTGCCGCCGCCTCCGTTTTCAGATCGGGGCTGCCTGGAGAAGCTGCCCCGGCACCCTGCCGAAAGGAGATCACCCCTCCGGGAGACCATCCATAGCCATGGACGCCTCCCGTATGTGCCGTGAGTAGTCCCCCTTGGACCATGGGTCCGTGATCAATAGCTATGTGATGTCCTCTCCCTCTTTTGTGCTTTCACTTTCGAGACCTCGTGAGCTGCCTCACATGATCGAGACACCTATGTAATTTTCTGCTGTTGCTATGCTGAGTTTGTTGGGATCTGATGGATTACGAGACTATGTTCAGATTGTGATGAGTAATATATTTGGTTTGCCCTTTTATATTTTGTTCTTGAGTAAATTCTTGCATGTTCTCCGTTGCAGTATTTTCTTTGGCCAAGTTATTTGCTTGCAACTCCAAGAGAGAGCGTTATGCTCGATTGTGGGTTCAGCCCCCTGATGTCTAGCTTGAGTGACAGAAACATGAGACTAGGAGATGTGTTGTTGCCACCAGGGATAAAACAATGGTGATTGTGCCTATTGGTGCAAGAATTGTTTACTTTACGCAAAGTTCTTTTAATGCAGTTGTCTGTTGCTTTGAGTTTACACTTTGGGTGGGATTCGCAACTTAATACCAGCGAGATGTTCTGGATAGATATCTCAAGGTGGATGATTTGGAGTAGATGCAGATGGATTTCGGTCTACTTACCTTGGCGTACTGCCCATTGCTTTTGAGCCCTTCCTTTCTTTGCAGCATAGTTAGCATTGCGGTGCCTTCATAATCCTGTCAATTGCCCAACTGTGATTTGTTTACCTCGCTAGCATTTTTATCGTCTTTTGGGAGAGAGACATCACTAGTGAAAATCACGGGACTCCGGTCCATCTTCATACCATTGTTCACACCCACTATTTATCTTTCTGTTTTTACTTTTACTAGTACCTTTTTATCTCTTGCGTTTGATCCTTTGTAAACGACAAGGCCGGAGGAATTGACAACTCCTCTGAACTCGTTGGGAGCAAAGTTATTTGTTTTGTGCAGGTCCACGACAACTCCACGCATCAGAATAATTTCTGGCGCCGTTGCCACCTATCGTACTTATCGTTGAGTCCTACTGGAGACAAACCTTGGTATCTTTACTGAGGGAAATTACCGCTACGCTGCATCTCAACCTTCCACTTGGGGTAACCAACGAGTGGCGAGAAGCCATCACAAGCACCATTGAAAAAGGGCATGACGAGCACATAACCGTGCTTGATTTTTCTGAGGCTAAGGGAACCTATTTCCTGCCCTATGAGTTTCGTGCCACAGAAATTGATGAGCATCAAGAACAAAGTGATATGGCCAAACAAAATTTGGTTAATGATGAACATCAAGAATACAACTGTGCAGCTGAGAAAAGTTCACTTGATAATTATTCGAGCGATGAAGCACGGAACGACGACAAAGATGAGGACAATGTGTTGGAGAGTTATCCAAAAGTGGAGCAAGATATTGTTCATATCATACAATCATCGTGTTCTCCCAACATATTTGAAGAGGTATGTTTAGCAAGTAATTTACCTATTTTCCGATTTGGTCGCAACTTTATTGTTGATACATCTATTAGAAAAATTCTCATTAGCAATCTTGAAAGACTAATGAAGAAGGGTAATTTATTTGTTAATAATAAAATCATTGCAAGGCATATCGGTCAACATGTTGTGCCATTTATAGAGACCGATAATGACTTACTATTGCAGCCAAAGTTTCCCCATTGCTGTACTTCAAACTTATATCTAAGTGGGTATCTTTGTTTGTTTCATACTTGGCTTACACTTGGTCTCAATTGAGGCATATGTGCTCTAACAATTTTCGTTACAGAAATTTAAAGTCAAGGTTGAATTCTTTTGAGAAAACCGATGCTATTGTAGTATCTTATCCAAAGGTATCGGAGATGGAGTGAAAAACACAATGCATAGCCGAATGGGGAGATTCCAAATCTGAACAATTCGTTTGCTTACCTCCAATGCCGTTCTCACACAAAGATCGGCTAGAAAACAAAAGGATTACCTTCGATTCAAATATGTGTGATCAGATCTTTGATTTTCTGCTAAAGAATGATTATATTATAAATCTTGATCACGATCTCAAGCCATCAATCTAAGGACAAATGATTGCAAGTTACATGATTCGTTCAAGCATAATTTTGAGGATTGCAATATGTTTCGTCAAATAGTTAAATCGACCATTCATAGTGGACAATTGAAACTTATTAAAACACCAAGGGATCATCATGCTATTCCTATTGGTCCTGATGGCAAAGAAATTTTGCATCGGCTGCTTCAAGCCGATTCATTTAAGGACAAAAAGGTAAAAACTGCAGGTGATGGGATCAAGCTTTCAAGTACACAAATTATGCCTGAGCACAATGATGATATTCTTGGAGGCAAGGATTCTGTCAAAGTTATAATGAAGACGCCAAGCACCAGGGGGCAACAAGAAAATCCAATGATCGATGCTATCACAACCAAAGAAAGCAAAGGCCGAAGTAGACGGAAAGGTAAAAAGCCGAAAGTCACTTTCGCGCAGCTATTGGAAAAATACCACAAGATAAGTGAGGTGAAGATTGCTTATCGGTCAAGTAGTTCAAAAACATCAAGATCACCCCCTAGGCGCAAATCTAAAGATCAGTATTGGCAGAAGGAAAATTTCAATACATCATATTCATATCCTTATTTTGGGCCGCCAATACCGACGTCATGGATACCTCCCTATGCTTATATGAATCAGTATCCATCATGGGACATGTATAATTCTAGGGCACATTATCCATCTTATTTTGAACCATCTCATCAATATTATGCAGCTCCAAGAAGATCCACATTTGATGAACAATTGCATAACAAAGACCGTTTCAATCAAAAGAAATCTGTCCGAAGCTCAAGAAAGAAGAAAGAGGTGGTCAAGCAAGTATATCGAGTTAAAAAAGATGGTCGCAAGTGTGCCACTTCAGATTTTCTTTCAAATGACAAAGAGCCAATTAAAGTGTTACAATTGGCTATTGGAGGCAAAGAAGAGGAGCAAACAAATATTCAAAATCAAGATGCCAAATCCGAAGAGAAGAAGTTGAGAGTGCACAAGGGTAGAAAAGAATTGCCATCGCTTGAACAAGAATCACAGCTGAGGCACCCACTCGGCTTATCGTATTGGCAAAAGAAGAAGTTGCAAAAGCTTAGTGCACAAGAACTAGAAAAGAGAAACATGGCATGGGTTCCCAAAGGAAGTACTCTAAACAGGAATAATGCGGAAGCTTCTATTGCAATAAGTGCGGCAAAGATGAAGAAGGAAAAGAGTTTAAAGGATGAACAAATAAACCAAAGGTTTCCAAATCATTGGTCCATAAATTATCCATATTCTTCAGATATGACATTGATTCCCATGCCGATGAATTCATCCTCAGGTATGATTGGTTACCCTCCATGGGTTTATTTTAATCCATGGGTGCATTACAATTTGTCTCATCATCAAAGGGTTTATCGAATCACTACTCATTCGATTAGCTGAGATCTTGTTGCTAATCTACATGGCCTATAATGACTATCGCCCTAAGAATAAACATATGGCCGATGGAGTGTTGACATCGTCCTTAGAATAAACATGGGCAAGTTATTTTTCGGCACACAAGTTTTGCTGAAAAACAGGGGGGGCATGTGTTGACACCAGTTTTTGGCATGACAATATTCATATACAAGATGGCCTCAAATGAATAAGTGCTCTGCATGAAAAAGTTGGGTATCGTTGATATGAACATCTTTGTAGTTCGAGCCATCAACATCCGATTCCATCTTGGGGGCCGAAACTATGTTGGAAGCGATAAGATCCTGGCATTCGAAGTACTATTCTGCCAATTAGGACTTCAAGACTTCATCAAATGGAAAAATGTTCTACATGGCGCGGCTTGGTCTCGTCGAACCGGTCGATTTTTGTTTTTGAATCATCTCAATCCGAGTTCTCATGCAAAAGTTACAGCCCTCGGAGTACAGCCCTGCCAAAGGGCAAAAACTGACGCTCGGAGCCAGACACCCGTGAAACCGATGTCTGATGGAAAACGTGACGTGACGCCCGGAGCCAGACACCTATACGATTGATGTCTGATGGAAAGCGTGAGGATTTCGGCCCTCAAGATGACCCCAAATCAAAAAGCGTTCAACAAGAAAGTTCTTGGAAATTTCAAGGGCTACAACTTTGATGTTTTGAGTTTTTTCATCCGAGGTCGTTTACAGCCCCAAAACTACCGAAAACCGAACAGCTGTCCCAGGGCCACTTGTAATCCGAGTTCGGTTATGTTTGGAAAGATTTGGACGGGATTTGAAGTCCTTTTCTTGCACGGAAAGTCCAGCCTCCTCATATATAGATGAGGTGACGGCCGATTGAAACAACACACAATCGAACAAACACATCTACATCCTTACCCTAATTTTATCCTTCTCCCCTTGTATCTTTCTTTCTCGTTCTTCGTTCGTTCTTGTTCTTGCAGGGCAACGATCCACGAGGTCCTAGGGGCAATCAGGTCGACCTAGGTCATCCCATAGCCGCCGTTCTCCCTGACGGGGTCCCTCCCGGGAGTGTGGGGTTTCGGGTCTACAAAAGCGCCTGCCGGATTGCTTGCGTACCGCGCTTCCAGTCGGGTCTCCTTCGACGTGAGTTGCGGTGTATCACCCCCGGCATCGAGGGTACACGTGACGTGTTCGTGTGTCAACAAGAACCCTATTTTTCAAACTCGCCTCTGTTCCGCCGCCGCCGCGCTTCCAAGATCGGGAGCACCGTCAGGACCCTTCCCGGCACCCTGCGGAGGGAGGATCGACCTCCGGGAGCTTCTCCTCCACAATGGACGCTTCCGTATGTGCCGTGAGTAGTCTACCTTGGACCATGGGTCCGTGATCAGTAGCTATGTGATGTTCTCCTCCCCTCTTTGTTCTGCATGGTTTAGACCTCGTGAACTGCTCTACATGATCGAGGCACATATGATCGTATTTTGGGCAATCCGTGTTTATTTTCAAAAACCTACAAAACTAGTTGAGAACTCTAGGTAGTAGATGGATCGCTAATATTTCGAGGGATCGAATATTAGAGTACACTCACGTACCATGAGTCGAGGATGCGCAAGGATAACCAAACCCCCATACACTCCTCCTCGGGGTACTTGTCTCTTTGTGAACCTCCTCATTAGATTGGGAGTTACCGATAATAAGTGCATGAGTTCTTCGGACTAATGTAAGTATTGAAAGTTGACACTTCCACCTCCTCATATTTTCTAGCCTCTTTCGTACCGTGCATTGCCTTCTTCTCACTCCAAGAGTTGGCGTTCACCTTCACCGGTACATCCAAACCCTAGGCATGATACGCTCTGTCATCATAAACCTCCCTATATCTTTCCTCAAAACAGCCACCATACCTACCTATCAAGGCATTTCCATAGCCTTTCCGAGATATATTTACATGCAACATCCACCTCTTCATGACTTGATCTTCATGTCAGACATGTTCCTACTACATTGGCAGAGGCATACATTGCATACATCATGATAGCTACATCTTATTTATGTTTGAGTACCTTGTAAAGTGTGAAAGATCTTCTATACCCTCTTGTAAATTAGAGTGTTGCCCTTAAGTGAGGAAAAGATCCCTAAGTGGAAAAATTAAAAGATCCCAAAGAGCACAAATGAGAGTTAAATAGAAAGAGCCATTGAGGCCACCAAAAAATACAAAAAAATACAAAAAAGAGAAAAAAAATAAAAAGAGAGAAAGGGGCAACACTAATATTCCTTTTGAAAGATCCAACCTCGTACTCCCTCTTACCCTTGTACTCCATAGAGATGATCATTTATGCATATAGCTATGTGGGGACCTTCACACTATATAACTTGGCTTGCATATTCCAAGGATGAGCCTCCTCAAACGAGCTCTAGGTCTTCATGAGCGAGCAAGTTGGATGCACCCCCACTAGTTCCATTGGAGAGCTTTTCTTAGCTCATATGTGCATCCGTTGCATGGCAATCCCTACTCCTCACATCATATCTATCATTTGGCCTTCTCACCAATGATTGTCCTCATTGATGTGAGCCTTTCACACCCTTTTTGTCTCCCTCCTCCACCATATCTCTCTCTTTGCCATTCTAAGTGTCAACTCTCGTGCTTACGCTCATCCATTGCATGAGTGCTCGAAATATCGAAAAGAAGTGGATCAAATTGACTTGTACCTGGCTAGTGGTCTGGGGACGAGTCAAGATAAGATTCCAAAGAAGACCAAGTGTGAAACTTTAGTAGATTGAGTTCTCAAAAAATATATGTTTTCTCTCATATTCCCATATCCCCCTTCTTGCACGCAAAAACCATTTGGAGACATTTGAGTCACGGACAACAAGAGCTCTTGCACCTAATGTTCTTTCGTTGCTTGTTTAAATGCTAATATAGACTCTTGCCTGTTATGACTTGAATTGAATCACATACCTTGATTGTTTTACTTTCAAAGTTCTTATATGGTTGCTAGCATGTCACCACAGAAATTATGATTGTTATCATTTACCTACTCGAGGACGAGCAGAATTAAGCTTGGGGATGGTGATACGTCCCAAACGTATCTATAATTTCTGCTTGCTCCATGCATGTTTTATGTGTTATTGCTATGTGTTTGCTACACTTTCATATCTTTTTATAACATATTTTGGAACTAACCTATTAATGGTTGCAAGAGTGCACAAGTTCTTGTTTTTGTCCTTTATGTGTAGGAATTATTTGGATAAAGGAAAAATCACAAAAAGGAGCCTTGTAGGAGTTGGACTCTAACTCTCCCGAAATCTGTCCCCACCAGACAGGTTTTAAAGATCGCCTCGGAAACGCTAGAAGACAGGCTCAAACGGAAAAACTTAAAACTACAAAGTTGTAGAGAATTTTTTCCGGTGGATCTAGCCATAAAATTCGGCCCAATCGGAGTCCGGATGCTCCCTGAAGCCCAGAAATACCGAAGACCTAATCTGGATGACGGGAATCCGAGAGTCTATATAAAGAGAGGAAACCTTGGTCAAAGGGCACCACGAAATTTCCTCCCCCTTGGCAGCCGTCTTGAGGGGGAGATCAATCTCCACAGCAGCACCATATCCAAGGAGGAAGAAGGGGGCCAAGGGCCGCTGCCCCCAAGGGTCGTGGCCACAATCGTGGTCGTGGGCGTCGCCACCGCCGCCGTCTCCTTCATATCCTCCGGGCTGCACCTCTCCATCAACAACTCTCTCTCTCTCTCACCATGTCCCTGTGTGAGTAGTTCCTCCTCGGGGCTAAGGTTTCTACCAGTAGCTATGTGGTCAATTCTCTCTCCCATGATGTGATCTTCGTTGTGATCATAGGCTATGTTAATATAGGGTGATCCCATGATATTTCCCCTTCCTCTATGTATTGGATTGATGTGATCACTTGATCTTATCTAGTATAATCCCCGAGACCATGGTGACAGCGGTCTATTGAACATGGGTTAGAAGAATATTATCATGAGTAATTTCCTCTTTTGTGAATTGATTGAAGATTGAGAGTCTCTTGGTGCTTGTCTTTGACTATCCTTGAGATATGTTGTGGTGATTGTGGTACTCTCTTTGGATGGCCGCGGTGACATTGGGAAATCCATAGATGAGAACAATGAACTCTGAGGTGTGCTTTTGTAGCCCTACATAATTCTCGTCCTCTCTTGATCACAAAGGAATGAACTCCGAGTACGTCTCCAATGCATGTTTTAGTGGAAATATCATGTGATTAGACTATGTTAATGTTGTTGGGAGTTGCCACTAGTGAAAGTATGAAGCCTAGGCCTTGTTTCCACAATTGGAATACCGTTTGTGCTCACGTTTACCACGTGTTTGCTTGCTGCACTTTTTATTACAGATTCATATTACTTTGTTTTGCCACACCTATCTGTAAGAGCAAGTTTTGCCCCCGAAGGTTTTGGACATTGTTGGACAAAGCAGAAGTGAACTAATATTGTTTTCGAGTATAAACAGACACTTAGGTTCCGAAAGAATGGACATGGTGATACGTCCCAAACGTATCTATAATTTCTGCTTGCTCCATGCATGTTTTGTGTGACTTTGCCATGATTAGCTTGAACTTTCATACACTTTTGAGCATATTTGGACTAATCTATTAACCCAGTGCACCCAGCTGCCAGTTGCTGTTTTCTGCTGTTTTTGTATTTCAGGTCTTCCAAGCATTAAAAGTGCTCCAAAAAATACGGAAAAATCAGATAAAAAATCAGCGACACGGAAGCTTCCGGAAACACCAAAGGAGGGAAGGGGGGCCACAACAGGGACTCCAGAAGGGTCCCTGGCGCGGCCTCACCCTAGGCCGCGCCAGGGAACCTCCTGGCTGCCCTGTGGCCCCTCTCGGTGGCCCCCTTCGCCTATATTTAGCCCTCGGGGTGGAAACCCCTAATACGGATCTCTTTTTCGCGAACTCGCCTCTGTACCACCGCCGCCGCCGTTTCTAGATCGGGGCTGCCTGGAGAAGCTGCCCCGGCACCCTGCCGGGAGGAGGAACCCCCTCCGAGAGACCATCCATAGCCATGGACGCCTCCCGTATGTACCGTGAGTAGTTTCCCTTGGACCATGGGTCCGTGACCAGTAGCTATGTGATGTTCCTCTCCCCTCTTTGTGCTTCCACTTTCGAGACCTCGTGAGCTGCCTCACATGATCGAGGCACCTTTGTAATTTTATGCTGTTGCTATGTTGAGTTTGTTGGGATCTGATGGATTATGAGACTATGTTCAGATTGCGATGAGTAATATATTTGGTTGTTATCTTTTATATTTTGTTCTTGAGTAAATTCTTGCATGTTCTTCGTTGCCGTATTTTACTTTGGCCAAGTGATTTGTTGCAACTCCAAGAGGGAGCGTTATGCTTGATTGTGGGTTCAGCCCCTTGATGTCTAGCTTGAGTGACAGAAACATGAGACTAGGGGATGTGTTGTTGCCACCAGGGATAAAACAACGGTGCTTGTACCCGCGGGTGCAAGGATTGTTTACTTTACGCAAAGTTCTTTTAATGCAGTTGTCTATTGCTTTGAATTTACACTTTGGGTGGGATTCGCAACTTAATACCAGCGAGATGTTCTGGATAGATATCTCAAGGTGGATGATTCGTAGTAGATGCAGTTGGATTTCGGTCTACTTACCTTGGCATACTGCCCATTGCTTTTGAGCCCTTCCTTTCTTTGCAGCATAGTTAGCATTGCGGTGCCTTCATGATTCTGACAATTGCCCAGCTGTGATTTGTTTACCTCGCTAGCACTTTTATCGTCTTTTGGGAGAGAGACATCACTAGTGAAAATCACGGGACCCCGGTCCATCTTTACATTACTGTTTACACCTTTAGCTTACTTTCAGTCTTTACTTTCAGTTCCACTTTTATCTCTTGCGTTGATCCTTTGTAAACAACAAGGCCGGAGGAATTGATAACTCCTCTGTACTCGTTGGGAGAAAAGTTATTTGTATCTGTGTGCAGGTCCAGGTGAAGCTAGCAACCTCGGCGCCATTGTTCACTTTACCACCTTCTTGTATCCTTCGGAGTCCTACGGGAGACAAACCTTGGTATCTTTGCCAAGGGAAAACTTGCCGCTGCACTATATCTCACCCTGCACTTGGGGTAACCAACGAGGCTTGAAGAGTATTAACACTCTCTTGCCATCAGATGGCAAGTAGAAAGTCGAAGGACAACTCACTGCAGCGAAGCTGTATTCAACTACCGAAACCTTTGAAGGAAGACGACCCCTAAAAATGTCGTTGAAGAAGAAGACTCTCTCGAGTAAAAGCGTAACGAGGAGAAAGCTGAAGCTGGTCGAAGACTTAGTCTTTTTACTAGTTTCTCTCTATTTTATTGAGTCGTAGGAAAAACCGTACTATCAAGAGGGGTTTGCTAGTTGAGATCTTTGTCTAAGTGAATTTTCTCTGCTCAACCTAAACCCACGAAAGCCTACCGAGAGAAATCTTACTGAGTCGAGTGAATAGCTCGAAGGCAAAGTCATCGCACTTCGTGCCTTCGAGAGAGAACTCGCTCGGTAAGTCAGCTTACTTGTTCCTCAAGTAAAGTTGCGCAGTGATTGGAATCCGACCGTTGTGGACACGCGTCAAGCGGTCGCATCGGGTCACTTCAGTCATTTTACCCATCGGGATCGCCAACTATAAATACCCCGCACCTACCCGCCATTTCGGGTTGGCTGCTCCACTGAAGATTCTAAGACAGAAGTACTGTGAGCATCCCAGGAGAGATCCATCGTGAGAAAACCAAAACCCAAGTCTGAACTGAGTTGAGCAATTCACAGAGACTTAGGTCGAGATTAGCCGATCTTTTTATCTTGGAGAACTGCAAGTCTCCTAGACGGTTAGGCGTCGCCTGTCAAGCAGTCGAAGAGAAATTGTCGCTGCTGAAGGAACTTTGTAAAGGTCTCGGAGATGTCCTGAATCATCTACCACGAGTGAAAACGGGAAAAGCTCGAGGAGTTTGTTGCAGTGGAGAATAGGACGGAGAGAGTTTTGCTCCATGTGTTCGATCACCAGTCCCTCCAACCAGACGTAGCACTTTGCAGAGTGTGAACTGGTTTACCAAATATCGTTGTGTCAGGCTCGTTTTCTTTCACGCATTTACTTTAAGTATTTACTCTTTGCATGTTTGTCTTCGATGTATTCCTTCGCTCCCAATCCTTTCGAGCCATGCATGTCTTTCGATACTGTATTTCCTTCGAGATGTCTTTAGTCCTTCGCAGTTTGCATGAATTCCTTCTAAGTTCCTTAGAATTTTTAGAAGTGATCAGTCACCCCCTCCCCCTCTGATCATTCTTGAGTTTTCAATTGGTATCAGAGCTAGGCACTCCCTACGCTCTGCGTATTTTGGTCTAACCACCTGGAGTGTTGTCAAGAATGTCGTTTGCAGCTGTTCGCTCGGGGGAACCGGTTCCTATTTACAATGGGAAGGACTATCCCTATTGGAAGGACAAAATGAAGAGGAACATCATGGCCATCAACTCTGCCACTTGGGAAGTTGTCAAGAATGGTGTAACTGTCAAAGACAAAAATGCTATCACTCCTGAAGAGGCAAAGAAGATGGACCTCGATGCTGAAGTCTGGGTATTCATTACAAATCATTTGATTCCATAGAAATATCATGAAGTCAAGAATATTTCTTCGGCCAAAGGTGTCTGGGACTATCTCGAGAAGATTGGTTAAGGTGTCTCTACTCAGAAAGATGCTCATATCGACACACTTCGAAGCAAATTCTATCGTTTCAAAAGGCACGAGGGAGAAAAGGTTAACTCCATATACAGCAGACTCACTGCATTGTCAAATGAACTGATTTCCCTCGGTGCCGAATACATTACCAATCGGATTATTGTCAGAACTTTGCTCCGTTCCCTTGATGATTCCTTCGATCACATTGTGTTGATGATTAAGGAAAGGACTGATTTCAAGGATCTTGTTGCCGCTGATATTCTCGAGAGACTCAACACTTTCGAGATGGAAGAAGATGAAAAATGAGATGTTAATGGGACTCGAAGAAAATCTTACGCACTCAAGGCCAAAGCTTCACATCACTCCTCTCTTGAAGCCAGTTCTGAATCTGGTTGTGCCTCAGATGACCCCGAGAATATTGGAAAAGATCTGGCACTGATAATGAAAAGATTCAACCGCTTTCAGAGAAGGAACTCCTCTTCACCGAAGAAAAACTACTCTTCAAGACATTCGAGCAATTCATCACAGCATCGATCATCATCCAGAAACTCTTCAGTGAAAGATAACTGTTGCTACAAGTGCAAGAAGCCAGGTCATTTCATTGCTGATTGTCCTCTCTGGGAAATTGAACATAGATCAAATCATTCTCACAACAACTCTTCGAGCAAGTCACGCAGATCGAGAAAACACTATGAGTCAAAGAGATATGATTCAAAGTCCGGAAAAGACAAGAAAGATGGTTCTGATGATGATAAGAAGAAGAAGTACCACAAACATCGAGAGAGTTCTTCCTCGAAATCACATTCCTCTCGACGCAAGAATTCTCACCGTGCCAAAGCCTATTTGGGTAAAGAGATGATCTCTGAAGATGAAGCATCCGGTTCTGAAGCTGAATCAAACTCAAAATCTGGTTCTGGTTCTGGTTCTGAATCTGATGGTGTTGTTGGTCTAGCATTTGCTTCGAACAAGACTTCAAGTTCATTCTTCACCAACCAAAGCAGTGAAGATGAATCTCCAGCTTACTGCTTCATGGCCAAGGCTAAGGTATCCTCTTCTAAGAATTCCTACGATACTTCTCATGGATCTGGTTATAAAAGTAACTCTAGGATAAGCTATTCCAAACTTGCCAAAATTGCTTCTATCCAACAATAATGAACTAGATTCACTAAGTGAAACTATTCAAAAATCTGAGACTTTGTTGATCGATGAGATTGAGAAAGGTCAAACTTTGAAAATTGAGCATGCTGCTCTGAAGGAAAAGTATGATGAACTTTCCTCTTGGCATGATCTTCTCTCAATGGACTACGAGAAGCTAACCTATGAATTCCTTCAAAGGAAAATGGCTCTCGAGAAACTGAGAGAGGCTCATGAAGAGTTGGAGAATGTCAATCTCACGCTCATCGCTCAACAGAGCTCAGGAGCTAAAAATGAATCTGCTTCACCTTGCTTAACCTGTTTGGAACGAAGTAAAATTGATTCCATTTCTGAGAAATCGAAAGGAAAGCAACCTATTGTTATTGATGATGCTAACCCCTCGAACGAGGAAACCATTACCGAGGAACTCCTCAGGTTGAGAAATTTATTTGAAACAGGCATGTTCAAAAGTGTGCAGGGACACCGGTACCTATGTGATATCCTAAGGAATGCTCTACTTCATAGGAATCCTCGAAACGAAGGAGTTGGTTTTGTAAGGAAACTCAACCCTGATGGCACCTACTGGGAACGCGAGCAGTATCCTAAAACTGTCTGGGTTCTGGCGAAGGAAAAGCCCATTGATATTGCTAACCTTTCAGGTTTCAGTTGCAAAATTGATAAGGCTATTGTTGATGAATCACTTGATTCTGACTACAAACTTGTCAAAGATCAGGAAGGAAAGGTGTCGGCTGAATTCGTTGGTACTCCTCCGAAGAATGGTTTCTATAAGCGACAGATTTGGGTTCGCAAATCTCTCGTAGAAAAACTGCCCCCTAACCATTCTATGCAGGGAAAATCCTCGGTACCACCGAATCACTACTATTCTCTCGAGGATAGAAATGAACCCTTGGTCCCTGCTTCAAATGTTCCCCAGAAGGAATACTATCGGTTCGATAGAAATGTTTATCGTCATCGTGAAAATAATACCAAAACTGCTATTACCTACCAGTACTCTGACCCCTCGTCGAGGAATTATGTTTATGGTGTGCTTGATGGTCCTGATCGACAATATAATCATGTTCGCTATAATATCAATGCCTCATCTAGCACTTCCATGCCTTCTAAGTCACCCGCTCGTTTGTGGGTGGTTAAGAAGAACTAATTCTTCTGCAGGGCTATGTCTCCGGTGGATCCGAATGGGTCATGGATAGTGGTTGTACAAATCATATGACCGGAGACAAAGATTTGTTCACCGAAGACAAACTTACTGAATCTTCAAAAGAGATATATTACTTTCGGTGACAACAACAAAGGAAAAGTACTTGGTTTGGGTAAGGTTGCTATATCGAAGGATAAGAATATTGACAAGGTTATGCTTGTTCAATCGGTAGGATATAATCTTATGTCTATCTCAAAAATTTGTGATATGGGTATGCTTGTATTGTTTTCTGCTTCTCGTTGTGTTGTCTTTTCACAGGATGATTATTCCTTCGTGTTCGAAGGATATCGCAAAGGTGATCTTTATATTGTTGATTTCTCTTCGGGACCTGCAGTGTCCACATGCTTAATGGCTAAAGCCACTTCTGGTTGGTTATGGCGCTGAAGACTTGGTCATGCAGGAATGAAAAATCTTCAAACTCTTATCTCGAAGAAGAATATCGTTGGAATTGATAATGTGAAATTCGATAAAGATCGTCTATGCAGTGCCTGTGAAGCAGGAAAGATTGCCAAGAAATATCATTCAGCAAAAACTATAATGACTACTACTCGTCCTCTTGAATTGCTTCATATGATTCGGTCCTCAAAATTATGCTAGCCTTGGAGGTAACAAGTATGGTCTGGTTATTGTTGACGATTTCTCTCAATATATTTGGGTTTTCTTTCTAGATGACAAGAGCAAGGTTGTTGCAATTTTCAAAACTTTCGCAAAGAGAGCTCAGACTGAATATGAATTATCTCTCAAGCATATCAGAAGTGATAATGGTACAGAATTCGAAAACACTCATATCGAAGA
The DNA here is from genome assembly GCA_950022295.1 of Bromus sterilis. Lineage (NCBI taxonomy): Eukaryota > Viridiplantae > Streptophyta > Magnoliopsida > Poales > Poaceae > Bromus > Bromus sterilis. Next base: position 283,595,098 of record OX465597.1, read on the forward strand.
ATTTCTTGGTGAATATGGCTTCACTCATGAATTCTCGGCTGCTTATACACCGCAACAGAATGGTGTGGTCGAGAGAAAGAATCGAACACTTATAGAAATGGCCCGAACAATGCTTGCTGAATACAAGACTCCTATCAGGTTCTGGGCCGAAGCAATTAATACTGCATGTCATATCATCAACAAGGTTTATCTGCACAAATTTCTGAAGAAAACTTCACATGAACTCGTCACTGGTAAAAAGCCGAATGTTTCATATCTCAGGGTTTTTGGTGCTCCATGCTATATCAGAGATATGAATCACAGCTCCAAGTTTGCACCAAAGGCACACGAAGGTTTTCTCCTAGGTTATGGTTCGAATTCTCACACTTACAGAGTTTACAACTCGCATCTAGGCAAAGTTGTAGAAACTGTAAATGTTCGATTTGATGAAACTAATGTTGGAAATATGCCCTAGAGGCAATAATAAAATGTTATTATATATATATTTCCACGTTCGTAATTAATGTTTATATTTCTGTGCTATAATTGCAATGACCCTGACTATGAGATTCAAAAGAAAACTCACTTGCATGTGTGGAAATGTAAACACCAAGAGTTCCTGGTTTAGCCTCTAAGACCATCTCATGTGCTAACTGATGATTATGTTTTCTTAATCATGGACATTGTTCTTGTAACAAGGATGTCAGTAGCAATGGGAACATATTGTTAGCAGAACAATGATGTTGAACCAACCCCAGTATTGAATGATATACTTAGAGATCACATTGTAGCTACGTTATAAGTCATATCATGAAATGTTATCATATACGTAATTCCTTAGACCATGAGAGTATCGAGTTGCTTCACACAGGAAGACATGCTTTGGTTCTTAGATGAATCCTCCCGTAAATGGGAAGTAGTAAAATAAGTTCTGGGTATGTCAGATGGTGTGGCTAGTGACTATGATAGTTCAAGAATGGGATTTGCTCCTTCACGATGAAGAGATATTGACTTTGGGCCCACTCGGTATGACGGTATCCATTCTAGTCTGGCCAGACGCATTGTGATTTAATCACGGGGATACCGAAATAATATAACGAGAAATAGAGACAAACGAGAAAAGAGGATAACGAGTGGCTTGTGTTCAAGAAGTTGTTACACATGGGTGCCAAACATCTCTCCTCTAACTTTGTAATATATCACGAAGAAAAGGGAATGGTACATGACTAAACATAAAGGTTCACTCGAAGTTTATTCGTGTATGTGCGGGAGTCAACATGGGTGTCCATGGCTCCGCTGTTGATTATTGGCTATTGACAAAAGGCTGTTGACCTATGTCCGGAAGATGTTCTGAGTCATGTCTGCATTATACCGAACCTATTGGGTCACACACTTAACGAGTAGTAATCTGTTAGAGAACTAGGAGATGAAAAGAGAAAGGGTACCGGAATTGTTTCGGGTGGAACCGGAAGTGTTTCCGGGTAGCACTAGAAGTGTTCTAGGTTGTGCCGAATGGTTTCAGAATATTCGTGAACGGTCTCGGATGATTCCGGAACATTCAAGAAGATTCTTGAAGTAGTAACAAGACATCCGTAATAGTCTCGGAAGGTTTTGCAACATTCGGTAATAGTTGTGCAAAGGTTATGGAACATCGGGAAAATTGTTCCGGGACTTCCGGAAATGTTCCGGGAGGTTTCGGAAGGTTCGCGGGAGCTTATGGAAATATCCGGAGGGTTAAGGAACTCTCCAAACCTCGGAAACCGACGTTAGACCAAGTAGGAAGGTCCACAAGGTCTTAACTTGGAAGGAAAAGGACTTTCCTTGAGTCCAAGGCCCAGACGCCAGGGTCCCTGGCGTTTTGGACCAGGACGCCGGGGTCCGCGGCGTTTCGGCGAGGAATCCGTGTTGGACTCCTCCTGGTGGCCAAAACCGACTTTGGGGAGAACCCTCTCCCAAGTTGCGACCCCAGGCTTCCACCTATATATTCGGGGGCAGGGGTAGCCCCAAAGACACACCAGAAAAGCCCCAAGGCTTCCCCAGCTAAATCCCACGCGCCTCTAATTCTCTTCGGGCTAGATCGTTCTAGTCCGGACGCTGCTAGGCTCTTCTCCCTCTAGCTTCTCTCGGTGGCGTTTTTCTCTGGACGGCGGAGCGCTGCTGGATTGCTACATCGGGATGTGTGGATACCGGTAGAGGGATCATACCTTTGATCCTTCTTCGAGGTCCTTCTTCTTCCTCGGAGATCATGTTCGAGGGACTTGTTCGTGGGACTTGATCGGGACGGATCGCGGGACGGTTCGCGGGACAGATCGCGCAACGGATCGTGGAACGGTACGCGAGATCTATATCCTCGCGGTTGGGAGGTCATTGAAAATCCTAGCTGCGGGGATCTGCACCAACGGTCTTCACCAACTCTACTTCCGCTACATTGGTTGGTGAGCCATGACCTAAAACCTTGTATGCAATCTTCTTGGATGATCTTTGGTTCTTGCTTCGTAGGCCGAATTTTTTTGTTTTCTACTACGTTTCCCAACAGTGGTATCATGAGCGATCCTTGATTAGATGCATGTTTAGGTCTAGATCATATGTGTGATATGAGGCATTGATTTTATTGTTGCTTCCCTGTCATGTGATTTTTTCTATGCTTGATGGCAAGTTGAGGTTTTGCTACAAGGATTGAGTTTTCCATCGATCCCTCTATGCTGCTTTCAGTATGATGGCTGCCTTGATCATGGTCTATATCAAACTCCTTGGATCTCATCTTAATCTCGCAATAGAAGATTTAACATGGAGGGGCTTGTGGATTTTATGAACTCAAATCCACACGGGGGTCACGCGTTGAACGAAGTTTGGCTTGTGGCATTAGTTGCTGCACGCACCCCGAACGTTAAACTAGCAACAAAAGAAGTATCATGTTTTGTTTTATCTAGGGTTTCTCGTTTTCCTTGTAAACCTGCTTAACAACCACGATAAAAGTTGCAACAACCCGTGTAGATGGCAATCTAACTCGTTTTTGCAGAGAATGCATGTGATGTGGTATAGCCTTCAAGATTTGCAATGTGTTTGTATGAGATGCTATATGTTATGTAATATTTATTCGCGGCCTGCGTGTCGTGGTACGGCATGATGACTGGAGTCATATGATTGTCACTTAATTATGGCCTGCGTGCCAGAACTGTTTATTAGCTCGAGGCAAAGCAATAGATAGATGCAAGGTGATGATCTATGATGCGGAGGTGGACCCCGACGCACATGCCGGAAGCCGTGGTGATGTTCCCGGCGCCAAGGACAAAGTTGGTGGACACGGTGACTTCAACCACGACGACGTGAAGACAATGAAGACTTCACGAAGCAAAGGGCTATACTATATCACATAATTTTATGAACTGCCTTTGATGTTTATCCCTTTGATGCACCCTTGTTTGATGCGCGGTAGTCGTATTTTATTAGGGTGATCTCTCGCAAAACAATATCAAGTTGATAGTGTTCTCCCAACTGTAGCACCGTCTATACTATGTTTCACACCGGAGCAGGTCATGTCACATGGGTGCACACGGTGTGACGCATAAAAGACGGGTGTGTTAAAAGAACACACAGCACATTACACTTGGTTATCTTGACGGTTTGGATAAAAGTTTTCTACCGGAACACGCCCATCGAAAGATGAACAAGAATCACCTTTGACGTGATTGGCAAGTTGGCCTACCGGTCCAGTCTAAGTCATCAGTGATGTCACATCAATGGCGGACGATTGGGTCGGATCTTGAATCACTCCAGCATCAATTACGAGAGATATTGATCTGAGTGGGAGCGCACTAAGTAATTAAATTGATTAATCACAAGTGCAACTTAATTATGAACAAAGTCTTAGTATTTGCATTATCGTTGTAGAATAATGGCTCGCGTTACCACCTTCCCAATTGATTTTGATTAACTGTATTATCTGGTAAAAACTTTACGATTGGTACCGTATTGTGAGGACTATCCTCAATGGTGTCGAGACGGAGCTTGTCCTATCGCAAATTTTTGATGCTCTCCCGCTGATGCTATGGATGATGTGACACACGTCCATAATCCAAAATGCTAGAATTCCACCACAGCTAAGTGCATTGTCCTCACCACCATGAAACCCGAACTTTGAAACATTTGGGATAGTTATGTTATATTCATGGAACTGAAAAATTGTTTTCAGTAGTAAGACAATTAATGTTGGATATAAGATATCTAGTACAATGTATGATTGTAAGCATTAGTGAAAATGTTCACTGTGCTCTAAACAAAACTGATAAGTGTGGGATCCAGAAGAACACCGATCATATGATGATGAGAATTAAGGGAAAGGAAGTCCAAAGGATGTTAGTAAGACTCATACGCCGGAAAGTCCATGGCCTGCGCCACCCTTGATCATGTGTGATTTTCTGTGAGTAGGAGTGACATTGGAAATAGAACTATGATACGTATAAAGGCAAAACGAAAGAAGACTGGAATATCCAGCTCAGAAATGAAAGTCATACGGAGTTATAGATGAATTCATTGTTGGTCAAGAGATGTAATTCTTGGGAATCATGATTAAGCAGTTAATTGTGGATTCTGTATATTGTGATTAAACTGTTGATCATCGGAATATCACTTCAATTGCATATCGTTGCAAGTTGATGCAAGAAATACTATGGCTTTTATGACTAGCTAATGATGAGTTTTGACACGCTCGGGAACACGGTAAAAGGTTTACTATACCGTGTGTTGACTCTATGATTATCTTCATAATTCATTTTAGAGTTGAGTAAATTGTTACTACACTTTAGCCTTGTTGCAAAACATCATTTTGAATCATGTTTGTTGCAAGAGAGTTGTTCAAAGCTATGAATAACGTAAAGGCCATACTTCCATTATGAATAGGTTGTATGTTATGAATCTTGATAATAATATTAAACATCCATAACACTGACGCTAAACGTCGCAAGACTGACAGAAATACCACATAGATGTGGCACTGCCGTTTATCACAAGTGACATAACATGCATGAAGAATTTCCATAAGTGATGGACTTTCGAGTCATATGATTATGAATCACTTGACGCTTGCGATCTTTGTCTCGAAGTAATGTGACTAAAACACCGTTGATAGGCCATACATGAACAGGCAACTAAACCATTGGTAATCATACATGATGATGTGTGTAGTCCAATAAGTGTAGTTGTGTGCAGTGGATTCCCTATCTTCACTCATGAGTTGAAGTAGATATGTGGATATCTGTTCAATAGATACATACGTCTGAAATCTTTGAAATGTTCAAGGAATTTTAGAGTGAAATAGAAATTCATTGTAACGAGAAAATAAAGCTTCTGCAAATTAGATTGTAGAAAGCAATATTTGAGTTACAAGTTTAGCGAACGTCTGATGAGTTGTGAAGAAGTGTCATAACTTGTGTCTCCCGGAACACCACTATGAGTAAAGTGTTCGAGAGATGTAATCAAGCCATGTATGACACGGTAAGATCAAATATGACGTTTATCAATTTGCCATTATACTTATTAAAGTTATGCGTTAGAGACTACGGCTTTTACACTGAAAAGAGCACCATCAAATCTGTTGAAATGACACCATATTAGATGTGGAATGGAAGTGTTAAAACCATATTGTCTTTTCTTAAAATTTGGGTATATGAGACATGTGTTTGACATGCTCAAAACACCAAATCAGATAAGTGCTACTTTGTTAAGGTTATTCCAAAAGGGTTTGGTATTCCTCTATCACTACACAAAAGCAAAACTGTTTGCAGTTAAGAACAATGTGTTTGGAAGAAAATAGTTTCTTACAAAAAGGTGAGTGGGAGGACAGTGCAACTTGTTAAAGATTGTTGAATCTTCAAATAAGTGTGCAGCTGAACCACACAGGTTAGACAAAACTCGTACAAACATTCATGATATGTAACACGATATATTATTGTTCGACAATGATAAACCTGTGATATACAAAGAAGCGTTGATGGGCCCTGACTCCGGGATTTGGCTAAATGCCAAATAATCCGAGATAGTATCCATGGAAGTAAGTCAAGTTTTGAACTTGGTAGACCCTCTGAAAGACTAAAAGTCTGAAGAATATATATATGGATCTATAATTGATTCGGATGAAATTGTTTTATCCATAAAGCTCAACTCGTTGGAAAATTGTTTTCTAGCAAGTTCAAACGTTGACTACGGCGAAATAGTGTCGACCGTAGAGATGCTTTAGTCAATTCGGGTTATATTAGCAATTACTACATATCTCGTTTATAGGATATGGTAGAATGAACGTCAAAACAAAGTTCCTACCCGGAAATATAACAAAGGACGTATACGTGATACGACCGGAATGTTTTTTCGATTCAAAGGATGCTAAAATAGATGCAAGCCTTGGATGTCCAGTGATGGACTGAAGCTGGCATAATGGAGTTGGAATTTTCGTTTTGATGAAATTGCCAAAAGAGTTTGTTTTCATCAGGAATAACGAAGATGCTTGAATGTTCAAGAAAGTAAGTGGGAGCTGAATGATATTTCTAAAACCTTATGTAGATGACATATTGTTGATTAGAAATGATATAAATTTCTTGACACGAATAAGGACTTCATTGGAAATAGTTTTCAGTTGAAGAACTTGGGCTAATATAGCATTAGTATTGAGCACAGTGATCTATGTAGATAGTAAGTGCCTGATCATGCTAAAGCCAACATTACATGTTGACATGATACTAAAGTAGTTTAGTATGAATACGCCAAGAAGGATGTTCTTGCCGAGGTCACGGTGAAAAGTTGTTTGCGGAAATCGGTGTTCATGAACACAGATAAGCAAAAACACGTGAATTGAATTCCACTCACCTGTGTGTTTGGATTAATCATGTACACCATAATATGTAAAACAACCAGATATGTCCAGTGCTCCAAGAGGTTGTGAGCAAGATACCAAAGTGATCAAAATGTTGATCATTGGACAAACAGTGAAAAGTTAAACTTATGAAAGATAAGATATGTTTCTCGGAAAAATGGAGAGAATGAAGAGCTCGTTGTAATGAGTTACACCAGCTGAATTTTTGATGTAAACAGTTACACCAATTCAGTCTTCATACTTACTCCGACCGATTTTCGATTTTAATTGGGATTATGTGTTTCACACATAAGGGTGGCACAGTATGGAGGAACTGTGTTAAGTTAGATACCGTGGCGAATTCTATAACAGAGGCTAAGTATATTGTTGCTTAAAGAAGTAACAAGGGAGGGTATTTTGAATCATCAGTTCATGAACATGGTATGGTTTCCAAGATGCTTGAAGCTCATGGAACATTGATGAATGATTTCAGGACTTATTCTAAAGGAACCAAGGTCCTGCCAAATGATTCGAACATATACAAAGCGCGAAAAGTGATAAAATTAGTGAATTTTATGATAGCGTGAAAACGCGAAGATATGCAAGATACAAACGGGCCTGAAACGTCAGATCCGATGATGAAGTCTATACCACAAATGAAGCATCTATTACACCGGTATGCCATAGGTGTAAAGTGCTCAAGCACTGATAATATTACTAACTCTAGTGCAAGTGGGAGACTGTTGGAAATATGCCCTAGAGGCAATAATAAAATGTTATTATATATATATTTCCACGTTCGTAATTAATGTTTATATTTCTGTGCTATAATTGCAATGACCCTGACTATGAGATTCAGAAGAAAACTCACTTGCATGTGTGGAAATGTAAACACCAAGAGTTCCTGGTTTAGCCTCTAAGACCAGCTCATGTGCTAACTGATGATTACGTTTTCTTAATAATGGACATTGTTCTTGTAACAAGGATGTCAGTAGCAATGGGAACATATTGTTAGCAGAACAATGATGTTGAACCGACCCCAGTATTGAATGATATACTTAGAGATCACATCGTAACTACGTTATAAGTCATATCATGAAATGTTATCATATACGTAATTCCTTAGACCATGAGAGTATCGAGTTGCTTCACACAGGAAGACATGCTTTGGTTCTTAGATGAATCCTCCCGTAAATGGGAAGTAGTAAAATAAGTTCTGGGTATGTCAGATGGTGTGGCTAGTGACTGTGATAGTTCAAGAATGGGATTTGCTCCTTCACGATGAAGAGATATTGACTTTGGGCCCACTCAGTATGACGGTATCCATTCTAGTCTGGCCAGACGCATTGTGATTTAATCACGGGGATACCGAAATACAATAACGAGAAATAGAGACAAACGAGCAAAGAGGATAACGAGTGGCTTGTGTTCAAGAAGTTGTTACACATGGGTGCCAAACATCTCTCCTCTAACTTTGTCATATATCACGAAGCAAAGGGAATGGTACATGACTAAACATAAAGGTTCACTCGAAGTTTATTCGTGTATGTGCGGGAGTCAACATGGGTGTCCATGGCTCCGCTGTTGATTATTGGCTATTGACAAAAGGCTGTTGACCTATGTCCGGAAGATGTTCTGAGTCATGTACGCATTATACCGAACCTATTGGGTCACACACTTAACGAGTAGTAATCTGTTAGAGAACTAGGAGATGAAAAGAGAAAGGGTACCGGAATTGTTTCGGGTGGAACCGGAAGTGTTTCCGGGTAGCACTAGAAGTGTTCTAGGTTGTGCCGAATGGTTTCAGAATATTCGTGAACGGTCTCGGATGATTCCGGAACATTCAAGAAGAGTCTTGAAGTAGTAACAAGACATCCGTAATAGTCTCGGAAGGTTTTGCAACATTCGGTAATAGTTGTGGAAAGGTTATGGAACATCGGGAAAATTGTTTCGGGACTTCCGGAAATGTTCCGGGAGGTTTCGGAAGGTTCCCGGGAGCTTATGGAAGTATCCGGAGGGTTAAGGAACTCTCCAAACCGCGGAAACCGATGTTAGACCAAGTAGGTAGGTCCACAAGGTCATAACTTGGAAGGAAAAGGACTTTCCTTGAGTCCAAGGCCCAGACGCCAGGGTCCCTGGCGTTTTGGACCAGGACGCCGGGGTCCGCGGCGTTTCGGCGAGGAATCCGTGTTGGACTCCTCCTGGTGGCCAAAACCGACTTTGGGGAGAACCCTCGCCCAAGTTGCGACCCCAGGCTTCCACCTATATATTCGGGGGCAGGGGTAGCCCCAAAGACACACCAGAAAAGCCCCAAGGCTGCCCCAGCTAAATCCCACGCGCCTCTAATTCTCTTCGGGCTAGATCGTTCTAGTCCGGACGCTGCTAGGCTCTTCTCCCTCTAGCTTCTCTCGGTGGCGTTCTTCTCTGGACGGCGGAGCGCTGCTGGATTGCTACATCGGGATGTGTGGATACCGGTAGAGGGATCATACCTTTGATCCTTCTTCGAGGTCCTTCTTCTTCCTCGGAGATCATGTTCGAGGGACTTGTTCGTGGGACTTGATCGGGACGGATCGCGGGACGGTTCGCGGGACAGATCGCGCAACGGATCGTGGAACGGTACGCGAGATCGATATCCTCGCGGTTGGGAGGTCATTGAAAATCCTAGCTGCGGGGATCTGCACCAACGGTCTTCACCAACTCTACTTCCGCTACATTGGATAACAAGAGTGCTATCAAAATTGCCCATAATCCTGTGCAACACTCTCGAATGAAGCATATTGATATTCATCATCATTTTCTTCGAGATCACGTTCAGCGAGAAGATATTGTTATCAGCCATGTTCGCACTGAAGATCAATTGGCGGATATATTTACGAAGCCCCTGGATGAGAAAAGGTTTTGTGCACTAAGGTGTGAGTTGAACATATTGGACTCACACAATGTGCAGTAAGACTATAACTATCGGTACATGTATTATATGTTTTCTTTCTATGTCTTTTTCCTACGTTAGTTTTCTATCGCGTTTCTTTTTCGGTTGTTTTTATTCGTTTGGTGTTGTTCTATACACTTATCACTCCGAGTTTTGTTATCATTGTTTTTCCCTCGGATTGATTTAGTATCGGACCCTGTTTTCCCTCTATTCTATCCCTACCCCATCTTTGCTTTTCTCTCGTGAACATGTATATTTGCACTCGATTAAGATTCCCTTCGAATGTCATTGATTCCGAAGGAAAATCTATCGAACTTTTATCTTCTTTAAATACTCGATGTTCGCTGAGTTTGGTCTCGGACGTGGAGCAACTTTCTTTCGGTTCGTTGGGATTTTCCCGCGATTACCGCCACAAAATTCGTCCATTGAATGCGGAGAGATGCGGAATCTGCACCGTTGGATCAGATCTGACAGTTATGTCAGACCCCCTCCCCTATAAATACCGATCCACCCCACCGGCACAGAACACACAATTTCCTCGACTTCCTCTCTCCGCTCCCAAAGCTCTCTCGCGCGCCGCCGTGCTGTTCGTCGCCGTCGACTCTCTTGCCGCTTTGCTGCCGGAAGAAAGTCGCCGGAGACCTTCCCGTCGACGAGGAACTTCACCCGCGCCGCCGTAGCCGCCGCACATTACCAAGTTAGGGTATCTGAGGCTCTGGACGCGATTCCAATCTCATATGTTCATCGTGCTCCGGATTTGTTCTTGATTTTCCTTTATTTGTTTTAGGTCTGTTTGATCCGTTCGGATCATTGAACTTTGGGAAATCAGTTTGTAGGATTCTCTGTCGATTTCCAATCTGACCTAGGTAAGAAATCCCTCGGATTCTCTCACTTAGGCATACCCCACAGATGCATATCGATAGATTTACGCTTGTGAAATTCTTTCATACAAGTTCTTCGTTAGATTAACACTCGATGGAAATCTAGCCTAGCACTTCCATGAAAAATCCCTTAATACGTTTAGTGCGTTCAAAATGTTTTTTCCTCAAAAACAGCTGGTACTTTCCTATATTCCCTCGTACCTATCTATTTCGCAGGAAAATGTCAGCGAACGAAGGAAATGGGAGAGCACCCAAGCGTGTGGGAGGTCGTACAAGAATCACCAACAACTCTGAAGGTTTATCAGAGGAATTGATCATTGAGAAGAAACTGAGAACGCCGGAAGGCTCTGAGGAAGATGATCGTACGAGAGAAAACAGATTGCAAGAGATTCGAAAGCTTCAAGAGCTTCGTTGGTATGAATACAAGTCACTGATTCCTCGCTGGGAGAGACTGTTTGCTTTGAAAAATCCTTAGTCCGATGTCAAATCATTAAGGCCCAAGTGGACGAAAGACAATCGCCCATCTCCTCCGGATGATGCGCACCCATCCTCTCTCAAAACACCTGCTGATTTTAAAGAGTTGGTTGAGGCTCGGGAAGCACGAGCGCAAAAGTGTAAGGAAGCTAAAGCAAGAAAGGAGGCTGCTGCTGCTGAGGGTGCTGAGGAAGTTGGCCCAAGCGCTAAACCGAAGTTGGCAAGAAATCTGCCAAGCGAAAGAAAAAGGAAATCATTGTCTCTCCCCCAGAGGCAAGTTCTGAAGAAGAAGCCAACTCCGATGGTCAAGATCCTGGCACAGAGGTTGATGTCGAGGATATTGCTCTGAAGAAAAAGCCGAGCAATAAGGGCATTAGGATCCAGGAGCCAGCTGCTAAGGCTCCTCGAGCAACAATTGACATGACCAATTTGGTCACAGATCGGCCTATTTCCTCTGCTCCCCCAGTGCAAACTCGCAAACAAAAACCTTCGGTCAGGTTGAAGGGAAAGCAAGCCCAAGTGGCTGAAGATGACGAGACTTTGATCCAGCGAAAGGAAAGAATGGCCAAGCAACAAGCTCTCGAAGCAAAACACTTGGAAAAGGCAAAGCTGTTCAACTTTCACAGTCATCCCGAGCATAAAAAGGCCTAGGTTGCCAAACAATTGGGCATTTTGCATCTGGTTAGCGACAAGTATAAACGCCAGATTGAAGAAGGCACTGTCCCTAGTGCTCCGAAAGAAAAGGTCGTGGCCCCAAGTGCCACCGAGAAAGTAGTGACTCCCACAGTCACGAAGGAAAAAGATGCAGCCGCTAGTGCTGCGAAGAAAATTACTGAGGTCCCTAGTGCCTCGATAGAAAAAGTTGCGGCCCTTAGTGCCGTAACAAAACCCATTGCTGCTGCCAAGGCCACCAAGGAGGCCGAGAAGAAAGCCAAAGAGGCTAGGAAGAAGGATCAGGCTGCTACAGTTCCTCGAGTTGCTCATGCTCCTGCCCCTGCTGCTCCAGTCGTGTCCGACCCTTGTGTCGATGAAGAAAGCTCCAACGAAGGAGATTCTGCTGCAAATGCTACATGGGATGCAGCACAGATTTCCCACGTACTTTGGAAAATGGCTACCACACCGAGCAAAGTCACTTCCGAGGATGATGTCCCACCAGAGATACAAGAGCGAGTTGCTCGATATATGATTCTTTGGGAAGAATATCTTACCCGGGATCGAAAGGACAGAGAACAAGAGAGTTTTTACACCCAGCAACTCCGAGAAGAAACTAAGGACCTTGTGTCCCGACAGTTTTTCAAGTCCAAGATTGCAACTCTTGAAGCATCCAGAAGGGCACAGAAGGAAAACATAACTACTGTTAATGACAAGGTTCGACAAGTTGTATCTGCCATGTGCAAGGAGCACAATGAAGCCCTGTCCAAGAGACAATCTCGAAAGAGAAAGTCTGCTACCCCAACATCTGCGCGTGGGACGCCAGAGATCGAAAAGAATGCCAAGAAACAAAAGTCTACCGAGGTCGTTGCTGCAACAGCACGACAGGAAACTGCACCACCACCCCCGCCAAGAAACCCACTCCTCCCCGTAAAAAAACTCCACCACCTCGCCAAACCACTCCACCCCCTCGCCAAGCCACTCCTCCACCTCGACAACAAACTCCACCACGTCGTCAACCATCACCACCAAAAGCTTCGTCGCCACCACCCAACCCACCATCACCACCTCATGTCATTCCATCGATCACCCCAGCCATCGAGACCCAAGCTCAAGCTGAGACCGAGCAACCTGCTAAGGTCGAGCAAGAACTCAGGCCCTCATTCCATCTGCTCAGAAGGATTATTCCTCTGCTCTGACTCTGCATGAAGGAGAAGATGCAGAAGTTGATATAACAATTGTTTCCTCCCGTCAATATGTTGCCGAAGGACAGAGTTCTGGCGATGCCAGTTCGAGTGGCAGTTCTTCCTCCTCCTCGTCAAACTCTTCGGACGAAGAAATGATGGATGTCTTTGCCCCGCTGAACGAAGATATGGAGGCCATGGAGACTGAGGAGGCCGCCCAAAATGACCATGCCGACGAAGGAGTTGCCGTCGAAGAACAGGCCGAGGAAAATGCTCCTGCAGCCATCCCAGCTCAGGATATTGTAAATGTTCCATCTTCAATTCCTTGTCCTGCTGAGAAAATATATCAAATGCCTGATAATGCTGCAGAAGTCTTTCCAGTCGATGAGCTGCTTCATTCTGCTCATCCGAGAGAAATGTTGCCATTGTTCCGCCCTGATGTTCCTCGAGGAGGCCCTATCTTTAAGAGGCGAGAACACAAGCCATTTTTCTTCGGGACCAATCCCTACGAGAAGCCCAGAAATGCATATTCTCTTCGGTTTTGGACCCAAGAGCAAGCCATCTACTACACCCGTGTGCTGTACAACAAGGCGAGAGTTTTCCAGCATCAATATATTGATATGCCTTCGGTGTACGCAACTTCATGTTTCGAGAATGTTGCCGACACAATTGATGGTCTGCATGCTCATAAAATGTTTGCTCTCGATTGTGGCTACAATCCCGAGCTCATTAAGCAGTTTTATGCCATGCTGTATGTCACTGGTGATCCTGAGAATTCCAAGACGTGGAAATTTGATTACATGATTCAAGGCCAAGTATTTCACATGACTGTCGATCTATTTTTGGCCATCATCAATTTACCTCGGTTCGAAGGATTACCACACAAGATTCATGACTTACCTGCTCCAACTCCTGCTGAATTTTCCTCGTTAATGAATCCAGATGTCGTAGGAGATCACTACCCTGCTGAGCCGAAGCCAAGACACTTAGTTTTTGAAGCAAAGGCATGGTTCTATATTCTTTCGAAGACCTTGATGCCAATGCTCGATGTGCACGATGATTTTCCAATTCCTCATGGTGTGCAACTTGCTCTATTGAAGTTAGTCCACGGTCATCCCTTCGATTTTGAAGACTACTTCATTCACACGTTGGTGTCTTGTGCTGATGATCACAATTCCCACAAGCCATATGCACCTTGGTTAATGGCGATCTGCAATTACTCTCGGGACGTGCCATTCCTTGTATCAATATTCCCGAAGATTTTCACTCCACCTGTTAGGGAAGTATTGCAGATCGTTACTCGACCCAACGATCAGTTTGCAGAGCAAATTGGCATCCGCGCCAAAATGACTGAGTGTAATATTCGCTCGAAATTCATCAAGCCAGTGCACCACATGGAGGTTTCTCTTTGGTCTCAGCAAATTCTTCAACATCACATTGACCAAGATTTCCTTCAGAAGCAAAAGATGATGGATGAGATCAACCATTTGCGCAATATTGCCATGAACAACAATTAGATGCTGCGTGAATGTCTTCGCCGCGATTGGAAAGGGCTGCGGAAATTCAATTCCCTCGGTCAACTTCAGCGATGCGGCTTCGAAGAATATCCTCCCCATCTTAACAAGAACTGGACCAATGATGATCGAGTAGATGGCCCAGATTTTAATATTCCTCTGCTGCCCAAGAACAGGGACGTGCTCAGTGTTGATGATTACTATCACATCACCGTGAACACCATTTCTTCCGACTCCGAGAAAGATGAAGTGCCTAAACGCCAAGCGAGAGTTTACTCTCCACTTCCTCGAAGCCCCAGGACCCCGCCGGAATCGCAACTTCAATCTTCTGGAGATCAACACTCCTTCCGCACGAAGATTACTCCTCCAGGCGGTCGCCCCATTCGTCGTGCTCCAACGCTCGCCGAATCTTCTCGACGTCGCCACCGTCACCCAAGCGAGTAGGGATTTCTTTCGACCCTATTCTCTCGACTTTTTGTACGTTGTGACAAAAAGGGGGAGATGTAGTGGCATCGAAGAAATTAGTTTGCCAACAGGGTTAAGGGCTTTGCTTTTCGTTCGTTGAACTTTTGAACTTCGAAGTTTCTGAGTAGTTTCAACAAACTTTCGATTCATATTCGATCTGGTTGTAACTAACTCTAAGTAGGTCTGTGAACTGTCATTTTATCGTAAGATATCTATCTGCTGCTTGCGATACTTAACCTTTTGCAGGAAGCTATCGTTCATATAAGTTCACAGGTCATTCGAGGAGATTGTTGTTGGATATGTGCCCTAGAGGCAAATTAATAAAGATATTTATCACATATCTGTTTGTTCATAATACGTTATATATTGTGCTAAAACTGTATTAAGCGGAAACATTAATACACGTGTGATATATGACAACCTGGTCCCTAGTTAAACTCAGGCATACTAGCTCATTGGGCAATTGATGATCAAGGTTTCCTGATCATGAGAACATAATAGTCTATTGACAATGAGGTCATATCATTAGGAGAATGATGTGATGGACACACACCCACCTTAAGCATTGCAGTGTGATCAAGTCACATAAGTTCAGCATTGCAATGACCTAATAACATAGTGACTGAATCCTTAGACCGTGATGATCATACATAATTGCTATCTATTAGGATGCTTTGAGTGCATTAACCGTTACACTGAAACATGGTAAATGAAAAGGTGTATCTTGGGTATTCCGAAGTAGATATGTTGAGGAGTATGAAATAGATCAGAGCGGGATTTGTCAATCCGAGGTACTATGGGCCCACTCGGTGGTGTTGCATCAATAGCTTGCAAGCAAGTGACTAGTTCATAAGAGATGTAATATTCACAGACGAGTAAACATGTTATGTCGGAGACGAGGAAGAACTAGGTATTGGATACCGACGATCATACCTCGGACAAACATAGTACCGAAGCACAAAGGGATCAAGTCATATTGTTAACGGTTCAACAGCGATGAAGTTTATTCGATGGAAGCGTAGGGGCACATCAAGGATTGTAACCAGATCCCACATGATGGTCATTGGTCAGAGAGTGTCTCGATCATGTCTACGGTTTCCCGGACCGTAGGGTGTCACACTTAAGGGCAATCGATGCATTAAGGATTGATTCGGGATCATTGGTGAAAAGAGAGAAAACACCGGAAATGTACCGGGAGGTGCCGGAAGCTGTTTCGGATATTTTGAAAGGTTCAAAATAATATATATTGATGTTTAAATATGTTTTATTATTTAATTGACAGAATTAAATATTAAAAATGATTTAAAATTAATTAAAAAGGAGAAAAAGGCATATGGGCCTTAAAAGGCCCATGAGGGGAAGGGGGAGCCTCCCCCCTTGGGCTAGGCGCCAAGGGAGGGGCCCATCCCCCCCATGGCCGGCGCACTCCCCCCCCCTTGTAGGGTTTAGTCCCACATGGGGAGAGGAGGAGAGTCCCCCCTCCTTGGCCTATAAAAGGAGGGGTGGGGGCCTTTTCTCAACACAACATTGAGTTCTTTCTCTCTCTCTTTCTCCGACCTAGAGTGGACTCCCCTTGTTTGGAGTTTGCACCTGGTTGGGGGTTTCACCATCATCCGGACGCCATCGCGCTGCCGGAATCGGGATCCGGATCAATCTTCTTTCCGCTGCTCTTCTCGTTCGGAGCCCGAAGGGACGTCGGTTGCACCGTACGTGTGTAATCTCGCGAGGCACTACACATGTGGTGCTACTTCATCGTCGGAGGTTCTTCAACACGACAGGGAGGTCGTAGGTTCAGAGTCTACGCCAACCACGTTCGAGGAACATTTCCCTCTTTCGGTCTTCAAAGGTATGAACACCGATTCCTTCTGTTACATACATCAGCATAGCATAGATCTTGGGTTCGGGACTCGTAGGTAGGAAATTTTTTGTTTTCTGCGCCGATCCCCAACAATTGCATATTTCTTATTGGATATTATCTGGAATGCAATTTCACTCGCTAAGATTATTGATGTTTTTCCCTCGTCACTCTACTTGTTAAATATGCACTTCACAGGAAATTCTTATCTTCCATGCATACATCAAGGGGGAGTATTTCATCGATCTTAGCACCGGTTCATCATTGAAAACTCAAAACTTTTTCAATTATTTATCGATTCCTGTTTTGTCAACAATCGTCCAAAAAGGGGGAGATTGTAAGAGCAAGTTTTGCCCCCGAAGGTTTTGGACATTGTTGGACAAAGCAGAAGTGGAACTAATATTGTTTTCGAGTATAAACAGACACTTAGGTTCCGAAAGAATGGAGATGGCAAGTAGAAGGTCGAAGGACAACTCACTTCAGCGAAGCTGCAGTCAACTACCGAAACCTTTGAAGGAAGACGACCCCTAAAAATGTCGTTGAAGAAGAAGACTCTTTCGAGTAAAAGTGCAACGAGGAAAAAGCTGAAGCTGGTCGAAGACTTAGTCTTTTTACTAGTTTCTCTCTATTTTCTTGAGTTGTAGGAAAAACCGTACTATCAAGAGGGGTTTGCTAGTTGAGATCTTTGTCTAAGTGAATTTGCTCTGCTCAACCTAAACCCACGAAAGCCTACCGAGAGAAATCTTACTGAGTCGAGTGAATAGCTCGAAGGCAAAGTCATCGCACTTTGTGCCTTCGAGAGAGAACTCGCTCGGTAAGTCAGCTTACTTGTTCCTCAAGTAAAGTTGCGCAGTGATTGGAATCCGACCGTTGTGGACACGTGTCAAGCGGCCGCATCGGGTCACTTCAGTCATTTTACCCATCGGGATCGCCAACTATAAATACCCTGCACCTACCCGCCATTTCGGGTTGGCTGCTCCACTGAAGATTCTAAGACAGAAGTACTGTGAGCATCCCAGGAGAGATCCATCGAGAGAAAACCAAAACCCAAGTCTGAACTGAGTTGAGAAATTCACAAAGACTTAGGTCGAGATTAGCCGATCTTTTTTATCTTGGAGAACTGCAAGTCTCCTAGACGGTTAGGCGTCGCCTGTCAAGCAGTCGAAGAGAAATTGTCGCTGCTGAAGGAAGTTTGTAAAGGTCTCGGAGATGTCCTGAATCATCTACCACGAGTGAAAACTGGACAAGCTTGAGGAGTTTGTTGCAGTGGAGAATAGGACGGAGAGAGTTTTGCTCCAGGTGTTCAATCACCAGTCCCTCCAACCAGACGTAGCACTTTGCAGACTGTGAAATGGTTTACTAAACATCGTTGTGTCAGGCTCATTTTCTTTCACGCATTTACTTTAAGTATTTACTCGTTGCCTGTTTGTCTTTGATGTTTTCCTTCGCTCCCAATCCTTTCGAGCCATGCATGTCTTTCGATACTGTATTTCCTTCGAGATGTCTTTAGTCCTTCGCAGTTTTCATGAATTCCTTCTAAGTTCCTTAGAATTTTTAGAAGTGATCATTCACCCCCTCCCCCTCTGATCATTCTTGAGCTTTCACTATCACCCATATTTTACCGTCTCTTCGCCGAACTAGTGCACCTATACAACTCCTAGTTGTATTAGGTGTGTTGGGGACACAAGAGACTTCTTGTATCTTAATTGCAGGGTTGATTGAGAGAGACCATCTTCAACCTCTACTTCCCTGAGTTCGATAAACCTTAGGTCATCCACTTGAGGGAAATTGTTGCTGTCCTACAAACCTCTGCGCTTGGAGGCCCAACATAGTCTACAAGAATAGAAGTGTGCGTAGACATCACTCATCCATGCATGAATAAAAATAAATTTTCATCGCAAACAGGCCCTCACTATTATGGAGTGAACGACATTCGCTTCGGTCAAATTCCAGGGAACGTTCGCTATATAAGAAAATCGGCATCGGCGGTTAACCGGAGAAAATTGGTGACGAACCGAGGGTTAACCAGAACCTTAGATATGGAAACTCTTGATCTAATCTGGGCCACTGGATCAGGATCCGACGGATGAGAGGAGGCGCGGCTCATCGTCGGCGGCGATTGTCGGCGGGGTCCGGTGGCGGGTGGCGCTAGGGCCTGCGTCCACGGGCGGCGCGAGGCGGCCTCCGGATGGCCCGACCCGCTTTGCCGAACGGTCCACCGTGTCTAACGCATGTACCTCAGCTTTTAAGTCTAACTCATTGATGAGACTAAGGAGTCTATCTTTTTCTTTTTTATAAATGCCACTTTCGTTTTTTGTGCACTTGGGGATGATACAACAGGTGGCTGAGGTAGTTGTATTGTCATGGCTTCTACAACCGTAGTTTTCGCCTCTTGAGTGGATGTACCACACCACGGGCCGGTTGTACCGGTCTAGAGCAAATTACAGCAAAATGGATGGATTTAGTGGGGTACTATATAAGGAGGGCTTATTCCTCCTTGTGACCTACGTATTGCCTCCCTCTGTCCACTATTAATGCTAAAGCTTATATTCACCCGATCTCCTTTTCTAGCCAACCAAACTTGTTGATTTTCTAGGTATTGAGGGAGGAGACCTAGATCTACACTTACATCCAAAGGAAATTTGATTTCCCCATCCATTTCATTATGGATCTTGTTAATCTTGGGTGTTTGAGAACCCTAGAAGGAAAAGGTGGTCTCCAAGCAACATTCCATTGTGGTGAAGCTTCGTGGTTGTGTTGAGAGCCTCCAATTTTGTTGTGGACTTTGCCCCATCCTTGATTGTAAAAGTTTCGTGTGTGTGCCTTCGTTTCACCGTTAGTGGATACACACCACCTTGCATTATGCGAGGGCGTGTGGAGATGAGGTGAGTCATTGTGACGATTGGTGAGCATCGTGCCACCACACCTCTCTGAATGTAGATGTACTTCTTAAAAGAAAAGGATCTTCGATTAGTCACATCCCTATGTCTACTTGCGATTATCTCTACTCCTTTACTTTCTTGTTGTTGACATTGTTATATGTTGTATATCGCATATGCTTGTTTGTTATAGTTGTTGCTTATCGTGTAGGTGTCCACGTAGTTGCATATTTAGACAACTTACTTTGTTATTAAGCCTAATTTGTTAAAATAAGTTAAAAAATGTTAGTCGCCTATTCACCCCCTCTAGTCGACATCTCGGTTCTTTAATTGGTACCACAACCAGGTTTCTTTATTACAAGCTTTATCGCCTAAAATAGGATGTCGATGGATAAACACAAGGTTAACCCCTTTGGGGATGGTGGTTCTTGCACAAATGCTTCATCCATGCCACATGCATAATTAATGAAGCCATGTCTTCACTTAAATCCTCCATGGTAGATGTGATCAAGACTATGGTAGAATCCCATAGCAAGCCTTCCAATGCTCCTATAGCTACCACCACTGCATCCGATGTTAATGCTTCGGGTGTGCAAGATGACACTTCCCAAATCCCTGATGGTGGTGGTAAGGATGTACCTAATCCATCCCGTGGGGGAAATAGTCTAGGTGCCAATGTCGCGGTTCCACCACCGGTTACATATTGCCCGTAATATCCCCTATGCCTCATATCATGAATTTAGGTAATCCTTCGCTTTTGGATAAAGCTGACTATCCTAATTTGGTGAATTTTCATACTAGGAGCTTTATGATGCAACTATGGAGAGTTGTCGAACAATACCATTCAATCACTCTGGGCAGTGCCATTGATTCATTCTAGGCAATATAATTTATTCATTTTGAGTAGTACAACACCTTTTTTTTGCCGAGCTGTACGACAAAAATAGCCTTAATAAAAATTGTGGATTTGGAAGTAACATGCATCCGGTTCTAGTAGTACACCCTATTATTTTTGCTCGGTAGTACCATTGTTTCATCTTGAGCAATACCATTGAATCACTGTAGACGATACCACTGATTCACTCTGGGCAGTACATACATTTTCCCCCAAGTAGTACCATTGTTTCATTTTGGGCGGTTGTCGCCCAAGTAGAAATAGGGTTACCCTGGGCCGTCTGCTCCGGGCCCATGATGCGCCACCTGGTTAGGAACTCAGAGGACGACCCTCACGGCACGCCCAGCTACACGACCCCCAGCGAGGCGCAGCCCTCACGGGGATTTTCTTCATGCCCCTCCGGGCGAAGGCCTTCCGAGGCACTTGGCTTGTGGCGGGACGAGCCACGCGAAGCCCTCCGCGGCGCGAAGGGTTGCCTTCGGAGTGAAGCTACGACCTGTCGTGCCCACAACTATGCGCCCACAACAGGGTGACGCGCGCCTGCAAGATTGGCAGTCGCGAAGACCGTGTCGCGAGCCCACCAGCAACGGGGATTGCCCCTTTGGTTATAAGGGGGCAACGCTGACCGACGGGCCAAATCTTGCCACTTTGATGAAAGAAAACCTTCGAGGCGCAATGCTCCAAGACCGGCGTCACCGTCGAGCCCATTACTGCGTAAAAAGAAGAAATTGCACGAATCAACAAAATAACACGAATTCTGTAGCAATTATATCTTGTGGTACGTAATTTAGATGGGACATAACTTCTCTTCTAGATGAGAGTTAGCAAATTCGATTTTTTATATAACAATGATATAAGATGTTTTTGATACTTTTATAGTGTTAAAAAACGTACGTATTGTATTAGTATAGTAGTAGTATTACCTCCGATCCATATTAATGTACTCAACTTTGTCTAGATTCGTATTGCATCTAGTTAGATCGGAGGGAGTACTATTTTCCACCGAGATCGGGTTGATTCTTTTTGTTTTCTATCATCGTAAGCCGTACTTCCACTCTAGTCGCTCCCCTGATTCCCAGCAGACCCTGAAACCCCATTCTCTACCCCAGTCTCCCCCACCCCACCTCCACCCCAACTCCCACCACCAAGGCCCCTATGCCCCGAGGCATCTCGCAGCGGTGCACCGCCTCCGGGCCGCCGCCCCCGATGGTCTCCCCCTCCGAGGACGAACTCGCCCTCCTCTCCGGCCGGCAGCTCGTGAACTACCTTTGCAAGACCCACCGCAGAGCCGACTTCGAGGCGGTTTCGCGCATCCTCGAAGCGCGGGACCGTAGCAGGGCCACGGTCGAGGCGAAACTGGCGGCTGCGCTCACTGAGCTCGACGTATTGAGGGCGCGCGAGATGGGGGTCGACAAGGCCAAGTCCGACCTAGAGACCGCGCTCATGGAGGTCGACGCACTGCGGGACAAGTACAAGGCGCGGGGCGATACCGAGACCGAAGAGATGGCGCTCGTGGTCAGGGACGCCTCCCCGGAAGCGCCGCAGCGGGATGAGCGTCGCGTCCAGGGGGCGAATGAAGTGGATGGGGAAGACCGCGACTTTATTGACCTCTGCAGCGACGAGGAGGAAGATGAGAGGACAGCGGTAGCCGGCGAGATGGAAATGGAATGGGAGGAAGACGAGGAAGACACCGTACCGCTGAGCCAGCGCTTGAAGCGACTACGGCGAGCTGAGTCAGGTGAGTTGGAATCCGGGAAGGGAGATGGACTGGTGCAGAGCGATTTGGTTGCTACTCTGGGGAATGATCAGCAGATGGAGGGGCCGGTGACAAGAACTGGGAAGATGTCTGGTACGCCCGAGGATTCAAAGGTGTCAGCTTCCGTGCAAGAGAGTGGAGTTGTGAAATCAGAAAACTTTGATGAGGAAATGCCCAGGACCAAGACTGACTATTGTAAAGATGGTGTTCAAGCAAGAGGAGTCAGTCAGCCATTGAACAAGACACCAATGGTTGAATCATCAGCCAAATGTGGGAACAGGGTAACTGGTGCTGAGAAAGGCGCATCTCTATTAACACTGAGTGAGGAGGAACGGAGATTATCGAGGGATATAGTTCCAATTGAACCATGCAATGGCAACAACTCTCATGCCCAGGTAAAAAGGGAGACAGGCTCATTGCCCTCAACAGTTACAAGTGGCTGGAAGTCTGAACCACATATGTGTGCCTCATTGTGGGACTCCGTGGTGATCGCTATGCAAGCTCTCTGTGCTCTTTACCGCCAAAGGAAGTTAGCAATTGAGGATGCAAGAGATAAATGCAGGTGTGTTAAAACTTGAATTTGCTGAATGTTTAAACAAATCACCACTGTTTCTGCTTAGCCCATGCTAGTCATAAACCTTGAATCATTTCAAATCGTGTTACGTTGTAGAAATTCTAAATATTTGGTAACAATTGTATTAGAATCAGAACAAACCTTGAGTATGGTTATCAAAGCCACTTGAAGATAAACTGCATTTACAGATTGGAATGGCCATAGCTTTAGAAATAGGAGATCAGGACAATATGGCATCTCTCACTATTTTATGCCTCATAACATCTACATAGCGCTGTATGGTCTTTTTTGTTTGTTATTCGTTTGTTGTACATTACTAGTTAGCTGCCCGTGCGTTGCTACGGAACAATAAATTATATAATTATAAGATGATGATTTAAATTGTGTTGTTGTGGTGTTTCCTACCGCACATGTTAGTCTTTCTTTCTACCTCTCATCTCCGCCCATTACCCAACTTGGCTCCACTTCACGTCCATCATATCACGTAGTTTTTCATCACGCTCAAAACATCTCATCTCTAGTAGCTTGTTTTTATCAAATATGATAACCATTTATAATATCCTAATACTATGAATCACAAGCAATAAGGGAAATTGAACAACTAATAGACGGAACGACGTGTTTTTATATTTATTAGACTATCAATATTCAAATTGCCAACACAGCTTGTAGGTATTGCAACACAGTTCATGTTTTGTCAGTATATTGATAGGCAACATGACATCTGTTATGGCTGCTAGGGTTTGGGAGGGAGAGAGAGGGCTGCGAGGGCACGAGAGGGCCGGCCGGGGACCTTTGTCCACGGCCGGGCAAGAGGGAAGGGATTTCCTTCTTAATTCTTGCTTGATTAGATTGATACATCTCCTCTCCTTATATAGAGAGAGGTTTACTTGACTCCCAAGCAAGGCTTTACTTGACCCCTAAGCAAGCCAACCTTATCTCTAATTAACCCTAAGACTAACGGGCCCAGGCCCATTACGTACTCTAACACTACACCCCACCTGGACATGCAGCTCGTCCTCGAGCTGCAACCTAACCAACTTATAACCATGACTCGACGCAACGCAAACCTAACACTTAAAAAACAAGCCTTTTACATCTCGGCTTGTTTTATTACTCGCAACCTGAAAAGGACCGAGACGCTTTATTTTTGACCCCTAACATAAAGTGGACACCAGCCGCCTGTCGGACGTGCACGTGTACAACCACTTGGATCCCATGGAAACCATCGGGACAAAAAGGAGCCCTCGCGCCGGCCGGCGGCGGAATGCAGTGGTGCTACGCGGTGCGCTCCTGTCGGTGACACCATGCCTTCTCCCCGCCTGATGACTGTCGATGTCGCAGACTTTGAGGTTGCTGCCCGCGGGGAAAACAGCATGCCCGCCCGTGGGAGAAACCGCATGCCCAAGATCCCCGACGCAGCGGACGAGATCGAGGTCCTTGGTGCGGCGAAGCGCAACTTGGAGGAGCTGCAGCTGCAGATCACGCATCGTCTGCACACGCCGACGCGCTAGGAGGCCGCGCGCAGCAGCCTGCAGCCTCACCGTCGCCGACACGTGGTGGGTAGCGATCCAAGCCGGAAGCGGTGACGGCGACGGCTGGAACTTGATCTGTTGGATGGGATTGTCCTGGGACGGTGGTGGCGCTGCTGGGAACGAGGTCGTCACAGTCCCGTCGTAGGGCATACCATGCTGGAACGTGATGACCGGCGCCGTGGCCGCGGCCGTGCGGGGGTCGGCGCCGGTGCTGTGACCATGGAGGACCCCCCGTGGAACAGCGCACCGTCGGGACCGGCGTAAGGACCGGCGAAGCGGGAGGGTCCGCCGTACTGTTGGGGTGGCGCCGGTGGCGACTGGATGTGCGGCGGCGCCCAGGCCGCCGTATAGATCGGCCCGGAGACGGTGCGGCGTATAGATCTGATACCATATTTTATGGCTGCTAGGGTTTGGGAGGGAGAGAGAGGGTTGCGAGGGCACGAGAGGGCCGGCTGGGGACCTTTGTCCACGGCCGGGCAAGAGGGAAGGGATTTCCTTCTTAATTCTTGCTTGATTAGATTGATACATCTCCTCTCCTTATATAGAGAGGTTTACTTGACTCCCAAGCAAGGCTTTACTTGACCCCTAAGCAAGCGAACCTTATCTCTAATTAACCCTAAGACTAACGGGCCCAGGCCCATTACGTACTCTAACAACATCCCTGTTTCACTTTGGAATTCAAATCATGATGTGTGATTGTAGTTGCCTTGGGAAGCATGGTTAACCTACGAATGAGGAGATGATAATTCGATTGTAAAATTCTTGCTAGTAGAAATAGAAGAACATTACCTTAGCTTATTTTATGCGAGAACATTACCTTGATTTACACAAGCAAGTGGAATATGAACAGAGCCTCAAATTCATGTACCAAAATTAGCACACTTATTTAGCCTGTGTGTAATTAAGCTTTTTCTTAAATATATTCCATGTATCATGAAATTATCATCATAAGAGCTTAAATGGCAATGGCAATGACATTAGGGCATTCAAACAAACATATAAAAAATCTAATGATCAGTAAGAGAAGCAAAAAATCATTGCATAGGTCACGAAGGCCATGTTTAGAACATATCACATCATACAGTGAGTTAGCATAAAATATCCCTATATTTCTCTAAATAAAGGAAGCTGGAGCACTTTATCTTTTCAATGGTAATAAACATCCCTCTGACTACCTAGATAGGAGATACTTAGTTTAAGTATTTTTGATATAATCAAGAAGTCATCTCCGATTTCCTGAAAATACTGCACCACAATATGATCAGATTGTAGACAAAATTATGGTGTGCGGAAGACTTCAACTATTGGGTGTTGCATCAATAACGTGGTTCTGAACTTGAGGGTAATCATACAGGCATCTGCATATGTGCACAATCCAAAGTCAATAGAAGCACTGAACATAGAGCAACATAAGGTATAGCTGACATGGAAGTAACACTTTATTAGAAAGGGAGGAATGCAGTGTTAACAAGAAAACACTTTAGCCACAACATCTTGCAATAAAAAGCTGCTACGTACATATGTCATCGGACAAAAATAATACAAGAGGCATACAACAGACTTATAGTATGACACAAGATGCATGAGGCCACCTATAAAAAGCTGCTACATACATATCTAAAAAGAGCTACTTAAACTACCACAAATCTGAAGTTGATCAAATAAAAAAATCACATATGCAAATATATGTGCACGCATTTCTCGGTGAGAATCGCCAGGCGACGGATAGCAGCAGAGGCACGTCAATCGTCGCTGAGGAAACAGCACCGATACTCGGCTGCACGGCAACACTCAGCATCAGCATATCACTGAAACCTAAGAACTGAAGCAGGACATCCTCGTCAGGTTAACATGTACAGTTAAGACTTAAGAGCTTGTACAGTTGTACTGCTCATCTGCATTGGACGATGCCGCTGGCCGTGAGCACACGGAGAACACAACAGATAGGAGGCTGATGTTGGCTAGGCTCGTGTTGGCGTACACGCAGGCACCAGCAGCATTCAGCATGCTGCGCAAGCAGACAACGATGTGAAGCGCCCTCAGCCCAACGTCCTTGGAAACAGCAGCTTGGTGCTCCTGCCGGGTCATGGGAGCGCAGGATAGATGGCGCAACCATCTTTCTCGGCGTATTGATCCGGCCATGCAGAATATCACCAATTGGGAGAAGAAGAAAAGGTCCTGCCCAACTGAGCACGCGCGTCGATTGTGCCGTGAGTTGGGTTCGTTCCATTTTTCGGGCACAATGTTCCCAAAAGGAAATCCATGCCAGGCGAGGGGTGGAGAACGGGAGAGCAGAGAAATTTGGACATGGCAGGAACCGCCGCCACAGCTCCTCTCCGACGGCCTGCACGGCCAGATCTAGAAGGAGATGTACCGCCGTACCGGGGAGGATTGAACTCAAAGTACGATTTTCTGACAATCCCAAATACAACTAAAGATATGTAATCCCTTGAGCAACTTAGGAACTCAGGGGAAAGACAGATAGGAGAGGCCAGAGGGGCCGCCGCGAAAGATAGGGGAGGGGCCAACGGCGAGGAATTCAGGAGTACTCGAAGACTCCTTTGTTTCGTGAGAGAAGGGGAAGCTTCTAGACTACCGGACATGTGGGGTGTTTTACAAAACGTGTACTTAAGTGGCTTGTGACAACCATTCTCAGTCTCAGCCCTACGATTCAGATCGAACGGTATATATGATACGGAGGCAGACACACCATCATCACCAACTGCCATTTTTATAGGAGTAGAGAAAAGCACAATAGACCTGAACAAAGGGAGATGCGGTATTTCAGGAAAAAAACGACCGTTAATCCAGTGGACCCTCCTTTAATTAATTAACCACAGCCGATAGATCTTCATATTTGTACGTAGGCAGACTGCAACTAATAGATCATCATAACTGTATATAAATAGATAGTACTTGCTGGATCTTCATAACTTTACCTAAATAGATCACATCCGATAGTGTATACCTGTAATTCCTATTTCCTTGCACGGTAAAATAATTCATGTTATCCCTTCCGGTATTAACCGATTCTTCGGATCACCACCTATGGAAAGCTGTAAGTCCACTTAAACATCCTAGGCTAATGAATTGGTTTGTACAGGCATACATTCCATCAAATTGGCTGAACCAATTCATATTTCATCACATTCACAAATTAGGAATTAAGGCCATCATACATGAATGCTGCAGGTATACAATGAAATGAGTTATCAAGATATACCATGAACCATGCAAACACTAAGTTTATTGTGATCTGCATGCTTGTGCATGAATTGAAGCATGATGCTTGTTCTGTGAATGGACATAGCGCATGCTTGTAACAAATTTGTGCAAGATAGCAATAGCAAGGAATTAGGTCTGGATCACCGGACGTCCCCTGCAATAAGGCGGCAATAACAAACTCACTGTAGTTAACAACAGCCATGCCCTACAGTTGACATTATTCCTTTTTTGCTTCCTGTGTGAAAACTGATCAAGCTTTAATTATGCGTGCATACTGATCTTATATCAATGATTAGGGTTCTGAACAGATACAAGCAAGGTTTGATTAAGCGCTAGGCGCTGAGCGAGCGTTTGTCTCCGTCATGCCCTTTTTGACCAAATTGCCCGCTTAAGTGCAAGTAAGTGTAGCTTAAACACCAGTGGGCGGCAGGGCTCCGCTCGGCACTTAAGCGTGCTTAAGCGAGCACCTAGGAACGCTTAATATATTAGTTATACAAGAGATACAGCGGCAATCTGCTAGATTGCGACCGGAACCTTAACATTCCTGTGTGATACAGTATCTTCTACAGACAATTTATTGGCTCAGACAATGACTGGTAGAGTACCCCTATCTAATGTACAAACCACCAACTGTTTCACTGATCCAAATTTTGATGCACTGTACTAATATAATATCAGTATAAACATCAGTTCATGCACAACCGGCCCATTACAAATTGCCTAGAAATCAGCTTGATATACTTCTGTACTTCCTAGCTATAGTCAACTCGATTAATTCCGTACTGATCTAACACGTACAAACGACCAGCCGGCTAAGGTTCCTATCTTTATCATCTTTCAAGCAATCAATAGCTTGGTCCTGATCCAAACTTTCCTTCTATTTGCATACTAGCAGGGATGAAGTATCTGGTCTAAATATGATGTTTGTGAAAATTTCAAGTTATGCATGCCAATGCAAGTTCAACGAAATTTGAAAATTTAAAGATGATTAAAAACATTTCCTCGCAAGCACTTGTGCTAGTTTAAGTAACAGTGCACACATGTTGTTCATATATATCGAAGCTTTGTAAATCAACTTATTTAAGTATTCTTGACCAATACATTGTTTAATATTGTTTTTTCTTAATGCAAAGTTTATAATTTTCCTTAGGGCTTCTTTGATTCAAAGGATTTTCACAGGAATAGTGGAGTATTAAAATCCTTAGGATTTTTCCTATGTTGATTGTTTGATTTGTAGGATTGAATCCCATAGGGATTTTTCCAAAGGAATCCGTTAGTTTTTCCTCTTGTGCAATCAAACACCTGTTTTTGATACATTTGAAAGGAAAATTTACATCAACTCCAACCTCATGCAAAGAATCCTTCGTTTGTCCTCTTGTGCAAGCAAACACACTTTGGTGCAAGCATAATCCTATAGGATAATGGGTGGACATGCCACTGCAATCCTATGTTTTTCTTATTCCTGCATTTTTCTATCCTGCGAATCAAATAAGCCCTTAAAATGTGTTAGGAAATCGATACGCAAATAGCAACGAGAAGAACGAAAAATCAACACAGGGGGCACGCAGATTTAACGTGGAAAACCCTTCCGCGAAGAAGGGAAAAACCACGGGCGCCAGCCAACAAACTATTCCTTATCTTGAAGGTGTTACAAACGCCGAGGGATTTACAACTTGATGAACTATCCCGTGCGGCGGCTTACAAGGTATATTTACAGGCGGTAGGAGAGACCTAGGCCAACACTGATCCGTACCGCGGGGGGGCTACGTGGAGGCCCAAGCCTACTGGCGACGGGCCTTCGCTCTGCTCCGTTAGAAGTTTCCTCTTAACTTCATACATGAATTTGGATCAACTTCAACAAAATGGATAGTTGTTGAAGAAATTTAGCCATTCTTCTATATGGTGAATTTCATTATTTTTTGTTTGGGTAAGCAAGAGATAGGTTTTGATTTTTGCAGAATTAAGGAGACATAATCATTAAATTAGAGGCCACAGAATAAAAGCTGGTATTGATACCAATATTTAATTTACTTTGTACACTAGGATGCCCACTAATGTCCAATGTTTCTCTCGAAAATGAAAATAAAACTAATGTTCGGTAGTCAATCTTGTATTGGGTTTGTGCAATCCTCATGAACACATAAGATATTAGAGGGCAACATCTTACATCTTTGAACTTTCTACTCTGTTTTCTGTGTGATGTATTCAGCTTCCGGAGGTTGCTTAGAAAATAGGTAAAAACTTGAAAGGTTAAGTCCAGCATTACTTACCCATTAAGAAGTCACTCGAGCAAAAAATATAATTTTGGCTTTTAGTTTGGTTACATCGCTCAGCCGCAATCTTAAGATTCACTTTTAAATTTTGCAACTAGGTTCTGAAGCCAATTTGCAATCTAAAATTTTGAATTTTGTAATGTTTATTCCTCACAAAAATCTTTTAACTTGTAAAAACTTGAAAGGTTGGCAAGTCGATGGGCTTTAATTTACGCGTGTAATATTGTTGTCAACCCACCCACACAAGTGTGAAAGCATCCCAGTTAAACAAGTACACATCGTGGTATATGGTTGTACGAATGCAATTTTAAATGCTGTGAAACATGACAAGAATAAGACAGTTTAGGTAAAATTCTCACGTTCTTTGTCTGTGCAAGTAAAATAAAACAATTTATTGCCATTTTTAGGGTACATGATTCCTGTTATGCCATGTTTGATATATGTGCATTGCATTTTCTTAGTAATACTATGTGTGTGTGATGCTTAATTACTACGTACTGTTTCATTACCCAGTGATATCTGAAACTAAACTTGTTTGTGGTGTCCACTTAGGGCACACAAGTTGGCGGAATTTCTTTTGGATGGTGATGTGCAGGGACCAATAAGAAGTGCTGCGGAATTAGAGAACCATGATCCCACAAATCTAACTTTTCTTATGAAAGTAACAACCGATTGCTCTCGGCAGTTGTTTGACATTTTCCGCAGCAAAGAAGATCCGTACTTCTGTTGACAAGAAGGAAGCCGTCCCGTCTGTATGCGGATAAGGTGCAGCGGAATCCGTCGGAAACCAAAGAGTCAGTATTGATCCTAATTAGTTGACTGCTATGGAACCATGGTTTGAACCCCTACCATTATTGTTTTGTGCTAGGATTTGGAAATGTTGATGCTGAAATGGTTTCTATTACACCCTATGATCCTAATTAGTCAGTATGACTCCCTTGCACGGGTGCCCTGTGAGTTGTGAACTTGGTTGCCATGATAACATATGCATTGATGTGGACTCTTTTCTTGTTGCTTAAGTTCTTTCCTGTGTTACTCTATTCTCTTGTGCTTGGAAGCCGTATTAGTCAAATTTTGCAGTTTTGAGACTTTGGCCCGTAGGCACTATGCCACCTCGACAGCAAGAGTTCCTGTTTGTGGGCAACAGATTCGATGTACAAATGATAGTCTTTGTGTGCATCGTCTATCCATCCGTTCCGTTCCGTTGCAGGTCAAAACAAACAAACAAACAAACGCCGAGTGAGTGAATCTAAGTGAAGAAGTAAGCGAGGAGCAAGGGTGGCCACGCATCGTTTATGCACCAGCTCTGCCTATTTCTGAACAAGGCTATAAATCTCGGCCGTGGCACCGGAATTCATGTGAGCACAAAAGAAACGCCAGCCTCCGCCTCTGCCTTTGCCTTCCTCTCCTTTTCGTCCTGATCATCTTCAGAGGCGAGAGGGAGAGGGCCGGCCGTTTCGGACATGGCGTTAATCTCCAGAGCGTCTCTTGTTCTTGTTCTTGTGATGGCCATCGTTGTCGTGCTCGCCAACGCTCAGGCCCCTGCCCAGGCACCCACCGCCAGTGATGGTCTCTTTTTCCTCTCTTATTTGTTGGTTCCGTCTTGAAAGGTGTAGTTTCGGAAGGTTACTGAATTCCTTGTTTTGGTGGATGTTGTTGGCAGGAACAAGCGTGGACCAAGGGATCGCGTACGTGCTCATGTTCCTGGCGCTTGCCCTCACTTACCTCATCCACCCGCTGGACGCCTACATCCTCCTCTGAACTCCTTCTTCCCTCCTAACTTCAACTCCACGCCGCCATGTCTCTAATTAACGTTGCATGTTCCTGCCAAGGTTGTATGGTCTGTGTAGTTTGTTCCTTCTAGCTCTTCAGTTGGAGATTTGTGAATCCGAAAGATACTAGTACTACAGTAGTACATTCCTTGGATGCATACTAGTAGTACATTACATTGCAATACTAGTAGTACCTATTCACTAACCCATAGAGATGTAATAGAATAGAATTATCATTCTCTTCCCCTCAAAGAAATAACATTGCAGTACATTCTTTCCTTGGAGCACACTCATATCTGTCGTGTGTGAGGGAAACACGCAACAGGAGGACAATGAACACCCCCTTTTTTTTGGCTTGGATGCATACTTAACATGGTTATATTAAAAAAAGGACGCTGATAAGCACCGTTCGTCAGGGCGGTAGGACGCTCGCCCACACGCTAAGTGCGGGTGGGGAGGGAGGATCGACCGAACGAAATCGTTTGGTACGAGTAGCTCATCAGTCCATACATTTTCAGGTGGGCTGTTTTATTGGGCCAAAAGCGGGTAAAAAATTTAAAAACATATTTTTTATATGTTTAATTTTTTAAATTTACCTAAATTTATAATTGAACATACATAGCAATTTTATTGAAAACACTATGAGTTTTATATATGCGAAAATATTAATTTGCCATGTGCAAAAAGATCTATCGCAACCTAAATAAAATGATCTAAAAAATAAAAACATGGCAAAAATTATCCATGTTGTGGTAATTTGCCATGTTCTATTCAAAATAGCAATGTTCAACAATTTTAGCAAAAAAATGTCATGGATGTCTAAAAAAAAATACTATGAGTTTCCGATGTGTAAAAATAAGAATTTGCCATGTTCAAAAGATCCATTGCAACCTAAATAATAAATCTAAAAATAAAAACATGGAAGAATTTCCATTGGATAAAAATCTTATTGTACCATTATAACCATGGAAGTTTTGCCATGTTCTACTAAAAAATAGTCATGCTCAACAATTTCAACAAAAAATTATGGTAATTTACCATGTTCTACTCAAAATATTTATGTTCAACCATCTTTGCAAAAAATGTCATGTTTCACACGGTATCATGACCCACAAGTAAGAATTGACATCTTCTACACATAAAAATTGCCATGTCCTACGAACAAGAATTGCCATGTCCAACAAACAAGAATTTTCATGTCCTACGAATAAGAATTTCCATGTCCTATATATAAGAATTGTCATGTTCTACAAACAAGAATTTTCATATTCTACGAATAAGAATTAACATGTCATATATATAAGAATTTTCATGTCCCACAAACAAGAATTGTCATATCCTATGAATAAGAATTTTCTATGGATGACTTGAAAAAGAATTTGTCCAACAAAAATCCATCACAACCTATAAAAAAAGAATCTACAAAACAAAAACAAGGCAAAATTGCCATGAGGGTGAAAACCTATTGCACCATTGGAACCATGGCAATTTTTCCATGTTCTATTAAAAAAAGCAATGTCCAACATTTCTAAACAAAAAATTACCATGTTTCACACAAATATTATGTTTGTGTCCCACATGGCCACATACCTATTCCTCTGCCGTCGCGCCTCGAGATGCATCAGAGAATCTTCTCGACGCATCTGTATCCCAGGAGCCCGTCATGCCACACATCACCCTCCACCCACCGCCATTGGATACCTGCTCGTGGTCCATGGGCCGTCGCCGTATCTTTTCAGGGTCCTCCCTGATGAGTGAAAAGTAGTCGAAATGCAATGAAAGATTTAAATCTAGAAAAAAAGTTGAAACAAATCATGACAACTTTAGTGTATTCACCATGACAACTTCAGTGTAAAAAGCATGCCAATTTTTGGTTATAAATAATGTTGTCGAAACATATCAATATGTGATCTAGTTTCGAAGATCTCGTCGCAGCGGATTTAATGGTGAAAACGTATTTTAATCTTTTTTTTAAAGATAAAAAAAATTAAGTTTGAAAAAGGTAAAAAAATTCTGGCAATGTCTTTTTTTCGTAGCTAACCAAGTTTACCACTTGGTAATTTCTGGTAATGTCATCTTGCATGCATGCTTAAGAAAAGGGAAAGAGGCCACCGTTCGGGCCAACTTTTCTTGTGCCACACGGTTTAAAAAGGGGGTGTAGCTAGGTCTCAATCGACTGAGATTTAACCAAGTCTCAGTCATGTTACATAACATGCAAGAGAGAAAAATAAAAAATAAAAAAAAGTTTTGCACCGATATTAATGTAAAATCTCACGGATATAGCATCAACTGAGACTTAACGAAGTCTCAGTCAACTGAGACCTAGCAAGGCCGTTAAAAAGGTGACGTGGTGCCCACTGGTGCTCCAAAAGTTGTGCAAATTAGATGAAAGACGGATGAAGTGCGAAAGTCCTATTGTGATCCCGGGCTCATGTGATCTCGTATGAATAGTAAAATAAAAAAAAATAGTAAAAAAATTCAAAAAAATATGAATTTGTTTTATAATAAACTGTGATGTTTTTTCTATATGCATGCAAACTTTCAGCAAGAACTAACATAGGATGGACGAGTGAGAAAAAAAAACAAAATTTGATGTTCCAAAACGTGTTCGGACTAACATAGGGATGCCATCAATTTTGTTTTTTTGCCCACATGTTCATCCTACGTTAGTTCTTGACAAAAATTTGCACGCATATAGAGAAAACATCAAAGTTTCTTCCAAAAAAATTCAGATTTTTTGATATTTTTTACTATTTTTTTGATTTTACTGTTCATCCGGGATCACATGATCCCGGGATCACAAACTCCGCGTCCGGATGAAGTGTTCGGGCGAACAGGGTAAATGCCTGACGTCAAGCACTTATCATTTAGGTAATTTTTGTTTTGCAAACTTGACATGATTATAAGCAGCACTACATATTTAGGATAGAGAAAAAGGAAACTGCAGCCTCTCCGTAGCTAGTCAATAATCGTACATGCATACTGAAAATTCCAACAATAATGGTTTCACACACGCACAAACAAGCAAGTAGTGCAATATACATGTAGGTCAAACTCTCAAGCCAAGTAGGAGTAGCTGTCAACTTAAATAAATAGCAGCTGGCTGCTGTTATTATTGTCCCCTTTCAAATTCACTGGTACGAGTACTCCACATACATAGCCACATTATTAGGCTCGCTCGATCATGTGTCGCGCAATGCCTTCTCATACATTCATCGCCGGCGGTGGCTGCCATTCGGTGCTCGAAGGAGGCAACTTGTCATCCTTGTCCACCACATTCCCAGCACCACCGGCGCCCGCATTGTTGCCGTCCTCGCCGGAGATCTCTTCCAGCGATCTGCCCATGGTCTCGGGCACGAGGAAGGTGAAGAAGAAGCCGAGCATGTTGGTGACGGAGAGGATGATGAGCGCCTGCTTAATGTACTTGACGTCGCCCTTGAGAGTGAGGCTCTGCACCCCGAATGCCGCGACGATGGCGCCGGCCTTGCCCGACGCGGCGCTGATGGCGTGGCACGTAGACCGCACGCGCGTCGGGAACAGCTCCGCCGGCAGGACGAAGGTGGTGCTGTTTGGCCCGAAGTTCGCGAAGAAGAAGGTGAGCGCGTACAGAAGGGCGAAGAGGATGTGGTTGCTGCTCTTGAGGTAGTCATATTTGATGCCCATCACCAGCATGAACAGGGACATCATGAAGAAACCTAGGAGCTGGATCAAGTACCTGCATTTCATTCATGCGTACACATGGCATGGATGTTCATTCAAGTGTGTGTGTAAGATATATATGTATGGAATGTGTGTGATGGATACCTTCCCATCTTGTCGATGAGGGCGACGGTGACCCAGTAGCCGGGGAAGGTGCCGAAGAGGGCGATGAGGAACATGGCTCGTGAGATCACGAACACCTCTCTCAGGGCGTTCATGGTGTCCGCGCTGCCAACGAGGCGGATGGCTGGGAAGATGTCCTTTTGCGTCAGGTTTTGGCTGTAGAAGGCGATGTCCAGGAGGAACCACGTGGTGGTGGTGCCGATGAGGTGCAAGCCGTGACGCCGCGCGAACTCCATAGACAGCAGGGAGTACTCGTTGGCCGCCCTGAACTTGGCGAGCTTGTCCTGCTCCTCGTCGATGTGGATCTCCAGCACCTTCTGCATGTCGTTGGAAGCCTGCTTGGCGTTGCCCTCGATGATGGCCGTGTACCTGGCCGTCTCCGGCATCTTCATCCGCCAGTAGTAGGTGGCCACCGCCGGCACCGCCCCGAGCATCAGCACGATGCGCCACATGTAGTCCGCCCCCGGCATCTGGTCGCCTATGGACCCATCAGCGTTGTCTTTGAAGGCCGGCGCGGGGTTGTAGTGGAGGAAAAGGCCTGAGACGATCATGGAGACGAGCCCCGCGAAGATGATGCCCACGCCCTGCATGGCGAACACGGCGGCGATGAAGGCGCCCCGGGTCTTCTTGTTGGCGTACTCGGACATGATGGTGGCGGACAGCGGGTAGTCGCCGCCAATGCCAAAGCCGAGCCAGAAGCGGAAGAAGCAGAGCGTGCCGATGACGCCGCTGGAGGTGCTGCCGAAGGAGAGGCCGGAGCCGATGGCGCAGACGGCCATGAGGACGAGCGTGATCCCGTAGACGCGCTTGCGGCCGAGCTTGTCCCCGAAGTAGCCGAAGACGAGCTGGCCCATGAGCGTGCCCACGAGCGCGACGCCGGTGACCGTGTTGTTGACGCGTATGGGCATGGTGCCGGGCATGTGCTTGCCGGCGTTGGTGCCCGGGTAGTAGATGCGGCCAAGGAGCTTGGAGACGGTGGTGATGCAGAAGAGGTCGTAGGCGTCGGTGAAGAAGCCCATGCCGGCGATCACTATGGCCTTCATGTGGTACAGCTGCGTGCGCGCCGAGTCCAGCGCGTCCAGCACCGCCAGGTTCTGGCCTCCTCCGCCGGCCGCCGCATTTTCCGCCATGTTGATGCCAACAAACCGGAGACCTATGAGTCCGTGCTTGGCTGCTTGGTGGCGCTGCTTCTTCTTATAGTTATAGGAGGACTGGTGGTTTGGCTGGACATGGAGATGTCGATGAAGCGGAGGACGGCGGGCACGAGGACAAGAAAACTCGTGGCCTCCGTCTGTCGGAATCGTCTTGGTTGGCAGCATATACCGGGTGTGCAGTAGGTAGCAATAACATTCTTGTTTTTGTGTTAGTTTTTTGAGGGGGTAGCAAAGTTTTAAATTGCTCGCGAAACTCACGCAATTGCGCCGCAATTGCGTCTGGGAGCAGGGAACGCAATTTGAAACACCTATTTGCGTTTTGCCGCAAAACGCCGCGAAATGCCACGAAATTGCGCTCAGAAGATGGCATGGAACTCGATTCTGCATCTTCTAAAGGTTCCGGTTCTGACTGAGTCATTGAGGACTGAACTTGCGTGCTGTTATGCACTTATTAACTTATTTATCATGTTTCATGTTAATGTTATGTTATTTGTGAGTCCGAGAACTTAAGCTTAGCCTAAGAGTGTAAGAGTAAGACCTTTAGTTTGGTGCTTGTAATGTGTGTCAGACCATTTTATGCTGCAAAATCAACTATGTCTGTTGACATATCAGTGCTCATGGCTATTTTTTACATGTTTTATTGATTTGCCGCGAAATGCTTTTACAGCCGCAATTTCACACAATTGCGTCTTTAGCGTTATAAAACAGCCGCCGCGAAATCGTTTTTCCCGCAATTTAAAACTTTGGGGTAGTAATAACATTCCATTGCATTGTCGATGTTGCATGAGGCGCTTAATTAGTTAGTGATGGAGCGAGCCGTGTGCGTGCTTGTTTTGTCTGTCTCGTCAAGATTAATATCAGCTTACTTGGAGGCTACTGCTGGGCAACGCTAGGATCGAAGGTAACCAAGGCGCAAATGTGTCGTTTTGGCAGACCACTCCACCCCTTGCTTTGCTGATTAGGGATGGCTACCGCAAGAATTTCCCACGGTTGTAGGCCAACTGTCTAAATCATCACTTCTGTAATGAGTACGATGTAGAGTGATTTGTGAGAACGTAGCGATGGGTTGTCAGCAATGCCAAGAAGACTCAAGTTTCGTGGACAGCTAAGACTAAAGCGCCTGTAGCGATTCCGACAACAAAACACAGAGGAAGGATTAAATGGGCCGGAAGAAGATGAACGGGCAGCTCTAGTGGATCCCTTATAATTCAGTGGATACCCCGTCGAGGAAATTTAGTGAAGTAAAATTTTACTTCACTAAAGACAAGCGACCCTAACCGTTCTCCTAAATTTAGTGGAGTATTTTTTTCTCAAATTTTTAAGACTAGTCGATCAAACTACAACCTATTGCATAAATATATCATCACCATCCAAATATTTAAACATAAGCATTAAAAAACGTAGTACAGAAAGAGTCCGGTTCAGTGAGTAGCCGCCAGGCCTGCGTGGCAAGGGGAGACAAAATTGAAAATCTTCATATCCTTAAAGCCCAAACCTCCATTGATATTTGCTTCATTCATGATACCCAATGTAGTTTTCTTTGACCCGCTTTACTTCCTCGAAAAAATTGCCTAATGATCTTATTCAACTCTTCACATAAGCCCTTTGGAAATTTGAAACATGACATATAATATACAGGTACTACCTGAGCCACCGCCTTAATTAGAACCTCCTTCCCTGCATATGATATAGTGTTATCAATCCATCCCTTCATCTTGCCCCACACTTTATCTTTGAGATATTTGAAGGCCCCAATTTTCTCTGCCCGCTTTACTTCCCCGGAAAATTTGCCTAATGATCTTATTCTACTCTTCACATAAGCCCCTTGGAAATTTGAAACATGACATAGAATATACAGGCCCAAATACCAGAGGGCATGCCCAAAATTTTCTCATTTAGAGTCTCATTAGGAACCTGGAGGATTGTTTTCACTTCTTGCCTTACCAGCTCTGGTGAGCCTTTCCTGAAGAGGGTTTATCATAATTAACTATTTGTCCAAAAGCTTGGCAATAGGATTGTAGTAGGTTTGACACTTCCATCACCTAGCACCATTTTCTTTGAAGAACAACTGGCTATCATCAACAAAAAGAAGATGGTTCACTAGTGGGGTCTGAGGGAACACCAACAAACCAATGACATCTGATGATTGATCTCTATTTTTGGCGAGGCTAGACAGGCCCACTACTTTTAACAAGAAAAGGTAGGGTGATTGATATTGGGTCTCCCTATCGAATTCCTCTCGAAGGTTTGAAGTCATCCAATTTCTTTCCATTAAACATAACCGGAAAGGATACTAATTTAACCAAGCTAATGATTTTTTAGACCAAAGAATTGGAGAGGCCCGACTTCAGCATAATAGCTTCCAGATAATCCCATTTGACATAAGCTTTCATCATAGCCAATTTTAGAGCACAATGACTGTTTTTTCAGAGATTTATTGCGCTTCATAAAATGCAAGCATTCATAGGCCACTATGATGTTACCCGTGATGAGCCTTCCCGGGACAAAGATAGATTGTTTTGGAGAGATAATATCTGGCAAGACTAGTTTCAAACGGTAGCAATAACTTTTGACACAATTTTATAAAGAACAGTGCACAAACTTATTGGCCTGAACTGTGTAAGAGACATGGGACTTTTAACATTGGGATAAGGACCAGAATAGTATTATTAATGCATTCAGCACTTTCTTCTTCTACTAGTATCTTGAGAACAACCATAGTCACATCAAGTCCACAAGTGTCCCAATTTTTCTAAAAGAACTACGCCGGGAAGCCATCCGGGCCCGGTGCCTTTAACGGTGAAATTTGAAACAAAGCAGTCTTCACTTCAGACGCTGTATAAGGCGCATTCAATAATGCATTCATATTGCTTGTCACCTTTGCAGGAAC
This sequence comes from Bromus sterilis, assembly GCA_950022295.1. NCBI lineage: Eukaryota > Viridiplantae > Streptophyta > Magnoliopsida > Poales > Poaceae > Bromus > Bromus sterilis. The sequence goes on from OX465597.1 coordinate 283,634,649, forward strand.
ATTGTTCAGAACTTCGACCATGTTTGCTACTCCCTCGGTGGAATAAAGATTGGCCTCGAATTGGGTTGTCATGGACTCCAACTCACTGATATAAATTACTACATCTCCATGGCCATTCATAAGAGACTTTATCAAGTTCTTCCTTGTTCGCATAGTCGCTCGAATATGGAATATATGAGTGTTTTTGTCCCCTCCAGTGAGCCATTCAACTCCTGAATATTGTTTCCAAAGTATCTCTTCCTGGTTGAATTGCTCAACAAGCTCCTCAATAATTTTAAGTTCCCTGTGACAAGGGCCCGTCCGACCAGGAGCTTGGCGTAAGAGGCTAAGATCATCCTTCAAAATTCTAATCAACAACCTAACACTACCAAAAGTGTTTTTTCCCAAGCCGCCAGGTTACCCACAAGGTCGGCTAGCCTCCTCTTAAGATCTTCCACTGTGCTGCATTGCTGGCCTTGGTTCCAAGAGCCAATCACACAACTTTTCAGGTTCATGTGCTCCTCCCATGAAGCTTTGTTTTGTCTGTGTAGTCAAGCTTACTTGGAGGCTACTGCTGGGCAACGCTAGGAGCGAAGGTAACTAAGGCACAAATATGTCATTTTGGCACATCCACTCCACCCTTTGCTCATTGGCGATGACTACCGTACGAATTTCCCAAGGTTGTAGGCCAACTGTCCAAATCATCATTTCTGCACTAAGTACGATGTGGAGTGATTTGTATGAAAGCAACGATGATTTGTCAGCAATGCCAAGAAAACTGAAGCTTCGTCGGCAGCTAACACTGAAGCGCATGTAGCAATTTCGACAATAAACAGAGAGGAAGGGTTAAATGGGCTGGAATATGAAAAACGGGAGGTAAGGGTATCTCTAGCCGATTCCTTATAATTTTGTGGAGTACCCCATCGAGTAAATTTAGTGAAGTAAAATTTTACTTCACTAAAGACAGGCGGCCCTAACCGATGCCCTCAATTTGATGGAGTATTTTTTATTAATTGTTTAAGCCTAGTCGATCAAACTACAACCTATTGCATAAACATATCATTACCACCCAAATATTTAAATGTAATCATTCAAAAACGAAGAACAGAAAGAGTCTGGTTCAGTGAGTAGCCTCCAAGCCTGCGTGGCAAGGAGAGCTGAATTGAAAATCTACATATCCTTCCGAAACCTCCATTGATCTTTGGTTCATTCATGGATTTCCATGGTACCCAATGGGGTTTTATCTGACCCTCTTTACTTCCCGAGAATTTTTTTTCCTAATGATCTTATTCAAATCTTCACATAACCCCCTTGGCAATTTGAAACATGACATAGAATATGCAGGTACTGCCTGAGCCACTGCCTTAATTAGAACCTCCTTCCTTGCATATGATATGATATAGTGTTCTCAATCCATCCCTTCAACTTGCCCCACAATCTTTGAGATATTTGAAGCCCCCAATTTTTGAACCACCAATATAAAAGTGCATGCCCAAATATTTCTCATTTAGAGTCTTGTTAGGAACCTAGAGGATGTTTTCACTTCTTGCCTTACCAGCTCTGGTGTGCCTTTATTGAAGAAAACTGAGGATTTATCAGAATTACCTCTTTGTCTAGAAGCTTGGCAATATGATTGTAGTAGGTTTGACAATTCCATTGCCCCAACACCATTTGCTTTGAAGAACAACGGTCTATGATCAGAAAGAAGAAGATGGTTCACTAGTGGGGCCTGAGGGGACACCAGCAAACCAGTCACGTGATGATTGTTCTTTATTTTTGAGGAGGCCAGAAAGGCCCAGTACTTCTAATAAGAAAAGTCAGGGTGAATGATATTGGGTCTCCTTGTCAATTCCATCTCAAGGGTTTGAAGTCATCCAATTTATTTCCATTAAACATAACCAGAAAGGATATTGATTTAACCAAACTCATGTTTTTTTAGACCCAAGAATTGGAGAAGCCCAACTTCATCATAATAGCTTCCAGATAAACCCATTCCACACGGTCATAAGCTTTCATCATATCCAATTTTAGAGCATAATGACGGTGTTTCAGAGATTTATTGTGCTTCATAAAATGCAAGCATTGATAGGCCACTATGATGTTACCCGTGATGAGCCTTCCCGGGAGAAAGGAAGATTGTTTGTGAGAGATAATATCTGGCATCACTAGTTTCAAACGGTTAGCAATAACTTTTGACGCACAAACTTATTCCCCTGAACTGTGTAAGAGACATGGGACTTTTAACATTGGGATAAGGACCAAAATGGTATTATTAATGAATTCAACACTTTCTTCTCCCTCTGGTATCTTGAGAACAACCATAGTGACATCAAGTCCACAAGTGCCCCTATTTTTCCGAAAGAACTACGAGAGAAAGTCATCCGGACCCGGTGCCATTAACGACGACATTTGAAACAAAGAAGTTTTCACTTTAGAAGTTGTATAAGGTGCATTCAATAATGCATTCATATTGCTTGTCACCTTTGCGGGAACACTGTACATAACTTCGACCATGCTTGCTACTCCCTCGATGGAATAAAGATTGCCATAGAATTGGGTTGTCATGGACTCCAACTCACTGATATCAGTTACTACATCTCCATTGACATTCATAAGAGACTTTATCATGTTCTTCCTTCTTCGCATAGTCGCTCGAATAAGGAAAAAAATAGTATTTTTTCACCTCCATCGAGCCATTCAACTCCTGAACATTATTTCCAAAGTATCACTTCCCGGTTGAATTGCTCAACAAGCTCCTCAATAATTTAGTTCCATGTGACAAGGGCCCGTCCGACCAGGAGCTTGGCGTAAGAGGCTAAGCTCAGCCTTCCGATTTCTGGTCAAAAAACCGAAGACTACCGAAAGTGTTTTTATCCCAAGCCGCCAGGTTACCCGCAAGGTCGGCTAGCCTCTTCTTAAGATCTTCCACTGTTCTGCATTGCTGGCCTCGGTTCTAAAAGCCAGTCTCGCAATTTTTCAGGTCCGTGTGCTTCTCCCATGAAGCTTCATAACTAAAGATTTTATCCTTTCGCACAGTCGATGAGTCCATCAACTTCAACATGATCGGCACATGATCTGAGCACGCTCCGAGCAGATGTTCCAAAACTGCACGAGGGAACAAAGTGTTGGGAATGTGCCCTAGAGGCAAATAAAATATGTTTTATAAGCATATTCCATTAGTTCATAATAATTTTCTATACTGTGCTATAAATGTATTAAGCGGAAACATTAATACACGTGTGGTATAAAACAACTAGGTCCCTAGTTAACTCTAGTATACTAGTCCATTGTCAATCGGATGATCAAGGTTTCCTGATCATGAGAACATAATAGTCTATTGACAATGGGGTCGTATCATTGGGAGAATGATATGATGGACACCCACCCACCAGAAGTGTTGCAATGTGATCCAGTCACCTAGTTCAACATTGCGATAACTATAACGTAGTGACAAGATCCTTTGACCGTAATTATCATACGTAATTGCTATGTATTAGGATGCTTTGATTTGCATCCACCGCCTGACTGAAATATGATGCCCATAAAGGTGTACTTTGGGTATTCTGAAATAATATGTTGATGAGTATGCAAACAGATCAAAGCGGGATTTGTCCATCCGAGTGACGGATAGGTACTCTGGGCCCACTCGGTGATATTGCATCATAAAGTTTGCAAACATGTGACCAGGTCACGTGGTTGTAATATCACAGGAACGACTAAACATGTTTGTCAGTAACAAGGATGAACTAGGTATATTGTATACCGACGATCAAACCTTGGAAAAACAAAGTACCGTAGGACAAATGGAATAGGACTAGACGTTAATGGATCCAACAACAATGAGGTTCATTCGATGGAAGCGCAGGGGCTATCAAGGATTTTAACCAGGTCCAATTGATTAGACATTGGTCAAAGAGTGGCTGATCATGTCTGCTGTTTTCCGGACCGTAGGGTGTCACACTTAAGGGGTATTCGACACAATAAGGATAGATTCGGGATCACCGGAGAAATAAGAGAGAACACCGGAGTTGTTCTGGTGGAGGCCAGAAATGGTTCTGGGTATTTTGAAAGGTTAAAAATATTATTTAATAATGTTTAAATATGTTTTATTATTTAATTAACAGAATTAAACATTAAATATAATTAAATATGGAAGAAAAGACATATGGGCCTAAAGAGGCCCATTAGGGGAAGAAGGAGCCTCCCCCCTTGGGCCATGCGCCAAGGGAGGCCCCCACTGCCCCTTGGCCGGCGCACCACCCTCCTTGGGGGGGGGTTAGTCCCACCCGGGGGAGGGAGGGAGGTGTGCACCCCTCCTTGGCCTATATAAGGAGGGGTAGGGTGCATTTATCTTCATAACTTTTGATTTGAGACAAGTTTCTCTAATCTCTTTTTTCCTCCTTTCTGCTTCCTCGAGTGGACTCCCTTTGTTTGGAGTCTGCACTTGGTTAGGGATTTCTCCACCATACGCACGTCATCGTGCTTCTGGAATCGGGATCCGAATCCATCTTCTTTCCGCTGCTCTTCTCGTTCGGAGCCCGGAGGGAACGTCGGGTATACCGTATGTGTGTAATCCCGCGAGGCGCTACACTTGTGGTGCTCCTTCATCGTCGTGACCGTATCACGACGTCTTCACCGACAACATTCCTGTAACATCCCAGATTTCACAAAAAATAAAATTTTTGTTTTCGGTGTGAATTGTTTGATTGTCTGATTTGTTTGTGGTGTTTGCATCCCTGATTTATCGATCGGCGATTATTTTTCCCGCTCTTATCTCGTATCGGACGGAGACCGACCCTTGCCACCCTGACACTCGACATTTGCGACATCGGGTTTCGCCCGATCGCCGTCGCGGAAACCGCACGAGACCAGCCGCAGCCAACGGAACGAAAAACCCCATTTAATAATTAAACGGGTTATGTTTATAGCGCGTCGGAAAGTGTTGTCGAAACGGTTCCAACGCGAGGTGAACGCCGCCGGCTCGACGCGCTGATCGCGCAGTTCGAAGTTTTATCCGAATCGGAGGTCCTGCGGACCCTGGCGGTCAGAAACATAAACACCATGCGTGCGAGAGAAAAACCGGGGATGTTTTTGCAAACTGCCAGCCACCTGGGCTATATAAAGACCACCACACTCCCACCCCTTTCTAGGGTTTCCCTAGCCACAAAATTGCAGCCACCCCCTCAGACCTGCCTCCAAAATTGCCCCCTAGCCCTCCAAACCCGAAACCTAGCACAAATCCGTTTGCAGCCGTTCGATCGCGAGATCGGAGGGCCTTGGACGTGCCACGTCACCTCTCTCCTCTCTCTCTCCAGCCGACCGAGCTCCTCCTGAGCCGCACCACCCCGACTTCCAACTCCTGCGAGGCGCGCCGCCCCCTCAGGCCAGCTCTCCGCCGCCGGTCATCTCCAACTCTCCTCTCTCAGTTTCTCTCCTCACCGCGCCCTTCTCTCCCTTTCCAGGAACCGCGCTGCACCATGGAGCCGCGCCATGGCCATGGCATCATGAAACTCGCGCCGCCACCCCTTGGACCTCGCTAGCGCCCGGATCCGGCGACCAGCCACCAGATTGGCCCTTCCCCGGCCTCCCGTTGACCTCCCCTGCGACCTGCACGCGCCCCCACGCAGGTAGACGGCGAGGCGGCCACCTCGGCGCCGCCATGGCGTATCCCGTGCGGGACGAACGAGCCGCACGCCAGCCACCTTTGGCCGGGCTGCGTCCTCGCGTGGGCCAGCGAGCGCCTCTAGCGGCCCAGCACCCCGGCGCGCCCCCAGGCGGCCCAGCGCCCCCGTGGCCCAGCCGCGCCCCTTGGACCACTTCTCCACAGCGCCCTGAGCGGCGCCTAGCAATCCCGCGCTGCCCTGCTTGCTGGGCTTGGCCCGCAAGGTGAGGCGCCCCCTTCTCTTTTATTTTTTTATTTTTTTCGCATGTCATCTTGTGCTCGGCCCATTTCCTCTTGTGGCTGTCTAGCGCACTGTGCACATTTTATTATCCAGCGCTTAGCCTTTTTAGGCCCAGCAGGAGCAATTCGGCCCAGAGTGGCTTACTATTTTTTTCCGTTTATATTATTTGGCAGATTGTATTTATTTTTGCGTTGCCCGTATCTTTTAGACCGTAGCTCGGATCGCAACGCGTTAAACATGAAAGTTGCTTAGAATTTTGTGTAGATTAATAAAATGTGCTCTTTTGCCATGTTTGACTTTGTTTACATGTTGTTTTCCTGCTATATACGTTGCATTCCACTGAAAACTGTAACTGTCATAAATTTTTAACCGTTGCTCCGATAAAAATGTTATTTATATGTAACTTGACTAGAATTGCATGTTTGTGTTTATGCTGCTCTTGCTTGCTAATAAAAATAAAAAATATTGTTTAGGGCAAAGCAGTACCAAACATTATAATTATCGTGGGGTCCGTAATAGTTGGCATGTATAGGTTTTACCCCCACTTAAATGACTAGATTAGATAGTTTACTTTGTGCTTCACCTCTTGCCTTGCTTGTGTGATATGCCATGCTTGAGTGAGATGCCATGTTAACAACCTTTGTTGATCACCTGTAGCTAAACAACTTGAACATTTCCAAATGTGCGGTATCGTCGTGTGTGACGAGTACTCCACTTAACCTGTTAGTAACCGCTCTCGACTGTAGGTGCGATGTCTCGTGTTGCCTTCTTGTTGATGCTTGCTCGTGTTTGCCTCGTAGTAATAGATTATTGCTCGTTGATTGCTTTCCAGTGTTTACCCTCTTGTGTACTTCCGCGGGTACCTCTCGGAGACGATGCGAGCTTGCGACCAACTACACCTTCGGAACCCGACTTATCATCAGGCAAGGACTATGCATTACTTATGATCCATTCTATTTCAACTAGCGGTTTGCATGCTAGTATAGGATAGGTTCGATGTTTGATCCTACCACATGTTTACAACCTCTTTCAAACCGATACAACCATGTCCCTTCCCAGCAAACCATGTACTGCTTTGTTACTATTGCTCGTTGCTCATCCCCTGCTTAGTATGCATGCTTAGGATGCTACGATGTTACCCTGTTACTCCTTGGTTTGGGATATCACCTTATTATATTGTTGTTGATGATATGATTATTATAATGTTGACTATATTCGACGAAGGATGGAAGGTCTAGGCTATCCCGCCCCGACACTTTGTTCCATTCGAGTCACCTAGGATCCGAGTTCCGGGTATTGGTTCTAAGAATGAGCATGCCTAACCGCGTGTGGGATTTTATAGGGTCCCCTTTTCTTACCTACCTAGCTTCAAACATTTCCAGTGGTGGCCCAAGCTGATTTACCATTTGAAACCGTGTGTTTGCTGGTCGGCCGCGAGTAGTTTTCAAACCAACCTGGGCCAGCGGGGACATGGTTTCCTTGTTGGTCCACCTTGTTTGGCTGAGGACCCGGTTTCCCATGTGAGATTAACCGGCTATCCAAACCTGCGACAGACGTTACAGACCGATTTGAGAGCACGACCGACTTTTGAGTTGGGTGTCGACTCACTGGGGGCCACCCGGATTTGTTCGTTGTTAGCTAGAGGGACCTGTCGTTTCGGATATCTCGGAACTAAATCATAAAATGGTTGCCTATCATGGGTAGCAACTGAGAGAGATGGGCGTGCGTGCGGAGCCTTGTAATGGGCAGTTGGTACACCCCTGCAGGGTTAAATCTTTTCGAGAAGCCGTGTCCACGGTTATGGACGACTTGAGACCTACTCCTTGTTCATAGACACCAACAACTGAGATAATCTTAATATAACTTGATCAACGTGTGTGTGTGTGCCTTGACTGCTTCTTCTTCGTCGGGATGCGAAGAGGAGGACAAGGATAGGATAGGTGTTATGTTTGCGTAAGTAGTTGATAGCAAGACTTGTTGGAGGCGATTCCTCATCGAATGCTTGGCTTCTTATCTTACTCTCTAGATCGTTAGCCACCTCATAAATGCTAGTGCGGCATCAACCTCAACACTTACCTCATCCTTACCGTAAACTACTAGTTGTCCTAGAATGTTGAGTGATGAAGTCATTGCTGGGTCTGATGACCACTACAGTTGGATGCTGAGTACCTCTGTACTCATGATACTATCCCCAAACTCTTTTCAAGCTTCTTGATCGACAACAGGTATGGTGCTTGACGTTTCACGTGGAGACTCGACGACGACTAGTTAGGCGGATCCCGGCGGAGGGTCTGGACCCGTGTGGTTATGGGCATCGATGTTTTTCTATTTGCCAGTAGGCATTTGATTGTAGTCTGTACTCAGACATGTATCTTCTGCTGATGTATTGTATTTAAGGCAATTGTATGCCGATTGTATGAGATGTTGTATCCTTGTATCTATAATGTTGTGATATCATGTTGGAAATCCGGGGCATATGGCTTTGTCATATGTCGCGGTGGGACCGATATGTGCTTCATCCCCGGATCTGGGTGGAAACACCTAGATCTGGAACAGTACCGCATATCGGGCCTTACAACTTGGTATCAGAGCCTTACCGACCGTAGGATCCCTTCTCTGGCCGAAGTCGAGTCTAGACAAAAACTATTTTGTAGTTACTAAGTTAGTTATCGGAGAGTAGGAATCTTTTTACTCTATATCCTTGCTCTGGTCAGGACAAGTGTTGTAAGTGTTTTACTCTCGCCTTATCCCCTTTCAAACTTTAGGATCTCGAGTGAGTGGAGTATCGGAACCGTTACAATGACTTGCTTGCAGCGTATTGTCTCGATTCCGATCTTAGGTTTGGGAAATCCTGTTGTACCTTTAGTTCTTCCAACTCTGGTTTACACCTTGGTCACCCGTTGCCATCCATCCTTTTTCCTAGTGTTTTCACGACTTGCGTCGAAAAGCATTGTCCTTTGATCCATCTTTCATTGTCGTTCTCCCTCTTGACACTGATAGTTTCATTTTTTCCGACGATGTCGTCTCTCTTAGGAAATTTATCTCGACGGAAGTTCGACGTCAACATGGAGTAGAGTCCCTTGTTGGTGGTGTTGAAGATCGTCGACTCTCTTTTTCTTCCCCCTTCTTCCCCGGATTGTCCAGGATCTCGGGACGAGATCCCTTGTTGGTGGTGTTGTATTGTAACAGCCCAGATTTCACAAAAATTAAAATTTTTGTTTTCGGTGTGAATTGTTTGATTTTCTGATTTGTTTGCGGTGTTTGCATCCCCGATTTATCGATCGGCGATTATTTTCCCCCCTCTTATCTCGTATCGGACGGAGACCGACCCTTGCCACCCTGACACTCGACATTTGCGACACTGGGTTTCGCCCGATCACCGTCGCGGAAACCGCACGAGACCAGCCGCAACCAACGAAACGAAAAACCCCGTTTAATAATTAAACGGGTTATTTTTATAGCGCACCGGAAATTGTTCTCGAAGCGGTTCCAACGTGAGGTGAACGCCTCCGGCTCGACACGCTGATCGCGCAGTTCGATGTTTTACCCGAATCGGAGGTCGTGCGGACCCTCGGCGGTCAGAAACATAAATACCGCGCGCACGAGAGAAAAACCGGGGATGTTTTTGCAAACTGCCAACCACCTGGGCTATATAAAGACAACCACACTCCCACCCCTTTCTAGGGTTTCCCTAGCCACAAAATTGCAGCCACCCCCTCAGATCTGCCTCCAAAATTGCCCCGTAGCCCTCCAAACCCGAAACCTAGCACAAATCCGTTTGCAGCCGTTCGATCGCGAGATCGGAGGGCCCTGGACGTGTCACGTCACCTCTCTCCTCTCTCTCTCTCCAGCCGGCCGAGCTCCTCCCGAGCCGCACCACCCCGACGTCCAACTCCGGCGAGGCGCGCCGCCCCCTCAGGCCAGCCCTCCACCGCCGGTCATCTCCTCCTCTCCTCTCTCAGTTTCTCTCCTCACCGCGCCCTTCTCTCCTGTTGGATATGTGCCCTAGAGGCAAATTAATAAAGATATTTGTCACATATCTGTTTGTTCATAATACGTTATATATTGTGCTAGAACTGTATTAAGAGGAAACATTAATACAGGTGTGATATATAACAACATGGTCCCTAGTTAAACTCAGGCATACTAGCTCATTGGGCAATTGATGATCAAGGTTTCCTGATCATGAGAACATAATAGTCTATTGACAATGAGGTCATATCATTAGGAGAATGATGTGATGGACACACACCCACCTTAAGCATTGCAATGTGATCAAGTCACATAAGTTCAGCATTGCGATGACTTAATAACATAGTGACTGAATCCTTAGACCGTGATGATCATACATAATTGCTATCTATTAGGATGCTTTGAGTGCATTAACCGTTACACTGAAACATGGTAATTGAAAAGGTGTATCTTGGGTATTCCGAAGTAGATATGTTGAGGAGTATGAAATAGATCAGAGCTGGATTTGTCAATCCGAGTGACGGATAGGTACTCTGGGCCCACTCGGTGGTGTTGCATCAATAGCTTGCAAGTAAGTGACTAGGTCACAAGAGATGTAATATTCACAGACGAGTAACATGTTATGTCAGAGACGAGGAAGAACTAGGTATTGGATACCGACGATCATACCTCGTACAAACATAGTACCGAAGCACAAAGGGATCAAGTCATATTGTTAACGGTTCAACAACGATGAAGTTTATTCGATGGAAGCGTAGGGGCACATCAAGGATTGTAACCAGATCCCACATGATGGTCATTGGTCAGAGAGGGTCTCGATCATGTCTACTGTTTCCCGGACCGTAGGGTGTCACACTTAAGGGCAATCGATGCATTAAGGATTGATTCGGGATCATCGGTGAAAAGAGAGAAAACACCGAGGTTCCGGAAGCTGTTCCGGATATTTTGAAAGGTTCAAAATAATATATATTAATGTTTAAATATGTTTTATTATTTAATTGATAGAATTAAATATTAAAAATGATTTAAATAATTAATTAAAAAGGTGAAAAGGTATTTGGGCCTTAAAAGGCCCATGAGGGGAAGGGGGAGCCTCCCTCCTTGGGCTTGGCGCCAAGGGAGGGGCCCATCCCCCCTCCTAGCCGCACCACTCCCCCTTGGGGGTTTAGTCCCACATTGGGGAAGGGGAGGGGGTGGAGCCCCTCCTTGGCCTATATAAGGAGGGGTGGGGGTGCCTTTTTCAACACAACATTGAGTTTCTCTCTCTCTCTCTTTCTCCGACCTAGAGCGGACTCCCCTGGTTTGGAGTTTGCACCTGGTTGGGGGTTTCACCATCATCCGGACGCCGTCACGCTGCCGGAATCAGGATCCGGATCAATCTTCTTTCCGCTGCTCTTCTGGTTCGAAGCCCGGAGGGACGTCGGTTGCACCGTACGTGTGTAATCCCGCGAGGCACTACACGTGTGGTGCTACTTCATCGTCGGAGGTTCTTCAACACGACAGGGAAGTCGTAGGGTCAGAGTCTACGCCAACCACGTTCGAGGAACATTTCACTCTTTCGGTCTTCAAAGGTATGAACACCGATTCCTTCCGTTACATACATCATCATAGCATAGATCTTGGGTTCGGGACTCGTAGGTAGAAATTTTTTGTTTTCTGCGCCGATCCCCAACATCTCCCTCTCCAGTAACCGCGCTGAACCATGGAGCCGCGCCATGGCCATGGCATCATGAAGCTCACGCCGCCACCCCTTGGACATCGCTAGTGCCCGGATCCGGTGACCAGCCACCAGATCGGCCCTTCCCCGGCGACCAGCCACCAGATCGGCCCTTCCCCGGCCTCCCGTTGACCTCCCCTGCGATCTGCACGCGCCCCCACGCTGGTAGCCGGCAAGGCGGCCACCTCGGCGCCGCCATGGCGTATCCCGTGTTGGATGAACGAGCCGCATGCCGGCCACCTTCGGCCGAGCTGCGTCCTCGCGTGGGCCAGCGAGCGCCTCTAGCGGCCCAGCACCCCAGCGCGCCCCAGGCGGCCCAGCGCCCCCGTGGCCCAGCCACGCCCCTTGGCCCACTTCTCCCCAGCGCCCCGAGGGGAGCCTAGCAATCCCGCGCCGCCCCTGCTTGCTGGGCTTGGCCCGCAAGGTGAGGCGCCCCCCTTCTCTTTTATTTTTTTATTTTTTTCGCATGTCATGTTGGGCTCGGCCCATTTCCTCTTGTGGCAGTCTAGCGCACTGTGCGCATTTTATTATCCAGCGCCTAGCCTTTTTTGGCCCAGCAGGAGCAATTCGGCCCAGAGTGGCATAGTATTTTTTTCCGTTTATATTATTTGGCAGATTGTATTTATTTTTGCGTTGCCCGTATCTTTTAGACCGTAGCTCGGATCGCAACGCGTTAAACATGAAAGTTGCTTAGATTTTTGTGTAGATTAATAAAATGTGCTCTTTTGCCATGTTTGACTTTGTTTACATGTTGTTTTCCTGCTATTTACGTTGCATTCCACTGAAAACTGTAACTGTCATAAATTTTTAACCGTTACTCCGATAAAAATGTTGTTTATATGTAACTTGACTAGAATTGCATGTAGATTGTGTTTATGCTGCTCTTGCTTGCTAATAAAAATAAAAAATATTTTTTAGGTCAAATCAGTACCAAACATTATAATTATCGTGGGGTCCGTAATAGTTGGCATGTATAGGTTTTACCCCCACTTAAATGACTAGATTAGATAGTTTACTTTGTGCTTCACCTCTTGCCTTGCTTGTGTGATATGCCATGCTTGAGTGAGATGCCACATGTTTGTGCGGTTTGCATGCTAGTATAGGATAGGTTCAATGTTTGATCCTACCACATGTTTACAACCTCTTTCAAACCGATACAACCATGTCCCTTCCCAGCAAACCATGTACTACTTTGTTACTATTGCTCGTTGCTCATCCCCTGCTTAGTATGCATGCTTAGGATGCTACGATGTTACCCTGTTACTCCTTGGTTTGGGATATCACCTTATTATATTGTTGTTGATGATATGATTATTATAATGTTGACTATATTCGACGAAGGATGGAAGGTCTAGGCTATCCCGCCCCGATGCTTTGTTCCATTCGAGTCACCTAGGATCCGAGTTCCGGGTATTGGTTCTAAGAATGAGCGTGCCTAACCGCGTGTGGGATTTTATAGGGTCCCCTTTTCTTACCTACCTAGTTTCAAACATTTCCAGTGGTGGCCCAAGCTGATTTACCATTTGAAACCGTGTGTGTGCTGGTCGGCCGCCAGTAGTTTTCAAACCAACCTGGGCCAGCGCGGACATGGTTTCCTTGTTGGTCCACCTTGTTTGGCTGAGGACCCGGTTTCCCATGTGAGATTAACCGGCTATCCAAACCTGCGACAGACGTTACAGACCGATTCGAGAGCACGGCCGGCTTTTGAGTTGGGTGTCGACTCACTGGGGGCCACCCGGATTTGTTCGTTGTTAGCTAGAGGGACCTGTCGTTTCGGATATCTCGGAACTAAATCATAAAATGGTTGCCTATCATGGGTAGCAACTGAGAGAGATGGGCGTGCGTGCGGAGCCTTGTAATGGGCAGTTGGTACACCCCTGCAGGGTTAAATCTTTTCGAGAAGCCGTGTCCACGGTTATGGATGACTTGAGACCTACTCCTTGTTCATAGACACCAACAACTGAGATAATCTTAATATAACTTGATCAACGTGTGTGTGTGTGCCTTGACTGCTTCTTCTTCGTCGGGATGCGAAGAGGAGGACAAGGATAGGATAGGTGTTATGTTTGCGTAAGTAGTTGATAGCAAGACTTGTTGGAGGCGATTCCGCATCGAATGCTTGGCTTCTTATCTTACTCTCTAGATCGTTAGCCACTTCACAAATGCTAGTGCGGCAGCAACCTCACCACTTACCCCATCCTTACCGTAATCTACTAGTTGTCCTAGAATGACGAGTGATGAAGTCCTTGCTGGGTCAGATGACCACTACAGTTGGATGCGGAGTACCTCTGTACTCATGATACTACCCCAAACTCTTTCCAGGCTTCTTGATCGACAACAGGTATGGTGCTCGACGTTTCACGTGGAGACTCGACGACGACTAGTTAGGCGGATCCCGGCGGAGGGCCTGTGTCAAAACCCAAGTTTAGGTAAGTGTTAGGTTTGTTTGTGCCTTTGCATCATGCAAAAATTCAAATGAAATTCAAAAATGGGGAAGCAGAAAGCCCTGAGAAATTAATTCAAATGCCCAGATAAAAATCTTTTTCCGAAAATCATTTGAATAATTGGAAAATTCCTATAAATGATGTTGATCATTTTAAAAGTGGTTTGGGTATTTTCCCATGCCCATGGTATATTCAAAAGGTGCCCTGGAAATTAAATTTGACCCCTATTTGAATTGAAATTCAAATTGATTGAATTTCAAAAATGCCGAAAAGTAACAAGTGGCTTGCTACTGGCCACCTAGCATTTATAAAAATATTTGGGAATTTTTATAAAATTCTATGGTAATTTTTACTGAGGCAAAACAAAATAACAGAAAAAGAAAAGAAGAAGAAAAAGAAAAGAGGATACAACCGCTGACTTCAGGCCCAACTGAATCCCCCCGGCCCACCTGGCCTCGGCCCAGCCCACCCCCCAGCGTGTCGTCTTCCTCAGAGCGCCGAAGCAGCTCGGTGGCGCGCTCACTACCGCGCACGCCACCGAGGCCACTCCAGAAGCCCCCCTTGCCCCTCGTCTCGCCACGCAACGCCTAGAAGCTGCCCACACCTTCCCCCCCCCTCCGCTTCTTCCTCCCCGTCGCTCTCCGGCGAGATCCCACCCGCACCCGAGCAACCAAACGCGCCGCCGTCGACCGTTTGCGTGGCCAACGTCCCCCTCGCAACAAACCGAGGTGTCCATCGAAGCCCCCACCGCCGTCTTCACCAAGCTCGGCCTTCAATTTTTGTCAAGACCCACCGGAGCCGTCGCCGTCTTCAACGTTCCCTCGCCGGAGCCAGAGAGGGTCGCCGTCAAATTGCGTCGTCTCCACGCGCCCCAGCCTTCGCCGTCGCCTCCATGAGCTCCAGGGTGAGCATTCGCGTCGCTCTTCCCTCTCCAAGCCTCCTCCCGAGCCCCCTAGCTCGTCTTCGTCAGAGGCAGTGGCCGGCCGCCGCAAATCTTCGACGCCGTCGTGGCCACAACCCTTCCCAAGTCCCCCAACCTGCACCCCTCGTTGCGTACGGTCACGGGCGATGTGTTGGCGTAAGAACCGTGCCCTTCCGTGGCCAAACGCAAAATCCGGCGACATGCCGCCGCGCGCAGAGGTCGCCGCCGGCAAGCGGGGTTAATTAACCCCTAATCCACCCCTAACCCACCCCCACAGAGACAGACAGGTGGGCCCCCTGGCCCCCTTAATCCAAATTAAGTTTTTTTAAACAGAGGGGTTAACCCCCTGAGACTGACACCCTGGACCCACTGGTCAGCCCCACTGTGACATCAGCATTGCATCATGCTGATGCAATAAACCAATTTCCAGAGAACTAATTATATTCCAGAAAATCCAGAAATTGATTAAAACTTCCAAAAATCATAGAAAATTCATATTAACTCCAAATTAAACATATAATATATGAAATATTATCAGAAAAATGCAAGGATTATGAATATGCAATTTGTTTTTCTGTTTGACCATTTTAAAATGGGTGAACAGTAGCAAACATGCATATGGCATAATTTGAATTTGAATTTGAAGTTTGAGTTTGCATTTCAAATGCAATATACTTCAATTA
The DNA here is from genome assembly GCA_950022295.1 of Bromus sterilis. Taxonomy (NCBI): domain Eukaryota; kingdom Viridiplantae; phylum Streptophyta; class Magnoliopsida; order Poales; family Poaceae; genus Bromus; species Bromus sterilis. The sequence goes on from OX465597.1 coordinate 283,650,269, forward strand.
AGATGAATATGCTACAAACCAGTACCATTCACATCATGGACAACCTGATCATGTGTATGTGCATTTTTACTTCTGAAGTTGTCCCCCCTTGTTGATGATTGCCTCCGATGACAGACGTTCCGAGACGGTGATCACCCCCGAAGAAGAAGACCACCGTTATGACCTGTGTATCGTCAGCAAGGCAAGCAAACCCCATTGATCATGTCTATAAAATCCTACTTCCCTCTCAGTCTCGCTTATGCATGTTTAGGAGATCACCGAGACACGTTCTATCGCATAGTTGAACCCATTCCGATGCATGACCTATCATTTTGTCACCGTATTAAGCAAACCACAATCCTAGCAGATTTAGGAGTTGACTGATGAGCATGTGGCCCCTACAACTGTTACTTCTTTTGCTGCTTAGTGATACAATGAGGATGTTATGATTGTGAGTCGGGATGGATGATCACAGTGATGATAATGTTAACGTGTTGGTGAATCCACCCTAAACAAAGGTGAACGATGAGAGGCTGTGTAGGAGTACACAGTGGGTTGTCTCGTTGAACACTGCCCTAGGCCCCGAGTTCCTGTTTTGTGATCCAAGACAAAGAGTATGACCACATGTAGGGTTTTATGGGAGCCCCGTTTGGCCTCTTTACGTACCCGATCCGGTCCAGGAGTCACACTAGATTCGGGCTTTCCATTTGACCTAACTATAGATATGTGGGTGGACCTGTGCGGCAGTGAAACCATCTGTCAAAGGTGGCGTCTCGGTCCCTTGCATTATCTGAGTCCGTTTCGTGGAACCGGCCGGACTCTCGAGCGGTGACAAACTCAGGTAGTCGACTCCTAGATTAGAGAAGGTGATGTGAGGGTAGTGCCTTGGTTTCATCCACGTCCGACACCCGCTTGAAGGGTGACAAGAAAGAGGCGATAAGTGATGACACGCGTGTGAAGATGTCCACCCGTGCAGGGTTAATGAATTGTTCGAATAGACGTTTCCGCGGTTATGGACTACTTGGAGACCTTTACTTGATCATAGACAACTTGAATGGATACTTATAAAACTCGCAAGATAAGCGTGAGTGCTATGGCGTGCTTCCTCGTGGGGAAGTCGAGGAAGTAACCATAGTGGTGTATTGGTTGGAGACTTGGTAGTGGACTCGTGTACGCTTCTTACCTCAAAGTCTGGTACTCGTAGTTCAGGGCTAGCCAAGTCAAAGCTGGCACTTCTGCATGTGAAACCCCACCTCCCTTTACCTTGATACTTGAGCATGAGTAGTGTAGTTCTGATGTAAATCTTGCTGAGTACGATTTTGTACTCAGGTTTGCTTATTCTATGTTTTAGATGAGAACCGGACCCCGATGGAGTCACCTTCGTGAAGCTCGACGTTGGCTAAGCTAGTATAGTTCCAGACAACAGTCTGGTCCCTCGTGGAAGGGCATGTATGTTTACAAGGCTTCTCTAAGCCATTTGTTAAACTTGTCTGTACTCAGACCTAATTTGCTTCCGTTGTATGATGTAATGTTGATCACAAACATGTGATCTTTGTATACTCTATGTGTAAGTCAATAAAGAAGTACTTTGTAGAGTTATGTGATGATACCTGCTGTTCATACTAGGCATGTGTGCTGCGTGTATGTTTATATCATGCATGTATTAGTATGGGTTTTCGAGACCTTAGTTGTGATCTGGCTGGCGGTCTTGTATACACCAAGTGGCCCTTAGATGTGCGCAGCTTGGGGCATCGCGATGCGATTGTTCGTGACTCCGTCACGTGCACACTTTGTGGTATGATCGAGCCCGCCCTAGACCCCGACTAAGTGATCGGGCTGGAGTAAGTCTATGTAAGAGTTAGGATCCAATCGATAAATGGTTGAGGCGACTTGTCTAAGAGTATGGGATTCACCACCCATAAGCATTTAGACTTGTGAGCGGACGTTGAGGACCCATCTCAGTTGATCATCCGGCCTGGATGGGATGCCCCTCACGTTTGATGCTTTCCGAGAGCGTTCTGTGCTTGGCCTTGTCTGCTTAGACAAGTGGGTACGGCTCTCGGCTCTCCATGTGATTGTATCGTGACTGGAATTACATACGCTAACCCCGGGTCCCGACAGACTTGGTATCAGAGCAGGACTGTCTGTAGGATTATTCAACCCTTGGTCGAAGTCGAGTCTAGCACTCTATAGTTATATAGTTACTCTGGGTATAAGGGAACAACATAATACTTCTTTTTCTCCTTACCCTCATTGATCTGAGTTCTGAGTCACCCTCATCTTGTTCTACGGGAAGATAGGACTAGGCTCATCTATGTCTTACTAGAACATCTCGTTGTTTGCCTCCTTATAGCCGTAGGACAGTTGTGGTCGTCCAGAGTCTCCGTGATTTGAGTTCCTTAAGGAATGTCTGTCCAATCTCCTCGAGTTTGTCTTGTTTTCCATCCTGGTGTAGCCGTTATGCCGCCGGATTTGTCCTGTGTTTCTTTGAATCTTTGCCTTCGCATTATAATATTTTCCGCCTTCATCATGTCTTGTTATCCTTGAATCCATCATTCAACCTGTTCTGATTGTTGATTTTTATCACACAGGATGTCAGGTGGAACTCGTAGTGCTGTTCGTCGGAATCGAGACCGTGTTCGGAATCAAAATGATGATGAACCTCTACCACCGCCTTCTGCGGCGGAAATCATGATGGAAGCTGAGAAGAATAGACGTGATCAAACACGCCTTCTGGAGCTCATCGAGCAGAATACCTCACGTCATTGCAATGTGGTTGTGAGCATTCAGGACTTCATCCTCCTCAAGCCACCGGTATTCCGATGTTCTTCTGAGCCCCTTGAAGCTGATGATTGGCTCCGTTCCATCGAGCGTAAGCTTGACACGGCACATGTTGCTCCCAATGATCGAGTTATATTCGCGGCATATTTTCTGGAAGGTGCTGCTGCTGAATGGTGGGAGAACTATGTTGCGATGCAGCCTGATGGTCACCAAGTGACTTGGCAGGAGTTCCGTGATGCCTTTCGAGGGTACCACCTTCTAGATGAGTTAGTGGAGCGCAAGAAGGAAGAGTTCTGCAACCTGACTAAAGGAGAGATGTCCATTCATGAGTATGTGAGAGAGTTCAATCGTCTTGCTCGTTATGCCCAAGATGAGATCACCACCGATGCCAGAAAGCAGGCAAGGTTCCGTAAGGGACTTAGCCCCATCCTTCGCCATAATCTCAACCTCCTTGAATTTGCCACCTTTGAGGATTTAGTCAACAGATCCTTTAGAGCTGAGAATGGCAATGAAGTGTTCGAAGAGTCTCGCAAGCATGCTCTTGAGCATGCCCCTTCTTCTAGTTCAGCCCCTCAGAAACGCCGAATTTGGATTCCAACTCGTGCCATACCTCAAAACTTTCTTCAGAGACCACCATCCAATATATGCCATCCACCTCAACACATTGTTCCTCCCAGGAATGATAGTGTGAAATCAAGAAATCCTGCTCCCAGCAATTGAGGCAGGATGTGTTTCACGTGTGGTCTGACAGGCCATTACTTCTGACAATGCCCTACAGTGTTGGTGGCACCACGTCGACCTAGTCACAAGTCTCCAAAGAAATCAACCACCAAGACCATCCCAGCAAAGCTTTCAGCCACAAGTAGTGGTTGTGTGAACCAAATCTCAGTTGAGGAAACCACTGCTGCTTCTGACGTCATCCTTGGTACACTCCCAGTCAATCATGTTCCTGCCTCCGTTCTTTTCGATCAAGGAGCTTCTCATTCATTCATGTTGGAGAGTTATGCACTTCGGCATGGATTTTATTTTGAAGAAATATTTTCTCCAATGATCATTCAAACTCCTGGTTCAAAGTGGCAAACTAATAGAGTAAGCCATGGCAATCAAATTGCAATTGAGGATTTAGTATTCCTTGCTTCACTTATAGCCCTCAAGTCTTCGGACATTGATGTCATCCTAGGAATGGATTGGTTATCAAGGCAGAATGCTTTCCTTGATTGTAAAGCCAAATCAATCAAACTCACCCATCCTTCAGGCCAGATCATTGACTACACATCACCCAGCTCTAGAACCGAGATGCATACTTTGAATGTGCTTCCCCTTCCAGACCTTGAAGATATTCCGGTGGTTCGTGACTTCCCGGATGTCTTTCCTGAAGAACTGCCGGGAATGCCACCCGACAGGTGTGTAGAGTTCATAGTTGATCTTATACCAGGCACAACCCCAATTTCCAGACGCCCATATAGAATGGCCCCACATGAGTTAGCTGAGCTAAAAACCCAACTTGATGCTTCGTTGGCAAAAGGCTTCATCCGCCCTAGCTCATCGCCATGGGGTTGCCCCGTTCTGTTCGTAACGAAGAAAGATGGAACAGAAAGGATGTGCGTAGACTATCGCCCGCTAAATCTAGCGACGATAAAGAACAAGTACCCACTGCCCAGGATCAATGATCTTTATGATCAACTTGCTGGATCCTCTGTCTTCTCCAAGATGGATTTGAGATTAGGCTATCATCAAATGAAAATGCGAAATGAGGACATTCCCAAGACGGCTTTCACTACTAGTTATGGTCTTTACGAGTATACCGTCATGTTCTTTGGTTTAAACAATGCCCCCACCACATTCTCGCGCTTAATGAATTCGATCTTCATGGAGTACCTAGATAAATTTGTTGTGGTTTATCTTGATGACATTCTCATCTACTCGAAGAACGAAGAAGAGCACGCAGAACACCTTAGGTTGGTATTGATGAAACTTAGAGAGCATCGCTTGTATGCTAAATTCTCCAAGTGCGAATTTTGGATACCAGAAGTGACCTACTTAGGCCACGTGATTTCTGCAAAAGGTGTTGCAGTCAATCCCGAGAGAGTTCAGGCCGTCCTTGACTGGACTCCACCTAAATCGGTTAAGCAAGTTAGGAGTTTTCTTGGCTTAGCAAGCTATTGTCGCCGCTTCGTTGAGAACTTATCCAAAGTTGCAAAGCCTCTTACTGAACTCCTCAAGAAAGATAAGAAATTCCAATGGACCCCCAAGTGCGAGGAAAGCTTTCAAGAGCTAAAAAGAAGATTGACTTCTGCACCCATACTTGCACCTCCAGACACCAAAAGGGATTTCGAGATCTATTGTGATGCTTCACGGCAAGGGTTAGGATGCATACTTATGCAAGATAGACATATGGTAGCTTACGCTTCACGCCAGTTGCAGCCACATGAAGAGACTATCCAACCCATGATCTTGAACTCGCTGCCGTAGTTCATGCCCTGAAGACTTGGCGACATTACCTCCTTGGTAATCGTTGTGAGATCTATTCTGATCACCAAAGCCTCAAATACATATCCACCCAGCCAGATCTTAATCTCAGGCAAAGACGCTGGATTGAGTTGATAAAAGATTATGACTTAGGAATTTCTTACACCCCAGGCAAGGCCAATGTCATGGCTGATGCACTAAGTCGTAAGTCGTATTGTAACAACCTCATGTTACAACAGTATCAACCACTTCGTCATGAGGAATTTCGCAAGCTCAATCTTGAGATAGTTCCTCGTGGATCTCTTTTCAACTTGGTGGCGAAACCAACCCTTGAGGATCAAATCATAGCCGCCCAGAAAAAAGATAGTAGTATTCAAGTGATCAAGCAGAACATTGTTAGTGGAGTTTCTAAATGTTTCTCTGCAAATGATCAAGGAACGATATTCTTTGAAAATCATTTAGTAGTTCCTGAGAATGAAGACCTAAGGCAGCTGATCCTTAAGGAAGCTCATGACACTCCCCTCTCCATTCATCCCGGTAGCACAAAAATGTACCGAGATCTACGCCAGAGATTTTGGTGGACCCAGATGAAGAGAGACATTGCAAAATTTGTTGCCGAATGTGATGTTTGTTGTCGCATTAAGGCAGAACACCAAAGACCTGCTGGTACTCTTCAACCATTGTCTATTCTCGAGTGGAAATGGGACAAGGTCGGTATGGACTTCATCACCGGCTTTCCAAAAACCCAGAAATGAAATGATGCCATCTTCGTTGTCATTGATCGACTTTCCAAAGTTGCTCACTTCCTTCCAGTTCGTGAGTCTATAACTGCTAGTCAGTTGGCGGACTTGTATGTCTCTAGGATTGTGTCTCTTCACGGTGTTCCTTTGGAAATCAATTCTGATCGTGGTAGCCTTTTCACCTCTAGATTCTGGGGAAGCTTTCAGAATGCTATGGGAACTCATCCATCCTTTAGTACAGCTTTCCACCCTCAATCTAGCGGTCAAGTTGAAAGGGTTAATCAAATCTTGGAAGACATGCTCAGAGCTTGTGTTATCTCTTTCGGAAAGAATTGGGAGAAATCTCTTCCCTTCGCCGAATTTGCTTATAACAATAGTTATCAATCTAGTCTGAACATGGCTCCCTTTGAATTCCTCTATGGCCGACGATGTCGAACACCCCTAAACTGGTCAGAAACCGGTGAAAGACAACTCTTTGGACCGGATATGATCAAGGAAGCAGAAGAGCAAGTTCGCATTGTTCGTGATCGTTTGAAAGCCGCTCAGTCTCGTCAAAAGAGGTACTATGATCGTCATCATAGAGAGGAGAGCTACAATATTCATGAGAAGGCTTACCTTCGGGTTACTCCTCTGAAGGGAACCCAAAGATTTGGTATCAAAGGCAAGTTGGCCCCACGTTACATCGGACCTTTGCGCATTCTCGCTAAACGTGGAGAAGTTTCCTACCAACTTGAACTACCTCCGCACCTTTCCCGAGTACATGATGTATTCCATGTGTCACAACTCAGGCGTTGCTTCAAGCCCATCCGCGAAGTCGACCATGAAACGCTTGATCTCCAAGATGACCTTTCTTATCGAGAGTACCCTGTTCGTATTCTTGATTCAGCAGAGCGTGTCACTCGTCGTCAGAAGATCAAGTTCCTCAAAGTGCAATGGTCACATCACTCCGAGAAAGAAGCAACCTGGGAAAGAGAAGACCGCCTCCGTGCCGAGTACCCCACCTTCCTCCCGACGACTTCTGAATCTCGGGACAAGATTCTTTTGAGTAGGGGCGAGTTGTCACAACCCAAGTTTAGGTAAGTGCTAGGTTTGTTTGTGCCTTTGCATCATGCAAAAATTCAAATGAAATTAAAAAATGGGGAAGCAGAAAGCCCTGAGAAATTAATTCAAATGGCGAGATAAAAATCTTTTTCCAAAAATCATTTGAATAATTGGAAAATTCCTATAAATGATGCTGATCATTTTAAAAGTGGTTTGGGTATTTTCCCATGCCCATGGAATATTCAAAAATTCAAAAGGTGCCCTGGAAATTCAATTTGACCCCTATTTGAATTGAAATTCAAATTGATTGAATTTAAAAAATGCCCGAAAGTCACAAGTGGCTTGCTACTGGCCACCTAGGATTTATAAAAATATTTGGGCATTTTTATAAAATGCTATGGTAATTTTTACTGAGGCAAAACAAAATAACAGAAAAAGAAAAGAAGAAGAAAAAGAAAAGAGGAAACAACCGCTGACTTCAGGCCCAACTAAATCCCCCCCGGCCCACCTGGCCTCGGCCCAGCCCACCCCCAGCATGTCGTCTTCCTCAGAGCGCCGAAGCAGCTCGGTGGCGCGCTCACCACCGCGCACGCCACCGAGGCCACTCCAGAAGCCCCCCTTGCCCCTTGTCTCGCCACGCAACGCCTAGAAGCCGCCCACACCTTTCCCCCCTCCGCTGCTTCCTCCCCGTCGCTCTCCGGCGAGATCCCACCCGCACCTGAGCAACCAAACGCGCCGCCGTCGACTGTTTGCGTGGCCAACGTCCCCCTCGCAACAAACCGAGGTGTCCATCGAAGCCCCCACCGCCGTCTTCACCAAGCTCGGCCTTCAATTTTGGTCAAGACCCACCGGAGCCGTCGCCGTCTTCAACGTTCCCTCGCCGGAGCCAGAGATGGTCGCCGTCAAATTGCGTCATCTCCGCGCGCCCCAGCCTTCGCCGTTGCCTCCGTGAGCTCCAGGGTGAGCATCCGCGTCGCTCTTCCCTCTCCAAGCCTCCTCCCGAGCCCCCTAGCTCGTCTTCGTCAGAGGCAGTGGCCGGCCGCCGCAAATCTTCGACGCCGTCGTGTCCACAACCCTTCCCAAGTCCCCCAACCTGCACCCCTCGTTGCGTACGGTCACGGGCGATGTGTTGGCGCAAGAACCGTGCCCTTCCGTGGCCAAACGCAAACTCCGGCGACACGCCGCCGCGCGCAGAGGTCGCCGCCGGCAAGCGGGGTTAATTAACCCCTAATCCACCCCTAACCCACCCCCACAGAGACAGACAGGTGGGCCCCCTGGCCCCCTTAATCCAAATTAAGTTTTTTTAAACAGAGGGGTTAACCCCCTGAGACTGACACCCTGGACCCACTGGTCAGCCCCACTGTGACATCAGCATTGCATCATGCTGATGCAATAAACCAATTTCCAGAGAATTAATTATATTCCAGAAAATCCAGAAATTGATTAAAACTTCCAAAAATCATAGAAAATTCATATTAACTCCAAATTAAACATATAATATATGAAATATTATCAGAAAAATGCAAGGATTATGAATATGCAATTTGTTTTTCTGTTTGACCATTTTAAAATGGGTGAACAGTAGCAAACATGCATATGGCATAATTTGAATTTGAATTTGAAGTTTGAGTTTGCATTTCAAATGCAATATACTTCAATTAAGATGAATATGCTACAAACCAGTACCATTCACATCATGGACAACCTGATCATGTGTATGTGCATTTTTACTTCCGAAGTTGTCCCCCCTTGTTGATGATTGCCTCCGATGACAGACGTTCCGAGACGGTGATCACCCCCGAAGAAGAAGACCACCGTTAAGACCCGTGTATCATCAGCAAGGCAAGCAAACCCCATTGATCATGTCTATAAAATCCTACTTCCCTCTCAGTCTCGCTTATGCATGTTTAGGAGATCACCGAGACACGTTCTATCGCATAGTTGAACCCATTCCGATGCATGACCTATCATTTTGTCACCGTATTAAGCAAACCACAATCCTAGCAGATTTAGGAGTTGACTGATGAGCATGTGGCCCCTACAACTGTTACTTCTTTTGCTGCTTAGTGATACAATGAGGATGTTATGATTGTGAGTCGGGATGGATGATCACAGTGATGATAATGTTAACGTGTTGGTGAATCCACCCTAAACAAAGGTGAACGATGAGAGGCTGTGTAGGAGTACACAGTGGGTTGTCTCGTTGAACACTGCCCTAGGCCCCGAGTTCCTGTTTTGTGATCCAAGACAAAGAGTATGACCACATGTAGGGTTTTATGGGAGCCCCGTTTGGCCTCTTTACGTACCCGATCCGGTCCAGGAGTCACACTAGATTCGGGCTTTCCATTTGACCTAACTATAGATATGTGGGTGGACCTGTGAGGCAGTGAAACCGTAACGCCCCGGTCACACACCGGTTCCCGGCGTACACCTGGCGGGATCTAGACTATCCCCACAGAGCAACACTAGTCTTTCCTGCGCACTTTGTCCTCACTCATGCGCACCCGGGAACAATTTCCCGGTCGGTCACCCATCCTCAAATCGCTCCAAGCCAAGCACGCTTAACTTTGGAGTTCTTTGGATCTGGGCTCCCGAAAAAGAAGGTGCACCTTGTTGATATGAGTAGTCTTTCATTCCTACTAAGTCAGGATGTCACACACACCCACCCAAAGGAACCGACGTCCTCGTCGGCCCACAGGAACGTTCCCTCTTGGCACACGTTTGTGCGTCCAGTACCGACACACGGCTCACCCATGTTCGCGCACTGACCCGCACACACCCGTATAACCGCGAGGGTCGGCTCTGATACCATTTGTAACGCCCCGGTCACACACCGGTTCCCGGCGTACACCTGGCGGGATCTAGACTATCCCCACAGACCAACACTAGTCTTTCCTGCGCACTTTGTCCTCACTCATGCGCACCCGGGAACAATTTCCCGGTCGGTCACCCATCCTCAAATCGTTCCAAGCCAAGCACGCTTAACTTTGGAGTTCTTTGGATCTGGGCTCGCGAAAAAGAAGGTGCACCTTGTTGATATGAGTAGTCTTTCATTCCTACTAAGTCAGGATGTCATAGAAACCATCTGTCAAAGGTGGCGTCTCGGTCCCTTGCATTATCTGAGTCCGTTTCGTGGAACCGGCCGGACTCTCGAGCGGTGACAAACTCAGGTAGTCGACTCCTGGATTAGAGAAGGTGATGTGAGAGTAGTGCCTTGGTTTCATCCACATCCGACACCCGCTTGAAGGGTGACAAGAAAGAGGCGATAAGTGATGACACGCGTGTGAAGATGTACACCCCTGCAGGGTTAATGAACTGTTCGAATAGCCGTGTCCGCGGTTATGGACTACTTGGAGACCTTTACTTGATCATAGACAACTTGAATGGATACTTATAAAACTCGCAAGATAAGCATGAGTGCTATGGCATGCTTCCTCGTGGGGGAAGTTGAGGAAGTAACCATAGTGGTGTATTGGTTGGAGACTTGGTAGTGGACTCATGTACGCTTCTTACCTCAAAGTCTGGTACTCGTAGTTCAGGGCTAGCCAAGTCAAAGCTGGCACTTCTGCATGTGAAACCCCACCTCCCTTTACCTTGATACTTGAGCATGAGTAGTGTAGTTCTGATGTAAGTCTTGCTGAGTACGATTTTCTACTCACGTTTGCTTATTCTATGTTTTAGATGAGAACCGGACCCCGATGGAGTCACCTTCGTGAAGCTCGACGATGACTAAGCTAGTATAGTTCCAGACAACAGTCTGGCCCCTCGTGGAAGGGCATGTATGTTTACAAGGCTTCTCTAAGCCATTTGTTAAACTTGTCTGTACTCAGACCTAATTTGCTTCCGTTGTATGATGTAATGTTGATCACAAACATGTGATCTTTGTATACTCTATGTGTAAGTCAATAAAGAAGTACTTTGTAGAGTTATGTGATGATACCTGCTGTTCATACTAGGCATGTGTGTTGCGTGTATGTTTATATCATGCATGTCTTAGTATGGGTTTTCGAGACCTTAGTTGTGATCTGGCTGGCGGTATTTTATAAACCAAGTGGCCCTTAGATGTGCGCAGCTTGGGGCATCGCGATGCGATTGTTCGTGACTCCGTCACGTGCACACTTTGTGGTATGATCGAGCCCGCCCTAGACCCCGACTAAGTGATCGGGCTGGAGTAAGTCTATGTAAGATTTAGGATCCAATCGATAACATGGTTGAGGCGGCTTGTCTAAGAGTATGGGATTCACCACCCATAAGCATTTAGACTTGTGAGCGGACGTTGAGGACCCATCTCAGTTGATCATCCGGCCTGGATGGGATGCCCCTCACGTTTGATGCTTTCCGAGAGCGTTCAGTGCTTGGCCTTGTCTGCTTAGACAAGTGGGTACGGCTCTCGGCTCTCCATGTGATTGTATCGTGACTGGAATTACATACGCTAACCCCCGGGTCCCGACAGCTTGGACCCGTGTGGTTATGGGCATCGATGTTTTTCTCTTTGCCAGTAGGCATTTGATTGTAGTCTGTACTCAGACATGTATCTTCCGCTGATGTATTGTATTTAAGGCAATTGTATGCCGATTGTATGAGATGTTGTATCCTTGTATCTATAATGTTGTGATATCATGTTGGAAATCCGGGGCATATGGCTTTGTCATATGTCGCGGTGGGATCGATATGTGCTTCTCCCCCGGATCTGGGTGGAAACACCTAGATCTAGACCAGTACCGCATATCAGTCCTTACAACTTGGTATCAGAGCCTCACCGACCGTAGGATCCCTTCTCTGGCCGAAGTCGAGTCTAGACAAAAACTATTTTGTAGTTACTAAGTTAGTTATCGGAGAGTAGGAATCTTTTTACTCCTTATCCTTGCTCTGGTCAGGAAAAGTGTCGTAAGTGTTTACTCTCGCCTTATCACCTTTCAAACTTTAGGATCCCGAGTGAGTGGAGTATCGGAACCGTTACAATGCCTTACTTGCAGCGTATTGTCTCGATTCCGATCTCAGGTTTGGGAAATCCTGTAGTACCTTTAGTTCTTCCAACTCTGGTTTACATCTTGGTCACCCGTTGCCATCCATCCTTTTGCCCAGTGTTTTCACGACTTGCGTCGAACTGCACTGTCCTTTGATCCATCTTTCATTGTCGTTCTCCCTCTTGACACTGACGGTTTCATTTTTTCCGACGATGTCGTCTCTCTGCGGAAATTTATCTCGACAGAAATTCGACGTCAACATGGAGTAGAGTCCCTTGTTGGTGGTGTTGAAGATCGTCGACTCTCTTTTTCTTCCCCCTTCTCCCTCGGATTGTCCACGATCTCGGGATGAGATCCCTTGTTGGTGGTGTTATATTGTAACAACCCAGATTTCACAAAAATTAAAAATTTTGTTTTCGGTGTGAATTGTTTGATTGTCTGATTTGTTTGCGCTGTTTGCATCCCCGATTTATCAATCGGCGATTATTTCACCCCCTCTTATCTCATATCGGACGGAGACCGACCCTTGCCACCCTGACACTCGACATTTGCGACACCGGGTTTCGCCCGATCACCGTCGCGGAAACCGCACGAGACCAGCCACAGCCAACGGAACGAAAAACCCCGTTTAATAATTAAACGGGTTATTTTTATAGCGCGCCGGAAAGTGTTCTCTAAGCGGTTCCAACGCGAGGTGAACGCCGCCGGCTCGACGCGCTTATCGCACAGTTCGATGTTTTACCCGAATCGGAGGTCCTGCGGACCCTCGGCGGTCAGAAACATAAACACCGCGCGCGCGAGAGAAAAAACCGGGAATGTTTTTGCAAACTGCGAGCCACCTGGGCTATATAAAGACCACCATACTCCTACCCCTTTCTAGGGTTTCCCTAGCCACAAAATTGCAGCCACCCCCTCAGATCTGCCTCCAAAATTGCCCCGTAGTCCTCCAAACCCGAAACCTAGCACAGATCCGTTTGCAGCTGTTCGATCGCGAGATCGGAGGGCCGTGGACGTGCCACGTCACCTCTCTCCTCTCTCTCTCCAGCCGGCCGAGCTCCTCCCGATCCGCACCACCCCGACGTCCAACTCCGGCGAGGCGCGCCGCCCCCTCAGGCCAGCCCTCCGCCGCCGGTCATCTCCTCCTCTCTCTCAGTTTCTCTCCTCACCGCGCCCTTCTCTCCTGTTGGATATGTGCCCTTGAGGCAAATTAATAAAGATATTTGTCACATATCTGTTTGTTCATAATACGTTATATATTGTGCTAGAACTTTATTAAGTGGAAACATTAATACACGTGTGATATATAACAACCTGGTCCCTAGTTAAACTCAGGCATACTAGCTCATTGGGCAATTGATGATCAAGGTTTCCTGACCATGAGAACATAATAGTATATTGACAATGAGGTCATATCATTAGGAGAATGATGTGATGGACACACACCCACCTTAAGCATTGCAGTGTGATCAAGTCACATAAGTTCAGCATTGCGATGACTTAATAACATAGTGACTGAATCCTTAGACCGTGATGATCATACATAATTTCTATCTATTAGGATGCTTTGAGTGAATTAACCGTTACACTGAAACATGGTAACTGAAAAGGTGTATCTTGGGTATTCCGAAGTAGATATGTTGAGCACAAAGGGATCAAGTCATATTGTTAACGGTTCAACAGCGATGAAGTTTATTCGATGGAAGCGTAGGGGCACATCAAGGATTGTAACCAAATCCCACATGATGGTCATTGGTCAGAGAGTGTCTCGATCATGTCTACTGTCTCCCGGACCGTAGGGTGTCACACTTAAGGGAAATCGATGCATTAAGGATTGATTCGGGATCATCGGTGAAAAGAGAGAAAACACCGGAAATGTACCGGGAGGTGCCGGAAGCTATTCCGGATATTTTGAAAGGTTAAAAATAATATATATTAATGTTTAAATATGTTTTATTAATTAATTGACAGAATTAAATATTAAAAATAATTTAAGTAATTAATTAAAAAGGTGAAAAGGTATTTGGGCCTTAAAAGGCCCATGAGGGGAAGGGGGAGCCTCCCCCCTTGGGCTTGGCGCCAAGGGAGGGGCCCATCCCCCCTCCTAGCCGCACCACTCCCCCCCTTGGGGGTTTAGTCCCACATGGGGGAAGGGGAGGGGGTGGAGCCCCTCCTTGGCCTATATAAGGAGGGGTGGGGGTATCTTTTTCAACACAACATCTGTTACTTGCATCGCCATAGCATAGTTCTTGGGTTTGTGAGTCGTAGGTTAAGAATTTTTTTTGTTTTATGCCCCGTTCCCCAATAGTGGTATCATGAGCAAGGCTATGCGTAGATGTATTGTATGGATAGAACATATCTAGTATATGGACATCAATTCTCCAATTGTTACCCTCACACGTGTACTCGTTTAGCATTGTTGCATTGTCCTGATGAAGCGACCCCGACCGACCTTACATGTTTACGCGAGACTGGTTCCACGCCTGCAATGGAGGTCCCCGACTGGGGTGTAATAGAGACAATTGCGGGATTGGTGTTGTCGCTTGTTTTCGTAGGATAGAAAATGATTCTTTTCTCCAAACCCCTAGCAGCCATGTAAAACTTGCACAAGATAAAGTAGAAGGCGTTTTAACTTTAATTTGCATGTCGGGGGGAATCATAGCATGTATGATTTATTGGTTTACTTCCTGTTTTGCTAATATGATAGATATAACGACGATAGCATGATAGGACAATCTCTCACAATACCAACATTGTGTTCTCCTTTAATGTGGACCGCCTGGAAAGATCGCCCTTATGGCTGACACACCATACATTGGGTCTCACACATAATTGATACGTCCCAAACGTATCTATAATTTCTGCTTGTTCCATGCAATTTTATGCGAGATTGATACAAGTTTTGCTACACATTCATATCATTTTACACATATTTTGGCTAACCTATTAACTCAGTGCACCCAGTGCCAGTTTATTTCTGCTGATGTCTTTAAGTTGCAGGTATTTTACCCCAATTTTTAGAGACGAAAAAAGTCCAGAAAAATTATATTAAAAATTTTAGCAGAACGGAAGATTCCGGAACCTCGGAGGAGGGCCAGGGGCCCCCACCTGGCACCCAGGCGTCTAGGTGGCACGGCCGCCCCCTGGCTGCGCCACCAGGGCGCCTGGGTGCCTTGGCCCACTCCTGGCTGCCCCCTTTGGCCTATATTACCTCTTCGTCCAGGAAACCCTCGAGGAGAACCCCGCACCGCGAAATACCTCTCTGTTCCACCGCCGCCACGCTTCCAAGATCGGGAGCACCAGAAGCCTCCTTCCCGGCACCCTGCCGGAGGAAAGAAGGACCACCGGGAGCTTCTCTACCACCATGGACGCTTGATACGTCCCAAACCTATCTATAATTTCTGCTTGCTCCATGCATGTTTTGGGTGTTATTGCTATGCTTTTGATACACTTTCATACACTTTTGATCATATTTGGACTAACCTATTAACTCAGTACAACCCAGTGCCAGTTTCTGTTTTCTGCTGTCTTTTTATTTCAGGTTTTCCCATTACGTAAAATGCCAGAAAAAATCCGGGAAAAATATATAAAAAATCAGCGACATGGAAGCTTCCAGAGTCCCGAAGGGGGGCTAGAGGGGACCCACCAGGGCTCCAAACGCCCTATGGGAGCGGCCCAGGTGTGGCCGCGCCGGGGGGCGCCTGGACCCCTGGTGGCCCCCCTGGCTGCCTCCTTTCGCCTATATATTTCCTTCGCCCCAAAACCCCCGAGAACAGAACCCTTTTTCACGATCTCGCCTCTGTTCCGCCGTCGCCGCGCTTCCAAGATTGGGAGCACCAGAAGAACTCATCTCGGGACCCTTCCGGAGGTAGGATTAACCTCCGGGAGCTTCTCCACCACCATGGATGCTTCCCGGATGATCGTTGAGTAGTTCACCTTGGACCATGGGTCCATGATCAGTAGCTATGTGATGTTCTCTCCCCGTCTTTGTTCTTCATGGATTAGACCTTGTGAGATAGTTGTCACAACCCCAATTTAGGCAAGTGCTAGGGTTTGAGTTACCTTTGCATCATGTAAAAAAATTCAAAGAGAAAATCAAAAATGGGGAAAAGAAAAGCCCTGAGAAAATTAAATCAAATGGCCAGATAAAAATATTTTTCCAAAAATCATTTGAATGTTTGGAAAATTCCTAGAATTGTTGCTGATCTTTGCAAAAGTGGTTTGGGGATTTTCCCATGCCCATGGAATATTCAAAAATTCAAAAGGTGCATTGGAAATTAAATTAAACTCCAATTTGAATTTAAATTCAAATTGTTTGATTTTCAAAAGTCACAAAAACTTATGAGTGGCTAGCTATTTATGTTATAAGCCCACATAAAAGTTTTCATGATTTTATAAAATGCTCTACTATTTATTTCAGAGCAAAACAAATAGAAGAAAAAGAAAACAGAAAGAAAAGGAAAAACGCAAAGCTGCCCACCCCCCCTAAGGCCTCGGGCCCAACTAAACCTAGCCGGCCCAGCCCAGCTCGCCCGTTGTCGTCTTCCTGCCGACGCCGAAGCAGCTCGGTGGCAAGCCGTGGGCACGCCGACTGCCACCGCGACGCCGACCGCCTTCTAGGCCTCCCCCTCCCTCGCTCTTGCGCCACGCACACGCCAGATCCGCCTCGCAGTCTTCTCCCTCCTCTGGCTCTCTCCCCACGCTCTCTCTCTCTCATTTCTGCGCGAACCCGAGCCCTCGCTGGAGTGAGCCCCGTGCGCCCGCGTGGCCAACGGCGACGAGAAGCGCCACCGCCGTGTCCAACAAGTCAGCCGCCGTCGTCTTCGTCTTTCCGTGGAGTGAATCGAGCCCGGAGGCCACAGCGGAGACGTCCTCTTCATCGAGCCACCGCCGGGCACAGTGGACGCCGGCGAGCGATTCTCCTCCGTCAGCCCTCCTCCGGCCTCCTCGACGGTCCCTTCGCACTTAGGGTGAGCTCGCGCCCATTTTCCCTCTCCCCTTGACGCATCCCGTGGCCTGGAGCACCGAGGCCGTCGCACCAGAACTCCGGCAGCCGCTGCTCTTGTCGTCGGCGTCGAAGTAGCCGTCCCCGAGACCCCCAGCTTGTCCCAGGCGAAGCACGCGAGCAAGGGGATCCCTCTGGTGGTCTTTCCGTTCGATTTGAAGCACTGGAGCGCCGTCCAGCACCACTCCGGCGAGTCTCCAGTCACCGGCGGCGACACTCCGGCCAGCCCGGTTAATTAACCCTAATCCACCCCTAAACCACCCCCACAGAGACAGACAGGTGGGCCCCCTAGCCCCCCTAAGCCCTCTGTTTAGTTTAAACAGAGAGGGATTAACCCCTCTCCCACTGACAGGGTGGACCCACACGTCAGCCCCCCTGTGACATCACCCTCACGTCATGATGACGTAATAAACAGTTTTTCCAGAAATTTAAAATAATCCAGAAAAATCCAGAAAAGGGCTTAAACTTTGGTAATTCATAGAAAATTCATATTAACTCCAAATTTAATAAATAATATGTCTAAAAATATCAGAAAAATCCAAGGATTATAAATATGGGCTCTGTTTTCATGTTTGACCATTTTAAAATGGGTGAACAGTGCAAAACATCCATATGGCTTTATTTCAAATTCAAATTTGAAGCACATTTGCAAATGACTTTGCATTTGACTTCTTTTAAATGGAATTGTACCCACATTGTGATCAATAACATCACCATTTCAATATTGATCATGTGTTTGAGCATTGCAAATAAATTTATACCTTGTTTGATTGTTTGCTCGATAGACGTGCAACCGGAACCGGAGGCCACCCCCTTCGTTGAAGACCCCGATATCGAACCTCATCAGCAAGGCAAACAAACCCCATTGATCATGTCTATAAAATCCCAATTCCCTCTCAGTCTCGCTTATGCATGTTTAGGAGATCATCTTGTATCGATTCTACCGCATAGTTGAACCCATATCCGATGCATGACCTATCATCTTGTCACAGTAGTAAGCAAACCACAATCCTAGCTGACATAGGAGTTGATTCATATCATGAGGCCCCTGCAACTGTTATAGCTTATTGCATGCTTAGTGTTACATGAGGTTGCTTTTGATGTGAGTCGGGATGATGGTGAACATGGTGTTGATGAAAGTGAAACTGTGTCGGTGAATCCACCCTAATACAAGGTGAACGATGAGAGGCTGTGTAGGAGTACACAGTGGGTTGTCTCATTGAACACCGCCTTAAGCACCGAGTTCTTGTATGGTAATCCAAGACAAAGAGTACAACCACACATTGGGCTCACTGACCCCTCTCGGCCTAGTACCTTGATCCGTGTCGACGTCCAGGAGTCACATTACTTCGGGCCTTCCATTTGACATATGCATAGCAAAAGAGTGAGTGGAAATGTTGCATCATCCTAGATATGTGGGTGGATCTGTGAGACAGTGAAACCATCTGTCAGAGGTGGCGTCTCGGTTGCCTACATTGTCTGGGTCCGTTTCGTTGATCCGGCCGGACTCTCGAGCGGTGACAAACTCAGATAGTCGACTCCTGGAATAGACCGGTTGTGAGCGAAGTGTCGTGGTGAACATCCTCGCTGTCACCTCTTGAACGGTGGCGAGACCTGGCGGTAACCGATGGTCATGTGTGTGTAGCTTACACCCTTGCAAGGTTAACAAAACTATTCGAATAGCCGCGTTCGCGGTTAAGGACTACTTGGAACCTGTACCTGATTATTAGACAACTTGAACTGGATACTTCTAAAATACACCAAGATAAGTGTGGGTGCTATGGTGTGCTTCCTCGTGGGGAAGTCGAGGAAGTAACCCTAGTGGTGTATTTGGTTGGAGATGTAGTGGACTCGTGTACGCTTCTTACCTCAAGTCTGGTATTCGTAGTTCAGGAATAGCCAAGTCAAAGCTGTCACTTCTGCTTGATGAAACCCCACCCCCTTTACCTTGATACTTGAGCATGAGTAGTGTAGTTCTGATGTAAGTCTTGCTGAGTACGACTTTGTACTCACGTTTGCTTATTCTATGTTTTAGATAAGAACCGGACCCCGATGGAGTCACCGTCGTGAAGCTCGACGTTGACTAAGTTAGCATAGTCCCAGACAGCAGTCTGCTCCCTCGTGGAAGGGCATGTTTGTTGTACAAGGCTTCTCTAAGCCATTTGTTAAACTTGTCTGTACTCAGACCTAATTTGCTTCCGTTGTATGATGTAATGTGATCACAGACATGTGATCTTTGTATGCTCTATGTGTATATCAATAAAGAGTACTTTGTAGAGTTATGTGATGATACCTGCTGTTCATACTAGGCATGTGTGCTGCGTGTATGTTTATAACATGCATGTCTTAGTATGGGTTTTCGAGACCTTAGTTGTGATCTGGCTGGCGGTCTTTTATACACCAAGTGGCCCTTAGATGTGCGCAGCTTGGGGCATCGCGACGCGATTGCTCGTGACTCTGTCAAGTGCACACTTTCTTGTATGATCGAGCTCGCCCTAGACCCCGACTAAGTGATCGGGCTGGAGTAAGTTTATGTAAGAGTTAGGATCCAATCGATAACATGGTTGAGGAGAATTGTCTATGAGTATGGGATTCACCACCCATAAGCATTTAGACTTGTGAGCGGACGTTGAGGACCCATCTAAGTTGATCATCCGGCCTGAATGGGACGCCCCTCACGTTTGATGCTTACGGAGAACGTTCTGCGCTTGGCCTTGTCTGCTTAGACAAGTGGGTACGGTTCTCGGCTCTCCGTGTGATTGTATCGTGACTGGAATTACATACGCTAACCCCGGGTCCCGACAGATGCCCTACATGATCAAGGCACATATGTAATTCTTTCTGCTGTTGCTATGTTGAGTTTGCTGGGATCTGATGGATTATGAGACTATGTTCAGATTGTGATGAGTAATATATTCCGTTCTTTTCTTTTATATTTGTGTTCTTGAGTAATTCTTGCATGTTATCCATTTTTGTTTATTGCTTTGGCCAAGTAGTAGGTATGGACTCCAAGAGGGAGCGTTATGCTTGATTGTGGGTTCATGCCCGCTGATGATTATCTTGAGTGACAGAAACATGAGTCTAGGGGATGTGATGTTGCCACAAGGGGGAAAACAACGGTGCTTGTAATCGCGGTTGCAAGGATTGTTTACTTTACGCAAAGTTCTTTTAATGCAGTTGTCTGTTGCTTTGGGTTTACACTTTGGGTGGGGCTCGCAACTTAATACCAGCGAGATGTTCTCGATACATATCTCAAGGTGGGTGATTAGTAGTAGATGCAGATAGATTTCGGTCTACTTGTCTTGGCATACTTCCCATGATTTTGAGCCTCTTCCTTTATTTTGTAGCATAGTTAGCATTGGTTTGTGCCCGTAATCCTGTCAATTTCCCAGTTGTAATTTGTTTACCTTGCATAACTGTTTATCGTCTTTTGGGAGAGAGACATCACTAGTGAACATCATGGGACCCTGGTCCATATTTCCACAACTGTTTACACCCTCAATTTACTTCTTGCTTTTACTTTCTAGTTGCTGTTATCATTATCTTTTATCTCTTGTGTTTGATACTTTGTAAGCAACAAGACCAGAGAGATTGACAACCTCTTTGAAGTTCGTTGGGAGGAAAGTTATTTGTATCTGTGTCCAGGTCCACGTCTTCTGTAAGCGCTAGAGCAGAAGAAACCTACTTGTCGTCATTGGAGTCTTACTGGTGCAATCTCAACCTTGGTATCTTCACCAAGATAAATTTGTCGCTACGCTACATCTCAACCTTCCACTTGGGGTAACCAACGAAGGGCGAGAAGCCATTATCAACTCTCGCGCATCAAGCAAATTACTGGTGCCGTTGCCGGGGACTCCACTCCACAAGATAGGGGAGTTGCACGCTATCTTTATCTTTGCTTTTTTTAGTCTTGTTAGTTTACCTTTCAGTTTGTTCTTTAGTGTCCTTTATCAAAAATCACAAAACAATTGCTTGTCCTGCTTTCTGCTACTATGGGTACCACTAAAAACACTAAGTTGTGTGACTTCACTAGTCACAACAAAAATGATTTTATCTGCACTCCTATTTCTACACCTGCTACTTCAGCAATCTCTTATGAAATTAAACCTGCTTTGCTGAACCTAGTTATGAGAGATCAATTCTCCGGTGTGGGAGATGATGCCGCTTTACACTTAAAATAATTTTTTTGAGCTTTGTGATATGCAAAAGTATAAAGAAGTAGAAGGTGATATTGTTAACCTTAAGCTTTTTTCCTTTCTCCTTGAGGGAGTGAGCTAAAATTTGGTTTCAATCCTTGCCTAGGAATATCATAGATTCTTGTGATAATTGCAATGATGCTTTTATTGCGAAGTATTACCCACATGCTAAAATTATCAAATTGAGGAGTAATATTATGAATTTTAATCAATTAGATAATGAACATGTTGCCCAAGCTTGGGAACGTATGAAATCTCTTATTAAGAAATGCCCTACACATGGTTTGACTATTTGGATGGTTATCCAGACTTTTTATGCAGGCTTGAACTTTACCTCGCGGAACCTGTTAGATTCGGCCGCGGGAGGAACCTTTATGTCAACAACACTTGGTGCTCCCACAAAACTTCTAGATGAGATGATGACCAACTATTCCCAATGGCACACCGAACGAGCTCCAACAGGTAGGAAGGTAAACTCTGTCGAGGAGATATCCTCCCTAAATGAAAAAGTTCACTTGATTATGTCTCTACTTACCAAGCAAGCTCCTATTGATCCTCATGATGTTCCTTTAAATTCCTTGGTTGCTCAAGAAAAAGTAGATTTCAACTTTATCTCTAGAAACAACTTCAACGACAATGCTTATATGAGTAACTTTGCTAGCAATCCTAGACCATTCCCATCCAACAACTATGGGAACATCAACACTTATCCTAGCAACAAGAACTCCACTTCTGAATTAGAGAGCATGCTTAAGGAATTTATTACTACCCAAAAATCCTTCAACAAGAGTGTAGAGGAAAAATTAGACAAATTAGATAATCTCTCTTTGAAGGTAGACAACATAGCCCTTGATGTTGAGATGCTTAAAATTAGAACTTCTCCCCTCGAGGAGAGGAAGGCCACTCCAATTAACGTTATTCAAGTGAAAATCAATGAAAACATTAGGATGATGGCTAAACTTAAAGAAAGATGGGCTAGAGAAAAGGAGGAAGAAGATAGAATTAAGAGCCTTCCTACACACCACACTGTTGCTACCATCCAAGTTGTTGAGTATACCCAAACTAGCACCGAACACACTCCTAGTCCCATTGGACCTATTAATGGTAATGCTATTAACTCAACCATAGAAGAAGAAACTCATATGAACAGAGAAGCTTTCAAACAAGTGATCCTAGATGACACCACTACCACCTTTGATAGTAGTGACATTGATTTTGATAGTTGCACCCTTTCTGAAGTTATTAGCTTACTTCACAAAATGTCTAGAGACCCCCACACTAGGACACTAAATCTTGCCTTCATGGAGCATATCACCAATGCTCTCATTAAAGCTAGGGAGAAGAAGCTTAGGGTAGAAGCCTCCATACCTATAAATCTAGAAGATGGTTGGGATCCTATGATAAAAATTAAATTGAATAACTTCTCTTGCTATGCTTTATGTGATGTTGGAGCTAGTACCTTCGTTATGCCCAAAAGAATGTATGATATGTTTGAATTGAAACCTTTTGATCCTTGTTCTTTTGATGTTCGTCTCATTAATTCTTCCGTAAAGAAACCTTTGGGGAAGATTGACAATGTTCTTATCATTGTCAATGACAATTATGTTCCCGTTGATTTTACTATTATGGACATTGAGTGTGAACCTTTATGTCCAATTATTTTGGGACGTCCTTTTCTTCGCACCGTTGGTGTCTTCATTGATATGAAAGAGGGGAATATAAAATTTCAATTCCCTCTGAAAAAGAGGATGGAACACTTCCCTATAAATAAAATCAAGTTACCTTTTGAGTCCGTTACACGGGCTAGCTATTCTCTTTCTCTTGATAAAACTTGATTCTTCTTTTTGCTTCGTGCCTAGCTCAAAGGCGTAAAAGAAAGCGCTTGCTGGGAGGCAACCCAAGATGTTTTTCCTTCTGTTTTTAGTGGTCTTGATGATTGTTACTACTTTAGCAACATCATTGTATCTTTATTTTCAAGCTTTGTGCCAAGTTTAGCCTCCGATTGCAAGAAAGTTCAAAAGTTGCGACATACTGTCCAAAAAACAGATTCTGTCCTTGGACGAAAAAAATTAATGATAAATCACAAGATCATCTTTCTGATCTGAATTTTTTTGAAAGTCTGCTCTATATAATTATCTTTCGGGCGTCTGTTATGAGTTTTTTAATTTGAGTTGCAGAAGTACCCCAATAAAATTATTTACTACCTACTGGTCTGTTTTTCACAAATTCTGCCACGTTTTGCCTTTCCTCAGTTTTGCAAGTATTGCGCTAGGTTTTTCTTTGCAAAAACTTTTTTGCGGTATTGAGAAACAGTATCCATTCAAGAAAATCTTTAGAGGCAAATTGTTTTATTATGGGTACTAACCTCTCTAATCAGCTTATGATGAGTTATGTATGAAGGGAGTTTTCAAGTTTGCGAAGGAAGATGATGAAAGAAGATCCGAGAGTGTCAAATGATCAAGCTTGGGGATGCCCCAATGCACCCCCAAGAAATATTCAAGGAGACTCAAGCGTCTAAGCTTGGGGATGCCCCGTGCACCCCCTTCTCCATCAATAATTATCAGTTCGTCCTTCGTTCCACTATATTTTTATCACTTCATGCGTTATGTGCTATGATTGGAGCGTCTTGCTTTTTAGTTTTCTTTAGCTTTGCTTTCTGTTCATAACAAGTTAGAACCCAGCTTTGTTTGTGTGGCAGAGAAACACGCTCCACTTTAAACTAGAACACATCATAGGATTTTCATGCTTATCTCTCTTTTGTTGTGTGTTCTTTATCTTTTCGTAGCTGCTGTCATGTTTAGCTCTTAGTTTTTATGCTTATTCTTTTTAAGAGATTTTGTTTAGTTTGTTGTTGGAACTCTCTTGAGTTTTCATTTTTATCTTGTTTAGAGAGTTGTCTTGTTGCACTGAGTTGTGTCTTGACTTAAATTAGGTAGTTGAGGTTGCCATTCAATTGTAGTAGTAACTTGCAATAGTTTTGAGGTATTGTTGTGAGTAATGTTGGAACTTTTGGTGTCAAGATCTCTAGCTTATTAGTGATAGATGTCCTATTTTGGGCAATCCGTGTTTATTTTCAAAAACTACAAAAACTAGTTGAGAAATCTAGCTACTAGATGGATCACTAATCTTTGGAGGGATCGCATATTAGAGTACACTCACGTACCATGAGTCGAGGAGGCGCAAGGATAACCAAACCCCCATACAATCCTCCTCGGGGTACTTGTGTCTTTGTGAACCTCTTGATTAGATTGAGATTTACCAATAATAAATGCATGAGTTCTTTGGACTAATGTAAGTATTCGAAAGTTGACACTTCGACCTCCTCATATTTGCTAGCCTCTTCGGTACCGTGCATTGCCATCTTCTCACTCCGAGAATTGGCGTCTACCTCGCCGGTGCATCCAAACCCTTGGCATAATACGCCCTGTCATCATAAACCTCCTTATATCTTTCCTCAAAATAGCCACCATACCTACCTATCAAGGCATTTCCATAGCCTTTCCGAGATATATTGCCATGCAACACCCTACTTCTCATGACTCGATCTTCATGTCATACATGTTCCTGCTACACTGGCAGAGACATACATTTGCATACATCAGGATAGCTACATCTTCTTTATGTTGAGTACTTTTGTAAAGTGTGAAAGATCTCCTATACTCCTTGTAAAATAGAGTGTTGCCCCTAAGTGAGGAAAAGATCCCAAAGAGGAAAAATTAAAAGATCCCAAAGAGGACAAATGCGAGTTAAATAGAAAGAGCCATTGAGGCCACCAAAATACAAAAAATATAGAAAAAGGAGAAAGAGAAAATAAAAAGAGAGAAGGGGCAACACTACTATTCCTTTTGAAAGATCCACACTCGTACTCCCTCTTATATCTTGTGCTCCATAGATATGATCATATATGCATATAGCAATGTGGGGACCTTCACATGATAGAACTTGGCTTGTATATTCCAATGATGAGCCTCCTCAAATGAGCTCTAGGTCTTCTTGAGCAAGCACGTTGGATGCACCCCATCTAGTTCCATTGGAGAGCTTTCCATAGCTCATATGTGCATTCGTTGCATGGCAACCCCTACTCCTCACATCATATCTATCATTTGGCTCTCACTTGCCTATGATTGTCCTCATTGATGTGAGCTTTTCAAACCTTTTTGTCTTCCTCCTCCAACAACTCTCTCTCTCTCTCTTTTCCATCCTAAGTATCAATTTTCTTGCTTACGCTCATCGATTTCATGAGTTCTTAAAATATCGAAAGGGAGTGGATCCGTTTGACTTGTACCTGGCTAGTGGTCTGGGGACGTGTCAAGATAAGATTCCAAAGAAGACTAAGTGTGAAACTTTAGTAGATTGAGTTCTCAACAAATAAATATTTTTCTCTCTCGTATTCCCATCCCGCACTTCTTGCACACAAACACCATTTGAAGACATTCGAGTCACGGACAGCGAGAACTCTTGCACCCTTATGTTCTTTTGTTTCTTATTTCAATGCTAATATAGACTCTTGCCTATTATGACTTGAATTGAATTACATGCCTTGATTGATTTACTTAAAAGTTCTTATATGGTTGGTAGCATGTCACCACAGAAATTATGCTTGTTATCATTTACCTACTCGAGGACGAGTGATACACTCTCCTCATTGGTTACCCCAAGTGGAAGGTTAGATCTAGGATAGCGGCAAATTTCCCTCGGTGAAGATACCAAGGTTTGTCTCCAGTAGGACTCTGGAGATGATAAATAGGTGTCAACGGTGCAACTGACGTGGACCTGCACACAACACAAATAACTTTGCTTACCAACGAGTACATAGAGGTTGTCAATATCTCCGGCCTTGCTGTTCACAAAGGATCAACACAACAGATAATTATGATAATGGTGATAGCAACTAGAAAGTAAAAGCAGGAAAATAAAAGAGTGTGTAAATAGTGATGAGATTATGGACCGGGGTCTCGTGATGTTCACTAGTGATGTCTCTCTCCAAAACACGATAAAACTGCTATGCGAGGTAAACAAATTATAGCTGGGCAATTGACAGGATTAAAAACGCACCGCAATGCTAACTATGCTACAAAGAAAGGACGAGGCTCAAAAGCATGTGCGGTACGCCAAAATAAGTAGACCAAAATCCAACTGCGTCTTCTACTAATCATCCACCTTGAGATATCTACCCAGAACATCTCGCTGGTATTAAGTTGCGAGCCCCACCCAAAGTGTAAACCCAAAGCAACAGACAACTGCATTAAAAATAACTTTGCGTAAAGTAAACAATCATTGCAACCGTGGTTACAAGCACCGTTGTTTACCCCCCTTGTGGCAACAACACATCCCCTAGACTCATGTTTCTGTCACTCAAGCGTTGATGGCAAGAGAGTGTTAATACTCTTCAAGCCCTCGTTGATTACCGCAAGTGCAGGGTATGATATAGTGCAGCGGCAAGTTTTCCCTTGGCAAAGATACCAAGGTTTGTCTCCTATAGGACTCCGAAGGATACAAGAAGGTGGTAAAGTGAACAATGGCGCCGAGGTTGCTACTTCACCTGAACCTGCACACATATACAAATAACTTTGCTCCCAACGAGTACAAAGGAGTTGTCAATTCCTCCGGCCTTGCCGTTTACAAAGGATCAACACAAGAGATAATTATAGTGGCAACTGAAAGTAAAGACTGAAAGTAAATTGAGGGTGTACACAATGATATGAAGATGGACCGGGGTCCCGTGATTTTCACTAGTGATGTCTCTCTCCCAAAAGACGATAAAAGTTCTAGCGAGGTAAACAAATCACAGTTGGGCAATTGACAGGATTATGAAGGCACCACAATGCTAACTATGCTGCAAAGAAAGGAAGGGCTCAAAAGCAATGGGCAGTACGCCAAGGTAAGTAGACCGAAATCCATCTGCATCTACTACGAATCATCCACCTTGATATATCTATCCAGAACATCTCACTGGTATTAAGTTGCGAATCCCACCCAAAGTGTAAACTCAAAGCAACAGACACCTGCATTAAAAGAACTTTGCGTAAAGTAAACAATCCTTGCACCCGCAAGTACAAGCACCGTTGTTTTATCCCTGGTGGCAACAGCACATCACCTAGTCTCATGTTTCTGTCACTCAAGCTAGACATCAAGGGGATTATTTTTTATCTGATTTTCCTGGATTTTTTGGAGCATTTTTAATGGCCGGAAAACCTGAAATACAAAAACAGCAGAAAACAACAACTGGCAGCTGGGCGCACTGGGTTAATAGATTAGTCCAAATATTCTCAAAAGTGTATGAAAGTTCAAGCAAATCATGGCAAAGTCACACAAAACATGCATGGAGCAAGCAGAAATTATAGATACGTTTGGGACGTATCAACATCCCCAAGCTTAATTCCTGCTCGTCCTCGAGCAGGTAAATGATAACAAGCATAATTTCTGTGGTGACATGCCACACAACCATAAATGGACTTTTAATTAAAGCAATCAAAGCATGCAATTCAATTCAAGTCTTAACAAGCAAGATTCTATATTAGCATTGACACAAGTAACAAAAGAACAAAGGGTACAAGAGCTCTTGCTATCCGTGACTCGAATGTCTCCAAATGGTGTTTGCATGCAAGAAAGGGATAGGGAAATCCGAGAGAAATAAGTATTTTTGTTGAGAACAACTATCTACTAAATTTTCACACTTAGTCTCCTTTGGATTCTTATCTTGACTCGTCCCCAGACCACTAGCCAGGTACAAGTCAAATTGATCCACTCCCTTTCGATATTTTGAGCACTCATGCAATGGATGAGCGTGAGCAAGAAAGTTGACACCTAAAAGGCGAAACAGAAAGAAGGTGGAGGAGGAAGACAAAAAGGTGTGAAAGGCTCACATCATTGAGGAAAATCATAGGCGAGAGAAGGCCATATGATAGATATGATGTGAGGAGTAGGGATTGCCATGCAACGGATGCACATGTGAGCTAGAATCTCTCCAAGGAAACTAGTGGGGGTGCATCTAACTTGCTTGCTCAAGAAGACCTAGAGCTCGTTTGAGGAGGCTCATCATTGGAATATACAAGCCAAGTTCTATAGTGTGAAGGGTCCCCACATAGCTATATGCATGATGATGATCTCTATGGAGTACAAGGGATAGAAGATGAAGTACTAGTGTGGATCTCTCAAAAGGAATAGTAGTATGCCCCCTTCTCTCTTTTTATTTTTTATTTTCTCTTTTTTATTTTTTTTATTTTTTGGTGGCCTCAATGGCTCTTTCTAATTAACTCTCATTTGTCCTCTTTGGATCTTTTGATTTTTGTCCTCTTTGGGATCTTTTCCTCACTTTAGGGGCAATACTCTATATTTTACAAGAATATAGGAGATCTTTCACACTTTACAAAGGTACTCACATAAAGAAAATGTAACTATCATGATGCAAATATATGCCTCTGCCAGGATAGCAGGATATGCAATGATTAGGGCAAGGCCCAACTAGCATGCGGCTCATCGATCAAGCAAGTAGCATGTATGACATGAAGATCAAGTCATGAGAAGGTGGATGTTGCATGGCAATGTATCTCGGAAAGGCTATGGAAATGCCTTGTAGGTAGGTATGGTGGATGTTTTGAGGAAAGATATAAGGAGGTTTATGATGACAGAGCGTATCATGCCAAGGGTTTGGATGTACCGGCGAAGGTGGACGCCAACTCTCGGAGTGAGAAGATGGCAATGCACAGCACAGGAGAGGCTAGAAAAAGTATAGATGGGTGGAAGTGTCAACTTTCGAATACTCACATTAGTCCGAAGAACTCATGCACTTATTATCGGTAACTCTCAATCTAATCAGGAGGTTCACAAAGAGACTGGTACCCCGAGGAGGAGTGTATGGGGGTTTGGTTATCCTTGTGCATCCTCGACTCATGGTACGTGAGTGTACTCTAATATTCGAACCCTCCAGAGGTTAGTGACCCATCTAGTAGCTAGAGTTCTCAAGTAGTTTTGTAGGTTTTGAAAATAAACACGGATTTCCCAAAATACGACATCTATCACTAGTAGGCAAGAGCTCTTGACACCATAATTTCAAACATTACTCTAGTCAATACCTAAAAACTAAGGCAAGTTACTACTACAAAGAGAATAGCAACTTTAACTACCTACTTTCAGTCAAGACACAGAATTCACTGCAACAGGCAAACTCTCTAACAAGATAAAACATGCAACCTATAGAAAGTTCAACCTAAGACGAAAGAAAAGCTCTAGAAAAACTAAAGCACTACAACTAAACAAAACAGCAGCTAAGAAAAGAAAAAGAACAGCTCACAGCTAAAAGAATAAGCATGCAAATCCTATGAGGAATTCTAGTTCAAGCGGAGCGTGTATCTCTCCCACACAAAAAGAGTAAGTAATTTGGGATCTAACTTGTTACTACAGCAAAGAAAACAAAACAAACCTACAAAAGTAAAGAGCGAGACGCTCCAAGCATAGCACATAACGCATGAAGTGATAAAAATATAGTGCAACGAGAGACAAACTGATGATTGTTGATGAAGAAGGGGATTCACCGGGGGCATCCCCAAGCTTAGAGGCTTGAGTCTTCTTGAATATTTACTGGGGGTGCACATGGGCATCCCCAAGCTTGAGCGTTTGACACTCCTGAATCTTCTTTCATCATCCTCCATTGCGCACTTGAAAACTCCCTTCATACATAACTCATTGTAGGCTGATTAGAGAGGTTAGTACCCTAATAAAATAATTTTTCCTCTACTGAAAATAAAGATAAACTTGAAGAGCTACTGTTTCCAAAGATTTCCAAAAGGTTTTTGCAAAGAAAAAGCAAGCTTAAGGTTTGCAAAAGTAAAGAGAGACAAAACGTGGGAGAATCTGTGAAAAACAGAACAGCAGATAGAAAAGAATTTTTTAGGGATACTTCTGCAACTCAAATCAAAAAACTCGGAACATACGGAAGTTTCGTAATTGTATAGAGCATGCTGTGTAACAAATTCAGCTCAAAAAGAGGAACTGGGATTTTTCTCTGATTTTTCTAGTCACGAGGACAGAATCTGTTTTCTGGACAACATGTCACAACTTTTACTTCCCTTGCCGTATGAGGCTAAACTTGGCACAAAGCTTGAAAAGTAAAGATACAATGATGTTGATACAGTATTAACAATCATCAAGACCACTAAGAACAGAACAAAAGCAAAAAGAAAAACTTAAATTCGTTGCGGGTTGCCTCCCGAAAGCGCTTCTTTAGAGCCATTAGCTAGGCTTAAAGATTATAGAAGATGCTCTCACAAGAATAAGAATTTTTTTGAAGCAAAAGAGAGCATCAAGAAGAAAATATGAAACGCATTTAAGCCTAACCCACTTTCTATGCATAGGCATCTTGTAAGAAAATAAATCAAAGAAGCACAAAGTGACATGCATAGAAAGGTGGAAAAAGAACAACTTCAAAACTTCCAACATGAAGAGAGGTATTTTAGTAATATGGAAGTTTCTACAACCAAGCTTCCCTCTCTCGAAATAATTTTCAGTAGTAACATGAACAATATCAAGAATATAACTATCACATAAATCATGTTGTTCATGACCTACAAGCACACGTGTATAGTTTTCAACACGGTCTTTAGGATCATAAGATAAATGCAACCCATCACATTGAGCCTTAATAAGAGCACAATTTTCCGGAATATAAGTTGGAGGTTTCAAAAGGATAATATGGAAATCAAGTGTGGGTGCAATAGCAACAATTTCATTCTTAACGAGAGGAACTATAGCAAGTTCATCTCCGGAAGCATCATCCAGAGTGGCATCACGGCCATAAGCATAGAAGGCATCAACTTCATCAAAAAGGGATATTTCAAAAGAATCCATAGGATCATAACACTCATATAAGGTAAGAGTCAAAGAGTTACTCTCATTAGAAGGTATACATGGACGGCTCCATTCCTCCTCCTCTTGTCCGTCACTCTCCTCCTCTTTTTCATCCAAGGAGCTTTCAGGTTCAGTAATTTCTTCTTCCATAGAGTCCTGCAAAACATTAGTCTCTTCCTTTGGAGGAGAGATTCTCTCAAGATGATCAGTAATATAATAATTTGCATCGTAATTTTCCAAACAATAGTTAGTATAGCAAGACTCTCAGATTTGTAAGGGGCATCATTAATATTTTTAAGAAGAGAAGTAATTTCATAGGCACCCTTATAAGCAACAAATTCTTCTATTTCCTCTGCATCATAAAAATCATAGTTTCTCTTAGCATAAGAAGCTAAGGTTTCATCATCATTGTACTCACATTGGAAAGAAAGGTGTTTGTGCCTCATAAAGCAACAAGATTCATCCTTGCAGAAAGATATATTATATATTGAGCACAAGTTTCTAGCATACTCATACAACTGATGTATTTGTTTCCATAAGTGTATCCCCTTTTGAGACAAGCGGTGTTCCTTGTACCACTTTTGTTGATCCTCGGTGAATCCTCCATGCCAATAAGATCTGGTTTCAAAGAAGTCAGACATTGATTGGAAATTAAGGAACTAGACATACTATTTTTTGGATTTTTGATAAAGGACACGAAGACAGAAACTGAAAGGTAAACTAACAAGACTAAAAGAAAAGGTAAAAGATAGTGTGCAACTCCCCTAGCTTGTAGACTGGAGTCCCCGGCAACGTCGCCAGAAAACTTGCTGATGGCAAGAGAGTGTTAATACTCTTCAAGCCCTCCTTGATTACCCCAAGTGTAGGGTTGGATATAGTGCAGCGGCAAGTTTTCCCTTGGCAAAGATACCAAGGTTTGTCTCCCGTAGGACTCCGAAGGATACAAGAAGGTGGTAAAGTGAACAATGGCGCCGAGGTTGCTACTTCACTTGGACCTGCACACAGATACAAATAACTTTGCTCCCAACGAGTACAGAGGAGTTGTCAATTCCTCTGGCCTTGCCGTTTACAAAGGATCAACGCAAGAGATAATGATAGTGGCAACTGAAAGTAAAGACTGAAAGTAAATTGAGGGTGTAAACAATGATATGAAGATGGACCGGGGTCCCGTGATTTTCACTAGTGATGTCTCTCTCCCAAAAGACGATAAAAGTGCTAGCGAGGTAAACAAATCACAGTTGGGCAATTGACAGGATTATGAAGGCACCGCAATGCTAACTATGCTGCAAAGAAAGGAAGGGCTCAAAAGCAATGGGCAGTACGCCAAGGTAAGTAGACCAAAATCCATCTGCATCTACTACGAATCATCCACCTTGAGATATCTATCCAGAACATCTCACTGGTATTAAGTTGCGAATCCCACCCAAAGTGTAAACTCAAAGCAACAGACACCTGCATTAAAAGAACTTTACGTAAAGTAAACAATCCTTGCAGCCGCAAGTACAAGCACTGTTGTTTTATCCCTGGTGGCAACAACACATCCCCTAGTCTCATGTTTCTGTCACTCAAGCTAGACATCAGGGGTCTGAACCCACAATCGAGCATAACACTCTCTCTTGGAGTTGCAAATAAAATACTTGGCCAAAGCAAATACCGCAACAGAGAACCTGCAAGAATTTACTCAAGAACAAAATATAAAAGAGAAGAACCAAATATATTACTCATCACAATCTGAACATAGTCTCATAATACATCAGATCCCAACAAACTCAGCATAGCAACAACAGAAATTACATAGGTGCCTCGATCATGTGAAGCAGCTCACGAGGACTCGAAAGTGGAAGCACAAAAGAGGGAGAGATAGATCACATAGCTACTGGTCACGGACCCATGGTCCAAGGGAAACTACTCACGGTACATACGAGAGGCGTCCATGGCTATGGATGGTCTCCCGGAGGGGGTAGCTTCTTCCGGCAGGGTGCCGGAGCAGCTTCTCCAGGCAGCCCCGATCTTGAAATGGCGGCAGCGGCGGAACAGAGGCGAGATCGCAAAAGAGGAGTCCGTATTAGGGGTTTCCACCCCGAGGGGTAAATATAGGCGAAGGGGGGTGTCGAGGGGACCCACAGGGCAGCTAGGAGGCCCCCTGGCGCGGCCTAGGGTGGGGCCGCGCCAGGGACCCTTCTGGAGTCCCTGTGGTGGCCCCCCTCCGCTTCTTTGGTGTTTCCGGAAGCTTCCGCGACGCTGATTTTTTATCTGATTTTCGTGGATTTTTTTGGAGCACTTTTAATGTCCGGAAAACATGAAATACAAAAACAGCAGAAAACAACAACTGGCAGCTGGTTGCACTGGGTTAATAGATTAGTCCAAATATGCTCAAAAGTGTATGAAAGTTCAAGCAAATCATGGCAAAGTCACACAAAACATGCATGGAGCAAGCAGAAATTATAGATACGTTTGGGACGTATCAAGCGTGTCATTGGGGGGCATGAACCCACAATCGAGCATAACGTCCCCTCTTGGAGTCACTACCTACTACTTGGACAAAGCAATAAACAGCAATGGAGAACATGCAAGAATTACTGAGGAACAAAAATATAAAAGATAAGAACCAAATATATTACTCAATCACAATCTGAACGTAGTCTCATAATCCATTAGATCCTAGCTCAGCATAGCAACAGCAGAAAATTACATATGTGCCTCGATCATGTAGGGAAGCTCACTAGGACTAAACCAAGAAGAACAAAGAGGGGAGGAGAACATCACATAGCTACTGATCACGGACCCATGGTCCAAGGGAAACTACTCACGGCACATCCGGGAAGCGTCCATGGTGGAGGGGAAGCTCTCGGAGGTCAATCCTCCCTCTGATAGGGTGTTGGAAAGAGGTCTGCTGGCGCTCCCGATCTTGGAAGCGCGGCGGCGGCGGAACATAGGCGAGATCGCGAAAAAGGGTTCTGTCTTTGGAGGTTTCCCGTCACGGGGAATACATAGGTGAAGGGGGAAGCCAGGGGCCACCAGGGGTCCAGGCGCCCCCCTGGCACGTCCAAGCCCTAGGCCATGCCAGGTGGTTTCCTCGGTCCCTGGTGGTGGCCCTCTGGCCCCACTTTGGTGATTCCGGAAGGTTCCGTTGCGCTGATTTTTTATCCGATCTTCCCGAATTTGTGGAGCATTTTTAATATGAGGGAAACCTGGAATAGAAAAACAGCAGAAAACAGGAACTGGCACTATGGTGCACTGAGTTAATTAGTTAGTCCAAATACGATCAAAAGTGTATGAAAGTGTATCTAGATCATAGCAATATCACACAAAACATGCATGGAGCAAGCAGAAATTATAGATATGTTTGGGATGTATCAACGAGCAGGAATTAAGTTTGGGGATGTTGATACGTCCCAAACGTTTCTATAATTTCTGCTTGCTCCATGCATGTTTTGGGTGATATTGCTATGCCTTTGATACACTTTCATACACTTTTGATCGTATTTTGACTAACCTATTAACTCAGTGCACCCCAGTGCCAGTTTCTATTTTTTGATGTCTTTTTATTTCAGGTTTTCCCATTACGTAAAATGCCAGAAAAATTCTGGGAAAGTATATAAAAAATCAACAACACGGAAGCTTCCAGAGTCCTGAAGGGGGCCATAGGGGACCCACCAGGGCTCCAGGCGCCCTGTGGGCATGACCTAGGGTGGGGCCGCATCGGGGGCCGCCTGGACACTTGGTGGCCCCCTGGCTGCTCCCTTTCTCCTATATATTTCTTTCGCCGCAAAACCCCCGAGGACAGAACCCTTTTCCGCAATCTCGCCTCTGTTCCGCCGCCGCCGCGCTTCCAAGATCGGGAGCACCAGAAGACCTCTTCCCGGCACCCTGCCGGAGGGAGGATTCACCTCCGGGAGCTTCTCCACCACCATGGACGCTTCCCGGATGATCCGTGAGTAGTCCACCTTGGACCATGGGTCCATGATCAGTAGCTATGTGATGTTCTCCCCCTCTTTGTTCTTCATGGATTAGACCTTGTGAGTTGCCCTACTCTCTTGCATCAACACTTCCCGGATGTGCCGTGAGTAGTCACCCTTGGACCATGGGTACATGAACAATAGCTATGTGATGTGTTCTATCCAATCTTGTTCTTCAATTCTTAGTCCTTGTGAACTGCCCTACATGATCAAGGCACTGATACGTCCAAAATGCATCACTATTTTATATAGTAATTCTTTCCTATTCATTGATATATTTCATGTTATGATGCTATTCTTATGTTGTTTTGGATTGTTTTATACGGTTTGCAACTTTCCGATGCCGAAGCAGCAGACGCATGATTCAGCGGTAAAAATAGGATGCTGAGTTGCTGAAACAGAAGACCTCAAAACTACCTGAAAATCGACGGAGGCCATTTCCCAGAGGGATGACGAGGACACGTAAAACAGGAGCAAGAGGGGGGACACAGGGTGCCCAGGCGGCCACCTGGAGCGGCCCCAACCTTGGCCGCGCCTGGACCCCTAGGGCCACTCCCGGCTCCCCCCTCTGGCCTATATATCACTCGTCACCCAAAACCCTAAAAACAGAGGAGTTTCGGGAGTTCCGCCGCCGCTCCGCGGCGGAAACCTACAGAGAAGAACAGACATCTCCGGCGGGCAGATTCCGCTGGGGAGAACACCTCCCGGTAGGGGAGATCATCGCCATCGTCATCATCATCGTCACGGGAATCATTGAGATCATCATCAACATCATCCCCAACATCATCACAATCTCCACCATCATCCCATCTCATCTCACAATTGCAACTTGTGTTGTAATCCGTACTATCTATCCTCTCTACTCTACCAGTGTTGATTGCTACCGTGTGATGAATGCTATTGAGTTTTGTTGGAGAAATATCATTGTGTCCAGATTGTTTATCATATATTTATCCCCTCTGATCATGATATCTTTTATGTCGTGTGAGTAGTTAATTTAGTTCTTGAGGACATGGGAGAAGTCTAGTTGCTAGTAGTCATATGATGTTGAAGTAATATGTGTTGTTTGATATTTAAGTTGTGTTGTTATTTTCCTAGTGGTGTTGTGTGAGTCAAACACTCAACACTCCGCCTTATTAAGGACCTAGGGGAATGCATTGTGTATAAAGAATGCTTACGGTGGGCTGTCGGAGTGACAGAAACCTGAACCCCAGCTCGCACGCTTTTGCACAAGGGAACAATGGATCATCGATCATATTGCTATGGTTAGGCTTTTTCCTTAATTAATATCTTGTATTTGCGGATGCTTGCAAGATGTTTAATCATAAGAGTGCACTTATCTTAGTCTAGAAGGTGTACTAGCATAGATCCACCCACTCAACACTTATCAACGCAACACATAGTAACGATATGGAGTATGGCGAAAGCACGTGACTATTTCTCCCATGCGTCCTCAAGAACGCTTTAGCCTTTATAAGTTCAGTTGCTAGGACTATCCTTTTCTCAAAAGGATCGGGCCACTTTTTTTACTCCTCAGTGCCTTTTACTTTTCTCGCCTTTACCTTCTTGTTGCTTATACCGAAAACCCCTAAAAAGTTATCTTTCAGTGCTTGCAGTTATTTCTTTGCCAAAGTCACTTACCAATACCTTCTGCTCCTCATTGGGGTTGACACTCTTATTTATCGAAAACGCTACAAACTATCCCCTACAGATGAGGGTCGTCAGGCACCTATGTAATTTTCCTGTTGTTGCTATGCTGTGTTTGCTGGGATCCGATGGATTATGAGATTATGTTTAGATCATGATGAGTTATATATTTGGTTTACCTTTTATATTTTGTTCTTGAGTAATTCTTGCATGTTCTCCGTTACTTTTTATTGCTTTGGCCAAGTAGTAGTTAGTAACTCCAAGAGGGAGCGTTATGCATGATTGTGGGTTCATGCCCCCCAATATCTAGCTTGAGTGACAGAAACATGAGACTAGGGGATGTGTTGTTGCCACCAGGGAGAAAACAATGGTGCTTGTTACCGCGGTTGCAAGGATTGTGTACCTTACGCTTAGATTGTTAATGCAATTGTCTGTTGCTTTGAGTTTACACTTTTGGTGGGGCTCGCAACTTAAATACCAGCGAGACGTTCTGGATAGATATCTCAAGGTGGATGATTAGTGAGTAGATGTAGATGGATTTCGGTCTACTTGTCTTGGCGTACTGACCATACTTTCGAGCCTCTTACTTTGAAGTAGCATAATTAGCATTGCGGTGCGTTTATAATTCTATCAATTCCCCAACTGTAATTTGTTCACCTGGCTTAGATCTTTTATTACTTTTGGGAGAGAGACATCACTAGTGAACATCATGGGACCCCGGTCCATATTTCCACCATTGTTTACACCTCCACTTTATTTATTTCTTTTACTTTCAGTTGCCATCACTACCACTATGGTTATCCTCTTGCGTTTGATCCTTTGTAAACGACAAGGCCAGAGGGATTGACAACCCCTTTGTACTTCGTTGGGAGCAAAGTTACTTGTTGTGTGTACAGGTCCAGGTCAGGTGAGTAATTATCTTCAAACGACGCCTTTCTCGTTTGACCACCTACTAGTCATATTCGGAGTCCCACGGGAGACATAAACCTTGGTATCATCACCAAGGGAAATTTTCCGCTATCTACATCTCAACCTTCCACTTGGGGTAACCAACGAAGGGCGAGAATCCACTATCATCTCTCGTACCATCAAGAATCAACGGCGTTCACAAGAGGTTGGGTTTGGCAAGCCTAGCATATGAAGATATGGCCTTGCTAAGCAGCTAACATTAAGGTCAGAATGGCAAGCCTGACGTATGTAGATGCGGTCCTGGAACATAGAAGATCTATAGATCAAGCATGAGTAACATGCATGATGTGATCGCACAAGTAGTTGTCTACTGTAACGACCCAATTCACACCGAATTGAAGTCTCTGTGTTCAAGTGCCAGTCCCTGGATCGAACTCGCTGGCACACACAGTATAATAGATGTATATCAAAGTACAAGTGCATCATTAATACAACGTATGATCCAGAGTAAATAAATAACAAGTTGCATAGCTCAAGGCTAGCTTACTCAATAAAAATATAGCGGAAGCAAAAGCAAATAACGTGGAGTCCCATCAACAGCCACATGCGAACATGCTGAGTGTAGACTCGCAACCCCTAAACGCACCTTACTGATTGTCTGAAAAACCTGCAACACCGAAGGTTACAGCCCGACAACGGGTCAGTACATCTGATTTGTACGGCAAGTGACACAAAAAAATTTATATAAAGGACCTACAACTACATGCAAGGTAAGTCAAAGGAAAGGCTTATGGTTTAGTTTTGCAGAAAGCCAATTTTCTCCTGAACTAAACTAGTCAAAATTTTATGTTGAACTTACTACTAAAGATTGAACTGGGCACACCAGTCTCAATCCACCACACCCTTTATTAATCTTGCCCACTCAAATTATTAAGGTGATTCATCTGTCAAGATCCTCCATTAACAGTAATGTCTAGCAGCTCAAGGATGTCCATAACCGGGGACACGGCTAATCATGATTAGTTTATACTCTGCAGAGGTTAGTACACTTTCCCCGCTGGACTCAACCCGAAGATTGAGACGAAGTCTTTCAGAAGAGGTCACCTACACCCAACGGCAAGCCGGTACCACCTATCACATCTACATCTGCTAGCATTGCACGGGAGAGGCTTCCTACATCGTACTCAACTAAGCCAGAGCCCATATGGCCAGCGGCTGTACAGGTAAGCTTCTAGTCACCAAGTATGTCTGATCTTTTTGAGACTGGACGGCGCCCACCACGTCAGCGGGCTCACCATGACGTTTTCTCGGCCACCAAACAAACCATTAGGGGTACAACCTGGTCTCGACCTTAGAGAAGGAACGAGCCCCGAGGAAGCACTCCCTGCCCGTCCAGAAGTGATTTCTATTTATTAAACAGTTGCTACACAAGTTATTAAACAGCTCACATGCACTCCATGAATTTCACAACCCAAACCACGTCTACAAAGCATAGCCATACAGTAACAACACGGCTAGGTTGATCTACGGTAGACAAGTCAAAACATGTGGCTATCCTAACTGGTTTTGCAGCAACAGTAAAGTAAACTACCTATCATGCAATAGAGTGATATTTCCTGACATAATGCATATAGAAAATATAGGTATGAGTATGGTCAAAGTATCACTTGCCTTATACATTCGATGAAGATCCTCGCTCTCACGTCCAGTCAACTCTACTCGTCACACTCCGAGCAATCTATCGTCAACGAAAGAACTCAATAAGCAATCACACCACAAGGACAAAATATAAGATCAACAAAACAATCACTAAAGTTTAGCAACAAAACAAAAGATTTTAAAGTGCAAAGGTGTGGATGTGTCCGAAAGTGATCGGTGGAACGTGAACTCGAGAGAGTCAACGGATAAAGAATTGCCGATACAAAAATTATGGTCACGGCATTATGAAATCAAGTTAAAGATCATAGCAATATGAATGATATGTCGATATTGCCGATAAGATGTCTCATATGATCCAATATGCAAAAAGAATCACGTGAAACGGAATACTACAACACAGGTCATAGCAATTGCAACATGGAATTGAATTTGAATTTAAACAGATCAATAAACTTGTGAATTTTTGTGCACACATAACGTAAAAAGAAAGTACATGACACGAGTGATCCAACGCAAAAAGAATCACTCGATTTGGATCAACGGTATAAAAGATACGGCCACCGGAATTAGAATTTGAGTTTGAAATAACTTCAAATTCAAAAGTGTGCAAAGTGTGCAAAAGTTGATACCATGCTAAATTACAGAACAACACGAACGCGTTGCAAAAAGTTTCACCTCGTTCCGACTTACGGTTGCGGAGATATCGCGGATACGGCGCCGGGGTGTTTTCTGCCCAAAAGGACCCATCCGTAATTAAAGTTCTTCCAAAAACGCGATCGGGTCCTCGCTCCAGATCTGGCCGGAGTTCGACTCCGGCGAGGCGCTCCGGCGACGTGGGGCGCGGTGGAGAAGGCAGCAGGGCAGTGGGGTGGCGCACAGGGGCGGCGCGTCGGCTCCGGCGCGGGAGCAGCCGGCGGCATAGCGCGGGAGGCGCGACGGCGGTGCGGGCGGCGGCGGCGCTGACGGGCGGGGCCCGGCGGATTAGGGTTTCGAAAAAAAAAAAAAAGAGAAAAAAGATATAAATCTGGAGTTTTATTTATAAGCTGAGGAAAAAAGAAAGAAAAAAAACTGAATCCGAGTTGGACTCCAATTACGCTCACGTGCGAAAAAGGCTAATGGGCCGGCTGCCCGGATTTTCTTTTTTATTTAAAACCGAAACTTCAAACAATAAAATAAAAATAACCGTAACTCCGAAAAATATGAAATAAAATTCTAAATTCATCAAATAATACAAAGAAAATTATAAAATGAAAATATTTTCCAAAAAGGAAAAATAAAAATAAAAACCTTTTCTAAATACTTTATTTAAATATAAAATATTTTCCTAAATCAAATAAAATCCATTAAACCTTTTAAAATATTTTTATTTGGTCAAAAACATTGACAAACCATTTTTAAATAATAGAATATAAATTTTAAAAATTGTTTCCTCGATAAATAATTTGGTAAATAAAGAATATCCCATTGAAATACTTTTTCAACTCTTTTAAAATATTTTTATAACTCATTTCCATGGAGTAAAAACTCTCTTGGCATTATAAAATCTCTAAATTCATTTTAGAGTTATTTATAATACTCAAAATAAATTTTAAAAACTTTAAAATAGTACTCTAAATATTTCCAACTTGATTTAAAAAGGGGATAAGTCATTTTATATCCTCTCAATGAATTTTCCTTTAGTTGAAAAATATTTTGAATAATCAAAAGAATTCCAGTAAAGATTTAAAACCTTTTCCAAACTTTTAAAATGTTGAAGGAGTCATATTACCTTCTCTCATTTTATTTTGTTGGTTTTGTTTTTAAATAATAAATTTCAAACCACCAACGGGGAATATTAGGGAAAGTCATTTTATTCCCTCTCGTTTTAATATTCATTTCAACACCAAAAGTTTTAAATCCCAGAGAAAATCAAACACATCAATCAAACAATCATTATCTATTTAATTTATTAACATTCCAAAATTCGAATTTTTTTGGGATGTTACATCTACCTTTGAAACTAATTCGTCGGCCGTGTGATATTCGAGGGCGTCTAGTGAATCTGGATCATGCAATCACTTAGTAAATTTGCGAGATGTTTTCCGAAGTGGGAGTTTTAGAATTAATTAAAATTGAACTCCACATATTATGAACTTAATCTTCATGTCTTAGCAAATATCATTGTAGATAATGTCATACCCAAAATGTTTATAACTATGGCTCTTTTAGTGTAATGAAGAACTTAAGGTAGATTGGTCTTACTTCATTTGACGTGTACCAAGACCGTTAGATACATACTCATTACTAATGACTTGCTAAACGTAATCTGAAAACTGCTAGGAGATACACCTGATAACTTCGTAATTAAGGAAGAGGATGATGAGTATCGTACTCACCGTCACTTATGAATGACTGTCCAATACACCATACTTCATTCTATGGAATCTAAATTGCGAGTGCGTATTGACGACACCAACACGTATGACTATATGGACGGGGTTTCTTTCAACTATGTGATGCGTCCAAAATGCATCACAATTTTATATCGTAATTCATCCTTATTCGTTGATATATTTCACATTACAATGATGTTCTTATGTTGTTTTGGCTTGTTTTACACAGTTTGTAACTTTCCGGTGCCGAAGCAGCAGACACATGATTCAACGGTAAAAAGTGGACACTGAGTTGCTGAAGAAGAATACCTCCAAATTACCTGAAAATCGACGGGGGGTATTTTCCAGAAGGATAACGAAGACTCGCCAAAGAGGGGCCAGAGGGGGGCCACAGGGCCCCCAGGCGGCCACCTGGCGCGGTCCCACCCCTCGCCGCGCCGGGAGGGTGCCTGGAGCCCTGGGGCCACTCCCGGCTCCCCCCTCTGGCCTATATACTCCTCGTTACGCGAAAACCCTAAAGAGAGAAGCTTTCACGGAGTTCCGCCGCCGCTCCATGGCGGAAACCTACAGAGAAGAAAAGGGCTCTCCGGCGGGCAGATTCCGCCGGGAAGATCACCTCCCGGAAGGGGAGATCATCGCCATCGTCATCACCATCGTCATGGGCATCATCGATATCATCATCAACATCATCACCAACATCAGCACCATCTCCACCACCGTCCAATCTCACCTCACAAGTTCATCTTGTGTTGTAATCCGTACTATCTATCCTCTCTACTCTACCGGTGTTGATTACTACTTTGTGGTGAATGCTATTGAGTTTTGTTGGAGAAATACCATTGTGTCCAGATTGTTTATCATATATTTATCCCCTCTGATCATGATATCTTTTATGTCGTGTGAGTAGTTAATTTAGTTCTTGAGGACATGGGAGAAGTCTAGTTGCTAGTAGTCATATGATGTTGAAGTAATATGTGTTGTTTGATATTTAAGTTGTGTTGTTATTTTCCTAGTGGTGTTGTGTGAGTCAAACACTCAACACTCCGCCTTATTAAGGACCTAGGGGAATGCATTGTGTATAAAGAATGCTTACGGTGGGCTGTCGGAGTGACAGAAACCTGAACCCCAGCTCGCACGCTTTTGCACAAGGGAACAATGGATCATCGATCATATTGCTATGGTTAGGCTTTTTCCTTAATTAATATCTTGTATTTGCGGATGCTTGCAAGATGTTTAATCATAAGAGTGCACTTATCTTAGTCTAGAAGGTGTGCTAGCATTGATCCACCCACTCAACACTTATCAGCACAACACTTGTTATCGATACGGAGTATGGCGAAAGCACGTGACTACCTCTCCATGTTTCCTCAAGAACGCTTTAGTCTTTATAAGTTCAGCTGACAGGCTTATCCTTTGCACAAAAGGATTGGGCCACTTGCTGCTCCTCAATGCTATTTACTTTGCTTGCTTTTATCTTATCGTTGCTTATATAAAAAACCCCTAAGAAGTTATCTTTTAGTGTTTGCAGTTATTCCTTGTCCACCATCACCTATCAGTACCTTTCTCTCCTCAATGGATTCGACACTCTTACTTATCGAAAACGCTACAATAGATCTCTTTACGTTGAGGGTCATTGATACGTCCCAAACGTATCTATAATTTCTGCTTCCTCCATGCATGTTTTGTGTGACTTTGCCATGCTTTGCTTGAACTTTCATACACTTTTGAGCATATTTGGACTAATCTATTAACCCAGTGCACCCAGCTGCCAGTTGCTGTTTTCTGTTGTTTTTGTATTTCAGGTTTTCCGGCCATTAAAAGTGATCCAAAAAATCCGGAAAATCAGATAAAAAATCAGCGACCCGGAAGCTTCCGGAAACACCAAAGGAGGGAAGGGGGGCCACCACAGGGACTCCAGAAGGGTCCCTGGCGCGGCCCCACCCTAGGCCGCGCCAGGGGGCCTCCTGGCTGCCCTGTGGCCCCTCTCGGTGCCCCCTTCGCCTATATTTACCCCCTGTGACGGAAACCCCTAAGACGAATCCCTTTTTCGTGATCTCGCCTCTGTACCGCCGCCACCGCCGTTTCTAGATCGGGGCTGCCTGGAGAAGCTGCTCCGGCACCCTCCCGGGAGAAGCTACCCCCTCCGGGAGACCATCCATAGCCATGGACGCCTCCCGTATGTACCGTGAGTAGTTCCCCTTGGACCATGGGTCCGTGACTAGTGGCTATGTGATCTATCTCTCCCTTCTTTGTGCCTCCACTTTCGAGACCTCGTGAGCTGCCTCACATGATCGAGGCACCTTTGTAATTTTCTGCCGTTGCTATGCTGAGTTTGTTGGGATCTGATGGATTATGAGACTATGTACAGATTGTGATGAGTAATATATTTGGTTCTTCTCTTTTATATTTTGATCTTGAGTAAATTCTTGCATGTTCTCCGTTGCCGTATTTTACTTTGGCCAAGTGATTTGTTGCAACTCCAGGAGGGAGCGTTATGCTTGATTGTGGGTTCAACCCCTTGATGTCTAGCTTGAGTGACAGAAACATGAGACTAGGGGATGTGTTGTTGCCACCAGGGATAAAACAACGGTGCTTGTATCCGCGGATGCAAGGATTGTTTACTTTACGCAAAGTTATTTTAATGCAATTGTCTGTTGCTTTGGATTAACACTTTGGGAGGGATCCGCAACTTAATACCAGCGAGATGTTCTGGATAGATATCTCAAGGTGGATGATTCGTAGTAGATGCAGATGGATTTCGGTCTACTTACCTTGGCGTACTGCCCATTTCTTTTGAGCCCTTCCTTTCTTTGCAGCATAGTTAGCATTGTGGTGCCTTCATAATCCTGTCAGTTGCCCAACTGTGATTTGTTTA
Source organism: Bromus sterilis (assembly GCA_950022295.1). Lineage (NCBI taxonomy): Eukaryota > Viridiplantae > Streptophyta > Magnoliopsida > Poales > Poaceae > Bromus > Bromus sterilis. Next base: position 283,694,711 of record OX465597.1, read on the forward strand.
CCTCGCTAGTACTTTTATCTTCTTTTGGGAGAGAGACATCACTTGTGAAAATCACGGGACCCCGGTCTATCTTCATATCACTGTTTACATCCTTAGTTTACTTTTCAGTTGCTATCACTATCATTATCTTTTGCGTTAATCCTTTGTAAACAGCAAGGCCGGAGGAATTGACAACTCCTCTGTACTAGTTGGGAGCAAATTTATCTGTATCTGTGTGCAGGTCCGGGTGAAGTTAGCAACCTCGGCGCCATTGTTCACTTTACCACCTTCTTGTATCTCTGCGAGTCCTACGGGAGACAAACCCTATCCTCTACATAGGGGAAATTTGCTGCTACGCTACATCTCACCTTCCACTTGGGGTAACCAACGAGGATTGAGAGATCCTCACCGTATGAAGCCAATTTCTGGCACCGTTGCCGGGGACTCCAGTCTACAAGATAGGGGAGTTGCACACTATCTTTTATCTTTGCTTTTTAGTCTTGTTAGTTTACCTTTTAGTTAATACTTTTTTGTCCCTTATAAAAAATACCAAAAATACCTGCTGCTACTATGGGTTCCAATGAAAACACCAAGTTGTGTGACTTCACTAGTCACAACAACAGTGACTTTATCTGCACTCCTATTGCTACACCTGCTACTTCAGCACCTTCTTATGAGATTAAACCTGCTTTGGTAAACCTTGTTATGAAAGATCAATTCTCTGGTGCTAGAGATTATGCTGCTTTGCATTGAAATAATTTTATTGAGCTTTGTGATATGCAAAAGTACAAAGAAGTAGATGGTGAAATTGTTAAGCTTAAGCTTTTTCCTTTCTCTTTAAGGGATGAAGCTAAAATCTGGTTTCAATCCTTGCCTAAGAATAGCATAGATTCTCGGGATAAGTGCAAGGATGCTTTTATCGGGAAGTACTATCCCCCTGCTAAAATTATTCAATTGAGGAGTAACATTATGAATTTCAGGCAATTGGATAATGAACATGTTGACCAGGCATGGGAACGTATGAAGACGGTTGTCAAGAGCTGCCCAACACATGGACTGACTACCTGGATGGTTATGAAGGCTTGAACTTTACCTCGCGGAACCTGTTAGATTCGGCCGCGAGAGGAACTTTTATGTCAACCACACTTGGTGCTGCCACAAAGATACTTGATGAGATGATGCTGAACTACTCTCAGTGGCACACCGAAAGGTCTCCAACTGGTAAGAAGGTAAATTCTGTCGAGGAGATCTCCTCTCTAAATGAAAAGGTTGACCTTATCATGTCTCTACTTACCAAGCAAGCTCCTATTGATCCTCAGGATGTTCCTTTAAATTCTTTGGTTGCTCAAGAAGAAATAGATGTGAACTTTATCTCTAGAAACAACTTCAATAATAATGCTTATAGGAGTAATTTTTTGGTAGCAACAATCCTAGGCCTTTCCCATCCAACAACTATGGGAACAACAACACTTATCCTAGCACCAAAAACTCCACCTCTGAACTAGAGAGTATGCTTAGAGACTTTATCACTACCCAAAAAGACTTCAACAAGAATGTGGAAGAAAAACTAGCTAAATTAGATAATCTTTGTTTGAAGGTAGATAACTTAGCCCTTGATGTTGAGAAATTAAAAATTAGAACCTCTCCCCTGGAGGGGAGTAAGGTCACTCCTATTAATTCTATCCAGTTACAAATCAATGAAAACATTAGGATGATGACTAAACTTAAAGAAAGATGGGCTTGAGAAAAATAGGAAGAGGAGAGAGTTAAGAGCCTTCCTACCTACCACACAATAGCCACTATCCAATTAGTTGAGGATGTCCAAACTGTTAGCACCCATCACACCCCTAGTCCCACTGGACCTATCAATGGTGATGCTACCACCTCAACCATAGATGAAGAAACCTCTATGAACGTACAGGCTTTCAAACAATTGAGCCTAAATGATATCACTACCTCATTGATAGATAGTAGTGATCTAGACTTTGACAACTGCACTTTACCTGAAGTTATTGGTTTCCTACACAAGATGTCTAGAGACCCCCACACTAGCACACTTAATCTTGCCTTCACAGAGCATATCACCAATGCTCTAATAAAAGTTAGGGAGGAGAAGCTTAGACTATAAGCCTCCATACCTAGGAAGCTAGAAGATGGTTGGGATCCTATGACAACAATCAAATTGAATAACTTCTCTTGTTATGCTCTTTGTGATGTTGGAGCAAGTACCTCTGTTATGCCCAAAAGAATGTATGATATGCTTGAATTGAAACCTTTTGATTCTTGTTCTTTTGGTGTTCGTCTTGTTGATTCTTCCGTAAAGAAACCTTTGGGGAAGATCGACGATGTTCTTATCATTTTCAATGACAATTATGTTCCCGTTGATTTCACTATTATGGACATTGAATGTGAACCTTCTTGTCCAATTATTTTGGGACGTCCTTTTCTTCACACAGTTGGTGCTGTTATTGACATGAAAGAGGGTAATATCCAATTCCAACTCCCTCTCAAGAAAGGGATGGAACATTTCCCTAGGAAAAAGATTAAGTTGCCTTTTGAGTCCGTTACAGGGCTAGTTATTCTCTTGAAAAAACTTGATCTCCTGCTTTAGGCCTAGCTAATGGCTCTAAAGAAGCGCTTTCGGGAGGCAGCCCGCAACGAATTTAGGTTTTTATTTTTGCTTTTATTCTGTTCTTAGTGGTCTTGATTATTGTTACTACTGTAGCAACATCATTGTATCTTTACTTTTCAAGCTTTGTGCCTTTTATAGCCTCATACGACAAGGGAAGTAAGAGTTGTGACATGTTGTCCAGAAAACAGATTCTTTCCTCGGGACTAGAAAAATCATGGAAAAATCCCAGTTCATCTTTTTGAGCTGAATTTTTTACACAGCGTGCTCTATACAATTACGAAACTTGAGTATGTTCTGAGTTTTTTTATTTGAGTTGCAGAAGTACCCATAAAAAATTCGTTTCTACCTGATGTTCTGTTTTTCACAGATTCTGCCACGTTTTGTCTCTCTTCACTTTTGCAAACCTTAAGCTTGCTTTTTATTTCCAAAAACTTTTTGGAAATCTTGGGAAACAGTAGCTCTTCAAGATTATCTTTATTTCCAGTAAGAGAAATTTATTTTATTAGGGTAATAACCTCTCTAATCAGTCTACAATGAGTTATGTATGAAGAGAGTTTTCAAGTGTGCGATGGAAGATGATGAAAGAAGATCCTGGAGTGTCAAACTCTCAAGCTTGGGGATGCCCATGTGCACCCCCAATAAATATTCAAGGAGACTCAAGCGTCTAAGCTTGGGGATGCCCCCATGCATACCCTTCTTCATCAACAATTATCTGTTCGTCTCTCGTTGCACTATATTTTTATCACTTCATGCGTTATGTGCTATTCTTGGAGCGTCTCGCTCTTAGGTTTTGTTTTCAGTTTTCTTTTGCTTTGTTTTCGGTATTAACAATTTAGATCCCAGCTTACTTTATTTTGTGTGGGAGAGTTACACGCTCCGCTTGAACTAGAACTCCTCATAGGATTTGCTTGCTTATTCTTTTAGCTGTGAGTTGTTCTTTTTATTTTCTTAGCTGCTGCTCTGTTTAGTTGTAGTGCTTTAGTTTTCCTGGAGCTTTTCTTTTCTTTTAGGTTGAAATTTCTATAGGTTGCATGTTTTATCTTGTTAGAGAGTTTGCCTGTTTCACTGAGTTTTGTGTCTTGACTAGAAGTAGGTAGTTTAAGTTGCTTTTCTCTTTGCAGTAGTAACTTGCAATAGTTTTGAGGTATTGACTAGAGTAATGTTTGAACTTTTGGTGTCAAGAGCTCAAACCTATTAGTGATAGATGTCGTATTTTGGGCAATCCGTGTGTTTTTCGAAAACCAAAAACCCCTGTTGAGAACTCTAGCTACTAGATGGATCACTAACCTCTGGAGGGTTCGAATATTAGAGTACACTCACGTACCATGAGTCGAGGATGCGCAAGGATAACCAAACCCCCATAGACTCCTCCTCGGGGTACTTGTCTCTTTGTGAACCTCCTGATTAGATTGAGAGTTACTGATAATAAGTGCATGAGTTCTTCGGACTAATGTGACTATTCGAAAGTTGACACTTCCACCCACCTATACTTTTTCTAGCCTCTTCGGTACCGTGCATTGCCCTTTCTCACCTTGAAAGTTGGCGCATACTTCACCAGTGCATCCAAATCTTTGGCACGATACGCTCTGTCATCATAAGCCTCCTTATATCTTTCCCCAAAACAGCCACCATACCTACCTACAAGGCATTTCCATAGCCTTTCCGAGATACATTGCCATGCAACATCCATCTTCTCATGACTTGATCCTCATGTCATACCTTTGCATCATGATAGTTATATCTTCTTTATGTGAGTACCTTTGTAAAGTGTGAAAGATCTCCTATATTCTTGTAAAATATAGAGTGTTGCCCCTAAGTGAGGAAAAGATCCCAAAGAGGTCAAAATCAAAAGATCCCACAGAGGAAAATGAGAGTTAAATAGAAAGAGCCATTGAGGCCACCAAAAAAATACAAAAAATAGAAAAAAGAGAAAAATAAATAAAAAGATAGAAGGGGGCACACTACTATTCCTTTTGTGAGATCCACACTAGTACTTCATCCTCTATCCCTTGTACTCCATAGAGATCATCATCATGCATATAGCTATGTGGGGACCTTCACACTATAGAACTTGGCTTGTATATTCCAGTGATGAGCCTCCTCAAATGAGCTCTAGGTATTCTTGAGCAAGCAAGTTAGATGCACCCCCACTAGTTCCCTTAGAGAGCTTTTAGCTCACATGTGCATCCGTTGCATGTCAATCCCTACTCCTCACATCATATCTATCATATGGCCTTCTCTTGCTATGATTGTCCTCATTGATGTGAGCCTTTCACACCTTTTTGTCTTCCTCCTCCACCTTCTTTCTGTTTCACCTTTTAGGTGTCAACTTTCTTGCTCACGCTCATCCATTGCATGAGTGCTCAAAATATTGAAAGGGAGTGGATCAGTCTGACTTGTACCTGGCTAGTGGTCTGGGGACGAGTCAAGATAAGAATCCAAAGGAGACCAAGTGTGAAACTTTAGTAGATAGTTGTTCTCAACAATTACCTTTTTATCTCGTATTTACCTATCCCCTGCTTGCACGCAAACACCATCTGGAGACATTCGAGTCACGCACAACGAGAGCTCTTGCACCTTTTGTTCTTTTGTTGCTTGTGTCAATTCTAATATAGACTTTTGCTTGTTAAGACTTGAATTGAATTGCATGCTTTAATTGCTTTACTTAAAAGTCCTTTTATGGTTGTGTGGCATGTCACCACAGAAATTATGCTTGTTATCATTTACCTACTCGAGGACGAGCAGGAATTAAGCTTGGGGATGTTGATACGTCCAAAACGTATCTATAATTTCTGCTTGCTCCATGCATGTTTTGTGTGACTTTGGCATGATTTGCTTGAACTCTCATAGACTTTTGAGCATATTTGGACTAATCTATTAACCCAGTGCACCCAGCTGCCAGTTGCTGTTTTCTGCTGTTTTTGTATTTCAGCTTTTCCGGCCATTAAAAGTGCTCCAAAAAATCTGGAAAAATCAGCTAAAAATCAGCAACCCGGAAGCTTCCGGAAACACAAAAGGAGGGAAGGGGGGCCACCACAGGGACTCCAGAAGGGTCCCTGGCGCGGCCCCACCCTAGGCCGCACCAGGGGGCCTCCTGGCTGCCCTATGGCCCCTCTCGGTGCCCCCACTTCGCCTATATTTACCCCCCGTGACGGAAACCCCTAAGACGAATCCCTTTTTCGTGATCTCGCCTTTGTAACACTGCCACCGCCGTTTCTAGATCGGGGCTGCCTGGAGAAGCTGCTCCGGCATCCTGCCGGGAGAAGCTACCCCCTCCGAGAGACCATCCATAGCCATGGACGCCTCCCGTATGTACCGTGAGTAGTTCCCCTTGGACCATGGGTCCGTGACCAGTAGCTATGTGATCTATCTCTCCCTTCTTTGTGCCTCCACTTTCGTGACCTCGTGAGCTGCCTCACATGATCGATGCGCCTTTGTAATTTTCTGCCGTTGCTATGCTGAGTTTTTTTGGATCTGATGGATTATGAGACTATGTTCAGATTGGGATGAGTAATGTATTTGGTTCTTCTCTTTTATATTTTGTTCTTAAGTAAATTCTTGCATGTTCTCCGTTGCCGTATTTTACTTTGGCCAAGTGATTTGTTGCAACTCCAAGAGGGAGCGTTATTCTTGATTGTGGGTTCAACCCCTTGATGTCTAGCTTGAGTGACAGAAACATGAGACTAGGGGATGTGCTGTTTCCACCAGGGATAAAACAACGGTGCTTGTATCCACGGATGCAAGGATTGTTTACTTTACGCAAAGTTCTTTTAATGCAGTTGTCTATTGCTTTGGATTTACACTTTGGGTGGGATTTGCGACTTAATACAAGCGAGATGTTCTGGATAGATATCTCAAGGTGGATGATTCGTTGTAGATGCAGATGGATTTCGGTCTATTTACCTTGGCGTACTGCCCATTGATTTTTAGCCCTTCCTTTCTTTGCAGCATAGTTAGCATTGCGGTGCCTTCATAATCCTGTCAATTGCCCAACTGTGATTTGTTTACCTCGCTAGCACTTTTATCGTCTTTTGGGAGAGAGACATCACTAGTGAAAATCACGGGACCCCGGTCTATCTTCATATCACCGTTTACATCCTTAGTTTACTTTTCAGTTTCTACCACTATCATTATCTTTTGCGTTAATCCTTTGTACACAACAAGTCCGGAGGAATTGACAACTCCTCTGTACTCGTTGGGAGCAAAGTTAGCTGTATCTGTGTGCAGGTCCGGGTGAAGTTAGAAACCTCGGCGCCATTGTTCACTTTACCACCTTCTTGTATCTCTGCGAGTCCTACGGGAGAGAAACCCTATCCTATACATAGGGTAAATTTGCTGCTACGCTACATCTCGCCTTCCACTTGGGGTAACCAACGGGGAGTGAGAGATCCTCAGCGTATCAGTCATCAAGCTACGTTTTCTGGCGACGTTGCCGTGGAGCATAGCGCTATTGGTAAGTGAAGCTGGTAAGGAATTTTTATATCGTTGCTTTTATTTTGCTGCTCTTTGTCCGTATGGACAACTTAGCTATTGGATCGTTGCTTATGGGGAAAAGCCCCACACCTGTGGTGGTTGTTCCCCCCCCTACTGAAATTGTGCCTTACAAAATACCAGCTGGCATTATCGATTGTGTCTTGGCTAATCGTTATGCAGGAGATAGACACCCCAGCGAACACTTGCTATATTTATCACAACTATGTTCATTATTTAAGCTTGCAGGTGTATCAAAAGAGTTTGTCATGAAGAAATTGTTCTCCGTATCGCTTATAGATAAAGCTTCAGATTGGTATAAGCTTCTCGATAACTCTCATTTTCTTGGTTGGCATGAGATTATGTCTCTCTTTTATACCAAGTTTTATCCTCTTCATGAAATTCATCGAGACAAGAATTATATCTATAACTTTAGGTCTCGTGATGGAGAAAGCATCGCTCAAGCTTGGGGGAGATTGAAATCTCTAATGTTCAAATGTCCTATTCATGAGCTCCCTAGGAAACTATACTTACAAACTTTTATTCTAGACTTTCTCGTCAGGATAGGGAGATGTTGGATGCCTCTTCTAGTGGGGTATTTCAGACAAAATGCATTGAAGAAAGATGGGATCTCCTTGAAAGGATCCAGAAGAATACCGAAGATTGGGAAATAGATAAAGGTATTGAACCCACTATAAATTATGAGCATGATTATATAGAGAGCTATGTGAAAACTGATTCCTTTAATGCCTTTTTCTCTAAGATTGGTCTTGATTCCCATCTAATGATTGATTTTTGCAAGGACTTTGCCTCTCATATTGACTCTTCTAAGAAGGAGAAGAGTCAGCATCATAAACCTTTCAAAGAATCATCTATTGATATTCATGTTGCTGACCCTATTGTGCCTGCAGTTATATATGAAAAGCCCCATTTTCCCGTAAGAATAAGGGAGCACTCTTTTGTGACAAGCATAATGAATAAGAGTGAGAGAAGAATTGATGAGCCTGAGGACCAGATCAAGGTCGATCCTCGAGTTGCATTGGTTAAGCATCTTATTACTAATGATGCTTTAGATTCCAATATAAATTTTTGCGCTATTTCCACTAACCTTGTCACAGCCAAGAATAAGGGCCCAATTTCAGGTACTCCAGTGGTATCTGTTAAAATAGGAGATCAAAATTATTATGGGCTATGCGATTTGGTATCGAGTGCTAGTGCTATCCCGTATTCACTTTATCAAGAGATCATGGGTGAGATTTCACCTTGTGAACTTGAAGAAGTTGATGTTACTATTCATCTTCCAAACAGAGCAACTATCTCTCCTATCGGAATTGTGAGAGATGTTGAAGTCCTATGCGGAAAGGTAAAGTATCCTACCGACTTTGTAGTACTTGGTTCAGTGAGGGATAATTTTTGTCCTATTATTTTTGATAGACCTTTTCTCAGAACCTGTGGAGCTATAATAGATTGCAAGAAAGGTAAAGTTTCTGTTGAATTCAATGGTGATCCATATGAATTTAATTTTTCTAAGTTCTCAAGGCAGCCTCGTGGTAATGATTTTCCTAGTAATGATAAGATTATTGAAGATATTGCTTCCATTGCTATTCCTCCTAACGATCCTTTGCAGCAATATATGGAGGACCACGAGAATGATTTGCATATGCAGGAGAGGAATGAGCTGGACAAAATATTCTTAAGACAACCTTCTATCTTTAAGCACAACCTTCCAGTTGAGCCTTTGGGAATTTTGTAGCAACCAAAAGAAGATCTAGTGTTTGATCTTAAACCTCTTCCCGATTCGCTCAAATATGCTTACTTAGATGAAAAGAAAGTATATCCTGTTATTATCAATTCTAACATTGCAGGGTATGAAGAAGAGCGTTTATTGGAAGTACTTCACAAACATCGAGCTGCAATTGGCTATACCCTTGATGACCTTAAGGGGATTAGTCCGTCTATTTGTCAACATACCATCAACCTTGAGCTTGATGCTAAGCCAGTTGTTGATCATCAATAACGGTTGAACCGAAAATGATGGATGTTGTAAGGAATGAGAATCTCAAGCTTCTAGCCGTAGGTATTATCTACCCTATAGATGATAGTAAGTGGGTAAGCCCGGTTCATTGTGTTCCAAAGAAAGGAGGAACAATTGTAGTTCCTAATGATAAGAATGAACTAATACCTCAGAGAATTATTATTGGGTATAGAATGTGTATTGATTACAGGAAGCTGAACAAGGCAACCAGGAAGGACCACTACCCGTTGCCGTTCATCGACCAAATTCTTGAAAGGTTATCCAAGAATACTCACTTTTGTTATCTTGATGGTTATTCTGGCTTCTCTCACATTCATGTTAACACTGCTGATCAAGAGAAGACCACTTTTACTTGTACCTATGGTACTTATGCCTACAGACGTATGCCTTTTGGTTTATGTAATTCCCCTGCTACTTTTCAATGGTGTATGTCTACTATCTTTCATGGTTTTTGTGAAGAAATTGTGGAGGTATTCATGGACGATTTCTCCGTCTATGGAACCTCTTTTGACCATTGTCTCCACAACCTTAATAAAGGTTTGCAGAGATGTGAGGAGACAAACCTGGTGTGGGAGAAGTGCCACTTTATGGTCAAAGAAGGAATTGTTCTTGGCCACAAGATTTCCGAGAGGGGAATTGAGGTGGACAGGGCCAAGATCGAAGCAATTGAAAGGATGTCGTATCCTAGGGACATCAAAGGTATTCGTAGTTTTCTCGGTCATGCTGGTTTCTATAGAAGATTTATTAAAGACTTTTCTAAGACTTTGAGACCCCTCACTAATCTTCTCTAGAAGGATATTCCTTTTGTTTTTGATGAAGATTGTAAGGAAGCCTTGGAGGTTCTTAAGAAAGATTTAATAACTGCTCCTATAGTACAACCACCTGATTGGAATTTACCTTTTGAAATTATGTGTGATGCTAGTGATTTTGCTGTTGGAGCTGTTTTAGGACAAAGGGTTGATAAGAAGTTGAATGTTATATCTTATGCTAGCAAAACCCTTGATAGTGCTCACAAGAATTATGCTACTACTGAGAAGGAATTCTTGGCAGTAGTGTTTGCTTCTGATAAGTTTAGGCAGTATATTGTTGATTCTAAGATTATTGTTCATACTGACCATGCTGCCATTAAGTATCTTATGGAGAAGAAGGATGTGATGGGAAGAAAGTGTTAATACTCTTCAAGCCCTCGGTTATTACCCCAAGTGCAGGGTTGGATATAGTGCAGCGGCAAGTTTTTTCTTGGCAAAGATACCAAGGTTTGTCTCCCGTAGGACTCCGAAGGATACAAGAAGGTGGTAAAGTGAACAATGGCGCCGAGGTTGCTACTTCACCTGGACCTGCACACAGATACAAATAACTTTGCTCCCAACGAGTACAGAGGAGTTGTCAATTCCTCCGGCCTTGCCGTTTACAAAGGATCAACGCAAGAGATAATGATAGTGGCAACTGAAAGTAAAGACTGAAAGTAAATTGAGGGTGTAAACAATGATATGAAGATGGACCGGGGTCCCGTGATTTTCACTAGTGATGTCTCTCTCCGAAAAGACGATAAAAGTGCTAGCGAGGTAAACAAATCACAGTTGGGAAATTGACAGGATTATGAAGGCACCGCAATGCTAACTATGCTGCAAAGAAAGGAAGGGCTCAAATGCAATGGGCAGTACGCCAAAGTAAGTAGACCGAAATCCATCTGCATCTACTACGAATCATCCACCTTGAGATATCTATCCAGAACATCTCACTAGTATTAAATTTCGAATCCCACCCAAAGTGTAAACTCAAAGAAACAGATAACTGCATTAAAAGAACTTTGCGTAAAGTAAATAATCCTTGCACCCGCAAGTACAAGCACCGTTGTTTTATCCCTGGTGGCAACAACACATCCCCTAGTCTCATGTTTCTGTCACTCAAGCTAGACATCAGGGGGCTGAACCCACAATCGAGCATAACGCTCTCTCTTGGAGTTGCAAATAAAGTACTTGGCCAAAGCAAATACCGCAATGGAGAACATGCAAGAATTTACTCAAGAACAAAATATAAAAGGGAAGAACCAAATATATTACTCATCACAATCTGAACATAGTCTCATAATCCATCAGATCCCTACAAACTTAGCATAGCAACAACAGAAATTACGTAGGTGCCTCGATCATGTGAAGCACCTCACGAGGACTCGAAAGTGGAAGCACAAAAGAGGGAGAGATAGATCACATAGCTACTGGTCATGGACCCATGGTCCAAGGGAAACTACTCACGGTACATACGGGAGGCGTCCATGGCTATGGATGGTCTCCCGGAGGGGGTAGCTTCTCCAGGCAGCCCCGATCTTGAAACGGCGGCGGCGGAACAGAGGCGAGATCGCGAAAGAGGGGTCCGTCCTAGGGGTTTCCACCCCGAGGGGTAAATATAGGCGAAGGGGGTGTCGAGAGGACCCACCAGGAAGCCAGGAGGCCCCCTGGCGCGGCCTAGGGTGGGGCCGCGCCAGGGGCCCTCCTGGCCTCCTGGTGGTGGCCCTCCTCCGCTCCATTGGTGTTTCCGGAAGCTTCTGTTGCACTGATTTTTTATATATTTTTCCCGGAATTTTTGGAGCACTTTTATTGGCCGGAAAACCTGAAATACAAAAACAGCAGAAAACAGAAACTGACAACTGGGTGCACTGAGTTAGTAGGTTAGTCCGAATAGGTTCAAAAGTGTATGAAAGTTCAAGCAAAACATGGCAAAGTCACAAAAAACATTCATGGAACAAGCAGAAATTATAGATACGTTTGGGACGTATCAACATCCCCAAGCTTAATTCCTGCTCGTCCTCGAGTAGGTAAATGATAACAAGCATAATTTCTGTGGTGACATGCCACACAACCATAAAAGGACTTTTAAGTAAAGCAATCAAAGCATGCAATTCAATTCAAGTCTTAACAAACAAGAGTCTATATTAGCATTGACACAAGCAACAAAAGAACAAAAGGTGCAAGAGCTCTTGCTGTCCATGACTCGAATGTCTCCAAATGGTGTTTGCGTGGAAGAAAGGGATAGGGAAATACGAGAGAAAAAAGTATTTTTGTTGAGAACAACTATCTACTAAAGTTTCACACTTAGTCTCCTTTGGATTCTTATCTTGACTCGTCCCCAGACCACTAGTCAGGTACAAGTCAAACTGATCCACTCCCTTTCGATATTTTGAGCACTCATGCAATGGATGAGCGTGAGCAAGAAAGTTGACACCTAAAAGGCGAAACAGAAAGAAGGTGGAGGAGGAAGACAAAAAGGTGTGAAAGGCTCACATCAATGAGGACAATCATAGGCGAGAGAAGGCCATATGATAGATATGATGTGAGGAGTAGGGATTGCCATGCAACGGATGTACATGTGAGCTAAAAGCTCTCCAAGGGAACTAGTGGGGTGCATCTAACTTGGTTGCTCAGGAAGACCTAGAGCTCGTTTGAGGAGGCTCCTCATTGGAATATACAAGCCAAGTTCTATAGTGTGAAGGGTCCCCACATAGCTATATGCATGATGATTATCTCTATGGAGTACAAGGTATAGAAGATGAATTACTAGTGTGGATCTCTCAAAAGGAATAGTAGTATGCCCCCTTCTCTCTTTTTATTTTTTTTTCTCTTTTTCTCTTTATTTTTATTTTTTTGGTGGCCTCAATGGCTCTTTCTATTTCACTCTCATTTTTCCTCTTTGGGATCTTTTGATTTTGTCCTCTTTGGGATATTTCCCTCACTTTAGAGGCAATACTCTATATTTTACAAGAATATAGGAGATCTTTCACACTTTACAAAGGTACTCACATAAAGAAAATGTAACTATCATGATGCAAATGTATGCCTCTGCCAGGATAGCAGGATATGAAATGATACTAGCGCGTCATGTAGCAATGATTAGGACAAGGCCCAACTAGCATGCGGCTCATTGATCAAGCAAGTAGCATGTATGACATGAAGATCAAGTCATGAGAAGGTGGATGTTGCATGGCAATGTATCTCGGAAAGGCTATGGAAATTCCTTGTAGGTAGGTATGGTGGCTGTTTTGAGGAAAGATATAAGGAGATTTATGATGACAGAGCGTATCATGCCAAGGGTTTGGATGCATCGGCGAAGTGTGCGCCAAATCTCGAGGTGAGAAAGGGCAATGCACGGTACCGAAGAGGCTAGAAAAAGTATAGATGGGTGGAAGTGTCAACTTTCGAATACTCACATTAGTCCGAAGAACTCATGCACTTATTATCGGTAACTCTCAATCTAATCAGGAGGTTCACAAAGAGACAGGTACCCCGAGGAGGAGTGTATGGGGGTTTGGTTATCTTGGCGCATCCTCGACTCATGGTACGTGAGTGTACTCTAATATTCGAACCCTCCAGAGGTTAGTAATCCATCTAGTAGCTAGAGTTCTCAAGTAGTTTTGTAGGTTTTGAAAATAAACATGGATTTCCAAAAATATGACATCTATCACTAATAGGAAAGAGCTCTTGACACCATAAGTTCAAACATTACTCTAGTCAATACCTCAAAACTATTGCAAGTTACTACTACAAAAAAGAGAACAACAACTTTAACTACCTACTTTCAGTCAAGACACAGAACTCAGTGCAACAGGAAAACCCTCTAACAAGATAAAACATGCAACCTATAGAAAGTTCAACCTAAGACAAAAGAAAAGCTCTAGAAAAACTAAAGCACTACAACTAAACAGAACAATAGCTAAGAAAAGAAAAAGTACAACTCACAGCTAAAAGAATAAGCATGCAAATCCTATGAGGAGTTCTAGTTCAAGCCGAGCGTGGATCTCTCCCACACAAAAAGAGTAAGTAAGATGGGATCTAACTTGTTACTACAGCAAAGAAAACAAAACAAACCTAGAAAAGTGAAGAGCGAGACGCTCCAAGCATAGCACATAACGCATGAAGTGATAAAAATATAGTGCAACGAGAGACAAACTGATGATTGTTGATGAAGAAGGGGATCCACCGGGGGCATACCCAAGATTAGACGCTTGAGTCTTCTTGAATATTTATTGGGGGTGCACATGGGAATCCCCAAGCTTGAGCGTTTGACACTCCTGAATCTTCTTTCATCATCCACCATCGCGCGCTTGAAAACTCCCTTCATACATAAATCATTGTAGGCTGATTAGAGAGGTTAGTACCCTAATAAAATAATTTTTCCTCTACTGCAAATAAAGATAAAATTGAAGAACTACTGTTTCCTAAGATTTCCAAAATGGTTTTGGAAAGAAAAAGCAAGCTTAAGGTTTGCAAAAGTAAAGAGAGACAAAACGTGGCAGAATCTGTGAAAAACAGAACAACAGATAGAAATGAATTTTTTAGGGATACTTCTGCAACTCAAATCAAAAAACTCAGAACATACGGAAGTTTCGTAATTGTATAGAGCACGCTGTTTAAAATATTCAGCTCAAAAAGATGAACTGGTATTTTTCTCTGATTGTTCTAGTCACGAGGACAGAATCTGTTTTATGGACAGCATGTCACAACTTTTACTTCCCTTGCCGTATGAGGCTAAACTTGGCACAAAGCTTGAAAAGTAAAGATACAATGATGTTGCTGCAGTAGTAACAATCATCAAGACCACTAAGAACAGAACAAAAGAAAAAAGAAAAACCTAAATTCGTTGCGGGCTGCCTCCCGAAAGCGCTTCTTTAGAGCCATTAGCTAGGCTTAAAGCAGAAAATCAAGTCTTTTCAAGAGAATAACTAGCCCGTGTGACGGACTCAAAAGGTAACTTAATATTTTTTCTAGGGAAATGTTCCATCCCTTTCTTGAGGGGGAATTGTAATTTGATAGTTCCCTCTTTCATGTCAATGATAGCACCAACTGTGGGAAGAAAAGGACGTCCCAAAATAATTGGACAAGAAGGTTCACATTCAATGTCCATAATAGTAAAATAAACGGGAACATAATTGTCATTGACAATGATAAGAACATCGTCGATCTTCCCCAAAGGTTCCTTTACGGAATAATCAACAAGACGAACACCAAAAGAACAAGAATCAAAAGGTTTCAATTCAAGCATATCATACATTCTTTTGGGCATAACAGAGGTACTTGCTCCAACATCACAAAGAGCATAACAAGAGAAGTTATTCAATTTACTTTTTATCATAGGATACCAACAATATTCTAGCTTCCTAGGTATGGAGGCTTCTAGTCTAAGCTTCTCCTCCCTAACTTTGATTAGAGCCCTGGTGATATGCTCTGTGAAGGCAAGATTGAGTGTGCTAGTGTGGGGGTCTCTGGACATCTTGTGTAGGAAACCAATAACTTCTGGTAAAGTGTAGTTGTCAAAGTCTAAGCCACTACTATCTAGCAGGGAAGTAGTGATATCATTTAAGCTCACTTGTTCAAAATCCTATATGTTCATAGAGGTTTCCTCTTGTAAGGTTGAGGTGGTAGCATCACCATTGATAGGTCCAGTGGGACTAGGGGTGTGATGGGTGCTAACAGTTTGGACATCCTCAACTACTTGGATAGTGGCTACTGTGTGGTAGGTAGGAAGGCTCTTAATTCTATCTTCTTCCGGCTTTTCTCTAGCCCATCTCTCTTTTAGTTTTCCCAACATCCTAATGTTTTATTGATTTGGACTTGGATAGCATTAATAGGAGTGACCTTACTCTCCTCAAGGGGAGAGGTTCTGATTTTTAACATCTCAACATCAAGGGCTAAGTTGTCTACCTTCAAACAAAGATTGTCTAATTTAGCTAATTTTTCTTCCACATTTTTGTTGAAGGCCTTTTGGGTAGTGATAAAGTCTCTAAGCATACTCTCTAGTTCTGAAGTGGAGTTTCTGGTGGTAGGATAAGTGTTGTTCCCATAGTTGTTGGATGGGAAAGGCCTAGGATTGTTGCTACCAAGGTTACTCCTATAAGCATTATTTTTGAAGTTGTTTCTAGAGAAAAAATTAACATCTACTTGCTCCTGAGCAACCAAAGAATTTAAAGGAACATCTTGAGGATCAATAGAAGATTGCTTGGTAAGTAGAGACATGATAAGGTCAACCTCTTCATTTAAAGAGGAGATCTCCTCGACAGAGTTTACCTTCTTACCAGTTGGAGATCTCTCGGTGTGACATTGCGAGTAATTCAGCATCATCTCATCAAGTAGCTTTGTGACAGCACCAAGCGTGGTTGACATAAAAGTTCCTCCCGCGGCCGAATCTAACAGGTTCCACGAGGTGAAGTTCAAGCCTGCATAAAAATTCTGGACAACCATCCAGGTAGTCAGTCCATGTGTGGGGCAGTTCTTGACAAGCGTCTTGATACGTTCCCAAGCCTGGGCAACGTGTTCATTATCCAATTGCCTGAAATTCATAATGTTACTCCGCAATTGAATAATTTTAGCAAGGGGATAGTACTTCCCTATAAAAGCGTCTTTGCATTTACTCTATGAATCGATACTGTTCTTGGGCAAAGATTGTAGCCACTCCTTGGCTCTTCCTCTCAAAGAGAAAGGAAAAATCTTCATCTTGACGATGTCTCCATCCACTTCCTTGTACTTCTGCATGTCGCAGAGCTCGATAAAGTTGTTTAGGTGCAAGGCAGCATCTTCTCCTGCTCCTGAGAATTGATCTTTCATGACAAGATTAAGCAGAGCAGGTTTAATCTCATAAGAAGGTGCTGAAGTGGCAGGTGGAGCAATAGGAGTGCAGATAAATTCACTGTTGTTGTGACTAGTGAAGTCACACAACTTAATGTTTTCATTGGAACCCATAGTAGCAGCAGGTATTTTTGGTATTTTTGATAAGGGACACAAAAGTAAAAACTGAAAGGTAAACTAACAAGACTAAAAATCAAAGATAAAAGATAGTTTGCAACTCCCCTATCTTGTAGACTGGAGTCCCCGGCAACGGCGCCAGAAAACTTGCAGATGGCAAGAGAGTGTTAATACTCTTCAAGCCCTCGTTGATTACCCCAAGTGCAGGGTTGGATATAGTGCAGCGGCAAGTTTTCCCTTGGCAAAGATACCAAGGTTTGTCTCCCGTAGGACTCCGAAGGATACAAGAAGGTGGTAAAGTGAACAATGGCGCCGAGGTTGCTACTTCACCTGGACCTGCACACAGATACAAATAACTTTGCTCCCAACGAGTACAGAGGAGTTGTCAATTCCTCCGGCCTTGCCGTTTACAAAGGATCAACGCAAGAGATAATGATAGTGGCAACTGAAAGTAAAGACTGAAAGTAAATTGAGGGTGTAAACAATGATATGAGAAGGACCGGGGTCCCGTGATTTTCACTAGTGATGTCTCTCTCCCAAAATACGATAAAAGTGCTAGCGAGGTAAACAAATCACAGTTGGGCAATTGACAGGATTATGAAGGCACCGCAATGCAAACTATGCTGCAAAGAAAGGAAGCGCTAAAAAGCAATGAGAAGTACGCCAAAGTAAGTAGACCGAAATCCATCTGCATCTACTACGAATCATCCACCTTGAGATATCTATCCAGAACATCTCGCTGGTATTAAGTTGCGAATCCTACCCAAAGTGTAAACTCAAAGCAACAAACAACTGCATTGAAAGAACTTTGCCTAAAGTAAACAATCCTTGCACCCGCAAGTACAAGCATCGTTGTTTTATCCCTGGTGGCAACAACACATCCCCTAGTCTCATGTTTCTGTCACTCAAGATAGACATCAGGGGGCTGAACCCACAATCGAGCATAACGCTCTCTCTTGAAGTTGCAAGTAAAATACTTGGCCAAAGCAAATACCGCAACGGAGAACATGCAAGAATTTACTCAAGAACAAAATATAAAAGAGAAGAACCAAATATATTACTCATCACAATCTGAACATAGTCTCATAATCCATCAGATCCCAACAAACTCAGCATAGCAACAGCAGAAATTACATAGGTGCCTCGATCATGTGAAGCACCTCACGAGGACTCGAAAGTGGAAGCACAAAAGAGGGACAGATATATCACATAGCTACTGGTCACGGACCCATGGTACAAGGGAAACTACTCACGGTACATACGGGAGGCGTCCATGGCTATGGATGGTCTCCCGGAGGGGGTAGCTTCTTCTGGCAGGGTGCCGGAGCAGCTTCTCCAGGCAGCCCTGATCTTGAAACGGCGGCGGCGGAGGAACAGATGCGAGATCGCGAAAGAGGAGCCGTCCTAGGGGTTTCCACCCCGAGGGGTAAATATAGGCGAAGGGGGTGTCGAGGGGACCCACCAGGCATCCAGGAGGCCTCCTGGCGCGGCCTAGGGTGGGGCCGCGCCAGGCGCCCTCCTGGCCTCCTGGTGGTGGCCCTCCTCCTCTCCTTTGGTGTTTCCGGAAGCTTCTGTTGCGCTGATTTTTTATATATTTTTCCCGGAATTTTTGAAGCACTTTTAATGGCCGGAAAACCTGAAATACAAAAACAGCAGAAAACAGAAACTGACAACTGGGTGCACTGAGTTAGTAGGTTAGTCCAAATAGGTTCAAAAGTGTATGAAAGTTCAAGAAAAACATGGCAAAGTCACACAAAACATGCATGGAACAAGCAGAAATTATAGATACGTTTGGGACGTATCAGGATGCCAAACCAAGGCTCATTCGATGGGTACTCCTTCTTCAAGAATTTGATTTGCAGATTGTCGATAGGAAAGAAGCAGACAATCCGGTGGCGGATAATCTTTCAAGGATGGAAGATATACCGCATGATCCCATTCCAGTCAACGACAGTTTTCCAGACGAACAACTAGTTGTTGTTAAAGTACAATCTCTCTCCGACCCTTGGTTTGCGGATTATGCTAACTTTATCGTTGCAAAGTTTTCGTCTCGAGGTTTAACCTTTCAGCAAAGGAAGAAGTTCTTTCATGATTTGAGGCATTACTTTTGGGATGACCCACATCTTTTCAAAGAAGGTCCAGATGGGATCGTGAGAAGATGCGTACCGGAACACGAGCAGAGGGACATTCTCAAACAATGTCACGATAGTCCATATGGAGGACATCATGCTGGTGAGAGGACCGCACCTAAGGTTCTTCAATCAGGTTTTTATTGGCCTACTCTCTTTAAGGAGACTAGAAATTATGTTTTATCTTGTGATAAGTGTCAGAGAGTTGGTAATATTAGTAGGAGGAATGAGATGCCTATGAATTACTCTCTAGTGATTGAGCCTTTTGATTGCTGGGGTTTTGATTTTATGGGTACTTTTCCTTCCTCACACAAGTACACTCACATTTTAGTTGTTGTTGATTATGTAACCAAGTGGGTAGAAGCAATCCCCACTGAAAGTTCTGATCACAAGACATCTTTTAAAATGCTCAAGGATGTAATTTTTCCTAGGTTTGGAGTACCCAGGTACCTCATGACTGACGGGGGTTTACACTTTACACATGGAGCTTTTAGAAAAGCTTTAGCCAAGTACGATGTCAATCATAGAATTGCTTCACCGTACACCCTCAAACTAGTGGGCAAGTTGAGCTCACCAATAGAGAGATCAAGTTGATCTTACAGAAGACAGTCAATAGAAATAGAAAGGATTGGTCAAATAAGTTAGGAGATGCTTTGTGGGCGTATAGAACTTCTTACAAAAACCCCATGGGCATGTCTCCTTATAAGATGGTCTATGGCAAGGCTTGCCATTTGTCATTAGAATTAGAGCACAAAGCTTTCTGGGTTGTTAGAGAGCTTAATGCTGACCCGAAGTTAGCTGGTGAAAAGCGTCTCATGAACTTGACTTCTCTAGATGAGTGGAGAAGTGAAGCTTACGAGAGCGCTAAAATGTTCAAAGAAAAGGTAAAGAAGTGGCACGATAGGAGGATTCTGAAACGTGAATTCAATGTTGGTGATAAGTTTTGTTGTTTAGATCCCGTTTCAGGTTTTCTCCACCTAAACTACTTTCAAGATGGGAAGGGCCATTTCATATTGAGGAAGTCTACCGCTCGGGTGCAATCAAGATTAAAAATTTCGAAGGGACCAAATCTCAAGTGGTGAATGGGCAAAGACTTAAACATTACATAGCAGGAGATCCTGTCAATGTTGATGTGGATTTGGTATACACAAAGTCTCATGAAGAACATGTTGCAGCCCTGTTTCAGATACCAGCAGAACCAGAATAAGGAAAGGTATGTATTACGGTAAGGAAACATCGCGAAACCGCCATGAAAGTTCCAGATTATGAGTTTTTGCAAAATATAGAAAATTTGAGGCCTAAGTGGAGTCGGAGACCAGCTCCAGGGGGCCCATGCGCCCCCCTGGCGCGGCCCCACCCCTGGCCACGCCGGGAGGCCGCCTGGGCACCCCGGAGCCCGTTTCCGACTCCGCTTTGACCTGTTACCTTCCTTTCTGTGCAGAAATTTTTGCTATATATTTGCCTGGATCATTCCGGCAACGTATCTCGCGATCTCGTGTGTTTTCTTTTTGAGTTGTTTATGCCAGGAAAGTTTTCAGCTAGACCTAGGTGCCATGGCTTCCCCAAGTTCCCCGAAGGACAAGTTCTTCGTTAACGTCATCAACCCTTACCTCGCTGAGGTGAAGAAGCACCCCCAGATCCTTCGTGTGGAGGAAGGTGACCTCCACAAGGAGGATCTGAAGGGACCAGTCAAGGAGGGGAGCACCGAGGAGCGGCTGAAGGAGATGGAACATGAGGTGTTCAAGTTCAAGAACATGGTGGAGGGTGGTGTTGAAGCTAACTTCGACATCATGAACGAGATCGAGGCTTCCCACAACAAGGAGATGAAGGAGATGTGGTCAAGTTTGGCCGCACTATAAGAAAAAATTTATGGGCTCCAAGCACAAATCTATGACCTGAAGAACCAGAACTGTGAGTATGAACTAAAGTTTCTGCGCATGGGTTTAGGTGCTGAGTGCAGGATCTTGGAGACGGGAATTCCCTTTGAGACTGGAGAAGAGTTTCCATGGAAGCGCTTCGCCAAGGAGTACGTGACCGACAAGAACAAGGATGGGGAGTAAATATCCTCGGGTAATGGCATCCCCTTAGCTTGTTCCAAGCTTGAGGGAGTGCCTGGTATCTTTATCTTTATCTATGTCTTTTCGAGTCAAGTAGAGTCGTATCATGTCTAGGGAAGTTATCTTATAAAATAGGTGTTTGCTTTGAGGTCTATCACTCCTTTTTGGATAATTATGTATCC
The DNA here is from genome assembly GCA_950022295.1 of Bromus sterilis. Taxonomy (NCBI): domain Eukaryota; kingdom Viridiplantae; phylum Streptophyta; class Magnoliopsida; order Poales; family Poaceae; genus Bromus; species Bromus sterilis. The sequence continues at coordinate 283,715,928 of OX465597.1, forward strand.
GTGAGTGTGGAGTCATCTATGATGGAATATCAATGAGAAGTATGTTGATCCCTTCGCTGCACTCGGTATTCTCTTCACGCAATCGACCTCATGATGATTCTTATGGGAGTATTGACCTTATATCAGGTATGGCTTTGAAAACTTTATTTAATCTTGGCAAACATAGCTTTGGTCAGGACAACAAGCATGTTATTTTTTCTCAAAGTAGCGACATAGCCAAACCCTCTTTGTTATTATGCTTGTAGTGTTATGTTGACAAGGAAGACAACTTGATGTGCTATGCTTGTTTTAATGTTTATGCTTTATGTTGCTTTGCATCCAAGTCATCATCAGCTGTCTGTTCTCTCAAAGCCTTTGCTAGCCAAACCTCTATACTAAGCGGAATTCTGCTTGTACATCAATGCCCTGAAACCAGTACCTTCCACATGAGTCCACCATACCTTCCTATTCGTGGTACTCCATTACCACTCCTAAAGCATAGAATTTTTGTGTTATCCTTAGATGTTCAAAATCTTCTGTTTTGTGCCCCTGTTTTAGCTCATGAGTAAGTAGTAGTTAACTCATGACCTTCTTAAGTTGGACAAGTTTTACTCCGGGATTGCATGTCTAATCTGCAAACCCCTAATACGAGGAGGAACTAGCATGAGTGCGCCCAGCTCACAAAAGATAATACAACAAACAAACCATCCTTCACGCTTTGTTCATGAGAAATCAGAAAACTTTGGCAGTGATAAACAAAGGAGATTGCGGGGATGTGATCGTCCCCGTTTGGGAGCCGTTCCTCGAAACTTGTCCAAACTGAGAAACAATTGAGTTATATATTAGCATTCGTTGACAAATCATGCACCTCTCAAAACCTGTTCTCATTCTATTTGATTTAAGGATAGCACTTGAATTTTCCCTGCTTGCCTTTAACAAGGCTTCCTTTTTCCTTTACTTTTATGTTTAGTCAGTTTCCCCTACTTCCTCCTTTCCCAAAGAGAACAGACACTTGATGCTGATGAAGATTCATCCATATAATGCTGCATTAAAGTTTTGTCATGCCATATCATTGTTGACATTATCTTTTGATAAGTAAGTTGTTTGCAAAAGCACTTGCCAAGCAAACATCTTCCTTTGTGTTAGCATTTTCACTTCATGACTAATAGCTTGTTCTTTCAAAAAGTTCCAAATTGGCTCTTCAAAATATAAAGAAAAAGAGCAAAGGTAAAAGCTTTTAGTTGTCCCTTGACCAAAGGACTTGTTTGCCATGATTTGATGAGTTTCCTTAGCCCTACTTTTGATGATAATTGTTATTACTCTTTCATAAGGGCTTTTATGAGTTGGATTTTGCTATTTAGGATGTTTGAGTTTGGTGAAAAGATCATGATGCTTCTTGTCCGTATTTTATTTATCGACACTTCACTCTCTAAACTTGTGGACAGGTTTACCGAGCTCAGTTTTCGCTTGGGGACAAGCGAGGTCTAAGCTTGGGGGAGTTCATACGTCCAAAATGCATCACTATTTTATATCATAATTCATCCTTACTCGTTGATATATTTCACATAACAATGACGTTCTTATGTTGTTTTGGCTTGTTTTACATAGTTTGCAACTTTCCGGTGCCGAAGCAGCAGACGCAGGATTCAGCGGTAAAAATTGGACGCTGAGTTGCTGAAGAAGAATACCTCCAAATTACCTGAAAATCGACGGGGGGGTTTTTCCAGAAGCATAACGAAGACTCGCCAAAGAGGGGCCAGAGGGGGCCATAGGGGGCCACCTGGCGCGGCCCCACCCCTGGCCGCGCCGGGAGGGCGCCTGGAGCCCTGGGGACACTCCCGGCTCCCCCCTCTGGCCTATATACTCCTCGTTATGCGAAAACCCTAAAGAGAGAAGCTTTCATGGAGTTCCGCCGTCGCTCCTTGGAGGAAACCTACAGAGAAGAAAAGGGCTCTCCGGCGGGCAGATTCCGCCGAGAAGATCACCTCCCGGAAGGGGAGATCGTCGCCATCGTTATCACCATCGTCATGGGCATCATCGAGATCATCATCAACATCATCCCCAACATCAGCACCATCTCCACCACCATCCAATCTCACCTCAGAAGTTCATCTTGTGTTGTAATCCAAACTATCTATCCTCTCTACTCTACCGGTGTTGATTACTACTTTGTGGTGAATGCTATTGAGTTTTGTTGAAGAAATACCATTATGTCCAGATTGTTTATCGTATATTTATCACCTCTGATCATGATCTCTTTTATGTCTTGTGAGTAGTTACTTTAGTTCTTGAGGACATGGGAGAAGTCTAGGTTCTAGTAGTCATATGATGTTGAAGTAATTTGTGTTATTTGATATTTAAGTTGTGTTGTTATTTTCCTAGTGGTGTTGTGTGAGTCCCACAATCAACACTTCGCCTTCTTAAGGACCTAGGGGATTACATTGTGTATTAAGAATGCTTACGGTGGGTTGCCGGAGTGACAGAAACCTGAACCCCAGTTTGCACGCTTTTGCACAAGGGAATAATGGATCCTTGATCTTATTGTTGTGGTTAGGCTTTGCCTTAATTTCTATCTTGTATTTGCGGATGCCTGCAAGATGTTTAATCATAAGAGTGCACTAATCTTAGTCTAGAAGGTGTGCTAGCATAGATCCACCCACTCAACACTTATCAGCACAACACTTGTTATCGATACGGAGTATGGCGAAAGCACATGACTACCTCTCCATGTGTCCTCAAGAATGCTTTAGTCTTTATAAGTTCAGTTGCCAGGCTTATCCTTTGCACAAAAGGATTGGGCCACTTGCTGCTCCTCAGTGCTATTTACTTTGCTTGCTTTTATCTTATCGATGCTTATATCAAAAACCCCTAAAAAGTTATCTTTCAGTGTTTGCAGTTATTCCTTGTCCACCATCACCTATCAGTACCTTTCGCTCCTCGTTGGGTTCGACACTCTTACTTATCGAAAACGCTACAATAGATCCCTTTACGTTGAGGGTCATCACTATGGTGGAAGGAACAACCTGCTGAGAAAGACACTTGGAAACTGTATAAGATACATGGCCACCTTGTGTACAACTTGGACTACTAAATGACTGGTTACTTTGCGATAACTGGGAACTGGCATCCGCTTCCTCCCAGCTACAAAGACTGTGTCTAGACTATGTCATGAAGGAGAATCGTTCACCTGTCATGAGGTCATGATTAAAGTTAAGAACTTAAATGTAGAACCAATACAGGAGTATTTTATGACGGAGAAAGTATATTTGATATACAAGTTATAAATGTCTTTCCCCAAAAAACACTGATTGAAGTTGATTAAGTATTCGATGCTTGAACTCAGTGCTTATAGAGTGTCTTGGAATGGATGAGGTGACAATGTGTGCTGACGATAATCAAGATAGTTGATGAATACACTCTCCCTCTACATCTATCACTTGATTAAATATATGAAGTGAACATTATTAGTGTGTCTTGCATCTCGCAGAGACAATTATTCATATTAGTGAGAAACAAGTCAGTTGTTCTCCTTTTATGAATGATATCTTTTATGGTAACATTAGGATTATGAATGAGTTATTCTTATAATGATGATAGTAGTTTGATCATTTATAAGAAATATTGTAATGCCAAGAATTATCCAAACTTAATAATGACACTACCGTTTAAGTCATGAATGGTATGATGAAGTTTTGAGATACTTGATCTCTTGACACATGCAAACCGTGCCTCTTTAGGTGAGATGACTGAAACCTCGCATTCTGGTAAAATAGAGTTTGCGATGATTGCTGTATATCATACATTGTCATGTATCACATTTCAGTATGTAGTGAATTTCAATATTTCATGAACTTCATATGTGGACATTAGATGAATATGTGTATTCACTAATGAAACATGAGTCTAAAATAATTTGATGTGATCAAAGGGATTTCAGAATGAAGAAAAACATGAGTCTGAAATAGTTTGATTTGATCAAAAAGGATTTTAGAATAAAGATGGATATTAAATTAACAAGAAAGACAAGTCTCTATGATTTGATCAAAGTGACAAATTTTTTGAGTTAGTCTTGGGCATAAAGACTTGTGAAAGTCGTTTCACAAATTACAATGCTTGGACCACTTCAATATTATTGATGTGCCTGAACATTAATCACACTCTATTGAATAGTGTATGGTCTAAATTATCTCTTACCGAGTTACATTATTATTATTGTTTAGAGTTATTAATTTAATATGCAAACACTCACTTCAGTATAGGTAACCATCAGAGTTCGTGGAAACCAACACTATATATTTTATGGTGTATCGTGGTTTCTAGGAATCCTGATTTATATGATAAATTATCTTTGTAGTGTATCCTTAGACAACTATGGATGCATCTTCCACAACTAGAACCAAAAGAGCAAAACTTATATTGCGAAGTGTTTTGGTGTTTGTTAAGAATTGTTCTTGATGAATGTGTTAATGGAAGAAAAGTGAAAGTTCAACCAAGGTAATTGACCTTGCCTCCAGATGTCAAATTAGCGCAAAGGAATATGTTCCAGAAGAAAATCTCTAAAATTAGAGGAGATACTGATGATAATGATCATGATGCTTCGGTTAAAGCTTTTACTAAACAAAGTAGGATTCAAGAATACATATTTGCCCTTTGTGCAAAAATTATATTCATGGTTCACTTCTCAAGTTAATAGAACAAGACATACCTACGAACTACGAAGAAGCAATGGTGGACCTAAGTATGAGATATGAGTCATGAAATCCTATATTGAGTTACATTTAAGATTTGTTGAATCTTATCAAGTAAGGAGGTTACTTGATATTATCAATAACTTCAAAGTTATAATCAATAAATGTGAACGTCAAAGGAAAACATCAGGATCGATTTGTCACAAAGAATGTTTCTGACAAATTCAAAGGGTTGACTACAATATGTAGCGATTCTTGAGTCAATGGGATACTCTCTACGATTGATCTAAAATGTTATCAATACCGTGACTTCCTTAAATTCTACATTTGAAGAAGTGTTGTAATTGGTACAACAAGAAGGTTTTGGAAACCGTATGGATACTAGTGTCTCGTAACCTGAATTATCGTTTTGATGGATGATCAAAGGATTTTGTACTTAGCCAAAATATCGAGGAAACATGCATTTTGCATGAAACTAAATGGGAGCTGAATAGTTTCCTAAACTTGATATATGGACGACATATTTTGAGTGGGAGCTATGGGAGTATTATCCTAGTCTTATATGTAACTAACATATCTGAGTAGGAGCCATGTGGTTATTATCCTGAACTTAATATGTGTCTGACATATCTGAGTGGGAGCTATGTGAGTGTTATCATGAACTTAATATGTGCATGACATATTTGAGTGGGAGCATGACAACATTCTCATATATGGATAACATATTGTGAATGGTGTAGTTGGTATTAATGATTATTTGAATCTTTCATAAATGAAGATGAATAAGTATTAAATATTAAAATCTATCAAGATAGATTAATATTTTTAATAACATTGAGTCGGAATACTTTCCTGGATAAGATTCAAAAGAATTTTAGAATGGGACAAGTCAAGAAGGTAGTTCTTACTTGTATATCCAAGATAAGTATCGAGTTAATCTCAGTACAGGAACAATGGTTAAATAAAAGAAATAAATGGATGTGCTACATCCTCTATGCCTCTGTCATAGGTTCTTTCATATAAAACCAGAGTTATGTACTCGATGTAATGTGACCCAAGTTCTTACTAAGAAGAACATGTTGAGATATGATTTATGAGTAAATCATTGAACAAAAATTTAAGTTTATCCTTCAGTGTTTGGAGAAAACTGAGGATACATCTCTAATTTGCAAAGGATAGTGAATTTGACCATATGTTATGTTGGTTAAGGTTCTGATACTAACCTAGAAAATTGAGATATCATATTAATAATGTGTCTAAGTTGAAAGAAACATGGTTAGACATCAAAGTTGCATACAATGCACTAAGATAAAATCTACATTGATGTGGTCGCTTTAGAAGTTGCAGGAGTTATAAGTTTGGATTAAGAAGTTCGACTTCTGATTGAGTGAGTTTTCAGTGTGCATGACTAAGTGAAGTGCTTCGTGACCAAACAGATGTCATTGCTGAAACACAACAAACGAACCCCCAATCTACCGCCAAGTATATACACCTCATCATTATAATGGATAATGAGTAATGTCAAACTAGGTGACATTAATGATTTGCAAAAGGACATACGGATCTGAATAGTACAGACCGTTGATACAACCTTTTCCACAGGCAAGCATGATCAACAACCATATACATGATATGGAGTTCTGATCCATATAAAAATGCAACTAGATTATTTGTACTCTATTGCAAGTGGGAGACTATTGGGAATGTGCCCTAGAGGCAAATAAAATATGTTTTATAAGCATATTCCCTTACTTCATAATAAGTTTTATACTGTGCTTTAACTGTATTAAGAGGAAATATTAATACACGTGTGGTATAAAACAACCAGGTCCCTAGTTAACTCTAGTATATGTGACGCCCCCAAAATCAAACCGTGTACAGTAATCGTACACGCAGGGTACACGGCTGAGATTAGGGTGCCACGGTGAGAATATCACAGCACAACACTAAACACAAAAGGATAAACGAATATATTACAATAAAGGGGGGGGTCACGCGGACCCGAATACATAAGTCATACAAGCCATAATATCTGAATACAGATGTAGTTAGTCCAGTTTTGCCTTAAGAAGGCTAGCACAAATCACATCAGAGGCACGGATCGAAAAGGCGAGGCCTCCTGCCTGGGATCCACCGAACTACTCCTGGTCAACGGGGAACTCGACGTCGTAGTAGGCGCCTCCGGGGTACTCCTGCTCCTGGGCTCCAACGTCGGCTGCAGCGGTCGATCAGGAAAAATAGTAAAGGAAATAAAGCAGGTGAGTATCTAGTATACCCGCGAGTCTTACGTCCGCTACTAAGCATTATGCATTGTATCAACGGAAAGAAGAGGCTGTATATAGTGTACTGAAAGACAGAAATCCAGAGCAAGGGTAAGAAGCTAGGCCTATCGAAGACTAGCATCTTTCGACGATGTCTTGCAGCATGAGGTAAGAATCAGCCAACAGTTTATATAAAGCATAAAGTAACAATGCAGCAGAAGTTGCTGCAGCATTGTATAATAATAAGTTGTAATAATTAGCAATGACTCCGAGTTCACCTCCTCGACATCCCCGCAAGGAAGAAAACCCGGAATCATACAATTTAATAATAATAGTTTCTAGTGGTAAGATCCAGCTTCAGCATAAAGCGTCCTGTTACCGTGGACACGGCTATCCGAATAGATTAACCTTCCCTGCAGGGGTGCACTTGTGTTACGCTACACGCACGGATCTCCAGGGTGGCGGGAACCTTGTTAGGGAACGCTCCACCGAGGCTATCCGACACTTCATAGCCCATCTTTCAAACTCAACAGAGAGGTCATCCGCCGGACTATATCCTATGTACGCGGGGCTTTGGACCCTAACCCCGACGTACTCCTGCACGGTGCGAGGCTTGCCGGTGAAGTTAAATGAAATACAAATAAGACACCACCGCGCGAGCAAATAAGACAACACCACTTCCCGGCGCAGGCCGCGGTACTGCTGACGTCTGAAGAGTCCTCGGACGACACTACGAAGCAGAGGAGCCCATAACTCGTAATTCCCACGGGTAGGTAGTGCGTACATGGCACATAGCCAACTCAAGACATTCACTGAACCATTTAGCATTTTATTAAACTGCGTGACAACCGTTCTCGTTGCCTCGACTTAACTGACCCGCGGACAACGACAGCAGCCAGGACCACCAGTACATCGGTGCCTGCCCTGTCGTCCCACCAAGTCACTGCGGTTACCAACAAGGTGAACCGTCTCCTTACCTTGTCTCGCGTGTGCTCCTGGAGGAGCTCAACTTTCGTAGTTTGGTAACTCTCGCGGCCAACGATCAGGGGCCAAGCACACCGGTACACTGGTCGTACCCTCCCTGTCGTCCCGTTGCAATACCTCTCGCGGGCACCGTTGGGTCGCCCGACTTCTTACCGGAAGGACAACCGTTGCTCAGGTACCTAGAGCGGCTATACAGAGTCAGCAACGAGTGGAGTACAAGGATTACTCCTTGATAGCTCACACTTGATGGTGGCTCGGCAGAGCCGAGCTAGGGGGGCCTGAGGCGGTGTCTGCATTGTACCGTACCTGTGCAGTTATAATATTTGTATCCGCGTTCACTCCCCTGAGTGAACACGTCCCTCTATCTAATCCTAGCTAACAATGCGCAGGGCTCACTGCTAAATAATGCATATTAATAATAGGCAGCATAGGATAAAAGAGGTACATCAAGGGGCGACAAAAACAGGCTATGCAATTGAATAGGGTTGTAATCGTAGCAGCAGCAGTAACAATGCCTAGTGCAAGAAAGTACGGAAAGGTAGGCGATATCTGGGGAAGAGAGTGGCTCTGCTTGCCTGGAAGCCCGACGGTAGGGGTAGGGTTGTCGACGAAGTAGTCGTACTCAGCAGCGGTGTAGTCGACGGCAGCAGCGGGGTCTACCGGATATTAAGGGGGGAAGAAACAGTAAATACAAAGCAACCATATACAAACAGATGCATTACATGACAGATGAAAGTTAACGGGGTTCTAATGCAGTGCAATGCCCGTTGCTCGGAACGGAAATTCATCCGGGGATGAACTGTCAGCTCCGGGTGATTATCGGACAAGGTGTCCGGAGGGGGAAGGATCAAGCCGGAGGTGTCGTGGGTACCGGACAAACATAAGGGGGTGTATCCGTGCTAGTTGGTCTATTCCGAGAAATATTCATGTTCGGAATAAATTCATCCGGGCACTCTAACAGTACCGGGCAATTTATCGGACTGCCCGTCCGGAGGGGGACGGTTCGATGTTCGTATTCGTATTTTTATCGGACTGCCCGTCCGGAGGTTAGGTTCCCAGGCGCCCACGCCATGGTCGCCGGCGATGAACAGGGGACGCCGGCGAGGTCTACGGCCGGTACCGACGACCCAAACGCGCGCGGAGGGGGAAAATTGAACGCGGGGTTCGTCGTGCGCCTATTGGGGGTGACTGGGGAGGCTGGGGAGGCCGGAGCCGAGCTCCCCGCCATTAATGGTGGCGGCCGTAGCTCTGCAAGGTTGCGGCAGTGCTACGGTGCTCGATTTCACGCGCGAGAAGGGGAAAATGTCGAGGGGGCTCACAGCGAGTCGGTAGAGGTGCGCAGCGGGCTCGGGGCGCGAGGACGACGGTGAATTTGTCGCCGGAAGCCGGCGGTCGTGGTGGGCAGGACGGCGCGATTTGGGCGACGTAGTGGACCCCGGCTCAAGCTGGGGGCTGGGATGGCGTGCAGGAGCACGGCGGAGGTCCCGGACATGCGCCCGTGGCTCGCGGAGCACCGTGGCTGCGTCGCCGACGGCGGCCATGGCGAGCAGAGCTCGGGCCCGAACGAGACTGAAAAAAAGGAGGCGAGGGAGGGGAAAAAGGGGCTCGGTCCAGGTTTTGCGGGGGTGACCTCGATCTAGGGCTACAGGGAGGTGTGGGGGGCTTCTTATCCTCCATGGGGGAGCAGGTGGGAGAGGGGGGGGCGGCGCCCTGCTCCCTGCGCCATGGTGTTGTGCAAGGTGGGGGAGGGGGAACAGGGAGAAGGGGTGGGCTGGGGGGTTGGGCCCGGGGTGGGCCTGCGCCCTAGGCGGGTTTTAGGGGTTTTTTAATTTTTCCTTTCTTTTTCTTTTTGTTCTCTCGGTTTGTATTTAGTTTAATGTATTTTATATTTTTCTTCAACTTAGAATTTATTCAAAAATTATTGTTACACAATAGAAAACTATTATAAAAAGCATGGACCAGAACTAAAATCATTTAAGTTTTATTTAAACCATAACCCATTAAATTGAGCTATTATGGCTAGTGGTTATATTTATCAGCAATATTTAAATAGGTTAATAAAATATCATTTCTATTTTCATATGACCTACTGATTAATAAGTATTTTTAATAAAATTGGGTTCACAATTTTTAGTCCATTTAAAATTTCCACTTGTTTATTAAAATTCCATGGCAATTTAATAATTCCTAACTATTGTTTTTATTTTAAATATTACTCCTATACCATTTTAATAAAACCATAAACACTTAAGGTGACCTACTGATTATTTGCAACTATTAAAAGTGGTTGCATTACTTAGGGTTTACTATAACTTTCATTTCCATTTTGAAATCAATAGAAATTTTGATAACCCAACATTGGTTCCATAATCATCATGGCCTTGGGATCATTCAAATGACCAGGGGGATTTGGCTTAACCAAGATCAGGGTGATGGACATGCATCCACCATTCTTGGAGCAAACTTATAATCTGAAAATTTTATCAGGGTGAGAATCTGACAGAGCCATGATCAAGGTGATCATGGCTTGATCATCAACAGTAATGATCCTTAAACAGTGGAATCACTGTAGTGATTACTATACTGGGTCTGAGGGTGTTACAAATCTCCACCACTACAAAGAATTCTCGTCCCGAGAATTAAAAATAGTGCAAGGGGTAGAGTTTCGGTTTCGCCTTCTAACAAATATTCAGGTTCTTGTTGTCCTACTCGAAGAATTTAATCCTTCACGTTGAGGCCTTCATTGGACTGTATCGGTGCTTCTGAATGGGGTTTCATCCTTTCCTCGGGGCTTCATCGCACTTACGAACAGGTTCAGAGGTAAAGCTTAAGGGGGTCGGATCGATACAAGATCCATCAAATGGGGTTGTTCAAGGGTATGGGGTACAAAGTACTTCCGTGTTTAACCTCAGGGAAGTACATCGTGAGAAGTTTTAAGAGGATAGGCACGTATTCGATGCCGATGACGGAAGATGGGAAAGGGGCCCCGATCACCAGACACAAGCACTGAGTCTGATATCGGACGGAATATCACAAGGTCGAGGACAAGAGTCAGGTTTCGGTCCTGTTGAACTGTGGGTTTTGGGCCCACAGAAGGTAAGAAGGGTGGCGACATTCCATGCGAGCACGATGCAAGGTTTGTCAGATAACAATTTGTCAACTATGTCGGCAACATCATCAGTGCCAAGGGCGAGGGATGAAGAGAACCATTTTCCTGCTCGTTAAGACGAGGCGGACCAATTGGCAAAGTTCTCGTCCATCGGTGGTCACCGAAAAGTCATCAACAATCGTAACTGGTTGTACAGACAATGTAGCACACCAAAGTGTTTACATAAGCAGGGAATTTCACTGCTTAGATAAGATACATTACAAGAAAGGTTAAACATACCAATGGAAAGGAAAATGTGATGATACACAAGTATCAGGTGTATATCTTTCCCAAGGGAAAGCAGAGAACGATGTACACGACCAAGTTGTATTGGTAGAGAGTCAAGGGGGTTGTCGATGATAACACATAGCATTGAGGGGCAAGGATGGTATTTCACACAATGAACTCAATCAACACATGGAACAAGCCATGTAAGATTATTCGGATAATAATCCACCAAAGGTCGGATGGTTCGCAAGGAATCTGGTGTGAGTATCGGCAGTCAACCAGAAGGAGAAAGAATGCAAAGGCATCGGGTGATGGAAGCATCGGAATAATTTGATGCTTAAGTACAAAGGAATTATGACTTCCAGATCGGGAGGTGGATGTAACTATCCACACGGACTTATCGGTGGCAGGGGATTGCAAAGGCGATGAACACGGATGTTCTCGGGAATTGATCAGAGAGTAATCGTCGGGATCTTCAGGTGAATCAGGCAATCATCGAGAAGGCAGTGCTCTCCGGAAGGAAGGAGGTACGAGAACCTAAAGTCGGCGTTAATAAAACTTTACCAGCAAGGATAAGAGAGCAGAGTCCCAGAGCATAGGTACGGAGAAAAAGATCTAATACCAAAGATATCACACGTAGTGACATCGATGTGGGCCCGTAAGCCAAACATTAAGTTAGCAAGTAGTTTTGCAAATACTAGACTCGACTTCGACCGAGGAGTGGTTAGGGGCTTCCTACAGGAAGTCGGCTCTGATACCAACTTGTGACGCCCCCAAATTCAAACCGTGTACAGTAATCATACACGCAGGGTACACGACTGAGATTAGGGTGCCACGGTGAGAATATCACAGCACAACACTAAACACAAAAGGATAAACGAATATATTACAATAAAGGGGGGGTCACGTTGACCCGAATACATAAGTCATACAAGCCATAATATCTGAATACAGACATAGTTAGTCAAGTATTGCCTTAAGAAGGCTAGCACAAATCACATCAGAGGCACGGATCGAAAAGGCGAGGCCTCCTGCCTGGGATCCACCGAACTACTCCTGGTCAACGGGGAACTCGACGTCGTAGTAGGCGCCTCCGGGGTACTCCTGCTCCTGGGCTCCAACGTCGGCTGCAGCGGCCGATCAGGAAAAACAGTAAAGGAAAAAAAGCAGGTGAGTATCTAGTATACCCGCGAGTCTTACGTCCGCTACTAAGCATTATGCATTGTATCAACGGAAAGAAGAGGATGTATATAGTGGACTGAAAGACAGAAATCCAGAGCAAGGGTAAGTAGCTAGGCCTATCGAAGACTAGCATCTTCCGACGATGTCTAGCAGCATGAGGTAAGAATCAGCCAACAGTTTATATAAAGCATAAAGTAACAATGCAGCAGAAGTTGCTGCAACATTGTATAATAATAAGTTGTAATAATTAGCAATGCCTCCGAGTTCACCTCCTCGACATCCCCGCAAGGAAGAAAACCCGGAACCATACAATTTAATAATAATAGTTTCTAGTGGTAAGATCCAGCTTCAGCATAAAGCGTCCTGTTACCGTGGACACGGCTATCCGAATAGATTAATCTTCCCTGCAGGGGTGCACTTGTGTTACGCTACACGCACGGATCTCCAGGGTGGCGGGAACCTTGTTAGGGAACGCTCCACCGAGGCTATCCGACACTTCATAGCCCATCTTTCAAACTCAACAGAGAGGTCATCCGCCGGACTATATCCTATGTACGCGGGGCTTTGGACCCTAACCCCGATGTACTCCTGCACGGTGCGAGGCTGGCCGGTGAAGTTAAAGCAAATACAAATAAGACACCACCGCGCGAGAAAATAAGACAACACCACTTCCCGGCGCAGGCCGCGGTACTGCTGACGTCTGAAGAGTCCTCGGACGACACTGCGAAGCAGAGGAGCCCATAACTCGTAATTCCCACGGGTAGGTAGTGCGTACAAGGCATATAGCCAACTCAAGACATTCACTGAACCATTTAGCATTTTATTAACCTGCGTGACAACCGTTATCGTTGCCTCGACTTAACTGACCCGCGGACAACGATAGTAGCCAGGACCACAAGTACATCGGTGCTTGCCCTGTCGTCCCACCAAGTCACTTCGGTTACCAACAAGGTGAACCGTCTCCTTACCTTGTCTCGCGTTTGCTCCTGGAGGAGCTCAACTTTCGTAGTTTGGTAACTCTCGCGGCCAACGATCAGGGGCCAAGCACACCGGTACACTGGTCGTACCCTCCCTCTCGTCCCGTCGCAATACCTCTCGCGGGCACCGTTGGGTCGCCCGACTTCTTACCGGAAGGACAACCGTTGCTCAGGTACCTAGAGCGGCTATACAGAGTCAGCAACGAGTGGAGTACAAGGATTACTCCTTGATAGCTCACACTTGATGGTGGCTTGGCGGAGCCGAGCTAGGGGGCCTGAGGCGGTGTCTGCATTGTACCGTACCTGTGCAGTTATAATATTTGTATCCGCGTTCACTTCCCTGAGTGAACACGACCCTCTATCTAATCCTAGCTAACAATGCGTAGGGCTCACTGCTGAATAATGCATATTAATAATAGGCAGCATAGGATAAAAGAGGTACATCAAGGGGCGACAAAAACAGGCTATGCATTTGAATAGGATTGTAATCGTAGCAGCTGCAGTAACAATGCCTAGTGCAAGAAAGTATGGAAAGGTAGGCGATATCTGGGGAAGAGAATGGCTCTGCTTGCCTGGAAGCTTGACGGTAGGGGTAGGGTTGTCGACGAAGTAGTCGTACTCAGCAGCGGTGTAGTCGACGGCAGCAGCGGGGTCTACCGGATATTAAGGGGGGAAGAAACAGTAAATACAAAGCAAGCATATACAAACAGATGCATGACATGACAGATGAAAGTTAACGGGGTTCTAACGCACTGCAATGCACGTTGCTCGGAACGGAAATTCATCCGGGGATGAACTGTCAGCTCCGGGTGATTATCGGACAAGGTGTCCGGAGGGGGAAGGATCAAGCCGGAGGTGTCGTGGGTACCGGACAAACAGAAGGGGGTGTATCCGTGCTAGTTGATCTATTCCTAGAAACATTCTTGTTCGGAATAAATTCATCCGGGCACTCTAACAGTACCGGGCAATTCATCGGACTGCCGGTCCGGAGGGGGACGGTTCGATGTTCGTTGTGTTAGAGGGGTGTGATAGACATACGGATAGCGTATTCGTATTCGTTATATTTTTCTGATCAATTTTGATATACAAATTATTTTCATCGGAGTTACGGTTTAAAAGATATTAAATTTCTAATATTTAAATCATTTAAATCAATTTTATGAATTTCTTTTATTATTAAAATCCAACCTTATCCAAAACCTTATCCACAATAGTGCTGACAGGGTGGAACCACATGTCACACACAGAGGCATTTAACTCATTTTATTTAAATCAAAGTTATCAAAGGGCCCATATGTCATACTCAGCACTGGTAAATCTATTTATTTTAATAGCTTACAGCTGGGGCCCATGTGTAAGTGGCACAGAGCTAACTAATCAGTTTTGTTTATTTAAAAGGGCCAGGGGCCACTGTCATTGACACCATTTAATTAACAGAGAGGTATTTAGCTTAATAAAGGTTTAATAGAGCCCGGCCCCACTTGACAGAGACTCAAAAAAGGGGGGGGGTTAGGTTCCCAGGCGCCCACGCCATGGTCGCCGGCGATGAACAGGGGACGCCGGCGAGGTCTACGGCCGGTACCGACAACCCAAACGCGCGCGGAGGGGGAAAATTGAACGCGGGGTTCGTCGTGTGCCTACTGGGGGTGACTGGGGAGGCTGGGGAGGCCGGAGCCGAGCTCCCCGCATTAATGGCGGCGGCCGGAGCTCTGCAAGGTTGCGGCAGTGCTACGGTGCTCGATTTCGAGCGCGAGGAGGGGAAAATGTCGGGGGGGGGGAGGGGGCTCACAGCGAGTCGGTAGAGGTGCGCAGCGGGCTCGGGGGCGCGAGGACGACGGTGAATTTGTCGCCGGAAGCCGGCGGTCGTGGTGGGCAGGACGGCGCGATTTGGGCGACGTAGTGGACCCCGGCTCGAGCTGGGGGCTGGGATGGCGTGCAGGAGCACGGCAGAGGTCCCGGACATGCGCCCGTGGCTCGCGGAGCACGGTGGCTGCGTCGCCGACGGCGACCATGGCGAGCAGAGCTCGGGCCCGAACGAGACTGAGAAAAAGGAGGCGAGGGAGGGGAAAAAGGGGCTCGGTCCAGTTTTTGCGGGGGCGACCTCGATCTAGGGCTACAGGGAGGTGTGGGGGCCTTCTTATCCTCCATGGGGGAGCAGGTGGGAGAGGGGGGGCGGCGCCCTGCTCCCTGCGCCATGGCGCTATGCAAGGTGGGGGAGGGGGAACAGGGAGAAGGGGTGGGCTGGCGGGTTGGGCCCGGGGTGGGCCTCGGCCCTAGGCGGGTTTTAGGGGTTTTTTAATTTTTCCTTTCTTTTTTCTTTTTGTTCTCTCGGTTTGTATTTAGTTTAATGTATTTTATATTTTTCTTCAACATAGAATTTATTCAAAAATTATTGTTACACAATAGAAAACTATTATAAAAAGCATGGACCAGAAGTAAAATCATTTAAGTTTTATTTAAACCATAACCCATTAAATTGAGCTATTATGGCTAGTGGTTATATTTATCAGCAATATTTAAATAGGTTAATAAAATATCATTTCTATTTTCATATGACCTACAGATGAATAAGTATTTAATAAAATTGGGTTCACAATTTTTAGTCCATTTAAAATTTCCACTTGTTTATTAAAATTCCATGGCAATTCAATAATTCCTAACTATTGTTTTTATTTTAAATATTACTCCTATACCATTTTAATAAAACCCTAAACACTTAAGGTGACCTACTGATTATTTGCAACTATTAAAAGTGGTTGCATTACTTAGGGTTTACTATAACTTTCATTTCCATTTTGAAATCAATAGAAATTTTGATAACCCAACATTGGTTCCATAATCATCATGGCCTTGGGATCATTCAAATGACCAGGGGGATTTGGCTTAACCAAGATCAGGGTGATGGACATGCATCCACCATTCTTGGAGCAAACTTATAATCTGAAAAATTTATCAGGGTGAGAATCTGACAGAGCCATGATCAAGGTGATCATGGCTTGATCATCAACAGTAATGAGCCTTAAACAGTGGAATCACTGTAGTGATTACTGTACTGGGTCTGAGGGTGTTACAGTATACTAGTCCATTGTCAATCGGATGATCAAGGTTTCCTGATCATGAGAACATAATAGTCTATTGACCATGGGGTCATATCATTGGGAGAATGATATGATGGACACCCACCCACCAGAAGTGTTGCAATGTGATCCAGTCACATAGTTCATGAAAGTGCAATATATCGACCAGAGGGGGGGGTGAATGGGAGATTTTCAATTTTACTACCAGATTTTGGTTTTCTTCAGGACTGAAGCAATCATGAAGCTGAAGAAGTAACCAAAATGATGAAGAAATAAAACTTCACAGAATGTAATCATTAGGGCAGCTCATCATAATGCAACAGAAATAAATCAATTCAGATAAGCAGAAGTGCCTCAGATGCTTAGTATGAAGACAAAGAGCAGAGGGAGAGCTGAAGCAAAAGAAGTCACCATAGCAAATACTGAAGCTTAAGAGGTTGAAGAGATAGCACCAGAGATTGAAGACATTGATTTGGTAGACCATTCCAAGTTGCTGTGACAACTCTACGTCTGGTTGGAGAGGCTGAGATTCAACTCAGAAGACAGAGTCTTCACCTTGTTCTCCTTGAACTAAAGTCCCAAGACTCCGTCCAATAACTCAGGTGAGTCTTCAAGGTAGACTCCCAAAACCTTCACAGACTCAGTCACTCCGGGAAGTCACAATTGCATCTTGAATTCCTCAGACTGAAGACTTCTACACCGGCTGGAAGATCACAGTCTTCAAGAGTAAAAAGCTTCGGATCACTCGAACCGACTTCCTCAGAAATGCTCAACTACTCAGGATGGTGGTTTTCCTCACATAGGTTCTTCAGTTTCCTCAGAGGTGGGTTGCTCTCAAATGACAAGTGTCAGTTTTTCTCTCGGAGCATCCAACCCACAAATGGGGCTGGGGGTGGCTATTTATAGCCGCGGAGAAACCCGAGGTGAAAGGACATAAATGCCCATGCATGCAATTACTCTCATGCCCTCGGAAATGACCGTTGCTAGACAGGTTCTAGCCTCTCACCACGCAACACGTGGCACGGTCAAACTATTCTCTCTCCAGACTCCTCAACCGAAGTTAGTTACCTCTGTGTCCTGAAGAACAACGTCTCAGACACACGAGGACTGAACTTCTACTGCAGGAGATAACTCTCTCTTCAGGAGAACTGCACTCGCAGTCTCCAGACTCCTCAACCGAAGACAGATTCCTCAGTGTCCTGAAGAACAAGGTCTCAGACACCCGAGGAACTGAACTTCTACTGCATGAGATTTCCTCAGGGTTTTTCTTCAGGATTCCTAATTGAGCACTTCCTCAGAACTTCGGAACTAGTTTTCTTCAACCCCTCCATCAGTGCGGTGTTTTCCTACGACTCAAGAAGTATAAAAAGTCTTAGCGAAGACTACGCTTCAACTTCGTCTTCAGCGCGAACGTCCTCAGGATCGTCCTCAGCTTCAGCTTCAACCGAACGCTTCAGGATCCTGATTCCTCGGGATTTCGCGCAACTTCATTCTTCTGGAAACGCATCAATTTCTCCAATGTTCCTCAACATTTTGGGGGGTCGACATTGGTGGTTAAACACCTCATCAGGGACTGTTCTCATGTGTATACTCACAAACACATCAGTCCCTTAACCATTTTGTTATCAAACTCCAAAACCTCAAGGGGAGGGCACTTGATGCACTTACAATCTCCCCCTTTTTGGTGACTTGATGACAATCAGGTTAAGCTTCAACGGGGATAAAATTATGAGTTTGAAGAATAAAAACTTTGAAGAACATTTTTTTCATCATTAAGCTGGATATAATGAAGCTCCCCCTGAGGATATGCATATAAGTTGAAGAATGTTTAATATCTAAAGCATTTTGAGGTATATGAGGAGCTCCCCCTATATCCAGGCATTTCTGAAGCAGTGCATGTTATGAAGTGTTTGAGGAAATTAAACAACGCACTGAGAGAGGTGTTTGCAGAGACAATCACATGCATATATGATAAACTTCAGGAAATAGCATGAGGTAACTGAGGAATAGTATCAGGCAAACACCAAAATTACAGTTTACAACTCGTTACAAAAAAAATCTGAAGAACGAGAGTTGTAACTGAAGAACCCCATAACTAAAACCCGCTTGAAGACTAAAAGATTTCTCCCCCTTTCTCATAAAATGAACAAAAAGGGAAAAACCGAAGCTAACGCCCCTTTGAAGTTGCTTCAAGGCTGAGGTGAGTCACGGCTGAGGCAATCCGTTGCAGTGTGAGGGCAGGCAGCTATGTCTTCAGCTTCTTCAGCAGTCATCTCCTGGTTTGAAGAATAAGAATCCATGGCCGGAGGAGGAGTTGTGCAGCGTCTGAATTGCCTTGGGGTCTGATTGCAGGAATCGGAGGCTTTTGAAGCTCCAATTTTGCAAGGTCTTCAGGGGTGATTACTTCTCGCATCAAGGCATCAAGATGTTGATATGTATGATGAGCATACTGATGCACTTTCTTCACCGAAGAATGCGTCTGAGCCATGTAGCTGAGGATTTCAGTAAACTGACGCTTCACCCAATCATGATTTCGGTCAACCTTCTGATGAAGACTAATCAGAAGCTCTCGGTCAGTCATCACTCGAACCTGAGTTGTATCCTCAGTTGAGGCATGAGTTCTTGTTTCATCAGTAGTTCGAGACTAAGGATGACGAATGTTTCCACCAAGGGAATTGGTCGGGAGAACTTCTTCATAGAATATGCCTTTGCCCTTGTTATTTGAAGCAATCGTATGCTGAAGCACTTCGACAGGCGGCAGATATGTCCTATGATTCGGGTGATCAGGTTGAAAATCAATACCAGTCGTGGCTCGGATGAGCTTCATGATCCATGGCGCGTATGGCTTCAGGATATGAGGATTCTGTGCTGCATCAACCAGAGTTCTGAAGAAGAAGTCAGGAACGTTGATTGGCCCAGACATGCAGAGGTTGTGGAGTATGTTCTTCATGATGCCAATGACTTCTTCAGCAGTGGATTCATAGCCTTTAATGGGGCAAAAAGTCTTCGCCAGAATCCGATACAATGTACTTGGTAGATACATAAGCTCAGAAACGGGAAACTTTGTGCGAGCTGGGGCTTCAGGGGCCTGAGGCTTCATGAGCATGTTCATCAGGTCATCTAGAAGAAGTTGAGACCCATAGGAGCAAGCAGTTGGGGAAGTGCACTGAGGCAACTCAAGAATGTCAATTGCTTCAGGAACAGTGATGGTGTAGTGATGATGCTCAGTCATCCACTCGAGGACCCAGGTGTTGATATCCAGAGGATCTCCTGAAACATACAAAGTTGCATAAAACTGAAGCACAAGCTCTTCATTCCAGTGGATGCATTCGGAGCAGAACTGAAGCAGCTTGGCATGATGCAGATCCTGAAGCACACTGTTGAAGCAGGGAAGGGCTTCCATATCCATGAGAGGAATATGTTTGTGAGGAAACAGTTTGTTCTGCTTATAGAGAATTGAAGCATAATAGTTCTTCTGAGTGGCATTCCAGAACCTCAGCAGCTTTCGAGGTGGAGCAGAATGATATGGATTGCGAATCCCCTCTTGGAAGAAACTCATGGCATTGAAGAAATCAGTAGCATCGAAGCTTGGGGTATCATCAGCTTCAAGGTCACGGAAGAACGGTTGCTTCTGCTTCGGACACAAGGACCGAGCTGGAACTTGGCCTTGAGGTGGTGAAGGCGCTTGAGGCACTTCAAGCTGAAGGGAGGCTTGAGGCTGAGGCGGAGCCGCTGCAGATGCTTCAGGCACAAAGGTGTTGATGTCCTTGGGAAGACGAGGTGATGTGGCTTGTTTGTCTTCAGAGCCATCCTTTGAGGCTTCAGCATGAGCATTTGTACTGTTTTCTGCTTCAGGAGGAGCATTTGTGCTTTTCTCGGCTTCAGCTTCAGTTTCAGCGGCTGGTGGGTCTGGCTGAGGATCAGCAGTGGTAGGTTCAGCAGCATCAGTATCAGTAGTAGTGGTTGCTGCAGCATCAGTATCATCAGCAGAATTTGTGGGAGCACTTGTGGCTTCTGGGTCATCAGCATCAGACGCTGAGGACGATGCACCAACTGATTCTTCAGACTGCAGAGAAGTATCAGGAAGCACCTCGGTCATGGTGTTGGAGTGAGGCTCAGGTGAGAAGACAGTATGAGTGGGCGAGTTGGTCAGCCCATAATCCTCATCATGAACACGAGGAGTTCCATCATCCATAATGTCGACGTCCATGTCTTCAACTTCAGTGATAACCGGTGGTGGTGGGGACGAAGGAGTGGGAACAATGGGTGTTGCTGCATGGGGCGGAGTGAAGACGATTAAGCTGCGCTGAGGATTTTGAGGTGGAGTTGAGGCAGCAGTAATGTGAACGGTGGTATCAGCGGCCTGAGTTGTCGGAGGAGCTGAGGAAAGTGGTGTAGCATCAATGGGGTCCTCAACAGTAGGCTTCTTTGCAGCGGTGGAGTTGAGGGTTGAGCTTCAGGCATGCGCTTGAGGCTTTTGGCAGAGGCATCAGTTGGTACTGAGGAAGCAGGCTGTCGAAGCTTCATCAACTTGGCCATCTGTTGTGAGATCCGTTCCTTGGATTTTCCAATATAAGCGTGGTTGGCAGCGAACTCAATGTTGAGGCGTTGAACTTCACATTGATGCTCTGTAAACTCCTGAGGAGTAACTTCAGTGATAGGTTTCTTCTTGAAGTCACTGAGGACTTTCTTCAGTTTGGCCTTCAACTGTTTCTGAAGATCACGTTGATGAATCTCATTTATGAGGAACTGTTGAACATAGAACTTGATGTCTTTAGGGATGGACAAATCATCAAGCGGAGTGTCGGGCTTGACAGACCAAATTTCAATGTACTCCAAGATCTTCTTGGGATCAAGGAGAAGCGGGATTTCTGAACCCGTTGCTTCAGCTTTGCGTCTGGCCGCAGCACGCAAATATTCAATCTTATCAGCTTCAGTGGCGACAAAGCCGGCCAAATCCTCAAATTCATCTTCATCATCAGAGGTTTGAGGAGTATGAGGAATGGCGCCACGCATAGCAGTTTTCTTTGGAGAGGGGCGTGGGCCGCATTGAAGAATAGTTTTGGTCTTCAACTGAGACTGAGGCATTGTGGTTGAGGCCTCAGGAGCACCAGATTCATCAGTGCGTATCCGTGAGGAGGGGGCAGCACCATCCGTGCGTTCACATGAGGAGCCAACAACTTGAGGCTTAGCTGAGGTCTTCTGGGAGGGTTTCATGCCAGGAGCCTTTTTGCGGTGCTGAGGCGGAGGTTGTTGTCTGGGTTGAGACTGATCCTGAGGCGGAATCTGTATTGAAGCAGTCAAGTAACGGACAAGATTCTTGACACGGCTGCGAGTGCGCTTGAGGTACTGCTCATATGCCGCAGGAAAGTCTTCAGGAGTGTGCATTGTTGTGGATTAGGAATGACTCCAGGAGCTGTTGGAGGTCGAGCCTTGATACCCAAGGTCTTCAGTGGCGGATTAACGGCAAACATCTCCTCATGTTGAGGATTAATCCATTGATAGGCCACCCAACGCTTGGCCCATTCCCTCGTGATCTTCTGTACCCGCTTCTTACGTTCATCAGCAGTTTCTCGTTCGGGAGTCTTCAGCTTCTCATATAGCTTCGGGGGCAAGTCTTTAGCGGTATCAGTGTGCTTACGTCGATGAGCCATTTCCTTCAGCGGTGGTGACTGAGGAATTGTACGTTCGAGCTGAGCTGCAAATGAAGTGAGACTATGAGAACCATACGATTCCTCAGCTGACATGTACCTGTGACAGAATTAAGTTGCGAGGGAAGTGGGGTACGGTTATATGCGTTCATGAGGAATAGGCTGAGGAAAACAAAGGAATGAGGCATAGGTATAGGTCTCAGAAAGCTAGCAGTACAGTTGAGGATTTAACTGTCTTGAGGACACAACAGTACTGAGGAATAATACGTTGAGGAATAATCCACTGAGGAATAAGCATACCAGACTTGAGGCGAATGCTGAGGAACAACGAGTCTTCGTCCCCGGGGACGGCGAACTCAGGCGACGTGAGCGCACGAGCTTGAGGAGCTCAAGGGCGGCGGCGCGAGAGTGAGAGAAGCGGTGGGGGGGGGAATGACCGGGGGGGGTGGTAGAGGGCTATTTATAGAGGGGTGAAATGCTGAGGGGGTCGCGAAATTTGTGGACGAGATAGCCCTGGATTGTTGGGATCCTCAGTGGATATCTTAATGGTGGATAATCACGACGTGCGGTAAAATCGCAACAAATTGAATACAGTTGTAACCGAAAATCCGTGATTTGAGGAACTTGAGGACATGGGCTGAGGATGAAGACAAATGGTCTCACTCTGAGGAATACATGATTTCCGGATGAACGCATATGATATAGACAGATTAGATAAGTGAGCATAGAGGGACGGGTCCGATCACATTCACCTAGATGAAGAAGCAAAAGTAGAAGAACAATAACTATAGGTGAACGCTGTTGAGGACAAACACGATGATCATCACAAATGAAGACTTCAAATCCTGAGGAAGTTGAGGAACAACAGATCCTGATGTGTTTGGGCGGTGGCGCTACCCACCTTATAGGGAATGAGACACTTGATACCATACAATTGTCGTATGGATCTTAAGTCAATTCCACGTTAATTTCTTCACACTTAGCAAGGTAGTTCCTCATAATTTGAGGAGTACGACGCATCGTGTGTTGTACATCAGGATTCTTCAATATTGTTTAAGCGTTAGGATGTGTGTCCATTCACTGGACGTTTGAGGAATCTAAGATATTTATCTCACACCTCAGAGTGCTAAATCGCTTCTCATCCAAAGGCTTAGTGAATATATCAGCAAGTTGATCTTCAGTCTTCACGTGGCTGATGACGATATCTTCCTTCAATACATGATCTCGAAGAAAGTGATACCGAATCTCAATGTGCTTCGTCCTCGAGTGTTGTACTGGGTTCTGAGAGATCTTGATGGCGCTCTCATTGTCACATAGTAGTGGTACTTTCTTCAGGTTGATGCCGTAGTCCTTCAGAGTTTGCTTCATCCAAAGAAGTTGTGAGCAGCTAGCACCAGCAGCAATGTATTCAGCTTCAGCGGTGGAGAGGGAGACGCAGTTCTGCTTCTTCGATGACCAACACACAAGAGAACGTCCGAGGAAGTGACATGTTCCTGAGGTAGACTTCCGATCCACTCGATCTCTAGCATAATCTGAGTCTGAGTACCCGACGAGATCCAGCTGTGTGCCTTTTGGATACCATAAGCCTAGCGACGGGGTGTGAGCCAAATATCGAAGAATTCGTTTCACCGCTTGGTGATGTGATTCCTTTGGTGCCGCTTGGAATCGGGCACACATGCAAACGCTCAACATTATATCAGGTCTAGATGCACATAGATATAGCAGAGAACCTATCATGGAGCGGTATACCTTTTGATCGTAGTCCTTGCCATTTTCATCAGGGCCAAGTTGTCCATTTGTGGGCATCGGTGTCTTGATGCCCTTGCAGTCTTGCATCCCGAATTTCCTCAGGCACTCCTTGAGGTACTTATCCTGAGAGATGAAGATGCCGTTGCGTTGTTGACAAATTTGGATCCCTAAGAAGAACTTCAGTTCGCCCATCATGGACATCTGATATTGTTCACTCATCAAGAATGCAAATTCTTCACTGTATTTCTTGTTAGTGCATCCAAATATTATGTCATCAACATAAATTTGACATATGAATAATGCATCATCATATCGTTTTGTGAAAAGAGTTGGATCGAGGGAACCAGATCTGAAGTCCTTGCTGATGAGGAAGTCCCTTAGTGTGTCATACCAAGCCCGAGGGGCTTGCTTTAGTCCATAGAGGGCTTTCTTCAATCTGTACACCATATCAGGTTTCTTTGCATCTTCAAAACCTGGAGGTTGAGCAACATATACTTCTTCCTCGATATTACCATTGAGGAAAGCACATTTCAGATCCATTTGATATAACTTGATATTATGATGGTTAGCGAATGCAAGCATAATACGAATGGACTCAAGTCTAGCAACAGGATCGAAGGTTTCACCGAAGTCGATCCCCTCGACTTGAGTATATCCTTGAGCTACGAGACGAGCTTTGTTTCTGATGACTTGTCCATCTTCATCGAGTTTGTTGCGGTAGATCCACTTTGTGCCGATGACATTGTGAACTCGAGGATTAGGACGTTTGACAAGTTCCCAAACATCATTCAGTTTAAACTGAAGAAGTTCGTCTTGCATTGCCTGAATCCATTCCGCTTCTTGGAATGCCTCGGTGACTTTGGTGGGCTCTGAAATTGATACAAACGAGAAATGCCCACTAAAGTTAGCTATACGATTAGCTCTTGCACGAGTAAGAGGACCTGGTAGGTTGACATCAGCGAGGATTTTGTCCACTTGAACTTCATTTGCCACACGAGGAAGTCGAGGAGGATGATCTTCAGGCACATCTTCGTCACTGGTGTCAGATTAAATTTGCATCAGCTTCAGGTGCTTCGGGAGCTTCAGGGGTATCAGGAGCCTCAGGATCAGGATCGTCATCAGGATTATCTGCATCAGGATTTGGATGTTCTTCAGGAGCAGGAGGTATGTGGATTTCTTCAGGATGATCCACAGGAATGATGTCACCAGCACCCATCTTCTTGATCTGTTCTTCAGCTGGTGCTTCACCTGAATCATGTGGCAGGTGCTCTCTTTGGGAGCCATCAGATTCATCAAATCGCACGTCTAAAGTTTCGACAATTTTATGATGACTAATATTGAAGACTCTGTAGGTGTGCGAGTTGATACATAACCAAGCATGAAGCCCTCACATGCTTTGGGTGCAAATTTGGACTCATGATGAGGATCACGAATCCAGCAGGGTGCACCGAATACTTTGAAGTAACTTACATTGGGTTTCTTACCGACCATTAACTCGTATGATGTTTTATTGAAGAACTTATGAAGATACACTCGATTGACGATGTGGCATGCAGTGTTGATTGCTTCAGCCTACCACTTGAGTGGAGTGTTGTACTCAGCCAGCATCGTGCGAGCCATCTCAATGAGGGTTCGATTCTTCCTCTCAACAAGTCCATTTTGCTGAGGAGTGTAGGGAGCAGATAATTCATGAGTGGTTACCAAGTCATCGAGGAATTCTTCCACACCGAAGTTCTTGAACTCAGTGCCGTTGTCGCTTCGAATGTGCTTGATCTTTAGGTTGTAGTTGTTCATGACTCGCAGGGTGAAGCGCTTGAGGATTGCTGGGGTTTCTGACTTATAGAGAAGAAAATGCACCCAAGTGTATCGTGAGAAGTCATCAACAATAACAAGACCATACACATTACCTCCAAAGCTTGAATACTTTGGAGGACCGAATAGATCCATGTGAAGCAATTCCAGTGGTCTCGTAGTAGTCATGATGGTCTTCGCTGGGTGCTTGGCCTTGGTCATCTTTCCAGCTTCGCAAGAACCACAGAGCCGATCCTTTGAGAATCTGATTTCCTCAATCCCGAGGACATGTTTCTTCAGTACCAGCTTCTGAAGATTTCTCATTCCAGCATGGCCGAGTCTTCGATGCCATAGCCAGCACTCTGAGGCTCGTGCCATGAGGCATGTAGCGACCTGAGGACCTTCAGAGAAATCTACAATATACAGGTCACCTTTCCTAACCCCACTGAAGACAACGGAGTTATCGCTAACCATGAAGACAATACAACCATGTTTTCCGAAGAGAACAGCGAGATTAAGATCACACAACATAGATACAGACATCAAGTTGTATCCAAGGGATTCAACAAGAATGACTTTATCAATGTGTTGGTCTCGAGAGATAGCCACTCTGCCGAGACCCAATACCTTACATTTACCTTTATCAGCGAAGGTGATGGTTTTCTTTGAAGAAGGACTCAGTGATGATTCCATAAGAAGACTTCTGTCACCAGTCATGTGATTTGTGCATCCACTGTCCATCACCCATTCAGTCTTTCCCTGCAAATGAATTAGTATCTCATACAGCAAGTTATGAGCCAGTCTCAGTTTGAGGAATTTAAGGTTCCTCAGAATTAATTCCTCAGGATGTTCCTCAGGATTGATTCTATGAAACCAAACAATATAATTATCCTTCAACTGACTCAAATGTTGTTGTCCTGGGCATATGATCCGCAGAAATTGTAATTGCCTCAGGACATGTCCCTGCAAGGATGATTAGTTCTTAACCACCCACATCTTTATGGGTGGTCTTGAGGCACATGAGGATTGATGAGGGTGATGAGACCTAATGGGGCGTGAGATGGTAGCATCAGGATAAAAAAATGAATAAGCATTCTTATGTGGAGCTTCCCTGTGAACAAAATGGTTAGCAGATACATGATTATAATCATTTCCTTTTGAGGTATCGTCCTCAGATGATCTCCTCAGCTCATTTGCATCTGCATTCACTGGAAGGTTAGTGATGAGGTCCTTCGGAACCCAGATCTGCTTGACTGGAGGACCGTTCCTGCAGTTAGCTCCGATGTATCTGGAAAATACCTCACCATTACCATTCTTAAACAGTTTATAGTTTGAGTCAAATGACTCAATCATCACATCTGAAGAAACAGCATCATAACCAGATAAGGTATAGGGATCAGGAGGGGGCATCTTTGCCCGAACCCAAGTGGTCTCTGGATATTGTTCAGGTTTCCAGTAAGACCCATCGGGGTTGAGTTTCCGAGTGAATGCGACACCTTCTTTCCTCGGGTTTCTGTTGAGGATCTGTTTCTTGAGGATGTCACAAAGAGTCTGATGTCCTTTCAGACACTTGAACATGCCTGTTTCCAGTAGACTCTTCAACCTAGCATTTTCTTCAGCAATGTCTATGGTATCCTCAGATGAGGGGTTAGATACCACAGAGGCAATAGAAATAACAGAGTCTGAAGACATTGAGGAACTAGACACAGAGATGATACGGTCATGTTCAATGCATTTTAAACAGGGAGGATTAAATCCTTCTTGTGGCATGATGATCTGTTGGGAGAGGAGTGAATCATTTTCTTTCCTCAGATCGGCATGAGACATCCTTACACGTTCAAGTTCTTGTTTCCTCATGAGGAACTCATCAGACAGCTTTTCATGATCGGTAAGGAGTGCCTCATGACGATTGAACAAGTCATCAAACTTTGACTGAAGAATTTTTGATTCATCAGTCAACTTTTGAGTCTTCGTCATTTCCTCAACCAACATATAATCACTTTTGTTTAGTGAGATCTGAGTCTTTTCAAGTGCACGTTGTTGCTTAGATGCAAGTTTATCAAGTTTAGCATAGTTTTCATCAGGTTCTTCATCAGAGGGTTCATCTGATGATGAGTAAGAAGATACCTTGGAGGACTTGGCCATGAAGCAGAAGGCAGGAGTTGTGACTTCAGCTTCATCATCAACATGTGATAGACCAGATTCCTCAGTGCTGAAGATTGACTTTGAGATAAGCGTTGTGGCAAGAGCTAGACCGGCCACACCTTCAGATTCTTCAGATTCCTCTTCCTCAGCATCAGGGTTGGAACCAGATTCTTCCGAGTCCAATTCTTTGCCGAGATATGCGCGAGCCTTACGGGAACTGTTGTTCCTATATCTAGCAGACTTTGAGGATCTTGAGGATTTCTTCTTTGTCTTTTCATCAGAACTGTCATCTTTCCCTTTCTTCTTCTTCTTCAGTCTAGCTTCCTTTTCCCATAAAGGACACTCAGCGATGTAATGCCCAGGTTTCTTGCACTTGTGGCAGACTCTCTTTCTTGCTTCGACAGAGTCATCATCTTTGCTTTTTCTTGAGGACGATCTTGAGGAATTTCCGAAGCGATTCTTCTTCGTGAATCTCTGGAACTTTCTGGTGAGGAGAGAAAGTTCACGGCTGAGAGTTTCAGGATTATCAGTATCAGCCTCAGACTCTTCATCAGAGGACACTCTTCGTGCTCTAGCTTTTAGCGCGCGGACTTTAGGCGTGGTGCTGTATAAATCTCGTTTTTCAGAGAGCTTCAGTTCATGAGCATTGAGGCGCTCGAGAATGTCCGCTGGATCCAGAGTCTTGAAGTCAGGCCTTTCTTGAATCATCAGCGATAGGAACTCAAATGAGTCATCCAGTGACCTCAGTAGTTTCTTCACAACTTCATGGTCTGTGATATCAGGGGCACCTAATGCTTGAAGTTCATTGGATATGTCAGTGAGTCTGTCAAAGGTTTGTTGCACGTGCTCATTGTCCAGCCTCTTGAACATGTTGAAGAGACTGCGGAGTGTATCAACCCGTGAGTCTCGTTGAGCAGAGACTCCTTCATTGACTTTAGATAGTCTTGTCCATATCTTCTTTGCAGTATCCAGACCATTGATACGGTTGAACTGGGCCTTGTTGAGATGACCACCAATGATGCTTCGAGCTTTTCCATCAAGCTGCCAGTTCTTCTTGACAACTTCAGGAGAAGTCATCAAATTTGCTTCAGGAATGCCTTGATCAACAATATCCCACAGATCCTTGTCAATGGCTTCAAGATGCATCCTCATCTTGTTCTTCCAGTATGGATAGTCTGTCCCGTCGAAGAAAGGGCAGTTTGAGGCAACACTCAATGTACCTGAGGTCGACATAACTAAAACTCCAGGTGGTTAAACCGAATCACACAGAACAAGGGAGTACCTTGCTCTGATACCAATTGAAAGTGCAATATATCGAGCAGAGGGGGGTGAATGGGAGATTTTCAATTTTACTACCAGATTTTGGTTTTCTTCAGGACTGAAGCAATCATGAAGCTGAAGAAGTAACCAAAATGATGAAGAAATAAAACTTCACAGAATGTAATCATTAGGGCAGCTCATCATAATGCAAAAGAAATAAATCAATTCAGATAAGCAGAAGTGCCTCAGATGCTTAGTATGAAGACAAAGAGCAGAGGGAGAGCTGAAGCATAAGAAGTCAACATAGCAAATACTGAAGCTTAAGAGGTTGAAGAGATAGCACCAGAGATTGAAGACATTGATTTGGTAGACCAGTTCAAGTTGCTGTGACAACTCTACGTCTGGTTGGAGAGGATGAGATTCAACTCAGAAGACATAGTCTTCACCTTGTTCTCCTTGAACTAAAGTCCTCAGACTCCGTCCAATAACTCAGGTGAGTCTTCAAGGTAGACTCCCGAAACCTTCACAGACTCAGTCACAATTGCATCTTGACTTCCTCAGACTGAAGACTTATACACCGGCTGGAAGATCACGGTCTTCAAGAGTAAAAAGCTTCGGATCACTCGAACCGACTTCCTCAGAAATGCTCAACTACTCAGGCTGGTGGTTTTCCTCACATAGGTTCTTCAGTTTCCTCAGAGGTGGGTTGCTCTCAAATGACAAGTGTCAGTTTTTCTCTCGGAGCAGCCAACCCACAAATGGGGCTGGGGGTGGCTATTTATAGCCGCGGAGCAACCCGAGGTGAAAGGACATAAATGCCCATGCATGCAATTACTCTCATGCCCTCGGAAATGACCGTTGCTAGACAGGTTCTAGCCTCTCACCACGCAACACGTGGCACGGTCAAACTATTCTCTCTCCAGACTCCTCAACCGAAGTTAGTTACCTCAGTGTCCTAAAGAACAACGTCTCAGACACACGAGGACTGAACTTCTACTGCAGGAGATAACTCTCTCTTCAGGAGAACTGCACTTGCAGTCTCCAGACTCCTCAACCGAAGACAGATTCCTCAGTGTCCTGAAGAACAAGGTCTCAGACACCCGAGGAACTGAACTTCTACTGCAGGAGATTTCCTCAGGGTTTTTCTTCAGGATTCCTAATTGAGCACTTCCTCAGAACTTCGGAACTTGTTTTCTTCAACCCCTCCAACAGTGCGGTGTTTTCCTACGACTCAACAAGTATAAAAAGTCTTAGCGGAGACTACGCTTCAACTTCGTCTTCAGCACGAACGTCCTCAGGATCGTCCTCAGCTTCAGCTTCAACCGAACGCTTCAGGATCCTGATTCCTCAGGATTTCGCGCAACTTCATTCTTCTGGAAACGCACCGATTTCTCCAATGTTCCTCAACATTTTGGGGGGTCGACATTGGTGGTTAAACACCTCATGAGGGACTGTTCTCCTGTGTATACTCACAAACACATCAGTCCCTTAACCGTTTTGTCATCAAACTCCAAAACCTCAAGGGGAGGGCACTTGATGCACTTACAGTTCAACATTGTGATAATTATAACATAGTGACCATATCCTTTGACCGTAATGATCATACGTAATTGCTATCTATTAGGATGCTTTGATTTTCATCCACCCCCTGACTGAATTATGCTGGCCATAAAGGTGTACTTTGGGTATTCCAAAATAGATATGTTGATGAGTATGCAAATAGATCAAAGCGGGATTTGTCCATCTGAGTGACGGATAGGTACTCTGGGCCCACTCGGTGATATTGCATCATAGAGTTTGCAAACGTGTGACCAGGTCACGGGGATGTAATATCACGGGAACGAGTAAACATGTTTGTCAGTAACAAGGATGAACTAGGTATATTGTATACCGACGATCAAACCTTGGAAAAACAAAGTACCGTAGGACAAAGGGAATAGGACACAATGTTAATGGATCCAACAGCGATGAAGTTCATTCGATGGAACCGCAGGGGCTATCAAGGATTTTAACCAGGTCCAATTGATTAGTCATTGATCAGAGAGTGTCTGATCATGTCTGCTATTTTCCGGACTTTAGGGTGTCACACTTAAGGGGTATTCGACGCAATAAGGATAGATTCGGGATCACAGTAGAAATAAGAGAGAACACCGGAATTGTTCTGGTGAAGGCCAAAAATGGTTCTAGGTATTTTGAAAGGTTAAAAATATTATTTAATAATGTTTAAATATGTTTTATTATTTAATTAAAAGAATTAAATATTAAAGTATAACTAAATATAATTAAAAATGGAAGAAAATCCATATGGGCCTAAAAAGGCCCATTAGGGGAAGGACGAGCCTCCCCCCTTAGTCCATGCGCCAAGGGAGGGGCCAACTGCCCCTTGGCCTGCGCACCACCCTCCTTGGGGGGGGGGGTAGTCCCACCCCGGGGAGGGAGGGAGGTGTGCACCCCTCCTTGGCCTATATAAGGAGGGGTGGGGTGCCCTTTTTCTTCATAACTTTTGATTTGAGACAAGTTTCTCTAATCTCTTTTTTCCTTCTTTCTCCTTCCTCTAGTGGACTCCCTTTGTTTGGAGTCTGCACTTGGTTGGGGATTTCTCCAACATACACACGTTATCGTGCTGCTGGAATCGGGATCTGAATCCATCTTCTTTCCGCTGCTCATCTCGTTCGGAGCCCGGAGGGAACATCGGGTAATCGTATGTGTGTAATCCCACGAGGCGCTACACTTGTGGTGCTCCTTCATCGTCGTCGTCGTATCACGACGTCTTCATCGACAACGTTCCGACAGGGACGCAATCCCGTCATCGGTCTACAAGGACCGGGTGACCTTTGGAGTCATCGTGGATCTACGCGGCATGAGGGATTGCCGGTACGACTACATCAACCACGTTCGCTCGGGAACGTTTCCCGATTAACGGACTACATACTGGTATGTGACCTATTTTCATCCGGTACTTGCATCGCCATAGCATAGGTCTTGGGTTTGGGAGTCGTAAGTTAAAAAAAATATTTTTCTGCCCCGTTCCCCAACACAAAGCATTCCATTGGGGGTCAGCCATGAACTCCTCTCATACTTGACTTGATACCATTCCCTCTTCTCATCTTTTTCCATTGACACAAAACGTGTGATCTTTTCATCCACTGTCATATTGACTTTTACTCGGAAAAATCCCCCCACAAATCCAGCGGGTACTTCAAGAACTTCTCCTATGGGGAGACAAATTCATTTAATGATATATGATCAGGTAGGAAATTATCTGAGAGCTTGTGGATTTGTGCCCAAATAGCAATCTTATCTAGAACCACCTTTTTAGGATTTGAAAAACCGTCATAGTCCTCAATGAGCAGAGCCTTCCAACGGAAGAACCAAGGACCAATCATGATAGCTCTGTTCCAGTCAGCTAGGCAGCCAAACTAGACAGAGAAGAGGTTATCATCGATTCGGCGCCAAACTAAATCCTTTGCAGGGTTCCACGCCGATCTCATATCAAAAAAGAATGCACTGGGACTAAATGAACGATCAGTGAGGACTTGAGCCATTGCCAACGACTTTACTGGAGCTGACGGTTCCTTCAAATTTTATTCCCAAACGAATCCTTCCCCTTCCTCCTCGTGAAGGTTCAACCTACCTAGCAGATTCTCGAAGGATCATATGAAGCCCTTGAATTGTTGCCTTCCATTGTAACCTTAGATCAGATCGTCGTGGGGTTTGATCTAATGAAAAAGTCGACACCAAAGATCGATGCAGCGAAAGACCACATTTAACTCTTAAAAGACCCTAGCCAGAGAGCCTCCAGGGCGCTCCTCAAGGGGCACTCTTTGTCGTCCGTTCGATTTACTTTCCACGCGCTCTCTACCGTTGGATGCTCAGGCAGAGGAAATGAATAAGTACTGGCCGCCGCTCCACACCCCTCTCTCCCCCGCTTCCTCTCCTGTAACCCTAGCCCCCATCCCCTCCTCTCCAGCTCCCTCAGCCGCCTCCTCCCTCACCCCTCGTGCTCGCCTCCTCTCCTCGTCGCTGTTGGCGACAGCACGGCCACGAGCTGCCGGGCGCGACCACGGCCGACCACGGGAGGCGATGGCGCGGCCATGGGCGGGGGCGCGGCGGCCAGTGTGCGTGGTGAGGCCACGGGCGGGTGCTGCCCTCCCTCTCTCGCTCGAATGCTCTCTCTCGTGATCTCCTTTGTTGCCGCTCGATTCCGGCGAGATTCGGCGGTCTCGGCGGACGTGGTTGGTGCCCACGTATCCATTGGTAAGTTCTTCATGTTATTGTTGTTTTCGTAGGATGCATTAATTTGTAGGGCCTAGAAGCAATCTGCTTGGCTCGTTGTTTTTTGTTGTTACTCTGTCCGATGGGGAGGGTGCACGTTTGGTTAGTAAAGGATTGTGTGTGTTGATTTCTCTTGTGGTTGTACTTGTTTTTGTCCTCGTAGAATACACAGGAAGTTTTGTTCGCTTACTAAATTTGTCTGTTGTTTAGCATCAGGGACGCTGCATGCTTGGTTAGAATAGAATTGTGTTTTGTCTCTGCCTCTTGTGATAGGTAGTAGTTGGATGCTACGTTACTATCCTGTTCATTTTGTTTTGCTGAGTTTTGCTTATGCGCTTTCTTGGGTGTTTGATTAAATTGAAATAGGCGGCGATTTCCTGGTTCTGTTAATTTTCTTTGTGCCGTTGTTGTCGTGAGATTTCTTGTTCTCATTCAGTTATGCTACATGTTTGCTCACTCCTCTGTGTGTTACTTTTTCAGGGTTGTATGGTGTTGGTTTGACTCTGTTGCTGGTCCCTAATCATCTTCCGGTAAGATATGCTATTGCACATTGTTTTTTTTACTGTAACTGCTGCTTCATATTGCTTTTACACATTGTGTGAGAGAGCGGCGAGGAGCGAAAGATTTATTTGTGCTACTGCTTGTTTGAGAGCAGGAATTCGATAACATAGATATTTATTTTGCTGATTGTGCAGATTCTATCCATAAATACAAGTTGATCTTTTATAACAATGACATGATAAAAAGAATATTGGGACCTTTCAGACTACGATAAAAAGTAAACTTCCCATTGATCTGGTGATTGAAAGATTTATTTGTGGTCCTCCCTCAGCGGCAGCCGGGCGAGGCAGAGAATAGCTGCAGATCTGTGCTCCTTAGGTAGACAAAGGATCACATCCCCTTGTTCCTCCCTGCCTGCTTGCCTCCTCTCATTAACTCATTCTTCTGCCTCTTGTTCAGGCTTAGTGGTGAAGTTGGCTTGCAGTTTCAGGATGGCCGCACAATGCCTAGGTAACCAATCACCGACTCCCTTAGTGATTTTGTTCTTTTCCCTTAAATGTAATTTCTTCTCCTGAGAAGGATTAAGCATGGGTGGAGGTGGGAGTTGTGTGCATGTACCAGTATGTGGTGTTCTAATAAGTTACTCAAAGCGGGATTTCTTTTTCATGATTCCTATAGTGAGAGCTTATTCTTGATGATTCACAAATCATTTTCTTAGTTTTTTTGGAGATCTATTTGCAGTTCATACTTAATTGCTACCCGAGTTTGATGTACTACTTCATCTGAGGGAAATGATAAAACAAGTTGAGCCATTAGTAAATATATATGAGATGTGGGACATGCAGCAGCTAAGATCTCATAACTATAATTATCTTATCTATAAGCATGATTGGTTATGATAGGTCTGCCTAATCCTCCATATGTGGAAGGACTAATTAACTATAATCATCTATAAGCATGTAGTAATAGAAGGAGAAGTGGAAGAAAAAGCAAGTAGGAACTAGGAAGTCCTCAGAAGTAAAAGATTCTGCAGGTAAAAAGATTTGTCATCAGCTATCATACTCATAAAATATGAGCTGCGCATATCTGATTTTCTGTGCCATTTTTTAATTAGTTCTGTATTCGTCTTGCTGCATGAGGCAATGTTGATTTTACTTAGCATGAAGTTGCATTTAGTTGTTATGCTTACCATGGATTTATTTTAATTGCTGCAGAGGGTGACAGCCATGGCTTTCTTTGCAGAAGGTGTCCATCGTTTAGCAAGGTACTTCTATTGACATATAGGATCTTCTTGATGCCTACTGCCTAGAGAGTACTCCTTCCATAGGAAACAAAAAAGAACCAATCGTCTTGTTTAAGAAGTTGTCCTAGGTTAGGTGTATGTTTTCATGTTGTCACCTTGCTACTCTAATCTCTGAAAATTCCATTGGCTGCTATGAGTGTGTGACTGCAGATTGTCATTCATTTCTAGCACACTTTACTGATATTGCATTTTTGTGTGATGATGTGCCAAAGGTAAGATTGGCAAGGAATTTTGTTCAAACTTCACTTCGTGTTGCTGAAATGATGTGACATGCATTTTTTTAGCTGACAACCATAGCATAGTTAAATATATTCGCATAAAAATGTTAATGGCATTAAGGTCTATACTTCTATATGCCTGCATTTATCAAGATTATGATGTGCGTTAGTTTAATCTCTAAAATACTGGTAAAAGATTTTGAAAATGCCTTAATGGTTTTAAAAGTCTGCATTTTAGTTTCAAGTTATTTGATGTGCTCAACTATACATTCCAATTATAATATTTGTTCAGAGGTAGAAATGGGTGGTCATAGAAGAATAAATCCTCCTTTTTTACATATGAACAAAATTAAGAAAGCTAATATAGGAAGTGCAGTTTGTTATTGTCCTTCAAGTATGGTGCCAGTATATATGTTTTTTAACTTCTTATCCCTTATTTTTCTATGCTTAACCTTTCATGCCTGGCTTCTTGGATAAGCAAAGGTAGACTTCTACATATTTTCCTTGCCTTGCATGGTTCAAGCAGATGTTTAAAATATTCAGTTAATTGTGTTAGCTGCCCGTATCTTTAGCTGTTCCCCATCCTATCTATCAACTAAGGTTTACACTTTAGACAAATGGGATAATCATGCTACAATTACATGTAATGATACTTATATAATGCTGCACTCTCAAGTATATTTTCAAAGGCATAACCGATTGGTCAAAATAGATAGCTTGAGATACTTTCAGTTTAGTCCATGTCCTATATGATTTCAGTAGATGCATGAGGTCAGTGTTATTTGCTAGCAGAAAATGAAAGCCGGTCATTAGCTAACCCTTGACCATAGTGGAAACGAATGGGTAAATGCTAAATGTATATATGTGGCATTATTTAACAAGCCATATAATCATTCATAAAAACCCGCTCGATGGTATCAAGTGAACCATACAGAAAAATAATTACCCTTATTTTCAGAAAAAAGGAGATATGCTAAATAATAATAGTTGGTATAAAATACAATTTATGAAAAAATATCGCAAAGGACATAACTACCTTTTGATAATGACCATATGTCATTAAACTGAAAAGCATTGTCTCCTATTAAAAAGATCATCAACACTCAACAGTCATCGTACATGATACATGGGCTACTCTTTGACCTGCATGTGAACCAACATAAGATTGTTAAGACAAATATTTCAGACAGGAGTGTCCAATGGGGAAAATTATGAATACCAAGAGGGCAGATGTGACGCCCCCAAAATCAGACCGTGTACAGTAATCATACACGCAAGGTACACGATCGAGATCAGGGACTCACGGTGAGATATCACAACACAACTCTACAAATAAAATAATACAAGCCATGGGCCACGAGGGCTCGAATACAACAGCTCGAAAGCACAAAGTTAGCGGAAGCAATAGTATCTGAGTACAGACACAAGGGTACAATGTTTCCTTAAGAAGGCTAGGCTAGCACAAAATCAACACTCGATCGAAAAGGCAAGGCCTCCTGCCTGGGAACCTCCAATCTACTCCTGGTCAAATGGAAACTCGACGTCGTAGAAGGCATCGGGGATCTTCACGTTGCGGTGGTCGGCATCGGGGATCTCCTGCTCCTGGACTCCAAGGCTCCAACGTCGACTGCAGCGGCCGATCAGGCAAAACAATAAAAGGGGAAAAATAAAGCAGGTGAGTATCTAGCATACCCGCGAGTCTTACGTCCGCTACTAAGCATTATGCATGTATCAAATGGAAAGGGGAGGCTATATATAGTGGACTGAAGGGCAGAAATTAGAGCAAGGATAAGAAGCTAGGCCTATCGAAGACTAGCATCTTCCGACGAAGTCTTGCAGCATGAGGTAAGAATCAGCCAACAGTTTACATAAAGCATAAAGTAACAATGCAGCAGAAGTTGCTGCAGCATTGTATAATAGTAAGTTGTAATAATTAACAATGCCTCCGAGATCCCCTCCTCGACATCCCCGCGATGAAGAAAACTCGGAACCATACAGTTTAATAATAATAGTTTGTAGTGGTAAGATCCAGCTTCAGCATAAAGCGTCCTGTTACCGTGGACACGACTATTCGAATAGATTAAACTTCCTCGCAAGGGTGCACTTCTGTTACACTACAACGCACGGATCTCCAGGGTGGCGTACACCTTGTTAGGGAATGCCCCACTGAGGCTATCCGACACTCCACAACCCATCTTTCAAACTCAACAGAGAGGCCATCCGCCGGTCTAAATCCTAAGTACGCAGGGCCTTGGACCCCAACCCTGACGTACTCCTACACGGTGCGTGGGTGGCCGGGAAGCCGTACCATAAACAACACAGCTCGAGCCAAAGAAGACACCGCACTTCCCCGGCAATCAGCCCGCGGTACTGCTGACGTCTGAAGAGTCCTCGGACGACACCATGAAGCAGAGGAGCCCATAACTCATTATCCCACGTGTAGGCAGCGCGTACAAGCCAAAAGGCTACTCAAGTCATCCGCCGAACCATTTAGTATTTTATTAATTTGCGGGACAACCGTTATCGTTGCCTCGACTTAACTGACCCGCGGACAACGACAGCAGTCAGGACCACCAGTACATCGGTGCCTACCCTGTCGTCCCACCAAGTCTCTGCGGTTACCAACAAGGTGAACCGTCTCCTTACCTTGTCTCGCGTGTGCTCTTGGTAGAGCTCGACTTTCGTGGATTGGTAACTCTCGCGGCCAACGGTCAGGGGCCAAGCACACCGGTACACTTGTCGTACCCTCCCTGTCGTCCCATCGCAATACCACTCGCGGGCGCCGTTGGGTCGCCCGACTTCTTACCTGAAGGACAACCATTGCTCAAGTACCTAGAGCGGATATACAGAGTCAGCAACGAGTGGAGTACAAGGATTACTCCTTGATAGCTCACACTTGATGGTGGCTCGGTAGAGACGAGCTAGGGGGCCTGAGGCGGTGTCTGCATTGTACCGTACCTATGCAGTTATAATATTTGTATCCGCGTTCACTCCCTTGAGTGATCACGACCCTCTATCTAATCCTAGCTAACAATGCGCAGGGCTCACTGCTGAATATAATATATATTTATATAGGCGGCATAGGGTAAAGGAAAGTACATCAAGGGGCGACAAAACAGGCTATGCAATTGAATAGGATTGTAACGTAGCAGCAGCAGTAACAATTCCTAGTGCAAGAAATGTACGGAAAGATAGGCGATATCTGGGGAAGAGACTGGCTCTGCTTGCCTGGAAGCTCGACGGTAGGGGTAGGGTCGTCGACGAAGTAGTCGTACTCAGCAGCGGTGTAGTCGACGACAGCAGCGGGGTCTATCGGAGATTAAGGGGGGGGGGGGGAAACAGTGAATACAAAGCAAGCATATACAAACAATTGCATGACATGACAGATGAAATGTTAACGGTGTTTTAACGCAGTGCAATGCACGTTGCTCGGAACAAAAATTCATCTGGGGATGAACTACCGGCTCCGGGTGATTACCGGACAAGGTGTCCGGAGGGGGGAGGTTTCATGCCGGAGGTTTCGTGGACATCCGACACATGTGTGGGTGGTGTATCCGGGTTAGTTGATCTACTCCGAACAACTTTCGTGTTTGAAATAAATTCATCCGGGTACTTTGGCAGTACCGGACAATTTATCGGACTGCCGGTCCGGAGGGGGACGGTTCGATGTTCGGTATGTTAGAGGGGGCTGGTAGACCAACGGATAGCGTATTCGTATTCGTTATATTTTTCTGATCAATTTTCATGTATAAAGTTTTTTCATCAGAGTTACGGTTTAAAAGATATTGACTTTCTAATATTTAAATAATTTTATAACATTTTCTGAATTTCTTTAATCATTTAATATAACATTTCCAGAATAGTAGTTTGACATGTCAAACCTGACAGAGGGGACCCACCTGTAAGGTTGACTAGTCAACTGACCAGTGGGTCCCATATGTCAGCCTCACAGTAATAAAATTCATTTTTTTTAATCTAATAATCACTGGGCCCACATGTCATACTAAAAGGTTTTATTGTAGTAATCTATTTAACTAAACAGGGGTTAAGTGGGTTGGGCCCATGTGTCATACACTTCTGTGTTAATTAAACATTTTAATAAAATCAAAGGGGAGGGGGACCCACATGTCATACCCCACATAACTAAATTCATTTAATTAATTATAACAGTGGGGTGGGGGCCCACTGTAAGCCTCAGGGGGGTTAAGTATCTGTTTATTAGGGGGAGCTAGTGTTAATCGTGGGGGGGAGGTTAATCCCCGGTTGCACAGGGGAGGGGTGCCCGCCGGCGAGGCTGGAGCGCGGCGGCGCTGGCTCTAACGGCGAGGGGGCTGCCGCGAGGATGCGTGGCACTGTGAGGAGGTGCG
Source organism: Bromus sterilis (assembly GCA_950022295.1). NCBI lineage: Eukaryota > Viridiplantae > Streptophyta > Magnoliopsida > Poales > Poaceae > Bromus > Bromus sterilis. The sequence continues at coordinate 283,755,712 of OX465597.1, forward strand.
GCGAGGCGAGGTCGCAGCCGTGGCCTGCGGCAGGAAACCGAGCAGTGGCGAAGGTCACGGGGGCGTAGTGGAGGCCGGGGCATGCGGGTGCGGCGAGCGGCGGGTTCGACATCCGACGGCCAAATCGACGCAGGGTTAGGGGGGAAAATGGAGGGGGACCTCACAGCGGTTGCTTGGCGGTCGAGGGTGGTCTTCGGAGCGGCGCAACTGTCGATGCGGTCGCCGGGAAGCAGAGGCAGGGGGACTCGAGGCGGCGAGTGAGGGGGGCTTCCTCCTCGCGTTCGTGGGTGCGGAGGCACTCGTGGCCGGCGGAGAAGCAGTCTGGCCCGAAGAAAATAGCGGCGAGGTCCGAGACCACAGCCAGCTCGAGCCAAGGCGTCGAGGCCTCTTGGCGGCGGGGAAAATCGGAGAGGGAGCGACGGAGAGGAGCGTGGGGGATCTAGGGTTTGGGGCGCTGCAGGGGAGGGGCTCGGGGTAGCCTTTATCTCGGCGCGAGCGTACTGTAGCGGCGCACAGGAGCTGGTCCGGCGACGACATCGTGCGGGAGGGCCATGGCTCGGGGCTCTGTCGACGTGGGAGGGGGGAACAGTAGAGGAAGGAAGGAGGAGGTGGTGGGTGGGCTGGGCATTGGGCCTCGCCCTATGCGTAGTTTAGGTCCTTGCATTTTTTTAGTTTTTTTGTTAATATTTAATTGGCCATCAAAATGATTTTTATAAAAATTCCAATCAATTCTAATATTATGGTTACATCATACAAAGATGCCACAAAAGATTTGGATCAAATATAAAATCATTTGTATTTCCTATAATTATTTAATAATTAAAATGGGCTACTTTGCTACTGTTTTTAATTATTTATTTTATTTAAACAAACTAATAATTCTCCAATACATCACAACATTACCTACTGATTATTTCACATTTTATAACATAGGTGCCACAATTTTTAGTGCATTTAAAATTCCCATATGTTTATTAAAATTATCATGGCAACTTAATAATCCCCAAGCAATTATTTTTATTTCATATTACTTTCTAAACACTTTAATATAATACCCATTGCTATTTTAACATGGCCCAAGTTTGCTAGGCATTTTATAAATAGATTCCACAGTGTTGGTTTAACTATGATTTCCATTCCCAATTTAATTCACTTGGCAATACAACAATCCGGCATCCTTGGTTTCATAATCATCACTGACTTGTGATTCTTGTTGATGACTGGGGTGGATTTGGTTTAACCATGATCAAGTTGATTGACATTCATCCACAATCCTTGGAGCAAGATTTATAATCCACCTAATTTGAAAATTTTATCAGGGTTGGAATTTGGGAGAGCTATGATCAGAGGTGATCATGGCTTGATCATCAACAGTAATGATCACTAACAGTGGAATCACTGTAGTGATTACTGTTACTGATTTTGAGGGTGTTACAGCAGATCAATGATTTTAGTTAATTAAGAAGGATCTACCTTCTTGAAATAACTTAACCAATTGGATGGTTAAATAAAAGACAATCATGCTTGTATTACACATAGCAAACGGACAAAAGCTGAAGTATAAGTTGAAGAATATGACTGTAATATTAAAAATAATTAGGAAGCGGTTGTTACTAAAATAGATTCCCATTTTCCCTCTGATATCCTCACAATCATATTTAGATTCCCATATTCCCTTATATTGGATATGTATGTACTTGGAATAGTTAGAAGAATGTGCTTGAATTACTCTTGGATTCTCTTTGTATTTGCATTGGGTTTTAGTCATGCTTTGCATTTTTGTGAGGCCTGGGTTCAACCACCCTTTGAGTGAATGATGGTGATTTGTGATATCAGATATTGCATTTTTGCTTATATTTACATCCAAGCATGTCTGATTCGAGCATTATGATAAGATGTAAAACTCCCTTGCAGTGTTACATTGTCTCGCGAAGTGCTCTGAATTGAAATTAGGCATGAGCTCAACTATTTTGGACAATGGCCTTGGATTTATTAGTTTAAAATGTGGAAACCTCATTGAACTTGACCTCTGATGGTAATGTGATCTCCTTTTTTCTTTATAGTGACTTGCAGCCAACTTCCCCTTACAATAATAACATGCAAATTATCTTTCTTTCCTCAGCTGCAGTTATATCACCGATGATGGGTTGGCAGCCTTAGCCAACAGTTGTAAGAAAATTAAGCTGATGAACCTTCGTTGCTGCAACAAGATAACTGATAGTGATTTGAGCCACCTGGGCGCTCTAGAGGAGCTCACAATCCTTGGAATGAGATGCCTGGTACACATTACATGCATTTGAATGTCTTCCGTTCTAATTTGTTGTAAGAGCCTGATAGAACTTGACTTGAAGCGATGATGTCGACGATTCTGGCCTATGGGCACTCGCCCCATATGATCAAAATCTTAGACATGTAAATGGTATGCAGAATTTAGCTTCTTCCTGTACAAGTTCTGATGAGGCAGGAACCTTATTAGCTTCTCCATATTCTGCAGCTTACTATATCATACTGCCAAGTTACTGGGTTAGACTTTTGCGACATGCTTAGCTCTTTGAGGTGCCTCCCCGATCTAAATATGGTGCTCCTCTCATGACTTTCCATAGAAGTGTTCGAGATGGCTCTAAGAGCCGACCGAGGGAGGCTGAAGAAGCTGAAGATAGTCAACGGGTTGATGTCTGTTGTCCCTGAGCTGCCCCTGATCATTTTATATTTACAAATTGTCATTTCCACTGATTCTTCATTACTTAGTAGGGATCAATTTTCCATTGGGCTTAGAAAATTTGTATAACCTAAATGGTTGGCCTAATTTACTCGTGCCGCTGAAAATTTAATGCTACTTTCCAAAAAAATCTATGACAGGACGAATGGTTTTATTTAAAATCCTTTTTGTTTATGCCATCTATGTTCCTTTGAACATTGCAATTAAGGTCATCAATGTTAATACACCATATTTCCGTAACTAAAAAATTCAGTGTTTAAAACCTATGTTGCTTATGCTACCTGTGTGTTTGTAAATAGGTCATCTTTATGTATCAATTTTTTTCTTCAGTTTTACACATACTGAAAAACTTTGGAGCTATGATTCTTTCTCAAAATGCAAAAGAAATATCTATGAAAACAAGGTTTCAAATGGAACTTTGCGCCATTTGGCGCAATAGGCTCTTCCATTCTTCTTTTGCTTTTGGTAAATCATTATGTTTGCTTTTTGCTCCATATATATTATGTATTGTGTTTTATGTTCCATGGATTATACTTAATATAATGTTTGACTATATCATTGGAAATTGCTGAATTTGCTACAATCGATTTTCACTTGCAGTTTCTAATTTAGCTTGATCATTTGTTAGTTTAATTGTCAATTCCATATTTGAATGGGTATAACTACATGAATGATTGAGTTTTGAAAACGCAAGTTGTTTCTACGATTACATGGTTTTTTCAAATGGGACTCTGCGCCATTTGGCGCAACGGGTCATCTAGTAAAATGAAAGATCACCGTGTGTAAGGAGTCTCACGGTGAAAGACAGAACCCGTATCGATGATGATCGCCGGGGAAACAAAACCCTAGTCACCGCCTAGGGGAGACAAACCCTAGTCGCCGGCATTCAGAATGGTACTCGTGCGAAGCTGGTTCCGTTCACTCACTGACTAGTGGTTTTGAATAGACAAGCCTCTACCAAACGGCCGGGCTGCCGCAAGCTGCTGGTTCGGGACACACCGTTGGTTTGGCGGTCCGTAGAGGGAGACGAGCGCAGAGGGCCCAAACGGCACTTAGCTGTACGACGAATGTTGGATCTCGAGGCCTCCCGGGGATCTCAGGCTCCTCCTTATCTTTTGCGTTGTCTCCTTCCCCATGTGGTCACCTTGTTAGTTGTTACGTGTTGCTGTTCCGGGGCGCTACGTGGTTCGTGGCCTACGAGAGACCCGACCGCCGACCGCCGACCACCTTTGCCTGCACGCACCAGGACAGGACCACGCTCGCTCCATTCGCATTCACTCGCTCCCTCACGCCGCGCCACTGTTGGGTCACAAGATTCACACGCGCGTACGGTACAGTGCTCTGCCTCATCATAACTCCCTCCCGGAGCCCGATCGCAGCAGGAAAACGCGCCGTTTCTGAATCCGGCGTAAATGCCATGAATACCCAAACACCTGTTCTATGGCACGACGGACACTGTACCGCTGCAAAGGAAACTCCAACACGGCACTCGATCAAAGCACACCAATTGAAAACTCTACTCGGATCATACATTTCTCTTCTCTTCTCATCATCTACTCAACACAGCAACGCACGCACACGGACGTACAGATACAAATACACGGGGACACACACACACACACACACGTACACGAAAAAAACATAAACAAGCACCGCCGTTCCCATCTAGAAAATCGCGGGAAGCTGGTTCAGCGGGAACAGGTCACGCAAATCCTGGAAGTAGTCGTTCTCCTGCACGGGCGCGGCCCATGTCTCTCTCTCTCCGCCTGCAGAGGCGTCCCACGAAGCCTCGGACGGCTCGGCGTAGAGGAAGCCCGGCTGCGGTTCGAAGTCCCAGAAGCTGCTACTGGAGTAGACCGGCGCGTCCTCGAACGCCACGAACTCACCCAGCTCCTCCGGAACGCTCAGCCTGCTACGGCTACCACCACCTTGATGACAGGCCTCGGAGTCCTCCGCCAACGACGACATCGACGGGACCTTGCGCAGCACGGAGGTCGGGGATGACACCGCTTGCGACGACTCCTCGCCGGACTCGTACCTCACGTCCTGGCCGCTCTCCGAATCCGCGGAGGCGTTGGAGAAGTTGGTCGTCGCGCTGGCGCCGCGGAGCTGCACGGCCGCGGAGTCGTACACGCGCGCGGCCTCCTCGGCGGTGTCGAAGGTGCCGAGCCACACGCGCACGCCGCGCCACGGGTCGCGGATCTCCGCCGCGTACTTGCCCCACGGCCGCCGCCGGACGCCGCGGAACTTGGTACTCTGCGCCTGCGCGCCGCCCTTCGCCACCCTCTTCCGCGCACCGGCAGCACATCCACCACCAACACGCCTCGGTAGGTCGTCCTCGTCGTCGTCCCCCGGGCTGCACTGCACCGGCGAACCACCGCAAGTAGGATTCGCCTGTAGCAGCGGCGCCGGGGGAGCCGGTGGAAGCTCCCGCACCAGCCTTCCCACCCTCCGAGCGGCGCCGCCCTCGTCGTCCTCGCTGGACGAGTCCGTGACGTCCGGATCGTCCCAATAGATTCGCACCGTGCGCGACCGCGACATGGCACTCACGCACCAAGATTCAGCACAGCAGGGGGATGAATAAAGAGCAAAGAAGGAGGATGCGAATGCGAGCAGAAGCGGGCGCAGCAAAGACGGCCTCCTCCTCGTCTTTGCCTTGTTTATTTAAAAAGGCGAGCAGAAATGTACTGTAACGGCAGTAAAGCCGCTAGGCGCCGGGATGATACTAACGGTTTTCGAAGTCTGTAAAATTTGACTGGAGGAGAAAAGAAGCTGCCGCGAGCACTACTAGGAGCAGAAGAGCGGCGTGGAGTGGAGAAGAGAATGAGCAGACAGAGCTGTGGGGAAAGAGATGAGTACTAGTACTACTCGTACTTGGGAGGTGAGCTGAGGTGAGGTTGATGGATGGATGGATGGATGGATGGGAGTTTTGGGGGTTTGGGGAGGTTTTTGGGGGAGTGGAGTGGGTTCGTTACCGCCGTCTTTTATAGGATCCTCAACCCGACAGGCTATGCAGGAGCCCACGCCCGATTCCGCAGTGAAAGCGTTTTTAACTCACCGCCCGTAATTAAAGCCTGCGGGTTTAACCCCTCCTCCACCCGCATTTACTACCTCCAATGGCATTTAAAATCCCGCGCCACAACAACTAGTTTAACTACCCCGAGGACGAGGAGGACGCCTCCGGCCGCTCCCTCCATTTTACTCGCCGCCTGCAAATCCGCTGCCGTGTTTGCCACTAGGGTCTGGGGTTAACCGGTGGCGTGATTCCACTAACCTTTCTTGCAGCGCAAGGGGAGAAGAGCTACTCCACTCCACGGGCTGGTCTGCTCCCTCCAACTCTTGTTTCTTCAATGGAGGTTGTGCTCCTTTGAGGAAGATGGGGTTTTTCTACTCTACGTAGCACTTGCGACTCCACGTATTTTATTATTTTTGGCCGCCGTACGGAGATCATGGTGGTGCCTGAGCACTGAGCAGCGGGGGCCATCGGGCAGTGCCGGTCGCTCGCACGCACTCACGCCAAACCCACGCAGAGGTAGGGGATGGGACGGGGCCACTGGCTCAGGCCTCAGGGTACGGAGGAGCCAATGGCGGGCAGGAGCGTGGTGGGGCTCTTGTGCAGCAGTCATCGGATTGCGGGAGGCGGGAGGTGGGGCGGCACGTGATGCCGGTCGGTCGCGCCTGCAAAGGGATACTCCGGTCAAATCGTCGGGCGGAGCACCGGCGTCAGGAACCCCTCTGACCCCCAAGGACGGAGACCCATTTATCAACTCCAAACACGCCCATCTATTTCGTTTTCATTGGTTCAGTATGGTTGTCTAGGCTTGCGCGGTTAAAAAATTAGAGAAAATATACTATTCGTTCCTAAACTCTTTAAAAAAAAATCCCTCAAATGTAAAATTTTGAAATTAGTTCCTTAACTTTCAAAATTGATTAGTTTTAGTTCCTCGTAACTAAATAAATAAAGAATGAGAAATGGGGGAAAGTTGTGTGTTGCTTACGGTTTTTGTCCCTTGCCACTGACAAAGTAAGACATACATATGATGCAGTCGTTACGGACAAACGTGCAATATTGCTGCTTTATTTATGCGTCAATGAGATGGCGGTATAAGTGATGAAGGAAGCGCAGTGAGGGCCATAGACAACACCAAACCTTTCTTCACATTTTTTATAGTAATCCATGTTGGTAGAAAATCATCTCAAGCGGTACGAGGGTTTAAAAGTAATCGATTCTAAAAGTTAAAGGACGAATTCTATAGTTTTAAAAATTAAGGGATCAATTCTATATTTTTGTAAGAGTTTAGGAGCGAAAAATATTTTTTTCCTAAAAAATTATGGTTCAATAAAGTTATGTAAAAGGATCATGGTTCTCTTTTTGATCCATCGCGATCTATTTTATACTTAAATTTGTGTGACACCCTGAATTTTGAACTTTCTTTTTCTAAAAACTTTTTTGATTTATTTCTGGATTTGCCATTTGGTTTGGATTTTGAGCAACTTTTTGGACTTGAACTTGAGCATATTTTCTTTTCATGCTCAAGTAGCCCTTGATTTCAAGCCTTTTCAATGATCATCCCATTGATCCACCTCATCCAAGCCACATTTTATTCAAGCCATATATTCCCTTTTTCAATAAAAAGGAATATTCCCTTTATTTGAGGATTGTGAAGCACCCACTATTTACATTGCTCCATAAATTCCCAAATAATTTCCACATGACATTGACACCATATCTTGCACAATTCTCCAAAAATATCGCATGGCCCAAGTGGATTTTTCCTCTAGAAAAATTCATTTGTCTATGGGGGCAGAATGACACTTTGTGAAGGAGGTATCATTTCTCTTAATCCATTGCTGGTGAAACTTTTTGTGCAATATCTTGTGATCATATGATTGGCCTACAACAAATTCCACCATCATTTGCTTAGCCAAACTCCCGCAATAAATTCTCAAAGTGTGGATGCAGAAAGGGGCATTGTGAAGGAAGTGCAAGCTAGAGGATCCCATTTGCCTTGAAACTTTTTAAGCTTGATTCCACCACCTAATAACCCCACCAAACCAAGTGTGAGCCAAATCACATCACCCATGTGAGTGCATCATCATGTGGAAGTTTCTGACCAATGGGACACCTTGTGAAGCAAGTACCATATAGGTGTATCTAATGGCCATGCAATTTTATACACGTATGCATACCCTCATATAACCCCGCTACACAAAAAAACAGCCCAATCCATTCAGCCAAAGTGATGCCAGCTTCAACAGAGCATTTATGGTCCATTTGGTACATTACAAAGGAAGTATGTTTTTTCCTTTGGCCATTTGGGCTGCAATTCTCCAGAATGCTAATCCTTTGTACCCTAATCCCAGTTGACAGTATCTCCCTCTCCCATTCCCCACCATGTGAGCTTTGCTTATTCTCTAAGTTCACTGTATCCACCTTTGCGGTGGGGATAAGCTCAGCCTGTAGCTCCATTTGGCCACGAAGGAGCCTTCCCCAGGTGCACCAGCCCAGGGTGGCCATGCCCGTGGCATGCAGCCGCGCGTGCTCTCACCGAGCCCGAGGCCACCCCGACGCCTCGCCCTCGCGCTCCAGTGCTCCCCTGTCCTTTTCTTCGTGCCCACCCGCGCCGCACGCTGCCGCTTTACACGCGCCCTCTCCCAGCCACCTTATCCTTGCCGGATTCTCGACAGCAGCTCGCCGTCATGCAGGAAAACGGCGGTACAGGGCCCATGACCCGTCGCCATCGCCATTGTTGTTCCTCGCTGCCTCGCGTGCTCCTCTGCTCACGCATGCGTCTCCAGCTCTATCTCGAAACCCCCCGTAGCCGCTTGAGCCGCCACCTCACCCCCTCGCTATGTCTTCTTCTCCACGGCGGAGACCGAGCCCCAGCATCGCCGCCAACCTATAAAAGGTCGCCCCGTGCTCGTTGCTCGACACCAGCACCACCACTATCACTCCAATCGACCCCCAAGCCAAGAAATCGCAGCCCCGAACCCTTCTTCCCCAGCTTCGGCTACCGGCGCAGCCGTGGTGCCCCCACCGACGCCCGGCCACTTCGGTGACCCCCAGATCCTGCCGAGGCCACCAGTCAACTCCCCTTGCTCTTCTTCACCGTCTAGCTCCGCCGCCCGGGTCGATTAGTGCCGGAATCTCCGCCGTGGCCGTCGACCTCGTCGAAGTCGTAGCTCTGCGCCGCCGCTCCCCCCTAGAAAACGTCCACCATTTCGGACGCTACGGGTATGGGACGACTCGCCGTGGTGCTCCCGTTCCATCTGCTTTGGTCCCGCACCCCGCCGTGGCCTCCTCGTCGGAGTTCATCGCCGGTGAGCTCGCCCTCCTCTGTTTCCCTCTTCCCCCTCAAAACATATGACACCTTGGCCCCACTGTCAGTCTCTCATTCCACCCGAAGGGGACGCAAGTGCAGACGTATTCTCTGATTACGCCTTCGACGCCACCCCTGCCATTTTCTAGAGAAAAATCAATTTAAATTGATTTAAACTGATTTATTTGACCCAACTTTGACCAGTAATAACTCCTATTCTATAAGTGCAAATGAGTTGATTCTTTTTGCATTCGATTGCTCTTGAGCTCCTCTTTATTTTGGCATAGGTTTTGTGTGAAAGTGCAATCATGCCCTGAATTATATTTTGATGTTGATGACAATATACGTATAGGGGACTAATAATATTTTTCAAGTATATCTCAGGTATTTGTTCCCGGAATCAACTGTGTGGATGGATCATGGACCAATGAAACATATTATAGGCTCAAGAATATGGAACCAACGGCATTAAAGCGTAAGCTTTTTCGGTTATTCTTGAGTATAGGGATCCCTGCACTATTAAGAGGGGATCAGTGGGAAAGCGCTCATAGGTTTGCTCAATTATTCAATAATCATAAGTCATGTGCCATAATGATTCTTATGCTCAAAATATCCCATTGATATTGAGCATCATTCACTCCGCACAAAACTTAGTTGCCCTCATCGGACGTCCGGTTGGTGTCGGACGTCCGGTACATTGCTGTACCGGATGTCCGGTTGCCACCGGAATTAGGATCTCGATGATCAGTGGTAAAATGACACTTTTGGTTGGATGTTCGTCAAGCGTCGGACGTCTGATCCATCGGATGTCCGACACCCGTCGGACGTCCGATGATTCGAACACTACTCTTGTCAGTAGGATTTTCTCTAGAATGCACAGATGTTCAACGGCCTTCGGACATCCGACGCATCGGATACCCGAACCCCGCAGGACGTTCGGTACCTGTTGCACTTCCTACTGCCTGGGCTATCTGTCTGGTGAATATTGCACTATGGGCTCGGACGTCCGCCGGTTATCGGACATCCGATGTCTCGACATCGGACGTCCGGTTGCCACCGGATGTCCGATACTTATGCAGTCAGACAACCCCAACGACCATCTTGGCTGGTGGGCTATATATACTCAACCCCCTCACACTGTTTGGGTTGACCACTTCATTTGCAAACACCCAATAACACAAGTGCTCCCTCTCACTCTCTCCCTCACTAAATCTCAGATCCAGGAGAGTTCCTTGAGAATTCTTGACGGATCTTTCATCCCGTGATAGATCCGCCCCTTCCCCATCTTTCAACCAAAGCAAATCGCGTTTTGAGCAAGTCTTGAGCTTTCCTCATTGATCTTGTTACTCTTGGATGTTGGAGACTCCTAGGCGGGTAGGAGTTCTTCGGAGAGGAATTGATAACCCACAAGTGTAGGGGATCGCAACAGACTTCGCGGGTAAGAGTAACCCAATTTATTGATTCGACACAAGGGGAGCCAAAGAATACTTATAAGCCTTAGCAGTTGAGTTGTCAATTCAACCACACCTGAAAATGCACTAGACAAGATATAAGTAGCAACGGTGTGTTGACGGGTGTATCCTTTAAGACTTCCCCAATCACCAACACCACAAAGTAGTAACAAAGTAGTAGGAGAAGCAAAGAAAGTAAAAGTAACGAAGGCAATGAAGGTGAAAGATGGACCGGAGTTCAAGGTTTCACTAGTGGTACCTCTCTAGGCAAAAGAACAAGGTGCTGGGTGAACAAATTACAGTTGGGCAATTGACAGAATTGCACCAACTCTAGCCAAAGAACAAACTAGAGCATCCTAGTCTAAGAACCAAACGTAGGCATGTGTTCCGTATGTAGTTGTACGTGCTTGCAATAAGAACTTTGCACAACATCTTTTGCCCTACCATCCCGCTACGAACGGGGCCACTTAAGGAACTTATGGAGATTAAGGTGCTCCTGCGGCGGAGCACCGAAACAAAGCATTAACACTTCATGAACACATGTGATCCTCAAATTATAGCCCATCCCCTTTGGTGTCCCAAGCTGTCACCATTGGGATCGCCGGTTCCGGACTATAATAGGTGCATACAACCGCAGATAAGATCTAGAACAACAATTATAATCATGCAACCATAACGTGCTCAGATCTGAGATCATGCTACTCGTGCACTAGTAACAAGCATTAAGAACAACAAATTGCAGCAACAATAATTCATAAACCTCTTAGGACTGAACAAGGTAACAATTCAACGGATCCCAACAAACACAACACCAATTACATCATATGGATCTCAATCATGTAGGGCAGCTCATGAGAACATTGTATTGAAGATCTAGGGGGAGAGAATACCACATAGCTACTGCCAAGAACCCGTATTCCAAGGAGTAACTACTCAAGAAGCATCATGGGGGAAGGAGAGTCGATGAAGATGGCCCCGGGGGCCAAGGCCCTCCCCGGCTGGGTGCCGGAGAAGGATCCTGGTGACCCCCGAAGCTAGTTTTCGATGGCGGCGGAGATCGGAATCGCTTCTGGAAAAAGTACTTCGATATTAGGGGTTTCCTCCTCGGGGGTAAAAATAAGGGCCAAAGGGGGCACCGAGAGGGGCCACCAGGCAGCCAGGAGGGTGCCTGGCGCGACCTAGGGCTGGGCCGCGCCATGGACCCTTCTGGAGTCCTGGTGGTGGACCTCCCTTCCTTCCTTGGTGTTTCCGGAGGCTTCCGGGACGCTGCTTTTTTATATAATTTTTCCGGAATTTTTGGAGCACTTTTAATGGCTGGAAAACCTGAAATACAAAAATAGCAGAAAACAGGAACTGGCAACTGGGTGCACTGAGTTAATAGGTTAGTCCAAATATGCTCAAAAGTGTATGAAAGTTCAAGCAAAACATGGCAAAGTCACACAAACCATGCATGTCACAAGCAGAAATTATAGATACGTTTGGGACGTATCAGGAATCGACAATTTTGATTACCCCCGTTGAGTTTGTGAGGGCATGGTGACCACCTTTAAGGTCAACCGGTAGTGGTTTGGAATCGCCTTCGTGGTGATATCTCAAGGGGAATAGAGTGAGCCTTCGTGGTTTCACCCACTCTCTCCGAACGGTGAGGAGCTTCCCTCCAAGGAAGTGAACATCGGGATACATCATTGTCTTCGCGTCATTTGGTTATCCCTACTCTTTTCCCTTATTACTTGTGCTACCGCATTATTCACCCCTCACTTGTTTTAGTATATTGTGCTTATTTTTTATCTTGTCATAGCTAGGTCAACCTTGCAATTGTTAGGCACGCCTTTATCGTCCGCATTATTGCCTAAAATTGCTAAGTAGTGTTAAAATTTGTAATAAGACCTATTCACCCCCCCTCTAGGTCTATCTCGATCCTTTCAATTGGTATCAGAGCCTCGTGCTCTATTCTTGTGGCTTAACCTCCCTAGAGCGAGATGGCCAAGGACGGCATCCCCGAAAGTTCAGGTGCCAATGTGGAGGAGGTCGCAATTGTTGCGGATGCCGCTAGTTCGGAAGCCGAGAGGTTGGCTCCCGAACGAAGGGACTCCGCACAAGCTGTGTTGCCTCCTTCCACGGGGCATGTTAACTATGAGATTGAGGATCCTAAGTTGTTCACCTCTGGCGATATGGAAAAAGCCTTGCAAAAGGCTTTGGACAATCAAAGGAAGGAAATGGAAGCCTCCTTTGCAAGAATGAAGGCTCCGGCATCGGAGTCACAAACGTCAAGTGGTGCGGCCCCTAGGTCCCCACAAGCGACCTTTGTGTACCCCAGTTCCGAAGTTCCCTTGCAAAGAGGTGGTCCCTACCAATGGGACTATCTTGCTCCTAAGATTGTGGAACCTAAGTATAACTTCAATGGCAATCCGCCGGTACTAACCGAGAACACTAACTTTTTGGATTGGAAAAGTCTTATGGCAGATTATCTTAGGTTTGTGTGCAAACCCATGTGGAACCTCATCGACTCCGGGAAAGGCTGTTATCCCGTTGATCCCAACAACCTTACACCAAGTGAAGTGTTTGACATACATCTCAACCTTGCTGCTATTTGGTTCTTGAAAAGAGGAATGGATGAGTTGACACGTGCACCATTTCTCCATATCACCAATGCCAAGGAGATGTGGGATACTCTTCTCATTTCTAAGTCCAGCACCGGTTCTCTTCAAATGACAAGATATGAGACCGCAAAGAACGCATTGCACAACCTTCACCTGAAGAAAGATGAGACGCCCCAACAACTCCATATGCGTCTCAAAGTTCTCTCCGCTCATGTCCAATCCTTCACATGTGAGAAATCTTTGGATGGATATCAAATCACCAACCATTACCTTGTGGACAAAATGTTGAATGCTCTCATGGTATATTCTCATCAAATGGTGTGGGAATTGAGGCGTATGCCCGACTTCTTCAAGATGACACCGGATGATGTGATTGCCACCTTCTTGCAATATGAAGAGCACCTAAGGGAGTCCAAAAGACTTCTTGCCACATATTGTGGTCCATCCTCAAACCTTGCACTCAAGGCTAGGCTCGAGGAGTTTGATGATGATGAGGAAAAAGATGAGTATGAAGATGATGATAACTCCGATGATACTCCCTCATATGATGATATGGCTCTCTTTGTGAAGAGGTTCACCAAAGGGGAATTCAAGGGAAGATTCCAAAAGAAGAAGACAAGAAACTTCTACAACTGTGAGAGACCGGGATACTTTGCGTAGGATTGTCTGTATGAGAAGAGAGAGGACAAGTCTCGATTTCCTCGGAAGGAAGTTGCCAAGAAGCTCCCAAACCCTCTCAACAACAAGTTCAAGAAGAAAGCATTGTTGGCTCTAGAAGGGTCCGATCCCGAGGATGTTGGTGGTGTGGCCGGAGTTGCTCAAGATACACAAAAGACCTTGAAGCTCCTCAACAAGGAAGGTGAAGTTGTAAACTACAACTACATGAGTGACTACACCGACAATGCACACAAGTGTCTCATGGCCAAGTTGGTTGATGATGACACTCCCTCCTCCTCGGCTAAGATCAAGGTAACTCCTATTGATGAGTACTTCATGTTATCTTTCGAACCTCATGATGAATTTCATGATGCGGAAAGTGATGATGCACATGCTACTTGTGAAGATTTATTATTTTCTAAAGTGAACAAAATGATGACTCTCTCAAAGGCAACAAGCTCAAAATGTTTCAATTACTTATGGATGTGGTGGATAATCACTCCACAACCATTAAGGATCTTGAAATCCTCCTCACCGAGGAAAAGGAGAACTATACTCTCCTTGAGCGAAAGGTTGACTTTGAGGAAGCTCGAAATGATAACTTGTGCAAAGTTGTCCACACATCAAATGACTTAAATGACAAGCATGTCGCCTCTTTGAAAAAGGCTAATTAAATTTGTAAGGAATTTGCTAATGTATGAGCAAACTTGTGGAGCTAAACACCTCTCTTTCTAAGGATGTTGAGGTACTCACCTTGTCTCTCAAGACAAAAGATGAGGAACCCACCACCCTTAAGAAGAATCTTGAGGCTCACAAATTTGCTCATATAAAAACACTTACTAAGATGTCTCCTCCCACTATTTTACATGTTGGTGCTTGTGCTACTAACTCTATTCTTGATCAAGCATCTCTCATTGAGGAGAACTTAGCTCTTCATGCTCAACTAAAGAAGGGCCTCTTGACTTGTGCCCAAGGCGAGAAAAACCTAAATGATGTACTAAGTCATCACAAGGAGTCCTTTGCTAAGGAGGGACTTGGGTTTGATCCAAGTACGAGTGTGACAAAGGATGTCACCCTTAGCAAGGGATCAACTCCTCAAAAGGTGATCTTTGCTCGCAAAGGGCACAAGGGCAAAGGTAAGAAAAAGGTTGATGAGGTTGGTGTTGGGAATGGGAAGGACACTAGGGGCAAGCGCATTCCTAACAAGAAGAAGCAGAAGATGCCTCCATCCTATGTGCTCCGTAAGAAAAAGGATGGAGAGGTGTTTGAAAAATTCATTGGGGCCCGTAATGCTTTCCGCTTCTATACTATTTGGGTTCCAAAGACCCTTGTTACTAACCTTAGAGGTCCCATTGCAAAATGGGCACCTCTAACCAAAGCCTAAACCTATGTGTAGGATGATCTCTCCGCTGGAGTCAAATGGGTAATTGATAGTGGATGCACCAATCATATGACCGGAGAAAGCCGTTTGCTCAAGGACTTCATGGATGCCATTCAACCATATATGATCATTATCTTTGGTGATGGTTCCAAGGGAAAGGTACTTGGGTTGGGCAAGGTGGATATTACTAACGACATGTCTCTTGCAAATGTCATGCTTGTCCAATCCCTTCAATACAATTTGCTTTACGTTCGTCAATTAGCTTCCGTTGGTTATGATACACTATTTTTCCTAACAAGTGTGAAAGTCTTTAAGAAAGATACTCTCGAAGTGGCCTTTGTTGGAGAGTTGGATGGAAACCTTTACACGGTTGATTTCTCGAAAGAGAGTACTTACCATGCAACTTGTCTAACGGCCAAGGCCGAAAAGGGGTGGCTATGGCATCGCCAACTAGCCCATGTTGGCATGAGAAATCTAAAAGATCTCCTAAAGGGTGATCAAATCCTCGGACTAACAAACGTGTCTTTTGAGAAAGATCGTGTGTGTAGTGCATGCATAGCCGGGAAGCAACATCAAGAAAAGCATACCCCCAAGAATATTGTGTCAACTTCAAGGCCTTTGGAGCTCCTTCATGTGGATCTCTTAGGGCCTCCATCATGGGATAGTCTTGGTGGGAAGAAATATGGTCTTGTCATTGTTGATGATTATTCAAGATACACGTGGGTATTCTTCCTCAAGTCCAAGGACGAGACGAAGGCCACCTTCATTGATTTTTCCAAGCAAGCCCAAAGGAAATACAACATGGCTATCTTGGCAATACGAAGTGACAATGGCTCCGAATTCAAGAACTACACCTTGGAAGAATTCTTGAGTGATGAGGGGATTGAGCATCAATATTCCGCACCATACACCCCTCAACAAAATGGTGTATCCGAGAGGAAGAACCGTACTCTTTTGGAGATGGCCTGGTCCATGTTGGATGAGTACAAGTCACCATATAGCTTTTGGGCCGAAGCCATCAACACCGCATGTCACGCATCAAACCGGCTCTTTCTTCGCAAGATCTTGATGAAGTCTCCCTATGAGCTTCTAACCGGTGACAAGCCAAACTTCAAATACTTCCGAGTATTCGGTTGTAAGTGTTTATTTCGCAATAAGAAAGACCGGTTAGCTAAGTTTCAATCCAAAACAATTGAGGGTATATTTGTTGGGTATGCCTCAAACTCTCATGCCTATAGGGTCTACAACAAATCCACCGGATGTGTTGTGGAAACTTGTGACGTGGAGTTTGATGAATTTAATGGATCCCATGGGGAGCAAGTTGATCTAAGTGATGTAGATAATAATGAAGATTCCTCGCAAGACATCTTGGATATGGACATTGGAGATCTTGTGCCCATTGCTCAAGTTCCTAGAGATGATGAGGTGGGTGATGGGCCAAGGGTTTCACCACCACAAGCACCTCCTCCTACCACTCAAGATCCAATTGCTCATGATCCCATTATCCAAGAAAAAGAACAAGACCCTCCACAATCCGATGTGATTTCTCAACCACAAGTTGATGATGCGGTTGATCCACGCGATCGGCTTGAACGCATTTGCTTTGGAGAAAATGATGCTATTGAAGATGGCTCCACCCTTGATGATGAACCAAATGTATATCATGAACCCGAATGGGTGGAGCCTATTGAAACTCCAACTTCTACCATGCCATTGGTGGCTAGATGGGTTGATGTTGATAAAATCCTCACGGGTTTGGGCAAGGTATAGTTACTCGTGTCAACTTATGAACTTTTGTGCTCACTTATCGTTTGTGTCTAGCATTGAACCACTTAGGGTTGAACAAGCACTTGAGGATGCGGATTGGCTCATTGCAATGCACGATGAGCTCACTAGTTTCACCCGGAATGAAGTGTGGTCTCTCGTGGAGAGGCCTTCCGGTCAAGATCATAACATCATTGGAACCAAGTGGATCTTCAAGAACAAGCAAGATGAATATGGTAATATCATTCGAAACAAGGCAAGGCTAGTGGCTCAAGGGTACTCCCAAGTTGAATGCTTGGATTTTGATGAGACCTTTGCTCCCGTTGCCCGTCTTGAATCTATATGCATGTTTCTTGCTTATGACGCATTCAATGGATTTCAATTATTTCAAATGGATGTAAAAAGTGCTTTTCTCAATGGTTCGCTACAAGAGGATGTATATGTAGCACAACCACCCAGATTTTGTGACCCTCATCACAAGAACCACATGTACAAACTTCATAAGGCATTATATGGTCTTAAGCAAGCCCCTCGGGCTTGGTATGACCATCTTAGGAAGTTTTTACTCCTGGAAGGATTTGTGAGGGGTGTCATTGATGCCACTCTTTTTACCAAGAGAACCAATGGTGAGTTTCTCATATGCCAAATCTATGTAGATGACATAATATTTGGTTCTCCTAATCTATCTTTGTGCAAGTGGTTCTCGGAAACTATGACCAAGAACTTTGAGATGTCCATGATGGGGAGCTTAAAGTATTTCCTCGGATTTCAAATCGAGCAATTTGCCGAAGGAACCTTCATCTCCCAAACAAAGTACATTCAAGACATGCTCGTGAAGTTTGGTATGAAGGATGCTAAGCCATGCAAGACACCCATGCCAACCAAGGGATATCTAGATCAAGACCTTTCCGGTATTCCATTTGATGCTACTCTTTATCGTTCTATGATAGGGTCATTGCTTTACCTTTGTGCATCTAGACCAGATATTATGCTTAGCGTAGGAATGTGTGCAAGATATCAAGCCTCTCCTATGGAGAATCATCATTTGGCGGTTACGCGCATTCTTAGATACCTTGTTCATACTCCGTTGTTGGGCCTTTGGTACCCCAAGGAAGCCAACTTTGATCTCTTGGGGTACACCGATGCGGATTGGGCCGGAGACAAGGTGTATTGGAAGTCAACATCTGGTTCATGCCAATTTCTTGGGCGCTCATTGGTAAGTTGTGTAACACCCTCAGTGTCTGTAACAATAATCACTATCACTGTTGACCATTACTGGTATTAATCACTGTTGCTCATCATGCCATGGTAAATTTTGCATTTGATCATTTCAATAATCATGATGGTTGATAATTAAACCAGTGTGCCATCTATACCTTGAGCATCATGGTTCAAATGAAAATCCAAAAGATCCCTTTTTCTTGAAATTAAAACAATGGGCAAAAATAAACTTGGTCCAAAAATTGTGAAACCACTTTTATAAAATTCCTAATATTCAGTAGATCATATTAAAACTATAATGGGGTTTTTATTATGATGTTAAACAATTTAAATAAATCATAACAGTAGTGCAGCCCCTGCAGGGACAGGGATGATAATCTATTCGGATAGCCGTGTCCACGGTAACATGACGCTTTATGCTGAAGCCAGACTCTACTACTACAAACTACTACTATTAAACTGTTGGTTCCGGGTTTTTCTTCCTCGCGTGGATGTCGAGGAAGGGAACTCGGAGGCATTTAGAATTATTAATTATTACAACTTACTATTATACAATGCTGCAACAACTTCTGCTACATTGTTATTACATTCATGCTATTGAACTGTAGGCTATTCTCTTCTTGTGCTTCAAGACTCGTTGGAAGATGCTAGTCTTCGATAGGCCTAGCTTCTCATCCTTATTCTGATTTCTGTCTTGTAGTCCACTATATACAACCTCCCCTTTCCTTTTGATAAAAATGCATAAATGCTTAGTAGCGGACGTAAGACTTGCGGGTATGCTAGATACTCACCCTTGCTTTATTTCGCCCCTTTTTGTTTTGCCTGATCGGCCGCTGCAGTCGACGTTGGAGTCCAGGAGCAGAGGATCCTCGGAGTCCTCTACAACGTCGAGTTCCCCCCTTTGGCCAGGAGTAGTTCGATGGATTCCCAGGCAGGAGGCCTCGCCTTTTCGATCTGTACCTCTGATGTTATTTGTGCTAGCCTTCTTAAGGAAAAACTTGACTTACTATGTGTGTACTCAGATATTATGATTTTTTTAACTTATGTTTTCGTATCCTCGTGATTCCTGGTTGTAATATCAGTTTTATTTTATTTAACTCTAGTGTTGTGTTGTGATATTATCATCGTGGCACCCTGATTTCGGTCGTGTACCCTGCGTGTATGATTACTGTACACGGCTTGATTTTGGGGGCGTCACAAGTTGGTATCAGAGCCGACTTCCTGTAGGGATCCACCCCACCACTACTTAGTCGAAGTTGAGTCTAGTCTTTGAAAAACTATTTTGCTAACTTAATGTTTGGCTCACGGGCCCACATCGATGTCACTATGTGTGATATCTATGGTATTAGGATCCTTTTTATCCTTACCTATGCTCTAGGACTCTGCTCTCTTATCGTTGATGGTAAGGTTTACTAACTCTGACATTAGGATCGCGTTCTCTTGATTCCACCCGGCGTTTTGGTGCTTCCCCCTTGATTGAGTCGTGTTGCAGGAGTTCTGACCCAGGTCCCGGACCGCGGACCCCCTTCTCATTCTGGGCAGGCCGCGCGTTCTCTGGCACAAACTCTTGTTGCCAACAGTTTTCTTGCGGCGTGATTGACATATCGGAAGCTATGTCGCGTCGTGTAATCCTTACCGCGGTCTGCGCGCCGCCTAGTATGTCCTTTTTCCTCAATTTCTACGACGTTACGCTGCCCGATTTTCTAGTTGACTCTATGTGTGGATGTGCATGTCTTATATGACTACTCCTATATATCCGCACCTCCTCTTCGTTGTCGCATTACCTCATGCTTGTTTCCAGTATCTCGCTAAATTGTCATGGCTGAAATACCCCTGTTAAAATTTAAGCAGGATGGCTGATGATCCCCCACCTCCGCCTTATTTGGCCGCAATGATGCAACAGTTTGAACGGAATCGTGAGAAGTTTGATCTGAACTGTCAGTTCATGGCCGGAGTAATGGCCCGGCTTCCAAACCAGAATGCCCCAATCACACTGCAAGAGTTCGTGCGCCTCAACCCGTTTGTTTTCCGCAACTCCACCATTATGATGGATGCTGATGATCGGCTCCGTGACATCTTGTTCGAGATGGAGTCAGCTAATGTTGCCCCGACCCATTATGTTACGTTCGCGGCATTTCATATGAAGGGTTCAACCGCTCAATGGTGGGAAAGCCACAGGCGTGTGCTGCCTACTGGGACTGTGATGACTTGGCAAGAATTCCAGTTAGCCTTTCGTGCATGGCACATTCCTCGAGGTCTAATGGACCAGAAGAAGGAGGATTTTCTCAAACTTAGATAAGGCACGACAACTGTTGTTGAATATCATAGGAGATTCCTTGAACTGTCTCGCTATGCTGAGGAT
Organism: Bromus sterilis; assembly: GCA_950022295.1. Taxonomy (NCBI): domain Eukaryota; kingdom Viridiplantae; phylum Streptophyta; class Magnoliopsida; order Poales; family Poaceae; genus Bromus; species Bromus sterilis. The sequence continues at coordinate 283,776,187 of OX465597.1, forward strand.
TACGTCGACACCGATGCTCGCAAGCAGGAGAAATTCCTTAAAGGATTGCATCCCAATACGAAGCTCTCACTAGCTGTTAATGATTTCGTAGACTTTGCGACGCTCGTCAGCAAGGCTTTCCAAGTTGAAACTGCCCTGGCTGATCACCAGGAATCCCTCAAGCGTACTAGAGATGTTGGCCCATCCTCTGGAAGACCCACTAAGAAACTTCGAGTCTATATCCCACACAATGTCCACCACCGACCTGCCCCAACGCCAAGGCCGTCTTATGTTGCACCTCGTCTGCCTCCGCCACCGAGACAGTTGTCGATTTAGACTAGACAACCATGGAACCTTGCTCCCGACTGTCGCCCAGTTCATCCTCAGAATGCACCACACCCCCCTGTTGGCCGTAAGAAGAGTTGTCGGAACCGTCGACCTAGAAACGGCAATTCCAAGACGTCTGCTGTTAGTTGTGCTCACGTCACCCATGTCAAGATGGAAGAAGCTCGTGAGTCCCCAAGGATGGTAGTGGGTACCCTTGTCGTCAATTCAGTGCCAACTTCTGTTCTCTTTGATTCTGGCGCGTCGCATTCATTTATGTCCCAGCTGTTTGCTCAACTGCATGGGTCAGCTATGGAACCCTTGGCCACTCCTTTAGCGGTAAATGCCGTTGGATCTCAGAGTCGTGCCACCATGATGAGCCCCGATATCACCATTGCAATTGTGTATCTGTTGTTCCTGGCTCCTCTTATTATCCTCAAGTCGTCCAACATTGATGTCATCCTCGGTATGGATTGGTTGGGGGCACATGATGCCCATATCCACTGTGCCACTAAGACAGTTCAGCTCACGCACCCTTCTGGCAAGAAGATTCTGTACTCGGCCCGAACAACTCAGCATGCCGAAGGCCAGATATATGTTGTGAATGCTTTGAATACCTCACCTCTTGAAGGGATCGAGAACGTTCCAGTCGTTCGGGATTTTACCGACGTCTTCCCAGAAGAACTTCCGGGAATACCCCCGATCAGAGAAGTCGAATTCGTCATCGACTTGAAGCCCGACACCGTCCCTATTGCTAAGCGCCCTTATAAGATGCCGCCTCACCACATACTTGAACTGAAGAAGGAGATCGACATGGCACTACACAAAGGCTTCATCCGTCCTAGTTCCTCTGCTTGGGGAGCACCTTCGCTCTTTGTCAAGAAGAGTGATGGAACGAACTGTTTGGTCCAAGATTACCGACCTATCAACTAGGCAACAATACAGAACAAGTATCCGCTTCCTCGGATCAACGATCTGTACGATCAACTTGCTCGATCTATGGTGTTTCGACTTGAGGTTGGGTTACCATCAGATCCGAGTCCAAGAAGAGGATATTCCGAAGACCGCCTTCATTACTCGGTATGGTTCATATGAGTACACTGTCATGTCCTTTGGTTTAACCAATGCTCCAGCCACATTCTCTAGATTGATGAACTATATATTCATGGAATACCTCGACAAGTTCGTCGTGGTTTATCTGGATGATATCTTAATATACTCCAAGAATGAAGAAGACCATGCTGAACACCTTCGTCTTATACTAGAAAATCTTCGAGAACACAAACTCTATGCTAAGTATTCCAAGTGTGAGTTCTGGCTTCCCGAAGTAACCTACCTTGGTCATGTGATTTCCAAGGATGGCGTTGCCGTCACCCCAGAACGTATCCAGGCTATTCTTGACCGGAATCCTCCCAAGACCGTCAAGCAAGTCCGAAGTTTCCTCGGCCTCGCTAGTTATTGTCGCCGTTTCGTCGAGAACTTCTCCAAGATTGCCAAGCCTCTGACTAATCTGCTTCACAAAGGCGTCAAGTTCGAGTGGACAGATAAATGTCAGCAAAGTTTTCAAGCTCTCAAGGACAAGCTCACTTCTCCACCAGTGCTTGCTCCGCCTGATACTCAGAAGGACTTCGTGATATATTGTGACGGGTCTCGTCAAGGATTAGGCTGTGTTCTAATGCAAGAGCGCCGCGTGATTGCTTATGGCTCTCGTCAGTTGCGATCTCACGAAGATAATTATCCAACGCATGATCTCGAATTGGCAGTAGTAATTTATGCATTGAAGCTGTGGCGACATTACCTCGTTGGTAATCGTTGCGAGATCTACACCGACCACCAAATCCTGAAGTACTTGTTTACTCAGCCAGCCCTGAATCTCCGCCAACAAATATGGCTCGAGACAATAGCCGATTTCAACATGGATATTCATTACACCCATGGCAAAGCTAATGTGATGGCCGATGCCTTGAGCCGTAAAGCCTACTGTAGTGAACTTGAGGTTCAACTACAACAACCACCTCTGTATGAAGAGTTCCAAAAGATGAACCTCGAGATTGTTCCTCAAGGTTATGTAAATAACCTGGTTATCGAACCGGATCTCGTCAAATCCGTCAAGATTATACAGCTTTATGATGATTTTGTACAAAGGATTAAGCGCGATATCACAAATGGAAGACCCTCACCCTTCACTATTGATAGCAAAGGTGTGGTGTTCTACCAGAACCGTTTAGTGGTTACTCACAGCAAGGGCAGGCATGAGAACCTGAATATGACCTCGGAGGTGATGAAAGCGGCTCACGATACCCCGTTGTCCATTCATCCTGGAAGCACCAAGATGTACCAAGACATTCGTCAGCAGTTCTGGTGGCCTAACATGAAGCAAGACATTGCCCGATATGTTTCTGAATGTGACGTTTGTCGTCGCGTCAAGGGTGAAAATAAAAGACCCGCTGTAGCTCTACAACCACTTGAAATTCCTGAGTGGAAGTGAAAGTCCAAGTATGTGATCAGAGGGGGAGGGGGTGAATGATCACTTCAAATTTTTGCATGAAACTATGAAGTGAAGCATAACTTAGTAGCAGAAGGGGTTCAACAGAAAGGTAATCAGTGAAACAGAACTAGAGTGAAGCACAACATAGCGAATCAAAAGCATCGAATCAATTGCATTGAATCAAATCACTGAAGCAATTGCAATACTGAATGTAAGTGCGGAAAGTAAAACTAACTCTTGACTCGGCGATGTTTGTTCGACCAGTTCACACTCTGCAAAGTGCTACGTCTGGTTGGAGGGACTTGTGATTGAACACAGGAGCTAACCTCCCTCCGTCCGTATCTCCACTGCACCAATCTCCTTGAGCTTGGTCAGTTCTTCACTCGTGGTTGATTATTGAGGAAATCACCGAAACATTTGACAAACTGGACTTCGAGGCGACAATAACTCTTCGCTCTCTGAAGAACAACACTCTAACCGTCTAGGAGAATTGCATTTCTCCAAGATAAAAAGGCTAGCAAACTTCTTCCTAAGTCATAGTGAATCAACTCAGATTAATAGGACTTATGCTTCGGTGGATGGGTTTTTGGTTTGCTTCGGTGGGGTTGCTCTCTTTCTTCATTGTCGGCAAATAATCTTGGAGCAGCCCCCCGCCAATGAGGGCGGGGGTGGCCTATTTATAGGTGGCGATCCCAAGGTGCGAAATGACTGAAGTGACCCCATGCGACAGCTTGACACCTGTCCGCAATGGTCGGATTTCTGATCAATGCGCAACTTTACTTGCGGAACAAGTAAAGCTGACTCACGGACTTGGTTATGCTTCAGGAGCTGAAAGAACAAAGTCTTCGCTGGTGAAGCATTACCTAGTGCACATGAGATTTCTCATCTCTGGCTTCTCACAGGTTCGGATTCGATCTGAGTCTTTTCACCAAACCTTCGGAGTACATTCACTAAACCCCTCTTTATAGTACGGTTTTTCCTACGACTCAAAGAAGTGAAAAAGAACTACGCAAAAACTACTAAATCTTGCGCCATCTTGGTCATCTCCTTCGATGAGACGTGCTTCAGGATTCCTTATCTTTTTGGGGGTCGACATCCGTGATGAGCTTCACTCCAGAGGATATGCTTCAATAAATATGTAAATCTTTGTTGAAGCTTTATCACCAACCTATAACTTCAGGAACCTAACCATCTGTTTTACACTAGAAAACTTGTTAGTTCCTCTACTGTTTTGTCCAACAATATCCAAAACTCATGGGGGCATAACTTTGCTCTTACAATCTCCCCCTTTTTAGACTATTGTTGACAAAACAGGCATCGATAAAAGATATGAAATTTTTGAGTTGAGTTGAGAGCAAACTCTAAGATATGAAGCTTTTGACTCCCCCTGAATGCAAGCATTGAAAGATTTGTATAATCGAAGTGAATTCTTGATGAAGAATATCTCTGGTGGGGAGCTTATCACATATCTTAGCGAATCAATTGCAGTTAAGAGATATTAGTGTTGAAGAATATGCAATTATCCAATAACCTGTGAACTTAATGGCAATAACCACCTGCAAGACAAAATGTACGAGAGCAACTTGCAAGCACGGGGGTTATTAACACATAACATGTAGTAGTTCACAGACGAAGTAAAGCTTAAGTTACAACCCAATCGAAGCAAATGGAAAGTTTGTTGTAACTTAACACACAAAAGATCGAATCGAAACCCTTAAACCCCGCAGCGAATCTAAACTCAATCGATGCTACATTCTCCCTCTTTTTGTCAATGATTGGACAAAAGGTTGAGAGGTAGATCAAGAGTATTTACTCGTTGGCTGCCACCCGGGGACCTTGCTGACGGTCTTTGCGCGGAGAATATGCATCTCCAGAAGTGTCTTCTTCGGCTGAGGCAGGCGACTCCATTTCTTCAAAGTCCAGTGGCGCCTGCATCAAGTCAAGGTCAATGTCGTTGAGAGGGTCATCTTCTTGCTTCGATGTGTGGGAGTCTTCATTAGAGAGAGTGTCAGGGCAAATCTGTTCATCTGGATTAACAAATAAAACTTCATCAATCTTCTCCAGTGAAGGGATCTTCGGGTTGGGGCGGTCTATCGAATCATTTCTTGAGAAATGGCGTTGAAGATGTGGATACTCCTTGAAAAACCGAGCGGCTTCAAGCTTCTTGACTGAGTTGAACTTTCTCAGACCCTTCCATGAGTGGCGCTTCAAGACCTTCAGGTACTGATTGTTGTTCAAAGCAATGTTGCCAACTCTATTGATCTCATTAGAAAGATGTTGCATTTGGCGTTGATTGCCTCCAATGAAGTTTTTCAGCATCTGTTGTGACCGAATGCCAACTTCAAAATGATAGACTTCCTTCTGGAAAGACTTCGACATGTTGCGTTCATTGACATGTTGTCTGACTCCTACATATGTGGCAAATGGATCATTTGGCCTTTTGAAGATATTCATAGTATTGCGTACAGGAGGACAGAACAACTTCGGATGATGTTTGGCGACAAAGTCTTCACTGCGTCCATAATTGCATATGTCTTGGAGACAGGGAGCATAAGGCTTCAATTGATGGACCAGTTCAGCAGCTTGAACCATATAACAAAGAAAACAATCCTCGGAGTCAAATACATGGCCATGAGTGAGCTTCAGCAGCATGATGTGTATGATAGTGAATGTTGGACTCATCATTTGCAGTGCTGAGAGGCATCAGAGAGTTAGACAAGATATAAAACCAAGTCTTCGAAATGAATACCAGATGCTTCGGGCAAATATTTTCAGGCATGTGATCTCCAGTGACTTCAGGATCCAGCAGTGAAGCAAATTCAGCTTCAGTAGGATCAGGCATCAAGTGAACCTTTGCAAGTTTTCCAGTGTGCCGAGGGATATTCAAAATTTCCATGAATTCATCAGAATGCATCCGAAAAACCTTGCCTTGAATCATCCACTCAAGTACCCATGTGGCAGTGTCATCAAGATTTCCAGATACATACAATGTGGCATAGAATTGCTTGATCAATTCAGAGTTGAATGGTGTCTCCATGGCAAACAAGCTTGTCAGACTTTGTGCTTCGATGGTTTCCATGATGTTCTGGAAGCACGTTGCAGAAGTTAGGCTTCGCATGTCCAAATACTTGTGCCTGAATAAAACACCCTTTTGACAGTATAGCTTCCTGTACAGAATCTGCTGTTCAGCAGTTCAGAAACGAAGGTCATTAGCAGTCCTGGGCGAATCATAAGGACTTGTCCAAAGAAGTGATGCTTCTGGCGATGAGCTTCGAGATCGAATTCTGGCCCATGTCTTGATGAAGAACCATCACCCAGGAAATTTGGAAATGTTTTGCGTGGGTAGATGGAATCCAGTTGAGTATCCTGGGCAGGTATGCAATGGGGTGCTTGCCTTCGAGCAACTATGGCTCGCTCTTGGGGTTGAGTCATGATGGCCAATTCATTTGCTTCAGCATCTGCATTGGCTTCTGGCTCTTCTGGAACTGCTTATTCTTTGGCTTCACCTTCTTGTTCTTCGGACTCATCCGCAGAGTGAGCCGAAGAATAATCTCTCGATGGAACATGTATGTCTTGAGCTTGAGGCGAAGGCTGTGGCTCAAAGTTGTCGTGGTGCGAGGGTTTTGGAGCGGCTTGAGGTGGAGGAGGAGGTGGAGCACGGGGTGGAATGGCTTCAGGAGCAGGTGGATTTGCGGTTGGAGTGGGGAGGGTGATAATCTTGCATCGAGGGGGCGAAGCGTGTCTAGGGATCTTCTTGGTGGGATGAGAGTTTACCTCATCATCTTCGTCAGCATCAGTGATCAGACGGCGCTTCCTTGGTTGCAGCTGGGTAAGAGGAGAAGCTAGTTGCTTGAGCATAGCTTCACTCTTCTTTGAATTAAGAGCCATGACTGAAGCATTGTGCATCTTGCAACATTCTTCGATGGCAGATTTGATCTTGCCTTGAAACACTTGAATATTTTGCTTTGTCTTGTTATTGACATCAGCAATCTTCTTCGAAGCAGCTTCGGCTTCGTTCTTGAAGTCTTCATTAGATTCAGCATCAGCTTTCTTCTTGAACTTCAGAATCTTGGCAGACTCAGATTTGTCCCTAGCATGCAGATCCCTTAGCTGATTGTATAAAGTTTCAATCATAGTAGATAGTGTTGGTGAAATGTAAACATTCCCAATATCAATAGCTTCGGGTTCAATGGCATAGTAGATAGTGTTGGTGAAATGTAAACATTCCCAATATCAATAGCTTCTGCACTTCGGCAAGCTTACGCTTCGCTTCAGGTCTCTGGTTGGCTACAACCAGATCTTTCCTTTGCTTCTCCAGCATAACATCATCTCTGTCAGCTTCTTTCTTAGCTTGAGCTTCTTTATTAGCCTTAGCTTGGGCTTGTGCTGCAGAGTGAAGTCGTTCAGCTTCAGCACGGTCTCTCTTGCGCATTTCAGCTTCAGACAACTTCTTGGTGCCGACCTGGGCATAAGATTGGCCAGTCTTGGCAACAGAGGATTTCAGCTTCGAAGCTTTGGCAAACTCAGGGGCTTTAGCTTCGGGATGACCAGCAGGCTTCAGCTTCAGGTCATGCCTTTCCTTATTTCTCTGCTCAACAGGAACCAGGCGGCGAGGTGGCTTTGAAGCCAATGGTGCCTCAACCACCAAATTGGTTAAATCAATTCTTGGCTTAGGAGCTGGAGGATCAGTGGGATCTTGAATTCTTATGCCTCTCGAAGCAGGCGGTTTCTCTCTAGCCTTTTTCTTCAGAGGCTTTCGAAGCTTTGGTCTCTTTGGACTTGGAGCAACTTGGGTGTGCTCGGACTCATCATCTGCATCTTCAGCAGGATCTTCACCAATGGAGTCCTCAAGCTGTGCAGCAGGAACATCAGCTTCATCATCATCTTCCTGATCACTCTCTTCTTCAGAAACAACAGGAGGTGGAGAAGCACTCAATTTCCTCAGCCCGCGTTTCTTAGGCTTCGATGCACCAGCTTCAGCATGGCCTTCAGAAGCTTGTGCTTTGGCCTTTTTCTCTTCTCTGAGCCTTTTCTTCTCAGCCAATAGAGCGAGTCTGGCTTGCTCATCTGGGTAATCATCTGGCATCTTGATAGAATTGGGGTGAGGGACAGCGGGAGGCTTCGGGTAGTATTTTCTTCGATTTGCAGCATTGTATTGAGCACAAATAACAGTTTTGTACCGATATGGTGGGCTGAAAGCAAACTGCATAGCCCACTTCCAGTCTGGAATGCTCTTGTATTTGTACCACCTTATTGCCCAGTAGCGGTGAATCTTTTGAAGTCGAATCTTTCTATCTTGATCTGATTTGTCAGGAGGAGTGTCATAGCCCATCTTTTTGTGAATGGCTTCGGGTATACCTCAGGCATTATTGACTTATTTAGTCTTGCCTCCTTTGCCTTTCAGCTTCGGGGGCTCAGGGAAATTTTCAAGCCCTTCAACAATAGGGGATTCATTCCCAATGGCGGCCTATTCATCAGACATCCTGTGAACAGAATAGTAGGAAAGAGGGAATAGGGAGGGAATGAATAAGAACAGGCAAAGGCTTCGACCGAAAACCAATTGACAAGAATTCAGAGCAAGACCAAAACTAGATGCATATCTGTGGTTGGATTATGCTAGAACTAGTTCAAGAACAAGTGCTAACTCATTCCAAACACATCCAGATCTAATCTCAGTACTGACCTGAATAGATGGGGGACTTTGATGCTAGAAACAAGTTTCCCAAAGATCAACGACCAACACGGATCGAACAGCCCTAGAAACAGAAGGAACCAAGCAATTGGCAAGACTCAGATCCAAAACCATAAGAAGATGAACACACGAAAAGATTGAATCCGAGGTGAAGCTTAGCGTACCCTAACTCGGTGATGCGAAGCAGCTACGGCGACAGAGGGCGGAGACGTGCTCTTCATCGACGGGGAATGTCCACGGTGGCGACTGTTCGGCAGTGAAGCGATACGGTCGTTGTCGGGGGCGAGAGCTCGTCGGCGTGCTCGAGGGGAGGAGTTGGGGAGCGGAGGATACGAATGAGTGGGGAAGTGGCTCGCAGAGGAGGGGACTGCCTTATATAGTGGCCGATCTGAAACGGTTGTCAGATCGCATTGGACGACCCTCTGCGAGTATCTCTTCCGATTCAACGGTTTGGATGAGGTGGCGGTTTGCGAGCGAAACTCATCAAACCGAAAAAGACGGGGACTCAACTGCCGAAGAATAACTCTTGACCGAGAGCAAAAACTTCGATAAAGTTGGAAGCATTTGATTCAGAACGCAATGATGTTCGAAGCAATATGCTTTCCGTTTCAAATGTGCTTAATCATTCAAGATAGAGTAGATTTGGAACGAATCAGAATGGAGGGGATAGGGTCCGAAACTTATCACTTCGAAGAAAAACAACAATGAAGCTAAAAGTGATAAGTACAGGGGAGAAACAAAACGAATAAAAACCAACAAAAACTGGAAGCAAATGGCAAACGAAACTAAACACAAAAACATGGACGAAGGAAAACTTAAGCGAAACCAAAAACACTCAACGAAGGTGAATATGTACAGGGAAAAGTTTCGATCTTACTGAACATTGTGTGAGTCTAGGATGTTTAGCTCACATCTCAATGCACAGAACCTTTTCTCGTCCAATGGCTTTGTGAATATATATGCGAATTGATCTTCAGTTCTAACATGGCTGATCTCAATGTCTTCGCGCTGAACATGATCTCGAAGAAAATGGTGACGAATATCGATGTGCTTCGTTCGAGAGTGTTGCACAGGGTTGTGTGCAATTTTGATAGCACTCTCATTATCACAAAGCAAAGGGATTTTCTTCACATAAATACCATAATCTTTCAGCGTCTGATTAAGCCAAAGTATCTGAGTGCAGCATGAGCCAGCAGCAATGTATTCGGCTTCAGCAGTAGATATTGAGACACAGTTTTGTTTCTTTGAAGCCCAACACACAAGAGATCTACCAAGAAAATGACACGTGCCCGAGGTAGATTTCCTGTCAACTCTATCACCAGCCCAGTCTGAATCAGAATATCCAATCAAATCAAACTGAGTTCCTTTAGGATACCAAAGTCCGAGTGAAGGAGTATGTGCTAGATATCGAAGAATTCACTTTACTGCAGTATGATGTGATTCCTTCGGATTGGCCTAAAAACGAGAACAAATACAAACTGATAGCATAATATCAGGTCTAGACGCACATAAGTATAAGAGTGAACCTATCATAGACCGATACTTCTTCTGATCGAAGGGTTTCTCTTTTTCATCAGCATCAAGAAAACCATTTGTTGGCATAGGAGTTCTGATGGTCTTGCATTCAGTAAGATCAAATTTCTTCAGGAAATCCTTCAAATATTTTTCTTGTGAAATAAAGGTGCCATTCTTCTGTTGGCGAATCTGAAGTCCAAGGAAAAACTTCAATTCACCCATCATGGACATCTCATATTTCTTCGACATCATCCTTGCAAATTCTTCGCTAATTTCAGTGTTAGTGCAGCCAAAAATGATATCATCTACATATATCTGACACACAAATAGATCATTGTTATATGATCGAGTGAAAAGAGTGGGGTCAGTGGTTCCAGGTTTGAAGCCTTTCTTTAGGAGGAAATCCTTCAATGTTTCATACCAAGCATGAGGTGCTTGCTTCAGTCCATACAAAGCTTTGTGAAGCCTGTACACCATATCAGGATTCTTCGAGTCTTCAAAACCTGGTGGCTGCATAACATACACTTCTTCTTCTATCTCACCATTGAGAAAAGCACTTTTGACATCCATTTGATATAGAAATATATTTTTGTGGTTAGCAAAAGCAAGCATGACACGAATGGATTCGAGACGGGCTACTGGAGCATAGGTTTCACCAAAATCAATGCCTTCGATTTGGGTGTACCCTTGTGCTACCAGTCTAGCCTTATTTCTTACCACAATACCATCTTCATCTTGGTTGTTGCGAAATATCCACTTGGTTCCAATAATATTGTGATTCGTGGGATCAGGCCTGTCAACAAGTGACCAAACTTTGTTTCTTTCAAACTGGTGAAGTTCTGCCATCATAGCCGATAACCAGTCTGGATCCTTCATGGCTTCATCAAATTTTGAAGGTTCTAGCATGGAAACAAAAGAAAAACTTCCACAGAAGTTAGCCAAACGAGTACGAGATCGAGTAGTGGGACGACCTGGTTGATGGATGTCTTCGAGGATCGAAGCAACATCAACTCTTCTTCGAACTCGTGATGGAGTAGTATCATTTGCTTCAGGCTCAGCTTCAGCTTCAGGATCCGCTTCAGCTTCAGGATCTGCTTCACCTTCAGCTTCAGCATTTCCTTTAGGATTAGCATTTTCTTCGTTCCCTTGACCTTCTTCGTCCTTTTCACCATTAGCTTCAGGATGTTGATCTCCAGTGCCCCGGGCTATGTGTGGGAACATTGGACCATCATCATCCCTATTTGCTTGACGAGGATTGGCTTCAACAGGGTGAATCTCTCCAATAGCCATGGACCTGATCACTTCATCAAGTGGAGGTTCATCTAGATCATGAGGCAAATGCTCTTTTTGAGAGCCATTAGTTTCATCAAACCTCACATTTACAGTTTCCATAACTTTACCAAAGTGAGAGTTATACACTCTGTAAGTGTGAGAGTTTGAGCCATAGCCTAAAAGGAAACCTTCATGTGCCTTAGGGGCAAATTTGGAGCTATGATTCATATCTCTAATAAAGCAAGGAGCACCAAATACCCTAAGGTATGAAACATTTGGTTTGTTACCAGTGATAAGCTCATGTGAAGTTTTCGTCAGGAATTTGTGAAGGTAAATCTTGTTGATGATATGACATGCTGTGTTAATTTCTTCGGCCCAGAACCTAATCGAAGTCTTGTATTCAGCAAGCATAGTTCTGGCCATTTTAAGAAGAGTTCTATTCTTCCTTTCAACTACTCCATTCTGTTGAGGTGTATAAGCAGCAGAGAAGTCATGAGTAAAACCATGATCATCAAGGAATTCTTCAATATGAGTACTTTTGAATTCAGTTCCATTATCACTTCGGATATGCTTGAGAGATAGTTCATATTCAGTTTGAGCTCTCTTAGCGAATTACTTGAAGATTTCAACAACTTTGCTCTTGTCACCCAGAAAGAAAACCCAAGTATAACGAGAAAAGTCATCAACAATAACAAGACCATATTTCTTTCCTCCCAGACTTGCATAATTTTGAGGACCGAAGAGATCCATATGAAGCAATTCAAGAGGACGAGTAGTAGTCATGACAGTCTTCGCTGAATGATGTTTCTTCGTGATTTTACCAGCTTCACAAGCACTGCAGAGACGATCCTTATCGAATTTTACTTCGCTAAGGCCAATAACATGCTTCTTCTTCACTAGATTATGAAGATTTCTCATCCCTGCATGACCAAGTCTTCGATGCCATAACCAACCGAATGAAGATTTTGCCATTAAGCATGTGGATACGGCAGGGCCCGAAGAAAAATCAACAATGTATAAATCTCCTTTCCGGTAACCCTCGAAGACAAACGTATAGTCGGCCCGTGAAAAGACAACACAACGCGAAGAAGAAAATAGAACAAGCATACCCATATCGCATAACTTCGAGATAGACATAAGATTATATCCAAGTGATTGGACTAGCATAACCTTGTCAATATGCTTATCTTTCGATATGGCAACCTTACCCAAACCTAAAACTTTACCCTTGTTGTTATCACCGAAGGTAATGTACTTCTGAGAAGATTGACATAGTTTTTCTTCGGTGAATAATTCCTTGTCTCCGGTCATATGATTTGTACAACCACTATCCATGAACCATTCGGATCCACTGGAGACATAGCCCTGCAGAAGAATTAGTTCTTCTTAACCACCCACAAACGAGCAGGTGACTGAGAAGAGGTTGAAGCACTGGTTGAAGCAATATTAAAACGAACAGGATTATATTGCTTAGGTGGACCATCAAGTACACCATAAATGTAAGTCCTCTGCGAATGGTTAGGATAAGAATGAGCATATGCAATCTTATTATGGTCATTATGAGGACGATAAGTATAACGACCAGTGCAATAGTATTGCTTCTGTGGAACATTTGATTCGGGCACTAGTGAATCATTTCTCTTCTCTAGAGAATAGAAGTGATTCGGTGGTACCGAAGACTTTCCCTGCAAAGTATGGTTAGCAGGCAGTTTTTCCACAAGTGCTTTCTGCACCCATATCTGCCTCTTATAGAAGCCATTCTTAGGAGGAGTACCAACATACTCAGCTGTAACCTTTCCCTGTTCATCCTTAATGAGCTTGTAGTTTGAATCAAGTGATTCATCCACAATAGCCTTATTCATTTTGCAGTCAAAACCTGAAAGGTTAGCAATATCAACAGGTTTCTCCTTCGCTAGGACCCAAACAGTCTTAGGATACTGCTTAGGTTCCCAATAGGTGCCATCAGGGTTTATCTTTCTCTCGAAACCAACACCCTCATTCATGGGGTTCCTGTGAAGGAGAGTCTTCCTCAGGATGTCACAAAGATATTGGTGACCTTGCACACTTTTGAACATGCCTGTTTGAAATAATTTTTTCAACCTGAGGAGTTCCTCGGTAACAGAAGAATTTTCCTCATCCGAGGCATTAGTATCATCAATAACAATAGAAGCTTTTCCTTTGGAATCAGTTTTGCTTCGTTCCAAGCAAGTTAAGCAAGGTGAATCAGTTTCATGATTTTCTTCAGAACCTTGTGGAGCCATGAGAGAGAGATTGACATTTTCCAACTCTTCATGAGCCTCTTTCAGTTTTTCGAGAGCAATTTTACTCTGAAGAAATTCATAGGTAAGCTTCTCATAATCAATTGAAAGAAGATCATGCCGAGAGGATAATTCTTCAAACTTCTCCTTCAGAGCAGCATGCTCATTAGTTAAAGTTTGATCTTTCTCTATCTCATCGATCAACAGAGTTTCTGATTTCTTAATGGTTTTGCTTAGCGAATCAAGTTCATCTTGTTGGATTGAAGCAATTTTAGCAAGTTTAGCATAGCTTATCTTCGAATCACTATCATATGAGGAACAATCAGAAGTATCATAGGTATTTTTAGATGAATATACCTTCGCTTTGGCCATGAAGCAATATGCAAGAGTTTCATCTTCACTACTGTTGTTGGCGAAGAATGAGCTCGAAGCTTTGCTTGAAGCATCTGTTGAAGCGAATGCCAAACCAGCAACACCATCTGATTCGGACCCAGACCCAGACCTTGAGCCTGATTCATCTTCGGACCCAAAGGCTTCATCTTCAGAGTTCATTTCCTTTCCCAGATATGCTTTGGCACGGTGAGAGCTGCTTTGACGAGACGAGTGAGTCTTCGATGAAGAACCCTCATGTTTCTTATGATACTTCTTCCTCTTGTCATCATCAGAATCTTTCTTCTTTTCTATTCTTGAATTGGAATCATGTCTCTTGGACTCATAGCTTCTTGAGGATCTTTGGGACTTTGTTGAGGAGTCTCTAAGCGAATGCTTCGATTTGTTCTCAGCTTCCCACAGAGGGCAATCAACAATATAGTGACCTGGTTTCTTGCACTTGTAGCAGCAGTTGTCCTTCGATGGAGAACTTCTTGAGGATGAGCGGTGAGATGAGTGACTTGAGCTTCTTGAATAATAACTCTTCTTGGGTGAAGAAAACCCTTTTCTTTGGAACCGCTTGAAGCGTCTCATGATCAATGCTAAATCTTTCCCAATGCTTGCAGGATCATCAGATTCGACACCTGAAGCAGAACGGACTTCGGGTGAAGAATGACGCGAAGCTTTTTCTTTTAAGCATGTGATCTTCTTCGAAAACCATTAATGTCACGTTTCTCACCTTCTTCCATTTCAAAAGTATTGAGTCTCTCAAGAATATAGCGGCAACAAGACGTCTGAAATCTGTTCTTTCCTTGATCATCAGCACAATGTGATCGAACGAATCATCCAATGAGTGAAGCAAAGTTCTCACAACTGAATGAGGAGTAATGTCATCAGCACCAAGGGAAATCAACTCATTAGAAAGAGTAGTGAGTCTGCTATAAATAGAGCTGACTTTTTCACCCTCGTTTCTCTTGAATCGATAGAATTTGCTTCGAAGCGTGTCAATTCTGGCTTCTTTCTGGGTTGAGACACCTTCACCAATCTTTTCAATATAGTCCCAGACACCTTTGGCAGTTGGGATATTCTTCACTTCATGATACCTCTCTGGTGTCAGATGATTGGTGATGAATACCCAAACTTCAGAATCAAGGTCAATCAACTTCGCTTCTTCAGGAGTGATGGCATTCTCATCGGCGATTGTGACTCCATATAATACAACTTGCCAGGCAACATAATTGATAGCCATGATATTCCTCTTCATTTGGTCCTTCCAGTATGGGTAGTCCTTTCCATTGAAAACAGGGATGGGTTCCCCGGAGCGAATAGCTGGGAAAGACATACTTGCAAACACTCAAGGAGGTTAATCCAAACAAAGAGTGACTAGCTCTGATACCAATTGAAAGTCCAAGTATGTGATCAGAGGGGGAGGGGGTGAATGATCACTTCAAATTTTCGCATGAAACTATGGAGTGAAGCATAACTTAGCTACAGAAGGGGTTCAACAGAAAGGTAATCAGTGAAACAGAACTAGAGTGAAGCACAACATAGCGAATCAAAAGCATCGAATCAATTGCATTGAATCAAATCACTGAAGCAATTGCAATACTGAATGTAAGTGCGGAAATTAAAACGAACTCTTGACTCGGCGATGGTTGTTCGACCAGTTCACACTCTGCAAAGTGCTATGTCTGGTTGGAGGGACTTGTGATTGAACACAGGAGCTAACCTCTCTCCGTCCGTATCTCCACAACACCAATCTCCTTGAGCTTGGTCAGTTCTTCACTCGTAGTTGATTATTGAGGAAATCACCGAAACCTTTGACAAACTGGACTTCGAGGCGACAATAACTCTTCGTTCTCTGAAGAACAACACTCTAACCGTCTAGGAGAATTGCAGTTCTCCAAGATAAAAAAGGCTAGAAAACTTCTTCCTAAGTCATAGTGAATCAACTCAGATCAATAGGACTTATGCTTCGGTGGATGGGTTTTTGGTTTGCTTTGGTGGGGTTGCTCTCTTTCTTCACTGTCAGAAAATAATCTTGGAGCAGCCCCCCGCCAATGAGGGCGGGGGTGGCCTATTTATAGGTGGCGATCCCAAGGTGCGAAATGACTGAAGTGACCCGATGCGACAGCTTGATACCTGTCCGCAACGGTCGGATTTTTGATCAATGCGCAACTTTACTTGCGGAACAAGTAAAGCTGACTCACGGACTTGGTTATGCTTCAGGAGCCGAAAGAACAAAGTCTTCGCTGGTGAAGCATTACCTAGTGCACATGATATTTCTCATCTCTGGCTTCTCACAGGTTTTGGATTCGATCTGAGTCTTTTCACCAAAACCTTCGGAGTACATTCACTAAACCCCTCTTGATAGTACGGATTTTCCTACGACTCAAAAAAGTGTAAAAGAACTACGCAAAAACTACTAAGTCTTGCGCCACTTGGTCATCTCCTTCGATGAGACGTGCTTCGGGATTCCTTATCTTTTTGGGGGTCGACATCCGTGATGAGATTCACTCCAGAGGATATGCTTCAATAAATATGTAAATCTTCGTTGAAGCTTTATCACCAACCTATAACTTCAGGAACCTAACCATCAGTTTTACACTAGAAAACTTGTTAGTTCCTCTACTATTTTGTCCAACAATATCCAAAACTCATGGGGGCATAACTTTGCTCTTACAGGAAGTGGGACAAAGTCCAGATGCACTTCGTCACCGGTTTTCCTCGGTCACAGAAGGGAAACGATGCGATCTTTGTCGTCATCGACCAGTTCTCCAAGGTTGCTCACTTTATAGCAGTCAAGTAGAAGATCACTGCTACTCAGTTGGCAGAATTGTATATCTCCCAAATTGTGACACTCCACGGTATTCCGTTGGAGATCAGTTCAGATTGTGGCATCCTTTTCACCTCAAGATATTGGAGGAGTTTCCAAGAAGCTTTGGGGACTATTCTTCATCTCAGCACCGCTTATCACCCCCAGTCACAAGGCCAAGTTGAATGAGTCAATCAAGTGCTGGAAGACATGCTTCGAGCTTGTGTTATTTCCTTCGGTAAGAAATGGGAGGAATCTCTTCCGTTGGTCGATTTCTCATATAACAATAACTACCACGCTAGTCTGAAGATGGCACCCTACGAAGTTCTCTATGGGCGTAAGTGTTGAAACCCTCTGAATTGGTCAGAAGCTGGGGAACGTACACTCATTGGTCCGGATATTGTTCAGCGAGCTAAAGATCAAGTTCACGTCATTCGTGAACATTTGAAGGCCGCTCAGTCCCGCCAGAAGAGCAACTATGACGCAAACACAGAGAAATGGAATATCAACCTGGTGAACTAGCCTACCTCCATCTCACTCCCATGAGGGGCACTCATCGCTTCACGATCAAAGGCAAGTTGGCTCCTCGCTACATTGGCCCTTTCTGTATCCTTTCCAGGAGTGGACCCATGGCATACCGATTTGAATTGCCGTCGAACCTCTCCCAAGTCTGATAACCCTCAACTGTAGGGGATCGAGATAGTCTTCGCGGTCAAGATAACCCAATTTATTGATTCAACACTTGGGGACACAAAGAATATGTACAGGCTTTGACAATTGAGTTGTCAATTCAAGCGCACCTGAAATAAACACTTGCTTGCACAAAGGTACTAGTAGAAACTGTGATATGGTGGTGGTAGTGGTGATGATAATAGTGGTGATAGTGATAGTGGAATAGCAAAGGTAAACAACTAGTAACCAACAGAAGGAAAACACTGTAGGCTAGGGAGATGGATGGTTGAGCGCTGCTTGGATGAGAACGAACATGTAACAGATTCTAACTTGGGCAAGGCTCACAGAAAACAAAGGATCATCTAGGCAAATATCAAACATCAGGCATGTATCCCAAGGTAGTTGTACGTGCTTGCAATAAGAACTTTGCACAACATCTTTTGTTCTACCCTCCCGCTACAAACGGGGCCAAAAGGAACTTAGGGAGATTAAGGTACTCCTGTCAAAGAGCACCGGAACAAAGCATTAACACTTCATGGATACACGAAATCCTCAAATTATAGTCCATATCCTTTGGTGTCCCAAGCTGTCACCATTGGGATCGCCGGTTCCGGACTATAATAGGTGCATACAACTCATAGATAGGATCAAGAAC
This sequence comes from Bromus sterilis, assembly GCA_950022295.1. NCBI lineage: Eukaryota > Viridiplantae > Streptophyta > Magnoliopsida > Poales > Poaceae > Bromus > Bromus sterilis. Next base: position 283,794,226 of record OX465597.1, read on the forward strand.
ACCAAAAACTCAAGAAACAAAAGGGTGATCAGATCTGAAATCATGGCACTCGGGCCCAAAGTGACAAGCATTAAGAGCAACAAGTTCTAACAGAGATGATAAACACAAAGTAGATGATAGGCAACATGCCCCCAACAATCTGATTGAACTATTATATGATCTAACTCATCCAATCCCTACCATCCCCTTTGCCTACAGCAGGGAATTACTCACACATGAGAGGAGAAGTCATGGAGGGGTGATGGAGAGGCGATGATGATGACGATGGCGATGATTTCCCCCACACCGGAGGCCAATTCAGCCTCCAGATTAGCTCTTCGAGGAAGAACAGTGGGTTGCGGCGGCTCCGCGACGTAGATTGGAAAAGCGACTTCTGTTTTGGGGTTTCCTCGACGGGGGAATAATTAGGGCCAAAGTAGGGCACCAGGGGGTGTGGGACCCACCCAGGAGGGCAGGTGGCGCGGCCAGGAGCTGGGCCGCGCCAGGCACCCTCCTAGCTTTCCTGTGGCCCCCTTTGGCCTGGTGGAAGCTTTTGGAACGCTGATTTTTTATATAATTTTTTGGGATTTTTCCAGCGTACCTAAATATCCAAAAACCTGCACAAAAGAAAACAGCACTGGTAGCTCTGCTCAAAAAAGCGTCAGTCCGGGTTAGTTTCGTTCAAATCATGCAAGAATGAAGGCAAAACAATAGCAATAGTGTTTGGAAAAGTAGATACGTTTAGGACGTATCAACTCGCCCAAGCTTAGCTATTGCTTGTCCTCAAACAATTCAGTTCAACGAACTGGACGCGACAAAGAAAACTTTGACGAACTCTTTTGCTTCATTAGATGTATATAAGCACGTACTACGAAAGAGTTTAGCAAGTTTTGACATCACGCTACAAGGACAATGCACGAAGAATCCTTCTTTCATGTAATCAGTCACAAACAAACGTAAAGTAAATAATATGCTGCTGAAAATCAATTCAAGATCACAATGCACATAGCATGAACATATCAGAGTGGTATTTCGCTAGCCTCCATGAGTGAAGCAAAACATAAATGCAGAAACTCCTCCGGAGTTTTAAAGGATACTAGAACTCAGAACTCAGAGTAAGAAACATCACAATCATGGAGAAGACAATGTGGTACTTTGGGACAATGCATGTTACACTAAGAATGACAATTATGCTCTCATAGTTGGTGCTTTGGAGAAAGGAAGGTGGAGACTCTCGAACCGTGGTTTTTGATGGCGAGGTTGAAAACCCGTGAAAGGAAGCAAAGACTAAACATGTGCCAGAGCTCTTGGTTTTGAAAACGGAGATAAAACTCTTTTGATAGGTGCAACTTTCCAGTCAATGGTGAACGGTAAAGGTCTCTCAATATCTCCCATGCCAACCATATTAATGCCTTTTGCTTACACATATTCCCTTATCCATAAATCCTTTGATGGTCTAAGGAACCTTTTATTTTGCCTCAAGGATGGAAGGAGGGTATCGTTCCATCTATCATAAGCAGCATTTGGTCCATTTCACTCCATCATCAAGTATGGAGGAGGTGTAACTCTCATACTTTTTTCCTTGACTAGTTAAAACTTCCGTCAAAATATTTTTGGCATGAAAGATACTGATTTCCCCTCACCGCACCATGAGCTTGTATGGTTACAAAGGAGAAGATTTTGAATAAATTTCGAGATGGCACATGAAAGTCTAAGTTAGGAGTGGCCGGTAAATAACACATATAGGTAGGTATGGTGGACTCAAATGGAACAACTGGGTTTAAAAAGGAGTTTGGAAGCACAAGAAGAATTCCTCTTAGTGCTGGAGGAAGGCTAGAAAAAGACGGGGAAGCGACCAACTAGAGAGCATAACAGTGATAATCATGCAGAGCGAAAAAGCAACATTGAATCAGGCATGAAAGTGATATAGCTCACTCTGAAGTAAAAAGATCATCAAGGCAAAACATACTTTTTAGTCTTAACATGCGTGAACATGCGCCAAGTCAATCCAAGAATCCCCCGGAGGGAAATACCACTTCAATATGCCACACCATGAACAATGCAATGCATGTCAATCATTTCAAGCAACACATTATAAATCTAGCTATTTGAGACTAACGACAAAGAAAGCATGAACCACTGGGAAAGCATTGTAAACATAGCACTATGTCGCTACAAGCTGGTCTCTAATCATAAGTAAAAGCATATGTACAAAAGTAGAAACAAAAAGAGTTCATACCGGCTTTCTTTGTTGACTCCCTTCCGTCAATCTTCGTCAGTACTGCCTTGTCACTTGCACGATAGAACGTAGGAAAGTATAATCAAATGCCATCACGGACTTGAGCTGAACTCTGAAAACAAAGCAAACTAAAGAGCAAAGGAAACATTTTTTGGGTTTTTTTAAGGTTTTAACGAAAGCAAGAGAAAGGAGAAATATTGTTGGGTTTTTGCGAACTAAAAGAGCAAAGAAGAACATGCAAAAACTTGCAAAAAGGATAAAAGCGAACCAACGGTAGATACAATGGAAAGGGGAGGAGAGCACGTACTCCCCCAAACTTAGGCTTTTGGCCTAAGTTGGGCTCTTCTACTGCGGTCCCGAGGAGCCTCCTGCTCCCGGGTAGTACTGGTCCGTCCATGGATCGTAGGGGAAGTCGGGAGCATACACCGACGTCCTGGGATTCTCCCACGCGGAGGAGGAAGGTCCCGACCCCCATCCAGAGGAAGACCCTTCACCCCAGGGGGCGACGGTCTCCTCCTGGACTGGTGCATACACCTCGTGCTCCTCCTGAACGGGTGGATACACGACACGCTCCTCCTCATATGGCTCGGCCCCCTTTGTGGGATCGTGATACTGGTATCTCCCTGTGATCTCATCGAATTCGGCCACTGAAAATCGGTATCCGTTCCTGCGAGAAAAATCAAACACAAGTCGTGCAGGTAGACGGACAGGGCGTGTCAAACCATCTTTGAACCGCAAAATATAATCAAGTGTAAAGCGGTCAGAGGCCCTAGTAACAAAGAAATGCCTCTTCATGGCAGCCAGGTCAAGAATAACAAAAGGAAAGATAGCATCATCTGGGCGCGGTTCTCCTTGGAGAGACTGCAAAAGAAGTGTGGCATAGATGCCACCAAAAATGTCCCCCTTGCTACTGTTAGTAGCAAGGTGTTTCGCAATAAGCGAATCCACATGATGCTCATGCTTCCCTGAGAGAGCATTTTCCATGATGCAGTATCAGGCGTGGAAGTGCTGCTCGTGTTGTCTCGAGCCAACACTCCCCTAGCAATATAATAGGCGAAATACCTGAGGTGAGGAAACATAATGTTGGAGATCTTCTGCCGGTTGGATGGCCTCACTTCGGTGTTTCAGAATGAGTCGAGGAGGGTGTTAATTTCAACAGTCGGGATATTTTTCCTCTTCTTCTTCTCGACCAAGCCTGGCAAACCTAAAACTTCACAAAATTTACTCATAGGCATGGTCAACAACCTTTCATAAAGTCGAAACACCATAGTATCATTGTCAGAATAAAATCTGAAACTGTTAACAAAAATAGCGGTGAGTGTCTCGTACTGTGGTACACGGCTTGTAACAAGCCGTGTCAAACCTGCATTCTCACACAGAGCATAAAACTCTTCTTTTATGCCGGCATTCTCCATAAAATCATCGAATGGAAATGCCATGGCCTTCGCGGGTAACACGTCCAACATCTCTACGGGTATGATATCTTCATTGTAGCTTGCCCTTGTGGTAGAAGGCGAAGCTGCAGAATGCGTGACACGGCTAGAGCGCTCGGGTTTCTTCTTCCGAAGCCACTTCCCTAGTCTCTCCATTTCTGAAATTTTTAACAATTCACAAAAACAAAGATTTAAGCAAAACTAGTTTGGGCATAACATTCTACTTACTTAACCAAGGCTCAAACTAGCAGCAAAACTTGGAAAATAAATTTCTACACAAACATTTAAGCTTAACTAAACAGCACCAAGAACCACTAAATACTCACTAATGAAGCCACCAAATAGAAAACTAATTGGAGGGGTGAGGGAGTCACATACCAGGGAGCACTTGTTCCAAAAATCAGCTCAAACAAGTGGCTAAATGGACAGATCAAAGGTACGTGCTCAAGAGCAGCAAGAACGAAGAAACCAGAGGAAGAACTCGTGTTTTTTGGAAGAAGGAGAGAGAGAGTGAGAGGAGAGATGCCACCAGGGGGCATGGGACCCACCCAGGAGGGTGGGTGGCGCGGCCAGGGGCTGGGCCGCGCCACCTGGCCTTCTGGCCTGGTGGTGGCCCCCTGGTCAGCCAAAGGTGCCCCCTGATGGCTTTTTACCTGAAAACTTTGAATATAATTTTTTGCAATTTTCTGGGCAACTTCACTGTAGAGAATTCTTCAAAGTTCAAAAAGCTGCAAAAACTTTCGTGAACTTGAGGCAAAATTTAGAACAGGTGAAGCTTTAAACACAAAAACTTTGGTACAGCAAGGAGAATAAAAACTAAAGGAAATGAAAACATAACAAGCTCAACTTTTTTCCTATATAAAACTTGCTAGTTAGCAAGGTTGATCAAGTCTTACCAACACACCGGTGATATATAGCGCAGAAAGTCTCGCCTCTTATGAAGTGATCATTGCACTCTCACTTTAATGGACATTGTCCCCACCATAATTGTTTTGTATTTTTGGTATACATGTAGTGGACAATCCCATTCTCCAATCTTCACGGTCTCGATATTCTCAATGGAGTTAAGGCCATGCCTTTTGTCGATTTTCTTCGGAAAATACACCGTGTGTTCTTTGTCATTTACGTTGAAGGTAACCTTCCCTTTATTGCAATCAATAACGGCACCTGCGGTGTTAAGAAAAGGTCTACCAAGGATAATGGACATGCTCCCATCCTCAGGCATGTCAAGCACAACAAAATCAGTAAGTATTAAGCAATTGGCAATTTCAACAGGAACATCCTCACAAATACCGATTGGGACGGCCGTGGACTTGTCGGCCATCTGAAGAGAGATATCTGTAGGAATTAGTTTCTCTAAACAAAGCCTTTTGTAGAGAGAAAATGGCATAACACTCACTCCTGCACCAAGATCACATAAAGCAGTTCTAATATAATTATTTTTTATGGAGCAAGGAATGGTGGGTATACCTGGATCACCGAGCTTCTCAGGAATCTTGCCACTGAAAGAGTAGTTAGCAAGCATAGTAGATATTGCCTCATTAGGGACTTTTCTTTTATTAGTAACAATATCTTTCATATATTTTGAGTAAGGAGGTAATTTAATAGCATCATTTAAAGGAATTTGAAGAAAAAGAGGTTTCATCCACTCACAAAACTTCTTGTAGTGCTCTTCTTCTTTGGATATGACGGACTTTCTTGGGAAAGGCATGGGTTTCTGTACCCATGGTTCTCGTTCCTTCCCGTGTCTCCTTGCAAGGAAGTCTTCTCTAGTATACTTGTTGCACTTATCGGGTGCTTCTTCTTCACGAACCTCGGGTGGATCATTCTTTTCAGTATGTTTTTCAGGTTCAACACCGTCTTCAATCTCAGCATCGGATGTAGATATGCTGTTTGGATCCATAGCAATTTCTTCTTCTTCTATAGGATCATTGGAATTGTCAGCTTCCTTGTGTTTATTTTTCTTCTTCTTCTTCTTTGGGGAGCTAACAATTTCTTCTTCCTGCACTTGAGAATCTTTCTCGATCCTCTTTGGATGCCCCTCTTGATAGAGAGGGTCCTGGGTGTGTGTGCCACCCCGGGTCTTTATACCGTAAGCTTGTAAATTGTCCTGTTTGACATTATTAGCAAGCAAATCTTTTTGCACATTAGAAATTTGTTCAAGCTGAGTTTGAACCATATGAAAATGCTTCACAAGAAATTTAACATCATTAACTGTTCTACCTAGAACATCAAGCAAACTTTTGATAGCAAGAGTATTATCATGCAACTGACCTTGTATCTTCTTATTGAAGTGATTCTGCTTCATAATAAAATTATCAAGCTCATCTAAACATTGGTCAGGAGGTTTACCTTTAGGGATGTCACTTGCATTGAAATCTAAAAGAGAGTGTACTTCTACCATAGGTGGGTGAGTGGTAGGCTCACACAGCTTCTCAATCGGAGGTAGATTCTTCACGTCGTTAGCTTTAATACCTTTCTCTCTTATGGACTTATTTGCTTCTTGCATATCTTCCGGGCTTAGAACTAGCATGCCCCTCTTCTTTGGTGGTGGAGGTGGTTCAGGCACGGACCAATCTTCATGGTTTTTGGAAATTTTGCCCATCAATTCTTCCGCATCGTCCGGTGTTCTTTGCCTGAAAACACAACCAGCACAACTATCTAGGTAGGATTTAGACCCATCGGTTAGACCAGCATAAAATATATCAAGTAATTCATTTTTAGGGATTTCATTTCCCGGTCTAGCCTTTAGCAAACTGCAAAATCTCCCCCAAGCTTTAGGGAGATGCTCATCCTGCAACTGTTTAAAGTTATAAATTCTTTGTAAAGCAGCATGTTGCATATGAGCAGGAAAATACTTATCAACGAAAGATATAGCCATATCTTGAGGACTCTGAATGGAACCACATGGTAGTGCATTGTACCATGCTCTAGCATCTCCTTTCAAGGAAAAAGGAAGAAGCTTGGTCACATAAAAGTTCCGGATCCTTTCATCTGTGGTAAACAAGCCGCCTAACTCAGTGAGTTTGGTCAGGTGCCCGATAGCATCATCATTTTCTCTGCCATAAAAGGGATCAGCTTCAACTGTGGATATAAGTGAAAGGTCAACAGAGAAATCATAATCACGATCAGTGATGCGTATAGGAGACGTAGAAAAAGTAGGATCAGGAGTAAACTTGTTCTTCAGGGAGTGTTTTGCTAGCAACTTCTTTATAGTAGCAGGGTCGGAATCAGCACATTCATTAAGTTCCCTGCAAAAATCATCATCAAGTGTAATATAATCATCCTCAAGGAGTTTCTGCTTAAGGTTAGCAAAGTTATGAGTTTTCCCAATAGGAGTTTGGATAACAGGAATTTCAACACCCGAGAGTCGGGCAGCAGCAGAAATCTGTTCTTCTATAAAAGAACCAAGTGAACCTGTAGTCTCAAAAGTAGTAGAAGCATCATCAAAAGTATCTGACATATTGGCAGACTCAGCAGAAGTAGCAAGTAACTGAGGTGAATCAAACTGACTCATAACCGAAGGTGAATCAAGTTTAGCACTAGTGCTAAGAGCAGTACCTCGTCTCGTACGGGATGGTAAGATCGGAACTTTAGGGTCTCCTTTCTTACCCATAGTGGATAACGTGCAGCAGGTAGGATACTTCGAGTAGACCTGTAAATAAAGCTATGGTCCCCGGCAACGGCGCCAGTAAACAGTACTTGATAACTCTCAACTGTAGGGGATCGAGATAGTCTTCGCGGGCAAGATAACCCAATTTATTGATTCGACACTTGGGTACACAAAGAATACGTACAGGCTTTGACAATTGAGTTGTCAATTCAACCGCACCTGAAATAAACACTTTCTTGAACAAAGGTACTAGTAGAAACTGTGATATGTTGGTGGTAGTGGTGATGATAATAGTGGTGATAGTGATAGTGGAACAGCAAAGGTAAACAACTAGTAGCCAGCAGAAAGAAAACATTGTAGGCTAGGGAGATGGATGGTTGGGCGCTACTTGGATGAGAACGAACATGTATCAGATTCTAACTTGGGCAAGGCTCACAGAAAACAAAGGATCATCTAGGCAAATATCAAACATCAGGCATGTATCCCAAGGTAGTTGTACGTGCTTGCAATAAGAACTTTGTACAACATCTTTTTTCCTACCCTCCCGCTACAAACGGGGCCAAAAGGAACTTAGGGAGATTAAGGTACTCCCGTCAAAGACCACCGGGACAAAGCATTAACACTTCATGGATACACGAAATCCTCAAATTATAGTCCATCCCCTTTGGTGTCCCAAGCTGTCACCATTGGGATCGCCAGTTCCGAACTATCATAGGTGCATACAACTCAAAGATAGGATCAAGAACACCAAAAACTCAAGAAACAAAAGGGTGATCAGATCTGAAATCATGGTACTCGGGCCCAAAGTGACAAGCATTAAGAGAAACAAGTTGTAACAGAGATGATAAACACAAACTAGATGATAGGCAACATGCCGCCAACAATCTGATTGAACTATTACATGATCTAAGTCATCCAATCCCTACCATCCCCTTTGCCTACAACAGGGAATTACTCACACATGAGAGGAGAAGTCATGGAGGGGTGATAGAGAGGCGATGATGATGACAATGGCGATGATTTCCCCCTCACCGGAGGCCAATTCAGCCTCCAGATTAGCTCTCCGAGGAAGAACAGAGAGTTGCGGCGGCTCCGCGACGTAGATTGGAAAATCGACATCTGTTTCGGGGTTTCCTCGATGGGGGAATAAATAGGGCCAAAGTAGGGCACCAGGGGGTGTGGGACACACCCAGGAGGGCAGGTGGCGCGGCCAGGAGCTGGGCCGCGCCAGGCACCCTCCTGGCTGCCCCCTGGCTGCCCTGTGGCCCCCCTTTGTCCTGGTGGAAGCTTCCGGAACGTTGATTTTTTATATATTTTTTTGGGATTTTTCCAGCGTACCTAAATATCCAGAAACCTGCACAAAAGAAAACAACACTGGTAGCTCTGCTGAAAACAGCGTCAGTCCGGGTTAGTTTCGTTCAAATCATGCAAGAATGAAGGCAAAACAATAGCAAAAGTGTTGGGAAAAGTAGATACGTTTAGGACGTATCAAAGTCCACGATGTCTTTCACGTGTTGCAACTCTGACGCTGCTTCAAGGACCCTATTCAAGAAGTGGAACATGATATGATTGAGCTGCAACAGGACTTGACTTATCAAGAACATCCGAGCCGCATTCTTGATCAGTCTGAACGTCGAACCCGCAATAAGACGATCAAGTTCCTCAAGATTCAGTGGTCGAATCATTCTGAAGATGAAGCCATCTGGGAACGCGAAGATCGTCTTCACGATGAATACCCCGATCTTTTCCTCGCTACCACTTAAATTCTCGGGACGAGAATTCTTGTAGTGGGGGAGATTTGTAACACCCTCAGTGTCTGTAACAGTAATCACTATCACTGTTTACCATTACTGTTATTAATCACTGTTGCTCATCATGCCATGGTAAATTTTCCATTTGATCATTTCAATAATCATGACGGTTGATATTAAAACCAGTGTGCCATCTATGCCTTGATCATCATGGTTCAAATGAAAATCCAAAAGATCCCTTTTTCTTGAAATTAAAACAATGGGCAATAATAAACTTGGTCCAAAAATTGCGAAACCACTTTTATAAAATTCCTAATATTCAGTAGATCATATTAAAACTATAATGGGTTTTTATTATGATGTTAAACAATTTAAGTAAATCATAACAGTAGTGCAGCCTCTGCAGGGATGATAATCTATTCGGATAGCCGTGTCCACGGTAACAGGATGCTTTATGCTGAAGCCAGACTCTACTACTATTAAACTGTTGGTTCTGGGTTTTTCTTCCTCGCGGGGATGTCGAGGAAGGGAACTCGGAGGCATTTATAATTATTAATTATTACAACTTACTATTATACAATGCTGCAGCAACTTCTGCTGCATTGTTATTACATTCATGCTATTGAACTATTGGCTATTCTCTTCTTGTGCTTCAAGACTCATTGGAAGATGCTAGTCTTCGATAGGCCTAGGTTCTCATCCTTATTCTGATTTCTGTCTGGTAGTCCACTATGTACAGCCTCCCCTTTCCATTTGATACAAATGCATAAATGCTTAGTAGCGGACGTAAGACTCGCGGGTATGCTAGATACTCGCCCTTGCTTTATTTCCCCCCTTTTTGTTTTGCCTGATCGTCCGCTGCAGTCGACATTGGAGTCCAGAAGCAGAGGATCCCCGGAGCACTCTACGATGTCGAGTTCCCCCCTTTGGCCAGAAGTAGTTCGAAGGATTCCCAGGCAGGAGGCCTCGCCTTTTCGATCTGTACCTCTGATGTTATTTGCGCTAGCCTTCTTAAGGAAAAACTTGACTGACTATGTGTGTACTCAGATATTATGTCTGTTTAATTTATGCTTTCGGATCCTCGTGATCCCTGGTTGTAATATCAGTTTTATTTTATTTGAGTCTAGTGTTGTGTTGTGTTATTATCATCGTGGAACGCTGATTTCAATCGTGTACCCTGCGTGTATGATTACTGTGCACGACTTGATTTTTGGGGCGTCACAAGTTGGCACTCCAAGAAGCAAAACTGTGTCTCCCTCTCCACCGCCGAAGTCGAGTATGTGGCTGCCGCAAGTTGTGCTACTAAAGTCCTATGGATGAGGCAAACTTTAAAGGATTATGGACTCACCTATAAGAAGGTACCCATCTTATGTGACAATGAAAGTGCTATCAAGATTGCCAACAACCCTTGTCAACATCCTCGAACCAAGCATATTGACATCCGTCATCACTTCATACGGGATCATATTCAAAAGGGTGATATTGTTCTTGCACATATGGGCACCGACAAGCAACTTGCCGATATCTTCACAAAGCCGTTGGATGAAGCAAGGTTTTGCCAACTAAGAGGTGAACTTGGTATCTTGGAACGTTATAGCTTTTCTGCCTAGGGGTATCTTGCTCTCATTCATGCACATAGCGAATATCTTGTCTAGATGTAGGCATGTATGTAGGGGGAGAAGATCAATTCATGAGTTCTCAACTCTCTACGTGATGAACAAAAAGAAGCAAACATCAACAATCCGCATGCTCACTTCGGTGAAGCCATGTGTAGCGGTTAAAGATGGAGTCGTGACTTTGGACCCAAGATACATCTTTGCGGTGTCAAAGCACATACACTCAAATATGGTGGTTTCGGCCGCCGCCCTTCCCTTTGGAAGGATTGATTGTTTCTTGTGTGTGCTTGTTGGTTGTTTTGTTCTATATACATACATATATCTATATACACTTGTTTATCTACTATGACCCTATCCAATAGACACTCTTGCTATGTTTGAACATCATATATATACTATGGCATCCCTATCTGTCCCAGCCAGTATTTTGCCTCCTCCCAGGCATCGGACATCCGGTCAGCACCGGACGCCCGTTTCCTGGTACACTCTCTGCCTGGTACCAAATCAGCTTCGTCAGAAATCCGGTGGCCTTCGGACGTCCGACCCGCACCGAACGTCCGACACTCCCAGACTATAAAAACTGTGGCCGCTTGGAGAGGAGCAGTTCTCCTCCCCACCCGGCCCTATGCTAAAAATCGTTCGCCGCCGCTCATGTCAGCCCTGCCGCCGCCGACCGCCCTGGTCGGTTACGGGTTTCCCCCCTCTAGATCTTTGCATCACAGGTTCTCCTCCTCCTGATCTACGTTCCTGTCCAAATTGATTTGTGATTCGGGCATCGTCTCACTCGCATTCCCCATCCCTCCCCCTAGGGCTTGGTGATGAAGTGCAAGAGGAGTGCCCGCAAGGACCTAGGAGGTTCGACCACTCGTGATGGAAGTGCATCCATGGAATCCGAGGAACGGGCTCGCCCTCGCCGCCTCCCTCGCCATGCGCAGCCAAGCTATGCCGAGCCCTCCGATAGTGATGCAACTCCAAGTGATGACCCCTCTGAAGACGATCCGGAGATTACTCTTGAGGATGAGGCCGAGAAAGAGACTGAGGATGACTTTGTTGCGGATGATCTGGTCCCTGTGCCCCCGTCCACGCGAGCCAAACTTAGGGTTCACCGCACTGCTCGGGTCCCCTCTGCGTCTGCTACTCCGGCTGGAGATGATGTGGCCCCAGATGACGCACCCCATGTGGCTCGTGTTTAGATATCATGTGAGTCGGTCGCCACTCATGGTCGTCAGGCCACTGACTATACTACTGTGTCTGTCACTGCCTATCAGACTCTGCGGCGTGATGTAAACAAGTTTGAGACGCCTCAAGACTATTTGGATGGCCGGTTTTGGACAAATGTGCAGGCAGATATCTTCTCGTCTGTGCTCCTAAAGAAGGGCCTGGACAACTCCCATGCCTGCATTCCACTCGCGTTCATTCGTGAAAACCCATCCAATTTTCCTGAGGTCATTGGGCGTATTGATGCTATGGGTCTTGATCAGGCATTTGGCTTTCAGCGTGACTGGAACATTGCTGCGATACTTCAGTTCTATGCCACGTGCCACTTCCGCAACCAGCAAGTGATACATCCAAAATGCATCACTATTTTATATAGTAATTCTTTCTTATTCATTGATATATTTCACGATATGATGCTATTCTTATGTTGTTTTGGCTTATTTTACATAGTTTGCAACTTTCCGGTGCCGAAGCAGCAGACGCAGGATTCAGCGGTAAAAAGTGGATGCTGAGTTGCTGAAGAAGAAGACCTCCAAATTACCTGAAAATCGACGGAGGCTGTTTTCCAGCAGGATCACGAAGACACGCAAAAGAGCGACCAGAGGGGGGCCACAGGGTGCCCAGGCGGCCACCTGGCGCGGCCCCACCCCTGGCCTCGCCGGGAGGGCGCCTGGACCCCCGGGGACACTCCCGGCTCCCCCCTCTGTCTTATATACTCCTCGTCGTCCAAAAACCTTGAAAAGAGGAGAGTTTCCGGAGTTCCGTCGCCGCTCCGTGGCGGAAACCAACAGAGAAGAAAAGCCATCTCTGGCGGGCAGATTCCGCCGGGGAGATCACCTCCCGGAAGGGGAGATCGTCGCCATCGTCATCACCATCCTCACGGGCATCATCGAGATCATCATCAACATCATCCCCATCATCAGCACCATCTCCACCTCCATCCAATCTTGTCTCACAATTGCAACTCGTGATGTAATCCGTACTATCTATCCTCTCTACTCTACCGGTGTTGACTACTACTTTGTGGTGAATGCTATTGAGTTTTGTTGGAGAAATATTATTGTGTTCAGATTATTTATCATCTATTTACCCCCACTGATCATGATCTCTTTTATGTCTTGTGAGTAGTTACTTTAGTTCTTGAGGACATGGGAGAAGTCTAGTTGTTAGTAGTCATATGATGTTGAAGTGATATGTGCTGGTTGATATTTAAGATGTGTTGTTATTTTCCTAGTGGTGTTGTGTGAGTCGAACACTCAACACTTCGCCTTATCAAGGGCCTAGGGGAATGCATTGTGTATAAAGAATGCTTACGGTGGGTTGCCGAAGTGACAGAAACCTAAACCCCAGTTCGCACACTTTTGCACAAGGGAACAATGGATCACCGATCGTATTGCTATGGTTAGGCTTTTGCCTTAAATACTATCTTGTATTTGCGGATGCTTGCAAGGTGTTTAATCATAAGAGTACACTTATCTTAGTCTATAGGGTGTACTAGCATAGATCCACCCACTCAACACTTATCAACACAGCACATAGTACCGATACGGAATATGGCGAAAACACATGACTACCTCTCCCGTGTGTCCTCAAGAACACTTTAGCTTTTATAAGTTCAGTTGCTAAGCCTCTCCTTTGCTAAGAAAGGATTGGGAGACTCTTTACTATCCAGTATCTTTTACTTTGCTCGTTTTTATTATCCTGTCGCTTATACCAAGAAAGCCCCTGAAAAGTTATCTTTCAGTGCTTGCAGTTATCTCCTTACCAAAGTCACTTGCTACTACCTTCTGCTCCTCGTTGGGTTCGACACTCTTACTTATCGAAAACACTGCAATAGATCCCTCTACGTTGAGGGTCATCAGCAAGTTACATGGATGACTGGTGAGACTCAGCTCTCCGCCACATATGCTCAGTTTGTGGAGGCGCTTGGTGTTAGATCCTCTAGATTCCGGATTCACAGTGCCAACAAAGACCACAAGCCCATGACCGTGAATGACTGTCTTCGCTTTGTGTGGCCTGAAATTGAGGATGAAGACCGTCACAGGAAGGTGAATGATGTGTCCCTTTGGAGACCCCCTTCCACTTCCTGTACCAGTGCGTCCTTCGGACTTTGTATCCCAAGTCTAGGGATAAGTCCACCTGCAGCAGCTATGCTATTGACCTTCTGTATCGCATGGAGGCGTTCCCCACGAAGCTGCTCAATATTCCCCATTATCTATGGCACGATATTCGTCCGGAGAGCCTCCAGACTCGGCGTAGTTTCCCTAATGCTCTGTTCATAATGGCACTTATTCAGTCCCGCGCAACCTTTCCTCTCGAGATCACTCAGCTCCATGCTATGTGGACCATCACGGCCCACCTCTACATCACGCAGCCGACTCCTGCTTCTTCATCACGTCCAGTTCCTCAGTCTGCCAGGATTGCGGGTGCCCTTCATCGTCAGACTACCGAGTGTAACGCCCTCAGATCTTGTAACAGTAATCACAGTTGTTGGAACAGTAATCCTTTTGCTACAGTCAAATCACTGTTGCTAATTTCACTTTGATCACCTTTTGCATTCTTCCTTTCAATGATCATGCTGGGTGATATTTCAAAAGCAATGTGATCTTGGACCTTGTTCATCGTGGAACAAAACAAAGTCCAACCCAATTCTTTTGAAGTCAATCAAAGCTTGAAATGCTTTTGGTTAAATATTAAAAACCATGTCGCAGATTAAACTTTGCCCAAAAATTATGAAACTACTTTTGATAATTCAATAATATTCAGTGGTCCATGTTGGTATAGTTGTGGTGATTTATCGAACTACCAAATAATTCAAATAACTAAAACCATAGCTTGAATTGCCCGTTTTAGTCATTTAATAATTAAAAGAAATATCAAATGAATTTATTTTGCTACAAAAACTTTTGTGGCACTGATATGCAATGCACTTTTAATTTAGAGGCAACTAACTCATTTTATAAAAATGCCTAAGCTACTAAAACAATTACAAAAAAAATTAAAACATAAAAAAAGGGCTATGTAACGCCCGGGACGAAACCCCCCCACTGGGCCGGCCATCCCACCCCCCCACCTAACCTTGCCCCCTGTACAAGGCCCCGAGCCCCCGGGGTCAACGAACCCCGTTGCCCCGAACGGATCTCAACCCCCCCCCCTCGTTCCTCTCTGCGCCCCCCGCTCCTCGAGACGCCGCCGGCCTCCCCGGCCTCCTCCTCCCTCAGGCTCCGGCCGCCTCCGCGCCGGCTCCCTCTTGCGCCGCCCTCCGCCTCCCCGGGGTCGCCTCGCAGAGGGCCTTGATGACGCCGCGCCCCTCCGCCCCGAGTGCACCGCCCGACCGCCCCCAACTCCAACCTCCCCGGCCTCCTCCGCCCCCTCCGGCTGCCGCGACCCCTCCCGGCCAGACCACTCCCCTGCCCCCCTGTAAGCTCCCCTGGCCGTCCCCCTCATCGCGGTGAGCTTCGCCCGAGGCCGCCATGGGCGGAAGCTTGAGCACCCGTGCAAGCTCGTTGTTGTGCTGCCGCTGCTCGGCTTGCTTGCCCGCGTGCCCCTCCTCTCCTGGTCTCCGTCGCCTCCGCCCCCCTGGCCGCGGCCTCGCCGTGCCACGGCTTCGTGCCGGCGAGCCCGTATGGTTCACCACGGGTTGAACCCCCCCTCTTGTGTATGACGCGTGGGCTCGAGGCCATTAGGATTAGGCATAAACAAAAAAAAAGAAACTGTTAGTACTGTGTGTGCATGACCAGTGGGCCACCTTGTTTAATTAACTAGATAAAATAAATTAAAATGACCTTTGGGTTACTATAACTGTTAATTAAACAATGTCTGAGTGACACCTGGGCCCCACTGTTAGTAAGTAATTAAACGAAATTATTAAAACTGAGAGGCTGACATGTGGGTCCCATATTTCAGCTTTGACCAGTCAAACTGTGCTGTGGATAATGTTGAATAAACAATTAAATAAATTCAGAAAATGATTTAAAATGTTTAAAACTTATAAAATCAATATCTTATAATCCGTAACTCGGATCGAGAAACTTTATACATGAAAGTTGATCAGAAAAATATAACGGTTAAGAATACGCTAACCGTATACCCACCACCCCCCTCTAACACAACGAACATCGACATCCCCCCCGTTCGGGCCATCTGTCCGATAATTGCCCGATACCGTAAAACTCCCCGGATGAATTTATTCTGAACACGAAAGTTGTTTAGAATGGATCAACTAACACAGACACACCCTTCACCTGGTTGTCGGATGTCCATGACACCTCCGGCATGATCTTTCCCCCTCCGGACACCCTGTCCGGTAATCACCCGGAACTGGCAGTTCATCCCCGGATGAATTTCCGTTCCGAGCAAGGTGTATCGTACAACGTTAGAGTACCGTTAACATTTCATATGTCATGTCTTGTATTTGTATTGCTATTATTGCTGTGTATTTATTGTTTCTCCCCCCTCTCTTATTGTCCGGTAGTCTCGACGTCCGCTGTTGATGCCCCTGTGATCGACTGCTTCGTCGACGACCGTACCTCTACCGCCGAGCTGACAGGCAAGCAGAGCCATTTCCTTCCCCAGATATCGCCTATCTTTCCGTACTTTCTTGCACTAGGCATATGCTACTGCTGCTACGTTATAATCCTACTCAATTGCATAGCCTCTTTTTGTCGCCCCTTGATGTACTTTCTGTTATCCCATGCTGCCTCTTATATATATTATATTCATCAGTGAACCCTGCGCCTTGTTAGTCAATAGGATTAGATAGCGGGCCGTGATCACTCTGGGATGATCGCGGATACGATCCATTACAACTGCTACAGGTACGGTTCAGAGCAGACACCGACTCAGCCCCCCTACGTCGGATCTGCCGAGCCACCTCAAGTGTGAGCGATCGGGGAGAAATCCCCGTACTCCACTCGTGGTCGACTCTGTATATCCGTCTTAGGGTTCTGAACCACGGTTGTCCTTACAGGTAAGGAGTCGGGTGACCCAATGGTGTCCGCGCAGGTTATCTTAGCGGAACGACAGGTCAGGTGTGTTTCACCTGTGTGCGGTGGGCCTGGTACTGTTCGTGGCCGAAGGTTTTCCTGTTGTACGAAAGTCGAGCTCTACCAAGAGCAAACGCGAGACAAGGTAAGGAGACGGTTCACCTTGTTGGTAACCGCACGAGTTGGTGGGACGACAGGGCAGGCACCGACGTTACTGGTGGTCCTGACTGCTGTCGTTGTCCGCGACTCATTCAATAAGGGGCAACGATAACGTTTGTCTCGACAGAAAATTAATAAAATGCTTAACGGGTTCGGCGGATGACTTGAGTAGCCTTTTGGCTTGTACGCACTACCTATACGTGGGATTACGCGTTTGGGCGCCTCCGGAATGTAGCCTCGTTCGAAAGCTCTGAAAGACGTCCAGTTCAGCTTTGCGGCAGGGACGCATCGCGCTGCGGCGTTGGAATTCAACCTCCTCGCAACGACCAGGAGAGCGAGGGGTGATAGGCCCATGACCCCCTTGCACTTAGGGCTGTAGACCGGCGGGGACCTCTCTAATGAGTCATAGGATGGACTGCGTTGTGTCGGATAGCCTTGGTGTGGTGCTCCCTAACCAGGTGTACGCCACCCTGGAGATCCGAGCGTGTAGTGTCACACTAGTGCACCCCTGCAGGGAAGATTAATCTATCGATAGCCGTGTCCACGGTAACAGGACGCTTTATGCTGAAGCCAGATCCTATCACTACAAACTACTACTATTAAACTGTTGGTTCCGGGTTTTCTTCCTCGCGGGGATGTCGAGGAAGGGAACTCGGAGGCAGTATTATTATTAATTATTACAACTTACTATTATACAATGCTGCAGCAACTTCTGCTGCATTGTTATTACATTCATGCTATTGGACTGTTGGATGATTCTTACCTCATGCTGCAAGACTCGTCGGAAGATGCTAGTCTTCGATAAGCCTAGCTTCCTACCCTTATTCTGATTTCTACCTTGCAGTCCACTATATACAGCCTCCCTTTTCCATTTGATACTTGCATAAATGCTTAGTAGCGGACGTAAGACTCGCGGGTATGCTAGATACTCACCTTTGCTTTATTTTCCCCTTTTCGCTTTGCCTGATCGGCCGCTGCAGTCGACGTTGGAGCCCAGGAGAAGGAGATTCCAGGAGGAGCCTACTACGACGTCGAGTTCCCGTTGACTAGGAGTAATTCGGTGGATCCCAGGAAGGAGGCCTCGCCTTTTCGATCTGTATTCTCTGATGTTATTTGTGCTAGCCTTCTTAAGGCAAAACTTGACTAACTATGTCTGTACTCAGATATTATGTTTGTATGACTTATGTATTCGGGTCCGTGTGACCCCACTTCATTGTAATATTTTTGGTTTATCCTTTTGTGTTTAGTGTTGTGCAGTGATATTCTCACCGTGGCACCTTGGTCTCGATCATGTACCCTGCGTGTATGATTACTGTACATGATCGTAAATCGAGGGCGTCACAAGTTGGTATCAGAGCCGACTGCCTGTAGGAAGCCACCCAACCACTACCTGGTCGAAGTTGAGTCTAGACTTTGAAAAACTATTTTGCTAACTTAATATTTGACTTAAGGGCCCACATCGATGTCACTACGTATGATATCTATGGTATTAGGATCCTTTTCTTCGTACCTATGCTCTGGGAATCTGCTCTCTTATCCTTGCTGGTAAGTTTTACAAACTCTGACATTAGGATCACGTTCTCTTGATTCCACCCGGCGTTCTGGTGCTTCCCCCATTGATTGAGTCGTGTCGCAGGAGTCATACCCCAGGTCCCGGACCGCGGATCCCATTCTCATTCTGGGCAGGCCGCGCGTCCTCTGGCATTAACTCCTGTGGCCAACAGTTTTCTTGCGGCGTGATTGACATAGTGGAATCTATGTCGCGTCGTGTAATTCTTACCGCGGTCTGCGCGCCACCTACTGAGTCCTTTTTCCTTAATTTCTACGACGTTACGTTGTCCGATTTTGACCGACTGTGTGCAAAGATCTGTATGTCTATACGACTACTATTGTGTATCTACTGCACTTCTCATTTATTGCTCATACTACATCATGTATGACTTCTTATCCTTGCAAACGCTTTTTCTGAACTAACCCCTGCTGTTCAGGCAGGATGGCTAACGATCCCCCACCTCCACCTTATATGGCCGCAGTACTGCAACAGTTTGATCTGAACCGTCAGTTTATGGCCGGAGTAATGACCCAGCTTTCTACTCAGAATTCCCCAATAACACTGCAGGAGTTCGTGCGCCTCAGTCCGTCCACCTTCCACAGCTCCGCCAATCCTATGGATGCCGATGATTGGCTCCGTGATATTGCTTTTCAGATGGAGTCAGCTGACGTTGCCCCTGCCAGTTACCTCACCTTTGCGACGGATCATCTGAGGGGTACAACTGCTCAGTGGTGGGAAAGCCACCGACTTGCGTTGCCAGATGGAACTGTAACCACTTGGCAAGAATTCCAGTTAGCCTTCCGTGCACGGCACCTTCCTCAAGGTCTGATGGACCAGAAGAAGGAGGAGTTCCGCAAACTCCGTCAGGACCAAACGACTGTTGATGAATATCATAGGAAATTCCTTGAGTTGTCCCGCTATGCTGCGAGAGACGTCGCCGCCGACGCTCGCAAACAGGAGAAATTCCGAGAAGGACTGCGTCCTGATATAGAGCTCGCACTTGTCCTTCACGATTGTGCGGACTTGGCGACCCTTGTCAGCAAGGCTTTTCAAGTTGAAACTGCTCTAACTAAGCACCACGAGTCGCTCAAGCGTGCTCGAGATGCTGGCCCATCTTCGGGTCGGCCCGTTCAGAAACTTCGAGTCTGTCTCCCACACAATGTTCTTCACCGGTCTGCTCCAACGCCAAGGCCGTCTTATGCCGCACCTCGTTTGCCTCCGCCTCCGAGACAGCTAACGATTCCGACTGAACAGCCCAATATTATGGCTCCGCCCCAGAACGATGGCTTATGTCGCCAGTGTGGACAGCCAGGTCATCACACACTTTGTCCTCCTGTTAGCAGAAAGAGGAGCTGTAGAAGCCGTCATTCCAGTCAGTGTACTATGAGTTGTGCTCAGGTCACTCATGTCAAGATGGAAGAAGCTCGCGAGTCCCCAAAAATAGTGATGGGCACTTTACTCGTCAATTCAACGCCAGCTTCTGTTCTTTTTGATTCCGGGGCATCGCATTCCTTTATGTCCCAATCGTTTTCTCAGTTGCATGGTATAGCTACGAAACCCTTGGCCACTCCTTTAGCGGTAAATGATGTTGGATCTCAGAGCCGTGCCACCATGATGAGCCCCGATACCACCATTGCAATCGTGGGTTTGTTTTTCCCTGCTCCTCTTATTGTCCTGAAGTCGTCCAACATTGATGTCATACTCGGTATGGTTTGGTTGGCGGCACATGATGCCCGTATCCACTGTGCCACTAGGACAGTTCAACTCACGCACCCTTCTGGCCAAAAGATTCTGTACTCGGCCCGAACAGCTCAGCATGCCGAAGGCCAGATATATGCCCTGAATGCTTTGAATACCTCACCTCTTGAAGGGATCGAGAATGTTCCAGTTGTTCGCGATTTTCTCGACGTCTTCCCAGAAGAACTACCGGGAATACCCCCGATCAGAGATGTCAAATTCGTCATCGACTTGAAGCCTGGCACCGTCCCTATTGCTAAGTGCCCTTATAAGATGCCGCCTCACCACCTCCTTGAACTGAAGAAGGAGATCGACACAACACTTCAAAAGGGCTTCATCCGTCCAAGTTCCTCTGCTTGGGGAGCACCTTCGCTCTTTGTCAAGAAGAGTGATGGAACGAACCGTTTGGTCCAAGATTACCGACCTATCAACCAGGCAACAATACAGAACAAGTATCCGCTCCCTCGGATCAATGATCTATATGATCAACTTGCTGGATCTACGGTGTTCTCGAAACTCGACTTGAGGTTGGGTTACCATCAGATCCGGGTCCGCGAAGAGGACATCCCGAAGACCGCCTTCATTACTCGTTATGGTTCTTACGAGTACACCGTCATGTCCTTTGGCCTGACCAATGCCCCAGCCACCTTCTCTCGGTTGATGAACTATATATTCATGGAATACCTCGACAAGTTCGTCGTGGTTTATCTGGATGATATCTTGGTATACTCCAAGAATGAAGAAGAACATGTTGAACACCTTCGTCTTATACTAGAAAAGCTTCGAGAACACAAACTCTATGCTAAGTATTCTAAGTGTGAATTCTGGCTTCCCGAAGTGACTTACCTTGGTCATGTGATTTCCAAGGATGGCGTTGCCGTCAACCCAGAACGTATTCAGGCTATTCTTGACTGGACTCCTCCCAGGACTGTAAAGCAAGTCAGAAGTTTCCTCGGCCTCTCTAGCTATTGTCGCCGTTTCGTCGAGAACTTCTCCAAGATTGCCAAGCCTCTGACTAATCTTCTTCACAAAGGCGTTAAGTTCGAGTGGACAGACAAATGCCAGGAAAGTTTTCAAGCTCTCAAGGACAAGCTCACTTCTCCCCCAGTGCTTGCTCCCCCTGATACCAAGAAGGACTTCGTGATATACTGTGACGCGTCTCGTCAAGGATTAGGCTTTGTCCTAATGCAAGAGCGCAAAGTGATTGCTTATGGCTCTCGTCAGTTGCGTTCTCACGAAGATAAGTATCCAACGCATGATCTCGAATTGGCAGCAGTAATTTATGCATTGAAGCTGTGGCGACATTACCTCGTTGGTAATCGTTGCGAGATCTACACCGATCACCAAAGCCTGAAGTACTTGTTTACTCAGCCCGACCTGAACCTCCGCCAACAGAGATGGCTCGAGACAATAGCCGATTTCAACATGGATATTCATTATACTCCTGGCAAAGCTAATGTGATGGCTGATGCCCTGAGCCGTAAAGCTTACTGTAGTGAACTTGAGGTGCAACTAGAACAACCACCTCTGTATGAAGAGTTTCAAAAGCTGAACCTCGAGATTGTTCCTCAAGGTTATGTAAATAACCTGGTTATCGAACCGTATCTCGTAAAATCCTTCAAGGGTATACAGTTTTATGATGATTTCGTACACAAGATTAAGCGCGATATCGCAAATGGAAGACCCTCACCCTTTACTATTAATAGCGAAGGTGCGGTGTTCTACCAGAACCGTTTAGTGGTTACTCACAGTAAGGGCAGGCATGAGAACCTGGATATGACCCGAAAGGTCATGAAAGCGGCTCACGATACCCCGTTGTCCATTCATCCTGGAAGCACCAAGATTTACCAAGACATTCGTCCGCAGTTCTGGTGGCCTAACATGAAGCAAGACATTGCCTGGTATGTTTCTGAATGTGACGTTTGCCGTCGCGTCAAGGCAGAACAGCAAAGACCCTCTGGAACTCTGCAACCACTCTCTATTCCTGAGTGGAAATGGGACAAGATTGAAATGGACTTCGTCACTGGTTTTCCCCGATCACAGAAGGGTCATGATGCTATCTTTGTCGTCATCGACCGATTCTCCAAGGTTGCCCACTTTCTACCAGTCAAGGAGACGATCTCTGCTAGTCAGTTAGCAGACTTGTATGTTTCCAGAATTGTGTCCCTCCATGGTATTCCGTTGGAGATCAGTTCTGACCGTGGCAGCATTTTCACCTCAAGATTTTGGGATAGTTTCCAAGAAGCTATGGGTACTCACCTAAACTTCAGCACCGCTTATCACCCCCAGTCGCAAGGCCAAGTTGAACGAGTCAATCAAGTGCTCGAAGATATGCTTCGGGCTTGTGTCATCTCATTCGGTATGAAATGGGAGGAATCTCTTCCGTTTGCTGAATTCTCGTACAACAATAGCTACCAAGCTAGTCTGAAGATGGCACCCTTTGAAGTTCTGTATGGACGTAAGTGTCGAACCCCTCTGAATTGGTTAGAAACTGGGGAACGAACTCTCATTGGTCCGGAAATTATTCAGCATGCTGAAGATCAGGTTCACGTTATCCGTGAACATCTTAAGGCCGCTCAGTCTCGTCAGAAGAGCAACTATGATCGCAAGCACAAGGAAATGGTCTATCAACCTGGCGAATATGCTGACCTTCGTGTCACTCCCATGAGGGGCACTCATCGTTTCGGTATCAAAGGCAAGTTAGCTCCTCGCTACATTGGCCCGTTCTGTATCCTTTCCAGGAGTGGACCAGTGGCATACCGATTGGAATTGTCGTCGAACCTTTCCCAAGTCCACGATGTATTCCGCGTGTCGCAACTCCGTCGCTGCTTCAAGGACCCTATCCGTGAAGTGGAGCATGATATGATTGAGCTGCAACAGGACTTGACTTATCAAGAACATCCAAGCCGCATTCTTGATCAGTCTGAACGCAAAACCCGCAACAAGACGGTCAAGTTCCTCAAGGTCCAGTGATCGAATCATTCTGAAGATGAAGCCACTTGGGAACGCGAAGACCGCCTTTGCGATGAATACCCCGATCTTTTTCCTGCTACCACTTAAATTCTCGGGACGAGAATTCTTGTAGTGGGGGAGATTTGTAACGCCCTCAGATATTGTAACAGTAATCACTGTTGTTGGAACAGTAATCCTTTTGCTACAGTCAAATCACTGTTGCTAATTTCACTTTGATCACCTTTTGCATTCTTCCTTTCAATGATCATGCTGGGTGATATTTCAAAAGCAATGTGATCTTGGACCTCGTTCATCGTGGATCAAAACAAAGTCTAACCCAATTCTTTTGAAGTCAATCAAAGCTTGAAATGCTTTTGGTTAAATATTAAAAACCATGCTGCAGATTAAACTTTGCCCAAAAATTATGAAACTACTTTTGATAATTCACAAATATTCAGTGGTCCATGTTGGTATAGTTGTGGTGATTTATCGAACTACCAAATAATTCAAATAACTAAAACCATAGCTTGAATTTCCCGTTTTAGTCATTTAATAATTAAAAGAAATATCAAATGAATTTATTTTGCTACAAAAACTTTTGTGGCACTGATATGCAATGCACTTTTAATTTAGAGGCAACTAACTCATTTTATAAAAATGCCTAAGCTACTAAAACAATTACAAAAAAAATTAAAACATAAAAAAAGGGCTATGTAACGCCCGGGGCGGAACCCCCCCACTGGGCCGGCCATCCGACCCCCCCACCTAACCTTGCCCCCTGTACAAGGCCCCGAGCCCCCCGGGGTCAACGAACCCCGTTGCCCCGAACGGATCTCAACCCCCCCTCTTTCCTCTCTGCGCCCCCCGCTCCTCGAGACGCCGCCGGCCTCCCCGGCCTCCTCCTCCCCCAGGCTCCGGCCGCCTCCGCGCCGGCTCCCTCTTGCGCCGCCCTCCGCCTCCCCGGGGTCGCCACGCAGAGGCCCTTGACGACGCCGCGCCCCTCCGCCCCGAGTGCACCGCCCGGCCGCCCCCAACTCCGACCTCCCCGGCCTCCTCCGCCCCCTCCGGCTGCCGCGACCCCTCCGGGCCAGTCCACTCCCCTGCCCCCCCTCATCGCGGTGAGCTTCGCCCGAGGCCGCCATGGGCGGAAGCTTGAGCACCCATGCAAGCTCGTTGTTGTGCTGCCGCTGCTCGGCTTGCTTGCCCGCGTGCCCCTCCTCTCCTGGTCTCTGTCGCCTCCGCCCTCTGGCCGCGGCCTCGCCGCGCCGGTCCGGCCGCCGCGCCCCCGCCGTGCCACGGCTTCGTGCCGGCGAGCCCGTACGGTTCACCACGGGTTGAACCCCCCCTCTTGTGTATGACGCATGGGCCCGAGGCCATTAGGATTAGACATAAACAAAAAAAAGAAACTGTTAGTACTGTGTGTGCATGACCAGTGGGCCACCTTGTTTAATTAACTAGATAAAATAAATTAAAATGACCTTTGGGTTAATATAACTGTTAATTAAACAATGTCTGAGTGACACCTGGGCCCCACTTTTAGTTAGTAATTAAACGAAATTATTAAAACTGAGAGGCTGACATGTGGGTCCCATATGTCAGCTTTGAGCATTCAAACTGTGATGTGGATAATGTTGAATAAACAATTAAAGAAATTCAGAAAATGATTTAAAATGTTTAAAACTTATAAAATTAAAGAAATCGAGAAACTTTATACATGAAAGTTGATCAGAAAAATATAACGGTTAAGAATACGCTAACCGTATACCCACCACCCCCCTCTAACACAACGAACATCGACATCCCGCCCCTCCGGGCCATCTGTTCGATAATTGCCCGATACCGTAAAACTCTCCGGATGAATTTATTCTGAACACAAAAGTTGTTTAGAATGGATCAACTAACACGGATACACCGTTCACCTGGTTGTCGGATGTCCATGACACCTCCGGCATGATCTTTCCCCCTCCGGACACCCTGTCCGGTAATCACCCGGAACTGGCAGTTCATCCCCGGATGAATTTCCGTTCCGAGCAAGGTGTATCATACAACGTTAGAGTACCGTTAACATTTCATATGTCATGTCTTGTATTTGTATTGCTATTATTGCTGTGTATTTATTGTTTCTCCCCCCTCTCTTATTTTCCGGTAGTCTCGACGTCCGCTGCTGATGCCCCTGTGATCGACTACTTCGTCGACGACCGTACCTCTACCGTCGAGCTTACAGGCAAGCAGAGCCATTTCCTTCCCCAGATATCGCCTATCTTTTCGTACTTTCTTGCACTAGGCATATGCTGCTGCTGCTACGTTATAATCCTACTCAATTGCATAGCCTCTTTTTGTCGCCCCTTGATGTACTTTCTGTTATCCCATGCTGCCTCTTATATATATTATATTCAGCAGTGAACCCTGCGCCTTTTTAGTCAATAGGATTAGATAGCGGGCCGTGATCACTCTGGGATGATCGCGGATACGATCCATTACAACTGCTACAGGTACGGTTATGAGCAGACACCGACTCAGCCCCCCTACGTCGGATCTGCCAAGCCACCTCAAGTGTGAGCGATCGGGGAGAAATCCCCGTACTCCACTCGTGGTCGACTCTGTATATCCGTCTTAGGGTTCTAAACCACGGTTGTCCTTACAGGTAAGGAGTCGGGTGACCCAACGGTGTCCGCGCAGGTTATCTTAGCGGAACGACAGGTCAGGTGTGTTCCACCGGTGTGCGGTGGGCCTGGTACTGTTCGTGGCCGAAGGTTTTCCTGTTGTACGAAAGTCGAGCTCTACCAAGAGCAAACGCGAGACAAGGTAAGGAGACGGTTCACCTTGTTGGTAACCGCACGAGTTGGTGGGACGACAGGGCAGGCACCGACGTTACTGGTGGTCCTGACTGCTGTCGTTGTCCGCGACTCATTCAATAAGGGGCAACGATAACGGTTGTCTCGATAGAAAATTAATAAAATGCTTAACGGGTTCGGCGGATGACTTGAGTAGCCTTTTGGCTTGTATGCACTACCTATACGTGGGATTACGCGTTTGGGCGCCTCCGCAATGTAGCCTCGTTCGAAAGCTCTGAAAGACGCCCAGTTCAGCTTTGCGGTAGGGACGGATCGCGCTGCGGCGTTGGAATTCACCCTCCTCGCAACGACCCGGAGAGCGAGGGGTGATAGGCCGATGACCCCCTTTCATTTAGGGCTGTAGACCGGTGGGGACCTCTCTGATGAGTCATAGGATGGACTGCTTTGTGTCGGATAGCCTCGGTGGGGTGCTCCCTAACCAGGTGTACGCCACCCTGGAGATCCGAGCGTGTAGTGTCACACTAGTGCACCCCTGCAGGGAAGATTAATCTATCGATAGCCGTGTCCACGGTAACAGGACGCTTTATGCTGAAGCCAGATCCTATCACTACAAACTACTACTATTAAACTGTTGGTTCCGGGTTTTCTTCCTCGCGGGGATGTCGAGGAAGGGAACTCGGAGGCAGTATTATTATTAATTATTACAACTTACTATTATACAATGCTGCAGCAACTTCTGCTGCATTGTTATTACATTCATGCTATTGGACTGTTGGATGATTCTTACCTCATGCTGCAAGACTCGTCGGAAGATGCTAGTCTTCGATAAGCCTAGCTTCCTACCCTTATTCTGATTTCTACCTTGCAGTCCACTATATACAGCCTCCCTTTTCCATTTGATACTTGCATAAATGCTTAGTAGCGGACGTAAGACTCGCGGGTATGCTAGATACTCACCTTTGCTTTATTTTCCCCTTTTCGCTTTGCCTGATCGGCCGCTGCAGTCGACGTTGGAGCCCAGGAGAAGGAGATTCCAAGAGGAGCCTACTACGACGTCGAGTTCCCGTTGACTAGGAGTAATTCGGTGGATCCCAGGAAGGAGGCCTCGCCTTTTCGATCTGTATTCTCTGATGTTATTTGTGCTAGCCTTCTTAAGGCAAAACTTGACTAACTATGTCTGTACTCAGATATTATGTTTGTATGACTTATGTATTCGGGTCCGTGTGACCCCACTTCATTGTAATATTTTTGGTTTATCCTTTTGTGTTTAGTGTTGTGCTGTGATATTCTCACCGTGGCACCTTGATCTCGATCATGTACCCTGCGTGTATGATTACTGTACATGATCGTAAATCGAGGGCGTCACACCGAGCAAGCTCCGATGCAGAGAATTTCTCAGTTCTTGGGCAAGGCTCAAACGACTATGATGCTTGCGATCTCCTTCAACTGCCAGTCGAACCACAAAGTCGTCTCCAGTCTCGTCGCATCGAAGAACAAACTCAAGGCCCGTCTTCGCGCTGCAGGAGAGGCCAATGTCAGCGATGATGAGTGTCCTCCAGATGCCCCTCCTTCTGACCTCGGTTTCGACTTCCCCTCAGGCCCGAAGTCGGCAGAATTCTTCCCTGATGCCTCAGGTGCTAGTGGCAGTGGGAACCACTACTTCGTTCCTCTGGTGTTGCCCTTTTTGGTACTTGTTGCCAAAGGGGGAGAGACATATATCTATCAGTTTGTGCTGAAGAACTTATGTCTACTACATTTCCGTGGTGTAATAAGCTATTATCGTTATGTTTCCTGTGGTACTTGGTTATGTGTCCTATGGAAATTGGTTGTATTTGGTTTGATGTCTTTATGCATGGATCTTATGTACCTTTGTGGCTTGGTTGTTATATGGTTCCAAATGCACTGATAATCTTGCTATGTGTTGATCACTTCCATTCTTCATTCATTGCATGCATAAAAGTGATAATGACATAATTCTCAAATGCGGAAGAGTTTTATTTCTTTTACTTCTCTCAAATATGTGCATCTTGCGTATTGACTTAACTCTACATGCACACATTGAGGGGGAGTTCACCGTAAAACTTGCTCCCACTAGTTTCATTGTAATATCAGTTAGGGAGCTATATGTATGTTGGCATCAACTACCAAAAAGGGGGAGATTGAAAGTGCAATCATGCCCTGAATTATATTTTGATGTTGATGACAATATACATATAGGGGACTAATAATGTTTGTCAAGTATATCTCAGGTATTTGTTCCTGGAATCAACTGTGTGGGTGGATCATGGACCAATGAAATATATTATAGGCTCAAGAATATGCAACCAACGGCATTAAAGCGTAAGCTTTTTCGGTTATTCTTGAGTATAGGGATCCCCGCACTATTAAGAGGGGATCAGTGGGAAAGCGCTCATAGGTTTGCTCAATTATTGAATAATCATAAGTCATGTGCCATAATGATTCTTATGCTTAAAATATCCCATTGATATTGAGCATCATTCACTCTGCACAAAACTCAGTTGCCCTCATCGGACGTCCGGTTGGTGTCGGACGTCCGGTACATTGCTGTACCGGATGTCCGGTTGCCACCGGAATTAGGGTCTCGATGATCAGTGGTAAAATGACACTTTTGGTCGGATGTTCATCAAGCGTCGGACGTCCGGTCCATCGGATGTCCGACACCCGTCGGACGTCCGATGATTCAAACACTGCTCTGGTCAGTAGGCTTTTCTCTAAAATGGACAGATGTTCGACGGCCTCTGGACATCCGACGCATCGGATGTCCGGAACCCGCCGGACGTCCGGTACCTGTTGCACTTCCTACTTCCTGGGCTATCTGTCTGGCGAATATTGCACTATGGGCTCGGACGTCCGATGTCTCGACATCGGACGTCCGGTTGCCACCGTATGTCTGATACTTATGCAGTCAGACAGCCCCAACGGCCATCTTGGCTGGTGGGATATATATACTCAACCCCCTCACACTATTTGGATTTACCACTTCATTTGCAAATACCCAAGAACACAAGTGCTCCCTCTCTCTCTCCCTCACTAAATCTCAGATCTCGGAGAGTTCCTTGAGAGTTCTAGACGGATCTTTCACCCCGTGATAGATCCGCCCCTTCCCCATCTTTCAACCAAATCAAATCGCGTTTTGAGCAAGTCTTGAGCTTTCCCCATTGATCTTGTTACTCTTGGAGGTTGGAGACTCCTAGGAGGGTAGGAGTTCTTCGGAGAGGAATCGACAATTGTGATTACCACCGTAGAGTTTGTGAGGGTTTGGTGACCACCTTTAAGGTCAATCGGTAGTGGTTGGGAATCGCCTTCGTGGTGATATCTCCAGGGGAATAGAGTGAGCCTTCGTGGCGTTGGTGTGCCTTCGTGGTTTCACCCACTCTCTCCGAACGGTGAGTAGCTTCCCTCCAAGGAAGTGAACATTGGGATACATCGTTGCCTTTGCGTCATTTGGTTATCCCTACTCTTTCCCCTGATTACTTGTGCTAGCGCATTATTCACCCCTCACTTGTTTTAGTATATTGTGCTTATTGTTTATCTTGTCATAGCTAGGTCAACCTTGCAATTGTTAGGCACACCTTTATGGTCCGCATTATTGCCTAAAATTGCTAAGTAGTGTTAAAATTTGTAATAAGACCTATTCACCCCCCCTCTAGGTCTATCTCGATCCTTTCATTGTGCCATGTTCTTCTGTTGTTATTTGCTGGTCAAATAAAAGTGTATTTGACCCCCTTTTTACCGTTGCTTTATTTCGAATTGTTTTCAGGGTTTTCTTGTTGAAGACCATGAGATTTCCATCCACCTTGTTGGTGAAAGGCAAGCCACAACTTCTTTTGCACCCTCTTAAAGCTTTGATATGCTTTAAAAATTTCCTAAATCTTCGGTGATGTGGTGAGCTTGATATGCTTTGATCATGTCCTGTTTGGACCACTTTGGTGATATTACATTGTTACATTATGCTTGACTATGTTAATACCATGATATGCCATGTTATGCTTGCAGGCATCATAATCACTGGTGGTATTCATGATCTTGATATGTTGCATATTACCACCTTCCTCATCTTGCTATGGCTATGTTGCATGTTAATACCATCTTGATCATCTTAATATGACCAAGTTAATCAACTAAATGTGATTTGAATCATGATGTGACTATAACCGTACCTTGGCTTGTTCTACCTATGTTGATATGGCTTGTATATGAATACTCATGTTGCACCTGATGCTTGTGTTTGCTGTTGGAGATATGTTTGTGCCAAATTGATCAGGTGCCACCGAACGGAACTTATCAAGTGCAGCCACACTCTCCTATATGGGAAGGCCTTGGCTTAGTCTATCGGTGTGCTCTCTTATTCATATCACCAACGAGGGGAGGCTATGCGCGCGCGGTTACCCTGGCCCGGTAAGCGGTGATAGTCTCGAGAGCCAGTTTGGTTATTGCGCACAGTCCCCGTTTGGGACAAAGTTGATGGACCATGCGATAGTCAGTCGCCATGTGATGGCAGGTGTGTTTGGAGGACACGGGGCTACCGAGGGCATGACTTGCTAAGCGTGCCAGGTGATACGGTAAGGGAGGCATGAAGTAGATAGGTCTCGTTGGAGAAGTCCTAGTCCATTCCGAGGGACAAGTTCCAAGGTACTGGATGGAGGAAGAGCTCCATAGTGTGGGTAAATTGCACAAACTCTGTAGAGTATCACAAATCTTCTCGAATAGCCGAGTCCAAGGTATTGGACACAGTTCGTACTACGCCACACCATGGGATCAGCATGAGTTCGGTGGGATGATTGTGCTAAGTTGTTGGTCATCCGATGACCCGTTGATCATGCGATGATTGGACTGGTCGAGTGGTAATAGAATGACACCTAACTCGTTGATGGTCATGCGATGACCGGTGCTTGAGTCTGTGAGGACTCCAAGGTAAGCCACATGATCATGCGATGATCATGTGGGGTCCAGGTGATCTTAAATGATGGTCGCTTGTGCATTAGTCTTAATGCTGATAATATACTTGATGATTATCTTCTTGGATGATGTTGATGCTCATATGGTTAATTAATTAATATAATTTAACTTGCTTGCCATGTTATTGTTTTGCATTGGTGCATTGGTTGTTGTGAGATTGAAATTACATTCGATGTACTGACCTGGCGTGTCATCCCAGATTTGCAGGCAATGCTTTGGATGCGTAGGACGATGTTCCCGGTGTTTGCGAGCTAGGAGATGTCCCAGCCAGTGTCCCTGTGGATTGGAGTTCATCACCGTCGCCGTTGTTCCGCTGCTAGAGAGTTATGCTGCTACTTGATGTAGATCCGTGGCGAGCTTGAGGAGCAAGCTTGTTCTTCGTCTCGCTCCGCCAACATTGTAATAACCCTCTTACGTATCTTTGGTAATAGAAAGTTGTCCAGTTCTATATCAAGCAGTGCCGTGTTCCAGAAGAGTCGATCTCTGGGCTGGAGCACGGGGCATTCCGGTCCTCTGAGCCGGGGTGCCACAACACTAAGTATCAGAGAAGGACTGGCTGTAGGACACCCTAGTCCGCGTGAACGTTAGAAGGACGTTAGATTGACGTTAGACCTAGAGGTTCTGGCCTGCATGTGTGATGCATGTGATTGCTGCATTTGATTGCTGCATATAGATGGCATTCTTTCGCTAACGAGCTAGCTGATGATTGTAGATGGCGGAGTATCCACTCGACCACCTAAGATTCCGCCGTACCAAGTGCTTCCGATGAAAATCGGAGGATCAATGCTGGAGTACCGTGCCAAGGTCCTCATAGCAGTCAACCTCCCCATCGGCAAGCGCGCCTACCACTTCCAAGGTGGATTCGCCCCGACCTCAGATCGTGTCGTCCAGCTAGCTTCTTTGGCATAAATCGCAGGTCTTCACCAGCAGGAGAGCGCGATGTATCAGGATCGTGCCTTCCATTTCTATCCCACCTTGATCTCAATCCTCAGCAAATAGGATTCCCTCGGCCTCTTGCGGAAGCCGACGCAACGGTGACCTGTATGTATCACTACATGGTCGCCGAGTACGCCCTCCTCATCGAGCTGGTCAGTGATGCAAGGGAAGAAAGAAGGTCGCTTGCCGTAGCCTTGGCTTCGGCAACTCCTCCGCCAGATCCCCATGCATCCGACAATCCGTCGATAGATCGTAACGCCTAAGTTTCGCGTGGTGCATGTTGCATGTTGCTTGTTGCATATTGGTTGATGATGTGCTAGCGGTAATAAATGATCTATTTATCTGTAATCCCGATGCACTTTCGTTGCTATTGGTCTTTGCTTCTTTGAATTTCCTTGTCGGTTCATTATTTGGTTCTTCAGTGCTTAATGAATATGTTTTTGCAGGTAGCACATGACTCGGATGAAACCTTGCTCGATTTCCTTTTGATGATGGCGCCACGCCTGGTTCTGAGATGATTCATTTTCGGCCGTCCGGAGTGGATGCCTATTTTACATTTCTCTTTTCAACATCCGACCAGTGTTCTGAGCTGCTTTTCGACCATCTCGGGCAGTTGTTGAGTTTCTTTTCGCAGTGGCGACCCTATGTTCTGAGCTGTTTTCTGGGCCGTCTTAGGGGACCTCTGCATTATTTTTATCAACGTTGTGTCATGCTCTGAGTTGATTCTTGGTCGGCCGTCTTGAGCGGCGCTTGAGTTATTCCGGTAAAAGTCCCAGATCAGAGTTGTAAAAACCATTCTGGTGGATACTGGGTTTTTTTCGTTTTTATGCAAAGGATTCAGATGGTCACCGACTACCGCTAAAGCTTTTGAAGTGATTCTTCTATCGATTCTTGTTGATCTTCGCTCCGTCGGGTTTTTTCATTGGTTTTCATTCGGTTCTTCGTTTGGTTCCTCGGTGTCGCTTTATCTAGTCCTATGTCCCCCGGAGGGAAAACCCTATGTTCTGAGCTGTTTTCATTCGGTGGATACTGGATTGATCGGACGGCGGACAAGCGACACATGGGGCACGATTTACGCAGCTTCAGGCCCCCAGAGGGAAAACCCTACATGCTGCTTGTCTGATCTTATATTGATGATGATGTACAGAGGTGTCGCGAGGGCTTTGGTGGAGAGAGATCTGTCTAGTCCTATGCGTGGGGGTTGTGTTGTTGGCTTGTGTCCTGTCTAGAGAGGTTCCCCTGCCTCGCCTTATATAGATAGCCAGGTAGGGGTTTACATGAGTCCTAGTGGACTACAAGTAGGAGTCCTTGTCTTGCGCCTCAAGTCTTGGGCCTCATGTCGGTTCGCGAGTCTTCTAGCGGGCCGCAGTCTTGACACGCACCAGGTAGCCTCACAGTGAGGAGTCGTGGGGTCACCCCCTCGTCAGTAGCCCCCGAGTGCCTGGGGGACTCGAAGAGTCGCGCAGGGACTTGAATCTGCTGTAGCCGCCGTAGTGTGTGTCGATCATTGGCTGATGAGTAGTCGAAGATGTCGTAGTACGCTCACGATGGGAGTATTTGGATGAAGCATCAAAATTTCAGTCGAGTTTCTCTTCTTGTAGGATGTGCGAGCAGCGTTTGCCGGGTGCGCGTCAACGCTCCCGATCGGAGTAGCCCCCGAGGCTATGTGCGACTCATAGAGTCGGGCATAGGCTCAAGTTGTTGTTAAGCTAACCCCGTCGTTCTTGTCAGATGCGCAAGTAGTGCTCGTCGGGTGCGCGTCAGTGCTCCCGATGGGAGTAGCCCCCGAGGCTATGTTCAACTGCTTGCAGTCGAGCATAGACTCAAGACTTCTTCGTCGTCGAGTAATTTTCATCCGAGGAAGTGCTCGACTCTGGTCTTGCGTCGTAGGCGTGAGTTGTTGTAGGGACCAGTCGTGGACGAGGAGGTTGGCCTCGCCGCGTCATGAGGGCGCCCAACCCCCGAGCATCTGCTAAGAAGGATAAAAAGGTGCAACTGTATTAAGATGTACTTGCGCGATATACAAAATAATTATAAGGTGAGTGATTTGTAGACATTGCACTTTTATCGAGTGGATAATGGAGCAGCACATAAGGTGTATGCGTGTCTTTTCATGAGTAGGCCCTCCGGGAGCATACTCTTGCCGGGCAACAGCGACGCGATGCCAGACTTGTTGGACTCGGAGACAAGAGCGTCCTTTTGGTTCCCAGCCTCACTACTTTGATGAACGCGAATAAACAACATATAAAACTAAGCATGATCCAAAGGATAGTTTTGAAGCCCTAGGGAAGATTCTGCACGACTCCGTAGTCGACAGGATGATTTTGTAGCCCTCATATGTTTCTGCACGAGTGCGTAGCCGACATGATGATTTATTAGCCCTCAGATATTTCTGCACGAATGCATAGCCGGAAGGATGATTTTTTAGCCCTCAGATGTTTGTGTGCGACTACGTAGTCGTCTTTGGCGACTGATCGAGAATGTATAAAGGTTTTGGAATCATAGCATAAGAGTGTAAAGAAAATTAGCTGTAGGATCGACGCGGCGGAGAATGTCGAAGATGAGCAGTCGACGAGGCAAGACGGAGTCGATGCAGCAGACGGTCTTGATGCGATGGGTGGTGTCGGTGTAGAGGACGGAGTCGATGTGATGGCGACTGCGACGTTCAGCCCCAGAGTCCACGAGCCCCCGAGTCTGCGATCCCATGAGTCCGCGAGCCCCCGATTGTTCAGGTGGCGGAGTTGCGAGGCGAATTCTTCATAATGAATTTATCCGACGAGTGATGAGAGGACTCGACGCGGTGATTCCTGCGCGATGGAGCTCGTTACGGGAGAGCCCATACAAAGGAGCTCGGCGCAGGATGATTTGTGTGCTTGGAGTTGACGGTGCGGCGAGTGACCGAGAAGGACTCGATGCGTCGGGAGGGATCCTTCGATTGCTCGTTGGGTGATGTCATTGTAGCGGCACGAGTCGATGTAGAAATCTTGGCGAGTCATCCATGGTATGTCGAGTTGGAGTAGAAGCCTTGTGGATCAAGATTGAACACGAATTCGCGATCTAGATTGAAAAACGCGTTGCAGTGCGAGAGCTGCCGACGGAGATCTAACCGTTGGAATTTTCTGAAAGTTTGTGTGCTGATGAGGGATTGAATACCACATGCTTTCACCGAAGGAATCTTCAATTTGATGTCTGAGCCAATGTCAGGAATTTTTGTGCTGGAGTCGCGCGGAGTTCCTTCATATTCCGAGAGTGCTTCAGTGCGCGGGTCACCGAGGTAGATCCAATCGTTGGAATTTGCTAAAATTTTCACATATTTTCGAAAATTGAATTTCGCATCTTTCAACCGAAGGGATCGTCGAGATGAGCTCCGAGTCGTCGTCTTGAGTGCCTGCAACACAGACGTTTTCTTTTGTCCTCTAGGCTGCACGTGAGCGCTTTTGTTGATGTCGATCTTCGAGTGGCGCGCTCGCAATTTTTCTTGTTTTCTTCGTGAGCTTGATGTAGATATTGATGTAGTTGTTGAAGAAGACCTTGAGTTGTGACTTGCTGGAGACGGGTTTGTCGAGATCGTGATTCCAACCTGCGCAGTTCCCACAGACGGCGCCAATTGACGGGGATCGGCCCCGGCAAATCCCATGGTCAGGGACACTGGGTTAGTCATAGAGAAGGCACAGGTTGGACGATACTCGTCGGCTAACAGGAGAAGCACTTCCTGCTCGATATTATTGCGTGAGGAGGCGATTACAGAGGAGGCCAGACGAGTTCTCGCAAGACTGGGTGAGTATATGTGTATTGGATTGATCGGACGACGGACAAGCGACACATGGGGCACGATTTACCCAGCTTCAGGCCCCTAGAGGGAAAACCCTACATGTTGCTTGTCTGATATTGTATTGATGATGATGTACAGAGGTGTCGCGAGGGCTTTGGTGGAGAGAGATCTGTCTAGTCCTATGCGTGGGGGTTGTGTTGTTGGGTTGTGTCAGAGGTGCCCCTGCCTCGCTTTATATAGATAACCAGGTAGAGGTTTACATGAGTCCTAGCCGACTACAAGTAGGAGTCCTTGTCTTGTGCCTCAAGTCTTGGGCTTCATGTCGGTTCGCGAGTCTTCTAGCGGCCCCCCAGTCTTGACACGCACCAGGCAGCCTCACAGTGAGGAGTCGTGGGGTCACCCCCTCGTCAGTGTGGTACTGGCAGCTGGGCATCCCGATGCCCTATCCTAACATCCACCTCCCTCGCAACTGGAGATTGAACCCGATGCGGGTGTTGGTGCCACCACAGGAGGTGGTGGACGAGTACGCCGCCCCCGCTGCCGCGGTAGGATCATGAAACATGCACAACCACCACATCCATCCTCGCCCACATTGCGGGTAGATCTGCGTCCATCGTCGGCTCATCCCCCAATGAGGCGTTGTGGGTTAATGATTTGCGAGGTGCCGAATCCCACACTGCAGCCGCGACTTGAGGATGATGAGGACGCCGAGGAACTTACTACAAGCCCATCGTCGAGCTTATTGTCCCCGTGGAGGACAAGAAGTGGTTAGGCTACCTCAAACCTCCTCGCGATTAGCACAGTGAACCTGCCGCGCGGATCTATGAGGCGTCGCCGCAACAACCGTCTCCTCTAATGCGGCTGAAAGGATTGGAATGTCGACTAGAGGGGGGGTGAATAGGCGACTAACTATTTTAAAGCTTTTCTTAAAAAATTAAGGCTAAACAAATGAAGTAGGTTGTCTTGATGTGCAACTAGGTGAGCAACCTATAAGCCAATGAATGCAACACTAAAAGAGCAAGCATAATATGAACGATGAAATAAGCTTGCACAAATTAAAGGTAAATAACCAGTAAAGGAAACACGTGAGACAAAGATATGTTGCCAAAGTTCCTTCTCTTATGAGAAGTACGTCTCCGTTAGGAGAGGGTGTGGAAGACAATGCTCACACGAAGCCAATGAGGGTCACCCTATTCTCCTCACCCTCTCACCAATGCAAGATGCCGTGATCCACTAAGCGGTGGCCTTGAAGGCGGCGACTGAACCTTTACAAACAAGGTTGGGGCAATCTCCACAACTTAATCGGAGGCTCCCAACACAACCGTGAAGCTTCACCACAATGGAATATGGCTTCGAGGCGACATCTTCCTTCTAGGGCACCAATGCACCCAAGAGTAACACGATCCACAATGTATTAATGGGGGGCCTCCTGTTCTAATCCCTAGAGCAACAACAACTTTTGATGGCTAGGGAGGGATATTGGGCCCAAATGGAGCTTGGGCATCAATGGAGGTATGAGCAAGGTAAGAGGTCAGTCAACTTGGAGAAGAAGACCTTCCTTTTATAGGTGGGCTCAAAAAAACCGTTGGCAGGCTCGCCAACCATGGTACTACCGCTCTAGGAGTGGTAGTACCGTTGGTGCGATAGTTCTATTTGGAGTACCGCTAGAGAGGTACTACCGCGAGCAACATGGTACTACCGCCCCAGCGGTACTACCGAAGCCGAGGCATGGGGGCTAAACCCCAACCAGGCGCGAAAAGGGCTACGGCCCAAGCCGCGGTCACAAATCCACGACCGGAATTCATCGGGCGCACAATTGGGACCCGATGCCTCGAACCCGCTCTACGCGACGTCCGACTCCCTAAGGATATCAAAGGGACCAAAAAGGTGCTAAACTACACAACTAACAAGGACCCGATCGCCTGGATCGAGAGTTACGAATTAGCCATGGATATGCTGGAGGTACCTGATGAAGTCTGTGCCCGATATCTCACAATGATGCATGACGGATCGGCTCGTAACTGGCTCCAAAACCTCCCGGACAATTCTGTCCATACCTGGATCGAGTTAAAGGAGAAATTCATCAAAAAATTCCAAGGAACATGCAAGCGCCCGTCTACCATCGTAGATTTGGAGCATTGCGTACAAAGGGGAGGGGAATCAGCCCACCAATGGGCACGACGAGTCGCAGAAATCATACACTCATCGGATAGCATCACATCACAAATGGCCGTCCTAATCCTCGAAAAGAACAAACTTTTTGAACCTTCGGTTCATAAACTTGGCCGAATAAAACTAAAGGTCAGAGACATGGGGTACCCATGGACGGCATCACCAAGTATGTCGAATCCGACAAATCCAAAGACGGCGACTCCGATGAAGACAAATCCGCCAAAACAAAAAATAACGGAGCCAAGGGTAACCCCGACCAAGGCTCCAATAGTGGAGGAAGCGCCCACAAAGGAAAACCAGAGCAAGGAAGCTCCGATTTTATAGCAAATACGAAGTCCGATTTCTAGAAGCAGAAACCAGGGAGCAACTTTAAAAGGCCGACTCAGTTTGGCCGACCCTCAAATTACGAAACAAGCCATGAAAGGGCCATACCCATAGCACATCAAGCCAAACCGACTGGCTAGTCACTCATGGGAAGACTGTTTCTACATGGAAGGTTTCAAACAAGAGCATCTTCAAGGAAACTATGGTGACCACCAGGGCCCACCAGGTGGAGGCCCTCCTGGATACAGTAGCGGTAGCCCAACATCATCAAACCCAAACGCCGGCTTCCAAGGTTAAGGATTCCAAAATAAGGGGAACCACGGAGCCGTCCATCATGGAGCGTCCAGTGGAGGCCAGCGTCAGGTACCAAGTGACGTCCACCAAATACAACTGGGTCTTGCCGACTTCTAGGACCAGCCAAAACAACTCAACAATAGCAGACCCTACCACGTCTTCACCACAAATAACAGTAACAAGGGGAGGAAAATCCCACAACGAGCCATATCCCTCCTAGTCGCCACAGAACCGGCATGGCCACGCTGGTTCAATTGGTCGGAACAAACCATCACCTGAAGCCGGGCAGAGCACCCTCCTAGAGTCGACTACCTAGGAGCCTTGGCACTGGTGATTGCGCCTCAATTATATGGGCACACTTTGGATAAAGTCCTCGTGGACGGTGGAAGCAACATCAACATCCTCTATCACGATGCATTTTTCCGCATGGGCTTATCCAACAAGCAGTTACAACCCTCTACGACTACGTTTCACGGCGTTGTCCTAGGCAAGTCGGGCCGACTCATCGGTCGGGTTGCCCTAGAAGTGGCCTCCGGAGACATCACCAACTTCTGCTCCTGGGTCTTAAATTTCGAAGTCGTCAAACTACGAAGCCCCTACCATGCCATTCTGGGGAGACCGGCTTACGCCAGATTCATGGCACGACCCTGATACATCTACCTCAAGCTAAAGATGCCGGGACCACAGGGCGTAATCATAGTATCTGGTAGTCATGAAATCGCTTTGGCATGCGAGAAAGACGATGCCACCTACGCAGAAGGCGCTTGCATCAAGGAAACAAATAAGATACAAGCCCTCGAAGATCCGGCAATTTCATAAGCAATTCGGCGAAACAGGCCCCAGCTCACGAATTATCAGACCTCACAACCGGAAGAAACTTAGAGCTACCGCTTCCTGCAGGATGGCACAAGTTTCCTTCCCCGCAAGCCGGGTCATAACGTTCTTCCCAAACCAAACGCTCCCTCCCTTTCCTTTCCCTCCTCTGCTATCATGCTCTATACCCCATTTTTCTTCCTCAACTCATATGCACACTTCTTTTACATTCTTGTTTGCAACTACTTTGTATCATAGGCCTATCACGGCACCCCTTCCGCCTGTCTTCCCGATGCAAACTCGCACTCAGATGACCTAGCTTCATAACTTAAAGTTCAATAAATAATGGTGCTGTAAAGGAATCCAAGTTGACCCTGAACTTAAGTCCGCCTAGCACTAGCACAAGTCATGCGACGCCGGCTTACAGAGGAGTCGTACTTACGCGCATTTTTGTGATGAACAATTCCTTTTCATTAAGTTACTCGGTGACATTCGATTGTGGAGCCGACCGATCCTGAACTTACTTGATCAAAGGATGTTGTTATCACGCGCACGGTCGACTTGTACTAGCGTTAAAAGGTAGGAGCGAACATTCAAACAACAATCACGAACATAATAAACCAACATGTGCCAAAACATAGGCAGAGTATTATAGACAAGATACTCATGTTTGATTACATTGGCACAAGAAGCCACTGCTGGCGTGAGAGTTGACGGGTGTAGTTGCTTGCTTCCCCAGCAACGGCGCTCGAAATTTGCTTGATACGCGAGAGATGATAATTACTTCTCACCCTTCGTTTGTTACCCAAAGTGGAAAGTGAGATGCAGCGTAGAGGCAAGTTTCCCTTGGTGAAGATACCAAGGTTGAGAGTGTCGACCAGTAGGACTCCGATAGTGATAAGTAGGTGGTGAAGCGAGCAACGCGCCGTTTGAGATATTGCTATCTTAACCTGGACCTGCACACATACACAAATAACTTTGCTCCCAACGAAGTTGAGAGAGGTTGTCAATCTCTCCGGTCTTGCTGTTTAGAAAGGATCAAACACAAGGGATAATGATAATTATAGCAACTGGAAAGTAAAAGCAGAAAAGTAAATAAGCGTGTAAACCGTGATGAGAATATGGACCGGGGTCCCGTGATGTTCACTAGTGATGTCTCTCTCCCTAAAGACGATAAAACTGCTATGCGAGGTGAACAAATTACAACTAGGCAATTGACATGGTTATAAATGCACCGCAATGCTAACTATGCTACAAAAAAGGAAGAGGCTCAAAATCATGGACAGTACGCCAAAATAAGTAGACCAAAGTCCAACTACATCTACTACTAATCATCCACCTTGAGATATCTATCCAGAACATCTCGCTGGTACTTAGTTGCGAGCCCCACCCAAAGTGTAAACCCAAAGCAATAGACAACTGCATTAAAAATCACTCTGCGTAAAGTAAACAATCCTTGCAACCGTGGTTACAAGCACCGTTGCTTTCCCCCTTGTGGCAATAGCACATCCCCTAGACGCATGTTTCTGTCACTCAAGCGTGTCATCCGGGGGCATGAACCCACAATCGAGCATAACGTTCCCTCTTGAAGTTACTACCTACTACTTGGCCAAAGAAATAAACAGCAACGTAGACCATGCAAGAATCACTTAGGAACAAAAATATAAAAGATAAGAACCAAATATATTACTCTATCGGAATCTCAACATAATCTCATAATCCATCAGATCCCATCAAACTCAGCATAGCAACCGTAGAAAGATTACATATGTGCCTCGATCATGTAGGGCAGCTCACGAGGTCTAAACCATGAAGAACAAAGAGGGGGGGAGAACATCACATAGCTACTGATCACGGACCCATGGTCCAAAGGAAACTACTCACGACACATCTGGGAAGCGTCCATGGTGGAGGGGAAGCTCCTGGAGGTCGATCCTCCCTCTGGCAGGGTGCCGGGAAGAGGTCTGCTGGCGCTCCCGATCTTGGAAGTGCGGCGGCGGCGGAAC
This sequence comes from Bromus sterilis, assembly GCA_950022295.1. Lineage (NCBI taxonomy): Eukaryota > Viridiplantae > Streptophyta > Magnoliopsida > Poales > Poaceae > Bromus > Bromus sterilis. Next base: position 283,835,552 of record OX465597.1, read on the forward strand.
AAAGGCGAGATCGCGGAAAAGGGTTCTCTCCCCGGAAGTTTCACGACAGGGAAATAAATAGGCGAAGGGGGGCAACCAGGGGTCCAGGCGGCACCTTGGCGCGACCCCACCCTAGGGCGCGCCGGGAGGGCGTCTGGGGCCCTGGTGGGTCCCCTCTAGCCCCTCCTAGGTGATTCCCGAAGCTTCCGGTACCCTGATTTTTTTATTGTATTTTTTCCGGAATTTTCGGAGCATTTTTAATATGGGGGAAACCTGAAATAGAAAAATAGCAGAAAACAGAAACTGGCACTGGGGTGCACTGAGTTAATAGGTTAGTCCTAATATGATCAAAAGTGTATGAAAGTGTATATAAAACATAGAAATATCACACAAAACATGCATGGAGCAAGAAGAAATTATAGATACGTTTGGGACGTATCAACATCCCCAAGCTTAACTCCTGCTCGTCCTCGAGTATGTAAATGATAACAAGCATAATTTCTGTGCTGACATGCTAGCAACCGTATAAGAACTTTGAAAAGTAAAGCAACCAAGGTATATGATTCAATTCAAGTCATAACATGCAAGAGTCTATATTAGCATTGAAACAAGCAACGAAAGAACATTTGGTATAAGAGCTCTCGCTGTCCGTGACTCGAATGTCTCCAAATGGTGTTTGCCTACAAGAAGGGAGATAGGGAATACGAGAAAAAAAGTATTTTTGTTGAGAACTCAATCTACTAAAGTTTCACACTTGGTTTTCTTTGGAATCTTATCTTGACTCGTCCCCAGACCACTAGCCAGGTACAACTCAATTTGATCAACTCCTTTTTGATATTTTGAGCACTCATGCAATGGATGAGCATAAGCACGAGAGTTGACACTTCGGATGGAAAAGAGAGAAATATGGTGGAGGGGGAAGACAATTAGGTAAGAAAGGCTCACATCAATGAGGAGAATCATAGGCGAGAAGGCCAAATGATAGATATGATGTGAGGAGTAGGGATTTCCATGCAACGGATGCACATATGAGCTAAGAAAAGCTCTCCAATGGAACTAGTGGGGATGCATCTAACTTGCTCGCTCATGAAGACCTAGAGCTTGTTTGAGGAGGCTCATCCTATGAATATGCAAGCCAAGTTCTATAGTGTGAAGGTCCCCACATAGCTAAATGCATAAATGATCATCTCTATGGAGTACAAGGATAAGAGGGAGTACTAGTGTGGATCTTTCGAAAGGATAGTAGTGTTGCCCCTTTCTCTCTTTTTATTTCTTTTTCTCTTTTTTCTATTTTTTTGGATTTTTTTGGTGGCCTCAATGGCTCTTTCTATTCAACTCTCATTTTTTCTCTTTGGGATCTTTTATTTTGTCCACTTTTGGATCTTTTCCTCACTTAAGGGCAACACTCTAATTTACAAGAGGGTATAGAAGATCTTTCACACTTTACAAGGGACTCAAAACATAAAGAAGATGTAGCTATCATGATGTATGCAATTTATGCCTCTTCTAGTGTAGCAGGAACATGTATGACATGAAGATCAAGTCATGAAGAGGTGGATGTTGCATGGCAATATATCTCGGAAAGGATATGGAAATGCCTTGATAGGTAGGTATGGTGGTTGTTTTGAGGAAAGATATAAGGAGGTTTATGATGGCAGAGCGTATCATGCCAAGGGTTTGGAAGTACCGGAGAAGGTGGACGCCAACTCTCGGAGTGATAAGAAGGCAATGCACGGCATGGGAAAGGCTAGCAAATATGAGGAGGTGGAAGTGTCAACTTTCAATACTTACATTAGTCCGAAGAACTCATGCACTTATTATCGGTAACTCTCAATTTAATAAGTAGGCTCACAAAGATACAAGTACCCTGAGGAGGAGTGTATGGGGGTTTGCTTATCCTTGCGCATCCTCGACTCATGGTACGTGAGTGTACTCTAATATCCGATCCCTCCAAAGATTAGTGATCCATCTAGTAGCTAGAGTTCTCAACTAATTTTTGTAGTTTTTGAAAATAAACACGGATTTCCCAAAATATGACACCTATCACTAATAGGCTAGAACTCTTGACACCAAAAGTTCAAACATTACTCTCATCAATACCTCAAAACTATTGCAAGTTACTGCTAAAATTAAATAGCAACCTCAATTACCTACTTTCAAGACAAGACACAACTCAGAGCAACAACCAAATCTCTTAACAAGATAAACATGAAAACTAAAGAGAGTTCCAGAAACAAACTAAACAAAAGCCAAGGCTCTTGCTAAAGACAAACTAAGACTAAAACGAAACATGGAAGTAGCTACAAAAAGATAAAGAACACACAACAGTAAAAAGATAGGCATGCAAAATCCTATGATGTGTTCTAGATTGGAGTGGAGCGTGTTTCTCTTCCACACAAAGTAAGTTGGGGTCTAACTTGTTATTAACAGCCAGGAAAGCTAAAGAAAACTAAAAAGTAAAACCTAAGAGTGAGACGCTCCAAGCATAGCACATAACACATGAAGTGACAAAAATATAGTGAGACGAAGGACGAACTGATGATTGTTGATGGAGAAGGGGATGCACAAAGGCATCCCCAAGCTTAGACGCTTGAGTCTCCTTGAATATTTATTGGGGATGCATGGGGGCATCCCCAAGGTTGAGCGCTTGACACTCCCGGATCTTCTTTCATCATCTTCCATCGCACACTTGAAAACTCCCTTCATACATAACTCATCAAAAGCTGATTAGAGAGGTTAGTACCCTTAATAAAATAATTTTTCCCCACTGGATATAAAGATATTCTTGAAGAGCTACTATTTCTCAAGATTGCCAAAAGGTTTTTGCAAAGAAAAAGCAAGCTTAAGGTTTGCAAAAGTAAGGAAAGGCAAAACAAGGCAGAATCTGTGAAAAACAGAACAGCAGGTAGGAAATACTACCTCTGATCCTAAAAAAGTGTCGCGAGTTACACGATGAACTATAACTATCTTAGTTGTTTTTTCAAGACACTTTTTTAGGATCGGAGGGAGTAATTTTTTTGGGGCACTTCTGCAACTCAAATAAAAAAACTAAGAACATAAGAAAGTTTCACAATTGTATAGAGCATCATGTGTAAAAATTACAACTCAAAAAGATGAATTGGTGATTTGTTCCGATTTTTTCCGTCAAGAAGACAGAATATGTTTTCTGGACAGCATGTCACAACTTTTGCGTCCCTTATCAGAAGAGGCTATAACTTGGCACAAAGCTTGAAAATAAAGATACAATGATGTTGCTACAGTAGTAACAATCATCAAGACCACTAAGAACAGAAGTAAAAACATCTTGGGTTGCTGATGGAACGAATTAACGCCCCCTAGTTGGTTACCCAAAGTGGAAGGTTGAGATGTAGACAACGGAAATTTCCCTTAGCGAAAATGCTAAGGTTGAGTGTCGGACCAATAGGACTCCAACAGATACAAGAAGGTGGTGAAGTGAACAATGGCGCCGTTCACAACTCAAGGTTGCTTACTTCACCTGGACCTTCACACACAACAAATAACTTTGCCTCCCAACGAGTACAGAGGAGTTGTCAATTCCACCGGCCTTGTTGTTTACAAAGGATAAAACGCACGGGATAATAATGATAGTGATAGCAACTGAAAAGTAAGTAAAGCAATAAATTGATAGTGGGTGTAAACAGTATTGGAAACATGGACCGGGGTCCTATGATGTTCACTAGTGATGTCTCTCTCCCAAAAGACGATAAAATAACCATGCGAGGTAAACAAATTACAGCTGGGAAATTGACAGGATTATGTGCGCAAACCAATGCTAATTATGCTATAAAGAAAGGAAGAGGCTCAAAAGCATGGGCGGTACGCCAAGACAAGTAGAACGAAATCCATCTGCATCTACCTACTAATCATCCACCTTGAGATATCTATCCAGAACATCTCGCTGGTATTAAGTTGCGAATCCCACCCAAAGTGTAAACTCAAAGCAACGGACAACTGCATTAAAGAACTTTGCGTAAAGTAAACAATCCTTGCACCCGCAAGTACAAGCACCGTTGTTTTCCCCCTTGTGGCAACAACACATCCCCTAGACTCATGTTTCTGTCACTCAAGCTAGTCGTCGGGGGGCATGAACCAACAATCATGCATAACGCTCCCTCTTGGAGTCACTGCCTACTACTGGCCAAAGCAATAAACATCAACGGAGAACATGCAAGAATTACTCTAGAACATAAATATAAAAGAGGAGAATCAAATATATTACTCAAACACAATCTGAACATAATCTTATAATCCATCGGATCCCAGCAAACTCAGCATAGCAACAGCAGAAATATTACATATGTGCCTCGATCATGTAGGTCAGCTCACAAGGTCTAATCCATGAAGAACAAAGAGGGGAGGAGAACATCACATAGCTACTGATCATAGACCCATGGTCCAAAGTGGACTACTCACGGTTCATCCGGAAAGCATCCATGGTGGTGGAGAAGCTCCCGGAGGTGGTTCCTCCCTCCGGCAGGGTGCCGAGAAGAGGTCTTCTGGTGCTCCCGATCTTGGAAGCGCGGCGGCGGCGGAACAGAGGAGAGATCGTGAAAAAGGGTTCTCGTCACGGGGGTTTCACGTCACGGGGATTATATGGACGAAGGGGGCAGCCAGGGGGCCACCAGGCGTCCAGGCGGACCCCTGGCGTGGCCCCATCCTAGGGCGCGCCGGGAGGGCGCCTGGGGCCCTGGTGGGTCCCCTCTAGCCCCCCCCCCCCCTCGGTGATTCCCGAAGCTTCTTCTACGCTGATTTTTATTGGTTTTTTCCCGAATTTTTGGAGCACTTTTAATATGGGGGAAACCTGAAATAGAAAAATAGCAGAAAATAGGAACTGGCACTGGGGTGCACTGAGTTAATAGGTTAGTCCAAATATGATCAAAAGTGTATGGAAGTTCATCAATATCATAGCAATATCACACAAAAGGGTCATGGTGCAAGCAGAAATTATAGATACGTTTTGGACGTATCAACATCCCCAAGCTTAATTCCTGCTCGTCCTCGAGTAGGTAAATGATAAAAACATAATTTCTGTGGTGACATGCTAACAACCATATAAGAACTTTTAAGTACATAAATCAAGGCATGTAATTCAATTCAAGTCGTAAAAGGGAAGAGTCTATATTTAGCATTGAAATAAGCAACATAAGAACATAAAGGTGCAAGAGCTCTCGCTGTCCGTGAGTCGAATGTCTCCAAATGGTGTTTGCATGCAAGAAAGGGGATAGGGATATACGAGAAAAATAATTTTTTTGTGTTGATAACTCAATCTAATAAAGTTTCAAACTTGGTCTTCTTTGGAATCTTATCTTGACTCATCCCCAGACCACTAGTCAGGTACCAGTCAAAATGATCCACTCCTTTTTGATATTTTGAGCACTCATGCAATGGATGAGCGTAAGCAAGAAAGTTGACACTTAGGATGGCCAAGAGAGAATATGGTGGAGGAGGAAGAAAAAAAGGTGTGAAAGGCTCACATCAATGAGCACAATCATAGGAGAGAGAAAGCCAAATGATAGATATGATGCGAGGAGTAGGGATTGCCATGCAACAGATGCACATATGAGCTAAAGTAAGCTCTCCAATGGAACTAGTGGGGGTGCATCCAACTTGCTTGCTCAAGAAGACCTAGAGCTCATTTGAGGAGGCTCATCATTGGAATATACAAGCCAAGTTCTATAGTGTGAAGGTCCCCACATAGCTATATGCATGAATGATATTCTCTATGGAGTACAAGATATAAGAGGGAGTACGAGTGTGGATCTCTCAAAAGGAATAGTAGTGTGCCCCCTTCTCTCTTTTCATTTCTTTTTGTCTTTTTTGTATTTTTTTGTATTTTTTCGGTGGCCTCAATGTCTCTTTCTATTTCTATCATTTGTCCTCTTTGGGATCTTTTAATTTGTCCACTTTGGGATCTTTTAATTTTTCCACTATTGTATATTTTCCTCACTTTAGGGGAAACACTCTATATATTACAAGAAGTATAGAAGATCTTTCACACTTTACAAAGTACTCAAATCATAAAGAAGATGTAACTATCATGATGTATGCAAATGTATGCCTCTGCCAGTGTAGCAGGATATGCAATGATACTAGCGCGTCATGTAGCAATGATTAGGGCAAGGCCCAACTAGCATGCGGCTCATCGATCAAGCAAGTAGAATGTATGACATGAAGATCAAGTCATGAGAAGGTTGATGTTGAATGGCAATGTATCTCGAAAAGGCTATGGAAATTCCTTGATAGGTAGGTATTGTGGTTGTTTTTAGTAAGGATATAAGGAGGTTTATGATGACAGAGTGTATCATGCCAAGGGGTTGGATGTACCGGCGAAGGTGGACGCCAACTCTCAGAGTGAGAAGGAGGCAATGCACGGCACAGGAGAGGCTAGCAAAATATGGGAGGTGGAAGTGTCAACTTTCGAATACTCACATTAGTCCGAAGAACTCATGCACTTATTATCGGTAACTCTCAATCTAATAAGGAGGTTTCACAAAGAGACAAGTACCCTGAGGAGGAGTGTATGGGGGTTTGGTTATCCTTGCGCATCCTCGACTCATGGTACGTGAGTGTAATCTAATATTCGACCCCTCAGAAGAGTAGTGATCCATCTAGTAGCTAAAGTTCTCAACTAATTTTGTAAGTTTTGAAAATAAACACGGATTGCCAAAAATACGACATCTCTCACTAATATGCTAAAGCTCTTGACACCAAAAGTCCAAACATTACTCAAAACAATACCTCAAAACTATTGCAAGTTACTACTACAACTGAATAGCAACCTCAATTACCTACTCCAAGTCAAGACACAAAACTCAGTGCAACAGGCAAACTCTCTAAACAAGATAAACATGAAAACTCAAGAGAGTTCCAGAAACAAACTAAACAAAAGCTCTTTTTTAAAAAGATAAGCATGAAAACTAAGAGCTAAACATGACAGTAGCTATGAAAAAGATAAAGATCACACACAGCAAAGATAAACATGAAAAATCCTATGTTGTGTTCTAGATTTCGGAAGTGGAGCGTGTTTCTCTCTCACACAAATAAATCTGGGTTCTAACTTGTTATGAACAGCAAGCAAAGCTAAAGAAAACTTAAAAATAAAACCTAAGAGCGAGACGCTCCAAGCATAGCACATAATGCATGAAGTGATAAAAATATAGTGAAACGGGAGACGAACTGATAATTGTTGATGGAGAAGGGGATGCCAGCCTTAGACACTTGAGTCTCCTTGAATATTTCTTGGGTATGCAAGGGGGCATCCCCAGGCTTGAGCGCTTGACACTCCTGAATCTTCTTTCATCATGTTCCCTCGCACACTTGAAAACTCCCTTCATACATAACTCATCATAATCTGATTAGCGAGGTTAGTACCCATAAAAAAAGTTCTCTACTGGAAATAAGGATATTCTTGAATAGCTACTGTTTCTAAAGATTTCCAAAAAGTTTTTGCAAATAAAAAGCAAGCTTAAGGTTCGCAAAATGAAGGAAAGGCAAAACATGGCAGAATCTGTGAAAAACAGACAAGCAGGTAGTAAAGAATTTTTTAGGGATACTTCTGCAACTCAAATAAAAAAAATCAGAACATACGAAAGTTCCATAATTGTATAGAGCATGTTGTGTAGAAATTTCAGCTCAAAAAGATGAAATGGGGTTTTTCTGTGATTTTTCAAGTCACGAAGACAGAATCTGTTTTATGGACAGCATGTCACAACTTTCACTTCCCTTGTCATATGAGGCTATAAATGGCACAAAGCTTGAAAAGTAAAGATACAATGATGTTGCTACAGTAGTAGCAATCATGAAGACCACTAAAAACAGAATAAAAACAAAAGGGAAATCCTAAATTCGTTGCGGGCTGCCTCCCGAAAGCGCTTCTTTCAAGCCATTAGCTAGGCTTAATGCAGTAAGATCAAGTCTTTTCAAGAAAATAACTAGCCCGTGTGACGGACTCAAAAGGCAACTTAATATTTTTCCTAGGTAAGTGTTCCATCCCTTTCTTGAGAGGGAATTGTAATTTTATAATCCCTTCTTTCATATCAATAATAGCACCCACGGCGCGAAGAAAAGGACGTCCCAAAATAATTGGACAAGAAGGTTCACATTCAATGTCCATAATAGTAAAATCAACAGGAACATAATTGTCATTGACAATGATAAGAACATCATCGATCTTCCCCAAAGGTTTCTTTATAGAAGAATCGACAAGACGAACACCAAAAGAACAAGGATCAAAAGGTTTCAATTCAAATATATCATACATTCTTTTGGGCATAACAGAGGTACTAGCTCCGACATCACATAAATCATAGCAAGAAAAGTTATTCAACTTAATTAATTTTAATCATAGGATCCCAACCATCTTCTAGCTTTCTAGGTATGGAGGCTTCTACCCTAAGCTTCTCCTCCCTAGCTTTAATGAGAACATTAGTGATATGCTCCGTGAAGGCAAGGTTAAGTGTGCTAGTGTGGGGGTCTCTAGACATCTTGTGAGGGAAACGAATAACTTCAGAAAGCTTGCAATTATCAAAATCAAGGTCACTACTATCAAGTAAAGTAGTAATGGTGTCCTTTAGGTTCACTTGTTTGGTAGCTTCTATAGTCATAGGAATTTCTTCTTCTACGGTTGAGGTCATAGCATCACCATTAATAGGTCCTATGGGACCAGGGGTGCATTGGGTGCTAAGAGTTTGGATATCCTCAACCACTTGGATAGTAGCAATGGTATGGTGTGTAGGAAGGCTCTTAATTCTATCTTCTTCCTCCTTTTCTCTAGCCCATCTCTCTTTAAGTTTAGCAATCATTCTAATGTTTCCATTAATTTGCACTTGGATGGCATTCATAGGAGTGAACTTCCTCTCGTCAAGAGGAGAAGTTATAATTTATGAAATTCTACTTCATGGGCTAAATTGTCTACCTTCGACGAGAGGTTATCTAATTTGTCTAGTTTTTCCTCTACGCTCTTGTTGAAGGATTTTTGGGTAGTGATAAAGTCTTTAAGCATACTCTCTAATTCAGAAGTGGAGTTCTTGGTGCTAGGATAAGTGTTGTTGTTCCCATAGTTGGAGGAAAACGGTCTAGGATTGCTACCAAATTACTCCTATAAGAATTTTTATTGAAGTTGTTTCTAGAGATAAAGTTCAAATATACTTGATCTTGAGCAATCGAGGAATTTAAAGGTACATCATGAGGATCAATAGGAGATTGCTTGGTAAGTAGAAACATAGTCAAGTAAACTTTTTCATTTAGGGAGGGGATCTCCTCGACCGAGTTTACCTTCCTACCTGTTGGAGCTCTTTCGGTGTGCCACTGGGAATAGTTGGTCATCATCTCATCGAGAAGTTTTGTGGCAGCACCAAGTGTAGTTGACATAAAGGTTCCTCCCGCGGCCGAATCAAGAAAGTTCCGTGAGGTAAAGTTCAAGCCTGCATAAAAAGTTTGGATAACCATCGAAGTAGTCAAACCATGCGTAGGGAAATTCTTAACAAGAGATTTCATGCGTTCCCAAGCTTGGGCAACGTGTTCATTATCCAATTGTTTAAATTTCATAATATTACTCCTCAATTGGATAATCTTAGCAGGGGGTAGTACTTCCCAATAAAAGAATCCTTGCACCTATCCCAAGAATCTATGCTATTCCTAGGCAAGGATTGAAACCATATTTGAGCTTCATCTCAAAGAAAAAAGCTTAAGTTTTACAATATCACCATGTACTTCTTTGTACTTTTGCATATCACAAAGCTCAATAAAATTATTTAAGTGCAAAGCAGCATCATCTCTAGCACCAGAGAATTGATCTTTCATAACAAGGTTCATCAAAGCAGGTTTAATCTCATAAGAAGGTGCTGAAGTAGCAGGTGTAGCAATAGGAGTGCAGATGTAACACCCTCAGATGCCTGTAACAGTAATCATCATCACTGTTGACTATCACTGTTTGTTAATCCCTGTTATTCCCTGACCTTAATCAAACTTTGCTTCTGCTCCATCCAAACCATGCTGGTTGGTAATCAAAACACAAAGCCCAATGCATTTCGCTCATCATGAAACCAAACCCTAGTTGAAACTACCTCAAATGGAAATTTAAAACAAAAGTGCTCAAATAAAGTTGTTCCAAAAATCATGGAACTATTTTTGTAAATTTCCTAAAATCATTACAATCATGTGGGACCAACTTTGATAATTTTTGGAGTTGTAGAAAATTCCAAACAATTCAAACAGTAGGTTAAAACCCTTACTTGGGGCATTTAATATTTAAATTAAATATCAAATGATTTTATTTTGCTGCAAAACTTTTTGTGGCACCTCAGTAGTATATAAACCTAATTTACAAACACCAATATTATTTTTCAAAAATGCTAGGGTTAACAAATCAATTACAGAAAGGAATTTGAATTAGCAGAAAACCAGAAAATGGAAAAACCCAATAACTCGCCTGGGGCGAGGCCCACCTCAGCCCAGCCCGCTTCCCTTGTCTTCTTCCTCCCTCACCTGCCCCAACTGCTCCCGTACGGCCGGCCGTCGTGGACGCGCCGCTGCCAGCCCGGCACCGCCCTCCAACTGCTCCCAGCCGCCGCTGTCGCGATAAGGATGAAGCCCTCGACCTCCTGGACACGCTCACCCTCTCCTTCCCCTCCTCCTCCTCTCGCCATCGCTAGGGAAAGGTCCGCCCGAGCTCGCCGTCGCCATGACCGCGCCCACTCGCAGCCGGCAAGCTCCCTAGCCCTCGAAGACGTGTCCACCGGGTGCGCCGTAGTCGACTACGTCGACTACTGCGACGAATTCAAGCCGGGAGCCTCCACCCCGAGCACACGGTCACCTTCCCCAACTCCGGCCGCCGCGACATCGCCGAGGGAATCCGGCGCCACCACGACGTCCCCGAGCCCGCTGCCAACCCCGACGCGTTCGTGGTGAGCACCCTCACCACCCCCAACCGCCCGATGAGTCCCGATAACGCCGTAGCCTTCTCTCCTAACTCGCTCGCTCCGGCCGCCGTGGCACGTCGTCGGAGTCGTCGTTTTGGTTCGTCCCAGTCCACGCCAAGTGCACCAGTAGGTTCCCCGTGTTGCGTGTGCTCGATTTGGACCAGTAGCTAGCTCGAGTTCGACCCGTATATGCATTCGCCATTGGAGCCCGACGACCTTCGCCGCCATTGATGGAGATGCGCTCACCCCCGTGCGTCCCAGCTCGCGAGACCACTCCAGATCGACGCGGATTCGACCTCTCCGTCGACTGCACCCAGCGGCGCCTCAAACGGCGCTCGGAATCGTGGGCTAGCTCGACCTCGCCGCCGGCGAGCCTCCAGTGAGGTTCCGGTGAGGCTACCAGGTGGGACCCCGGTGTCAGCCAGTTGATTAGGGGTTAATCTCACCCCTAATAGCCACTGACATGTGGGTCTCATCCCACTTAAGCACCGGTTAGAAATAACAAAACTATTAGTAAGAGTTTAGGTCACTGACAGGTGGGTCCCCTCTAATTAATTAACTTAATGATTTAGGTTAATCCAATTAATAAAAATTTAGTCACTGACATGTGGGTACAGAGGCAATTTCTGAATTTTATAAAATGTTTTATAAATAACAGAGGCTGACATGTGGGTCCCACATGTCAGCACTGTTCTGGATAAGGTTGTGGATAATGTTTTGGATAATGCTAAATAAATAATAAAAGAAATTCAGAAAATCATTTAAATTGATTTAAACTTTGAAATTCAATAACTTTTAAACCGTAACTCGGATTCAAAAACTTTATACATGAAAATTGATCAGAAAAATATAACGAATACAAATACGCTATCCGTATGTCTACCACACCCCTCTAACACAACAAACATCGAACATTCCCCTCCGGACCGTCTGTCCGATAAATTGTCCGGTACTGTTAGAGTGCCCGGTTGAATTTATTTCGAACACGAAAGTTGTCCGGAATGGTTCAAATAGCACGGATACACCCCCCTTATATTGTTCCGGTAACCACGACACCTCCGGCTTGATCCTTCCCCCTCCGGACACCCTGTCCGTTAATCACCCGGAGCCGGTAGTTCATCCTCAGGTGAATTCCCGCTCCGAGCATATTGCATTACACTGCGTTAGAACCCCGTTTACATTTCATCTGTTATGTCTTGCATTTGTATTGCTATTATTGTTGTGTATTTATTGTTTCTTCCCCCTTTAATCTCCGGTAGACCCCGCTGCTGCCGTCGACTACACCGCTGCTGAGTACGACTACGTCGTCGACGACCCTACTACTACCGTCGAGCTTGCAGGCAAGCAGAGCCATTCTCTTCCCCAGATATCGCCTATCTTTCCGTACATTTCTTGCACTAGGCATTGTTACTGCTGCTGCTACGATTACAATCCTATTCAACTGCATAGCTTGTTTTTGTCGCCCCTTGATGTACCTTCCTTTAATCCTATGCTGCCTATTATTACTGATGCATTATTCAGCAGTGAACCCTGCGCCTTGTTAGCTAGGATTAGATAGAGGGCCGCGATCACTCAGGGGAGTGAACGCGGATATTAATATTATAACTGCACAGGTACGGTACAATGCAGACACCGCCTCAGGCCCTATCTGGGTTATGCCTAGTCACCTCAAGTGTGAGCCATCAAGGAGTAATCTTTGTACTCCACTCGAGGCTGACTTTGTCTTGCCGCCATAGGGTCCTGTAAACGGTTGTCCTTCAGGTAAGAAGTCGGGCGACCCAACGGTGCCTGCGAGAGGTATTGCGACGGGACGACAGGGAGGGCACGACCAGTGTACCGGTGTGCTTGGCCCCTGATCGTTGGCCGCGAGAGTTACCAACCCCGAAAGTCGAGCTCCTCCAGGAGCACACGCGAGACAAGGTAAGGAGACGGTTCACCTTGTTGGTAACCGCAGTGACTTGGTGGGACGACGGGGCAGGCACCGATGTACTGGTGGTCCTGGCTGCTGTCGTTGTCCGCGGGTCGGTTAAGTCGAGGCAACGATAACGGTTGTCACGCAGGTTAATTAAAATGCTAAATGGTTCAGTGAATGTCTTGAGTTGGCTATATGCCATGTACGCACTACCTACCCGTGGGAACTACGAGTTATGGGCTCCTCCGCTTCTTAGTGTCGTCCGAGGACTCTCCAGACGTCAGCAGTACCGCGGGCTGATTGCCGGGAAGTGGTGTTGTCTTATTTGCCGCGGCGTGTGATTTGTATATTGCTTTGATTTAACTTCACCGGCCAGTCACGCACCGTGCAGGAGTACGTCGGGGTTAGGGTCCAAAGCCCCGCGTACATAGGATATAGTCCGGCGGATGACCTCTCTGTTGAGTTTGAAAGATGGGCTATGAAGTGTCGGATAGCCTCGGTGGAGCGTTCCCTAACAAGGTTCCCTCCACCCTGGAGATCCGTGCGTGTAGCGTAACACAAGTGCACCCCTGCAGGGAAGAATTGACCTATCGATAGCCGTGTCCACGGTAACAGGACGCTTTATGCTGAAGCTGGATCTTACCACTAGAAACTATTAATATTAAACTGTATGGTTCTGGGTTTTCTTCCTCGCGGGGATGTCGAGGAGGTGAACTCGGAGGCATTGTTATTATTAATCATTACAACTTATATTGTACATTGTTGCAGCAACTTTTGCTTCATTGTTACTTTATTGCTTTATATAAACTGTTGGCTGTTTCTCTTCTCATGCTGCAAGACATCGTCGGAAGATGCTAGTCTTCGATAGGCCTAGCTTCTTACCCTTGCTCTGAATTTCTGTCTTCCGTCCACTATATACAACCTCTTCATTCTGTTGATACAATGCATAATGCTTAGTAGCGGACGTAAGACTCGCGGGTATGCTAGATACTCACCTGCTTTATTTCCTTTACTGTTTTGCCTGATCGGCCGCTGCAGCCGACGTTGGAGCTCAGGAGCAGGAGTACCCCGGAGGTTCCTACTACGACGTCGAGTTCCCCGTTGACCAGGAGTAGTACTGTGGATCCCAGGCAGGAGGCCTTGCCTTTTCGATCTGTATCTCTGATGTTATCTGTGCTAGCCTTCTTAAGGCAAAACTTGACTAACTATGTCTGTACTCAGATATTATGGCTTGTATAACTTATGTATTCGGGTCCAAGTGACCCCCCTTTATTGTAACATTTTGGTTATACTTTTGTGTTTAGTGTTGTGCTGTGATATTCTCACCGTGGCACCCTAATCTCAGTCGTGTACTCTGCGTGTATGATTACTGTACACGGTCTGAATTTGGGGACGTCACAGCAGATAAAGTCACTGTTGTTGTGACTAGTGAAGTCACACAACTTGGTGTTCTCGGAGGAACCCATAGTAGCAGCAAGATAACTATTTTTTTATATTTTTTATAAAGGACACTGAAGCAAAAACTGAAAGGTAAACTAAGAAGACTAAAAAGCACAGATAAAAGATAGTGTACAACTCCCCTATCTTGAAGAGTGGAGTCCCCAGCAACGGCGCCAGAAATTGCTATTGATGGTACGAATTAACGCCCCCTCGTTGGTTACCCAAAGTGGAAGGTTGAGATGTAGACAGCGGCAATTTCCCTTAGCGAAGATGCTAAGGTTGAGTGTCAGACCAATAGGACTCCAACAGATACAAGAAGGTGGTGAAGTGAACAATGGCGCCGTTCACAACTCAAGGTTGCTTACTTCACCTGGACCTTCACACACAGCAAATAACTTTGCTTCCCAACGAGTACAGAGGAGTTGTCAATTCCTCCGGCCTTGTTGTTTACAAAGGATAAAACGCACGGGATAATAATGATAGTGATAGCAACTGAAAAGTAAATAAAGCAGTAAATTGATAGTGGGTGTATACAGTATTGGAAATATGGACCGGGGTCCTATGATGTTCACTAGTGATGTCTCTCTCCCAAAAGACGATAAAATAACCATGCGAGGTAACCAAATTAAAGCTGGGAAATTGACAGGATTATGTGCACAAACCAATGCTAATTATGCTATAAAGAAAGGAAGAGGCTCAAAAGCATGGGCGGTACGCCAAGACAAGTAGGACGAAATCCATCTGCATCTACCTACTAATCATCCACCTTGAGATGTCTATCCAGAACATCTCGCTGGTATTAAGTTGCGAATCCCACCCAAATTGTAAACTCAAAGCAACAGACAACTGCATTAAAGAACTTTGCGTAAAGTAAACAATCCTTGCACCCGCAAGTACAAGCACCATTGTTTTCCCCCTTGTGGCAATAGCACATCCCCTAGATTCATGTTTCTGTCACTCAAGCTAGTCATCGGGGGGCATGAACCCACAATCATGCATAACGCTCCCTCTTGGAGTCACTACCTACTACTTGGCCAAAGCAATAAACAACAACATGCAAGAATTACTCTAGAACATGAATATAAAAGAGGAGAATCAAATATATTACTCAAACACAATCTGAGCATAATCTCATAATCCATCGGATCCCAGAAAACTCAGCATAGCAACAGCAAAAATATTACATATGTGCCTCGATCATGTAGGGCAGCTCACGAGGTCTAATCCATGAAGAACAAAGAGGGGAGGAGAACATCACATAGCTACTGATCATAGACCCATGGTCCAAGGTGGACTAATCACGGTTCATCCGAGAAGCATCCATGGTGGTGGAGAAGGTCCCGGAGGTGATTCCTCCCTCCGGTAGGGTGCCAGGAAGTGGTCTTCTGGTGCTCCCAATCTTGGAAGCGCGGCGGAGGCGGGACAGAGTAGAGATCACGAAAAAGGGTTCTCGTCACGGGGGTTTCACGTCATGGGGATTATATGGGAGAAGGTGGGCAGCCAGGGGGGCACCAGGGGTCCAGGCGGCCCCTTGGCGCGGCCCCACCCTAGGGTGCGCCGGGAGGGCGCCTGGGGCCTGTGACGCCCCCAAAACCAGACAGTGTACAGTAATCATACACGCAAGGTACACGATCGAGATTAGGGACTCACGGTGAGATATCACAACACAACTCTACGAATAAAATAATACAAGTTGTTTAATACAAGCCAGGGGCCACGAGGGCTTGAATACAACAGCTCGAGAGCACAAAGTTAGCGGAAGCAATAGTATCTGAGTACAGACACAAGAATACAAGGTTGCCTTCAGAAGGCTAGCACAAATAACAACAGATCGAAAAGGCGAGGCCTCCTGCCTGGGAACCTCCAAACTACTCCTGGTCAACGGGGAAACTCGACGTCGTAGAAGGCATCGGGGACCTTCATGTTGCGGTGGTCGGCATCAGGGATCTCCTGCTCCTGGACTCCAAGGCTCCAACGTCGACTGCAGCGGCCGATCAGGCAAAACGAAAAGGGGGGAAATAAAGCAAGGGTGAGTATCTAGAATACCCGCGAGTCTTACGTCCGCTACTAAGCATTTATGCATTTGTATCAAATGGAAAGGGGAGGCTGCATATAGTGAACTGCAAGGTAGAAATCAGAATAAGGGTAAGAAGCTAGGCCTATCGAAGACTAGCATCTTGTGACGAGTCTTGCAGCACAAGATGAGAACAGCCAATAGTTTAAATAAAGCAAAAAGTAACAATGAAGCACAAGTTGCTGCAGCATTGTATAATAGTATGTTGTAATGATTAATAATAATAATGCCTCCGAGTTCCACTCCTCGACATCCCTGCGAGGAAGAAAACCCGGAACCATACAGTTTAATAGTAGTAGTTTGTAGTGGTAAGATCCAGCTTCAGCATAAAGCGTCCTGTTACCGTGGACACGGCTATTCGAATAGATTAAACTCCCTGCAGGGGTGCACTACTGTTCAGCCTACACGCTCGGATTTCCAGAGTGGCATACACCTTGTTAGGGAATTCCCCACTGAGGCTATCCGACACATCGCAGTTCATCCTAGGCTCAGCAGAGAGGCCATCCGCCGGACTATATCCTATGCGCCAAGGGGTCTAGGTCCCTCACCCTTGCACGCTCATGCACGGTACGAGACTGGCCGGTGAAGCAAAAGCAAATCCAAAAACACCTGTTGCAGCAAAGAAGACAAGACCGCTTCCCGGCAATCAGCCCGTGGTACTGCTAACGTCTGAAGAGCTTTCTGACAAACTACGACGCGGAGGGCCCACACCGTAATCCCACGTGTAGGTAGTGCGTACAGACCAACGGGCCTCTCAAGTCATCCACCGAACCATTTAGCATTTTAATTAACCTGCGTGACAACCGTTATCGTTGCCTCGACTTAACTGACCCGCGGACAATGACAGCAGTCAGGACCACCAGTACATCGGTGCCTGCCCTGTCGTCCCACCAAGTCTCTGCGGTTACCAACAAGGTGAACCGTCTCCATACCTTGTCTCGGGTGTGATCTTGGTAGAGCTCGACTTTTCGTGGGTTGGTAACTCTCGCGAGATACGAGCAGGGGCCAAGCACGCCCGTAACGTTGGTCGTACCCTCCCTGTCGTTCCCGACGCAATACCGCTCGTGGGTACCGTGGGGTCGCTCGACTCTTACCTTTAAGGGCAACCGTTGCTCAGGTACCTAGAATGGCTATGCAGAGTCAGCAACGAGTGGAGTACGAGTATTACTCCTCGATAGCTTCACTTGATGTGGCTCGACAGAGCCGACCTAGGGGCCTTAGGCTGTGTCTGCATTGTACCGTGCCTGTGCAGTTATATATATATTGTCTCCGTGTTCACTCACCTGAGTGATCATGGCCCGCTATCTAATCCTAGCTAACAATGCGCAGGGCTCACTGCTGAATAATGCATAATTATAATAGGAAACATAGGATAAAGGAAGGTACAACAAGGGGCAACAAAAACAGGCTATGCCATTGAATAGGATGGTAACGTAGCAGCAGCAGTAACAATGCCTAGTGCAAGAGAAGTACGGAATAGATAGGTGATATCTGGGGAAGAGAATGGCTTTGCTTTCCTGGAAGCTCGACGGTAGGGGTACGGTCGTCGACGACGTAGTCGATCACAGGGGCGTCGACAGCGGCCGTCGGGTCTATCGGACAATAAGAGGGGGGGAGAAACAATAAATACACGACAATAATAGCAATGAAAATACAAGACATGGCAAACGCAATGTTAACGGGGTTCTAACGCAGTACAATGTATTAGGCTCGGATCGGGAATTCATCCGGGGATGATATACCGCCTCCGGGTGATTACCGACAAACGGCCCGGAGGGGGAAGGTTCCATGTATATAGTGCCGTGAATATCTGACAGACATGTGGATAGTGTATCCGTGATCGTTGATGTATTCCGAACAACTTTTATGTTCAGAACAATTCCATCCAGAAAGTTTTACAGGTACCGGGTAATTACCGGACAGACGATCCAGAGGGGTAAAGTCTCGGGCTCGGTAAGTTAGAGGGGTGCGGTGGGTATGCGGGTAGCGTATTTGTATTCGTTATATTTTTCTGAACAAGTTTGATGTATAAAATATTTTCATCGGAGTTATTGTTTAAAAGATATTGATTTTCAAAGTTTTATTCAATTTAAATCAATTTTTGGATTTTCTTTTACTATTTAAATCCTAATATTATCCACAGATGGGTTGACTGGTCAAACCTGACCAGTGGGTCCCACTGGTCAGCCTCACAGTACAACAAAACATTTTATTAAATCAAAAATAACCACTGGGCCCACATGTCGTTGACTCACAGAATTAATAAATTAATATTTTAAACTACTGACAGCTGGGGCTCAGGTGTCATGGACACATATGCTCAATTAACAGTTTAATTAAATCAGAGAGTTAATTAAAGGGGGGTTGGCCCCACATTTAAGTGTCACATATTATTAATAACAATTTAATTAATTAATTTTTAAAGGCCTAGGGCCCACTAGTCATACAGTGGGGGTTTCTCTCTAAACTTAATCATTAGTTTAATTACGGGGTGGGGGCCACCTGGCAGGGGCACAACCATCACCGGCGCGGGCACAGTGAGAACGCCGGCGAGAGGTCGAGCTCACCGGAGTCGGCCGTTCGGCCCATTCCGTCCACGGGACGTAGCGCGAGCGGGTCCATTCGAACGGGCGGGGTCGCGCGCGTCGACCTATAGAGGTTACAGGGCTCGAGGGAGTCGGGGTCATCGGCGGCGAGCAGTTGGGCGGCGGCCGGCGTATGTGTCCAGTGGAAATCGATGAAACAAGGCAATATCAAGAGGTTTTCCTGGCCAAATCAAACATACGGACCACGGGAAGCGTGTTGGTGCTAGTGGCGCGAGCTGACGCACACGGGGGCAAGCACATGGACGCCCATGACGGCGCCGAGGTCGACTCCCATGGCAACGGCGAGTACGACGAGAGGGTAGGACCGAGAGGAGTTGATGATGGCGCGTATGCTCACTGTGATCACGCGCAGGGTGGCAATGTGCTCGGGGAGGGGCCGAGCGGCGCGAATTTCGTCGGGGATCTCGCCGAAGCCGAGGACGAATATGGTGATGAAGCGCTCGATGCAGGGCCTTCGGGCCCAATTCCTTGCGGGAGGTGGCGAAGACGAGGACGAGGGACAACTTGGACAGGGTGGCGCGGCGGTTGGAGCTCATTGGCCACGGCGGGGCATGGCCATGGCGACGGCAACGCTCGGGCGAGTTGCCCCATACGAGAACGAGGTGGAGGGAGGGGGGAAAGATCTTGTGGGCGTTCATGGGGGCAGGTGGCTCGGTCTTATCCGCCTCGGTGTCGCGCTGTCGACGGGGAGGGGCAGGGGGCCCGGGGCACGACGTCGAACGGCTTGCAGCCACGGCGTGGTCACGGCGTGTGAGAAGTGCGAGAGGAAGGGGGTAAGTGACTTTGGGCCGGCTGGTGGGCTGTTGCACTGGGTGACAAATAACATCTCTCCATTTTTTTTTCTAGCAGTTGTGCACTTGTTCTGTTTTATTTTGTTTGAGCACCAAATAAAATTTGCTAAGGGTTAAACTAGTTGATACATATGTGTTGCATCTTGTAGAGAAACCACAAAAAGTTTGGTGATTTAAAAAAAACATTTAGTATTTATTTTTCAGCTACAACTGATTTAATGGGGCTTTTGGCTACTATTTATATTTGTTTGATTTATTTTAAAGCTCAATAAATTCACATAACCATATGGATGTGATCCACTGATTTTTAGGCATTTAAAAAATTTATTTTCACAATTTTTGGGCAAAGTTTTAAATCCACCAAATTTTTGGGGAATTCAATTGAGTTGAAAATGACAATGGCATGATCAAAAGTCATTAGTGGCTTACTAATCACAGTGATTTAATATTAACAAAAGTTTTACTGTTGCCTGACACTGAGGGTGTTACAAATCTCCCGCACTACAAAGAATTCTCGTCCCGAGATTTAAAAGGTAGTGGAAGGGGTAAAGCTTTGGTTTCGTATTCTAACGAATCTTCTGGGTCTTGTTGTCCTTCTCGAAGCAGTTAATCGTTCTCGTTGATGTCTTCACTTATTTGCATCGGTGCATCTCGATGATTTGTTATCCTTCTTTCGGGGCCGCATCGTACCTTCGTATAGGTGAGGGGGAAAACTTGAGGGGGGTCGGATCCGTACAAAGTTAATCATCCGAGATGGTCCATGGGAATGGGGTACAAAATATCTCAGGAGTTAAACTCAGGGATATACATCGAGATAAACAAAAGAAGGCATGAGAAGTTTTCAGGTGGATATGCAAGCATTCGACAGTGATAACGGAGGATGAAAAGGGGTCCAGAGCATCAGGCATAAGCACTGAGTCTGATATCGAACTGAGTATCACAAGGTAGAGGACTCGTGAGTTGCATCCGAGGTCAAGCAAGAGAAATAACCTCGAGAACAGAAAGGTACAAGAGAGTCAGGTTTCGATCCTGTGGAACTGTGGGTTATGGGCCCACATTGAATAAGAAGGGTGGTGAAAAACCATGCGATCAAGTTGCAAGGTAAGTCAGAGAACAGCTTGTTAGCTATGTCGGCAAGAATGTCGGTACCAAGGGCGAGGGACACAGAGAACCATTTTCCTGCTCGTTAAGACGAGGTGGATGAATTGGCAAGGTTATTGTCCATCGGTGGTCACCGAAAAGTCATCAACAATTGTAATAGGTTGTACGGACAAATTAGTACACCGAAGTGTTTACATCAGCAGGGAATTATCACTACTCGGATAATTTATATTTAAAGAAAGGTTAAACAAAGACCAATGGAAAGGAAAATGTGATGATACACAAGTATCAGGTGTATATCTTTCCCAAGGGAAAGCGGAGAAATATATACATGACCAAGTTTTTATTGGCAGGGAGTCAAAGGGGGTTGTCAATGATGACTCAAATCATCGAGGGGGCAAGAATGGTATTTCCCACAATGAATTAAATTGACACCTGGAAGAAGGCAAAATGTTGATGATGACCACGACACATCATGTCAAAAGGTTTCAAGAAAATACAATCGAACAACGGACACATCAAGCAGACGGAATGGTGAAGCAAAAGTATTCAGTGTTCTCGGTTGACAACAACCCAGAACCCATAGAGTGGTTACGACAGGGATAAGTATTGTTCCATCAAAATTCATTAGATGTAGTGCAAAGGTATGATATCCTCGAGGTTCCAGGAGGTAATACTCGAAGGTAGAATGGAGGATCATAGGTGCAGCAGAATTTATACCAAGGAGATACTTATCTTTACGAGAAGCTTTCATGATCAGTTCTACATCCTATCCATGGGCATGAACACAAGTTCAAGGTCGACTCCCACTTCTTCAATGCATAACATTTCAATAACTTCTCGCTTTCGATGAAGTTGTAGAGTAGGAAATTTATCTGGCGTAACACCAGTAGAGTATGACCCGCAGAAGTTTTCGGGGTTCACACAGATGGTTGAAACATAGATACAAACCATAGGGACATCTTATGAATCTATACGACAAACAACAGAAACAAGAGGTACAAGTTTGAACGCAGAAGGCTGATGACACAGACCAGATGATACCGTTCGCCAAAGGCATTTCGTATCAGGGGAAGCTCGTCAATGATTTAGGACACAAGGGGACGGCAGGTAGTAATCCACAAAAAGGTCAGGCGGCGTACTGATACGTCCAAAACGTATCTATAATTTTTGCTTGCTCCATGCATGTTTTGTGTGATATTTCTATGATCCAGATACACTTTCATACACTTTTGATCATATTTGGACTAACCTATTAACTCAGTGCACCCCAGTGCCAGTTCCTGTTTTCTACTGTTTTTCTATTTCAGTTTTCCCCCATATAAAAAGTGCCAGAAAAATTCCGGGAAAAATACAGGAAAAATCAGCGTACAGGAAGCTTCGAGAAGAGCCCGGGAGGGGCCAGAGGGGAGACAGGGGGGCTCAGGCGGCCACCCGACGCGGCCCCACCCCTAGCCACGCCAGGGGGGCGCCTGGGACCCCTGGTCCACCTCTGGCTGCCCCCCTTCGCCTATTTATTCTCCGTCACGGGAAAACTCCAGGAGAGGAACCCTATTCCGCAAACTCGCCTCTGTTCCGCCGCCGCCGCGCTTCCGAGATCGGGAGCACCAGAAGACCTCTTCCCGGCACCCTGCCGGAGGGAGGATTGACCTCCGGGAGTCTCCTCTCCACCATGGATGCTCCCCGGATGTCTCGTGAGTAGTTTTCCTTGGACCATGGGTCCGTGATCAGTAGCTATGTGATGTTCTCGTCCCCTCTTTGATCTTCATTGTTTAGACCTCGTGAGCTGCCCTACATGATCGAGGCACCTTTGTAATATTTCTGCTGTTGCTATGCTGAGTTTGGAGGGATCTGATGGATTATGAGATTATGTTCAGATTGTGATAGAGTAATATATTTGGTTTTTATCTCTTATATTTTTGTTCCTAAGTAATTCTTGCATGTTCTCCGCTGCTGTTTATTGCTTTGGCCAAGTAATAGGTAGTGACTCCAAGAGGGAACGTTGTGCTAGATTGTGGGTTCATGCCCCCCGATGGCACGCTTGAGTGACAGAAACATGAGTCTAGGGGATGTGTTGTTGCCACAAGGGGGAAAACAACGGTGCTTGTAACCGCGGTTACAAGGATTGTTTACTTTACGCAAAGTTCTTTTTAATGCAGTTGTTTGTTGCTTTGGGTTTACACTTTGGGTGGGGCTCGCAACTTAATACCAGCGAGATGTTCTGCATAGATATCTCAAGGTGGATGATTAGTAGTAGATGCAGATGGATTTCGGTTGTGACGCCCCTAAAATCAAGCCGTGTACAGTAATCATACACGCAAGGTACACGATCGAGATTAGGGACTCACGATGAGATATCACAACACAACTCTACAAATAAAATAATACAAGCTGCTTAATACAAGCCAGGGGCCACGAGGGCTCGAATACAACAGCTCGAGAACACAAAGTCAGCGGAAGCAATAGTATCTGAGTACAGACACAAGGATACAAGGTTGCCTTAAGAAGGCTAGCACAAATATCAACAACGATCGAAAAGGCGAGGCCTCCTGCCTGGGAACCTCCAAGCTACTCCTGGTCAACGGGGAACTCGACGTCGTAGAAGGCATCGGGGATCTTCACGTTGCGGTGGTCGACATCGGGGATCTCCTACTCCTGGACTCCAACGTCGACTGCAGCGGCCGATCAGGCAAAACAGTAAAGGAAATAAAGCAGGTGAGTATCTAGTATACCCGCGACTCTTACGTCCACTACTAAGCAATATGCATTGTATCAACGGAAAGAAGAGGCTGTATATAGTGGACTGAAAGACAGAAATCCAGAGCAAGGATAAGAAGCTAGGCCTAACGAAGACTAGCATCTTCTGACGAGGTCTTGCAGCATGAGGTAAGAATTAGCCAACAGTTTATATAAAGCAATAAAGTAACAATGAAGCAGAAGTTGCTGCAACATTGAATAATAATAAGTTGTACTAATTAACAATGCCTCCGAGTTCACCTCCTGGACATCCCCGCGAGGAAGAGAACCCGGAACCATACAGTTTAATATTAGTTTCTAGTGGTAAGATCCAGCTTCAGCATAAAGCGTCATGTTACCGTGGACACGGCTATTCGAATAGATTAATCTTCCCTGCAGGGGTGCACTTGTGTTACGCTACACGCACGGATCTCCAGGGTGGCGGGAACCTTGTTAGGGAACGCTCCACCGAGGCTATCCGACACTTCATAGCCCATCTTTCAAACTCAACAGAGAGGTCATCCGCCGGTCTAAATCCTAAGTACGCCGAGCCTTGGACCCCAACCCGAACGTACTCCTGCACGGTGCGTGGCTGGCCAGTGAAGTTGAAGCAAATCCAAATAAGACATCACCGTGCGAGCAAATAAGACAACACCACTTCCCGGCGCAGGCCGCGGTACTGCTGACGTCTGAAGAGTCCTCGGACGACACTAAGAAGCAGAGGAGCCCATAACTCGTAATTCCCACGGGTAGGTAGTGCATACATGGCATATAGCCAACTCAAGACATTCACTGTACCATTTAGCATTTTAATTAACCTGCGTGACAATCGTTATCGTTGCCTCGACTTAACCGACCCGCGGACAACGACAGCAGCCAGGACCACCATTACATCAGTGCCTGCCCTGTCGTCCCACCAAGTCACTGCGGTTACCAACAAGGTGAACCGTCTCCTTACCGTGTCTCGCGTGTGCTCCTGGAGGAGCTCGACTTTCGTAGTTTAGTAACTCTCGCGGCCAACGATCAGGGGCCAAGCACACCGGTACACTGGTCGTACCCTCCCTGTCGTCCCGTCGCAATACCTCTCGCGGGCACCGTTGGGTCGCCCGACTTCTTTCCTGAAGGACAACCATTTACAGGACCCTATGGCGGTAAGACAAAGTCAGCCTCGAGTGGAGTACAAGGATTACTCCTTGATAGCTCCCACTTGAGGTGACTAGGCATAACCCAGATAGGGGCCTTTGGCGGTGTCTGCATTGTACCGTACCTGTGCAGTTATAATATTTGTATCCGCGTTCACTCCCCTGGGTGATCCCGGCCCTCTATCTAATCCTAGCTAACAATGCGCAGGGTTCACTGCTGAATAATACATAACAATAATAATAGGCAGCATAGGATAAAGGAAGGCACATCAAGGGGCGACAAAAATCAGGCTATGCAGTTGAATAGGATTGTAATCGTAGCAGCAGCAGTAACAATGCCTAGTGCAAGAAATGTACGGAAAGATAGGCGATATCTGGGGAAGAGAATGGCTCTGCTTGCCTGCAAGCTCGACGGTAGTAGTAGGGTCGTCGACGACGTAGTCGTACTCAGCAGCGGTGTAGTCGACGGCAGCAGCGGGGTCTATCGGAGATTAAGGGGGGAAGAAACAGTAAATACACAGCAAGCATATACAAACAGATGCGTGACATGATAGATGAAATGTTAACGGTATTCTAACGCAGTGCAATGCACGTTGCTCGGAACGGAAATTCATCTGAGGATGAACTACCGGCTCCGAATGATTACCGGACAGGGTGTCCGGAGGGAAAGGATCAAGCCGGAGGTGTCGTGGTTACCGGAACAACATAAGGGGGGTGTATCCGTGCTAGTTGATCTATTCCGAGAAACATTCGTGTTCGGAATAAATTCATCCGGGCACTCTAACAGTAGCGGAAAATTTATCGGACAGTCGGTCCGGAGGGGGAATGTTCGATGTTCGTTGTGTTAGAGGGGTGTGGTAGACATACAGATAGCGTGTTTGTATTCGTTACATTTTCTGATCAACTTTCATGTATAAAGTTTTTGAATCCGAGTTACGGTTTAAAAGTTATTGAATTTCACAGTTTAAATCAATTTAAATGATTTTCTGGATTTCTTTTAATATCTATTAAACATTATCCAAAACATTATCCACAACATTATCCAGAACAGTACTGACATGTGGGACCCACATGTCAGCCTCTGTTATTTATAAAACATTTAATTAAATCAGAAAATGCCTCTGGACCCACATGTCAGTGACCCAATTTTTACAATTTTATTTATTCCAAAATGACTTACAGCTGGGGCCCAGCAGTCAGTGACTCCAGTGCTAACTAAACTTGTTTAATTAAGTTAAATGGCTAGGGGACCACAGGTCAGTTTCTGAGAGGGTTTATTATTCTGTTAATCTTCTCAGTTAAACTAACAGAGTAATTAGCCGGGGGGGTCCACTGTCAGTGGCTTAGGGGTCTGGGTTAAGCCCTAATTAACTAACTGACACCGGGGCCCCACCTGGCAGCCTCACCCGGAGGGCTCACCGGAGGCTCGCCGGCGGCGAGGTCGAGCTAGCTCGCGATTCCGAGCGCCGTTTGAGGCGCCGCTGGTGGCAGTCGACGAAGGACTCGAAGCCGCATCGATCTGGAGTGGTCTCGCGGGCTGGGACACACGGAGGTGAGTGCAGCTTCAACAATGGCGGCGAAGGGCGTCGGGCTCCAATGGCGCATGCTCATACGAGACGAAATCGAGCTATCTACCGGTCCAAAACGAACACACGCACCACGGGGATCCTACTAGTGCACTTGGCGCGGGCTGGGACGAACCAAATCGACGACTACGACGACGTGCCACGGCGGCCGGAGCAAGCGAGTTTGGGGAAACAGGCTACGGGCTTCTCGAGCAACTACGGACAGTTGGCGATGACAGAGCTGCTCACCACGAACGCGTCGGGGTTGGCAGCGGGCTCGGGGAGGGGCTGAGGCGGCCGGAATCGACGTCGAGGTTGCAGCGGCCGGGGTGGGGGAAGAAGACGCGGGCGAAGCCTGCGGTGCTCCCCGGGCTCGATTGGATGCTGTAGTCGACGAAGACGACGACGGCGCAGCCGCTGGACACCACGTCGGGGCGGACCGTGCCCGTTGGCCACGTCTGGCCACGACAATGGCGACGGCGGCGCTCGGGAAAATTTTCCCCGAAGCGTGAGAGAAGAGGAGGAGGGGAAAGGGAGGGGGAGGATGTCCAGGAGGTGGCCGGTGGCGTGCTTATCGCGTCCGCGGCGGAAGGGAGCAGGTGGAGGGTGGGGCCGGGCTGGCAGCGTCGTGGCGACGGCGGCCACCGTACGGGGCAGGTGGGAGCAGGTGGGGGAGGAAGAAGACAAGGGGGAGGTGGGCTGGGCCCTGGGGTGGGCCTCGCCTGGGGCGAGGCTTAGGTTTTTTTTTTCGTTGTTTTGTTTTACTTTTCTTTTGTTTAAATGTATTTGGCTATTGTTTCATTTTTGTAAAATATGAAACATGCACCAAAATTAGTGATGCACTTTATAACAATGCCACAAAAAGTTTTGTGCCCAAATAAAATCAATTGCATTTTTGTTTTATTTAAAAGGTATTGAATGCCACTGATTTGACACTGTTTTTATTTGTTTAACATTTTTAAACATGGTAATAAAATCCCATTCCACTTTTAATAAAGCCTACTGACTTTTAGGCATTTTATAAAAATGGTTTCATAAATTTTGGATCAACTTTATTTTCCACTTGTTTATTATAATTCCATGGTAATTTTAATATTTTTCAAGCCATTGTTTTTATTTCATATTACTAAATCACTTTAATAAAATATCCATTACTACATTATCATGGCCTAAGATTGCTAGGCATTTTATTTAATATGCTCCACAATTTTTGTTTGACAAAGATTTTCATTTCCATCTTAAAGTTTATGGCAATTTGGATAATCCAACCTTATGGGTTTCATGATTATCATTGACTTGAGATTATGCAAATGACTAAGGTGATTTTGGTTTAACAATGATCAAATGATGGACAGGAATCCACAAGTCTTGGAGAGAATTTATAATTTACCCAATTTGAAAATTTTATCTGGGTTGGAAAGTGACAGAGCTATGATCAAAGGTGATCATGGCTTGATCATCAACAGTAATGATCACTAACAGTGGAATCACTGTAGTGATTACTGTTACTGATTCTGAGGGTGTTACATCGGTCTACTTATTTTGGCGTACTGCCCGTGCTTTTGAGCCTCTTCCTTTCTTTTGTAGCATAGTTAGCATTGCGGTGCGTTCATAATCCTGTCAATTGCCCTTCTGTAATTTGTTTACCTCGCATAGCAGTTTTATCGTCTTCTGGGAGAGAGACATCACTAGTGAACATCATGTATCCCGGTCCATATCCTCATTACTGTTTCCAAGCTATATTTACTTTACTGCTTTTACTTGCTATCATTATCCCTTGCGTTTTATCCTTTGTGAACAACAAGACCGGAGAGATTGACAACCTCTCTGAACTTCGTTGGGAACAAAGTTATCTGTGTCTGTGTGCAGGTCCGGATCAGTTGTGCCGCTGACACCTACTTATCATCTCTGGAGTCCTACTGGAGACAAACCTTGGTATCTTCACCGAGGGAAAACTGCTGCTGCACTACATCTCAAACCTTCCACTTGGGGTAACCAACGAAGGGCGAGAAGCCATCACGTACAGAGAGTCTGGTGCGAGTATCGGTACTCAACCATAAGAAGAAAGAATGCCAAAGCATTGGATATAGAATCATCAGAATAACTCGATGCTGGAGTACAAATGGATTACGATGTCCAAAAGATGGACAATCAAGGAAGGTTTGACTCACCGAGATCCATCTCATGTCCGGAATGACGTCTGATCTGGAAGAATGAATTCATAGGGTTAACCGATGAATGCGTGCATCCGCGCACACGATGACTTCCATAAGGTCGGTATGGCAAGGACAGGGGATGTCGATGAAGAGTTACTTAGGCATATGGTAGTAACCATAATGCAAGCAGGTAAGAAGAATCTCCAAAGCAGTAGGCTGCCGAGGATTGTCGCGAGATCGAATAGTATTTCAAAGTATTTTGGGAATCAAAGGATCCACTTAGGATGAACGGATCCTTGATAAATGTGAGGAATTATCCGCAGGGTGAAAAGAAGCTGCACGACAGTAGGCTAAGTATTTCGATGCATCTTGTGAACACAAGAGCAACTAGGATTGAATGGATGAACGGAAGGTGCATGTGGTTATACATATGGACTCATCGGTGGCAGCGAATTGTAAAGATGATAGACACATATGGTCTCGGAAATTTTATCGGAGAGTAATCTTCGGAATCTTCTCGTGAAGCAAGCGACCATCTGAAATACAAGGCTCTCTGGAAGGAAGTAGTCACGAGATCCTAATGTCAGAGTTAGCAAAATCTTTAACCCGAAAGGAAGAGAGAGCAGAGTCCCAGAGTAAAGGTACGGAGAAAAAGGATCCTAATACCACCCAATTTTGCGACGTGGGTCGATAAGCCACACGACATTGTTAGTAAAGTAGTTTTGCAAAGACTAGACTCGACTTCGACCAAGGAGTTGGAAGGGGGTTACCTAGAGGCAGTCGGCTCTGATACCAACTTGTGATGCCCCCAAAATCAGATCGTGTACAGTAATCATACACGCAAGGTACACGATCGAGATTAGGGACTCACGGTGAGATATCACAACACAACTCTACGAATAAAATAATACAATCTCTTTAATACAAGCCAGGGGCCACGGGGGCTCGAATACAATAGCTCGAGAGCACAAAGTTAGCAGAAGCAATAGTATTTGAGTACAGACACAAGAATACAAGGTTGCCTTAAGAAGACTAGCACAAATAACAACAGATCGAGAACGTGAGGCCTCCTGCCTAGGAACCTCCAAACTACTCCTGGTCAACGGGGAAACTTGACGTCGTAGAAGGCATCGGGGACCTTCATGTTGAGGTGGTCGGCATCAGGGATCTCCTGCTCCTGGACTCCAAGGCTCCAACGTCGACTGCGGCGGTCAATTAGGTAAATTGAAAAGGGGGTAAATACAGCAAGGGTGAGTATCTAGCATACCCGCGAGTCTTACGTCCGCTACTAAGCATTTATGCATTTGTATCAAATGGAAAGGGGAGGCTGTATATAGTGAACTGCAAGGTAAAAATCAGAATAAGGGTAAGATGCTAGGCCTATCGAAGACTAGCATCTTGTGACGAGTCTTGCAGCACAAGATGAGAATAGCCAATAGTTTAAATAAAGCAAAAATTAACAATGAAGCACAAGTTGCTGCAACATTGTATAATAGTATGTTGTAATGATTAATAATAATAATGCCTCCGAGTTCCACTCCTTGACATCCCTGCGAGGAAGAAAACCCGGAACCATACAGTTTAATAGTAGTAGTTTGTAGTGGTAAGATCCAGCTTCAGCATAAAGCGTCCTGTTACCGTGGACACGGCTATTCGAATAGATTAAACTCCCTGTAGGGGTGCACTACTGTTCAGCCTGCACGCTTGGATTTCCAGAGTGGCGTACACCTTGTTAGGGAATGCCCCACTGAGGCTATCCGACACATCGCAGTTCATCCTAGGCTCAGTAGAGAGGCCATCCGCCGGACTATATCCTATGCGCCAAGGGGTCTAGGGTCCCTCACCCTTGCACGCTCATGCACGGTACGAGACTGGCCGGTGAAGCAAAAGCAAATCCGAAAACACCTGCTGCAGCAAAGAAGACAAGACCGGTTCCCGGCAATCAGCCCGTGGTACTGCTGACGTCTGAAGAGCTTTCTGACAAACTACGACGCGGAGGCCACACCGTAATCCCACGTGTAGGTAGTGCGTACAGACCAACGGGCCTCTCAAGTCATCCACCGAACCATTTAGCATTTTAATTAACCTGCGTGACAACCGTTATCATTGCCTCGACTTAACTAACCTGCGGACAACGACAGCAGTCAGGACCACCAGTACATCGGTGCCTGCCCTGTCGTCCCACCAAGTCTCTGCGGTTACCAACAAGGTGAACCGTCTCCTTACCTTGTCTCGCGTGTGCTCTTGGTAGAGCTCAACTTTTCCTGGTTTGGTAACTGTAACACCCTTAGTGTCATGAACAGTGATCACTCTTGCTAATCAACAATCACTGTTCCTAAATCTTGCTTTGATCACCCATGATCATCTTGGCTCAATCCAAATTCAAAATGCCCCTTTGATAATATTAAAAACAATGTGGCAAATAAAACTTTGTCTAAAAATTTGGCAACCAATTTTGTTAATTGCACAATAATCACTGGACCATGTTCAACCAACCTTGGGTATTTATTAAACTTTTAAATAAAACAAACAATTCTAACCAGTAGCAAAAGCAGCTCAAATACCAATTTAATATTGTTATAAAAATCAATTGAATTTAATTGTGCACCAAACTTTTTGTGGTACTCTACAAATGTGCAACCCTAATAATTGGATTGATCTCATATTTTACAAAAATATAAAAGCTACTAAAATAATTAAAACAGAAAAGAAAAAGAAACAGAAAACAAAGGAAATTAGGAAAAATAAATAAACCTATAACCCGCCCAGGGCGCAACCTCCCACTGGGCCAAGCCCAACCCACCCCCCCCCCCCTCTCCACTTCATCTCCTACACTGCTCACCCCCACCCCGTGGCAGCCATCCACGGCGGCCATGGCCGCGCCCGCGCCATGGCAGCCATCCCCCGGCTAGCCTGGAGGATAAGAAGCTCTGCACCCCCTGGCCCCGAACCCTAACCCTAGGGGCCCTCCATTCCCCCCCACCCCCACCCCTCGCACCACTGCTCCCTCTCCTCCCGGTTCTGCACACCCGACGACGCCGTCGCCATGGGCATGTGCGCCGCCGTGGCCACCATGGGCCCCATCGCCTGAGACCATGTCCTGGAGAATCGCCATGGAGCTCCACGTCGAGCCCGCACTTTGGATCAAGCCAGGACGCGCTACATCACCAGAATCGCGCACTTCCTCGCCGCCACGGACGGAACTTCTCGCCAACGAATCGCGTCGATACCAGCTCCACCGAGCCCATTTCCTCCCCCTACTGGCTCAAAGTGAGCATACGAACAATCCCCCCCATATTGCGCACCATTTCTTGCCTCTATCGCCGTTCGCCGTGGAGCTGGGCTCCGGTCGCCGCTAGCCTCGCCGTAGTCATCAAGTCGGCCGTCCTCGGCACCTGTATCGTGTACCAGTAGGCGCGGGACACAACGCTCGTCCGAACGGACCCCTCCGCTGCCGATTTGGTCGCCAGAGCTCGCCTCCCGTGGACCTCGCCGTTGCCCCTAAGCTCACCGCCGACGTGCCCCCGCGTGGCATAGTGGGTTGACCCCCTGACACGTGGGCCCAGGCGCTAAGTAACTTGATTAGTGGCTAATCTATATGCTAACCAGAAATAACCCCCCTGATTAATAAACCTAAGGCAATGACATGTGGGCCATAGGCCAGTTTTAATTATTTAGTTAACTGTTAGAGTCACTGACCTGTGGGCCCTATGACTTAAGTTAATCACTCGATTAAATAAATAGCTTAACTAACACTGGAGTGTATGACACATGGGCCCCATTGGGTTATTAGTCTAAATAAAATGCAATTATAAAAATGTGCCTATGACATGTGGGACCCCACTGTTCTTTTAATTAATAAAATTGGTTTATTATAATGTGAGGCTGACCAGTGGGACCCATTGGTCAGGTTTGACCAGTCAAAGTTTTTGTTCTGGATATTGTTGCATTTTATTAATAAAGAAAATCCAGAAATTGATTTAAAATGATTTAAACTTTAAAATTCAATATCTTTTAAACTGCATGTCATTGTCGCCCCTTGATGTACCTTCCTTTATCCTATGCTACCTGTTATTACTTATGCATTATTCAGCAGTGAGCCCTGCACTTTGTTAGTCAACTAGGATTAGATAGCTGGCCGTGATCACTCAGGGGAGTGACGCGGATACGATATATATAACTGCACAGGTACGGTACAATGCAGACACCGCCTAAGGCCCCCTAGCTCGGCTATGTCGAGCCACCTTCAAGTGGAGCTACCGAGGAGTAATCCCCGTACCTCCACTCGTTGTTGACTTTGTATAGCCGCTCTAGGTACCTGAGCAACGGTTGTCCTTAAGGTAAGAAGTCGGGCGACCCAACGGTGCTCGCCAGCGGTATTGCGTCGGGAACGACAGGGAGGGTACGACCAACGTTACTGGCGTGCTTGGCCCCTGCTCGTATCTCGCGAGAGTTACCAAACCACGAAAGTCGAGCTCTACCAAGAGCACATGCGAGATAAGGTAAGGAGACGGTTCACCTTGTTGGTAATCGCAGAGACTTGGTGGGACAACAGGGCAGGCACCGATGCACTGGTGGTCCTGACAGTTCTCGTCGACCGCGGGTCAGTTAAGTCGAGCCAATGATAACGGTTGTCACACAGGTTAATTAAAATACTAAATGGTTCGGCGGATGACTTGAGAGACTCGTTGGTCTGTACGCACTACCTACATGTGGGATTACGCTGTGGGCCCTCCGCATCGTAGTTCGTCCGAAAGCTCTTCAGACGTCAGCAGTACCACGGGCTGATTGCCGGGAAGCGGTCTTGTCTTCTTTGCTGCAGCAGGTGTATTTGGATTTGTTTTTGCTTCACCGGCCAGTCTCGTACTGTGCAGGAGCGTGCAAGGGTGAGGGACCTAGACCCCTTGGCGCATAGGATATAGTCCGACGGATGGCCTCTCTGCTGAGCCTAGGATGAACTGCGATGTGTCGTCGAGCCTTGGTGGGGCATTCCCTAACAAGGTTCACGCCACCCTGGAGATCCGAGCGTGCAGGCTGAACAGTAGTGCACCCCTGCAGGGAGTTTAATCTATTCGAATAGCCGTGTCCACGGTAACAGGAAGCTTTATGCTGAAGCTGGACCTTACCACTACAAACTACTACTATTAAACTGTATGGTTTAGGGTCTTCTTCCTCGCAGGGAAGTCGAGGAGGGGAACTCGGAGGCATTATTATTATTAATCATTACAACTTATATTATACAATGCTGCAGCAACTTCTGCTTCATTGTTACTTTATGCTTTATATGAACTGTTGGTTGTTCTCTTCTTGTGCTGCAAGACACGTCAGAAGATGCTAGTCTTCGATAGGCCTAGCTTCTCACCCTTATTCCGATTTCTATCTTTCATTCCACTATATACAGCCTCCCCTTTCCGTTGATAAAAATGCATAAATGCATAGTAGCGGACGTAAGACTCGCGGGTATGCTAGATACTCACCTTTGCTTTATTTCCCCCTTTTTGTTTTGCCTGATCGGCCGCTGCATTCGACGTTGGAGCCTTGGAGTCCAAGAGCAAGAGATCCCCGATGTCGACCACCTACACATGAAGATCCCCGATGCCTTCTACGATGTCGAGTCCCCCGTTGACCAGGACTAGTTTGGAGGTTCCCAGGCATGAGGCCTCGCCTTTTTATCTGTTGTTATTTGTGCTAGCCTTCTTAAGGCAACCTTGTATTCTTGTGTCTGTACTCAGATACTTTTTCTTCCGCTAACCTTGTGCTTTCGAGCTGTTGTATTCGAGCCCTCGTGGCCCCTGGCTTGTATTAAACAGCTTGTATTATTTTATTTGTACAGTTATGTTGTGATATCTCACCGTGAGTCCCGAATCTCGATCGTGTACCTTGCGTGTATGATTACTGCACACGATCTGATTTTGGGGGCGTCACAAGTTGGTATTAGAGCCGACTGCCTGTAGGACACCCCCTTCCAACTCCTTGGTCGAAGTCGAGTCTAGTCCTTGCAAAACTACTTTACTAACTGTGTCGTGTGGCTTATCGGCCCACGTCGCCAACTGGGTGGTATTATGATCTTTTTTTCTCCGTACCTTTACTCTGGGACTCTGATCTCTCTTCTCTTTCGGGTTAAAGACTTTGCTAACTCTGAAATTAGGTTCTCATGACTACTTCCTCCCGGGGACCCCTCATTCCAGATGATCGTTTGCTTCACGAGAAGATCCTGAAGATACTTTTCGATAAATTCTCGAGACCCTATGTGCCCATCGCCCTTACAATCCCCTGCCACTGATAAGTGTGTATGGATAATTACGTATACTTTCCGATCATCCATTCAATCCCAGTTGCTCTTGTGTTCACAAGATGCATCGAAATACTTTCCATTGTTTCAGGAAGCCTTTGAGCCTACTACCTTGCAGCTTCTTTTCACCCTGCGGATAATTCCTCACATTTATCGAGGATCCGCTCATCCTAAGTTGTTCCTGTGATTCCCAAAATGCGTTGAAATGCTATCCGATCTCGCGCCAATCCTCGGCAGCCTACCGCTTTGGAGATTCTTCTTGAATGCTTGCACTATGATTAATCCAGTTTGTCTTGTAGTCTTTGTTGACCTCCCTTGGCATTGCCATTCCGATTTGTTGAATCATCGTGTGTGCTAGTGCACGCAATCATCAGTTGATCCCTATGAATCCATTCTTCTGGCTCAGACGTCATTCCGGACATGAGCTGGTTCTCGGTAATCAAACCTTGATTGATTATCCGCCTAATTCCATTCAATTTACTCATCCTTTGATCGTATCGTCTGCTTCCGATCATTCATTCTGGAAGTCATAATTCCTTTGTACTTAAGCATCGAATTATTCTGATGCTTCTACTATCTCCAACGCTTTGGCATTCTTTCTTCTTATGGTTGAGTACCGATACTCGAACCAGACTGTCTATACGTCGCCTGACCTTTTTCGGTGGATTACTAACTGTCGTCCCCTTGTGTCCTAAATCATTGACGAGTTTCCCCTGATACGAAATGCCTTTGGCAAACGGTATCATGTGTTCCGTGTCAGCAGCCTTCTGCTTTCAAACTTGTATCTCTTGTTCCTATTGTTTGTCGTATAGATTCTTAAAATGCCCCTATGGGTTGTATCTATGATTCATCCATCTGTGTGCACCCAGAAACTTCTACGGGTCACACTCTACTGGTGCTACGTCAGATAAATTTCCTACTCTACAACTTCACCGAAAGCAACAAGTGAATGAAAGGTTATGCATTGAAGAAGTGGGAGTCGACCCTGAACCTTTGCGTTCATGCCCGTGGATACTATGTATAACTTATCATGAAAGCTTCTCGTAAGATACTTATCCCCCGTGTATAAATTCATCCTGCACCTATGATCAAGACTCTTGCGATCATGGTTCTAACCATGATATTCTCCCTTGATCCCATTACACAGACAAAATTGAACACTTGTCTTCTACAAATCAATGATCCAACTCGACTACTATTACATTGTACCTTCGAGTATTACCCCCCTGGTGTCTCGAGGATATCATGCTATTGCACTACATCTTATGAATTGTGATGAAACAATGCCTATCCCTGTCATAGCCATTTCATGGTTCTGGGTTGTCATCAACCGGGAACCCCGAATACTTTTTCTTCACGATTCCTTTTTCTTGATGTCGCTGTTGTTAGATTGTATTTTCTTGAAACCTTTTGACATGATGTGTCGTGGTCATCATCAACAATTTTTCCTTCTTCCAAGTGTCAATTTGATTCATTGTGGGAAATATCGTTCTTTCCCCTCAATGATTTGTGTCATCATTGACAACCCCCTTGGACTACCTGCCAATACAAACTTGGTCATGTATATCTTGCTTTGCTTTCCCTTGGGAAAGATATACACCTGATACTTGTGTATCATCACATTTTCCTTTCCATTGGTCTGCTTAACCTTTCGTTGAATATAAATTATCCGAGCAGTGATGATTCCCTGCTGATGTAAACACTTCGGTGTACTACTTTGTCCGTACAACCTGTTACAACTGTTGATTACATTTTGGTAACCACCGATGGACGAGAACTTTGCCTATTGGTCCGCCTCGTCTTAACGAGCAGGAAAATGGTTCTCTTTGTCCCTCGCCCTTGGTACCGACGTTGTTGCCAACATAGCTAACAAGTTGTTCTCTGACTTACCTTGCAACTTGATCGCATTGTTTGTCACCACCCTTTTATTCAGTGTGGGCCCATAACCCACAGTTCCACAGGATCGAAACCTGACTCTCTTGTTGTACCTTTCTGTTCTCGAGGTTATTCCTCTTGCTTGACCTCGTATGCAATTCACGAGTCACCTACCTTGTGATATTCAACCCGATATCAGACTCAGTTCTTATGCCTGATGCTCTGGACCCCTTTTCCTCCTCCGTTATTATCGACAAAGGCTTGCATATCTGCTTGAAAAATTCTCATGCCTTCTTTTGTTTCTCTCGATGTACCTCCCTATGATTCAACTCGAGAGATACCATGTGCCCCATTCCCTTGGACAACCCTGGTTGATTAACTTTGTGTCGATTCGACCCCTTAAGTTTTTACTCCTAGCCTATCCGTAGGTACGATGAAGCCCCCGTAGGAAGGATGACAACTCGTCGAGATGCACTGATGCAGAGGAATGAAAACGTCGACGAGAAGGATAAACTTCTTCGAAAAGGACAACAAGCACCAGAAGATCCGTTAGAATACGAAACCAAAGCTTTACCCCTTTCACTACGTTTAATTCTCGGGACGATAATTCTTGTTAGTGGGGGAGATTTTTAACACCCTCAGTGTCATGAATAGTGATCACTCTTGCTAATCAACAATCATTGTTCCTAAATCTTGCTTTGATCACCCATGATCATCTTGGATCAATTCAAATTCAAAATGCCCCTTTGATAATATTAAAAACAATGTGGCACATAAAACTTTTTCTAAAAATTTGGCAACCAATTTTTTTAATTGCACAATAATCACTGGACCATGTTCAACCAACCTTGGGTATTGTCGGGACCCGGGGTTAGCGTATGCAAGTCCAGCTAAGACATAGTCATATGGAGAGCCGAGAACCGTACCCACTTGTCTAAGCAGACAAGGCCAAGCACAGAACATTCTCGGAAAGCATCGTACGTGAGGGGTATCCCATCCAGGCCGGATGATCAACTGAAATGGGTCCTCATCGTCCGCACACAAGTCTAATGATATGAGTGATGATCTCCCATATTCAAAGACAAGTCGCCTCAACCATACTATCGACTATCTCATAACTCTTACATAAACTTACTCCAGGCCGATCACTTAGTCGGGGTCAAGGGCGGGCTCGATCATACCACAAAGTGTGCACGAGAAAGAGTCTCGAACAATCGCATCACGATGCCCCAAGCTGCGCACATCTAAGGGCCACTTGGTGTATGAAAGACCGCCAGCCAGATCACAACTAAGGTCTCGAAAACCCATACAAAGACATGCATGTTATAAACATACACGCAGCACACATGCCTTGTATGAACAGCAGGTATCATTGCAATTCTCTACAAAGTATACATTTTTATTGATAACTCTTATAGAGTGCACACAGAGATCACAAACATGTCATCCAACATTACAACACAAGCGGAAGCAATTTATGTCTGAGTACAGACAAGTTTAACAAATGGCTTAAGAAGCCTTATTTAAACACAAGCCCTCCACGAGGGAACCAGTCGTCTGACTGGGACTAGACGAGCTTGATCTTCAGTCGTCGAGCTCAATGAAGAAGCCACCTTTGGGGTCAGCAAGACTTACATAGGAGCTATACTACTCATGCACATGTATCAAGGTAAAGGGAGGTGGGGTTCACTTGCAGAAATGCCAGCTTTGACTTGGCTAGTCCTGAACTACGAGTACCAGACTTGAGGTAAGAAGCGTACACGAGTCCACTACTTTCTCCAATCAATTACACCACTATGGTGCCTTCCTCGACTTCCCCACGATAAAGCACGCCATAGCACTCACACTTATCTTGGTGTGTTTTAGAAGTATCCAGTTCAAGTTGTCTAATAATCAAGCTAAGCTTTCCAAGCAGTCCATAACCGCGGACGCGGCTATTCGAATAGTTTCGTTAACCCTGCAGGGGTATACCGCTACACACACATGATCATCAGCTACCGCCTTTGATCTCTACACCATTCAAGGGATGCCAGCGAGGATGCTCACCACAACTGTTACCTCATAGCCGATCTAGTCCGAGAAAGCCGCCCACTTGGGTTGGTTACCACTATCGTGAACCCGTCCGGTTTACCGAAGTTGACCCAAGTGATGTGTGTGTGGTGCATAAGCCGGTCTCGGATGAGCCGTTCTCTCACTTAGCATCCAGGCCACAGACCTACCAGAACTCCGAACTATTGCGACATCTGGACATCGAAAGGGATGAGTTAATAGGTTGAGAGGGGTCAGTGACCCCAATGTGTGGTTGTACTCTTCATCTTGGATCACCACACAAGAACTCGGACTTAGGGCGGTGTTCAACGAGACAACCCACCGTGTACTCCTACACAGCCTCTCATCGTTCACCTTGTATTAGGGTCGATTCACCAACACTTTTCTTCCATCATCAACATGATCACTACCATCCCGACTCACATCACAGTAAGATCATGGTATCACTCTAAGCATGCAATAAGCAGTAACAGTTGCAGGGGTTACATGATATCAACCAACTCCTACATTTGCTAGGATTGTGGTTTGCTTACTACTGTGACAAATGATAGGTCATGCAAAGGAATGGGTTCATCTATGCGGTAGAAACGCATCATGGTAATCATCCTATACAATGCATAAGCGAGACATGAGAGGGAAGTGGGATTTTATCGATATGATCAATGGGGGTTTGCTTGCCTTGCTGACGAGGTTCGGGTTCGGGGTCTTCAATGAAGGGGGCAGCCTCCTGCTCCGGTTCCACCTCTACTCGACAAATAACAAACAAGGTACAAAACTAAATACAATGCACAATCACATGATGGAAGGTTGAAACTTGATGTATATGCTTTGATGTGTGGGGCAATTCCATTTAAATGGAGTATATTGCAAATTGAATTGCAAATTCAAACTCCAATTTGAATTCAAACTTAACCAAGTTGCATGTGATATTGGTTGATCATTTTTAACCTTTTGTAAATGTGTATGATATGCCTCTGATGTATGGTTTAATTGTAGCAAGTTTCCATGGTCCAAGTTGCAAAATCATTTGAATTGAATTTGAATAAATTCCAAATAAATCAAATGACATATGATACTGGTCCCATTTTAAAATCAACTCAAACATAGTTGAAAGTTGGATTTTTGGATAGCTTATTTTCTCCTGATCATTTTTCATATATTATTTGTCCAATTTGGAGTTAATATGAATTTTCTATGAATTTCCAAAGTTTGGGGTATTTTCTGGATTTTTCTGAATTTCTTTAATTCATTTTAATTTCTGGAAAAGGTTTACTGCGTCAGCATGACCTCATGATGGCGTCAGGGGGGGCTGACGCGTGGGGCAGGGGTGTAAGTGACTCAGGAGGCTAATCCCTGCTGGTTTAATTAACCAGTGGCTTAATTAAGCCACTGGGCCCACTTGGCAGTGACCTAGGGTCACTTAACCCAGGTGGGGTTAAGTCCCTAAGCACGGCCACGTCGGCGGGGCTGCCGGCGGCTAAACGCCGGCGTCACAGACGCGGCGGCACTCTGCGTTCTCCCTCTCCTGGCCACCATTCGCTACGCCGAGACCACAGGGACGTAGCCTATGCGCTCGCACGTCACCTGGTGCACGCGGGTGTCCAAGACGATGACCACAGCGACGGCGGTGACCTCGCCGGCGGCAACAGAGACACGGGGAAGAGGCTAACGTCACCACAGTGCTCCAAATCCAACAAGATTTAGCTCGTTCGATGCGTGAGGTCACGGCGAAGACGACGGACAGGCTTGGAGGCTCGCTTGCATAGCAGTTGCTCGCCGATGACAACCGTGGCGGCTCGGTACTCCGGCGACCATGGCTAACGGTGACAGAGGAAGAAATCGAGGTGGAGAGGTTAGGGGTTTTGACCGACAGCTCACCAGGAACTCAACGGAGGTGGTGGCGAGGGCTGGGGTGGCTCGACGGCGACGAAATCGACGTCGATCTCTTTCGGCTCCGGCGGCGGCTCGAGCTCGAATTCGCTGGCTATGGAGGCGCCTTTCTCGCCATCTTCTACAGGTTGAGGTAGCGCTCGATGGGTAACACGGGGGACAGCTCGGTGAAGGCTCTCGTCGTCGTTGGCTGCGTGTGCTCGGCGTCGCGCTCCGGCGATCTGCACGGGTGTCGGCGGAATGGGCGAGAGAGGAGGGGGATATGGTTCTGGAGGGAGGGAAATGGAGCGGTGCGTCTCCAGGACGTGTCCAGATGCGCTAAGGAGGTCGGGGAGGCGCCAGGCAAGCAGGTGGCGTGGCGGCCGTGGCATGCCGGGCACGCAGCTGCCTGGCTGCCTGAGGAAGACGACAGCCCGGGTGGCGGCTGGGCCTAGCTGGGCCAAGGTAGGTGGGCCTCGCCTAGGCGCCAGGTAAGTTCTTTTTCCTTTTTCCTTTCTGTTTTCTTTTCTGTCTTTTGTTTTGCTGTGCTAAATAAATAGCTAGGCATTTTCTTAAATGCTGAAAAAATTTATATGGCTTCATAATAATATAGACTAGCCACTTATAAAGTTTCAACATTTTTAAAATTCAAATAATTTGAATCTTAACTCAAATAGAGGTTTTTGATTAAATCCAAGGCACTGTTTGAATATTTGAAAAATCTATGAGCATGGGGTGGGTCCCACATCACTTGATATGTGATCACACTCATTTATAAGACTTTTCAAAAATCTAACATGAATTTTTGGAGAAGATTTTTATCTGGCATTTTGAATTAATTCATCTGGGGGGGTTCCCTCTCCCATTTTGCTTTTGATTTGGATTTCAAGGATTTCTTTTGAACTTTTGACATGATGCAAGAGTACTGGCTAACCCTAGCACATTACCTAACAGAGGGTTCTGACAGGTATTTATTAAGCTTTTAAATAAAACAAACAATTCTAACCAGTAGCAAAAGCAGCTGAAATACCAATTTAATATTGGTACAAAAATCAATTGAATTTTATTGTGCACCAAACTTTTTGTGGTACTCTACAAATGTGCAACCCTAATAATTGGATTGATCTGATATTTTAAAAAAATATAAAAGCTACTAAAATAATTATAACAGAAAAGAAAAAGAAACAGAAAACAAAGGAAATTAGGAAAAATAAATAAACCTATAACCCGCCCAGGGCGCAACCTCCCACTGGGCCAGGCCCAGTCCACCCCCCCCCCCCCCTCTCCACTTCATCTCCTACATTGCTCACCCCCACCCCGTGGCAGCCATCCACGGCGGCCATGGCCGCGGCCGCGCCGTGGCAGCCATCCCCCGGGTAGCCTGGAGTATAAGAAGCCCTGCACCCCCTGGCCCCAAACCCTAACCCTAGGGGCCCTCTATTCCCCCCCCCCCCCCACACCCCTCGCACCAATGCTCCCTCTCCTCCCGGTTCTGCACACCCGACGACGCCGTCGCCATGGGCATGTGCGCCGCCGTGGCCACCATGGCCCCCATCGCTTGAGACCGTGTCCTGGAGAATCGCCATGGAGCTCCACGCCGATCCCGCACTTTGGATCAAGCCGGGACGCGCTACATCACCAGAATCCGCACTTCCTCGCCGCCATAGCCGGAACTTCTCGCCGGCAATTCGCGTCGATACCAGCTCCACCGAGCCCATTGCCTCCCCCTACTGGCTCAAAGTGAGCATACGAACAACCCCCCCCCCCATCTTGCGATCCATTTCTTTCCTCTATCGCCGTTCGCCGTGGAGCCGGGCTCCGGTCGCCGCTGGCCTCGCTGTAGTCATCAAGTCGGCCGTCCCCGGTACCTGTATCGTGTACCAGTAGGCGCGGGACACAACGCTCGTCCGAACGGACCCCTCCGCTGCCGATTTGGTCGCCGGAGCTCGCCTCCCGTGGACCTCGCCGTCGCCCCTGATCTCACCGCCGGCGTGCCCCGCGTGGCACAGTGGGTTGACCCCCTGACACGTGGGCCCGGGTGCTAAGTAACTTGATTAGTGGCTAATCTATATGCTAACCAGAAATAACCCCCCTGATTAATAAACCTGAGGCAATGACATGTGGGCCCTAGGCTAGTTTTAATTATTTAGTTAACTGTTAGAGTCACTGACCTCTGGGCCCTATAACTTAAGTTAATCACTGGATTAAATAAATTGCTTAACTAACACTGGAGTGTATGACACATGGGCCCCATTGGGTTATTAGTCTAAATAAAATGCAATTATAAAAATGTGACTATGACATGTGGGACCCCACTGTTCTTTTAATTAATAAAATTGGTTTATTATAATGTGAGGCTGACTAGTGGGACCCATTGGTTAGGTTTGACCTGTCAAAGTTTCTGTTCTGGATATTGTTGCATTTTATTAATAAAGAAAATCCAGAAATTGATTTAAAATGATTTAAACTTTAAAATTCAATATCTTTTAAACCGTAAGTCAGATTAAAAAACTGTATACATGAAAATTGATCAGAAAAATATAATGAATATGAATACGCTATCCGTATACCAACCACACCACTCTAAACTACCGAACATCGAACCGTCCCCCTCCAGACCGTTTGTCCGATGATTTCTCCGGTACTGTTAAAGTATCCGGATGAATTTATTCTGAACACGAAAGTTGTTCAGAATAGTTCAACTAACCTGGTTACCCCACCCATACGTTTGTCGGATGTCCATGACACCTCCGGCATGATCCCTTCCCCCTCCGGATACCCTGTCCGGTAATCACCCGGAGCTGGCAGTTCATCCCCGGATGAATTTCCGCTCCGAGCTGAGTGCATCGTACTATCTTAGAGCACCGATAACTTTTCATATGTCATTTCATGCATTTGATTGCTATGTTTGCTTTATATTTACTGTTTCTCCCCCTTAATCTCCGGTAGACCCCGCTGCTACCGCCGACTACACCACTGCTGGGTACGACTACTTCGTCGACGACCCTGCCCCTACTGTCGAGCTTCCAGGCAAGCAGGGCCATTCTCTCCCCCAGATATTGCCTATCTTTCCGTACATTTCTTGCACTAGGCATTGTTACTGCTGATGCTGCTACGATTATAATCCTATTCAATTGCATAGTCTATCATTGTCGCCCCTTGATGTACCTTCCTTTATCCTATGCTGCCTGTTATTACTTATGCATTATTCAGCAGTGAGCCCTGCGCTTTGTTAGTCAACTAGGATTAGATAGCGGGTCGTGATCACTCAGGGGAGTGACGCGGATACGATATATATAACTGCACAGGTACGGTACAATGCAGACACCGCCTAAGGCCCCCTAGCTCGGCTCTGCCGAGCCACCTTCAAGTGGAGCTACCGAGGAGTAATCCTCGTACCTCCACTCGTTGTTGACTCTGTATAGCCGCTCTAGGTACCTGAGCAACGGTTGTCCTTAAGGTAAGAAGTCGGGCGACCCAACGGTGCCCGCCAGAGGTATTGCGTCGGGAACGACGGGGAGGGTACGACCGACGTTACTGGCGTGCTTGGCCCCTGCTCGTATCTCGCGAGAGTTACCAAACCACGAAAGTCGAGCTCTACCAAGAGCACACGCGAGATAAGGTAAGGAGACGGTTCACCTTGTTGGTAACCGCAGAGACTTGGTGGGACGTCAGGGCAGGCACCGATGTATTGGTGGTCCTGACTGCTGTCGTTGACCGCGGGTCAGTTACGTCGAGGCGGATGAATTGAGAGACCCGTTGGTCTGTACGCACTACCTACACGTGGGATTACGGTGTGGGCCCTCTGCGTCGTAGTTCGTCTGAAAGCTCTTCAGACGTCAGCAGTACCACGGGCTGATTGCCGGGAAGCGGTCTTGTCTTCTTTGCTGCAGCAGGCGTATTTGGATTTGTTTTTGCTTCACCGGCCAGTCTCGTACCGTGCAGGAGCGTGCAAGGGTGAGGGACCTAGACCGGGCGCATAGGATATAGTCCGGCGGATGGCCTCTCTGCTGAGCCTAGGATGAACTGTGATGTGTCGGATAGCCTCGGTGGGGCGTACCCTAACAAGATTCACGCCACCCTGGAGATCCGAGCATGCAGGTTGAACAGTAGTGCACCCCTGCAGGGAGTTTAATCTATTTGAATATTCGTGTCGACGCTAACAGGACGCTTTATGCTGAAGCTGGACCTTACCACTACAAACTACTACTATTAAACTATATGGTTTCGGGTCTTCTTCCTCGCAGGGAAGTCGAGGAGGGGAACTCGGAGGCATTATTATTATTGATCATTACAACTTATATTATACATTGTTGCAGCAACTTCTGTTTCATTGTTACTTTATGAT
Organism: Bromus sterilis; assembly: GCA_950022295.1. Lineage (NCBI taxonomy): Eukaryota > Viridiplantae > Streptophyta > Magnoliopsida > Poales > Poaceae > Bromus > Bromus sterilis. The sequence goes on from OX465597.1 coordinate 283,880,427, forward strand.
TTATATGAACTGTTGGATGTTCTCTTCTTGTGCTGCAAGACACGTCAGAAGATGCTAGTCTTCGATAGGCCTAGCTTCTTACTCTTATTCTGATTTTTACCTTGCAGTACACTATATACAGCCTCCCCTTTCCGTTGATACAAATGCATAAATGCTTAGTAGCGGACGTAAGACTCGCGGGTATGCTAGATACTCACCTTTGCTTTATTTCCCCCTTTTTTTTGCCTGATCGGCCGCTGCAGTCGATGTTGGAGCCTTGGAGTCCAGGAGCAGGAGATCCTCGATGACGACCACCTACACATGAAGATCCCCGATGCCTTCTACGACGTCGAGTCTCCCGTTGACCAGGAGTAGTTCGGAGGTTCCCAGGCAGGAGGCCTCGCCTTTTCGATCTGTTGTTATTTGTGCTAGCCTTCTTAAGGCAACCTTGTATTCTTGTGTCTGTACTCTGATACTTTTTCTTCCGCTAACCTTGTGCTTTCGAGCTGTTGTATTCGAGCCCTCGTGTCCCCTGGCTTGTATTAAACAGCTTGTATTATTTTATTTGTAGAGTTATGTTGTGATATCTCACCATGAGTCCCGAATCTCGGTCGTTTACCTTGCGTGTATGATTACTGTACACGGTCTGATTTTGGGGGCGTCACAGTAACTCTCGCGAGATACGAGCAGGGGCCAAGCACGTCAGTAACGTCGGTCGTACCCTCCCTGTCGTTCCCGACGCAATACCGCTTGCAGGCACCGTTGGGTCGCCCGACTCTTACCTTTAAGGACAACCGTTTGTCAGGTACCTAGAGCGGCTATGCAGAGTCAGCAAAGAGTGGAGTACGAGGATTACTCCTCGATAGCTTCACTTGATGTGGCTCAGCAGAGCTGAGCTAGGGGCCTTAGGCGGTGTCTGCATTGTACCGTACCTGTGCAGTTATATATATATTGTCTCCGTGTTCACTCACCAAAGTGATCACGGCCCGATATCTAATCCTAGCTAACAATGCGCATGGCTCACTGCTGAATAATGCATAATTATAATAGGCAGCATAGGATAAAGGAAGGTACAACAAGGGGTGACAAAAACAGGCTATGCAACTGAATAGGATGGTAACGTTGCAGCAGCAGTAACAATGCCTAGTGCAAGAAAAGTACGGAATAGATAGGTGATATCTGGGGAAGAGAATTGCTCTGTTGCCTGGAAGCTCGACGGTAGGGGTACGGTCGTCGACGACGTAGTCGATCACAGGGGCGTCGACAGCAGTCGTCGGGTCTATCGGACAAGAAGAGGGAGGGAGAAACAATAAATACACGACAATAATAGCAATAAAAATACAAGACATGGCAAACGCAATGTTAACGGGATTCTAACGCAATACAATGTATTAGGCTCGGAGCGGTAATTCATTCGGGGATGAAATACCGGCTCCGGGTGATTACCGACAAACGGTCCGGAGGGGGAAGGTTCCATGTCTATAGTGCCGTGAATATCTGACAGACATGTGGATAGTGTATCCGTGATCGTTGATGTATTCCGAACAACTTTTATGTTCAGAACAATTCCATCCGGAAAGTTTTACCGGTACCGAGTAATTACCGGACAGACAATCCGGAGGGGTAAAGCCTCGGATTCGGTAAGTTAGAGGGGTGCGGTGGGTATGCGGGTAGCGTATTTGTATTCGTAATATTTTTCTGATCAATTTTGATGTATAAATTATTTTCATCGGAGTTACGGTTTAAAAGATTTCAAAGTTTTATTCAATTTAAATCAATTTTTGGATTTTCTTTTATTATTTAAATCCTAACATTATCCATAGAGGGGTTGACTGGTCAAACCTGACCAGTGGGTCCCACTGGTCAGCCTCAGAGTACAACAAAACATTTTATTAAATCAAAAATAGCCTTTGGGCCCACATGTCATTGACTCACAGAATTAATAAATTAATATTTTAAACTACTAACAGCTGGGGCCCAGGTGTCATGGACACATATGCTCAATTAACAGTTTAATTAAATCAAAGAGTTAATTAAAGGGGGGTTGGCCCCACATGTAAGTGTCACATATTATTAATAACAGTTTAATTAATTAATTTTTAAAGGCCTAGGGCCCACTGGTCATACACTGGGGGGGTTCTCTCTAAACTTAATCATTAGCTTAATTACGGGGTGGGGGCCACCTGGCAGGGACACAACCATCACCGGCGCGGGCACAGTGAGAACGCCGGCGAGAGGCCGAGCTCGCCGGAGTCGGCCGTTCGGCCCATTCCGGCCACGGGACGTAGCGCGAGCGGGTCCATTCGAACGGGCGGGGTCGCGCGCGTCGACCTGTAGAGGTTACAGGGGCCGGGGGAGTCGGGGTCGTCGGCGACGAGCAGTTGGGGGGCGGCCGGCGTACGGGTCCAGTGGAAATCGACGAAACAAGGCCAGATCAAGAGGGTTTCCTGGCCAAATCAAACATACGGACCACGGGAAGCATGTTGGTGCTAGTGGCGCGAGCTGACGCACACGGGGGCAAGCACACGGACGCCCATGGCGGCGCCTAGGTCTTCTCCCATCGCAACGGCGCGTACAGCGAGAGGGTAGGACCGAGAGGAGGTTGTGATGGCGCGTATGCTCACTGTGATCACGCGCAGGGTGGCAATGTGCTCGGGGAGGGGCCGAGCGGCGCGAATTTCGTCTTGGATCTCGCCGGAGGTGAGGACGAAGATTGTGACGAAGCGCTCGATGCAGGGGCTTCGGGGCCAATTCCTTGCGGGAGGTGGCAAAGACGAGGACGAGGGACAACTTGGACATGGTGGCGGCGGTTGGAGCTCATTGGCCACGGCGGGGCACGGCCATGGCGACGGCAACGCTCGGGCGAGTTCCCCCCGACGAGAATGAGGTGGAGGGAGGGGGGAAAACATCTTGTGGGCGTCCACAGGGGCAGGTGGCTCGGTCTTATCCGCCTCGGCGTCGCGCTGTCGACGGGGAGGGGCAGGGGGCCCGGGGCACGGCGTCGAACAGCTTGCAGCCACGGCGTGGTCACGGCGTGTGAGCAGTGCGAGAGGAAGGGGTAAGTGACTTTGGGCCGGCTGGTGGGCTGTTGCACTAGGCGACAAATAACATCTCTCCATTTTTTTGTTCTAGCAGTTGTGCACTTGTTCGGTTTTACTTTGTTTGAGCACCAAATCAATTTTGCTAAGGGTGAAACTAGTTGATACATCTGTGTTGCATCTATTAGAGAAACCACAAAAAGTTTGGTGATTTAAAAAAACATTTAGTATTTATTTTTCAGCTGCAACTGATTTAATGGGGCTTTTGGCTACTGTTTATATTTGTTTTATTTATTTTAAAGCTCAATAAATTCCCATAACCATAAAAAATTGCTTTCACAATTTTTAGGCATTTTAAAAAATTGCTTTCACAATTTTTGGGCAAAGTTTTAATTCCACCAAATTTTTGGGCAATTCATTTGAGTTGAAAATGACAAGGGCATGATCAGAAGTCATTAGTGGCTTACTAATCACAGAGATTTAATATTAACAAAAGTTTTACTGTTGCCTGACACTGAGGGTGTTACAGAGCCCTGGTGGGTCCCCTCTGGCCCCCCCTCGGTGATTCCCGAAGCTTCTTCTACGCTGATTTTTTATTGGATTTTCCCGAATTTTTGGAGCACTTTTAATATGGGGGAAACCTGAAATAGAAAAACAGCAGAAAACAGGAACTTGCACTAGGGTGGACTGAGTTAATAGGTTAGTCCAAATATGATCAAAAGTGTATGAAAGTTCATCAATATCATAGCAATATCACAGAAAATAGGCATGGCGCAAGCATAAATTATGGATACGTTTTGGACGTATCAGTTGCCTCGCAACAAGCGCTTTATTTTACGCCTTTAAGATAGGCATAAAGCAAAAGAAGAATCAAGTTTTATCAAGAGAAAGAGAATAGCTAGCCCGTGTAACAGACTCAAATGGTAACTTGATTTTCTTTCTAGGGAGTGTTCCATCCCCTTTTTAGGGGGAATTGAAATTTTATATTCCCCTCTTTCATGTCAATAACGGCACCAACGGTGTGAACAAAAGGACGTCCCAAAATAATTGGACATAAAGGTTCACACTCAATATCCATAATAATAAAATCGACGAGAACATAGTTGTCATTGACAATGATAAGAACATCGTCGATCTTCCCCAAAGGTTTCTTTACGGAAGAATCAACTAGACGAACACCAAAAGAACAAGAATCAAAAGGTTTCAATTCAAACATGTCATATATTCTTTTGGGCATGACGGAGGTACTAGCTCCATCGTCACATAAAGCATGGCAAGCGAAGTTATTTAATTTAATTTTAATCATAGGGTCCCAACCATCATCTAGCTTCCTAGGTACGAAGGCTTCTATCCTAAGCTTCTCCTCCCTAGCTTTGATGAGAGCATTTGTGATATGCTCCGTGAAGGCAAGATTAAGTGTGCTAGTGTGGGGGTCTCTAGACATTTTGTATAACAAGCTAATAACTTCTGAGAGGGTGCAACTATCAAAATCAATATCACTACTATCAAAGGTGGTAGTAGTGTCATCTAGGGTCACTTGTTTGAAACCCTCTATGTTCATAGGAGTTTCTTCTTCTACGGTTGAGGTATTAGCATCACCATTAATAGGTCAATTGGGACTAGGAGTGCATTGGGTGCTAATTGTTTGAGTGTCCTCAAAAATTTGGATAGTGGCAACTGTGTGGTGTGTAGGAAGGCTCTTAATTCTATCCTCTTCCTTTTTTTCTCTAACCCATCTTTCTTTAAGTTTATCCATCATCCTAATATTTTCATTAATTTGTAATTGGATAGCATTAATAGGAGTGGCTTTCGTCTCCTCAAGGGAAGAGGTTCTATTTTTTAGCATCTCAACATCAAGGGCTAAGCTATCTACTCCCTCCGTCCCAAATTATAAGACGTATTTTAGCGTCACGTACAAAATTTTCAGAGTACCGATTCATTTAGGTTTTCCGTTTCTGCCCTCGCTTCCCACTCCTCGCTATCACTCCTGTCTCCATTCCCCTCGCTCTTGATCAATTCGTAGCTCACCTACTCATCCCCGGCGTCATCGCCGCCGCCTCCCTCTCGCCGGCGTCTCGTCTCCCAATCGCCGCGCTGACCCACTCCCTCCTCTTCTCCTCTGGCTTCGTCGCCTCTTGTACCAAAGGTGGTTTTTTTTCTTCGGCGGATCTGGAGCGGCGGCGGCAAAGGAGTGGAGGATGGCCGCAGCAGAAGCAGCCTTGGTCAAGGGCCTCCACCGCCGCCGTAGGTTGGTTATCGAGCCGCCCGGCCAGCTCGTCCCCGAAGCCGGAGCTGTCGCGCAGCACGCGGGCGTAGTCCCTTAGTTGCTTCCTCGTTCGCGACCGCGCTGAGTCCCGGTTGGACATCATCCATCGTCATTGCCGCTCCTCCGCGAGGCTGCTGCCGCCATAGTGCGCAGCCGCCTGGTGGTGGTACTCGTCCGAATTGAACGAGAGGAGGTGCCTGACGTCGACGTGCTGCTGCTGGCAGGAGCACGGGGACGTGGCCTGGGGAACCAGCAGGTCGCCACCGCTGTACTGGAAGAGGAAGTCATCTGGAGCTGCGAAATGGGGCCTGAAGGCTGCGGTTGAGGTCTCAGCCGACAGGTATGGGAACAATTGTTGCTATATTTAGTGTAAACTGAATTTAAATTCAGAGTTTGTTGCTACTCCGCCACCACTCATGCAGTAAAATTGTTTTAGAATGCTTTGAAGGTTTGTGAAGATTGTTGTACAAATCCAGGGCCGGTCCTGAGATTTTGGGGGCCCGGGGCGAAACTCAAATTCGGGGGCCCTAATGTACATCATAAAATATCAATCAACGTACTATATATGAAATGTCATCGCTATACAGTTGATTTTTTTTGTTATTGTAATGTCGCGAGTAGATGAAGAACCTTATGATGGCCACTAAAGGAAGTCACAAAGGTGTTTATATGTCTATCAGAAGACATCCTTGAAAACGCAAAGCCATGTTTAAAACTGAGCTATAACACAACAATAGAAACATATTGTATGGATGATGTACTAGAAAGGTTAACAGACATCTGACTCCATGAATGGTTGGTAAAAAAATTGCATTCAAAATGCAAAGAGTTTTTGGACTAACTAATGATATGACTGTCGTTGTAAATAGTACTATCTAAGAATTTAAGATAGATGAGCAAAACAAAATGGATGGTATTTAAAATATTATTTCATATCTCCAAGGATCAAATCACTCATAGTGCAAACTTACTCTTACTTAGATGTGCAAAAGAGTAAATTAAAAAACAATTACCTTATTTATGATGTGATTGCCCAATTCAGTAAATAACTCTTCGCCAAGATCACCATACAGAACACTCTCTCAATCTTTATCTCTGAAATTTGAACCAAAAAAAAACATCAAACACAAAAAACCTAATGATTAAAGATAGATACATGTGAAAGACGTCAACAGGCCAACAACACTTACGTCCACAAATAGCACACAACATCGGATCGTCGCCGGCTACGGCGCAAGGCCGAGTTCGCAATCCCATGCAAAGTTCTTCCAGTTCATCTTCCGCAATCTGCCAATCTAGCGGCGGAAAAGCCAGGCATGTTAGGTTTGTGATGCCGGCTCAAAGCACCCTGATCTCCGTTAATTTGTACGTTATGCCGATGCACCAGTGTAGCTATCGTGTGGCTGCTATTACTTGGGCCAAGTCCGATGACATTATTTGAGTGTAGGAGGAAGTAGCGAGGCCTCAACTTGGGCCACTAGAGATAAAAAAGAAAAGAAAAACTGAACAAGGTTTTGGCTTGGTTCCTCTACGCCGCTGCCTGCCTACGCTACGTACAGTAGTAAGTAGTAGTACCTGGGAGGGGCCCCTAGACATTGCGGGGCCCGGGGCGGCCGCCCCTTCCGCCCCCCCTTTCAGAATGCTTTGAAGGTTTGTGGAGAATTGTGTACAAATCATTCAGAATGCTTTGAAGGTTTCTGGAGAAAACAGTGATGTGTTTTGTCCTGTTTTCTTTTGCATGTGCTGACATACCTGAAATACTCCCCTTGCAGACACCAGTATACACGATTGGTGGAGTATATGTGACGAATTGTAGATGGTGGAGTGGAAATCAAGCGGGAATTGCAGATGGGGGAGTGGAAATCAAGTGAGCACCTGCAAGTACTTGGCTCAGGAGGGGTCTGATCGAGGAGGCGCACCAATCAGCAGCAGCCCGGCAAGCAGAAGGCGCTGCTGATTGAGGAGGCGCCGATCGCCGCTGGGCGCCTGTAGAGGAGGCGTGGATCGCCGTTGTGCGCTTCGCCGCTGGGCGCCCGTTCGAGAAGGCGGTGGGCGGTGGGCGACAGCGACGATGATGAGTGCTCGAGGAGGGTCAGCGGCGCGCTGGCTGCTGGGAGGTGGGCGACGTGCGACGCGCTGTCTGCTTGGAGGTGGGCGACGTGCTGGGAGGTGGGCGCTGGGCAGCGGGCGGCGAGCGGCGTGTGACGGGCTACGCGGCGGCGAGGTGGGATCGAGCGCAGAATTTAACGGGGGCATAATGGTATTTTCGCAAGATTTCACCTGGTCGGAATCCCTCGAAAAACGTCCTATATTTTGGGACGAAGGGAGTACCTTCAAAGACAGATTATCTAATTTAGCTAATTTCTCTTCTACATTCGTGTTGAAGGCTTTTTGGGTAGTGATAAAGTCTCTAAGCATATTTTCCAGTTCAGAAGTGGGGTTCTTGTTGCTAAGATAAGTGTTGGTGTTCCCATAGTTGGATGGAAACGGTCTAGAATTACTAGCAAAATTGCCCCTATAAGCATTATTGTTGAAGTTGTTTCTAGCAATAAAGTTCACATCTACTTGTTCCTGAGCAACCAAAGAATTTAAAGGAACATCATGAGGATCAATAGAGGATTGCTTGGTAAGTAGAGACATAATTCAGTCAACCTTTTCATTTAGGGAGGTAATCTCCTCGACAGAGTTTACATTCCTACCTGTTGGAGCGCGCTCGGTGTGCCATTGGGAATAGTTGGTCATCATCTCATCGAGAAGTTTGGTGGCAGAACCAAGTGTAGTTGACATAAAGGTTCCTCCCGCGGTCGAATCTAACAGGTTCCGCGAGGTGAATTTCAAGCCTGCATAAAAAGTCTGGATAACCATCCAGGTAGTCAAACCTTGTGTAGGGAATTTCTTAACAAGAGATTTCATACGTTCCCAAGCTTGGGCAACGTGTTCATTATCCAATTGCTTAAAATTCCTAATGTTACTTCTCAATTGGATAATTTTAGCAGGTGGGTAATACTTCCCAATAAAAGCATCTTTACACTTATCCCAAGAATCTATGCTATTCATAGGCAAAGATTGAAACCAAATTTTATCTCCTTCCCTCAAAGAGAAAGGAAAAAGCTTGAGCTTAACAACATCACCTTCTACTTCTTTATACTTTTGCATATCACATAACTCAACAAAATTATTTAAGTTTAAAGCAGCATCATCTCCAGCACCAGAGATTTGATCTCTCATAACAAGGTTTAGCAAGGCAGGTTTAATTTCATAAGAGGTAGCTGAAGTGGCAGGTGTGGCAATAGGAGTGCAGATAAAGTATTTGTTGTTGTGACTAGTGAAGTCACACAACTTGGTATTTTCAGTGGAACCCATAATAGCAGCAAGTGGGCAGATTTTTTCGTAGTTTTTTATATAAGACACGAAGATAAAAACGGAAATGTAAACTAACAAGACTAAAAAGCAAAGGTAAAAGGTAGTGGGAAACTCCCCTATCTTAACACTCGGAGTCCCCAGCAACGGTGCCATAAATTTACTTGCTGGCGTGAGAGTTGACGGGTGTAGTTTTGCTTGCTTCCCCGGCAACGGCGCTAGAAATTTGCTTGATACGCGGGAGATGATAATTTCTTCTCGCCCTTCGTTGGTTACCCCAAGTGGAAGGTGAGATGCAGCGTAGCGGCAAGTTTCCCTTGGTGAAGATACCAAGGTTGAGAGTGTCGACCAGTAGGACTCCGATAGTGATAAGTAGGTGGCGAAGCGAGCAACGCGCTGTTTGAGATATTGCTTTCTTAACCTGGACCTGCACACAGAAACACATAACTTTGCTCCCAACGAAGTTCAGAGAGGTTGTCAATCTCTCCGGTCTTGTTGTTTACAAAGGATCAAACGCAAGGGATAATGATAATGATAGCAACTGGAAAGTAAAAGCAGAAAAGTAAATAAGCATGTAAACAGTGATGAGAATATGGACCGGGGTCCCATGATGTTCACTAGTGATGTCTCTCTCCCAAAAGACGATAAAACTGCTATGAGAGGTGAACAAATTACAGCTCGCAATTGACATGATTATAAACGCACCGCAATGCTACCTATGCTACAAAGAAAGGAAGAGGCTCAAAAGCATGGGCAGTACGCCAAAATAAGTAGACCGGAATTCAACTACATCTACTACTAATCATCCACCTTGAGATATCTATCCAGAACATCTCGCTCGTAGTAAGTTGTGAGCCCCACCCAAAGTGTAAACCCAAAGCAACAGACAACTGCATTAAAAAGAACTTTGCGTAAAGTAAACAATCCTTGCAACCGCGGTTACAAGCACCGTTGTTTTCCCCCTTGTGGAAACAGCACATCCCCTAGACTCATGTTTCTGTCACTCAAGCGTGTCATCGGGGGGCATGAACCCACAATCAAGCATAACGTTCCCTCTTGAAGTTACTACCTACTACCTGGCCAAAGCAATAAATAGCAACGGAGAATATGCAAGAATTACTTAGGAACAAAAATATAAAAGATAAGAACCAAATATATTACTCTATCACAATCTGAACATAATCTCATAATCCATCAGATCCCATCAAACTCAGCATAGCAACCGCAGAAAGATTACATATGTGCCTCGATCATGTAGGGAAGCTCACGAGGTCTAAACCATGAAGAACAAAGAGGGGAGGAGAACATCACATAGCTACTGATCACGGACCCATGGTCCAAAGGAAACTACTCGCGTCACATCCGGGAAGCGTCCATGGTGGAGGGGAAGCTCCGGGAGGTCGATTCTCCCTTCGGCAGGGTGCCAGGAAGAGGTCTGCTGGCGCTCCCGATCTTGGAAGCGTGGCGACGGCGGAACAGAGGCGAGATCTCGGAAAAGGGTTCTCTCCCCGGAATTTTCACGTCACGGGAAATAAATAGGCGAAGGGGGGCAGCCAGGGGGGCCACCAGGGGTCCAGGCGCCCCCCTAGCGCGGCCAAGCCCTAGGCCGCACCAGGTGGCCGCCTAGGGCCCTGGTGGGTCCCACCTGGTCCTCCTTCGGGACTCCGGAAGGTTCCTTCATGCTGATTTTTTATCTAATTTTTCCCGAACTTTTGGAGAACTTTTAATATGGGGGAAAACTGAAATAGAAAAAATAGCAGAAAACAGAAACTAGCACTAGGGTGCACTGAGTTAGTAGGTTAGTCCAAATATGATCAAAAGTGTATAAAAGTGTATCTAGATCATAGCAATATCACACAAAACATGCATGGATCAAGAAGAAATTGTAGATACGTTTGGGACGTATCATCCACAAAACCCCCACAATTCTCAGGTTCGGGGCGCATCCTGGACGGCAGACTCGGCCCTTTGTCCCCTTGCGGCATCACTAGACGTGGTTCGCATCGGTTCGGACAGGGGGCTCGGACGCTTCCGGCTTATCCCAAACATTGTCTCCTTGACCTTTTGCTGAGGAAAACGACGCCTCTTGTTGTTTTCATCGTAACTCGAGTCAAACTTTTGGAGAGTAACATCATCCGCCATCTTTGTAGCATAATGCCGCACATTCTTCACAATCTGATCATATTCCACCTTCTAGAGTGCCGATCCATCGGCCTTTAGCTCTAGGAACCCACGCACCAGCTTGTCAAGGTCAACATAAGGATAGTACACCTTACACATTCCCAAGGCACGTGTCGCACCTTTGCGGCATGACGACGACTTCACCAAATCAACCCATTCTGGAGCTTTGGAAAGCTCACTGAAGAAGTCCTCCTGGAAAGAAGCATACTCCGGGCGACCGGTCAAACATTCAATGACCTGCCAGCTGCCAGAGTAAATATCACGAATCACATCCATCACGGCTTCCAGCATCGTCACATCCGTGTCTCCCAATGCTGGATTGTCCTCACCTACAAAGATCGAGGTATTGAGGTCCATACACAAAAAACAGGAATTTCCAAAAGTCAACACATTAAAACTTATGAAGCACGACTCTAGCAACGGTAAGGACATGGGCCTTGAGTGCATCATATTGCTCCTGGGAAGATCTTGCACTTTCTAGAGCCGACTCCATAGCCTGTTCCTGGTCATGGGAGTCGTCCTTCAAAGCCTGCAGCTCATCAGTATTCTTCCTCAACTCCTCCCGGAGCTGCACGACTTCCTTGTCAATGGCCTCGCATTTTCCGACTTTCGCCGCCAACCGATCCATGATACGTCCCAAACGTATCTATAATTTATGCTTGTTACATGCTCTTTTATGTGACATTGCTATGTGTTTTGCTACACTTTTATGTCTTTTTACACATATTTGGACTAACCTACTAAATCAGTGCACCTAGTGCCAGTTTCTGTCTGCTGATGTCTATAAGTTCCAGGTTTTTACCCATATTTACAGAGCCCCAAAAATTCCAAAAAAATCATATAAAAAATCAGTGTACAAGAAGCTTCGCGAGCCCCGAAGGAGGACCAAGGGGGGCCCACCTACCACCCAGGCGGCCAGGTGGCGCGACCCCCTCCCTGGCCGTGCCACGAGGGTGCCTGGGAGGTGGGTCCCACCTTTGGCGCCCCCTTCAGTCTATATTTACCTCATGTCCAGAAAACCCTCGAGGAGAAGCCCGCATCGCTAATTTCCTCTCTGTTCCGCCGCCGGTGCGCTTCCAAGATCGGGAGCACCAGAAGACCTCTTCCCGGCACCCTGCCGGAGGGAGTATCGACCTCCGGGAGGTTCTCCACCACCATGGACGCTTTCCGGATGTGCCGTGAGTAGTCCCCCTTGGACCATGGGTCCATGACCAGTAGCTATGTGATGGCTTGTGCTTCAATTATTAGTCCTTGTGAGCTGCACTACATGATCAAGGCACCTGTGTAATTTTCCTGCTGTTGCTATGATGTATTTGCTAGGATCCGATGGATTATGAGATTATGTTCATATCATGATGAGTTATATATTTGGTTTACCTTTTATATTTTTTCCTTGAGTAATTCTTGCATGTTCAGAATTACTTTTTATTGCTTTGGCAAAGTAGTAGATAGTAACTCCAAGAGGGAGCGTTTATGCTTGATTATCGGTTCATGCCCCCCGATGTCTTGCTTGAGTGACAGAAACATGAGACTAGGGGATGTGTTGTTGCCACCAGGGAGAAAACAACGGTGCTTGTAACCTTACGCAAAGTTTGTTAATGCAGTTGTTTGTTGCTTTGAGTTTACACTTTGGGTGGGGCTCACAAATTAATACCAGCGAGATGTTCTGGATAGATATCTCAAGGTGGATGATTTGTGAGTAGATGCATATGGATTTCGGTCTACTTGTCTTGTCGTACTGCCCATACTTTTGAGCCTCTAGCTTTCCAGTAGCATAATTAGCATTGTGGTGCGTTTATAATTTTGTCAATCGCCCATCTGTAATTTGTTCGCCCAACTTAGCTATTTTATCTTCTTTTCGGAGAGAGACGTCACTAGTGAACATCATGGACCCTGGTCCATATTTCCACCACTGTTTACACCTCCACTTTACTTTCTATTTTTACTTTCAGTTGCTATCACCACTATCATTATCCTCTTGCGTTTAACCCTTTGTAAACGACCAGGCCGGAGGGATTGACAACCCCTCTATACTCATTGGGAGCAAAGTTAATTGTTGTGTGCGCAGGTCCTCGTCAACCTCATCTCCACCCGGCAACTTAAGTCCTTCGGTTCGATAACCCTGGTATCTTCAACGAGGGAAATTTTCTACTAGCTACATCTCAACCTTCCACTTGGGGTAGCCAACGAGAAGCGCCAACTCGCGCGCTATCAAGCTAATTTCTGGAGCCGTTGCCGGGGAATTCAATCTTCAAGATAGGGGAGTTGCACACTATCTTTTATCTTTGCTTTTTACTCTTGTTAGTTTCGCTTTTTAGTCTTGTTAGTTTACCTTTTTATCTTAGTGTCTTTTATCAGAAACCACAAAAAATTAGTTACCTTGATTTGTTTAGTCAGTATGTCTAAGTCCTTTACCTTTGGAGTAGCACCCGAAGGGGAGATTCTGACCTTCAAACAAAGGGGTGGAGAAATTCTGAAAGATGCTTGGTACAAAATTAATGATTCTCAAAACAGAGCCACCAAGAAGCAATCCACCACTATCCTACTTAGAAACTTTTATGTTGGTATTACATCTTGGAATAGTTTTATTTCAGATACTTCTATCAATGGGATTTTTCTAGAATCCCCAGTCTGGGAAGCTCTTAATGTTATGCAAAAACTATTGGGAAATCTGCCTATTCCTAGTACTCAAGAGAACACTACTTTAGCTCACATTATGAGTAAACTTGATAAAATAGAGCTAGAGATGCCAAGTATGGGAAAAATAAATGAAGTGGATCTTAGGATTCGAGGGAATTGAAATAGGCTTGATAGCTCCATGCATAAAATTCATACTACTTTGGAGACCCTTAAATCCCATGATTTGGACCCCTTTAGGATTGAAGAGATTGAGGATATTATTGAAACTTTAGGAACTACTCTAGCGTCCATCAAGATTAAAAAGGTAGAAACCCCCTCAAAGAACGAACCTAAGTTCGTTTATGTACCAAAGGTTCCTCAACCCAAACCAATATATCTATTTCTAGGGGTGTGGAAATTGTTAAGACCTTGGAAGAGATACCACTCTTGAATAGAATTAGAAATGAAATCCCAATTGGTCTTACTACTTTTCTTTTATTCCTGTAAGTGTTACCACTAGGCCTTAAGACTAGTTGTACTATTGAAGAAATTTTTGATGATCTTGATGATGGTTCAATTGTTACAACTTGATCTTTTTGCATCATGCCTAGGTAAAAGGCATAAAAGAAATCTCTCGTTGGGAGGCAACCCAAGATGTTTTTACTTTCACTTTTAGTGGTCTTCATGCTTGTTACTACTGTAGCAACATCATTGTATCCCCTAGGTAAAAGGCATAAAAGAAAGCTCTCGTTGGGCGGCAACCCAAGATATTTTTACTTTCACTTTTAGTGGTCTTGATGCTTGTTACTACTGTAGCAACATCATTGTATCCTTATTTTTAAGCTTTGTGCCAAGTTTTAGCCTCCGATTTCAAGAAAGTTCAAAAGTTGTGACATGCTGTCCAGAAACAGATTTTGTCCCCTCGACAAAAAAAATAGCCAAAAATCTCCAGATCATCTTCTTGATCTGAATTTTTTTTGACATCATGCTCCATACAATTAGATTGCATGCGTCTGTTCTGAGTTTTTTTATTTGAGTTGCAGAAGTACCCAAAAAATTTATTTACTACCTACTGGTCTGTTTTTCACAGATTCTGCCATGTTTTGCAAATCTTAAGCTTGCTTTCTCTTTGCAAAAACTTTTTGGCAATCATGAGAAACATTAGCTCTTAAAGAATATCTTTATTTCTAGTGGAGAAAAATTATTTTATCATGGGTACTAACCACTCTAATCAGCTTATGATGAGTTTCGTATGAAGGGAGTTTTCAAGTATGCGAAGGAAGATGATGAAAGAAGATTCGGGAGTGTCAAGCGCTCAAGCTTGGGGATGCCCCCATGCACCCCCAAGAAATATCCAACAAGACTCAGGCGTCTAAGCTTGGGGATGCCCCCGTGCATACCCTTATCCATCAACAATCATCAGTTCGTCCTTCTCCATGCTATATTTTTATCACTTCATATGTTATGTGCTAAACTTGGAGCGTCTTGCTCTTTAAATTTTAGTTTGTTTTAGTTTTTCTTGCTGTTCATAACAAGTTGGATCCTAGCCTTCATTGTTTGGGGGAGGACACGCTCCACTCCACCCTAGAACACAACATAGGCTTGCATTCTTATCTTTCTTTGTGTGTGTTCTTTATCTTTTCATAACTGTTGTCATGCTTAGCTCTTTGTTTTCATGGTTATATTTTTAAGAGCTTTTATTTAGGTTGATTTAGGAACTCTCTTGATTTTTCATGCTTATCTTCTATAGAGAGTTGGCTTGTTACACTGATTTGTGTGTCTTGCATGAGTAGGTAATTAAGGTTGCTATTACGAGTGTAGTAGTAACATGCAATAGTTTTGAGGTATTGATTTGAGTAATGTTTGGACTTTTGGTGCCAAGAGCTTGAGCCTATTAGTGATAGGTGTCGTATTTTGGGCAATCCGTGCTTATTTTCGAAAACTACAAAAATTAGTCGAGAACTCTAGCTACTAGATGGATCGCTAACCTCTGGAGGGGTTGGAATATATAGAGTACCCTCACGTACCATGGGTCGACGATGCCCAAGGATAACCAAACCTCCATACACTCCTCCTCGGGGTACTCGTCTCTTTGTGAACCTCTTGATTAGATAGAGAGTTACTAATAATAAGTGCATGAGTTGTTCAGACTAATGCGAGTATTCGATTGTTGGCACTTCCACCTTCCATATTTTTCTAGCCTCTTCGGTACCGTGCATTGCCCTTTCTCATCTTGAGAGTTGGCGATTAGTTCACCGGTGCATCCAAACCCTTGGCACGATACGCTCTGTCATCATAAACCTCCTTATATCTTCGTCAAAACAGCCACCATACCTACCTATCAAGGCATTTCCATAGCCTTTCCGAGATACATTGTCATGCAACATCCACCATCTCATGACTTGATATTCATGTCATACATGCTTTTGCTTGATCGAGGCTCCGCATGCTAGTTGGGCCTTGCCCTTATAATTGCTACATGACGCGCTAGTATCATCGCATATCCTGCTACACTGGCACAGGCATACATTAGCATACATCATGATTGTTTTCATCTTTCTTTATGTTGAGTACTTCTTGTAAAGTGTGAAGATCTTCTATATTCTTGTAAAATATAGAGTGTTGCCCTTAAGTGCGGAAAATATCCCAAAGATGGAAAATTGAAAGATCCCAAAGAGGACAAAGGAGAGATAAATAGAAAGAGCCAAAGAGGCCACAAAAATACAAAAATAGAAAAAAAGAGAAAAGAAATAAAAATAGAGAAGGGGGCAACACTACTATTCCTTTTGAAAGATCCACACTTGTACTCCATTGTCATATTTGTACTTATTATCATTCACGCTTAACTATTTTTGGACCCTTACACTATAGAACTTGGCTTGTATATTCCAAGGATGAGCCTCCTCAAAAGAGCTCTAGGTCTTCATGAGCAATCAAGTTGGATGCACCCCCACTAGTTCAATTGGAGAGCTTACATTAGCTCGTATGTGCATCCGTTGCATGGCAATCCCTACTCCTCACATCATATCAATCATTTGGCTTTCTCTCGCCTATGATTGTCCTCATTGATGTGAGCCTTTCACACCTTTTTGTATTCCTTCCCCATCATTTCTCTCTTTTCCATCCTAAGTGCCAACGTTTCTTGCTCGCGCTCATCCATTGCATGAGTGCTCACAGTTCAAAGGGAGAGGATCAGTTTGACCGTTACCTGACAAGTGGTCTGGGGATGAGTCAAAATAAGATCCCGAAGGAGACTAAGTGTGAAGCTTTAGTAGATTCAGTTCTCAATTAAACAATATATTATTTTTATTCTCTAAACCCATCTCCCACTTCTTGCACGCAAACACCATTTGGAGACATTCGAGTCACGGACAGCGAGAGCTCTTGCAACTTTTTGTTCATGCTTTGCTAGTTTCAATACTAGATGTAGACTCTTGCTTGTTATTGTCTTGACTTGAATGGCACATCTTACTTGCTTTACTTTCAAGTTCTTATATGTGTGTTAGCATGTCACCATTGAAATTATCTGTGTTATCATTTACCTACTCAAGGACGAGCAGGAAATAAGCTTGGGGATGTTGATACGTCCCAAACATATCTATAATTTCTGCTTGTTCCATGCTCTTTTATGTGACATTGCTATGTGTTTTGCTACACTTTTATATATTTTTACACATATTTGGACTAACCTACTAACTCAATGGACCCAGTGCCAGTTTCTGTCTGTTGATGTCTGTAAGTTGCAGGTTTTTAACAATATTTACAGAGCCTCAAAAATTCCAGAAAAATCATATAAAAAATCAGCATACATGAAGCTTCCAGAGCCCCGAAGGAGGACCAGGGGGGACCTACCACCCAGGCGGCCAGGTGGCGCGGCCCCCTCCCTGACCGCGCCACCAGGGCGCCTAGGAGATGGGTCCCACCTCTGGCGTCCCCTTCAGCCTATATTTACCTCCCGTCCAGATAACCCTTGAGGAGAAGCCCGCATCACGAATTTACTCTCTGTTCCGCTGATACACGAGATAACTTCTCGCCCCTCGTTGGTTACCCCAAGTGGAAGGTGAGATGTAGATAGCGGAAAATTTCCCTTAGCGAAGATGCTAAGGTTTAGATTGTCTCCCGTAGGACTCCAAGATCGACAAGTAGGTGGTGAAGTGAACAATGGCGCCGTTTACAACCTAAGGTTTCTTACTTCACCTGGACCTGCACACACAACAGATAGCTTTGCTCCCAACGAGTACAGAGGAGTTGTCAATTCCTCCGGCCTTGTTGTTTACAAAGGATAAAACGCACGAGATAATAATGACAGTGATAGGTACGGAAAAGTAAATACTGAAAGTAAATTGAAGGTGTAAACAGTGTTGGAAATATGGACCGGGGTACTATGATGTTTACTAGTGATGTATCTCTCCCAAAAGACGATTAAATAGCCATGCGAGGTAAACAAATTACAGCTGGGCAATTGACAGGATTATGAGCGCAAACCAATGCTAATTATGCTAAACAGAAAGGAAGAGGCTCAAAAGCATGGGCAGTACGCCAAGACAAGTAGAACGAAATCCATCTGCATCTACCTACTAATCATCCACCTTGAGATATCTATCCAGAACATCTCGCTGGTATTAAGTTGCGAATCCCACCCAAAGTGTAAACTCAAAGCAACAGACTACTGCATTAAAGAACTTTGCATAAAGTAAACAATCCTTGCACCCGCAAGTACAAGCACCGTTGTTTTCCCCCTTGTGGCAACAGCACATCCCCTAGACTCATGTTTCTGTCACTCAAGCTAGTCATCGGGGTGCATGAACCCACAATCATGCATAACGCTCCCTCTTGGAGTCACTGCCTACTACTTGGCCAAAGCAATAAACAGCAATGGAGAACATGCAAGAATTACTCAAGACCATAAAATATAAAAGAAGAGAATCAAATATATAACTCAATCACAATCTGAACATAATCGCATAATCCATCGGATCCCAGCAAACTCAACATAGCAACAGCAGAAAGATTACATAAGTGCCTCGATCATGTAGGCCAGCTCACGAGGTCTAATCCATGAAGAACAAAGACGGGAGGAGAACATCACATAGCTACTGATCATAGACCCATGGTCCAAGGTGGACTACTCACGGTTCATCCGGGAAGCATCCATGGTGGTGGAGAAGCTCCCGGAGGTGATTCCTCCCTCCGGCAAGGTGCCGGGAAGAGGTCTTCTGGTGCTCCCGATCTTGGAAGTGCGGCGGCAGTGGAATAGAGAAGAGATCGCGAAAAAGGGTTCCGTCCCCGAGGGTTTCTCGTCACGGGGAATAAATAGGCGAAAGGGGGCAGCCAGAGGTGGGCCCGGGGCTCCAGGCGCCCCCCTGGCGCGGCTAGGGGTAGGGTCGCGCCCTCTGGCCGCCTGGGGCCCCCCTGGCTCCCCTTTGGCCCCTCTCAGGCTCTTCGCGAAGCTTCCGGTACGCTGATTTTTCCTATATTTTTCCCGGAATTTTTCTGGTACTTTTAATAAGGGGGAAACCTGAAATAGAAAAACAGCAGAAAACAGGAACTGGCACTGGGGTGAACTGAGTTAATAGGTTAGTCCAAATATGATCAAAAGTGTATGGAAGTTCATCAATAACATAGCAATATCACACAAAAGAGGCATGGAGCAAGAAGATATTATAGATACGTTTTGGACGTATCATCCGCCGCCGCCGCGTTTCCAAATCGGGAGCTTCAGAAGACCTCTTCCCAGCACCCTGCCGGAGAAAGGATCGACCTCTGGGAGCTTCTCCACCACCATGGACGCTTCCCGAAAGTGCCGTGAGTAGTCCCCCTTGGACCATGGGTCCATGACCAGTAGATATGTGATGTCTTCTCTCCAATCTTGTGCTTCAATTATTAGTCCTTGTGAACTGCCCTACATGATCAAGGAAACTATGTAATTTTCCTGATGTTCTATGCTGTGTTTGCTGGGATCCGATGGATTATGAGATTATGTTCAGATCGTGGTGAGTCATATATTTGGTTTACCTTTTATATTTTGTTCTTGAGTAATTCTTGCATGGTCTCCGTTACTTTTTATTGCTTTGGAAAAGTAGTAGATAGTAACTCTAAAAGGGAGCGTTTATGCTTGATTGTGGGTTCATGCCCCCCGATGTATAGCTTGAGTGACAGAAACATGAGACTTGGGGATGTGTTGTTGCCACCAAGGATAAAACAACGGTGCTTGTAACCGCGGTAGCAAGGATTGTTTACCTTACACAAAGTTTGTTAGTGCAGTTGTTTGTTTCCTTGAGTTTACACTTTGGGTGGGGCTCACAACTTAATACCAACGAGATGTTCTGGATAGATATCCCAAGGTGGATGATTAGTGAGTAGATGCAGATGGATTTTGGTCTACTTGTCTTGGTGTACTGCCCATACTTTTGAGCCTCTAGCTTTCGAGTTGCATAATTAGCATTGTGGTGCGTTTATAATTCTGTCAATTGCCCAGCTGTAATTTTTTAACCCAACTTTGTTGTTTTATCGTCTTTTGGGAGAGAGACATCACTAGTAAACATCATGGGACCCCGGTCCATATTTCCACCACTGTTTAGACCTCCACTTTAATTTCTATTTTTACTTTCAGTTGCTATAACCACTATCATTATCCTCTTGCATTTAATCCTTTTTAAATGAAAAGGCCGGAGGGATTGACAACCCCTCTGTACTCGTTGGGAGAAAAGTTACTTGTTGTGTGTGCAGGTCCACGTCAACATCATCTCCATCCGGCAACTTGATCTCTGCCGCCGTTGACACCTACTTGCAGAATTCGGAGTACTCCGGTTCGATAACCTTGGTATCTTCACCGAGGGAAATTTTCTACTAGCTACATCTCAACCTTCCACTTGGGGTAGCCAACGAGAAGCGCCAACTCGCGCGCTATAAATCAACCAAGGTTTTCTATTTTTCCCCGGCTTTTAAATCCAGGGCCTGAAAAGGATCACAAATGATTGTTCTTGCAGAATTATGATAATTCGATATGGTATTTACAAAACCTATACCGAATCTTGGGGGATAGATTCTTATTCTATGTAACAGAAAGTACCTCATACTATTACTTCATCTTTGCAAGCATGCCTTGCTGCTGTTCAAGCTGAGTCATTGCACTCGCGTACAATCCATGGAAGGACACGTTTTCCGAACCCTCCAGGGTTGACGAAATCGGACCACCTTGATTCGATAATTTTGGCACCAAAGATACAATCGGCTCCAAGGTCTTGTCAACACTAGAACCTCCCGACACGGTTTCTGATGGTACCACCTCCTTCCCAAGAACTAACCGCACAACATCATCAGCAATGGCAACAGACTCCTCCTCCGCAGGGTTGACAGGTGAGATCGCCTCACTAAAAGGGGGAATTGGAATTACCCCATCCAAAGGAGGAGTCCCCTCCAACACGACTTGTGCACTAAAATAACAAAACCCACAAGTTCAATAAAAAATAAGAGGAGAAGCATCATGATAAATCATATGGACCTACCCCACTGCAACCTTAAAGCTTCTATCTCCATCATCATCTTCTGACTCTTATAATACGAAAGTCGGCCGTGATATTTTGCTTCCCAGACACGCGCTCACCCTAGCGCGATGACTTGGAACGGACTCGACGTCCGCCGAGATCAACCCCCTTCTCCAAAGGAGCCTCATAAGAAGAACTCCAAGTTCTTCTTTTCTTCCCTTCAATCTCCTATCGATACGAAGGTCAAAAACCTATACGAACAAGTATGGATGATAGAAGACTGGATCTAAAGTGTACCTTTCTTAAAGCCAGGCGAGTCACCCGACGACTGAGTACCTCATTGTCCGAGGAGACTTTGGTCGACTTTTCGACGTCTCCTCCTTCAGTCGGGTCCCCTCCGATGCTTTCATCCCCCTTTCTCGTAAAACAAAAACGGATAAATATCATAGAGTGAACTAGGGAAATTGGAAGGAAGAAAATAATACCTTTTCCTCTCCTTCCTCTCCTTCATCTTCATCCTTGTCAGCCTCGCTGTCGACTCCTTCGATAGAAATCGAAGGATGATACGCCACCACCAAGTGGCATTGGCCTGTGGACGAAAATATAACAAACGGCGACTCATAAATCTTGTCTCATGAAAAAAAAGGAAGGTCAATAAAATGTCAAATTTTCCTCGGGAGTCGGGTTTTTAGCCCAGAAGGGGGGTAGGCCCACCTTGCTGACTTGTTCTAGAGGCTCACATAAGAGCTTCTTTGTAAGAGCAAAGTTATACCCTCATGAGTTTTGGATATTGTTGGTCAAAACAGTAGAGGAACTAACAAGTTTTCTAGTGTGAAACAGATGGTTAGGTTCCTGAAGTTATAGGTTGGTGATAAAGCTTCAACGAAGATTTACTCTTTTATCGAAGCACATCCTCTGGAGTGAAGCTCATCACGGATGTCGACCCCTAAAAAGATAAGGAATTCTGAAGCACGTCTTCTCGAAGAAGATGACCAAGATGGCGCAAGGCTTAGTTGTTTTTGCGTAGTTCTTTTTCACTTCTTTGAGTCGTAGGAAAAACCGTACTATCAAGAGGGGTTTAGTAAATGTACTCTGAAGGTTTTGATGAAAAGACTCAGACCGAATCCAAACCAGTGAGTAGCCAGAGTAGAAGAAATCTCATGTGAGCTAGGTAATGCTTCACCAGCGAAGACTTTGTTCTTTCGGCTCCTGAAGCAGAACCAAATCCGTGAGTCAGCTTTACTTGGACCGCAAGTAAAGTTGTGCTTTGATTGGAAATATGACCGTTGGGGACAGGTGTCAAGCTGTCACATCGGGTCACTTCAGTCATTTCGCACCTAGGGATTGCCACCTATAAATACGCCACCCCAGCCCTCATTGGCCGGTGGCTGCTCCAAGATTGATTCCCTACAGAGGAGAGAGAGAGAGAGCAACCCCACCGAAGCCTATCAAAAACCCATCCATAGAAGCATAAGTCCTATTGATCTGAGTTGATTCATTATGACTTAGGAAGAAGTTTGCTAGCCTTTTTATCTTGGAGAACTGCAATTCTCCTAGACGGTTAGAGAGTTGTTCTTCAGAGAGCGAAGAGTTATTGTCGCCTCGAAGTCCAGTTTGTCAAAGGTTTCGGTGATTTCCTCAATAATCAACCACGAGTGAAGAACTGACCAAGCTCAAGGAGATTGGTGCAGTGGAGAAACGGACGGAGAGAGGTTAGCTCCTGTGTTCAATCACAAGTCCCTCCAACCAGACGTAGCACTTTGCAGAGTGTGAACTGGTCGAACAAACATCGCCGAGTCAAGAGTTCGTTTTACTTTCCGCACTCACATCCAGTTTATCAATTGCTTCAGTGATCCGCTTCGATGCAACTGATTCGATGCTTTTGATTCGCTATGTTTTGCGTCAATCATGTTCTGCTTCAATGTTTACCTTTCTGTTGAATCCTTTCGGTTGCTGAGTTATGCTTCACTTCACAGTTTTATGCAAAATTTTGAAGTGATCATTCACCCCCTCCCCCTCTGATCACATACTTGGTCTAACAATTGGTATCAGAGCTAGTCACTCTTTATTTGGATTAACCTCCTAGAGTGTTTTGCAAGTATGTCTTTCGCAGCAGTTCGCTCTGGCGAACCTATTCCTATATTCAATGGGAAGGACTACTCTTACTGGAAGGACAAGATGAAGAGGAATATTATGGCTATCAATTCCACTGCATGGCAAGTTGTCTTACATGGTGTTACAGTTACAGACAAGGATGCTATCACTCCTGAAGAAGCTCAACTGATTGATCTTGATTCTGTTGTCTGGGTGTTCATCACAAATCACTTGACACCAGAAAAGTATCATGAAGTGAAGAATATTCCTTCGGCCAAAGGTGTCTGGGACTATCTTGAAAAGATTGGTGAAGGTGTTTCTACCCAGAGAGATGCCAGAATTCACACACTCCGAAGCAAATTCTATCGCTTCAAAAGACTCGAGGGTGAAAAAGTTCACTCAATTTACAGCAGACTCACAGCTCTTGCAAATGAGTTCATTTCCCTCGGTGCTGATGACATAACTCCTCACTCAGTTGTCAGAACTCATTTGATCACATTGTGCTGATGATCAAGGAAAGGACTGATTACAGACGTCTTGTTGCTGCTGATGTTCTTGAGAGACTCACTACCTTTGAAATGGAAGAAGATGAGAAACGTGACATAAATGGTTCTCGAAGGAGATCTCATGCTTTGAAAGCAAAAGCTTCGCGTCATTCTTCGCTCGAAGTCAGTTCTGCTTCAGGTGTCGAATCGGATGATCCCGCAAGCTTTGGAAAGGATTTAGCACTGATCATGAGACGCTTCAATCGCTTTCAGAAGAAAGGTTTTTCTTCACCCAAGAAGAGTTATCCTTCAAGAAGCTCAAGTCATTCTTCTCACCGATCATCCTCAAGAAGCTCTCCATCGAAGGACAACTGCTGCTATAAGTGCAAGAAACCAGGACACTACATTGCTGATTGCCCTCTGTGGGAAGCTGAGAACAAATCGAAGCATTCACTCAGAGACTCTTCATCGAAGCCTTACAGATCCACCAGAAGTCATGAGTCAAAGAAACATGATCCCAGTTCAAGAAGGGAAAAGAAGAAAGATTCTGATGATGATAAGAGGAAGAAGTATCATAAGAAGCGTGAGGGTTCTTCATCGAAGACTCACTTGTCTCGTCGAAGCAGCTCTCACCGTGCCAAGGCCTATTTGGGAAAGGAGATGAACTCTGAAGATGAAGCCTCTGGTTCCGAAGCTGAACAAGACTCAAGGTCTGCTTTAGGGTCCGAATCAGATGGTGTTGCTGGTTTGGCCTTTGCTTCGACAGATGCTTCAGTCAATGCTTCGAGCTCATTCTTCACCAACAACAGTAGTGAAGATGAAACTCCTGCATATTGCTTCATGGCCAAGGCAAAGGTATCTTCATCCAAGTCAAACTATGATACTTCTGATTATTCCTCATGTGAAAGTGATACTAGGATAAGCTATGCTAAACTTGCTAAAATTGCTTCAATTCAACAAGATGAACTTGATTCACTAAGCAAAACCATTAAGAAGTCAGAAACGTTGTTGATCGATGAGATTGAGAAGAATCAAACTTTAACCAATGAGCATGCTGCTCTGAAGGAGAAGTTTGAAGAATTATCCTCTCGGCATGATCTTCTTTCAGTTGATTATGAGAAGCTTACCTATGAATTTCTTCAGAGGAAAGTGGCTCTCGAAAAACTGACAGAGGCTCATGAAGAATTGGAAAATTTCAATCTCTCTCTCATGGCTCAACAAGGTTCTGAAGCAATATTTTTGTGGATGATATGATTATTATAAATGTTGACTATATTCAATGAAGGATGGAAGGTCTAGGCTATCCCGCCCCGACGCTTTGTTCCATTCGAGTCACCTAGGACCCGAGTTCCGGGTATTGTGTCTCTTG
This sequence comes from Bromus sterilis, assembly GCA_950022295.1. Classification (NCBI taxonomy): domain Eukaryota; kingdom Viridiplantae; phylum Streptophyta; class Magnoliopsida; order Poales; family Poaceae; genus Bromus; species Bromus sterilis. Next base: position 283,905,305 of record OX465597.1, read on the forward strand.
ACGAGCGTTCCTAACCGCGTGTGGGATACTATGGGGTCCCCTTTTCTTACCTACCTAGCTTCAAACATTTCTAGTGGTGGCCCAAGCTGATTTACCATTTGAAACCTTGTGTGTGTTTGGTTCCGCGGCCAGCAGACTTTAAAAAACTTGGGCCAACAAAGATAGATTTCCTTTGTTGGTCCACACTACAGAGCTAGGGAAGCCCCTGAGTTCAGGTGAGGCTAACCCCGATCTTAGCCATACGGAAGAGTCCGATCCGAGAGCGTGGCCGGATTTTGGGTTGGGTGACGACTCCCCGGGGGCCACCCGGATTTGTTCGTTGTTAGTTAGAGGGACCTGTCGTTTCGGATCTCTCGGAACTAAATCATAAAATGGTTGCCTATGTGGGTAGCAACTGAGAGAGATGGGCGTGTGTGCGGAGCCTTGTACTGGGCAGTTGGTATACCCCTGCAGGTTTAAACCTTTTCGAGAAGCCGTGTCCATGGTTATGGACGACTTGAGACCTACTCCTTGTTCATAGACAACAACAACTGAGATAATCTTAATATAACTTGATCAACGCGTGTATGCCTTGACTGCTTTTTCTTCGTCGGGATGCGAAGAGGAGGAAAAGGATAGGATAGGTGTTATTCTTGCGTAAGTAGGTGGATAGCAGACTTGTTGGAGGATGTTCCTCATCGAATGCTTGGCTTCTTATCTTACTCTCTAGATCGTTAGCCACTTCATAAATTCTAGTGCGGCAGCAACCACACCACTTACCGCATCCTTACCGTAAACTACTAGTTATCCTAGAATGACGAGTGATGAAGTCCTTGCTGGGTCAGTTGACCACTACAATTGGATGTTGAGTACCTCTGTACTCATGATACTACCCCAAACTCTTTTCAGGGTTCTTGATCGACAACAGGTATGGTGATCGACGTTTCACGTAGAGACTCGATGACGACTAGTTAGGCGGATCCCGACGGAGGGCCTGGACCCGTGTGGTTATGGGGATCGATGATTTTCTCTTTGCCACTAGGCATTTGATTGTAGTCTGTACTCAGTCATGTATCTTCCGCTGATGTATTGTATTAAGGCAGTTGTATGCCGGCTGTATGAGATGTTGTATCCTTGTATCTGTAATGTTGTGATATCATGTTGGAAATCCGGGGCATATGGCGGTGTCATATGTCGCGGTGGGACCGATATGTGCTTCGTCCCCGGATCTGGATGGAAACATCTAGATCTGGAACAGTACCGCATATTGTAACAGCCCAGATTTCACAAAAATTAAAAATTTTGTTTTCTGCGTGAATTGTTTGATTGTCTGATTTGTTTGTGGTGTTTGCATCCCCGATTTATCGATCGGCGATTATTTTTCCCCCTCTTATCTCGTACCGGATGGAGACCGAACCTTGCCACCCTGACACTCGACCTTGCGACAACGGGTTTCACCCGATCACCGTCGCGAAAACCGCACGAGACCAGCCGTAACCAACGGAACAAAAACCCCGTTTAATAAGTAAATAGGATATTTTTATAGCGCGCCGGAAAGTTTTCTCGGAACGGTTCCAGCGCTAGGTGAACGCTGCCGGCTCGACGCGCTGTCGTGCAGTTCGAAGTTTTACCCGAATCGGAGGTCCTGCGGACCCCCAGCGGTCAGAAACGTAAACACCGCGCGCGCGAGAGAAAAACCGGGGATGTTTTTGCATACTGGCAGCCACCTGGGCTATATAAAGACCACCACACTCCCACCCCTTTTTACGGTTTCCCTAGCCACAAAATTGCAGCCACCCCCAAGATTTGCTCCAAAATTCTGCCCCAAGTCCCCCCAATCCCGAAACCCTAGCTGCAGCAAAAATCTGGCCATTGGATCTGCGAACGGAGGGTCCAGAAGAGGCCACGTCGTCCCACCGGAGCAACCTCCCACCTCCAGCCGCGTTCGGGCCGCGCCGGGCCCGCTCCGCCGCCGCCAGGCTCGCTCGGGCCCCGATCTGGGCCGCCGCGCCAGTGGAGCTCCTCCTCCGCGCCCGAGCACCGCCAGCGAGGCGCCGCCGGCCGGCAGCCCGCTCCGGTGACTTCTCCCTCCCCTCGCGCCCTCCTTCCCTCTCCTCGCGCCTCCCTCCATTTTCCCATCACCTCGCCCCACCTCTGTCCCGTGCAGGAGCACTCGCATGCTCGCCGCGTCGCCGCCACGGTCATGGCTGAGCTCGGCCAGGAGCTCGCCGATGGCCCCAAAACTGCGCTGCACCGCGACCCCGCAACCGGATCTAGGCCGCCACGCCTCGGATCCGCCATCTCCGCGCCTCCCATCCCATCCTGTGGCCTGAGCCACCTTCCAGCATGCCGGCGAGGCCGCCGCCGCTGGTTCCCGTCCGATCGGGACGAGGAGGCCGGCCAGCCACCACCAACCGCCAGCAGTTGGGCCGGTCCAGCCCGTGGCCCACAGGCGCCACAAGCCCATCCAGTCGGCCTCCCTCCCGCAGCCTCTTGGGCCGGCCTGTTGGGTGAGGCCCGATTGTTTTCTTTTCCCTGAGAACCCTGTGATATTTGCTAAGTCTGTAGATTTTGTGTTGCTGATTCATTTTTGCAACGATATTTGCGATCAAACCGTAGCTCGGATGACGTTGCGCCCAAAAAGAAAATTTCTTAGAATTGTGTGTACTTCAGTTCATCTTTTGTGAGCATTTTGATTTGAGGCCATCTTGATGTTGTTAATCTGTGTTGAAGTGGGCATCGGGTCGTTAAACTGCTATTTATTGTTGTTATGTGCTATTGTTGTTATTTTATTGCAAGTTTGCATGATGATTGTGACACATCCATGAGGCCTATTGCATTGATTCTTTTTGCATACTGTTAAGCATCATGTCTACTTCCATTTCATGTATTGCATTGTCATGTTTGAATTCCTGGTCATAGTTATTTTTAGCTCCAAAGTTTCTATGCTGCTGTTTTTGACAGTCACCTCTATTTTTCTCTAAGTCTGTAACGTTCGATGCCATGTTGCATGCTTAATATCTTTTGATCTGTGATGCCTATGACCTTGATTCTTGTTTGTACCTGATCATCATCATGTCTACTACATGCCCATGTATTGCTATATCATGTTGCTGCACTTTTGCATATAGCTTTACCCCTGTTTATACAGCATAAAAATAACAATTTCTTCCATGTTTCTCTGATTTTCACTAAGTCCTTGACCAGTAATGTTTTATTGCATTTTGCATGAGCTATAATTAGTTGTTCATGATGCCTTTTGCATGATTCTTTTTGCCATGCCTTCCTTGTCATGTATACTTTAATTGCATATCATTTGTGAGCATGTTTGCATTCATTATCCTGTTTATGCATTGCTCTAAAGTGTGCTTCGTGATGTTGGCAGATTGTGTTCCAAACTTGTTTTGCTTGTATCTTGTTAACCGTAACTCCGTTTGGAGTGTTCTTTATATGTAACTTGATTAGTTTTTCGTGTACTTTGTGTTTATGCTATTGCTTGCTGCTGTTAACCAACCTAAAATATGGTTTAGGGCAGAACAGTACCAAATCTTTTAATTGTCGTGGGGCACTTAGTGTTATGCCATGTTTAGGTTGTGCCTCACTTAAATTGACTAGCATAGATAGTTTACCTTATGCTTCACCTCTTGACATGTTTGTGTGCTATGCCATGATTGAGTGAGATGCCATGTTAACAACCTTTGTTGATCACCTGTAGCTAAACAACTTGAACCTTTCCAAATGTGCGGTATCGTCGTGTGTGACAAGTACTCCACTTAACCTGTTAGTAACCGCTCTCGACGGTAGGTGCGATGTCTCGTGTTGCCTTCCTGTTGATGCTTGCTCGTGTTTGCTTGGTAGTAATAGATGCTTGCTCGTTGATTGCTTTCCAGTGTTTACCCTATTGTGTGCTTCCGCGGGTACCCTTCGGAGACGATGCGAGCTTGCGATCAACTACATCTTCGGAACCCGACTTATCAACAGGCAAGGACTATACATTACTTATGATCCATTCTATTTCAACCAGCGGTTTGAATGCTAGTCTAGGATAGGTTCGATGTTTGATCCTACCACATGTTTACAGCCTCTTTCAAACCGATATAGCCATGTCCCCTCCCAGCAAACCATGTACTGCTATGTTACTATTGCTCGTTGCTCAGCCCCTGCTTAGTATGCATGCTCAGGATGCTACGATGTTACCCTGTTACTCCTTGGTTTGGGATATCACATTATTATATTGTTGTTGATGATATGATTATTATTAATGTTGACTATATTCGACGAAGGATGGAAGGTCTAGGCTATCCCGCCCCGACGCTTTGTTCCATTCGAGTCACCTAGGATCCGAGTTCCGGGTATTGGTTTTAAGACTGAGCGTGCCTAACCGCGTGTGGGATTTTATGGGGTCCCCTTTTCTTACCTACCTAGCTTCAAACATTTCTAGTGGTGGCCCAAGATGATTTACCATTTGAAACCGTGTGTGTGCTGGTCGGCCGCCAGTAGTTTTCCAACCAACCTGGACCAGTGAGGACATAGTTCCCTTGCTGGCCCACCTTGTTCGGCTGAGGACCCGGTTTCCCATGTGTGATCAACCGGCTATCCAAACCCGAGACAGGCGGTAGAGACCGATTCGAGAGAGCGGTCGGCTTTTGAGTTGGGTGTCGACTCACCGGGGGCCACCCGGATTTGTTCGTTGTTAGTAGGGACCTGTCGTTTTGGATCTCTCGGAACTAAATCATAAAATGGTTGCCTATAATGGGTAGCAACTGAGAGAGATGGGCGTGCGTGCGGAGCCTTGTAATGGGCAGTTGGTACACCCCTGCAGGGTTAAATCTTTTCGAGAAGCCGTGTCCACGGTTATGGATGACTTGAGACCTACTCCTTGTTCATAGACAACAACAACTGAGATAATCTTAATATAACTTGATCAATGTGTGTATGTCTTGACTGCTTCTTCTTCATCGGGATGCGAAGAGGAGGACAAGGACAGGATAGGTGTTATGTTTGCGTAAGTAGTTGATAGCAAGACTTGGTGAAGGCGATTCCTCATCGAATGCTTGGCTTCTTACCTTACTCTATAGATCGTTAGCCACTTCATAAATGCTAGTGTGGCAGCAACCTCACCACTTACCCCATCCTTACCGTAAACTACTAGTTGTCCTAGAATGACGAGTGATGAAGTCCTTGCTAGGTCAGTTGACCACTACAGTTGGATGTTGAGTACTTCTGTACTCATGATACTACCCCCAAACTATTTTCAGGGTTCTTGATCGACAACAGGTATGGTGATCGACGTTTCACGTGGAGACTCAACGATGACTAGTTAGGCGGATCCCGGCGGAGCGACTGGACCCGTTTGGTTATGGGGATCGATGTTTTTCTCTTTGCGAGTAGGCATTTGATTGTAGTCCGTACTCAGACATGTATTTTCCGCTGTTGTATTGTATTTAAGGCAGTTGTATGCCGATTGTATGAGATGTTGTATCTTGTATCTGTAATGTTGTGATATCATGTTGGAAATCCGGGGCATATGGCTTTGTCATATGTCGCGGTGGGACCGATATGTGCTTCGTCCCCGGATCATGGTGGAAACACCTAGGTCTGGAATGGTACCGCATATCGGGCCTTACACATATCGGGCCTTACAACAAGCAGGCGACGCCTCGGTCTTAGAGAAATACAGATTACCTATGATTTCATATCTAACTGATACATTCATTAAGTCACGACGACACGTGGAAGAATTGATAAACTTGCCTTTGTCGATCCGTATCTTGAAAAATCATTTCTAAAAGGAAGAATGTCCTAAAGCCGGCTTCACGATAATCTTGGGGGCTACTGTCGGGGGGATGATTTACATACCTGAAAGTATTAGCAAGAAGGCCTTCATGTCCAAGATAAGTAGAGCCGACCTATGGGCCGTCTCATTAAAGAGACCGACTTACAAGATGAAGACCGACGTCAGAAGGAAGGAGTTCAAGCTGCCTTGGAGAACAAGATAGTCATTGAAGAGATAGAATAGGACTTCACCTCGTGTCATAGTCAGATTCAATGTAAAACCCTAGGGTTGGGCATGTATATAAGCTGAGGCCTCGGGGCATCCTAGGGGCGAATAAATCCAGTCTAGTTCTTGAGAAAACGACGACTTCTAGCGCCCTTGTAATCGATATGTCCCCCATATAATACAAGAAAGGAAGGAATTAGGTCTTTACCTCATCGAGAGGCCAAACCTGGGTAAATCCCTGTGTCTCTCTTGTCCCGGTCATCGTTCCGACTCTCTGCCGATCGACTCTCCCTCCTCGTACTCACTCGTAGCAAAGTCCTCGCAATCAAGTTCTCTATGAGGACATCTGGCGTGATTGTCCATTGCCAATGCTCTTCTTTGAAGCACTGTTGTCACCTTAGGTGACCAAGAAGGCCGCCAAATATGACCATAGTGAAAGAAGCGTTTCTCTTTCCGCATAATAGGTGGAGTGATTGTCCATGGATTAAACATCACTCCCCTTTGTCCATGCGTACATCAAAACTAGATACAATGTTGAGATAGGGTGTGTGGGCAAGTTCCTCAAACTGCATTATTTGAATCAATGATATTTAGCTCATGCCCTAACTCTCGAAATCTTGCTTCATCCAAAGGCTTGGTGAAGATATCCACAAGTTGATCTCCGGCGCCCACATATGAAAGATCAATATCACCCCGCTTCACATGATTTCGGATAAAGTGATGACGAATCTCAATATGCTTCGTCTTGCTATGTTGGACGGGGTTGTAGGCAATCTTGATAGCACTTTCATTGTCGCATAAATGAGACACTTTGTCACAAGTGGCACCGTAATCCTTCAAAGTTTGCCTCATCCATAATAATTGTGCACAACAACCTGCGGCGACACTGTACTCGGCTTTGGTGGTTGAGAGAGAGACACAATTTTCTTCTTGGAAGACAAACTCACCAAAGACCTGCATGAATTGGCACCCTCCAGAAGTGGACTTCCTCTCCACCTTGTCTCCTGCCCACTCCGAATCCGTGTACCCAACAAGGTTGAAGCTTGAGACCTTTAGGATACCACAAGCCGAAGTTTGGGGTATGATGTGACACCCTGGATTTTGCGGCTTTTTCTTTCCAAAAAAATTTCCAATTTATTTTAGGATTTTCCTATTGGTTTGATTTTAAGCTACTCTTTGGACTTCGAACTTGAGCATATTTTCTTTCCTTACTCAAGTGGACCATGATTCTCTAAACCTTCCCTAAGATCTTCCCTTGATCCATCCCCTCCAAGCCAAATTTTTCTTCATGCCATATATTCCTTTTCCATTAAAAAAATATCCCCTTCATTTGAGGATTGTTAAGAAACCCCTATTTTTATTGCTCCATAAATCCCCAAATAACTCCCACATGTCCTTGATATCATATCTTTCCAAAATATCTATAAACATTGCATGGCCCAAGTGAATTTTTTCACCTAGAGAAATTCATTTGTCCGTTGGGGCAGAATAGCACTTTGTGAAGGAAGTGTTATTTATCTTTATCCATTTCCTCAGAAACTTTTTGTGCAAGATATCATGATCATACCATTAGCCTGTGCTAAATTTCAGATCAATTTTCCTAGCCAAGCTCCCTCACCAAATTCCCAAAGTTTCTGTCCAGCAGGGAACATTGTGAAGCAAGTGCAAGCTAGGAGCACCCATTTGCTCTGAAATTTTGCACACATGTTGCCACCTCCCAATAACCCCTATTCACAAAGTTTTAGCCAAACCCAACACACCATGTGAGGTCACCCTCAAGATCAAGTTTCTGGCCAGCAGGGTACCTTCTGAAGCAAGTGGTAGCTAGGAGCATTGAATGGCTCTGCAATTTTGCACACATGTGCACACCCCCAAATAACTCATTTACACCAAGTTTCAGCCAAATCCAACCACCCAAGTGATGCCAGCTTGATCTTGATTCTGGTCAGATTGAGCACTTACAAAGGAAGTGCATGCAAACCATGTCCATTTGAGCTTAAACTCCACAGAAATGTTGTCCTTCCAACACCATGCCATTGTGACAACATTTTTACCACCCCCTCCTACCATTTTTCCACAGCTTGCTGTGCAGGTTTGCTGCATCAAACATTGCAAGGATGGATAGATGACCTGAAACCTCGTGTTGATCATTCAATGGCACAGTCGTAACCAGGGATGAAAGGACTACCCACTAGACATGGTTGGCCACGCCCAGTCCCACCCAGTGTACTGGTGCACGTGGTGTCCACGCCCATGGTGTGCCACTGGCGCGCTCTACGCGTGCCCGAGGCCACTGGACGCATCACCCCCGTACTCTAGCCCGCCCACATCGTCTAGCTCATGTCTGCCCGCGCCGCACGGCCACCCATCGTCCACCTGCCCAACTCCGCACCTAACCCCTCACCGGAATCGCTCGCCTGCCGCCACCGCCATCGGGACCCGACGACACAGTTCACCGCTGTGCTCCCCATCTCCATTAATGGAGCCTAGCCACTAGTCTTCCAACCCTACATCCCTACGCGCTCTCACATCCCCTCAAAAGTATCCCGAGCCGGCCAGCTCGACGGCCAGTTCACCGCCTAGCGTGGCTGCATCTGCGCGGCGCCATCAGGCCACGACATCACGCTCCGGGCTATAAAAGCCATCGGGCCCGCCCTTGCTCTTCACCATCGACCTCACCTCCCACCCAATCAACTCCCCATGCAGCAAATCGAAACTGCGGAAGATTCCTTCCCCAACTCCGGCAGCGGCGAGCGCCGCCGCTCGGCCTCGCATTCGCCAGCCCGCTTCGGAGCCTCCCAGGACAAACTGAAGCCACCGTTGACTCCCCTGGTTTCACTGGCCCTTCCCCAACTCGTCCCTTTCCGGATTAAGGTCAGAATACGCCGCCATCGACAGCCGACGACCACCGTGGCCCAGCCGCCGCCGGGACGAACGTGACGACGCAATCCGACCACCTACCAAGGAGAAACGAGTATGGGTGTGGTCTCCGTCGTCTGCACGATCCATCCCCACCTTCTCTGCACCCGGTTGTGCCCTCCTCGCCGGAGTTCGCCGCCGGTGAGCCTGCCCATCCTCTTCCTCTCTCTCTCTCTCTGTTCCAAACTGACTAGCTGATACGTCCCAGACATATCTATAATTTCTGCTTGTTCCATGCACTTTTATGTGATAGTGCTACATGTTTTGCTACACTTTCATATCATTTTACACATATTTGGACTAACCTACTAACTCAGTACGCCCAGTGCCAGTTTCTGTCTGCTGATGTCTTTCCCCCAATTTAAAGTGTTCCAAAAATTCCATAAAAATCACCAAAATGGAAGCTTCCAGAACCACGAAGGAGAGCCAAGGGGCCCCACCTGGCACCCAGCGTCTAGGTGGCACGGCCCCACCCCTGGCCGCGCCACAAGGGAACCTATGAGCTCCGGGTGGACCTTGGCTTCCCCCTTTGGCCTATATTACCTCTTCGTCCCAGAAACCCTCGAGGAGAACCCCGCATCGTGAAATACCTCTTTGTTCCGCTGTCGCCGCGCTTCCAAGATCGGGAGCACCAGAATACCTCTTCCCGGCACCCTGCTGGAGGGAGGATTGACCTCCGGGAGCTTCTCCACCACCATGGACGCTTCCCGGATATGCCGTGAGTAGTACCCCTTGGACCATGGGTCCATGACTAGTAGCTATGTGATGTCTTCTCTCCAATATTGTTCTTCAATGTTTAGTCCTTGTGAGCTGCCCTACATGATCAAGGCACCTATGTAACTTTCCTGCTATTGCTATGTTGTGTTTGCTGGGATCCAATGGATTATGAGATTATGTTCAGATTATGATGAGTTATATATTTGGTTTACCTTTTATATTTTGTTCTTGAGTAATTATTGCATGTTCTCTGTTCCTTTTTATTGCATTGGCCAAGTAGTAAATAGTAACTCCAAGAGGGAGCGTTATGCATGATTGTGGGTTCATGCCCCCGATGTATAGCTTGAGTGACAGAAACATGAGACTAGGGGATGTGTTGTTGCCACCAGGGAGAAAACAATGGTTCTTGTAACCGCGGTTGCAAGGATTGTTTACCTTACGCATAGATTGTTAATGCAATTGTCTATTTCTTTGAGTTTACACTTTGGGTGGGGCTCGCAACTTAATACCAGCGAGATGTTCTGCATAGATATCTCAAGGTGGATGATTAGTGAGTAGATGAAGATGGATTTTGGTCTACTTTTTTTGGCGTGCTGCCCATACTTTTGAGCCTCTTACTTTCAAGTAGCATAATTAGCATTGCGGTGCGTTTATAATTCTGTCAATTTCCCAGTTGTAATTTGTTCACCCAGCTTAGTTGTTTTATCGTCTTTGGGGAGAGAGACACCACTAGTGAACATCATGGGACCTCGGTCCATATTTCCACCACTATTTACACCTCCACTTTATTTACTACTTTTACTTTACATTACAATTATCACTATCATTATCCTCTTGCGTTTGATCCTTTGTAAACAACAAGGCCGAGGGATTAACAACCTATCTGAACTCGTTGGGAGCAAAGTTACTTGTTGTGTGTGTAGGTCCAGGTAAAGTAAGCAACCCTCGGTTGTGAACGGCGACATTGTTCACCTTACCACCTACTTGTCGATCTTGGAGTCCTACTGGTCGATCTCAACCTTGGAATCTTTGCCAAGGGAAAATTGCTGCTACGCTACATCTCGACCTTCCACTTGGGGTAACCAACGAGGGGCGAGAAGCCATCAAGACAATTTATGGCCCCGTTGCCGGGGACCCCACTCTTCAAGATAGGGGAGTTGCACACTATCTTTTATCTTTGCTTTTTAGTCTTGTTTGTTTACCTTATCATTTTTATCTTAGTGTCCTTTATAAAAAATCACAAAAAAATTCTTTACCTTGTTCTTGCTTGCTGCTACCACTATGGGTTGCACTGAAAACACTAAGTTGTGTGACTTCACTAGTCACAACAACAATGACTTTATCTGCACTCCTATTGTTCCACCTGTCACTTCAGCACCTTCCTATGAAATTAAACCTGCTTTGCTTAATCTTGGTATGGAAGATCAAATCTCCGGTGCTGGAGATGATGCTGGTTTACACTTAAATAATTTTGTTGAGCTTTGTGATATGCAAAAGTATAAAGAAGTAGATGGTGATATTGTTAAGCTTAAGCTTTTTCCTTTCTCCTTGAGAGGAGGAGCTAAAATTTGGTTTCAATACTTGCCTAGGAATATCATAGATTCTTGGGATAAGTGCAAGGATGCTTTTATTGGGAAGTACTACCCTCCTGCTAAGATTATCCAATTGAGGAGTAATATTATGAATTTTAAGCAATTAGATAATGAACACGTTGCCCAAGCTTGGCAATGCATGAAATTTCCTATTAATAATTGCACTACACATGGTTTGACTACTTGGATGGTTATCCAAAGTTTTTATGCAGGCTTGAACTTTACCTCGCAAAATCTGTTAGACTCGGCCGCAGGGGGAACTTTTATGTCTACTACACTTGGTGATGCCACCAAGCTATTGCATGAGATTATGGCAAACTATTCTCAATGGCACACCGAAAGAGCTCCAACAGGTAGGAAGGTAAACTTTGTTAAGGAAATCTACTCCCTAAATTAAAAAGTTGATTTGCTCATGTCTTTACTTACTAAGCAAGCTCCTATTAATCCTCATGATGTTCCTTTGAATTCTTTGGTTTCCCAAGAGTAAGTTGATATTAATTTTATCTCTAGGAAAACTTTAATAATAATGCTTATAGGAGTAATTTTGGTAGCAATCCTAGACCGTTCCCATCCAATAATTATGGGAACAACAACACTTATCCTAGCACCAAAAACTCCACTTCTGAAATAGAGAGCATGCTTAAGGACTTTATCACTTCTCAAAAAGCCTTCAATAAGACTGTAGAAGAGAAATTAGAAAAACTAGATAGAGTCTCTTCGAAGGTTGATAATATAGCTCATGAGGTAGAATTGCTTAAAATTAGAACTTATCCCCTTGAGGAGAGGAAAACTACACCCGTGAATGCTAGCCAAGTCCAAATTAATGAGAAAATTATAATGCTAGCCAAACATAAGGATAGATGGGCTAGAGAAAAGGGAGGAAGAAGATAGAATTAATAGCCTTTCTACACACCCTAGTATGTCCACTATACAAGTTGTTGAGGATCTCAAAACTTTTACCACCCAACACATCCCTAGTCCCATTGGACCTATTAATGGTGATGTTAATACCTCAACTTTAGGACAAGAAGTTCCTATCAATCTAGATACTACCAAGATAATGAGCTTAGATGACATCACCACCACTTTAATTAATGGTAGCGATCTTGATTTTTATAATTGTAGTCTCTCAGAAGTTATCACCTTTTTACAAAGAATGGCTAAAGACCCCCACACTAGTGCACTTAACATTGCCTTTACCGAGCATATTACCAATGCTCTTATCAAAGCTAGGTAGGATAAGCTCAAACTTGAGACTTCCATCCCTAGGAAGCTAGAAGATGGTTGGGATCCCATAGTCAAAATTAAATTGAATAACTTCTCTTGCTATGCTTTATGTGATGTTGGAGCTAGTGCCTCCGTTATGCCCAAAAGAATGTATGATATGCTTAATTTGAAACCTTTTGATACATGTTCTTTTGGTGTTCGTCTTGTTGATTCTTCCATAAAGAAACCATTAGAAAGGATTGACGATGTGCTTATTATTGTCAATGATAATTATGTTCCCGTTGATTTTCTTGTCATGGACATTGAGTGTGATCCCTCATGTCCAATTATTTTGGGACGTCCTTTTCTTCGCACCGTTGGTCCTATCATTGACATGAAAGAGGGGGCCATTAGATTTCAATTCCCCCTCAAAAATTGAATGGAACACATCCCTCAAAAGAAGATCAAGTTACCTTATGAGTCCTTTACACGGGCAAGCTATTCTTTTGATATTGATAAAACTTGATTTTCTTTGTATCAGGCCTAGCTAAAAGGCTAAAAGAAAGCGCTTGTTGGGAGGCAACCCAAGATGTTTTTTTCTTTCTGTTTTATTGGTCTTGATGCTTGTTACTACTGTAGCAATATCATTGTATCTTTATTTTCAAGATTTGTGTCAAGTTTTAGACTCCGATTGCAAGAAAGTTCAAAAGTTGTGACATGTTGCCCAGAAACAAATTTTGTCCCCTTGACGGAAAAATTGGCCATAAATCACCAGATCATCTTTTTTATCTAAATTTCTTGACAGCATGATCCATTTAATTGTGTAAGAGCAAAGTTATGCCCTCATGAGTTTTGGATATTGTTGGACAAAACAGTAGAGGAACTAACAAGTTTTCTAGTGTAAAACAGATGGTTAGGTTCCTGAAGTTATAGGTTGGTGATAAAGCTTCAACGAAGATTTACATACTTACTGAAGCATATACTCTGGAGTGAAGCTCATCATGGATGTCGACCCCTAAAAAGATAAGGAATCCTGAAGCACGTCTCATCGAAGGAGATGACCAAGATGGCGCAAGACTTAGTAGTTTTTGCGTAGTTCTTTTTCACTTCTTTGAGTCGTAGGAAAAACCGTACTATCAAGAGGGGTTTAGTAAATGTACTCTGAAGGTTTTGGTGAAAAGACTCAGATCGAACCCAAACCTGTGAGAAGCCAGAGATGAGAAATCTCATGTGCACTAGGTAATGCTTCACCAGCGAAGACTTCGTTCTTTCGGCTCCTGAAGCAGAACCAAGTCTGTGAGTCAGCTTTACTTGGACCGCAAGTAAAGTTGCGCTTTGATTGGAAATATGACCGTTGCGGACAGGTGTCAAGCTGTCGCATCGGGTCATTTAAGACATTTCGCACCTAGGGATTGCCACCTATAAATACGCCACCCCCGCCATCATTGGCCGGTGGCTGATCCAAGAATATTTCCTGACAGTGAAGAGAAAGAGCAACCCCACCGAAGCAAACCAAAAACCCATCCACCGAAGTATAAGTCCTATTGATCTGATTTGATTCATTATGACTTAGGAAGAAGTTTGCTAGCCTTTTTATCTTGGAGAACTGCAATTCTCCTAGACGGTTAGAGCGTTGTTCTTCAGAGAGCGAAGAGTTATTGTCGCCTCGAAGTCCAGTTTGTCAAAGGTTTCGGTGATTTCCTCAATAATCAACTGCGAGTGAAGAACTGACCAAGCTCAAGGAGATTGGTCCAGTGGAGATACGGACGGAGAGAGGTTAGCTCCTGTGTTCAATCACAAGTCCCTCCAACCATACGTAGCACTTTGCAGAGTGTGAACTGGTCGAACAAACATCGCTGAGTCAAGAGTTTGTTTTACTTTCCGCACTTCCATTCAGTTTATCAATTATTTCAGTGATTTGAGTCAATGTAATTGATTCGATGCTTTTGATTCACTATGTTATGCTTCAATCCAGTTCTGCTTCAATGTTTACCTTTCTGTTGAATTTCTTCTGCTGCTAAGTTATGCTTCACTTCATAGTTTCATGCAAAAATTTGAAGTGATCATTCACCCCCTCCCCCTCTGATCACATACTTGGACTTTCAATTGGTATCAGAGCTAGTCACTCTTTGATTGGATTAACCTCCTAGAGTGTTTTGCAAGTATGTCTTTCGCAGCCATTCGCTCCGGCGAACCCATACCCGTGTTCAATGGAAAGGACTATCCATACTGGAAGGACAAAATGAAGAGAAATATCATGGCTATCGACTCGACTGCCTGGCAAGTTGTCTTGTATGGAGTTACAGTTGCAGACAAGAATGTCATCACTCCTGAAGAAGCGATGTTGATCGACCTTGATTCTGAAGTCTGGGTTTTCATCACCAATCATCTGACACCAGAGAAGTATCATGAAGTGAAGAATATTCGTTCTGCCAAAGGTGTCTGGGACTATCTTGAGAAGATTGGTGAAGGTGTTTCTACCCAGAAGGATGCCAGAATTGACAAACTTCGAAGCAAATTCTATCGATTCAAGAGAAACGAGGGTGAAAAAGTCAGCTCCATTTACAGCAGACTCACTGCTCTTGCAAATGAGTTGATTTCCCTTGGTGCTGATGACATTACTCCTCACTCAGTTGTTAGAACTCTACTTCGCTCATTGGATGATTCGTTTGATCACATTGTGCTGATGATCAAGGAAAGGACTGATTTCAGACGTCTTGTTGCTACTGATATTCTTGAGAGACTCAATACTTTTGAAATGGAAGAAGATGAGAAACGTGACATAAATGGTTCTCGAAGAAGATCAGATGCTTTGAAAGCAAAAGCTTGGCGTCATTCTTCACCCGAAGTCAGTTCTGGTTTAGGTCTCGAATCTGATGATCCTGCAAGCATTGGGAAAGATTTAGCATTGATCATGAGATGCTTCAAACGCTTCCAAAGAAAAGGTTTTTCTTCACCCAAGAAGAGTTATTCTTCAAGAAGCTCAAGTCACTCCTCTCACCGCTCATCCTCAAGAAGCTCTCCATCGAAGGATAACTGCTGCTACAAGTGCAAGAAACCAGGTCACTACATTGCTGATTGCCCTCTGTGGGAAGCTGAGAACAAATCGAAGCATTCACTCAGAGACTCCTCAACAAAGTCCCACAGATCCCCCAGAATCCATGAGTCCAAGAGACATGATTCCAGTTCGAGAAGAGAAAAGAAAAAAGATTCTGATGATGACAAGAGGAAGAAGTATCATAAGAAGCGTGAGGGCTCTTCATCGAAGACACGTCTCGTCGAAGCATCTCTCACCGTGCCAAGGCCTATCTGGGAAAGGAGATGAACTCTGAAAACGAAGCCTCTGGTTCCGAAGCTGAATCAGGCTCGAGGTCTGGGTCTGGGTCCGAATCAGATGGTGTTGCTGGTTTGGCTTTCGCTTCGGCAGATGCTTCAACCAAAGCTTCGAGCTCATTCTTCACCAACAATAGTAGTGAAGATGAAACTCCTGCATATTGCTTCATGGCCAAGGCGAAGGTATCTTCATCCAAATCAAACTATGATACTTCTGATTGCTCCTCATATGATAGTGATTCAAAGATAAGCTATGCTAAACTTGCTAAAATTGCTTCAATCCAACAAGATGAACTTGATTCACTGAGCAAAACCATTAAGATATAAGAAACTCTGTTGATCGATGAGATAGAGAAAGGTCAAACTTTGACTAATGAGCGTGCTGCTCTGAAGGAGAAGTTTGAAGAATTATCCTCTCGGCATGATCTTCTTTCAGTTGATTATGAGAAGCTCACCTATGAATTTCTTCAAAGGAAAATGGCTCTCGAAAAACTGAAAGAGGCTCATGAAGAATTGGAAAATGTCAATCTCTCTTTCATGGCTCAACAAGGTTCTGAAGCAAATCATAAAACTGATTCACCTTGCTTAACTTGTTTGGAACGAAGCAAAACCGATTCCAAAGGGAAAGCTCTTATTGTTATTGATGATACTAATGCCTCTGACGAGGAAAATCCTGCTGTTACCGAGGAACTCCTCAGGTTGAAAAACTTATTTGAAACAGGCATGTTCAAAAGTGTGCAAGGACACCAATATCTCTGTGATATTCTGAGGAAGGCTCTCCTTCACAGAAATCCCAGGAATGAGGGTGTTGGTTTCGAGAGAAAGATAAACCCTGATGGCACCTATTGGGAACCTGAGCAGTATCCTAAGACTGTTTGGGTTCTAGCGAAGGAGAAACCCATTGACATTGCTAACCTTTCAGGTTTCGACTGCAAAATGAACAAAGCCATTATGGATGAATCACTTGATTCAGACTACAAACTCATTAAGGATGAACAGGGAAAAGTTACTGCTGAGTATGTAGGTACTCCACCGAAGAATGGCTTCTATAAGAGGCGGATATGGGTGCAGAAAGCACTTGTGGAAAAACTGCCTGCTAACCATACTATGCAGGGAAAGCCTTCGGTACCACCGAATCATTTCTATTCCCTGGAGACGAGAAATGATCCACTGGTGCCCGAATCAAATGTTCCGCAGAAGCAATATTATCGTACTGATCGTCATACGTATCGTCCTCATAATAATCATTCTAAGATTGCATATGCTCATTCTTATCCTTACCATTCGCAGAGGACTTACATTTATGGTGTGCTAGATGGTACACCGAAGCAATACACTCCTGTTCGCTTTAATATTGCTTCAACCAGTGCTTCAACACCTTCTCAGTCAGCTGCTCGTTTGTGGGTGGTTAAGAAGAACTAATTCTTCTGCAGGGCTATGTCTCCGGTGGATCCGAATGGGTCATGGACAGTGGTTGCACAAATCATATGACCGGAGACAAGGAGTTATTCACCGAAGAAAAACTATCTCAATCTTCTCAGAAGTTCATTACTTTCGGTGATAACAACAAGGGTAAAGTGTTAGGATTGGGTAAGGTTGCCATATCGAAAGATAAGCACATTGACAAGGTTATGCTAGTCCAATCACTTGGATATAATCTTATGTCTATTTCAAAGTTATGCGATATGGGTATGCTTGTTCTATTTTATGCTTCGCGTTGTGTTGTCTTTTCACAGGATGACTATACGTTTGTCTTCGAGTGTTACCGAAAAGGATATTTATACATTGTTGATTTTTCTTCGGGCCCTGCTGTATCCACATGCTTAATGGAAAAAGCTTCATCTGGCTAGTTATGGCATCGAAGACTTGGTCATGCAGGGATGAGAAATCTTCATAACTTAGTGAAGAAGAAGCATGTTATTGGCCTTAGCGAAGTAAAATTCGATAAGGATCGTCTCTGCAGTGCTTGTGAAGCTGGTAAAATCACGAAGAAACATCATTCAGCGAAGACTATCATGACTACCACTCGTCCTCTTGAATTGCTTCATATGGATCTTTTTAGTCCTCAAAATTATGCAAGCCTGGGATGAAACAAATATGGTCTTGTTATTGTTGATGATTTCTCTCGTTATACTTGGGTTTTATTTTTGGATGACAAGAGAAAAGTTGTTGAAATCTTCAAGTCATTCGCTAAGAGAGCTCAAATTGAATATGAATTATCTCTGAAGCATATCCGAAGTGATAATGGAACTGAATTCAAAAATACTCATATTGAAGATTTTCTTGATGATCATGGTTTTACTCATGAGTTCTCTGCTGCATATACACCTCAATAGAATGGTGTAGTTGAAAGGAAGAATATAACTCTTATTGAAATGGCCAGAACTATGCTTGCTGAATACAAGACTCCTATTAGGTTCTGGGCCGAAGCAATTAACACTGCATGTCACATCATCAACAAGGTTTACCTTCACAAATTCCTGAAGAAAACTTCACATGAACTTATCACTGGTAAAAAACCAAATGTTTCTTATCTTAGGGTATTTGGTGCTCCATGCTTTATTAGAGATATTAATCATAGCTCCAAATTTGCCCCTAAGGCACATGAAGGTTTTCTTTTAGGTTATGGCTCAAACTCTCACACTTACAGAGTGTATAACTCTCACTTTGGGAAAGTTATGGAAACTGTAAATGTGAGGTTTGATGAAACTAATGGCTCTCAAAAAGAGCATTTTCCTCATGATCTAGATGAACCTCCACTTGATGAAGTGATCAGGTCCATGGCTATTGGAGAGATTCGCCCTGTTGAAGCCAATCCTCGTCAAGTTGTCAGGGATGATGATGGTCCAATATTCCCACACATAGCCCAGGGCACTGGAGATCAACATCCTGAAGCTAACAATGGACAGGACGAAGAAGGACAAGGGAATGAAGGAAATGCCGAAGCTGAAGGTGAAGCAGATCCCGAAGCTGATGCAGATCCTGAAGCAGAAGCTGAGCCTGAAGCAAATGATACTACGTTATCACGAGTTCGAAGAAGAGTTGATGTTGATTCGATCCTCGAAGATATTCATCAACCAGGTCGTCCCACTACTCGATCTCGTACTCGTTTGGCTAACTTTTGTGGAAGTTTTTATTTTGTTTCCATGCTAGAGCCTTCAAAATATGATGAAGCCATGAAGGACCCTGATTGGTTATTGGCTATGATGGAAGAACTTCACCAGTTTGAAAGAAACAAAGTTTGGTCACTTGTTGACAGGCCTGATCCCACGAAGCATAATGTCATTGGCACAAAGTGGATATTTCGCAACAAGCAAGATGAAGATGGTATTGTGGTAAGAAATAAGGCTAGATTGGTAGCACAAGGTTACACCCAAATCGAAGGCATTGATTTTGGTGAAACCTATGCTCCAGTATCCCGTCTCGAATCCATTCGGGTTATGCTTGCTTTTGCTAACCACAAAAATATATTGCTATATCAAATGGATGTCAAAAGTGCTTTTCTTAATGGTGAAATAGAAGAAGTGTATGTTATGCAGCCACCAGGTTTTGAAGACTCGAAAAATCCTGATATGGTGTACAGGCTTCACAAAGCTTTGTATGGACTGAAGCAAGCACCTCGTGCTTGGTATGAAACATTGAAGGATTTCCTCCTGAAGAAAGGCTTCAAACCTGGAACCACTGACCCCACTCTTTTCACTCGATCATATAACAATGATCTATTTGTGTGTCAGATATATGTAGATGATATTATTTTTGGCTGCACTAACACTGAAATCAGCGAAGAATTTGCAAGGATGATCACGAAGAAATATGAGATGTCCATGGTGGGTGAATTGAAGTTTTTCCTTGGACTTCAGATTCGCCAACAGAAGAAGGGCACCTTTATTTCACAAGATAAATACTTGAAGGATTGCCTGAAGAAATTTGATCTTGCTGAATGCAAGACCATCAGAACTCCCATGCCTACCAATGGTTTTCTTGATGCTGATGAGAAAGGGAAACCCTTCGATCAGAAGAAGTATCGGTCTATGATAGGTTCACATTTATACTTATGTGCATCTAGACCTGATATTATGCTATCATTTTGTATTTGTGCTCGTTTTCAGGCCAATCCGAAGGAATCGCATCATACTGATGTGAAGCGAATTCTTCGATATCTAGCACATACTCCTTCTTTGGGACTTTGGTATCCCAATGGAACTCAGTTTGATTTGATTGGATATTCTGATTCAGACTGGGCTGGTGATAGAGTTGACAGGAAATCTACCTGAGGCACTTGTCATTTTCTTGGTAGATCTCTTGTGTGTTGGGCTTCAAAGAAACAGAACTGTGTCTCAATATCTACTGCTGAAGCTGAATACATTGTTGCTGGCTCATGCTGCACTCAAATACTTTGGCTTAAGCAGACGCTGAAAGATTATGGTATTTATGTGAAGAAAATCCCTCTGCTTTGTGATAATGAGAGTGCTATCAAAATTGCACACAATCCTGTGCAACACTCTCGAATGAAGCATATCGATATTCGTCACCATTTTCTTCGAGATCATGTTCAGCGCGAAGACATTGAGATCAGCCATGTTAGAACTGAAGATCAATTGGTAGATATATTCACGAAGCCATTGGACGAGAAAAGGTTCTGTGCATTGAGATGTGAGCTCAACATCCTAGACTCACACAATGTTCAGTAAGATCGAAACTTTTCTCTTGTACATGTTCACCTTCGTTGTGTGTTTGTTTAGTTTCGCTTGAGTTTTTCCTTCGTCCAAGTTTGTGTGTTTTGCTTCTTTTGCCATTTGGTTTCAGTTCTGTGTTGTTGTTTTTTTTATTCGTTTTGTTTGTCCCTTGTACTTATCACTTTTAGCTTCGTTGTTGTTTTCTTCGAAGTGATAAGTTTCGGACCCTAACTCTCCATTCTGATTCGCTCCCAATCTATTCTGTCTTGAATGGTTAAGCACATTTGAAACGGAAAGCATATTGCTTCGAACATCATTGAGTTCTGAATCAAATGCTTCCAACTTTATCGAAGTTTTTGCTCTCGGTCAAGACTTATTCTTCGGCCGTTGAGTCCCGTCTTTCTCGGGTCGTTGAGATTCGCTCGCGAACCGCCACTTCATCTGAGCCGTTGAATCGGAAGGGGCACTCGCTGGCAGCCGTCCGATACGATCTGGCAACCGTTTCAGATCGGGCCTATATAAGGCAAACCCTCCAGCGAACCGTTCCCCACGTTCATTCTCTCCCGATTTCCCCATCTCCCTCCTCGAGCACGCCGCAGAGCTCTCGTTCCCGACGTCGACAGCGCCGCTTAACTGCCGGACCGCCGCCGCCGTGGACGTTCCCCGTCGACGAAGAGCACGTCTCCGCACTCCGTCGTCGTAGCCGCTTCGCGTCACCGAGTTAGGGTACGCAAGTTCTCTTGGATCCAATCTTTTCTGTGTGTTCTTCATCTAGGGCTTGGATCTAAGATTTGTTTGGGTTTTGTTTTCTGTTTATAGGACTGTTATGATCCGTGTTGATCATTGCTCTTTGGGAAAACTGTTTGTAGCATCAAAGTTATCCCATCTACTCAGGTCAGTATTGAGATTCGATCTATTCTATGTTTGGACTGAGTTAGGTCTTGTTCTTGAACTAGTTCTAGCCCAATCCAATGACAGAGTTCCATCTGATCTTAGTTTGCTCTGGGTTCTTGTCAAAATTTGGTTTTGGTCAAAACTTTTGCCTGTGCTTATTCATTCCCTTTCCTATTCCCTCTTTTCTATCCTTCTGGTCACAGGATGTCTGACGAAGAGGCAGCCATGGGGAATGAGTCCCCTATTGTTGAAGGACTTGAGAACTATCATGAGCCCCCGAAGCAGAAAGGCAAAGGTGGCAAGACGAAGGAAGTCAAAAATGCCCGAGGCATACCCGAAGCCATTCGAATCAAGATGGGCTATGACACACCTCCTGAAGAATCTGATCATGATCGAAAGATTCAACTGCAAAAGATTCGACGCTACTGGGCTATAAGATGGTACAAATACAAGAGCATTCCAGACGAGAAGTGGGCAATGCAGTTTGCCTTCAGTCCTCCATATCGGTACACAACTTCCATATGTGCCCAATACAATGCAGCAAACAGAAGAAAGTACTACCCGAAGCCTCCAGTTGTTCCTCACCCCAATACTCTCAAGACGCCAGATGATTATCCTGATGAGCAAGAGAGACTTGCCATATTGGCTGAGAAGAAGATAATCCGAGAAGAAAAGAAGGCCAAAGCACTTGCTGCTGCAGGGCAAACTGAAGCAGGTGCATCGAAGCCTAAAAAGCAAAGACTTCGAAAATTGAATGCTTCACCACCTCCTGCCATTTCTGAAGAGGAGAGTGATAATGAAACTGATGACGAAGCTGAACCTGCCGCACAGCCTGAAGTCTCTCTCCCTGAAGATCCTGCAGATGATGCAGATGATGCTGATGATGAGTCTGAGCACACCCCTGTTCCCCCTTGTCCAAAGAGACAAAAGCTTCGGAAGCCGTTGAAGAAGAAGGCTGGAGAGAAACCGCCTACTTCAAGAGGCGTAAGGATTCAAGATCCAACTGATCCTCATGTTCCTAAACCAACCATTGATATGACCAACTTGGTGGTTGAGGCTCCTTTGGCTTCAAAGCCACCTCGCCGCCTGGTTCCTGCTGAACAGAGAACGAAGGAGAGGCATGACCCGAACGCAAATCCTGCTGCTAAGCCCAAAGCTAAAGCTCATGAGCCAGCCAAAGCTTCGAAGCTAAAAACATCTATTGCCAAGCCTGGCCAGTCTTATGCCCAGGTCGGCACCAAGAAGCTGTCTGAAGCAGATATGCGCAAGAAAGACCGTGCTGAAGCTGAACGCCTTCATGCTGAAGCACAAGCCCAAGCTAAGGCTGATAAAGAAGCTAAAGCAAAAGAAAAGGCTGATAGAGATGCTGCTTTGTTAGAGAAGCAAAGGAAAGACCTTGCTGAAGAAAATCAGAAAGCTGAAGCGAAGCGCAAGCTCGCTGAAGCAAAAGCTCAAGAGGCTAAGGCTGCTGCCGAAGCCAAACAGCTTAGTGAAGCCTAAGCCAAGCGCCAGGATCAACTTGATATCATTCGCACAAAGAAAACAGAGAAAGCTGCTAGAGCCGCT
The DNA here is from genome assembly GCA_950022295.1 of Bromus sterilis. Taxonomy (NCBI): domain Eukaryota; kingdom Viridiplantae; phylum Streptophyta; class Magnoliopsida; order Poales; family Poaceae; genus Bromus; species Bromus sterilis. The sequence goes on from OX465597.1 coordinate 283,928,188, forward strand.
CAGAAGGAAGCTGTTGTAGACATGGCACCAAAGGATATCCCTCCGAAGCCAGTCGCAGCCCCTGCCCCCGAAGCTCATGAAGAAGCTGAGCATAGTCACCACAACTTCCCAGATGCAAGAGAAGGTGAACTATGGGACTGTTTGAGCCTGAATCGGGCATTCTGCCAGCTTGCTGAAGCTGTTGATCCCAAAGATGTGGATGTTGGGAATGTTTACATTTCACCAACTCTTTCTGCCATGATTGAAACCTTGTACAATCAGCTAAGGGATTTGCATTCTAGGGACAGATCTGAGTCTGCCAAAATTCTGAAGTTTAAGAAGAAAGCAGATGCTGAATCAGATGAAGACTTCAAGAACGAAGCCGAAGCTGCTTCGAAGAAAATTGCTGTTGTGAATGAAAAGACAAAGCACAATATTCAAGTGTTTCAAGGCAAGATCAAATCTGCAATTGAAGAATGTTGCAAGACACACAATGCTTCGGTCATGGCTCTTGATTCCAAGAAGCGCGAAGCAATGCTCAAGCAACTAGCTTCACCCCTTCCCCAGCTGCAACAAAGGAAGCGCCATATTATCACAGATGCAGATGAAGCTGATGAAGTGAGCTCTCATCCGGCCAAGAAGGCCCCAAGACAAGCATCGCCCCCTCGATGCAAGATTATCACTCTTCCAATCCCAACTGCAAAGCCAACCGTTCCCGAAGTCATTCCACCCCGTGCTCCAACTCCACCTCCTCCTCAACCCGCTCCTCAACCATCGCACCACGACAACTTTGAGCCAGAGCCTTCTCCTCAAGCTCAAGACATACCAATTCCTTCAAAGGATTATTCTTCGGCTCACTCTGCAGATGAGTCCGAAGAACAAGAAGGCGAAGCCAAAGAACAAGTTGTTCCAGAAGAGCCTGAAGCCGATGAAGAAGCCGAAGCCAATGAATTGGCAATTATGACTCAACCTCAAGAGCGAGCCATAGTTTCTCGAAGGCAAGCTCCGCACTGCATTCCTGCGCAAGATACCCAACTGGACTCCATCTACCCACGTGAAACTTTTCCTATTTTCTTGGGAGATGGTTCTTCTTCAAGACATGGTCCTGAGTTTGATCTCGAAGTTCATCGCCAGAAGCTTCGCTTCTTTGGCGCCAGTCCTTATGATTCACCCCGGACTGCTGATGACCTTCGCTTTTGGACAACCGAGCAACAGATTCTGTACACGAAGCTATACTGCCAGAAGGGTGTTCTATTCAGGCACAAGTACTTGGATATGCGAAGTCTAACTTCTGCAACATGCTTCCAGAACATTATGGAAACCATCGAAGCACAGAATCTTACCAGCCTGTTTGATATGGAAACACCATTCAATTCCGAGCTAATGAAGCAATTCTATGCCACTCTCTATGTCTCTGGAAATCCTGATGACACAAGCTCTTGGATACTTGAGTGGATGATTCAAGGAAAAGTCTTTCGAATGCATTCTGATGAATTCATGGATATTGTGAACATCCCAAGGCACAATGGAAAACTTGCAAAGGTTCACTTGATGCCTGATCCTACTGAAGCTGAATTTGCTTCACTGCTGGATCCCGAAGTCACTGGAGACCACATGCCAGAAAACATTCGCCCGAAGCATCTGGTATTCATATCGAAGACTTGGTTTTACATCTTGTCTAACTCACTGATGCCTCTCAGCACTGCACATGATGAGTCCAACATTCATTATCATACACGTCATGCTTTGTTGAAGCTTACTCACGGCCATGTGTTTGACTTCGAGGATTGTTTTCTTCGCTATATGGTCCAAGATGCTGAACTTGTACATCAACTGAAGCCATATGCTCCCTGGCTCCATGCCGTTTGCAACCATGGACGCAGTGAAGACTTCGTTGCGAAGCATCACCCGAAGTTATTCTGCCCTCCTGTGCGTGATACAATGAATATCTTCAGAAGGCCAAATGATCCATTTGCCACATATGCCGGAGTCATACAGCATGTCAATGAACGCAACATGTCGAAGTCTTTCCAGAAAGAAGTTTATCACTTTGAAGTTGGGATTCGCTCACAACAGTTATTGGAAAACTTCATTGAAGGCAATCAACGCCAAATGCAACATCTCTCTGATGAAATCAATCGAGTTGGCAACATTACTTTGAACAACAACCAGTACCTGAAGGTCTTGAAGCTCCACTCATGGAAAGGTTTAAGGAAGTTCAACTCAGTGAAGAAGCTTGAAGCTGATCGGATTTTCAAGGAGTATCCACATCTTCAACGCCACTTGTACAGAAATGATTCGATAGACCGCCCTAACCCGAAGATCCCTCCGCTGGACAAGATTGATGAAGTTTTATTTGTTAATCCAGCTGAACAGATTCGCCCTGATACTCTCTCTGATGAAGACTCCCACACATCGAAGCAAGAAGATGACCCTCTCAACGACAGTGATCTTGATTTGCTTCAAGCGCCGATGGACATTGACAAAATGGAGTCGCCTGCGTCAACCGAAGGAGACACTTCAGGAGATGCATCTTCTTCGGGCGAAGACAATCAGCAAGGTCCCCGGGTTGCAGCAAACGCGTAAATACTCTTGATCTACCTCTCAACCTTTTGTCCAATTATTGACAAAAAGGGGGAGAAAGTAGCATCGATTGAGTTTAGATTCGCTGCGGGGTTTTAGGGTTTTGATTCGATCTTTTGTGTGTTAAGTTACAACAAACTTTCCATTCGCTTCCATTGGGTTGTAACTTAAGTTTTACTTCGTCTGTGAACTGCTACATGTTATGTGTTAATAACCCCCGTGCTTGCAAGTTGCTCTCGTATATTTTTGTCTTGCAGGTGGTTACTCTCATTAAGTTCACAGGTCATTGGATGATTGCATATTCTTCAAGACTAATATCTTTTAAATACAATTGATTCGCTAAGATATGTGTTAGGCTTCCCATCAAAGATATCCTTCATCAAGAATTCACTTCGATTATATAAATCTTCGATGCTTGCATTCAGGGGGGGTCAAAAGCTTCATATCTTAGAGTTTTCTCTCAACTCAACTCAAAATTCCATATTTTCATCGATGCCTGTTTTGTCAACAATAGTCCAAAAAGGGGGAGATTGTAAGAGCAAAGTTATGCCCTCATGAGTTTTGGATATTGTTGGACAAAACAGTAGAGTAACTAACAAGTTTTCTAGTGTAAAACAGATGGTTAGGTTCCTGAAGTTATAGGTTGGTGATAAAGCTTCAACGAAGATTTACATACTTACTGAAGCATATACTCTGGAGTGAAGCTCATCATGGATGTCGACCCCTAAAAATATAAGGAATCCTGAAGCACGTCTCATCGAAGGAGATGACCAAGATGGCGCAAGACTTAGTAGTTTTTGCGTAGTTCTTTTTCACTTTTTTGAGTCGTAGGAAAAATCGTACTATCAAGAGGGGTTTAGTAAATGTACTCCGAAGGTTTTGGTGAAAAGACTCAGATCGAATCCAAACCTGTGAGAAGCCAGAGATGAGAAATCTCATGTGCACTAGGTAATGCTTCACCAGCAAAGACTTCGTTCTTTCGGCTCCTGAAGCAGAACCAAGTCCGTGAGTCAGCTTTACTTGGACCGCAAGTAAAGTTGCGCTTTGATTGGAAATATGACCGTTGCGGACAGGTGTCAAGCTGTCGCATCGGGTCATTTAAGACATTTCGCACCTAGGGATTGTCACCTATAAATACGCCACCCCCGCCCTCATTGGCCGGTGGCTGCTCCAAGAATATTTCCTGACAGTGAAGAGAAAGAGCAACCCCACCGAAGCAAACCAAAAACCCATCCACCGAAGTATAAGTCCTATTGGTGTGATTTGATTCATTATGACTTAGGAAGAAGTTTGCTAGCCTTTTTATCTTGGAGAACTGCAATTCTCCTAGACGGTTAGAGTGTTGTTCTTCAGAGAGCGAAGAGTTATTGTCACCTCGAAGTCCAGTTTGTCAAAGGTTTCGGTGATTTCCTCAATAATCAACCGCGAGTGAAGAACTGACCAAGCTCAAGGAGATTGGTGCAGTGGAGATACGGACGGAGAGAGGTTAGCTCCTGTGTTCAATCACAAGTCCCTCCAACCAGACATAGCACTTTGCAGAGTGTGAACTGGTCGAACAAACATCGCCGAGTCAAGAGTTCGTTTTACTTTCCGCACTTACATTCAGTTTATCAATTGCTTCAGTGATTTGATTCAATGCAATTGATTCGATGCTTTTGATTCGCTATGTTATGCTTCAATCCAGTTCTGCTTTAATGTTTACCTTTCTGTTGAATTTCTTCTGCTGCTAAGTTATGCTTCACTTCATAGTTTCATGCAAAAATTTGAAATGATCATTCACCCCCTCCCCCTCTGATCACATACTTGGACTTTAAAATTGGCTTTCGTGCATCTGTTCTGAGTTTTTTATTTGAGTTGCAGAAGTACCCCAAAAAAATATTTAACTACCTGCTGCCCTGTTTTTCTCATATTCTACCACGTTTTGCGTTTTCTTCGTTTTGCAAACCTTAAGCTTGCTTTTTCTTTGCAAAAACGTTTTGGCAATCTTGAGAAACACTAGATCTTCAAGAATATCTTTATTTCCAGTAGAGAAAAATTATTTTATCATGGGTACTAACCACTCTAATCAGCTTATGATGAGTTTCGTATGAAGGGAGTTTTCAAGTATGCGAAGGAAGATGATGAAATAAGATTCGGGAGTGTCAAGCACTCAAGCTTGGGGATGCCCCCATGCACCGCCAAGAAATATCCAAGGAAACTCAAGCGTCTAACATTGGGGATGCCCCCGTGCATCCCCTTTCTCCATCAACAATCATCAGTTCGTCCTTCTCCATGCTATATTTTTATCGCTTCATATGTTATGTGCTAGACTTGGAGCGTCTCGCTCTTTAATTTTTACATAATTTTAGTTTTGCTTGTTGTTCATAAGAAGTTGGATCCTAGCCTTAATTGTTTGGGAGAGAAACACGCTCCACTCCACCGTAGAACACAACATAGGCTTGCTGATACGTCCCAAACGTATCTATAATTTCTGCTTGCTCCATGCATGTTTTGGGTGACATTGTTATGCTTTTGATGCACTTTCATACACTTTTGATCATATTTGGACTAACCTATTAACTTAGTGCACCTCAGTGCCAGTTTCTGTTTTCTCCTGTTTTTGTATTTCAGGTCTTCCCATTACTTAAAGTGCCCAAAAAATTACGGAAAAAAATCAGCGAGACGGAACCTTCCAGAGCCCCGAAGTAGGGCCAGAGGGGGGCCACCAGGGGTCCAAGCACCTGGGGGCGCGACCCCCTGGTGGACGCGCCAGGTGGCTGCCTGTACACCCGGGGCCACCGCTTGGCTCCCCTTCGGCCTATATTTACCCCGTCTTCCGAAACCCCCGAAGGCAGAACCCTTTTTCGCGACCTACCCTCTGTTCTGCCACCGCCGCGCTTCCAAGATCGGGGCTGCCAGGAGACCCTGCCCCGGCACCCTGCCGGAGGGAGGATTGACCTTCGGGAGCTTCTCCACCACCATGGACGCTTCCTGGATGAGCCGTGAGTAGTCCACCTTGGACCATGGGTCCATGATCAGTAGCAATGTGATGCCTTCTCTCCATCTTTGTACATATGTAATTTTCCTGTTGTTGCTATGTTGAGTTTGCTGGGATCTGATGGATTATGAGATTATGTTCAGATTGTGATGAGTAATATATTTGGTTCTTCTCTTTTTATAATTTTTGTTCTTGAGTAATTCTTGCATGTTCTCCGTTGCTTTTTATTGCTTTTGCCAAGTGATGGATCGTAACTCCAAGAGGGAGCATTATGCATTATTGTGGGTTCATGCCCCCCAATGACTAGCTTGAGTGACAGAAACATGAGTCTATGGGATGTGTTGTTGCCACCAGGGGGAAAACAACGGTTCTTGTACTCGCGGGTGCTAAGATTGTTTACTTTACGCAAAGTTCTTTTAATGCAGTTGTCTTTTGCTTTGGGTTTACACTTTCGGTGGGGCTCGCAAATTAATACCAGCGAGATGTTCTGGATAGATATCTCAAGGTGGATGATTAGTGAGTAGATGCAAATGGATTTCGGTCTACTTGTGTTGGCGTACTGCCCATGCTTTTGAGCATCTTCCTTTCTTTTGTAGCATAGTTAGCATTGCGGTGCGTTTTTAATCTTGTCAATTGCCCAGCTGCAATTTGGTCACCTCGCATGGCTATTTATCGTCTTTTGGGAGAGAGACATTGATACGTCCAAAATGCATCACTATTTCATATCGTAATTCACCCTTATTCATTGATATATTTCATGACACAGTTTGCAACTTTCTGATGCCGAAGCAGCAGACGCAGGATTCAGTGGTAAAAAGTGGACACAGAGTTGCTGAATCAGAAGACCTCCAAATTACCTGAAAATCAACGGAGGCTGTTTTCCAGAAGTATAACGAGGACACGCAAAACGGGAACCAGAGGGGTTCCACCAGGAGCCCAGGCGCCCCCCTGGCGCGGCCCCACCCCTGGCCGCGCCGGGTGGCCGCCTTGACCCTTGGGGCCACCCCTGGCTCCCCCTCTGGCCTATTTATTCATCATCATCCGAAAACCCTAAAAGAGGAGGAGTTTCGCGAGTTCCGCCGCCGCTCCGTGGTGGAAACCTACAGAGAAGAAAAGCCATCTCCGGCGGGCAGATTCCGCCGGGGACAACACCTCCCGGAAGGGGAGATCATCGCCATCGTCATCACCATCGTCACGGGCATCATCGAGATCAACATCATCCCCAACATCAGCACCATATCCACCACCATCCCATCTCATCTCACAATTGCAACTTGTGTTTTAATCCGTACTATCTATCCTCTCTACTCTATCGGTGTTGATTACTACTTTGTGGTGAATGTTATTGAGTTTTGTTGGAGAAATACTATTATGTCCAGATTGTTTATCATCTATTTACCACCACTGATCATGATCTCTTTTATGTCTTGTGAGTAGTTACTTTAGTTCTTGAGGACATGGGAGAAGTCTAGTTGCTAGTAGTCATATGATGTTGAAGTAATATGTGTTGTTTGATATTTAAGTTGTGTTGTTATTTTCGTAGTGGTGTTGTGTGAGTCGAATACTCAACACTTCGCCTTTCTAAGGACCTAGGGTAATGTATTGTGTATAAATAATGTTTACGGTGGGTTGACAGAGTGACAGAAACCTGAACCCAAGTTTGCATGCTTTTGCACAAGGGAATAATGGATCATTTATCGTATTTCTGTGGTTAGGCTTTTTCCTTAATTACTACCTTGTATTTGCGGATGCTTGCAAGGTGTTCAGTCATAAGAGTACACTTATCTTAGTCTAGAAGGTGTACTAGCATAGATTCACCCACTCAACACTTATCAACACAGCACATAGTATCGTCACGGACTATGGCGGAAGCACGTGACTATCTCTTCCGTGTGTCCTCAAGAACACTTTAGCCTTTATAAGTTCAGTTGCTAGGCTTATCCTTTGCTCAAAAGGATTGGGCCACTTGTTGCTCCTCTGTATCTTTTACTTTGCTTGTTTTTACCTTCTCGTTGCTTATACCGAAAACCCCCTACAAAGTTATCTTTCAGTGCCTGCAGTTATTTCTTTACCAAAGTCACTTACCAATACCTTCTGCTCCTCGTTGGGTTCGACACTCTTATTTATCGAAAACGCTACAATCGATCCCCTACATTTGAGGGTCATCAAGTACTGTTTTCTGGCGCCGTTGCCGGGGAGCGTAGCGCTATTAGTAAGTGAAGCTGGTAAGGAAGCTTTTATATTTTTGTTTTTACTTCGCCGTTGCTAATTTTTGTCCTTATGGAAACTTCTACTCTTGGTTCGTTGCTTATGGGGAAACGCCCCACTACTGTGGTGGTCACTCCTACCCATAATGAAATTGTGCCTTATAAAATACCAACTGGTATTATTGATTATGTCTTGGCTAATCGTTATGCAGGAGACAAACATCCAGGTGAACACTTGCTATATTTATCACAACTATGTTCGTTATTCAAGCTTGCAGGTGTGTCAGTGGAGTTTGTCATGAATAAATTATTCTCCGTATCACTTATAGATAAAGATTCAGATTGGTATAAGCTCCTCGATAACTCACATTTGCTTAATTGGCAAGAGCTTACGTCTCTCTTTTATACAAAGTTGTATCCTCTTCATGAAATTCATCGAGACAGGAACTATATCTATAACTTTTGGTCTCGTGACGGAGAGAGCATTGCTCAAGCTTGGGGGAGACTAAAGTCCCTAATGTTCAAATGTCCTATTCATGAACTCCCCAAAGATATTATACTTACAAATTTTTATGCCAGGCTTTCTCCTCAGGATAAGGAGATGTTGGATGCCTCCTCTAGCGGGGTATTCCAAACAAGAAATGTTGAAGAAAGATGGGATCTAATTGAGAGGATCAAGAATAACACTGAAGACTGGGAAATTGATAAAGGTATTGAACCCTTTATAAATTATGAGCATGCTTATATTGAGAGCTATGTGAAAACTGATTACTTTAATACCTTTTGCTCTAAGATTGGTCTTGATTCCCATCTTATGATTGATTTTTGTAAGAACTTTGCCTCTCACATTGACTCTTCTAAGGAGGAGAAGGTTCAGTATCATAAACCCTTCAAAGAATTACATGTTGATATTAATGTTGCTAACCCTATTTTGCCTACAGTTATGTATGAAACCCCCCCCCCTTTCCCGCAAGGATAAGGGAGCACTCTTTTGTGACAGGCATAATAAACAAAAGTGAGAGACGAACTGACGAACCTGAGGACCAGATCAAGGTCGATCCTCAAGTTACGGTGGTTAAAGATCTAGTTACTAATGATGTTTTAGATTCCAATATAAACGTTTGTGTTGTTTCATCTAACATTGTTACAGCCAAGAACAAAAGCCCAATTTCAGGTACACCAGTTGTACCTGTTAAAATAGGAGATCACAATTATTACGGGCTATAAGATTTGGGATCAAGTGCTAGCGCTATCCCCTATACACTATCAAGAGATCATGGGTGATATTTCACCCTATGAACTTGAAGAGGTTGATGTTACTATTTATCTAGCAAACAAAGAAACTATCTCTCTCATTAGGATTGTGAGAGATGTTGAAGTCCTATGTGGAAAGGTAAGTATCGTACCGACTTTCTAGTACTTGGTTCAGTGCAAGATAATTTTTGCCCTATTATCTTTGGTAGGCCTTTCCTCGGCACTTGTGGAGGTATAATAGATTGCAAAAAGGGTAAAGTTTTTGTTGAATTCAATGGTGAGCCATATGAATTTAACTTTTCTAAGTTCTCTAAGCAGCCTCGTGGTACTGATTTACCTAGTCATGATAAAATTATTGAAGATATTGCTTCCATTGCTATCCCTCCTAATGATCCTTTGCAGCAATATATGGAAGACCGCGAGAGCGATATGCATATGCAAGATAGAAATGAGTTAGATGAAATTTTCACAAGACAAACTGCTATCCTGAAGCACAACCTTCCAGTTAAACCTTTAGAATCCTAGCACAACCAAAAGAAGACCCGGTGTTTGACCTCAAACCACTTCCCGATACGCTCAAGTATGTTTATTTAGATGAAAATAAAATATATTATGTTATTATCAATGTTAACCTTTCAGGATTTGAAGAAGAGCGATTATTGGAGACACTTCGCAGATATCGTGGTGCCCCTGGCTATACCCTTGATGACCTTAAGGGGATTAGTCCGTCGATTTGCCAACATACTATCAATCTTGAGCCCGATGCTAAGCCAGTTGTTGATCATCAACGACGAATGAACCCAAGGATGAAGGACGTGGTTAGGATTGAAATTCTCAAGCTTCTAGCCGCAGGTATCATCTGTCACTACAGGAAACAACAGTTTTGCAAACATATGAATCCCGGACGGCAAAGACTTTATCGTCAGCTCCCGAACGGCAACGCATTTGTCAGCTGCTTAGTCGGCAATGGGTGGCTTTGCCGTCAACCAAAAATCGACGGACGGCAAAGGCTTTGCCGTCTGGGAATCTAACAAGGCTGACGGCAAAGTAAAAATTTTGATATGTTTATTATTTTGTGGGCCCTCTTACATCTTTGCCGTCTGCTACCGGAAATACTCACGGCAACGATGTTTTTCTAAAATATTTTTTTTTGCCAGTTTGACCAGTCTCCGTCTGTTGGCGACTGTGCAGTTGTGCTGCGCCATGCCAGAGCCCGCACCGGGCCGCGTTGGTGGTCGTGCCACGCCAAAGGTAGCCGCATCTCGTCGGAGGTGGCCGCGTCTCGCCGGTGGCCGCGCCTCGCCGGAGGTCACGCACGCCGTAAGTCGCGCCTCGCCGCTGGTCGGGCACGCCAGAGGACGCAAGGCCGCTCCACCCTGCTGGTCGCGCCGGAGGCTGCGCCTCACCTGTGGTTGTAGAGCCGGAGGTCGCGCCTCGCCGCAGAGTCGCGCGTCGGTGGCCACAGTGCCACAGGTCGCGCCTCACCGCTGAAGGCGCACGCCGGAGGTCGGTAGGCCGCGCCGCACCGCTGGCCGCACCTCGCCGGATGTGCCCGCGTCGCCCCGCTGGCCGCGCTGGTGGATGCAGTGCCGGAGGTCGCGAGGGCGTGCCACGTCGATGGCCGCGAGGACGCGCCACCCCGCAGGCCGCACCGGAGTTCGCGCCTCACCGCTGACTGCGCCGATGGCAGCAGGGCCGGGCTCCGGCAGCTGCGTCCGTGGAGGCGTTGTGTGGTGGGGAGCCGGCCACACGCAGGGAGAGGATAAGCCTTCTTGGCTTGGAGGCGTGGTGGGGTGCTAGTGGAAACGTGGTTGGGTGGGGATGTGGGACCTGCGCAGGGGTTGGGAGGTGTGGCCGGTGCATGTGCTGAGGCGTGGGAGGTCAGTGCCACATCAGCGATCCGTGTGAAGCATGTCCCAGCCAATAGGAATCCAGCAATTATATTTGTGTTTCTTTTCCCTGTGTATTTTGATTAAAACAACTATGTAAATAATTAGAAAACTTTTTTATTTTTTCCCCACCGCTTCTAAGAATCATAAACCAATACCACGCTAAATTTCATGTTATTTGCACATTGTTTGCATTTTCAAAAAATTGCAAACAGATATAATTATTTGTAAGCGAAGGGTATTTTGTCGTCTGCTTTTATAAAAGCAAACGGAAAAACATCTCTTTGCCGTCTGCTATAACAAAAGAAGACGGCAAAGAGTTGTTTTGCCTTCCGGAAAAAAAAGCAGATGGCAAAAAGCTCTTTTTCCGTCGATGAAAAAAAAGCAGACGACAAAGCGTTCTTTGCCGTCAGCTTGTCTTTGCCGTCCGCAGCGGACGGTAAATTTATACTTTTCCATCAGCCTCGACAAAAATCAGACGGCAAAGAAAAAACTGACGGCAAATCTTCAGTTTCTAGTAGTGTATCCTATAGCTGATAGTAGGTGGGTAAGTCCAATTCATTGTGTTCCTAAGAAAGGAGGTATGACTGTTGTTCCTAATGATAAAAATGAACTAATACCTCAAATAGTTGTTATTGGATATAGAATGTGTATTGATTACAGGAAATTAAACAAAGCAACTAGGAAGGACCACTACCCGCTGCCTTTCATCGACCGGATGCTTGAGAGGTTGTCTAAAAACACCCACTTTTGCTATCTTGACGGGTACCCTGGCTTCTCTCAAATTCATGTTAACACTGTCGATCAAGAGAAGACCACTTTCACTTGTCCTTACGGTACTTATGCTTATAGGCGTATGCCTTTTGGTTTATGCAATGCACCTACTACTTTTCAGAGATGTATGTCTGCTATTTTTCATGGTTTCTGTGAGGAGATTGTGGAAGTCTTTATGGAAGATTTCTCCGTCTATGGAACTTCCTTTGACCACTGTCTCCACAATCTTAATAAAGTTTTGCAGAGATGTGAGGACACAAATTTAGTTCTAAACTAGGAAAAGTGCCAATTCATGGTTAACGAAGGGATCGTTCTTGGTCACAAGATTTCCGAGAGGGGAATTGAAGTGGACAAGGCGAAGATTGAAGCTATCGAAAGGATGCCCTATCCACGGGACATTAAAGGTATTCGTAGTTTTCTTGGTCATGCTCGTTTCTATAGAAGATTTGTTAAACACTTTTCTAAGACTTCGAGACCCCTCACTAATCTTCTCCAGAAGGATGTTCTTTTTGTATTTGATGAAGATTGCAAGGAGGCTTTCAATGTTCTTAAGAAAGCTTTAATAACCTCTCCTATAGTACAACCACCTGATTGGAAATTGCCCTTTGAAATTATGTGTGATGCTAGTGATTTTTTTGTTGGATTTGTTTTAGGACAAAGGTTTGATAAGAAATTGAATGTTATACATTATGCTAGCAAAACCCTTGATAGTGCTCAAAAGAATTATGCTACTACTGAGAAGGAATTCTTAGCAGTAGTACTTGCTTGTGATAAGTTTAGACCTTATATTGTTGATTCAAAATTCATTATTCATACTGACCATGCTTCCCTTAAGTACCTTATGGCGAAGAAGGATGCCAAACCAAGAATCATCAGGTGGGTACTCCTTCTTCAAGAATTTGATTTACAGATTGTTGATAGGAAAAGAGCAGACAATCCGGGAGCGGATAATCTTTCAAAGATGGAAGATATACCGCATGATCCCATTCCAGTCAACGACAACTTTCCAGACGAACAACTAGCCGATGTAAAAGTACAATATCTCTCCGATCCTTGGTTTGCAGATTATGCTAATTTTATTGTTGCAAAGTATTTGCCTCCAGGTTTAACATTTCAGCAAAGGAAGAAGTTCTTACATGATTTGAGGCATTACTTTTGGGATGACCCTCATCTTTTCAAAGAAGGTCCTGACGGGATCGTGAGAAGATGCATACTGGAACACGAGCAGAAGGACATTCTTAGACAATGTCACAATAGTCCCTACGAAGGACATCATGCCGGTGAGAGGACCGCACATAAGGTTCTCCAATCAGGTTTCTATTAGCCTACTCTCTTTAAAGATGCTAGAAATTATTTTTTATCTTGTGATAAGTGTCAGAGAGTTGGTAATATTAGTAGGAGGAATGAGATGCCTATGAATTACTCTCTAGTGATTGAGCCTTTTGATTGCTGGGGTTTTGATTTTATGGGTCCTTTTCCTCACTCGCACAAGTACACTCACATTTTAGTAGCTGTTGATTATGTAACCAAGTGGGTTGAAGCAATCCCCACTAAGAGTGCTGATCACAAGACATCTTTGAAAATGCTCAAAGATGTATTTTTTCCTAGGTTTGGTGTACCAAGGTACCTCATGACTGATGGAGGATCACAATTCATGCATGGAGCTTTTAGAAAAGCTTAAGCCAAGTACGACGTCAATCATAGAATTGCTTCACCGTACCATCCTCAAACTAGTGGGCAAGTTGAGCTCACCAATAGAGAGATCAAGTTGATCTTGCAAAAGACAGTTAACAGTTCTAGGAAGGACTGGTCAAAGAAGTTAGGAGATGCCTTGTGGGCATATAGAACTTCTTACAAAAACCCCATGGGCATGTCTCCCTATGAGATGGTATATGGCAAGGCTTGCCATTTGACATTAGAGTTAGAACACAAAGCTTTCCGGGCTGTTAGAGAGCTTAATGATGACCCAAAGTTAGCTGGTGAAAAGTTTCTCATGAACTTGATTTCTCTAGATGAGTGGAGAAGTGAAGCTTACGAGAGTGCTAAAATGTTTAAGGAAAAGGTAAAGAAGTGGCATGATCAAAGGATTCTGAAACGTGAATTTAACGTTGGTGATAAAGTTTTGTTGTTTAGATCTCATTTCAGGTTTTCTCTAGGTAAACTACTTTCCAAATGGGAAGGGCCATTTCATATCGAGGAAGTCTACCGCTCCTGTGCAATCAAGATTAACAATTTTGATGGCACCAAACCTCAAGTTGTGAATAGGCAGGAGACCCTTTCAATGTTGATGTAAATTTGATACACACAACAACTCATGAAGAATATGTTGCAACCCTATTTCAGACACCAACAGGAACAGAATAAGAAAAGGTATGCATTACGGTAAGGAAACATCGTGACCTGCCATAAAAGTTCCATATTACAAGTTTTTGCAAAATAAGGAAAATTCGAAGCCTAATTGGATCCGGAGAGGAGCTCTAGGGGCCCCAAGCGCCCCCTGGTTTGGCCTGCCTCCTGGCCGTGCCGGGTGGCCGCCTGGGCACCCCGAAGTCCGTCTCTGACCCCACTTTGGCTTGTTACCTTCCTTCTGTTGCAGAAATTTTTGCTATATATTTGCCCGGGTAGTCCCGGCACCGTATCTCGCGATTTCTTGTGTTTTCTTTTCGAGTTGTTTCTGCCAAGAAATCTTTTAGCTAGACCTAGGTGCCATCGATTCCACAAGTTCGTCGTCAACGTCATCAACCCTTACCTCGCTGAGGTGAAGAAGCACCCTCAAACCGTTCGGTTGGAGGATGGTGTTCTGCACCAAGAAGATCTAAAGGAACCTGTCAAGGAGGGGAGCATCAAGGCCAGGCTAGAAGAAGTGGAGCAACAAGTCTTCAAGTACAAGAAGATGGTTGAGCGTGGTGTTGAAGCCAACTTAGACCTCATCAACGAGCTAAAGACATTCTAAAAAAAGGAGATGAAGGAGATGTGGGCAAGCATCACCGCATCAGAAGAAAGAATTATTGAGCTCTAAGGGCAGATTTATGATCTCCAGAACCAGAACTGTGAGTATGAACTAAAGTTTCTGCGCATGGGTTTGGGTGCTGAGTGAAGGATCTCGGCGACTGTCATCTCATGTGAGACCGGAGAACCCCTTCCGTGGAAGCTCTTCGCCAAGGACTACGTTCTCAACAGGAACGGGAATGAGGAGTGAAATCTCCTCGGGTAATGGCATCCCCTTGGCTTGTTCCAAGCTTGGGGGAGCGCCCGGTATCTTTATCTTTATCTTAGCCTTTTAGAGTCAAGTAGAGTTGTATCATGTCTAGGGAAGTTATTATATGAAATAGGTGTTTGCATTGAGGTCTATCACTCCTTTGTGGAGAGTCTTGTATCCGTGAGTGTGGAGTCGTCTATGATGGAATATTAATGAGAAGTCTATTGGTTCCTTCGCTGCACTCGGTATTCTCTTCACGCAATCGACCTTATATGATGATTCTTATGGGGAGTATTGACTTTATATCATGTATGGCTTTGAAAACTTTATTTAAATTTTGGCAAACATAGCTTTGGTCATGACAACATGCATGTTTTTCTCAAGTAACGACATAGCCAAAACCTTTATGTTATTATGCTTGAAGTGTTATGTTGAAAAGGAAGACAACTTGATGTGTTATGCTTACGTTGATGTTTATGCTTTATATGCTTAGCTTCTAAGTCATCATCAGTTGTTTGTTCTCTCAAAGCATTTGCTAGCCAAACTCTTTGCTAAGAAGATTTCAGCTTGTGCATCCATATCCTGAAACCAATATCTTCCATATGAGTCCACCATACCTTCCTACTCGTGGTATTCCACTACCACTTCTAAAAGTATAGAATTTATGTGTTATCCTTAAATGTTCAAAATCTTCTATTTTGTTCCTCTTGTTTAGCTCATGAGGAAGTAGTAGATAATTCATGATCTTCTTACGTTGGACAAGTTTTACCCCGGGATTGCATGTCTAATCTGCAAACCCCTAATACGAGGAGGAACTGGCATGAGTGCGCCCAGCTCGTAAGATAATACAACAAACAAACCCTCCTTCACGCTTGGTCTATGAGAAATCAAAAACTTTGACAGTGATAAACAAAGGAGATTAAGGGGATGTGATCTTCCCCACTTGGGAGCCGTTCCTCGAAACTTGTCCTGCTTGAGAAGTAATTGAGCTATCTATTAGCATTCATTGACAAACTACGCACCTCCCAAAATTTGTTTTTATTCTGTTTGATTTAGGGATAGCACATGAGTTTTCCCTGCTTGCCTATAACAAGGCCTATCTTCTACTTTTATGTTGAGTCAGTTTTTCCTCCTACTTCCTTCCTTTCCCAAAGAGAACAGACACTTGATGTTGATGAGGATTCATTCATATAATGTTGCATTAAGTTTTGCCATGCCACATCCTTGTTGACATTATCTCTTGATACGTAAGTTGTTTGTGAATGCTTATGCAAAGCAAGCATCTTCCTTTGTGTTGGCACTTTCATTTCTTGACTAATAACATGTTCTTTCAAAATCTTCAAATTGTTTCATTATAGAGTGAGAGAACAAAAGTAAAAATTATTAGTTGTCCTTTGACCAAGGATATGTTTGCCATGATTTGATGAGTTTTCTCAGCCCTACTTTTGATTGTAATTGTTATTACTTTCTCATAAGGGCCTTATGAGTTGAGGTTGATGTTGAGGATGCTTGAGTTTGGTGAAGAAATCTTGATGCTTCTTGTTCGTATTCTATTTATCGACACTTCACTCTCTAAACTTGTGGACAGGTCTACCGATCTCAGTATTCGCTTGGGGACAAGTGAGGTCTAAGCTTGGGGGAGTCGATACGTCCAAAATGCATCACTATTTAATATCGTAATTCACCCCTATTCATTGATATACTTCATGTTATGATGCTATTCTTATGTTGTTTTGGACTATTTTACACAATTTGCAACTTTCCGATGCCGAAGCAGCAGACGCGGGATTTAGTGGTAAAAAGTGGACGCAGAGTTGCTAAATCAGAAGACCTCCAAATTACCTGAATATCAACGGAGGCTGTTTTCCATAAGAATGACGGGGACACGCAAAACAGTAACCAGAGGGGTTCCACCAGGAGCCCAGGCACCCCCCTGGCGCGGTCCCACCCCTGGCCACGCCGGGTGGCCGCTTGGACCCCTGGGGGACCCCAGGCTCCCCCATCTGGCCTATTTATTCATCGTCATCCGAAAACACTAAAAGAGGAGGAGTTTGGCGAGTTCCTCCGCCTCTCCGTGGCGGAAACCTACAGAGAAGAAAAGACATCTCCGGCGGGCAGATTCCGCCGGGGAGAACACCTCCCGGAAGGGGAGATCATCGCCATCGTCACGGGCATCATCGAGATCATCGTCAACATCATCCCCAACATTAGCACCATCTCCACCACCATCCCATCTCATCTCACAATTGCAACTTGTGTTGTAATCCGTACTATCTATCCTCTCTACTCTATCGGTGTTGATTACTACTTTGTGGTGAATGCTATTGAGTTTTGTTGGAGAAATACTATTATGTCCAGATTGTTTATCATCTATTTACCACCACTGATCATGATCTCTTTTATGTCTTGTGAGTAGTTACTTTAGTTCTTGAGGACATGGGAGAAGTCTAGTTGCTAGTAGTCATATGATGTTGAAGTAATATGTGTTGTTTGATATTTAAGTTGTGTTGTTATTTTCCTAGTGGTGTTGTGTGAGTCGAACACTCAACACTTCGCCTTTCTAAGGACCTACGGGAATGCATTGTGTATAAAGAATGCATATGGTGGGTTGCCGGAGTGACAGAAAATTGAACCCAGGTTTGCATGCTTTTGCACAAGGGAATAATGGATCCTTTGTCGTATTAATGTGGTTAGGCTTTTGCCTTAATGATTACCTTGTATTTGCGGATGCTTGCAAGGTGTTTAATCATAAAAGTACACATATCTTAGTCTAGAAGGTGTACTAGCACAGATCCACCCACTCAACACTTATCAACACAACACATGGAATCGACACGGAGTATGGCGAAAGCACGTGACTATCTCTTTTGTGTGTCCTCAAGAACACTTTAGCCTTTATAAGTTCAGCTGCTAGGCTTATCCTTTGCTCAAAAGGATTGGGTCACTTGTTGCTCCTCAGTATCTTTTACTTTGCTTGTTTTTACCTTCTCGTTGCTTATACCGAAAACGCCCTAAAAAGTTATCTTTCAATGCCTGCAAGTATTTCTTTACCAAAGTCACTTACCAATACCTTCTGGTCCTCGTTGGGTTCGACACTCTTATTTATCGAAAATGCTACAATCTATCCCCTACAGTTGAGGGTCATCAGATATCACTAGTGAACTTCATGGGATACCGGTCCATATTTCCACCACTGTTTACATCCTCACTTTATTTTACTGACTTTACTTTACTTGCATTTATCACTACCATTATCCCTTGCATTTGATCCTTTGTAAACGGCAAGGCCGGAGGGATTGACAACCCCTCTATACTCATTGGGAGCAAAGTTATCTGTTGTTGTGTGCAGGTCCACGTCAACTCTTGCGCTATCAAGTTCTAGTGCCGTTGTCACCTAAATGTCGTCGTAGGAGTCCTACTAGAGATAAACCTTGGTATCTTCACCGAGGAAAATTACCGCTACGCTACATCTCAACCTTCCACTTTGGGTAGCCAACGAGGAGCATTACTTCAGTGCCATCAAGAGTAATTTCTGGCGCCGTTGCCTGGGACTCCACTCTTCAATATAAGGGAGTTGCAGACTATCTTTTATCTTTGCTTTTTAGTGTTGTTAGTTTACCTTTCAGTTTTTATCTTAGTGTCCATTATGAAAAATCACAATTTTTTTTGCTTGTCTTGCTTACAGTTGCTATTATGGGTACCACTGAAAGCACCAAGTTGTATGACTTCACTAGTCACAACAACAATGACTTTATCTGCACTCCTATTGCTACACCTGCCACTTCATCACCTTCTTATGAAATTAAACCTGCTTTGTTGAACCTTGTTATGAAAGAGCAATTCTCTGGTGCTGGAGATGCTGCTGCTTTACACTTGAATAATTTTGTTGAGCTTTGTGATATGCAAAAGTATAAAGAAGTAGAAGGTGATATTGTTAAGATTAAGCTTTTTCCTTTCTCCTTGAGAGGAGGAGCTAAAATTTGGTTCCAATGCTTGCCTAGGAATAGCATAGATTCTTGGGATAAGTGCAAGGATGCTTTTATTGGGAAGTACTACCCACCTGCTAAGATTATCCAATTGAGGAGTAATATTATGAATTTTAAGCAATTGGATAATGAACACATTGCCCAAGCTTGGGAACGTATGACATCTCTTGTTAAGAATTTCCCTACGCATGGTTTGACTACTTGGATGGTTATCCAGACTTTTTATGCAGGCTTGAACTTTACCTCGCGGAACCTGTTAGATTCGGCCGCGAGAGGAACCTTTATGTCAACAACACTTGGTGCTGCCACAAAACTACTAGATGAGATGATGACCAGCTATTCCCAATGGCACACCGAAATAGCTCCAACATGTAGGAAGGTAAACTCTATCGAGGATATCTCCTCCCTAAATGAAAAGGTTGACTTGATCATGTCTTTACTTACCAAGCAAGCTCCTATTGATCCTCATGATTTTCCTTTAAATTCCTTGGTTGCTCAAGAACAAGTAGATGTGAACTTTATCTCTAGAAACAACTCCAACAACAATGCCTATAGGAGTAACTTTGGTAGCAATCCTAGACCGTTCCCATCCAACAACTATGGGAACAACACCACTTATCCTGGTACCAAGAACTCCACTTCTGAATTAGAGAGCATGCTTAAAGCCTTCAACAAGAGTGTAGAAGTGAAATTAGACAAATTAGATAGTCTCTATTTGAAGATAGACAATATAGCCCATGATGTTGAGATCCTTAATATTAAAACTTCCCCCCCTCGAGGAGAGGAAGACCACTCCTATGAATGCTATTCAAGTGCAAATTAATGAAAACATTAGGATGTTGGCCAAAATTAAAGTTTGATGGGCTAGAGAAAAGGAGGAAGAAGATAGAATTAAGAGCATTCCTACACACCATACCATTGCTACTATCCAAGTTGTTGAGGATATCAAAACTCTTAGCACCCATCACATCCCTAGTCCACCTAATGGACCCATCAATGGTGATGCTATTACCTCAACCGTAGAAGAATAAACTCCCATGAACATAGAGGCTTTCAAACAAGTAAGCCTAAATGACATCACTACCACCTTACGTGATAGTAGTGACCTTGATTTTGATAACTATACCCTTCTTGAACTTATTGGTTTCCTACACAAAATGTCTAGAGACCCCCACACTAGCGCACTACACCTTGCCTTCACAGAGCATATCACCAATGCTCTCATTAAATCTAGGGAGGAGAAGCTTATGTTAGAAGCCTCCATCCTAGAAAGCTAGAATATGGTTGGGATCCTATGATGAAATTAAATTGAATAACTTCTCTTGCTTTGCCCTTTGTGATGTTGGAGCTAGTACCTCCGTTATGCCCAAAAGAATGTTGTCTATGTTTGAGTTGAAACCTTTTGATCCTTGTTCTTTTGGTGTTCGCCTTGTTGATTCTTCCGTAAAGAAATCTTTGGGGAAGATTGAGGATGTTCTTATAATTGTCAATGATAAGTGTGAACCCTCATGTCCAATCATTTTGGGACGTCCTTTTCTTTGCACTGTTGGTGCTGTCATTGATGTGAAAGAGGGGCATATAAGATTCCAATTCCCTCTCAAGAAGGTCATGGAATACTACCCTAGAAAGAAGAATAAGTTACCTTTTGAGTCCGTTACACGGGCTAGCTATTCACTTACACTTGAAAAAACTTGATCTCTTTGCTTCATGCCTAGCTCAAAGGCGTAAAAGAAAGCGCTTGTTGGGAGGCAACCCAATTTGTTTTTCCTTCTATTTTTAGTGGTCTTGGTGATTGTTACTACTGTAGCAACATCATTGTATCTTTATTTTTAAGCTTTGTGCCAAGTTTAGCCTCTGATTGCAAAAAAGTTCAAAAGTTGTGACGTGCTGTCCAGAAAATAGATTCTGTCCCTTGACGGAAAAAATCGACTAAACTCACTAGATCATATTTTTGTTCTGAAATTTTTTGACAGCGTGCTCTATACAATTAGCTTTCGTGCATCTGTTCTGATTTTTTATTTGAGTTGCAGAAGTACCCCAAAAAATTACTACCTGCGGGTCTATTTTTCACAGATTCTTCCACATTTTGCCTTTTATTCGTCTTGCAAACCTTAAGCTTGCTTTTTCTTTGCAAAAACTTTTTGGAAATCTTGAGAAACAATATATCTTCAAGAATATCTTTATTTCCAGTAGAGAAAAATATATTTTATTATGGGTACTAACCACTCTAATCAACTTATGATGAGTTATGTATCAAAGAAGTTTTCAAGTGTGCGAGGGTAGCTGATAAAAGAAGATTCAGGAGTATCAAACGCTCAAGCTTGGGGATGCCCCCATGCATACCCAAGAAATATCCAAGGAGACTCAAGCATCTAAACTTGGGGATGCCCCCGTGCACCCCCTTCTCCATCAACAATTATCAGTTCGTCCTTCGTTCCACTATATTTTTATCACTTCAAGCGTTATGTGCTATGCTTGGAGCGTATTGCTCTTTACTTTTTAGTTTTCTTTAGCTTTTTTTTTTCTGTTCATAACAAGTTAGAACCTAGCTTTCTTTGTGTGTGAGAGAAACACGCTCCTCTTTAACCTAGAACACATCATATGATTTTCTTGCTTATCTTTCTTTGCTATGTGTGTTCTTTATCTTTTTGTAGTTGTTGTCACGTTTAGCTCTTGCGCTTTCATGCTTATTTATTTTTAAGAGCTTTTGAATAGTTTTTTGCTAGAACTCTCTTGAGTCATCATGTTTATCTTGTTTAGAGAGTTGGCCTGTTGCACTGAGTTGTGTGTCTTGACTTAAAGTAGGTAATTGAGGTTGCTATTCAATTGTAGTAGTAACTTGCAATAGTTTTGAGGTATTGTCTTGAGTAATGTTTGAACTTTTGGTGTCAAGAGCTTTATCCTATTAGTGATAGATGTCGTATTTTGGGAAATCTGTGTTTATTTTCGAAAAACTACAAGAAAACTAGTTGAGAACTTTAGCTACTAGATGGATCACTAATCTTTGGAGGGATCGGATATTAGAGTACACTCACGTACCATGAGTCAAGGATGTGCAAGGATAACCAAACCCCCATACACTCCTCCTCGGGGTACTTGTCTCTTTGTGAACCTCCTGATTAGATTGAGAGTTACCGATAATAAGTGCATTAGTTCTTCGGACTAATGTAAGTATTCGGTTGTTGACACTTCCACCACCCATATTTTGCTAGCCTCTTCACTACCGTGCATTGCCCTTTCTCACCTCGAGAGTTGGCGCATTCTCCGGCGGTGCATCCAAACCCATGGCATGATACGCTCTATCATCATAAACCTCCTTATATCTTTCCTCAAAACAACCACCATACCTACCTTCTCATGCAACATCCACCTTCTCATGACTTGATCTTCATTTCATACATGCTTTTGCTTGATCGAGGAGCTGCATGCTAGTTGGGCATTGCCGTAATAATTGCTACATGACGCGCTAGTATCATTGCATATCCTGCTACACTAGCAGAGGCATACATTTGCATACATCATGATAGCTTCATCTTCTTTATGGTGAGTACTTTTGTAAAGTGTGAAAAATCTTCTATACTTCTTGTAATATATAGAATGTTACCCCTAAAGTGAGGAAAAGATCCCAAAGAGGACGAATTAAAAGATCCCAAAGAGGACAAATGAGAATTAAATAGAAAGAACCATTGAGATCACAAAAAAATAAAAAAATAGAAAAAAAGAGAAAAATAAAATAAAAAGAGAGAAGGGGGCACACTACTATTCCTTTTGAGAGATCCATACTCGTACTCCCTCTTATATCTTGTACTCCATAGAGATCATCATACATGCACATAGCTATGTGGCGACCCTTACACTATAGAACTTGGCTTGTATATTCCAATGATGAGCCTCCTCAAATGAGCTCTAAGTCTTCTTGCGCAAGCAAGTTGGATGCACCCCCACTAGTTCCATTGGAGAGCTTTCCATAGCGCACATGTGCATCCGTTGCTTGGCAATCCCTACTCCTCACATCATATATATCATTTGGATTTCTCTCGTCTATGATTGTCCTCATTGATGTGAGCCTTTCACACCTTTTTGTCTTCCTCCTCCGTCATTTTTCTCTTTCGTCGTTTAAATTTCAACTTTCTTGCTTACGCTCATCCATTGCATGAGTGCTGAAAAATTCGAAAGGGAGTGTATCAGTTTGACTTGTACCTAGCTAGTGGTCTGGGGACGAGTCATGATAAGATTCCAAAGGAGACCAAGTGTGAAACTTTAGCAGATTGAGTTCTCAACCAAATGAAATAGTATGTTTTTTGCTCTAAACCCATCTCCTACTTCTTGCACTCAAACACCATTGGGAGACATTCGAGTCACGGACAACAAGAGCTCTTGCACCTTTATGTTCTTATGTTGCTTGTTTCAATGCTAATATAGACTCTTGCTTGTTATGACTTGAATTGAATTACATGCCTTGCTTGCCTTACTTAAAAGTTCTTATATGGTTGGTAGCATGTCACCACATAAATTATGCTTGTTATCATTTACCTACTCGAGGACGAGCAGGAATTAAGCTTGGGGAAGTTGATACGTCACAAACGTATCTATAATTTCTGCTTGCTCCATGCATGTTTTGGGTGACATTGCTATGCTTTTGATGCACTTTCATACACTTTTTATCATATTTGGACTAACCTATTAACTCAGCGCACCTCAGGGCCAATTTCTGTTTTCTGCTGTTTTTGTATTTCAGGTTTTCCCATTACTTAAAGTGCCCAAAAAATTCTCGGAAAAATATATAAAAAATCAGCGAGACGGAACCTTCCAGAGCCCCGAAGTAGGGCCAGAGGGGGCCACCAGGGGTCCAGGCGCCCTGGGGGTGCGACCCCCCTGGTGGCCGCGCCGGGTGGCCACCTGGACACCCGAGGCCAACCCCCTGGCCCCCCTTCGGCCTATATTTACCCCGTCTTCCAAAAACCCCGAAGACAGAACCCTTTTTCGCGACCTCCCCTCTGTTCTGCACCCTGCCAAAAGAAGGATTGACCTCCGGGAGCTTCTCCACCAGCATGAACGCTTCCCAAATGATCCGTGAGTAGTACACCTTGGACCATGGGTCCATGATCAGTAGTTATGTGATGTATTTTATCCATCTTTGTTCTTCAATATTTAGACATTGTGAGATGCCCTACATGATCAAGGAACATATGTAATTTTCCTGTTGTTGCAATGTTGAGTTTGCTGGGATCTGATGGATTATGAGATTATGTTCAGATTGTGATGAGTAATATATTTGGCTCTTCTCCTTTTATATTTATGTTCTTGAGTAATTCTTGCATGTTCTCCGTTGCTTTTTATTGCTTTGGCCAAGTGATGGATCATAACTCCAAGAGGGAGAATTATGCATGATTGTGGGTTCATGCCCCCCAATGACTGGCTTGAGTGACAGAAACATGAGTCTAGGGGATGTGTTGTTTCCACCAGGGGGAAACAATGGTGCTTGTACTCGCGGGTGCAAGGATTGTTTAATTTATGCAAAGTTCTTTTAATGCAGTTGTCTGTTGCTTTGGGTTTACACTTTGGGTGGGGCTCGCAACTTAATACCAGCGAGATGTTCTGGATAGATATATCAAGGTGGATGATTAGTGAGTAGATGCAGATGGATTTCGGTCTACTTGTCTTGGCGTACT
Organism: Bromus sterilis; assembly: GCA_950022295.1. NCBI lineage: Eukaryota > Viridiplantae > Streptophyta > Magnoliopsida > Poales > Poaceae > Bromus > Bromus sterilis. Next base: position 283,952,708 of record OX465597.1, read on the forward strand.
GCCCATTCTTTTGAGCCTCTTCCTTTCTTTTGTAGCATTGCGCTGCGTTTTTAATCCTGTCAATTTCCTAGATGTAATTTGTTCACCTCGCATAGCTGTTTATCGTCTTTTGGGAGAGAGACATCACTAGTGAACTTCATGGGACCCCGGTCCATATTTCCACCACTGTTTACACCCTCACTTTATTTTACTACCTTTACTTTACATTGCATTTATCACTACCATTATCCCTTGTGTTTGATCTGTTGTAAACAGCATGGCCGGAGGGATTGACAACCCCTCTGTAGTCGTTGGGAGAAAAATTATCTTTTGTTGTGTGCAGGTCCACGTCAACTCTCGCGCTATCAAGTTTTAGCGCCGTTTTCACCTACATGACATCGTCAGAGTCCTACTGGAGACAAACCTTGGTATCTTCATCGAGGGAAATTACCGCTACGCTGCATCTCAACCTTCGACTTGGGGTAGCCAACGAGGAGCACTACTTCAGTGCCATCACTTGCATGCTTATCTTCCTTTTTGTGTGTGTTCTTTATCTTTTTCATAGTTGCTGTCATGCTTAGCTCTTAATTTTCATGCTTATATTTTTACGAGATTTTTTTAGGTTGTTCTAGGAACTCTCTTGAGTTTTCATGCTTATCTTGTTTAGAGAGTTGGCTTGTTGCACTAAGTTGTGTGTCTTGCATGAGTAGGTAATTAAGGTTGCTATTACAAGTGTAGTAGTAACTTGCAATAGTTTTGAGGTATTGATTAGAGTAATGTTTGGACATTAGGGTGCCAAGAGCTTGAGCCTATTAGTGATAGGTGTCGTATTTTGGGCAATCCGTGCTTATTTTTGAAAACTAAAAAAATTAGTTGAGAACTCTAGCTACTAGATGGATCGCTAACCTCTGGAGGGGTTGGAATATATAGAGTACCCTCACGTACCATGGGTCGAGGATGCGCAAGGATAACCAAAACCCCATAAACTCCTCCTCGGGGTACTCGTGTCTTTGTGAACCTCCCGATTAGATAGAGAGTTACCGATAATAAGTTCATGTGTTCTTCGGACTAATGCGAGTATTCGAATGTTGGCACTTCCACCTTCCCATATTTTGCTAGCCTCTTCGGTACCGTGCATTGCCCTTTCACATCTTGAGAGTTGGCACATACTCCCTCCGTTTCTTTTTACTTCGCATATAAGGTTTGGTCAAAGTCAATCTTCATAAAGTTTGACCAACTATATAGAAAAATCTATCAACATCCACAATATAAAACAATTACCATTAGATTTATCATGAAATTAATTTTCATATTATATAACTTTGATATTGTAAATATTGATACTTTTTAATATAAACTTGGTCAAACTTCATAAAAATTGACTTTGACCAAACCTTGTATACGGAGTAAAAAGAAACGGAGGGAGTACTTCGCCGGTGCATCCAAACCCTTCGCATGATACGCTCTGTCATCATAAACCTCCTTATATCTTCCTCAAAACAGCCACCATACCTACCTATCAAGGCATTTTCATAGCCTTTCCGAAATACATTGCCATGCAACATTCACCATCTCATGACTTGATCTGCATGTCATACATGCTGTTGCTTGATCGAGGAGCCGCATGCTAGTGTGGCTTTGCCCTTATTATTGCTACATGACGTGCTAGTATCATTGCATATCCTTTTACACTGGCAGAGGCATACATTTGCATACATCATGATAGGTTTCATTCTTTCTTTATGTTGAGTACTTCTTGTAAAGTGTGAAGATCTTCTATATTCTTTTAAAATATAAAGTGTTGCCCTTAAGTGAGTAAAATATCCCAAAGAGAACAAATTAAAAGATCCCAAAGAGGACAAATGAGAGGTAAATAGAAAGAGCCAAAGAGGCCACAAAAATACAAAAAATTAGAAAAAAGAGAAAAAGAAATAAAAAGAGAGAAGGGGCAACATTACTATTCCTTTTGAAAGATCCACACTCGTACTCCATTGTTATATATGTACTCCATAGAGATTATCATTTATGCATAACTATGCGGGGACCCTTACACTATAGAACTTGGCTTGCATATTCCAAGGATGAGCCTCCTCAAATGAGCTCTAGGTTTTCATGAGCAAGCAAGTTGGATGCACCCCCACTAGTTCCATTTTAGAGCTTACCTTAGCTCATATGTGCATCTGTTGCATGGCAATACCTACCATCATACCTATCATTTGGCTTTCTCTCACCTATGTTTGTCCTCATTGATGTGAGCCTTTCACACCTTTTTGTCTTCCTTCCCATCATTTCTCTCTTTGCCATCCTAAGTGCCAACATATCTTGATCGCACTCATCCATTGCATGAGTGCTCAAAGTCGAAAGGGAGAGCATCAGTTTGACTTGTACATGACTAGTGATCTCGATATGAGTCAAAATATGATCTCGAAGGAGACTAAGTGTGAAACTTTAGTAGATTGAGTTCTCAATTAAACTATATATATTTTTATTCTCTAATCCCATCTCCTGTTGCTTGAATGCAAACACCATTTGGAGACATTCGAGTCACGGACAGCGAGAGTTCTTGCACCTTTATGTTCATGATTTGCTAGAATCAATACTAACACTCTTGCTTGTTATTATCTTAACTTGAATTGCACATATTACTTTCTTTACTTTGAAGTTCTTATATGTGTGTTAGCATGTCACCACAAAAATTATCTGTGTTATCATTTACCTACTCGAGGACAAGAAGGAATTGAGCTTGGGGATGTTGATACGTCCCAAACTTATCTATAATTTCTGCTTCTTCCATGCACTTATATGTGACATTGCTACATGTTGGCTACACTTTCATATCATTTTACAAATATTTGGACTAACCTACTAACTCAGTGCACCCAGTTCCATTTTCTGTTTGCTGATGTCTTTTAGTTGCAGTGATTTCTCGCCAATTTAAAGTGCTCCAAAAATTCCAAAAAAATCAGAATAAAAATCAGCAGAACGGAAGCTTTCGGAACCCCGAAGGAGGGCCAGGGGGCCCCACCTGGCACCCAGGCGGCCAGGTGGCGCGGCCCCACCCCTGGTCGCGCCACCAGGGCGCCTGGGAGCCCTGGGTGGCCCCTTTGGCATATATTACCTCTTCATCCCAGAAACCATCAAGGAGAACCCCGCATCACGAAACACCTCTCTGTTCTGCCGCCGCCGCTCTTCCAAGATCGGGAGCACCAAAAGACCTCTTCCCGGCACCCTGCCGGAGGGAAGATTGACCTCCGGGAGCTTCTCCACCACCATGGACACTTCCCAGATGTGTCGTGAGTAGTCCCCCTTGGACCATGGGTCCATGAACAATAGCTATGTGTTGTCTTCTCTCCAATATTGTTCTTCAATATTTAGTCCTTGTGAGCTGCCCTACATGATCAAGGCACCTATGTAACTTTTCTGTTGTTGCTATGCTGTGTTTGCTGGGATGCGATGGATTATGAGATTATGTTCAGATCGTGATGAGTTATATATTTGGTTTACCTTTTATATTTTGTTCTTGAGTAATTCTTGCATGTTCTCCGTTGCTTTTTATTGCTTTGGCCAAGTAGTAAATAGTAACTCCAAGAGGGAGCGTTATGCACGATTGTGGGTTCATGCCCCCCGATGTCTAGCTTGAGTGAGAGAAACATGATACTAGGGGATGTGTTATTTCCACTAGGGAGAAAACAACGGTGCTTGTAACCGCGGTTGCAAGGATTGTTTACCTTACGTGTAGATTGTTAATGAAATTGTCTGTTGCTTTGAGTTTACACTTTGGGTGGGGCTCGCAACTTAATACAAGCGAGAAGTTCTGATAGATATCTCAAGGTGGATGATTAGTGAGTAGATGCAGATGGATTTCAGTTTACTTGTTTTGGCATACTGCCCATACTTTTGAGCCTCTTACTTTCAAGTAGCATAATTAGCATTGCGGTGCGTTTATAATTCTGTCAATTGCCCAGCTGTAATTTGTTCACCCATCTTAGCTGTTTTATTGTCATTTGGGAGAGAGACATCACTAGTGAACATCATGGGACCTCGGTCCATATTTCCACCACTTTTTACACCTCCACTTTATTTACTTCTTTTACTTTCCGTTACAATTAGCACTATCATTATCCTCTTGCGTTTGATCCTTTGTAAACAACAAAGCCGGAGAGATTGACAACCTCTCTGAACTCGTTGGGAGCAAAGTTACTTGTTGTGTGTGCAGGTCCAGGTAAGTAAGAAACCCTCGGTTGTGAATGGCGCCATTGTTCACTTTACCACCTACTTGTCGATCTTGGAGTCCTACTGGTCGATCTCAACCTTGTCATCTTTTCCAAGGAAATTTGTTGCTACGCTATATCTCAACCTTCCACTTGGGGTAACCAACGAGGGGCGAGAAGCCATCACTGGCTGACCCCACCAGTCAGCCACTCGAGCCTGCCCGAACCGTTTTCAAGTGGAGACATACTCACAGAATACGTCTTCGACGTCACCCCCCTGGAAATCCAGAAAAAATGATTTAAACCCATTTTAAATCATTTATTTTGACCCAACTTTGACCATGTATATCTCCTAAACTACAAGTCCAAATGAGCTGATTCTTTTTGCATTAACTTTCTCTTGAGCTCCTCTTTATTTCGGCATAGCTTTTATGCCATGTTGTTCTGTTGATATTTGCTGAACAGAAGAAAAACTTTATGCGACGTTATCCGTTGCCTTTTCTAACAATATTTTCAGGGTTTCCTTTGTGTTGAAGACCAGGAGTATCTTCACACTCCCTTGGTGAAAGGCAAGACATAACTCTCTTTTGCATCTTTGTAAAGATTTGACATGGTTCTAAAACTTGCCGTAGTTTTCGGATTATACGGTGATTGTTCATGGCATGTTCGGAGTTAACCATGATTATGCTATTGCCATGAATATTGCTTGGATTCAATATTATTGCAAGTTGTGATTATGACCTTGCTACGATGAACATTATGATTGCTAGTACTTTCTTGATCATCCTGACATGGCCAAGTTATTCATTGGATTATGCTTTGGATTATGATATGGCCATGATCGTACCTTGTATTATGTTGCATTGACTTGGATTATGGATTTTCATATTACACTTGAAACTTTGATGAATATGCTTTTGGAGGCATGCTTTATGCCAAGTTTATCAGGTGCCACCGAACCGAACTTATCAGTGCATCCACACGCACCTGTATGGGAAGGCCTTGCTCGGTCTATCGGTCTGCTCTCTTATTTGTATCACCAAAGAGGGAAGGCTATGCGCGCGTGATTACCCTGGCCCGGTAAACAACGATAGTCTTGAGAGACGGTTTGGTTATGGATCCAGTCCCCGTTTGGGACAATGTTGTTCGCCACGCGGTGGCCATTTGCCACGACGGTGGCTGGTGTCTTGAGGACACGAGGCTACCCATGGCATGACTCGCAAAGTATGTCCGGTGATACAGTAAGGGAGGCACACGGTAGAACGGTCTCGTTGGAGAAGTCCTAGTCCATTTCCCTGGGATAAGATCCAAGGTACTGGATGAAGTTAGAACTCCATAGTGTGGGTAAATTGCGCAAACTCTGCAGAGTTAGAAATCTATTCGAATAGTCGCGTCCTCGGTCATGGACAAGTTCGTACTAAGTCACACCGTTATTTCAACAATGATGTGGATGAGAGTACATGTTGCACTCGTGGATCGGTGAAAATTATGGTAAGCTTGCGAAGCTTATGCGATGTCGATGAGATGGCTACACGGTAGCCACGAGAGATGACTACGCGGTAGTCACGAGAGGTTGAGGAGATGACTACGCAGTAGTCATGAGATGGTTATGGATCCGGAGTGATCCCGGTATGAGGTGTTTCAGGTGATCACGAGTAAGGTGATCCCGAATAAGTTGCATGATGGTTATCTGCTTTACAATATTATATATCGTTGTTCTTGCATGCTTAAGTCATTAATATACTCTAACCTGCTTGCTATGTTATTGTTTTTCCTTGATGCTTTGGTTGTTGTGAGCTTGCAAGTATATTCAATGTACTGACCTGGCGTGTCATGCCAGATTTGCAGGCAATATTGTGATTGCGTAGGACGACGTTCCCGGTGTATGCGAGCTAGGAGATGTCCCAATAGTGTCCCTTTGGAGTGGAGTCCATCACTATCGTGTAACATCCCAAAATTTTCTAAATTTTGGAATGTTAATAAAATTAATTATAATAACGATTGTTTGCTTGATGTGTTGATTTTCAGTAGGATTTAAAACTTTTGGAGTTTAAATGAATATTAAAATGAGAGGGAATAAAAGGACTTTCCCTAATATTCACCGTTGTTGTTTTGGAATTAATTTTTGAAACAAATCCAAAAAATTAAAATGAGAGAAGGTAATATGACTCCTTCAATATATTAAAATAGTTGGAAAAGGTTTTAAACAATTAATTGAATTTTTCTGAATATTCCAGACATTTTTCAACTTAAGGCAATTTACTGGAGAGGATATAAAATCACTTATCCCCATTTTTAAAATGTTGAAAAAGTGGTTAAAATATTTTTGGAGACTTTTTAATTTTAATTTGGAGTTATAAATGTTTTCCAAAAATAATTTGGGATTTATTCATTCTCCGGGGAATTTTTAAAATTCATTTCGAAGTTTTTTGGTATTTTTAAATTGCCGGAAAAGTATTTAAAAAGTATTAAAAATAAGTTGGAAAAGTTTTATTTTATTTATTGTTTTGATAAATCCAAAAAATGGATTTTATTATTTAATAATATTTGATGAAAACGGAATTTAAAAATAAACTTTCTTGTTTTTTTAAATTTTTTTGGGCCTGCTCGGCCCAGTTTTATTCTTTTTATTTCTTTAGCGCTCAGTCGGTTCCGACTCGGGCTAGAAAAAAATGTTTTTTTGGCCTATATATATAAATCCGCGGGTCCGCGGATTAGGGTTTCCAAACCGCGAACCCTCCGAGACGCCACCGCCCGACCCGCCGCGACTCGCCGAGACGCCGCCGCTTGATCCGCCGCCGCCGCCGCCCCGCCGTCGTCGCCGGAGTTTGCCGGTTTTCAGATCTGGTCAACCGTCGGACAAACCGCCAGGGACTCAATCGCGTTTTTCGTATGATTTTTATTTACGTATTAGTCCTTTTTGCAGAGAAAACCCTGAAACGGTAGCCGCAATAACTTTTTATTCGTAGCTCCGTTTTTCGTAAGATTCCAGTCGCGTTACGACGGTTACGAAAAATACTAGCCAGTAGACTTAATTTTTCAAAAGTTATCACTTTTCAAAATTGAATTTCAAACAGTTTAAATTTAAACTTTCAGTGGCCGTATCTTTTAAACGGTACACCCGTTTTTGTTGTTTCAAGTTGCGTTGGTTTTCCACCGATGTGTACTTTAAGTTTAGCTTATGTTTAGCAAGTTTTTCTACTGTTCTTTTGAAGTTTCTTACTGTTTGTGCATAACTGTATGGAATATATGTTGATTGGTGCTATATTTGATCGTATAGATTGTCCGGAGTGCACCACATCTTTTTGTGAGGATTGTGATCGTCAGGAACAGGAAGAAGGCAAGTCATACTTTGACCATTTCAGAACCTATATTTTTACTTATGCATGTAGCAAATATCACCCTATGCATGTGTAGAAAGTTTTATATTATTATTGCTGCAAACCTGGTAGGGTAGCCATATGATCTTATCCTGTTTGCTTAGACAACCTAGCACGTGCTTGCTATATATTGCTATGCTTGTAGACGGGGATTGGCTTGAGAATACATTGAGTTGTGTGAGGATTTAATGACTTGACTAGTAACCTTAAATAGAATTCACCTCTGGACGGGCAGGGAGAGCATCCCGAGGCTCATGCCTTATCTAAGGCGAGACCAGGGTTCAATGCTTCCCGAATGAGGGAACCGATATTTGCTTAGTATTGGCGCCTGACCTGTCAGCCATGAAGGTTCGGTATATGGAAGACTCCTCTTTTGCTAAGGATTCAAGACCTGAGAGGATTAAGATTTTTGAAGACCACGTCCCATTCATTTTAAGGGTGGTAGCACCCTAGCTCATCGGAGGATCGATGGACTATCATGAAGACCCAAACTCTAACCCGTTTCTTTCTAGCCTCTTCGAATCTCGGGGACGAGATTCATTTTTAAGGGTGATAGTCTGTAACATCCCAAAATTTTCTAAATTTTGGAATGTTAATAAAATTAATTATAATAATGATTGTTTGCTTGATGTGTTGATTTTCAGTATGATTTAAAACTTTTGGAGTTTAAATGAATATTAAAATGAGAGGGAATAAAAGGACTTTCCCTAATATTCACCGTTGGTGTTTTGGAATTAATTATTTAAAACAAATCCAACAAATTAAAATGAGAGAAGGTAATATGACTCCTTCAATATATTAAAATAGTTGGAAAAGGTTTTAAATAATTATTTGAATTTTTCTGAATATTCTAGACATTTTTCAACTTAAGGCAATTTACTGGAGAGGATATAAAATGACTTATCCCCATTTTTAAAATGTTGAAAAAGTGGTTAAAATATTTTTGGAGACTTTTTAATTTGGAGTTACAAATATTTTCAAAAAATAATTTGGGATTTATTCATGCTCCGGGGAATTTTCAAAATTCATTTCGGATTTTTTGGTATTTTTAAATTGCTGGAAAAGTATTTAAAAAGTATTAAAAATAAGTTGGAAAAGTTTTTATTTTATTGTTTTGATAAATCCAAAAATTGGATTTTATTATATAAAAATGTTTGGTGAAAACGGACTTTCAAAATAAATTTTCCTGTTTTTCTAAAATTGTTTTGGGCCTGCTGGGCCCAGTTTTTTTATTTTTATTAATTTAGCGCTCAGTCGGTTCCGACTCGGGCTGAAAAAAATGTTTTTTTGCATATATATATAAATCTGCGGGGTCCGCGGATTAGGGTTTTCAAACCGCGAACCCGAGACCCGCCGAGACGCCGCCGCCCAACCCGTCGCGACTCGCCGAAACGCCGCCGCCCCGCCGCCGTCGCCGGAGTTCGCCGGTTTTCAGATCTGGTCAACCATCGGATAAACCACCAGGGACTCGATCGCGTTTTTCGTAAGATTATTATTTACGTATTAGTCCTTTTTGCAAAGAAAACCCCGAAACGGTAGTCGTGATAACTTTTTATTCGTAGCTCCGTTTTAGGTGATTCCAGTTGCGTTGCGACCGTTACGAAAAATACTAGCCATTAGACTTAAGTTTTCAAAAGTTTTCAGTTTTCAAATTTGAATTTCAAACAGTTTAAATTTAAACTTTCGGTAGCCGTATCTTTTAAACGGTAGACCCGTTTTTGTTGTTTCAAGTTGCGTTGGTTTTCCACCGACGTGTACTTTAAGTTTAGCTTATGTTTAGCAAGTTTTACTACTGTTCTTTTGATGTTTCTTACTGTTTGTGCGTAACTGTATGGAATATATATTGATTGGTGCTATGTTTGATCGTATATATTGTCCGAAGTGCACCGCATCTTTTTGTGAGGATTGTGATCGTCAGGAACAGGAAGAAGGCAAGTCATACTTTGACCATTTCACAACCTATATTTTTACTTATGCATCTAGCAAATATCACCCTATGCATGTGTAGAAAGTTTTATATTATTATTGCTACAAACCTGGTAGGGTAGCCATATGATCTTATCCTGATTGCTTAGACAACCTAACACGTGCTTGCTATATATTGCTATGCTTGTAGACGGGTATTGGCTTAAGAATACATTGAGTTGTGTGAGGATTTAATGACTTGACTAGTAACCTTAAATAGAATTCACCTCTGGACGGGCAGGGAGAGCATCCTGGGGCTCGTGCCTTATCTAAGGCGGGACCAGAGTTCAATGCTTCCCAAATAGTATGGTTTTGGTGGTCGACAGAACGTCATGGTATCTACCCTCTGAACGTAAGTGGGCGCCGTCCAGGCTCAAAAAGATCAGACATACTTGGTGACTAGAAGCTTCCATGTACAGCCGCTGGCCATATGGGCTCTGACTTAGTTGAGTACGATGTAGGAAGCATCTCCCGTGCAAAGCTAGCAGATGTAGATGTGATAGGTGGTGCCGGCTTGCCGTTGGGTGTAGGTGACCTCTTCTGAAAGACTTCGTCTCAATCTTCGGGTTGAGTCCAGCGGGAAAGTGTACTAACCTCTGCAGAGTAAAAACTAATCATGATTAGTCGTGTCCCCGATTATGGACATCCTTGAGCTACTAGACATTACTGTTACTGGAGGATCTTGATAGATGAATCACCATAATAAACTTGAGTGGGCAAGATTTAATAAAGGGTGTGGATTGCGACTGGTGTTGCCAGTTCAATCTTAAGTAGTAAGTGAAACTAAAATTTTAACTAGGTAGATTGGAAAAAATCAGCTTTCTGCAAAATAAAACGATAAGCCTTCCTTTGATTTACCTTGCATGTAGCGATAGGTCTATTATATCCTTTTTCGTGTGACTTGCCGTACAAATCAGATGTATTGACCCGTTGTCGGGCTGTAACCTTCGGTGTTGCAGGATTGTATATGATGAGTAAGTGATGCGATGTAGGGTTACGATGTCTATACTCAATTATGCAGGTGCAGTTGATGGACGCCACGAAGCTTTTATAGTTTTTCCGCTGTATTATATTTGTAAGCTAGCCTTGAGCTATGCAGGTATGCTTTATTGTAATACTGGATCTTCGATGTAATATTTATGACATGTGGTTTATTCTTGATATTACATCATGTACTGTGTGTGTGCTAGCTATTGATCCAGGGACTAGCACAGAATGCACAGAGACTTGGATTCTTAGCGAATCGGGTCGTTACACATCACCATTGTTCCATTGCTAAGATTTATTCCGCTGCTTGTAGTTGTTCCACCGCTAGCTTTAGGAGCAAGCTTGTTCTCAACCTTGATCCTCTAGCATTTTAATAGACCCCTTGTACCCATTTAATTGGTAATAGAAAGTTGTTCAGTTCTATATCAAGAAGTGTCGTGTTCCAAAAGACATGATCTCTGGGCTGGAGCACGGGGCGTCCCCGTACTCTGAGCCGGGGTGCCACATATGAACCAAATATCGAAAGATTCTTTTGACGGCCACAACGTGGCTTTCCTTTGGTGCATATTGAAATCTTGCTCACATGACCACATTCAACATAATATCCGGGCTAGATGAACAAAGATACAACAAAGAACCAATCATAGAATGATACTCCCTTTGGTCTACCTCTTTGACGTTCGGGTTGAGCTCAAGTTGGCGCTTGAGGGGCATGGGCGTCTTGGCCCCCTTGAGATCATCATATTTAACCTCTTGAGCATGTCTTGAGTGTACTTTTCTTGGTTGATGAAGGTTCCTCTTGGCAATTTCTTCACTTCAAAATCGAGGAAGAACCCCAACTCTCCCATCATAGACATCTGAAACTTGTCAGTCATTAGTTTGGCAAATTCTTCATTAAAAGCTTGGTTAACCGAGCCAAAGATAATATTATCAACATATAGTTGGAATATGAACAATTCCCCACCAACTCTCTTAGTAAAAAGAGTGGGATCGATTTTCCCAATTTCAAACCCATAATCGACTAAGAACTCGGTAAGGTGCTCATACCAAGCTTGTGGTGCTCGCTTAAGGCCATAGAGCGCCTTATCGAGTTTATAGACATGATTGGGGAACTTGGGATCCTCAAACCCGGGGGGTTTCTTGACATATACCAACTCATTAATGAGACCATTAAAAAAAGCACTTTTCACATCCATTTGATATAGCTTGAAGTTATGATGAGAATCATAAGCAAGAGCAATACGAACGGATTCAAGGCGAGCCACGGGGGCAAAAGTTTCACCGTAGTCAATACCTTCGACTTGGTAAAAACCTTGTGCCACCAACCATGCCTTGTTCCAGACCACAATTCCATGTGCATCTTGCTTGTTCTTGAATATCCACTTGGTCCCAATAACATTATGATCACCCTTGGGTCTGTCCAGTAATGACCACACCTTATTGCGCTTGAAGTTATTGAGTTCTTCATGCATGGTCTCAAGCCAATCCGGGTCTTCAAGCGCCTCAAATACCTTTTGGGGTTCCACACAAGAAACAAATGAATTATGGGCACAAAAATTTCTTAATTGACTACGAGTGGTTACCCCTTTCCTTAGGCTTCCAAGCACTTGATCCACCGAATGATCGTGAGATTGAAGCTTGGATGCAATCTTGGTCGCTGATGTCTACGCACGCTTCTATTCTTGTAGACTATGTTGGGCCTCCAAGCGCAGAGGTTCGTAGGACAGCAACAATTTCCCTCAAGTGGATGACCTAAGGTTTATCGAACTCAGGGAAGTAGAGGTTGAAGATGGTCTCTCTCAAGCAACCCTGCAATTAAGATACAAGAAGTCTCTTGTGTCCCCAACACACCTAATACAACTAGGAGTTGTATAGGTGCACTAGTTCGGCGAAGAGATGGTAAAATACGAGTGATAGGTGTGGCAAAGAAAGGTAATATAAATCTGTAATAAAAAGTGCAGCAAGCAAACATGTGCCAAAAGTGAGCACAAACGGTGTAACAATGGTGGAAACAAGGCCTAAGCTTCATACTTTCACTAGTGGCAACTCTCAACAACATTAACATAATCTAATCACATGATATTTCCCATAAAACATGCAATGGAGACGCACTCGGAGGTCATTCCTTTGTGGTCAAGAGAGGATGAGAATTATGCAAGGCTACAAAAGCACACCTCAAAGTTCGTAGTTCTCAATCTATGGATTTCCCAATGTCACGGTGGCCATCCAAAGAGAGTACCACAGTCACCACAACATATCTCAAGGATAGTCAAAGACAAGCACCAAGAGACTCTCAATCTTCAATCAACACACAAAAGAGGAAATCACTCATGATAATATTCTTCTAACCCATGTCCAATAGACCGTTGTCACCTTGGTCTCGGGGATTATACTAGATAAGATCAATTGAGTACATCAATCCAATACATAGAGCAAGGGGAAATATCATGGGATCACCCTAGATTAACATAGCCTATGATCACAACGAAGATCACATCATGGGAGAGAGAGAAGAACACATAGCTATTGGTAGAAACCTCAGCCCCGAGGGAGAACTACTCCCTCTTCATGGAGGGAGGAAGCAACGGCGATGGAGATGAATCCGGGGGCACTTCCCCGTCCCAGCAGGGTGCCGACACAGGAATTCTGTCCCCCCGAAACTTGATGGCGATGGCAGCGGAGATCGGAATTGCTTCTGGAGAAAAGGGGTCTACCATCATGGTTTCCTTCGTGGGGGTAAAAATAGGGGCCAAAGGGGGCACCGAGAGGGGCCACGAGGCAGTCAGAAGGGCAGGTGGCGCGGCCTAGGGCTGGGCCACGCCAGGCACCCTCCTGGCTGCCTGGTGGTGGCCCTCCCTTCCTTCCTTGGTGATTCCGGAAGCTTCCGGGACGCTGATTTTTTATATAATTTTTCCGGAATTTTTGGAGCACTTTTAATGGCCGGAAAACCTAAAATACAAAAACAGCAGAAAACAGGAACTGGCAACTGGGAGCACTGAGTTAATAAGTTAGTCCAAATATGATCAAAAGTGTATGAAAGTTCAAGCAAAACATGGCAAAGTCACACAAAACATGCATGGAGCAAGCAGAAATTATAGATACGTTTGGGGCGTATCAACATCCCCAAGCTTAATTCTTGCTCGTCCTCAAGTAGGTAAATGATAACAAGCATAATTTCTGTGGTGACATGCTAGGAACCATATAAGAACTTTGAAAAGTAAAGCAATCAAAGCATGCAATTCAATTCAAGTCTTAACAAGCAAGAGTCTATATTAGCATTGAAACAAGCAACATAAGAACATTAGGTGCAAGAGCTCTCGCTGTCCGTGACTCGAATGTCTCCAAATGGTGTTTGCGTGCAAGAAAGGGGATATGGATATACGAGAAAAAAGTATTTTTGTGTTGAGAACTCAATCTACTAAATTTTCACACTTGGTCTTCTTTGGAATCTTATCTTGACTCATCCCCAGACCACTAGTCAGGTACAAGTCAAAATGATCCACTCCTTTTCGGCCTTTTGAGCACTCATGCAATGGATGAGCGTAAGCAAGAAAGTTGACACTTAGGATGGCAAAGAGAGAAAAATGATGGAGGAAGAAGACAAAAAAGGTGTGAAAGGCTCACATCAATGAGGACAATCATAGGCGAGAGAAAGCCAAATGATAGATATGATGTGAGGAGTAGGGATTGCCATGCAACGGATGCACATATGAGCCAAGGTAAGCTCTCCAATGGAACTAGTGGGGGTGCATCTAACTTGCTTGCTCATGAAGACCTAGAGCTCATTTAAGGAGGCTCATCATTGGAATATACAAGCCAAGTTCTATAGTGTGAAGGTCCCCACATAGCTATATGCATGAATGATAATCTCTATGGAGTACAAGATATAAGATGGAGTACGAGTGTGGATCTCTCAAAAGGAATAATAGTGTGCCCCATTCTCTCTTTTTATTTCTTTTTCTCTTTTTTTTCTATTTTTTGTATTTTTTTGGTGGCCTCAATGGCTCTTTCTATTTAACTCTCATTTGTCCTCTTTGGGATCTTTTGATTTGTCCACTTTGGGATCTTTTCCTCACTTAAGGGGCATCACTCTATATTTTACAAGAATATAGGAGTTCTTTCACACTTTACAAAGGTACTCACATAAAGAAGATATAACTATCATGATGCAAATGTATGCCTCTGCCAGGATAGCAGGATATGCAATGATACTAGCGCGTCATGTAGCAATGATTAGGGCAAGGCCCAAAAAGCATGCGGCTCATCGATCAAGCCAGTAGAATGTATGCCATGAGGATCAAGTCATGAGAAGGTGGATGTTCCATGGCAATGTATATCGGAAAGGCTATGGAAATGCCTTGTAGGTAGGTATGGTGGCTGTTTTGAGGAAAGATATAAGGAGGCTTATGATGACAGAGCGTATCATGCCAAGGGTTTGGATGCACCGGCGAAGTATGCGCCAACTCTCGAGGTGAGAAAGGGCAATGCACGGTACCGAAGAGTCTAGAAAAAGTATAGGTGGGTGGAAGTGTCAACTTTCGAATACTCACATTAGTCCGAAGAACTCATGCACTTATTATCGGTAACTCTCAATCTAGTAAGGAGGTTCACAAAGAGACAAGTACCCCGAGAGTAGTGTATGGGGGTTTGGTTATCCTTGCGCATCCTCGACTCATGGTACGTGAGTTTACTCTAATATTCGATCCCTCCAAAGAGTAGTGACCCATCTAGTAGCTAAAGTTCTCAACTAATTTTGTAAGTTTTGAAAATAAACACGGATTTCCCAAAATACGACACCTATCACTAATAGGCTAGAGCTCTTGACACCAAAAGTTCAAACATTACTCACATCAATGCCTCAAAACTATTGCAAGTTACTACTGAAATTAAATAGCAACCTCAATTACCTACTTTCAAGACAAGACACAACTAGTGCAACAACCAACTCTCTTAACAAGATAAACATGAAAACTAAAGAGAGTTCCAGAAATAAACTAAACAAAAGCCAAAGCTCTTGCTAAAGACAAACTAAAACTAAAACTAAACATGGCAGTAGCTATGAAAAGATAAAGAACAGACAACAGAAAAAAGATAGGCATGAAAAATCCTATGATGTGTTCTAGATTTTGAAAGTGGAGCGTGTTTCTCTCCCACACAAAGTAAGACGGGATCTAACTTGTTATGAACAGCAAGAAAAGGTAAAGAAACTAAAAATAAAACCTAAGAGCGGGACGCTCCAAGCATAGCACATAACGCATGAAGTGATAAAAATATAGTGAGACGAAGGACGAACTGATGATTGTTGATGGAGAAGGGGATGCACGGGGGCATCCCCAAGCTTAGACGCTCGAGTATCCTTGAATATTTATTGGGGATGCATGGGGGCATCCCCAAGCTTGAGCGCTTGACCCTCCCAAATCTTCTTTCATCATCTTCCATCGCACACTTGAGAACTCCCTTCATACATAACTCATCATAAGCTGATTAGAGATGTTAGTACCCTTAATAAATAATTTTTCCACACTGGATATAAAGATATTCTTGAAGAGCTACTGTTTCTCAAGATGGCCAAAAAGTTTTTGCAAAGAAAAATCAAGCTTAAGGTTTGCAAAAGTTAGGTGAGACAAAACGTGGCAGAATCTGTGAAAAACAGAATAGCAGGTAGTAAAGAAATTTTTAGGAGTACTTCTGCAACTCGAATCAAAAAACTCAGAACAGACGCTCGAAAGTCAATTGTATGGAGCACGCTGCCAAAACAATTCAGATCAGAAAGATGATCTGGTGACTTTAGGCTAATTTTTCCGTCCAAGGACATAATCTGTTTTCTAGACAGCATGTCACAACTTTTGAACTTTCTTGCAATCGGAGGCTAGACTTGGCACAAAGATTGAAAATAAAGATACAATGATGTTGCTACAGTAGTAACAATCATCAAGACCACTAAAAACAGAAGTAAAAACACAAACTAAAGATAACAAGGGTTGTCTCCCTAGAGCTCTTTCTTTATAGCCATAAAGATAGGCTTAAGATTTTAATGATGCTCTCATAGGAATAAGGAATAAGAGTTGAAGAACAAAAGAGAGCATCAAGAAGCAAATATAAAACACATTTAAGTCTAACAAGCTTCCTATGCAAAGGGATCTTGTAGAGATATAACTCATGGAAGCATAAAGATATTATCATAGGAAGCCAAAATAAGTGCAACTTCAAAACCTTCAACATAAAGAGAGGGAACTTGATATTATTGAAATATCTATAAGCATATGTTCCCCTCTCATAATAATTTTCAGTGGGATCATGAATAAACTCAACAATATAAGCATCACATAAAGCATTGTTACCATGATCCACATGCAAAAGGGTACTCTTACTCTCCACATAAGCATAATCTTTCTCATTGGTAATAGTGGGAGTAGGACTATCATAAACAACTTGAACACTATAGATTAATTGTGTATTAGGAAGATGGTGTTCAACAAGGGAGTAATTACCTCAATGATTATGACAAGTTTCATAAGGATAATTTCTCCTTATGTCATAGGTACCTTTAAAATCACTATAGATAGGAGTTATAACATCATCATAGTAGAGAAGAGCATTATCATTGCTAGCAACTATATTTGTAAACATGATGTCTTTATTCTTACTAGCAAAAGAATTATCAATTACCACATCACTAATGGTTAAAGGACTTGCAATCCTATCATCCCCAAGCTTGGAGCTTTCCATATCATCACTCTCAGAGTTGGTACCAAAAAGATTTTCAAGGTCATAAGTAGCATTATCATCATTTTCCCAATCACAAAAAGTAACATGCATATCATAATCAAAATCATCTTTAATAGTACCTACAGACTTATCTTCAAGATAATAATGAATGCAATCAAGCTCACCATCCTCCATAAATTTTGGTCCGTTAGGATAAAAATCTATGCGAGGAATATGCTCAGGCCAGGTTGTTACCCATTCTTCTTCCTTCTTGCTCCTCTTCCTCCTCCTCTTCTTTTTCTTCTTCTTCACCTTAGGGAGGAGTGGTTGGAGAGAAAGCTTCTCCACATATCCTGGTTTATCATTAGAAACAATAGGGGAAACTTGGGAGAAACTCTCCTTTTTATTAGTAGAAACATAAGAGACACTTTATACTTTGGTAAAGTTCCCTCCTTTCTAATATTTTTTATGTAATCATTATCATGGCAATTATCAACACAATAGAGATGGCAATTCTGCAAAGTGTTATTTATTCCCAAAGCATGAACATCTAGCCAAGAAGTCTTTTCTGATAACTCTTCACACATCAAAAATAACAGTTATTTCATCATAAAGATCAGGGGTGATCATGTCATCACACAACTGGCTAACATTTATGTTTTGAAAGTACATGCACTGAAAATTGAAGTGACCCTTTATGCAGCAAAGTTAACAAGTAAAAGAATAAAGGTCACACAATTCTCTAGAAATTTCATTTAAATCTCTAACCCAAGTGATTGTTCTTTCATGCTTATGTTGCTTGCAATACTTCTCTTCTTCAATCATAGGCCTTTCACAAGGTCTATCCACTCCACAAAAATTAACATGCTTATATAAAACTTCATTTTCAGGAATTGGATCATGCATGTTGCAATCATCATTAACAATTTCATTTTATTTGCAAATCTCTTTAAAAGGTTCATGATGCTTGATCCAATTCTCCTTAGGCATATTAAGATGTGAAGCAAAAGATTTGAGGAAATCAACAAGGAGTTGAGAATCAAGCCCAAACTTAGCACTAAACTTATTAAAACTTGCAGTTTCAACAAAGGGCTTAATGCAATCATACTCATAAATTATACCTGACTCTTTACCTTTGTCGATCTCCCAATCTTCAGTATTGTGTTGGATTCTTTCAAGGAGTTCCCATTTAGCATCAATCTTTTCGTTTGTGAAAGAACCCATCGAGGAAGCATCGAGCAAGTCTTTATCCTGTCGAGATAGCCTTGCATAGAAATTAGTAATAATCATATCTTTGGGGAGCCCATGGTTAGGACATTTTAGCATCAACGTTTTCAGTCTCCCCCAAGCTTGAGCTATGCTCTCTCCGTCATGAGGATAGAAATTATAAACATAATTCCTATTCTCATGGACTTCATGAAGAGGATAAAACTTGGAGTAAAAGAGAGACTGGATCTCTTCCCAATCCAGCAGGTGAGAATCATGTAGTAGCCTATACCATTCCAATGCTTTTCCTTTCAGTGACAAGGCAAATAATTTCCTCATGACTTCATCTCTTGTCAAACCTTAAATCTTAAATAACTCACAAAGTTCTGTAAGTTTCAATAGATGAACACTAGGATGGACTGTTCCATCCCCTGCATAATGATCATTCATAACCTTTTCAATTATCCCAAGTGGTATTTTTAATGGGATACATTCATTAGGTGGAGGAGACTTCTCTACCACGGGTGTGGTAAAGCGGCCTCCCCGAAGCAGCGAACTAAGATTGCAGTTTTCCATAAGACTAACTAGTGAAAATAAAAACAAGAAACGAAAAGATTTAATTGCAGAATATAAAGATATACCTTCAACGCTTACCTCCCTGGCAACGGCGCCAGAAATAGCTTGATGTCTACGCACACTTCTATTCTTGTAGACTATGTTGGGCCTCCAAGCGCAGAGGTTTGTAGGACAACAACAATTTCCCTTAAGTGGATGACCTAAGGTTTATAGAACTTAGGGAAGTAGAGGTTGAAGATGGTCTCTCTCAAGCAACCCTGCAATTAAGATACAAGAAGTCTCTTGTGTCCCCAACACACCTAATACAACTAGGAGTTGTATAGGATCACTAGTTCAGCGAAGAGATGGTAAAATACAAGTGATAGGTGTGGCAAAGCAAGGTAATATAAATCTGTAATAAAAAGTGCAGCAAGCAAACATGTGACAAAAGTGAGCACAAACAGTGTAACAATGGTGGAAACAAGGCCTAAGCTTCATACTTTCACTAGTGGCAACTCTCAACAACATTAACATAATCTAATCACATGATATTTCCCATAAAACATGCAATGGAGACGCACTCGGAGGTCATTCCTTTGTGGTCAAGAGAGGATGAGAATTATGTAGGGCTACAAAAGCACACCTCAAAGTTCGTAGTTCTCAATCTATGGATTTCCCAATGTCACCGCGGCCATCCAAAGAGAGTACCACAATCACCACAACATATCTCAAGGATAGTCAAAGACAAGCACCAAGAGACTCTCAATCTTCAATCAACACACTAAAGAGGAAATCACTCATGATAATATTCTTCTAACCCATGTCCAATAGACCGCTGTCACCTTGGTCTCGGGGATTATACTAGATAAGATCAATTGAGTACATCAATCCAATACATAGAGGAAGGGGAAATATCAAGGGATCACCCTAGATTAACATAGCCTATGATCACAACAAAGATCACATCATGAGAGAGCGAGAAGAACACATAGCTACTGGTAGAAACCTCAGCCCCGAGGGAGAACTACTCCCGCTTCATGGAGGGAGGAAGCAACGACGATGGAGATGAATCCGGGGGCACTTCCCCGTCCCGGCAGGGTGCCGGCACATGAACTCTGCCCCCCCGAAACTTGATGGCGATGGCGGCGAAGATCGGAATTGCTTCTGGAGAAAAGGGGTCTGCCATCAGGGTTTCCTCCGTGGGGGTAAAAATAGGGCCAAAGGGGGCACCGAGAGGGGCCACGAGGCAGTCAGAAGGGCAGGTGGCGCGACCTAGGGCTGGGCCGCACCAGGCACCCTCCTGGCTGCCTGGTGGTGGCCCTCCCTTCCTTCCTTGGTGATTCCGGAAGCTTCTGGGACGCTGATTTTTTATATAATTTTTCCGTATTTTTTGGAGCACTTTTAATGGCCGGAAAACCTGAAATACAAAAACAGCAGAAAACAGGAACTGGCAACTGGGTGCACTGAGTTAATAAGTTAGTCCAAATATGATCAAAAGTGTATGAAAGTTCAAGCAAAACATGGCAAAGTCACACAAAACATGCATGGAGCAAGCATAAATTATAGATACGTTTGGGACGTAACAGTCGCACGACGTGATATAGCTTCCTCAAGAATTTCTTGAGATTCCTCTTGAGAATCAACTTCGGGAGTTTGAGCACCATCAAGTACTTTCTCATCATCTTGAGCTTTCCCTTGCACGAGAACTTGATCTTGGTCACCATTTGGTACACAACCATCATCAATGATTTGATCTTGACCTTGATCTTGTTCGGTTGGGGTAGGGCCTTTATTTTGTTCTTGGTTTGCTTGTTGATCTTGAGGAGATGATGGGTCCACATGTATAGAGCATTGTCCTTCTTCTTCCACCACAAGGGGTTCCTCAATGGGTAGGATATGACCTACTCCCATTCTCCTTATGGATTGAGGAGGAATTTCATCATCTACAATAATAAGATCGCTTTGCTCCACTTGGGAGCCATTATGTTCATCAAAATCCATGTTACTAGATTCTTCAACAAGATCGAAGGACTTGTTGTAGACCCTATACGCGTGGGAGTTTGAAGCATAACCAACAAATATGCCCTCATTTGTTTTAGACTCAAATTTAGAAAAGCGAGCACCCTTTTTGAGAATGAAACACTTAAAACTGAAGCCTCGAAAATACTTGATGTTGGGTTTATTTCCGGTGATAATTTCATAGGGAGTCTTGTTCAAGTTCTTGCGGAGATAAAGACGGTTGGTAGCATTGCAAGAGGTGTTAATGGCCTCCGCCCAAAAGTTGTATGGATTCCTGAAATCCGCCATCATGGTTCTTTTCACATCAATGAGAGTGTGATTCTTCCTCTCCGCGACACCATTTTGTTGAGGGGTATAAGCAGAGGAATATTGATGTTTGATCCCCTCATCACCAACAAATTCATCCAAGGTGTAGTTCTTGAACTCGGTGTCATTGTCACTCCTAATATCCAATATCTTTGCATTGCGTTGACGTTGAGCTTCATTGGAAAACTCGATGACGGTTTGTTGGGTCTCACTCTTCTTCTTGAAGAAATAGACCCATGTATATCTTGAACAGTCATCCACAATAACCAAGTGATACGTCCAAAACGTATCTATAATTTTTGCTTGCTCCATGCCTCTTTTGTGTGATATTGCTATGATATTGATGAACTTCCATACACTTTTGATGATATTTGGACTAACCTATTAACTCAGTGCACCCTAGTGCCAGTTCCTGTTTTCTGCTGTTTTTCTATTTCAGGTTTCCCCCTTATTAAAAGTACCAGAAAAATTCCGGGAAAAATATAGGAAAAATCAGCGTACCGGAAGCTTCGCGAAGAGCCCGAGAGGGGCCAGAGGGGAGACAGGGGGGCCCCAGGCGGCCAGAGGGCGCGGCCCTACCCCTGGCCGCTCCAGGGGGCCGCCTGGAGCCCCTGGCCCACCTATGGCTGCCCCCTTTCGCATATTTATTCCCCGTGACGAGAAACCCTCAGGGACGGAACCCTTTTTCGCGATCTCTCCTCTGTTTCGCCGCCGTGACGCTTCCAAGATCGGGAATCACCTCGGGGAGCTTCTCCACCACCATGGATGCCTCCCGGTTGAACCGTGAGTAGTCCACCTTGAACTATGGGCCTATGATCAATAGCTATGTGATGTTCTCCTCCCCTCTTTGTTCTTCATGGATTAGACCTCGTGAGCTGCCCTACATGATCGAGGCACTTATGTAATCTTTCTGCTGTTGCTATGTTGAGTTTGCTGGTATCCGATGGATTATGAGATTATGTTCAGATTGTGATTGAGTTATATATTTGATTCTCTTCTTTTATATTTATGTTCTTGAGTAATTCTTGCATGTTCTCCGTTGCTGTTTATTGCTTT
Source organism: Bromus sterilis (assembly GCA_950022295.1). Taxonomy (NCBI): domain Eukaryota; kingdom Viridiplantae; phylum Streptophyta; class Magnoliopsida; order Poales; family Poaceae; genus Bromus; species Bromus sterilis. The sequence goes on from OX465597.1 coordinate 283,975,080, forward strand.
GTCCAAGTAGTAGGTAGTGACTCCAAGAGGGAGCGTTATGCATGATTGTGGGTTCATGCCCCCCGATGAATAGCTTGAGTGACAGAAACATGAGTTTAGGGGATGTGCTGTTGCCACAAGGGGGAAAACAATGGTTCTTGTACTTGTGGGGTGCAAGGATTGTTTACTTTACGCAAAGTTCTTTAATGCAGTTGTCTGTTGCTTTGAGTTTGCACTTTGGGTGGGATTCACAACTTAATACCAGTGAGATGTTCTGGATAGATATCTCAAGGTGGATGATTAGTAGGTAGATGCAGTTGGATTTCGGTCTACTTGTCTTGGCGTACTGCCCATGCTTTTGAGCCTCTTCCTTTCTGTTTAGCATAATTAGCATTGGTTTGCGCACATAATCCTGTCAATTGCGCAACTGTAATTTGTTTACCTCGCATGGCTATTTTATCGTCTTTTGGGAGAGAGACATCACTAGTGAACATCATAGTACCCCGGTCCATATTTCCAGCACTGTTTACACCTTCAATTTACTTTCGATATTTACTTTTCCGTAGCTATCACTATCATTATTATCCCGTGTGTTTTATCCTTTGTAAACAACAAGGCCGGAGGAATTGACAACTCCTCTGTACTCGTTGGGAACAAAGCTATCTGTTGTGTGTGCAGGTCCAGGTGAAGTTAGCAACCTAGGTTGTAAACGGCGCCATTGTTCACTTCACCACCTACTTGTATCTGTTGGAGTCTTACGGGAGACACTCTAAACCTTATCATCTTCGCTAAGGGAAATTTGCCGCTACGCTACATCTCACCTTCCACTTGGGGTAACCAACGAGGGACGAGAAGCTATCTCGTGTATCAAGCAAATTTCTGGCGCCGTTGCCGGGGACTCCACTCTTCAAGATAGGGGAGTTGCACACTATCTTTTATCTTTGCTTTTTAGTCTTGTTAGTTTACCTTTCAATTTTTTGTTTACTATCTTTATCAAAAATCAAAAAAATAGTTATCTTGCTTGCTGCTACTATGGGTTCCTCTGAGAACACCAAGTTGTGTGACTTCACTAGTCACAACAACAGTGACTTTATCTGCACTCCTATTGCTACACCTGCTATTTCAGCACCTTCTTATGATATTAAACCTGCTTTGCTAAACCTTGTTATGAAAAATCAATTCTCTGGTGCCAGAGATGCTGCTGCTTTGCACTTAAATAATTTTATTGAGCTTTGTGATATGCAAAAGTACAAAGAAGTAGATGGTGATATTGTTAAGCTTAAGCTTTTTCCTTACTCCTTGAGGGATGAAGCTAAAATCTGGTTTCAATCCTCGCCTAAGAATAGCATAGATTCTTGGGATAAGTGCAAGGATGCTTTTATTGGGAAGTACTATCCCCCTGCTAAGATTATCCAGTTGAGGAGCTTTATTATAAATTTTAAGCAATTGGCTAATGAACACGTTGCCCAAGCTTGGGAACGCGTGAAATCTCTTGTTAAGAATTGTCCTACGCATGGTTTGACTACTTGGATGGTTATCCAGACTTTTTATGCAGGATTGAACTTTACTCGCGGAACTTGCTAGATTCGGTCGCGGGAGGAACCTTTATGTCAACTATACTTGGTGCTGCCACAAAACTTCTCGATAAGATGATCACCAACTATTCCCAATGGCACACCGAAAGAGCTCCAACAGGTAGGAAGGTAAACTCTGTCGAGGAGATCTCCTCCCTAAATGAAAAAGTTGACTTGATTATGTCTTTACTTACCAAGCAATCTCCTATTGATCCTCAAAATTTTCCTTTAAATTCTTTGATTGCTCAGGATCAAGTAGATGTGAACTTTATCTCTAGAAACAACTTCAACAGCAATGCTTATAGGAGTAACTTTGGTAGTAATCCTAGACCGTTCCACTCCAACAACTATGGGAACAACAACACTTATCCTAGCACCAGAAACTCTGCCCCAAGAGATAGTGACATGCCTAGTTATGAGAAACTTTTGGAAATAGAGAAGGCCACTAAGAACTACATGCACACCCAGTATGAACAAAATAGTACATTCTCTAGACAATTAGATGAGCACACTTCCATCTTGCAAGACATTGGTAGACAACTAGAGAGTCTGAACATTAAGATTTCTAACCTTCAGACTAGGCTCACCACCACGGAGACCCAAGTTTCCAATATGTCTCACACACAGGATACTTTGATAAATCTAATGACAGCCAAACCATAAGTTATCCCTATGGAAGAAGATAGAATTAAGAGCCTTCCTACACACCATACTGTTGCTACTATCCAAGTGGTTGAGGATATCCAAACTCTTAGCACCCAATGCACCCCTAGTCCCATAGGACCTATTAATGGTGATGCTATGACCTCAACCGTAGAAGAAGAAATTCCTATGACTATAGAAGCTACCAAACTAGTGAGCCTAAAGGACACTACTACTACTCTACTTGATAGTAGTGACCTTGATTTTGATAATTGCACCCTTTCTGAAGTTATTCGTTTCCTTCACAAGATGTCTAGAGACCCCCACACTAGCACACTTAATCTTGCCTTCACGGAGCATATCTCTAATGCTCTCATCAAAGCTAGGGAGGAGAAGCTTAGGGTAGAAGCCTCCATACCTAGAAAGCTAGAAGATGGTTGGGATCCTATGATTAAAATTAAGTTGAATAACTTTTCTTGCTATGCTTTATGTGATGTTGGAGCTAGTACCTCTGTTATGCCCAAAAGAATGTATGATATATTTGAATCGAAACCTTTTGATGCTTGTTCTTTTGGTGTTCGTCTCGTCGATTCTTCCGTAAAGAAACCTTTGGGGAAGATAGATGATGTTCTTATCATTGTCAATGACAATTATGTTCCCGTTGATTTTACTATTATGGACATTGAATGTGAACCTTCTTTTCCAATTATTTTGGGACGTCCTTTTCTTCGCACCGTGGGTGCTGTTATTGATATGAAAGAAGGGATTATAAAATTCCAATTCCCTCTCAAGAAAAGGATGGAACACTTCCCTAGGAAAAATATTAAGTTGCCTTTTGAGTCCGTCACATGGGCTAGTTATTTTTTTGAAAAGACTTGATCTAAAGCCATTAAGCCTAGCTAATGGCTTTAAAGAAGTGCTTTCGGGAGGCAGCCCGCAACGAATTTAGGTTTTCCTTTTTGTTGTTCTTCTGTTTTTAGTGGTCTTGATGATTGTTACTACTGTAGCAACATCATTGTATCTTTACTTTTCAAGCTTTGTGCCTTTTATAGCCTCATACGACAAGGGAAGTGAAAGTTGTGACATGCTGTCCAGAAAACAGATTCTGTCCTCGTGACTAGAAAAATCAGAGAAAAATCCCAGTTCATCTTCTTGAGCTGAATTTTTTACAAGAGTGCTCTATAAAATCATGAAACTTTCGTATGTTATGATTTTTTTGATTTGAGTTGCAGAAGTATCCCTAAAAAATTCTTTACTACCTGCTGGTCTGTTTTTCACAGATTCTATCCTGTTTTGCCTTTTCTTCGCTTTGCAAACCTTAAGCTTGCTTTTTCTTTGCAAAAACTTTTTGGCAATCTTGAGAAACAGTATCTCTTCAAGATTATCTTTATTTCCAGTGGAGAAAAAATATTTTATTATGGGTACTAACCTCGCTAATCAGATTATGATGAGTTATGTATGAAGGGAGTTTTCAAGTGTGTGAGGGAAGATGATGAAAGAAGATTAAGAAGTGTCAAGCGTTCAAGCTTGGGGATGCCCCCATGCATCCCCAATAAATATTCAAGGAGACTCAAGCGTCTAAGCTTAGGGATTCCCCCGTGCATCCCCTTCTCCATCGACAATTATCAGTTCGTCTCTCGTTTCACTATATTTTTATCACTTCATGCGTTATGTGCTATTCTTGGAGCGTCTCGCTCTTAGGTTTTGTTTTTTAGTTTTCTTTAGCTTTGCTTGTTGTTCATAACAAGTTATAACCCAGCTTTCTTTGTGTGGGAGAGAAACACGCTCCACTTCCAAATTTTAGAACACAACATAGGATTTTTCATGCTTATCTTTGCTGTGTGTGTTCTTTATCTTTTCGTAGCTACTGTCATGTTTTGCTCTTAGTATTCATGCTTATATTTTTAAGAGCTTTTGTTTAGTTTGTTGCTGGAACTCTCTTGAGTTTTCATGTTTATCTTGTTTAGAGAGTTTGCCTGTTGCACTGAGTTTTGTGTCTTGACTTGAAGTAGGTAATTGAGGTTGCTATTCTTTCGTAGTAGTAACTTGCAATAGTTTTGAGGTATTGTTTTGAGTAATGTTTGGACTTTTGGTGTCAAGAGCTTTAGCCTGTTAGTGATAGATGTCGTATTTTGGGCAATCCGTGTTTATTTTCAAAACCTACAAATTAGTTGAGAACTCTAGCTGCTAGATGGATCACTACTCTTATGAGGGGTCGAATATTAGAGTACACTCACGTACCATGAGTCGAGGATGCGCAAGGATAACCAAACCCCCATACACTCATCCTCGGGGTACTTGTCTCTTTGTGAAACCTCCTTATTAGATTGAGAGTTACCGATAATAAGTGCATGAGTTCTTCGGACTAATGTGAGTATTCAAAAGTTGACACTTCCACCTTCCCATATTTTTCTAGCCTCTCTTGTGCCGTGCATTGCTTTATTCTCACTCCGAGAGTTGGCGTCCACCTTCGCCAGTACATCCAAACCCTTGGCATGATATGCTCTGTCATCATAAACCTCCTTATATCCTTCCTCAAAACAACCACCATACCTACCTATCAAGGCATTTCCATAGCCTTTTCGAGATATATTGCCATGCAACATCCATCTTCTCATGACTTGATCTTCATGTCATACATGCTACTTGCTTGATCGATGAGCCGCATGCTAGTTGGGCCTTTCCCTAATCATTGCTACATGGCGCGCTAGTATCATTGCATATCCTTCTACACTGGCAGAGGCATACATTTGCATACATCATGATAGTTACATCTTCTTTATGATTTGAGTACTTTGTAAAGTGTGAAAGATCTTCTATACTTCTAATAATATATAGAGTGTTGCCCCTAAAGTGAGGAAAAGATCCCAAAGTGGAAAAATTAAAAGATCCCAAAGAGGACAAATTAAAAGATCCCAAAGAGGACAAATGAGAGAAATAGAAAGAGCCATTGAGGCCACCAAAAAATACAAAAAAGAGAAAAATAAATAAAAAGAGAGAAGGGGGCACACTACTATTCCTTTTGAGAGATCCACACTCGTACTCCCTCTTACATCTTGTACTCCATAGAGATTATCATTCATGCATATAGCTATGTGGGGACCTTCACACTTTAGAACTTGGCTTGTATATTCCAATGATGAGCCTCCTCAAATGAGCTCTAGGTCTTCTTGAGCAAGCAAGTTGGATGCACCCCCACTAGTTCCATTAGAGAGCTTACCTTAGCTCATATGTGCATTCGTTGCATGGAAATCCCTACTCCTCACATCATATCTATCATTTGGGTTTCTCTCGCCTATGATTGTCCTCATTGATGTGAGCCTTTCACACCTTTTTGTCTTCCTCCTCCACCTTATTATCTCTTTGCCATCCTTAGTGTCAATTTTCTTGCTTACGCTCATCCATTGCATGAGTGCTCAAAATGTCGAAAAGGAGTGGATCATTTTGACTTGTACCTGGCTAGTGGTATGGGGATGAGTCAAGATAAGATTCCAAAGAAGACCAAGTGTGAAACTTTAGTAGATTGAGTTCTCAACATAAAAATACATTTTCTCGTATATCCCTATCCCCTTTCTTGCACGCAAACACCATTTGGAGACATTCGAGTCACGGACAGCGAGAGATCTTGCACCTTTATGTTCTTATGTTGCTTGTTTCAATGCGAAATATAGACTCTTGCCTGTTATGACTTGAATTGAATTACATGCCTTGATTGCTTTACTTAAAAGTTCTTATATGGTTGTTAGCATGTCACCACAAAAATTATGCTTGTTATCATTTATCTACTCGAGGACGAGCAGGAATTAAGCTTGGGGATGTTGATACGTCCAAAACGTATCTATAATTTCTGCTTGCTCCATGCCTCTTTTGTGTGATATTGCTATGATATTGATGAACTTCCATACACTTTTGATCATATTTGGACTAACCTATTAACTCAGTGCACCCCAGTGCCAGTTCCTGTTTTCTGTTGTTTTTCTATTTCAGGTTTCCCCCTTATTAAAAGTACCAGAAAAATTCCGGGAAAAATATAGGAAAAATCAGTGTACCGGAAGCTTCGCGAAGAGCCCGAGAGGGGCCAGAGGGGAGCCAGGGGGGGCCCAGGCGGCCAGAGGGCGCGGCCCCACCCCTGGCCGCGCCAGGGGGCGCCTGGAGCCCCTGGCCCACCTCTGGCTGCCCCCTTTCGCCTATTTATTCCCCGTGACGAGAAACCATCGGGGATGGAACCCTTTTTCGTGATCTCTTCTATGTTCCGCCGCCGCCGCGCTTCCAAGATCGGGAGCACCAGAAGACCTCTTGCCGGCACCCTGCCGGAGGGAGGAATCACCTCCGGGAGCTTCTCCACCACCATGGTTGCCTCCCGGATGAACCGTGAGTAGTCCACCTTGGACCATGGGTCTATGATCAGTAGCTATGTGATGTTCTGCTCCCCTCTTTGTTCTTCATGGATTAGACCTCGTGAGCTGCCCTACATGATCGAGGCACTGATGTAATCTTTCTGCTGTTGCTATGCTGAGTTTGTTGGGATCCGATGGATTATGAGATTATGTTCAGATTGTGATTGAGTTATATATTTGATTCTCTTCTTTTATATTTGGTTCTTGAGTAATTCTTGCATGTTCTCCGTTGCTGTTTATTGCTTTGGCCAAGTAGTAGGTAGTGACTCCAAGAGGGAGCGTTATGCATGATTGTGGGTTCATGCCCCCCGATGACTAGCTTGAGTGACAGAAACATGAGTCTAGGGGATGTGATGTTGCCACAAGGGGGAAAACAACGGTGCTTGTACTTGCGGGTGCAAGGATTGTTTACTTTACGAAAAGTTCTTTAATGCAGTTGTCTGTTGCTTTGAGTTTACACTTTGGGTGGGATTCACAACTTAATACCAGCGAGATGTTCTGGATGGATATCTCAAGGTGGATGATTAGTAGGTAGATGCAGTTGGATTTCGGTCTACTTGTCTTGGCGTACTGCCCATGCTTTTGAGCCTCTTCCTTTCTGTTTAGCATAATTAGCATTGGTTTGCGCACATAATCCTGTCAATTGCCCAGCTGTAATTTGTTTACCTCGCATGGCTATTTTATCGTCTTTTGGGAGAGAGACATCACTAGTGAACATCATAGTACCCCGGTCCATATTTCCAGCACTGTTTACACCTTCAATTTACTTTCGGTATATACTTTTCCGTAGCTATCACTATCATTATTATCACGTGCGTTTTATCCTTTGTAAACAACAAGGCCGGAGGAATTGACAACTCCTCTGTACTCGTTGGGAGCAAAGCTATCTGTTGTGTGTGCAGGTCCAGGTGAAGTTAGCAACCTAGGTTGTAAACGGCGCCATTGTTCACTTCACCACCTACTTGTATCTGTTGGAGTCTTACGGTAGACACTCTAAACCTTAGCATCTTCGCTAAGGGAAATTTGCCGCTACGCTACATCTCACCTTCCACTTGGGGTAACCAACGAGGGACGAGAAGCTATGTTGTGTATCACCAAGCAATACTTCTTTCCGCCAAGACTATCATATGTGGGAGGCCCAAAAAGATCCAAGTTAAGGAGCTCCAAAGGCCTCTTGGTGGAGATGATATTCTTGACTGGATGTTTCTTCTCATGTAGCTTTCCTTCAATGAAAGCCCTACACGCATGATCTTTGGCAAAACTAACATTCGTTAGTACAATGGCATGCTCACCTTTAAGAAGTGTTTTAAAGGACCTCATATTGACGTGGCCTAGACGGAAATGCCAAAGCCATCCCACGTCAACTTCAGCCATTAGACATACGGCGGCTTTGGTGGGGACCCGTGAGAAATCCACCACATACATACCGTCCTCCACATGTCCAACAAAGGCTACTTTAAGAATCTTGCTCCACATCACGGTGACCATGTCCACATCAAATAAAGTACAAAGGCTCATCTTGGCAAGTTAACGAACGGAAAGTAAATAGAAAGCACAAGTCTCGGTTAGTAAAACATTCTCGATGGTTGTATCCGGATAAATGTTTACTTTGCCGTGACCCAATACCTTAGGCGTTTTTGCATCACCAAATTGGACTAGGGTGTCACGAGATGATTGATAATCGATGTCCACCAACAAGTCCTTGCTTCCGATCGTATGACTCGTAGCCCCGCTATCAAGTATTCATGAACCTCCACCGTAAGCCGCCACCTACATGAGATCAATGCTTGGGTTTAGGGACCCATTCACGAATGGGTCTTCTTACATTAGTAACTAGGGTCTTAGGAACCCAAATAAATAATGCAATGTATTCATCATAAGAACCATCAAATTTGGCATAAACATGCCCATCATTTGCACAACAAAGAACATAAGAAGAGTTAGTAGGACCTGCAAAGTCATTGGAGATGGCATTGCCCCTTTTGGATACACCACCATCAATGGCCTTTGCCACTTTCTCTTTAGACTTATCCCCTTCCTTGACAAAGGTAATGTCCTTGGAGGTAGAGGAGACCTTGCCCTTCTTCTTCTTTGTCTTCTTGTTGTTGTTGTTCTTCTTCTTTGATGAACTAGCACCAAAACCAATACCTTCCTTACCAATGACCTCCTTTTGAGAACTCAAGAGATCATTAAGTGATTTCTCTCCTTAAATGAAAGAGACAAGTCCCTTCTCGAGTAGTTCCTGCAATCTAGAGTTTTCCTCAACAAGAGGAGCATGCTCACAACAAGGGTTAGTAGAAATTGGTTTCTCAAGCACAATGATAGGAGGGAAAGTAGTAATCTCTTTAGTGAGTTGAATGTTTACTTCCTCATGTGCCTTCTTGAGAGTCATGAGTTCGTGCTTTAAGGATTTGTGATCCTTCGACTTTCTCAAGATCCGCAAGAAGTCTTTCATGATCCTCAACTAGTTCTTCATTTTTAGTTTTGGTGTCACAAGCAATAGCATTGGCATGTTTAAGTTCAAGTTTTAGCTTAGCAATATCACTGTCATATGTCTCCTCAAGAGACACCTTAAGCTCACGCTCTTCCTCAAGAGATTGAGATATCTCTCCTATCTCATCCGCATAGTCATGACTATGCCCTTGCATCTCGGTGATAGTCCCGTCAAGTTGCTCAATGTGAGCATGGGTTCCCCCTAGTTGTTACAAGAGGGTCACGAAGTGCCTCTTGGTCCCACCTTTGATCTTTGACATGAAGTTCTCAAACTCATTGTCTTATTTTACCTTGGGATCCTCCTTTCCCTACACACAATCCAACAAAGATGGGTTAGTGGAGATAAATGGTTTAGAGGGAGGAGTTACCGAAGTAGTCTTGGCCATGAGGCACTTGTGGATGATGTGAGGGTTCTCGTTAGGGGAGTTGAAGAGTGATGTTGATGGAGGGGGCTTGGTAACAATAGCAATGGTGGCCTTTGCCACAATATCACCACCTTCGTCATCATCATCATCATCGGATAAGTATTCTTCGTGAGCCGCCAAAGCCCATTGGGGCTTCTTCTTCACAAAGGTCTTGATCAATGGTGACTTGGGACTTGTACTTCCGGATAAGTTTGCCGCCATGGTCTTCTCTCTTCTCGTATGGACAATCCACAACAAAGTGACTCACGTTTCCACAATTGAAACATGTCCTTATCCTTTCGCCCTTTGGCTTGAAGTTACTTGAGTTTGACTTGAAGTTCTTCTTGTTGCCCAAAAATTCTCTTGAGGAAAGGGCCATGTGCTCATTGAATGCATACTTGGTGTCCTCCGGAGCAACTTCAGCTTATTCCTCTTCTTCACACACTTGGACTTCCTTGGCCTTCAAGGCAAGTGAATGTGTTTTGGTAACGCGTTGACGAGCCACCTTTAAGTCGGTCATGGAATCCAAGATTTCCATGACGACGAATTCATCCAAGACTTGTTGGGCGGTCAAGGAACCAAAATATGTCCTTTGGCGAATGGCCTTGGTGGTTTGCTTCTTATGTGGGAGCATGGCCGTGATGAACTTCCTCTTGATCCATCCATCATCGGTGTCCAAGCTCCCATGATCCCTCATGGAGTTGGCAAGAGCCACGAGTCTTTTATAGAGTTCCTCCGGGGTCTCTCCGTCATTCCTGACAAAGTGGTCGGCTTGATCTTGAACCTTTTCAAACTTAGAGCTCTGTATGATAGTACTTCCCATGAGAGTTCTTTCAAGAAAATCCCAACACTCCTTGGCCATTTCGATTTTCTGGACAAGATTCTCTTGCTCACCCGTCAACCCCTTTTGGATCATGAGAAAGGCATGATTGTTGAGAGTGTTGTCCCGATATTCTCTTGGAGTCATGTTGCGGCGGTCTTGCGGATGGAAACCCTCTTCAGTGATGCACCACAACTCCTCTAAGGAACCTTTCATGTGTCTCTTCATGCGTAATGCCCAAAGTGAATACTCTTTTTTGTCAAGAATGGGTGATGGACCCACATGCGCGAAATGAGGTTCAGGAAGAGGTAAATGAGAAAAGCTCATAGGTGGGGCAATAGCGGCGTGAATACCCGATCCATTCCTGATGCGAGGAATGGAAGGTATCTCACTACTACCATCATCACGAGCTTGAGAGATGACATCTCTCTCTCCCAACTTTGGAATGTTGGGTGTGATGGTGGTGGTAGCCGTTTGGGGATTATCGGACATTAGAACGTGAAGCATATCCGTCACCTCTTTCATATGAGCTTTCATGGAGGACATGCCTTCATTATACTCAAGAAAAGAAATTGATGATGAGTTGATACGTCTCAAACGTATCTATAATTTCTGCTTGTTCCATGCTCTTTTAGGTGACATTGCTATGTGTTTTCCTACGCTTTCATATCTTTTTACACATATTTGGACTAACCTACTAACTCAGTGCACCCAGTGCCAGTTTCTGTCTGCTGATGTCTGTAAGTTGCAGGTTTTTACCCATATTTACAGAGCTCCAAAAATTCCACAAAAATCAGATAAAAAATCAGCAGGACGGAAGCTTCTAGATCACCGAAGGAGGGCCACAGGGGGCCATCGCGCGCAAGAGATTATAATGGCTTCTCGCCCTTCGTTGGTTACCCCAAGTGGAAGGTGAGATGTAGGATAGCAACAAATTTCCCCTAACGTAGAGGATAGGGTTTGTCTCCCGTAGGACTCCGAAAGCAACAAGACGGTGGTAAAGTGAACAATGGATCCGTTCACAACCGAGGTTGCTTACTTTTCCTGGACCTGCACACACAACAAGTAACTTTGCTCCCAATAAAGTTCAGAGAGGTTGTCAATCTCTCCGGCCTTGCTGTTTAAAAAGGATCAAACACAAGAGATAATGATAGTGATAATTGCGACTAGAAAGTAAAAGAAGGACAAAATTGAGCGTGTATACAGCGATGAGAATATGGACCCGGGTCACATGATGTTCACTAGTGATGTCTCTCTCCCAAAAGACGATAAAATTGCTATGTGAGGTAAACAAATCACAGCTGGGCAATTGACATGATTAAAAACGCACTGCAATGCTAACTATGCTACAAAGAAATCAAGAGGCTCAAAAGCATGTGCAGTACGCCAAAATAAGTAGACCGAAATCCATCTGCATCTACTACTAATCATCCACCTTGAGATATCTATCCAGAACATCTCGCTGGTATTAAGTTGCGAGCCCCACCCAAAGTGTAAACCCAAAGCAACAGACAACTGCATTAAAAGAACTTTGCGTAAAGTAAACAATCATTGCAACTGCGGTTACAAGCACCGTTGTTTTCCCCCTTGTGGCAATAACAAATCCCCTAGACTCATGTTTCTATCACTCAAGCTAGTCATCAGGGGGCATGAACCCACAATCAAGCATAACGCTCCCTCTTGGAGTCACTACCTACTACTTGGCCAAAGCAATAACCAACAACGGAGAACATGCAAGAATTACTCAAGAACCAAATATATAAAAGATAAGAACCAAATATATTACTCAATCACAATCTGAACATAGTCTCATAATCCATCAGATCCCAGCAAACTCAGCATAGCAACAGCAGAAAGAATTACATATGTTCCTTGATCATGTAGGGCAGCTCACAAGGTCTAATCCATGAAGAACAAAGAGGGGAGGAGAACATCACATAGCTACTGATCATGGACCCATGGTCCAAGGTAAACTACTCACGGATCATCCGGGAAGCTTCCATGGTGGAGGAGAAGCTCCCGGAGGTCAATCCTCCCTCCGGCAGGGTGCCGGACGGGAAGAGTTCTGCTGGCACTCCCGATCTTGGAAGCGTGGTGGCGGCGGAACAGAGGCGAATCGCGAAAAAGGGTTTTGTCCTTGGAGGTTTCCCGTGACAGAGAATATATAGGCGAAGGGGCAGCCATGGGGCCACCAGGGGTCCAGGTGGCCCCACCCTAGGGCGCGCCGGGAGGGCGCCTGGGGCCCTAGTGGGTCCCCTCTGGCCCCTCCTAGGTGATTCCTGAAGCTTCTTGTACGCTGATTTTTTATTGTATTTTTCTGGAATTTTCGGAGCATTTTTAATATGGGGGAAACCTGAAATTGAAAAATAGCAGAAAACAGGAACTGGCACTAGGGTGCACTGAGTTAATAGGTTAGTCCAAATATGATCAAACAGGAACTGGCATATGTGATCATCTCTATGGAGTACAAGGTATGAGAGGGAGTAGGAGTGTGGATCTTTCAAAAGGAATAGTAGTATTTCCCCCTTCTCTCTTTCTATCTCTTTTTTTCTTTTTTATTTTTTTTGTATTTTTTGGTGGCCTCAATGGCTCTTTCTATGTAACTCTCATTTGTCCTCTTTGGGATTTTTTAAATTTGTCCTTTTTGGTATCTTTTCCTCACTTAAGGGCAACACTCTATTTTACAAGAAGAATATAATATCTTCAAACTTTACAGGGTACTCAACATAAAGAAGATGTAGCTAACATGATGTATGCAAATGTATGCCTCTGCCAGTGTAGCAGGAATCATGAGAAGGTGGATGTTTCATGGCAATATATCTCGGAAAGGCGATGGAAATGCCTTGATAGATAGGTATGGTGGTTGTTTTGAGGAAAGATATAAGGAGGTTTATGATGACACAGCGTATCATGCCAAGGGTTTGGATGCACCGGCGAGGTGGACGCCAACTCTCGGAGTGAGAAGAGGGCAATGCACGGTACCGAGGAGGCTACCAAATATGAGGAGGTGGAAGTGTCAACTTTCAATACATACATTAGTCCGAAGAACTCATGCACTTATTATCGGTAACTCTCAATCTAATAAGGAGGTTCACAAAGAGACAAGTACCCCAAGGAGGAGTGTATGGGGGTTTGGTTGTCCTTGCGCATCGTCGACTCATGGTACATGAGTGTACTCTAATATCCGATCCCTCCAAAGATTAGTGATCCATCTAGTAGCTAGAGTTATCAACTAGTTTTTGTAGTTTTTGAAAATAAACACGAATTGCCTAAAATACAAAATATATCAATAATATGCTAGAGCTCTTGACACCAAAATTTCAAACATTACTCACGACAATACCTCAAAACTATTGCGAGTTACTACTACAATTGAATAGCAACCTCAATTACCTGGTTCAAGACAAGACGCAACTCAGTGCAACAACCAACTCTCTTAACAAGATAAACATGAAAACTGAAGAGAGTTACAACAACAAACTAAACTAAAGATAAAGATCTTGGAGATAAACATGAAAACTAAGAGCTAAACAGGACAGCAGCTACGAAAAGATAAAGAACACACAACAAAAGAAAGATAAGCATGAAATCCTATGATGTGTTCTAGTTTGAAGTTGATCGTGTTTCTCTCCCACACAAAGTAAGCTGGGTTCTAACTTGTTATGAACATAAAGAAAAGCTAAAGAAAACTAAAAAGGAAACCTAAGAGCGAGACACTTCAAGCATAGCACATAACGCATGAAGTGATAAAAATATAGTGAGACGGAGGACGAACTGATGATTGTTGATGGAGAAGGTGATGCACGGGGGCATACCCAAGCTTAGACGCTTGAGTCTCCTTGAATATTTATTGGGGATGCATGGGGGCATCCCCAAGCTTGAGCGTTTCACACTCCCGGATCTTCTTTCATCATCTTCCCTCGCACACTTGAAAACTCCCTTAATACATAACTCATCATAAGATGATTAGAGAGGTTAGTACCCTTAATAAAATAATTTGCCTCTACTGGAAATAAAGATATTCTTGAAGAGCTACAGTTTCTCAAGATTTCCAAAATGTTTTTGCAAAGAAAAAGCAAGCTTATGGTTTGCAAATGTGAGGAAAGGCAAAACGTGGCAGAATCTGTGAAAAACAGAACAACGGGTAGTAAATAATTTTTTCGCGGTACTTCTGCAACTCAAATAAAAAAACTCAGAACAGACGCTCGAAAGTCAATTGTATGGAGCATGCTTTCCCAACAATTCAGATCAAAAATATGATCTGGTGATTTTAGGCTAATTTTTTCGTCCAAGGACATAATCTGTTTTCTGGACAGCATGTCACAACTTTTGAACTTTCTTGCAATCGGAGGCTAAACTTGGCACAAAGCTTGAAAATAAAGATACAATGATGTCGCTAAAGTAGTAACAATCATCAATACCACTAAAAACAGAAGTAAAAACATCTTGGGTTTCCTCCCAACAAGCGCTATCTTTTACGCCTTTAAGCTAGGCATGAAGATTGTAAAAGATGCTCTCACAAGAATAAGGATTTGAAGCAAAAGAGAGCATCAAGAAGCAAATGTGAAACACATTTAAGCCTAACCCACTTCCTATGCATAGGCATCTTATAAGAAAATAAATGAAAAAAACACAAAGAAACCAGCATAGAAAGGTGGAACAAGAACATCTACAAAACTTTCAACATAAAGAGAGGAGTTTTAGTACTATGGAAGTTTCTACAACCAAACTTCCCTCTCTCAAAATAATTTTCAGTAGTATCATGAACAACATCAAGAATATAACTATCACATAAATCATGGTGTTCATGACCTACAAGCACACATGTATAATTTTCCTCACGGTCTTTAGGAGTATAAGATAAATGCAACCCATCACATTGAGCCTTGATAAGAGCAAAATTCTCCGGAATATGAGTTGGAGATTTCAAAAGGATAATAGAACAATAAAGTGTGGGTGCAATAGCAACAATTTCATGCTTAACATAAGGAACTATAGCAAGTTCATCTTCGCAAGCATAATCCATATTGGTATCATGGTCATCAACAAAGCAAGTATCAAATTCTTCAGAAAGGGTTGTATCAAGTGAGTCCTCGGAATCATGGGATTCCTCATGAAAGCAATCATTAGCCTCTTCTTGGGCAGCAAACATTTTATTTTTAAAATCCTCAATATAAGCATTGGAAGTATAATTCTCGAAGCAATAATCAAGAACTGCAAAGTTTTCGGACTTGTGAATAGTATCGTAATAATTTTCAATCAAAGAAGCAATCTCATAAGCACCCTTAAAAGCAACAAACTCTTCAATCTTTTCAACATCAAAGTAATCATAAACACCTTTAGCCTAAGAAGATAAGATCTCATTTTCATTAAACTCACATTGGAAAGGAAGGTGTTTACGATCTATATTAGAACAGCAAGTAAAATCATAAATGTGGCATAAACACTCATCATATCAATAAGAAGTTTGTATTTGGTCCCATAAGTGTTTCCCTTTCTGAGATAAGCGGTGCTGCATATAATGAAAGTTCTCATCCAATGATTTTCCCTCAACCAAGTCGGTTGTGTTTTTAGCGCAGGCACAAATTGATCGAAGACAATCCAAATGAAACATGTCCATCCTACCATATTTGGGTGGTTCCACACCCATGGTAAAGATAGCATCAGTAGGCAGAGAAAGACAAAGAAGAAAGGTGGCAATTATTTTTTTGGTTTTTCATATAAGACACAAAAGCAAAAACTGAAAGGCAAACTAACAAGACTAAAAAGCAAAGGTAGAAGATAGTGTGCAACTCTCCTATCTTAAAGATTGGAGTCCCCGGCAACGGCGCCAGAAATTTTCTTGATGCGCGAGAGATGATAATGGCTTCTCGCCCTTCGTTGGTTACCCCAAGTGGAAGGTAAGATGTAGGATAGCAGCAAATTTCCCCTAACATAGAGGATAGGGTTTGTCTCCCGTATGACTCCGAAAGCGACAAGAAGGTGGTAAAGTGAACAATGGCGCCGTTCACAACCGAGGTTGCTTACTTTACCTAGACCTGCACACACAACAAGTAACTTTGCTCCCAACGAAGTTCAGTGAGGTTGACAATCTCTCCGGCCTTGTTGTTTACAAAGGATCAAACACAAGAGATAATGATAGTGATAATTGCGACTGGAAAGTAAAAGCAGGAAATAAATTGAGCGTGTAAACAGTGATAAGAATATGGACCGGGGTCCCATGATGTTCACTAGTGATGGCTCTCTCCAAAAAGACGATAAAACTGCTATGCGAGGTAAACAAATCGCAGTTGGGCAATTGACAGGATTAAAAACGCACCGCAATGCTAACTATGCTACAAAGAAAGGAAGAGGCTCAAAAGCATGGGCAGTACGCCAAAATAAGTAGACCGAAATCCATCTGCATCTACTACTAATAATCCTCCTTGAGATATCTATCCAGAACATCTCGCTTGTTTTAAATTGCGAGCCCCACCCAAAGCGTAAACCCAAAGCAACAGACAAGTGCATTAAAAGAACTTTGAGTAAAGTAAACAATCCTCGCAACCGCGGTTACAAGCACTGTTGTTTTCCCCCTTGTGGCGAAAGCATATCCCCTAGACTCATCTTTCTGTCACTCAAGCTAGTCATGAGGGGGCATAACCCACAATCAACCATAACGCTCCCTCTTGCAGTCACTACCTACTACTTGGCCAAAGCAATAAACAGCAACGGAGAACATGCAAGAATTACTCAAGAACAAAAGTATAAAAGATAAGAACCAAGTATAT
The DNA here is from genome assembly GCA_950022295.1 of Bromus sterilis. Lineage (NCBI taxonomy): Eukaryota > Viridiplantae > Streptophyta > Magnoliopsida > Poales > Poaceae > Bromus > Bromus sterilis. The sequence goes on from OX465597.1 coordinate 283,992,159, forward strand.
TACTCATCACAATCTGAAAATAGTCTCATAATCTATCAGATCCCAGCAAACTCAGCATAGCAACAGCAGAAAGAATTACATATGTGCCTCGATCATGTAGGGCAGCTCACAAGGTCTAATCCATGAAGAACAAAGAGGGGAGGAGAACATCACATAGCTACTGATCATGGACCCATGGTCCAAGGTAGACTACTCACGGATCACCCGGGAAGCGTCCATGGTGGAGGAGAAGCTCCCGGAGGTCAATCCTCCCTCCGGCAGGGTGCCGGGAAGAGGTCTGTTGGCGCTCCCGATCTTGGAAGAGCGGCGGCGGCGGAACAGAGGTGAGATAGAGAAAAATGGTTCTGTCCTCGGAGGTTTCCCGTGACGGAGAATATATAGGCAAATGGGGGCAGCCAGGGGGGCACCAGGGGTCCAGGCGGCCCCCTGGCGTGGCCCCACCCTAGGGCGTGTCGGGAGGGCGCCTGGGGGCGTGGTGGGTCCCCTCTGGCCCCACCTAGGTGATTCATGAAGCTTCCGGTACGCTGATTTTTTATTGTATTTTTCCGGAATTTTTCGAGCATTTTTAATATGGGGAAAACATGAAATAGAAAAACAGCAGAAAACAGGAGCTCGCACTGGGGTGCACTGAGTTAATAGGTTAGTCCAAGTATGATCAAAAGTGTATGAAAGTGTATATAAAACATATCAATATCACACAAAATATGCATGAAGCAAGCAGAAATTATAGATACGTTTGCGACGTATCAAGCCACCCCATGTCGAGGCGGCCAGGTGGCGCGGCCCCACCCTAGTCCGGACCACCAGGGCGCCTGGGGAAGGGCCACCCCCGGGTGCCCCCCTTTGTCCTATATCTACCCCCGTCACGAAAACCCTTGGGAGGAACCCCGCATCGCGATTTTCACCACTTTTACGTCGCCGCCTCTTCCTGGCACCCTGCCGGAGGGAGGGTTGACCTCCGGGAGCTTCTCCACCACCATGAGTGCTTCCGGGGGATGTGTCGTGAGTAGTCCCCCTTGGACCATGGGTCCATGACCAGTAGCTATGTGATGCCCTCTCTCCAATAATGTGCTTCAATCTTAGCCCTTATGAGATGCCCTACATGATCAAAGCATTTATGAAATTTTCCTTCTGTTGCTATGCTAAGTTTGCTGGCATCCGATGGATTATGAGATTATGTTCAGATTGTGATGAGTTATATATTTGTTTCTCCTTTTATATTTTGTTCTTGAGAAATTATTGCATGTTATCCATTGCTTTTTATTTCTTTGGCCAAGTAGTAGATAGTAACTCCAAGAGAGATCATTTATGCTTGATTGTGGGTTCATGCCCCGTGATGTCTAGCTTGAGTGAATGAAACATGAGACTAGGGGATGTGTTGTTGGCACCAGGGAGAAAACAATGATGCCTTTAATTGAGGTTGCAAGGATTGTTTACCTTACGCAAAGTTTGTTAATGCAGTTGTTTGTTGCTTTGGGTTTACACTTTGGATGGGGCTCGTAACTTAATACTAGCGAGATGTTCTGGATAGATATCTCAAGGTGGATGATTAGTGAGTGATGCAGTTGGATTTCGATCTACTTGTCTTGGCGTACTGCCCATACTTTTGAGCCTCTAACTTTCTTTGCAGCATAATTAGCATTGTGGTGCGTTTATAATTATGTCAATTGCCCAGCTGTAATTTGTTCACCCAGCTTAGATATTTTATCGTCTTTTGGGAGAGAGACATCACTAGTGAATATCATGGGACCCCGGTCCATATTTCCACCACTATTTATACCACCATTATTTACTGCTTTATTTCCTTTCAGTTGCAATCACTACTATTATTTCCACCGTGCGTTTGATCCTTTGTAAACGACAAGGCCGAAGGATTGACAACCTCTCTGTACTCGCTGGGAGCAAAGTTAATTGTTGTGTGTGTGCAGGTACAGATCAACTGAGTAACTTATCTCAAACGACACCTTGCTCGTTTGACCACCTACTTCAAGAACTTGGAGTCCAACAGGTCGACTCAAACCTTGGTTTCTTTTCCAAGGGAAATTTGACGCTACGCTACATCTCAACCTTTCACTTGGGGTAACCAACGAGGGGAGAGAAGAAGATACTCTCTCGCATCATCACGAGTCATCCTTCGCGGGCGTGTTTGTGAAACCCTCGGTACCCCCTTGCTCCTCTAGTAAGTCAAGATCTTCCGACTTATCCCCTTGCGACATTCTCTTAAGGTGGTAAAACCCTTACCAAGAGACGAGGCTCTAATACCAATTGAAAGGATCGGAATGTCAACCAGAGGGGGTGGGGGTGAATAGGCGACTAACAATTTTTAAGCTTTTCTTAACAAATTGAGGCTTAACAAGAAAGATAGATTGTCTAGATGTGCAACTAAGTGAGTAACCTATATGCCAACTAATGCAACAATATATGAGTAAGCAAGATATAAGCAATGAAATAAACTTGCACAAAGTAAGGGTAAAGAAACACGGGAGACTAGGATATGTTGCCGAAGTTCCTTCTCTTTCGAGAAGTATGTCTTCGTTTGGAGAGGGTGTGGAACACAATGCTCACACGAAGCTAACGAGGGCCACCCTATTTCTCCTCACGCTCTCACCAGTGCAAGATGCCGTGATCCACTATGTGGTGGCATTGAAGGCAGCGACCGAACCTTTACAAACAAGGTTGGGGCAATATCCACAACTTAATCGGAGGCTCCCAACTCAACCACGAAGCTTCACAACTATGGAATATGGCTTCGAGGCGACCTCTTCTGCCTAGACCGATGCACCCAAGAGTAACAAGATCCAAAAGGGATTAATGGGGGGAATCAAATATCCTTTGGTGGAAGTGTAGATCTGGGCCTCCTCTTCCAATCCCTAGAGAATCAACAAGTTTTGATGGCTAGGGAGGGAGATCGGGAAAGAATGGAGCTTGGGCATTAATGGAGGAATGAGCAATAAGTTAGGTAGGTCAACTTGGGGAAGAAGACCCTCTTTTATAGGTGGTCACAAAAACAGTCGTTGGCAGGCTCACCAACCACGGTACTACCGCACCGCTCTGGGAGCGGTAGTACCGCGGTGTGGTAGTTCTCACTCAAACTACCGCAGGTACGGTACTACCGTGGGCAACACGGTACTACCGCCCCGCGGTACTACTGAATATCAAGTACCGCGCTACTATCACCGAGTCCAGTGGGTTTGCGGTAGTAGCACGGTAGTAATATCCGGTACTACCATGGCACGGTACTGCCACGATGCGCACGGTACTACTGAATATAAAGTACCGTGGTACTATTGCCGAGTCCAGTGGGCTTTGCGATAGTAGCACGGTACTAATATCCGGTACTACTGTGGAATGGTACTACCGTGATCATCACGTTACTACCGCCCCGCGGTACTACCAAATGTTAAGTACTGATCTACAACCGCCGAGTCCAGTGGGCTTTGCGGTAGTAGCACGGTACAAAAATCCGGTACTACCGTGGTGCTGTACTACCGCCCTGGAAAGACCAGGGAGCCCTTGGCACAATGAAAAACTCCTCGAAAATGCAAAAGGAAATAAATCGCAAAGAGTGTGTATGTGTGATGATTCCACCCACCATTCCACAGCGGATCCCCTCTTAATAGTACGGTTTTTCTACGACTCAATTCACCAAAAATAAATCGCAAAGAAAACTCCGTCTTCACGCTCCATACACCGAGGGGAAGATAACCGTCTTGTGCCATGCATAGTATTATCTGAGATGCTCATTGCACACGGTTAATCTGCAAATGTATTGTCATCAATCACTAAATCAACTAAGGGGAAATATGCCCTATCAACCGTCTTCACGCTCCATACACCGAGGGGAAAATAACCGTCTTGTGCCATGCATAGTATTATCTGAAATGCTAATCACACACGGTTAAACCGCAAACGTATTGTCATCAATCACTAAAACTAATCAAGGGGAAATATGCCCTATCAGCGGTGGTGGTATGAGTCGCTGCCACCACCGTCACCACCTCTTCCATGAGTCGATGAACACGACTGTGAGGACCGCAAAGTCATCCACGAGATGGTGGGTGATATGGGCACACCCGCTGAGTGTCCACCATGGGCCTAGCAAGCCCTGGACGCACCCTCTGGTCGCCTGGACCAGGGGTGGCCCCCCTTCGGGTGCCCTTTCGGCTCCGGGAGTATTCTGGATTTTTTCTGAGAAATTGGATTTTACACCCCCCATTGGTTACCCCAAGTGCAAGGTGATGATGATGCAAATAGCAGCAAATTTCCCTCACACGAAAGCGTTAGGTTATTGAATCCAGGAGGATTTCAAAACTTTACAAGTACGTAGGTAACGACGCCAGAAATTGCTTGACCTGAACCTCCTCACACAACTAACTTCGCACCCAGCGAGTCAGAGGGGTTGTCAATCCCTCCGTCTTGCTGTTTACAAAAGACTAAATGCAGGGGAAAACTGAAACAGTAAAATTAAAGAACGGAAAGGAAATAAATGCGGTAAATTGCAGCGGTGTAGATATATATGAGGATATGGACCGGGGTGTCATGGCGCTCACTAGTGATGTCTCTCTCTCAAATGACAACAAAACTTATGCTGGGTGAACAAATTGCAGTTGGGCAATTGACAGAATTATGAATGCACGACAATGCTAATTATGCTACAAGAAAGTGCAAGGTTCAATCATGCAGGCATTACACCAAAACAAGGAGACGTTTATTCATCAACATCTACTTACTAATCATCTACCTTGAGATATCTAATCTAGAACATCTCATTGGTATTAAGTTGCGAGCCACAACTACGTGTTGTAAACCCAAAGAATTGGACAACTGCTTTAACACTCCATATAGTCACAAGCACCAATGTTTTATCTCTAATGGCAACACCACATTCTCTACTCTCATGTTTTTGCCACTCAGGCTGGACATCGAGAGACATGAACCCATTATCTAGCATAACACTCTCTCTTGAAGTCACAATCTATTACTTGGCCAAAGCAATAGACTTCAATAGAGAACATACAAGAACAAGACATAAAAGATAAGTAAATATATAACTTTCACAATCTGAACATAATCTCATAATCTATCGGATCCTATCAAACACATCATAACAACACAGTGACTTTATCATAGATGCCTTGATCATGATAGGAAGCTCATAAGGACTAAACATGGAAGCACAAGAACTGGAGAGAACACATAAACTAGCTTTCTTCCATGAACCCTAGGTACAAGGTGGAACTACTCACGACACATCACGGAGGTGATCATGGTTGATGAAGTGGCCTCCGGAGATGAAACCTCTCTCCAACAGGATGCTAGGACAGAACTTCTGTTGATCCCGATCTTGGAATCACGGCGGTGAAGGAACAGAGACGAAAACTGGGAAAAGGACTCCGCTTCGAGGGTTTCTAGAATATGAGGAATAAATAAACGCAAAGAAGGGCACCGAGGGTGGCCCCACCTAGCCAAGCGGCCAAGGGGCGCGTCGATCTCCTGGTCGCGCCAGGAAGGCACCTGGCCAGGGGTGGCCCCCCTCCAGCTGTTCTTCGGGCTTCTGCTTTCTCTTGCCAGGGAGTGCCGTTGTGAAGGGTTCGACATGTCATTCATCGTTCAGTTTAGACATACACCGATCTTTCCATTCTCCACCGTTGTGGAAAGTCCTCTATGTATACTTTAGTCTCCGAAGCTGAGTGACACGGGATGTTATTCCGGAGAGCCCCAGTTGTGAAAGTATTTAGTATACCCAGATATTCAACTTTCTATTCAGATAGTGTTTTCTGTTGTTACACGTTAATGTTTCATCTCTTCATTGCACTTGTTTGAGAAAATCTTTACTCACACTTGTTTATGATTTCTTGCTTTTATTTGGCTTTCATGTACTTGGAGTAGCGGCATGCATGGGTGGGAGTAGTGAACCTTCAAATGTTCACGTCACATTATTCACCTACCTTTAGATATTATAAATTTGATAATAGACTCTTGTTCACATTTATATCACTTAGCATCGTATCCCTTTTTTCAGTGTGATCCCTTTTGCTTTAGTTTTGCTAACATAGTTCTCCGAGTGATCCATTATATGAAATGCTTGGATGAGTATTCATGATTATCGTTGGTAAATATGAAACATCGTGTTATCCTTGTTGTCAATGCCCTTGACAAAGAAAGGACATGTTGCCAAAATTTAGAGTATTGTTGTGCACTTGTGTTAATTAGTCTAATGTGGTAGCACCGACAGGTTTGGTAGAAATCTGGAGTGTTACTGACGAGGGGTCACCATCACGACTCCTCTCTGTGAGGGTACCTAGTGCGTGTCGAGGCCAACGGCCCACTAGAAGCCTACTTGGGTGAACCGACATGAATCACAACCAGAAGAATTAAGGCGCAAGACAAGGACTCTTACTTGTAGATTGATTAGGACTCATGTAAACCCCTACCTGGCTATCTATATAAAGCGAGGCAGAGGCACCTCTCTAGACAACTCAATCTCCCCACGCATAGAACTAGACTGATCTCTCTCCACCAAAGCCCTCACGGCATCCGTGTACATCATCATCAATACAAGATCAGACAAGCAACATGTAGGGTTTTCCCTCCGGGGGCCTGAAGCTGGATAAATCGTGTCCCATGTGTCGCTTGTCCATCGTTCCAATCCTCCAACGCGCGGCCACGTTGCACTCCTCCCTCTACGATCTAAACCCAGGGTTCCTAACCATGGGATTTGACGAGGCTGATCCTCATCAATTGACGCCGATCGCGGGGACGACACGTGCGTTAGAATCCGGGTTCGACGGCTTCAATCTAAATCGACAATCGACGATTCATCGACAAAACCTACATCAACATCGATCCATCATGAAGATTAAGATCGAAGCAAAGAAGAATCAATCTGCAAAAATCCGCCGACATACGAAGTTGCACACGTGCCGGACATAGTTTGAGATCGATTATCACGATCGGAACCCAGCTGCAACCGGCCGTACAAGCTCTCAAGAAGTTGCAGAAAAAAAAACCGATCTGATCTGGATGAGGCCCATCCCCCTCGGCTCGACCACTCGATGTGCCCTCGACTGAACCCTGGATAACTCAACCTTCTCTCGACGACGGCGAACACCGTCTCTCATGGCAGCCACGCTGTACCTCCTGCGGACGCCACCGACCTACAGATCGAGCCACCACCGCACTGAAGATCATTTCTCTCGTCCTCACGCGGGTCACCATCGACTCTACCTGTCGCGCCCTCCCATCGACACGAAGAATCCACCGAGATCGATCCCGACTGCAAGTCGCAAGTTCCGTAGGCACCCATGCAGACTCCCATCGAGTTGTTGATGTTTCCATCGACCCATGTACTAGACTATTCAGGCCTAGTTTGGCAGCAAAGTTTTTCTAAAACTGAAGTATTCTAAAACCGAAGTATTTCGCCACCTGGCTAACAAATACCATAGTTTTTCTCCTTTCTCAGTTTTTGAAAAAAAACAGGGTCTGATCTCTTTCTCAAATACTTAAAAAAACCACATTTTTAGAGAATACTTCAGTTTTAAAACCACAGTAATTATTGAACCCAAACACCTTAAAGTATTTAATACTTTATTATTTTTAAAAACTGAAGTATTCTCTAAATACTTTAAAAATACTTTGCTGCCAAAATAGGCCTGAAGCTTTTTCGATCCAAACCAGCCGCGGCTACCTGCGCGTAAAGACCTCAAGCCGCAGATCGAGCCGCCAGAGTGCCGCTCTCGATTCTTCCTGACTGGATGTCGTTCGACCTGTTCCTAATCAACCGTGGAGTCCAGACCTGCAAGTTTCCACTGCCCTTGCTGGTTGCTCGTTTTTCACCATCATGCTCTGCAAGACACCGTCGACCGCTGCTTCCGTCGCCGGACCAATCCGCTACCTATCCGGACGACGACTCCGTTCGCCCGGCCTTCACCGGCTGGCCTTGCGCGCAGTCAGACGATTTTCAACCTGCCAAGACCTCTCGTACACGAGTGTGTACAAGCTCAAAACTCTAGTGGATGGATTGTCCCTCGAAGATGTATGCATTCACTACCACCCGAAGCAAGCTGCTGGATGATTCCTCTTTGAAAATGTATACATGTGCTACTAGCTTTGCTATAAGGATTACTCGAACGGTCGCCACGGCTTCGTCGTTGCGCTAAACGTTATCATACAGATCTTTCTACACCGAGTTTCCTCGACGTCGCTGCATTGACAAACTCCGCCCGTCGCATCGACAACGTTTGAGTGTACGCCGTACGACTCCACTGCACCGACTGCATCCACTGCGTTGACTCCGTCGCATCGACTCTGTCGCCTAAACACTCGGGGTTGGTGGACTCGGTGGCTGAACGTCACAGTCGCTATCACATTGATTCTATTATCTACATAGACTCCAGACGGGGCATCAACTATGGCCACGGCATCGACTCCGTCCTCTACATCGACTCTGGGCACGACATCGACTGCGACCGCGGCGTCGACTCCTTCCTCTACATCGACTCCGGGCGCGACATCGACTACGACCGCGGCGTCGACTCCGTCCTCTACATCAACTCCGTGCGCGGCATTGACTACGACCGTGGCACCGACTCCGTCCTCTACATCGACTACGGGTGCGATATCGACTACGGCCGTGGCGTCGACTCCGTCCTCTACATCGACTCCGGGTGTGGCATCGACTACAGCCGCGGCGTCGACTCCATCCTCTACATCGACTCCGGGCGCGGCATCGACTACGGCCGCGGCGTGGACTTCGTCCTTTACATCAACTCCGGGCACGTCATCGACTACGGCTGCGGCGTCAACCCCGTCCTCTATAGCTACCACGGCCGCGGCGTCGGCTCCGTCCTCTACAGAGACCACGGCCACGGCGTCGACTCTGTCCTCTACATCGACTATGGCCGCGGCATCGACTCCGTCCGCAGCATCGACTCCAGCCACGGCATCGACTACACTCACGCCATACCTATGAAGGATCACAAAACGCTAAGTCCCTCTACTACGAGTCGAAAATTTCTGTTTCTCATATTTTTTAACTTGCTCCGGCCCCACTCGCCACTCGTGAGATATCTTACATCTTCCTGCAGCAAAGCGTTTCGCCCCCCCCCCTCCTAGACAACTATAAGACTCGGGGGCTGCATACACACCGATTTTGCAGGAAATTGAAGACAAGTCAACAAATCTTCATCAACTGCTTCTCGGCCACACGCTGCAACTTTGTCAAGACGACTCCGCCAGCGCGTCGAGTCCTTTCCGACCAGACGCCATGCACCCAACACTGGGGGCTGCACCGTAGAGTCCAAGCAATTGACATCGGGGTTAGTTTCAGCACAACTCGAGCCTATGCCTGACTCTACAAGTCGCACATAGCCTCGGGGGCTACTCCCATCGGGAGCGCTGCCGCGCACCCGACGAACTTCATTGCGCAGATCAAACAAGAAGATGGGGTTAGCTTAACAAACAAATCTAGCCTATGCCCGACTCTGTGAGTCAAACATACCCTCGGGGGCTACTCCCATCGGGAGCGCTAGCACGCACCCGACGAAGCACTGCATGCTCATCCTACGAAAAGACGAACCCGATGCATTCCCGAGCGGACAGTATCTCGTCGTTTTCCATCACCAACAACCCGTCGATTGCGTCATCAGCACTCGACACATCGATGACTTGAGCAGAGGCAGATCTGTTCGGTTCTCAGTCGAATGAATCTTTCTCGATTGATCGTTTTTTCACTTTATTTTTGCTAACTTAGCTTTTTCATTGATTTGATTTCATCAAATAAACTCCCATCGGGAGCGCCTACCACCGCTCAAACAGAGCTGTAAGTGCATCTAGTGCCCCCTTTGAGGTTTTGGAGTATTTGATGACAAAACGGTTAAGGGACTGATGTGTTCGTGAGTATACACAGGAAAACAGTCCCTGAGGATGAGGTTAACCACCGTTGTCGACCCCCCAAAATGTTGAGGAACATGGAAGAAATCGGTGTGTTTCCTGAAGACTGAGGTTGTGCGAAATCCTGAGGAATCAGGATCCTGAAGCTTTCGGCTGAAGTTGAAGCGTACAAGATCCTCAGGACGTTCACGCTAAAGACGAAGTTGAAGCGTAGTCTACGCTAAGATTTTTATACTTCTTGAGTCGTAGGAAAACACCGCACTGTTGGAGGGGTTGAGGAAAATGAGTTTTGTATTTCTGAGGAAGTGCTCAATTAGAAATCCTAAAGAAAACCCAGAGAAATCTCCTGCAGTAGAAATTCAATTCCTCGGGTGTCTGAGACGATGTTCTTCAGGACTGTAAGAGCAAAGTTATACCCCCATGGTTTTGGATATTGTTGGACAAAACAGTAGAGCGGTCTCCAGAGTGATAGTCTGGTTCACCATGGTGGCGAAGTCGGGGAAGACGTGCAAAGCCAGTGCAAGCTGGAGATCTGGGTTGATCCCATCACGGAACTTCTCTTGCCTACTTGCATCATTGGGGAGGTCACTTGTAGCATAGCGGGAGAGGCGGAGGAATTCCCTCTGGTATGCCTCGACAGTTTTGTTGCCCTGAACGAGGTTGCGGAACTCGGCCTTCATACGGTTCATAATCGCCTGGGGGACATAACGAGCGCGGAAGGCAGTCTTGAAGTCATTCCAGGTGACGACAGTCCCTTCAGCTAGCGAGCCCTTGTAAGTGTCCCACCACTGAGCAGCGGGACCACGCAGGAAATAGGACGCGAAGGTGACATAATCAGCAGCGCTCACATTAGCGAACTCCAGCTGACGAGTGATGTCACGAAGCCAATCATCAGCATCCAGTGGCTGTTCCGGTTGGTGGAAGAGAGGGGGATTGAGACGCATGAAATCCCGTAGAGTAACCACAGGCGGTTGGTTCTGGTGCTGGTTCTGGTTCTGATTCTGATTCTGGAGCTGATCTATGACTCCTTGCATAAACACTTGGTTCATCTGAAACTGCTGCATCATTGCGGCCATGTAGTCCGGCGGCGGGGGTGGATCGTTGGCACCACGACCACGACCACGACCACCACGACCAGCCATCCTGCTAGAATTTAATAGGGGTATTTCAGCGATGAACAACTTAACGAAATACCGGAAACGAGTAAGAGGTAAAGCGACAACAAGGAGGAGGCGCGGATATATAGGAGTAGTCATATAAGACATACACATCCACACATAGAATCAATCGAAAATCGGGCAGCGTAACGTCGTAGAAATTAAGGAAAAAGGACACACTAGGCGGCGCGCAGACCGCGGTAAGGATTACACGACGCGACATAGATTCCACTATGTCAATCACTCCGCAAGAAAACTGTTGGCCACAAGAGTTGATGCCAGAGAACGCGCGGCCTGCCCAGAATGAGAATGGGATCCGCGGTCCGGGATCTGGGGTACGACTCCTGCGACACGACTCAATCAATGGGGGTAGCACCAAAATCACCGGGTGGAATCAAGAGAACGTGATCCTAATGTCGGATTTTGTAAAACTTACCAGCAAGGATAAGAGAGCAGATTGCCAGAGCATAGGTAAGGAGTAAAGGATCCTAACACCATAGATATCACATGCAGCGACATCGATGTGGGCCCGTAAGCCAAACATTAAGTTAGAAAAATAGTTTTTCAAAGTCTAGACTCAACTTCGACCAGGTAGTGGTTGGGTGGCTTCCTACAGGCAGTCGGCTCTGATACCAACTTGTGACGCCCCCAAAATCAATCCGTGTACAGTAATCATACACGCAGGTTACACGACTGAGATTAGGGTGCCACGGTGAGAATATCACAGCACAACACTAAACACAAAAGGATAAACCAATATGTTACAATAAAGGGGAGTCACGCGGACCCGAATACATAAGTTATACAAGCCATAATATCTGAGTACAGACATAGTTAGTCAAGTTTTGCGTTAAGAAGGCTAACACAAATAACATCAGAGATACAGATCGAAAAGGCAAGGCCTCCTGCCTGGGAGCCTCCGAAACTACTCCTGGTCCTGGTCAGCGGGGGTCTCGACGTAGTAGTATCCACCTCCGGGGTACTCCTGCTCCTGGGCTCCAACGTCGACTGCAGCGGCCGATCAGGCAAAACAGTAAAGGAAATAAAGCAGGTGAGTATCTAGTATACCCGCGAGTCTTACGTCCGCTACTAAGCATTATGCATTGTATCAACGGAAAGAAGAGGCTGTATATAGTGGACTGAAAGACAGAAATCCAGAGCAAGGGTAAGAAGCTAGGCCTATCGAAGACTAGCATCTTCCGACGATGTCTTGCAGCATGAGGTAAGAATCAGCCAACAGTTCATATAAAGCATAAAGTAACAACGAAGCAGAAGTTGCTGCAACATTGTATAATATAAGTTGTAATGATTAACAATAATAATAATGTCTCCGAGTTCACCTCCTCGACATCCCCGCGAGGAAGAGAACCCGGAACCATACAGTTTAATAATAATAGTTTCTAGTGGTAAGATCCAGCTTCAGCATAAAGCGTCCTGTTACCGTGGACACGGCTATTCGAATAGATTAAACTCCCTGCAGGGGTGCACTACTGTTCAGCCTGCACGCTCGGATCTCCAGGGTGGCGTGAACCTTGTTAGGGAACGCCCCACCGAGGCTATCCGACACGACGCAGCCCATCCTAGGCTCAACAGAGAGGCCATCCGCCGGACTATATCCTATGCGCCAAGGGGTCTAGGTCCTTCACCCTTGCACGCTCCTGCACGGTGCGAGTCTGGCCGGTGAAGCAAAAGCAAATCCAAACACACCTGCTGCAGCAAAAGACAAGACCACTTCCCGGCGATCAGGCCGCAGTACTGCTGATGTCTGAAGAGCTTTCGGACGAACTACGACGCGGAGGGCCCACACCGTAATCCCACGTGTAGGTAGTGCGTACAGACCAACGGGCCTCTCAAGTCATCCGCCGAACCATTTAGCATTTTAATTAACCTGCGCGACAACCGTTATCGTTGCCTCGACTTAACCGACCCGCGGTCAACGACAGCAGTCAGGACCACCAGTACATCGGTGCCTGCCCTGTCGTCCCACCAAGTCACTGCGGTTACCAACAAGGTGAACCGTCTCCTTACCTTGTCTCGCGTGTGCTCTTGGTAGAGCTCGACTTTCGTGGTGTGGTAACTCTCGCGAGATACGAGCAGGGGCCAAGCACGCCAGTAACGTCGGTCGTACCCTCCCTGTCGTTCCCGACGATATACCTCTCGCGGGCACCGTTGGGTCGCCCGACTTCTTACCTTAAGGACAACCATTGTTCAGGACCCTATGGCGGCAAGACAAAGTCAGCCTCGGGTGGAGTACAAGGATTACTCCTTGATAGCTCACACTTGAGGTGACTAGGCATAACCCAGATAGGGGCCTTGGACGGTGTCTGCATTGTACCGTACCTGTGCAGTTATAATATTTGTAACTGTGTTCACTCCCCTGAGTGATCACGGCCCGCTATCTAATCCTAGCTAACAATGCGCAGGGCTCACTGCTGAATAATGCATAAGTAATAATGGGCAGCATAGGATAAAGGAAAGGTACATCAAGGGGCGACAAAATCAGGCTATGCAATTGAATAGGAGTATAACGTAGCAGCAGCAGTAACAATGCCTAGTGCAAGAAATGTACGGAAAGGTAGGCGATATCTGGGGAAGAGAATGGCTCTGCTTGCCTGCAAGCTCGACGGTAGGGGTAGGATCGTCGACGAAGTAGTCGTACCCGGCAGCGGTGTAGTCGGCGGTAGCAGCGGGGTCTACCGAAGATTAATGGGGGGAGGAAACAGTAAATACACAACAATGATATACAAACATATGCATGACATGACAGATGAAATGTTAACGGTGTTCTAACGCAGTGCAATGCACGTTGCTCGGAGCGGGAATTCATCTGAGGATGTACTACCGGCTCCAGGTGATTACCGGACAGGGTGACCGGAGGGGGAAGGATCAAGCCGGAGGTGTCGTGGGTACCGTAAAAACATAAGGGGGGGTGTCTCCGTGCTAGTTGATCTATTCCGAACAACTTTCGTGTTCGGAATAAATTCATCCGGGTACTTTTTATCGGTACCGGGAATTATCGACAAACAGCCCGGAGGGGGGAATGTCGATGATCGGTGTGCTAGGGGGGTGGGGTAGACATACGAATAGCGTATCCGTATTCGTTATATTTTTTTGATCAACTTTCATGTATAAAGTTTTTCGATCCGAGTTACGGTTTAAAAGATATTGAATTTATAAGTTTAAATCAATTTATAATCATTTTTGCATTTCTTTTATTTATTAAACAGAACATTATCCATAACAGAGTTGACTGGTCAAACCTGACCAGTGGGACCCACTGGTCAGCCTCACATGCTTAACTAATCATTTTTATTAATTTAAATCACCCTGGACCCACATGTCATCCTCATAGTTTAATAAAATCATTAAATATATTTATATGACAGTGGGGTCCATCTGTAAGTCACACATACTATAATTAGCCATTTTAATAAATCCATAAAAAGGGCAGGGCCCACATGTCTGTCACTCAGGGGGGGGGGGGTTAGCTGTTAACTAGGGGGGTTAATTAGATTAGCTTTAATCTTTAGTTAGGGGTGGGGGGGGGTTATCCAGCCGGGCCCTACCAGGCAGTGACAGGGGGGGGGAGCTTAAGCTCCATGGCTCTATCGCCATTAGAGGCCGACGACGAACGGCACACGGCGAGGTCGTCTCGGCCATCTCCGGCGAGGGGCGAGGCATTGGGGGGGCATGGCCACGCGCGAGCGTGCGCACACAATGGAGAACGCGGCCAGGACGGGAGGGGCTCTGGCGCGCGGCCGGCCGAGCTAGACGAGCTCGAGCCCGTGGCCATGGAGGCCACGATGGCCCGCGGCGACGCAGCGCACCAATTCTAGCGGGGGAGGAGGCCAGACGAAGCTGCGCTCACCGGGGCGCGCGATGGAGGGCTCGGGGAGGCGCGAGGCGTCCTGTGGTGGCGACAATTCAGCGACGAGGCACCGGGCCGAGGTGGAAGGGAACGGCGAAGGGAAGGTCACCCGGCGCGTCTCGGGTCTGATTCGCCGTCGTCGTCGAAGGAGGCGTCCACGCCGGTGGTCCTGGACACGTTCTCGGGGCTCGGCGAGGTGGTTGGCCGCGTGAGCTCACGCCGGCGCATCCATGGCGGCTCGGGCAGCACGAGGCAGAGAGGGAGGGAGGTGATGGGGGGATCTGGGAGGGGGGGGCGAACGAGCTAGGGTTCCAGGGGGGGCGGCCTGGCCTTGTAGGCCGCCGGGGGAGTGGCCGGATGGCCGCCACGGCGGCTCGGCGGCGTCTGGCCGCGCGATGCGCGCCACGCCATGCCATGCCGTACGGGAGGAGGGAGACAACCGGGGTGGTGGGCTGGGCCGGATTCGGTCCAGGGGGGAGGGGAGGTTGGGCCATGGTGGGGGTGGGCTCGGGCAGTAGATTAGGTTTGTAGGTTTCTTTTTTTTTCCTTTTCTGTAATTTTCTTTTTGTAATTATTTTATATACTCTGGCATTTTTATAAAATGTGGCATGTGACCCATAATTGTTTTTATACCGTAGGCTAGTGCCACAAAATTTTCCATAGCACTATAAATACCCAAACCCATATGGTTTTGGTCCAGTGATTATTTGAGATTTTATAAAAGTGGTTCCAAGATTTTTGGAAAAGATTTATTGTCACCCTATTTTTTTAATATTCATCAAAGGCATTTTAGGGTTTGTTCGAATTTTAATTCAAATGGCTTGGACTTTGTTTTCATCCATGATGATCAAGGTCCATGGATCACATTGCCTGCAACAATATCAAAGGAGAATTTGAATTTGAACTGAACCAGTTGATCAAACAAAAGTTTTGAATAGTACAGATGAACAGTAACAGTGATTACTGTTCACTGACAGTGAGGGTGTTACAAATCTCCCCCACTATAGGAATTCTCGTCCCGAGAATCTAAGCGGTAGAGGGGAAAAGATCGGGGTATTCCTCACGAAGACGATCTTCGCGTTCCCAAGTGGCTTCATCTTCAGAATGATTCGACCACTGAACTTTGAGGAACCTCGTCGTCTTGTTGTGGGTCTTGCGTTCAGACTGATCGAGAATGCGGCTCGGATGTTCTTGATAAGTCAAGTCCTGTTGCAGCTCAATCATATCATGTTCCACTTCGCGAATAGGGTCCTTGAAGTAGCGTCGGAGTTGCGACACGTGGAAGACATCGTGGACTTGAGAGAGGTTTGGCGGCAATTCCAATCGATATGCCACTGGTCCACTCCTGGAAAGGATACGGAACGGGCCAATGTAGCGAGGAGCTAACTTGCCTTTGATTCCGAAACGATGAGTGCCCCTCATGGGAGTGACACGAAGGTAAGCATATTCGCCAGGTTGATAGACCATTTCCTTGTGCTTGCGATCATAGTTGCTCTTCTGACGAGACTGAGCAGCTTTCAAGTGTTCACGGATAACGCGAACCTGATCTTCGGCATGCTGTATGATGTCCGGACCAATGAGAGTTCGTTCTCCAGTCTCTGACCAATTCAGAGGGGTTCGACACTTACGTCCATAGAGAACTTCAAAGGGTGCCATCTTCAGACTAGCTTGATAGCTATTGTTGTACGAGAATTCAGCAAATGGAAGAGATTCCTCCCATTTCTTACCGAATGAGATGACACAAGCTCGAAGCATGTCTTCAAGCACTTGGTTGACTCGTTCGACTTGTCCTTGCGACTGGGGGTGATAAGAAGTACTGAAGCTTAGATGAGTGCCCATAGCTTCTTGGAAACTATCCCAGAACTTTGAGGTGAAAATGCTGCCTCGGTCGGAACTGATCTCCAACGGAATACCATGGAGGGAAACAATTCTGGAAACATACAAGTCTGCCAACTGACTAGCAGAGATCGTCTCCTTGACAGGCAGAAAATGAGCAACCTTGGAGAATCGGTCGATGACGACAAAGATCGCATCATGACCTTTCTGTGATCGGGGAAATCCGGTGACGAAGTCCATTTCAATCTTGTCCCATTTCCATTCAGGAATAGAGAGTGGTTGCAGAGTACCAGCAGGTCTTTGGTGTTCGGCTTTCACGCGACGGCAAACGTCACACTCATCAACATAACGAGCAATGTCTTGTTTCATGTTAGACCACCAGTACCGCTGACGAATGTCTTGGTACATTTTGGTACTACCAGGGTGAATTGACAAAGGAGTATCATGAGCTTCTTTCATGACATCAGAGGCGTAATTCAGGTTGGCCTTGGCTACCGGAACCACTAAACGACCCTTGAAGTACACCGCATTATCATCATTTTCATCAATAGTGAAGAATGAGGGCTCTCCGCTGGCGACACGACGCTTAATCTTCCAAATGTCAGAGTCATAATGTTGTACCGTCTTGATGCGGGTGTCGAGGTCTGGTTGGACCACCAAGGAGTTCACATATCCCTGCGGAACAATTTTGATGTTCAGCTTGCGGAGTTCTGCATACAGACGTGGCTGTTGCACTTGAACTTCAAGTTCACTACAATAGGCTTTGCGGCTTAAGGCATCGGCCACCACATTAGCTTTGCCAGGGGTGTAAGAAATTCCCATGTTGTAGTCGGCTATTGTCTCGAGCCATCTCTGTTGGCGGAGATTCAGGTCGGGTTGCGTAAACAGGTACTTCAGGCTTTGGTGGTCGGTGAAGATCTCGCAACGATTACCGACGAGGTAATGTCGCCACAGCTTCAATGCATAAATTACCGCTGCCAATTCGAGATCATGAGTTGGATAGTTTTCTTCGTGAGCACGCAACTGACGAGAGCCATAAGCAATCACTTTGCGCTCTTGCATTAGGACACAGCCTAATCCTTGACGAGATGCGTCGCAATATATCACAAAGTCCTTCTGAGTATCAGGCGGAGCAAGCACGGGGGGAGAAGTGAGCTTGTCCTTGAGGGCCTGGAAACTTTCCTGACATTTATCTGTCCACTCAAACTTGACGCCTTTGTGAAGCAGGTTAGTCAGAGGCCTGGCAATCTTGGAGAAGTCCTCAAAAAAACGGCGGCAATAGCTGGCAAGGCCAAGGAAACTTCGGACTTGCTTGACAGTCCTGGGCGGAGTCCAGGAAAGAATAGCCTGGATACGTTCGGGGTTGACGGCAACGCCATCCTTGGAAATCACATGACCAAGGTAGGTTACTTCGGGAAGCCAGAACTCACACTTAGAATACTTAGCATAGAGTTTGTGTTCTCGAAGCTTTTCAAGTATAAGGCGAAGATGCTCAGCATGTTCTGCATCGGTCTTGGAGTAAATCAATATATCATCCAGATAAACCACGACAAACTTGTCGAGATATTCCATGAATATAAAGTTCATCAATCTGGAGAAGGTGGCTGGTGCATTCGTCAAGCCAAAGGACATGACAGTGTACTCATATGACCCATAGCGAGTAATGAATGCAGTCTTCGGGATGTCCTCATCACGGACTCGGATCTGATGGTAACCCAACCTTAAGTCGAGTTTTGAAAATACCGTGGATCCAGCAAGTTGATCATAAAGATCATTGATCCGAGGGAGGGGGTACTTGTTCTGTATCGTGGCCTGGTTGATAGGTCGGTAATCTTGGACCAAACGGTTCGTGCCATCACTCTTCTTGACAAAGAGCGAAGGTGCTCCCCAAGCAGAGGAACTAGGACGGATGAAGCCTTTCTCGAGGGCCGTGTCGATCTCCTTCTTCAATTCCAGGAGGTGGTGAGGTGGCATCTTATATGGGCGCTTGGCAATAGGGACGGTGCCAGGCTTCAAGTCGATGACGAATTCAACTTCTCTGATCGGGGGTATCCCCGGCAGTTCTTCTGGGAATACGTCGGTAAAATCACAAACGATTGGGACTTTCTCAATCCCTTCGAGAGGTGCGACATTCAAGGAATTCAGAGCATATATACGAGCTTCGGCATTCATTGACACAATGGCAGTGTGACTCAAAATCGCGCCAGAAGGATGAAAAAGTTGGATGACCTTGGTGCCACAATAAAGTGCGGCATTGTGGGTTTTTAGCCAATCCATGCCAAGGATAAGGTCGATGGTGGAGGTTTTCAGAATGTGTGGAGAAACCATGAACTCAAATCTTTCAATCTCGACAGTGAGGTTAGGTGCAACCATGTCGACACGACACTAGGTACCGGGAGTCCGGACTATTAAGGGGGTATGCATCTTTTCGTGGTAAATGCCATGCTTAGAAGCAAATGCTCCAGACATAAATGAATGCGATGCTCCTGTATCAAATAAAACAGTAGCAGGTATTGAGTTAACGAGGAGTGTACCCATCACAGTAGCGGGCTGTTCCTGAGCTGCTTCAACATCAATGTTGTAAGCATGACCACGAGCATGAGGGTTTGACCCAGTATTATAGTTGAGGGTCCCATTGTTGCCACGACCATTTCCGCGGCCAGCAGGGTGAACTACCAGTTGATTCTATCGCTGAGGGCAGTCTCGGGAAATATGGCCTGGCTGACGGCACTTGAAACACAGGCCATCCTGAGGACGGAGGGGTGCAGTCTCAGTCTTCGGCTGTCTCGGCGGGGGCGGAGGCAGACGGGGTGCAACATACGACGGCCTTGCTGCAGGGGCAGTTGGACGCATAAGACTGTGTGGAAGCCAAACGCGTTGCTTCTGTGATGTGCCCGAAGATGAGCCAGCATCACGGGGGCGCTTCGACGAACCACCGAACTTAAGCTGAGCGGTCTCCAGAGTGATAGTCTGGTTCACCATGGTGGCGAAGTCGGGGAAGACGTGCAAAGCCAGTGCAAGCTGGAGATCTGGGTTGAGCCCATCACGGAACTTCTCTTGCCTACTTGCATCATTGGGGAGGTCACTTGTAGCATAGCGGGAGAGGCGGAGGAATTCCCTCTGGTATGCCTCGGCAGTTTTGTTGCCCTGAACGAGGTTGCGGAACTCGGCCTTCATACGGTTCATAATCGCCTGGGGGACATAACGAGCGCGGAAGGCAGTCTTGAAGTCATTCCAGGTGACGACAGTCCCTTCAGCTAGCGAGCCCTTGTAAGTGTCCCACCACTGAGCAGCGGGACCACGCAGGAAATAGGACGCGAAGGTGACATAATCAGTAGCGCTCACATTAGCGAACTCCAGCTGACGAGTGATGTCACGAAGCCAATCATCAGCATCCAGTGGCTGTTCCGGTTGGTGGAAGAGAGGGGGATTGAGACGCATGAAATCCCGTAGAGTAACCACAGGCGGTTGGTTCTGGTGCTGGTTCTGGTTCTGATTCTGATTCTGGAGCTGATCTATGACTCCTTGCATAAACACTTGGTTCATCTGAAACTGCTGCATCATTGCGGCCATGTAGTCCGGCGGCGGGGGTGGATCGTTGGCACCACGACCACGACCACGACCACCACGACCAGCCATCCTTCTAGAATTTAACAGGGGTATTTCAGCGATGAACAACTTAACGAAATACCGGAAACGAGTAAGAGGTAAAGCGACAACAAGGAGGAGGCGCGGATATATAGGAGTAGTCATATAAGACATACACATCCACACATAGAATCAATCGAAAATCGGGCAGCGTAACGTCGTAGAAATTAAGGAAAAAGGACACACTAGGCGGCGCGCAGACCGCGGTAAGGATTACACGACGCGACATAGATTCCACTATGTCAATCACGCCGCAAGAAAACTGTTGGCCACAAGAGTTGATGCTAGAGAACGCGCGGCCTGCCCAGAATGAGAATGGGATCCGTGGTCCGGGATCTGGGGTACGACTCCTGCGACACGACTCAATCAATGGGGGTAGCACCAAAAACACCGGGTGGAATCAAGAGAACGTGATCCTAATGTCGGATTTTGTAAAACTTACCAGCAAGGATAAGAGAGCAGATTGCCAGAGCATAGGTAAGGAGAAAAGGATCCTAACACCATAGATATCACATGCAGCGACATCGATGTGGGCCCGTAAGCCAAACATTAAGTTAGAAAAATAGTTTTTCAAAGTCTAGACTCAACTTCGACCAGGTAGTGGTTGGGTGGCTTCCTACAGGCAGTCGGCTCTGATACCAACTTGTGACGCCCCCAAAATCAATCCGTGTACAGTAATCATACACGCAGGGTACACGACTGAGATTAGGGTGCCACGGTGAGAATATCACAGCACAACACTAAACACAAAAGGATAAACCAATATGTTACAATAAAGGGGAGTCACGCGGACCCGAATACATAAGTTATACAAGCCATAATATCTGAGTACAGACATAGTTAGTCAAGTTTTGCCTTAAGAAGGCTAACACAAATAACATCAGAGATACAGATCGAAAAGGCAAGGCCTCCTGCCTGGGAGCCTCCGAAACTACTCCTGGTCCTGGTCAGCGGGGGTCTCGACGTAGTAGTATCCACCTCCGGGGTACTCCTGCTCCTGGGCTCCAACGTCGACTGCAGCGGCCGATCAGGCAAAACAGTAAAGGAAATAAAGCAGGTGAGTATCTAGTATACCCGCGAGTCTTACGTCCGCTACTAAGCATTATGCATTGTATCAACGGAAAGAAGAGGCTGTATATAGTGGACTGAAAGACAGAAATCCAGAGCAAGGGTAAGAAGCTAGGCCTATCGAAGACTAGCATCTTCCGACGATGTCTTGCAGCATGAGGTAAGAATCAGCCAACAGTTCATATAAAGCATAAAGTAACAACGAAGCAGAAGTTGCTGCAACATTGTATAATATAAGTTGTAATGATTAACAATAATAATAATGTCTCCGAGTTCACCTCCTCGACATCCCCGCGAGGAAGAGAACCCGGAACCATACAGTTTAATAATAATAGTTTCTAGTGGTAAGATCCAGCTTCAGCATAAAGCGTCCTGTTACCGTGGACACGGCTATTCGAATAGATTAAACTCCCTGCAGGGGTGCACTACTGTTCAGCCTGCACGCTCGGATCTCCAGGGTGGCGTGAACCTTGTTAGGGAACGCCCCACCGAGGCTATCCGACACGACGCAGCCCATCCTAGGCTCAACAGAGAGGCCATCCGCCGGACTATATCCTATGCGCCAAGGGGTCTAGGTCCTTCACCCTTGCACGCTCCTGCACGGTGCGAGTCTGGCCGGTGAAGCAAAAGCAAATCCAAACACACCTGTTGCAGCAAAAGACAAGACCACTTCCCGGCGATCAGGCCGCAGTACTGCTGACGTCTGAAGAGCTTTCGGACGAACTACGACGCGGAGGGCCCACACCGTAATCCCACGTGTAGGTAGTGCGTACAGACCAACGGGCCTCTCAAGTCATCCGCCGAACCATTTAGCATTTTAATTAACCTGCGCGACAACCGTTATCGTTGCCTCGACTTAACCGACCCGCGGTCAACGACAGCAGTCAGGACCACCAGTACATCGGTGCCTGCCCTGTCGTCCCACCAAGTCACTGCGGTTACCAACAAGGTGAACCGTCTCCTTACCTTGTCTCGCGTGTGCTCTTGGTAGAGCTCGACTTTCGTGGTGTGGTAACTCTCGCGAGATACGAGCAGGGGCCAAGCACGCCAGTAACGTCGGTCGTACCCTCCCTGTCGTTCCCGACGATATACCTCTCGCGGGCACCGTTGGGTCGCCCGACTTCTTACCTTAAGGACAACCGTTGTTCAGGACCCTATGGCGGCAAGACAAAGTCAGCCTCGGGTGGAGTACAAGGATTACTCCTTGATAGCTCACACTTGAGGTGACTAGGCATAACCCAGATAGGGGCCTTGGACGGTGTCTGCATTGTACCGTACCGTACCTGTGCAGTTATAATATTTGTAACTGTGTTCACTCCCCTGAGTGATCACGGCCCGCTATCTAATCCTAGCTAACAATGCGCAGGGCTCACTGCTGAATAATGCATAAGTAATAATGGGCAGCATAGGATAAAGGAAAGGTACATCAAGGGGCGACAAAATCAGGCTATGCAATTGAATAGGAGTATAACGTAGCAGCAGCAGTAACAATGCCTAGTGCAAGAAATGTACGGAAAGGTAGGCGATATCTGGGGAAGAGAATGGCTCTGCTTGCCTGCAAGCTCGACGGTAGGGGTAGGATCGTCGACGAAGTAGTCGTACCCGGCAGCGGTGTAGTCGGCGGTAGCAGCGGGGTCTACCGAAGATTAATGGGGGGAGGAAACAGTAAATACACAGCAATGATATACAAACATATGCATGACATGACAGATGAAATGTTAACGGTGTTCTAACGCAGTGCAATGCACGTTGCTCGGAGCGGGAATTCATCTGAGGATGTACTACCGGCTCCGGGTGATTACCGGACAGGGTGACCGGAGGGGGAAGGATCAAGCCGGAGGTGTCGTGGGTACCGGAAAAACATCAGGGGGGTGTCTCCGTGCTAGTTGATCTATTCCGAACAACTTTCGTGTTCGGAATAAATTCATCCGGGTACTTTTTATCGGTACCGGGAATTATCGACAAACAGCCCGGAGGGGGGAATGTCGATGATCGGTGTGCTAGGGGGGTGGGGTAGACATACGAATAGCGTATCCGTATTCGTTATATTTTTTTGATCAACTTTCATGTATAAAGTTTTTCGATCCGAGTTACGGTTTAAAAGATATTGAATTTATAAGTTTAAATCAATTTATAATCATTTTTGCATTTCTTTTATTTATTAAATAGAACATTATCCATAACAGAGTTGACTGGTCAAACCTGACCAGTGGGACCCACTGGTCAGCCTCACATGCTTAACTAATCATTTTTATTAATTTAAATCACCCTGGACCCACATGTCATCCTCATAGTTTAATAAAATCATTAAATATATTTATATGACAGTGGGGTCCATCTGTAAGTCACACATACTATAATTAGCCATTTTAATAAATCCATAAAAAGGGCAGGGCCCACATGTCTGTCACTCAGGGGGGGGGTTAGCTGTTAACTAGGGGGGTTAATTAGATTAGCTTTAATCTTTAGTTAGGGGGGGGGTTATCCAGCCGGGCCCTACCAGACAGTGACAGGGGGGGAGCTTAAGCTCCATGGCTCTATCGCCATTAGAGGCCGACGACGAACGGCACACGGCGAGGTCGTCTCGGCCATCTCCGGCGAGGGGCGAGGCATTGGGGGGGCATGGCCACGCGCGAGCGTGCGCACACAATGGAGAACGCGGCCAGGACGGGAGGGGCTCGGGCGCGCGGCCGGCCGAGCTAGACGAGCTCGAGCCCGTGGCCATGGAGGCGACGATGGCCCGCGACGACGCAGCGCACCAATTCTAGCGGGGGAGGAGGCCAGACGAAGCTGCGCTCACCGGGGCGCGCGATGGAGGGCTCGGGGAGGCGCGAGGCGTCCTGTGGTGGCGACAATTCGGCGACGAGGCACCGGGCCGAGGTGGAAGGGAACGGCGAAGGGAAGGTCACCCGGCGCGTCTCGGGTCTGATTCGCCGTCGTCGTCGAAGGAGGCGTCCACGCCGGTGGTCCTGGACACGTTCTCGGGGCTCGGCGAGGTGGTTGGCCGCGTGAGCTCACGCCGGCGCATCCATGG
Organism: Bromus sterilis; assembly: GCA_950022295.1. Classification (NCBI taxonomy): domain Eukaryota; kingdom Viridiplantae; phylum Streptophyta; class Magnoliopsida; order Poales; family Poaceae; genus Bromus; species Bromus sterilis. Next base: position 284,016,661 of record OX465597.1, read on the forward strand.
CGGCTCGGGCAGCACGAGGCAGAGAGGGAGGGAGGTGATGGGGGGGATCTGGGAGGGGGGCGAACGAGCTAGGGTTCCAGGGGGGGCGGCCTGGCCTTGTAGGCCGCCGGGGGAGTGGCCGGATGGCCGCCACGGCGGCTCGGCGGCGTCTGGCCGCGCGATGCGCGCCACGCCATGCCATGCCGTACGGGAGGAGGGAGACAACCGGGGTGGTGGGCTGGGCCGGATTCGGTCCAGGGGGGGAGGGGAGGTTGGGCCATGGTGGGGGTGGGCTCGGGCAGTAGATTAGGTTTGTAGGTTTCTTTTTTTTTCTTTTCTGTAATTTTCTTTTTGTAATTATTTTATATACTCTGGCATTTTTATAAAATGTGGCATGTGATCCATAATTGTTTTTATACCGTAGGCTAGTGCCACAAAATTTTCCATAGCACTATAAATACCCAAACCCATATGGTTTTGGTCCAGTGATTATTTGGGATTTTATAAAAGTGGTTCCAAGATTTTTGGAAAAGATTTATTGTCACCCTATTTTTTTAATATTCATCAAAGGCATTTTAGGGTTTGTTCGAATTTTAATTCAAATGGCTTGGACTTTGTTTTCATCCATGATGATCAAGGTCCATGGATCACATTGCTTGCAACAATATCAAAGGAGAATTTGAATTTGAACTGAACCAGTTGATCAAACAAAAGTTTTGAACAGTACAGATGAACAGTAACAGTGATTACTGTTCACTGATAGTGAGGGTGTTACACAGAGTTGAGAAATCTCATGTGCACTACGTAATGCTTCACCAGCGAAGACTTAGTTCTTTCGGCTACTGAAGCAGAACCAAGTCCGTGAGTCAGCTTTACTTGGACCGCAAGTAAAGTTGCGCTTTGATTGGAAATATGACCGTTGCGGACAGGTGTCAAGCTGTCACATCGGGTCACTTCAGTCATTTCGCACCTAGGGATTTGCACCTATAAATACGCCACCCCCGCCTCATTGGTGGGTGGCTGCTCCAAGATTATTTCCTTACAGTGAAGAGAGAGTAACCCCACTGAAGCAAACCGAAAAACCCATCCACCGAAGCATAAGTCCTACTGATCTGAGTTGATTCATTATGACTTAGGAAGAAGTTTGCTAGCCTTTTTATCTTGGAGAACTGCAATTCTCCTAGACGGTTAGAGAGTTGTTCTTCAGAGAGCGAAGATTTATTGTCGCCTCGAAGTCCAGTTTGTCAAAGGTTTCGGTGATTTCCTCAATAATGAACCATGAGTGAAGAACTGACCAAACTCAAGGAGATTGGTGCAGTGGAGATATGGACGGAGAGAGGTTAGCTCCTGTGTTCAATCACAAGTCCCTCCAACCAGACGTAGCACTTTGCAGAGTGTGAACTGGTCGAACAAACATCGCCGAGTCAAGAGTTCGTTTCACTTTCTGCACTTACATTCAGTTTATCAATTGCTTCAGTGATTTGTTTCAATGCAATTGATTCGATGCTTTTAATTCGCTATGTTATGCTTCAATCCTGTTCTGCTTCAATGTTTACCTTTCTGTTGAATCTCTTCTGCTGCTAAGTTATGCTTCACTTCATAGTTTCATGCAAAAATTTGAAGTGATCATTCACCCCCTCCCCCTCTGATCACATACTTGGTCTTACAAGGACACTGAGGAATTTGTCTTCGGTTGAGGAGTCAGGAAACCGCCAGTGCAGTTCGCCTGAAGAAAGTGAGAGAGTGTGTTCCGACCGTGCCACGTGTCACGTGGAGAGTGCTGGTACCGATCCAGCCAACGGTCCGAAGGGTGGGCATGGAAGTAATTTTATGCATGGACATTTATGTCCGTTCACCTGGGGTTGCTCCCCGGCTATAAATAGCCGCCCCCAGCCCCATTTGTGGGTTGGCTGCTCCGAGAGAAAAACTAACACTTGTCATTTGAGAGCAACCCACCTCTGAAGAAACTGAAGAACCTAAGTGAGGAAAACCACCAGCCTGAGTAGTTGAGCATTTCTGAGGAAGTCGGTTCGAGTGATCCGAAGCTTTTTACTCTTGAAGACTGTGATCTTCCATCTGGTGTAGAAGTCATCAGTCTGAGGAAGTCAAGATGCAATTGTGACTTCCCTGAGTGAACTGAGTCTGTGAAGGTTTCGGGAGTCTACCTTGAAGACTCACCTGAGTTATTGGACAGAGTTTGAGGACTTTAGTTCAAGGAGAATAAGGTGAAGACTATGTCTTCTGAGTTCAATCTCAGCCTCTTCAACCAGATGTAGAGTTGTCACAGCAACTCGAACTGGTTCATCAAGTCTATGTCTTCAGTGGCCTGGTGCTAGTTCTTCAACCTCAACTTTTATGTTTATGCACCGATGACTCATCCTGATGCCTCTCTTTCTGTCACAACCCCAAGTTAGGTATGTGCTAGGGTAAGCATAGGCCTTTGCATCATGATAAAAATTTCAAAAGAAATCAAAATGGGAGAGAGAACACCCCCAGATGAATTAATTCAAATGGCCAGATAAAAAGTTTCTCCAAAAATTCCTTTTGTATTTTTGAAAACTCCCATAAATGAGTGTGATCACATATCAAGTGATGTGGGACCAAACCCATGCTCATGGATTTTTCAAATATTCAAACAGGAGCATGGATTTAAATTTAAAACCCTATTTGAATTAAAGTTCAAATAATTTGAATTTTAAAAATGTCCAAACTTTATAAGTGGCTAGCTATATATATATATATCTAGAGGCCACATAAAAATTTGGGGCATTTATAAAAATGCCTAGCTATTTTTTTATTGCAAGGCACAACAAATGTCAGAAAAGAAAACAGAAAAGAAAAGAAAAAGGACTTACCTGGCCGAAGTGGCCCAACACATCGCCCAGCGGCCCACCAGCCTGGCCCAGCCCGCGAGCTCGTCTGTCGTCTTCTTCAAGCTGCTCGGTGGCGAGCCGAGAGCGCGCGGCGGCCTCCACCGCGACGTCGAGGACGTTCCAGACGTCCCCGATCCCTATCCTTGCGCCACGGTGACGCCTAGAAGCCGTGCATCCTTTTCCTCCTCTCGCCACAGTCTCTCCCGCCCCCTGTGCGATTTCCCCAAACCACCCGAGCGCCGCCGCAGTTCGTCGTCGACGGGAAACGCAGCCAACGCCGGAGCTAGACCAGAAGAGCTTGTCCATCATGCGCAGCGTCGTCGACTTCCTCGATCTGGAGAAGATGGAGGTCTAATCGAGCCCGAGGCCGTCGCAATCCTCGCCATCGTCTCGCCGGAGCCGCCGCACGTCGTCGTCAAATTCGTCGCCTACAGACCCTCCCCGGCCTCGCCCTCACCACCAGCACACTCGTGGTGAGCTTCTAATTCAACCTAGCTATCCCAGGGTCTCCCTCCCATACTCTGTCGCCGTTTTCCATGAGGAACGAAGAGCACCGCTGCCATGAACGACGACGAGGAGGTTCCAGTACCCCTCCGCCACCCCCGTGATGTCCAACGTGCTCCTGGCACCTCCAGGATTCGTTTGAGGCATCGCTAGCTCAAGCTCTTCGCTCGCAGCAACTTTTCCGTCGAGCCCGAGCCACGGCCGCCGCTAGGGCACGTCGTCGGCGAGGCTACAGTGCCCCCCATGGTTCCCCGTGTGCACAAGGTGGTGCGGACGAGCACGGGAAGCCTTCTGGTGGTCTCGGCATGCGAAATGGTGGCCGGGAGCACCGTTTCCATGGATGCCGCCGCGTCTGCGAGTCGCCGCCGACTCGTCGCCGGCGAGATGACGTGGCCGGCGTCGTTAGCACTAACCCCACCCCACTAATGACCCCCTAACCCACTGACAACTGGGCCCAGGCCACTAACTAATCCCTGGTTAGTTTAAACTAACCGGGTTAGTTAACTAACCCACTGACATGCTGGCCCCACCAGTCTGCCCCCCCCCCACACGTCAGCCTGACGTCATGCCTACGCAGTAAATCTTTTAAATTGATTTATATAATTACAGAAATTCCAGAAAATACCCAAAACTTCAATAATTCATAGAAAATTCATTTTAACTCCAAATTGGACAAATAATATGTCTAAAATTATCAGAAAAATACAAGGATTATGAATATGCAACTTTATTCTATGGTTGACCATTTTAAAATGGGTGAACAGTAGAAAACATGCATATGGATCCTTTTGAAATTCAAATTTGGAGTGAATTTGCAAATGACTTTGCAACACACTTCTTTTAAATAGTTTCATCCACACATCAGGGGCTTTACCTCAACTATATCACATCACTTCATGCTCAACCTTTTCAAATGAACTTTCATGCATTCAAATGCATTTGAAATTCATCGATAAATCAAATGGAGTTTGAATTTGCAACTCAAATGCAATATACTCCTTTTAAATGAAACGCTCAACACATCAGTACCATGAACATCACCATTTCAATCTTATTCATGTGATTGTGCATTGTACATTATGTTGATCCCATGATTGTCATGTTGCTGATAGAAGTGGAGCCGGAACCCGAAGCCACCCCCTTCGTTGAAGACACCGTTATCGAAACCTCGTCAGCAAGGCAAGCAAACCCCCATTGATCATGTCGATAAAATCCCAATTCCCTCTCATGTATCGCTTATGCATTGTATAGGATGATTACCATGCTACGTTTCTACCGCATAGATGAACCCATTCCTTTGCATGACCTATCATTTGTCACAGTAGTAGGCAAACCACAATCCTAACAACTGTAGGAGTTGATTGATATCATGTGGCCCCTGCAATTGTTACTGCTTATTGCATGCTTAGAGTGATACAATGATGTTACTGTTATGTGAGTCGGGGTGGTAGTGATCATGATGATGATGGTGGAAAGGTGTTGGTGAATCTACCCTAATACAAGGTGAACGATGAGAGGTTGTGTAGGAGTACACAGTGGGTTGTCTCGTTGAACACCGCCCTAAGTCCGAGTTCTTGTGTGGTGATCCAAGATGAAGAGTACAACCACACATTGGGCTCACTGACCCCTCTCAACCTATTAACTCATCCCTTTCGATGTCCAGATGTCGCAATAGTTTGGAGTTCTGGTAGGTCTGTGGCCTGGCTTCTAAGTGAGAGAACGGCTCATCCGAGACCGGCTTTTGCACCACGCACACATCACTTGGGTCCACTTCGGTAAACTTGCCGGGTTCACGATAGTGGTAGCCAACCCAGGTAGGCGTCTTTCTAGGACTAGATAGGCTATGAGGTAACAGTTGTGTTGAGCATCCTCGCCGACACTTCTTGAACGGTGTCGAGTACAAAGGCGGTAAATGATGATCATGTGTGTGTAGCGGTACACCCCTGCAGGGTTAACAAAACTATTTGAATAGCCGCGTCCGCGGTTAAGGACTGCTTGGAAAGCTTAGCTTGATTATTAGACAACTTGAACTGGATACTTCTAAAATACACCAAGATAAGTGTGAGTGCTATGGCGTGCTTTCTCGTGGGGAAGTCGAGGAAGGCACCATAGTGGTGTAATTGGTTGAAGAAATGTAGTGGACTCGTGTACGCTTCTTACCTCAAGTCTGGTACTCGTAGTTCAGGACTAGCCAAGTCAAAGCTGGCACTTCTGCAAGTGAAACCCCACCTCCCTTTACCTTGATACATGTGCATGAGTAGTATAGTTCCTACGTAAGTCTTGCTGAGTACGACTTTGTACTCACGTTTGCTTATTCTATGTTTTAGATGAAACCACCGACCCCGATGGTGGCTTCTACCGGAAGCTCGAAGAATGAAGACTCGGACCAAGACCAAGCTAGTGTAGTCCCAGTCAGACGACTGGTTCCCTCGTGGAGGGCTTGTTTTTAGATAAGGCTTCTCTAAGCCATTTGTTAAACTTGTCTGTACTCAGACCTACTTTGCTTCCGCATGTTTGATGTAATGTTGGTTCACAGACTTGTGATCTCTGTGTGCACTCTGTAAGAGTTATCAATAAAGTATATACTTTGTAGAGAATTGCAATGATACCTGCTGTTCATACTAGACATGTGTGCTGCGTGTATGTTTATAACATGCATGTCTTAGTATGGGTTTTTGAGACCTTAGTTGTGATCTGGCTGGCGGTCTTTCATACATCAAATGGCCCTTAGATGTGCGCAGCTTGGGGCATCGCGATGCGATTGTTCGAGACTCTGTCTCGTGCACACTTTGTGGTATGATCGAGCCCGCCCTAGACCCCGACTAAGTGATCGGGCTGGAGTAAGTCTATGTAAGGGTTATAATACAATCGATAGTATGGTTGAGGCGATTTGTCTATGAGTATCGGAGTTCACCACCCATATCAGTTAGACTTGTGTGCGGACGATGAGGACCCATCTCAGTGGATCATCCGGCCTGAATGGGATGCCCCTCACGTTCGATGCTTTCCGAGAACGTTCTGTGCTTGGCATTGTCTGCTTAGACAAGTGGGTACGGTTCTCGGCTCTCCATATGATTATGTTGTAGCGAGGCTTGCATACGCTAACCCCGGGTCCCGACACTTTTTGAGTTTCCTCTGGTCTGATTCCTCAGCTCTCGCATCGGTCTTACTTTAGCTCTGCAATAGGTTGATTTACATTCATGCCTACGTTTTAGTATCACCTCTGTGCTTCCTCGGGTTTTAGTTTCCTCAATTTCGTATTGCCTCAGTCCTGAGGAAATCGAAATTCCTCAAGATAATTAAAAATCTCCCATTCACCCCCCCCTGATGGTCGATTACTGCACTTTCAATTGGTATCAGAGCAAGGTACTCCCTTGTTCTGTGTGATTCGATTTAACCACCTGGATTTTTAGTTATGTCGACATCAGGTACAATGAGCGTTGCCTCAAACTGCCCCATCTTCGACGGGACAGACTGCCCGTACTAGAAGAACAAGATGAGGATGCATCTTGAAGCCATTGACAAGGACCTGTGGGATATTGTTGATCAAGGCATTCCTGAAGCTACTCTGATGACTGCTCCTGAAGTTGTCAAGAAGAACTGGCAGCTTGATGCAAAAGCTCGAAGCATTATTGGCTGCCACCTCAATAAGGATTAGTTCAACCGTATCAGTGGTCTAGATACTCCAAAGAAGATATGGACAAGACTATCAAAAGTTAATGAAGGAGTTTCTGCACAACGAGACTCTCGAGTTGATACACTTCGCAGTCTCTTAAACAGGTTCAAGAGGCTAGACAACGAGCATGTGCAGCAAACCTTTGACAGACCAACTGACATATCCAATGAACTTCAAGCACTGGGTGTCGTTGACATCACAGATCATGAGGTGGTGAAGAAACTACCGAGGTCTCTGGATGACTCGTTTGAGTTCCTATCGTTGATGATTCAAGAAAGGCCTGATTTCAAGACTCTGGATCCTGCTGACATTCTCGAGCGCCTCAATGCTCATTAACTGAAGCTCTCTGAAAAACGAGACTTATACAGCTCCACGCCAAAAGTCCGCGTGCTAAAAGCTAAGGCACGAAAAGTGTTCTCTGAGGAAGAGTCTGAGGCTGATTCTGATGATCCTGATACCCTCAGCCGGGAACTTGCTCTCCTCACCAGAAAGTTCCAAATATTCACGAAGAAGAATCGCTTCGGAAATTCCTCAAGATCTTCCTCAAGAAGAAGCAAAGATGATGACTCTGTTGAGACAAGAAAGAGAGTCTGCCACAAATGCAAGAAACCTGGGCATTACATCGCTGAGTGTCCTCTCTGGGAAAAGGAAGCTAAACTTAAGAAGAAGAAGAAGAAGAAGAAGAAGAAGAAGAAGAAGAAAGGGAAAGATGTCAGTTCTGATGAAAAGACAAAGAAGAAATCCTCAAGATCCTCAAAGTCTGTTGGATACAGGAACAACAACTTCCATAAGGCTCGCGCATATCTCGGTAAAGAATTGGACTCTGAAGAATCTGGTTCCGATCATGATGCTGAGGAAGAAGGATCTGAAGAATCTGAGGGTGTGGCTGGTCTGGCTCTTGCCACGTCGCTTGTCTGCAAGTCAATCTTCAGCACTGAGGAATCTGATCCATCACATGTTGATGATGAAGCTGAAGACACCACCCCTGCCTTCTGCTTCATGGCTAAGTCCTCCAAGGTATCTACTTACTCATCATCTGATGATCCCTCAGATGAAGAACCTGATGAAAACTATGCTAAACTTGCTAAACTTGCATCTAATAAACAACATGCACTTGAAAAGATTCAGACCTCGCTAAACAAGAGTGATGATATGTTGGTTGAGGAAATGACGAAGACTCAAAAATTGACTGATGAATCAAAAATTCTTCAATCAAAGTTTGATGACTTAATCAGTCGTCATGAGGCACTCCTCACCGATCATGAGAAGCTGGCTCATGAGTTTCTCATGAGAAAGCAAGAACTTGAGCGCGTGAGGATGTCTCATGACGATATGAGGAAAGAAAATGATTCACTCCTCTCCCAACAGACCATCATGCCACAAGAAGGATTTAATCCTCCTTGTTTGAAATGCATTGAACATGACCGTATAACTTTTGTACCTAGTTCTTCAATGTCTTCAGACTCTGTTATTTCAATTGCTTCTGTGGTATCTAACCCCTCATCTGAGGATACCATAGACATTGCTGAAGAAAATGCTAGGTTGAAGAGTCTACTAGAAACATGTATGTTCAAGAGTCTCAAAGGGCATCAGATTCTTTGTGACATCCTCAAGAAAGAAATCCTCAACAGGAATCCGAGGAAAGAAGGTGTCGGGTTCACTCGAAACCTCAACGCTGATGGGTCTTACTGTAAACCTGAACAATATCCAAAGACCACTTAGGTTTTGGAAAAGATGCTTCCTCCTGATCCCTATACTTTATCTGGTTATGACACTGTTTCCTCAGATGTGATGATTGAGTCTTTTGACTCAAACTATAAACTGTTTAAAGATGTCAATTGTGAGGTATTCGCCAGATACATCGGAACTAACTGCAGGAACGGTCCTCCAGTCAAGCAGATCTGGGTTCAGAAGGACCTCATCACTAACCTCCCTGTGAATGCAGATGCAAATGAGCTAAGGGTATCATCTGAGGACGATACCTCAAATGGAAATGATTATCATTATGTCTCAACTAACCATTTTGTCCACAGGGAAGCTCCTCATAAGAATGCTTATTCATTTGTTTATCCTGATACCACCATCTCACGTCCCATTAGGTCTCATTGTTCTCATCAGTCCTCGTATACTTCAAAACTTCCCATTAAGATGTGGGTGGTGAAGAAGAACTGATCATCTTTATAGGGACGTGTCCTGTGGCAATCATAAATTTTGCAGATCATATGCCCAGGACAATATCATTTGAGTCAGTTGAAGGAGATCTATATCTTTTGGTTTCATAGAATCAATCCTGAGGAACATCCTGAGGAATTAATTCTGAGGAACCATAAATTCTTCAAACTGAGACTGGCTCATAACTTGATGTATGAGATACTAATTCCTTTGCAGGGAAAGACTAAATGGGTGATGGACAATGGATGCACAAATCACATGACTGGTGAAAGAATCCTTCTCATGGAATCATCTCTGATTCCTTCTTCAAATAAAACCATCACCTTCGCTGATAAAGGTAAAAGTAAGGTAGTGGGTCTCGGCAGAGTTGCTATCTCTCGAGACCAACATATTGACAAAGTCATGCTTGTTGAATCCCTCGGGTACAACCTGATGTCTGTCTCTATGCTATGTGATCTTGACCTTGTTGTTCTCTTTGGAAAATATGGTTGTGTAGTTTATATGGTTAGAGATAACTCCATTGTCTTCAGTGGAGTTAGGAAAGGTGATCTGTATATTGTAGATTTTTGTAAGAGCAAAGTTTTGCCCCCGTGTGTTTTGGATATTGTTGGACAAAACAGTAGAGGAACTAACAATGTTTTCTAGTATAAACAGTTGCATAGGTTCCTGAAGGACAAGCTAGGTGATAAAGCTTCTGTGAAGGTCTTCAAGTTATCGAAGCATTACCCTCAGAGCGAAGCTTAATCACGAAGTATGACCCCCAAAAATGAAGGTGTCCTGAAGCTCTACTCATTGAAGAAAATGAAGAAGACGGCGCAAGACTTAGATGTTTTTGTGTAGTTCTTTTTCTGTCCCTTGAGTCATAGGACAAACCGTACTATCAAGAGGGGTATTTAGTTTGTGGACATCGAAGTCATTGAGAAATGCTCAGATCAAATCCAGACCAAGTGAGAAGCCTGAGTGAAGAAATCTTATGTGCACTAAGTTAAGCTTCGGTAGCAAAGACTTCGTTCTTTGGCTTCTGAAGCAGAACTAAGTCCGTGAGTCAGCTTTACTTGTTCCTCAAGTAAAGTTGCGCATTGATGACAAATCCGACCGTTGTGGACATGTGTCAAGCTGTCACCTCGGGTCAGTTTGGTCATTCCGCACCTCGGGATCGCCAACTATAAATACGCCGCCCCCTCCTCCATTTGCGGGTGGCTGCTCCGAGATCATTCCAAGAGAGACTGAAGAGAGCACCCCAAAACCCCACCGAAGCAAAACCCAAAATCCAGATACTTTAACCTAAGTCCCATTGATCTGAGTAGATTTGAGATGACTTAGGTGAAAGCTTGCTAGCCTTTTTATCTTGGAGAACTACAATTCTCCTAGACGGTTAGAGAGTTGTTCTTCAGAGAGCGAAGGGTAATTGTCGCCTCGAAGTCCAGTTTGTCAAAGGTTTCGGTGATTTCCTCAATAATCAACCACGAGTGAAGAACTTATCAAGCTCAAGGAGTTTGATGCAGTGGAGTAACGGACGGAGAGAGATTTTCTCCAGGTGTTCAATCACCAGTCCCTCCAACCAGACGTAGCGCTTTGCAGAGCGTGAACTGGTCGAACAAACATCACCGAGTCCCAGTTCGTTTTACTTCAAGCATTTATCCTCAGTATTGCATTTGCTTCACTGTTATGCTTCAATGTGTTTTGATTCACTGCATTTAGTTTCACTTCCAGTTATTCTTCACTATTCCGCACTGTTTATGCTTCAGTTCAATAGTTTCAGTAGAAAATATTGAAGTGATCATTCACCCCCTCCCCCTCTGATCACATACTTGGACTTTCAATTGGTATCAGAGCTAGTCACTCCCTACACTCTGTGTGTTTTGGATTAACCTCCTGGAGTGTCTTCAAGTATGTCTTCTAGTATGTCTTTCGCAGCTATTCGCTCTGGCGAACCTATTCCTATTTTCAATGGGAAGGACTACTCGTACTGGAAGGACAAGATGAAAAGAAATATCATGGCTATCAACTCAACTGCCTGGCAAGTTGTCTTGTATGGAGTCACTGTTGCCGATGAGAAGGCCATCACCCCTGAAGAAGCAACACTGATTGTCGTCGATATGTGAACGACAGATGCCATAGGATGGCTAAAATGGGGAACAATGTGCAGACGACGGCGCTCCGGACGGGTCTAGGTACAAGCACAGTCGGACACCGCGAAGTACCCAGGTTCGGGGCTCTCCGTAGAGATAAAACCCCTACTCCTGCCTGTCTGGACTATAGGCATATATCTGTACATTGGTGCTCCTGGAGCTGTATATCTGCTACTGCCGAGTTGCACTGCTGCTATCTGAGCTGGCTACTAGTAATGAGATGAAAGAGTGGAATGCTCTCCTGGCTCCATCCTCCTCCTCACCGTGGGCACCCTTGCCCTTTATATAGTAGTGGCAAGGGGACAAGGGGGTGAGGGAGAGAGGGAAAAAGGAGACAAAGGGGGGACAAGAAGTACAAGTGAAGTGACACCATGATGTGATGTAATGTGACATCTAACCACTACACTATTTCTGACATGACTAGAGATGTCACTCAGTTGTCTTGTCTGCTTGTCTTGTCAGCTCGATGTAGATGTCTCGGTTGACCTCTTGGACAGCCGAGTGCACGAACAGTCGGCCGAGTGCGCGGACGGCCGACTGCGGGCAATCGACCGGCATCCGAGCTGGCACGCAATCGGCATGGAGCAGTCGGCGGGGGGCCGAGCCGGAGCGCAGTCGGCGTTGCGTCGAATCGGTGACTTTGGTATACCCGGGGGTATTTCCTCCGACAGTAGCCTCCGAGCCTCCGGGTGACTCGGTGAGTCATCCGAAGGGTTTCTTCTTTGTTGGTGTAGCCGAATGCCGATCGCACTTGGTGCAGCTTCTTTCCAGTGGGGGCGCGCAAGCGCACCCACTGGGTGTAGCCTCCGAGCCTCCGAGTGACTCGGAGAGTCATCCGGAGGGTTCCTTGATTTTGTTGTAGTCGATGGCGTCGAGGGTCTCAGTAGTTTTCCCCCGGAAACAATCATGCATAAGACAAACGTTAGTTATCTCGGATATATCGAATACTTCTTATTTTTCTAAAAATGTAGATTTGTGCAATCGGGAGGCCGACTCGGCTTTGCCTTCGCCCCGCAGTCATTTTTCTGTTCATTCCACCCTTTGGCTCTTGCTCTCACCAGCATTACAGCCGGCTTGCGGTCTGTAGATGGATCGAACAGTCAGCCGCAAGAGGAAGTGTACAGTACTTAGACTTTGGGGAGCAAACTCAACCGAGCAAACTTCCAAAAGGAAACGATCGGGTCATCCAAATTGTTTTATCTTTGGACGTTGTTCATGTGTGGTGACCTCCAGCTTTTGCTCTTTGCCAGCGTTGCAGCCGGCATGCGGTATGCAGATGGATCAAATCGCAGGCCTTTGGTCCCGTACACACTACTAATCCGTCTGTCGAAAATAACTATTTGGGTTATCCGGCCTGCCCAGAGGCAGCCGGTCCCGGGCCGAACATGCAGCCGACTGGAAATAACGCGGAGATAGCCCCCGAATACTACTCAGGTTCATCCGTCATGCTTGATATGGTGAGCAGTATTGAGTGGAACTCACATTGAATTTTTGGCGCGGTCGGAACACCCACTGGGTGAAGGTGTAGCCTCCGGGTGACTTGGAGAGTCATCCGGAGGGTTTCTGTTGATGTAGTAGACGGGACACTCGGCAGGCTCGTCCTCCGAGCCTCCGAGTGACTCGTCGAGTCGTTCGGAGAGTCTTTTGTTGATGAAGACGGGGCACTCGGCGGGTTCTTCCTCCGAGCCTCCGAGTGACTCATCGAGTTATTCAGGCAAGTGATCCCTTGTGGTTGCTCCAGCGGATGGTCTGCCATCCGGGTCACAACCACACTTCTTTTTCGCAATCGGCTGACCGGTCAGCGCAATCGGATTGACACCGGCCGACCTAACTCTCTTTTTTTTGCCGACCTGACGCAGTCAACAGTCCGATCTGACGCAGCCGATCCAACACATAGCACACTGATATGCTCGCAGTGAGACGAAAACTTCATCGCAACCGGCTCCATCACCGGTTTTGTCTTCTTGGGCAATCGGATGCTTAAACAAAGCAATCGGCCTTTGCCAAATAGCAACCGACCCACTTTTTTTTTGCAACTAGCTGGACGAGCTGAGGCAATCGGTTATCAGCACAATCGGCCCAGCCCTACTAAAAATTTTCCAACGATCGAGGAGAAATCGGCCTCTAAGGTAATAGCAACATCCGACCTGGCTTTTTCTACACATCCGAGCTGACCTTTCCATCTTTCTAAAACTTGCTTTTTTCTGAGAAGGCTGCCACTACACTCTGCTTCAGCCCGGCCAACAGGGAACTTAACACAGAGGACGAACGCACGCAGTCAGCCCGGGCGCAGCCAGCGCGAGCAACCGGCTCAGAGGAAAGCCCTAGGGGAATCGGAAAGGGGCTCGGGCAGAATCAGAGGGGCAGCTGGACCGACCCGGCCGAGGCACCCGGCGGGCCACAGCATGGGCGCAGCCAAGCAGCGGCAGGCGGACGCCGGCGTGGAGTCGGCGGGCCGTCCTGGAGGGAGGAGCTCGGGCAGGCGGCGGTTCCGAGCAGGAACGAGGTCGGACATGGCGGAGAAATCGGCAGCCGCCACGTCGGTCGAGGCAGGCAGACTCGGGAAGAGCTCGGTCATGGACCTGTGCGCGAAGCAGCCACATGCGGAGGAGCCTCGAGGCACGACTACTGGAGGGCGACCACGGCCTAAGCGGAGGAGCGGCCAGGAAGGGGCGCCGGAGGAGGAACACAGCTGGAGCCGGCCAGCGAGCATGCTCGGGCGAAGGCGGCGCCGTACTCGGACGGAGCAGCAGAGCCTTTGACTGAGCAATGTCCAACCCACACCCAGCCAATGTGTGTATGCGTAGTACGGGCACTACTTGGCTTTGAGGAGCAGACTTGGCCAGAAGGAGTAGCCGGATGGAAAAGACTGTGCAGCCCATGCTCGATGGATGAGGGCACATGCGTCCGGGAGGCCTAGCGCACAGGCGGCGAGCACGCCTAGCCGGCCCTTCTTGAGGAGAACGGCCCCGGGGGTCATCGTCGCGCAGCGCGAGGGCGCGGGTAGCGACGAGGATCCCACGGGAAGGCCGCGGACGGCCAGCCAGCCGCGGTGCGCGGGGAAGGAGCCCGCGGAAACAGGACGTCGCCGGAACACATGGGGCCTCCGGCGTGGCCATCCGAGACGGGGAGCCCTGGGAGGCTCTGGGCCGCGCCTAGGCGATGCGCCGCCGGCGGGAGCCTACGCTGCTGGACACGCGACGACGGCCACAGGAGGACGTTGGGGAAGCCGGCGAGCTGCTGCCGAGTCGTGGACGCGCGGGAGGATTAAGCAGATGGCCATGGGCGAGGCGGAGCTCAGGATGCGCTCGGGGTGGAGCAGCCAGCACCGGGAAGCCGTAGGCGTCGGGCGGAGGAGCTCAGCTGCAGGCGCCGGCACGCGTGGACTCCGGGCATACAGCCTGCTGCACCCAGATCCAGATCCAGAAGTTGGCGCTGTTGAAGAAGCTTGATGAAGAAAAAATCCCCTCCGGAACGGAACTCCGGTCGCCGCAATTGCCCCACGGTGGGCGCCAACTGTCGTCGATATGTGAACGACGGATGCCATAGGATGGCTAAAATGGGGGAACAATGCGCAGACGACGGCGCTCCGGACGGGTCTAGGTACAAGCACAGTCAGACACCGCGAAGTACCCAGGTTCGGGGCTCTCCGTAGAGATAAAACCCCTACTCCTGCCTGTCTGGACTATAGGCATATATCGGTACACTGGTGCTCCTGGAGCTGTATATCTGCTACTGCCAAGCTGCACTGCTGCTATCTGAGCTGGCTACTAGTAATGAGATGAAAGAGTGGAATGCTCTCCTGGCTCCATCCTCCTCCTCACCGTGGGCACCCTTGCCCTTTATATAGTAGTGGAAAGGGGACAAGGGGGTGAGGGAGAGAGGGAAAAAGGAGACAAAGGGGGGACAAGAAGTACAAGTGAAGTGACACCATGATGTGATGTAATGTGACATCTAACCACTACACTATTCCTGACATGACTAGAGATGTCACTCAGTTGTCTTGTCTGCTTGTCTTGTCAGCTCGATGTAGATGTCTCGGTTGACCTCTTGGACAGCCGAGTGCACGAACAGTCGGCTGAGTGCGCGGACGGCCGACTGCGGGCAATCGACCGGCATCCGAGCTGGCACGCAATCGGCATGGAGCAGTCGGCGGGGGGCCGAGCCGGAGCGCAGTCGGCGTTGCGTCGAATCGGTGACTTTGGTATACCCGGGGGTATTTCCTCCGACACTGATTGATCTTGATTCTATAGTTTGGGTTTTCATCACCAATCACTTGACACCTGAAAAGGATCATGAAGTGAAGAATATTCCTACTGCCAAAGGTGTCTGGGACTATCTTGAAAAGATTGGTGAAGGTGTTTCTACCCAGAAAGGTGCCAGAATTGACACACTCCGAAGCTAATTCTATCGCTTCAAGAGAAACGAGGGTGAAAAATTCAGCTCTATTTACAGCAGACTCACAACTCTTGCTAATGAGTTGATTTCCGTTAGTGCTGATGACATTACTCCTCACTCTGTTGTGAGAACTTTGCTTCGCTCATTGGATGACTCGTTTGATCACATTGTGCTGATGATCAAGGAAAGGACTGATTTCAGACGTCTTGTTGTTGCTGATATTCTTGAGAGACTCACTACCTTTGAAATGGAAGAAGATGAGAAACGTGACATAAATGGTTCACGAAGAAAAACTCATGCTTTGAAAGCAAAAGCTTCACGTCATTCTTCACCCGAAGTCAGTTCTGCTTCAGGTGTCGAATCAGATGATCCTGCAAGTATTGGGAAGGATTTGACATTGATCATGAGACGCTTCAATCGCTTCCAAAGAAAAGGTTTTTCTTCACCGAGAAAGAGTTATTCTTCAAGAAGCTCCACTCACTCATCTCACCGTTCATCCTCAAGAAGCTCTCCATCAAAAGACAACTGTTGCTACAAATGCAAGAAACCAGGTCACTACATTGTTGATTGCCCTCTGTGGGAAGCTGAGAACAAAGCAAAGCATTCGCTCAGAGACTCCTCATCCAAGTCCCACAGATCTTCCAGAAGCTATGAATCCAAGAGACATGATTCCAGTTCTAGAAGAGATAAGAAGAAAGATTCTGATGATGACAAGAAGAAGAAGTATCATAAGAAGCGTGAGGGTTCTTCCTCGAAGACTCACTCGTCTCGTCGAAGCAGCTCTCACCGAGCCAAGGCCTATCTGGGTAAGGAGATGAACTCCGAAGAAGAAGCCTCTGGGTCCGAAGCTCATTCAGGCTCAAGGTCTGGATCAGGATCCGAATCAGATGGTGTTGCTGGTTTGGCATTCGCTTCAGCAGATGCTTCGGCAAAAGCTTTGAGATCATTCTTCACCAACAACAGTAGTGAAGATGAATCTCCTGCATATTGCTTCATGGCCAAGGCGAAGGTATCTTCATCGAAATCTAACTATGATACTTCTGATTGTTCTTCATATGACAGTGATTCAAAGATAAGCTATGCTAAACTTGCTAAAATTGCTTCAATCCAACAAGATGAACTTGATTCACTAAGCAAAACCGTTAAGAAATCAGAAACTCTGTTGATCGATGAGATAGAGAAAGGTCAAACTTTAACTAATGAGCATGAAGCTCTGAAAGAAAAGTTTGAAGAATTATCCTCTCGGCATGATCTTCTTTCAGTTGATTATGAGAAGCTCACCTATGAATTTCTTCAGAGGAAAATGGCTCTCGAAAAACTGAAAGAGGCTCATGAAGAGTTGGAAAATGTCAATCTCTCTCCCATGGCTCAACAAGGTTCTGAAGAAAATCATAAAAATGAATCACCTTGTTTGGATTGTTTGGAACGAAGCAAAATTGATTCCAAAGGCAAAGGTCCTATTGTTATTGATGATACTAATGCCTCTGATGAGGAAAACCCTGCTGTTACCGAGGAACTCCTCAGGTTGAAAAACTTATTTGAAACAGGCATGTTCAAAAGTGTGCAAGGTCACCAGTATCTCTGTGATATCCTGAGGAAGGCTCTCCTTCACAGGAATCCCAGGAATGAAGGTGTTGGTTTCGAGAGAAAGATAAACCCTGACGGCACCTATTGGGAACCTGAGCAGTATCCTAAGACTGTTTGGGTCCTTGCGAAAGGGAACCCCATTGATATAGCTAACCTTTCAGGTTTTGATTGCAAGATGAACAAAGCTATTGTAGACGAATCACTTGATTCCGACTACAAACTCATCAAAGATGAACAGGGAAAGGTTACAGCTGAATATGTTGGTACTCCTCCTAAGAATGGCTTCTATAAGAGGCAGATATGGGTGCAGAAAGCACTTGTGGAAAAACTGCCTGCTAACCATACTATGCAGGGAAAGTCTTTGGTACCACCGAATCATTTCTATTCTCTTGAAACGAGAAATGATCCTTTGGTGCCCGAATCAAATGTTCCGCAGAAGCAATACTATCGCACTGGTCGTCATACTTATCGTCCTCATAATAATCATACTAAGATTGCATATGCTCATTCTTATGCTAACCATTCGCAGAGGACTTACATTTATGGTGTGCTTGATGGTACACCGAAGCAATACACTCCTGTTCGATTTAATATTGCTTCAACCAGTGCTTCAACATCTTCTCAGTCACCTGCTCGTTTGTGGGTGGTTAAGAAGAACTAATTCTTCTGCAGGGCTATGTCTCCGGTGGATCTGAATGGGTCATGGATAGTGGTTGCACAAATCATATGACCGGAGACAAGGAGTTATTCACCGAAGAAAAATTATCTCACTCTTCTCAGAAGTACATTACCTTCGGTGATAACAACAGGGGTAAAGTTTTAGGTTTGGGTAAGGTTGCCATATCGAAAGATAAGCACATTGACAAGGTTATGCTAGTCCAATCACTTGGATATAATCTTATGTCTATTTCGAAGTTATGCGATATGGGTATGCTTGTTCTATTTTCTGCTTCGCGTTGTGTTGTCTTTTCAATGGATGACTATGCGTTTGTCTTCGAGGGTTACCGAAAAGGAGACTTATACATTGTTGATTGTTCTTCGGGCCCTGCTGTATCCACATGCTTAATGGCAAAAGCTTCATCTGGTTGGTTATGGCATCAAAGACTTGGTCATGCAGGGATGAGAAATATTCATAACTTAGTGAAGAAGAATCATGTTATTGGCCTTAGCGAAGTTAATTTCGACAAGGATCGTCTCTGCAGTGCTTGTGAAGCTGGTAAAATTACGAAGAAACATCATTCAGCGAAGACTATCATGACTACCACTCGTCCTCTTGAATTGCTTCATATGGATCTCTTTGGTCCTCAAAATTATGCAAGCCTAGGAGGAAATAAATATGGTCTAGTTATTGTTGATGACTTCTCTCGTTATTCTTGGGTTTTCTTTTTGGATGACAAGAGAAAAGTTGTTGAAATCTTCAAGTCATTCGCCAAGAGAGCTCAAACAGAATATTAATTATCTCTGAAGCATATCCGAAGTGATAATGGAACTGAATTCAAAAATACTCATATTGAAGATTTTCTTGATGATCATGGTTTTACTCATGAGTTCTCTGCTGCATATACACCTCAACAGAATGGTGTTGTTGAAAGGAAGAATAGAACTCTCATTGAGATGGCCAGAACTATGCTTGCTGAATACAAGACTCCTATTAGGTTCTGGGCCGAAGCAATTAACACAGCTTGTCATATCATCAACAAGGTTTACCTTCACAAATTTCTGAAGAAGACTTCACATGAGCTTATCACTGGTAACAAACCAAATGTTTCGTACCTTAGGGTGTTTGGTGCTCCATGCTTTATTAGAGATATGAATCATAGCTCTAAATTTGCCCCTAAGGCACATGAAGGTTTTCTTTTAGGTTATGGCTCAAACTCTCATACTTACAGAGTCTATAACTCTCACTTTGGGAAAGTTATGGAGACTGTGAATGTGAGGTTTGATGAAACTAATGGCTCTCAAAAAGAGCATTTGCTTCATGATCTAGATGAACCTCCTCTAGATGAAGTGATCAGGTCCATGGCTATTGGAGAGATTCGCCCTGTTGAAGCCAATGCTAGTCAAGCAAATAGGGATGATGATGGTCCAATGTTCCCACACATAGCCCGGGGCGCTGGAGATCAACATCCTGAAGCTAATAATGAACAGGACGAAGAAGAACAAAGGAACGAAGGAAATGCTGATGCTGAAGGTGAAGCAGATCCTGAAGCTGAAGCAGATCCTGAAGCTGAAGCTGAGCCGGAAGCAAATGATTCAACCTTATCACAAGTTCGAAGAAGAGTTGATGTTGACTCGATTCTTGAAGAAATTCATCAACCAGGTCGTCCTACAACTCGTTCTCGTACTCGTTTGGCTAACTTCTGTGGAAACTTTTCTTTTGTCTCCATGTTAGAACCGTCGAAGTTTAATGAAGCCATGAAGGATCCAGATTGGTTAACTGCCATGCTCGAAGAACTTAACCAGTTCGAGCGAAACAAAGTCTGGTCCTTAGTTGATAGACCTGATCCCACGAAGCACAACATCATTGGTACAAAGTGGATTTTTCGCAACAAGCAAGATGAAGATGGTATAGTGGTAAGAAACAAAGCACGACTGGTAGCACAAGGTTACACCCAAATTGAAGGTATCGATTTCGGTGAAACTTATGCTCCTGTTGCTCGTCTCGAATCCATTCGTGTTATGCTTGCTTTTGCAAATTTAATGGTATTCTGCTTTATCAAATGGATGTGAAAAGTGCTTTCCTTAATGGATAAATCGAGGAAGAAGTGTATGTCATGCAGCCTCCAGGTTTTGAAGACACGAAGAAACCCGACATGGTGTACAGGTTACACAAGGCCCTCTATGGGTTGAAGCAAGCACCTCGTGCTTGGTACGAAACATTGAAGGATTTCCTTCTGAAGAAAGGCTTCAAACCAGGAACCACTGACCCAACACTTTTCACTCGATCTTATAATGGTGATTTGTTTGTATGTCAAATCTATGTAGATGATATCATTTTTGGATGCACTAACACTGATATCAGCGAAGAATTTGCCAAGATGATGTCGAAGAAATATGAAATGTCTATGATGGGTGAATTGAAGTTCTTCCTTGGACTTCAAATCCGTCAACAGAAGAATGGCACCTTTATTTCTCAAGAAAAATATCTCAAGGATTGCCTGAAGAAGTTTGGTCTCACTGAATGCAAAACCATTAAGACGCCTATGCCTACCAATGGCTTCTTAGACGCAGATGAGAAGGGCAAAGCCTTCGACCAGAAGAAATACCGGTCTATGATTGGATCTCTTTTATATCTTTGCGCATCTAGACCTGACATTATGCTTTCAGTATGTATTTGTGCTCGTTTTCAGGCAAATCCAAAGGAATCACATCACACTGCTGTAAAGCGAATTCTTCGTTATCTTGCTCACACACCTACCTTGGGTTTGTGGTATCCCAAGGGAGCTCAGTTTGATCTCATTGGGTATTCTGACTCTGACTGGGCTGGTGATCGTGTGGATAGGAAGTCAACTTCAGGGACTTGTCATTTCCTTGGAAGATCACTTGTGTGTTGGGCTTCAAAGAAGCAAAACTGTGTTTCAATATCTACTGCTGAAGCCGAATACATTGCTGCTGGGTCATGTTGTACTCAGATTCTATGGCTGAAGCAAACGCTGAAGGATTATGGTATTAATGTGAAGAAAATACCTCTCCTATGTGATAATGAGAGTGCAATTAAAATTGCTCACAACCCTGTACAACACTCTCGCACGAAGCATATTGACATTGGCCATCATTTTCTTCGTGATCATGTTCAGCGTGAAGATATTGTTATTAGTCATGTCAGAACTGAAGATCAACTGGCAGACATTTTCACGAAACCATTGGATGAGAAAAGATTTTGTACATTAAGGTGTGAGCTCAATATATTGGACTCACGACACGTACTGTAAGATCGAAACCTTTTTACTTCTGTATATACTCAGTTACTTTGTTGCTTACTTATTTAGTTTCGTTGTGTGTTTTTGCTTCGTTTAGTTTATTTTTCATTTGGATTTAGTCCTCTATGCTTATCACCTTTTGCTTCGTTTGGTTTTTCTTCGAGGTGATAAGTTTCGGACCCTACCTCTTCTGTTTCTTTTTCTTTCTAACTCTATCTGTCCATATTGGGTGAGCATAATTGAAACGGGAAGTATTTTTCTTCGAACATCATTGAGTTCCGAATGAAATGCTTCCAATTCTTATCGAAGTTTTTACTCAAGTCGAGGACATATTCTTCGGTCGTTGAGATCCCGTCAAATCCGGGTCGTTGAGATTTTCTTGCGATTCGCCACGTAATCCTCGCCGTAGAATCCGGAGAGACAGACGCTGGGGGCCGTTCGATCTGATCTGACAGCTCCTGTCAGACCGGCCTATATAAGGCATCCCACCCCAGCGAAGCAATCCCACCTCTTCATTCGCATCTCCCCGGAACCCTATCTCCCGAGCGCCGCTAAGCTCTTCGTCTCCGTCGCCGCTCTCGCCACTTCACTCCCGGAAGAGCGCCGCCGTGGACTTCACGCCGTCGACGAGCACATCCTCTCCGCTCTTCGCCGCCGTAGCTGCTCGACGTCACCGAGTTAGGGTACGCTGAGCCACGATCCAATCTCCATCTCATCTGTTCTTCCTTTTCAGATTGGATCCGTGTTCTTAGTCTATTTGGATGATTTCTTTAGGTTTGTTTGATCCGTTGGATCGTTGCACCGTTGCGAAACCTGTTTCTGCTAGTCAAGGTTTCCTCCTCGATTCAGGTTAGAAGTTAGGGTTAGTATCTATCTGTTCTGTGTTAGGGTTTCTGCTCATCTTGAGTGAGATTAAGTCTAGCTCAGAAAAGACCAGAATCCCTACCCAAAATTCTTCACTGAATCTCTTGTCAAAATTGTTTTTGGATCGAAACTTTTGCTGGTGCTCATTCCATACTCGCCTTTTTCCCTCGCTACCTTTGTGCTGTTCACAGGATGTCTGGAGAGTTTGACTTCGGTAATGAGTCACCAAACCTTGATCACATCAACGAAGCAGAAGGTACTGCTCCGAAGAAGAAAGGAGGAAGAACAAAGGAAAGAAACAACGCCAGAGGCATCCCCGAATCAATTCGCATTGCTCTGGGTTATGACACACCTCCTGAAGAGACCAAGGAGCAGCGCAAGAACCGCTTGCAAAACATTCGCAGGTACTGGGTTGTTCGATGGTACAAGTACAAGAGCATCCCTACCTGGAAGTGGACTATGCAGTTTGCCTTCAGTCCACCCTTTCGGTACACTACAACCATGTGCAGTCAGTACACTGAAGAGAATCGTCACCTGTACTACCCAGTTCCACCGAAGTTTCCTCACCCCAACACCCTCAAGACACCAGATGATTACCCAGATGAACAAGAACGATTAAGAATCGCTGCTGAAGCCAAGAGGCTGAAAGAACAGAAAAAGGCAGCCAAGTTGGCTGAAGCTGAAGCCCAAGGTGTTGGGCCAAGCTCAAAGAAGAAGAAGAAGCTGAAGAAGAAGTCAGCTTCTCCACCCCATGCTACAACAGAAGATGAAGAACATGCCAGACTAGAGCAAGCTGCTCTGGAAGATTCCATCATGGATGAATCCAATGCAGCTGATGACGAATCTGATTTCGAAGAAGATGACGAATCGGATGATCCTGTTCCCCCCAAGAAACAAAGACTTCAGATCCCACTGAAGAAAAAGCCAGGAGAGAAACCTGAGGCTAAGGTCAAGCCTTCTGCTCGTCCCACTATTGATCTCTCCAACTTGGTTGTCACGAAGCCCTTGGACTCCAAGCCACCGGCTGATGCCCCCGACAAGGAGAGGCGATCAAAGCAGAAGCACGACCCCGCCAAGAGACAACCTGCAAAGTGTAACGACCCGATCCCGAATGGGACCAAGTCTCTGTGATCTGTGCCAGTCCCTGGATCAATTTGCTGGCACACACAGTACTCGATGAATAACAGAATAAATCACATGTATTTTATTACATCGGAGAGTTCAAAATAAAGAAAAAATAAAAATACAATAGTATGGCTTAAGGCCATCAAAACTGCGGAAGCAATAGTAGTAGTAGTGGTCCATCCGAATCCACGGCAAAACGTTGAGTATAGGACAATAACCTATTCGCACCTTAATCACCGTCAGAGTAATCTGCAACAATCGTACAACCCAAATAGGGTCAGTACTTTGAATGTACGGCAAGTCATACCAAGGAGAAGAAAATGAAGTCCTACAATACATGCATTTGGCTGGTGGAGCTTCTACATTTCAATTTTCATAAAGCTAAATTTTTCCCTATAGAAAGTGTTCAACAAAAAAAAATATAATCTCAATAAAGCACAAGACAACCCATGGTAATTATGCCCAAAATGATTAATTAAAGATGATGAGATTTCTCAAAATTACCATAGCTAGACGCTCAAATTGTCCAATACCGGGGACTCGGCTAATCGATTAGATTTATACGCTCTGCAGAGGTTTGTGCACTTTTCCCCACAAGACTCGACCACCTCCATTGGTATTTGCCACACTACACTTTGTATGGAAACGGGAAGGTCGAGACATGGTCTTTTAGAAGAGTTTCCCTTACTCTGGCGGTGCCCATCCCACCTACCAACACTACGTTCGTAGCACCACCTAGCAGGAGTCACTACTACTAAGCAACCAAGCCAGAGCCCATACTAGCTTGTGGCTGCACACGTAAGCTTCTAGAAAATGACAATATGATAAAATCTCTTTAAGCCTTGGTGGCTTTCCGCAGTGATCCCTGGCCATCTCCAGGTCACTTAGGCATCTCCATTGGTTCCTCCAGGGTGCCTCCAACCATTCCACCCAGGTAGTTCATTGAGTTTAACTTGGTCCTGATTTACTACAAAGTCACTCATCTCATCGTGAATTCACTCCCCAATCCACGTCTACAAAAGCATAGCACTACAATTTCCTACATGATGGTTACAAGTTAAACCTACCACAAATTGAACTATTGGGTTTGCGTGAAAGTAACTTCTACTTATGCATTCTAAGAAAGGGGTACTACATGCAATAAAACATAGGTAAAGTGGAAAATGATCAAAGGTAGACTTGCCTGGCTGCTGCTGGTCAAACTCTAAGGACTGGAAATATTCCGCTTCGCACTCGGGGCAATCTATCGCAAGCAAACAAGTGCATCCAATCAAAACATAATACAAAAGAAACGAAAACAAAGTTTCGACAAATCTTGAAAAGAAAAGGAATGAAAAAGTTTTGTAAAACGGAACAAAAATTGTGTGAAACTTGTTGATGAAAGTCCTAAGTGAAATAGATAATTTAGGGTTTTGATTTGCAAAAAGAATCGGTCAAAACCGAGATACGGTTATAAAATTATGGTCAAACGAAGTTTGAATTTAAATACATTCAAACTCATATTTTAAAATTCCAAAATTTTGAAAATAAGTTTCCACGCGATAGAGGGATAAATAAATAAAAATAATAATTAAACGCGGGATTTGGTTTCGTCTAAAACTAATAAACGAGTAAAAAGAAAAAAAATATATAGCTTAAAACAGGACTAGGGGTAATATTCTAATCTAGTGAATGCTCTAAAATAAATAACTAATAAACGAGTAAAATAATATAGCTAAAACAATACTAGGGATAAAATTTTAATCTAGTGAATGCTCTAAAAATAAATAAATAAAACATTTTTTTAACTCATCTTCTTCTACACAGGAAGAAACGTACACGTACTGTACGTGGCCGTCGGCGTCTTCTTCGTGGGGCGGCGGCTCCGGCGGGGATTGGCGGCGAGGGAGGTGTCGGGGAGGGGCGGCTCGGCGTGGGGAAGCGCGGGGTGGTGGCGGCGGTCTCCGGCGTGGCTACGACGTGGCGGAGCGACGGTGAACTCCGGCGAACTCCGGTGGGCGCGCGAGCTCCGGGACGCTGCTGTGGTGCACGAGAAGAGGCAAAATTTTGTCCATAAGATGCGCAACGACGAGGGCAACCGATTTCTAGAGTTTGGGGTCTCAAGACGGCTTACCGGCGACGTGATCGACGCCGAGGCGGAGCTTGACCGGCGAACTTCGGCGAGCAAATACGCGAGCTACGGTGCGGCTTTGGGCAAGATTTTTGGGGGCTTTGGACGAGTGGGAGGAGGGGCACGCAGGGGTGACTTATATAGGGGAGGGGGTGTCCAGATACGTGCTCCCGGCGACGAAAACCGAGAAGTGCGAAAATTCCGGCGAACTCTTTAATGCAGGATTAATGGGGGCTTTAATGGTGTCGGGGCGGAGAAGGAAGGTGCGGGGTACGCGGGGAAGGAAGGAAGGAACGGAGGGGTGCCTGGCTGGTGCGCTCATGGCGCTACATGCAGCGCCGCTGCTGCGCGCTGTGTGCTGCGTGCTGCTGCGTGTTGTGTGCATGCGTGTGCGCATGCACGTACGTGAAGGAGATGGGGTGGGGTGGGTGGCCTGGCTGGGCCGGCCAGCTGGCTGGCCTGGCGGCCGAAATTATTTTTTTTAACAAAAAATACCTCAAAAAAAATACGTAATAAATTTTAAAAATACTATAAAAATACTATAAAAATATATTTCAAAAATAAGTTTAATAAAACTCTAATAAAACCTCAACAAATATATATTTTTTTTTTTATAAAGCCTAGGATAAATATTCCTAGCTCAATGCAATTTTATAAAATGCGAAAATTTATTTATAAAGTCATTTTGGAAAAAATAATAAATTCCAAAAGGAATTTTTAGGATTTATTAAATTCTCGAAATGCTTTATTAAAATAAAATAAATGCTCCCATATTTTCTTAACCCTTTTTATGTTGAAGAAGTCATGTTATCTTCTCTCTTGATTTTTTTATTGGGTTAAAATAAACTGGAAAGAAAATCCAAAAGATCCAATATGCAAATGGGAAAAAAAAGTATGCACAAATGATTCTATTAACATCCAAATTTTTACAAAAATTGGGATGTTACACAAAGGCTTCAGCAACAACGAAGCCCAAGCAGTCTGCTGCAACAAATACTTCAGCGAAGCACAAGCTCTCTAAAGAAGTTTTGAGACAGAAAGACCTCGAAGAGGCACTAGAGCGCAACATCCTTGCCAGAAGCGCAAATGACAAAAAGAAGGCAGATGAGGATGCTGCCAGATAGAAAAAGGAATTGGACTCAGCCAAGATGGCTGCAGAGAAGGCTGAGACGAAGCGCAAGCTCGCTGAAGCCGCAAAGAACGAAGAGAAAACAGCTGCTGAAGCTAAACTGCTTGTTGAACATGAAGCTAAACGCAAGGCTTCTTTAGAAAACCTCAGAACGAAGAAAGCTGAGAAAGCTGCTAGGGCAAGCCAGAAGAAGCCCGTAGTTGATATGACTCCCTCAGCTATTCCATCGAAGCAGAAAGGCATATCTTTGTCTGAAGCTCAAGCTGAAGCTGATCATCAGAGTGTCCATTCAGTCCCTGACTCTCGTGAAGGCGAACTCTGGGATCAGTTGGGCATCACTGAAGCCCTTTGGGAGAAGTGTGCAGCTGAAGATCCTGATGCTGTTGATCTTGGAGAAGTGTACATTTCAAGATCTATCGAAGCTATGATCTCTACTATGATTAGTCAGCTGAAGGATCTGCATTCCAGAGACAGGGCTGAAATGAAAAAGATTCACAACTATCAGAAGAGAGCTGAATCAGAACCTGATGAAGAATTCAAACAGCACGCCCTGCAATTGCTTCAACGAGTGACAGAAGTCAATTCCACCACCAAGGACAATATCAAAATCTACAAAGGCAAAGTAAAGGCCGCTGTAGATGACATGGTGAAGAACCATAATGCTTCCATTATGGAAAGGGATTCGAGGAAACGCAAGGCCTCGCCCGAAGCTGAACGCGTTGTTGCACCACCATCTCCTAAGCCTGCTCCATCAAAGGCAATAGGACCCTCACCGAAGAAGAAAACCACCAAGAGGCGCAAGATTACTTTGGCCTCAGCCGCAGACAGGGATACAAGTGATGAACGGCCCCCGGAATCTCCTGAAGCCGTTCCCACTCCTGCTCCGAAGCCAAAGCCATCCAAGCCCGCATCAAAGCCTTCAGCTCCACCCACCAAGACTCCCACACCTCCTCCTACCAGAACCACCTCCAAGCAAACTCCACCCCAGAAAGCTCCTACCCCCACTCCAACGCCTGCACGAAACCCCTCACCTATACCACCTCGAGTTCCCACACCCATCCGTGCTCCAACCCCCGAACCACAAAGAATTCCCACTCCGCCAGTTGCTCCCGCACCACCTCCATCACCTCCCCGTGAAGCTTATGCTCCATCACCAACTCACTCCAGAACCCATGTATCCCGAGATTTTTCCCCCGCCAGAACAGTTCAAGAGTCTGAAGCACATGTGCCCGACACCGCAGCACATGATGACGAAGACGAACATGTACAAATTCTGAACCCGTCGCAAGAGCAAGCGCTTGTAGTCGCTCAATCTGCTGGCCCTTCAAGAGCTAACCCTATTGCTCCTCTGCAAAGAATTCGTGACCGTTCGCGCCCCCGCCAAGATACCCAGCTTGACTCCAATTACCCTCGTGAAACTTTTCCTATATTCAAGGGTGCTGGTTATTCTTCAAGGCATGGCCCGGAATTCAACCTGGAACAACATAGGAAGCGCCATCGATTATTTGGAGTTAGTCCTTATGCTTCTGACCGCACAGCGGATGATCTTCGTTTTTGGACTGCTGAACAACAAGTCTTATACACCAAAGTCTTCTGCCAACAAGGAGTTTTGTTTAGGCACAAGTTTCTGGAATTGCGAAGTCTTTCCACTGCATCCTGCTTTCAGAACGTCCTCGAATCTATTGAAAATCAGAACTTGTCTAGGTTGTTTGCGTTGAGCACTCCTTTCAACTCAGAGCTCATCAAACAATTCTATGCAACCCTTTATGTGTCTGGTGATGCCAATGAACCCAGCTCTTGGACGCTTGAATGGATGATTCAAGGCAAAGTCTTCAGGATGTCCTCTGCAGAATTCATGGAAATTGTTAACATCCCAAGGCATTCTGGAGTCCACGAAAAGATTCATATTGCGCTTGATCTGTCTGAAGAAGAATTTGCAACTCTGTTGGATCCTGAAGCCACTGATAACCACATACCTCAAAACATTCGCCCGAAGCACTTGAATTTCATATCAAGAACTTGGTTCTTCATCCTGTCAAACTCATTGATTCCTTTGAGTACTGCTTCGGAAGAATCGAATCTTTATCCTGAGACAAGGCATGCAATTATGAAGCTCACACATGGTCTCATATTTGACTTTGAGGATTGCTTCATTAGGAATTTGGTTCATGCAGCAGAGCTACCTTTCACACTGAAACTCTATGCTCCCTGGCTGCAAGTAGTATGTAACTATGGTTGGAACGAAGACTTTGTGGCACGCCATCATCCGAAGCTTTTCCTTCCACCAGTGCGTGACTCTTTGGAACTGCTGAGGAAGCCCAATGATCCATTTGCCACATATGTTGGTGTGCGCCATGAAGTCAATGAGCGAAACTTATCCAAGACGTTCCAGAAAGACTGCCATCATTTTGAAGTTAATCTTCGCACGCAGCAAATGCTTGACAACTTAATTGAAGCTCTTCAACGCCAGATACAGTTTCTTGCTGATGAGATCAACCGTGTTGGCAATATAGCACTCAACAACAATCAGTACTTGCGTGTGCTCAAGCGTCATTCCTGGAAAGGTCTCCGGAAATTCAACTCTGTGAAAGGTCTTCGTAAAGATCGCATCAACAAAGAGTATCCGTACCTCGAGCGACACTTTTCACGTGATGACTCATTGGACCGCCCGAATCAGAAGATCCCTCCCCTGCACAAGATTGATGAAGTGTTCTTCGTCAACGAGCCTGAATCTATCCGGCCAGACACCGTCTCCGAGAATGACTCCATCACCTCCAAGGACGACGACGGCCTTGACGACAGCGACCTCGACATCAACCTCATCACACAGACACGCCACGAAGCTCTTCCTACATCATCTTCCGAAGAAGAATCCTCAGGAGATCAATCTTCGTCGGATGAGTCTTCGTCGAGCACAGCTTCGTCGGGTTCTCAGGGTGCTGATGCTGCGTAATAGATCTCTCGAACCTCTTCTCAACCTTTTGTCCAATCATTGACAAAAAGGGGGAGAATGAGGGCATCGATGAGTTAGTTTTGCATCGGGGAAAGGGTTCTTGCTATTTGCTATTTTGCTTTGTTTGGTTAAGTTACAACAAACTTTCCATTTTCTTCGATTGGGTTGTAACTTAAGTTTAACTTCGGTCATGCTACTCCTGTGCTACGTTTAAGTTTTAATAACCCCTTTTCTTGCAAGTATTGCTTCGTTTCTTCTATCTTGCAGGTGGTTATTAATTCTAAGTCACAGGTCATTGGAAGTTATTGCATACATTCCTGGATAAATATCTTCAATGCATTTGTATTCACTAAGATATCTCGTTTTGCTCTCCACCGAAGAAAAATTTATCTCAAGCATTAACTTTGATTATATAAATCTTCGATGCTTGTATTCAGGGGGAGCCTAAAACTTCATATCTTAGAGTTTGTCCCATCCTTCACAAAAACTTCAATATCTTTTATCGATGCCTGTTTTGTCAACAATAGTCCAAAAAGGGGGAGATTGTAAGAGCAAAGTTTTGCCCCCGTGTGTCTTGGATATTGTTGGAAAAAACAGTAGAGGAACTAACAATGTTTTCTAGTATAAACAGTTGCATAGGTTCCTGAAGGACAAGCTAGGTGATAAAGCTTCTGTGAAGGTCTTCAAGTTATCGAAGCATTACCCTCGGAGCGAAGCTTAATCACGAAGGATGACCCCCAAAAATGAAGGTGTCCTGAAGCTCTACTCATTGAAGGAAATGAAGAAGACGGCGCAAGACTTAGATGTTTTTGTGTAGTTCTTTTTCTGTCCCTTGAGTCATAGGAAAAACCGTACTATCAAGAGGGGTATTTAGTTTGTGGACATCGAAGTCATTGAGAAATGCTCAGATAAAATCCAGACCAAGTGAGAAGCCTGAGTGAAGAAATCTTATGTGCACTAATTTAAGCTTCGGTAGCAAAGACTTCGTTCTTTGGCTTCTGAAGCAGAACTAAGTCCGTGAGTCAGCTTTACTTGTTCCTCAAGTAAAGTTGCGCACTGATGACAAATCCGACCGTTGTGGACACGTGTCAAGCTATCACCTCGGTTCAGTTTGGTCATTCCGCACCTCGGGATCTCCAACTATAAATACGCCGCCCCCTCCTCCATTTGCGGGTGGCTGCTCCGAGATCATTCCAAGAGAGACTGAAGAGAGCACCCCAAAACCCCACCGAAGCAAAACCCAAAATCCAGATACTTTAACCTAAGTCCCATTGATCTGAGTAGATTTGAGATGACTTAGGTGAAAGCTTGCTAGCCTTTTTATCTTGGAGAACTGCAATTCTCCTAGACGGTTAGAGAGTTGTTCTTCAGAGCGCGAAGAGTAATTGTCGCCTCGAAGTCCAGTTTGTCAAAGGTTTCGGTGATTTCCTCAATAATCAACCACGAGTGAAGAACTGATCAAGCTCAAGGAGTTTGATGCAGTGGAGTAACGGACGGAGAGAGATTTGCTCCAGGTGTTCAATCACCAGTCCCTCCAACCAGACGTAGCGCTTTGCAGAGCGTGAACTGGTCGAACAAACATCGCCGAGTCCCAGTTCATTTTACTTCAAGCATTTATCCTCAGTATTGCATTTTCTTCACTGTTATGCTTCAATGTGTTTTGATTCACTGCATTTAGTTTCACTTCCAGTTATTCTTCGCTATTCCGCACTATTTATGCTTCAGTTCAATAGTTTCAGTAGAAAATATTGAAGTGATCATTCACCCCCTCCCCCTCTGATCACATACTTGGACTTTCAATTTTTCTGAAGGTCCTCAGGTTGTCACGTGCCTCATGGAACGAGCCTTAGAGTGCTGGCTATGGCATCGAAGACTCGGCCACGCCGGAATGAAGAACCTCTAGAAACTTGTTCCGAAGAAACATGTCCTCAGGATTGAGGATATCAGATCTCAAAGGACCGTCTATGTGGCGCGTGTGAAGCTGGAAAGATGAACAAGGCCAAGCATCCAACGAAGACCGTCATGACGACTACAAGACCTCTGGAATTACTTCACATGGATCTATTCGGTCCTCCAAAGTATTCAAGCTTTGGAGGTAGTATGTATGGTCTTGTTATTGTTGATGACTTCTCACGATACACTTGGGTGCATTTTCTTCTCTATAAGTCAGAAACCTCAGCTATCTTCAAGCACTTCGCCCAGCGAGTCATGAACAACTACAACCTGAAGATCAAGCACATTCGAAGAGACAACGACACTGAGTTCAAGAACATCGGTGTGGAAGAATTCCTCGACGACTTGGGAATCACTCATGAGTTCTCAGCGCCTTACACTCCTCAGCAAAATGGAGTTGTTGAGAGGAAGAACCGAACCCTCATCGAGATGGCTCGAACAATGTTGGCTGAGTACAACACACCACTCATTTGGTGGGCTGAGGCAATCGACATTGCATGCCACATCGTCAATCGAGTGTATCTTCACAAGTTCTTCAAGAAAACATCATATGAGCTAATGGTCGTTAATAAACCCAATGTGAGTTACTTCAAAGTATTCGGTGCACCATGCTGGATTTTTGATCCTCCTCACCAGTCCAAAGTTGCACCCAAAGCATGTGAGGGTTTCATGCTTGGTTATGGTATCAACTCGCACACCTATAGAGTCTACAATATTAGTCATCATAAAATTGTTGAGTCTGTAGATGTGCGGTTTGATGAATCTGACGGCTCGCAAAGAGAGCACCTGCCACCTGATCTAGATGAAGCCCCACCTGAAGAACAGATCAAGAATATGGGTGCTGGTGATATCATACCAGTGGAACATCCTGAAGAAACGCACATACCTCCTGCTCCTGAAGAACATCCAAATCCTGATGCAAATGATCCTGATGACGATCCTGATCCTGAGGCTCCTGAGACCCCTGAAGCTCCTGAAGCACCTGAAGCTGATGCTAATGAATCTGATGACAGTGACAACGACGTGCCTCAAGATCATCAACCTCGTCTTCCTCACGTGGCGAATGAAGTTCAAGTGGACAGAATCCTCGCATACGTCAATCTACCAGGTCCTCTCACTCGTGCAATAGCTAATCGTATAGCTAAATTTTGTGGGCATTTCTCGTTTGTATCAATTTCAGAGCCCACCAAAGTCACTGAGGCGTTCCAAGAAGCGGAATGGATTCAGGCGATGCAAGACGAACTCCTTCAGTTCAAACTGAATGATGTTTGGGAACTAGTCAAACGGCCTGATCCTCGAGTTCACAATGTCATCGGCACGAAGTGGATCTACCGCAACAAACTCGATGAAGATGGACAAGTCATCAGAAACAAAGCTCGTCTCGTAGCACAAGGATACACACAAGTCGAGGGGATCGACTTCGGTGAAATCTTCGCTCATGTTGCTAGACTTGAGTCCATTCGTATCATGCTTGCATTTGCTAATCATCATAATATCAAGTTATATCAAATGGATGTGAAAAGTGCTTTCCTCAATGGTAAGATCGAGGAAGAAGTATATGTTTCTCAACCCACAGGTTTTGAAGACTCGAAGAATCCTGATATGGTGTACAGATTGAAGAAAGCTCTCTATGGACTGAAGCAAGCCCCTCGGGCTTGGTATGACACACTAAGGGATTTCCTCATCAGCAAGGGCCTCAAATCTGGTTGCCTCGATCCAACTCTTTTCACTAAGCGATATGATGATGCACTATTCATATGTCAAATATATGTTGATAACATTATATTTGGATGCACTAACAAAAAATACAGTAAAGAATTTGCATTCTTGATGAGTGAACAGTATCAGATGTCCATGATGGGAGAACTGAAGTTCTTCTTAGGGCTTCAAATTCGTCAACAACGAAACGACATCTTCATCTCTCAGGATAAGTACCTCAAGGAGTGCCTAAAGAAATTCGGGATGCAAGACTGCAAGGGTATCAAGACACCGATGCCTACAAATGGACAACTCGGCCCTGATGAAAATGGCAAGGACTACTATCAAAAGGTATACCGCTCCATGATAGGTTCTCTGCTATATCTATGTGCATCTAGGCCTGATATAATGTTGAGCGTTTGCATGTGTGCCCGATTCCAAGCGGCACCTAAAGAATCGCATCACCAAGCGGTGAAACGAATTCTTCGATATTTGGCTCACACCCCGTCGCTAGGCTTATGGTATCCAAAAGGCACATAGCTGGATCTCGTTGGGTACTCAGACTCAGATTATTCTAGAGAACAAGTGGATCGGAATTCTACCTCAGGAACATGTCATTTCCTTGGACGCTCTCTGGTGTGCTGGTCATCGAAGAAGCAGAACTATGTCTCCCTCTCCATTGCTGAAGCAGAATACATCGCTGCTGGTGCAAGCTGCTCACATCTCCTCTGGATGAAGCAAACTCTGAAGGACTACGACATCAACCTGAAGAAAGTGCAACTACTGTGTGACAATGAGAGCGCCATCAAGATCTCTCAGAATCCGGTACAACACTCGAGGACGAAGCACATTGAGATTCGGTATCACTTTCTTCAGGATCATGTATTGAAGGAAGACATCGTCATCAGCCACGTGAAGACTGAAGACCAACTTGCTGATATATTCACTAAGCCTTTGGATGAGAAGCGTTTTAGAACTCTGAGGTGTGAGCTAAATATCTTAGATTCCTCAAACGTCCAGTGAATGGACACACATCCTAACGCTTAAACAATATTGAAGAATCCTGATGTACAACACACGATGCGTCGTACTCCTCAACTCATGAGGAACTACCTTTCTAAGTTTGAAGAAATTAACGTGGAATTGACTCAAGATCCATACGACAATTGTATGGCATGAAGTGTCTCATTCCCTATAAGGTGGGTAGCGCCACCTCCCAAATTCCTCCGGAATTGTTGATCCTCAGTTTCCTCATTTGAAGTCTTCATCCTGATGATTACCGTTTTTTGTCCTCAACAGCGTTCACCTATAGTTCTCGTTCTTCAGCATTTGCTTCTTTATCTAGGTGAATGTGATCGGACCCGTCCCTCTGTGCTCACTTATACATTCTCTCTATCTCATATGCGTTCATTTGGGACTCGTGTATTCCTCAGCCTGAGACTTTTGTCTTCATCCTCAACACTTTGACTGTCCTCGATTTCCCAGAATTGAGGATTATCCGTTACGATATTTTTCACTTAGTGGTTGCGATTTTACCGCACGTCGTGCTTATCCATCAATATGATAACCACTGAGAATCCGAACCGTCAGGGGCAATCTCGTCCACAAAAATCTCAACCCCTTAGCTTTTACCCCTCTATAAATAGACACCCACCCGCGGTCATTTTCCCCCACCTCTCCTCTCTCTCTCGCGTCTCCGCCCTTGAGCTCCTGAAGCTCTCGTGCTATCGTCGTCGGGGAAGACTGGCTCGTGGTTCCTCAGCATTCGCCTCAGTTTTAGTACGCTTATGTCTTAGTTCCTTGTTCCTCAGTACTGTTGTGTTTTCAAGAATCTTTCCGTTTCTTCATGCCACTTCCTTCCTCAACAGTCTTGCAATCTTTCTGAGACCTATACCTATGCCTCATTACTTTGATTTCCTCAGCCTATTCCTCATGAACGCATATAACCGTACTCCACTTCCCTCGCAACTAAATCTGTCACAGGTACATGTCTGCTGAGGAAACGTATGGTTCTCATAGTCTCACTTCATTTGCAGCTCAGCTCGAACGGACCATTCCTCAGTCTCCACCGCTGAAGAAAATGGCTCCTCGTCGCAAGCACATTGATACCGCGAAAGATTTGCCTCCAGTGCTCTATGCCAAATTGAAGACTCCCGAGCGTGAAAACGCTGGTGAACGTAAGCTACGGGTTCAGAAGATCACGAGGGAATGGGCCAAGCGATGGGTTGCATATCAATGGATTAATCCTCAGCATGAAGAAATGTTTGCATGCAATCCTCCCTTGAAGACATTGGGCATCAAGGCTCGTCCTCCTCCTGAACCAGGGGTCACTCCTGATCCTACAACCTTGAAGACTCCTGATGACTTTC
The DNA here is from genome assembly GCA_950022295.1 of Bromus sterilis. Classification (NCBI taxonomy): domain Eukaryota; kingdom Viridiplantae; phylum Streptophyta; class Magnoliopsida; order Poales; family Poaceae; genus Bromus; species Bromus sterilis. The sequence continues at coordinate 284,052,103 of OX465597.1, forward strand.
CTGAAGCTTATCAGCAATACCTCACGAGAATTGCACATCGTGCAAAGAGTCTGGTACGTGACTTTGCTGCCTCAGTGCAACTTCCACCTCAGGCTGATGCTCCGCCTCAGCCACAACCTCAGTCTCGGCAGCCTCGCAGAAAATCTCCTGGTATCAAACCATCCAAGAAGTCCTCAGCAAAACCTAATGTTCCAGGCTCCTCATGCCGACGAACAGCCGGTGCTGCTCCTGCTTCAAGAATTCCCACTGATGAGTCTGGCAGTGCACCTGAGGCGTCAACCACAATGCCTCAGCCTCAGCTGAAGACCAAAACTGTCCTTCAACGTGGCCCACGGCCCTCACCTAAGAAGACAGCCATGTGTTGTGCCATTCATCAGACTAACTTCAGTTCTGATGATGAAGATGAGTTTGAAGATTTGGCCGGTTTCGTCGCCATTGAAAAACAAAAGATTGAGTATGTGCGTGCTGCAGCGAGACGCAAAGCTGAGGCCACGGGTTCTGAAATCCCACTCCTCCTTGAACCCAAGAAGGTCTTGGAATATATTGAAATTTGGTCCGTCAATCCTGATACTCCTCTTGATGATTTGGACATACCTAAAGACATCAAGTTCTACATTCAACAGTTCCTCATCAATGAGATACATCAATGTGATCTTCAGAAACAATTGAAGGCTCAACTGAAGAAAGTCCACAGTGACTTTAAAAAGAAACCTGTCACGGATGTTACTCCTCAGGAGTTTATTGAGCATCAATGTGAGGTTCATCGCCTCAACACTGAATATGCCGCCAAATGTGCCTACATAGGTAAATCCAAGGAACGGATGTCTCGGCAGATGCAAAATTTGATGAAGCTTCGGCAGCCCGCCTCTTCTGTACCTCCTGCTGCCTCAGCTCACGCTGATGCAGTGCCTAAGGATACCACCCAAGGCCTCAAGCGCATGCCCGATGCACCACCCTCAACTCCACCAGCTGTGAAGAGGCCCACACTGGAACCCACTGTTGAGGACCCCATTGATGCGACGCCGCTCTCATCTGCTCCTCCGGCATCAAGGGCAGTTGATACCACAGTTCCACCCACTGCTGCTTCAACTCCACCTACCAATAATCAGCGCAGCATCATCGTCTTCACCCAACCATCAAAGGAACTTGCCTCAGCCGCTGCTACACCCATTGTTCCAACACCTTAGTGTCCACCTCCACCGATCATCACTGAAATTGAAGACATGGATGTTGATATTGATGATCATGGAACTCCTCATGTGATGGATGAGGAATACGAGCTGGCAAACTCCCCCACTCATACTATCTTTTCGCTCGAGCCTCACTCCCCCACTGTGACTGAGGTGCTTCCTGATACCTCTCAGCACTCTGAAGACTCAGTTGGTGCATCGTCCTCTGCCTCTGATGCTGATGAACCAGAAGCCACCAGTGCGCCTCCAAATGATGCTGATGATACTGATACTGCAGCTACTACAACAACTGAATTTGCGACTGCTCCCCCCGCAGCTGAGACTGAAGCCAAGCACAACACTAATGCTGACACTGAAGCTGCACCGGACTGCTCTGCGGATCCTCAAGTTACATCTCCATCAGCTCCACCTACATCACTGAAACCTGGCCTTGATACTACGGGTGAAGCCCATGCTCCTCCAGCACCGCCTACCTCTGCTTCAGCCTCACCGGCTCGTCAGGAGAACGCCTCAGCTCTTTCTCTATGTCCGAAGCAGAAGAAGCCATTCTATCGCAATCTTGAAGCTGATGCTCGACCCAACTTCAACACTGATGCATTCTTCAATGCCATGAGCTTCTTTCAGGCTGGGATCCAGAATCCTTATCATTCTCCTCCGCCCAGCAAGCTATTGAGGTTCTGGACGGCTAATCAAAAGAACTACTATGCCTCAGTTCTGTACATGGATCAAAAGTTTTTTCCTCATAAACACATCCCTCATCTAGATATGGAGGACATTCCTTGCTTCAACAACATGCTGCAGGATTTGTTTCATGCCAAGTTGCTTCAGTTCTTCTCTGAGTGTATTCATTGGAATGAAGAACTCGTCCTCCAGTTTTATACAACGCTCTATGTATCAGGGGACCCCAAAGACATCAACACCTAGGTGCTCGAATGGATGACTAAGCATCAGCACTACACTGCCTCTGTACCTGAGATTATTACAATTCTTCAGCTTCCTCCCTCTGACGCTTCAGTCCCCAGCACATACGGTGCTCCACTTATCAGGGATGATCTGATGAATATGTTGATGAAGCCGCAAGATCCTGAAGCTCCGCCCTGGACCAAGTTCCTCGTCTCTGAGCTTCAGTATCTGCCCAGCACAATGTACAGAATTTTGGCCAAGTCCTTCTGCCCCATCAAATGTTACGAATCCACTGCTGAAGAAGTTGTGGGCATCATGAAGACATTCTTTACAGCCTCTGCATGTCTGCTCCCATCAATGTCTCAGATTTCTTCTTCATGACTTTGGTGGATGCTGCTCAGAATCCTCATATTCTGAAGCCATACGCACCATGGATTATGAAGCTCATCTGCATCAAGACTGGCATCAACTTCCAGCCTAATCAGGCTAATCATCGTCCTTATGTTCCTCCAGTTGAAGTGCTTCAACACACACTTGACTCCAATGCCAAGGGCAAAGCGCCCTTCTATGAGGAAGTACTTCCTCAGGATTCTCTTGGTGGAAAAATTCGCCAGCATCAGTCTCGCACCACTCATGAGGAACGGACACATGCCTCAAATGAGGAAACTACTCAAGCTCGCCTCATGACTGACCGCGAGCTCCTCATCAGTCTACATCAGAAAGTGGATCGCAATCATGACTGGACGAAGCGACAGATTGGAGACATTCTCAGCTATATGGCGCAGATGCATACTACTCAGAAGAAAGTTCATCAGTATGCTCATCATACATATCAGCGACTTGATGCTCTTTTGACTGAATTCATTACTCCTGAAGATCTCGCCAAGCTTGGTCTCAGACAACCCCAGCTTCCTGAGATTCGGCCTCCTCGTCAGTTCACCAAGAGCAAGACACCACCTTTGGCGATGGACTCTTTTTCTTCAGCCCAATAATTCTCCCCTGAAGAAGCTGAAGACACTGCGGCTTGTCCTCACACTGCAACGGCGTGCCTTCGACCTGATCCTACTCAGCCCCGAGGCAGTCTTTTTGGGTCGTTCGCTATAGTCTCTCCTTTTTGTTCATTTAATGACAAAGGGGAGAAATTTGGTAGTCTTCAAGCGGGTTTTCATGGGGTTCCTCAGTTACAACTCTCGTTCTTCAGATCATTTTTGTAATGAGTTGTATACTGATATTTTGTGTGGTTTTTGATACTTTTAAGTTACCTCATGATATTCCTCAGCAACCACTTTTACTCAGTGCTATTATTGATTTCTCAGTTATTCCATATGATGCAATGTTTCACATAATCTGAGATATAGGGGGAGCTCCTCATGTTTTCAAAAATATTCTACCAAGTCTTCAAAACATGCATATCCTCAGGGGGAGCATCTCTATATCCGGAAACAATGAATTGTTTTCTTCAAAGTTTTGAATTCCTCAAAATCACTTATTTTATCCCGTTGAAGCTTTAACCTGATTGTCATCAAATCACCAAAAAGGGGGAGATTGTAAGTGCATCTAGTGCCCCCTTTGAGGTTTTGGAGTATTTGACGAAAACGGTTAAGGGACTGATGTGTTCGTGAGTATACACAGGAAAACAGTCCCTGAGGATGAGGTTAACCACCGTTGTCCACCCCCCAAAATGTTGAGGAACATGGAAGAAATCGGTGTGTTTCCTGAAGACTGAGGCTGTGCGAAATCCTGAGGAATCAGGATCCTGAAGCTTTCGGCTGAAGCTGAAGCGTACAAGATCCTGAGGACGTTCACGCTGAAGACGAAGTTGAAGCATAGTCTTCGCTAAGATTTTTATACTTCTTGAGTCGTAGGACAACACGGCACTGTTGGAGGGGTTGAGGAAAATGAGTTTTGTATTTCTGAGGAAGTGCTAAATTAGAAATTCTGAAGAAAACCCAGAGAAATCTCCTGCAGTAGAAGTTCAATTCCTCGGGTGTCTGAGATGATGTTCTTCAGGACACTGAGGGATTTGTCTTTGGTTGAGGAGTCAGGAAACTGCCAGTGCAGTTCGCCCGAAGAAAGAGAGAGAGAGTGTTCCGACCGTGCCACGTGTCACGTGGAGAGGGCTGGTACCGATCCAGCCAACGGTCCGAAGGGTGGGCATGGAAGTAATTTCATGCATGGGCATTTATGTCCTTTCACCTGGGGTTGCTCCCCGGATATAAATAGCCGCCCCCAGCCCCATTTGTGGGTTGGCTGCTCCGAGAGAAAAACTGACACTTGTCATTTGAGAGAAACCCACCTCTGAAGAAACTGAAGAACCTAAGTGAGGAAAACCACCATCCTGAGTAGTTGAGTATTTCTGAGGAAGTCGGTTCGAGTGATCCGATGCTTTTTACTCTTGAAGACTGTGATCTTCCAGCTGGTGTAGAAGTCATCGGTCTGAGGAAGTCAAGATGCAATTGTGACTTCCCTGAGTGAACTGAGTCTGTGAAGGTTTCGGGAGTCTACCTTGAAGACTCACCTGAGTTATTGGACGGAGTCTGAGGACTTTAGTTTAAGGAGAATAAGGTGAAGACTATGTCTTCTGAGTTCAATCTCAGCCTCTCCAACCATATGTAGAGTTGTCACATCAACTCGAACTGGTTCATCAAGTCTATGTCTTCAGTGCCCTGGTGCTATTTCTTCAACCTCAGCTTTTATGTTTATGCACTGATGACTCATCCTGATGCCTCTCTTTCTGAGTTTACTCTGGTCTGATTCCTCAGCTCTCGCATCGGTCTTACTTTAGCTCTGCAATAGGTTGATTTACATTCATGCCTACGTTTTAGTATCACCTCTGTGCTTCCTCAGGTTTTAGTTTCCTCAATTTCGTATTGCCTCAGTCCTGAGGAAATCGAAATTCCTCAAGATAATTAGAAATCTCCCATTCACCCCCCTCTGGTCGATATACTGCACTTTCAAGATCACATGCAGCATGGACCAAGCTTCGAGGGTGCGAGTGGTTACTCCCCTCCAACAAGAACAAATACATTGATAGAGTTCGGGTGCTCCCTCACCCAGCAGATGACGACGCGCTCGAGTGGTTACTCGCACCAGCAAGGGCAAATGCATCTACAGAGTTCGGGTGCTCCCTAACCCAGAAGATGATGAATGCTCGAGTAGCTACTCACACTAACCAGCAAGACCTGAATAATATCCAAAAGGACAATCCGCCCGAGCACTCGAGTGCACTAGGGATTCCTACGCTATTAGCTCACTCAACGACTATCTGAGTGAGTGCATCTCTTATCAACTCCTTGCATGAGCTCACAAACGCTCTGTGAGTGACTACTATTTAGTCCACTTGATTGTTCTGCAAGTGGGTGCATTTTTACTTAGGCTTCTATAAAAAAAATGCCTGGGTGGCGACACACTGCACCCCAGATGTCGCACAAGCTCGTGCGTAGGTAAGACCCCACTACTCAGTCGGCTGGGCCGGGACTTGCCACAGCACGACTTCACTCCCGATGTTATCCATGCGCAATGTATGAAGAGAGTTGAGCTGATAACGGACGCGTTAAGGATATATTTGCTCAGACCGGCGGCATTGATCCTGTAAGCCATGCAGCGGCATGGACCTTGCTAGACACCGATTGTATCCAAGTTCGTGTTGAGGTACACGAGCTTTATTGGGCTACGAAGGTATTTTCCACTAGCGCAATTCACCAAGGCTCGACCAGTCGAGTACCTTGGGCCCTTTCAGCTTAGCATCCCTCGAATAAACTATCTTTTGTGGCTAACAGCCAACGACTCGCAACATCCAACACGCACAGAGGCAGATGATTTTGGACTTGAGTCCCTGCGCGACTCTTCGAGTCCCCCAGACACTCGGGGGCTACTCTTATAAAAGTTATCTCTCATAAACAAACAGGCGACTACTCGCAACAACGCGACACGCACTACTATGGTTGATTGCAGGTTTGAGTCCCTGCGCGACTCTTCGAGTCACCCAGGCACACGGGGGCTATTGACGAGGGGTTACCCCCACGACTCCTCTCTGTGAGGGTACCTGGTGCGTGTCGAGGCCGGCAGCCCACTAGAAGCCTACTTGGGTGAACTGACATGAAGCCCAACCAGAAGACTTAAGGCGCAAGACAAGGACTCCTACTTGTAGATTGATTAGGACTCATGTAAACCCCTACCTGGCTATCTATATAAAGCGAGGTAGGGGCACCTCTCTAGACAACTCAATCTCCCCACGCATAGAACTAGATAGATCTCTCTCCACCAAAGCCCTCGCGGCACTCGTGTACATCATCATCAATACAAGATCAAACAAGAAGCATATAGGGTTTTCCCTCCGGAGGCCTGAAGCTGGGTAAATCGTGACCCATGTGTCGCTTGTCCACCGTCTGAATCCTCCAACGCGCGGCCATGTTGCACTCCTACTCTACGATCTAAACCATGGGTTCCTAACCATGGGATTTGTCGAGGCCGATCCTCGTCAGTTATACACTTAGCAAACATAGTTAGTCCCCTATATGTATATTTTCATCAACAACAAAATATGCTTAAGGGTAAGATTGCACTTTCAAAAACAGACAGCAGAAACTGACACTAGGCACTAGGTCAATAGGTTAGTTCTAGAAAATGCTTTAAAATGATATGAAAGTGTAGCAAAAGCATGTAGCAATGTCATGAGACAAGCATGGAACTTGCAAAAATTATAGATACGTTGGAGAGGTATCAACGGTTGCATCGTCGACGCGAGGGCCTGCATCACATGTGTTTTTGTATCTGAAGCGTTGGCGACTGTACTAATTCGCAGCCGGCTTTTACATTTAAATTGTGTGCGTTGTTACTTTTTAGCCGAACCATTTCCCATACCCCCTCTCCCTTGTAACTCTCCCTCCCACTTATAATTCCATTTCCCACACCCAAGAACAATCACATTTGTCTCTTTCGTCCCTCTTCATGATTCCAATGACGCACATCACCGATAGGAAGTCTGAAGTGATCGTCGCCGAACCCGCCACCGTGAAGCTGAACGTCGTGTACGTCAACCTTTCATCAAAAGTCGAGGAAATGCTTGACCTCTTCGACAAGATCCTCTAGAAGAAGACAAACCGAGTGGTGGGCTTCGACCCAAAGTACACCAGTGGCCTGACGCTGAAAATCAGACTGCCGTCTTCGCTTAGTTGTCCTTGGACAACCACGTCTTGGTGTACCAGTACCGCCAGGCGGCCCAGTGCCTTCCCAAAGGTTTTCCACTTTCATCAACATCGGTATTTATAAATTTGACGCTGATAGAAGGGTACTAAAGAATTCCGGCCTCTTGTGCTGGAATCTCGTTGATATACAAGAGCAGTATAAGATCAAGAACAACAACAAGGGCAAGGATTCCTTGGCTAATCTCGATGCAACCATCATCGACCCCTCATTCAAGGGGGTGAATGGTAAAATCTACAGGAAAAAAATTGCACCGCACTTGGGTGACATTTCCTCTTACTAATCAACAGGTGGCTCATGCGGTGAAGGATGCCTACATCAGCTATGAGGTCTACAAGCATACTATTGACATAGGATAGTGCCCACTTGATCCAGAAGATAGCGCAAAGTTCGTGGAGACCATCACAAGAAGAGCGAGAAGAGGTACTACTAGTTTATATATGGAATGTTAAGTATTTAATTAGTTATGTGTCTCATGAACCGAAATTTTCCCCAAGATCTGTATGTTAGTTATTGCATCTCAAGAACTATCATTATATATGTAATGTAGTGTTTAGATTCATCGTCGCTCTCTTTGTATTATTTGTGATGGGTTGTCAAAATCTTCGTGTGGAATGATGGCAGCAATGCACATAGTTTAAATTAAAAAATTGCCTGTTTTTAGTCGCAGACGGTTGATATGGCAAAATGGTATATGATCGATCAAGTTTTTCAATTCCGTTTTCTATTTTTTACCGAATCTGGCCGAGATGGGTGAATTTCGGCAAAAAAAATTGTCAAATTCCGGATGAAATGCATAAATAGAAATTTGAATTTAAAAAAAGACAGAAATTTACCAAAAATGACCAAAGTTTGCTATTTTTTGGAATTACGAAAAAAGGAAAAAATGCATATCACAATCTGGATCAAGTTGTGCTACATTGTTGCTTCACACACGGTTCCAAAATAGGAATAGTGTGCAACATATCACACACGATTTATAATTTTCTATCGTGTGTATTGTCTAACTGACCACCCATGTTATGTTTTTGGGCACACAGTTCGATTTTTATATCATTTGCTGTATAAACATTGCAAACAACGCAAGCAGTGCAATAGGAGGTTCATAATAGCTACACCGGGTACTAGTGCATGCTAGTTTTATTTTTTAGTAGGATGACAATTTTTATTTCCTTAGACCATGGCAATTTTATTATTAGATCATAACAAGCTTATTAATATGAGTTCCAAAGCATGAAATTTTACTTATTACAATTGTCTCAAGTGTCCATGCAAATTCATAATTTGGCATACTTTTCAAATGAGATATATCTGTCAACAAATTGTTTTGTATATTTGCCTTGTCCATATTACAAAAGTTTCAAAAGGTGAAAGGTTGTCTAGAGAACAAATTTTATTAATTTTGCCATGTGTAATTTATTATAAGCACCATGATAATTTCACTAATTAGACCATGGCAATTTTTTAATAAAAGCATAATAGTTTCTTTGTAGCTACCATGAATTTTTTATTAATTGGACCATGGAAAATTCATTAACTATACCACGGTGAATGTTCCTTTTTAACCTTTACAAAATATGCCATCATTTTGGTAACATGAAATTGCCATTTTCGACACCTAATGCATTTATGTAGTACTCTCATATCAAGTTTTTTTAGGATATTTTGCCTTCATTTCTTTTATTTTCTGTTTTACACATGAATTTGTTGAACATGGTAATTTTATATACTAGGTGGTCATTTTTCTTTCTATTAATGGACTTTTTTTAAGTTTAGAAGCAACACCTTTCTTGCTTATATGAAATTCGGTGCTTAAGAGGTCCATCATTAGCAAAGGTGATCATATGAGTCGGTTTTAGCGTGACAACCCGTTAGAACGCGTGCTTGGCCCATTATGTGCCGACTCGACATGGTAGGTAGTGGGCCATGTCGGTACGTGGTTTGTCAAGGGCCGTGTTCTGGCACGTGGGCCGATACGACACGATCCTTTTAATTAATTTTATACTTTGTATAACTGTAATATAGATAAATAAATCACACAATAGATTAAAATACTGGTGGATTGATGTACCTAATTGATCAACGTACTGATCCGTATAAACTTAAACCGTGCCTAAACCTCATGTCGTGGCCCACGTGCTAACACGATACGGTCCACTTACTTAGCATGATGAAATGGGCTGTATCGACCTGATCCGTTTATCAACAGCTGTCGTCGTGTCGTGCCGGCCCGGCCCATCTGACCAGCTCTGCTCGCTAGTGGTTTGATTTTTTTTTATTCAAGGCCTGGCGTTTTGGCGTTTTAGGTTCGTGCGAAATCCTAATTTGTAGCGAATAGATTAAAATGGAACCGTGTCCGCGATCTGCAGGAGCTCTATGGGTGCTTATCTGGGATCTTCCTCACTTGTGCTCCCGGGCATGAGCGATCCAAGTGTCTTGGAAACATTGGCATGCAAAGAGGCGCAGGCTCTTGCGGGGGATTTGAGTCTCCGGAATGTCGTGATTTTCAGTGATTCGAATCAGTTGTGAAGGATATCAATAAGGACACCGGAAGGCAACATAGAGCAATTGTTACTGAAATTAGAAGAAGATCGCTGCTTTTTAATAGTTGCGTTTTTATGTTTGAAAGTAGAGTAGCTAATATAAAAGCCCATAATCTTGTTAAACTAGATGATACACCGTGCGTTGCTGCGGAAACTGTTAAGAAAGATTTTGATGTTTTAAGACACATGAGAGAAAAATTGATGAACAATCCATTTTTTTTTGTTAATTTAGTTATTTGACAATATATCACTCACATGATATGAGACGAAAACAACGTTGAGAGTAGAGACAATGAAGAGTGTTCACCCTTGGCTAAACTTAAAACAATGATAGCAACTATGAATGTGTATAAAAGAAATTCACATAGAAAATAAAAATGCAACGTAACTCATAATTTAATTTTTATAAAAAAAGTTGCTTATAAATTGTGAGGTTGAGTGCATAAAAAATCATTATTTATTTGTGATAGGATGCATGCACATGCAAAGTTAATGGGAGCATGTATATGAAGAGTTAATGAAAGAGTTTTTTACATAGTGGACCTACTTGATGATGTGGATAGCTTGCATGTCAAGATAAATAAATTAGTGGGGATAAACTATCTAGGTACTATAGATTTTCTCAAACTTTTTTTAAATAATATTATTTTTAATAACAATTTCATTAATAACGCATGATTTTGAATATTTCAAAAATAATATGGTGTTGGCCTTACTATGGCTGAAACTAGGGCTGTCGGCCTTACTACAGCCGAAACAGACGAAAGTGGTGCTTCGGCTGCACTAGGGCCGAAAGAAGCCCTAATCCCGCCTTAATCTGCCATTTCACATAAATATAATGTCGAAAGTGGTTCTTCGGCTGCACTAGGGTCGAAAGTGTGCATACCACAATTCAATGGCTGGTACTGGGTCGGCCATGTTATGCATGCAGCCATGGGAGGTGGAGCTAGCATGCATGCAACCAACGTGAGGTGGTTCTGCTGCCCACATGCAGGCCGTCCAGCCAGCCGCTGAGTCTGATGCCCATATATGCATGGCTAGCAGCCAGGAGGGAGATAGCCCCGTGCAGCAGACTGCGGGGCAGCTCGTGGGACATGTCGAAGCAGCCCTAGTTTCGGCCGTAGTAAGGCCGATAGTGTGCTATTTTTAAACAAATTTAAAATCATATGCTATCAATGAAATTATTATAAAAATAATATTATTTAAAAAATCAATTTTCTCTTCGCCTTTCTTGAGGTTGTCATTTATGGCTTATCCAACCTCATGATCCCGATTGTATTTTTTTTATCATTGAAGTGGAGCGAGCAATAAAGAGGGGTCATAAATATATTTTTTAAAAGAAAAAGTGAACAGAATTGTCGCGCATTCCCTCCTCCGCGAACAGATTCTGGATCAGCGTTCTTGTAGAGAAATTGTAGGAATACCACCCCCGCCGCCAGCGACCACGACTCCTCTTCGCACCATTGCGGCAGGTGCCACCCACCCTACCGCCGGCAACAACCGCTCCGCGCTATTGCGGCTGGCGCCACCCACGCCGCCGCCGGCAATCACTCACCTCCGTTCCAGTGTATGCGTATTTGCGCTTTGCGCACAATAAGGTCATGGGAGCAGTCGATTTCCTTGTGTAATTTTGCTAGAAAGGAGATGTATTTCGTTTTGGATTCATATTCCAAGCGGATTCGAAAAGGAGCTCTTTTTATTCAGTCCTCGTCCTGAGATTTTGTAATCGGGATGGGAATCGGAGACCCGGCGAATTGCCTGCTTTAAGCGCCGCCCTCCTCCATGGATAAAGGCACCTGCATCGATCTTCTTGTCTGATCGAGAGAGGAAGGGACTAGTTTATTTATTAAGAAACGTGTGTTTGGAGAAGTGGTAATCAGGATTTGAGTCCTCCCACTGTTGCGCCTGCCCCCAAGCATACTATAGTGGAGTAGGAGGCGGAGGATTTGAGTTCACCGATCCATCGAATAATAAGGTTTCTCATGTGAATTGGAGACTTGGAGATGAAGAACGAGAAGGGGTCTCCTTGGAGCAGCAATGTAAGTGTTCTCTATGCCTCCTCTTTTGTTCCATGGTGTGAGGCTCATTTTCCTTCTATGAATAAATCATGGTTTAAAATAGCGGGATAAGTGATACATCGACGGGCTTTTTTGGCAGCTATTTCCCGATATTTGACACAAAGAATCCCGATGTATCACAGATATATCCCGCTATTTGCCGATATTCAACGAAGAGAAAAAATATCAGCGAGCTTTCCTAGCCAGATATAGCGCCGATATATCGGCCATTTAGCGGGCTATCTTAAATCATGGAATAAATGCGACGCAGAAAGCCGCAGCTCGCAGTGAAGCTGAAGCAGTTGATGTGTTAGACGGAGGAGATAGGCTTAGCAGCCTTCCCGATGAAATTCTACTCAACATCCTGGAGAGGGTGGACACATTTGATGCCATAAGAACCTGCATCCTCTCAAAGCGAATGCTGAAGCTCCCTAGCATGCTCTCCCGGATTGACATACACATTAGTTTCCTTACCCGACTCCATAGCAAGGCCCTTGCCTACACCATGGATCACGTTGCTCAGTACAACAATGTTGTGGCTGGTGTCACAGAAAAGGTCCTGAGTGCGAGGAATCTAGAGATCCCTGTCCACAAGCTGAGGGTCGGATTATATTTTAGGCGTGACGAATATCTTTCCGTCAGCAAAGCTGTTGCCCAAACCATGGCAACCCAAAAGGTCGACGATGTTGAGTTTGCGCTCATCACGGAGACTACTCTACAATGCACTGAAAATGATCTACTCTACTATGCGAAGCAGTTCAATACTTGGCTTGGTGATTGTCCAGCTGTGTTTAGGTTTGGGAATTAATAGGGTTATGCTTCTGTGATACACCAGTTTGGATTAGACATAAACTGAGCTAACTATTTGACCCAATGTATGCATGCCTTAGAATGGTGTCCTGCATAGGCCTGTTGGCTTCCCTTTATCATGTTGTGTTTAATATTACTACTACAGCAAACATGCCCGTGGTACTGATGTTTGGTAAACAGGCGATGCCTGCCAAAGCACACAACGGGTAAGCAATTTAAAGCACATTGCAAGCACTGGTTTGGTGGCAGGTGGCGACATTTATCTGAACCCATAATATGCAACACCGGTTCGATGTTCCAAGTCACTGCGCCAAGTGACACAATTGAGCAACGAGTGCACTGCACACCCAGTTTAGCAGACACATAAACCGCGCGATCGATAATGTTACAAGATCGACTCCGACGATCCATCCGCAATCTTACATGGCATACCTTTGAGTCCAGGTCCTTGCGGTGCTCTCGTACTTGTGCCGGTCCGTCTTGTACATGTGGGCGATCTCAGGAACCAGAGGATCATCAGGGTTTGGGTCAGTCAGCAAGGAACATATGGATAGCAGCACCTGTAAGTGTTACCCGACAGAGTAGCAACTCCATTGTGAGAACCAAGCAATTGTGGCCCCTGTTCTTCTAAAAAAGAACCAAGCAATTGCAACTCGCACCGGAGAGACGAGAGAGAGAGGAAACAGGGTTTACTACTAGCAAACCTTGGAGATAGTCAGAGCAGGGCTCCATTGGTCCTTGAGGATGTCCAGGCAAATGCTCCCGTTGCTGTTGACGTTTGGATGGAACACCTTGGTGCGGAATGCCACCTGCATGTTGGAAGAGGGCTCATACTCTGTCGATGCTTTGCATTTTATTTTTGTAAGGCTATCCGTATTCAGTATCGCAAGTAAACTTCAAGACTGAAACTTTTAAGTTTGCATAAGATAATCAGAAACTATAGAGCGTTACAAACTTTCAGTTAGTTGTTTGCCTTAGGAATAAGCAGATGAACACCTAGGTGATTAATGTGGCCATACAACTACTGCAACGCGATTCTGCGGTTATAAACAACATTAAACAAAGTGTGTGTGTGTGTGTGTGTGTGTGTGTGTGCACCCCAAATATTTCAAACTTCGTAGGAACATAAACTGTGAATTGTGAAATGACCTCATGCATATATGGTTCACAATTTACTAAAAAACAACTGACAGTATGGCTAGTGGCAAGTACCTTCGGTGGTTTGAAAGGATAATCAGGAGGGAAGTGGATAGTAACTAGGAAAACTCCGCCAGCATATGGGCTGTCAGATGGACCCATTATTGTTGCCTGCCAATGGAACATATCTTCACCAACAGGACCTGTTAAACAGTAATTGGAGTGAACGGGATCAAGGTTACAATCATTTGTGTTAGAACCATCATATCTGGTACTGATAGATATGTGAACTACTCCCTTGGTCTCAAAATAAGTGTCACTGATCTAGTACAGCTTAAGTTGCACTAGATTAAGTTGTACTAGGTAAGTACTCCCTCCGTCCCGGTTTATTAGGCCCAAAGACCATTTCTTTTATACCAAGGCACATAGTAATTTGCTCACATTAATCACTTTATGGCATTTTCAATGCACTCTCTCATTTGCTAATTTTCACATGAAGCCAATGAAAAAACTTGCATCCAGTGTATTTATTTCCTAGCAATTGGACTAACAACAATAACTCCGCATGCAACCAATGAATAGAATGCATGCACGCAACTTTCCAAGACGAGGCCTTATAAAAAGGAACATGCTTATGTTACTTACGAGCCTAATAAATCGGGACGAAGGGAGTAGCACTTATTTAAGACGGAGGGGGTATTTAGCAGGAAATAAAGACGACTAGGGGTACTCAAACAATATCAAAGAATATGGCCGCAAGCATCGTCCTGATGCAGAGGCCGGGGATTATCCTCCTTTTCCAAAACAAAAAACAATATCAAAGGACCCATGCACCCCGCCTGTGTCGTCGCGTAGCCTCGCTGCCAGGAGAGTGAGGTGAGGATGGCTAGCCCACAATGTTGCATGAACATGTCGACAATGAACCCCGCGGGCGAGGAGGGTAGGGTCGTCGACGGTTTGGGCGGAATCGTGGCGTACGTCGCTGGCTCCACTGAGTCCAAGGCTGTCGTCATCCTCATCTTCGACATCTTCAGCTTTGAAGCACCGAATCTGTATTTTCTTACGACCGGGCAGAAAGATGGGTGTCTACGGCTGATGGAAGCGGCGGCTGAGGATCTGCGTCCTTGCCCAGATGCAGGGCGTGGCGGTTATGGTCGGTCCTCTGGTGGTTCTGTGTCGTTGAGGTATTGGCGCACTGCCGACGTTCGCGATGCTTTGATCGGATCTACGCATGGCACGATCATTCGGGGCGGTTTGTGCAAGTCGCCTTGGCCCTTCTGGCTCTGGCCTGGCGCGAGCCGGAGCGGTGAGGCAGGGGCAAGTTGCGTGTCTTTGTAGGCAGCGTCACGATTGTCTTCGCCTCTGCTGCTCTGACCAGCGGCGTGAGGGCCTGCTGGTTATGCTTGAATAATGAAGGCGGTTCTATGGTTCTTCTCGCATCAAGACAGTGTTCTACTTGACGTCGAACCTTACTGATCTGGTCGTTGACGAGTTTCGGAAGGCTCTGCTGGTGATCTCCATTTTGTGTTGGAAGCCGTAAATTGCTGGACCAGATGGAATTCGGTCGTGTGCGTCCTATTTGAGCTTGTGCGGCTGAGGGCGTGACACGAAGCTTCTTTGTTGGTTGACATTGTGGGACATGTCGGTGTTGCGATTTCCATGGTGAAGACAGTGACGGAGAATGTCATGTCGGTTGAGGTCTATGGCCTAGTAATGGTGGATCGAATCATCAAGGCGATGAGGAATTTGCTTGGTGTTTGGGGACTCGTAGCAACGACATCGGAAAGTGGAAGCGACAACACAGAAGAAGTACAAAGTCTTATCTTTCTGGGTGAAAATTCAAGGTCCGACCTTAATTGGTTGTGTCTGGTAATGACCTTGTTGAAGGTACTGTTATGAGAGTGTGAATTTCTCGAGGGTGAAGACCTAAGATATATGATCGGGCGACGATGACGCTTGTTGGCTGTTTCCTTCTAGGAGGCATCGTTTTTTGAGAATTTGGACTTTGGGTGTTGTCTTGGCAGTGGATCTTTTTTTTTCTCTTTTTTGGGTTGTGTGCATCTGTACTGTTCTTAGGATATTGCGTTGTTGTAGAGGTTGAGTGTAATTAGTATCTCCGCGATATTAATATATTCCCCTTATCGAAAACAATATCAAAGAAAACATATAGATGGAAAAAGACTAAAAGCCAGTATCCATCCTTGTAGACAAAATTTAGCTCAATACTGCTTGCTTGGCCCAAGATAACTGCAAACTTGCAAAGGTTGTGTGCAGTGTCAAACTTGCAAAGATTCCCAGACCACCATGAAAATATGTTTATCATGTCCACCACTCCACCTTGCTTTTAGTGATTCGAGATGGTTGGAACACGCGACGTCAAATCCTAGGACAACTGACTTGGGATGTTGCGACTAGCGAGGTAGAGTGCTGGAACCGATGCTGTTGAATGCTGGGATCGGTTTCTTGGGATGTTGCGATCGGTGAGGTGGACTACTGGAATCAATGATGTTGATTGCAGGGACCGGTTAGGATGCTGCGACTAGTGAGGTGGACTGCTGCAATTGGTGATATCGACTGCTACAGTCGGCGAGGTGGATTCTGGAATTGGCAACATCGACTGCTGAGACCGCGCCTGCCGGGTGTTGCGATCAATGGGGCGAGATTGTCATGGATGCTGTGATGACGATTGGCTTCAACGGGGAGAGTACAGTGGTGGGCAGCTGCAACGAGAGCTGCGACAACGGGCTGCAACCAGTGACGAACAAAACTGCAACTGACATACATATGTTATTAATCTATATTACTCTCCACTATGGCTAAAACCTTGAGCGTTGGGCAAACTCGAAACATACATCCCACCTTCTATCCTTTCCCAAAGCAAGCAGCACAGTTCAAAAAAAAAAGCAAGCAGCGCATGTAGCGTTACTCCAAATAACTGCGAAGCAAAGCATTTCTTTTTCGGGACGGTAAAGTTCTGTTAAAAAAATCTGACTCTTTACACAAGAGCATGCCGTAGCCTTTACTAAAGAAAGAGCATGCCGTAGAAGTGCAAAATCCACACCAAAAGAAGCAAAGCAAGAAAGGAACAAAAACCTGCACTGCATGAGGTAGGGGGATCCTTCTGCAGATCCTTGAGCTCCTTGAGGCCATCACACCCTTTCTTGGCCTCCTATTTTTTTTTCCAAGAACCCGAACAGAGGGAGAAACCATCAAATTTGCTTCTATAGACAAGCTACTCAGAGGAACTGAAACTGAACAAACCTCCGTGCTCTCCCCTTTGCTTGCTGCTTTCGTTTCGCCGCTCCCTCGCAAGAACCAATAATGGAACTGGGGAGAAAGGGGCAGGGCTATTTATATATGTAAATGGACCTCCCTTCCTTTGCTGTCTATCGATGCTGGTTGCTGCTGGTTTGCGCGGTGGGTTTATTTATTCGTTTTCATCGAATCGTCGTTCCATGGGTTGGGACCTGCTTACAGTACTTGAGTATCAAATCAAATGCCCCATCCACCACACTGACCGACCCCCTTTCATATTAGTGGCTGCTGATGAACAGAGATATGTTCCCTCTTCTTTTCTTCTCTCAACAACAATAAATTAAATGGATGGCGAGATGTACCTGGCAACTGACGTGGACTGAAAGTAGCGGAAAGGCAGCCCCGTTTCCTACTGATAATCGTGAAAAATAAATAAAGATTCTGGTAGGAGGCCCTGCCGACTGGTTGATTCCACATGGCCTGCATATCAGTGACCGGGGCGAGAAAATCCAATTCATGCAAACCATGTGGACATGAGTGCAACCCAGCTTTTGTTTGGTGGCCAGTAATGATTGCGAACAAAAAAAACTATTACCTTTGTTCGGATGTATTAGTTTATTTTGTTATATATTTTAATTTTAATTTGAACTAAAAAATATAAGTTATATAACAAAAATTATATCATCAAAAACATACATTAACATTTTACTTGTTAAATAATCCATTTGTTTCTAAATATAAGATTTTTTAGAGTTTTCAATACAGGCCACGTATGAATGTATATAAACATATTTTAGAGTGTAAATTACTCATTTGCTTCCATGTAGTATACATTGAAATCTTTAAAATATCTTATATTTAGAAATGGAGGTATATGTAGTTAAACTTTAACTCAAAATACAATAAACACTAATAAACTTGAACTAAGGTGTACCCTCAACATCGGGGGTGATGCACCGTAGCTCACGTCGAAGAAGACAAGTCCGGATGCGAGGTACTCAAGCAATCCGATGGACGCTTCTAAAGACCTGAAACCCCACACGCCCGAAAGGGATCCCGTCTGAACGCACGGCGACTATGGGTTGCACTAGCTCGATTCGCTCACTCCTATAGCCTCAAGGATCGTTGCCCTTCAACTAGAAGAACAAATGAAGAACAAAAGAGAGAGAACACGAGAGAGAGAGATAAAAGTAGGGCAAAAGTTGTATATGTGTTTGTCCGATTATGTGTTGTTCAATCGACCATCACCTCTCATCTATTTATAAGTCAGTTGAAATTTTCGTACAAGAAAAGGGCTTAGAGCTCGAGCTCGCGTCCTCGTCAAGCTGCGCGCGGCGCCGTTTCTTGCCACCCTCCTGCTTTGAGGGCTCCTTGGCCTCTTCGTCCAATTTCACCGGAGGGCTCCTTGGCCTCTTCAACTTGAGGATCCACTGCCTCGTCCTCCTCGACCATATCTGCACCTTCGGGCTAGGGTGGCACCCTCAGCAAATGCACATGGTCCTAACCATCAACAATGCAAATAAGCAAACAAGCAAAAAAAGCAACTACATGCGAACTTATGAAGTTGTCGAGTTACCTCCGAAGGCGAATTGTCGACTAAGAACGGGCGCATTGGACTCTCGAGCTGGCATTGGGTTTTTAGGCTGACCTTGGTGATCCGGAGCACCCGGCTTTCAAGCTCAATGCTCAAAAAATTCTCACGCGGTACCCTCGTCGGTTCCTCAGCACCCGCAAAAACAAGGGATGGGTTGTACACACGTCTTCACAAAAATAGCGATGAGGTGGAGACCATTTACCTCCAGTCACGTGGTCCTCCTGAGCTCCACCACTCGATGACACACCGGCTCCACCTCCGCAGTCCCCGCAGCGTCGAGCTCGTGCCTCCAAGCGCGGGTTTTCTTCCTCGAGCAACGGTGTTGAAAGGAGTAAGGCGAAACTGCTGGCCGATGACGGTTTGGTCCTGAACGTAGAACCACTTCTTCCGTCAGGCTTGGATAGAGTCCTTCTTCTCGAGGTTGAAGTAGTCCACCTCGTTGTTGATGGATATCCCCACGCTGCCAGCCTCGTAGAACTTGCAGGTCCAAATGAGGGTACACAAGGCCAAATGAGGGTACTTCCACAAGGCCAAATGAGGGTACACCCCCAAGAAGCATTCGCAAAGCGTGATATAACACGCAATCTGCATCATGTTAGGTGACCTACCTCATAGATATTGTTTGCAATTTTCTGTACGATTACAGTAAGGCTTAAACAATATTTGTGCAATAAGTTTGCCCATGCCTTGACCAAGTAACAAAGTACCAAAGGTTGTTTTGTGATATATCATTAGGCAGACACCCTTAGAGGCTGGCGCAACCTATGCTTGGTCTCTGGACACTGTGTGTAAGGGTCTTGGGTTATTGTTCGATGTGACAAAAGGCTCACAAAAGTGATGCTTGTGTTTGTGTTAAGTCGATACAGCCTCACTTAAGAGGGATCAGTAACGATATGGTAGAGCTCCTAGATTTGAACGATACGAGGGGCTCTATGATGCAGCACCCGGGCACAACTGCGGGAAGGTCTACTTAACGTGATGCAACCCCCGAGTCTATGATGGATGGATACGTTTGGCTACAACTTCTCTGTATATTCCAATGGTACCATTGATATTGTCAAGTATATGAGATGAATATATGAATGTAATTTATCATGGGTCCTTTGTATGTAGACGAATTTTTTTGTTCTATTCATGACAGAGGAAATACTTGACAAAAAAAATTGCGGGAATATACTTGACAACTTGTTGCGTATGCGGTACAAAAGGAAAAAATATATGGATGATTGGTCGTCGTGCTTACGCGTAGAAGAGGTGCACTTGATCTACGTTTCAAGTTCTACTGGTGACTCTCCCAGTCTTCCTGTTTTTCTTCAAACGTTTCACTTAGCACTTTACATCAGGATGCAAGTGGGATGCTTCGCGGGCGGCCCACTTCCAACCACTACCACATAGTTTATGTGGGAGGCCCGTTAATACCCATATTCTGTTTATGCGGGATAAGTGGGATAAGTGGACTGTCAGCGTCACTGCTTCTTCAGGCTTGGAGAGAACCAACACAACAGGGACTATTGTTGCCCATCCGGCAACAGGTGACAACCTGGAGAGGGATGGGCCGCCAACGCCTACGAGCGCAGCACGGCCCAAGCGTGTACAAGTGAAGCCCAAGTGGAACCACAGCCCGGAGTGGGTGTAGTCGCTGAGTATCCTGTATAAATAGTGAGTGTGTGCTCTTTCCCTTTCTTCGCTAGGAACGAACGGCTACGGCCGGTGTAAGGATAAGCTGTGTGGGAGGATGGGTGGACAGCTACACAAATAATTCAAATTAGTTCGAACTCTCGATCCAATTCCTCTCCAGTTCCCCTCCTAGGCTAGTTCCTCTCACAGTTGGTATCAGATTCACTAGTACTGGCGCTTCCGCAACATCTCCACGGTACGCGGTGGCAAGAGCAACATTGCACCGCCGCCATGGATGGTTTATCGACTGAAGGGCGCGGGATTTATGAACTTCTCCGAGCGGATTTCCGTACTGATCTGGAGCAGCTCTTCAAGGAGCACGGTGAGTTCTTCTTCAGGCCATGGGCAAGTTTGTCGAGTCGACTACAGCCACGATCGACAACCTGATCTCGGCGCGTGTGGATGGCGTGCGAGCAGAGATGGGGCTCGAATTCGTCGATCCGTCCCCGTCATCGTCCAATCGCGCTGCTACATCACCGACTTCGCGTTCCATTGGGAATGGACGCGGTTCTGCGGCGTTTGATTCCCTTGGCGCTGAACAGGAACCCCGAGGGAAGGTTTATACCACATATATTCCTCCCCCGGTCAGAGGTGCGCATGATTCTGGTCTTTCCCCTAAACATCCTCCTTCTCGTGATGGACTTCCACCGGATACTGCTGAGTCATTTTCCTTTGGTGTTCGGATGGATCTACCCCGTTTTGATGGAGCCAATCCACGTCTGTGGCAATCGCGTTGTGAGGATCAATTCAGGCTATGGTGTACGCCTTTGCATCGTTGGATTGCTCTGGCTACGACGCATTTTGAGGGAGCTGCTGCACGGTGGCTGGAGTCTATGCAGCGTCGTCACCCGCACATATCCTGGTCCGATTTTTGTGCATCTCTTCAGCATCGTTTTGGTCGGAATCAACATCACAGTTGCTCCGTCAGTTATTTCGCATTTCTCAGACTTCTTCAGTGGCTGATTATGTTGAGTGGTTTACTGATTTGTATGATCAATTATCGGCTTATGAGGACAATCCTGATATCTTCCACTACACTACTCGGTTTTCGTATGGTTTGCGTCCTGGTGTGCGCATTGCAGTGGCCTTGCAGAAACCTAAGGACTTAGACACTACCTATGATCTAGCTTTGCTGCATGAAGAACTTGGCGATGGTGTCACACCTATCAACAATCCCAGCAAGCGCGGTTCTGCTTTCCCTCTGCCATTACCTCCTCGGGCCAAGAATCCTGTTGATGTTGTCTCTGAAACAGTGAGGCGACCTCCTATAGAGGATAAATGGTCTGCTCTCCGATTGTTCAAAAAATCCAAGGGACTATGTTTTACCTGTGGTGAGAAATGGTCTAGAGATCATACCTGTAATTCTTCCTGTTCATTTGCAAGGTTTGGAACTTATTTTCTTGGTGGATTCTGGTAGTATTCATTCCTTTTTGGATAGTGGTTTGCAACATTTTTTATCTCAGGTGCAGCCTACGCCTAGTGTTTCAGTTACTGTTGCTGGTGGTGTCAAGATACGGTATTCAGCGCAGATTTTAAGTTGTTGCCCCTCAGTACTTATGATAGTATTCTGGGCCTAGATTGGTTAGCTTCTCATAGTCCTATGCAGATTGATTGGGTGAAAAAGTGGTTGTCTTTTCAGATGAGTAGTGCTACAGTCTCTTTACAAGGATTGTTACCTTCTGAACTAGCTCTTACTGTATTCTCAGTCATAGTGGATTCTTCTAATTCTACAGATGTCATTCCTTAGGCGGTTAAGCCCTTAATAAGAGACCAAGGCTCTGATACGGTCAACTAGAGGGGGGGTGAATAGGTGACTAACAAATTTAAGCTTTATTACCAAATTTTAGGGTTAGGCGGATTAAAACAATTCTCTAGATGTGAACTAGATGAAATAACCCTAGGTGGCAAGCAAGCTTAAATCAAATATGCTAGGCAACAAATACGATAGCAAGCCAACAAGCATACAAGGTTAGAACAAGTAAAGGGCGGAAAGGATAAACCACAAGTGAAGAGGAGACGCGGTGATTTGTTTGACCGAAGTTCACACTCTTTTGAGGGAGTGCTAATCTCCGTTGGAGCGGTGCTCAAGATTGAGAACGCTACAACAACGTAGCTCACCGTATTCTCCCCTTTCGAGTCACCCCCAACGGATGAGCCTCGAATCCACTCGGGGTTGGTCTTGAAGGCGACCACCACACCTTTACAGACTTCCCGGAGCACACCACAAGCAAGGAAGCTTCCGGGACGGACACCTAGCCGCCTAGGAGCCAAAGCTCCAAGAGTAACAAGTCAACGGTGAAGAAATCTTGCAGGGAACACAAATCGGTTTGGTGGAAGTGTAGATCGGGCCTTGCTCTCCCAACTCCCAAAGTATCAACAAGTTTGGTTGGAGGAGATGGGAGTATTGAGCAAAATGGAGTTCATGGAGTGGAGGCTCAAGCAAGGGAAAAGGATTAGGGCTGGAGGAAGAAGAAGGGGGGCTTATATAGTGGAGAGAGCTGTGAGGGGGCATCTAGCCGTTGGAGGCCCGTGCGCACGGGCTAAGTGAGCCCCGTGCGCACGGGCTACTCAGAGCCGGATGCTCTACCCCGTGCGCACGGGGGTCTGGGACCCCGTGCGCACGGGCTACTCAGAGAGGCTCGGGGTACCCCGTGCGCACGGGGGTCAGAGACCCCGTGCGCACGGGCTACTCAGTGAGCCTCTGGGTACCCCGTGCGCACGGGGGTCAGAGACCCCGTGCACACGGGGTGACCAGAGACAAACTGGTCCACCTCACAATGAGCCCATGCAATCGCACACTTTTCGGCACTTCTTCCAGATGGGTTTGGGATAAAATATTTGGACATGGAAAATGTGTTCCCACACATACTCAATCTCGTTGACCCCTCTTTATAGTGCGGTGATCCTACGACTCAAATCAAACCGAAAGAATCCTTCGAGTCATCAGGTGAACACCACGCCTTTTATCTTTTTGAATCGGGGCCAATCATCCTCCAAAATTAATAACCCATCACGGGACCTATGACCTGAGATAAATCTTTAACACCCGTCATTAGTCCCACTAACCACATTGTCATTACACCAAAACACCATTTAGGAGTAAATGCACTTTCACACTTGTTAAGTCATTGCACAAGAACCTTATGAACTGATATGAGACAGTCAAGTGCAATGATATGAGAGAAGCATATGAACTGAAATAATCATTGCACAAGAACCTTATGTGATCTCTTAGAGATAATATAAGATAGGCATAGATCACATGAGGAAAATGTGAATGTGAGCTAAATAGATATGCAAGACTATGAATGATAATGTCATGACATAAAAAACATGCAAGGCATATGAAACATCATGACAAGATATAGCAAACTCACATAGTCTCACACATAAACGATAAGGTGGCTCACATCCACACGAGTACTGGAGAGGAAATAAAGTTAAAGTACCAGCAAGCCAACATAAACACACGAACAAGGTCTCAACGGCTTGCAACCTAACCAGACAATCGATATCCTAGATAGAACTCTTCTCCCCCTTTGGCATCAAGACGCCAAAAAGGGAAATGGCGATGCTAACATCACTAAACAACCGGCGGGTGGCTCGAGGCATCATCCTCATCATCAAAGCGCCAGTTCTGCATAGGGAAGGAGTATTCAGAGAGCTGACTATCCTTGTCCTCTGGACCTGGCTGAGCTGGAATGCCTGACTGTTGGGCCTTCTTTGCCTTGTAGGCCCGCTGCTCCGCCTTGATGCGGTTACTGTCTCTGAGCTGCTTCTTCTGGATAGACTGACACATCTTGAACATGTTGCTGATAGTCTTGAAGAGTGTCTTCTTCTCACGAACTGTGAAGGAAGCAGGAGCATCGGGACCAACAGGAGGACCCCTCTGACGAGGAACCCTAGCAGAGGAGGAGGCACCGGGAGTGTAGGTAGCACGGTCCTCGGGCCTTGGGTTGGGAGCAACATACGGAGCCGGAGCAGGAGGCCTCCAGTTGAGGTCACGCTTCAGAACACTGACAGGGTACACATGCTGAGGAATGTGGCGAGCAGGGCACACAGACTCAATCAGAGCCTGAATGAAGGGAGCATAAATCAGGGACTTCCTCAGACGGATACACTCACGAATCTCCAGGAACATAGTATCCAGAACATCCACCTTCCTGCGGTCCTTAACCATCAGAAAAATATCAAGCATCGAGGCACGCAGGTTATGAGTGTCACCTGCCTTCGGTGTGAGAGTGTACCGAAGGATGTGACGCAGTGTATCATAGGTGGGAAGCAGATCCTTGATAGAGCCAGTGACAAAGGACTTCTCCTTCTTATAAGCAAATGCAATCTCGTCCTTATTGCGGCCAAACTCAGACACCCTCTCAAAGTCAGGATGAGGCTCATTGTAGAACTGGTATGGAATGATCTCAGCAAACTTGGCAAACGGGGCAGAGCAGACCGCAGTGCCAGACATCCAACGCATAGTACGAGCATCATCATTATAGAAGTAGACAGTGGCATAGAACTGCATGACAAGATCCTCATTGTACTTGTACGAGAACTGACAGAACGGTATAAGGCCAAGCCTCCCAAGAGCATCATACACACCGGGATAAATATGAGCATTGTCCCTCAAGTGCTCCACATCGACCTGCTTGTGGGGAGCAAACTTCTTCTGCTTAGCCATCATCAACTCATTGAAAATTCGGGCCTGAAACACATTGCGGAATCTTGGATCTGCTCCGAGCGCAGTGGAAGCAACATAGGGGTTCTGGTCACGAAAAGCCCAGTACTCTGGCTGAGACCACTCACTGACCGGTATGTTAGACACATCTCGGCCACCTGGAAGGGGACGCTCACCAGGACTCGAGCTCTCCTCATCATCATCTTCATCTTCCTCAACAAACCCAGTTTCCTGAGATGCCTCAGCGGTCTCATGAGCAGTAGGCTGATATGCACCCTCAGAATCAGACTCCTCATCGCTGGAATCAGTCTCAACGGGTGCTCTGGCAGTGGCGAGGCGGCGGGGACGGCCACCACCACGAGAACCCTCCTCCTGGCCCTGACCAGCTGGCGGCAGAAACTCATCATCTCCTGCCTTTTGACGCTTGCGACGAACGAACACCTGCCGGTTCGGGGACTCTACAGACGAAAGGCAAGAAGTTGTGCAAATGCTTAGTGAAAATGAAACGAGGACGATGAATCAGATGCATATCAAGGTTATCTCTGCCTGAAAGGCCCGTGCGCACGGGGTCCAGGGCCCGTGCGCACGGGGGTCCCGTGCGCACGGTATACCACGTGGGCTCGGGAGGTCCCCCTAGGCCGAGACTACCCTAGATCTGCATCTACTCCACACACAATCGGATCCCATCTACATGGAGCACAAAGATCACCTCTCCTAGGGTTTTGAGGACCAAAACGAAGGAGGAGAGGAAGAGTGACCAACCTGGGTCATCCATGGTGTCCAATGAAGGGGGGAATCCGTGCCTTTGACCGGGAGATGGCCGGAGGAGGCAAGATGGCGACGGCGGCGGCGACCCTGAAGAGGACAGAGGCTTGGGGGGGTAATGAGGAGGGGTAACTCCCTCTCCACCCCGCGCCCTAGTCATATGGGTGCCAACCGCATAACCCCGTGCGCACGGGGGTCATGGCCCGTGCGCACGGGGTCCCCGTGCGCACGGTACACCCCGTGCACACGGGGTCCTCAGAAGGTTTCGTCAGTTTTGACAAGGAGGGGAGGGGCTGGGGGTGACCCCTTACCTCGTCCCTAAATGTCAAGCTGAACCAACACAAAATTGAGGAACATCGCACTAGAACGTCTGTGCTATGGAGGTGTGAGTGGAGAGCATTTGCACGGAAATGATAACAGAGA
Organism: Bromus sterilis; assembly: GCA_950022295.1. Taxonomy (NCBI): domain Eukaryota; kingdom Viridiplantae; phylum Streptophyta; class Magnoliopsida; order Poales; family Poaceae; genus Bromus; species Bromus sterilis. Next base: position 284,078,337 of record OX465597.1, read on the forward strand.
ATGTCTTATGAGATAAGAGTGGAATAGGATAGGGCATCTAAAGTCAAGGGAAACTATTCCTATCCGGGAGAAGACACCAAGAGTCTAAACGACTCGAAAAACAAACAACGATGTAACGCGGAAAAAGGCGGTGACCCGAGAGTCACCATGTTTGAGCAATTGTGGTACGGAACCGCGAAGATTTTAACCTTGGGCCCGTCTCCACTACTCATCTTTGAAGCACAAGTGCCATCTATAAATGGCGGATGTGAAAGATTTTGATCAATTTATGCACAAGTAGGGTTATGTCGGAATCATTGAGAGAATTCTACTCCCCCTACTTATGTGCCTACATCTAGGCAAGATATAGAAAAGTTAATGTGTGTATGCAAGATCATCAACCCATGTTACTAAGATCCACGATATTTAGCTCATGCCTTAACTCACGGAACCTTGCTTCATCAAGTGGCTTCGTGAAAATATCCGCAAGTTGCTTCTCAGTGCCCACATGAAAGAGCTCAATGTCTTCTCGTGCCACATGATCCCGAAGAAAATGATGACGAATATCAATATGCTTGGTTCGGCTATGTTGCACGGGATTATCCGCAATCTTGATTGCACTTTCATTGTCACATAATAGAGGCACTTTGTCAAATTTGACACCATAATCCATCAAAGTTTGCCTCATCCATAATAATTGGGCACAACAACTTCCCGCGGCAATGTACTCGGCTTCGGCGGTTGATAGAGAAACACAATTTTGCTTCTTGGAGGACCAACTCACTAAGGACCTCCCGAGGAATTGACATGAGCCGGATGTGGACTTACGATCCACCTTGTCACCGGCCCAATCTGAATCCGAATATCCCACTAGCTTGAAGGAAGATCCTTTGGGATACCAAAGTCCCAAGTTTGGGGTATGAACCAAATATCGAAGGATCCGTTTCACTGCCATATAGTGGCTTTCTTTGGGGGCGGATTGAAATCTTGCACACATACACACACTTAACATAATATCCGGCCTAGATGCACAAAGGTAAAGCAAAGAACCGATCATAGAGCGGTATACCTTTTGATCCACATCTTTACCATTGGGATCTAGATCGAGTTGGCCATTGGTTGGCATTGGAGTCTTCATCGGCTTGGCATCCACCATATCGAAACGCTTGAGCATGTCTTGAATATATTTTGCTTGGTTAATGAAAGTCCCTCCCCTTAATTGCTTGACTTGAAATCCGAGGAAGAACTTCAACTCACCCATCATAGACATGGCAAACTCCTTGGTCATGAGATTTTGAAACTCAACATTGCAAGCATGATTAGTAGACCCAAAGATAATGTCATCAACATATATTTGGCATACAAAAAAATCTCCTTTTACTCTCTTGGTAAAGAGAGTGGTATCTATCAACCCCATCTCGAACCCTTTCTCGTTTAAAAACGTCGTAAGGTGATCATACCAAGCACGAGGTGCTTGCTTAAGACCATACAAAGCCTTATGAAGTTGATAAACGTGATTGGGGCATTCGGGGTCTTCAAAACCGGGAGGTTGCTTAACATACACCAATTCACTTAAAGGACCATTTAGAAACGCACTCTTAACATCCATTTGATATAATTTAAAGTCATGATGAGCAGCATAAGCAAGTAAGATACGAATGGACTCAAGACGGGCAACGGGGGCAAAGGTTTCACCAAAATCCAAACCTTCAATTTGGGTGAACCCTTGTGCCACTAACCTTGCCTTGTTACGAGTGACTTGTCCATACTCATCTTGCTTGTTCTTGAAAACCCATTTGGTCCCAATGACATTATAATTTTCCTTGGGCCTTGCAACAAGTGACCACACCTTGTTGCGGGAGAAATTGTTGAGTTCCTCATGCATAGCTTCTACCCAATCCGGATCATCAAGCGCTTCTTCTACCTTAAGGGGCTCAATACAAGAGACAAACGAGTGATGTTCACAAAAGTTTGCCAAATGTTTACGAGTAGTTACCCCTTTTGAGATGCTTCCAAGGATGTTGTCGGTGGAGTGTTGAAGCATTTGAAGTCTCAAAGCCGCTTTTTGTCTCTTCTTTTCAAGTTCTTCTTCACTTGGTTGAATTCTTCGTGGAGAAACCTGAACTTGCTTTTTCTTAGCTTGTGGAGAGACAACTTCTTGAACTTGATCTTGATCACTTGTATGAGCTTGATCTTGGGCCTCAATTATAGGTTCATCATTATTTGATTGAGCTTTCCCTTGATCTTGCTCGGTAGCTTGAGGGACCTCTTCTTGCTCTTGGATAGGTGCTTGTGCTCCCGAAACGTCTTGCTCTTGTGGTGGAGGTGATGACTTCCCTTGAGGAGAAACCTCAAGAGGGGCTCTTACCCCTTCTTCGATTACATGGACTTGGGGTGTTTCTTGTGGAAGAATGTGGCCTATCCCCATGGTCCTTATAACTTGAGAAGGAGCCTCATCACCTACAACACTTGGAACAATAGGTTTGGCTTGGGAGCCGTTATCCTCATCAAACTCCACATTCAATGTCTCCTCAATACATCCGGTGGATTTATTGAGAACACGATACGCATGGGAGTTTGAGGCATATCCAACAAATATTCCCTCATATGTTTTTGCTTCGAATTTAGCTAATCGGGTTTTCTTGTTGAGAATGAAACACTTACAACCGAAAACACGGAAGTACTTGACATTTGGCTTCTTCCCGATTAGGAGTTCATAAGGTGTCTTGTTCTTGAGCTTGCGGAGATATAGCCTATTAGAGGCATGACACGCGGTGTTGATGGCTTCGGCCCAAAGCTTGTATGGAGACTTGTACTCATCAAGCATTGTCCTTGCCATCTCAATAAGAGTCCTATTCTTCCTCTCCTCAACACCATTTTGTTGAGGAGTATAGGCCGCGGAATATTGATGTTTGATCCCCTCATCACTCAAAAACTCATCCATTGTATAATTCTTGAACTCGGTACCATTGTCACTTCGAATAGCCATAATCTCACATTGGTGTTGACGTTGAGCTTCTTTGGCAAATGATATAAAGGTCTCTTGAGTCTCATCTTTGGTCTTGAGAAAGAAAATCCATGTATATCTTGTATAGTCGTCGACAATGACAAGGCAATACCTCCTCCCACCCAAACTATCATAGGATGGAGGCCCAAAGAGATCCAAATGAAGGAACTCAAGAGGCCTCGTCGATGTGATGATAGTCTTTATCTTGTGTTGCTTCTCATGTTGCTTTCCAGCAATGCAAGCACTACAAACACGATCTTTGGCAAAGGAAACATCGCTTAGTCCAACAATGTGCTCCCCCTTTATAAGGGATTGTAGATTTCTCATACCGACGTGGGCTAGTCTACGGTGCCATAACCACCCCACGTCGGCCTTGGCCATTAGGCATGTTTTTAGGTGAGTGCTCTCTTTCGAGAAATCAACCACGTAAAGGTTGCCTTCAACATGCCCAACAAAGACCACTTTGAGAGTATCCCTTTTAAAGAGGGTCACATGAAATTCACTAAACAGCGAGTCATATTCGGCACGAGCCAATTGGATAGTCGAAAGTAGATTGTAGTGAAGGGATTCGACAAGCATGACATTCTTGAGTGAAGAATCACTCGAGATGACAAACTTCCCTAATCCCAATACCTTGCCCTTGCTATTGTCGCCAAAGGAGATGTCCGAGGATGACTTGAGCGAATCAACGAAATCCACGAGCATATCCTTGCCTCCGGTCATATGATTGGTGCAACCACTATCAATCACCCATTGTGTCCCACCGGAGGCATAGTCCTGCAACAATCAAGCTTTGTTTTTAGGTCCCCATTTTTCAATGGGTCCTAGAGAGTTAGCAACAAGGGTCTTAGGAACCCAAATAGTCCATGCATAATCATCATAATTAGTGCCGACAAATTTAGCAAAAGTATATCCATCATTCCTTCTCATAAGGACATAAGATGGGTTGTTCATGCTGGCATAATTAGAAGAGGGAGCCACTTCCTTTGAAATGACTTCCTCTCCAACCTTCTCCTTCCCTTTCTCCTTCTCCTTGTGCCCTTCTTGCACAAATGTGATTTGTTGTTGAGGAGGAGTTGCTTGGTGCTTCTTCTTCTTGTTCTTCTTCTTCTTGTGCTTGTTCTTCTTCTTCTTTTGAGAGGGATCAAAACCGATTCCCTCTTTGGCCACACATTCCTTTTGATTGCTCAAAAGTTCATTTAGGTTCTTTTCGCCTTGGATACAAGACACAAGACCTTTCTCAAGTTGCTCTTTCAACTTTTTTTTCTCAACAAGTAGTGATGCATAATCAATGGAGTTAGAAGCACATGCATCATTAGGAGAGAAAGTAGCAAGAGTTTTAAGAGTGGAAGCCTTAAGTTGGTTGTAATACTCGGTGAGAGTTATAAGCTCCCCTTTTATGAGCTTGTGGCTCTTTTCAAGGAGTTTATACTCCTCACCGAGTTCACCATGATGAACTTTAAGCTTAGCAATTTTATCCATGAGATCATGCTTAATTCCAAGAGAGAGTTCTAGAGCATCATTGACTTTAACAAAATCTATCTCATTTGAGGTGATGGTTTCCTCAAGTGAGGTTTTCATGTTTTCTACTTCAAGGAGATTTTGCTCAAGGAGATCATTTCTCTCCTTTTCCTCCATTAAGAGGGTTTCCACATTTCCGATGTAGTCATCACGTTCGGTGAGTGACCTCATCATGTTGAGGAAACGAGCAAGGGATTCTCCCTTAAGTGACTTCGTGAAAGCCAATGAGGCTTCCTCACTATAAACGACACCATCATCATCACACTCGTTATCCGACTCTTCTTGCAAAGAGTTGGTAGTGTTAGATGATGGCGTAGAGTTGATAGACTTTGATATTACCTCTTTTGCCATGAGGCATCGGTGGACGATGGTCTTGTTCTCGTTGGGGGAGTCGAAGAGGCTTGATAAGGTGGAGGAGGACTTGGAGTGCATGGCAATAGCGGCCATGCCCTTGTGCTCATCTTCATCACCGTCTTCTTCATCCTCGGAGATGTACTCTTCATGAACAAGAGCCTTGTCGCCACGCCTCTTGGCAAACTTGTTGAATCTCTTCTTCTTGAGAATAAGCTTCTCGGATTTCTCTTCTCTTCTTTCATATGGACAGTCCGCAACAAAATGCTTTGGACTATCGCAATTGTAGCACTTTCTTCTTCCAAAGGTTTTGCCCTTGAGATGATTACTTCCTTTGTTTCCCGGAGTCCCCATGGTGCCCACATATTTTCGGACAAGGAGGGCCACATCTTCTTCAAAGTCTTCGGCCGGGCACGAGGGACCATCTTCTTCTTCACAATATTCTTCCACTTCTTCCACCTCCACCATCTTGGAGGGGGAAGCCACATTCTTGGCCTTCAAGGCGAGGTTGTTGGAGCTATTGATCCCATAGACAAGGTCATGGGTTTGCTTGGACTTGGTCTTCAACAAAGACTTGGCGGTGAAGGATGACACAATTTGATTTGGTGTCAATTGGTCAAAATCAATGCGTTGGTAAATCATGGTGACCATGGTTTCATCCGTGAGAATCATGGCGCACAAGAATCTGTCCTTGATGAAATTGTCATTGGCCCATGTGCAACCATAGTTCCTTAGATCCAACACAATGGATTTGAGCCTACGGAAAGCTTGATCCGCAGTCTCACCTTCCTTCCTCACGAACATGTTAACCTCTGTCTTGAGAAGGGCCAGACGAGATCTCTGCACACTTGCGTCTCCTTCAAAGATTTCCCCAAGGGTATTCCAAATTTCCTTGGCCGACTTCAATAGAGCAATGGAGTCTCGGTAGTCATCCGGCACGGCCTTCCGGAGCATGTGACAGGCAGTGTCATTGAGTTGTTCATCAACCTCTTCTCTTGGAGATAAGCTTGACGGATCCTCGGGACGATAGCCTCTCAAGATGATCCACCACAATTGAGTGGAGGCACTCCGGACATGGGACTCCATAGCTAGCTTCGATTTACCAAACGAGTCAGGATTCAAGAGGGGGGGGTCCCCAGTATGATTAATATGCGGCATAGGAATATGAGGACGAGCATATGAAGGAGCAGCAACATTGTATGACGGTGCAATAGGACGTGGTGGTGGTGGTGGTGTCTCCCTCACTCCATCAACATCCAAAGTGGTGTTTGGACAAAATGTTGATGAGGTAGAGGGAGCTTGTGAGATAGAAGCAAGCTTCTTATCGACCTCTTCACGAACCAAGGCCTTCATCGAATTTTCCATGGAGCTTTTGAAAGACTCCATGAAAGAGGCGAATTCGGTCATGGTTAGTGAGGTGGCGGAGCTAGGTCCACCACCCTCTTGGTGTGTTGTTTGTGGGACGGGTGGGTTAGTAATGGGTGCACCATGTGCACTCGGTACTCCCCCATCCGTGGGAAGGGTATCACCTTGATCCCCTAGATTGACCATATTCTCTTAGGCGGTTAAGCCCTTAATAAGAGACCAAGGCTCTGATACCAATTGAAAGGATCAATACGGTCAACTAGAGGGGGGTGAATAGGTGACTAACAAATTTAAGCTTTATTACCAAATTTTAGGGTTAGGCGGATTAAAACAATTCTCTAGATGTGAACTAGATGAAATAACCCTAGGTGGCAAGCAAGCTTAAATCAAATATGCTAGGCAACAAATACGATAGCAAACCAACAAGCATACAAGGTTAGAACAAGTAAAGGGCGGAAAGGATAAACCACAAGTGAAGAGGAGACGCGGTGATTTGTTTGACCGAAGTTCACACTCTTTTGAGGGAGTGCTAATCTCCGTTGGAGCGGTGCTCAAGATTGAGAACGCTACAACAACGTAGCTCACCGTATTCTCCCCTTTCGAGTCACCCCCAACGGATGAGCCTCGAATCCACTCGGGGTTGGTCTTGAAGGCGACCACCACACCTTTACAGACTTCCCGGAGCACACCACAAGCAAGGAAGCTTCCGGGACGGACACCTAGCCGCCTAGGAGCCAAAGCTCCAAGAGTAACAAGTCAACGGTGAAGAAATCTTGCAGGGAACACAAATCGGTTTGGTGGAAGTGTAGATCGGGCCTTGCTCTCCCAACTCCCAAAGTATCAACAAGTTTGGTTGGAGGAGATGGGAGTATTGAGCAAAATGGAGTTCATGGAGTGGAGGCTCAAGCAAGGGAAAAGGATTAGGGCTGGAGGAAGAAGAAGGGGGGCTTATATAGTGGAGAGAGCTGTGAGGGGGCATCTAGCCGTTGGAGGCCCGTGTGCACGGGCTAAGTGAGCCCCGTGCGCACGGGCTACTCAGAGCCGGATGCTCTACCCCGTGCGCACGGGGGTCTGGGACCCCGTGCGCACGGGCTACTCAGAGAGGCTCGAGGTACCCCGTGCGCACGGGGGTCAGAGACCCCGTGCGCACGGGCTACTCAGTGAGCCTCTGGGTACCCCGTGCGCACGGGGGTCAGAGACCCCGTGCACACGGGGTGACCAGAGACAAACTGGTCCACCTCACAATGAGCCCATGCAATCGCACACTTTTCGGCACTTCTTCCAGATGGGTTTGGGATGAAATATTTGGACATGGAAAATGTGTTCCCACACATACTCAATCTCGTTGACCCCTCTTTATAGTGCGGTGATCCTACGACTCAAATCAAACCGAAAGAATCCTTCGAGTCATCAGGTGAACACCACGCCTTTTATCTTTTTGAATCGGGGCCAATCATCCTCCAAAATTAATAACCCACCACGGGACCTATGACCTGAGATAAATCTTTAACACCCGTCATTAGTCCCACTAACCACATTGTCATTACACCAAAACACCATTTAGGAGTAAATTCACTTTCACACTTGTTGTATGTGGATACAGTGTTGACCATTCTTCATAAGGACCAGTGGAGAGTGAAATTATCTAAATGCTCTTTTGCTCAACCTCGGGTTTCTTATTTGGGGCATGTTATTAGTGCTTCTAGTGTTGCTACTGGCCCTGACAAGATTGTGGCAGTTCAGAACTGGCCAACTCCCATTAATATGAAGGAAGTGAGAGGATTTTTGGGTTTAAGTGGCTATTACCGCAAGTTTGTTAAACACTATGGTTTGATTGCAAAACTCTTACTGAGTTGTTGAAGATGGGTGTTCTTTTTGTTTGGACTTCTCTTTGTGATCAAGTTTTTCAGACTCTGAAGAATGCCCTGGTGACTGCTCTTGTTCTTGCCTAGCCTGATTTCAGCAAGCCTTTTGTGGTGGAAACTGATGCATGTGACTATGGTAATGGTGTTGTGCTTATGCAACAAGGCCATCTGCTGGCATTCGTCAGTAAATCATTGGGCCCGAAGAACAGAGCACTTTCAGTTTATGAGAAGGAATATATGGCTATAATTTTGTCTATGGAACAATGGCGCTCATATTTGCAAGTACAGTACTTTGTGATTAAAACTGACCAACGCAGCTTGGCTCATTTGCAATACCAGCGACTGCATACTCCTTGGCAGAAAAAGTGTTTGACTAAACTACTTGGGTTGAATTATCAGATCCAGTACAAGAAAGGGATTGAGAATTCTGCAGCCGATTCCCTTTCCTGCAGGCCTCCATATCCTACTCATTTGTTATTGATTTCTAATTCGCAACCAACATGGTTAACAGAAATTTTTGACAGTTATAATCATGCTCCCAACTTGTTGTCTGTTATTCGGCAGTTAGCTGTGGATTCCACTTCCAAACCTCATTACAGTCTTGTGAACGGGTTGTTACGATACAAGAATTGCATTATGATCGGCCCTGTTCCTAGTCTTCATCTCAAAATCTTCTCAGCTTTTCATGATAGTCCTATGGGTGGTCACTCTGGTTTTCCAGTCACTTATAAGCGTATTCGCGCATTGTTCAGATGGTCAGGTATGGTTCACTTTATCAGGGAGCAAGTCCAATCTTGTTTGGTTTGTCAGCAAGCTAAACTAAGCGTGTGCAGTACCCTGGCCTGTTATCACCTCTTCCCGTTCCTATGCAAGCTTGGGATACAATTTCGATGGATTTCATCAGTGGGCTTCCAGCTTCGGGTCAGTACAACTGTATCTTAGTTGTTGTGGATAAATTCTCCAAGTATGCTCATTTTTTAGCTCTTCGCCATCCATTTACGGCTGTCAAAGTGGTTGGGCTCTTTTTGGAAAATGTATACAAATTACATGGTATGCCCAAAGTTATTATTTCTGACAGAGATCCTATCTTCACTAGCAAGTTTTGGAAATGCTTGTTTGCCAAAACAGGTGCCCAATTAAATATGAGTATTGCTTATCACCCAGAAACAGATGGTCAAACGGAGAGAGTAAATCAGAAGGTTGAATGTTATTTGAGGTGTTTTAGCAGCACTCATCCGAAACAATGGAGTTCTTGGTTGTCGCTTTGTGAATTTTGGTATAATTCCAACTGGCATTCAGCTCTGGGAAAATCTCCATTTCAGGTTCTTTATGGGTATTCTCCTCGTTACTTTGGCATCACTGATAATGATTTCGTGTCGCCGATGGATTTACAAACCTGGTTACATTCCCGTCGGTTGGTGACTGAAACTGTGCGCCAACACCTGTTGCGGGCTCAACATCGTATGAAACAGCAAGCTGATAAGCATCGTACTGAAGGTACTTTTGAAGTTGGTGATCTGGTCTTCCTCAAATTACAGTCGTATGTTCAGTCTACGGTTGTTCACCGTGCCAATCATAGGCTGTCATTCAAGTACTATGGGCCATACAAGGTGCTGTAGAAAATTGGCACAGTTGCCTATCGTTTGGCCCTGCTAGAGCATAGCAGGATCCATCCCGTGTTTCATGTTTCTCAACTCAAACAATTCTTGTCTCGTCTTGTTGCAGTTGAACGTGTTTTACCGTCTCTAGTTTCTATCTTACAGGTTCCTCTTCGCGTCTTGCAACAGCGCGTTCGCCAAGCTGGCCCTCGTACCATCCCTCAAGGCCTCATTCAATGGTCGGACAACTCACCGGCGACATGGGAGGATTTGGATTCTCTTCGTCAGGTGTTCCCTCGTGCGCCGGCTTAGGGTCAAGACGGTCCTCAAGGAGGGAGGGATGTCAGCGCAGGCTTGGAGAGAACCAACACAACAGGGACTACTGTTGCCCATCCGGCAACAGGTGACAACCTGGAGAGGGATGGGCCGCCAACACCTTCGAGTGCAGCACGGCCCAAGCGTGTACAAGTGAAGCCCAAGTGGAACCACGGCCCGAAGTGGGTGTAGTAGTTGAGTATCCTGTATAAATAGTTAGTGTGTACTCTTTCCCTTTCTTGGCTAGGAACGAACGGCTACGGCCGGTGTAAGGATAAACTGTGTGGGAGGATGGGTGGACAACTACACAAATAATTCAAATTAGTTCGAACTCTCGATCCAATTCCTCTCCAGTTCCCCTCCTAGGCTAGTTCCTCTCACATGGACTACCCGCCTAAATCGTGCAAAGCTGAGGCTGCAACCATGGAGATGGTTGCAACCGTGGGTGGGCACCGCATTTTTTTTTGAGAAACTAAAAACTTTATAAAACTGTCACAATGTTTACAGGGACGAAATGAAGCTCCCCTGGGTTGCCCAGCCACACACGACGACCATAGACAAGGTTAATACAGAATTTAGCGAGATTGTAAGCTTCAAAATTCGAACTCCTGCTCTCATAATTTAAAGAACAAGAAGTGAAAGTAGCCTGTCTATCTATTATTTCATGTAGGATAGCTCCGTAGGGTGTAGCAGCCTTCTTCTTGATGTCTTCCAAAACCACCTTGCAGTCCGATGCGATGAACAGATTCCTTTCATATAGATCTTCCGCTAGAGCCATTGCTTCCCTTATCGCCAGCGATTCCAGAGTGGGGTGGGCACCGCATGTGTTCATGAATATGATTTTAGTGGGCTTTAATGTGGGCATCGTGGGTAGCCCACGTCCACTTGCACCCTGAACTTACATATCATGTATGCCCCTTCCCATAAAGAGAGCTTGTTCTTCTTTTTTCTTTGCTTTAGCCGAAAGAGGAGGTCGACGATGTTATACGGCCGTGTTCCGATTCACCTTAGTACAGTCGTAATTGTTGTTGGTAAAGGAATGCGCGTTCCGAGGTAAGGAGATGGTATACAATTGGTGGTATACAAGAAACACCAATTGTTCATGAAAATTACGACAACGGTTCCTTCACCAACCACAAGCTAGAGCGAGCCGATACAATTGGTGGTATACAAGAAACACCAATTGTTCATGAAAACATCAGTTTGTATCAACATAAAACAGCAATTTCTGAAAAGTAAACTAAAGCCTGATTGGACATAAATTAAAGAAATCATCTTCCCTTGCGGATACTTTGCGCTGGCTGTAAATTATCAAACAACAAGCCAGTGAAGTCTCATATGTACCCTTTATACATTTGAAGACACTGTAAGAACATTCAATATTGTGAAGCAAATGCATCGAGCAATTCATGTGATAGGCATATACTTTTCTGAACAATTCATGCAACTTTTATTCAGAGAACTAGGAAGGAAAATGAGAACCACCATCAGCTCTGCGCCTAGCAGGAGACATCACCAAGCAGCAAAATTCAGCAACTTTTCAGGGAGGCTAAACTTTGCAACATAGAAAAACCACAATACTCAAGAGTACAGCAGCAAAGGAAGAGTGAAACAAGCTTCTATTCAACGTAACAACCGTACCATTTGCATCCGTATCTCGCACCACTAAGTCAGTAATCCCGTGAGCAAAAACGTTTAATAAAGAACATGTTCTTGGCTAACAGGGTTGGCATAATCATGAGATCCTAAATCATTTTTGGCTGATTTTCAGCGTGACTAGCGTGTTCTAGTACCAGTCGAAAACATCCAGGTCATCATCCTCAGCGTTTCCAGAAACATCCTCCCCTTCTTTTACCTCAGATTGGTGCGTGCCCAGCTCTTCATCTGACAAATTTGAACCATTCTCAACACTGTACGTGTTAGTTTCAGAAATAACCTCATTTCCAGTGTTTCCTTCAACTGATGCAGCCTCTTGTTTATGTGTACTGTTGATGTCTTTCAGCGAATCTTCAATGTTGAGCTGCTTGATTACTTGTTTTAAATACAAATTATCTGTATACAGTTGTAAAACAGAAGAGTTAAGTTAAGCAAAATAACAAATCTCTAGTAATAAAGATGGGTTTTGAACCCACAAAGAGAATCGATCGAAACCCATCATTCTCTCACCTCTTTTTTTCCCCTAATCCTAACCATCCCGAAACCCACCTGCCCCTCTCTCTTGCGGCGAAGGCGCATACTTGACGCAGGTGACGGCGAGCTCCGTAGGCCAGGGCATCCTCTCCTCTCACCCATGCCAGCCCCTGCTCTCTCCCCTCTCTTTTTGTATGAGGGCGGCAGCGGCAGTGCCGCTGGGAACAACAGCGGTGGTGGATGGCTATGCGAGAGGTGGAGGGAGGCCTCCCCAGCGGCATTGGGATAGCGCAACTGGTGTGGTCGCGCCTCCGCAACAGTGATAACATTGCTTCTCTACCGAAGGAGCAGTGAGCCTGAACTACAAGGTCAGGAACCTATGCCTTCAGGGAAGAGCAGGTACGCAGCATATTTTGCTGGACCTTCTGCTTGGGCGTACGTTCCTCCTGCCATGGTATGTCTCCTGCTCAAGGTTTCAGTGTGTTGTTTTGTGTTAGTGAGTTGGGTTCTTGCAGGCTCAACCGAACAAGTTCTGATTGCCCTACTATATCGATTTCACATTGTTTCTCCTCGTCATCGAGGTGGCACTGTCCAGCAATCAGTATACCTTCCGTTCACGCTCCTTCCTAATCTGATTCGCTCCGATAGGAAATCAAGTCCTCACTAATTTTTAAAATCACAAAATATTTTTTGGTAACTCTTAATAATGCTTTGCAATGTTTTAGGGACCAACAATTTTGAACGTCACGTGCAGTAACAAAGGTATCACTTTCCATATTCTGTTTTCTACTTGACATCGTATCAGCTGTATGAAACCCTTTTGCAATGATATTGGCTGGTGGCTTTTCCAAATGCAATCAGGCCTGTTGTTCTTCCTCCAGAAAATGTAAGGATTTCTGTTACTTTCATTGATGCCCGTGGGAAAGAAGTATTGCAACTCAAGTAATCAAATGTATCTCCTGAATACAAAGAAGACACGAGAAAGAAAACTCACTGATCCACGACATCCGATGTAAATTTCCTTGACTTCGAATCATATATTTTGCGAATTTGCTATATTAATTCTCAGATGATTTTTTTACCTTAAAAATATTCACCTTAAGATGCGTCGTCTTCCGCACTATTACAAAAGCATAATTATTTATGTGTGTATTAGTTTTCAAGTGGATCTCCGATTCTGTTAGTGCAACTTGCTGGACAACAAAATGTTTTGACACTTTCTTTCCTGCTTACTTGCTTAGATATTTATAGCAGTGCATTATAGGGCCTAGGCACAATCTCTCATCTAACTGGCTAATAATAGAACTTTGTTCAGTAATGGAAAACTAGAGGTGTGAGCTGTAGTTGTGAAAGAGGAAGGAATGAAGAGGAAGACATGCTTCGATATATGGCACACGTTTATTTCAAGGCATGTATGAACCGGTTCAAGGCACAATTAGTTTTGAGTCGTTCGGTATGAACTGGTTGATTGCATGCATGCATGCATGAGTATAACAGAGAACAACACTATATGAACTTTGGGATGACCATCAACGTTTTTAAGAGCATGAATGTGTGTATCCCCCCCCCCCCCCCACACACACACCCCAATTATTCTATGCACTTATTTTCAGTTTATCAATTAAAGGGTAGAACCTTATACACGTGTACTTATTTTTGTTCGAGTATTGATAAAGGATGATGACTTTTCTTTTGAACAGGCTAAAATCTGCCCTATGGCAAATGATGTGCATTAGGCATCCGAGAAAAAAATCAAGAGGCTTTAGTGAGTTGATTGTGCCCATGAGAGGTTGTCCTGATATTAAACTTGGTGTAACATGTTGCATGTCACCAGGATATCTATATTCTGCATTTCTTCTACTATCTTCATATATGTAATAGTGGAAATTGTCATACAGAAATATTGTTTACTTTACAAGAAAACAATATAGCTGATTTGGTTCTTATTTGTTTTATTCCAAATGCATTTCTTGATGCATGCATATAAGTATGCATTTTTCAGGGTTTGAAAAGAAAGATCTTGATATTCTCATGTAAGCAATGAATGGTGGTGGTGTCACTACACTAGATCGTTTGGTATGGAGGAAAGTCTAGGTGAATTTAAGCATCCACCTCCTATGCTGAAGGAATGACTTGGGACTGTCACTAGCAGACTTGATTGTAAATGGAGGGGCTCTGATATTGCAATAAAAAGAAATTACAGATGTTTCGCTGGGAAGCCATCTCAGCAAGACAAAATTGTATAATCCTTTTTTTTATCTCATTTGCTTATGCATGTCCTTGTACGGATCAGCCCTGAATGTGAAATGACTTCTGGAACAAACAAAGCTGCACATCCCCAACCTCAGCTGCAGCGCCACCATTGAGGACGCCCAAGTGCTTGTTGTTCTTCAGTTGCTGTTGCTCTTAAGATACATGTCTTAGATATTCTTAGGAGAGAAATTGAATGGTGTTGAATGGTCCTTCATTTCAACAAATATACATTATTTTCCCTGCCATTCATCAGGGTTCTTCCTTGTCCGTCTGCGAGGTACCGATGACACTCGCCTTCTTCTGGTTCAATCCGCTCATCTTCCTCATCTAAATAAAGGTGAGCCAAATTTCTTCCCTGGAAGGTTATGCGCCCGTGTCCATTGACATTAGCAGGAGCGGGAGATATACCCACTTGATTTATCCATGTTACTTATTATGTGACTGTCTTGAGGCCAAAGTTCGTGAAGAAAATGTGAAGGCATCATGTTTCGGTTGTCCTACAACAAGGTGGTAGTAGCAGACATCTGAAGGTGTCAAGGAAAGCGAGCCTGGGATGATGCTCTGTATTTATTTATCAATGAAGAACTCTCATGTCAAGTGCCAGGAGGGCGACAATGCATTTGGTTATTCCACCTCCAATCGTGGATGAACTCTCAAGGTAAGCTTTTTTTATTGTATCTTTGAAGAAGTTAAAAACACATTGGTTGAGGCATATATGTAAATATTAAATGCATATTTATTCAGGCTTGACCCCCATTTTTTAATTCAGAATCTGAATCTCAAGCTAATATAACTATACATCCCTTAAAATGCTGTCACTTAAGTAGTAAGTTAGTCTCAGTAGTGCCATGTGACCCTATTTGAAGTTAATTCTACCTCACTTCATTTCTTCTCTTTTCCATTTCATTAGCTACTTCATTCTAAACTAATCGTCTTCTATAACTTATATATTTCACTGCAGGACTAGATGAGGACTATGGGATAAAAGCTCCTTCACATAATCTGCATTAATTGTTCTAGAAACATAATGTGTATGCATGGTCTATAATGAAATAAATATGGTGTAACTGTTATGTGGCTGCTAGGATTTGAGAGGGAGAGAGAGGGCTGCGAGGGCGCGAGAGGGCCGGCCGGGGGCCTTTGTCCACGGCCAGGCAAGAGGGAAGGGATTTCCTTCTTAATTCTTGCTTGATTAGATTGATACATCTCCTCTCCTTATATAGAGAGGTTTACTTGACTCCCAAGCAAGGCTTACTTGACCCCTAAGCAAGCGACCCTTATCTCTAATTAACCCTAAGACTAACGGGCTATACCGCCAGCCCAGGCCCATTAGACTCATGACGTACTCTAACAGTAACACAATTGATGTTTATTCCCGTTGCAACACACAGGCATTTAGCTAGTCAGAAATCAAAATATGGGCTGTGCCAGGTATAAAGCAATTGCTACCTCTCGAGCGATGAAGTATAGCATCATGGACTTGCATTGGATGCTTTTTCTCCTCACTCTTAAACTTTTGCCTCACCTGATCACGGGACTTGTCTGGGAGTAGTTGTTGTATCATTGCGAAATCACTACCAAATTGTTCAAGGCCCTGGACCAGAACAGATAAAGAAGTTGGAAGTTCCCATAGGCAAGCCAAAACGTAAGCACAAAAAAAGGTATATTCAACATCAAAATAGTTGCCCGAGTAGTTGATTTCCAAATACCTCGTAAAACATGCCAGTGTCAGATTTTGTCCATTTGGCCCGTGCTTTTCTGTTCATATAGGAATGGTAATTCAGTTTAGTTGCATTTTCCAACGCATCCTTCTCTCTTCTGTCATTGTCATAGTTATCTCCAAAAGGATCAAAATCGTCAGTATCTCCAAAATGGGAGCTGCTGTGAAAACACATCAACAAAAAACAGAACAAGGGAAAGTCAGTGAAAACATGATTAAAGCAGCATCAGCTCATCAAATTTAAGAATACAAATTTAGATGCCGGAACAAACAACTGCAGAAGCAACGCCAAGTTGAAATACCCTATCCATTGTTATCAATGACTGGTTATTTCACTACAGTTTAGGTAAAATATCCAGACAGAAAATACGAAATGACAGTTAAACACGATGCTACATAATATTTGAAGTGGAAAATAGAGCCTACCTTTGATTAGAGGATGATGGTCCTGACGGTGTTTTACTCTAGGGAAGGCCAAAAAAATAAATCATGAAGCAACAGCATAATACTCTAATCAAAGGTAGAGCCAGCAAACGTGCCTAAGCACAACTCACCTGAATACGCTCTCTGGCCTCTTGTAACAACCTGAGATGCATCACACTTAACTTCATGCGATCTATCTCATGATCAGGTTTTTCCAGTAACGTTTGCACTTCTACAACAACAAAAGCCAGAAATACAAGAGTCAAGAGTTCATATCATCTAAAAGTGATGCTTTGTTATTTGGGTACCGTTGTTATTTTAGCCAGATACCTTTTGTTCTTTTTTGACGAATTCTGTGAGTAAGCTTCTTCTCAGGCTGTTCTACCAATGCATCTTTCGAGGCTCTCTTACGACCGCGTGACGATACATCACTTTTATTTTTCTGTTGGTTCGGCTGTGGTGATTTTTTTATAGTGGATTTCGTCGAGGTGCGCTTGGAACCCCTCAAAGGTCCTTTACTTGGATCTTTCTCCCTTGACTTTCTCAGTGCCTTCTGCTTTCCTCCAGCAAAGCCTTCAACAAGACTATCATTATCTTGTTTGTTTGCTGAAGGTTCAACAAAGGCTTCAGCAAGACTATCATTATCTTGTTCGGCTGCTGAAGGTTCAACAAAGCTTTCATCAAAACTATCATTGGCAATATGCTCAGAAACCCCAACTTTCTGAAACTCTGTCATGTCTAGTAAATTCATAAGTAAATCTAGTTTTCCAACATCCGATTTTGATTGTTGTTCAACACCATGATCTGATGGCTCCCCCTCATGGTACTGGCTCTCCCTATCAGTATATTCCTGATCATCTGAATGTTCTTCAGTAAGACAATGCTACAAACATTACCAATGTAAGAGCAGAGTTTCTTGCAAAAAAAATCTAATCACAGGTTGGGACTTCAGCAAGGACTTACCTTTTGAGGTGCTTGCTGAGGCAAGGTGTTCAAATTTTCATCAGACCCTATGTCATTACGGTTGGTATCTGCTGGAGCGACCCCCTCATAATCATCCGGTAGAACAAATGTTACTGATTTTTCTTTGCTTTTCTTCCTTCCAACTTTAGTTAGAAATGCAGCAGCAGCTTCAGCTGTATCACAAATATATTTGCTCATTATGAGGAAAATAAGAACCAGGAAAACTAGTCGAAGCCATATAGAGTAATAAGTGCAGCCAGCAACTCATGACATACTGTCTGGTCAGAATGAGCGTTATGCCAGGTAGCACAACTAATATCACTCACAATTTGGACACATATATATGAAACTGATAACAAATAAGCATGTGATATTTTATTCGATTTTATTTCTATAATATGATGAGTATTGGGAACTTCTGAAATAGTACAAGTAATGAAGTAATTGGCAATTTATGTTACTCCCTCCGTCCCACAATATAAGATCATTTTCCAAACTAACATAGCTTGCAAAATGATCTATTATGGGACAGAGGGAGTAACAATGTGTTGACAAATTTTGGTTATACATGCACTATAGTAACAATTCGAAGTTCAAACTTGAGCACGAATCAACAAACTGTCACGTGGAAAACAAATAGTGATCAAGAATATAAGATTACTATATACATAAGGGGAAAAAGAATCAAAGTGGGGGATGGTGGAATGGAGACTTCCACCAAAAACGATGAAATTTGAGCAAATGTAGATTGTAAAGCAAAATCCTCTATTCAACCAAAAAAAAAGTAACACATTTCAAGCAAACAAATATGGTAGAGTTTAAGCCCCCTTGGCACAACATCGATTTGGAATATAAGAATTCCCTCAAAAACTAAAGAATTTTTTTCTCAAATGCAACCAAAAATAGGTTATGGGTAATCTTTGGACTACAAGATGGCACGTGGAAAAAGAAGTTCCACAAGTAAATCAAACACGCACCTGAGGGTTCTCCAAAGAACAGTTGAGTATCATCAGTATGAGGCCCATCTTCAGAGTCTATATCAACACTAGCATTGATATCCTAAAAGCAATCAAAAGCAGAGGATCAGCATATCATATTTGAGAATTTACTTTAGATTTTAATAGATTTTAGATCCAACCTTTACATTAGCTGCTGCATAATCATCACTAGCAAAATTGTCAACTGTACTATCATCGGTTCGCAAGGGTGGTTGAGAATCTGAGGTCTGTACATGTTCTTCGTGTCTAAGAGTTTGTACCTCCTCATTGCTGCATCCTGTGAGATTATTATTACCATCCTCTTCATTTTGCGAGACCACGTCTACAGAGGAAGCTACCGTCTTTTGGCCCGTCTTCCGTGACTTGGATGCTGCCTTGCTGAGTTTCACCTGAACTTTTGGCTTGAACTTTGCAACTCTTTCCTCTTCAATTTGTGTGTCAAATAGTCCTCCAAAGTCGGCTAAATCGTCAACTGCCTTGCTAGTTAGATGGGTGGGTGATGCTAGTGTATCTGAACCAACCAAGGTTTCTTCATGTCTAGCTACTTCAGACGGATCATCATTAGGATCGTCATTTTGAGAAACCCTATCTACAGAAGAAACTGCCAGCACATCATCAGAAGGTGTGTAAAGAGTACCCCCACAAGCTTCTGTGCTACCAATCATTTCACTACCAAGAACAGTCGAAGATGTTATTTCTTGATCGGTATTAAGCCCTTGAGACAAATTATCTTGACTTAAAGCTCCAGCCTTCTCATCACTTGTTTCCAATGTACAACTGCGTACAACAGATCGTGACGGCGCAGATGTCTTCCGAGTCTTGGCCCGCACCTTAGGATGAAACTTTGCAGCAGCTTCCGCTTCTGCCGGGGCATCAGTGATGTCGCCAAAGTTAGCCTCATCATCTATCATGTCCAACCACCGTTCTGGCTTACAAAAATCTGTTTTGACCTACCAAAGTCACTTACAGAAATATTGCAGCTTCAGAAAGCAGCAGCAAGGGAAGCATATTATGAAAAAAGAAACGGATAATATATTCTTTCACAGACAAAAAATAAAACGAAAATGAAATCCTGTTGGTACTATTTTTCTAAAGGGTGAAATGACAAGATGCAGAAACGCACAACCGAACTCTCACCCTGTCAAAGTGTCAAACACAATGTTTTAGATCGCGGGAGAAACCGTTTAGCGGCTGGCCATCCTAAACGCTACAGCCGCAATAGCGGGAGATAGCGGCTGCTAAGCCAATTAGCGCCAATAAGTACATGTGCATATTTGCCCCAGAAACACAGGATTTTAAGCAGAAAACAAGGGATTCTCAATAGATATTCAGACATATCCAGCATAATATAATTCCCACATAATATTCGATTTAAATTCAAGGTTTCAAGGGTCACCAGTTCACCACTTAATGTCTCAAGGTCTGCACCAGTTCAGCAAAAAGAAGAACCAGCAATTCAGCAACACCACGTCCATTAAGGTCTGCATCAGTTCAGCACTTAAGTATCAAGCAAACAGAGCAGAGGGCTTGCCTGTATGTGAGGCGTACTGGGAGTTGGAGATGACATCGCCGACTTATTGGTCGTCACCTTGCCGCCCGCCCATCACTGCCTCCGGCTTGCGGCGAAGCAGCCGCCGGCCCGCCGAGCGTAACTGGGAAGAACTGCCGAGCCGCCGGGAAGGAAGGAGAGAAGGGAACGGGGATCTATCGGGGCAAAGATGGGCCGAGGTCGGTTTGAGCCTCTGTTTCAGGCTTTCAGCCCGTTCTAGCGAAATTCCAACGACCCGTAAGGTACCTTTCGCGCCCCGGCAGTAATTATTTTCGCTGCCCTACGTGTCGCGTTTTAACTATACTCACGCGTAGCAACAACTATAACAGCTTACGCGAATCAGCCTGTAGTTGAGTTGATTGGAGGGACAATGGTATCCCCAGCCCATCAGAGTTCAAATCCCAGATTTGACATTGGTATTCGCATTTTTCTGGATTTATTCCAGACTTTCGGCGATATGCTTTCAGTAGGAGGAGACGTTTCCGTCGAAGACGAGGTGATGACGTGCCGGGTTCAGTATTGCGAAGATGCTTATAGGGGTAGGGTGTGCGTGTATGCATTCATAGGGTGAGTGTATACTCGTGTATGTGAGCGTCTGCGTTGTACTGTGTTCTTTCGAGAAAAAAACTATAACACCGTACGAATTATGGTTGCACCTGTAACTCTACACAAGAACTATGAGTGCATCTATAGTTGTAGCTTGGGTTGTAGTTGACGCTGTGGCTATGGCTTAAGTTGTGGTTGTGGCTCGGACTGTGGTTGTGACTCGGATTGTGACTCGAGTTGTGGATGTGCCTCAGACTGTGACTGAGGGTTGTGGTTGGGCCTGTGGTTGCGCGTGTGACTATAGATGCGCTTGTGCGTCCGGGAGGCGTCACGTGTTAAACGCGGAAAGGTTAAAGAGAATTCTCAAAACGCATCAAAATACGATACTTGACACGCTTAGAGCGCGCGGGAATGATTTCCGAGAGGGATACCCTCTAACTAGTGATTGGAATCGCGAAGACTTTTCGCACAGTTTCACGTTACGATCGTGTGGTTAGCGTCAGATCTCGGGATTAGCGGCATAGCTTCGCGGGTAGCCTCCCAGTCCTAGCCATCCGTTCTTTTAGCTTCACGATTCTTCAGAATTTAACTTTAGAAAACTGCCCGCAAAATCGGCTTCCTGTAAAATAAGTTATTCAGTTTTTTTCTATGATTCTAGCCTATAACTATTGTATGAGTTGTGTATTGAAATGTCCGTAACGTCCATTTTTTTCGGATGCTTCACTTTTTTCATCTACAACATCCATGTGTGAACATTCTAATGTATACAACTTTTTGTATTAGAACGACCATCATTTCATGACACTGCAAAATTCTTATTAAATGATGCAACATATAAAATGTACAACACGTAATAACTAAACAAGAAAATAATATGTTCATGCTAAAAAAATCCTATAGGTGAGTAGCTAACATTAGTGGCAATTTACATCTATCATCTGTGTGAGAAAAAACGTACAACATCATTGGAAAATTCCTACAACATGAGTGGCAAAAGTCCTACAAAGAATGAAACATAGAGGAAGGAGACAGAGGGAGACTGAAACAGAGAAGGGGGAGACCTCACCAGCGACGGCGAGGCGTGGCAGAGGGACGTCGCTTCAACTTGCTCACGAGGGAGGCCGGGTACGGGACGCCGCAGCGGCGTGGCTGCCCTGGACGGGGCGTCGGCTTCCTCCTGGGGCGAACGCGGCGGATCCGACAATGTCGTGCCGGAGTCGCTGCTGGCGGCGGCTCAACCCTAGCGCTCGGTGCGAGGGGAGTCGATGAGAGCCTATGGAGGGGAACGGCAAGAGGAGCGTGGCTGGGCATTTCTCTCTCGGCTCTCGGAATCGTAAATAACTGTATCCAATAGGGTAGTTGTACACAACAAACAGTTTTTTTTGCGGGAGGCGTTCAAATCACCAAAATCGTACCTCGATGGCGATTTTAGATTGCACGGCTGATTATGACAAATTCATGAGATAGAAACAAGTTTTTTGTAATTTTGATTTCTCAAACTATGATTCTTCAGAATCAGGCGAAAAGAACCAGTCCTTCATACATGCACTAAGCTTTGCCTCCATTTAACCGGCCATATCCATGTCCACCAATGCCTTGTGACGCATGAATGATGAAGATACCCTTAATAGTAATAGAAACAGCAATTTTAGAAAATTACACTGCTGCATCTATTTTGTTTCCCTAAAAAAAACTAGAAATAACATGTAATTTTCCCAATAATTGACTTTTACTATTGCTTTGTATTTTTTTCGCGAATACGCAAAGCTTGCATATCATTCGTTGATAGAACGAATAGAACGAGTACAATGATGATTACAACACATGATCCAAATGGTTACTGCTTCAAAAAAAACACATGATCCAAACGCAGATAGGCGTGGACATAGTGTCTGAAGCAGAGAGACAAGGAATGCTCGACACGAACAAAGTATACAACACACAGCTAAAATCTACCTAGCCTGAACCCAAAGCGGTAAAACCAAACCAACAACAAGTCCAACATCGCCAAGACCAACTCCAAGGACACCGCGAGCCAGCAGTATGACGCCTTCAAGAAGAAAGACAACGCCGACATGCCGTCGTCATCCGGTCCAGAGTATCCGAAACTAGGATTTCCCCTGAGCTCGAAGAGGGGCGCAACTAAAAACCATGATAGTGCCTCCAAGAAAGAAAACGACACCCGTAGGCATCGCCGCCACCAGCATCGGCAAGCCGAGCAGGGGTTTGTTCCTAACCCAAAGTTGAGCATTCCCATAGCCATCGAATATGGAATCGATGAGGAGGAAGAAATAGTCGGAGCCGTATTAAGGGGTTAGTAGTACTATTATATGATTATATCTGTCCAACCAAAACATCGCTATTAAAGGTTTTTTCTTTGAAATGTATTCTCCCTGCGGCCGGAAGAGGCGCACGTCGTCATCACCTCCACGCCGGCCATGGAGGACAACGCTGCGTCCCTCTCCACCCTGGGCGCTCTCCTCTGGCTCGGTGGAAACCGACCGCGTGTCAACGCCGCGGACATCAAGAAGGCCATCGTCAACAAGTTCTTCATCGACCGCAACTTTGTCAAGGTGGTGCCGCACTACCCGGAGGATTTCTTCGTCCTGTTCTCCTACCCGCACCACCGCGATCTGGTCACGGCATCGCCGGACCGGTTCAACCACGACGGGCTGGAGATCCATGCCGCCAACTGGCGACCAGAAGCCAACGCCGAATCGGTGGACGCCTACTACCATGTGCACCTCTGCATCGAGAATCTGCCGCTCAATGCCTGGTGCGATGAGGTTGCGACGCAGGTGCTCGGCCCCGATACGTTTCTGCACTACTTCGACGTGGCCTCGGTGCGAAAAGAGGACGCCTCCACGCTCAACCTTTGGGCCTGGTCTGCGAACCCCTCTGCCATCCCCAAGGTGTTGCGCCTGACGGTCACTGCCAACCAACCGGTCGGCTATAGCAATGGCCCATCCCCTGCTGTTGGTCGGCGTGCTCTCAAGCGGCGTGTTCTGGTGCACCTGGACATTGTCGAGGACTTCACTCCCGACGCCAACGGAGACATCCCCCGACGCCCTCGCTCCTCGTACCCGCTATCTTGGCGTGTGGGGATCATCGATGGCGAGTCGAGGATGCGGGACAGAGCTGAGGTTGCGTCTAGACGGCGCGACGGCGACGACCGAGACGACAACGACTGTGGTCGTGATGAGGACCGTGACCACGGCCGGCGCGACGACCGCTCTTCTTCCTGGCGGGACCGCATCCTCCGTAGCAGATCGCGCGCCCCTGGCCGGCGTGATAGCCACCACGACTCCCGCGGTGATCGACGCAACGACTGGGAGGAGCGCCGTGATGATCGTGGAGGGCACGAAGGAGGACGACGTCGCCCTGAAGCCCCTGACGCGTGCACCATCGACCTGAAGAAGGTTCAACGCCTGCTGGACGGGTCGGTCATCCCGGCTTCCGGGAGGCGCGTCCGTCACAACCCTGCAGACCTCCTGTCACGCCCTGGGCGCCCTGCTTGCGTGACCAGCCCGGTCTCTGATTGCAGCCGCGGGCGCTCCCTCCCTGCATCTCCAAGAACCACCTCCTATGACGTGGTACTGATCAATCCATCTCCTGGTGATGCATCTTGGCTTCGTTGGGCGGCTGCCTGCTTTCGTGCCCGGAATCTGTCAGTTGCGGTGTGCCCCTCCCCGCACACGACCCTGCAAGATGTCATCGAAGTGTAGCCTTCCCCTCCACCTGTGCAGCCCTTCGGTGCAGATTGTGCGTGCTCTCCCCTGGGCTCGCCGGCCACTCCGATCTACAACCTATCGCCGCGTCCTGCCCTGGCGCCCAGGAAGCCTGTTGAAGATCCAGTACCGGTCACCCCGGTGCACATCCCCATGTCCACCCCATCTGGAAGCCAGGTTGCTTCGCCGGCGCCCTCCCCTCTGTTCGTTCCCAGGCAGCAGCCTCTCCTACCGGACCCAAGCTCTCCGTCGCCTCGGTTGCCGACGACCAGGAGGAGGAAAACCCTGGCAGGCGTGTCGGGCTTCAACCTGAGCAGATGCAGCCCACGTCTTCGAGCCAAGAACAGGACGATGCCGGTGGCGCAGCTGGCAGAGAGGCTGCTCTGTCAGCGCATGGTATCATTGACGAAGGCCAGCAGGTTACCGAGGACGCAATCGGCAAGTACGTCGCCATGTTCAACGGGCGGCTCCCGGACATCACTGTTGCAGCCCTTCGAGCTCTGTTTAACTTGGACTGCGACCTGGCAACTGCGGTTGAAGACGCTCTGGTGTCGCACGGAGGCGACGCAGGTCCTGAAATCCCATCGACGGATGGCGGTGTCGCTGACACAGCGGTCTGATCCGGATCGCGGGTGTAGCTAAGATGTAGTTTGTTCCTTATGATAGCCACAACCCCAATGTTCACCTATTTGCTGCTGGTCCGGGTGACCGCTGCTCCCTACTACCTTGGCGAGGCCGTTGTTGTTTGCTGTTGCTGCTGTAGGATGCTTTTCTCTGCTTTGTATCTTGATGTGTGGTGTTGTTCTGCTACTCATGCAAATCCTATTGTCCACTACTACTTTGATGTATTCTCGGTTCAATTATGTTAGATCAAAACTTGAGTATTTTGTGTTGGAATGTTAGAGGATTGAATTGCCCTGACCGTCGCTCGGTTATCCACGAGACCATCACCGCTACTCCCTGTCATCTGGTGTGTCTTCAAGAGACCAAGATTGAACAAATGGATCCCCCCATCGCCTCCTACCTTGGTGGACATAGGCTAAAGAACTTTGCCCAGCGTCCTGCTGTTAGCACCTGGGGTGGCATCCTTCTCCTGTGGGATGATAGTTTTGTCACCGTCCAAGACGTTTGCTTCGAAGCTTTTTTCCTCTCTGCCAAAGTCACCATCATCTCTTCGAACACCTCCTTCAAACTTACAACCGTCTATGGCCCGACTCGAAGCATCCTCAAAGACGCCTTCTTCCAGGAATTAACTAGTGAGAAGCCCCCTGCTGGAGACAAGTGGTTGGTCAATGGTGATTTTAACCAAATATACAGGGCTAGAGACAAGAACCGGGCAAATGTGAATCGAAGTCGTCTTGTTCGTTTTCGCAACGCCCTCAACATTTGCGAGCTAAAAGAGATACACCTTCAAAATCAGAAATTCACTTGGAGTAGCGAGCGAAATGACCCAACTCTCAGCAAGCTGGACTCATTTTTTTGCAATGAGGACTGGGATTTAGAATTCAACACGCACCTTTTGCACGACTTATCCTCTTCGTTGTCTGACCACTGCCCCCTTCTGCTTGCAAGTGATAAGGGCCCAACTAGGACCAAGGCTGTTCGCTTTGAATTTTTTTTGATCAAATTGCCCAGATTCAACGAAATTGTTCAAGGTGCTTGGAACCAGGAGATGTATCATTCTGATCCGTACCATGTCCTCTTTCACAAGTTAAAGAAGACAAGCCAGGTGCTTAAGAAATGGAGTGAGACGATCTTTGCGCATTCCAAGGTGCAAATCCACATGGCCCTCGAGATCATTCTACGCTTGGATGTGGCCCAAGATTCTCGTCCCCTTAGTGCTGGGGAGCGTGACATTCGTGTGAGGCTAAAGCGCAAAGTTCTCGGTTTGGCTGTCCTTGAGCGGGTGGGGAAAACGCAATGCTCTAGGATCACCAACCTCAAAGATGGCGATGCCAACACCCGATTCTTCCACCTCCGAGTTAACCACCGAAGGCGTAAGAATTTCATCCACCGGCTCAAGCACAATAATGGATGGGTCACCAACCATGATCACAAAAAATCCATCATCCAAGATCACTTCAAGGAGGTCACCAGGAGGGCTTTGCCCCGAAACATTAACTTAAATTGGGACCACATCCCGACCCCTGTTTGTGATCTTTCAGACCTTGGGGCTGCCTTCTTGGAGGCGGAGGTCAAGAGGGCTATCTTCGATCTCCCAAGCGACAAGGCACCAGGGCCGGATGGCTTCACTGGTGCCTTCTTCAAGGAATGTCGGGAGATCAGCAAAGGAGATGTCATGACGGCGGTCAACCACTTCTCGAATTTGCACACCTCCAATCTTCATTGGCTAAACTCAGCGAACATTGCTCTCATTCCAAAGAAAGATGTGGCGGAGTGTGTCTCCGACTTTCGTCCCATTAGCCTCATTCATGCCATTGCTAAGATCATCGCCAAGATGATGTAGAGCTCGACTTTCGTGGTTTGGTAACTCTCGCGAGATACGAGCAGGGGCCAAGCACGCCAATAACGTCGGTCGTACCCTCCCTGTCGTTCCCGACAATATACCTCTCGCGGGCACCGTTGGGTCGCCCGACTTCTTACCTTAAGGACAACCGATGTTCAGGACCCTATGGCGGCAAGACAAAGTCAGCCTCGGGTGGAGTACAAGGATTACTCCTTGATAGCTCACACTTGAGGTGACTAGGCATAACCTAGATAGGGGCCTTTGGCGGTGTCTGCTTTGTACCGTACCTGTGCAGTTGTATATATGGTATCAGTGTTCACTCCCCTGAGTGATCACGGCCCGCTATCTAGTCCTACCTAACAATGCGCAGGGTTCACTGCTGAATATATGCATAATTATAATAGGCAGCATAGGATAAGAAAGGTACATCAAGGGGCGACAAAATCAGGCTATGCAATTGAATAGGATTGTAATCGTAACAGCAGCAGTAACCATGCCTAGTGCAAGAAAGTACGGAAATATAGGCGATATCTGGGGAAGAGAATGGCTCTGCTTGCCTGGAAGCTCGACGGTAGGGGTAGGGTCGTCGACGAAGTAGTCGTACCCGGCAGCAGTGTAGTCGGCGGTAGCAGCGGGGTCTACCGGAGATTAAGGGGGGAGGAAACAGTAAATACACGGCAATAATAAACAAACATAGGCATGACATGACAGATGAAATGTTAACGGTGTTCTAACGTAGTGCAACACACTTTGCTCGGAGCGGGAATTCATCCGGGGATGAACTGCCAGCTCCGGGTGATTACCGGACAGGGTGTCCGGAGGGTTAAGGGTTCATGCCGGAGGTGTCGTGGACATCCGACAAGCATAAGGGGGTGTATACGTGTTAGTTGAACTATTCCGAACAACTTTCGTGTTCGGAATAAATTCATCCGGGTACTTTTATCGGTACCGGGAATTATCGACAGACAGCCCGGAGGGGGGAATGTCGATGATCGGTGTGTTAGGGGGGGTGTGGTGAGGGTATGGATAGCGTATTCTCATTCGTTGTATTTTTCTGATCAATTTTGATGTATAAAGTTTTTTGATCCGAGTTACGGTTTAAAAGATATTCATTTCTGAAGTTTAAATCATTTTTAAAAGAATTTCTGAATTATTTTTATTATTAAAACAGAACATTATCCAGAACAGTTTGACTGGTCAAACCTGACCAGTGGGACCCACTGGTCAGCCTCACAGTGATAATAAAACAATTAATCAATTTAAATAGGGCCAGGGCCCACATGTCATACACTGACTAATATCAATTATTCAAAATATTAAATTAACAAGGGGGTGGGGTCCAGGTGTCATTGACACAGAAGATTAATTAGGCAAATAAAATAATTAGAAAGGCATGGGCCCATATGTCATAGGCTGGGGGTTTATTTCCAGTGTTATTTAACAAAGTGATTAGTGGCTATTTAAGTGGGGGTGGACCCACTCGTCAGTGGGTCAGGGGGGTACGCTAACAGGGGAAGTTAACCCCGGCGATGGTGGCCACCGGACATGCTCCGGCGAGCCCGTACGGCGGCGAGGACCAGGGGCATTCCGGCGACCAAAAACACGACGGAGGGGCGGAATCAAACGGGGTCAACGCCCTGCACCTACTGCTACACAAAGGGGAGGCCAGGGACGACCATACGGCGACTACGGCGAGCCACCGCGGAACCCGGAGCACGGCGGTGCGAGTATGACGGCCTACCGCTCGAAATCGAACGGGAGTTGGGGCAAAATGTTTGCCTGCTCACCGTGGAGCACGTCGGGGAGGCAGCGGGCTCGGAGGAGGTCGGTAGCGAGCTCCCGGTCGTTAATGGAGGGGCGGCTGGAGGAGGAAGAAATGCCCGATTCCTCGACGTGCGGTGCGTCCCTGGTCGATTGCTAGCGCGGGTGGACGAGGTAGTCATCGGCGAAGCCTCTGGACACGGCGAGGAGGTGGATGGGCTCCGGTGGTCGCGCGTTCCGGCGAGGTCCGCCCGAGGTGGTGCTCTGGTGGTCACGGGATCGAGCGGGGGGGGGGGGGGAAGAGCGACAAGGCGAAGGGCAGGTGAGATCTAGGGTTCGGGGGGGCCTTATCTTACCTGGCCCCGGCCTGTAGCGACCCACCGAGCTGGTCCGGCTCGACGGCGTCGAGCATGGCGCGGTCGCCATGGCCACGGGGGGGGGGGGGGGGGGGGGGACAGAGGAACAGTGGAGAAGATGGGGAAAAAAAGGAAAAGGGCCCGGGTGGGCCAGATCAGTGGGCCTCGCCCCGTGCGACTAATAGACAGAGCCCCATTTTGCTCTTTTCTTTTTTTTGTAAAATTCTGTTAGTATTTATTTAAATGGCTTAGGCATTTTTATATTATGCAATTTTGGTTCCATAATTAGTAGAGCATATTCCTAGGGTACCACAAAAAGTTTAGGGTTTTTCTAAACTCTTTTGCTAATTTATTTTATTATTAAATGAGCCATTGGCCTGGAATTGCTACTGTTATTAATTGTTTACAATTTTCAGTAGCCCAATAAATACCAATGATCACATGGGCATGGTCCAATGATTATTTGGGATTTTATAAAAGTGGTTCCAAGATTTTTGGAAAAGATTTATTGTCACCATTTTTTTAATATTCAGCAAAAGGCATTTTAGGGTTTGCTTCAATTCCAATTCAAATGGCTTGTACTTGTTTTGATTCCAGATGATCAAGGTCCATGATCACCATGCATTCAAGAACATCAAAGTGGAATATGAAATTTGAACTGTTCCAAGTTGATCAACAAAAGTTTTGAACAGTACAGATGAACAGTAACAGTGATTACTGTTCACTGACAGTGAGGGTGTTACAAATCTCCCCCACTATAGGAATTCTCGTCCCGAGAATCTAACCGGTAGAGGGGAAAAGATCGGGGTATTCATCGCGGAGACGATCTTCGCGTTCCCAAGTGGCTTCATCTTCAGAATGATTCAACCACTGAACTTTGAGGAACTTGCCGGTCTTGTTGCGGGTTCGACGTTCAGACTGATCGAGAATGCGGCTCGGATGTTCTTGATAAGTCAAGTCCTGTTGCAGCTCAATCATATCATGTTCCACTTCGCGAATAGGGTCCTTAAAGCAGCGTCGGAGTTGCGACACGTGGAAGACATCGTGAACTTGAGAGAGGTTTGCCGGCAATTCCAAACGGTATGCCACTGGTCCACTTCTGGAAAGGATACGGAACGGGCCAATGTAGCGAGGAGCTAACTTGCCTTTGATTCCGAAATGATGAGTGCCTCTCATGGGAGTGACACGGAGGTACGCGTATTCGCCAGGTTGATAGACCATTTCCTTGTGCTTGCGATCATAGTTGCTTTTCTGGCGGGACTGAGCAGCTTTCAGGTGTTCACGAATAACGCGAACCTGATCTTCGGCATGCTGAATAATGTCCGGACCAATGAGAGCTCTTTCTCCAGTTTCTGACCAATTCAGAGGGGTTCGACACTTACGTCCATAGAGAACTTCAAAGGGGGCCATCTTCAAACTAGCCTGATAGCTATTGTTGTACGAGAATTCAGCAAATGGAAGAGATTCGTCCCATTTCTTACCGAATGAAATGACACAAGCTCGAAGCATATCTTCAAGCACTTGGTTGACTCGTTCGACTTGTCCTTGCGACTGGGGGTGATAAGCGGTGCTGAAATTTAGGTGAGTGCCCATAGCTTCTTGGAAACTATCCCAGAACTTCGAGGTGAAAATGCTGCCTCGGTCGGAGCTGATCTCCAACGGAATACCATGGAGCGACACGATTCTGGAAACATACAAGTCTGCTAACTGACTAGCAGAGATCGTCTCCTTGACAGGCAGAAAATGAGCAACCTTGGAGAATCGGTCGATGACGACAAAGATGGCATCATGACCTTTCTATGATCGGGGAAATCCGGTGACGAAGTCCATTTCAATCTTGTCCCATTTCCATTCAGGAATAGAGAGTGGTTGCAGAGTACCAGCAGGTCTTTGATGTTCGGCTTTCACGCGACGGCAAACGTCACACTCATCAACATAACGAGCAATGTCTTGTTTCATGTTGGACCACCAGTACCGCTGACGAATGTCTTGGTACATTTTGGTACTACCAGGGTGAATCGACAAGGGTGTATCATGAGCTTCTTTCATGACATCAGAGGCGTAATTCAGGTTGGCCTTGGCTACCGGAACCACTAAACGACCCTTGAAGTACACCGCATTATCATCATTTGCATCAATAGTGAAGAATGAGGGCTCTCCGCTGGCGACACGACGCTTAATCTTCCAAATGTCGGAGTCATAATGTTGTACCATCTTGATGCGGGTGTCGAGGTCTGGTTGGACCACCAGGGAGTTCACATATCCCTGCGGAACAATTTCGATGTTCAGCTTGTGGAGTTCTGCATACAGACGTGGCTGTTGCACTTGAATTTCAAGTTCACTACAATAGGCTTTGCGGCTTAAGGCATCGGCCACCACATTAGCTTTGCCAGGGGTGTAAGAAATTCCCATGTTGTAGTCGGCTATTGTCTCGAGCCATCTCTGTTGGCGGAGATTCAGGTCTGGTTGCGTAAACAGGTACTTCAGGCTTTGGTGGTCGGTGAAGATCTCGCAACGATTACCGACGAGGTAATGTCGCCACAGCTTCAATGCATAAATTACCGCTACCAATTCGAGATCATGTGTTGGATAGTTTTCTTCGTGAGCACGCAACTGTCGAGAGCCATAAGCAATCACCTTGCGCTCTTGCAATAGGACACAGCCTAATCCTTGGCGAGACGCGTCGCAATATATCACGAAGTCCTTCTGAGTATCAGGCGGAGCAAGCACTGGGGGTAAAGTGAGCTTGTCCTTCAGAGCTTGAAAACTTTCTTGACATTTATCAGTCCACTCAAACTTGACGCCTTTGTGAAGCAGATTAGTCAGAGGCTTGGCAATCTTGGAGAAATTCTCAACAAAACGGCGGCAATAGCTGGCAAGGCCGAGGAAACTTCGGACTTGCTTGACAGTCCTGGGCGGAGTCCAGTCAAGAATAGCCTGTATACGTTCGGGGTTGACGGCAACGCCATCCTTGGAAATCACATGACCAAGGTAGGTTACTTCAGGAAGCCAGAACTCACACTTAGAATACTTAGCATAGAGTTTGTGTTCTCGAAGCTTTTCCAGTATAAGACGAAGATGTTCAGCATGTTCTGCATCGGTCTTGGAGTAAATCAATATATCATCCAGATAAACCACTACAAACTTGTCGAGATATTCCATGAATATATAGTTCATCAATCTGGAGAAGGTGGCTGGTGCATTGGTCAAGCCAAATGACATGACAGTGTACTCGTATGAACCATAGCGAGTAATGAATGCGGTCTTCGGAATGTCCTCATCACGGACCCGGATCTGATGGTAACCCAACCTTAAGTCGAGTTTTGAAAACACCGTGGATCCAGCAAGTTGATCATAAAGATCATTGATCCGAGGGAGGGGTACTTGTTCTGTATCGTGGCTTGGTTGATAGGTCGGTAATCTTGGACCAAACGGTTCGTGCCATCACTCTTCTTGACAAAGAGCGAAGGTGCTCCCCAAGCAGAGGAACTTGGACGGATGAAGCCTTTCTCGAGGGCCGTGTCGATCTCCTTCTTCAATTCAAGGAGGTGGTGAGGTGGCATCTTATATGGGCGCTTGGCAATAGGGACGGTGCCAGGCTTCAAGTCGATGACGAATTCAACTTCTCTAATCGGGGGTATCCCCGGCAGTTCTTCTGGGAATACGTCGGTAAAATCACAAACGATTGGGACTTTCTCAATCCCTTCGAGAGGTGCGACATTCAAGGCATTCAGAGCATATATATGAGCTTCGGCATTCATCGACACAATGGCAGTGTGACTTAAAATCGCGCCAGAAGGATGAAAAAGTTGGATGACCTTGGTGCCACAGTAAAGTGCGGCATTGTGGGTTTTCAGCCAATCCATGCCAAGGATAAGGTCGATGGTGGAGGTTTTCAGAATGTGGGGAGAAACCATGAACTCAAATCTTTCGATCTCGACAGTGAGGTTAGGTGCAACCATGTCGACACGACACTGGGTACCGGGAGTCCGGACTATTAAGGGGGTATGCATCTTTTCGTGGTAAATGCCATGCTTAGAAGCAAATGCTCCAGACATAAATGAATGTGATGCTCCTGTATCAAATAAAACAGTAGCAGGTATTGAGTTAACGAGGAGTGTACCCATCACAGTAGCGGGCTGTTCCTGAGATGCTTCAACATCAATGTTGTAAGCATGACCACGAGCATGAGGATTTGACCCAGTATTATAGTTGAGGGTCCCATTGTTGCCACGACCATTTCCGCGGCCAACAGGGTGAACTACCAGTTGATTCTGTCGCTGAGGGCAGTCTCTGGAAATATGGCCTGGCTGACGGCACTTGAAACACAGGCCATCTTGAGGACGAAGGGGTGCAGTCTCAGTCTTCGGCTGTCTCGGCGGGGGCGGAGGCAGACGAGGTGCAACATACGACGACCTTGGTGCAGGGGCAGTTGGACACATAAGACTGTGTGGAAGCCAAATGCGTTGCTTCTGTGCTGTGCCCGAAGATGAGCCAGCATCACGGGGGCGCTTCGGCGAACCACCGAACTTAAGCTGAGCGGTCTCAAGAGTGATAGTCTGGTTCACCATGGTGGCGAAGTCGGGGAAGACGTGCAAAGCCAGTGCAAGATGGAGATCTGCGTTGAGTCCATCACGGAACTTCTCTTGCCTACTTGCATCATTGGGGAGGTCACTTGCAGCATAGCGGGAGAGGCAGAGGAATTCCCTCTAGTATGCCTCGACAGTTTTGTTGCCCTGAACGAGGTTGCGGAACTCGGCCTTCATACGGTTCATAATCGCCTGTGGGACATAACGAGCACGGAAGGCAGTCTTGAAGTCATTCCAGGTGACGACGGTCCCTTCAGCTAGCGAGCCCTTGTAAGTGTCCCACCACTAAGCAGCGGGACCACGCAGGAAATAGGACGCGAAGTTGACATAATCAGCAGCGCTCACATTAGCGAACTCCAGCTGATGAGTGATGTCACGAAGCCAATCATCAGCATCCAGCGGCTGTTCCGGTTGGTGGAAGAGAGGGGGATTGAGACGCATGAAATCCCGCAGAGTAACCACAGGCGGTTGGTTCTGGTGCTGGTTCTGGTTCTGGTTCTGATTCTGGAGCTGATCTATGACTCCTTGCATAAATACTTGGTTCATCTGAAACTGCTGCATCATCGCGGCCATGTAGTCCGGCGGCGGAGGTGGATCGTTGGCACCACGACCACGACCACCACGACCACCACGACCAACCATCCTGCTAGAATTTAACAGGGGTATTTCAGCGATGAACATTTTAACGAGATACCGAAAACGAGTAAGAGGTAAAGCGACAACAAAGAGGAGGCGCGGATATATAGGAGTAGTCATATAAGACATACACATCCACACATAGAATCAATCGAAAATCGGGCAGCGTAACGTCGTAGAAATTAAGGAAAAAGGACACACTAGGCGGCGCGCAGACCACGGTAAGGATTACACGACGCGACATAGATTCCACTATGTTAATCACGCCGCAAGAAAACTGTTGGCCACAGGAGTTGATGCCAAAGAACGCGCGGCCTGCCCAGAATGAGAATGGGATCCGCGGTCCGGGATCTGGGGTACGACTCCTGCGACACGACTCAATCAATGGGGGAAGCACCAAAAACGCCGGGTGAAATCAAGAGAACGTGATCCTAATGTCAGCGTTTGTAAAACTTACCAGCAAGGATAAGAGAGCAGATTCCCAGAGCATAGGTAAGGAGAAAAGGATCCTAATACCATAGATATCACACGTAGTGACATCGATGTGGGCCCGTAAGCCAAATATTAAGTTAGCAAAATAGTTTTCAAAGTCTAGACTCAACTTCGACCAGGTAGTGGTGGGGTGGCTTCCTACAGGCAGTCGGCTCTGATACCAACTTGTGACGCCCCCAAAATCAATCCATGTACAGTAATCATACACGCAGGGTACACGGCTGAGATTAGGGTGCCACGGTGAGAATATCACAGCACAACACTAAACACAAAAGGATAAACCAATATGTTACAATAAAGGGGGTCACGCGGACCCAAATACATAAGTTATACAAGCCATAATATCTGAGTACAGACATAGTTAGTCAAGTTTTGCCTTAAGAAGGCTAGCACATATAACATTAGAGATACAGATCGAAAAGGCAAGGCCTACTGCCTGGGAGCCTCCGAAACTACTCCTGGTCCTGGTCAGAGGGGGTCTCGACGTAGTAGTATCCGCCTCCGGGGTACTCCTGCTCCGGGGCTCCAACGTCGACTGCAGCGGCCGATCAGGCAAAACAGTAAAGGAAATAAAGCAGGTGAGTACCTAGTATACCCGCGAGTCTTACGTCCGCTGCTAAGCATTATGCATTGTATCAACGAAGAGAAGAGGCTGTATATATAGTGGACTGCAAGATAGGAATCAGAATAAGGGTAAGAAGCTAGGCCTATCGAAGACTAGCATCTTTCGACGTTGTCTTGCAGCAAGAGGTAAGAATCAGCCAACAGTTTATATAAAGCAATAAAGTAACAATGAAGCAGAAGTTGCTGCAACAATGTATAATATAAGTTGTAATGATTAATAATAATAATGCCTCCGAGTTCACCTCCTCGACATCCCCGCGAGGAAGAAAACCCGGAACCATACAGTTTAATAATAATAGTTTCTAGTGGTAAGATCCAGCTTCAGCATAAAGCGTCCTGTTACCGTGGACACGGCTATTCGAATAGATTAAACTCCCTGCAGGGGTGCACTACTGTTCAGCCTGCACGCTCGGATCTCCAGGGTGGCGTGAACCTTGTTAGGGAACGCCCCACCGAGGCTATCCGACACGACGCAGCCCATCCTAGGCTCAACAGAGAGGCCATCCGCCGGACTATATCCTATGCGCCAAGGGGTCTAGGTCCCTCACCCTTGCACGCTCCTGCACGGTGCGAGTCTGGCCGGTGAAGCAAAAGCAAATCCAAACACACCTGCTGCAGCAAAAGACAAGACCACTTCCCAGCGATCAGGCCGCAGTACTGCTGACGTCTGAAGAGCTTTCGGACAAACTACGACGCGGAGGGCCCACACCGTAATCCCACGTGTAGGTAGTGCGTACAGACCAACATGCCTCTCAAGTCATCCGCCGAACCATTTAGCATTTTAATTAACCTGCGTGACAACCGTTATCGTTGCCTCGACTTAACCGACCCGCGGTCAACGACAGCAGTCAGGACTACCAGTACATCGGTGCCTGCCCTGTCGTCCCACCAAGTCACTGCGGTTACCAACAAGGTGAACCGTCTCCTTACCTTGTCTCGCGTGTGCTCTTGGTAGAGCTTGACTTTCGTGGTTTGGTAACCCTCGCGAGATACGAGCAGGGGCCAAGCACGCCAGTAACATCGGTCGTACCCTCCCTGTCGTTCCCGACAATATACCTCTCGCGGGCACCGTTGGGTCGCCCGACTTCTTACCTTAAGGACAACCGATGTTCAGGACCCTATGGCGGCAAGACAAAGTCAGCCTCGGGTGGAGTACAAGGATTACTCCTTGATAGCTCACACTTGAGGTGACTAGGCATAACCCAGATAGGGGCCTTTGGCGGTGTCTGCTTTGTACCGTACCTGTGCAGTTGTATATATGGTATCCATGTTCACTCCCCTGAGTGATCACGGCCCGCTATCTAGTCCTACCTAACAATGCGCATGGTTCACTACTGAATATATGCATAATTATAATAGGCAGCATAGGATAAGAAAGGTACATCAAGGGGCGACAAAATCAGGCTATGCAATTGAATAGGATTGTAATCGTAGCAGCAGCAGTAACCATGCCTAGTGCAAGAAAGTACGGAAAGATAGGCGATATCTGGGGAAGAGAATGGCTCTGCTTGCCTGGAAGCTCGACGGTAGGGGTAGGGTCGTCGACGAAGTAGTCGTACCCGGCAGCAGTGTAGTCGGCGGTAGCAGCGGGGTCTACCGGAGATTAAGGGGGGGAGGAAACAGTAAATACACGGCAATAATAAACAAACATAGGCATGACATGACATATGAAATGTTAACGGTGTTCTAACGCAGTGCAACACACTTTGCTCGGAGCGGGAATTCATCCGGGGATGAACTGCCAGCTCCGGGTGATTACCGGACAGGGTGTCCGGAGGGGTAAGGGTTCATGCCGGAGGTGTCGTGGACATCCGACAAGCATAAGGGGGGTGTATCCGTGTTAGTTGAACTATTCCGAACAACTTTCGTGTTCGGAATAAATTCATCCGGGTACTTTTATCGGTACCGGGAATTATCGACAGACAGCCCGGAGGGGGGGAATTTCGATGATCGGTGTGTTAGGGGGGTGTGGTGAGGGTATGGATAGCGTATTCTCATTCGTTGTATTTTTCTGATCAATTTTGATGTATAAAGTTATTTGATCCGAGTTACGGTTTAAAAGATATTCATTTCTGAAGTTTAAATCATTTTTAAAAGAATTTCTGAATTATTTTTATTATTAAAACAGAACATTATTCAGAAAAGTTTGACTGGTCAAACCTGACCAGTGGGACCAGTGCCACTGGTCAGCCTCACAGTGATAATAAAACAATTAATCAATTTAAATAGGGCCAGGGCCCACATGTCATACACTGACTAATATCAATTATTCAAAATATTAAATTAACAAGGGGGTGGGGTCCAGGTGTCATTGACACAGAAGATTAATTAGGCAAATAAATTAATTAGAAAGGCATGGGCCCATATGTCATAGGCTGGGGGTTTATTTCCAGTGTTATTTAACAGAGTGATTAGTGGCTATTTAAGTGGGGGTGGACCCACTCGTCAGTGGGTCAGGGGGGTACGCTAACAGGGGAAGTTAACCCCGGCGATGGTGGCCACCGGGCATGCTCCGGCGAGCCCGTACGGCGGCGAGGACCAGGGGCATTCCGGCGACCAAAAACACGGCGGAGGGGCGGAATCAAACGGGGCCAATGCCCTGCACCTACTGCTACACAAAGGGGAGGCCAGGGACGACCATACGGCGACTACGGCGAGCCACCGCGGAACCCGGAGCACGGCGGTGCGAGTATGACGGCCTAGCGCTCGAAATCGAACGGGAGTTGGGGAAAAATGTTTGCCTGCTCACCGTGGAGCACGTCGGGGAGGCAGCGGGCTCGGAGGAGGTCGGTAGCGAGCTCCCGGTCGTTAATGGAGGGGCGGCTGGAGGAGGAAGAAATGCCCGATTCCTCGACGTGCGGTGCGTCCCTGGTCGATTGCTAGCGCGGGTGGACGAGGTAGTCGTCGGCGAAGCCTCTGGACACGGCGAGGAGGTGGATGGGCTCCGGTGGTCGCGCGTTCCGGCGAGGTCCGCCCGAGGTGGTGCTCTGGTGGTCACGGGATCGAGCGGGGGGGAAGAGCGACGAGGCGAAGGGTAGGTGAGATCTAGGGTTCGGGGGGGCCTTATCTTACCTGGCCCCGGCCTGTAGCGACCCACCGAGCTGGTCCGGCTCGACGGCGTCGAGCATGGCGCGGTCGCCATGGCCACGGTGGGGGGGGGGGGGGGGAACAGAGGAACAGTGGAGAAGATGGGAAAAAAAGGAAAAGGGCCCGGGTGGGCCAGATCAGTGGGCCTCGCCCCGTGCGACTAATAGACAGAGCCCCATTTTGCTCTTTTCTTTTTTTTGTAAAATTCTGTTAGTATTTATTTAAATGGCTTAGGCATTTTTATATTATGCAATTTTGGTTCCATAATTAGTAGAGCATATTCCTAGGGTACCACAAAAAGTTTAGGGTTTTTCTAAACTCTTTTGCTAATTTATTTTATTATTAAATGAGCCATTGGCCTGGAATTGCTACTGTTATTAATTGTTTACAATTTTCAGTAGCCCAATAAATACCAATGATCACATGGGCATGGTCCAATGATTATTTGGGATTTTATAAAAGTGGTTCCAAGATTTTTGGAAAAGATTTATTGTCACCATTTTTTTTAATATTCAGCAAAAGGCATTTTAGGGTTTGCTTGAATTCCAATTCAAATGGTTTGTACTTGTTTTGATTCCAGATGATCAAGCTCCATGATCACCATGCATTCAAGAACATCAAAGTGGAATTTGAAATTTGAACTGTTCCAAGTTGATCAACAAAAGTTTTGAACAGTACAGATGAACAGTAACAGTGATTACTGTTCACTGACAGTGAGGGTGTTACAATGGCCACGCGTCTTGCTCCGCATATGCACAACCTTGTCTCTAATGTCCAAAGTGCCTTCATAAAAAAGAGGAGTATCCACGATAATTTCATGTACGTTCGAAAGTTGGCAAGGAAATTACACCGTAACAGATCACCGACTCTGCTTTTCAAGCTTGACATCAAGAAGGCCTTCGACTCCGTGCGTTGGGACTTCCTACTGGACCTCTTAAGGCATCTAGGATTCCCAAGCAGATTCCGTGGTTGGGTTTCAGCCCTCCTTTCTACGGCCACATCGAGGGTCTTGATCAATGGTGTGTTGGGAGATCCTTTGAAGCATGGCAGGGGTCTCAGGCAGTGTGACCCTTTATCCCCTCTCTTGTTCGTGCTGGCCATTGACCCCCTCCACCACCTCCTCATCAAAGCTACGACGCAAGGACATCTCCATCCGCTTTGTGCAAGAGCCACCATCGTCCGTGCCTCGCTCTATGCCGATGACGCTGCTATCTTTGTCAAACCCATCAAAGAGGACATACAATTCTTTGCTTCCACCCTTGCCTCCTTTGGTTTGGTCACCGGCCTTATCACCAATTGCGCCAAAAGCTTAGTTGCCTCTATTCGTTGTGAGAATATTAATCTTGTTGCCTTCCCGGCTGTTCCCACTTCGTTCCCGATGAGATATCTGGGGCTACCTTTGTCTGTCAAGCGCCTCAAGAGGATCCATTTTCAACACCTCGAGGATAAGGTCGCCGGCAAGCTCCCTCCTTGGCAAGGGAGGCATGTGGCTACTGCAGGCCGGGCGGTCCTTGTCAAAGCCGTCCTTACTGCCACCGCCATCTACCATCTTACGCCTCTCAACATCCCGGTTGCGGTCCTTAAGAATATCGATTCTATTCGACGTGCCTATCTTTGGGCGGGTGCTGATAAGGTTTCTGGTGGTAAATGCAAAGTCAATTGGGATCTGGTTTGCAAGCCAAAAGAGTATGGTGGCTTGGGTGTGCTCAACTTGGTCAAATTTTCCAAGGCTCTACGTCTCCGGTGGCTCTGGTTTGAGTGGAAAGACTCCTCAAAGCCTTGGATTGGGATGGGTACGCCATGCACTGATGATGACCGGGACCTCTTTGCGGCAGCTACTACCGTCACGGTGGGTGATGGGTGGACGGCCAAGTTCTGGAGTTCCTCTTGGCTTAACGGCTTGCGTCCTTGTGATGTCGCGCCTAACATCTTTGATATATCCAAAAAGAGAAACTCCTCTGTCCAGCAAGCTTTGGCAAACAATTCTTGGATTAGCTACATTGACATATCCAATGGGCTCACCCAAGTCCACATTCAACAGTTTGCCAACCTTTGGGGGATGCTTACCCCGATCACCCTATCGACCGACACGGTGGACTCCATTGTTTGGAAGTTCG
Source organism: Bromus sterilis (assembly GCA_950022295.1). NCBI lineage: Eukaryota > Viridiplantae > Streptophyta > Magnoliopsida > Poales > Poaceae > Bromus > Bromus sterilis. Next base: position 284,118,777 of record OX465597.1, read on the forward strand.
CTAAGGATGGCATGTACTCTGCTTCTTCGGCTTACAAGGCGCAATTTGAGGGTCTAACCAAGTCCATTTTGGCTCCAGCTGTGTGGAAGGTGTGGGCTCCTCCGCGGTGTAAATTTTTTGCTTGGCTTGTTCTCCAAAACAAGATCTGGACGTCTGACCGCCTTCTCCGCCGTGGGTGGCCAAACTGCGGCCTCTGTCCTCTCTGCAAGCAATGCCAGGAATCGGCTGCTCACCTTCTTTTTCAGTGTCGCTTCACCCTTCGTGTCTGGAATGCCATTCTCTCGTGGCTCGACATGCATCAAGTCGACACGGCCTCTTGGATGACTTCTGCCTCGGTGAGAGACTGGTGGACCGAAAACCTCCGTATTCGTATTGGATCCCCTAAGGCCTTAGCTTCTTTGATGATGCTCATCTCTTGGGAGATTTGGTCGGAGCGTAACGCTAGAGTCTTTCGTAACACCGCCGCCCCTTCGATGGTTCTCATTAGCAAGATTAAAGAAGAGGTGTCTCTCTGGACGTTGGCAGGTGCTAGGCACCTGAGTTATGTTATGCCGCGAGAGTAGTCCTTTCCTTCTTGCCGCTATGCGGCTTTGTCTAAACCTTTTTCCTTATTCAATGAAATGGCAAATCTTTTGCCTTGTTTCAAAAAAAAAAAGGGGGAGGGGTTTTTGTTGTACAGGCAAATGTATGGTTCTCCGCATATATGGCATGCGCTTTGGCATTGACAATCGACTTGGCCGCTCTTGGCGTCTGTACATTTCCCTTTTCCCAACGGACTAATGCCGAAATGGCCCAGCTTTGTTAGAAACGACAAGACGCTAAAAGCCAGCTGCTAGCTTTACATGAGAAAAGGCGCGAGACAAGGAAACGGCAGCATAGATCAAATTAAGCCTGTCTTGGAGTTAACAACCTAGTACGCCTTGCTAAGTGGACAATATCCCAGCCCAGGGGTTCGCCACCATATATAGAACAGGTCTAAGACGCGTCACAGATGATGAGAAGGTTAAGATCCTAGGCGTGAAAGTCTACACACGACAAATTCACATGAATCTCCGTTATGCACTGTAAGGTTTCCATTTCTAACCAAAACACCCTCGTCGTTTAAGTACACCGCTGTCCCTTTCTTGGAGGCTTGGAGCTATTTTTCTCATGTCTTGTCCCCTTGGTGTGGCCCGGGAGTCTCTTCTCCTTCTCCTTCACGCGCCGCTCGGTCGCCTATAATATAAACCTCGCGAGCTAGCAAAGCGAGCCCGGTATCTCACTACGTAGTCCAGGCTGCAGGTTATTACACTGACCGGCGCGGTAAAAACAGAGCTAAGCTAGCTGTCGGTCGCTCGACCATGGCGGCGGGCGGGTTCATCGGCGGCGAGGAGCTGTTGGTAACGCTTGCGCCGGTGGCCGTGTACTGGGTCTACTCGGGGATGTACGAGGTGCTGGGGCGCAGCAAGGCTCTGGCCAGGTACAGGCTTCACTCGAGGAGGGACGAGGAGACCAATAACATGGCGTCCAAGAAGGACGTGGTCAAGGGCGTGCTCCTGCAGCAGGCCATCCAGGCTGCCATCTCAGTTGCTGTGCTCAAGGTCAGTCCATCTCACCTGCATTGCATACACACGCTAGCAGCTAGCTAGACTATACTATTTGTATGGCACCTTCGATTCATGTCTTCATCTTCTTGTTTTGCATGATTTCATCACTCAAGAAACGAGAGCTACTACCATTTTTTGAAGATTTTTTTTACATCGACTTGTTCCGCGTGTGTATTTGGTCTTCCGTCTTCGGAAAACATACATACTGTACTAGTATTAACTAGCGGTGCAAAGGCACGGCGTCACGCCGCGCCCGTAGTACCCATTGTTCGTTTAAATGTCGATTAGATTGTGTAACAGAATCTGGAGAAATAGTTGCAATAGAGGAAAAACATAAAACCTCATGTAAATATGTTTCAAACACTAATCTTCCATGTTAAAAGTTTCGAAGAGAAAAAATTAGCAGCTGATTGTTAAGTTCATATGCAATTTCATAACCGACAAATACATTGCTGTCTCCAAAAATTAAATTCACCTTTCTGTGAAATTCAGAAGACGGACCCTCCCGTCTATCCACACAAACCATTCGGTACAGAATTTCTCTCAAGATAGGCTTGTCAATTGTCATACATACTGAAAATCAAATTGAAGAGCCAAATAATTGCAGAAGAAATTTTATATTCACATGGGAATCAACTCCTTTGATGTAATGCCAAGTTGCTTGCTAACCGAGTATGGCCACATCCTACAACTTCGCACCTGCTCGTGTGCATACCGCATGGGATACCCTGTTTCTTCTTTCGATCCCGTGCGAGCAGAATGAAAACTTCCTTAAAGGGCTGACTGATTGGACTCATGGTAACTCTGTGAAAGAAGACTGTATTTTATTAGTTTGCAAAGAAGTAGAATATGTGAAAACTGCATGACATTGTGATTAAAATGTTGACCTTGGATCGTGCTTATGAAATAAAAAAACGGTGAAATAAGGCAAGTGATGGTCCAATTCTGATTTACTCTCTAGATAGAAAACAACAAAATTATGGGAGGTGTCGGCTACTTCTTGCAAACAAACATGATTAGAGATAGCATGTGCATTTGTTTTTTTGGTTCGCGTTAAGAGAAACCGGAAGAAGGGAAAACATAAGGCTAGTATGGGTATATCTATCTGATTATTTATCTTCCTTATCGATACTCTGTTCTAGACTATGGTTTCTAGCATCAAGCTGAATTTTTAATTCCTTTTCTTAATATCAACACGATGCATTTTTTATCTAAATCAATTCTTGGTACCATCTTATCTGAGAGTATATTTTTCTTTCTTCTTGAAGTAATGCCTCCTGAGCGATCTGGTCTGTTCTTGAAAACACAAAGTATTCGCCAAAATGAAATGGAAAAATTTGTAGGTAAATATTAAGGGAAGAAAAACACTAGAATACAATACACAAAATAGTGCAGCAACTCATACCTTGTCCTGACCCTGATATCCCAAACCGAAGCTAATGTTTTTGTGTCCCTCGTTATCGTTTCTGGGCACATGAATCCTTGTATGAAGTGGGCCATGAAAATCCTTTTGACTCCATGGCCATGGACCATATAACTAAAATAACAACGTGCAAAACATTGCGTTTGAAGAACAAATTTAAGATTTGTTCAGTATGAAGTAGACAATTTTGGTGATTTCAGTTTTCCATCAATTATCAAAAGAACACCAACAACCAATTGGAAAAAAGTAACAATGTATGTAGCTAAAGCATGGCAGCCATGAGAGTTAATGAGTAAATGCATGGGAATGGGTACATGTCCAAGGTAGATTTAAAGCTAACGGAAAAAATAGTTTCAAATAAGACAGGGCAAAATGAAATTGCTGATCAATATATTAACTTATTACTGCACTCTGAACATGTCCTTGCATTGTTTAGTAGAGGCGTCTACAATTTAAGGCCCCATAAACATCAAGGATGAACACCAGGTGGATCAGTCATCCGTCACATATAACTTGATTGTAAACAATATAGAGGAGAATGCAAACAGGGGTGATGATTCTGCACTTCCGTTTGAATAGGTAGCAGATGCGGTAGTTGTAGCAGCAAGTACCAACCAGGATTCAAGAGGACTGTTATCATACATTAGAGCAGAACCAACCTGTACGTCAAATATGTTAGAACAATGATCCATAAATTGCCAAAAAAATGTAATGAATAAAGCAAAGGGCCGCAAACCATTCATAATTTGATTAATCCCACTTTAGTTCAGTGGTTTAAATACGAATAATGTATAGTTTATGCACATCTTCCTCCACATGGAGATGTTGCATCCATTGGCGAAGAGATGCAGAAAGAAGGCTAAACATGTTGTAGTTGCAAGAGTATACCAGTAATTGAACTCACATGTTTCGAGCTAACCTGAGTGACAAGATGGGATGCTGACATGTAGACAATAGACCTTGTTTGACTGTTAAATGTACACCCCAAGCTATGTGCCCCTTGGTACAATATAGCAGATAAATAATGCTATAAATCCACCAGTGACTAAACCTAAAAATTTAATAGTAGTGTATTATTTGTATGAAATTATCCTGACGATGCAAGGAGTAATTGCAGAATTCAGTGGCAGTACATGATGGAGCTAGATGGTCTACGGGTATAATTTAGCGCCATGTTGATTGAGTAATGCACAGAATAACAACTGGATTATGTTTTATTTGGATTTGGTTGATTGCATAAAGCACATTTGGCGGGATAACAAATGACGATGGTATTAGTCACAGAGATAATTATATGATGATGAATTATTAAAATTGAACCAACTAAACATAATAAATCTCCATGGATAAGCATATCATCCCAAATAAATCTCCGGCACGATAATGTTTATTTGGGACTACTTAATCTTGCCTTCCCATAAGAAGAGTTTGTTTTGTCCAGCAAAAATGGAAAGAGATATGGACAATCTCCCTTCTAATTAACCTCCAGGAAAGATTAAGTAGTCCCAAACTAACCAAGATTGCACGCTGATATTGCTGGACAAAATAAATCTCCACGGACAAGCATATCATCCCAAATAAATCTCCGGCGCGATAATGTTTATTTGGGACTACTTAATCTTGCCTTCCCATAAGAAGAGTTTGTTTTGTCCAGCAAAAATGGAAAGAGATATGGACAATCTCCCTTCTAATTAACCTCCAGGAAAGATTAAGTAGTCCCAAACTAACCAAGATTGCACGCTGATATTGCTGGACAAAATAAATCTCCACGGATAAGCATATCATCCCAAATAAAAATTATTCATTCTATATCTAAGTTGTCAACTAAAATCTGAAAGAACAACATATATATACAAAATTACATCGCCTCTAATCTTACCTACTCTATTATCTAATAATTTGATAAATCCGGATTGTAAATGTGTTGCACTTAGCTTGTCTCACACGTCTATTAATTGATTTATGGATCCATGAGTAAAACAGATAAGTGTCTCTGGAGTGGATTAATCTTATCATGGCAGCACAACATTTTATTGCCAACAGTAGATAAGAGAAGAATGAAGGAAATCAACTCACCCCATCCCAGGCATCCACCAACAGTTTTACGTGTGGGCTGCACGCTGCAGGTCAGGAATCAGTGCCGACGGAGGAGCTCCTGACCTATGGATGTCGTTGCCATGCAGGTTGCAGAGTCCTTCCCCGTCCAGGCCATTGTCTCACATCGCTCAAACAACATGCAAGCACCAGAGGAGTTAATCCGCAAAGATCGAATGATGACAGCGTATGAATGATTTGAATTCGGAATTTCGGATTAGATATTACTTGTATCAGTTGGAGATGCGCCGTAGCTTATGGCAGTGGTGCGCCGTCTTCTTGGAGAAGTCGTCGATGAGCTTGGTGGTCGCTCGCGCTGGAGTAGTCCTTCTGCTGCCGGAAGAAGGACTTAAAGATGCCGCCAATCACTCTCTCCGGCGTGCAATCCCTGATTTTAGTTTGTTGTATTGGGCGAAATTAGAGGAGGGAAGGCTGGTGGTGGATGGAGGATTAGGGATTCCTCTACACACAACCGCCGCAGCCCATGGTCGCCGCAAAGCAAGCTACATCGCTGAAGAGAAGGAAAGAAGGGAAGAGAGATGACTCTAGATGGGGCAGCACTGCAGAAGGGGGTGAAATTGGAGGAGCGGACACGATAATGGGCTTCCAGAGAGGTCGTGGCTAGTCAATCGCGGGATAGATGAACGGAACTATGGGAGTAGTCAAAGCGGTGGACCGGAACGGCTGTCAGGCCCGAAAAAACCGTGGCGAACCAAATCGGTTACGAAAACAGCTGTCAAACGCACGTTAATCCTGTGACACCCCAAAAAACGGTGAAAAATAAAAGGCAACGCGGTTTAGTTTTGTGATGTATGTATTAAGAGTACATCCATTCCAAATGAAGGTACTTCTATTTCCTACAAAAATGTAGGTAGGAGTATATACTTGTAGCTGCATGGTCTCGTTTTTCGAGGTCCAAGTAATACTAAGACACAACAACAGCCCTCCCCACAAAATATATTTTCAAATTCTTATCAATAACTTTATCACCAAATTTATAGAAAAATGTCAACGTATATCATATCAAAAGAATAATTGAAATGACCGCTGGGAATGGGTCAAGGCGTCAAGCAAGGGCAGGGGACCTTGGCCGGCTGGTCGACGGCAACGGGAACGATCGGAGTAGGGAGCTGACTGTGGCGGTGGTAATGGTTAATGTGAAACTTCCCTTCCGTCGACAATTTTCTGGTATAGGAAAAGTTGAAAATATTACCTCAAAACCTCTATATTTTTAAAATATTAGGAGAAGTTGTAATTTTTTTATGAAACAAGATTGTTTTATTATGCGGTCTATTATAAGTGTTTTTTTACTAAACATGGGAAATGATGATTATTTTACAATTTCGACCTATTTACGTATGCCTTAAGTTAAGCATCAACCGAAGATACACAACTATTCCTTCCGTTCGGAAATACTTACATGATTTGTACTAAATTTTAAATTAATATAATGATAAATATTTATAAACAAAGTGAGAATTTAATTATTCAAAAAGATGTATCTCGTGCGCTACCCAAGGCGTCTTTGATAGTTTTCTCTCCTCGACCTGGCTGAGAGGAGTAAGATAAATCAGGCTAAGCAGGGTCTGGTTGAACAAAAAAAAAACAGTGCAAAAGACGGTATTGCCACGTTATTTGGTTGCCTGCATGGTAGTTGATGAGCTTGTGATTTGGTAACAATGGCTTCCCGCATAGGATGGGAGAAGAGCACACAGTCTAGCACTGGAAACTGAGGCAATATTTCTCATCTCGCGTTCTGCTGATTCCTCGCTCGTTAAAGAAGCTTAAATTGTTCGGCTAGAAGTTAACTCGGAGGTGCTTTTATAAATATCATGACATGCAGGTAAAAGATGCATATATTGATTGGTTGCTCACGTTGCATGAAAAAATATCTTAACACATACAACGTATCAAGCATTGTGCGGGCAACCAAACACGTCCCGCGCGCAATGTATCCCCAAGTAGAGTGTATGGAAGATTAATCGTACTTCTAGTACTCCCTCCGTCACGGTTTAGAAGGCACGCTTGGAAAATCTTTGAAACCAAGGTAATCATCGATTGGTTGTGAGATGTAGCACATGTAGCATCAATAAATAAGTGAAGTAGTAATAATAATTACATTTACACCATGCATGCATCAACTCCACCCGACGTAAACAACAAAGAATTGAGAAGGTGCATGCATACTTGAGTGAAGTAGTAGTACTAACTAATAAAAGTAATTGTCTTCGCGTCTTAAACCTTGTTTATTATGAAAACGCACGCAAGTTAACTGTGTCTTTTAAACCGTGACGTAGGAAGTAGTATTGATCCTTAAAAGCTGCACATAATTCCACCATACCAAGAAAATAAAAACAGTTCACACTACAGCGGTTGCTCGCTCCCCTCAGGTTGGTCACGGTGGGAGTAACTTCAGTAATACTCCCTCCGTCCCGATTTATTATGCCCAAAGACTACTTTTTTTATACCAAGACATATAGTAATTTGCTCACATTAATTACTTCATGCAATTTCCAATGTATTCTCTCATACGCTAGTTTTCACATGCAGTCAATGAGAAAACTTACATGCAGTGTATTTATTTCCTAGCAATGGGACTAACGACAATAACTCTTCATGCAACCAATGAAAAGGATGCATGCACACAACTTTCCAAGATGAGGCCTTATAAAAAGAACGTACTTATGCTGCTTATAGGCCTAATAAATCGGGACGGAGGGAGTAACATAGATGCTAACTAAGAAAAAAGATAATGTGACAGCTAATTAATGAAGAAAGAAGCAAATAGAGTAACTTAGGGCACACCCAATGCTTGTATCTTAGCACGTAATCATAGACATTTTTTCTTATGTGGCATACTATTTAATGAAGGAAGAGAGGGAGGTTGTATCTTAGCTAAGATACAACCTTTGCACGTGGCCATATGCAAAAAGTATGATTAGACCAATCTGTAAGTGCATCAAGTGCCCTTCCCTTGAGGTTTTGGAGTTTGATGACAAAACGGTGAAGGGACTGATGTGTTTGTGAGTATACACAGGAGAACAGTCCCTGATGAGGTGTTTAACCACCAATGTCGACCCCCCCCCCAAAATGTTGAGGAACATTGGAGAAATCGGTGTGTTTCTTGAAGAATGAAGTTGCGCGAAATCCTGAGGAAGTAGGATCCTGAAGCGTTCGGTTGAAGCTGAAGCTGAAGACGATCCTGAGGAAGTTCGCGCTGAAGACGAAGTTGAAGCGTAGTCTTCGCTAAGACTTTTTATACTTCTTGAGTCATAGGAAAACACCGCACTGTTGGAGGGGTTGAAGAAAACGAGTTCCGAAGGTCTGAGGAAGTGCTCAGTTAGGAATCCTGAAGAAAAACCCTGAGGAAATCTCCTGCAGTAGAAGTTCAGTTCCTCGGGTGTCTGAGACGTTGTTCTTCAGGACACTGAGGAATCTGTCTTCGGTTGAGGAGTCTGGAGACTGCGAGTGCAGTTCTCCTAAAGAGAGAAATCTCCTGCAGTAGAAGTTCAGTTCCTCGGGTGTCTGAGACGTTGTTCTTCAGGACACTGAGGAATCTGTCTTCGGTTGAGGAGTCTGGAGACTGCGAGTGCAGTTCTCCTGAAGAGAGAGTTATCTCCTGCAGTAGAAGTTCAGTCCTCATGTGTCTGAGACGTTGTTCTTCAGGACACTGAGGCAACTAACTTCGGTTGAGGAGTCTGGAGAGAGAATACTTTGACCGTGCCACGTGTTGCGTGGTGAGAGGCTAGAACTTGTCTAGCAACGGTTATTTCCGAGGGCATGAGAGTAATTGCATGCATGGGAATTTATGTCCTTTTGCCTCGGGTTGCTCCGCGGCTATAAATAGCCACCCCCAGCCCCATTCGTGGGTTGACTGCTCCGACAGAAAAACTGACACTTGTCATTTGAGAGAAACCCACCTCTGAGGAAACTGAAGAACCTATGTGAGAAAAACCACCAGCCTGAGTAGTTGAGCATTTCTGAGGAAGTCGGTTCGAGTGATCCGAAGCTTTTTACTCTTGAAGACTGTGATCTTCCATCCGGTGTAGAAGTCTTCAGTCTGAGGAAGTCAAGATGCAATTGTGATTTCCCGGAGTGACTGAGTCTGTGAAGGTTTCGGGAGTCTACCTTGAAGACTCACCTGAGTTATTGGACGGAGTCTGAGGACTTTAGTTCAAGGAGAACAAGGTGAAGACTATGTCTTCTGAGTTGAATCTCAGCCTCTCCAACCAGACGTAGAGTTGTCACAACAACTTGAACTGGTCTACCAAACCAATGTCTTCAATCTCTGGTGCTATCTCTTCAACCTCTTAAGCTTCACTATTTGATATGATATGCTTCAGCTCTCCCTCTGCTCTTTGTCTTCATACTATGCATCTGAAGCACTTCTGCTTATCTGAATTGATTTATTTCTGTTGCATTATGATGAGCTGCCCTAATGATTACATTCTGTGAAGTTTTATTTCTTCATGATTTTGGTTACTTCTTCAGCTTCATGATTTTCTTCAGCTTCATGATTGCTTCAGTCCTGAAGAAAACCAAAATCTGGTAGTAAAATTGAAAATCTCCCATTCACCCCCCCTCTGGTCGATATATTTCACTTTCACAATCACATTTATGCATGGAGCTAAAATCATTAAATAAGACACAACCTCTAAGAAACAATGCATTGTAGAGGTTGTATCTTAAGTTTTTATTGCTGCTATGATATTGTGCTAAGAAATAATGCATTGGGGGAGCCCTTAGACTACCCATAGTGGGAGTAACATCAGTGATAACATCACACATATCTATGCAAAATAGATGACATGACAAGTAATTAATGAAGAAAGAGAGTAAAGTGGTAACTAAGGGCACTCCCAATGCTAGTATCTTAGCACGATATCATAGGCATTTTGCTTATGTGGCATATAATTTAATGAAGAAAAAGAGGAAGGTTATATCTTAGCTAAGATACAACCCTTGCACGTGACCATATGCAAAAAGCATTGTTAAACCAATCACATGTATGCATGAGACCAAAATCATTAAATAAGATACAACCCCTAAGAAACAATGCATTGTGGTGGTTGTATCTTATGTTTTTATTGCTCCTATGATACTGTGCTAAGATACAATGCATTGGGAGAGCCCTAAGGTAGTTACTTGTTTTTTAAGTAACATAACACATACCAAGACAATATGAGTCTACAACATACTAGTTGATGTTACTCCCCACTATGGGGGTAGTCTTAGAGCAAGTACAATAGAGCTGACTGGGCGGGCTATAAAGAATAAAATAATATATTGTTGCTTAGTTGGAAGAGAGAGAAAAGGAGAGAGAAAAGAAGCGGGCTACTAATTAACAGCCGGCTGCAACACGTGCTCTTAAACACTTTATGTGAATAACATGTGAGTCATATATCAATAAAGTAATACATATTTACATCTTACTATTGTACTTGTTGGCTACAAGGTTGGTTATAGATGATATGGCAATACCTTATAGCCATCAACTGGCTATATTATTAACCATGCTCTTAGCTAATTACCATCACATCACTCTTTCCAAGATAGAATGAGTCTATAAGCTAATAAATAAGGACATCTATGTTACTCCCTCCGATCCATAATAAGTGTCGCTCACTTAGTACAAAGTTTGTACTAGCTTAGTACAAAACGAACGAAACTTATTATGAATTGAAAGGAGTACTACTTTAAAATTATTTTGTATTGCAGAGGTAGTAACTTAGACTCATAACACGTATATGTTATCAGTCTAAGTTACACATACACATATCTTGTTTTTTTATAGGGACACGCACATATCTTAATGCTCGAGATGAAGCATCAACTGCAGACGAATGCCATATGTTGCAGCCACCTGTTGTGTCAAGTAGTGCACACTTTGCGCTGCATGCATGCACCACGCGGCCCTGATCGGCCTTTGTTGCCGACCGACAGGTCCGACACAAACATGCATGGGCTAAACAAGCCCGCTCATTTACGAGTTTCTGCATTGCGCCTGCGTACGGACTCTGAAATAAAGGACGATGGGAATGATTTCCGTAACTTGATAAACTTGGAGAAAACATAGGGTGGAATTTGGAGTGGGGTGATACTGTAGCAGGCAACGTAATACGCAATAGCTGAAGGTTTCAATTCCATCGCCCGAACGATACAATACAGTGAGATAACGCTTTATCAAATTAGGTCTTGGGATAACCTGATAATATAAATGTATGCGATTACATTACCAAACATGAGCATGGAAATGTCTAACTACACGTATACCACACTCTAAAACGCCTAATCTTCATAACAACAACCTTAAGAGGGAGAACGATGTAAAGAGTTCCACTGACGAGTCCGAAATGAACAAGGGTCATCACTCGAAAACCTGACACACATAGGAGAACCTCAACGATGTTCTCAAGTGGATAGCGACGCCCATGAGCGTTGCTACCATCAGCGTCAAAGCGCAGAGCTTTCGCTCAGCAGCTCATCTATATCAACAAGGTAGCCTGGACCGCCGCCACAAGCACATACCTTCAGATCAGGATCTAGGCGCCTCCCCTACCAACGTCAAGGAACAAGCCCGAGGCATCCACTGCTACATCTCTCACCGCCCACACGACCAGAAGGCACAACCATCGCCCGCCGGACAGTCATCGATGCAGACCACCATCTGATGTCGCCGCCCCAGAGCCCATGTCAGAGTAAACCATCAATCATCCACATCCCATCACATCAACCTTGGTAGGAAGGGCAGAAGGCACCTCCTTTATCTCCCTGTCATCAGACACCGAGTTTGGTTCCACACTTCCACGTAAGACCTGTCAACACATTTGTCCCCTACACTGTGGATCGGGGGTACACAACCTAGTGGCTACCCCGATCGACGCCGAGCAAGCCTTCGCACATGCAAGCACACACAAGACACATCGCATCATCTGATACCAACGATGCCAATTTGATAGATGAAGCACCACCATGGATTGCATCATCATGGAAAGGCCATCGCTCTTGTAAATGACCTCCACCTTGCTACCATGGTCCACGCCCAACGTAGTGATCCCAATAGTTACAACCAATACAAAGTGTTGCTTGCCAAGGACAGATCCGATCGAAGGTTGGCTAGCACGCCACCACCAGGAGGATGCAACAAAAGACTACTAGAGGAAGCCACCACCTGTCGTGGTAGGTCCTACCACTGTCGCCAGAGTGCACGGAGCCGCCCACACCCACGCCGTGCTAGATCTGAGCCAAGCTCAAGCCCGGCGCCACCGTGGGCACCAATGGACCCCTGCTGTCAGCCGTCACAACCCTTCGCCCCGCCTCACCCAACCCTTGCCCCCGCTGCCAACTAGTGCCACCGCGCCGCCACGCCACGCACATGCGTCGCTGCTCTTATATGATACGCCCGTTGCTATGTATTTGAGAAAAAAATTAAAACACTTATTGTAAAATGGAGGGAGCAGTATGTATTAATTGCTGTTCTTATATATTCAGCTGAAGAGCAGTGAACGCGGCATAAACGTCAAGTCCAGCGGGCGGAGCCAGCAGTGGACGGGGCCGAGGTCGTTCCTGGACACGGCCGTAAGGGTCGCCGTGGCCATGGTGGTACTGGACGCATGGCAGTACTTCATGCACCGGGTGATGCACACGAGCCGGTACATGTACCGACGGTTCCACTCGTGGCACCACCGCATCGTCGCCCCCTACGCGTTCGCGGCGCAGTACAACCATCCGGTGGACGGCGTGCTCACGGAGACGCTGTCGGGCGCGGCGGCGTTCCTCGTCTCCGGGATGGGCCCTCGCGCCGCCGCGGCCTTCTTCGTGTTGGCGACCGTGAAGGGGATCGACGACCACTGCGGGGTGCTGATGCCGTGGAACCCTCTCCACGCCGTCTTCCGCGACAACAACACGGCGTACCACGACGTGCACCACCAGCTCGGCGGCGGCCGGCGCAACTTCTCGCAGCCCTTCTTCGTGGTCTGGGACCGGTTGCTGGGCACGTACGCAGGCTACACCCTGGAGGAGCGCCATGGTGGCGGCCTCAAGGTCAAGATCATCAAAGATCACGTCTAGTGTACCGTATACGTACGTACGCCTCGTACATGCCACGGCTGGTATATGGTTTTGCATATAGTTTAAGTGTCCGTCGATGTATGCCTATGACCCGGAATGCACATATAATAATACATTTTAACTAATTTTCAGCCGACTAAATTTGATTTCGTTTTCGGTCAAATTTTCAACCGTCATATCATTCGTCTTCTCGAATCTTGGCGCACGTTCTGTCCCGCTGCCCGGCTAAGTTGGTCGAGTGGTTTATCGGGCCGGATTTTTATTTATTTTTGTTTTGCGTAAGGTTACAAGACGACCCGGTTCAGTCGGTGCCCACTTTTTTTACAAAAGCATATTGCCATTTCTTTATCGCGTCAGCACAGGGAAGGGGAACGGGCAAGTGCCGCACGCGGCGAAGGGGAGGTGAGCTAAGGGTGGCGGGTCGGAGACGAAGTTTGCGAAGGCGAAAGCGCAGCTCCCGACGAGAAGCGGAGTTAAGATATGGAGGGGATCGAGAGGACGCCAGCGGATCCCCCTCCCCCCCCCCCCCCCCCCGAATCGCTCGCGCCATGAGTGTTTGCTGATCCGCGGAAGCGGAACACCAGGTCTTCGACGGTCAGGAAACAGGTAGGGTAACCTTATCGCCTTGTTTCCCCTCTCGCTCAACCCATCTGATGTCAGTCGTTTGGCGGCTACGTGGCCGACAATCACCTCTCCAGGCCGTCATTCTATTCCCCATTTTCTCGTGTGTCCTCCCTATCAATTTTCCATGTAGCGCCTCTGCCCAGCCCTTCTTAGATTCTGTTTTCCCTGGTCCTGACCAACTATGTTTTTGATTCGTTTAATTCTACAAAAGTGATTCCCCTAGCCATGGCATAGAAATCAGAACTCTGAATGCTAGCATTTTGGTTTGTGTCTTGTTGATCTAGAATGGAGGGCCCACTACTGGATCCCTAAGGCAGCTTGGTAGTGCACGATTCAGGAGCGATGGTGATTCAGTATATTTTTGTATCATTTCTCTTCAGTTTGCTCATTTTAGCTTAGTATTTCTCTCACACCCTCATTCTATCTTTAGTCATACTCACAAGCACCACCACCTCCAGCAACTTGATGCCAATTCTTCAGACTATCATCATTTTCAGTTTTCTTAAGTTTCATATTCTTGTATTAAAATCACTCTTTTTGCAGTCTTTCAATCTTTCAGTCTTCAGTTTAGTTCAATTATGATCATATTCCTAAAAATCGCATGCTTTTCTCCATTTTTGATAGGTGCATGGGGTATGAGTGCGGAGGTATCTGGGCCTCTGGCGGGTGTTGGTGCTCAGGCATGTAAGCACCACTTCCTCCAGCTGCTTGATCTGGACCATCTATCTTTTTGTACTCTTCTCCTTTCTCTTACTTCTTTATCTCTCTCATTTTTCTCGCCGGAGCAATCTGGCGTGGTGCAGCGAGTTTTCCCTGAAGCACACCTTACTTAGAGGAGAAGAAGATCACCGTAGCAAAAGCTTCACTTTATTTTTTCTCACTTTTTTTGTATGGGTAACCGAGCCCATAAACCAGATTGATGAAGTGGGGAATAGCCAGCTGTAATGGCTTGGAGGGGTGAGAGCAGTGGGATGCAAATCTTAGCAGGTTATAGGAATCCGGTCTGTTAATATGGATCTTGGAGGGAGAGTGGAATACGAAAGTCCGGAAAGGAGTGAGTCCATGAAGAAAAATTCAACTGAGAAACCAGAGGGAAATCAGTCGAATTTTCTCTGTTAATTGATTCCAACTCAATAGCAAATAATACATGTGTCAATCACCCATTGGAAAAAATCCGACTAAGACTAAAAACGAAAATCAGCCAACTGTTGTTTAGACACTCCCTCATTAATTATCGGTGTTCATAACTTTAAAATGTATAATATACAAAATAGAGTGAAATAAATATGAAATAATGTATAGACAACTTAAATATAAAATAATATGGATATAAAAATAAAACACAAATATAAAAAAGCAATGTTTATATAAAAATTAAATATGAAAATTTATTTAAACAACATGAAAACAATGTATATAAAAGTATTTTTTAAAAATACATAAAATATACATGTGTGCTTTCCTACTAATTATTTTATTGTGTATAATATACAAAATAAAATAAAATAAAATATGAAATAATATACATACAACATAATACAAATAGGAAAAAATTGAAATAGCAATGGTGTGGGTCTGAAAAGCCGACGCCACCACCTAAAACAACTCCTGACATGACAACATCGGTCCACGCTAGCAACTACGTATCACAAACACTAATCCAAAATTTTCACTTATTCAAACTCGTGCGCTCGTTCCCCTCCCGTGCCTCCCGTATCACCCTCTTGATGCCCTCACCGCCCCCGCCGCCCCGACCTCATCTCCCTCGTCCGACGTGGTCGCCCGACCGACGTAACTCTCCGCAGCCCACTGCCAGCGACTTACATAGCACACACCCGAGATTTGTAGATACCTTTAGATTTAAAATTTGTAGATAGAGTTAGATTTAGATAGATAGACCTAGACAAATGATAGATTGTAGTCATCAGGTTTAACATTTTGGCAAATAGTTTGTTAGGCATGCATTTGATTTAACATTTTAGCAAACATATTAGATAGATAGATACATAGGGCGTGTTTGGTTGTCTTCTGGGAAGTTACCTACATTACATACACTTCCCAGATGAGCCTGTCTGAGCATATACAGGGTAAAAAACAAAATATGTGCTTTATTTGGTTGTCCACATCTAGATTTCCTGCACGGGGGAACTAATATTGTTGTGTTGTTTGGTTGACTGTGTTGCACTAAGCGCAAAAACTACACATTGTTTGGTTGGAAACTGCACGAGTTGTTGTAAGGCATAGCCTAGTGGTGGGAAGGGGTTGATGCCTTCCCACCCACCCAGGTTCAAGCCACGATACTTGCAATTTCGGGTTTGTTGCACCTATTAAACTGTGGGGGTTCCCTTACAATCTTTCTATAAAAAAACTAGTGGTGACCTTACCACACACGAACATAAGTTTCAGTCCTAGCTACTAACAAATGTCAGTATGAATACAACAAGTACATGGCGAAATAGGGTAAAGTTCATCGATGTCAAACAAGTCCATTGTCGGCCTCTTCTTATTATGTTGTTTTATGCTCTTTCTTCTTCTTCTTCTTCTTCTTCTTCTCCTTCTTATTCTGTTGTTGTTGCTCTTGCTTTTATTCTTCTGTTGTTGCTACTCTTGCTCTTCTTGTTCCTCAGATCCTTGTCGCCCCTTTGTTAGCCCACATTGCCTCTGCCCACTCCATCTTGTTATTATTCCAACCTTCTCATATGCCTCGACACCATGGCCGGTGCTGATAACATCGTCAGACCCAACATCCTCCTCATCCGACACGTGTTCAAAACCCCATTACATGATCCAGTTATGCAGAATACAACAAGCAAGAACAAGCTTAACCTGGGTGGGTAAGGGTGGAATGGCTTATGTTCCAGGATCTTAAATCTATTCTCCAGAGCTCCAAATGCCCTCTCAATTGTAATTGTCAGACTGGAGTGTTTGAGATTAAACAGTTCTTATGCAGTCCTAGGATAGTTTTTATTGGAGTACTCGTTTAGATGGTACCTGGTTTTCCTGAAGGGTGGAAGAACACCTGGACGACAAGCATAACCAACATCTACTAGGTAGAAATTTCCATTGGGGATATTGACGCCATCAGGATGGCTCATGCTGTCAGTTAGGATGTTGATGACACCGAAGTAGTGCTCCTCGCCGGTTACCCCAAGTGGAAGGCTGGATGTAGCCTAGCAGCAAATTTCCCCTAACGTAGAGGATATGGTTTATGACTCCGATAGGACTCCAAGGTCGACAAGTAGGTGGATCGGCAAGTGATGTGCCGTTGAAAATCACCAGCTTTATCTGGACCTGCACACACAACAAATAACTTTGCTCCCAACGAGTTCAGATAGGTTGTACATCTCTCCGGCCTTGTTGTTTACCAAGGATTAAACACAAGGGTAGATAGTAGTGATAATTGCAACTGAAATTAAAAAGCAGTAAATAAAGTGGAGGTGTAAACAATGGTGGAAATATGGATCGGGGTCCCATGATGTTCACTAGTGATGTCTCTCTCCCAAAAGACGCTAAAACAACTAACCTGGGTGAACAAATTACAGCTGGGCAATTGACAGAATTATAAACGCACCGCAATGCTAATTATGCTACTTGAAAGTAGGAGGCTCAAAAGTATGGGCAGTACGCCAACACAAGTAGACCGAAATCCATCTGCATCTACTCACTAATCATCCATCTTGAGATATCTATCCAGAACATCTCGCTGGTATTAAGTTGCGAGCCCCACCCAAAGTGTAAACTCAAAGCAACAGACAATTGCATTAACAATCTATGCGTAAGGTAAACAATCCTTGCAACCGCGGTTACCAGCACCGTTGTTTTCTCCTTGGTGGCAACATCACATCACCTAGTCTCATGTTTCTGTCACTCAAGCTAGACATCGAGGGGCATGAACCCACAATCATGCATAACGCTCCCTCTTGGAGTTACTATCTACTATTTGGCCAAAGCAATAAAAATCAACGGAGAAAATGCAATAATTACTCAAGAACAAAATATAAAATGTAAACAAAATATATAACTCATCACGATCTGAACATAATCTCATAATCCATCAGATCCTAGCAAACAAAGCAAAGCAACAGCAGGAAAATTACACAGGTGCCTTGATCATGTAGGGCATCTCACAAGGAGTAAACATCGAAGAAAAAGATTGGAAAGAAGACATCACATAGCTACTGGTCATGGACCCATGGTCCAAGGGGGACTACTCACGACACATCCCGGAAGCGTCCATGGTGGTGGAGAACCTCCCGGAGGTCAATCGTCCCTCCGGCAGGGTGCCGAGAAGAGGTCTTCTAGTTCTCCCGATCTTGGAAGCGTGGCGGCGACGGAACAGAGAGGTATTTCACGATGCAGGGTTCTCCTCGAGGGTTTGCTGGACGAAGAGGTAATATAGGCGGAAGGGGGAGCCAGGGGCCACCTGGGGCTCCCAGGCATCTTGCTGGCGCAGCCAGGGGTGGGGTCGCGCCACTTGGCTGCCTGGGCGCCAGGTGGGGGCTCCCTGGCCCTCTTTTGGGGTTTTGGAAGCTTCTGTCTCGCTGATTTTTATTCTGATTTATCTAGAATTTTTGGAGCATTTTAAATTGGGGAAAACCACTGCAAGTAAAGACATCAACGGACAAAAGCTGGCACTGGGTGCAAGGATTTAGTAGGTTAGTCCAAATATTTGTAAAATGATATGAAAGTGTAGCAAAACATGTAGCAATGTCACATAAAAGTGCATGGAACAAGCGGAAATTATAGATACGTTTGGGATGTATCAACATCCCCAAGCTTAATTCCTGCTCGTCCTCGAGTAGGTAAATGATAACACAGATAATTCCTGTGGTGACATGCTAACACACATATAAGAACTTCAAAGTAAAGCAAGTAAGATGTGCAATTCAAGTCAAGATAATAACAAGCAAGAGTCTTAGTATTAATTCTAGCAAGGTGTAAACATAAAGGTGCAAGAGCTCTCGCTGTCCATGACTCGAATGTCTCCAAATGGTGTTTGCGTGCAAGCAATGGGAGATGGGATTAGAGAATAAAAAAATATGTAGTTTAATTGAGAACTCAATCTACTAAAGTTTCACACTTGGTCTCCTTCGAGATCTTATTTTGACTCATCCCCAGACCACTAGTCAGGTACAAGTCAAACTGATCCTCTCCCTTTCGACTTTGAGAACTCATGCAATGGATGAGCACGAGCAAGATACGTTGGCACTTAGGTTGGCAAAGAGAGAAATGATGGGGAAGGAAGACAAAAAAGGTGTGAAAGGATCACATCAATGAGGAAAATCATAGGAGAGAGAAAGCCAAATGATAGATATGATGCGAGGTGTAGGGATTGCCAAGCAACAGATGCACATATGAGATAAGGTAAGCTCTCCAATGGAACTAGTGGGGGTGCATCAAACTTGCTTGCTCATGAAGACCTATAGCTCATTTGAGGAGGCTCATCCTTGGAATATTCAACCAAGTTCTATAATGAAAGGGTCCCCACATAGTTATGCATGAATGATAATCTCTATGGAGTACAAATATAGAAATGGAGTACGAGTGTGGGTCTTTCAAAAGGAATAGTAGTGTTGCCCCCTTATCTTTTTTTTCTTCTCTTTTTTCTTTTTTGTATTTTTGTGGCCTCTTTGGCTCTTCTATTTATCTCTCATTTGTCCTCTTTGGGATCTTTTAATTTGTCCTCTTTGGGATCTTTTAATTTGTCCTCTTTGGGATCTTTTCCTCACTTAAGGGCAACACTCTATATTTTACAAGAATATAGAAGATCTTCACACTTTACAAGAAGTGCTCATCATACAGAAAAATGAAAACTGTCATGATGTATGCAAATGTATGCCTCTACCAGTGTAGCAGGATATGCAATGATACTAGCGCGTTATGTAGCAATAATAAGGGCAAAGCCCAACTAGCATGCGACTCCTCGATCAAACAAAAGCATGTATGACATGAAGATCAAGTCATGAAATGGTGGATGTTGCATGGCAATATATCTCGGAAAGGATATGGAAATGCCTTGATCGGTAGGTATGGTGGCTGTCTTGAGGAAGATATAAGGAGGTTTATGATGACAAAGCTTATCATGCCAATGGTTTGGATGCACTGGTGAAGTATGCACCAACTCTCAAGGTGATAAAGGGCAATGCACGGTACCGAAGAGGCTAGCAAAATATGGAAGGTGGAAGTGCCAACAATCGAATACTCACATTAGTCCGAAGAACGCATGCACTTATTATCGATAACTCTCTATCTAATCGAGAGGTTCACAAAGAGACGAGTATCCCGAGGAGGAGTGTATGGGGGTTCAGTTATCCTTGCGCATCCTCAAACCATGGTACGTGAGGGTAATCTATATATTCCAACCCTTCCAGAGGTTAGCGATCCATCTAGTAGCTAGAGTTCTCAACTAATTTTTATAGTTTTTGAAAATAAGCACAGATTGCCCAAAATATGACACCTATAACTAATAGGCTTAATCTCTTGGCACCTTGATGTCCAAACATTACTCTAATCAATACCTCAAAACTATTGCATGTTACTACTACACTTGTAATAGCAACCTTAGTTACCTACTCATGCAAGACACAATACTTAGTGCAACAAGCCAACTCTCTAAAACAAGATAAGCATGAAAACTCAAGAGAGTTCCTAGAACAACCTAAACAAAAGCTCTTAAAAATATAAGCATTAAAACTAAGAGCTAAGCATGACAGCACCTACGAAAATATATAGAACACACACAAAAAGAAAGATAAACATGGAAGCCTATGTTGTGTTCTATGGTGGAGTGGAGCGTGTTTCTCTCCCAAACAATGAAGGCTAGGATCCAACTTGTTATGAACAACAAGCAAAACTAAAACAAACTAACAACTAAAGAGCAAGACGCACCAAGTTTAGCACATAACATATGAAGCGATAAAAATATAGCATGGAGAAGGACGAATTGATGATTGTTGATGGAGAATGGGATGCACGGGGGCATCCCCAAGCTTAGACGCTTGAGTCTACTTGGATATTTCTTGGGGGTGCATGGGGGCATCCCCAAGCTTGAGTGCTTGAAACTCCCGAATCTTCTTTCATCATCTTCCTTCGCATACTTGAAAACATCCTTCATACGAAACTCATCATAAGCTGATTAGAGTGGTTAGTAACCATGATAAATTAGTTTTTCTCCACTGGAAATAAAGATATTCTTGAAGAGATACTGTTTCTCAAGATTGCCAAAAAAGTTTTTGCAAAGAAAAAACAAGCTTAAGGTTTGCAAAATGAAGAAAACACAAAATGTGGCAGAATCTGTGAAAAAAGAGACCAGCGGGTAGTAAATAATTTTTTCGGGGTACTTCTGCAACTCAAATCAAAAAACTCAGAACATATGCACGAAATCCAATTGTATGGAGCATGCTGTAAAAATAAATAAATTCAAATCAAATATGATCTGGTGATTTATGGCCAATTTTTCCGTCAAGGGGACATAATCTGTTTCTGGACAACATGTCACAACTTTTGAACTTTCTTGCAATCGGATGCTAAAACTTGGCACAAATCTTGAAAATAAAGATACAATGATGTTGCTACAGTAGTAACAAACATCAAGACCACTAAAACTGAAAGTGAAAACATCTTGGGTTTCCTCCAAACAAGCGCTTTCTTTTATGCCTTTTAGCTAGGCATGATACAAGAAAATCAAGTTTTATCAATATCAAAAGAATAGCTTGCCCATGTAACGGACTCATAAGGTAACTTGATCTTATTTCGAGGGAAGTGTTTCATTCCCTTTTTGAGGGGGAGCTGAAATCTAATTGTCCCCTCTTTCATGTCAATGATAGCACCAGCGATGCGAAGAAAAGGACGTCCCAAAATAATTGGACATGAGGGATCACACTCAATGTCCATGACAAGAAAATCAACGGGAACATAATTACCATTGACAATAATAAGACATCATCAATCCTTCGTAAAGGTTTCTTTACGGAAGAATCAACAAGACGAACAACAAAAGAACATGTATCAAAAGGTTTCAAATTAAGCATATCATACATTCTTTTGGGCATAACGGAGGCACTAGCTCCAACATCACATAAAGCATAGCAAGAGAAGTTATTCAATTTAATTTTGACTATGGGATCCCAACCATCTTCTAGCTTCCTAGGAATGGAAGTCTCAAGGTTGAGCTTCTCCTCCCTAGCTTTGATAAGAGCATTTGTAAAATTCTCGGTAAAGGCAATGTTAAGTGTGCTAGTGTGGGATCTTTAGCCATTCTTTGCAAGAAGGTGATAACTTCTGAGAGACTACAATTATCAAAAACAAGATCACTACCATTAATTAATGTGGTGGTGATGTCATCTAAGCTCATTCTCTTGGTAGTATCTAGATTGATGGGACTTTCTTGTCCTAAAATTGAGGTATTAGCATCACCATTAATAGGTCCAGTGGGACTAGGGATGTGTTGGGTGCTAAATTTTTTGAGATCCTCAACAACTTGTATAGTGGAGACAGTAGTATGTGTTGGAAGGCTCTTAATTCTATCTTCCTCTTCCTTTTCTCTAGCCCATCTATCCTTAACTTTGGCTAGCATTGTAATATTCTCATTAATTTGGACTTGGATAGCATTCATGGGTGTGGTTTTCCTCTCCTGAAGTGGAGAAGTTCTAATCTTAAGCAATCCTAGCTCATGAGCTATATTGTCGACCTTCGAAGAGAGGCTATCTAGCTTTTCTAATTTCTATTCTATACTCTTGTTGAAGGCTTTTCTAGAAGTGATAAAGTCCTTAAGCATGCTCTCTAATTCATAAGTGGAGTTTTTGGTGCTAGGATAAGTGTTGTTGTTCCCATAGTTGTTAGATGGGAACGGTCTAGGATTGCTACCATAATTACTCCTATAAGCATTATTATTAAAGTTGTTCCTAGAAATAAAATTAACATCAACTTGATCTTGAGCAACCAAAGAATTTAAAGGAACATCATGAGGATCAATAGGAGCTTGCTTAGTAAGTAAAGACATGATCAAGTTAACCTTTTCATTTAGGGAGGAGATTTCCTCGATAGAGTTTACTTTCCTACCTATTTGAGCTCTTTCGGTGTGCCATTGAGAATAGTTTGTCATCATCTCATCTAATAGTTTTGTGGCAGCACCAAGTGTAGTTGACATAAAGGTTCCTTTCGTGGCCGAGTCTAACAGATTCCGCGAGGTAAATTTCAAGCCTGCATAAAAAGTCTAGATAACCATCCAAGTAGTCCAAACATGTGTAGGGAAGTTCTTAACAAGAGATTTCATGCGTTCCCTGATGTGCGAGATGATGATAATGGTTTCTCGCCCTTCCTTCGTTACCCCAAGTGGAAGGTGAGATGTAGGATAGCAAAAATTTCCCCTACGTAGAGGATAGGGTTTGTCTTCCGTAGGACTCCGGTAATGATAAGTAGGTGGTGAAGCGAGCAACACTCTGTTTGAGATATTTCTCTCTTAACCTGGACCTACACACACACAAATAACTTTCCTCCCAACGAAGTTCAGAGAGGTTGTCAACTGCGGCCTTGTTGTTTACAAAGGATCAAACGCAAGGGATAATGATAATGGTGATAGCATCTAGAAAGTAAAAGAAGGAAATAAATTGAGCGTGTAAACAGTGATAAGAATATGGATCGGGGTCCCGTGATGTTCACTAGTGATGTCTCTCTCCCAAAAGACGATAAAGCTGCTATGCGAGGTAAACAAATCACAGTTGGGCAATTGACAGGATTAAAAATGCACCGCAATGCTAACTATGCTACAAAGAAAGGACGAGGCTCAAAAGCATGGGCGGAATTCCAAAATAAGTAGACCGAAATCCAACTGCATCTACTAGTAATCACCCACCTTGAGATATCTATCTAGAACATCTCGCTGGTATTAAGTTACGAGCCCCACCCAAAGTATAAACCCAAAGCAACAAACAACTGCATTAAAAGAACTTTGCGTAAAGTAAACAATCCTTGCAACCGCAGTTACAATCACCGTTGTTTTCCCCCTTGTGGCAACATCACATCCCCTATACTAATGTTTCTGTCACTCAAGCTAGTCATCAGGGGGCATGAACCCACAATCGAGCATAACGTTCCCTCTTGGAGTCACTACCTACTACTTGGACAAAGCAATAAACAACAACGGAGAACATGCAATAATTACTCAAGAACATAAATATAAAAGATAAGAACCAAATATATTAGTCAATCACAAACTGAAGATAGTCTCATAATCCATCAGATCCCAGCAAACTCTGCATTGCAACATCAGAAAATTACATAATTGCCTCGATCATGTAGGGCAGCTCACGAGGTCTAATCCATGAAGAACAAAGAGGGGAGGAGAACATCACATAGCCACTGATCACGGACACATGGTCCAAGGTAGACTACTCACGGATCATCCGGGAGGCGTCCATGGTGGAGGAGAGGCTCCCGGAGGTCAATCCTCCCTCCGGCAGGGTGCCGGGAGGAGGTCTGCTGGCGCTCCCGATCTTGGAAGTGCGGCGGCGATGGAACAGAGGCGAGATCGCGAAAAAGGGTTCCGTCCTCGGAAGAATCCCCTCATGGAGATTAAATAGGCGAAGGGGGGCAGCCAGGGGGGACATCAGGAGTCCAGGCGCCCCCTGGCGCGACCAATCCCTAGGCCGCACCACCAGGGCGCCTGGGCCCCTGGTGGTGGCCATCTGGCCCCACCCACGTGATTCCGGAAGGTTCTTCTGCGCTGATTTTTATCAGATTTTCCCGAATTTTTGGAGCACTTTTAATATGGGGGAAACCTGAAATAGAAAAACAGCAGAAAACAGGAACTGGCACTGTGGTGCACTGAGTTAATAAGTTAGTACAAATATGATCAAAAGTGTATGAAAGTGTATCTAGATCATAGCAATATCACACAAAACATGCATGAATCAAGCAGAAATCATAGATACGTTTGGGACGTATCAACATCCTCAAGCTTAATTCCTGCTCGTCCTTGAGTAGGTAAATGATAACAAGCATAATTTCTATGTTGACACGCTAACAACCATATAAGAACTTTGAAAGTAAAGCAATCAAGGTATGTAATTCAATTCAAGTCATAACAGGCAAGAGTCTATATTGGCATTGAAACAAGCAACATAAGAACATTAGGTGCAAGAGCTCTTGCTGTCCGTGACTTGAATGTCTCCAAATGGTGTTTGCGTGCAAGAAGTTGGAGATGGGAATACGAGAGAAAAATATATTTGTTGAGAACTCAATCTACTAAAGTTTCACACTTAGTCTTCTTTGGGATCTTATTTTGACTCGTCCCTAGACCACTAGCCAGGTACAAGTCAATTTGATCCACTCCCTTTCGATATTTTGACCACTCTTGCAATTGATGAGCGTAAGCGCGAGAGTTGAAACTTAGGATGGCAAAGAGAGAAATATGGTGGAGGAGGAAGACAAAAAGGGTAAGAAAGGCTCACATCAATGAGGACAATCATAGGAGAGAAACCAAATGATAGATATGATGTGAGGAGTAGGGATTGCCATGCACCGGATGCATATATGAGCTAAGAAAAGCTCTCGAATGGAACTATTGGGGGTGCATCCAACTTGCTTTCTCATGAAGACCTAGAGCTCATTTGAGGAGGCTCATACTTGGAATATGCAAGCCAAGTTCTATAGTGTGAAGGTCCCCACATAGCTATATGCATAAATGATCATCTCTATGGAGTACAAGATAAGAGGGAGTACGAGTGTGGATCTTTCAATAGGAATAGTAGTGTTGCCCCTTTCTCTCTTTTTATTTTCTTATTCTCTTTTTTCTCCTTTTTTGTATTTTTTGATGGCCTCAATGGCTCGTTCTATTTAACTCTCATTTGTCCTCTTTGGGATCTTTTGAATTTGTCCTCTTTGGGAACTTTTTCTCACTTAAGGGCAACACTCTATTTTACAAGAAGGCATAGAAGATCTTCACACTTTACGAGGTACTCAACATAAAGAAGATGTAGCTATCATGATGGATGTAAATGTATGCCTCTGCTAGTGTAGCACGAACATGTATGACATGAATATCAAGTCATGAAGAGGTGGATGTTGCATGTCAATATATCTCAGAAAGGCTATGGAAATGCCTTGATAGGTATGTATAGTGGCTATTTTGAGGAAAGATATAAGGAGGTTTATGATGACAGAGCGTATCATGCCAAGGGTTTGGATGCACCGGAAGGTAGGCGCCAACTCTCGGAATGAGAAACGGCAATACACGGTACCGAAGAGGCTAGCAAATATGAGGAGGTGGAAGTGTCAACTTTCAATACTTACATTAGTCCGAAAAACTCATGCACTTATTATCGGTAACTCTCAATCTAATAAGGAGGTTCACAAAGATACAAGTACCCCGAGGTTGTTTTGATCATTATAATTTGGGCCCTGGCCTTTTAGTCCCCAAATACATTTGGGCCAGTTTAGTTTTGGCCTTTCTTTATTTTTGAATTCAACAACTTTTTTTCTTTTTTCAACATTATATTTTGATGCTGGTCCCACTAGTCAGATGAGTCCACTTGTAAGTCCATCCCATAAACTGATCCCACACGTTAGAAAGGTTCATATTTGCAAGATTATTTTACATGCGAGCCTACTGATCAGGTTTACATCTCACATCTTTTCAAATCGCATATGTAGGAGATATTCCCTAGAGGCAATAATAAATGTTATTATTTATCCCCATGTTCCTAATTATGTTTATATTCCATGCTATAACTGCAATGGTTCTCGAGTCTGCAATAACCACGAGGCTCGGAGGAAGACTCATATGCACGTGTGGAATAATAAACGGATAAAATATATATTCCTAGTCTCGCCTCTAAGACTAGCTCAAGTGTTGCATGATGGTTCTGTTTTCCTGATCATGGGCATTACTATGCCGGCAATTTTGAGGGCACAATGTTAGAAGAACATTTGTGTTGAATCGACCCAGATTGATGTTATGCTATGAGATACATTCGTCACAAGTTAATGGATTATAACACAGAGAAAGTTGAGCGTTTGCATAATTCTTTAGACCATGAGAGTATCGAGTTCCTTCGTACTTGCTTCGTGAACTTTGGGGTTTGTTAAACGTCATCTGTAAAAGGGTGGCTATTACGGCGGCTTACGAGTTCACGGAAAAGTATGACCAGGAACTAGGTAGCTCAAGATTGGGATTTGCTCCTCCGTCGATGGAGAGATATTCTTCGGGCCCTCTCGGTGTTACAGTATCCGCCATCGTCTGGCCAGACACATTGTGATTTGATCACAGGGATGCCGGAACACGGGAACGAGAAAAGAGAACAATACCGGAAACGAGGTAACTGGCATAGTGGACAAGTTGTTGATTCACGGGGATGCCGATAAGTCTCACCTCGGGTGTTTGTAACATATCGCGAAGCAACAGGAATAGCACACGACAACTGGAGGTTCACTCGAATATTTATTCGTGTGGGTATAGGGGTCAATATGGGTGTCCACGGCTCCGATGTTGATCATTGATCGGAAAGCGTTCTGGGTCATGTCTATACTTCACCGAACCTATAGGGTCACACGCTTAAGGGTCATCTATCTGCTGAATACTAGACAGGGAGTCTGAGAGAAAGTCACCGAAAAGGTTTCGGAGAAAACGGAAAAGTTCCGGAGAGAGAACACCGGAATAGTTTCGGTAAAACCGAAAAGTTGTTTCGGAGTAAACCACTAAGCCGAAAAGGTTTCGGTAAGCACCTGGTACTTTTGGAGGGTGCCAGAATTGTTCTGGTAACTTCTGGAATTTTTCTGGAGAAAAGAATAAAATATTTTTTTCCGAAATATTTCGGAGCTGCCGGAAATGTTCCGGAGCTGCCGGAAATGCTTAGGTTGCTTTTCGCAGATGAAAATCACTAATCCGAAATCGTTTCGGAACGCGCCCAAAATCATTTTAGTGGGTATTGGAATTATTCTAAGACCCACAGAAATATTTTCGGATTTTTCGGACGCGAAAAAGTGGTGTTATGAATAGTAAAAAGTACTACTTGGGATATTTTTGGAAAGCCTTCTAGAAGGACTTGGGAGCCAAGAAAGCCCCCTTGGGTTTCCTATAAATAGAGGTGTGAGGGCAGCCCCATATCCTTGATCCAAGCTCTCCCTTGAGTTCTATACAAATTCCATGCATGATCTGGCTTTCTCTCTCCCTCCCAGCGAAATAGTTTCGTAGAGCCGAAAGGCTGTCTAGGTTCCGGCAGGAACTAGTTCTGGACGGCGAAGCCCTGTCGGATAGCTGACACCGTATGTGTGCAACCCCGTAGAGAGGTCGTAGTTTCGATCTTTTGCCCGAAGGGCTGTCCAAATTATCGTTCGAGTTTCAAGGGTCCTCCCGAAGGGCTGTCCGAGTTACCGATCGAGTTTCGAGGGGCCTCCCGAAGGGCTGTCCGTGACACCGTCCGAGGGACTGTCCGACCGCCTCCCGGAGCGCTGTTCGAGGAGCAGACGAGGGAGAACATCCTCGCGGTTGGGAGGTTGTAAATCCTAGCTGCGGGGATCTGCACCGACGATCTACATCGACTCTACTTCCGCTGCGCTACGAGTCGGTAACGATCAGATCAAAACCTTGTATGCAGTCTCCATAGTGGTCCTGGGCGTGTTCGTAGTGCGGAAATTTTTGTTTTCTGTTGCGTTCCCCTACAGCATACACAATCGTTATTTCAAATAGGACAGAGTTAAGACATGAACTTCATCCAAAATAATAGTAAATTAGCAAATCAACTCGCCACACCCATCACATCTTTGTGATTTATTACAATTCGGCAGCTCACCACACCCAGCAACTCCAATTCGCCAAACTCCTCTTTCGTCCTAAGCCCCTTCTCCCAGGCGTCGGCTCCAAGCCCCTGCTCCCAACCCGGAGCCCTCATGTATATCCACCGCTCCTTTGATCCATATCCAACCCCATCCCAGACAGTGCTACTCCAGATCCACCGCTCTTCTTATCCTGCAAATCCAATTTAGAGGCAGCATCAATAATTTGAGAAACTGCAAGTGTCCAATTCAGAAATAGCAAGTGACCAATTCAGCAACTGGAAGTGTCCATTTGAGAAACTGGAAGCACAACAAGCTACTCTAGGCAGGACAACATCAGCAAACCGGAAGCACAACAAGATAGTCCAGGTAGGACACAAAAGCAGCACAGCAAGCTACTCCAGGGAAGATAACAACAACACATCAAGCTACTCCAAGTAGGACAAGATACTTTAGCCAGGACACGACATCAACACAATAAGCTACTCCAGGCATGAAAACATGAACACATTAAGATACTCTAGGGAGGACACAACAACAGCACAACAAGTTGGGTGAAGCACATACATCATTATTATTGAGAAAAAAAATCAACTCCAGATATTAACTATGAAAAGATATAATGCATGTGCACTGCTGACCCAAACTACAAATTTAGAGGATGTTTGGACTGGAATAATTATTAGGAGCTATCCAACAACAAAAAGCCAGGAGCAAAAAGCTAAAGTGCATTGAGTCGGAGAGACCACAGAGGAGTAGGAGCGACAAGCTTTTTTCAGTATAATTCAGTAAACTATTTTACTGTAACAGGTTTAGTAAACTATATTTCAAAACAAGCAGACTAGCATCCCAATCATGGCGTTTAAAATGCACACAACAGTTGACGTGGCATGAGCATTACGTAGCCATAGTTACCAACCCAGCAAAGGTTGGGGAGAAAGGAGATTACATGGCTGCTAACCTACTTGATGTCCATGAAGCAAGTTGCCAGCGTCCTTTCCAGCAAGAGCAAAAGCAGAGGAGGGAGGTCCATGACATCCCTCCCGAGCAGCAGCATAGCTCAGCACGCCTTCCTCTACCATGGAGTTGTCCTGGTCGAAAAGAGAGACGGGAAGGGGGTCAGACAGTGAGCAGAAGATGCATACACAATCAGTAACATGATTACTGAAGGCCATGGGAGAGGAACCAACGATTACTGAAGGCCATGGGAGAGCACAATCAGTAAGCATTTCATATAGCACAAAGAAATAACAATGATGTGTGTTGACGCTGACTTGTTGACAATTATCTAAAGCAAACATTAAAAAATGAAACTGCAAAATAAGAAGAATGTTGTCCAGGAACTATGTTTAACAGATATGGGCACTAATGTGACATGGTATATTGTAATTCATGTGAGCACACAAAAATACAAGGAATCAATATTCACATGCGAGTTCACCACCTTGTCCTGCAACAGCATACCACTATTCACATTAGCCTAACATGAATGGCACTATTAGTGAACATTTCTCGTTTTTCAAAGCACATGCCAGACAAGCTAACTAGATACAGAAACCAAGCATGTAGGCACAGTTCAACTTGGGAGTGCAGGAATTAAACAAAACTGATCCAACAAATTAACACTTGCTTTCTAAATATGGCAACCAAAATCAAACAAAACATACACTGGAATGGATGATTCTTCAAACATGAACATCTATATGATTTGAAAAATATTGGGGTCTTTTCATCCTTATTATAGCTGAACAATTATAGCTAAACATACGCACTGGCCCTGTTACAGTCCACGATTGAAAATTATGCTCAAACATAAATCCACCAAATCCCTTTAACCTATCCAAACTGCTAGCTAATCACCCCAAATGTGTCTAAACCTCTTACAGGAAAAGGTTGCAAAGCATCAACAACATGGCTAACTAAAATCAGATGACCTTGGTTGGTCTGAAACACAGATTTTGCATATAGATAAGAAGGAAATCACGCATCTGTGCCAGGTGAAGAGGGATAGAGACATGTGGGAGTTATCATCTGGATATCCAGGCACCCAGATAGGCTCTCCAAAAGGTTGCGTCGCGCACATACATCATAGATGATCGGCCTCTGGAACCACATGATGATGATGTGAGTCCCCCTCGGGGTAGACCTGCACAAAGGGGACCAAAAATCAAATGCGGAAGGAACTCGACCAATGGCCTTGCATCAGTGCTCAATATATAAGAAATCATACAGTCCCAATGGATTCAGCATAATTATACTTATATCCCTATTTTGGGTTTTCTCAGTTTGCCATTGATTGTATTACACTACTCAGTTTTGCCATTAAAGAAATTCACTTCTCAAAATTGCCATTCTTCCGTTAGATGTATACTAAAAAGGCCATTTTCTGCCTTTAGCGTCGTCATGTCAAAAAATAGGTAAAAAAAGGGGCGCCATGGGGTTCGAACCCTTGAGGTTAGCATTGTGAAGAGCGTGAGATAACCATTCCAGCCAACGTATTAATTTGATTAGCTATAGAGATAAGCTCTATATACTAATATATAACCGAGCTAAACCTAGTCCTTCCCCACTCCCCAGCCTGCTCCCTAACAGAGTATCCACCTCTGCCACGATCCTAACCGCTGCCTGCTCCTTGGTTGGCACCGCCGGTCCGCGCAGAGCGCCAGCTCCGGCGCGCCTTCCGCCCAGTGTCGCCGTAGCTGCCGCGCCTAAGTAATTTTTTTGTAGAATTTGTAGTACCTGATCGTTGCCTTTTGATAACCTAGTTTTTTATAGTTAGGATGGATGTGGATACTGCTTGGGAGCAAGTACATGACGTGCGTACTGCTTCCATTGGCATGGTTCGATCTGGAATGGATGCATCCTCGTGCTTCATAGGAAGAACATGACTCATCAAAGAAGAGAACACAAATAAGCAGGGATTAGGAGGATGGCACACTGCTGTCTATTATTGCTCCTACAGGATATATAGAATATGTATCTCTCTTTGAGAAATAGACGTCCTCAACTAGCGTGGTTAATGCGTGCATGCGTTCGTGTTGGTCATGGTCATGGTATGGGTTCTAACCCCACGGCTCCCCCTTTTTAACCTAATTTCTTTGTAAATCAGGAATCGGGGGTCACGCTAACGGCATAAAATGGTTTTTGAGTATATATTTAACGGAAGAGTGGCAATTTTGAGCAGTAAAAAGAACTAATGGCAAAACTGAGTAGTGTAATACAATCGATGGCAAAACTGATAAAAACCCTATTTTATATACTGGTTTTGTTGCGATTAAAGTTCATTCAGTACGCATAATCCATTTGTTAAGTGATGGCATAAAGATATAGCATCCTCTACGGCAAGAAGAAAACTCCACTAGTACAAGAACAACACTCATTTGGAGTACAGAAGCAAGCCACTCACAGAGGTTTAGCTAATATTTCTGAGCTTATTGATGTACATGACTAGAAATGCATAAATAGCAAAAACTAAATTTGCAAAAAAATAATACAGGATAGGCAGGCTGAGAGCCATAATTCCTAGATCTCACTTCAAGTAGTAAACCTACTTGGCCTCTGATACACGAGATAACTTCTCGCCCCCGTTGGTTACCCCAAGTGGAAGGTGAGATGTAGCGTAACGGCAAGTTTCCCTCGGTGAAGATACCGATGTTTTAAGATTGTCTCCCGTAGGACTCCAAGGTCGACAAGTAGGTGGTTCAACAAGTGAGGCGCCATTTTATGATAATCACTTGCTTTGCCGGGACCTGCACACACAACAGATAGCTTTGCTCCCAACGAGTACAGAGGAGTTGTCAGTTCCTCCGGCCTTGTTGTTTACAAAGGATAAAACGCACGGGATAATAATAATAGTGATAGCAACTGAAAAGTAAATACTGAAAGTAAATTGATAGTGTAAATAGTGGTGGAAGTATGGACCTGGATCTCATGATGCTCAGTAGTGATGTCTCTCTCTCAAAAGACGATAAAATAGCCATGCGAGGTAAACAAATTACAGCTGGGAAATTGACAGGATTATGTGCGCAAACCAATGCTAATTAAGGCGAAACAGAAAGAAAGAGGCTCAAAATCACGGGCGGTACACCAAGACAAGTAGACCGAAATTCATCTGCATCTACCCACTAATCATCCACCTTGAGATATCTATCCAGAACATCTCGCTGGTATTAAGCTGCAAATCCCACCAAAAGTGTAAACTCAAAGCAACGGACAACTGCATTAAAGAACTTTGCGTAAAGTAAACAATCCTTGCACCCGCAAGCACAAGCACCGTTTTCCCCCTTGTGGAAACAACACATCCCTAGACTCATGTTTCTGTCACTCAAGCTAGTCATCGGGGGGCATGAACCCACAATCATGCATAACGTTCCCTCTTGGAGTCACTACCTAATACTTGGCCAAAGCAATAAACAACAACGGAGAACATGCAAGAGTTACTCAAGAACATAAATATAAAAGAAGAGAATCAAATATATAACTCAATCACAATCTGAACATAATCTCATAATCCATCGGATCCCAGCAAACTCAGCATAGCAACAGCAGAAAGATTACATATGTGCCTCGATCATGTAAGGCAGCTCACGAGGTCTAATCCATGAAGAACAAAGAGGGGAGGAGAACATCACATAGCTACTGATCATGGACCCATGGTCCAAGGTGGACTACTCACGGTTCATCCGGGAAGCATCCATGGTGGTGGAGAAGCTCCCGGAGGTGATTCCTCCCTCTGGCAGGGTGCCGGGAAGAGGTCTTCTGGTGCTCCCGATCTTGGAAGCGCGACGGCGGCGGAACAGAGGAGAGATCACGAAAAAGGGTTCCGTCCCCGAGGGTTTCTCGTCACGGGGAATAATTAGGCGAAAGGGGGCAGCCAGAGGTGGGCCAGGGGCTCTAGGCGCCCCCTGGCGCGGCCAGGGGCCTGGCCGCGCCCTCTGGCCGCCTGGGGTCCCCCCTGGCTCCCCTCTGGCCCCTCTCGGGCTTTTCTCGAAACTTCCGGTACACTGAGTTTTCCTATATTTTCCCGGATTTTTTCTGGTTCTTTTAATAAGGGGAAACCTGAAATAGAAAGACAACAGAAAACAGGAACTGGCACCGGGGTGCACTGAGTTAATAGGTTAGTCCAAATATGATCAAAAGTGTATGGAAGTTTATCAATATCATAGCAATATCACACAAAAGAGGCATGGACCAAGCAGAAATTATAGATACGTTTTGGACGTATCAACATCCCCAAGCTTAATTCCTGCTCGTCCTTGAGTAGGTAAATGATAACAAGCATAATTTCTGTGGTGACATGCTAACAACCATATAAGAACTTTGTAAGTAAAGCAATCAAAGCATGCAATTCAATTCAAGTCATAACAGGCAAGAGTCTATATCTAGCATTGAAATAAGCAACATAAGAACATAAAGGTGCAAGAGCTCTCGCTGTCCGTGACTCGAATGTCTCCAAATGGTGTTTGCGTGCAAGAAAGGGGATATGGATATACGAGAAAAATATTTTTATTGTTGAGAACTTAATCTACTAAAGTGTCACACTTGGTCTTCTTTGGAATCTTATCTTGACTCATCCCCAGACCACTAGCCAGGTACAAGTCAAAATGATCCACTCCTTTTCGACATTTTGAGAACTCATGCAATGGATGAGCGTAAGCAAGAAAGTTGACACTTAGGATGGCAAAGAGAGAATAAGGTGGAGCAGGAAGACAAAAAGGTGTGAAAGGCTCACATCAATGAGGACAATCATAGGCGAGAGAAAGCCAAATGATAGATATGATGCGAGGAGTAGGGATTGCCATGCAAAGGATGCACATATGAGCTAAGGTAAGCTCTCCAATGGAACTAGTGGGGGCTGCATCCAACTTTCTTGCTCAAGAAGACCTAGAGCTCATTTGTGGAGGCTCATAATTGGAATATACAAGACAAGTTCTATAGTGTGAAGGTCCCCACATAGTTATATGCATGAGTGATAATCTCTATGGAGTACAAGATACAAGATGGAGTACGAGTGTGGATCTTCTAAAAAATAATAGTAGTGTGCCCCCTTCTCTCTTTTTATTTTTTTCTCTTTCTCTTTTTTTTTCTATTTTTTGTTTTTTTGTTTTGTTTTTTGGTGGCCTCAATGGCTCTTTCTATTTAACTCTCATTTGTCCTCTTTGGGATCTTTTAATTTGTCCACTTTGGAATCTTTTAATTTTGTCCACTTTGGGATCTTTTCCTCACTTTAGGGGCAACACTCTATATATTACAAAAAGTATAGAAGATCTTTCACACTTACAAAGTACTCGAATCATAAAGAAAATGTAACTATAATGATGTATGCAAATGTATGCCTCTGCCAGTGTAGCAGGATATGCAATGATACTAGCGCGTCATGTAGCAATGATTAGGGCAAGGCCCAACTAGCATGCGGCTCATCGATCAAGCAAGTAGCATGTATGACATGAAGATCAAGTCATGAGAAGATGGATGTTGCATGGCAATATATCTCGGAAAGGCTATGGAAATGCCTTGATAGGTAGGTATGGTGGCTGTTTTGAGGAAGGTTATAAGGAGGCTTATGATGAAAGAGCGTATCATGCCAAGGGTTTGGATGTACCCGTGAAAGTGGACGCTAACTCTCGGAGTGAGAAGAAAGTAATGCACGGCACAGGGAAGGCTAGAAAAATATGGGAAGGTGGAAGTGTCAACTTTCGAATACTCACATTAGTCCGAAGAACTCATGCACTTATTATCGGTAACTCTCAATCTAATAAGGAGGTTCACAAAGAGACAAGTACCCCGAGGAGGACTGTATGTGGGTTTGGTTATCCTTGCGCATCCTCGACTCATGGTACGTGAGTGTACTCTAATATTCGACCCCTCAAAAGAGTAGTGATCCAACAAGTAGCTAAAGTTCTCAACTAATTTGTAGGTTTTTGAAAATAAACACGGATTGCCCAAAATACGACATCTATCACTAATAGGCTAAATCTCTTGACACCAAAAGTCCAAACATTACTCAAAACAACACCTCAAAACTTTTGCAAGTTACTACTACAAAAAGAATAGCAACCTCAATTACCTACTTCAAGTCAAGACACAAAACTCAGTGCAACAGGCAAACACTCTAAACAAGATAAACATGAAAACTCAAGAGAGGTCCAGCAACAAACTAAACAAAAGCTCTTTTAAAAGATAAACATGAAAGCTAAGAGCAAAGCATGACAGTAGCTACGGAAAGATAAAGAACAAACACAACAAAGATAAGCAGGAAAAAGTCCTATGTTGTGTTCTAAATTTTGGAAGTGGAGCGTGTTTCTCTCCCACACAAAGAAAGCTGGGTTCTAACTTGTTATGAACAGCAAGCAAAGCTAAAGAAAACTAAAAACAAAACCTAAGAGCGAGACGCTCCAAGAATAGCATATAACGCATGAAGTGATAAAAATATAGTGAAACGAGAGACGAACTAATAATTGTCGATGGAGAAGGGGATGCACGGGGGCATCCCCAAGCTTAGCCGTTTTAGTCTCCTTGAATATTTCTTGGGGATGCATGGGGGCATCCCCAAGCTTGAATGCTTTACACTTCTTAATCTTCTTTCATCATCTTCCCTCGCACACTTGAAAACTCCCTTCATACGTAACTCATCATAATCTCATTAGCAAGGTTAGTACCCATAATAAAATAAAATTTTCACTACTGGAAATAAGGATAACCTTGAAGAGATACTGTTTCTCAAGATTGGCAAAAAGTTTTTGCAAAGAAAAAACAAGCTTAAGGTTTGCAAAACGAAGAAAAGGAAAAACAGGACAGAATCTGTGAAAAACAGACCAGCAGGTAGTAAAGAATTTTTAGGGGTACTTCTGCAACTCAAATAAAAAAACTCAGAACATATGAAAGTTTCGTAATTGTATAGAGCACTCTGTGCAAAAAATTCAGCTCAAAAAGATGAACTGGGATTTTTCTCTGATTTTTCTAGTCACGAGGACAGAATCTGTTTTCTGGACAACGTATCACAACTTTTACTTCCCTTATCGTATGAGGCTATAGAAGGCACAAAGCTTGAAAAGTAAAGATACAATGATGTTTCTACAGTAGTAACAATCATCAAGATCACTAAAAACAGAAGAAAAACAAAAAGGAAAACCTAAATTCGTTGCGGGATGCCTCCCGAAAGCGATTCTTTAAAGCCATTAGCTAGGCTTAATGCAAACAGATCAAGTCTTTTCAAGAAAATAACTTGCCCGTGTGACGGACTCAAAAGGCAACTTAATATTTTTCCTAGGGAAGTGTTACATCCCTTTCTTGAGAGGGAATCGTAATTTTACAATCCCTTCTTTCATCTCATTAATAGCACCTACGGTGCGAAGAAATGGACGTCCCAAAATAATTGGACAAGAAGGTTCACATTCCATGTCCATAATAGTAAAATCAACGGGAACATAGTTGTCATTGACAATGATAAGAACATCATCTATCTTCCCCAAAGGTTTCTTTACGGAAGAATCAACGAGACGAACACCAAAAGAACAAGCATCAAAAGGTTTCAACTCAAATATATCATACATTCTTTTGGGCATAACAGAGGTACTAGCTCCAAGATCACATAAAGCAAAGCAAGAAAAGTTATTCAACTTAATTTTAATCATAGGATCCCAACCATCTTCTATCCTTCTAGGTATGAAGGCTTCTAACCTAAGCTTCTCCTCCCTAGCTTTTATGAGATCATTAGTGATATGCTCCGTGAAGGCAAGATTAAGTGTGCTAGTGTGGGGGTCTCTAGACATCTTGTGAAGGAAACGAATAAATTCAGAAAGAGTGCAATTATCAAAATCAAGGTCACTACTATCAAGTAAAGTGGTAGTGGTGTCCTTTAGGCTCACTTGTTTGGTAGCTTCTATAGTCATAGGAATTTCTTCTTCTATGGCTGAGGTCATAGCATCACCATTAATAGGTCCTATGGGACTAGGGGTGCATTGGGTGCTAAGATCTTGGATATCCTCAACCACTTGGATAGTAGGAACAGTATGGTGTGTAGGAAGGCTCTTAATTCTATCTTCTTCCTCCTTTTCTCTATCCCAACTCTCTTTGAGTTTAGCCATCATCCTAATGTTTTCATTAATTTGCAATTGGACAACATTCATAGGAGTGACCTTCCTCTCCTCAAGGGGAGAAGTTTTAATTTTAAGCAATTCTACTTTGTGGGCTAAGTTGTCTACCTTCGACGAGAGGGTATCTAGTTTGTCTAGTTTTTCCTCTACACTCTTGTTGAAGGCTTTTTGGGTAGTGATAAAGTCTTTAAGCATACTCTCTAATTCAGAGGTGGACTTTTTGGTGCTAGGATAAGTGTTGTTGTTCCCATAGTTGTTGGAGGGGAACGGTCTATGATTGCTACCAAAGTTACTCCTATTAGCATTGTTGTTGAAGTTGTTTCTAGAGATAAAGTTCACATCTACTTGATCTTGAGCAATCAAAGAATTTAAAGGAACATTTTGAGGATCAATAGGAGATTGCTTGGTAAGTAAAGACATGATCAAGTCAACTTTTTCATTTAGGGAGGAGATATCCTCGAAAGAGTTTACCTTCCTACCTGTTGGAGCTCTTTCAGTGTGCCATTGGGAATAATTGGTCATCATCTCATCGAGAAGTTTTGTGGCAGCACCAAGTGTATTTGACATAAAGGTTCCTCCCTCGGTTGAATCTAACAAGTTCCGCGAGGTAATTTCAAGTCTGCATAAAAAGTCTGGATAACCATCCAAGTAGTCAAACCATGCGTAGGGAAATTCATAACAAGAGATTTCATGCGTTCCCAAGCTTGGGCAACATGTTCATTATCCAATTGTTTAAAATTCATAATAAAGCTCCTCAACTGGATAATCTTAGCAGGGAGTAGTACTTCCCGATAAAAGCATCCTTGCACTTATCCCAAGAATCTATGCTATTCTTAGGCAAGGATTGAAACCAGATTTTAGCTTCATCCCTCAAAGAGAAAGGAAAAAGCTTAAGCTTAACAATATCACCATCTACTTCTTTGTACTTTTGCATATCACAAAGCTCAATAAAATTATTGAAATTCAAAGCAGCATCATATCTAGCACCAGAGAATTGATCTTTCATAACAAGGTTCAGCAAAGTAGGTTTAATCTCATAAGTAGGTGCTGAAGTAGCAGGTGTAGCAATAGGAGTGCAGATAAAGTCACTATTGTTGTGACTAGTGAAGTCACACAACTTGGTGTTTTCAGAGGAACCCATAGTAGCAACAAGCAAGATAACTATTTTTTTGATTTTTGATAAAAGACACTAAAGCAAAAACTAAAAGGTAAACTAACAAGACTAAAAAGCAAAGATAAAAGATAGCGTGCAACTCCCCTATCTTGAAGAGTGGAGTCCCCGGCAACGGCGCCAGAATTTTGCTTGATACACGAAATAACTTCTTGCCCCCGTTGGTTACCCCAAGTGGATGGTGAGATGTAGCATAACGGCAAGTTTCCCTCGGTGAAGATACCGAGGTTTTAAGATTGTCTCCCGTAGGACTCCAAGGTCGACAAGTAGGTGGTTCGGCAAGTGAGGCGCCGTTTTATGATAATCACTTGCTTTGCCTGGACCTGCACACACAACAGATAGCTTTGCTCCCAACGAGTACAGAGGAGTTGTCAATTCCTCCGGTCTTCTTGTTTACAAAGGATAAAACGCACGGGATAATAATGATAGTGATAGCAATTGAAAAGTAAATACTAAAAGTAAATTGATAGTGTAAACAGTGGTGGAAGTATGGACCGGGATCTCATGATGTTCAGTAGTGATGTCTCTCTCCCAAAAGACGATAAAATAGCCATGCGAGGTAAACAAATTACAGCTGGGCAATTGACAGGATTATGTGCGCAAACCAATGCTAATTATGCGAAACAGAAAGAAAGAGGCTCACAAGCACGGGAGGTACGCCAAGAAAAGTAGACCGAAATCCATCTGCATCTACCCACTAATCATCCACCTTGAGATATCTATCCAGAACATCTCGCTGGTATTAAGTTGTGAATCCCACCCAAAGTGTAAACTCAAAGCAACGGACAATTGCATTAAAGAACTTTGCGTAAAGTAAACAATCCTTGCACCCGCAAGCACAAGCACCGTTGTTTTCCCCCTTGTGGCAACAACACATCCCCTAGACTCATGTTTCTGTCACTCAAGCTAGTCATCGGGGGGGGGGGCATGAACCCACAATCATGCATAACGCTCCCTCTTGGAGTCACTACCTACTACTTGGCCAAAGCAATAAACAACAACGGAGAACATGCAAGAGTTACTCAAGAACATAAATTTAAAAGAAGAGAATCAAATATATAACTCAATCACTATCTGAACATAATCTCATAATCCATCGGATCCCAGCAAACTCAGCATAGAAACAGCAGAAAGATTACATATGTGCCTCGGTCATGTAGGGAAGCTCACGAGGTCTAATCCATGAAGAACAAAGAGGGGTGGAGAACATCACATAGCTACTGATCATGGACCCATGGTCCAAGGTGGACTACTCACGGTTCATCCGGGAAGCATCCATGGTAGTGGAGAAGCTCCCGGAGGTGATTCCTCCCTCCGGCAGGGTGCCGGGAAGAGGTCTTCTGGTGCTCCCGATCTTGGAAGCGCGGCGGCGGCGAAACAGAGGAGAGATCGTGAAAAAGGGTTCCGTCCCCGAGGGTTTCTCGTCACGGGGAATAAATAGGCGAAAGGGGGCAGCCAGAGGTGGGCCAAGGGCTCCAGACGCCCCCCTGGCGTGGCCGGGGGTCTGGCCGCGCCCTCTGTCCTCCTAGGGCCCCCTGTCTCCCCTCTGACCCCTCTCGGGCTTTTCTTTAAGCTTCCGGTACGCTGATTTTCCTATATTTTCCCGGAATTTTTCTGGTACTTTTAATAAGGGGGAAACCTGAAATAGAAAAACAGCAGAAAATAGGAACTGGCACTGGGGTGCACTGAGTTAATAGGTTTGTACAAATATGATCAAAAGTGTATGGAATTTCATCAATATCATAGGAATATCACACAAAAGAGGCATGGAACAAGCAAAAATTATAGATACGTTTTGGACGTATCAGCCTCTGTTGGTAAATACACAATTTTGTTTTAATTGGCTTGCACACTGACTAGATGTTTCGCGTTTGTTCCGGACAGTCTAATGAATGTCCGAATATCTAATTATGTATGCAACATCAGTAACCGTCAGGCAATGATTATGTCCAAAATAAATTATTCTCGAGTCAACTACCTAGACAATCAGGACAAGTAGTGAAATACTGAAACAATACAGATTGCATATGGTTCCTCCTTTACAAGAAATACAACCAATAGGAACTAACCACTAGTCTATGCTTCCTAAATCAAACACATATTGCAGCTTTATAACAAGCGTGCCACAAAAACAATAGCATAAGCAGCAGGATGTTGGGTAGTAATTCAAGCATGATGTGCATCCACCAATTCCTTACCACACTAGCAATACGTTTGGGGTGAGGTTGAGCTTGTGCAAGACTGGTGGCTAGCACGCAGCTACAGTCACATCTTTGTATAACTGGTGAGACCTGTGTGTAGAAAGCTCTTTCAGTCAAGCAAATCGCTGTAGCAAATGGCAAACATATAAACTACAACAACTGCTATCAAGTACAGTACGACCCTTAATTTGTTCATCATGGAGAAAAGTGTTGCTAAACTACTCACCTAACTGCTTTGGGTAATTACAAATTCTGGAGTTATTCAATACTATGAAAGGTAAGCATAGAAAATTTCACAAAAGAGGGTCTTAAAAGTCACTACTTGAACAAGTGTCTTCTGTTATTTACAGAGATATAAAAATATAGATGTCTGGTTAAAACTACTAGGGTTACATTATTTAGTAATGTCACTGTCAACGATAGGAGTATATCTATTTTCACATGACGATGTTGTACCAAATAAAAGGAGATTGCCAATAATGTAGGAATTTTTCAACAAGGTCGTGTAAGAACAATCATCCAACTTTTCAACAAGGTTTCAAGTAGCTATTCGAGTTGATTGAGGTACTGATCCACCAACTAGAGCATGTTGCGGATGGCCAGATCGATCTTGAGCTGCACCGTCGCCTCCTTCCCCGCGAACTCCTTGAAGTAGGAGAAGAACAACTGTATGCACAAGAACAAAAAAAAGCATCAGATCCGCGACGTCCCTGCTGTGACAAGATGGAAGAGGATGAACAGAAGGATCTGGGGAGCATTGGGATGGGGAAGACGACCCCCGCCACATCCCACGAGAACCCTAGGCTTTGTGGGTGATAGGGCGTGGCTGTCGAGGATGTACCCCGACAAATCCCATGGTCAGGGACCCTGGGTTAGTCATGAGAGGCACAGGTTGGACGATAGCTCGTCGGCTAACAGGAGGATACGTTCCTGCTCGATATTATTGATCGGATATGGCGATTACAGGGAGGCCGAGGCTAGTGCGCACAAGGCTAGGGTTACCGATTGTGTACTGGATGATCTCGATGTCTCCCCTCCTAGCCCTTATATACTAGGCTAGGTCTTGGGGAGTCCGTCTAGGATTACAGATGAGGTTTCCTAACCCTGATCTTGTACCGTATGGCAGGTTTGCACCTTCCTTATGAGTCGCAGACTCCTACGTCTGTGTCACTAGTGGGCCAAGGCTGGGCCCAGGCGGCATCTCTGTGGGCCTTCTGTCTTCGGGTATACCGGGTAGGCCCATCCATAGGAGTCGTGGGGTCACCCCCTCGTCAGTAGCCCCTGAGTGCCTGGGGGGATCGAAGAGTCGCGCAGGGACTCGAGTCCATATTTGCGTCGTTTTTATATGTGCACGGTTCAACCGCGGGTCGCTGGCAGTCTGGGGCCATGACAAAACCTGTTTCGAGGGATGCTAAGCTGAAAGGGCCCAAGGAGTCGACTGGTCGAGCCTTGGTGAATTGCACTAGTGGAAAAAATCGCAGTAGCCCAATCAAACTCACGTCCCTCGACATGAGCTTGGAACACTGGTGTCGAGCAAAAGTCATGCCGCTGCAGGTCTTACAGTGATCAATTGCCGCCAGTAAAGTTCGTAACCTAGGCGCGTCCGCCCGACTTTTTTTATCATGCAAGCGCATGGGAAAGATTGGGAGTGAAATCGCTCTGCGACAAGTCCCAGCCCGGCCGATCTGCGCAGCGGGGTCTTACCTACACGCTAAGCTTGTGTGGCATCTGGGCATAGTGTGTCGTGTTCCAGGAATATGTATTTTTTATTGAGGCGCGAAGCCTAATTGATAATGCACCCACTTGGAATAAACAATCAAGTGGGCTGTTTTAGCAGTCCCTCGCGGAGCTTAGTCGAGCGCTCGGGCGAGGAGTAATGTAGAGGAGTATTTGCTTGGGAGCTCGTCGAGTGCTTGGGTACTCAGGGTTTTGCGAGAGATTACTCGAGTATCGCTTTTGCTCTCGGGGTGAAGGAGCACCTGTTATTCTAGGACCGCTCGATCTGGCGAGTGCAGGTCTGTTTATCTTCTGTCGTGGTGAGGGAGCACCGAAACTCTCATGGGTGCTAGTAATCGCTCGAGCTCGTTTTTTCTTTCTAGGTGAGGGAGCACACGAGACTCTCATGGGTGCGAGTAATCACTCGATCACGTTTTTTCTTCCAGGTGAGGGAGCACCCGAGACTCTCATGGGTGCGAGTAATCACTCGAGCACATCTTTTCTTCTAGGTGAGGGAGCATCCGAGACTCTCATGGGTGTGATACGCTCCCGATGGGAGTTAAATATATTTGAAAAATGTATTTGAGTTAGAGATAATGGTGCTTGCAGACTGCATTTTTCTTTTTGCACAGCCGTTTTAACTTACCTTTTATTGGAGAGGATAACGATCTCCTTGCTGGAGGACTGTCAAAGATGCTCTGTCTGCGAACCGTCATGTCTTCCTGACCGGTCATAATGATGGTCTTGCTGGCGTGCTGCTGCCGCCTGTTGAGTTATCGATGCGTGTATTGAAAACGCGCGAGATTTGACGCGTCCAACGCACAATGCCGCCCGTGTGAAGGCATCTTTGTCTCGGAATTCGAATCGCCCGGCTTGCCTGGTCTTTGGATTAATTGTTGCCGTCGTCTGGGCTTCTGCGTGCCCTTGGGGTTGCGCTATAAATAGACCCCTTTTCTTCATCTGGTGGTATTGTTCGTCCTCTGCTCATCTTGCTCCTCTTTCTCTTGCTCCTCTCATGGGGCCCAAGCGAGGTGCAGGTATAACTGGCCGCACCCGTGTTCGCCGTGGCCATGATGGTCGTACTCCGCGCTCCTCTCGCGGCGGCCGTTGTGGTGCACCGTCAACGCCTTCTTCCTGGTCTTCAGAGGAGGGTTTTTGGAGCTATGACTTTCTCCTATGCGTCTGTGGCCGGAACGCTGCTCGCATTCTTCTTCCTTCTGCATTTGCTGCCATTGTTTCTGAGCGTAGTTTGGATAGCCTGCTTCTTCGTCTTTAGGGGTGTTCTCGGCCTCCTTCTTATGTTGAGTTGGAGACCGACAGTTCCGGCTTGATTTTCTTTGGATTTGGCTGGAAGTTGTTTTCTCGGCGTTTGAACTTGCGTGATGGTGACAGTCTTTGTTGCCGTTCTGATGGAGAATACACTCTTACCATCCGCGCTTTTTACCCGAGCAGCAATCGCGTGGATCCGTACTGGCAGGAGACAAGCAGCGATGGTTCTGATAAGTCGAGGGGTCCTTCGCATGCGTCTTCAACTGCTTCCTCCTCCGGCGACTCTTCGGGTGGTGATGGTGTGCCGTCTTCAACTGCTTCCTCCTCTGACTCTGGAGAGGACCTTGACGTCAAGCCACCGATCAAGAGGGCGCGTCA
Source organism: Bromus sterilis (assembly GCA_950022295.1). Lineage (NCBI taxonomy): Eukaryota > Viridiplantae > Streptophyta > Magnoliopsida > Poales > Poaceae > Bromus > Bromus sterilis. The sequence continues at coordinate 284,163,176 of OX465597.1, forward strand.
TGCGACCTTGTAGAACTGGAGGCAGCGGCGTTGTCTTCGCCGGCATCTCGGGTGGAGCTGGAGAAGAAGCTGGTGGAGCAGGAGAAGAAGCTGGTGGAGCATCGTCTTCGGTGCTCCGCAAATAAGCCGAGCTTCACCTTTATGTCATTGACATCATGAGCTGGCTGCTTCGACTCCTCCTTTGTCTGTGATGATGCTCGTTATCTTGGTTCCAATCATCCCAGCATGGGCACACATGTAGAAGTCATAATTCCTTGTGTGATTGGTGCTGTAGGCTTATCGGCTGCTTGCGTCTTTTGTAACTAGGTTAGTTCTCCATGTAATGAGGATGGAATTCGAGTAATCAGAGCTTCCATCTATCCAATGTACTTCTAATCTTTTTGTACTGAGAATGCTCTTCGGGTCCTTTTAATGCGAACTGTGCTTGAGTCTTTGTGATGGAATCTGTTCTTCGAGTCCGTCTAGTTCTTGTACTGTGGATTCTATCGGGTGCGCGACAGCGCTCCCGATGGGAGTAGCCCCCGAGGCTACGTTCGAGTCGTAGGTTCGAACGTAGGCTGAAATTTGTTTCCTTTATCGCTCTTCCGTCAATTTTTGTTTTTTATCGGGTGCGCGGCAGCGCTCCCGATGGGAGTAGCCCCCGAGTATTTAGGTGATCGTTGGCGATCAGGTGAAGACTAAAGGATTGTCTGTGTCCTGCGCTCCATCAGTATTTCTCCAGAGTACTTGATGTTTCATCGAGTTGTAACCGTGCCTTCCCTTTGATTTCAGACAGTTTTCAGCGGGTGACGCCTTTCCTGGTTTTTTGCTTGGACCCTTTAGGTTTCTCTCGGGGGGAGTTTTGTACTCGAGCCCCCGAGTGCTTTAAGTAAATATCGCGTGAGCGACGATAGCGTCTCTCGGGGGGGGGGGGAGTTTTGTACTCGAGCCGCTGAGTGCTTTAAGTAAATATCGCGTGAGCAACGATAGCGTCTCTCGGGGGGGATTTTTGTACTCGAGCCCCCGAGTGCTTTAAGTAAATATCGCGTGAGCGACGATAGGGTCTCTCGGGGGGAGTTTTATACTCGAGCCCCCCAAGTGCTTTAAGTAAATATCGCGTGAGTGACGATAGCATTTCTCGGGGGAGTTTTGTACTCGAGCCCCCGAGTGCTTTAAGTAAAGATCGCGTGAGCGACGATAGCGTCTCTCGGGGGGAGTTTTGTACTCGAGCCCCCAAGTGCTTAAAGTAAAGATCACGTGAGCGACGATATCACCTCTCGGGGGGAGTTTTGTACTCGAACCCCCGAGTGCTTTGGGGTGGTAGTATTTGGGCAACATCATTTTATTGCGTCGAAGGGTTACATGAGCTGCCAGGTGAGCATGACTGGTGGGTAGGTTCGCTACGTTCCATGGATTCCCCACGTCCTCGTCAGTCTTCGTGTTCTTCAGTCTATATGCGCCTCCTCCTATGACTTCTGAGATTATGAACGGTCCTTCCCATTGGGGGGAAAGCTTGTGGACTTTCTCTTGTATGAGCCGTAGGACAAGGTCGCCTTTGTTGAAGGTTCGGGTGCGCAGGTGGCTGCTTTCGTAAGTGCGCAGTTTGTCCTGATATCCCTCTGACCTTGCTAGGGCTGTGTCCCTTGCTTCGTCTGCTGTGTCCTTGTCATCTTAAAGTGCTTCTTCTGCTTCTTCTTCTTCGTATCCCGAGATCCGAGGTGCCCCGAATTTGAGGTCGTGTGGTAGCACTGCCTCCGACCCGTACACCATGTAGAAAGGTGTGTACTGGGTTGCGGTATTTGGGGTGGTGCGCAGGCTCCATAGTACTGCAGGGAGTTCTTCTATCTAGTTGTCCGCGGCCTGCTCGAGTGGTGCGAGGAGCCGCTTTTTGATTCCTCCGCATACTAGGCCGTTTGCTTTTTCCACCTGGCCGTTGGATTGCGGGTGCGCGACTGATGCATAGTTGATTTTGATGCCCAGTTCTTCGCAGAAGTTCTGGAATTCTGCCACTATGAAGTTCGCACCGTTGTCCGTGATGATGTTGTGTGGCACCCCGAACCTGAAGATGATTGATTTGATAAAATTCACTGCCGTGAGGGCTGTGGAACTGGTGATGGGCACTGCTTCGATCCACTTGGTAAACTTGTCGACTGCTACCAGCAGGTGTGTTCTTCCTCCTTTTGATAATTTTTTGAGCGGGCCCACCATGTCGAGTGCCCAAGTGGCGAACGACCATGATAGTGGTATGGTCTTGAGTTCTGAGGCTGGAGCGTGCGGTCTGCTGGAGAGGTTTTGACATGTGATACAACGCCGCATGAGGTCTTCTGCGTTTCTCATGGCTGTTGGCCAGTAGAGTCCTGCTCGAAAGGCTTTTGCCACGAGTGCTCGGCTGCTGGCATGGTGCCCGCAGGTGCCTTCATGGATCTCCAGTAGTAGGGTTTTGCCGTCTTCCTCGTCTGTGCATTTTTGTAGGACATGGGAAATGCTGCGTTTGTAGAGTGTCCCGTTGATTACTGTGAAAGCTTTGGATCACCGACTGACGCTTCTGGATTCTGCGACGTCCTGCGGTAGGGTGCTGTCGATTAGGAATCTGAGGAGCGGTTCTCTCCAAGATGGCTCTTCGGGTGCTGCTGGCTCTGGCTCCTCGGCTGCATTGTTGGCTTCATCATTAACGATTGGATTTGGGGTTGCCACTTGTGCTGGTTCACCTGTGTTGTCGTCCTCTGCATCTGCTTCTTGTCCGAGTTCTTGGATTGTGGTGATGATCTCGTCTATGTAGGCCTGGATGTTTCCACCAATCTGGTTTCTCATGAAAGCTTGCGTCATTCGTTGGTATGTTGTTCCCGCATTGTTTAGACCGAAGGGCATTTTGGGGCGGCAGGGTGTCACTACTAGGGAATACCCTTATGGTGGCGCCCTTTTTTTGAGTTTAGTGGCACATTAGGGATGCGCCACTAACTACAAGCCACTAATAAGGGCTTAGAGGTGGCGCATTCTGGATGCGCCACCCCTAAGGCCCTTAGGCGTGGCGAATATCAGAATGCGCCACCTCTAAGCTCTTAGGGGTGGCGCATTCTGGTATGCGCCACGCCTAAGGGCCTTAGGGGTGGCGCATTCACAGTGCGCCAATAATCCTGAAAATATGCGCCACTAAATAATTACAGAAAACAAAAAAAAGAATTATAGAAAAGAATAAAAGCATTACATATATTTTTATTATATTACAAAAATGAAAAATACAATATAATAAAGAGGCCAACAATTATTGATACAAAAGAATTGCATTATAATTTTTATTACAAAGGTTTAGAGGCCAACAAGATTCACAAGATTACATCCATCACAAAATTACAATGAGTCCAACAATTATTGAAAACCGAAAGCTAATTTCGTCATCATATCTTGTTTGCTCTTCAACCTGCACAAAACAAAGCTTTAGAGGTCACATCCATATGAATCATACCAAAGGAGAACAAAGCAATCTAGCATCTATTCTTATCAACAACTTAAAGCAAGTCGATCAATGGTGAGAAGCATGCACATATGCATAAAAATGCATATGCAATGACCTTTGTACACAAAGAGCACCAAGGCGTGGTGGCCAAGGCGTGCTCTTCTTCTTTTTCCTCCATTCGGGCCTGGTTAAGTCCTGTGTAGGCGTCGAAGAACGATAGTAGGTCGCATCCTGCTGTCGAGTCGATTATTTGATCGATTCTTGGCAGGGTAAAGTGATCCTTGGGGCAGTATTTGTTGACTGTCCCGTAGTCGACGTGCATCCACAACACGTCTGTCTCTTTCTTGGGGACCAGCACAGGGTTGGCGACCCAAGTGGCTTTCTTCGTCTCTCAGATGAATTGGGCGTCGAGTAATCGGTTGACCTCCTCCCCGATTGCTCAGCGCTTGGGTTCTGAGAATCTCCGTAGCGCCTGCTTTACTGGCTTGGTGTTTGGCTTGATGCGCAACGCGTGTTCCGCGAACTCGCGCGGTACTCCTGGCAGGTCGGCTGGGCACCAGGCAAAGATTTTCCATTCTTCGCGGAGGAGAGCGATGAGGGCAGCCGCTTGCTCTTCTGGGAGGTGGGCATACAAGCGGACTGTTTTTTCTGGGTTCGTAGGGTGCACCTGGTGGGTGACCGTGTCGCTGTCGATCCTGAAGTCCCGTCCATACTCTTTTGACTCGCTTCGGCTTGCTAGTGGAAAGATGCTTTTGTCTGTCGCCATGGCTATTTCTGTGAGTTCTTGCTCGGCTCCTAAAGTGTCGGAGACTTTGTGGAAATCGCGATCGCATTTGTCTGATTTGGTGAAGCTCCCGTTGACTAAGATGACGCCTGCGGATCCTGGCATCTTGAGTTTGAGGTAGGCGTAGTGCGGAATCGCCATTAATTGTGCGAACGCTGGACGTCCCAATAAGGCGTGATACTGCGATTGCCAATTGAGTACTTCGAACTCGAGGGTGTGTCTTGCGAAATTGCGTCTGCTGCCAAAGACGACTTCGAGCTCGATTAATCCAAGGGAAGTAGCTGCTTCTCCTGGGACTACTCCGTATAATACGGTGCTTGATTTCTTCCATACTGATCGCGGGATCAATATCTTGCGTAGGGTGCTGACGAAGATTATGTTCATGCTGTTGCCTCCGTCCATGAAGGTTCTGTCCACGTCGTACCCTCCAATTTGAGCGTCGAGTACCAGGGGCGCGTGCCCCGGCCTTGGGACTGCAAGCGGGTGATCGCTCTGGGAGAATGTGATGCTGGTTTCTGCGCTGTGTAGATGGTAGACTTCGACTGCGCTTAGATTCTCGGCTTCTCTGGCTTGCAGGGTGTAGGCGTCCTGTTGGGCTTGCGATACCCTGCCTTCTTGGATTGTGTACGCCTGTCCTTGATTCGGCGACTGCTCGGTTCGTCGGGTGCGCTTGGCTTCTTGTTGTTTTTCCTCCTTGAGGCTGTCGGCGAGTTCGGTGAACACGCGGCAGTCTCCCACGGTGTGGCTCGATCTGATGTGTCCCCGTTTGTCTTCGAAGTAGTGGATCGTGCAGGGTCCTTCTAGCTGTTCCCTGACCGTGAGTTTGCTGGATCCGGCGTGTCGTTTCTTCCTTGAGATTCGGAAGAACAACGCGTGATCCGCTGGGTGCTCGTAAAATCGCGGGTCAATTTCGATCCCCTCGCTTAGATTCTGGTTTCTTATGAGATTGGCGAATTCGTCTGGTCTTTGATCTGGGTCGTAGTATTCGCCGGTCTGAGTCTCGGAGTCGCTGTCCTGGCGGGCGACAGCTGTCTGCACGGCGGCGGGTCGTCGAGTGGTCGGCGAGCGTGTGGCTGTATAGTTTGAGTCGTCGGGTGGAGTCGCTTCGTAGAATCCTCACGCCTGTCTTCTGGGTCGTCGATTTCTTCCTTGTTGGCGATTATCTTTAAGGTCGCTGATCTCGAGCTCGGAGTCGGTGTCTTGTTGTGCAGCGGGTGCCTGGGTGGCGGTGGGTCTCGAGTGGTCGGCAGGTCCTCTGCTTCATGCTGTAGCTCGTCGATCGGGATCTCCATGTGGAACCCTCGTGCCTTTATTTTGGGTCGTCGAGTTCTCCTTCGCTGGTGGTGGTCTTGGTTGCCGCCGTAGTATTGGTCTTGGCACGGCTGCAGGCTGAGCAATCTCGCTGGGGCGGCAGAGATGTTTGCCGTGATCTTGAATTCTTCGGGTGGATTGCATCTGGTTCTTGCTCTTGAGTTGTGGCTTGCTGAAGACGGAACCGCCGAGATCGTAATTCCAACCTGTGTAGTTCCCACAGACGGCGCCAATTGTCGAGGATGTACCCCGACAAATCCCTTGGTCAGGGACCCTGGGTTAGTCATGAGAGGCACAGGTTGGAAGATAGCTCGTCGGCTAACAGGAGGATACGTTCCTGCTCGATATTATTGATCGGAGATGCCGATTACAGGGAGGTCGAGGCTAGTGCGCACAAGGCGAGGGTTACAGATTGTGTACTGGATTCCTCAGACGACGGACAAGCGACACATGGGGCACGATTTACCCAGCTTCAGGCCCCCAAAGGGAAAACCCTACATGCTGCTTGTCTGATCTTGTATTGATGATGATGTATAGGGGTGCCGTGAGGGCTTTGGTGGAGAGAGATCTATCTAGTCCTATGCATGGGGATTGAGAGCTTGTGAGCTGATGTCTAGAGAGGTGCTCCTGCCTCGCTTTATATAGATAGCCAGGTAAAGGTTTACAAGAGTCCTAGTCAACTATAAGTAGGAGTCCTTGTCTTATGCCTCAAGTCTTCTGCTTCACGTCTTATTCCATCTTGTCGGTGTCCACGAGTGGGTCCCTGGTGGGCCGCCAGCCATGACACGCACCAGGTACCCTCACGTAGAGGAGTCGTGGGGGTATCTCCTCGTCAGTAGCCCCCGAGTGCGTGGGGGACTCGAAGAGTCGCGCAGGGACTCAAATCTGCAGTAGCCGCCGTAGTGCGTGTCGATCATTTGCTGATGAACAGTCGAAGATGTCGTGAGTACGCTCCCGATGGGAGTATTTGGATGAAGTATCGAAATTGCAGTCCAGTTCGTCTTCGTATTTCATCGTCGGGTGTAGAGAAGTTGCCCAGTCGAGCGGTCGTCGGGTGCGTGTCAGCGCTCCCGATGGGAGTAGCCCCCGAGGCTATGTGCGACCCGTAGAGTTGGGCATAGGCTCAAGTTGTTTTTAAGCTAACCCCGTCGTTCTTGTCAGCTGCGCATCAGCGCTCCTGATGGGAGTAGCCCTCAAACAATGAAGTAGAGTACGAGGCACTACTCCATGGCATGCGCATGGCAAAAGCTTGCGGCACCACTCGTCTCTCAATCTACGACGAATCTAACCTCGTCGTCCAGCAGACAATGAGAGACTGTGAAGCAGTCGCAGAAAACATGATGGCTTACCAGAATCTCTACAACACCCTGGAAGGAGGATTCGACGGTTGCGAGCTAAACTACGTCACCAGAGCAAATAACACAGAAGCAGACGAGCTCGCAAACATCGGATCAACTCGAGGACCAATCCCTCCAGGCGTATTCCTCGAAAGCATCAGCCAAAGGTCAATCAAAACAAAGGCACTCGCGCCGGAGGCATTCGCAGAGGACGACGCCTCAATCGAACCAGCACAAGTGGCGGCCGCGAACCCAACAGATGACACATGCACCGAAGCAGTCGAAGAAGCAGAACCAGCCGCACCCGAAGGTCCAGCCTGGACAAAACCGTTCCTTCGATTCCTAAGCGAAGGTACCCTACCACAAGACTTTGCGGAAGCCCGACGCATCAGTCGATGATCTAAAGCATTCACAGTAATCAACGGATAGCTCTACAAGCGCAGCATCTCTCAGGTCCTCCAAAAGTGCATCGAGGAAGAAGACGACAAAGCCCTATTGCTCGAGATCCACGAAGGGACTTGCGGGTATCACACAAGCAGTCGCGCACTCGTGGCCAAAGATTTTCGAGCAGGGTTCTACTGGCCAACAGCAATGAGAAACGCAGAAGACATCGTACGATGCTGCATCGCCTGCCAAACATTCGCCAGCTGGCCGCACGCCCCAGCATCAAAACTCAAAACCATACTGTTATCATGGACGTTCGCCACCTGGGGACTCGACATGGTAGGTCCACTCAAGAAATCTTCAAAAGGAGGTCGAACACATCTACTGGTAGCAGTAGACAAGTTCACAAAGTGGATCGAGGCAGTACCAATCACTAGCTCAACAGCCCTCACGGCAGTCAACTTCATCAAGTCCATCATCTTCAGATTCGGCGTACCACATAACATCATCACAGACAATGGTACAAACTTCATAGAAGCCGAATTTCAGAACTTCTGCCAAGATTTGGGCATCAAAATCAACTACGCGTCAGTCGCGCACCCACAATCGAACGACCAGGTGGAGAAAGCAAACTGTTTTGTGTGCGGAGGAATAAAAAAGCGGCTCCTCGCACCACTCGAACAAGCCGCAGGTAATTGGGTCGAAGAACTCCCCGCAGTCCTATGGAGCCTGCGCACCACCCCCAACGCCTCAACCCAGTACACACCTTTTTTCATGGTATATGGGGCAGAAGCGGTGCTTCCGCACGACCTAAAGTTCGGAGCTCCCCGAATCTCGGGATACGAAGAAGAAGATGCAAAAGAAGCGGTACATGATGATAAAGACACCGCAGACGAAGCAAGGGACACAACCATGCAAGGTCAGAAGGATACCTTGACAAACTACGCACGTACCAAAGCAGTTGCCTGCGGACCAGAACTTTCCGCAAAGGAGATCTCGTCCTGGGACTAATACAATAAAAAGTGCACAAATTTGCCCCGCAGTGGGAAGGACCGTTCATAATCTCTGAGGTCATAGGAGGAGGCGCATATAGGCTAAAGAACCCGAAGACCGACGGAGACGTGGGAAATCCATGGAACGCGGCAAACCTGCGCCTGTTCTACCCATAGTCTACCCACAGGCTCTACTGGCAGCACCGGTGGCAACACCGATCGGCAACTCATGTAAAACTCGAAGCATAAAAGAAGGTGTTGCCCAAATAATAACACTCAAAGCACTCGGGGGATCGAGCACAAACTTCCCCCGAGAGACGCTATCTTCGCTTACGCGACACCACTTAAAAGCACTCGAGGGCTCGAGCACAAACTCCCCCCGAGAGACGCTATCTTCGCCTACGTGACACCAATTAAAGCACTCGGGGGCTGGAGCACAAACTCCCCCCGAGAGACACTATCTTCTCTTACGCGACACCACTTAAAGCACTCGAGGGCTCGAGCGCAAACTCCCCCCGAGAGACGCTATCCTCGCTTACGCGACACCACTTAAAGCACTCGGGGGCTCGAGCACAAACTCCCTCCGAGAGACGCTATCTTCGCTTACGCGACACTACTTAAAGCACTCGGGGGCTCGAGCACAAACTCCCCCCGAGAGACGCTTACGCGACACTATTTAAAGCGCTCGGGGGCTCGAGCACAAAAACTCCCCCGAGAGACGCTATCTTCGCTTACACGATGCCACCTAAAACTCGGGAGCTCAAAGGAAACACTATTAGAAGACAAAAAACCTAAGGGGCTCAAGCATCGTCTTGCCCGCACAAGCACCAAATAAAGTTTTTCCGCATTAGCATAATTTACTCCCCAAGGATAAGGACAAAAGGCACCGAACAAATAAAATTCTCTAGTCTTCACCTGATCACATGTGATCACCTAAAGACTCGGGGGCTACTCCCATTGGGAGCGCTGCCGCGCACCCGATAAAAATGTGGAGCAATGAAGGAGCTAGAAGAAGAGGACACCATGGTCGTTGGAAGATCGCAGTCCACGTCCGACTCTACATATCGAACGCAGCCTCAGGGGCTACTCCCATCGGGAGCGCTGCCACGCACTCGAAGACAGTTCTCATTACAAAGGACTCGAGGACAGTTCTCATTACAAAGGACCCGATCAGCTACAAGAAGGATTACAGTACCAATTATCCCAAGGAATTATGACTTCTACATGTGTGCCCATGCTGATATAATTGGTACTTACAGACCACAACTTGACGAGCATCACCAGAGACAAAGTAAAAACTAAGCCTACGAAGAAGCAACTCGCCGCCCTCCAGTTCTACAAGGTGCCTTGCCTACCGACGCGCCTGCTTGACGATTGTCTTGACGTCGATCTCATCCTTAGAACTAGAAGAGCAAGCACCACCAGCTGAGGAGTCGGCAGAAGATGAAGCCACAGGAGAAGCAGGCGAAACACCCTCCGATCCTCCAGAGTTATCGCTGCTCGTTTCCTCCCAGTACGGATCCAGACGATTGACACCGACATCAAATGCACGAACAGTGAGAGTATATTCTCCATCAAAACGACAAAAACGGCTATCCCCATCACGCAGGTTCAACCGACGAGAAAATGCCCTCCAGCCAGATCCAAGAAAAATCAGGAATGAATCATCAACCTCCAGCTCCAGCCAAGAAGAAGATCGAGCACACCCTTGATGATGGATCCAGAAACCCCAAAAATTGAGCTCAGAAACAATGGAGGCAAACGAGAACGGAAGAGGAATCCGAGCAGCGGTCCGGCTAAGAACACGCAAAAGGAAATCATAGCGCCAAACGCCCTCCTCCATGGAAGAAGAGGAAGGCACGGACGTAGCCCCACGACGTCCACCACGTGAAGAACGAGGTGTGCGGCCACCACGACCGCGATGGCCACGACCTCGGCTAGCCACACCACCACCACGCTTGGGTGCCATATGAAGAAGAAGCAGAAGAGAAAGGCGTGAGGAGATTGGATGCCGAGGTCAGGCAAACAGTAGGAGATATTTATAGTGCAACCCAGAGGCAAACCAGGAAAACACGCAGAAGTCCAGGCGGCGCCATCATTAATTCAAAGACCAACACGCTGGGCGTTACGAATTCCAAGACCAAGATGCCTTCACATGGTCAGAATTATTTAAAGGACACGTCAAATCATGCGTGTTCCCCATACACGCCTTGGAAATCCAACGGGCAGCGGCAGCGCGGCGTCCAAATCGTCATTATGACCGGCCAAGAGACGCGACGGATCGAAGACCAAGCGTCATCATCGGTCACCAAAGAGCATTATTATGATGCTCATCACCATGACATCCCAAGAAGGACAGATCAAGATAAAAGAAATTGGAAAAAAACAAAGACCGCAGTCTCTTGGTGCCAAAATATTCTGATCCAAAATCTTTTACTCCCATCGGGAGTACCTTTATTAAAAAGAAGAGAAAGATCTAAAAGCCTGAGAGTCCGGGCGCTCATTCAGCTTGAAAAACAAAAGTGTTCTCGAGTGACCAACTCGCACTAGCAGAAATGACGCATCTACAGAGTTTCGGGTGCTCCCTCACCCAGAAGGCAAATATGTACTCGAGTGACTACCCGCACCAGCAGAAAGGACACATCTACAGATTTTCAGGTGCTCCCTCACCTTGAAGACAACAAAGAATTCGAGTGGCTACTTACAGTGCTCAACTAATATTCGACAAAACAACATACTCACGTACTCGATGACTTTATGAGTGGGTGCCTTCTTATTCGACTCCTCACCAGAGCTCGCACAAACTCCACGAGTGAACACTAAAAGCTCACTTGATTGTTTATTCCAAGTGGGTGCATCTCTAACTAGGCCCCGTGCCTCTATAAAAAATGATTCCTGGGTGGCGACTTGCTGTACCCAGATGCCATGCAAGCTTAGCGTGTAGTAGGACCCCGCTGCACAGACGGCTGGGCCGGGACTTCCCACAACGCGACTTCACCCCCGACGTTTTCCATGCGCTCGCATGATAGAGAGATGAGCCGATCACGGACGTGTTAAGGCTATTTACTGGGGCCGGGAGCATTGATCCTATAAGATCTGCAGCGGCATGAAATTTTCTAGACACCGGTCGTTTCCAAGTTCGTTTCGAGGGACACGAGCTTGATTGTGCTACTGAGGTATTTTCCACTAGCGCAATTCACCAAGGCTCGACCAGTCGACTACCTTGGGCCCTTTCAGCTTAGCATCCCTCGAAATAAACTTTGTCATGGCTAAAACTGCCAACGACCCGCAGCCGCGCTGCGCATATGAAAACAAAAGATGATTCGAGTCCCTATGCGACTCTTCGAGTCCCCTAGGCACTCGGGGGCTACTGCCGAGGGGGTGACCCAACGACTCCTGCGTAGGAGGAAACCTGGTGCATACGAAGAAAAGAGGCCTGCTGGAAGCTTCGACAGACCCACGACTGACCCGCTCTAGGCACCGAGGTAGGAGTCCGCGACCAGTATGGAAGTCAAGATATGGCGTTCAAGACAATGCTAGAATTAGACAATCATCTCTGTAAACTGAGGCGGACTCCCCGAGACCCAGCCTAGTATATAAAGGCTGGGAGGGGGGACGTCTCAAGACATCCAATCTACAATCTACACCCTTGGTCTTGCGCGAACTCTCCTAGACTTCCACTGTAATCGTCCCTCGCATAATACAATCGAGAAGGAAGTTCTTCTCCTGTTAGACGACGAGTATCGCCAACCCGTTCCTTCTCTACGATCTAACCCAGGGTCCCTGACCATGGGATTTGCCGAGGCTGATCCTCGTCAATGGAAAAGAGAGAAATATAGTGGCGCAGGAAGACAAAAAGGGTGAGAAAGGCTCACATCAATGAGGACAATCATAGGCGAGAAGGCCAAATGATAGATATGATGTGACGAGTAGGGATTGCCATGCAACGGATGCACATATGAGCTAAGAAAAGCTCTCCAATGGAACTATTGGGGGTGCATCCAACTTGCTCACTCATGAAGACCTAGAGCTCGTTTGAGGAGGTTCATCCTTCGAATATGCAACCCAAGTTTTATAGTGTGAAGGTCCCCACATAGCTATATGCATAAATGATCATCTCTACGGAGTACAAAGATAAGAGGGAGTACGAGTGTGGATCTTTCAAAAGTAATAGTAGTGTTTCCCCTTTCTCCCTTTTTATTTTCTTTTTCTCTTTTTTTTTCTATTTTTTTGTGGCCTCAATGGCTCTTTCTATTTAACTATCATTTCTCCTCTTTGGGATCTTTTAAATTTGTTCACTATGGGATCTTTTCCTCACTTAAGGGCAACACTCTATTTTACTAGAAGTATATAAGATCTTCACACTTTATAAGTGTAACACCCTCAGTGTCAAGCTACAGTGATCACTTTTATTAATGACTAATCTCGTTGATTAACCATGCTTTGATCATCTTTGAAGCAAATCATTTTAACGACCCCCTTGGTTTGAATTAAAAATAAAAGTGGAAATTATAATTAATCCAAAAAAATTGTGAAACCAATTTTACTAATTTCCTAAAAATCAGCAGGTCATGATTATATGCCAGTGGATATTTAATATAATATTTTAATATTATACATAATCTAAACCAGTGTCAAAAGCAGCCCATTTAATCATGTATTAATTATATAAAAGATCAAATGATTTTATAAAAGACCGAAACTTTTTGTAGCAGCATATCAATGTGTAATAGAAATATTGGTGCAAGTTTCAACTAATACAAAAATAAAAAACTATCCAAACAAATTACTAACAGAAAAGAAAAACAGAAAAAGGAAATAAAACAAAAATCCTATACTACGGCTAGGGCACATGCCCACCTAGCTAGCCAAGGGCCCAACCCACGCCAGCCCACTCCTTCTCTCCTCTCCCCCTCACTTTGCCCCGACCCAGGCCAAGGTGACCGTGTGCCGACGCGCGCGGCGTCGCCGTCGAACCCCATCGACCTCGGTCGGTACAGGACCTTGTGGAGGAGATAAGAACGAGCCCCCTTCCCCCGTGGACACCTCCCAGATCTCCCCCATCGGTCCCCTCTGCTCCTCCACGCTCGAGTCGCCATGGGTGCCCCTCGCCGAGTTCGTGCGTCCAACGGCACCCTCTCGCCCCTCTGAGTGGTCCAGCGTGTTTGCCGACATCGACACCGTCGACCTGCGCGAGGAGCCAAGCCGGGAACCACCACGAGATGCGAATCAACCACTTCTTCTTCCTCCAGCCGCCGCGGCCCTCACCGTCGCCCGCTACTCCGACATCTTCCCCCGCCCCCTGACCTCTCCCCTACAACAACTATGAGAAGTCGCGCCCATCGCCCCTCTTCCCCGCCGTTGCACTGCCATAGGGCCGTGCCCCGCCGGACCGCCATGGAAAGAGGCTCCGCTCCGTGCGCGCCATGCTCAGCGCCCCCCTTGCTTGCGCCTTGGCCGTGCGCGGGCCGCGCTTGGCGCACCGGCCTCCGCCCCCGCACCCCCTCCCGCCGTTTTCCGCCGCCCATTGGCCGGGCTGGCCTCACCATCGTCCCGTTCGTCGCCGGCGGGCACGAACAGTTGTCCGTGGGCAACATCTCACTAATCCCCTGTTAACTAACTCCTAACCCCACCCCTCCTAACACTTACAGGTGGGCCATCCCTTTTAAGTTAATAAAATGGTTTAGTATAATCTGTCTCACTGACCCCTGGGTCCCACAACTAATTAAACTGGATAACTAATCTGTTAAAAACAATAGCCCTATGACATGTGGGCCTTCCTGGTCATTTGGCTAAATTAAATTGATTATTAGTGCTGAGTGAATGACAAGTGGGCCATGCCCCTAATTAAATTAATTTAATTGGTTAATTGCACATGTGTCCATGACAGCAGGGCCCCACTTCTTTTAAACTAAATAACAATATTTATTAAACATGTGTGGCTGACAGGTGGGACCCACTGGTCAATTGACCAGTCAAAGGCCCCTGCCTATGACATGTGGGTCCCTTATCTCAGTTTGAGCAGTCAAAGGCCTCAACCTATGACAGGGTGGCCCCACATGTCAGTATTATTGTGGATAAGGTTTTGGATAATGTTTGAATTAAATAATAAAATAAATTCTAGAAAATGTTTTAAAACTTTGAAATTCCATATCTTGTAAACCGTAACTCCGATCAAAATAATTTATATATCAAAGTTGACCAGAAAAATTCCACGAATGCGGTTCCACTATCCATACCCAACCACACCCCTCTAGCATACCGAACCTGAGACATTCCCCCTTCGATTGCACTATTCGGTAATCACCCGGATCCGGTAAAACTTTCCGGATGAAATTATTCTGAATATGAAAGTTGCTTAGAATGGATCAACTAACACTGATACACTATCCACATGTCCTTCAGATGTCTCTTAACACTGCAGACATGGAACCTTCCCCCTCCGGATCATCCGTCCGGTAATCAACCGGTACCGATGAGTCAACCCCGGATAAATTTCCGTTCCGACTAAAATACTAAACACTGCGTTAGAACACCGCCAACACCACGTTTTCCATGTCTTGAATTTGTATTGCTTTGTATTTATTGTTTCTCCCCCTCTCTTATTGTCCGGTAGTCCCTACGACCTCTGTCGATGCCCCTGTGGTCGACTACTTCGTCGACGACCGTACCTCTACTGCCGAGCTTCCAGGCAAGTAGAGCCATTCTCTTCCCCAGATATCGCCTATCTTTTCCGTACATTTCTTGCACTAGGAATATGCTGCTGTTGCTACGTTACAATCCTATTCAATTGCATAGCCTTTTTTTGTCGCCCTTTGATGTACGCTCATTTGTCCTATGCTGCCTTATAAATATATATATAATATTCAGCAGTGAACCCTGTGCATTGTTAGCTAGGTTTAGAATAGCGGGCCGTGATCACTCTGGTGAGTGAACGCGGATTACAAAATATTACAACTGCAACAGGTACGGATCAATGCAGACACCCTAGGGAACCTACAACGGTGAGACTCTGCCGAGTCGCTTTGAGTTTGACTTACAAGTGGAATGGACTCGTATTTCACTCTCGTCGGCTCGGTAGCGTAGCATCACCGGGATGATACGAGGTTTACCTCTTTAGTTCATTCCGCTGATATCTCTGTCGAACCTCTTCAAGTGTACCATCAAGGGAGATTCCTCCTGGTTTCACTTGATGGTAGGCACTCGAATCAACTGGTGTCATTAAAGGTAAGGAGTCGGGTGACCCAATGGTGCCCGCGCATGGATTGTATCGGGACGGCAAGAAAGGCGAATACCATCGTGGGCCTGGTCCTTGCTCATTGGCCGTGAGATACCCTGTAGTACGAAAGTCCAGCTCTTCCGAGAGCACACGCGAGATAAGGTAAGGAGACGGTTCACCTTGTTGGTAACCGCAAGAGTTGGTGGGACGACAGGACAGTCACCGACGTACTGGTGGTCCTGGCAACTGTCGTTGTCCGCGACTCACCCAGAAAGGGGCAACGATAACGGTTGTCCCGACAGAAAATAATAAAATGACTAACAGTTCAGGTGGATGACTTGAGTGGGTCAACGTGACCTATACGCACTACCTCCACGTGGGATTACGGTGTGGGACCTCCGCGTTGTGGTCTCATTCGAAAGCTCTAAAAGATGTCTTATTTCAGCATTGTGGTTGGGTCGGATCGTCCTACGGCACTGGATCCACTTGGCGCACAATGGCCCGGAGTGCGAGAGGTTATGGCCCATGAAGCTCTTGCGCTTAGGACTGTAGACCGGAGGGGGCCTCTCTGTTGAGCCGTAGGATGGGCCTCGGCGTGTCAGATTGCCTCGGTGGGGCATTCCGTAACAAGGTGTACGCCACCCTGGAGATCCGAGCGTGCAGGGTAACAGTAGTGCAGCCCCTGCAGGGAAGATGATCTATTCAAATAGCCGTGTACACGGTAACATGACGCTTTATGCTGAAGCCAGCGCCTACTAATACAAACTATTACTATTAAACTGTTGATTCCGGTTTCTCTTCCTCGCAGGGAGTCGAGGAAGGGAACTCAGAGGCATTTATAATTATGAATTATTACAACTTACTATTATACAATGCTGCAGCAACTTCTGCTGCATTGTTATTACAGTCATGCAATTGAACTATTGGCTATTCTCTTCTTGTGCTTCAAGACTCGTCAGAAGATGCTAGTCTTCGATAGGCCTAGCTTCTCATCCTTATTCTGATTTCTACCTTGCAGTCCACTATATACAGCCTCCCCTTTCCATTTGATACAAATGCATAAATGCTTAGTAGCGGACGTAAGACTCGCGGGTATGCTAGATACTCACCCTTGATTTATTTCCCCCCTTTTCGTTTTTCCTGATCGGCCGCTGTAGTCGACGTTGGAGCCTAGGAGAAGAAGATCCCCGATGCCGACCACCGCAACGTGAAGATCCCCGATGCCTTCTACGACATGGAGATCCCCGTTGACCAGGAGTAGTTTGGAGGTTCCCAGGCAGGAGGCCTCGCCTTTTCGATCGTTGTTGTTTTCGTGCTAGCCTTCTTAAGGAAGTTCATGTGTACCTTGTGTCTGTACTCAGATACTATTGTTTCCGCTAACTTTGTGCTCTCGAGATGTTGTATTCGAGCCCTCGTGGCCCCTGGCTTGTATTAAACAACTTGTATTATTTTATTTGTAGAGTTGTGTTGTGATATCTCGCCGTGAGTCCCTGATCTCGATCGTGTACCTTGCGTGTATGATTACCGTACACGGTTTTTATTTTGGGGGCGTCACAAGTTGGTATCAGAGACGACTGCCTGTAGGACACCCCTTCCAACTCCTTGGTCGAAGTTGAGTCTAGTCTTTGCAAAACTACTTTACTAACATTGTCGTGTGGCTTATCGGCCCACGTCGCAAACTGGGTGGTATTAGGATCCTTTTCTCCGTACCTTTACTCTGGGATTCCACTCTCATACCTTTTCAGGTAATTATGCTAACTCTGACATTAGGATATCATGGTCGCATCTAACCGGAGAGCCCTTCACCCAAGATGATCACTTGCTTCACCTGAAGATCCCGAAGATATTCTCTGATAAATCCCTGAGCATCTATATGTTCATCGCCTTTGCAATCCCCTGCCACCGATAAATTCTTATGTATAATTACATACACTTTCCCTATCTGGAAATCATAATTACCTTGTACTTAAGCATCGAATTATTACGATGCTTCTATCACCCGATGTCTTTGCTTTCTTTCTTCTTCTGGTTGAGTGCCGATACTCACATCAGATTCCTTGCGAACCACCCGACCTTTGGTGGATTATTATCCGACTAATCTTACATGGTTTCTTCCATGTGTCGATTGGATTCATCGTTTGAAATACCATCCTGGACCTCGATGATTTTTGTTATGATCGACAACCTATCTTGACTCTTTGCCAATACAACTTGGTCGAGTATATCGTTCTTTGCTTTCCCTTGGGAAAGATATACACCTAATGCTTGTGTATCATCACATTTTCCCATTCATTGGTCTGTTTAACCTTTCTTGTAATGTGTCCTATCTGAGCAGTGATAATTCCCTGCTTATGTAAATACTTCGGTGTACTACCCTGTCGGTACAACCTGTTACTATCATGGATGACCTTTGGGTTACCACCGATGTACGGGAGTTTTTCCGATTGGCTTGCCTCGTCTTAACGAGCAAGAGAAATGGTTCTATTCGTCCCTTGCCCTAGGTACCGTTGTTGTTGCCGACATCGCTGACAAGCTGTTCTCTGACAAACCTTGCATTGTGATCGTAAACTATGTCGCCACCCTTCTTATTCAATGTGGGCCCATAACCCACAGTTCCACAAGATCGAAACCTGACTCTTGTCATCTACCTTGTGGTATTCAGTTCGATATCAGACTCCATGCTTAGGCCTGATGCTCTGGACCTCCTTTCCATCATTCGTCATCGGCATCGAATGCATGCCTATCCACTCGAAACTTTGCATACCTTCCTTTGTTTCTCTCGATGTATTAACTGAGTATAAACTCAGAAGGTACTTTGTACCCCATTCCCTCGGACAACCTCGGTTGATTAATCTTGTACCGATCCGACCCCCTTTAAGTTTTTCCTCCTAGCCTATTTATAAGTACGATGGAGCCCCGAAGGAAGTATGACAACTCGTCATGATGCATCGAAACAGAGAAATGAAGACAACAACATGAAGGATTAACTTGTTCGCGAAGGACAACAAGCACCAGAAGAATCGATAGAATACAAAACCGAAACCTTACCCCTTGCCCTACTTTTAATTCTCGGGACGAGAATTCTTTGTAGTGGGGGAGAGTTGTAACACCCTCATAGTCAAGATATAGTGATCACTTTTATTAATGACTAATCTCGTTGATTAACCATGCTTTGATCATCTTTGAAGCAAATCATTTTAACGGTCCCCTTGGTTGGAATCAAAAATAAAAGTGGAAATTATAATTGAACCGAAAAAAATTGTGAAACCAGTTTTACTAATTTCCTAAAAATCACTAGGTCATGATTCTATGCGAGTGGATATTTAATATAACATTATAATATTATACACAATCTAAACCAATGTCTAAAGCAGCCCATTCAATCATGTATTAATTATATAAACGATCAAATGATTTTATAAAAGACCCAAACTTTTTTTAGCAGCATATCACTGTGTAATAGAAATATTCGTGCAAGTTTCAACTAATACAAAAATAAAAAACTATCCAAAAAATTTACTAACAGAAAAGAAAACCAGAAAAGGAAATAATACAAAAATCCTATACTACGCCTAGGTTACAGGCCACTTAGCTAGGTAAAGGCCCAACCCACCCCAGCCCACTCCCTCTCTCCTCCTCTCCCCCTCACTGTTGCCCCGACCCAAGCCATGACGCCCGTGCGCCCGACGCGCGCGGCGTCGCCGTCGAACCCCATCTACCTCGATCGCTACAGGACCTCTTGGAGGAGATAAGAACGAGCCCTCTTCCCCCGTGGATACCTCCCAGATCTCCCCCCATTGGTCCCCTCTGCTCCTCCACGCTCGAGTCTCCATGGGTGCCCCTCGCCGAGTTCGTGCGTCCAACGACACCCTCTCGCCCCTCTGAGTTGTCCAGCGTGTTTGCCGACGTCAACATCGTCAACCTGCGCGAGGATTCAAGCCAGGAACCACCACGAGATGCAAATCAACCACTTCTTCTTCCTCTAGCCGCCGCGGCCCTCACCGTCTCCCGCTCCTCCGGCAGCTTCCCCCGGCCCCCTGACCTCTCCCCTACAACCGCTGTGAGCAGTCGCGCCCATCCCCCCATCTTTCCCTCCGTTGAACTGCCATAGGGCTTTGCCCCGCCGGGCCGCCATGGACAGGGGCTCCGCTCCGTGCGTGGCATGCTCACCCCCTTGCCCGCGCCTTGGCCGTGCGCGGGCCGCGCTTGCCGCACCGGCCTCCGCCCCCGTAGCCCGCACCCCCTCCCGCCGTTCCCCCCCGCCCCCTTGGCCGGGGTGGCCTGTTCGTCATCCCGTTTGTCGCCGGCGGGCACGAACAGTTGGCCGTGGGCAACAACCCACTAATCCTATGTTAACTAAGTCCTAACCCCACCCCTCCTAACACTTACAGGTGGGCCACCCCTTTTAAGTTAATAAAATGGTTTACTATAATCTGTCTCACTGACCCCTGGGTCCCACAACTAATTAAACTACATAACTAATCTGTTAAAAACAATAGCCCTAGGACACGTGGGCCCTCCTGGTCATTTGGCTAAATTAAATTGATTATTAGTGCTGAGTGAATGACTAGTGGGCCATGCCCCTAATTAAATTAATTTAATTGGTTAATTGCACATGTGTCCTTGACAGCAGGGACCCACTTCTTTTAAATTAAATAACAGTATTTATTAAACATGTGTGGTTGACAGGTGGGACCCACTGGTCAATTGACCAGTCAAAGGCCCCTGCTTATGACATGTGGGTCCCTTATGTCAGTTTGACCAGTCAAAGACCTCATCCTATGACAGGGTGGCCCCACATGTCAGTATTATCGTGGATAAGGTTTTGGATAATGTCTGAATTAAATAATAAAATAAATTCTAGAAAATATTTTAAGACTTTGAAATTCCATATCTTTTAAACCGTAACTCCGATGAAAATAATTTACATATCAAATTTGATCAGAAAATTGCCACGAATACGGTTACGCTACCCATACCCCACCACACCCCTCTAGCATACCGAACCCGAGACATTCCCCCTTCGATAGCACTGTCCGGTAATCACCCAGAGCCGGTAAAACTTTCCGGATGAAATTATTCTGAATATGGAAGTTGCTCAGAATGGATCAACTAACACGGATACACTATCAACATGTCCATCAGATTTCTCTAACACTTCAGACATGGAACCTTCCCCCTCCAGATCGTCGGTCCGGTAATCAACCAGTACCGATGCGTCAACCCCGGATAAATTTCCGTTTCGACTAAAATACTTAACACTGCGTTAGAACACAGCCAACACCGCATTTGCCATGTCTTGAATTTGTACTGCTATTATTGTTGTGTATTTATTGTTTCTCCCCCCTCTCTTATTGTCCGGTAGTCCCGACGACCTCTGCCGAGGCCCCTGTGATCGACTACTTCATCAATGACCGTACCTCTACCGCCGAGCTTCCAGGCAAGCAGAGCCATTCTCTTCCCAAGATATCGCCTATCATTTCCGTACATTTCATGCACTAGGCATATGCTGCTGTTGCTACGTTACAATCCTATTCAATTGCTTTGCCTGTTTTTGTCGCCCCTTGATGTACCCTCATTCGTCCTATTCTGCCTTATAAATATATATAATATTCAGCAGTGAACCCTGTGTATTGTTACCTAGGTTTAGAATAGCGGGCCGTGATCACTCTGGTGAGTGAACACGGATTACAAAATATTATAACGACAACATGTACGGATCAATGCAGACACCCTAGGGAACCTACAACGGCGAGATTCTGCCGAGTCGCTTTGAGTTTGACTTACGAGTGGAATGGACATGTATTTCACTCTTGTCGGCTCGGTAGCGTAGCATCACCGGGATGATACGAGTTTTACCTCTTTAGTTCATTCCGCCGATGTCTCTGTCGAACCTCTTCAAGTGTACCATCGAGGGTGATTCCTCCTGGTTTCACTTGATGGTAGGCAGTCGAATCAACATGTGTCCTTAAAGGTAAGGAGTCGGGTGACCCAATGGTGCTCGCGCAGGGATTGTATCGGGACGGCAAGACAGGCGGATACCATCGTGGGCCTGGTCCTTGCTCGTTGGCCGTGAGATACACTCAGTACAAAAGTCGAGCTCTTCCAAGAGCACACACGAGATAAGTTAAGGAGACGGTTCACCTTGTTGGTAACAGCAAGAGTTGGTGGGACGACAGGGCAGGCACCAACATACTTGTTGTCCTGGCTGTTGTCGTTGTCCGTGACTCACCCAGAAAGGGGCAACGATAGCGGTTGTCCTGACAGGAACTAATAAAATGACTAACGGTACAGCTGGATGACTTGAGGACGTGCCCTATACGCACTAGCTCCACGTGGTATTACGGTGTGGGCCCTATGAGTTGTGGTCTCGTTCGAAAGCTCTGAAAGACGTCCAGTTTCAGCATTGTGGTTGGGTCGGATCGTGCTGCGGCACTGGATCCACTTGGCGCACAACGACCCGGAGTGTGAGAGGTGATGGCCCATGAAGCTCTTGCGCTTAGGACTGTAGACCGGCGGGGGCCTCTCTGATGAGACGTAGGATGGGCCTCGGCGTGTTGGATAGCCTCGGTGGGGCATTCCCTAACAAGGTTTACGCCACCCTGGAGATCCGAGCGTGCAGGGTAACAGTAGTGCAGCCCCTGCAGGGAAGATGATCTATTTGAATAGCCATGTCCACGGTAACAGGAGGCTTTATACTGAAGCCAGAGCCTACTACTACAAACTATTACTATTAAACTGTTGATTCCGGTTTCTCTTCCTCACAGGGAGTCGAGGAAGGAAACTCGGAGGCATTTATAATTATTAATTATTACAACTTACTATTATACAATGCTGCAACAACTTCTGCTGCATTGTTATTACAGTCATGCTATTGAACTATTGGCTATTCTCTTCTTGTGCTTCAAGACTCGTCGGAAGATGCTAGTCTTCGATAGGCCTAGCTTCTCATCCTTATTCTGATTTCTACCTTGCAGTCCACTATATACAGCCTCCCCTTTCCATTTGATACAAATGCATAAATGCTTAGTAGCGGACGTAAGACTCGCGGGTATGCTAGATACTCACCCTTGCTTTATTTCCCCACTTTTCGTTTTTCCTGATCGGCCGCTGTAGTCGACGTTGGAGCCTAGGAGCAGAAGATCCCCTATGCCGACCACCGCAACATGAAGATCCCCGATGCCATCTATGACATGGAGATCCCCGTTGACCAGGAGTAGTTTGGAGGTTCCCAGGCAGGAGGCCTCGCCTTTTCGATCGTTGTTGTTTTCGTGCTAGGCTTCTTAAGGCAGTTCATGTGTACCTTGTGTCTGTACTCAGATACTATTTCTTCCGCTAACTTTGTGCTCTCGAGATGTTGTATTCGAGCCCTCGTGGCCCCTGGCTTGTATTAAACAGCTTGTATTATTTTATTTGTAGAGTTGTGTTGTGATATCTCACCGTGAGTCCCTGATCTCGATCGTGTACCTTGCGTGTATGATTACTGTACACGGTTTGATTTTGGGGGTGTCACAAGTTGGTATCAGAGACGACTGCCTGTAGGACACCCCTTCCAACTCCTTGGTTGAAGTTGAGTCTAGTCTTTGCAAAACTACTTTACTAACATTGCAGTGTGGCTTATCGTCCCACGTCGCAAACTGGGTGGTATTAGGATCCTTTTCTCCATACCTTTACTCTGGGATTCTACTCTTATATCTTTTCAGGTAATTATGCTAACTCTAACATTTGGATATCGTGGTCACATCTAACCGGAGAGCCCTTCACCCAAGATGATCGCTTGCTTCACCTGAAGATCCCGAAGATATTCTCCGATAAATCCCTGAGCATCTATGTGTTCATCGCCTTTGCAATCCCCTGCCACCGATAAATTCTTATGTATAATTACATATACCTTCCCGATCTGGAAATCATAATTACCTTGTACTTAAGCATCGAATCATTCCGATGCTTCTATCACCCGATGTCTTTGCATTCTTTCTCCTTCTGGTTGAGTGCCGATACTCACATCAGATTCTTTGCGAACCACCCGACCTTTGGTGGATTATTATCCGACTAATCTTACATGGTTTCTTCCATGTGTCGATTGGATTCATCGTGTGAAATACCATCCTGGACCTCGATGATTTTTGTTATCATCGACAACCTCTCTTGAATCTTTGCCAATACAACTTGGTCGAGTATATCGTGCTTTGCTTTCCCTTGGTAAAGATATACACCTAATGCTTGTGTATCGTCACATTTTCCCTTTCATTGGTCTGTTTAACCTTTCTTGTAATGTGTCCTATCTGAGCAGTGATAATTCCCTGCTTATGTAAATACTTCGGTGTACTACCCTATCGGAACAACCTGTTACTATCATGGATGACCTTTCGGTTACCACCGATGGACGGAAGTTTTGCCGATTGGTCTGCCTCGTCTTAACGAGCAAGAGAAATGGTTCTATTCGTCCCTTGCCCTTGGTACCGATGTTGTTGCCGACATCGCTGACAAGCTGTTCTCTGACAAACCTTTCATTGTGATCGTAAACTATGTCGCCACCCTTCTTATTAAATGTGGGCCCATAACCCACAGTTCCACAAGACCGAAACCTGACTCTTGTCATTTACCTTTTGGTATTCAGTCCGATATCATACTCCATGCTTAGGCCTGATGCTCTGGACCCCCTTTCCATCATTCGTCATCGGCATCGAATGCATGCCTATCCACTCGAAACTTTGCATACATTCCTTTGTTTCTCTCGATGTATTCCCTGAGTATAAACTCGAAAGGTACTTTGTACCCCATTCCCTCGGACAACCTCGGTTGATTAATCTTGTACCTATCCGACCCCATTTAAGTTTTTCCTCCCAGCCTATTCGTAAGTACAATGGAGCCCCGAAGGAAGTATGACAACTCGTCATGATGTATCGAAACAGAGAAATGAAGACAACAACATAAAGGATTAACTTGTTCGCGAAGGACAACAAGCAACAGAAGAATCGTTAGAATACGAAACCGAAACCTTACCCCTCGCCCTACTTTTAATTCGCGGGACGAGAATTCTTTGTAGTGGGGGAGATTTGTAACACCCTCAGTGTCAAGCTACAGTGATCACGTTTATTAATGACTAATCTCGTTGATTAACCATGCTGTGATCATCTTTGAAGCAAATCATTTTAACGACCCCCTTGGTTGGAATTAAAAATAAAAGTGGAAATTATAATTGAACCAAATAAAATTGTGAAACCAATTTTACTAATTTCCTAAAAATCACTAGGTCATGATTCTATGTGAGTGGATATTTAATATAACATTTTAATAGTATACACAATCTAAACCAGTGTCAAAAGCAGCCCATTCAATCATGTATTAATTATATAAAAGATCAAATGATTTTATAAAAGACCCAAACTTTTTGTAGCAGCATATCACTGTGTAATAGAAATATTCATGCAAGTTTCAACTAATACAAAAATAAAAAACTATCTAAACAAATTAATAACAGAAAAGAAAACCAGAAAAAGGAAATAAAATAAAAATCCTATTCTACGCCTAGGGCACAGGCCACCTAGCTAGCCAAGGGCTCAACCCACCCCAGCCCACTCCCTCTCTCATCCTCTCCCCCTCACTGTTGCCACGACCCAAGCCATGACGACCGTGCGCCCGACGCGCGCGGCGTCGCCGTTGAAACCCATCTACCTCGATCGCTACAGGACCTCATGGAGGAGATAAGAACGAGCCCCCTTCCCCCGTGGACACCTCCGAGATCTCCCCCCATCGGTCCCCTCTGCTCCTCCACGCTCGAGTCGCCATGGGTGCCCCTCGCCGAGTTCGTGCGTCCAACGACACCCTCTCGCCCCTCTGAGTTGTCCAGCGTGTTTGCCGACGTCGACATCGTCAACCTACACGAGGAGTCAAGCCGGGAACCACCACGAGATGCGAATCAACCACTTCTTCTTCCTCTAGCCCCCGCGGCCCTCACCGTCGCCCGCTCCTCCGACAGCTTCCCCCGCCCCCTGACCTCTCCCCTACAACCACTGTGAGTAGTCGGTCCCATCCCCCCTCTTCCCATCCGTTGCACTGCCATAGGGCCGTGCCCCGCCGGGCCGCCATGGACAGGGGCTCCGCTCCGTGCGTGCCATGTTCAGCCCCTTGCCCGCGCCTTGGCCGTGCGCGGGCCGCGCTTGCCGCACCGGCCTCCGCACCCGCAGCCCGCACCCCCTCCCGTCGTCCCCCCCCGCCCCCTTGGCCGGGCTGGCCTGGCCGAAGTCCCGTTTTTCGCCGGCGGGCACGAACAGTTGGCCGTGGGCAACACCCCACTAATACCATGTTAACTAACTCCTAACCCCACCCCTCCTAACACTTACAGGTGGGCCACCCCTTTTAAGTTAATAAAATGGTTTAGTATAATCTGTCTCACTGACCCCTGGGTCCCACAACTAATTAAACTGGATAACTAATCTGTTAAAAACAATAGCCCTAGGACATGTGGGCCCTCCTGGTCATTTGGCTAAATTAAATTGATTATTAGTGCTGAGTGAATGACAAGTGGGACATGCCCCTAATTAAATTAATTTAATTGGTTAATTGCACATGTCTACATGACAGCAGGGCCCCACTTCTTTTAAATTAAATAACAATATTTATTAAACATGTGTGGCTGACAGGTGGGACCCACTGGTCAATTGACCAGTCAAAGGCCCCTGCCTATGACATGTGGGTACCTTATGTCAGCTTGACCAGTCAAAGGGCCCAGCCTATGACAGGGTGGCCCCTCATGTCAATATTATTGTGGATAAGGTTTTGGATAATGTCTGAATTAAATAATAAAATAAATTCTAGAAAATGTTTTAAAACTTTGAAATTCCATATCTTTTAAACCGTAACTCCGATGAAAATAATATATATATCAAATTTGATCAGAAAAATGCCACGAATACGGTTACGCAACCCATAACCCACCACACCCCTCTAGCATACCGAACCCGAGACATTCCCCCTTCGATTGCACTGTCCAGTAATCACCTAGAACCGGTAAAACTTTCCGGATGAAATTATTCTGAATATGAAAGTTGCTCAGAATGGATCAACTAACACAGATACACTATCCACATGTCCGTCAGATGTCTCTAACACTGCAGACATGGAACCTTCCCCCTCCGGATCATCGGTCCGATAATCAACCGGTACCGATGCGTCAACCCCGGATAAATTTCCGTTTCGACTAAAATACTTAACACTGCGTTAGAACACCGCCAAAATCGCGTTTGCCATGTCTTGAATTTGTATTGCTATTATTGCTGTGTATTTATTGCTTCTCCCCCCTCTCTTATTGTCCGGTAGTCCTGACGACCTCTGCCGAGGCCCCTCTGGTCGACTACTTCATTGACGACCGTACCTCTTCCGCCGAGCTTCCAGGCAAGCAGAGCCATTCTCTTCCCAAGATATCGCCTATCTTTTCCGTATATTTCATGCACTGGGCATATGCTGCTGTTGCTATGCTACAATCCTATTCAATTGCATAGCCTGTTTTTGTCGCTCCTTGATGTACCCTCATTTGTCCTATGCTACCTTGTAAATATATATAATATTCAGCAGTGAACCCTGTGCATTGTTAGCTAGGTTTAGAATAGCGGGCCGCGATCACTCTGGTGAGTGAACACGGATTATGAAATATTATAACGGCAACAGGTACGGATCAATGCATACGCCCTAGGGAACCTACAACGGCGAGACTCTGCCGAGTCGCTTCGAGTTTGACTTACGAGTGGAATGGACTCATATTTCACTCTCGTCGGCTCGGTAGCATAACATCACCGGGATGATACGAGGTTTCCCTCATTAGTTCATTCCGCTGATGTCTCTGTCCAACCTCTTCAAGTGTACCATCGAGGGTGATTCCTCCCGGTTTCATTTGATGGTAGGCACTCGAATCAACAAGTGTCCTTAAAGGTAAGGAGTCGGGTGACCCAATGGTGCCCACGCAGGGATTGTATCAGGACGGCAAGACAGGCGGATACCATCGTGGGCCTGGTCCTTGCTCGTTGGCCGTGAGATACCTTGTAGTACGAAAGTCGAGCTCTTCCAAGAGCACATGCGAGATAAGGTAAGGAGACGGTTCACCTTGTTGGTAACCGCAAGAGTTGGTGGGACGACAGGGCATGCACCGACGTACTGGTTGTCCTGGCTGCCGTCGTTGTCCGTGACTCACCCAGAAAGGGGCAACGATAACGGTTGTCTCGACAGAAAATAATAAAATGACTAACGGTTCAGGTGGATGACTTGAGTGGGTCGACGTTCCCTATATGCACTACCTCCACGTGGGATTACGGTGTGGGCCCTCTGCATTGTGGTCTCGTTCGAAATATCTGAAAGACGTCCAGTTTCAACATTGTGGTTGGGTCGGATTGTGCTGCGGCACTGGATCCACTTGGCGCACAACGACCCGGAGTGCGAGAGGTGATGGCTCATGAAGCTCTTGTGCTTAGGACTGTAGACCGGAGGGGACCTCTTTGATGAGCCGTAGGATGGGCCTCGGCGTGTCGAATAGCCTCGGTGGGGCATTCTCTAACAAGGTGTACGCCACCCTGGAGATCTGAGCGTGCAGGGTAACAGTAGTGCAGCCCCTGCAGGGAAGATGATCTATTCGAATAGCCGTGTCCTTGGTAAAAGGACGCTTTATGCTGAAGCCAGAGCCTACTACCACAAACTATTACTATTAAATTGTTGGTTCCGGTTTCTCTTCCTCGCAGGGAGTCGAGGAAGGGAACTCAGAGGCATTTATAATTATTAATTATTACAACTTACTATTATACAATGCTGCAGCAACTTCTGCTGCATTGTTATTACAGTCATGCTATTGAACTGTTGGCAATTCTCTTCTTGTGCTTCAAGACTCGTCAGAAGATGCTACTCTTCGATAGGCCTAGGTTCTCATCCTTATTCTGATTTCTACCTTGCATTCCACTATATACAACCTCCCCTTTCCATTTGATACAAATGCATAAATGCTTAGTAGCGGACGTAAGACTCGCGGGTATGCTAGATACTCACCCTTGCTTTATTTTACCCCTTTTCGTTTTGCCTGATTGGCCGCTGCAGTCGACGTTGGAGCCTAGGAGCACAAGATCCCCGATGCCGACCACCGCAACGTGAAGATCCCCGATGCCTTCTACGACATGGAGATCCCCGTTGACCAGGAGTAGTTTGCAGATTCCCAGGAAGGAGGCCTCGCCTTTTCGATCGTTGTTGTTTTTTGCTAGCCTTCTTAAGGCAGATCATGTGTACCTTGTGTCTGTACTCAGATACTATTGCTTCCGCTAACTTTGTGCTCTCGAGCTATTGTATTCGAGGCCTCGTGGCCCCTGGCTTGTATTAAACAGCTTGTATTATTTTATTTGTAGAGTTGTGTTGTGATATCTCACCGTGAGTCCCTGATCTCGATCGTGTACCTTACATGTATGATTACTGTACATGGTTTGATTTTGGGGGCGTCAAAAGCCGACCGCGCTCTCGAATTGGCCTCTACCGTCTGGATGAGGTCGGGTTAGCTACCCAAACCATGTGGGAAGCCCCATATCTCCCTGGGGTGGACTAATAGGAGAAACATGTCTCCGCTGGCCCAATATGTTTTAAAGGATATCTGCAAGGAGCGACCCGATAGACATATATGCATGGTTTTGAAATGGTAAATCAGCTTGGGCAACCACTAGAAATGTTTGAAGCTAGGTAGGTAAGAAAAGGGGACCCCATAAAATCCCACACGCGGTTAGGCACGCTCAGTCTTAAAACCAATACCCGGAACTCGGGTCCTAGGTGACTCGAATGGAACAAAGCGTCGGGGCGGGATAGCCTAGACCTTCCATCCTTTGTCGAATATAGTCAACATTATAATAATCATATCATCCACAACAATATAATAATGTGATAGCCCAATCCAAGGAGTAATAGGATAACAACTGATAACATCGTAGCATGTATACTAAGAAGTGGCTGAGCAGCGAGCAATAGTAACATAGCCGAACAAGGTTTGCTGGGATGCGGAGGACATGGCTGTTTGAGCTTATTTGAGAGGCATGAATATAAAGTGGTAGGATCAAGAAATCGTTATATCCTACACCTAGGCACGAGTGAGATTAAAGTTGTAAGCATGATATATTCTCCTCCTTACCCGATGAGAAGACGAAACCGAAGGTGTAGTCGATCGCAAGCTCGCAACATCTCCGAGAGATACCCGCGGAAGCACACAAGAAGGAAACACTGGAAAATGCAATCGACGAGCAAGCATCTATTACTACGAAGAAATCACGAGCAAGAATAAAAAAGAAGGCAACACGAGATAATGCACTACGGTATCGCATCTATCGTCGAGAGCGGTTACTAGAAGGTTAACTGGAGTACTCGTCACACACGACGATACCGCACATTTAGGATGGTTCAACTTGTTTATCTACACAAGGTGAGCAGAGGTTATTAACATGGCATCTCACTCAAGCTAGTCAATTTAAGTGGGGCACAATCCTAAACATGGCATTCCACTAAGTACCCCACAACGATTTAAGAATTTTGTACTTTTATGCTCTAAACCATATTTTAGGTTGGTTAACAACAACATAAACAAAAAGTACATGAAATTTTAATCAAGTTACATATAAAGAACACTCAAAACGGAGTTACGGTTAAAAAGATACAAGCAATACAAGTTACGGGCACAATCTGCCAACATCAGGTAGCACACTTTAGAGCAAGAAATAAAAAAGAAAAAGGTTGCAAACATGCACAAAAATGATATGATACTAAGGTATACATGGCAGGCAAGGCATGGAAAAAGGAATCATGCAAGTAGGCATCATGGTTCAGTAGTTATAAGCAACACAAAAAGCTATAAAACATTACTGGTCAAGGACTTAGTGAAAATCAGAAAAACAGGACAGAAACTATTATTCCCATGTTGTATAAACAGGGGAAAAACTTTATGCAAAAGTGCAGCAACATGACATAGCAATATGTGGGCATGAAGTAGACATGATGGTGATCAGGTAAAAACAAGAATCAAAATCATGAGCATCACAGATCAAAAGATATTAAGCATGCAACATGGCATCAGAAAGTTACAGACTTAGTGAAAAACAGGGCTGGCTGTCAACAACAACAGGATATAAACTTTGGAGATAAACATAACTATGACCAGAAATGCAAACATGACAATGTAATACATATAATGGAAGTAGACATGGCATAGATCAAAATGACATATTGCAATCCTCAATAGGATGCATGGTCAAAAAGATATAGGGAAACAAAGTAGCAACTTCATATAAAAGCAACACATGTAATCAGGGTCGCCACTTTGGAGCAAGATTTAATATAGCTACAACAGTCAAACATGGCAAATGAATGCATCTAATTGCAGTGCACATGATGCTTAACACATACAAGAAAGAATCAATAGCATAGGCCTCATAGATGTGACACAATCTTCAACCAAAGTTGCAATAAAATAACAACAGCAACAATTAACAGAAATTAGCAGTAGTTAACAGTCTGGTGCCCACTTCAACAGTGATTAAAAACATCAAGATGGCCTCAAATCAAAATGCTCACAAAAGATGAACTAAAGTACACAAAAGCTAAACAATTTTCCTTTTGGGTGCAACGTCATCCGAGCTACCGTTCACTCGTAAACTACAACGCAAAACAACATCAGCAGCAATTTCGAGGGGTCTAGGAAAAAAATAACGACCTCATGGGCTGCGGCTCAACAGGAAGAGGTGGGCGTTGGAGTGGAGGCCGGCCTGCTGGCACCTGGCTGGGCCGCGGATCTGGGCCAGCTCGGGCGTGGGGTGCAGGATGGGCCGCGGGTGGAGAGGTGGCCCATGGCGACGGTGACGCTGGACGGCTCCAGCACGTCTCCGCGTCGGCAAGTGCGGCAGCGGCTGCTACGCCGACGAGGGAGGCTGAGGGGAGGTCTGGCGAGGGCAGACCGGGTGGCTGCGGTGGTCGGGACGCCGGATCCGGCCGGTGCCACGCCAGATCCTAGCCAAGGGTGACGACGGGGAAGCCATGGTGGCGCGGCTCGGCTTAAGCTTGAGCTCGCCAGAACCATGGCGCAGCGGCAGTCCTGGACCTGCGGCGAGAGGATACAGAGAGGGTTAGGGAGAGGGAGAGGAGGAGGAGAAGAGAAGAGGGAGAGGAAGGAGGTGGCGGCCGGGCTGCTCGCCGACGGCTGGCCGGAGCGGGCGCGGCGTCAGTGGCCTGCCCACGGGCGGCGGCTCGCGGTGGTGGTGGAGAGGAGAGAGAAGGGGTAGGTGGGAGGCTGGGGCGCATCTGGGCCGTTGGATCGGCTGATCCGACGATCCAGATCTGAGGAAGGCTAGGGTTGCGAAAATGGGGTAATTTTGGAGCAAAATTCCAGATCTGGGGTTGGTGGCTGCCTATTTTGGTTAGGGGAAACCCTAAGTGGGGTGGTGGTCTATTTGTAGCCTAGGTGGCTGGCAGTTTGCAAAAACATCCCTTGTTTCTCTCTCTCGCGTGCGGTGTTTATGTTTCTGACCGTCGGGGGTCTGCAGTACTTCCGATTCGGGTAAAACTTCAAACTGCGCGATCACCGCGTCGAGCCGGCGGCGTTCACCTCACGTGGGAACCGTTCTGAGAACACTTGCCGACGCGCTATAAAGATAACCCGTTTAATTAATAAACGGGATTTTCATTCCGTTGGCTACGGCTGGTCTGGTGCGGGGTTTCGCGACAGTGATCGGGTGAAACCCGTTGTCCCAAAGGTCGAGTGTCAGGGTGGCAAGGTTCAGTCTCCGTCCGGTACGAGATTAGAGGGGGAAAAATAATCGCCGATCGATAAATCAGACAATCAAACAATACACACCGAAAACAAATTTTTTTTAATTTTTGTGAAATCTGGGTTGTTACAATGAACCCACAATCGAGCATAAGTTCCCTCTTTGAGTCACTACCTACTACTTGGCCAAAGCAATAAACAGCAATGGAGAACATGCAAGAATTACTCAAGAACATAAATATAAAAGATAAGAACTAAATATATTACTAAATCACATACTGAACATACTCTCATAATCCATCAGATCCCAGCAAACTCAGCATAGCAACAGTAGAAAATTACATATGTGCCTCGATCATGTAGGGCATCTCACGAGGTCTAATCCATGAATAACAAAGAGGGGAGGAGAACATCACATAGCTACTGATCACGGACCCATGGTCCAAGGTAGACTAATCACGGATCATCCGGGAATCGTCCATGGTGGAGGAGAGGCTCCCTGAGGTCAATCCTCCCTCCGTCAGGGTGCCAGGAAGAGGTCTGCTGGCACTCTGGATCTTGGAAGCGCGGCGGCGGCAGAACAGAGGCGAGTTCGCGAAAAAGGGTTCTGTCTTCGGAAGAATCCCTTCACGGAGATTAAATAGGTGAAGGGGGAAGCCAGGGGGCCACCAGGTGTCCAGGCGCCCCCCTGGTGCGACCAAGCCCTAGGCCGGACCACCAGGGCGTCTGGACCTCTGGTGATGGCCCTCTGGCCCCACCTAGGTGATTCCGAAAGGTTCTTGGAGCACTTTTAATATGGGGGAAACCTGAAATAGAAAAATAGCAGAAAATAGGAACTGGCACTGTGGTGCACTGAGTTAATAAGTTAGTCCAAATATGATCAAAAGTGTATGGAAGTGTATCTAGATCATAGCAATATCATACAAAACATGCATGGAGCAAGCAGAAATTATAGATACGTTTGGGACGTATCAAGTGATCAGTATGTCTAGTTCTTTTACCTTTGTTTTGCACCCGAGGCGGAAGTCCTCACCTGCAAACAAAGAGTTCGGGAGATTTTGAAAGATGCTTGGTATAGAATTAGTGATTCTCAAAGTATAGCCACCAAGAAGCAATACACTACTATCCTTCTTAGAAATTCTTATCTTGGGATTACTTCTTAGAATAGATTCATATTAGATACAACAATAAGTGAATACTTCTTAGAAGCCCCCACTTGGGAAGCTCTCAATGTTATAGAAAATTTAGTTGGAGTT
Organism: Bromus sterilis; assembly: GCA_950022295.1. Taxonomy (NCBI): domain Eukaryota; kingdom Viridiplantae; phylum Streptophyta; class Magnoliopsida; order Poales; family Poaceae; genus Bromus; species Bromus sterilis. The sequence continues at coordinate 284,196,663 of OX465597.1, forward strand.
CCGCCTATTGTTCACACAAACGATGAGGTCACTTTAGAACACATTATGAGTAAACTGAAAAAGATAGAGAGAGAGAGATGCCAAGCACGAGTAAGATAAATGAAGTAGATCGTAGAATTCAAGGGAATATGAATAAGCTTGATAGATCCATAAATAAAGTTCACAAAAATTTGAAGACCCTAAAATCCAAGGAAGGTGATCCTTCTAGGATAGATAAGATTGAGGAAGTAATTGATGCTTTAGGAACAACTTTATCCTCAATCAAAACCAAAAAGGTTGTGAAAAAGGGACCTAGGTTCATTTGCGTGCCTAAGATTCTTCAACCTAAATTTCATACACCTATTGCCAAGGGGAATGAGACTTTGAAAACCATGAAGGTAGTGCCTATTTTGAGTAATTTTAAGAATGAACCTTCCATATTTTGGAATCACTACTCATTATTTTGTTCCTAGAAGTGTTAGTACTAGAGCTTTATTTGAGACTCCTCCCAAATTGACTAGTTGCACTATTGAAAATATTTTAGATGTTATTAATGATGGTTCAATAGATGGCACTTGATCTTGTGCTTTATGCCTAGCTCAAAGGCATTAAAGAAAGCGCTTATTGAGAGGAAACCCAAAATGTTTTATTTTCAGTTTGTTCTTTTTGTTTTAGTGTGTCTTGGTGATTTTACTACTATAGCAACACCATTGTGTCTTTATTTTTTTAGTTTTATGCCATGTTTTAGCCTCTAATGATGGGGAACACAAAAGTTGTGGTATGCTGCCAGAAAACAGATTCTGTATGCTTCAGTGTGAAATTCTTTAAAAATCACAACATCCTCTATACATTTTTATCTAAATTTTGTACACAACATCCTCTATACATTTTTTTCAACTTTCATTAGTTTTGAGTTTTTTGATTTGACCTATGATGTCTACACACACTTCTATTCTTGTAGACTATGTTGGGCCTCCAAGCGCAGAGATTTGTTGGACAACAACAACTTCCCTCAAGTGGATGACCTAAGGTTTATCAAACTCAGAGAAGTAGAGGTTGAAGATTGTCTCTCTCAATCAACCCTGCAATTAAGAAACAAGAAGTCTCTTGTGTCCCCAACACACCCAATACAATGGTAAATTGTATAGGTGCACTAGTTCAGCGAAGAGATGGTAAAATATCAGCAAGTCACTTTTTTTGCAAAGAATGGTCAAAGACCCCCACACTAGTTCACTCAACATTGCCTTCACCGAGCATATTACCAATGCTCTTATCAAATCAAGGGAGGAGAAACTTAAGTTAGAGGTTTCTATCCTATAAAACTAGAAGATGGTTGGGATCCTATGGTCAAAATCAAAATGAATAATTTTTCTGACTTTGCTTTATGTGATGTTGGAGCTAGTGTCTCCGTTCTACCCAAAAGAATGTATGATATCCTTGTATTGAAACCTTTTGATCCTTGTTATTTTGGTGTCCGTCTTGTTGATTCTTTCGTAAAGAAACATTTAGGGAGGATTGATGATGTTCTTCTTGTTGTCACTGATAATTATGTTCCCATTGATTTTCTTGTCATGGACATTGAGTGTGATCCCTCATGTCCAATTATTTTGGGACATCGTTTACTCCGCACTGTTGGTGCTCTCATTTATATGAAATAAGGGACAATTATATTCCAATTCCCCCTCAAAAAGGGAATGTAACATTTCCCTCGAAAGAAGATTAAGTTACCTTATAAGTCCGTTACACGGGCAAGCTATTCATTTGAAGTTGACGAAACTTGATATTTTTGCATCATGCCTAGCTCAAAGGCATAAAAGAAAGTGCTTATTGGGAGGCAACCCGAAATGTTTTTACTTTCAGTTTTAGTGGTCTTGATGCTTCTTACTACTGTAGCAACATCATTGTATCTTTATTTTCAAGATTTGTGCCAAGTTTTAGCCTCCGATTGTAAGAAAGATCAAAAGTTGTGACATGCTACCCAGAAACAGATTCTGTCTGCTTGACGGACAAATTCACCAAAAATCACTAGATCGTCTTTTTGATCTGAATTGTTTAGACTTTTGGTGGGGCTCGCAACTTAATGCCAACGAGATGTTCTGGATAGATATCTCATTGTGGATTATTAGTGAGTAGATGCTGATGAATAAACCGTCTAATTGTCTTGGCGTACTTCCCATACGATTGAGCCTCTGAACTTTCTTGTAGCATAATTAGCATTGTGGTGCGTTTATAATTCTGTCATTTTCCTAGCTGTAATTTCTTCACCCAGCTTAGCTGTTTTATCATCTTTTGGGAGAGAGACATCACTAGTGAACATCATGGGAACCCGGTCCATATTTCCACCATTGTTTACACCTCAGTCATTTACTGCCTTTATTTCCTTTTCGTTCCAATCATCAATATTGTTCCCGCTTGTGTTTTGTTCCTTTGTAAACAACAAGACCGGAGAGACTGAGAACCTCTCTGAAGTCGTTGGGAGCAAAGTCATTTGTTTCTGTGTGCAGTTCCACGTCAACCTTAGAAGATCAGACAAACTTCTGGCCCCGTTGTAACCTACTTGCAGAACTTGGAGTCCTACTATATTGATAACCTTGGTATCTTCACCGAGGGAAATTTGCTGCTCTCTACTTCTTAACATTCCACTTGGGGTAACCAACGAGGGGTGAGAAGCCATCAAGTTAATTTCTGGCGCCGTTGCCGGGGACTCCAGTCTACAAGATAGGGGAGTTGCACACTATCTTTTACCTTTGGTTTTTAGTCTTGTTAGTTTACTTTTTAGTTTTTACTTTAGTGTCTTATATAAAAAAACCAAAAAATAGTATGTCTAGTTCCTTACTTTCCATGAATGTCTAACTTCTTTGAGACCAGATCTTATTGGCATGGAGGATTCACCGAGGATTAACAGGAAAATTACAAGGAATACCGCTTGACTCAAAAAGGGATACACTTATGGACACTAATACATCAATCGTATGAGTATGCTAGAAACTTGTACTCAATATATGATATATCTTTCTGCAGGGATGAATCTTGTTGCTTTATGAGGCATAAACACCTTGCTTTCTAATGTGAGTACCATGATGATGAAACCTTAGCTTCTTATGCTAAAGGGAAATTATGATTTTTATGATGCAGAACAAATATAAGAATTTTTTTCTTTTAAGGGTGCCTATGAAATTACTTCTTTTAGTGAAAATATTGATGATGCCCCTTACAAATCTGAGAACCTTGCTATACTTCAGTATTGCTTTGAAAATTACAATGAAAATTATTATATTATTGATTATCTTGAGAGAATGTCTCCTCCAAAGGAAGAGACCAATGCTTTGCAGGACTCTATGGAAGAAGAAATTGATGAAACTGAAAGCTCCTTGGATGAAAAAGAGGAGGAGGGTGACGAAAAAAGGAGGAAGAATGGATCCATCCATGTATACCTTCTAATAAGAGCAACTCTTTGACTCTTACTTTATATGATTTCCCTCCATTCTTACCAGAGGAGGGTGAATGCTATATTCATGAGTGTTATGACCCCATGGATTCTTTTGAAATATCCATTTTTGATGAAGTTGATTCCTTCTATACTTATGGCCATGATGCCACTATGGATGATGCTTACGAAGATGAAATTGCTATAGTTCCTCATGTTAAGCATGAAATTTTTGCTATTGCACCCACACTTGATTTTCCTATCATCCTTTTGAAATCTGCAACTCATATTCCAGAGAATTATGCTCTTATTAAGGCTCATAGTGATGGGATGCATTTATCTTATGATTTGAAAGACTGTATTGAAAACAATACACATGCTCTTATAGGTCATGAACAACATAATTTTTGTGATAGTTATATTCCTTATGTTGTTCATGATGCTACTAAAAATTATTTTGAGAGAGGAAAGTTTGGTTGTCGAAACTTTCATGTTACAAAAACACCTCTCTTAATGATGAAAGTGTTGAAGTTGCTCTTGTTCCACCTTCCTCTGCTTATTGCTTTGTGATTCTTTGATTTATTTGTTTAAAATTTTCCCATGCATAGGTAGTATGTTAGACATGAATGTGTTCCTTATTTGCTTCTTGATGCTCTCTTTTGCTTCAAATTCTTATTCTCTTGTGAGCATCTTTTATAATCCTTGCGTCTAGCTCAAAGGCATAAAACAAAACACTTATTGGGAGGCAACCCAAAATGTCTCTATTTTTAGTTTTAGTGGTCTTGATGCTTGTTACGACTTAGCAACATCATTGTATCTTTATTTTCAAGATTTGTGCCAATTTTAGCCTGTGATTGCAAGAAAAATCAAAAGTTATGACATGATGTCCAGAAAACAGATTCTGTCTGCTTGATGTAAAAATTCACCTAAAAACACCAAATCATCTTTTTGATCTGAATTGTTGTGACAATATGATTTATAAAATTGACTTTCCGCCGTTTGTTCTGAGTTTTTTCATTTGACTTGCAGAAGTGTCCCGAAAAAATTATTTACTACCTGCTGGTCTGTTTTTCACAGATTCTGCCATGTTTTGCGTTTTCACCGTTTTGCAAATCTTAAGCTTGCTTTTTATTTGAAAAAACTTTTTTGCAATCTTGAGAAACAGTAGCCCTTCATGAAATTTATTATTTCCAGTAGAGGAAAATTATTTATTTATGGGTACTAACCACTCTAATCAACTTATGATGAGTTTCGTATGAAGGGAGTTTTCAAGTGTGCGAAGAAGATGATGAAAGAAGATCCAGGAATGTCAAGAGCTCAAGCTTGGGGATGCCCCCATGCACACCCAAGAAATATTCAAGGAGACTTAAGCATCTAAGCTTGGGGATGCCCCCATGCATCCGCTTCTCCATCAACAATCATCAGTTCGTTCTTCTCCATGCTATATTTTTATCACTTCATATGTTATGTGCTATGCTTGGAGCGTCTCGCTCTTTACTTTTTATTTGTTTTAGTTTTGCTTTCTGTTCATAACAAGTTGGACCCTAGCCTACATTGTTTGGGAGGGAAACATGCTCCACTCCACCCTAGAACACAACATATGTTTCATGCTTATCTTTGATTGTGTGTTCTTTACCTTTTTATAGCTGATGTCATGCTTAGCTCTTAATTTTCATGCTTATCTTTTTAAGAGCTTTTATTTAGGTTCTTGCTTCTATAACTGTCTTTAGTTATCATGCTTATCTTGTTTAGAGAGTTGGTCTGTTGCACTGAGTTGTGTGTCTTGACATGAGTAGGTAATTGAGGTTGCTATTATAAGTATAGTAGTAACTTGCAATAGTTTTGAGGTATTGATTTGAGTAATGTTTGGACTTTTGGTGTCAAGAGCTTTAGCCTTTTAGTGATAGGTGTTGTACTTTGTGCAATCCGTGTTTATTTTTGAAAACTACAAAAAAATTACTTGAGAACTCTAGCTACTAGATGGATCGTTAACCTCTGGAGGGGTTGGAATATATAGAGTACCCTCACGTACCATGCGTCGAGGATGCACAAGGATAACCAAACCCCCACACACTCCTCCTCGGGGTACTCCTTGTGAACCTCCTGATTAGATAGAGAGTTACCGATAATAAGTGCATGAGTACTTTTACTAATGCGATTATTCGATTGTTGGCACTTCCATCATCCATATTTTGCTAGCCTCTTCGGTACCGTGCATTCCCCTTTTTCATCTTGAGAGTTGGTGCAAACTTCACCGGTGCATCCAAACCCTTGGCATGATATGCTCTGTCATCATAAACCTCATTATATCCTTCCTCATAACAGCCACCATACCTACGTATCAAGGCATTTCCATAGCCTTTCCGAGATACATTGCCATGCAACATCCATCATCTAATGACTTTATCTTCATGTCATACATGCTTTTGCTTGATCATAGAGCCGCATGCTAGTTGGGCCTTTCCCTTATAATTGCTACATGACCCGCTAGTATCATTGCATATCCTGCTACATTGGCAGAGGCATACATTTGCATACATCATGATAGTTTTCAGTTTTCTTTATGTTGAGTACTTCTTGTAAAGTGTGTGATCTTCTATACTCTTGTCAAATATAGAGTGTTGCCCTTAAATAGAGGACAAGATTTTTATGCTCTAAACCCATATCCCACTTCTTGCATGCAAACACCATTTGGAGACATTTGAGTCACGGACAACGAGAGCTCTTGCACCTTTATGTTCTTACTTTGCTAGTTTCAATATTAGATATAGACTCTTGCGTGTTATTTTCTTGACTTGAGTTTCATATCTTGCTTGCTTTACTATGAAGTTCATATGTGTTGGTAGCATGTCACCACATAAATTATCTATGTTATCATTTACCTGCTCGAGGAAGAGCAGGGATTAATCTTGCGGGTGTTGATACGTCCCAAACGTATCTATAATTTCTGCTTGTTCCATGCTTATATGGGTAATATTTCTATGTGTTTTGCTACACTTTCATACTTTTTACACATATTTGGACTAACCTACTAACTTTGTTCCCCAATGCCAGTTTCTGTCTGCTGTTGTCCATGCATTGCAGAAAAAATACCAATTACAGTGCTCGAAAAATTCCAGGAAACATATATTAAAAAATCAGCATAGAAGAAGCTTCCAGACGCCAGAAGGAGAGCCGGAGGGGGGGTGCCCCCCCTCCGGGGCGGCCAGGTGGCGCGGCCCCACCATAGGTCACACCAGGAGGCCGCCCCGATGGGTGGGACCTCCCCTCGAGCCCCCTTCACCCTATATTTAGCCCCCATTCCGTAAACCCTTTGGAGGCACTCCGTATCTTAAATTTCACCACTGTTCTGCTGCCGCGATCCCGAGATCGGGCTCGCCAGAAGACCTTGTCCCGGCACCCTTCCGGAGGGAGGATCGATCTCCGGGAGCTTCTCCACCACCATGAGCTCCTTCCGGATGTGCCGTGAGTAGTTCCCTTGGACTATGGGTCCATGACCAATATCTATGTGAAGTATTCTCTCCAATCTTGTGCTTCAATTCTTAGCCCTAGTGAGATGCCCTACATGATCAAGGCATCTATGTAATAGTTTCTGTGTTACTATGTTGTGTTTGTTGGGATCCGATGGATTATGAGATTATGTTCAGATTGTGAAGAGTTATATATTTGGTTCTCCTTTTACATATTAGTTCTTGAGTAATTCTTGCATGTTCTCCGTTGCTTTTTATTATTTTGGCCAAGTAGTATATTGGAACTTCTAGAGGGAGCGTTATGCATGATTGTGGGTTCATGCCCCCCCCCCCCCCCGATGTCTAGCTTGAATGGCAGAAACATGAGACTAGGGGATGTGTTATTGCCACCAGGGAGAAAACGATGGTACTTCTAAATGTGGTTGCAAGGATTGTTTACCTTACGCATAGTTTGTTAATGCGGTTGTCTGTTGCTTTGAGTTTACACTTTGGGTGGGGCTCACAACTTAATACCAGTGAGATGTTCGGGATAGATATCTCAAGGTGGATGATTAGTGAGTAGATGCTGATGAATAAACGGTCTACTTGTATTCACGTACTTCCCATACGATTGAGCCTCTAACTTTCTTGTAGCATAATTAGCATTGCGGTGCGTTTATAATTCTGTCATTTTCCTAGCTGTAATTTGTTCACCCAGTATAGTTGTTTTATCGTATTTTGGGAGAGATACATCACTAGTGAACATCATGGGACCCCGGTCCATATTTCCACCATTGTTTACACCTCAGTCATTTACTGATTTTATTTCCTTTTTGTTGCAATCATCGCTATTATTCCCGCTTGTGTTTTGATCCTTTGTAAACAACAGGACCGGAGAGATTGACAACCTCTCTGAAATCGTTGGGAGCAAAGTTATTTGTTTCTGTGTGCAGGTCCACGTCATAGTCAGAAGATCAGGCAAACTTCTGGCGCCATTGTCACCTACTTGCAGAACTTGGAGTCCTACTGGATTGATAACCTTGGTATATTCATTGAGGGAAATTTGCTGATATCTACTTCTTAACCTTCCACTTGGGGTAACCAATGAGGGGAGAGAAGCCATCACACCCTACCCCTCCTTATATAGGCCAAGGAGGGGTGCCACCCTCCTTCAACTTCCCATGTGGGACTAAACCTAAGGGGAGAGGAGGGGGTGTGCCATAAGGGGGGGGGAGGGGGGTGGGGGTGGGGCCCTCTCTTGGTGCCGTGGGCCAAGGGGGGAGACTCCCTCCTGCCCTAATGGGCCTTTTTAGGCCCATATGCCTTTTCTTCATATTTTAATTATATTTAATTATATTTTAATATTTAATTTTGTTAATTAAATAATAAAACATATTTAAATAATATTTTGAATCTTTCAAAATATCCAGAACTCCTTCCGGCACTTCCTGAAACAATTCTGCTTTTCTCTCTTATTTCATTGATGATTCCGAATATATCCTTATTGCGTTGAATACCCTTAAGTGTGACACCCTACGGTTCGGGAAAAAGAAGAGATGATCAGACACTCTCTGACCAATGACCATCATGTGGGACCTGGTTACAATCCTTGATGTGCCCCTGCGCTTCCATCGAGTTAACTTCATTGTTGATCTGTTAACGTTGAGTCCTGTTCCCTTTTTCCTAAGACACTTTGTTTGTCCGGGGTTTGATCGTTAGTATCCAATATACCTAGTTCATCCTCGTTATTAACAAACATGTTTAATCGTTCCCGTGATATTAAAACTCCGTGACCTAGTCACATGATTGTAATCTTTATGATGTAATATCACCGAGTGGGCCTGGAGTACCTATCCGTCACTCGGATGGACAAATCACGCTTTGATCTATTTGCATACTCATCGACATATCTATTTTGGAATACCCATATTTCAGTGAGGCGGTGGATGTAAATCAAGGCATCCTGATAGATAGCAATTACGTATGATCATTACGGTCTAAGGATCTGGTCACTACATTATAGTTATCGCAATGTTGAACTATGTGACTGGTTCACATTGCAACACTTCTGGTGGGTCTGTGTCCATCATATCATTCTCCCAATGACATGAACCCATTGTCAAAAGACTATTATATTCCCATGATCAGGAAACCTTAATCATTTGATTGCCCAATGGACTAGATACTAGAGTTAACTAGGGACTTGGTTGTTTGTATACCACACGTGTATTAAGGTTTTCGCTTAATACAATTATATCACAGTCTAAAACATACTATGAAGTAATGGAATATGCTAATAAACATATTTTATTTTCATCTAGGGCACATTCCCAATAGTACCTCCCCTGGTGCCCTCCTTCGGCCTATATTTAGCCCCCGTTCCGAAAACACTCGAGAGGCATTCCGTATCACGATTTTCACCATTGTTCCGCCGCCGCCGTGATCCCGAGATCGGGGGTGCCAAAAGACCCTGTCATGGCACCCTTGCAGAGGGAGGATTGATCTCCGGGAGCTCCTCCACAACCATGAGCGCTTCTCCGATGTGTCGAGAGTAGTCCACCTTGGACCATGGGTCCATGACCAGTAGCTATGTGATGTCTTTTCTCCAATCTTGTGCTTCAATTCTTAGCCCTTGTGAGCTTCCCTACATGATCAAGGCATCTTTGTAATAGTTTTTGTGTTTCTATGCTTTTTTTGCTGGGATCCGATGGATTATGAGATTATTTTCAGATTGTGATGAGTTATTTATTTGGTTCTCCTTTTATATATTAGTTCCTGAGTAATTCTTGCATGTTCTCTGTTGCTTTTTATTTCTTTGTCCAAGTAGTAGATTGGAACTACAAGAGGGAGCGTTATGCATGATTGTGGGTTCATGCCCCCCGATGTCTAGCTTGAGTGACAGAAACATGAGACTAGCGGATGTGTTGTTGCCACCAGGAAGAAAACAACGGTACTTGTAACTTTGGTTGCAAGGATTTTTTACCTTACACATAGTTTGTTAATGCAGTTGTTTGTTGCTTTGAGTATACACTTTGGGTGGGGCTCGCAACTTAATACCAGCAAGATGTTGTGGATAGATATCTCAAGGTGGATGATTAGTGAGTAGATGCTGATGAATAAATGGTCTACTTGTCTTGGCGTATTGCCCATACGATTGAGCCTCTAACTTTCTTGTAGCATAATTAGCATTGCGGTGCGGTTATAATTCTGTCAATTGCCTAACTGTAATTTGTTCACCCAACATAGTTGTTTGATCGTCTTTTGGGAGAGAGAAATCACTAGTGAACATCATGGGACCCCGGTCCATATTTCCACCTCAATCATTTACTGCTTTTATTTCCTTTTCGTTGTGATCACTGATGCTAGCAAGGAAGATAATTCTCTCGGTTATCTTTGGTTACCCCAAGTGGAAGGTGAGATGTAGCGTAGCAGAAAATTTCCCCTATGCAGAGGATAGGGTTTGTCTCCCGTAGGACTCGCAGAAATACAAGAAGGTGGTAAAGTGAAATATGGCGCCGAGGTTGCTAACTTCACCTAGACCTGCACACACAACAAGTAAATTTGCTCCCAACGAGTACAGAGGAGTTGTCAATTCCTCCGGCCTTGCTGTTTACAAAGGATCAACACAAGAGATAATAATAGTGGCAATTAAAAGTAAGAACTGAAAGTAAATTGAAGGTGTAAACAATGGTGGAAATATGGACCGGGGTCCCATGACGTTCACTAGTGATGTCTCTCTCCCAAATGACTATAAAAGTGCTAGCGAGGTAAAAAAATCTTAGCTGGGCAATTGACAGGATCATAATCGCACCGCAATGCTAACTATGCTACAAAAGAAAGGAAGAGGCTCTAAAGCAATGGGCAGTACGCCAAGGTAAGTAGACCGAAATCCATCTGCATCTACTACGAATCATCCACCTTGAGATATCTATCCATAACATCTCGCTGGTGTTAAGTTGCAAATCCCTCCCAGAGTGTAAACTCAAAGCAACAGATAACTACATTAAAAGAACTATGCGTAAAGTAAACAATCCTTGCACCCGAAGCTACAAGAACCGTTGTTTTATCCCTGGTGGCAACAGCACATCCCCTAGTCTCATGTTTCTGTCACTCAAGCTAGACATCAGGGGGCTGAACCCACAATCAAGCATAGTGCTCCCTCTTGGAGTTGCAACAAATCACTTGGCCAAAGCAAAATACGGCAACGGAGAACATGCAAGAATTTACTTAAGAAGACAAATATAAAAGAGAACCAAATATATTACTCATCACAATATGAACATAATCTCATAATCCATCAGATCCCAGCAAACTCAGCATAGCAACACAGAAAATTACAATGGTGCCTCGATCATGTGAGGCAGCTCACGAGGTCTCGAAAGTGGAAGCACAAAGAGGGGAGGAGAACATCACATAGCTACTGGTCATGGACCCATGATCCAAGGGGGATTACTCACAAGACATCCAGGAGGCGTCCATGGTGATGGATGGTCTCTCGTAGGGGGTTCCTCCTTCCGGCAGGGTGCCAGGGCAGATTCTCCTGGCAGCCCCGATCTTGAAACGGCGGCGGCGGTACAGAGAGGAGAACGGGAATAGCAGATCGATATTAGGGGTGTCCTCCGCGGGGGCTAAATATAGGCCAAAGGGGGCACCGAGAGGGGCCACAGGGCAGCCAGGAGGTCTCCTGGCACGCCCTAGGGTTGGGACGCGCCAGGGACCGTCCTGGGGCCCTGGTGGGTCCACCCCCTTCCATCTTTGGTTCTTTGGGAAGCTTCCGGGTCACTGATTTTTTATATAATATTTCTGGAATTTATTTGGCACTTTTAATGGCCGGAAAACCTGAAATACAAAAACAGCAGAAAACATGAACTGGCAACTGGGTGCACTGAGTTAATAGGTTAGTCCAAATATGATAAAAAGTGTATGAAAGTTCAAGAAAAACATGGCAAAGTCACACAAATCATGCATGGAGCAAGCAGAACTTATAGATACGTTTGGGACGTATCAATCACCACTACCATTCCCGCTTGTGTTTTGATTCTTTGTAAACAACAAGACCGGAGAGATTGAAAACCTCTCTGAATTCGTTGGGAGAAAAGTTATTTGCTTTTGTGTGCAGGTCCAGGTCAAGTGAGTAACTAATCTCAAACGGCGCCTTGCTCGTTTGACCACCTACTTGCAGAACTTGGATTCCTCCTCGATTCGATAAACCTTACAGTCTTTGTGTAAGGGAAACTTGTTGTTGTCTACTTCTTAACCTTCCTCTTGGGGTAACCAACGAGGGGAGAGAAGCCATGAACAAGTAGTAAATGTGAGCACAAACGGTATAACAATGGTGAGAAACAAGGCCTAGGCTTCATACTTTCACTAGTGGCAACTCCCAACAACATTAACATAGTCTAATCACATGACATTTTCAATAAAACATGCAATGAAGACGTACTCGGAGGTCATTCCATTGTGATCAAGAGTTAACGAGAATTATGTAGGGATAAAAAAGCAGACCTCAGAGTTCGTAGTTCTCATCTATGGATTTCCCAATGTCGCCGCGGCCATCCAAAGAGAGTACCACAATAAACACAATATATCTCAAGGATAGTCAAAGACAAGCACCAAGAGACTCTCAACCTTCAATCAATTCACAAAATAGGAATCACTCATGAAAATATTCTTTTAATCTATGTCCAATAGACCGCTGTCACCATGGTCTTGAAGATTATACTAGATAACGACAAGTGAGTACATAAAATCCAATACATAGAATAAGGGGAAACATCATGGAATCACCCTAGATTAACATAGCCTATTATCATAATCAAGATCACATCATGGGAGAGAGAATTAACCACCACTAGTGCAGGAGTTAGCTATCACGACACCCCTTTCCCAGTCCCTTGTCCGAAACTGTTAGCAATGCTATTAACACAAACGGTATACATGAAAAACGTGTGCTCAAAACTGAACCGTATGGGAAACGTACGCGAACGACCACAATTCTATAAATTATTGCGTGGGTGATGTAGGGCTGGCGGGTCTTTCAAAATTCGTCTGGGATACCTAGAGTGAAAGCCCACGGTTGCAAACAATGGACCACTAGCCCTTTATCTCAATCGTTAATATTTCCTCGAATGTTTGGGTTACCTAATCTTTCGGGAATGTTTCTAAAAATCCTTTCATTGGTGGGAACAAAGATGACGATTCGACCAAGCAACCGTCCGCATAAATATTCAGAGCACCCACGGTCGTAAACATTGAACCGCTAACCCTTGTTACCAATCGGTTGTGGTTAATGAAATGTGTGGGATATGTGCTTTATCAGGACCTGCACACAAAAAAGGTAACTTTGCTCCCAACGAGTACAGTTGAGTTTTCAATTCCTCCGGCCTTGCTGTTTACAAAGGATCAACGCAAGAGATAATAATAGTGGCAATTGAAAGTAAGAACTGAAAGTAAATTGAAGGTGTATTCAATGGTGGAAATATGGACCGGGGTCCCATGACGTTCACTAGTGATGTCTCTCTCCCAAAAGATGATAAAAGTGCTAGCGAGGTAAACAAATCAAAGCTGGGCAATTGACAGGATTATAAACGCACCGCAATGCTAACTATGCTACAAAAGAAAGGAAGAGGCTCTATATTAATGGGAAGTACGCCAAGGTAAGTAGACCGAAATCCATCTGCATCTACTACGAATCATCCACCTTGAGATATCTATCCAGAACATCTCGCTGGTATTAAGTTGCGAATCCCACCCAAAGTGTAAACTCAAAGCAACAGACAACTACATTAAAAGAACTATGCGTAAAGTAAACAATCCTTGCACCCGCAGCTACAAGCACCGTTGTTTTATCCCTGGTGGCAACAACACATCCCCTAGTCTCAAGTTTCTGTCACTCAAGCTAGACATCAGGGGGCTGAACCCACAATCAATCATAACGCTCCCTCTTGGAGTTGCAACAAATCACTTGGCCATTGCAAAATACGGCAACGGAGAACATGCAAGAATTTACTTAAGAACACAAATATAAAAGAGAACCAAATATATTACTCATCAAAATCTGAACATAATCTCATATTCCATCAGATCCCAGCAAACTCAGCATAGCAACACAGAAAATTACAAAGGTGCCTCGATCATGTGAGGAAGCTCACGAGGTCTCGAAAGTGGAAGCACAAAGAGGGGAGGAGAACATCACATAGCTACTGGTCATGGACCCATGGTCCAAGAGTGACTACTCACAAGACATCCGGGAGGCGTCCATGGTGATGGATGGTCTCCCGGAGGGGGTTCCTCCTTCCGACAGGATGCCGGGGCAGCTTCTCCTGGCAGCCCCGATCTTGAAACGGCGGCGGCGGCGGTACAGAGAGGAGAACGGGAATAGCAGATCGATATTAGGGTTTCCTCCGCGGGGGCTCAATATAGGCCAAAGGGGGCACCGAGAGGGGCCACAGGGCATCCAGGAGGTCTCCTGGCGCGCCCTAGGGTTGGGCCGCACTAGGGACCCTCCTAGGGCCCTGGTGGTTCCACCCCCTTCCATCTTTGGTTCTTCGGGAAGCTTCCGGGTCGCTGATTTTTTATATAATTTTTCCGGAATTTATTTGGCACTTTTAATGGCCGGAAAACCTGAAATACAAAAAAGCAGAAAACAGGAACTGGCAACTAGGTGCACTGAGTTAATAGGTTAGTCCAAATATGATAAAACATGTATGAAAGTTCAAGCAAAACAGGGCAAAGTCACACAAATCATGCATGGAGCAAGCAGAAATTATAGATACGTTTGGGACGTATCAACATCCCCAAGCTTAATTCCTGCTCGTCCTCGAGTAGGGAAATGATAACAAGCATAATTTCTGTGGCGACATGCCACAGAAACATATAAGGACTTTTGAGTAAAGCAATCAAAGCATGCAATTCAATTCAAGTCTTAACAAGCAAGAGTCTATATTAGCATTGACACAAGCAACAAAAGAACAAAGGGTGCAAGAGCTCTCGCTGTCCGTGACTCGAATGTCTCCAAATGGTGTTTGCGTGCAAGCAGAAGACTGGGAAAAGAGAGAGAAAAAAGGTTGTTGAGAACTACTATCTACTAAAGTTTCACACTTAGTGTCCTTTGGATTCTTATCTTGACTCGTGTCCAGACCACTAGTCAGGTACAATTCAAACTGATCCACTCCCTTCCGATATTTTGAGCACTCATGCAATGGATGAGCGTGAGCAAGAAAGTTGACACCTAAAAGGCAGAACAGAAAGAAGGTGGAGGAGGAAGACAAAAAAGGTGTGAAAGGCTCACATGAATGAGGACAATCATAGGCGAGAGAAGGCCATATGATAGATATGATGTGAGGAGTAGGGATTGCCATGCAACGGATGCACATGTGAACTAAAAACTCTCAATTGGAACTAGTGGGGGTGCATCCAACTTGCTTGCTCAAGAAGACCTAGAGCTCGTTTGAGGAGGCTCATCATTGGAATATACAAGCCAAGTTCTATAGTGTGAAGGGTCCCCACATAGCTATATGCATGTATGATAATCTCTATGGAGTACAAGGGATAGAGGATGAAGTACTAGTGTGGATCTTTCAAAAGGAATAGTAGTGTGCCCCTTCTCTTTTTTTTCTCTTTTTTCTATTTTTTTGTATTTTTTTGGTGGCCTCAATGGCTCTTTCTATTTAACTCTCGTTTTTCCTCTTTGGGATCTTTTGATTTTGTCCTCTTTGGGACCTGTTCCTCACTTTAGGGGCAACACTCTATATTTTACAAGAATATAGGAGATCTTTCACACTTTACAAGGGTACTCACATAAAGAAGATGTAACTATCGTGATGAAAATGTATGCCACTGCCAGAATAGCAGGATATGCAATGATACTAGCGCGTCATGTAGCAATGATTAGGGCGAGGCCCAACTAGCACGCGGCTCATCGATCAAGCAAGTAGCATGTATGACATGAAGATCAAGTCATGATACGGTGGATGTTGCATGGCAATGTATCTTGGAAAGGCTATGGAAATGCCTTGATAGGTAGGTATGGTGGCTGTTTTGAGGAAGGATATAAGGAGGTATATGATGACAGAGCGTATCATGCCAAGGGTTTGGATGTACCGGCGAAGGTGGACGCCAACTCTCGGAGTGAGAAGAAGGCAATGCACGGCACGGGAAAGGCTAAAAAAATATGGGAGGTAGAAGTGTGAACTTTCGAATACTCACATTAGTTTGAAGAACTCATGCACTTATTCTCGGTAAATCTCAATCTAATCAGGAGCTTCACAAAGAGACAAGTACCCCGAGGAGGAGTGTATGGGGGTTTGGTTATCCTTGCGCATCCTCGACTCATGGTACATGAGTGTACTCTAATATTCGAACCCTCCAGAGGTTAGTGATCCATCTAGTAGCTAGAGTTCTCAACAGGGGTTTTGGTTTCCGGAAATCACACGGATTGCCCAAAATACGACATCTATCACTAATAGGCTAAAGCTCTTGACACCATAAGTTCAAAAATTACTCTAGTCAATACCTCAAAACTATTGCAAGTTACTACTACAAAGAGAATAGCAACTTCAAGTACCTACTTTCTAGTCAAGACACAAAACTCAGTGCAACAGGCAAACTCTCTAAACAAGATAAAACATGCAACCTATAGAAAGTTTAAACTATGACAAAATAAAAGCTCTAGAAGAAAACTAAAGCACTACAACTAAACATGGCAGCAACTAAGAAAAGAAAAAGAACAACTCACAGCTAAGAAAATACGCATGCAAATCCTATGAGGAGTTGTAGTTCAAGCGGTGCGTGTTTCTCTCCCACACAAAAGAAAGTTTGGGTCTAACTTGTTATTACAGAAAACAAAGCAAAAAAAAAACCTAAGAAAAGTAAAGAGCGAGACGCTCCAAGCATAGCACATAACGCATGAAGTGATAAAAATATAGTGCAACGAGGGACGAACTGATAATTGTTGATGAAGAAGGGGATGCTCGGGGGCATCCCCAAGCTTAGACTCTTGAGTCTCCTTGAATATTTGTTGGGGGTGCACATGGGCATCCCCAAGCTTGAGCGTTTGAAACTCCATGATCTTCTTTCATCATCTTCCATTGCACACTTGAAAACTCCATTCATACATAACTCATTGTAAACTGATTAGAGAGGTTAGTACCCTATTAAAATAATTTTCCTCTACTGAAAATAAAGATATTATTGAATAGCTACTGTTTCTCAAGATTGCCAAAAAGTTTTTGCAAATAAAAAGGAAGTTTAAGGTTTGCAAAAGTTAGGAGAGACAAAACGTGGCAGAATCTGTGAAAAACAGAACAACAGGTAGTAAAATTTTTTTAGGGGCACTTCTGCAACTCAAATAAAAAACTAAGAACATAAGAAAATTACGTGATTGTATAGAGCATGCTGTGTAAAAAATTCAGCTCAAAAAGATGAACTGTTAATTTACTATGATTTTTCCTGTCACGAGGACATAATCTGTTTTCTGGACAGCATGTCGCAACTTTCACTTCCCTTCTCATATGAGGCTATATTTGGCAAAAAGATTGAAAATAAAGATACAATGATGTTGCTACAGTAGTAAAAATCATCAAGACCACTAAAAAGAGAAGTAAAAACATCTTGGGTTGCCTCCCAACAAGCGCTTTATTTTACGCCTTTAAGCTAGGCAAAAAGCAAAAGATCAAAGCTCTCCAAAGTCATCAGAATCACCAAGAATTTCAAAAGGGTTTTCAATTAGCTCATCCTTGTTCTTCCGAGGGAAGAGGTACGTACCTTTTTCCTTACCACACAAGCATATTTGTCCTTTACCTATATCAATGAAGCCTTTCATGGCTTAGAGGAAGTCCCTTCCAAGCACTCTATTTCCTCGTTTGGTCTTCATGATGGCAAAGTCAATTTCTACGCTCCTTTTAAGAAACATGACTTGGACATATTTTAATCTTCCTTGGATCTCAGAAATATCACCATTAGAATGTTCATGGAAAGATGGAAATTTGTCCATGCTTGCAAGGTACAAAGAATCATAAATAAAGCTTGGCATTATAAAAACTGTAGATCCAATGTCACAAAAAGCAAGGAAGTTTTAGTTAGAGATAACAATCCTAACAAAGGGCTCCCAATCATTTTCTATTTCCAAAATTTCCTCTTTAGGAGGGTTTGGCTTTTCTATTCCTTTTAAGTCTAGAGCATCAAGCTTCTTCACGATAGTAGCAATTCTGTCTACAATAGTATCGAGACCATCATAAACAAAATAACTAGATAAACCATGTATAATTTCAGGAGCTCTAGCTTCATCACACTCTAAAAAGTCTCCTTCATCTATAAGATCAAGAGAGTTCTTACACCACTTAAAAAGGCCAAAGTAAAAATTTCTAAGCACAATTCTTATAGGTAACCAAGGAATATTTGCCTTATATGCTTCAGAAATTATGTCCCATGCCTTTTTCATATTTTCCCCGTTCCTTTGAAGGAAATCCAAGACCTCGGATTCCCTCATAGTACCAACTCCTAACATACTTGACCACATGAAAAAGGTAACAAGTATTTTTGGTATTTTTTATAAGGGACACAAAAGTAAAAACTAAATGGTAAACTAACAAAACTAAAAAGCAAAGATAAAAGATAGTGTGCAACTCCACTATCTTGTAGACTGAAGTCCCCGGCAACGGCGCCAAAAATTTCTTGATGCTAGCAAGGAAGATAATTCTCCCGCTTCTTGTTGGTTACCCCAAGTGGAAGGTGAGATGTAGCGTAGCAGAAAATTTCCCCTATGCAGAGGATAGGGTTTGTCTCCCGTAGGACTCGCAGAAATATAGAAGGTGGTAAAGTGAACAATGGCGCCGTGGTTGCTAACTTCACCTGGACCTGCACACACAACAAGTAAATTTGCTCCCAACGAGTACAGAGGAGTTGTCAATTCCTCCGGCCTTGCTGTTTACAAAGGATCAACACAAGAGATAATAATAGTGGCAATTAAAAGTAAGAACTGAAAGTAAATTGAAGGTGTAAACAATGGTGGAAATATGGACCGGGGTCCCATGACGTTCACTAGTGATGTCTCTCTCCCAAATGACTATAAAAGTGCTAGCGAGGTAAAAAAATCTTAGCTGGGCAATTGACAGGATCATAATCGCACCGCAATGCTAACTATGCTACAAAAGAAAGGAAGAGGCTCTAAAGCAATGGGCAGTACGCCAAGGTAAGTAGACCGAAATCCATCTGCATCTACTACGAATCATCCACCTTGAGATATCTATCCATAACATCTCGCTGGTGTTAAGTTGCGAATCCCTCCCAGAGTGTAAACTCAAAGCAACAGATAACTACATTAAAAGAACTATGCGTAAAGTAAACAATCCTTGCACCCGAAGCTACAAGAACCGTTGTTTTATCCCTGGTGGCAACAGCACATCCCCTAGTCTCATGTTTCTGTCACTCAAGCTAGACATCAGGGGGCTGAACCCACAATCAAGCATAGTGCTCCCTCTTGGAGTTGCAACAAATCACTTGGCCAAAGCAAAATACGGCAACGGAGAACATGCAAGAATTTACTTAAGAAGACAAATATAAAAGAGAACCAAATATATTACTCATCACAATATGAACATAATCTCATAATCCATCAGATCCCAGCAAACTCAGCATAGCAACACAGAAAATTACAATGGTGCCTCGATCATGTGAGGCAGCTCACGAGGTCTCGAAAGTGGAAGCACAAAGAGGGGAGGAGAACATCACATAGCTACTGGTCATGGACCCATGATCCAAGGGGGATTACTCACAAGACATCCAGGAGGCGTCCATGGTGATGGATGGTCTCTCGGAGGGGGTTCCTCCTTCTGGCAGGGTGCCAGGGCAGATTCTCCTGGCAGCCCCGATCTTGAAACGGCGGCGGCGGTACAGAGAGGAGAACGGGAATAGCAGATCGATATTAGGGGTGTCCTCCGCGGGGGCTAAATATAGGCCAAAGGGGGCACCGAGAGGGGCCACAGGGCAGCCAGGAAGTCTCCTGGCACGCCCTAGGGTTGGGACGCGCCAGGGACCGTCTTGGGGCCCTGGTGGGTCCACCCCCTTCCATCTTTGGTTCTTTGGGAAGCTTCCGGGTCACTGATTTTTTATATAATATTTCTGGAATTTATTTGGCACTTTTAATGGCCGGAAAACCTGAAATACAAAAACAGCAGAAAACATGAACTGGCAACTGGGTGCACTGAGTTAATAGGTTAGTCCAAATATGATAGAAAGTGTATGAAAGTTCAAGCAAAACATGGCAAAGTCACACAAATCATGCATGGAGCAAGCAGAACTTATAGATACGTTTGGGACGTATCAATCACCACTACCATTCCCGCTTGTGTTTTGATTCTTTGTAAACAACAATACCGGAGAGATTGAAAACCTCTTTGAATTCGTTGGGAGAAAAGTTATTTGCTTTTGTGTGCAGGTCCAGGTCAAGTGAGTAACTAATCTCAAACGGCGCCTTGCTCGTTTGACCACCTACTTGCAGAACTTGGATTCCTCCTCGATTCGATAAACCTTACAGTCTTTGTGTAAGGGAAACTTGCTGTTGTCTACTTCTTAACCTTCCTCTTGGGGTAACCAACGAGGGGAGAGAAGCCATCAACAAGTAGTAAATGTGAGCACAAACGGTATAACAATGGTGAGAAACAAGGCCTAGGCTTCATACTTTCACTAGTGGCAACTCCCAACAACATTAACATAGTCTAATCACATGACATTTTCAATAAAACATGCAATGAAGACGTACTCGGAGGTCATTCCATTGTGATCAAGAGTTAACGAGAATTATGTAGGGATAAAAAAGCAGACCTCAGAGTTCGTAGTTCTCATCTATGGATTTACCAATGTCGCCGCGGCCATCCAAAGAGAGTACCACAATAAACACAATATATCTCAAGGATAGTCAAAGACAAGCACCAAGAGACTCTCAACCTTCAATCAATTCACAAAATAGGAATCACTCATGAAAATATTCTTTTAATCTATGTCCAATAGACCGCTGTCACCATGGTCTTGAAGATTATACTAGATAACGACAAGTGAGTACATAAAATCCAATACATAGAATAAGGGGAAACATCATGGAATCACCCTAGATTAACATAGCCTATTATCATAATCAAGATCACATCATGGGAGAGAGAATTAACCACCACTAGTGCAGGAGTTAGCTATCACGACACCCTTTTCCCAGTCCCTTGTTCGAAACTGTTAGCAATGCTATTAACACAAACGGTATACATGAAAAACGTGTGCTCAAAACTGAACCGTATGGGAAACGTACGCGAACGACCACAATTCTATAAATTATTGCGTGGGTGATGTAGGGCTGGCGGGTCTTTCAAAATTCGTCTGGGATACCTAGAGTGAAAGCCCACGGTTGCAAACAATGGACCACTAGCCCTTTATCTCAATCGTTAATATTTCCTCGAATGTTTGGGTTACCTAATCTTTCGGGAATGTTTCTAAAAATCCTTTCATTGGCGGGAACAAAGATGACGATTCGACCAAGCAACCGTCCGCATAAATATTCAGAGCACCCACGGTCGTAAACATTGAACCTCTAACCCTTGTTACCAATCGGTTGTGGTTAATGAAATGTGTGGGATATGTGCTTTATCAGAAACGCTTGTAAAAATCTAAGTGCTGGTGTTCGACGGCACACAATTCGTACAATCAACTGTGTGTGATAACTACTAATAGCATTGACAGTTGCTTGAAATGAACCGCTAGATTCTTCTATGTATTTTATGTTTATTTAAAATTTGCTAGTTTCTCTTGGCAGACGTTCTGAACTACAAAATTGTGTGCAATGATATGGTGTAACACGACAGGTAAGTTTTTGAAAATGTCTGCTTTCTAGGCACACATTTTACGACTGCAACCCGTTTAAGATATCATGACAACACAAACATTTCTGTGAAGAGAAGAAATGTCTGCTCTGCCAGCCATAGGATTATAATTCTACACTATTTACCTATAACACGTGTGTGATACCTTGTGCACTTTTTAGAAAAATTGAATGAAAGAGTAACGAGAACCATGCGATATAGAAGCATCACACACGATTGGTTTAATACAACCGCCATGTGTCAACCCCTCATCTTCCTGGGCGTCGTGTCGGCTTGTACCCGCCGATGACTTCTAGTCAAACAGATCGAACACCGCTTGATCGTTTGCGATGGCCACGCGTACGCTCACGATTCAGCTGAGCAGGCATAAGGTCACGCGCGCAACCGCGCAAGCTCCCTCACACAACCGCACAACCTTCCCGCCCATAGCAAAAAACCCCAATGCGGGCCATAAAGAGTGTCATCTTGGGGACACAGGAGCCGCATTCACATCCCATTATTTTTCCCTCTCTTCCCACAGATCAACCATGGGTCCGGTGCGCCGTACCACAACTGATCTTGAGGTAGTGACTCCGCCGGCAGCTCCAGCGGTGGTGCCGAACAACTCCTTGCTATATCCAGTACCTTTACTGTTACCACGAGCGAGCCGCACTCCCCGACGGTATGCACACATCAACCCTTTCTCCCGCAATGCCAGTCCCATAGCACGCGTCGAGCGCATCGGGCGCATCCATCGCGTTGCCATACTAGCGCCGACGGGCACCATCAGGGGTGAGGCGCGGACCCTTCGGACGCAGGCGCGTGCAATACAGGCGGAGGCGCGCGGCATGCAGGAGGAGTTGAGCAGCATCCAGGCGGCATGCAGGAGGAGGGGAGCACCATCCGGGCGTAGGGGCGGCATGCAGGCACCGGCGAGCACCCTCTAAGCGCCGGCGACACCGTTGAGCGTTTCAATGCCTTCATCGCAGAGGAGGAGGAAAGGGAGATGGCTATGGCAGTGGAAGCTTCCCTCCGTGAGGAGGAATATCGTCAGCGTGATCTGGCGAGGTATGAGGAAAACACCCGTTTCGCGGAAGGGCATCAGGAGCGGATGGAGGATGCCCATAGACGGAGGTGTTTGTCCTCCGGTGGCTCCAACTGATCTACGCGCGCGGCAGGGAGCATTTAGCTAGTAGTATATATTTTGGGTTCATCAGTATGTAGTCGATGGACTGCTAGCGTAGTTGAAATGAGCGAGATAGGAGGGTAAAAGCTATTTCAGTACGTACTTGACGCTAGTTTAGGGTTTATTTTGGTTAGTTATTATAGTTGAACAAATTGGAGAAAAGGAACCATGCTCCTTTATGCAATGGAGATTTATGTTATGCAATGAAAATCTATTGTCAATGAATCCTATGTGTGTATTGCTCTTGTTTGATTGATTTCCAGATGCAAAGTCTTGTTCAGATACAGATATAGAATGGCATACAGGTCATTAAAACAGACTGTTGGCAATGCGCGACCGCTCGCGCCAGTATTTCCATTGCAGATTTCGGTGCGCATTTTGCGAAAAGGAATAGTAGTTGCCTTAGGGTAGAATCTTGGGACCAGCGATGAGATGGAACTAGTCCCGGTGAGGAGCGGTGGTGCGTGCTCATGGCACGCGGCAGTCTAGTCAACCCTGTTCGCATGCCACGCCCTCTCATCTAATCATCGCACAGCTAGCTGTGCCTGCGGACACTCATGAGCCTCGATCGCTTGGAAAATAATTGCACACATAATCATTTGTACAAAATACATCAAATTCCCCCTCAATTGCCTCCAAACCATCCCAATTCTATATACAAGAGAGGAACAAGGGATTTCATTGTTCACCAGACTAGCTAAACAACGGATATTTAACTACGATAATAAGATAACTAACGCCAGCTATAGCATATTGACTTGACCAAGAAAAATTTCCATGCACTTGGTCATCATCTTGACTCGCATGGAAGGCTCGAGATCTTCATCGTTGGCGACCATTTCCTTGAACAATTGGTATGCATTAGCTCTCAGATTGATGGCTTCAAGCTTGGAAATGGCAGAGGCAGTGGTCAAATCCACGTGATCGTCGTCGCTTTGGGCCACCCCCGCCTCCTTAAGCTTGAGAAATTTAGTGAGTTTTGCCACAGAATCATACATTTCCAAGGCCTCAACTCTGCGCTTCCTCGCAACATGGGCTTCCATATAGGCCCTTGACGCGTTCTCCGCGGTCTTAGAGGCGAGGTCCTCCGCTTTGTTCGCGACTTCAGTCAATCGAGTTTCTTCTGCCGTCGCGTTCATGGCGGTCTGAGCCCAGACATCCGCCTTTGTCGTGGCAATCTGCGACTGTAAGGTCGATATGGCCAACATGACAAATAACATGTTGGTATTCTCCTCCGCCTGCGAGATGGTGATGTCTACACACGCTTCTATTCTTGTAGACTATGTTGGGCCTCCAAGCGCAGAGGTTTGTAGGACAGCATCAATTTCCCTCAAGTGGAAGACCTAAGGTTTATCGAACTCAGGGAAGTAGAGGTTGAAGATGGTCTCTCTGGAGCAACCCTGCAATTAAGATACAAGACGTCTCTTGTGTCCCCAACACACCTAATACAACTAGGAGTTCTGTAGGTGCACTAGTTTGGCGAAGAGATGATAAAATATGGATGATAGGTGTGGCAAAACAAGGTAATATAAATCCATAATAAAAAGTGCAGCAAGCAAACATGTGACAAAAGTGAGCACAAACGGTATAACAATTGTGGAAACAAGGCCTAGGATTCATAATTTCACTAGTGGCAACTCCCAACAACATTAACATAGTCTAATCACATGATATTTCCCATAAAACATGCAATGGAGACGCACTCGGAGGTCAATCCTTTGTGGTCAAGAGAGGACGAGAATTATGTAGGGCTACAAAAGCACACCTCAGAGTTCGTAGTTCTCAATCTATGGATTTACCAATGTCACCGTGGCCATCCAAAGAGAGTACGACAATCACCACAACATATCTCAAGGATAGTCAAAGACAAGCACCAAGAGACTCTCAATCTTCAATCAACACACAAAAGAGGAAATCACTCATGAAAATATTCTTCTAATCCATGTCCAATAGACCGCAGTCACCTTGGTCTCGGGGATTATACTAGATAAGATCAAGTGAGTACATCAATCCAATACATAGAGGAAGGAGAAATATCATGGGATCACCCTAGATTAACATAGCATATGATCACAACGAAGATCACATCATGGGAGAGAGAATTGACCACATAGCTACTGGTAGAAACCTTAGCCCCGAGGAGGGACTACTCCCGCATCATGGAGGGAGGAAGCAACGACGATGGAGATGAATCCGGGGGCACTTCCCCGTCCCGGCAGGGTGCCGACACAGGAATTCTGGCCCCCCAAAGCTTGTTGGCGATGACGGCGGAGATCGGAATTGCTTCTCGAGAAAAAGGGTCTAGAATCAGGGTTTTCGCGACGGGAGTATAAATAGGAGCCAAAGGGGGGCACCGGGCGGGGACCAGGAGTCCAGGTGGCCTCCCGGCGCGGCCAAGCCATAGGCCGCGCCACCTGGCCGCCTGGGCACCAGGTGGGGCCCTCTGGCCCTTTTTTGGTGAATCCGGAAGCTTCCGGAATGCTGATTTTCTCGAATTTTTGGAGCACTTTTAATATGGGGGAAACCTGAAATACAAAAACAGCAAAAAACAGAAACTGGCATTGGGGTCCACTGAGTTAATAGGTTAGTCCAAATATGATAAAAAGTGTATCTAAAACATAGCAATATCACACAAAACATGCATGGAGCAAGCAGAAATTATATATACGTTTGGGACGTATCAACATCCCCAAGCTTAATTCCTGCTCGTACTCGAGTAGGTAAATGATAACAACCATAATTTTTGTGGTGACATGCTAGCAACCATATAAGAACTTTGAAAAGTAAAGTAATCAAGGTATGTGATTCAATTCAAGTCATAACATGCAAGAGTCTATATTAGCATTCAAACAAGAAACGAAAGAACATTAGGTGCAAGAGCTCTCGCTGTCCGTGAATCGAATGTATCCAAATGGTGATTGCGTGCAAGAAGGGGTATATGGAATACGAGAAAAAAGAGTATTTTTGTGTTGAGAATTCAATCTACTAAAGTTTCACACTTGGTCTTCTTTGGAATCTTATCTTGACTCGTCCCCAGACCACTAGCCAGGTACAAGTTAATTTGATCCACTCCTTTTCGATATTTTGAGCACTCATGCAATGGATGAGCGTAAGTATAATAGTTGACACTTATAATGCCAAAGAGAGAAATATGGTGGAGGAGGAAGACAAAAAGGTGAGAAAGGCTCACATCAATGAGGACAATGATAGGCGAGAGAGGGCCAAATGATAGATATGATGTGAGAAGTAGGGATTTCCATGCAACGGATGCACATATGAGATAAATAAAATCTCCGATGGAACTAGTGGTGGTGCATCCAACTTGCTCGCTCATGAAGACCTAGAGCTCTTTTGAGGAGGCTCATCCTTGGAATATGCAAGCCAAGTTCTATAGTGTGAAGGTCCCCACATAACTATATGCATAAATGATCATCTCTATGGAGTACAAGGATAAGAGGGAGTACTAGTGTGGATCTTTCAAAATGATAGTAGTGTTGCCCCTTTCTATCTTTTTATTTTCTTTTTCTCTTTTTTCAGTTTTTTGTATTTTTTGGTGGCCTCAATGGACCTTTCTATTTAACTCTCATTTGTCCTCTTTGGGATCTTTTATTTTGTCCACTTTGGGATCTTTTCCTCACTTAAGGGCAACACTCTAATTTACAAGAGGGTATAGAAGATCTTTCACACTTTACAAGGTACTCAAAACAAAAAGAAGATGTAGCTATCATGATGTATGCAATGTACGCCGCTGCCAGTGTAGCAGGAACATGTATGACATGAAGATCAAGTCATGAAGAGGTGGATGTTGCATGGCAATATATCTCGGAAAGGCTATGGAAATGCCTTAATAGGTAGGTATGGTGTCTATTTTGAGGAAATATATAAGGAGGTTTATGATGACAGAGCGTATCATGCCAATGGTTTGGATGTACCGGCAAAGGTGGATGCCAACTCTCGAAGTGAGAAGAAGACAATGCACGGCACAGGAAAAGCTAGCAAATATGAGGAGGTGGAAGTGTCAACTTTCAATACTTACATTAGTCCGAAGAACTCATGCACTTATTATCGATAACTCTCAATCTAATAAGGAGGTTCACAAAGAGACAAGTACTCCGAGGAGGAGTGTATGGGGGTTTGGTTATCCTTGCGCATCCTCGACTCATGGTACGTGAGTGTACTCTAATATCCGATCCCTCCAAAGATTAGCGATCCATCTAGTTGCTAGAGTTCTCAACTACTTTTTGTAGGTTTTGAAAATAAACACGGATTTCCAAAAATACGACACCTATCACTAATAGGCTAGATCTGTTGACACAAAAATTCAAACATTACTCACATCAATGCTTCAAAACTATTGCATGTTACTACTAAAATTAAATAGCAACCTCAATTACCTACTTTCA
This sequence comes from Bromus sterilis, assembly GCA_950022295.1. Lineage (NCBI taxonomy): Eukaryota > Viridiplantae > Streptophyta > Magnoliopsida > Poales > Poaceae > Bromus > Bromus sterilis. Next base: position 284,223,950 of record OX465597.1, read on the forward strand.
AGACAAGACACAACTCAGTGCAACAACCAACTCTCTTAACAATATAAACATGAAAACTAAAGAGAGTTCCATCAAGAAACTAAACAAAAGCCAAGGCTCTTGCTAAAGAGAAACTAAGACTAAAACTAAACATGGCAGTAGCTACGAAAAGATAAAGAACACACAACAACAAAAAGATATGCATGAAAAATTCTATGATGTGTTCTAGATTTTGAAAGTGGAGCGTGTTTCTCTCCCACAAAAATTAAGATGGGGTCTAACTTGTTATGAAAAGCAAGCAAAGCTAAAGAAAACTAAAAATAAAACTTAAGAGCGAGACGCTCCAAGCATAGCACATAACGCATGAAGTGATAAAAATATAGTGAGACGAAGGACGAACTGATGATTGTTGATGGAGAAGGGGATGTTCGGGGGCATCCCCAAGCTTAGACGCTTGAGTCTCCTTGAATATTTGTTGGGGATGCATCGGGGCATCCCCAAGCTTGAGCGTTTGACACTCCCGAATCTTCTTTCATCATCTTCCATCGCACACTTGAAAACTCCCTTCATACACAACTCATCATAAGCTGATTAGAGAGGTTAGTACCCTTAATAAAATATTTTTCCCCACTGGATATAAAGATATTATTGAAGAGATACTTTTTCTCAAGATTTCCAAAAGGTTTTTTTCAAATAAAAAGCAATCTTAAGATTTGCAAAAGTAAGGAGAGACAAAACGTTGTAGAATCTGTGAAAACAGAACAGCAGGTAGTAGAGAATATTTTCGGGGTCCTTCTGCAACTCAAATAAAAAAACTAAGAACATAGGAAAGTTCCGCGATTGTATAGAGCACGCTGTGTAAAAATTTCAGCTAAAAAAGATGAACTGGTGATTTGATCCGATTTTTTCCGACAAGAGGACATAATCTGTTTTCTGGACAACATGTCACAACTTTCGCTTCCCTTATCATAAGAGGCTATAACTTGGCACAAAGCTTGAAAATAAATATACAATGATGTTGCTACAGTACTAACAATAATGAAGATCCCTAAAAACAGAAGTAAAAACTCAAACTAAAGATAACAAGGGTTGTCTCCCTAGAGCTCTTTCTTTATAGCCATAAAGATAGGCTTAAGATTTTAATGATGCTCTCGTAGGAATAAGAGTTGAAGCACAAAAGAGAGCATAAAGAAAAAAAAACCAAACACATTTAAGTCTAACATGCTTCCTATGCAAAGGGATCTTGTAGAGAAATAACTCATTGAAGCATAAAGATATTAGCATAGGAAGGCAAAATAAGTGCAACTTCAAAACCTTCAACATAAAGAGAGGGAACTTGATATTATTGAAATATATATAAGCATATGTTCCCCTATCATAATGATTTTCAGTGGGATCATGGATAAACTCAACAATATAAGTATCACATAGAAAATTCTTATCATGATCCACAAGCATAGAAAATTTATTACTCCCCACATAAGAAAAATCCTTCTCATTAGTAATAGTGGGAGAAAACTCAAGAAAATAGCTATCAAATGAATCATTCTTATCATGATACACTTGCAAACATTTATTATTTATAGCATAAGTGTCATCACAATAATCATCATAGATAGGAGGCAAAGTATCATCAAAATAAATTTCCTCATCAAAACTTGGTGGGTTAAAAAGATCATCTTCATCAAACGTAGCATCCCCAAGCTTATAACTTTGCATATAATTAGCATCAAAGGTATTCAAAGAAGACATACTAGTAACATTAGAATCATGAAGAGAATAAAAATAAAGTTCCATAGGTTTTTTTATTTTCTCTTCAAACACTTCATGTCCCAATTCAAGGTAGAGCTCATAAAGCTCTCACATTTTTTTCCATAAGCCTAACTAGTGAAAAATAAAAATAGGAAATGAAAAGATTTAATTGCAAGATCTAAAGATATACCTTCAAACCTTACCTCTCCGGCAACGGCGCCAGAAATAGCTTGATGTCTACACACGCTTCTATTCTTGTAGACTATGTTGGGCCTCCAAGCGCAGAGGTTTGTAGGACAACAACAATTTCCCTCAAGTGGATGACCTAAGGTTTATCGAACTCAGGGAAGTAGAGGTTGAAGATGGTATCTCTCAAGCAACCCTGAAATTAAGATAGAAGAAGTCTCTTGTGTTCCCAACACACCTAATACAACTAGGAGTTGTATAGGTGCACTAGTTTGGCAAAGAGATGATAAAATATGGATGATAGGCGTGGCAAAACAAGGTAATATGAATCTGTAATAAAAAGTGCAGCAAGCAAACACGTGACAAAAGTGAGCACAAAAAGTATAACAATGGTGGAAACAAGGCCTAGGCTTACTTTCACTAGTGGAAAATCCCAACAACATTAACATAGTCTACTCACATAATATTTCCTATAAAACATGCAAAGGAGACGCACTCGGAGGTCAATCCTTTGTGGTCAAGAGAGGACGAGAATTATGTAGGGCTACAAAAGCACACCTCAGAGTTCGTAGTTCTCAATCTATGGATTTCCCAATGTCACCGCGGCCATCCAAAGAGAGTACCACAATCACCAAAACATATCTCAAGGATAGTCAAAGACAAGCACCAATAGACTCTCAATCTTCAATCAACACACAAAAGAGGAAATCACTCATGAAAATATTCTTCTAATCCATGTCCAGTAGACCGCTATCACCTTGGTCTCGGGGATTATACTAGATAAGATCAAGTGAGTACATCAATCCAATACATAGAGGAAAGGGAAATATCATGGGATCACCCTAGATTAACATAGCCTATGATCACAATGAAGATCACATAATGGGAGAGAGAATTGACCACATAGCTACTGGTAGAAACCTTAGCCCCAAGGAGGGACTACTCCCGCATCATGGAGGGAGGAAGCAACAACGATGGAGATAAATTCGGGGGGAATTATGGCCCCCCGAAGCTTGTTGGCGATGGCGACGGAGATCGGAATTGCTTCTGGAGAAAAGGGGTCTAGAATCAGTGTTTTCATGACGCGAGTATAAATAAGAGCCAAAGGGGGGCACCGGGGGGGGGGGGCATGAGTCCAGGCGGCCTCCCTGCGCGGCCAAGCCCTAGGCCGCGCCACCTGGCCGCCTGGGCACCAGTTGGGGTCCCTCTGGCCCTTCTTCGGTGAATCCGGAAGCTTTCGGAACGCTGATTTTTTATCTGATTTTCCCTAATTTTTGGAGCACTTTTAATATGGGGGAAACCTGAAATACAAAAACAGCAGAAAACAGAAACTGGCACTGGGGTGCACTGAGTTAATAGGTTAGTCCAAATATGATCAAAAGTGTATGAAAGTGTATCTAAACCATAGCAATATCACACAAAACATGCATGGAGCAAGCATAAATTATAGATACGTTTGGGACGTATTAGATGGTGGTCGGATATTCAAGTATCATTGGTGGTGAGGGGGGCCACTTGGCGACCTTGATGGAGAGTCCATGGTTGCGATGGGAATCGAGGAAGGAACAACATGTAGTATTAATTATATGGGAGCGTTGAGGGGAGGAGGGGTTTAACCTCACGGACTGAGCTTCACTGAACTAAATCACATGACTTTGGGTGCATGACAGATGGGTCCAACAGCTGGTGGGCCCACCTCTCATGCACCCAAAGTCATGTGACTTGAGTCACTGAAGTTGGATCCCTCTCTCACGGTGAGCTGGCACTATTCCCGGTGAGGAGCGGTGGTGCGTGTTCCTAACACAATCCCGTCTAGTCAAACCTGTTCACACGCCACACCTCTCTCGTCTAATCATCTGACACCTAGCTGTGCCTGTGGACAGTCGCGAGCCTAGATTGGAAAACTTGTTCATCATCTTGAATCGCATGGAAGGCTCGAGATCTTCATCGTTGGCCGCCATTTCCTTGAACAATTGGTAGGCATCAGCTCTCTGATTGCTGCCTTCAACCTTGGAAATGGCAGAGGCAGTGCTAAAATCCATGTGCTCGTCATCGCTTCGGGCCACCCCGCCTCCTTAATTAAGCTTGAGAGATTTAGTGAGTTCTGTCGCGGAATCTTGCATTTCTTAGCCATGTTTGCGATGTGAAAGCAGGAAGAACATGTAGTAGTATTTGGGAGCGGTGAGGGAAGGAGGGGTTTAACATGAAAGGCCCTGTCTCACGGTGAGCTAGCACTAGTCCCAGTGAGGAGCGGTGGTGCGCGCGTGCTCCTGGTACCCTGCCCTCGAGTCAAATTTGTTCGCACGCCACGCCTCTCCTGTCTAATCACCGCATTGTGCATGTGGACAGTCCCGAGGCTAGCTGCTAGTAGCTAGACGCGGAGTAGTAATATTTTGCGGTGAAATCTGATATGGCTGAGAACAAATCATGCGAACAACACAAAAGATTTATTACAGGTTCCCCGCTACTTAGTTCATCACCTGCGATACACTGGAGTTCTTCGTCGACTAAAACCATAAAAACTTAAACTAGATAGGTCTGGCGCCTGGAGGAAATGATCAACGATGGCTCATGAAGACAGCCGACAGTTAAAGCAGACTCAAGGATTGCATGCAGCGGGGAAGGACAAACACGCCGCCTTGTATAGGGTGTAGGTGAGCTGTGACGCCCCCAAAATCAAACTGTGTACAGTAATCTTACACGCAAGGCACACGATCGAGATCAGGGACTGATGGCGTGGAAGTGATAATGGCTTCTCGCCCTTCGTTGGTTACCCCAAGTGGAAGGTGAGATGTAGGATAGTAGAAAATTTCCCCTATGTAGAGGATAGAGTTTGTCTCCCGTAGAACTCCGGCAATGATAAGTAGGTGGCAAAAAAACAATGGCACCGTTTACGACAAACGTTGCTTCCTTGACCCGGACCTGCAAACAATACAATTAACTTTGCTCCCAATGAAGTTCAGAGAGGTTGTCAATTTCTCCGGTCTTGTTGTCTAAAAAGGGTCAAACACACAAGGTACAATGATAATGATAATGGCCGCCTGGGCCCCTGGTGGTGGCCCTCTGGCCTGCTTCTGGAAGACTCCGTTACGCTGATTTTTTATCCGATTTTTCCCAAAATTTTGGAGCACTTTTAATATGGGGGAAACCTGGAATAGAAAAACAACAGAAAACAGGAACTGGCACTGGGGTGCACTGAGTTAGTAGGTTAGTCCAAATATGATCAAAAGTATATGAAAGTGTATCTAGATCATAGCAATATCACACAAAATATGCATGGAGCGAGCAGAAATTATCGATACGTTTGAGACGTATCAACATCCCCAAGCTTAATTCCTGCTCGTCCTCGAGTAGGTAAGTGATAACAGGCATAATTTCTGTGGTGACATGCTAGAAACCATATGAGAACTTTGAAAAGTAAAGCAATCAAGGTATGTAATTCAATTCAAGTCTTAACATGCAAGAGTCTATATTAGCATTGAAACAAGCAACGAAAGAACATTAGGTCCGAGAGCTCTTGCTGTCCGTGACTCGAATGTCTCCAGATGGTGTTTGCGTGCAAGAAGGGGGATAGGGAATACGAGAAAAAAGGGATTTTTTGTGTTGAGAACTCAATCTACTAAAGTTTCACCCTTGGTCTTCTTTGGAATCTTATCTTGACTCGTCCCCAGACCACTAGCCAGGTACAAGTCAATTTGATCCACTCCTTTTCGATATTTTGAGCACTCATGCAATGGATGAGCGTAAGCACGAGAGTTGACACTTAGGATTGCAAAGAGAGAATATGGTGGAGGAGGAAGATAAAAAGGATGAGAAAGGCTCACATCAATGAGGACAATCATAGGCGAGAAGGACAAATGATAGATATGATGTGAGGAGTAGGGATTGCCATGCAACGGATGCACATATGAGCAGAAAATCTCTCCAATGGAACTAGTGGGGGTGCATCTAACTTGCTCGCTCATGAAGACCTAGAGCTCTTTTGAGGAGGCTCATCCTTGGAATATTAAGGCCAAGTTCTATAGTGTGAAGATCCCCACATAGCTATATGCATGATCATATCTATGGAGTACAAGGATAAGAGGGAGTACTAGTGTGGATCTTTTAAAAGGATAGTAGTGTTGCCCCTTTCTCTCTTTTTATTTATTTTTCTCCTTTTTCTATTTTTTGTATTTTTTTGGTGGCCTCAATGGCTCTTCCTATTTTACTCTCATTTGTTCTCTTTGGGATCTTCTATTTTGTCCACTTTGGGATCTTTTCCTCACTTAAGGGAAACACTGTAATTTACAAGACGGTATAGAAGATCTTTCACACTTTACAAGGTCCTCAAATCATAAGAAGATGTAGCTATCATGATGTATGCAAAGTATGCCGCTGCCAGTGTAGCAGGAACATGTATGACATGAAGATCAAGTCATGAAGTGGTGGAAGTTGCATGGAAATATATCTCCGAAAGGCTATGGAAATGCCTTGATAGGTAGGTATGGTGGTTGTTTTGAGGAAGGATATAAGGAGATTTTGATGACAGATCATATCATGCCAAGGGTTTGGATGTACCGGCGAAGGTGGACACCAACTCTCGGAGTGAGAAGGAGGCAATGCACAGCACAGGAAAGGCTAGCAAATATGAGGAGGTGGAAGTGTCAACTTTCAATACTCACATTAGTACGAAGAACTCATGAACTTATTATCGGCAACTCTCAATCTAATGAGGAGGTTCACAAAGAGACAAGTACCCCGAGGAGGAGTGTATGGGTGTTTGGTTATCCTTGCGCATCCTCGACTCATGGTACGTGAGTTGTGACGCCCCCAAAATCAGACCGTGTACAGTAATCATACACGCAAGGTACACGATCGAGATCAGGGACTCACGGTGAGATATCACAACACAACTCTACAAATAAAATAATACAAGCTGTTTAATACAAGCCAGGGGCAACAAGGGCTCGAATACAACAGCTCGAGAGCACAAAGTCAGCGGAAACAAAAGTATCTGAGTACAGACACAAGGATACAAGGTTGCCTTAAGAAGGCTAGCACAAAAACAAATGATCGAAAAGGCAAGGCCTCCTGCCTGGGAACCTCCAAACTACTCCTGGTCAAAGGGGAACTCGACGTCGTAGAAGGCATCGGGGATCTTCACGTTGCGGTGGTCGGCATCGGGGATCTCCTGCTCCTGGACTCCAAGGCTCCAACATCGACTGCAGCGGCCGATCAGGCAAAACAGTAAAGGAAATAAAGCAGGTGAGTATCTAGTATACCCGCGAGTCTTACGTCCGCTACTAAGCATTATGCATTGTATCAACGGAAAGAAGAGGATGTATATAGTGGACTGCATGGTAGAAATCAGAATAAGGATAAGAAGCTAGGCCTATCGAAGACTAGCACCTTCAGACGAGTCTTGCAGCATGAGGTAAGAATCAGCCAACAGTTTAATATAATAGTAATGAAAATAACAATGCAGCAGAAGTTGCTGCAGCATTGTATAATAATAAGTTGTAATCATAGTTAACAATGCCTCCGAGTTCCCTCCCTCGACATCCCGGCGAGGGAGAAAACCCGGAACCAACAGTTTAATAGTAGTAGTTTGTAGTGGTAGGATTTGGCTTCAGCATAAATCGTCCTGTTACCGTGGACACGGCTATCGATAGATTAAACTCCCTGCAGGGGTGCACTAGTGTGACACTACACGCTCGGATCTCCAGGGTGGCGTACACCTGGTTAGGGAGCACCCCACCGAGGCTATCCGACACAACGCAGTCCATCCTACGACTCATCAGAGAGGTCCCCGCCGGTCTACAGCCCTAAGTGCAAGGGGGTCATGGGCCTATCACCCCTCGCTCTCCGGGTCGTTGCGAGGAGGGTGAATTCCAACGCCGCAGCGCGATCCGTCCCTGCCGCAATGCTGAACTGGACGTCTTTCAGAGCTTTCGAACGAGGCTACATTGCGGAGGCGCCCAAACGCGTAATCCCACGCATAGGTAGTGCGTACAAGCCAAAAGGCTACTCAAGTCATCCGCCGAACCCGTTAAGCATTTTATTAATTTTCTGTCGAGACAACCGTTATCGTTGCCCCTTATTGAATGAGTCGCGGACAACGACAGCAGTCAGGACCACCAGTAACGTCGGTGCCTGCCCTGTCGTCCCACCAACTCGTGCGGTTACCAACAAGGTGAACCGTCTCCTTACCTTGTCTCACGTTTGCTCTTGGTAGAGCTCGACTTTCGTACAACAGGAAATCCTTCGGTCACGAACAGTACCAGGCCCGCCGCACACCGGTGGATTACACCTGACCTGTCATTCCGCTAAGATAACCTGCGCGGGCACCGTTGGGTCACCCGACTCCTTACCTGTAAGGACACCAGTTGATTCGAGTTCCTATCATCAAGTGGAACCAGGAGGAATCACCCTCGATGGTACACTTGAAGAGGTTCGATAAAGACATCAGCGGAATGAACTAAAGAGGAATATTCTCGTATCACCCCGGTGGTGCCGAGACACCAGCGGAATGAACTAAAGAGGAATACCCTCGTATCATCCCAGTGATGGTACGCTACTGAGCCGACGAGAGTGAAATACGAGTCCATCCACTCGTAAGTCATACTCGAAGCGACTCGGCAGAGTCTCGCCGTTGTAGGTTCCCTAGGGCGTCTGCATTGATCCGTACCTGTTGCAGTTATAATATTTTGTAATCCGCGTTCACTCACCAGAGTGGTCACGGCCCGTTATTCTAAACCTAGCTAACAATGCGCAGGGTTTACTGCTGAATATTATATATATATTTATAAGGAAGCATAGGACAAAGGAAAGGTACATCAAGGGGCGACAAAAACATGCTATGCAATTGAATAGGATTGTAACGTAGCAGCAGCAGTAACCATGCCTAGTGCAAGAAATGTACGGAAAGATAGGCGATATTAGGGGAAGGAAAATGGCTCTGCTTGCCTGTAAGCTCGACGGTAGAGGTACGGTCGTCGACGACGTAGTCGATCACAGGGGCATCAGCAGCGGACGTCGAGACTACCGGACAATAAAAGAGGGGGAGAAACAATAAATACACAGCAGTAATAGCAATACAAATAGAAGACATGACATATGAAATGTTAACGATGCTCTAACGTTGTACGATACACGTAGCACGGAGCGGGAATTCATCTGTGGATGAACCGTCGGCTCCGTGTGATTACCGGACAGGGTGTCCGGAGGGGAAAGGGTTCATGCCGGAGGTGTCATGGACATCCGAAAAACATGTGAAAAGTGTATCCGTGTTAGTTGATCCATTCTGAACAACTTTCATATTCAGAATAAATTCATCCGGATAGTTTTACCGGCACCGGGCGTCTGACAAACAGATGAACCGGAGGGGAAATGTTCCACGTTCGGTATGCCAGAGAGGTGCGGTGGGGGTATGGGTAGCGTATCCGGGTTTGCGATATCTCTCTGAGAAACTTTGATGTATAAAATATTTTGATCTGACCTACGGTTTATTTTATATGATTTTCTAAATGTTTTTAAAAGATTTTCAAGAATATTTTAATTCAAATTAATAACGGGAAATACTTTTACATTCAGACTGAGCCAGCCACAGTCAATGACATGTGGGGCCGTCGGGGCGCAGCCAACAGTTGACTAGTCAAGGTTGACCGGTCAACAGGGTCAAGGTGGGGCCCAGGTGTCATTGCCTCATTTCTAGATTTCTCTGGAATTTGGCTAAGTCTGGGTATTTTTGTCTTAAACATCAATTAGCAGTGTTCGGAAGGCTACGGTTTTGGTTCTGCTCATCCGATGAAATTGTGCCCAACATCAACTTTCATTAGTTGGCCGTGATCTCGAATCCGGTACGGAAGGTATTTAGGTTAGGGCTCATCTACTCAATTAAAACGTTGCCGGAAAAGTGATGCCCGACGTTAATTCTCGAAATTGGTAAAAGATGCAAAGTTCATGCGATGATTGTCGTTGATCTGTAGCCCAGATGAAGATGCATCCAACACGGGTTTTGCGCTATATCATGTGCACTATCATGCCATGCCCTCAGAAGGCCTGACAGATACCTACAACAAGTTCATCCACAACGCCAAATTGGCCATCGGGTCAACTCCGTTTTGCGGTTTAACATAAATCTGCCTTTTGCGAATTTGGTAGGAATTAATCCGTGCATCGAATGGACTTGGTCCAATGGCGAAAATCGAAGCTCCTTATGTGTACAACAAGCCCATGTCTTTTGCATTATTTATAAAAGTCAAAAACATATTTTTTTTGGGCTCAAGAAGTGGTTAAGGTATTGTTCCTGACTTAGCAAAAAAATGCTAAATCTAAGAATTTCTGTTTTAACACAAAGTAGCCTTTTGCAAGATTTTCTGTCATCAACACATTCATAATCTGAAGTTGGTACAATGGAATGAATTCATCCTTGGCATTTATAGTTTCTGGATCTATACATTTTTCTCATTTGAATTTGGTTTGATATGTTTTTGGGGGCTGTCAAGAGGGCACCAGAACAAGTAGCAACAAGTAGCAGTAGCTACTGAAGATTCAGCAACGTGCAAGCAGTCGTGTCAGCAGACAGCAGCCCGCAGCGACAGCAGCACACGGCGGCCAGGATCACACACACGCACACGCTGCGGCCGTCGGGTGGGCGGGGCGCGGCCAGGCAAGGCATGGCCGGCGCTGGACACGGCGAAGGCGTGCCCAGCCATGGCAACCTCGGCGCGACACGACACAACAGGGGCATAGGCAAGGGGGAGCAAGGGGAGGCTCACAGCGGGCGGGCACAGCGGCGGTGGAGGCTGCGGAGCAGGGCGGGGCAGTCCGGCGAGGGGGTGGCGATGGCGACCTCCGGGAGGCGCCGGAGTCATGGCGGCGGCGAGCTCGTCAGGCTGTGGCGTGCGGCTAGGGTTAGCCGGGGCGTGGGGAAAACGTGGGGGGGGGGGAAGGAGGGGCGGCGTCGAGGTGGGAGGGCCGGCGGCCAGGCTGGCCGGAGCAGCCGGCGGCGGCCATGGGGTAGAGGGGAGGCGGGGAGGGGGGTTGTTCGGCGCCCAGGAGGAAACGAGGGGGAGGGGGTCGGGGGAGAGAGCCGAGCGAGAGAGAAGGGGGCTCAGGCTAGGTCTAGGGGGAGGCCAGGTGAGCCGGGGTGGCCTGGCAGGCCGGCCTGGGCTGGCTGGGCACTAGGCCCAGTTGGCCTGGGTCGGTTCTATTTTTTATTTATTTCCTTTTTAATCATTTATTATTTACTTTATTTAATTCTTTTAGCTAGCATTATAATTTTGTAAAATATAGGACTGGCTCCAATATTAGTGTTAGGTAATATACAGTGGCTACTTAAAGTTTGAACGGTAAATAAAATCATTCATCATTTTATTTAAATAATAATTATTTAATTTGGACTTTTTAATCTACTGTTTTATTTGTTTGTATTATTTTATAGCACAATAAATAACAACAACTATACCAACCTGGTCCAGAGATTATTAGTGAATTTATAAAAGTGGTTGGGCAATTTTTGGACAAACTTTAATTGTCACCTAGGTTTTAATATTGCACCCAAGGCATTTCAAGATTTGATTTGAATTCAAATGAAAAGGGTTGGACTTTTTATTGATTCATTATGAACAAGGTCCAAGATCACATTGCTTTTGAATATCACCCAACATGATTATTGAAAGGATCAATGCAAAGGTGATCAAAGTGAAATTAGCAACAATGATTTGACTGTAGCAAAAGGATTACTGTTCTAACAACAGTGATTACTGTTGGGTTACTGTAGCGTGACACCCGGGGTGTTACAAATCTCCCCCACTACAAGAATTCTCGTCCCGAGAATTTGAGTGGTAGAAAAAAAATCCGTATTTTACGCGAAGGCGAACTTCACGTTCAGGAGTGGATTCATGCTCAACATGATTTGACCACCGAACCTTAACGAACTCGACTGTGTTTTAGAGGTCATGGTAAAGTTCACCATCTCACCGAAGGGTGAAAAGTTGAACAACTCTAGTGTGTCAATAGATTGCAGCCGTGTGGTTTTCAACCAAACCATCACCAAAACAAGGTTGATGGTGGCCGACTTGAGACTATGTGGGTGGGGGTAGCAAGGAGCCAAACTCCTTCAACTCCGAGGGTGATTTTAGGAGCCATTAGGCCAACGGGGATGCATCCGAGGGTCACGACGGATTAGCGGGGTATGCGTAGTACATCGAGAGAATAAAAGAACGCATGAGAAGTCTCAGGCGGATAGGCATGGATTCGATGTCGATAACAGATGATGAAAAGGGGTCCAGAGCATCAGGCATAAGCACTAAGTCTGATACCAAATGAACATCACAAAGCAGGTGACAAGAGTCAGGTTTCGATCCTGTGGAACTGTGGGTTATGGGCCCACATTGAATAAGAAGGGTGGTGACATTCCATGCGATCACAATGCAAGGTTTGTCAGAGAACATTTCGTCAGTTATCTCGGCAACAACATCGGTAACAAGGACAGCGGACAAAGAGAACCACTTGGAAAAGCTCTCGTCCGTCGTCGGTAACCAAAAAGGTTATCCACGATAGTAACAGGTTGTACCGTCAGAGTAGTACACCGAAGTGTTTACATAAGCAGGGAATTGTCACCGGTAAGGTAAGTTACATTCCAAGAAAGGTCAAACAGACCAATGGAAGGGAAAAGGTGATGATACACAAGTATCAGGTGTATATCCTTCCCAAAGGAAAACAGAACAAGATATACATGACCAAGTTTGTATTGGCAGGGAGTCAAGGGAGGTTCTCGATGATAACACAAATCATCGAGGGGCAGGGATGGTATTTCACATGATGAGTCCAATTGACACATGGTAGAAGCCATGTAAGATTAGTCGGACAATAATCCACCAAAGGTCAGGTGGTGCGCAAAGAATCTGATGTGAGTATCGGCACTCAACCAGAAGGAGAAAGAATGCAAAGGCATCGGGTGATAGAAGCATCGGAACAATTCGATGCTGAAGTATAAGGGAATTATGATTTCCAGATCGGTAAGGTGTATGTAATTATACATACAGACTTATCAGTGGCAGGGGATTGCAAGGGCGATGAACACATAGGTGCTCGGGAACTTATCGGAGAATATCTTCGGGATCTTCTGGTGAATCAGCTGATCGTCTGGAATGCAGGGCTCTCCGGGTAGATGCGACCACGAGATCCTAATGTCAGAGTTAGCAAAATTTCCTGAAAGGATAAGAGAGTAGAATCCCAGAGTAAAGCTACGGAGAAAAGGATCCTAATACCACCCAGTTTGCGACGTGGGCCGATAAGCCACACGACACTGTTAGTAAAGTAGTTTTGCAAAGACTAGACTCGACTTCGACCAAGGAGTTGGAAGGGGGTGTCCTACAGGCAGTCAGCTCTGATACCAACTTGTGACGCCCCCAAAATCAGACCGTGTACAGTAATCATACACGCAAGGTACACGATCGAGATCAGGGACTCACGGTGAGATATCACAACACAACTCTACAAATAAAATAATACAAGTTGTTTAATACAAGCCAGGGGCCACGAGGGCTCGAATACAACAACTCAAGCGCACAAAGTCAGCGGAAACAAAAGTATCTGAGTACAGACACAAGGATACAAGGTTGCTTTAAGAAGGCTAGCACAAAAACAAACGATCGAAAAGGCAAGGCCTCCTGCCTGGGAACCTCCAAACTACTCCTGGTCAAAGGGGAACTCGACGTCGTAGAAGGCATCGGGGATCTTCACGTTGCGGTGGTCGGCATCGGGGATCTCCTGCTCCTGGACTCCAAAGCTCCAACATCGACTGCAGCGGCCGATCAGGCAAAACAGTAAAGGAAATAAAGTAGGTGAGTATCTAGTATACCCGCGAGTCTTACGTCCGCTACTAAGCATTATGCATTGTATCAACGGAAAGAAGAGGATGTATATAGTGGACTGCAAGGTAGAAATCAGAATAAGGATAAGAAGCTAGGCCTATCGAAGACTAGCACCTTCTGACGAGTCTTGCAGCATGAGGTAAGAATCAGCCAACAGTTTAATATAACAGTAATGAAAATAACAATGCAGCAGAAGTTGCTGCAGCATTGTATAATAATAAGTTGTAATCATAGTTAACAATGCCTCCGAGTTACCTCCCTCGACATCCCCGCGAGGGAGAAAACCAGGAACCAACAGTTTAATAGTAGTAGTTTGTAGTGGTAGGATCTGGCTTCAGCATAAAGCGTCCTGTTACCGTGGACACGGCAATCGATAGATTAAACTCCCTGCAGGGGTGCACTAGTGTGACACTACACGCTCGGATCTCCAGGGTGGCGTACACCTGGTTAGGGAGCACCCCACCGAGGCTATCCGACACAACGCAGTCCATCCTACGACTCATCAGAGAGGTCCCCGCCGGTCTACAGCCCTAAGTGCAAGGGGGTCATGGGCCTATCACCCCTCGCTCTCCGGGTCGTTGCGAGGAGGGTGAATTCCAACGCCGCAGCGCGATCCGTCCCTGCCGCAATGCTGAACTGGACGTCTTTCAGAGCTTTCGAACGAGGCTACATTGCGGAGGCGCCCAAACGCGTAATCCCACGCATAGGTAGTGCGTACAAGCCAAAAGGCTACTCAAGTCATCCGCCGAACCCGTTAAGCATTTTATTAATTTTCTGTCGAGACAACCGTTATCGTTGCCCCTTATTGAATGAGTCGCGGACAACGACAGCAGTCAGGACCACCAGTAACGTCGGTGCCTGCCCTGTCGTCCCACCAACTCGTGCGGTTACCAACAAGGTGAACCGTCTCCTTACCTTGTCTCACGTTTGCTCTTGGTAGAGCTCGACTTTCGTACAACAGGAAATCCTTCGGCCACGAACAGTACCAGGCCCGCCGCACACCGGTGGATTACACCTGACCTGTCATTCCGCTAAGATAACCTGCGCGGGCACCGTTGGGTCACCCGACTCCTTACCTGTAAGGACACCAGTTGATTCGAGTTCCTATCATCAAGTGGAACCAGGAGGAATCACCCTCGATGGTACACTTGAAGAGGTTCGATAAAGACATCAGCGGAATGAACTAAAGAGGAATATTCTCGTATCAACCCGGTGGTGCCGAGACACCAGCGGAATGAACTAAAGAGGAATACCCTCGTATCATCCCAGTGATGGTACGCTACTGAGCCGACGAGAGTGAAATACGAGTCCATCCACTCGTAAGTCATACTCGAAGCGACTCGGCAGAGTCTCGCCGTTGTAGGTTCCCTAGGGCGTCTGCATTGATCCGTACCTGTTGCAGTTATAATATTTTGTAATCCGCGTTCACTCACCAGAGTGGTCACGGCCCGTTATTCTAAACCTAGCTAACAATGCGCAGGGTTTACTGCTGAATATTATATATATATTTATAAGGAAGCATAGGACAAAGGAAAGGTACATCAAGGGGCGACAAAAACATGCTATGCAATTGAATAGGATTGTAACGTAGCAGCAGCAGTAACCATGCCTAGTGCAAGAAATGTACGGAAAGATAGGCGATATTAGGGGAAGGAAAATGGCTCTGCTTGCCTGTAAGCTCGACGGTAGAGGTACGGTCGTCGACGACGTAGTCGATCACAGGGGCATCAGCAGCGGACGTCGAGACTACCGGACAATAAAAGAGGGGGAGAAACAATAAATACACAGCAGTAATAGCAATACAAATACAAGACATGACATATGAAATGTTAACGATGCTCCAACGTTGTACGATACACGTAGCACGGAGCGGGAATTCATCTGTGGATGAACCGTCGGCTCCGGGTGATTACCGGACGGGGTGTCCGGAGGGGAAAGGGTTCATGCCGGAGGTGTCATGGACATCCGAAAAACATGTGAAAAGTGTATCCGTGTTAGTTGATCCATTCTGAACAACTTTCATATTCAGAATAAATTCATCCGGATAGTTTTACCGGCACCGGGCGTCTGACAAACAGATGAACCGGAGGGGAAATGTTCCACGTTCGGTATGCCAGAGAGGTGCGGTGGGGGTATGGGTAGCGTATCCGGGTTTGCGATATCTCTCTGAGCAACTTTGATGTATAATATATTTTGATCTGACCTACGGTTTATTTTATATGATTTTCTAAATGTTTTTAAAAGATTTTCAAGAATATTTTAATTCAAATTAATAACGGGAAATACTTTTACATTCAGACTGAGCCAGCCACAGTCAATGACATGTGGGGCCGTCGGGGCGCAGCCAACAGTTGACTAGTCAAGGTTGACCGGTCAACAGGGTCAAGGTGGGGCCCAGGTGTCATTGCCTCATTTCTAGATTTCTCTGGAATTTGGCTAAGTCTGGGAATTTTTGTCTTAAACATCAATTAGCAGTTTTCGGAAGGCTACGGTTTTGGTTCTGCTCATCCGATGAAATTGTGCCCAACGTCAACTTTCATTAGTTGGCCGTGATCTCGAATCCGGTACGGAATGTATTTAGGTTAGGGCTCATCTACTCAACTAAAACGTTGCCGGAAAAGTGATGCCCGACGTTAATTCTCGAAATTGTTAAAAGATGCAAAGTTCATGCGATGATTGTCGTTGATCTGTAGCCCAGATGAAGATGCATCCAACACGGGTTTTGCGCTATATCATGTGCACTATCATGCCATGCCCTCAGAAGGCCTCACAGATACCTACAACAAGTTCATCCACAACGCCACATTGGCCATCGGGTCAACTCCGTTTTGCGGTTTAACATAAATCTGCCTTTTGCGAATTTGGTAGGAATTAATCCGTGCATCGAATGGACTTGGTCCAATGGCCAAAATCGAAGCTCCTTATGTGTACAACAAGCCCATGTCTTTTGCATTTTTTATAAAAGTCAAAAACATATTTTTTTGGGGCTCAAGAAGTGGTTAAGGTATTGTTCCTGACTTAGCAAAAAAATGCTAAATCTAAGAATTTCTGTTTTAACACAAAGTAGCCTTTTGCAAGATTTTCTGTGATCAACACATTCATAATCTGAAGTTGGTACAATGGAATGAATTCATCCTTGGCATTTATAGTTTCTGGATCTATACATTTTTCTCATTTGAATTTGGTTTGATATGTCTTTGGGGGCTGTCAAGAGAACACCAGAACAAGTAGCAAGAAGTAGCAGTAGCTACTGAAGATTCAGCAACGTGCAAGCAGCCGTGTCAGCAGACAGCAGCCCGCAGCGACAGCAGCACACGGCGGCCAGGGGCACACGCACGCACACGCTGCGACCGTCGGGTGGGCGGGGCGCGGCCAGGCAAGGCATGGCCGGCGCTGGACACGGCGAAGGCGTGCCCAGCCATGGAAACCTCGGCGCGACACGACCCAACAGGGGCATAGGCAAGGGGGAGCAAGGGGAGGCTCACAGCGGGCGGGCACAGCGGCGGTGGAGGCTGCGGAGCAGGGCGGGGCAGTCCGGCGAGGGGGTGGCGATGGCGACCTCCGGGAGGCGCCGGAGTCATGGCGGCGGCGAGCTCGTCAGGCTGTGGCGTGCGGCTAGGGTTAGCCGGGGCGTGGGGAAAACGGGGGGGGGGGGGGGGGGGGGGGAAGGAGGGGCGGCGTCGAGGTGGGAGGGCCGGCGGCCAGGCTGGCCGGAGCAGCCGGCGGCGGCCATGGGGTAGACGGGAGGCGGGGAGGGGGGTTGTTCGGCGCCCAGGAGGAAACGAGGGGGAGGGGGTCGGGGGAGAGAGCCGAGCGAGAGAGAAGGGGGGCTCGGGCTAGGTCTAGGGGGAGGCCAGGTGAGCCGGGGTGGCCTGGCAGGCCGGCCTGGGCTGGCTGGGCACTAGGCCCAGTTGGCCTGGGTCGGTTCTATTTTTTTTAATTTCCTTTTTAATCATTTATTATTTACTTTATTTAATTCTTTTAGCTAGCATTATAATTTTGTAAAATATAGGACTGGCTCCAATATTAGTGTTAGGTAATATACAGTGGCTACTTAAAGTTTGAACTATAAATAAAATCATTCATCATTTTATTTAAATAATAATTATTTAATTTGGACTTTTTAATCTACTGTTTTATTTGTTTGTATTATTTTATAGCACAATAAATAACAACAAATATACCAACCTGGTCCAGAGATTATTAGTGAATTTATAAAAGTGGTTTGGCAATTTTTGGACAAACTTTAATTGTCACCTAGGTTTTAATATTGCACCCAAGGCATTTCAAGATTTGATTGGAATTCAAATGAAAAGGGTTGGACTTTTTATTGATTCATTATGAACAAGGTCCAAGATCACATTGCTTTTGAATATCACCCAACATGATTATTGAAAGTATCAATGCAAAGGTGATCAAAGTGAAATTAGCAACAATGATTTGACTGTAGCAAAAGGATTACTGTTCCAACAACAGTGATTACTGTTGGGTTACTGTAGCGTGACACCCGGGGTGTTACATGAGTGTACTCTAATATTCGACCCCTCAGAAGAGTAGTGATCCATCTAGTAACTGGATTTCTCAACTAGCTTTGTAGGTTTTTGAAAATAACACACGGATTGCCCAAAATACGACACCTATCACTAATAGGCTAGAGCTCTTGACACCAAAAGTTCAAACATTACTCATATCAATACCTCAAAACTATTGCAAGTTACTACTGAAACTAAATAGCAACCTCAATTACCTACTTCTCAAAAACAAGACATAACTCAGTGCAACAACCAACTCTCTTAACAAGATAAACATGAAAACTAAAGAGAGTTCCAGCGACAAACTAAACAAAAGTCAAGGCTCCTGCTATGACAAACTAAGACTAAAACTAGATAGGGCAGTAGCTACGAAAAGATAAAGAACACACAATAGCAAAAAGATAGGCATGAAGAATCCTATGATGTGTTCTAGATTTTGAAAGTGGAGCGTGTTTCTCTCCCACACAAAGTAAGACGGGATCTAACTTGTTATGAACATTAAGCAAAGCTAAAGAAAACTAAAAATAAAACTTAAGAGCGAGACGCTCCAAGCATAGCACATAACGCATGAAGTGATAAAAATATAGTGAGACGAAGGACGAACTGATGATTGTTGATGGAGAAGGGGATGTTCGGGGGCATCCCCAAGCTTAGACGCTTGAGACTCCTTGAATATTTGTTGGGGATGCATTGGGGCATCCCCAAGCTTGAGAGTTTGACACTCCTGAATCTTCTTTCATCATCTTCCATCGCACACTTGAAAACTCCCTTCATACACAACTCATCATAAGCTGATTAGAGAGGTTAGTACCCTTAATAAATAATTTTCCCCACTGGATATGTGAAAAACAGAACAACAGGTAGTAAACAATTTTTTAGGGGTACTTCTGCAACTATAATCAAAAAACTCAGAACATACGAAAGTTTCATGATTATATAGAGCACGTTGTGTAAACAATTCAGCTCAAAAGGATGAACTGGTGATTTATTCTGATTTTTCCTGTCACGAGGACAGAATCTGTTTTCTGGGCAGCATGTCACCACTTTCACTTCATTTGTCATATGAGGCTATAACTTGGCACAAAGCTTGAAAATAAAGATACAATGATGTTGCTAAAGTAGTAACAATAATCAAGACCACTAAAAACAGAAGTAAAAACATCTTGGGTTTCCTCCCAACAAGCGTTTTCTTTTACGCCTTTAAGCTAGGCAAGAAGATTATAGAAGATGCTCTCACAAGAATAAGAATTTTGAAGCAAAAGAGAGCATCCAGAACCAAATATGAAACACATTTAAGCCTAACCCACTTCCTTTCATAGGAATCTTGTTAGAAAATAAATCAAAGAAGCACAAAGAAACCAGCATAGGAAGGTGGAACAAGAACAACTTTAAAACTTTCAACATGAAGAGAGGTGTTTTTGTAACATGGAAGTTTCTACAACCAAACTTTCCTCTCTCAAAGTAATTTTCAGTAGTATCATGAACAACATCAAGAATATAACTATCACATAAATCATATTGTTCATGACCTACAAGCACACGTGTATAGTTTTGAACACGGTCTTTAGGAACATAAGATAAATGCATCCCATCACATTGAGCGTTAATAAGAGCACAGTTCTCTGTAATATGAGTTGGAGATTTCAAAAGGATAATAGGAAAATCAAGTGTGGGTGCAATAGCAACAACTTCATGCTTAACGTAAGGAACTATAGCAAGTTCATCTTCGTAAGCATCATCCATAGTGGCATCTTGGCCAAAAGTATAGAAGGCATGAACTTCATCAAAAAGGGATATTTCAAAAGAATCCATAGGATCATAACACTCATATAAGGTAAGAGTCAAAGAGTTACTCTCATTAGAAGGTAGACGTGGATGGATCCATTCTTGCTCCTTTTTTTGTCACTCTTCTCCTCCTTTTCATCCAAGGACCTTTCAGGTTCAGCAATTTCTTCTTCCATAGAGTCCTGCAAATCATTAGTCTCTTCCTTTGGTGGAGAGATTCTCTCAAGACGATCAGTAATATAATAATTTGCATCGTAATTTTCCAAACAATAGTTAAGTATAGCAAGACTCTCATATTTGTAAGGGGCATCATCAATATTTTTAAGAAGAGAAGTAATTTCATAGGCACCCTTATAAGCAACAAATTCTCTATTTCTTCTGCATCATAAAAATCATAGTTTCTCTTAGGATAAGAAGCTAAGGTTTCATCATCATTGTACTCACATTGGAAAGCAAGGTGTTTGTGCCTCATAAAGCAACAAGATTCATACCTGCAGAAAGATATATTATATATTGAGCACAATTTTCTAGCATACTCATACAACTGATGTATTTGTTTCCATAAGTGTATCCCCTTTTGAGGGAAGTGTTGTTCCTTGTACCACTTTTGTTGATCCTCCGTGAATCCTCCATGCCAATAAGATCTGGTTTCAAAGAAGTCAGAAATTGATTGGCAAATAAGGAACTAGACATAATATTATTATTTTTGGATTTTTGATAAAGGACACTAAAAGTAAAAAATGAAAGGTAAACTAACAAGACTAAAAAGTAAAGGTAAAAGGTAGTGGGCAACTCCCCTATCTTATCACTCGGAGTCCCCGACAACGGCGCCATAAATTTGCTTGATGGCGTGGAAGTGATAATGGCTTCTCGCCCTTCGTTGGTTACCCCAAGTGGAAGGTGAGATGTAGGATAGCAGAAAATTTTCCCTATGTAGAGGATTGGGTTTGTCTCCCGTAGGACTCCGACAATGATAAGTAGGTGGCAAGAAAACAATGGCACCGTTTACGACAAACGTTGCTTCCTTGACCTGGACCTGCACACAATACAATTAACTTTGCTCCCAGCGAAGTTCAGAGAAGTTGTCAATTTCTCTGGACTTTTTGTTTACAAAGGGTCAAACACACAAGGGATATTGATAATGATAATGGTAGCAACTGAAAGTAAATACTGAAAAGGAAATAGGCTTGTAAATAGTGATGAGAATATGGACCGGGGTCCCGTGATGTTCACTAGTGATATCTCTCTCCCAAAAGACGATAAAACTGCTATGCGAGGTAAACAAATTACATATGGGCAATTGACAGGATTATAAACACACTGCAATGCTAACTATGTTACAAAAGAAGTAAGAGGCTCATAAGCATGGGCAATACGCCAAAATAAGTAGACCGAAATCCATCTACATCTACTACTAATCATCCACCTTGAGATATCTATCAAGAACATCTCGCTGTTATTAACTTGCGAGTCCCACCCAAAGTGTAAACCCAAAGCAACAGAAAACTGCATTAAAAGAACTTTGCGTAAAGTAAACAATCCTTGCAACCGCGGTTACAAGCACCGTTGTTTTCCACCTTGTGGCCACAACACATCCCATAGACTCATGTTTCTGTCACTCAAGCGTGTCATCAGGGGGCATGTACCCACAATCGAGCATAATGTTCCCTCTTGGAGTTACTATCCACCACTTGGCCAAAGCAATAAACAGCAACGGAGAACATGAAAGAATTACTTAGGAACAAAAATATAAGAGATCGAAACCAAATATATTACTCTATCACGATATGAACATAATCTCATAATCCATTGGATCCCATCAAAATCAACATAGCAACAGCAGAAGAATTACATGTGTGCCTCAATCATGTAGGACAGCTCACGAGGTCTAAACCATGAAGAACAAAGAGGGGAGGAGAACATCACATAGCTACTGATCACGGACCCATGGTCCAAGGTAGACTACTCACAGCACATCCGAGAAGCGTCCATTGTGGAGGAGAAGCTCCCGAAGGTCGATCCTCCCTCCGGCAGGGTGCCGGGAAGGGTCCTGACGGTGCTCCCGAACTTGGATGCGCGGCGGCGGCGGAACAAATTAGAGATTGCGAAATAGGGTTCTGTCTTTGGAGTTTCCCCGTCACGGAGAATAAATAGGAGAAGAGGGGCAGCCAGGGGGGCACCAGGGGTCCAGGCGCCCCCCTGGCGCGGCTAGGACCCTCACCGCGCCAGGTGGCCGCCTGGGCTCCTGGTGGTGGCCCTCTGGCCCCACTTGGGTGCTTCTGGAAGACTCCGTTACGCCATTTTTTTAATCTGATTTTTCCTGGATTTTTGGAGCACTTTTAATATGGGGGAAACCTGGAATAGAAAAACAGCAGAAAACAGGAACTGGCACTGGGGTGAGTATATGAAAGTGTATCTAGATCATAACAATATCACACAAAATATGCATGGAGCAAGCAGAAATTATCGATACGTTTGAGACGTATCAGGGACTCACGGTAAGATATCACAACAAAACTCTACAAATAAAAGAATACAAGTTGTTTAATACAAGCCAGGGCCCGCGAGGGCTCTAATACAATAGCTCGAGAGCACAAAGTTAGCGGAAGCAATAGTATCTGAGTACAGACACAAGTAATACAAGGTTGCCTTAAGAAGGCTAGCACAAATAACAACAACGATCGAAAAGGCAAGGCCTCCTGCCTGGAACCTTCGAACTACTTGTCGGGAGGATGGGTCAGGCCCATAGACCCGGCATTAGAAACCTCTGGGCCGACTTATATACGAAGGCCAACAAAGAAGACCCGACTAGGAGTCTGACGTGCCAAGCGTGAAGATTGAAGCCCTAGAAGGAATTCGACTTACCTTGTATAGCACAAAGTAAACTTGTAATGTATAATAGAACTCCACATCGTATAGGAGTCGGACTCTCGGAAATCCCAGGACCCGGTATCTTTATAAGCCGAGGTCCACGGGAGCCAAAGCCAAAACTTAGCTCAAGACAGGATTAGACAACTCGTGATACAACCTAGATCTCCACGAGACTAAGGTTGCGAAACATCATCACTGTAATCGATAAGATCAGATCTTCCTATTGAGGAGTCGATCTCACAATAATCAAGAAGCAGGAGTAGGTCTTTACCGCACCGACGGGGCCGAACCTGGGTAAACCGCCGAGTCCTGTGTCCATGTTGACTCTATCCTCGAATTCGCCTCGCAGCAAAGGTCCCATGATAAGTCCGACTCTGCGGACATCTGCCGTGACTTTCCCACGACAGTTGGTGCCCACCGTGGGGCCTGCGCTCGCAGGTGTTGAGATTCTAGGAGGAGCTCTGCAAGGTATGGAAGGATTCGTTGTTGGGCAAATCACCAGAAGCCGGCGTGGAAAGCTCTACATCGACGACTCAACTTGGGGCCCTGAGGCCGATTCCATCGAATCCGGATATCGGGTCCCGATCGGGTCTATTCACATCTTTATTGGGAAGACAGACGGATATTAGCCAGAGCCGGATCCTGAAGTCTCCATGGAAACCTTGAGTTGGCGATATGCCGGCTCAAGGCACTTTGTTGGGTTCCTTGCTGGATCTCCAGAGTCGGCGCGCTCTGTCGAGTCCCTGACGCCCGACGCCTCAGAAGAAACATCTGACGCTGAATCACATCCTAATGAAACAAGCCTTTCAGATACCGGCTCCATCCGATCTGCCGGGAGCAACAGACTCGGCCCGGGGACAGCAGAATACGACCCCAACTTCCCGCAGTACGAGCCTCCATACTGCGTGACAGTGTTCATGGAAGGCACCGAAGAGAAGGGAGTTCAGGGGGCTCCGGGCGCAGCACAAAATCAGAACGTAGAGATGGCTCACAACACGACACCTAATCCAGATATGGAGCTGCCAGAAGTTCTCACAGATGCCCTAAACGCCCTGCATGAATCCTTAGCTACACCAATGACTGCGGAAAACCAGGAAGCCTGGAGAACTAGGGTCAATGGATTCAAGGCCCAGGTGATGAGCATACTGAGAGAAATTAACTCCCAGAACGCAAAGATGGTGGAGAGAGAAACCCGACTCGCCCAAGAAACTAGGCGCTTACAACACGAGTCGGAGCTGGTAGAAGCTCAGAAACTAAGTCTCGCCAATACACGCCCTGCGGGGCCCAGGAGTCGGATTCCCGCTGATCTCCAGGCGCGAATACTGTTCCAGGATCCGCATCGGTCGACTCCTCCAGGGTTCACCCCACCGAGGAAACCTGTCCCTTCGCCACGGTAGGAACAATTCCATACACCTCCGGATCATTTCAATAACCCCATGGATAATGTGGTGGCAGCGACACGGTTCCTCGCCAGCGTGCCTGCGCATGGAGACACTCTGGTGGACCAGGCCACTCGAGGGGCAATCGACTTGCTCAAAACTGCAATCACACAGCAAGCCCAGTACTCACATGGATTCCAATGCTTACACGAGACCCCATATAAAAGTGTGAGCCGTGTCGTGGGAAAGTCACGGCAGATGTCCGAAGAGTCAGACTTGATTATGGGACCTTTGCTACGAGTGTACGAGTAAGAAAATCACACACAGAGAGAGACGCGATTTATACAGCTTCGGGCCCCGGGAAACATCGTCCGGTAAAAACCCTACATGCTGTTTGTGGCTAGGTCTTATTCCTTTGCTCACGGAGAGTCGCCGGCATGTCGCCGGCTCTCCTATAGTTGTGTCTAATTGTCCCGGGTTTAGATGACCCGGGACTAGTCTCTAATTTAGAGCCTAATGTGGTCTATTGAGTCTGCTTGAGTTGTCCCGTTTGGGGCACCCTACCCCTCCTTATATAGGTGGAAGGGGGAGGCTTACATGTAGAGTCCTAGTAGGATACAAACTAGTCTCTTATTCTATTACAAGTCAGATATCAATATGGGTCCTACTCTAAGTCTTGTAGCTTTTCCTATCTTCCAAGTTAGGTGGACTCCATATTGATTCCTTCGTCCGGCTTTCATCTCTGCGAGACGGCTCTTGTCATCTGTAAGGCCCGATATGCGGTACTGTTCCAGATCTAGATGTTTCCATCCAGATCCGGGGACGAAGCACATATCGATCCCACCGCGACATATGACGAAGTCATATGCCCCGGATTTCCAACATGATATCACAACATTATAGATACAAGGATACAACATCTCATACAATCGGCATACAACTGCCTTAAATACAATACAACAGCGGAAGATACAGGTCTGAGTACAGACTACAATCAAATGCCTAGTGGCAAAAGAGAAAACATCGATCCCATAACCACACGGGTCCAGGCCCTCCGCCGGGATCCACCTAACTAGTCGTCGTCGAGTCTCCACGTGAAACGTCGATCACCATACCTGTTGTCGATCAAGAACCCTGAAAAGAGTTTGGGGGTAGTATCATGAGTACAGAGGTACTCAGCATCCAACTGTAGTGGTCATCTGACCCAGCAAGGACTTCATCACTCGTCATTCTAGGACAACTAGTAGTTTACGGTAAGGAAGGGGTAAGTGGTGAGGTTGCTGCCGCACTAGAATTTATGAAGTGGCTAACGATCTAGAGAGTAAGGTAAGAAGCCAAGCATTCGATGAGGAATCGCCTCCAACAAGTCTTGCTATCAACTACTTACGCAAACATAACACCTATCCTATCCTTGTCCTCCTCTTCGCATCCCGACGAAGAAGACGCAGTCAAGGCACACACACACGTTGATCAAGTTATATTAAGATTATCTCAGTTGTTGTTGTCTATGAACAAGGAGTAGGTCTCAAGTTGTCCATAACCGTGGACACGGATTCTCGAAAATATTTAACCCTGCAGGGGTGTACCAACTGCCCATTACGAGGCTCCGCACGCACGTCCATCTCTCTCAGTTGCTACCCATCACAGGAAACCATTTTATGATTTAGTTCCAAGAGATCTGAAACGACAGGTCTCTCTAACTAACAACGAACAAATCCGGGTGGCCTCCGGTGAGTCGACATCCATCTCAGGAGCCGGCCGCTCTCTCGATCTGGTCTCTACCGTCTGTCGCGGGTTTGGATAGCCGGTTAGTCACACATGGGAAACCGGGTCCTCAGCTGAACAAGGTGGGCCAGCAAGGGAACTAAGTCCTCACTGGTCCGGGTTGGTTTAAAAACAACTGGCAGCTGACCAGCACACACACGGTTTCAAATGGTAAATCAACTTGGGCCACCACTAGAAATGCTTGAAGCTAGGTAGGTAAGAAAAGGGGACCCCATAAAATCCCACACGCGGTTAGGCACGCTCAGTCTTAAAACCAATACCCGGAACTCGGATCCTAGGTGACTCGAATGGAACAAAGCGTCGGGGCGGGATAGCCTAGACCTTCCATCCTTCGTCGAATATAGTCAACATTATAATAATCATATCATCAACAACAATATAATAAGGTGATATCCCAACCCAAGGAGTAACAGGGTAACATCGTTGCATCCTAAGCATGCATACTAAGCAGGGGCTGAGCAACGAGCAATTGTAACATAGCAGTACAAGGTTTGCTGGGAGGGGACATGGCTGTATCGGTTTGAAAAAGGCTGTAAACATGTGGTAGGATCAAACATCGAGCCTAACCTAGACTAGCATGCAAACCGCTGGTTGAAATAGAATGGATCATAAGTAATGTATAGTCCTTGCCTGTTGATAAGTCGGGTTCCGAAGGTGTAGTGGATCGCAAGCTCGCATCGTCTCCGAGAGGTACCCGCGGAAGCACACAAGACGATAAACACTGGAAAGCAATCAACGAGCAAGCACTCTATTACTACGAGGCAACACAAGATCAAGAAGACAACACAAGGCACGACAACGCGATACGGATCTATCGTCGAGAACGGTTACTAACAATTTAAGTGGGGTACTCGTCACACACGACGATACCGCACGTTTACGGTGGTTCAAGTTGTTTAGCTACAGGTGATCAATCAACGGTTATTAACATGGCAACTCAAGCAAGCATGGCATAGCACACAAACACGACAAGAGGTGAAGCACAAAGTAAACTATCTATGCTAGTCAATTTAAGTGAGGCACAATCCTAAACATGGCATAACACTAAGTGCCGCACGATAATTAAAGGATTTGGTACTGTTCTGCCCTAAACCATATTTTAGGTTGGTTAACAACAGCAAACAATAGCATAAACACAAAGAACACGAAAAACTAATCAAGTTACATATAAAGAACACCCCAAACGGAGTTACAGTTAAAAAGATATAAGCAAGACAAGATATGCACACATGCTGTATAAACAGGGGTAAATCTATATGCAAAAGTGCAGCAACATGACATAGAAATACACGGGATGAAAGTAGACATGATGCTTAACAACATGAAATTGGAATCACTCAATTCCGATAAACGGTCGCGACACACTCGGCGTTCGAAGTTGCAACAAAATAACAGTTTCAGCAACAGCAACACATTAACATCAGGATCACCACTTTGGAGCAAGATTCAATACAGCTAACGCACCCAAACATGGCAAGTGAAAGCATGTAATTGAAGTACACATGATGCTTAACACATAGGAGAAAGAATCAATGCAAAAGGCCTCATGGATGAGTCACAATCATCATGCAAAGTTTCAACAAAATAACAACAGCAGCACTTAACAGGAATTTGTAGCAGTTTAACGGCCTGATGCCCACTTTAGCACACAATTACACAATCAAGATGAGCTCAAATGCAAATGCTCACAAAAGATGAATGAAATTACACGCAATTCTGAGCAACTTTCGTTTTGGGGGCACGTTCATCGGAGCTACGGTTTGATCGCTAACTTCACCGCAAAATTGAATCAGCAACATATATTTTCCAGACTTGGAAAAATTACAGAGGCAGAGGGAGAAAAAAATAAAAGGGCTCACCCCTGATGGGCTCAGCCCATCTAGCCTGAAGGCTGGCCCGAGTTGGGCCGTGGCGGCCTGGGCCGCTTGGAGGAGGCTGGGCCTTGGGCGCCTGATCCAAGGAGGCTGGCTGGGCCGCGGTGGCGCGCCTGGCCCACGTGGCCGTCCAGCGTGGAGGGGTGGCACCGGACTGATCCCGACCTGGATCAGGTCACGGCGGCGGCGGCTATCGCCGTTCCAGGCTCCGGTGAGGTTAGCCAGCGTTGGAGGGGGCGTGAGGGCGCGTGGAGGAGTACGGGGTCGGAAGGGTGCGGATCTAGTCGTCGGTGAGGTGGTTCCAGGCGACGTCGGGGTCCCGAGGGCTGGCGGCGAGCTCCGACTCAGCTCCGGCCATGGCGGCTCCCATGGTGCGCGGCGGCGCCGGCCTGGATCTGCGAGGACAGAGGAGGGGGCAGTGAGAGGAGGCGGGGAGAGGAAGAGGAGAGAGAGGGGCGTCCGCGGCGTGGAGGAGAGGTGGCCGGTGCGGTGGCGGCTCGCCGGCCGGCGAGGTATCGACTGGCCCCTGGTGACGACGCTCCACGGGTAGAGGCGGCGCGGGCTTACCGGCCCGTAGCGGCGACGGTTGGGCCCGACGGGGCCCGAAGTGGGAGGGGAGGCTGGAGGCCAGATCTGGGCCGTCAGATCCCAGATCTGACGGTCTGGATCTGATGGGGGCTAGGGTTTGCTAAAATGAGGGGGAATAGCTGCGAAAATAGACTATTTTGGGGAAAATCTGGATCTGGGGGCTGCCTAGGTGCTTAGGGGAAACCCTAAGTTGTGGGGGTGGTCTATTTATAGCCCGGGTGGCTGGCAGTTTGCAAAAACATCTCCGGTTTTTCTCTCGCACGCGCGTTGCTCATGTTTATGACCGCCGGGGGTCCGCAGTACCTCCGATTCGGGTAAAACTTCGAACTGCGCGATCAGCGCGTCGATCCGGAGGCGTTCACCTCGCACTGGAACCGTTCCGTGAACACTTTCCGGCGCGCTATAAAAATAACCCGTTTAATTATTAAACGGGGTTTTTCGGTCCGTTGGCTGCGGCTGGTCTCGTTCGAGTTTTGCGACGGTGATCGGGTGAAACCCGGTGTCGCAAAGGCCGAGTGTCAGGGTGGCAAGGGTCGGTCTCCGTCCGGTACGAGATAAGAGGGGGAAAAATAATCGTCGATCGATAAATCGGGGATGCAAACACCGCAAACAAATCAGACAATCAAAAAAATTTCACCGAAAACAAAATTTTGAATTTTTGTGAAAACTGGGCTGTTACAATACAACACCGCCAACAATGGATCTCGTCCCGAGATCCAGGACGATCCGGGGGAGAGGGGGGAGAGAAAAGGGAGACGATCTTCAACACCACCAACAAGGGGCTCTGCTCCATGTCGACGTCGAACTTCGGTCGAGATAAATTTCCGCAGAGAGACGACATCGTCGAAAATACGAAACCATCAGGGTTCAAGCGGAGTAACGATGAGTTCAAAGCGACGGTCAAGGGAAGCATTCTCACTCGAAGAGCGAGGATACCATGCAAGAGGACTGAAGTCGATCGGAGGACCAAGAGGTAAACCAGAGTCGGAAGAACTAAAGGTACTACAGGATTTCCCAAACCTGAGATCGGAATCGAGACAATACGCTGCAAGCAAGGCATTGTAACGGTTCCGATGCTCGACTCAGTCGAGATCCTAAAGTTTGAAAGGCGATAAGTAGAGCATAAAACACTTACGATACTTGTCCTGACCAGTGTAAGGGTAAGGAGTAAAAATATTCCTACTCTCCGACAACTAACTTAGTAACTACAAAATAGTTTTGGTCTAGACTCGACTTCGTCCAGAGTGGGGATCCTACGGTCGGTAAGGCTCTGATACCAAGTTGTAAGGCCCGATATGCGGTACTGTTCCAGATCTAGATGTTTCCATCCAGATCCGGGGATGAA
Organism: Bromus sterilis; assembly: GCA_950022295.1. Taxonomy (NCBI): domain Eukaryota; kingdom Viridiplantae; phylum Streptophyta; class Magnoliopsida; order Poales; family Poaceae; genus Bromus; species Bromus sterilis. The sequence continues at coordinate 284,253,887 of OX465597.1, forward strand.
GCACATATCGATCCCACCGCGACATATGACGAAGTCATATGCCCCGGATTTCCAACATGATATCACAACATTACAGATACATGGATACAACATCTCATACAATCGGCATACAACTGCCTTAAATACAATACAACAGCGGAAGATACAGGTCTGAGTACAGACTACAATCAAATGCCTAGTGGCAAAAGAGAAAACATCGATCCCATAACCACACGGGTCCAGGCCCTCCGTCGGGATCCACCTAACTAGTCGTCGTCGAGTCTCCACGTGAAACGTCGATCACCATACCTGTTGTCGATCAAGAACCCTGAAAAGAGTTTGGGGGTAGTATCATGAGTACAGAGGTACTCAGCATCCAACTATAGTGGTCATCTGACCCAGCAAGGACTTCATCACTCGTCATTCTAGGACAACTAGTAGTTTACGGTAAGGAAGGGGTAAGTGGTGAGGCTGCTGCCGCACTAGCATTTATGAAGTGTCTAACGATCTAGAGAGTAAGGTAAGAAGCCAAGCATTCGATGAGGAATCGCCTCCAACAAGTCTTGCTATCAACTACTTACGCAAACATAACACCTATCCTATCCTTGTCCTCCTCTTCGCATCCCGACGAAGAAGACGCAGTCAAGGCACACACACACATTGATCAAGTTATATTAAGATTATCTCAGTTGTTGTTGTCTATGAACAAGGAGTAGGTCTCAAGTCGTCCATAACCGTGGACACGACTTCTCGAAAAGATTTAACCCTGCAGGGGTGTACCAACTGCCCATTACGAGGCTCCGCACACACGTCCATCTCTCTTAGTTGCTACCCATCACAGGCAACCATTTTATGATTTAGTTCCAAGAGATCCGAAACGACAGGTCCCTCTAACTAACAACGAACAAATCCGGGTGGACCCCGGTGAGTCGACATCCATCTCAGGAGCCGGCCGCTCTCTCGATCTGGTCTCTATCGTCTGTCGCGGGTTTGGATAGCCGGTTAGTCACACATGGGAAACCGGGTCCTCAGCCGAACAAGGTGGGCCAGCAAGGGAACTAAGTCCTCACTGGTCCGGGTTGGTTTAAAAACAACTGGCAGCTGACCAGCACACACACGGTTTCAAATGGTAAATACGCTTGGGCCACCACTAGAAATGTTTGAAGCTAGGTAGGTAAGAAAAGGGGACCCCATAAAATCCCACACACGGTTAGGCACGCTCAGTCTTAAAACCAATACCCGAAACTCGGATCCTAGGTGACTCGAATGGAACAAAGCGTCGGGGCGGGATAGCCTAGACCTTCCATCCTTCGTCGAATATAGTCAACATTATAATAATCATATCATCAACAACAATATAATAAGGTGATATCCCAACCCAAGGATTAACAGGGTAACATCGTAGCATCCTAAGCATGCATACTAAGTAGGGGCTGAGCAACGAGCAATTTTAACATAGCAGTACAAGGTTTGCTGGGAGGGGACATGGCTGTATCGGTTTGAAAAAGGCTGTAAACATGTGGTAGGATCAAACATCGAGCCTAACCTAGACTAGCATGCAAACCGCTGGTTGAAATAGAATGGATCATAAGTAATGTATAGTCCTTGCCTGTTGATAAGTCGGGTTCCGAAGGTGTAGTGGATCGCAAGCTCGCATCGTCTCCGAGAGGTACCCGCGGAAGCACACAAGACGATAAACACTGGAAAGCAATCAACGAGCAAGCACTCTATTACTACGAGGCAACACAAGATCAAGAAGACAACACAAGGCACAGCAACGCGATACGGATCTATCGTCGAGAACGGTTACTAACAATTTAAGTGGGGTACTCGTCACACACGACGATACCGCACGTTTACGGTGGTTCAAGTTGTTTAGCTACAGGTGATCAATCAACGGTTATTAACATGGCAACTCAAGCAAGCATGCATAGCACACAAACACGGCAAGAGGTGAAGCACAAAGTAAACTGTCTATGCTAGTCAATTTAAGTGAGGCACAATCCTAAACATGGCATAACACTAAGTGCCGCACGATAATTAAAGGATTTGGTACTGTTCTGCCCTAAACCATATTTTAGGTTGGTTAACAACAACAAACAATAGCATAAACACAAAGAACACGAAAAACTAATCAAGTTACATATAAAGAACACCCCAAACGGAGTTACAGTTAAAAAGATATAAGCAAGACAAGATATGCACACATGCTGTATAAACAGGGGTAAATCTATATGCAAAAGTGCAGCAACATGACATAGAAATACACGGGATGAAAGTAGACATGATGCTTAACAACATGAAATTGGAATCACTCAATTCCGATAAACGGTCGCGACACACTCGGCGTTCGAAGTTGCAACAAAATAACAGTTTCAGCAACAGCAACACATTAACATCAGGATCACCACTTTGGAGCAAGATTCAATACAGCTAACGCACCCAAACATGGCAAGTGAAAGCATGTAATTGAAGTACACATGATGCTTAACACATAGGAGAAAGAATCAATGCAAAAGGCCTCATGGATGAGTCACAATCATCATGCAAAGTTTCAACAAAATAACAACAGCAGCACTTACAGGAATTTGTAGCAGTTTAACGGCCTGATGCCCACTTTAGCACACAATTACACAATCAAGATGAGCTCAAATGCAAATGCTCACAAAAGATGAATGAAATTACACGCAATTCTGAGCAACTTTCGTTTTGGGGGCACGTTCATCGGAGCTACGGTTTGATCGCTAACTTCACCGCAAAATTGAATCAGCAACATATATTTTCCAGACTTGGAAAAATTACAGAGGCAGAGGGAGAAAAAAATAAAAGGGCTCACCCCTGATGGGCTCAGCCCATCTAGCCTGAAGGCTGGCCCGAGTTGGGCCGTGGCGGCCTGGGCCGCTTGGAGGAGGCTGGGCCTTGGGCGCCTGGGCCAAGGAGGCTGGCTGGGCCGCGGTGGCGCGCCTGGCCCACGTGGCCGTCCAGCGTGGAGGGGTGGCACCGGACCGATCCCGACCTGGATCGGGTCACGGCGGCGGCGGCTATCGCCGTTCCAGGCTCCGGTGAGGTTAGCCGGCGTTGGAGGGGGCGTGAGGGCGCGTGGAGGAGGACGGGGTCGGAAGGGTGCGGATCCAGTCGTCGGCCTCCAGGCGACGTCGGGGTCCCGAGGGCTGGCGGCGAGCTCCGGCTCAGCTCCGGCCATGGCGGCTCCCATGGTGCGCGGCGGCGCCGGCCTGGATCTGCGAGGACAGAGGAGGGGGCAGTGAGAGGAGGCGGGGAGAGGAAGAGGAGAGAGAGGGGCGTCCGCGGCGTGGAGGAGAGGTGGCCGGTGCGGTGGCGGCTCGCCGGCCGGCGAGGTCTCGACTGGCCCCTGGTGACGACGCTCCACGGGTAGAGGCGGCGCGGGCTTACCGGCCCGTAGCGGCGGCGGTTGGGCCCGACGGGGCCCGAAGTGGGAGGGGAGGCTGGAGGCCAGATCTGGGCCGTCAGATCCCAGATCTGACGGTCTGGATCTGATGGGGGCTAGGGTTTGCTAAAATGAGGGGGAATAGCTGCGAAAATAGACTATTTTGGGGAAAATCTGGATCTGGGGGCTGCCTAGGTGCTTAGGGGAAACCCTAAGTTGTGGGGGTGGTCTATTTATAGCCCGGGTGGCTGGCAGTTTGCAAAAACATCTCCGGTTTTTCTCTCGCACGCGCGTTGCTCATGTTTCTGACCGCCGGGGGTCCGCAGTACCTCCGATTCGGGTAAAACTTCGAACTGCGCGATCAGCGCGTCGATCCGGAGGCGTTCACCTCGCACTGGAACCGTTCCGTGAACACTTTCCGGCGCGCTATAAAAATAACCCGTTTAATTATTAAACGGGGTTTTTCGGTCCGTTGGCTGCGGCTGGTCTCGTGCGAGTTTTGCGACGGTGATCGGGTGAAACCCGGTGTCGCAAAGGCCGAGTGTCAGGGTGGCAAGGGTCGGTCTCCGTCCGGTACGAGATAAGAGGGGGAAAAATAATCGCCGATCGATAAATCGGGGATGCAAACACCGCAAACAAATCAGACAATCAAAAAAATTTCACCGAAAACAAAATTTTGAATTTTTGTGAAAACTGGGCTGTTACAATACAACACCGCCAACAATGGATCTCGTCCCGAGATCCAGGACGATCCGGGGGAGAGGGGGGAGAGAAAAGGGAGACGATCTTCAACACCACCAACAAGGGGCTCTGCTCCATGTCGACGTCGAACTTCGGTCGAGATAAATTTCCGCAGAGAGACGACATCGTCGAAAATACGAAACCATCAGGGTTCAAGCGGAGTAACGATGAGTTCAAAGCGACGGTCAAGGGAAGTATTCTCACTCGAAGAGCGAGGATACCATGCAAGAGGACTGAAGTCGATCGGAGGACCAAGAGGTAAACCAGAGTCGGAAGAACTAAAGGTACTACAGGATTTCCCAAACCTGAGATCGGAATCGAGACAATACGCTGCAAGCAAGGCATTGTAACGGTTCCGATGCTCGACTCAGTCGAGATCCTAAAGTTTGAAAGGCGATAAGTAGAGAATAAAACACTTACGACACTTGTCCTGACCAGTGTAAGGGTAAGGAGTAAAAAGATTCCTACTCTTCGACAACTAACTTAGTAACTACAAAATAGTTTTGGTCTAGACTCGACTTCGGCCAGAGTGGGGATCCTACGGTCGGTAAGGCTCTGATACCAAGTTGTAAGGCCCGATATGCGGTACTGTTCCAGATCTAGATGTTTCCATCCAGATCCGGGGATGAAGCACATATCGATCCCACCGCGACATATGATGAAGTCATATGCCCCGGATTTCCAACATGATATCACAACATTACAGATACATGGATACAACATCTCATACAATCGGCATACAACTGCCTTAAATACAATACAACAGCGGAAGATACAGGTCTGAGTACAGACTACAATCAAATGCCTAGTGGCAAAAGAGAAAACATCGATCCCATAACCACACGGGTCCAGGCCCTCCGTCGGGATCCACCTAACTAGTCGTCGTCGAGTCTCCACGTGAAACGTCGATCACCATACCTGTTGTCGATCAAGAACCCTGAAAAGAGTTTGGGGGTAGTATCATGAGTACAGAGGTACTCAGCATCCAACTATAGTGGTCATCTGACCCAGCAAGGACTTCATCACTCGTCATTCTAGGACAACTAGTAGTTTACGGTAAGGAAGGGGTAAGTGGTGAGGCTGCTGCCGCACTAGCATTTATGAAGTGTCTAACGATCTAGAGAGTAAGGTAAGAAGCCAAGCATTCGATGAGGAATCGCCTCCAACAAGTCTTGCTATCAACTACTTACGCAAACATAACACCTATCCTATCCTTGTCCTCCTCTTCGCATCCCGACGAAGAAGACGCAGTCAAGGCACACACACACATTGATCAAGTTATATTAAGATTATCTCAGTTGTTGTTGTCTATGAACAAGGAGTAGGTCTCAAGTCGTCCATAACCGTGGACACGACTTCTCGAAAAGATTTAACCCTGCAGGGGTGTACCAACTGCCCATTACGAGGCTCCGCACACACGTCCATCTCTCTTAGTTGCTACCCATCACAGGCAACCATTTTATGATTTAGTTCCAAGAGATCCGAAACGACAGGTCCCTCTAACTAACAACGAACAAATCCGGGTGGACCCCGGTGAGTCGACATCCATCTCAGGAGCCGGCCGCTCTCTCGATCTGGTCTCTATCGTCTGTCGCGGGTTTGGATAGCCGGTTAGTCACACATGGGAAACCGGGTCCTCAGCCGAACAAGGTGGGCCAGCAAGGGAACTAAGTCCTCACTGGTCCGGGTTGGTTTAAAAACAACTGGCAGCTGACCAGCACACACACGGTTTCAAATGGTAAATACGCTTGGGCCACCACTAGAAATGTTTGAAGCTAGGTAGGTAAGAAAAGGGGACCCCATAAAATCCCACACGCGGTTAGGCACGCTCAGTCTTAAAACCAATACCCGGAACTCGGATCCTAGGTGACTCGAATGGAACAAAGCGTCGGGGCGGGATAGCCTAGACCTTCCATCCTTCGTCGAATATAGTCAACATTATAATAATCATATCATCAACAACAATATAATAAGGTGATATCCCAACCCAAGGATTAATAGGGTAACATCGTAGCATCCTAAGCATGCATACTAAGTAGGGGCTGAGCAACGAGCAATTGTAACATAGCAGTACAAGGTTTGCTGGGAGGGGACATGGCTGTATCGGTTTGAAAAAGGCTGTAAACATGTGGTAGGATCAAACATCGAGCCTAACCTAGACTAGCATGCAAACCGCTGGTTGAAATAGAATGGATCATAAGTAATGTATAGTCCTTGCCTGTTGATAAGTCGGGTTCCGAAGGTGTAGTGGATCGCAAGCTCGCATCGTCTCCGAGAGGTACCCGCGGAAGCACAAAAGACGATAAACACTGGAAAGCAATCAACGAGCAAGCACTCTATTACTACGAGGCAACACAAGATCAAGAAGACAACACAAGGCACAGCAACGCGATACGGATCTATCGTCGAGAACGGTTACTAACAATTTAAGTGGGGTACTCGTCACACACGACGATACCGCACGTTTACGGTGGTTCAAGTTGTTTAGCTACAGGTGATCAATCAACGGTTATTAACATGGCAACTCAAGCAAGCATGGCATAGCACACAAACACGGCAAGAGGTGAAGCACAAAGTAAACTGTCTATGCTAGTCAATTTAAGTGAGGCACAATCCTAAACATGGCATAACACTAAGTGCCGCACGATAATTAAAGGATTTGGTACTGTTCTGCCCTAAACCATATTTTAGGTTGGTTAACAACAACAAACAATAGCATAAACACAAAGAACACGAAAAACTAATCAAGTTACATATAAAGAACACCCCAAACGGAGTTACAGTTAAAAAGATATAAGCAAGACAAGATATGCACACATGCTGTATAAACAGGGGTAAATCTATATGCAAAAGTGCAGCAACATGACATAGAAATACACGGGATGAAAGTAGACATGATGCTTAACAACATGAAATTGGAATCACTCAATTCCGATAAACGGTCGCGACACACTCGGCGTTCGAAGTTGCAACAAAAAAACAGTTTCAGCAACAGCAACACATTAACATCAGGATCACCACTTTGGAGCAAGATTCAATACAGCTAACGCACCCAAACATGGCAAGTGAAAGCATGTAATTGAAGTACACATGATGCTTAACACATAGGAGAAAGAATCAATGCAAAAGGCCTCATGGATGAGTCACAATCATCATGCAAAGTTTCAACAAAATAACAACAGCAGCACTTAACAGGAATTTGTAGCAGTTTAACGGCCTGATGCCCACTTTAGCACACAATTACACAATCAAGATGAGCTCAAATGCAAATGCTCACAAAAGATGAATGAAATTACACGCAATTCTGAGCAACTTTCGTTTTGGGGGCACGTTCATCGGAGCTACGGTTTGATCGCTAACTTCACCGCAAAATTGAATCAGCAACATATATTTTCCAGACTTGGAAAAATTACAGAGGCAGAGGGAGAAAAAAATAAATGGGCTCAGCCCATCTAGCCTGAAGGCTGGCCCGAGTTGGGCCGTGGCGGCCTGGGCCGCTTGGAGGAGGCTGGGCCTTGGGCGCCTGGGCCAAGGAGGCTGGCTGGGCCGCGGTGGCGCGCCTGGCCCACGTGGCCGTCCAGCGTGGAGGGGTGGCACCGGACCGATCCCGACCTGGATCGGGTCACGGCGGCGGCAGTACCTCCGATTCGGGTAAAACTTGGAACTGCGTGATCAGCGCGTCGAGCCGGAGGCGTTCACCTCGCGCTGGAACTTTTCCGTGAACACTTTCCGGCGCGCTATAAAAATAACCCGTTTAATTATTAAACGGGGTTTTTCGTTCCGTTGGCTGCGGCTGGTCTCGTGCGAGTTTTGCGACAGTGATCGGGTGAAACCCGGTGTCGCAAAGGTCGAGTGTCAGGGTGGCAAGGGTCGGTCTCCGTCCGGTACGAGATAAGAGGGGGAAAAATAATCGTCGATCGATAAATCGGGGATGCAAACACCGCAAACAAATCAGGCAATCAAACAATTTTCACCGAAAACAATTTTTTTAATTTTTGTGAAAACTAGGCTGTTACATCATCCGACCGGATTTGTCTCCAAGACGGGTCTAGCCGTGGGATATTCCCCCGACATTAGCCCCCAAGTTTAGCTTGGACGCAATCTTGGCGTGGGCTTCGTTTTTTTGTTCTGCTTTTCCTTGGCAATGAGATTGTCGTAGAAGAGAATGTTGGGTGCGCATCCATGTTAAACTTCCAGTATAATAAATAGTTAGGATAAAGACCGGGTCTGGAGACCAAACCTTTAAGCCGACTTTCTCCACTGATTCATGTCAATGAACCCGATATGATTCAATTTTGAGCTTTTCCACGTTTGAGTTCAATGTTTCTTTTTGCTCTTCCGTGTCTTGTCAAAAGGACTCGGGAAAAATTTACAGGCAATTTTATGTCCATATCACCTGTAGCCCCCAAGCTCCGAGTTTATCATCTCGTGATTACTTGGAGTTTTGTATATAAAATAGCCTTCCTGGTGTAGCCCCAAAGTGCCGGTTTTCTTACCTGCAGCAACCTGGGATTTGTCTTTGTGAAATTTGCTTCGAAGTAGTATAGCCCCCAAGTGACGGGTTGTCTTGCCTGTAGCAACCCGAGACTTTACAATTTCTTGCTTTTTTTCTGAAGTCGGCAAGAAATATATGCCAAAGCCGATAATTTTTGTTAAAGCCGGCAAATGTTTGCTTGCTGATAAAAACCGATGAATGCGAGTTTGCTGAAGCCGGTAGATATGATATGCTGGGTTATGTTCCCAGCTTCCAAATAGAGTGGCACTTTGAGTGCTGGAATATGTTTCCTTCAGCAACCCGTAATAATGTGTGCCAACTGTTATGTCTTTGATGGACATTCTTAAAAAGCCCCCAGGTGTTGGGTTTGGAAAACATGTTCTGTGGCTTGTGACCAGCGTGTGGTTAGATACCTTGTGATATTCTATCTTGAATTTGCCTTTTGGCCTTTGGATGCCAAAAGTCAGCCTGGTTTGGAATTTGGTCATTTTTTTTTGTCTTTGATAGTCGTTTCTTTGGAAAACTTCATCCTCTGATATATGGATTGAATATGCTTTTGAAGAGAGCCGTTATTGTTACGGCTTACCACATTTACAGCTGAGTCAGAAGAGAATTGTGACGCCCCCAAAATCAAGCCGTGTACAGTAATCATACACGCAAGGTACACAATCGAGATCAGGGACTCACGGTGAGATATCACAACACAACTCTACAAATAAAATAATACAAGTTGTTTAATACAAGCCAGGGGCCACGAGGGCTCGAATACAACAGCTCGAGAGCACAAGTCAGCGGAAGCAAATAGTATCTGAGTACAGACACAAGGATACAAGGTTACCTTAAGAAGGCTAGCACAAATATCAACAACGATCGAAAAGGCAAGGCCTCCTGCCTGGGAACCTCCAAATTACTCCTGGTCTTGGCCATCGGGGATCTTCACGTTGTGGTGGTCGACAACGGGAACTCCTGCTCCTGGGCTCCAATGCTGCAACGTCGAATGCAGCGGCGGATCAGGCAAAACAGTAAAGGAAATAAAGCAGGTGAGTATCTAGTATACCCGCGAGTCTTACGTCCGCTACTAAGCATTATGCATTGTATCAATGGAAAGGGGAGGCTGTATATATAGTGGGCTGCAAGATAGAAATCAGAATAAGGGTAAGAAGCTAGGCCTATCGAAGACTAGCATCTTCTGACGTGTCTTGCAGCATGAGAAGAGAAACAGCCAACAGTTTATATAAAGCAGTAAAGTAACAATGAAGCAGAAGTTGCTGCAACATTGTATAATATAAGTTGTAATGATTAATAGTAATAATGCCTCCGAGTTCCCCTCCTCGACTTCCCTGCGAGGAAGAAGACCCGGAACCATACAGTTTAATAGTAATAGTTTCTAGTGGTAAGATCCAGCTTCAGCATAAAGCGTCCTGTTACCGTGGACACGGCTATTCGAATAGATTAAACTCCCTGCAGGGGTGCACTACTTTTCAGCCTGCACGGTCGGATCTCCAGGGTGGCGTGAACCTTGTTAGGGAACGCCCCACCGAGGCTATCCGACACGACGCAGCCCATCCTAGGCTCAACAGAGAGGCCATCCGCCGGACTATATCCTATGCGCCAAGGGGTCTAGGTCCCTCACCCTTGCACGCTCCTGCACGGTGCGAGTCTGGCCGGTGAAGCAAAAGCAAATCCAAACACACCTGCTGCAGCAAAAGACAAGACCACTTCCTGGCGATCAGGCCGCAGTACTGCTGACGTCTGAAGAGCTTTCGGACAAACTACGACGCGGAGGGCCCACACCGTAATCCCACGTGTAGGTAGTGCGAACAGACCAACGGGCCTCTCAAGTCATCCGCCGAACCATTTAGCATTTTAATTAACCTGCGTGACAACCGTTATCGTTGCCTCGACTTAATCGACCCGCGGTCAACGACAGCAGTCAGGACCACCAGTACATCGGTGCCTGCCCTGTCGTCCCACCAAGTCATTGCGGTTACCAACAAGGTGAACCGTCTCCTTACCTTGTCTCGCGTGTGCTCTTGGTAGAGCTCGACTTTTTCGTGGTTTGGTAACTCTCGCGAGATACGAGCAGGGGCCAAGCACGCCAGTAACGTCGGTCGTACCCTCCCTGTCGTTCCCGACAATATACCTCTCGCGGGCACCGTTGGGTCGCCCGACTCTTACCTTTAAGGACACCAGTTGATTCGAGTGCCTACCATTAAGTGAAACCAGGAGGTATCACCCTCGATGGCACACTTAAAGAGGTTTGACAAAGACATCAGCGGAATGAACTAAAGAGGTAAACCTCGTATCATTCCGGTGATGCTACGCTACTGAGCCGATGAGAGTGAAATACGAGTCCATTCCACTCGTAAGTCAAACTCGAAGCGACTCGGCAGAGTCTCGCCGTTGTAGGTTCCCTAGGGTGTCTGCATTGATCCGTACCTGTTGCAGTTGTATATATTTTGTATCCGCGTCACTCCCCTGAGTGGCCACGGCCCACTATCTAATCCTAGCTAACAATGCGCAGGGCTCACTGCTGAATATAATGCATAGATATAGCAGGCAGCATAGGATAAGGAAGGTACATCAAGGGGCGACAAAATCAGGCTATGCAATTGAATAGGACTGTAATCGTAGCAGCAGCGGTAACAATGCCTAGTGCAAGAAAGTACGGAAAGGTAGGCGATATCTGGGGAAGAGAATGGCTCTGCTTGCCTGTAAGCTCGACGGTAGAGGTACGGTCGTCGACGAAGTAGTCGATCACAGGGGCATCAGCAGCGGACGTCGAGACTACCGGACAATAAGAGAGGGGGAAGAAACAATAAATACACAGCAATAATAACAATACAAATACAAGACATGACATATGAAATGTTAACGATACTCTAACGTTGTACGATACACGTAGCACGGAGCGGGAATTCATCTGTGGATGAACCGTCGGCTCCGGGTGATTACCGAACAGGGCGTCCGGAGGGGAAAGGGTTCATGCCGGAGGTGTCATGGATATCTAACAAACATGTGAAGGGTGTATCCGTGTTAGTTGATCCATTCTGAACAACCTTCGTGTACAGAACATTTTCATCCGGAAAGTTTTACCGGCACCGGGCGTCTGACAAACAGATGAACCGGAGGGGAAATGTTCCACGTTCGGTATGTTAGAGGGGTGCGGTGTGGGTATGGGTAGCGTATCCGGGTTCGTGACATTTTTCTGATCAACTTTCATGTAGAAAGTATTTTGATCCGGGCAACTCATATCGGTACCGGGTATTACCGACAGACGGCCCGGAGGGGGGGAATGTCGATGTTCGGTGTGTTAGAGGGGGGTGGTAGACATACGGATAGCGTATTTGTATTTGTTATAATTTTCTGAGCAACTTTGATGTATAAATTATTTTCATCGGAGTTACGGTTTAAAAGATATTCAATTTCAAAGTTTAATTCAATTTAAATCATTTCATAATTTATTTTAATTATTAAATCAACATTATCCAAAACAGTAGGTTTGACTGGTCAAAACTGACAGAGGGGACCCACCTGTGAGGTTGACTGGTCAACTGACCAATGGGTCCCACATGTCAGCCCCTGGTTATTAATCAATTTATTTTTAATATAAATAATCCCCAGGACCCACATGTCATCTACACATTTAATAAACAGTATTTTAATTAATCTCAAAAGGCAGTGGGGCCTACTTGTCATACTCACTGATTACTAATAAGCACTTTTAGTTAGTTACTTAATCAGGGGGGGGCCACATGTGACATTCATAGGGTTATTTAACTTAGTAAATCTGCAGGGAATTAATCTAACAGGGGATTAAGCTAGGGGGTTAGTGTCCTAGGGCCCACTAGCCAATGGGGTTAGGGGGGGTTTGCCCTCGACTAAACCATGCGTGCTCGCCGGCAGAGAGGGGCACGGTGGCGACGGGCCGGCGTGGGAGGGCACGGCGGGGGCGCGGGTTTGACACAGGGGGCGCAGGGCAGGACCACGCGCGACCAAGGTTGCGGCAGGCGCGGCCAGGCGCGGGGTCAGGCGCAACCACGGCCGTCGGTGGACACGCCGGCGAGTGCGGCGGGGAGAGGCTACGCTGGCGGCTAATTCGCCCACAAGAGAGGGGGAGCACGAGGGAGAGCTCACACCGGAGCTCGAGGAGGCCTAGGGAGGCGCCGGTTGTGGCATGCCATCGAGAAGGCACCCGATGCAGAGGAGGGGCGGCTGGTGACGAAGGCCAGGCGTGGGGGAGGCGGCATGGCCTCCAGGTCACAGGGAGGTGGCCGGGCCACGGAGGCCACCACGGTGGCGCCGAGCGCCGGGGAGCCATGGCGGCCACGACCTCGAGCCGTGGTGGCTAGGGTTGGCCGGGGGCGCGCGAGATGGCGACGCGCGACGATTACAGAGGGTGGAAGGAGTGTGCGGTCGCAAGGGGGCCCCGTTGGGGGTGCTAGACGGTGGCCACCGGCGGCCGGAGGGAGGGGGGAGGTCGCCGGATCCATCTGGATCGGGTGGGAGGAGGGGAGAGATGCGGGATCGAGACGAGAGGAGGGGATCGGGAGAGATGGAGTGCGGCTCGGCGCTGTCTAGGGCACGCAAGGGGGCAAGGTGGGCTGGCGCGGCCCGGCAGGCCGGCCTGGGCTGGCTGGGCACTAGGCCCAGTTGGCCTGGGCCGGTTTCTTTATTATTATTATTTTCCATTTTTTTCCCTTTGTTTATGTTTTCTTTTTATTTATTTGTGTAGTTAGGGAATTTTCTAAAATTTGAAAATTGCATCATAAATTGTGTTACACCTAAAAGCAGCACCACAAAAGATAGGGTTCAATAATAAAACCATTTGGATTTTGATTAAATACTTAAAGGATCAATTGGGGCTGCCAAGCACTGTTATTATTCATTTAATATTATTGAACCTTGATAATAAAAGCTCATTTCCATTTTATAATGACCCATTGATTTTAGGCCATTTTATAAAATTGTTTCCCTAATTTTTAGTTCATTTAAAATTGCAGTAAAGTAACAATGAAGCAGAAGTTGCTGCAACATTGTATAATATAAGTTGTAATGATTAATAGTAATAATGCCTCCGAGTTCCCCTCCTCGACTTCCCTGCGAGGAAGAAGACCCGGAACCATACAGTTTAATAGTAATAGTTTCTAGTGGTAAGATCCAGCTTCAGCATAAAGCGTCCTGTTACCGTGGACACGGCTATTCGAATAGATTAAACTCCCTGCAGGGGTGCACTGCTGTTCAGCCTGCACGGTCGGATCTCCAGGGTGGCGTGAACCTTATTAGGGAACGCCCCACCGAGGCTATCCGACACGACGCAGCCCATCCTAGGCTCAACAGAGAGGCCATCCGCCGGACTATATCCTATGCGCCAAGGGGTCTAGGTCCCTCACCCTTGCACGCTCCTGCACGGTGCGAGTCTGGCCGGTGAAGCAAAAGCAAATCCAAACACACCTGCTGCAGAAAAAGACAAGACCACTTCCTGGCGATCAGGCCGCAGTACTGCTGACGTCTGAAGAGCTTTCGGACAAACTACGACGCGGAGGGCCCACACCGTAATCCCACGTGTAGGTAGTGCGAACAGACCAACGGGCCTCTCAAGTCATCCGCCGAACCATTTAGCATTTTAATTAACCTGCGTGACAACCGTTATCGTTGCCTCGACTTAACCGACCCGCGGTCAACGACAGCAGTCAGGACCACCAGTACATCGGTGCCTGCCCTGTCGTCCCACCAAGTCACTGCGGTTACCAACAAGGTGAACCGTCTCCTTACCTTGTCTCGCGTGTGCTCTTGGTAGAGCTCGACTTTTTCGTGGTTTGGTAACTCTCGCGAGATACGAGCAGGGGCCAAGCACGCCAGTAACGTCGGTCGTACCCTCCCTGTCGTTCCCGACAATATACCTCTCGCGGGCACCGTTGGGTCGCCCGACTCTTACCTTTAAGGACACCAGTTGATTCGAGTGCCTACCATTAAGTGAAACCAGGAGGTATCACCCTCGATGGCACACTTAAAGAGGTTTGACAAAGACATCAGCGGAATGAACTAAAGAGGTAAACCTCGTATCATTCCGGTGATGCTACGCTACTGAGCCGATGAGAGTGAAAGACGAGTCCATTCCACTCGTAAGTCAAACTCGAAGCGACTCGGCAGAGTCTCGCCGTTGTAGGTTCCCTAGGGTGTCTGCATTGATCCGTACCTGTTGCAGTTGTATATATTTTGTATCCGCGTCACTCCCCTGAGTGGCCACGGCCCACTATCTAATCCTAGCTAACAATGCGCAGGGCTCACTGCTGAATATAATGCATAGATATAGCAGGCAGCATAGGATAAGGAAGGTACATCAAGGGGCGACAAAATCAGGCTATGCAATTGAATAGGACTGTAATCGTAGCAGCAGCGGTAACAATGCCTAGTGCAAGAAAGTACGGAAAGGTAGGCGATATCTGGGGAAGAGAATGGCTCTGCTTGCCTGTAAGCTCGACGGTAGAGGTACGGTCGTCGACGAAGTAGTCGATCACAGGGGCATCAGCAGCGGACGTCGAGACTACCGGACAATAAGAGAGGGGGAAGAAACAATAAATACACAGCAATAATAACAATACAAATACAAGACATGACATATGAAATGTTAACGATACTCTAACGTTGTACGATACACGTAGCACGGAGCGGGAATTCATCTGTGGATGAACCGTCGGCTCCGGGTGATTACCGAACAGGGCGTCCGGAGGGGAAAGGGTTCATGCCGGAGGTGTCATGGATATCTAACAAACATGTGAAGGGTGTATCCGTGTTAGTTGATCCATTCTGAACAACCTTCGTGTACAGAACATTTTCATCCGGAAAGTTTTACAGGCACCGGGCGTCTGACAAACAGATGAACCGGAGGGGAAATGTTCCACGTTCGGTATGTTAGAGGGGTGCGGTGTGGGTATGGGTAGCGTATCCGGGTTCGTGATATTTTTCTGATCAACTTTCATGTAGAAAGTATTTTGATCCGGGCAACTCATATCGGTACCGGGTATTACCGACAGACGGCCCGGAGGGGGGGAATGTCGATGTTCGGTGTGTTAGAGGGGGGGTGGTAGACATACGGATAGCGTATTTGTATTTGTTATAATTTTCTGAGCAACTTTGATGTATAAATTATTTTCATCGGAGTTACGGTTTAAAAGATATTCAATTTCAAAGTTTAATTCAATTTAAATCATTTCATAATTTATTTTAATTATTAAATCAACATTATCCAAAACAGTAGGTTTGACTGGTCAAAACTGACAGAGGGGACCCACCTGTGAGGTTGACTGGTCAACTGACCAATGGGTCCCACATGTCAGCCCCTGGTTATTAATCAATTTATTTTTAATATAAATAATCCCCAAGACCCACATGTCATCTACACATTTAATAAACAGTATTTTAATTAATCTCAAAAGGCAGTGGGGCCTACTTGTCATACTCACTGATTACTAATAAGCACTTTTAGTTAGTTACTTAATCAGGGGGGGCCCACATGTGACATTCATAGGGTTATTTAACTTAGTAAATCTGCAGGGAATTAATCTAACAGGGGATTAAGCTAGGGGGGTTAGTGTCCTAGGGCCCACTAGCCAATGGGGTTAGGGGGGGTTTGCCCTCGACTAAACCATGCGTGCTCGCCGGCAGAGAGGGGCACGGTGGCGACGGGCCGGCGTGGGAGGGCACGGCGGGGGCGCGGGTTTGACACAGGGGGCGCAGGGCAGGACCACGCGCGGCCAAGGTTGCGGCAGGCGCGGCCAGGCGCGGGGTCAGGCGCAACCACGGCCGTCGGTGGACACGCCGGCGAGTGCGGCGGGGAGAGGCTACGCTGGCGGCTAATTCGCCCACAAGAGAGGGGGAGCACGAGGGAGAGCTCACACCGGAGCTCGAGGAGGCCTAGGGAGGCGCCGGTTGTGGCATGCCGTCGAGAAGGCACCCGATGCAGAGGAGGGGCGGCTGGTGACGAAGGCCAGGCGTGGGGGAGGCGGCATGGCCTCCAGGTCACAGGGAGGTGGCCGGGCCACGGAGGCCACCACGGTGGCGCCGAGCGCCGGGGAGCCATGGCGGCCACGACCTCGAGCCGTGGTGGCTAGGGTTGGCCGGGGGCGAGCGAGATGGCGACGCGCGACGAGTACAGAGGGTGGAAGGAGTGTGCGGTCGCAAGGGGGCCCCGTTGGGGGTGCTAGACGGTGGCCACCGGCGGCCGGAGGGAGGGGGGAGGTCGCCGGATCCATCTGGATCGGGTGGGAGGAGGGGAGAGATGCGGGATCGAGACGAGAGGAGGGGATCGGGAGAGATGGAGTGCGGCTCGGCGCTGTCTAGGGCACGCAAGGGGGCAAGGTGGGCTGGCGCGGCCCGGCAGGCCGGCCTGGGCTGGCTGGGCACTAGGCCCAGTTGGCCTGGGCCGGTTTCTTTATTATTATTATTTTCCATTTTTTTCCCTTTGTTTATGTTTTCTTTTTATTTATTTGTGTAGTTAGGGAATTTTCTAAAATTTGAAAATTGCATCATAAATTGTGTTACACCTAAAAGCAGCACCACAAAAGATAGGGTTCAATAATAAAACCATTTGGATTTTGATTAAATATTTAAAGGATCAATTGGGGCTGCCAAGCACTGTTATTATTCATTTAATATTATTTAACCTTGATAATAAAAGCTCATTTCCATTTTATAATGACCCATTGATTTTAGGCCATTTTATAAAATTGTTTCCCTAATTTTTAGTTCATTTAAAATTGCACTTGCCTATTTTATTACCTTGGCAAGTTAATAACTTTCAAGCTATTGTTTTTATTTATTAATATTAATATACCAATTTAATAAAATAACCATTGCTATATAATCATGGCCTAATGATTGTTAGGCATTTTATAATTTGATTCCATCACTTTGGTTTACTATGATTTCATTTTCATTTTATATCCCATGACTATTTTGATAACCCATCAACATTGGTCTCATAATTATCCTTGACTTGGGAATATTCAAATGGCTAGGAGTTGACTTGGTTTAACCATGATCATGTTGATTGACTGGCATCCACAAGTCTTGGAGAGAATTTATAATCCACATTGATTTGAAAATTTGATCAAGGTTGGAATTTGACAGAGCTAGGATCAAGGTGATCAAGGCTGGATTAGCAACAGTAACCAGGATTACTGTAGGTGATTACTGTAGCGGGACACCCGGGGTGTTACAAGAATATAATATTCATCTGAGCCAGTGTAACTTCTGGGAGTCGGCTAACTTCATAGGGGAAGCTTCTCGGAGGCCGACTTTATGAGTAGTAGATGGCGGTCCCTGTGCTTAGATCAGTTTTGACCGGTCTTTTAGTAAAGACGGTAAACATTGTCTGAACTAGGCCAGGTCCACTCTTGTTTGCGTTCCCTTTTTCTCAGAAAAACTTGACGACATTTTGTAGATCCGGCCAATGCGGTTAGACTGAGACGGGTTCACTTTTGTTACGTGTGAATCGACAAGTTTTGCCGAATCATAGATAGTTGAAAAGTATAGTCCCCATGAGTCGGTATGATCATCATTGCGGCATGCCGAGTCACAGAGAAATTCGAGCTGTAGTCCCCATGAGTTGGTATGATCATGTTTGCGTCATGCCGAGTCACACATGTTAATGTTGTTATTGAAATATGTTGGTGTTTCTGTTGACAAAGCTAGTGTTTTAAAAGCGCTTTGAAGAAAGCCAGTATTTTTGCTAGCTTGCCACGGTTACAGCCGAGCCATATTCTTTTTCAAGTCGGCGTGTATGCCATAAGGTTGTCAGGAAAAATGGTAGCAAAAGAAAAAAATGCTATGATGTTGATGTATGCCAAAAGTAAAGTGCAAAGGCTCATATAAAAGGCGACTCTGGATTGAACATGCCTCATCTTCTCGATTTGAGAGAGATTATTGGGTTATCCAGGAGTCGAAACCTCTCTGTAAGCCGGCACATATGACTAGCGTTCCCTATGCTTAAACCCAAACTCGATAGGCGTTTCTGTAAGCCCCAAGGTTTTTAGACTTAAGTCGGGTACACGTAGGTCGTATGAGATTGAGCTATACAGGTCAAGATTAAGGCGTGGTTAGCCAGTTCATGTATATGCCGGGATTTTATCGGATAAGAGTCGATGGATGCCATCGAGCTCCCCTACTTCCCTAGAATAAGCCATACACATGTGGAGTTTTACATATATATGCCGAGTTCTCAGATAAGAGTCGATGAATGTCATCGAGCCCCCCGATTCCCCTGAATAAGTAATATACATGCTCAGTACCAATAGAGGGGTTGATCAAGCCCCCAAGTCTCTGAGATATGATAATGCAGAAGATGCAATGCATCATGACATGTAATGTATGATGCAAGATGAGAAAAGAGTAAATTCATAGTGCATAAGATGAAACGTATGGAGAAGTTGGCATGTCCAAGGTCGGCGTATCTTAATGTGGCGAAAGCCAGTGCGACGAGAGTCGACTTTTATTTTATATGGCAAAAGCCGATGTGACGAATGTCGATTTTATATATTTATGTCGAAAGCCGGTGCGACGAATGTCGACTATATATATTTATGGCGAAAGCCGGTGTTTTGTAATGATCCTGGATTCATAAAGGAGCCAGAATTTTCGATGACCCGGAATCTCATTGTGGAGCCGAGATTTTCCAATAAACCGGAACTCGAGAAGGGAGCCGGGATTTTTTCGATGATCCAGAACTTAATGAAAGAGCCGAAATTTTTTGATCGAACCGGAATCTGGGTCGGGATTTTACCGATGATCCGGTACTCAATGAAAGAGCCGGAATTTTCCCGATGAACCGGCATCTAAGCCGGGATTTTACCATCGAAAACAATGGACCAAAATTTGTGATGGTCAATTAGAATCCGTCGTTGAAACATAATACTCCCTCCGTTCCGTTATCTAAGGTGTATTATTTCTAGCTCGGTGATCAAGGCACTAAGTTTTAATGATGAATGGACGAAACTACCCCTATACTAATTTGAGAAGGTAAAATAATTACGTGGACCGGTCCACCAAATTGAGCACCCCAGGCCGATTTCCTTCCAACCATGCAACCGGCATGCTCCATCAATCAAGGTACGCAGGAAAAATGCCTTAATTCTCACACGTTGATGAGGGAAAGAAGGAATACTAATAGAGCAGAAACACTCATGCAAGATTTGTAAGGATTTCCTCCTAATCAAGCACATCACGTCACATACCATGTAATTTTGGTGGAGGGGTAAAAGGGGAATTATATGAAATACACCTTACATTATGGAATTTTAGTAAAAAACAAATACACCTTAGATAATGGAATGGAGGGAGTATATCTCAATCTCCGATGGATCCTATAGGAGGCGTAGCCCCCGAGTCTTGAGTCGACTCGAGGAGTCGGCTGGGGACTCCATGTATCTGGCTTGATAAATAAACAAGCATTGATCTGACGATGCAGAGAAAACCCAGAAAACCATGGAAGGCAACCATGGTGAGGTTGTGGTTGAGCTTCGTAGGAGTCACCGGTTGATAGTTCGGCCAATATGTCAAGCCGGCAATAGCGAGAGCCAACCGGTTGTAAGCCGATGCATATGTGTCTACTAAGCACGATGTTGTAAGACGGCGTGTATGTTGACGTCGACTGTGGCGTTGTGAGCCGGCACGAAACGAGGAAAACCGGCGTGGCCACAGAAAATAATATATGTCTTGAGCCTGCGTGCACAAGATTGCGCAAACAGATAATAAAATTCTTTATAGAATAAATTTGTAGAACAATGGTGTAGGAGAGATATCACCTGATGACTTGGTCAAAAGGTAGTTGTCCAATGTCCGAAGTGCGGACCAGTGATAAGTTGAGCCGAATTTGCGATTGGAATTCGCGATCTCGCGTAGATCAGAAAACGCGTTGTAGTGAGGGAGTCGGACATGGACTCATCTAATTTGGTGAGTCAGAATTTTTCCGTAGACTCATCTATTTGGTTAGTCGGAATTTTATAGACTCTTCTCTTCGGAGAGTCGAAATTTTGTAGACACTTCTCTTCGAAGAGTCGGAATTTTGTAGACTCTACAACACAGACGTTCTTATCTTGCAGGCTGTGCATGAGGGTCAATGTTGAAGTCGAGTTTCGAGTCGCATGCTTGGATTTTTTTTCTTGTTTTCTTCATGAGCTTGATGTAGATCTTGATGCAAATGTTGAAGAAACCAAGGTTGCAATGCACCCGAGTCGGATTGAGTCTTGCCAGAGTCGGCGGACCGTCGATTTGTTGATTTAGATTCGTTCGTGCTACTATTCATCTATCAGACTTGTTGTGCATGTACGTACGTCTTTTCCTTTGAAAGGATCCATCCACCGGAGTTTGAAACTTTGGGTAGCTTGCACGCGCTCGAGTACGAGAGGTCTTGGCAGGTTGGGAGTTATTCGTCTTCGTGCGAGGCCAGCCGTCGAAGGCCGGATGAACGGATCGAGTCGGCGTCGAGGTGGCCTTGTTGGGAAGAAACGGCCGCGATGCGAAGCAGATGTCACTGCAGTCAGCCGCGAACGTTGTGTGCGAATGCGACCAGTCACAGATGGATGGACCCGGCGATGGGCGGAGCCGACGTCGCAATGGCCTGATAGCGAGTGCAGTCGGCAACGGATTGGGTGGAGCCAAAGTTGAAGAGCGCACGGGCAGAGCCGGCACGCTAGCAGAAACGGTGGTCTGCGAAAGGACGGTGTGGACGCAGACTACCAGAGTTGTTATATGAGCCGGCTTGGCGTTAAATTTGGATAAACTGTACTGTTCATCCATCAACCCTTGACGCTCACGTGTTTTCGGAAAAGTACTAGTTTGAGTACTTGTGTTTGGTTCTTGTGGCGTTCGATCTTCATGAGTAGCAGATCAATTTTAGATCTCAATTCGGATGACTGTACGAAGTAGTACTCCAATTTGACTTGGTTGGATTTTTTTGGTTAGCCTTTGATGTCGCCTAACCGAGTCGTTTGTGACAAGAAATCATATCAATTCCTGCCGACGTAATCCGCTCGCTGCCCACGCGGCTGCAGCTTCGGCCTCGAAACTGATTCGTGCCAGTTGATCTCGGGACCCCAAGTTGAGTCATTGTCGCACATCTGTTCGTACCGGTTCTTCTTCGTCCAGCCGATCAGGATCTTCTCGATCCCTGTGAGGATCTCCTCGAATATGAAAACACCCTTGTGCGTAGGCCACACGGTGGGCGCCAACTGTCGTGGGAAAGTCACGGCAAATGTTCGAAGAGTCGGACTTGATTATGGGGCCTTTGCTACGAGTGTATGAGGAAGAAAATCACACACACAGAGAGAGAAGCGATTATGGACCCCGGGAAACATCGTCCGGTAAAAACCCTACAGGTTGTTTGTGCCTAGGTCTTATTCCTATGCTCAAGGAGAGTCGTCGGCTCTCCTATAGTTGTGTCTAATTTTCCTGGGTTTAGATGACCCGGGACTAGTCTCTAATTTAGAGCCTAATGTGGTATATTGATTCTGCTTGAGTTGTCCCGTTTGAGGCACCCTACCCCTCCTTATATAGGTGGAAAGGGGAGGCTTACATGTAGAGTCCTAGTAAGATACAAACTAGTCTCTTATTCTATTATAAGTCGGATATCAATTCGGGTCCTACTCTAAGTCTTGTAGCTTTTCGTATCTTCCAAGTTAGGTGGACTCCATCTTGATTCCTTCGTCCGGCTTTGATCTCTGCGATCCGGCTCTTGTCATCCGACCGGCTTTGTCTCCAAGCCGGGTCTAGCCGTGGGATATTCCCCCGACAAGCCGGCAAGCGGACTCACCGGCTCCAGCCGGCTCGAGCAGCCATCGCCAGCGTGGAGCTCCACCACCTCCAGACCTTCAGGGGGCAATAAGGATCCAAGACCTGCCGGCCGGCTTCAATGCCGAACGCCGCATAGAGCCGGTGGCCCAACCTCCACCCCAAGATCAAGACACCGAGTTCATCAGCAGATCCGTGGGCAACCGATGTCTGGTGCCGGCTCTACGAAATACACACTTGCCATCAGATTTCAAGGGACCACGTAAGATCGCGAACTATACAGCTGACATGGACTCGACAGCTTGGATCGAAAGTTATGACCTAGCCATGGACATGTTACAAGTCAGCAAAGGAGTTTATGCCCGTTACCTCACAATGATGTTAGAAGGGTCGGCTCGTACATGGTTCAAAAATCTCCCAGAGAACTCTGTCACGTTCTAGGTGGATCTCAAGGAAAAGTTCATCAAAAACTTCCAAGGCACTTGTCGGCGAGCTACCACAATTGTTGACTTGGAGCATTGTGTCCAGAAGGAAGGAGAGTCGACCCTGAGTTGGGCACGACGGGTAGCAGAAACAATCCACTCCTCGGACACTATCACTGCCCAAACAACCGTCATTGTCTTGGAAAGGAACTGCAAGTTTGAGCCCCTAGTGCACAAGATTGGCCGACTCAAGAGGACGCTCAAGGATATAGGAGAGCTCATGAACGCAGTTATCAAATATGCTGAGTCTGACAAAACCAAGGGTACCGGACCTCAACAGGATAAAGCCGGCCAGAACGAAAATGGCGGCAAAACATCCCAGAATCAGAATCAGCAAACCAAGCGGCGACTTGATCAGACTACTTCTGACTTGTTAGCCAACACAAATGTGGGCTCCCAAAGACAGAAGCAGGGGGGCAACAACTACCGCAAGCCGGAAAGAATTTTTCTCCCAAACAACTTTGAAGTAGCTATGAAGAGTCCTTACCCAACCCATAGTAAACGCGGTCGCCCAGCCAAACACACTTGGGAAGATTGCAGTTTCATGAAAGATTTTGCATGGCGTGGGAACCAGGGACCTCCCGGGTCAGGTGGGGGAGCCGGCCAGAACGGTAACAACCAAAATCCTGGTTATCAAGGAGCCGGTGCAATACCTCAACATCAGTAAGGGCTTGCTGGATTTCAAGAAAACCCGAAACAACTCCATGACCGTGCAACATATCATGTTTTCACCACCAGAAGTTGTCGGAGGGATAGGAAGCTGCAACGGAGAGCCGCTATGGTTGTGTCTGCAGAGCCGGCTTGGCCTAGGTGGCTTAATTGGTCAGAACAGCCAATCACTTGGACACAGTGGCGGCGCCAGGATTTCCTGGCTGGGTATTCACCCCAAAAAATTTTTTTACTCTAAATGCAATATATGTCCAAACAAGGAAATGCCCAATTTTCTTCATCTATAGTAGAAGAAAACAAGGAAACAAACAATCACGAAATTGCATCAGCCATCAAGTAATCTCCATCTACAGTCTACACTCTACACTAGAGAAAAAAATTCGCAAAATTGGGGGCGCATATACACTCTACTGGCCACTACCTTCGCTGCTCCGGGGGGAGCGGGGGCGAGCGGGGGGAAGGGCGCCGCCGCTGCTGGTGCGGGCGCCGCGGGGGTGGAAACAGGGAGCGGGCCGGCGGGGCCGTCGCCTGCTCCGGCGGGCTGCTGCATCGGCCCATCCAAATCATCCAGCGCTGCGTGGGCACGGATGGGCGGTGGACGGAGCGCCATCGCACTGGCTGCAGGCGCGGTGATGGAAAGGGAGGGCGAAGTCGCCGAAGTGTCGTGGTCGTCGCCTGCTCCAGGACCGGGATCCACCAGAGGATCGGCTGGCGGCACGCCGGTTCGTCCTGGTGGAGAGAGAGACGAGAGAGCCAGAGAGGAGAGGCCGATACGTGATACGCTGGGCGCGCGAGGGGAGACGTGGTCACGTGCTGGATGGTTGGCTGGTTGCGTGCGTATCCCGGTCTGCTGCCTCCTAGTCATTGCTGGTTTAACCCTTAATTATTTGTAATTAGCATATATATATTTTTTAGCCCAAATCTTGGGTATTCCCAGGCATACAGGGGCATACCCCTGCCGCCGCCACTGCTTGGACAAGGGATGACCACCCCCCGGTGGTGGATAACCCCGGGGCTCTGGCTCTAGTAGTCTCTCCACAAATTGGAGGATATACACTTGAAAAAGTACTCATGGACGGAGGAAGCAACATCAACATCCTTTACTATGAAACTTTCCACAGGATGGGATTGACCCAAAAATAGCTGCAACCCTCCAACACCGTTTTACATGGAATAGTCACAGGAAAGTCGGCACATCCGATAGGCAAGACCCACCCGGAGACGGCTTTTGGAAACGCCGAATTTTTTCGCTCTGAGCTCATACCCTTCGAAGTGGTAAAACTCGAGAGCCCATATCACGCCATTTTAGGCAGACCGGCTTATGCTAAATTCATGGCTCGGCCATGCTATGTCTACTTGAAGCTAAAAATGTCGGGTCCTAACGACCCGATCATAGTTGATGGAAGTCGGTCCAGGGCCGCGGAGTGTGACGAACAACACGTCAAATTTGGCGAGTCGACACGTGCCAAAGAGGACTTGCCAGCATACCAAGAAAAGGTAGACCCGGCAGACCCCACAATCCTGAAAAAAATGACTCCCGACAACAATCCCAAGTTCCAACCGGCTCAGGATACAAATAAAGTAGACTTTGTCCCTGGTGACTCTTCTCAGCAGTTCATCATTGAGACAGAGTTATCTGATAAATAGGAAAGTGTTCTCATCGAGTTCCTCCGTGAGAATCGGGACATCTTTGCATGGAAAACCTCTGATATGCTAGGTGTCCCGAGGGAACTCGCTGAGCACCACCTAAATATAGATCCAAAACTGAAGCCGGTCAAGCAATTCCTTCGCCGTTTCAACAACGAAATAAGAAACGCTATTGGGGAAGAGATAGCCCGGCTCCTTGCCGCCGGATTCATCATGGAAGTCTTCTATCCAGAATGGCTCGCAAACCCGGTCCTCGTTTTGAAAAAGAATGGGACCTGGCGTATGTGTATCGACTACACCGACTTGAATAAGGCCTGCCCAAAGGATCCCTTTGCGCTTCCTCGTATTGACCAGATCATAGACTCGACTGTGGGATGTGAGCTCCTATGTTTCCTTGACGCCTACTCTAGTTATCACAAAAACAAGATGGCCCTTGAGGATCAACAGAAGACAACTTTCATCACCCCCTTCGGGATCTACTATTACACTTCTATGCCTTTTGGCCTTAAGAATGCGGGAGCCACATATCAGCGAACAATGCAGAGTTGCCTCAAAGAGCAGATTGGCCGCAACGTGTATGCTTATGTGGATGATATAGTGATCAAATCCCAATTGGCCGACTCACTCATCAGTAACTTACGAGAAACCTTAAAAAATCTGCGCAAGTACCAGATGAAGTTAAACCCGGCCAAATGCACCTTTGGGGTACCTGCAGCTAAGATCCTTGGATACATAGTATCAGAGAGAGGCATCGAGGAAAACCCGGAGAAAATCAACGCTATCATGACTCTTCAGAAGCCGGCCTCAATAAAGGGAGTCCAACGACTCACAGGATGTGTAGCCGCTCTAAGTCGGTTTATAAGCCGTCTCGGTGAAAAGACAATCCCCCTGTACCGACTTCTGAGGAAATCAGAAACATTTGTCTGGGATGACGAAGCCGATCAGGCCCTAGAGTCATTGAAGAAGCAGCTATCCCAGGCTCCAATCTTGGCGGCTCCCAAGCCAAAGGAACCTATGTTACTTTATATCGCAGCCAACAATCGAGCAGTCAGCGCTGTGGCTGTTGTTGAGCGTATGGAAGCCGGCAAAGAGCACCCCCCTGCAAAGGCCAGTTTATTATGTCAGTGAGGTTTTGACTTCATCGAAGAAACGTTATCCTCATTGGCAAAAATTGGTTCTTGGTGTATGCATGGCGCGTCGGAAACTTAAACACTATTTTCAGGAGCACCCCATAACTGTAGCCAGCTCAGCACCACTTGCAGATATCATCCAAAACCGGGAAGCCACGGGAAGGATTGCAAAGTGGGCCATAGAGTTGGGGGCTTATCACATCAAATGTAAACCTTGAACGGCCATCAAATCCCAGGCGTTAGCCGACTTCATCAATGACTGGACGGAAATCCAAACATCTCCGGAGAAGCCAGTCACCAAATATTGGACGATGCACTTTTATGGAAGTCGGCAGCTCCAAGGGTCAGGAGCCGGCGTGGTCCTTACCTCACCTAAAGGGGAGAAATTCTGCTACGTTCTGCAGTTGCAGTTCACTTGCACCAACAATGCAGCAAAGTATGAAGCCTTACTTCATGGGCTACGGCTGGCTCGTGAGATGAGCATAAGTTGGATCCAATGCTATGGCGACTCTTATCTCGTTTCTCAACAACTGTCACGAAAATGGGATTCCAAGAATCCCATAATGGCAACTTATCGACGAGAAGTGCAAAGACAAGCCGGATTTTTCGTTGGATACCAGGTGGATCATGTGGAACATAGGGAAAACGAAGCAGCAGATGCCCTGTCCCGACTCGGCTCTCAGCGAAAGCCGGTCCCTCCAAACGTATTCTTGGATGTTCTAAAAAAACCGTCTGTACAACCACCAATAGAGCAAGACATAGCAGAGACGGATCCAGAGTCGGCTTTGGTTGCTGCAATTCATGCTACACCCTCATGGGTCGTTCCTTACTTGGATTACAAGACTCGGGGAATCCTTCCTCAAGATGAGAATTTGGCCAGACAAATTGTCAGGAGAAGCCAATCCTTTGAACTCATCAATGGTGAGTTATATCGGCGGAGTGCCCCAAATATTTTTCAGAGATGTGTCTCTGATACGTCCAAAATGCATCACTATTTTATATCGTAATTCATCCTTATTCATTGATATATTTCATATTACGATGATGTTCTTATGTTGTTTTGGATTATTTTACACAGTTTGCAAATTTCCGATGCCGAAGCAGCAGATGCAGGATTCAGCGGTAAAAAGTGGACACTGAGTTGCTGAAGAAGAATACCTCCAAATTACCTGATAATCGACGGAGGGTATTTTCTAGAAGATTAACGAGGAAACGCTGAAGAGGATCTAGAGGGGGCCAAAGGAGCCCCACGCGGCCACCTGGTGTGGCCCCACCCCTGGCCGCGCCGGGAGGGCGCCTGGAGCCCTGGGGCCACTCCCGGCTCCCCTCTCTGGCCTATATACTCCTCACTGCACGAAAAACCTAAAAGGAGAAGCCTTTTACGGAGTTCCGCCGCCGCTCCGTGGAGGAAACCTACAGATAAGAAAAGGGCTCTCCGGCGGGAAGATTCCGCCGAGGAGATCACCTCCCGGAAGGGGAGATCATCGCCATCATCATCACCATCGTCACGCGCATCATCGAGATCATCATCAACATCATCCCCAACATCATCACCATCTGCACCACCATCCAATCACACCTCACAAGTTTATCTTGTGTTGTAATCCGTACTATCTATCCTCTCTGCTCTATCGGTGTTGATTACTACTTTGTGGTGAATGCTATTGAGTTTTGTTGGAGAAATATCATTATGTCCAGATTGTTTATCATATATTCATCACCTCTGATCATGATCTCTTTTATGTCTTGTGAGTAGTTACTTTAGTTCTTGAGGACATGGGAGAAGTCTATTTGTTAGTAGTCATATGATGTTGAAGTAATTTGTGTTGTTTGTTATTTAAGTTGTGTTGTTATTTTCCTAGTGGTGTTGTGTGAGTCGAACACTCAACACTTCGCCTTATTAAGGACCTAGGGGGATACATTGTTTATAAAGAATGCTTATGGTGGGTTGCCGGAGTGACAGAAACCTGAACCCCATTTTGCACACTTTTGCACAAGGGAATATTGGATCCTTGATCTTATTGCTGTGCTTAGGCTTTTCCTTAATTTCTATCTTGTATTTTCGGATGCTTGCAAGATGATTAATCATAAGATTGCACTTATCTTTGTCTAGAAGGTGTGCTAGTGTAGATCCACCCACTCAACACTTATCAGCACAACACTTGTTATCGATACAGAGTATGGCGAAAACACGTGACTACCTCTCCATGTGTCCTCAAGAACACTTTAGTCTTTATAAGTTCAGTTGCCAGGCTTATCCTTTGCTCAAAAGTATTGGGCCACTTGCTGCTCCTCAGTACTATTTACTTTGCTTGCTTTTATCTTATTGTTGCTTATATCAAAAACCCCTAAAGAGTCATCTTTCAGTGCTTGCAGTTATTCCTTGTTCAAAATCACCTATCAATACCTTTCGCTCCTCGTTGGGTTCGACACTCTTACTTATCGAAAACGCTGCAACGGATCCTTCACGTTTTGGGTCATCAAGTAACGTTTTCTGGCGCCGTTGCCGGGGAGCATAGCGCTATTCGTAAGTGAAGCTGGTAAGGAAATTTTTATATTATTGTTTTTATTTTGCTGTTGCTGCTCTTTGTCCATATTGGCAACCTAGCTATTGGATCGTTGCTTACAGGGAAACACCCCACATTTGTTGTGGTTGTTCCTCCCCCTACTGAAATTGTGCCTTATAAAATACCAGCTGGTATTATCGATTGTGTTTTGGCTAATCGTTATGCAGGAGACAGACATCTCACTGAACACTTGGTATATTTATCACAACTATGTTCACTATTTAAGCTTGCAGGTGTATCAAAGGAGTTTGTCATGAAGAAATTGTTCTCCGTATCGCTTATAGATAGCTTCAGATTGGTATAAGCTTCTCGATAACTCTCATTTGCTTGATTGGCAAGAGCTTATGTCTCTCTTTTATACCAAGTTTTATCCTCTTCATGAAATTCATCGAGACAGGAATTATATCTATAACTTTAGGTCTCGTGACGGAGAAAGCATCGCTCAAGCTTGGGGGAGATTGAAATCTCTAATGCTCAAATGTCCTATTCATGAGCTCCCCAAGTAAACTATATTTAAAAAAAATTATGCTTGACTTTCTCGTCAGGATAAGGAGATCTTGGATGCCTCCTCTAGTGGGGTATTTGAGACGAAAGCGTCGAAGAAAGATGGGATCTCCTTGAAAGGATCCAGAAGAATACCGAAGATTGGGAAATGGATAAAGGTATCGAATCCACTATAAATTATGAGCATGATTATATAGAGAGCTATGTGAAAACTAATTATTTTAATACCTTTTGCTCTAAGATTGGTCTTGATTCCCATCTGATGATTGATTTTTTGTAAGGACTTTGCCTCTCATATTGATTCTTCTAAGAAGAACAAGGATCAGCATCATAAACCCTTCAAAGAATCACCTATTGATATTCATGTTCCTGACCCTATTGTGCCTGCAGTTATATATGAAAAGCCCCCTTTTCCCGTAAGAATAAGGGAGCACTCTTTGGTGACAGACATAATGAATAAGAGTGAGAGAAGAATTGATGAGCCTGAGGACCAGATTAAGGTCGATCCTCGAGTTGCATTGGTTAAGGATCTTATTACTAATGATGCTTCAGATTCCAATATAAATTTTTGTGCTGTTTCCACTAACCTTGTCACAGCCAAGAATAAAGGCCAATTTCAGGAACTCCAGTAGTATCTGTTAAAATAGGAGATCACAATTATTATGGGCTATGCGATTTGGGATCGAGTGCTAGTGCTATCCCGTATTCACTTTATCAAGAGATCATGGGTGAGATTTCACCTTGCGAACTTGAAGAAGTTGATGTTACTATTCATCTTGCAAACAGAGCAACTATCTCTCCTATCGGAATTGTGAGAGACGTTGAAGTTTTATGTGGAAAGGTAAAATATCCTACCGACTTTCTAGTACTTGGTTTAGTAAGGGATAATTTTTGTCCTATTATTTGCGGTAGACGTTTTCTCAGAACTTGTGGAGCTATAATAGATTGCAAGAAAGGTAAAGTTTTTGTTGAATTCAATGGTGAGCCATATGAATTTAACTTTTCTAAGTTCTCTAAGCAGCCTCGTGGTACTGATTTTCCCAGTAATGATAAGATTATTGAAGATATTCCTTCCATTGCTATTCCTCCTAATGATCCTTTGCAGCAATATATGGAGGACCACGAGAATGATTTGCATATGCAGGAGGGGAATGAGCTGGACGAAATATTCTTAAGTCAACCTGCTATCCTAAAGCACAACCTTCCAGTTGAGCCTTTGGGAAGTTTATCGAAACCAAAACAAGATCCAGTGTTTGTTCCTAAACCTCTTCCTGATACGCTCAAATATGCTTATTTAGATGAAAATAAAGTATATCCTGTTGTTATCAATTCTAACCTTTCAGGGTATGAAGAAGAGCGACTATTGGAAGTACTTCGCAAACATCGAAGTGCAATTGGCTATACCCTTGATGACCTTAAGGGGATTAGTCCATCTATTTTTCAACATACCATCAACCTTGAGCCTGATGCCAAACCAGTTGTTGATCATCAACGTCGGTTGAATCCAAAAATGATGGATGTTGTAAGGACTGAGATTCTCAAGCTTCTAGCTGCAGGTATTATCTACCCTATAGCTGATAGTAAGTGGGTAAGCCCGGTTCATTGTGTTCCAAAGAAAGGAGGAACAACTGTGGTTCCTAATGATAAGAATGAACTAATACCTCAGAGAATTATTATTGGATATAGAATGTGTATTGATTACAGGAAGCTGAACAAGGAAACCAGGAAGGACCACTACCCATTGTCGTTCATCGACCAAATGCTTGAAAGGTTATCCAAAAATACTCACTTTTGTTATCTTGATAGTTATTCAGGCTTCTCTCAAATTCATGTTAACACTGCTGATCAAGAGAAGACCACTTTTACTTGTCCCTATGGTACTTATGCTTACAGACGTATGCCTTTTGGTTTATGTAATGCCCCTGCTACTTTTAAAAGGTGTATGTCTGCTATCTTTCATGGTTTTTGTGAAGAAATTGTGGAGGTGTTCATGGACGATTTCTCCGTCTATGGAACCTCTTTTGACCATTGTGTCCACAACCTTAATAAAGTTTTGCAGAGATGTGAGGAGACAAATCTGGTGCTTAACTGGGAGAAGTGCCACTTTATGGTCAACGAGGGAATTGTTCTTGGCCACAAGATTTCCGAGAGGGGAATTGAGGTGGACAGGGCCAAGATCGAAGAAATTGAAAGGATGCCCTACCCAAGGGACATCAAAGGTATTCGTAGTTTTCTCGGTCATGCTGGTTTCTATAGAAGATTTATTAAAGAATTTTCTAAGACTTCGAGACCCCTCACTAATCTTCTCCAGAAGGACGTTCCTTTTGTTTTTGATGAAGATTGTAAGGAAGCCTTCAAAGTTCTTAAGAAAGCTTTAATAACCGCTCCTATAGTACAACCACCTGATTGGAATTTACCTTTTGAAATTATGTGTGATGTTATTGATTTTGCTGTTGGAGCTGTTTTAGGGCAAAGGGTTGATAAGAAATTGAATGTTATATATTATGCTAGCAAAACCCTTGATAGTGCTCAAAAGTATTATGCTACTACTGAGAAGGAATTCTTAGTAGTAGTGTTTGCTTGTGATAAGTTTAGGCAGTATATTGTTGATTCTAGGATTATTGTTCATACTGACCATGCTTCCATTAAGTATCTTGTGGAGAAGAAGGATGCCAAACCAAGGCTCATCCGATGGGTACTCCTTCTTCAAGAATTTGATTTGCAGATTGTCGATAGGAAAGAAGCAGACAATCCGGTGGAGGATAATCTTTCAAGGATGGAAGATATACCGCATGATCCCATTCCAGTCAACGACAGTTTTCCAGACGAACAACTAGCTGTTGTAAAAGTAGAATCTCTCTCGATCCTTTGTTTGTAGATTATGCTAACTTTATCTTTGCAAAGTTTTTGCCTCCAGGTTAACATTTCAGCAAAGGAAGAAGTTCTTTCATGATTTGAGGCATTACTTTTGGGATGATCCACATCTTTTCAAAGAAGGTCCAGATGGGATCGTGAGGAGATGCATACCGGAACACGAGAAGAAGGACATTCTTAAACAATGTCACGACAGTCCATATGGAGGACATCATGCTGGTGAGAGGACCGCACATAAGGTTCTTCAATCATGTTTTTATTTTCCTACTCTCTTTAAGGATGCTAGAAGTTATGTTTTATCCTGTGATAAGTGTCAGAGAGTTGGTAATATTAGTAGAAGGAATGAGATGCCTATGAATTACTCTCTAGTGATTGAGCCTTTTGATTGCTGGGGTTTTGATTTTATGGGTCCTTTTCCTTCCTCGCACAAGTACACTAACATTTTACTTGTTGTTGATTATGTAACCAAGTGGGTAGAAGCAATCCCCACTGAAAGTGCTGATCACAAGACATCTTTGAAAATGCTCAAGGATGTAATTTTTCCTAGGTTTGGAGTACCCAGGTACCTCATGACTGATGGGGTTCGCACTTTACACATGGAGCTTTTAGAAAAGCTTTAGCCAAGTATGATGTCAATCATAGAATTGCTTCACCGTACCACCCTCAAACTAGTGGGCAAGTTGAGCTCACCGATAGAGAGATCAAGTTGATCTTACAGAAGACAGTCAATAGAAATATAAAAGATTGGTCAAATAAGTTAGGAGATGCTTTGTGGGCGTATAGAACTACTTACAAAAACTCCATGGGCATGTCTCCCTATAAGATGGTCTATGGAAAGGCTTGCCATCTGCCATTAGAATTAGAACACAAATCTTTATAGGCTATTAGAGAGCTTAACGCTGACCCGAAATTAGCTGGTGAAAAGAGTCTCATGAACTTGACTTCTCTAGATGAGTGGAGAAGTGAAGCTTACGAGAGCGCTAAAATTTTCAAGGAAAAGGTAAAGAAGTGGCACGATAGGAGGATTCTGAAACGTGAATTTAATGTTGGTGATAAAGTTTTGTTGTTTAGATCCCGTTTCAGGTTTTCTCCAGGTAAACTACTTTCCAGGTGGGAAGGGCCATTTCATATTGAGGAAGTCTACCGCTCCGGTGCGATCAAGATTAACAATTTCGAAGGCACCAAACCTCAAGTGGTGAATGGGCAAAGAATTAAGCATTAAATAGCAGGAGATCCTGTCAATGTTGATGTGGATTTGGTATACACAACAACTCATGAAGAACATGTTGCAGCCCTGTTTCAGACACCAGCAGAAGCAGAATAAGGAAAGGTATGTATTACGGTAAGGAAACATCGCGAAACCACCATAAAAGTTCAAGATTACGAGTTTTTGCAAATTATAGAAAATTTGAGGCCGAAGTGGAGCTGGAGACCAGCTCCAGGGGGCCCAGGCACCCCCCTGGCGCGCCCCCACCCCTGGTAACTCCGGGAGGCCACCTGGTGATGGCTTCTCGCCCCTCGTTGGTTACCCCAAGTGGAAGGTTGAGATGCAGCGTAGCGGTAATTTCCCTCAGTAAAGATACCAAGGTTTGTCTCCAGTAGGACTCAACGATAAGTACGATAGGTGGCAACGGCGCCAGAAATTATTCTGATGCGTGGAGTTGTCGTGGACCTGCACAAAACAAATAACTTTGCTCCCAACGAGTTCAGAGGGGTTATCAATTCCTCCGGCCTTGTCGTTTATAAAGGATCAAACGCAAGAGATAAAAAGGTACTAGTAAAAGTAAAAACAGAAAGGTAAATAGTGGGTGTGAACAATGGTATGAAGATGGACCGGAGTCCCGTGATTTTCACTAGTGATGTCTCTCTCCCAAAAGACGATAAAAATGCTAGAGAGGTAAACAAATCATAGTTGGGCAATTGACAGGATTATGAAGGCACCGCAATGCTAACTATGCTGCAAAGAAAGGAAGGGCTCAAAAGCAATGGGCAGTACGCCAAGGTAAGTAGACCGAAATCCATCTGCATCTACTACGAATCATCCACCTTGAGATATCTATCCAGAACATCTCGCTGGTATTAAGTTGCGAATCCCACCCAAAGTGTAAACTCAAAGAAACAGACAACTGCATTAAAAGAACTTTGCGTAAAGTAAACAATTCTTGCACCAATAGGCACAATCACCGTTGTTTTATCCCTGGTGGAAATAGCACATCCCCTAATCTCATGTTTTTGTCACTCAAGCTAGACATCAGGGGGCTGAACCCACAATCGAGCATAACGCTCTCTCTTGGAGTTGCAAGCAAATAACTTGGCCAAAGCAAATACTGCAACGGAGAACATGCAAGAATTTACTCAAGAACAAAATATAAAAGGGCAAACCAAATATATTACTCATCACAATCTGAACATAGTCTCGTAATCCATCAGATCCCAACAAACTCAGCATAGCAACAATAGAAAATTACATAGGTGCCTCGATCATGTGAGGCAGCTCACGTGGTCTCGAAAGTGAAAGTACAAAAGAGGGAGAGGACATCACATAGCTACTGATCACGGACCCATGGTCCAAGGGGGACTACTCACGGCACATACGGGAGGCGTCCATGGCTATGGATGGTCTCCCGGAGGGGTGATCTCCTTCCGGCAGGGTGCTGGGGCAGCTTCTCCAGGCAGCCCCGATCTGAAAACGGCGGCGGCGGCGGAACAGAGAGGTTTCCGCGAAAAAGAGTTCTTTTTTAGGGGTTTCTACCCCGAGGGGGTTATATAGGCGAAGGGGGGCGTCGAGGGGCCACCCAGGGCAGCCAGGAGGGTGCCTGGCGCGCCCTAGGGTTGGGGCCGCGCCAGGGACCCTTCTGTCTCCCTGGTGGTGGTCCCGGCTCTCTCCCTTGTTTATTCCGGAAGCTTCCTGCCCGCTGATTTTTAATATAATTTTTGCGGAATTTTTTGGGCACTTTAATCAGCCGGAAAACCTGAAAAACAAGAACAGCAGAAAACCAGAAGCTGGCAACTGGGTGCACTGAGTTAGTAGGTTAGTCCAAATTGGTTTAAAAGTGTAATAAAGTTCAACCAAAACATGGCAAAGTCACACAAAACATGCATGGAGCAAGCAGAAATTATAGATACGTTTGGGACGTATCACCTGGGCACCCCGGAGTCCGTCTCCGACCCCTCTTTGGCTCGTTACTTTCCTTTCTGTGCAGAAATTTTTGCTATATATTTGCCCGGATCGTTCCGGCAACGTATCTCGCGATTTCGTGTGTTTTCTTTTCGAGCTGTTTCTGCTAGGACTAAAAGTTGAGTAGTAGAGATGTCTTCTTGTGGCTCGAGCGGAGAGGACTTCTTGGGATGGCCTCTACGTCGAGTCAAGAAGGATCTTAATCAAGGGAAGCACGTCGATTGGGCTACCAAAGAAGAAATGCTGCAAGACAAGCGGAGATGGAGCTCTCCATGAGAGAGGAAGTCAAGACTATCACTGCCCAACAGCAAGGAGGTCCAAGCAATCCCATCATGGTGGGGTCTGTCCAACCTCAATATGATCTTTCTCTTAACCTTTCAGGGCCCTCCACTTCGCTTGAAGATCAGCGCACGCTTTCCACCATCTCCGAAGCCTACCGCATCACCAACCAACTTTGCGAAGATTTTCGTGTTCTGAAAGTGCAAGTGGAAATCCTGGAAGATTAAAACCAAACCCTTTGACGTATAATCAGGGACCTGAAGAACAACAAGGATGAGGAGTAAATCTCCTTGGGTAATGGCATCCCCTTAGCTTGTTCCAAGCTTGGGGGAGTGCCCGGTATTTTTATCTTTATCTATGTCTTTTAGGGTCAAGTAGAGTCGTATCATGTCTAGGGAAGTTATCTTATAAAATAGGTGTTTGCTTTGAGGTCTATCACTCCTCTTTTGAGAGTTATGTATCCGTGAGTGTGGAGCCGTCTATGATGGAATATTAATGAGAAGTCTATTGATCCCTTTTCTGCACTCGGTATTCTCTTCAGGCAATCGACCTTATGATGATTCTTATGGGGAGTATTGACCTTATATCAGCTATGGCTTTGAAAACTTTATTTAATCTTGGAAAACATAGATTTGGTCATAACAACAAGAAAGTTATTCTTCTCAAAGTAGCGACATAGCCAAACCCTCTTTGTTATTATGCTTGTAGTGTTATGTTAACAAGGAAGACAACTTGATGTGCTATGCTTATCTTAATGTTTATGCTTTATATTGCTTTGCATCCAAGTCAGCATCATTTGTCTGTTCTCTCAAAGCCTTTGCTAGCCAAACCTCTGTACTAAGCGGAATTCTGCTTGTACATCCATACCCTGAAACAAGTATCTTCCATATGAGTCCACTATACCTTCCTATTCGTGGTATTCTACTACCATTTCTAAAGCGTAGAATTTTTGTGTTATCCTTAGATGTTCAAAATCTTCAGTTTTGTGCCCCTGTTATAGCTCATGAGGAAGTAGTAGTTAATTCATGATCTTCTTAAGTTGGACAAGTTTTACCCCGGGATTGCATGTCTAATCTGCAAACCCCTAATATGAGGAGGAACTGGACTGAGTGCGCCAAGCTCACAAAAGATAATACAACAAACAAACCCTCCTTCACGCTTTGTTCATGAGAAATCAGAAAACTTTGGCAGTGATAAACAAAGGAGATTGCGGGGATGTGGTCGTCCCCGTGTGGGAGTCGTTCCTCGAAACTTGTCCAATCTGAGAAGTAATTGAGTTATCTATTAGCATTCGTTGTCAAATCATGCACCTCTCAAAACTTGTTTTCATTCTGTTTCATTTAAGGATAGCACTTGAGTTTTCCCTGCTTGCCTTTAACAAGGCTTTTTCCTTTACTTTTATGTTGAGTCAGTTTTTCCCTACTTCCTCCTTTCCCAAAGAGAACAGACACTTGATGTTGATAAGGATTCATCCTTAGAATGTTGCATTAATGTTTTGCCATGCCATATCATTGTTGACATTATCTTTTGATAAGTAGGTTGTTTGCTAAAGAATTTGACAAACAAACATCTTCCTTTGTGTTAGCATTTTCACTTCATGACTAATAGCTTGTTCTTTCAAAAAGTTCTAAATTGTCTCTTCAAAATATAAAGAGAAAGAGCAAAGGTAAAAGCTATTAGTTGTTCCTTGACCAAAGGACTTGTTTGCCATGATTTGATGAGTTTCCTTAGCCCTACTTTTGACTATAATTGTTATTACTCTTTCATAAGGGCTTTATGAGTTGAAGATTGCTGTTGAGGATGGTTGCGTTTGGTGAAGAAATCATGATGCTTCTTTTCCGTATTCTATTTATCGACACTTCACTCTCTAAACTTGTGGACAGGTTTACCGAGCTCAGTTTTCTCTTGGGGACAAGCGAGGTCTAAGCTTGGGGGAGTTGATACGTCCAAAATGCATCACTATTTTATATCGTAATTCATCCTTATTCATTGATATATTTCATATTACGATGATGTTCTTATGTTATTTTATATCGTAATTCATCCTTATTCATTGATATATTTCATATTACGATGATGTTCTTATGTTGTTTTGGCCTATTTTACACAGTTTGCAACTTTCGGATGCCGAAGAAGCAGACGCAGGATTCAGCGGTAAAAAGTGGACGCTGAGTTGCTGAAGAAGAATACCTCAAAATTACCTGAAAATCGACAGAGGGTAGTTTCCAGAAGATTAACGAGGACATGCCGAAGAGGAGCCAGAGGGGGGACACAGGATCCCCAGGCGGCCACCTGGCGCGGCCCCACCCCTGGCCGCGCCGGGAGGGCGCCTGGAGCCCTGGGGCCACTCCCGGCTCCCCCCTCTGGCCTATATACTCCTCGTTACGCGAAAACCCTAAAAGGATAAGCGTTTTACAGAGTTCCGCAGCCGCTCCGTGGAGGAAACCTAGAGAGAAGAAAAGGGCTCTCCGGCGGGTAGATCCCGCCGAGGAGATCACCTCTCGGAAGGGGAGATCATTGCCATCGTCATCACCATCGTCACGGGCATCATCGAGATCATCATCAACATCATCCCCAACATCAGCACCATCTCCGCCACCATCCAATCTCACCTCACAAGTTTATCTTGTGTTGTAATCCGTACTATCTATCCTCTCTGCTCTATCGGTGTTCATTACTACTTTGTGGTGAATGCTATTCAGTTTTGTTGGAGAAATATCATTATGTCCAGATTGTTTATCATATATGTATCACCTCTGATCATGATCTCTTTTATGTCTTGTGAGTAGTTACTTTAGTTCTTGAGGACATGGGAGAAGTCTAGTTGTTAGTAGTCATATGATTTTGAAGTAATTTGTGTTGTTTGATATTTAAGTTGTGTTGTTATTTTCCTAGTGGTGTTGTGTGAGTCGAACACTCAACACTTTTCCTTATTAAGGACCTAGGGGGATACATTGTATATAAAGAATCCTTATGGTGGGTTGCCGGAGTGATAGAAACCTGAACCCCAGTTTGCACACTTTTGCACAAGGGAATATTGGATCCTTGATCTTATTGTTGTGGTTAGGCTTTGCCTTAATTTCTATCTTGTATTTGCGGATTCTTGCAAGATGATTAATCATAAGAGTGCACTTATCTTAGTCTAGAAGGTGTGCTAGCGTAGATCCACCCACTCAACACTTATCAGCACAACACTTGTTATCGATACGGAGTATGGCGAAAAAACATGACTACCTCTCCATGTGTCCTCCAGAATGCTTTAGTCTTTATAAGTTCAGTTGCCAGGCTTATCCTTTGCTCAAAAGGATTGGGCCACTTGCTTCTCCTAAGTACTATTTACTTTGCTTGCTTTTATCTTATTGTTGCTTATACCGAAAACCCCTAAAAAGTCATCTTTCAGTGCTTGCAGTTATTCCTTTTCCAAAATCACCTATCAATACCTTTTGCTCCTCGTTGGGTTCGACACTCTTATTGAAAACGCTGCAATAGATCCCTTACATTGTGGGTCATCAGTCTCACCAGAAGAAGGTAGAGCCATCCTCAATGAAATACACTATGGAGATTGCGGACACCATGCCGGCTCTCGTTCGCTTGTAGCTAAAGCCTTTCGTCATGGATTCTACTGGCTCACAACACATGTGGATGCAGAGGACATAGTCAATAAATGTGATGGATGTCAGCGCTATGCAAAGCAAGCTCACGTGCCGGCTCAAGAACTCAGGATGATCCCTATCACTTGGCCCTTTGTGGTATGGGGGCTTGATATGGTGGGACCTTTCAAAAGGTCAGCCAACAAGAATACCCACATACTAGTGGCAGTGGATAAGTTTACCAAATGGGTCGAGGAAGAGCCGGTCAGCAAATGTGACGCTGCGACAGCACTGAAATTTTTGAAAAAAGGTCATATAGTGATTCGGCTACCCCCACAGTATCATCACTGCTAATGGTTCTAACCTATCAGAAGGGTTTATGCAGCGATTCTGCCAGAATGAGCACATCCGATTCGACCTTGCATCAGTGGCTCACCCACAGTCCAACAGACAAGCCAAGAGAGCCAACCAAGAGTTACTCCGAGGCATCAAACCCCGACTCTATGTCCCCTTAAAAAGGACGCGGGGTTGCCGGGAGGAGGAATTACCCTCAGCATTGTGGGGCATCAGGATGACTCCTAACATGTCGACATACTATACGCCCTTGTTCCTAGTCTATGGAGCGGAAGCCGTTCTCCCAAGTGACATACGTCACGACTCACCAAGAGTCACAGCATATGTAGAAGCTGAAAACAAGAAAGCAAGGCAAGATTCCTTGGATATTCTCGATGAAAAACGAGATTTGGCCGCAGCTCAGTCAGCTATTTACCAACAAGATCTGCGACGCTATCATAGTCACCGCATCATAAGTGGACTTTCCAGGAAGGTGATTTAGTGCTACGACTCATACAGAAAAGAGATGGAATGCAGAAGTTATCCTGTCCTTGGGAAGGACCATTTGTGGTCAGCAAGAACTTGTACAATGGATCCTACTACCTAGTTGATATACGCGAGAAGGCAGACACGCGCACATGCATGGAGGAGACTCCAAGACCGTGGAACATCGCACAACTCCGTCCATATTATACTTGATTAGAACAGGAACATTACTGTACTTTTATCCAAGTCGACACATGTCGCACTGGCTTCCTCCATATTAAACATATATATAAGCTGACATTCGTCGCGCCGTCTTTCGCCATCTAATATACATAAGTCGACTTTTGTCGCACTGGTCTTCGCCATATATATACCTAAGTCAACATCCGTCGCACCGGCTCTCGCCATATCGATTCTTCTTTGCTTTTTTGTTTCATGTTGAATCATACATTACATACTTTGCATTATTATATCTCAGAGACCTGGGGGCTTGATCAACCCTTCTATTGGTACTGGGCATGTATATTGCTTATTCAGGTGAATCGGGGAGCTCCATAATAATCATTGACTCTTTATCCGAAAACTCGGCATATATATGTAAAAATCCACATGTGTATAAGCTTATTCAGGGGCAGTGGGGGAGCTCGATGTTACTCATCGACTCTTATCTGAAGAAATCCCGGCATATACATGAACTGGCTAAACCACGCCTTAATATTGGCCTGTATAGCTCAAGATCATACGACCTACGTGAACCCGGCTTAGCCTAAAAAAACCTTGGGGGCTGATAACAACGCCTACCGAGTTTGGTCTTAAGTACAGGGAACGCTAGTCATATATAGCCGGCTTACAGAGAGGTTCCGACTCCTGGATAACCCAATAAATCTATCTCAAACGCGAGAAGATGAGGCAAGTTGAATCCAGAGTCGACTTCTATATGAGCCTTCATACTTTCTTTTTGCATACATCAGCATCATATCATACTTTTCTTTTATAATTTATATGTCATCCAAAAGATGCACCTTGAGCATTAACCTAT
Organism: Bromus sterilis; assembly: GCA_950022295.1. Classification (NCBI taxonomy): domain Eukaryota; kingdom Viridiplantae; phylum Streptophyta; class Magnoliopsida; order Poales; family Poaceae; genus Bromus; species Bromus sterilis. Next base: position 284,295,074 of record OX465597.1, read on the forward strand.
GTGACTCAGTATGACACAAAAGATGTTCATACCGACTCATGGGGACTATAACTCAAAATTCTCTATGACTCGGTATGACACAAAAGATGCTCACACCGACTTATGGGGACTACAATTTGAAACTATGATTTGAAAAAACTTGTCGATCCACATATAAAAAAAAGTGAACCCTTCTAAGCTTAACGCATTGGCCGACTCTACACAGTGTCGCCAAGTTTTACTGAGAAAGGGAACACAAAGACGAGAAACAGACCTATGTGATTCGGTATTACACCCAGATATACATATCGACTCATGGGGGCTACACCTCAAAATTCCTTTTCAAAAATTCGGCACGATGCAAAGATGCTCATACCAACTCTTGGGAGAGTATCACTTCAAAAATTCTATGATTCGGTTTGGCACACAAGGTGACCATACCAACCATGGGGGCTACAAGTCGATCTTATCAATGAGTCGACGTGACACAAGTCCGTCTAAATCGACTCAGGGGGCTACATATATATTAAGGAAGTCGTCCCTCAATACATATATATTATCTTATCAAGACAGATACAAAAACCGACTTACAGATTGGATGGGATCACTTTCTCATTCATCATAGACCGGGTCTTACATCAGAAGCATACAAGTCAAAAGCCAGGAATACTTATATCAATCTACTTGATAAACTACAGCTTCAGTGGTCGTCTTAAGAGTCGGCTTCATCATTAGATGAGGAAGCTTGAGCTTCATCACTACTGCTTGAGCTCTCCATCCAGCAGCCGGATCGATCACCATCTGAGTCGAAAATCTTGGCCCACAAGGTCTCATCACCATCATTTTTGAAAATGATAGTATATCCCTTCTGAATGTTCCTGGACCGAAGAAAATTTTTCCAACCCTTCTCCAAGAACATGGAGTCCTGGCCAGAAAAACTGGTATCCACCCGAATGGGTCCATGAGGGCACCTTTCAGAGTGAGGCCAGAGACTTGGAGGTTTGGAATCCATTACAATCTAAGAAAAAGATTCAGGAAGTTTTACCCAAAGGCGGATTGCCTGAACCTTCACCAAAAACTCACTCCTCTCAGGAGAAGAAGGTGGAGATTCAGATGGTGAAGCGGAACGCGTGCCTCTTCCTCTACCACGGCCACGACCCCGTCCACGACCACGATTGCGGCCATGGCCTCGACCACCGCGAGTGCCAGCGCTGGAACCAGGGTCATCGGTCGCCAAAGGAACATGGGTGCTTAGCTTGGGAGCCATGGAGAGTTGCGAGAAAAAGAAACGAATGAAGAGGATATGAGAACTCAAAAGATAAAATTGCCTGATGGTTGTTTATAGCGACTACAAGGAAGATCAATCAATGTTACGGGTAAACTACCCATGGTGGGTGAAATTTATGGAAAGACTCCTCGATTCCCACAACGACATGAATGCCTCTAATAGTGGCGTCTCGGGTAGAGAGACTATAAATGTAAAAAACGGATTTTTGACCAAGAGTCAAAGAAAAAAATTCAAGTAGAAGATGATGTGAAGCTAAAGAGAGTTGGCTTCGACTCCTACTGAGCATCAAAAATTAGTCGACTCAATCAGAAGAGTTGGTCTCATGAACATAGAGGAACCGAAGCAAGATTGAAGAGAGGCGACTCCGACTCCCAATCAACGCCAAGCATGAAGTCAGACTTTGACCCATGAAGAGCCTGCGGCAATGAAGAAAATAAAGAAGATTTCTATGAAGACTAAAGCATCACAAAAATACTGGGGGCTAATGTCGGGGGGGATGGATCAGGCCCATATACCCGGCATTAGAAACCTCTGGGCCGACTTATATACGAAGGCCCACAAAGAAGACCCGGCTAGGAGTCTGACATGCCAAGCGTGAAGATTGAAGCCCTAGAAGGAATTCCACTTACCTTGTATAGCACGAAGTAAACTTGTAAAGTGGAATAGAACTCCACATCGTATAGGAGTCGGACTCTCGGAAATCCCGGGACCCGGTATCTTTATAAGTCGATGTCCACGGGAGCCAGAGCCAGAACTTACCTCAAGCCAGGATTAGAAAACTCGCGATACAACCTAGATCTCCATGAGACTATGGTTGCGAGACATCATCACTGTAATCGATAAGATCGGCTCTTCCTGTTGAGGATTCGATCTCACAATAATCGAGAAGCAGGAGTAGGTCTTTAGCGCACCGACGGGGCCGAACCTGGGTAAACCGCCGAGTCCTATGTCCATGTCGACTCTATCCTCGAATTAGACTCGCAGCAAAGGTCCCATGATAAGTCCGACTCTGCGGACATCTGCCGTGACTTTCCCACGACACTACCCCTAGTCAACGGGGAACTCGACGTCGTAGAAGGCATTGGGGATATTCACATTGCGGTGGTCGACATCGGGGATTTCCTGCTCCTGGGCGCCAGCGTATGGTTGCAGCAACCAGTTAGGTATATAAAAAAGGGGGGAAATAATGCAAAGGTGAGTATCTAGCATACCCGTGAGTCTTACATCCGCTACTAAGCATTTATGCATTTGTATCAAATGGGAAGGGGAGGCTATATATGGTGGACTGGATGGTAGAAAGTCAGAATAAGGATGAGAAGCTAGGCCTATTGAAGACTAGCATCTTCCGACGAGTCTTGCAGCACAAGAAGAGAACAACCAATAGTTCATATAAAGCATAAAGTAACAATGCAGCAGAAGTTTCTGCAACATTGTATAATAGTAAGTTGTAATAATTCCTTTGAGTTCCCTTCCTCAACTCCCTGTGAGGAGGAGAAACTGGAACCAACCGTTTAATATTAAGAGTTTTTAGTATTAGGCTCCGGCTTCAGCATAAAGCGTCCTATTACCGTGGACACGTCTATTCAAATAAATCATCTTCCCAGCAGGGGTGCACTACTATTCAACCTGCACGCTCGGATCTCCAGGGTGGCGTACACCTTGTTAGGGAATGCCCCACCGAGGCTATCCGACATGCCAAGGCCCATCCTACGGCTCATCAGAGAGGTCACCGCCGGTCTACAGTCCTAAGCGCAAGGGGGTCTTGGGTCGTCGCCCCTCGCTCTTCTGGTCGTGGTGCGCCAGGTGGATCCAGTGTCGCAGCACAATCCGACCCAACCACAATGCTGAAACTGGACGTCTTTCAGAGCTTTCAAACGAGACCACAATGAGGAGGGCCCACACTGTAATCCCACATGAAGGTAGTGCATACAAGCCTTTGTGGCCTCTCAAGTCATCCACCTGAACCATTAGTCATTTTATTATTATCTCGTGGACAACCGTTATCGTTGCTCGACTAGTCAACACAACGGACAACAAACAACAGCCAGCACCACGAGTACATCGGTTCCTGCCCTGTCGTCCCGTCAAAGCACGCGGTTAACAACAAGGTGAACCGTCGCCTTACCTTGTCTCTGGTGTGCTCCTGGAGGAGCTCGACTTTCGTGGTTTGGTATCTCACGGCCAACGAGCAAGGACCAGGCCCATGATGGTATCTGCCTGTCCTGCCGTCCCGATACAATACCTCTCGCGGGCACCGTTGGGTCACCCGACTACTTACCGTTAAGGACACCAGTTGATTCAGGTGCCTACCATAAAGTGAAACCAGGAGGAATCACCCTCGATGGTACACTTGAAGAGGTTCGATCGAGACATCAGCGGAATGAACTAAAGAGGAATATCCTCGTATCATCCCGGTGGTGCTACGCTACCGAGCCGGCAACGAGAGTGAAATACGAGTCCATCCACTCGTAAGTCAAACTTAAAGCGACTCAGAGAGTCTCGCCGTTGTAGGTTCCCTTGTTCGTCTGCTCTGTACCGTACCTGTTACAGTTATAATAATTTATACCAACGTTCACTCCCCAGAGCGATCACGGCCCGCTATCTAATCATAGTTTACTAAAAATGCGCAGGGCCAACTGCTGAATATTACATTTATATAGGAAGCATAGGATAAGGGAAGGTACATCAAGGGGCGACAATGATAGGCTATGAAATGCATAGGAATGTAACGTAATAGCAGCAGCAACGCCTAGTGCAAGAAATGTATGGAAAAGATTGGTGATATCTCGGGAAGGAGAATAGCTCTGCTTGCCTAGAAGCTCGACAGTAGGGGTACGGTCGTCAACGTAGTAGTCGTACTCGGCAACGGTGTCGTCGACGACAGTGTCGAGGTCTACCTGGAACAAGGGGGGGAGAAAACAGTAAATACAATGCACACAATGAAAACACAGAAAAAGGACATGGCAATTGAATTTTACACGATGTTGTAGCGCAGTGTTAAGTATTTTAGGAGGAGCGGGGATTTATCCGAGGATGACTCATCGGTACCGGTTGATTACCGGACAGATGATCCGAAGGGTGAAGGTTCCATGTCTGCAGTGTTAGATACATCTGACCGACATGTGGATAGTGTATCCATGTTCGTTGAACGATTCTGAACAACTTTCATATTCATAACATTTTCATCTGGAAAGTTTTACCAGCTCCGGTTGTCTGACAGACAGATGAACCGGAGGAGAAATGTTCCATGTTCCGTATGTTGGAGGGGTGCGGTGGGTATACGGGTAGTGTATTCATATCCGTTGAATTTTTTTGATCAACTTTCATGTATAAAGTTTTTTCATCGGAGTTACGGTTTAAAAGATATTAAATTTATAATATTTAAATGCTTTTGGAATTTACTGGAATTACTCTTAATATTAAATACAACGTTATCCACAATAGTGGGGTTGACTAGTCAACTCTGAAAGGTGGGACCCTAATGTCATTGACTGGGCTCTAATAAATATTCTATTTAATTAAATAGTGCAAGGGGTCCCACTTGTCATCCTCCCATCTCTGGAACTCTGAATTTAGCTAAGTATGGGATCCTTGTTGCTAAACAACATTTAGCCATTTTCGAGAGCCTACGGTTTGATGTTCTGCTCATTTGAAGATTTAGTGCCTTATATCAAATTTTAACAGTTTTCTGTGATCTACAATCCGGTACAGATGGAAAATTTATTAGAGTTCATTAACTTAATTAAAACTTGGTATGAAAAGTGCTACCCGAGATTAATTCCAGGAATTGTTAAACTTAGCAAACTTTGATTAACGATTGCATCAAATCTATAGCTCTATTGAGGATGAATCCTAAAGATGTTTCGGTACACATCAAGTGTGTTGTCATGCCATGCCTACAGACTGTATTACAGTTTCCCATAGCACGCTCATCCACAACGCCAAAGTGGCTATCGGGTTAACTCGGTTTGTCATTTAACGAAAAATTCCGTTTTGTGAATTTTGTAGAAATTAATCTACGCAATATTTGTAGATGGTCCAATGTCACCAAACGAAGCTGGTTAAGTGTACTACCAGTTCATATCATTTTTATCAACATTCAAATTCGTTTGGTTGTTGTTTTGCTGTTGTTTTGTTGCTGCCAAACGAGGGGGGTCCAGCAGCAGCAGAGTAACATGCAGCAGCTTCAACAAGCAGCGCAGTAGCAACTGGAGCACCAGAGGGTCGAGCAGGTTGGTGCGGGCTTAGGCACACACGCAAGGCGTGTCCAAGGCGCGCGTTGGGCATGCCCACACATGGTCGGGCGTGCGCGTGTACGCGCATGGCGCAGCTAGGTAGGTGGCCTGCGTGCAGCCAGTCATGGCCGGACGCGGCCACGGGGGTGGCGACCACGGCGAGCAAACTCCGCGGTGGAGACGGGAGACGCTGCTCGGAATCTAGGCCAGGGGATGTACGTGGGAAAATTGGAGGGAGGAGGTGTGTGGCTCACAGGGGAACTCGGGGCAGTCGGAAGGGAGGCTGCGGGCCGAGGTCCAGGCGTGGGGGATGTGGCGTGGTGATACGTCAAAAATGCATCACTATTTTATATAGTAATTATTTCTTATTCATTGATATATTTCATGTTATGATGCTATTCTTATGTTGTTTTGGCTTGTTTTACCCAGTTTGCAACTTTTTGATGCCGAAACAACAAACGCAGGATTCAGCGGTAAAAAGTGGACGTTGAGTTGCTGATTCGGAAGACCTCCAAATTACTTGAAAATCGACGGAGGCCATTTTCCAGAAGGATGACGAGGGCACGCAAAAGAGGAGCCAGAGGGGGGCCACAGGGTTCCCAGGCGGCCACCTGGCGCGACCCCCAGCTGGGGCGCGCCGGGACGGCGCCTGGACCCCTGGGGCCACTCCTGGCTCCCCCCTCTGGCTTATATATCACTCGTCATCCGAAAACACTAACCGAGGAGGAGTTTCGCGAGTTTCGCCGCCGCTCCGTGGCGGAAACCAACAAAGGAGAAAAGACATCTCCGACGGGCAGATTCCGCCGGGGAGAAAACCTCCCGGAAGGGGAGATCATCCCCAACATCAGCACCATCTCCACCACCATCCATCTCATCTCACAATATCAACTTGTGTTGTAATCCGTACTATCTATCCTCTCTACTATATCGGTGTTGATTACTACTTTGTGGTGAATTCTATTGAGTTTTGTTGGAGAAATATCATTGTGTCCAGATTGTTTATCATCTATTTATCCCCACTGATCATGATCTCTTTTATGACTTGTGAGTAGTTACTTTAGTTCTTGAGAACATGGGAGAAGTCTAGTTGCTAGTAGTCATATGATGTTGAAGTAATATGTGTTGTTTGATATTTAAGTTGTGTTGTTATTTTCCTAGTGGTGTTGTGTGAGTCAAACACTCAACACTTCTCCTTATTAAGGACCTAGGGGAATGCATTGTGTATAAAGAATGCTTACGGTGGGTTGCCGGAGTGACAGAAACCTGGACCCCAGTTTGCACGCTTTTGCACAAGGGAAGAGTGGATCATCGATCGTATTGCTATGGTTAGGCTTTTGCCTTAATTAATATCTTGTATTTGCGGATACTTGCAAGATGTTTAATCATAAGAGTGCACTTATATTAGTCTAGAAGGTGCACTAGCATGGATCCACCCACTCAACACTTATCAACACCTCACATAGTATCGATTTGGAGTATGGCGAAAGCACGTGACTATTTCTCCCATGTGTCCTCAAGAACCCTTTAGCATTTATAAGTTCAGTTTCTAGGCTTATCCTTTGCTCAAAAGGATCGGGCCACTTTTTACTCCTCAGTGCCTTTTACTTTGCTCGCTTTTACCTTCCTGATGCTTATACCGAAAACCCCCTAAAAATTATCTTTCGGTGCATGCAGTTATTTCTTTGCCAAAGTCACTTACCAATACCTTCTGCTCCTCGTTGGGTTCGATACTCTTATTTATCGAAAATGCTACAAATGATCCCCTACAGTTGAGGGTCACCAAGTACTGTTTTCTGGCGCCGTTGCCGGGTAGCGTAGCGCTATTAGTAAGTGAAGCTAGTAAGGAAGTCTTTATATTTCTATTTTTTTTTTGCTATTGCTGCTCTTTGTCCTTATGGACACCTATACTCTTGGTTCGTTGCTTATGGGGAAACGCCCCACAACTGTGGTGGTAACTCCTACCCCTACTGAAATTGTGCCTTATACAATACCATCTGTTATTATCAATTATGTCTTGGCTAATCGTTATGGAGGAGACATACATCTAGGTAAACACTTGCTATATTTATCACAACTATGTTCATTATTTAAGCTTGCAGGTGTGTCAAGGGATTTTTTTATGAAGAAATTGTTCTCCGTATCTCTTATAGATAAAGCTTCAGATTGGTATAAGCTCCTCGATAACTCACATCTACTTAATTGGCAAGAGCTTATGTCTCTCTTTTATACAAAGTTTTATCCTCTTCATGAAATTCATCGAGACAGGAATTACATCTATAACTTTTGGTCTCGTGATGGAGAGAGCATCGCTCAAGCATGGGGGAGACTGAAGTCCCTAATGTTTAAATGTCCTATCCATAAACTCCCCAAAGATATTATACTTACAAATTTTTATGCCAGGCTTTCTCGTCAGGATAAGGAGATGTTGGATGCCTCCTCTAGAGGAGTATTTCAAACAAGGAGCATTGAAGAAAAATTGGATCTCATTGAGAGGATCCAGAAGAACACCGAAGACTGGGAAATAGACAAAGGTATTGAACCCGCTATAAATTATGAGCATGATTACATTGAGAGCTATGTGAAAACTGGTTACTTTAATACCTTTTTCTCTAAGATTGGTCTTGATTCCCAGCTTATGATTGATTTTTGTAAGAACTTTGCCTCTCACATTGACTCTTCTAAGGAGAAGAAGGATAAGTATCATAAACCCTTTAAAGAATTACCTGTTGATATTCATGTTGTTGACCCTATCCTGCCAGCAGTTTTATGTGAAAAGCCCCCTTTTCCTACAAGGATAAGGGAGCACTCTTTTGTGACAGGCATAATAAACAAAAGTGAGAGGCGAATAGACAAACCTGAGGACCAGATTAAGGTCGATCCTCAAGTTTTGGTGGTTAAAGATTTAGTTACTAATGATGTTTCAGATTCCAATATAAATTTTTGTGTTGTTTCAACTAACATTGTCACAGCCAAGAATAAAAGCCCAATTTCAGGTACACCAGTTGTATCTGTTAAAATCAGAGATCACAATTATTACGGGTTATGCGATTTGGGATCCAGTGCTAGCGCTATTCCTTATTCACTCTATCAGGAGATCATGGGTGAGATTTCACCCCGTGAACTTGAAGAGGTTGATGTTACTATTTATCTAGCAAACAAAGAAACTATCTCTCCCGTTGGGATTGTGAGAGATGTTGAAGTCCTATGTGGAAAGGTAAAGTATCCTATCGACTTTCTAGTACTTGGTTCAGTGCAAGATAGTTTTTGCCCTATTATCTTTGGTAGGACTTTCCTCAGCACTTGTGGTGCTATAATAGATTGCAAAAAAGGTAAAGTTTTTGTTGAATTCAATGGTGAGCCATATGAATTTAAATTTTCTAAGTTCTCTATGTAGCCTCGTGGAACTAATTTACCTAGTGATGATAAATTATTGAAGATATTGCTTCTATTGCTATTCCTCCTAATGATCGTTTGTAGCAATATATGGAAGACAACAAGAATGATATGCATATGAAGGAGAGAACTGAGTTAGAAAAAATATTCACAAGACAAACTGCTATCCTGAAGCACAAACTTCCAGTTGAACCTTTAGGAATCCTAGCACAACCAAAAGAAGATCCGGTGTTTGACCTCAAACCACTTCCCAATACTCTCAAGTATGCTTATTTAGATGAAAATAAAATATATCATGTTATTATCAACGCTAAACTTTCAGGATTTGAAGAAGAGCGATTATTGGAGACACTTCGCAGACATCATGGTGCCCTGGGCTATACCCTTGATGACCTTAAGGGAATTAGTCCATCGATTTGCCAACACACTATCAATCTTGAGCCCGATGCTAAGCCAGTTGTTGATCATCAGCGACGTCTGAACCCAAGGATGAAGGACGTGGTTAGGACTGATATTCTCAAGCTTCTAGCCGCAGGTATCATCTATCCTATAGCTGATGATAGGTGGGTAAGTCCAGTTCATTGTGTTCCTATGAAAGCAGGTATGACTGTTGTTCCTAATGATAAAATTGAAATAATACCTCAAAGAGTTGTTATTGGATATAGAATGTGTATTGATTACAGGAAGTTGAACAAGGAAGCCAGGAAGGACCATTACCCGCTGCCTTCATTGATCAGATGCTTGAGAGGTTGTCCAAAAACACTCACTTTTGCTATCTTGACGGGTACTCTGGCTTCTCTCAAATTAATGTTAACACTGCCGATCAAGAGAAGACCACTTTCACATGTCCTTACGGTACTTATGCTTATAGGCGTATGCCTTTTGGTTTATGTAATGCACCTGCTACTTTTCAGAGATGCATGTCTTCTATTTTTCATGGTTTCTGTGAGGAGATTGTGGAAGTCTACATGGACGATTTCTCCGTCTGCGGAACTTCCTTTGACCATTGTCTCCACAATATTAATAAAGTTTTGCAGAGATGCGAGGATACAAATTTAGTTCTAAATGGGGAAAAGTGCCACTTCATGGTTAACAAAGGGATCATTCTTGGTCACAAGATTTCCGAGAGGGGAATTGAAGTGGACAAGGAGAAGATTGAATCTATTGAAAGGATGCCCTATCCAAGGGACATTAAAGGTATTCGTAGTTTTCTCGGTCATGCTGGTTTCTATAGATGATTTATTAAATACTTTTCTAAGACTTCGAGACCCCTCACTAATCTTCTCCAGAAGGATGTTCCTTTTGTATTTGATGAAGATTGTAAGAAGGCTTTCGAAGTTCTTAAGAAAGCTTTGATAACCGCTCCTATAGTATAACCACCTGATTGAAATTTCCCTTTGAAATTATGTGTGATGCTAGTGATTTTGTTGTTGGAGCTGTTTTAGGACAAAGGGTTGATAAGAAATTGAATGCTATACATTACGCTAGCAAAACCCTTGATAGTGCTAAAAAGAATTATGCTACTACTCAGAATGAATTCTTAGAAGTAGTGTTTGCTTGTGATAAGTTTAGACCTCATATTGTTGATTCTAAAGTCATTATTCATACTGACCATGCTGCTCTTAAGTACCTTATGGCGAAGAAGGATGCCAAACCAAGACTCATCCGGTGGGTACTCCTTCTTCAAGAATTTGATTTACAGATTGTTGATAGGAAAGGAGCAGATAATCCGATGGCGAACAATATTTCTAGAATGGAAGATATACCGCATGACCCCATCCCAGTCAACGTCAGTTTTTTAGATGAACAGCTTGCCGTTGTAAAAGTACAATCTCTTTCCGATCCTTGGTTTGCAGATTATGCTAATTTTATTACTGCAAAGTATTTGCCTCCAGGTTTAACATTTCAGCAAAGGAAGAAGTTCTTCCATGATTTGAGGCACTACTTTTGGGATGACCCTCATCTTTTCAAAAAAGGTTCGGACGGGATTGTGAGAAGATGCATACCGAAACACGAGCAGAAAAACATTCTCAGAAAATGTCACGACAGTCCCTATCAAGGACATCATGCCGGTGAGAGGACCGCACATAAGGTTCTCCAATAAGGTTTTTATTGGCCTACTCTCTTTAAAGATGCTAGAAATTATGTTCTATCTTGTGATAAGTGTCAGAGAGTTGGTAATATTAGTAGGAGGAATGAGATTCCTATGAACTACTCTCTAGTGATTGAGCCTTTTGATTTCTGGGGTTTTGATGTTATGGGTCCTTTTCCTCCCTCGCACAAGCACACTAACATTTTAGTGGCTGTTGGTTATGTAACCAAGTGGGTTGAAGCAATCCCCACTGAGAGTGATGATCACAAGACATCTTTGAAAATGTTCAAAGATGTAATTTTCCCTAGGTTTGGTGTACCTAGGTACCTCATGACTGATGGAGGATCACACTTCACGCATGGAGATTTTAGAAAAGCTTTAGCCAAGTACGATGTAAATCATAGAATTGCTTCACCGTACCATCCCCAAACTAGTGGGCAAGTTGAGCTCACCAATAGAGAGCTCAAGTTGATCTTGCAAAAGACAGTCAACAATTCTAGAAAGGACTGGTCAAAGAAGTTAGGAGATGCTTTGTGGGCGTATATAACTGCTTATAAAAACACCGTGGGCATGTCTCCCTATGAGATGGTCTATGGCAAGGCTTTCCATCTGCCATTAGAGTTAGAACACAAAGATTTCTGGGTTGTTAGAGAGCTTAATGTTGACCCAAAGTAAGCTGGCGAAAAGCGTCTCATGAACTTGACTTCTCTAGATGAGTGGAGAAGTGAAGCTTACGAGAGTGCTAACATGTTTAAGTAAAAGGTAAAGAAGTGGCATGATAGAAGTATTTTTGAAACGTGAATTTAATGTTGGTGATAAAGTTTTGTTATTTAGATCTCGTTTCAGGTTTTCTCCAGGTAAATTACTTTCCAGATGGGAAGGGCCATTTCATACCGAAGAAGTTTACCGCTCCGGTGTAATCAAGATTAACAATTTTGATGGGACCAAACCTCAAGTTGTGAATGGGCAAAGACTCAAACATTACATGGCGGGAGATGCCGTCAATGTTTATGTAAATTTAATACACACAACAACTCATGAAGAATATGTTGCAGCCCTGTTTCAGACACCACCAGAAGCAGAATACGAAAGGGGTATGTATTACTGTAAGGAAACATCGCGAACCACCAATCAGTCGAAAAGCACAAGAGGAAGAAACCAAGGTCCAAGCCCATGGAGTTCACAGCTGGGCTGCAAGCCCATCAGTCGCCAATCTAGTAGACCACACCTCAGCAAGACAAGCAGCAGCCTGCTATACCACCAACTCCCATCAAGGTGATGCAAGCAATTGGGGAGGACTTTCAAATTGATCTTTCTCTGCTCTCCAAGGATAAGCTTATGGCTGATGCTCAGGATGAATCTCCTCCAGTGGTCCATGATTAGTTACTTCTTTTATGCTGGGTTCGGCAAGCCCTTAAATTGGCCAAGTTGTTTTACTCTTTCTGAGAACTGGCATTTTGTGGGTGTGTTTGTGACATTATGGGATTTGCAATGTTTGCACTTCCCCTTCTCTTTCTTTAAATTTTAGTTTATCAATGAGCCAAACCCGAAGTTGGAAAATTCTGTGCTGGAATGTTAGAGGGCTCAACTCTGATGCCAGGCAAAGAGAAATTAGAGCTAAAGTGGAAGAGATAAAATGTGCTATCATTTGTCTCCAGGAAACCAAGATTGAAAACTTTGACCTGAAAATCCTAAGAAATTGCTGCCCCAAAAGATTTGATCAATACACTTTCTCTCCTTCTACGGGAGCCTATGGGGGGTTGGTTATAATCTGGAATTCTTCTATCTTTCATGGGATGTTATTGGATGCTCAACAGTTTGGGATTTCTGTCAGGTTCACTTCTCTCCACAGCAATAACTCTTGGACTTTAGTCAATGTGTATGGTCCCTGTGATATTGTCAGGAGGAATGGTTTTGTCCAGTGGTTGTACCCTCTACCAGTTCCTTCTGGTGATAACTGGTTCCATTTGGGAGATATTAATTTTATCAGGTCTGAGGAGAACAAAAATCAACTTGATGGATATATTAATGATATGTTCATTTTCAATGAAATCATTGATCATCTGGGCTTGCTGGAAATTCCAATAAAAGGAAGGAGGTATACTTGGTCCAATATGCAATATAATCCTTTATTGGAGAAACTAGATTGGTTTTTTACTTCTGCAAACTGGATCTCTGACTACCTGATGGCGGTGAAGTTGATACGTTTATTTGGGATGCCTCCCCTGTCAACCGCGCCAGTAAACGATTCTTGATGACCCACAAGTCTAGGGGATCAATTGTAGCTTTTCGATAAATAAGGATTTCTATCCCGACGAGGAGAAGAAGGTATTGACAAGTGACCCTGGATAAGGAAAGGTCTGCACACACTAAAAGATAAATATTTAGGGATTTTTGGTTTAAGCAATAGAAAGGTAAAAGACAAGCAAAGTAAACAGGGTAACTGAGGAGTAACAAGTGGCCCGATCCCTTTGAGCAAAGGATAGGCCTAGGAACTGAACTTATAAAGGCTAAAGCATTCTTGAGGACACACGGGAGAGGTAGCCAAGTTACTTTCACCATATTCCGCCAAGTAGTATGTATTCAGAAGATAAGTGTTGGTGGGTGGATCAATGCGAGTACACCTTCTAGACTAAGATAAGTGTACTCTTATGGTTACACACCTTGAAAGCATCCGCAAATACAAGGTAGTAATTAAGGCACAAGCCTAACCACATAATTACGATCGAGGATCCATAACTCCCTTGTGCAAAAGTGTGTCAACTGGCGTTAAGGTTTCTGTCACTCCGGCAACCCACCATAAGCATCCTTTGTGAAAAATGTATTCCCCTAGGTCCTTAATAAGGCGAAGTGTTGGGTGTTCGACTCACACAACACCACTAGGAAAATAACAACACAACTTAAGTATCAAACAATACATAATACTTCAACATCATATGACTACTAACAACTAGACTTCTCCCATGTCCTCAAGAACTAAAGTAACTACTCACAAGACATAAAAGTGATCATGATCAACAATCTGGACACAATGATATTTCTCCAACAAAACTCAATAGCATTCAACACAAAGTAGTAATCAACATCAACAAAGTAGAGAGGATAGATAGTACGGATTACAACACAAGTTGCAATTGTGATATGAGATGGGATGGAGATGGAGATGGTGCTGATGTTGGGGATGATGTTGATGATGATCTCGATGATGCCCGCGACGACGATGATGATGATGGCGATGATCTCCCCTTCCGGGAGGTGATCTCCCTAGCAGAATCTGCCCGCCGGAGATGGCTTTTTCTTCTCTGTAGGTTTCCGCCACGAGGCGGCGGCAAAACTTTGCAACTCCTCCCTTCTTAGGGTTTTTACCGCAGGGAGGTAATATAGGCCAGAGGGGGCACCGATGTAACATCCCAAAAATTTCCAAATTTTGGAATGTTAATAAATAATATTATATTGATTGACTTGTTTGAATTTTAGAGTAAATGAAAACTTTTTGAGTTCTTGTTTAAAACTGTACAAACCATATATTAAAAAAAATTGGATAATCATTTATCCAATAATGAAAACTTTGGTTTTCAAGTTTATTAAAAATTAAAAGAATGATTTTCTTTCTTTTGTCTTTTTGAAACTTGATAAGAACCCCAATTAAAAAATTTAGAGCGAGAATAAAATGACTTTCTCAAATTTATTGTGGTCCCATACTCATTCTCAAATTTTATTGGAAATTGGAGTTTATTTGATATTGACGTTTAAGAGATATTTAAATACTTCCAATATTTCAATTTATTAAATGAGAGGAGATAATATGACTTCTCCCAAAATAGTATTGGAAATATTTAACAATGCTCATTTGAATACTTGATTATTTTATTAATCATTTTGAGTATTTATAAAACCCTAACTAATTTAGGAAATTTATTAAATGCTTTAAATGAATTTTTGGTTGATAAAAACATATTTAGAAAATTTATTCTGAGAGGGAAATATATTTTTCCTAAACTCTATATGTTTTATTTGGCCTATACAATTTTATTTGAGAGTGTTTAACCCAGATAATAAAAATAGGATTCCTAAGTCATTTGGGTTGAGCCCATCTATCTAAGTTTTTTTCTCTATCTCTCTTTCCTTTTTCTTTATCTTGGGCCAAATTTCCACTAAAGCCCATCTCCACCCGTCTTCTTCCTCCTCTCGTTCCTTCCTGTACGTGAACACGTATAGAACGAAATAGCCATAGCACAGAACTTTCCTCCTCTCTTTCTCCCACTTAATTCCTTGAACGATTCAATTTGGAACCTATACAAAATTTTTGGAGTTGTTCATGATGAATCCATTCAGGGAAAGAACAACGCGAATTAATCCTTTAAATGTCCAGAAATTTCTCCACAAACGCCATTAAAACCTTCCAAATTTTTTGTGTGGATCTCCATGTATGGAACTCCCTAGCACCTATAAATAGGACCATGTGCGAGCATCACAGTCCTGAGCCAACTCCTCAAAAATCCCCCTCTAATTCTTCCCGTACTATGAGCAATTGCTAACCGGAGTTCTTCTTGCCGTCGCCGTTCTTCGTAGATTCCGACGCCTACAAGGTGACCCAGGCTCTCGTTTCTCTTTTTGCTCCGTAGTTTGGTATTGCGCAAGTCTTCGACATGTTTTCCCTCTAGATTGCGTAGCCGGAGCATGTCGGCCGCGACACCACGCTCTATACGCGTTTCGCTCAACTCCGGCGGCACTTCACGGCTATCCGAGGGCGAAACAGAAGCTTTCATCTTGTCCAACGAATCTTCAACTTCATTCTCTATACCGTTCGTCTGTTCGTTGATGCCTGAGATCTTCTTCTCCGAATTCCGGCGAACTTTCCGGTGAGCTCTCACTCCTCCGTTCATCTTTTTTTTCTCTGTTTAAAATGAATAGGTAACAGCCAATTAGAATTCGCCATGTGGAATCCCATTATTAAATCCCATAATTCATTTTCAGAAAAATTCCCAAACTTTTAAAATTCATATCTTTTAGCCCGTAAATCGGATTTCGACAAATTTTATATCTCCGGATTCCTTGGAAAATGTAGTTTATTATTTTCCAATAATATTCCATTTTTTTGAAATTCGAAATTTAACTGAAATTTATTATGTGAATTTGAGTATATTTATTATTCCGCTCATTCTATAATATATTTTGTAATATTTTTTTCGCCAAAT
This sequence comes from Bromus sterilis, assembly GCA_950022295.1. Taxonomy (NCBI): domain Eukaryota; kingdom Viridiplantae; phylum Streptophyta; class Magnoliopsida; order Poales; family Poaceae; genus Bromus; species Bromus sterilis. The sequence continues at coordinate 284,311,259 of OX465597.1, forward strand.
TGATCCTTAGAATCACACCTTTTTATTTGAACACTTGTCACATTCTTTCCATCATGTTATGACCACATTTTAAATTTAAGCCTTGATTAGTTTCATCTAGTTACATCATTTTCCTTTATATACTGGATTATAGAAATAATTCCATCTTCTCAAGAAGATCATCACGATTCCTATCGGATCTTTTTGAATCCAAACCAAGAATGGATTTTCTATTCAAATATTCTTATGGATAAACCAACTGGGTTTGCCATACTCACAATCCGTTTGAACTTATACTCAAGCTAGTTTCATCGTACCTCAATTATAACTTGTATCCCTCTGATCAAATCCTTGGAATATGACTTCCATCATATTTCCACCCAAGACAACTTGATCCTATCTCAACCTAGCCACGTCATAGTAACTAGCTTAGTAACAACTAAATATTTATGTTGCAGTGTATCTTTATTTGGGTCTTTACTTTGGATTTGTGTTGTGTGTTGAAGTATTTCTCTTTTACTGTTAGATATATTGTAACGAGAAGGAGATACGAGTACGAGTAAAATATTTCACCTTCAGGATCCAGGCAAGTTACTCTTTTGGTCATACTCCAGTTATACCTATATTTTTCCTATGCATTGTAGTCCAACTTAAATATTATGCATTGATAGGATTATGTAGTATGCTATGCTATTACACCCAATAGTTCATTGAGGTAGGTCTGACCCTTATATCATTTTCACCACCGTGTAGAATTATACTGCTTTGCTAAGAAGACGTGGATTGGGAAGTGATCCATTATGAGGTATGAGTGACTAAGTAGTAAACAGGACCAAGAGAAAGTTAATGAACTACCTGGGTGGAATGGTTGGGGGAACCCTGGAGGAACCAGTGGATTTGCCTGAGTGAACTGGAGATGGCCAGTAATCACTGCGGAATGCCACCCAGGCTTAAAGGGATCAATCATATTTTTCATAACTAGAAGCTTACGTGTACAGCCACAAGCTATTATGAGCTCTAGCTTGGTTGATTAAATGTAGTGACTCTTACTAGGTGGTTCTACGAACGTAGTTATGAGTAGGTGGGATGGGCACCGCCAGAGTGAGGGAAACTCTTCTAAAAGACCATGTCTCGACCTTCCGGTTCTCATACAATGTGAAGTGTGATGAACTACAAAGGAGGTGGTTGAGTCTTGTGGGGAAAAGTGCACAAACCTCTGCAGAGTGTACAAACTAATCATGATTAGTCGTGTCCACGGTTACGGACAAGTTTGAGCATCTAGATGTGGGAATGTTGACGGATCTCATCATATTTAATTAATCAATCGGGCTTAATCAACCTTGGCAATAGATTGGCTTGGAAAAACCAATTCAATCATATTATGAGCTTTGTAGTACTGATATGATACTCTTTGAGTAGGACAAAATCAGCTTTATGCAAACTGAAAAACTTAGAGCTTTTCCACCAGCCAAATTGCATGTAGAAGATTGGTCTGTTATATATTCTTTTGGGAATAACTAGCCATACATTCAAAGTACTGACCCATTTTGGGTTGTAACCTTCGGTGTTGCAGGATTGTATACGACGAGTAAGTGATGCGATGTAGGGTTACGATGTCTACACTCAACTTTGCCGTTTGTGTTGATGGGACTCCACTTATGTATTGGTTGTGTCCGCAGTGTATTCTAGCCCAAAGGCAATGAGGTAATAAATACCATGTGTTTACGTTATTTTTTTGACATGTGATTTATGGTATTTCATCGAGTATTGTGTGTGCTAGCATACTGATCCAGGGATAGCACACAAGCACAGTAGACTTAGTTCCTTTCGGGACCGGGTCGTTACAACCGAGGAGGTCCACCAGGCATCCATGAGGGTGCCTGGCGCGCCCTAGGGGGGCGCGCCAGGGACCCTTCTGGAGCCCTGGTGGGCCCCCTCCGGTCAATCTTTGGTCTCCTCTAGTGAATCTCCAAAATAATGATCCACGTCAAATTTCGTCAAATTTGGAGTTGATATGATTTAGCAACTTGATTTCCACTTTTCACCGCTGAATTCTGCTTCTGCTGCTTCGACACCGGAAAGTTGAAAACTGTGTAAAACAAGCCAAAACAACATAAGAACAATACTTTAAAGTGGAATATATCAATGAATAGGGTTAAATTACAATATAAAATAGTGATGCAATTTGGACGTATCACTACCCCATGACTCAAGTTCTGCCCCTTGCCAAAACTGCCTCTGATCATGTTCCTTGTGTGGTGTCTATTGGAACCTCTATTCCTAGAGTTAATATTTTCAGGTTTGAAAACTTCTGGGTAGAACAGGAGGGTTTCATGGACTGTGTCAAACAATCTTGGAACAAACCTTCAGATAAGTCACACATTTCTGCCCGACTGGTTCAGAAGTTCAAGACCTTAAGGAGAGATCTTAAAGCCTGGCAACAGAACATCTCCAAGCTCAAGTTGCTCATCCGTAAATGCTCTAGAGTGGTTTATATACTGGACTGTCTCGAGGAATTTAGAGCCTTGACAGTACCTGAGTTCAACTTCAGAAACATTGCCAAACTGCACCATGAAAAGTTCCTACACTTTCAGTGCTTATATTGGAAAAAGAGGTGTACCCAAAGGTTTGTTACGGTGGGGGAAATTAGGAAAATTCAAAGCCTGATTGGAGCTGGAGAGGAGCTCCAGGGGGCCCAGGCGCCCCCCTGGAGCGGCCTACCTCCTGGCCGCGCCGGGAGGCCGCCTGGGCACCCCGGAGTCCGTCTCCGACCCCACTTTGGCTCGTTACCTTCCTTTTGTTGCAGAATTTTTTTCTATATATTTGCCCGGATAGCCCCGACACCGTATCTCGCAATTTCATGTGTTTTCTTTTCGAGCTGTTTCTGCGAGGAAATATTTTAGCTAGACCTAGGTGTCATGGCTTCCCCAAGTTCCCCAAGGACAAGTTTGTCGTTAACGTCATCAACCCTTACCTCGATGAGGTGAAGAAGCACCCTCAAACCGTCTGGTTGGAGGATGGTGTTCTCCACCAAGAAGATCTAAAGGAACCTGTCAAGGAGGGGAGCATCATGGCCAGGCTAGAAGAAGTGGAGCAAGAAGTCTGCAAGTACAAGAAGATGGTCGAGCGTGGTGTTGAAGCTAACTTTGACATCATCAATGAGCTGAAGATCTACTTCCTGAAGGAGATGAAGGGGATGGGGGCAAGCATCACCGCATCATAAGAAAGAATTGAGGAGCTCCAAGGGCAGATTTATGATCTGCACCACCAGAACTGTGATTATGAACTAAGTTTATATGCATGGCTATGAGTGCCGCGTGTAGGATCCCGGAGACCGACTTCTCTTATGAGACTGGAGAACCTCTTCCATGGAAGCGCTTTGCCGAGGACTACGTGATCAATATGAATAGAAGGAGGAGTGAATCTCCTCGGGTAATGGCATCCCTTAGCTTGTTCCAAGCTTGGGGGAGTGCCCAATATCTTTATCTTTACCTTAGTCTTTTAGAGTCAAGTAGAGTCGTATCATGTCTAGGAAAGTTATTATATGAAATAGGTGTTTGCATTGAGGTCTATCGCTCCTTTGTGGAGAGTTTGTATCCGTGAGTGTGGAGTCGTCTATGATGGAATATTAATGAGAAGTCTATTGGTTCCTTCGCTGCACTCGGTATTCTCTTCACGCAATCGACCTTATATGATGATTCTTATGGGGAGTATTGACCTTATATTAGATATGGCTTTGAAAACTTTATTTAATTTTGGGAAACATAGCTTTGGTCATGACAACATGCATCTTTTCTGAAGTAGCGACATAGCCAAAACCTTTATGTTATTATGCTTGAAGTGTTATGTTGACAAGGAAGACAACTTGATGTGTTATGCGTACCTTGATGTTTATGCTTTATATGTTTTGCATCTATGAGAAATCAGAAACTTTGGCAGTGATAAACAAAGGAGATTAAGGGGATGTAATCGTCCCCACTTGGGAGCCGTTCCTCAAAACTTGTCCGGCTTGAGAAGTAATTGAGCTATCTATTAGCATTCGTTGACAAACTATGCACCTCCCAAAATTTGTTTTCATTCTGTTTGATTTAAGGATAACACATAAGTATTCCCTTCTTGCCTATAACAAGGATTTTCCTTTACTTTTATGTTGAGTCAGTTTTCCCACTTCCTTCTTTCCTTAAAGAGAACAAACACTTGATGTTGGTGAGGATTCATTCATATAATGATGCATTAAGTTTTGCCATGCCACATCATTTTTGACATTATCTTTTTATCAGTAAGTTCTTTGCGAAAGCTTATGCCAAGCAAGCATCTTCCTTTGTGTTAGCATTTTCACTTTATGACTAATAACATGTTCTTTCAAAACCTTAAAATTGTTTCATAATAAGAGAAAGAGCAAAAGTAAGTTATTAGTTGTCCTTTGACCAAGGATATGTTTGCCATAAGTTGATGAGTTTTCTCAGCCCTACTTTTGATTATAATTGTTATTACTTTCTCATAAGGACCTTATGAGTTGAGGTTGCTGTTGAGGATACTTGAGTTTGGTGAAGAAATCATGATGCTTCTTGTCTGTATTCTATTTATCGACACTTCACTCTCTAAACTTGTGGATAGGTTTACAGAGCTCAGTATTCGCTTGGGGACAAGCGAGGTCTAAGCTTGGGGCAGTTGATACGTCCAAAATGCATCAATATTTTATATAGTAATTCTTTCTTATTCATTGATATATTTCAAGTTATGATGCTATTCTTATGTTGTTTTGGCTTCTTTTACATAGTTTGCAACTTTCCGATGCCGAAACAGCAGACGCAGGATTCAGTGGTAAAAAGTGGACGCTGAGTTGCTGATTCATAAGACCTCCAAATTACCTGAAAATAGACGGAGGCCATTTTCCAGAAGGATGACGAGGACACGCAAAAGAGGAGCCAGAGGTGGTCCAGAGGGTGCCCATGCGGCCACCTGGCGCGGCCCCCACCTGGGCGCGCCGGGAGGGCGCCTGGACCACTGGGGCCACTCCCGGCTCCCCCCTCTGGCCTATATATCACTCGTCATCCGAAACGCCTAATAGAGGAGGAGTTTCGCGAGTTCCTCCGCCGCTCCGTGGCGGAAACCAACAGAGGAGAAAAGACATCTCTAGCGGGCAGATTCCGCCGGGGAGAACACCTCCCGAAAGGATAGATCATCGCCATCGTCATCACCATCATCACGGGCATCGTCGAGATCATCATCAACATCATCCCCAACATCAGCACCATGTCCACCACCGTCCATCTCATCTCACAATTGCAACTTGTGTTGTAATCCGTACTGTCTATCCTCTCTACTCTATCAGTGTTGATTACTACTTTGTGGTGAATGTTATTGAGTTTTGTTGGAGAAATGTCATCGTGTCCAGATTGTTTATCATCTATTTATCCCCACTGATCATGATCTCTTTTATGTCTTGTGAGTAGTTACTTTAGTTCTTGAGGAGATGGGAGAAGTCTAGTTGCTCGTAGTCATATGATGTTGAAGTAATATGTGTTGTTTGATATTTAAGTTGTGTTGTTATTTTCCTAGTGGTGTTTTGTAAGTCGAACAATCAACACTTCGCCTTATTAAGGACCTAGGGGAATGCATTGTGTATCAATAATGCTTACGGTGAGTTTACGGAGTGACAGAAACCTGAACCCCAGTTTGCACGCTTTTGCACAAGGGAACAATGGATCATCAATCGTATTGCCATGGTTAGGATTTTGCCTTAATTACTATATTTTATTTGCGGATGTTTGCAAGATGTTTAATCATAAGAGTGCACTTAACTTAGCCTAGAAGGTGCACTAGCATGGATCCACCCACTCAATAATATTCAACACGTCACATAGTATCGATACAGAGTATGGCGAAAGCACGCGACTATTTCTCCCATGTGTCCTCTAGAACACTTTATCCTTTATAAGTTCAGGTTCTAGGCTTATCCTTTTCTCAAAAGGATCGGGCCACTTTTTACTCCTCGGTGCCTTTTACTTTGCTCGCTTTTACCTTCCTGTTGCCTATACCGAAAACCCTCTAAAAAGTTATCTTTTAGTGCCTGGAGTTATTTCTTTGCCAAAGTCACTTACCAATACCTTCTTCTCCTCGTTGGTTTCGACACTCTTATTTATCAAAAATATAAAAACGATCCCCTATAGTTGAGGGTCATCACGTGGCCACTAGGGCGAGGTGATGGCCTCGGGAGGCAGCCGGGGCCACGACGGTAGCCATGGAGGAGCCGTGAGATGGCCACAAGCCACAGCTAGGGTTTGCCAGGAGGAGGCCAGCGGTGAACCGCTGGGGTGGAGGTGGACAGCGTCATCGGGGGGGGGGGGGGGGGGCGGGTCCGGGGCGGTGCAGGCTGGCGGCCACGGCTCGCTGGAACCGGTGGCGGCCGCGTCACCGGGAGGAGAGGCACACGCGAGGAAGGGGATCGGGAGAGAGATTGGGTTCGAGAGGGAGAGTAGTGGATAAGGGCTGGCTCGGCCATGTTGTCTAGGGCGCCAAGGGGCAGAGGTGGGCTGGGCCCGATTGGTTTTTCCCTGGGCACAAGTTAGTCTTTTTCTATTTTATCTCTTTTTGATTTCTTTTCTTTTATGTTTTATTTTGTTTATGCACCATTTTATTTTTGGTAAAATATGTAACTAGTTATTTTATTTATGTTGCACTACATTATGATGCCACAAAAAGTTTGATTAAAGAATAAATTCATTTGCTTTTTTGTTTTATTTAAATGGGATTAAATGCCACTGATTTGATACTGTTTTGATTTGATTAAATTAGTAAAACATTTTAATAAACTCCTATTTCATTTTAATATGACCTACTGATTATTAGGAATTTTATAAAATTGGTTCCACAATTTTTGGGTCAAGTTTAATTTCCACATTGTGTTGGAATTTCAATTGGGTTTGAATTTGAGTCAACTCGATAACGGTTGATTAACCCTTGCCTAATCATGATGACATGACCATTACTAAGATGATTACGGTTGAGTTACTGTTACAACCAAGGTGATTACTATAGCGTGACACCCGGGTGTTACAAATCTCCCCCGCTATAAGGAATTCTCTTCCCGAGAATTAAAAGGTTGTGTAAGGGATAAAGTCTTGGTTTCGTATTCTAACGAATTTTATTGGTCCTTGTTGTCCTTCTCAAGGAAGTTAATTCTTCATTGATGTCTTCATTTCTCTGCATAAGTGCATCTTGACAAGTTGTCATCCTTCCTTCGGAACTCCATCGTACTTACGAATAGGTTGGGGGGGGGGGTAAAGTCATGGGGTCCGATCGGTACAAGGTTAATGAACCGAGGTTGTCCAAGGGAATGGGGTACAAAGTATCTTTCGAGTTTATACTTAGGGGAATACATCGAGAGAAACACAAGAAATTATGAGAGTTTTTCAAGCGTATAAGCAAGCATTCAGTGCCGATGACGGATGATGGAAAAGGGTCCAGAACATCAGGCATCAGCACTGAGTCTGATATTGGACTAAAGATCACAAGGTATATGACTCGATAATTGTATACGAGGTCAAGCACGAGGAATAATCCTTAGGAACAAGGGTGTACAAAAGAGTCAGGTTTCGGTCCTGTGGAACTGTGGGTTATGGGCCCACATTGAATAAGAAAGGTGGCGACATCCCATGCGATCGCGATGCATGGTTTGTCAGAGAACAGCTTGTTAGCTATGTCGGCAACAATGTTGGTACCAAGGGCGAGGGATGAAGAGAATCATTTTCCTACTCGCTAAAATGAGGTAGACCAATCGGTAAAACTTTCATTCATCGGTGGTAACCGAAAGGTTATACATGATAGTAACAGGTTGTACCGACAGAGTAGTACACCAAAGTATTTACTTAAGCAGGGAATTATCGCTGCTCAGTTAAGTTACATTCCAAGAAAGGTTAAACAGCCCAATGAAAAAGGAAAATGTGATGATACACAAGTATCCAGTGTATATCTTTCCCAAGGGAAAGAATAGCACGATATACACAAACAAGTTTTATTGGCAGAGAGTCAAGAGAGGTTGTCGATGATAACACAAATCATCGAGGGGGCAGGGATGGTATTTCACACGATGAATCCAATTGACACATGGAAGAAGCCATGTAAGATTAGTCGGATAATAATCCACCAAAGGTCGGGTGGTTCACAAAGAATCTGATGTGAGTATCTGCACTCAACAAAAAAGAGAAATAAGGCGAAGGAATCGGGTGATAGAAGCATCGGAATAATTTAATGCTTAAGTATAAGGGAATTATGACTTTCATATCGGGAGGCGGATGTCATTATCCATACGTACTTATCGGTGGCAGGGGATTGCAAAGGCTATGGACACGTAGGTTCTCGAGAATTTATCGAATAGTAATCTTCGGAATCTTCAGGTGAAGCAAGCGGTCATGTTGGGTGAAGGGATCTCCGGAAAGACAGAGGTGCGAGATCCTAGAGTTAGTGTTAGCAAAAAAATCTTTAACCCGAACGAGAAGAGAGATCAGAGTCCTAGAGTAAAGGTGCGAAGAAAAAGATCCTAATACCATCCCAGTTTGCGACGTGGGCCAATAAGCCACACAACGATGTTAGTAAAACAGTTTCATCTTGTCTAGACTCGACTTCGACCAAGGAGTTGGAAGGGGGTTACCTATAGGCAGTCGGCTCTGATACCAACTTGTGACGCCCCCAAAATCAAACCATGTACAGTAATCATAAACGCAAGGTACATGATCGAGCTCAGGGACTCACGGTAAGATATCACAACACAACTCTACAAATAAAATAATACAAGCTGTTTAATACAAGCCAGGGGCCGCGAGGGCTCGAATACAATAGCTCGAGAGCACAAAGTTAATAGAAGCAATAGTATATGAGTACATACACAAGGAATACAAGGTCGTCTTAAGAAGGCTAGCACAAATAACAACAACGATCAAAAAAGGCAAGGCCTCCTGCCTAGGAACCTCTGAACTACTCCTGGTCAACGAGGAAATCGACGTCGTAGAAGGCATCGGGGATCTTCACAGTGCGATGGTCGACATCGGGGATCTCCTACTCCTGGGCGCCAGCGTCTGGTTGTAGAAACCGGTCGGGTATATAAAACAAAGGGGGGAAATAAAGCAAAGGTGAGTATCTAGCATACCCACGAGTCTTCCGTCCCCTGATGGCGTGGAAGTGATAATGTCTTCTCGACCTTCGATGGTTACCCCAAGTGGAAGGTGAGATGTAGGATAGCAGCAAAATTCCCTTGGCAAAGATACCAAGGTTGAGATCGAACCACTAGGACTCCAAAAGTGATAAGTAGTTGGTTCGGCAAATGATGCGCTTTCTGAAAAGAATCACTTGCTTTTCCTGGACCTGCACATGACACAAATAACTTTTCTCCCAACGAAGTTCAGATAGGTTGTCAATCTCTCCGGCCTTGTTGTTTACAAAGGATCAAATGCAAGGGATAATGATAATGGTGATAGAAGCTAGAAAGTAAAAGCAGGAAATAAATTGAGCGTGTAAACAATGATGAGAATATGGACCGGGTTCCCGTGATGTTAACTAGTGATGTCTCTCTTTCAAAAGACGATAAAACTGCTATGCGAGGTAAAAAAATCACAGCTGGGCAATTGACATGATTAAAAACACACCGCAATGCTAACTATGCTACAAAGAAAGGATGAGGCTCAAAAGCATGGGCGATATGCCAAAATAAGTAGACCTAAATCCAGCTTCATCTACTACTAATTATCCACCTTGAGATATCTATCCAGAACATCTCGCTGGTATTAAGTTGCGAGCCCCACCCAAAGTGTAAACCCAAAGCAACAGACAACTGCATGAAAAGAACTTTGCGTAAAGTAAAAAATCCTTGCAACCGCGGTTATAAGCACCATTTTTTCCCCCTTGTGGAAACAACACATCCCCTCGAGTCATGTTTCTGTCACTCAAGCTAATCATCAGGGGGCATGAACCCACAATCGAGCATAACGTTCTGTAAGAGCAAAGTTTTGCCCCCATGTGTTTTGGATATTGTTGGACAAGACAGTAGAGGAACTAACAATGTTTTCTAGTGTAAACAGTTGATTAGGTTCCTGAAAGACAAGCCAGGTGATAAAGCTTCAAGGAAGGCTTTCAAGTTATTGAAGCATTACCCTTTGAGAGAAGCTTAATCATGGAGGATGGCCCCCAAAAAAAAGAAGGTGTCCTGAAGCCAAACTCACTGAAGAAAATGAAGAAGACGGCACAAGACTTAGATGTTTTCGTGTAGTTCTTTTTCTGTTCTTTAAGTCATAGGACAAACCATACTATCAAGAGGGGTTTTAGTTTGTGGACACCGAAGTTATTGTGAAAATGCCCAGATCTAAACTAAACCAAGTGAGAAGCAAGAGTGAAGAAATCTCATGTGCACCGAGGTAAGCTTCAGTAGAAAAGACTTCGTTCTTTGGCGTCCGAAGCAGAACTAAGCCTGTGAGTCAGATTTACTTGGTATGCAAGTAAATTTGCACATTAATCACAAATCCGACTGTTGTGGACACGCGTCAAGCTATCGCTTTGGGTCAAATCAGTCATTTCGCACCTCGGGATCGCCAACTATAAATACGCCGCCCCCGCCTCCATTTGCGGGTGGCTGCTCATAGATTATTCCTGAGAGAGACTAAAGAGAGCATCCCAAGAACTGCACCGAAGCAAAACCCAAAAACCAACCACCGAATTCTAAGTCCCATTGACCTGAGTAGATTCGCTATGACTAAGGTGAAAGCTTGCCAGCTGTTATCTTGGAGAACTACAATTCTCCTAGACGGTTAGAGTGTCGTCTTCGGAGAGCGAAGAGTAATTGTCGCCTCGAAGTTCAAGTTTGTCAAAGGTTTTGGAGATTCCCTTGATAATCTACCCCGAATCAAAACTGGCCAAGCTCAAGGAGATTGGTGCAGTGGAGCAACGGACGGAGAGAGTTTTGCTCTAGGTGTTCAATCACTAGTCCCTCCAACTAGACGTAGCGCTTTGCAGAGCGTGAATTGGTCGAACAAACATCGTCGATTCAAGTGTTCGTTTTACTTCAAGCATTTACTTTCAGCATTGTATTTGCTTCTAGTTAAGCTTCAACGTGTTTTTGATTCGCTATGTTTAGTTTCCCTTGTAGTTTTTCTTCCCTATTACTTGTTTCTGCCTTCCCTTTCTGTTAAGTTTTTGCTTCACTTCAAAGCTTCACTCAAAAATTTGAAGGGATCATTAACCCCCTCCCCCTCTGATCACATACTTAGACTTCCAATTGGTATCAGAGCTAGGCACTCCCTACACTCTGTGTGTTTTGGATTAACCTCCTGGAGTGCTTTTAAGTATGTCTTTTGAAGCTATTCGCTCCGGCGAACCTATTCCCACTTTCAATGGGAAGGACTACCCGTAATGGAAGGACAAGATGATGAGGAATATCATTGCCATCAATTCTTCTGCCTGGGAAGTTTTCAAGAATGGAGATCACCTCAAGGACGAAGATAATCCCACAGCTGATGAAATAAATGCTCTAGCTCTTGATTCTGAAGTCTTGGTATTCATCACCAATCATGTGACTCCAGAGAAATATCATGAAGTGAAGAATATCCCATCTTCCAAAGGTGTCTGGGACTATCTTCAAAAGATTGGAGAAGGAGTTTCCACTCAGAAAGATGCCAGAATTGGCACTCTTCGAAGCAAATTCTACCGATTCAAGAGACATGAAGGAGAGAAGGTCAATTCCATATACAGAAGACTCAATACTCTCACAAATTAGTTGATTTCTCTCGGCGCTGAAGACATCACCACTCACATGGTGGTGAGAACTTTGCTTCGCTCGTTGGATGACTCTTTCGACCACATTGTGCTGATGATCAAGGAAAGGACTGATTTCAGAAATCTTGTTGCTGCTGATATCCTTGAGAGACTCGCCACTTTTGAAATGGAAGAGGATGAGAAGCGAGATATAAATGGCTCCCGAAGAAGTGCACATGCTTTAAAAGCAGAAGCTTCACACCACTCTTCGCCTGAAGTTAGTTCTACTTCCGGTGTTGAATCTGATGATCATGCAAGCATCGGGAAGGACTTGGCATTGATCATGAGACGCTTCAACCGCTTCCAAAGAAAAGGTTTTTCATCGTCGAAGAAGAATTACTAATCTAGGCACTCAAGCAATTCTTCTCACCATTCATACTCTCGAAGCTCTCCATCGAAGGACAACTGCTGCTACAAGTGCTAGAAACCAGGCCATTACATCGCTGACTGCCCATTGTGGGAAGCTGAAAACAAAGCAAAGCATTCACTTAGAGATTCCTCAAGCAAGTCTCACAGATCCTCCAAAAGCTATGAGTCCAAGAGACATGATTCCAGTTCCAGAAGAGACAAGAAGAAAGATTCTGAGGATGACAAGAAAAAGAAGTATCACAAGAAGAGTGAGAGTTCTTCTTCGAAGACACACTCGTCTCGGCGAAGCAATTCTCACCGTGTGATGACCATCAACTTTAGGGGATCGATTTTAGTGTTCTCGCAGGTAAGTTAACCCAATTTATTGATTCGACACAGGGGGTGATACGTCTCAAACGTATCTACTTTTCCAAACACTTTTGCTATTGTTTTGGCTTCATTCTTGCATGATTTGAACGAAACTAACCCGGACTGACGCTGTTTCCAGCAGAGCTACCAGTGCTGTTTTCATTTGTGCAGGTTTCTGGATATTTAGGTACGCTTGAAAAATCCCAGGAAAATATATAAAAAATCATCGTTCCGGAAGCTTCCGCGAGTCGAAAGGGGGGCCACAGGGCAGCCAGGGGGCAGCCAGGAGGGTGCCTGGCGCGACCCAGCCCCTGGATGCGCCACCTGCCCTCCTGGCTGGGTCCCACACCCCCTGGTGACCTACCTTGGCCTTTATTTATTCTCTCGACGCAGAAACCCAGAAGAGAAGTCGCTTTTCCAATCTACGTCGCGGAGCCGCCGCAACCCTATGTTCTTCTCCGGGAGAGCTAATCTGGAGGCTGCTTTGGCCTCCGGTGAGGGGAAATCATCGCCATCGTCATCATCATCGCCTCTTCATCACCCCTCCATGACTTCCTCTCTCATGTGTGAGTAATTCCCTGCTGTAGGCAAAGGGGATGGTAGGGATTGGATGAGTTAGATCATGTAATAGTTCAATCAGATTGTTGGGGGAAAGTTGCCTATCATCTACTTGGTGTTTATCATCTCTGTTACAACTTGTTGCTCTTAATGCTTGCCACTTTGGGCCGGAGTGCCATGATTTCAGAGCTGATCACCCTTTTGTTTCTCGAGTTGTGGTGTTCTTCGATCCTATCTATGACTTGTATGCACCTATTATGGTCCGGAACCGGCGATCCCAATGGTGACAGCTTGGGACACCAAAGGGGATGGACTATAATTTGAGGATTTCGTGTATCCATGAAGTGGTAATGCTTTGTTCCGGTGCTCTTTGAAAGGAGTACCTTAATCTCCCTAATTTCCATTTTGGCCCCGTTTGTAGCGGGAGGGTAGGACAAAAGATGTTGTGAAAAGTTCTTATTGCAAGCACGTACAACTACCCTGGGATACATGCCTGATGTTTGATATTTGCCTAGATGATCCTTTATTTTTCTGTGAGCCTTTCCCGTGTTAGAATCTATTACTTGTTCGTTCTCATCCAAGCAGCGCCCAACCATCCATCTCCCTAGCCTACAATGTTTTCTTTCCTGTTGGTTACTAGTTGTTTACTTTTGCTGTTTTACTTTTTCTGTTTCATCACCACCATCACCACTATTATCACCACCACTACTATCACCGTATCACAGTTGCTACTAATACCCTTGTGCAAGCAAGTGTTTATTTCATGTGCGGTTGAATTGACAACTCAATTGTTAAAGATTGTACGTATTCTTTGTGTCCCTAAGTGTCGAATCAATAAATTGGGTTATCTTGCCCGCAAAGACTATCTCAATCCCCTACAGTTGAGGGTTATCAAGTACTGTTTTCTGGCGCCGTTTCCGGGGACCATAGATTTATTTACAGGTCTACTTGAAGTATCCTACCTGCTGCACGCTATCCACTATGGGTAAGAAAGGAGACCCCAAGGTTCCGATCTTACCATCCCGTACGAGACGAGGTACTACTCTTAGCACTAGTGCTAAACTTGATTCACCTTCAGTTATGAGTCGGTTTGATTCACCTCAGTTACATGCTACTTCTGCTGAGTTTGGCAATATGTTAGATACTTTTGATGATGCTTCTACTACCTTTGAGACTACAGGTTCACTTGGTTCTTTTATTGAAGAACATATTGCTGCTGCTGCCTGATTCTCGGGTGTTGAAATTCCTGTTACCCAAACACCTATTAGAAAAATTCTTGATCTTGCTGGCCTTAAGGAGAAACTCCTTGAGGATGATAATGTTATACTTGATGATGATTTATGCAGGGAGCTTAATGAATGTGCTGATTCCGACCCTGCCACTATAAAGAAGTTGCTAGCAAAGCACTCCCTGAAGAACAAGTTTACTCCTGATCCTACTTTTCCTACGTCTCCTATATGCATCACTGATCCTGATTATGATTTCTGTATTGACCTTTCACTTATATCCACAGTTGAAGCTGGTCCCTTTTATGGCAGAGAAAATTATGATGCTATCGAGCACCTGATCAAACTCACTGAGTTGGGTGGCTTGTTTACTACTGATGAAAGGATCCGGAACTTTTATGTGACCAAGCTTTTTCCTTTTTCCTTGAAAGGAGATGCTAGAGCATGGTATGTTGCACTACCATGTGGGTCCATTCAGAGTCCTCAAGATATGGCTATATATTTCGTTGATAAGTATTTTCCTGCTCATATGCAACATGCTACTTTACAAAGAATTTATAACTTTAAACAGTTGCAGGATGAGCATCTCCCTAAAGCTTGGGGGAGATTTTGCAGTTTGCTGAAAGCTAGACCGGGACATGAGATCCCTAAGAATGAATTACTTGATATATTTTATGCTGGTCTAACCGATGAGTCTAAATCCTATCTAGACAGTTGTGCTGGTTGTGTTTTCACGCAAAGAACACCGGACGATGCGGAAGAATTGATGGGCAAGATTGCCAAAAACCATGAAGATTGGTTCGTGCCTGAACCACCTCCACCACCAAAGAAGAGGGGCATGCTTGTCCTAAGCCCCTAAGATATGCAAGAAGCAAAGAAGTCTATAAGTGAGAAAGGTATTAAAGCTAAGGACGTGAAGAATCTACCTCCAATTGAGAAGCTGTGTGAGCCCACCACTCACCCACCTATGGTAGAGGTACACTCTCTTTTAGATTTCAATGCAAGTGACATCCCTAAAGGTAAACCTCCTGACCAATGTTTAGATGAGCTTGATAATTTTATTATGAAGCAGAATCACTTCAATGCGAAGATACAAGGTCAGTTGCATGATAATACTCTTTCTATCAAAAGTTTGCTTGATGTTCTAGGAAGAACAGTTAATGATTTTAAATGTCTTGTGAAGCATTTTCATATGGTTCAAACTCATCTTGAACAAATTTCTAATGTGAAAAAAGATTTGCTTGCTAATAATTCCAAACAGGACAATTTACAAGCTTATGGTATAAAGACCCGGGGTGGAACACACACCTAGGACCCTCTCTACCCAGAAGGGCATCCAAAGAGGATCGAGCAAGATTCTCAAGTGCATGAAGGAGAAATTGTTAGCTCTCCAAAGAAGAAGAAGAAGAAGAAGAAGAATAAGAAACACAAGGAAGCTAACAATTCCAATGATCCTATAGAAGAAGAAGAAGAACAAGTTGTTGATCCAAACAACATATCTACCTCCGATGCTGAGACTGAAGACGGTGCTGAACCTGAAAAAGATGCTGAAAAGAATGATCCATCCGAGGTTTGTGAAGAAGAAGCACCCGATAAGTGCAAGAAGTATACTAGAGAAGACTTTCTTGCAAGGAGACATGGGAAGGAACGAGGACCATGGGTACAGAAACCCATGCCTTTCCCAAGCAAGTCCGTCAAAACCAAAGAAGAAGAGCACTTCAACAAGTTTTGTGAGTGGATGAAACCTCTTTTTCTTCAAATCCCTTTGACTGATGCTATTAAGTTACCTCCTTACTCTAAATATATGAAAGATATTTTTACTAATAAAAGAAATGTCCCTAATGAGGCAATATCTACTATGCTTGCTAACTACTCTTTCAGTGGCAAGATTCTTGAGAAGCTCGGTGATCTAGGTATACCCACCATTCCTTGCTCCATAAAAAATAATTATGTTAGAACTGCTTTATGTGATCTTGGTGCAGGAGTGAGTGTTATGCCCTTTTCTCTCTACAAAAGACTTTGTTTAGAAAAAATAATTCCTATAGATATCTCTCTACAGATGGACGACAAGTCCACGGCCGTCCCGATCGGTATTTGTGAAGATGTTCCTGTTGAAGTTGCCAATTGCTTAATACTTACTGATTTTGTTTTGCTTGACATGCCCGAGGATGGGAGCATGTCCATTATCCTTGGTAGACCTTTTCTTAACACCGCAGGATCTGTTATTGATAGCAATAAATGGAAGGTTACCTTCAACGTGAATGATAAAGAACACACGGTGTATTTTTCAAAGAAGATCAACAAAAGGCATGGCCTTAACTCCGTTGAGAATATCGAGACCGTGAAGATTGGGGAATGAGATTTTACACTACATGCATGCCATAAATACAAGACAATTATGGTGGGGACAATTTCCATTAAAGTGAGAGTGCAATGATCACTTCATAAGAGGCGAGACTTTCTGCGCTATATACCACAGATTTGTTGGTAAGACTTGATCAACCTTACTGACTAGCATGTTTTATATAGGTAAAAAGTTGAGCTTGTTATGTTTTCATTTCCTTTAGCTTTTATTCTCTTTGCGGTACCCAAGTTTTTGTGTTTAAAGCTTCAATTGTTCTAACTTTTGTCTCAAGTTCACGAAAGTTTTTGCAGCTTTTTGAACTTTGAAAAATTCTCTACAATGAAGTTGCCCAGAAAATTCCAGAAAATTAAAAAAAATTCCAGGTAAAAAGCCATCGGGGAGTACCTGCGGCTGACCAGGGGGGTCCACCCCTGGCCCAGGAGGCCAGGTGGCGCGGCCCAGCTCCTGGCCGTTCCACCCACCCTCCTGGGGGCCACAGGCACCCCCTGCTGGCATCTCTTCTTCCACTCTCTCTCTTTCACCCCAAAAACTCGTGTTCTTGCTCTGGTTTCGTGTTCTTGTTGTTCTTGAGCACGGAACTTCAATCTCCTTCTACAACCACTCATTTGAGCTGAAATTTGCAACAAATACTCTCTGGTATGTGACTCCCTCACCCCTCCAGTTAGTTTTCTAGTTGGTGGCTTCATTTGTGAGTATTTAGTGGTTCTTGGTGCTGTTTAGTTGGGCTTAAATGTTTGTGTAGAAATTTATTTTTCAAGTTTTGTTGCTAGTTTGAGCCTTGGTAAAGTAAGTAGAATGTTTTGCCCAAACTAGTTTTGCTTAAATCTTCGTTTTTGTGAATTGTTAGAAATTTTCAGAAATGGAGAGGCTAGGAAAGTGGCTTGGGAAGAATAAACCCGAGCGCTTTAGCCGCGTTACGCGTTCCGCAGCTTCACCTTCGACCACGAGGGCGAGCTATAATAAAGATATCGTACCCATAGAGATGTTGGACGTGTTACCCGCGAGAGCCATGGCATTCCCATGCGAAGATTTCATGGAGGATGCCGGCATACAAGAAGAGTTCTATGCTCTGTGTGCCAATGCAGGTTTGACATGGATTGTTACGAGCCGTGTACCACAGTACGAAACACTCACCGCTATTTTTGTTAACAATTTCAGGTTTTATTCTGACAATGATACTGTGGTGTTTCGACTTTATGAAAGATTGCTGACCATGCCTATGAGTACATTTTGTGAAGCTTTAGGTTTACCAGGCTTGGTAGAGAAGAAGAAGAGGAAAAATTTCCAAACTGTTGCACTCAACACCCTCCTCGACTCGTTCTGTAACACTGAAGTGAGGTCATCCAACCGTCAGAAGATTTCCAGCATTATGTTCCCTCACCTCAGGTATTTCCAACATTGGCTCGAGACAACACGAGCAGCACTTCTACGCCTGATACTGCTATCATGGCGAATGACCTCTCAGGGAAGCACGAGTATCATGTGGGTTTGCTTATTGCGAAACGCATTGCTACTAATAGTAACAAGGGGGACCTCTTTGGTGGCGTCTATGCCACACTTCTTTTGCAGTTTCTCCTAGGAGAACCGCGCCCAGATGATACAGTCTTTCCTTTTGTTAGCCTTGACTTGGCTGCCATGAAGAGGAATATCTTTGTTACTAAGGCCTCTTACCGCTATACACTTGATTATATTTTGCGGTTTAAAGACGGTGTGGAACGCACTGTCCGTCTACCTGCACCACTTGTGTTTGATTTTTCTCGCAGGAACAGATTTCGTTTTTCAGTGGACGAGTTTGATGAGATCACGGGGAGATACCAGTTTCACTACCCCACGGAGGGGGTCGAGCCAGACGAGGAGGAGCACGTGGTATATCCACCAGTTCAGGAGGAGATCGTCACCCCTGGGGTGAAGGGTCTTCCTCTGGATGGGGGGCGGGACCTTCCTCTTCCACGTGGGAGGATCCGAGGACTTCAGTGTACGCACCGGAGGGTTCATACAACCCTTGGGCTTACCATTACCCCGGAGCAGGAGGCTCCTCGGGACCGCAGTAGATGAGCCCAACTTAGGCCAAAAGCCTAAGCTTGGGGGAGTACATGCTCTCCTCCCCTTTCCATTGTATCTACCGTTGGTTCGCTTTTATCTTTTTGCAAGTTTTTGCCTGTTCTTCTTTGTTCTTTCAGTTTGCAAAAACCCAAAAATATTTCTCCTTTATTTTGCTTTCGTTAAAACCCTTAAAAAACCCAAAAAATGTTTCCTTTGCTCTTTAGTTTGCTTTGTTTCAGAGTTCAGCTTGAGTCCGTGATGATTATAATTTCCTACGTTCGGTCATGCAAGTGACAAGGCAGTAATGACGAAGATCGATGGAAGGGATGCAACAAGGAAAGCCGGTATGAACTCTTTTTGTTTCTACTTTTGTACATATGCCTGTACTTATGATTAGAGACCAGCTTGTAGCGACATAGTGCTATGTTTACAATGCTTTCCCAGTGGTTCATGCTTTCTTTGTGGTTAGTCTCAAATAGCTAGAGTTTATAATGTGTTGCTTGAAATGATTGACATGCATTGCATTGTTCATGGTGTGGCATATTGAAGTGGTATTTCCCTCCGGGGGATTTTTGGATTGACTTGGCACATGTTCACACATGTTAAGACTAAAAAGTCTGTTCTGCCTTGATGATCTTTTTACTTCAGAGTGAGCTATATAACTTTCATGCCCGATTCAATGTTGCTTTGTCGCTCTGCATGATTATGACTGTTATGCTCTCTAGTTGGTCGCTTCCCCGTCTTTTTCTAGCCTTCCTCCAGCACCAAGCGGAATTCTGCTTGTGCTTCCACAATCACCTTTCTAAACCCAGTTGTTCCAATTGAGTCCACCATACGTACCTATATGTGGTATTTACCGGCCACTCCTAACTTAGACTTTCTTGTGCCATCTCGAAATTTATTCAAAAGCTTCCCCTTTGTAACCGTACAAGCTCATGGTGCGGTGAGGGAAAATCAGTATCTTTCATGCCAAAAATATTTTGACGGAAGTTTTAACTAGTCAATCAGAAAAAAAATGAGAGTTACACCTCCCCCATACTCGATGATGGAATGAAATGGACCAAATGCTGCTTATAATAGGTGGAACGATGTAAGGCCCGATATGCGGTACTGTTCCAGATCTAGGTGTTTCCACCCAGATCCGGGGACGAAGCACATATCGGTCCCACCGCGACATATGACAAAGCCATATGCCCTGGATTTCCAACATGATATCACAACATTACAGATATAAGGATACAACGTCTCATACAATTCGGCATACAACTGCCTCAAATACAATACAAGAGCGGAAGATACATGTCTGAGTACAGACTACAAACAAATGCCTAGTGGCAAAGAGAAAAACATCGATCCCCATAACCACACGGGTCCAGGCCCTCCGCCGGGATCCGCCTAACTAGTCGTCGTCGAGTCTCCACGTGAAACGTCGATCACCATACCTGTTGTCGATCAAGAACCCTGAAAAGAGTTTGGGGGTAGTATCATGAGTACAGAAGTACTCAGCATCCAACTGTAGTGGTCATCTGACCCATCAAGGACTTCATCACTCGTCATTCTAGGACAACTAGTAGTTTACGGTAAGGAAGGGGTAAGTGGTGAGGTTGCTGCCGCACTAGCATTTATGAAGTGGCTAACGATCTAGAGAGTAAGATAAGAAGCCAAGCATTCGATGAGGAATCGCCTCCAACAAGTCTTGCTATCAACTACTTATGCAAACATAACACCTATCCTATCCTTGTCCTCCTCTTCGCATCCCGACGAAGAAGAAGCAGTCAAGGAACACACACGTTGATCAAGTTATATTAAAATTATCTCAGTTGTTGTTGTCTATGAACAAGGAGTAGGTCTCAAGTCGTCCATAACAGCGGACACGGCTTCTCGAAAAGATTTAACCCTGCAGGGGTGTACTAACTGCCCATTACGAGGTGTCGTATGCTCGCCCATCTCTCTCAGTTGCTACCCATCACACGCAACCATTTTATGATTTAGTTCCAAGAGATCCGAGTCGACAGGTCCCTCTAACTAACAAAGAGAAAATCCGGGTGGCCCCCGGGGAGTCGACACCCAATCCAAAAGCTGGCCACACTCTAGGATCGGACTCTTCCGTATGGCCAAGGTCGGGTTTAGTCTCACAAATATAATAGGGGACTTCCCTAGCTCACCAGTGTGGACCAACAGAGGAACTCTGTCTCCGCTGGCCCGAGTTGTTTGAAAACTACTGGTAGATGACCAGCACACACACGATTTCAAATGGTAAATCAGCTTGGGCCACCTCTAGAAATGTTTGAAGCTAGGTAGGTAAGAAGAGGGGACCCCATAAAATCCCACACGTGATTAGGCACACTCAGTCTTAAAACCAATACCCGGAACTCAGATCCTAGGTGACTCGAATGGACCAAAGCGTCGGGGCGGGATAGCCTAGACCTTCCATCCTTCGTCGAACATAGTCAACATTATAATAATCATATCATCAACAACAATATAATAATGTGATATCCCAAACCAAGGAGTAACAGGGTAACATCGTAGCATCCTAAGCATGCATACTAAGCAGGGGCTGAGCAACGAGCAATAGTAACATAGTAGTACAAGGTTTGCTGGGAAGGGACATGGTTGTATCGGTTTGAAAGAGGTTGTAAACATGTGGTAGGATCAAACATCGAACCTAACCTAGACTAGCATGCAAACCGCTGGTTGAAATAGAATGGATCATAAGTAATGTATAGTCCTTTCCTGTTGATAAGTCAGGTTCCAAAGGTGTAGTGGATCGCAAGCTCGCATCATCTCTGAAGGTACCCGCGGAAGCACACAAGACGATAAACACTGGAAAGCAATCAACGAACAAGCATCTATTACTACGAGGCATACACGAGCAAGCATCAACAAGAAGGCAACACGAGACATCGCACCTACCGTCGAGAGCGGTTACTAACAGGTTAAGTGGAGTACTCGTCACACACGACGATACCGCACATTTAGAAAGGTTCAAGTTTCTTAGCTACAGGTGATCAACAAACGGTTATTAACATGGCAACTCAAGCAAGCATGACATAGCACATAAACATGTCAAGAGGTGAAGCACAAGTAAACTATCTATTCTAGTCAATTTAAGTGAGGCACAATCCTAAACATGCATAACACTACTTGCCCCACAACAATTAAAGGATTTGGTACTGTTCTGTCCTAAACCATATTTTAGGTTTGTTAACAATAGCATAAACACAAAGTACCCGAAAAACTAATCAAGTTACATATAAGGCACACTCCAAACGGAGTTACGGTTAAAAAGATATAAGCAAAACAAGTTACGGGCACAATCTGCCAACATGCTCACAAATGATATGGACCTAAAGTAGACATGACAGGGAAGGCATGGAAAAAAGAATCATGCAAAAAGGCATAATAGATCAAAAGATATTAAGCATGCAACATGGCATCGGAACGTTACAGACTTAGAGAAAAACAGAGGTGGCTGTCAAAAACAGCGGGATAGCAAGTTTGGAGCTCAATAACTATATGACCAGCAAGCATATCATGACAATGCAATACATGTAATGAAATTAGACATGATGCTTAACAATATGCAATTGGAATCACTCAATTCCGATAAACGGTCGCGACACACTCGTCGACCGAAGTTGCAACAAAATATAAACAGCTGCACACTAACAGCAGGATAGCTAATTTGGAGCAAGATACAACCATGATGCAGCAAGAAATTATGGCATGTGAATGCATGAAACTGAAGTAGAAACAATGCTTAACGCAACGCAAAAGGAATCACTCAATTCCGACGTACGGTTGCGAAGCAACCGTCGCCCGAAGTTTAAATCAAGCAACAGTTTTCAGACAGTTTAACAGCAGCAGTTGCAATTAACGATCTGATGCCCTGTTTAGCACACAATTACACAATCAAGATGACCTCAAATGCAAATGCTCACAAAAGATGAATTGAATTGCACATGAAACTAAGCAACTTTCATTTTGGGGGAATCGTCATACGGGCTACGGTTCAACGGGAAATTACATCGCAAACAGGCATCAGGAGCAAAAGACTTAGAAAAATTAACGGCCAGGGAAAAAATAAAAAAAACAAGAATAAGAAAAAAAACGCCTCACCCAGCTGGACCGGCCCAAGAGGCCGCGGAGTGGCTAGGCCGTGAGGGAGCAGGCGAGGTGGGCCACGGCTTGTTGGTGGGCCGCTACAAGCGTGCTGGCCCACGCGGTGACCGGCCTGGCTCGTCCCGACCCGGACAGCACCCGGCGGCGGCGACGGCCTGGGACGCCGGCGTTCCTCCGGCGAGCGGCGGATGCAGGGCGCGCGGCGGCGTGCAGTAGGAGGGGGTGGCGGATCTGGCCGGCCCCTTGCCGGATCTGGACGAGGAGGAACATGCGGGCGGCGAGGGGCGCGCTCGGGTGGCCGCGGCGAACTCGGTCGGGCGGCGCCCATGGAGTTCCGGCGACCTGTGGAGGAGAAGGAAGGTCAGGCGAAGGTGGAAGAGAAGGAGGAGGAAGAAGGGCGCGGGAGAAGGAGACGAGAGGGCCACGGGCGCGGCGGCCTGGCCGGCTAGCCGGAGGGAGGCAGCGGCGACGACTGCTCCATGGGAGGAGGTTGCGTGGAGGAGAGAGGTTTGTGGAGCTCCTTGTGGGCGACGTGGCGCGCTCTCGTCCGTCCGATTCGCAGATCCAAGGGCCAAAAATTGCCAGGGAGCTAGGGATGCGAAAATGGGATATTTTTGGGGAAATTTTGTGGCTAGGGAAACCCTAGAGAGAGGTGGGAGTGTGGTGGCCTTTATATAGCCCAGGTGGCTGGCAGTTTGCAAAAACATCCCCGGTTTTTCTCTCGCGTGCGCGGTGCTCACATTTTTGACCGCCGGGGGTCCGCAGTACCTCCGATTCGGGTAAAACTTCGAACTGCGCGACCAGCGCGTCGAGCTGGCGGCTTTCACCTCGCGTTGGAACCGTTCCGAGAACACTTTCCGGTGCGCTATAAAAATATCCCGTTTAATTATTTAATGGGGTTTTCGTTCCGTTGGCTTCGGCTGGTCTGGTGCGGGTTTTCACGACGTGATCGGGTGAAACCCGGTGTCGCAAAGGTCGAGTGTCTGGGTGGCAAGGGTCGGTCTCCGTCCTATATGAGATAAGAGGGGGGAAAATAATCGCCGATCGATAAATCGGGGATCCAAACACCGCAAACAAATCATACAATCAAACAATTCACACCGAAAACAAAATTTTTATTTTTTGTGAAAACTGGGCTGTTACAAACGGTACCCTCCTTCCATCCTTGAGGCAAAATAAAAGGTTCCGTAGACCATCAAAGGATTTATGGATAAGGGAACATGTGTAAGCAAAAGGCACTAATATGGTTGGCATGGGAGATATTGAGAGACCTTTACCGTTCACCGTTGACTGGAAAGTTGCACTTCTCAAAAGAGTTTTATCTCTGTTTTCAAAACCAAGAGCTCTGGTACATGTTTAGTCTTTTCTTCCTTTCACAGGTTTTCAACCTTGCCATCAAAAGCCACGGTTCGAGAGTCTCCACCTTCCTTTCTCCAAAGCACCAACGATGAGAGCATAATTGTCATTCTTAGTGTAACATGCATTGTCCCAAAGTATCACATTGTCTTCTGCATGCTTGTGATGTTTCTTACTTTGAGTTCTGAGTTCTAGTATCCTTTAAAACTCCGGAGGAGTTTCTGCATTTATGTTTTGCTTCACTCATGGAGGCTAGAGAGATACCACTCTGATATGTTCATGCTATGTGCATTGTGAACTTCAATTGATTTTCAGCAGCATATTATTTACTTTTTGTTTGTTTGTGACTGATTACATGAAAGAAGGATTGCTTCGTGCATTGTCCTTGTAGCATGGTGTCAAAACTTTCTAAACTCTTTCGTAGTACATGCTTACATACATCTACTGAAGAAAAAGAGTTTGTCAAAGTTTTCTTTGTCACGTCCAGTTCGTTGAACTGAATTGCTCGAGGAGAAGCAATAGCTAAGCTTGGGGGAGTTGATACGTATCAAACGTATCTACTTTTCCAAACACTTTTGCTATTGTTTTGGCTTCATTCTTGCTTGATTTGAACGAAACTAACCCGGACTGACGCTGTTTTCAGCAGAGCTACCAGTGCTGTTTTCTTTTGTGTAGGTTTCTGGATATTTACGTACTCTGGAAAAATCCCAAGAAAATATATAAAAATCAGCATTCCGGAAGCTTCCGTGAGTCCAAAGGGGGGCCACAGGGCAACCAGGGGGCATCCAGGAGGGTGCCTGGCGCGGCCCAGCCCCTGGACGCGCCACCTGCCGTCCTGGCTGGATCCCACACCCCCTGGTGACCTACCTTGGCCTTTATTTATTCTCCCGACGCAGAAACCCCAGAAGATAAGTCGCTTTTCCAATCTACGTCGCGGAGCCGCCGCAACCCTATGTTCTTCTCCGGGAGAGCTAATCTGGAGGCTGCTTTTGCCTCCGGTGAGGGGAAATCATCGCCATCGTCATCATCATCGCCTCTTCATCACCCCTCCATGACTTCCTCTCTCATGTGTGAGTAATTCCCTGCTGTAGGCAAAGGGGATGGTAGGGATTGGATGAGTTAGATCATGTAATAGTTCAATCAGATTGTTGGGGGAAAGTTGCCTATCATCTACTTGGTGTTTATCATCTCTGTTACAACTTGTTGCTCTTAATGCTTGCCACTTTGGGCCCGAGTGCCATGATTTCAGATCTGATCACCCTTTTGTTTCTTGAGTTTCTGGTGTTCTTCGATCCTATCTATGAGTTGTATGCACCTATTATGGTCTGGAACCGGCGATCCCAATGGTGACATCTTGGGACACCAAATGGGATGGACTATAATTTGAGGATTCCATGTATCCATGAAGTGTTAATGCTTTGTTCCGGTGCTCTTTGACAGGAGTACCTTAATCTCCCTAAGTTCCTTTTTGGCCCCGTTTGTAGCGGGAGGGTAGGACAAAAGATGTTGTGCAAAGTTCTTATTGCAAACACGTACAACTACCCTGGGATACATGCCTGATGTTTGATATTTGCCTAGATGATCCTTTCTTTTCTGTGAGCCTTGCCCGTGTCAGAATCTATTACATGTTCGTTCTCATCCAAGCAGCGCCCAACCATCCATCTCCCTAGCCTTCAGTGTTTTCTTTCCTGCTTGTTACTAGTTGTTTACTTTTGTGTTTTACTTTTGTTGTTTCATCACCACCATCACCACTATTATCACCACCACTACTATCACCGGATCACAGTTGATACTAATACCCTTGTGCAAGCAAGTGTTTATTTCAGGTGCGGTTGAATTGAAAACTCAATTGTTAAAGCCTGTACGTATTCTTTGTGTCCCCAAGTGTCGAATTAATAAATTGGGTTATCTTGCCTGCGAAGACTATCTCGATCCCCTACAGTTGAGGGTTATCAGGGAGCCAAAGAGTATTTATAAGCTTTGACAGTTGAGTTTTCAATTACCTCGCACCTGAAATATGCTCGCTTGCTACAAAGTATTAATAGCAATTGTGATATGATAGTGATAGTGATAACGACGAAAGTAAAATAGCAGAAACAAACTAGTAGTGACCAGCAGGATTAAAGCACTGTAGGCTAGGGAGATGGATGGTCAAGCGCTACATGAATAAGAATGAACGTGTAATAAATTCTAACACGGGGCAAGGCACATAGAAAAGCAATGATCATCTAGGCAAATATCAAACATTAGGCATGTATCTCGTAGGTAGTTGTGCGTGCTTGTAATTAGAACTTGCACAACATCTTTTGTCCTACCATCCCGCTACGAACGGGGCCAAAAGGAACTTATGGAGATTAAGGTGCTCCTGTCAAAGAGCACCGGAACAAAGCAATAAACTCAATGGATACATGGAATCCTCAAATTATGGACCATCGTCCCCGTTGGTGTCCCAAGTTGTCACCTTTGGGATCGCCGGTTCCGGACCATAATAGGTGCATACAACTCATAGATAGGATCTCGAACATAAATATACTCATGAAAACATAAGTGGTTCAGATCTGAAGACATGGCACTCGGGCCCAAAGTGAAAAGAATTAAGAGCAACAAGTTGTAGCAAAGATGATAAACACCAAAGTAGATGATAGGCAACATGCCCCCAACAATCTGACGAACTATTACATGATCAATCTCATCCAATCCCTACCATCCCCTTTTTCTAGAGCAGGGAATTACTCACACATGTGAAGGGAAGTCATGGAGGGATGATGGATTGGTGATAGTGATGACGATGGAGACGATCTGCCCTCTCCGGAGGCCAAATCAGCCTCCAGATTAGCCCTCCCGAGGAAGAATAGAGGGTGGCGGCGGCTCTGCAACGGGTTTTGGAAAAACGACTTCTGTTTCAGAGTTTCCTCGTCACGGGAATAAATAGGAGTCGAGGTAGGGCACTAGGGGAGGGGCAGTCCCCCAGGCGGCCAACTAGCGCGGCCCCACCCCTATCCGCGCCAGCAGGGCGCCTGGGGCCCCCCTGGCTGCCCTCTGGCCCCACTTTTGGCTCCGGTCTCCTTTAGGTGCGTGGATTTTTTGTGATTTTTCTGGGAATTTTCTGAGATGTCCAAAAATCCATTTTCCTGCGCATAATAAAACCATACAAACAGCTCTGCTGAAAAGCACGTCAGTCTGGGTTAGTTTAGTTCAAATCATGCAAGAATGAGGGAAAAACAATAGGAAAAGTGTTTGGAAAAGTAGATACGTTTGAGACGTATCAACTCCCCCAAGCTTAGCCTATTGCTTGTCCTCAAGCAATTCAGTTCAAAGAACTGGACGCGTCAAAGAAAACTTTGACAAACTATTTTGCTTCATAAGATGTATATAAGCCGGTACTACGAAAAGAGTTTAGCAAGCATCAAAACAATGCTATAATGACAATGCACGAAGCAATCCTTCTTTCAAGTGACCAATCACAAACAACCTAAAGTAAATAATATGCTGCCAAAAATCAAGACAAGATCACAATGCACATAGCCTGAACATATCAGAGTGGTATGTCGCTAGCCTCCATGAGGGAAGAAAAACATAAATGCAGAAACTCCTCCGGAGTTTTAAAGGAGACTAGAACTAAGAATTTCAGACTAGCAATATCCCAAGCATGCAGAAGACAATTTAATACTTTGGGACAATGCATGTTGCACTAAGAATGACAATTATTCTCATAATAGTTGGTGCTTTTGAAGAAAGAAGGGAGACTCTCGAACCGTGGATTTTTTATGGAAAGGTAGAAAACCCGTGATTGGAAGCAAAGACTAAACATGTGCCAGAGCTCTCGGTTTTGAAAACAGAGACAAAATTCTTTTGAGAATTGCAACTTTCAAGTTAACGATGAACGGTAGAGGTATCTCAATATCTCCCATGCCAACCATATTAATGCTTTTTGCTTACACATGTTCCCTTATCCATAAATCCTTTGATGGTCTATGGAACCTTTTATTTTTCCTCAAGTATGGAAGGAGGATATCGTTCCATCTATCATTAGAAGCATTTGGTCCATTTCATCCCATCATCAAGTATGGCGGAGGTGTAACTCTCTATATTTTTTATCTGACTAGTTAAAACTTCAGTCAAAATATTTTTGGCATGGTAGATACTGATTTTCCCTCACCGCACCATGAGCTTGTACGGTTACAAAAGGGAAGTTTTTGAATAAATTTCGATATGGCACAAGGAAGTCTAAGTTAGGAGTGGCCGGTAAATACCACATATAGGTAGGTATGGTGGACTCAAGTGGAATAACTGGTCTTAAAAGGAGTTTGGATACATAAGCAGAATTCCGCTTAGTGTGAGCGAAGGCTAGCAAAAGACTGGGAAGCGACCAACTAGAGAGCAATAATTGTAATAATCATGCAGAGCGACAAAGCAACATTGAATCTGGCATGAAAATGATATAACTATTCTGAAATAAAAAGGTCATCAAGTCATGATAGACATTTTAGCCATAAACATGTGTGAACATGTGCCAAGTCAATCCAAGAA
The DNA here is from genome assembly GCA_950022295.1 of Bromus sterilis. Lineage (NCBI taxonomy): Eukaryota > Viridiplantae > Streptophyta > Magnoliopsida > Poales > Poaceae > Bromus > Bromus sterilis. The sequence goes on from OX465597.1 coordinate 284,339,960, forward strand.
TTCTCCAAAGGGAAATACCACTTCAATATGCCAAACCATGAACAATGCAATGCATGTAGATCATTCCAACAACATATTATGCACCCTAGCTATTTGAGATCATCCACAACGAAAGCATGAACACTGGGAAAGCATTGTAAACATAGCACTATGTCGGTACAAGCTGGTCTCTAGATAATAAGTACAGGCATATGTAAAAAAGTAGAAACAAAAAGAGTTCGTACCAGTTTTCCTTTTTTCTTCCCTTCCGTTGATCTTCGTCATTACTGCCTTGTCACTTGCATGACCGAACGTGGGAAATATATAATCAAATGCCATCACGGACTCGAGCTGAACTCCGAAAACAAAGCAAACTAAAGAGAGAAAGGACATCTTTTTGGGGTTTTCAAAGGTTAAACGAAAGCAAAAGAAAAGAGAAATATTTTTTTTGTTTTTGCAAATTAAAAGAACAAAGAAGAACGGGCAAAAACTTCGAAAAGATCAAAGCAAAAAAAAACGGATAATACAATGGAAAAGTGAGAAGGGCACATACTCCCCCAAGCTTAGGCTTTTGGCCTAAGTTGGTAGCAGCTACTGCCCCTAGGAGCCTCCTGCTCTGGGGTAATGGTAAGTCCAAGGGTCGTATGAGTCCTCCGGCGCGTACACCGAAGTACTCGGGTCCTCTCCTGAGGAAGGTCCCGCGTCCCAAGCAGAAGAAGACCCCTCACCCTGATGGATGAAGGTCTCCCCCTGGAAAGGTGGGAACTCACCATTCTCCTCCTCGTCGGGCACAACCCCCTCCATGGGGTTATGCAGCTGGTACTGAGCCATGAACTCATCAAACTGGATATCATTGAAGGACCATCCGTTCCTGCGAGTGTTATCAAACAAAAGTGGTGCAGGTAGACGGATCTCACGAGTAATGGTCCTCTCAAACCTCAAAATATAAACAAGGTTAACAAACTAGGAAGTCATGGTAACAAACTTATGCCTCTTCATAGCAGCAAGATCGAGACTTGTGTATGAAAATGTAACATCATTAGGATGCGGGGTGCGATTAAGGGACTCAAGGATAAGTGTGGCGTAAACACCACCATACAAATCGCCCTTGTTACTGTTCATAACAAGGCGCCGAGCAATTAAGGCACCCACATTATAATCATTCTTATCAGACAGGGCGTTCGCATAGATAGCAAAATCTGGCGCAGAACCATTGCTCGTGTTTTCACGAGCCAACACCCCTCTAGCAACAAAGTACGCAAAATACCTGAGGTGGGGAAACAGAATGCTGGAAATCTTTGTACGCCGAATGTCGGTCTCCTCCTGGATACAAAGGGAGTTGAAGAGGGTCCTCAATTCGGGAGGTTGAGTGTTCATCTTTGCCGTCTGACCAGCGTTCACCGTGTCAAACCTGCATTGGCGCAAAGCCCATAGAATTCCTCCTTAATTCCTGCAGCTGTAAGAAAATCATCGCACGAATACATCATTGCGCATGCTGGACTTGTGTCTTCCAACAACTACAAGGGAACATGATCGTCATTGTAGCTCACCCTAGTAGCTGAGGGTGAAGCTGTATCTCTAGTAACTCGATCGGATTGCTCGGGCTTCTTCTTCCCAAGCCACCCCTTTTCTTTTGCTAGCAAACTCATTTATGAAATTTTGGACAATTCACAAAAACAAGGATTTAAACAAAGGGAGTTGAGGAAAACTACTCTACTCATTTACCTATGGCATAAACTTGCATCAAAACTTGGAAAATAAATTTCTACACATGCATGCAAGCTCATCTAAACAGCACCTAGAACTACTAAATACTCAAAAATGAAGCTACCAATCAAAAATCTATTTGGAGGGATGGAGGAGTTACATACGAGGGAGTATTTGCTCAAAATCTCAGCTCAAATGGTGTGTTGTAGAGAGAGATCAAAAATCGCCACCAAGAACAGCAAGAACGCAAGAACTGGAGCAGAACTCGTGTTTTTGGAGAAAGAGGAAGGACGAGGAAGAAGAGATACCGGCAGGTGGGACCTGTGGGCCCCAGGCGCCCTGTGGGCGCGGCCAGGGGGCTGGCCGCGCCAGCTGGTCGCCTGGGCCACTGGTGGCCCCCCTGGTCAGCCCCAGGTGCCTCTGGTTCACTCCCGGCATGGAAATTTTTATTCCAAATTTTCTGGAATTTTTCTAAAAACTTCACTGTTGAAAATTTTCCGGAGTTCAAAAAGTTGCGAAACTTTCTGAAAACATGAAGCAGTGATTAGAATTGTGAAGCTTCGAAAACATATAAACTTGGTACAGCGAGGAGAATGAAAGCTAAAGCAAATGAAAACATAACAAGCTCCACTTTTTGCCTATATAAAACATGCTAGCTAGCAAGGTTGATCAAGTCTTACGAACGACGGCGATATATAGAACAAAAAGTTTCACCTCTTATGAAGTGATCATTGCACCTTTACTTTAATGGAAATTGTCCCCACCATGATGGTTTTGTATTTTTGGTGCACGTGTAGAGGACAATCCCATTCTCCAATCTTAACGATCTCAATATTCTCTATAGAGTTAAGGCCATGCCTTTTGTCGATCTTCTTCGGAAAATACACCATGTGTTTTTTATCGTCTACGTTGAAGGTGACCTTTCCTTTATTGCAATCAATAATGGCACCTGCGATGTTTAGGAAAGGTCTACCAATAATAATGGACATGCTCCCATCCTTGGGCATGTCAAGCACAACAAATCTGTAAGAATTAAAAAATTAGCAACTTCAACGGGAACATCCTCACAAATACCTATCGGGACGGCTGTTGACTTGTTAGCCATTTGAAGAGAGATATCTGTAGGGATTAGCTTATCTAAACATAATATTTTATAAAGAGAAAAAGGCATAACACTCACCCCTTCGAGATGACATAAGGCAGAATTAACATAATTATTTTTTATGGAACAAGGAATGGCGGGTATACCTGGATCACCAAGCTTCTCGGGAATCTTGCCACTGAAAGAGTAGTTAGCAAGCATAGTAGATATTGCCTCATTAGGAACTTTTCTTTTGTTAGTGACAATATCTTTCATATATTTTGAATAAGGAGGTAACTTGATAGCATCAGTCAGGGGAATTTGAAGAAAAAGAGGCTTCATCCATTCACAAAATTTATTATAATGCTCTTCTTCTTTAGATTTGAGAGACCTACCTCGAAAGGGAAGGGGGTTTTGTACCCACGGTTCTCTTTCCTTCCCATGTCTTCTTGCTATGAAGTCTTCTCTATTATACTTCTTGCATGTATCGGGTGCTTCTTCTTCTCGCACCTCGGGAGGATCATTCTTCTTCTTATCATTTTCTTCAGGCTCGGCACCGTCTTCTGTTTCAGCATCGGAGGTAGATATGCTGTTAGGATCAACAACAGGTTCTTCACTTGTAATAGGATCGTTGGAGTTGTCAGCCTCCTTGTGTTTCTTCTTCTTCTTCTTCTTCTTTGGGGAGCTAACAATCTCGTCTTCTACTTGTACTTGAGAATCTTGATCGATCCTCTTTGGATGCCCCTCAGGATAGAATAGGTCTTGGGTGTGTGTTCCACCTCTGGTCTTGATGCCATAAGCTTGTATGTCATGTTTGGCATTGTTAGAAAGCAAATCTTTTTGCACATTAGAAAAAAATTCAAGCTGAGTTTGAACCGTATGAAAATTCTTAACAAGACATTTAACATCATTGACTGTTCTTTCAAGAACACCAAGTAAACTTTTGATAGAAAGAGAGTTATCATGCAACTGAATTTGTATCCTCCTATTAAAATTTTCTTGCTTAATAATGAAATTATCAAGCTCATCTAAGCATTGGTCGGGAGGCTTACCTTTAGGGATGTCACTTTCAGTAAATTATAATAGAGAGTGTACCTCTACCAAGGGAGGGTGAGTAGTATGCTCACACAACTTCTCGATAGGCGGTAGATTCTTCACGTCTTCGGCTTTAATGCCTTTCTCCTTAATAGACTTCTTTGCTTCTTGCATATCTTTGGGGCTCAGAACAAGCATGCCCCTCTTTTTTGGTGGTGGAGGTGGTTCAGGGACGGACTAATCTTCATGCTTCTTGGCAATCTTGCCCATTAGTTCTTCAGCCTCGTCCGGTGTTCTTTCCCTGAAAACACAAAATGCACAACTATCCAGATAGGACGTGGATTCATCGATTAGACCAGCATAAATTATATCAAGTAATTCATTCTTTGGGACCTCATGTCCCGGTCAATCCTTAATTAAGTCACAATACCTCCCCCAAGCTTTAGGGAGGTGCTCATCCTGCAATTGTTTAAAGTTATAGATTCTTTGCAAAGTAGCATGTTGCATATGAGCAGGAAAATATTTATCAACAAAAAATTGAACTAAGTCCTGAGGAATCTCAATGGAACCATAGGGTAGTGCATCGTACCATAATTTAGCATCTCCCTTCAAAGAAAAAGGAAAAAGCTTGGCCACGTAGAAGTTTCATATCTTTTCATCAGTAGTAAATAGGTCACCTAAATCAGCGAGTTTGGTCAGGTGTGCTATAGCATCATCATTTTCTCTGCCATAAAAATGGTCAGCCTCGACTATAGATATAAGTGAAAGATCAACAGAGAAATCGTAATCAGGATCAGAGATACATATGGGAGATGTGGCAAATTTAGGATCAGGAATAATCTTGTTCTTCATGGAGTGCTTTTTGAGAAGCTCCTTAACAGCATCAGGGTTAGAGTCGACACACTCTCTGAGTTCGCTGCAAATATCATCATCAAGAGTAATATAATCATCATCAAGGATCATTTCCTTGAGTTCATCTAAGTCTGGGTAACCAAAGGTCTTGCAAGTAGGAATATAGGTAGCAGGAGTCTCGGTCTCGGGTTCTGGTGCAACCTTAGTAGTATGAGTTTCAATATAGTGACCAAGAAAACTAGTATCATCAAGAGTAGTGGAAGCATCATCAAAAGTATCGGACATAGTAACAGACTCAGTTGAAGTGGCATGTGGTGGTAGTGGTGAAGAAAATTTATAACGGAAGGTGAATCAAGCATAGCACTGGTACTCAGAACGGTACCTTTTCTTGTAGTGGATGGTAGGATCGGAACCTTGGGGTCTCCTTTCTTGCCCATAGCGGATGAAGTGTGGCAGGAAGAATACTTCAATTAGACTTGTAAATATTCCTATGTTCCCCGTCAACGGCGCTAGAAAGCAGTACTTGATGACCCTGAACTGTAGGGGATCGATTGTAGTGTTCTCGCGGGTAATTTAACTGATACGTCTGAAACGTATCGACAATTTCTGCTTGCTCCATGCATATTTTGTGCGATATTGCTATGATCTAGATACACTTTCATATAATTTTGATCATATTTGGACTAACCTACTAACTCAGTGCACCCTAGTGCCAGTTCCTATTTTCTGATGTTTTTCTATTACAGGTTTCCCCCATATTAAAAGTGCTCCAAAAATTCGGGAAAATCGTATAAAAAATCAGCGTAACGGAGTCTTCCAGAAGCACCCAAGTGGGCCCAGAGGGCCACCACCAGGGGTCCAGGCGCCCCCTGGCGCGGCCAGGCCCCTGGCCGCGCCAGGGGGAGCCTGGACCCTGGCCGCGCCAGGGGGAGCCTGGACCCCTTGTGGCCCCCTGGCTGCCCCCCTTCGCCTATTTATTCTCCGTGACGGGGAAAATCCGAAGACAGAACCCTATTTCGCAATCTCGCATCTGTTCCGCCGCCGCCGCGCTTCCAAGATCGGGAGCACCGTAAGGACCCTTCCCGGCACCCTGCAGGAGGGAGGATCGACCTCCGGGAGCTTCTCCTCCACCATGGATGCTTCCCGGATGTGTCGTGAGTAGTCTACCTTGGACCATGGGTCCATGATCAGTAGCTATGTGATGTTCTCCTCCCCTCTTTGTTCTTCATGGTTTAGACCTCGTGAGTTGTCCTACATGATCGAGGCACATATGTAATTCTACTGTTGTTTTTATGTTGAGTTTGATGGGATCCGATGGATTATGGGATTATGTTCAGATCGTGATAGAGTAATATATTTGGTTTTGGTCTCTTATATTTTTGTTCCTAAGTACTTCTTGCATGTTCTCCGTTGCTGTTTATTGCTTTGGCCAAGTGGTGTATAGTAACTCCAAGAGGGAACGTTATGATCGATTGTGGGTACATGCCCCCTGATGACACGCTTGAGTGACAGAAACATGAGTCTACGGGATGTGCTGTGGCCACAAGGGGGAAAACAATGGTTCTTGTAACCATGGTTCTAAGGATTGTTTACTTTACGCAAAGTTCTTTTAATGCAATTGTCTGTTGCTTTGGGTTTACACTTTGGGTGGGACTCGCAACTTAATACCAGCGAGATGTTCTGGATAGATATCTCAAGTTGGATGATTAGTAGTAGATGTAGATGGATTCTGGTCTATTTATTTTGGCGTACTGCCCATGCTTATGAGCCACTTCCTTTCTTTTGTAACATATTTAGCATTGCGGTGCATTTACAATCCTGTCAATTGCCCATCTGTAATATGTTTACCTCGCATAGCAGTTTTATCGTCTTTTGGGAGAGAGACATCACTAGTGAACATCACAGGAACCCGGTCCATATTCTCATCACTGTTTACAAGCCTATTTCCTTTTCAGTATTTACTTTCAGTTGCTACCATTATCATTATCATTATCCCTTGTGTGTTTGATCCTTTGTAAACAACAAGACCGGAGAGATTGACAACCTCTCTGAACTTCGTTGGGAGCAAAGTTAATTGTATTGTGTGCAGGTCCAGGTCAAGGAAGTAACGTTTGTCGTAAATAGTGCCACTGTTTTCTTCCCATCTACTTATCATTTCCGGAGTCCTACGGGAGACAAACCCTATCCTCTACATAGGGGAAATTTGCTGCTATCCTACATCTCACCTTCTACTTGGGATAACCAACGAAGGGCGACAAGCCATTATCACTTCCACGCCATCAAGAAAATTTCTGGCGCCATTGCCGGGGACTCTGAGTGATAAGATAGGGGAGTTGCCCACTATCCTTTACCTTTACTTTTTAGTCTTGTTTGTTTACCTTTCTGTTTTTATCTTTGTGTCTTATATCAAAAATTACAAAAAAAATCTGCCACACCTGCTGCTACTATGGGTTCCTCTGAAAACACGAAGTTGTGTGACTTCACCAGTCACAACAACAAAGACTTTATCTGCACTCCTATTTCCACACCTGCCACTTCAGCTACCTCTTATGAAATTAAACCTGCTTTACTGAATCATGTTATGAGAGATCAATTCTCTGGTGCTGGAGATGATGTTGCTTTACACTTGAATATTTTTTTGAATTATGTGATATGAAAAAGTATAAAGAAGTAGAAGGTGATGTTGTTAAGCTCAAGCTTTTTCCTTTCTCTTTGAGGGATGGAGCTAAAATATGGTTTCAATCTTTGCCTAGGAATAGCATAGATTCTTGGGACAAGTGAAAAGATTCTTTTATTGAGAAGTATTACACACCTGTAAAAATTATCCAATTGAGAAGTAACATTATGAATTTTAGGCAATTGGATAATGAACACGTTTCCCAATCTTGGGAACGTATGAAATCTCTTGTTAAGAAATGCCCTACACATGGTTTGACTACCTGGATGGTTATCCAGACTTTTTATGCAGGCTTGAACTTTACCTCGCGGAACCTGTTAGATTCGGCCGCGGGAGGAACCTTTATGTCAACTACACTCGGTGCTGCTACCAAACTCCTCGATGAGATGATGACCAACTATTCCCATTGGCACACCGAACGCGCTCCAACAGGTAGGAAGGTAAATTATGTCGAGGAAATTACCTCCCTAAATGATAAAGTTGATTCAATTATGTCTCTACTTACCAAGCAACCCTCTATTGATCCTCATAATGTTCCTTTAAATTCTTTGGTTGCTTAGGAGCAAGTAGATGTGAACTTCATTGCTAGAAACAACTTTAATAATAATGCTTATAGGGGCAACTTTTCTATTAATCCTAGACCGTTCCCATCCACTTATGGGAACAACAACACCTACCCTAGCAATGCCTATCCTACTTACAACAAAAGAGACCTACCTAGCTATGAGAAATTAATGGAAATAGAGAAGGCTACTAAGAATTATATGCATACCCAGTTTGAAAAAAACAAAGCCTTCTCTAAGATAATAGGTGAGCACACTGCCATTCTTCAAAACATTAGTGAACAGCTTGAGAGCCTAAACAGTGAGATCTCCAATCTCCAAACTAGACTTACCGCCAGTGAAACCATTGTTTCGAATATGTCCCACACCCAATCTACTTTGATAAATCAAATGGCATCCAAACCATAAGTTATCCCTATGGAAGATGATAGAATTAAGAGCATTCCTACACACCACACAGTTGCCACTATCCAAATGGTTGAGGACACTGAAACAATTAGCACCCAATGCACCCCTGGTCCCATTGGACCTATTAATGGTGATGCCAATACCTCAACCGTAGAAGAAGAAACTCCTATGAACATAGAGGGTTTCAAACAAGTGAGCCTAGATGACACTACTACCACATTTTATAGTAATGATATAGATTTTGATAGTTGCACCCTCTCAGAAGTTATTAGCTTACTACACAAAATGTCTAGAGACCCCCACACTTGCAGACTTAATCTTTCCTTCACGGAGCATATAACAAATGCTCTCATCAAAGCTAGGGAGGAGAAGCTTAGGATAGAAGCCTCCATACCTAGGAAGCTAGATGATGGTTGGGACCCTATGATCAAAATTAAATTAAATAACTTCTCTTGCTATGCTTTATGTGACGTGGGAGCTATTACCTCTGTCATGCCCAAAAGAATGTATGATATGTTTGAATTGAAACCTTTTGTTGCACGTTCTTTTGGTTTTTGTCTTGTCGACTCTTCCGTAAAGTAACCTTTGGGGAAGATCGATGATTTTCTTATCATTTTCAATGACAACTATGTTCCCGTTGATTTTATCATTATGGATATATAGTGTGAACCTTTATGTCCAATTATTTTGGGACGTCCTTTTCTCCGCACCGTTGGTGCTATCATTGAAATGAAAGAGGGGAATATAAAATTCCAATTCCCTCTCAAAAAGGGGATGGAACACTTCCCTAGAAAGAAAGTCAAGTTTCCTTTTGAGTCCCGTTACACGGGCTAGCTATTCTCTTTCTCTTGATAAAACTTGATTCTCTTTTGCCTTATGCCTAGCTTAAAGGCGTAAAAGAAAGCGCTTGTTGGGAGGCAGCCCAAGATGTTTTTACTTCTGTTTTTAGTGGTCTTGATTATTGTTACTACTGTAGCAACATCATCGTATCTTTATTTTTTAAGCTTTGTGCCAAGTATAGCCTCATACGACAAGGGAAGTGAAGGTTGTGACATGATGTCCAGAAAACAGATTCTGTCCTCGTGACGGGAAAAATCAGAATAAATCACCAGTTCATCTTTTTTATCTGAATTGGTTACACAACGTGCTCTATACAATCGCGGAATTTTCGTATGTTCTGAGTTTTTTTATTCGAGTTGCAGAACTACCCCTAAAAAATTCTTTACTACCTGCTGTTCTGTTTTTCACAGATTCTTCCACGTTTTGTCTCTCCTAACTTTTTCAAACCATAAGCTTGCTTTTTCTTTGCAAAAACCTTTTGGAAATCTTGAGAAATATTAGCTCTTCAATAATATCTTTATATCCAGCGGGGGAAAATTATTTATTAATGGTACTAACCTCTCTAATTAGCTTATGATGAGTTGTGTATGAAGGGAGTTTTCAAGTGTGTGATGGAAGATGATGAAAGAAGATTCGGGAGTGTCAAGCGCTCAAGCTTGGGGATGCCCCCATGCATCCCCAATAAATATTCAAGGAGACTCAAGTGTCTAAGCTTGGGGATGCCCCCGAGCATCCCCTTCTGCATCGACAATCATCAGTTCGTCCTTCGTCTCACTATATTTTTATCACTTCATGCGTTATGTGCTATGCTTGGAGCGTCTCGCTCTTAGGTTTTATTTTTAGTTTTCTTTAGCTTTGCTTGATGTTCATAACAAGTTAGATCCCGTCTTACTTTGTGTGGGAGAGAAACACACTCCAATTTCAAAATCTAGAACACAACATAGGATTCTTCATGCCTATCTTTTTGTTGTTGTGTGTTCTTTATTTTTTCGTAGCTACTTCCATGTCTAGTTTTAGTCTTAGTTTGTCTTAGCAAGAGCCTTGGCTTTTGTTTAGTTCTTCGCTGGAACTCTCTTTAGTTTTCATGTTTATATTGGTAAGAAAGTTGGTTGTTGCATTGAGTTATGTCTTGTTTTGAGAAATAGGTAATTGAGGTTGCTATTTAATTTCAGTAGTAACTTGAAATAGTTTTGAGGTATTGATGTGAGTAATGTTTGAACTTTTGGTGTCAAGAGCTCTAGCCTATTAGTGATAGGTGTCGTATTTTGGGCAATTCGTGTGTTATTTTCAAAAACCTACAAAACTAGTTGAGAACTCTAGCTACTAGATGGATCACTACTCTTCTGAGGGGTCGAATATTAGAGTACACTCACGTACCATGAGTCGAGGATGCGTAAGGATAACCAAACCCCCATACACTCCTCCTCGGGGTACTTGTCTTTTTGTGAACCTCCTCATTAGATTTATAGTTACCGATAATAAGTGCACGAGTTCTTCGGACTAATCTGAGTATTGAAAGTTGACGCTTCCACCTCCTCATATTTGCTAGCCTCTCTTGTGACGTACATTGCCTCCTCATCGCTCCGAGAGTTGGCGTCCACCTTCGCCGGTACAGCCAAACCCTTGGCATGATACGCTCTGTCATCATAAACCTCCTTATATCCTTCCTCAAAACAGCCACCATACCTACCTATCAAGGCATTTCCATAGCCTTTCCGAGATATATTGCCATGCAACTTCCACCTCTTCATGACTTGATCTTCATGTCATACATGTTCCTGAAGGGTTCGTTGCATAGAAAACAAAATTTTTCTACGATTGCAACTGCCAAGATCACATCTAGGAGATAACTTGTAACGGTTTGAGAAGGACTCACCCTCGAAGACCAAAAGCTTTAACGAGAACTATTCTCGTGGGTGATGTAGTCGAACACTCGCCGACCTCAAGGTCGTGATGAAGACTTGACGCCACGAACGGGCAGCGTCTCCGTAGTCGGTCACACGTACAGATCAGTGACGACCTCCGCCCCTTGCTCCAGTTGGGCAGCGGAAGTAGTGGATCCTCGGGAACTCCAGTAGCACTACAACATAGTGGTGGTGGTGGTAGAGAAGATCTTGAGAAGGGCTTCGCCTAAGCACCGTACTCGTGAAACTGGATCAGCTAGCAAGGGGAGGAAGATGCCAACCAAAGGGCATATGAGAGATGGAGGAATTGGTGTGTAGAGGGGTCTCCACCCATCTATATATAGGAGGGGGAGGCAGCCCCCAAGGGGTAGCACGCCCCAAGAGGTGCCCCCACCTCTCCCCTCATCATGTGGGTGGACTCCCCACTCACAAAAACAAAGGGTCACACATTATTCCCATAACTTCCATAATTCTCCACTCAAAATTCCAAGAGTTTATCACATTAAAACACTTTTAATTATCTTGTTTAATGTCACTCAAATTAATGAACACTTCATTCAATGAGTACTTCATTGATGAACACTTCATTCAATGAACACATTAACAATTATCCCCTTGCACTATTTTGATATACCGAAACTATTCCAGCAGTTTTATCAAAACAGTCCATGTGCTGTCCAGTATATTCTCTGGCGTTCCGTATCCACTCAAACGCGTCAACGAATCCTTAAGTGTGTCACCCTACGGTTCGTGAATAAAATGGACATGACAGAGACTCTTCTCCGATCAATAATCATCAGAGGGATCTGGAGATCCATGATGACTCCCACTTACTCAACGATGAACTAGTGATCGTGTGAACCATTACTCCGTAACCAATTCCTTTTGTCTCACGATATTTTACTTGTCCGAGATCCGATCATTTGGTATCATTCATACCTAGTTCGATCTCGTTACCGACAAGTACTCTTTACTCGTTCCGTGATATAACATCCTCGTGAGCCAGTCACGTGCTTGCAAGCGATGTCAATGTGATATCACCGAGAGGGCCCAGAGTATATCTCTCCGTCATCTGGATGGACAAATCCCACTCTTGATCCACGAGCCTCAACTAACACTTTCCAAGTACCCAACGACACCTTTATAATCACCCTGTTACGGTGTGACGTTTGATGGAATCAAAGTACTATTCCGGTGTCAGTGATTGACGTGATCTCATGGTCTAAGGATTAGGGTTACTTCGTGAAAGTTTGATACAGCAATAGAAACTTTGATGACATGATCGTATTGCTATAACTACTGTGGGTGTATGTTCATCACATCATTCTCCAATGACATGACCTTGTTATTAACAACATCCAATGTTCATGATCAGGAAACCTTGATCATCCGTTAATCAACAAGCTAGTATAAAGAGAGGCATTACTAGGAACCTTTTCTCTGTTTATTAAACACACATGTATTAACGTTTCCGGTTAACACAATTATAGCATGAAAATAAACATTTATCATAAACATGGAATAAGATAATAACCACTTTATTATTGCCTCTCGGGCATATTCCCTTCAGTCTCCCACTTGCACTAGAGTCAATAATCTAGTTTGGTACTTGCGCATCCAACACCTATGGCATTCAGTTGTTATCCATACGCATTGCTAGTGGTAAACCTAATCTCCAGATCTGACACTTCAGGTCCGTGTGTATTTGCATTTCTTTGCGTCTCTACGCATCACTCATTCACTAATGAGATGGCATTGCATAAATTTGGTCCTCCGGTGAGACCTTAGTCCCTTGAGCTCAAAACATGTTGAATCTATTGTCGTACAATAGATCATAGTATTAGCTCGCTTGGAACTACACCTAGTTTGTCAAACAAACTTCTTGACACAAATGCCCTCCTTTGCTGCTGCTAGAGCAGTCATATACTTAGCCTTTCCTTGTAGTATTCGTTATAATGTCTTAACTTTGGAACTCATCCAAATCCATTTGGAACTATTCCAAATCTATCATGGAACTTTCTTCCATTACATTTTGCCACCTTAACATACCGCCAAAATTGAGATAAATTTAGATTGTATCTTGCGACAAAACTAGTATCAATGTAACACTTTACAATGAACTATTGTCCAACATACATAATATATATTCTTAGTCCTTCCAAAGCACGTAAGGATATCTTTACTATTGTCCAATGATCATCTTATGAATCATTCTGGTATATGCTCATAACATTTAGAGCATAGGACATTCTTGAATTGTACATATCATGGTGTACATGATTGATCAAATCATTCATGTGATTTTACTCACCAAGTGTCAAAACACTTGAATCTCGCTTCAACCTTTTCCATGCGGCAAGAACCTTTCTCATCGTTTCCATATTGAACTTATTAAATATTTCATATATGTACTTCGGCCCAACCATATTAGCACCTCAATCTATCTATATAGACCATATTAGCCCAATATACTGGTTTTGCCCAAATCTTCCATTAAAATCAAATTTTCAATGAAACTTCACCCGTGTCAATAAAAGGTACATCATTTCCAATCAACAATATGTCTTCTACATAATGTATTAGAAATATGTCTCAGCGCTCCCACTTAATTTCTTGCAAAAGCAAGCATCTTCACCGTCTCTGATGAAACTAAACGTTTTAACAATTTCATCATGATGAAGATTCCAACTCCGCGAATGCTTATTTCAACCATTGAAATTTGCATGCTATATTAGCATCCTTTGAATTAACAGAACCCTTTGGACCGTGTCCTGTACACGTCCTAGGTAACCATTCTATTAGAAGAACGTTGTTCCGTTTGTTCAACTACCATATACAAAAACTAGCATATGTAGTGGTTGCTACAATAATCCGTCCAGACTAAATATCGTTATGAAAGATCAAATCTTGTCATAGCCAACTCTTTGAACATAATCGTAAACCATTTTAACGATATGTCGAATATTTCATAGATGTGAGAACATCCACGTCTGTTTCTTTATAGATCCAAACACGGTATCTAGAGGGTCTTCCAAGTTCAGAAACTTGGTTTCTCGTGTATGGAACTATCACGGATTTTATAGCTCCTAGCCATTTTGACGGAGTCAGGGCCCATCATCGCTTCTTTGCATGTAGTCGGTCCATTATTATCAAATAACAATGATTCAATCTCAAATCTTACTATTTGATCGATTATCCGAACTACGCAGTTCAATAGGAACTTAGATCGCCGTGACCACAACCTTTGGGACACGGGAGCCAAGAGCATTGCGGCCGCTTCCGGGAAACTTTCCGGCGCTGCGCCACTTAGCACATAAAGCTTAGGTTCAACAACCTAATCGAAGTTCTACTGTCCTCCCACTTAACTTTTCGCAAAAAATTCCTTCTCAAGAAACTTGATGCACTTAGCCACAAAACACTTTTGTCTTTATGGAGGAATACCCAACGGTTACATTGGGATAACCTACAAAGACGTACTTTATCCGACTTTGGTTGTAAACATTTTACATATGCCTTGCATACCAAAATTTAAGAAAAGACAAATTGGGTTTTATCCCATTCCACAACTCATATGGTGTCATTTCAACGGATCTCGATGGCGCTCTTTTCAGTGAAAAGCGATAGTCTCTAAAGCTTAATCCTTAAAATATAATGGCAATTTTTATAAATAACACCTTTGATCCTTACCATGTCAAACAAGGTTTGATTACATCTCTCGAACACTCCATACTCCTATGGTGTTTCGGGAAATGCAAGTTTTGGAACGATTCCTAAACTCTTAGGCATTTTCTAAACTTTTAACTCAAAAATCTTCTTTTATGATCCAATCATAAACTCTTATTTTCTCGTTACAATGATTTTCACTTCATCTTGAAATTTATTTGAACATTTTCAAACATTTCATACTTCTTCCTTATCAAGTAAATATACACATATATCCACTCAAATCCTTGGTTAAAGTATATGAAGTTATAAGACCCACCACACATGGCTACACATAATGAACTATACACATCAACATGTATAATGTCCAATAAGTTAGTCGTCCGTCCTTCTTTGCCTATGAACGGAGTTTCAATCATTTCCAGGAAATTCTTACAAGCGTCAGTTGATTCAAAATCAAAAGACTCCAAAATTCCACCAACATGGAGTTTCTTCATGTTATCTTTCCAATATGATTTAAATGGTGTTTCAATCATCTCTAGAAATTTCTCACAACCGTCAATTGATTCAAAATCAAAAGACTCCAAAATTCCATTACCATGGAGTTTCTTCATGTGTTTCTTTCCAATATGATTCAAACGGTGGTGTCACTCATAAGTGATCTTCTAATCATTTGTCTTGCGACATGTTTAGCATCAGTTATTATGGATGTGATTTCTCCAACAAGATTTATAGAGTTCATCCATCTTCTATGAATATGGTGATAATTTGAACAACTATTGTTCGTATAACACCAGAACAGAATAACAATTATTCAAATAAATCTTGAAGGCTAGGTTTAATTCCAACGATAAACACTTTATTTTGTTCTTGATGAGAATCATCCCATATTCATTTGCTAGTTACTCAGGCCATTGCAACTCTTGTATTGCGTTGTTCCGTATGACACTTCATACCAACCAATCAGTATCCAATACTCAAGAATCACACTGTTTAACAAGCAATGAATATACCCATAACATGTATATCATCTATATACCCGAGCTGGACATTTCCAGTCTTTTCCTTTTTCTTTTTGCCAAAATATTTTTTCAGATCCTCTTTCAGCAATTCCTTTCCTTTTTAGAAGAATTTATCAACATCACTTGTGGCACCATTCATATGACACATAATCCAAAGTGTGTTAGTCAAATACTAACACCCTTTGATTCTCACTTTGATGTAGATCACCGTCATCAAATGTTTGGTGTTCTTCCAAATTCCATTCTTTAGTAATCTTATAGTGTAGTAAACATTTTACCTACATCTTCCATTCATCCTATCATGACAACTTTCATGACAAAACTACCATAGCTCATAGGGACAAACTGTGAGTACAATATTAGTTCCCAAAACCTTTTTGAGAGATTAGGACACATAGTGTCTCCAACCTTCACAAATTCTCATACAATATGAGAACATGTTTCTCACTAAATTTTACTCTATCACATTGCAACTAAACATTGTTTCAGATATCGCTATATCTTCCACACATGATAGTTTCTGAAACAATCCTTTCAGCTCCTAGATAACCTTGATAATAACAAACAACATTTGAATATCAAGGATCATGGAGGCAAGTGTGATACTTAGACACTAACACTGGAATTGTTACTCTCGATTTAATACACATTATTAAACTTCATGGAGCAAGCAAGGTTTGCTAAAGTTTGCAATAAGACTTTAAACTTTAGATTGACACTCAAACAATACGGTACCAGTCCGTAAAGTTAAATATCCAGAATTCTATAGTTCTATTATCTCAATTATAGCTAAGCGCAAAGGTAGTAAACAAATGCTAATGACTACAACGAACTATGCAAATTCACTTTGATTTAGTTCATGATAAAATGAGTTCATCTAACTCCCACTCAAAAACAACATCCCTCGAGTCGTCTTTGGTGATTACACGAACCAAATTCACTACACCACGACCGATCATCACGTGAGGTGGTGTAGCTGCAATGGCGAGCATCTCAATATGGTTCATCATATCATCCATATGACTCGTGCTTAACCTTTCGGTCCATGTTCCGAGGCCATGTCTGTACATGCTAGGCTCGCCAAGTAGAACCTTAGTATTTGCATGTGTTTCAAGGCCATGTCTGTACATGCTAGGCTTGAAAACACCCGTTGTATGCGAACGTAGAGTCTATCACACCCGATCATCACGTGGTGTCTCGAAACGACGAACTTTCTTAACGGTGCATACTAAGGAAGAACATATAATTATCTTGATATTAAGTGAGAGGGATCATCTTATAATGCTACCGAAGCGATCATGATCGTAACTAAGCAAAATAAGATGCATAAAAGGATAAACATCACATGCATGGATAATGTGATATGATATGGTCCTTCTCGCATTAGATCTCCATCTTGTGCGTCTTGGTATGATCTCCATCATGCCACCGGCGCGGCACCAAGGTCCATGGCGCCACCACCATGGTCGTCCTTCTCCATTACAATATATCTCATGGATATATCTACAGCACGCAGGCCTTAAAAAGGAAAAACACAACCATATGGCTCCTGCCGGTTGTTTACAATAAATCTCATTTCATACAACAATTTTGTAACAATGACCATATCACATCACATGCCCTGCAAAAACAAGTTAGACGCTTCTAAATTATCTTTGCAAATTTTACGTGGTTTTGGGCTTCCTAGGAAAGAACCGATCTTACCTACGGACAAGAACCACAACGTTGATTCGCTAGTTGTTTCTTTTCTTCCTTTTCCAGGGCCCTCCGTTGCAAATGCCATATCACTAATGTTAGAGAAACTGACACCCCCAAAGCCACTTTATACGGTACAAGCCGTATGTCAAGCGTGACACGCAATCTGCGCTTAGGGCCGCTTCAATCCAACATTGCCGCAATATGAACAAGTGCACAAAAGAGGGTAACAACTAGAGGATCAACGCCCACATCTCTATGTGTTCTAACCGTACAAAGCATCTACGCATAGACGAGGCTCTGATACCACTGAAGGGTTCGTTGCATAGAAAACAAAATTTTTCTACGATTGCAACTGCCAAGATCACATCTAGGAGATAACTTGTAACGGTTTGAGAAGGACTCACCCTCGAAGACCAAAAGCTTTAACGAGAACTATTCTCGTGGGTGATGTAGTCGAACACTCGCCGACCTCAAGGTCGTGATGAAGACTTGACGCCACGAACGGGCAGCGTCTCCGTAGTCGGTCACACGTACAGATCAGTGACGACCTCCGCCCCTTGCTCCAGTTGGGCAGCGGAAGTAGTGGATCCTCGGGAACTCCAGTAGCACTACAACATAGTGGTGGTGGTGGTAGAGAAGATCTTGAGAAGGGCTTCGCCTAAGCACCGTACTCGTGAAACTGGATCAGCTAGCAAGGGGAGGAAGATGCCAACCAAAGGGCATATGAGAGATGGAGGAATTGGTGTGTAGAGGGGTCTCCACCCATCTATATATAGGAGGGGGAGGCAGCCCCCAAGGGGTAGCACGCCCCAAGAGGTGCCCCCACCTCTCCCCTCATCATGTGGGTGGACTCCCCACTCACAAAAACAAAGGGTCACACATTATTCCCATAACTTCCATAATTCTCCACTCAAAATTCCAAGAGTTTATCACATTAAAACACTTTTAATTATCTTGTTTAATGTCACTCAAATTAATGAACACTTCATTCAATGAGTACTTCATTGATGAACACTTCATTCAATGAACACATTAACAATTATCCCCTTGCACTATTTTGATATACCGAAACTATTCCAGCAGTTTTATCAAAACAGTCCATGTGCTGTCCAGTATATTCTCTGGCGTTCCGTATCCACTCAAACGCGTCAACGAATCCTTAAGTGTGTCACCCTACGGTTCGTGAATAAAATGGACATGACAGAGACTCTTCTCCGATCAATAATCATCAGAGGGATCTGGAGATCCATGATGACTCCCACTTACTCAACGATGAACTAGTGATCGTGTGAACCATTACTCCGTAACCAATTCCTTTTGTCTCACGATATTTTACTTGTCCGAGATCCGATCATTTGGTATCATTCATACCTAGTTCGATCTCGTTACCGACAAGTACTCTTTACTCGTTCCGTGATATAACATCCTCGTGAGCCAGTCACGTGCTTGCAAGCGATGTCAATGTGATATCACCGAGAGGGCCCAGAGTATATCTCTCCGTCATCTGGATGGACAAATCCCACTCTTGATCCACGAGCCTCAACTAACACTTTCCAAGTACCCAACGACACCTTTATAATCACCCTGTTACGGTGTGACGTTTGATGGAATCAAAGTACTATTCCGGTGTCAGTGATTGACGTGATCTCATGGTCTAAGGATTAGGGTTACTTCGTGAAAGTTTGATACAGCAATAGAAACTTTGATGACATGATCGTATTGCTATAACTACTGTGGGTGTATGTTCATCACATCATTCTCCAATGACATGACCTTGTTATTAACAACATCCAATGTTCATGATCAGGAAACCTTGATCATCCGTTAATCAACAAGCTAGTATAAAGAGAGGCATTACTAGGAACCTTTTCTCTGTTTATTAAACACACATGTATTAACGTTTCCGGTTAACACAATTATAGCATGAAAATAAACATTTATCATAAACATGGAATAAGATAATAACCACTTTATTATTGCCTCTCGGGCATATTCCCTTCAGTTCCTGCTACACTGTCAGCGGCATACATTGCATACATCATGATAGCTACATCTTCTTTATGATTTGAGTACCTTGTAAAGTGTGAAAGATCTTCTATACCCTCTTGTAAATTAGAGTGTTGCCCTTAAGTGTGGAAAAGATCCCAAAGTGGAGAAAATAAAAGATCCCAAAGAGGACAAATGAGAGTTAAATAGAAAGATCCATTAAGGCCACCAAAAAATACAAAAAAGATAAAAAAGAGAAAAAGAAATAAAAAGAGAGAAAGGGGCAACACTACTATCCTTTTGAAAGATCCACACTAGTACTACCTCTTATCCTTGTACTCCATAGAGATGATCATGCATATAGCTATATGGGGACATTCACGTCATAGAACTTGGCTTGCATATTCCAAGGATGAGCCTCCTCAAAAGAGCTCTAGGTCTTCATGAGCGAGCAAGTTAGATGCACCCCCACTAGTTCCATTGGAGAGCTTTTCAGCTCATATGTGCATCCGTTGCATGGCAATCCCTACTCCTCACATCATATCTATCATTTGGCCTTCTCGCCTACGATTGTCCTCATTTAAGTGAGCCTTTCTCATCCTTTTTGTCTTCCTCATCCACCATATTCTCTCTTTGCCATCGTAAGTGTCAACTTTCGCGCTTACGCTCATCCATTGCATGAGTGCTCAAAATATCGAAAAGGAGTGGATCAAATTGACTTGTACCTGGCTAGTGGTCTGGGGACGAGTCAAGATAAGATTCCAAAGAAGACCAAGTGTGAAACTTTAGTAGATTGACTTCTCAAGACAAAATACCTTCTTTCTCATATTCCCTATCCCCTTTCTTGCATGCAAACACCATCTGGAGACATTCGAGTCACGAACAGCGAGAGCTGTTGCACCTAATGTTCATTCGTTGCTCTTTTCAACGCTAATATAGACTCTTGCATGTTATGACTTGAATTGAATTACATACCTTGATTGCTTTACTTTTCAAAGTTCTTATATGGTTGCTAGCATGTCACCACAGAAATTATGCCTGTTATCATTTACCTACTCGAGGACGAGCAGGAATTAAGCTTGGGGATGTTGATACGTCTCAAACGTATTAATAATTTCTGCTTGCTCCATGCATATTTTGTGTGATATTGCTTTGATCAAGATACACTTTCATACACTTTTGATCATATTTGGACTTACCTACTAACTCAGTGCACCCCAGTGCCAGTCCCTGTTTTCTGTTGTTTTTCTATTTCAGTTTTTCCCATATAAAAAGTGCTCCAAAAATCCGGGAAAATCAGATAAAAAATCAGCGTGCCGGAAGCTTCCCGAACCTCGAAGGAGGGACAGGCGGCCACCTGGCGCGGCCAGGGGCCTGGACGGGTCAGGGTGCGCCTGGACCCCTGGTGGCCCCTCTGGATCCCCCCCTTCGCCTATTTATTCTCCATCACGGGGAAACTCCGAAGACAGAACCCTATTTCGCAAACTCGCCTCTCTTCCGCTGCCGCCGCGCTTCCAAGATCGGGAGCACCGTCAGGACCCTTCCCGGCACCCTGCCGGAGGGAGGATCGACCTCCGGGACCTTGTCCTCCACCATGCACGCTTCCCGGATGTGCCGTGAGTAGTTTCCTTTGGACCATGGGTCCGTGATCATTAGCTATGTGATGTTCTCCTCCCCTCTTTGTTCTTCATGGTTTAGACCTCGTGAGCTGCCCTACATGATCAAGGCACATATGTAATTCTTCTTATTTTGCTATGTTGAGTTTGATGCATCCGATGGATTATGAGATTATGTTCAGATCGTGATAGAGTAATATATTTGGTTTTTATCTCTTATATTTTTGTTCCTAAGTAATTCTTGCATGTTATCCGTTGTTGTTTATTGCTTTGGCCAAGTGGTGGATAGTAACTCCAAGAGGGAGCGTTATGCTCCATCTTGGGTACATGACCCCTAATGACACGCTTGAGTGACATAAACATGAGTCTAGGGGATGTGATGTGGCCACAAGGGGGAAAACGGTGCTTGTAACCGCGGTTGCAAGAATTGTTTACTTTACGCAAAGTTCTTTTAATGCAGTTGTATGTTGCTTTGGGTTTACACTTTGGGTGGGACTCGCAACTTAATATCAGCGAGATGTTCTGGATAGATATCTCAAGGTGGATCATTATTAGTAGATGTAGATGGATTTCGGTCTACTTATTTTGGCGTACTGCCCATGCTTATGAGCCTCTGCCTTTCTTTTGTAACATAGTTAGCATTGCAGTGCGTTTATAATCCTGTCAATTGCCCATCTTTAATTTGTTTACCGCGCATAGCAGTTTTATCGTATTTTGGTTGAGAGACATCACTAGTGAACATCACGGGACCCCGGTCCATATTCTCATCACTGTTTACAAGCCTATTTCCTTTTCAATATTTACTTTCAACTGCTACCATTATCATTATCATTATCCCTTGTTCATTGAGCCCTTTCGAAGCAAATACTCATCAAGCTAACATGGATAATGATGGTCCAATGTTCCCACAAATCGCCCGAGGCGATGGAAATCAACATCCTGAAGCTAATGATGGACAGAATGAAGAAGAACCCAGGAACGAAGAGAATGCAGATCCTGAAGGAAATGAAAATCCCGAAGGAAATGCTGATCCTGAAGGAAATGCCAATCCCGAAGGAAATGCTGATTCTGAAGAAGAACTAGAGCCACAAGCTAATGAAAATGCATTTTCTCGTGTGCGAAGAAGAGTTGATATAGACTCGATCCTTGAAGAAATTCAACAACCAGGTCGTCCCACAACTCGCTCTCGTACTCGTTTGGCTAACTTCTGTGGAAACTTTTCGTTTGTCTCCATGCTAGAACCTTCAAAGTTTGATGAAGCCATGAAGGACCCAGATTGGTTAACTGTTATGCTCGAAGAACATAACCAATTCGAGCGAAACAAAGTCTAGTCCTTGATACGTCTCAAACATATCGATAATTTCTGCTTGTTCCATGCATGTTTTGTGTGATATTGCTATGATCAAGATACACTTTCATACACTTTTGATCATATTTGGACTTACCTACTAACTCAGTGCACCCCAGTGCCATTCCCTGTTTTCTGTTGTTTTTCTATTTCAGTTTTTCCCCACATAAAAAGTGCTCCAAAAATCCGAGAAAATCAAATAAAAAATCAGCGTGCCGGAAGCTTCCCGAACCCCAAAGGAGGGACAGGGGGCCACCACCAGGTGCCCAGGCGGCCACCTGGCGCGGCCAGGGGGCGCCTGGACCCCTTGTGGCCCACCAGGCTCCCCCCCCCTTCGCCTATTTATTCTACATCACGGGGAAACTCCGAAGACAGAACCCTATTTCGCAAACTCGCCTCTGTTACGCCACCGCCGCGCTTCCAAGATCGGGAGCACCGTCAGGACCCTTCCTCGCACCCTCCCGGAGGGATGATCGACCTCCAGATGCATATCCTCCACCATGGACGCTTCCCGGATGTGCCGTGAGTAGTTTCCTTTGGGCCATGGGTCCGTGATCAGTAGCTATGTGATGTTCTCCTCCCCTTTTAGTTCTTCGTGGTTTAGACCTCGTGAGCTGCCCTACATTATTGAGGCACATATGTAATTCTTCTGCTGATGCTATGCTGGGTTTGATGGGATCTGATGGATTATGAGGTTATGTTCAGATCGTGATAGAGTAATATATTTGGTTTTTATCTCTTATATTTTTGTTCCTAAGTAATTATTGCATGCAACCGTTGTTGTTTATTGCTTTGGCCAAGTAGTAGGTAGTGACTCTAAGAGGGAACGTTATGCTCGATTGTGGGTACAAGCCCCCTGATGACATGCTTGAGTGACAGAAACATGAGTCTAGGGGATGTGTTGTGGCCACAAGGGGGAAAACAACAGTTCTTGTAACCGCGGTTGCAAGGATTGTTATTACGCAAAGTTATTTTTAATGCAGTTGTCTGTTGCTTTGGGTTTACACTTTGGGTGGGGCTCGCAACTTAATACCAGCGAGATGTTCTGGATAGATATCTCAAGGTGGACGATTAGTAGTAGATGCAGATGGATTTCGGTCTACTTATTTTGGCGTACTGCCCATGCATATGAGCCTCTTCCTTTCTTTTGTAGCATAGTTAGCATTGCGGTGCGTTTATAATCCTGCCAATTGCCCATCTGTAATTTTTTTACCTCGCATAGCAGTTTTATCGTCTTTTGGGAGAGAGAAATCACTAGTGAACATCACGGGACCCCGATCCATATTCTCATCATTGTTTACAAGCTTATTTCCTTTTCAGTATTTACTTTCAGTTTCTATCATTATCATCATCTCTTGTGTTTTGATCCTTTGTAAACAACAAGACTAGAGAGATTGACAACCTCTCTGAACTTCGTTGGGAGAAAATTTATTTGTGTCGTGTGCAGGTCCACGTCAAGGAAGCAACGTTTGTCGTAAAAGGTTCCATTGTTTTCTTGCCACCTACTTATCATCGCAGGAGTCGTACAGGAGAAAAACCCTATCCTCTACATAGGGGAAATTTGCTGCTATCCTATATCTCACCTTCCACTTGGGGTAACCAACGAAGGGCGAGAAGCCATTATTACTTCCACGCCATTAGTCCTTAGTTGAAAGACTTGATCCCACGAAGCACACCATCATTGGTACTAAGTGGATTTTTTGCAACAAGCAAGATGAAGATGGTATTGTGGTAAGAAACAAAGCACGACTGGTAGCACATGGGTACACCCAAATCAAAGGTATCAATTTTGGAAAAACTTATGCTCCAGTTGCTCGTCTCGAATCCATTCGTGTTATGATTTCATTTGCAAATTTGAATGGTATCCTGCTTTATCAAATGGATGTGAAAAGTGCTTTTCTTAACGGAGAAATCGAATAAGAAGTGTATGTTATGCAGCCTCCAGGTTTTCAAGACTCAAAGAATCCTGACATGGTGTACAGGTTGCACAAAGCTCTTTATGGGTTAAAGCAAGCACCTCATGCTTGGTACGACACCCTGAAGGACTTCCTTCTGAAGAAAGGCTTCAAACCAGGAATGACTAACCTAACTCTTTTCACTCGTTCTTATAATGGTGACTTGTTTGTATGTCAAATATATGTAGATGATATTATTTTTGGTTGCACTAACACTGAAATCAGCGAAGAATTTGCCAAAAGGATGTCGAAGAAATATGAGATGTCTATGATGGGTGAATTGAAGTTCTTCCTTGGACTTCAAATCCGTCAACATAAGAATGGCACCTTTATTTCTCAAGAAAAATATCTCAAGGATTGCCTGAAGAAGTTTGGGCTCACTGATTACAAAACAATTAAGACTCCTATGCCTACCAATGGCTTCCTAGATGCAGATGAGAAGGGAAAACTATTCGATCAAAAGAAGTATCGGTCTATGATTGGTTCTCTCTTATACTTATGTGAATCTAGACTTGACATTATTCTTTCAGTATGTATATGTGCTCGCTTTCAGGCAAATCCAAAGGAATCACATCATTCTGCAGTAAAGCGAATTCTTCGATATCTAGCTCACACACCTACCTTGGGCTTGTGGTATCCCAAGGGAGCTCAGTTTGATCTTATTGGGTATTCTGATTCAGACTGGGCTGGTGATCATGTTGATAGGAAATCTACTTCAGGCACTTGTCATTTCCTCGGAAGATCACTTGTGTGTTGGGCTTCCAAGAAGCAAAATTTTGTATCAATATCTACTGCTGAAGCCGAATACATTGCTGCTGGCTCATGCTGCACTCAGATTCTTTGGCTTAAGCAGACGCTGAAGGATTATGGTATTCATGTGAAGTAAATTCCTCTCCTATGTGATAATGAGAGTGCAATCAAAATTTCTCACAATCCTGTGCAGCACTCTCGCACGAAGCATATTGACATTCGCCATCATTTTCTTCGTGATCATGTTCAGCGTGAAGATATTGTGATTAGTCCTGTCAAAACTGAAGATCAACTTGCTGATATTTGTACGAAACCATTGGATGAGAAAAGTTTTTGTGCGTTAAGGTGTGAGCTCAATATTTTGGACTCACGAAATGTACTGTAAGACCGAATCTTATCTCCTTGTAAATATTCATTTACTTCCTTTTTGGATTTGGTTTCGATTTTTTTTCAAATTCTATCTCTTATTTTGATTGGATTTATTCCTCCATACTTATCACCTTTAGCTTCGTTGTTGTTTTTCTTCAAGGTGATAAGTTTTGGACCCTACCCCTTCTATTCTTTTTTCTCTCTTATTCCATCTGTCTAAAATGGTTGAGCGCATTTGAAAGAGAAAGTGATATGCTTCGAATGTCATTGAGTTCCGAATCATATGCTTCCAACTTTATCGAAGTTTTTACTCAAGACCAAGACATATTCTTTGGTCGTTGAGATCCCGTCTATTCCGGGTCATTGAGATTCTCTCGCGATTCGCTTCCATATCCAGACCGTAGAATCCATAGAGCCAGCTGCTGGGAGTCGTCTGATCTGATCTGACAACTCATGTCAGGCCATCCCTATATATAGCCTCCACCCCAGCGACACCAAACCACCCGTTCACTCCAACTCTCCCGAAACCCTAATTATCCCAAGCGCGCCGCCGAGCTCCTCCTCGTCGACGATGACTGCGCCGCTTCGCTGCCGGACAGCCGCCGCCGTGGACTTCACGCTGTCAATGAGCCCTTCCCCTTCGCTCCTCGCCGCTGTAGATACTCGACGCCACCGTGTTAGGGTACGTCGAAGCCCACGATCCAACCTTTCTCCTTCTTTGTTCGTCCTCCTCAAGATTGGATCCGTGCTCTTAGAACTTCTTTTCGGTTGTATTTTTAGGTTTTCTCGATCCATTGGATCCGTGACTCTTTGGGAAATCTGTTTTAGCTGTCAAAGACTTTCCATCCTGATTCAGGTTAGATTCTAGGGTTTGATGAATTATGTTCTGTGCTAGGGTTTGTAGTTCATAGATGACAGTTGATATGCAAAATCTAGCTCGGAACAGGCAGGAATCACCACCCTCATTCTCTGAATCTCTTCTCAAAATTCTTTGTTTTGGTCGAATCTTTTGCTGGTGCTCAATCCATATTATTTGCCATTTCCCTCGTTTCCCCTTTGCTCTTTCACAGGATGTCTAGAGATTTGGGCTATGGTGATGAATCACCTATTCTAGACAATCTTCTCGAAGATGTTGTTGAGCAAAAGGTTGAGAAAAGGAAAGGGAGCAGAACAAACACGAAGAATAATGCTCGTGGCATTCCTGAAGAAATTCGCAAGAAGTTCGGATATGACACCCGTCCTGAAGAGGATAAATATCAGTGTAAGCTTCGACTTCAAGGAATTTGGAGGTACTAGGCCATCAGGTGGTACAAGTACAAAAGTATCCCTGATTGGAAGTGGGAAATGCAGTTTTCCTTCCACCCTCCCTATCTGTATACTTCGCACATGTGCGGAAAATACACCCAAGAAAATTGACATCTCTACTAACCAGTTCCACCGAAGCTTCCTCATCCCAACACAATCAATACTCCAGCCAATTATCCCGAAGAACAATTGCGCTTGGAGATTGCAGCTGAAAAGAAGCGCATCAAAGATGAGAAGAAGGCAGCCAAGCTAGCTGCTGCTGAAGCTCTTAGAGAAGGCCAGAGCTCGAAGAAAAAACGGAAACTGCGGAAGAAATCAGCCTCACCCCCTCATGCCTTCACTGACGAAGACGAGCGAGCCAAACAGGATCAAGCCGCTCTTGAAGACTCGATGCACGTTGAGTCAAATGCTGAAGCAGATGATGAGTCCGAAGAAGTTGTCCCCTCTCCCAAGGAAAGGCATCGCGTTCCTTTGAAGAAGAAGCCTGGAGAGAAACCTGTTGCTAAGCGGCTCAAGATTTGATGGCGTGGAAGTGATAATGGCTTCTCACCCTTCGTTGGTTACCCAGTGGAAGGTGAGATGTAGGATAGCAGCAAATTTCCCCTATGTGGAGGATAGGGTTTGTCTCCCGTAGGACTCCGGTGATGATAAGTAGGTGGCAAGAAAA
The DNA here is from genome assembly GCA_950022295.1 of Bromus sterilis. NCBI lineage: Eukaryota > Viridiplantae > Streptophyta > Magnoliopsida > Poales > Poaceae > Bromus > Bromus sterilis. The sequence continues at coordinate 284,367,385 of OX465597.1, forward strand.
CAATGGCACCATTTACGACAAATGTTGCTTCCTTGACCTGGACCTGCACATGACACAAATAACTTTGCTCCCAACGAAGTTCAGAGAGGTTGTCAATCTCTCCGGTCTTGTTGTTTACAAAGGATAAACACAAGAGATAATGATAATGATAGAAACTAAAAGTAAAAACTGAAAAGGAAATAATCTTGTAAACAATGATGAGAATATGGACCAGGGACCCGTGATGTTCACTAGTGATGTCTCTCTCCCAAAAGACGATAAAACTGCTATGTGAGGTAAACAAATTACAGACGGGCAATTGACAGGATTATAAACGCACCGCAATGCTAACTATGCTACAAAAGAAAGGAAGAGGCTCATAAGCATGGGTAGTACGCCAAAATAAGTAGACCGAAATCTATCTGCATCTACTACTAATCATCCACCTTGAGATATCTATCCAGAACATCTCGCTGGTATTAAGTTGCGAGCCCCACCCAAAGTGTAAACCGAAAGCAACAGACAACTTCATTAAAAATAACTTTGCGTAAAGTAAACAATCCTGGCAACCGCGGTTACAAGCACCGTTGTTTTCCCCCTTGTGGCCACAGCACATCCCCTAGACTCATGTTTCTGTCACTCAAGCGTGTCATCAGGGGGCATGTACCAACAATCGAGCATAACGTTCCCTCTTGGAGTCACTACCTACTACTTGGCCAAAGCAATAAACAGCAATGGAGAAGATGCAAGAATTACTTAGGAAAAAAATATAAGAGATAAAAACCAAATATATTACTCTATCACGATCTGAACATAATCTCATAATCCATCAGATCCCATGAAACTCAGCATAGCAATAGCATAAGAATTACATATGTTCCTCGATCATGTAGGGTAGCTCACGAGATCTAAACCATGAAGAACAAACAGGGAGGAGAACATCACATAGCTACTGATAACGGACCCATGGTCCAAAGGAAACTACTCACGGCACATCCGGAAAGCGTCCATGGTTGAGGAGAAGCTCCCGGAGGTCGATCCTCCCTTCGGCAGGGTGCCGGGGATGGTCCTGATGGTGCTCCCGATCTTGGAAGAGCGGCAACGGCGGAACAGAGGTGAGTTTGCGAAATAGGGTTCTGTCTTAGGAGTTTCCCCGTGACGGAAAATACTGGCGCGGTCAGGCCCCTGGCCGCGCCAGGTGGCCGCCTGGGCACCTGGTGGTGGACCCCTGGCCCTCCTTCAGGGTTCGGGAAACTTCCGGCACGCTGATTTTTTATATGATTTTTCTCGGATTTTTAGAGCACTTTTTATATGGGGAAAAACTGAAATAGAAAACAGCAAAAAACAGGGAATGGCACTGGGGTGCACTGAGTTAGTAGGTTAGTACAAATATGATCAAAAGTGTATGAAAGTGTATCTAGATCATAGCAATATCACAAAAAACATGCATGGAACGAGCAGAAATTATCGATATGTTTGAGACGTATCAACATCCCCAAACTTAATTCCTGCTCTTCCTCGAGTAGGTAAACGATAATAAACATAATTTCTGTGGTGACATGCTAGCAACCATACAAGAACTTTGAAAAGTAAAGCAATCAAGGTATGTGATTCAATTCAAGTCATAACGTGCAAGAGTTTATATTAGCATTGAAACAAGCAACGGAAGAACATTAGGTGCAAGAGCTCTCGCTATCCGTGACTCGAATGTCTCCAAATGATGTTTGCGTGCAAGAAAGGGGGATAGGGAATACGAGAAAAAAGGTATTTTTGTTGAGAACTCAATCTACTAAAGTTTCACACTTGGTCTTCTTTGGAATCTTATCTTGACTCGTCCCTAGACCACTAGCCAGGTACAAGTCAATTTGATCCACTCCTTTTCGATATTTTGAGCACTCATGCAATAAATGAGCGTAACCACGAGAGTTGACACTTAGGATGGAAAAGAGAGAATATGGTGGAGGAGGAAGTCAAAAGCAATAAGAAAGGCTCACATCAATGAGGACAATCATAGGCGAGAAGGCCAAATCATAGATATGATGTGAGGAGTAGGGATTGCCATGCAACGGATGCACATATGAGCTAAAAAGCTCTCCAATATAAGTAGTGGGGGTGCATCTAACTTGCTCGCTCATGAAGACCTAGAGCTCTTTTGAGGAGGCTCATCCTTGGAATATGCAAGCCAAGTTCGATAGTGTGAAGGTCCCCACATAGCTATATGCATGAATGATCATCTCTATGGAGTACAAGGATAAGAGGGGGTACTAGTGTGGATCTTTCAAAAGGATAGTAGTGTTGCCCCTTTTCTCTCTTTTTATTTTCATTTTCTCTTTTTTCTATTTTTTGTATTTTTTGGTGGCCTCAATGGCTCTTTCTATTTAACTCGCATTTGTCCTCTTTGGGATCTTTTATTTTGTCCACTTTTGGATCTTTTCCTCACTTAAGGGCAACACTCTATTTTACAAGAGGGTATAGAAGATCTTTCACACTTTACAAGGTACTCAAATCATAAAGAAGATGTAGTTATCATGATGTTTGCAATGTATGCCGGTGCCAGTGTAGCAGGAACATGTATGACATGAAGATCAAGTCATGAAGAGGTGGATGTTGCATGGCAACATATCTCAGAACGGCTGTGGAAATGCCTTGATAGGTTGGTATGGTGGCTGTTTTTAGGAAGGATATAAGGAGGTTTATGATGACAGATCGTATTATGCCAAGGGTTGGGATGTACCGGCGAAGGTGGACGCCAACTCTCGGAGTGGGAAGAAGGCAATGCACGGCATAGGAGAGGCTAGAAAATATGAGGAGGTGGAAGTGTCAACTTTCAATACTTACATTAGTCTGAAGAACTCATGCACTTATTATCGGTAACTCTCATTCTAATAAGGAGGTTCGCAAAGAGGCAAGTAACTCGAGGAGGGGTGTATGGGGGTTCGGTTATCCTTGCGCATCCTCGACTCATGGTACGTGAGTGTACTCTAATATTCGATCCCTCCAAAGATTAGCGATCCATCTAGTAGCTAGAGTTCTCAACTAGTTTTGTAGGTTCTGAAATTAAACACGGATTTCCCAATATACGACGCCTATCACTAATAGGCTAGCTCTCTTGACACCAAAAGTTCAAACATTACTCACATCAATACCTCAAAACTATTGCAAGTTACTACTAAAATTAAATAGCAACCTCAATTACCTACTCTCAAAACAAGACACAACTCAGTGCAACAACCAACTCTCTTAAAAAGATAAACATGAAAACTAAAGAGACTTCCAGCAACAAACTAAACAAAAGCCAAGGCTCTTGCTACAGAAAAACTAAAACTAAAACTAAACCAGACAGTAGCTATGAAAAGATAAAGAACACACAACAGTAAAGAGATAGGCATGAAAAATCCTATGATGTGTTCTAGATTTTGAAAGTGCGGTGTGTTTCTCTCCCACACAAAGTAATACTCGGTCTAACTTGTTATTAATATAAATCAAAGCTAAAGAAAACTAAAGTTAAAACCTAAGAGCGAGACGCTCCAAGCATAGCACATAACGCATGAAGTGATAAAAATATAGTGAGACGAAGGACGAACTGATGATTGTTAATGGAGAAGGGGATGCACGGGGGCATCCCCAAGCTTGGATGCTTGAGTATCCTTGAATATTTATTGGGGATGCATGGGGGCATCCCCAAGCTTGAGCGCTTGACACTCCCGAATCTTCTTTCATCATCTTCCATCGCACACTTGAAAACTCCCTTCATACATAACTCATCATAAGCTGATTAGAGAGGTTAGTACCCTTAATAAATATTTTTCCCCACTGGATATAAAGATATTCTTGAAGAGCTACTATTTCTCAAGATTCCAAAAGGTTTTTGCAAAGATAAAGCAAGCTTAAGGTTTGCAAAAGTTAGGAGAGACAAAACGTGGCAGAATCTGTGAAAAACAGAACAGAAGGTAGTAAAGAATTTTTTAAGGGTACTTCTGCATCTCAAATAAAAAAACTCAGAACATACGAAAGTTCCGTGATTGTATAGAGCACGCTTTGTAAAAAAATCAGCTCAAAAAGATGAACTGGTGATTTGATCCGATTTTTTCCGTCACGAAGACAGAATCTGTTTTCTGGACGGCATGTCACAACTTTAACTTTCCTTGTCATATGAGACTATAACTTGGCACAAAGCTTGAAAATAAAGATACAATGATGTTTCTACAGTGGTAAAAATCATCAAGACCACTAAAAATAGAAGTAAAAAACATATTGGTTTACCTCCCAACAAGCGATTTCTTTTACGCCTTTAAGCTAGGCATAAGGCAAAAGAAGAATCAAGTTTTATCAAGAGAAAGAGAACAGCTATCCCATGTAACAGACTCACAAGGTAACTTTATTTTCTTTCTAGGTAAGTGTTCCATCCCCTTTTTGAGAGGGAATTGAAATTTTATATTCCCCTCTTTCATGTCAATGATAGCACCAACGGTACGGAGAAAAGGACGTCCCAAAATAATTGGACATAAAGGTTCACACTCTATATCCATAATAATGAAATCAACGGGTACATAGTTGTCATTGACAATGATAAGAACATGGTTGGTCTACCCCAAAGGATTCTTTACGAAAGAGTCTACAAGACGAACACCAAAAGAACAAGAATCAAAAGGTTTCAATTCAAACATATCATACATTCTTTTGGGCATGACGGAGGTACTAGCTCCAACATCACATAAAGCATAGGAAGAGAAGTTATTTAATTTAATTTTGATCATAGGGTCCTAACCATAATCTAGCTTCCTATTTATGGAGGCTTCTATCCTAAGATTCTCCTCCCTAGCTTTGATGAGAGCATTTGTGATATGCTCCGTGAAGGCAAGATTAAGTGTGCTAGTGTGGGAGTCTCTAGACTGTAGTAAGCTAATAACTTCTGAGAGGGTGCAACTATCAAAATCTATATCACTACTATCAAAGGTGGTAGTAGTGTCATCTAGGCTCACTTGTTTGAAACCCTCTATGTTCATAGGGGTTTCTTCTTCTACGGTTGTGGTATTAGCATCACAATTAATAGGTCCAATTGGACCAGGAGTGCATTGGGTGCTAATAGTTTTGGTGTCCTCAACAATTTGCATAGTGGCAACTGTGTGGTGTGTAGGAAGGCTCTTAATTCTATCCTATTACTCTTTTTCTCTAGCCCATCTTTCTTTAAGTTTAGCCATCATCCTAATATTTTCATTAATTTGTAATTGGATAGAATTAATAGGAGTGGCCTTGCTCTCCTCAAGGGGGGAGGTTCTAATTTTTAACATCTCAACATCAAGGGCTAAGCTGTCTACCTTCAAACAAAGATTATCTAATTTAGCTAGCTTTTATTCCACATTCTTGTTGAAGGATTTTTGGGTTGTGATAAAGTCTCTAAGCATGTTTTCTAATTCAGAAGTGGGGTTCTTGTTGCTAGGGTAAGTGTTGTTGCTCCCATAAGTGGATGGAAACGGTCTAGGATTACTAGCAAAGTTGCCCCTATAAACATTATTATTAAAGTTGTTTCTAGCAATGAAGTTCACATCTACTTGTTCCTCAGCAACCAAAGAATTTAAGGGAACATCACGAGGATCAATAGAGGGTTTCTTGGTAAATAGAGACATAATTAAATCAACTTTATCATTTAGGGAGGTAATTTCCTTGACAGAATTTACCTTCCTCCCTGTTGGAGCTCGTTCGGTGTGCCATTTGGAATAGTTGGTCATCATCTCATCGAGGATTTTTGTGGCAGCGCCGAGTGTAGTTGACATAAAGGTTCGTCCCGCGGCCGAATCTAATAGGTTCCGCGAGGTAAAGTTCAAGCCTGCATAAAAAGTCTGGATAACCATCCAGGTAGTCAAACCATGTGTAGGGCATTTCTTAACAAGAGATTTCATACCTTCCCAAGATTGGGCAACGTGTTCATTATCCAATTTCCTAAAATTCATAATGTTACTCCTCAATTGGATAATTTTAGCAGGTGGGTAATACTTCCCAATAAAAGCGTCTTTGCACTTATCCCAAGAATCTATGATATTCCTAGGCAAAGATTGAAACCAGATTTTAGCTTCTCCTCTCAGAGAGAAAGGAAAAATCTTGAGCTTAACAATATCACCTTCTACTTCTTTATACTTTTGCATATCACATAATTCAACAAAATTATTCAAGTGTAAAGCAGCATCATCTCCAGCACCAGAGAATTGATCTCTCATAACAAGGTTTAGTAAAGCAGGTTTAATTTCATAAGAGGTAGTTGAAGTGGCAGGTGTGGCAATAGGAGTGCAGATAAATTCTTTGTTGTTGTGACTGGTGAAGTCACACAACTTGGTGTTTTCAGTGGAACCCATAGTAGCAGCAAGTGTGGCGGATTTTTTTGTAATTTTCGATATAAGACACAAAGATTAAAACAGAAAGGTAAACTAACAAGACTAAAAATTAAAGTTAAAAGGTAGTTGGCAACTCCCCTATCTTATCACTCGGAGTCCCCGGCAACGGCGCCAGAAATTTGCTTGATGGCATGGAAGTGATAATGGCTTCTCGCCCTTCGTTGGTTACCCCAAGTGGAAAGTGCCATGTAGGATAGCAGCAAATTTCCCCTATGTGGAGGATAGGGTTTGTATCCCGTAGGACTTCGGCGATGATAAGTAGGTGGCAAGAAAACAATCGGCAGCGTTTACAACAAACGTTGCTTCCTTGACCAGGACCTGCACACGACACAAATAACTTTGCTCCCAACAAAGTTCAGAGAGGTTGTCAATCTCTCCAGTCTTGTTGTTTACAAAGGATCAAACACAAGAGATAATGATAATGATAGCAACTGAAAGTAAATACCGAAAAGGAAATAAGCTTGTAAACAGTGATGATAATATGGACCGGGGTCCCGTGATGTTCGCTCCCAAAAGACGATAAAACTTCTATGCAAGGTAAACAAATTACAGACATGCAATTGATAGGATTATAAACGCACCGCAATGCTAACTATGCTACAAAAGAAAGGAAGAGGCTCATAAGCATGGGCAGTACACCAAAATAAGTAGACCGGTATCCATCCGCATCTACTACTAATCATCCACCTTGAGATATCTATCCAAAACATCTCGCTGGTATTAAGTTGCGAGCCCCACCCAAAGTGTAAACCCAAAGCAACACGCAACTGCATTAAAAAGAACTTTGCGTAAAGTAAACAATCATTGCAAGCGTGGTTACAAGCACCGTTGTTTTCCCCCTTGTGGCGACAGCACATCCCCTAGACTCATGTTTCTGTCACTCAAGCGTGTCATCAGGGGGCATGTACCCACAATCGAGCATAACGTTCCCTCTTGGAGTCACTACCTACTACTTGGCCAAAGTAATAAACAGCAACGGAGAACATGCAAGAATTACTTAGGAACAAAAATATAAGAGATAAAAACCAAATATATTACTCTATCACGATCTGAACATAATCTCATAATCCATCAGATCCCATCAAACTCAGCATAGCAACAGCAAAAGAATTACATATGTGCCTCGATCATGTAGGGAAGCTCACGAGGTCTAAACCATGAAGAACAAAGAGGGGAGGAGAACATCACATAGCTACTGATCACGGACCCATGGTCCAAAGGAAACTACTCACAACACATCCGAGAAGCGTCTTGACGGTGCTCGAGGTCTTGGAAGCGTGGCGGCGGCGGAACAGAGGCGAGTTTGCGAGATAGGGTTCTGTCTTCGGAGTTTCCCCGTGACGGAGAATAAATAGGTGCAGGGGGCAGCCAGGGGGGGCACCAGGGGTCCAGGAGCCCCCCCTAGCGCGGCCAGGCCCTTGGCCGCGCCAAGTGGCCCCCTGGCCCTCCTTCTGGGTTCGGGAAGCTTCCAACACGCTGATTTTTTATATGATATTTCCAGGATTTTTGGAGCACTTTTTATATAGGGAAAAACTGAAATAAAAAAATAGCAGAAAACATGGACTAGCACTGGGGTGCACTGAGTTAGTAGGTTAGTACAAATATGATCAAAAGTGTATGAAAGTGTATCTAGATCATAGCAATATCACACAAAACATGCATGGAACAAGCAGAAATTATCGATACGTTTCAGACGTATCAATATTCAAGATCCAACTGACAAGCCCGCAACTCGCCCCACCATTGACATGATAAATCTGGTGATCACAAAGTCATTGGATTCCAAGCCCCCGGCTGAGAACCGTAATACAGAGAGGCGGTCTAAACTGAAGCATGATCTCTCGAAGCAAAATCTAGCTGAGAAGGCCGCTGTCCCTGTGAAGCCAAAGCCTTCTGCTGCTTCTAAGCCTTCAGCGAAGCTGGCGGGGGTGTACCCCGGCAAATCCCATGGTCAGGGACCCTGGGTTAGTCATGAGAGGCACAGGTTGGACGATAGCTCATCGGCTAACAGGAGGATACGTTCCTGCTTGATATTATTGATTGGAGATGGAGATTACAGGGAAGCCATGGCTAGTGCGCACAAGGCTAGGGTTACAGATTGTGTATTGGATGATCTCGACGTCTCCCCTCCTAGCCTTTATATACTAGGCTAGGTCTCGGGGAGTCCATCCTGGATTACAGATGAGGTTTCCTAACCCTGATCTTGTTCCGTACGACAAGTTTGCACCTTCCTTATGAGTCGCGGACTCCTACGTCGGTGCCACTAGTGGGCCAAGGCTGGACCCAGGCGGTATCTTTGTGGGCCTCCTGTCTTCGGGTACACCGGGTAGGCTCATCCATAGGAGTCGTGGGGTCACCCCCTCGTCAGTAGCCCTCGAGTGCCTGGGGGACTCGAAGAGTCGCGGAGGGACTCGAGTCCATTCTTGCGTCATTTCGATGTATGCACGGTTCAACCGCGGGTCGCTGGCAGTCTGGGGCCATGACAAAACCTGTTTCGAGGGATGCTAAGCTGAAAGGGCCCAAGCAGTCGACTGGTCGAGCCTTGGTGAATTGCGCTAGTGGAAAGTACCGCAGTAGCCCAATCAAACTCATGTCCCTCGACATGAGCTTGGAACACTGGTGTCGAGCAAAAGTCATGCCGCTGCAGGTCCTACAGTGATCAATTGCCGCCAGTAAAGTTCATAGCCTAGGCGCGTCCGCCCGGCTTTTTCTATCATGCAAGCGCATGGAAAAGGTTGGGAGTGAAATCGCTCTGCGGCAAGCCCCAGCCCGGCCAATCTGCGCAAGAGGGTCTTACCTACATGCTAAGCTTTCGTGGCATCTGGGCACAGTGTATCGTGATCCAGGAATATGTATTTTTATTGAGGCGCGGAGCCTAGTAGATAATATACCCACTTGGAATAAACAATCAAGTGAGCTGTTTTAGCGGTCACTCGCGGAGCTTTGCCGAGTGCTCGGGCGAGGAGTATTTGGTCGGGAGGTCGTCGAGTGTTCGAGTACGTAAGGTTTTGTGAGTAATCACTCAAGTATCACCTTTGCTCTCAGGGTGAGGGAGCACCCGATACTCTGGGATCGCTCGATCTGGCGAGTGCAGGTCTGCTTATCTTCTGTCGTGGTGAGGGAGCACCCGAAACTCTTCATGTGTGCGAGTAAACACTCGAGCGCGTTTTTTCTTTTAGGTGAGGGAGCACCCGAAACTCTCGTGGAGATGCTCCCGATGGGAGTAAAATGTTTTTTCCATCGGAAAAAGATTTAAAAGGTTGAAATTTTGAGGCTGGGAAACGTACTCGATACGCCTTGTGGGGATGTGACGTTGGCTTGGTTTTTCTGGTATCTTTGACCATTGTAGTCTGTCAAAGGAAATGACTTGGAGCTGTCCCGCCGAAATTTTCGCTTCGTGTAATGATGGTCCTCTTTTTGCGCGCGCAGTGGGCGGTGCTGTTACTGCGCCGATGGGGTTTTCCATGTTGTTCGCCTGTCGTGGGATCGTGCCACGTTTACTGGATGCTGGGAATGAACGGTGGCCCTGCTCGCTTGGCTGGTGGTTAAATACCGAGCGGTTGAGTAAATTTTAGGTTTTACCCAGCCATTTCCTTCTTCTCTCGCTTCTAGATTTCCCCTGTTCTTAAGCCTTCTCCTTCCTCCTTTTGCTGCTTGCTGCGGGATTGATGACAACGCGCTCCTGTGCCGCTCCGAAATCGGCCAACATGTCTGGCAAGTGGGAGCGCTCGACTTTTGGGGCTGCAGATCTCGGCTCGCTGATTGCTGATGGCTTGGTGGCTGGAGACGCCGTGCGGATTCCGGGGGATGAACCTGTTCACGCTCCAACGGCAGATGAGCGGGTGTTCTTTCAGGCTTTCTTCCCTCGCGAGTTTGCCCTTCCGATTCACCCATTTTTTTCGTGGTTTGCTGCATACCTATCGGCTTCAGCTGCATAATTTGACTCCCAATGGAATTTTGCACATTGCTTGCTTTATTACCCTTTGTGAGGCTTTCTTGGGGATCTATCCCCATTGGGGGCTCTGGAATCACCTCTTTTGTATAAAGAAGACGAACTCTGGGTATGCTGTGGGGCAGGTGGGTGTATCAATTAGGGATTCCAAATCATACTTTGATTTGGAGATGCTTGACTCCGTCAGTGCTTGGCGGAAAAGTTGGTTCTATCTTAAGGATCAGCACGTTGCTGGGCAGCGATTTGGTCTTGCTCCCTTTAATTCTGAAGCGCGAGTAGTCAAGCAGGCTTCATGGTCCCATTCTTTGTCTGCGATAGAGTCATCTGAAGTGGCTCCATTCTTGGAGAGGGTTGCTCTAGTGAAGGACAACTTGACCGGTGGGCAGCTCATCGCTGTTTTATTGGGAGGCGTGTTCATCCATTGCAGCATCGAGTTTGTCCCATGTGGAAATATGAGGGACTCGAGGACTCAATGAGATGCTCCCGTGAGGAACTTAATGTCAATGGTATTTTGGCCCGGATCCAGTATGTGACCAAGTGCTCGAGCGTTGCCGAGATGGGTTTCGTCCTTCCTTACTCTTCTGATCGCGCGCTGCCGCAGGTTTGCATTTTTTAGTTTCTCGTCTGGTTGAGATGTTTGCTTGACTGCTTGCTGATGATGCTATTTGCTTTGCAGGATCATGTTCCTGTGTTGTGCAATCCTCCGCAGCCGGAGGATGTTGATATTCGCGAAGAGCCAGATGCTCTCGCTGACGATGCCGCTCCTAGTGCTGGTGCCAGCGTGCTCGCGGGTGCCACTGGTGCTGACGAGTCCACGGGTGTTGAGCTGCCGGGGACTGGAGATAGTGAGGAATCGGCTCCCTTTCGTGTCAAGCGATCGCGGCCTTTAGGCGCCGAGGATCTTGACACAACGAGTGGTGCTGTCCCGCTGTCTCGACCGCCTGCTGAGCCGTCTCCTCCTGTTGCTGCGTGCAAAAGGCCCAGGATTGGGAGGTTGTTGTGTGCTCGCTCTGCGTGTGGAGGGTAAGCATATGCTTGACCTTGTTGGTGCTGTTTTTTTCTCTGTTCTTTTGTCTGATGGCGTTTATCTTGTAGCTCTGCGACTGCTCCGGCTGCTTCCTCCACCAATGCGGCTGTTGTCGACCTGCAGTCGGCTAACTCTGGAGCAGCCGTCAAGCATACTGGGGATTCTTCGGCTGTCGTTGGTCAGCCCGTACCGTCGGTGACTCCTGCTCTCCCGGCTGTGGGTGTGATTCCTGCTGTTGTTCCACCTATGTCTTCTGGTGTTGTTGCTCCTGATGCCGAGCCTGCTGATCCAGATCGTCCTTTCATGGGCCGTCTTGATCTTCGTGTGGAAGACAAAGTCTGCTTTTCGACCGCATAGCTGGGCTGGTGAGTTTGTTTCCTGTTTGCTTGTGTAGTTTTGTCATCGGGGGCACAGCAGTGCTCCCGATGGGAGTAGCCCCCGAGGCTGCAAGCAAGTGCTTGCGGATGCTTGCAGTCTTGCCTTGGCTTTCCTTTGTGTCGTCATTGGGAGCACGGCTAGTGCTCCCTATGGGAGTAGCCCCCGAGGCTGCAAGCAAGCGCTTGCGATTGGTTGTAATCTTGCTTTGGTTCTGACTTTGATATTTGATTTCTTCGAGTAGCCTGTGTTCCAGCACTGTGAGCATCCGGTGGTCGAGTCTGAGCGTTGGCAGCGGGCCCACAATTCTGCCCAGGATGCCTTGTCTGCTATGAGTAGTGAGTATTTCCTCCTGTGCTGCCGTGCTTGAACTGCTGGGTCTTCGATTCTGAGTGTTGTCTTGTTTTTCAGATCATCGTCAAACTGCCGAGAAGAAGGCCGAGAAGGCGGAAAGAACGGTTTCCAACCTTAAGGCTCCTTTGGCTTCCAAGGAGAAGGAGTTGCACGATCAGCACGAGGAACTGGTGCGCCTGTGTCGGGCTGAGGATGCACTTGTCTAGGCGGAGGCTGTCAAGTGCGAGCGTCTTTGGGTCTTGGCGGACTCGCTTGAGTGTAAGTTGTTGGTCTGTTGATGGGTCTTTTGTCTCCTTATCCTCCCATAGTGATTTTTGTTGCCTGGTGCAGCCTCTACTGGTGTGAGTGCGACGGAAATGGTTGCGTCGGAGTCTGGGGTTCTCCAAGGGGCTGTGGATGCCATGTCCGCCGCTATTGATGTTGTCAAGGGGGTCTGTGCCCGGGCTTACACTCTTGTGGGTCTTGTTCATGAGCACCTCATGCCGGAGGGCACGAAGGTACCTGCTGGTCTGGACGCCCGCGTTGCTGCATTTGGTAATGGCGGGGATCTCTTGGAGGAGCTAGTTGGGGAGAGCGTGGTGAGTGGTCTTTCCACGTCCCTTGTTGTTCTTATGGGGAACGGAGTTCCCATTGACGACTCTCTAGTTGAGACTGTCCCTGCTTATAGTAACGAGCAGAGCGCGCGAGCCACTGTTCTGGCTCGTCGCCTGCAGGAAGTTGTGGATGCTTAGTATCCCTCCTCTGCAGGCAAGGGGGGATCGTCGCCATGTCGTGTCGTCTGAAACTTTCTGGTTGTAATATGCCTCCTTTGTGGTGGTGAATCTGTGCTACCTTGATTGGAATAACTGCTTGGCCGTTCCTGCTGTTGTGCTTGATTGTCCTTTCTTTTTGTTCGTTTTGCGGTAGGCCGCCCCGGGCGTGCTTCGGTCTTGGAGTTCTTTGAAGGAGGACGCTCGCGAGGGCGCGTATGAGTCTGTGTGCTTGAGGCTGAGAGACGCTGAGAGGGAGGTTTTTCGCTTGAAGGGGGCTGCAGCAGTCCATCGTTCCAAACGCGAGCGTGCTGAGGCCGTGCTGGATAGTCTTGCTTCGTGGGTGGTGAAGTTGTCTGACCTCCTGCGAGGTGAGTACTGCTACTGCTCGATTGCTCGACTGTAATTAGTAGCTTTCCTGTCGTTGTCTTTGATTTTGATTATGTTTTTCGAAGTACTGGCGGGGCGGTCCGGGGATGAAGAGAAGGCCATCCAGTCGGAGATGTCTCGGCTGGATGATCCTGATGTGCAGGCGAGCAATCCTTTTTGGGCACATGGGGCTCGTGCTCGAGCATTTGTTGTGCTTCGTCTTCGAGTTGAGCGGGTGTCGGCTGCTCTGCGGTACTGTCAACAGGTTCTGGGCGGGATCCACGCTGAGTTTTATCCGCTGCAGGTGGTGCCATCGTCCTTTGAGACGCTTTGCCGCGTATTTTCTCAGCCTGCAGAGCTGCGTCGCGTGATGAATCACCAGATTCATGCTGGAGCCCACGCTGCGTTGGGCTTGGTCCATAGTCATTGGAAGGGAGCTGATATTTCTCAAGTGGTGGGGGTCCTCCAGGTGGTAGGGATTACCCGATGGATGAACATTACTCCGCAGTCGATGAGCCTGCGCGCCGAGTAGTGGAGCGAGTTTGTGAAGAGAACGATCGTTATCTGGGTGCCCTTATTAAGGCGAAGATGGAGCCTGGGGGTTAGATGCTTCCTTTCTTTGTATATGCTTTTTCTTGGTGTACTGTATTCCTTTGCAGTAAAGGGTTTTGCTGCTGTGGTGAGCCCTTGTGTGTTGCGATTGCGAAGAGCGCCTCGGGGGGTGACTGCTGCAGCGAGCCCCCGAGTGCCAATTTTGTTTTAGTTCGCGATTGCGAAGAACAGCTCGGGGGGTGGCTGCTGCAGCGAGCCCCCGAGTGCAAATTTTGTTAGGTCGTGATTGCGAAGAACGCCTCGGGGGGTGGCTGCTGCGGCGAGCCCCCGAGTGCCAATTTTGTTTATGTCGCGATTGCGAAGAACGCCTCGGGGGGCGGCTACTGCAGCGAGCCCCCGAGTGCCAGTTTTGTTAGGTCGCGATTGCGAAGAACGCCTCGGGGGGTGGCTGCTACAGCGAGCCCCCGAGTGCCAATTTTGTTTATGTCGCGATTGCGAAGAACGCCTCGGGGGGCGGCTGCGGCAGCGAGCCCCCGAGTGCCAATTTTGTTTATGTCGCGATTGCAAAGAATGCCTCGGGGGGTGGCTGCTGCGGCGAGCCCTCGAGTGCCAGTGAATCAATTTTTTGGAAAAACATTTTTCAATATTTTTCCTGGTGTTTCTTACATTTAGTAAGAATGGGGGGGTCTGATGAGGACAGTCCCCTTTATTAAAAATGGCGGCGTGGTAGCCTTAAGGGCTAGATGGCTTCTTCTCCGAGTGCTCGGGTCCTCCGGGTGGTAGCTTCTTCTACGGGAGCGCTTCTTCTACGGGAGCGCTTCTTCTGCGGGTCCCGTGGTCTCGCTGGCTTGGTGGGCTCCAAAGGCCTCTGATATCTTGTGGAATTCCTTGTCGCAGCGGTTGGACCTGACGAAACTGCCGCTGATTGTGATGACCCCATGAGGGCCTGGCATTTTTAGCTTAAGGTAGGCGTAGTGAGGTACTGCCATGAAGCGGGCGAAGGCCGGTCGTCCGAGGATTGCGTGGTACTGCGACTTCCAGTCGACCACTTCGAAGTCTAGGATCTCCTTGCGGAAGTTGGTCGCATCACCAAAGACCACTTCCAGGCTTATTTTTCCCAGAGGGTAGACTGCTTTTCCTGGCACAATCCCGTGGAAGGTTGTGCTTGAGGATTTCAGCATGGAGCTCTTGATTAGCATTTCTTCGAGTGTCCTTGTGAAGATGATGTTGATCCCGCTGCCGCCGTCCATGAACACTCGTGACATGTCGTAGTTCCCAATTCTGGCGTCGAGCACTAGCGCGGCATGTCCTGGCAGAGGGCTGGCAGGTGGGTGGTCCTCCCGAGATAAGGTAATATCTGTCTCGGACCCGCGCAAGTACTCCGGGACAGCGGGGTGCGAGGAGGCTGCGAGGAAGACATGTCTTGTGACCTACTTCTGCTGTCTATTTGAAGGTCTGCCTTCTTGTATCATGTAGATCCTGTCGTGGGCTCCTGGGTACTGCTCCTCTGCATCTTGTGTCCTGCGCCATTGCTGGATTGCGGCCACTTGCCTTGTTGGTAGGGGAGGGGCTGGTGGTGCGTCGTGGGCGATGGGCCCGACTGCTATGCTCACGAGTGGTTGGGCCGCTGTTGTCGCATATCGACTTTATTCCTCAGCCAACTCGTTGAAGCTTCTGCAGTTCCTGAGGGTGTGTCCTGATCTGAGATCCCCTCGTTCATTTCTGAATCCGTGTATCGAGCACGGTCCGTCGAGTTGTTCTTTGGCCGAGCGGTATGTTCTAGTGTTGTCGCGCGGCTGCCTCGTCCTCCAGTCTCGTTTCTGAGCTTGGTGCGTATCTTCTAGGTTGTCTCTTCTCTGCGTTCTGCTGTCGTCACGATGCATGCCGTCCCTGTCGTCTGGGAAGCCGGAGGCGACCATGTCGGGTCCTCTGTCGTCGTAGAAGCTGCGCCTGGGTCGCTTCCTTCGTCGGACGATTCCTCTTTCTCCGTTGTGGTAGTCGTAGTCGCGCTCTGAGCGTCCGACGTGGATTTCTGTTTTGTTGCGAACGGAATCCTCGCCGTCCGCCTAGCTATTGGCTTGCTCTAGCAGCCGTGCGAGTGTTCGGACTTTCATCTGTCCGAGCTGTTCCTTGAATTCGATTTGCTGCAGGCCTCGCCTGAATGCGTTGATTGCGCTTTCGTCTGATATGGCTTCTGCTGAATTCTTGAGTATGGTCAACCGCTGAATGTAGGCTCGCAGGGTTTCCCTGGTTCCTTGCTTGCATGCTCGCAGCTCTTCGAGCGATGCCGGTCGCTTGTATGTGGATTTGAAGTTTTCTATGTAGGCTTCACGGAACTGCCTCCATGAGCTAATGGATCCTCGCGGGAGATTCTTCAACCAGTGTCGTGCCGAGCTCTCGAGCATGAGCTGCACATACTGCATTGCCGTGACATTGGTCCCTCGCTGGAACTTGACTGCTGTTAAGTAGTCGTCGAGCCATGCCTCTGGCTCCTCGAGTCCATTGTATTTGAACGTTGTGGAGTTCAATTTGAACCCACTCGGCATTCGCGTCTCGCGTATGGAACGCGTGAAGCATAATGCTCCGCATGGCTCAATTTATTCGTCGAAGGCTTCTTCGTCCGAGTACTCTTCATGTGCTGCGCGTCTTCGTCTGCTGCTGTTGACTTTGTTCTGTGTTATGTCGTCGCACACATCTCGTCGACTGCTGCGGCGCCTGTTGTCGTTCTCGCCGCTGTCGTGCTTCCTGTTTTTGCCGGAGCGTTTGCGCCATCGCTGCTGTCGTCGTCATCGGGTGAGATGGGGTCCCTGTCTGGTGTCCTCTCATGGGTCGGTCGCCTTGCACTTGATTTTCTGGGTGCTGAGGCGGCGATGGCGTTTTTCATTATATGCAAGGCCATTTATGTGTTGCGGTCTGGTCTGTTCTGCCTATTTTTCTGGGCGCGATACAGGTAGTCTCGGGCGCTGATAAGGGCTTCTGCTGGTGTGAGGGGTTCCTCTTCCTCGTCCTCCTCTTCTAGCTTGAAGTCATCGTCGAGATTCTGAACCACTCTCTTCTTGTCTTTTCATCACAGATTGCTGAATTTCGATTTATTGCGGAGAGGGGAACCGTGATCCGGAGAGTCATCTCTTGGAGGTCGCTTGCGATTGCTTTTCCCCTAGGCGGCCACCCTTTCTTGCTTCTCCAGCTCTAGGCGCCGTTGTCTCGCTTTCTGGGTTAGCTCTCTTGTCAGCTTGTTGTATGCCCTGAGCTCGTCCCTTGTTGCGCTTGCCAGTAGTAACTTGCCGTGTTCGACTGCGTCTCTTACTCTGGCCATTGATTCTTTGGACAGGTATATTCGCTCTTTGGGAGGGTCGTCCACCGCCTTCCTCGGGGTTTGTTGCTTGCTTCTTGATGGCTCGTTGCCCTTGTGGTTTCTCTGTTCTTGTCCCTGTGGTACTTTCATTGGTATGCTTCCTATTTCTCCCAGCTTCACGACGGTCTTGCTGGTGGTTCCGTTCTCTTTTGTCTTGTTGTTGACCTGGCGGGTGTTCGGGTCGTCGTCTTGGCCCTTGCCGTTTGCTGGTGGTGCGTCGGTTTCAGCCATGAATACCTAAGATGGTGTCTTGAGTGCCTTATTGCTCGCGCGTGTGATGCTGCTTTTCCAGGCCGGAGGTCCACCCGAGCGGTCGCGGGTGACGTGAAGCCTTGAGTTGGGTGGGCAGTCGCGGCTGGCTCGAAGGGTGGTCGTGCGGGTGGCGATTGCGTCGATTGTTGTTGTAGATGTCGTCACAGGTGCTTGGGCGTCGTCCGTGAGGCGGAGAGCACCCCAATGGTTGATTTAGATCTGATATGCTCCGAAGATCAGGTTGATGCCGGAGTGGAGGTCGGCGAAGACTGGTCGGAGAATCGAAAGGTGGCCATGAAACCGAGGGACCCAAACAGATCGGATTCCGCCTGGGTCGTCGGATCAAAAAGTGTTGGTGAAGTCATCGCGTCGGCGGGTGTTGAAGATGCTGGTGAGGACGCCGAGATCGCGTTCCCAACCTGTGCGGTTCCCACAGACGACGCCAATTGACGGGGGTGTACCCCGGCAAATCCCATGGTCAGGGACCCTGGGTTAGTCATGAGAGGCACAGGTTGGACGATAGCTCGTCGGCTAACAGGAGGATACGTTCCTGCTCGATGTTATTGATTGGAGATGGCGATTACACGGAATCCATGGCTAGTGCGCACAAGGCTAGGGTTACAGATTGTGTATTGTATGATCTCGACGTCTCCCCTCCTAGCCTTTATATACTAGGCTAGGTCTCGGGGAGTCCGTCCTGGATTACAGATGAGGTTTCCTAACCCTGATCTTGTTCCGTGCGGCAAGTTTGCACCTTCCTTATGAGTCGCGGACTCCTACGTCGGTGCCACTAGTGGGCCAAGGCTAGGCCCAGGCGGTATCTTTGTGGGCCTCCTGTCTTTGGGTACACCGGTTAGGCTCATCCATAGGTGTCGTGGGGTCACCCCCTCGTTAGAAGAGAAAGCTAACGTAAGAGGAGCTGAAACAGAAAGACCTCGCTGAGGCACTTGACAGAAGTGTTCTTTCCCATCAATCTGCTATCAAGCAAAGGGAAGCACAAGAAGCATCCAAGAAGCAAAGAGAACATGAAGCTGCCAAACATGCTGCTGAGAAGGCTGAAACGAAGCGCAAGCTCGATGAAGCCAAGAAAAATGAAGAGAAAGCTGCTGCTGAAGCAAAACAGCTAGCATAAAATGAAGCTAAACGCAAGGCAGCACTTGCCGGTCTTGTGACCAAGAAAGCTGAGAAGGCGGCTAGAGCTGCCTTGAAGAAGGCTGTGGTGGACATGACACCTCCTGCTAAAGCAAATCCGCTAAAGCAGAAAGACATTTCTCCCTCTAAAGCCCCTGAAGAACAAGATCGCCAAAGTGGGCATCAATTTCCTGATCCCCGTGAAGGAGAACTCTGGGATCATCTGGGCATTGCTGAAGCCCTTTGGAAGAAGTGTGAAGCCGAAGATCCCGAAGCTCTTGATCTCGGTGAAGTGTATATATCGGGCTCCATCGAAGCTATGATCACCACCATGATCAGCCACCTGAAGGATTTGCATTCACGAGACAAGGCTGAAACAGCCAAGATCCAAAACTATCAGCAGCGTGCTAAAGCTGAAACAGATGAAGAATTCAAGGTGCACGCTCTGAAAATGCTTCAGAAGGTTACTGATGTGAACACCACCACCAAGTACAACATCAAGCTATACAAAAGCAAGATCAAAGTTGTTGTCGAAGAAATGGTTAAAACCCATAATGCTTCCATCATGGAAAGGGATTCCAAGAAGCGCAAGGTAGCGCTTGAAGCTGAACCAGCTGCAGCAAAATCTTCTGAAGCCAAACCTGCAAATCCCTCTCCTAAGAATAGAACCACCAAGAGGCGCAAGATGACTCTAGCCTCGGCTGCAGATATGGACATCAGTGATGAAACTCCTATCCAGCAGACCCAAGACCCAACTCCCACTCCTCCTGCCCCCCAGCCGAAGCCCAAACCATCCAAGACACAAAATCCTCCAGCTCCACCCACCAATACTCCCACACCTCCACCAAAAGCTTCGACTCCCAAACAAACCCCTGTTCCGCGCACTCTCGCACCAACTCCACCCGCCGCTGAACCCACTCCACCTCGTGCTCCAACTCCACCACCTTCTTCCTCCCCCGTACCACAAAAGGCTCCAACCCCACATGCTGCTGAAAATCCTCGCTCACCAGCTCCCCAGAACTCTACCCCGGAAGCCAATGAAACTCACCTACCAACCCCTTAAAACTCCCAAACGCGCGACTCGCGTGATTACTCTTCTCCAGAACTGCTCAAGAATCTGAAGCACATGTGCATGATACACGAGATAACTTCTCGCCCCCGTTGGTTACCCCAAGTGGAAGGTGAGATGTAGATAGCGGCAAATTTCCCTTAGAAAAAATGCTAAGGTTGAGTATCTTCCAGGAGGACCCCAACAAATACAAGTAGGTGGTGAAGTGAACAATGGCTCCGTTCACAACTCAAGGTTGCTTACTTCACCTGGACCTGCACACACAACAGATAGCTTTGCTTCCCAACGAGTACAGAGGAGTTGTCAATTCCTCCGGCCTTGTTGTTTACAAAGGATAATACGCATAGGATAATAATGATAGTGATAGCTACGGAAAAGTAAATACTGAAAGTAAATTGATAGTCTCTCTCCCAAAAGAAGATAAAATAGTGGAAGTATGGACCGGGATCTCATGATGTTCACTAGTGATGTCTCTCTCCCAAAAGATGATAAAATAGCCATGCGAGGTAAACAAATTACAGCTGGGCAATTGACAAGATTATGTGCGCAAACCAATGCTAATTATGCAAAACATAAAGGAAGAGGCTCAAAAGCACGGGCGGTACGCCAAGACAAGTAGACCGAAATCCATCTGCATCTACCCAGTAATCATCCACCTTGAGATATCTATCCAGAACATCTCGCTGGTATTAAGTTGTGAATCCCACTCAAAGTGTAAACTCAAAGCAACGGAGAGCTGCATTAAAGAACTTTGCGTAAAGTAAACAATCCTTGCACCCGCAAGTACAAGCACCGTTGTTTTCCCCCTTGTGGCAACATCACATCCCCTAGACTCATGTTTCAATCACTCAAGCTAGTCATCGGGGAGCATGAACCTACAATCATGCATAACGCTCCATCTTGGAGTCACTACCTACTACTTGGCCAAAGCAATAAACAGCAACGGAGAACATGCAAGAACATAAATATAAAAGAAGAGAATCAAATATAAAACTCAATCACAATCTGAACATAATCTCATAATCCATCGGATCCCAGCAAACTCAGCATAACAACAGCAGAAAGATTACATATGTGCCTCGATCATGTAGGGCAGCTCACGAGGTCTAATCCATGAAGAACAAAGAGGGGAGGAGAACATCAGATAGCTACTGATCATGGACCCATGGTCCAAGGTGGACTACTCATGGTTCATCCAGGAAGCATCCATGGTGGTGGAGAAGCTCCTGGAGGTGATTCCTCCCTCCGGCAGGGTGCCGGGAAGAGGTCTTCTGGTGCTCTCGATCTTGGAAGCACGGCGGCGGTGGAACAGAGGAGAGATCACGAAAAAGGGTTCCGTCCCCGAGGTTTTCTCGTCACGGGGAATAAATAGGCGAAAGGGGGCAGCCAGAGGTGGGACAGGGGTCCAGGCTCCCCCCTGGCGCGGCCAGAGGCCTGGCCGCGCCCTCTGGCCGCCTGGGCCCCCCTGGCTCCCCTCTGGCCCCTCCTGGGCTCTTCGCGAAGCTTCCGATACGCTGATTTTTGCTATATTTTTCCCGGAATTTTTCTGGTACTTTTAATAAGGGGGAAACCTGAAACAGAAAAACAGCAGAAAACAGGAACTGGAACTGGGGTGCACTGAGTTAATATGTTAGTCCAAATATGATCAAAAGTGTATGGAAGTTCATCAATATCGTAGCAATATCACACAAAAGAGGCATGGAACAAGCAGAAATTATAGATATGTTTTGGACGTATCAGTGCCCCACCCTAAAGCACATGATGACGAGAATGAAAAAGTGAAAATCTTCAACTCCTCGCAAGAACAAGCATTCATTTTTGCTCAAACTCAAGTTGCCCCGTCTGCACCACTGCAAAGGACTCGTCCTCCCTGCCATCCAAGCCAAGACACCCAGCTCGATACGGATTACCCTCGAAAAACTTTTCCAATCTTCAAGGGTGCTGGTTGTTCTTCGCGCCATGGGCCAGAGTTCAGTCTTGAGCAGCACCAGAAGAAGCACAAATTCTTTTGCGTCAGCCCTTATGCTTCCGAACGCACGGCTGATGATCATCGCTTCTGGACAGCAGAGCAACAAATTATTTATACCAAAGTCTACTGCCAAAAAGGTGTGCTTTTCCGCCAGAGATAACTTGATATGTGCAGCCTTTCATCCGCAACATGTTTCCAAAACATCACCGAAACCATTGAGAATCAGAATTTCACTCGGTTGTTTGCCTTGAGCACTCCCTTCAATTCTGAGCTCATTAAGAAATTATATGCCACATTATATGTTTCGGGTGATGCATATGTGCCCAGCACCTGGATTCTAGAATGGATGATTCAAGGAGAAGTCTTCAGGATGTCTTCAGTTGAATTCATGGAAATTGTTAATATTCCAAGGCATACTAGAGAACTTGAAAAGATTCATATGGATCCAGATCTCACTAAAGAACAATTTGCAACTTTGCTGGATACTGAAATCACTCCAGATGACATTCCGGAAAACATTCGCCTGAAGCATTTGATATTCATCTCCAGGACTTGGTTTTATATCTTGTTGAAGACTTTGATCCCGCTGAGTACTTCTTCGGAGGAATCGAACCTTTATCCTAGAGTCAGGCATGCAATAATAAAGCTCACACATGGTCTAGTATTTTACTTTGAGGACTGCTTCCTTCCCAATCTAGTGCATGTTGCTGAACTGCCATTTACCTTGAAGCCATATGCTCCGGTTGCAGCCTATTTGCAACTATGGCAGAAATAAAGACTTTGTGGCGCAACATCATCCGAAGTTGTTCACACCTCCAGTGCACAACACTTTGGAATTGCTAAGGAAACCCAACGACATCTTTGCTACATATGTTGGAGTGCGTCATGAATTCAATGAGCAAAATGTATTGAAGCGCTTCCAGAAGGACTTTCATCAATTTGAAGTAAATCTTCGGTCGCAGTAACTGCTCGAAAACTTCATTGAAGCCAATCAACGCCAGATGTAGTTCCTTGCTGATGAGATCAAACGTGTTGGCAACATAGCACCGAACAACAACCAATATCTTCGTGTACTGAAGCGCCATTCCTGGAAAGGGCCGAGGAAATTTAATTCTCTCAAAGGACTTTGCAAGGACCACATCTTCAAAGAATATGAGCAACTCCAGCGAAACTTTTCTAGGGACGACACCGTTGATCGCCCGAATCAGAAGCTCCCGCCCCTTAAGAAGATCGATGAAGTATTCTTCGTCAATGAGTCGGATCCCATCAGGCCCGACACCGTCTGAGAGAATGACTCCGTCATTTCGAAGGACGACGCTGGCCTCAACCACAGCGACCTCGACATCGACCTCATCACCCAGAAGAACCTCGAATTTCTTCCTTCGCCTGAGTCGTAAGAAGAATCATCAGGAGACCAATCTTTGCCGGGCGATTCTTCGCCAAGTGCTTCGTCGGGCTCCAAGGGTGTTGATGCCGCGAAATAGATCTCTCGATCCACTTCCCAACCTTTTGTCCAATCATTGAAAAAAAGGGGGAGAATGTTGGCATCGATGAGTTAGATCTGCATCGGGGATAGCGCTTCTGTTTTTTTTTGCATTCGTTTTTGGTTAAGTTACAACAAACATTCCATTCCCTTCGATTGGGTTCAAACTTAAGTTTACATTCGGTCGTGCTACTTCTGTGATAGACTTAAGTCTTAATAACCCTATGCTGGCAAGTATTGCTTCATATTCTTTATCTTGCAGGTGGTTATTACTTTAACTCACAGGTCATTGGAAGGAATTGCACATTCATATGGATTTCTATTCTCACTTACAATTGCCTTTGCTAAGATATTTGTTTTTCTCTCCAACAAAGAAATATTCATCAAGCAATTACTTCGATTATATAAATCTTCCATGCTTGAATTCAGGGGGGGTCCAAAACTTCATATCTTAGAGTTTGTCCCATCACTTCACAAAAACTTCAATATCTTTTTATCGATGCCTGTTTTTTCAACAATAGTCCAAAGAGGGGGAGATTGTAAGAGAAAAGTTTTGCCCCCATGTGTTTTGGATATTGTTGGACAAGACAGTAGAGGAACTGACAATGTTTTCTAGTGTAAACAGTTGATTAGGTTCCTGAAGGACAATCCAGGTGATAAAGCTTCAAGGAAGGCTTTCAAGTTATTGAAGCATTACCCTTTGAGTGAAGCTTAATCACGGAGGATGGCCCCCCAAAAAAAGAAAGTGTACTGAAGCCCAACTCACTTAAGGAAATGAAGAAGATGGAGCAAGACTTAGATGTTTTTGTGTAGTTATTTTTCTGTTCTTTGAGTCATAGGACAAACCGTACTATAAAGATGGGTTTTAGTTTGTGGACACCGAAGTTATTGTGAAAATGCTCATATCTGAACTAAACCAAGTGAGAAGCCAGAGTGAAGAAATCTCATGTGCACTGAGTTAAGCTTCGATAGCAAAGACTTCGTTCTTTCGCGTCCGAAGCAGAACTAAGTCTGTGAGTTAGCTTTACTTGGTCTGCAAGCAAAGTTGCGCATTAATGATAAATCCGACCGTTGTGGACACGCGTCAAGCTGCCGCTTCGGGTCATATCAGTCATGTCGCACCTCGGGATCGCCAACTATAAATACGCCGCCCCCGCCTCCATTTGCGGGTGGCTGCTCTGAGATTATTCCTGAGAGAGACTGAAGAGAGCATCCCAAGAACGCCACCGAAGCAAAACGCAAAAACCAACCACCGAATCCTAAGTCCCATTGATCTGGGTAGATTCTCTATGACTTAGGTGAAAGCTTGCCAGCCTTTTTATCTTGGAGAACTGCAATTCTCCTAGATGGTTAGAGTGTCGTCTTCAGAGAGCGAAGAGTAATTGTCGCCTTGAAGTTCAAGTTTGTCAAAGTTTTCAGAGATTCCCTTGATAATCTACCCCGAGTCAAAACTGGCAAAGCTCAAGGAGATTGGTGCAGTGGAGCAACGGACGGAGAGAGTTTCTCTCTAGGTGTTCAATCACCAGTTCCTCCAACCAAAAGTAGCGCTTTGCAGAGCGTGAACTGGTCGAACAAACATCGCCGAGTCAAGTGTTCGTTTTACTTCAAGCATTTACTTTCAGCATTGCATTTGCTTCCAGTTAAGCTTCAACGTGTTTTGATTCGCTATGTTTAGTTTCGCTTGTACTTTTGCTTCCCTATTACTTGTTTCTACCTTCCCTTTCTGTTAAGTTTTTGCTTCACTTCAAAGCTTCACTCGAAAATTTGAAGTGACCCCCCTCCCCCTCTGATCACATACTTGGACTTTCACGTTCCCTCTTGGAGTCACTACCTACTACTTGGCCAAAGCAATAAACAGTAACGGAGAACAAGCAAGAATTACTCAAGAACATAAATCTACAAGATAACAACCAAATATATTACTCAATCACAAACTGAACATAGTCTCATAATCCATCAGATCCCAGCAAACTCAGCATAGCTACAGCAGAAAATTACATATGTGCCTCGATCATGTAGGACAGCTCACGAGGTCTAATCCATGAAGAACAAAGAGGGGAGGAGAACATCACATAGATACTGATCACGGATCCATGGTCCAAGGTAGACTACTCACGGATCATCCGGGAAGCGTCCATAGTGGAGGGGAAGCTCCCGGAGGTCAACCCTCCCTTCGGCAGGGTGCCGAGAAGAGGTCTGTTGGCGCTCCCGATCTTGGAAGCGCGGCGGCGGCGGAACAGAGGCGGGATCGCGAAAAATGGTTCTGTCCACGGAAGAATCCTGTCACGGAGAATAAATAGGTTAAGGGGGGCAGCCAGGGCGAGCACCAGGTGTCCAAGCGCCCCCCCCCCCCTGGCACGGCTAAACCCTAGGCCGCGCCACCAGGGCTGGACCCCTGGTGGTGGCCCTCTGGCCCCACCCAGGTGATTCCGGAAGGTTCTTCTACGCTGATTTTTTATCTGATTTTTCCTGAATTTTTTGAGCACTTTTAATATGGGGGAAACCTGAAATAGAAAAACATCATAAAACAGGAACTGACACTGTGGTGCACTTTTAATAAGTTAGTCCAAATATGATCAAAAGTGTATGAAAGTGTATCTAGATCATAGCAATATCACACAAAACATGCATGGAGCAAGCAGAAATTATAGATACGTTTGGGACGTATCATCCGCTACTAAGCATTTATGCATTTGTATCAAATGGAAAGGGGAGGCTATATATAGTGGATTGAATGGTAGAAAGACAGAATAAGGATGAGAAGCTAGGCCTATCGAATACTAGCATCTTCCGACGAGTCTTGCAACACAAGAAGAGAACAACCAACAGTTCATATAAAGCATAAAGTAAAAATGCAGCAGAAGTTGCTGCAGCATTGTATAATAGTAAGTTATAATAATTAACAATTATAAATCCCTCCGAGTTCCCTTCCTCGACTCCCTGCGAGGAAGAGAAACCGGAACCAATAGTTTAATAGTAATAGTTTGTTGTAGTAGGCTCTGGCTTTAGCATAAAGCGTCCAGTTATCGTGGACACGTCTATTCAAATAGATCATCTTCCCTGCAGGGTTGCACTACTGTTCAGCCTGCATGCTTGTATCTCCAGTGTGGCATACACTTTGTTAGGGAATGCCCCACCGAGGCTATCCGACATGTCGAGGCCCATCCTACGGCTCATTAGAGAGGTCCGCGTCGGTCTATAGTCCTAAGCGCAAGGGGGTCTTGGGCCGTCACCCCTCGCTCTTCGGGTCGTTGTGCGCCAAGTGGATGCAATGCCGCAGCACGATCCGACCCAACCACAATGCTGAAACTGGACGTCTTGCAGAGCTTTCGAAGTAGACGACAACGCGGAGGGCCCACACCGTAATCCCACGTGAAGGTAGTGCATACAAGCCTTTGCGGCCTCTCAAGTCATCCACCTGAACCATTAGTCATTTTATTATTATCTCGCGGACAACCGTTATCGGTGCCCGACTAGTCAACACAACGGAAAACGAACAGCAGCTAGAACCACCAGTACATCGGTGCCTGCCCTGTCGTCCCGTCAAAGCACGTGGTAACCAACAAGGTGAACCGTCTCCTTACCTTGTCTCGCGTGTGTTCCTGGATGAGCTCGACTTTCGTGGTTTGGTATCTCACGGCCAACGAGCAAGGACTAGGCCCACGATGGTATCTACTTGTCATGCCGTCCCGATACAATACCTCTCGCGGGCACCATTGGGTCACCCGACTACTTTAAGGACACCAGTGATTCATGTGCCTACCATCAAGTGAAACCAGGATGAATCACCCTTGATGGTACACTTGAAGAGGTTCGACCGAGACATCAGCGGAATGAACTAAAGAGGAATATCCTCGTATCATCCTGGTGGTGCTACGCTAACAAGCCGACGACGAGAGTGAAATACGAGTCCATCCAATCATAAGTCAAACTTGAAGCAACTCGGAGAGTCTCGCCGTTGTAGATTCCCTTGGGATTCTGCTCTGTACCGTAACTGTTATAGTTATAATAATTTATACCCGCGTTCACTCCCTAGAGCGATCATGGCCCTCTATCTAATCCTAGTTGACTAACAATGCACAGGGCCAACTGCTGAATATTATATTTATATAGGTAGCATAGGATAAGGGAAGATACATCAAGGGAGACAATGACAGGCTATGCAATGAATAGGAATGTAACGTAATAGAAGCAGCAAAAATACCTAGTGCAAGAAATGTACGGAAAATATAGGCGATATCTGGGGAAGGAGAATGGCTCTGCTTTCCTGGAAGCTCGACAGTAGGGGTACGGTTGTCGACGTAGTAGTCGTACTCGGCAATGGTGTTTTCGGCGGCAGTGTCGAGGTCTACCGGGGAATAAGGGGGGAGAAAACAGTAAATACAATGCACACAATGAAACACAGAAAAAGTACATGGCAATTGAATTGTACACGATGTTCTAGCGCAGTGTTAGGAGGAGCGGGGATTTATCCGGGGATGACTCATCGGTACCGGTTGATTACCGGACAGATGATCCGGAGGGGGAAGGTTCCATGTCTGCAGTGTTAGAGACATTTGACCGACATGTGGATAGTGTATCCATGTTCATTGAACCATTCTGAACAACTTTCATATTCAGAACATTTTCATCTGGAAAGTTTTACCGGCTCCAGTCGTCGGACAAACAGATGAACCAGAGGAGAAATGTTCCACGTTCGATATGTTGGAGGGGTGCGGTGGGTATACTGGTATTGTATTCGTATCCGTTGCATTTTTTGATCAACTTTCATGTATAATTTTTTTTTTATCGGAGTTACGGTTTAAAAGATATTAAATTTATAATATTTAAATGCTTTTGGAATTTACTGGAATTTCTTTTAATATTAAATCCAACGTTATCCACAATAGTGGGGTTGACTAGTCAACTCTGACAGGTGGGACCCTAATGTCATTGACTGGGCTCTAATAAATAATCTATTTAATTAAATAGTGCAAGGGGTCCCACTTGTCATCCTCCCATCTCTAGAACTCTGAATTTAGCTAAGTCTGGGATCATTGTTGCTAAACAACATTTAGCCGTTTTCAAGAGCCTACGGTTTCATGTTCTGCTCAACCGACGATTTAGTGCCTTATATCAAATTTTAACAGTTTTTTGTGATCTACAATCCGGTACAGATGGAAAATTTATGTGGCACCCCGGCTCAGAGGACCGGAACGCCCCGTGCACCAGCCCAGAGATCAAGTCTTCTGGAACACGGCACTGATTGGTATAGAACTGAACAACTTTCTATTACCGAAGATAGGAGTACACGAGGTCTATTACAACGCTAGCGGAGACACATCTTGCTCCTCAGGCTAGCCTCAGCTCTACACCAAGCAGCAGTATAACTCTCTAGCAGCGGAATATCGACGGCAGGGGAACAATAACGGCGATGATGAACTCCAATCCACAGGGACACTTTCTGGGAAACCTCCTAGCTCGCAAACACCATGAACGTCGTCCTATGCATCCAAAGCACGGCCTGCAAATCTGGCATAACACGCCAGGTCAGTACATTGAATGTACTTGCAAGCTCACAACAACCATGCAACAAGGTAAAACAATAACATGGCAACATGTTAAAGTATATTAGTGAATTAAACAGGTGAGCAACAATATCATGCAAACAGATACTCATTAAGCATATATCAACATTAAGTCTAATGCACACACAATGGACTCCACATGATCGTCGCATGATCACGTGGCTTACCTCGGAGTCCTTACAGACTCAAGAACCGGGTCACTTCGTGACCAATCACTTCCACGGGTCGTCGCATGACCCAACGAGTCATCGCACGACCATTCAACGGGTTAGGTGTCCTCCGTTACCACCCAACCAATCCACTCATCGCATGACCGTCCACTTACCACAAACTTACCACCGAACTCAAGTTGATCATATGGTGTGACCTAGTACGAACTGTGTCCCATGACCGAGGACTCGCTATTCGAATAGATTTTGACTCTGCAGAGTTTGTGTACGTTACCCACACTATGGAGTTCTTCCTCCATCCAGCACCCCGGTACTTGTCCCACAGGATCCTTGGAACTCGCACCGTAGGAGTGAACTAGGACTTCTCCAACGAGACCGATATACCGAGTGTCCCTCTTACCTTATCACCGACATTCCGTCTTGGGTAGCCCTGTGGTTAGGTGTCCACGTTACCACCAGAACCACTCGGCCACCTTGTGGAAAATACTTTCCCAACGGGGACTAAGCTCATAACAACACTGGCCGTCAGGACTATCGCCGCCTGCCTGATCAAGGCAGCGCGTGTGCGTATCCCCCCCCTACTTGGTGATACAAATAAGAGAACCCACCAGCAGACCGAATCAAGGCCCGCCCATACAGGAAAATGTGGCTGCACGGATAAGCCCGGTTCGGTGGCACCTGATCAACTTGTTACGAAGCATATCTCCAACAGCGAACACAAGCATCAGGTGCAACATGAGTATCAGATCATAACAATGCATAGCATATTAACATGACAGTTTCAGATATGATCAAACACATTTTATATGGTGAACTTATCCGTGTTACAAAGATTAAGTTATTAACATGGCAACATTATGAATGCAGTTGAGCATAACTTAGGCATAGCATGAACAGGTGTAACATGAGCAACTTAACATGGTGTTGGTATGTGGTGGTTACGATGATGCAGAGTATATCATGGCAATGACATGATCAAAGCATAGCATGGATATAACATGGAAAAACATAGCATAGCAATAGCATATCAAGGATAGCATGGAAATGATGACATCAATCATAGCTTGACAACATGATCACAGTCAACGATATAAGCATAT
Source organism: Bromus sterilis (assembly GCA_950022295.1). NCBI lineage: Eukaryota > Viridiplantae > Streptophyta > Magnoliopsida > Poales > Poaceae > Bromus > Bromus sterilis. Next base: position 284,397,227 of record OX465597.1, read on the forward strand.
CATCGTAAAACAATTTTTAAAGCACGTCAAAGCTTTGCAAAGGTGCAAAGGTTATTGTGGCTTGCCTTTCACCAGAGGAGTGTGGAACACTCCCGGATCTTCAACACAAGAAGAACCCTGCAAAATATTTCATAAAAAGCAACAGGCAAAAGGTCAAACGCCATCTTTTGCTTGACCAGCAAATAACAACATAAAAACATGGCACAAAAATTATTCCAAACTGAAGAGGAGCTCGATACGAACCCAACGCAAAAAGAATCAACCCGTTTGGACTTACGGTTGCGGAGATATTCGCGAAACGGTGTCGGGGGGGCTGGATTTGGTGGAAATACGCTTTCTAACAGAGAAAGCGCATTTCGGGCTGCTGAAAGAGGAAATACGCTTTCTGGAGGCGAAAGCGCATTTCGGGCTATAGGAGGAGGAAATACGCTTTCTCTTAGGGAAAGCGCTCTCCACGAAAAGCGCCTCCACTTGAAGCTGACACGCGGGACCCAGAGGGCAGCGGGTCAGGCCGGCGTGGGGTCACTGGCCAGTGGGCCCCACCTGTCGGGTGACTCTCTCCCTCTCTCTCGCTACTCTCCTTCTTCCTCCCATCGTCGTGAGAACAAAGGAGGGCCACCGCCAAACCTGCCGGCGATGGGAGAGCCGGGCGAGGGCTTGCCGCGGGGCCGCGCGGTCGTGGAGCCTTGGCCGCTCCCTCCTGGGGGTCGCAGCACCGCACGGGGCGGCTGGCCCGTCGACGCCACTGGATGGCCGCGGCGGCCGTGCCCAACACCGGTCGGGCGGCGAAGGGGGCGGCGCCGATGGGGTTCCGGAGGGCGGAGGCTAGCAGGAGGTCTAGGGGAGGATGCAGGGGGCGGCTAGGAGCGGAGGGGGCCTCGGCTGGCGCCAATTTTGGAGGAGACTGGCGGGGTCAGTGGGCAGCAATGGCGGCGGGGAAGGTCTCCGGTGACCAAATTGATCGAGGGGAAAGATCTAGGAGGAGATGGTGGAGCTGCTGGGTGCCTGGAGTGCTCGGGGTCTGCTCCATTATGTAGGGGGCGCCGGATGCTGAGTTCTAGACCACGACGATGGCGAGCAGCTGGGGCATGCGCGTGAACAGAGGGGCTGAGGGCGACGGGGCGTGGTGTCGTGGAGCTACCGTGCGCGGCAAAGCCGTGCGGCATGGTGGGACAACAAGAAAAGGACGCGCGCGCACTGTGGCTCGATGGGGACATGACCAGCACGTGGAGAGCGCGGCCAGAGCACGCCAATGGCGTGGCCACCAAGATATGGATAAGTTTCTTCGTGGCCAAGTATGTCTAACATGGAGTCCTTCGCAAGCTGGTCACTGTGGTAGGATTGACTGGTCATTTGGGGCACTGTGGTGATCCCTATCTCATCCTGAAGTTTGATGCAGCAAACTTGGAGAAGAAGCAAAGCTCACATGGGGTGGATTTGGATAGGATAAAGATGTCTCCAGGGTTTAGGGTACAAGGGACTAGGCTTCTGTGGAGTTTGGGCTCAAACAAAGCAATGTAAATGGTACTTGCTTTGTAAATGGCATCATGAGGCAGAAGGTGTTTGTAATGTGGCATGGCTTGTACATAGCTCCCCTAAGCATGATATTTTGCAGAGCTCAATCATACATTAGGATGAGTATGTATGCCAAGTTTCACATCATTTGGAGCAATATTTTTGGTACTTCCTTTGTAAAGCACCAAATGGGTCAGAATGGTGTTGGTGAGGCTAGCATCACATAGGATTATTGTAATTGGCTGAAAATTGGTGTAGCTTGGTTATTTGGCATGGTGCACATGTTTATAAAATTTCATAGTCATTGGACACACATAGATAGCACTTGCTTCACAATGTGGCCCACTGACCAGAAACTTAAACATGATGGTGCACACACATGGGTAATGGGATTTGGCTCAAATCTGGTTTGGTGGAGTTATTTGGTGGTAGGATTATGCTCAAAAAGTTTCAAGGGAAATGGGATCCCCTATCATGCACTTGCTTCACAATGCCCCCTTGCTGCATCCAAACTTTGGGAATTTATTGTGGGAGTTTGGCTAAGAAAATGGTGGTGGAATTTGGTGGATATCAATGATATGATCATATGAGATGGCACAAAAAAGTTTCACCAGCAATGGATCAAGAGAAATGGCACTCCCTTCACAAAGCTCCATTCTGCCCCCACAGACAAATGAATTTTTCTAGAGGAAAAATCCACTTGGGCTATGAAATGTTTTTGGAGAATTTGGAAAGATATGATGTCCATGAGATGTGGGAATTATTTGGGGATTTATGGAGCAATATAAATAGGGGTTGCTTCACAAACCTCAAATAATTGGAATAATCCTTTTAATGGAAAAAGGAATATAAGGCTTGAATAAGATGGTGGCTTGGATGAGGTGAATCAATGAAATGGTATGGGAGAGGCTTGGATTCAAGGTCCACTTGAGCATGGAAAGAAAATATGCTCAAGTTTCAAGTCCAACGAGGTGATCAAAATCAAATCAAATCGCAAACCCAGAAATAAATCCGAAAAGTTTTTGGAAAAAGAAAGTTCCCAAATCCAGGGTGTCACAATTTATTAGAGTTCATTAACTTAATTAAAACTTGGTATGAAAAGTGCTAACCGAGATTAATTCCAGGAATTGTTAAACTTAGCAAACTTTGATTGACGATTGCATCAAATCTATAGCTCTATTGAGGATGAATCCTAAAGATGTTCCGATACACATCAAGTGTTCTGTCATGCTATGCCTACAGACTGTATTACAGGTTCCCATAGCAAGCTCATCCACAACGCTAAAGTGACTATCGGGTTAACCCGATTTGTCGTTTAACGAGAATTTTCAATTTGTGAATTTTGTAGGAATTAATCTACGCAATATTTGTAGATGGTCCAATGGCACCAAATGAAGCTGGTTAAGTGTACTATCAGTTCACATCATTTTTATCCACATTCAAATTTGTTTGGTTGTTTTTTCGCTGTTGTTGCTGCCAAACGAGGAGGGTCCAGCAGCAGCAGAGTAACATGCAGCAGCTTCAGCAAGCAGCGCAGCAGCAACTGGAGCAACAGCAGGTCGAGCAGGGAGGTGCAGGCTCGAGCACAGGCGCAAGGCGCGGCCAAGGCGCGTGTTGGGTGTGGCCACGCATGGCCAGTCATGCGCGTGTACGCGCGCGGCGCATCTAGGTAGGTGGCCTGCATGCAGCCAGTCATGACCGGACGCGGCCAAGGGGTGGCGACCACGGCGAGCAAACTCCGCAGCGGCGACGGGAGGCGCTGCTTGGAACCGAGGCTAGGGGATGTACGTGGAGAAATTGGAGGGAGGAGGTGTGTGGCTCACAGGGGAACTCGGGGCGGTCGGAGGGGCGGCTAGGGGCCGAGGGCCAGGTGTGGGGGAGGCGGCGTGGCCACCAGGGCGAGGTGATGGCCTCGGGAGGCAGCCGAGGCCACGACGGTAGCCATGGCGGCGCCGTGAGCCGACCACAAGCCACAGCTAGGGTTCGCCAGGGCGGCGCCAGAAGGAGGCCAGCGGCGAACCGCTGGGGTGGAGGTGGAGCAGCGTCATCGGGGGGGTTCCGGGGCGGTGCAGGCCGGCGGCCAGGGCGGCCACGGCTCGCCGAAACCGGCGGCAGCAGCGTCGCCAGGAGGAGAGGCACACGCGAGGAAGGGGATCGGGAGAGAGATTGGGTTCGAGAGGGAGAGGAGTGGATAAGGGTTGGCTCAGCCATGTTGTCTAAGGCGCCAGAGGGCAGAGGTGGACTGGGCCCGATTGGTTTTTCCCTAGGCACAAGTTAGTCTTTTTCTATTTTATCTCTTTTTGTTTTCTTTTCTTTTATTTTTTATTTTGTTTATCCACCATTTTAATTTTGGTAAAATATGTAACTAGTTATTGTATTTATGTTGCACTACATTATGATGCCACAAAAAGTTTGATTGAAGAATAAATTCATTTCCATTTTTGTATTATTTAAATGGGATTAAATGCCACTGATTTGACACTGTTTTGATTTGATTAAATTAGTAAGACATTTGAATAAACTCTTGTTTCATTTTAATATGACCTACTGATTATTAGGCATTTTATAAAATTGGTTCCACAATTTTTGGGTCAAGTTTAATTTCCACATTGTGTTGGAATTTCAATTGGGTTTGTATTTGAGCTCAACTTGATAACGATTGATTAACCCTTGCCTAATCATGATGACATGACCATTAACAAGATGATTACTGTTGAGTTACTATTACAACCAAGGTGATTACTATAGCGTGACACCCGGGGTGTTACATGAGCCTCTACTCGTTTAGCGCCTTGTCGAAACGATCGGCGACGGCGCCCTCTGAAACGGACAACAACTCTTCCTTTGTGACGTCTAGCTCGATCTCGGCGTTGTAGAGCATCTTGGATGACGGATAGATGTGTTCTTCTACGTAGAGATCCACCCAATCGTCGTCGTCAGCTTCAGTACAACGCGACCTCTTCACATGGCGCGACGGATCCATGGAAGGCGGAGGGATCGAGATGTTGTCGCCTCCGCCGCATCCTACACCTCCCAGAAGACTCGACGTCTTGTCGATAGACGGTGGGATTTGGCCGCCATCGTCTGCTATGTTTCCGCCCAATCCTCCACCTACCACAAGGCTCGACGGCTCGTCGACGGGCGGAAGGACAATTTGGCTGCAGTCGTCCTTTATGCCTCTGCCGCATCCTCCACCTCCCGCGAGGCTCGACAGCTCATCGACGGGCGGATGGATCAAGCTAACTTTGTCCGCTTTCCCCCCACCGCATCATCCTCCGGCCGCAAGGAGTGACGGCTCGACGACGGGGGGAGGGGTAGAAATTTCATCGTCAGTTTTTCCTCCACCGCATATTCCACCTCCCCCTTCTCCCGACATGGATGTAGGATTTAGAGGACTAGGAAATACGGCAGGAATCTATGGCCAGAAGGCGAACGGGAGGTGTGGTGAAGGTGCAGGGGTTGGTAGTGGGGCGTAGGGGGTTGATGATATATTCCTGGGAAGGAACCCTAAAAGGCCACACCCAATGTTCATATAGGGCGGGCGGGCTGCGGGATAGTGTTTATTAAGCACAGGTATCATAATTTCTCACCGTTTGCTTTGTAGTACAGATGGAAAAGCATACACATACAGGAATATAATCGTTTGGGTTGTAAGAGTTGGAGGGTATAAACCCTAAAGGATTTTGAAATTGAAAACCAATTCAAATGATGACTAATCACTATGAGGCTTTGCATGCTATAATCATTTCACCAGACAGGAATGTTCAGTAAATTTGAGATTATCATGCTAGAAAATAGGGGTACTTCGTGTACAAAATGGGTCATTCCTATTGAAATATCACGGTTTCTATGTGAAACAACCGCATTACAAAGACAACATGGTATTCTAAAATCCTTTAAACCACCAACAAAATTATGTGTTAATAAATAGACATTCACACTGGTATCCCAAAATTTCAAACATGTTTGACTTCATTTGACAAATATAATGTACCAGGTGAATCATTTCGAGCAAAACAACCCTGGAAATGAAAATCAATTCAAATGAACTCTAAATTGGATGACACTTGACATGTTGTCATCATTTCACCAACAATGTGTGTGGTTAAATTTAAAGATGGTTATGATAAAAACCAGTGGTACTTCGTGTACGAAGTTGTACCATTCACTTTGAAGCATCGGTGTCTCTACCGGAAACATACACATTACAAGTACAACATATTATTTTTAAGTGATTTTAACCCCAAATATTTTATGTGTTCACCATTAAGAATTCACACTACCATCCTAAAATTTCAAACAGTTGCGACTTCATTTGCTAAAAATTATGCATTTAGTGATATATTTTTTAACAAAATGCTTGAAAGTCGATTAAAATGACCTCCGAATAGGATGAGATTTGACATGCTGTCATCATTCCACGAACAGGGTATGTGTTAAAATTTGAAAGGATTATGACAAAAACTTAAGGAACTTAGTATACAAAATTGGGCCATTCATATCGAAATGTCAGGGTTTCTACGTGAAACAACCACATTACAAAGACAACTTGTCTTTCCAAAATCCTTTAGCCTCCATTTTTTTGTGTTCAGCATTAAGCACTCACACTGGTATCTTAAAATTTCAAACAATTTTGACTTCATTTGATAAATATAATGGAACAAGTGAATCATTTTCGAGCAACACTACCCTGAAATTGTTAATCAATTCAAATGATGTCTAAATTGGATGAAACTTGGCATGTTGTCATCATTTCGCCGACAATGTATGTGGTGACATTTCAAAATGGTTATGATACAAACCGGTAATACTTTGTGTACAAAATTTTACCATTCCCTTTGAATCATCAAGATTTCTAACAAAAACCACATCACAAATACATCATATTATTTTTTAAATGATGTGAATCCCAAACTTTTGATGTGTTCACAACTAAGGATTCACACTAACATCATAAAATTTCAAACATTATGGACCTTGCTTGATAAATATTATGCATTTACTGATATTTTTTAGCAAAAGGACCATGAAATTAAAAGTCGATTAAAACGACCTCTAAACGTGATGAGATTTGGCATGCCTTCGTCATTTCACGAACATGGTACATGGTAAAAATTTGAGAAAATTATGACAAAAACTGGTGTCACGTATTGTACAAACTGCATTATTTGAATGTTGGTCAAACAATGGAAAACCACATTGACCGTCTCAAAAACCTGCCGAAAAAAATCTCGTAACCATAGCGCACAACCGTGGCCGTTGGATGTAACCTTAGCGTTGAATGGTAGTCGTTGGATCTCAGCGCGGTCCGCGAGGAGCTGGTTCTGCAACCTGATTGGTTGGCTGTTATTAAAGTACATGCACACAATTTATAAGGAAGAAGCGTTTGGGATACGAAAACGTAAGTGGCACGCCTCGTCACGAAGGCTTCCGCCCAAAGCTATCCAAATTTCTCACCGTTTTTCTTTGTAGTACAGATGGAAAAGCATACACATACAGGAATATAACCATTTGCGTTGTAAGAGCTGGTGGGTATAAGCCCTAAAGGAATTTGAAACTAAAAACTAATTCAAATGATGACTAATCAGTATGAGACTTTGCATGTTGTCATCGTTTCACGAGACCGAAATGTTGTGTAAATTTGATATTATCATGATAAAAATAGGGGTACTTCGTGTAAAAAATGGGCCATTCCTATCAAAATATCATGGTTTCTATGTGAGACAACCAAATTACAAAGACAATATGTCATTCTAAAATCCTTTAAACCACCAAAATTTTTATGTGTTAATGATACGTCCCAAACGTATCTATAATTTTTGCTTGCTCCATGCATGTTTTGTGTGATATTGCTATGTTTTAGATACACTTTGATGCACTTTTGATCAAATTTGGACTAACCTATTAACTCAGTGCACCTGAGTGCCAGTTCATGTTTTCTGTTGTTTTTCTATTTCAGGTTTTCCCCATATAAAAGATGCTCCAAAAATTTCGGGAAAATCCAATGAAAATCAGAGTTTCAGAAGCTTCCAGTGTCCCGAAGGGGGGCCGGAGGGGACCCATCAGGGCCCCATGTGCCCTCCCGGCTCGGCCAGGAGTGGGGCCGCGCCAAGGGGCCGCCTGGACCCCTGGTGGCCCACCTGGCTGCCCCCTTCGCCTATTTATTCTCCGTCCTCCGAAACCCTCAAGGACAGAACCCTTTTCGCGAACTCACCTCTGTTCCACCGCCGCTGCGCTTCCAAGATCGGGAGCGCCAAAAGACCTCTTCTCGGCACCCGTCTGGAGGGAGGATCGACCTCCGGGAGCTTCTCCACCACCATGGACGCTTCCCGGATGATCCGTGAGCAGTCCACCTTGGACCATGGGTCCATGACCAGTAGTTATGTGATGTTATCTTCCCCTCTTTGTTCTTCATGGATTAGACCTTGTGAGCTTCCCTACATGATCAAGGCACATATGTAATTCTTTATGCTGTTTCTATGCTGAGTTTGCTGGGATCTGATGGATTATGAGAGTATGTTCAGATTGTGATTGAGTAATATATTCTTATCTTTTATCTTTTTGTTCTTGAGTAATTCTTGCATGTTCTCCGTTGTTGTTTATTGCTTTGGCCAAGTAGTAGGTAGTGACTCCAAGAGGGAGTGTTATGCTTGACTGTGGGTTCATGCCCTCTGATGGCTAGCTTGAGTGACAGAAACATGAGTCTAGGGGATGTGTTGTTGCCACAAGGGGGAAAACAACGGTGCTTTTAACCGCAGTTGCAAGGATTGTTTACTTTACGCAAAGTTCTTTTAATGAAGTTGTCTATTGCTTTGGATTTACACTTTGGGTGGGGCTCGCAACTTAATACCAGCGAGTTGTTCTGGATAGATATCTCAAGGTGGATGATTAGTAGTAGATGCAGATGGATTTCGGTCTACTTATTTTGGTGTATTTCCCATGCTTTTGAGCCTCTTCCTTTCTTTGTAGCATAGTTAGCATTGGTTTGCGCCCGTAATCCTGTCAATTGTCAAGCTGTGATTTGTTTACCTCGCATAGCAGTTTTATCGTCTTTTGGGAGAGAGACATCACTAGTGAACATCATGGGACCCCGGTCCATATTTCCACCACTGTTACACACTCAATTTACTTCCTGATTTTAATTTCCAGTTTAGCTATCACTATCTTTTATCTGTTGCGTTTGAACCTTTGTAAACAACAAGGCCGGAGAGATTGACAACCTCTATGTACTCGTTGGGAGAAAAGTTATTTGTTCTGTGTGCAGGTCCAGGTAAAGCAAGTGATTCTATTCAGATGACTCATCACTTCCCGAACCACCTGCTTGCCGTTGTTGGAGTCCTACGGGAGACAAACCTTGGTATCTTTACTGAGGAAAATTACTCTACGCTACATATAAACCTTCCGCTTGGGGTAACCAACGAGGATTAGAATCAAGTGAATTTCTGGCGTCGTTGCCGGGGATTCCACTCTTCAAGATAGGGGAGTTGCACACTATCTTTTACCTTTGCTTTTTAGTCTTGTTAGTTTACCTTTCAGTTCTTGCTTTAGTTTCCTTTATCAAAAATCACAAGAAAATTTTTTGTGACACATTCTCCTACTATGGGTTCCACTGAAAACACCAAGTTGTGTGACTTCACTAGTCACAACAACAATGATTTTATCTGCACTCCTATTGCTACACCTGCTACATCATCTACCTCTTATGAAATTAAACCTGCCTTGTTGAACCTTGTTATGAGTGATCAATTCTCTGGTTTTGGAGATGATGCTGCTTTACACTTAAATAATTTTGTTGAACCTTGTGATATGGAAAATTAAAAAGAAGTAGAAGGTGATATTGTTAAGCTTAAGCCTTTTCCTTTCTCCTTGAGGGAAGGAGCTAAAATTTGGTTTCAATCCTTGCCTAGGAATAGCATAGATTCTTGGGATAAGTGCAAGGATGCTTTTATTGGGAAGTATTACCCACCTGCTAAATTATCCAATTGAGGAGTAATATTATGAATTTTAAGCAATTGGATAATGAACACGTTGCCCAATCTTGGGAACGAATAAAATCTCTTGTTAAGAAACGCCCTACACATGGTTTGACTACTTGGATGGTTATCCAGACTTTTTATGTAGGCTTGAACTTTACCTCACGGAACCTGTTAGATTCAGCCGCTGGAGGAACCTTTATGTCAACAACACTTGGTGCTGCCACAAAACTTCTATATGAGATGATGACCAACTATTCCCAATGGCACACTGAATGTGCTCCAACAGGTAGGAAGGTAAACTCTGTCGAGGAGATTTCCTCCCTAAATGAAAAAGTTGACTTGATTATGTCTCTACTTACCAATCAATCTCCTATTGATCCTCATGATGTCCCTTTAAATTCTTTGGTTGCTCAAGAACAAGTAGATGTGAACTTTATCTCTAGAAACAACTTCAATAATAACGCTTATAGGAGTAATTTTGCTAGCAATCCTAGACCGTTCCCATCCAACAACTATGGGAACAACAACACTTATCCTAGCAACAAGAACTCCACTTCTGAATTAGAAAGAATTCTTAAAGAATTTATCACTACCCAAAAAGCCTTCAACAAGAATGTAGAGGAAAAATTAGACAAATTAGATAACCTCTGTTTGAAGGTAGATAACCTTGCCCTTGATGTTGAGATACTTAAAATTAGAACTTCTCCTCTCTAGAAGAGGAAGGACACTCCTATTAATGCTATCCAAATGCAAATTAATGAAAACAATAGGATGATGGCTAAACTTAAAGAAAGATGGGCTAGAGAAAAGGAGGAAGAAGATAGAATTATGAGCCTCCCTACACACCACATTGTTGCTACTATCCAAGTTGTTGAGGATACCCAAACTTTTAGCACCCAACACGTTCCTAGTCCCATTGGACCTATTAATGGTGATGCTATTACCTCAACCATAGAAGAAGAAACTCTTATGGACATAGAGGCTTTCAAACACGTGAGCCTAGATGACACCACTACCACCTTTGATAGTAGTGACATTTATTTTGATAGTTGCACCCTCTCAGAAGATGTCTAGAGACCCCCACACTACCACACTAAATCTTGCCTTCAGGGATCATATCACTAATGCTCTCATTAAAGCTAGGTAGGAGAATCTTAGAGTAGAAGCCTCCATACCTAGGAATCTAGAAGATGGTTGGGACCCTATGATCAAAATTAAATTGAATAACTTCTCTTGTTATGATTTATGTGATGTTGGAGCTAGTACCTCCGTTATGCCCAAAAGAATGTATGATATGTTTGAATTGAAACCTTTTGATCCTTGCTCTTTTGGTGTTCGTCTCGTTGATTCTTCCGTAAAGAAATCTTTGGGGAAGATCTACGATGTTCTTATCATTGTCAATGAAAATTATGTTCCCATTGATTTTACTATTATGGATATAGAGTGTGAACCTTTATGTCCAATTATTTTGGGACGCCCTTTTCTTTGCACCGTTAGTGCTATTATTGAGATGAAAGAGGGAATACAAAATTTCAATTCCCGCTCAAAAAGGGGAGGGGACACTTCCCTAGGAAGAAGATTAAGTTACCTTTTGAGTCTGTTACACGGGCTAGCTATTCTCTTTCACTTGATAAAACTTGATCTTTGTGCTTTATGCCTAGCTTTAAGGCGTAAAACAAAGCGCTTGCTGGGAGGGAACCCAAGATGTTTTTACTTCTGTTTTTAGTGGTCTTGATGATTGTTATTACTGTAGCAACATCATTGTATCTTTATTTTCAAGCTTTGTGCCAAGTTTAGCCTCCGATTGCAAGAAAGTTCAAAAGTTATGACATGTTGTCCAGAAAATAGATTCTGTCCTTGGACGAAAAAATTCGCCTAAAATCACGAGATCATCTTTTTTATCTGATTTTTTTACGGCGTGCTCCATACAATTGGATTTCGAGCGTCTGTTCTGAGTTTTTTGATTTGAGTTGTAGAAGTACCCCAAAAAATTATTTACTACCTGCTGGTTTGTTTTTCACAGATTCTGCCACGTTTTACCTTTCCCCACTTTTACAAGTCTTGCGCTAGCTTTTTCTTTGCAAATTTTTTTTGGCAATATTGAGGAATAGTAGCCCTTCAAGAAAAACTTTTTTCCATTAGAGGAAAATTATTTTATTAAGGTTACTAACCTCTCTAATCAGCTTATGATGAGTTGTGTATGAAGGGAGTTTTCAAGTGTGCAAGGGGAGATGATGAAAGAAGATCTGGGAGTGTCAAACGCTCAAGCTTGGGGATGTCCCCCATGCACCCCCAAGAAATATCCAAGGAGACTCAAGCATCTAAGCTTGGGGATGCCCCCGTGCATCCCCTTCTCCATCAAAAATCATCAGTTCGTCCTTCGTATCACTATATTTTTTATCACTTCATGCGTTATGTGCTATGCTTGGAGCGTCTCGCTCTTTAGTTTACTTTTTAGTTTTATTTAGCTTTATTTGCTGTTCATAACAAGTTAGAACCCAGCTTTCTTTGTGTGGGAGAGAAACACGCTCCACTTCAAACTAGAACACATCATAGGATTTTCATGCTTATCTTTCTTTTGTTGTGTGTTCTTTATCTTTTCGTAGCTGTTGTCATATTTAGCTCTTAATTTTATTGTTTTTCTTTTTCAAGAGCTTTAGATTTTGTTTAGTTGTTGCTGGAACTCTCTTTAGTTTTCATGCTTATCTTGTTAAGAGAGTTGGTTGTTGCACCGAGTTGTGTCTTGACTTTAAGTACGTAATTGAGGTTGCTATTTGATTGTAGTAGTAACTTGCAATAGTTTTGAGATATTGTTATGAGTAATGTTTGAACTTTTGGTGTCAAGATCTCTAGCCTATTAGTGATAGGTGTCGTATTTTGGGCAACCCGTGTTTATTTTCAAAAACTACAAAAACTAGTTGAGAACTCTAGCTACTAGATGGATCACTAATCTTTGGAGGGATCAGATATTAGAGTACACTCACGTACCATGAGTCGAGGATGCGCAAGGATAACCAAACCCCCATACACTCCTCCTCGGGGTACTTGTCTCTTTGTGAACCTCCTTATTAGATTGAGAGTTACCGATAATAAGTGCATGAGTTCTTCGGACTAATGTAAGTATTGAAAGTTGACACTTCCACCTCCTCATATCTGCTAGCCTCTTCGGTACCGTGCATTGCCCTCTTCTCATTCCGAGAGTTGGCGTCCACCTCGTTGGTGCATCCAAACTCTTGGCATGATACACTCTGTCATCATAAACCTCCTTATATCTTTCCTTAAAACAGCCACCATTGTTGGGTCTCGCAGCAGAAAACAATATTTTTTCTAACTAGCGTCGCCCTTAACCCAAGATCTATCTAGCTGTAATGTCGTAACGGAACGACTTGCGGAAACATACCTCGGGGTGTAGTCCGTTGCGGAAACATACCTCGACTTGTTAAGAGAGTTGGTTGTTTCACCGAGTTGTGTCTTGACTTTAAGTACGTAATTGAGGTTGCTATTTGATTGTAGTAGTAACTTGCAATAGTTTTGAGATATTGTTATGAGTAATGTTTGAACTTTTGGTGTCAAGATCTCTAGCCTATTAGTGATAGGTGTCATATTTTGGGCAACCCGTGTTTATTTTCAAAAACTACAAAAACTAGTTGAGAACTCTAGCTACTAGATGGATCACTAATCTTTGGAGGGATCGGATATTAGAGTACACTCACGTACCATGAGTCGAGGATGCGCAAGGATAACCAAACCCCCATACACTCCTCCTCGGGGTACTTGTCTCTTTGTGAACCTCCTTATTAGATTGAGAGTTACCGATAATAAGTGCATGAGTTCTTCGGACTAATGTAAGTATTGAAAGTTGACACTTCCACCTCCTCATATGTGCTAGCCTCTTCGGTACCGTGCATTGCCCTCTTCTCATTCCGAGAGTTGGCGTCCACCTCGTTGGTGCATCCAAACCCTCGGCATGATACACTCTGTCATCATAAACCTCATTATATCTTTCCTTAAAACAGCCACCATTGTTGGGTCTCGCAGAAGAAAACAATAATTTTTCTAACTAGCGTCGCCCTTAACCCAAGATCTATCTAGCTGCAATGTCGTAACGGAACGACTTGCGGAAACATACCTCGGGGTGTAGTCCGTTGCGCGGGAAACGTTCCCGCAAACGTGGTTGATGAAGCCGTAAACCTTCGACAGCCCCTGGCTGTGTTAGCACCCTGTTGGGGTGATAGTGCCGCACGTGCAGCACCTCGTAGTACTCGCACACGTACGGACTCGATGACAACCTCCGTTCTCCGATCCAGCGAAGGTGGCGGAAGTAGACCTCCCGGAACCGGAGTTTCGGCAGCACGACGGCATCCGCGTAGCAGAGAAGCCTCAATCCCAGCACAGGTTCCGGACAAGGAGACCCCGGCTTGAGAGAGACGAGAGAGGGGAGAAGACCGGTGAAAACCGATCTCAATTCGAAGTAATATTGAATTCTCTGCGAATTTTTCTGTGTAAAAGAAGTGCACCCCTTCCCATCTATATATAGGCAGACGGAAGGAGTCAACCCCCCTCCCCTATCAATGTGGGACTAAAGTCCCTTTCCAGGGAGGGGGCGCCGGCTAGGGGGGAGGAGGTGGTGGCGCCACCACTTAGGCCCAAGGCCCATGGCGCCTCCCCCCCTTTTTTTCTTTTCCTTTTTCTCTTTTTTTATTTTTGCCTTTTTCCTTCCACTAATGGGCTTCTTTCACAAATAAGGCCCATTGCACTTTTTTAATCTGAAATAAATTATTATTAATTATTAATTCACTTAATTAATAAATAATACATATTATTTCATCTCCCGATGATCCGGAACTCCTTCCAGCTCACTCCGAACGTCCTTCGGACCAACACGGAACTTTTCCGGTACGTCTTTCTCTCTTCTCTAGTAACTCCGATAATTTCGAAAATGTCTCCGATATTCATCGAGCCCTTAAGTGTGTTAACCTACGGTTCGAGAACACTCCAGTCATGACCGAGACAAAGGCTACGGCCAATGATCAATAGCGGGACCTGGATGCCCATAATGACCCCTGTGCATTCCGGAAGTAACCGATTGAACCGTACACGTTGTATACCATTCCCTTTGTCATGCGATACTAGATTAGTCCAAGATTCGATCAACTGCATCCAATGCATTAGTTCTACCTTGTTACCGACAAATCTTATTCACTCGTTCCCTGATATTCATCCTTGTGACCTAGTCACACGCTGCGCAGCTTTATGGATGCAATCTCACCGAGTTGGCCATGAAGTATCTTTCCATTATATGGATTGACAAATCCCGCTCTTGAATCATGTTGCGCATGTTGATCATGTTGCAATGCTTGCATTGGGTAATGTTCATCACGTCATTCATTCAATGAGGTGACCTTACCGTCAATTGACTTGATTGTCCATGATCGTGAAACCACAATCATCAGTTGACGATAAACCAGTCATCATGAGAGGCTGACTAGGAACTCTGGTTGTTTATATACCACACCTGTATCATTGTTTCACTGATACAGCTCCAGCACAGTATGAAACTGGTCATGAACTTATTTAGATATATTGGAATAATCATATATTATTTGCCTCTAGAGCATATGTCCAACAGTCTCCCACTTGCACTAGATAGCAAATAATCTAGCTGCATATTTTCTCGATCATAATCATCTTATCATGTAAGTGTTTATTGATCATGCTTGCTCATGGAAGAGGTTTCGTCAACGATCTGTACCCGTTCAGATTCGTATGTTCCTTTGCAACAGGTATTGGTCAACTTTCTTGATATACCCTTCATTATCTAATAATGCTTGAATTATAAGTTTGGCGGGAGAGTGAGACTTCTTATTTTACAGTATTCTCTAATGACAAAATGGTTTTAGTCCCTAGGACTCCCATAGTCATGTATACTGAAAAATACACTCAGCCAGAAGTCTAAACTTCTTACGCTAAACTTTATTCAACCTTCTACTTCCTTAAGTAGATATTTATATTTTGTAGAGTTTTGGTTCGTGAAATTATAGCTCACATCTCCTTTCTATTCCTTTTGGCGATATCTCTAATTCATATAGACCCATAATAAGGCTTGCAATCGTAATCCAGTATTACATTCAAGTATATTATCTTTTCTATCATTTACAGTATTGTCCTCAGTTTCTCTTCAGATACTGAATGCTTGGACTTTGCTCAGGTTCTGTGTTTTGCCAACCAAGCACATCGGAACCTGTTCGTCTTCTAAGAACTTTTGAGTCATTCTGTTATTGGATTCACAACTTCCGTTTTATGGTAGAATAGTATGTCAAAGGTCATATAGGATCACATGTCTTGAGACAAAGTGCATCCCTATTCTTCCATTAAAACATTATTTTGTGATATTAAGGTTTTACATCCTTTATATAATTCCTAGCCACAAGAACCTTTTCTTGTTTAGGATATCATTCCAATCCTTTTGATGTTCATTACACGTGTCCTAATCTATCCTTATAGATTTTAGTGTGTGACACATCTGTATTTTGTTCATATAAGATTCTCGTAATCCTTTCATCTTATTAGCCTTAATCTCCATGTATATCAACGTATATATATGAGATTTTTTTCACATATATCATCGTATATATATGAAACTGACATTGTGCTCCCACTCAAATATATCTGACATATATCTGTAATTAAGCTTTTATTAAGTTTCTATTCTAATTATGTCAGACGTAATAATATTGCTCCCAAATCTCCCACTCAGAAAATGCTCTCTGCATTCCAAGTTTTCAGGAAGTCTCCAAAGCTCCCACTCAGTTTCATGAAATTGCAGTCCATCTCAATATTTTTATTACTTCAAAATCACTTGATCAAATCAAGGTTGAGAGTTTCTACCTTGAGGTACTATGGTCCATCTTATCGAAACATTCTTTCGTTATGCCATTTGCTACTTCTCTTCAAATTCCAAATTTGAATGTGATGCAATTTTCTTCAGGCTATGGTCCCAGTATAGTGTTTGTGAATGAAATGCCCATATTTATTTAGCATTGCTACGCTTCCGTAGTCAATCATTATTGAATTTAGCCATAATATCTTTTATGTGCCAAATCAATCTTTATGTGTTACATCATTCTTAATAACTACCTGGTTATTCATAATGTGAAATAACTACTTTATTTCATAGGATGTGAGCCATCCCATATGCAACTCAATATGATTTCATTTCTCCTCGTTTCCTAGGTAACCATCAATCCTTCGTAATTTACGAGCAGTGTCCCTTTTGTTTCACTTAAGAAGACTCATGATTATTGTTCTGTACAGAACGTATTCATGACAATCTTCTTATTTTTAAACTAAGGCTTTAACTAATATACCATGATCATCATCAATAGCATATTTCCTCTTCTCATGGAGTCATTTCAGCGGAACGTCTTTCCGTTGTGTTAATCTATTATCAGGAGGTAGGGTCAATCACCCTGGTCAAAGATTTCACTTTTCTCCCATTGGCTTATCAGTTGAGAACCATCTTCTCATTTACCAATAAAGCAATACAAGTTTTGCTATTTGAGAAGGTGTGTTTTACAATTACTCACAACTCTAATACAAAGAAAGTTATATCATATAAAACTTCTAGAAACTTTCTAACACCATCATCATATGGAGTCATCAGCTTCATTAAATTCAGAATGGTTTCCTTATTTCATGAAGTGGGTGTTTTAACTTAATAAATTATAACAACTTTGTTCATTCAAAATAGCATTAGCGTAAGGGGAATGTATTTAGACCATACTACATTTTAGTATGACTACGAATGGTTCAGGTGCTTGAGCACTTTAAACTTCCATCGTAATTTGTGGCATTATTTCCACAAGTCTCCCATTTATGTCAACTATAATAATCATCACTTTGATCACATCATGGTGATTTGTATTCTTATATCCAACTTCACTGTGATTCCGTAATCTCAGATTTATGATCTTAATTGAATGCCTTGTTCAATTAATCATGCGAAGCATCTTTAATGATTATTCATGCGCTTGGTTAATACATCATTTATGTACAATGTTTGGCGCAAGTTCTACTTTGCTAGAACTCCGTCATTAGTCATCTTGGTTGATAATAAATTCATGAGTTAATAGATCGAGTATCTAATAACTTCATCATTTATGAATTCATCTCATGCATTTAGTATAGTTATGACTTTTGACCTTATTGTTATTCATAATAACTTAATCATTAAACATTGAATATCACTTGACAATTATGGTGTTTTATAAATGCTTCTATCATATTATAAACTCAATTGCAATCATAGTATAAGCACACTTTATTCATCAAACTGGAACAACTGACTTGTCTCAAAACATGAATAACTTTGTCTCGCGAGATGCAAGACATACCACTAAGTGTTCATATTCGATTGATTACAAAAGATTAATCTAATACTCTAAGTATAATCCTATGATAGATTTCTTGGTGAAATCTTGGTGGCCATCAACTGTCTTGGTTTCCATCAATCCTGGATCGCACCTCTTCCCGTCCATGCAACGGCAGGCCCTGTTTTCATAAAACAGAACAAGTATCAAATACTTATTAAACTGCAAATGTTGTATAAGGGAACAAACTTTTATCACGAGTATATCAAACATATACCTTCTCCATCAACAATTTCTCCTTCAATGGGTTCAACCTCTAAATGTCGGAGGTTGACCATGAACTCAAAGAACTGAAGGCTTTCACCTCTTCCGACATAGTCATGGAAAAAGTCTGTGTAACTCGGTGGAAGCGAGTGTAGCACCGTGTTTATAGCAGACTCCTCTGTGGTCCAATAGTCAAAGTCCTCCACGAGTTTCAGATGTATCCCATGCATCTTGGCTACGTGAGTTTTCAAACAAGTGTTCTCTTCCATCTTTGTAGTAAGAAACTCATTTTCTAACTCAAATCTGGCCACTCTGAACTGACGTATAAACAATGACTTCATCATGTCGATTGTGTCATACATGTCCATATCCGCATATTGTTCACGTAAATCTTGTGGAAAGCTAGTTTCTATGACACTTTTAACCATGGCGTAAGTCCTTCGACGATTATGGTAATCAAGCATTACTTTTTCATCCATGTTGTCTACTGGAGGGTCTCCCATATGATCTTGTATCACGAACAAGAGGTTGGCTCTCTTGAGCACAGTCCTAAGGTATAAGTACCAATCAACGAAATTTGACCCATCATCTTTAAGTCTTTCACCACGTAAGAAAGTAACCAATCCATCATACTGATTCATGTCCATTTTAATTTTCTACAAAATATTTTCAAGGAAAACAATTAAGACTAGTTCATAATAATCATATTATAGATGAGCTCACACTAAAACAATCATCCCTAATAATTTTTAGTGATTACATGATCCAGATTCACTATCCGTCCTCGAATATCACAACGGCCGACGGATTAGTTTCAAAGGTGGACAACTAGTTTGTGCGATCACATCCTATATCTGACTCATGCTCGATCTTTCGATCTCTAGTATTCCGAGGCCATAGCTACATATGCTAGGCTCGCCAAATTGACCTTAGTGTTATATGCTTCTTAGCAAGGCCATATCGACATATGCTAGGCTTACCAGGCCCAACCTCATGCGAACTCTAATGTATGTATGACACCCGATCGTCACGGCATGCCTATCATAAAGAGAACCTTCCAGGTGGTGCACACTTCGGTAGAATACTTATGTTTAGCATTTTATAAGGGATCATCTTATTTAATGCTACCGTCGTGTATCCTATACTAGAAAGTTTTAAGATGTATGATCATGGTGGCACCAAGTCTACAGTGTCTCCATTTAAGTTTTTTTCATCATAATGAACGTTGACGACTTTCTAGTAACACATAGCAAAGCTATGACTACATCAAGATCAAGCAAACAATAATAGCCCCCTCTGCAATATAAAGTTAGACGCCTCTATTTTGTATATTGCATGTTTTACGTGGCTGCTAGGGCTTTTCATAGATCAACCATTTCTACGAACATTGAACCACAACGAGGATTATAGATTATCTCTATTACACCCCGTACGGGGCCCTCCGTTGCAAATGCCATATCCGCTAAAGTAAGAGAGACAGACACCCCCCAGAGCCACTTTATACGGTACAAGCCGTATGTCAAGCGTGGAACCAGTCTCGCATAAGCGTACGCGTAAGGTCGGTCGGGGGCCGCTTCATCAAACAATGCCACAGATATAACAAGTACACGTGAGAGGGTAACAATCGTAGAATCAACGCCCACATCCCCGATGTGTTCTAACCGTACATCAATACGAAGCATAGATCTAGCTCATGATACCGCTGTTGGGTCTCGCGGCAGAAAACAATAAAAAAATTAACTAGCGTCGCCCTTAACCCAAGATCTATCTAGCTGTAATGCCGTAACGGAAAGACTTGCGGAAACATACCTCGGGGTGTAGTCCGTTGCGCGGGAAACGTTCCTGCAAACGTGGTTGATGAAGCCGTAAACCTTTCACAGCCCCCTGGTTGTGTTAGCACCCTGTTGGGGTGATAGTGCCGCACGTGCAGCACCTCGTAGTACTCGCACATGTACGGACTCGATGACGACCTCCGTTCTCCGATCCAGCGAAGGTGGCGGAAGTAGACCTCCCGGAACCGGAGTTTCGGCAGCATGACGGCGTCCGCGTAGCAGAGAAGCCTCAATCCCAGCACAGGTTCCAGACAAGGGGACCCCGGATTGAGAGAGACGAGAGAGGGGAGAAGACCGGTGAAAACCGATCTCAATTCGGAGTAATATTGAATTCTCTGCGAATTTTTCTGTGTGAAAGAAGTGCACCCCTGCCCATCTATATATAGGCAGACGGAAGGAGTCAACCCCCCTCCCCTAGCAATGTGGGACTAAAGTCCCTTGCCAGGGAGGGGGCACCGGCCAGGGGGGAGAAGGTGGTGGCGCCACCACTTGGTCCCAAGGCCCATGGCGCCTCCCCCCCCCCTTTTTTTTTCTTTTCCGTTTTTCTCTTTTTTTCTTTTTGCCTTTTTCCTTCCACTAATGGGATTCTTTCACAAATAAGGCCCATTGCACTTTTTTAATCTGAAATAAATTATTATTAATTATTAGTTCACTTAATTAATAAATAATACATATTATTTCATGTCCCGATGATCCGGAACTCCTTCCAGCTCACTCCGAACGTCCTTCGGACCAACACGGAACTTTTTCGGTACGTCTTTCTCTCTTCTCCGTTAACTCCGATAGTTCCGAAAAGGTCTCCGATATTCATCGAGCCCTTAAGTGCGTTACCCTACGGTCCGAGAACACTCTAGTCATGACCGAGACAAAGGTTACGACCAATGATCAATAGCGGGACCTGGATGCCCATAATGACCCATGTGCATTCCGAAAGTAACCGATTGAATCGTACACGTTGTATACCATTCCCTTTGTCATGCGATACTAGATTAGTCCAAGATTCGATCAACTGCATCCAATGCATTAGTTCTATCTTGTTACCGACAAATCTTATTCACTCATTCCGTGATATTCATCCTTGTGACCTAGTCACACGCTGCGCAGCTATATGGATGCAATCTCATCGAGTTGGCCATGAAGTATCTTTCCATTATATGGATTGACAAATCCCGCTCTTGAATCAACACTCCGCAACATATCCCATCGGATAGCCCAAGATACACCTTTATGGTCACCATGTTTCAGTGTGACGGTTAATGCACTCAAAGCATCCTCAGAAGATAGCAATTATGTGTGATCCCACGGTCAAAGGAACAGGCTACTACGTTCTGTAATTACAACACTGAACTTTTACGATTTGATCATGTTGCAATGCTTGCATTGGGTAATGTTCATCACGTCATTCATTCAATGAGGTGACCTTACCGTCAATTGACTTGATTGTCCATGATCGTGAAACCACAATCATCAGTTGACGATAAACCAGTCATCATGAGAGGCTGACTAGGAACTCTGGTTGTTTCTATACCACACCTGTATCATTGTTTCACTGATATAGTTCCAGCACAGTATGAAACTGGTCATGAACTTAGATATATTGGAATAATCATATATTATTTGCCTCTAGAGCATATATCCAACAACCATACCTAACTATCAAGGCATTTCCATAGCCTTTTCGAGATATATTGCCATGCAACATCCACCTTCTCATGACTTGACCTTCATGTCATACATCTTCCTGCTACACTGGCAGAGGCATACATTTGCATACGTCATGATAGCTACATCTTCTTTATGTTGAGTACCTTGCAAAGTATGAATATATTCTATACTTCTTGTAAAATAGAGTGTTGCCCTTAAGTGAGGAAAAGATCCCAAAGAGGACAAATTTAAAAGATCCCAAAGAGGACAATTGAGAGTTAAATAGAAAGAGCCATTGAGGCCACCAAAAAAATAGAAAAAGAGAAAAAAGAGAAAAAGAAAAATAAAAAGAGAGAAGGGGGAAACACTACTATTCCTTTTTAGAGATCCACACTCGTACTCCCTCTTATATCTTGTACTCCATTGAGATGATCATATATGCATATAGCTATGTGGGGACCTTCACACTATAGAACTTGGCTTGTATATTCCAATGATGAGCCTCCTCAAACGAGCTCTAGGTCTTCTTGAGCGAGCAAGTTGGATGCACCCCAACTAGTTCCATTGGAGAGCTTTTCTTAGCTCCTATGTGCATCCGTTGCATGGCAATCCCTAATCCTCACATCATATCTATCATTTGGCTTTCTCTCGCCTATGATTGTCCTCATTGATGTGAGCCTTTCACACCCTTTTTTTCTTCCTCCTCCACCATATCTCTCTCTTTGCCATCCTAAGTGTCAACTCTCGTTCTTACGCTCATCCATTGCATGAGTGCTCAAAATATTGAAAGGGAGTGGATGAAATTGACTTGTACCTGGCTAGTGGTCTGGGGACGAGTCAAGATAAGATTCCAAAGAAGACTAAGTGTGAAACTTTAGTAGATTGAGTTCTCAACAAATAATTATTTTTTCTCGTATTCCCATCTCCCACTTCTTGCACACAAAAATCATTGGGAGACATTTGAGTCACGGACAATGAGAGCTCTTGCACCCTTTATGTTCTTATGTTGCTTGTTTCAATGCTAATATAGAATCTTGCTTGATATGACTTCAATTAAATTACATAACTTGATTGCTTTACTTAAAAGTTCTTATATGGTTGTTAGCATGTCGCCACAGAAATTATGCTTGTTATCATTTACCTACTCGAGGAAAAGAAGGAATTACGCTTGGGGATGTTGATACGTCCCAAACGTATCTATAATTTCTTCTTTCTCCATGCATGTTTTGTGTGATATTTCTATGTTTTAGATACATTTTCATACACTTTTGATCATATTTGGACTAACCTATTAACTCAGTGCACCCCAGTGCTTGTTCATGTTTTCTGCTGTTTTTCTATTCCAGATTTTCCCCATATAAAAATGCTCCAAAAATTCCCGTAAAATCCAATAAAAAATCAGCGCTTCGGAAGCTTCCAGTGTCCCGAAGGGGGGCCGGAGGGGGCCCACCAGGGACCCAGGCGCCCTCCCGGCGCGGCTAGGAGTGGGGTCGCGCTAGGGGGCCGCCTGGACCCCTGGTGGCCCCCCTGGCTGGCCCCTTCGCCTATTTTTTTCTCCGTCCTCCGAAACCCTCGAGGACAGAACCCTTTTTCGCGAACTCACCTTTGTTCCACCGCTGCCGCGCTTCCAAGATCGGGAGCGCCAGAAGACCTCTTCCCGGCACCCTGTCGGAAGGAGGATCGACCTCCGGGAGGTTCTCCACCACCATGGACGCTTCCCGGATGATCCGTGAGTAGTCCACCTTGGTCCATGGGCCCCTGATCAATAGCTATGTCATGTTCTCCTCCCCTCTTTGTTCTTCATGGATTAGACCTTGTGAGTTTCCCTACATGATCAAGGCACATATGTAATTCTTTCCGTTGTTGCTATGATGAGTTTGCTGGGATCTGATGGATTATGAGACTATGTTAAGATTGTGATTGAGTAATATATTTGGTTCTTATCTTCTATATTTTTGTTCTTGAGTAATTCTTGCATGCTCTTCGTTGTTGATTATTGCTTTGGCCAAGTAGTAGGTAGTTACTCCAAGAGGGAGTGTTATGATTGATTGTGAGTTCATGCCCCCTGATGAATAGCTTGAGTGACAGAAACATGAGTCTAAGGGATGTGTTGTTTCCACAAGGGGGAAAACAACGGTACTTGCAACCGCGGTTGCAAGGATTGTTTACTTTACGCAAAGTTCTTTTAATGCAGTTTATATTGCTTTGGGTTTACACTTTTGGTGGGGCTCGCAACTTAATACCAGCGAGATGTTCTTGATAGATATCTGAAGGTGGATGATTAGTAGTAGATGCAGATGGATTTCCGTCTACTTATTTTGGCGTACTGCCCATGCTTTTGAGCCTCTTCCTTTCTTTGTAGCATAGTTAGCATTGATTTGCGCCCGTAATCCTATCAATTGCCCAGCTGTGATTTGTTTACCTCGCATAGAAGTTTTATCGTCTTTTGGGAGAGAGACATCACTAGTGAACATCATGGGACCCCGGTCCATATTTCCACCACTATTACACACTCAATTTACTTCCTGCTTTTACTTTCCAGTTTAGCTATCACTATCTTTTATCTGTTGCGTTTGACCCTTTGGAAACAACAAGGCCGGAGAGATTGACAACCTCTCTGTACTCGTTGGGAGCATTGTTATTTGTTGTGTGTGCAGGTCCAGGTAAAGCAAGTGATTTTATTCAGACGGCGCATCACTTGTTGAACCACATACTTGTCGTTGTTGGAGTCCTACGGGAGACAAACCTTGGTATCTTTACTGAGGGAAATTACTCTACGCTACATCTAAACCTTCCACTTGGGGTAACCAACGAGGATTAGCATCAGTTAAGCAATAGACACTCACATTGGTATCCCAAAATTTCAAACATGTTTGACTTCATTTGACAAATATAATGTACTAGGTGAATCATTTCGAGCAAAAAAACCTGGAAATGAAAAACAATTCAAATGAACTCTAAATTGGATGAAACTTGACATGTTGGCATCATTTCATCAATAATGTGTGTGGTTAAATTTAAAGATGGTTATGATAAGAAAAACAGTGA
The DNA here is from genome assembly GCA_950022295.1 of Bromus sterilis. Classification (NCBI taxonomy): domain Eukaryota; kingdom Viridiplantae; phylum Streptophyta; class Magnoliopsida; order Poales; family Poaceae; genus Bromus; species Bromus sterilis. Next base: position 284,421,875 of record OX465597.1, read on the forward strand.
TACTTCGTGTACGAAGTTGTACCATTCACTTCGAAGCATCGGGGTTTCTACCGGAAACATCCACATTACAAATACAACATATTATTTTTAAGTGATTTTAACCCCAAACTTTTTATGTGTTCAACATTAAGCATTCACACTAACATCCTAAAATTAAAAACTGTTGCGACTTCATTCGCCAAATATTATGCATTTGGTGGTATGTTTTTTAACAAAATGCCCATGAAATTGAAAGTCGATTAACATGACCTCCGAATAGGATGAGATTTGACATGCTGTCATCATTCCATGAACATGGTACGTGGTAGAAATTTGAGAGGATTATGACAAAAACTGAAAGCACTTAGTGTATAAAATTGGGCCATTCATATTGAAATGTCAGGGTTTCTACGTGAAACAACCACATTACAAAGACAACATGTCTTTACAAAATCCTTTAGCCTCCATTTTTTGTGTGTGTTCAACATTAAGCACCCACACTAGTATCCTAAAATTTCAAACAATTTAGATTTCATTTGATAAATATAATGGAACAAGTGAATCATTTTCGAGCAACACGGCCCTGAAATTGTTAATCAATTCAAATGATATCTAAATTGGATGAAACTTGGCATGTTGTCATCATTTCACCAACAATGTATGTGGTGATATTTAAAGATGGTTATGATAAAAACTGGTGATACTTCGTGTACAAAACTCGACCATTCCCTTTGAATCATCAGGATTTCTAACAACAACCACATCACAAATACAACATATATTTTTTTAATGATTTGAATCCCAAACTTTTGATGTGTTCACAACTAAGAATTCACACTAACATCATAAAATTTCAAACAGTCTGGACCTCGTTCGATAAATATTATGCATTACTAATATTTTTTAGCAAAAGGACCATGAAATTAAAAGTCGATTAAAACAACCTCTAAACGTAATGAGATTTGGCATGCCGTCGTCATTTCATGAGCATGGTACGTGGTAAAAATTTGAGAGTATTATGAAAAAAACTGGTGGCACGTATTGTACGAACTGCATTATTTGAAAGTTGGTCAAACACTGGAAAACCCTGTTGACCGTCTCAAAAACCAGCCGGAAAAAATCTCGTAACCATAGCGCACAACCGTGGTCGTTAGATGTAACCTTAGCGATGAATGGCAGTCGCCGGATCTCAGCGCGATCTGCGAGGTGCTGGTTCTGTAACCTGATTGACTGGCTTTTATCAAAGTACAGGCACACAGTTTATAACAAAGAAGTGTATGGGATACAAAAACCTAAGTGCCAGGCACGCCTCCTAACGAAGGCTTCCGTCCGAATCTATAGTCAATCCACCACATCTGGATTTACCCACCTCCAGTGATTCAAGCACACAGTAGATTCCCCAACCCATCAATCGACATGGCTTCGACTCGAGGGCTCGTAGGGTCGCCTATCCCATCGCCCGGGTGGCTTCCAGAGGCAATGGTCCCGACGATGCTGCCATGCGCGCGTTCGGGGCGAGGCATCGTCTGATGACCGATTCCTCCATTAACCAGGCCGGCGCGAGCATCGCTTATTTCCTGGCTATTTCCATCATTCAGGTCGGTCATGCCTGATTGGCGACCCCTTTTCACTCCAGCACCCTGGCCGTCTCCCCCTCTCCACTCCGATCACACACGCCCATCGTGCAGCTACGGAAGCGGCCAGGGCATCTGCATTAGCCCGTACGGCGACGGAAGCCGCCGAAAGGGCGACGCAAGCCGCCAACAGGGCGGAGGCATACATCGATGCTGCGGCGGCCTCTCTTGACCAGCTCATTGACGTTCAGGAGGACAACTGGCCGACGATGGCCTCTTTGGACCAGTAGCTCATCGACGTTCAGGAGGCCAATAGGGAGGCGGCATACACCGATGTCGCGGCAGCCTCTTTGGACTAGCAACTCGTCGACGTTTAGGAGGCCAACAGGGCGGCGACCTCTCTGGACCAGTTGGACTAGTGGTATTTGTTTAATTAGGCGCCAGACTTTTATTATTCCAGTAGATCTTGAGTAAGAGCTATGTTAAGTCTAGTACCTTGTTTAACTATTGAGCTGGTTCGATTTAGCAAGTGTGAGCTTTGCTGATGACTCAGTTGTTTTCTCAAAATAACAGCTACTCTTAATATAATCAATGGCATGGATGCTCGCTATAATCTGGATAATTCACACCAAATTTCGAAGGTTCTCATACAAATATATTTTTAGTTTCGTCTGCGATACCACTTCTCCCGCCAGCCCCCCTCCCCACCTACCCAAAAATTTCACCAGCCGCGTGAATATCTAACCTGCCCCCTCCTTCCTTCCACCACCAAAGGTCGCATTTCCCCCTTCTTGTTCAGACCCTCCCTTGCTCCTCCTAGCGATGCGACCTATACGGCGCAGGCAACTCCAGCGAAGTGCTACATGGCGCAGTCCCCTTCTGCATACCGGGTGCGGCGACCTACACGGCGCAAATATCCATTCCGTATACCGTGCGCGGCGGCCTAGACTGTGTAGGCCGTCCACTCCCCTCCCTGCTAGCCGCACCTCTACGGTTCACCGCTTGCCCTGTTCCGATAAGATCTTGGCCGCCCTCCTCATGCGCATGCCCGTACTCCTCCATCGATCCTGTATGTCCTGACCATCAAATCATGGAGGAGACACTTGATGCGGATGCCACCTTCACGGCACCCCACGCGCCATCGCGTGATTTCCTTGAATCAAGGTCGTGCAGTCGTATGCTACGACGGTGTGGAGGGCGGCCACGATGAGGAAACCTCGCCTCCTTCCAATGGGAAGGATCCCATTGCCATCTTCATCGGTGACGAGTAGCTAGTTCTTAGCTTCCTAGATACATATGTTTAGTTAGATGTGCCACAGACTTAAATTATCTTTAGATCACCTTTTCCACATGTGTTGCTCATGCCTTGCATCTATTTTCTTCTTCCTTCGATTGCATCTGCAAATTATTATTTTGTTTGGATTACATCTACATCTTCAAGTAATTGAACTCATACTCTGTATAATGTTATCATGCAATGTGATACCAAAGTTAATTAGCGATCATTAACACATAAAAACATATTCATTTCCTATATTTGTTAGGCATGTTGTAGATACTTAGCTAGACTTTCCATGTCTTGAATCTGTTGGATTCTATGGTGTATTATGTATGCACGTGATTCGTCCCAAACGTATCTATAATTTCTTCTTGATCCATGCATGTTTTGTGTGATATTGCTATGCTTTTGATACACTTTCATACACTTTTGATCATATTTGGACTAACCTATTAACTCAGTGCACCCTAGTGCCAGTTCCTATTTTTTGCTGTCTTTTTATTTCAGGTTTCCCCCTTATTAAAAGTGCTCCAAAATTTCTGGAAAAATCCAATAAAAATGAGCGTACGAGAACCTTCCAAAGCCCCGAAGGAGAGCTAGGGGCCACCCTGGTGCCTAGGCGGCCAGGGGGCGCGGCCCCACCCTAGGCCGCGCCAGGGGGGCTGGACCCCTGGTGGGGCCCCTGGCTGCCCCCCTTCGCCTATATATTTCCTTCGCCCCGAAACCTCCGAAGAAAGAACCCTTTTTCGCGATCTCGCCTCTGTTCCGCCGCCGCTGCGCTTCCAAGATCGGGAGCATCAGAAGACCTCTCCCCGGCACCCTGCCAGAGGGAGGATTGACCTCCGCGAGCTTCTACATCACCATGGATGATTCCCGGATGATCCGTTAGTAGTCCACCTTGGACCATGGGTCCATGATAAGTATCTATGTGATGTTCTCCTCCCCCTCTTTGTTCTTCATTGATTAGACCTTGTGAGATTCCCTACATGATCAATGCACATATGTAATTCTTTCTGTTATTGCTATGTTGAGTTTGCTGGTATCTGATGGATTATGAGACTATGTTCAGATTGTGATGAGTAATATATTTGGTTCTTCTCTTTTATATTTGTGTTGTTGAGTACTTCTTGCATGTTCTCCGTTGATTTTTATTACTTTGGCCAAGTGTTAGATTGCAACTCCAAGAGGGACCGTTATGCTTGATTGTGGGTTCATGCCCCCTGATGACTAGCTTGAGTGACAGAAACATGAGTCTAGGGGATGTGTTGTTGCCACAAGGGGAAAACAATGATACTTGTAACCGCGGTTGCAAGGATTGTTTACTTTACGCAAAAGTTCTTTTAATGCAGTTTTCTGTTGCTATGGGTTTACACTTTGGGTGGGGCTCGCAACTTAATACTATCGAGATGTTCTTGATAGATATATCAAGGTGGATGATTAGTAGTAGATGTAGATGGATTTCGGTCTACTTATTTTGGCGTACTGCCCATGATTTTGTGCCTCTTCCTTTCTTTGTAGCATAGTTAGCATTGATTTGCGACCGTAATCCTATTAATTGCCCAGCTGTGATTTGTTTACCTCGCACAGCAGTTTAATCATCTTTTGGGAGAGAGACATCACGAGTGAACATCATGGGACCCCGGTCCATATTTCCACCACTGTTACACACTCAATTTACTTCCTTCTTTTACTTTCCAGTTTAGCTATCACTATCTTTTATCTGTTGCGTTTGACCCTTTGTAAACAACAAGGCCGAAGAGATTGACAACCTCTCTGTACTCATTGGGAGAAAAGTTATTTGTTGTGTGTGCAGGTCCAGGTGAAGCAAGTGATTATATTCAGACGGCGCATCACTTTCCGAACCACCTACTTGCCGTTGTTGGAGTCCTACGGGAGACAAACCTTGATAACTTTACTGAGGTGAATTACTCTACGCTACATCTAAACCTTCCGCTTGGGGTAACCAACGAGGAGTAGCATCAGTTAAGAAATAGACACTCACACTGGTATCCCAAAATTTCAAACATGTTTGACTTCATTTGAAAAATATAATGTACCAGGTGAATCATTTCGACCAAAACAACCCTGGAAATGAAAATCAATTCAAATGAACTCTAAATTGGATGAAACTTGACATGTTGTCATCATTTCATCAACAATGTGTGTGGTTATCGGAGTCCTACAGGAGACGATCTTAAATCTTGGTATCTTTGCCAAGGGAAATTTGCTGCTATCTACATCTCACCTTTCACTTGGGGTAACCAACGAAGGGCGAGAAGCCGTTATCACCTCTCGCGCATCAGCAGGAACCTGTTATCATTGACTGCATGCCAATTCTTACATTACCTAATCATGATGTACTTTATGCAATTTCAGGGTAGTAATGGATGACTATGAGATTTACAACCGAGGTATGCACATGGTCTAAATGGCTTATATCCAAGTGTACAATTGAAGGAAAAATGACACTGCTCATGTTCTAATATTTACATTTTGCTTGTAGCTCCCTTTTTCATAGGACTAGATCCATTGTTCGACCCATTTTGCATCTGAGGAAACGAGGTGACCATGGCTATCAATAAAGTCAAGAAACTTAAAAAATTGTAAGGATAAAGAAACTGGCCACGAAAGACAACAAACTCTTTGTCTGCACAATGAAGAAGGCTTCAGTATCATATAGGATGGTACTAATTTACATCCCTACCTTATTTTCCCCTACACACACAATTTCCATACTGAAAACTATATTTATGCATATCTTTGTATTCAGTCTTTTCAGAAGCAGCTTACCGATGATTATCTATCAAACCACCTATATGGCCAAGAGGCAAGAAAGGTTTTTGTACAACACCCGCCCTATAATATTGAAGCCTTCCTAAAGAGGGAAAACGATGGGCGGGAAATCATCCACAGGAGCTGGACTAAAGTTGCAAAGGCCTTTAACATTCTCGAAGGCTCAATTTTTGCATTCCGCTTTGACAGTTTTCCACATGAGATTCATCTGTCTATCTACCGACTATGATGTTGTACTTTGCAAATATTGTTTCTGTATTGCGGCCTGGTGTACTTGATATGCGAGAGATGATAATTGCTTCTCGCCCTCCGTTTGTTACCCCAAGTGGAAGGTGAGATGCAGCGTAGCAGCAAGTTTCCCTTGGTGAAGATACCAAGGTTGAGAGTATCGACCAGTAGGACTCCGATAATGATAAGTAGGTGGTTCGGCAAGTGATGCACCGTCTGAAGATAATCACTTGCTTCTCCTGGACCTGCACACAGAAACAAATAACTTTTCTCCCAAAGAAGTTCAGAGAGGTTGTCAATCTCTCCGGTCTTGTTGTTTACAAAGGATCAAACACAAGGGATAATGATAATGGCGATAGCAACTAGAAAGTAAAAGCAAGAAAGTAAATAAGCGTGTAAACAGTGATGAGAATATGGACCGGAGCCCCGTGATGTTCACTAGTGATGTCTCTCTCCCAAAAGAAGATAAAACTGCTATGCGAGGTAAACAAATTACAGCTGGGCAATTGACAGGAGTATAAACACACCGCATTGCTAAAATGCTACAAAGAAAGGACGAGGCTCAAAAGCATGGGCGGTACGCTGAAACAAGTAGACCGAAATCCAACTGCATCTACTACTATTTATCCACCTTGAGATATCTATCCAGAACATCTTGCTGGTATTAAGTTGCGAGCCCCACCCAAAGTGTAAACCCAAAGAACCAGATAACTGCATTAAAAGCACTTTGCGTAAAGTAAACAATCCTTGCAACCGCGGTTACAAGCTCCGTTATTTTCCCCTTGTGGCAGCATCGCATCCCCTAGACTCATGTTTCTGTCACTCAAGCATGTCATCGGGGGGCATGAACCCACAATCGAGCATAACATTCCCTCTTGGAGTTACTACCTACTACTTGGCCAAAGCAATAAACAGCAACGGAGAACATACAAGAATTACTTAAGAACGACAATACAACACATAAGAACCAAATATATTACTCAATCACAATCTGAACATAATCTCATAATCCATCAGATCCAAGCAAACTCACCATAGCAATAGCACAAAGATTACATATGTGCCTCGATCATGTAGGGCAGCTCAAGAGGACTAAACCATGAAGAACAAAGAGGGGAGGAGAACATCGCATAGCTACTGATCACGGACCGATGGTCCAAGGAAAACTACTCAAGGCACATCCGGGAAGCGTCCATGGTGGAGGGGAAGCTCCAGGACGTCAATCCTCCCTCCGGCAGGGTGCCGGTTAGAAGTGTGTTGGCGCTCCCGATCTTGGAAGCGCGGCGTCGGCGGAACAGAGGCGAGATCGCGAAAAAGGGTTCTGTCTTCAGGGGTTTCGTGTCATGGAGATTAAATAGGCGAAGGGGGGCAGCCAGGGGGCCCACGAGGTGTCCAGGCGGCCACCCGGGCGGCCCCACCCTAGGCTGCGCCACCTGGACAGAAATTTGCTTGATACGCGAGAGATGATAATTTCTTCTCGGCCTTCATTGGTTACCCCATGGAAGGTGAGATGCAGCGTAGTGGCAAGTTTCCCTTGGTGAAGATACCAAGGTTGAGAGTATCGACCAGTACGACTCCGATAATGATAAGTAGGTGGTTCGGGACATGATGCGCCGTCAGAAGATAATCACTTTCTTCTCCTGGACCTGCACATAGAAACAAATAACTTTGCTCCCAACGAAGTTCAGAGAGGTTGTCAATCTCTCCGATCTTTTTTTTTACAAAGGATCAAACACAAGGGATAATGATAATGGTGATAGCAACTAGAAAGTAAAATCAATAAATTAAATAAGCATGTAAACACTGATGAGAAATTGGAGCTGGGTCCCGTGATGTTCACTAGTGATGTCTCTCTCCCAAAAGACGATAAAACTGCTATGCGAGGTAGACAAATTACAGATGTGAAATTGACAGGAGTATAAACGCACCGCAATGCTAACTATTCTACAAAGAAAGGACGAGGCTCAAAAGCATGGGCGGTACGCCTAAACAAGTAGACTGAAATACAACTTCATCTACTACTAATTATCCACCTTGAGATATCTATCGAGAACATCTCGCTGGTATTAAGTTGCGAGCCCCACCCAAAGTGTAAACCCAAAGTAACAAATAAGTGCATTAAAAGAACTTTGCGTAAAGTAAACAATCCTTGCAACTGCGGTTACAAGCACCGTTGTTTTCCCCCTTGTGGCAACAGCACATCCCCTAGACTCATGTTTCTGTCACTCAAGCATGTCATTGAGGGGCATGAACCCACAATCGAGATAACGTTCCCTCTTGGAGTTACTACCTACTACTTGGCCAAAGCAATAAACAGCAACGGAGAACATGCAAGAATTACTTAAGAACGACAATACAAAAGATAAGAACCAAATATATTACTCAATCACAATGTGAACATAATCTCATAATCCATCAGATCCCAGCAAACTCAGCATAGCAACACCAGAAAGATTACATATGTGCCTCGATCATGTAGGGCAGCTCACGAGGACTAAACCATGAAGAACAAAGAGGGGAGGAGAACATCACATAGGTATTGATCACGGACCCATGTTCCAAGGAAAACTACTCACGGCACATTCGGGAAGCATCCATGGTGGAGGGGAAGCTCCCGGAGGTCAATCCTCCCTCCGGCAGGGTGCCGGGAAGAAGTCTGCTACCGCTCCCGATCTTGGAAGTGCGGCGGTGGTGGAACAAAGGCGAGATCGCGAAAAAGGGTTCTGTCTTCGGGGGTTTCGCGTCACACAGATTAAATAGGCGAATGGGGGCAGCCAGGGGGGCACCAGGAGTCCAGGCGGCTACCCGACGCGGCCCCACCCTAGGCCGCACCAGGTGGCCGCCTGGGCACCAGGTGGGGCCCCTCTGGCCTTCCTTCGGGGCTTTGGAAGATTCCGTTGCGCTGATTTTTTATCCGGATTTTCCTGAATTTTTGGAGCACTTTTAATATGGGGGAAACCTGGAATAAAAAAACAACAGAAAACAGGAACTAGCACTGTGGTGCACTGAGTTAATAAGTTAGTCCAAATATGATCAAAAGTGCATGAAAGTGTATCTAGATCATAGCAATATCACAGAAAACATGCATGGAACAAGAAGAAATTATAGATACGTTTGGAACATATCAACATCCCCAAGCTTAATTCTTACTCGTCCTCGAGTAGGTAAATGATAGCAAGCATACTTTCTGTGGTGACATGTTAGCAACCATATAAGAACTTTGAAAAGTAAAGCAATCAAGGTATGTGATTCAATTCAAGTCATAACATGCAAGAGTCTTATTAGAACTGAAACAAGCAACGAACAAACATTAGGTGCAAGAGCTCTCGCTGTCCGTGACTCAAATGTCTCCAAATGGTGTTTGCGTGCAAGAAGAGGGATAGGGAATAAGAGAAAAATTAATTTTTTTGAGAACTCAATCTACTAAAGTTTCACACTTGGTCTTCTTTGGAATCTTATCTTGACTTGTCCCCGGACCACTAGCCAGGTACAAGTCAATTTGATCCACACCTTCTCGATATTTTGAGCACTCATGCAATGGATGAGCGTAAGCACGAAAGTTGACACTTAAGATGGCAAAGAGAGAAGTATGGTGGAGGAGGAAGACAAAAAGGTGAGAAGGGCTCACATCAATGAGGACAATCATAGGCGAGAAGGCCAAATGATAGATATGATGTGAGGACTAGAGATTGCCATGCAACAGATGCACATATGAGCTAAGAAAAGCTCTCCAATGGAACTAGTGGGGGTGCATCCAACTTACTCGCTCATGAAAACCTAGAGCTCTTTTGAGGAGGCTCATCCTTGGAATATGCAAGCCAAGTTCTATATTGTGAAGGTCCCCACATAGCTATACGCATGTATGATCATCTCTATGGAGTACAAGGGTAAGAGGGAGTACTAGTGTGGATCTTTCAAAAGGATAGTAGTGTTGCCCCTTTCTCTCTTTTTATTTCTTTTTCTCTTTTTCTATTTTTTGTATTTTTTGGTGGCCTGAATGGCTCTTTCTATTTAACTCTCATTTGTCCTCTTTGGGATCTTTTGTTTTGTCCACTTTGGGATCTTTTGCTCACTTAAGGGCAACACTCTATTTTACAAGAGGGTATAGAAGATCTTCACACTTTACAAGGTACTCAAACATAAAGAAGATGCAGCTATCATGATGTATGCAATGTATGCCTCTGCCAGTGTAGCAGGAACATGTATGACATGAAGATCAAGTCATGAAGAGGTGGATGTTGCATGGCAATATATCTCGGAAAGGCTATGGAAATGCCTTGATAGGTAGGTATGGTGGCTATTTTGAGGAAAGATATAGGGAGGTTTATGATGACAGATCGTATCATGCCAAGTGTTTGGATGCACCGGCAAAGGTGGACGCCAACTCTCGGAATGAGAAGAAGGCAATGCATGTGTCGGGACCCGTGGTTAGCGTATGTGTAACAGCCCAGATTTCACAAAAATTAAAAATTTTGTTTTCGGTGTGAATTGTTTGATTGTCTGATTTGTTCGCAGTGTTTGCATCCCCGATTTATCGATCGGCGATTATTTTTCCCCTCTGATCTCGTACCGGACGGAGACCGACCCTTGTCACCCTGGCGCCCCGGCCCAGCAGCCTGGCCCGAGCCCAGCCGCCTCCACTTCTCCTGGGCCGAGCCCAGCTAAGGGTGAGGCCCATTTTTTTCTTTTTGTTGTTTTATTTTTTTCCTATCTGTTATGTATTTTTTTTCTAAGTCTGGAGTTTTTATTACTGTTTAGCTGTTTTGCGATTAGATTAACGATCAAACCGTAGCCCGAATCGTGTTGCGCCCAAATTATGAATTGCTCAGTTTTATGTGCTCTTTCGTTCGTATGTAGAAAGTTTTTCCGTTTGAGCCCGTCTAGATAATTTAATTCTGCGTCGAAGTGGTGATATTGATGTTAATGTGCTGCTGTCGCTGAAAACTGTTAATTTGTTGCAACTTCGGGTGACGGTTGCGTCGCAACCGTTCATCGGAATTGAGTGATTCCAATTGCATATTGTTAAGCATCATGTATACTTCCATTATATTTATTGCATTGTCATGATATGCTTTCTGGTCATATATATTTTGAGCTCTAAAGGTTCTATCCCGCTTTTTTTGACAGGCACCTCTGTTTTTCTCTAAGTCTGTAACATTCTGATGCCATGTTGCATGCTTAATATCTTTTGATCTATGATGCCTATTTTCATGATTCTTTTTGTCAAGCCTTCCCTGTCATGACTACTTTAGTTCCATGTCATTTGTGAGCATGTTTGCATTAATTATCCTGTTTATGCATTTCTCTAAAGTGTGCTTCCTGATGTTGGCAGATTGTGCCCGTAACTTGTTTTGCTTATATCTTTTGATCCGTAACTCCGTTTGGGGTGTTCTTTATATGTAACTTCATTGGTTTTTCGTGTACTTTGTGTTTATGCTATTTTTTGCTTCTGTTAACCAACCTAAAATATGGTTTAGGGCAGATCAGTACCAAACCCTTTAATTGTTGTGGGGCAAGTAGTGTTATGCATGTTTAGGGGTTGCCTCACTTAAAATGACTAGCCTAGGTAGTTTACTTGGTGCTTAACCTTTTGCCATGTTTGTGTGCTATGCCATGCTTTCTTGAGTTGCCATGTTAATAACCGTTGGTTGATCACCTGTAGCTAAGCAACTTGAACGACCGTATATGTGCGGTATCGTCGTGTGTGATGAGTACTCCACTTAACCTGTTAGTAACCGCTCTCGACGGTAGGTGCGATGTCTCGTGTTGCCTTCTTGTTGATGCTTGCTCGTGTTTGCCTCGTAGTAATAGAGTGCTTGCTCGTTGTTTGCTTTCCAGTGTTTACCGTCTTGTGTGCTTCCGCGAGTACCTTCGGAGACGTTGCGAGCTTGCGATCAACTACACCTTCGGAACCCGACTTATCAACAGGCAAGGACTATGCATTACTTATGATCCATTCTATTTCAACCAGCAGTTTGCATGCTAGTCTAGGTTAGGTTCGATGTTTGATCCTACCACATGTTTACAGCCTCTTTCAGACCGATACAGCCATGTCCCTTCCCAGCAAACCTTGTACTTCTATGTTACTATTGCTCGTTGCTCAGCCCCTGCTTAGTATGCATGCCTAGGATGCTACGATGTTACCCTGTTACTCCTTGGTTTGGGATATCACATTATCATTATTATATTGTTGTTGATGATATGATTATTATAATGTTGACTATATTCGACGAAGGATGGAAGGTCTAGGCTATCCCGCCCCGACGCTTTGTTCCATTCGAGTCACCTAGGATCCGAGTTCCGGGTATTGGTTTTAAGACTGAGCGCGCCTAACCGCGTGTGGGATTTTATGGGGTCCCCTTTTCTTACCTACCTAGCTTCAAACATTTCTAGTGGTCACCCAAGCTGTTTTACCATTTGAAACCGTGTGTGTGCTGGTCAGCTGCCAGTAGTTTTCAAACCAACCCGGACCAGCGAGGACATAGTTCCCTTGCTGGCCCACCTTGTTCAGCTGAGGACCCGGTTTCCCATGTGTGATTAACCGGCTATCCAAACCTGAGACAGACGGTAGAGACTGATTCGAGAGCGCGGCCGACTTTTGAGTTGGGTGTCAAATCACCAGGGGCCACCCGGATTTGTTCGCTGTTAGTTAGAGGGACCTGTCGTTTCGGATCTCTCGGAACTAAATCATAAAATGGTTGCCTATAATGGGTAGCAACTGAGAGAGATGGGCGTGCGTGCGGAGCCTTGTAATGGGCAGTTGGTACACCCCTGCAGGGTTAAATCTTTTCGAGAAGCCATGTCCACGGTTATGGACGACTTGAGACCTACTCCTCGTTCATAGACAAAAACAGCTGAGATAATCTTAATATAATTTGATCAATGTGTGTGTGCCTTGACTGCTTCTTCTTCGTCGGGATGCGAAGAGGAGGACAAGGATAGGATAGGTGTTATGGTTGCGTATGTAGGTGGGTAGCAGACTTGTTGGAGGCGATTCCTCATCGAATTCTTGGCTTATTATGTTACTCTCTAGATCGTTAGCCACTTCATAAATGCTAGTGCGGCAGCAACCTCACCACTTACCCCTTCCTTACCGTAAACTACTAGTTGTCCTAGAAGGACGAGTGATGAAGTCCTTGCTGGGTCAGATGACCACTACAGTTGGATGCTGAGTACTTCTGTACTCATGATACTACCCCCAAACTCTTTTCAGGGTTCTTGATCGACAACAGGTATGCTGATCGACGTTTCACGTGGAGACTCGACAACGACTAGTTAGGCGGATCCCGGCAAAGGGCCTAGACCCGTGTGGTTATGGGGATCGATGTTTTTCTCTTTGCCACTAGGCATTTGATTGTAGTCTGTACTCAGACATGTATCTTCCGCTGTTATATTGTATTTAAGGAAGTTGTATGCCGATTGTATGAGATGGTGTACCCTTGTATCTGTAATGTTGTGATATCATGTTGGAAATCCGGGGCATATGGCTATGTCATATGTCGCGGTGGGACCTATATGTGCTTCGTCCCCGGATCTGGATGGAAACATCTAGATATGGAACAGTACCACATATCGGGCCTTACAACTTGGTATCAGAGCCTTGCCGACCGTAGGATCCCTTTTCTGGCCGAAGTCGAGTCTAGACAAAAACTATCTTGTAGTTACTAAGTTAGTTATCGGAGAGTAGGATTCTTTTTACTCCTTACCCTTGCTCTGGTCAGGACAAGTGTCATAAGTGTTTTATTCTCATCTTATCCCCTTCAAAACTCTAGGATCTCGAGTGTGTGGAGTGTCGGAACCGTTACAATGCCTTGCTTGCAGCGTATTGTCTCGATTCCGAGCTCAGGTTGGGAATTTTTATAGTACCTTTAGCATTCTCTGATTCTGTACATCATCTTGGTCGTCCTTTGCCCTCCATCCTTTTGCCCGGTGTTTTCACGACTTGCGTCGAAAATCACTGTCCTTTGATCTAGCTTTCGTTTTCGTTCTTCCTCTTGAACACCTGGTGGTTTCGTTTTCCGACGTAACCATCTCCCTGCGGAAAGTGTCTCGACGGAGTTTTGTAATGACCCAATTCACATAGAATTGAAGTCTCTGTGCTCAAGTGCCAGTCCCTGGATCGAACTCGCTGGCACACACAGTATCATAGATGTATATCAAAGTACAAGTGCATCGTTCTCAAGGCTAGCTTATTCAACATAAATATAGCGGAAGCAAAAACAAGTAACATGGAGTCCCATCAAAAGCCACAAGCGAACATGCTGAGTGTAGACCCGCAACCCTAAACGCACCTTACTGGTCGTTTGAAAAACCAGCAACACCGAAGGTTACAGCCCGACAACGGGTCAGTACATCTGATTTGTACGGCAAGTGACACGGAAAAGTTTATATAAATGACCTACAACTACATGCAAGGTGAGTCAAAGGAAAGTCTTATGGTTTTGTTTTGCAGAAAGCCAATTTTCTACTGAACTAAACTAGTCAAAATTTTAAGTTGAATTCTACCTGAAACACACAACAACCCATGCTACTCTTTCCCACCAAAATTATTATTAAGTGGTCATCTGTCAAGATCATACAACAACAGTACTGACTAGTTGCTCAAAGTTCGTCCGTAACCGTGGACACGGCTAATCATGATCAGTTTATACGCTCTGCAGAGGTTGTACACGTTCCCCACTGGACTCAACCCGAAGATTGAGACGAAGACTTTCCGAAGAGGTTGCCTCCACCCTTTGGTAGCCGGTACACCTAACACACATCTACATCAGCTAGCTACCAGGGCCAGGTTCCCCACAACGTACTTGTGCTAAGCCAGAACCCATATAGCCAGTGGCTGTACACGGAAGCTACTAATAATATTTCCTGTCTGATCTTTTTGAGCCTGGACGGCGCCCACTACGTTCAGAGGGTAGACACCATGTCGCACCCGGTTCACCACCATAACAACCATTGGGTGCATTTAACCCCGGCACTGTCCTTAGACAAGGCACAGCCACCGGGATGCAATCCGCCCGTCCAGAAGTGATTTCTATTTATTATAAAGTTGCTACACAAATTATTAAATAGCTCACATGCACTCCATGAATTCTCACAACCCAAACCACGTCTACAAAGCATAACAATAAATTAACAACACGTGCTAGGTTGATCTACCAATACAAGTCAAGACATGTGGCTATCCTAACTGGTTTTGCAGCAACAGTAAAGTAAACTACCTATCATGCAATAGGGTGATATTCTTAACATAATGCATATAGAAAATATAGGTATGAGTATGGTCAAAGCATCACTTGCCTTCTTCCTGTTCCTGACGATCACAATCCTCACAAAACGAGGCGGTGCACTCCGGACAATCTGTACGAGCAAACATAGCACCAATCAACATATATTCAATACAAATATGCACAAACAGTAGTAAACATTCCAGTAACAGTAGAAAAACTTGCCTAATAGAAGCTAAACTTAAAGTACTCGACAAAATAAAACCAACGCAAAAAGAAACGGCGCAAACGGGCGCACCGTTAAAAAGATACGGCCACCGGAAGTTCAAATTTGGATCTTCTTGGGATTCAAATTTTAAAACTTCAAACTTCTGTAAAACTTAGTCTACTGGTTAGAAAATTTCATCACGGTCGCAACGCAACTGGAATTACTCGATTCCGAGTTACGGTTAAAAAGTACTCGCGAAAACGGTACCGGGTGAAATCGCGGTCTATACTGCGAAAAGGACCCAAACGTAAATAAAATAACTTGTAAAAACGTGATCGGGTCCCTGGCCGGATGTGAATCCGGATCTGGCCGGAGTTCCGGCCGGCGAGCGGCGCGGCACAGCCGGCGGGCGGCGGGGCACATCCGGCGGCTGGCCGGCGCGGCGCGGTGGCGAGGAGGCGCAGGGCTCACCAGGCGGCGGCGAGGCGACGGCGCGGCGGTGGCGCTCCAGGCAGCGGTGGCTGCCGGCGGCGGCGGCGGCGCGAGTCGGCGGGTTCGGGCGGCGACGTCGCGGTTCGGGCGAAACACTAATCGCCCGCGGGTACGCGGGTATTTATAACCTGCTCTGCGGATATATTTTTTTAATCTGAAATAAAAATAAATTTGGCGAGGCGAAAAAAAAACAGAACGGCCCATTAGGCCCAAAATAATTTTAGAAAAATCACGGATAATTATTTCTTATTTCCGTCTTCACCAACATTTTTAAAATAATAAAATTGAATTTTTGGCTTTACCAAAATATTAAATAAAATCAAAAACTTTGCAACTTATTTTTAAATATTTTTAAATACTTTTCCGGCCATTTTAAAATACCGAAAAACTCTAAAAAAGATTTTAAAACTTTTCCGGAGCATAAAAAAATTCCCAAAATATTTTTAGAAATTATTTATAACCCCAAAGTAAATTTAAAAAGTCTCCAAAAATATTTTAAACTATTTTCCAACAATTTAAAAATGGGGATAAGTCCTTTTATATCCTGACCAGCGAACTGCCATGTGTTGAAAAATATTTAAAAATATTTTAAAACTCCAGAAAAATATGCGGAACAGCATGAGATGCATATGATGATCTATTAACATCCAAATTTAGAAAATTGGGATGTTACAAACCTACCCCCCTTAAGATGAATCTCGTCCTCGAGATTCGGGCTGGCTAGCAAAGAGATGCGGGTGGTCTTGCTTCAGATCTTCTTCACGCTCCCAAGTTGCTTCCTCTTTGGTATGATGATCCCACTGAACCTTGCATAGCCTGATTGTCTTGGTGCGGGTAACTCTTTCTGCAGTCTCCAGAATCTTCACAGGTTTCTCCTCATAAGTCAAGTCACTCTCCAACTGTATTGCCTCAAGTGGCACTGTATCTCTCAAAGGAATATCTGCCATCTCTGCATGACACTTCTTCAGCTGGGATACGTGAAACACATCATGAACTCCTGACAAAGCTTCTGGCAACTCCAACTCATAAGCTACCTCTCCCCGGCGCTCCAAGATCTTGTAAGGCCCCACAAAATGTGGTGCTAACTTGCCCTTGATTCCAAACCTCTCTATTCCGCGAATTGGTGAAACTCTGAGATACGCACGGTCTCCAACCTCATAGGTTACATCCTTGCGCTTCGCATCTGCATAACTCTTCTGCCTGGACTGTGCTATCTTCAGCCTATCACGGATCAACTTGACCTTCTCCTCAGCATCTCTGATCAGGTCAGGTCCAAACAACTGACGTTCTCCTACCTCATCCCACATCAACGGAGTCCTGCACTTCCTGCCATATAGTAACTCGAATGGTGCCATCTGAAGACTAGCCTAGTAACTGTTGTTGTATGAGAACTCAGCATACGGTAAGTTGTCATCCCAACTCGAACCATAATCCAACGCACAAGCTCTCAACATATCTTCCAAGATCTGATTGACTCTCTCGGTCTGCCCATCTGTCTGAGGATGGAACGCTATACTGAACTCCAGCCTAGTGCCCAAGGTCTCATGCAACTGACCCCAAAACTTCGAAGTAAAATGAGTACCTCTATCAGACACAATCTTGCTGGGCACTCCATGCAAACACACGATCCTGGACATATAAATCTTGGCTAGCTTGGCACTGTTGTAAGTTGTCTTTACTGGAATGAAGTGAGCAACCTTGGTCAAACGATCAATAATCACCCAAATAGAATCATATCCTGACCGAGTCCTGGGTAAACCCGTAATAAAGTCCATACCTATCTGATCCCACTTCCAATCTGGTATAGGCAAAGGCTGCAAAAATCCTGCTGGCTTCTGATGCTCAGCTTTGACTCTCTGGCACACATCACACAAAGCAATATACTGGGCTATCTCTCGCTTCAGGCTAGGCCACCAAAATCTCTCCCTCAAGTCCAAATACATCTTGGTATTCCCGGGATGAATAGAATAAGGTGAATCATGTGCCTCCTGAAGAATCAACTTCCTGATCTCTGCATCTTGCGGTACACAAATGCGCTTCTCAAACCAAATGGCTCCATGCTCATCCTCACGGAAACCCTCTGCTTTACCTTTGGTCATATTCACCTTTATCTCATCAATTTCTGCATCACCCTACTGAGCCTCTCTGATTCTTTCCAACAGATTTGGATTCACCTCCAATGTTGCCACATTTCCCTTAGGAACTATCTCCAACCTGAGATTCTTGAACTGCTCACATAACTCACGTGGCATATCCTCAACATTAGCAACATTGATATGACTCTTACGGCTTAATGCATCAGCAACCACATTCGCTTTACCAGGATGATACTGCACCTTCAAATCATAATCCTTAATAAGCTCCAGCCATCTACTCTGCCTGAGATTCAATTCCTTCTGAGTACAGATATACTTCAAACTCTTATGATCAGTAAAAATATCACAATGATTACCAACAAGATATTGCCTCCACGTTTTCAATGCATGAACAACTGCAGCTAAATCCAAATCATGTGTAGGATAGTTTTGCTCATGGTTCTTAAGCTGACGTGAAGCATAAGCAACAACTCTACCCCCTTGCATCAAAACACAACCAAGTCCTCGACGAGATGCATCACAATATACTTGGAAATCCTTATGTATATCAGGCAAACATAAAACAGGTGCAGTCACTAACCGTTTCTTCAACTCCTGAAAGCTGGTTTCACATGCCTCACTCCAAACAAACTTATTCTCTTTCTTCAACAGCTCAGTCATTGGTTTAGCAAGCTTGGAGAAATTCTCAATGAACCTCCTTTAATATCCTGCAAGACCCAAGAAACTGCGAATGTCCCCAACTATCGCGGGTGTCTCCCATTCTCTAACTGTTGAAACCTTGGATGGGTCCACAGCTACTCCTTCTCCTGACACAACATGTCCAAGGAATCCTACCTCCTTCAACCAAAACTCGCACTTGCTGAACTTGTCATACGACTTGTGCTCCCTGAGCTTCTCCAATACTAAATGCAGATGTGCCTCATGCTCTTGCTCATTCTTGGAATACACCAATATATCATCAATGAACACCACAACGAATTTATCCAAGAACTCCATAAACACCTTGTTCATCATATTCATGAAGTATGCAGGAGCATTAGTCAATCCAAATGACATAACGGTATACTCATACAACCCATACCTTGTAGTAAAAGCAGTCTTCGGAATATCCTTCTCCCGAATCTTCACTTGATGATAACCAGAACGAAGATCAATCTTAGAGAATACACAAGCTCCCTCCAACTGGTCAAATAGATCATTAATCACAGGTAAAGGATACTTGTTCTTGATAGTGACATCATTCAGAGAACGGTAATCCACACACATCCTCTGGGTTCCATCCTTCTTCTCAACAAACAACACTGGAGATCCCCAAGGTGACGAGCTTGGGCGAATGAAGCCCTTTGCCTGCAACTCTCTAATCTGCTCCTTCAATTCTGCAAGTTCCTTAGCGGGCATCCTATACGGTCTCTTAGAAATAGGCCTCGTGCCTGGTATTAAATCAATAAGGAACTCAATCTCCCTATCCGGTGGCATACCTGGCAACTCCTCCGGAAACACATCCGGATAATCCCTCACAACACGCACATTATCCAGGCTACCCCCCTTAAGAGAATTCACCTGAGCGTGCTGATGCTTATACTTGGACACATATCTGATCTTCTGCCCATTCGGTGTACGGAGAGTGATAGACCGACTGGCACAATCAATAACACCTTGGTACTTGGCTAGCCAATCCATGCCCAATATAACATCCAAACCTTGTGACTTCAATACAATCAAATCTGTAGGAAAAACATGCTTCCCTATGGCTAGACTCAACTGATAGCATCCCAAGCTAGCTGACATCTCCGCTCCCGGTGAACTTATGAGCATAGATGACTTAAGAACTACGATAGGTAACTCATGCTTATCCACAAATACCCCCGATATGAAAGAATGAGATGCACCAGAATCAAAAAGAACAAGTGCGGGTACTGAATTGATAAAGAACTTACCAATCACAGCATCAGGCTCATCATAGATCTCCTCCACGTTGACATGGTTCACATGCCCCTTGTTGAAAGGATTGGGCTTGACGACTCCATTCCCATTGGACTCTGGGCAGTCTGTGGCATAGTGTCCCATGTTCTTGCACTTGAAACACTGGATGTGACTCAAGTCCTTTGGTTCCTGGCCATTCTGACGGTTGCTTCCATTGCCTCCATTGGCTCCATTGCTTCTCCCATTCCCATTGTTCCTTCCATTGCCATTTCCATTGCCATTGCCATTCTTGTTACCATTGTGGTGGTTGTGGCCATTATGGTTGTGACCATTTCCACCATGATGGTTATGTCCTCCACTTTGAACATGTCCATTTCCACCATTGTGGTTATGTCCATGGTTATGTCCTCCATTGCCACCATAAGAAGTATGTGGCTTCTGATGCGGTCCAGAGTTATACTTGCCACCATTGTTGTTGTTGTACTTTCTCTTGCGGTTCTCAATGGCCTGTTGCTTTCCTTCCAACACAATAGATTTGTCTATGAGCCCCTGGCAGTTAGCAAAAGTAGCCACTATCAACTGGACTCCCAACTCATCATTCAGCCCCTCCAAGAACTTCTCCTGCCTTGCTGCATCATTCCTGACATCATCTGGAGCATATCTTGCAAGCTTGTTGAACACCTCAACATACTCGGCCACTGAACGGCCTCCCTGACGTAAACTGCGGAACTCCTTCTTCTTTAAGCTCATGGCGCCTGCTGAAACATGTGTGGCGCGAAAAGCAGACTGGAACTGCGCCCAAGTGATGGTGTCGATGGGATAAGTCAGCAAGTAGTTGTCCCACCGTGCTGCGGCAGGACCCTCCAGCAAATGTGAGGCAAACCTCACTCTCTCTGCCTCGGTACAGCCAACTGTCTCCATGTTCCGGCCCACTGATCGAAGCCAGTCATCCGCCACTATGGGCTCAGGAGTGCTAGAGAACCTTTGAGGATTCAACCTCAGGAACCTCGCAAGTGTGTCCACAGGTGGTGGTGGCGGCGGCGCATTGTTGTTGTTGTTGCCCATGTTCTGAGTGAGCAACTGGATCAAGTGAGCTTGCCCTTGAAGTAACTGCTGCATGTAAGCTGGCACTCCATTGTTGTTGTTCACATTCCCCGTGGGATCACGTCTCGGCGGCATCTGTTGGGAAAGAATAGGTAAGTTGTAGACAGAAAGTAGCTAGGTAAATATATCCTACCCCATATGCTTATGATGATCATGGCAAGCATTATATATACAATACATATATCACCAATCAACTTCACCAAACAATATCACCATAGCATCAAACATATAACAATCATCAACCAATGCACTCATACGAAAAACCATCACATATCACACCATATAGTTTAAAATATATTGTATAACTAATATAAGATCCTCAAAACAACCATGGGTAATATAAGATCCTCGACATAACCACGAATAACATAAGAGTATATCAAGCAACCTAGTATTGCCATACCGAATAAGTCGACATGGTCAAATACGCTAACACGATAACGGTAGTAAACTAATTGCCGGTGAAGTAATTCTGAATGATGTCTTTGCTAAACAGCATGCGGTATTCGCGCCCGCTAATGCGGTTGCGCCTTTTGGGACTCGGTTCTTCTTCTTCTGCCGAGGTCTCTACTTCTGGCTCCTCTTCTGGTTCTTCAATCCCATTGGCCTTCATCTTCTCCTTCAGCCTCGTTATCTCTGCTTGCATCTCCAACCTCTCCTTCTTCAGCTTGTTGTTGTCCCTCTTGAGCCTGGTGTTCTTCTGCTGCAACTCAGTGATGGTGTAGAGGTCTGACTGAGTGTCCTTCTCCAGGCAGTGGATGTGCTTCTCCAGGCACTGGATGATGTAGCTGGTTGTACCTGGCCAAATGGCCCCAGGCACATACCTGAACTTCTTTGGCCATATGTTCCCCGATGGAAGGATCTTGGACATCTCCGCGTACACCGTACCCTTTAGCTGGGCGGCATACGTCTCAACAATGCGTCCAAGAGCTATGTGAGCGGCTATGCGCACACACTGCTCCTTCTCCTGGGCATGCACCTCAAATGACTTCGTGATCACCCTTTCCTCATTCGTCATGCTTCGTAGGATAAAAGTCTCCACTTGCCAGTAGTCATCAGCTCCCCTTGTCTCCACTATGTCCAGCTGAAATACTGGCGCGTAGATGTTCAGGTAGTAGCAAATCCCCCTGAGCTCAGGTCCAAACGCCATGGCGCGGTATGACAAAGTGGTCATCTATAATCAAAGAGAGGTAAGGCAAGATTAGAACAGGTATCAATACGAGATAGAGAAGGTAAGTAAGTACAAGACAGGATGTAAAGTAATATTTTCATTCCTATGGATTTTCTAGTCCATTTTCTAGGGTCACGTCCTACAGTCAACACACTGCTCTAATACCATCTGTAACGACCCAATTCACATAGAATTGAAGTCTCTGTGCTCAAGTGTCAGTCCCTGGATCGAACTCGCTGGCACACACAGTATCATAGATGTATATCAAAGTACAAGTGCATCATTATTACAACGTATGATCCAGAGTAAAACAAATAACAAGTTGCATAGCTCAAGGCTAGTTTATTCAACATAAATATAGCGGAAGTAAAAACAAGTAACGTGGAGTCCCATCAACAGCCACAAGTGAACATGCTGAGTGTAGACCCGCAACCCTAAACGCACCTTACTGGTCGTCTGAAAAACCTGCAACACCGAAGGTTACAGCCCGACAACGGGTCATTTCATCTGATTTGTACGGCAAGTGACACGGAAAAGTTTATATGAAGGACCTACAACTACATGCAAGGTGAGTCAAAGGAAAGGCTTATGATTTTGTTTTGCAGAAAGCCAATTTTCTCCTGAACTAAACTAGTCAAAATTTTAAGTTGAATTCTACCTGAAACACACAGCAACCCATGCTACTCTTTCCCACCAAAATTATTATTAAGTGGTCATCTATAAAGATCATTCAACAACGGTACTGACTAGTTGCTCAAAGTTCGTCCGTAACCGTGGACACGGCTAATCATGATCAGTTTATACGCTCTGCAGAGGTTGTACACGTTCCCCACTGGACTCAACGCGAAGATTGAGAAGAAGACTTTCCGAAGAGGTTGCCTCCACCCTTTGGTAACCGGTACACCTAACACACATCTACATCAGCTAGCTACCAGGGCCAGGTTCCCCACAACGTACTCGTGCTAAGCCAGAGCCCATATAGCCAGTGGCTGTACACGGAAGCTACTAGTAATATTGCCTGTCTGATCTTTTTGAGCCTGGACGGCGCCCACTGCGTTCAGAGGGTAGACACCATGTCGCACCCGGTTCACCACCATAACAACCATTGGGTGCATTTAACCCCGGCACTGTCCTTAGACAAGGCACAGCCACCGGGATGCAACCCTCCCGTCTAGAAGTGATTTCTATTTATTACAACGTTGCTACACAAATTATTAAATAGCTCAAATGCACTCCATGAATTCTCACAACCCAAACCACGTCTTCAAAGCATAGCAATAAAGTAACAACACGTGCTAGGTTGATCTACCAATACAAGTCAAGACATGTGGCTATCCTAACTGGTTTTGCAGCAACAGTAAAGTAAACTACCTATCATGCGATAGGGTGATATTCTTAACATAATTCATATAGAAAATATAGGTATGAGTATGGTCAAAGCATCACTTGCCTTCTTCCTGTTTCTGACGATCACAATCCTCACAAAACGAGGCGGTGCACTCCGGACAATCTATACGAGCAAACATAGCACCAATCAACATATATTTAATACAAATATGCAAAAACAGTAGTAAACATCCAAGGAACAGTAGCAAAACTTGCCTAACATAAGCTAAACTTAAAGTACTCGACAAAATAAAACCAACGCAAAAAGAAACGGCGCAAACGGGCGCACCGTTAAAAAGATACGGCCACCGGAAGTTCAAATTTGGATCTGCTTGGGATTCAAATTTGAAAACTTCAAACTGCTGTAAAACTTAGTATACTGGTTAGAAAATTTTGTCACGGTCGCAACGCAACTGGAATTACTCGATTCCGAGTTATGGTTAAAAAGTACTCGCGAAAACGGTAACGGGTGAAATCGGGGTCTATACTGCGAAAAGGACCCAAACGTAAATAAAATAACTTGTAAAAACGTGATTGGGTCCCTGGCCGGATTTGAATCCGAATCTGGCCGGAGTTCCGGCCGGCGGGCGGCGCGGCACAGCCGGAGGCTGGCCGGCGCGGCGGCCCGGCGCAGCGCGGTGGCGAGGAGGCGCGGGGCTCACCAGGCGGCGGCGGTCGGCGAGGCGACGGCGGCGCGAGTCGGCGGGTTCGGGCGGCGGCGTCGCGGGTTCGGGCGAAACCCTAATCGCCCGCGGGTACGCGGTTATTTATAACCCGCTCCGCGATTTTTTTTAATCCGAAATAAAAACAAATTCGGTCAAGCGGAAAAAAAACAAAACAGCCCATTAGGCCCAAAATAATTTTAGAAAAATCACGGATAATTATTTTTAATTTCCGTCTTCATCAACATTTTTAAAATAATAAAATTGAATTTTTGGCTTTACCAAAATATTAAATAAAAGCAAAAACTTTGCAACTTATTTTTAGATATTTTTAAATACTTTTCCGGCCATTTTAAAATACTGAAAAACTCCAAAAAAGATTTTAAAACTTTTCCGAAGCATAAATAAATTCCCAAAATATTTTTAGAAATTATTTATAACCCCAAAGTAAATTTAAAATGTCTCCCAAAATATTTTAAACTATTTCTAACAATTTAAAAATGGGGATAAGTCCTTTTATATCCTCTCCAGCGAACTGCCATGTGTTGAAAAATGTTTAAAAATATTTTAAAAGTCCAGAAAAATATGCGGAACAGCATGAGATGCATATGATGATCTATTAATATCCAAATTTAGAAAATTGGGATGTTACAAGTTTCGATGTTCAACATGGAGCAGTGTCCCTTGTTGGTGATGTTGAAGATTGTCGACTCTCTTCTTTTCCCCTTCCCCTCTCCCCCGGATCGTCTTGGATCTCGAGACGAGATCCCTTGTTGGTGGTGTTGTATTGTAACAACCCACATTTCACAAAAATTAAAAATTTTGTTTTCGGTGTGAATTGTTTGATTGTCTGATTTGTTTGCGGTGTTCGCATCCCCGATTTATCGATCGACGATTATTTTTTCCCCCTCTTATCTCGTATCGGACGGAGACCGACCCTTGCCACCCTGGCACCCCGGCCCAGCAGCCTGGCCCGAGCCCAGCCGCCTCCTCTTCTCCTGGGCCTGGCTCGTGTTGCGCCCAAAATATGAATTGCTCAGTTTTACGTGCTCTTTCGTTCGTATGTAGAAAGTTTTTCCGTTTGAGGCCGTCTAGATAATTTAATTCTGCGTCGAAGTGGTGATCCTCGTGTTAATGTGCTGCTGTCACTGAAAACTGTTAATTTATTGCAACTTCGGGTGACGGTTGCGTCGCAATCGTTCATCGGAATTGAGTGATTCCAATTGTATATTGTTAAGCATCATGTCTACTTACATTATATGTATTGGATTGTCATGATATGCTTTCTGGTCATATATATATTTAGCTCTAAAGTTGCTATCCCGCTGTTTTTGACAGCCACCTATGTTTTTCTCTAAGTCTGTAACATTCCGATGCCATGTTGCATGCTTAATATCTTTTGATCTATGATGCCTATTTTCATGATCCTTTTTGCCATGCCTTCCCTGTCATGTCTAATTTAGTTCCATGTCATTTGTGAGCATGTTTGCATTGATTATCCTGTTTATGCATTGCTCTAAAGTGTGCTTCCTGATGTTGGCAGATTGTGCCCGTAACTTGTTTTGCTTATATCTTTTGATCCGTAACTCCGTTTGGGGTGTTCTTTATATGTAACTTGATTGGTTTTTCGTGTAATTTGTGTTTATGCTATTGTTTGCTGCTGTTAACCAACCTAAAATATGGTTTAGGGTAGATCAGTACCAAACCCTTTAATTTTTGTAGGGCAAGTAGTGCTATGCATGTTTAAGGGTTGCCTCACTTAAAATGACTAGCCTAGGTAGTTTACTTGGTGCTTAACCTTTTGCCATGTTTGTGTGCTATGCCATGCTTGCTTGAGTTGCCATGTTAATAACCGTTGGTTGATCACCTGTAGCTAAGCAACTTGAACCACCATAAATGTGCGGTATCGTCGTGTGTGACGAGTACTCCACTTAACCTGTTATTAACCGCTCTCGACGGTAGGTGCGATGTATCGTGTTGCCTTGTTGATGCTTGCTCGTGTTTGCCTCGTAGTAATAGAGTGCTTGCTCGTTGTTTGCTTTCCAGTGTTTACCGTCTTGTGTGCTTCCGCGAGTACCTTCGGAGACGTTGCGAGCTTGCGATCAACTACACCTTCGGATCCCGACTTATCAACAGGCAAGGACTATGCATTACTTATGATCCATTCTATTTCAACCAGCGGTTTGCATGCTAGTCTAGGTTAGGTTCGATGTTTGATCCTACCACATGTTTACACCCTCTTTCAAACCGATACAGCCATGTCCCTTCCCAGAAAACCTTGTACCGCTATGTTACTATTGCTCGTTGCTCAGCCCCTGCTTAGTATGCATGCTTAGGATGCTACGATGTTACCCTGTTACTCCTTGGTTTGGGATATCACATTATCATTATTATATTGTTGTTGATGATATGATTATTATAATGTTGACTATATTCGACGAAGGATGGAAGGTCTAGGCTATCCCGCCCCGACGCTTTGTTCCATTCGAGTCACCAAGGATCCGAGTTCCGGGTATTGGTTTTAAGACTGAGCGTGCCTAACCGCGTGTGGGATTTTATGGGGTCCCCTTTTCTTACCTACCTAGCTCCAAACATTTCTAGTGGTGGCCCAAGCTGTTTTACCATTTGAAACTGTGTGTGTGCTGGTCAGCTGCCAGTAGTTTTCAAACCAACCCGGACCAATGAGGACATAGTTCCCTTGCTGGCCCACCTTGTTCAGCTGAGGACCCGGTTTCCCATGTGTGATTAACCGACTATCCAAACCTGCGACAGACGGTAGAGACCGATTCGAGAGCGCGGCCGACTTTTGAGTTGGGTGTCGACTCACCAGGGGCCACCCGGATTTGTTCGCTGTTAGTTAGAGGGACCTGTCATTTCGGATCTCTCGAAACTAAATCATAAAAGGGTTGCCTATAATGGGTAGCAACTGAGAGAGATGGGCGTGCGTGCGGAGCCTTGTAATGGGCAGTTGGTACACCCCTGCAGGGTCAAATCTTTTCGAGAAGCCGTGTCCACGGTTATGGACGAGTTGATACCTACTCCTTGTTCATAGACAACAACAGCTGAGATAATCTTAATATAATTTGATCAATGTGTGTGTGCCTTGACTGCTTCTTCTTCGTCGATATGCGAAGAGGAGGACAAGGATAGGATGGGTGTTATGGTTGCGCATGTAGGTGGATAGCAGACTTATTGGAGGCGATTCCTCATCGAATGCTTGGCTTCTTATCTTACTCTCTAGATCGTTAGCCACTTCATAAATGCTAGTGCGGCAACAACCTCACCACTTACCCCTTCCTTACCGTAAACTACTAGTTGTCCTAGAATGACGAGTGATGAAGTCCTTGCTGGGTCAGATGACCACTACTGTTGGATGTTGAGTACTTCTGTACTCATGATACTACCCCAAATTCTTTTCAGTGTTCTTGTTCGACAACAGGTATGGTCATCGACGTTTCACGTGGAGACTCGACGACGACTAGTTAGGCGGATCCCGGTGGAGGGCCTGGACCCGTGTGGTTATGGGGATCGATGTTTTTCTCTTTGCCACTAGGCATTTGATTGTAGTCTGTACTCAGACATGTATCTTCCGCTGTTATATTGTATTTAAGGCAGTTGTATGCCGATTGTATGAGATGTTGTACCCTTGTATCTGTAATGTTGTGATATCATGTTGGAAATCCGGGGCATATGACTATGTCATATGTCGCGGTGGGACCGATATGTGCTTCGTCCCCGGATCTGGATGGAAACATCTAGATCTGGAACAGTACCGCATATCGGGCCTTACAGTATGCAAGACTCTCTACCACACAATCATATGGAGAGCCGAGAACCGTACCCACTTGTCTAAGCAGACAAGGCCAAGCACAGAACGTTCTCGGAAAGCATCGAATATGAGGGGCATCCCATCCAGGCCGGATGATCAACTGAGATGGGTCCTCATCGTCCGCACACAAGTCTATATGATATGGGTGGTGAACTCCCATACTCATAGACAAGTCGCCTCAACCATACTATCGATTGTATTATAACCCTTACGTAGACTTACTCTAGGCCGATCACTTAGTCGGGGTCTAGGGCGGGCTCGATCATACATCAAAGTGTGCACGTGACAGAGTCACGAGCAATCGCATCGCGATGCACCAAGCTGCGCACATCTAAGGGCCACTTGGTGTATAAAAGACCGCCAGCCAGATCACAACTAAGGTCTCGAAAACCCATACCAAGACATGCATGTTATAATCATACACGCAGCACACATGTCTAGTATGAACAGCAGGTATCATTTCAATTCTCTACAAAGTATACAACTTTATTGATAACTCTTACAGAGTGCACACAGAGATCACAAGTCTGTGATCCAACATTACATCAAACATGCGGAAGAAAAGTAGGTCTGAGTACAGACAAGTTTAACAAATGGCTTAGAGAAGCCTTATCTATAAACAAGCCCTTCCACGAGGGACCAGTCGTCTGACTGGGACTACACTAGCTTGGCTTCAGTCGTCGAGCTCCAGGAAGAATCCACCTTCGAGGTCAGTGGGTTCATCTAAAACATAGAATAAGCAAACGTGAGTACAAAGTCGTACTCAGCAAGACTTACGTAGGAGCTATATTACTCATGCACATGTATCAAGGCAAAGGGAGGTGGGGTTCATAAGCAGAAGTGCCAGCTTTGACTTAGCTAGTCTTGAACTACGAGTACCAGACTTGAGGTAAGAAGCGTACACGAGTCCACTACATGTCTCCAACCAATTACACCACTATGGTGCCTTCCTCGACTTCCCCACGAGAAAGCACGCCATAGCACTCACGCTTATCTTGGCAAGTTTTATAAGTATCCATTGAAGTTGTCCAATAATCAGGCACAACTTTCCAAGTAGTCCCTTACCGCGGACGCGGCCATTCGAATAGTTTATTAACCCTGCAGGGGTGTACTGCTAAACACATGAAACTATCAGTTACCGCCGGGATCTCGTCACCCTTCAAGCAGGTGTCGGAGAGGATAATTTCCACAACTTTTACCTCACAGTACAATGGAGACGCCTATCTGGGTTGGAGTCCACATCGTGAACCCGGCCGGTTTACCGATGTGGTCCCAGATGATGTGTGCAGGGTCCCAAGCCGGTCTGAATAGTCATTCTTCCACTTCGCAGACCGTGCCACAGACCTACCAGAACTTCGAACTACTGCGACTCATTGAACTGAGAAGGGGTGAGTTAGTAGGTTGAGCGGGGGTCCATGTGCCCAACATGTGGTAGTACTCTTCGTCTTGGATCACCACACAAGAACTCAGGCTTAAGGCGGTGTTCAACGAGACAACCCACTGTGTACTCCTACACAGCCTCTCATCGTTCACCTTGTATTAGGGTAGATTCACCAACACATTTCCACCATCATCATCATGATCACTACCATCCCGACTCACATAACAGTATCATCATTGTATCACTCTAAGCATGCAATAAGCAGTAATAGTTGCAGGGGTCACATGATATCAACCAACTCCTACATTTTCTAGGATTGTGGTTTGCTTACTACTGTGACAAAATGATAGGTCGTGCAAAGGAACGGGTTCAACTATGCGGTAGAAACGCATCATGGTAATCATCCTAAACAATGCATAAGCGAGACTGAGAGGGAATTTGGATTCTATCGACATGATCAAAGGGGGGTTTGCTTGCCTTGCTGACGAGGTTCAGTCATGGTATCTTCAACGAAGGGGGTGATCTCGGGTTCCGGCTCCACCTCTATTCGACAAACAACACAAACATCGAAACAATAATAATACAATGCTCAAACACTTGAGTTGAAGGTTGAAACTTGATGTATGTGTCACTGATGTGTGAGTTATTCCATTTAAAAGGAGTATATTGCAATTGAATTGCAAATTCAAACTCCATTTGATTTATCGATGAATTTCAAATGCATTTGAATCCATGAATGTTCATTTGAAATGGTTGAGCATGAAATGATGTTGTAAAGGTGAGGTAAAGTCTCTGATGTGTTGATGAAACCATTTAAAAGAAGTGTGTTGCAAAGTCATTTGCAAAATCACTCCAAATTTGAATTTGAAAAAGGATCCATATGTACATATGCCAATGTTCACCCATTTTAAAATGGTCAAACATGAAAACAAAGTGCATATTCAGAATCCTTGTATTTTTTTGATAATTTTAGACATATATTTGTCCAATTTGGAGTTAAAATGAATTAGTTACGATTTTCTAAAGTTTTAGCTATTTTCTGGCTTTTCTGTAATTTCTTGACTTTCTTTTAAACAAAAACTGAATTATTGCGCCAACACTGAGTCAGCATGACATCAGGGGGTTGACCCAGTCAAACTGACATGGGGACCCTACCTGTCATTGACTCAGGGGCTAATCCCCTCTCTGTTTAATTAAACATAGAGGATTAGGGGGCCTAGGGCCCACCTAGCAGTGGCTGAAGGGGGGTTAATTAGTGGCTAATGGCCGGCCACGTCGGCCTCGCCGGTGGCTAGTCGCCGGCGACCAACCGAGACGGCGGCGCTGCACGGGGTCGGCGCTACAGGGGTCCAAACGGTGCGCTTAGACCATCAAAATGAATCCCGAGTCATTGCGCTTCGAAGAAGCCATGCCACGGGTGTTGGGGTGCATCGTAGCGACGTCGTTGGTGGAGCTTGGGGTTGCGCTAGTGCTACGTGACCCTGGGAGCACCAGGAACGCAACAGACATCACGGACGAGACGGAGGAGCATTGGAGCCTCCTCGACGTCGTTCATGGCGGCGGTGCTCCTCGGCTTTCATGGCGAACGGCGACAGAGAGAAAGGGGGTGGCTATGGAATATCTAGGGTGAAGCAGAAGCTCACCACGAATGCAACGGAGGCGTCGACGCGGTCGGAGTAGCTCTGTAGGTGAGGAATTCGTCGATGGCGCGCGACGGCTCCGGCGAGACGATGGTGATGATTGCGACGGCTTCGGGTCAAATTAGGACGCCAGCTTCTCCAGATCGACGAAGACGACGACTCTGCGCATGGGGGACATGGTGGTTGGTGCTGAATCCTGCGGTGGACGCGAGTGTGCACGATGGTGTTGCCCGGCGAGCTCCTGTCGGTGACGGGGACGAAGAACCAGAGCGGGGAGAGCTATGAGAGGGGGAAGTAGAAGGGGGCTTCGAGGTCGTCTCCGTGGCGTGCTTTGGAGGGTTGGGGAGGCCTGGAAGCCCCTGGGCGTCGAGGTGGCGCCGGTGCGCGCTCTAGCCGCCACCGAGCTGCTTCTGGGCGCGGGGAGGAAGACGACAAGCAGGGCTGGTGGGCTGGGCCAGCTGGGGGTTAAGTTTGGCCGAAAGCGAGGTAAGCCTTTTTCCTTTTTCCTTTTTTTGTTTCTTTTTCTTTTCTGTATTTTGTTTTGTCTTAGCTAAATAATTAGCTAGACATTTTTATAAATGCTCAAATCTTTTATATGGCATTACATGACCAGTAGCTAGTCATATCCAGAGTTTGAACATTTTTGAAATTCAAAATATTTGAATTCAAATCCAAATATGGGTATTTATTTAATTCCATGCTCCTGTTTGAATATTTGAAAAATCTTTGAGCATGGGTTTGAATCCAAATCACTTTATAAGTGGTCACACTCATTTATGAGACATTTCAAAAATGCAAAAGGAATTTTTGGAGCAACTTTTTATCTGGCCATTTGAATTAAATTCATATGGGGGGTTTCTTCTCCCATTTCAATTTCTTTTTGAAATTTTTAACATGATGCAAAGTTACTTGCTAACCCTAGCACATACCTAACAGAGGGTTCTGACAACTCGCCCCCACTCAAAAGAATCTCGTCCCGAGATTCAGAAGTCTGCGGGAGGAAGGAGGGGTACTCGGCACTGAGACGGTTTTCTCTTTCCCACGTGGCTTCTCTCTCAGAGTGGTGTGACCATTGCACTTTCAGAAACTTAATCTTCTGACGACGAGTGACACGCTCTGCTGAATCAAGAATATGAACGGGGTACTCTCGATAAGAAAGGTCATTGTCGGGGGAATATACCCCCGGTAGGGTCAAGCAGAAGGAATAATCTTCGAAAGCATCGGGCGCCGATTGCACCCTCAGCTCAGCTCGGCGGCTGCCAAGTGCGCCCCCAGCTTGGACCGCCGACTGCCCGCGCACCCGGCCGACTGCCCGTTTGCCGATTTCCCGCAGTTCGGCTGCCCGGAAGTCAACAGAAGCATCAACTGACAAGACAAGCCATGACGCGCCACGTCTTGAATAGTGTAAAGGTGTGAGATGTCACATTACATCACATCCACCTTTTCACCATGCCCCCTTGTCTCCTTGTCCCCCAACCACTTGTACCTTTTTGTCTTTTTGTCCCCTTGGGCCTTCCTATATAAGGGCACCAAGAGGCCAAGCCAAGGAGCTCTCTCTCCCCCTGGATGCACTCCTCTCCCTCACTCACGGCTAGGAGGAGAAGAGGAGGAGCCAGTAGCTTAGCTACCAATAGCAAAGTAGTATAGCGAGCAGTGTAGCAAGCATCAGTAGACAGATTAGAATAGTTTAGCAGATACATCTCAAGGAGGACCTCTGTACAGATAGTTGCATATAGTCCAGACATGCAGGAGTAGGGGTTTTATCTCTACGGAGAGCCCTGGACCTAGGTACATCGCAGTGTTCCCAATCTCGCCTCCGGCACCAGCGACATCAACCTCGGTCTGTCCCCCTCTTTAGCCATCCCCATGGCATCTGCCGTTACATATCGACGACAGTTGGTGCCCACCGTGGGGCAGGCCGAGGCGTCGACTGGAGTATTGATCCGGACGGTACCATCCTCTTCATCGACGGTTTCTCCTTCATCAGCAATTTTCGTCAGCACCAACTTTTCTGGATCTGCATCGCGGTCAGGCAAGCTAGATGCCCGAAGGCTGCATCCGGCACCTGGAGGCTGCATCCGGCTCGTCATCACAAGCGCACTCCGTTGTCAGTCCGGCCCCAAACTAGTCAGTTCGGCAGCCCGGTGATACATCCAAAATGCATTACTATTTTATATAGTAATTCTTTCTTATTCATTGATATATTTCATGATATGATGATATTCTTATGTTGTTTTGGCTTATTTTACACAGTTTGCAACTTTCTGGTGCCGAAGCAGCAGACGCAGGATTCAGCGGTAAAAAGTGGATGCTGAGTTGCTGAAGAAGAACACCTCCAAATTACCTGAAAATCGACGGAGGCTGTTTTCCAGAAGGATCACGAATACACGCAAAAGAGCAACCAGAGGGGGGACACAGGGTGCCCAGGCGGCCACCTGGCGCGGCCCCACCCCTGGCCGTGCCGGGAGGGCGCCTGGACCCCCGGGGCCACTCCCGGCTCCCCCCTCTGGCCTATTTACTCCTCGTGATCCAAAAACCCTAAAAAGAGGAGAGTTTCTGGAGTTCCGCCGCCGCTCCGTGGCGGAAACCTACAGAGAAGAAAAGCCATCTCTGGCGGGCAGATTCCGCCGGGGAGATCATCGCCATCGTCATCACCATCGTCACGGGCATCATCGAGATCATCATCAACATCATCCCCATCATCAGCACCATCTCCATCTCCATCCAATCTTGCCTCACAATTGCAACTCGTGTTGTAACCCGTACTATCTATCCTCTCTACTCTATTGGTGTTGATTACTACTTTGTGGTGAATGCTATTGAGTTTTGTTGGAGAAATATTATTGTGTTCAGATTTTTTATCATCTATTTATCCCCACTGATCATGATCTCTTTTATGTCTTGTGAGTAGTTACTTTAGTTCTTGAGGACAGGGGAGAAGTCTAGTTGCTAGTAGTCATATGATGTTGAAGTAATATGTGTTGGTTGATATTTAAGTTGTGTTGTTATTTTCCTAGTGGTGTTGTGTGAGTCGAACACTCAACACTTCGCCTTATCAAGGACCTAGGGGAATGCAATGTGTATAAAGAATGCTTACGGTGGGTTGCCGGAGTGAAAGAAACCTAAACCCCAGTTTGCACGCTTTTGCACAAGGGAACAATGGATCACCGATCGTATTACTATGGTTAGGCTTTTGCCTTAATTACTATCTTGTATTTGCGGATGCTTGCAAGGTGTTTAATCATAAGAGTGCATTCATCTTTGTCTAGAGGATGCACTAGCATAGATCCACCCACCAAACACTTATCAACACAGCACATAGTACCGATACGGAATATGGCGAAAGAACATGACTACCTCTCCCGTGTGTCCTCAAGAACACTTTAGCTTTTATAAGCTCAGTTGCTAGGTCTCTCCTTTACTCAGAAAGGATTGGGCCACTCTTTACTATCCAGTATCTTTTACTTTGCTCGTTTTTACTATCCTGTCGCTTATACCAAGAAAACCCCTAAAAAGTTATCTTTCAGTGCTTGCAGTTATCTCCTTACCAAATTCACTTGCTACTACCTTCTGCTCCTCGTTGGGTTCGACACTCTTACTTATCGAAAACACTGCAATAGATCCCTCTATGTTGAGGGTCATCAAGCTACGTTTTCTGGCGCCGTTGCCGAGGAGTGTAGCGCTATTAGTAAGTGAAGCTGGTAAGGAAATTTTTATATTTCTGTTTTTAGTTTGTCGTTGCTATTTTTGTCATTATGAACACCCCTACTCTTGGATCGTTGTTCTTGGGGAGCCGCCCCACAACTAAGGTGGTTACTCCTGACCCTACTGAAATTGTGCCTTATAAGATACCATCTGGTATTATCGATTATGTCTTATCTAATCGCTATGCAGGAGACAAGCATCCAGGTGAACACTTGCTATATTTATCACAACTATGCTCATTATTCAAGCTTGCAGGTGTGTCACTGGAGTTCTTTATGAAGAAATTATTCTCCGTATCGCTCACAGACAAAGCTTCAGATTGGTATAAGCTCCTCGATAACCCACATTCTCTTAATTGGGAAGAGCTTATGTCTCTCTTTTATACAAAGTTTTGCCCTCTTCATGAAGTTTATCGAGACAGGAATTACATCTATAACTTTAGGTCTCGCGAAGGAGAGAGCATCGCTCAAGCTTGGGGGAGGCTTAAGTCCCTAATGTTCAAATGTCCTATCCATAAGCTCCCCAAAGATATTATACTTACAAATTTTTATGCCATGCTTTCTCGTCAGGACAAGGAAAGGCTGGATGCCTCCTCTAGCGGGGTATTTCAGACAAAGAGCGTTGAAGAAAGATGGGATCTCATCGAAAGGATCCAGAAGAAAACTGAAGATTGGGAAATCGATAAAGGTATTGAACCTGCTATAAATTATGAGCATGATTATATTGAGAGCTATGTAAAAACTGATTATTTCAATACCTTTTGCTCTAAGATTGGTCTGGATTCCCATCTAATGATTGATTTTTGTAAGAACTTTGCCTCTCATGTTGACTCTTCTAAGATGAAGAAGGATCAGTACCATAAGCCTTTCAAAGAAGTGCCTATTGATATTCACGTTGCTGATCCTATTTTGCCTGAAGTTATATATGAACAGCCCCCTTTTCCTTCAAGAATAAGGGAGCACTCTTTTGTGACAGGCATCATAAATAAAAGTGAGAGAAGAACAGGCGAACCTGAGGACCAGATCAGAGTCGATCCTCAAGTTGCTATGGTTAAAGATTTAGTTACTAATGATGTTTTAGATTCTATTATAAATTTTTGTGCTGTTTCAACTAACATTGTCACAGCCAAGAATAGAAGCCCAATTTCAGGTACACCAGTTGTATCTGTTAAAATAGGAGATCACAATTATTATGGGCTATGCAATCTGGGATCGAGCGCTAGCGCGATTCCTTATTCGCTTTATCAAGAGATCATGACTGAGATTTCACCCTGTGAACTCGAAGAGATCGATGTTACTATTCATCTTGCAAACAAAGCCACTATCTCTCCTATTGGGATTGTGAGAGATGTTGAAGTCATATGTGGAAAGGTAAAGTATCCTACCGACTTTCTTGTACTTGGTTCAGTACAAGATAGTTTTTGTCCTATTATTTTTGGTAGACCTTTTCTCAGAACTTGTGGAGCTATTATAGATTGCAAGAAAGGTAAAGTTTCTGTTGAATTCAATGGTGAGCCATATGAATTTAACTTTTCTAAGATTTCCAAGCAGCCTCGTGGTACTGAATTACCTAGTGATGATAAAATTATTGAAAGTATTGCTTCTATTGCTATTCCCCCTAATGATCCTTTGCAGCAATACATGGAGGACCACGAGAATGATACTCATATGCAGGAAAGAAATGAAATTGACGAAATCTTCTTGAGACAACCTGCTATCCTGAAGCACAACCTTCTGGTTGAACCTTTAGGAATTCTATCCAAACCAAAAGAAGACCCGGTGTTTGATCTCAAACCTCTTCCCGATATGCTCAAGTATGATTATTTAGATGAAAAGAAAGTATAGCCTGTTATTATCAACTCTAACCTTTCAGGATATGAAGAAGATCGATTATTGGAAGTACTTCGTAAATACCATGGTGCAATTGGCTATACCCTTGATGACCTTAAGGGGATTAGTCCATCTATCTGTCAACATACTATCAACCTCGAGCCCGATGCTAAACCTGTTGTTGACCATCAACGACGGTTGAACCCAAAGATGATGGATGTTGTGAGGACCGAAATCCTCAAGCTTCTAGCTGCAGGTATTATCTACCCTATAGCTGATAGTAAGTTGGTAAGTCCAGTTCATTGTGTTCCTAAGAAAGGAGGAACAACTGTGGTTCCTAATGATAAGAATGAACTAATACCTCAGAGAATTATTATTGGATATAGAATGTGTATTGATTACAGGAAGCTGAACAAGGCAACTAGGAAGGACCAGTACCCGTTGCCGTTCATCGACCAAATGCTTGAAAGGTTATCCAAGAATACTCATTTTTGTTATTTAGATGGTTATTTTGGCTTCTCCCAAATTCATGTTAACACTGCTGATCAAGAGAAGACCACTTTTACTTGTCCCTATGGTACTTATGCTTACAGGTGTATGCCTTTTGGTTTATGTAATGCCCCTGCCACTTTTAGAAGGTGTATGTCTGCTATATTTCATGGTTTTTTTGAAGAAATTGTGGAGGTATTCATGGACGATTTCTCCGTCTATGGAACCTCTTTTGATCATTTTCTCCACAACCTTAATAAAGTTTTGCAGAGATGTGAGGAGACAAATATGTTGCTTAACTGGGAGAAGTGCCACTTTATGGTCAACGAGGGAATTGTTCTTGGCCACAAGATTTCCGAGAGGGGAATTGAGGTGGACAGGGCCAAGATCGAAGCAATTGAAAGGATGCCCTATCCAAGGGACATCAAAGGTATTCGTAGTTTTCTCGGTCATGCTGGTTTCTATAGAAGATTTATTAAAGACTTCTCTAAGACTTTGAGGCCCCTTACTAATCTTCTCCAGAAGGATGTTCCTTTTGTTTTTGATGAAGATTGTAAGGAAGCCTTCGAAGTTCTTAAGAAAGCTTTAATAACCACTCCTATAGTACAACCACCTGATTGGAATTTACCTTTTGAAATTATGTGTGATGCTAGTGATTTTGCTGTTGGAGCTGTTTTAGGGCAAAGCGTTGATAAGAAGTTGAATGTTATATCTTATGCTAGCAAAACCCTTGATAGTGCTCAAAAGAATTATGCTACTAGTGAGAAGGAATTCTTAGTAGTAGTGTTTGCTTGTGATAAGTTTAGGCAGTATATTGTTGATTCTAAAGTTATTGTTCATACTGACCATGCTGCCATTAAGTATCTTATGACGAAGAAGGATGCCAAACCAAGGCTCATCAGATGGGTACTCCTTCTTCAAGAATTTGATTTGCAGATTGTTGATAGAAAAGGAGCAGACAACCCTGTAGCGGACAATCTTTCAAGGATGGAAGATATACCGCATGATCCCATCCCAGTCAACGATAGTTTTCCGGACGAACAACTTGCCGTTGTTAAAGTACAATCTCTTTCCGATCCTTGGTTTGTAGATTACGCTAATTTTATCGTTGCAAAGTATTTGCCTCCAGGTTTAACATTTCAGCAAAGGAAGAAGTTCTTCCATGATTTGAGGCATTACTTTTGGGATGACCCTCACCTTTTCAAAGAAGGTCCAGACGGGATCGTGATAAGATGTGTACCGGAACATGAGCAGAAGGACATTCTCAAGCAATGTCACGATAGTCCCTACGGAGGACATCACGCCGGTGAGAGGACCGCACATAAGGTTCTCCAATCAGGTTTTTATTGGCCTACTCTCTTTAAAGATGCTAGAAATTATGTTTTAGTCTGTGATAAATGTCAGAGAGTTGGTAATATCAGTAGGAGGAATGATATGCCTATGAATTACTCACTAGTGATTGAGCCTTTTGATTGCTGGGGTTTTGATTTTATGGGTCCTTTTCCTTCTTCGCACAAGTACACTCACATATTAGTTGTTGTTGATTATGTGACCAAGTGGGTTGAAGAAATCCCCACTGAGAGTGCTGATCAGAAAACATCTTTGAAAATGCTCAAAGATGTAATTTTCCCTAGGTTTGGTGTACCTAGGTATCTCATGGCTGATGAGGATCACACTTCACGCATGGAGCTTTTAGAAAAGCTTTAGCCAAGTACGATGTCAATCATAGGATTGCGTCACCGTACCATCCTCAAACTAGTGGGTAAGTTGAGCTCACCAATAGAGAGATCAAGTTGATCTTGCAGAAGACCGTCAACAGAAATAGGAAGGACTGGTCAAATAAGTTAGGATATGCTTTGTGGGCGTATAGAACTGCTTACAAAAACCCCATGGGCATGTCTCCCTATAAAATGGTCTATGGCAAGGCTTGCCATCTGCCATTAGAGTTAGAGCACAAAGCTTTCTAGGCTGTTCGAGAGCTTAATGCTGACCCAAAGTTAGCTGGTGAAAAGCGTCTCATGAACTTGACTTCTCTAGATGAGTGGAGAAGTGAAGCTTACGAGAGCGCTAAAATGTTCAAGGAAAAGGTAAAGAAGTGGCATGACAAGAGGATTCTGAAACGTGAATTTAATGTTGGTGATAAAGTTTTATTGTTTAGATCCCGTTTCAGGTTTTCTCCAGGTAAACTACTTTCCAGGTGGGAAGGGCCATTTCATATCGAAGAAGTCTACCGGTCTGGTGCAATTAAGATTCACAATTTTGAAGGCACCAAACCTCAAATTGTGAATGGGCAAAGACTCAAGCATTACTGTAAGGCCCGATATGCGGTACTGTTCCAGATCTAGGTGTTTCCACCCAGATCCGGGGACGAAGCACATATCGGTCCCACCGCGACATATGACAAAGCCATATGCCCCGGATTTCCAACCTGATATCACAACATTACAGATACAAGGATACAACATCTCATACAATCGGCATATAATTGCCTTAAATACAATACAACAGCGGAAGGTACATGTCTGAGTACAGACTACAAGAAAATGCCTAGTGGCAAAGAGAAAAACATCGATCCCATAACCACACGGGTCCAGGCCCTCCGCCGGGATCCGCCTAACTAGTCGTCGTCGAGTCTCCACATGAAAGTCGATCACCATACCTGTCGTCGATCAAGAACCCTGAAAAGAGTTTGGGGGTAGTATCATGAGTACAGAGGTACTCAGCATCCAACTGTAGTGGTCATCTGACCCAGCAAGGACTTCATCACTCGTCATTCTAGGACAACTAGTAGTTTACGGTAAGGAAGGGGTAAGTGGTGAGGTTGCTGCCGCACTAGCATTTATGAAGTGGCTAACGATCTAGAGAGAAAGGTAAGAAACCAAGCATTCGATGAGGAATCGCCTCCAACAAGTCTTGCTATCAACTACTACGCAACCATAACACCTATCCTATCCTTGTCCTCCTCTTCGCATCCCGACGAAGAAGAAGCAGTCAAGGCACACACACACGCATTGATCAAGTTATATTAAGATTATCTCAGTTGTTGTTGTCTATGAACAAGGAGTAGGTCTCAAGTCGTCCATAACCGTGGACACGGCTTCTCGAAAAGATTTAACCCTGAAGGGGTGTACCAACTGCCCATTACAAGGCTCCGCACGCACGCCCATCTCTCTCAGTTGCTACCCATCACAGGCAACCATTTTATGATTTAGTTCCAAGAGATCCGAAACGACAAGTTCCTCTAACTAACAACGAACAAATCCGGGTGGCCCCCGGTGAGACGACCTCCAGTTCAGGAGCCGGCCGCGCTCTCGATCTGGTCTCTACCGTATGACTCCAGGTTTGGATTGCCGGTTAATCACACATGGGACACCGGGTCCTCGCCTGGTCATGATGGGCCAGCAAGGGAACTATGTCCTCACTGGTCCGGGTTGGTTTAAAAACTATTGGCGTACGACCAGCACACACACGGTTTCAAATGATAAAATCAGCTTGGGCCACCACTAGAAATGTTTGAAGCTAGATAGGTAAGAAGAGGGGACCCCATAAAATCCCACACGCGGTTAGGCTCGCTCAGTCTTAAAACCAATACCCGGAACTCGGATCCTAGGTGACTCGAATGGAACAAAGCGTCAGGGCGGGATAGCCTAGACCTTCCATCCTTCGTCGAATATAGTCAACATTAATAATAATCATATCATCAACAACAATATAATAATGTGATATCCCAACCCAAAGGGTAACAGGGTAACATCGTAGCATCCTAAGCATGCATACTAAGCAGGGGCTGAGCAACGAGAAATAGTAACATAGCAGTACAAGGTTTGCTGGGAAGGGACATGGCTGTATCGGTTTGAAAGAGGTTGTAAACATGTGGTAGGATCAAACATCGAACCTAACCTAGACTAGCATGCAAACCGCTGGTTGAAATAGAATGGATCATAAGTAATGTATAGTCCTTGCCTGTTGATAAGTCGGGTTCCGAAGGTGTAGTTGATCGCAAGCTCGCATCGTCTCCGAGAGGTACCCGCGGAAGCACACAAGAGGTAAAAACTGGAAAGCAATCAACGAGCAAGCACTCTATTACTACGGGGCAACACAAGATCAAGAAGACATCACACGACACGGCAACGCGATACGGATCTATCGT
The DNA here is from genome assembly GCA_950022295.1 of Bromus sterilis. NCBI lineage: Eukaryota > Viridiplantae > Streptophyta > Magnoliopsida > Poales > Poaceae > Bromus > Bromus sterilis. The sequence goes on from OX465597.1 coordinate 284,463,017, forward strand.
GGAGAACGGTTACTAACAGTTTAAGTGGGGTATCGGTCACACACGACGAATACCGCACGTTTACGGTGGTTCAAGTTGCTTAGCTACAGGTGATCAACCAACGGTTATTAACATGGCAATTCAAGCAAGCATGGCATATCACACAAACATATAAAAAGGCGAAGCACAAAGTAAACTATCTATGCTAGTCAGTTTAAGTGGGGCAAACTCCTGAACATGCTTAGCACTATTTACACCACGAAAATTATAACATTGGTTACTGATCTGCCCTAAACCATATTTTAGGTTGGTTAACAACATAAAACAATAGCATAAATACAAACTACACGAAAAACTAATCAAGGTACATATAAAGAACACCCCAAACGGAGTTACGGTTAAAAAGATATAAGCAAAACAAGTTACGGGCACAATCTGCCAACATCACGAAGCACACTTTAGAGCATTGCATAAACAGGATAATCAATGCAAACATGCTCACAAATGATATGGAACTAAAGTAGACATGACAGGGAAGGCATGGCAAAAATAATCATGCAAATAGGCATCATAGATCAAAAGATATTAAGCAAACAACATGGCATCGCAAAGTAACAGACTTAGTGAAAACAGAGGTGGCTGTCAAAAAAAGCAGCATAGCTACTTTGGAACTAAATAACTATATGACCAGCAAGCATATCATGAAAATGCAATACATATAATGGAAGTAGACATGATGCTTAACAATATGCAATTGGAATCACTCAAATCCGATAAACGGTCGCGACACACTCGTCGACCGAAGTTGCAACAAAATATAAACAGCAGCACACTAACAGCAGGATAGCTACTTTGGAGCAAGATACAATCATGATGCAGCAGGCAATTGTGGCATGTGAATGCATGAAATTGAAGCAGAAACAATGCTTATCGCAACGCAAAAGGAATCACTCAATTCCGACGTACGGTTGCGAAGCAACCGTCGCCCGAAGTTTCAATCAAGCAACAGTTTCAGCAGCAGTTAATCAACAGTTTGCAATTAACGACCAGTGGCCCTGTTTAGCACACAATTACACAATCAAGATAACATCAAATGCAAAAGCTCACAAAAGATGAATTAAAGTACACGCAATTCTGAGCAACTTTCATTTTGAGTGCATCGCGGTCCGAGCTACGAATTAACGGGAAATTACAACGCAAAAACAGATCAGCAGCAAAATTACAGGGACTTAGAAAAAATCATAGGCAGCAGGAAAAAAAGATAAATAACAAAAAGAAAAAAAAGAGGGGCTGGGCGGCCTGGGCTCACCTAGTGGGCCGAGGCCCATGGCGGTGGCGGCTTGGCTGTGGAGGGGAGGCCGGCTGGGCCTTGGGGCTGCAGGCCGGGGCGTGCTGGGCCTGTGAGGCTCCCGCGAGGCCCACCCTGGGCGTGTCGTTGACGAGCGGCTCCCGATCCAGGACGGGATCGGGCAGCGGCGGCCGTTCCGGCGATACTCCGACAGGGAGGCTAGGTGGCGCAGGTGGCTGGGCGAAGGGGCGCCGGATCCCGCCGGGTTCCAACGCAGGTGAGGTCCAAGGCGGGGCGGCTCGAGCTGCTCGGACCTGGCCGAGCCATGGCGGGCGGCGCTCGGGACCTCCATGGTCGCTGTGCTGCGAGGAGAGACGAGGGAGGAGGTTAGAGAGGAGAAAGAGGAGAAGGGAGAGGAGAGGGAAGGAGGGAGAGGAGGCTCGGCTCCGGCTGGCTGCTGCTTCGGGCCGGCGGCGGCGACATAGCCCTCGGGCTGGAAGCGGGGTGGAGGAGACAGAGGAGAGGTTGGTGGAGGCTAGGGTGGATCTGGGCCGTCGGATTGCCAGATCTGACGGTCCAGATCGCCTCGGGGCTAGGTTTGCTAGAAAATTGGCAAAATTGCGAAAATTGGGGCTATTGTGAGGGGGTGGCTGCAATTTTGTGGCTAGGGAAACCCTAGAAATGGGTGGGAGTGTGGTGGTATTTATATAGCCCAGGCGGCTGGCAGTTTGCAAAAACATCCCCGGTTTTTCACTCGCGCGCGCGGTGCTCACGTTTCTGACCGCCGGGGGTCCGCAGTACCTCCGATTCGGGTAAAACTTCGAACTGCGCGATCAGCGCGTCGAGCCGGAGGCGTTCACCTCGCGTTGAAACCGTTCCGAGAACACTTTCCGGCACACTATAAAAATATCTCGTTTAATTATTAAACGGAGTTTTCATTCCGTTGGCTGCAGCTGGTCTCGTGCGGTTTTCACGACGATGCTCGGGTGAAACCCGGTGTCGCAAAGGTCGAGTGTCAGGGTGGCAATGGTCGGTCTCCGTCCGATACGAGATAAGAGGGGGGGAAATAATCACCGATCGATAAATCAGGGATGCAAACACCGCAAACAAATCAGACAATCAAACAATTCACACCGAAAACAATTTTTTTAAATTTTTGTGAAAACTGGGCTGTTACAATACAACACCACCAACAAGGGATCTCGTCCCGAGATCCAGGACGATTCGGGGGAGGGGAGGGGAGAGAAAAGAGAGTCGACAATCTTCAACACCACCAACAAGGGACTCTGCTCCATGTCGACGTCGAACTCCGTCGAGATAAATTTCCGCAGAGAGACGGTAACGTCGGAAAAACGAAACCGTCAGTGACAAGAGGAAGAACGATCGCGAAAACCAGATCAAGGGACAGTGTCTTCGACGCAAGTTGTGAAAACACCGGGCAAAAGGATGGATGGCAACGGGTGACCAAGACGTAAACCAGAGTTGGAATAACTAAAGGTACTACATGATTTCCCAACCTGAGCTCGGAATCGAGACAATATGCTGCAAGCAAGGCATTGTAACGGTTCCGATACTCCACACTCTCGAGATCCTAGAGTTTTGAAGGGGGATAAGATGAGAATAAAACACTTACGACACTTGTCCTGACCAGAGCAAGGGTAAGGAGTAAAAAAAATCCTACTCTCCGACAACTAACTTAGTAACTACAAAATAGTTTTTTTTTTAGACTCGACTTCGGCCAGAGAGGGGATCCTACGGTCGGTAAGGCTCTGATACCAAGTTGTAAGGCCCGATATGCGGTACTATTCCAGATCTAGGTGTTTCCACCCAGATCCGGGGACGAAGCACATATCGGTCCCACCGCGACATATGACAAAGCCATATGCCCCGGATTTCCAACCTGATATCACAACATTACAGATACAAGGATACAACATCTCATACAATCGGCATACAATTGCCTTAAAAACAATACAACAGCGGAAGGTACATGTCTGAGTACAGACTACAAGCAAATGCCTAGTGGCAAAGAGAAAAACATTGATCCCATAACCACACGGGTCTAGGCCCTCCGCCGGGATCCGCCTAACTAGTCGTCGTCGAGTCTCCACGTGAAACGTCGATCACCATACCTGTCATCGATCAAGAACCCTGAAAAGAGTTTGGGGGTAGTATCATGAGTACAGAGGTACTCAGCATCCAACTATAGTGGTCATCTGACCCAGCAAGGACTTCATCACTCGTCATTCTAGGACAACTAGTAGTTTACGGTAAGGAAGGGGTAAGTGGTGAGGTTGCTGCCGCACTAGCATTTATGAAGTGGCTAACGATCTAGAGAGTAAGGTAAGAAACCAAGCATTCGATGAGGAATCGCCTCCAACAAGTCTTGCTATCAACTACTACGCAACCATGACACCTATCCTATCCTTGTCCTCCTCTTCGCATCCCGACGAAGAAGAAGCAGTCAAGGCACACACACACGCATTGATCAAGTTATATTAAGATTATCTCAGTTGTTGTTGTCTATGAACAAGGAGTAGGTCTCAAGTCGTCCATAACCGTGGACACGGCTTCTCGAAAAGATTTAACCCTGCAGGGGTGTACCAACTGCCCATTACAAGGCTCCGCACGCACGCCCATCTCTCTCAGTTGCTACCCATCACAGGCAACCATTTTATGATTTAGTTCCAAGAGATCCGAAACGACAAGTCCCTCTAACTAACAACGAACAAATCCGGGTGGCCCCCGGTGAGACGACCTCCATGGCCGTGGCGGCTTGGCTGTGGAGGGGAGGCCGGCTGGTCCTTGGGGCTGCAGGCCGGGGCGTGCTGGGCCTGTGAGGCTCCCGCGAGGCCCACCCTGGGCGTGTCGTTGACGAGCGGCTCCCGATCCAGGACGGGATCGGGCAGCGGCGGCCGTTCCGGCGATGCTCCGGCAGGGAGGCTAGGCGGCGCAGGTGGCTGGGGCACGGGAAGGCCAAGGGGCGCCAGATCCCGCCGGGTTCCAACGCCGGTGAGGTCCAAGGCGGGGCGGCTCGAGCTGCTCGGACCTGGACGAGCCATGGCGAGCGGCGCTCGGGACCTCCATGATCGCTGTGCTGCGAGGAGAGACGAGGGGGGAGGTTAGAGAGGATAAAGAGGAGAAGGGAGAGGAGAGGGAAGGAGGGAGAGGAGGCTCGGCTCCGGCTGGCTGCTGCTTCGGGCCGGCGGCGGCGACGTAGCCCTCGGGCTGGCGGCGGGGTGGAGGAGACAGAGGAGAGGTTGGTGGAGGCTAGGGTGAATCTGGGTCGTCGGATTGCCAGATCTGACGGTCCAGATCGCCTCGGGGCTTGGTTTGCTAGAAAATTGGCAAAATTGCGAAAATTGGGGCTATTGTGAGGGGGTGGCTGCAATTTTGTGGCTAGGGAAACCCTAGAAATGGGTGGGAGTGTGGTGGTCTTTATATAGCCCAGGCGGCTGGCAGTTTGCAAAAACATCCCCGGTTTTTCACTCGCGCGCGCGGTGCTCACGTTTCTGACCGCCGGGGGTCCGCAGTACCTCCGATTCGGGTAAAACTTCGAACTGCGCGATCAGCGCGTCGAGCCGGAGGCGTTCACCTCGCGTTGAAACCATTCCGAGAACACTTTCCGGCGCGCTATAAAAATATCTCGTTTAATTATTAAACGGGGTTTTCGTTCCGTTGGCTGCGGACGGTCTCGTGCGGTTTTCACGACGGTGCTCGGGTGAAACCCGGTGTCGCAAAGGTCGAGTGTGAGGGTGGCAATGGTCGGTGTCCGTCCGATACGAGATAAGAGAGGGGAAAATAATCGCCGATCGATAAATCGGGGATGCAAACACCACAAAGAAATTAGACAATCAAACAATTCACACCGAAAACAATTTATTTTTATTTTTGTGAAAACTGGGCTGTTACAATTACATGGTGGGAGATCCCGTCAATGTTGATGTAAATATAATACGCACAACAACTCATGAAGAACATGTTGCAGCCCTGTTTCAGACACCGACAGAAGCAGAATAAGAAAAGGTATGTATTACGGTAAGGAAACATCGCGAACCGCCATAAAAGTTCCATATTATGAGTTTTTGTAAAATTAGGAAAATTCGAGGCCTAGGTGGAGCCGGAGACGAGCTCCAGGGGGCCCAGGCCCCCCTGGCGCGCCCTAGCCGCGCCGGGAGGCCGCCTGGGCACCCAGGACTCCGTCTCCGACCCCACTTTGGCTCGTTACCTTCCTTTTGTTGCAGAAATTTTTGCTATATATTCACCCGGATCGTTCCAGCAACGTATCTCGCGATTCCGTGTGTTTTCTCTTCAATCTGTTTCTGCCAGGAATTCTTTTAGCTAGACCTAGGTGCCATGGCTTCCCCAAGTTCCCCCAAGGGCAAGTTCGTCGTCAACATCATGAACCCTTACCTCGCTGAGGTAAACAAGCACCTCCAGGTCCTTCCTGTGGAGGACGGTGTTCTCCACAAGGAAGATCTGAAGGGACCGGTCATGGAGGGGAGCACCAAGGAGCGGCTGAAGGAGATGGAACATGAGATCTTCAAGTTCAAGAAGATGGTGGAGCGTGGTGTTGAAGCCAACTTTGACATCAGGAACGAGATCGAGGCTTCCCATAGGAAAGAGATGAAGGAGATGTGGTCAAGTTTGTCCGCACTAGAAGAAAAAGTTTACCAGCTCCAAGCACAAATCTATGATCTGCACAACCAGAACTGTGAGTATGAACTAAAGTTTCTGCGCATGGGATTAGGTGCTGAGTGCAGGATTCTGGAAACGGGAATGTCTTTCGAGACTGGAGAGGAGCTACCCTGGAAGCGCTTCGCCAAGGAGTACCTGACTGAGAAGAACAAGAATGAGGAGTAAATCTCCTCGGGTAATGGCATCCCCTTAGCTTGTTCCAAGCTTGGGGGAGTGCCCGGTATCTTTATCTTTATCTTAGTCCTTTAGAGTCAAGTATAGTCGTATCATGTCTAGGGAGTTTATTATATGAAATAGGTGTTTGCATTGAGGTCTATCACTCCGTATGTGGAGAGATTGTATCCGTGAGTGTGGAGTCGTCTATATTGGAATATTAATGAGAAGTCTATGGGTTCCTTCGCTACACTCGGTATTCTCTTCACGCAATCGACATCATATGACGATTCTTATGGGGAGTATTGACCTTATATCATGTATGGCTTTGAAAACTTTATTTAAATTTTGGCAAACATAGCTTTGGTCTTGACAACATGCATGTTTTCTCAAGTAGCGACTTAGCCAAAACCTTTATGTTATTATGCTTGAAGTGTTATGTTGACAAGGAAGACAACTTGATGTGTTATGCCTACCTTAATGTTTATGCCTTATATGTTTTGCATCTAAATTAGCATCAATTGTCTGTTCTCTCAAAGCCTTTGCTAGCCAAACTCTTTGCCAAGCAGATTTCTGCTTGTGTATCCATACCCTAAAACCTTTACCTTCCATGTGAGTCCACCATACCTTCCTATTCGTGGTATTCCCCTACCACTCCTATAATTATAGAATTTATGTGTTATCCTTAAATGTTCAAAATCTTCTGTTTTGTGCCTCTTGTTTAGCTCATGAGGAAGTAGTAGGTGATTCATGATCTTCTTAAGTTGGACAAGTTTTACCCCGGGATTGCATGTCTAATCTGCAAACCCATAATACGAGGAGGAACTGGCATGGGTGCGCCCAGCTCGAAAGATAATATATCAAACAAACCCTCCTTCACGCTTGGTCTATGAGAAATCAGAAACTTTGGCAGTGATAAACAAAGGAGATTAAGGGGATGTGATTGTCCCCACTTGGGAGTCGTTCCTTGAAACTTGTCCATCTTGAGAAGTAATTGAGCTATCTATTAGCATTCGTTGACAAACTATGCACCACCCCAAAGTCTATTTTTATTCTGTTTGATTTAAGGATAGCACATGAGTTTTCCCTGCTTGCCTTGAACAAGGCCTTTCTTCCACCTTCATGTTGAGTCAGTTTTCCCACTTCTTTCTTTTCCCTAAGAGAACAGACATTTGATGTTGATGAGGATTCATCCATATAGAGCTGTATTAAGTTTTGCCATGCCATATCCTTGTTGACATTATCTTTTGATAAGTAAGTTGTTTGCGAAAGCTTTTGCCTAGCAAGCATCTTCCTTTGTGTTAGCATTTGCACTTCATGACTATTAACATGTTCTTTCAAAAGCTACAAAATGTTTTTAGTTGTCCTTTGACCAAGATTATGTTTGCCATAATTTGATGAGTTTCCTCGGCCCTACTTTTGATTATAATTGTTATTACTTTCTCATGAGGGCCTTATGAGTTGAGGTTGTTGTTGAGGATGCTTGAGTATGATGAAGGAACCTTGATGTTTCTTGTCCGTATTCTATTTATCGACCCTTCACTCTCTAAAACTTGTGGACAGGTTTACCGAGCTCTGTATTCACTTGGGGACAAGCGAGGTCTAAACTTGGGGGAGTTGATACGTCCAAAATACATCACTATTTTATATAGTAATTCTTTCTTATTCATTGATATATTTCATGATATGATTCTATTCTTATGTTGTTTTGGCTTATTTTACACAGTTTTCAACTTTCCGGTGCCGAAGCAGCAGACGCAGGATTCAGCGGTAAAAAGTGGACGCTGAGTTGCTGAAGAAGAACAACTCCAAATTACCTGAAAATCGACGGAGGCTGTTTTCCAGAAGGATCACGAAGACACGCAAAAGAGCAACCAGAGGGGGGCCACAGGGTGCCCAGGCGGCCACCTGGCGCGGCCCCACCCCTGGCCGCGCCGGGAGGGCGCCTGGACCCCCGGGGCCACTCCCGGCTCCCCCTCTGGCCTATTTACTCCTCGTGGTCCAAAAACCCTAAAAAGAGGAGAGTTTCCGGAGTTCCGCCGCCGCTCCGTGGCGGAAACCTACACAGAAGAAAAGTCATCTCTGGCGGGCAGATTCCGCCGGGGAGATCACCTCCCGGAAGGGGAGATCGTCGCCATCGTCATCACCATCGTCACGGGCATCATCGAGATCATCATCATCAACATCATCCCCATCATCAGCACCATCTCCATCTCCATCCAATCTTGCCTCACAATTGCAACTCGTGTTGTAATCCATACTATCTATCCTCTCTACTCTATCGGTGTTGATTACTACTTTGTGGTGAATGCTATTGAGTTTTGTTGGAGAAATATTATTGTGTTCAGATTGTTTATCATCTATTTATCTCCACTGATCATGATCTCTTGTATGTCTTGTGAGTAGTTACTTTAGTTCTTGAGGACAGGGGAGAAGTCTAGTTGCTAGTAGTCATATGATGTTGAAGTAATATGTGTTGGTTGATATTTAAGTTGTGTTGCTATTTTCCTAGTGCTGTTGTGTGAGTCGAACACTCAACACTTCGCCTTATCAAGGACCTAGGGGAATGCATTGTGTATAAAGAATGCTTACGGTGGGTTGCCGGAGTGACAGAAACCTAAACCCTAGTTTGCACGCTTTTGCACAAGGGAACAATGGATCACCGATCGTATTACTATGGTTAGGCTTTTGCCTTAATTACTATCTTGTATTTGCGGATGCTTGCAAGGTGTTTAATCATAAGAGTGCATTCATCTTAGTCTACAGGATGCACTAGCATAGATCCACCCACCAAACACTTATCAACACAGCACATAGTACCGATACGGAATATGGCGAAAGCACATGACTACCTCTCCCGTGTGTCCTCAAGAACACTTTAGCTTTTATAAGTTCAGTTGCTAGGCCTCTCCTTTACTCAGAAAGGATTGGGCCACTCTTTACTATCCAGTATCTTTTACTTTGCTCGTTTTTACTATCCTGTCGCTTATACCAAGAAAACCCCTAAAAAGTTATCTTTCAGTGCTTGCAGTTATCTCCTTACCAAAGTCACTTGCTACTACCTTCTGCTCCTCGTTGGGTTCGACACTCTTATTTATCGAAAACACTGCAATAGATCTCTTTATGTTGAGGGTCATCACCGGGCTGAGTTTCATCTCCGAGCTAAGCAATTTGGCGTCCGAGCTAGTGCATCCGGCTCCGAGCTATTGCATCTCCTCGGCCGGGATGTTTCGTTCGGCCTCCGAGCTGATTCATCCCCCGCCGAGCTAATTTATTCGCCGCCGAGCTGTTTTCCTCCGCCTGCGCATGCTCCCGCAGAGATGTTTCCTCCGCCTGCCGGCAGCAGCGCCGAGTTCCCCGTGTCGAGCTGTGCCATACCGGTCGCCCCCTCCTCCGCGCTTGCCGAGCTGGACGCCGCGCCCTGGCTGCGATTTCCTCCGCTCGAAGCTCGTCCGGTTGCCGCGGCCAGTCCGGCTGCCGACTGCGTGCATTCTCAAATGCATGCGGGATCGCCCGCGAGTTAACCATGCAAAACCAGATCGCCCGCAAGCTAACCATCAAGGGTTGATGGTTGTACAGTAATGTGTGGCTACTATACAAAGCTTTTGATTCGGGTCAGCTCCGCTTCATGACAACGCCAGTTTCTGCGCAAGGTTGGGTCGCCGATGCAACACCAGTTCGACGCCCCGCACAGTCCGTCGTCGGCTGCGCTCACCGGTCCGCCGCTCCCGGCCGTGTTGTCCTCGCCGAGCTCATCTCCCACGCCGACTGCGCCCTCGCTTCCTGCCGATTGCAATCCTCCTGTCGGCCGGACGCCGCTATGCCAGTTCCAACTTCCCGGCTGGCTCCCAGCTCCGGCTGCCCGACCGTTGGCTGTAGCGCTCCTGGCTGCCGGCTGCAAAAATATTCAGGCACATGCAGAAGAATTTCAGAGAAGAGAAAGTGATCCAGAAAAATAGAGGTCGGAAATGCCGATTGAAAAAAAAAAGTGTGCCCAGGTCGGCAGGAGAAAGGTAGGGTCGGTTGTGCTATGTTGAGAGCCGGCTGAGCTTGGGCCGATTCAGATGATTTAAAAAAAAAGTTGGGTTGCCGATTGCACCTGCTCGAAAAAAAAAGAGAAAAAAGTGGTCGGCTATGAGTTGTTGGATCAGCGGCGACAAAAGAAAAGTGTGAGCCGATTGCTCAGTAGTTCGGCTGGTGCCAGGCCGATTGCACACGCCAGTCTGCAGTGGCATCCGTTTGCGCCTGTCGGTCATCCGGATGTGAAAAAAAAGTGGTCGGTTGTAGCTGTTGGATCAGCGGCGACAAAAGAAAAGTGTGAGCCGATTGCTCAGTAGTTCGGCTGGCGTCAGGCCGATTGCGCCCGCCAGTCTGCAGTGGCATCCGTTTTCTCCTGTCGGTCATCCGGATGCGAAAAAAAAAGTGGTCGGCTGTGAGTTGTTGGATCAGTGGCGATGAAAGGACGTGCATGTCGCCTAGAGGGGGGGTGAATAGGCGCTTAAAATAATTACGGTTTCGGCTTAAACAAATGCGGAATAAAACTTAACGTTTAAATTGCCAAGCAAGAAACCTAAATAAGCTAGGCTCAACTATGTGCACCAACAACTTATACTAAGCAAGATAAACAACTATGTGATAGCAAGATATATAACAAGAGCACTAAGGCTATCACAAAGTAGGTGCACAAGTAAATAGGTTGACTAGAAGAACAACCTATGGGACAAGCAATGTACAATAATATGAGCAAGCACAAGATAAACAATGTAATAAGCTTGCTCAAAGTAAAGGTAGAGATAACCGCAAGTGGAGCCGATGGAGACAAGTATTTGTTACCGAAGTTCCTTCTCTTGCGAGAAGTACGTCTCCGTTTGGAGAGGGTGAGGAGCACAATGCTCACACGAAGCCAACGAGGGCCACCCTATTTCTCCTCACGCTCTTACCAATGCAAGATGCCGTGATTCCACTATTAGGACACTTGAGGGCGGTCACCGAACCCGTACAAATGGCAACCCTTGGGGGCGGTCACCGAACCCGTACAAATGCTCGGGGAAATCTCCACAACCGAATTGGAGGCTCCCGTAGCGTCCCGAAGCTTTCCACCACAATGATTGAGCTCCGTAACAATAAGCCTCTAGGAGCCAACACACCCACGAGGTACAAGCTCTAGAGTGCCAATGCACTCAAGAGTAGCTATCTTCTCAACTTCACTCACTACAAAGAATCCTCGGAGAGAACTCAAACCGATGCCAAATGCAATGGCAAGAGCACACGAAGTGCTCAAGTCCCCAACTCTCAAATCCCACCAAAGCAACAAAAGCTATGGAGGAATATGAGAGGAAGAACAAGGAGAACACCAAGAACTCCAAGATCTATATCCACAAGTTTCCCTCACTTAGAGGAGAGATGACTTGGTGGAGAATGTGGATCTAGACCTCCTCTCTCTTTTCCCTCAAAAAGGAGCAAGAATCATAGGAGGGGAAGAGAGTAAGCAAGCTCAAAGAGGTCAACAATGGGGGGAAGAACTTGCACAAAACCGGTGAGGACAAAGGGAGAAGAAGACCCCCTTTTATAGGTCCCCACGAATCCAACCGTTGGAAGCCCACCAACCACGGTATTACCGCACAGCGAGCGGTACTACCGCAACTGGAGCGGTACTACCGCCCTACGGTACTACCGGGCTCAGTACCGTGCCCCACTACCGCCCTATCCAGTAGGAATATGGTAGTGGATGCGGTACTAACAACGGTAGTACCGCTGGAGCGGTACTACTGCTCTACCGGGCGGTACTACCGCTCGGGCGGTACTACCTCAACTCCGGGCGGTACTACCTCACTGGAAAAAACAGCACGGCTAAAACAAGCATAACTTTTCCATACGAACTCCGATTTTGATGATCTTGGGCTTGTTTTAAAGCTATGGAAAAGCTCTAGATCCTCACATAGAGAACCACCCAAGATCAACAAAAAGAAATGATGCAAATCATGGAAATGTTAGAATGCCAACAAGGTAGAAGGTGAAACCTTCACAAGATAAGAGCCGACAAAAACACCAACATCGAAAACACAAAAGTAGATGTATATGAAATCCGTTTTCGATGAAGAAGGGCTTGTAATGAATACGAACTCAAGCTCCAAAACTCACAAAGATAAAAACCAAACAAGAACCAATAAAGATGATGCCAAGGATGCAAAGGTTTGAGCTCTCCATGAACGATGCGGCCTAGCCTATAACCCGGTCTCCTAACTACCACCATGAGACCGGTAAACTAGAAACCTAGAAAGGTCAAAATAAAGGTCAAACCTTTGTCTTGCACATAATCCGCTTGAGCTTGATGATGATGATCATGTCCGCCTCTAGTTGGAACACCTTTCTTGGTTGCGCCGGCTCGATGAAGACTAGTAAATTGCTCCCCCATACTCCATTATGGGTGAGCCTCTTTTAGGCATATCTTCACAAAACCATTATCACCAAATGGTCGGCAAGCTCCAAGCATATGATATCTTCGTGATGCTCCTCTTGACCTTGCACACATCAACTTGACCAATCTTTGGATAGCTCCATGAAGAACACCTTGGTCAACACGTAATCTTCATCTTACAACCTTGAAGCCACCATATGATCTTCAAGCGTTGCCTATGGACAAACCTTAAAGTATAACTCAAGGAAACCATTAGTCCATAAAGATTGTCATCAATTACCAAAACCAAACATAAGGGCACATGCCCTTTCAGGCGACAAAAGAAAAGTGTAAGCCGATTGCTCAGTAGTTCGGCTTGCGTTAGTCCGATTGCGCCCGCCAGTCTGCAGTGGCATCCGTTTGCGCCTGTCGTTCATACGGATGCAGAAAAAAAAGTGGTCGGCTGTGAGCTGTTGGATCAGCGGCGACAAAAGAAAAGTGTGAGCCGATTGCTCAGTAGTTTGGCTGGTGCCAGGCCGATTGCGCCCGCTAGTCTGCAGTTGCATCCGTTTGCGCCTGTCGGTCATTCGGATGCTAAAAAAAGAATAAGAAGAAGAAGAAGAAGAAGAGAGCCGATTGCTCTTTGTATTGGCCGATTGTGCTGGTAATCCCCCTGCAGAAAAGTGCGCGGTTGTGTTCCAGTCGGCATGCCATCTTCTTGGAGCGCTCCCGGGAGATAAGTGCTTGACTCATCGAGTCACCCGGAGGCTCAGAGGACGAGCCTTCCGAGTGCCCCGGCTGCTACAACATCAGATGACCCTTCGGATGACTCACCAAGTCAACCGGGGGCTCGGAGATTGCACCTACCGGATGCTCGTCGAGTCACCCGGAGGCTCGGAAGACGGGCCTGCCGAGTGCCCCGCCTGCTACAACAACAGAAGACTCTCCGGATGACTCACCAAGTCACCCGGAGGCTACAGCCAGTGGGTGCGTCAGCCGTGCCAAAAAATGCAATGTGAGTTTCAATAGCGCTTATCACAACAAGTACGCCGGATGAACCTGAGTAGTCTTCGGGGGTTATCTCCGTGTTATTTCTAGTTGGCTGAATGCTCGGCCGGGACCAGATAACCCAAATTGTTATTTCCCACAGATGAATTAGTAGTGTGTAGGATACCAAAGGCTCACTCTTCGAGCCAGCTGCAGACCGCAGGTCGGCTGTAATGCTGGTAAGAGCAAAACCTGAAGGTCACCGCACATGAAAAAACATCCGGAGAGAGAACAGCTTGGGCGACCCGATCGCATTCCTTTTGAGAAGTTGGCTCGGTTGAGTTTGCTCCACGAAGTCTAAGTACTGTATACTCTATCTCGCGGCCCACTCTTTGACCCAGATGCAGACCGCAGGTCGGCTGTAATGCTGGCGAGAGCAAAAGCCAACGGGTGGAATGAACAGAAAAATGTCTGAAGGGCTCGAGCCAAGCCGAGTCGGCCTCCCGCCACACAGTCTATACTTCAGAAAATTGTAAAGATTTTATATGTCTGCATTGACTAACTTTATCTTATGTATGATCGTTTCCGGGGGAAAACTGCTGAGACCCTTGAAGGCATCGAATATAACAGAAGCAAGAAAAGATCCGAGCCGACTGCACGCAGTCGGCCCGAATCTCGAAGGCTACACCCAGTGGGTGCGCTGACGCGCCCCCACCGGAAAGAAGCAAGTGAAGATCCGAGCCAATTGCACGCAGTCGGCCCGAATCTCGGAGGCTACACCCAGTGGGTGCGCTGACGCGCCCCCACCGGAAAGAAGCTGCCCCAAGGGCAATCATCATTCATCTGCACCGACAAGGAAGAAGCCCCCAGATGACTCTTCGAGTTACCCGGAGGCTCGGAGGCTACTGTCGAGGGAATATACCCCCGGTAGGGTCAAGCAGAAGGAATAATGTTCGAAAGCATCGGGCGCCGATTGCACCCTCAGCTCATCTCGGCGTCTGCCGAGTGCGCCCCCAGCTCGGACCGCCGACTGCCCACGCATCCGGCCGACTGCTCGTCTGCCGGTTGCCCGCAGCTCAGTCTGCCCGGAAGTTAACAGAAGACAAGACAAGACAAGACAAGACAAGTGTAACGACCCAATTCACACCGAATTGAAGTCTCTGTGTTCAAGTGCCAGTCCCTGGATCGAACTCGCTGGCACACACAGTATAATAGATGTATATCAAAGTACAAGTGCATCATTATTACAACGTATGATCCAGAGTAAATAAATAACAAGTTGCATAGCTCAAGGCTAGCTTATTCAATATAAATATAGCGGAAGCAAAAACAAATAACATGGAGTCCCATCAACAGCCACATGCGAACATGCTGAGTGTAGACTCGCAACCCCTAAACGCACCTTACTGATCGTCTGAAAAACCTGCAACACCGAAGGTTACAGCCCGACAACGGGTCAGTACATCTGATTTGTACGGCAAGTGACACGGAAAAGTTTATATAAAGGACCTACAACTACATGCAAGGTAAGTCAAAGGAAAGGCTTATGGTTTAGTTTTGCAGAAAGCCAATTTTGTCCTGAACTAAACTAGTCAAAATTTTAAGTTGAGTTCTACCTGAAACACACAGCAACCCATGCTACTCTTGTCCCAACCAAATTATTATTAAGTGTTCATCTGTCAAGATCATTCATCAACAGTACTGACTAGTTGCTCAAAGTTCGTCCGTAACCGTGGACACGGCTAATCATGATCAGTTTATACGCTCTGCAGAGGTTTGTACACGTTCCCCACTAGATTCAACCCGAAGATTGAGACAAAGACTTTCTGAAGAGGTTGCCTCCACCCTTTGGTAGCCGGTACACCTAACACAATTCTACATCTACTAGCTACCAGGGCCAGGTTCCCCACAACTTACTCATCTAAGCCAGAGCCCATATAGCCAGTGGCTGTACACGGAAGCTACTAGTAATATTGCATGTCTGATCTTTTTGAGCCTGGACGGCGCCCACTGCGTGAGAGGGTAGACACCATGACGCACCCGGTTCACCACCAAAACAAACCATTGGGTGCATTTAACCCCGGCATTGTCCTCAACCGAGCCACAACTACCGGGATGCAACCCGCCCGTCCAGAAGTGATTTCTATTTATTATAAACTTGCTACACAGTTTATTAAACAGCTCACATGCACTCCATGAATTCTCACAGCCCAACCTCGTCTACAAAGCATAGCAATAAAGTAACAACACGGCTAGGTTGATCTACAGTAGACAAGTCAAAACATATGGCTATCCTATCTGGTTTTGCAGCAACAGTAGAGTAAACTACCTATCATGCAATAGAGTGATATTTCCTAACATAATGCATAAAGAAAATATAGGTATGAGTATGGTCAAAGTATCACTTGCCTTATACATTCGATGAAGATCTTCGCTCTCACGTTCCAGTCAACTCTACTCGTCACACTCCGAGCAATCTATCGTCAACGAAAGAACTCAATAAGCAATCACACCACAAGGACAAAACATAAGATCAACAAAACAATCACTGAAGTTTTTAGCAACAAAACAAAAAGGTTTTGAAATGCAAAGGTGTGGATGTGCTCGAAGGTGATCGGTGGAACGTGAACTCGAGAGAGTCAACGGATAAGGAATTGTCGATACAAGATTATGATCAAGGCATTATGAAATCAAGGTAAAGATCATAGCAACATGAATGGTATGTGGATATTGCCGATAAGATGTCTCATATGATCCAATATGCAAAAAGAATCACGTGAAACGGAATACTACAACACAGGTCATAGCAATTGCAACATGGAATTGAATTTGAATTTGAACAGATCAATAGACTTGTGAATTTTTGTGCACACATGATATAAACAGAAAGTACATGGAACGGGTGATCCAACGCAAAAAGAAACGGCGCAAACGGGCGCACCGGTAAAAAGTTACGGCTGCCGAAACTTCAAAGTTGGGTCAGCTTGGGATCCAAATTTAAAAACCTCAAACTTCTGTAACACTAGGTCTACTGGCTAGAGAATTTCTACACGGTCGCAACGCAACTGGAATCGCCCAATTCCGAGTTACGGTTAAAAAGTAGTCGCGAAAACGGTTTCGGGTGAAAAACGGGGGTACCGGAGGGTTCTACTGCAAAAAGGACCGATACATAAATAAAAATTTTACAAAAAACGCGATCGGGTCCCTGGGCGGTTTGGATCCAGATCTGAAAAGAGAAAAAAAATTCTTTTTTTTTCGCGAACCGTGTTCTATTATTTTTTTTCCAAGGTCTTCTTCTCCCGCGGGCACGCACAGGGGCAGAGGAGCCATGGCGGCCACGGAGCTCAGGCGGCTCCGGCTCGGGGGCGCGGCCGGCGAGGGCAGCGCCGGCGGGCGCGGCCGGCGGCGGAGGGCCGGCGGGGCGCAGGCGCGCGGGCGGCGGGGCGCAGGCGCGGGCGCGCGGCAGAGCACATGGCGGCGGTCGCGGCCAAGGTGGCCAGCCGGGCGAGCTCGCCGGCTCGTCGGCGGCGGCGGCGCGGCTAGGGGGCGGCGCGGCTAGGCGGCGGGGTACTCCGGCGAGCCCGGCTAGGCGCAACTCCGGCGGCTTGCAAAAAACTTTACCTCGAAAAAACGCAAAAATGTAGCTCCGGCGAACTTTCCGGCGAAGCTCCGGCGAGATTCCGGCGATGACGTCGGCGGCAGCGGGTCCCGCGGATTAGCTTAGTCTAACCCTAAAACGCTGACGAAAATAAACTTAGCCCTAATCGGGGCTATTTATAGCCAGCCCCTAATCCCTCTTTTTTTTTAATCCGAAATAAAAACAAATTCGGTCTGCTAGAAAAAAAACAGACCAGGCCCATTAGGCCCAAAACAATATTAGAAAAATCACGGAAATTTATTTTAAAATTCCGTCTTCGCCAATATTTTTAAAATAATAAAATTCAATTTTTGGCTTGACCAAAATAATAAAATAAAATAAAAACTTTGCAACTTATTTTTAAATATTTTTAAATACTTTTCTGGCATTTTAAAAATACCGAAAACTCCGAAAATTGATTTAAAAACTTTTCCAGAGCATAAATAAATTCCAAAAATAATTTTAGAAAGTATTTATAACTCCAAAGTAAAATTAAAAAGTCTCTCAAAAATATTTTAAAATATTTCAACGAATTAAAAATGGGGATAAGTCCTTTTATATCCCCTCCAGCAAACTGCCATGTGTTGAAAAATGTTTAAAAATATTTTAGAAGAATTCCAATAAAGATTTAAAACATTTTCCAAACTTTTAAAAAATGTTGAAGGAGTCATATTACCTTCTCTCATTTTATTTTGTTGGTTTTGTTTTTAAATAATAAATTCCAAAACACCAATGGTGAATATTAGGGAAAGTCATTTTATTCCCTCTCTTTTTAATATTCCATAAACTCCAAAAGTTTTAAAATCCCCGAGAAAATCAAACACATCAAACAAACAATCATTATCTATTTAATTTATTAACATTCCAAAATTCAGAGAATTTTGGGATGTTACACACTACCACCCTTAAAAGGAATCTCGTCCTCGAGATTCGAGAAGGCTAGAAAGAAAGGTTAGGGTTCGGGTCTTCATGACAGTCTCTCGATCCTCCAATGAGCTAGGGTGCTACCACCCTTAAAAGGAATGCGACTTAGTATTCAAAAGCTTGCTTCAAAAGCTTGCTCCCTCAGCGAGCTCCTCACACATAATCTTCATACTCCGTTGGGGCATGGAATTCTTCATCACAAGTGTGGGCTTCCAGTATCTTAATCCATCGATGACATTCTCCGTACAGGTTTCACCTGCGGTCTTTGAGGTTTCACGAATTCCTCCTTTGAGGTTTCCATTCCTTAGCCAGAGAGTGGTCTTCCAAGTACTGAGACTTCATGGCTGACAGATCAGACGCCCATACTAAGCAACTATCGATTTTTCTCATGGTGGTCATCAAGAATACTTCCACGGGATGCTTGCAGCAAATGGTCTTGGTCCATACTCACCGTATAATACAAACGGAAATCTCCTACAGGGTCACACATCGTACCATTCTATGGTTCAGGCTTAGCATCGTCGTCTCTCAAACATAGGTAAGTCACTCAAGATTTACAATCCCGCATAGCAAGAGCGAATAATAAGGGTAGTCGTCATGGGGGCCAATCCATTACGCACCCAAATCATTACCTTGTATATGGTTTAGCGAATCTCGCAATCTAACACTCGGTCATCCTCACAAGCATTGCAGAAGTCCTCCTTATCTTGAACTGGGTCCAGATAAATCCATGGTTCTGCAAGCCAACAAAACATCTATCGTTTCTTCACAACACTCAGGTTTACGTAGCCTGCTATAAAACGTGCACTGATGGACTACAACTTTCTCCAGAGCTCTTCCTTCAGCAAGATTGGGCTTGCTTGTCGTAAGATCCTGGGACCTGTGGGTTATCCTTGAACTCAGCATCGGTTGCATCCATCTTCATTCCAGTCTTGACATTAGCAGCCATTGTAGTAGCTTCTTCAGTGTAGGGTTTGAGGTGAGAGGGAACAGAATGCCTTATCTATAAATGGCTTAGTACAGACAAGTTTAACAAATGGCTTAGAGAAGCCTTATCTATAAACAAGCCCTTCCACGAGGGACCAGTCGTCTGACTGGGACTACACTAGCTTGGCTTCAGTCGTCGAGCTCCAGGAAGAATCCACCTTCGAGGTCAGTGGGTTCATCTAAAACATAGAATAAGCAAACGTGAGTACAAAGTCGTACTCAGCAAGACTTACGTAGGAGCTATATTACTCATGCACATGTATCAAGGCAAAGGGAGGTGGGGTTCATAAGCAGAAGTGCCAGCTTTGACTTAGCTAGTCTTGAACTACGAGTACCAGACTTGAGGTAAGAAGCGTACACGAGTCCACTACATGTCTCCAACCAATTACACCACTATGGTGCCTTCCTCGACTTCCCCACGAGAAAGCACGCCATAGCACTCACGCTTATCTTGGCAAGTTTTATAAGTATCCATTGAAGTTGTCCAATAATCAGGCACAACTTTCCAAGTAGTCCCTTACCGCGGACGCGGCCATTCGAATAGTTTATTAACCCTGCAGGGGTGTACTGCTAAACACATGAAACTATCAGTTACCGCCGGGATCTCGTCACCCTTCAAGCAGGTGTCAGAGAGGATAATTTCCACAACTTTTACCTCACAGTACAATGGAGACGCCTATCTGGGCTGGAGTCCACATCGTGAACCCGGCCGGTTTACCGATGTGGTCCCAGAAGATGTGTGCAGGGTCCCAAGCCGGTCTGAATAGCCGTTCTTCCACTTCGCAGACCGTGCCATAGACCTACCAGAACTCCGAACTACTGCGACTCATTGAACTGAGAAGGGGTGAGTTAGTAGGTTGAGCGGGGCTCCATGTGCCCAACATGTGGTAGTACTCTTCATCTTGGATCACCACACAAGAACTCGGGCTTAAGGCGGTGTTCAACGAGACAACCCACTGTGTACTCCTACACAGCCTCTCATCGTTCACCTTGTATTAGGGTAGATTCACCAACACATTTCCACCATCATCATCATGATCACTACCATCCCGACTCACATAACAGTATCATCATTGTATCACTCTAAGCATGCAATAAGCAGTAACAGTTGCAGGGGCCACATGATATCAACCAACTCCTACATTTGCTAGGATTGTGGTTTGCTTACTACTATGACAAAATGATAGGTCATGCAAAGGAATGGGTTCAACTATGCGGTAGAAACGCATCATGGTAATCATCCTAAACAATGCATAAGCGAGACTGAGAGGGAATTGGGATTTCATCGACATGATCAATGGGGGGTTTGCTTGCCTTGCTGACGAGGTACAGTCACGGTATCTTCAACGAAGGGGGTGATCTCAGGTTCCGGCTCCACCTCTATTCGACAAACAACACAAACATCGAAACAATAATAAGACAATGCTCAAACACATGAGTTGAAGGTTGAAACTTGATGTATGTGTCACTGATGTGTGAGTTATTCCATTTAAAAGAAGTATATTGAATTGAATTGCAAATTCAAACTCCATTTGATTTATCGATGAATTTCAAATGCATTTGAATCCATGAATGTTCATTTGAAATGGTTGAGCATGAAATTATGTTGTAAAGGTGAGGTAAAGTCTCTGATGTGTGGATGAAACCATTTAAAAGAAGTGTGTTGCAAAGTCATTTGCAAAATCACTCCAAATTTGAATTTGAAAAAGGATCCATATGTACATATGACACTGTTCACCCATTTTAGAATGGTCAAACATGAAAACAAAGTGCATATTCAGAATCCTTGTATTTTTTTGATCATTTTAGACATATTATTTGTCCAATTTGGAGTTAAAATGAATTAGTTATGATTTTCTAAAGTTTTAGCTATTTTCTGGCTTTTCTGTAATTTCTTGACTTTCTTTTAAACAAAAAAGTGTATTATTGCGCCAGCACTGAGTCAGCATGACATCAGGGGGTTGACCCAGTCAAACTGACATGGGGGCCCTACCTGTCATTGACTCAGGGTCTAATCCCCTCTCTGTTTAATTAAACAGAGAGGATTAGGGGGCCTAGGGCCCACCTGGGAGTGGTTGAGGGGGGGTTAATTAGTGGCTAATGGTCGACCACGTCGGCCTCGCCGGTGGCTAGTCGCCGGCGACCAACCGAGACGGCGGCGCTGCACGGGGTCGGCGCTACAGGGGTCCAAACGGTGCGCTGAGACCATCAAAATGAAGCCCGAGTCATTGCGCTTCGAAGGAGCCATGCCACGGGTGTTGGGGGTGCACCGTAGCGACGCCAGCGTCAAGCCCTAGCGGCGGCCGTGGCTCGGGGTTGGCGGCGAGGTTGCTGCAGGGGCGGAGCTTCGGGTTGCGCTAGTGCTATGTGACCCTGGGAGCACCAGGAACGCAAAAGACGTCACGGACGAGACGGAGGAGCACTCGAGCCTCCTCGACATCGTTCATGGCGGCGGTGCTCCTCGGCTTTCATGGCGAACGGCGACAGAGAGCGAGGGGGTGGCTATGGAATAGCTAGGGTGAAGCAGAAGCTCACCACGAATGCAACGGAGGCGTCGGCGCGGTCGGAGAAGCTCTATAGGTGAGGAATTCGTCGATGGCGCGCGACGGCTCCAGCGAGACGGTGGTGATGATTGCGACGGCTTCGGGTCAAATTAAGACGCCAGCTTCTCCAGATCGACGAAGACGACGACTCTGCGCACATGGGACATGGTGGTTGGTGCTGAATCTTGCGGTGGACGCGAGTGTGCACGATGGTGTTCTCCGGCGAGCTCCTGTCGGTGACGGGGACGAAGAACCAGAGCGGGGGATAAAGCTATGAGAGGGGGGAAGTATAACGGGGCTTCGAGGCCGTCTCTGTGGCGTGCTTTGGAGGCCTGGGGAGGCCTGGAAGCCCCTGGGCGTTGAGGTGGCGCCGGTGCGCGCTCTGGCCGCCACCGAGCTGCTTCTGAGCGCGGGGAGGAAGACGACAAGCAGGGCTGGTGGCTTGGGCCAGCTGGGGGTTAAGTTGGGCCGAAAGCGAGGTAAGCCTTTTTCCTTTTTCCTTTTTCTGTTTCTTTTTCTTTTCTGTATTTTGTTTTGTCTTAGCTAAATAATTAGCTAGACATTTTTATAAATGCTCAAATCTTTTATATGGCATTACATGACCAGTAGCTAGTCATATCCAGAGTTTAAACATTTTTTTAATTCAAAATATTTGAATTCAAATCCAAATAGGGGTATTTATTTAATTCCATGCTCCTGTTTGAATATTTGAAAAATCTTTGAGCATGGGTTTGAATCCAAATCACTTTATAAGTGGTCACACTCATTTATGAGACTTTTAAAAAATGCAAAAGGAATTTTTGGAGCAACTTTTTATCTGGCCATTTGAATTAAATTCATATGGGGGGTTTCTTCTCCCATTTAAATTTCTTTTTGAAATTTTTAACATGATGCAAAGTTACTTGCTAACCCTAGCACATACCTAACAGAGGGTTCTGACGGCACGGTACGGAAGAGGCTAGCAAATATGAGGATGTGTAAGTGTCAACTTTTAATACTTACATCAGTCCGAAGAACTCATGCACTTATTATCGATAACTCTCAATCTAATGAGGAGGTTCACAAAGAGACAAGTACCCCGAGGAGGAGTGTATGAGGTTTGGTTATCCTTGCGCATCCTCGACAAGCATTATAAAGATACTGTGTTATATATATATATATATATTAATGTGCTTATATCGGCAATTAAAAATATCCTAAAATATTTAAGATAAATACAATGCTAATTAAATTGCGAGCGATTGGATCATTGCACGCGGTTCTGCATATAAGTTCGTCACTGATAGCTATGTACACCGCACATATTCGATAAGAAATGAGCGTTGGAGATTTATTTATAATTTCACACCGTATTTTATGCACAACCGTTTGTAATGTTCAGTGTACATCACTCACAATTTGGACGAAAAGAACGTTTGAGATTTAGTTCTGAAACCACACGAGCATTTGTGCACAAACGTTTGTGTAGGTGTCAACAACACAAATGTGTACTATATACAAGCTGTATGGAATAGCTTTGGGTATCCCACGCAGTTTCTGACACACTAGCGTTTGGGATAGTATAACTCAACACAAACGTAGTTTCTGTACTAAACGTATGTCATAGAATAATAATCTCAGACGGACATTCGTAGATAAGTGTTTGCGATAAAAAGGTCATCTCAAACGTTCGAGTTATCTTGTGCGTTTGCGCGGACTATCCATAGGCAACGGTTTCTGGCTATCGTGTGTAATAGGTCCCCCTATCGCAATCGAAGGCAAGGCGACTATTTCTATTCCCATAGGCGATAGGGGTCAAAAACCGTTTAGATAGCTATCGCGTGCACTAGTGCACATAGCTACTGGTAGAAACCTCAACCCCGAGGAGAAACTTCTCCCGCATCATCATGAGGAGGAAGCAACGTCGATGAAGGTGAATCCGGGGGCACTTCCCCGTCCCGATAGGGTGCCGGAGCAGGAAATTTTGGTCCCGGGAGCTTGTTGGCGATGGTGGGAGATCGGAATCGCTTCTGGAAAAAAGTAGTTGCGGAATCAGGGTTTCCTCCATGGGGGATTAAAATAGGGACAAAGGAGAGTCGAGGGGAGCCCCCACCTGGCCAGGCGGCCAGGTTGCGCGGCCTCCCCCTAGGCCGCGCAGGCAGGTCGCCTCGTTCGGTGGGTGGGGTGGCCCCCCTCTGGCTGTGCTTCGGGCTTCTGGAGTCTTCCGTCGCGCTGATTTTTTATATATTTTTTCTGGAATTTCCCGAGCACTTTTATAATTGACATTTTGCTGCAATGCACGGACAATAGCAAACATAAACTGGCACTGGGGCACTAAGTTAGTAGGTTAGTACAAATATGTTGTAAAAGATATGAAAGTGTAGCAAAACATATAGCAATATCACCATAACAAGCATGGAACAAGCAGAAATTATAGATACGTTTGGGACGTATCAACCTACAGAAGTGCCTCCAATAATTCGAGTTTCATAGACTGTTATGTTTTCCATGATTTCTGCCTTGTAATTGCATTTGCTTCTTTTGTGCGCTTTGTTCATGGTTTTTTGGGGGAAAACCTTAAACAAAGTTGGGGAACAATAGCTAATGTTTAATTTGAGTGTTCCAATGTGTTCCAAAAGTACCCAAGTGAAACTTTATTATTATTTGGCACTAACCGCTCTAATCATTTTATGAGAAGTTTCATGTGAACGAAGTTTTCAAGCGTTATGAAGGGAAATGATGAAAGAAGATTGAGGAGTGCCAAAATCTTAAGCTTGGGGATTCCCCCGACATCCCCAAGAAATATTCAAGGAGACTCAAGCGTATAAGCTTGGGGATGCCCCCGTGCATCCCCTTCTTCATCAACAGTTGTCAGTTCGTCCTTCCTAGTTACAGTCAAATGGTCAAAGGGCAAAAGCATAAGAGAAGAAAAGTGGCTCGTGCAGAACAAGTGACTTTTTAAAACTAAGGGCAAATCAAAAGAGTGGAACATAACTAGGGGCATAAATATAATTGTCCCTAGCATAATTCATCTATGTAGAAAGAGTTCACGCGCATGTAGGATTAGTGTGTCAATTTCAGCAGGAATAACAATTTTACATGAACAATTGATACGTCCCAAACGTATCTATAATTTTTGCTTGTTCCATGCTTGTTAAGGTGATATTGCTATATGTTTTTCTACACTTTCATATCATTTACAACATATTTTAGACTAACCTACTAATTTAGTGCCCAGTGTCAGTTTTTGTCTGCCATTGCTCGTGCATTGCAGTTTTATGTCAAATAAAAAAGTGCTCGAAAAAATCCAGAAAAGTTATATAAAATATCAACGCGACGGAAGACTCCATAAGCCCGAAGGACAACCGGAGGGGGGACAACTACCAACCAGGCGACCTGCCCGCGCGATCTAGGGGGTGGTCACACCACCTGGCCGCCTGGTCAGGTGGGGCCTCCCCTGGAGCCCCCCTTTGGCCCTATTTTTACCCCCGTGGAGGAAACCCTGATTCCACAACTCCTTTTTACAGAAGTGATTCCGATCTCCGCCGCCATCGCCAACAAGCTTAGGGGAACCAGAATTCCTGCTCCGGCACCATACCAAATGGGGAAGTGCCCCCGAATTCACCTCCATCGATGTTGCTTCCTCCTCATGATGATGCGGGATTAGTTCCTCCTCAGGGCTAAGGTCTTCTACATTAGCTATGTGGTTAATTCTCTCTCCCATGATGTGATCCTGATTGTGATCATATGCTATGTTAATCTAGGATGATCCCATGATGTTTCCCCTTATTTTATGTATTGGATTTGATGTACTCACTTGTCTATATCTAGTATAATCTCCGAGACCAAGGTGACAATGGTCTATTGGACATAGATTAGAAGAATTTCATGAATGATTTCTTCTATTGTGAATTGATTGAAGATTGAGAGTCTCTTGGTGCTTGTCTTTGATTATCCTTGAGATATATTGTGGTGATTGTGGTACTCTTTTTGGATGGCCACGGTGACATTGAGAAATCCATAGATGAGAACTACGAACTCTGAGATGTGCTTTTGCAGCCCTACATAATTATTTTCCTCTCTGGATCACAAAGGAATGACCTTCGAGTACGTCTCCATTGCATGTTTTAGTTGAAATATCATGTGATAAGCCCTAGGCCTTTTTTCTCACCCTTGTTACACCGTTTGTACTCATTTTTGTCACTTGATGTTGACACATGAACACACGTGTACCCTCGACGCCGGGGGTGATCCACCGCAACTCACGTCGAAGGAGACCCGACCGGAACCGCGGTACGCAAGCAATCCGGCGGACGCTTTTGTATACCCGAAACCCCACACTCCCGGGAGGGCCCCCGTCAGGGAGCACGACGGCTATGGGATGCCCTAGGTCGACCTGATCGATGCTAGGGCCTCGTGGATCGTTGCCCTGCAAGAATAAGAATGAACGAATAACGAGAAGAAAGATATAAGGAGAGAGATAAAATTAGGGTTTGGAAGTGTAGATATGTTTGTTCAATTGTGTGTTGTTTCAATTGGCCATCACCTCATCTATATATGAGGGGGTTGGGCTTCCCTTGCAAGAAAACGAGTCCTTTTCGCGTTCAATATACCAAAACCCGAGCAAAATCGGACTCCTCGCGGTCATCCCGGACGGTACGGACCATAGGCCGGACGGTCTGGATAATTATGGCCCAAAACTGGCCTCGGATCGTATTTATTCGGACGATCCGGGCTTCAGCCCCGGACGGTCCGACCTTGGCCCGAACGATCCGGATAAAAAAAACGCCTCGGGTCATAATTATTCGGACGTCCGAGGTCTAATCCCGGACGGTCCGGACTGACTTTTCAGTGCAGCACTGTTTTGGCCGTAACTTTTTCATACGAACTTGGATTTGGACGTTTCAAATATCAAAATCGACCGTTTCGACGAGACCAATACGCTCCATGTAGAACAGGTTCCCATTTAATGATGTCTTAAAGGCCTAATTGGCAAAATAATACTTCCAATGACAGGATATTATTGCTTCAAACATAGTTTTGGCCCTTGAGATGAAATCGGATGACGATGGCTCGAACTACAAAGTTGTTCACATCGACAATAACCAACCTTTTCATGTAGAGAACTTCTTCATTTGAGGTCATCTTATATAGGTTTATTGCCGTGCCAAAAACCAGTGTGAACACATGCCCCCTGTTTTTCGGCAAAACTTGCATGCCGAAAAATGTTTTGCACCATATAGGTTCTAAGGACGATGTCAACACTCCATCAGCCATGAATATTCTTAGGGAGATAGTCATATATCGGCCATGTAGATTAGCAAAAAGATCTCAGCTAATCGAATGAGTAGTGATTCGGTAAACCCCTTTCATGATGAGACAAATTGTAATGCACCCATGGATTAAAATAAACCCATGGAGGGTAACCTATCATACCTGAGGATGAATCCATTGGCATGTGCATCAATGGCATATCTGAAGAATATGGATAATTTCTGGACCAATGATTTGGAAACCTTTGGTTTGTTTACTCATTCTTTAAACTCTTTTCCTTCTTCATCTTTGCCGCACTTTTTGCAATAGAAGCTTGCGCATTATTCCTGTTTAAAGTACTTCCTTTGGGAACCCATGCCATGTTCCTCTTCTCAAGTTCTTGTGCACTAAGCTTTTTCAACTTCTTCTTTTGCCAATACGATAAGCCGAGTGAGTGCCTCATCTGTGATTCTTGTTCAAGCAATGGAAATTCTTTTCTGCCCTTGTGCACTCTCAACTTCTTCTCTTCAGATTTGGCATCTTGATTTTGAAGATTTGTTTGCTCCTTTTCTTTGCCTTTAGTAGCCAATGTTAACACTTTAATTGGCTCTTTGTCATTTGAAAGACAGTCTGAAGTGGCACACTTGCGACCATCTTTTTTAACTCGATATACTTTCTTGACCACCTCTTTCTTCTTTCTTGAGCTTCAGACCGATTCCTTTTGAGTAAAACAGTCTTGTTTATGTAATTATGTATCAAATTTTGACCTTCTTGGACCTGCATAATGTTCATGAGATGATTCAAAACAAGATGGATAATGTTCCAACGTATCATACCTGTCCCATGATGGATATTGATCCATATAAGCATAGGGAGGTATCCATGACATCGGTATTGGCGGCCTGAAATAAGGATATGAATATGATGCATTGAAATTTTCCCTCTGCCAATACTGATCTTTAGATTTGCGCCTAGGGGGTGATCTTGATGCTTTTGAACTACTTGGCCGATAAGCAATCTTCTCCTCACTTATCTTTTGGTATTTTTCCAACAGTTTTGCGAAAGTGACTTTCGGCTTTTTACCTTTCCGTCAACTTCGGCCTTTGCTTTCTTTGGTTGTGATAGCATCGATCATTAGATTTTCTTATTGCCCCCTAGTGCTTGGCGTCTTCATCGTAACTTCAATAGAACATTCGCCTTCAGGAATATCATCACTGTGCTCATGAATAATCTCTGTACATGAAAGCTTGATCCCATCACTTGCAATTTTTACCTTCTTATCTTTAAACGGATCGGTTTGAAGCCGCCGGTAAAAAAAATTCTGCCATCTGGACTAATAGGAATAGCATGATCATCCCTTTGTGTTTTAACAAGTTTCAATCGTCCGCTATCAATGGCCGATTTAACTAGCCGACGAAACATATTACAGTCCTCAAAATTATGCTTGAACGAATCATGCAACTCACAATACATTCGTCCTAGGATTGATGGCTTGAGATGGTGATCAAGATTTATAATATAATCATTCTTTAGGAGCAAATCAAAGATCTAATCACACATATTCGAATCGAAGGTAATCCTTTTGTTTCTAGTCGATCTTTGTGTGAAAATGGCTTTGGAGGTAAGCAAACGAATAGTTCAGATATGGAATCTCTCCATTCGGCTATGCATTGTGTTTGCACTCCATCTCCGATACTTTTGGTTAATATATTACAATAGCATCGGTTTTCTCAAAAGAATTCAACCTTGACTTTAAATTTCTGAAACGAAAATTGTTAGAGCACATATGCCTCAGTTGATACCAAGTGTAAGCCAAGTATGAAACAAACAAAGCTACCCACTTAGATATAAGTTTTAAGTACAGCAACGGGGAATGCTTTGGATGCAACAGTAAGTCATTATCGGTCTCTATAAATGGCACAACATGTTGACCGATATGCCTTGCAACGATTTTATTGTTAACAAATAAATTACCCTTCTTCATTGGTCTTTCAAGATTTCTAATGAGAATTTTTCTAATAGATGTATCAACAATAAAGTTGCGACCAAATCGGAAAATAGATAAATCACTTGCTAAACATACCTCTTCAAATATGTTGGGAGAGCACGATGATTGTGTGATATGAACAATAGCTTGCTCCAGGTTTGGATGACTCCCCAACGTCTTGTCCTCATCTTTGTCTTTGTTTCGTGCTTCATCGCTCGAATGATTATCAAGTGAACTTTGATCAGCTGCACGCTTGTGTTTTTGATGTTCATCATTAACCAAATTTTGTTTGGCCATATCACTTTGTTCTTGATGCTCATCAATTTCTGTGGCACGGAACTCATAGGGCAGGAAATAGGTCCCCTTAGCTTCAGAAAAATCAAGCATGGTTGTTATGTGCTCGTCATGCCCTTTCTTAATGGCGCTTGCTTCTTTGGATTTGATGGATTCGAAACACACACTAGTTGATTCAGCTTTTTCAATAACCGAATTGCGTCTATTATCCGAATCATTATTATTTCTTTCTTTGATTCGCAAGGCTGCTTGTTCTCGTCTAAATTCAGCAAATATTGCAGCTATGCCAACTTTAATCTTTTTTCGCCCAACTTCAACCCAATCTTCATTGGATTGCCCCCCAATGCTATTAGACTCTTTCGGCAATGAGATGTCGCCGAAATTATGAAATTGTGTAGGGGAAAGATTATATGCTACAGTGTTAGGTAAAGGAATATGTGCTCCTGCAGGATTTCCACTTATTCGGCTATAAGCATGAATGTGCGGAGCCGAATTATGAACATCCACAGTTGCACATGATGCCAAAATAATAATATCATAAGGTGTAGGATATGATGGTTGAGGATAATTGGCCGAATAACTTGTAATAGCATGGCCAATTCCCCTATCCACCGACATGTTTTGATTCATATATTGCAAGTTAGTCGCCGGTGAATAAAAAGATGAAACACTTTGTTGTATACTATTGGAAGATCCTACATGAGGTGTTTCAACTCTATTAACCGAACTCATCATGTTGTTCATCAGCATATGGATTTGTGGGGTTGCCGATGCATGAGGGTTGGGATACATATGTTGCATGTTGCTAAAACTAGAACTTGAAGCATATAGATTATTATGAATCGGCTATTGCACACAATTAGATGAATAACTGGTAAAACTAGGGCTAGCCAATACATCATGCTCATAAGGTGATCTAGCAACAACATATGAATTATTTGCATCTACATAGGTGAACTGGGAATTCATACTACATTCGTAGATTGCAATAACTTGATGACGATCTCTTCGTAGCAAGAACAGGCCGAAGACCGTTCAAAGCTTCTTCCCCAGCGGAGTCGCCAAAAAGTGTGTTGACACACGAACACGTCATGTGTACCCTCGACGCCGGGGGTGATCCACCGCAACTCATGTCGAAGGAGACCCGACCGGAAGCGCGGTACGCAAGCAATCCGGCGGGCGCTTTTGTAGACCCGAAACCCCACACTCCTAGGAGGGACCCCGACAGGGAGCACAACGGCTATGGGCTGCCCTAGGTCGACCTGATCGCCCCTAGGGCCTCGTGGATCGTTGCTGACGGGGTTGTACCCCGGCAAATCCCATGGTCAGGGACCCTGGGTTATTCATGAGAGGCACAGGTTGGACGATAGCCCGTCGGCTAATAGGAGGATACGTTCCTGCTCGATATTATTGCTTGGAGATGTGGTTACAAGAGAGGCCAAGGCTGGTGCGCACAAGTCTAGGGTTACAGATTGTGTATTGGATGTCGGACGGCGGACAAGCGACACATGTGGCACGATTTACCCAGCTTCAGGCCTCCGGAGGGAGAACCCTACATGCTGCTTGTCTGATCTTGTATTGATGATGATGTACAGGGATGCCGTGAGGGCTTTGGTGGAGAGAAATCTGTCTAGTCCTATGCGTGGGGGTTGAGAGCCTGTGTCTTGAGTTGTGACCCGTCTAGAGAGGTGTCCCTACCTCACTTTATATAGATAGCCAGGTAGGGTTTACAAGAGTCCTAGTCGACTACAAATATGAGTCCTTGTCTTGCGCCTCAAGTCTTCGGCTTCACGTCTTATTCCATCATGTCGGTGTCCACGAGTGGGCCCCTGGTGGGCCGCCAGCCATGACACGCACCAGGTACCCTCTCGTAGAGGAGTCGTGGGGGTATCCCCTCGTCGGTAGCCCTCGAGTGCCTGGGGGACTCGAAGAGTCGCGCAGGGACTCGAATCTGCAGTAGTCGTCGTAGTGCGTGTCGGTCATTTGCTGATGAACGGTCGAAGATGTCTTGAATGTGCTCCCGATGGGAGTATTTGGATGAAGCATCGAAATTAAAGTCGAGTTCGTCTTCTTGTTTCATCGTCGGGTGGGGAGAAGTTGCCCAGTCGAGCGGTCGTCGGGTGCGCGTCAGCGCTCCCGATGGGAGTAGCCCCCGAGGCTATGTGCGACTTGTAGAGTCGCGCATAGGCTCAAGTTGTTTTTAAGCTAACTCCTTCATTCTTGTAGGATGTGCGAGTAGTGCTCGTTGGGTGCGCGTCAGCGCTCCCGATGGGAGTAGCCCCGGAGGCTATGTTCGACTGCTTGCAGTCGAGCATAGACTCAAGACTTCTTCGTCGTCGAGTAATTTTCATCCGAGGAAGTGCTCGACTCGGGTCTTGCGTCGTAGGCATGAGTTGTTGTAGGGATTAGTCGTGGACGAGGAGGTTGACGTCGCCGCGTCATGAGGGCGCCCAGCCCCGGAGCACCTGCTGAGAAGGAGAAAAAGGTGTAACTGTATTAAGGTGTACTTGTGCGATACACAAAACAATTGTAAGGTGCATGATTTGTAGACATTGCACTTTTGTCGAGTGGAAAATGTAGCTGCATATACGGTTTAAGCATGTATTTTTGTGAGTAGGCCCTCCAGCAGAAAATTCCTGCCGGGTAACAGGGACGCGATGCCAGACTTGTTGAACCCGGAGACAAGAGCGGCCTTTTGGTACCCAACCTCATTATTTTGACGAACGTGAATAAACAACATATAAAACTAAGCATGATCCAAAGAATGATTTTGTAGCCCTCAGATGTTTCTGCACGACTGCGTAGTCGTCTTTGGCGACTGATCGAGAATGTATAAAGGTTTTGGAATCATAGCATAAGAATGTAAAGAAAACTTAGCTGTAGGATCGACGTGGCGGAGGGTGTCGAAGATGAGCAGTCGAGTAGTCGAAGATGAGCAGTCGACGATGCGAGACGGAGTCGATGCAGTGGACGATCTTGATGCGGCGGGCGGTGTCGGTGTAGAGGACGGAGTCGATGTGATGGCGACTGCGACGTTCAGCCCCCTAGTCCACGAGCCCACGAGCCCCCGAGTCCGCGAGCCCCCGAGTGTTGAGGTGGCGGAGTTGCGCGGTGAAGTCGTCGTGATGAATTTATCTGGCGAGTGACGAGAGGAATCGATGCGGCGATTCCTGCGCGATGGAGCTCGGTACGGGAGAGCCCATACAAAGGAGCTCGGCGCAGGATGATTCATGTGCTTGGAGTCGACGGTGCGGCAAGTGACCGAGAAGGACTCGGTGCGCCTGGCGGAGTCGACGTGGCGAAATTTCGCGGCGTGTATCCACACTGGAGCCGATGAAGTTGATGTCGTTGTCGATGTCGAAAAAGTGTCAGCCCCCGAGCATCGAGTGCGCGTCGTGATTCGTCCGTGGTTGATGTAGAGGATGGAGTCGATGCCGTGGCCGTGGTCGATGTCGCGCCCGAAGTCGATGTAGAGGACGGAGTCGATGTGGCGGACGGAGTTGATGCCTTGCCCGTAGACGTGCGCAGCCTGATTCCGCAATCTGTTGTAGCGACGGGTTCAACTGCGTTTTTTTTCTTCTTCGATCTGGATCTTCATAGTGAATCATTGTTGATGTAGTCGCCAAGTCGTCGAGTTGTCGATTGCTCATCGTGTGTTGTTGTTGTAGAGGCTTGAGTCGATGTAGAAACATTGGTGAGTCATCCATGGCATGTCGAGTTGGAGTAAAAGCCTTGTGGGTCAAGATTGAACCCGAATTTGCGATTGGAAATTCGCGATCTCGCGTAGATCCAAAAACGCGTTGCAGTGCGAGAGCCGCTGACGGAGATCTAACCGTTGGAATTTTCTGAATTTTTTTGTGCTGATGGGGGATTGAATCCCACATGATTTCACTGGAGGGATCTTCAAGTTGATGTCGGAGATAATGTCAGGAATTTATTTGCTGGAGTAGCGCGGAGTTCCATTAGAATCCGAGAGTGCTTCAGTGCGGCGGTCGCCGACGGAGATCCAGCCGTTGGAATTTGCTGAAATTTTCACAGATGTTCGAAAATTATATTTCGCATCTTTCCACCGAACGGATCGTCGATATGAGCTCCGAGTCGCCGTCGCGAGTGCCCGCAACACAGACTTTTTTTTGTCCTGTAGGCGTGAGCGCTTTTGTTGATGTTGATCTTCGAGTGACGCGCTCGAAATTTTTCTTGTTTTCTCCGTGAGCTTGATGTAGATCTTGTTGTAGTCGATTTGTCGATGTAGATTGGAGCCGCCGAGATCTTGATTCCAACCTGTGTAGTCCCCACGAACGGCGCCAATTGACGGGGTTGTACCCGGCAAATC
The DNA here is from genome assembly GCA_950022295.1 of Bromus sterilis. Taxonomy (NCBI): domain Eukaryota; kingdom Viridiplantae; phylum Streptophyta; class Magnoliopsida; order Poales; family Poaceae; genus Bromus; species Bromus sterilis. Next base: position 284,496,456 of record OX465597.1, read on the forward strand.
CCGTGGTCAGGGACCCTTAGTTAGTCATGAGAGGCACAGGTTGGACGATAGCTCGTCGGCTAACATGAGGATACGTTCCTGCTCGATATTATTGCTTGGAGATGTGGTTACAGGAGAGGCCAAGGCTGGTGCGCACAAGGCTAGGGTTACAGATTGTGTATTGGATGTCGGACGGCGGACAAGCGACACATGGGGCACGATTTACCCAGCTTCAGGCCCCCGGAGGGAGAATCCTACATGTTGCTTGTCTGATCTTGTATTGATGATGATGTACAGGGTTGCAGTGAGGGCTTTGGTGGAGAGAGATCTGTCTAGTCCTATGCGTGGGGGTTGAGAGCCTGTGTCATGAGTTGTGACCCGTCTAGAGAGGTTCCCCTACCTCGCTTTATATAGATAGCCAGGTAAGGTTTACAAGAGTCCTAGTCGACTTCAAATATGAGTCCTTGTCTTGCGCCTCAAGTCTTCGGCTTCACGTCTTATTCCATCATGTCGGTGTCCACGAGTGGGCCCCTGGTGGGCCGCCAGCCATGACACGCACCAGGTACCCTCTCGTAGAGGAGTCACGGGGGTATCCCCTCGTCAGTTGCCCTGCAAGAACAAGAACGAACGAAGAACAAGAAGAAAGATACAAAGAGAGAGATAAAATTAGGGTTTGGAAGTGTAGATATGTTTGTTCGATTGTGTGTTGTTTCAATCGACCATCACCTCATCTATATATGAGGGGGGTTGGGCTTCCCTTGCAAGAAAACGAGTCCTTTTCGCGTTCAATATACCAAAACCCGAGCAAAACCGGACTCCTCGCGGTCATCCCGGACGGTCCGGATAATTATGGCCAAAAACTGGCCTCGGGTCGTACTTATTCGGACGATCCAGGCTTCATCCCGGACGGTACTCCCTCGGCCCGGACGATCCGGATAAAAAACCGCCTCGGGTCGTAATTATCCGGACGTCCGAGGTCTAATCCCGGACGGTCCGGACTGACTTTTTAGTGCAGCACTGATTTGGCCGTAACTTCTTCATACGAACTCGGATTTGGACGTTTCAAATATCAAAATCAATAGCTTCGATGTGACCAATCCGCTCCATGTAGAAAAGTTTCCCATTTGATGATGTCTTGAAGGCCTAAATGGCAAAATAATGCTTCGAATGACAGGATATTATTGCTTCAAACATAGTTTTGGCCCTTGAGATGAAATCGGATGACGATGGCTCAAACTACAAAGTTGTTCACATCGGCAATACCCAACTTTTTCATGTAAACCACTTCTTCATTTGAGGTCATCTTATATAAGTTTATTGCTGTGCAAAAATCAGTGTCAACACTTGCTACCTTGCTGCAATTTTTATTACATATTTATATTATGTTGCTTTGCCATACATATCACCCATATTTACTATCTCTTCGCCGAACTAGTGCACCTATACAATTTATCATTGTATTAGGTGCGTTGGGGACAAAAGAGACTTCTTGTTTTTTAGTTGCAGGGTTGCTTGAGAGAAACCATCTTCAAACTCTACTTTCCGAGTTCGATAAACCTTAGGCCATCCACTTGAGAAAAATCGTTGCTGTCCTACAAACCTCTGCGCTTGAAGGCCCAATATAATCTACAAAAATAAAAGCGTGCATAGACATCAAACTATGTTTGACGCCATTGTCGGGAAAATAAGATATATGCGATGATGGCCCATCGCATATATACCGCTTATTTCAAATTCACACACATGTGATCAAATAAGATTTGATGTACTCATTTGTCTATATCTAGTATAATCTCCGAGACCAAGGTGACAATGGTCTATTAGACATAGATTAGAAGAATTTCATGAATGATTTCTTCTATTGTGAATTGATTGAAGATTGAGAGTCTCTTGGTGCTTGTCTTTGATTATCCTTGAGATATATTGTGGTGATTGTGGTACTCTTTTTGGATGACCACGATGACATTGAGAAATCCATAGATAAGAACTACGAACTCTGAGATGTGCTTTTGCAGCCCTACATAATTCTTGTCCTCTCTGAATCACAAAGGAATGACCTCCGAATACGTCTCCATTGCATGTTTTAATTGAAATATCATGTGATTAGCCCTAGGCCTTGTTTCTCACCGTTCTTACACCGTTTGTACTCATTTTTGTCACTTGCTATCTTGCTGCAATTTTTATTACATATTTATATCACCTTGCTTTGCCATACATATCACCCATATTTACCATCTCTTCGCCGAATTAGTGCACATATACAATTTATCATTGTATTAGGTGCGTTGGGGACACACGAGACTTCTTGTTTTTTAATTGCAGGATTAATTGAAAGGAACCATCTTCAATCTCTATTTTCTGAGTTCGATAAACCTTAAATCATCCACTTAAGAAAAATTGTTGCTGTCCTACAAAGCTTTGCACTTGAAGACCCAATATAATTTACAAAAATAAAAGCATGCATAGACATCAAACTATGTTTGACTCCATTGTCGGGAAAATAAGATATATGCGATGATGGCCCATCGCATAAGCCGCTTATTTCAAATTCACACACATGTGATCATAACAGCCCCCCTCCCCCCCTCCCCGTCCCCCCTCCCCCACAAAGGAGAACCTAATTTTTCTTTGCACAAAGGGTAGGCCAAAAAATATAAAAATTCGGTGATCTAAGCGGATGGAAGAACCGAAAAGCAAGAGAGATCAGGATCAGGGATCTGTAAATAGCGAGGAGACAGACAGGCAGCGGCAACCAAGGAACCAAACCAATCACGTTGCCCTGCGGCTTAGCGGCCTAGACTTGCCCCCACGACTCCCATCTCGACCACTCCCGTGGACTCCCTCGCGCCTTCCCTCATCCTCCTGTCGTCTCCTCCCACTCCCCGCGCGGTGGTCGCCTGAGGCAGACGAACGTCAGATCCGACGCCGCCGACGCCAAGATGAACGACACCGATGTCTCCAAGCAGATCCTGCAGATGGTGCGCTTCATCCACCAGGAGGCCGAGGAGAAGGCTGGTGAGATCTCCGTCTCCGCCGAGGAGGTTAGTTTCCCCCCTTTACTCTTCCATCTACAAGGTTCCAGAATCTTCTCGATCCGCGCCTCCTTGTTTTTTCATGCTCGATCTGTTCATCGCCCGCTGTCATCTCGAAGCATCCAGCCTTACGAACCGCTTGATTGTTTGAGCCTAAGTTTAAATTTTTGGGATTGATAGATCTGTGTCGAAGTGACGAAGCCCCTAGTTCCTAGGTAGATCGAGTAGCGTCTAAATATGGTCCTATCGGTTAAGCTGATCTCAGTGCACGGAATTAAGCTAGAAGCCCCCAGATCGCAGAGTTCTGAGCTGTATACATACGCTTCTCTCCCCCCCTCTTGTCGAGTTGAATGAATTCAGACACCTGCATAGCTTAATCGATACTGCGTGATTTTGGAGGACGGGAAGCAAGCTGGAGCTTTGACTGAATCAGGAACTTGAGTTTGTGTATCCATTCTTCTATGTGTTTCTGATGGCGCTAGAAGCAAAGCTGTAGCTTAATCTTGATGGGAAAACGTTACCTGCTTCAAACTTGTTGCAAAAAGTCGTGTAATCAGCTCATCACCACCCTCCATTCCCTGCTATCTTATGGTCTTCAGTTCTGCTCACCCCAACCTTGGATCCACATCATATGCTTGTGGGCGGCACCATTAACATTGCGAATCATAGCACCAATTTATTCACATAAGTAACTATAAACGGAAATAGATCTTCAAATACAAGACGCATGTTTATGTAATTGTATGTATAATCCCTTAGTTTTCAAGATTGATTATTGCGTTCCCTTGTAAAATCATGCCATGTAGAATACGCTGTCAGTAAGCCTAGGAGACGTGATTTGTTGGTATTCTGGTTTTCCATAGCTAGGAGAATGCCTTACTCATGAAGCAACCAGTGAGCCTTTTGTGACTTAAGTTTTGTTTCCTTTCTTGAAGATACTTACCTCGGGAAAGATATGTCTGTTTTTTATATTTCCATGATTTCCGTCCCATCTTTCATGATCACTGCCATGTATATTTTGGTTTTTATCTTTTTTTATTTGCCGGAAGTTGTTTATTCATCTTAATTTATTTCTTCTGTTTGACATGTTTGTATAATTACTTGCAGGAATTCAACATTGAGAAGCTGCAACTTGTTGAAGCTGAGAAAAAGAAGATCAGGCAAGAATATGAGCGGAAAGAGAAGCAGGTTGATGTTCGGAAGAAAATGTGAGGCTTCAATTCTCTGAATTACGTTTTTCTTAACCTTAACTGAATTACATCTTTCTCCATGGACATTATGGAATAGTAAAATGCTATCAACTGCATTTCATCTTGAGGAATTTGAAAACATATTCAACACCATATTTATATTACACCAATTTTATATCAATGATGTGAACCAACGTGGCACAAGATAACTGCAAATTGCCTCGCCCTCACAGCTTCATCAGTGATAACCATCTGTTATCTTCTTGAATTCTCGACACAAATTGATATATAATGCGGATTTTTATTATATAAGATCAAGCCATTTGTAATACACACATAACTGGACTGCAGTAGCTTATCTGTTGACTGAATATTTATCCTGAAGAGTGAAGAAAAATCTGTGTAAAACTGTGAACTGCAACTTGCATTTGGTTTAAGTAATAAATAGGAGATATGCTGAAGTTGTATGAACTTTGAAGTATAACACTCCATATGCTAATACTTAAAAGCAATACTGAAAATAAAGCTACTGTTGATGACAAGGTAAAATAGGGAGAAGCACATGAAGACTAACAAGTGTAATACTTGAACAATATCACCTTAGTATCGTGTTACATATAAATTAAGTGAAATGCTGAATGTTTAGTATCCGATATTCTCTTTCTATGATTGTAAGATGAAACAATAGTCAAGTCCATGATTCATTGCAAGCATCTGCATTGATATTTCCGAGGTTATCCCTACATTACGTGATGAAGTGTTGATCTTCTGTTTTCAGTGAGTACTCTATGCAGCTGAATGCTTCTCGCATCAAAGTGCTTCAGGCCCAGGATGACTTGGTTAATAAAATGAAAGAGGATGCAATGAAGGAACTACTGAATATCAGCAGCAACCACCATGAATACAGGAATCTGTTGAAAGAACTTGTTGTTCAGGTTTGTTTTGAGTGTACCAAACACAAACCTTTTCCTCCTTGTCTTTGTATTGTTAGCTAACTCATATTATGATGAATCTTGTTTTACCGGATAAAATACAGGGCTTGCTTCGGTTGAAAGAGCCAGCTGTACTGCTCCGCTGCCGCAAAGAGGATCACCATAATGTAGAACATGTACTGCATTCGGCAAAGAATGAGTATGCATCAAAAGCAGATGTCCATGAGCCAGAGATACTAGTTGACCACAGTGTCTACCTGCCACCTTCTCCGAGCGATGATGATAAGCATGGCCAGTTTTGGTAATGTGTTGCAAGTTATTTTTTTGTGTTATTACTTTATTGGTGATTGTTTGGTCTACTCATTAGTCCTATATATGCTTTTAGCGGCAAACATGCATATGGTGATTTAATTGTGTGTATCTGTGTTCACATAAATTCGGTATTGCAATAGGCCTTTGACATCCATAGTCTTTTGATAGTTTCATGCTAGTTAGTCCTTTGTCATTATTGTGCTGTTTAAGTTAAAAGTGTGTTTATGCAGCCATGGAGGTGTTGTGCTGGCTTCTCGAGATGGAAAGATTGTGTTTGAGAATACAGTTGATGCAAGGCTTGAAGTTGTCTTCCGCAAGAAATTGCCAGAGGTGCGTTCATTCAGCTCATCTTTCAATATATCTTGGTCTGCCACCCCCCCTCATCCTGCACAATGCAAAAGGAAAAGATGGACAAGAAAATGGTGCTAATGTGATTCCATTCTAACGTTTTGTATCTCTTGCTAGGATTAATCTCATTTAGTGACAGCATGAACCTCTTAAATGAATATTACAAATGGTTTTGCTTTTCATTATGATTACTGAAATGCCATATCAGCGTGCTTCTTGTCACAGTTATTTGGATAAATCAATGATGTTCGTCAAATATAAATTTGTTAGTATATGACATCATGATTTAGTTTGTTGTACGAAATGTTCATTATACTCCCCTACTTAACACATTTTTGATTCCCTTAATTTACTGTAAACTGTCTTCTATAAGAAAATTTTCTGCCACCCCCTTTGGTAAACCCGTTCACTTATTCCCTTATAACTACTGCAAGACTGTTCTCTTCAGGGTTATCTAGTAAAACATAATACATTAGGGGAGTACTATGGTGGTCCGCTGCCCACTTCTACTAAGGCTGAGCTTAATAGGAGCAAGATGCCCCCCCCCCCCCCCCCTCTCCCACCACACACACACAAACAGAGACAAAAACATCCCCTCAGGGGACAGCTATTTCACAATACACAGGACATGCGGCATCACAACCTATTTTGCAGAGAAAACAGTTGATCATTGACATTAAAAATATTTCAATATCTTACATACTCCCTCCGATTCAAATTAGATGACTTCCATTTGTCCACATGTGCATCTAGACATGTACACATATGAAAGTCATCTAATCTGGAACAGAGGGAGTACTATATTTTACAGACAAAACAGTTGATCCCCAACTTGAAAAATATCTTAATATCCTTGTTTCCTTGCAGATCCGGAAGCTTCTTGTTGCGGCATAATGCACACTTGTATTTTGGTGATGGTACAGCTGTTTCTATGTAATGGATGCTGGTTTGACCCCCAGCAAGTGCAATGAACTCTGCCCGGTTTTGCAAACATTGATTGTTTCAAGTATCCATCCTCTTATGTAAACACTACCTATTTGTTCATTATTATCGTCGAGCAAAAACTATTTGCACGCACTTTGCTCTGAGAAATAATAATAAATAAAGCACCGTCGCATTGTGTTTATGAATTATCTGGCTTTGCAATCTGTATACAGTTCAGGTGATAAATAGGCAAATTTTCCAGTTAATAGGCGGTATTTCCAGTAATTGGCCAATAAGTCAGTGGGCTATTTGGTGACCCATCTTATTTCCAGTAATTGGCAAATAAATCAGTTGGCTATTTGGTAACAATTAACTGGCCAAATTGCCGATTAACTGATGAATTTTGGAACAATGCTATTTTCTTACGGGAATGGTGCTTTCACTATCCTCATTTTTTTTGGATTACATTGTCCTCTCTGGTTAAAGCTTAACTAAGCCTAGCTCCTCTACAGTAAGGCTGTCACTCTACGTGTGCTGACAAGCATGGTAACAAGGCAAAAAATTCTATGTGGCAGCTTAATTAAGAGGAGAGAGAAGAGTTTAGTGACTCCAGGAGAAAACGGTACTAGTTATGAAAACCTATGCAAAATATTAAAAATGAAAGAAACTAGCCTATGCATGCAAGACTTTAATTGCTAAATAATTAAATAAGACACAAGCCTTTATTTGCTAAATAATTAAATAAGACAACCTTAGGCTGACTATAATGAGAGTAACTTAAGCTGCTTATAGTGAGAAGTAACTAAGACTACTAATATGCATATGCTACCAGTCTATATTACTATCTTTATAGAGGGTAGTGTCAGGGTACCCATAGTGGGAGTAAGACTACCCATAATGGAAGTAATATCAATAGTAACGTCACATTTATCAATGCAAAATAGGTGATGTGGCATGTAGTTAATGTGGAAAGAGAGGGATGTGGTAACTTAGGTAGTTACTTGCTCTTTAAGTAACATCACACATACCAATACAATGAGTCTACAACATAATAAATGAAATGTTGCATGACACTACATCTATGTTACTCCCCACTATAGATGTAGTAACATATACTAGTAACAACGCGATGTTACTAGTCGAAGTTATAATATGAGTCTATAACATAATAAATGAAGTTAATAGTTGATGTTACTCCCGGATAATGCTAACGTAAACCGAGCTACATGTAGCCCTTTAGTTTGAACAGGTCATAAGATGTATTTTATAATATTCAAAAAGCATTGAATTTTTTTATGAATATATATACACATGTATATGACATATGTGCAAATTTTTATACCATTATACTTTCAACATGTGGCGTATGAAAAAAAGACAAATATTTGATTTTAAATGGGCCTTTTTGTTGTTGGTTTTGGGCTGAAATTTTGTTTTTTTGTGCAGACTTCATATTACAATATTTTCAAGCCAAATTTAACATGTTCATACGGAATACATATAAGTTTTCATAGATTTTTTATCGGATTTTTTCAGAACTTTTAAATACGTTTTACGATTTTTTCAAAATAAAGGGCTACGTGTAGCTCGGCCTCCAGAAATTCGCACTCCTGTTACTCCTCACTATAGAGATAGCAACACAGACTAGTAACATATGGATGTTACTAGTTGATGTTTTACTCCCCACTATGGATAGTTTCATATGAGTAGTAACATAGAAAGATTCATTTATTGCTTTGTAGACTCATTTTGCATTGAGAATCGCTATGTGATGGTAACATATTATGTTACTCTATTTATCTCTCTCCTTTTTAATTGCTTGCCACATCATCTTTTTTCTTATGTGGCATCTATGTTATTACCTATGTTACTCCCACTATGAGTAGTCTTAGATAGTAACATCACACATTTTAAGACATATTTGCTTGTGTGACATGTATTTAAGAGCAAGTACAATAGAGCTGATTGGGCGGGCTATAAGGAATAAAATAGTATATTGTTGCTTAGTTGGAAGAGAGAGAAGAGGAGAGAGAAGAAAAGCGGGCTACTAATTAGTAGCCAGCTGCAACACGTGCTCCTAGGCACTTTGTGAGATAGACATGTGGGCCATATATTGCTAAAGTAGTATTCCTTATAGCCTTTCTATTATACTTGTTGACTATAAGGTTAGCTATAGATGACATGACATCTCCTTATAGCCGGCAGTTGGCTATACTATTAACCATGCTCTAATGAGGAGAGAAGAGCTTGTGGTAACTTAGCTAGTTACTGTAACATCACACATACCAAAGTAAAATGAATCTATAACCTAATAAATAAGGTTTTGCATGACACCACATACATGTTAGTACCCATAGTGTTGATAGTAACATAAAATCGTAACACGTGTATGTTACTAATCTAAGTTATTCCCCGTTGTGACCAGTCTTATCAACAACAAGCTAAACACCAATGCATTAGAGAGTATAGTTGCTTAATACATTTAATGCTCTTAGTACCTTACTGAGCATCTTTGCATTGGAGGAAACCTTACCTTTTTTTAGTGTGCGCCAATACTACGGACGAGCTCCACTTCCTCAACCTTGGTAACCGGTGCGCAGTTATTGCTTGCTCCAGCCGGTCACCACACTCCCTTTCTTCTACGCCAGCCGCGATGCAAACGAGTGAGCTAGTCTTCGGTGTTGCATCGTTGGAAACGACGAGGACGACACAACTGTGATTGTCCCGCTGGAGTCCTACACCCCGGTAGGTGCCAGACGAACATGCGCGAGACCATGGCACCAACGCGGCTATGCTATCATGCTCATCTGCCAGCCAGTGTCCCTAGCTGGTGACGCGAGGTGGAAGTTGCCCGACGCGTCTGCGCCGATTGACGCTCGTTGTAACTGAACTTAATTTGACCTGTCCCCCGTGCCACTCCCGCTGGGCGGCTCGGGCGAAACCCTAACCCCCGCCGCCGCCACCCCCACCCCACACCCTCCCTCGCCGCCACCGATGGACGACGCCGGGGAAAGCCCGTGCGCGCGTCGGTGGCGGCGGGGTACGTCCCTCCCTTCAAGGCACGCGGGCGGAGCATGACACCCTACCTCGTGGTCGGTGGCGTCGTCTTGTTGCTCGGCAGCGGCACGCGATGGGCTTGTGGCGGTGTGGGCCGATGGCGACCTTCCCGACGGTGCTGGACGGCGCTAGAACAATATAATATTTCATTCACAAATACTATGATAAGGCCATGACTTGAAATTGCATCATCTTCAAATTTGGAATTTGAAGAGGAAGTTGCAATTGGCATAACGAAAGAATGTTTCGGAAAACATGGACCATAGTACCTCAAGACTGTAACTCTCAACCTTGATTTGATCAAGTGATTTTGAAGTGATCAAAATATTGAGATGGACTGCAATTTCATGAAATTGAGTGGGAGTTTTGAAGACTTCCTGAAAAACTTGGAATGCAGAGTACATTTTCTGAGTGGGAGCTTTGAGAGCAATATTGTTGTGTCTGACACAATTAGAATAGTAACTTAATGAAAGCTTACAGATATATGTATAGGATACATTTGAGTGGAAGCATGATGTCGATCTCATATATATATATGATGATATATGTAAAGACAATCTCATATATATACATTGATATACATGGAGAATAAGGCTAATAGAATAAAAGATTACGAGAATCTCCCATAAACGAAATACAGATGTATCACACACCGAAATCTATAAGGATAGATTAAGATACTTGCAATGAACATCAAAAGGATTGGAATGATATTCTAGACAAGAAATAGGTTCTTGTGACTAGGAATTATATAAAGGATGAAAACCTTAATATCAAAAGTAATGTTTTAATGGAAGAATAAGGATGCACCATGTCCTTAAACATGTGATCCCTATATGACCTTTGACATATGATTCTACCATAAAACAAAGTTGTGAATCCAACAACAGAATGACTCAAAAATTCTTGAAAGAAGAACAAACTTAGATGTGTTTGGTTGGTAAAACAATGAACCTAAACCAAAGTCCAAGCATTCAGTATCCGGAGAGAAACTGAGACAATACTCTAAATGATAGAAAGGATAATAGACTTGAATGTAATACTGGATTACGATTGCAAGCCCTATTATGGGTCTATATGAATTAGAGATGCCACCAAAAGAATTGAAAGAAATGTGAGCTAGAATTTCACGAATCAAAACTCTACAAAATATAAAATCTACTTAAAGAAGTAGAAATATGGATAAGGTTTAACGTAAGATGTTTAGACTTCTGGCTGCGTGTATTTTCCAGTATACATGACTATGGAAAGTCCATGTGAAAGGACGTGGATGTCGCCTAGAGGGGGGGGGGGTGAATAGGCGCTTAAAATAATTACGGTTTAGTCTTGAACAACTGCGGAATAAAACTTAACGTTTAATTTGCCAAACAAGAAACCTAAATAAGATAGGCTCAACTATGTGCACCAACAACTTACACTAAGCAAGATAAACAACTAAGTGATAGCAGTATATATAACAAGAGCGATATGGCTATCACAAAGTAGCTCCACAAGTAAATAGGTTGATTAGATAAGCTACAAGGTGAGCAACCTATGGGACAAGGAATGTAACAACAATATGAGCAAGCACAACATAAACGAGGTAATAAGCTTGCTCAAAGTAAAGTTAGAGATAAACGCAAGTGGAGCCGATGGAGACAATGATGTGTTACCGAAGTTCCTTCTCTTGCGAGAAGTACCTCTCCGTTTGGAGAGTGTGTGGAACACAATGCTCACACGAAGCCAACGAGGGCCACCCTATTCTCCTCACGCTCTCACCAATGCAAGATGCTGTGATTCCACTATGAGACACTTTTGGGCGGTCACCGAACCCGTACAAATGCTCGGGGCTATCTCCACAACCGAATCGGAGGCTCCCGTAGCGTCCCGAAGCTTTACACCACAATGATTGAGCTCCGCAACAACAAGCCTCTAGCGTCCAACACACCCAAGAGGAACAAGCTCTAGAGTGCCAATGCACTCAAGAGTACAAGCTCTAGAGTGCCAATGCACTCAAGAGTAACAATCTTCTCAACTTCACTTACTACAGCGAATCCTCGGAAAGAAATCAGACCGATGCACCAAATGCAATGGCAAGAGCACACGAAAAGCTCAAGTCCCCCACTCTCAAATCCCACTGTCGTCGATATGTAACGACAGATGCCATGGGGATGGCTAAGAGAGAGGGGGAAAGATCCGAGGAGAGTGTCGATGGTGCCGAAGACGGGATTGGGCACAAGCACGGTGAGACACCATGATGTACACAAGTTCGGGGCACTCCATAGAGATAACAACCCCACTCCTACCGAGCTATGAAAATGGAATAAATTGAGCTACAATCAATGCTCCTTGAGCTGTTACAGAGGAAGGAGGAGAAGGCCTATGGCTCTTCTCTCTCTCGCGTCTTTGTGAGGTGGGTGGAATAAAGTAAATGCTCTCGTCCCCTCCGCACAAGAGGGGTGCCCGGGGTTCTTATAGGCCGAACCCAGGGTACTAAGGTGACTACACAGTGAAGAGGGACCCAGCTGTAAGCCTCTGGAATGCTGCTGGGGCCCGCCGACTGCCTAGGCGTAGAATTGCGGCTTGCCTAGTTTGTCCTGAGAATCTTCTAGCTTGTAGGTTTTGAGAGATCTATAGGTAGACAAGCGGCATGGAAAGATCTTAGTCTTGTCGGCCGCTGTAAGGCCCGACATGCGGTACTGTTCCAGAGCTAGATGTTTCCATCCAGATCCGGGGACGAAGCACATATCGGTCCCACCGCGACATATGCCATATGCCTAGAATTTCCAACATGATATCACAACATTACAGCTACATGGATACAACATCTCATACAATCGGCATACAATTGCCTTAAGTACATTACATCAGCGGAAGATACATGTCTGAGTACACACGACATTCAAATGCCTAGTGGCAAAGGTAAAACACACCATTCCCTTAACCACACGGGTCCAGGCTCTCCGCCGAGATCCACCTAACTAGTCGCCGTCGAGTCTTCGTGAAGGCGTCCAGAAGAAGGGTCGTCGAACTCCTCTGAAGTCCAAGATCGTTGCATAACGTGCGTAAAAGAGAAAAGAAAGAGGTGAGCTATATCAAAAGTCTTGTAACTAACTTCTCACGGGTAAGATGGGGGTAGTGGTGAGGTTGTAGACGCACTAGCAATATATGAGTGGCTAACGGTCTATTTTAGAGTAAGATGAGAACCAAGCATTCGATGAGGAATCCCCTCCAACAAGTCTTGCTATCAACTACTTACGCAAGCATAACACCTATCCTATCCTTTCCTCCTCTTCGCATCCCGACGAAGAAGAAGCAGTCAAGGCACACACACGTTGATCAAGTTATAGTTATGATTCAGTTGATGTTATCTATGAACAAGACGTAGGTTCCAAGTCGTCCATAACCGTGGACATGGCTTCTCGAAAAGATATAACCCTGCAGGGGTGTACCAACTGGCCATTACAAGGCTCCGCACGCATGATACACGAGATAACTTCTCGCCCCCGTTGGTTACCCCAAGTGGAAGGTGAGATGTAGATAGCGGAAAATTTCCCTTAGCAAAAATGCTAAGGTTGAGTATCGTCCAGGAGGACTCCAACAGATACAAGTAGGTGGTGAAGTGAACAATGGCGCCGTTCACAACTCAAGGTTGCTTACTTCACCTGGACCTGCACACACAACAGATAGCTTCGCTTCCCAACGAGTACAGAGGAGTTGTCAATTCCTCCGGCCTTGTTGTTTACAAAGGATAAAATGCACGGGATAATAATGATAGTGATAGCTACGGAAAAGTAAATACTGAAAGTAAATAGATAGTGTAAACAGTGGTGGAAATATGGACCGGGATCTCATGATGTTCACTAGTGACGTCTCTCTCCCAAAAGACGATAAAATAGCCATACGAGGTAAACAAATTACAGCTGGGCAATTGACAGGATTATGTGCGCAAACCAATGCTAATTATGCAAAACAGAAAGGAAGAGGCTCAAAAGCACGGGCGGTACGCCAAGACAAGTAGACCGAAATCCATCTGCATCTACCCACTAATCATCCACCTTGAGATATCTATCCAGAACATCTCGCTGGTATTAAGTTGCGAATCCCACCCAAAGTGTAAACTCAAAGCAACGGACAACTGCATTAAAGAACTTTGCGTAAAGTAAACAATCCTTGCACCCTCAAGTACAAGAACCGTTGTTTTCCCCCTTGTGGCAACATCACATCCCCTAGACTCATGTTTCTGTCACTCAAGCTAGTCATCGGGGGGCATGAACCCACAATCATGCATAACGCTCCCTCTTGGAGTCACTACCTACTACTTGGCCAAAGAAATAAACAGCAACGGAGAACATGCAAGAGTTACTCAAGAACATAAATATAAAATAAGAGAATCAAATATATAACTCAATCAAAATCTGAACATAATCTCATAATCCATCGGATCCCAGCAAACTCAGCATAGCAACAGCAGAAAGATTACATAGGTGTCTCGATCATGTAGGGCAGCTCACGAGGTCTAATCCATGAACAACAACGAGGGGAGGAGAACATCACATAGCTACTGATCATGGACCCATGGTCCAAGGTGTACTACTCACGGTTCATCCGAGAAGCATCCATGGTGGTGGAGAAGCTCCCGGAGGTGATTCCTCCCTCCGGCAGGGTGCCGGGAAGAGGTCTTTTGGTGCTCCCACTCTTGGAAGCGCGGCGGCGGCGGAACAGAGGAGAGATCGCGAAAAAGGGTTCTGTACCCGAGGGTTTCTCGTCACGGGGAATAAATAGGCGAAAGGGGGCAGCTAGAGGTGGGCCAGGGGCACCAGGCGCCCCCCTGGAATGGCCAGGGGTCTGGCCGCGCCCTCTGGACGCCTGGGCCCCCTGGATCCCCTCTGGCCCCTCTTGGGCTCTTCGCGAAGCTTCCGGTACGCTGATTTTTCCTATATTTTTTCCGGAATTTTTCTGGTACTTTTAATAAGGGGGAAACCTGAAATAGAAAAACAGCAGAAAACAGGAACTGGCACTGGGGTGCACTGAGTTAATAGGTTAGTCCAAATATGATCAAAATTGTATGTAAGTTCATCAATATCATAGCAATATCACACAAAAGAGGCATGGAACAAGCAGAAATTATAGATACGTTTTGGACGTATCAACATCCCCAAGCTTAATTCCTGCTCGTCCTCGAGTAGGTAAATGATAACAAGCATAATTTCTGTGGTGACATGCTAACAACCATATAAGAACTTTGTAAGTAAAGCAATCAAAGCATGCAATTCAATTCAAGTCATAACAGGCAAGAGTCTATACCTAGCATTGAAATAAGCAACATAAGAACATAAAGGTGCAAGAGCTCTCGCTGTCCGTGACTCGAATGTCTCCAAATGGTGTTTGCGTGCAAGAAAGGGGATAGGGATATACGAGAAAATTATTTCTATTGTTGAGAACTCAATCTACTAAAGTGTCACACTTGGTCTTCTTTGGAATCTTATCTTGACTCATCCCCAGACCACTAGCCAGGTACAAGTCAAAATGATCCACTCTTTTTCGACATTTTGAGCACTCATGCAATGGATGAGCGTAAGCAAGAAAGTTGACACTTAGGATGGCAAAGAGAGAATAAGGTGGAGGAGGAAGACAAAAAGGTGTGAAAGGCTCACATCAATGAGGACAATCATAGGCGAGAGAAAGCCAAATGATAGATATGATGTGAGGAGTAGGACTGCCATGCAACGGATGCACATATGAGCTAAGGTAAGCTCTCCAATGGAACTAGTGGGGGCGCATCTAACGTGCTTGCTCAAGAATACCTAGAGCTCATTTGAGGAGGCTCATCATTGGAATATACAAGCCAAGTTCTATAGTGTGAAGGTCCCCATATAGTTATATGCATGAATGATAATTTCTATGGAGTACAAGATACAAGATGGAGTACGAGTGTGGATCTTCTCAAAAAGAATAGTAGTGAGCCCCGTTCTCTCTTTTTATTTTTTCTCTTTCTCTTTTTTTTTTCTTTTTCTATTTTCTATTTTTTTTGTATTTTTTGGTGGCCTCAATGGCTCTTTCTGTTTAACTCTCATTTGTCCTCTTTGGGATCTTTTAATTTGTCCACTTTGGGATCTTTTAATTTTGTCCACTTTTGGATCTTTTGCTCACTTTAGGGGCAACACTCTATATATTACAAAAAGTATAGAAGATCTTTCACACTTTACAAAGTACTCGAATCATAAAGAAAATGTAACTATCATGATGTATGCAAATGTATGCCTCTGCCAGTGTAGCAGGATATGCAATGATACTAGCGCGTCATGTAGCAATGATTAGGGCAAGGCCCAACTAGCATGCGGCTCATCGATCAATCAAGTAGCATGTATGACATGAAGATCAAGTCATGAGAAGATGGATGTTGCATGGCAATGTATCTCGGAAAGGCTATGGAAATGCATTGATAGGTAGGTATGGTGGCTGTTTTGAGGAAGGATATAAGGAGGCTTATGATGACAGAGCGTATCGTGCCAAGGGTTTGGATGTACCGGCGAAAGTGGACGCTAACTCTCGGAGTGAGAAGAAAGCAATGCACGGCACAGGGAAGGCTAGCAAAATATGGGAAGGTGGAAGTGTCAACTTTCGAATACTCACATTAGTCCGAAGAACTCATGCACTTATTATCGGTAACTCTCAATCTAATAAGGATGTTCACAAAGAGACAAGTACCCCTAGGAGGAGTGTATGGGGGTTTGGTTATCCTTGCGCATCCTCGACTCATGGTACGTGAGTGTACTCTAATATTCAACCCCTCAGAAGAGTAGTGATCCAACTAGTAGCTAAAGTTCTCAACTAATTTGTAGGTTTTTGAAAATAAACACGGATTGCCCAAAATACGACATCTATCACTAATAGGCTAAATCTCTTGACACCAAAAGTCCAAACATTACTCAAAACAACACCTGAAAACTTTTGCAAGTTACTACTGCAAAAAGAATAGCAACCTCAATTACCTATTTCAAGTCAAGACACAAAACTCAGTGCAACATGCAAACTCTCTAAACAAGATAAACATGAAAACTCAAGAGATTTCCAGCAACAAACTAAACAAAATCTCTTTTAAAAGATAAACATGAAAGCTAAGAGCAAAGCATGACAGTAGCTACGGAAAGATAAAGAACAAACACAACAAAGATAAGCAGGAAAAAGTCATATGTTGTGTTCTAAATTTTGGAAGTGGAGCGTGTTTATCTCCCACACAAAGAAAGCTGGGCTCTAACTTGTTATGAACAGCAAGCAAAGCTAAAGAAAACTAAAAACAAAACCTAAGAGCGAGACGCTCCAAGAATAGCACATAACGCATGAAGTGATAAAAATATAGTGAAACGAAAGACGAACTGATAATTGTCGATGGAGAAGGGGATGCACGGGGGCATCCCCAAGCTTAGACGCTTGAATCTCCTTGAATATTTCTTGGGTATGCATGGGGCATCCCCAAGCTTGAACGCTTGACACTTCTTAATCTTCTTTCATCATCTTCCCTCGCACACTTGAAAACTCCCTTCATACATAACTCATCATAATCTGATTAGCGAGGTTAGTACCCATAATAAAATAATTTTTTCTCTACTGGAAATAAGGATAACCTTGAAGAGCTACTGTTTCTCAAGATTTCCAAAAAGTTTTTGCAAAGAAAAAGCAAGCTTAAGGTTTGCAAAACGAAGAAAAGGAAAAACAGGACAGAATCTGTGAAAAACAGACCAGCAGGTAGTAAAGAATTTTTTAGGGATACTTCTGCAACTCAAATCAAGAAACTCAGAACAGACGAAAGTTTCGTAATTGTATAGATCACGCTGTGTAAAACATTCAGCTCAAAAAGATGAACTGAGATTTTTCTCTGATTTTTCTAGTCACGAGGACAGAATCTGTTTTCTGGACAACATGTCACAACTTTCACTTCCCTTGTCGTATGAGGCTATAAAAGGCACAAAGCTTGAAAAGTAAAGATACAATGATGTTGCTACAGTAGTAACAATTATCAAGACCACTAAAAATAGAATAAAAACAAAAAGGAAATCCTAAATTCGTTCCGGTCTGCCTCCCGAAAGCGCTTCTTTAAAGCCATTAGCTAGGCTTAAAGATTATAGAAGACGCTCTCATAAGAATAAGGACTTGAAGCAAAAGAGAGCATCAAGAAGCAAATATTAAACACATTTAAGCCTAACCCACTTCCTATGCATAGGCATCTTGTAAGAAAGTAAGTCAAAGAAGCACAAAGTGACATGCATAGAAAGGTGGAAGAGGAACAATTTCAAAACTTTCAACATGAAGAGAGGTGTTTTAGTAATACGGAAGTTTCTACAACCAAACTTCCCTCTCTCGAAATAATTTTCAGTTGTATCATGAAAAACATTAAGAATATAACTATCACATACATCATGTGGTTCATGACCTACAAGCACACGTGTATAGTTTTCAACACGGTCTTTAGGATTATAAGATAAATGCAACCCATCACATTGAGCCTTGATAAGGGAAAAAATCTCCGGAGTTGGAGGTTTCAAAAGGATAATAGGAAACTCACGTGTGGGTGCAATAGAAACAATTTCATGCTTAACATGAGGAACTATAGAAAGTTCATCTCCGTAATCATCATCCATAGTGGCATCATGGCCATAAGCATAGAAGGCATCAACTTCATCAAAAAGGGATATTTCAAAAGAATCCATAGGATCATAACACTCATATAAGGTAAGATTCAAAGAGTTACTCTCGTTAGAAGGTAGACATGGATGGCTCCATTCTTCCTCCTTTTGTTCGCCACTCTCCTCCTCTTTTTCATCCAAGGAGCTTTCGATTTCATCAATTTCTTCTTTCATAGAGTCCTGCAAAACATTAGTCTCTTCCTTTGGGGGAGAGATTCTCTCAAGATGATCAGTAATACAATAATTTGCATCATAATTTTCCAAACAATAGTTAAGTATAGCAAGACTCTCAGATTTGTAAGGGGCATCATTAATATTTC
Source organism: Bromus sterilis (assembly GCA_950022295.1). Classification (NCBI taxonomy): domain Eukaryota; kingdom Viridiplantae; phylum Streptophyta; class Magnoliopsida; order Poales; family Poaceae; genus Bromus; species Bromus sterilis. The sequence goes on from OX465597.1 coordinate 284,515,216, forward strand.
TAAGAAGAGAAGTAATTTCATAGGCACCCTTATAAGCAACAAATTCTTCTATTGGCTCTGCATCATAATAATCATAGTTTCCCTTAGCATAAGAAGCTAAGGTTTCATCATAATTGTACTCACATTGGAAAGAAAGGTGTTTGTGCCTCATAAAGCAACAAGATTCATCCCTGCAGAAAGATATATTATATATTGAGCACAAGTTTCTAGCATACTCATACAACTGGTATATTTGTTTCCATAAGTGTATCCCCTTTTGAGACAAGCGGTGTTCTTTGTACCACTTTTGTTGATCCTCGGTGAATCCTCCATGCCAATAATATCTGGTTTCAAAGAAGTTAGACATTGATTGGCAAGTAAGTTACTAGACATACTATATACTTTTTTAGATTTTTGATAAAGGACACAAAAGCAAAAATTGAAAGGTAAACTAACAAGACTAAAAAGCAAAGATAAAAGATAGTGTGCAACTCCCCTATCTTGAAGAGTGGAGTCCCCGGCAACGGCGCCAGAAATTTGCTTGATACACGAGATAACTTCTCGCCCCCGTTGGTTACCCCAAGTGGAAGGTGAGATGTAGATAGCGGAAAATTTCCCTTAGCAAAAATTCTAAGGTTGAGTATCGTCCAGGAGGACTCCAACAGATACAAGTAGGTGGTGAAGTGAACAATGGCGCCGTTCACAAATCAAGGTTGCTTACTTCACCTGGACCTGCACACACAACAGATAGCTTCGCTTCCCAACGAGCACAGAGGTGTTGTCAATTCCTCCGGCCTTGTTGTTTACAAAGGATAAAACGCACGGGATAATAATGATAGTGATATCTACGGAAAAGTAAACACTGAAAGTAAATTGATAGTGTAAACAGTGGTGGAAATATGGACCGGAATCTCATGATGTTCACTAGTGATGTCTCTCCCAAAAGACGATAAAATAGCCATGCGAGGTAAACAAATTACAGCTGGGCAATTGACAGGATTATGTGCGCAAACCAATGCTAATTATGCAAAACAGAAAGGAAGAGGCTCAAAAGCACGGGCGGTACGCCAAGACAAGTAGACCGAAATCCATCTGCATCTACCCACTAATCATCCACCTTGAGATATCTATCCAGAACATCTCGCTGGTATTAAGTTGCGAATCCCACCCAAAGTGTAAACTCAAAGCAACAGACAACTGCATTAAAGAACTTTGCGTAAGCAAACAATCCTTGCACCCGCAAGTTTAAGCACCGTTATTTCCCCCCTTGTGGCAACTGCACATCCCCTAGACTCATGTTTCTGTCACTCAAGCTAGTCATCGGGGGGGGGCATGAACCCACAATCATGCATAACGCTCCCTCTTGGAGTCACTACCTACTACTTGGCCAAAGCAATAAACAGCAACGGAGAACATGCAAGAGTTACTCAAGAAAATAAATATAAAAGAAGAGAATCAAATATATAACTCAATCACAATCTGAACATAATCTCATAATCCATCGGATCCCAGCAAACTCAGCATAGGAACAGCAGAAAGATTACATGTGTGCCTCGATCATGTAGGGCAGCTCACGAGGTCTAATCCATGAAGAACAAAGAGGGGAGGAGAACATCACATAGATACCGATCATGGACCCATGGTCCAAGGTGGACTACTCACGGTTCATCAGGGAAGCATCCATGGTGGTGGAGAAGCTCCCGGAGGAGATTCCTCCCTCCAGCAGGGTGCCGGGAAGAGGTCTTCTAGTGCTCCAGATCTTGGAAGCGCGGCGGCGGAGGAACAGAGGAGAGATCGCGAAAAAGGGTTCCGTCCCCGAGGGTTTCTCGTCACGGGGAATAAATAGGTGAAAGGGGGCAGCTAGAGGTGGGCCAGGGGCTCCAGGCGCCCCCCTGGCGCGGCCAGGGGCCTGGCCACCTGGGCCCCCTGGCTCCCCTCTGGCCCCTCCTGGGCTCTTCGCGAAGCTTCCGGTACGCTGATTTTTCCTATATTTTTCCCGGATTTTTTCTGGTACTTTTAATAAGGGGGAAACCTGAAATAGAAAAACAGCAGAAAACAGGAACTGGCACTGGGGTGCACTGAGTTAATAGGTTAGTCCAAATATGATCAAAGTGTATGGAAGTTCATCAATATCATAGCAATATCACACAAAAGAGGCATGTAACAAGCAGAAATTATAGATACATTTTGGACGTATCAATGCACGCCCATCTCTCTCAGTTGCTACCCATCATAAGAAACCATTTTATGATTTAGTTCTGAGAGATGCGAAACGACAGGTTCCTGTAGCTAACCACGAACAAATCCGGGTGCCCCCCGATGAGTCGACATCCAGCTCAGGATCCGGCCGCGCTCTCGATCTGGTCTCTACCGTCTGTCGCAGGTTTGGATTGCCGTTAAATTCTCACATGAGGCCGGGTCCTCAGCTGCACAGGTTGGACCAACAAGGAAACCATGTCCCCGCCGGCCCAGGTTGTTTTAAAGAATATCTGCCAGGAGCGACCCAACATACACACACACACGGTTTCAAATGGTAAATCACCTTGGGCCACCACTAGAAATGTTTGAAGCTAGGTATGTAAGAAAAGGGGACCCCATAAAATCCCACACGCGATTAGGCACGCTCAGTCTTAGAACCAATACCCGGAACTCGGATCCTAGGTGACTCGAATGGAAAAAAGCGTCGGGGCGGGATAGCCTAGACCTCCATCCTTCGTCGAATATAGTCAACATTTATAATAATCATATCATCCAAAACAATATAATAATGTGATATCCCAATCCAAGGAGTAACAGGGTAACAGTTGATAACATTCTAGCCTGCCATCTTCAGAGTCGGCTTCATCTTCAGTTGAAGAGATATGAGCTTCTGCTTCATTTAGGAGCTCTTGATCGCTACTGCTGGAACTCTCCATGCAGCAGTAGGCTCGGTCACCATCCGAGTCAAAGATCCTAGCCCACAAGGTATCATACTAAGCAGTGGCTGAGCAACGAGCAATAGTAACATAGCCGAACAAGGTTTTCTGGGATGTGGAGGACATGGCTGTTTGGGTTTATTTGAGAGGCATGAATATGAAGTGGTAGGATCAAGCAATCGTTCTATCCTACACCTAGGCGCGAGTGAACTGAAATTTATAAGCATGATATATGCTCCCCCTTACCTGATGAGAAGACATAGTCGAAGGTGTAGTCGATCGCAAGCTTGCAACGTCTCCGAGAGGTACCCGCGGAAGCACACAAGAAGGAAACACTGGGAAAGGCAATCGACGAGCAAGCATCTATTACTACTAAGCAATCACGAGCAAGCATCAACAAGAAGTCAACACGAGACAACGCAATACGATCGCGTCTATCGTCGGGAACAGTTACTAACAGGCTAAGTGGAGTATTTGTCACACACGACGATACCACACATTTAGAATGGTTCAAGTTGTTTAGCTACACAACATGAGCAAAGGTTGTTAACATGGCATCTCACTCAAGCATGGCATAGCACACAAACATGACAAGAGGTGAAGCATAAGATAAACTATCTATGCTAGTCAATTTAAGTGAGGCACAACCTAAACATGGCATAACACTAAGTACCCCACGACAATTAAGGATTTGGTACTGTTCTTCCCTAAACCATATTTTATTTTTGTTAACAATATCAAAAAATAGCATAAACACAAAGTACATGGAATTCTAATCAAGTTACATATAAAGAACACTCCAAACGGAGTTACGGTTAAAAAGATATAAGCAAAACAAGTTATGCACACATGCTGTTAACATCACGGAGCACACTTTAGAGCAATGGAACAGTTAGCTACTGAATGCAAACATGCACAAAAATGATATGAAATGTGGTAGACATGTCAGGCAAGTCATGGAAAAAAGAATCATGCAAATAGACATCATGGTTCACTAGTTATAAGCAACACAAGAAGCTATAAAACGTTAATGGTCAAGGACTTAGTGAAAATCAGGAAAACAAGGCAGCAACTGTTATATTCATGCTGTATAAACAAGGTTAAAACTATATGAAAAACTGCAGCAACATGACATAGAAATAAATGGGCATGAAGTAGACATGATGGTGATCAGGCACAAACAAGAATCATGGTCATATGCATCATAGATTAAAATATATTAAGCGTGCAACATGGCTTCGGAAAGTTACATACTTGGTGAAAAACAGAGGTGGTTGTAAAAAACAACGGGATGAGCTAAAATACAACTATGACCAGGAATGTAAACATGACAATGCAATACATACAATGGAAGTAGACATGGCATAGATCAAAATGACATATTGCAATGCTCAATAGGATGCATGGTTAAAAAGATACAATGCAGCAAAGTTTGCATCTTACGTTAACAACAACACACTAACAGCAGGGTAGCTACTTTTGGTGAAGATACAATCAACATGCAACAGGCCAAATGACAAGTGAAAGCATATAACTGAAGTAGACATGATGCTTAACATGATTCAACAAGAATCACTCAATTCCGATGAACGGTTGCGACACAACCGTCACCCGAAGTTGACACAAAATAACAGTTTCAACAGTTTAGCAGCAATTAATGACGGAAAGCCCTGTTGAGCACACCATAACCACATCTAAACAACCTCAAATCAAGAAACTCACAAAAGATGAAAGTTAGAGCACATCACATGCAAAAATCTTCCTTTTGAGCGCAACGTGATCCGGGCTACGGTTTGATCGCAATTCGTATCGCAAAAACAGATCAGTAGCAAAAATTACAGCACTTAGCAGAAATAAAAAAAAGAGAAGGAGGAAAAGAAGGGGCCCTCACCGCTGGGCCGAGGCCCATCTCGCAAGGGCGGCACGGGGCTGGCGGCTGGGCCTCTAGGCCATCGGCTGGACCTGGGCCGGCCCACCTGGGCATCCAGGCGTGGAGCAAGGGGGCGCGTGAGCTCGGGCTCGTCCCGAGCATGGTGCGGTGGCGGCTGGGCCAACACCAGCGAGGGGCGGCGCAGCAGGACGGAGGTGGGCGCGGACGACGGCGTAGGAGGTGGATCCGTCCGGATCCGGTCGTCTTCGGGCGACGCGGTGAGGTTGAAGGCGGCGGAGCTTCTACGGGCGTCCATGGCGACGCGAGCTCCGAGGGCGGCTCGGCTCGGCCATGGTGCGTTCGCCGGCGGCGGCCTGCTGGACAGGAGAGGTAGAGGGGTGAGGTGGAGGTGAGAGGGAAGGGGGCGGCGCGGGGCAGAGCTCACCGGAGGCGGCAACAGCACGGCGGCAGGACGAGCGGCGGCCGACCGAGAGGAGCTCAAGTGGCTTGCCCCGGATGGGCTTGGCGGGCCCATGACGGCGACGGCGGCCCGGCGCGGCCCGAGGCGCGGCTGGCTGGAGGTGGAAGAAGGATGGGAGCGACGTGGCCGCATCCTGGCCCTCAAATCATCAGATCTGACAGCTGGGAGCAGTTCTGGCTAGGGTTTCATCTATGAAGGGGCTATTGGGAAAATTTGGAGGCAGATCTGAGGGGGTGGCTGCAGTTTTTGGCTAGGGAAACCCTAGAAGGGCTAGGGGAGTGGTGGTCTTTATATAGGTGGCTTGGCTGGCAAGTTTACGCAAAAACCCTCGTGTTTTCTCCCTCGCGTCCGATACTCCACATTTCTGACCGTCGGGAGTGCATACGACCTCCGATTCGGACGAAATCTCAAACCACACGCTTAGCGCGGCGAGCCCGTCCATCGTACATCACTTCGATAGCATTCTGAGAACATTTTCCGGCGCTCAATAAAATAATCCATTTAATTATTAAATGAGGTTTTTTCGTTCAGATGGCGATGGCTGGTTCTGTGCCGGTGGCGATAGTGCTCGGGTGAAACCCCGGTGTTGCAAAGGTCGTGTGCCGTTGGGAAAAGGTTTGGTCCTGCATCTGATATGAGAAAGAGGGGGGGGGGGAATAATCACCGATCGATAAATCAGGGACGCAAACACCGCAACCAAATCAGACAATCAACCAATTCACGCAGAAAACAAAAAATTTAATTTTTGTGAAAATCTGGGCTGTTACAGCCGCCCTGTCAGATCGGCATGGGAGGGGACATCACGCGCCTGACAGGTCAGCGATGGTGTTGGATATATGATCTAGAGGCAAATAATATGTGATCATTCCAATATATCTAAGCAAGTTCACAACCAGTTTCATACCGTGCTAGAACTGTATCAGTGCAACAATGATACAGGTGTGGTATAGAAACCCCTAGTGTTCCTAGTTAGCCTCTATTTCAATAACTAGTTCATGGTCAACATGATGGTCGTGGTTTCGCGATCATGGACGATTAAGTCTCTTAACTGTGAGGTCACCTCACTGGATGAGTGACGTGATGAACATTACCCAAAGTAAGCATTACAACATGATCAAACTTATGAAGGTTCAGTGTTGTAATTACAGAATGTAGTAGACCGTTCCTTTGACCGTGAGTACGTGCATAATTTCTATCTACCCGGATGCTTTTACTTACATCCCACCACCTGACTGAAATATGCGGGTCATAACGGTTGTATCTTGGGTATTCCGTGGAGATATGTTGAGGAGTATTGTTACAAGAGCGGGATTTGTCAATCCATGTGATGGATAGATACTCAGGGCCCACTTGGTGAGATTCCATCCATAAAGTTGCAGCGTGTGACTAGGTCACGAGGATGAATATCACGGGAACGATTGAATAAGGATTCGTTCAGAACGAGGTTGAACCAAATATAGGATGTCATTTCTCGAATCTCGGAACAATCCAGTATCGCTGACAAAGGGAATGCTATACGACGTAAGGTCCAATCGGTGTTGATATCCGGAATGCACAGGGGTCATTATGGGCATCAAGGTCCTGCTGATGATCATTGACCGTAGCCTCATCTCGGTCATGACTGGGGTGTTCTCGGACCGTAGGGTAACACACTTAAGGTCTCGATGAAATCAGAGACTTTCTCGGAACTATCGGAGTTACCGGAGATATGAGAGAGAGAACTTCGAAATCGTTTCGGAGGGGAGACGAAAATGTTCCGTGGTTCCGAATTGTTTAGAAAGTTATTTAGATATGTTTTATTATTTAATTAAATGAATTAAATATTAAAATATAATTTAAATAATTAATGGAATAATATTCTTTTTACTTTTTATTTTTTTCTTTGAGAAAGAAGAAAGAAAAAAAAGAGAAAAGAAAAAGAAGAAAAAAGGGGCAAGTGGGCGCCATGGGCTAGGCCCATGTTGGCCACTTGGCCATGTGGTGTGTCCGCCGGCCACATGCATGCGCCACGGCCATGCTCCCCAGGCCGGCTAACTAGTAGCTAATGTGGTACTAGTTTAGTACCACATCGCTAGTTGACAGGCAGGCACACCCCCTTTCCCCCTATATATAGATGTGGTGGGTAGCCCTTTTCTCAACACAGAAAATTCCAGAAAAATATAGATAAATTCTGTTGATCTATCTCTCCCTCTTTCTCCCTCCTATGAGCGGACTCCCCTTGTTTGGAGGTTGCACTAGGTTGGAGATGTCTCCACTATACGCACGCCGTCGTGAGGCTGAAACTCTGGTTCCGGAGGTCTACTTCCGCCACCTTCGCTGGATCGGAGATCGGAGGTTGTCATGGAGTCTCGTACGTGTGCGAGTACTACGAGGTGCTACACGTGTGGCACTACATCCATCCGGGTGCTAACACAGCCAGGGGGATGTGAAACTTGTTCGACTACACTAGCTATGTTTGCGGGAACGTTTCCCGCACAACGGACTACACCCTGAGGTATGTTATTCCGCATCATTTTTCGTTACGATAATACGGCTAACTAGATCTTGGGTTATGGGAAACGCTAGTTAGGAAAAAATTTGTGTTTTCCGCTGCGAACCTCAACAATGGTATCATGAGATAGGTCTATGATTAGTATTACTGTACGGATAGAACACATCGAGGATGTGGGCGTTGATTATATGATTGTTACCCTCCCATGTGTACTTGTTCACATCTGCAACATTGTTTGATGAAGCGCCCCCCGACCGACCTTACGCGTACTCTTACGCGAGACTGGTTCCATGCTTGACATGCGGCTTGTACCGTATAAAGTGGCTCTGGGGGGTGCCTGTCTCTCTACTTTAGCGGATGTGGCATTTGCAACGGAGGGCCCTGTGCGGTGCGTAAACAATCGCATGGTTGACGTTGTGGTTGACTCGTAGGTTAAAACCTGTTTAACTATGAAAGCCCTAGCAGCCACATAAAACTTGCAATATACAACTAGATCATCGAAACTTTGTATTGCTAAGTGGGGGCTATTGTTTGTTTGATTGTGATGTAGTGATAGCTTTGCTATGTGTTACTAGTAAGTAGTAAACATCATCATGATAAAACAAACTCAAATGGAGACACTGTAGACTTAGTGTTGCCATAGTTCAAACATCTTAAAACTTGCTAGTATAGGATACACGACGGTAGCATGTGATAAGATGATCCCTTAACAAAGCCAAACACAAGTATTCTACCAAAGTGTGCACCACCTGGAAGGTTCATCCATATGGCCGACATTCCGTACATATCGGGTGTCACACATATTAAATGGCGTTCGCATGAGGTTGGGTTCGGCAAGACTAGCATATGTAGATATGGCCTTGCTGAGCAGCATATAACACGAAGGTTAATTTGGCGAGCCTATCATATGCAGATATGGCCTCGGAATACTAGAGATCGAAAGATCGAGCATGATTCACATACCTAATGTGATCGCACAAGTTGTTGTCTACCTTTGAAACTGTCCCGTCGGCCGTGTGATATTCGAGGGCGGGCAGTGAATCTGGATCATGCAATCACTAAAACTTCTTAGGGATGATTGTTTTAGTGCGAGCTCATTCATAATGTGATTATATGAACTCATTGTTGTGAACTAGTCTTAATTGTGTTCCTTGCAAATTGTGTTTGTATAAAATGGATATGCCCCAGTATCTTGAATTGATTTTTTTCTTACGTGGTGAAAGACTTAAAGAAAATGGGTCAAATTTCATTAGTTGGTACTTATACCTTAGATCTGTGCTCAAGAGAGCCAACCTTTATTTCTTAACAAAAGAGCATGTGGGTAATCCTCCAGCAAACGACATGGATGCACGAGCAGCGACTGATTATCAGAATCGTCGGAGGACATACGCCATATCTAAAGGTGTCATAGAAACCAACATTCCGCAAGCCTTGCGTGAGGAATATGCTGAGTTGGATACATATGACATGATAGATGAGCTAAAGTCATTATACCTGCATCAGTTTAGAGTGGTCAGGTTTGAGTTAGAAAATGAGTTTCTCTCTTCAAAGATGGAAGAAGGCTCTTGTCTGACGGCACACTTGGCCAAGATGCATGAGATACATATGAGCCTCGTAGATGACTTTAACTATTGGACCACAGATGATTTTGCAATATACATGGTGTTACACTCGCTTCCACCGAGCTATACAGACCATGTCCATGGCTATGTCGCCAGAGGCGAAAGCCTCGATTTCTCTGACTTCATGGATAGACTTCAACATCTGGATGTTTGTGACGCCCCCAAATTCAGACTGTGTACAATAATCATACACGCAAGGTACACAATCGAGATCAGGGACTCACGGTGAGATATCACAACACAACTCTGCAAATAAAATAATACAAGCTGTTGAATACAAGCAAGGGGCCACGAGGGCTCAAATACAACAACTCGAGAGCACAAAGTTAGCGGAAGCAATAGTATCTGAGTACAGACACAAGGATACAAGTTTTCCTTAAGAAGGCTAGCACAAAAATAACAACGATCGAAAAGGCGAGGCCTCCTGCTTGGGAACCTCCAAAATACTCCTGGTCAACGGGGATCTCGACGTTGTAGAAGGCATCGGGGATCTTCACGTGGCGGTGGTCGGCATCGGGGATCTCCTGCTCCTGGGCTCCAAGGCTCCAACGTTGACTGCAGCGGCCGATCAGGCAAAATAAAAAGGGGGAAATAAAGCGAGGGTGAGTATGTAGCATACCCGCGAGTCTTACGTCCTCTACTAAGCAATTATGCATTTGTATCAAATGGAAAGGGGAGGCTATATATAGTGGACTGCAAGGTAGAAATCAGAATAAGGATGAGAAGCTAGGCCTATCGAAGACTAGCATCTTCCGTCGAGTCTTGCAGCATGAGGAGAGAATAGCCAACAGTTCATATAAAGCATACAGTAACAATGCAACAGAAGTTGCTGCAACATTGTATAATAGTAAGTTATAATTATCAATAATTAACAATGCCTCCGACATCCCCTCCTCGACTTCCCTGCGAGGAAGAGAAACCGGAACCAACAGTTTTATAGTAATAGTTTGTAGTAGTAGGCTCTGGCTTCAACATAAAGCGTTCTGTTACCGTGGACACCACTATTCGAATAGATCAAACTCCCTGCAGGGGTGCACTACTGTTCAGACTGCACGCTCGGATCTCCAGAGTGGCGTACACCTTGTTAGGGAATGCCCCACCGAGGCTATCCGACACGCCGAGGCCCATCCTACGGCTCATCAGAGAGGTCCCCGCCGTTCTACAGTCCTAAGCGCAAGGGGGTCTTGGACCGTCGCCCCTCGCCCTCCGGGTCATTGTGCGCCAGGTGATTCCACGCAACTCTTCCAGGATGCGGATTGACCCAACCACAATGCTGAACTGGACGTCTTTCAGAGCTTTTGAATGAGACCACAACGCGGAGGGCCCACATCGTAATCCCATGTGAAGGTAGTGCGTACAGGCCTTTGCGGCCTCTCAAGTCATCCACCTGAATCGTTAGGCATTTTATTATTTTCTGTCGGGACAACCGTTATCGTTGCCCCTTATTTGGGTGAGTCGCGGACAACGACAACAGCCAGGACCACCAGTACATTGGTGCCTGCCTTGTCGTCCAACCAACTCGTGCGGTTACCAACAAGGTGAACCGTCTCCTTACCTTGTCTCACGTGTGCTCTTGGTAGAGCTCGACTTTCGTACTACAGGATATCTCACGGCCAACGAGCAAGGATCAGGCCCACGATGGTATCCGCCTATCCTGCCGTCCCGATACAATCCCTGCGCGGGCACCGTTGGGTCACCCGACTCCTTACCTTTAAGGACACCAGTTGATTCGAGTGACTACCATCAAGTGAAACCAGGAGGAATCACCCTCGATGGTACGCTTGAAGAGGTTCTACAAAGACATAAGCGGAATGAACTAAAGAGGTAAACCTCATATCATCCCGGTGATGCTACGTTACTGAGCCGACGAGAGTGAAATACGAGTCCATTGATTCTAGCAAGGAAGATAATTCTCTCGCTTCTCGTTGGTTACCCCAAGTGGAAGGTGAGATGTAGCGTAGCAGCAAATTTCCCCTATGCAGAGGATAGGGTTTGTCTCCCGTAGGACTCGCAGAAATACAAGAAGGTGGTAAAGTGAACAATGGCGTCGAGGTTATTAACTTCACCTGGACCTGCACACACAATAGGTAACTTTGCTCCCAACGAGTACAGAGGAGTTGTCAATTCCTCCGGCCTTGCCGTTTACAAAGGATCAACACAAGAGATAATAATAGTGGCAATGGAAAGTAAGAACTGAAAGTAAATTGAAGGTGTAAACAATGGTGGAAATATGGACCGGGGTCCCATAACATTCACTAGTGATGTCTTTCTCCCAAAAGACGATAAAAGTGCTAGAGAGGTAAACAAATCACAGCTGGGCAATTGACAGGATTATAAACGCACCGCAATGCTAACTATGCTACAAAAGAAAGGAAGAGGCTCAAAAGCAATGGGCAGTACACCAAGGTAAGTAGACCTAAATCCATCTGCATCTACTACGAATCATCTACCTTGAGATATCTATCCAGAACATCTCGCTGGTATTAAGTTGCGAATCCCACCCAAAGTGTAAACTCAAAGCAACAAACAACTGCATTAAAAGAACTATGCGTAAAGTAAACAATCCTTGCACCCGCAAGTACAAGCACCGTTGTTTTATCCCTGGTGGCAACAACACATCCCCTAGTCTCATGTTTCTGTCACTCAAGCTAGACATCAGGGGGCCGAACCCACAATCAAGCATAACACTCCCTCTTGGAGTTGCAACAAATCACTTGGCCAAAGCAAAATACAGCAATGGAGAACATGCAAGAATTAACTTAAGAACACAAATATAAAAGAGAACCAAATATATTACTCATCACAATCTGAACATAATCTCATAATCCATCAGATCCCAGCAAACTCAGCATAGCAACACAGAAATTACAAAGGTGCCTCGATTATGTAAGGCAGCTCACGAGGTCTCGAAAGTGGAAGCACAAAGAGAGGAGGAGAACATCACATAGCTACTGGTCATGGACCCATGGTCTAAGGGGGACTACTCACAAGACATCCGGGAGGCGTCCATAGTGATGGATGGTCTCCCAGAGTGGGTTCCTCCTTCCGGCAGGGTGCCGGGGCAGCTTCTCCTGGCAGACCCGATCTTGGAATGGTGGCGGCGGTACAGAGAGGAGAACGGGAATAGCATATCGATATTAGGGGTTTACTCTGCGGGGGCTAAATATAGGCCAAAGGGGGCACCGAGATGGGCCACAGGGCAGCCATGAGGCCACCTGGCGCGCCCTAGGGTGGGGCCGCGCCAGGGACCCTCCTGGGGCCATGGTGGGTCCACCCCCTTCCATCTTTGGTTCTTCAGGAAGCTTCCGGGTCGCTGATTTTTTATATAATTTTTCCGGGATTTATTTGGCACTTTTAATGGCCGGAAAACCTGAAATACAAAAACAACAGAAAACAGGAACTGGCAACTGGGTGCACTGAGTTAATAGGTTAGTCCAAATATGATAAAAAGTGTATGAAAGTTGAGCAAAACATGGAAAAGTCACAGAAATCATGCATGGAGCAAGCAGAAATTATAGATACGTTTGGAACGTATCAAGATTAATTCCTGCTCGTCCTCGAGTAGGGAAATGATAACAAGCATAATTTCTGTGGCGACATGCCACATAACCGTATAGGGACTTTTAAGTAAAGCAATCAAAGCATGCAATTCAATTCAAGTCTTAACAAGCAAGAGTCTATATTAGCATTGACACAAGTAATAAAATAACAAAGGGTGCAAGAGCTCTCGCTGTCCGTGACTCGAATGTCTCAAGATGTTGTTTGCGTGCAAGAAGGGGGATATGGAAATACGAGATAAAAAATATTGTTGACAACTACTATCTACTAAAGTTTCACACTTAGTCTCCTTTGTATTCTTATCTTGACTCGTCCCCAGACCACTAGTCAGGTACAAGTCAAACAGATCCACTCCCTTTTGATATTTTGAGCACTCATGCAATGGATGAGCTTGAGCAAGAAAGTTGACACCAAAAAGGCGAAACAGAAAGAAGGTGGAGGAGGAAGACAAAAAGGTGTGAAAGGCTCACATCAATGAGGACAACCATAGGCGAGAGGAGGCCATATGATAGATATGATGTGAGGAGTAGGTATTTCCATGCAACGGATGCACATGTGAGCTAAAAGCTCTCCAAGGGAACTAGTGGGGGTGCATCTAACTTGGTTGCTCAAGAAGACCTAGAGCTCGTTTGAGGAGGCTCATCATTGGAATATACAAGCCAAGTTCTATAGTGTGAAGGGTCCCCACATAGCTATATGCATGTATGATAATCTCTATGGAGTACAAGGGATAGAGGATGAAGTACTAGTGTGGATCTTTCAAAAGGAATAGTAGTGTGCCCCTATGAGGAGTTCTAGTTCAAGCGGAGCGTGTATCTCTCCCACACAAAAGAGTAATCTGGGATCTAACTTGTTACTACAGCAAACAAAGCAAAAGAAAACTAAAAATAAAACCTAAGAGCGAGACGCTCCAAGCATAGCACATAACGCATGAAGTGATAAAAATATAGTGCAACGAGGGACGAACTGATAATTGTTGATGAAGAAGGGGATGCACGGGGGCATCCCCAAGCTTAGATGCTTGAGTCTCCTTGAATATTTGTTGGGGATGAATGGGGGCATCCCCAAGCATGAGCGTTTGACACTCCAGGATCTTCTTTCATCATCTTCCATCGCACACTTGAAAACTCCTTTCATACATAACTCATTGTAAACTGATTAGAGAGGTTAGTACCCTATTAAAATAATTGATTTCCTCTACTGAAAATAATAATATTCTTGAAGAGATACTGTTTCTAAAGATTTCCAAAAAGTTTTTGCAAAGAAAAAGCAAGCTTGAGGTTTGCAAAAGTTAGGAGAGACAAAACGTGGCAGAATCTGTGAAAAACAGAACAACAGGTAGTAAAGAATTTTTTAGGGGTACTTATGAAACTCAAATAAAAAATCTCAGAACATACTAAAGTTCCGTGATTTTATAGAGCACACTGTGTAAAAAATTCAGCTCAAAAAGATGAACTGGTGATTTTCTATGATTTTTCCCGTCACGAGGACAGAATCTGTTTCTGGACAGCATGTCACAACTTTCACTTCCCCTGTCATATGAGGCTATATTTGGCACAAAGCTTGAAAAATAAAGATACAATGATGTTTTTACAGTAGTAAAAATCATCAAGACCACTAAAAACAGAAGTAAAAACATCTTGGGTTGCCTCCCAACAAGCGCTTTCTTTTACGCCTTTGAGCTAGGCACAAAGCAAAAGATCAAGTTTATCAAGAAAATAACTAGCCCGTGTGACGGACTCAAAAGGCAACTTAATATTTTTCCTAGGGAAATGTTCCATCCCTTTCTTGAGAGGGAATTGGAATTTGATATTCCCCTCTTTCATGTCAATAACAGCACCAACGGTGCGAAGAAAAGGACGTCCCAAAATAATTGGACAAGAGGGCTCACACTCAATGTCCATAATAGTAAAATCAACGGGAACATAATTGTCATTGACAATGATAAGAACATCATCGATCTTCCCCAAAGGTTTCTTTACCGAAGAATCGACAAGAGGAACACCAAAAGAACAAGGATCAAAAGGTTTCAATTCAAGCATATTATACATTCTTTTGGGCATAACAGAGGTACTAGCTCCAACATCACAAACAGCAAAGCAAGAGAAGTTATTCAATTTGATTTTTATCATAGGATCCCAACCATCTTCTAGCTTCCTAGGTATGGAGGCTTCTAGTCTAAGCTTCCCCTCCCTAACTTTGATTAGAGCATTGGTGATATGCTCTGTGAAGGCAAGATTAAGTGTGCTAGTGTGGGGGTCTATAGACATTTTGTGTAGGAAACCAATAACTTTAGGTAAGGTGCAGTTGTCAAAGTCTAGATCACTACTATCTATCAAGGAGGTAGTGATATCATTAAGGCTCACTTGTTTGAAAGCCTCTATGTTCATAGAGGTTTCTTCATCTATGGTTCAGGTGGTAGCATCACCATTGATAGGTCCAGGTGGACTAGGGGTGTGATGGGTGCTAATAGTTTGAACATCCTCAACAAGTTGGATAGTAGCTACTGTGTGGTAGGTAGGAAGGCTCTGAACTCTCTCTTCTTCCTCCTTTTCTCTAGCCCATCTCTCTTTAAGTTTACCCAACATCCTAATGTTTTCATTAATTTTCACTTGGATAGCATTGATAGGAGTGGTTTTCCTCTCCTCGGGGGGGGGGGGGAGAAGTTCTAATCTTAAGCATCTCAACATCATGGGCTATATTGTCTACCTTCGAAGAGAGGCTATCTAATTTGTCTAATTTCTCTTCTACACTCTTCTTGAAGGCTTTTTGGGTAGTGATAAAATCTTTAAGCATACTCTGTAGTTAAGAAGTGGAGTTTTTGGTGCTAGGGTAGGTGTTGTTGTTCCCATAGTTGTTGGATGGGAAAGGTCTAGGATTGTTGCTACCAAAATTACTCCTATAAGCATTATTGTTGAAGTTGTTTCTAGAGATAAAGTTCACATCTACTTGTTCTTGAGAAACCAAGGAATTTAAAGGAACATCTTGAGGATCAATAGGAGCTTGCTTGGTAAGTAGAGACATGATCAAGTCAACCTTTTCATTAAGAGAGGAGATCTCCTCGACAGAATTTACCTTCTTACCAGTTGGAGATAGTTCAGTGTGCCACTGAGTGTAGTTCAGCATCATCTCATCAAGTAGCTTCGTGGCAGCACCAAGTGTGGTTGACATAAAAGTTCCTCCCGCGGCCGAGTCTAGCAAATTCCGCGAGGTAAAGTTTAAACTTGCATAAAAAGTCTGGATAACCATCCAAGTAGTCAAACCATGAGTAGGGCAGTTCTTAACAAGAGATTTCATACGTTCCCAAGCTTGGGCAACGTGCTCATTATCCAATTGCCTAAAATTCATAATGTTACTTCTCAACTGGATAATTCTAGCAGGGGGATAGTACTTCCCAATAAAAGCATCCTTACACTTGTCCCAAGAATCAATGATATTCTTAGGTAAGGATTGCACCCACTCCTTGGCTCTTCCTCTCAAGGAGAAAGGAAAAAAGCTTCAGCTTGATGATGTCTCCATCTACTTCCTTGTACTTTTGAATATCACAAAGCTCAACAAAACTATTTAAGTGCAAGGCACCATCCTCTCCAGCATGTGAGAATTGATCTTTCATAACAAGATTCAACAAATCAGGTTTAATTTCATAAGAAGGTGCTGAAGTGGCAGGTAGAGAAATAGGAGTGCAGATAAAGTCACTGTTGTTGTGACTAGTGAAGTCACACAACTTGGTGTTTTCATTGGAACCCATAGTAGCAGCAGGTATTTTTGGTATTTTTGACAAGGGACACAAAAGTAAAAACTGAAAGGTAAACTAACAAGACTAAAAAGCAAAGACAAAAGATAGTGTGCAACTCCCCTATCTTGTAGACTAGAGTCCCCGGCAACGGCGCCAGAAATTGCTTCATGCTAGCAAGGAAGATAATTCTCTCGCTTCTCGTTGGTTACCCCAAGTGGATGGTGAGATGCAGTGTAGCAGAAAATTCCCCCTATGCAGAGGATAGGTTTTGTCTCCCGTAGGACTCGCAGAAATACAAGAAGGTGGTAAAGTGAACAATGGCGCCGAGGTTGCTAACTTCACCTGGACCCGCACACACAACAAGCAACTTTGCTCCCAACGAGTACAGAGGAGTAGTCAATTCCTCCGGCCTTGCCGTTTACAAAGGATCAACGCAAGAGATAATAATAGTGGCAATGGAAAGTAAGAACTGAAAGTAAATTGAAGGTGTAAACAATGGTGCAAATATGGACCGGGGTCCCATGACGTTCACTAGTGATGTCTCTCTCCCAAAAGACGATAAAAGTGCTAGCGAGGTAAACAAATCACAACTGTGCAATGGACAGGATTATAAACGCACCACAATGCTAACTATGCTACAAAAGAAAGGAAGAGGCTCAAAAGCAATGGGCAGTATGCCAAGGTAAGTAGACCGAAATCCATCTGCATCTACTATGAATCATCCACCTTGAGATATCTATCCAGAACATCTCGCTGGTATTAAGTTGAAATCCCACCCAAAGTGTAAACTCAAAGCAACAGACAACTGCATTAAAAGAACTATGCGTAAAGTAAATAATACTTGCACCCGCAAGTACAAGCACCGTTTTTTTATCCCTGGTGGCAACAACACATCCCCTAGTCTCATGTTTCTGTCACTCAAGCTAGACATCAGGGGCTGAACCCACAATCAAGCATAACGCTCCCTCTTGGAGTTGCAACAAATCACTTGGCCAAAGAAAAATACGGCAACGGAGAACATGCAAGAATTAACTTAAGAACACAAATATAAAATAGAACCAAATATATTACTCATCACAATCTGAACATAATCTCATAATCCATCAGATCCCAGCAAACTGAGCATAGCAACACAGAAATTACAAAGGTGCCTCGATCATGTGAGGCAGCTCACGAGGTCTCGAAAGTGGAAGCACAAAGAGGGGAGGAGAACATCACATAGCTACTGGTCATGGACCTATGGTCCAAGGGGGACTACTCACAAGACATCCGGGAGGCGTCCATGGTGATGGATGGTCTCCCAGAGGGGGTTCCTCCTTCCGGCAGGGTACCGGGGCAGCTTCTCCTGGCAACCCCGATCTTGAAACGGCGGAGGCGGCGATACAGAGAGGAGAACAGGAATAGCAGATCGATATTAGGGGTTTCCTCCGCTGGGGCTAAATATAGGCCAAAGGGGGGGCACCGAGAGGGGCCACAGGGCAGCCAAGAGGCCTCCTGGCGCGCCCTAGGGTGGGGCCGCACCAGGGACCCTCCTGGGGCCTTGGTGGGTCCACCCCCTTCCATCTTTGGTTCTTCAGTAAGCTTTCGGGTCGCTCATTTTTTATATAATTTTTTTGGGATTTATTTGGAACTTTTAATGGCCGGAAAACCTGAAATACAAAAACAACAGAAAACAAGAACTGGCAACTAGGTGCACTGAGTTAATCGGTTAGTCCAAATATGATAAAAAGTGTATGAAAGTTCAAGAAAAACATGGCAAAGTCACACAAATCATGCATGGAGCTATCAGAAATTATAGATACGTTTGGGACGTATCAACAACCCCAAGCTTAATTCCTGGTCGTCCTCAAGTAGGGAAATGATAACAAGCATAATTTCTATGGCGACATGCCACACAACCATATAGGGACTTTTAAGTAAAGAAATCAAAGCATGCAATTCAATTCAAGTCTTAACAAGCAAGAGTCTGTATTAGCATTGACACAAGCAATAAAAGAACAAAGGGTGCAAGAGCTCTCGCTGTCTGTGACTCGAATGTCTCGAGATGGTGTTTGTGTGCAAGAAGGGGGATATGGGAATACGAGATAAAAAATATTGTTGAGAACTACTATCTACTAAAGTTTCACATTTAGTCTCCTTTGGATTCTTATCTTGACTCGTCCCTAGACCACTAGTTAGGTACAAGTCAAACTGATCCACTCCCTTTCGATATTTTGAGCACTCATGCAATGGATGAGCATGAGCAAGAAAGTTAACACCTAAAAGGCAAAACATAAAGAAGGTGGAGGAGGAAGAAAAAAGGTGTGAAAGGCTCACATCAATGAGGACAACCATAGGCGAGAGGAGGCCATATGATAGATATGATGTGAGGAGTAGGGATTTCCATGCAACGGATGCACATGTGAGCTAAAAGCTCTCCAAGGGAACTAGTGGGGGTGCATCCAACTTGCTTGCTCAAGAAGACCTAGAGCTCGTTTGAGGAGGCTCATCATTGGAATATACAAGCCAAGTTCTATAGTGTGAAGGGTCCCCACATAGCTATATGCATGTATGATGATCTCTATGGAGTACAAGGGATAGAGGATGAAGTACTAGTGTGGATCTCTCAAAAGTAATAGTAGTGTGCCCCCTTCTCTTTTTTTCCTTTTTCTTTTTTTCTTCTTCTTATTTTTTGTATTTTTTTGGTGGCCTCAATGGCTGTTTCTATTTCTCTCATTTGTCCTCTTTGGGATCTTTTGATTTTGTCCTCTTTGGGATCTTTTCCTCACTTTAGGGGAAACACTCTATATTTTACAAGAATATAGGAGATCTTTCACACTTTACAAGGGTACACACATAAATAAGATGTAACTATCATGATTGAAATGTATGCTCTGCTTTCCTGGAAGCTCGACGGTAGAGGTACGGTCGTCGACGAAGTAGTCAAACACAGCAACGTCGGCGACTGTAGCGGTATCGAGGTCTATCGAATAAGAAGGGGGGAAGAAACAATAAATACATGACAATAATAGCAATAAAAATAGAATACATGGCAGAAGCATGGTTAACGATGTTCTATCGCAGTGCAAGGTGCTTTTCTTGGAGCGGGAATTTTTCCGGGAGTGACTCATCGGTACCGGTTGATTACCGGACATATGATCCGGAGGGGAAGGTTCCATGTCTGCAGTGTTAGAGACATCTGAGAGACATGTGGATAATGTATCTGTGCTCGTTGATCCATTCTGAACAACTTTCATGTTCCTAACAATTTCATCCGGAAAGTTTTACCGGCTCCGGGTGATTACCGGACAGTGCAATCGGAGGGGGAATATCACTTGTGCGGTATGTTAGAGGGATGTCGTGGGGGTATGGGTAGCGTAACCGTATTCTTTATATTTTTCTGAGCAACTTTCATGTATAAAGTTTTTCTATCGGAGTTACGGTTTAAAAGATAATGAATTTCTAATATTTAAATGATTTTTTGGAATTTCTGGAATTGTTTATTTAGTAAATCAAACATTATCCAGAACAATATTTTGACTTGGTCAAACTGACTGGTGGGACCTACTTTCATAGACTCAGAGGCTAACAATGTGTATTTTTAATCTAACAAATAATCATTAGGGGGATGGGTCCACATGTCATACTCACTGGAATTTTATAAAACAATTTAATTAAGTTAATTAACAGTGGGGCCCAGGGGTCAGTGGGACATGTTTAACCAAATCATATAATTAACTAAAAAGTGTGGCCCACCTGTAAGTTAATTAGACAGTTCTCTCTAATTAATTTTTAACAAGGTTATTAAGGGGGTGGGGCCCGTGGTCAGGGGGGTTGCTCACGACCGTGGCCATGCCGGCGACAGAGGCGTGGCGGCGAGGCCGCTCCGGTGAGGGGGGATGGGAGGGCCGGGGCGCAGCAGTGGAGGTGCGGGCGCGGGCGTGCTGCGAGGCACGACGGGGGGATGTGGAGCGCGGCAAGCAGGGGCGCAGTCAAGGGCCGGCGAGCTACCGCGCGCCACGGCCATGGCGGGCACGGCGGCCTGCCGCGACAAAAAACGGCAACGGGGGCGAGGGGGAAGACGACGCGGATCACAGGGAGTTCGCAGGGAGTGGTAGCTGGCTCGCGGACGCCCGGCGTGCGAAGAATTTTTCGCCGGCGACGCGACAACCGTTGCGGGGAAGGGCGGCGACGGCGAGACCTCCGGGGTTTCTCGGCCCGATTCGACGCACGGGGAGACGAAGTCGTCCACGCCGAGGCTCCTGGACAACATCCCGCTCGCCGAGGTGGTCTCCGACCGCGTCCTCGGCGTCGGCGCGCCCACGGCAGCGCACAACCGAGCGACGAGAGGAGCAAGGGGGCGACGGATCGTGGGAGGATGAAGTGGGGCGGCTAGGGTTCCAGTGGGCAGAGGGCGCGATGGTGGTCTCCTTATCATCTAAGCTGGCCGCGGTATGCGTGCCACGACGACGGCCGCGGCGTGGCCGGCCTAGATGGCGTCCACGACGCGTTGTGAACAGGAGGGAGAGATGAAGTGGAGAGGGAGCGGCCCGGGGTGGTCCCGCCCAGTGGAGAGGGGAGGGGGTGGGCCTCACACCTGAGCGGTAGATAGGTTTCCCATTTTTTATTTTTCTTTTACTTATTCTTTTTTGTTTCTATTTTATTTGTTCAACAAATGGTTTTTGTTATATATGAGACTCACACCATAATTTCATTTGCAATTTAATATACTGCTTTTAAAAGGTTGAGATTCATATAAAATTATTTGCATTTTTGTTATATTTAAAATGGATTAAATGCCACTGATTTGACACTGTTTTGATTTGATTAAATTAGTAAAACATTTTAATAAAATCCTATTTCATTTTTAATAAGACCTACTGATTATTAGGCATTTTATAAAAGTGGTTGCAATATTTTTGGATTAAGTTTTATTTCCACTTTGTTTTTAATTCCTTGAAAAGGGGTTTTAATATTATTCGTTTTGAATATGATCAAGACAAGATTAAACAATGTGATTTATCATTAACAACAGGTGATCACTGTATCTTGACACAAAGGGTGTTACAATGTTGAGCCCATTGAAGGAGAAGTTGTCGATGGAGAAGGACCTGCTGTTGCATGGACGGGAAGAGGTGAAATCGAGGATTGATGGAAATCAAGTTAGTTGATGGCCAGCATGGCTTCCACCGAGACATCTATCATAGGAGATACTTTCAGTATTAGATAAATCTTATGTAATCATTATAGTATGAACACTTAGTTGAGTGTCTTGCATCTCGCGAGACAAAGTTATTCATGTAATGAGACATCTCAGTTGTTCTGGTTAAATGAATAAAGTGTGCTTATACTTTGATTACGTCTTGATTTATGTCATGGTAGAAAGCATTTATAATACTACTATTATTTTCAAGTGATATTCAATGTTTGATGATAAAGTTGTCTTGATTACAACAAGTCAAAGATTTGATTGCATAAAGTGTTTTCATAACTGATGAATTCATTAAATGTATGATCTACTAACTTGTGTATTCATTATCGAATGAAAGCCATAGCTGGATTGCATGAGATGGATTAGATACACGATCTATGAACCTCTGCAATAAATATAACCATGACAAGGTTCTAGCAAGTAGAACATGTGCCAATCATTATACATAAATGATGTACTAAATGGGAACGTGAGTTATCATTATAGACTTCATGTGATTAATTGAAAGTTGTATTCAATTGAGATCATAAAACTGAGATTCAGGAATCACAGTGTGAAGTAGAATATAAGGATACAAATCACTCCACTATGATCTAAGTGATAAGTATTAAAATTGACATAATGGGAGACTTGTGGAAGTTGTACCACAAACTACGATGGAAGTTGAAAGTGCTAGACTACTTAAACCATTCGTAGTCATACTAAACTGTAGTATGGTCTAAACGTTCTTTCCCCTTGCACTAAAAATATTAACGAACAAGGTTGTTTAAATTCATTAAGTTAAAACACCCACTTCATGAATTAGGAAACCATCCAGAATCTAATGAGACAAGATAGCTCCATAAATGATGGTGCTAGAAAGTTTCTAAAGGAAGAATTTCTTTGTACTAAAATAGCAAGCGATTGAAATTACACATTCTCCCTGAATAGCAAAATTTGTGTTGCTTAATTGGTAGTACGAGAAAAAGTCTCTCGACACAGATCCAATGGGAGATAACGGAAACTTTGACCGAGGTACTAGACCTTGCCTTCAGAATATCAGAATATTGCAACGGAAGCGTGTTCCGCTGTAACAACACTGTAAAAGGAAGGATATGCCATAGATGATTGATCTTGGTATATGAGTTGAAGCCTTAGTTAAATTTAGAAGGTTGTCATGAATACGTTATGTACAGAACAATAATCACGAGTCTTCTTAATGAAAGAAAAGGAATAAAACTTCTTGAAATACAAAGGAATGATGCTAGCCTAGAACACGAGGAGAAATGAAACAATATTGAGTTACATAAAGGATGGCTCACGTCCTGTGAAATAAATCGGTTATTTCATATTCCTGATAAACTGGAAGGTTATTGAGAATAATGTAACAGGGATAAGGCATTATTTGGCTCATAAAACTGTTATGACCAAAGTTCAATAGTGATTGACTACGGAAACGTAGGAATGCTTTGATCAATAAAATATTTCATTTACACTATAATAAGGCCATATCCTGGAATTGCATCTCATTCAAATTGGGATTTGAAAGTGAATTGCAATAGGCATGATGAAAGTTTGTTTCATTAAATGAATGGACTATAGTACCTCAAGACAGGAACCCTCAACCTTGATTTGATCAAGTGATTTTGTAATGACCAAAATACTGAGCGGGCCTGCAGTTTCATGAAACTCAGTGGGAGCTTCGGAGACTTCCAAGAAACTTGGGATGCAGAGGGCATTTTCTGAGTGGGAGCTTTGGGAGCATGATTGTTATGTAAGACACAAGAATAAAGACGTTAACATGATGAAAGCTAAACCACAAATATATGAGTATATGATGGATATATTTGAGTGGGAGCATGATCATTTCCTCAACCATATATGCATTGATATGTGTGAAGAATGATCTCATGTATGTATATATGGACATGCATTGCTTTGTGTATATGGAGAATCGTCTTATATACACATATGCATTATGATATATATATGGCATAAGGAAAATGAAACGCAAGATTACAAGAATCTCCTTTTATGTGAAGTACTAACACGTTACACGTTGAAATCTATAAGATTAGATTAAGATATGTCAAATGAAATAAAGTGAAGGTTGGAATAATCTTATAGACAAGAAGCAGGTTCTTGTGGCTGGAAATTATATAACAGATGAAAATCCAAATATCACAAGAAATGTCTTGATGGAAGAATAGAGATGCACCATGTACTTGGACATGTGATCTTATATGTGCTTTGACATATGATTCTACCATAAAACATGTGCTGCGAATCCAACAAAAGAATGACTCAAAAGTTCTTGAAAGAATAATAGATTCCGATGTGGTTTAGGAGTAAAACATAGAATCTGAATAAGGTCCATGCATACAATATATGAGGAATACTGAGGACTATGCTCTAAAATATAGAAAGGATACTAGACTTGAATGTAATGCAAGATTACAATTGCAAGCCATATTATGGGTCTATATGGAATTAAAGACATCACCAAAGATATGAAAGAAATGTGAGCAAGATTCACGACACTACAAAAATAATACTACTTAAAGAAAGTAGACGTATGGACAAAAGTTTAGCGTAAGAAGTTTTGACTTCTGGCTGAGTGTATTTCCCAGTATATATGACTATGGATAAGTCTTCTGAAGAATGAACCAAAAGATCATTGGAGGATACTGTAAAATAATAGTCTTACTCTCCCGCGAAACTTATATCCAACCATTTGTGACGCCCCCAAAATCAATCCGTGTACAGTAATCATACACCCAAGGTACACGGCTGAGATTAGGGTGCCACGGTGATAATATCACAGCACAACACTAAACACAAAAGGATAAACAAATATGTTACCATAGAGGGGGTCACGCGGACCCTGAATACATAAGTCATACAAGCCATAATATCTGAATACAGACATAGTTAGTCAAGTTTTGCCTTAGGAAGGCTAGCACAAATCACATCAGAGATACAGATCGAAAAGGCGAGGCCTCCTGCCTGGGCTCCACCGAACTACTCCTGGTCAGCGGGGAAATCGACATCGTAGTAGGCGCCTCCGGGGTACTCCTGCTCCTGGGCTCCAACGTCGGCTGCAGCGGCCGATCAGGAAAAACAGTAAAGGAAATAAAGCAGGTGAGTATCTAGTATACCCGCGAGTCTTACGTCCGCTACTAAGCAATATGCATTGTATCAACGGAAAGAAGAGGCTGTATATAGTGGACTGAAAGACAGAAATCCAGCGCAAGGGTAAGAAGCTAGGCCTAACGAAGACTAGCATCTTCCGACGATGTCTTGCAGCATGAGGTAAGAATGAGCCAACAGTTTATATAAAGCATAAAGTAACAATGCAGCAGAAGTTGCTGCAACATTGTATAATAATAAGTTGTAACAAATAACAATGCCTCCGAGTTCACCTCCTCGACATCCCCGCGAGGAAGAAAACCCGGAACCATACAGTTTAAGAATAATAGTTTTTAGTGGTAAGATCCAGCTTCAGCATAAAGCGTCCTGTTACCGTGGACACGGCTATTCGAATAGATTAATCTTCCCTGCAGGGGTGCACTTGTGTTACGCTACACGCACGGATCTCCAGGGTGGCGGGAACCTTGTCAGGGAACGCTCCACCGAGGCTATCCGACACTTCATAGCCCATCTTTCAAACTCAACAGAGAGGCCATCCGCCGGTCTAAATCCTAAGTACTCAGGGCCTTGGACCCCAACCCTGACGTACTCTTGCACGGTGCGTGGGTGGCCGGGAAGCCGTAACAAAAACAACACAGCTCGAGCAAAGAAGACAACGCACTTCCCGGCAATCAGCCCGCAGTACTGCTGACGTCTGAAGAGTCCTCGGACGACACTACGAAGCAGAGGAGCCCATAAACTCGTAATTCCCACGGGTAGGTAGTGCGTACATGGCATATAGCCAACTCAAGACATTCACTGAACCATTTAGAATTTTAATTAACCTGCGTGACAACCGTTATCGTTGCCTCGACTTAACTGACCCGCGGACAACGACAACAGCCAGGACCACCAGTACATCGGTGCCTGCCCGTCGTCCCACCAAGTCACTGCGGTTACCAACAAGGTGAACCGTCTCCTTACCTTGTCTCGCGTGTGCTCCTGGAGGAGCTCGACTTTCGTGGTTTGGTAACTCTCGCGGCCAACGATCAGGGGCCAAGCACACCGGTACACTGGTCGTACCCTCCCTGTCGTCCCGTCGCAATACCTCTCGCGGGCACCGTTGGGTCGCCCGACTTCTCACCTGAAGGACAATCGCTGTTCAGGACCCTATGGTGGTAAGACAAAGTCAGCCTCGAGTGGAGTACAAGGATTACTCCTGGATAGCTCACACTTGAGGTGACTAGGCATAACCCAGATAGGGGCCTTTGGCGGTGTCTGCTTTGTTCCGTACCTGTGCAGTTGTATATATAGTATCCGTGTTCACCCCCCTGAGTGATCACGACCCGCTATCTAGTCCTAGCTAACAATGCGCAGGGTTCACTGCTGAATATATCCATAATTATAATAGGCAGCATAGGATAAGAAAGGTACATCAAGGGGCGACAAAATCAGGCTATGCAATTTAATAGGATTGTAATCGTAGCAGCAGCAGTGAGCATGCCTAGTGCAAGAAAATACGGAAAAGGTAGGCGATATCTGGGGAAGAGAATGGCTCTGCTTGCCTGGAAGCTCGACGATAGGGGTACGGTCGTCGACGACGTAGTCGTACTCAGCAGCGGTGTAGTCGACGGCAGCAGCGGGGTCTACCGGAGATTAAAGGGGGGGGGAAGAAACAGTAAATATAAAACAAGCATATACAAACAGATGCATGACATGACAGATGAAATGTTAACGATGTTCTAACGCAGTGCAATGCACGTTGCTCGGAACGGAAATTCATCCGGGGATGAACTGCCAGCTCCGGGTGATTATCGGACAAGGTGTCCGGAGGGGGAAGGATCAAGCCGGAGGTGTCGTGGGTACCGGACAAACATAAGGGGGGTGTATCCGTGTTAGCTGAACTATTCTGAACAACTTTCGTGTTCAGAATAAATTTATCCGGATACTTTAACAGTACCGGACAAATCATCGGACAAACGGTCCGGAGGGGGATGGTTCGATGTTTGTTGTGTTAGACGGGCGTGGTAGACATACAGATAGCGTATTCGTATTCGTTATATTTTTCTGATCAATTTTCATGTATAAAGTTTTTGAATCCGAGTTATGGTTTAAAAGTTATAGAATTTCAAAGTTTTAAATCATTTAAATGATTTTCTGAATTTCTTTTATTATTTATTATTTATTCAACATTATCCAGAACATTATCCAAAACAGTGTTGACTGGTCAAATTGACATGGGGGTCCCACATGGCAGCCTCTATTTAGTTATAATTCATTTTATTTAATAAAAACAGAAGAGTGGCCCACATGTCAGTGACATTCCTATTTCTAATTTAAGTTAAATAAATCCCTGACAGGTGGGGCCTAGGTGTCATAGAGAGTAACTTATATTGCCACTTAATTAAATCTAAACATGCAGTGGGACCTACCTGTCATAGAGACAGTAATCACTAATCAATTTTAATTAGCCAGAATATTAATTAGAAGGGTTAGGCCGACATGTCAGGGAGCCAAATACTTAACACTAGTCTAATCTTTAATTAGGAGACTAATAACAGGGAGGTGTTAGCCACGGCCTGCCCAGGCAGGGGCCTCGCCGGCGGCAGGGGAGCACGGCGGCTGAGCCAAAACCGGCGATCGGGAGGGAAGGCCCCGGTGTGGCCATGGCCAGGGGAGGCCGGGCGCAGGCACGGGTGGAGGGGGGGGGGCTTAGCAGGGGGGGCCATGGGGCGCCGCGGCCGAGCTCTAAGAGCTCGCGCCCGTAGCCATGGTGGCCCGTGGCCGAGAGAGAGGGAGGGAGGGGAGGCGCTCACGAGGGGTGGGTGGGTGGGGGGGGAGGCGACGCGCGAGGAGGGGCGGTCGTCGGGGAAGGGCAGCCCGGCGGGGCGCGGGGAGTCCGGAGCTGCGGCTGGGGCGACGGTCGCGGCGACGCCGCTCGTACGGAGCTCCTGCGCGGGGGGAACGAGGACCAGGACGAGGGGAGGGGTGGCGCGGCGCGAATGGGGGGGGGGAGGGGAACAAGGGGGCGGCTAGGGCTCCTCCATGGCCGAGGGGGGCCTTATAGGCGGCGCCGGCGCCGTGAATGGACGCCACGGTAGCCATGGCCATGGCGATGTGCGCCACGGGGTGGGGGGGACGAACAGTGGGGGGGGGGGGAAGATGACGGTTGGTGGTGGGCTGGGCTGGTGGCCCAGGGGGATGGGAATGGGGATGGGCTTCGCCCATGGGGGGGGGGTTAGCTAGGTTTTTTTTTTATTTTCTTTTTCTGTTCTAATATTTTCTGTTGGCATTTATTTTGATCACTATGGCATTTTTGTAAAATGTTTAATGGGGTCCATAATTAATGTTGCAACTTAGGCCAGTGCCACAAAAAGTTTTGGGCACCTTTAAAATTCATTTAATATTTCTATTAAATATTAAATGATTTAATTAGGGTTTTTATCCACTGTTTTGATTTGTTTAGAAATATTTATAAATTAATAAAATCTCCAACTAGGTGGGACATGACCCACTGAATATTTAGGATTTAATAAAAGTAGTTTCACAATTTTTGGAGTAAGTTGATTTTGCACGTTGGTTTTTAATAATCCACCAAAGGCATTTGAAGATTTAAATGGATTTCAATTCAAAGGTCATTTGAATTGAGCTAGGTATTGATTTGATTCATCATGACCAAGGTCCATGATCACCATGCATTCAAGAATAACAAAGTGGAAATTGAATTTGAACTGGTCCAAGTTGATCAAATAAAAGTTCTGAACAGTAGTAATGAACAGTAACAGTGATTACTGTTCACTGACAGTGAGGGTGTTACACCATTATATGATAATGAGTGGCATGTCAAACTAGTTGACCTATACTAGTTGCAAAGGAAACATGCGAATATGAATTAGTGCAGTTCGTTGACGAACCCTCTTCCATTAGCAAACATGATCAATGAACACTTATGCGATAAGCTGATTATGATCGGGAAAATGCGGCTAGATTATTAGCACTCTAGTGCAAGTGGGAGACTATTGGATATATGCTCTAGAGGCAAATAATATATGATTATTCCAATATATCCAAGCAAGTTCATAACCAGTTTCATACCGTGCTAGAACTGTATCAGTGAAACAATGATACAGGTGTGGTATAGAAACCCCCAGTGTTCCTAGTTAGCCTCTATTTCAATAACTAGTTCATGGTCAACATGATGGTCGTGGTTTCGCGATTATGGACAATTAAGTCTCTTGACTGTGAGGTCACCTCACTGGATGAGTGACGTGATGAACATTACCCAAAGTAAGCATTACAGCATGATCAAACTTATGAAGGTTCAGTGTTGTAATTACAGAACGTAGTAGACCGTTCCTTTGACCGTGAGTACGTGCATAATTGCTATTTTCCCGGATGCTTTGACTTACATCCCACCACCTGACTGAAATATGCGGGTCATAACGGTTGTATCTTGGGTATTCCGTGGAGATATGTTGAGGAGTATTGTTACAAGAGTGGTATTTGTCAATCCATGTGATGGATAGATACTCAGGGCCCACTCGGTGAGATTCCATCCATAAAGCTGCAGCGTGTGACTAGGTCACGGGGATGAATATCACGGGAATGGGTGAATAATGATTTGTTCAGAACAAGGTTGAACCAGACATTGGATGTCATTGATTGAATCTCGGAACAATCCAGTATCGCTGACAAAGGGAATGATATACGACGTAAGGTCCAATCGGTGTTGATATTCGGAATGCACATGGGTCATTATGGGCATCTAGGTCCCGCTGATGATCATTGACCGTAGCCTCATCTCGGTCATGAATGGAGTGTTCTCGGACCGTAGGGTAACACACTTAAGGGCTCAATGAAATCGGAGACCTTCTCAGAACTATCGGAGTTACCGGAGATATGAGAGAGAACTTCGAAATCGTTTCAGAGGGGAGACGAAAATGTTCCATGGTTCCGAATTATTCAAAAAGTTATTTAGATATTTTTTATTATTTAATTAAATGAATTAAATATTAAAATATAATTTAAATAATTAATGGAATAATATTATTTTTAGTTTTTGTTTTTTCTTTGAGAAAGAAGAAAGATAAAAAAGAGAAAAGAAAAAGAAAAAAGGGGGCAAGTGGGCGCCATGGGCTAGGCCCATGTGAGCCACTTGGCCATGTGGTGTGGCCGCCGACCACATGCATGCGCCACGACCATGCTCCCCACGCCGGCCAACTAGTAGCTAATGTGGTACTAGTTTAGTATCACATCGCTAGTTGACACGCATGCACATTCCCTTTTCCTCTATATATAGATGTGGTGGGTAGCCTTTTTTTTAACACAGAAAATTCCAGAAAAATACAGATAAATTCTGTCGATCTTTCTCTCCCTTTTTCTTCCTCCTATGAGCGGACTCCCCTTGTTTGGAGGCTGCACTAGGTTGGAGATGTCTCCACTATATGCACGCCGTCGCGCTGCTGAAACTCTGGTTCCGAAGGTCTACTTCCGCCACCTTCGCTGGATCGGAGATCGGAGGTCGTCATCGAGTCTCGTATGTGTGAGAGTACTACGAGGTGCTACACGTGTGGCACTACACCCATCCGGGTGCTAACACAGCTAGGGGGCTGTGAAACTTGTTTGACTACACTAGCCACGTTTGTAGGAACGTTTCCCGCGCAACGGACTACAACCCGAGGTATGTTATTTCGCACTCCTTTCCGTTACGGTAATAAGGCTAGCTAGATCTTGGGTTATGGGAAAAGCTAGTTAGGAATTTTTTTGTGTTTTTCGCTGCGAACCCAAACCGATGGGACTTGTCTCCTCTGCCATGCAGATCTCTCGGGATCAAGCATTAATGACCTCGGGCCAAGTGCGCTGACCTGACCCTTGGTTAGCTCTTGAGCTTGGTGCTAGCTCGGAGTAGGGCGATTGCGCCTCGGCCGATTGCGTGCATTCGGCAGCCGATTGCGCCCTCCTGGGAAATCGGCAACCGACCTGCTTAGCTCAGCCCAGCCATTGCTGATGGCCCTCTGGAGGTTGCTCTTCGTCTTGAAAGGTTGTTTCGCCTCGGTGACCCTACCCCCGGAGTCATTCCCCCAAAAGTAGCCCCTAAAGCTGTACATGTTCCATGGTTGCCCGATTGCGGGGCCTTTGCAGGTTTTTCCTCGGAGATCTTGTCTTGTGAAGTGCTAGTTTTGCCCCCAAATCTAGGTCTCATCGAATGCCTGTGCCGAGATGATTCATCGGTCTCGCCGAATGCACTCGACCGACTTGAACGTGGGTTTTACTGGGCGCCTTGCGCCGAGCTGCCCACCAGTTTTGCCGAGTGCTTCTCATTTATTCGAATCGTGCTTCCTACGGATGCTTCGTGACGAGCTTCCCGTAGGCGCCACCGAGTGTGCCCCAACGGTTACCTTTGACCAACGCTTGACCGTCGCGCGCCTGTCCGACTTCGTCGCGAGCAGTTAATGTAGCATGCCCACTGCCCACGTGTGACGGGACGCTACCACAGTCCCCGGGCCACGCGCGCACATCCCGGTTCCTCCGCTAGATCCTTTGCGCCCTGCGCCGCCGTAGCTAATCCAAATACACGCCGTAGCCAGCAGCCACACGGAGCCACATAGTGCATATCTTGATCCCACTCGCACCCCGCCGCCCATAAATAGGAGGGGGAGAGGGTCGGACTGGCCTCCGCGCCCTTGTTCTTCTTCCTCGCTTTACAGCTTCTGCTTCTGCTGCCATCGCCCTTGCTCTCTGCTTCGGTCGCCGCCACCACCGCACTAGATCTCTGTTCCGGTTGCCGCCGTCACCGCACTAGCTCTTTGTTCCGGTTGTCGCCGACACCGCCCATCTTCTCTCCTAACTCTTGCCGCAGCCGTTGGTGCTCGTGGTTCGCGACCACCACCACCCAAGATTGCTTCTGCCGCCACGCTGGAGGACACCGAGATGGCCATCGCCGCCGCCTCGCGCAGTGATTGGAAAGGCTCTGAAGTGAATGAGCTGGATATCTGCTACCTCCGCCGTGCTTGCAAGATCCCGGCGAACATCGAGTTTCGTGTTCCTAGGAAGGAGACCGTGACGGAGCCATTGGCCGGCGAGCGGGTCGTCTTTGTCGCCTATTTCGAGCGCGGATTCAGGCTCCCGGTGAGCGCCTTCTTCCGCGAGTTCCTAGACTTTTACTGACTGCATCCTCATCACCTCAGCACCAATGCCATGATGCTCCTTTCCGCGTTTGTGATGCTGTGCGAGGGTTACTGACGAGGGGGTGACCCCACGACTCCTGCATGTAAGGATACCTGGTGCTTATGAAGACAGAAGGCCCGCAAGGAGCCCTGATGGGCCCGCGGCTGGCCCTCCCAAGGCACCGACATAGGAGTCGATGACCGATATGGAAGGCACGACTTGGCGCACAAGGCAAGATTAGGGTTAGGAAACTATCTCTGTAATCTAGGACGGACTCCCCGAGACCTAGCCTAGTATATAAAGGCTGGGAGGGGAGACGTCTCGATCATCCAATATCCAATCTACTCTCCTGGTCTCGCGAGAACTCGCCTTGGACTCCCTTGCAATCGCCCCCTCACGCAATAATATCGAGCAGGAAGTGCTTCTCCTGTTAGCCGACGAGTATCGTCCAACCTGTTCCTTCTCTATGATAAACCCAGGGTCCCTGACGATGGGATTTGCCGAGGCTGATCCTCGTTAGCTACCTTGGTGTGAGGCCCAACATAGGGTTGTGGAAACGGCTTTTCCACTTGAGGTCCCAAATGGCCGGAAACAAAGTGATGATTCCGAATCCAAAGGGCCCTGAACCGCCAACTTTCGAGGAAAAGATGATGACCGAATGTGGCGCGGCCATCATCTACACCAATAACAAGACTGCCTATCCGAATCCCAAGCGACTGCAATCGGTGAAGGAATGGAGGCCACTTTCTTCTACGTCAAGACGCCGGATGGCTAGGACGATTGCCACAATCTGCCCGAGTTCTCGCTGCCACGACCAACCACCAAGAATCATTGGAGTGAAAATCTCGGCCACGTCAACACCGATATGGATGACCAGTTTTCCCGGATTGCCGAGCTGGTCTTGGAGGGACTTCGCGCTGCCGACTTGGTTGGCGCGTGGATATGTCTCCTAGTGCCCCCTGTAGCGCCGGTGCCGCCGGATGTGCGACATGTAGTCTCACAAAGATCCAACTTGGATCACCACTCATGCCCTGACCGAGGAGGATCTGTACACCCGAGTGTGCGTGCTGATCGACGCCCCCTGCTCCAATCCGTGGAAGTTCGGCCTGGAGCCTTACAACCGGAAAAAACCTCCGCCTAAGGTACTTTCCCATCCTTGATCTCCCTTTCACTTTTTCTTGTTTCATTTGACAATCCTGACCGGCTGCTTTCACAAAGCTTTATTGGGTCGAAAGTCATGCATGACGGACAAGCTACCACTGGCTATCATCCGGATCGCACTGAGGACGATGCCGAGGACCTGGAGCTCGCCGTGGACACAGAGTCCGAGACTATGGCTCGAACTGCTTCACTTGGAGCCGGTTGGAAAAGGGGGGGGGTATGTGCACTTCTTCGCTCGAACGATTCATGGCTTAATGGAGTGACGACAAAGATGACTCACACCCTGGCGATTGTGGTACAAAGTCTCATCCCAAACCCCAGGAAGGAGCCAAAGGAAAAAGGCCTCGAGATGAGGTCGAGCCGAGTGCGCCCGCTCCGCCCCCGACCACGCAAACGAGAAAAGTGCCCGCAAAGGGTCAATCCTTGAAGAATCCCGCTGGTCAGGCGAGGAAAAATGCCAAGCCTACTCCGACTGCTCCTACTATGAATTCTTTGGCTCTGAATATTCCTCCCTTGTGGTATTCGATGGCCGCGATGCTTGGCCGAGCGCCT
Organism: Bromus sterilis; assembly: GCA_950022295.1. Classification (NCBI taxonomy): domain Eukaryota; kingdom Viridiplantae; phylum Streptophyta; class Magnoliopsida; order Poales; family Poaceae; genus Bromus; species Bromus sterilis. The sequence goes on from OX465597.1 coordinate 284,549,047, forward strand.
CAAATCAACGGCTACTTTTCTCACCATACTCCGTACTAACATTGCATTTTCTGAATCTCACTGTGTTTTTTGATTCGCCACGGAACCACTCGACGCTGATGTGGCTGCATCTGTTGATGCCGATCCCCTGCCTCCTCGGCCCGTCGCCTCGACCACTCAATCCAAGATTGCTCTAGGTCAGAAACGGGTCCTAAGGGCCAGCGACACTGCCAAGGCCGAGCGCACCAAGAAAGCCCGCGCAGATGCGGCGAAGCAATCGGTGAAGACCGGTGCTCCCACTAGCCCCGCTGCTGCCACTAGAGGCTCCGCCCGTGCGTAGTCGGATGCGCCGATTACTACTGATCCTCTGCTTGCTACAACCGGTGGGTCTGGGGATGTTCAATCGGACGTGAGGGTCGCCGCAACCATTCCCCCAACTACCGATGCACCTGACGCCGCTGATGCTCGCCCGGTGGGCACGCGCAAGAATCCGACCAAGGCTCCTACCGTTGACCTCACCGCCGATCTGGATGCGCCTGCAGCAACCATGCAATTAGCCATTCCCTCATCCGTCGCAGCGCCTCCTCCATCAACCAAGCCACCCATGGCCATCCAAGCTTTGGTCCTGAAGGTGCCTGCTCATTCTCGCACCATTTCTGCGGTGGAAAAGTTCCTCCGTGAATATATGGGCGCTGAAGTCGATCCCGATGTTGCCTCTGCTGCCACCACAACCGGCCAGTCCGATCTGACACCAACTATGGTGCAAAGTCGTGTGGCCGGTCTACGCAAGCATGCCAACAGTTTCTCCAAGCGTGCAACAACCGACCTGCTTGCGACAAAGCGCTTGATTACGGTAAGTTTACTTTTCTTGTGGGGGCGTGCCAGCGCACCCACTGGCTGTTGTCCCCGAGATTCGGGGCGATTGCTTGCAATCGAGTCGGATCTTCCTGAAATTCTCCACAAACTTTTACCGACTTCCTTGACTTATTCTTGGTTATTTTTTAGCATAAGCAGGATGTCTTTGACCGATTGCTGATAGCCTATGCTGCCAGCCAAAAGACTGTTGTTGTTCTGAAGCACCAAACTGATGCACAAGCCACTGAGATCGCCAAAGTTAAAGGTATGTTCCTCCGATTGCTTCTCCCTCTTGTGCACTTCCGATATGACTCTGGTTCTAATGACATCTTGCCTCAGTTGCCACCGCTGATCTTAGCGAACTGAAGACTTTGAAGAAGAGCGTGGCCGAGCTTGAGGGCCGGCTTGACGAACGAGTTGCTCAGCGCGATGCCGCCACCCAAGAACGTGACCGCTTGCAGGTTGTTGAGGCCGATCTGACTAAGGTAACCAAGAAATTGACTGCTGACGTAGCTACATTAAAGACCTCTCATCAGAGCGAGCTGGCTAGGCTGCTGGACGCCTGGTGGGACACGAAGGAAAAACTATAGAGAGAGCGTGATGCTGCTGTGAAAAAGATGGAGGATGACACCAAACGCCACCAAGAGGAGCTGGATGCTGCCAACTGGCGAAGTGAAGTGCTGATTGATGGAATGCACAAACTGGACGACCTGTTTGCTGGTAAACTTTAAGCTCCGATTGCTCTTCCTTTCTTGTCACCGACCTCCACTTCTGGCCCTCTAACTCATTTTTTTGCTTTTTTCTCTAGCTGCCTGGCCTAACTCCCAGACCGTTGCTGAGAATGCTGTTACAGATGATCGACAAAATCGGTGGCACACGACGTGGAAATTGCTGACACAACCCCTTGGAGCTCGGATGAGCTTCTCCAGGCGACGCACACACGCTTGCCTTTGATTAAGGGCCCATTCTGCACGCTGAAGACTGGGGTGCAGAAAATCAACAATCTGATCTGTCCTGCCGCGCCCAAGGAGGGGATGCCGATGACGAGCAGGAAGAGGAAGAGGGCGAGCAACCGGATGCCACCAACTTTGAGGTGGTCCGAATGGTGAGAGCTGCTCCTCGGAGAATCGAGGTCTTATTGGATTTAGCCGCGCGAGCTGGATCATAGATGGCGCTTTGGACTGTCCTGAGCTGGTACCCACGGCTGTACTTGAGCTTGCTGGGGAAATTCGCATGGGATCGGAGCAGATGCTCGAGGCTCCCTATCATCAGGTCAACCAGCGCTCCGCTAACAACGCCTCCTGGCTCACCCCTGAGCAATATGCTCCTTTCCTGGACGACACTGGTGAACCAGTTCCCCATGCCACACTGAGCGAACTTGCCAACATCACCGAAGAGGAGATCTCGGACAAATCTCGCCCGCACGAAGGGATCAAGTCTTCCTCGAGACTATATGCCGACGAAGGCGAAGGCGAAGGAGAGTCTTCCGGGAGTTGATCTCATCATGTGAAGCCGCCTGCTGCCGACCAGACTGGTACATCTGGTCAGCAGTCAGAGCTAATTTCTCATATTGCACCGACTGCGCCGCAAGCCGATCCTGCTGCAGTGCAATCGGAGCCAGCTGCTACTCCGCTGAGCTCCACTGCTCCTCCGCCAGAGAAGACCAAGCCATCTTCTGGGGAGGAGACAACGCCAGATGCTCTGATTGTCTAGGTGGCCTCCTTTGCTGTTATTGATGCACGTCTTACCAAACTTCGTTAGATTTCAAGTGCATCCATTGGGGTGTCTACTTATGTAATGAATACATTCTGCCTTGGGCCTAGCACTTATGGCATTTGTTTGCTTTTTATTAGTACAACGTTATCTGTAAACTTGTGTTTGTGATGTTTCGACGTTACACTCTTTTTCTTCGCCTTTTTCCTGTCAAAATCGTGTGCTCTTGCCAACCGGACAGCCAACCTGTGGTCTGTGGTTGGATCAAAGAGTTGATTTTGAGAGGATAGGGTAAATACTTTGATCCTTTAGGTGTTTTTACACAGAAACCAGTGAACAGGAAAAGGGCCGGATTGTGCTTCTACCGACTGTTTGGCCAGCCAACTTAGTTGCAATCGTATAGAAGTACGCTCGGTCATATCCACCTCCAACTTATCCCAAAATATTTTCAAATAGTAGTTTAGACCGGCCCTGCTCTCCTCAGTATTACAGCCGACCTGCGGTCTGCATCCGATTTGACTAGTGGCTCGACACAAAACTACCATATTTCAAATATCTTGAGATAAAATTTTGTGGATCTGCCGATCAGTCCCCGAGTGTGGTGTTGCCGACTGCGGGGCTGAGTTTTACAGAAATTGAAACAGCTCGGCCTAACTAGGCTCAACAAGACCATCGAATGCAGTTTCATGAACGCATTATTACTTTACTGATAAAATTTTCAATGATAGAGATACATTTGTACCGTTCAACTGTAAAACGGGCATAACAGCTTGGCGTTCTAGGGACGCTCCATTTCAACTCCTGTAGTATCCGTGTATCGGGTCAGCTTGGTGCAGTCGATGAGGTAGTATGCATTGTTCTTCAGTGCTCGACTAACGATGAACAAACCTTCCGAAGTAGAGGATAACTTGTGCTGACATGTCGATTGCTGGATTCAGCGGAGAACCAAGTCACCCTCACAAATAGCGAGGGGGCAGATCTTCTTGCTATGAGAGTGGCGCAACTTTTGCTAGTATATTGACGACATGGACAGGGCCAACAAGCATGTTTCTTCTTTCAGATCGACGCCGTTTTCTCAAGCTTCATTGGCTTTTGCCTCCATGTAGATGGCGTGGCAAGGTGAATCAAACTCAATATCAGAAGGGATGATTGCCTCTGCGCCATATACGAGGAAAAATGGAGTAAATATGGTTGAACGATTTGGTGTGGTGCACAGGCTCCAAAGCACGGCTGGTAGCTCGTCAATCCATGCTCCCTGTGCTCGCTCAAGTGGCTCGACCATCCGAGGCTTGATGCCTGACAAGGTGAGGCCATTTGCTCTTTCTGCTTGACCATTGGACTGTGGGTGTGCCACGGATGCCACATCTAGCCGAATGACCTGCAGAGATGCATATCGTGTCAGTGCCCTTTTTGCGAAGTTTGTACCATTGTCAGTGATGATGCTGTGGGGAAGCCCATATCTGCCTGTTATATCTTCTATGAACTGGCCGCAGTCGGCCCGTCTAGTTTCTTGATCGGCCTTGCCTCGATCCATTTGGTGAACTTGTCGACCGTGACCAAAAGGTGTGTCATGCCTCCTCTGGACGTTCTGAAGGTCCGACCATGTCCAGTCCCCACACCGCAAACGTCCATGTTATTGGGATTGTTTTGAGTGCTGATGCCGGTTCATGAATTTTGGATTTTAAACGCTGGCAACCATTGCAATGCTTCACCAGATTTTCTTCCGCTGCTCATGTAGTCGGCCAAAAAAAACCATGGTGGAAAGCCCTGGCTACTATTGCAGTTGCTGATACATGATGGCCGCATTCTCCTTGATGGATGTCCCACAGTAATTATAGCCTCTTGTCCTCTTAAACACATTGCTGGAGTACTCCGGTTGAACCGCGATGAATCGTCTCATTGTTGATGATGGTGTATGCGCCAGATTGGCGCTTGATTTGCCGAGCTTCTACTTCATCCGAGGGGAGAGTACCATCCACCAGAAATTCTCGAAATGGCTGCGCCCAAGATGGTGTAGTCACAATCACTAGCACGACTATTGCCATTGGTGCAGGTGCTATTGCTTCTTCGTTATTGGGTTTGGATACCTGACGGGGATCAACCCCGGAAAATCCCATGGTCAGGGACCCTGGGTTAGTCATAGAGATGGCACAGGTTGGACGATACTCGTCGGCTAATAGGAGAAGAACTTCCTGCTCGATATTATTACGTGAGGGAGTGATTACAGTGGAGGCCAAGGTGAGTTATTGCAAGGCAAGGATGAGTAGATGCGTATTGAGTTGGTCTGGACGTCTCCCCTCTAGCCTTTATATACTAGGCTAAGTCTCGGGGAGTCCGTGCTAGGTTACATACGTAGTTTCCTAATTCTAGACCTGCCTTGTACGCCAAGTTGCACCTTACATGCTAGTCGCGAACTCCTACGTCGGTGCTTGGTTGGCCAATCGCGGGCCTGTCGTAGCTTCCCAGCGGGCCTTCTGTCTTCACACGCACCAGGTAGTCTCACATGTAGGACTCGTGGGGTCACCCCCTCGTCAGTAGCCCCCGAGTGCCTGGGGGAATTGAAGAGTCATGCAGGGACTCAAATTCATCCGCGCTTTTTGGTTTGTAAGCGTGGTATCCCCACGGGTCGCTGGCAGTTTTGAGCCATGACAATATCTGTTTCGAGGGATTGCTAAGCTGAAAGGGCCCAAGGAGTCGACTGGTCGAGCCTTGGTGAATTGTTCTAGTGACAAATATCATAGTAGCCTAATCAAGCCCACGTCCCTCGACATGAACTTGGAACACTGTGTCAAGCAAAGTCATGCCGCTGCAGGTCTTATAGGATCAATTGCTGCCAGTATAAGCACATAGCCTGAGCGCGTCCGCTCGGCTCTTTCTATCATGCGAGCGCATGGAAAAGGTCGGGAGTGAAATCGCTCTGCGGCAAGTCCCGACCCGGCCGTTCTGCGCAGCGGGGTCTTACCTACACGCTAAGCTTGCGTTTACACGCTAAGCTTGCGTGGCATCTGGGTACAGTGTGTCGTAACCCAGGCATAATTGTTTTTGTTGAGGAACGGAGCCTGATTTAGCAATGCACCCACTTGGAATAAACAATCAAGTGAGTTGTTTTAGTCATCACTTGCGGAGCTTTGAAGGGAACTCAGGCGAGGAAAATAAGATAGCACCCACTCAGAATGTCGTCGAGTGCGCGAGTAAGTCATGTTTGCTGAATGGCTGAGTCTTTTTTGCGAGTGGTCACTCGAATGCTTTTATGCTTTTGGGGTGAGGGAGCACCCAAACTCTGAGAGTATGTTGTTTCTGTTGGTGCGAGTGATCACTCAAGCACATCTTTGCCTTCTGGGTGAGGGAGCACCCAAACTCAAAAGGGTACTCCCGATGGGAGTAAGAATTTTTTTATAGTCAGAAAATTTAGACATATGGCTGGCTCTTGGAATCGTTTGGTTTTCCCAACTGCTTTTATCTTGATCCATTCCCTTTGGGATGCCGTGATTGTCATGCTGTTTGATGACCTATGATGATGCTTGATTTTTTGATCCGTCACGTCTTCTGGACCGTCATAATGATGATTTGGACGTCGCGCTGCTGTTGCCTGTTGGGTTCCCGAGGTTTGTATGGGAAACATGCGAGATTTGACGCGTCCTGTAGATAATGCCGACCGTGTGAAGGCATCTTAGTCTTGGAATTCGTAACACCCGACCCGTTTGGTCCTTGATGCAATGATGGCGCCTCCTGGGCTTCTGCGTTTGTTCCCTGTTTTGCCCTTGGATTGCGCTATAAATACTTCCCTTGGTTGCCCGACTCTGGCATCCATTCGTTGCATCTTTCCCTTCTGCTTCTTCTTCTTCATATGGCACTCAAGCGTGGTAGCGGTGTAGTTGGGCGAAGCCGTGGTGTTGCAAGGCGGGGCCGTGGCCGCCGTGGTCGTGGTGGCTGCGCCCCTCGCTCCTCACGCGGTGGGCGTCATGGAACTGCGTTGGCGCTTTCTTCTTCTTCCTCCATGGAGGAGGGATTTTGGCGCCATGATTTTATTTTGCATGTTCTTGGGAGGAATGCTCCCCGGATTCCTCTTCCTGTCTCGTTTGCCTCCATTGATTCTGAGCGTGGCTTAAAGGGCTTGTGGCTCCGTCTTCATGGATGCTCTCGTTCTTGTTCTTGGGTGGAGCTAGAATTTGATAGTTCGTCCTTGATCTTCCTTGGGTCTGGCTGGAGGACGTTTTCTCGTCAGTTGAATTTGCGCGGCGGGGACAAACTTTGCTGTCATTTTGACGACGAAGATACTGTTATTATCCGTGTGTTTGATGCTGGTGGCAACCTTCTGGATCCATACTGTGAGGAGACGAGCAACAGTGATTCTGAAGGCTCGAGTGGTGGTTCACCTGCTTCTCCCGTGTCTTCGTCTTCGGCTGATCCCTCAGGCGATGGTGTTTGCTCTTCTAGTTCTAAGGAAGAACTGGACGTCAAGCCAGTCGTCAAGCGGTAGCGGCAGTAGGCGAGACACCTTGTAGAACTGGAGGACAACGAGATTCTTCCTCACCGGCTAGGCTGCTACTTTGTCTGTGATGATGCCCGCCGGGATGTGGCACGAAAGTGCCAATTATCTCAGCATGAGCACACATGTAGAAGTTTGAATGTAGCCCATCTTGTAGTTCCGCAGGTCCTTCTGTAACGGCAAACTGTCGTTTCGACTTCTTTGTAATGAAATGCCTTCGACTCCTTTGTAATGAGAGTTGTCTTCGACTCCTTTGTAATGAAAAATAACTTCGACTCCATTGTAATGAGAATGTCTTCGACTCCTTTGTAATGAAAAATGTCTTCTCGGGTGCGCGCCAGCGCTCCCGATGGGAGTAGCCCCCGAGGCTGCGTTTGATTTGCAGAATCAAGCGTAGGCTTTTTGTCTCACTGGTTTGTAGTTGTCTTTGAATTTTTCCAAGTTTAGATCGGGTGCGCGGCAGCGCTCTCGATGGGAGTAGCCCCCGAGTCTTTAGGCGATCGCTTGCGATCGGGTGAAGACTAAATATGCAACTTTCTTTTTTCTGAGCTTTGTTGTTTGGTGAGAGTCGCGTTTTTAGCGAGGACGTCTTTCAGGGGAAGTTTTATGCTCGAGCCCCCGAGTCTTTTTAATCAAAAGTCGCGTTTGCGAGGATAGCGTCTCTCGGGGGGAGTTCTAGGCTCGAGCCCCCGAGTGCTTGTAAGTAAAAGTCGCTTTTGCAAAGATAGCGTCTCTCGGGTGGAGTTCTAGGCTCGAGCCCCCGAGTGCTTGTAAGTAAAAGTCGCGTTTGCGAAGATAGCGTCTCTCGGGGGGGGGGGGGGTTCTAGGCTCGAGCCCCCGAGTGCTTGTAATTAAAAGTCGCGTTTGCAAAGATAGCGTCTCTCTGGGGGAGTTCTAGGCTCGAGCCCCCGAGTGCTTGTAAGTAAAAGTCGCGTGTGCGAAGAAAGCGTCTCTTGGGGGGAGTTCTAGGCTCGAGCCCCCGAGTGCTTGTAAGGTGTTTTGGGCAACATTGCTTTATTCCTTCGAATGTTTGCCGATCGGTGCTGCTGCCGATGTCTTGATAATGCCTAGGGGACTATGGGTAGAACAAGCGTAGGTTCTCTACGTTCCATGGATTTCCCACGTCCTCATTGGTCTTCGAATTCGCCAATCTGTATGCTCCTCCTCCTATGACTTCCGAGATGATGAACGGCCCTTCCCATTGTGGGGCAAGTTTGTGCACTTTTTCCTGTATTAGCGGTAGCACAAGGTCTCCTTTGTTGAACAATCTGGTCCGCAGGCGACTGCTTTGATATGTACGCAGCTTATCCTGGTATCCTTCAGATCTTGTGATGGTTGTGTCTCGTGCTTCGTTTGCTATGTATTTGTCGTTCTGTAGTGCTTCTTCTGCCTCTTCTTCTTCGTACCCTGAGATTCTGGGTGCTCCGAATTTTAAGTCGTGTGGTAGAACTGCTTCTGCCCTGTATACCAAGAAGAAAGGTGTGTATTGGGTCGAGCTATTTGGGGTGGTGCGTAGGCTCCATAGAACTACGGGGAGCTCTTCTGTCCAGTTGCCTGCGGCTTGTTCGAGTGGTGCCAGAAGTCGCCTCTTTATTCCTCCGCATACTAAGCCGTTTGCTTTCTCCACTTGGCCATTGGACTGCGGGTGTGCGACTGCTGCGTAGTTTATTTTGATGCCCAGCTCATGGCAGAAGTTTTGGAATTCTGCTGCTGTGAAGTTTGTACCATTGTCCGTGATGATGTTGTGTGGTACTCCGAATCTGAAGATGATTGATTTGATGAAGATGACTGCCGTGAGGGCTGTTGAGCTGGTGATTGGTACTGCTTCGATCCATTTGGTGAACTTGTCTACTGCGACTAGTAGGTGTGTTCGTCCTCCTTTTGATGATTTCTTGAGTGGGCCTACCATGTCGAGTCCCCATGTGGCAAATGGCCATGATAATGGTATGGTTTTGAGTTTCGATGTTGGGGCGTGCGACCTGCTGGCAAACTTTTGGCAGGCGATGTAACACCGTATGATATCCTCTGCATTTCTCATAGCGGTCGGCCAATAGAAACCTGCTCAAAAGGCTTTTGCCACGAGTGCTCAACTGCTGGCGTGGTGCCCGCAGGTGCCTTCGTGTAAGGCCCGATATGCGGTACTGTTCCAGATCTAGATGTTTCCATCCAAATCCAGGGACGAAGCACATATCGGTCCCACCGCGACATATGACATAGCCATATGCCCCGGATTTCCAACATGATATCACAACATTACAGATACAGGATACAACATCTCATACAATCGGCATACAACTGCTTTAATACAACACAACAGCAGAAGATATATGTCTGAGTACAGACTACAATCAAATGCCTACTGGCAAAGAGAAAACATCGATCCCATAACCACACGGGTCCAGGCCCTCTGTCGGGATCCGCCTAACTAGTCGTCGTCGAGTATCCACGTGAAACGTCGATCACCATACCTGTTGTCGATCAAGAACCCTGAAAAGAGTTTGGGGGTAGTATCATGAGTACAGAGGTACTCAACATCCAACTGTAGTGGTCAACTGACCCAACAAGGACTTGATCACTCGTCATTCTAGGACAACTAGTAGTTTACGGTAAAGATGGGGTAAGTGGTGAGGTTGCTGCCGCACTAGCATTTATGAAGTAGCTAACGATCTAGAGAGTAAGATGAGAAGCCAAGCATTCGATGAGGAAACGCCTACAACAAGTCTTGCTATCAACTACTTACGCAAACATAACACCTATCCCATCCTTGTCCTCCTCTTCGCATCCCGATGAAGAAGAAGCAGTCAAGGCACACACACGTTCATCAAGTTATATTAAGATTATCTCAGTTGTTGTTGTCTATGAACAAGGAGTAGGTCTCAAGTCATCCATAACCGTGGACACGGCTTCTCGAAAAGATTTAACCCTGCAGGGGTGTACCTACTGCCCATTACAAGGCTCCGCACGCACGCCCATCTCTCTCAGTTGCTACCCATGATAGGCAACCATTTTATGATTTAGTCCCAAGAGATCCGGAACGACAAGTCCCCCTAACTAACAACGCACAAATCCGGGTGGCCCCCGGGGAGTCGACACCCAATCCAAAGGCCGGCCGCGCTATCGGATCGGACTCTTCCGGCTGGACGAGGTCGGGTTAGCTACCCAAACAGATGTGGGCAGCCCCCTAGCTTCTAGGTGTGGACCAACAAAGAAACTATGTCTCCGCTGGCCCGAGTTGTTTGAAAATCTGCGAGGTCGACACTCGCACACATACGTTTTGCAAAAGGTAAAACCAGCTTGGGCCACCACTAGAAATGTTTGAAGCTAGATAGGTAAGAAGAGGGGACCCCATAAAATCCCACACGCGGTTAGGCACGCTCAGTCTTAAAACCAATACCCAGAACTCGGGTCCTAGGTGACTCAAATGGAACAAAGCGTCGGGGCGGGACAGCCTAGACCTTCCATCCTTCGTCGAATATAGTCAACATTTATAATAATCATATCATCCATAACAGTATAATAATGTGATATCCCAAACCCAGGAGTAACAGGGTAACATCGTAGCATCCTAAGCATGCATACTAAGCAGGGGCTGAGCAACGAGCAAAAGTAACATAGCAGTACAAAGTTTTCTGGGAGGGGACATGGCTGTATCGGTTTGAAAGAGACTGTAAACATGTGGTAGGATCAAGCATCGAACCTATCCTAGACTAGCATGCAAACCGCTGGTTGAAATAGAATGGATCATAAGTAATGTATAGTCCTTGCCTGTTGATAAGTCGGGTTCCGAAGGTGTAGTCGATCGCAAGCTCGCATCGTCTCCGAGAGGTACCCACGGAAGCACACAAGAGGGTAAACGCTGGAAATCAATCAACGAGCAAGCACTCATTTACTACGAAGCAAACACGAGCAAGCATCAACAAGAAGGCAACACGAGACATCGCACCTACCATCGAGAACGGTTACTAACAGGTTAAGTGGAGTACTCGTCACACACGACGATACCGCACATTTAGAATGGTTCAAGTTGTTTAGCTACAGGTGATCAACAAGGTTGTTAACATGGCATATCACTCAGACATGGCATAGCACACAATCATGGCAAGAGGTGAAGCACAAAGTAAACTATCTAATCTAGTCATTTTAAGTGGGGGTAAAACCTATACATGGCAACTATTGCGGACCCCACGATAATTATTGCATTTGGTACTATTCTGCCCTAAACACATTTTTATTATTTTTATTAGCAAGCAAGAACAACATAAACACAAAGTACACGAAAAACTAATCAAGTTACATATAAGAAACAATTTAAACAGAGCAACGGTTAAAAAGTTATGGCAGTTACAATTTACAGTGGCAAGCAGTTGTAATTAGCAGTTAAACAGCATGTAAAAAATGTCAAACATGGCAACAAGCAAGATTTTATTAAACTACACGAAAAACTAAGCAACTTTCATGCTTAAAGCGTCGTGATCGGAGCTACGGTTAAAAAGTTACGGGCACCGCAAAAAAAAAACAATACAATCTGCCTAAATAATTAAACTAGAAAAGAAAAAAAACATCTGCCGGGCCAACAGTACTGGGCCAAGCCCATCTAGCGCAACAGAAAAAAAACAAATAAAAAAAAGGAAAAGGGGGAGGCGCCTCACTTGGGCCGGCCCATCAGGCGGCTGCGCTGGAGTTGGAGGGGCGCCTGGGCTGCGGTGGCTGGGAGGCGCCCGACTGGGCCTTGCTACCCGATTGGGCCCGCCTGGCCTGGAGGTTGACCGGGCAGGGGCTCGGCTCCTCCCGAGCCATGCCGCATGCGGCAGTGAACGGCGGGGCCTCCGGCCATCTCCGTCGAGGCGAAGGGAGGCGAGGGGCGGTGCAGGCGAGGTGCGAGGAGGGCGCGGGGCTTCCGGGCCCGGGCGCTGGGGGGCGCCGGAGTGGTCTTGGGGGAGAGACACAGGGAGCTTTAAGGCCATGGCCATGGCATCCTGGGCTTGCAAAAACCAGGGAGAGAGGAGGGTTAGGAGGGAGAGAGGGGAAGGGGGAGAAGAGAGGAGAAGGAGGCGGCGCGGCGGCCGGGACCTACGGCTGTGTTGGTGGCGCAGCTCGCCGGAAGGAGCACGGCGGCGGCGGGGTCGGTCTCGGGGAGAGAGGAGCGTCCATGGGGGAGCTCGGGCAGGGGCTTCCTTCTGATGACGTGGCACGCTGTGGTTCATCAGATCAAAATCGAACGACTGAGATCGTGTGATCCAGATCTGGAGGCTAGGTTTGGACGAAAATGGGGCAAAGTGGAGGGGGTGGCTGCAATTTTGGCTTAGGGAAACCCTAGAAAGAGGTGGGAGTGTGGTGGTGTTTATATAGCCCAGGTGGCTGGCAGTTTGCAAAAACATCCCCGGTTTTTCTCTCGCGCGCGCGGTGCTTACGTTTCTGACCGCCGGGGTCCGCAGTACCTCCGATTCGGGTAAAATTTTGAACTGCGCGATCAGCGCGTCGAGCCGGCGGCGTTCACCTAGCGTTGGAACCGTTCTGAGAACACGTTCCGGCGCGCTATAAAAATAACCCGTTTAATTATTAAACGGGGTTTTCGTTCCATGGTTTGCGGCTGGTCTCGTGCGGTTTCGCGACGGTGATCGGGCGAAACCCGGTGTCGCAAAGGTCGAGTGTCAGGGTGGCAAGGGTCGGTCTCCGTCCGGTACGAGATAAGAGAGGGAAAATAATCGCCGATCGATAAATCGGGGATGCAAACACCGCAAACAATCAGACAATCAAACAATTCACACCGAAAACAAAATTTTTAATTATTGTGAAATCTGGGCTGTTACACTTCATGAATCTCGAGCAGTAGGGCTTTGCCTTCTTCTTCGTCTATACACTTTTGGAGGACCTGGGAGATGCTGTGCTTGTAGAGCTTCCTGTTGATTACCGTGAATGATTTAGATCGTCGACTGATGCGTCAGGCTTTTGCAACGTCTTGTGGTAAAGTGCCTTCGACTAGGAATCGAAGGAAGGGCCTTGCCCAGGCTGGGTCTTCGAGTGCTGGTGGTGCTTCAACTTCTATTGCTTGATTGTTTGTATCGTCAGCTGCACTCGCTGCTGCCACATGTGCTGGTTCGTTTGTGTCGTCTTCCTCCACGACTACTTTGGGTTCCGCTGGCTTTGCTTTTATTGATCTATGATTGATGCTCTCAAGGAAGACGCCTGGTGGTATTGGTCCTCGAGTCGATCCGATGTTCGCGAGTTCGTCGGCTTCTGTATTGTTTGCTCTGGGGATGTAGTTGAGTTCACAACCGTCGAATCGTCCCTCTAGTGCGTTATAGAGTTTCTGGTAGGCTTCCATGTTGTCTGCGACTGCGTTACAGTCTCTCGTCGCCTGCTGGACGACGAGGTTGGAGTCGCCGTAGAACGAGAGGCGAGTGGCACCGCAAGTTTTTTCAATGCGCATGCCGTGAATTAGTGCCTCGTACTCTGCTTCGTTGTTGGAGGCGTTGCTGAAGTTGATCTGGAGGATGTATTTGAGCTTCGTTCCTTTGGGGGAGACTAGGACGGCGCCTGCTCCGGCTCCTTGCTGTCTTTTGGATCCGTCGAAGTACATCGTCCATGAATTGGATAGGTCTGGGGGACTTGGTGTTTGGACTTCTGCCCACTCGACCAGCAAATCTGGGAGTACTTGGGATTTGATTGCTGTTGGGTGTTTGAATTGCAGGTCTCGTGGGCTGAGCTCCATGTTCCACTCGGCGACTCGACCAGTCGCTCCAGGATTGTTGAGGATGTCCGTGAGTGGTGCGCTGCTCACGATTGTGATGGAGTGTTCGTCGAAGTAGTGCGATACTTTTCTGGAGGCCATGATGATGGCGAGAAGGAGCTTCTGGTAGTGTGGGTACCGCTGCTGTGGCTTTGTGAGTAGCGTGCTGAGGTAGTAGATTGGTCTGTGGATGCTCTGGATTTTCCCTTCTTCTGCCCGCTCGATGACGAGTACTGTGCTCACGACATTGCTGCACGCTGCTATGTAGAGATACAACTTTTCCCTTTCTTTAGGCACCGCCAAGATTGGTGGGGCCAAGAGGGTCTTCTTTAAGTCTGCGAATGCGTTGCTTGCTTCCTCGGTCCATTCGAATTTTTCTCCCTTTCTCAGCAGCTTGTAAAACGGCAAAGTTCTTTCACCCAACCTGCTGATGAAGCGGCTCAGTGCTGCGAGCTTTCCTGTGAGCTGCTGTACTCCTCTGATGTTGGTTGGCCTTTGCATCTTGGCGATTGCTTGGACCTTTTCGGGGTTTGCTTCGATTCCTCGGGAAGAGACCATGTATCCGAGTAGTTTTCCAGCTGGGACGCCAAACACAAATTTTTTTGGGATTGAGCTTAATCCTATACTTGTTGAGGGCCGCGAATGTCTCGCGGAGGTCGTCGAGTAGTGTGTTTGCACTGTAGGTTTGGATGACGATGTCGTCCACGTAGACTTGAACGTTCCTGCCAATCTGGTCTCTCAAACATGCTTGCATCATCCGCTGGTACGTGGCTCCCGCGTTTTTAGGCCAAAAGGCATTGTTTGGTAGCAGAATACTCCATAGGGGGTGATGAATGAGGTTTTCTCTTTGTCTTCTTCCTTCATCCTGATCTGATTGTATCCTCAGTATGCGTCGAGGAAGGAGAGGTGGTCGCATCCTGCTGTGGAGTCGATTATCTGATCGATTCTTGGCAGGGGGAAGTGGTCTTTTGGGCAGTGCTTGTTGATAGGCCCGTAGTCGACGCACATCCTTAGTACCTCGGTGTCCTTTTTAGGGACTAGGACTGGGTTTTCTATCCATGTTGCTTTCTTTATCTCTCGGATGAACTGTGCGTCGAGTAGTCGGTTAACTTCTTCTCTGATTGCTCTGCGCTTGGGTTCTGAGAATCGCCGCAGTGCCTGCTTTACTGGATCGGTGTTTGGCTTGATGTGGAGCGCGTGTTCTACGAATTCTCATGGTATCCCGGGCATGTCGGCTGGGCACCATGCGAAGATTTTCCACTCTTCGCGAAGGAAGGTTATGAGGCGGTTGCTTGCTCTTCTGGAAGGTGGCCATATACGCGGACTATCTTCTCTGGGTCTGTTGGGTGGACTTGGTGTGTGATTGTGTCGCTTTCTATGCTGAAGTCGCGGCCGAATTCTTTTGTCTCGCTTCTGTTTGCTAATGGAAATATGCTTTTTTCCGTCATCATGGCTATTTCTTTGAGCTGTTGTTGGGCTCCAAATGTGTCGGAGATTTTGTGGAAGTCGCGGTCGCACTGGTCCGATTTGGTGAAGCTTCCCTTGACTGTGATGATTCCTGCAGGCCCTGGCATCTTGAGCTTGAGATATGCGTAGTGTGGAACCGCCATGAATTGTGCGAACGCTGGTCGCCCGAGTATGACGTGATACTGCGACTGCCAGTCCAGCACTTCAAACTCGAGTGCCTGCTTTGCGAAGTTGCGCTTGCTGCCGAAGATCACGTCAAGCTGTATTGCTCCGATGGAGGTGGCTGCTTCGCCCGGGACTACGCCGTATATTGTGGTTCCTGACTTCTTCCAAACTGATCGTGGGATGAACATCTTGCGTAGGGTGCTGGC
This sequence comes from Bromus sterilis, assembly GCA_950022295.1. Taxonomy (NCBI): domain Eukaryota; kingdom Viridiplantae; phylum Streptophyta; class Magnoliopsida; order Poales; family Poaceae; genus Bromus; species Bromus sterilis. The sequence goes on from OX465597.1 coordinate 284,564,651, forward strand.
GAAGATTATGTTTAGACAGCTGCCTCCATCCATGAAGACTCTGTCCATGTCGTAACCTCCAATCTGAGCTTCGAGGACCAGGGGCGCGTGCCCAGGCCTCGGGACTGCAGGCGGATGGTCCCTCTGTGAAAAAGTGATGCTGGTCTCGGTGCCGCTCAGTTGGTATGTTCTAGTTATCTTTAGGCCTTCGGCTGCTTCGGCTGCTTCGGCTTGCAGGCTGTAGGCATCTTGCTTTGCTTTCGAGGGTCTTCCTTCTAGGATCATGCAGATTCGTCCCTGGGACGCGGGATATTGCTCCTCTGCACTTGGTGCGGGTGACTGCGTGCTTCTTCGAGTGCGTTTGGCTTCACATTGCTTCTCCTCCTTGAGACTGTTGGAGAGTTCGGCGAATAGGCGGAAATCTCCCAGGGTGTGGCTTGCTCTGAGATGTCCTCGACTGTGTTCGAAATAGTGGATCGCGCAGGGTCCTTCCAGTTGCTCTTTAGCTGTGAGTTTTCTGGAGCCGGCGTGCCTTCTTCTCCTTGAGACTTGGAAGATCTGCGAGGGGTCTTCTGCTCGGCTGTGGAATCTTGGGTCGAGTTCTATCCCGTCGCTGAGTGATTGATTCCGGATGAAGTTGGAGAATTCGTCTGGCCTTCGATCCGGGTCGTAGTAGTCTCCGGACTGGGTCTCGGAGTCGCTGTCTTGGCGCATGGTGGGAGTCCGGGTGGCGGCGGGTCGTCGAATGATGGGCGAGCCTTCGGCCACGCGTCGCGACTCCTCGAGTGGGATTCTCGAGTAGCCTCCTTGTGCTTGTCTTCTAGGTCGTCGAGTTCTTTTCCGTCGGTGATGGATCTGGCAGTCGTCGAGGTGCTGTACTTGATTCGGCTGCAGGCTGGGTGATCCTGATGGGGCGATGGAGATGCTTGCGGTGAACTTGAATCTCTCGAGCGATCTGGATCTGGCTCTAGTCCTCGAGTCTTGATCCATTGAAGCCGGGACCGCCGAGATCGTGATTCCAACCTGTGTAGTTCCCACAGACGGCGCCAATTGACGGGGATCAACCCCGGCAAATCCCATGGTCAGGGACCCTGGGTTAGTCATAGAGATGGCACAGGTTGGATGATACTCGTCGGCTAACAGGAGAAGCACTTCCTGCTCGATATTATTACGTGAGGGGGCGATTACAGTGGAGGCCAAGGCGAGTTCTTGCAAGGCAAGGATGAGTAGATGCGTATTGAGTTGGTCTGGACGTCTCCCCTCCTAGCCTTTATATACTAGGCTAAGTCTCGGGGAGTCCGTGCTAGGTTACATAGGTAGTTTCCTAATTCTAGTCCTGCCTTGTACGCCAAGTTGCACCTTCCATGCTAGTCGCGAACTCCTACGTCGGTGCTTGGTTGGGCCAATCGCGGGCCTGTCGTAGCTTCCCAGCGGGCCTTCTGTCTTCACACGCACCAGGTAGTCTCACATGTAGGAGTCGTGGGGTCACCCCCTCGTCAACACCCCTTGCATGACAATATCAGTCCCCGAGCTGACGACAACAACCCCTCATTCACAATCGGCAGCCTCTGGTGCTGTTAGCTCGGAGGAGGTTGCATCCCCTGGTGTGGCCGATTGCACTTTCTTGTTGGATGTTTTTGCTTGTTCTGCCTCTTTCGCAGTAGGAGCCTCCAAGTCGTCCGAAATAAAGATGGACTCTGATTCTAGGGAAGGCTTTATCGGCGACTTATGAATGTGTTCCAGGGAAACGCCTCATGGTATTGCTTTTTTGGTGGATCCTTGCTTGGAGAGTGCATCCGCTGCCTCATTCTCTGCTCTGGGTACATGATGGAATTCACAGCCCTCAAAGGAGCCACAGAGCTACTGAACTAGGAATTTTTATTTTGCCATGTTTGCATCCATTGCATCCCAATTTCCTGTGCACTGCTGGACCACTAGATTGGAGTCACCAAAACATAGAATCCGCCGAATGCCGATCCCTTTTGCCAGTTTGATTCCATGGACAAGTGCTTCGTACTCGAACACATTGTTGGATGCTGCAAAGTGAATTTGCAGTACATAATGGAGCTTTTTATTCTAGGTAGAGGACAGGACAATGCCAACAACCAAACCAGTCTTCATCTTGGAACTGTCAAAGTGCATTCGCCAATGATCCTAATCGGGGCAGGGCGGCTCATACTGAGTCTCAGCCCAATCCACCAAGAAATCTGCCAAGGCTTGGGACTTGAATGCGGTGCGAGGCTCATACTTGATGCCGTGTGCGGAGATTTCGATTGCCAATTTGGCCACTTGTCCAGTTGCATCCCTGTTGCCAATGATGTCAGCAAGTGATGCCGAGCTGATAACTGTAGCCGGATGCGCCTGAAAATAGGGCTTCATTCTTCTTGGTGCCAGGTATACGCCATAGCACATATTCTGGTAGTGAGGGTAGTTCTTCTTGGAGATTGATAGAACCTCACTGACATAGTACACTGGCCTCTGGACCGATTGCGCCTTGTCATTCTCAAGTCCCTCGACCACCATCACCACACTGACCACGTGAGCAGTAGCCGCGATGTATAACATCATCGAATCTTTCTAAATCGGCGCGGCTAGTAATGGAGAAGTGCAAAGCATGCGCTTGCGTTCCTTGAAAGCTTCTCCGCTTGCGGAGTCCAGACAAAATTTCCGTTTTCTTCATCAGTTGGTACAGTGGAATTGCCTTATCTCCCAGCCGAATGAGGAATCGACTGAGCGATGCCAAGCATCCGGTAAATTTCTGTACACCCTTGAGGTTTCTTGGCTGCTTCATTCCGTCGATTGCCGCTATCTTTTCTGGGTTGCATTCGATCCCTCTTTCAGAGACGAGAAATCCCAACAGCTTGCCGTCTGGAACGCCGAACACACACTTCTCTAGATTGAGCTTGATCTGATAAGTGCGTAAGTTTTCAAATGTTTCTTTCAGATCGGCCAACAAGGTTTGCTGCTTGACCGTCTTGACAACCAGGTCATCCACATAGACGTGAATGTTCCTGCCGAGTTGTGGATGCACACAGCGCTGCATGGAGCGCTGATAGGTTGCGCCTCCATTTTCAGATCAAAAGCCATGGTGATATAACAATAAGCCCCAAAGGGGGCTATGAACGCCGTTTTTTATTGTAACTAACACCCTGATGATCTAGTAGCTAGAGATGGTGTTCCTCTCCCTCCCACCACCTCCCACCCATGGCACTCGTTGGTGACCCCCCTTTGATCATCCATGGAGGGGCTGCTCCATTGGGACTTCTCCCCCGGCTTGGCGGTCGAGGCACAGGTGCGTCGGCGCTTCAACTCAACGGTGCACTTTTCTTCATCTCCCCTCTCCCGCGAGTCCTTCTAGGTGGTTGTTTTCTCTTCAGCCTCTTTCTCCCTCATGGAGGAATCAGTTGGATTGGCCTTGCAAAGCTGCATCGGTGGTATATGTTCTGGCTTTCGGGTATTCAAACTCAGTGATCGTCACTTCCGTTTCTCAATTGATTCTAATCGGGTTGGACATTTCATCTATGGTTTGAAAGATCGCATTTGGCCAGACTTTATTTGTCATTTTAGCTTGTTCGGGGTGATTCTGCTACTTTGAGTAATGGATGGCATGCTGATCAAACTATCCTTGAGATTGGTTCTCGTCATGGCATGACTGTGTAGTCAAAATGGTTAACTTCTATGCGGGCTAAACCTATTTCTGCAGAAACTTGCACTGCATTGTCACAGTTTGGGTTGATTCCAGCGCCGGATCTTACCTCGAAGGCAATTGTTGATGATGAATGTCGAACTATGGAGATTGAGAAAGTTCCTGCATGCAAGGAACCTTCCAAATATGCTTCCATTCACATTGATAATCTTTCTAGTGTACAGTCTACTTGGTCGGGCCATAATTCGAATTCACGCAAGGAGAAAGTAAAACAGGATTCTACTCATATTTTGGTGATTGACAACATTCCTTGTTTCCAATTTGGTGCCTTTGCTGGTAGGTTCCATAATCGTGCGGTGGTCCGCAATTTTGTGGGATTAAATTTTCGTATGGAGTATGATTGGAGACATAATCCATTTGAGTTGGAAAGGATCCTTGATTGGCGGCAGGCTGGTTATTGTGATCAGGATATTTGCCTGGCCTTACATTGTAATCATGCACCTTCTTCAGAGATCATATATCAACTCCTGAAGCGTTGTAGTCGTTGTGATAATACTGCTCATCATGCCCTACAGTGTGACGCTATTTACTGCCAAGGTTGTGGTAATTTTGAAAGAGCTTGCTAGTGTGATCCTTCTAGCACTGCTGCCCCCTCGAAGCTGGCCTCTTGCCTTATCTGTACCAATGGGGATCATGAGGATTTCTGTTGTCCGTCTCGTCTAAAATGTACGCGATGTGATCGCTTGGGCCATCTTAGGGTCAGATGCGGTCTTAACTCCACTAGGTCAATGTTTTGGATGGTGCAACCCAAATCTTCTCAGCAAATCATCGAGGCTGATTCCCTTCCTACTCCATGTGATCTCCCATATTGTGTGCAGCCGAACATGCACTTTCAATGGCAAGTTTGGCGCCCCAAACGGGAACAAAGGACAGTCTCTATTTCCTCTCCAAAAAATAGAGACTGGGGGAGCCTGGAGCTTTTCTCGGAGGTGGAAGAGGCTGCTGAAAACATTGTGCATGGAGTGGATAGTGTTGGACTGAGTTTTTGTCAGGGCTAGGAATGAAAATCAGACTATCACCATCATTGATAATTCTATTTTTTGGACTCTGCTCTAGAGTCTTGTTCTGGTTATTCACTAGAGGCGTTTATTTTTTTGATAGAAAGACTGTAAGGGAACCCTCACAGTTTAATAGGTGCAACAAACCCAAAATTGAAAGTACCGTGCCTTGCACTTGGTTGGGTGGGAAGGAATCAACCCATTCTGAACACTAGGCATCAACACTTGGGTGAGCCTGGAGCTTTTCTCCCTTGTAGTTTGTTCATGCTATGCTCTGAAGTTTCGAGGGTGTATTTCTTTTTTTATATCCAGTAGCATGACCCCTGCTGATTACAACCCTTTTGCTCGGTTCTCCCTGTCAGAAGTGATCCACCTTCCAGCAGATTTATGGGCCCCTTTCGCTCTAGAAATTCAGTCTGAAAGTGCCCAGGTTGAGCCTCTGAAACTATCTTTTCTCCATCTGCCGCAGTTGAAGAAGATACATTGCACCTGAACGAGCTGATTCCCTGTCGTTCTATTGCCGAGATAATTGAAAATGAAAGTGCCCCAATTGACACCACACATCTATGTCGCATTACCCGTTGTACCCGCTATGATGGTTTCAAAGTGCCACTAATTACTGATGCCAAAATCCCGGTGTCTCAAGTGAATCCAAGGAGAACTCTATCAGTTGTGTCTGCTGATAATCCCACTGCACCACATTCAGGGTCGCGCTCTCTGCTCTTTGATGCTGCATCCTCTGAGGTGCCTCCCCCCACTCCTATCTGCACCATACAATCACTTGGGACTGAGAGGTGTGGGATCCCTCCCGAGGAGCTTAGCCCTGACAGGCTTTTGACCAAGCCTAGCAAGTCTAACAAATCTGGTCCCTTGGGTCACTAGTTGGTTATGCAACGCAATACAAGTTGGAATGTCCTCTGCTGGAACATCCGCGGGATCAACTCTGAAGATAAACAAGTGGCTGTGAGAAATGCTATTGATACATGTGTCTGCTCGGTGGTGTGCTTCCAAGAGACCAAAATATCCTATTTTGATTTATCTTTCATCAAAATTTTTTGTCCTATTTTTTTTTGATATGTTTGCGTTTATTCCGTCAGTTGGTAATTCTGGTGGTTTATGTACTGTGTGGATGAGTTATGTGTTTGCTGGTACTGTTTTCTGCTCTGAAATGTTTGCCTTGGGGGTTCAGTTTACTTCCACTTAGTCTGGTGCGGTTTGGTCTTTGCTTAATGTTTACGGTCCTTGCTCGGGTCCAAATAGGGACATCTTTACTGCCTGGCTTTTTGATATGTCCACCCCGGATGATGAGGACTGGTCAATCATTGGGGACTTTAATTATATCCGGGCACCTGATAATAGAAATTGAGGTGGGTGTAATGTTCAGGGAATTCTCACGTTTAATGATTTCATCCGCTGTCAATCGTTAGTTGAATTTCCTATTAAAGGCAGATCCTTCACCTGGAGTAATATGCAAGAAGTTCCCCTTTTAGAGCAGCTCGATTGGCACTTTACCTCACTCAATTGGGCTGAGGATATCCTAACACGGTTGTTATGCCCCTAGGCAAGCCGGTGTCCGATCATAATCCGTGTTATGTTTGCATTCAGTCGACGATACCAAAATCCAAACTTTTCAGGTTTGAGGATTACTGGACACTCCATCCTGAATTTTTGACTGTGTTTGAGAGGTCTTGGGCCAACAACTGTCATGCTCCCAACTCCAGTGCTTTGCTCTGTAAGAAACAGAAGAACCTATGATACGATCTAAAATTTTGGAGTAGGAATATCTCAAAGTTCTCTGTTTTTATTGACAACTCCAATAACTTGCTGTCCGAACTTGATGGGATTGAGAACAAACGTAACCTCACTATCCCTGAAGCCAACTTTAGAATCATTCTGAAAAAAACATCTCCTTAAACGATTGCACGGCAAGAAATTGTATTGGAAAAAAGAGCACGATTAGGTTCTTTAAGCATGGAGATGGAAACACAAATGTTTTTCATCGTGTAGCCACCGAGCGGTACAGAAGGAATTTCATCTCGACCATGAGACTGCAGGATAACACTATGGTATCTGATCATGTGGGAAAAGAGGCCGTTCTATTCCAAGCCTATCATGATAGAATGGGCAAATACAATCCTATCAACACACTTCTTGATATACGATCCCTTGTCAGACATATTAAAGATCTGGACTCTCTGGTGGCGCCTTTCACTCCGGAATAAATTGACAGCATGGTTAAACACATGCATGCAGATCGTGCTCCTGGGCTGATGGTTTCACTGGAAGTTTTCTGAAAACCTACTGCCCGATTATCAAGTCGGAGTTCTACTCCTTGTGTACTGATTTCTATTTGGGAGGTCTCGATCTTGAGAGCATTAACGCAGGGTTTATCACACTCATTCCAAAGGTGACATCGACTGAGACAGTGAACGACTACCACCCGATTACTTTGCTTAACTGCTGCCTTAAGATCCTGACTAAACTGTTGGCTGATAGGCTACAAAGTTTGATCCTTCGGATTATACACAAGAGTCAGTACAGGTTTTTGCGTGGTAGATCGATCCAGGACTGCTTGGCTTGGGCTTTTGAGTATATTCATCAGTGTCAAGCGTCAAGAGAGGCTGTGGTGATCCTTAAAATCGACTTTGCGAAAGCATTCAACACCATAGAACACAAGCCAATGTTGATGGTCATGAAACACATGGGCTTTCCGGAGAAATGTCTTGGATGGGTTGAGTCGCTATTTTCTTCTGCGCGCCTGTTCGTACTTTTCAATGGTGTGCCTGGCCGTCAATTCTATTGCAAGCGTGTTTTGCGCCAGGGTGACCCTCTCTCCCCTCTAATCTTTGTTCTCGCTGCTGACCTGCTGCAAGCAGCTATCAATTCTGAATTTAGGGCAGGAAGGATGAGAGCGCCCATTCCTAATGGGGGGGGGATGTTTACCCTGTGGTACAGTACACCAACGACACTATACTCGTACTGCGGGCTGATATGAACCAAGTTCTTCGTGTGAAAAATATTCTACAGGACTATGCAACCTCAGTGGGTCTCCGGATTAATTTCTCCAAGTCCACTCTTGTCCCGATTAATACGACTCGTTTGGCTGATGCTTTGGGCTTCACTGTGGGCACGATGCCCTTCACTTACCTTGGTCTACCGCTGGGTACAACACGACCCTCGACGCCTGATCTCATGCCGCTTGTTGCATCGGTGGAACGACGACTCTCCACGGCGTCGTCGCTCCTGGACTACGGTTCTAAACCGACGTTGGTCAACTCGGTGATCACTTCGCTTGCAATTTATACAATGTGCTCTATCAAAGTCCCGCACAAAATCATTGATCATATTGATAAACTTAGGAGGTGTTGTCTGTGGGCGAAGAAGGAAGATGGTGTTGTTAAAGTAAATCCCCTTGCGACCTGGAGTTTGGTCTGTCGCCCAAAGAACAAGGGAGGCCTATGTGTGATCGATCTGAAGATACACAATCAAGGGCTCCTGCTTAAGCAACTTCATAAATTTTATAACAGACTGGATGTGCCGTGGGTCAACTTGGTTTGGAGAACCTACTACCAAAATGTGGTGCCTCATACGTCTGGCTCTTGTGGATCTTTCTGGTGGCGCGATGTGATGCAACTTGCACCGTTATACCGTGGTGTCACTACTGTGCGTGTGGGTGATGGGAGGACAACTCTTTTTGGAAGGATATATGGCCGTTTGACATGGCAATGGATGTGTATCCTCGAGCCTTCTCTTTTGATAAAGACGAGGATGTGTCGCTCTATCACTTTCTCACGTGACATACGCTTGGGCATAACTTTGATCTTCCCCTATCACTACAAGCGAGAGATGAGCTAAGAAATTTGCAGCTTGACACGATTGGTGTACAACTGAGAGAGAGGGTTTCTGACGCCTGGAACTAGTTTTGGGGTGCCGCCTCCTTCTCCTCGAGAAAGTTTTATGTGTACTATTTTTGAGAGATGGTGGTGGATGAAACCTTTATATAGATTTGGAACTCCAAGTGTACAAATAAATGGAAGGTTTTTGGCTGGCTCCTATTAGCTGACAGGCTGAATACGAGAGACATGATCCACCGACGATAGATGGTTCGTGATAACAACTATTCTTTCCTATTGTGTGATAATCCACTAGATGAAACTGTTGAGCATCTCTTCTTTACATGCCCTTTTATTTTGGCCTGCTGGCAGAAACTGGGTATGGAATGGGGGAGGGCTGACAACCGACTTGCTATGGTGCATCACAGGAGGCATAGATGGAGGCAACATATGTTCATGGAGGTGTTACTAGTGGAAGCTTGGATCCTGTGGAAAGAAAGGATCAATATATACTTCAGAGGTGTTGCCCCGACTGTTGCTTCTTGGACAGACAGGTTCAAGCATAGATCAAAAGGGAGCCTAGAGCCTTTTATTGTACAACTTGTTCTTTCTGTGGGTTGAACTTTTTTTGCTTGTTGAAGCCCTGATTCTACCCCCTAGATTAGCCACTCACCCCCTCCCCATCTTGACTCTTTGTAACATGTATAGCTGACTCTTGACAGTTCTTTTTAATATATAGGCAGTGGGGGATTCCCCTACTGTCATAAACCCCTAAATAACGCCGTTTTTATTTGATCTATACGTGGCAGAGAAAAAGGATCCTTGGGGCATGCCTTTTTCAGGAAAGTGTAATTGATACACATGCGCCAGATCCCATTCCTCTTCATTACAATGACTAGGTTTGCCAGCCAATCGATGTAGAACACCTCCACGATAAATCCTGCTGCGAGAAGCTTGACGATCTCCTCGCCGATTACTCGCCTCTTGTCTTCGGAAAAACGTCGAAGAGGTTGCTTGACCGGCTGGGAGAATGGCAGAATGTGAAGCTTGTGCTTGGCGAGTTCCCTCGGCACTCCAGGCATGTCCTGGAGACCATGCAAAGATGTCCCGGTTCTCAAGGAGGACTCGAAGAGCTCGCTTTCCTATTTTCTGCTCAGTCCGGCTTCTACGACCACACACTTGGCTTGGTCGGAGGGATCTAGGGCAATACTCTTGTTGTCCTTGGCAGCGTGAAACTATGTCTCATCGTCCGATCTCTTATTCTTCGTGATTGGTAGGGGTGATTTTCTTTGATCTCACTACAAGAAGTATGTTATCTTGTGACCCTTCATATTGGTCACTGGAAGTTCACTGTTTTTCATTTGTGACCAAAATCAGTTGGTAAAAAGCTGAGGGTCGCAAAGAGGACACTGCGACCTTTTTTGTGAAATGGTCGTAGATGATTGTGACCAAAATAAAAGTTCGTAGATTTTGTGACCAATTGTTTTGGTCGTTAGTAATTTGGCCAGTCCACGTCAGATCCAACATGGCAAGCTGACGTGGCAAAATTATGACTAAATGAATTAGTCGTAGATCAAAATCAGCCCGGTCCAATTGAGCCAACTATATGGGCCTAGCCCAACAATTCAGCCCATTTAATTTATTTTTTCCTTTCAATTTTGATCAGTTACATGGGCCAAGCCCAAAAATCCAGCCTTTTATTTTCTAGGATGTGGCCTTTTTGGCTCAACGACTATAATTTTCTTTATTTCACTCCACTAGTCAGGTGGGCCCCAATTTTCCGGTTGTTAGGTTTAGGTAAGTGGGACCCAATTGTCAGGGCCATAATCTTCAGATTAGTTTCCACTAAATAAAACAAATATTTAAATAGAAACAGAAAAAAATATGATGAATATTTCAAATAGATCAAATCGCCAAACTTGGCACATTACAATCAAAAAATTACAATAAAAAATTGTTCACGTCAGATATCCAACCACTAAAAACTAAACTAACTAAAACTAAACTAGATATCAAGTATAACTAGCTCCAATGAGCTAGAACTATCTTTCTTCTGAATTCATTCTAGAGCTCACGAAACATAAACGATTGTCCAAATTGCAGTTGTGTTGCTGCCGATCCCGACTCCGCCTCTGCTGCTGCATGAGCCTACCTCCACTGGTGAGCCTCTGTTGCTGTTCAAAACGAATTCAATTACAATTTGCAGGAGTAGTTGAACAAACATGCAAACGAAATTGTGCAAACACATGGCAGTAATAGAACAAGGGCTAGATCCCATACATGATTAAAAGTAGATGTTAACTATTTATGCTTTTCTACAAACTGAATGAACTATAGAGCATAGAACAATCAAGTAGAATTATACAAAGTAGAGTATTTATAGTAGCTTATGATCTAGTGGATCGTAAATATGATTTAACAGTGTAGCATGAACCAACAACAACACTAGTTACATCCTAACACATCCTGAAGCATAAAATATGATTAAAACAGTTGCAATTCTACAGATTTGCATAAGAATGCTAGAACCTAAACCAATGCACAAAGGTCTCAGAAAACAAAAGTAGGACAATTACAAGTGAGAGGAACATGTAAATAGAGGTTAAATTGAACACATTGTGTCCTATAGTGCACAATTTTTGAATTCAAACTAGAGTTGCACAAATATAACAAAACAGTAAGTAAATCAGAGCACAACCATCAAATCCATCATGACAACGAGCTAGGAGTACCACAACAACTATCCATCAAGCCCAAGTCGCACACAAGTCACAACCACCATGATCAGTACAAAGAGAGAAGAAGATGAGCTCACCAGGCACAGTTGTAGTCGTGGCCGAGTCCAGCCTGCCGCAATTGCGGCAAGGCACATCAAGTTGTAGTTCTAGCAAGATGTTGTTCACCTACGCCCAAAAGAAACACCGAGACCGCCGCCAGCCGTGGTTTGTCGGTCGGTCAACCGCCACCATCCAGGTCTTCAAGCTCTCACACCAATGGTACAGACTTAGAGAACATCACCTAATAAACTAACATCCCACTCTAGCAATTTTTGTTTGTGTGATTCTTCAAGAATTGAATATAATTCATTTTTTAACAGTTAAAATCTTCACAAAAATTACATGTTTAATTTTGAAAGCTATTATCAAGCAAGATAAATAACAAAGCAATATAAAGGTTGCAGGGTTCTAATATGAAATGACTGACGGTGATATAACTTCATTAATCTAAAGAATTGAGAGCTTGGCATACACACAACTCTAATTACTAAAGTATAACATCATCAGGCACATTGTGCCAAAAAAAACTGTTAGCATTACAATTTAAAGTGTTGAGATGCTAAGAGATTCACACATGAATGACAAGAAAACAAGCAACATACTCTGGTCGAATTTACCTCTCCAAGTTGATCATCTTAATTTACCTGTCCAACATGAATGACAAGAAAACAAGCAACATGACAAGACAACAAGCAACAATACTCATCACAGTTGATTGCATAATTTACCTCTCCAAGTCGATCATCTTACAGTATGGTTATATTTGTCAGATCTGGCATTGCGATCTTTACTAGAAAAACAGATGCCCGACTTTACTGAATTGTGCAGAGTTTTTGAGATAAATATGTAGTAGTAACAACAAGGTTTTACTAATGCTAAACCCTCTCCAAGTCCAAGTAGTAGCTCTTAATGATGAGTACCTGCCATGGTAACTAGTGTGAAGTACATGTAGTTTGTGTATAACCTGTGGCAACTAAACTAGCAATACGTACTAAAATGGTTACATGGTAGACACAAGTCAACCAACCAGCACTAACTCCAACCCTAAGTAGCTAAATAATGGTTATAACAGCCTAGGAAAGCAATGAGTTCAATACCAAATCAGCAGGTCCGACCGCGTGCTACCGTTCTCGAAGTCACGCAAATAGCCATCCCGTCCTCCGATCTTGGGCCATGGATGCACCTTTACGGAGCTGACGCTTCTCTTCGACAATGAGGAGGGAATCAGCCAGGTAGGAACCGACGGAGGAGCACTCGAGATAATTCTTGTAGTCACCGGGCACAGTGATGATGCCATTCGGGCCTAGGAGCTTCATCTTCAAAAATGGCTGATGGGCATTCAGCATGAACTTGGACATTGCGGGCAATCCTAACAGGACGTGGTAGGGTCTACTCAGGTCGTCCACCTCGAACTAGATCGACTCTCTTCAGAAATTTTCCTTAGTGCCAAATTTTTTTCCAGTCGAATGCAACCTATGGGAGTGCATGAAAGGCCGGGAACGATGCCATGGAACGTGGTCCGACTGGGCTGCAGATCGCTTTCTCTGAGACCCAACTTGATCATTGTCTCTGTGTACATGATGTTGATGGTATTGCCTCCATCAATGAGCACTCGGGAGAATAGACATGAATACTTTGGTGATGCTACAATAGCATCCACCACTAGCGCATAGCTGCCCGGATTCAGCATTATGCTCGGATGATCCTCCCTTCCCCAAGTGATGATCTTGTCCGACCAGTGCATGTACTGCGGTGTTGGTGGAATGGTGGAATTGACTTCCTAAGCTCGGGCTCTCCGACTGCCCTTGTCAGTTGATTCACTGGTGAAAATCAAGTATGCCGCATCCTGGCGCGGGAACTAGTCCTGAGCTGGGGGTGGAGGACAGTTGTTAGGAGGAGGTGGGGGTGGAGGTAGGAGTCCTTGGTTACCTTGTGCTATCCGCTTCATCCAGTTGCACTCCCTGATGGTATGCATTGCAGGTTTGCTAGGTCCACTGTGCATCTTGCATGGCTGGTCTAGCATGTCCTAAAAAGTGTACCTAGGCCTCGCTGGCCACTGTGGCTTCTCACCGAGCTTCATCCTTTGACTGTCCCCTGCAGCCCCTTGTGCCTCCTGGCCGTGCACTACAGCCACCTGCCAACTGCCATAGTGAGCGTCCGGCATCTCGTCCTTCCTCTTGCCATTTGTCTTGGCCATTATACTGGTTGCCGATCTGGATGTTTTTGGTGTTGATGTTGCGGTTGTTCTCGCAACGCTCTCGCCTACTGGGCCGCTAGCCCTCTTGATCTGCCGACTGCGCAGCTTGCTGCTCTTGAATGCCGCCACTTGAGACGAGCCGAATGGGACGCATTTTTGAATCGGACACGGCAAAAGAGTTGGATATCTTCATGAGCTCGTCCAAGGACGTGATCTCTTTGTGTAGCAACTTGTGCTTCTGCATCGAGCCATGCAAACATCCATCAGTGAAGTACTGGATGGCATGAATCTCATGGACCCCTTCACAAGTGTTTCTGAGCTTGATCCACCACGCGTGATAGTCACGGAGGGGCTCATCCTTGCCTTGTATGCATAGAGCGAGCTGCCGAGGTAAACATGGCCGCTCATAGGTACCGGTGAAGTTGCGCACGAATGCATGTGCAAAGTCCTTCCAGCAGTTTATGATGTTGCCGGGTAGACTGTTCAACCAGGACCGAGCTGACCCTTGCAGCATCAGAGGTGCATAGCGAACAACCACACGCAGATTTCCATCGGCGATGCCTAGTGCAGTCATGTAATCCACTAGCCAGCCTACTGGTTTGACTGTACCGTTGTACTTGTGGGTATCTCTTGGCAAAGTGAATCCCTTGGGGAACTGCTCGGTCCGGATGCGGTGTCCAAAACACTCCGGACCAGCTGGTCCTTCTTCCTCTTGTTGGGAATCCTGCTCCAGCTGCTCGATACGGAGACGTGCATCTTTAGCTCCGATCCGACGAGGTCCGACCCGATTGCTAATTGGTGGTCTTGCTGGGGGAGGTCGATCATTGCGTCGGCTGTTCACTGGCGGATCCTCTATCCGACTTCCCGCCACGGGTGGGTTTCTGTTTCACCGAGCTCTGTTTTCATGACGCAACGATCCTTTCCTCTGCTAGCGGGGTGCATTCGGCCGTGGCTAGCATCTGGAGCTCCACGAGCACTTCTCTTCGATGACTACGCCCTGACCGGTGGCTCACTTATCGCTTGCTACTGCTTTGCTGTCGCCATGAGCTCGCGCATTCGGCACGTTTGCCGAAGCATATCATCTCTCTCCAGATGATCTATCTCATGGGCAATCTTCTTGGCCGCCCGCAGATTCTTGTCCAGAGAGCTATATGCCGGCCACTGAATGAATGCAGATGTCGCCGGTTGCGCTGCCCGAGCTATCTCGTTGCCGACTGCTCCGCCAATGACACGAAGCTGCTCCACAATGATGGGCTCAACCGCACGCGTCTCGACACCATGTGCGGCTTTGTACTCTCTGGTGATTGCTCCGAGCCGCCTTTCCTCGGCGTGCACATACTTTGCCTGCTGTGCTAGAAGCTGGTGTGCTTTCTCCAGCTCGGCCTGAACCTGAGATGGATCAGTGTTGAGGTTGACGGGCGTGTATAACACGTCCTGCAGAGTGATGGGACCTGCAGCTACCGCTATAGCATCCGTAGCCTCCTTGGCTGACGAGGGGGTGACCCCACGACTCCTGCGTGTAAGGATACCCGGTGTATACGAAGACTAAAGGCCCGCTGGAAGCTTAGACAGGCCCACGACTGGACCACTCTAAGCACCGACGTAGCAGTCCGCGACCAATATGGAAGTCAAGAATTGATGTTCAAGGCAAAGTTAGAATTAGGCAATCGTTCATGTAACCTAAGACGGACTCCCCGAGACCTAGCCTAGTATATAAGGGCTAGGAGGGGGGTCGTCTTGGGACATCCAATCTACAATCAACACCTCTGGTCTTGTGTGAACTCGCCTAGACTTCCACTATAATTGCCCCCTCGCATAATACAATCGAGCAGGAAGTGCTTCTCCTGTTAGCCGAAGAGTATCGCCAACCTGTTCTTTCTCTACGACTAACCCAGGGTCCCTAACCATGGGATTTTCCGAGGCTGATCCTCGTCAATTGGCGCCGACCGTGGGGACTACACAGGTTGGAATCACGATCTCGGAGGTCCCATCTCCAGCAAGTCGAAACTCAAGGGCTTGAACAAGATCCAACCCACTCGAGGAACTCAGGATCATCGCAAACCTCTCCATTGCACCACCAAGATCACTTGGCCCGTAGTTGGACCAAGTCCAGCACCTCGGCAACTGCGAAAGTCATCATCGACGGACAAGAACCCGACGAACCAGAAGACGAGCACAAGCCACGACCGCGAAGCCGACCAGGAAGCTGGAACAAGTACAAGAATTCTTCGCAAAAGTCCCACTCGAGGAGCCGAAACATGCGACAAGAGTCTCACCATCCACTCGAAGACCCGCCACCACCCGGGCACCCGCCGCGGGACAGGACAACGACTCCAAAACTCAGACCGGCGAGTACTACGACCCAGATCGAAGACCAGACGAATTCGCCAAATTTATCCAGAACCACTCGATCAACGACGGAATAGAAGTCGACCCAAGGTTCCACTCGCAGTCGTTCCAGGTCATGCGAAGAAGAAGGCACGCCGGCTCAGGCAAACTTTCAGCCAAAGAATAACTGGACGGACCCTTCACAACCCACTGTTTCGAAGACGACTTGGGACGCCTCAGAGCAAGCCATACTCTGAGAGATCGTCACCTGTTCACTGAACTCTCCAACAACCTCAAGGAGGAGAAGCAGCACGAAGCCAAACGGGCCCGAGGAACCGAGCAGTCGCCAGCGCCAAGTACAAAAGAGCAATACCCTACATCTCACGGATGGGTCTGCATGATCCAAGAAGGACGACCATCAAAAGCAAAACAGGACGCCCACACCATGCAGACCCGAGCAGCCGAGGGCCTACAAACAACAGAAACCTACCAACTATACGGCGCAGATACCAACATCACCTTCTCACAAAGCGATCACCCACCTACAATTCCAAGGCCAAGGCACGCACCACTGGTCCTCAACGCTCAGATCGGCGGCTACGACATGGATAGAATTTTCATGGACGGAGGCAGCAGCTTAAACATAATCATCACCAACACCTTACGCAAGATGCTGATTCCGTGGTCAGTTTGGAAAAAGTCAGGCGTCACAATCTACGGCGTAGTTCCATGCGAAGCAGCTACCTCCCTCGGAACAATCGAGCTCGATGTCATCTTCGTCAGCAAGGGCAACTTCACAACGAAAGTCCTCGAGTTCGAAGTGCTCGACTGGCAGTCCCAATACCACGCCATACTAGGACGACCCGCATTTGCGCAATTCATGGCGATCCCGCACTATGCGTACCTCAAGCTCAAGATGCCAGGATCCTCAGGAGTCATCACGGTCAATGGGAGCTTCATAAAATCAGACCAGTGTGACCGTGACTTTCACGAAGTTTCCGACACGTTCGGAGCTCAGCAACAACTCAAAGAAATAGCCATGGTAACAGACAGGAACGTCTTTCCACTAGCAAGCAGAAGCGAGTCAAAGGGATTCGACCGCGACTTCGGCATCGACAGCGACATAGTCACTCACCAAGTTCACCCAACAGACCCAGACAAGACGGTCCGAATCTATGCCCACCTCCCAGAAGAACAAGCAGCCGCCCTCACGGACCTTCTTCGCGAAGAGTGGAAAATCTTCGCCTGGTGCCCAGCCGACATGCCCGGAATACCACGAGAGTTTGCAGAACACGCACTACACATACATCCAAACACCAAGCCAGTAAAGCAAGCGTTGCGCCGATTCTCAGAACCCAAGCGCAGAGCCATTGGAGAAGAGATCAACTGACTACTCGACGCGCAATTCATCCGGGAGACAAAGAAGGCCACCTGGATCGCAAACCCAGTCTTGGTACCCAAAAAGGACACCGACGTACTGCGAATGTGCGTCTACTACGGGCCCGTCAACAAACATTGTCCGAAAGACCACTTTCCCCTGCCAAGGATAGACCAGATAATCGAATCCACCGCAGGATGCGATCTCCTATCTTTCCTCGACGCCTACTTAGGATACAACCAAATCAGGATGAAGGAAGATGATGAAGAACACACCTCGTTCATCACCCCATATGGCGTATTCTGCTACAAAACAATGCCTTTCATTCATGTACCAACAGATGATGCAATCGTGCCTGAGAGATCAAATCGCCAGAAACGTCCAAGTCTATGTCGATGACATCGTCATCAAAATGTACAGCGCAGGCACACTACTTGACGACCTCCGCGAAACCTTCGCCGCTCTCAACAAATACAGAATCAAGCTCAACCCAAAAAAGTGTGTGTTCGGCGTCCCAGCCGGAAAACTGCTCAGGTACATGGTCTCCGCTCGAGGAGTCGAAGCAAACCCCGAAAAAGTCCAAGCAATCGCCAAAATGCAAGAACCAGTTAACATCCGGGGCGTACAACATCTCATGGGAAAACTCGCAACATTGAGTCGCTTCATCAGCAGGCTGGGAGAAAGGACCCTACCATTCTACCAGTTGCTCAGAAAAGGATAAAAATTCGAGTGGACCGAGGAAGCCCGCAACGCATTCGCAGACCTAAAGAAGACCCTCTCGACACCACCAATCCTGGCGGTGCCCAAGGAGCAAGAACCCCTCTATCTCTACATAGCGGCACACAACAGCGTAGTAAGCACGTCGCTCGTCGTCGAGCGCATGGAAGAAGGAAAATTCCAGAGCATCCAATGGCCAATCTACTACCTAAGCATGCTCCTCTCAAAATCTCAGCAACGGTACCCGCACAACCAGAAGCTCGTATACGCCATCGTCATGACTTCAAGGAAAGTAACACATTACTTCGACGAGCACCTCATCACTCGCGGACATCCTCAACAATCCCGGGGAAACTGGCCGAGTCGCCAAATGGAATATCGAGCTCAGTCCTCGCGACCTACAATTCAAGCACCCAACAGCGGTCAAAGCCCAAGTACTCCCAAACTTTCTGGTCGAGTGGACAGAAGTACAAACACCTGCCCCCCCCAGACTTGTCCAACTCATGGACAATGTTCTTCGACGGGTCGAAAAGACATCAAGGAGCTGGAGCAAGCGTCGTACTAATCTCCCCCAAAGGAGCCAAGCTCAGATACGTGCTTCAGATCAACTTCAGCAATGCCTCAAACAACGAAGAAGAACACGAGGCACTACTCCATGGCATGCGCATGGCCAAAAGCTTGTGACGCCACCCGGCTCTCAATCTACGGTGATTCCAACCTCGTCGTCCAGCAAGCAATGAGAGACTGTGAAGCAGTCGCAGAAAACATGATGGCTTACCAGAAGCTCTACAACACCCTGGAAGGAGGATTCGACGGCTTTGAGCTATACTACATCTATAGAGCAAATAACACAGAAGCAGACGAGCTCGCAAACATCGGATCAATCCGAGGACCGCTCCCTCCAGGCGTTTTCCTCGAAATCATCAGCCAGAGGTCAATCAAAACCAAGGCACCCGCACCGGAGGCAGTCACCGAAGACGATGACACAAACGAACCAAAACAAGTAGCAGTGGCGAACCCAACAGACGATGTAGACAACGAAGCAGCCGAAGAAGCAGAACCAGCCGCACCCGAAGGTCCAGCTTGGACAAAGCCGTTCCTTAGATTCCTAATCGAAGGCACCTTACCTCAAGGCGTCGCAGAACCCCGACGCATCAGCCGACGATCTAAAGCTTTCACGATAATCAACGGACAACTCTACAAGCGCAACATATCCCAGGTCCTCCAAAAGTGCATCGAGGAAGAAGACGGCAAGGCCTTATTGCTCGAGATCCACGAAGGCACTTGCGGGCAACACACGAGCAGTCGCGCACTCGTGGCAAAATCCTTCCGAGTAGGATTCTACTGGCCAACCGCAATGAAAAACGCGGAAGACATCGTACGATGCTGCATCGCCTGCCAAAAATTCGCCAGCAGACCGCACGCCCCAACATCAGAACTCAAAACCATACCGCTATCCTGGCCGTTCGCCACCTGGGGACTTGATATGGTGGGTCCGCTCAAGAAATCTTCAAAAGGAGGCCAAACACATCTACTAGTAGCAGTAGACAAGTTCACCACGTGGATCGAGGCAGTACCAATCACCAGCTCAACAGCCCTCACGACAGTTAGCTTCATCAAGTCCATCATCTTCAGATTCGGCGTACCACACAACATCATCGCAGATAACGGAACAAACTTCACAGCGACAGAATTCCAGAATTTCTGCCAGGATCTGGGCACCCACAATCTAACGGCCAGGTGGATAAAGCAAATAGCTTAGTGTGTGGAGGAATAAAAGAGAGGCTCCTCGCACCACTTGAACAAGCTGCAGGCAACTGGGTAGAAGAACTACCCGCTATCCTGTGGAGTTTGGGCACTACCCCCAACACCTCAACCCAGTACACACCCTTCTTTATGGTGTATGGAGCAGAAGCGATACTACCTCACGACCTAAAGTTTGGAGCCCCCAGAAACTCAGGATATGAAGAAGAAGAGGCAGAAGAAGCACTATAGGATGATAAAGACACTGCAGATGAAGCAAGGGACACATCCATAGCAAGGTCAGAAGCATACCAAGACAAACTACGCACATACCAAAGCAGTCGCCTGCGGACCAAAACTTTCCGCAAAGGAGACCTCGTCCTGCGACTAATACAAGAAAAAGTGCACAAACTTGCCCCGCAGTGGGAAGGACCCTTCATAATCTCCGAGGTCATAGGAGGAGGTGCATATAGGCTGAAGGATCCGAAGACCGACGAAGACGTGGGAAACCCATGGAACGTGGCAAACCTGCGCCTGTTCTACCCATAGCCTACCCATAGACACCAGCGGGAGTATCAGCAGCAGCACCGATCGGCAGCTCATGTAAAAACTCAAAGCAATAAAATGTGTTGCCCAAATAATACCACTAAAGCACTCGGGGGATCGAGCACAAACTCCCCCCGTGAGACGCTATCTTCGCTTACGCGATGCTACCTAAAAGCACTTGGGGGCTCGAGCACAAACTCCCCCGAGAGACGCTATCTTCGCTTATGCGACGCTACCTAAAAGCACTCGGGGGCTCGAGCACCAACTCCCCCAGAGAGACGCTATCTTCGCTTATGCGACGCTACCTAAAAGCACTCGGGGGCTTGAGCACAAACTCCACCCGAGAGACGCTATCTTCCCTTACGCGACGCTACCTAAAAGCACTCGGGGGCTCGAGCACAAACTCCCCCCGAGAGACGCTATCTTCGCTTACGCGACGCTACCTAAAAGCACTCGGGGGCTCGAGCACAAACTCCACCCGAGAGACGCTATCTTCGTTTACGCGACACCACTTCAAAGAAATTGGAGGCTAGAACGCACACACCTCCCGACGGACAACATATTCTGTTCACACAGCCACAAAAGCAAGGATTCAAGAGCTGAAAACACCAATTCCCCCCATATACCCCACTCAAAACCTTTTTTCAGCATCAAGTGCGTCTTAAGATCAGGACAAAGCAGAGAGAGAAATTACTTAGTCTTCACCTGATCACAAATGATCACTTAAAGACTCGGGGGCTACTCCCATCGGGAGCGCTGCCGCGCACCTGACGAAAATTTGGAACAACAAAGAGCTACAAGAAAGGATGATCCGGGAGAATAAAAGCTCGCAGCCTACGTCTGATCCTACAAATCAAACGTAGCCTCGGGGGCTACTCCCATCGGGAGCGCTGCTGCGCACCCGACAACCTCATTACAAAGGAGTCGAAGACGTATCTCATTACAAGGGATTCGAAGACGTGTCCCATTACAAAGGAGTCAAAGACGTATCTCATTACAAAGGAGTCAAAGACGTATCTCATTACAAAGGAGTCGAAGACGTGTCCCATTACAAAGGAGTCGAAGACGTATCTCATTACAAAGGAGTCAAAGACGTGTCCCATTATAAAGGAGTCGAAGACGTTTTTCATTACAAAGGACTCAAGGAATGCTCTTATTACAAAGGACCCGAGGACAGTTCTTATCACAAAGGACTCATTACAAAGGACTCGACCAGCTACCAGAAGGATTGCAACACCAATTATCCCAAGGAATCATGACTTATACATATGTGCTCACGCAGAGATAATTGGCACTTTCGTACCATAACCTGACAAGCATCACCACACACAAAGTAAAAACTAAGCCTGCGACGAAGCCAGTCGCTGCCCTCCAGTTCTACAACGTTCCTTTCCTTATGACGCACCCGCTTGACGACCGGTTTGACGTCGAGCTCACCACTAGAACTAGAAGAGAAAGCACCACAAGCCGAGGGGTCGCCAGAAGATGAAGCCACAGGAGAAGTAGGTAAAACACCCCTCGATCCACCAGAACTATCACTTCTTGTTTCCTCCCAGTATGGATCCAGACGATTGGCACCGACATCAAATGCACGAACAGTGAGAGTATCTTCACCATCAAAACGACAGCAAAGAATATCCCCGTCACACAAGTTTAGCCGTTGTGAAAATGACCTCCAGCCAGAATCAAGAAAAATCAAGAAGGAGCTATCAACAGAAAGCTCCACCCAAGCAGGAGATCGAGCCCACCCTTGAAGCCGGAGCCACACACCCCTCAAATTAAGCTCAGAAATCATGGAGGCAAATGAGAATGGAAGAGGGATCTGAGTAGCGGTGCGACTAAGAATGCGCGTAAGGAAGTCATAGCGCCAAACACCCTCATCCGCACAAGACGAAGAGGGCGTCACCGCATCGCCACGGCACCCACCATGCGAAGACCGAGGGGTACGGACACCACGACCGCGCCGGCCACGACCTCAGCCAGCCGCCCAACCACCCTGCTTGGGAGCCATAGGAAGAAGAAGAAGATGGGAGAACAATGGATGCCAAGCCCAGGAAAACAACAACGGGTATTTATAGCACAACCCAGGGGCAAACCTTGAAAACGCAGAAGCCCATGCGGCGCTATCATTAAATCAAAGACCAACACGCTGGGCGTTATGAATTCCAAGACAAGATGCCCTGACACGGTCAGCACTATTGAAAGGACACGTCAAGTCTTGCATGTTTCCCATATGCGTCTCAAAAACCCAACGGGCAACAACAGCACAACATCCAAGCTATCATTATGACGGTCAGGGGATGTGACGGATCGACGACCAAGCATCGTCATATCATCGGTAATCAAAAAATCTTTATCACGATGTTTATCCCCGCATCATCTCAAGAAGGATAGGACAAAAGGCCACGTGTCTATCGGTACCAGAATATTTTCGATCCAAATTTTTTACTCCCATCGGGAGTACCTTTAAAACAGAGTTTTGGGTGCTCCCTCACCCAGAAGGCAAAAGCGTGCTCGAGTGGCCACTCGCACCAATTGTAACCACATCAACTACAGAGTTTCGGGTGCTCCCTCACCCAGAAGGCAAACACGTGCTCGAGTGATTACTCGCACTAGCAGAAACGACGTACCTTTAGAGTTCGGGTGCTCCCTCAGCCTGAAGAAAACAAAGCATTCGAGTGACTACTCGCAAAGGCTCAACAAATATTCGACAATATAATCTACTCGCGCACTCAATGACTTTCCGAGTGGGCGCCTTCTTATTATCCTCGCCCGAGTAAGCAAAAGCTCCGCGAGTGACTACTGATAACTCGCTTGATCGTTTATTCCAAGTGGGTGCATCGCTAATTAGGCTCCGTGCCTCTATAAAAAATGATGCCTGGGCTGCGACTTGCTGTACCCAGATGCCATGCAAGCTTAGCGTGTAGGTAGGACCACACTGCACAGACGGCCGGGCCGGGACATTCCACAACGCGACTTCATTCCCGACATTTTCCATGCGCTCGCATGATTGAGAGATGAGCCGACAACGGACACGTTAAGGCTATTCACTGGGACCGGCAGCATTGATCCTAGAAGACCCGCAGCGGCATGAACTTTGCTAGACACCGGTCGTTCCCAAGTTCGTGTTGAGGGACACGAGCTTGATTGGGATACTGCGGTATTTGCCACTAGCGCAATTCACCGAGGCTCGACCCGTCGACTACCTTGGGCCCTTTCAGCTTAACATCCCTCGAGACAAACATTTGTCATGGCTACAGCTGCCAGCGACTCGCAGCTGCGCTGCGCATATGAAAGCGAACGAGGATGAATTCGAGTCCCTGCGCGACTCTTCGAGTCCCCCAGGCACTCGGGCGCTACTGACGAGGGGGTGACCCCACGACTCCTGCGTGTAAGGATACCCGGTGTATACGAAGACTAAAGGCCCGCTGGAAGCTTCGACATGCCCACGACTGGCCCACTCTAAGCACCGACGTAGGAGTCCGTGACCAATATGGAAGTCAAGACTTGATGTTCAAGGCAAAGTTGGAATTAGGAAATCGTTCCTGTAACCTAAGACGGACTCCCCGAGACCTAGCCTAGTATATAAGGGCTAGGAGGGGGAAGTCTTGGGACATCCAATCTACAATCAACACCTCTGGTCTTGTGCGAACTCGCCTAGACTTCCACTGTAATCGCCCCCTCGCATAATACAATCGAGCAGGAAGTGCTTCTCCTGTTAGCCGACGAGTATCACCAACCTGTTCTTTCTCTACGATCTAACCCATGGTCCCTGACCATGGGATTTTCCGAGGCTGATCCTCTTCATTGGCCGTGCGAGCCGAGCTGGTGTTGCTGCGATGGCTGGAAGTAGTAGTACCCGCCATCATGACTTTTGACCGGATGGGCGAGGTCGGACCGCCCGAGGCTGCTGTGCAGCCCCTGGTCGGCAGTGGCTCCGTTGTTCCTGAGAAGACATGCACCTCCGTGGGATACACGTCAAGGAGGTCGGTGATGAAGACACGATGACTGCCGATGGGCACAATGATGCTCGGTGGCAGGGGTTCTCCTACCCCAAACCGCGAGGCGTAATCGACGACGTAGTCGAAGACTCCGTACCTGAAGACCAGGCCGGAAGCGCAGAGCGCGCTTAATGAATAGGATGGTCCCGTCCGAATCAATACTCTAGACGACGCCTCGGCCTTCCCCATGGTGGGCGCCAACTGTCGTCAATATGTAACGACAGATGCCATGGGGATGGCCAAGAGAGGGGGAAAGATCCGATGAGAGTGTCGATGGTGCCGGAGATGGGATCGGGCACTAGCACGGTGAGACACCACGATGTACCCAGGTTCGGGGCTCTCCATAGAGATACTACCCCTACTCCTGCCGAGCTATGTAAATGAAATTACTCGATCTACAATCAATGCTCCTTGAGCTGTTTACAGAGGAAGGATGAGAAGGCCTATAGCTCTGCTCTCTCCTGCGTCTCTGCGAGGTGGGTGGAATGAAGTAAATGCTCTCGTCCCCCCTCACAGAAGGGGTGCCCGGGGTTCTTATAGGCCGTACCCAGGGTACTAAGGTAACTAGGGACCCAGTTGTAAGCCTCTGGAATGCTGCTGGGGCCCGCCGAATGCAGCCCGCCGGCTGCCTCGGCGTAGACTTGCGGCTTTCCTAGTTTGTCCTGAGAATCTTCTATCTTGTAGGTTTTGAGAGCTCTATACGTAGACAAGCGGCATGTAAAGAGCTTAGTCTTGTCGACCACCCTGTCAGATCGGCGTGGGAGGGGACATCACGCGCCTGACAGATCGGCAATGGGACTTGTCTCCTCTTTCATGCGGATCTCTCGGGATAGAGCATTAATGATCTCGGGACAAGTGCGCCGACCTGGCCCTTGGTCAACTCTTGAGTCTGGTGCTAGCTCAGAGTAGGCCGATTGCGTGCATCCGGCAGCCGATTGCGCCCTCCTGGGCAATCGACAATCGGTCTGCTTAGCTCGGCCCAGATGCTATTGATGGCCCTCTGGAGGTTGCACTTTGTCTTGAAAGGTTGTTTCGCCTGGGTGACCCTACCCCAGGGGTCATTCCCCCGATACCCACCAAAGCAACAAAAGCTATGGGGGAATATGAGAGGAAGAAGTTGGAGAACACCAAAGAATCCAAGATCTAGATCCACAAGGTTCCGCTCACTTAGAGGAGATATGACTTGGTGGAGAATGTAGATCTATATCTCCTCTCTCTTTTCCCTAAAAAAGGAGAAAGAATCATAGGAGGGAAAGAGAGCAAGCAAGCTTCAAGAGGTAAAAAATGGGGGGAAGAACTTGCACAAAACCGGTGGGGACAAAGGAGGAAGAAGACCACCTTTTATAGGTCCCCACGAATCCAACCGTTGTGTACAGTCTCACCAACCACGGTACTATCGCTCTGGGAGCGGAAGTTTCTATCCGAAGTAACGCATGTACGGTACTACCGTGTGTAGCATGCTACTACCACCCCGCGGTACTTCCGAATATTAAGTGCCGCGCTACTTCCGCCGAGTACAGCGGGATTTGCGATAGTAGCACGGTACTAACATCCGGTATTACCGCGGCGCGGTACTACCGTGCTGGGCGCGGTTGATACGTCTCAAACGTATCTACTTTTCCAAACACTTTTGCTATTGTTTTGCCCTCATTCTTGCATGATTTGGATGAAACTAACCCGGATTAACGTTGTTTTCAGTAGAGCTGCCTGTATGGTTTATTTGTGCGCAGGAAAATGGATTTTTAGACGCCCCAGAAAATTCCCAGAAAAATACCAGAAAATCCACGCACCCGAAGGAGCCAGATGCCAGAAGTGGGACCAGAGGGGAGCCCTGGGGGCCCCAGGCGCCCCCCTGGCGCGGCCAGGGGTGGTGCCGCGCCCTCTGGTCGCCTGGGCTGCTCCCCCCTCCTCTGGTGCCCTACCGAGACTCCTATTTATCCCCGTGACGAGAAAACCCCAGAACAGAAGTCGTTTTCCCAGTTTCCGTCGCGGAGCCGCCGCCACCCTCT
Organism: Bromus sterilis; assembly: GCA_950022295.1. Lineage (NCBI taxonomy): Eukaryota > Viridiplantae > Streptophyta > Magnoliopsida > Poales > Poaceae > Bromus > Bromus sterilis. The sequence goes on from OX465597.1 coordinate 284,590,863, forward strand.
GTTCTTCTTCGGGAGGGCTAATCTGGAGGCTGATTTGGCCTCCGGAGAGGGGAGATCGTCGCCATCGTCATCACCATCGCCACTCCATCCATCCTCCATGACTTCTCTTCATATGTGTGAGTAATTCCCTGCTGTAGGCAAAGGGGATGGTAGGGATTGGATGAGTTTAATCATGTAATAGTTCGTCAGATTGTTGGGGGCATGTTGCCTATCATCTACTTTGGTGTTTATCATCTTTGCTACAATTCGTTGTTCTTAATGCTTGTCACTTTGGGCCCGAGTGCCATGTTTTCAGATCTGAACCCTATGTGTTTTCATGAATATATTTGTGTTCTAGATCCTATATATGAGTTGTATGCACCTATTATGGTCCGGAACCGGCGATCCCAAAGGTGACAGCTTGGGACACCAAAGGGGATGGTCCATAATTTGAGGATTCCATGTATCCATTGACTTTATTGCTTTGTTCCGGTGCTCTTTGACAGGAGCACCTTAATCTCCATAAGTTCCTTTTGGCCCCGTTCGTAGCGGGATGGTAGGACAAAAGATGTTGTGCAAGTTCTTATTGCAAGCACGCACAACTACCTACGGGATACATGCCTATTGTTTGATATTTTCCTAGATGATCATTGCTTTTCTGTGTGCCTTGCCCCGTGTTAGAATCTATTATATGTTTACTCTCATCCATGCATCGCCCAACCATCCATCTCCCTAGCCTACAGTGTTTTTAATCCTGCTGGTTATTAGTTGTTACTTTTTGCTATTTACTTTTGCTGTTGCTATCATCACTATCATATTATCGTCACCACTTATCTATCGTTGCAAGCAAGTATATTTCAGGTGCGGTTGAATTGACAACTCAACTGTTAAAGCTTATAAATACTCTTTGGCTCCCCGTGTGTCCAATCAATAAATTGGGTTAACTTACCCGCGAAGACTATCTCGATCCCTTACGCCTGTGGGGCATCAGCGGTACTACCGCCCCACGGTACTACCGAATATTAAGTGTCACGCTAATTCCGCCGAGTCCATTGGGATTTGCAGTAGTAGCACGGTACTAACATTCGATACTACCACGGAGCGGTACTACCGTGCTGGGCGTGGTACTACCGCCCTGGTGAAACCAGGGAGCCCTGAGCACATAACAGATGAACTCCAAATGAAACATGCAAACCCTAAACTGCCATAACTTCTACAAATGAAATCCGATTAAGGAAAACTCAAGCTTGATGGAAATATTTAGAAGAGGAAAGAGAGAAATGCCAAACAAATAGAGGTGTGAAACCTCTAACCGAGAAGAACCGGCAATTCTCCCACATCGAAAAACACAAGAGAAGATGCATATGAAATCCATTTTCGATGAACATGAGCTTGTCATGAAGAAGACCACATGCTCAAAAACTCACAAAGAGAAAAGCCAAACAAGAACCAATAAAGATGGTGCCAAGGATGCAAAAAGGATTGAGCTCTCCACGAACGACTCAGCCTAGCCTACAACCCGGTCTCCTAACTACCACCAAGAGACCGGTAAACTAGACACCTATCTATGCCAAACCTTTGTCTTGCGCATAATCCACTTGAGATTGATGATGACGATCATGCCCGCCTTAAGTTGGAACATCTTTCTCGATTCCGCCGGCTCGATGAAGACTAGTAGATTGCTCCCCCATACTCCATTATGGGTGAGCCTCTTTTAGGTACATCTTCACCAGACCATTAGCACCAAATGGTCGGCAAGCTCCAAGCATATGATATCTTCGTGATGCTCCTCTTGAACTTGCACACAACACCTTGACCAATCTTTGGATAGCTCCATGAAAAGCACATTGGTCAACACATTATGTTCATCTTTCAACCTTGAAGCCAACATATGATCTTCAAAAGTTTCCTATGGAAAAACCTTAAAGTATAACTCAAGGAAACCGTTAGTCCATAAAGATTGTCATCAATTACCAAAACCAAACATGAGGGCACATGCCCTTTCACCATGGGTACTAAAACCATCTTGTCATTAGAGAATACTGTACAATAAAAGTCTCACTCTCCCGCCAAACTTATAATGCAAACATTATAAGATAATGAGTGGTATGTCAAAGCAAGTTGACCATTACCAGTTGCGAAGGAACATATGAATCTGAACGGACACAGATCGTTGACGAAACCTCTTCCATGAGCAGCACGATCGATAAACACTTATGTGATAAGGTGATTATGATCGTATAATATGAAGCTAGATTATTTGCTCTCTAGTGCAAGTGGGAGACTCTTGGATATATGATCAAGAGGCAAATAATATATGATTATTTCAATACATCTAAATAAGTTCATAACCAGTTTCATACCGTGCTAGAACTATATTAGTGCAACAATGATACATGTGTGTGATGGCACTGAAGTAGTGCTCCTCGTTGGTCACCCCAAGTGGAAGGTTGGATGTAGCATAACAGTAAATTTTCCTCGGTGAAGATACCAACGTTTATCTCCGGGGACTACTGCAAGTAGGTGTCAACGGCGGCAGAAATTAAGTTACCGAGTTGAGACAAGTTGACGTGGACCTGAACACACAACGAGTAACTTTGCTCCAAACGAGTTCAGACAGGTTGTCAATCTCTCCGGCCTTGTTGTTTACAAAGGATCAAACGCAAGGGTAGATAGTAGTGATAATTGCAACGAAAAGTAAAAGCAGTAATTAAAGTGGAGGTGTAAACAGTGGTGGAAATATGGACCGGGGTCCCATAATGTTGACTAGTGATGTCTCTCTCCCAAAAGAAGATAAAACAACTAAGCTGGGTGAACAAATTACAGCTGGGCAATTGACTGAATTATAAATGCACCACAATTCTAATTATGCTACTTGAAAGTTAGAGCCTCCAAAGTATGGGAAGTACGCCAAGACAAGTAGACCTAAATCCATCTGCATCTACTCACTAATCATCCACCTTGAGATATCTATCCAGAACATCTCGCTGGTATTAAGTTGCCTGCCCCACCCAAAGTGTAAACTCATAGAAACAAACAACGGCATTAACAATCTATGCATAAGGTAAACAATCCTTGCAACCGCGGTTACAAGAACCGTTGTTTTCTCCCTGGTGGCAACAACACATCCCCTAGTCTCATGTTTCTGTCACTCAAGCTAGACATCGGTGGGCATGAACACACAATCATGCATAACACTCCCTCTTGGAGTTACTATCTACTACTTGGCTAAATCAATAAAAACGGAGAACATGCAAGAATTACTCAAGAACAAAATATAAAAGGTGAACCAAATATATAACTCATCTATGAAGATAATCTCATAATCCATCGGATCCCAGCAAACACAACATAGCAACAGCAGGAAAATTACATAGGTGCCATGATCATGTAGGGAAACTCACAAGGACTAAGAATTGAAGAATAAGATTGGAGAGAATACATCACATAGCTACTGTTCATGGACCCATGGTCCAATGGGGACTACTCACGACACATCCGGGAAGCGGCCATGTTGGTGGAGAAGCTCCCGGAGGTCAATCCTCCCTCCGGCAGGGTGCCGGGAAGAGGTCTTCTGGTGCTCCCGATCTTCGAAGTGCGGCGGCGGCAGAACAGAGAGGTAACTCGCGATGCGGGGTTCTCCTCGAGGGTTTTTGGTACGAGGAGGTAATATAGGCCGAAGGGGGCAACCAGGGGTGTCCCCACCTCCCAGGTGCCCTGGTGGCGCGGACAGGGGTGGGGCCGCGCCACCTGGCCGCCTGGGAGGGGGGTGGCACCCCTCTGGCTCCCCTTCGGTGATTCCAGAAGCTTCCGTCTCGCTGATTTTTATTCTGTTTTTTCTGGAATTTTTGGAGCTCTAGAAATTGGGGTAAAATACTTGCAAGTTACAGACATCAGCAGACAGAAACTGGCACCAGGTGCACTGATTTAGTAGGTTACTACAAATATGTGTAAAATGATATGAAAGTGTAGAAAAACATGTAGCAATGTCACATAAAAGTGCACGGAACAAGAAAAAATTATAGATATGTTTGGGACGTATCAACATCCACAAGCTTAATTCTTGCTCGTCCTCGAGTAGGTAAATGATAACAAAAATAATTTATGTGGTGACATGCTAACACACATATAAGAACTTCAAAGTAAAGAAAGTAAGATGTGCAATTAAAGTCAAGATAATAACAAGCAAGAGTCTATATCTAGTGTTGAAACTAGCAAAGCATGAACATGAAGGTGCAAGAGCTCTCGCTGTCCTTGACTCGAATGTCTCCAAAAGTTGTTTGCGTGCAAACAATGGGAAATAGGATTAGAGGATAAAATAAAATATATATAGTTTAATTGAGAACTCAATCTACTAAATTTCACATTTGGTCTCCTTCGGGATCTTATTTTGACTCATCCCACACCACTAGTCAGGTACAAGTCAAACTGATCATCTTCCTTTCGACTTTGAGCACTCATGCATTGGATGAGCGTGAGAAAGATACGTTGGCACTAAGGATGGCAAAGAGAGAAATGATGGGGAAGGAAGACAAAAATGTGTGAAAGGATCACATCAATGAGGACAATCATAGGCGAGAGAAAGCCAAATGATAGATATGATGTGAGGAGTAGGGATTGCCATGCAATGGATGCACATATGAGCTAAGGTAAGCTCTACAATGGAACTAGTGGGGGTGCATCCAACTTGCTTGCTCATGAAGACCTAGAGCTCATTGGAGGAGGCTCATCCTTGGAATATGCAAGCCAAGTTCTGTAGTGTAATGGTCCCCACATAGTTATGCATGAATGATAATATCTATGGAGTACAAGTATATAAATGGAGTACGAGTGTGGATATTTCAAAAGGAATAGCAGTGTTGCCCCCTTCTCTCTTTTTATTTTTTTCTCCTTTTTCTATTTTTTTGTATTTTTGTGGCCTCATTGGCTCTTTCTATTTATCTCTTTGGGATCTTTAATTTGTCCTCTTTGGGATCTTTAATTTGTCCTCTTTGGGATATGTTCCTCAATTCAGGGCAACACTCTATATTTTACAATAATATAGAAAATCTTCACACTTTACAAGAAGTAGTCAACATAAAGAAAGATGAAAACTATCATGATGTAAGAAAATGTATGCCTCTGCCGGTGTAGCATGATATGCAATGATACTAGCGTGTCATGTAGCAATAATATGGGCAAGGCCCAACTAGCATGCGGCTCCTCGATCAATAAAAAGCATGTAAGGCATGAAGATCAAGTCATGAGATGGTGGATGTTGCATGGTAATGTATCTCGGAAAGGCTATGGAAATGCCTTGATAGGTAGGTATGGTGGCTGTTTTTAGGAAGATATAAGGAGGTTTATGATGACAGAACGTATCATCCCAAGGGTTTGGATGCACCGACGAAGTATGCACCAACTCTCAAGATGAGAAATGGAAATGCATGGTATCAAAGAGGCTAGCAAAATATGGAAGGTGGAAGTTGTTGGGAATGTGCCCTAGAGGCAAATAAAATATGTTTTATTAGCATATTCCATTAGTTCGTAATAAGTTTTATACTGTGCTATAACTGTATTAAGAGGAAACATTAATGCACGTGTGGTATAAAACAACCAGGTCCCTAGTTAAATCTAGTATACTAGTCTATTGGGCAATTGTTGATCAATGTTTCCTGATCATGAGACAATTAAGTCTATTGACAATGGGGTCATGTCATTGGGAGAATGATATGATGGACACACACCCACAAGGAATGTTGCAATGTGATCCAGTCACATAGTTCAACATTGCGATAACTATAACGTAGTGACCAGATCCTTTGACCGTAATGATCATACGTAATTGCTATCTATGAGGATGCTTTGATTTGTAACCCACCGCCTGACTGAAATATGCTGGCCATAAAGATGCACTTTGGGTATTCCGAAGTAGATATGTTAATGAGTATGAAAATAGATCAAAGCGGGATTTGTCCATCCAAGTGAAGGATAGGTACTCTGGGCCCACTCGGTGATATTGCATCATAAAGTTGCAAACGTGTGACTAGGTCACGGGGTTGCAATATCACGGGAACGAGTAAACATGTTTCTCGGTAACGAGGATGAACTAGGTATATTGGATACCGACGATCAAACCTTGGACAAGCAAAGTACCGCTGGACAAAGGGAACATGCTCAACGTTAAACGTATCCAACAACGATGAAGTTTCATTCGATGGAAGCGCAGGGGCCATCTAGGATTGTAACCAGATCTGATCGATGGTCATTAATCAAGAGAGTGTCTTGATCATGTCTGTTGTTTCCCGGACCGTAGGGTGTCAGACTTAAGGGTATTCGACGCATTAAGAATAGATTCAGGATCGCTGGAGAAATAAGATAGAACTTCGAAATCATTTCACAGGGGAGACGAAAAAAATTCCGTAGTTACGAATTGTTCGGAAAGTTTTTTAGATATGTTTTATTATTTAATTAAATGAATTAAATATTAAAATATAATTTAAATAATGAAATATAATGGAATATTCCTAATGGGTCACATTGGGCCCATTAGGGGAAAAGGCTCTTTGTTTTTTCTTTGAAAGAAAGAAAAGAAAAAAAGAAAAAAGGAGGATGAGTGGGCGCCATGGGCTAGGTGGTAAATTTAGTACCACCTCGCTTAGCTATGTACCTGCGTAATCCCTTTCCCCCCTATATATAGATGTGGAGGGTGCCCCTTTTTCAACACAGAAAATTCCAGAAAAATACAGATAAATTCTTTTGATCTCTCTCTCCCTCTTTCTCCCTCCTTTGAGCGGACTCCCCTTGTTTGGAGTCTGCACTAGGTTGGAGGTTTCTCCACTATATGGACACCGTCGTGCTTCTGGGATCTGAATCCATCTTCTTTCCTCTGCTCGCCTGATTCAGAGCCCGGAGGGAACTTCGGGTACACTGTATGTGTGTAATCCCGCGATGCGCTACACTTGTGGTGCTACTTCATCGTCGTGGCCCTATCGCGGTGTCTTCACCGACAGCGCTCCGATGGGGACGCAATCCCGTCATCAGTCTCAAGGACCAGGTGGGTATTAGAGTCGTTGCGGAGCTGCGCGGCATCGAGGATTTCCGGTACGACTACACCAACCACGTTCACGCGGGAACGTTTCCCTCTTAACGGACGACATACTGGTATGTGACCTATTCCATCTGTTACTTGCATCACCATAACATAGGTCTTGGGATTGGGTATCGTAGGTTATGAAAAAATTGTGTTTTCTGCCCCGAACCCCAACAGTGGTATCATGAGCAAGGCTATGTGTAGATATGTTGTACGGATATAACACATCTAGTATGTGGCATCAATTCTCCAATTGTTACCCTCCCACGTGTACTCGTTTAGCATTGCGGCAATGTCCTGATGAAGCGGCCCGACCGACCTTACGCGTTTACGTGAGACTGGTTCCACGCTTGAAATATGGCTTGTACCATAAGTGGCTTTGGGGATGTATGTCTCTCTAAAATTAGCTTTGCAAATACGTTTGCAACGGAGGGCCCCGACATGGGTGTAATAGAGACAATTGCTGAGTTTTTGTGTTGTATGTTCGTAGGCATAGAAACGGTTCTATCTCGAAAGCCCTAGCAGCCACGTAAAACTTCCAAAAGATAAAGTAGAGGCATCTAAACTTTAATTTGCAGGGGGCATCATAGTTAATATGATTTATATTGTTGCATCATGTTTTGCTAATATGTTAGATATACGACGATAGCATTATAGGATGATCCCTCAGTAATCCAACAAAGGTCCTTCCTTAGTGAGGCACCATCTGGAAAGATCCGCATTATGGATGCATCACATGTCACGCGGGTGTCAAACATTTTAACCTTCAAATGAGATGGGTGGAGCAAGCCTAGCATGTCCAGAAACATGGCCTTGCATACGCGACATATAATCACTAAGGTTATTGTGGCAAGCCTCGCATATGCAGATATGGCCTCGGGACACAAGAGACCGAAAGGTCGAGCATGAGTCACATAGATGATGTGATTGGCATGATGGCCTAATTTGAGAATATAGTGATGGTCGTGTCACACGGGGGAGGTATAGTTCTCAAGGATCGTGTAATCACTTAGAATAAACTATGAGGGATGTTTTTCTGAGTGGGAGTTCCAGAATTGTTTTAACACATGACCTCCATATTATGAACTTAATCTTCATGTCTTAGCAAATATCAATGTAGATAATGTCATACCCAAATGTTTAAAACTATGGCTCTTTTAGTGTGATGTAGAACTTAAAGTAAATGGGTCTTACTTCATTGATGTTTACCAACACCATTAGAGACATACTCATTAGTAATGACTTGCTAAACGTAATATGAGAACTGCTGGGAGATACACTTGATAACTCCACAATTAAGGAAGATGATGATGAGTATCGTACTCACCGTCACTTATGAATGACTGTCCAATACACCATACCCCATTCTATGGAATCTGAATTGTGAATGCATGTTAATGACACCAACACGTATGAAGTGCTAGGTGAACTTAAAAGCACTAACTCACAAATCAGAGCAATGTAATATGAGTATATGGAAGGGGTTTATTTCAACCGTGGTGGAAGGAACAACCTGCTGAGAAAATCACGTGGAAAATGTATAAGATACATGAACACCTTGCGTACAACTTGGACTACTGAATGACTGGTTACTTTGCGATAACTGGGATGTCATGGTCAAATTTGAGACTCGTTCACCTGTCATGAGATCATGGTCAAATTTGAGAACTTTTAAAGGTAGAACCAATGCAAGAATAGTCATTGACGGAGAAGGTATATTTGATATACGAGTTGTAAATGTCTTTCCCCACAACATACTAATTGCGGCTGATTAAGTATTTGATACTTGAACATGCTGCTTCTAGAGTGTCTTGGAAGGGATGAGTTGACAATGTGTGCTGACAATAATCAAGACAGTTGACGGTCGACAACACTCTCCTCTACATCTATCATTTGATTAATATATGAATAAATTTATGATCGTTTTGAATGTGAACATTATTAGTGTGTTCTAACAGCCCAGATTTCACAAAAATTAAAAAAAATTGTTTTCGGTGAGAATTGTTTGATTGTCTGATTTGTTTGCGGTGTTTGCATCCCCGATATATCGATCGACGATTATTTTTCCCCCTCTTATCTCGTACCGAACGGAGACATACCCTTTCCACCCTGACACTCGGCCTTTGCGACACCGGGTTTCGCCCGATCAGCGTCGCGAAAACCGGCACAAGACCAGCCGAAGCCAACGGAACAAAAACCTCGTTTAATAATTAAACGGGTTATTTTTATAGCGTGCCAGAAAGTGTTCTCGGAACGGTTCTAGCGCTAGGTGAACGCCGCCGGCTCGACGCACTGATCGCGCAGTTCGAAGTTTTACCCGAATCAGAGGTCCCGCGGACCCCCGGCGGTCAGAAACGTAAACACCGCGCGCGTGAGAGAAATACCGGGGATGTTTTTGCAAACTACCAGCCACCTGGGCTATATAAAGACCACCACTCTCCCACCCCTTTCTAGGGTTTCCCTAGCCTAAAAATTGCAGCCACACCCCCTCATAATTGCCCCAAATCTGCCTAACTGACCCCAAATCTGGAAACCCTAGCCTCTCCTCTGATGTGGACCGTCAGATCACAGATCTGACAGCCCAGAAGCCGTCACGTGTCCCTCTGGCGCTCCCACCGCTGCCCCAGCGCCGCCGGGCCCAACCGGGCTGAACCGCCGCCTCCAACCACTATCGCGTCCCGTGCAGCACAACCGCCGCCGGCCGGCGAGCCGCCGCGGCCGCGCGCGCCCGCTTGGCTCCCCGCCGCCTCGCCTCTCCTCCTCCATGCGCCACCCTCCTCTCCTTCCCATACCTTCTCTGTCTCTCTCCCTGTAGATCATGTCGGCCGCCGTCGTTGGAGCCGCCGGAGCTCGAGTCGTCGCGCCTCCATGGAGTTCGTCGCCCCGAAGCCGCCATCCACCGGATCCGGCCGCCCACGACCTGCTGCGCCCCTCCCGATCATCCTCGTCGGCCCCTCTACCACGCGCCATAGCGCCGCCCCTTGCCGGCGTCGAAGGCGCCGCCGCCGACCACCCCGATCCCGATCTGGTGCTGGATCGGGCACCAACCGCCACCGGACAGCAGCCGGCCTGCCATCCCGAGCCGGCCCATGGCGCCCCTCGGCCCACGGCCTCCTCCTGCGCCCAGGGCGCTCCCCTGTTAACTGACGCCCACAACCGCCAAGCTGGGTCGGCCCATGGTGAGCCAGCCCGAGCGCCTTTCTCTTTTTTTTAATGTTTTTTTCCTTTTTCTTATTTCCTGTTATTTTGCTAAGTCCCTGGTAAATATGTTGCTGATTCAATGTTGTGCTGCGATTAACGATTAAACCGTAGCTCGTATCGCGTTGCGCCCAAAAGGAAAATTGCTTAGAATTGTGTTTACTTCAATCCATCTTTTTTTGAGCATTTTGATTTGAGGCCATCTTGATGTTGTTAATCTGTGTTGAAGTGGGCATCAGGCCATTAACTGTTGCCAAATCCTGTTAAGTGCTGCTGTTATTATTTTATTGCAACTTTGGTTGATGATTGTGACACATCCATGAGGCCTATTGCATTGATTCTTTTTGCATACTGTTAAGCATCATGTCTACTTTCATTATATGTATTGCATTGTCATGATATGTTTGCTGGTCATCTAGTTATTGAGCTCCAAAGTTGCTATGCCACTGTTTTTGACAGCCACCTCTATTTTTCTCTAAGTCTCTAACGTTTCGAGTCCATGTTGCATGCTTAATATCTTTTGATCTGTGATGCCTATGACCTTGATTCTTGTTTGTACCTGATCACCATCATGTCTAGTTCATGCTCATATATTGCTATGTCATGTCGCTGCACTTTTGCATATAGTTTTTCTCCTGTTTATATAGCATGAAAATAACAGTTTCTGCCATGTTTTACTGATTTTCACTAAGTCCTAGACCAGTAATGTTTTATTGCATTTTGCATGGGCTATAACTAGTTGTTCATGATGCCTATTTTCATGATTCTTTTTTCCATGCCTTCCCTGCCATGTCTAGTTTAGTTGCATATCATTTGTGAGCATGTTTGCATTCATTATCCTGTTTATGCATTGCTCTAAATTGTGCTTCCTGATGTTGGCAGATTGTGCCCGTAACTTGTTTTGCTTGTATCTTTTTAACCGTAACTCCGTTTGAAGTGTTCTTTATATGTAACTTGATTTGTTTTTCGTGTAATTTGTGTTTATGCTATTGTTTTCTGTTGTTAACCAACCTAAAATATGGTTTAGGACAGAACAGTACCAAATCTTTTAATTGTCGTGCGAAACTTAGTGTTATGCCGTGTTTAGGTTGTGCGTCACTTAAATTGACTAGCATAGATAGTTTATGTTATGCTTCACCTCTTGCCATGTTTGTGTGCTATGCCATGCTTTCTTGAGTTGCCATGTTAACAACCTTTGTTGATCACCTGTAGCTAAACAACTTGAACCGTTGTAAATGTGCGGTATCGTCGTGAGTGACGAGTACTCCACTTAACCTGTTAGTAACCTCCCTCGACGGTAGGTGCGATGTCTCGTGTTCCCTTATTGTTGATGCTTGCTCGTGTTTGCTTCATAGTAATAGAGTGCTTGCTCGTTGATTGATTTCCAGTGTTTACCCTCTTGTGTGCTTCCGCGGGTACCTCTCGGAGACGTTGCGAGCTTGCGATCAACTACACCTTCGGAACCCGACTTATCAACAGGCAAGGACTATACATTACTTATGATCCATTATATTTCAACCAACAGTTTGCATGCTAGTCTACGATAGGTTCGTTGTTTGATCCTACCACATGTTTACAACCTTTTTCAAACCGATACAGCCATGTCCACTCCCAGCAAACCATCTACTTCTATGTTACTATTGCTCGTTGCTCAGCTCCTGCTTAGTATGCATGCTTAGGATGCTACGATGTTACCCTGTTACTCCTTGGTTTGGGCTATCACATTGTTATATTGTTGTGGATGATATGATTATTATAATGTTGACTATATTCGGCGAAGGATGGAAGGTCTAGGCTATCCCGCCCCGACGCTTTGTTCCATTCGAGTCACCTAGGATCCGAGTTTCGTGTATTGGTTTTAAGACTGAGCGTGCCTAAACGCGTGTGGGATTTTATGGGGTACCCTTTTCTTACCTACCTAGCTTCAAACATTTCTAGTGGTGGCCCAAGCTTGTTTTACCTTTTGCAAAACGTGTGTGTGCGAGTGTCGACCTCGCAGATTTTCAAACAACTCGGGCCAGCGGAGACAGAGTTCCTCTGTTGGTACACACCTGGAAGCTAGGGGGCTGCCCACATCTGTTTGGGTAGCTAACCCGACCTCGTCCAGACGGTAGAGGCCAATTCAAGAGCGCGGCCGGCTTTTGAGTTGGATGTCGACTCACCGGGGGCCACCCGGATTTGTTCGTTGTTATCTAGAGGGACCTGTCGTTCCGGATCTCTTGGGACTAAATCATAAACTGGTTGCCTATCATGGGTAGAAATTGAGAGAGATGGGCGTGCGTGCGGAGCCTCGTAATGGGCAGTTGGTACACCCCTGCAGGGTTAAATCTTTTCGAGAAGCCGTGTCCACGGTTATGGACGACTTGAGACCTACTCCTTGTTCATAGACAACAACAACTGAGATAATCTTATTATAACTTGATCAACGTGTGTGTGCCTTGACTGCTTCTTCTTCGTCGGGATGCGAAGAGGAGGACAAGGATAGGATAGGTGTATGCTTCCATAAGTAGCTGATAGCAGACTTGTTGGAGGCGTTTCCTCATCGAATGCTTGGCTTCTTATCTTACTCTCTAGATCGTTAACCACTTCATCAATGCTAGTGCGGCAGCAACCTCACCACTTACCCCATCCTTACCGTAAACTACTAGTTGTCCTAGAATGACGAGTGATGAAGTCCTTGATGGGTCAGATGACCACTACAGTTGGATGCTGAGTACTTCTGTACTCATGATACTACCCCCAAACTCTTTTCAGGGTTATTTGATCGACAAAAGGTATGGTTGGTCGACGTTTCACGTGGGGACTCAACGACGACTTGTTAGGCGGATCCCGGCAGAGGGCCTGGACCCGTGTGGTTATGGGAATCGATGTTTTTCTCTTTGCCACTAGGCATTTGGTTGTAGTCTGTACTCAGACATGTATCTTCGGTTGTTGTATTGTATTAAGGCAGTTGTATGCCGATTGTATGAGATGTTGTATCCTTGTATCTGTAATGTTGTGATATCATGTTGGAAATCCGCGGCATATGGCTATGTCATATGTCGTGGTGGGACCGATATGTGCTTCGTCCCCGGATTTGGATGGAAACATCTAGATCTGGAATAGTACCGCATATCGGGCCTTACATGTGTCTTGCATTTCGCGAAGACTATTATTCATATTAGCGAGTAACAAGTCAGTTGTTATCCTTTTATGAATGATATATTTTATGGTCACATTACGGTTATGAATGAGTTATTTTTATATTGATGATAGTAGTTTGATCATTTATAAGAAATATTGTAAAGCCAAGAATTATCCAAACTTAATAATGACACTACCGTTAAGTCATGAATGGTATGATGAAGTCTTGAGATACTTGATCTCTTGACACATGCAAACCATGCCTATTTAGGTGAGATGGATAAAACCTCGCATTCTGGTAAAACAGAGTTTGCGATTACTGTTGTATATCATACATTGTGATGTATCGTATTTCAGCAAGTAGTGAATTTTGTTATTTCGTGAACTTCATATGTGGACTTGGATGAATATGTTTATTCACTAATGAAACATAAGTCTAAAATAATTTGATGTGATCAAAGGGATTTTCATAATGAAGACGGATATTAAATTAACAAGAAAAGACAAGTCTCTATGATTTGATCCAAGTGACAAGTGCTTTGAGTTAGTCTTGGGCATACAGACTTTTGAAAGTTGTTCCAAAAACTGTGATGTTTTGAGATACTTCAATATTGTTGATGTTCCTAAATATTATAATCATACTATATTAAAGAGTGTCTGGTCTAAGTTATCTCTTACCGAGTTACGTTATTATTGTTTAGAGTTATTAATTTAATATGCAAACACTCATTTCAATATAGGGAACCATACGGGTTCGTGGAAACCAACACTATATAAGTTATGGTGTGTCGTGGTTTCTATGAAGTGTGATTTATATGATAAATTATCTTTGTAGTGTATCCTTAGTAAACTATGGATGCATCTTTCACAACTAGAACCAAAGGAGCAAAACTTGTTTTGCTAAAGTTTGGTGTTTGTCAAGAAATGTTCTTGATGAATGTGTTAATCGAAGAGAAGTAAAAGTACAACCAAGGTAATTGACCTTGCCTCCATATGTCAGAGTAGTGCAACGGAATATGTTCCGGAACCAAAGCTCTGCAATTAGAGGAGAAACTAATGATAATGATCATGATGTTTCGGTTAAAGCTTTTACTTAACAAAGTAGGATTCAAGAATACATATTTGCCATTGTGCAAAATAATATTCATGATTCACTTGTCAAGTTAATGGAACAAGACATACCTACGAACTACGAAGAAGCGATGGTGGACCTAAGTACGAGATATGACTATGAGTCATGAAATCCTATATTGAGTTACATTTAAGATTTGTTGAATCTTATCAAGTAAGGAGGTTACTTGATATTCTCAATAACTTCATGGTTGTAAGGAATAAATGTAAACATCAAAGAAGAACTCAAGATCGATTTGTCATTAAGAATGTTTCTAAAAAATTCAAAAGGTTGACTACAATATGTAGCGATGCTTGAGTCAATGGGATATTCACTATAATTGATCCAAATTGTTATCAATACGGTGACTTCCTCAAATCCTACGTTTGAAGAAGTTTTGTAATTCGTACAACAAGAAGGTTTTTGAAAACATATGGATGATAGTGTCTCGTAACCTGAATTCTCAATTTGATGGATGATCAAAGTGATTTTGGACTTAGCCAAAATGTTGAGAAACATGCATTCGCATGAAACTAAGTGGGAGCTGAATAGTTTCCTAAACTTAATATGTGGACAACATATTTTGAGTGGGAGCCATGGGAGTATTATCCTAGTCTTATATGTGTCTGACATATTTGAGTAGGAGCCATGTGGTTATTATCCTGAACTTAATATGTGTCTGACATATCTGAGTGGGATCTTGATACGTCCCAAACGTATCTATAATTTCTGCTTGCTCCATGCATCTTTTGTGTGATATTTCTATGATCTAGATACACTTTCATACACTTTTGATCATATTTGGACTAACTTATTAACTCAGTGCACCCCAGTGCCAGTTCCTGTTTTATGCTGTTTTTCTATTTCAGGTTTCCCCATATTAAAAGTGCTCCAAAAATTCGGGAAACATTAGATAAAAAATCAGCGTAGAAGAACCTTCCGTAAACAATTGAGTGGGGCTAGAGGGCCACCACCAGGGTCCCAGGCGCCCTGGTGGCGCGCCCTAGGGGCTGGCCGTGCCAGGGGGCGCCTGGACCCCTAGTGGCCCCCCTGGCTGCGCCCTTCGCCTATTTATTCTCCGTGAAGAGATTCTTTCGAAGACAGAAACCCTTTTCGCGATCTCGCCTCTGTTCCGCCGCCGTCGCGCTTCCAAGAACGAGAGCACCAGCAGACCTCTTCCCGGCACCCTTCCGGAGGGAGGATTGACCTCCGGGAGCCTCTCCTCCACCATGGACTCTTCCCAGATGATCCGTGAGTAGTCTACCTTGGACCATGGGTCCGTGATCAATAGCTATGTGATGTTCTCCTCCCCTCTTTGTTCTTCATGGATTAGACCTTGTGAGCTGCCCTACATGATCAAGGCACATATGTAATTCTATCTGCTATTGCTATGCTGAGTTTGATGGGATCTGATGAGTTATGAGACTATGTTCAGTTTGTGATTGAGTAATATATTTGGTTCTTATCTTTTATATTTATGTTCTTGAGTAATTCTAGCATGTTCTCCATTGTTGTTTATTGCTTTGGCCAGGTAGTAGGTAGTGACTCCAAGAGGGAACGTTATGCTCGATTGTGGGTTCATGCCCCTAATGACTAGCTTGAGTGACAAAAACATGAGTCTAGGGGATGTGTTGTTGCCACAAGGGGGAAACAACGGTGCTTGTAACCGCGGTTGCAAGGATTGTTTACTTTACGCAAAGTTATGTTAATGCAATTGTATGTTGCTTTGGGTTTACACTTTGGGTTGGGCTCGCAACTTAATACCAGCGAGATGTTCTGGATAGATATCTCAAGGTGGATGATTAGTAGTAGATGCAGTTGGATTTCGGTCTACTTATTTTGGCGTACCGCCCATGCTTTTGATCCTCTTCCTTTCTTTGTAGCATAGTTAGCATTGCGGTGCGTTTTTAATCCTGTCAATTGCCCAGTTGTGATTTGTTTACCTCACATAACAGTTTTATCATCTTTTGGGAGAGAGACATCACTAGTCAACATCACGGGATACCGATCAATATTCTCATCACTGTTTACACGCTCAATTTATTTCCTGCTTTACTTTCTAGTTGCAATTATTATTGTCCTTGATCCCTTGCGTTTGACCCTTTGTAAACAACAAGGCTGGAGAGATTGACAACCTCTCTGAACTTCGTTGGGAGAAAAGTTACTTGTGTGTGTGTAGGTCCAGGTCAAGGAAGCAACTTTTGTCTAAAACGGTAACATTGTGTCCTTGCCACCTACTTGTAGTTATCGGCGTCCTACGGTAGACACTCTAAACCTTGGCATCTTTGCCAAGGGAAATTTGCTGCTATCCTACATCTCACCTTCCACTTGGGGTAACCAGAAGGTGAGCGACAGGGCTGTTGGGGTTCGCAGAAGAAAACACAAATATTTCTAACTAGCGTTCCCATAACCCAAGATCTAGCTAGCCGTATTACCGTAACGGAAAGTAGTGCGGAAATAACATACCTCGAGGTGTAGTCCGTTGCGCGGGAAACGTTCCCGCAAACGTGGTTGATGTAGCCGATCAAGTTTCACAGCCCCCTGGCTGTGTTGAGCACCCGGATGGGTGTAGTGCCACACGTGCAGTACCTCGTAGTACTCGCACACATACGAGACTCGATGACGATCCAGCGGAGGTGGCGGAAGCAGACCTCCGGACGGAGCTTCGGCAGCACGACGGCCTCCGATTCTAGCAGAGAAGTCTCAATTCCACTACAGGCTCACACTAGGGAGCCCACCGTGAAAGAGACAAGGGAGGGGAGAATACCGGAGAAAACCGATCTCAATTCGGAGTAATATTTATTTTCTCACGAATTTCTGTGTATTAAATATGTGCACCCTGGCTATCTATATATAGGCAGAGGGGAGGGAGTCAACCCCCCTCCCTTAGTGTGACGCCCCCAAAATCAGACCGTGTACAGTAATCATACACACAGGGTACACGACTGAGATTAGGGTGCCACGGTGGTAATATCACAGCACAACACTAAACACAAAAGGATAAACAAATATATTACAATAGAGGGGGTCACACAGACCCGAATATATAAGTCATACAAGCCATAATATCTGAGTACAGACATAGTTAGTCAAGTTTTGCCTTAAGAAGGCTAGCACAAATCACATCAGAGATACAGAACGAAAAGGCGAGGCCTCCTGCCTGGGATCCACAGTACTACTCCTGGTCAGCGGGGAACTCGACGTCGTAGTAGGCGCCTCCGGGGTACTCCTGCTCCTGAGCTCCAACGTCGGCTGCAGCGGCCGATCAGGCAAAACAGTAAAGGAAATAAAGCAGGTGAGTATCTAGTATACCCGCGAGTCTTACGTCCGCTACTAAGCATTATGCATTGCATCAACGGAAAGAAGGGGCTGTATATAGTGGACTGAAGACAGAAATACAGAGCAAGGGTAAGAAGCTAGGCCTAACGAAGACTAGCATCTTCCGACGATGTCTTGCAGCATGAGGTAAGAATCAGCCAACAGTTCATATAAAGCATAAAGTAACAACGAAGCAGAAGTTGCTGCAACATTGTATAGTATAAGTTGTAATGATTAATAATAATAATGCCTCCGAGTTCCCCTCCTCGACTTCCCCGCGAGGAAGAAAACCCGGAACCATACAGTTTAATAATAATAGTTTCTAGTGGTAAGATCCAGCTTCAGCATAAAGCGTCCTGTTACCGTGGACACGGCTATTCGAATAGATTAATCTTCCCGGCAGGGGTGCACTTGTGTTACGCTACACGCACGGATCTCCAGGGTGGCGGGAACCTTGTTAGGGAACGCTCCACCGAGACTATCCGACACTTCCTAGCCCATCTTTCAAACTCAACAGAGAGGTCATCCGCCGGACTATATCCTATGTACGCGGGGCTTTGGACCCTAACCCCGACGTACTCCTGCATGGTGCGTGGCTGGCCGGTGAAGTTAAATCAAAGCAAATACAAATCACACGCCGCGGCAAATAAGACAACACCACTTCCCGGCAATCAGCCCGCGGTACTGCTGACGTCTGAAGAGTCTTCGGACGACACTAAGAAGCGGAGGAGCCCATAACTCGTAGTTCCCACGGGTAGGTAGTGCGTACATGGCATATAGCCAACTCAAGACATTCACTGAACCATTTGGTATTTTAATTAACCTGCGTGACAACCGTTATCGTTGCCTCGACTTAACCGACCCGCGGACAACGACAGCAGCCAGGACCACCAGTACATCGGTGCCTGCCCTGTCGTCCCACCAAGTCACTGCGGTTACCAACAAGGTGAACCGTCTCCTTACCTTGTCTCGCGTGTGCTCCTGGAGGAGCTCGACTTTCGTGGGTTGGTAACTCTCGCAGCCAACGACCAGGGGCCAAGCACACCGGTACACTGGTCGTGCCCTCCCTGTCGTCCCGTCGCAATACCTCTCGCAGGCACCGTTGGGTCGCCTGACTTCTTACCTGAAGGACAACCGTTTACAGGACCCTATGGCGGTAAGACAAAGTCAGCCTCGAGTGGAGTACAAGGATTCCTCCTTGATAGCTCACACTTGAGGTGACTAGGCATAACCCAGATAGGGGCCTTAGACGGTGTCTGCATTGTACCGTACCTGTGCACTTATAATATTTGTATCCGCGTTCACTCCCCTGAGTGATCACGGCCCTCTATCTAATCCTAGCTAACAATGCGCAGGGTTCACTGCTGAATAATGCATAACAATAATAATAGGCAGCATAGGATAAAGGACGGCACATCAAGGGGCGACAAAAATCAGGCTATGCAGTTGAATAGGATTGTAATCGTAGCAGCAGCAGTAACAATGCCTAGTGCAAGAAATGTACGGAAAGATAGGCGATATCTGGGGAAGAGAATGGCTCTGCTTGCCTGCAAGCTCGACGGTAGTAGTAGGGTCGTCGACGACGTAGTCGTACTCAGCAGCGGTGCAGTCGACGGCAGCAGCGGGGTCTACCGAAGATTAAGGGGGGGAGGAAAACAGTAAATACACAGCAATAATATACAAACATATGCATGACATGACAGATGAAAGGTGATCGGTGTTCTAACGCAGTGTAATGCAATATGCTCGGAGCGGGAATTCATCTGAGGATGAACTTCCGGCTCCGGGTGATTACCGGACAGGGTGTCCGGAGGGGGAAGGATCAAGCCGGAGGTGTCGTGGTTACCGGAACAACATAAGGGGGTTGTATCCGTGCTAGTTGAACCATTCCGGACAACATTCGTGTTCGGAATAAATTCATCCGGGCACTCTAACAGTACCGGACAATTTATCGGACAGACGGTCCGGAGGGGGAATGTTCGATGTTTGTTGTGTTAGGGGGGGGTGGTAGACATACGGATAGCGTATTCGTATTCGTTATATTTTTCTGATCAATTTTCATGTATAAAGTTTTTGAATCCGAGTTACGGTTTAAAAGTTATTGAATTTCAAAGTTTAAATCATTTTAAAAGATTCTCTGGATTTTCTTTTATTATTTATTTAAACATTATCCAAAACATTATCCATAACATTATCCAGAACAGTGCTGACATGTGGGACCCACATGTCAGCCTCTGTTATTTATAAAACATATAATTAAATTGGAAAAATGCCTCTGGACCCACCTGTCATACACTGATTACTCATAAACTAATTTAATTAATCTAATAATCTAGTGGGACCCAACTGTAAGTGACACATGTGTTAATTAACAGTTATTTTTATTTAAACAAATGCATGGGTCCACATGTCATACACACAGCAATTAAATTAACCATTTTAATTAAATCAACAGGGGTGGGGCCCAGGTGTCATAGGAGGGGGGGGGTTTAATTTGTCTCTGTTAATATTAACAGTGGGGGGGATTAGGGCTAACAGAGGGGTTAGCCCCCCAATCTAAACTCAACCGGGCTGGGCCCCGCCTGCCAGTGAGCTAGAGCTCACTCCAACGGCTGCCGGCGGCGAGCCGTGCCATGGCCGGCGTCCCCGAGCTCTGTTCCGACGAGAAAACGGCACGGGAGGCAGGGGAATCGAACGCCCGCGACGCCGTGCATCGGGTTGTGCCGAAACCGCGAGCTGGAGCGGCATGTGGCCGCGACGGCGAGCCCAGCCACGGCGGTCGGAGCAGAGGTGTCGTGGGGAGGGCGAACTAGCGCGCGAAACGAAGGGGAAGAGGGGGCGTTCGACTCGTGCGCTCACAGGGGTCCGGAAGAGGAGCTCGAGGGGGCCGTTGGCGCGGCGGCGGCGACGAAATCCAAGAAATCGCGGCGGCGGCCGAGCTTGAAGATGAGCCCGATTCGGCGTCGTCGACGAGGCTTGGCTCGATTCACTGCACTCGGAGACGGAGCAGACGACGAGAACCCTCCCGGACAGCTTCTTGCGCCCGGTGGTGGCCGTTGGCCGCGCGGGCGGCGGAGCCGTGGCCACGGGTGCGCCGAGAGCTGCAGGGGAGAGGAGGGGAGACTTGGGGGGAGGGGGCAAATGGGCAGGGGAGGAGCGCCAGGGGGGGGCTCGGTCTTATCTCCATGGGGGGGGGCAGGTGAGGAGGGGGAGCAGGTGAGGAGGGGGGCCATGGCGTGGCCACAGTGCCATGGCCATGCCCTCGGACGGGGGTGGTTGGGGAGGGGGAAGAAGGAGAGAGAGAGGCTGCGGGTGGGCCAGGTGGGCCATGTGCCCAGGGCGGGTTATAGGGTTTTTTTTATTTTTCCTATTCCTTTTCTTTTCTGATTTCTCTTTTGGTAATTTATTTTCCAGCTTAGGCATTTTTGTAAAATGTGTTAGGTGTCCCAATATTAGTATAACATTATAAGCCAGTGTCACAAAAGTTTTTGTAACAAAATAAATTCATTAGGTATTTCTTTTAATTATTAAATGCCCAAAGTAGGGGTTTTAACCTACTGTTTGAATTGTTTGGAATTTTCTGCAACTCCAAAAATTATCAAAGTTGGTACAACATCATTGTAATGATTTTAGGCAATTTACAAAAATAGTTCCATGATTTTTGGAGCAACTTTATTTGAGCACTTTTGTTTTATTTTCCATCTGAGGTTGTTTCATCTAGGGTTTGATTTCTTGATGAGCAAGATACATTTGGCTTGGGGATTTGATCCCAAGGGCTCAAGTAAAAGGTGCATGGGGTGTTTGATCATGAGCCTCACAAAGTTTTATCAGGTACCAGGGAGATCAAACAGTGATAATCCAACAGTGATGATCAACAGTGATGATGATTACTGTTACAGCAACTGAGGGTGTTACAAATCTCCCCCACTACAAGAAATCTCGTCCCGAGAATTTAAGTGGTAGTGAGGAAAAGATCGGGGTATTCATCGCGAAGGCGATCTTCGCGTTCCCAAGTGGCTTCATCTTCAGAATGATTCGACCACTGAACCTTGAGGAACTTGACGGTCTTGTTGCGGGTTCGGCGTTCAGACTGATCGAGAATACGGCTCGGATGTTCTCGATAAGTCAAGTCTTGTTGCAGCTCGATCATATCATGCTCCACTTCGCGGATAGGATCCTTGAAGCAGCGACGGAGTTGCGACACATGGAAGACATCGTGGACTTGGGAGAGGTTCAGCGGCAATTCCAACCGGTATGCCACGGGTCCACTCCTAGAAAGGATACGGAACGGGCCAATGTAGCGAGGAGCCAACTTGCCCTTGATACCGAAGCGATGAGTGCCCCTCATGGGAGTGACACGAAGGTAAGCGTATTCACCAGGTTGATACTCCATTTCACGGTGTTTGCGGTCATAGTTGCTCTTCTGGCGGGACTGAGCGGCCTTCAAATGTTCACGGATGACGTGAACTTGGTCTTCAGCTTGCTGAATAATATCCGGGCCAATGAGTGCACGTTCCCCAGTTTCTGACCAACTCAGAGGGGTCCGACACTTACGCCCATAGAGAACTTCATAGGGTGCCATCTTCAGACTAGCGTGGTAGCTATTGTTGTATGAGAACTCGGCCAATGGAAGAGATTCCTCCCATTTCTTACCGAAGGAAATAACACAAGCTCGAAGCATGTCTTCCAGCACTTGATTGACTCGTTCGACTTGGCCCTGTGACTGGGGGTGATAAGCGGTGCTGAGATCTAGGATAGTCCCCAGAGCTTCTTGGAAACTCCGCCAATATCTGGAGGTGAAAAGGCTGCCGCGATCTGAACTGATCTCCAACGGAATACCGTGGAGCGACACGATTTGGGCGATATACAATTCCACTAACTGAGCCGCCGTGATCTTCTCCTTGACTGGTATAAAGTGAGCAACCTTGGAGAACCGGTCGATGACGACAAAGATAGCATCGTTACCTTTCTGTGATCGGGGAAAACCGGTGACGAAGTCCATCTGAACTTTGTCCCACTTCCATACAGGGATTTCAGGTGGTTGTAGCTTTCCAGAGGGTTTTTGATGTTCCCCCTTGACGCGACGGCAAACGTCACATTCAGAAACATATCGGGCAATGTCTTGCTTCATGTTGGGCCACCAGAATTGCTGACGAATGTCTTGGTACATCTTGGTGCTCCCAGGATGAATGGACAACGGGGTATCGTGAGCCGCTTTCATGACCTTCGGGGTCATATCCAAGTTCTCATGCCTGCCCTTGCTGTGAGTAACCACTAAACGGTTCTGGTAGAACGCCGCACCATTACTATCAAGGGTGAAGGGTGAGGGTCTCCCATTGGCGATATCGCGCTTAATCTTGTGTACGAAATCATCATAGAACTGTATACACTTGACGGATTTGACGAGATCCAGTTCAATGACCAGGTTATTTGCACGACCTTGAGGAACAATCTCGAGGTTCAACTTCTGAAAATCTTCATACAGAGGTGGTTGTTCTAGCCGCACCTCAAGTTCACTACAGTAAGCTTTACGGCTCAGGGCATCAGCCATCACATTAGCTTTGCCAGGGGTGTAATGAATATCCGTGTTAAAATCGGCTATTGTCTCGAGCCATCTCTGTTGGCGGAGATTCAGGTCGGGCTGAGTAAACATGTATTTCAGGCTTTGGTGGTCGGTGTAGATCTCGCAACGATTACCAACGAGGTAATGTCGCCACAGCTTCAATGCATAAATTACTGCTGCCAATTCGAGATCATGTGTTGGTTATTTGTCTTCGTGAGCACGCAACTGACGAGAGCCATAAGCGATCACCTTGCGCTCTTGTAATAGGACACAGCCTAATCCTTGACGAGACGCGTCGCAATATATCACGAAGTCCTTCTGAGTATCAGGGGGAGCAAGCACCGGGGGAGAAGTTAGCTTGTCCTTGAGGGCTTGAAAACTTTCTTGACATTTATCTGTCCACTCAAACTTGACGCCTTTGTGAAGTAGATTAGTCAGAGGCCTGGCAATCTTGGAGAAATTCTCGACGAAACGGCGGCAATAGCTAGCGAGTCCGAGGAAACTGCGGACTTGCTTGACGGTCTTGGGAGGAGTCCAGTCAAGAATAGCCTGGATACGTTCTGGGGTGACGGCAATGCCATCCTTGGAAATCACATGTCCAAGGTAGGTTACTTCGGGAAGCCAGAACTCACACTTAGAAAACTTAGCGTAGAGTTTGTGTTCTCGAAGCTTCTCCAGTATAAGACGAAGATGTTCAGCATGTTCTTCTTCATTCTTGGAATATATCAATATATCATCCAGATAAACCACGACGAACTGGTCGAGGTACTCCATGAAAATATAATTCATCAATCTGGAGAAGGTGGCTGGAGCATTGGTTAAGCCAAAGGACATGACAATGTACTCGTATGAACCATAACGAGTAATGAAGGCAGTCTTCGGAATGTCCTCATCACGGACTCGGATTTGGTGATAACCCAACCTCAAGTCGAGTTTAGAAAACACCTTGGATCCGGCAAGTTGATCATACAGATCGTTGATCCGGGGAAGTGGGTATTTGTTCTGGATGGTGGCTTGGTTAATGGGTCGATAATCTTGGACCAACCGGTTTGTCCCATCGCTCTTCTTGACAAAGAGCGAAGGTGCTCCCCAAGCTGAGGAACTGGGGCGAATGAATCCTTTCTGAAGTGCCTTGTCGATTTCCTCCTTAAGTTCAAGGAGTTCATGTGGCGGCAACTTGTAAGGACGCTTGGCAATAGGAACAGTGCCTGGCTTCAAGTCGATGACGAATTCAACTTCTCTGATCGGGGGTATTCCCGGCAGTTCTTCTGGGAAGACGTCGGGAAAATCGCGAACGACCGGAACGTTCTCGATGTCTTTCAAAGGTGAGACATTCAAAGCATTCATCATAAAGATCTGTGTTTCAGCATTACGGGTCACTCGGGCGGTGTGGTTAACAATCCCACCGGAGGGGTGAAAAAGCTGTACAGACTTGGTGCCACAATAAAGTGCGGCATCGTGGAACTTCAACCAATCCATTCCCAGAATGAGGTCTATGGTGGAAGACTTCAGAACGATGGGGGAAGCACGGAAATCAATCCCTTCAATTTCAACAATGGTTCCGGGTACTATCTTGGTGGTTTGACATTGGCCTATCGGGGTGCGGACAACCATCGGTGGGTTCATATCCTCAAGCGTAAAATTATGCGACAATGCAAATGCTTCCGACAAGAATGAATGCGATGCTCCTGTATCGAATAAAACAGTAGCAGGTACGGAATTAACGAGAAGGGTACCCATCACGGTAGCGGGTTGTTGCTGAGCTTCTTCAACATTGACGTGGTTAGCATGTCCACGAGCATAAGCGGCAGACCCAGTATTATAGTTGGGGGTCCTGTTGGTGCCACGACCATTTCCACGGCCAGCGGGGTGAACTACCAGTTGCTTCTGTTTCAGGGGACACTCCCTGGAAAAATGCCCAGGTTGACGACACGTGAAGCATAATCCATCCTGAGGACGAAGTGGGGTAGCATTGGGTGGTGCCGGCAGAGCTCTTGGCAACTGTGGCGGTGGAGGCAGTCGGGGTGCAGCATAAGACGGCCTTGGAGCAGGGACAGCTGAATGGGTCACACTGGTAGGGAGCCAGATGCGACGCTTCTGCGTTGCGCCCGAAGATGAGCCAACGTCACGATAACGCTTCAGAGAGTTCTTGTGCTCCATCTGGGCAGTCTCGACGGTGATAGCCTTGTTCACCATGGTGGCGAAGTTGGCGAAATCATGAATGGCAAGAGCGAGCCTGAGTTCTGGATTGAGGCCACGACGGAACTTCTGCTGCCTGCGAGCATCAGTGGTGATCTCTCCCTCTGCATAGCGAGAGAGGTTGAGGAACTCGCGCTGATAGGCTTCAACAGTCATATCGCCCTGAGTGAGGTTACGGAATTCTTCCGCCTTACGATCCATGATCCCCTGAGGAATGTAGCGACCGCGAAAAGCAGACTGAAATTCATCCCAAGTGATGACTTCTCCGACTGGCAGGGAACGCTTGTGGGTGCTCCACCACTGAGCAGCGGCGCCTTTCAGATGATAAGACGCAAAGTTCACATAGTCGGCTGGATCGACATTAGCAGACTCCAGCTCGTGAGTGATGTCGCGAAGCCAGTCATCAGCATCCAGCGGCTGAACAGTGTTGCGGAACATAGTGGGGTTGAGGCGGGTGAAGTCGTGCAGAGTCACGGTGGCATGCTGATGGTGGTTCCCATTCTGATTCGGCTGGGGGAACTGAGCCATGATATTCTTCATGAACTGACGGTTCATCTCGAACTGCTGCATCATCGCGGCCATGTAATCCGGCGGCGGAGGTGGGTCGTTGGCAGCACGACCACGACCACGACCACCACGACCAGCCATCCTGCTAGAATTTAACAGGGGTATTACAGCGATGAACAATTTAACGAAAATACCGGAAACGAGTAAGAGGTAAAGCGACAACAAGGAAGAGGCGCGGATATATAGGAGTAGTCATATAAGACATACACATCCACACATAGAATCAACCGAAAATCGGGCAGCGTAACGTCGTAGAAATTAAGGAAAAAGGACTCTCTAGGCGGCGCGCAGACCGCGGTAAGGATTACACAACGCGACATAGATTCCACTATGTCAATCACGCCGCAAGAAAACTGTTGGCCACAGGAGTTGATGCCAGAGAACGCGCGGCCTGCCCAGAATGAGAATGGGATCCGCGGTCTGGGATCTGGCGTACGACGCCTGCAACACGACTCAATCAATGGGGGATGCACCAGAAAAACGCCGGGTGGAATCAAGAGAACGTGATCCTAATGTCAGCTTTTGTAAAACTTACCAGCAAGGATAAGATAGTAGATTCCTAGAGCATAGGTAAGGAGAAAAGGATCCTAATACCATAGATATCACACGTAGTGACATCGATGTGGGCCCGTAAGCCAAATATTAAGTTAGAAAAATAGTTTTTCAAAGTCTAGACTCAACTTCGACCAGGTAGTGGTGGGGTGGCTTCCTACAGGCAGTCGGCTCTGATACCAACTTGTGACGCCCCCAAAACCAGACCGTGTACAGTAATCATACACACAGGGTACACGACTGAGATTAGGGTGCCACGGTGGTAATATCACAGCACAACACTAAACACAAAAGGATAAACAAATATATTACAATAGAGGGGGTCACACAGACCCGAATATATAAGTCATACAAGCCATAATATCTGAGTACAGACATAGTTAGTCAAGTTTTGCCTTAAGAAGGCTAGCACAAATCACATCAGAGATACAGAACGAAAAGGCGAGGCCTCCTGCCTGGGATCCACAGTACTACTCCTGGTCAGCGGGGAACTCGACGTCGTAGTAGGCGCCTCCGGGGTACTCCTGCTCCTGAGCTCCAACGTCGGCTGCAGCGGCCGATCAGGCAAAACAGTAAAGGAAATAAAGCAGGTGAGTATCTAGTATACCCGCGAGTCTTACGTCCGCTACTAAGCATTATGCATTGCATCAACGGAAAGAAGGGGCTGTATATAGTGGACTGAAGACAGAAATACAGAGCAAGGGTAAGAAGCTAGGCCTAACGAAGACTAGCATCTTCCGACGATGTCTTGCAGCATGAGGTAAGAATCAGCCAACAGTTCATATAAAGCATAAAGTAACAACGAAGCAGAAGTTGCTGCAACATTGTATAGTATAAGTTGTAATGATTAATAATAATAATGCCTCCGAGTTCCCCTCCTCGACTTCCCCGCGAGGAAGAAAACCCGGAACCATACAGTTTAATAATAATAGTTTCTAGTGGTAAGATCCAGCTTCAGCATAAAGCGTCCTGTTACCGTGGACACGGCTATTCGAATAGATTAATCTTCCCTGCAGGGGTGCACTTGTGTT
The DNA here is from genome assembly GCA_950022295.1 of Bromus sterilis. Lineage (NCBI taxonomy): Eukaryota > Viridiplantae > Streptophyta > Magnoliopsida > Poales > Poaceae > Bromus > Bromus sterilis. Next base: position 284,618,576 of record OX465597.1, read on the forward strand.
ACGCTACACGCACGGATCTCCAGGGTGGCGGGAACCTTGTTAGGGAACGCTCCACCGAGACTATCCGACACTTCCTAGCCCATCTTTCAAACTCAACAGAGAGGTCATCCGCCGGACTATATCCTATGTACGCGGGGCTTTGGACCCTAACCCCGACGTACTCCTGCACGGTGCGTGGTTGGCCGGTGAAGTTAAATCAAAGCAAATACAAATCACATGCCGCGGCAAATAAGACAACACCACTTCCCGGCAATCAGCCCGCGGTACTGCTGACGTCTGAAGAGTCTTCGGACGACACTAAGAAGCGGAGGAGCCCATAACTCGTAGTTCCCACGGGTAGGTAGTACGTACATGGCATATAGCCAACTCAAGACATTCACTGAACCATTTGGTATTTTAATTAACCTGCGTGACAACCGTTATCGTTGCCTCGACTTAACCGACCCGCGGACAACGACAGCAGCCAGGACCACCAGTACATCGGTGCCTGCCCTGTCGTCCCACCAAGTCACTGCGGTTACCAACAAGGTGAACCGTCTCCTTACCTTGTCTCGCGTGTGCTCCTGGAGGAGCTCGACTTTCGTGGGTTGGTAACTCTCGCGGCCAACGACCAGGGGCCAAGCACACCGGTACACTGGTCGTGCCCTCCCTGTCGTCCCGTCGCAATACCTCTCGCAGGCACCGTTGGGTCGCCCGACTTCTTACCTGAAGGACAACCGTTTACAGGACCCAATGGCGGTAAGACAAAGTCAGCCTCGAGTGGAGTACAAGGATTCCTCCTTGATAGCTCACACTTGACGTGACTAGGCATAACCCAGATAGGGGCCTTAGACGGTGTCTGCATTGTACCGTACCTGTGCACTTATAATATTTGTATCCGCGTTCACTCCCCTGAGTGATCACGGCCCTCTATCTAATCCTAGCTAACAATGCGCAGGGTTCACTGCTGAATAATGCATAACAATAATAATAGGCAGCATAGGATAAAGGACGGCACATCAAGGGGCGACAAAAATCAGGCTATGCAGTTGAATAGGATTGTAATCGTAGCAGCAGCAGTAACAATGCCTAGTGCAAGAAATGTACGGAAAGATAGGCGATATCTGGGGAAGAGAATGGCTCTGCTTGCCTGCAAGCTCGACGGTAGTAGTAGGGTCGTCGACGACGTAGTCGTACTCAGCAGCGGTGCAGTCGACGGCAGCAGCGGGGTCTACCGAAGATTAAGGGGGGGGAGGAAAACAGTAAATACACAGCAATAATATACAAACATATGCATGACATGACAGATGAAAGGTGATCGGTGTTCTAACGCAGTGTAATGCAATATGCTCGGAGCGGGAATTCATCTGAGGATGAACTTCCGGCTCCGGGTGATTACCGGACAGGGTGTCCGGAGGGGGAAGGATCAAGCCGGAGGTGTCGTGGTTACCGGAACAACATAAGGGGGTTGTATCCGTGCTAGTTGAACCATTCCGGACAACATTCGTGTTCGGAATAAATTCATCCGGGCACTCTAACAGTACCGGACAATTTATCGGACAGACGGTCCGGAGGGGGAATGTTCGATGTTTGTTGTGTTAGGGGGGGGGGTGGTAGACATACGGATAGCGTATTCGTATTCGTTATATTTTTCTGATCAATTTTCATGTATAAAGTTTTTGAATCCGAGTTACGGTTTAAAAATTATTGAATTTCAAAGTTTAAATCATTTTAAAAGATTCTCTGGATTTTCTTTTATTATTTATTTAAACATTATCCAAAACATTATCCATAACATTATCCAGAACAGTGCTGACATGTGGGACCCACATGTCAGCCTCTGTTATTTATAAAACATATAATTAAATTGGAAAAATGCCTCTGGACCCACCTGTCATACACTGATTACTCATAAACTAATTTAATTAATCTAATAATCTAGTGGGACCCAACTGTAAGTGACACATGTGTTAATTAACAGTTATTTTTATTTAAACAAATGCATGGGTCCACATGTCATACACACAGCAATTAAATTAACCATTTTAATTAAATCAACAGGGGTGGGGCCCAGGTGTCATAGGAGGGGGGGGTTTAATTTGTCTCTGTTAATATTAACAGTGGGGGGGATTAGGGCTAACAGAGGGGTTAGCCCCCCAATCTAAACTCAACCGGGCTGGGCCCCGCCTGCCAGTGAGCTAGAGCTCACTCCAACGGCTGCCGGCGGCGAGCCGTGCCATGGCCGGCGTCCCCGAGCTCTGTTCCGACGAGAAAACGGCACGGGAGGCAGGGGAATCGAACGCCCGCGACGCCGTGCATCGGGTTGTGCCGAAACCGCGAGCTGGAGCGGCATGTGGCCGCGACGGCGAGCCCAGCCGCGGCGGCCGGAGCAGAGGTGTCGTGGGGAGGGCGAACTAGCGCGCGAAACGAAGGGGAAGAGGGGGCGTTCGACTCGTGCGCTCACAGGGGTCCGGAATAGGAGCTCGAGGGGGCCGTTGGCGCGGCGGCGGCGACGAAATCCAAGAAATCGCGGCGGCGGCCGAGCTTGAAGATGAGCCCGATTCGGCGTCGTCGACGAGGCTTGGCTCGATTCACTGCACTCGGAGACGGAACAGACGACGAGAACCCTCCCGGACAGCTTCTTGCGCCCGGTGGTGGCCGTTGGCCGCGCGGGCGGCGGAGCCGTGGCCACGGGTGCGCCGAGAGCTGCAGGGGAGAGGAGGGGAGACTTGGGGGGAGGGGGCAAATGGGCAGGGGAGGAGCGCCAGGGGGGGGGGGCTCGGTCTTATCTCCATGGGGGGGCAGGTGAGGAGGGGGAGCAGGTGAGGAGGGGGGCCATGGAGTGGCCACAGTGCCATGGCCATGCCCTCGGACGGGGGTGGTTGGGGAGGGGGAAGAAGGAGAGAGAGAGGCTGCGGGTGGGCCAGGTGGGCCATGTGCCCAGGGCGGGTTATAGGGTTTTTTTTATTTTTCCTATTCCTTTTCTTTTCTGATTTCTCTTTTGGTAATTTATTTTCCAGCTTAGGCATTTTTGTAAAATGTGTTAGGTGTCCCAATATTAGTATAACATTATAAGCCAGTGTCACAAAAGTTTTTGTAACAAAATAAATTCATTAGGTATTTCTTTTAATTATTAAATGCCCAAAGTAGGGGTTTTAACCTACTGTTTGAATTGTTTGGAATTTTCTGCAACTCCAAAAATTATCAAAGTTGGTACAACATCATTGTAATGATTTTAGGCAATTTACAAAAATAGTTCCATGATTTTTGGAGCAACTTTATTTCAGCACTTTTGTTTTATTTTCCATCTGAGGTTGTTTCATCTAGGGTTTGATTTCTTGATGAGAAAGATACATTTGGCTTGGGGATTTGATCCCAAGGGCTCAAGTAAAAGGTGCATGGGGTGTTTGATCATGAGCCTCACAAAGTTTTATCAGGTACCAGGGAGATCAAACAGTGATAATCCAACAGTGATGATCAACAGTGATTATGATTACTGTTACAGCAACTGAGGGTGTTACACTTAGCAATGTGGGACTAAAGTCCCTTGCTAAGGGGGGTGGCCGGCCAAGGGGGGGGAGGGGCCGCACCCCTCATGGGCCCTAGGGCCCATGGCGCCTCCCCCCTCTTTTTCTTTTTTCTTTTTCCCTTTTAATTCCCCTAATGGGCCTTTTTCTCCACTAAGGCCCATAGCACATATTAATTAGAAATAAAATGATTTTAATTATTAATTCAATTAATTAATAACTAAAACATAATATTCCATCTCCCGGTGCTCCGGAACACCTTCCGGTTCACTCTGAACTTGTTTCGGTTAAACACGGTACTTCTCCGATATTGTTTCCTTTATTCTCTGGTTGCTCCGATGGTTCCGAAAAGGTCTCCGATTTCATCGAGCCCTTAAGTGTGTTACCCTACGGTCCGAGAACACTCCAGTCATGACCTCGCAGAGGCTATGGTCAATGATCATCAGTGGGACCTGGATGCCCCTAATGACCCCTGTGCATTCCGGATATCAACACCGATTGGACCTTACGCCGTATAGCATTCCCTTTGTCAGCGATACTGGATTGTTCCGAGATTCGATCAATGACATCCTATGTCTGGTTCAACCTCGTTCCGAACAAATCCTTATTCACTCGTTCCCGTGATATTCATCCCCGTGACCTAGTCACACGATGCGCAGCTTTATGGATGGAATCTCACCGAGTGGGCCCCGAGTATCTATCCATTATATGGATTGAAAAATCCCGCTCTTGTAACAATACTCCTCAACATATCTCCACGGAATACCTAAGATACAACCGTTATGACCCGCATATTTCAGTCAGGTGGTGGGATGTAAGTCAAAGCATCCGGGAAGATAGTGATTATGCACGTACTCACGGTCAAAGGAACGGTCTACCACGTTCTGTAATTACAACACTGAACCTTCATAAGATTTGATCATGCTGTAATGCTTACTTTGGGTAATGTTCATCACGTCACTTAACCAGTGAGGTGACCTCATAGTCAAGAGACTTAATTGTCCATGATCGCGAAACCACGACCATCATGTTGACCATGAACTAGTTATCGATGTAGAGGCTAACTAGGAACTCTGGGGGTTTCTATACCACACCTGTATCCTTATTTCACTGACACAGTTCTAGCACGGTATGAAACTGGTTATGAACTTGCTTAGATATATTGGAATAATCATATATTATTTGTCTCTAGAGCATATATCCAACAGTCTCCCACTTGCACTAGAGTGCTAATAATCTAGCCACATTTTTCCGATCATAATCATCTTATCACGTAAGTGTTTCATTGATCATGCATGCTCATGGAAGAGGGTTCGTCAACGAACTGCACCAATTCAGATTCGTATGTTTCCTTTGCAACTGGTACAGGTCAAAAGCTCTTTTGACATACCACTCATTATCATATAATGGTTGGATATAAGTTTCGCGGGAGAGTGAGACTAATTATTTCACAGTATCCTCCAATGATCTCTTGGTTCAGTCTTTAGAAGACTCATCCTTAGTCATATATACTGGGAAATACACTCAGCCAGAAGTCCAATACTTCTAACGCTAAACTTTTATCCATACATCTACTTTCTTAAGTAGTATTATGTTTGTAGTGCCGTGAATTTTGCTCACGTTTCTTTCATGTCTTTGGTGATGTCTCTAATTCCATATAGACCCATAATATGGCTTGCAATTGTAATCTTGCATTACATTCAAGTCTATTATCCTCTCTATATTTTAGAGTACAGTCCTCAGTATTCCTCATATACTGAAATCATGGACTTTATTCAGATTCTGTGTTTTACTCCTAAAGCACATCGGAATCTGTTCTTCTTCCAAGAACTTTTGAGTCATTCTGTTTTTGGATTCACAACGCATGTTATATGGTAGATTCATATGTCAAGAACATATAAGATCACATGTCCAGTACATGGTGCATCTTCATTCTTCCATCAAGACATTGCTTGTGATATTTGGGTTTCATCCATTATATAATTTCTAGCCACAAGAACCTGTTTCTTGTCTAGAAGATTATTCCAACCTTCACTTCGTTTCATTATCCGTATCTTAATCTACTCATATAGATTTCAACGTGTAATGTGTTGGTATTTCACATAAAAGAAGATTTCTTGCAATCTTGTATTTTATTTTCCTTATGCTCTATATATATCATAATGCGCATATGTATATAAGACGATTCTCTATATACACAATCAATGCATATCCATATATATGAGATCATTCTTGACACATATCAATGCATATATGTTTGAGATAATGATCATGCTCCCACTCAAATATATCCATCATATACTCATATATTTGTGGTTCAGCTTTCATCAAGTCATTTTATTGTTCACTATGTCTCACATAATGACAAAACTTCCAAAGCTCCCACTCAGAAAATGCCCTCTGCATTCCAAGTCTCCGGGAAGTCTTCAAAGCTCCCACTCAGTTTCATGAAACTGCAGGCCCACTCAATATTTTGGTCATCACAAAATCACTTGATCAAATCAAGGTTGAGGGTTCCTGTCTTGAGGTACTATAGTCCATCCTTTTAACGAAGTAACCTTCGTCATGCCCATTACAATTCTCTTTCAAATCCCAAATTTGACTGAGATGAAATTTCAGGCTATGGTCCATCGTAGTGTAAATGAAATATTTTATTGATTAAAGCATTCCAACGTTTCCGTAGTCAATCACCATTGAACTTTGGTCATAACCAAATAATGCCTTATGCCCATTACATTATTCTCAATAACTCTCCAGTTTGTCGAGAATATGAAATAACCGATTTATTTCACAGGACGTGAGCCATCCTATATGTAACTCAATATTATTTCATTTCTCCTCGTGTTCTAGGCTACCATCATTCCTTTGTGTCTTCAAGCAATATTATTCCCTATTGTTTTATTAAGAAGACTCATGATCATTGTTCTGTACAGAACGTATTCATGACAACCTTCTAAATTCAACAATGGCTTCAACTCATATACCAAGATCAATCATTTTTGGCATATCCTTTCTTATGCAGTGTCATTACAGCGGAACATGCTTCCGTTGCAATACTCTGATATTCTGAAGGCAAGGTCCAATACCCCGGTCAAAGTTTCCATTATCTCCCATTGGATCTGTGTCGAGAGACTTTTCTCGTATTACCAATTAAGCAACACAAATTTTGCTATTCGGGGAGAATATGTAATTTCAATTGCTCGTAGTTTTATTATAAAGAAATTCTTTCTTTTAAGAAACCTTATAACACCATCAGTTATGGAGCTATCATGTCTCATTAGAATTAGGATGGTTTCCTATTCATGAAGTGGGTGTTTTAACTTAATGAATTAAACAACTTATTCGACAATAACTATAGTGCTAGGGGAAAGAACGTTTAGACCATACTATGGTTTAGTATGACTACGAATGGTTTAAGTAGTCTAGCACTTTCAACTTCCATCGTAGTTTGTGGTACAACTTCCACAAGTCTCCCATTATGTCAATATCAATACTTATCACTTCGGATCGTAGCGTAGTGATATGTATCCTTGTATTCTCACTTCTCACTGTGATTCCTGAATCTCAGTTTTATGATCTCAATTGAATACAACTTTCAATTAATCATATGAAGTCTTTAATGATAACTCACGTGCCCATTCAGTACATCATTTATGTATAATGATTGGTACAAGTTCTACTTGCTAGAACCTTGTCATGATTATATTTATTGCAGAGGTTCATAGATCGTGTATCTAATCCATCTCATGCAATCAAGTTATGATTTTCATTCGATAATGAACTCACAAGTTAATAGAGCATACATTTCATGAATTCATCAGTTATGAAGTCACCTCATGTAATCAAATCTTTGACTTGCTATAATCAAGACAACTTTATCATTAAACATTGAATATTTATTGACAATAATAGTAGTATTATAAATGCTTTCTATCATATCATAAATCAAGACGTAATCAAAGTATAAGCACACTTTTATTCATAAAGATGGAACAACTGACTTGTCTCATTACATGAATAACTTTGTCTCGCGAGATGCAAGACACACAACTAAGTGTTCATACTATAATGATTACATAAGATTTATCTAATACTCTAAGTATCTCCTATGATAGATGTCTCGGTGTAATCCATGCTGGCCATCAACTGACTTGATATCCATCAATCCTCGATTTCACCTCTTCCCGTCCATGCAACGGCAGGTCCTGTTTTCATAAAACAGAATAAGTATCACATACTCATTTACTGCAAGTGTTGTATAAGGGAGTAAATATTTATAAAGTATATCAAATATATACCTTCTCCATCGACAACTTCTCCTTCAATGGGTTCAACCTCCAGATACTGAAGTCTATCCATGAAGTCAGAGAACTCGAGGCTTTCACCTCTGCCGACATAGCCATGGACATGGTCTGTATAGCTCGGTGGAAGCGAGTGTAACACCGTGTATATCGCAGACTCATGTGTGGTCTCATAGTCAAAGTCATCTACGAGGCTCAGATGTATCTCATGCATCTTGGCCAAGTGTGCCTTCAGGCAAGAGCCTTCTTCCATCTTTGTAGAGAGAAACTCACTTTCTAACTCAAATCTGGCAACTCTAAACTGATGCAAGTTTGATGACTTCAGCTCATCGATCATATCGTATGTATCCAAATCAGCATACTCCTCACGCAAAGGTTGCGGAATGCTGGTTTCTATAATAACCTTAGCCATGGCATATGTCCTTCGACGATATTGATAATCAATCGCCGCTCGTGCATCCATGTCGTTTTCTGGAGGGTTTCCCACGTGCCTTTTAGTTAAGAATGAAAGGTTGATTCTCTTGAGCACGGCTCTAAGGCGTAAGTACCAACTAACGAAGTTTGACCCATTTTCTTTAAGTCTTTCACCATGTAAGAAGGAAACCATTTCAAGGTACTGGGTATTATCCATTTTCTACAAACATAATTGCAAGGAACACAATTAAGACTAGTTCACAACAAATGAGTTCATATAATCATATTATAAATGAGCTCGCACTAAAACAATTCATCCCTAGGAAGTTTTAGTGATTACATGATCCAGATTCACTGCCCGACCTCGAATATCACACGGCCGACGGGTCAGTTTCAAAGGTAGACAACAACTTGTGCGATCACATTATCTTATATGTACTGTGACTCATGCTCGATCTTTCGATCTCTAGTATTCCGAGGCCATATCTGCATATGCTAGGCTCGCCAAATTAACCTCCATGTTATATGCTGCTCAGCAAGGCCATATCTGCATATGCCAGGCTTGCCGAACCCAACCTCATGCGAACTCCATTTAATATGTAGGACAACTCCGGTATGTACGGAGCATCAAGCCATATGGGAGAACCTTCCAGGCGGTGCACACTTCGGTAGAATACTTGTGTTTGGCTTTGTTAAGGGATCATCTTATCACATGCTACCGTCGTGTATCCTATACTAGCAAGTTTTAAGATGTATGGGCTATGGCAACACTAAGTCTACAGTGTCTCCATTTTAGTTTGTTTTATGATGCGATTACTACTTACTAGTAACACATAGCAAAGCTATCACTACATCACAAACAAACAAACGATAGCCCCCACTTAGCAATACAAGGTTTAGACGTTCTAGTTGTATATTGCAAGTTTTACGTGGCTGCTAGGGCTTTCATAGTTAAACAGGTTTTAACCTACGATTCAACCACAACGTCAACCATACGATTGTCTCTATTACACCCCGAACGGGGCCCTCCGTTGCAAATGCCACATCCGCTAAAGTAGAGAGACAGACACCCCCAGCCACTTTATACGATACAAGCCGTATGTCAAGCGTGGAACCAGTCTCGCGTAAGAGTACGCGTAAAGTCAGTCGGGGGCCGCTTCATCAAACGATGCCGCAGATGTGAACAAGTACACGTGGGAGGGTAACAATCATACAATCAACGCCCACATCCCCGATGTGTTCTATCTGTACAGTAATACTAAGCATAGACCTAGCTCATGATACCACTGTTGGGGTTCGCAGCAGAAAACACAAATTTTTCTAACTAGCGTTCCCATAACCCAAGATCTAGCTAGCCGTATTACCGTAACGGAAAGTAGTGCGGAAATAACATACCTCGGGGTGTAGTCCGTTGCGCGGGAAATGTTCCCGCAAACGTGGTTGATGTAGCCAATCAAGTTTCACAGCCCCCTGGCTGTGTTGAGCACCCGGATGGGTGTAGTGCCACATGGGGTGGCCGTCCAAGGGGGGGGAGGGGGCGCACCCCTCATGGGCCCTAGGGCCCATGGCGCCTCCCCCCTCTTTTTCTTTTTTCATTTTCCCTTTTAATTCCCCTAATGGGCCTTTTTCTCCACTAAGGCCCATAGCACATATTAATTAGAAATAAAATGATTTTAATTATTAATTCAATTAATTAATAACTAAAACATAATATTCCATCTCCCGGTGCTCCGGAACACCTTCCGGTTCACTCCGAACTTGTTTCGGTTCAACACGGTACTTCTCCGATATTGTTTCCTTTATTCTCTGGTTGCTCCGATGGTTCCGAAAAGGTCTCCGATTTCATCGAGCCCTGAAGTGTGTTACCCTACGGTTCGAGAACACTCCAGTCATGACCTCGCAGAGGCTATGGTCAATGATCATCAGCGGGACCTGGATGCTCATAATGGCCCCTGTGCATTCCGGATATCAACACCGATTGGACCTTACGCCGTATAGCATTCCCTTTGTCAGCGATACTGGATTGTTACGAGATTCGATCAATGACATCCTATGTCTGGTTCAACCTCGTTCCGAACAAATCCTTATTCACTCGTTCCCGTGATATTCATCCCCGTGACCTAGTCACACGCTGCGCAGCTTTATGGATGGAATCTCACCGAGTGGGCCCCGAGTATCTATCCATTATATGGATTGACAAATCCCGCTCTTGTAACAATACTCCTCAACATATCTCCACGGAATACCTAAGATACAACCGTTATGACCCGCATATTTCAGTCAGGTGGTGGGATGTAAGTCAAAGCATCCGGGAAGATAGTGATTATGCACGTACTCACGGTCAAAGGAACGGTCTACCACGTTCTGTAATTACAACACTGAACCTTCATAAGATTTGATCATGCTGTAATGCTTACTTTGGGTAATGTTCATCACGTCACTTAACCAGTGAGGTGACCTCATAGTCAAGAGACTTAATTGTCCATGATCGCGAAACCACGACCATCATGTTGACCATGAACTAGTTATCGATGTAGAGGCTAACTAGGAACTCTGGGGGTTTCTATACCACACCTGTATCATTGTTTCACTGACACAGTTCTAGCACGGTATGAAACTGGTTATGAACTTGCTTAGATATATTGGAATAATCATATATTATTTGCCTCTAGAGCATATATCCAACAAGGGCCACACGACCTGGTGGTGTGACCTAGGGGGGACACCACCTACCCATGTGGGACCCCTAGCACCCAATTAGGTTTGCGTAAAATGCCATAAATCCTTATATATTTCGAATTGATGGAAAACCATATTACATCTCTGTTATCGCCTTCGCACGCTCCTGGACCGTGAAGAACCTATCCGGAGGCTATCTCTAGAGTGTCGTAGGAGGGGGAATCATTTGTCGGAGGCTTCCACATTGACCTTGCTACCTCCATGATGATGTGTGAGTATTTCCTTCAGGACCTTCGGATCTATAGTAGTATCTAGATGGTTATCCCTCTTTTTCAATCTTCAATACCATGTTCCTCTCTTCTTCTCGTGAGATTGGGATCAAATTGATGTAATTTGCGGTGTGCTTTTTAGGACATGATGAATTGTGTCTTTATGGATCAGATTATTCATGATTTATATTGAATCTCGTAAGGTTTCTTGTTGTATAATTTCATAGCTTTGCATGATCTTCGGTCTATCTAACTACTCTCGCCAAATTTCGTGGATTTTTCTTAGAGGGAGTGGTGCTCTATAGTGGGTCAACCTTGTGGTGATCTATATCCCAGTGAGAGAATAGGGATAAGACATGTATATGAACTCGTTATTAACTGAAAACTCATGTCCACCGTTAGGAAACCTTAACCATTTTTTAACCAACAAACTAGTCCGGTAGTGGCTTACTAGGAACACAATATTTTTTTATGTATCCATAAATGTATTTTAGTTTTCGGTTAATACAATGCTACTATGGAGACTAAACACTATATGAGGAACAAGGAAATATGATAATAACAATTTTATTATTGCCTCTAGGGAATTTTCCAACAGCTCGTTCCTCCTCATCTCTACCTCCGAAACCTTGGTAATGTAGTGTGACGCTCCCAAAATCAGACCGTGTACAATAATCATACACGCAAGGTACACGATCGAGATCAGGGACTCACGGTGAGATATCACAACACAACTATACAAATAAAATAATACAAGTTGTTTAATACAAGCCAGGGGCCACGAGGGCTCGAATACAACAGCTCGAGAGCACAAAGTCAGCGGAAGCAAAAGTATCTGAGTACAGACACAAGGTACACATGATATGCCTTAAGAAGGCTAGCACAAAATCAACACGATCGAAAAGGCGAGGCCTCCTGCCTGGGAACCTCCAAACTACTCCTGGTCAACGGAAAACTCGATGTCGTAGTAGGCATCGGGGGTCTTCATGTTGCGGTGGTCGACATCGGGGATCTTCTTCTCCTGGACTCCAACGTCGACTGCAGCGGCCGATCAGGAAAAACATAAAGGGGGAAATAAAGCAAAGGTATCTAGCATACCCGCGAGTCTTACGTCCGCTACTGAGCATTATGCATTGTATCAACGGAAAGAAGAGGCTGTATATAGTGGACTGAAAGACAGAAATACAGAGCAAGGGTAAGAAGCTAGGCCTATTGAAGACTAGCATCTTCCGACGATGTCTTGCAGCATGAGAAGAGAATAGCCAACCGTTAATATAACAGTAATGAAAGTAACAATGCAGCAGAAGTTGCTGCAGCATTGTATAATAATAAGTTGTATTCATAATTTAACAATGCCTCCGAGTTCACCTCCTCGACATCCCCGCAAGGAAGAAAACCCGGAACCATACAGTTTAATAATAATAGTTTGTAGTGGTAAGATCCAGCTTCAGCATAAAGCGTCATGTTACCGTGGACACGGCTATTCGAATAGATTAATCTTCCCTGCAGGGGTGCACTTGTGTTACGCTACACGCACGGATCTCCAGGGTGGCGGGAACCTTGTTAGGGAACGCTCCACCGAGGCTATCCGACACTTCGTAGCCCATTTTTCAAACTCAACAGAGAGGCCATCCGCCGGTCTAAATCCTAAGTACGCCGGGCCTTGGACCCCAACCCGAACGTACTCCTGCACGGTGCGTGGCTGGCCGGTGAAGTTAAAGAAAATCCAAATAAGACACCACCACGCGAGAAAATAAGACAACACCACTTCCCGGCGCAGGCCGCGGTACTGCTGACGTCTGAAGAGTCCTCGGACGACACTACGAAGCAGAGGAGCCCATAACTCGTAATTCCCACGGGTAGGTAGTGCGTACATGGCATATAGCCAACTCAAGACATTCACTGAACCATTTAGCATTTTAATTAACCTGCGTGACAACCTTTATCGTTACCTCGACTTAACTGACCCACGGACAACGACAGAAGCCAGGACCACCAGTACATCGGTGCCTGCCCCGTCGTCCCACCAAGTCACTGCGGTTACCAACAAGGTGAACCGTCTCCTTACCTTGTCTCGCGTGTGCTCCTGGAGGAGCTCGACTTTCGTGGTTTGGTAACTCTCGCGGCCAATGATCAGGGGCCAAGCACACCGGTACACTGGTCGTACCCTCCCTGTCGTCCCGTCGCAATACCTCTCGCGGGCACCGTTGGGTCGCCCGACTTCTTACCTTTAAGGACACCAGTTGGTTCGAGTTCCTACCATTAAGTGAAACCAGGAGGTATCACCCTCGATGGCACACTTAAGAAGGTTAGACAGAGACATCAGCGGAATGAACTAAAGAGGTAAAGCTCGTATCATCCCAGTGATGCTACGCTACTGAGCCGACGAGAGTGAAATACGAGTCCATTCCACTCGTAAGTCAAACTCGAAGAGACTCGGCAGAGTCTCGCCGTTGTACGTTCCCTAGGGCGTCTGCATTGATCCGTACCTGTTGCAGTTGTAATATATCGTTCCCGCGATCACTCCCAGAGAGATCACGGCCCGCTATTCTAAACCTAACTAACAATGCGCAGGGTTTACTGCTGAATAATGCATAAGTAATAATAGGCAGCATAGGATTAAAGGAAGGTACATCAAGGGGCGACAAAAAACAGGCTATGCAATTGAATAGGATTGTAATCGTAGCAGCAGCAGTAACAATGCCTAGTGCAAGAAATGTACGGAAATATAGGCGATATCTGGGGAAGAGAATGGCTCTGCTTGCCCGGAAGCTCGACTGTCGGGGTACAGTCGTCGACGAAGTAGTCGTACTCGGCAACGATGCAGTCGGCGGCAGCAACGAGGTATATCGGAGAATAAAAAGGGGGGAGAAACAATAAATACACAGCAATAATAGCAATACAAATACAAGACATGGCAAACGCAAAGTTAACGGTGTTCTAACGCAGTGCAATGCACGTTGCTCGGAACGGAAATTCATCTGAGGATGAACTACCGGCTCCGGGTGATTACCGGACAGTGTGTCCGGAGGGGGGGAAGGATCAAGCCGGAGGTGTTGTGGGTACCATAAAAATATAAGGGGGTTGTATCCGTGCTAGTTGATCTATTCGGAGAAACATTCGTGTTCGGAATAAATTCGTCCGGTCAGTTTTACCGGCTCTGGGTGATTACCGGACAAACGACCCGGAGGGGGAAAAACTCGTGTGCGGTATGTTAGAGGGGTGGGGTGGGGGTATAGGTATCGTATCCGTATTCGGTGATCCGCTCTGAGCAACTTTCGTATACAAAAGTTTTTCATCCGGACAACTTTTATCGGTACCGGGAATTTTCGACAGACGGCCTGAAGGGGGGAATTTCGATGTTCGGTAAGTTAGAGGGGGGTGGTAGACATACGGATAGCGTATCCGTATTCGATATATTTTTCTGATCAATTTTGATATACAAATTATTTTCATCGGAGTTACGGTTTAAAAGATATTAAATTTCTAATATTTAAATCATTTAAATCAATTTTCTGAATTTCTTTTATTATTAAAATCCAACCTTATCCAGAACCTTATCCACAACAGTGCTGACATGTGGGCTCCACATGTCAGCCACACATTTTAATAATTAAATTTATTTAATCTAGTTAACCAGTGGGGGGCCCACTGTCATAGGCATAACTATTTTTAACCATTTTCTATTTCTTTTAATAACCTATTAAGATGTGGGGTCCAGCAGTCATACACATAGGGACATTTTAATAGTTATTAAAATTAACTAATGACTAGGGACCATATGTCATGGACAGCAACTAATAAACCTATTTAAATAAATCTAAACAAACAGTGGGGCCCGGGTGTCATTGAGAGGGAACTAATACAATTTTTAATTTAAGTAAAAAGGTCAATGGCCAACATGGCAGTATACACAGGGGTGTTATATCCTCATTTTTATTTAGCTAACAGGGGGAGAGGGTTATCTACTAATATTTCTTCTTTTTTTTAAACATGGGGATTAGGGGGTGGGGCCCCAATGTCAGCGTGGTGTGGAGGGGGCTTAGCCCACGGCGGTTAACCCGCACGCCGGCGGTGATCCACCACGGCGGCGAGGACCGAGGGGGGAGGGCACGGCAAGGCCGGCACGCTGGGGGCGGGGGGGGGGAGCGGCGTGCAGGCGCGACGCACCCATGCAGGGGAGCGCAGCCGCGCGCGACGAGGCGACCACAGGGGGGGGGGGGGGCTCGAGCTCTCGCTAATGGCGGCCCGGGCGGAGGACGGCCCTACGGCGACCAAAACGAAGGGGAAGGAGGGGGATAAGCAGCACGAGCTCACCAGAGAGCTCAGGGCGGGTTCGAGGAGGCCGGAGGGGGTCGGGGTGGCGCGAATCAGGGCGGCGGTCATCTGTGGCCGCGGCAGAGAGGAAGAAGGGGGCGGCGAGCTCGGAGCGTCCACGACTCAATTCCCAGCGGCAGGTGACGAAGTCGAGGTCCACGGGGCGGCCAGACATGGCGTCGCGGCGGGTGGAGCTCTCCGGCCACGCGGCTCACGGTGGCGAGCCGGCGACCGCACGCGGGCCAACGAGGCAGAGAAAAAGGGCGAGTGTGGAGGGGGCAGAGGAGTCGAGGGGGGGGGGAAGATGGGGGCTCGATCTTATCGCCAGGGAGGGGGAGTAGGTGAGGAAGGTGAGGGGGGGTCGGTCGAGCAGTGGCCATGGTGCCCTGCTCCTGTGCGTGTACGGGGTGGGGGGCAGGTGAAGGGGAAGAAGGAGAGAGAGAGGGAGGGAGGGGCTGGGCCCAGGGTGGGCCTCGCCCCAGGCGGGTTTTAGTCTTTCTTTCCTCGTTTTGTTTTCTTTTCTGTTTTATTATTTCTGGGTATCAAATGTTTTTAGAAAAATGCGACAACAGTCCCAATAATTGTGTTAAACCGTAAAGTGATGCCACAATAAGTTTGGGCATTAATTAAATTCATTTGAATATTGTTATTTATTTTAAAAGGCTTTTTGGTGTTGTTTTGCTATTGTTATCATTTAATTGCATTATCTAAATAACTTAATAAATTCACATTCCAATATTTATAAGACCTACTGATTTTTAGGCATTTAATAAAATTGGTTTCACAATTTTTAGTGCATTTAAAATTCCTACTTGTTTATTAAATTTACCATGGCCATTTAATAATTCCTAAGCTTCTGGTTTTATTCCTTAATATTAATAAATCATTTTAATTAAAATAACCAGTACCATAGTAACATGGCTTAATGATTGCTAGGCATCCCATTAATAGGTTTCATCATTGTGGTTTATCTAAGATTTCCATTTTATTTTAATTTATAAAACAATTTGATAACCCCCAACATTGGGTTCATAATTATCATTGACTTGTGATTATTCAAATGGCTAGGAGTTAACTTGGTTTAAGTTTTTGCATGATGGTTATCAATCACCCACAAATTCTTGGAGCAA
Organism: Bromus sterilis; assembly: GCA_950022295.1. Taxonomy (NCBI): domain Eukaryota; kingdom Viridiplantae; phylum Streptophyta; class Magnoliopsida; order Poales; family Poaceae; genus Bromus; species Bromus sterilis. The sequence goes on from OX465597.1 coordinate 284,635,192, forward strand.
TTCAATATTCCACACAAATTTGAAATTTTTTATCAGGGTTGAAATTTGACAAAGCTATGATCAAAGGTGATCATGGCTTGATCATCAACAGTAATGACCACTAACAGTGGAATCACTGTAGTGATTACTGTACTGGATCTGAGGGTGTTACATGTAGGAGGAGATGAGGGGGAACGACTATCACCGATAGTTGAAAAACTAGCTAGATATTTGGCTTGTGGGTTGACTTTCATTCCTATGGGGCCTTCTTTATAAGAGAGTCTCCCAAAGGAAAGATATCAACTGTTGTAGGCGATCAACCTGTGTGAGCTCCTTCTATGATACCTTGGTAACACGGGAGGGTATCGACAGATTGACCATCACCGACAATTGAAATACTATCATAGGAGTGTCCACCATGTACATATACAATCACATGAGAGATGTGAGTAGTTGAAGAGATCCTAGACGGTCTAATAGTCAACCCACATCTCAAATATGTGAACATACTATGTAGCTCGATATTTTAGTCATATTATGTTTATCACACATTTGTTTGCTATTGTACTGAAGGGTGTTAGCACCGATCTTGTGGTCATTGCATCGCCCAACGACACCTCTCCCATCAGGGTCGAGTCCCTAACCGAGGATGAGGCATCTGGCATGGAATATGTCACGTCCAAACGCGCTAGTGAGGCGTACTTGGCAGCACTCGTTCATGCGAACGCGCGGGTCCTCGTTGAGAACCACACAATATACTAGTATATGAAAGACAAGTGGAAGGCCGAGGGCATCCACCAGATGATGATCCACCTCCGTGTTGATCAAAAGAAGATTATTAGCACCTCGCCAATAAAGAAGCACCGCTTGAGGATAGAAAAGACCCAGTACCATTCAGTCCACCGACTACAAGTGCCGACGATGTTAGCTCTTTCACTGGAGGGGAGATCACCACCTTCTCTAACTCGACAATGACCGGCGTGACCGACTATCACTCGGAGTAGACGCTCCCAGAATAGTATGCCTTGATAGTTTGATGTCGATGTAGGATGTGTTATGTAGCTGATGATGTCGACTCAGATACAAATGTGATGCTTTTGGGTATATGAATCAGAATGCTTATGTTTATGGATATGTTTGTCTCAATCGTTGTTGTTTAGTGAAATCATGTTAATCTTGTTTTGTAGATGAAATGATGTATGGTGTACTCAGATAGATATCTATGAGTCTATTGTTCATAGAAATGAGTCTATTGTTTAGTGAAATCATGTTAATCTTGTTTTGTAGATGAAATGATGTATGGTGTACTCAGATAGATATCTATGAGTCTATTGTTCATAGATACAAATGTGATGAAATGATGTTGTTTAGTGAAATCATGTTAATCTAGCATGCCATGAACATGTGAATGGTTACAAAGACAATTGCTACAAAATATTTGATAAGAGATAGGAGACAGTGGATGGTTACTCCCGGTATATGCTAAAAGAGAAGAGAAATAATGAAGTAGGCAAAAGTGCATGTATGACCGAGGTGAATAGGCTGAAGAACTTGATAATCTTCTCCCGGTTTGTCTTAATTGTGATCTTGCTTTTATCTTCTAACCACATATAACATAAATTGGGTACATTGGGGTTTAGTGATTTGTTATGATGCTTGTGTGGATAATATATGATGCTTATGTGACTCCAATGGAATCGTACATGTAGTTACTCCCATTTTTGTTTTGTATGTTTTAAATAGTATTTATCACACTAAAGTGTATGTATGTGTAATATGAAGTATATATAAAAAATGCTTAGGTAGTATATTTATTAATCTATAATACTATAATAGATCATCCCCACTATCTTATTTATCTCAACATGCAAGCATGCCACCTCATCAAAGACCCACCACAATATGCATGAGAACAAGTTATTCATTATTAGTTGATTTCATGCACACATCCATTTAATGACACATGCAACCTCCCTCAACATGCATGGATTCTATAATCTATAATACTATAATAGATCATCCCCACTATCTTTTTTATCTCAACATGCAAGCATGCCACCTCATCAAAGGCCAACCAGAATATGGATGAGAACTATTTATTCATTATTAGTTGATTTCATGCACACATCCATTTAATGACACATGCAACCTCCCTCAACATGCATGGATTCTATAATCTATAATACTATAATAGATCATCCCCACTATCTTATTTATCTCAACATGCAAGCATGCCACCTCATCAAAGGCCAACCAGAATATGGATGAGAACTATTTATTCATTATTAGTTGATTTCATGCACACATCCATTTAATGACACATGCAACCTCCCTCAACATGCATGGATTTTTTTTCCATTATATTACATCACTTTTAACATGCATACATGTCAGATCATCAAAGGTTCATCATAATATGCATGAGAACATGTTCTTCGTTATTAGTTGATCTCATGCATACATCAATATAATGACACATGCCACCTCACTCAACATGCATGGATTTTTTCCATTATATTACATTACTTATATTTAATAAATATTTTTAACTACACAATAATAAAATATAATACGTAAAATGTATTTTTGTACTTTAGTTTATATACTATTAATTCAACTATTCATGTTTCATGCAATCAATCATTCAAAATATATTGCAACTGATTCCCGCAGCAACGCGCGAGGTATCATCTAGTTTTAATAGTATGTAATCCCTCCGATCCATAAAAAGTGCCGCTCATTTTATATTAAGTTAGTACAAACTTTGTACTAGATGAGCGACATTTATTATGAATCAGAAGGAGTACCACATTTTTAGCATACTTCTTTAATCAATATATAAGTATTTTACAAATATAATAAAAACTACGAATTCGCTTGCATTTTTTTTCCATGTAGTTTTCTTTAAGAGTGCGGATTTTATACCTACACAAGCGGGTATATAATATATCTGAACCACCTGTCCTACATCAAGATTCGTGCCGATAGTACAATAAATCATCTCTTGCATTTGGAAGCCGGTTGCGTTTGTGAAGCTAACACTTCATCTTCGCTCCCCCTCATGGTCGCTGGCGAGGGAGGCCCACATCACCAACTGCTCAGACATGTCGTCGAAATTGAACCCGTGCGTCATCACGCCAGGGATGGTGCCAACTGAGGCCACCTGGACGAGGGCGTCGTCGCGAGAAACAAAGGATCATGGATGACCGAAGGAGCAGGGGGCGATGTGCCATGGCGCCCGCGGTAGGGGCAGGCTCGTGGACAACCGTCACTGCTGACAATGCGGACCTGCGTGTGGGCTTCAACATCACAGACGAAGAGTCTGTTGCCACTGATGATGATGCGACCGCTGACTGGGGCAGATCTCCAAGAACCATGGAGTTCACTAAACGAGCATGGAGCGGATGTTCCATGTCGTCCGCAGGATGAGGAGGCTTGTGCACATGTGCCGCTGTTGACGACACAGACCGGCGCGCGTGCTTCAGAAGGACAAACAGAGAGCCTGTCACCGCTGCGGATGATGCGGTGTCCGTAGGGCGGCATCGCTCGAGGGATGACGGGAGAGCACGATTCCGGTGGGAGGAGGGAGATGACACACATGGGTACCAGATCCGGTCGAGACAACCACGGGGGAGGCTGGAAGGGGAGATCGGGTGCGCCGCAGCCGCGGGCGCTCACCCATCGGAGACGCGAGAGCCCAGCTCCATGCCCAATAAAAATCAGAGTTAGCTTTTAGATCGAACGATGTTGCTCAGTATAGGGAAGCTTTTACTCATTCATGCTGCACAAATCTCAAAGCAACATGTTTTGTCAATGAATGATATATATTTAATCTATACACGTTTTTTAGGTATATATGTATTTCTATTTCTTTGGAGTATCTTAGATATATTATATTAACAAATTGAAAATTATAGTGGGTGTAATTATTCTTATTTTCCATATACTACCATGTAATAGTATATACACCATTGTATTATTTTTTTATATGTTCATATAATATATGTAAGATCCTTAAAAAACTATATGAAAAAATTGCAAGTAAAACCATAAATTTTATTATACATGTGAAATATGTATATATTTGTACGTAAAAGGAAGTATGATAAAAATATGATACATATTATCTAAAGAAGTATATATATTACCTAAACTCTCCTTTGTCACAAGCCCATAAAACTCTCCACCGATGGAGTGTATGCATGCATGCTAACATGTCCGCAACAAGGCCTTCCTAACGCAGATTTTGGCTATTGGTATCCTTTTATTACGGCTCAATAATTAATTTAAAATAAAATTTGTACACGATTGCCAAAGGAGACTAGTAAAAAGGGACGAGGCTTTTGTGCTTACAGGTCTAATAAACCGGAAAGAAAGGAGTACATACATTTTAGTATGATATATATTATCTAAAACGCACGAAACAAAAATAAGAGTAACATCACTCGATATGATAGATACTACCTAAAACCTGTTGGTGTGTGCTTTGCTGCAAGGATAAACGGAAAATATTTTTTGTTTAAACAAATAGTGACGAGTTTGTAGAGTACATATCTCGGTAAATATTTTTTTGCCGATATCCCAACTCGATGAAGGTGCCACATGGTGTGCCTGGTCGATCGGCTTAGAATTTGGCGAGTTTCCTTATTAAGAGCTTGACACATAGGGCGGAGGCTCGTGCCTCGCTGTAGAGACTTAACCGAGATTAATCGTTGCCGAGAGTCATAGGCCAATGAATGAGACACGTGCCGAGTGCTGAACTCGGCAAGTCCTCAGTGCACTCGATGAAAGCTTTATCACGACAACGATTTGATAAACTCAGCATAGTGAATCAATTTGTGGTTGAGTTAGTTAGGAGCAAAGTGGTATATTTAGTCCAAGGGCAACACCTGCGGGTGTCGTTCCCTTCTTGGAGGCGTTGTCATGGCCTTTCGTCCATGTTTCACTTCGAGCAATGGGGGAAACCCTAGGTCTGTTTCTTCCGATCAGACGACGGCGGAGTTTCAACGTCGTTTCCTTTGTGAAGGCGTTGTCTTGGTTGCTTATGGTGTCTTTGGTGTTGGAATTGATGGTGTTGGACTCCACGCTTGGTTTTGGATAGATCTCAGGGCTTGGGCTTCTCGGGCGCAATGTACTAGTTCGTCGGCGCTTTCTCCATGGCCTCGTCCTCGGGCTAGATCAGGTCATGCAACCCACTTGTCGACTCCTCTAGGCGCTAAAGGTGGGATGTACGTTGATTTGGTTTGTCCTGGAGTTGATCGTGCGATGAAGGTGCTCAGCGTTCTTTGTGACACGGTCTAGCTGCTTTGGGTCTTGTCTCCTTGCCTTCCCTGGCTAGAGTTAGACTAGGTGTTGTGTGCTGTGTTGTATCTCTCCCCCTTGTTGTTCTGTATGTTGGTTCTATTCTTTTCTACCTATCAATGAAAAGATACATAAGCTTTGCGTATTCGCGAAAACAGAGTTTAACTCTCAGATTTGATATTGATGTTTGCATTTTTCTGGATTTATTTTAAGCCTTCCAGTGATGTGCTTTCAGTGAAAAAAGACGTTTTCGTCGACTATAAGGTGCTGGTGGTTACTTCGTCAAACTTATAATGATATGCCGACTCAGTATTGCAAAGATGCTCATAAAACTAAGGTGTGCGTACATGCATTTATAAGAGGTGCGTATATGCTCGAGTATATCAAAGTTTGCATTGTACTGAGTAAAAAGAAAACTCAGCATACAATCGGTCTCGATAAAACTTGTACGTCATGTGGCAGTCGAAGTTTCCGTATGTCCAGCGGTCAAGCACCTTGTTTCTCCCGGGTATCTTGTTTAGTTCTCGGCAAACGATGGGTTCTGTCTCTCCCCTCTCGTCCAGCGCTTCGGCGCTCTCCTCTCCCGTCCTCTCCTCTTCCGCCCCTCTCCCCGAGCCCCCTGCTGGTGAGCCCGGCGGCGCCTCGGCCGGCACTGGCTCGTTCCCCCCTCTCCTTCTCGCTCTTCGCCCCCATCCCTTGCCGCCCTACCCCCCGGGGTGTGCTGCGCTGGTTCTGGATCTGGAAATGAGGTTCCCGTTCAGGCTGGCTCCTTTTCCTCTTTCGCTCCTCCGCTTAGTCGTTGTGGTGGGAAGTTCTGGGCTTTGTCCTTGGAGGAGGACGAGGATTTCGATGATGGTCGGGATCCCGTGCCGGTGGATGTTGTGGTTGGCTCGTTTCCTTCGGTGCCCGGGGTATGTGCTCGCCGTTTTGCTCCTGGTGGTGGTGTTCGGTGGTGTTCCTCTAGGGATCTGGAGGCGGGATGGTCGCTGGCTGGACGGCGCCGACGAGGTAAGCGTGCTCCTACGGTCGTGCTTTCCCCGGGCATCCTGGGTCCGTTCCCGGAGGATGACTGGCCAGAGTCGTGTTGTTCCTCTCCTGTCTCCGGTGTCGCACCCTCCCAGGTTGTGGCGGAGGAGGGAGACGGAACCCTATTTGGGTCGCTGCTGCTTGACCGTGCTGTTGGTATTGGGCCGGTGGGCTCAGTTGGGACTCGGGCCGGTGAGGGGTCTGGTGGGCCTATCACCGGGACTTTCACCGAGCGGCGGGTGGGTGAGGTTTTTTCCCTTTCTGTGTCTGATTTCCCACCGCTCTCGGGCCAACCCTCAGTCCCTCTTGGGCCTCTAGGCCCCCCTCGCGGCACACCTGCGCTCCTTGGCCCGGTCCGTCCTACCCGCGATGGATATTTATGGATTCCGCGGGGCTCGTGTGACCTAACCCTAGGCCATACTCCTTCCCTCTTTGACTTGCACCGCTTCGCTCTTGTCTCGCATCGCCTCCCTCCTCGCCAGATCCACCCACCTCCTCCCCCTCCTCCTCCCCTATCGCAGTCCTTCGCTGTTGTCGTCTCCATGGCGGTCTCCCAACCTTCTTCCAGGGCCCCCTCTCCTTCGACGGGTGGCGGCGGGGATGCGGAGGGTAGGGAGCTTGAGGCGGCCCTCCGCTCGCGTCTCGAGCAGGAAAAGAAAGGCCGTGCGGCGGCGAAGGGGTCGGCTTCTGCGCGTCCTGTGCCTGACCCCTGGGTCGTCGCGGCCGATGCGGCTGCTGGCTCGGGCCAGCTTCCCCCTCCTCCCCCTCCTCCTCCCATGGGGCCGAGGCCTACAGTGATGGCGGCGGGTGGGGGTGGGGGTGGCCGTGGCGGCTTCACGACGACGGGCTTCCGCAATCAGCGTCCTGTATCTGGTGGTTTTCGGTCCTCGGGAGGAGGCAACTCCAACTTCCACTCCTGCAACTCCAACAAACGGAAGTTTGATTTCCGCGACGGCACGAGCGGATCTGGGGGGAGCAGGCTTGCTCCCTTCGTCGACCGATGGCTCTACCGTCCTAACCACTTTCAAGCCCAGTGTAAGGCCCCCCCTTTTTGCCTCATCTTCCGTGCGGAAGGACACCTTACTGTGGAGTGTGAGGCCAGATTTCCTCCCACTGCCCTCAAGCATTTCGGCGCTGGTCTCCCCGGGTGTGGCTTCTACGGGATCGTGTGAGGAGACGGGGTGGTTGTGGCTACCCCTCCCCCTCAAAACGCGGCTGTGATATCTGTCTTAGATGGGGTGGCTTCCTTGGAGACCATGTCCGCTGAGCTCAAAGAATGAGGCTTGGAGAACTGGAAATGGCAGCTCGAGTAGCTCTCGGACAAGGAATTCTGTGTTGTGTTCCCGTCTTGTGAAAGTTTGCGGATGGTGGTGAAAAGTGCGAGCTTCACACTACCTCTGCATCAGACTGTCATTGTTGTTCGTGAAGCCGTGGAGATTGACCGGTCCTTTGGTTCCTTGGTCGATTCGTGGGTGCTGCTGGAAGATGTTCTGCCTGAGATGAGAAATGTGGCCATCCTCATGGCCTTCGGGGAACTTATTGGAAAACCTGTATCAGTTGATGTGGACTCGCTGGCTCGCCGTGGTGCTGTGCGTATGCTCTTCAGTCTTCGCAATCCCTCGTTGGTGAAAGGCTTCCTAGAATTTGTGCCGTCTCGCAAAGCTTACCGGATCAAAGTTAGGGTGGAAGGAGCTTCTACTCCCTCTGATGGCGCCATCCCTCCTCCACCTCCCCCCATCGATCCTGTCCAAGGGGGTCCTCTTTTCAGTGAGAGCTAGGGTGCTTCTGGGGAACCCTTCACGTCTAGTGAGTGGGAAGCCCTTGGATCGCGTGTGCAAGAGTTGTATTCGAACAGGAAACCTGCCGGTCATGGAGGGGCGAAGGGATCCACTTGCGCTGACTTGCCGGCCGCTGAGTTTATACCTCGCCATGTTCTCTCTGTGGTGCCTGTTAGCGCCCCAGTGGATGTTCCTCTCCCTCCCCAGGCGGGCTCCATCAAGGATGTGCTATCCCCTACTTCTGTTGTGTGCTCCAAACACCCTGCGCGGGCGCCCTCCCCTTCCCTCTCAGACGTGCTTGACTCTCCATCCTGTTTGGTGTCTGAAGCGGAGGAGAATATGTCGTCCCGTCGCCGTCCTAAGAAGACTATCAAGAAGACTTCGCTTCATGCCGGTGCCCGCAAGGAGGCGGAGAGCTCCAAGATCTCTGGCCCTACTCTGTTTCGATCGCTTGATATGGATGATGATTTGGGGGTGCCTTCGTCTCCTGTGCCGTTGGCTTCTCCGGCTCCTGCCTCGGTGTCTGTCTCTCTCAAGACGCCTCTCTCGACGGCGCGCAAGAGCAAAAGGGTGGCGCACGATGGGACCCTGATTCTCGTGCGGGCTGAGCGGCTGGTGGCGGCCCGTGACTCTCCGGTGATCGGTATGTCCTTGAGATCTCCCAAACGCACTCTTCTCTCTGATTACCCTGATGCTCATTTTCTGCGGGTGGCTTCGGATTCGGGTGTGGTTTTGGGTGATAGTTCGGCTTCCGCCTTTGCTATGCTCTTTGTGCTTCGTGCGAATGAGGTTGCGCAGGCATGCCTCGCCAAAGCGGCTGAGGTTGCCCGTGCTGCGGCTGCGCAACATGTTCCGGCGAGTACCGTGGCTGGGACTGAACCTGGTAGAGGCCAGTTCTCACCCTCGTCCTCTGTGGTTCCTCGGCCTAAGAAGAAAGTTGTGCTGAGCGGCCCCAGGCGCTCTAGTCTTCGTATTCGCAACCTCTCCTCCAAATGAAAGTGCTTTTCTGGAATATTAGAGGTTTTGGGGATAGAGGGTGCCGCAACCAGTTGCGTGACTTGATTTTTCAAGAGCATGTTGATATCCTTTTCCACCAAGAGACTAAGCGTGCAGATTTCTCTAATTCGGAGTTTAGTGCTTTTGGTGGCGATGTTTTCACCTGGCGTTGGACCGCCTCAGTTGGTTCTACTGGAGGTATTCTTATTGGTGTTAAAATTGACTTGTTTGATGTGGTTCTGGTTCAGAACGCTGAATTTTTCCTTAGTCTTCGGCTTTTGTGCCGCTCTTCGAATCGGTCTTGGGATATCATTGCTGTGTATGGGCCGTCTGATCACTTTTTAACTGATTGTTTCCTTTCCTCTCTCGGTGATCGGCTTTCTCACCAACCGGTTCCTTGTTTTTTGGGGGGCGATTTCAATTTGATCCGATCACCCCGGGATAAGAACTCGTCTAATTTCTCTTGGCCGAGGGCTGCTGATTTTAACTCCTTTATTGCTGATCATGCTTTGCGCGAGCTGTCCCGTTCGGGAGCTAGGTACACATGGTCTATTCATCAGTTGGATCCCGTGTGTTCGGTCCTAGATCGGGTCTTTACGGGGGCTGGGTGGGAGGTCTGGTACCCGAGAGTTTCCTTGTTGGCTGTTCCCTTTGTTGGATCTGATCATACGCCCCTGGTCCTTGATTCTGGAGGGACGGAGAGACCTTCCCCCAGATTCCGTTTTGAATCCCCTTGGCTTCGTTGCGAGGGCTTTATTCCTATGGTTTCTACTAAAATTTTGGGCCTGCTTTCTTCGGCCCATCGCTCTTATGGTCCGATTGATGACTCGCGGATTTGTTCTCGTGGTCTCCGTCAGTTCCTGCGTGGCTAGGGGGCCAACAGGGCGGTTGCTGAGAGGGCTACCAAATTGGGCCTGTTGGCTCAGATTAAGCAGCTGGACTCGATTGCTGATTCGGTCGGGCTGGATATAGCTGGTTGGGACCTCAGATACTCGTTGGAAAATTCACTTCTTGAGGTCCATCATTCTGAGGAGGAGTTTTGGCGTCAGAGAGGTAGAATTAACTGGGTTCTTAAAGGGGATTCGTTGACGGCATATTTTATAGCAATTGCTAATGGGAGGCGTCACCGATGTCTGATTTTCTGCTTGTCTATTGATGGTGTGGCATGCCGTGACATGGATGCTATTGTGAATCATATATTTCAGTTTTATTCCTCCCTTCTTGCTGCGCAACCTGACGTTGTGGTGTCCCTTTCCGAGTCCTGTTGGCCCGCGAGATCGTTGGTCTCGGCTGAGGATAATGCCAAGCTCATGATCCCGCTATCTGAGGAGGAAATCAACTTTACGGTTCTCTCGCCTAACGCTAACTCAGCCCCAGGTCCGGATGGCTTTTCTATTACCTTTTTCCTGAAATTTTGGCCTCAAATTCGCTTCTTGGTTTACGCCATCTTGCAAGGCTTTTGTTTAGGCACGGTGGATATCTCACGGCTTAATTATGCTGTCTTAACCTTGATACCCAAAGTTAAAGGTGCGGATAAAATTAAGTTGTTTCGACCTATTGCTCTTATTAACAACATTGCCAAGTTCCCTTCCAAAGCCTTTGCTACCAGGTTGGGGCCTGTTGCTAATAAAGCTATCAGCCCTTGTCAATCAGCTTTCATCAAAGGTAGGTTCATCCTTGATGGGATTCTTTCCCTTCACGAGATCCTACATGAAATTAAGCGGCGCAAATGTAAGGCGATTGTGTTAAAACTGGACTTTGAGAAAGCCTATGACTGTGTGAGTTTGTCAGATCCCTCTGTTAGGTATGTGCTAGGGTTAGCTAGTACCTTTGCATCATGCAAAAGTTTCAAAAAGAAACCTTGAAAATCAATTTCAAAATCCAAATGGGAGAAGGAACACCCCCCCAGATGATTTAATTCAAAAGGCCAGATAAAAATCTTTTCCAAAAATTCATGTTAGAGTTTTGAAAAGTCTTATAAATGAGTGTGATCACATATCAAGTGATGTGGGACCCACCCCATGCTCATAGATTTTTCAAATATTCAAACAGTACCTTGGAAATAAAGAAATCCCCCTATTTGATTTAAAATTCAAATCAGTTGAATTTTAAAAATGTTGAAAGTTTATGAGTGGCTAGTCTATATTATTATGAGGCCATGTAAAAGTTTTCAGCATTTAATAAAATGTTTAACTATTTATTTAGCTAAACAAAACAGATTGCAGAAAAAGAAAGGAAAGTTTAAACAGAAAATAAAAGGAACAGTTTACCTGTCGCCCACCAGCGAGGCCCACTTACCTTGACCGGCCCAGCCCACCAGGACCCTTCCGTGTCGTCTTCCTCCCCGCGGCTCCAAGCAGCTCGCTGGAGCCGGGAGCGCGGCGACGACGCCACGGCGACTCCAGGGCCTTCTAGACATCCCCCTCCCTCTCCCCTGTGCCACGGAGCCGCACACAACCCCCGCAACCCTTCCTCTCTTCCTGGACGCCCTCTCCCTCGCTCTCCCGCAAGGTTCCGCGCAAACCCGAGAGCTCGACCTCGCCGCCGTCATGCCCGCACGCGGCCACCGTGCTCCTCACGCCGCCACACCTTGTCCAGGAGACTCCCCGGCGTCGACTACGTCTTCACGAGCAGGCAATCGAGCCGAGCTGCACCGAGGACGCCGCCCCCTTCACCAACTCCTCGCCGGAGCCGCCGCGCGATTTCTCCGATTCCGACCACCACCGAGCCTCTCCGACCCCGCCACCGCCTCCGTTGTAATCACGGTGATCTTCTGGTTCACCCTAGCTATCGCACGGCCTAACCCTTTCACTCTATCGCTGTCCGCCATGAGAGCAGAGGAAACCCGCCGCCATGAACGTCGTCGCTGGAGCTCCAGTGCTTCTATGCCTCTTCCTTGGTGTCCTTCGTCCTCCTAGTGATCCCAGGGTTCGAAAAAGGTAGCGTAGCTCCAAGCTTGCCCCTTGAAGCGAGCTCCTCGCCGAGCCCGTACTCCGGCCGCCGCCTCCGTCGTCGTAACCGTGGCCTCAAGCCTCCCCGTGTTCCCCTGATAGCACCAGCAGACGCGCGGGTTCATTCCGCACACGCCCGTGCCCCCAGCCCTCTTCCCCGTGCCCGAAAACCACACCTCGGCCGAGCGCCGCCGTGCCGTGGTCGCCGGCGGCTAACCGCCGGGCACTTAGCCCTAACCCGAGTTAAACCCCCCCACTAATCCTAACCCTAGGCCACTGACAGTGGGCCCAGGCCTCTAACTAAACACTGTTAGTGTTAAACTAACAGGAGTTTAACCCCACTGTGGCTGACAGGTGGGACCCCCTAGTCAGTTTGACTGGTCAAACCCCCCTGCTGACGCAATAATTCAAAAATGTTTAAAAAGAATTCCAGAAAATCCAGAAAATACCCCAAACTTTGGAAATTCATAGAAAATTCATATTAACTCCAAATTGGACAAATAATATATGAAAAATGATCAGGAGAAAATTATCTTTCCAAATATGCAACTTTCAACTCTGTTTGAGTTGAATTTAAAATGGGACCAGTAGCATATTTCAAATTCAAACCAAATGATTTTGCCACTTGGACCATGGATTTATGATACAAATCAACCACACTTCAGAGGCATATCATACACTTTTGATTTTAATTCAAATTGATCAAACTATATCACATGTAACTTGATTAATGTTGAATTCAAATGTGGAATTTGAATTTGCATTTTAAAAATGCAATATATTCCACTTAAATGGAATTGCCTCACAGATCAAACTTGTACTTCAAGCTTAAACATTCTATCATGTGCTTGAGCATTGCATTCATATTGATTGCTACTTTGTACTTTGCTTGTCGAGTAGAGGTTGAACCGGAGCAAGAGGTCACCCCCTTCGCTGAAGATCCAGAGCCCGAACCTCGTCAGCAAGGCAAGCAAAACCCCATTGATCATGTCGATAAAATCCCACTTCCCTCTCATGTCTCGCTTATGCTTTGTATAGGATGATCACCATGCTTCGTTTCTACCGCATAGATGAACCCATTCCTTTGCATGACCTATCTTTTGTCACAGTAGTAAGCAAACCACAACCCTAGCAAATGTAGGAGTTGGTTGATATCATGTGGCCCCTGCAAATGTTACCGCTTATTGCATGCTTAGTATGATACCCTGTTGTTACTGTGATGTGAGTCGGGATGGTAGTGGTCATGTGTTGATGGTAGAGAAGTGTTGGTGAATCGACCCTAATACAAGGTGAACGATGAGAGGCTGTGTAGGAGTACACGGTGGGTTGTCTCGTTGAACACCGCCCTAAGTCCGAGTTCTTGTGTGGTGATCCAAGATGAAGAGTACAACCACACATTGGGCTCACTGACCCCTCTCAACCTATTAACTCATCCCTTTCGATGTCCAGATGTCGCAGTAGTTCGGAGTTCTGGTAGGCTTGTGGCCTGGATGCTAAGTGAGAGAACGGCTCATCCGAGACCGGCTTACGCACCACGCACACATCGCTTGGGTCCACTTCGGTAAACCGGCCGGGTTCACGATAGTGGTAGCCACCCAAGTAGGCGGCTTTCTTGGACTAGATAGGCTATGAGGTAACAGTTGTGGTGAGCATCCTCGCTGGCACCCCTTGAATGGTGTCGAGATCAAAGGCGGTAAATGATGGTCATGTGTGTGTAGCGGTACACCCTTGCAAGGTTAACAAAACTATTCGAATAGCCGCGTCCGCGGTTATGGACTACTTGGAAAGCTTAGCTTGATTATTAGATAACTTGAACCGGATACTTCTAAAAACACACCAAGATAAGTGTGAGTGCTATGGCGTGCTTCCTCGTGGGGAAGTCGAGGGAGGCACCATAGTGGTGTATTGGTTGGTGAAAGTAGTGGACTCGTGTACGCTTCTTTCCTCAAAGTCTGGTACTCGTAGTTCAGGATTAGCCAAGTCAAAGATGGCATTTCTGCAAGTGAACCCCACCTCCCTTTACCTTGATACATGTGCATGAGTAGTATAGCTCCTATGTAAGTCTTGCTGAGTACGCCTTTGTACTCACGTTTGCTTAATATATGTTTTAGATGACGCCACTGACCCCGAAGGTGGCTTCTTCATCGAGCTGGACGACTGAAGTTAAGCTAGTCTAGTCCCAGTCAGCAGACTGGTTCCCTCGTGGAGGGCTTTGTGTTTGAATAAGGCTTCTTAAGCCATTTGTTAAACTTGTCTGTACTCAGACATAATTTGCTTCCGTTCTGTGTTGTAATGTTGGATCACATGTATGTGATCTCTGTGTGTACTCTATAAGAGTTATAAATAAAATGTACACTTTGTAGAGAATTGCAATGGTACCTACTGTTCATACAAGGCATGTGTGCTGCGTGTATGTTTATAACATGCATGTCTTTGTATGGGTTTTCGAGACCTTAGTTGTGTTCTGGCTGGCGGTCTTTCATACACCAAGTGGCCCTTAACTGTGCGCAGCTTGGGGCATCGCGATGCGATTGCTCGAGACTCCGTCTCGTGCACACTTTGTGGTATGATCGAGCCCGCCCTAGACCCCGACTAAGTGATCGGGCTGGAGTAAGTCTATGTGAGAGTTTTGAGATAGTCGATAATATGGTTGAGGCGACTTGTCTTTGAATATGGGAGTTCACCACCCATATCTTTAGACTTGTGTGCGGACGATGAGGACCCATCTCAGTTGATCATCCGGCCTGGATGGGATGCCCCTCACGTACGATGCTTTCCGAGAATGTTCAGTGCTTGGCCTTGTCTTCTTAGACAAGTGGGTGCGGTTCTCGGCTCTCCATATGACTATGTCTTAGCTGTACTTGCATACGCTAACCCCGGGTCCCGACAGAAATGGTATCAGAGCCGACCCTTGCGGTTATACGGGCGTGTGTGGGTCAGTGCGCGAACATGTGGGACATGTGTCGGCACTGGACGCACAGACGTGTGCCAAGAGGGAACGTTCCTATGGGCCGATGAGGACATCGGTTCCTTTGAGTGGGGGTGTATGTGACATCCTGGCTTAGTAGGAATGAAAGACTACTCATATCAACAAGGTGCACCTTCTTTTTCGGGAGCCCAGATGCAAAGAACTCCAAAGTTAAGCGTGCTTGGCTTGGAGCAATTTGAGGATGGGTGACCGACCGGGAAGTTTCCCCCGGGTGCGCACGAGTGAGGACAAAGTGCGTAGGAAAGACTAGTGTTGGTCTGTGGGGACAGTCTAGATCCCGCCAGGCATACGCCGGGAACCGGTGGGTGTGGCCGGGGCGTTACAAATGCTCAAAGAACTCCAAAGTTAAGCGTGCTTGGCTTGGAGCAATTTGAGGATGGGTGACCGACCGGGAAGTTTCCCCCGGGTGCGCACGAGTGAGGACAAAGTGCGTAGGAAAGACTAGTGTTGGTCTATGGGGACAGTCTAGATCCCGCCAGGCATACGCCGGGAACCGGTGGGTGTGGCCGGGGCGTTACAAATGGTATCAGAGCAGGACTGACTGTAGGACTAGTAGCCTTGGCCGAAGTCGAGTCTAGCTTGCTATAGTTATATAGTTACTCTGGGTATATAAGGGAACAACGTAAGGCTTCTTTTTTCTCCTTACCCCCTTCGTTCTGAGTTCTGAGTCACCCTCATCTTGTTCTACGGGAAGATAGGACTAGGCTCTCCTCTGTCTGACTAGAACATCTCGTTGTTTGCTTCCTCATAGCCGTAGGAAAGTTGTGGTCGGTTTATTAGAGTGGTTTTGCTCCCTGTTTCATTACATCGTATGTAAGTGTTGTTTGCATATTGAAAGAAATTGTCATTTCTTACAATTACAGCCGTTATGCTGTCCGAGTCATTCCAGGTTTATCATATAATCTGATGCATTTGCAAACTCCTGCTTTCTGTTTCAGATGGCAGATCTTCCCCCTCGGCAGATTGTTCGTTTGACCAGGTGCCTCGGTGTGCGTGGCCACCCCGCCACGTTGATCGAGATGATGTCCTATGTGGGATATCGATGGTACCCTGAGTACACCATCGAGGAGCAGTTCCACGACTTCAACCAGACGCAGTTTCACTGCATTGTCCGGATCTACCCACACCACGTTGGAGTCACCCAGCCTATCCACTTTGGACATGGCATCGGCGTTACCGAGAACATGGCTGTGCAGGATGCTGCATACTCATGTATCACACTGCTGAGAGAGGAGCACACTTTGCTGAGAGAGACTTCTTTCCGCTATATCCCAGCTGCACTTCCAGGAGAAGAGGGATATTACACCGGACTCTACTCAGATCACTCTGCAGAGGATCCAGCACTCTAGGTGACTGCTAGGTTTGCTAGTGACAGAGACCGTGATGCACGTGCTCTCCGTTTTGAGCTCCACGCCACTCGTGTTCGTTTGTACCGAGCCTTGACGCTCTTGGCACCCTTTGTGAGCGTGGGATCAGTGGAGTACGATGCGATCTATCCAGTGAGGACCCAGATGCCTTCTCGAGTTGCTTGGCCCGAGATTGGAGGAGTTTTTCCACCCCGTGGTCCTTTGCTTCCACCCTACACTGGACCTAGGCCCCATCCTTGCCCAAATGGATATCAGGGTCCACAAGCCTCCGTGTTTTCCGATGGTCACCTCCAGCTACCGGGATACGCGGGTAACTTTTATGAGGATTACTATGGAGATGGAGATGAGTGAGACCGCCTGTGGTCTTACTTAGTGAGGATATAGTAGTATCCTAGTATATTGTAAGCAAGGTGTCTAAGTTCCAGAGGCTTAGATAAATAATGTATAGGAAGTCAGAGTGCCTCTGAAGGATGTATCATCTTCATCACGTTTGTATTAGCTTAGTGCTTGTACTAAAATGATGTATGGTTTGTATGACAGCTTGTGAATATATGGCTTGTATGCTTTATCACCATGTTGTCAAGATGATTACTTCCTTTGCTCTGTAATCCTTCCAGTACTTCAATACCTTGATTAGACTCTTCAAATCAACTCTGTTTGACTTTGGTTTTTCACCTTTAGGATGTCTCAAGGAACCCGTGGCCAGGTTGGTCGTAACCAAGGTCGTGGGAACAACCAGGAGGAAGACAACCTTCCACCCCCACCCACGATGGCCCAAGTTCTGATGGAGGTCGAGAGGAACCGCCGTGACTCTCACCACCTGTTGGAAGTCATCGCACGCAACACCACTCAGCAGCGCAATGAGCTGGTGTCTCTGAACGACTTCATCCGGCTTCATCCCCCGGTATTCAGTTACTCCACCGAGCCCCTTGACGCCGATGACTGGCTTCGCAGCATCGAGAGGAAGCTCCAAGCCGGCCATGTTGCAAATGGCGACAAGGTCAACTATGCCACCTATCACCTTGAAGGTGCAGCAAGCTCTTGGTGGGAGAATTTTCTGAATATGCGCCCCGTTGGACCACCAGCATCTTGGGAGGAATTCTGTACGTCCTTCCGCGAGCACCACATCCCCAAGGGTCTCATGGACCGCAAACGTGAGGAGTTCTGCAACCTCACTCAAGGCAGAAGAACCGTGGACGAGTTTAGTCGTGAGTTCAACCGACTTGCTCGTTATGCAACTGAAGAAGTTTCCACCGACTCCAAGAAACAAGAGAGGTTCCGTCGTGGCCTCAACAGTGGACTCCGTCGCGAGCTCAACCTTCATGACTTTGCCACTTTCCAGGTCCTTGTCAACAAGGCCATCAAGGCAGAGGACATGAACACCCCCAACGACTTTCGCAAACACCCTAGAGATGACGGTTCATCCAGTTCTGGTTCCCAGAAGCGCAAGATCTGGATCCCCAATAGCATGTTCCGCCAGAACCACCCATCGAGGCCATCCTATGCGGCGCCTCGTCCACCCACCCAGTTCCACCCAGCTCCACCAAACAACCCAGCTCCGCGAACTGTTTTCGGAGCCTGTTATAAGTGTGGTCAGGCAGGCCACTATTCTCGAGAGTGTCCCCAGAACCAGCTCCAACACCAGAATGCTCCACCACGTGCCGGAGGCAACCACAATAACAATGGTCGTGGCAAGCCACCCCAGAAAGTCTACACCGCCAAACCCGCTCCTCCCGCCAATCGTGGACGTCTGAACCAGATTGCCGCCGAAGAGACTGACGACACCACTGACGTCATTCTTGGTACGCTCCCAGTCAATTTTGTTCCTACTTCCGTTCTTTTCGACCCAGGAGCATCTCATTCATTCATGTCGGAAAGTTATGCACTTCGTCATGAGTTACCTTTTGTTGAATTGTCCAACCCAATGATTATTCAAACTCCAGGGTCAAGATGGCAAACTAATAGAGTGAGCCATGGTAATCAAATTTCAATTGAGGGTTTAGTATTTCTTGCTTCACTCATAGCCCTCAAGTCTTCAGACATTGATGTCATCCTTGGCATGGATTGGCTATCAAGACAAAATGCCTATCTGGATTGCAAAGGCAAATCCGTGAAACTCACCCACCCTTCAGGCAAAACCATTAGCTATACCTCACCCAGAACAAGAACCCAAGTGCATTCCTTGAATGTACTTCCCCTTCCCGAACTTGAAGATATTCCGGTGGTTCGTGACTTCCCGGATGTCTTTCCTGAAGAGCTTCCGGGCATGCCACCCGACAGGTGTGTAGAGTTTATAGTGGATCTTGTTCCAGGAACCGCACCAATTTCCAAACGCCCATATAAAATGGCCCCACATGAGTTAGCTGAGCTAAAAACCCAACTTGATGCTTCGTTGGCAAAAGGCTTCATCCGCCCTAGCTCATCGCCATGGGGTTGCCCCGTTCTGTTCGTAAAGAAGAAAGATGGAACAGAAAGGATGTGCGTAGATTATCGCCCGCTAAATTTGGCGACGATAAAGAACAAATACCCACTGCCCAGGATCAATGATCTTTATGATCAACTTGCAGGATCCGCTGTCTTCTCCAAGATGGACTTGAGATTAGGTTATCATCAGATCCGAATCCGAAACGAGGACATCCCCAAAACGGCTTTTACTACTCATTATGGTCTTTACGAGTACACCGTCATGTCCTTTGGTTTAACCAATGCCCCCGCCACATTCTCACGCTTGATGAATTCGATCTTCATGGAGTACCTAGATAAATTTGTTGTAGTTTATCTTGATGATATTCTCATCTACTCGAAGAATGAAGGAGATCATGCCGAACACTTAACGCTGGTATTGATGAAGCTTAGAGAGCATCGCCTGTACGCTAAATTCTCCAAGTGTGAATTCTGGCTACCAGAAGTGACCTACTTAGGCCACGTGATTTCTGCAAAAGGCATTGCTGTGAATCCCGAGAGAGTTCAGGCCGTCCTTGACTGGACTCCACCTGAATCGGTTAAGCAAGTTAGGAGTTTTCTTGGCCTAGCCAGCTATTGTCGTCGCTTCGTCGAGAACTTTTCTAAAGTTTCAAAGCCTCTAACTGAACTCCTCAAGAAAGATAAGAAATTCTTATGGACTCCCAAGTGCGAGGAAAGCTTCCAGGAGCTAAAAAGAAGATTGACTTCCGCACCCGTACTTGCACCTCCAGACACCAAAAGGGATTTCGAGATCTATTGTGATGCATCACGGCAAGGGTTAGGATGCATACTTCTGCAAGATCGACATGTGGTAGGTTATGCTTCACGCCAATTGCGGCCACATGAAGAGAACTATCCTACCCATGACCTTGAACTCGCTGCCGTAGTTCATGCCCTAACAACTTGGCGACATTACCTCCTTGGTAATCGTTGTGAGATTTATTCCGACCACCAAAGCCTCAAATATATTTTCACCCAGCCAGATCTTAATCTCAGGCAAAGACGCTGGATTGAGTTGATAAAAGATTACGACGTAGCAATTTCTTACACCCCAGGCAAAGCCAATGTCATGGCTGATGCACTAAGTCGTAAGTCGTACTGTAACAACCTCATGTTACAGCAGTATCAACCACTTCTTCATGAGGAATTTCGCAAGCTCAACCTTGAAATTGTTCCTCATGGCTATCTTTCAACCTTGGTGGCGAAACCAACTCTTGAGGATCAAATCATAGTTGCCCAAAGGCGTGCACGAGGTGTTCGCCGGATCAAGGAGAACATTGCTAGCGGAGTTGCTAAATGTTTCTCCACAGATAGCAAGGGAACGGTATTCTTTGAAAATCGTTTGGTAGTACCTAAGAATAGGGAACTAAGGCAACTCATCCTCAAAGAAGCCCATGACACACCCCTCTATATTCATCCCGGTAGCACAAAAATGTACCGAGATCTACGCCAGAGATTTTGGTGGACTAGGATGAAGAGAGACATTGCTCAATTTGTTGCCGAATGTGATGTTTGTCGTCGCATTAAGGCAGAACATCAAAGACCTGCTGGTACACTTCAACCTTTGTCTATTCCCGAGTGGAAATGGGACAAAGTCGGTATGGACTTCATCACCGGCTTTCCAAGAACCCAGAAAGGAAACAATGCCATCTTCGTTGTCATAGATAGGCTTTCCAAAGTTGCTCACTTCCTTCCGGTTCGCGAGTCTATAACTGCTAGTCAGTTAGCGGACTTGTACATCTCCAGAATTGTATCACTTCACGGTGTTCCTTTGGAAATCAATTCTGATCGCGGTAGCCTTTTCACCTCTAGATTTTGGGGAAGCTTCCAACGTGCTATGGGAACTCATCTCTCCTTTAGTACAGCTTTCCATCCTCAGTCTAGCGGTCAAGTCGAAAGGGTTAACCAAATTCTTGAAGACATGCTCAGAGCTTGTGTTATCTCATTCGGAAAGAATTGGGAGAATTCTCTTCCATATGCCGAATTTGCTTATAACAATAGTTTCCAATCTAGTCTGAACATGGCTCCTTTTGAACTCCTTTATGGACGACGATGTCGAACACCACTAAACTGGTCTGAAACCGGTGAAAGACAATTCTTTGGACCGGATATGATCAAGGAAGCAGAAGAGCAAGTTCGCATTGTTCGTGATCAATTGAAATCAGCCCAGTCTCGTCAGAAAAGCTACTATGATCGTCATCATAGGCAAGAGAGCTACAACCCGGATGAGAAGGCTTACCTTCGGGTTACTCCTCTGAAGGGAACCCAACGTTTCGGTATCAAAGGCAAGTTGTCCCCACGTTACATCGGACCTTTCCGCGTTATTGCTAAACGTGGAGAAGTTGCCTACCAACTTGAACTACCTCCGCACCTTTCCCGAGTACACGATGTATTCCATGTGTCCCAACTCAGGCGTTGCTTCAAGGACCCCATCCGCGAAGTCGACCATGAAACGCTTGATCTCCAAGATGACCTTTCTTATCGAGAATACCCCGTTCGTATTCTTGATTCAGCAGAGCGTGTTACTCGTCGTCAGAAGATTAGGTTTCTGAAAGTGCAATGGTCACACCACTCTGAAAGAGAAGCCACGTGGGAAAGAGAAGACCGTCTCATTGCCGAGTACCCCTCCTTCCTCCCGCAGACTTCTGAATCTCGGGACGAGATTCTTTTGAGTGGGGGCGAGTTGTCAGATCCCTCTGTTAGGTATGTGCTAGGGTTGGCTAGTACCTTTGCATCATGCAAAAGTTTCAAAAAGAAACCTTGAAAATCAATTTCAAAATCCAAATGGGAGAAGGAACACCCCCCCCCAGATGATTTAATTCAAAAGGCCAGATAAAAATCTTTTCCAAAAATTCATGTTAGAGTTTTGAAAAGTCTTATAAATGAGTGTGATCACATATCAAGTGATGTGGGACCCACCCCATGCTCATAGATTTTTCAAATATTCAAACAGTACCTTGGAATAAAGAAATCCCCCTATTTGATTTAAAATTCAAATCAGTTGAATTTTAAAAATGTTGAAAGTTTATGAGTGGCTAGTCTATATTATTATGAGGCCATGTAAAAGTTTTCAGCATTTAATAAAATGTTTAACTATTTATTTAGCTAAACAAAACAGATTGCAGAAAAAGAAAGGAAAGTTTAAACAGAAAATAAAAGGAACAGTTTACCTGTCGCCCACCAGCGAGGCCCACTTACCTTGACCGGCCCAGCCCACCAGGACCCTTCCGTGTCGTCTTCCTCCCCGCGGCTCCAAGCAGCTCGCTGGAGCCGGGAGCGCGGCGACGACGCCACGGCGACTCCAGGGCCTTCTAGACCTCCCCCTCCCTCTCCCCTGTGCCACGGAGCCGCACACAACCCCCGCAACCCTTCCTCTCTTCCTGGACGCCCTCTCCCTCTCTCTCCCGCAAGGTTCCGCGCAAACCCGAGAGCTCGACCTCGCCGCCGTCGTGCCCGCACGCGGCCACCGTGCTCCTCACGCCGCCACACCTTGTCCAGGAGACTCCCCGGCGTCGACTACGTCTTCACGAGCAGGCAATCGAGCCGAGCTGCACCGAGGACGCCGCCCCCTTCACCAACTCCTCGCCGGAGCCGCCGCGCGATTTCTCCGATTCCGGCCACCACCGAGCCTCTCCGACCCCGCCACCGCCTCCGTTGTAATCACGGTGATCTTCTGGTTCACCCTAGCTATCGCACGGCCTAATCCTTTCACTCTATCGCTGTCCGCCATGAGAGCAGAGGAAACCCGCCGCCATGAACGTCGTCGCTGGAGCTCCAGTGCTTCTATGCCTCTTCCTTGGTGTCCTTCGTCCTCCTAGTGATCCCAGGGTTCGAAAAAGGTAGCGCAGCTCCAAGCTTGCCCCTTGAAGCGAGCTCCTCGCCGAGCCCGTACTCCGGCCGCCGCCTCCGTCGTCGTAACCGTGGCCTCAAGCCTCCCCGTGTTCCCCTGATAGCACCAGCAGACGCGCGGGTTCATTCCGCACACGCCCGTGCCCCCAGCCCTCTTCCCCGTGCCCGAAAACCACACCTCGGCCGAGCGCCGCCGTGCCGTGGTCGCCGGCGGCTAACCGCCGGGCACTTAGCCCTAACCCGAGTTAAACCCCCCCACTAATCCTAACCCTGGGCCACTGACAGTGGGCCCAGGCCTCTAACTAAACACTGTTAGTGTTAAACTAACAGGAGTTTAACCCCACTGTGGCTGACAGGTGGGACCCCCTAGTCAGTTTGACTGGTCAAACCCCCCTGCTGACGCAATAATTCAAAAATGTTTAAAAAGAATTCCAGAAAATCCAGAAAATACCCCAAACTTTGGAAATTCATAGAAAATTCATATTAACTCCAAATTGGACAAATAATATATGAAAAATGATCAGGAGAAAATTATCTTTCCAAATATGCAACTTTCAACTCTGTTTGACTTGAATTTAAAATGGGACCAGTAGCATATTTCAAATTCAAACCAAATGATTTTGCCACTTGGACCATGGATTTATGATACAAATCAACCACACTTCAGAGGCATATCATACACTTTTGATTTTAATTCAAATTGATCAAACTATATCACATGTAACTTGATTAATGTTGAATTCAAATGTGGAATTTGAATTTGCATTTTAAAAATGCAATATATTCCACTTAAATGGAATTGCCTCACAGATCAAACTTGTACTTCAAGCTTAAACATTCTATCATGTGCTTGAGCATTGCATTCATATTGATTGCTACTTTGTACTTTTCTTGTCGAGTAGAGGTTGAACCGGAGCAAGAGGTCACCCCCTTCGCTGAAGATCCAGAGCCCGAACCTCGTCAGCAAGGCAAGCAAAACCCCATTGATCATGTCGATAAAATCCCACTTCCCTCTCATGTCTCGCTTATGCTTTGTATAGGATGATCACCATGCTTCGTTTCTACCGCATAGATGAACCCATTCCTTTGCATGACCTATCTTTTGTCACAGTAGTAAGCAAACCACAACCCTAGCAAATGTAGGAGTTGGTTGATATCATGTGGCCCCTGCAAATGTTACCGCTTATTGCATGCTTAGTATGATACCCTGTTGTTACTGTGATGTGAGTCGGGATGGTAGTGGTCATGTGTTGATGGTAGAGAAGTGTTGGTGAATCGACCCTAATACAAGGTGAACGATGAGAGGTTGTGTAGGAGTACACGGTGGGTTGTCTCGTTGAACACCGCCCTAAGTCCGAGTTCTTGTGTGGTGATCCAAGATGAAGAGTACAACCACACATTGGGCTCACTGACCCCTCTCAACCTATTAACTCATCCCTTTCGATGTCCAGATGTCGCAGTAGTTCGGAGTTCTGGTAGGCTTGTGGCCTGGATGCTAAGTGAGAGAACGGCTCATCCGAGACCGGATTACGCACCACGCACACATCTCTTGGGTCCACTTCGGTAAACCGGCCGGGTTCACGATAGTGGTAGCCACCCAAGTAGGCGGCTTTCTTGGACTAGATAGGCTATGAGGTAACAGTTGTGGTGAGCATCCTCGCTGGCACCCCTTGAATGGTGTCGAGATCAAAGGCGGTAAATGATGGTCATGTGTGTGTAGAGGTACACCCTTGCAAGGTTAACAAAACTATTCGAATAGCCGCGTCCGCGGTTATGGACTACTTGGAAAGCTTAGCTTGATTATTAGATAACTTGAACCGGATACTTCTAAAAACACACCAAGATAAGTGTGAGTGCTATGGCGTGCTTCCTCGTGGGGAAGTCGAGGGAGGCACCATAGTGGTGTATTGGTTGGTGAAAGTAGTGGACTCGTGTACGCTTCTTACCTCAAAGTCTGGTACTCGTAGTTCAGGATTAGCCAAGTCAAAGCTGGCATTTCTGCAAGTGAACCCCACCTCCCTTTACCTTGATACATGTGCATGAGTAGTATAGCTCCTATGTAAGTCTTGCTGAGTACGCCTTTGTACTCACGTTTGCTTAATATATGTTTTAGATGACGCCACTGACCCCGAAGGTGGCTTCTTCATCGAGCTGGACGACTGAAGTTAAGCTAGTCTAGTCCCAGTCAGCAGACTGGTTCCCTCGTGGAGGGCTTTGTGTTTGAATAAGGCTTCTTAAGCCATTTGTTAAACTTGTCTGTACTCAGACATAATTTGCTTCCGTTCTGTGTTGTAATGTTGGATCACATGTATGTGATCTCTGTGTGTACTCTATAAGAGTTATAAATAAAATGTACACTTTGTAGAGAATTGCAATGGTACCTACTGTTCATACAAGGCATGTGTGCTGCGTGTATGTTTATAACATGCATGTCTTTGTATGGGTTTTCGAGACCTTAGTTGTGTTCTGGATGGCGGTCTTTCATACACCAAGTGGCCCTTAACTGTGCGCAGCTTGGGGCATCGCGATGCGATTGCTCGAGACTCCGTCTCGTGCACACTTTGTGGTATGATCGAGCCCGCCCTAGACCCCGACTAAGTGATCGGGCTGGAGTAAGTCTATGTGAGAGTTTTGAGATAGTCGATAATATGGTTGAGGCGACTTGTCTTTGAATATGGGAGTTCACCACCCATATCTTTAGACTTGTGTGCGGACGATGAGGACCCATCTCAGTTGATCATCCGGCCTGGATGGGATGCCCCTCACGTACGATGCTTTCCGAGAATGTTCAGTGCTTGGCCTTGTCTGCTTAGACAAGTGGGTGCGGTTCTCGGCTCTCCATATGACTATGTCTTAGCTGTACTTGCATACGCTAACCCCGGGTCCCGACAGAGTTGGACGTTTCTTCGTGCTGTTCTGCTTGCTAAGGGCTTCGATGGGGCGTATGTGCATCGTATTTTTCAACTGGTCACTGGCGGCCATACTGCGGTGGCTGTTAACGGTTCGGTGGGCCAATTCTTTCCT
The DNA here is from genome assembly GCA_950022295.1 of Bromus sterilis. Taxonomy (NCBI): domain Eukaryota; kingdom Viridiplantae; phylum Streptophyta; class Magnoliopsida; order Poales; family Poaceae; genus Bromus; species Bromus sterilis. The sequence continues at coordinate 284,660,915 of OX465597.1, forward strand.
AATGGCCGTGGTTTGAGGCAGGGAGACCCTATCTCCCCCTCCTCTTTAACTTCGTGGCTGACACTCTCTCTAACATGATGGATCGTGCTTCGGCAGCTGGTCATATCTCTCCTGTGGTTTTCTCGCTCATTCCGGCAGGCATCAACCATCTCCAACATGCCGATGATACGATCATCCTTGTGGATTACAATGATTTCTGTCTTGCTAATCTTAAGTTCCTTCTTCTTTGTTTTGAAGCCTTGTCGGGGCTCAAGATTAATTTTGCCAAAAGTGAGCTTGCGGCCCTCGGTTGTTCAGAGTTTGAGGCCAATCGAGCAGCCTCCCTTATGAATTGTGTGTTAGGTTCCTTCCCTCTCAAATATCTGGGCATTGCTATCTCTCCGGAACATGTTACTGCTAAGGATCTGGCTCCTGTTGTGGCTAAGGTTGGTAATCGGGTGCTTCCTTGGAGGGGAAGGCACCATTCCTCGGCGGCTAAAGTTTGTCTGATTAATGCCTGCCTTTCGTCCCTGCCCGTCTATACGATGGGTTTCTATAAGCTACCCGCGGCGTCTCATGAGGGTCTAGACAAACACCGCAGCGGCTTTTTCTGGAATAAGGCGGATAATAGGCGAAAATATAGGTTGGTCAAATGGAAGTCTATGTGCCTTCCTAAGAATATGGGAGGTTTGGGCATTACACTACTGGAATTCACTTATTTGTCGTCTGCCTCGGCGGACGGCAAACACCTATATGGCGGACGGAAAAGTCTGTTACCGTCTGCCCCCGCACGGCAAAGCACCCGTCAGCTATTTCTTCGGCAAAGAGGTGCTTTTCCGTCTGCAGGAAATCGACGGACGACAAACCACATTTTCCGTGCGCATTTGTGCAAGCAGACGGCAGAGCGGGCGTGACGGCGAACCTTTGACAGCCGGCTCCGTCAGGCCGTTAACGGCGGGGTTTGCCGTCTACTGACAAACGGCAAACTTTGACGTCTGCCTCAAAACTAGCCGGTTGGCCGGCCGGCTCCGTCACGCCGTTAATGCCGTCTACTGACAAACGGCAAACCTCCCAACTTTGCCGTCTGTCTTGCCGGAGGCAGACGGTATAATGACCAAATGGTCACCCAGCTGTTGCTAGATGGCACAGCTGGGCGCCACGTGTCCTCTTTGCCAACTGCAAGCAGACGTCAAAGGCCTTTGCCGACAGCCAGCAGACGGCAAAGTGGATGCATTCCTTCTGTTTTATCAGTTTTCTTTTAAATCCCTGCATTTGACAAAAACTACCAATATATATAGCAATACGTTTCTCCAACAGCATAGTGTAGGCACCCACACACATGTTGATCAACCAAATATTAAGCTAACTTTGGCAACTTTGAACAAATGAAGCTAACTTTAGCATTTTTTGAGCCAATTAAGGTAACTTTAGCATTTTGTGAGCAAATTAAGCTAACTTTGGCAACTTTGAAGAAATGAAGCTAACTTTAGCATTTTTTGATCCAATTAAGGTAACTTTAGCATTTTGTGAGCAAATCAAGCTAACTTCATCATATTGTGAGCAAATCTGGCTAATCATGCTATTATTGAGCTAACTTAGCTATATTTAAGAATTTCATAATATTTCAGAAGCTAAATATGAATTTTCAAACTAACTAAGAATTTTCAAACTTACCGGAGTGTAGCCCTCAAGGCTGAGGTGGCTGAGAAGCATCTTTCGGGTTGGCCGATGTTGACGGTGGAGAAGGGTTGTGGGACGTAGCCCGAGAGTTATGCTGCACGAAAAGATCAACTAGAGGTTAGCACGACGCCACTCAATATGGTATTGATGATCATCGAAAGATACTCACCGTCCGCACAGGAGAAATGATCGGCATCGGTGGAGCGGCCTGACCAGTCTTCTCGCACATAGTCTGCACATTTGTTTTTTCATGAGTCAATCATATTAGTTACTAATATAAACAAAAATTATAACATGCATACTTTGGGTGAATATGAACAAGTGACTTACCACGAAGAGCTCATACAATGCCCGGTTCGATGCATCGTGTCGTGCCGCGGCCTCCTCGAAAGCCATCGCCGTCCTCTCCTCCGCCAGCCGCTCTCTCTCCGCTGCCTTCTCCTCTGCCAACCGCTCCTTCTCCTCAAGTAGCCGCTGGGTGTTCTGTCGCTCTTTCTCAAGAGCTTCCTGCAACCCCACTCCTCTAGTTAGCATTGTAATATTCGATGAGGGAAAACAAGAATGCAAGAGTCCTTATGGATAACCTGGATAGCGAGGTCGACTGGCCGCGGACGAGTCCTTATAGCAGGAGAAGAACTCGTTTGGCGCGCCTTTATCTCAGGAAGAGTCTTATCACACCTAATCAACTTATCTACAATGGCCATGGCGCCATGGCGCCTTCCGCCACCAGAGATCATCACCAGCTCCGGGTCAATAGGCTTCCCAATCGGGGTGTAAGCCTCCCCGTGCTTCTCCTTCGCCACCTCAGTATAAGCCTTGAGCTTACTATAGGCGGCAATGTTGGTGAAGGTCAAAGGAGTGGCGAGATCCTACTCTGAGAGCGCCTTGGCCTTCTTGTACGACGCTGTATGGGACATGCCATACATGTCGAACACCCGAGGCACCTCCGTTTTATTATGCTCCGCCTAAAAGACAAAGCAAAGCATGATATTAGTAAGTGGGTGCCTAAAAGACAAAGCAAAGAAGAATTTGCACATACCCATTTATGCCCGTAACCAGCTAAGTTACGGCTGCCTTGATGGTGTGGCACACCAACCATTTGGGCGCGCCGGTCCTTGGCATTGTTGTGGACGGCCAACATGGCATCTGAGCACCAGTGGTCCACAATGACCTCCCAACAATCCATCTTGTCCGCACACCATCTTGGCGGCGCCTAAGTTAGTAAACAAGGAAACTAATAAGTAGCCTAGATAGGAATCAAATCAAGCAAACTATTCAAGACTTAAGAATGGTTACCGTCATGTACTGGGCCCTGGTCAAAAACTTCTTGCGGCAGTCCTTCTTGCTACGCTTGCGCCCTTGCTTGGCGTAGTAGTCACGGACCGCCTGCACTCGCATCTCGTGCCTTGTGTTCTGCAAGAGGCGCGTGGCCTCTGCAACTATCACGTCCTCCGCCTCCTGCTCCTTGGACTCATCGACCTTGTAGTAGACCTGCAATAGCACGAGACAACACTGATGAGTGCACCAACTAGCTATTGTCAAGATTTTATTGTGTGAAATAGAAATTACCCAAAATCCGTTGATCACCATGTTGGCTCTGGTGTGGCATTCGACCCCGTTGATGGTCGTATCCGGCGGGGCCGGGGCAGCACAATAGTGATCCCATTTGAGTCCAGGTTGCGGAACCTCATCAGGTCCGGGAAAATGAACCAGCCCCGGGAAGTTCTCCCTGATGAGCACACCAAGGATGGAGTTGGGATTGCGGACACCATTGCCGTATATCCAACCCCTGCAGTATAAAAAGACAAAGCCATCAGATAGACATAAGTATAGAAGGTACCGGAAGAGAGTATAAGTGCACTTACATCTCTCCATCAGGCGTAATCAACCACTTATGGGCGGGAGTCATCGGCACGGATGGGAGCCATGTACCCCCATGCTGGTACACGGTAGTACCCTCAGCCACCTCCTCCTCATCCGTAGTGTCCAGCTCGGCACCAGCCTCCCCCTCAGGCGTGTGCTTCTCCGGATGGTCCGGCCAGGGACTCCAGGTCGTGCGGGTGGACGTAGCCTCCTCCTCCACCTCAGGCTGGTGGATCAGAGTGTCCGAGGAGGGATCCACCCTGCAGTGCTCTGGTGAATCAGCCGGAGGTGGCGGCGAGGAAGCAGCAGCTGGTGTCCGTCTCCCTTTCCCGCGACCACCACCTGCTTTGCCTCTCCCGGTCTTCTTCCGACCTCCTCTCCCCCTAGGCACCTCATCAGTAGAAGGAGGAGGCGAGGAAATACTCTCGAGCAAAGACCTCCATAGAGCCAGAGGTGGGAGCGCATGACCCCTCCCTCGCGAGCCTGAGGTATCGCCCTCCATATCTGTCACGAACCTGCCAAGAATTAAAATAAAATAATTAGTACAATGAGAAAAAGAATTAATAATACAAAAGTAATTACTGCAATAATGAGAATATATATATAATTAAAGTTGAGATGCATAAAACTAACAATAGTCGGGATCATCGATATCTTCTCCGCGATCAATTGAAGGACCGTCATCACTATCACGCGTGTCGTCGATAATGACGGCCTCATCAGGTTCAACAACACCAACATTTGGAAGGACTTTATGTAAACGGTCAAGCATGGACAGGTCATCTGGAGTAGTAACCTCTTCTTCTTCAGGCTCTTCAACATCGTCGTTAGCGGGTTCACTCTCATTGTCTTATTCCATGTTCTGGGGTTGCGTAGAGCGGTTTCGGAAACGTTTTTTTATCACGCGTGTTTCTTGGAAGAATTCTCCTTCATATGTCTATGGGTCAATGTGGGGTACATAATCCTCTTCATTGGGGGGAGGTGGTCTAATATGAGGTGGCACATCATAAACGACATCCCAACCTTTCAGGTTTTCAACTGTTTGGCAGGGGTAGGATAGATAGAAAACCTGGGTGGCCTATTGAGCCGTAATATAGACATCGGAGACATTAAAATGGGTGTCTTGTCGAATTTGGACTAGACCTACATGTTCATGAGTTCGTCTAGTCCTCGACGGAAGAAACCAATGACATTTGAAGACAACGACGTTGGGAGTATTTTCACCATAGAATAGAAGTTCGTATATTGCTTCAACTCTTCCATAATACTCAATACCTCCGTCGCCGACAGCAGAGACACCCGAATTTGTACTTTTTCGATCGGCCATTTTTCGCTCTTTATCAACGGGATGAAAGCGATACCCGTTGATGTCGTATTTCTCAAATACATGAACCTTATTGTCAAAACCATTAGCGACTTGTCTCAATTCGGCGTCCATAGGCTCCTCATTTGCCTGTAAGTTTTATAGGAAAGGATTGGTATATTAGTGAAAAATAGGTCAAACCAACAAATTAAACCCTATATATGAATGATAGTTACCGTTCGTTTGAACCAAGAGATGAAACCAGGATTGTCGTCTCCTTGATTGGCAAGAAGCTCATACTCTGCGATGGAATCACTTTCAATAACCACTCCATTCGAGAATTTGGCGACGTATCGACTGTATGAATTCATGGGAATTAATAAGAAACAAGAATCATTAGAAGTTGCGAAACAATGTACGTACTGAGCACTTACTCGATGTACGGTCGCACTTCTGTTAGGTTGGTGAAGATATACAGTGTAAGAGTCCGCCATTCTTTGATATCCAAAATCTTATTTCTCGAAGCACCAACAGGTCCGAGCTTCCCTTTGAATAGGCTGAAGTTGGATTGACGCTGTTGGGGGTCGCCAGTATTGTACCGAGGCTTTGGATTATGCAAATGGCGATTTTTGGCTTCATAATGTGCTGTCATGAAGTTTGCCGCCTCCTCGGTAATGAAAGCCTCGGCCATCGATGCTTCAATTCAACGTTTATTTTTACATTTTGCTTGAAGCGTCTTCTGCATTCTCTCCGTTGAATAGCACCAACGATTTTTCACAGGGCCCCCTAATCTTGCCTCGGTCGGGAGATGCAATATCAAATGCTGCATCGGATTAAAAAAACCCGGTGGAAAGATCTTCTCTAACTTGCAGAGCAACTCCGGCGCCATATCTTCCATGTCTTCTAGCACGCCATCGGATAGTTCTTTAGCACAAAGAACACGAAAGAAATAGCTCAGTTCTGCCAGTACTAGCCACTCTTCCTCGGGGATATAGCCGCGCAACATCACCGGCATTACCCGCTAAAGCCATATGTGCCAATCATGACTCTTCAGCCCAAATATTTTATGTTTTTCAGGACTCGCTCCCCTCCTCAGATTCGCTGCATACCCATCAGGGAACATCAAACTTTTTTGCACCCACAAGAGAATTTCCCTGATATGCCCCCTTTCAAGATTGAACCAGGCCCTTGGTTTGGACTAATTCTTCTTTCCTTTCGGCTCTCGCATGTTCTGTGAGGGTCTATCACATAGAGTCTCCTGGTCGACTCTAGCTTTAGGATTATCCTTTAAATTCCCATCTATGCCGAAAAATGTACCAAAAAGGGCCTCGCCGATATTTTTTCCAGTGTGCATCACGTCAATATTGTGTGGAAGTTCGAGGTCTTGGAAGTAGGGGAGATCCCAGAAGCATGTCTTGTGAGTCCAGGTGTGTTCCGAATTATATCCCTTAAAATACCCGGGACGTTATGGATCAGGCTCGAGAGAGTTCAACTGTGCCAAGACATGTTCGCCCGTCATCGTAGGTGCTGCCAGGTTTTTGACAACTTTGCCTTTGATGAAGTTCTTCTTGTCTTTTCTAAAAGGATGCTTAAGAGGCAGAAACTGTCTATGCAAGTCGAAGCAGGAATACTTACCACCCGCCTTCAGCCAATGAAACTAAAGAGCAGCCTTGCATGTTGGGCACCCGAACTTTCCATGAACACAGAAGCCAGCGAAAAGCGCATACGCCGGCAGGTCATGCATCGAGTACTGGTACCAAACATGCATTTTGAAGTTCTTTTTGCTAGCTGCATCATATGTCTTGAACCCTTCGTCCCAAGCTTGTTGCAATTCCTCCTTAAGCGGATGCATGTACACATCCATATTCTTCCCCGGATATTTGGGCCATGGTATTATCAACGTCAGGAAAATGTTCTTCCTTTTCATAATCTCCGAGGGGGGGAGATTGAGTGGCATGAAAAATACAGGCCAACAACTGTATGAGGCTGCCATCAGACGGAAAGGATTGAACCCATCTGTGCCGACGGCGATTCGGCAATGCCTTGGCTCCTTAGCTTTTTCCGAATGTTTTTCATCAAAGTGCTTCCATGCTGAACCATCCGATGGGTGAGTCAATATTGGCTTCCCATCTGCATCAAATTCCGTTCTCTTCCCATGTTTGTGCCATGTCATCTGTCTGGCTGTCTCTTTCATCATGTAAAGGCGTTGAATTCTTGGTATCACTGGAAGATACCAAAGAACATTTACGGGTATTTTGGTCTGCGTCTTCTCACCTTGACCATTGTATACCACAACATACCTGGATGCCTTGCATTTGGGACAATAGTCTTCGTCCGCATACTCTTTCCTAAATAAAGCACATCCATTTTCACAAGCATGTATCTGCTCATAGGGCATCTTAAGTACCTTGAGGATTTTATCCAATTGGTACAGGTTTGCAGGCATAACATGATCTTTTGGTAGAAACCGCCCAATTAGGGTCGTGATCGCATTGTAGCAATCTGTGCCCAAGTTGAATTGTGCCTTCAAAGCCATCAACTGTGCGATGGTATCGAGCTAACAAAGCTCAGTGTGAGCGTGCAGCGGACGTTTCAAAGACTCCAACATCTCATAGAAGGCCTTCGCAGATTCCTCCATCTCATCGTCCTCATCCCGCGCATCGTCAAAGTCCTGCACCATGTCTTCGATCCCGGTTCCGTACTCATCCGTGCGATGACAGACCACCTCCTCTCTCTGTCGCCCGCCAGACTCTCCATGGAAGCTCCACACCGTATAACCAGGCTTATAACCCCACTTCTGCAAGTGTTTACCCATATCCACCTCTGTCGCCTGTTTATAATTGTCGCACCTAACGCAGGGGCACCAGGTTTTTCTCTGCCCATTTGCAAACTCCGCTCTCAGAAACTCCTTGGTTTTCATTGCCCATTCATTGCTGATCTCTTTATGATTAGGGCGACCAGTGTACATCCACGCACGATCATCGCTCATCTTGTCGCTACCGCTAGCTACTAAACAACAAATATACCATTTTATTACGTCCACTTTTTATTGCTTTTATCATACATAGCTACGGCATATGCAATTAACCTACACACTAATAGGTAAAGATAGGTCCTAATCCCACCCGAGTATGTATGTAGATTGGGTCGGTTTCCCATGCTTTGGTCCCGATCCGACGCGGTATTTCGGCAGCACCTCCCCGCCGTTCTCCTAATACACGTCTTGACAACAAGCCGAGAGGTTGTGTATCCGGAGAACAACAGGGAGGCGCTGACGAAATACCGCGTCGGATCGGGACCAAAGCATGGGAAACCGACCCAATCTACATACATACTCGGGCTGTCCATGGATAACGTTGGACAATTCAAAAGAATCACTATTATAAATATGCAAATTAATGCATGTTTATAACTGTAACCCTTTCGAACGGGAGACGCATACTGGTTACGCGACTGCATTTACCTAGCTACTAGTGTCATCGACACGAAGGCCGGAACAAAGCAAATGAAGGGGGGGGGATGATAGAGGACATTTTTTACTCACCCTCGGACGTAGGGGCGATCGTCGACACGAGACCCTCGTCGACGGCGATGCTCGAGGTAAAGGGGAAACAACTGCACATTTAATTTTAGAAAATCAACACAAACACTACTACTGGTAATTGAGCTAAGTAACAGTAACATCTAATTACTTTTTCTCTTCTTTCTCTTTTTCCTCTTATTTTAATTATTATTTTTCTTCTAACCTAACTAACTATTTATTTTCTTTTCCTTTTCTAAATCTTTCTTCTCCTCTTCTTCTTATTGTTCTTTCTCCTATTCTTCTTCTTCTTCTTCTTCCTTCTCCTCTTCTTCTTATTCTTCTTTCTCCTCTTCTTCTTTTTCTTCCTCTTCTATTTCTCCTATTCTTCTTCTCTTCTTCTTCTTCTTCTTCTTCCTTCTCCTTTTCTAATTACTTTTCTTCTCTAATTCTTTTCCTCTTCTTATTAAATTTAACTAAAAAAACTAACTACAACTAATAAGTAAAACTAAATAAAACTAACTAACTACAATAGAATAACTTAATACAATACAAAAATTTACTAATCTAAAATCTATTAAAAACAGTAGCAATTAAAAACTAACTAAATTATATTAAAAATTGTAGCAATTAAAAACAACAACAATACGAACCTAACTAAATTTACTAATCTAAAATATGACTAACCTAACAATAAACTATAATGTGAACAACACTAATACTAACAAATCTAACAGTGCATAACAGTAATACTATATATAACAGAGAAAAAAAACAAAAAAAAGAGAGGGAGAGGAGGGGGCTCACCGGCCGGAGTGGGGGTGGAGGTGGAGGAGGTGGGCGGCGGCTTGACGGCGGGTGGTGGAGGGAGGGGCGGGCCGAGGCGGGTGGGGGCGGGGCGGGCCGGGGTGGGTGGGATCCGGCGACGGCGAGGGCGAGGGCGCGGCGGCGGCGACGGTGAGGGTGCGGCGGCGGCGGCGTACGTAGGGGCGAGAGAAGAGAGGGCACGGGAGAGAGTAGTGGAGAGAGTGGAGAGATAGGAGAGACGACGGGCAGTTAACGGTCCCCGTGCTATGCCGTCTGCCAGCAGACGGCATAGCATCCTTTGTCGTCTGCTGGCAGACGGCATAACACGGGGCCGTTATCCAGGCTGGTCGGAAGGGCCTGGTGGGCCTCCTAGCTCCTTTGTCGTCTGCCCTTAGAAGACAAAGTTCTGTTTGCCGTCCGGCTATGTGGAAGCTGACGGCAAACCACATGGTTGCCATGAGTTATTTAGTTTCCGTTTGTATTTAGGTTACCAGACGGCATACAGCCTCTTTGTCGTCCGCCCCGACGAAAAACAGACGGCAAAGAGGTTCACCCATGGCAAACTGATGAATTCCAGTAGTGTTACCAACACTTCAATTATGAATGATTGTCTCCTGATTAAGTGGTGGTGGAAGATCTGCACTGGCAGTGAGACCCTTTGGTTTCGTATCCTTAAGGCCAAATACTTCCCTTCTTCCTCGCCTTTGTTTGCTTCTGCCTCCTCTGGTTCTCAGTTTTGGCGTACCCTTGTTAAGTTGCGAGACTCTTTTCGCAAGTTTGTCCGTTTCTCGGTTAAGAACGGGGAGTCGGTTCGTTTTTGGTTGGACTGGTGGTCACCGGTGGGTCGGCTGTGTGATGCTTTCCCGGTTTTGTTTTCGTATTGCCCTTACCCTGAAATCTCTATCTCTGAGGTGGCTCGGGCGGGCTGGGAGCTGGGGTTTCTACGGACCTTGTCTCCTGCAGAGTTGGTGGAGTGGCAACGGCTTGCTGCCCTCCTCCCAGTGCTCTCGGAGGGAAGGGATGAAGTTTCTTGGACTCTCACTAGTTCCGGCAAGTTTTCAGTTAAGTCTTTGTATACTTCTTTGGTGGATGGAAGTCGCACGTCTCGGTTTTCTCCAGTCTGGCAGGCTCGGATCCCTCCCAAAATCAAAGTTTTCCTGTGGCAGGCTTTCAGAGGAAAGCTGCCTTGCTCTGAGGAAATTAATAAACGAAACCCTGCCAGGAATGCTTGCTGTGTGGTGTGTGGGATCCCTGAAATCATCCAGCATATCTTATTTAGGTGTCCGCTTGCTGGTTTTATGTGGAGTTGCTTCAGAGATTGGATGGGCAATTCCTGGAACCCGATTTCCTTTGCTGATGTTCGCAGATTGGCTAGAGGGCTGTCTATCCGTCTTCATCGTCTTTTCTGGAGTGGCTTCTACGCGGCTTGCTGGGCTCTGTGGAATATCCGAAATAAGATGACTATCGAACATGTTTTTCCTAAATGCCCCGCTTCCCTTGTTTTTAAGCTCGTTGGTTTTTTACAGATTTGGAAGCCACTATGTAAGAGCGACGACACGGAGGACATGGAGATCATCATCACGCACATGAAGGCAACCGCGGTGGCTTGCCTCCCACATCGCTGAAATCGTCCTCTGGTGGTGGCCGGTGTCCTCGCTCTCGCTTCTCCGTTTTTGTCTTCTGGGGCCTGCGTGCCTGGTTGTGGCCTTCGGCCTGTAGGGTCTATCCTGAACCTTTTTGTGCTCTTTATAGTTGGGTTTTGGCGTCTGTTCACCCGAATCTGTTTCCTGTATTCCTGTTGAACTTGCTGCAGTAGCAGTCGTGGCCGCGTATGGCTTTATTTATAAAGTCGGGCAATAGTCTTTAATCTAAAAAAGTTCTCGGCAAATGGTGTTCGTCGAGTCACTACTAGGGAAATAGTTATACATGGAAAGCTTATTAGTGGCGCATAGAGAAGGCCATGCGCCACCATTAGTTAGGGGTGGCACACTGGAAAATAATGTGCCACCCATAAGACCTTATGGGTGGCGCATTATTTTCCAGTGCGCCACCCCTAAGAGTGGGCCAGCCTGGATGATCTTATACGTGGCGCATCCAGCAATATGCGCCACCCCTAAGGACCTTATGGGTGACATGCGCCACCCCTAAGAGCTTAGGGGTGGCGCATTCTGTAAATGCGCCACCCATAAGGTCCTTAGGGGTGGCGAATTTCTCTAATGCGCCACCCATAAGAGCTTAGGGGTGGCGCATTTCGCAAATGCGCCACCACTGACTTTCTATATGCGCCACTAAATGCCTAGAGCTTCCCTTATCTACTCCAACCCAACTACCACCTCTCATTCACTCCACACAATTCTCAAACTAGATCCACTCTTCTCACCCTAGATCTATTCGGTTTTCTCCTCCTCCCCACCTCATTTCTTCCATTTATCCATCGATACTTGGCATTACATCTATTTTGTTTCATATTGAAGTAAGTGGACCTCCTCCCAAACTCTTTTGTTCCATTTATGACCCATATACTTGCCTTTATTAGCTTGGGGTTTGTTGTATATGTGAAGCTTGGGTTTGATGTATATGTGAAGCTTGTGGTGGTTTGATGTATATGTGAAGCTTATGGTGGTCTGATGTATACGTGTATCTTGATTGGCCAATGTTTTGCCGAAATGTCGATTCATTTCCGTTTCGGCAAATTTCTGGCGCACTCTCCGCATGCTCCCATGCATTATTAGGGAAGGTCATGCCGAATTTTTCCGGCGACGACTGTGATATATAATTGTGTTGCTCTCTCCGTGCACGCAGGTGATCGACCATGGTCCGCGAGATGCTGAGCGATATCACCGTGGCTAGGTGGATGCAATGTGCGACAAACGACATGCTAAGGAATAATAGGTCGGATATAAGATGTCCGTGTCGGAGATGCAAACTGCAGTGCGTGCCTGAGCCTGATTCCGGAATATTGCAAAGACACCTGAAGCGTAATGGTTTGATGGATGGCTACACACGGTGAATAAGTGATGAAGCTGGTGAGGAGGAGGACGTCAATGGTGGGGCGCCAGTAAATGAGGAAGGGCAACCAGAAAACAGCGGCGGGCGAGAAGACGAAGAGCATCCCGTACATGATCATGAAGAAGATGCCGAAGCGGATCATGTAGATCAAGATGCCGGACATGAAGATCAAGATGTCGGACATGATGAGGATTCAAGCTGGGTGCAGGACCCTCATGTTCAAGAGCTGCTTGTCAAAGAGGCGTTGAACGCAAGAGGTGCAGCTAGAGAGAAAGCCAAGATGGCGCAACTCGAGAAAGACGCGATTACGAAGTTGTACGAAGGATGCAACGATGGGGATACCCGCTTGAATGTAACACTTGGGGCTATGGAGATGAAGGCAAAACACAAATGGACCGACGAAAGCTTCGATGATAACATGACATTCTGGCACGATCGTCTTCCGAAGGGCAACACGTGCCCAACTAGTATCGCTGAGGCCAAGAAAGTCCTTTGCCCTCTCGATCTTGCGCATGTTAAATACCACGTCTGCATAAATGATTGCATGATCTATCGGGGTGAGGACGAAGATAAAACCACATGTTTGGTGTGCGGTGTTATTCGATACAAGAGAGGGAAGAAAGTTCCTAGAAAACTGGTATGGTACTTTCCGATCACTCCTCGTCTGCAGAGGTATTTCGTAGATCCCGAGGAAGCAAAGCTCATGACCTGGCACGCGGATAGAAAGAAGCTAAAATAGGATGACCCGAACCCGGATCCGGAAAAGGAGGACATGCTGAGGCACCCTTCAGATGGTAGCCAATGGACTGCGTTGGACCTCGAATACCCAGATTTTGGGAAAGAACCAAGGAACCTCAGGATTGGTGTGAGCGCCGATGGAGTCAATCCGTTTGGTGGCCAGAGCAGCACACACAGTACCTGGCCCGTGTTTGTATGCATATACAACCTTCCCCCCTGGAAGTGCATGAAGAAAAAGTACATAACAATGTGTATGCTAGTTCAAGGGCCGAAACAACCAGGTACAGACCTCAATCTATATCTGCAGCTGTTGAAAGAGGAGCTAGAAACGTTATGGAAAGACGGAGTCAATACGTGGGACGCCGCCGCAAAAGAATATTTCCCAATGAAAGCCACGGTGATCACGACGGTGCACGACTATCTCGGATACAGATATTTCTCAGGGCAGGTGGTCCAAGGATTCTGTGCATGCGTTAGGTGCATGGATAATACAACGTACCGTCAGCTACCAAAAGATCCCGGATCTTCAAAAACCGTGTTCCAGGGGTCTCGGAGGTGGCTTCCCAAGAAACACGCGTGGAGAAAACAGGGACATCTGTTCGATGGAAGCGAGGAGCTCCGAGCACCCCCAGCTCGAAGAAGTGGCAAAGAAATCGACAACTTGCTGAAAAAATGGAAAGAGTGCCCCGCGCCGGGAAAGAAAAAAAAGAAGACTCAGCCAATGCTTCTTCATTACCGACCCATCAAAGCCGAGCCGCGTTGTAGTGAGGAGAGGCAAAAGAAACATCATCGGATTGGATGGAGTCGCCAATGAGCAAGACTTTGACAAGTACGGCGACCCGAAGATGGAGGATGACTACGCCGCTCAGGATACATACACCACAACCCTACCGAGGAAAGGTCTCCTCCCGTTCAAGAGGAAAAGTGAAGGCGTCCCGGGCCTAAATTATTCAACCACGACAAAGAAGGGAAAGAAGAAGATTGTGAGGAAACGATAGCTAGATAGCTAGCTCCAAATTTCAGAAAAATATTTTGTAATTCATGATCACTTTGTGTATGCATGGATTTAATATGCACTTTGTAATTGATGATCACATTCTTAGGTTTGAAGTGTATGAACGTCGATGATACACAATTGAAGCATCATGCCTAACTCCTTAAAAAAGATGAAATGGCCAGCTACACCTTGTAATTGACGATCACATTCTTATGTTTCCAAATGCCGCTACACCTTGTGTTTGTGGATCTTGGTTCGGCGACGACATGGTTAATGCATGGTACGTGGATCGATAGGATGAGTAACATACCGATGGGAAGGAGAAGGCCATGGCGTCGCTAAGAAACCCAGAAGAAATGAACCTGAAAACACACCGATGGGAAGAGAACCTGAAGCAAGCAACACACATCAAACACAATCTTTGTTGTTACATACTTACAATATACTCCAAGAAGAAGAAATGGAAATATTCATTCATAATATGACAAGGCATGTTTAATAATAAAATAATTCAACAAAAAAATAAAAAAACGCTTAGGGGTGGCGCATATTGCCGCAATGCGCCACTAAGTGCTCTTATGCGCGGCGCATTTTGCTGAAATGCGCCACCAAAAGGTTTCTTATGCGTGGCGCATCTCGCCAGAATGCGCCACGCATAAGAAACCTTATGCGTGGCGCATTTCAGAGAAATGCGCCACCCCTAAGCCTTAACCTCCATCACCCCCTCCCCTTGCCCGTGCCCACACCCATTCGATCCCCCCTAGCCCTAGCCGTTGCCGCCGGAGCACACCAGAGCACACCGGAGCACACCGGAGCCCCTCGACGCCACCGCGGAGGGCACACCGGATCCCTCACCCCTGCCCCTCGACTCCACCGCGGAGGAGCCCACCGGAGCCGTCACCCCTGCCCCTCGACGCCACCGCGGAGGAGCCGCCGACGGCCGCAGTCCCACCGTAGCCGCCCCGCGCCACCGTCCATCGTCCGGCGACCCCTCCCCGCCGTCCCGCTCGCCATTGACAGGTACATCCCATACTCCCCCCTCTCCCCTCCATCTTTGCCTCGCGCTCGGCCGCGGCCCGCTCGCCATTGCTGCTCGCCATGAAGCAAGTCAGATTCACACATCAAAGAAATATTAACACATCAAAGAAATTCTGTCATCCAGTGCAAACATATATGCAAAAAATATACTGCATCTTAGTTGATTTGTACAAAGCTCATCAACAAAACTGAATTTTCTGAATTTTTATGCGTATAGAACAAGCATTTTCTGGATGCATATAGAACAAGCCATTTTTTAAAATATAAAACCTCCTCTGATCAAAATTTTGCATTTGTAGAAGTGATAGTAGTAGTTTTTTAATTTCTTCAAAAAAATTGATGGGTGTTATGCAAGTCAGTAATTCCTCTTTGTAGCAAGCTTAAAAAAATTCCTCTTTGTAGCGGACAGAGATCCAGTGACATGCCCATGGCATGTCACCGGTGAACAGTATCGTAACATGCGGCCATGCATCAACCCTTCAAACGGTATCCAACGTGACTCCATTTTGTATGAGGTCGTGCCTCCGTTTTATATGAGGTCGTGCCTCCATTTTGTATGAGGTCGTGCCTCCGTTTTATAAGAAGTCGTGCCTCCATTTTATAAGAAGTCGTGCCTCCATTTTGTATGAGGTCGTGCCTCCGTTTTATATGAGGTCGTGCCTCCGTTTTGTATGAGGAAGTGCCTCCGTTTTTTATATAGTCATGCCTCTGTTTTGTATGAGGTCGTGCCTCCATTTTATATGAGGTCGTGCCTCCGTTTACGTACAAATAACAAACAATAGCAGATTTACTAGTGAGACAAGAAATAATATTTTATTCTGGATGATTGTTGGCCGTTGGATGACGTTTGAAGGGCTGATGCATGGCCGCATGTTACGGTACTGTTCACCGGTGACATGCCATGGGCATGTCACTGGATCTCTGTCCCTTTGTAGCAGCAGGAGTGATACTAGTTTCATCCTTTTGGAAAATTTTGAGGTGCTTGGACTTTTCAACTCAGATTATGTCTTGGCAATTGCGTTCATGATTTGATATGCATATGCTAGTTGGATGTTATGGAAGCCCGTAGCTGTCTTTGCATATGCTAGTTGGCTGATGATTCATTTATAGGATGAAGCATATATAATTCATTCATGGATGTTTAGGAACTGGAGTATGTGGTATAATGAGGTGAAATACTGAAATCGACAAACCAATAAATTTCACAAAATCTTTTGAGATGACATGAGATGAAAGAACTACTATGCATTTTTTCAAATTTTGTAGCAAGTTTGTGACATGAACAACTTTGCAATACAATTTTTTATCTATTTTTCTGGTTTGACTCTTATATGCTTTAGTAAAAATTAAAAAAGAGAGAGGAGAAAAACCAGTGTGTGTGTGTGTGTCCTACATCTTAAGTTCATGCTTATTAAATACTTTTGTTGCTTGCTGCCATTGCTTAGCAAGCATAGCATATGTTCTTAGTAACTTTCGGTTTTCAATAATTGTTGGACTCATTGTAATTTTGTGATGGATGTAATCTTGTGAATCTTGTTGGCCTCTAAACCTTTGTAAATCTTTGTAATAAGAATTATAATGCAATTCTTTTGTATCAATAATTGTTGGCCTCATTGTTATATTGTATTTTGCATTTCTGTAATATAATAAAAATATCTGTAATGTTTATATTCTTTTCTGTAATTCTTTTTTTTTGTTTTCTGTAATTCTTTAGTGGCGCATTTTGTCTGGGTTTAGTGGCGCACTGGGAATGCGCCACCCCTAAGGAACCTTAGGCGTGTCGCATATCAGAATGCGCCACCCCTAAGAGATTAGAGGTGGCGCATTCTGAGATGTGCGAAGCCTAAGGGCCTTAGGGGTGGCGCATCCAGAATGCGCCACCTCTAAGCCCTTATTAGTGGCTTGTAGTTAGTGGCGCATCCCTAATGCGCCACTAAACACAAAAAAAGGACGCCACCATAAGGGTATTCTCTAGTAGTGAGTATCCGATGATTGACTCAGCAGTCCAATGTTTGAACGAAGTATGTGAGCCGAGTTCCACACTCAATAAAGTTGACGCCGACTTTGAAAGGGCTTTCATCAAGATTTTCAAGAACTCGGCAAACCTGAAATTCCAGTAATGTTTAATGGCGTCGCATAGTCTTGCTAACTAAGTAGGATAGTTAATTCTTTCATTAGTCGAATCTCTCTTGACGAAATTTCTGAACAGTCAATTTTATATCGAGAAATTACTGAACTGTTAATAGAGAATGTTATACATACTATTGATAAATGAAATAAAAACATTTACTGAACTGTTTATAGAGAAAACCATAAAGTAAATAGAACTCCCATAGTAATATCTGAATGCATCAGAAGAACAACGCTTTTGTTTCCTACGGAGGAGAAAAAAATGCTTCAAGATGTCAACAATGCAAATATGATCTTTCATAAGTCCCACAAACCAAATTATCATTTTAGTAGGTGCAGCAAGAACATCGATACATGTTTGAAATCTCTCAGTAACCTTCCATTCCGAGAATCTCACAAGAAATATCTCCAATATTGACCGCATTCCTGATTATATTGACATTACGACGTTTATATGTTCAATATTGACATTTGGAAGAAGATAGCAAATATAGTTGAGACCTGACCAATCAAATCAAAATAATCATACAGTTGACAAACATTGTCATCGTAGATGGGAGACCTTTTAGACAGGCCCAAATCCCAGAAAGTTGCTGTCCATTGAAGAATAAAGAGAGGCGTAGATAGGTCATAGCCGTCAGATCTATTTCGGAGCTGCATCTTGAAACATCCAGAAACATGCGGTCAGTATGGTTCAAAGAAACGAAAGTTCAACAAGAAACTCCCAAGATCATTTTATGCATGAGAAGTGCGAGCAAGGGAGCACCCTTCAGTCCAACCACAAACAACGTAGAGCTAAATTTTAGCTCCCGCGTCATCCAGTCGGCTACCAAGAGTGACACACACTATGTCTTGATTCTTGGTAGGTGAATGAATGAATCGGCAGCTAATAAAACCCTACAACCATCTGAGAGTGGACTGAAGAGAGCTCTCTCACTCACACAAAGACAATAGCTTACGGCACCATCTTCTTGAGAAGATAGAAGGGAAGAGTATATTTCCGAGGAAAATAACAGAAGATCACAAGAGGATGGAGTAACACACAGGCGAAAGACAAGACAAAAGGTTGAGAATAGAGAGGTTAAGGGAATAGGAAGAGTAGTTTTCTCGTCTGCTGGAAGCTGGAGAAATTGTTCGACTCATGGTTCCAAACACAAGAGGGGTTTTAAATACTAGCCAGTATTGGAGGAGAGAGAGAGAGGGGAAGAGGGAGCGAGGGAGGGGAAGAGAGAGAGAGAGGTGACATCATTACAACCAGCACAACATGTAGTGCTTTTTACAAGGCTAGTTTCATAAGTTAGTATCATATATAGCGTATGATACTACATTTATAAATACATAGTATTATAAGTTAGTATTATATACTCCTATATAATAGTGTATGCTACTACTTTTATAAATACATAATATTATATAGTAGTATCACTGAGATCCTATTTATTATCATGGAAAACACATACTAATATGGTTTATCACGGGTCAAACTTCAGGTGTGTCCCACAATCACAAAGACTGGATATTTTTTATGTGAGCTGGGACATTTCTATCTATAGCGAGATCTATTTGATGTCTTTATCTATCTGAAAACCTATTAGATGAATCACTGTGATTATACTCATAGGGATAGAATATGCGTATATTAAAAATGAAAAAGTAGTCTACAAACGGGCTTCTGTTTGTTCGACATAGGGGACATGAATATCTTCTTTGTTCATAGTGGATCGTTTCCAATCCTAGATTCGTTATCAAGTTCCAACAAAAAGCTCATAAGTCTAAGCAAACTCGTGGGCGATTCAAACATAGTTCATTAGTGCTAATACCCATGATCTTTATATGCGTACTTTATCCGTCCTTAATAAGCTCCTGTGTCCTTAGGTCAAGTCCCTCTCTTGCCTTCCCGGGAGAATCTTTAATGAACAACTCTAGATCACTGAGAAACTGTTCAACCAGTGAAACGATCCGTAATTACCACTATATTTTAGACCAGAGACCAAAATGCCAAGATAGATGATGACTAGACGAGGGTGATGACAAGGAGCGCGTAGGAATGGAATCAAATCGATGGATCCACCAAAGTGCAGAAAAGAGATATTTTGTCAGGAATAATAGAGGAAGCGAGATGAGATCGATCGAGTGATGATTCCTGGCCGGTGTTTGTACTCGGTGTAGTTCTCTAGCTTCTTCGTCGTCATGATACTACTAGTATCCTTGGGTGCGTTTCGTCTTTTCATCCAACTGTTTTCTCATATCGCTGTGTCTGATCCGTCCGGCGTTTTGGTTAGATGCTCGTCCTGAAATGACACCCTTCAATCAACATATATCAATATCAAAGAAGCATTCGCATATTCGCATGCATGCATGCATATGCCCGGTCACGGCTAGAAACGTCGTTGGTCGTTCAGTTCATGTGGAACTTGTATGCGTCAGTGCATGCCTCCTTCAGTAATCGACCGGCAATGCGGCAATGCTGAACGCTGGATCAATTTCTGGGTAAACAAGTCCTCTCAAGGATACGATGAGAGCTCATTCGCACAACTCTGGATATTATCGATGCCAGCAACATGATGATACGCTCCCGTGATGTCTTTTCTCTCGCTGCAAGGATTATTCTGTTACCTCAACCTTTCTGTATGGGCGAATTTGGACCACAAACTAGCTAAGCTTCTGGTCTTTGTAGGAGTTCGAAGCTTTAGAATAAGTAAGCCAAGATATGGCTTTGTAGGATTGCGGCGGGTTTGGACGGAGCGGCTGCAACCACAGCTGGGACTAAAGGTTGCATGCAACTGCAAGTTCCCATGCATCTGCAGGCAAGTTCCCATGCTAAATCCTCCAACTACAGCTGGTTCTGTCCCCAGACTCTCTCTGAGTTCGGTCTTGTTTTCTAAGAAATGCTCGTGCTATGCGATCAACACCGACAACTTCTTCGGACTACCAACGCATCTTTACTGAGACTGACCTCCGGGACTATCATGTTGGAGGTCATGCCACTGTACTCGATGGGGTCCGCAGGTCAGTATAGTCTGATATAAATTGGTCGTGTCCATGAGGAGGATGTGGCGAACGGGCATGCACCTTAGCTTAGATTATTATGAAAGTGTTGTTAAATAGAGTTCTCACTCCTCCCGGAGATAGTTCACATGAAAACCGAGTCCTGTTCGGCAGTGCAATTATGCTGTCAGGATGGAGAAGCGCGCAACAGACCGTGGGACCCTGCGAGAAGATCTGTCGACCTAACTTAATATGGAGCTGTAACTGGGCGTGAACGATTTGAGGCATCCATACTGATGTATGCACTAGCACTTAGGAACGTGTTTAGTTGTTCGCATGCGGTTTAATCTGATTGTGGCGAAATGAAATCGACTTGTTTGATAACCTGTATTCACTGTTTGATCCGCATGGCAGGAAACTTAAAATACTCCAAACCAAACCGTAGGGAGCGCCCGAATTATCCGGTGATGCAGAGGAGGGGAACACTGCGTTTGAGCTTGTGCAGACGGAAAATGGCGAGATCTTGCGCGTTTCAAAAAAAGCGGCAGGAGGAATTTAGGCCACCTCCCGCCGATTCGGTCGTCCCCTATAAACCCTCCTTCACCTCACCGATGATTCCCCCATCACCACTGTCCTCCCCTTTCGAGTTTTCCCGTCGACGGGCATCCCCTTCTCCGACCAGGTAAGCGGTGCATCCACTTCTCTGGCCGGTGGTCCACGCCGACGGCGACAAGGATCCTCCTCGTCCACCTCTCCTCCGAGTTACAGTCTCATGGCATTTATGTGTTCATTCAGCCCCCTTGTTCGAATCGTGTAGGTAGATCTGATGTGTTAGGGTTTGATGTGTGAGCATGTGGTAGCAGTAGTGGTAATGGTAGTGATAGTGGTAGTGGTCTTGTTGTATCTAGATGTGATGTGCTTATTGATGATCTTGTTGTAGCTAGATGTGATGTCCTTGTTGATGATCTTTTCATAGAGATCTTATTGTAGCAAGATGTGATGTCCTTGTTTTGATGTATGCTTCTCATGTCGGTCTTGTTGTAGGACATGACCACGCAAGAAGCTAGTCAGTCTCTTGTGCTTGTTGGCGAGAGCTAGTTACCTCCCTCATCTGTCGAGGACTCCCAGTCCGTGGAGGAGGAAATGCCTCTAGATTCTGAGGTGTTCAGCCTGTCAGGGTCGGTTGAACCCTTTTTGCCAAAAGCAGTTGTCCTCGCTTAGAAAAATGCTGATTCTGCTGCCATTGCAAGAACTGCTAGCACAAAGTCCAAGAAGGATAGCAGGGTGAGTAGCATGAAGTGGCGGTCCATGTTCGTGCTGAACAAGATGTGTGGCTCTCGTAACTAGTGGGGCGAGGACTGACAAAGGGTTTACGGAGTTGCACCTCAACACAGTGGTCAAGCAAGTGCTTGAGTTATGTGGCATGGAGGTGGGCGCCACCCAGGTGTACAACCACTTGATGAACTGGAGAGCTCTATGGATCCAAGTGTCGAAGCTTAGGGTCCTTAGCGGCACCTCCGTGGATGAGAGCACTTCCACCATCGTTCTTGAGGCAGAGTACTACACGGACTACACAACGGTTAGTTCTCGCCCTTCTTGTTTAAACATGTCCACCGTTGCCTTCTCTCTACTAACAACGATGTCTTTCTTTCTTAGGATCACCCAAAGACGCTGAGTTCCCAAACACCCCCATCCAGAACTAGCAGCAACTGCAACATATCTTCTCCATCCTCCTGGCAACCGACAAGCATGCCATGGACTCCAGTGAGCCTCTCGGTACTCCTGTGCCTGACTGCCCGGACACTCAGGAGTCAGAGACCATCAACCTTGATGGTCATGACAAGGTATTTGAGCACGTCCCTATCCTTCATAGGAAGAGGAAGAGGGCCGACATGATGGAGGAGGAGTTGATCGTCTTCACAAGCATGACTGAAGCAGTCAAGAAGGTGGCAACCGCCATCCGGGTGATCAAGCCACTCGACATCCACCCTACGCTCTACTGCACCGTCATGGGCAAGGTGGATTCACCCCATAGGCCCTGATATCTGCTCTGAGCCACCTGCCGGAAAACAAGGCCTAGGGTGTTGGCTTTGTTGTCACGGCAGATGCACACCGGCTGCTCTGGCTCAGGACCCGGTTGGCCAAGCACTACTACTAGTGCTGCCCCTGCAGGTGGTGACCACGTGGCGTGCATGATCTGCTGATGGAATTGACGTTAGGATGTATATTTTTTTGTCGTTAGGGCTCAACAATTGATGGTCTATATGTTTTGGTGAGGTGGTATCGACTAATCCCTCATGGTGATGACGAACTTGCTGAGGTGGTATTTATACTAACCCCTAATGCTGGGTGGTAGGATGACACCATACTAGCGTAGGATGAACTTGATCACGCATGCCCTTTATGCTTCATTACCTTGTGCTTACTTTCATGTTATGCTTACAACTTAGTGCTTGCGTCCTCCATTGGTGCTTTCCTATAGGCCAAGTGGTATGTGGTGTTCCATGGTAGGATTCCAGGGGTTTACAGTTTATGGGAGGCATGCAATGCACAAGTGTTCGGGTTCAAGACAACTGACAAAGGGTTTAAGACAAGGCATTAAGCAGAAGATGCTTACTCCAAGGCCGGATTGACGCAATCATCCAACAGTGGCTAGGTGGATCGCTGATTTGGGGTGAAGAACTTCATCATCTTCATCCAGTTCGTCATCATTGTTGGGCTTTGGTATTGGTGTGCTAGGTGTGATCCGTGTGATATGTAGGTAAGCTCACGAAGTAGGGTACAAGGTTAGCATACCTCACACCCTGTGTGCAACCAAACACCTTGTAGGTGCATGTGTCGAGACATTGAGATCAACCAAGCAACGTGACAAAGTCAAACCCCTCATGCATGCAAAGTGGTGCAAGAAGCCAAACATAGTGTAGATTGTAGTTTTTAGCCTGCATATGTGGAGCCAGACCCTGTGGAGAAGGCTATACAATGTAGGAAAAATCACAAAAGTTAACCAAACACGTCAAAAGGCATCTCCAACTTTGATCTTTAAGGACACGTTTGGTTGCTCCTTCAGGTTCATACCAGGCCCGCTTGAGAATAATTTTCCATGTTTGGTTGTCTGGGCTCCATGAAAATCTCGAGTAGCACGAACCTTACAGCACCCCTCTGTCGAGCCCGCTGGGAACGGAAGAATCGGCAGTTTCCAGCCGGCTAGGCTGAGTCGAGCGCAAGTGGGTGGGTCCCCTTGTATGCGGTGAGCCACGCTCGGGAACCATTGTTGTTTCTCAAAGCCTCGTCATAAATTCCCCTCACCGCCCCCTCACCGCTCCCTATCCTCTCTTACCCACTCTCACTGGTGGCAGGGAGATGCAGTGACTGCCGCGAAGATCTTCAACGTCGGCGAACACCGAATTGACTAGCAAATCGACCATGGTGGTACTCCCTCATAGTCCCTCTTGATTTACTGCTTTCGAGTGGCGGTAGGTTTATATTTTTTGTGTCGATTCGAGAGTGTTGAGAGTGGATTACACAACCCCGATGGAGGAATGCCAGTAGATGAACCCTCAAATCCATCGGTTCTGCACCGATGGAATCTAGGGTTCTTATGGTGCTATATTACTACATCGGGGGTGGGGATTACTAGAAATCCAAGTGCAGTGGCCTTTGAGACAGATGGAGCTCCGAGTGGAAGGACTCGAGCGCTAGGGGGGGGGATATTGGCTTCGAGCACTGGTGGACGCCTCCTTCACGTATTCTTCTTCTTCTTCTTCTTCTTCTTCTTCTTCAAGAAGGTTGATGTCAAATGCCTTTACCGGCATGTCGGCGTGGTCATCCTCCGGCATGGTGACCACGTCCTCCGGCGGGGTCACCACTTCCTCCAATCCCATCTTTGCCTAGAACTCTGCGACACAGGGGTCTTGAGGAGCCCTATATGCCCTGTACTTGGCCCATCCTGTCCTTTGTTTAGGTTCGCCTGAGTCTGCCTGATCCATAGCCCAACGCAGTATGCCCACTAACTGAGCGCTTGATACGTCCCAAACGTATCTATAATTTTTTCTTGTTCCATGCTTATTTTGGTGAATTTGTTATATGTTTTGATGCACTTTCGTAACTTTTACAAAATATTTTGGACTAACCTATTAACCTAGTGCCCAGTGCCAGTTTCTTTCTGTTTTTGTCCGTGCATTGTAGAAAAGGTGAAAAATCAATATTCCCGGAAAAATCCCAGAAAATTCTAGAAATTTTTATTCATCGGAAGACACTCTAGAATCCCAAATGGGGGACAGAGGGCAGCCAACCCCCTGGCCATGTGGCCACGTAGCACGTCCAGGGCGTGGACGCGCCCCCTGGACGCTTGGTCAGGTGGGCCACCCCTGGGTGCCCTTCCAAGCGCATATTTATCCCTCTCGTCCAAAAAACCCTCAGGGAGGATTCTTTTTCTCCATGTATGCCACTGTACCGCCGCCATCGCAATCCAAAGATCGGGATCAATAGAAGTTCCTGCTCTTGCACCCTATTCATGACCCACAAGTGTAGCGGATCGCAACATCCTTCGCAGGTAAAAATAAGCCAATTTATTGATTCGACACAAGGGGAGCTAAAGAATATTTATATGCTTTGATAGTTGAGTTGTCAATTCAATTGCACCTGAAAGATACTTGCTTGGCAACAATTTATTAGTAGTAACGGTGTGATCGATGGAATTGATGGCGGCAATGGAAATGGTGGTGGCAAAGCAACAAAAGTAAAAACGGCAATGTAAAGTAACTTGTAACAAGTAGGATTAAATTACTGTAGGCTAGGGGAAGGCATGATTATAACACGAGGCGGAAGCCTATTGACCCGGAGCTGGTGATGATCTCTGGTGGAGGAAGGCGCCATGGCGCCATGGCCATTGCAGATAAGTTGATTCTTTGCCCTAGCACTCTTCCTGAGATCAAGGCGCGCCAAACGATCTCTTGTCCTTCTATAAGGACTCGTGCACGGCCAGTCGGTCTCACCATCCAGGTTAGCCATAAGGAATCTTGCATTCTTGTGTTATATCATCGATTATTATAGTGCTAACTAGGAGTGGGGTTCTAGGATGCTCTTGAGAAAGAGAGAGAGAGAGAAGACCCAGTAGCTACTGGAGGAGAAGGAGTGGTTGGAGGAGGAGAAGGCAACAAAGAGGGAGTGGTTGGCGGAGGAGAAGACGGTGAGGCTATTGAAGAGGCTGAGGTACGCCACAATGCATTGAACCGGGCCTTGTATATTTGACCAAAGAATGCATGTAATGTTTGTTTATATTAGTAACTAATATGATTGACTCATGGAAAATAAATGTGCAGAGTATGTGCGAGAAGACTGGTCAGGTCGCTCCACCAATGCCGATCATTTCTCCTCTGGGGACGGTGATTTTCTTTCAATGATCATCAATACCATTGATTGTCATTGTGCTAACAACCATCATTGCAATTGATCTTTTCGTGCAGCATAACTCTCGTGCTGCATCCCATGACCCTTCTCCCACGTCAACGTCGTCCAACCCGCCCGATGGTTCTCAGCCACCTCAGCCTTGAGGTGTCCACTGATATGTCCCAAACGTATCGATAATTTTTGCTTGCTCCATTGATGTTTTGTGTGATATTGCTATGATCTAGATACACTTTCATACACTTTTGATTATATTTGGACTAACCTATTAACTGAGTGCACCCCAGTGCCAGTTTCTATTTCAGTTTTCCCCATATAAAAAGTGCTCCAAAAATTCGGGAAAAATCAGATAAAAAAATCAGCGTGAAGGAACCTTCCGGAGTCCCGAAGGGGGACCATGTGGGACCCACCAGGGCCCTAGACGCCTATCTGGCGCGGCCTAGGGCTTGGCCGCGCCAGGGGGGCGCCTGGACCCCTGGTGCCCCCCTGGCTTCCCCCCTTCACCTATATATCTCCCGTGACGTGAAAATTCTGAGGACAGAACCCTTTTCCGCGATCTCGCCTCTGTTCCGCTGCCACCGCGCTTCCAAGATCGGGAGGACCTGCAGACCCCTTCCCGGCACCCTTCTGGACGGAGGATTGACCTCGGGGAGCTTCCCCTCCACCATGGACGTTTCCCGAATGTGCCGTGAGTAGTTTACTTTGGTCAATGGGTCCGTGATCAGTAGCTATGTGATGTTCTCCTCCCCTCTTTGTTCTTCATGGTTTAGACCTCGTGAGCTGCCCTACATGATTGAGGCACATATGTAATCTTTATGCTTTTCCTATGCTGAGTTTGATGGGATCTGATGGATTATGAGATTATGTTCAGATCGTGATAGAGTAATATATTTGGTTCTTATCTTTTATATTTTTGTTCCTAAGTAATTCTTGCATGTTCTCCGTTGCTGTTTATTGCTTTAGACAAGTTGCAGCTAGTAACTCCAAGAGGGAACGTTATGCTCGATTGTGGGTTCATGCCCCCTGATGACACGCTTGAGTGACAAAAACATGAGTCTAGGTGATGTGTTGTTGCCACAAGGGGGAAAACAACGGTGCTTGTAACCGAGGTTGCAAGGATTGTTTACTTTACACAAAGTTATTTTTAATGCAGTTGTCTGTTGCTTTGGGTTTACACTTTGGGACATGTTCTGGATAGATATCTCAAGGTGGATGATTAGTAGTAGATGCAGTTGGATTTCGGTCTACTTATTTTGGCGTACTGCCCATGCTTTTGAGCCTCTTCCTTTCTTTGTAGCATAGTTAGCATTGCGGTGCGTTTAGAATCCTGTCAATTGCCCATCTGTAATTTGTTTACCTCGCATAGCAGTTTTATCGTATTTTGGGAGAGAGACATCACTAGTGAACATCACGGGACCCCGGTCCATATTCTCATCATTGTTTACACGCTCATTTACTTTCTAGCTTTTACTTTCAGTTGCTATCGTTATCATTATCCCTTGTGTTTTGATCCTTTCTAAACAACAAGACCAGAGAGATTGATAACCTCTGTGTACTTCATTGGGAGCAAAGTTATTTGTGTCAGTGTGCAGGTCTAGGTCCAGGTCAAGGAAGCAACTTTTGTCTAAAACGGTGCCATTGTTTCCTTGCCACCTACTTATCATCTCCGGAGTCCTACCGGAGAAAATCTTAAAACCTTGGTATATTCACTAAGGGAAACTTGCCGCTATGCTGCATCTCACCTACCACTTGGGGTAACCAACGAAGGGCGAGAAGCAATTATCATCTCTCGCGTATCATCCACTCCGGTAAGTTGTCTTCTTTTTTTCTTTATTAATGCTTAGTTAGCTTAAAAATGCATATTTATCTTCAGAATTCCTATATTTATCTAAAAATACCAAACTTTGCTTATTTTGGACAATAAGGATATTATTAGCTTAGTTAGTTAAAAAACCGCATAGTCAACTTAGTTAGCTCAAAAAATATCATAGTTAGCTTAGTTTCCTCAAAAAATGACATAGTTAACTTAGTTAGCTCAACAAAAAGTATAATTAGCTAAATTAGCTCAAAAATGGAGTCTCTTCTTCATCTTCTTCACCATCATCTTCTTCTTCTTATTATTATTATTTTCATCATCATCTCCTTCTCACTTTCATCTTCCTATTTTACTTCTAGTGTTCATCTTACTTATCTAACATGATTTCATTTATTTTTGCAGATTTGGATGCTTGCTAGCTTATGGACTTGGTGTATATATTTTTCATATGAATGCAACCTAGCTAGATGTGAACCTGTTGTTTATGTTGATGAATTTGATGGTGTGCACACTTATGAACTCTTTTATTTGTTTTGAAATGGTTGTGTGATATGTGAACCTTGTTTTGAGATGGTGTGCACACTTTGTGATGGATATGGATTCACTTTTGAGCTGATATGCTCTTGTTGATGATATTATGTTGCACTTTGTGATGAATATGGATGATATGGATGCACTTTCTAATATATTGCTGCTGGAGATGCACTTTTATGGTGTTATTATATTTTTATTTTGCTATATTTGTTTAAAATGTAGGGATGAACAGAAAACAGAAGAAAAAACACACAATAC
This sequence comes from Bromus sterilis, assembly GCA_950022295.1. Taxonomy (NCBI): domain Eukaryota; kingdom Viridiplantae; phylum Streptophyta; class Magnoliopsida; order Poales; family Poaceae; genus Bromus; species Bromus sterilis. The sequence goes on from OX465597.1 coordinate 284,688,981, forward strand.
AACCCCTTTGCTGTCAGCTAGCGGTCGACAAAGGACTTTGCCGTCTGCAAAGTGGGACACGTGGCGCCCAGCTGTGCAATCTAACAAGATCTTAGTGACCATCTGGTGATGATGTCGTCTGTTAACAGACGACAAAGCTTCACTTTTCCGACTGCTGACAGGCGGCCAAGACAGTGGAGGTGGCTGACGTGGTGTTCCAGCCAAGTTACGTCAGGGTTCTTTGCCGACTGCTGACAGACGACAAAGATAGTGGAGGTGGCTGACGTGGTATTCCATCCAAGTGACGTCAGGGTTCTTTTCCGTCTGCCAGCACATGGCAAACACGCCGTTAACGGCCTGACGAAGGTGGGCTGCCATATGTTTGCCGTCAGGGTCCTTTTGCCGACTGCAGTAGCAAAAGCGGACGACAAAGACCTTTGCCGTCCGTCGGTATTGTGCATACGGCAAAACACGTCTTTGCCGGAGAAATGGCTGAAAAGTGTTTTTTCGTCTGTCGGCAGACGTCAAAGGGATTTGCCGTCCGCTTTTCCATGTTTGCCGACTGCCATGGCAGGCGACAAACAGTGGAATTCCAGTAGTGAATGGCATTATACTGCTCTCGGCTTCGTCACCATCTGCGAAGTTTACCACGGAGTCCGACCAACTGTGCCACTATGGACGCGAGTCTACTACTTCAAATCTCAAACCGCAAGCGGCGACGTGATGAGCGGCTGCGGCACTGCCTTCATCTATACGCACAAAAACATCGGCTACCCCGGCCCCAAGCCATTGTAGTCGGTGAAGAAATGGCAGCGAACTTTCTTCTACATGAGGAATCCGGATGCCAACGGCGACTACTATAATATGCCCGAGTTCGTGCTGGATCCCCTGACTGCGAAGCTAAACTTGGGGATCACAGCCGGAGCGGGCTGATGACGAGAGAGTAAATGTTTGATTGCTTCTCGCTCTCGTTGGTTACCCCAAGTGGAAGGTTGAGATGTAGATACCAGTAAATTTCCCTCGGTGAAGATACCAAGGTTTATCAAACCAGTAGGACTCCAAGTTCGACAAGTAGGTGACAACGACGCCAGAAATTACTTCTAGCTAAGGAGATGTCGTGGACCTGCACATAGAAACAAATAACTTTGCTCCCAACAAGTACAGAGAGGTTTTCAATCTCTCCGGTCTTGTTGTTTACAAAGGATCAAATGCAAGGGTATATAGTAGTGATAATTGCAACAAAAAGTAAAAGCAGACAATAAAGTGGAGGTATAAACAATGGTGGAAATATGGACCGGGGTCCCATGATGTTCACTAGTGATGTCTCTCTATCAAAAGACGATAAAATAGCTAAGCTGGGTAAACAAATTACACCTGGTCAATTGACAGAATTATAAACGCACCGCCATGATAATTATGCTGCAAGAAAGTTAGAGGCTCAAAAGTATGGGCAGTACGTCAAGACAAGTAGACCGAAATGAATCTGCAACTACTCACTAATCATCCACCTTGAGATATATATCCAGAACATCTCGCTGGTATTAAGTTGTAAGCCCCACCCAAAGTGTAAACTCAAAGTAACAGACAACTGCATTAACAAACTTTGCGTAAGGTAAACAATCCTTGCAACCGCGGTTACAAGCACCGTTGTTTTCTCCCTGGTGGCAACAACACATCCCCTAGTGTCATGTTTCTATCACTCAAGCTAGACATCACGGGGCATGAACCCACAATCAAGCATAAACGCTCCCTCTTGGAGTTACTATCTACTACTTGGCTAAAGCAATAAAAAGCAACGGAGAACATGAAACAATTACTCAAGAAATAAAATAAAAGGTGAACAAAATATATAACTCATCACAATCTGAACATAATCTCATAATCCATCGGATCCCAGCAAACTCAGCATAGCAACTGCAGAAAGAATTACATAGATGCCTTGATCATGTAGGGAATCTCACAAGGGCTAAGAATTGAAGCACAAGATTGGATAGAAGACATCACATATCTACTGGTCATGGACCCATGGTCCAAGGGGGACTACTAACGGCACATCCGGGAAGCCTCCATGGTGGTGGAGAAGCTCCCGGAGGTCAATCCTTCCTTTGGCAGGGTGCCGAGAAGAGGTCTCCTGGTGCTCCTGATCTTGGAAGTGCGGCGGTGGCGGAACAGAGAGGAAATTTGCGATGCGGGGGCCTCCTCGAGGGTTTTCAGAGCAAGGGGTAAAAATAGGTTGAAGGGGGGCATAAGGGGGTGTCCCCACCTTCCAGGCGCCCTGGTGGCGCGACCAGGTGTGGGGCTGCGCCCCGTGGGCGCTTGGGAGGGGGGTGGCCCCGTCTGGCCCCTCTTCGGTGATTCCGGAAGCTTCTTCTGCGCTGATTTTTTATCTAATTTTCTTTGAATTTTTGGAGCTCTGTAATTATGGGTAAAAACCTGCAACTTATAGACATCAGCAGACGAAAACTGGCACTGGGTGCACTGAGTTAGTAGGTTAGTCCAAATATGTGTAAAAAGATATAAAAGTGTAGCAAAACACATAGTAATATCACCTAAAAGAGCATGGAACAAGCAGAAATTATAGATACGTTTGGGACGTATCACGGGCGACTCTGAGCTAGATCAGATGCTTGAGAGGATGCACGAGATCAGGGAGAAGGAGTGGTTGGTGTCGGCCGATCTCGTGGCCGGCTTCATCTCCCGCCGAGTGCAACCGTTGCAGAGGAGGTGCCACCGAATGTGCGACATGTCTACTCACCGAGATCCAACTCGGACTTCCACCGTCGAACTGACGCGGGTGCAAGTGCTCGACCGGATGCATTCCATCGCCAACCTCAAGCTGAAGGACGACTGGTGGTTCATCAAGGCGCCCTACAGTCGGATCAACCCTCCTCCCAAGGTTAAGTATCCTTGTCCGACTGATTCTCTGGCTCTTCTTTTTTGCCCTCTTCCTAATATTAGAGTCGTCCACTGCTCTAGCTCTTCTCCACGCAGAAGAACTAAGAGGGGGGGGGGGGGCAGGACACCTTCATCGTCCGCAAGCCGGAAAGAAGCCGGTTGGCACCGCTCACAAGAGGCTACGGAAGAACGAGCAGACGAGTGATGCTCAACCCTCCAAGGGGCAGCCCTGCCAGGCTCTAGCCGACCGGGGTAAGAAAGCTGCCAAATAGCAGTCGCCGCCTGCCTCGTGTGAGCCGCCTCTTGACGTTGCTCCTTTGAGCGTACGGCTGCCTCTTTTCAGCGGCCGAGCGCCCCAAAAGGCCGGGTGATCTTCTCCATCTTCTCTATTTCACCTCTGATACGTCCCAAACGTATCTATAATTTCTGCTTGTTCCATGCACTTTTATGTGACATTGCTACATGTTTTGCCACACTTTTATATCATTTTACACATATTTGGACTAACCTACTAACTCAGTGCACCCTGTGCCAGTTTCTAAAATATACCAAGGTTATGCACGGCACACAGTTCCTAAAATCAAGTGTTTGAGATTCCTCATTAGAACACCAACGGTTTGAAAAAATGAATCGCTACCTTAGTAAAGCAAACGTTCTGAATTAAATCATGGTGTGCAAAGTAAAACATATCAGAAACGTTTCTGAAAATCTAAGGGTTGGTGATGCACAACGTCTTCTTTTTATTTTCTTTGTTTTCTGAAAGCTGTGGCTAGCTTTTCTTTTAGACGTTCGGAAATACAAAATTGTGTGCAATGATGTAGTGAAACAGAAACATGTTAGTTATCGAAAATGTTTGCTATGTAGGCACACATTTTTGCAACTTCCACCCATTTGATATATACTTGACAATTTTTTTTCTATATTGAGAATTATCTGCTCTGCGAAACAACTAATTAAACTGAATGACCTGTGAGCATAGTAATTTGTGTCTTGGACTGATCGATTTCCAAAAGTGTGGACGATTTTACCCCTCTGTTACCATCCTAGAAAACTGAAGAAATAACATACTCCATTGCATATGCAAGAAAGGATCTTACGAAGCATATAACATACACCTTTGTTACCATGCATGCTGACTATTTCACGAAAGGAAATATCATACTAACGAAGTTTGCATCCGAATAGTGCGGACAAGGTGTATGCAATGCAGAGCGAAGAAATGAACAAAAGATTGCATCTAAATTACCCACTGCATATGTATGCATGAAAGTATCTGAACATCTAAATCTATAACTACCTAAACCTAGCTAGGTAACCGCCTGATTGCCGCTAGCGCCAACTACTTGGTCTTGGAAGGGCACGCTCCATCGTTGTTACAACGATGTTTGTTGGGCGGCGGCGGTGGAGTAGGCGGCATCATCGTCCTCCTCCTTCAGCTGCTGCAGCTGCGGATGCTCCTCCTGCTGCTGCAGCGTTGGATGCTCCTCATCCTCCTCGTCCTCCTGCTGCTACGGCTGCAGATGCTCCTCATCCTCCTCCTCCTCCACCTGCTTCTGCTGCTCTTCCAACTCGGACAACTCAAGTTCCGAGTCGGTCTTTGGCTCCAGGGCCGGCCCTTCCATGATCTCCAAGAATGCGGGGTCATCAGTGCCGGATGGCGGCGATGCCGGTGGCAGCGGCAGGTCATCCTCACTTAGATAGCCATGACCATTGTTGTCGTCGCTTCTGGAGTCGCTGCTGTGACCATGCCAGTCCTCTAGATGACCCCAAGAACTCATGGTGGATATGGCCGGGAGGGCGAACGAGAAATTTTGAAGACTTTGTGTTGTTCAATGAGGGGGAAACTGAAGCAGACGAATGGAAAGATAAATGTGTTTGCATACATAACTACGCCACACGGTGATACGTCCCAAACGTATCGATAATTTATGCTCGTTCCATGCATGTTTTGTGTGATATTGCTATGATCTAGATACACTTTCGTACACTTTTGATCATATTTGAACTAACCTACTAACTCAGTGCACCCCAGTGCCAGTTTCTGTTTTCTGCTATTTTTCTATTTCAGTTTTCCCCCATATAAAAAGTGCTCCAAAAATTCGGGAAAATTCAGATAAAAAATCAGCGTACCGGAAGGCTCCAGAACCCCGAAGGAGGGCCAGGGGGCCACCACCAGGTAGCTAGACGGCCACCTAGCGCGCCCAGTGGCCTGGCCGAGCCAAGGGGGCGCCTAGCCCCCTAGTGGTCCCCCCTGGCTGCCCCCCTTCGCCTATTTATTCTCTGCCACGGGAAACTTCCAAAGACAGAACCCTATTTCGCAAAATCGCCTTTGTTCCTCCGCCTCCGCGCTTCCAAGATCGGGAGCACCATCAGGACCCTTCCCGGCACCCTTCCGGAGGGAGGATCGATCTCCGGGAGTGTCTCCTCCACCATGGACGCTTCCCAGATGTGTTGTAATATTTTCTTTTGGACCATGGGTCCGTGATAATTAGCTATGTGATGTTCTCCTCCCCTCTTTGTTCTTCATGGTTTAGACCTCGTGAGCTGCCCTACATGATCGAGGCCCATATGTAATTCTCTGCTTTTTCTATGATGATTTTGATGGGATCTGATGGATTATGAGATTATGTTCAGATCATGATAGAGTAATATATTTGGTTTTTATGTCTTATATTTTTGTTCCTAAGTAATTCTTGCATGTTCTCCGTTGTTGTTTATTGCTTTGGCCAAGTGGTAGGTAGTAACTCCAAGAGGGAATGTTATGCTCGATTGTGGGTACATGCCCCCTAATGACACGCTCGAGTGACAGAAACATGAGTCTAGGGGATGTGATGTGGCCACAAGGGGGAAAACAATGGTGCTTGTAACCGCGGTCGCAAGGATTGTTTACTTTACGCAAAGTTCTTTTTAATGCAGTTGTCTGTTGCTTTGGGTTTACACTTTGGGTGGGGCTCACAAATTAATACCAGCGATATGTTCTGGATAGATATCTCAAGGTGGTTGATTAGTAGTAGATGCAGATGGATTTCGGTCTACTTATTTTGGCGTACTGCCCATGCTTATGAGCCTCTTCCTTTCTTGTGTAGCATAGTTAGTATTGCGGTGCATTTATGATCTGGTCAATTGCTCATCTATAATTTTGTTTACCTCGCATAGCAGTTTTATCGTCTTTTGGGAGAGAGAAATCACTAGTTAACATCACGGGACCCCGGTCCATATCCTCATCATTTTTTACAATCTTATTTCCTTTTCAGTATTTACTTTCAGTTGCTATCATCATTATCATTATCCCTTGTGTGTTTGATCCTTTGTAAACAACAATACCGGAGAGATTGACAACCTCTCTGAACTTCGTTGTGAGAAAAGTTAATTGTGTTGTGTGCAGGTCCGCGTCAGGCGCGCCGCTGACACCTACTTATCATTGCCGGAGTCCTACGGGAGACAAACCCTATCCTCTACATAGGGGAAATTTGTTTCTATCCTACATCTCTCCTTCCACTTGGGTAACCAACAAAGTGCGAGAAGCAATTATCCTCTCTCGCGTATCAAAAAAATTTCTGGCGCCGTTGCCGGGGACTTCAAGTGATAAGATAGGGGAGTTGCCCACTACCTTTTACCTTTTCTTTTTAGTCTTTTTAGTTTACCTTTCTGTTTTTACCTTTGTGTCTTATATAAAAAATTACAAAAAAATCTGCCACACTTGCTGCTACCATGGGTTCCACTAAAAACACCAAGTTGTGTGACTTCACCAGTCACAACAACAAAGACTTTATATGCACTCCTATTGCCACAGCTGCCATTTCAGCTACCTCTTATGAAATTAAACCTGCTTTGCTAAACCTTGTTATGAGGGATCAATTCACTGGTGATGGAGATGATGATGCTTTACACTTGAATAATTTTGATGAATTGTGTGATATGCAAAAGTATAAAGAAGTAGAAGGTGATGTTGTTAAGCTCAAGCTTTTTCCTTTCTCTTTGAGGGATGGAGCGGAAATCTGGTTTCAATCTTTGCCTAGGAATAGCATAGATTCTTGATATAAGTGCAAAGATGCTTTTATTGGGAAGTACTACCCACCTTCTAAGATTATCCAATTGAGGAGCAACATTATGAATTTCAGACAATTGGATAATGAACACGTTGCCCAAGCTTGGAACGTATAAAATCACTTGTTAAGAAATGCCCTACACATGGTTTGACTACCTGGATGGTTATCCAGACTTTTTATGCAGGCTTGGACTTTACCTCGCGGAACCTGTAAGATTCGACCGTGGAAGGAACCTTTATGTCAACTACACTCGGTGCTGCCAAAAAACTCCTTGATGAGATGATGACCAACTATTCCCAATGGCACGCCGAACGTGCTCCAACAGGTAGGAAGGTAAATTCTGTCGAGGAAATTACCTCCCTAAATGATAAAGTTGATTTAATTATGTCTCTACTTACCAAGCAACCCTCTATTGATCCTCATGATGTTCCTTTAAATTCTTTGGTTGCTCAGGAACAAGTAGATGTGAACTTCACTGCTAGAAACAACTTTAACAATAATGCTTATAGGGGAAATTTTGCTAGTAATCCTAGACCGTTTCCATCCACTTATGGGAACAACAACACTTACCCTAGCAACAAGAACCCCACTTCTGAATTAGAAAACATACTTAGAGACTTTATCACTACCCAAAAAGCCTTCAACAAGAACGTGGAAGAAAAGCTAGCTAAATTAGATAATCTTCGTTTGAAGGTAGACAACTTAGCTCTTGATGTTGAGATGTTAAAAATTAGAACTTCTCCCCTTGAGGAGAGCAAGGCCACTCCTATTAATGCTATCCATTTACAAGTTAATGAAAATATTAGGATAATGGCTAAACTTAAAGAAAGATGGGCTAGAGAAAAAGAGGAAGAGGTGAGGACACCAAAACTATTAGTACCCAATGCACTCCTGGTCCCATTGTACCTATTAATGGTGATGCTAATACCTCAACCGTAGAAGAAGAAACTCCTATGACCATAGAGGGTCTCAAACAAGTGAGCCTAGATTACACTACTACCACCTTTGATAGTAGTGATATTGATTTTGATAGTTGCACCCTCTCAGAAGTTATTAGCTTACTACACAAAATGTCTAGAGACTCCCACACTAGCACACTCAATCTTGCCTTCACGGAGCATATCACAAATGCTCTCTTAAAAGCTAGGTAGGAGAAGCTTAGGATAGAAGCCTCCATACCTAGGAAGCTAGATGATGGTTGGGACCCTATGATAAAAATTAAATTAAATAACTTTTCTTGTTATGCTTTATGTGACGTTGGAGCTAGTACCTCCGTCATGCCCAAAAGAATGTATGATATGTTTGAATTGAAACCTTTTGATTTTTTTTGGTGTTTGTCTTGTCGATTCTTCCGGAAAGAAACCTTTGGGGAAGATCGATGATGTTCTTATCATTGTCAATGAAAACTATGTTCCCGTTGATTTAATTATTATGGATATAGTGTTTGAAGCTTTATGTCCAATTATTTTGGGACATCCTTTTCTCCGCACCGTTGGTGCTATCATTGACATGAAAGAGGGGAATATAAAATTTCAATTCCCTCTCAAAAAGGGGTTGGAACACTTCCCTAGAAAGAAAATCAAGTTACCTTTTGAGTCCGTTACACGGGCTAGCTATTCTCTTTCTCTTGATAAAACTTGATTCCTATTTTGCCTTCTGCCTAGCTTAAAGGCATAAAGAAAGCGCTTGTTGGGAGGCAACCCAAGATGTTTTTACTTCTGTTTTTAGTGGTCTTGATGATTGTTACTACTTTAGCAACATAATTGTATCTTTATTTTCAAGCTTTGTGCCAAGTTATAGCTTCATATGACAAGTGAAGTGAAAGTTGTGACATGCTATACAAAAAACAGATTCTATCCTCGTGACGGGAAAAATTGGATCAAATCACCAGTTCAACTTTTCGGGCAGAATTGTTTACACAGTATGCTCTATACAATCACGAAACTTTTGTATGTTTGGAGTTTTTTGATTTGAGTTGCAGAAGTACCCCTAAAAAATTCTTTACTACCTGCTGTTCTGTTTTTCATAGATTCTGCCACGTTTTGTCTCTCCTAACTTTTGCAAAACTTAAGCTTGCGTTTTCTTTGCAAAAACCTTTTGGAAATCTTCAGAAACAGCAGCTCTTCAAGAATATCTTTATATCAAGTGGGGAAAAATTTATTTTATTAAGGGTACTAACCTTTCTAATCAGCTTATGATGAGTTATGTATGAAGGGAGTTTTCAAGTGTGCGATGGAAGATGATGAAAGGAGATTGGGGAGTGTCAAGCGCTCAAGCTTGGGGATGCCCACATGCATCCCCAAAAAATATTCAAGGATACTCAAGCGTCTAAGATTGGGGATGCCCCCGTGCATCCCCTTCTCCATCAACAATCATCAGTTCGTCCTTCGTCTCACTATATTTTTATTACTTCATGCGTTATGTGCTATGCTTGGAGCGTCTCGCTCTTAGGTTTATTTTTAGTTTTCTTTAGCTTTGCTTGCTGTTCATAACAAGTTAGATCCCTTATTAGTTTGTGTGGGAGAGAAACACGCTCCACTTTAAAAATTTATTTTCAAAAACCTAGAAAACTAGTTGAGAACTCTAGCTACTAGATGGATCGCTAATATTTTGAGGGATCGGATAGTAGAGTACAATCACGTACCATGAGTCGAGGATGCGCAAGGATAACCAAACCCCCATACGCTCCTCCTCGGGGTACATGTCTCTTTGTGAACCTACTTATTAGATTGAGAGTTACCGATAATAAGTGCATGAGTTCTTCGGACTAATGTAAGTATTGAAAGTTGACACTTCCACCTCCTCATATTTGCTAGCCTCTCCTATGCCGCATATTGCCTTCTTCTCACTCCGAGAGTTTGCGTCCACCTTCGCCGGTACATCCAAACCCTTGGCATGATACGCTCTGTCATAAAAAACCTCCTTATATCTTTCCTCAAAACAACCACCATGCCTACCTATCAATGCATTTCCATAGCCTTTCTGAGATATATTGACATGCAACATCCACCTCTTCATGACTTGATCTTCATGTCATACATGGTCCTGCTACACTGGCAGTGTCATACATTGCATACATCATGATAGCTACATCTTCTTTATGATTTGAGTACCTTGTAAAGTGTGAAAGATCTTCTATACCCTCTTGTAAAATTAGAGTGTAGCCCTTAAGTGAGGAAAAGATCCCAAAGTGGACAAAATAAAAGATTCCAAAGAGGACAAATGAGAGTTAAATAGAAAGAGCCATTGAGGCCACCAAAAAAATACAAAAAATAGAAAAAAGAGAAAAATAAATAAAAAGAGAGAAAGGGGCAACACTACTATCCTTTTGAAAGATCCACACTAGTACTCCCTCTTATCCTTGTACTCCATAGAGATGATCATGCATATAGCTATGTGGGGACCTTCACACTATAGAACTTGGCTTGCATATTCCAAGGATGAGCCTCCTCAAAAGATCTCTAGGTGTTCATGAGCGAGCAAGTTAGATGCACCCCACTAGTTCCACTGGAGATCTTCTTAGCTCATATGTCCATCCGTTGCATGGCAATCCCTACTCCTCATATCATATCTATCATTTGGCCTTCTCGCCTATTATTGTCCTCATTGATGTGATCCTTTCTCATCCTTTTGTCTTCCTCCTGCACCATATTCTCTATTTTCCATCCTAAGTGTCAACTTTCGTGCGTACGCTCATCCATTGCATGAGTGCTCAAAATATCGAAAAGGAGTGGATCAAATTGACCTTTACCTGGCTAGTGGTCTGGGGATGAGTCAAGATAAGATTACAAAGAAGACCAAGTGTGAAACATTAATAGATTGAGTTCTCAACAAAAATACTTTTTCTTCTCGTATTCCCTATCCCCCTTCTTGCACCCAAACACCATTTGGAGACATTCGAGTCACGGACAGCGAGAGTTCTTGCACCTAATGTTCTTTCGTTGCTTGTTTCAATGCTAACATAGACTCTTTCATGTTATGCCTTGAATTGAATCACATACCTTGATTGCTTTGCTTTTCAAAGTTCTTATATGGTTGCTAGCATGTCACCATAGAAATTATGCCTATTATCATTTACCTACTCGAGGACGACTAAGAATTAAGCTTGGGGATGTTGATACGTCCCAAACGTATCAATAATTTCTGCTCGGTCCATGCATGTTTTGTGTGATATTGCTATGATCTAGATACACTTTCATAAACTTTTTATCATATTTGGACTAACCAACTAACTCAGTGCACCGCAGTCCCAGTTTCTGTTTTCTGCTATTTTTCTATTTCAGTTTCCCCCATATAAAAAGTGCTCCAAAAATCTGGGAAAATTCAGATAAAAACTCAGCGTACAGGAAGGCTCCAGAACCACGAAGGAGGGCCAGGGGGCCACCACCAGGTGCCCAGGCGGCCACCTGGCGCGGCCAAGGGCCTGGCCGCGCCTGGACCCCTGGTGCCCCCCTGTAACATCCCAATTTTTGAAAAATTTTGGATGTTAATAAAATCATTTGTGCATACTTTTTTTCCCATTTGCATATTGGATCTTTTGGATTTTATTTTCAATTTATTTTAATCCAATAAAAAAATCAAGAGAGAAGATAACATCACTTCTCCAACATAAAAAGGGTTAAGAAAATATTGGAGCATTTATTTTATTTTAATAAAGCATTTCGGGAATTTAATAAATCCTAAAAATTCCTTTTGGAATTTATTAATTTTTCCAAAATGACTTTATAAATAAATTTTCGCATTTTATAAAATTGCATTGAGCTAGAAATATTTATCCTAGGCTTTATAAATATATATATATATATATATTTGTTGAGGTTTTATTAGAGTTTTATTAAACTTATTTTTGAAATATATTTTTATAGTATTTTATTTTAACAATGAAAAATTTACAATATTTTCTTATATATTTATAAGATTTTTTTTAAAAATTTATTACGTATTTTTTTGAGGTATTTTTTGTTAAAAAAAAAATTCCGGCCGCCAGGCCAGCCAGCTGGCCGGCCCAGCCAGGCCACCCACCCCACCCCGTCTCCTTCACGTACGTGCATGCGCACGCACACAGCACGCAGCAGCACGCAGCACACAGCGCGCAGCAGCGGCGCTGCATGCAGCGCCATGAGCGCACCAGCCAGGCGCCCCTCCGTTCCTTCCTTCCTTCCTTCCCCGCGTACCCCACACCTTCCTTCTCCGCCCCGACACCATTAAAGCCCCCATTAATCCTCCATTAAAGAGTTCGCCGGAATTTTCGCACTTGCCGGTTTTCGTCGCCGGGAGCACGTATCTGGACACCCCCTCCCCCTATATAAGTCACCCCTGCATGCCCCTCCCCCCACTCGTCCAAAGCCCCCAAAAATCTTGCCCAAAGCCACACCGTAGCGCGCGTATTTGCTCGCCGAAGTTCGCCGGTCAAGCTCCGCCTCGGCGTCGATCACGTCGCCGGTAAGCCGTCTTGAGACCCCAAACTCTAGAAATCGGTTGGCCTCGTCGTTGCGCATCTTATGGACAAAATTTTGCCTCTTCTCGTGCACCACAGCAGCGTCCCGGAGCTCGCTTGCCCACCGGAGTTCGCCGGAGTTCACCGCCGCCCCGCCACATCGTAGCCACGCCGGAGACCGCCGCCACCACCCCACGCTTCCCCACGCCGAGCCGCCCCTCCCCGACACCTCCCTCGCCGCCAATCCCCGCCGGAGCCGCCGCCCCACGAAGAAGACGCCGACGGCCACGTACAGTACGTGTACGTTTCTTCCTGTGTAGAAGAAGATGAGTTAAAAAAAACGTTTTATTTATTTATTTATTTTTAGAGCATTCACTAGATTAAAATTTTAGCCCTACTATTGTTTTAGCTATATTATTTTACTCGTTTATTAGTTATTTATTTTAGAGCATTCACTAGATTAAAATATTATCCCTAGTTTTGTTTTAGCTATATTTTATTTTTACTCGTTTATTAGTTTTAGACGAAACCAAATCCCGCGTTTAATTATTTTATTTATTTATTTATCCCTCTATCGCGTGGAAACCTATTTTCAAAATTTTGGAATTTTAAAATATGAGTTTGAATGTATTTAAATTCAAACTTCGTTTGACCATAATTTTATAACCGTAACTCGGTTTTGACCGATTCCTTTTGCAAATCAAAACCCTAAATTATCTATTTCACTTAGGTCTTTCATCAACAAGTTTCACACAATTTTTGTTCCGTTTTACAAAACTTTTTCATTCCTTTTCTTTTCAAGATTTGTCGAAACTTTGTTTTCGTTTCTTTTGTATTATGTTTTGATTGGATGCACTTGTTTGTTTGCGATAGATTGCCCCGAGTGCGAAGCGGAATATTTCCAGTCCTTAGAGTTTGACCAGCAGCAGCCAGGCAAGTCTACCTTTGATCATTTTCCACTTTACCTATGTTTTATTGCATGTAGTACCCCTTTCTTAGAATGCATAAGTAGAAGTTACTTTCACGCAAACCCAATAGTTCAATTTGTGGTAGGTTTAACTTGTCACCATCGTGTAGGAAATTATAGTGCTATGCTTTTGTAGACGTGGATTGGGGAGTGAATTCACGATGAGATGAGTGACTTTGTAGTAAATCAGGACCAAGTTAAACTCAATGAACTACCTGGGTGGAATGGTTGGAGGCACCCTGGAGGAACCAGTGGAGATGCCTAAGTGACCTGGAGATGGCCAGGGATCACTGCGGAAAGCCACCCAGGCTTAAAGAGATTTTATCATATTGTCATTTTCTAGAAGCTTATGTGTGCATCCACAAGCCATTATGGGCTCTGGCTTGGTTGCTTAGTAGTAGTGACTCTTGCTAGGTGGTGCTACGAACGTAGTGTTGGTAGGTGGGATGGGCACCGCCAGAGTAAGGGAAACTCTTATAAAAGACCATGTCTCGACCTTCCCGTTTCCATACAAAGTGTAGTGTGGCAAATACCAATGGAGGTGGTCGAGTCTTGTGGGGAAAAGTGCACAAACCTCTGCAGAGCGTATAAATCTAATCGATTAGCCGAGTCCCCGGTATTGGACAATTTGAGCGTCTAGCTATTGTAATTTTGAGAAATCTCATCATCTTTAATTAATAATTTTGGGCATAATTACCATGGGTTGTCTTGTGCTTTATTGAGATTATATTTTTTTTGTTGAACACTTTCTATAGGGAAAAATTTAGCTTTATGCAAATTGAAACGTAGAAGCTCCACCAGCCAAATGCATGTATTGTAGGACTTCATTTTCTTCTCCTTGGTATGACTTGCCGTACATTCAAAGTACTAGCCCTATTTGGGCTGTACGATTGTTGCAGATTACTCTGATGGTGATTAAGGTGCGAATAGTTTATTGTCCTATACTCAACGTTTTGCCGTGGATTCGGATGGACCACTACTACTACTATTGCTTCCGCAGTTTTGATGGCCTTAAGCCATACTATTGTATTTTTATTTTTTCTTTATTTTGAACTCTTCGATGTAATAAAATACATGTGATTTATTCTGTTATTCATCGAGTACTGTGTGTGCCAGCAAATTGATCCAGGGACTGGCACAGATCACAGAGACTTGGTCCCATTCGAGATCGGGTCGTTACAAGATGGTATCAGAGCACATGTTGACTGTAGGACGTGACCTTAGAAATGGAAAAGCCATAGGACAAAATTTTATTTTGCAAACCTTCTACTTTTCGTTGTTCTCGTATCCTTTTCTATTCAAATCTAACTTCTCTCTTTTAAAAATATAGATGTCGACTGCCATGACCCGCTTCACCCAGCCCGATGAGACCATGCCTTTTGGGCGATGCCTGATGAAGATCACCAAGTACCTGAACATCGGCCTGCCAAGTTTTACTGGAACCCTCAGGACCTCGACGCTAGAAGATAGATGCTGGAGGATCAACGTCCACATTCCAGGACGCACCTTCGGGAAGAACATCAAGCCTATTGACTTCTTCTTGGAGGCACCAACTTGGAGTTTGGGCCAGAGCATCGCAGCACACACCTCCCTTGGACGCATCCGCGAGGAATACAAAGACGATCTCAAGGGAACCACCTTCATGGCATGTGGACGTCGGGATCACCATGGAGAGATTGTGTGCACCGTTGAGGATGACACTATATCATCCTATATCCAAGACCTGGAGGAGCACATCCGCAGCTTGGAGAAGGTGATGCACCGTGGCATGAAGACCTCCAGGAAGCTGGCCATCCGCCAAGAGGAGCCGGAGGAGGAACTCAAGGAAACTCGTGAAGGGTACGAGGATGAAATCGACACGCTACTGAAGAAGCATAAAGAAGTGAAGCGCCTGCTAGAAGAAGCCGAAGAGAAGCTTGACCATGGAGAAAACATCCAGGACGACAACTCTGATGGAGATTTCGTCAGCCAGGATAAGGATCATGAGGGGTCACTGGACGTTGAGATGAGCGAGTCTTCAACCGACTCGAATTAGTTACAAACCACCATCATAGATAATTATCCTTAGCTACTCGAGTAGAGTTTCGATCTATCGATTTTTTTTGTTACCATGTCGACTTTGTGACATGGATTATCTTAGGTTGCTTGTTTGAAACTTGATTTGAGTGAATTGAATTGAAACCTTGCCATCATTTTTGCATATGGGTAGTGTTTTACCCTTAGGCCCTTTTCTCCCTCTATATCTCATCTATTCTAACCCAACAGATGCCACCAAGAAGGGACCCTTCCGGAAGTGGATCAGGGAGTGGAATCCCCGGCCTAGAACAGTTGCTTCAGACCCAAAACCAGTTGATGCAGCTTCTGATGCAGAACATGAACACCAACAACAACAACGCACCACCACCTCCACCACCACCGCCTCCGGTGGATAGTCTCACCCGTTTCCTGAGATTGAACCCACCATCATTCTCAAGTAGCCCAGAGCCGATTGTTGCTGATGATTGGCTTCGTAATATGGGAAGGAAGCTGGCAACCGCTGGATGCACTGATGGGGAGAAAGTGAGGTTCGCCTCGCACCAGCTGGATGGACCTGCAGCCGCATGGTGGGATAACTATACCACCACATACCCCATGGCTAATGTGACTTGGGATCAGTTCCAGCAGGCCTTCCGCACGGCTCATGTTTCAGCTGGAGCTATGAGTCTCAAGAAGAGGGAATTCCACAACTTACGCCAAGGAGGTCGTTCAGTGGCAGAATATGTGGAGGAGTTCAACAAGATGTCCCGTTATGCTCCAGGAGATGTGGCCTCGGATGCCGCTAAACAAGAGAAGTTTCTGGAGGGACTAAATGATGAGCTTGGCGTTCAACTGACGGTGGCAACTTTTGCTAATTATCAAGAGATGGTGGAAAAGGCTATCATTCTTGACGGCAAGCATCAGATAATGGAGAATCGCAAGAGAAAGTACGGTCAGGGAAAGTTTCACTCTGGAGCTCAGCAGAAGCCCCGTCCCGCACCATTCTCAGGATATGGTGGATCAGGACACAACAAGTTTGGAGGACACAACCATCATAACCATGGAGGCCATTCTCAGCATGGGAACCATGGAAACAATCATGGTGGCCCTAGGAATGGAAATGAAGGAAATGGAAATGGAGGAAATGGGAATCAACACCGTCCCAACAATACTGCACCAGTGAGGAAGGATCTGAGTCAGATCACCTGCTTCAAGTGCAACAATAAGGGACACTATTCAATAGATTGTCCTGAGAACAAGAATGGGAATGGCAATGGAAATTATGGAAACAAGAAGCCAAATCCTTTCGTCAAAGGACAAGTGAACCATGTCAATGTGGAGGAAGTCTATGAACAGCCAGATGCAGTGTTTGGTAAGTTTCTCCTAAACTCTCATCCGGTATTAGTTCTTTTTGATACTGGTGCATCGCATTCATTCATATCAAGGGTAGTTGTGGATAAGTATGGATTTCCTACCAAGACCCTTAGTATGCCCATTATGGTGAGTTCCCCGGGAGCCGAGATGGCGGCAGGTTTAGGTTGTCCCCAGTTGAACCTCGCCATTGGCAGGCATGTTTTCCCCACAAACCTGATCATCCTGAAGTCACAAGGATTAGATGTCATTCTAGGCATGGATTGGATGTCGAAGTATGAAGGCAACATTGACTGTGTTAGAAGATCGATTTCTCTCACCACTCCAGAGGGAAAGAGGATCAACTATGTGTCCAAGCATAAGCCTAGAAAGGTCCAGGTATACTCACTTAAGGGGGTTAGCCTGGAGGATGTGCTGATAGTCAAGGAGTACCCTGATGTATTCCCGGAGGAATTGCCCGGAATGCCACCTGATCGAGACATTGAGTTCTTGATTGAGTTGTTGCCAGGCACCGGACCAATATCCAAGAGACCGTATAGAATGCCCGCAAACGACCTGGAAGAAATTAAGAAGAAGATTGAGGAGTTGTTGGAGAAAGGGTATATACGTCCGAGTTCATCACCTTGGGGAGCCCCAGTGCTCTTAGTGGCGAAGAAAGACGGGACCCTAAGAATGGTGGTGGATTATCGCTCATTGAATGAGGTGACTATCAAGAACAAGTATCCACTACCAATGATCAATGATTTGTTTGATCAACTGGAAGGAGCTAGTGTTTTCTCCAAGATCGATCTTCGATCTGGATACCACCAGTTGAAGATTCGAGAACAAGATATACCCAAGCCCGCTTTCACCACCAGATATGGACTTTATGAGTATACAGTCATGTCATTTGGTTTGACCAATGCCCCTGCATATTTCATGAGTATGATGAACAAGATATTCATGGAGTTTTTGGACAAGTTTGTTGTGGTATTCATAGATGATATCTTGATCTACTCCAAGAATGAAGAGGAGCATGAAGAACATCTGCGCTTAGTTTTGGAGAAGCTCAGAGAACATCAACTTTATGCTAAGTTCAGTAAATGTGAGTTTTGGTTGAAGGAGGTGGGATTTCTTGGGCACGTTGTGTCAGGTGAAGGCATAGCAGTGGACTCTTCCAAGGTTGAAGCAGTCACGGAATGGATTGCACCCACATCAGTCACTGAAATCCTTAGTTTCCTTGGACTTGCGGGATATTACCGGAGATTCATTGAGAGTTTCTCCAAGATCGCCAAGCCCATGACAGAGTTGTTGAAGAAGGAAACCAAGTTCGTGTGGACAGAAGAATGTGAGGCTAGTTTTCAAGAATTGAAGAAAAGATTGGTTACAGCCCCAGTGCTGATTTTTCCTAATATACACAAGGATTTTCAAGTGTATTGTGATGCCTCTCGTCAAGGACTTGGAGGTGTCCTTATGCAAGACGGAAAGGTCGTAGCTTACACCTCACGTCAGCTTCGACCTCATGAGGTGAACTATGCCACACATGATCTGGAGTTAGCAGCCGTAGTGCATGCACTCAAGTCCTGGAGACATTTCCTTGTTGGAAATAGTTGTGATGTGTACACTGATCATAAGAGTTTGAAATATATCTTCACACAGAAGGAGTTGAACCTTAGGCAGAGGAGGTGGTTAGAGCTCTTTAAAGATTATGATATGAGATTGCACTATCATCCAGGAAAGGCCAATGTGGTGGCTGATGCTTTGAGCCGGAAGAGTTATGTCAATACTCTCATAGCAGGAGGTTTACCTCAAGAATTATGCGATGACCTCAGAGATCTCCGATTGGAGATTGTTCCTGAAGGATTTATCGCCACTCTGGAGGTTCAATCCACATTGTTGGAAAAGATCCGCGAGGCTCAGAAGACAGACAAAGGCATTGCTGAGATAAAGGAAAGTATGGGCAAAGTAAAGGCCAAAGTATTTCGTGAGGATGAACATGGAACCTTATGGTTTGAACAACGTATTTACGTGCCCAATAACCCGGAGATCAGAAAGCTGATTCTTCAGGAAGCTCATGATTCGCCTTACTCCATACACCCAGGCAACACCAAGATGTATTTGGACTTGAAGGAAAAATTCTGGTGGACCGGTATGAAGAAGGATATTGCGGAATATGTAGCGGTGTGTGATGTATGTCAGAGAGTGAAGGCAGAACATCAGAAGCAGGCCGGGTTACTTCAGCCTTTGCCGATACCCGATTGGAAATGGGACAAACTTGGCATGGATTTCATCACTGGATTACCCCGGACTCGATCAGGATATGATTCTATCTGGGTAGTGGTGGATCGTTTGACTAAGGTAGCTCACTTCATCCCCGTGAAAACCACCTATACGAGTGCAAAGCTGGCAAAAATATATATGTCGAGAATCGTATGTCTGCATGGAGTCCCGAAGAAGATTGTGTCAGATAGAGGCACTCAGTTCACCTCAAAATTCTGGCACCAGTTGCATGAAACCTTGGGAACCAGACTGGAATTCAGCACGGGTTTTCACCCGCAGACAGATGGGCAGACAGAGAGAGTGAATCAAATTCTGGAAGACATGTTGAGAGCTTGTGCACTAGATTATGGATCCAGTTGGGATGATAATTTACCTTATGCAGAGTTTTCATACAACAACAGTTACCAAACTAGTTTGAAGATGGCCCCGTTTGAAGCCCTCTATGGAAGAAGGTGTAGAACACCGTTAATGTGGGATGAAGTTGGAGATCGTCAATTGTTTGGACCAGACTTGATTAAGGATTCCGAAGAGAAGGTTAAATTGACCCGTGATAGATTGAAGATAGCTCAGTCCAGGCAGAAGAGTTACGCAGATGCGAAACGCAAGGAGGTAATATACGAAGTGGGAGATCGAGCATATCTTCGTGTGTCCCCACTTCGAGGAATCAAGAGATTTGGAGTCAAAGGGAAACTAGCACCACGGTTTGTGGGGCCATACAAAATAGTGGAACGCAAGGGAGAGGTTGCATACAAGTTGGAATTGCAAGAAGCATTGTCTGGAGTTCACGATGTGTTTCACGTATCTCAGCTGAAGAAGTGTCATGCAGAGATGGAGGATATCCTGTTGAGAGACACGGTACCCTTGGAAGCAATTCAACTGGGGAGTGACTTGACCTACGAAGAGAAGCCGGTTAAAATTCTTGACACCAAGGACAGAGTCACTCGTACCAAGGTTATCAAGTTCTGCAAGGTTCAGTGGAGTCACCACACTGAGGAAGAAGCCACTTGGGAGCGAGAAGAAGAACTCAAGCAGGACCACCCACACCTTTTTGCTGGCCAACCCGAATCTCGAGGGCGAGATTCATCTTAAGGGGGGTAGGTTTGTAACATCCCAATTTTTGTAAAAATTTGGATGTTAATAGAATCATTTGTGCATACTTTTTTTTCCCGTTTGCATATTGGATCTTTTGGATTTTCTTTCCAATTTATTTTAACCCAATAAAAAAATCAAGAGAGAAGATAACATGACTTCTTCAACATAAAAAGGGTTAAGAAAATATTGGAGCATTTATTTTATTTTAATAAAGCATTTCGGGAATTTAATAAATCCTAAAAATTCCTTTTGGAATTTATTAATTTTTCCAAAATGACTTTATAAATAAATTTTCGCATTTTATAAAATTGCATTGAGCTAGGAATATTTATCCTAGGCTTTATAAAAAATATATATATATATATATTTGTTGAGGTTTTATTAGAGTTTTATTAAATTTATTTTTAAAATATATTTTTATAGTATTTTATTTTAACAATGAAAAATTTACAATATTTTCTTATATGTTTATAAGATTTTTTTAAATTTTATTACGTATTTTTTGAGGTATTTTTTGTTAAAAAAAAAATTCAGGTCGCCAGGCCAGCCAGCTGGCCGGCCCAGCCAGGCCACCCACCCACCCCACCCCATCTCCGTTGTTGTTTATTTCTTTGGCCAAGTGGTAGGTAGTATCTCCAAGAGGGAACGTTATGCTGGATTGTGGGTACATGCCCCCTCATGACACGTTTGAGTGACAGAAACATGAGTCTAGGGGATGTGCTGTGGCCACAAGGGGGAAAACAACGGTGCTTGTAACCACGGTTGCAAGGATTGTTTACTTTACGCAAAGTTCTTTTTAATGCAGTTGTCTGTTGCTTTGGATTTACACTTTGGGTGGGGCTCGCAACTTAATACCAGCGAGATGTTCTGGATAGATATCTCAAGGTGGATGATTAGTAGTAGATGCAGATTCTAAGGCCAGATATGCGGTACTGTTCCAGATCTAGATGTTTCCATCCAGATCCGGGGACGAAGCACATATCGGTCCCGCCGCGACATATGACGAAGTCATATGCCCCGGATTTCCAACATGATATCACAACATTACAGATACAAGGATACAACATCTCATACAATCGGCATACAACTGCCTCAAATACAATAAAACATCGGAAGGTACATGTCTGAGTACAGACTACAATCAAATGCCTAGTGGCAAAGAGAAAAACATCGATCCCCATAACCACACGGGTCTAGGCCCTCCGCTGGGATCCGCCTAACTAGTCGTCGTCGAGTCTCCACGTGAAACGTCGATCACCGTACCTGTTGTCAATCAAGATCCCTGAAAAGAGTTTGGGGGTAGTATCATGAGTACAAACGTATTCAGCATCCAACTGTAGTGATCATCTGACCCAGCAAGGACTTCATCACTCGTCATTCTAGGACAACTACTAGTTTACGGTAAGGAAGGGGTAAGTGGTGAGGTTGCTGCCGCACTAGCATTTATGAAGTGGCTAACGATCTAGAGAGTAAGATAAGAAGCCAAGCATTCGATGAGGAATCGCCTCCAACAAGGCTTACTATCAACTACTGATGCAATCATAACACCTATCCTATCCTTGTCCTCCTCTTCGCATCCCGACGAAGAAGAAGCAGTCAAGGCACACACACGTTGATCAAGTTATAGTAAGATATCTCAGTTGTTGTTGTCTATGAACAAGGAGTAGGTCTCAAGTCGTCCATAACTGTGGACACGGCTTCTCGAAAAGATTTAACCCTGCAGGGGTGTACCAACTGCCCATTACAAGGCTCCGCACGCACGTCCATCTCTCTCAGTTGCTACCCATCACAGGCAACCATTTTATGATTATGTTCCAAGAGATCCGAAACGACATGTTCCTCTAACTAACAACGAACAAATCCGGGTGGCCCCCGGTGAGTCGACATCCATCTCAGGAGCCGGCCGCGCTCTCGATCTGGTCTCAACCGTGTGTCGCAGGTTTGGATAGCCGGTTAATCACACATGGGACACCGGGTCCTCAGCCGGACAAGGTGGGCCAGCAAGGGAGCTATGTCCTCACTGGTCCAGGTTGGTTTGTAAACAACTGGCGGCCGACCAGCCCACACACAGTTTCAAATGGTAAATCAGCTTGGGCCACCACTAGAAATGTTTGAAGCTAGGTAGGTAAGAAAAGGGGACCCCATAAAATCCCACACGCGGTTAGGCACACTCAGTCTTAAAACCAATACCCGGAACTCGGGTCTGAGGTGACTCGAATGGAACAAAGCGTCGGGGCGGGATAGCCTAGACCTTCCATCCTTCGTCGAATATAGTCAACATTATAATAATCATATCATCAACAACAATATAATAATGTGATATCCCAAACCAAGGAGTAACAGGGTAACATCGTAGCATCCTAAGCATGCATACTAAGCAGGGCTGAGCAACGAGCAATAGTAACATAGCAGTACATGGTTTGCTGGGAGGGGACATGGCTGTATCGGTTTGAAAGAGGCTGTAAACATGTGGTAGGATCAAACATCGAACCTATCCTAGACTAGCATGCAAACCGCTGGTTGAAATAGAATGGATCATAAGTAATGTATAGTCCTTTCCTGTTGATAAGTCGGGTCCGAAGGTGTAGTTGATCGCAAGCTCGTATCGTCTCCGAGAGTAACCGCGGAAGCACACAGGAAGAAAACACGGGAAAGCAATCAACGAGCAAGCACTCTATTACTACGAGGCAAACACGAGCAAGCATCAACAAGAAGGCAACACGAGACATCGCACCTACCATCGAGAGCGGTTACTAACAGGTTAAGTGGAGTACTCGTCACACACGTCGATACCTCACATTTACGATGGTTCAAGTTGTTTAGCTACAGGTGATCAAGAAAGGTTTTTAACATGGCATATCACTCCAGCATGCATATCACACAAACATGGCAAGAGGTGAAGCATAAATAAACTACCTAAGCTAGTCAATTTAAGTGGGGTGAAATCCTAGACATGGCAAACTATTGCGGACCCCACGATAAAAATGGAATTTGGTACTGTTTTCACCTAAACAATATTTTATTATTTTTATTAGCAATCAAGAGCAGCATAAACACAATCTACATGCAATTCTAGTCAAGTTACATATAAAGAACATTTTAAACGGAGCAACGGTTAAAAAGTTATGGCAGTTACAGTTAAAGTGGCGAGCAATGTAATTAGCAGGTAAACAACATGTAAACAAAGTCAAACATGGCAACATGCAACATTTTATTAATCTACGCGCAAAATGGAGCAACTTTCATGTAGAAAGCGTCTCCATCGGAGCTACCGGTGAAAAGATACGAGCACCTCAATAAAAACAATACAATCTGCCAAATAAATAAATAAACAGAGGAAAAAAAACAGTTAACAGGTCGAAATCTACTGGGCCGGCCCAACTCGCAGAAAAAAATAAAAGACAAAAAATAACTAGAGGCTGCCTCACCTCTGGGCCGAAGCCCAGCTGGGGGAGGCTGGACTGGGCCGCGCGGCTGGGCCATGGGCAAGCCGGCCCAGGCTGGCGACGGTGGCCAGATCGCGATCGGGACCGATCCCGTCTCCTGGCAGCAGCCGGTGTTCTCCTCCGGCCAGGGGGCGGCTCCGGCGAGGTGTAAGTGGGTCCGGGAGGCGGGCGGCGAGCTTGTGGAGGCACGGCGTCGCGGGAGACGACAGATCCGTCCGGTGGGAGGAGCAGGCGGCGGGCTTCGAGGGGCAAGGCGAGGCGGCCGGATCGGGGGAGTTCGGGCTCGCCAGCCATGGCGGCTCGCCCTGCGAGGAAGAGTGCAAGGGGGTGAGGGAGAGAAGAGAAGGAGAGGGCGCGTGGGGCGGCTCAACGGAGCAGGGGCGCAGGGCGCGGCGGCTGCCGGCATGCGGCGGCGCGCTCGCCGGAGCGGAGGCGTCGGCGACCTGTGGTGCCCACGGGCAGGAGGAGAGAGAAAGTGAGGGAGAGAGAAGGTGGAGGGACTGGCTCGATCTGGGCCGTCGGATCGCGAGATCTGACGGTCCAGATCTGAGAGGGCTAGGGTTTGCGAAAATGGGGGCTAAATTGGGCAGATCTGAGATAGATCAGGGGGGTGGCTGCAATTTTGTGGCTAGGGAAACCCTAGAAAGAGGTAGGAGTGTGGTGGTCTTTATATAGCCCAGGTGGCTGGCAGTTTGCAAAACATCACCGGTTTTTCTCTCGCGCGCGCGGTGTCTACGTTTCTGACCGCCGGGGGTCCGCAGGACCTCCGATTCGGGTAAAACTTCGAACTGCGCGATCAGCGCGTCGAGCCGGCGGCGTTCAAATCGCGCTGGAACCGTTCCGAGAACACTAAAAATAACCCGTTTAATTATTAAACGGGGGGTTTTCGTTCCGTTGGTTACGGCTGGTCTCGTGCGGTTTTCACAACGGTGATTGGGTGAAACCCGGTGTCGCAAGGTTGAGTGTCAGGGTGGCAAGGGTCGATCTCCGTCCGGTACGAGATATGAGGGGGGAAAATAATCGCCGATCGATAAATCGGGGATGCAAACACCGCAAACAAATCAGTCAATCAATCAATTCACACCGAAAACAAAATTTTAATTTTTGTGAAATCTGGGCTGTTACACAGATGGATTTCGTTCTACTTATTTTGGCGTACTGCCCATGCTTATGAGCATCTTCCTTTCTTTTGTAGCATAGTTAGAATTGTGGTGCGCTTATAATCCTTTCAATTGCTCATCTGTAATTTGTTTACCTCGCATAGCTGTTTTATCATATTTTGGGAGAGAGACATCACTAGTGAACATCACGGGACCCCGGTCCATATCCTCATCATTGTTTACAAGCTTATTTCCTTTTCAGTATTTACTTTCAGTTGCTATCATCATTATCATTATCCCTTGTGTGTTTGATCCTTTGTAAACAACAAGACCGGAGAGATTGACAATCTCTCTGAACATCATTGGGAGCAGAGTTAATTGGGTTATGTGCAGGTCCGCGTCAGGTGCGCCGCTGACACCTACTTATTATTGCCAAATTCCTACGGGAAAGAAACCCTATCCTCTACATAGGGGAAATTTGCTGCTATCCTACATCTCACCTTCCACTTGGGGTAACCAACGAAGGGCGAGAAGCAATTATCCTCTCTCGCGTATCACACGGTTATATTTCCAAAGCGACGGGGCGGGTTCCTACTGAATTCAATCCTGATTGACGTGTGGCAGCATGACCGGCAGGGTGAACGAAAAGACAACACAAACACACTCTGTAAAGCATTGCGTGTTCGATGGAGAAAATATTTGCTGACGGTTTGATGACGATGAGTCACAGCACTGTATTTTTGCGTGTGGGATGGAGAAACATCTCTCAGTTTTGAACGTCTGCTTAGTCTGTCAATTTGAGGCAAAAAAATAAGTTGAATTAACTGTGTGCGATAGATTTAAATTAAATTGACTGATTCAAAAAACCGTGGGCTAAAAAAATCCATGTCCTCTGCCAATGGGCCCGGGTATGCGGTCGCGACTGACAACCCAGTACGACCGGCATCATGGGGATCTCGTCATCGTGACTTGAGTCACTGACATGTGGATCCAAGAGGTGGATGGCCCACCTTTCACACACCCCAAGCCGTGGTGACTTAAGTCACCGAAGATGGATCCCCTCGTCAAGGGTTTCGGGCAACCAACGAGGTTCTATAAAAGTCAGTAAGCCGGCCAGAGCGAGACACCATGCATGCATCCACATCCTGCACGCCATATCAGCATTATTACTAGCCCCAAGCATGCCCACTCGCTGCAGTGCGTCAGCACAGCAAGCTGCGCAGCCACCCCGTGTCGTTGACGCGACGGATGTGATGCGCCAGTTGGGTCGACTCGAGAAAATCCTTGCTGAACCTGAGTCCCGGCGCACCGCCGCGTCGGTTGTTCCGCATCAACCGGTAGCGAGCCCCGTACGTGCGATGGATCTGGAAGAACTCCAGAGGTTTGCAGTTTTCCTCGCCGCCCTAAAGGTGACGACCGCCTACTCCATCGACTTGGCCCGCAGCGTCGAGACCAGGCACGTGCTTATCGCCGTCAACCGCCAGATCGTTGCTCCGGCAGCGGCTGTCGTCAACCGCAACGTGGATACCACGGCCGCGGTTGTCAACCGCCCCGTTGAAGATCCCTTCGGCGCTCGCGACACCAGGAACTGACGCCGAAGTGCGCCGTTGTGTTCTAAATAATGATAAAACTTCACTGACACAAGTCACATGACTTTGAGGGCATGACAGGTGGGTCCAACAGCTATTGGACCCATATGTCATGCACCCAAAGTCATGTGACATGAGTCACTGAATCTCAAACCCTCTGTAATATATGCCTTCCATTCCACCATGGATAGACACGAACGCCCGTATTGTCAAAGTTGGAGTTTAGAATCGTACTCGTCTTATTATTTAAAGTACTGATATGTGTGTTTTATTAAGTAGGCAACTACGTACTGAAATAATTGTATAACAGGTCATGGTCTATATTTTGTGGGTTTGCTTATTTATCTTACATCTTAAGAAGTTGTTCCCAATTCTCTCAACATGCAAAGCGTCCACCTCAACATCCCACTAAGCAAATATTCTCTTCCACTAAGCCATGCAAAACATGCCACATAAGCGAATTTAGAAATTACAATTGTGTGTGCATTAATCTATTCATGTAATGCAACCACATCATACATGCATGTCCTTCACATTTTTTTTCAAAATGATATTTTGAATAATAATTCAAACGTTCTTATTCTATTTTTAGAAAAACTGTTTTATTGATTTTCAAGCTTACTTTTTCATTAGATTTAGTTATTTTCAATAACTATTTATGCATATATTTTTATATAAAATTACTGCAGCAATGCGCCGGCAATCATCTAGTTTATTGTGTTTGTATAAGTGGTTCAATCAAACTAGAAAGACAAAGAAAAAAAAGGAAGTATCTGCATGAATCTTCATGTAAAATCGATGGTACATGTCCCATAGAAAATCTATAATTTATATCGATACCTTAGGTAAGCAAACAAATAACAGACAATAACTTATGCTTGGTAATACTATATGTGGTTTGTTCGATCAGATCAATCACCAGATGTTTAATTATTACTTGGAAAACTGCATGCCTTCCAGCATACGGTTTGACTGTACTATTCTACTGACATGGTTTAAACAAACGAATCTACTTTCTGAACCGTCTAGCATAGCGAGTGATAGAGCAGGACGGCTACTCTGGCGACACACAGTAGTATCTATTTCCCCTCCAGTATCTCAGATCTGACTCAACAATGGAGCGGCCAACTCGAGTCATCCCTAGCACAAAAAACACCGCCTGGAAAAACCAACTGATCGACCTTAACGAGCCGGCGAAGGTTATCCGCTATGGCGAGAGATCCTCACGCCGCGTCGCTTTACGAGCGGGCGCCGATGATGCGCCGCCACCAGTTTCTTCGACCCTGACCGTGGCATCCCTGTTGATTCGGAGCTAGGAGACGGCGCGGTGCAGGCGACGGGGCAAACATGCATACGTTCATCCGGCCGCGTAGGGGATCGCCGTGGTGCCGCAGTCGACGCAGGGCCACACATTGCGCGCATGCTCGACATGGACATGAAATCTGGCGCCGACTCGGACTACACCCACGACAAGCTCCTCGACAATGAATCCGACCACGACAGCGAGCTCACCATTGCAGAGCAGAAGGTGCGTGCTCTCCCACTCCATCGGCTAGGACATATGTGCGTTTGGAATTGCACGCCCCGGCAGCCCGACGAGGTGACTAGCGGTGCAGCAGAGCGGCTTCGCCGCAGTGACGCCGTCGTAGCAAGGCCACACATTGCGCGCATGCTGGACATGGACATGGAGACCGACTCCGACCCCGAATACACCGACAACAAGCTCCACGTCATCGACAACGACACCGACACCGACGACGAGCGCCTGATACGTCTCAAATGTATCGATAATTTATGCTCGTTCCATGCATGTTTTGTGTGATATTGCTATGATCTAGATACACTTTTGATCATATTTGGACTAACCTACTAACTCAATGCACCCCAGTGCCAGTTTCTGTTTTCTTCTCTTTTTCTATTTCACTTTCCCCATATAAAAAGTGCTCCAAAAATCCAGGAAAAATCAGATAAAAAATCAGCGTACCGGAAGGCTCTAGAACCCCGAAGGAGGGACAGGGCCCCACCACCAGGCGCCCAGGCGGCCACCTGGCGCGGCCAGGGGGCGCCTGGACCCCTGGTGGCACCCCTGGCTTCCCCCAATCGCCTATTTATTCTCCTCTACGGGAAACTTCCGAAGACAGAACCCTATTTCGCAAACTCGCCTCTGATCCACCGCCGCCGCGCTTCCAAGATCGGGAGCACCGTCAGGACCCTTCCCGGTACCCTGCCGGAGGGAGGATCGACCTCCGGGAGCTTCTCCTCCATCATGGAAGCTTCCCGGATGTGCTGTGAGTAGTTACCTTTGGACCATGGGTCCGTGATCAGTAGCTATGTGATGTTCTCCTCTCCTCTTTGTTCTACATGGTTTAGACCTCCTGAGCTGCCCTACATGATCGAGGCACATATGTAATTCTTCTGCTTTTACTGTGCTGAGTTTGATGTGATCTGATGGATTATGAGATTATGTTCAGATCGTGATAGAGTAATATATTTGGTTTTTATCTCTTATATTTTTGTTCCTAAGTAATTCTTGCATGTTCTCTGTTGCTGTTTATTGCTTTGGCCAAGTAGTAGGTAGTGACTCCAAGAGGGAACGTTATGCTCGATTGTGGGTACATGCCCCCTGATGACATGCTTGAGTAACAGAAACATGAGTCTAGGGGATGTGTTGTGGCCACAAGGGGGAAAACAACAGTGCTTGTAACCGCGGTTGCAAGGATTGTTTACTTTACGCAAAGTTCTTTTTAATGCAGTTGTCTGTTGCTTTGGGTTTACACTTTGGGTGGGGCTCGCAACTTAATACCAGCGAGATGTTCTGGATGGATATCTCAAGGAGGAATATTAGTACTACATGCTGATGGATTTTGGTCTACTTATCTTGGCGTACTGCCCATGCTTATGAGCCTCTTTCTTTCTTTTGTAGCATAGTTAGCATTGCGGTGCGTTTATAATCCTGTCAATTGCCCATTTGTAATTTGTTTACCTCGCATAGCAGTTTTATCGTCTTTTGGGAGAGAGACATCACTAGTGAACATCACGGGACCCCCGTCTATATTCTCATTATTGTTTTCGAGCTCATTTATTTTCTCGCATTTACTTTCAGTTGCTATCATTATCATTATCCTGTGTTTTTGATCCTTTGTAAACAACAAGACTGGAGAGATTGACAACCTCTCTGAACTTCGTTGGGAGCCAAGTTAATTGTGTTGTGTGCAGGTCCAGGTCATGGAAGCAACGTTTGTCGTAAACGGTGCCATTGTTTTCTTGCCACCTACTTATCATTGCCGGAGTCCTACGGGAGACAAACCCTATCTTGTACATAGGGGAAATTTGCTGCTATCCTACATCTCACCTTCCACTTGGGGTAACCAACGAAGGGCGAGAAGCCATTACCATCTCTCGCGTATCAAGCAAATATCTGGCGCCGTTGCCGGGGACTCCGAGTGATAAGATAGGGGAGTTTCCCACTACCTTTTACCTTTTCTTTTTAGTCTTGTTAGTTTACCTTTATGTTTTTGTCTTTGTGTCTTATATAGAAAATTACAAAAAAATCTGCCACCCTTGCTGCTACTATGGGTTCCACTGAAAACACCAAGTTGTATGACTTCACCAGTCACAACAAGAAAGACTTTATCTGCACTCCTATTGCCACACCTGCAACTTCAGCTACCTCTTATGAAATTAAACCTTCTTTCCTAAACCTTGTTATGAGAGATCAATTCTCTGGTGCTGGAGATGATGCTGCTTTACACTTGAATAATTTTGTTGAATGATGTGATATGAAAAAGTGTAAAGAAGTAGAAGGCGATGTTGTTAAGATCAAGCTTTTTTCCTTTCTCTTTGAGGGACGGAGCTAAAATCTGGTTTCAATCTTTGCTTAGGAATAACATAGATTCTTGGGATAAGTGCAAAGATGCTTTTATTGGGAAGTACTACCCACCTTCTAAGATTATCCAATTGAGGAGTAACATTATGAATTTTAGACAACTAGATAATGAACACGTTGCCCAAGCTTGGGAACGTATGAAATCTCTTGTTAAGAAATGCCCTACACATGGTTTGACTACCTGGATGGTTATCCAGACTTTTTATGCAGGCCTGAACTTTACCTCGCGGAACTTGTTAGATTTGGCCGCGGGAGGAACCTTTATGTCACCTACACTCGGTGCTGCCACAAAACTCCTCGATGAGATGATGACCAACTATTCCCAATGGCACACCGAACACGCTCCAACAGGTAGGAAGGTAAATTCTGTCGAGGAAATTACCTCCCTAAATGATAAAGTTGATCTAATTATGTCTCTACTTACCAAGAAACCCTCTATTGATCCTCATGATGTTCCTTTAAATTCTTTGGTTGCTCAGGAACAAGTAGATGTGAACTTCATTGCTAAAAACAACTTTAATAATAATTCTTATAGGGGCAACTTTGCTAGTAATCTTAGACCGTTTCCATCCACTTATGGGAACAACAACACTTACCCTAGCAACAAGAACCCCACTTCTGAACTAGAAAGAATGCTTAGATACTTTATCACTAGCCAAAAAGCCTTCAACAAGAATGTGGAAGAAAAGCTACCTAAATTAGATAATCTTTGTTTGAAGGAAGACAGCTTGGCCCTTGATGTTGAGATGTTAAAAATTAGAACCTCTCCCCTTGAGGAGAGAAAGGCCACTCCTATTAATGTTATCCAGTTACAAATTAATGAAAATATTAGGATGGTGGCTAAATTTAAAGAAAGATGGGCTAGAGAAAAATAGGGAGATGATAGAATTAAGAGCCTTCCTACACACCACACAGTTGCCACTATCCAAATTGTTGAGGATACGAAAACTATTAGCACCCAATGAACTCCTGATCCCATTGGACCTATTAATGGTGATGCTAATACCTCAACCGTAGAAGAAAAAACTCCTATGAACATAAAGGGTTTCAAACAAGTGAGCCTAGATGACACTACTACCACCTTTGATAGTAGTGATATTGGTTTTGATAGTTTCACCCTCTCAGAAGTTATTATCTTACTACACAAAATGTCTAGAGACCCCCACACTAGCACCCTTAATCTTGCCTTCACGGAGCATATCACAAATGCTCTCATCAAAGATAGGGAGGAGAAGCTTAGGATAGAAGCCTCCATACCTAGGAAGCTAGATAATGGTTGGGACCCTATGATCAAAATTAAATTGAATAACTTCTCTTGCTATGCTTTATGTGACGTTGGAGCTAGTACCTCCGTCATGCCCAAAAGAATGTATGATATGTTTGATTTGAAACCTTTTGATTGTTGTTCTTTTGGTGTTCGTCTTGTCGACTCTTCCATAAAGAAACCTTTGGGGAAGATCGACGATGTTCTTATCATTGTCAATGATAACTATGTTCCCATTGATTTTATTATTATGGATATAGAGTGTGAACCTTTATGTCCAATTATTTTGGGACGTCCTTTTCTCCACACCATTGGTGCTATCATTGACATGAAAGAGGGGAATATAAAATTTCAATTCCCTCTCAGAAAGGGGATGGAACTTCCCTAGAAAGAAAACCAAGTTACCTTTTGAGTCCGTACACGGGCTAGCTATTCTGTTTCTCTTGATAAAACTTGATTCTTCTTTTGCCTTATGCCTAGCTTAAAGTCGTAAAAGAAAGCGTTTGTTGGGAGGCAACCCAAGATGTTTTTACTTCTGCTTTTAGTGGTCTTGATGATTGTTACTACTTTAGAAACATCATTGTATCTTTATTTTCAAGCTTTGTGCCAAGTTATAGCCTCATATGACAAGGGAAGTGAAAGTTGTGACATGCTGTCCAGAAAACAGATTCTGTCCTCGTGATGGGAAAAATCGGATGAAATCACCAGTTCATCTTTTTGCGCTGAATTTATTACACAGCGTGCTCTATACAATCACAGGAACTTTCGTATGTTCTGAGTTTTTTGATTTGAGTTGCGGAATAACCCCTAAAAAAATTGTTTACTACCTACTGTTCTGTTTTACATAGATTCTGCCACGTTTTTTCTCTCCTCACTTTTGCAAACCTTCAGCTTGCTTTTCTTTGCAAAAACCTTTTTGCAATCTTGAGAAATAGTAGCTCTTCAAGAATATCTTCATATCCAGTGGGAAATATTTTTTTTATTAAGGGTACTAACCTCTCTAATCAGCTTATGATGAGTTATGTATGAAGGGAGTTTTCAAGTGTGCGATGGAAGATGATGAAAGAAGATTCGGGAGTGTCAAGAGCTTAATCTTGGGGATGCCCCCATGCATTCCCAACAAATGTTGAAGGATACTCAAGCATCTAAGCTTGGGTATGCCCCCGTGCATCCCCTTCTCCATCAACAATCATCAGTTCATCCTTCGTCTCACTATATTTTTATCTCTTCATGCGTTATGTTCTATGCTTGGAGCGTCTCGCTCTTAGGTTTTATTATTAGTTTTCTTTAGCTTTGCTTGCTTTTCATAAAAAGTTAGACCCCATCTTACTTTGTGTGGGAGAGAAACACGCTCCACTTTCAAAATCTAGAACACATCATATGATTCTTCATGCCTATCTTTTTGTTGTTGTGTGTTTTTATCTTTTCGTAGCTACTGCCATCTTTAGTTTTAGTTTTAGTTTGTCTTTAGCAAGAGCCTTGGATTTTGTTTAGTTTTTTGCTGGAAATATCTTTAGTTTTCATGTTTATCTTGTTAAGAGAGTTGGTTGTTGCACTGAGTTGTGTCTTGTTTTGAGAGTACGTAATTGAGGTTGCTATTTAATTTTAGTAGTAACCTGCAATAGTTTTGAGGTATTGATGTGAGTAATGTTTGAACTTTTGGTGTCAAGAGCTCTAGCCTTTTAGTGATAGGTGTCGTATTTTGGGAAATCCGTGTATATTTTCAAAACCTACAAAACTAGTTGAGAACTCTAGCTACTAGATGGATCACTAATCTTTGGAGGGATCGAATATTATAGTACACTCACGTACCCTGAGTCAAGGATGCACAAGGATAACCGAACCCCCATACACTCCTCCTCGGGGTACTTGTCTCTTTGTGAACCTCCTGATTAGATTGAGAGTTACCGATAATAAGTGCATGAGTTTTCGTACTAATTTAAGTATGGAAAGTGACACTTCCACCTCCTCATATTTGCTAGCCTTTCCTGTGCCGTTCATTGCCTTCTTCTCGCTCTGAGAGTTGGCTTCCACCTTCGCCGGTACATCCAAACCCTTGGCATGATACGCTCTGTCATCATAAACCTCCTTATATGTTTCCTCAAAACAGCCACCATACCTACCTATCAAGGCATTTCCATAGCCTTTCCGAGATATATTGCCATGCAACATCCACCTCTTCATGACTTGATCTTGATGTCATACATGTTCCCGCTACACTAGAAGAGGCATACATTGCATACATCATGATAGCTACATCTTCTTTATGATTTGAGTACCTTGTAAAGTGTGAAAGATCTTCTATACCCTCTTGTAAATTATGGTGTTTCCCTTAAGTGAGGAAAAGATCCCAAAGTGGAAAAAATAAAAGATCCAAAAGAGGACAAATGAGAGTTAAATAGAAAGATCCTTTCTCATCCTTTTTTTCTTCCTCCTACACCATATTTCTCTCTTTTCCATCCTAAGTGTCAACTTTCGTGCTTACGCTCATCAATTGCATGAGTCCTCCAAATATCGAAAAGGAGTGGATCAAATTGACTTGTACCTGGCTAGTGGTCTAGGGACGAGTCAAGATAATATTCCAAAGAAGACCAAGTGTGAAACTTTAGTAGATTGAGTTCTCAACAAAAATACTTTTTCTTCTCGTATTCCCTATCCCCCTTCTTGCACGCAAACACCATTTGGAGACATTCGAGTCACGGACAGCGAGAGCTCTTGCACCTAATGTTATTTCGTTGCTTGTTTTGATGCTAATATAGACTCTTGCATGTTATGAATTGAATTGAATCACATACCTTTATTGCTTTACTTTTCAAAGTTCTTATATGGTTGCTAGCATGTCACCAGAGAAATTATGCTTGTTATCATTTACCTACTCGAGGACGAGCAGTAATTAAGCTTGGGGATGTTGATACGTCTCAAACGTATCGATAATTTCTGCTCGTTCCATGCATGTTTTGTGTGATATTGCTATGATCTAGATACACTTTCATACACTTTTGATCATATTTGGACTAACCTACTAACTTAGCGCACCCCAGCGCCAGTTTCTGTTTTTTGCTGTTTTTCTATTTCAGCTTTCCCCCATATAAAAAGTGCTCAAAAAATCCGGGAAAATAAGATAAAAAATCAGCGTTCCGGAAGACTCCAGAACTCTGAAGGAGGGCCAGGGGCCCACCACCAGGCGCCCAGGTGGCCACCTGGCGCGTCTAGGGGCCTGGCCGCGCCAGGGGGGGGCTGGACCCCTGGTGGCCCCCTGGCTGCCCCCTTCGCCTATTTATTCTCTGCCACGGGAAACTTCCGAAGACAAAACCCTATTTCGCTAACTCGCCTCTGTTCCGCCGCCGCGGCGCTTCCAAGATCGGGAGCACCATCAGGACCCTTCCCGGCACCCTGCCGGAGGGAGGATCAACCTCCGGGAGCTTCTCCTCCACCATGGACGCTTCCCGTATGTGCCGTGAATAGTTACCTTTGGACCATGGGTCCGTGATCAGTAGCTATGTGATGTGCTCCTCCCCTGTTTGTTCTTCATGGTTTAGACCTCGTGAGCCGCCCTACATGATCGAGACACATATGTAATTCTTCTGCTTTTGCTATGCTGAGTTTGCTGTGATTTGATGGATTATGAGATTATGTTCAGATCGTGATAGAGTAATAAATTTGTTTTTATCTCTTATATTTTTGTTCCTAAGTAATTCTTTTATGTTCTCCGTTGCTGTTTATTGCTTTGGCCAAGTAGTACGTAGTGACTCCAAGAGGGAACATTATGCTCGATTGTGGGTACATGCCCCCTGATGACACGCTTGAGTGACAGAAACATGAGTCTAAGGGATGTGCTGTGGCCACCAGGGGGAAAAACGGTGCTTGTAACCGCGGTTGCAAGGTTTGTTTACTTTACGCAAAGTTCTTTTTAATGTAGTTGTCTGGTGCATTGGGTTTACACTTTGGGTGGGGATCGCAACTTAATTGTCGGGACCCGGGGTTAGCGTATGCAAGTCCAGTTAAGGCATAGTCATATGGAGAGCCGAGAACCGTACCCACTTGTCTAAGCAGACAAGGCCAAGCACAGAACGTTCTCGGAAAGCATCGTACGTGAGGGGCATCCCATCCAGGCCGGATGATCAACTGAGATGGGTCCTCATCGTCCGCACACAAGTCTAATGATATGGGTGGTGAACTCCCATATTCAAAGACAAGTCGCCTCAACCATACTATCGACTATCTCATAACTCTTACATAGACTTACTCCAGCCCGATCACTTAGTCGGGGTCTAGGGCGGGCTCAATCATACCACAAAGTGTGCACGAGACGGAGTCTCTAACAATCGCATTGCGATGCCCCAAGCTGCGCACATCTAAGGGCCACTTGGTGTATGAAAGACCGCCAGCCAGAACACAACTAAGGTCTCGAAAACCCATACAAAGACATGCATGTTATAAACATACACGCAGCACACATGCTTTGTATGAACAGCAGGTGATCACATACATGTGATCCAACATTACAAAGTGTACATTTCATTTATAACTCTTATAGAGTACAAACAGAGATCACATACATGTGATCCAACATTACAACACAGGCGGAAGCAAATTATGTCTGAGTACAGACAAGTTTAACAAATGGCTTAAGAAGCCTTATTTAAACACAAAGCCCTCCACGAGGGAACCAGTCTGCTGACTGGGACTAGACTAGTTTAACTTCAGTCGTCCAGCTCGATGAAGAAGCCACCTTCGGGGTCAGTGGCGTCATCTAAAACATAGATTAAGCAAACGTGAGTACAAAGTCGAACTCATCAAGACTTACATAGGAGCTATACTACTCATGCACATGTGTCAATGTAAAGGGAGGTGGGGTTCACTTGCAGAAGTGCCAGCTTTGACTTGGCTAATCCTGAACTACGAGTACCAGACTTTGAGGTAAGAAGCGTACACGAGTCCACTACTTTCACCAACCAATACACCACTATGGTGCCTTCCTCGACTTCCCCACGAGGAAGCACGCCATAGCACTCACACTTATCTTGGTGTGTTTTAGAAGTATCCGGTTCAAGTTGTCTAATAATCAATCTAAGATTTCCAAGAAGTCCATAACCGCGGACGCAGCTATTCGAATAGTTTTGTTAACCTTGCAAGGGTGTACCGCTACACACACATGACCATCATTTACCGCCTTTGATCTCGACACCATTCAAGGGGTGCCAGCGAGGATGCTCACCACAACTGTTACCTCATAGCCGATCTAGTCCGAGAAAGTCGCCTACTTGGGTTGGTTACCACAATCGTGAACCCGGCCGGTTTACCGAAGTGGACCCAAGTGATGTGTGCGTGGTGCATAAGCCGCTCTCGGATAAGCCGTTCTCTCACTTAGCATCCAGGCCACAAGCCTACCAGAACTCCGAACTATTGCGACATCTGGACATCGAATGGGATGAGTTAGTAAGTTGAGAGGGGTCAGTGAGCCCAATGTGTGGTTGTACTCTTCATCTTGGATCACCACACAAGAACTCGTACTAGGGCGGTGTTC
This sequence comes from Bromus sterilis, assembly GCA_950022295.1. Lineage (NCBI taxonomy): Eukaryota > Viridiplantae > Streptophyta > Magnoliopsida > Poales > Poaceae > Bromus > Bromus sterilis. The sequence continues at coordinate 284,725,858 of OX465597.1, forward strand.
AACGAGACAACCCACCGTGTACTCCTACACAGCCTCTCATCGTTCACCTTGTATTAGGGTCGATTCACCAACACTTTTCTACCAACATCAACCTGATCATTCCCATCCCGACTCACATCACAGTAACAACATGGTATCATACTAAGCATGAAATAAGCAGTAACATTGCAGGGGTCACATGATATCATTCAACTCCTACATTTGCTAGGATTATGGTTTGCTTACTACTGTGACAAAAGATAGGTCATGCAAAGGAATGGGTTCATCTATGCGGTAGAATCGTAACATGGTGATCATCCTAAAAGATGCATAAGCAAGACATGAGAGGGAAGTGGGATTTTATCGACATGATCAATGGGGGTTTGCTTGCCTTGCTGACGAGGTTCGGGTTCTGGATCTTCAGCGGAGGGGGTGACCTCTTGCTCCGGTTCCACCTCTACTCGACAAACAAAGCACGAAGGAGCAATCAAATGAATGCAATGCTCAAGAACATGAATTAATGTTGAAACTTGAAGTATAAGTTTTGATGTGTGAGGCAATTCCATTTAAGTGGAGTATATTGCATTTGAAATGCAAATTCAAACTCCACATTTGAATTCAACATTATCCAAGTTGTATGTGATATAGTTTGATCATTTTGAAACAATTTCAAATGTGTATGATATGCCTCTGATGTGTGATTGAAATGTAGCATGTTGCCATGGTTCAAGTTGCAAAAATATTTGATTTGAATTTGATTTAATTCCATTTAAATCAAATAGAAAATGCTACTGATCACATTTTAAATTCAACTCAAACAGAGTTGAAAGTTGCATATTTGGAAAGATAATTTTCTCCTGATCTTTTTTCATATATTATTTGTCCAATTTGGAGTTAATATGAATTTTCTATGAATTTCCAAAGTTTGGGGTATTTTCTGGAATTTCTGGAATTCCTTAATTCAAATAATCTCTGAAAATTCATTTAAATGATTTATTGCGCAAAGCTGACGTCAGGGGGGGGCGACAAGTGGGGCCACCCTGTCAGTGGCTGGGGTTACTTAACCCGTGGTTTAACTTAATCCAGTGGCTTAATTAAGCCACTGGGCCCACTGGTCAGTGACCCAGGGGGTCACTAACTGGGTGATTAGTGGCTAATCCACCGGCGGCTTGACGGCGGCGACTGGAGCCACGGCGGCGACTCGCCGGAACCTGCTAGGGGCCACGGGAAGCCACGGGGAGGTCACCACTGGATGCAACATCGTCTTCCGCGTCTTCTGGAAGCATCAGGGGTTCAAGGGGAGGTCGGGAGCGACGACGGTGACGACTCCGGCGGAAGCAGAACCACGGCGAGGTCGTAGTCGACGTTACGGTGCATGGTTCGGGCTGATCTCGCGCGCGTTCAAACGCTGGCATGCTCAGGAGCCAAACGCGCGCTCTGGCTGAGTCGAAGGGGCACAGGGGCGACCTCGAGCTCATCCATGGCGGCGACAGGCTTCGGCAACCATGGCGAAAACGGCTAGAGTGAGCAATCCAGGGGGGAAAAGGAGGGGTTTCATTCGCAAGCTCACCCTGAATCTAACTGGAGTGGTCGCTTGCTCGGGGAGGCGCTGGAGTTGTCGGAATTTGAAGTCGATCCGCGGCGGCCGGCGATGAAGACGATGACGCTAGCGAGCTCGTGGAGGCGTCCGGCTCCGATTCCTTTCTCAGGTCGATGAAGACGACGACGACGAACTCCCTGGACACCATGGCTTGGCCTCTCGTCGTCAATGGCCGCGAGTCCGCACGGCTGCGCTCCGGCTAGGCTACGGTGGCGTCGCTGTTCTTCGCGGGGAGGATGAACTGGAGGGCGAGGAAGGAGGGGAAAGAGGCCTGGGCTTCTCCAGGACACGCGGGCGGTGATAAGGAGGCAGAGGAGTCGCTGAGGAGCCTCCACCGCGACGGCCACGGCATGCCGGGCACGCAGCTGTGTGCTCGTGCCCGGTGAAGACGACAGGGGAGTTTCCCTGGTGGGCTGGGCCGGCTGGAGAGGTGGGCCTCGCCCCCTGGCGAGAGGTAAGTCCTTTTCCTTTTTCTGTTTAATCTTTCCTTTCTATTTTTCTGTATATTTGTTTTGACTTTGGTAAAAATACCAAATCATTTTATTAAATGCTGAAAACTTTTATGTGGCCTCATAATAATATAGACTAGCCACTCATAAACTTTCAACATTTTTAAAATTCAAATGATTTGAATTTTAAATCAAAAAGGGGTATTTCTTTAATTCCAAGGTACTGTTTGAATATTTGAAAAATCTATGAGCATGGGGTGGGTCCCACATCACTTGATATGTGATCACACTCATTTATAAGACTTTTCAAAACTCTAACATGAATTTTTGGAGAAGATTTTTATCTAGCCTTTTTAATTAATTTATCTGGGGGGTGTTCCTTCTCCCATTTGGATTTTGAATTTGATTTCCAAGATTTCTTTTTGAAATTTTGACATGATGCAAGGTTACTTTGATCCTAGCACATTACCTAACAGAGGGTTCTGACAACTCGCCCCCACTCAACAGAATCTCGTCCCGAGATTCGGAAGTCTGCGGGAGGAAGGAGGGGTACTCGGTAAGGAGATGGTCTTCTCTTTCCCACGTAGCTTCTCTTTCAGAGTGGTGTGACCATTGCACTTTCAGAAACCTAATCTTCTGACGACGAGTGACACGCTCTGCGGAATCAAGAATACGAACGGGGTATTCTCGACAAGAAAGGTCATCTTGGAGATCAAGCGTTTCATGGTCGACTTCGCGGATGGGGTCCTTGAAGCAACGCCTGAGTTGGGACACATGGAATACATCATTTACTCGGGAGAGGTGCGGAGGTAGTTCAAGTTGGTAGGCAACTTCTCCACGTTTAGCAATAATGCGGAAAGGTCCGATGTAATGTGGGGCCAACTTGCCTTTGATACCGAAACGTTGGGTTCCCTTCAGAGGAGTAACCCGAAGGTAAGCCTTCTTATCCAGATTGTAGCTCTCTTGCCTATGATGACGATCATAGTAGCTTTTCTGACGAGACTGGGCTGCTTTCAATTGATCAAGAACAATGCGAACTTGCTCTTCTGCTTCCTTGATCACATCCGGTCCAAAGAATTGTCTTTCACCGGTTTCAGACCAGTTTAGTGGTGTTCGACATCGTCGTCCATAAAGGAGTTCAAAAGGAGCCATGTTCAGACTAGATTGAAAACTATTGTTGTAAGCAAATTCGGCAAATGGAAGAGAATTCTCCCAATTCTTTCCGAATGAGATAACACAAGCTCTGAGCATGTCTTCAAGAATTTGGTTAACCCTTTCGACTTGAGGATGGAAAGCTGTACTAAAGGAGAGATGAGTTCCCATAGCACGTTGGAAGCTTCCCCAAAATCTAGAGGTGAAAAGGCTACCGCGATCAGAATTGATTTCCAAAGGAACACCGTGAAAGGATACAATTCAGGAGATGTACAAGTCTGCTAACTGGCTAGCAGTTATAGACTCGCGAACCGGAAGGAAGTGAGCAACTTTGGAAAGCCTATCTATGATAACGAAGATGACATTGTTTCCTTTCTGGGTTCTTGGAAAGCCGGTGATGAAGTCCATACCGACTTTGTCCCATTTCCACTCGGGAATAGACAAAGGTTGAAGTGTACCAGCAGGTCTTTGATGTTCTGCCTTAATGCGACGACAAACATCACATTCGGCAACAAATTGAGCAATGTCTCTCTTCATCCTAGTCCACCAAAATCTCTGGCGTAGATCTCGGTACATTTTTGTTCTACCGGGATGAATCGAGAGGGGTGTGTCATGGGCTTCCTTGAGGATGAGTTGCCTTAGTTCCTTATTCTTAGGTACTACCAAACGATTTCCAAAGAATATCGTTCCCTTGCTATCTGTGGAGAAACATTTAGCAACTCCGCTAGCAATGTTCTCCTTGATCCGGCGAACACCTCGTGCACGCCTTTGAGCAACTATGATTTGATCCTCAAGAGTTGGTTTCGCCACCAAGGTAGAAAGATAGCCATGAGGAACAATCTCAAGGTTGAGCTTGCGAAAGTCCTCATGAAGAAGTGGTTGATACTGCTGTAACATGAGGTTGTTACAGTACGACTTACGACTTAGTGCATCAGCCATGACATTGGCCTTGCTTGGGGTGTAAGAAATTGCAGCGTCGTAATCTTTTATCAACTCAATCCAGCGTCTTTGCCTGAGATTAAGATCTGGCTGGGTGAAAATATATTTGAGGCTTTGGTGGTCGGAATAAATCTCACAACGATTACCAAGGACGTAATGTCGCCAAGTTGTTAGGGCATGAACTACGGCAGTGAGTTCAAGTTCATGGGTAGGATAGTTCTCTTCATGTGGCCGCAACTGGCGTGAAGCATAAGCTACCACATGTCGATCTTGCAGCAGTATGCATCCTAACCCTTGCCGTGAGGCATCACAATAGATCTCGAAATCTCTTTTGGTGTCTGGAGGTGCAAGCAAGGGTGCGGAAGTCAATCTTCTTTTTAGCTCTTGAAAGCTTTCCTCGCACTTGGGAGTCCATAAGAATTTCTTATCTTTATTGAGGAGTTCAGTTAGAGGCTTTGCAACTTTAGAAAAGTTCTCGACGAAGCCACGGCAATAGCTGGCTAGGCCAAGAAAACTCCTAACTTGCTTAACCGTTTCAGGTGGAGTCCAGTCAAGGACGGCCCGAACTCTCTCGGTATTCACAGCAATGCCTTTTGCAGAAATCACGTGGCCTAAGTAGGTCACTTCTGGTAGCCAAAATTAACACTTGGAGAATTTAGCATACAGGCGATGCTCTCTAAGTTTCATCAATACCAACCTTAAGTGTTCGGCATGATCTTCTTCGTTCTTCGAGTAGATGAGAATATCATCAAGATAAACCACAACAAATTTATCTAGGTACTCCATGAAGATCGAATTCATCAAGCGTGAGAATGTGGCGGGGGCATTGGTTAAACCAAAGGACATGACGGTGTACTCGTAAAGACCATAACGAGTAGTAAAAGCCGTTTTGGGGATGTCCTCGTTTCGGATTCTGATATGATGATAACCTAACCTCAAATCCATCTTTGAGAAGACAGAGGATCCTGCAAGTTGATCATAAAGATCATTGATCCTGGGCAGTGGGTATTTTTTCTTTATCGTCGCTAAATTTAGCGGGCGATAGTCTACGCACATCCTTTCTGTTCCATCTTTCTTATTTACGAACAGAACGGGGCAACCTCATGGCGATGAGCTAGGGCGGATGAAGCCTTTTGCCAACGAAGCATCAAGTTGGGTTTTTAGCTCAGCTAACTCATGTGGGGCCATTTTATAAGGGCGTTTGGAAATTGGTGCGGTTCCTGGAACAAGATCCACTATAAACTCTACACATCTGTCGGGTGGCATTCCCGGCAGCTCTTCAGGAAAGACATCCGGGAAGTCACGAACCACCGGAATATCTTCATGTTCGGGAAGGGGAAGTACATTCAAGGAATGCACTTGGGTTCTTGTTCTGGGTGAGGTATAGTTGACGGTTTGGCCTCAAGGGTGGGTGAGTTTCACGGATTTGCCTTTGCAATCCAGGTAGGCATTCTGTCTTGTAGCCAATCCATGCCAAGGATGACATCAATGTTTGAAGACTTGAGGGCTATGAGTGAAGCAAGGAATACTAAACCCTCAATTGCTATTTGATTACCATGGCTCACTCTATTAGTTTGCCATCTTGACCCTGGAGTTTGAATAACCATTGGGGTGGACAATTCAACAAAGGGTAACTCATGACGAAGTGCATAACTTTCCGACATGAATGAATGAGATGCTCCTGGGTCGAAAAGAACGGAAGTAGGAACATAATTGACTAGGAGCGTACCAAGAATGACGTCAGTGGTGTCGTCATTCTCTTCGGCGGCAATCTGGTTCAGACGTCCACGAGTGGCGGAAGGAGCGGGTTTGGCGGTGAAGACCTTCTGGGGTGGCTTGCCACGGCCATTGTTGTTGTTGTTGCCTCCGGCACGGGGTGGAGCATTCTGGTGTTGGAGCTGGTTCTGGGGGCACTCTCGAGAATAGTGGCCTGCCTGACCACACTTGTAACAGGCTCCGAAAACAGTGCGTGGAGCTGGGTTGTTTGGTGGAGCTGGGTGGAACTGGGTGGGTGGACGAGGCGCCACATAGGATGGCCTCGGTGGGTTGTTCTGGCGGAACATGCTGTTTGGAATCCAGATCTTGCGCTTCTGGGAGCTAGAACTGGATGAACCATCATCTCTAGGGTGTTTGCGAAAGTCGTTGGGGGTGTTCATGTCCTCTGCTTTGATGGCCTTGTTGACAAGGACCTGGAATGTGGCAAAGTCATGAAGATTGAGCTCACGACGGAGTCCAGTGTTGAGGCCACGACGGAACCTCTCTTGTTTCCTGGAGTCGGTGGAGACTTCTTCAGTTGCATAACGAGCAAGTCGGTTGAACTCACGACTGAACTCGTCAACTGTCCTTCTGCCTTGGGTGAGGTTACAGAACTCCTCACGCTTGCGGTCCATGAGACCCTTGGGAATGTGGTTCTCGCGGAAGGACGTGCAGAATTCCTCCCAAGATGCAGGTGGTCCAACGGGACGCATATTCAGAAAGTTCTCCCACCAAGAACTAGCTGCACCTTCGAGGTGATAGGTGGCATAGCTGACCTTGTCACCAGTTGCAACACGGCCTGCTTGGAGCTTCCTTCCGATGCTGCGAAGCCAGTCATCGGCGTCAAGGGGATCGGTGGAGTAACTGAAAACCGGGGGATGAAGCCGGATGAAGTCGTTCAGAGACACCAGCTCATTGCGCTGCTGAGTGGTGTTGCGTGCGATGACTTCCAGCAGGTGGTGAGAGTCACGGCGGTTCCTCTCAACTTCCATCAGAACCTGAGCCATCGTGGGTGGGGGTGGAAGGTTGCCTTCTTCCTGGTCGTTCCCGCGACCTTGGTTACGACCAATCTGGCCACGGGTTCCTTGAGACATCCTGAAGGTGAAAAACCAAAGTCAAACAGAGTTGATTTGAAGAGTCTAAACAAGGTATTGAAGTACTGGAAGGATTACAGAGCAAAGGAAGTAATCATCTTGACAACATGGTGATAGAGCATACAAGCCATATATTCACAAGCTGTCATACAAACCATACATCGTTTTAGTACAAGCACCAAGCTAATACAAACGTGATGAAGATGATACATCCTTCAGAGGCACTCTGACTCCCTATACATTATTTATCTAAGCCTCTGGAACTTAGACCCTTGCGTACAATATACTATGATACTACTACATCATCACTAAGTAAGACCACAGGCGGTCTCACTCATCTCCATCTCCATAGTAGTCCTCGTAAAAGTTACCCGCATATCCCGGTAGCTGGAGGTGACCATCGGAAAACACGGAGGCCTGTGGACCCTGATATCCATTTGGGCAAGGATGGGGCCTAGGTCCAGCGTAGGGTGGAAGCAAAGGACCACGGGGTGGAAAAATGCCTCCAATCTCGGGCCAAGCAACTCGAGAAGGCATCTGAGTCCTCACTGGATAGATCGCATCAAATTCAACTGATCCCACGCTCACAAAGGGTGCCAAGAGCGTCAGTGCTCGGTACAGACGAACTCGGGTGGCGTGGAGCTCGAAACGGAGAGCGCGTGCATCACGATCTCTGTCACGAGCAAACCTAGCAGTCACCTGGAGTGCTGGATCCTCTGCAGAGTAGAGTCCGGTGTAATATCCCTCTTCTCCTGGAAGTGCAGCAGGGATATAGCGGAAAGAAGTCTCTCTCAGCAAAGTGTGCTCCTCTCTCAGCAGTGTCATACATGAGTATGCAGCATCCTGCACAACCATGTTCTCGGTAACGCCAATGCCATGTCCAAAGTGGATAGGATGAGTGACTCCAACGTGGTGTGGATAGATCCGGACAATGCAGTGGAACTGGGTTTTGTTGAAGTCGTGAAACTGCTCCTCGATGGTGTACTCAGGGTACCACCGATAACCCACATAGGACCTCATTTCGATCAACGTGGCGGGATGGCCACGCACACCGAGGCACCTGGTCAAACGAACAATCTGCCGAGGGGGAAGATCTGCCATCTGAAACAGAAAGGAGTTTGCAAATGCATCAGATTATGAGATAAACCTGGAATGACTCGGACAGCATAACGGCTGTAATTGTAAGAAATGACAATTTCTTTCAATCATGAAAACAACACTTACATAATATGATGTAAGAAATCAGCATCATAACAATGCTAGGAAAACCTGACACAACTTTCCTACGGCTATAAGGAAGCAATCAACGAGATGTGCTAATCAGACAGAGGAGAGCCTAGTCCTATCTTACCGTAGAATAAGATGAGGGTGACTCAGAACTAAGAACGAAGGGGGTAAGGAGAAAAAAGAAGCCTTACGTTATTCCCTTATATACCCAGAGTAACTATATAACTATAGCAAGCTAGACTCAACTTCGGCCAAGGCTACTAGTCCTACAGTCAGTCCTGCTCTGATACCAAGTCTGTCGGGACCCGGGGTTAGCGTATGCAAGTCCAGTTAAGGCATAGTCATATGGAGAGCCGAGAACCGTACCCACTTGTCTAAGCAGACAAGGCCAAGCACAGAACGTTCTCGGAAAGCATCGTACATGAGGGGCATCCCATCCAGGCCGGATGATCAACTGAGATGGGTCCTCATCGTCCGCACACAAGTCTAATGATATGGGTGGTGAACTCCCATATTCAAAGACAAGTCGCCTCAACCATACTATCGACTATCTCATAACTCTTACATAGACTTACTCCAGCCCGATCACTTAGTCGGGGTCTAGGGCGGGCTCAATCATACCACAAAGTGTGCACGAGACAGAGTCTCTAACAATCGCATCGCGATGCCCCAAGCTGCGCACATCTAAGGGCCACTTGGTGTATGAAAGACCGCCAGCCAGAACACAACTAAGGTCTCGAAAACCCATACAAAGACATGCATGTTATAAACATACATGCAGCACACATGCTTTGTATGAACAGCAGGTACCATTGCAATTCTTTACAAAGTGTACATTTCATTTATAACTCTTATAGAGTACAAACAGAGATCACATACATGTGATCCAACATTACAACACAGGCGGAAGCAAATTATGTCTGAGTACAGACAAGTTTAACAAATGGCTTAAGAAGCCTTATTTAAACACAAAGCCCTCCACGAGGGAACCAGTCTGCTGACTGGGACTAGACTAGTTTAACTTCAGTCGTCCAGCTCGATGAAGAAGCCACCTTCGGGGTCAGTGGCGTCATCTAAAACATAGATTAAGCAAACATGAGTACAAAGTCGTACTCAGCAAGACTTACATAGGAGCTATACTACTCATGCACATGTGTCAATGTAAAGGGAGGTGGGGTTCACTTGCAGAAGTGCCAGCTTTGACTTGGCTAATCCTGAACTACGAGTACCAGACTTTGAGGTAAGAAGCGTACACGAGTCCACTACTTTCACCAACCAATACACCACTATGGTGCCTTCCTCGACTTCCCCACGAGGAAGCACGCCATAGCACTCACACTTATCTTGGTGTGTTTTAGAAGTATCCGGTTCAAGTTGTCTAATAATCAAGCTAAGCTTTCCAAGCAGTCCATAACCGCGGACGCGGCTATTCGAATAGTTTTGTTAACCTTGCAAGGGTGTACCGCTACACACACATGACCATCATTTACCGCCTTTGATCTCGACACCATTCAAGGGGTGCCAGCGAGGATGCTCACCACAACTGTTATCTCATAGCCGATCTAGTCCGAGAAAGTCGCCTACTTGGGTTGGTTACCACAATCGTGAACCCGGCCGGTTTACCGAAGTGGACCCAAGTGATGTGTGCGTGGTGCATAATCCTGTCTCGGATGAGCCGTTCTCTCACTTAGCATCCAGGCCACAAGCCTACCAGAACTCCGAACTATTGCGACATCTGGACATCGAAAGGGATGAGTTAGTAAGTTGAGAGGGGTCAGTGAGCCCAATGTGAGGTTGTACTCTTCATCTTGGATCACCACACAAGAACTCGTACTAGGGCGGTGTTCAACGAGACAACCCACCGTGTACTCCTACACAGCCTCTCATCGTTCACTTTGTATTAGGGTCGATTCACCAACACTTTTCTACCAACATCAACCTGATCATTCCCATCCCGACTCACATCACAGTAACAACATGGTATCATACTAAGCATGACATAAGCAGTAACATTGCAGGGGTCACATGATATCATTCAACTCCTACATTTTCTAGGATTATGGTTTGCTTACTACTGTGACAAAAGATAGGTCATGCAAAGGAATGGGTTCATCTATGCGGTAGAATCGTAACATGGTGATCATCCTAAACAATGCATAAGCAAGACATGAGAGGGAAGTGGGATTTTATCGACATGATCAATGGGGGTTTGCTTGCCTTGCTGACGAGGTTCGGGTTCTGGATCTTCAGCGGAGGGGGTGACCTCTTGCTCCGGTTCCACCTCTACTCGACAAACAAAGCACGAAGTAGCAATCAAATGAATGCAATGCTCAAGCACATGAATGAATGTTGAAACTTGAAGTATAAGTTTTGATGTGTGAGGCAATTCCATTTAAGTGGAGTATATTGCATTTGAAATGCAAATTCAAACTCCACATCTGAATTCAACATTATCCAAGTTGTATGTGATATAGTTTGATCATTTTGAAACAATTTCAAATGTGTATGATATGCCTCTGATGTGTGATTGAAATGTAGCATGTTGCCATGGTTCAAGTTGCAAAAATATTTGATTTGAATTTGATTTAATTCCATTTAAATCAAATAGCAAATGCTAATGATCACATTTTAAATTCAACTCAAACAAATTTGAAAGTTGCATATTTGGAAAGATAATTTTCTCCTGATCATTTTTCATATATTATTTGTCCAATTTGGAGTTAATATGAATTTTCTATGAATTTCCAAAGTTTGGGGTATTTTCTGGAATTTCTGGAATTCTTTAATTCAAATAATCTCTGGAAATTCATTTAAATGATTTATTGCGCAAAGCTGACGTCAGGGGGGGGGGCTGACAAGTGGGGCCACCCTGTCAGTGGCTTAATTAAGCCACTGGGACCACTGGTTAGTGACCCAGGGGGTCACTAACTGGGTGATTAGTGGCTAATCCACCGGCGGCTTGACGGCGGCGACTGGAGCCACGGTGGCGACTCGCCGGAACCTGCTAGGGGCCACGGGAAGCCACGGGGAGGTCACCACTGGATGCAGCATCGTCTTCCGCGTCTTCTGGATGCATCAGGGGTTCAAGGGGAGGTCGGGAGCGACGACGGTGACGACTCCGGCGGAAGCAGAACCACGGTGAGGTCGTAGTCGACGTTACGGTGCATGGTTCGGGCTGATCTCGCGCGCGTTCAAACGCTGGCATGCTCAGGATCCAAACGCGCGCTCTGGCTGAGTCGAAGGGGCACAGGGGCGACCTCGAGCTCATCCATGGCGGCGACAGGCTTCGGCAACCATGGCGAAAACGGCTAGAGTGAGCAATCCAGGGGGAAAAGGAGGGGTTTCGTTCGCAAGCTCACCCTGAATCTAACTGGAGTGGTCGCTTGCTCGGGGAGGCGCTGGAGTTGTCGGAATTTGAAGTCGATCCGCGGCGGCCGGCGATGAAGACGATGACGCTAGCGAGCTTGTGGAGGCGTCCGGCTCCGATTCCTTTCTCAGGTCGATGAAGACGACGACGACGAACTCCCTGGACACCTTGGCTTGGCCTCTCGTCGTCAATGGCCGCGAGTCCGCACGGCTGCGCTCCGGCTAGGCTACGGTGGCGTCGCTGTTCTTCGCGGGGAGGATGAACTGGAGGGCGAGGAAGGAGGGGAAAGAGGCCTGGGCTTCTCCAGGACACGCGGGCGGTGAGAAGGAGGCAGGGGAGTCGCTGAGGAGCCTCCACCGCGACGGCCACGGTATGCCGGGAACGCAGCTGTGTGCTCGTGCCCGGGGAAGACGACAGGGGAGTTTCCCTGGTGGGCTGGGCCGGCTGGAGAGGTGGGCCTCGCCCCCTGGCGATAGGTAAGTCCTTTTCCTTTTTCTGTTTAATCTTTCCTTTCTGTTTTTCTGTATATTTTTTTTGACTTTGGTAAAAATACCAAATCATTTTATTAAATGCTGAAAACTTTTATGTGGCCTCATAATAATATAGACTAGCCACTCATAAACTTTCAACATTTTTAAAATTCAAATGATTTGAATTTTAAATCAAAAAGGGGTATTTCTTTAATTCCAAGGTACTGTTTGAATATTTGAAAAATCTATGAGCATGGGGTGGGTCCCACATCACTTGATATGTGATCACACTCATTTATAAGACTTTTCAAAACTCTAACATGAATTTTTGGAGAAGATTTTTATCTGGCCTTTTGAATTAATTTATCTGGGGGGTGTTCCTTCTCCCATTTGGATTTTGAATTTGATTTCCAAGATTTCTTTTTGAAATTTTGACATGATGCAAGGTTACTTTGATCCTAGCACATTACCTAACAGAGGGTTCTGACATTAATATCAGTGAGATGTTTTGGATAGATATCTCAACGTGGATGATTATTAGTAGATGCATATGGATTTCAGTTTACTTATCTTGGCATACTGCCCATGCTTATGAGCCTCTTCCTTTCTTTTGTAGTATAGTTAGCATTGCGGTGCCTTTATAATCCTGTCAATAGCCCATCTGTAATTTTTTTTACCTCGCATAGCAGTTTTATCGTCTTTTTGGAGAGACATCACTAGTGAACATCACGGGACCCCGGTCCATATTCTCATTATTGTTTTCGAGATCATTTATTTTCTCGCGTTTACTTTTAGTTGCTATCATTATCATTATCCTGTGTTTTTGATCCTTTCTAGACAACAAGACCGGAGAGATTGACAACCTCTCTGAACTTCGTTGGGAGAAAAGTTAATTGTGCAATGTGCAGGTCCAGGTCAAGGAAGCAACGTTTGTCGTAAACGGTGCCATTGTTTTCTTGCCACCTACTTATCATTGAGTCCTACGGGAGACAAACACCTCTACATAGGGGAAATTTGCTGCTATCCTACATCTCACCTTCCACTTGGTGTAACCAACGAAGGGCGAGAAGCCATTACCATCTCTCGCGTATCAGCGCCCCTTTGCATAGCAGCAGGAACGCGATCTCCCGTTCCCCATGTCCGGATATCAACGCGTGATGGTGTGCATGCCCCCGCAACCCGGCAAGGTTACGGTCCAGCCGGGCGGCTTCGCGGCAGGCGTGTCGCCGTTGATGCACAGTCACTCGTTGCGTGCATGGGGGCCATGGACATGCACAACGACTCCGGCACCGACGAGGAGCGCTGCATCACAGAGCAGGCGGAGCGCGTTCTCCCGCTCCCCCACTTCAAACACCTTTGGGTGGAGGAGTGCACACCGCTACAGCCCCACGAGGTTACCATGAGTGCAGATGGGCGCCTTCGCCGCAGTGCCACCGTCGATGCACAACCACTCATTGCGCACATGCTGGACATGGAGAACGACTCCGACACCGAAACCGACACCGACGAGGAGCGCTGCATCACAGAGCAGGCGGGGTGCGCTCTCCCGCTCCCCACTCCAAACACCTGACCGTGGAGGAGTGCACACCGCAGTAGCCCCTCGAGGTTACCATGAGTGTGATGTGCGAGGTGATGATAGTGATTTCTCGCCCTTCGTTTGTGAGCCCCAAGTGGAAGGCGTGATGTAGCACAGCAGCAAATTTCCCTCAGTAAAGATACCAAGGTTTGTCTCCAGTAGGACTCCGGAGATGATAAGTAGGTGTCAGCGGCGCAACTGACGCGGACCTGCACACAGACACAAATAACTTTGTTCCCAACGAAGTTCAGAGAGGTTGTCAATCTCTCCGGTCTTGTTGTTCACAAAGGATCAAACACAAAGGATAATGATAGCTACTGAAGTAAAAGAAGAAAGTAAATGAGCGTGTAAACAGTGATGAGGATATGGACCGGGATACGTGATGTTCACTAGTGATTTATCATTCCTAAAAGACGATAAAACTGCTATGCGAGGTGAACAAATTACAGAAGGGCAATTGACAGGATTATGAACGCACCGCAATGCTAACTATGCTAAAAAATAAAGGAAGAGGCTCAAAAGCACGGGCAGTACGCCAAAATAAGTAGACCGAAATCCAACTGCATCTACTACTAATCATCCACCTTGAGATATCTATCCAGAACATCTCGCTGGTTTTAATTTGCGAGCCCCACCCAAAGTGTAAACCCAAAGCAACAGACAACTTCATTAAAAAGCACTTTGCGTAAAGTAAACAATCCTTGTAACCGCGGTTACAAGCACCGTTGTTTTCCCCCTTGTGGCAACAGCACATCCCCTAGAATCATGTTTCTGTCACTCAAGCGTATCATTGGGGGGCATGAACCCACAATCGAGCATAACGTTCCCTCTTGGGGTTACTACCTACTACTTGGCCAAACAAATAAACAACAACGGAGAACATGCAAGAATTACTTAGGAACAAAAATATAAGAGATAAGAACCAAATATATTACTCAATCACAATCTGAACATAATCTGATAATCCATCAGATCCCATCAAACTCAGCATATCAATAGCAGAAAGATTACAAAAGTGCCTCGATCATGTAGGGCAGCTCACGAGGTCTAAACCATGAAAAACAAAGAGGGGAGGAGAACATCACATAGATACTGATCCCGGACCCATGGTCCAAGGAAAACAACTCACGAGACATCCGGGAAGCATCCATGATGGAGAGGAGACTCCCGGAGGTCGGCCCTCCCTCCGGCAGGGTGCCGGGAAGAGGTCTTCTGGTGCTCCCGATCTCGGAAGCACGGCGGCGGCGGAACAGAGGAGAGATCGCGAAAAAGGGTTCTCTTCTCGGAAGTTTCCCGTGACGGAGAATATATAGGCGAAGGGGGGAAGCCAGGGGGGTCACCAAGGGTCCAGGCGCCCCCTGGCGCGGCCAAGCCCTAGGGCGCGCCACCAGGGAGCCTGGGCCCCTGGTGGTGGCCCTCTGGCCCCACCCAGGTTCTTCCGGAAGGTTCCTTCACGCTGATTTTTTATCTGAATTTTTCCGAATTTTTGGAACACTTTTTATATGGGGGAAAACTGACATAGAAAAACAGCAGAAAACAGGAACTGGCACTGTGGTGCACTGAGTTAATAGGTTAGTCCAAATATGATCAAAAGTGTATGAAAGTGTATCTAGATCATAGCAATATCACACAAAACATGCATGGAGCAAGCATAAATTATAGATACGTTTTGGACGTATCAGAGTGCAGCTGGGCGCCTTCGCCGCAGTGCTGCCGTCCAAGCAGGTCCACTCATTGCGCGCATGCTGGACATGGACTCCGGCTCCGAATCTGACTACGCCGACGACGTGCGCCCCATCGCTGAGCGTCAGCGCGCAACCCCGATCCGCCGCTCCGGACAACTTCACGATCTGGGGTGCACGCCCCAGCCGGAGGAGTGCACACCACCGCAGCCCATCAAGGTTACCATTTTTGCGGCTGGGCGCCTTCGCCGCAGTGCCCGACTTCGACTCGAATTAGGGAATTTATTTAGTCTCTTTTTAGTTTCGTATGGCCTTAACAAGGAACTTTTAGTGATCTATTTTGGGTGTAATAGTGGAAAACCTCGCATTATATCCGGGGAGAATGAAATTAATTAAGATGAAAATAAGTAAACGTACACAGATCTAATTGAATAGCCGTCGGTGATGAGTTCTGTCGTACTAACACCGACGATTGGATAGGAACAACCGTTTGCGACGCGTCGTCACCTCCACTTCTCTCGCCGGCAGACTAGCTTCCTCATCACAGAACGCTCGTTGCGGCAGCCGAAGCATGGTCTCCACAAGGATTTTCGAACTTTTGTTATTTCCTCCCGCGCGCTTTAGCCGATCCTTCCCGCGGAAGCGCCCACCAGGGCAAATATCGATCCCCAATTCGAGCGCTAGCTATACAAATAAATCTCGCCATGGCAAGCAGCGGTGGCAACACACAAACACATGCTCATCCTTTAGGCCGCCACCACTACCACCACACCCTTCACCTCATCACCTATAGCTCGCCACCCCCACCACCACACCCATTGCATATGGACCGCACCTGGATGGAGGTGGAGGACGAAGGAGTGGACGTGTCCAGCACGCTGCTGGTCGGCATTGTGTTGGGCGCACAACCCGAAACTCCAGACGACGACAACCCCAAGTTCAATCGCATGATGAAAATGGCCATAGCCCTGTCCCTTGAGGATTCACACTTCGACGCGGACCTCCGCGACCTGGACGAGCGCAAACTCCAACTTGGGTTCGCGCAGTCCGTCGCTTTTGTCGAGGCCCTAGCTGTGACTAGGGATCGACAGCGATTGGTACAGCGTGAACGAGAGAGGCTTGATCGGAAGAGGGTTCAGGAGAAGGAGGAGGAGGAGGAGTGCACCCTAAGTCTCCGTTGCAGGCTTGTGTACGAGTTCGAGCCAGAGGAGCAGACATATGCGAAGGCGATGGCGGCAGGACAAGAAATGTCGTCGTCCGAGTCAGCAGCACTTCCGCGCGGGCAGGGAGCGCATGCGCGTTCCTTGGCCACCACATTCGGGCACGGTGCGGAGATCGTTGACCTGAAAATCTCATCCTCCGCAAATGGCACCTACTGAGAGCACGCAGAGAGGATATGCGATGGTAAAACTTTGATGCCCGGCGATCGAGTACAAGCACGGCAACACTATATGGATGCACGAAGAATAACTTAAGGGTATTAGCTATACTATGCAATTCATGATCATCTAGATTTGTGTGTAATAGTGAACGGTTTGTAAATTATTGCTTTTGAGCATGATTGGTGATATTTAATGTCTACCTGTACCTATGTTGATTTACCACTATATATATATATGTGTGTATATATTGTGATGGAAAATGAAGTTGTCTTCCGGTCATGTATGATTCTGAATTGTGATGTTGATGTTGATCAACCATTCATGGGCTCGTGGAATTTCAATGTAGTTATGTTTTCAATCTGAAGATTGAAATTAATGAAAACTCAAATTTCGGTGACAAGGTTAAATTCACGGTTCGCGTTGTACAGCCGTTTTCTTAACCTATACCCTGCCAAAATTCGCCCGTCCGTTCTGATTGGCCAGAACGCAGCACCACGGATCGCACGCCCTGAACCATCCAATGCGTACGGATCGAACGGTCGCCAATGAACCAACATCATGCTGCTGCAGTTCCGGTGGATATTGTATTTAAGTCTTTTTTTCCGGCTTCTAAGTGCAAAAAATGTTTAAAAATACCAAAATAAAAAGGAATGCGTCCAAAATTCGAAGACATGTCACGTATAGATGCGTTGCAGCTGTAAAAAAATCAACAACAATCGACGAAGTAATGATACAATCTACTTGTAAACTGAAAACTTTAAGACTTGTTCCATACATATCGAAACCATGGTCCTTCATATGAGATGCCCTCGTTTGCAAGGAGATCGCATGATAGCCTTTCTCAAAATGTCTGAAATTTTTACCACATCATAATTTTACCTTCTCACGACACCATGCAAAGTATTGTGTATTTCCGAGTGATTCTCAATTTTTTTGATTTTTTTGTAATTTGAAAACCACAAAACTCAATGTTTCACGATCGAAAGACGTGACCGATGTGTAGCAAGTTCACTCCAATCCCACGTTGTGTGATGCAAGTTAACCCGAGAGCACATACATGATATTTCAACACACATTTGGTCAAATTTCGTTGCACTCATAATTCAAATGCAAATAAATTCATATCGAATGGACATGAAGCTGACTTAGCGCCATATATCAAACGGAAGATGAAAATGAAAAAAAAATTCATAGCTCCAGTGTAAAATAAACCCATAGCTACTTTCTAATCCACATTTAATGACTTGCATGTATCAAACACATCCGGTTAGATGACAAAATTTCGGTGACACGGTAAAGCACACGGTTCATGTTGTACAACCGTTTGCTTAACCTATAGCCTGCAAAATTCTTCGTTGCATTCTGATTGGCCAGCACGCAGCACCACAGATCGCACGCCCTGCTGATGTCTACGCACGCTTCTATTCCTGTAGACTATGTTGGGCCTCCAAGCGCAGAGGTTTGTAGGGCAGCAACAATTTTCCTCAAGTGGATGACCTAAGGTTTATCGAACTCAGGGAAGTAGAGGTTGAAGATGGTATCTCTCAAGCAACCCTGCAATTAAGATATAAGAAGTCTCTTGTGCCCCCAACACACCTAATACAACTAGGAGTTGTATAGGTGCACTAGTTCGGTGAAGAGATGGTAAAATATGGATGATAGGTGTAGGAAAACAAAGTAATATAAATCTGTAATAAAAAGTGCAGAAAGCAAACAAGTACTCCCTCCGTTCCAAAATAACTGACTCAACTTTGTACTAGCTCTAGTACAAAGTTGTACTAAGGCTACGATAGTTAGTTTGGAACGGAGGGAGTAGTAAACATGAGTGCGAACGGTATTGCAATGGTGGAAACAAGGCCTAGGCTTCATACTTTCACTAGTGGAAACTCCCAACAACATTAACATAGTATAATCACATGATATTCCTCATAAAACATGCAATGGAGACGTACTCGGAGGTCATTCCTTTGTGGCCAAGAGAGGACGAGAATTGTGTAGGGCTACAAAAGCACACCTTAGAGTTCGTAGTTCTCATCTATGGATTTCCCAATGTCACCGCGGCCATCCAAAGAGAGTACCACAATTTCCACAACATATCTAAAGGATATTCAAAGACAAGCACCAAGAGACTCTCAATCTTCAATCCACACACAAAAGAGCAAATCACTCATGAAAATATTCTTGTAACCCATGTCCAATAGACCGCTGTCACGATGGTCTCGGGGATTATACTAGATAAGATTAAGTGAGTATATCAATCCAATACATAGAAGAAGGGGAAACATCATGGGATCATCCTAGATTAACATACCTATGATCACAATCAAGATCACTTCATGGGAGAGAAACAAGAACACATAGCTACTGGTAGAAACCTCAGCCCCGGGGAGGAACTACTCCCGCATCATGGAAGGAGGAAGCAATGTCAATGGAGATGAATCCGAGGGCACTTCCCCGCCCCGGCAGGGTGCCGGCACAGGAATTCTGGTCCCCCGAAGCTTGTTGGCGATGGTGGCGGAGGTCGGAATTGCTTCTGGAGAAAAGGGGTCCGGAATCAGGGTTCTCGCGACGGGAGAATAAATAGGAGCGAATGGGGGGCACCAGGGGGGCCACCAGTCGCCTAGGCGGCCTCCCGGCGCGGCCTAGCCCTGGGTCGCACCCACTGGCCACCTAGGCACCAGGTAGGGCCCCTCTGGCTATTCTTCGGTGAATCCGGAAGCTTCCGGAACGCTGATTTTTATCTGATTTTTCCCGATTTTTTGGAGCACTTTTAATATGGGGGAAACCGAAAATAGAAAAACAACAGAAAACAGGAACTGGCACTGGGGTGCACTGAGTTAATAGGTTAGTCCAAATATGATCAAAAGTGTATGGAAGTTCATCAATATCATAGCAATATCACACAAAATGGGCATGGAGCAAGCAGAAATTATAGATACGTTTTGGATGTATGAACATCCCCAAGCTTAATTCCTGCTCGTCCTCTAGTAGGTAAATGATAACAAGCATAATTTCTGTGGTCACATGCTAACAACCATATAAGAACTTTGTAAGTAAAGTAGTCAAAGCATGCAATTCAATCCAAGTCATAACAGGCAAGAGTCTTTATCTAGTATTGAAATAAGCAACATAAGAAGATAAAGGTGCAAGAGCTCTCGCTGTCCGTGACTCGAATGTCTCCAAATGGTGTTTGCGTGCAAGAAAACGGATAGGGATGTACGATAAAACGTATTTTTATTGTTGAGAACTCAATCTACTAAAGTGTCACACTTGGTCTTCTTTGGAATCTTATCTTGACTCATCCCCAGACCACTAGCCAGGTACAAGTCAAAATGATCCACTCCTTTTTGACATTTTGAGCACTCATGCAATGGATGAGCGTAAGAAAGAAAGTTGACACTTAGGATGGCAAAGAGAGAATAAGCTGGAGGAGGAAGACAAAAAGGTGTGAAAGGCTCACATCAATGAGGACAATCATAGGAGAGAGAAAGCCAAATGATAGATATGATGTGAGGAGTAGGGATTGCCATGCAACGGATGCACATATGAGCTAAGGTAAGCTCTCCAATGGAACTAGTGGGGGGTGCATCCAACTTGCTTGCTAAAGAAGACCTAGAGCTCATTTGAGGAGGCTCATCATTGGAATATACAAGCCATGTTCTATAGTGTGAAGGTCCCCACATAGCTATATGCATAAATGATAATCTTTATGGAGTAAAAGATACAAGAGGGAGTACGAGTGTGGATCTCTCAAAAGGAATAGTAGTGTGCCCCCTTCTCTCTTTTTATTTATTTTTCTCTTATTTATATTTTTTGTATTTTTTTGTGGCCTCAATGGCTCTTTCTATTTAATTCTCATTTGTCCTCTTTGGGAACTTTTAATTTGTCCACTTTGCGATCTTTTAATTTTTACACTTTGGGATCTTTTAATTTTTCCACTTTGGTATCTTTTCCTCACTTTAGGGGCAACACTCTATATATTACAAAAAGTATAGAAGATCTTTCACACTTTACAAGTACTCAAATCATAAAGAAAATGTAACTATCATGATGTATGCAAATGTATGCCTCTGCCAGTGTAGCAAGATATGCAATGATACTAGCGCGTCATGTAGCAATGATTAGGGGAATTCCCAACTAACATGCGGCTCATCGATCAAGCAAGTAGCATGTATGACATGAAAATCAAGTCATGAGAAGATGGATGTTGCATGGCAATATATCTCGGAAAGGCTATGGAAATGCCTTGATAGGTAGGTATGGTGGCTGTTTTGAGGAAGGATATAAGGAGGCTTATGATGACAGAGCGTATCATGCCAAGGGTTTGGATGTATCGGCGAAAGTGGACGCTAACTCTCAGAGTGAGAAGAAAGAAATGCACAGCACAGTAGAGGCTAGCAAAATATGGGAAGGTGGAAGTGTCAACTTTCGAATACTCACATTAGTCCGAAGAACTCATGCACTTATTATCGGTAACTCTCAATTTAATAAGGAGGTTTCACAAAGAGACAAGTACCCCGAGGAGGAGTCTATGGGGGTTTGGTTATCCTTGCGCATCCTCGACTCATGGTACGTGAGTGTACTCTAATATTCGACCCCTCAGAAGAGTAGTGATCCAACTAGTAGCTAAAGTTCTCAACTAATGTTGTATATTTTTTAAAATAAACACGGATTGCCCAAAATATGACATCTATCACTAATAGGCTAAAGCTCTTGACACCAAAAGTCCAAAAATTACTCAAGACAACACCTCAAAACTTTTGCAAGTTACTACTACAAAAGAATAGCAACCTCAATTACCTACTTCAAGTCAAGACACAAAACTCAGTGCAACAGGAAAACTCTCTAAACAATATAAACATGAAAACTCAAGAGAGTTCCAGCAACAAACTAAACAAAAGCTCTTTGAAAAGATAAGCATGAAAGTTAAGAGCAAAACATGACAGTAGGTACGAAAAGATAAGGAACACACACAACAAAGATAAGCAGGAAAAAGTCCTATGTTGTGTTCTAAATTTTGGAAGTGGAGCGTGTTTCTCTCCCACACAAAGAAATCTGGGCTCTAACTTGTTATGAACAGAAATCAATGCTAAAGAAAACTAAAAACAAAACCTAAGAGCGTGACACTCCAAGAATAGCACATAACGCATGAAGTGATAAAAATATAGTGAAACGAGAGACGAACTGATAATTGTCGATGGAGAAGGGGATGCACGGGGGCATCCCCAAGATTAGACTCTTGAGTCCCCTTGAATATTTCTTGGGGATGCATGGGGGAATCCCCAAGCTTGAACACTTGACACTTCTTAATCTTCTTTCATCATCTTCCCTCGCACACTTGAAAACTCCCTTCATACATAGCTCATCATAATCTGATTAGCGAGGTTAGTACCCATAATAAAATAATTTTTCTCTACTGGAAATAAATATTAACTTGAAGACCTACTGTTTCTCAATAGTGCAAAAAGGTTTTTTCAAAGAAAAAGGAAGCTTAAGATTTGCAAAACGAAGAAAAGGCAAAACAGGACAGAATCTGTGAAAAACAAACCAGCAGGTAGTAAATAGTTTTTTAGAGATACTTATGCAACTCAAATAAAAAAACTCAGAACATACGAAAGTTTTGTAATTGTATAGACCACGCTGTGTAAAAAATTCAGCTCAAAAAGATGAACTCGGATTTTTCTGTGATTTTTCTAGTCACGAGGACAGAATCTTTTTTCTGGAGAGAATGTCACAACTTTCACTTCCCTTGTCGTATGAGGCTATAAAAGGCACAAAGCTTGAAAAGTAAAGATACAATGATGTTGCTACAGTAGTAAAAATCATCAATACCACTAAAAACAGAACAAAAAGGAAAACCTAAATTCGTTGCGGGCTGCCTCCCGGAAGCGCTTCTTTACAGCCATTAGCTAGGCTTAAGATTTTAATGATGGACTCGCAGGAATAAGAGTTGAAGAACAAAAGAGAGCATCAAGAAGAAAATATGAAACACATTTAAGCCTAGCATGCTTCCTATGCATAGGAATATTGCAATAGAATAATTCATTGAAGCACAAAGCAATAAGCATAGGAAGGCAAAACAATTGCACCTTTAAAACCTTCAACATAAAGAGAGGGAACTTGATATTATTGAAATATCTATAAGCATGTGTTCCCTTTTCATAATAATTTCCAGTGGGATCATGAATAAACTAAAAAATATAAGTATCACATAAAGCCTTGTTACCATGATCCACATGCAAAAAGGTACTCTTACTCTCCACATAAGCATAATCTTTCTCATTGGTAATAGTGGGAGTAGGAATATCATAAACAACTTGAGCACTATAGGTTAATTGTGTATTAGGAAGATGGTGTTCAGCAAGGGAGTAATCCCCTCCATGATTATGACAAGTTTCATAAGGATAATTTCTCCTTATGTCATAGGTACCTTTACAATCACTATAGATAGGAGTTATAACATCATCATAGTAGAGAAGAGTATTACCATTTCTAGCAACTATATTTGTAAACATGTTGTCTTTATTCTTAATAGCAAAAGAGTTATCAATTACCACATCACTAATGGGTAAAGGACTTGCAATCCTATCATCCCCAAGCTTAGAGCTTTCCATATCATCATTTTCAGAGTTGGCACCAAAAAAATTTTCAAGATCATAAGTAGCATTATCATCATCTTCCCAATCACAATAAGTAACATGCATATCATAATCAAAATCATCTTCAATAGTGCCTACGGACTTAACATCAGGATAATAATGAATGCAATCAAGCTCACCATACTCCATAAATTTATGTCCGTTAGGATAAAAATTGATGCGAGGAATATGCTCAGGCCAGGTTGATACCCATTCTTCTTCCTTGTTGCTCCTCTTCCTCCTCCTCTTCTTTTTCTTCTTCTTCACCTTAGGAGGGAGTGGTTTTGAGATGAAGTTTCTCCATATATCCTGGTTTATCATCAGAAACAATAGGGGAAACTTGGGAGAAACTCTCCTTCTTATTAGTAGAAATATAAGAGACATTTTTATACTTTGGTAAAGTTCCCTCCTTCCTAATCTTACTTATGTAATCATTTTCATGGCAATTAACAACACAATAGAGATGGAAATTTTGCAAAGTGTTGTTTATTCCTAAGGCATTAACATCTAGCCAAGAAGTATTTTCTGATAACTCTTCACACATCAAAAATAACATAATTTCATCATCAAGATCAGGGGTGATCATGTTATCACACAACTGGTTAACAGTTATGTTTTGAAAGTTCATGCATTGAAAATTAAAGTGACCCTCTATACCACAAAGTTCACAGTAAAAGGATAAAGGTCACACAATTCTCTAGCAATTTCATTTAAATCTTTGGCCCAAGTGATTGTTCTTTCATGCTTATGTTGCTTACAATACTTCTCTTCTTCAATCATAGGCCTTTCACAAGATCTATCCACTCCACAAAAATTAACATGCTTATATAAAACTTCGTTTTCAGGAATTGGATCATGCATGTTGCAATCATCATGAACAATTTTATTTTGTTTGCAAATCTCTTTAAAAGGTTCATGATGCTTGATCCAATCCTACATAGGAATATTAAGATGTGAAGCGAAAGATTTGAGGCAATCAACAAGGAGTTGAGAATCAAGCCCAAACTTAGCACTAAACTTATTAAAACTTGCAGTTTCAACAAAGTACTTAATGCAATCATACTCATAAATTATACCTGAATCTTTACCTTTGTCGATATCCCAATCTTCAGTGTTGCGTTGAATTCTTTCAAGGAGTTCCCATTTAGCATCAATCTTTTCGTTTGTGAAAGAACCCATAGAGGAAGCATCGAGAAAGTCTTTATCCTGTCGAGAGAGCCTTGCATAAAAATTAGTAATAATTATATCTTTGGGGAGCCCATGGTTAGGAAATTTTAGCATTAAAGTTTTCAGTCTCCCCCAAGCTTGAGCTATGCTCTCTCCTTCATGAGGATAGAAATTATAAACATAATTACTATTCTCATGAACTTCATGAAGAGGAAAAAACTTGGAGTAAAAGAGAGACTGAATCTCTTCCCAATCCCGTAGGTGAGAATCATCTAGTAGCCTATACCATTCCAATGCTTTTCCTTTCAGTGACAAGGCAAATAATTGCTTCATGACTTCACCTCTTGTCAAACCTGAAATCTTAAACAACTCACAAAGTTCTGTAAGTTTCAACAAATGAATACTAGGATTGACTGTTCCATCATAACAATCATTCCTAATTATTTCAATTATCCCAAGTGGTATTTCGAACGGGATACATTCAGTAGGTGGAGGAGAATTCTCTACCACGGGTGTGGTAAAGCGGCCTTCCCCAAGCAACAAGCTAAGAGTGCGATTTTCCATAAACATAACTAGTGAAAATAAAAACAAGAAACGAAAAGATTTAATTGCAAGATCTAAAGATATACCTTCAAACACTTACTTCCCCGGCAACGGCGCCAGAAATAGCTTGATGTCTACGCACGCTTCTATTCTTGTAGACTATGTTGAGCCTCCAAGCGCAGAGGTTTGTAGGACAGCAGCAATTTCCCTCAAGTGGATGACCTAAGGTTTATCGAACTCAGGGAAGCAGAGGTTGAAGATGGTATCTCTCAAGCAACCCTGCAATTAAGATACAAGAAGTCTCTTGTGTCCCCAACACACCTAATATAACTAGGAGTTGTATAGGTGCACTAGTTCGGCGAAGAGATGGTAAAATATGGATGATAGGTGTAGCAAAACAAAGTAATATAAATCTGTAATAAAAAGTGCAGCAAGCAAACAAGTAGTAAACGTGAGCGCAAATGGTATTGCAATGGTGGAAACAAGGCCTAGGCTTCATAATTTCACTAGTGGCAACTCCCAACAACATTAACATAGTCTAATCACATGATATTCCTCATAAAACATGCAATGGAGACGTACTCGGAGGTCATTCCTTTGTGGTCAAGAGAGGACGAGAATTGTGTAGGGTTACAAAAGCACACCTCAGAGTTTGTAGTTGTCATCTATGGATTTCCCAATGTCACCGCGGCCATCCAAAGAGAGTACCACAATCACCACAACATATCTAAAGGATAGTCAAAGACAAGCACCAAGAGACTCTCAATCTTAAATCCACACACAAAAGAGGAAATCACTCATGAAAATATTCTTCTAACCCATGTCCAATAGACCGCTGTTACCATGGTCTCGGGGATTATACTAGATAAGATCAAGTGAGTACATCAATCCAATACATAGAAGAACGGGAAACATCATGGGATCATCCTAGATTAACATAGCCTCTGATCACAATCAAGATCACATCATGGGAGAGAAATAAGACCAAATAGCTACTGGTAGAAACCTCAGCCCCGGGGAGAAACTACTCCCGCATCATGGAGGGAGGAAGCAACGTCGATGGAGATGAATCCGGGGGCACTTCCCTGTCCTGGCAGGGTGCCGGCACAGGAATTCTGGTCCCCCGAAGCCTGTTGGCGATGGCGGCGGAGATCGGAATTGCTTCTGGAGAAAAGGGGTCCGGAATCATGGTTTTCGCGACGGGAGAATAAATAGGAGCCAAAGGGGGGGCACCAGGGGGGCCACCAGCCCACTGGCCGCCTAGCCACCAGGTGGGGCCCCTCTGGCCCTTCTTCAGTGAATCTGGAAGCTTCCGAAACGATGATTTTTAATCTGATTTTTCCCGATTTTTTGGGGCACTTTTAATATGGGGGAAACCTGAAATAGAAAAACAGCAGAAAATAGGAACTGGCACTGGGGTGCACTGAGTTAATAGGTTAGTCCAAATATGATCAAAATGTATAGAAGTTCATCAATATCATAGCAATATCATACAAAAGGGTCATGGAGCAAGCAATAGATACGTTTTGGACGTATCACCCGCACCGTCCAATACGCACGGATCGAACGGTCACCAATGAACCAACATCATGCTGCTACAGTTCCGATGGATATTGTATTTAGCTGTTTTTTCCAGCTTGTAAGTGTAAAAAAGGTTAAAATACCAAAATAACAAGGAATGCGTCCCAATTCGAAGGCATATCGCATATAGACTCGTGCGGCTGTGAATTTTTTTAACCACAATCGACGAAGTAACGTTACAATCTACTTGTAACCCGAACATTTCACCACTCGTTCCATACATATCGAAACCATGTTCCTTCATGTGAGATGTTTCCGTTTGCAAGGCGATCGCATGATAGCCTTTCTCAAAATGTCAGAAATTTTTTCCACATCATCGTTTTACCTTCTCACGGCGCCACGCAAAGTCTCGTGTATTTCCGAGCGATTCTTAATTTTTTTGAATTTTTGTAATTTCAAAACCACCAAACTCAATGTTTCACAATTGAAAAACGTGACCGAGGTGCAACAAGTTCACTCCAATCCCACGTTGTGTGATGCAAGTTAACCCGAGAGCACATACATGATATTTCAGCACACATTTGGTCAAATTTCGTTGCACTCATAGTTCAAATGCAAATAAATTCATATCGAGTGGACATGAAGCGGACTTAGCACCATATATCAAAGGGAAGATGAAAATGACAAAAAATTCATAGCTCCAGTCTAAAATATACCCATAGCAACTGTTTAATCTAGACTTGATGACTTACATGTATTAAACACGTCCGGTTAGATGACAAAATTTCGGTGACACGGTAAAGCAGACGGTTCGTGTTCTACAACCGTTTTCTTAACCTATACCCTGCGAAATTCACCGTTACGTTCCAATTGGACAAAACGCAGCACCACGGATCGCACGCCTTGCACCGTCCAATGCGCACAGATCGAACGGTCGCCAATGAACCAACATCATGCTGCTGCAGTTTCAGTGGATATTGTATTTAACTCTTTTTTATGGCTTATAAGTGCAAAAAAAGTTTATAAATACCAAAATAACAAGGATTGCGTCCAAATTTGATGGCATATCTCGTATAGACGCATGGAAGCTATGAAGAAAAATCAACCACGATCGACGAAGTAACGATATAATGTACTTGTAACCCGAACATTTCACCACTCGTTTCATACATATTGAAACCATGGCCCTTCATGTGAGATGACCCCGTTTGCAAGGCGATCGCATGATATCCTTTCTCAAAATGTCTCAAATTTTTTCCACATCATGGTTTTACCTTCTCATGGCGCCACACAAAGTCTCGTGTATTTCTGAGCGATTCTCAATTTTTTTTGTTTTTTTGTAATTTAAAAACCACTGAACTCAATGTTTCACGATCGAAATACGTGACCGAGGTGCAACAAGTTCACTCCAATCCCACGTTGTGTGATAAAAGTTAACCCGAGAGTGCATACATGATATTTCAACACAAATTTGGTCAAATTTTGTTGCACTCATAGTTCAAATGCAAATAAATTCATATCGAGTGGACATGAAGCTCAGTTAGCTCCATATATCAAACGGAAGATGAAAATGACAAAAAATTTCATAGCTCCAGTGTAAAAAAAACCCATAGCAACTGTCTAATCTACACTGAATTACTTACATGTATCAAACACGTTCGGTTAGATGACAAAATTTCGGCAAAGCACATGGTTCGTGTTGTACAGTCGTTTGCTTAACCTAAACCCTGCGAAATTCGCCGTTTCGTTCTGATTGGCCAGAACTCAGCACCACGAATCGCATGCCCTGCACCGTTCAATATGCACGGATCGAACGGTCGCCGATGAACCAACATCATGCCGCTGCAGTTCCGTTGGATATTATATTAGCTCTTTTTTCCGCATTGTAAGTGCAAAAAAGTTTAAAAATTACCAAAACAACAAGGAATGCGTCCAAATTCAAAGGAATATCACATATAGACTCGTGGCAGCTGTGATTTTTTTAACCACAATTGAAGAAGTAACGGTACAATTTACTTGTAACCCGAACATTTCACGACTCGTTCCTTAAAAAGAGATGCCCCCGTTTGCAAGGCGATTGATCGCATGATAGCCTTTCTCAAAATGTCTGAAATTTTTGTCACATCATGGTTTTACCTTCTCACGGCGCCACACAAAGTCTCGTGTATTTCCGAGCGATTCTCATTTTTTTTGATTTTTTATACTTTAAAAACCACCAAACTCAATGTTTTATGATCGAAAGACGTGATCGAGGTGCAGCAATTTCACTTCAATCCCACGTTGTGTGCTGGAAGTTAACCTGAGAGCACATACATGATATTTCAGCACACATTTGGTCAAATTTCGTTGCACTCGTAGTTCAAATGCAAATAAATTCATAACGAGTGGACATGAAGCTGACTTAGCGACACATATCAAATGAAAGATGAAAATGACAAAAAAATTCATAACTCGAGTGTAAAATAAACCCATAGCAACTATCTAATCTACTCTTAATGACTTACATGCATGTATCAAACACGTCTGGTTAGATGACAAAATTTCGGTGACACGATAAAACACATATGTGACGCCCCCAAAATCAGACCGTGTACAGTAATCATACACGCAAGGTACACGATCGAGATTACGGACTCAAAGTGAGATATCACAACACAACTCTACAAATAAAAATAATACAAACTGTTTAATACATGCCAGGGGCCACGAGGGCTCGAATATAACAGCTCGAAAGCAGAAAGTTAGCGGAAGCAAAAGTATCTGAGTACAGACACAAGAATACAAGGTTGCCTTAAGAAGGCTAGAACAAATGACAACAGATCGAAAAGGCGAGGCCTCCTGCCTGGGAACCTCCAAACTACTCCTGGTCGACGGGGATCTCCATGTCGTAGAGGGCATCGGGGATCTTCACGTTGCAGTGGTCGGCATCGGGGATCTCCTGCTCCTGGACTCCAAGGCTCCAACGTCGACTGCAGCGGCCGATCAGGCAAAACATAAAGGGGGAAAATAAATCAAAGGTGAGTATCTAGCATACCCGCGAGTCTTACGTCCACTACTAAGCATTTATGCATTGTATCAATGTAAAGGGGAGGCTATATATAGTGGACTGGAAGGTCGAAATCAGAATAAGGGTAAGAAGCTAGGCCTAACGAAGACTAGAATCTTCTGACGAGTCTTGCAGCACAAGGAGAGAATCAGCCAACATTTCAATAGCATGAATGTAATAACAAATAGAGAAGAAGTTGCTGCAGCATTTTATAATATAAGTTGTAATGATTAACAATAATAACGCCTCCGAGTTCCCCTCCTCGACTTCCCTGCGAGGAAGAAGATCCGGAACCATACAATTTAATAGTAGTAGTTTGTAGTGGTAAGATCCAGCTTCAGCATAAAGCGTCCTGTTACCGTGGACACGGCTATTCGAATAGTTTAAATTCCCTGCAGGGGTGCACTACTGTTTAGCGTGCATGCTCGGATCTCCAGGGTGGAGTACACCTTGTCAGGGAATGCCCCACCGAGGCTATCCGACACATCGCAGTTCATCCTAGGCTCAGCAGAGAGGCCATCCGCCGGACTATATCCTACGCGCCAAGGGGTCTAGGACCCTCACCCTCGCACGCTCCTGCACGGTGCGTGGCTGGCCGGTGAAGCAAAAGCAAATCCAAAAACACACCATCCGGACGAAGAAGACACCACTTCCGGCGTAGGCCGTGGTACTGCTGACGTCTGAAGAGCTTTCGGGCAAACTATGACGCAGGGGAGCCCATAACTCCTTATCCCACGTGAAGGTAGTGCGTACAGGCCTTTGCGGCCTCTCAAGTCATCCACTGAACCATTTAGCATTTTAATAAACCTGCGTGACAACCATTATCGTTGCCTCTACTTAACTGACCCGTGGACAACGACAGCAGTCAGGACCACCAGTACATCGGTGCCTGCCCTGTCATCCCACCAAGTCTCTGCCGTTACCAACAAGGTGAACCGACTCCTTACCTTATCTCGCGTGTGCTCTTGGTAGAGCTCGACTTTTGTGGTTTGGTAACTCTCGCGAGATACGAGCAGGGGCCAAGCACGCCAGTAACGTCGGTCATACCCTCCCTGTCGCTCCCGACAATATACCGCTCGCGGGCACCGTTGGGTCGCCCGACTCTTACCTTTAAGGACACCAGCAGGTTCGAGTGCCTACCATTAAGTGAAACCAAGAGGTATCACCCTCGATGGTACACTTAAAGAGGTTTGACAGAGACATCAGCGGAATGAACTAAAGTGGTAAACCTCGTATCATCCCGGTGATGCTACGCTACTGAGCCGACGAAAGTGAAATACGAGTTCGTCCACTCGTAAGTCAAACTCGAAGCGACTCGGCAGAGTCTCGCCGTTGTAGGTTCCCTAGGGCGTCTGCATTGCTCCGTACCTGTTGCAGTTGTATATATTTTGTATCCGCGTCACTCCCCTGAGTGGCCACGGCCCTCTATCTAATCCTAGCTAACAATGCGCAGGGATCACTGCTGAATATAATATATAGATATAGCAGGCAGCATAGGATAAGGAAGGTACAACAAGGGGCAACAAAATCAGGCTATGCAATTGAATAGGATTGTAACGTAGCAGCAGCAGGAACAATGCCTAGTGCAAGAAAGTACAGAAAGGTAGGCAATATCTGGGGAAGAGAATGACTCTGCTTGCCTGGAAGCTCGGCAGTAGAGGCAGGGTCGTCGACGAAGTAGTCGATCACAGGGGCATCAGCAGCGGTCGTCGGAACTACCGGACAATAAGAGAGGGGGAGAAACAATAAATAGACAACAATAATAGCAATACAAATACAATACATGGCAAACGCAAAGTTAACGGTGTTCTAAGGCAGTGCAAGGTGTATTGCTCGGAGTGAGAATTCATCCAGGGATGAAATACCGGCTCCGGGGGATTATCGACAGACGACCCGGAGGGGGAAGGTTCCATGTCTGTAGTGTCATGAATATCTGACAGACATGTGGACAGTGTATCTGTGATCATTGATGCATTCTGAACAACTTTTATGTTCAGAACAAAACCATCCGGAAATTTTTACCGGTACCGGGTAATTACCGGATAGACGATCCGGAGGGGGAAAGTCTCGGGTTCAGTATGTTAGAGGAGTGCGGTCGGTATGCGGGTAGCGTATTCGTATTCGTTATATTTTTCTGATCAATTTTCATGTATAAAGTTTTGGAATCAGACTTACAGTTTAAAAGATATTAAAAATTCAAAATTTAATTCAATTTAAATCATTTTCTGGATTTTCTTTATTAATAAAAAGACATTATCCAAACAGTGCTTTTGACTAGTCAACACTGACAAGTGGGACCCTGCTGTCATAGACTAGTCTCCATTAAATTTATTTTCTAATTAAATTAGTGAGGGGGCCACATGTCATTGCCTTGGTTAAATTGATTTAATCATAAACCTTTTCTTAACATAACAGGCTGGAGGCCCACATGTCATTCTCTAACCAACTAACAGTTTAATTAACTCATTTTAATTAAGATGGGGCCCCACTGGTCATAAACATTGGGGGTTATCTCTTTTTTACTCCAATTTAGTGGCTAATTTAATTAGGGGGGCTGATTAGGGGGCACCTGGCCCACGCTGCAGTAACAGAGAGAGGGGGGGTTTCTTACCCCATGCTCGCCGGCAACGAACAAGACAGGGAAGCACGGCGGCGAGGCACAGCCGCCCACTCCGGCGTGGGGAGGGGGAAGGCGCGGCGGGCGGGGGTGCGGGTGAGGCGGGCCGGGGCGAGTGGCGCGGGTGGGAGGGGGAGGGGAGGGCTTGGCCATAGCCACTGGCTAGAGGGCGGGGCCGCCGGGCTGCCGTAGCAGCAGCGCGCGGAGGGGAGCGGCCACGCGCAGGCACATGGTTGTGGCTCGACGCGGCCGGAGCGCGTCCAGGGCGTGCGGGAGGAAGAAGTGGCGCGCAGGGCGCGACCATGGCACGCCGCCGTGGAGGCCCGGCCATGGCGAACGAGTTCAAAGACGATGGCTTCAGGGGCAAAATTGACCGGCGGGAGGGGATGCGAAGGTGGAGCTCACAGGGGGGGCGCAGCAAGGCAGTCCAAGGCTCGGGGAGGCTTAGGGAGGCTCCGCCGTCGGTGAACCATGGTGATGAGCGACGGCGGTCGTGGCGAAGAGGAGGCCCGATTCGCGGCGCATACGGCATCTCAGCGACGACTGACTGCATGGGGAGACGAGGATGACGATGGAGCAGCGCGTGGACATGGTGGCGCGTCCTGTGACGGCTTCCGGCCGCGACAACCATGACGGCGTGGCCATCGTGATTTCGGCGAGACGGGAGGAACAGGAGGGCGAACGCCGCGAGAATGGAGAAGGGGAAGGGCACGAGGCGCTAGGGTTCGTCCGAGGGAGAGAGGGTGGTCTTATACCCGCCGGCTAGCCGCCGGATGCCCTCCACGGCGTGGCCACGACATGGCTGGCCGCAGGATGCGCGCCACGCCCCCCTGTGAACAGAGGAAGGGGATGAGTGAGGGGGGGGGCTTGGCCGTAGTGTGCTTGGGGTTGGGCCATTGGGAGGCTTTGCCCTATGCGAGATTTAGTAGTTTTAGGTTTCCTTTTATTTTCTTTTTCTATTTTATTTTGTTTTATTTATTTAGCAATTGCTTCATTTTTTTTAAATGTGAAACATGTACCAAAATTAGTGGTGCACTTTATAATAGTGCCTCCAAAAGTTTGGTGCCCATATAAAATCAATTGCATTTTTATTTTATTTAAAAGTGGTCAAATGTTGTTGTTTTTCTATTGTTTTGATTTGTTTACAATATTTAAACCTTGTAATAAATGCCCACTATTATTTTAATATGACCTAATGATTATTATGCATTTAATAAAATTGGTTTCATATTTTTTTGGACAAGTTTTATTTATCACAATATTTTTAATACCAACCAAAGGGGCATTTTGAATTTGATTTGATCCAAGGTTATCAAAGCATCATTAGCAATAGTAATCATCATTAGCAAAATGGATTACTGTTCCATGACACCGAGGGTGTTACAAATCTCCCGCACTACAAATAATTATCGTCCCAAGAATTAAAGGTAGTGAAAGGGGTAAAGCTTTGGTTTCGTATTCTAACGATTCTTCTGGTGCTTGTTGTCCTTCTCGAAGGAGTTGATACTTCTTGTTGAAGTCTTCATTTCTCTGCATCAGTGCATCTCGAAGAGTGGTCATCCTTCTTTCTGGGCTGCATCGTACCTACGGATAGACTAGGGGGAAACACTTAAGGGGGGTCGGATCGGTACCCGGTTAATCAACCAAGGTCGTCCAAGGTAATGGGGTACCAAGTATCTCACGAGTTAAACTCAGGGATATACATCGAGAGAAACAAAAGATGGCATGAGAAGTTTTCAAGCGAATATGCAAGCATTCGACGATGATAACGGAGGATGAAAGGGGGGTCCAGAGCATCAGGCATAAGGACCTTGTCTGATACCGAACTGAATATCACAATGTAGAGGACTTGTGAGTTGCATATGAGGTCAAGCAAGAGGAATAACCTCGAGGATAGAAAGGCACAAAATAGTCAGGTTTCGATCCTGTGGAACTGTGGGTTATGGTCGCATGTTGAATAAGAAGGGTGGTGACAAACAATGCGATCAAGTTGCAAGGTAAGTTAGAGGACAGCTTGTTAGCTATGTCGGCAACAACGTCGGTACCAAGGGCGAGGGACAAAGAGAACCGTTTTCCCGCTCGTTAAGTCGAGGCGGACCAACAGGAAAAGTTCTCGTCCATCGGTGGTTACCGAAATGTTATCAACAGTAGTAAAAGGTCGTACGGACAAAGTAGTACACCGAAGTGTTTACATCAGCAGGGAATAATCACTGCTCCGATAATTTTTATTCAAAGAAAGGTTAAATAGACCAATGGAAGGGGAAATGTAATGATACACAAGAATTCAGTGTATATCCTTCCCAAGGAGAGTAGAGCACGATATACACGACCAAGTTTGTATTGGCATGGAGTCAATGGAGGTTGTCGATGTTAACACAAATCATCGAGGGGCAAGGATGGTATTGCTCACCCTGAATTTAATCTACACATGGAAGAAAGCAAATTTTGATGTTGATTACGACATCTCTTGTCGAGGGGTTTCAAGAGAATGCCATCGAATAGCGACGACAACAAGCAAAGGTATTCGGTGTTCCCGGTTGACGAGAAGCCAGAACCATGAAATTGCTATGAAAGGGACATGCATTGTTTCATCACAATTCATAAGATGCAGTGCAAAGTCATGATATCCTCGAGATACCAGGGGTAATACTCGAAGGTAGAATGGAGGATCATAGGTGTAGCAGAATTCATACCAAGGGGATAATTATCTTTACGAGAAGCTTTCAATATAAGTTCTACATGGTATCCATGGGCATGAACACAAAGGTTCAAGGTCGACTCCCACTTCTTTAATGCATAACCTTTCACTCACTTCTTGCTTTCGGGGAGGTGGTAGGATTGAAAGCTCATCTGACGGGAGGCCAATAGAATATAACCCGCATAAAATTTGTGTTCATCAGATTAGGGGAAACATAGGGTTAACCCATTGGGCATTTTGAAACCCATACAACAAATATCATAAGCAAGGGAGACTAGTTCGAAAGCAGAAGGCTGATGACATGGAGCAGATGATATCATTTGCCAAGGGCATTTTATATCAGGGGAAATTCGTCAATGATTTAGGACACAAGGGGATGGTAGGAAGTAATCCACCAAAAAGGTCAGGTGGCGTACAGAGAGTCAGGTGCGAGTATCCGTACTCAGCCATATGAAGAAAGAATGCCAACGCATTGGAGATAGAAGCATCGGAATAATTTGATGTTTAAGTACAAAGGAATTATGACTTCCATATAGGTGTATCAGATTCATATACATCGATCAAACATGAATAAGTTGAATAGAAGCTTGACGGTGAATCAGTTAAGGTTTGATTTACCGAAAACCAGCTCATGTCCGGAATGACGTCTGAGCCAGAAAAATGGATTCATAAGGATCAACTAATGATTGCGTGCACTAGCACACACGATGATTCAACAAACCAGAATGGAAATGCCAAGGGAGGTCGTCAAAGACTACAAGAAAAACGGGATTAATCATAGTGCAAGCAGGTAAGAAGAATCTCCAAAGCAGTAGGCTGCCGAGGATTGGCGCGAGATCGGATAGTATTTCAAAGTATTATGGGAATCACATGAACCACTGAGGATGAACGAATCCTCGATAAATGTGAGGAGTTATTCGCAGGGTGAAAAGAAGCTGCAAAGCAGTAGGCTCAAAGAATTCCCGAAACAACGGAAAGTAATACGATGCATCTTGTGAACACAAGAGCAACTGGGATTGAATGGATGAGAGGTACGTGTATGTGGTTATACATACGAACTTATCAGTGGCAGTGAATTGTAAAGGTGATCGAGACATATGGTGTCGGGAATTTTATCGGAGAGTAATCTTCGGAATCTTCTCGTGAAGCAAGCGATCATCTGTAAGGATGGTCTCTCCGGGAGGAAGTAGTCACGAGAACCTAATGTGAGAGTTAGCAAAAATATTTAACCCGAAAGAGAAGAGAGATCAGAGTCCCAGAGTAAAGGTACGGAGTAAAAGATCCTAATACCACCCAGTTTGCGACGTGGGACGAAAAACCACACGACACTGTTAATAAAGTAGTTTTGCAAAGACTAGACTCAACTTCGACCAAGGAGTTGAAAGGGGGTGTCCTACAGGCAGTCGGCTCTGATACCAACTTGTGACGCCCCCAAAATCAGACCGTGTATAGTAATCATACACGCAAGGTACACAATCGAGATTAGGGACTCAAGGTGAGATATCACAACTGTCAGAACCCTCTGTTAGGTAATGTGCTAGGATCAAAGTCATCTTGCATCATGTTAAAAATTTCAAGAGAAATCATTTGAAATCAAATTCAAAAGCAAAATGGGAGAAGGAACCCCCCAGATGAATTAATTCAAAAGGCCAGAAATAAATCTTCTCCAAAAATTCATGTTTGATTTTTCAAAAGTCTTATAAATGAGTGTGATCACATATCAAGTGATGTGGGACCCACCCCATGCTCATGGATTTTTCAAATATTCAAACAGTGCCTTGGAATTAATCAAAAACCCCTCTTTGAGTTAAGATTCAAATATTTTGAATTTTAAAAAGTGCCAAACTTTATAAATGGCTAGTCTATATTATTATGAGGCCATATAAAAGTTCTAGCATTTTAGAAAATGGCTAGGTATTTATTTTAGCAAAACCAAAACAAAGACAGAAAAGAAATTAGAAAAGAAATAAGAAAAAGGGGCTCACCTGGAAGCAGCCCAACTTAACCCCCCCCCCCCCCCCCCGCCTCCTTCCGTCCCAGCCCAGCCCAGGCTCGGTGGCCGGCATGCCGAGGCCGCCGACGTGCCTGGCCACCTCCTTCTTGCTCCCGTCCACGTAGTCGCGTCTGGAGACGTCCTGGAGCATGCCGCACCCATTCCCCCCCCTCTGGAGACGCCCGCACCCCCAAAGTCACCATGCCGTGAAGAACTCATGGCCACCGTCGTCCCCGAGCCGCGCCACCGTGTCCAGAAGAACCGCAGCAGACGTCTTCGCCGTTCCCCCCAGTCAATCGAGCCCGAGCGCCTCAGCAGACGACGCCAGCTTCGTCTTCAAGCTCCGGCCGCCGGGGAGCTCCATCGTCGATTCCTCCGCCACCCAAGCCTCTCTGGCCTCGCCGTCACTTCCAGCAGCACTAGGGTGAGCTTCTCCCCGTTTTCCCCAAGTTACCGCGGCCCCTCGCACCCTCTGTGCCATTCCACCATGGGAGCCGAGCTCCGTCGCCGCCACGGCTGACCCCAAGCTCGCCCCCGTGCCTCTACACCCTGGTTCAAGCGCGCATCGTGTTCCCCTTCGCCACAGCTTTACAGCGCGCTAGGCCACGCTCGTTTTCGTGCATTGCAACGTCGTCTCCGTCGTAGCCGTGTTTCTGCCGCCGCCGACCACTCCGGCCTCCCCGGTGACGCTGAGGTGCTCGGGGTGAAGCGCGCGTCCAAGAGGAGTCGTCTGGTGGTCTCAGTGCTTCGAATGGTGGCCAGGAGAGGAAGAGAGCAGAGCGCCACCGCGGATTTGGTCGCCGGCGTTGAGCCGTCGGCAAGGCTCACGTGTCCGGCTTGGTTAGCTGCTAATCCACCCCCTAATCCACCCCCAGTGAGGCTGACAGTGGGCCCCAGGCCCCCTAATCCTCTCTGCTTAATTAAACAGAGAGGGGATTAGCCCCTGAGTCAATGATAGATGGGGCCCCCATGTCAGTTTGACTGGGTCAAAACTCCCTGATGTCATTCTGACTCAGTGCTGACGCAGTAAATCGAATAATTGATTTATATAAATCCAGAAATTCCAGAAAATAAGTGAAACTTCGAAAATTCATATTAACTCCAAATTCAACGTATAATATATGAAAAATGATCAGGACAAAATTATATATCCAAATATACCATTTTCAACTATATTTGAGTTGAAAATAAAAGGGTACCAGTAGCTTTTTCTATTTGGTTTAAATGGAATGAAATCAAATTCATTTCAAATGCTTTTGCAATTTGAACCATAGCAACATACCACATTATTCTAGAACTTCAAAGGCATATCATACACATTTCAAAATGGTTTAACTTGATCAAACAATGTCATGTGCAACTTGGCTAAATTGGAAATCATATGTGGAGTTTAAATTTGCAAATTCAATTGCAAATACCCCATTTAAGTGGAATTGCTTCACACATCAAAGCATATACATCAAGTTTAAACCTTCAACCATGTGATTGTGCATTGTATTTACTTTGCTACCTTGTTTGTTGTTTGTCGAGTAGAGGTGGAGCGGGAACAGGAGGCAACCCCCTTCGTTGAAGACCCTGAACCCGAACCTCGTCAGCAAGGCAAGCAAACCCCCATTGATCATGTCGATAAAATCCCACTTCCCTCTCATGTCTCGCTTATGCATTGTATAGGATGATTACCATGCTACGTTTCTACCGCATAGATGAACCCATTCCTTTGCATGACCTATCATTTGTCACAGTAGTAAGCAAACCACAATCCTAGCAAATGTAGGAGTTGATTGATATCATGTGGCCCCTGCAATTGTTACTTCTTATTGCATGCTTACAGTGATACAATGTTGATACTGTTATGTGAATCGGG
Organism: Bromus sterilis; assembly: GCA_950022295.1. Taxonomy (NCBI): domain Eukaryota; kingdom Viridiplantae; phylum Streptophyta; class Magnoliopsida; order Poales; family Poaceae; genus Bromus; species Bromus sterilis. The sequence goes on from OX465597.1 coordinate 284,764,617, forward strand.
ATGGTCGTGATCATGTTGATGTTGGTGGAAATGTGTTGGTGAATCTACCCTAATACAAGGTGAACGATGAGAGGCTATGTAGGAGTACACGGTGGATTGTCTCGTTGAACACCGCCCTAAGTCCGAGTTCTTGTGTGGTGATCCAAGATGAAGAGTACAACCACACATTGGGCTCACTGACCCCTCTCAACCTATTAACTCATCCCTTTAGATGTCCAAATGTCGCAATAGTTCGGAGTTCTGGTAGGTTTGTGGCCTGACTGCTAAGTGAGCGAACGGCTCAACCGATACCGGCTTATGCACCACGCACACATCATCTGGGTCCACTTCGGTAAACCGGGCGGGTTCACGATAGTGGTAGCCAACCCAGGCAGGCTGCTTTCTTGGACTAGATCGGCTATGAGGTAACAGTTGTGGTGAAAATCCTCGCCGACACTTCTTGAACGGTGTCGAGTACAAAGGCGGTAACTGATGATCATGTGTGTGTAGCGGTACACCCCTGCAGGATTAACAAAACTATTCGAATAGCCGCGTCCGCGGTTAAGGACTGCTTGGAAAGCTTAGCTTGATTATTAGGCAACTTGAACTGGATACTTCTAAAACACACCAAGATAAGTGTGAGTGCTATGGCGTGCTTTCTCGTGGGGAAGTCGAGGAAGGCACCATAGTGGTGTAATTGATTGGAGAATGTACTGAACTCATGTATGCTTCTTACCTCAAGTCTGGTACTCGTAGTTCAGGACTAGCCAAGTCAAAGCTGGCACTTATGCAATTGAACCCCACCTCCCTTTACCTTGATACATGTGCATGAGTAGTATAGCTCCTATGTAAGTCTTGCTGAGTACGACTTTTTACTCACGTTTTCTTATTCTATGTTTTAGATGAACCGACCGACCCCGATGGTGGATTCTACCTGAAGCTCGAAGAATGAAGACTCAGACCAAGAACAAGCTAGTGTAGTCCCAGTCAGACGACTGTTCCGTCGTGGAAGGGCTTGTTTATAGATAAGGCTTCTCTAAGCCATTTGTTAAACTTGTCTGTACTCAGACCTACTTTGCTTCCGCATGTTTGATGTAATGTTGGATCACAGACTTGTGATCTCTGTGTGCACTCTGTAAGAGTTATCAATAAAGTTGTATACTTTGTACAGAATTGCAATGATACCTGCTGTTCATACAAGGCATGTGTGCTGCGTGTATGTTTATAACATGCATGTCTTTGTATGGGTTTTCGAGACCTTAATTGTGATCTGGTTGGTGGTCTTTCATACACCAAGTGGCCCTTAGATGTGCGCAGCTTGGGGCATCGCGATGCGATTGTTCGAGACTCTGTCTCGTGCACACTTTGTGGTATGATCGAGCCCGCCCTAGACCCCGACTAAGTGATCGGGCTGGAGTAAGTCTATGTAAGAGTTATGAGATAGTCGATAGTATGGTTGAGGCGACTTGTCTTTGAATATGGGAGTCCATCACCCATATCATTAGACTTGTGTGCGGACGATGAGGACCCATCTCAGTTGATCATCCGGCAAGGATGGGATGCCCCTCACGTACGATGCTTTCCGAGAACATTATGTGCTTGGCCTTGTCTACTTAGACAAGTGGGTACGGTTCTCGGCTCTCCATATGACTATGTCGTAGCGGGACTTGCATATGCTAACCCCAGGTCCCGACAGACTTGGTATCAAAGAAGGACTGACTGTAGGACTAGCAGCCTTGGCCGAAGTCGAGTCTAGCTTGCTATAGTTATGTAGTTACTCAAGGTACATAAGGGAACAACGTAAGGCTTCTTTTTTTCACCTTACCCCCTTCGTTCTGAGTTCTGAGTCACCCTCATCTTATTCGACGGGAAGATAGGACTAGGCTCACCTCTGTATGATTAGAACATCTCGTTGTTTGCTTCCTTGTAGCCGTAGGAAAGTTGTGTCCGGTTTCCTAGCATTGTTGTAATGCTGATTTCTTACATCGTATTATGTAAGTGCTGTATGTACATTGAAATAAAATTGTTTTCTTGCAATTACAGCCGTTATGCTGTCCGCGTCATTCCAGGTTTTCCTCATAATCTGATGCATTTGCAAAATCCTTACCTCCATTTCGGATGTCTTTCCAGAAGAGTTTCTAGGTGGCATGCTCGACAGTTCCATAGAGTTTGATGTAGGTTTTCTTCTAGAAACCTATAGTGATTCATTGCAGCTCTTTCTCCCACTTTGGATGTCTTCTAGCAAGAAGAACCACACTAACCATCGTGTTGGGGTACTTTGCTACTCTGACATATCTGTTGTAGCCCCTACTAAGCCATGGTCATCCTCAGGAAAACCATCCGGTAACCCAACCCCTTAAAACTAGCCACCCGACAGATGTGTAGAGTTCATAGTAGATATTATGCCAGGAACCGCACCAATTTCTAGACGCCCATACAAAATGGCCCCACGTGAGTTAGCTGAGCTTAAAACCCAACTGGATGCTTTGTTGGAAAAAGGCTTCATCCGCCCTAGCTCATCGCCATGGGGCTGCCCCGTTCTGTTCGTAACGAAGAAAGATGGAACAGAAAGGATGTGCGTAGACTATCGCCCGCTAAATTTAGCGACGATAAAGAACAAGTACCCACTGCCCAGGATCTACGATCTTTATGATCAACTTGTTGGATCCTCTGTCTTCTCCAAGATGGATTTGAGATTGGGTTATCGTCAAATCAAAATACGAAACGAGGACATTCCCAAAACGGCTCTTACTACTCGTTATGGTCTTTACGAGTACACCGTCATGTCCTTTGGTTAACCAATGCCCCCGCCACTTTCTCACGCATGATGAATTCGATCTTCATGGTGTACTTAGATAAATTTGTTGTGGTTTATCTCGATGACATTCTCATCTACTCGAAGAACGAAGAAGAACATGCCAAACACCTAAGGCTGGTATTGATGAAACTTAGAGAGCATCGCCTGTATGCTAAATTCTCCAAGTGTGAATTTTGCCTACCAGAAGTGACCTACTTAGGCCACGTGATTTCTGCAAAAGGCATTGCTGTGAATCCCGAGAGAATTCAGGCCGTCCTTGACTGGACTCCACCTGAATCGGTTAAGCAAGTTAGGAGTTTTCTTGGCCTAGCCAGCTATTGCCGTCGCTTTGTTGAGAACTTCTCCAAAGTTGCAAAGCCTCTAACTGAACTCCTCAAGAAAGATAAGAAATTCCTATGGACTCCCAAGTGCGAGGAAAGCTTTCAAGAGCTAAAAAGAAGATTGACTTCTGCACCCGTACTTGCGCCTCCAGGCACCAAAAAGGATTTCAAGATCTTTTGTGACGCATCACGGCAAGGGTTAGGATGCATACTTCTGCAAGATCGACATGTGGTGGCTTATGCTTCACGCCAGTTGAGGCCAAATGAAGAGAACTATCCTACCCATGACCTTGAACTCGCTGCCGTAGTTCATGCCCTAACAACATGGCGACATTACCTCCTTGGTAATCGTTGTGAGATCTATTCCGACCACCAAAGCCTCAAATATATTTTCACCCAGCCAGATCTTAATCTCAGGCAAAGACGCTGGATTGAGTTGATAAAATATTACGACGTAGGAATTTCTTACACCCCAGGCAAAGCCAATGTCATGGATGATGCACTAAGTCGTAAGTCGTATTGTAACAACCTCATGTTACAACAGTATCAACCATTTCTTCATGAGGAATTTTGCAAACTCAATCTTGAGATTGTTCCTCATGGCTATCTTTCTACCTTGGTGGCGAAACCAACTCTTGAGGATCAAATCATAGTTGCCCAAAGGAGTGCATGAGGTGTTCGCTGGATCAAGGAGAACATTGCTAGCGGAGTTGCTAAATGTTTCTCCACATATAGTAAAGGAACGGTATTCTTTGGAAATCGTTTGGTAGTACCTAAGAATAGGGAACTAAGGCAACTCATCCTCAAGGAAGCCCATGACACACCCCTCTCGATTCATCCCGGTAGCACAAAAATGTACGGAGATCTACGCCAGAGATTTTGGTGGACTAGGATGAAGAGAGACATTGCTCGATTTGTTGCCGAATGTGATGTTTGTCGTTGCATTAAGGCAGAACATCAAAGACCTGCTGGTACACTTCAACCTTTGCCTATTCCAGAGTGGAAATGGGACAAAGTCGGTATGGACTTCATCACCGGATTTCCAAAAACCCAGAAAGGAAATGATGCCATCTTCGTTGTCATAGATAGGCTTTCCAAAGTTGCTCACTTCCTTCCAGTTCACGAGTTTATAACTACTAGACAGTTAGCGGACTTGTACGTCTCTAGAATTGTATCCCTTCACGGTGTTCCTTTGGAAATCAACTCTGATCGTGGTAGCCTTTTCACCTCTAGATTCTGGGGAAGCTTTCAGAATGCTATGGGAACTCATCTCTCCTTTAGTACAACTTTCCATCCTCAGTCTAGCGGTCAAGTCGAAAGGGTTAACCAAATTCTCGAAGACATGCTCAGAGCTTGTGTTATCTCATTCGGAAAGAATTGGGAGAAGTCTCTTCCATTTGCCGAATTTGAGTATAACAATACTTTTCAATCTAGTCTAAACATGGCTCCTTTTGAACTCCTATATGGACGACGATGTCGAACACCCCTAAACTGGTCAGAAACCGGTGAAAGACAATTCTTTGGACCGGACATTATCAAGGAAGCAGAAGAGCAAGTTCGCATTGTTCGTGATCAATTGAAAGCACCCCAGTCTCGTCAGAAAAGCTACTATGATCGTCATCATAGGCAAGAGAGATACAATCTGGACGAGAAGGCTTACCTTCGGGTTACTCCTCTGAAGGGAACCCAACGTTTCGGTATCAAAGGCAAGTTGGCCCCACGTTACATCAGACCTTTCCGCATTCTTGCTAAACGTGGAGAAGTTGCCTACCAACTTGAACTACCCCCGCACCTTTCCCGAGTACATGGTGTATTCCATGTGTCCCAACTCAGGCGTTGCTTCAAGGACCCCATCCGCGAAGTCGACCATGAAACGCTTGATCTACTAGATGACCTTTCTTATCGAGAATACCCCGTTCGTATTCTTGATTCCGCAGAGCGTGTCACTCGTCGTCAGAAGATTAAGTTTCTGAAAGTGCAATGGTCACACCACTCTGAGAGAGAAGCCACGTGGGAAAGAGAAGACCGTCTTCGTGCCGAGTACCCCACCTTCCTCCCGCAGACATCTGAATCTCGGGACGAGATTCTGTTGAGTGGAAGCGAGTTGTCAGAACCCTCTGTTAGGTAATGTGCTAGGATCAAAGTCATCTTGCATCATGTTATAAATTTCAAGAGAGATCATTTGAAATCAAATTCAAAAGCAAAATGGGAGAAGGAACCCCCCCCCAGATGAATTAATTCAAAAGGCCAGAAATAAATCTTCTCCAAAAATTCATGTTTGATTTTTGAAAAGTCTTATAAATGAGTGTGATCACATATCAAGTGATGTGGGACCCACCCCATGCTCATGGATTTTTCAAATATTAAAACAGTGCCTTGGAATTAATCAAAAACCCCTATTTCAGTTAAGATTCAAATATTTTGAATTTTAAAAAGTGCCAAACTTTATAAATGGCTAGTCTATATTATTAGGAGGCCATATAAAAAGTTCTAGCATCTTAGAAAATGGCTAGGTATTTATTTTAGCAAAACCAAAACAAAGACAGAAAAGAAATTAGAAAACAAATAAGAAAAAGGGGCTCACCTGGAAGCAGCCCAACTTAACCCCCCAGCCTCCTTCCGGCCCAGCGCAGCCCACCTAGCTCTTGTCGTCTACCTCCACAACGGCAAGCAGCTCGGTGGATGGCATGCCGAGGCCGCCGACGTGCCTGGCCACCTCCTGCTTGCTCCCGTCCACGTAGTCGCGTCTGGAGACGTCCTGGAGCACGCCGCACCCATTCCCCCCTCTAGAGACGCACGCACCCGCTCTCTCGCCAAGCTCGATGGAGACCCGATCGCCGCCGTCGCCATGCCGTGAAGAACTCGTGGCCATCGTCGTCCCCGAACCGCGCCACCGTGTCCAGAAGAACTGCAACAGAGGTTTTCGCCGTTCCCCCCAGTCAATCGAGCCCGAGCGCCTCAGCAGACGACGCCAACTTCGTCTTCAAGCTCCGGCCGCTGGGGAGCTCCATCGTCGATTGCTCCGCTGCCCAAGCCTCTCCGGCCTCGCCGTCACTTCCAGCAGCACCAGAGTGAGCTTCTCCCCGTTTTCCCCAAGTTATCGCGGCCCCTCGCACCCTCTGTGCCATTCCACCATGGGAGCCGAGCTCCGTTGCCGCCATGGCTGACCCCGAGCTCGCCCCCGTGCCTCTACACCCTGGTTCAAGCGCGCATCGTGTTTCCCTCGCCACAGCTTCACAACGCGCTAGGCCACGCTCGTTTTCGTGCACTGCAACATCGTCTCTGTCGTAGCCGTGTTTCTGCCGCCGCCATGAGTGCTCGCCGACGACGACTCCGGTCTCCCCGGTGACGCGGAGGTGCTCGGGGTGAGGCGCGCGTCCAAGAGGAGTCGTCTTGTGGTCTAAGCGCTTTGAATGGTGGCTAGGAGAGGAAGAGAGCAGAGCGCCACCGCGGATTTGGTCGCCGGCGTTGAGCCGCCGGCAAGGCTGATGTGTCCAGTTTGGTTAGCTGCTAATCCACCCCCAGTGAGGCTGACAGTGGGCCCCAGGCCCCCTAATCCTCTCTGTTTAATTAAACAGAGAGGGGATTAGCCCCTGAGTCAATGACAGATGGGGCCCCCATGTCAGTTTGACTGGGTCAAAACCCCCTGATGTCATTCTGACTCAGTGCTGACGCAGTAAATCGAATAATTGATTTATATAAATCCATAAATTCCTGAAAATAAGTGAAACTTTGAAAATTCATAGAAAATTCATATTAACTCCAAATTCAACATTAAATATATGAAAAATGACCAGGAGAAAATTATCTATCGCAATATACCATTTTCAACTATGTTTGAGTTGAAAATAAAAGGGGACCAGTAGCTTTTGCTATTTGGTTTAAATGGAATTAAATCAAATTCATTTCAAATGCTTTTGCAATTTGAACCATAGCAACATACCACATTATTCTTGAACTTCAGAGGCATATCATACACATTTCAAAATGGTTTAACTTGATCAAACAATGTCATGTGCAACTTGGCTAAATTGGAAATCATATGTGGAGTTTAAATTTGCAAATTCAATTGCAAATACCCCATTGAAGTGGAATTGCTTCACACATCAAAGCATATACATCAAGTTTCAACCTTCAACCATATGATTGTGCATTGTATTTACTTTGCTACCTTGTTTGTTGTTTGTCGAGTAGAGGTGGAGCCGGAATAGGAGGCAGCCCCCTTCATTGAAGACCCTGAACCCTAACCTCGTCAGCAAGGCAAGAAAACCCCCATTGATCATGTCGATAAAATCCCACTTCCCTCTGATGTCTCGCTTATGCATTGTATAGGATGATTACCATGCTACGTTTCTACCGCATAGATGAACCCATTCCTTTGCATGACCTATCATTTGTCACAGTAGTAAGCAAACCACAATCCTAGCAAATGTAGGAGTTGATTGATATCATGTGGCCCCTGCAATTGTTACTCCTTATTGCATGCTTAGAGTGATACAATGTTGATACTGTTATGTGAGTCGGGATGGTAGTGATCATGTTGATGTTGGTGGAAATGTGTTGGTGAATCTACCCTAATACAAGGTGAACGATGAGAGGCTGTGTAGGAGTACACGGTGGGTTGTCTCGTTTAACACCGCCCTAAGTCCGAGTTCTTGTGTGGTGATCCAAGATGAAGAGTACAACCACACATTGGGCTCACTGACCCCTCTCAACCTATTAACTCATACCTTTCGATGTCCAAATGTCGCAATAGTTCGGAGTTCTGGCAGGTTTGTGGCCTGGCTGCTAAGTGAGAGACCGGCTCAACCGAGACCGGGTTATGCACCACGCACACATCATCTGGGTCCACTTAGGTAAACCGGTCGGGTTCACGATAGTGGTAGCCAACCCAGGTAGGCGGCTTTCTTGGACTAGATCGGCTATGAGGTAACAGTTGTGGTGAGCATCCTCGCCGACACTTCTTGAACGGTGTCGAGTACAAAGGCGGTAACTGATGATCATGTGTGTGTAGCGGTACACCCATGCAGGGTTAACAAATCTATTCGAATAGCCGCGTCCGCGGTTAAGGACTGCTTGGAAAGCTTAGCTTGATTATTAGACAACTTGAACTGGATACTTCTAAAACACACCAAGATAAGTGTGAGTGCTATGGCGTGCTTTCTCGTGGGGAAGTCGAGGAAGGCACCATAGTGGTGTAATTGGTTGGAGAATGTAGTGGACTCGTGTACGCTTCTTACCTCAAGTCTGGTACTCGTAGTTCAGGACTAGCCAAGTCAAAGCTGGCACTTCCGCAATTGAACCCCACCTCCCTTTACCTTGATACATGTGCATGAGTAGCATAGCTCCTATGTAAGTCGTGCTGAGTACGACTTTGTACTCACGTTTGCTTATTCTATGTTTTAGATGAACCCACCGACCCCGACGGTGGCTTCTACCTAAAGTTCGAAGAATGAAGACTCAGACCAAGACCAAGCTAGTGTAGTCCCAGTCAGACGACTGTTCCCTCGTGGAAGGGCTTGTTTATAGATAAGGCTTCTCTAAGCCATTTGTTAAACTTGTCTGTACTCCCTTTACCTTGATACCTGCTGTTCATACAAGGCATGTGTGCTGCGTGTATGGTTATAACATGCATGTCTTTGTATGGGTTTTCGAGACCTTAGTTGTGATCTGGTTGGCGGTCTTTCATACACCAAGTGGCCCTTAGATGTGCGCAGCTTGGGGCATCGCGATGCGATTGTTCGAGACTCTGTCTCGTGCACACTTTGTGGTATGATCGAGCCCGCCCTAGACCCCGACTAAGTGATCAGGCTGGAGTAAGTCTATGTATGAGTTATGAGATAGTCGATAGTATGGTTGAGGCAACTTGTCTTTGAATATGGGAGTCCATCACCCATATCATTAGACTTGTGTGCGGACGATGAGGACCCATCTCAGTTGATCATCCGGCCTGGATGGGATGCCCCTCACGTACGATGCTTTCCGAGAACGTACTGTGCTTGGCCTTGTCTGCTTAGACAAGTGGGTATGGTTCTCGGCTCTCCATATGACTATGTCGTAGCGGGACTTGCATATGCTAACCCCGGGTCCCGACAACAACACAACTCTACAAATAAAAATAATACAAACTGTTTAATACAAGCCAGGGTCCACGAGGGCTCGAATATAACAGCTCGAAAGCAGAAAGTTAGAAGAAGCAAAATTATCTGAGTACAGACACAGGAATACAAGGTTGCCTTAAGAAGGTGAGCACAAATGACAACAGATCAAAAAGGCGAGGCCTCCTACCTGGGAACCTCCAAACTACTCCTGGTCGACGGGGATCTCCATGTCACAGAGGGCATCAGGGATCTTCACGTTGCAGTGGTCGGCATCGGGGATCTCCTGCTCCTAGACTCCAAGGCTCCAACGTCGACTGCAGCGGCCGATCAGGCAAAACATAAAGGGGGAAAATAAAGAAAAGGTGAGTATCTAGCATACCCGCGAGTCTTACGTCCACTACTAACCATTTATGCATTGTATCAATGGAAAGGGGAGGCTGTGTATAGTGGACTGCAAGGTAGAAATCAGAATAAGGGTAAGAAGCTAGGCCTAATGAAGACTAGCATCTTCTGACGAGTCTTGCAGCACAAGGAGAGAATCAGCCAATAGTTCAATAGCATAAATGTAATAACAAATGGAGCAGAAGTTGCTGCAGCATTGTATAATATAAGTTGTAATGATTAATAATAATAGTGCCTCCGAGTTCCCCTCCTCGACTTCCCTGCGAGGAAGAAGACCCGGAACCATACAATTTAATAGTAGTAGTTTGTAGTGGTAAGATCCAGCTTCAGCATAAAGCGTCCTGTTACCGTGCACACGGCTATTCGAATAGATTAAAGTCCCTGCAGGGGTGCACTACTGTTCAGCCTGCACGCTCGGATCTCCAGGGTGGCGTACACCTTGTCAGGGAATGCCCCACCGAGGCTATCCGACACATCGCAGTTCATCCTAGGCTCAGCAGAGAGGCCATCCGTCGGACTATATCCTATGCGCCAAGGGGTCTAGGACCCTCACCCTTGCACGCTCCTGCACGGTGCGTGGCTGGTCGGTGAAGCAAAAGCAAATCCAAAAACACACCTTCCGGACGAAGATGACACCACTTCCCCGCGCAGGCCGCGGTACTGCTGACATCTGAAGAGCTTTCGGGCAAACTACGACGCAGGGGAGCCCATAACTCCTTATCCCACGTGATGGTAGTGCGTACAGGCCTTTGTGGCCTCTCAAGTCATCCACTGAACCATTTAGCATTTTAATTAACCTGCGTGACAACCGTTATCGTTGCCTCGACTTAACTGACCCGCGGACAATGACAGCAGTCATGACCACCAGTACATTGGTGCCTACCCTGTCGTCCCACCATGTCTCTGCGGTGCTCTTGGTAGAGCTCGACTTTCGTGGTTTGGTAACTCTCGTGAGATATGAGCAGGGGCCAAGCACGCCAGTAACGTCGGTCGTACCCTCCCTGTCGCTCCCGAAAATATACCGCTCGCGGGCACCGTTGGGTCGCCCGACTCTTACCTTTAAGGTCACCATCTGGTTCGAGTGCCTACAATTAAGTGAAACAGGAGGTATCACCCTCGATGGCACACTTAAAGAGGTTTGATTGAGACATCAGCGGAATGAACTAAAGAGGTAAACCTCGTATCATCCCGGAGATGCTACGCTATTGAGCCGACGAGAGTGAAATACGAGTTCGTCCACTCGTAAGTCAAACTAGAAGCGACTCGGCAGAGTCTCGCCGTTGTAGGTTCGCTAGGGCGTCTGCATTGCTCCGTACCTGTTGCAGTTTTATATATTTTGTATCCGCGTCACTCCCCTGAGTGGCCACGGCACGCAATCTAATCCTAGCTAACAATGCGCAGGGCTCACTGTTGAATATAATATATAGATATAGCAGGCAGCATAGGATAAGGAAGGTACAACAAGGGGCGACAAAATCAGGCTATGCAATTGAATAGGATTGTAACGTAGCAGCAACAGTAACAATTCCTAGTGCAAGAAAGTACGGAAAGGTAGGCGATATCTGGCGAAGAGAATGGATCTTCTTGCCTGGAAGCTCGGCAGTAGAGGCAGGGTCGTCGACGAAGTAGTCGATCACAGGGGCATCAGCAACGGTCGTCGGGACTAACGGAAAATAAGAGAGGGGGGAGAAACAATAAATACACAACAATAATAGAAATACAAATACAATACGTGGAAAACGCAAAGTTAACGGTGTTCTAACGCAGTGCAAGGTGTATTGCTCGGAGCGAGAATTCATCCGGGGATGAGATACCGGCTCCGGGTGATTATCGACAGACGGCCCGGAGGGGGAAGGTTCCATGTCTGTAGTGCCGTGAATATCTGACAGACATGTGGACAGTGTATATGTGATCATTGATGCATTCCGAACAACTTTTATATTCAGAACAAAACTATCCGGAAAGTTTTACCGGTACCAGGTAATTACCGGACAGACGATCCGGAGGCGGAAAGTCTCGAGTTCGGTGTGTTAGAGGGGTGCGGTGGGTACGCGGGTAGGGTATTCATATTCTTTATATTTTTCTGATCAACTTTCATGTATAAAGTTTTCGAATCAGACTTACGGTTTAAAAGATATTAAAACTCAAAGTTTAAATCAATTTAAATCATTTTTTGGATTTTCTTTATTAATAAGAAGACATTATACAAAGAGTGCTTTTGACTAGTCAACACTGACAAGTGGGACCCTGCTGTCATAGACTAGTCTCAATTAAATTTATTTTATAATTAAATTAGTGAGGGGGCCACATATCATTGCCTCGGTTAAATTGATTTAATCATAAACCTTTTCTTAACTTAACAGGCTGGGGGCCCACATGTCATTCTCTAACCAACTAACAGTTTAATTAACTCATTTTAATTAAGATGGGGCCTCACTGTTCATACACATAGGGGGCGTTATCTCTTTTTTTACTCCAATTGAGTGGCTTATTTAATTAGGGGGGCTGATTAGGGGGCACGTGGCCCACGCCGCAGTAACAGAGAGAGGGGGGGGGGTTCTTACCCCATGCTCGCTGGCGACGAACAGGACAGGGAAGCACGGCGGCGAGGCGCAACCGCCCACTCCGGCGAGGGGAGGGGGAAGGCGCGGCGGGCGGGGGTGCGGGTGAGGCGGGCCGGGGCAAGTGGCGCGGGTGGGAGGGGGAGGGGAGTGCTTGGCCATGGCCACTGGCCAGAGGGCGGGGCCGCCGGGCTGCCGTAGCAGCAGCGCGCGGAGGGGAGCGGCCACGCGCAGGCACAGGGGTGTGGCTCGACGCAGCCGGAGCGCGGCCAGGCGTACGGGAGGCAGAAGTGGCGCGCAGGGCGCGACCATGGCACGCCGCCGTGGAGGCCCGGCCATGGCGACCGAGTTCAAACACGACGGCCTCAGGGGAAAAATTGACCGGGGGGAGGGGATGCGAAGGTGGAGCAAATAGGGGGGGCGCAGCAAGGCAGTCCAAGGCTCGGGGAGGCTCAGGGAGGCTCCGCCGTCGGTGAACCATGGCGATGAGCGACGGCGGTCGTGGCGAAGAGGAGGCCCAATTCGCGGCGCATACGGCATCTCGGCGACGACTTCCTGCTTGGGGAGACGAGGATGACGATGGAGCAGCGCGTGGACATGCTGGCGCGTCCTGTGGCGGCTTCCGGCCGCGACAACCATGACGGCGTGGCCATCGTGATTTCGGCGAGACGGGAGGAACAGGAGGGCGAAAGGCGCGAGAATGGAGAAGGGGAAGGGAACGAGGCGCTAGGGTTCGTCCGAGGGAGAGGGGGTGGTCTTATACCCGTCGGCTAGCCGCCGGATGCCCTCCACGGCGCGGCCACGGCATGGCTGGCCGCAGGATGCGCGCCACGCCCCCCCCCCTGTGAACAGAGGAAGGGGATGAGTGAGGGGGGCTAGGCCGTAGTGGGCTTGGGGTTGGGCCATTGGGAGGCTTTGCCCTATGCGAGATTTGGTAGTTTTAGGTTTCCTTTTATTTCCTTTTTCAATTTTCTTTTGTTTTATTTATTTAGCTGTTGTTTCATTTTTGTAAAATGTGAAACATGTACCAAAATTAGTGGTGCATTTATAATAGTGCCTCAAAAAGTTTGGTGCCCATATAAAATCAATTGCATTTTTATTTTATTTAAAAGGGGTGAAATGTTGTTGTTTTGCTATTGTTTTGATTTGTTTAGAATATTTAAACCTTGTAATTAATGCCCACTATTATTTTAATATGACCTAATGATTATTATGCATTTAATAAAATTGGTTTCATATTTTTTTGGACAAGTTTTATTTATCACAATATTTTTAATACCAACCAAAGGGGCATTTTGAATTTGATTTGATCCAAGGTTATCAAAGCATGATTAGAAATAGTAATCATCATTAGTAAAAGGAATTACTGTTCCATGACACCGACGGTGTTAAAAGATAGTTCGTGTTGTACAACCGTTTGCTTAACCTATACCCTGCGAAATTCGTCGTTGCGTTCTGATTGGCCAATGAACCAACATCATGTTCCTGCAGTTCCGGTGGATATTGTATTTAGCTCTTTTTCCGGGTTGTAAGTGCAAAAAAAGTTTAAAAATACCAAAATAACAAGGAATGCGTCCAAATTTGAAGACATATCATGTATATACTCGTGGAAGCTATGAAAAAAATCAACCACGATCGACGAAGTAACGATATAATCTACATGTAACCCGAACATTTCACAACCCGAAAAAAATCGAAACCATGCTCCTTCATGAGAGATGACCCCGTTTGCAAGGCGATCGCATGATAGCCTTTCTCAAAATGTCTGAAATTTTTGCCACATCATGGTTTTACCTTCTCATGGAGCCACACAAAGTCTCGTGTATTTCTGAGCGATTCTCAATTTTTTTTTGTAATTTAAAAACCACCGAACTCAATGTTTCACGATCGAAATACGTGACCGAGGTGCAGCAAGTTCACTCCAATCCCACGTTGTGTGCTAAAAGTTAACCCGAGAGCGCATACATGATATTTCAGCACAAATTTGGTCAAATTTTGTTGCACTCATAGTTCAAATGCAAATAAATTCATATCGAGTGGACATGAAGCTGACTTAGCTCCATATATCAAACGGAAGATGAAAATGACAAAAAAATTCATAGCTCCAGTGTAAAATAAACCCACAGCAACTGTCTAATCTACACTGAATGACTTACATGTATCAAACACGTCCCGTTAGATGACAAAATTTCAGTAACTCGGCAAAGCACACGGTCCGTGTTGTACAGCCGTTTTCTTAACCTAGACCCTGCAAAATTCGCCGCTGCATGCTAATTGGCCAGAACGCAGCACCACGAATCGCATGCCCTGCACCGTCCAATGTGCACGGATCGAACGGTCTCCAATAAACCAACATCCTGTTGTTGCAGTTCCGGTGGATATTGTATTTAAATCTTTTTCCCGGCTTGAAAGTGCCAAAAAGTATAAAAATACCAAAATAACAAGGAATGCGTCCAAATTCGAAGGCATATCACGTATAGGCTCGTGCCAGTTGTGACAAAAAATTTAACCACAATTGACGAAGTAACGATACAATCTACTTGTAACCCGGACATTTCATCACTCGTTCCATATATATCGAAACCATGGTCCTTCATGTGAGATCCCCCCGTTTGCAAGGCGATCACATGATAGCCTTTCTCAAAATGTCTGAAATTTTTACCACATCATAGTTTTACTTTCGAGCGATTCTATTTTTTATATTTTTTTTGTAATTTTAAAACCACCGAACTCAATGTTTCATGATCGAAAGACGTGACCGAGGTCGAACAAGTTCACTCCAATCCCACGTTTTGTGCTGCAAGTTAATTGTAAAAGCCCATAAATCCCACCCTAATTAAAAATTTTGTTTGTTTCTTTATTTTGTTGATTGCTATAATTGTTTGCAGTATTTTCTTCGCAGATTTATTAATCGGTGAATATTCCTCCCCTCTTTCTCGTACCGGCATGCACGGCCGACCCTTTTTCCCAAATGGCACACGACCTTTGCGACAGCGGGTTCACTCGAGCACCGTCGCAACTTCCGGCACTAGACCAACCAACGACATCGGAAAGAAAAACCCCGTTTATTTAATAAACGGATTATTTTATTAGACGCCACAAAAATGTTCTCGGAACGGTACCGAAGTGAGGTAGGACTGACGGGCTCGCCGCGTTGAGCACATAGTTCGAGATTTCGTCTGAATCGGAGGTCTTATGGACTCCCGGCGGTCAGAAACGTGGAGTATCGGATGCTCGAGAGTGAAACCGGGGGCATTTGCATAAACCTGCCATCTAGGCCAACCTATATAAATACCACCACTCTCCCCTAGCCCTTCTAGGGTTCCCCATTTAAAATTTGCACCCACCCCCCTCAAAATTTTCAGATCTGCCCAAACCAGCCTCCAAAAATTAGAAACCCTTGCCCCTAGCCATCCAGGACCGTCAGATATGAGATCTGAGGGCCCTAGAGGTGCCACGTCACCCCGGAGAGCTCCACAACCAGCACCAGGACGCCCCGGGCCCCGCGGGCCTGAGATACGCCGTCGCGGGCCGCACTGGGCCCAATCTGGGCGCCGCCGCCCACGCCTCCTCCCGTGGTCGTCGCCGCCGCACCGGCGAGCCGCTTGCCGCCGCCAAATCGTCGTCGGTCGCCTCTCCTCCACCTGCGCCTCTTCCTCTCCTTCCTCTCTCTCGGTGTCACCTCCCTCTCCTCCTCCCGCAGGTCCATGGGAGCCGCTGTAGCGGCTGGCGAGCCGCCAGAGCCGCCTTTGCCGCGCCTGAGCCCGTGGTAAACGCCTCCTCGCCTGTGGCCTTCACCGACGGCGACCTCGTCCGCACCGCGCTCGATTTGCCTCCCTCTGGCCTCATCCCGCCCTTGCTCTCCTTCGCCGGAGCCGGCGACCACAGATGCCAGAAGGACACCTACGCCGCCGCCCCGGGTCGGGATCGGGAGGACCCGATCCGGCCACCTCCGACCGCCACGTGAGCCGGCCCAGCACGCCCCTCGACCTGCGCGGCGCAACAACACCTGAGCGGCCCACGTCCTTCCTCTCGCCCAAGGAGAGCCGCAGCTACGCATCTCCACCCCTTCGAATTGGGCCAAGGCCCATGGTGAGCTAGCCCGAATTCCTCTCTCTGTTTTTTTATCTAAGTCCCCAGATTTCTGTTGTGTGTTTACTGTATTGAGGCAGTGTTTGCGGTAGATCTAGACCTCGTATGAACTTGCGCCCAAAATGAAAAGTGCTCAGTTTTGTGTGCTCTACTACTTTTCTTTAGTGACTTAATTGATTTGAGTCCATCTATTTTATGTAAATCACTGTTGAAGTGGGCACCAGATTGTTTACTGCTGCTGATGTTATTTTATTCAAAGTTTGATTGATGCTTGTGTCACATCCATGAGGCCCATGCTATTGATCATTTCTTGTACTTCATTTAGATGCATTACTTTGTCATGTTTTCCTGCTGTAGATATCTTATATCTTGCTCCAAAGTGGTGAACCTGTTAACATGTGCTGCTGTTTATATAAAGTTGCTACTTTGATGCCTTATAGTTAGTGACTCATGCCTCATATGCTTTAGCTCCAATGTCATTATTTGCTCCTTGTTATGTGTACTTTGATTCCATGCTTTGGTTTGCCATAATATCCTTGCTGTTCGTATAGTTATTGAGCTCCCAAGGTGCAACCCTAATGTTTGCTGTCACACGCCCTGATTTTTACTAAGTCCCTAGACCAGTAGTATTTTCTTGCTTTTTGCATGAGTTACAATTACTTGTTCCTGATGCTCATATGCATGAAAAGTTGTTACCATGAATTCCTTGTCATTCCTACTGCAATTCCATATCATTTTGATGCATGTTTGCATTTAGTAGAGAATTGTTTCATTGCTCTAAAGTGTGCTACCTGATGTTAACATGATGTACCCGTAAATTGTGATGCTTGTATCTTTTTAACCGTAACTCCCTTTGGAGTGTTCTTTACATGTAACTTGACTAGAATGTCATGTACTTTGTGTTTATTATATTGTTTTCTCTTGTTAAACAACTTAAAGTATGGTTTACGGCAGAACAATACCAAATGCTTTAATTGTCGTGGGGTACTTAGTGGAATGCCATGTTTAGGATTTTGCCTCACTTAAATAGACTAGCATTGATAGTTTACTTTGTGCTTCACATGTTGTCATGTTTGTGTGATATGCCATGCTTGAGTGAGATGCCATGTTAACAACCTTTGCTAAGGTTGTGTAACTAAAAAACTTGAACCGATGATAAATGTGCGGTATCGTCGTGTGTGACGAATACTCAACTTAACCTGTTAGTAACCGCTCTCAACGATAGATGTGATACCGTAGTGTGTTGTCTCGTGTTGCCTTCTTGTTGATGCTTGCTCGTGATTGCTTCGTAGTAATAGATGATTTCTCGTCGATTGCCTTTTCCAGTGTTTCCTTCTTGTGTGCCTCCGCGCGGGCAGGGAGCGCATGCGCGTGCCTTGTCCACCACATTCGGACACGGTATGGAGATCGTTGACCTGACAAGTTCATCCTCCATCAGTGGGACCTTCTAAGAGCATGCAGAGAGGATCTACGATGGTAAAACTTTGACGCCCGACGATCGAGTACAAGCACGGCAGCACTATATGGATGTACGACGAATAACTTAAGGGTAGTAGCTATACTATGCAGTTCATAATTATCTATATGTGTGTGTAATAGTGAACAGTTTGTAAATTATTGCTTTTGAGCATGATTGGTGATATTTAATGTCTGCATGGACCTATGTTGATTTTCCTATATATATATATATATGTATATAATGTGATGGCAAATGAAGTTGCCTTCCGGTCATGTATGATTCTGAATTGTGACGTTGATGGTGATCAACCAGTCATGGCCTCGTGGAATTTCAATGTAGTTATGTTTTCAATCTGAAGATTGAAATTAATCAAAACTAAAATTTCGGTGACACGGTAAAACACAAGGTTCGTGTTCTACAACCATTTGCTTAACCTATACCTGGGAAATTCGCCCGTGCGTTCTGATTGGCCAGAACGCAGCACCACGGATCGCACGCCTTGCACCGTCCAATGCGCATGGATCGAACGGTCGCCAATGAACCAACATCATGTTGCTGCACTTCCGGTGGATATTGTATTTAAGTCTTTTTCCGGCTTCTTAGTGCAAAAAAAGTTTAAAAATACCAAAATAACAAGGAATGTGTCCAAATTCGAAGACATATCATGTATAGAAGCGTTGCAGCTGTAAAAAAATCAACCACAATCGACGAAGTAACGATACAATCTACTTGTAACCCGAAAATTTTACGACTTGTTCCATACATATCGAAACCATGGTCCTTCATGTGAGATTCCCCCGTTTGCAAGGCGATCGCATGATGGCCTTACTCAAAATGTCTGAAATTTTTACAACATCATAGTTTTACCTTCTCACGAGACCACGCAAAGTCTCGTGTATTCTGAGTGATTCTCAATTTTTTTGATTTTTGGTAATTTAAAAACCACCGAACTCATAGTTCACTCCAATCACCGAACTCATGTTTCACGATAGAAAGACGTGATCGAGGTGTAGCAAGTTCACTCCCATCTAACGTTGTGTGATGCAAGTTAACCCGAGAGCACATACATAAAATTTCAGCACACATTTGGTCAAATTTTGTTGCACTCATAGTTCAAATGCAAATAAATTCATATCTAGAAGACATGAAGCTGACTTAGCGCCATATGTCAAACGGAAGATGAAAATGACAAAAAAATCATTGCTCCAGTGTAAAATAAACCCATAACAACTGTCTAATCAACACTTAATGACTTACATGTATCAAACACGTCCGGTTAAATGAAAAAAATTTGGTGACATGTTAAAGCACACGGTTCGTGTAGTACAACCGTTTGCTTAACCTATACCCTGCAAAATTAGCCGTTGCGTTCTGATTGGCCAGAACACAGCACCACGGATCGCACGCCCTGCACCGTCCAATATGCACGGATCGAACGGTCACCAATGAACCAACATCATGCTGATGCAGTTCCGGTGGATATTGTATTTACCTCTTTTTTTCGGCTTGTAAGTGCATTTTTAAAAAAATACGAAAATAACAAGGAATGCGTCCAAAATTGAAGGCATATCACGCATAGACTCATGGAGATGTAAATTGTTTTTAACCACAATCGACGAAGTAACGATACTATCTACTTGTAACTCAAACATTTCACCATTCGTTCCATACATATGGAAACCATGGTCCTTCATGTGAGATGCTCCCGTTTGCAAGGCGATCGCATGATATCCTTTCTCAAAATGTCAGAAATTTTTGCCACATAATGGTTTTACCTTCTCACGGCGCCACGCAAAGTCTCGTGTATTTCCGAGCGATTCTTAATTTTTTTGAATTTTTGTAATTTAAAAATCACCAAACTCAAGGTTTCACGATCGAAAGACATGACCGAGGTGCAGCAAGTTCACTCCAATCCCACGTTGTGTGATGCAACTTAACCCGAGAGCACATACATGATATTTCAGCACGCATTTGGTCAAATTTCGTTGCACTCATAGTTCAAATGCAAATAAATTCATATCGAGTCGACATGAAGCTGACTTAGCACCATAAATCAAACGGAAGATGAAAATGACAAAAAACTTCATAGCTCCAATCTAAAATATACACATAGCAACTGTGTAATATAGACATAATGACTTACATGTATCAAACACGTCCTGTCAGATGACAAAATTTCGGTGACACGGTAAAGCATCATGTTGCTGCTGTTCTGGTGGACATTGTACTTAGCTCTTTTTTCCAGCTTGTAAGTGCAAAAAAAGTTTTAAAATAACAAAATAACAAGGAATGCATCCAAATTCGAAGGCCTATCTCATATAGACTGGTGGCAGTTGTGAAAAACAATTTAACCACAATCGACGAAGTAACAATACAATCTACTTGTAACCCGACCATTTCACCACTCGTTCCATACATATCGAAACCATGGTCCTTCATGTGAGATGCCCCCGTTTGCAAGGCGATCACATGATAGACTTTATCAAAATTTCTGAAATTTTTTCCACATCATGGTTTTACCTTCTCACGGTGCCACGCAAAGTCTCGTGTATTTCCGAGCGATTCTTAATTTTTTTTCACTTTTTGTAATTTAAAAACCACCAAACTCAATGTTTCACGATTGAAAGACGTGACCGAGGTGCAGCAAGTTCACTCCAATCCCATGATGTGTGCTGAAAGTTAACTCGAGAGCAGATACATGATATTTCAGCAGACATTTGGTCAAATTTCGTTGCACTCATAGTTCAAATGCAAATAAATTCATATCGAGTGGACATGTAGCTGACTTAGCGCCATACATCAAACGGAAGATGAAAATGACAAAAAATTTCATAGCTCCAGTATAGAATAAACCCATAGAAAGTGCCTAATCTACACTTAATGACTTACATGTATCAAACACGGCCGGTTAGATGACAAAATTTCGGTGACACGATAAAGCACACGGTTCGTGTTGTACAACCGTTTGCTTAACCTATACCCTGCGAAATTCTCTGTTGCGTTCTGCTTGGCCACAATGCAGCACCACAGATCGCACGGCCTGCACCGTCCAATGGCACGGATCGAACGGTCGCACACCCTGCACCGTCGAATGCGCACGGATCGAACGATCGCCAATGAAACAACATCATGCTGCTGCAGTTCCGGTGGATATTGTATTTAAATCTTTTTTCCAGCTTCTAATTTAAAAACCACTGAACTCAATGTTTCACGATCGAAAGACGTGACCGAGGTCCATCAAGTTCACTCCAATCCCACGTTGTGTGCTGCAAGTTAACTGTAACATTCCGGACATTCCAGCCTAATTAAAAAATTTGTTCGTCGCTTTATTTTGTTGATTGCTATAATTTTTTGTAGTATTTGATTCACCGGTTTATTAATCGGTGAATATTCCGCCCCTCTTTCTCGTACCGGCATGTGTGACCGACCCTTTTTCCAAAATGGCACACGACCTTTGCGACACCGGGTTCACCCGAGCACCGTCGCAACTTCCGGCACTGGACCAACCATCGCCATTGGAACGAAAAACCCCGTTTATTTAATAAACGGATTATTTTATTGGGCACTAGAAAAATGTTATCGGAACAGTACCGAAGTGAGGTAGGACTGATGGGATCGCCGCGCTGAGCGCGTGGTTTGAGATTTCTTCCAAATCGGAGGTCGTATGGACTCCTGACGGTCAGAAATGTGGAGTATCGGACGCGCGAGAGAGAAACAAGGGGCATTTGCATAAACCTTCCATCCAGGCCGGCCTATATAAAGAACACTACTCTCCCCTAGCCATTCTATGATTTCCCCATGTAAAATTTGCAGCCACCCCCTCACAATTTTCAGATCTTCCCAACCAGCCTCCAAAAATTCGAAACCCTAGCCCCTAGCCATCCAAGACCGTCAGATCTGAGATCTGAGGGCCCTTGAGGTGCCACGTCACCCCGGAGAGCTCCACAGCTAGCACCAGGACTCCCCGGGCCCCTCGGGCCTAAGATCCGCCACTGCGGGCAGCACCGGGCCCGATCTACGCGGCTCCTCCCGTGGTCGTCGCCGCCGCATAGGCAAGTGATACATCCCAAACGTATCTATAATTTCTGCTTGCTCCATGCATGTTTTGTGTGACTTTGCCATGATTTTCTTGAACTTTCATACACTTTTGAGCATATTTGGACTAATCTATTAACCCAGTGCACCCAGCTACCAGTTGTTGTTTTCTGCTGTTATTTCAGGTTTTCCGGCCATTAAAAGTGCTCCAAAAAATCCGGAAAAATCAGATAAAAATCAGCAACCCGGAAGCTTCCGGAATAACCAAGGCAGCTGAGGGGGGCCACCACCAGAAGACCAGGAGGGTCCCTGGCGCGGCCCCACCCTAGGCCGCGCCAAGAGGACTCCTGGCTGCCCGGTGGGTCCTCTCGACACCCCACTCCGCCTATATTTATCCCTCGGGGTGGAAACCCCGAATATCGATCTCTTTTCCGCGATCTCGCCTCTGTACCGCCGCCGCCGCCGTTTCTAGATCGGGGCTTCCTGGAGAAGCTGCCCCGGCACCCTGCCGGGAGGAGGAACCACCTCCGGGAGACCATCCATAGCCATGGACGCCTCCCGTATGTACCGTGAGTAGTCCCCCTTGGACCATGGGTTCGTGACCATTAGTTATGTGATGTTCCTCTCCCCTCTTTGTGCTTCCACTTTCGAGACCTCGTGAGCTGCCTCACATGATCGAGGCACCTTTGTAATTTTCTGCCGTTGCTATGCTGAGTTTGTTGGGATCTGATGGATTATGAGACTATGTTCAGATTGTGATGAGTAATGTATTTGGTTCTTCTCTTTTATATTTTGTTCTTGAGTAAATTCTTGCATGTTCTCCGTTGCCGTATTTTACTTTGGACATGTGTTTTGTTGCAACTCCAAGAGGGAGCATTATGCTTGATTGTGGGTTCATCCCCTTGATGTCTAGATTGAGTGACAAAAACATGAGACTAGGCGATGTGTTGTTGCCACCGGGGATAAAACAACGGTGCTTGTATCCGCGGGTGCAAGGATTGTTTACTTTACGCAAAGTTCTTTTAATGCAGTTGTCTGTTGCTTTGAGTTTACACTTTGGGTGGGATTCGCAACTTAATACCAGCGAGATGTTCTGGATAGATATCTCAAGGTGGATGATTCGTAGTAGATGCAGTTGGATTTCGGTCTACTTACCTTGGCGTACTGCACATTGCTTTTGAGCCCTTCCTTTCTTTGCAGCATAGTTAGCATTGCGGTGCCTTCATAATCCTGTCAATTGCCCAACTGTGATTTTTTTACCTCGCTAGCACTTTTATCGTCTTTTGGGAGAGAGACATCACTTGTGAAAATCACGGGACTCCAGTCCATCTTGATATCATTGTTTACGCCCTCAATTTACTTTCAGTCTTTACTTTCAGTTGCCACTATTATTATCTCTTGCGTTGATCCTTTATAAAGAGCAAGGCCGGAGGAATTGACAAGTCATCTGTACTCGTTGGGAGCAAAGTTATTTGTATCTGCGTGCAGGTCCACATCAAGCGCCGTGACACCTTCTTGTATCTCTTGAGTCCTACTGGTTTGGTAACCTTGGTATCTTCACCGAGGGAAATTTGCTGCTACGCTACATCTCACCTTCCACTTGGGGTAACCAACGAGGAGTGAGAACTATCGTCACCGTATTAAGCTAATTTCTGGCGCCGTTGCCGGGGACTCCAGTCTAAAAGATAGGGGAGTTGCACACTATCTTTTATCTTTGATTTTTAGTCTTGT
The DNA here is from genome assembly GCA_950022295.1 of Bromus sterilis. Classification (NCBI taxonomy): domain Eukaryota; kingdom Viridiplantae; phylum Streptophyta; class Magnoliopsida; order Poales; family Poaceae; genus Bromus; species Bromus sterilis. The sequence goes on from OX465597.1 coordinate 284,788,115, forward strand.
TAGTTTACCTTTAAGTTTTTACTTTTGTGTCCCTTATCAAAAATACCAAAAATACCTGTTACCTTGTCAGTAGTTACAACTATGGCTGGTCCTTTTGCCTTTGGTGAGGCAGAAGTACTTACCTTTACTCAAAGAGGTGGTGAAAGTTTGAAAGATGCTTGGTATAGAATTAATGATTCTCAAAAAAGAGCCACCAAGTAGAAATCCACTACTATCTTGCTTAGAAATGTTTATGTTGGGATCAATTCCTAGAATAGGTTTCTTTTAGACACTGCTATCAATGGGAACTTCATAGAGGCCCCAGTTTGGGAAGCCCTTAATGTTATTGAAAATCTTGTTGGAAGTCTCCCAGTTGTTAGTATTAAGGAGGACATTACTTTAGCTCACATTATGAGAAAACTTGAAAAAATAGAGCTAGAGATGCCAGGTATCGATAGGGTGAGTGAGTTGGATCGTAAGATTCAAGGGCATTTGAATAGGCTAGATAACTCCATGCAGAAAATTTTCAAAACTTTGGAGACTATTAAATCCCTTGATGAGAAGTCTTCTAGGATAGAAAAGATTGAGGAAGTTATTGAAACTCTAGGAACTACCTGTTCCTCAATCAAAATCAAAAAGGATGAAACTCTGGCAAAGAAGGAACCTAAGTTCGTTTACGTCCCCAAGGTTCCTCGAGCTAAGGCAAACACACCCATTGCCAAGAGAGTTGAAACGGTGAAAACTTTGGAGGAGACACCTATCTTTAACTTTAATGAAAATCCAATTGATTTCCCTCCTTTTGATTTTATTCCAAGAAGCATTTTCATTCGTCCTTTATTTGAGAAACCTATTAAGACTAGTTGTACTATTGAAGAGCTTTTTGACGATCGTGATGATGGTTCAATGGATACAACCTGATCTTCTGCTTTAAGCCTAGCTAATGGCTCTAAAGAAGCGCTTTTGGGAGGCAGCCCGCAACGAATTTAGGTTTTTCTTTTTGCTTTTCTTCAGTTATTAGTGGTCTTGATGATTGTTACTACTGTAGCAACATCATTGTATCTTTACTTTTCAAGCTTTTTGCCTTTTATAGCCTCATACGACAAGGGAAGTGAAAGTTGTGACATGCTGTCCAGAAAACAGATTCTGTCCTCGTGACTAGAAAAATCCCACTTCATCTTTTTGAGCTGATTTATTTACACAGCGTGCTCTATACAATTACGAAACTTGCGTATGTTCTGAGTTTTTTGATTTGAGTTGTAGAAGTACCCCTAAAAAAATTGTTTCTACCTGCTGGTCTGTTTTTCACAGATTCTGCCACGTTTTGTCTCGCCTTACTTTTGCAAACCTTAATCTTGCTTTTTCGTTGCAAAAACTTTTTGGAAATCTTGAGAAACAGTAGCTCTTCAAGATTATCTTTATTTCCAGTAGAGAAAAATTATTTTATTAGGGTACTAACCTCTCTAATCAGTCTACAATGAGTTATCTATGAAGGGAGTTTTCAAGTGTGCGATGGAAGATGATGAAAGAAGATCCTGGAGTGTCAAACGGTCAAGCTTGGGGATGCGCATGTGCACCCCCAATAAATATTCAAGGAGACTCAAGCGTCTAAGCTTGGGGATGCCCCCGTGCATCCCCTTATTCATCAACAATTATCAGTTCGTCCCTCGTTGCACTATATTTTTATCACTTCATGCGTTATGTGCTATGCTTGGAGCGTCTCGCTCTTAGGTTTTATTTTTAGTTTTCTTTTTCTTTGTTTGCTGTAGTAACAAGTTAGACCCCGTCCTGTTTATTGCTTTGGCCAAGTAGCTATGTGATGTTCTCCTCCCCACTTTATTCTTCATGGTTTAGACCTCGTGAGCTGCCCTACATGATCGAGGCACATATGTAATTCTTCTTCTTTTGCTATTCTGAGTTTGATGGGATCTGATGGATTATGAGATTATGTTCAGATCGTGATAGAGTAATATATTTGGTTTTTATATCTTATATTTTTTTTGCTAAGTAATTATTGCATGTTCTCCGTTCCTGTTTATTGCTTTGGCCAAGTGGTAGGTAGTAACTCCAAGAGGGAATGTTATGCTCGATTGTGGGTACATGCCCCCTGATGACACGCTTGAGTGACTGAAACATGAGTCTAGGGGATGTGATGTGGCCACAAGGGGGAAAACAACAGTGCTTGTAACCGAGGTTGCAAGGATTGTTTACTTTACGCAAAGTTCTTTTAAATGCAGTTGTGTGTTGCTTTGGGTTTACACTTTGGTGGGGCTCGCAACTTAATACCAGCGAGATGTTCTGGATAGATATCTCAAGGTGGATGATTATTAGTAGATGCAGATGGATTTCGGTCTACTTATTTTGGCGTATTGCCCATGCTAATGAGCCTCTTCCTTTCTTTTGTAGCATAGTTAGCATTGCGGTGCGTTTGTAATCCTGTCAATTGCCCATCTGTAATTTGTTTACCTCGCATTGAAGTTTTATCGTCTTTTGGGAGAGAGACATCACTAGTGAACATCACGGGATCCCGTTCCATATCCTCATCATTGTTTCCGAGCTCATTTATTTTATCGCATTTACTTTTAGTTGCTATCATTATCATTATCCCTTGTGTGTTTGATCATTTGTAAACAACAAGACCGGAGAGATTGACAACCTCTCTGAACTTTGTTGCGAGCAAAGTTAATTGGGTTGTGTGCAGGTCCGCGTCAGGTGTGCCGCTGACACCTACTTATCATTGTTGGAGTCCTACGGGAGACAAACCCTATCCTCTACATAGGGGAAATTTTCTGCTATACTACATCTCACCTTCCACTTGGGGTAACCAACGAAGGGCAAGAAGCAATTATCCTCTCTCGCGTATCAAGCAAATTTCTGGCGCCGTTGCTGGGGACTCCGAGTGATAAGATAGGGGAGTTTCCCACTACCTTTTACCTTTTATTTTTAGTCTTTTTAGTTTACCTTTATGTTTTTACCTTTGTGTCTTATATCAAAAATTACGAAAAAATCTGCCACACTTTCTACTACTATGGGTTCCATTGGAAACACCAAGTTGTGTGACTTCACCAGTCACAACAACATTGACTTTATCTGCACTCCTATTGCCACACCTGCCACTTCAACTACCTCTTATGAAATTAAACCTGCTTTGCTAAACCTTGTTATGAGAGATCAATTCTCTGGTGCTGGAGATGATGCTGCTTTACACTTGAATAATTTTGTTAAATTGTGTGATATGAAAAAGTATAAAGAAGTAGAAGGTGATGTTATTAAGCTCAAGCTTTTTCCTTTCTCTTTGAGGGACAAAGCTAAAATCTGGTTTCAATCTTTGCCTTGGAATAGCATAGATTCTTGGGATAAGTGCAAAGATTCTTTTATTGGGAAGTACTACCCACCTGCTAAAATTATCCAATTGAGGAGTAACATTATGAATTTTAGGCAATTGGATAATGAACACGTTGCCCAATCCTGGGAACGTATGAGATCTCTTGTTAAGAAATGCCCTACACATGGTTTGACTACCTGGATGGTTATCCAGACTTTTTATGCAGGCTTGAACTTTACCTCGCGGAACCTGTTAGATTCGGCCGCGGGAGGAACCTTTATGTCAACTACACTCGGTCCTGCCACAAAACTCCTCAATGAGATGATGACCAACTATTCCCAATGGCACACCGAACGCGCTCCTACAGGTAGGAAGGTAAATTCTATGGAGGAAATTACCTCCCTAAATGATAAAGTTGATTTAATTATGTCTCTACTTACCAAGCAACCCTCTATTGATCCTCATGATGTTCCTTTATATTCTTTGGTTGCTCAGGAACAAGCAGATGTGAACTTCATTGCTAGAAACAACTTTAATAATAATGCTTATAGGGGCAACTTTGCTAGTAATCCTAGACCGTTTCCATCCACTTATGGGAACAACAACACTTACCCTAGGAACTCTTATCCTACTTACAAAGAAAGAGACCTACCTAGCTATGATAAATTAATGGAAATAGAGAAGGCTACTAAGAATTATATGCATACCCAGTTTGAACAAAACAAAGACTTCTCTAAGAAAATAGGTGAGCACACTGCCATTCTGCAAAACATTAGTGAACAACTTGAGAGCCTGAACAGTGAGATCTGTAATCTCCAAACTAGACTTACCGCCACTGAAACCCATGTTTTGAATATGTCCCTCACCCAATCTAATTTGATAAACCAAATGGCAGCCAAGCCAAAAGTTATCCCTATGGAAGAGGATAGAATTAAGAGCCTTCATAAACACCACACAGTTTCCACTATCCAAATTGTTGAGGATACCGAAACTATTAGAACCCAATGCACTCCTGGTCCCATTGGACCTATTAATGGTGATGCTAATACCTCAACCGTAGAAGAAGAAACTCCTATGAACATAGAGGGTTGCAAACAAGTCATCCTAGATGACACTACTACCACCTTTGATAGTAGTGATATTGATTTTGAAAGTTGCACCCTCTCAGAAGTTATTAGCTTACTACACAAAATGTCTAGAGATCCCCACACTAGCACACTTAATCTTGCCTTCACGGAGCATATCACAAATGCTCTCATAAAATCTAGGGAGGAGAAGCTTAGGATAGAAGCCTCCATACCTAGGAAACTAGATGATGGTTGGGACCCTATGATCAAAATCAAATTAAATAACTTCTCTTGCTATGCTTTATGTGACGTTGGAGCTAGTACCTCCGTCATGCCCAAAGGAATGTAAGATATGTTTGAATTGAAACCTTTTGATTCATCTTGTTTTGGTGTTCGTCTTGTCGACTCTTCCATAAATAAACCTTTGGGCAAGATCGACGATGTTCTTATCATTGTCAATGACAATTATGTTCCCATTGATTTTATAATTATGGATATAGAGTGTGAACCTTGATGTCCAATTATTTTTGGACGTCCTTTTCTCCGCACCGTTGGTTCTATTATTGACATGAAAGAGGGGAATATAAAATTTCAATTCCCTCTCAAAAAGGGAATGGAACACTTCCTTATAAAGAAAATCAACTTACCTTTTGAGTCCGTTACACGGGCTAGCTATTCTCTTTCTCTTGATAAAACCATATTCTTATTTTGCCTTATACCTAGCTTAATGGCGTAAAAGAAAGTGCTTGTTGGGAGGCAAACCAAGATGTTTTTACTTCTGTTTTAGTGGTCTTGATGATTGTTACTACTGTAGCAACGTCATTGTATCTTTATTTTCAAGCTTTGTGCCAAGTTATAGCCTCATATGACAAGGGAAGTGAAAGTTGTGACATGCTGTCCAGAAAACAGATTCTGTCCTCGTGACGGGAAAAATCGGATCAAATCACCAGTTCGTCTTTTTGAGCTGAATTTTTTACACAGCGTGCTCTATACAATCACGGCACTTTTGTATGTTCTGAGTTTTTTTATTTGAGTTGCAGAAGTACCCCTTAAAAATTCTTTACTACCTGCTGTTCTGTTTTTCACAGATTCTTCCACGTTTTGTCTCTCCTTACTTTTGCAAACCTTAAGCTTGCTTTTTCTCTGTAAAAAACTGTTGGAAATCTTGATAAACAGTAGCTCTTCAAGAATATCTTTATATCCAGTGGGGAAAAAATTATTTTATTAAGGTTACTAACCTTTCTAATCAGCTTATGATGAGTTATGTATGAAGGGAGTTTTCAAGTGTGCGATGGAAGATGATGAAAGAAGATTCGGGATTGTCAAGCGCTGAAGCTTGGGGATGCCCCCATGCATCCCTAATAAATATTCAAGGAGACTCAAGCGTCTAAGCTTGGGGATGCCCTTGTGCATCCCCCTTCTCCATCAACAATCATCAGTTCGTCCTTCGTCTCACTATATTTTTATCACTTCATGCGTTATGTGCTATGCTTGGAGCTTTTAGCTCTTAGATTTTATTTTTAGTTTTCTTTAGCTTTGCTTGCTGTTCATAAAAAGTTAGACCCCGTCTTACTTTGTGTGGGAGAGAAACACGCTCCACTCCAATCTAGAACACATCATAGGATTTTTCATGCCTATCTTTTTGCTGTTGTGTGTTCTTTATCTTTTCTTAGCTACGGCCATGTTTAGTTTTAGTTTTAGTTTGTCTTTAGCAAGAGCCTTGGATTTTGTTTAGTTTGTTGTTGGTACTCTCTTTAATTTTAATGTTTATCTTGTTAAGAGAGTTGGTTGTTGCACTGAGTTGTGTGTTGTCTTGAGAGCAGGTAATTGAGGTTGCTATTTAATTTTAGTAGTAACTTGCAATAGTTTTGAGGTATTGATGTGAGTAATGTTTGAACTTTTGGTGTCAAGAGCTCTAGCCAGTTAGTGATAGGTGTCGTATTTTGAGCAATCTGTGTTTATTTTCAAAACCTACAAAACTACTTGAGAACTCTAGCTACTAGATGGATCGCTAATCTTTGGGGGGATCGAATATTAGAGTACACTCACGTACCATGAGTCGAGGATGCGCAAGGATAACCAAACCCCCATACCCTCGTCGGGGTACTTTTCTCTTTGTGAACCTCCTTATTAGATTGAGAGTTACCGACAATAAGTGCATGAGTTCTTCGGACTAATGTAAGTATTGAAAGTTGACACTTCCACCTCCTCATATTTGCTAGCCTTTCCTGTGTCATGCATTGTCTCCTTCTCACTCCGCGAGTTGGCGTCCACCTTCGCCGGTACATCCAAACCCTTGGCATGATACACTCTGTCATCATAAACCTCCTTATATCTTTCCTCAAAACAGCCACCATACCTACCTATCAAGGCATTTCCATAGCCTTTCCGAGATATATTTCCATGCAACATCCACCTCTTCATGACTTGATCTTCATTTCATACATGTTCCTGCTACACTAGAATAGGCATACATTGCATACATCATGATAGCTACATCTACTTTATGTTTGATTACCTTTTAAAGTGTGAAAGATCTTCTATACCCTCTTGTAAAATTAGGGTGTTGCCCTTAAGTGAGGAAAAGATCCCAAAGTGGACAAAATAAAAGATCCCAAAGAGGACAAATGAGAGTTAAATAGAAAGAGCCACTGAGTCCACCAAAAAAATACAAAAAATGGAAAAAGAGAAAAAGAAAATAAAAAGAGAGAACGGGACAACACTAATATCCTTTTGAAAGATCCACACTAGTACTCCCTGTTATCCTTGTACTCCATTGAGATGATCATGCATATAACTATGTGGGGACCTTCACACTATAGAACCTTTCTTGCATATTCCAAGGACGAGCCTCCTCAAAAGAGCTCTAGCTCTTCATGAGTGAGCAAGTTAGATGCACCCCCACTGGTTCCATTGGAGAGCTTCTTAGCTCATATGTGCATCCGTTGCATGGTAATCCATACTCCTCACATCATATCTATCATTTGGCCTTCTCGCCTATGATTGTCCTCATTGATGTGAGCCTTTCTCATCCTTTTTGTCTTCCTCCTCTACCATATTCTCTCTTTTCAATCTTCGTTCCATACATATCGAAACCATGGTCCTTCATGTGAGATGCCCCGGTTTGCAAGGCGGTCGCATGATAGCCTTTCTCAAAATGTCTGAATTTTTTTTCACATCGTGGTTTTACCTTCTCACGGCGCCACGCAAAGTCTCGTGTATTTCCAAGCGATTCTTAATTTTTTTGACTTTTTGTAATTTAAAAACCACCAAACTCAATGTTTCACGATCGAAAGACGTGACCGAGGTGCAGCAAGTTCACTCCAATCCCACGTTGTGTGCTGCAAGTTAACCCGAGAGCACATACATGATATTTCATCACACATTTGTCAAATTTCTTTGCACTCATAGATCAAATGCAAATAAATTCATATCGAGTGGACATGAAGCTGACTTAGCGCCATACATATCGAAGCCACGGTCCTTCATGTGAGATGCCCTTGTTTGCAAGGCGGTCGCATCATAGCCTTTCTCAAAATGTCTAAAAATTTTGTCACATCATGGATTTACCTTCTCACGGCGCCACACAAAGTCTCGTCTATTTCCAAGCGATTCTTAATTTTTTTTGAATTTTTGTAATTTAAAAACCACCAAACTCAATGTTTCACGATCGAAAGACATGACCGAAGTGCAACAAGTTCACTCCAATCCCACATAGTGTGGGATAAGTAACGATACAATCTACTTGTAACCCGAACATTTCACCACTCGTTCCATACATATCAAAACCATGGTCCTTCATGTGAGATGCCCCCGTTTGCAAGGCGATCACATGATAGCCATTCTCATAATGTCTGAAATTATTGCCACATCATGTTTTTACCTTCCCACAGTGCCACACAAGGTCTCGTGTATTTCCGAGCGATTCTCATTTTTTTTATTTTTTATAGTTTGAAAACCACCAAAATCAATGTTTCACGATCGAAAGACATGACCGAGGTGAAGCAGGTTCACTTCAATCCCACGTTGTGTGCTGCAAGTTAACCCGAGAGCACATACATGATATTTCATCACACATTTGGTCAAATTTCGTTGCACTCATAGTTCAGATGCAAATAAATTCATATCGAGTGGACATGAAGCTGATTTAGCGCCATATATCAAAGAAAGATGAAAATGACAAAAAAATTCATAGCTCCAGTGTAAAATAAACCCATAGCAACTGTCTAATCTACACTTATTGACTTACATGTATCAAATACGTCCGATTAGATGACAAAAATTCGGTGACACGGTAAAGCACACAGTTCGTGTTGTACTACCGTTTGCTTAACCTATACCCTGCGAAATTCGCCGTTGCTTTCTGGTTGGCCACAACGCAGGACCACGGATCGCACGCCGTACACCGTCCAATGCGCACGGATCGAACAGTCGCCAATGAAACAACATCATGATGCTGCAGTTACGGTGGATATTGTATTTAGCTCTTTTTTTCGGGTTATAAGTGCAATTTTTTTTTGAAAATACCAAAATAACAAGTAATGCGTCCAAATTCGAAAGCATATCACGTATATACTCGTGGCAGCTGTGATTTTTTTTAACCACAATCGACGAACTAACGATACAATCTACTTGTAACCCGAACATTTCACCACTCGTTCCATACATATCAAAACCATGGTCCTTCATGTCAGATGCTCCTGTTTGCAAGCCAGTCGCATGATAGACTTTCTCAAAATGTCTGAAAGTTTTTTCACATCATGGTTTTACCTTCTCACGGCGCCACGCAAAGTCTTGTGTATTTCCGAGTGATTCTTATTTTTTTGATTTTTTGTAATTTAAAAACCACCGAACTCAATGTTTCACGATTGAATGACGTGGCCGAGGTGCAGCAAGTTCACTCCAATCCCACGTTGTGTGATGCACGATAACCCGAGAGCACATACTTGATATTTTAGCACACATTTGGTCAAATTTCGTTGCACTCATAGTTCAAATGCAAATAAATTCATATCGAGTGGACATGAAGCTGACTTAGCGCGATATATCAAACGGAAGATGAAAATGACAAAACAATTCATAGCTCCAGTGTAAAATAAACCCATAGCAATTGCCTAATCTACACTTAATTACTTACATGTATTAAACATGTCCAGTTAGATGACAAAATTTCGATGACACGGTAAAGCACACGGTTCGTGTTGTACAAATGTTTGCTTAACCTATACCCTGAAACATTCGTCGTTGCGTTCTGATTGGCCAGAACGCAGCACCACAGATTGCACGCCCTGCACCGTCCAATGGCACGGATCGAACGGTCGCCGATGAACCAACATCATGCTGCTGCAGCTCCGGTGGATATTGTATTTAGCTCTTTTTCCGGCTTCTAAGTGCCAAAAAAGTTTAAAAATAACAAGGAATGCGTCCAAATTCGAAGGCATATCACGTATAGGCTCGTGGCAGCTCTGATTTTTTTTAACCACAATCGACGAAGTAACGATACAATCTACTTGCAACCCGAACATTTCACCACTCGTTCCATACATATCGAAACCATGGTCCTTCATGTGAGATCCCCCCGTTTGCAAGGCGATCTCATGATAGAATTTCTCAAAATGTCTAAAATTTGTACCACATCATGGTTATAGCTTCTCACGGCGCCACGCAAAGACTCATGTATTTCCGAGCGATTCTCAATTTTTTTGTTTTTTGTAAGTTAAAAACCACCGTACTCAATGTTTCACGATCGTTCAACAAGTTCAATCTAATCTCACGTTGTGTGCTGCAAGTTAACTGTAACAGTCCGGAAATTCAACCCTAATTAAAAAATGTGTTCGTTGCTTTATTTTGTTGATTGCTATAATTGTTTGCAGTATTTGATTCAACGGTTTATTAATGGATGAATATTCCTCCCCTCTTTCTCGTACTAGCATGTGTGAACGTCCCTTTTTCCCAAATGGCACACGACCTTTGCGACACCGGGTTCACCCGAGCATCGTCGCAACTTCTGGCACTGGACCAACCATTGCCATCGGAATGAAAAACCCCGTTTATTTAATAAACAAATTATTTTATTGGGCACCGGAGAAATGTTCTCAGAATAGTACCGACGTGTAATACCCTCAGTGTCATGTAACAGTAATCACTTTTGATTAATGATAATTACTGTTGCTAATCTCACTTTGAGCATCTTTGCATTTCATCACTCCAAAAATCCTTTTGGTTGATATTAAAAACAAAGTGATAAATAAAACTTTGTACAAAACATGTGGAACCAATTTTGTTAAATGCCTAAAATTAAGTGGACCATGTTAAACCAACATTGGATAATTATTGCAATATTTAAATATTGCAAACAATTCAAACCAGTGCTAAAACAATCCCTTTCATCAGTTGCATATACAAAACAAATATTAAATAATTTTATAAAAGCTTCAAACTTTTTGTAGCAGTAGTCTAAAATGCAACAATAATATTGGAGCAGGTTACAAGTTTTACAAAAATGTTAAATCAACTAGAATAATTAAAAACAAAAAAGACAAATAAAAGAAAACAAAAATAAATAAAAACCATATCTACCGCAAAGGGGCGAGGCCCACCCTTTTTTTTCCCTCCCCTCCCCCCACGGCCCAGCCCACCTGGCCCGCCCTGGCCATCGTCTCCTACCTCCGTATAGGGGAGGCGTGGCGTCCATCCCCTGGCCAGGACGCGGCCACGGACGCTGTGGCGGCCATCCAGGCAACCTCCGGCGGGGTTAAAGGCCCCCCATGCCCGTGCCCCCTCTAGAAACCCTAGCTCCCCCCATCTGTTCCCCCCTCCGTCCCTGCGGCCCCTCCCGCTTGAGCCGGGCGCTCGTCGTCGCTACTGCCGTGGCCGCGCCACCGCGCCGCCGTGGCCAACGGCCGTTGGGGACCGCACCACCGTGTCTGGGGTGCTCCTCGTGGAGGACTCCCTCGCCCCAGGCAAGCTTTCGTCACCGGCGTCCACGGCATCAAGCGAATCGCGCCTTCTTCCCCCTCCACGGCCGCCTCGCCATTGCTGGAGACCCGCTCCGCTCTGGTGCTCCTCCGCCTCTCCCGTCCTCCCCATCAAGCTCCTGGTGAGCTCTAGCTTCTCCCCGGTCTACTCGCGCTCGATCCCGTGCCGTAGAACGCCGCCGCGCCTTAGGTGTGCTCCGGTCGCCGCCGGTGGTGGTCGTGGCCGCCGTTTTGGCCGTCCCCGTGGTCCAACGAGTTCCCCATTGTGTGTGCAACACTTGGCTCGATCGATTCCTCCCTTCGGTGCCTCGTTTGGACGCCGGAGCTGACCGCTACATCGCCGTGCCCCCCCTGTTCTTGCGGTCGGCGAGCACGGGCTCGGGCCAGTGGGGATTGCTTCGCTGACTGGTGGGCCTGGGACGGTTCAGATTAGGGGCTAAACCCCAATTAGACATAACCCCCTCCCTAATTAAAACTGATTAGAGAAAAGAAAAATTGTTTAGTTAATAGGGTCAATGACAGATGGGCCCCATCTGTATGTCCTTTTGTTTTATTAAAATAAATTGCTGTGTAGAGTATGACATGTGGGCCCTGGCATTTTTCTAGTTAAATTAAAATGATTTATCACACTCTGAGTTTGACAGTGGGGCCCCACTTGTCAGTGTTGACTGGTCAAACCTCATATGGATAATGTTTATTTATTTAATTAAATAAATTCTAAAAATGTTATAAAATGATTTAAATTTGGAAATTCAATATCTTTTAAACCGTAAGTCAGATTCAAAAACTTTATACATGAAAATTGATCAGAAAATTATAACGAATACGAATATGCTATCTGTATAACAACCACCCCCCTCTAACATACCGAACATCGACATCCCCCCCTCCGGGTCGTCTGTCCGATGATTTGTCCGGTACTGATAAAGTATCCGGATGAATTTATTCCGAACACGAAAGTTGTCCGGAATGGTTCAACTAGTCCGGATACATCACCCATACGTTTTTCGGATGTCCACGACACCTCCGGCATGATCTTTCCCCCTCCGGACACCCTGTCCGGTAATCACCCGGAACTGGCAGTTCATCCCCGGATGAATTTCCGTTCCGAGCAATGTGTATCGTACAACGTTAGAGCATCGTTAACATTTCATATGTCATGTCTTGTATTCGTATTGCTATTATTTCCGAGTATTTATTGTTTCTCCCCCCTCTTTTATTGACCGGTAGTCTCGACGTCCGCTGCTGATGCCCCTGTGATCGACTACTTCGTCGACGACCGTACCTCTACCATCGAGCTTACAGGCAAGCAGAGCCATTTCCTTCCCCAGATATTGCCTATCTTTCCGTACTTTCTTGCACTAGGCATATGCTGCTGCTGTTACGTTATAATCCTACTCAATTGCATAGCCTATTTTTGTCGCCCCTTGATGTACCTTCTGTTGTCCCATGCTGCCTATTATATATATTATATTCAGAAGTGAACCCTGCGCCTTGTTAGTCAATTGGATTAGATAGCGGGCCGTGACCACTCTGGGATGATCCCGGATACGATCCATTACAACTGCTACAGGTACGGTTCAGAGCAGACACCGACTCAGCCCCCTACGTCGGATCTGCCGAGCCACCTCAAGTGTGAGCGATCGGGGAGAAATCCCCGTACTCCACTCGTGGTCGACTCTGTATATCCGTCTTAGGGTTCTGAACCACGGTTGTCCTTGCAGGTAAGGAGTCGGGTGACCCAACGGTGCCCGCGCAGATTATCTTAGCGGAACGACAGGTCAGGTGTATTCCACCGGTGTGCGGCGGGCCTGGTACTGTTCGTGGCCGAAGGATTTCCTGTTGTACGAAAGTCGAGCTCTACCAAGAGCAAACACGAGACAAGGTAAGGAGACGGTTCACCTTGTTGGTAACTGCACGAGTTGGTGGGACGACAGGGCAGGCACCGACATTACTGGTGGTCCTGACTGCTGTCGTTGTCCGCGACTCATTCAGTAAGGGGCAACGATAACGGTTGTCTCGACAGAAAATTAATAAAATGCTTAACGGGTTCGGCGGATGACTTGAGTAGCCTTTTTGGCTTGTACGCACTACCTATACGTGGGATTACGCGTTTGGGCGCCTCCGCAATGTAGCCTCGTTCGAAAGCTCTGAAAGACGTCCAGTTCAGCATTGCGGCAGGGACGGATCGCGCCGCGGCGTTGGAATTCACCCTCCTCGCAACGACCCGGAGAGCGAGGGGTGATAGGCCCATGACCCCCTTGCACTTAGGGCTGTAGACCGGCGGGGACCTCTCTGATGAGTCGTAGGATGGACTGCGTTGTGTCGGATAGCCTCGGTGGGGTGCTCCCTAACCAGGTGTACGCCACCCTGGAGATCCGAGCGTTTAGTGTCACACTAGTGCACCCCTGCAGGGAAGATTAATCTATCGATAGCCGTGTCCACGGTAACAGGACGCTTTATGCTGAAGCCAGATCCTATCACTACAAATTATTACTATTAAACTGTTGGTTCCGGGTTTTCTTCCTCGCGGGGATGTCGAGGAGGGGAACTCGGAGGCATTGCTATTATTACAACTTATTATTATACAATGCTGCAGCAACTTCTGCTGCATTGTTACTTTATGCTTTATATAAACTGTTGGTTGATTCTTACCTCATGCTGCTAGACTCGTCGGAAGATGCTAGTCTTCGATAGGCCTAGCTTCTTACCCTTATTCTGATTTCTACCTTGCAGTCCACTATATACAGCCTCCCTTTTCCATTTGATACATGCATAAATGCTTAGTAGCGGACGTAAGACTCGCGGGTATGCTAGATACTCACCCTTGCTTTATTTCCCCTTTTCGCTTTGCCTGATCGGCCGCTGCAGTCGACGTTGGAGCCCAGAAGCAGGAGATTCCAGGAGGAGCCTACTATGAGGTCGAGTTCCCGTTGACTAGGAGTAATTCGGTGTATCCCAGGCAGGAGGCCTCGCCTTTTCGATCTGTACCTCTGATGTTATTTGTGCTAGCCTTCTTAAGGCAAAACTTGACTAACTATGTCTGTACTCAGATATTTTGATTGTATGACTTATGTATTCGGGTCCGTGTGACCCCACTTCATTGTAATATATTTGGTTATCCTTTTGTGTTTAGTGTTGTGCTGTGATATTCTCACCGTGAAACCTTGATCTCGATCATGTACCCTGCGTGTATGATTACTGTACATGATCGTAAATCGAGGGCGTCACAAGTTGGTATCAGAGCCGACTGCCTGTAGGAAGCCACCCAGCCACTACCTGGCCGAAGTTGAGTCTAGACTTTGAAAAACTATTTTTCTAACTTAATATTTGGTTTACGGGCCCACATCGATGTCACTACGTGTGATATCTATGGTATTAGGATCCTTTTCTTCGTACCTATGCTCTGGGAATCTGCTCTCTTATCCTTGCTGGTAAGTTTTACAAACTCTGACATTAGGATCACGTTCTCTTGATTCCATCCGGCGTTTTGTTGCTACCCCATTGATTGAGTTGTGTCGCAGGAGTTCTACCCCAGGTCCCGGACCGCGGATCCCATTCTCATTCTGGGCAGGCCGCGCGTCCTCTGGCATTAACTCCTGTGGCCAACAGTTTTCTTGTGGCGTGATTGACATAGTGGAATCTATGTCGCGTCGTGTAATCCTTACCGCGGTCTGCGCGCCGCCTACTGAGTCCTTTTTCCTTAATTTCTACGACGTTACGCTGTCCGATTTTGACCAACTGTGTGCAAAGATCTGTATGTCTATATGACTACTATTGTGTATCTACTGCACTTCTCGTTCATTGCTCATACTACATCATGTATGACTTCTTATCCTTGTAAATGCTTTGTCTGAACTAACCCCTACTATTCAGGCAGGATGGCTGACGATCCCCCACCTCCACCTTATATGGCCGCAGTACTGCAACAGTTTGATCTGAACCGTCAGTTTATGGCCGGAGTAATGACCCAACTTTCTACTCAGAATTCCCCAATAACACTGCAGGAGTTCGTGCGCCTCAGTCCGTCCACCTGCCGTAGCTCCGCCAATCCTATGGATGCCGATGATTGGCTCCGTGATATTGCTTTTCAGATGGAGTCAGCTGATGATGCCCCTGCCAGTTACCTCACCTTTGCGACGTATCATCTGAGGGGTCCGGCTGCTCAGTGGTGGGAAATCCACCGGCTTGCGTTGCCCGATGGAACTGTAACCACTTGGCCAGAATTCCAGTTAGCCTTCCGTGCATGGCACCTTCCTCAAGGTCTGATGGACCAGAAGAAGGAGGAGTTCCGCAAACTCCGTCAGGACCAGACGACTGTTGATGAATATCATAGGAAATTCCTTGAGTTGTCCCGCTATGCTGCGAGAGACGTCGCCACCGACGCTCGCAAATAGGAGAAATTCCGAGAAGGACTGCGTCCTGATATAGAGCTCGCACTTGTCCTTCATGATTGTGCGGACTTGGCGACCCTTGTCACCAAGGCTTTCCAAGTCGAAACTGCTCTGACTAAGCACCATGAGTCGCTCAAGCGTGCTCGAGATGCTGGCCCATCTTCGGGTCGGCCCGTTCAGAAACTTCGAGTCTGTCTCCCGCACAATGTCTTGCACCGGGCTGCTCCAACACCAAGGCCGTCTTATGTTGCACCTCATCTGCCTCCGCCTCCGAGACAGCTAACGATTCCGACTGAATAGCCCAATATTATGGCTCCTCCCCAGAACGATGGCTTATGTCGCCAGTGTGGACAACCAGGTCATCGCGCACCTTGTCCTCCTGTTAGTAGAAAGAGAGGTTGTAGAAGCCGTCATTCCAGTAACCGCAACACCAAACAGTGTACTACGAGTTGTGCTCAGGTCACTCATGTCAAGATGGAAGAAGCTCGCGAGTCCCCCAAAATAGTGATGGGCACTTTACTCGTGAATTCAATGCCAGCTTTTGTTCTTTTAGATTCTGGGGCATCACATTCCTTTATGTCCCAATCGTTTGCTCGGTTGCATGGTATAGCTATGAAACCCTTGGCCACTCCTTTAGCGGTAAATGCTGTTGGATCTCAGAGCCGTGCCACCATGATGTGCCCCGATACCACCATTGCAATTGTGGGTCTGTTGTTCCCTGCTCTTCTTATTATCCTGAAGTCGTCCAACATTGATGTCATACTCGGTATGGATTGGTTGGCGGCACATGATGCCCGTATCCACTGTCCCACTAAGAAAGTCCAACTCACGCATCCTTCTGGAAAAAAGATTCTGTACTCGGCCCGAACAGCTCAGCATGCCGAAGGACAGATATATGCTTTGAATGCTTTGAATACCTCACCTCTTGAAGGGATCGAGAATGTTCCAGTTGTTCGCGATTTTCTCGACGTCTTCCCAGAAGAACTGCCGGGAATACCCCCGATCAGAGATGTCGAATTCGTCATCGACTTGAAGCCTGGCACCGTCCCTATTGCTAAGCGCCCTTATAAGATGCCTCCTCCCCACCTCCTTGAACTGAAGAAGGAGATCGACACAACGCTTCAAAAGGGCTTCATCTGTCCAAGTTCGTCTGCTTGGGGAGCACCTTCGCTCTTTGTCAAGAAGAGCGATGGAACGAACCGTTTGGTCCAAGATTACCGACCTATCAACCAGGCAACAATACAGAACAAGTATCCGCTCCCTCGGATCAACGACCTATATGATCAACTTGCTGGATCTACGGTGTTCTCAAAACTCGATTTGAGGTTGGGTTACCATCAGGTCCGGGTCCGCGACGAGGACATCCCGAAGACCGCCTTCATTACTCGTTATGGTTCTTACGAGTACACCGTCATGTCCTTTGGCCTGACCAATGCCCCAGCCACTTTCTCTCGGTTGATGAACTATATATTCATGGAATACCTCGACAAGTTCGTCGTGGTTTATCTGCATGATATCTTGGTATACTCCAAGAATGAAGAAGAACATGTTGAACACCTTCGTCTTATACTGGAAAAGCTTCGAGAACACAAACTCTATGCTAAGTATTCTAGGTGTGAATTCTGGCTTCCCGAAGTAACTTACCTTGGTCATGTGATTTCCAAGGATGGCGTTGCCGTAAACCCAGAACGTATTCGGGCTATTCTTGACTGGACTCCTCCCAGGACTGTCAAGCAAGTCAGAAGTTTCCTCGGCCTCGCTAGCTATTGTCGCCGTTTCGTCGAGAAATTCTCCAAGATAGCTAAGCCTCTGACTAATCTTCTTCACAAAGGCGTTAAGTTTGAGTGGACAGACAAATGCGAGGAAAGTTTTCAAGCCCTCAAGGACAAGCTTACTCCTCCCCCAGTGCTTGCTCCCCTGATACCAAGAAGGACTTCGTGATATACTGCGATGCGTCTCGTCAAGGATTAGGCTGTGTCCTAATGCAAGAACGCAAAGTGATTGCTTATGGCTCTCGTCAGTTGCGTTCTCACGAAGATAAGTATCCAACGCATGATCTCGAATTGGCAGCAGTAATTTATGCATTGAAGCTGTGGCGACATTACCTCGTTGGTAATCGTTGCGAGATCTACACCGATCACCAAAGTCTGAAGTACTTGTTTACTCAGCCCGACCTGAACCTCCGCCAACAGAGATGGCTCGAGACAATAGCCGATTTCAACATGGATATTCATTATACTCCTGGCAAAGCTAATGTGATGGCTGATGCCCTGAGCCGTAAAGCTTACTGTAGTGAACTTGAGGTGCAACTAGAACAACCACCTCTGTATGAAGAGTTTCAAAAGTTGAACCTCGAGATTGTTCCTCAAGGTTATGTAAATAACCTGGTTATCGAACCGGATCTCGTCAAACCCGTCAAGGGTATACAGTTTTATGATGATTTCGTACACAAGATTAAGCGCGATATCGCAAATGGAAGACCCTCACCCTTTACTATTAATAGCGAAGGTGCGGTGTGCTACCAAAACCGTTTAGTGGTTACTCACAGCAAGGGCAGGCATGAGAACCTGGATATGACCCCGAAGGTCATGAAAGCGGCTCACGATACCCCGTTGTCCATTCATCCTGGAAGCACCAAGATGTACCAAGACATTCGTCCGCAGTTCTGGTGGCCTAACATGAAGCAAGACATTGCCCGGTATGTTTCTGAATGTGACGTTTGCCGTCGCGTCAAGGCAGAACATCAAAGACCCGCCAGAACTTTGCAACCACTCTCTATTCCTGAATGGAAATGGGACAAGATCGAAATGGACTTCGTCACTAGTTTTCCCCGATCACAGAAGGGTCATGATGCTATCTTTGTTGTCATCGACCGGTTCTCCAAGGTTTCTCACTTCCTGCCAGTCAAGGATACTATCTCTGCTAGCCAGTTAGCAGACTTGTATGTTTCCAGAATCGTGTCACTCCACGGTATTCCGTTGGAGATCAGTTCAGTTCGAGGCAGCCTTTTCACCTCAAGATTTTGGGATAGTTTCTAGGAAGCTATGGGAACTCACCTAAATTTCAGCACCGCTTATCACCCCCAGTCGCAAGGACAGGTCGAACGAGTCAACCAAGTGCTTGAAGATATGCTTCGAGCTTGTGTCATCTCATTCGGTAAGAAATGGGAGGAATCTCTTCCATTTGTGGAATTCTCGTACAACAATAGCTATCAGGCTAGTCTGAAGATGGCACCCTTTGAAGTTCTGTATGGACGTAAGTGTCGAACCCCTCTGAATTGGTTAGAAACTGGGGAACATACACTCATTGGTCCGGATATTGTTCAGCGAGCTGAAGATCAAGTTCACGTCATTCGTGAACATTTGAAGGCCGCTCAGTCCCGTCAGAAGAGCAACTATGACCGCAAACACCGGGAAATGGAGTATCAACCTGGTGAATACGCTTACCTCCGTGTCACTCCCATGAGAGGCACTCATCGCTTCGGCATCAAGGGTAAGTTGGCTCCTCGCTACATTGGCCCATTCCGTATACTTTCCAGGAGTGGACCCGTGGCATAACGATTGGAATTGCCGTCGAACCTCTCCCAAGTCCACGATGGCTTTCACGTGTCGCAACTCCGACGCTACTTCAAGGACCCTATTCGAGAAGTGGAACATGATATGATTGAGTGGCAACAGGACTTGACTTATCAAGAGCATCCGAGCCGCATTCTTGATCAGTCTGAACGTCGAACCCGCAACAAGACGGTCAAGTTCCTCAAGGTTCAGTGGTCGAATCATTCTGAAGAGGAGGCCACTTGGGAACGCGAAGATCGCCTTCGTGAAGAATACCCCGATCTTTTCCCCTCTACCGCTTAAATTCTCGGGACGAGAGTTCTTGTAGTGGGGGAGATTTGTAACACCCTCAGTGTCATGTAACAGTAATCACTTTTGATTAATGATAATTACTGTTGCTAATCTCACTTTGAGCATCTTTGCATTTGATCATTCCAAAAATCCTTTTGGTTGATATTAAAAACAAAGTGATAAATAAAACTTTGTCCAAAACTTGTGGAACCAATTTTGTTGAATGCCTAAAATTAAGTGGACCATGTTAAACCAACATTGGATATTTATTGCAATATTTAAATATTGCAAACAATTCAAACCAGTGCTAAAACAATCCCTTTCATCAGTTGCATATACAAAACAAATATTAAATAATTTTATAAAAGCTTCAAACTTTTTGTAGCAGTAGTCTAAAATGCAACAATAATATTGGAGCAGGTTACAAGTTTTACAAAAATGTTAAATCAACTAGAATAATTAAAAACAAAAAAGACAAATAAAAGAAAACAAAAATAAATAAAAACCCTATCTACCGCAAAGGGGCGAGGCCCACCCTTTTTTTTCCCTCCCCTCCCCCCACGGCCCAGCCCACCTGGCCCGCCCTGGCCATCGTCTCCTACCTCCGTATAGGGGAGGCGTGGCGTCCATCCCCTGGCCAGGACGCGGCCACGGACGCCGTGGCGGCCATCCAGGCAACCTCCGGCGGGGTTAAAGGCCCCCCCATGCCCGTGCCCCCTCTAGAAACCCTAGCTCCCCCCATCTGTTCCCCCCTCCGTCCCTGCGGCCCCTCCCGCTTGAGCAGGGCGCTCGTCGTCGCTACTGCCGTGGTCGCGCCACCGCGCCGCCATGGCCAACGGCCGTTGGAGACCGCACCACCGTGTCTAGGGTGCTCCTCGCGGAGGACTCCCTCGCCCCAGGCAAGCCTTTGTCACCGGCGTCCACGGCATCAAGCGAATCGCGCCTTCTTCCCCCTCCACGGCCGCCTCGCCATTGCTGGAGACCCGCTCCGCTCTAGAGCTCCTCCGCCTCTCCCGTCCTCCCCATCAAGCTCCTGGTGAGCTCCAGATTCTCCCCGGTCTACTCGCGCTCGATCCCGTGCCGTAGAACGCCGCCGCGCCTTAGGTGTGCTCCGGTCGCCGCCGGTGGTGGTCGTGGCCGCCGTTTTGGTCGTCCCCGTGGCCCAACGAGTTCCCCATCGTGTGTGCAACACTTGGCTCGATCGATTCCTCCCCTCGGTGCCTTGTTTGGACGCCGGAGCTGACCGCTACATCGCCGTGCACCCCCCTGTTCTTGCCGTCGGCGAGCACAGGCTCGGGCCAGTGGGGATTGGTTCGCTGACTGGTGGGCCTGGGATGGTTAAGATTAGGGGCTAATCCCCAATTAGACATAACCCCCTCCTTAATTAAAACTGATTAGAGAAAAGAAAAAACTGTTTAGTTAATAGGTTCAATGACACATGGGCCCCATCTGTAAGTCCTTTTGTTTTATTAAAATAAATTGTTGTTGAGAGTATGACATGTGGGCCCTGGCATTTTTCTAATTAAATTAAAATGATTTATCACACTGTGAGGTTGATAGTGGGGCCCCACTTGTCAGTGTTGACTGGTCAAACCTCATATGGACAATGTTTATTTATTTAATTAAATAAATTCTAAAAATGTTATAAAATGATTTAAATTTGGAAATTCAATATCTTTTAAACCGTAAGTCAGATTCAAAATCTTTATACATGAAAATTGATCAGAAAATTGTAAAGAATACGAATACGCTATCTTTATACCAACCACCCCCCTCTAACATACCGAACATCGACATCCCCCCCTCCGGGTCGTCTGTCCGATGATTTGTCCGGTACTGATAAAGTATCCGGATGAATTTATTCCGAACACGAAAGTTGTCCGGAATGGTTCAACTAGTACGGATACATCACCCATACGTTTGTCGGATGTCCACGACACCTCCGACATGATCTGTCCCCCTCCGGACACAATGTCCGGTAATCACCCGGAACTGGCAGTTCATCCCCGGATGAATTTCCGTTCCGAGCAATGTGTATCGTACAACGTTAGAGCATCGTTAACATTTCATATGTCATGTCTTGTATTTGTATTGCTATTATTGTCGTGTATTTATTGTTTCTCCCCCCTCTTTTATTGACCGGTAGTCTCGACGTCCGCTGCTGATGCCCCTGTGATCGACTACTTCGTCGACGACCGTACCTCTACCATCGAGCTTACAGGCAAGCAGAGCCATTTCCTTCCCAGATATCGCCTATCTTTCCGTACTTTCTTGCACTAGGCATATGCTGCTGTTGTTACGTTATAATCCTACTCAATTGCATGGCCTGTTTTTGTCGCCCCTTGATGTACCTTCTGTTGGCCCATGCTGCCTATTATATATATTATATTCAGCAGTGAACCCTGCGCCTTGTTAGTCAATAGGATTAGATAGCGGGCCGTGATCACTCTGGGATGATCGCGGATACGATCCATTACAACTGCTACAGGTACGGTTCAGAGCAGACACCGACTCAGCCCCCTACGTCGGATCTGCCGAGCCACCTCAAGTGTGAGCGATCGGGGAGAAATCCCCGTACTCCACTCGTGGTCGACTCTGTATATCCGTCTTAGGGTTCTGAACCACGGTTGTCCTTACAGGTAAGGAGTCGGGTGACCCAACGGTGCCCGCGCAGGTTATCTTAGCGGAACGACAGGTCAGGTGTATTCCACCGGTGTGTGGCGGGCCTGGTACTGTTCATGGCCGAAGGATTTCCTGTTGTACGAAAGTCGAGCTCTACCATGAGCAAACGCGAGACAAGGTAAGGAGACGGTTCACCTTGTTGGTAACCGCACGAGTTGGTGGGACGACAGGGCAGGCACCGACGTTACTGGTGGTCCTGACTGCTGTCGTTGTCCGCGACTCATTCAGTAAGGGGCAAAGATAACGGTTGTCTCGACAGAAAAATAATAAAATGCTTAACGGGTTCGGCGGATGACTTGAGTAGCCTTTTTGGCTTGTACGCACTACCTATACGTGGGATTACGCGTTTGGGCGCCTCCGCAATGTAGCCTCGTTCGAAAGCTCTGAAAGACGTCCAGTTCAGCATTGCGGCAGGGAAGGATCGCGCTGCGGTGTTGGAATTCACCCTCCTCGCAACGATCCGGAGAGCGAGGGGTGATAGGCCCATGACCCCCTTGCACTTAGGGCTGTAGACCGGCGGGGACCTCTCTGATGAGTCGTAGGATGGACTGCGTTGTGTCGGATAGCCTCGGTGGGGTGCTCCCTAACCAGGTGTACGCCACCCTGGAGATCCGAGCGTGTAGTGTCACACTAGTACACCCCTGCAGGGAAGATTAATCTATCGATAGCCGTGTCCACGGTAACAGGACGCTTTATGCGGAAGCCAGATCCTATCACTACAAACTATTACTATTAAACTGTTGGTTCCGGGTTTTCTTCCTCGCGGGGATGTCGAGGAGGGGAACTCGGAGGCATTGCTATTATTACAACTTATTATTATACAATGCTGCAGCAACTTCTGCTGCATTGTTACTTTATGCTTTATATAAACTGTTGGCTGATTCTTGCCTCATGCTGCAAGACTCGTCGGAAGATGCTAGTCTTCGATAGGCCTAGCTTCTTACCCTTATTCTGATTTCTACCTTGCAGTCCACTATATACAGCCTCCCTTTTCCATTTGATACATGCATAAATGCTTAGTAGCGGACGTAAGACTCGCGGGTATGCTAGATACTCACCCTTGCTTTATTTCCCCTTTTCGCTTTGCCTGATCGGCCGCTGCAGTCGACGTTGGAGCCCAAGAGCAGGAGATTCCAGGAGGAGCCTACTACGACGTCGAGTTCCCGTTGACTAGGAGTAATTCGGTGGATCCCAGGCAGGAGGCCTCGCCTTTTCGATCTGTACCTTTGATGTTATTTGTGCTAGCCTTCTTCAGGCAAAACTTGACTAACTATGTTTGTACTCAGATATTATGATTGTATGACTTATGTATTCGGGTCCGTGTGACCCCACTTCATTGTAATATATTTGGTTATCCTTTTGTGTTTAGTGTTGTGCTGTGATATTCTCACCGTGGCACCTTGATCTCGATCATGTACCCTGCGTGTATGATTACTGTACATGATCGTAAATCGAGGGCGTCACACGACGTGTGGTAGGACTGACGGGTTCGCCACGCTGAGCGCGTGGTTCAAGATTTCGTCCGAATCAGAGGTCGTATGGACTCCCGGCGGTCAGAAACGTGGAGTATCAGACGCGCGAGAGAGAAACTGGGGAATTTGCGTAAACCTGCCATCCAGGCCAGCCTATATAAAGCACACCACTCTCCCTAGCCCTTCTAGGGTTACCCCCATGTAAAATTTGCAGCCACCCCCCTCACAATTTTTTTGATCTGCCCAAACCAGCCTCCAAAAATTTGAAACCCTAGCCCCTAGCCATCCAGGACCGTCAGATCTGTGATCTGAGGACCCTTGAGGTGCCACGTCACCCCGGAGAGCTCCACAGCCAGCACCAGGACGCCCCGGGCCCCGCAACACTGAGGTCTGTCGCCACGGGCCGCATCGGGCCCGATCTATGGGCCTCCTCCCGTGGTGGTCGCCATCGCACCGACGAGCCGCTCGCCGCCGCCAACCTCGCCGTCGGTCGCCTCTCCTCCACCGCGCCTCTTCCTCAACCTCCTCTCTCTCGGCGTCACATCCCTCTCCTCGTCCCGCAGGTCCATCGGCGCTGCCCCGCGCCATGGGAGCTACTGCAGCGGCCCGCGAGCCGCCAGAGCCGCCTTGGCCGCGCCTGAGCCCGCGGTAGACGCCGCCTCGCCTGCGGCCTTCACCAACGGCGACCTCGGCCGCACCGCGCCCGATTTGCCTCCCCCCGGCCTCGTCCCGCCCTCACTCTTCCACGCCGGAGCCAGTGACCGCCGCCGCCATCAGGCCACCTGCGCCGGCGCCCCGGGTCGGGATCGGGAGGACCCGATCCGGCCACCTCCGACCGCCACGTGGGCCGGCCCAGCGTGCCCGTCGACCTGCGTGGTCCAACTACACTTGAGCGGCCCGCGTCCTTCCTCTCGCCCTAGGCGAGCCGCAGCTACGCATCACCACCCCTGTGAACTGGGCAAAGGCCCATTGCGATCTAGCCCGAATTCCTCCCTCTGTTTTTTTCTAAGTCCCCATATTTCTAATGTCTGTTTACTATTTTGAGGCGGTGTTTGCGGTAGATCTAGACCTCGTATGAACTTGCGCCCAAAATGAGAAGTGCTCAGTTTTGTGTGCTCTACTATTTTGCTTTAGTGACTTAATTGATTTGAGGCCATCTAGTTGATATAAATCACTGTTGAAGTGGGCACCAGATTGTTTACTTCTGCTGATGTTATTTTATTCAAAGTTTGATTGTTGCTTGTGTCACATCCATGAGGCCTATGCTATTGATTCTTTCTGGTATGTGTTAAGCATCGTATGTACTTCATTTAGATGCATTCCTTTGTCATGTTTTCCTGCTGTAGATATCTTATATCTTGCTCCAAAGTGGTGACCCTGTTAACATGTGTTGTTGTTTATATAAAGTTGCTACTTTGATGCCTTATAGTTAGTGACCGATGCCTTATATGCTTTAGCTCCAATGTAATTATTTGCTCCTTGTTATGTGTACTTTGATGAAATGAGTTGCTTTGCCATAATATCCTTGTTGTTCATATAGTTATTGAGCTCCCAAGGTGCAATCCTACTGTTTGTTGTCACATGCCCTAATTTTCACTAAGTCCCTAGACCAGTAGTATTTTCTTGCTTTTTTGCATGAGTTACAATTACTTGTTCCTGATGCTCATATACATGAAACCTTGTTGCCATGCCTTCCTTGTCATGCCTACTGCAATTCCATGTCATTTTGATGTAGCTTTGCATTCAGTAGCTAATTGTTTCATTGCTCTAAAGTGTCCTACCTGATGTTAACAACATGTACCCGTAAATTGTGATGCTTATATCTTTTTAACCATAACTCCGTTTGGAGTCTTCTTTACATGTAACTTGACTAGGATTTCATGTACTTTGTGTTTATGCTATTGTTTGCTATTGTTAACCAACTTAAAATATGGTTTACGGCAGAACAGTACCAAATGCTTTAATTATCGTGGGGTACTTAGTGGAATGCCATGTTTAGGATTTTGCCTCACTCAAATTGAATAGCATAGATAGTTTACTTTGTGCTTCACCTCTTGTCATGTTTGTGTGATATACCATGCTTGAGTGATATACCATGCTTGAGTGATATGCCATGTTAAAAACCTTTGCTCATGTTGTGTAGCTAATCAACTTGAAACGATGACATATGTGCGTTATCGTCGTGTGTGAAGAATACTCCACTTAACCTGTTAGTAACCGCTCTCGACGATAGATGTGATACCGTAGTGTGTGGTCTCGTGTTGCCTTCTTGTTGATTCTTGCTCGTGATTGCTTCGTATTAATAGATGCTTGCTCGTCGATTGCCTTTTCCAGTGTTTCCTTCTTGTGTGCTTCCGCGGGTACTTCGGAGATGATGTGAATTTGCGATCGACTATACCTTCGACTTCGTCTTCTCATCAGGTAAGGGGGGGCATATATCATTCTTATAACTTTCAGCTCACTTGCGCCTAGGTATAGGATAGAACGATTTCTTGATCCTACCACCTCATATTGATGCCTCTCAAATAAACTCAAATAGACATGTCCTCCACATGCCAGCAAACCTTGTTCGGCTATGTTACTATTGCTCGCTGCTCAGCCACTGCTTAGTATGGATGCTAGGATGCTATCAACTGTTTATCCTGTTACTCCTTGGTTTGGGATATCACACTATTATATTGTTGTGGATTATATGATTATTATAATGTTGACTATACTCGACGAAGGATTGAAGGTCTAGGCTATCCCGCCCCAATGCTTTGTTCCATTCAAGTCACCTAGGACCCGAGTTCCAGGTACTATGTGTCTTGACGAGCGTTCCTAACCGCGTGTGGGATGCTATGGGGTCCCCTCTTCTTACCTACCTAGCTCCAAACATTTCTAGTGGTGGCCCAAGCTGATTTACCATTTGAAAATTGTGTGTGTGACTGGTGAGCTCCCAGCATATTTTAAACAACTTGGGCGAGCGGAGACATGGTTTCTCTTGTTGGTCCACACTGGTGAGCTAGGGGGCTGCCCACATGTGAGGGGATCAGTTAACTCGACCTTAGCCTTATGGAAGAGTCCGATCCGAGAGCGTGGCCGGCTTATGGATTGGGTGTCGACTCCGCGGGGGCCACCCAGATTTGTTCGTTGTTAGTTAGAGGGATTATGACGTCCAGATCTCTCGGAACAACTCTTTAATGAATTTCTTTAACGGGACCGACTGAGAGAGCTGGCGTACATGCGGAGCTTATAATGGGCAGTTGGTACACCCCTGCTGGGTTAAATCTTTTCAAGAAGCCGTGTCCACGGTTGTGGACGACTTGAGACCTACTCCTTTGTTCATAGACAACAACAACTGAGTTAATCTTAATAAACTTGATCAACACGTGTGTGCCTTGACTGCTTCTTCTTCGTCGGGATGCGAAGGGGAGGACAAGGATAGGATAGGTATTATGCTTGCGTAAGTAGATGATAGCAAGACTTGTTTGAGGCGATTCCTCATCGACTGCTTGGTTCTCATCTTACTCTAAAATAGATCGTTAGCCACTCATATATTTCTAGTGCGGCTGCAACCTCAACCAGTACCCCCATCTTACCGTGAGAAGTTAGTTACAAGACTTGTTGATATAGCTCACCCCTTCTTTTCTCTTTTACGCACGTTATGCAAACGATGTTGGACTTCAGAAGAGCTCGACGACCCTTCTACTGGACGCCTTCGCGGAGACTTGACGACGACTAGTTAGGAGGATCCCGGCGGAGAGCCTAGACCCGTGTGGTTACGGGAATGGTGTGTTTTACCTTTGCCACCTTGGCATATGATTGTAGTCTATCTTAGACTTGTATCTTCCGCTGATGTAATGTATTAAGGCAGTTGTATGCCAATTGTATGAGATGTTGTATGCATGTAGTTGTAATGTTGTGATATCATGTTGGAAATCCGGGTCATATGGCTTCGTCATATGCCGCGGTGGGACCGATATGTGCTTCGTCCCCGGATCTGGATGGAAACATCTAGATCTAGAATAGTACCACATATCGGACGTTACAACTTGGTATCAGAGCCTTACCGACCGTAGGATCCTTTTTCTGGCCGAAGTCGAGTCTAGACAAAAACTATTTTGTAGTTACTAATATAGTTATCAGAGAGTAGGATTATTTTTCCTCCTTACCAATGCTCTGGTCACGACAAGTGTCGTAAGTGTTTTAATCTCGCCTTATCCTCTTTCAAACATTAGGATCTCGAGGGTGTGGAGTTTCAGAATAGTTACAATGCCTTTCTTGCAGCGTATTGTCTCGATTCCGATCTCAGGTTTGTGAAATCCTTTAGTACCTTTAGTCTATCCGACTCGTCTTTACATCTTGCTCATCCGTTGACTTCAGTCCTCTTTCCTAGTATCCTCATGATTTGAGTGAGAGTACTTCCCTTGATCATCGTTTTGAATTGTCATTCTTCCTCTTGATCTCCTGATGGCTTCGTTCTTCGACGTCGCCATCTCCCTGCGGAATGTTTCTCGACGGAAGTTCGTCGTCGACATGGAGCAGAGTCCCTTGTTGGTGGTGTTGAAGATCGTTGACTCTCTTTTCTCTCCACTCCTCTCCCCCGGATCGTCGAGGATCTCGGGACGAGATCCCTTGTTGGTGGTGTTGTATTGTAAAAGCCCGGAAATTCCACCCTAATTAAAAATTTTGTTCGTTGTTTTATTTTGTTGATTGCTATAATTGTTTACAGTATTTAATTCGCCAGTTTATTAATCGGTGAATATTTCCCCCCTCTTTCTCGTAACGGCATGCATGACCGAACCTTTTTCCGAAATGGCACACGACCTTTGCGACACCGGGTTCACCCGAGAACCGTTGCAACTTTCGGCACTGGACCAACCATTGCCATCAGAATGAAAAACCCCGTTTATTTAATAAACGGATTATTTTATTGGGCGCCGGAAAAATGTTCTCTGAACGGTACCGAAGTGAGGTAGGACTGACGGGCTCGAGGCGCTAAGCGCGTGGTTCAAGATTTCGTCTGAATCGGCGGTCGTATGGACTCCGGGCGGCCGCGAGAGAGAAATCGGGGGCATTTGTGTAAACATGCCATCCAGGCCAGCCTATATAAAGACCATCACTCTCCCTAGCCCTTCTAGGGTTTCCCCATGTAAAATTTGTAGCCACCCCCTCACAATTTTTAAATCTGCCCAAACCAGTCTCCAAAAATTCGAAACCCCCGGAGAGCTCTACAACCACCACCAGGACACCCCGGGCCACGCGGACCTGAGTTTCGCCGCCGCGGGCCGCACCGGGCCCAATCTGGGCGCCTCCCAGGGCCGCACCGGCGAGCCGCTCGCCATCGTCGCCTCTCCTCCACCCGCGCCTCTTCCTCTCCCTCCTCTCTCTCGGCCTCACCTCCCTCTCCTCCTCCCGCAGGTCTTCCGGCGGTACCACGCGCCATGGGAGCCATTGCAGCAGCCAGTGAGCCGCCTTGGCCACGCCCGAGCCCGCGGTCGTCGCCACCTCGCCCGCGGCCTTCACCGACGGCGACCTCGGACGCACCGCGCCCGATCTGCCTCCCTCCGGCCTCGTCCCGCCCTCGCTCTCCCTCGTCGGAGACGGCGACCGCCGCCGCCAGCAGGACACCTGCGCCGCCGCCCCGGGTCGGGATCGGGAGAACCCGATCCGGCCACCTCCGACCGCCACGTGGGACGACACAGCGCACCCCTCGACCTGCGCGACCCAACATCACCTGAGCGGCCCGCATCCTTCCTCTCGCCCAAGGCGAGCCGCAGCTACGCATCGCCACCCCTCCAAACTGGGCCAAGGCCCATGGTGAGCTAGCCCGAATTGTTGATACGTCCCAAACGTATCTATAATTTCTGCTTGCTCCATGCATATCTTGATCTATGTGGTTTCTCTCTCTCCCATGATGTGATCTTTGTTGTGATCATAAGCTATGTTAATCTAGGGTGATCCCATGATATTTCCCCTTCCTCTATGTATTGGATTGATGTACTCAATTGATCTTATCTAGTATAATCTCCGAGACCAAGGTGACAGCGGTTTATTGGACATGGGTTAGAAGAATATTATCATGAGTGATTTCCTCTTTTGTGTGTGGATTGAAGATTGAGAGTCTCTTGGTGCTTGTCTTTGACTATCCTTTAGATATGTTGTGGTGAATGTGGTACTCTCTTTGGATGGTCGCGGTGACATTGGGAAATCCATAGATTGAGAACTACGAACTCTGAGGTGTGCTTTTGTAGCCCTACACAATTCTCGTCCGCTCTTGACCACAAAGGAATGACCTCCGAGTACGTCTCCATTGCATGTTTTATGGGAAATATCATGTGATTAGACTATGTTAATGTTGTTGGGAGTTTCCACTAGTGAAAGTATGAAGCCTAGGCCTTGTTTCCATCATTGTTACACCGTTTGCACTCACTTTTGTTACTTGTTTCTTTTCTGCACTTTTTATTACATATTTATATTATTTCGTTTTATCACACCTATCACCCATATTTTACCATCTCTTCGCCGAACTAGTGCACCTATACAACTCCTAGTTGTATTAGGTGTGTTGGGGACACAAGAGACTTCTTGTATCTTAATTGCAGGGTTGCTTGAGAGAGATCATCTTCAACCTCTACTTCCCTGAGTTCGATAAACCTTATATCATCCACTTGAGGGAAATTGCTGCTGTCCTACAAACCTCTGCGCTTGGAGGCCCAACATAGTCTACAAGAATAGAAGCGTGCGTAGACATCAATTGCTCCCTCTGTTTTTTTCTAAGTCCCCATATTTTGTTGTATGTTTACTGTTTTGAGGTGGTGTTTGCGGTAGATCTATGCCTCGTATGAACTTGCGCCCAAAATGAAAAGGGCTAAGTTTTGTGTGCTCTACTGTTTTGCTTTAGTGACTTAATTGATTTGAGGCCATCTAGTTGATGTAAATCACTGTTGAAGTGGGCACCATATTGTTTACTGCTGCTGATGTTATTTTATTCAAAGTTTGATAGATGCTTGTGTCACATCCATAAGGCCTATGCTATTAATCCTTTCTTGTATGTTTTAAGAATCATGTGTACTTAATTTAGATACATTCCTTTGTCATTTTTTCCTGCTGTCGATATCTTATATCTTGCTCCAAAGTGGTGAACCTGTTAACATGTGCTACTGTCTATATAAAGTTGCTACTTTGCTGCCTTATAGTTAGTGACCGATGCCTCATATGCTTTAGCTCCAATGTAATTATTTGCTCCTTGTTATGTGTACTTTGATGACATGCTTTGATTTTCCATGATATCATTTTTGTACGTATATTTGTTGAGCTCCCAAGGTGCAACCCTGCTGTTTGCTGTCACCTGCCCTGATTTTCACGAAGTCACTAGACCAGTAGTATTTTCTTGCTTTTTGCATGAGTTACAATTACTTGTTCCTGATGCTCATATACATGAAACTTTGTTGCCATGTCTTCCTTGACATGCATACTTCAATTCCATGTCATTTTGATGCATGTTTGCATTCAGTAGCTAATTGTTTCATTGCTCCAAAGTGTGCTACCTGATTTAACATCATGTACCCGTAAATTGTGATGCTTGTATCTTCTTAACCGTAACTCCGTTTGGAGTGTTCCTTACATGTAACTTGACTAGAATTTCATGTACTTTGTCTTTATGATATTGTTTTTTTGTTGTTAACCAACTTAAAATATGGTTTAGGGCAGAACAGTACCAAATGCTTTAATTGTCGTGGGGTACTTAGTGGAATGCCAT
The DNA here is from genome assembly GCA_950022295.1 of Bromus sterilis. NCBI lineage: Eukaryota > Viridiplantae > Streptophyta > Magnoliopsida > Poales > Poaceae > Bromus > Bromus sterilis. Next base: position 284,819,597 of record OX465597.1, read on the forward strand.
GTTTAGGATTTTGCCTCACTTAAATTGACTAGTATAGGTAGTTTACTTTGTGCGTCACCTCTTGTCATGTTTGTGTGATATGCCATGCTTGAGTGAGATGCCATGTTAACAACCTTTGCTCATGTTGTGTAACTAAAAAACTTGAACCGATGATAAATGTGCGGTATCGTCGTGTGTGACGAATACTCAACTTAACCTGTTAGTAACCGCTCTCGACGATAGATGTGATACCGTAGTGTGTTGTCTTGTGTTGCCTTCTTGTTGATGCTTGCTCGTGATGAAAAAATTACTTACACGCGTGATGATAAACCCATAGCAACTGTCTAATCTACACTTAATTACTTACATGTATAAAACACGTCCGGTTAGATGACAAAATTTCAGTGACACGGTAAAGCACACGGATCGTGTTCTACAACCGTTTGCTTAACCTATACCCTGCGAAATCGTCATTGCTTTCTGATTGGCCAGAACGCAGAGCCACGGATCCCACGCCCTGCATCGTCCAATGCGCACGGTTCGAACGGTCGCAAATGAACCAACATCATGCTGATGCTGTTCCGGTGAATATTGTATTTAACTCTTTTTTCCGACTTGTAAGTGCAAAAAAAGTTCAAAAATACCAAAATAACAAGGAATGCGTCTAAATTTGAAGGCATATCACGTATACGTGTGGCAGTTGTGAACAATAATCAACCACAATTGACGAAGTAACGATACAATCTACTTGTAACCCGAACATTTCACAACTCGTTCCATACATATCGAAATCATGGTCCTTCATGTGAGATGCCCCCGTTTGTAAGGCGATTGCATGATAGCCTTTCTCAAAATGTCTGAATGTTTTACCACATCATGGTTTTACCTTCTCACGGTGCCACGCAAAGTCTCGTGTATTTCCGAGCGATTCTCAATTTTTGTGATTTTTTTGTAATTTAAAAACCACCAAACTCAATTTTTCACGATCGAAAGACGTGACCGAGTTCCAGCAAGTTCACTCTAATCCCACGTTGTGTGCTGCAAGTTGACCCGAGGGCAAATACATGATATTTCAGCACAAATTTGGTCAAATTTCGTTGCACTCGTAGTTCAAATGCAAATAAATTCATATCGAGTGCACATGAAACTGATTTAGCGACATATATCAAACGGAAGATGAAAATGACAAAAAAACCATAGGTCCAGTGAAAAATAAACCAATAGCAACTGTCTAATATACACTTAATGACTTACATGTATCAAACACGTCCGGTTAGATGAAAAAATTCCGGTGACATGGTAAAGCACACGGTTCGTGTTCTACAACCGTTTCCTTAACCTATACCCTGCAAAATTCGCCGTTGCGTTCTGCTTGGCTAGAATGCAGCACCACGGATCGCATGCCCTGCACCGTCCAATGCGCACGGATCAAATGGTCGCCAATGAACCAACATCATGCAGCTACAGTTCCGGTGGATATTGTATTTACATCTTTTTTCCGGCTTGTAAGTGCTAAAAACGTTTATAAATACCAAAATAACAAGCAATGCATCCAAATTTGAAGGCATATCACGTATAGATGCGTGGCAGTTGTGAAAAAAAAATCAACCACGATCGACAATGTAACAATAGAATCTACTTGTAACCTGAACATTTCACCACTCGTTCCATACATTTCGAAACCATGGTCCTTCATGTTAGATGCCCCCGTTTTCAAGGCGATCGCATGATAGCCTTTCTCAAAATGTCTGATTTTTTTGCCACATCATGGTTTCACCTTCTCACGGTGCCACGCCATCTCTCGTGTATTTCCGAGCGATTCTCATTTTTTTTTATTTTTTTGTAATTTAAAAACCACCGAACTCAATGTTTCACGATCGAAAGACGTGGCCGGGGTGCAGCAGTTCACTCCAATCCCACGTTGTGTGTTTCAAGTTAACCCAAGAGCAAATACATGATATTTCAGCACACATTTGGTCAAATTTCGTTGCACTCGTAGTTCAAATGCAAATAAATTCATATCGAGTGCACATAAAACTGACTTAGCGCCATATATCAAATGGAAGATGAAAATGAAAAAAAAATCATAGCTCTAGTGTAAAATAAACCCATAGCAACTGTCTAACACTTAATGACTTACATGTATCGAACACGTCCGGTTAGATGACAAAATTTCTGTGACACGGTAAAGCGGACGGTTCATGTTCTACAACCGTTTTTTTAACCTATACCTGGGAAATTTGTCGTTGCGATTTGACTATCCAGAACGTAGCAGCACAGATCGCACGCCCTGCACCGTCCAAAGCGCACGGATCGAACGGTCGCCAATGAACCAACATCATGTTGCTGCAGTTCCAGTGGATATTGTATTTAACTCTTTTTTTCAGGTTGTAAGTGCAAAAAAAGTTTGTAAATACCAAAATAACTAGGAATGCATCCAAATTCGAAGGCATATCACGTATAAACGCGTGGCAGTTATGAAAAAAAAATCAACCACAATCGACGAAGTAACGATACAATCTAATTGCAACCCGAATATTTGATCACTCGTTCCATACATATCGAAACCATGGTCCTTCATGTGAGACGCCCCCGTTTTCAAGGCGATCACATGATAGCATTTCTCAAAATGTCTGAATTTTATACCACATCATGGTTTTATCTTCTCGCGGCGCCACGCAAAATCTCGCGTTTTTCCAAGCGATTGTCAATTTTTTTGTTTTCTTTGTAATTTAAGAACCACCGAACTCAATGTTTCACGATCGAAAGACTTGACCGAGGTGCAAAAAGTTCACTACAATCCTATGTTGTGTGCCGCAAGTTAACCTGAGAGTACAAACATGATATTTCAGCACACATTTGGTCAAATTTCGTTGCACTCGTAGTTCAACTGCAAATAAATTCATATCGAGTGCACATGAAACTGATTTAGCGCCATATTTCAAACACACGATTGTTTGAACAAATCTGTGTGGGATAGTCACCCTATTACGGACGCCCGGAACAACCTTACCATGTTCGATCTCTATCACCACACCTACCCCGAGTGTTTGGAACTTAAAGAGAGGTGGCTCAAAATTTCGGTGACGAGGGGTTCCATATGGATAGTTTCCCCTGTATGGCACACGTTTATCGAAAGGAACTGTGTGCAATGTATGTTTCCCCCTCTCAAGTTTTCAGATTCCATGAGAAATTTGCAGCATCCGCACCTTATGTGTGCATTTCAGCCTTCTTCCCCCCACCCCAGCCCCCAAACCACTCATAGCCCCCCTCCTCCTTGGCCGCCGCCACCATCTGCTCCGAGCTGCCGCCCTCCTCTCTTTCTTATACGGTAAACCACCGAGCTACATCCCTTCCTCGTACCATATGCGTACATGGATCCAGCGAAACACCCTCTTCCATCCATATCCCCTCACCCTACCCCAAAGAATCGCCGCCTAAGAATTTCCACATATAACCTTGAGCTCGAGGAGGTAGATGTGGTCGTTGATAGTCATCTCCCAGCCGCACTAGCTGGCTCGGCATATCGGATCCCGGTGTATTCCTTCCTTGTACCCCCGGACGAACACCTCACCGCGGTTGCGGCCGAGTGGGGTGCCTACTTTGCCAGGCTGGAGTGTATAAACCAGCGTGCATGTGTCTTTCTTCATCTGCTGCATTCTGGTCTCGACATCGAGCTCGTAAATAGCGACGGCTTGACAAGGGCTATGACATAGATGAAGTCTCCAAACTTTGATCTATTGGATGGCCTCCCTCTGATCTCGTCGAGCGCTCAGTGAAGAACATGCGATGCATGTACCCCTGGGAGCCCCTTTTGCTGTTTAGGAAAGCCGCTTGCAGAACCGGTGGCTCGACATCACAAACCACCAAGTCAGATCTGTTCAACAACTACATCCACGAGGAGGGCACCAACGACGTGTCCTCTCCCAAGGGGAAGAAGTTGTTTAAATTACTATCTTTATCAAAATAGCTAACAAAGTTTGTTCTTGGGTAAGCATTTCCAGGGATGAAAATAGTAAACATATCTCTTTGCACCAATGCCATTTTAATGTCCATATGTAGGTATCAACTAGTCTATTATTCTCTTTATGTTGGGTTGATGATGCAATGACATGTTCAACTATGTTGTGTTTGGCTATGTAATGCATGATCTGCTAAAAAATTGGTTCTTGGGCAATCATTTCTGGGGATGAAAATCATAAACATATCTCTTTGCAACTCATTCCAAGTTTCTAAATGTTGCCAATATCATCTACCTATTCACTGATATTGATGCCATGATATGTTAAACTATGACGTGTTTATCTGTGTTAGATATTTAGGTATCAACTAGTCAGTTTGATTCCACCAATACCATTTAATGTCTATATTTAGGTATCAACTAGTATGCTATGCTCCTTCTATTGGTTTGATGATGCACTGACATGTTCGACTATGCTGTGTTTGGCTATGTAATGCATGATCCGCTAAAAAACTTTGTTCTTGGGTAAGCATTTTTGGGGATGAAAATCATAAACATATCTCTTTGCAACTCGTTCCAAGTTTCTAAATGGTGCTAATATTATCTACATATTCACTGATATTGATGCCATGATATGTTAAATTATGATGTGTTTTCTGTGTTATGCACACTGATATTTAGGTATCAACTAGTCAATTTGATTCCACCAATACCATTTAATGTTTATATTTAGGTATCAACTAGTCTGCTATGCTCCTTCTGTTGGTCTAATTATGCAATGACATGTTCAATTATGCTGTGTTTGACTATGTAATGCATGCTCTCATAGTATTTAACTAATAACAAATACTTGTTAGAACAACTATATTTGGTTGTCATCACTCATGGTCTAGTTAACACAGTTTTCACTTTTCTTTCAGTTGCTTTACTATCATATTGATCTTCAAAATCAAACTATCTTTCTTACTGTCATGATTTGAAAAGAGAGCAACATGGACGCCGAACGGTGACTTGTTTCTTACTGTCATTTGCATTTATCTCTCTCACCCAAAATGGTTTACCCAAAATCAAGTCTGGTCCGTGCATAACGGTATTCTTCTCTTGTGAGAACCTTTAATGCTCTTTTGACTGCTCTTTGGGACCATGGCAAACGGTGCGACATTACAGGATTAGTTAGTCTCCACCATATATCTAGAAGGATCAAGTGAATCCACATACAGTATCTCTCAGGTGTGTTATACAAGGTCCTTACTAGAGCTGGGTATCGTTATGCACAGATAAATAACTTGGTTCTTGGGTAAGCATTTTTGGGGAAGAAAATCATATACATACCTCTTTGTAAATCATTCCAAGTTTCTAAATGGTGCTAATATGATCTACTTATTCATTGACACCGATGCCATGATATGTTAAACTTTGATCTTTTGGCCTCTGTTATTCATACTGAAATTTAGGTATGAACTATCCAGTTCGATTCCACCAATACCATTTTTAATGTCTATATTTGCTTCTTTCCAATCCCCATCTAGTTAACATGATTCCCTACTTTTATCTATGTTCCTTCCCCTTGGATATTAAGCTACACAATCAAACTATCTTTTTACTGCCATGATCTGCCATGAACTATGTTGTGTTTCTTTCTTATGCATAATGTGATATTTAAGTATTAATAAATACTCAGTTAAACTTCACCAATACCAGTTTTAATCACCGTAATTGGTTGTTGTCAATCATGTTCCAGTTAACATGCTTTTCTAATTTTTTGATAGAAGGACTATAAGGGAACCCCCCACAGTTTAATAAGTGCAACAAACCCAAATTGCAAGTACCGTGCCTTGAACTTTGGTGGGTGGGAAGGCATCAGCCCCTTCCCACCACTAGGCTATGCCTTAGTCTTCCATGCTTTTATATTTTCATTCCGTTTCTTTACCATCATGTTAAATGCTCACATCCGAACAATCTATACTGTGATTAATTTTGATTTATCTCATTCTGTGTTTATCCACCAAAACAATGGTTCAGTTTTACCCCTTCCTTTACCAGGATCTTAAAACCTAACAATCAATATATCTTTCATAGTCTGATGATTTGTATCCCAATCTGTACTTATGCAGGAAAAACAATGGGAGATGCCGTTGTTCAGCATCGAGGTTAGTTTCATCCCATGGCCTTTATTGCCTCATTCCACAAGTACATAATATATTTTAATTGTTTAGTGGTTGCTTCTATAGGTACATACATCAGGGGTTTAGATCAACACTTCGACCCTTTTTGCGTATGGGGTAATGAAATGTTCATGACCGATCGCACGGTGAGGAAACTAAAAAATATTGTTAGGAAAAAGAGACAGGAGATAAGAATTAACCTCTTTGTCTATTCTTTATCCAAGACAACTGTGAACTTCAGGATGGTAAGAACTACGCAACCTTCCTTTTTCATGCTCATATTGAGTTGTTAGTCATCACTCACCAGTATCTGAATGTAATAATTTTCAGTGGTTCCCAAAGCAGTTTACTCAAGATTACCTAGAAAACTCCATGCTTGGTGCGAAGGCAACCAAAATAAAAGTCTATCACCCAAACTACCATGAAGACGGTCTACACGTCTTCCTGAAGTCTGTGAAGGATGTACGGGAGGTCATCACAAGAGGTTGGACCAAAGTTGTGCGTGCCTTCCGCATGAAGGAGTGCACAATATGGGCATTCCTCTTCTGCAACTGCCCTGACAGCGAAAATGACTTTTGGCTCTCTCTATACCGCCTTTAATACTCATCTGGTTTATTGTTATGATTATGTTGTTTCTGTAATTCTTCAACATTAGTTTTTTTCAGGGTAGACCATTATTTTTTGTGATTTGAATTATTCTTTGATTGTTGAACCTTTGTAAATTGGATGTATATAATTTTGAGTTTCACCTATTATTGAATTCGTTTTATAAATACAAATACAGGATAATTGTAATTGCTGGTAATAAATTTAGGTGAAATAATTGATGTTTTATAGATTAAGCTGCACACGGTTTCTTGGGACCAATCGTTTGCATAGAGCTCAACAACACAAACGTTGTCGCTCCAAAAACTGTGTCGATTAGATCATGCATCATACATGTTCTGCGTATAAAAACCGTCAGCCAGTATCCACAACAGACCACACGTTCTGATTAAAAAACTTTTTGCGATTCTGAATATCATCCCACAAAATATGGAAACATGAAATGTGTGTGATCTATCCTAATAGCACACACGCGTTGCAAAATACAAACATTTGTGATCTCTCTAAATTGGCACACATGTACTGAAATAAAACCGTTTGGAACATATAGACCGTGCACACATTTAAAATATAGTAACTGTGGCTGATAATAGTATGGTCGCACACAAACAGTTGTAGCAAATCGTCAGTCATACAAGAAGGGTTACAACCCGTAACTCAAAAGCCGATAGTGTAAACCCAAAACCGGTACCATAAAGAAACAGTGTGGGATCTATTTAGTGTCATAGACGGTGCTTTTCTATTGCTTGTTTGTGTTTGTGGTCGCATTGCAAACGATCGTGTTGAATGAAATGTATGTGACACATATGTTATGTCCACACGGTCATTCTAGAAATGGCCGTGTGGGATATCATCGTACATCGGACACGATTTTTTAAACGGAAATGTCTGCTTGACATCGCCTCATAGCAAATGGTTTATCGCTCTAGTGTGGAAAAGCCACCCCTATCGCAATCGAGAGCAAGGCGACGGTTCCAATTCCCTTAGGTGATAGGGGTCAAAAACCGTTTGGATAGACCCTAACAGCTCTAGTGACGGGTCGAGGATGTGCAAGGATAACCAAACCCCCATACACTCCTCCTAGGGGTACTCGTTTATTTGTGAACCTCTCGATTAGATACAGAGTTACCAATAAAAAGTGCATGAGTTCTTCGGACTAATGAGAGTATTTGATTGTTGGCTCTTTCTTATCATGAGAGTTGGTGCATCCAAACCCTTGGCACGATACACTCTGTCATCATAAACCTCCTTATATCTTCCTCAAAACATCCACCATACCTACCTATCAAGGCATTTCCATAGCCTTTCCGAGATACATTGCCATGCAACATCCACCATCTCATGACACTATCTTCATGTCATACATGCTTTTTCTTGATCGAGGAGCCGCATGATGGTTGGGCTTTGCTCTTATTATTACTACATGAGGCGCTAGTATCATTGCATATCCTTCTACACTGGCAGAGGCATACATTTGCATACATCATGATAGTTTTCATTCTTCTTTATGTTGAGTACTTCTTGTAAAGTGTGAAGATCTTATATATTCTTGTAAAATATAGAGTGTTTTCCTTAAGTGAGGAAAAGATCCCAAAGAAGACAAATTAAAAGATCCCAAAGAGGACAAATGAGAGGTAAATAGGAAGAGCCAAAGAGGGAACAAAAATACAGAAAAAGAGGAAAAAGAAATAAAAAGAGAGAAGGGGGCAACACTACTATTCCTTTAGAAAGATCCACACTCGTTCTCCATTGTCATATTTATACTCCATAGAGATTATCATTCATGCATAACTATGTGGGGACCCTTACACTATAGAACTTGGCTTGCATATTCCAAGGATGAGCCTCCTCAAATGATCTCTAGTTCTTCATGAGCAAGCAAGTTAGATGAACCCTCACTAGTACCATTGGAGAGTTTACCATAGCTCATATGTGCATCCGTTGCATGGTAATCCCTACTCCTCACATCATATCTATCATTTGGCCTTCTCTAGCCTATGATTGTCCTATTTGATGTGATCATTTCACACCCTTTTTGTCTCCCTTCCCCATCATTTCTCTCTTTTCCATCCTAAGTATCAACGTATGTTGCTTGCTCTCATCCATTGCATGAGTGCTCAAAGTCGAAAGGGAGAGGATCAGTTTGACTTGTACCTGACTAGTGGTCTGTGGATTAGTCAAAATAAGATCCCGAAGGAGACAAAGTGTGAAACTTTAGTAGATTGAGTTCTCAATTAAACTATATATATATGTTCTCTAATCCTATCTCACATTGCCCTGCACACAAACACCATTTTGAGACATTCGAGTCATGGACAGCGAGAGCTCTTGCACCTTTATGTTCATGCTTTGCTAGAATCAATACTAAGACTCTTTCTTGTTTTTATCTTGACTTGAATTGCACATCTTACTTGCTTTACTTTGAAGTTCTTATATGTGTGTTAGCATGTCACCACAGAAGTTATCTGTGTTATCATTTACCTAATCGAGGAAGGGCAGGAATTAAGGTTGGGGATGTTGATACGTCCCAGACGTATCTATAATTTCTTCTTGTTCTATGCACTTTTATGTGACATTGCTACATGTTCTGCTACACTTTTATATCATTTTACACATATTTGGACTAACCTACTAGCTCAATGCACCAATGCCAGTTTCTGTTTGCTGATGTCTTTTAGTTACAATGATTTTACCCCAATTCAAAGTGCTCCAAAAATTCCAGAAAAAATAGAATAAAAATCAGCAGAACGGAAGCTTACGGAACCCCGAAGGAGGTCTAGGGGGGCACACCTGGCGGCCAGGTGGCGCGAACCCACCCTTGGTCGCGCCACCAGGGCGGCTGGGACCCCTGGGTGGCCCCTAGTTTCCCCTTTGGCCTATATTACATCTTTGTCCCAGAAATAATCGAGGAGAACCCCGCATCGCGAATTTCCTGTTTGTTCCGTCATCGCCGCGCTTCCAAGATCGGGAGCACCATAAGAATCCTTCCCGGCACCCTGTCGGAGTTAAGAAGGACCACCGGGACCTTCTCCACCACCATGGACGCTTCCCGGATGTGACGTGAGTAGTCCCCTTTGGACCATGGGTCCATGACCAGTAGCTATGTGATGTATTCTCTCCAATCTTGTTCTTCCATGTTTAGTCCTTGTGAACTAACCAACATGATAAAGGCACCTATGTAATTTTCCTGTTGTTGCTATGCTGTGTTTGCTGGAACTGATGGATTATGAGATTATGTTCGGATCATGATGAGTTATATATTTGGTTTACCTTTTATATTTTGTTCTTGAGTAATTCGTTCCTGTTCTCCATTTATTTTTATTGCTTTGGCCAAGTAGTAGATAGTACTCCAAGCGGGAGCGTTATGCATGATTGTGGGTTCATGCCCCCCAATGTCTAACTTGAGTGACAGAAGCTTGAGACTAGGGGATGTGTTGTTGCCACCAGGGAGAAAACAACGATGCTTGTAACCACGGTTGCAAGGATTGTTTACCTTGCGCATAGATTGTTAATGCAAATGTCTGTTGCTTTGAGTTTTCACTTTGGGTGGTGCTCGCAACTTAACACCAGCGAGATGTTCTGGATAGATATCTCAAGGTGGATGATTAGTGAGTAGATGCAGATGTATTTCGGTCTACTTGTCTTGGTGTACTGCTGATACGCGACAGATGATAATTCCTTCTCGCCCTTCGTTGGTTACCCCAAGTGGACGGTGAGATGATACATTGTGGAAAGTTTCCCTCGATGAAGATACCGATGTTTGTCTCCAGTAGGACTCCGGAGATGATAAGTAGGTGGTTCGGCAAGTGACACGCCGTTTATGATAATCACTTGCTTCTCCTGGACCTGCACACAGACACAAATAACTTTGCTCCCAACGAAGTTTAGTGAGGTTGTCAATCTCTCCGGTCTTGTTGTTTACAAAGGATAAAAACACAATGGATAATTATAATGATAGCAACTGCAAGTAAAAGCATAAAAGTAAATAAGCGTTTAAACAGTGATGAGAATATGGCCGGGGTCCCGTGAGGTTCACTAGTGATGTCTCTCTCCCAAAAGATGATAAAAGTGCTATGCGAGGTAAACAAATTACAGATGGGAAATTGACAGGATTATAAATGCACCACAATGCTAACTATGCTACAAAAGAAAGGAAGAGGCTCAAAAGCATGGGCAGTACGCCAAAATAAGTAGACCGAAATCCAACTGCATCTACTACTAATCATCCACCTTGAGATATCTATGCAGAACATCTCGCTGGTATTAAGTTGCGAGCCCCACCCAAAGTGTAAACCCAAAGCAACACACAACTACATTAAAAATCACTTTGTGTAAAGTAAACAATCCTTGCAACCGCGGTTACAAGCATCATTGTTTTCCCCCTTGTGGCAACAGCACATCCCCTAGACTCATGTTTCTGTCACTCAAGCGTGTCATCAGGGGGCATGAACCCACAATCGAGCATAACGTTCCCTCTTGGAGTTACTACTTACTACTTGGCCAAAGTAATAAACAGCAACGGAGAACATGCAAGAATTACTTAGGAACAAAAATATAAAAGATAGGAACCAAATATATTACTTTATCACAATCTGAACATAATGTCATAATCCATCAGATCCCATCAAACTCAGCATAGCAACAACAGAAAGATTACATACGTGCCTCGATCATGTAGGGAAGCTCACGAGGTCTAAACCATGAAGAACAAAGAGGGGAGGAGAACATCACATAGCTACTGATCACGAACCCATGGTCCAAAGGAAAATACTCACGGCACATCCGGGAAGCGTCCATGGTGGAGAGGAAGCTCCCAGAGGTCAACCCTCCCTCCGGCAGGGTGCCAGGAAGAGGTCTGCTGGCGCTCCCTATCTTGGAAGCGCGGCGGCGGCGGAACATTTGCGAGATCGCGGAAAAGGCTTCTGTCTTTGGGGGTTTCGCGTCACGGGGAATAAATAGGCGAAGGGGGGCAGCCAGGGGGGCCACCCGGAGTCCAGGCGCCCCCTGGCGCGGCCAGGCCCTAGGCCGCGCTGGGTGGCTGCCTAGGCACATGGTGGTGGCCCTCTGGCCCCACTTCGGGACTCCGGAATTTTATGTTGCGCTGATTTTTTATCTCATTTTCCCGAATTTTTGGGCACTTATAAAATGGGGGAAAACTGAAATAGAAAAAAGCAGAAAACTGAAACTGGCACTAGGGTGCACTGCGTTAATAGGTTTGTCCAAATATGATCAAAAGTGTATGAAAGTGTATCTAGATCATAGCAATATCACACAAAACATGCATGGAGCAAGCAGAAATTATCGATACATTTGGGACGTATCAACATCCCCAAGCTCAATTCTTGCTCATCCTCGAGTAGGTAAATGATAACAAGAATAATTTCTGTGGTGACATGCAGATACGCGAGAGATGGTAACGGCTTCTCGCCCTTCGTTGGTTACCCCAAGTGGAAGGTGAGATGTAGGATAGCAACGAATTTCCCCTATGTAGAGGATAGGGTTTGTCTCCCATAGGACTCCGACAATGATAAGTAGGTGGAAAGAAAACAATGGCACCGTTTACGACAAATGTTGCTTCCTTGACCAGGACCTGCACACAACACAAATAACTTTGCTCCCAACGAAGTTCAGAGAGGTTGTCAATCTCTCTGGTCTTGTTTTTTACAAAGGATAAAAAACACAAGATAATGATAATGATAGCAACTGAAAGTAAATGCGAGAAAATAAATAAGCTATAAAACAATAATGAGAATATGGACCGGGGTCCCGTGATGTTCACTAGTGATGTCTCTCTCCCAAAAGACGATAAAACTGCTATGCGAGGTAAACAAATTACAGATGGGAAATTGATAGGATTATATACGCATCGCAATGCTAACTATGCTACAAAAGAAAGGAAGAGGCTCATAAGCATGGGCAGTACGCCAAAAAAAGTAGACCGAAATCCAACTGCATCTACTACTAATCATCCACCTTGAGATATATATCCAGAACATCTCACTGGTATTAAGTTGCGAGCCCCACCCAAAGTGTAAACCCAAAGAAACACACAACTGCATTAAAAAGCACTTTGCGTAAAGTAAACAATCCTTGCAACCGCGGTTACAAGCACCGTTGTTTTCCCCCTTGTGGCAACAACACATCCCCTAGACTCATGTTTCTATCACTCAAGCGTGTCATCATGGGGCATGAACCCACAATCGAGCATTACGTTCCCTCTTGGAGTTACTACCTACTACTTGGCCAAAGCAAGAAACAACAATGGAGAACATGCAAGAATTACTTAGGAACAAAAATATAAAAGATAAGAACCAAATATATTACTCTATCACAATATCAACATAATCTCATAATCCATCAGATCCCAACAAATTCAGCATAGCAACAACAGAAAGATTACATATGTGCCTCGATCATGTAGGGAAGCTCACGAGGTCTAAACCATGAAGAACAAATAGGGGAGGAGAACATCACATAGCTACTGATCACGGACCCATGGTCCAAAGGAAGCAAATCATGGCACATCCGGGAAGCGTCCATGGTGGAGGGGAAGCTCCCGGAGGTCGATCCTCCCTCCGGCAGGGTGCCGGGAAGAGGTCTGTTGGCGCTCCCGATCTTGGAAGCACGGCAGCGGCGGAACAGAGGCGAGATCGCGGAAAAGGTTTCTGTCTTCTGGGGTTTCGCGTCACGGGGAATAAATAGGAGAAGGGGGCAGACAGGGGGGCCACCAGGATTCCAGGCGTCGCCCTGGCGCGGCCACGCCCTAGGCCGCGCTAGGTGGCCGCCTGGTGGTGGCCCTCTGGCCCCACTTCGGGACTCCGGAAGCTTCTGATGCGCTCATTTTTTATCAGATTTTCCCGAAGTTTTGGAGCACTCATAAAATGGGGGAAAACTGAAATAGAAAAAAAGCAGAAAACAGAAACTGGCACTGGGGTGCACTGAGTTAATAGGTTTGTCCAAATATGATCAAAAGTGTATGAAAGTGTATCTAGATCATAGCAATATCACACAAAACATGCATGGAGCAAGCAGAAATTATCTATACATTTGGGATGTATCAACATCCCCAAGCTTAATTCCTGCTCTTCCTCGAGTAGGTAAACGATAAGAATCATAATTTCTGTGGTGACATGCTGATACGTGAGAGATGGTAATGGCTTCTCGCCCTTCGTTGGTTAGCCCAAGTGGAAGGTGAAATGTAGGATAGCAGCAAATTTCCCCTATGTAGAGGACATGGTTTGTCTCCCATAGGACTCCGGCAATGATAAGTAGGTGGCAAGAAAAAAATGGCACCGTTTACGACAAACGTTGCTTCCTTCACCTGGACCTGCACACAACATAAATAACTTTGCTCCCAACGAAGTTCAAAGAGGTTGTCAATCTCTCCGGTCTTGTTGTTTACAAACGATCAAAAACATAAGATACTGGTAATGATAGCAACTGAAAGTAAATGCGAGAAAATAAATAAGCTCTAAAACAATAATGAGAATATGGACCGGGGTCCCGTGATGTTCACTAGTTATGTCTCTCTCCCAAAATACGATAAAACTGCTATGCGAGGTAAACAAATTACAGATGGGAAATTGACAGGATTATAAACGCATTGCAATGCTAACTATGCTACAAAAGAAAGGAAGAGGCTCATAAGCATGGGCAGTACGCCAAAATAAGTAGACCGAAATCCATCTGCATCTACTACTAATCATCCACCTTGAGATATCTATCCAGAACATCTCGTTGGTATTAATTTGCGAGCCCCACCCAAAGTGTAAACCCAAAGCAACAGACAACTGCATTAAAAAGAACTTTGCGTAAAGTAAAAAAAATTGCAACCACGGTTACAAGCACCATTGTTTTCCACCCTTGTGGCCACAACACATCCCCTAGACTCATGTTTCTGTCACTCAAGCATGTCATCAGGGGGCATGTACCCACAATCGAGCATAACGTTCCCTCTTGGAGTCACTACCTACTACTTGGCCCAAGCAATAGACAACAACGGAGAACATGGAAGAATTACTTAGGAACAAAAATATAAGAGATAAAAACCAAATATATTACTCTATCACGATCTGAACATAATCTCATAATCCATCAGATCCCATCAAACTCAACATAGAAAAGCTGAAGAATTACATATGTGCCTCGATCATGTAAGGCAGGTCACGAGGTCTAAACCATGAAGAACAAAGAGGGGAGGAGAACATCACATAGCTACTGATCATGGACCCATGGTCCAAAGGAAACTACTCACGGCACATCCGGGAAGTGTCCATGGTGGAGGAGAAGCTCCCGGAGGTCAATCCTCCCTCCGGCAGGGTGCCGGGAAGGGTCCTGACGGTGCTCCCGATCTTGGAAGCGCGGCGGCGGAGGAACAGAGGCGAGTTTGCAAAATAGGGTTCTCTCTTCGTAAGTTTCCCGTGGCGGAGAATAAATAGGCGAAGGGGGGCAGTTAGTGGGGCCACCAGGGGTCCAGGCGCCCCCCTGGCGTGGCCAGGCCCCTGGACGCGCCAGGTGGCCGCCTGGGCGCCTAGTGGTGGGCCCCTGGCCCTCCTTTGGGGTTCTGGAGCCTTCCGGTACGCTGATTTTTTATCTGAATTTTCCAGGATTTTTGGAGCACTTTTTATATGGGGGAAAACTGAAATAGAAAAAAGCAGAAAACTGAAACTAGCACTGGGGTGCACTGAGTTAGTAGGTTAGTCCAAATATGATCAAAAGTGTATGAAAGTGTATCTAGATCATAGCAATATCACACAAAACATGCATGGAACGAGCAGAAATTATCGATACGTTTGAGACGTATCACATGCTAGCAACCATATAAGAACTATGAAAATTAAAGCAATCAAGGTATGTGATTCAATTCAAGTCTTAACAAAAAGAGTATATATTAGCATTGAAACAAGTAACGAAAGATGATTAGGTGCAAGAGTTCTCGCTGTCCGTGACTCGAATGTCTCCAAATGGTGTTTGCGTGCAAGAAGAGGGATATGGAATACGAGAAAAAGTATTTTTGTTGAGAACTCAATCTACTAAAGTTTCACACTTGATCTTCTTTGGAATCTTATCTTGACTCGTCCCCAGACCACTAGCCAGGTACAAGTCAATTTGATCCACTCCTTTTCGATATTTTGAGCACTCATGCAAAGGATGAACGTAAGCATGAGAGTTGACACTTAAGATGGAAAAGAGAGAAATATGGTGGAGGAGGAAGACAAAAAGGGTGTGAAAGGCTCACATCAATGAGGAAAATCATAGGCGAGAAGGCCAAATGATAGATATGATGTGAGGAGTAGGGATTTCCATGCAACGGATGCACATATGAGCTAAGAAAAGCTCTTCAATGGAACTAGGGGAGTGCATCTAACTTGCTCGCTCATGAAGAACTAGAGCTCTTTTGAGGAGGCTCATCCTTGGAATATACAAGCCAAGTTCTACAGTGTGAAGGTCCCCACATAGCTATATGCATGAACGATCATCTCTATGGAATACAAGGATAAGAGGGAGTAGTAGTGTGGATCTTTCAAAAGGATAGTAGTGTTGCCCCTTTCTCTCTTTTTATTTCCTTTTTCTCATTTTTATATTTTTTGTATTTTTTTGTGGCCTCAATGGCTCTTTCTATTTAACTCTCATTTGTCCTCTTTGGGATCTTTTATTTTGTCCAATTTGGATCTTTTCCTCATTTAAGGGAAACACTCTAATTTACAAGAGGGTATAGAAGATCTTTCACACTATACAAGGTACTCAAATCATAAAGAAGATGTAGCTATCATGATGTATGCAATGTATGTCGTTGCCAGTGTAGCAGGAACATGTATGACATGAAGATCAACTAAGGAAGAGGTGGATGTTGCATGGCAATATATCTCGGAAAGTCTATGGAAATTCCTTGATAGGTAGGTATGGTGGCTATTTTGAGAAAAGATATAAGGAGGTTTATGATGACAAAGCGTATCATGGAGAACTTCTTTGTAATATTTAAGTTTTGGAGTTGGAGATTTCATCGATATGTAAAAGCAGATGCCATGGGGATGGCTAAAGAGGGGTACACACCGAGGTTAGTGTCGCTGGTACCAGAATTGAGAGTGGGAACAAACAGTGAGACACCGCGATGTACCCAGGTTCGGGGCTTTCCGTAGAGATAACACCCTTAATCCTGCCGAGATAGCTATATGCAATAATTCTGGCTACAATGGTTCCTCCTTGAGCTGTTTGAGATGAAAGAGAAGAGGGCTCTCAGCACAACTCTCTCCTTGCTCTCTCTCTGGTGGGTAAAGTTGCAATAAGTGCTCCATCGTCCCTCACGCAGGACGGGTACTAGGGGCTCTTATAGACCGAGCCCGGGGTACATAGGAAAATGTACAAAGGGGAGGACCCAACTGCCAGTCTCAGACAAGCTAGGGTCTTCACATCGTGCTCTCGCGGATGACCCAGTGTAGCTGCTAACTCGTAGACCTTGGTATTGAAAAGTGGAGCTAGGAACATAGACATGTCGGCATGTCCGCGTGATGGCGCTGAAGGAGACAGCACACCTCTGACAGCCTGGGTCCTCGGGGATTGCGCATTGAATGAACTTGTACCAGGTGTCCGACATGTGATTCTTCTCGGAGGTTTCCTTGTTCTCTTCGGCCGAATGATCCTAGGTGAGGCCGATTGCTCTCTCTTGGTGTAATCGGCCTCAAACCTGATTAGTTCGGCCCACTGTATGCTAAGTCTTGATCAGCTCGGCCTTGATCAGGTCAGCGATCGTTGCCTTGATGAAATGTTTCCCCTGGGTGACCCTACCCGGGGGTCACTCCCCCGACAGTAGCCCCTGAAGATGCGAAGGTCCCGCCGAACTAAGAGACAGTGGGGCCTACACAGGTTCCTTCCATACTTCTTGAATCTTGACTCTTCTTTTCTGCCCGATTGCTCTCAATTGGCCGATTGCTCGCGATCTGCCGATTGCTCTTGATCTTCTGCCCGATTGCTCTTAATTGGCTGATTGCTCGCCATCTGCCGATTTCTCTTGATCTTCTGACCGATTGCTCTCCATTGGCCGATTGCTCGCGATCTGCCGACTGCTTTTGATTTTCTCCGCCGATCTGGCCAATGGTTAGTTTGACTGGAATGTTGACCGAAACTTGCCACTTCGAATTCGCCATGGAATGCGGACCAACGTGCCACGATTTGACATGTCATAACCGCCACCTCGAGGCACGTACGCACGTCCCGTCCCATCCGCTGGATCCTATGTGCTCCGATTAGCTGATGCTATGGAGATACACGCGGCCACACCGGCCACCGAGCTGGCGCACCGGAGCCCACTACCGGCCCGCTGGCTCTTTAAATAGCCCGGGGGAGTGAGGATGCAGTGCACACCAGCCACCTCGTCTTAGTCCTCAAGCGCTTCTCCTCTGCCTCCGCCACCACCACGCCTTGCGCTCCGGTGCCAATGTTGTTGCCGGCGGAATATAGATCTTCTCCATCGACGATCTCCTGGCCGTTCTCCGCCGCCAATGCCTCCACTCTCCTCCGACACAATGGTGGTCACGGATCTCGGTTTGCGCCGCCATCGCCGTCTTCGCCCTCGTCTTATTCCTCCTCGCCCACCACATATTCCAATGCTTCCATGGGGGACGACGCCGCCGCCCCCCTCCTGAAAGGTTCGTGGAAGGGATCCCATGTCACTGACATGCACATTGCTCTCCTCCGCCGGGCGCGCAAGATCCCGGTGGACCTCGACACCCGCGTTCCCGGGCCCGAGCTCGCACCCACGCCCAGGGTCGGTGTCACAACCCTCGTTTTGGTATGTTATTTTATTTCTAGAAATAAGGCATCATGTTTAAATTTCCTTTATTTAATAATTGGGGATTTGGAAAAGCCTCAAAAATAATTTAATTCAAATGGCCAGATAAAAAGTTACTCCAAAAATCAATGTGATATTTTTTTAAAGTCCTAGAAATAAGGGAGATCACATATAAAGTGGAGTGGGTCCCACTCAAGGCTCACTGATTTTTCAAATATATTACAAGTGCCTTGGAATTAAATTAAAACCCCTATTTGATTTGAAATTCAATTTATTTGAATTGAAAAATGCCCAAAACTTGTGAGTGGCTAGATATGTGTCTAGTAAGGCCACATAAAATATTTGGGTATTTATAAAAATACTTTGCTATTTAATTTAGCAAAGCAAACAAAAGATAAAAAATAAAAACAGAAAGAAAAGAAAAAGAGAAACCTCCACAGGCTAGGCAGGCAGGCAGTTCATCGGCGACCACGGCATGGCCGCCAGGCAGCTTCCTGGCTGCCCCCTGCCCCTTTATCCAGCGCCATGGAGGCTCTGGAAGCCTCCCCTGTTCTTTCCGCCTCCCCTGGACCTCTTCCCCTCTCTCCCCCGTTTGATTTGGCCGCCACCGGAGAAGAACCAGAGCACAGCCCCGTGGAACTCGCGGCCGACGAGCTCCTCAGCCCGTACCACCTTGCCCAGTGAGCTCGGCATCCTCGTCTTCGTCGAGCTCCGCCTTCAATCGAGCCGAGGAGCCCCCAAGGACGACGCACCCTTCTCAAACTTTCCGCCGGCCGCCGTGAGCACCTCGCCGGAATTCGTCGCCTCCAGTGCCCCTACGACCCCGTTGTTCCCTCCACTAGCTCCAGGGTGAGCAGATGCTTCGTTGCCCTCTCCCCGTGAGCTGTAGCGTAGCGCCGCCTGTAACTGAACTCCGGCCGCCGCACAGCTTGACGCCGGCATGGCCTCGAGCCCACCCGTGGCCGCCCGACTAGTCCCCGAGACACACGAGTCGACGGGCTGCCTCTCGGTGGCCTCGGCGCCCCGTTTGGTAGCCTGCTCCGCCGCGTCCAGTGCCACTGGCGGCTAAACGCCGGCAGCTGGGTTAATTAGGAGGCTAACACCCCTGGTTAGTTGGCCCTAAGCCACTGACAGGTGGGGCCCTGGCCCCCTTAACCCCCCTGTCAGTTTAATTAAACCGGGTTTTAACCCCAGACCCACTGACAGGGTTTGCCCACACGTCAGCCCCCCCTGCATCAGCATGACACAAGCATGACGCAGTAAATCAATAAATAAATTTCTTTATTTAAAAGAAATTCCAGAAAACTATTAAATCTTGTAAATTCAATAACTTTTAAACCATAACTCCAAATTAAATAAATAATATTTGGAAAGTTATCAGAAAAATGCAAGGATTCCAAATATCATATTTTCATAGATGAAAAACACATCTATGATGATGGACCAGTAGCATTTAGCTATTTGGGTTATTTGGAATAATTCAAAATAAATGTTTTAATCATTTCAAATTAAATCTTTGCAATGCCAACCTTATCACATGAACATCAGAGGCATATCATACACATGACAACATAATTTACAAAGACCAAATATTAGAAAATGCAACTTTGGCTAATTTGAACAACATTTGGAGTTTGAATTTGAATTTATTTTTCAAATCAACTTCAATTAACTTGTTGCAATTTGAACATAGGTCACATCATTACCATGACATGATTCATTTCTTGAATGTGCATTGCAATGTGATGTTTACATTGTTGTTGTCTTGGTGTTTGTTTCTTCTCGATAGATCCATCGCCGGACGTAGTTCCTGTTTTCTTCGAAGAATGGCACCCCGAGTCCTGACAATAAGGAAAGAAAACCCCATTGATCATATCTATAAAAACCCAGTTTCCCTCTTGTTCTCTTATGCATGATTAGGTGATTCACATGTTACCGTTCTACCTCTAGTTTAACCCATCCTTTGCATGACCTATCATTGTTGCCACAGTATTAAGCAAACCTCAACCTAGCAGATACAAGATTTTTTGTGTTCATCATGTGGCCCTTCTTCTATGATATGCTATGCCATGCTAGAGTTGTTTGCAATGAAGTTGATCCATCTGGTGATGTATCGGGATGGTAGAGAACAATGCAATGTAATGGTAATGTGTTGGTGAAGTCACCCTAACAAAGGTGAACAATGAGAGGCTGTGTAGGAGTACACAGTGTGTTGTCTCATTTACACTCCCCTAGGCCCCGAGTTCTTGTGTTGTGATCCAAGACACAGATTACAACCACATGTTGGTCTCATTGACCCCTCTCGACCTATTAACTCACCCCAGGATTCGCATGGGTTAATTGTTTTTCTATTTTATTTCATAAGGGAGCACGGTTTTAGGCAAGAGCAGCACCATCCGTCGAGGTGGGAATGTCAGACCGTCTATACATCGTCTGGGTCCTGAACGGAAACCCCGGCCGGATTCCCGATTGGGGTACATACTCAGATAGGTGATCCCCTGGACTAGAGTTGGAGCCGTGAGGTAAGTGTCGTGGTACTATCCTCTAGGACACCGCTTGAAGGTGACGAGTTCTAGGAGGTAAGTGGTAGCTACGTATGTGAAGAAGTACACCCCTGCAGGGTTAATGAACTATTCGAATAGCCGTGTCCACGGTTATGGACTACTTGGAGATCTTTACTTGATTATTAGACAACTTTAATGGATACTCTAAAAATCTCAAGATAAGTGTGAGTGCTTTGGGTTGCTTCCTCGTGGGGAAGTCGAGGAAGGATCCATGGAGGTGTATTGATGTGGTGATCAAGATTAGATGGACTCGTGTGCGCCTCTCATCTCAACTCTATGTATTCGTAGTACAGGATAGCCAAGTCAAAGCTTTCTGCATTACAACCCCACTTTCCTTTACCTTGATACTTGAGCATAAGTAGTATAGTTCTGATATATGTCTTGCTGAGTACGACTTTGTACTCCCGTTTGCTTATTCTATGTTTTAGAGACGAGACCACTGACCCTGATGGTGGCCTCTACCTCGAGCTCGACGCAGACTAAGTCGTATAGTTCCAGACAGCAGCCTGGTTCCTTTGGAGGGTCGTTGTATTTTCTCTCAGGCTTCTTAAGCCATTTGTTAAACTTGTCTTTACTAAGACATAATTTGCTTCCGTTTTTTCTTGATGTAATGTTGGATCACAGTCATGTGATCTCTGCTTGTAATACAACAACTATGTCTGCTCAGTTTAGCAGATGCAATAAAGTCTATGAGTTTGTAGAGTTCATGTTGTGTTACCTGCTGTTATACACTTGGCATGCATGGTGCGTGTATGTTTATATCGAGCATGTCATGTGTGGGGTTCGATACCTTAGTTGTGCTCTCGCCGGCGGTCTTTCTTACACCAAGTGGCCCTGAGATGTGCGCAGCTTGGGGCATCGCGATGCGATTGCTCGTGACTCCGTCACGTGGCACACTTCGTTGTACGATCGAGCCCGCCCGAGACCCCGACTAAGAGATCGGGCTGGAGTCTGTTTATGCAAGTGTTATGATTCAATCGATAATATGGTTGAGGCGACTTGTCTATGAGTATGGGATTTCACCACCCATAATCATTTAGACTTGTGAGCGGACGATGAGGACCCATCTCAGTTGATCATCCGGGCCTGGATGGGACGCCCCTCATGTTCGAGCTTTCCGACAGTGTCTTGTACTTGGCCTTGTCTGCTTAGACAAGTGGGTATGGCTCTCGGCTCTCCATATGATTGATTTGTGACTGGAATTACATATGCAAATTCCGGGTCCCGACAGACTTGGTATCAGAGAAGGACTGCCTGTAGGATTACTAAACCTTGGTCGAAGTCGAGTCTAGCATTCTATAGTTATATAATTACTTAGGTATAAGGTTACAACGTAAGGCTTCATTTTTCTCCTTACCCTCATCGATCTGAGTTATGAGTCACCCTCAACTTTTCTACGGGAAGATAGGACTAGGCTCTTCGATGTCTATACTAGAACATCTCGTTGTTTGTTTCTCAGTAGCTGTAGGAATGTTTTGGTTGTCTAGAGTCACCATTCCATCAAGCCTTTTGAGAAAGTTCTGTCCAAATTCTTGCAGGTTGTCTCATTTTTCATCCCGGAACAGCCGTTATGCTGTCCGATTCATTCTAGGAATTCTTGTTTAGGAGCATCCGATTTCTAGGATTCGGTGTTGATGCATTTGCAGATCTTTCTTCCCACTTCAGATGACTTTTAGCCAGAGCAGCCACGCTAACCTTTGCGTCGGGGTACTTGTTACTCTGACATGTCTGTTGTAGTACCTAGGAAGCCATGATCATCCACAAGAAAACCACCTAGTAAGCCATCTCCGTATGTATATAGTTTTACCTGTGTGATGAACCTAGCCACCATTCTCGAAGGTATCCCCACATGTCATTCATTAGTAGCCACTCATCCATGAGGATATTGTATGACTTATTCTAGAAGTTATTCCTTATGGATCCTTTGTGTCCCGATGTCCGACCTTTACTTGATGACCATATCGATGCTACTTCGAGGCATGATTGTGGTATCTAGAACATCAAGGAGAACATTAGAAGCGGAGTGCTAAATGTCTCTCGATCGATCATCCAGACAAGTTATGTTGGCAAGCACCTTGCTATACCAAGAAAACAAATCTGAGAAGTTGTTATCTTCCTTTGCAACCGCATCCCCCACATATATTCATCATGGTTGTACGAAGTGTTACCAATATCTTCGGCACAGATTTGGTTAAGCCATATGAGTGTGGAATGCTCAGGCCATAGAAAGCGTGTTCAACCACTACGTTATATCCTTCGGTATGAAATGGGAATGTGCCTCTCGTTTGCCGAATTGTCTCTATAAACATAGTTTCCATCCAAATTTGAGCGTGCCATTCTTTCGAATTATTTCAACGATCGTTTTTGTATGCATGATTCTGGTGAAAAAAACTTCTATGATCACTGTATCAAAAGTTATTCTTTTTGCCTAACTTGGGAGATATTCTTGAGTCACCTCCCCTAAGGTGTCTCGTTGTGATGTAGATAGTGAACAAATTTCAAAGTGTGGCACCTATTCACCATCTACTTTAGCGTGAAACTGTTGTCTACCAAATTGAATCTCCCCTACCTCCTTCCATCATTTCGATGTGTGTCTTGTGTCTCAACTCAAGAGATGTTTTCATATCTCATTCCATGAATTCATGATGAGGTTCTCAGTCTTCTTGAAGATGCATCCTTGAAGATTTTCCCTCTTACCTTTCGTCCTGAATCTCGGGACGAGATTCTTTTGAGTGGGGGTGAGTTTTCACAACCCTAGTTTTGGTATGTTATTTTATTTCTAGAAATAAGGCATCATGTTTAAATTTACTTTATTTAATAATTGGGGATTTTGAAAAGCCTCAAAAATAATTTAATTCAAATGGCTAGATAAAAAGTTGCTCCAAAAATCACTGTGATATTTTTGAAAAGTCCTAGAAATAAGTGAGATCACATATAAAGTGGAGTGGGTCCCACTCAAGGCTCACTGATTTTTCAAATATATTATAAGTGCCTTGGAATTAAATTAAAACCCCTATTTGATTTGAAATTCAATTTATTTGAATTTCAAAAATGCCCAAAACTTCTGAGTGGCTAGATATGTGTCTAGTAAGGCCACATAAAATATTTGGGCATTTATAAAATACTTTGCTATTTAATTTAGCAAAGCAAACAAAAGACAGAAAATAAAAACAGAAAGAAAAGAAAAAGAGAAACCTTACCTCACTTACCTGGCCCACCTGGCCCAGAGGACAGGCCCAACCCAAAAGGGCACATCCGTCTTCTCCACAGGCCAGGAAGGCAGGCAGCTCACCGGCGACCACGGCATGGCCGCCAGGCAGCTGCCTGGCTGCCCCCTGCCCCTTTAGCCAGCGCCGTGGAGGCTCTGGAAGCCTCCCCTGTTCTTTCCCCCTCCCCTGGACCTCTTCCCCTCTCTCCCCCGGTCGATTTGGCCGCCACCGGAGAAGAACTAGAGCACGGCGCCGTGGAACTCGCGGCCGACGAGCTCCTCAGTCCGTACCACCTTGCCAGTGAGCTCGGCATCCTCGTCTTCATCGAGCACTGCCTTCAATCGAGCCGAGGAGCCCCCGAGGACGAAGCCCCCTTCTCAAACTTGCCGCCGGCCACCGTGAGCACCTCGCCGGAATTCGTCGCCTCTAGTGCCCCTACGACCCCACTGTTCCCTCCACTAGCTCCAGGGTGAGCAGATGCTTCGTTGCCCTCTCCCCGCACTCCTCCCCGTGAGTTGTAGCATAGTGCCGCCTGTACCCGAGCTCCGGCCGCCGCACTGCTTGATGTCGGCGTGGCCTCGAGCCCTCCCGTGGCCGCCCGACTAGCCACCGAGACGCGCGAGTCGACGGGCTGCCTCCCGGTGGCCTCGGCGCCCCGTTTAGTAGCCTGCTCCGCTGTCCGCAGCGAGCGCCGCCGCGTCCAGTGTCACAGGCGGCTAAACGCCGGAAGCTGGGTTAATTAGGGGGCTAACCCCCCTGGTGAGTTGGTCCTAAGCCACTGACTGGTTGGGCCCTGGCCCCCTTAACCCCCTGTCAGTTTAATTAAACCGGGTTTTAACCCCACACCCACTGACAGGGCTGGCCCACACGCCAACCCCCCCCTGCGTCAGCATGACACAAGCATGACGCAGTAAATCAATAAATCAATTCTTTATTTAAAATAAATTCCAGAAAACAATTAAATCTTGTAAACTCAATAACTTTTAAACCATAACTACAAATTAAATAAATAATATATGGGAAATTGTCAGAAAAATGAAAGGATTCGAAATATCATATTTTCATAGATGAAAAACACATCTATGATGATGGACCAGTAGCATTTAGCTATTTGGGTTATTTGGAATAATTCAAAATAAATGTTTTAATCATTTCAAATTAAATCTTTGCAATGCCAACCTTACCACATGAACATCAGAGGCATATCATACACATGACAACATAATTTACAAAGACAAAACATTAGAAAATGCAACTTTTGCTAATTTGAACAACATTTGGAGTTTGAATTTGAATTTATTTTTCAAATCAACTTCCATTAACTTGTTGCAAATTGAACATAGGTCACATCAGTACCATGCCATGATTCATTTCTTGAATGTGCATTGCAATGTGATGTTTACATTGTTGTTGTCTCGGTGTTTGTTTCTTCTCGATAGATCCATCGCCGGATGTAGTTCTTGTTTTCTCCGAAGAGTGGCACCCCGTGTCCCGACAATAAGGCAAGGAAACCCCATTGATCATATCTATAAAAACCCAGTTTCCCTCTTGTTCTCTTATGCATGATTAGGTGATTCACATGTTACCGTTCTACCACTAGTTTAACCCATCCTTTGCATGACCTAGCATTGCTGCCACAGTATTAAGCAAGCCTCAACCTAGAAGATACAAGATTTGTTGTGTTCATCATGTGGCCCTTCATCCATGATATGCTATGCCATGCTAGAGTTGTTTGCAATGAAGTTGATCCATCTGGTGATGTATCGGGATGGTAGAGAATAATGCAATGTAATGGTAATGTGTTGGTGAAGTCACCCTAACAAAGGTGAACAATGAGAGGCTGTGTAGGAGTACACAGTGGGTTGTCTCATTTAAACTCCCCAAGGCCCCGAGTTCTTGTGTTGTGATCCAAGACACAGATTACTACCACATGTTGGGCTCATTGACCCCTCTCGACCTATTAACTCACCCCGACTATGGTCCAGGATTCGCATGGGTTAATTGTTTTTCTATTTTATTTCATAACGTAGCACGGATTTAGGAAAGCGCAGCACCATCCGTCGAGGTGGTCTTGTCGGACCGTCCATACATTATCTGGGTCCTGAACAGAAACCCCGCCGGATTCCCGATTGGGGTACATACTCAGATAGGAGTTCCCCTGGACTAGAGTTGGAGCCGTGAGGTAAGTGTTGTGGTACTATCCTCGCCGACACCGCTTGAAGGTGGTGAGTTCTAGGCGGTAAGTGGTAGCTACGTATGTGAAGAAGTACACCCCTGCAGGGTTAATAAACTATTCGAATATCCGTGTCCGCGGTTATGGACTACTTGGAGATCTTTACTTGATTATTAGACAACTTGAATGGATACTCTAAAAATCTCAAGATAAGTGTGAGTGCTTTTGGTTGCTTCCTCGTGGGGAAGTCGAGGAAGGATCCATGGTGGTGTATTGATGTGGTGATCAAGATTAGAGGGACTCGTGTGCGCCTCTCATCTCAACTCTATGTAGTCGTAGTACAGGATAGCCAAGTCAAAGCTTTCTGCATTATAACCCCACTTGCCTTTACCTTGATACTTGAGCATAAGTAGTATAGTTCTAATGTAAGTATTGCTGAGGACGACTTTGTACTCACGTTTGCTTATTCTATGTTTTAGAGACGAGACCACTGACCCTGATGGTGGCCTCTACCTCGATCTCGACGCCGACTAAGTCATATAGTTCCAGAAAGTAGACTGGTTCCTTTGGAGGGTCGTTGTATTTTCTCTCAGGCTTCTTAAGCCATTTGTTAAACTTGTCTTTACTAAGATATAATTTGCTTCCGTTGTTGCTTGATGTAATGTTGGATCACAGTCATGTGATCTCTGCTTGTAATACAACAACTATGTCTGCTCAGTTTAGAAGATGCAATAAAGTCTATGAGTTTGTGGAGTTCATGTTGTGTTACCTGCTGTTATACACTTGGCATGCATGTTGCGTGTATGTTTATATCGTGGATGTCATGTGTGGGGTTCGATACCTTAGTTGTGCTCTCGCCGGCTGTCTTTCTTACACCAAGTGGCCCTGAGATGTGCGTAGCTTGGGGAATCGCGATGCGATTGCTCGTGACTCCGTCACGTGGCACACTTCGTTGTACGATCGAGCCCGCCCGAGACCCCGACTAAGAGATCGGGATGGAGTCTTTTTATGTAAGTGTTATGATTCAATCGATAATATGGTTGAGGCGACTTTCTATGAGCATGGGATTTCACCACCCATAATCATTTAGACTTGTGAGCGGACGATGAGTACCCATCTCAGTTGATCATCCGTGCCTGGATGGGATGCCCCTCATGTTCGAGCTTTCCGAGAGTGTCTTGTACTTGGCCTTGTCTGCTTCGACAAGTGGGTATGGCTCTCGGCTCTCCATATGATTGATTTCTGACTGGAATTACATATGAAAATTCCGGGTCCCGACAGCCGGCGAGCGCATGGTGTTCCTTGCTCATTTCGATCGCGTCTTTGGGCTCCCAGTGAGCCGATTCTTCCGCGAGTTCTTTGACTTCTTCCGACTGCAGCCGCACCACCTCGGGGCGAATGCTGTCATGCTGCTTTCTCCCTTCGTGACGCTGTGCGAGGGCTACCTCGGAGTGCGACCCACCGTCGGCCTCTTGTCCCGGCTCTTTTTTCCCCGCAGCTTCCGGGTGAAAACCGGAGTGTTTAACACCGATTCAAAGACTCGGAAGAGAGAAGTGGTTAAGGTGATGGCCGAGTGTGGAGCCACCGTCATCTACATCTGCAAGGCCGAACTGTATCCTCATCCCCAGCCACCGCAGGCTATCAAAGACTAGCAAATGGGGTTCTTCTACGTCTCCTCTCCAGAGGGTAAGGATCTGCTGAATCTTCCCGAGTTCTCCCTGCCACCCCGACCACCAAGCATAATTGGTCCGAGAAGCCAGGGGAAGGGGACATCGACCTGGACCTCCATATGTCTCGATTCCAAGTGCTGGTGGCTGAGCGGCTACCACCTGCGAACCTGGTTGCTACCTGGATCTGTCCGACTGCTCCCACTGCAGCCCCGAAGCCACCGCATCTGCGATATGAGCCGGTTCCTAGACGCCACTCGGATCTTTACACACCAGGTGGACGAGGGGGAGCTTATTCGC
This sequence comes from Bromus sterilis, assembly GCA_950022295.1. Taxonomy (NCBI): domain Eukaryota; kingdom Viridiplantae; phylum Streptophyta; class Magnoliopsida; order Poales; family Poaceae; genus Bromus; species Bromus sterilis. Next base: position 284,848,009 of record OX465597.1, read on the forward strand.
CGACTGAAATTTCTCGCCGACGCCAAAGCATCTGCACCCTTCAAGTTCGGAGTGAGGGCGTACAGCAGACTCTGACCTTGCCCCGTGGTATGCCTCTGCTTCCAATCTTGCGCTGAATTTTCTTTGCCTCTTGTTGATTCTGATCGGGTACTCTTCCATAGGAGTTTCTAGCTTGGTTCCAAGGCCATGCATGATGGGCAGGCCGCTTCTGCCTGTGATCCCGACCGCACAGAAGAGGACGCCGAGGACCTGGAGATCGAGGAGGAATCGGCCTCCGAGACTGAAGCCCGCACTGCCTCCCTCGGACTTGGCCTCAACCAGCCGGATGAGTCTGATTCCTTCATCAAACGCTTCATGGCCAAATGGAGTAGTGATGCTGATTCTCCTGGTGACTACGGCGCAGAGTCCCAGCCGACTGCGCAGACGGTGGCCGCGGGAAAACGCCCCCGAACAGACGACACCGCTGGCCCCTCCAAGGTCCCCTAAAAGAAAGTTAACAAGAGACCAGGGCGTCGAGCTCCTCCTCCGAATGCCCCTAGGCCCTCTAGCCCCGTGCTCTCTCATGCGCCCCTGAACATTGCTCCTCCGAGGTTTTCCATGTGGAAATTTGCTGCGAGCCTGCCCCGAGCTGCCGGGTATTCTCCTTTGCTCTTACTTTATGTACTTCTATTTGCATTCGATCCCTTTTTCCAACTTGATTTTTGTGACGCAGGGTTGTCCGAACTGTTGCCCTAACAGCTCCCGGGGCTCCTTCGATTGTGCCCCCCGTGGTACCTGAGGTTCGTCCGAGTGCGCGCCCCGCGACCTCCACTACCTCCACCGTTCCCCCTGCGCCTTCGCGCAAAAGAGTTGCTACCAAAACCTCCAAGGCCGAACACCTCAAGAAGTAGAAATCTGCCACAGCTACCAAGGATACGAAGTCGACTACTCCTCCTCCGACCTCCGCGACCGCCATAGGTCCGATTGCTGGCACGCAATCAACCACTCCTTCAACCACCGCCACTGCTGCTCCGCTCCTCGTCAACCAGTATGGGATCGCGCGCGCCGATCGTTGACCTGACCGGCGCAGATGCTGCTCAGCCTGAGGATTCTTCAGCCCAGACCACTATTCATGCCGATCCAGCTCCTGCAGCCCGATCGGGGAGCGCCTCTGCCGCTCCCATCAACCCGACTGCTCCTCCACCTACCGCTCCTTAGGTATCTTTTACGATTGCCTCTCACGTCTCTGCTGGGACGAGTAGTGTCGTGCCTCCATCCTCTAGCACCGTTGTGCGCCAGCCACCGACCATGACTCACCAGCTTTCGCGAGCGGATGGTTCCATCAGGCATATACTGGCACGCTCGACATTTCACCGATCCAAGCTTCCGACTCCGCCACTCCTCCTCCTGCTGGGTCCAAGGATCATATCCCGACCCATCTGCTGCATCGATTGGGTGGTCTCGCCACCCAAATTAGGAGTTTTTCCACTGGAGCTCTTGGCCAAATCCTCGCCTCCAAGCACTCTACCTTTGTAAGTTTAACTTCCTATGGGGGCGGACCAGTGCACCCACTGGGTGTAGTCCCCGAGATTCGGGCCGATTGCTAGCAATCTGCTCGGATCTTACTTTCTTTTACCTGCTGTGTATTTTAGATCTGACCGACCAATTTTTCAGGCCATCTGCGATAGATGTCAAACTATCCTTGATGAGCTCTTGGCCGGTTATTCAGCGGGCCAAAAATTATCGCTGCTCTGAAGAAGAATGCTGACGCTCAAGCTGACAGTTATACTTTTGCTTGTTACTTGCTTGTTTCCGATTGCCAATGCTTAAATAACTTAGCCGTATCTCTTCCTTTAGCTGTTGCTGCTCACGCCCCCGAGCTGGAGGCTGCTCAAAAGAGAATCGCGGAGCTGGAGAACCATCTTGGTGAGAAGGATGGCCAGCTCGGAAATGCTGAAAAGGAACGTCAACGTCTGGCAGCTGTTGAGACCGAACTGCAGGCCAAGATCCAGAAGATGACAAGTGACCTTGCCGCCGCAAAAACTGCTCACGACGGTGAAATATAGAGGCTTGTCAATGCTCGCCATGAAGTGGAAGGTCAGCTACTAAAATAAAAAGACTTGTCCGTCAAACGCATCGAGGATATGGCTGTTCAGCATCAGAGCGAACTCCGAGCTGCCCAGACAAATGCTGACCTTGCCCTTTCTTGCCTTCACAGAGTGGACATCGCCCTTGCTGGTATGTTCTCCTTTCCGCTTTTTCTTGCATTCCGATCTGACATTGCCGCCTTCCGATCACACTCTTTCTCCGATTGCTCTTTTGATCAGATGGGTGGCCCAATTACACCATTGCTACTACTGCTGCTGTAGAGGAAGCCCGCCATGACAGCGGTGCGGTGGTTGATGATGATGTCGGCTGGAGTGTTGAGGACTTCGCTGTGGCTCTGGATGCCCGATTTCCCCATGTAAAAGGTGCTCTCTGCACCTACAAAGCTGGGATCCTGAAGCTGAATCACAAGCTCTTCAAATCACGGACCAGGCCGATTGCTGACGAGACGGCTGATGATGTGGCTCGGAACCTCAAGGATGCACCTCGCCAACTTGAAATCATGCTCGAATCTGGCATTCGCGCTGGGATTCAGGCTGCATTGTCCATTGTCAAGAGCTGGTACCCCTGATGTGGACTTGAGTCTGCTGAAGGCTCTACGCGCCGGGTCGGAGGATAGTCTTGCTCCAGTTTGGACGCAAATATGCCATCTTGCTGATGAGCTTTCTGAGACCATGAATCCTTTTGAGTTCACTCCTTTCGTTGATGATGAAGGCGTTCAAATCGAATAGCTATTACTCAGTGAGCTCCTGTACTCCACTAGCAAAGACGCCACATGGTCTCAGCCTTTCTCGGCGCCGAAGAAGTGCAGTCTTCCACTCCTCGGAATACGCTAATGATGACGAAGAAGGCGAGGAAGTAGGCGAGGACGAAGGCGAGGAAGCAGGCGAGGAAGAAGGCGAGGACTTCTCCGACAGGCACTCGGCGAGCGCCGCTCGAGACCCACCGAATACTCAGCCCGATGCCACCGCTACTTCAACTCCGCGAGGTGCTAATAGCACGACTACGACTACGACTACTTCAGCTGCAGCTCCATCTGCCACCGATGTGCTAAATGCCTGAGTTCGGCGCACCTTTATTTACCTTCTTTTGCTTCAGAAACACTTTAGTCAAACTTCAAGTGCGCCCGCCGAGGGCCACTTTCATGTAATAATCAACATTCGACCAATCGGCCATGCTTGCTTGTGAACTTTGTTGTTGCTTAGTTATATGCTATCTTGCCTTTGCGTTGTCAAACCGATTGCCTTTTTCTTTGCCTCTTTTCTTCGTTGGTCGTTGATACGTCCAAAAAGCATCACTATTTTATATCGTAATTCATCCTTATTCATTGATATATTTCATGTTATGATGATGTTCTTATGTTGTTTTGGCTTATTTTACACAGTTTGCAACATTCCGGTGCCGAAGCAGCAGACGCAGGAATCAGCGGTAAAAAGTGGACGCTGAGTTGCTGAAGAAGAATACCTCCAAATTACCTAAAAATCGACGGGGGGTATTTTCCAGAAAAATAACGAAGACTCGCCGAAGAGGGGCCAGAGGGGGGCACAGGAGCCCTTGGCGGCCACCTAGCGCGGCCCCACACCTGGCCGCGCCGGGAGGGCGTCTGGAGCCCTGGGTCCACTCCCGTCTCCCCCCTCTGGCCTATATACTCCTCGTTATGCGAAAACCCTAAAAGAAGAGGCCATCACGGAGTTCCGCCGCGGGTCCGTGGCGGAAACCTACAAAGAAGAAAAGGGCTCTCCGGCGGGCAGATTCCGCCGAGGGGATCACCTCCCGGAAGGGGAGATCATCGCCATCGTCATCACCATCATCACGGGCATCATCGAGATCATCATCAACATCATCCCCATCATTAGCACCATCTCCACCACCATCCAATCTCACCTCACAAGTTCATCTTGTGTTGTAATCCGTACTATCCATCCTCTCTACTCTACCGGGGTTGATTACTACTTTGTGGTGAATGCTATTGAGTTTCGTTTGAGAAACACCATTATGTCCATATTGATTATCATATATTTATCACCTCTGATCATGATCTCTTTTATGTCTTGTGAGTAGTTACTTTAGTTCTTGAGGACATGGGAGAAGTCTACTTGCTAGTAGTCGTATGATGTTGAAGTAATTTGTGTTGTTTGATATTTAAGTTGTGTTGTTATTTTCCTAGTTGTTTTGTGTGAGTCGAACACTCAACACTTTGCCTTCTTAAGGTCCTAGGGGAATACATTGTGTATTAAGAATGCTTACGGTGGGTTGCCAGAGTGACAGAAACCTAAACCCTGGTTTGCATACTTTTGCACAAGGGAGTAATGGATCCTTGATCTTATTGCTGTGGTTAGGCTTTGCCTTAATTTCTATCTTGTATTTATGGATGCTTGTAAGATGTTTAATCATAAGAGTGCACAAACTTAGTCTAGAAGGTGTGCTAGCATAGATCCACCCACTCAACACTTATCAACACACCACTTGTTATCGAGATGGAGTATAGAGAAAGCACGTAACTACCTCTCCATGTGTCCTCAAGAACGCTTTACTCTTTATAAGTTCAGTTGCCAGGCTTATCCTTTACTCAAAAGACTTGGGGCACTTGCCAAGCTTGATTTTATCTTATCGTTGCTTATATCAAAAACCCCTAAAAAGCTATCTTTCAGTGTTTGCAGTTATTCCTTGCCTACTATCACCTATCAATACCTTTCACTCCTCGTTGGGTTCGACACTCTTACTTATCGAAAACGCTACAATAGATCCAGTTACGATGAGGGTCATCAAGCTACGTTTTCTGGCGCCGTTGCCGAGGAGCATAGCGCTATTGGTAAGTGAAGCTGGTAAGGAATTTTTATATCGTTGCTTTTATTTTGCTGTTGCTGTTCTTTGTCTGTATGGACAACCTAGCTATTGGATCGTTGCTTGCGGGGAAACACCCCACATCTGTGGTGGTTATTCCTCCCCCTACTGAAATTGTGCCTTATAAATACCAGCTGGTATTATCGATTGTGTTTTGGCTAATCGTTATGTAGGAGACAGACATCCCAGTGAACACTTGCTATATTTATCACAACTATGTTCATTATTTAAGCTTGCAGGTCTATCAAAGGAGTTCATCATGAAGAAATTGTTCTCCGTATCGCTTATAGATAAAGCTTCAGATTGGTATAAGCTTCTCGATAACTCTCATTTTCTTGATTGGCATGAACTTATGTCTCTCTTTTATACCAAGTTTTATCCTCTTCATGAAATTCATCGAGGCAGGAATTATATCTATAACTTTTGATCTCGTGACGGAGAAAGCATCGCTCAAGCTTGGGGGAGATTGAAATCTCTAATGCTCAAATGTCCTATTCATGAGCTCCCCAAGGAAACTATACTTACAAACTTTTATGCTAGACTTTCTCGTCAGGATAAAGAGATGTTGGATGCCTCCTCTAGTGGGGTATTTCAGACGAAAAGCGTTGAAGAAAGATGGGATCTACCTGAAAGGATCCAGAAGAATACCGAGGATTGGGAAATAGACAAAGGTATTGAACCCACTATAAGTTATGAGCATGATTATATGGCGAGTTATGTGAAAACTGATTCCTTTAATGCCTTTTGCTCTAAGATTGTTCATGACTCCCATCTAATGATTGATTTTTGAAAGGACTTTGCATCTCATATTGACTCTTCTAAGAAGAAGAGTCAGCATCATAAACCCTTCAAAGAATCATCTATTGATTTTCATGTTGCTGACCCTATTGTGCCTGCAGTTATATATGAAAAGCCCCCTTTTCTTGTAAGAATAAGGGAGCACTCTTTTTTGAAAGGCATAATAAATAAGAGTGAGAGAGGAATTGATGAACCCGAGGACCAGATCAAGGTCAATCCTCGAGTTGCATTGGTTAAATATCTTATTACTAATGATGCTTTAGATTCCAACCTTGTCACAGCCAAGAATAAGGGCCCATTTTTAGCTACTCCAGTGCTATCCCGTATTCACTTTATCAAGAGATCGTGGGTGAAATTTCACCTTGCGAACTTGAAGAAGTTGATTTCACTATTCATCTTGAAAACAGAGCAACTATCTCTCCCATCGGAATTGTGAGAGACGTTGAAGTTCTATGCAGGAAGGTAAAGTATCCTACTGAATTTCTAGTACTTGGTTCAGTAAGGGACAATTTTTGTCCTATTATTTTCGGTAGACCTTTTCTCAGAACCTGTGGAGCTATAATAGATTGCAAGAAAGGTAACGTCTGTTGAATTCAATGGTGATCCATATGAATTTAATTTTCTAAGTTCTCTAAGCAGCCTCGTGGTACTGATTTGCCTAGTAATGATAAGATTATTGAAGATATTGCTTCCATCACTATCCCTCCTAACGATCCCTTGCAGCAATATATGGAGGACCACGACAATGATCTGCACATGCAGGAGAGAAATGAGTTGGACGAAATATTCCTAAGACAACCTACTATCCTAAAGGACAACCTTCCAGTTGAGCCTTTGGGAATTTTGTCGCAACCAAAAGAAGATCTAGTGTTTGATCTTAAACCTCTTCCCGATACGCTCAAATATGCTTATTTATATGAAAAGAAAGTATATCCTGTTATCGTCAATTCTAACCTTTCAGGATATGAAGAGGAGCGTTTATTGGAAGTGCTTCACAAATATCGAGGTGCAATTGGCTATACCCTTGATGACCTTAAGGGGATTAGTCCGTCTATTTGTCAACATACCATCAACCTTGAACCTGGCGCCAAACCAGTTGTTGATCATCAACGACGATTGAATCCGAAAATGATGGATGTCGTAAGGACTGAGATTCTCAAGCTTCTAGCCGCAGGTATTATCTACCCAATAGCTGATAGTAAGTGGGTAAGCCCAGTTCATTGTGTTCCAAAGAAAGGAGGAGCAACTGTAGTTCCTAATGATAAAAATGAACTAATACCTCAGAGAATTATTATTGGATATCGAATGTGTATTGATTACAGGAAGCTGAACAAGGCAACCAGGAAGGATCACTACCCGTTGCCTTTCATCGACCAAATGCTTGAAAGGTTCTCCAAAAACACGTACTTTTGCTATCTAGATGGTTATTCTAGCTTCTCTCAAATTCATGTTAACATTGTTGATCAAGAGAAGACCACTTTTACTTGTACCTATGGTACTTATGCTTACAGACGTATGCCTTTTGGTTTATGTAATGCCCCTGCTACTTTTCAAAGGTGTATGTCTGCTATCTTTCATGGTTTTTTTTGAAGAAATTGTGGAGGTATTCATGGACGATTTCTCCGTCTATGGAACCTCTTTTGACCATTGTCTCCACAACCTTAATAAAGTTTTGCAAAGATGTGAGGAGACAAACCTAGTGCTTAACTGGGAGAAGTGCCACTTTATGGTCAACGAGGGAATTGTTCTTGGCCACAAGATTTCCGAGAGGGAATTGAAGTGGACAGAGCCAAGATCGAAGCAATTGAAAGGATGACCTATTCACGGGACATCAAAGGTATTCGTAGTTTTCTTGGTCATGCTGGTTGCTATGGAAGGTTTATTAAATACTTTTCTAAGACTTCGAGACCCCTCACTAATCTTCTCCAGAAGGACGTTCCTTTTGTTTTTGATGAAGATTGTAAGGAAGCCTTCGAAGTTCTTAAGAAAGCATTAATAACTGCTCCTATAGTACAACCACCTGATTGGAATTTACCTTTCGAAATTATGTGTGATGCTAGTGATTTTGCTGTTGGAGCTGTTTTAGGACAAATGGTTGATAAGAAGTTGAATGTTATATCTTATGCTAGCAAAACCCTTGATAGTGCTCAGAAGAATTATGCTACTACTGAGAAGGAATTCTTACCAGTAGTGTCTGCTTGTGATAAGTTTAGGCAGTATATCGTTGATTCTAAGATTATTGTTCATACTGATCATGCTGCCATTAAATATCTCATGGAGAAGAAGGATGACAAACCAAGGCTTATCCGATGGGTACTACTTCTTCAAGAATTTGATTTGCAGATTGTCGATAGGAAAGGAGCAGACAATCCGGTGGCGGATAATCTCTCAAGGATGGAAGATACACCGCATGATCCCATTCCTGTCAACGACAGTTTTCCAGACGAACAGCTAACTGTTGTTAAAGTACAATCTCTCTCTGATCCTTGGTTTGCAGATTATGCTGATTTTATCGTTGCAAAGTTTTTGCCTCCAGGTTTAACATTTCAGCAAAGGAAAAAGTCCTTTCATGATTTGAGGCATTACTTTTGGGATGACCCACATCTTTTCAAAGAAAGTCCAGATGGGATTGTGAGAAGATGCGTACCGGAACATGAATAGAAGGACATTCTCAAACAATGTCACGATAGTCCATATGGAGGACATCATTCTGGTGAGAGGACCGCACATAAGGTTCTTCAATCAGGTTTTTATTGTCCTACTCTCTTTAAGGATGCTAGAAATTATGTTTTATCCTGTGATAAGTGTCAGAGAGTTGGTAATATCAGTAGGAGCAATGAGATGCCTATGAATTACTCTCTAGTGATTGAGCCTTTTGATTGCTAGGGTTTTGATTTTATGGGTCCTTTTCCTTCCTCACACAAGTACACTCAAATTTTAGTTGATGTTGATTATGTAACCAAGTGGATAGAAGCAATCCCCACTGAAAGTGCTGATCACAAGACATCTTTGAAAATGCTCCAAGATGTAATTTTTCCTAGGTTTGGAGTACCCAGGTATCTCATGACTGATGGGGGTTCGCACTTTACACATGGAGATTTTAGAAAAGCTTTAGCCAAGTACGATGCCAATCATAGAATTGCTTCACCGTACCACCCTCAAACTAGTGGGAAAGTTGAGCTCACAAATATAGATATCAAGTTGATCTTACAGAATACAGTCAATAGAAATAGAAAGGATTGGTCAAATAAGTTAGGAGATGCTCTGTGGGCGTATAGAACTGCTTACAAAAACCCCATGGGTATGTCTCCCTATAAGATGGTCTATGGCAAGGCTTTCCATTTGCCATTAGAGTTAGAGCACAAAGCTTTCTGGGCTATTAGAGAGCTTAATGCTGACCCGAAGTTAGCTGGTGAAAAGCCTCTCATGAACTTGGCTTCTCTAGATGAGTGGAGAAGTGAAGCTTACGAGAGCGCTAAAATGTTCAAGGAAAAGGTAAAGAAGTGGCATGATAGGAGGATTTTAAAACATGAATTTAATGTTGGTGATAAAGTTTTGTTGTTTAGATCCCGTTTCAGGTTTTCTCCAGGTAAACTACTTTCCAGGTGGGAAGGGCCATTTCATATTGAGGAAGTCTACCGCTCGGGTGCGATCAAGATTAAGAATTTCGAAGGCACCAAACCTCAAGTGGTGAATGGGCAAATACTTTAGCATTACATAGCAGGAGATCCTGTCAATGTTGATGTGGATTTGGTATACACAAAGTCTCATGAAGAACATGTAGCAGCCCTGTTTCACACACCAGCAGAAGCAGAATAAGGAAAGGTATGTATTACGGTAAGGAAACATCGCGAAACTGTCTTGAAAGTTCCAGATTATGAGTTTTTGCAAAATATAGAAATTTTGAGGCCTAAGTGGAGCCAGAGATAAGCTCCGGGGGCCCAGGAGCCCCCCTGGCGTGGCCCCACCCCTGGTCACGCCGGGAGGCCGCCTGGGCACCCCGGAGCCCGTCTCCAACTCCGCTTTGGCCTGTTAACTTCCTTTCTGTGCAGAAATTTTTGCTATATATTTGCCCGGATCGTTCCGGCAGCGTATCTCGCGATCTCGTGTGTTTTCTTTTCGAGCTGTTTCTGCCAGGAAAACTTTCAGCTAGACCTAGGTGCCATGACTTCCCCAAGTTCCACGAAGGACAAGTTCGTCGTCAACTTCATCAACCCTTACCTCGCTGAGGTAAAGAAGCACCCCCAGATCCTTCGTGTGGAGGAAGGTGACCTCCGCAAGGAGGATCTGAAGGGACCCGTCAAGGAGGGGAGCACCGAGGAGTGGCTGAAGGAGATGGAACATGAGGTCTTCAAGTTCAAGAAGATGGTGGAGCGTGGTGTTGAAGCTAACTTCGACATCATGAACGAGATTGAGGCTGCCCACAAGAAGGAGATGAAGGAGATGTGGTCAAGTTTGGACGCACTAGAAGAAAAAGTTTATGGGCTCCAAGCACAAATCTATGATCTGCAGAACCAGAACTTTGAGTATGAATTAAAGTTTCTGCGCATGGGTTTGGGTGCTGAGTGTAGGATCTTGGAGACGGGAATGTCCTTTGAGACCGGAGAGCAGCTACCATGGAAGCGCTTCGCCAAGGAGTACGTGACCGACAAGAACAAGGACGAGGAGTAAATCTCCTCGGGTATTGGCATCCCCTTAGCTGGTTCCAAGCTTGGGGGAGTGCCCGGTATTTCTATCTTTATCTTTGTCTTTTAGAGTCAAGTAGAGTCATATCATGTCTAGGGAAGTTATCTTATTAAATAGGTGTTTGCTTTGAGGTCTATCACTCCTTTCTAGAGAGTTATGTATCCGTGAGTGTGGAGTCGTCTATGATGGAATATTAATGAGAAGTCTATTGATCCCTTCGCTTCCCTCGGTATTCTCTTCGCGTAATCGACCTCGTGATGATTCTTATGGGGAGTATTGACCTTATATCAGGTATGGCTTTGAAAACTTTATTTAATCTTGGCAAACATAGCTTTGGTCATAACAACAAGCATGTTTTTCTCAAAGTAGCGACATAGCCAAAACCCTCTTTGTTATTATGGCTGTAGTGTTATGTTGACAAGGAAGACAACTTGATGTGTTATTCTTGTTTTAATGTTTATGCTTTATATTGCTTTGCATCCAAGTCATCATCAATTGTCTGTTCTCTCAAAGCCTTTGCTAGCCAAACCCCTGTACTAAGCGGAATTCTGCTTGTGCATCCATACCCTGAAACTAGTACCTTCCAGATGAGTCCACCATACCTTCATATTCGTGGTATTCCACTACCACTCCTAAAGCATAGAATTTTTGTGTTATCCTTGGATGTTCAAAATCTTCTGTTTTGTGCCCCTCTTTTAGCGCATGAGGAAGTAGTAGTTAACTCATGACCTTCTTAAGTTGGACAAGTTTTACCCCGGGATTGCATGTCTAATATGCAAACCCCTAATACGAGGAGGAACTGGCATGAGTGCGCCCAGCTCACAAAAGATAATCACAACCAACAACCCTCCTTCACGGTTTTTTCATGAGAAATCAGAAAACTTTGGCAGTGATAAACAAAGTAGATTGCGGGGATGTGATCGTCCCCGTTTGGGAGCCGTTCCTCGAAACTTGTCCAACCTAAGAAGCAATTGAGTTATCTATTAGCATTCGTTGACAAATCATGCACCTCTTAAAACTTGTTTTCATTCTGTTTGATCTAAGGATAGCACTTCAGTTTTCCCTTCTTTCCTTTAACAAGGTTGTTAGTTCCTTTACTTTTATGTTGAGTCAGTTCTCCCTACTTCCTCCCTTTCCCAAAGAGAAAAGACACTTGATGCTGATGAAGATTCATCCATATAAGGCTGCATTAAAGTTTGCCATGCCATATCATTGTTGACATTATCTTTTGATAAGTAAGTTGTTTGCAAAAGCATTCGCCAAGCAAACATCTTCCTTTGTGTTAGCATTTTCACTTCATGACTAATAGCTTGTTCTTTCAAAAAGTTCTAAATCATCACTTAAAAATATAAAGAGAAAGAACAAAGGTAAAAGCTTTTAGTTGTCCTTTGACCAAAGGACTTGTTTGCCATGATTTGATGAGTTTCCTTAGCCCTACTTTTGATTATAATTGTTATTTCATGAGGGGTTTATGAGCTGGAGATTGCTGACTAGGATGTTTGAGTTTGGTGAAAAGATCATGATTCTTCTTGTCCGTATTTTATTTATCGACACTTCACTCTCTAAACTTGTGGACAGGTTTATCGAGCTCAGTTTTCGCTTGGGGACAAGCGAGGTCTAAGCTTGGGGGAGTTGATACGTCCAAAAAGCATCACTATTTTATATCGTAATTCCTCCTTATTCATTGATATATTTCATGTTACGGTGATGTTCTTATGTTGTTTTGCCTTATTTTACACACTTTGCAACTTTCCGGTGCCGAAGCAGCAGACGCAGGATTCAGCGGTAAAAAGTGGACGCTGAATTGCTGAAGAAGAATACCTCCAAATTACCTGAAAATCGACGGGGGGTATTTTCCAGAAGAATAACGAAGACTCGCCGAAGATGGGCCAGAGGGGAGCCATAGGAGCCCCAGGCGGCCACCTGGCGTGGCCCCACCCCTGGCCGCGCCGGGAGGGCGCCTGGAGCCCTGGGGCCACTCCCGGATCCCCCCTCTGGCCTATATACTCCTCGTTACACGAAAACCCTAAAAGAAGAGGCCATCACGGAGTTCCGCCGCCGCTCCGTGGCAGAAACCTACAGAGAAGAGAAGGACTCTCCGGCGGGCAGACTCCGCGGAGGAGATCACCTCCCAGAAGGGGAGATCATCGCCATCGTCATCACCATCATCACGGGCATCATTGAGATCATCATCAACATCATCCCCAACATCAGCACCATCTCCACCACCCTTCAATCTCACCTCACAAGTTCATCTTGTGTTGTAATCCGTACTATCTATCCTCTCTACTCTACTGGTGTTGATTACTACTTTGTGGTGAATGCTATTGAGTTTTGTTGGAGAAATACCATTAGGTCCAGATTGTTTATCATATATTTATCACCTCTGATCATGATCTCTTTTATGTCTTGTGAGTAGTTACTTTAGTTCTTGAGGACATGGGAGAAGTCTAGTTGCTAGTAGTCATATGATGTTGAAGTAATTTGTGTTGTTTGATATTTAAGTTGTGTTGTTATTTTCCTAGTGGTGTTGTGTGAGTCGAACACTCAACACTTCGCCTTCTTAAGGACCTAGGGGAATACATTGTGTATTAAGAATGCTTACGGTGGGTTGCCGGAGTGACAGAAACCTGAACCCCAGTTTGCATACTTTTGCACAAGGGAGTAATGGATCCTTGATCTTATTGCTGTGGTTAGGCTTTGCCTTAATTTCTATCTTGTATTTGTGGATGCTTGCAAGATGTTTAATCATAAGAGTGCACTTATCTTAGTCTAGAAGGTGTGCTAGCATAGATCGACCCACTCAACACTTATCAGCACAACACTTGTTATCGATACAGAGTATGGCGAAAGCAAGTGACTACCTCTCCATGTGTCCTCAAGAACGCTTTAGTCTTTATAAGTTCAGTTCCCAGGATTATCCTTTACTCAAAAGGATTGGGGCACTTGCTGCTCCTCAGTGCTATTTACTTTGCTTGCTTTTATCTTCTCGTTGCTTATATCGAAAACCCCTAAAAAGCTATCTTTCATTGTTTGCAGTTATTCCTTGCCTACTATGTCAGAACCCTCTGTTAGGTAATGTGCTAGGATCAAAGTCACCTTGCATTCATCAAAGAAAATCAAATGGAATTCAAATTCAAACTCAAATGGGAGAAGGAACACCCCCCAAATGAATTTAATTCAAATGGCCAGAAATAAAGTTGCGCCAAAAGTTCCTTTTGTATTTTTGAAAACTCACATAAATGAGTATGATCACATATAAAGTGATGTGGTAGCAACCCCGGAAAATCTCATGGTCAGGGACCCTGGGTTAGTCATGAGAGGCACATGTTGGACAATAGCTCGTCGGCAAACAGGAAGGCTCGCTCCAGCTCGATATTATTGATTGGGGAGATACGATTACAGTGGAGGCCAAGGCTGGAGCGCTCAAGGCTAGGGTTACAGGTGTGATTCGATGTCTTTCGCGTCGCCCCTCCTAGCCCTTATATACCGGGATAGGTCTCAGGGAGTTCACCTACGTGTACAGGTAAACTTTCCTAACCCTAGCTTGCTCCGTACGGCAGGTCTTCACACCTTCCTTGTTAGTCGAGGACTCCTACATCGGTGCCAACTAGTGGGCCGAGGCCGTATCTTCATGGGCCTTCTGCCTTCATGGATACCAGGTAGGCTCATCCGTAGGAGTCGTGGGGTCACCCCCTCGTCAGTAGCCCCCGAGTGCCTGGGGGACTCGAAGAGTCGCGCAGGGACTCGAGTACATTCATTTGTCGTTCATTGATATGCACGGGTCATCCGTGGGTCACTGGCAGTCTGGTGGCCATGACAAAAACCTGTTTCGAGGGATGCTAAGTTGAAAGGGCCCAAGGAGTCGACGGGTCGAGCCTTGGTGAATTGCACTAGGGCAAATACCACAGTAGCTCGATCAAACCCACGTCCCTCGACGTGAGCTTGGAACACTGGTGTCGAGCAAAAGTCCGGCCGCTTCAGGTCTTACGATTTTCATTTGCCGCCAGTAATGTGTGTAGCCTAAGGCGCGTCCGCCCGGCTTTTCTATCATGCTCTGCGCATGGGCAAGGTTGGGAGTGAAATCACTCTTCGGCAAGTCCCAGCCCGGCCGTACTTCGCAGCGGGGTCTTACGTACACGCTAATCTTGCGTGGCATCTGGGCACAGTGTATCGTGTTCCAGGAATGTGTGTTTTTGAGGCGCGGAGCCTTATAGCATTGCACTCTCTTGGAACAAAACATCAAGCGAGCTATTCACTCATTCACCCGAGGAGCTTTATTTTCGAGTGCTCAGTTGGGGGGTTTTTCGCGTGTAATCACTCGAACGCCATTTCGGATCTTCAGGTGAGGGAGCACCCGAGACTCTTAGCGTCATGTGGTCTTGGCGAATGTTTGTTTGTCTTACATCGGGTTGAGGGAGCACCCGATACTCTCATAAGTGCGAGTGTTCACTCAAGCACGTGGCTGACCTTTGGGTGAGGGAGCACCCGGGACTCTTATGATGTACGCTCCCAATGGGAGTAAGATGTTTTTCTTCCTTGGGGAAAAGATCTGAGAGATGGAATCTCATGGTTTTGATGTCTGTTTGGTTTTCTTTGCCGCTTGTCAGGGGTAGCGATGCATCTGCCAGTGAACCGTCACGTCTTCAGGACCGGTCATAATAATGGCCGCTGTGGCGTGCGGCAGGCGCCGGTTGAGTTTCCCATACGCGTGTTGGAAACGCGCGCGAATTGACGCGTCTTGCGTACAGTGCGTCCCGTGGGAAAGCATCTTTGTCTTGGATTCCGAGAAGGCTGGAGCGTTTGGTCTTTGAATTAATTGCTGCTGTCGTCTTGGCTTCTCTGTGCTTTGAGGATTATGGTTCTATAAATAGGCCTTTCTCTTTCACGCCTCTATCCAACTCACTGCTTTGGCTCTTCCTTCATCTCTTCTTCTGCTCATGGTTCCCAGGCGAGGTGTTGGCCGTGGCCGTGTTCGTCGTAGCCGTGGTGGCCGCGCACCACGCTCCTGCCGCGGTGGTCAACATGGTGCGGCGCCAGTGCCTTCCTCCTCTCCCTTGGAGGAGGGATTCTGGCGCTATGATTTTATTTTTCGTGTTCGTTGCCAAAGTGCCAATCGCATCCTTCATCCCTCTGCTTTTTCTGCCATTGTCTCTGAACGTGGCTTGGATGGCTTGCTTTTTCTCCTTCAAGGGAGCTGTTGGTCTCCTTCTTATGTTGACGTGGAGGTTGATAGCTCTCGCTTCTGGTTGGAGTTTGTTTGCTCGGCGATTGAATTCGCGAGATGGCGATATACTCAGCTGTCGTTTTGATGGTGAGAGCACTGTCACTGTCCGCGCATTCGATCCGAGTGGCAATAGTATGGATCCGCATGGGCAGGAGTCGAACAGCGAGAGCTCCATAAGGTCGAGGAGTCCTTCACCTGCATCTTCGAATGCTTTTTCTTCCGGGGACTCTTCTGGTGGTGGTGGTGAGCCGTCTTCAACTGCTTCCTCCTCTGCCTCTGAAGAAGACCTCGATGTCAAGCCACCGGTTAAACGAGCGCGGCAGGCGACCTTGTAGAACTGGAGGCAACGACGTCATCTTCGCCGGCAGCTTGGGCGGAGCTGGAGAAGAAGCTAGAGGAGCAGGAGAAGAAGCTGGTGGAGCAGCGTCCCCAATGGCTCCGCAAATAAGTCGAGCTTCACCTTTTGTTATTTCATTGACATCATGAGCCTACTTCTTCTACTCCTACTTTGTCTATGATGATGCTCTTGTACTAGATTCGATTACCCCTCATGGGCACACATGTAGAAGTCATAATTCCTTGGGTGATTTCCTCTTGTAACGGGCGCTGCCTTCTATCCAAATGTAGTTGAGTCCTTTTTGTGCTGAAGATGATATCTATGATGTAAACTGTACTTTATCCTTTATAATGGAATTTATATTTGGGCCTTTATGCCACCGAAAACTGTGTCTTGACCATCAGGAGCTATCTTCGAATCCTTTTGAAACTGAGAGTTATGTTCGAGTCTTTTGCGGCTGAGAATTGTCTTCGAGTCCATCCGATACTTGGTACTGTGGGTACTATCGGGTGCGCGATAGCGCTCCCTATGGGAGTAGCCCCCGAGGCTACGCTAGAGTCGAAGGGTCAGGCGTAGGCTAAAGTTTGTTTCCTTTGTTGTCTTTTATCGGGCGCGCGGCAGCGCTCCCGATGGGAGTAGCCCCCGAGTCTTTAGGTGATCGTTGGCGATCAGGTGAAGACTAAATGAGCTTGTGCTTCCTCCAAAGTTTCTTCAAAAGTGCTTGGATGTCCTTGGAGCGTTGACGGTCGTCTCTCGGGTGGGGTTTGTACTTGAGACCCCGAGTGCTTCATAAAGGAGATCGCGTAGGCGATAGTGTTTCTCGGGGGGATTTTATTCTTAAGCCCCCGAGTGCTTCGATTAAGATCGCGTAGGCGATAGAATTGCTCGGGGGGGGGGGAGTTTTGCTCTTAAGCCCCCGAGTGCTTCGATTAAGACCGCATAGGCGATAGAGTTGCTCGGGGGGGAGTTTCCTCTTCAGCCCCCGAGTGTTAAGATAGCGTAGGCGATAGAGTTGCTCTGGGGGGAGTTTCCTCTTCAGCCCCCGAGTGCTTCGATTAAGATCGCGTAGGCGATAGAGTTGCTCGGGGGGGAGTTTCCTCTTCAGCCCCCGAGTGCTTCGATTAAGATCGTGTAAGAGATAGAGTTGCTCGTGGGGGAGTTTCCTCTTCGGCCCCCGAGTGCTTTTGAGATGGCAGTATTTGGGCAACATTTACTTTATTGTGTTCAAGCGATTTACATGAGTTTCCAGTCATGTCCGACCGATAGGGGTTATGGGTAGAATAGTCGCAAGTTTGCTACGTTTCACGGGTTGCCCACGTCTTCGTCTGTCTTTCGGTTCTTCAGCCTGTAGGCGCCGCCTCCGATGACTTCTGATATTATGAATGGTCCTTTCCATTGAGGGGCAAGTTTGTGGACCTGTTCTTGTATTAGTCGTAGGACTAGGTCACCTTTGTTGAAGGTTCTAGTGCGCAGTCGACTGCTTTGGTAGGTACGTAGTTTGTCTTGGTACCCTTCTGATTTTGTCAGGGCTGTGTCTCTTGCTTCGTCAGCCGTATCTTTGTCGTCTTGTAGTGCTTCTTCTGCTTCTTCTTCCTCGCATCCGGTGACCCGGGGTGCTCCGAACTTGAGGTCATGTGGTAGGACTGCCTCTGCCCCGTACACCATGAAGAAGGGTGTGTATTGGGTCGCAATGTTTGGTGTGGTTCGTAAGCTCCATAGGACCGCGGGGAGTTCTTCTTCCCAGTTGCCGGCGGCTTGCTCGAGTGGTGCGAGGAGCCATTTCTTGATTCCCCCACAGACAAGGCCGTTTGCTTTTTCCACCTGGCCGTTGGACTGTGGGTGCGCGACTGATGCATAATTGATTTTGATGCCCAGTTCTTCGCAGAAGTTCTGAAATTCCGCGGCCGTGAAGTTCGTGCCGTTGTCCGCGATGATGTTGTGTGGCACTCCGAATCTGAAGATGATCGACTTGATGAAGTTGACAGCCGTGAGAGCTGTAGAGCTGGTGATGGGCACTGCTTCAATCCATTTGGTGAACTTGTCGACTACGACGAGCAGGTGTGTCCTTCCGCCCTTTGATGATTTCTTTAGTGGGCCCACCATGTCGAGTCCCCAGGTGGCGAACGTCCAGGATAGTGGTATGGTCTTGAGCTCTGATGCGGGAGTGTGTGGCCTGTTGGCAAATTTTTGACAGGCGACGCAACGTCGCACGATTTCCTCTGTGTTTTTCATGGATGTGGGCCAGTAGAACCCAGCTCGTAATGCTTTGGACACGAGCACTCGACTGCTCGCGTGGTGCCCCAGGTGCCTTCGTGGATTTCAAGTAATAGGGCTTTGCCGTCCTCTTCGTCAATGCACCTTTGGAGTATCTGGGTGATGCTGCGCTTATATAATTGTCTGTTGATCACCGTGAATGCCTTGGATCGTCGGCTGATGCGTCGTGCTTCGGCCACGTCTTGTGGTAGTGTGCCTTCGATTAGGAATCGGAGGAACGGTTTCGTCCAGACAGGTCCTTCGAACTCTGTCGGGGCTGTGCGGTCGGATGTGCTGGTACTTTTGCCTTCTGATAGGGTTGTTGCTGCCACCTGCGCTGTTTCTGTTGCGTCCTCGCCGTCCACAACTGCTTCATGTGTTGTTGCCTGCACCTTGATGGACCTCCGGTTGAAGCTTTTGAGAAAAACGCCAGGTGGTACAGGCGCCCTGGTCGAACCGATATTCGCGAGCTCGTCATCTTCTGTGTTGTTGTCCCTGGTGATGTAGTTGAGCTCACAACCGTCGAAATTTCCTTCGAGTTCGTTATAGAGCTTTTGGAAGGCCGCCATGTTGTCGGCTATTGCGTTGCAGTTTCTCATTGTCTGCTGGACGACGAGATTGTAGTCCCCGTAAATTATGAGGTGAGTGGCTCCGCATCTTTTGGCCATGCGTATTCCATGGAGGAGTGCCTCGTATTCTGCTTCGTTGCTAGAGGCGTGACTGAAGTTGATCTGGAGGACGTATTTCAGCTTTTTTCCTTTGGGGGAGATGAGTACAACTCCTGCCCCACCTCCTTCTTGTCTTTTGGATCCATCGAAGAACATTGACCATGAGCTTGATAGGTCTGGGGGGCCTGGTGTTTGAACCTCCATCCACTCAACCAGGAAATCTGGGAGTACTTGGGCTTTGATGGCTGTTGGGTGCTTGAACTGTAGGTCTCGTGGGCTGAGCTCGATGTTCCACTCGGCGACTCGCCCGTTTGCTACAGGGTTGTTGAGTATGTCGGCGAGTGGCGCGCTGCTCACGATTGTGATGGGGTGCTCGTCGAAGTATTCGGACACCTTTCTTGAGGTCATGACGATGGCCGGTAGTAGCTTCTGATAGTGCGGGTACCGCTGTTGGGATTTGGTCAGGAGCGTGCTGAGATAGTAGATTGGTCTCTGGATGCTCTGGACCTTGCCTTCTTCTGCGTGCTCAACAACGAGCGCTGTGCTTACTACACTGCTACGTGCTGCCACGTAGAGGTATAGTTTCTCTCGTTGCTTGGGTACCGCCAGTATTGGTTTAGTCGAGAGTGTCTTTTTCAGGTCCGCGAATGCTTGCCGGGCTTCCTCCGTCCACTCGAATTTCTCTCCTTTTCTAAGCAGCTGATAGAAAGGCAGCGTGCGTTCTCCCAGCCTGCTAATGAAGCGGCTTAGGGCTGCAAGTTTTCAAGTGAGCTGCTGTACTCCTTTGACGTTGGTTGGTTCTTGCATGCGGGTGATGGCTTGGACTTTCTCAGGATTTGCCTCCATTCCTCGGGCAGAGACCATGTAGCCAAGCAGCTTTCCCGCCGGTACGCCGAATGCGCACTTCTTTGGGTTGAGTTTGATTTTGTATTTGTTGACCGCCACGAAGGTTTCGCGCAGGTTGTCGAGTAGTGTGGCTGCTTTGTAGGTCTTGATGACGATGTCATCTACGTAGACTTGCACGTTTCTTCCCATTTTCTTTTTCAGGCAGGCCTGCATCATTCGTTGGTAAGTGGCGCCTGCGTTTTTGAGCCCGAAGGGCATGGTCTTGTAGCAGAATACGCCATATGGGGTGATGAACGATGTGTGCTCTTCGTCTTCTTCCTTCATCCTGATTTGGTTGTACACTCAGTAAGCATCGAGGAAGGAAAGTAGATCGCACCCTGCTGTTGAATCGATTATCTGATCGATCCTGGGAAGGGGGAAGTGATCCTTCGGACAATGCTTGTTGACTGGCCCGTAGTCGACACACATGCGCAGCACCGTCGTGTCTTTCTTGGGCACCAGCACTGGGTTGGCTATCCAGGTGGCTTTCTTCGTTTCTCGGATGAACTGAGCGTCAAGTAACTGGTTGACTTCCTCTCCGGTTGCTCTGCGCTTGGGCTCCGAGAATCGTCTTAGTGCTTGCTTCACCGGCTTCGTGTTTGGCTTGATGCGTAGGGCGTGTTCCGCGAATTTGAGTGGTATCCCAGAATATTTCCCACTCGTCTTGAAGGAAAGCGATGAGAGCCATCGCCTATTCCCCTGGTAGGTGGGCGTACACGCGGACTGTTTTGTCCGGGTCCGTCGGGTACACTTGGTGAGTGACTGTGTCGCTGTCAATGCTGAAGTCGCGTCCGTACTCCCGGGATTCTCTTCGGCTTACCAGCGGGAAGGTACTCTTGTCCGTCACCATGGCTATTTCTCCGAGTTCTTGTTCGGCTCCGAATGTGTCGGAGATTCTGTGGAAGTCGCGATCACATTGGTCGGATTTGATGAAGCTTCCGTTTATCATGAGGACTCCTCTTGATCCTGGCATCTTGAGCTTGAGATAGGCGTAGTGTGGGACCGCCATGAACTGCGCGAATGCTGGCCGTCCCAATATGGCGTGATACTGTGATTGCCAGTCGAGTACCTCGACTCGAGGACGTGCTTTGCGAAGTTGCGTCGGTTGCCGAACACAACCTCGAGTTCGATAACTCCGAGGGATGTGGTTGCTTCTCCAGGGACTACCACATGTAACTCGGTGCTTGATTTTCTCCATACTGATCGTGGGATTAGCATCTTTTGCAGGCTGCTGGCGAAGATGATGTTCATGCTGCTACCTCCGTCCATGAAGACCCGATCCATGTCGTATCCTCCGATTTGTGCATCGAGTACTAGGGGCGCGTGCCCCGGTCTGGGTACTGTGGGTGGATGGTCGTCCTGTGAGAACGTGATGCTGGTCTCTGCGTCATGTAGTTGGTAGACTTCGACTATGTTTATGCTCTCGGCTGCTCTGGCTTGCAGGGTTTGGGCGTCGCGTTGCGCTTGCGGTACCCTTCCTTCTTGGATCATGAGCACCTGTGCTTGCAGTGGGCTGTGACGTCCTTCCGGGCTTGAGGTCGGCGATTGCTCGGGTCGCTGGTTGCGTCTGTCTTCCTTCTGCTTCTCCTTCTTGAGGTCCTCGGCTAACTCGTTGAACAGGCGGCAGTCTCTCAAAGTGTGACCTGACCTGACGCGTCCCCAGTCGTCCTCGAAGCTGTGGATCATGCAGAGTCCTGCTAGCTGCTCTCTAGCCGTGAGTTTGATAGATCCGGCGTGCCTCTTCCTTCTTGAGATTCTGAAGATCTGCTCGTGATCCTCCGGGTGCTCGTGGAAGCGAGGGTCGGTTTCGACTCCTCGACTCGTGTCTTGGTGCTTGATGAGGTTGGCGAATTCATCCGGTCTTCGATCTGGGTCTTAGTACTCGTCTACAGGTGTCTCGAAGTCGCTGTCTTGGTTGGCGGCAGATGCTCGCGCGACTGCGTGTCGTCGAGTGGTCGTCGGTTGTGCGGCTGCGTGATGTGGCTCGTTCGTTGGGGCCTCGCCGTAGATCTCCCGCGCGTGCCTTTTGGGTCGTCGATTCCTTCTTGCTTGGCGAAGGTTCTGCAGATCGCTGGATTCAATCTCGCAGTCTTCGTCTTGATGTGCGGCAGGTGCCCAGGCAGTGGTGGGTTGTCGAAAGATTTGCGAGTCCTCGGCTGCGTGTCGTAGTTCGTCGAGTGGGATTCCTTCGTAGAGGCCCCTCGCCTTTCTTCTGGGTCGTCGACTCTTCTGGCGCCGGCGTTGTATCTTGCCGTTACCGTAGTATCGGTCTTGGCACGACTGCGGCTTGAGTGCTCTTAATGGGGCTGCGGAGATGTTCGCCGTGATCTTGAATCCCTCGAGTGGGCTAGATCTGGGTCTTGCCCTTGAGTCGTAGCTTGCTGTGGACGGGACCACCGAGATCGTGATCCCAACCTGTGTAGTTCCCACAGACGGCGCCAATTTACGGGGATCAACCCCGGAAAATCCCATGGTCAGGGACCCTGGGTTAGTCATGAGAGGCACAGGTTGGACGATAGCTCGTCGGCAAACAGGAAGGCTCGCTCCTGCTCGATATTATTGATTGGGGAGATACGATTACAGTGGAGGACAAGGCTGGAGCGCTCAAGGCTAGGGTTACAGGTGAGATTCGATGTCTTTGGCGTCGCCCTCCTAACCCTTATATACCGGGCTAGGTCTCGGGGAGTTCATCTACGTGTACAGGTAAACTTTCCCAACCCTAGCTTGCTCCGTACGGCAGGTCTTCGCACCTTCCTTGTGAGTCAAGGACTCCTGCGTCGGTGCCAACTAGTGAGCCGAGGCCGTATCTTCATGGGCCTTCTGCCTTCATGGACACCAGGTAGGCTCATCCGTAGGAGTCGTGGGGTCACCCCCTCGTCACCCATGCTCATGGATTTTTCAAATATTAAAACAGGAGCTTGGATTTAAATTTAAACCCCTATTTGAATTAAAGTTCAAATAATTTGAATTTTAAAAATGTCCAAACTTTATAAGTGGCTAGTTATATATATTGTGAGGCCATATAAAATTTTGGGGCATTTAATAAAATGCCTAGCTATATTTTTAGCAAGGCACAAGAAATAACAGAAATAAAACAGAAAGAAAAAGAGAAAAGGGCCTTACCATTGTTTTAGGCCCAACTAACCGAGGCGGCCCAGCCCAGGGGCAGGCTGGTCTTCTTCCTGGCACCAGCCAGGCTGCTGCCGCCGTGGCGAGCATGCCGGTGACGCCCTGGCCACCTCCTGCTTCCCCGTGCCCTCTTCTCGCGCCTGGAGACGTCCCAAGTCGTCGTCATCCACTTCCCTCTCTCCCTGGTCACTCACTCGCTCTCTCTCGCAAGAAACCGCACCACCCCGAGACCACCAGAGTTCACCGCCGTGCCCCGACGTGGCCATCGACGGCGAGAAGCCCCCGGAGCCGGTCCATCGTCTTCCCCATAGTCGTCTTCGTCTTCGAGCGGAAGATGGGGAGTTGAAGCCCCCTGGAGCTGCCGAATCGCGTCGTCGTCTTCATCTACGGCAGTCGCGCTCCATCGTCGATTCCATCGCCACCGGCGCTCCTCTGCCTTTCCCGACCTCGCCGTCGCACTCAGGGTGAGCAGAAGCCCGTTTCCCCCAACTTGTTGCCTCCCCGTTTGACCTCTAGCTCGATCCGCCATGGGAGCCGAGGCATGCCGCCGCCATGGATGAAGCTGCACTCGCTACCGTGCACCTAAGCCCCCGCCTTGTTGTCCTTTGTGTTGCTGCACGCTCCAGGAGTCCAACGCACCCAGAACCGTGTCCTCCCGTGCACTGCAGCCGCTTTTCTCGACGACGGCGAAGCTCCGATGACCCCATTGGTCCCTCGACTCCACCCAGCGATGCGCACGGGCTCCAGCTACCCGTATATGGGCTCAGAGGTCAAAACGATGGCCGGAATCGCCCTCCTGTGCAGCGCCGCCGCGTCTAGTGACACCGGCGTTGAGCTGCCG
Source organism: Bromus sterilis (assembly GCA_950022295.1). Classification (NCBI taxonomy): domain Eukaryota; kingdom Viridiplantae; phylum Streptophyta; class Magnoliopsida; order Poales; family Poaceae; genus Bromus; species Bromus sterilis. Next base: position 284,871,762 of record OX465597.1, read on the forward strand.
GCAGCCCGTGACGTGGTCGTGCTTATTTAAGCAAATAACCCCGCACCTGTGACACTGACTTGTGGGCCCAGGCCCCCCTAATCCCCTGGTTAGTTTAAAACTAACCGGGTTTATCAACCCAGCCGCTAACATGGGGACCCCACTGGTCAGAGCCCCCCCTGCGTCATGCTGACGTCTTGATGACGCAGTAAAACCTTTTCGAATTAAAAGAATTCCAGAAAAAGGCAGAAAATAGCTAAAACTTTCGAAAATCATAACTAATTCATTTTAACTCGAAATTGGACAAATAATATGTCTAAAATTATCAGAAAAATACAAGGAATGTGAATATGGTCATTTTTTTCATGTTTGACCATTTTAAAATGGGTGAACAGTGGCATATGTACATTTGGATCCTTTTCAAATTCAAATTTGGAGTGATTTTGCAAATGACTTTGCAACACACTTCTTTTAAATGGTTTCATCCACACATCAGAGACTTTACCTCACCTTTACAACATCACTTCATGCTCAACCATTTGAAATGAAGATTCATGGTTTCAAATGCATTTGAAATTCATCGATAAATCAAATGGAGTTTGAATTTGCAACTCAAATGCAATGGACTCCATTTAAATGGAATTGATAACATATCAGCACCCTTTACACCATGTTATAACCTTTGATCATGTGCTTGAGCATTGCATTCATATTGATTGCTACTTCATGCTTTGTTTGTCCGGATAGAAGTGAAGACGGAACCGGACGCCACTCCCTTCGTTGAAGACACTGTCACCGATACTGAACCTCGTCAGCAAGGCAAGCAAACCCCATTGATCATGTCGATAAAAACCCATTTCCCTCTCAGTCTCGCTTATGCATTGTTTAGGATGATTACCATGATAACGTTTCTACCGCATAGTTGAACCCATATCCTTTGCATGACCTATCATCTTGTCACAGTAGTAAGCAAACCACAATCCTAGCAGATGTAGGAGTTGGTTGATATCATGTGGCCCCTGCAACTGTTAATGCTTATTGCATGCTGAGAGTTACAATGAGGTTACTCTTCTGTGAGTCGGGATTGTAGAAATCATGTTGATGATGGTGGAAATGTGTTGGTGAATCTACCCTAATACAAGGTGAACGATGAGAGGCTGTGTAGGAGTACACAGTGGGTTGTCTCATTGAACACCGCCTTAAGTCCGAGTTCTTGTGTGGTGATCCAAGAAGAAGAGTACAACCACACATTGGGCTCGCTGATCCGTCTCGACCTAGTACCTCACCTTGTTCGAACCCAAGAAGTCTCATTAGTTCGCAATTTCTGGTAGGGCTGTGGCACGGTCTGTGAAGTGGATGAACGTCTTTTCAAGACCGGCTTGGGACCCTGCACACATCGTTTGAGGCCGTAATGGAACCTCGGTCGGACTTCTATATGGATCCCCCTCAAATAGGCGACTCTTTGGACTAGAACGGAGCTGTGGGCGAAGTGTCGTGGCAACATCCTCGCCGGTACCCGCTTGAAGGGTCCCACTCCCAGGCGGTAATTGATGTGTGTGTGTGTGTGTAGCGGTACACCCCTGCAGGGTTAACAAAACTACTCGAATAGCCGCGTCCGCGGTAAGGGACTGCTTGGAAAGCTTAGCTTGATTATTAGACAACTTCAATGGATACTTATAAAACTTTCCAAGCTAAGCGTGAGTGCTATGGCCTGCTTTCTCGTGGGGAAGTCGAGGAAGGCACCATAGTGGTGTAATTGGTTGGAGATGTAGTGGACTCGTGTACGCTTCTTACCTCAAGTCTGCTACTCGTAGTTCAGGACTAGCCAAGTCAAAGCTGGCACTTCTGCTTATGAACCCCACCTCCCTTTGCCTTGATACATGTGCATGAGTATTATAGCTCCTACGTAAGTTTTGGTGAGTACGACTTTGTACTGACGTTTTCTTATTCTATGTTTTAGATGAACCAACTGACCCCGAAGGTGGATTCTTCCTGGAGCTCGACGACTGATCAAGCTAGTGTAGTCCCAGTCAGACGACTGGCCCCTCGTGGAAGGGCTTGTTTATCGATAAGGCTTCTCTAAGCCATTTGTTAAACTTGTCTGTACTCAGACCTACTTTGCTTCCGCATGTTTGATGTAATGTTGGATCACAGTCTCGTGATCTCTGTGTGCACTCTGTAAGTGTTATCAATAAAGTTGTAAACTTTGTAGAGAATTGCAATGATACCTGCTGTTCATACTAGACATGTCTGCTACGTGTATGATTATATCATGCATGTCTTAGTATGGGTTTTCGAGACCTTAGTTGTGATTTGGCTGGCGGTCTTTTATACACCAAGTGGCCCTTAGATGTGCGCAGCTTGGGGCATCGCGATGCGATTGCTCGTGACCCTGTCACGTGCACACTTTGTTGTATGATCGAGCCCGCCCTAGACCCCGACTTTTGTGTGCGGACGATGAGGACCCATCTCAGTTGATCATCCGACCTGGATGGGATGCACCTCACGTTCGATGCTTTCCGAGGACGTTCTGTGCTTGGCCTTGTCTGCTTAGACAAGTGGGTACGGTTCTCGGCTCTCCATATGATTGTGTTGTAGCGGGTCTTGCATACGCTAAAGCAGGGTCCCGACATACTATCACCTATCAATACCTTTCGCTCCTCGTTGGGTTCAACACTCTTACTTGTCGAAAACGCTACAATAGATCCCTTTACGTTGAGGGTCATCAGTCGATACTCCTGCCGATTCTACAGCCGACCTGCGGTCTGTGATCGGACCAGAGAATAGACTTCGAAGGAAATTTTGACAAGTACTTCTAGGTTCTCAGTTTTCACGTAAAGGTAAAGTCGTTCGGACGGCCCGATTGCAACCTGCTGACTGTTGGCCAGCCGGTCTGGTCACAATCGGTTGTGTCTACTGTCGGCTGAGTCCGAACTAAATATACTTTTAGAGTATGAATTTTCCGATTGATGGTTCTTCTCGGCCACGTCCACCCGACATTATAGCCGACCTGCGGTCTGCATTCGGTTCGAACTGACATTCACAAACCCATCGCTCTTTTTGCTCTTCCTCTTAAGTATACCCATTTCGGGGCAACCGACCAGTCCCCGGGTCCGCTTTCGCCGACCCTAGGACTGGGAAATGAATGCACAGATTTTTGTAACTCCTGTCGAATGCGGTCGCATGGACGCACGGCTATTCTTATTGACAACATTTTAAAAAGGGAATACTACGATACTACTCAACTGTAAAACAGGTACAACTTCTCGGCGTTCCAGGGACGATCCGTTTCTTGTCCTGAAGTATCCACATATCGGGTCGGCTTTCTGAAATCGATGAGGTAGTATACATTGTTCTTGAGCGCCCGACTGACGACAAATGGACCTTCCCAAGGAGAGGATAACTTGTGTTGGCCATCCGATTTCTGGATTCGGCGTAGCACCAGGTCACCCTCACGAAAAGCTAGGGGACGGATCTTCTTGCTGTGGTACTGACGCAGCTTCTGCTGGTATATTGCCGACCTGGACAAGGCCAGGAGACATGCTTCTTCTCTCAGGTCAACACCGTCCTCTCGAGCTTCCTTGGCTTCTGCCTCCGTGTACATGGCGTGAAGAGGTGAGTCGAACTCAATATCATAGGGAAGAATTGCCTCCGCGCCATATACGAGGAAGAAGGGAGTGAATCCAGTTGAACGGTTCGGTGTAGTGCGCAAACTCCAAAGTACTGCGGGCAGCTCATCGAGACATGCACCGGGTGCTCTCTCAAGTGGTTCCACCAATCTTGACTTGATTCCAGACAATATGAGGCCATTTTCCCGCTCTTCTAGACTATTTGACTAAGAGTGAGCTACGGATGCTACATCCAGGGGAATGCCCTGCTGTGAAGCGTACCGAGCCAGCGCCCCTTTTGCAATTCCATTGTCGGTAATGATGTTGTTCGGCACTCCATACCTCACTGTGATGTCCACAATGAACTTGACCACAGTCGGTCCATCTAGCTTCTTGATCGACCTTGCCTCAATCCACTTGGTTAACTTGTCCACCGCCACCAACAAATGTGTCATGCCACCTCTGGCTATCTTGAAAGGTCTAACCATGTCCAGTCCGCAAACTGTAAATGGCCATGTGATCGGAATGGTCTTGAGTGTTGAGGCTGGTAAATGGCTCTTCACTTTAAATCTTTGACACCCATTGCAGTGCTTGACTAGCTCTTCTGCCGCTGCTCTCATAGTCGGCCAGTAAAAACCATGGTGAAAAGCCTTGGCAACTATTGCTGTAGCTGATGCATGGTGACCACACTCTCCTTGGTGGATGTCCCGCAACAGCTCCATCCCCTTGTATTCTTCAACAAAGCGCTGGAGGACTCCAGTCGCACTGCGATGCACTAGCTCGTTGTTAATGATGGTGTACCCTCCAGATCGGCGCTGAATTTTCCGAGCTTCTACCTCATCTTGGGGGAGCGTGCCGTCCACCAAAAAATTTCTGATCGGTTCTTCCCATGATGGTGCCACAACAATTACCATTACAGCAACTACTTCTTGTTCTGGTTGTTCGGCTTCTACTACTGGCATCTCGGAGGAAGAAAAGCCGATCGCATCTTGCATGACCACCTACGTCCCCGAGATGACGAAAGCAGCCCCTGGTTCACAATCGAGAGGCCCTGGTGCGGCAGACTGCTTCTCCAATCTTTGCTTCTTGGCTCTTTTTTCCGCTTCGAGCTTTGCCATCTTCAGGTCGGCCGGAATGAAGATTGACTCTGATTCTGGGGAAGGCTTGATAGATGGCTTCTGGATGTTTTCCAAAGAAACTCCTGGTGTAATCTTCTTTCTAGTGGACCCAAATTTGGACAATGCATCTGCTGCTTCATTCTTAGCTCAGGGAACGTGATGGAATTCACATCCTTCAAAGAAACCAGATAGCTGCTGCACAAGGAATCTGTAACTTGCCATGTTTTCATCTTTTGCATCCCAAGTGCCAGTGCATTGCTGCACCACCAGATCGGAATCTGCATAACATAAAATCCGCCGAATACCAATCTCCTTGGCCAATCATATGCCATGGACCAATGCTTCATACTCAGCCACATTGTTTGATGCTGCAAAATGGATCTGCACTACATACTTGAGCTTGTCACCTTTTGGAGAAGTGAGAATAATGCCAGCCCCTATTCCGGTAATCATCTTGGAGCCATCAAAATGCATTTGCGAGAACTAAGAATCCGGACAGGGGGGTTCATAATGGGTATCTACCCAATCAACAAGGAAATCCGCTAGAGCTTGAGACTTGACTGCAGTGTGAGGCTCATACTTGATTCCATGAGTTGCAATTTCAATGGCCCACTTTGCCAACCTGCCAGATGCATCCCGATTGCCTATGATTTCTGCCAGTGGTGCCGAGCTGACAACTATGATCGGATGCACTTGGAAGTAGGTCTTCAACTTCTTTGCCTCCATGTACACCCCGTAGCACATCTTCTAATAATGGGGGTAGTTTTTCTTGGAGGTCGAGAGCACTTCACTGACATAATATACTGGCCTCTGGACCAATTGTACCCTGTGCTTTTCAAGATGCTCGACCACCATGACAACACTGATCACCCGAGTGGTTGCTTCGATGTATAACATCATTGGCTCTTTCTCAATCGGAGCTGCCAGCACTGGAGCAGTGGACAACATACGCTCGAGCTGCTTGAATGCTTCGTCTTCTTGCGGAGTCCAAGCGAACTTGTTCGTCTTCTTCATCAATTGATACAAAGGAATTGCCTTCTCACCCAGCCGACTGAGGAATCGGCTAAGCGATGCCAAGCATCCAGTGAACTTCTGCATGTCTTTAAGATTTCTGGGCTTGTTCATCCACTCGATTGCTGCAATCTTCTCGGGGTTACACTCGATTCCTCTCTCGGATACCTAGAATCCGAGCAGTTTACCGGCTGGCACGCCGAACACACACTTTTCTGGATTGAGTGTGATCTTGTATGCTCGCAAATTTGCAAATGTTTCTTTGAGATCGTCCGGAAGGGTTGACCCTTGCACTGACTTGACCACAAGGTCATTTACATATACATCAATGTTCCGACCCAACTGAGATCGGACACACCGCTGCATAGTACGTTAATAAGTCGCGTCGTCGTTTTTAGGCCAAAGGGCATGGTGACATAGGAATAAGCCCCAAAATGGGTGATAAATGTTGTCTTTATTTGATCGTGTACATCAAGCTTAATCTGGTGATAGACAGTTGTGGTATCCAGAAAGCACAATAGCTGACAGCCAGCCATAGAGTCAATCACTTGATCGATACGGGGCAATGCAAAAGGATCCTTGGGGTAGGCCTTATTCAGGAAAGTGTAGTCTATACACATGCGCCAAGTTTCATTCTTCTTCGGAACCAGAACTGGATTTTCTAACCAGTCTGGGTAGAACACTTCTTTGATGAAACCCGTTGCGAGCACCTTGGGGATCTCTTCGCTGATTGCTCTTCTCTTGTCCTCTGAAAAGCGCCGAAGTGGCTGCTTAATCAGCTTGGATCCAGGTCGGATGTGAAGCTTGTTCTCAGCAAGTTCCCTCGGTACTCTAGGCATCTCCTGAGGGACCATGCAAAGATGTCCCGGTTCTCACGTAGGAACTCGACGAGCTCGCCTTCCTATTTGCTGCTGAGCCCGACCCCAATGATGACGCACTTGCTTGGGTCGGAGGGGTCCAGAGCAATCCTCTTGCTGTCCTTGGCTGCCTGAAATGCAGTCTCATCGTCCGATCTCTTAGTCTTCGTGCTCGGCATGGGTGCCTTCATCTGAGATTGGGCCATTGCTACGTCCTTGTCGAGCTGACGCCGTTCTGCATCGATGACTAGGGAATCGGCCAGCTTGGAACCGGCAGATGAGCACTCTACTGACTTCTTGTAGCCACCGCACACAGTGATGGGACCATTCGGCCCTGGAAGCTTCATCTTCAGGTATGGATGGAATATGTTGAACATGAACTTGGCAATTGCAGGCAATCCGATAAGAAGGTGGTATGTACTGCTCAGGTAGGCCACCTCGAACCTGATCGTCTCTCGGTGGAAGTTGTCCTTCGAACCAAACACTACCTCCAGCCGAATTCGGCCCAATGGAGTACATGAAAAGTCGGGCCCTATCCCATGAAAAATGGTCCTACTGGGCTCCAATTCGCTCTCACTGATGCCGAGCTTGATCATTGTAACGACCCGATTCACTAAGAATCCAAGTCTCTGTGCATTCTGTGCTAGTCCCTGGATCAATAGATAGCACACACAGTACATGATGTAATATCAAGAATAAACCACATGGCATATATATTACATCGAAGATCCAGTATTACAATTAATCATACCTGCATAGCTCAAGGCTAGCTTACAAATAGAATACAGCGGAAAAACAATAAAAGCTTCATGGCGTCCATCAACTCCACCGGCATACTTGAGTATAGACATCGTAACCCCACATCGCATCACTTACTCATCGTATACAATCCTGCAACACCGAAGGTTACAGCCCGACAACGGGTCAGTACATCTGATTTGAACGGCAAGTCACACGAAGAAGGATATAACAGACCTATCGCTACATGCAAGGTAAGTCAAAGGAAAGGCTTAAGGTTTTGTTTTGCAGAAATCTGATTTTTCCCAATCTACCTAGTCAAAATTTTAGTTTTACTTACTACTTAAGATTGAACTGGGCACACCAGTTCCAATCCACACCCTTTATTAAATCTTGCCCTCTCAAGTTTATAGTGGTGATTCATCTATCAAGATCCTCCAGTAACAGTAATGTCTAGTAGCTCAAAGATGTCCTTAACCGGGGACACGGCTAATCATGATTAGTTTTTACTCTGCAGAGGTTAGTACACTTTTTCCGCTGGACTCAACCCAAAGATTGAGGCGAAGCCTTTCAGAAGAGGTCACCTACACCCAACGGCAAGCCGGTACCACCTATCACATCTACATCAGCTAACTTTGCACGGGAGAGGCTTCCTACATCGTACTCAACTAAGCCAGAGCCCATATGGCAAACGGCTATACATGGAAGCTTCTAGTCACCAAGTATGTCTAATGTTTTTGATCCTGGACGGCGCCCACTTACGTTCAGAGGGTAGATACCATGACGTTCTGTCGACCACCAAAACCATACCATTCGGGAAGCATTTAACCCTAGTCCCACCTTAGACAAGGCACGACCCCCAGGATGCTCTCCCTGCTCGTCCAGAGGTGAATCTATTTAAGGTTACTAGTCAAGTCATTAAATCCTCACACCACTCAATGTATTCTCAATCCAATCCCCGTCTACAAGCATAGCAATATTTAGCAAACACGAACTAGGGAGACAAAGAATACAAGATCAGATCATATGGCTATCCTACCAGGTTTGCAGCATAATAATATAATATACACCTACACATGCATAGGGTGATATTTGCTACATGCATAAGTAAAAATATAGGTTGTGAAATGGTCAAAGTATGACTTGCCTTGTACATTCGATGAAGTTCTTCGCTCTCTCGATCCAGATGACTCTACTTGTCACACTCGGAGCAATCTATCATTAACAAAAGAACTCAAATAAGCAATCATTCCATCACTAAGAATCACATGAACAATCAATCAAATACAACAAGGTTCAGCTAGGCTCGATATGGTACAAGGGTCGATGTGCTCGAGGTGGCAGGTGGAAGGTGAACTCGAGAGAGTCAACAGATAAAGAACTATCGGTAAAGATTTGTGACTATGAACTTATGAATTCAAGGTGAAAATCATTCCCACATGAAAAGTGTGTGAATCTTACCGATAAGATGTCTCAAACGATCCGATATGCAAAAGGAATCACGTGAAATGGAATAGTACAACACATGTCATAGCGGTTGAAGTGTGAATTACATTTCAATTCAAACAGATCAAAAAGTATTTGAATATGGTGGGTAAATGATGTAGTCAGAAAGTATATGATATTAGTGATCCTATGCAAAAAGAATCACTCGATTTGGACCAACGGTTTAAAAGATACGGCCTCCGGAATTTGAATTTGAATTTGAATTTGAATGAATTAAAATTTAAAAGTGTGAAAAGGTGTGAAAAGTTGATTTCATGCTAAACTACAGAACAAATAGAGTGCGTAGGAAAAATTTTCACCTGATTCCGACACACGGTTTAGGAGGCATTCCGAAAACGGGATCCGTGGTGTTTTCTGCAGAAAGGACTCGATCGGAATTAAACTTTTTCCAGAAAAAGCGATCGGGTCCCTAGAGGCGGTTGACCGGATATGGAGCGTTTTCCGACAAACTCCGGCCAGCTCCGACGAGCTCCGTCAAGGGGGCGGCAGCGGCGCGGGAGGGCACGGGCGGCGGCGTGAGGCGGGAGGCAGCGCACGGGGCGCGCGGTGGCGTGGGCGGCGACGTGCGGCGCGCTCGAGCAGCGGCCCGACGCTCGGCGAGCGGCTTCACGGTGGCGGGCCGAGGCGGTGGTCCGGCGAGGCGGCGCAGTTGACGCGGCGCGGCGGCGCTGCGTGGCCCGGCGCGGCGGCAGCACTCGGTGTGGGGCGGCGGCGGCGACGGCGTCCGGGAGGCACGGGAGGAGGAGGCGCTGGCCAGCGCATCTCCGGCGGGGGCGGACAGCCGGCGAGGTCCGGCGACGCGGGGCCTAGCGGCGGCGGAGGGTCCCGCTAGGGTTTTTTTTTGAAGAAAAGAAAAACAAAAGGAAAATTTTCTGGATTTCTATTTATAGGCAGACAAGAAAAGGAAAAGAAAAAAACAAATTGAAACCGACTCGGGCTTCGATTGCGCTACTGGGCTGAAATAAACTATTGGGCCGGCTGGGTACGGTTTTTTTTTTTTTTATTTAAATCTGAAACTTCAAACAATTTTACAGAAATAAAAACTCATGAGAAAAATGTGAAATAAATTTCGAAATTCCTGAAATAATCTAAAGAAAATTATGAACTGAACATATTTTCCAAAAATATAAATAAAAGTAAATACATTTTTCAATGACTTTATTTAATTATAAAATATTTTAGAAATTCACAAAAATCTCAAATAATTATTTAAATAGTTTCCACTCAATTTTTCTGAAAAAAATCATTTTATCTTCTCTCATGTTATAATTATTTTTGAATGGAAAATTATTTAAATACTCCAATAAAAATAAATAAAAATATTTAAAACATTTCCAACTTTCTTTTATTGAAGGAGTCATATTACCTTCTCTCATTTTGTTGGATTTATTTGAAATATTAAATTTCGAAACCCAACAATGAATATTTGAGAAAGTCCTTTTATTCCCTCTTATTTTAATATTCAATAAAATCCAAAAGTTTCAGATCCTAGTGAAAATCAATCATATTAAGCAAACAATCATTATTATAACTAATTTAATAACATTCCAAATTTTTCGAAATTTTTTGGATGTTACAATTGTGGTGTCTCGGTACAGAATGTTGATAGAGCTGCCTCCATCAATGAGAGTCCTGGTGAACTTGCATGAGTACAATGGTGCTGCCACAATTGCATCCACCAGGAGCGCATAGCTGCCTGGGTTGGGCATCACGCTCGGGTGGTCTTTTAGGCCCCATTCTATGACGTTGTCCAACCATTTCATCCGTTGAGGAATTGCTGGCATAGTGGTATTGGCTGCCTGCTCTCGGGCTCTCCGACTGCCCTTGTCGTCCGACTCACTAGTGAAGATCATATACGCCGCGTCTTGGCGCGAAAACTACTGACATGCATTCGGTGGGGGTGGATCTGGGGGTGGGGGTGGTGGTGGTGGAAGGTTTCCTGCTCCTCCCTTCGACAGACGCTCGACCCAGATGCATTGCCGAGTGGTGTGAGATGCGGGCTTGCCGACCCCACTGTGCATTTTGCATGGCTGGTTCATCATGTCCTCAAAGGTGTCGGGGGGCCTGATCGGGCCCTGCGGTCTCTCTGCAGGTTTTTGCCTTCGACTTCCTCCTGCAACCCCTTGTTCTTCCTGCTGCTGAACTACTGCCACCGCTGCCGATTGCCATATTGGGTATCCGGCTGCTCATCCTTCCTCTTATTGAAGCCTGTGTTGTTTTTGTTTTTGTTGTTGTTGTTGTTGTTGAAGTTCTTGGGGTGTTGTTGTTGTTGAAATTGTTGGGGGTGTTGTTGTTTTTGTTGAAGTTGTTGTTCCGCTGGATCTCGCACCTCTCGCGCCGATTGGGACCATTCGGCCCATTTGCTTCTACCGATTGCAGCAGCTGCTGCTGCTGCTGTCCAGAGGACTGCCCTTGGATAAAACCGCTCGGACTCAACTGGATCGGGCACATTGCAACATCAGATGCGGCAAATGAATTGCCTATTCTCATCAGATAGGCCAAAGATGTGATGTCCTTGCGCAGGAGGTTGCGCTTCAACAGTGACCCATCCAAGAAGCCGTCAATGAAGTACGGGATGGCTTGGATTTCATGACCTCCCTCGCAAGTGTTTCTGAGCTTGATCCACCGCTGAAGGTAATCGCGAAGGGGCTCGTCCTTTACTTTTACACACAATGCCAGGTGTCGGGGAAAACCTGGGTGCTCATACGTGCCGGTGAAGTTCCGAACAAACGCATCATCGAAATCCTTCCAGCAATTGATGCTATTGCTGGGCAAACTGTTCAACCAGGACCGAGCTGAACCTTGAAGCATTAGTGGTGCATAGCGAACTGCAACACACCGACAGCCTCCTGCGATGCCAACTGCGGTCATATAATCGACCAACCAATCATCTAGCTTCACTGATCAATTGTACTTGGCGTGACCCTGGGCAATGTGAAGCCTTTGGGGAACTGCTCTTGCCGAATGCGCGGGCCAAAGAATGCTGGACCCGCTGGTACATCGTCTTCTGGCTGCTTGTCTTGCGGCAGCTTCTCAATACGGTGTCGTGCGTCATTGTCCGCGATTGCTCAGGGACCTAGACGTTGACTCATCGTCGGCCGAACTAACGTTGTCGGTTGCTCGTTATGCCTGATGTTAACTGCTGGCTCCTCTTTCCGACTACCTCCTGCAGCCCCTTGATTCCTCATGTCAGAACCCTCCGTTAGGTATGTGGTAGGGTTAGCAAGTAACTTTGCATCATGTTGAAATTTTCAAAAGAAATTGAAATGGGAGAAGAAACCCCCCCAGATGAATTTAATTCAATTGGCCAGAATAAAAGTTGCTACAAAAATTCCTTTTGCATTTTTGAAAAGTCTCATAAATGAGTGTGATCACATATCAAGTGATGTGGAACCAATCCCATGCTCATGGATTTTTCAAATATTCAAACAGGAGCTTGGATTTAAATTTAAACCCCTATTTGTATTAAAGTTCAAATTACTTGAATTTTAAAAATTCCCAAACTTTATAAGTGGCTAGCTATAGGCATTCCAAGTCCACATAAAAATTTGGGGCATTTTATAAAATGGCTAGCTATTTTTTTCGCAAAGCCACAACGTCGCCATGCCAAAGATATCGAGCCAGGAGCCCACATAGACGCCGGAATCACCGTCGAGACATCGCCGGAGCCGAGGAAGATTAACGTCGATTCTGTCACCGTCAAGCCACCGTAGCCCTCGCCTCCTCCTCCCGTCGAGTTGCTGGTGAGCTCACGGTCAAAACCCATTTTCTTGCGCCCTTAATCCGTGCCTCCTTCAAGATCTGCCATGGGAGTCGTAGATCAGCGCCGCCGCGGTGCTTGTCGGGGAGCCACCGTGAAGCAGTCGAGCTCGAGTCCATGTCCATCACCTTCGCCTTGGTCTGCTGCTTGGAACACGCATAGACCCGCTTCAAACGATGCACTGTAGTGAGATCCGCCTCACGGTCATGGCTCCGCCGCCGCTAGGGCACGTCGCCGGCGTTGCTACGGTTCATCCCAGCACCTGTTCTTTGTCCCAATCGTAGTGCGAGATCAAGAGCTTCATTCTGGTGGTCTTGGCGCGTCGAGTAGCCCACTGTTCCGTCGGGCCGTGTGTCTCCGCCGTGCTGGAAGGTCGCCGCATTGTCTTTATATTGATCACCTTGTTTGCATTGTTTGCTATCGAATAGAGGTGGAGCCGGAACCCGAGATCACCCCCTCCGTTGAAGATACCATGTACGACCTTCGTCAGCAAGGCAAGCAAACCCCCATTGATCATGTCGATAAAATCCTACTTCCCTCTCAGTCTCTCATATGCATTGTTTAGGATGATTACCATGATAATGTTTCTACCGCATAGCTGAACTCATTCCTTTGCATGACCTATCATTTTGTCACAGTAGTAAGAAAACCACAATCCTAGCAGATGTAGGAGTTGATTGATATCATGTGGCCTCTGCAATTGTTACTTCTTATTTCATGCTTAGAGTGATACAATGTTGATACTGTTATGTGAGTCAGGATGGTAGTGATCATGTTGATGATGGTGGAAATGGGTTGGTGAATCTACCCTAATACAAGGTGAACGATGAGAGGTTGTGTAGGAGTACACAGTGGGTTGTCTCGTTGAACACCGCCTTAAGCCCGAGTTCTTGTGTGGTGATCCAAGACAAAGAGTACTACCACATGTTGGGAAAACGGACCCCTGCTCAACCTACTCACCCCTTCTCAGTTCAATGAGTCGCGGTAGTTCGGAGTTCTAGTAGGTCTGTGGCCTGACTGCTAAGTGAGAGAACGGCTCAACCAAGACCGGCTTATGCACCACGCACACATCTTCTGGGACTACTTCCGTAAACCTGCCGTGTTACGAATCTGGAAACCATCCCAGATAGGTGTCTTCATTGAACATGAGTTGGCTGTGAGGTAAAAGTTGTGGAGATTATCTTCGCCGACACCCGCTTGAATGGTGTCGAGGCCAAAGGCAGTAACTGATAGTTTCATGTGTGTAGCAGTACACTCCTCCAGGGTTAATAAACTATTTGAATAGCCGCGTCCGCAGAAAGGGACTACTTGGAAAGTTGTGCCTAATTATTAGACAACTTGAACTGGATACTTATAAAACTTGCCAAGATAAGCGTGAGTGCTATGGCGTGCTTTCTCATGGGAAGTCGAGGAAGGCACCATAGTGGTGTAATTAGTTGGAGACATGTATTGGACTCTTGTACGCTTCTTACCTCAAGTCTGGTACTCGTAGTTCAGGACTAGCCAAGTCAAAACTGACAATTCTGCTTATGAACCCCACCTCCCTTTGCCTTGATACATGTGCATGAGTAGCATAGCTCCTACGTAAGTCTTGCTGAGTACGACTTTGTACTTACGTTTTTGTAATCTATGTTTTATATGAACCCACTGACCCCGAAGGTGGATTCTTCCTGGAGCTCGACGACTAAAGCCAAGCTACTGTAGTCCCAGTCAGACGACTGGTCCCTCGTGGAAGGGCTTGTTTATAAATAAGGATTCTCTAAGCCATTTGATAACTTGTCTGTACTCAGACCTACTTTGCTTCCGCATGCTTGATGTAATGTTGGATCACGGTCTTATGATCTCTATGTGCACTCTGTAAGAGTTATCAATAAAGTTGTAACTTTGTAGAGAATTGCAATGATACCTGCTGTTCATACTAGACATGTGTGTTGCGTGTATGATTATAACATGCATGTCTTGGTATGGGTTTTCGAGAACTTGGTTATGATCTGGTTGGCGATCTTTTATACACCAAGTGGCCCTTAGATGTGTGCAGCTTGGTGCATCGCGATGCGATTGCTCGTGACTTTGTCACGTGCACACTTTGTTGTATGATCGAGCCCGCCCTAGACCCCGACTAAGTGATCGGGCTGGAGTAAGTCTATGTAAGTGTTATAATACAATCGATAGTATGGTTGAGGCGACTTGTCTATGAGTATGGGAGTTCACCACCCATATCTTTTAGACTTGTGTGCGGACGATGTGGACCCGTCTCAGTTGATCATCCGGCCTGGATGGGATGCCCCTCACGTTCGATGCTTTCCGAGAACGTTCTGTGCTTGGCCTTGTCTACTTAGACAAGTGGGTACGATTCTCGGCTCTCCATATGATTGTGTTGTAGCGGGACTTGCATACGCTAACTCCGGGTCCCGACAGACTTGGTATCAGAGCAGGACTGACTGTAGGATTATCAGCCTTGGTCGAAGTCGAGTCTAGCCTTCTATAGTTATATAGTTACTCTGGGTATATAAGGGAACAACGTAAGGCTTATTTTTTCTCCTTACTTTCATCGTTCTGAGTTCTGAGTCACCCTCATCTTGTTCTACGGGAAGATAGTACTAGGCGCATCTATGTCTTACTAGAACATCTCGTTGATTGCTTCCTTGTAGCCGTAGGAAAGTTGTGTTCGGTTTGCTAGATTTGTTGTGCTTCCTGAATTCTTACATCGTATGTAAGTGATGTTTCTATGTTGTAAGAAATTGTCTTTTCTTGCAATTACAGCCATTATGTTGTTCGTGTCAATCCAGGATTTCTACATAATCTAGTGCATTTGTAAACTCTTTATTTTTGTTTCAGATGGCGGATCTTCCCCCTCGGCAGATTGTTCGTTTGACTAGGTGCCTCGATGTGCGTGGGCATCCAGCTATGCTCACCGAGATGATGTCCTTCATTGGCTATCGATGGTATCCTGAGTACGCTGTTGAGGAGAAGTTCCTTGACTTCAACCAGACTCAGTTCCACTGCACCGTCAGGATCTATCCGCACCACATTAGAGGCACTCAGCCTATCCTCTTTGGACATGGCATTGGTGTGACTGAGAACATGTCTGTGGAGGATGCTGCTGTAACACCCCGGGTGTCAAGCTACAGTGATCCCCTTGGTAATGATCATCACTGTTGTTAATCAAGCCATGATCACCTTCGATCATAGCTATGATCACCTTTGATCATAGCTCTGTCATATTCCAACCCTGATAAAAATTTCAAATTGGGTGGATATTAAATCTTGCTCCAAGAATTTTGGGAGATTATTAATCACCTTGCCAATAATTAGACCAAGTCATACTTAGCCTTTAGAATAATCCCAAGTCAACAATAAACCAATAAAGCCAAAATGGGAATTATTAAATTTTCATGTAAATTATAATAGACAAGTGGAAATTATAAATGAACTAAAAACTGTGCAACCAATTTTATAAAGTGCCTAAAATAGGTAGGTTGTATTCTAACCACCTTGGGAAATTATCGCAATCTTTAAATAATAGAAATAAATAAAACAGTAGCCCAAAACAGTCCTTTTAATCAATTGTTGATTATATAAAATATTGTTTATTTTTATTGTGGCCCAAACTTTTGGTAGCACTCTAATTTTGTGTCTTACTAATTATGGGACATATTGCACATTTTATAAAATTGCTTAGTCAATTAAAACAAAACCTAAAAGAAAATACAGAAGCAAAGAAACAGAAAAGAAAACAAAAAAATAATAAAAATCCTTATCTAGCGCCCAGGGCAACAGCCCATCCAGGGCCCAGCCTCCTTCTCTGCTCCTCCTCCCCACCTTCCCCCTCCCCTGTTCCACTGTCGCCGTAGACAGGGCGCCATGGCCACTGTCGCCGCCCCCCACCCCACCTGCTCCTCCCCCCTCTCACCTGCCCCTTCGAAGATAAGATTGAGCCCCCTGCGCCTCTGGATAGTGCCCCGCTCCCTCTTCCCTTCCCCCTCTCCAGGCACTCGCCGGGGGAGATCCCACCCGTGGCGCTCGTCGCCGCCGCCGTGGCGACTCGCGGTGATCGACGACGGAAGGCCTGGCCACCGTTTCCCCTAGCACCGCCTGCCTCGTCTACATCACCCCACGCGCGGAATCAAGACCATGCGCCCTACAAGCCACGCCATCTTCATCGTCTCCGCCGCGGCCATCCCCGCAATTCGTCGCCTCTGGTCGACCCCGGCCCCGTACGAGCTCGCCATCGGCTTCCCATTGGTGAGCCGCGCCCATTCCCCGTTTTCCCCCCTTCGTTTCGATCCCGTTTACGCCGTTCTCGTGAGCATGGCCGACATGACCGGAGCTTGAGCTCCGAGCGTGCTCGCACGGCTGCCGCACCCGCTAGTGTGCTCTGCCCGTGGCCACACACCCGGTTTTGCTGCCCACACCACACCCTGCACCTCCTCCACCCCCGCCCGCACCGTGCGCTCCTCTAGACATCTCCCTGGCCGGCAGGCATCGTGTGCGTGTGCGCACAGCCGAGAGGCATGGCTGTGCCACTAGCCAAGCGGGTCGCGCCCCTGCTACCCCTTGTTGCTTCGGCTGCTCGCCGCTCATGGTCGTGAGCTGCGCCGTGGCCGTGCCATCCCCCCTCAGCGGAGATGGCCGCTATGGCCTCGCCGCCGGCATCTGTGGGGCTACCCCCCCCCCCATTTAGTTAGTGCTAATCCCCACTTATAAAAAGAAAGGAAAATAAACCCCCTAGTCTATTATATGCGGGGCCAACCCCCTCCTTAATTAACTCTCCATCTAATTAAATAATTCACTAAAACTAGAGTCTATGACAGCTAGGTCCCACCTACTGTTTTAAATTAATTAAATGATTTTATTAAAATGTGACTATGACATATTGACCCCACTGGTAATTTAATTAAATTAGATGTTTTAAACTGCTTCTGTGTATGACATGTGGGTCCACCCTGTCAGCACTATTCTGGATATTGTTTTGGATAATGTTGCTAATTAAATAATAAAAGAAATTCAAAACTGATTTAAAATGATTAAAACTTTGAAATTAAATATCTTTTAAACCGTAATTCAGATTCAAAAACTTTATACATGAAAGTTGATCGAAAAAATATACGTACAATACGTATATGCTATCCGTTGGTCTACCATCCCCCTCTAACATACCGAACATTGAACCGTCCCCCTCCGGACCGTTTGTCCGATGATTGCCCGATATCGATAAACTATTCGGATGAATTTATTCTGAACACGAAAGTTGTTCAGAGTGGATCAACTAACACGGATACACCTTTCACATGTTTGTCGGATGTCCACGACACCTCCGGCATGGTACCTTCCCCCTCCGGACACCCTGTCCGATAATCACCCGGAGCTGGCAGTTCATCCCCGGATGAATTCCCGATCCGAGCAACGTGCATTGCACTGCGTTAGAACACCGTTAGCATTGCATTTTTCATGTCATGCATCTGTTTGTTTATTATTGTTGTGTATTTACTGTTCCCCCCTTATCTCCGATAGACCCGCTGCTATCGACTACACGGCTGCTGGGTACGACTACTACGTCGACGACCCTCCCTCTACTGCCGAGCTTCCTGGCAAGCAGAGCCATTATCTTCCCCAGATATCGCATATCTTTCCGTACTTTTCTTGCACTAGGCATTACTTCTGCTGCTACGTTACAATCCTATTCATTTGCATAGCCTGTTTTTGTCGCCCCTTGATGTACCTTCTTTTATCCTATGCTGCCTATTATATATATTATATTCAGCAGTGAGCCCTGCGCATTGTCAGCTAGGATTAGATAGCGGGTCGTGATCACTCAGGGAAGTGATACGGATACAACTTATTAAAACTGCACAGGTACGGTACAATGCAGACACGGCCTAAGGCCGCCTAGCTTGGCTCTGCCGAGCCACCACCAAGTGTGAGCTATCAAGGAGAAATCCTTGTACTCCACTCGTTGCTGACTCTGTACAGCCGCTCTAGGTACCTGAGTAACGGTTGTCCTTCAGGTAAGAAGTCGGGCGACCCAACGGTGCTCGCGAGTGGTATTGCGACGGGACGACTGGGAGGGTTACGACCAGTGTACCGGTGTGCTTGGCCCCTGATCGTTGGCCGCGAGAGTTACCAAACCACGAAAGTCGAGCTCCTCCAGGAGCACACGTGAGACAAGGTAAGGAGATCGTTCACCTTGTTGGTAACCGCAGAGACTTTGTGGGACGACAGGGCAGGAACCGATGTACTGGTGGTCCTGAAAGCTGTCGTTGTCCGCGGGTCAGTTAAGTCGAGGCAACGATAACGGTTGTCCCGCAAGTTAATAAAACGACTAATGGTTCGGTGGATGTCTTGAGTTGGCTATATGCCATGTACGCACTACCTACCCATGGGAATTAAGAGTTATGGGCTCCCCTGCTTCATAGTCTCGTCCGAGAACTCTTCAGACGTCAGTAGTATCGCGGGCTGATTGTCGGGAAGTCGTGTTGTCTTATTTGCTCGCGGGGTGATGTCTTATTTGGTTTGCGTATGCTTCACCGGCCAGCCACGCACCGTGCAGGAGTACGTTCGGGTTGGGGTCCAAGGCTCGGCGTACTTAGGATTTAGACCGGCGGATGGTGTAACAGCCCAGATTTCACAAAAATTAAAAATTTTGTTTTCGGTGTGAATTGTTTGATTGTCTGATTTGTTTGCGGTGTTTTCATCCCTGATTTATCGATCGGCGATTATTCTCCCCTCTCTTATCTCGTACCGTACGGATACCGACACCTTCCACCCTGACACTGGACCTTTGCGACACCGGGTTCCACCCGATCACCATCGCGAAAACCGCACGAGACCAGCCGTAGCCAACATAACGAAAAACCCCGTTTAATAAGTAAACGGGATATTTTTATAGCGCGCCAGAAAGTGTTCCCGGAACGGTTCCAGCGCGAGGTGAACGCTGCCGTCTCGATGCGCTGATCGCGCAGTTCGAAGTTTTACACGAATCGGAGGTTCTGCGGACCCTCGGCGGTCAGGAACGTAAACACCGCGCGCGAGGGAGAAAAACCGGGGATGTTTTTGCAAACTGCCAGCCACCTGGGCTATATAAAGACCACCAAAATCCCACCCCTTTTTATGGTTTCCCCTAGCAAAAATTGAAGCCACCCCCCTCCACTTTGCCCCAAAAATTACCCCATTTTGGCACCAAACCCTAGCTCCAGATCTGAGATCCAGCCCAATGGGTTCTGGACCGTCAGATCGGTTGATATGACGGCCAGGATTGCGCCACGTCAGCACACCGAATCCTCCACGCCCGAGCTCCTCTCCCGTGGAGACTCCTCGAGCCCGAGCGCCCTCGCCCGCGGACGCCTCCATCCAGCCGTCGCCGAGGTCCGGCGAGCCGCCGCCAGCCACCGTCGCCCCTCCAGGCCAGTCCACGTCTCCCTCCTCCTTCTCCCTTTCCCTCTCCTCACCTTTCACTGGTTCCCAGGAAGAGCACGGACGCCCGCCATTGGAGTCACCCGAAGCTTGCGCCGTCAAGCCATGGCCGGAGGATCCACGGCCACGAAGCTCGCCCCACCGCTGCAACGGTGACCTCCTCCTCGCCGCGCCAGCGACCTCTCCTTCCCTCTCCTCCCTCCTCTCCCCTAACCTCCCTCTCCTCTCTGCGTGCAGAGCGCCATGGATGACGCCCGAGGAGCTCCTGTGTCACCCTGGTCCTCACCGGGCCGCCGCCAACCACAGATCCGGCGAGGAGACGCCTTGATCCGGTCACCTCTGACCCCCTGCTCTGGTCCTCCCCTGCCTCCGCCGTGCTCCGCCGACGGGCAGTTGTAGCCGTGCCACCAAGCCCCATTGGCCGTCGCGCCGAGGACGAGCGCCTCGCTCGATCCAGCAAGCTGCGGCAGCGCTCGCCCCGGCGGCCCACCTACAGTAGCCCAGCGGCCCAGCCGCACCCCTCCAGCCTCCTCTCGCCCATAGGTGTTGCCGCCTATCCAGCGCCTGCCCGCGAGCTGCGCTCGGCCCATGGGGTGAGCCGCCCCCATTTTTTTTATTTGCTGCTGCACTGTTGGGCCCATTGGCACTAGGTTCGGCCCGTTATAGTTTTTTTTTTCCTTTTCTAGGTTTTAAATTTGGCAGATTGAGTATTAATTTTGCGTTGCCCGTAACATTTTAACGGTAGCTCGGACCGCGACGCTTTAAACATGAAAATTGCTTAGAATTCTGTGTAGATTAATAAATTGTGCTTTGTTGCCATGTTTGACTTTGTTTAGATGTTGTTTACCTGCTAATTACAACTGCTTGCCACTTTAACTGTAATTGTCAGAACTTTTTAACCGTTGCTCCGTTTAAAATGTTTCTTATATGTAACTTGACTAGAATTGCATGTAGATTGTGTTTTTGCTGCTCTGGCTTGCTAATAAAAATAATAAAATATTTTTTAGGGCAAAACAGTAACAAACGTTATAATTATCGTGGGGTCCGTAATAGTTGCCATGTATAGGTTTTACCCCCCACTTAAAGTGACTAGATTAGATAGTTTATTTATGCTTCACCTTTTGTCATGAGTGTGTGATATGCCATGCTTGAGTGAGATGCCATGTTAACAACCTTTGCTCATGTTGTGTAGCTAAATAACTTGAAACATCGTAAACGTGCGGCATCGTCGTGTGTGACGAGTACTCCACTTAACCAATTAGTAACCGCTCACGACGGTAGGTGCGATGTCTCGTGTTTCCTTCTTGTTGATGCGTGCTCGTGTTTGCTTCGTAGTAATAAATGCTTGCTCGTCGATTGTTTTGCAGTGTTTACTTCTTGTGTGCTTCCGCGGGTACCTCTCGGAGACGATGCGAGCTTGCGATCAACTACACCTTCGGAACCCGACTTATCAACAGGCAAGGACTATACATTACTTATGATCCATTCTATTTCAACCAGCTGTTTGCATGCTAGTCTAGGTTAGGTTCGATGTTTGCTCCTACCACATGTTTGCATCCTCTTTCAAACTGATACAGCCATGTCCCCTCCCAGCAAACCATGTACTGCTATGTTACTATTGCTCGTTGCTCAGCCCCTGCTTAGTATGCATGCTTAGGATGCTACGATGTTACCATGTTACTCCTTGGTTTAGGCTATGACATTATTATTATTGTTGTTGATGATATGATTATTATAATGTTGACTATATTCGACGAAGGATGAAAGGTCTAGGCTATCCCGCCCCGACGCTTTGTTCCATTCGAGTCACCTAGGATCCGAGTTTCGGCTATTGGTTTTAAGACTGAGCGTGCCTAACCGCGTGTGGGATTTTATGGGGTCCACTTTTCTTACCTACCTAGCTTCAAACATTTATAGAGGTGGACCAAGCTGATTTACCTTTTGCAAACCATGAATATATCTGTCGGGTCGCTCCTAGCAGATATCCTTTACACCAACCCGGACCAGTAAGGACTTTGTTTCCCTGTTGGTCCACCTTTGACCGGCGAGGGCCCGAGGCCTCACGTGAGGCGTCTCGGTAACCCAAACCCTATTGAGACGGAAGAGTCCGATCCGAGAGCGTAGCCAGCTTTTGGATTGGGTGTCGACTCCCCGGGGGCCACCCGGATTTGTTCGTTGTTAGTTAGAGGGACCTGTCGTTTCGGATCTCTTGGAACTAAATCATAAAATGGTTGCCTGTGATGGGTAGAAACTGAGAGTGATAGGCGTGCGTGCGGAGCCTTGTAATGGGCAGTTGGTACACCCCTGCAGGGTTAAATCTTTTCGAGAAGCCGTGTCCACGGTTATGGACGACTTGAGACCTACTCCTTGTTCATAGACAACAACAACTGATATAATCTTAATATAACTTGATCAATGTGTGTGTGCCTTGACTGCTTCTTCTTCGTCGGGATGCGAAGAGGAGGATAAGGATAGGATAGGTGTTAAGTTTGCGTAGTAGGTGGATAGCGGACTTGTTGGAGGCGATTTCTCATCGAATGCTTGGCTTCTTACCTTACTATCTAGATCGTTAGCCAGCCACTTCATAAATGCTAGTGCGGCAGCAACCTCACCACTTACCCGATCCTTACCATAAACTACTAGTTGTCCTAGAATGACGAGTGATGAAGTCCTTGCTGGGTCAGATGACCACTACAGTTGGATGTTGAGTACTTCTGTACTCATGATACTACCCCCAAACTCTTTTCAGGGTTCTTGATCGACAACAGGTATGGTGATCGACGTTTCACGTGGAGACTCGACGACGACTAGTTAGGCGGATCCCGGTGGAGGGCCTGGACCAGTGTGGTTATGGGGATCGATGTTTTTTCTCTTTGCCAGTAGGCATTTGATTGTAGTTTGTACTCAGACATGTATCTTCCGCTGTTGTAATGTATTTCAGGCAGTTGTATGCCGATTGTATGAGATGTGTTATCCTTGTATCTGTAATGTTGTGATATCATGTTGGAAATCCGGGGCATATGGCTATGTCATATGTTGCGGTGGGAACGATATGTGCTTCGTCCCCGGATCTGGATGGAAACATCTAGATCTGGAACAGTACCGCATATCGGGCCTTATAACTTGGTATGAGAGCCTTACCGACCGTAGGATCCATTTTCTGGCCGAAGTTGAGTCTAGACAAAAACTATTTTGTAGTTACTAAGTTAGTTGTCAGAGAGTAGGATTCTTTTTACTCCTTACCCTTGCTCTGGTAAGGACAAGTGGCGTAAGTGTTTTATTCTCGCCTTATCCCCCTTCAAACTTTAGGATCTCGAGTAAGTGGAGTTTCGGAATAGTTACAATGCCTTGCTTGCAGCGTATTGTCTCGATTCCGATCTCAGGTTGGGAAATCCTGTAGTACCTTTAGTCTGTCCAACTCTGGTTTACATCTTGGTCATCTGTTTACTTCAGTCCTCTTGCCCAGTATCCTCACGATTTCAGTGAGAATGCTTCCCTTGATCGTCACTTTCAATTATCGTTCTTCCTCTTGATATCCCCATGGTTTCGTTTTCCGACGTTGCCATCTCTCTGCGGAAAAATCTCTCGACGGAGTTCGTTCTTCGACGTGGAGCAGAGTCCCTTGTTGGTGGTGTTGAAGAACGTCGACTCTCTTTTCTCTCCCCTCCTCTCCCCCGGATCTTCCAGGATCTCGGGACGAGATCCCTTGTTGGAGGTGTTGTATTGTAATAGCCCAGATTTCACAAAAATAAAAAGTTTTGTTTTCGGTGTGAATTGTTTGATTGTCTGATTTGTTTGCGGTGTTTGCATCCCCGATTTATCGATCGGCGATTATTCCCCCCTCTCTTATATCGTACCAGACGGAGACCGACCCTTTCCACCCTGACACTGGACCTTTGCGACACCGGGTTCCACCCGATCACCGTCGCGAAAACCGCACGAGACCAGCCGTAGCCAACGGAACGAAAAACCCCGTTTAATAAGTAAACGAGATATTTTTATAGAGCGCCGGAAAGTGTTCTCGGAACGGTTCCAGCGCGAGGTGAACGCTGCCGCCTCGTTGCGCTGATCGCGCAGTTCGAAGTTTTACCCGAATCGGAGGTCCTGCGGACCCCCGGCGGTCAGGAACGTAAACACCGCGTGCGAGAGAGAAAACCCGGGGATGTTTTTGCAAACTGCCAGCCACCTGGGCTATATAAAGACCACCAAACTCACACCCCTTTTTATGGTTTCCCCTAGAAAAAATTGCAGCCACCCCCCTCCACTTTGCCCCAAAAATTACCCCGTTTTCGAACCAAACACTAGCTCCAGATCTGAGATCTAGCCCAATGGGTTCTGGACCGTCAGATCGGCTGATCTGACGGCCAGGATTGCGCCACGTCAGCACACCGAATCCCCCACTCCTGAGCTCCTCCCCCGTGGAGACTCCTTGAGCCCGAGCGCCCTCACCCGCGGACGCCTCCATCCCGCCGTCGCTGAGGTCCGGCGAGCCGCCGCCAGCCACAGTCACCCCTGCAGGCCAGTTCGTGTCTCCCTCCTCCTTCTCCCTTTCCCTCTCCTCACCTTTCTCTGGTTCCCAGGAAGAGCACGAACGCCCGCCATTGGAGTCACCCGAAGCTTGCGCCGCCAAGCCATGGCCGGAGGATCCACGGCCACGAAGCTCACCTCGCCGCTGCCCCGGTGACCTCCTCCTCGCCGCGCCCGCGACCTCTCCTTCCCTCTCCTCCCTCCTCTCCCCTAACCTCCCTCTCCTCTCTGCGTGCAGACCGCCATGGATGACGCCCGAGGAGCTCCCGTGTCACCCTGGTCCTCACCGGGCCGCCGCCAACCACGGATCCGGCGAGGAGACGTCTTGATCCGGTCGCCTCCGACCCTCTGCTCCGGTCCTCCCCTGCCTCCGTCGTGCTCCGGCGACGGGCAACTGCAGCCGTACCACCAAGCCCCGTCGTCCTACATGCCGAGGACGAGCGCCTCGCTTGATCCAGCGAGCTGGTCCAGCGCTCGCCCCGGTGGCCCACCTATAGTAGCCCAGCGGCCCAGCCGCACCCCTCCAGCCTCCTCTCGCCCATAGGCGTTGCCGCCTATCCAGCGCCTGCCCGCGAGCTGGGCTCGGCCCATGGGGTGCGCCGCCCCCGTTTTTTTTATTTTTTTTTCTTTTTTTATTTGCTGCTGCACTGTTGGGCCCATTAGCACTAGATTCGGCCCGTTATAGTTTTTTTTTCCTTTTCTAGGTTTTTAATTTGGCAGATTGTGTATTAATTTTGCGTTGCCCGTAACTTTTTAACGGTAGCTCTAACCGCGACGCTTTAAACATGAAAATTGCTTAGAATTCTGTGTAGATTAATAAATTGTGCTTTGTTTCCATGTTTGAATTTGTTTACATGTTGTTTACCTGCTAATTACAACTGCTTGCCACTGTTAACTGTAATTGTCATAACTTTTTAACCGTTGCTCCGTTTAAAATGTTTCTAATATGTAACTTGACTAGAATTGCAAGTAGATTCTGTTTTTGCTGCTCTTGCTTGCTAATAAAAATAATAAAATATTGTTTAGGGAAAAAAAGTACCAAACGTTATAATTATCGTGGGGTCCGTAATAGTTGCCATGTATAGGTTTTACCCCCCACTTAAAGTGACTAGATTAGATAGTTTATTTATGCTTCACCTTTTGTCATGATTGTGTGATATGCCATGCTTGAGTGAGATGCCATGTTAACAACCTTTGCTCATGTTGTGTAGCTAAACAACTAGAACCATCGTAAACGTGCGGTATCATCGTGTGTGACGAGTACACCACTTAACCTGTTAGTAACCGCTCATGACGGTAGGTGCGATGTCTCGTGTTGCCTTCTTGTTGATGCGTGCTCGTGTTTGCTTCGTAGTAATAAATGCTTGCTCATCGATTGCTTTCCAGTGTTTACTTCTTGTGTTCTTCCGCGGGTACCTCTCGGAGACGATGCGAGCTTGCGATCAACTACACCTTCGGAACCCGACTTATCAACAGGCAAGGACTATACATTACTTATGATCCATTCTATTTCGACCAGCGGTTTGCATGCTAGTCTAGGTTAGGTTCGATGTTTGATCCTACCGCATGTTTACAGCCTCTTTCAAACCGATACAGCCATGTCCCCTCCCAGCAAACCATGTACTGCTATGTTACTATTGCACTTTGCTCAGCCCCTGCTTAGTATGCATGCTTAGGATGCTACGATGTTACCGTGTTACTCCTTGTTTTGGGCTATCACATTATTATTATTGTTGTTGATGATATGATTATTATAATGTTGACTATATTCGACGAAGGATGGAAGGTCTAGGCTATCCCGCCCCGACGCTTTGTTCCATTCGAGTCACATAGGATCCGAGTTCCGGGTATTGGTTTTAAGACTGAGCGTGCCTAACCGCGTGTGGGATTTTATGGGGTCCCCTTTTCTTACCTACCTAGCTTCCAACATTTCTAGAGGTGGCCCAAGCTGATTTACCTTTTGTAAACCATGCATATATATCTGTCGGGTCGCTCCTAGCAGATATCCTTTAAACTAACCCGGACCAGTGAGGACTTTGTTTCCCTGTTGGTCCACCTTTGACCGGCGAGGGCCCGAGGCCTCAGGTGAGGCGTCTCGGTAACCCAAACCCTGTTGAGACGGAAGTGTCTGATCCGATAGCGTGGCCAGCTTTTGGATTGGGTGTCGACTCCCTGGGGGCCACCCGGATTTGTTCGTTGTTAGTTAGAGGGACCTGTCGTTTCGGATCTCTTGGAACTAAATCATAAAATGGTTGCCTGTGATGGGTAGCAACTGAGAGTGATGGGCGTGCGTGCGGAGCCTTGTAATGCGCAGTTGGTACACCCCTGCAGGGTTAAATCTTTTCGAGAAGCCGTGTCCACGGTTATGGACGACTTGAGACCTACTCCTTGTTCATAGACAACAACAACAGATATATTCTTAATACAACTTGATCAATGTGTGTGTGCCTTGACTTCTTCTTCTTCGTCGGGATACGAAGAGGAGGACAAGGATAGGATAGGTGTTATGTTTTCTTAGTAGGTGGATAGCAGACTTGTTGGAGGCGATTCCTCATTGAATGCTTGGCTTTTTACCTTACTCTCTAGATCGTTAGCCAGCCACTTCATAAATGCTAGTGCGGCAGCAACCTCACCACTTACCCCATCCTTACCGTAATGTACTTGTTGTCCTAGAATGACGAGTGATGAAGTCCTTGCCGGGTCAGATGACCACTACAGTTGGATGTTGAGTAATTCTGTCTCATGATACTACCCCCAAACTCTTTTCAGGGTTCTTGATCGACAACAGGTATGGTGATCGACGTTTCACGTGGAGACTCGACGACGACTAGTTAGGCGGATCCCGGCGGAGGGCCTAGACCCGTGTGGTTATGGGGATCAATGTTTTTTCTCTTTGCTAGTAGGCATTTGATTGTAGTCTGTACTCAGACATGTATCTTCCGTTGTTGTATTGTATTTTAGGTAGTTGTATGCCGATTGTATGAGATGTGGTATCCTTGTATGTGTAATGTTGTGATATCATGTTGGAAATCCGGGGCATATGGCTATGTCATATGTCGCGGTGGGTCCGATATGTGCTTCGTCCCCAGATCTGGATGGAAACATCTAGATCTGGAACAGTACCGCATATCGGGCCTTACAGATGGCCTCTCTGTGGAGTTTGAAAGCTGGGCTATGGAGTGTCGGATATCCTTGGTGGAGCGCTCCCTAACAAGGTGCCCGCCACCCTGGAGATCCGTGCGTGTAGTGTAACACAAGTGCACCCCTGCAGGAAGATTAATCTATTCGAATAGCCGTGTCCACGGTAACATGACGCTTTATGCTGAAGCTGGATCTTACCACTACAAACTATTATTATTAAAATGTATGGTTCTGGGTTTTCTTCCTTGTTGGGATGTCGAGGAAGGGATCTCGGAGGCATTGCTAATTATTACAACTTACTATTATACAATGTTGCAGAAACTTCTGTTGCATTGTTACTTTATGATTTATATAAATTGTTGGCTATTCTATCCTCATGTTGCAAGACTAGTCGGAAGATGATAGTCTTCGATAGGCCTAGCTTCTCTTCCTTATTATGATTTCTACCTTGCATTCCACTATATACAGCCTCCCCTTTCCATTTGATACAAACTCATAAATGCCTAGTAGCGGACGTAAGACTCGCGGGTATGCTAGATACTCACCTTTGCTTTATTTCCCCCTTTTTTTGTTTTTCCTGATCGGCCGTTGCAGTCAACGTTGGACTCCATGAGCAGGAGATCCCCGATGCCGACCACCGCAACATGAAGATCCCCGACGCCTTCTACGACGTCGAGTTCCCCTTTGACCAGGAGTAGTTTGGAGGTTCCCAGGCAGGAGGCCTTGCCTTTTCGATCGAGTGTTGATTTTGTGCTAGCCTTCTTAAGGCAGGTTATGTGTGCCTTGTGTCTATACTCAGATACTATTGCTTCCGCTAACTTTGTGCTCTCGAGCTGTTGTGTTCGAGCCCTCGTGGCCCCTGGCTTGTATTAAACAGCTTGTATTCTTTTATTTGTAGAGTTGTGTTGTGATATCTCACCGTGAGTCCCTGATCTCGATCGTGTACCTTGCATGTATGATTACTGTACACGACTTGATTTTGGGGGCGTCACAAGTTGGTATCATAGCCGACTGCCTATAGGACACCCCCTTTCAACTCCTTGGTCGAAGTTGAGTCTAGTCTTTGCAAAACTACTTTACTAAAAGTGTCGTATGGCTTATCGGCCCAGCGTCGCAAAATGGGTGGTATTAGGATCTTTTTCTCCGCACCTTTACTCTGAAACTCTATCGCTCTCCCTCTTTCTTGTTAAAGGATTTACTAACTCTGACTTTAGGTTCTCGCACCTCTGTCCTTCCGGAGATCCCTTCACCCAAGATGATCGCTTGCTTCACCTAAAGATTCCGAAGATTACTCTCCGATAAAACTCCCGAGACCATATGTGTCGATCACCTTTACAATTCTCTGCCACTGTTAAGTCCGTATGTATAACCACATACACTTTTTGTTCATCCATTCAATCCCAGTTGCTCTTGTGTTCACAAGATGCATCGAAATACTTTCCTTCGTTTCGGGAATCCTTTGAGCCTACTGCCTTGCAGCTTCTTTTCACCCTGCGGATAATTCCTCACATTTATCGAGGATCCGTTCATCCTAAGTTGTTCCTGTGACTCCCAAAATACTTTCAGATACTATTCGATCTCGCGAAAATCCTCGGCACCCTACTACTTTGGAGATTCTTCTTACCTGCTTGCATTATGGTTACTTCCATATGCCTAAGTAACTCTTCATCGACATCCCTTGTCCTTGCCATACCGACCTTATGGAAATCATCGTTTGCGCGAATGCACGCAGTCATCAGTTAACCCTATGAATTCATTCTTCCGGCTCAGACATCATTCCGTACATGAGCTGGATCTCAATGAGTCAAACCTTCCTTGATTGTCCGTCTTTTGGACATCGTAATTCCTTTGTACTTAAGCATCGAATTATTCCGATGCTTCTATCTCCAATGCTTTGGCATTCTTTCTTCTTTTGGTTGAGTACCGATACTCGCATCAGACTCTTTGTACGCCTCCTGACCTTTTTGGTGGATTACTACCTTCCGTCCCCTTATGTCCTACATCATTGACGAGCTTCCTTGCTATGAAATGCCTTTGGCGAACGATATCATCTAATCTGTGTCATCAGCCTTCTGCTTTCAAACTTGTATCTCTTGTTCCTATTGTTTGTGGTATATCTTCGTGAATTTTCCTTATGGGATGTATCTATGCTTCATTCATCTGTGTGAACCCATGAACTTCTACAGGTCTTACTCTACTGGTGTTATGCTAGATAAATTTTTGAATGCTACAAATTCATCGATGGCGAGAAGTGAATGAAAGACTATGCATTGAAGAAGTGGGAGTCGACCCTGAACCTTTGTGTTCATGCCCATGGATACGATGTAGAACTTATCATGAAAGCTTCTCGTAAAGATAATTACCCCCTTGGTATAAATTCTTCTACACCTGTGATCCGCCATTCTACCATCGAGTATTACCCCTGGTATCTCGAGGATATCATGCCTTTGCACTACATCTTAAGAATTTTGATGAAACAATACCTTTCCCTGTCGTAACCACTCCATGGGTTCTGGGTTGTCGTCAACCGAGAACACCTCTTACCTTTTGCTCGACCACCCCTTTTGTTTGGTGATGTTGCTATTCGATTGCTTTCTCTCGGAACCTCTCGACACAATGTGTCGTGATCATCATCAACATTTTGACCTCTCCCAAGTGTTAATTGAATTCATGGTGAGAAATACCATCCTTACCCCTCGATGATTTGTGTTATCATCAACAACCTCCTTTATCTCCTTGCCAATACTCTGCTTTCCCTTGGGAAATATATACTCTGGATACTGTTGTATCATCACATTTTCCTTTTCATTGGTCTGTTTAACCTTTCTTGTAATGTGTCTTGTCTGGGCATTGATAATTTCCTTCTTATGTAAACACTTCGGTGTAAGGATTTGTTCGTACAACCTGTTACTATTGTTGATGACTTTTCGGTGACCACCGATGGACAAGCACTTTGCCAATTGGTCCGCCTCGTCTTAAGGAGCAGGAAAATGGTTCTCTTTGTCCCTCGCCCTTGGTACCGACGTTGTTGCCGACATAGCTAACAAGTTTTCTCTGACTTACCTTGCAACTTGATCGCATTGTTTGTCACTACCCTTCTTATTCAATGTGGGCCCATAACCCACAGTTCCACAGGATCGAAACCTGACTCTCTTGTACCTTTCTGTTCTCGAGGTTATTCCTCTTGCTTGACCTCGTATGCAACCCTCGAGTCCTCTACCTTGTGATATTAAGTTCGATATCAGACTCAGTGCTTATGCCTGATGCTCTGGACCCCTTTTTATCCTCCGTTATCGTCGTCGAATGCTAGCATATCCGCTTGAAAACTTCTCCTACCATCTTTTGCTTCTCTCGATGTGTTTCCCTGTGTTTCAACTCGTGAGATAACATGTGCCCCATTCCCTTGGACAATCCTGGTTGATTAACCTTGTGTCGATTCGACCCCCTAAGTGTCCCCTCCAAGCCTATCCGTAGGTACGATGAAGCCTCTAAGGAAGGATGATAACACGTCGAGATGCACCGATGCAGAGCAGTGAAGACATCAACGAGAAGGATTAACTTCTTCGCGGAGGACAACAAGCACCAGAAGAATCGTTAGAATACGAAACCGAAACCTTACCCCCTTACACTACCTTTAATTCTCGGGACGAGAATTCTTTGTAGTGGTGGAGATTTGTAACACCCCGGGTGTCAAGCTACAGTGATCCCCTTGGTAATGATCATCACTATTGTTAATCAAGCCATGATCGCTTTTGATCCTAGCTCTGTCATATTCCAACCCTGATAAAAATTTCAAATTGGGTGGATATTAAATCTTGCTCCAAGAATTTTGGGAGATTATTAATCACCTTGCAAATAATTAGACCAAGTCATACTTAGCCTTTAGAATAATCCCAAGTCAACAATAAAACAATAAAGCCAAAATGGGAATTATCAAATTGTCATGGAAATTATAATAAACAAGTGGAAATTATAAATGAATTAAAAATTGTGCAACCAATTTTATAAAGTGCCTAAAAATCGGTAGGTTGTATTGGAACCACCTTGGGAAATTATTGCTATGTTTAAATAATAGAAATAAATAAAACAGTAGCCCAAAATAGTCCTTTTAATCAATTGTTGATTATATAAAATACTATTTATTTTTATTATGGCCCAAACTTTTGTTAGCACTCTGATTTTGTGTCTTACTAATTATGGGACATATTGCACATTTTATAAAATTGCTTAGGCAATTAAAACAAAACCTAAAAGAAAATACAGAAGAAAAGAAACAGAAAAGAAAACAATCTGCATGATTTCGCCACCTTCCAGGTCCTTGTCAACAAGGCCATCAAGGCGGAGGACATGAACACCCCCAATGATTTCCGCAAGCACCCTAGAGATGATGGTTCATCCAGTTTAGGCTCTCAGAAGCGCAAGATCTGGAACCCCAACAGCATGTTCTGCCAGAACAACCCATCGAGGCCATCCTATGTGGCGCCTCGTCCACCAGCTTCGTTCCACCCAGCTCCACCTAAAAACCCAGTTCCCCGCACTGTCTTTGGAGCCTGCTACAAGTGTGGCCAAGTAGGCCACTACTCCCGCGAGTGTCCCCAGAACCAGCTCCAGAATCAGAATGCTCCACCCCGTGCCGGAGTTAACAACAATGGTCGTGGAAAGCCACCCCCAAAGATCTTCACCAACAAACCCGCTCCTCCCGCCACTCGTGGACGTGTGAACTAGATCTCAGCTGAAGAGAATGACGACCCTTCGGACGTCATTCTTGGTACGCTCCCAATCAATTATGTTCCTACTTCCGTTCTTTTCGATCCAGGAGCATCTCATTCATTCATGTCGGAAAGTTATGCACTTCTTCATGAGTTGTCCTTTGTTGAATTGTCCACCCCAATGATAATTCAAACTCCAGGGTAAAGATCTCAAACTAATAGAGTAAGCCATGGCAATCAAATTGCAATTGAGGGTTTAGTATTCCTTTCTTCACTCATAGCCCTCAAGTCTTTAGACAGTGATGTCATCCTTGGTATGGATTGGTTATCAAGACAAAATGCTTTTCTTGATTGTAAAGCCAAGTCAGTTAGACTTACCCATCCTTCAGGCCAGACAATAGATTATTCGTCACCAAGATCGAGAACCCAGATACATTCTTTGAATGCGCTTCCCCTTCCCGACCTTGAAGATATTCCGGTGGTTCATGACTTCCCGGATGTCTTTCTTGAAGAGCTACCGGGCATGCCACCTGACAGATGTGTAGAGTTCATAGTGGATCTTATGCCAAGAACCGCACCAATTTCCAGACGCCCATACATGATGGCCCCACGTGAGTTAGCTGAGCTTAAAATGCAACCTGAAGCTTTGTTGGCAAAAGGCTTCATCCGCCCTAGCTCATCGCCATGGGGTTGCCCCTTTCTGTTCGTAATGAAGAAAGATGGAACAGAAAGGATGTGCGTGGACTATCGCCCGCTAAATCTAGCGACGATAAAGAACAAGTACCCACTTCCCAGGATCAATGATCTTTATGATCAACTTGCTGGATCCTCTGTCTTCTCCAAGATGGATTTGAGATTAGGCTATCATCAAATCAAAATCAGAAACGAGGACATTCCCAAATTGGCTTTCACTACACGTTACGGTCTTTACGAGTACACCGTCATGTCCTTCGGTTTAACCAATGACCCCGCCACTTTCTCGCGCATGATGAATTCAATCTTCATGGAGTACTTAGATAAATTTGTTGTAGTTTATCTTGATGACATTCTCATATACTCGAAGAACGAAGAAGAACATGCCGAACATCTTAGGCTGGTATTGATGAAACTTCTAGAGAACCGCCATTATGACAAGTTCTCCAAGTTCGAATTTTGGCTACCAGAAGTGACCTACTTACGCCACGTGATTTCTGCAAAAGGAATTGCTGTGAATCCCGAGAGAGTTCAGGCCGTCCTTGACTGGACTCCACCTGAATCAGTTAAGCAAGTTAGGAGTTTTCCTGGCTTAGCAAGCTATTGCCGCCGCATCGTCGAGAACTTTTCTTAAGTTAAAAAGCCTCGCACTGAGCTCCTCAAGAAAGATAAGAAATTCCAATGGAATCTCAAGTGCGAGGAAAGCTTTCAAGAGCTAAAAAGAAGATTGACTTCTGCCCCCGTACTTGCGCCTCCAGACACCAAAAAGGATTTCGAGATCTACTGTGATGCTTCACGGCAAGGGTTAGGATGCATACTTATGCAAGATAGACATGTGGTAGCTTATGCTTCACGCCAGTTGCGTCCACATGAAGAGAACTATCCTACCCATGATCTTGAACTCGCTGTCATAGTTCATGCCTTGAAAACTTGGCGACATTACCTCCTTGGTAATCGTTGTGAGATTTATTCTGACCACCAAAGCCTCAAATAAATATTCACCCAGCCAGATCTTAATCTCAGTCAAAGACGCTGGATAGAGTTGATAAAAGATTATGACTTAGGAATTTCTTTCACCCCAGGCAAAGCCAATGTCATGGATGATGCACTAAGTCATAAGTCGTATTGTAACAACCTCATGTTACAACAAAATCAACCACTTCTTCATGAGGAATTTCTAAAGCTCAATCTCGAAATTGTTCCTCATGATTTTCTTTCTACCTTGGTGGCGAAACCAACCCTTGAGGATAAAATCATAGCCGCCCAGAAACGTGATAGTGGTATTCGAGAGATCAAGAAGAACATTGCTAGCGGAGTTGCTAAATGCTTCTCCATAAATGATCAAGGTGTCGTTTTCTTTGGCACTCGATTGGTTGTACCACGAAAACACAATCTTAGGAGGCTAATTCTAAAGGAGGCTCATGACACTCCCCTGTCGATTCATCCTGCTATCACAAAGATGTACCGAGACCTACGCCAGAGATTTTGGTGGACTAGGATGAAACGAAAAATTGCTCAGTATGTTGCCGAATGTGATGTTTGTCGTCGCATTAAGGCCGGACATCAAATACCTGCTGGTACTCTTCAACCTTTGCCTATTACTGAGTGGAAATGGGACAAAGTCAGTATGGACTTCATCACTGGCTTTCCAAAAACCCAGAAAGGAAATGATTCCATGTTCGTTGTCGTTGATAGACTTTCAAAAGTTGCTCACTTCCTTCCCATTCGCGAGTCTATAACTGCTAGCCAGTTAGAAGACTTGTATATATCTAGAATTGTGTCTCTTCATGGTGTTCCTTTGGAAATCAATTCTGATCGTGGTAGCCTTTTCACCTCTAGATTTTGGGGAATCTTTCAGAATGCTATGGGAACTCATCTCTCCTTTAGTACATCTTTCCATCCTCAGTCTAGCGGTCAAGTTGAAATGGTTAATCAAATTCTCAAAGACATGCTCAGAGATTGTGTTATCTCATTCGGAAAGAATTGGGAGAAGTCTCTTCCATTCGCCGAATTTGCTTATAACAATAGTTTCCAATCTAGTCTGAACATGGCTCCTTTTGAACTCCTCTATGGACGAAGATGTCGAACACCCCTAAACTGGTCAGAAACCTATGAAAGAAAATTATTTGGACCGGATATGATCATGGAAGCAGAAGAGAAAGTTCGCATTGTTCGTGATCAATTGAAAGCAGCCCAGTCTCGTCAGAAAAGCTACTATGATCGTCATCATAGGCAAGAAAGCTATAATCTGGACGAGAAGGCTTACCTTCGGGTTACTCCTTTGAAGGGAACCCAACGATTCGATATCAAAGGCAAGTTGGCCCCATGTTACATCGGACCTTTCCGTATTCTTGCTAAACATGGAGAAGTAACCTACCAACTTGAACTACCCCCGCACCTTTCCCGTGTACATGATGTATTCCATCTGTCACAACTCAGGCGTTGCTTCAAGGGCCCCATCCGCGAAGTCGACCATGAAACGCTTGATCTCCAAGATGACCTTTCTTATCGAGAATACCCCGTTCGTATTCTTGATTCAGCAGAGCGTGTCACTCGTCGCCCGAATGTTAAATTTCTGAAAGTTCAATGGTCACACCACTCTGAGAAAAAAGCCGCGTGGGAAAGAGAAGACCGTCTCAATGCCGATTACCCATCCTTCCTCCCGTAGACTTCTGAATCTCGGGACGAGATTCTTTTGAGTGGGGGAGAGTTGTTAGAACCCTCTGTTAGGTATGCGCTAGGGTTAGCAGTTAACTTTTCATCATGTTCAAATTTTCAAAAGAAATTGAAATGGGAGAAGAAACCCCCCTAGATGAATTTAATTCAATTGGCCAGAATAAAAGTTGCTCCAAAAATTCCTTTTGCATTTTTGAAAAGTCTCATAAATGAGTGTGATCACATATCAAGTGATGTGGAACCAATCCCATGCTCATGGATTTTTCAAATATTCTAACATGAGCTTGGATTTAAGGAAGCCCACATGTGTTTTGGCCCAACTTAAACTCCAGCCGGCCCAGCCCAGCTTCCCTCCTCTGTCGTCTTCCTCAAGCACCTCGGTGTCAAGCCAGAGCGCGTCGTGGACGCCACCGCGATGTCGAGGGCCTTCCAGGCGCCCACAAGCCTTATCCTTGGGCCACGGAGACGTCCGTGCACCCGTGGAACACTTCCCCCCTCTATCTTCTGCTCTCGCGCCCTCTTCCGCTCGTTTTTGTCGCCACCCGAGCACCACCGTGGACCACGCCGTCGTGTTCACGCGGCCACCGTCGACGAGAGGCCGAAACACTAAGCCCATCGCCTCCGCCGTCGTCTACAACGTCGCCATGCCAAAGGAATCGAGCCCGGAGCCCACATAGACGCCGGAATCATCGTCGAGACGTCGCCGGAGCCGAGAAAGATTAACGTTGATTCCGTCACCGTCAAGCCACCTCAGCCGTCGCCGCCTCCTCCATCGAGTTGCTTGTGAGCACACGGTCAAAACCCCTTTGCTTGCGCCCTCAATCCGTGCCTCCTTCATGATCTTCCATGGGAGTCGTAGATCAGCACCGCCGCGGTGCTCGTCGGCGAGCCACCATGAAGCAGTCGAGCTCGAGGCCATGTCCATCACCTTCGCCTTGGTCTGCTGCTTTGAAAGCGCCTGGTCCCGCTTCAAACGACGTAGTTTAGTGAGATCCGCCTCACAGTCGTGGCTCCGCCACCGCTAGGGCACGTCATCGGCGTGGCTACGGTGCATCCCAACACCTGTTCTTTGTCCCAATCGAAGTGTGAGATCAAGAGCTTCATTCTGGTGGTCTTGGCACGTCGAATAGCCCACTGTGCCGCCGTGCCGTGTGTCGCCGCCGTGCTGGAAGGTCGCCGCGACTCGCCTCCGGCGAGGCTAACGTGGTGGATTAGTTTAACCACTAATCCCCCCCAGCAGTCACTTACAGGTGGGCCCAAGGCCCCCTCTAACCTCTTTGTTAATTTAATTAACAGGTATTAAACCCAGAGAAGCTGGCAGCCCTGGCCCACAGGTCAGCTTGACCAGAGTCAAACCCCCTGACGCTAGCATGACCTCATAGTGACGCAGTAATCCATTTTCCACTTAAAGAATAAATCCAACAAAGGCAGAAAATGATTTAAACTTTTAAAATTCATAACTAATTCATTTTAACTCCAAATTAAACATATAATATATGCAAAATCATTAGAAAAATGCAAGGATTCTAAGTATGCACTTTGTTTTCATGTTTGACCATTTTAAAATGGGGGGACAGAAGAAAACATGCATATGAACCCTTTTAAATTCAAATATGGAGTTTGAATTTGCAACTCAAATGCAATGCACTTCATTTAAATAGAATGTTCAACACATCAGCACCATGAACCTCATGCTATAACATCATATCATGTGATTGTGCATTTTCTTTATATTGATCACCTTGTTTGTATTGTTTGCTATCGAATAGAGGTGGAGCCGGAACCCGAGATCACCCCCTCCGTTGAAGATACCGTGTACGACCCTCGTCAGCAAGGAAAGCAAACACCTAGTGATCATGTTGATAAAATCCCACTTCCCTCTCAGTCTCTCTTATGCATTGTTTAGGATGATTACCATGATAACATTTCTACTGCATAGCTGAACCCATTCCTTTGCATGACCTATCATTTTGTCACAGTAGTAAGGAAACCACAATCCTAGTAGATGTAGGAGTTGATTGATATCATGTGGCCCCCGCAACTGTTACTGCTTATTGCATGCTTAGAGTGATACAATGTTGATACTGTTATGTGAGTCAGGATGGTAGTGATCATGTTGATAATGGTGGAAATGTGTTGGTGAATCTACCCTAATACAAGGTGAACGATGAGAGGTTGTGTAGGAGTACACAGTGGGTTGTCTCGTTGAACACCGCCTTAAGCCCGAGTTCTTGTGTGGTGATCCAAGACAAAGAGTACTACCACATGTTGGAAAAACGGACCCCGCTCAACCTACTAACTCACCCCTTCTCAGTTCAATGAGTCGCAGTAGTTCGGAGTTCTGGTAGGTCTGTGGCCTGGCTGCTAAGTGAGAGAACGGCTCAACCGAGACCGGCTTATGCACCACGCACACATCTTCTGGGACCACTTCGGTAAACCGGTCGGGTTACGAATGTGGAAACCATTCCAAATAGGCGTCTTCATTGAACTTGAGTTGGCTGTGAGGTCAAAGTTGTGGAGATTATCCTCGCCGACACCCGCTTGAATGGTGTCGAGGACAAAGGCGGTAACTGATAGTTTCATGTGTGTAGCAGTACACCCCTATAAGGTTAATAAACTATTCGAATAGTCGCGTTCACGGTAAGGGACTACTTGGAAAGATGTGCCTGATTATTAGACAACTTGAATTGGATACTTATAAAACTTGCCAAGATAAGTGTGAGTGCTATGGCGTGCTTTCTCGTGGGAAGTCGAGGAAGGCACCATAGTGGTGTAATTGGTTGGAGACATGTAGTGGACTCGTGTACGCTTCTTACCTCAAGTCTGGTACTCGTATTTCAGGACTAGCCAAGTCAAAGCTGGCACTTCTTCTTATGAACCCCACCTCCCTTTGCCTTGATACATGTGCATGAGTAGCGTAGCTCCTACGTAAGACTTGCTGAGTAAGACTTTGTACTCAAGTTTGCTTATTCTATGTTTTAGATGAACCCACTGAACCCAAAGGTGGATTATTTCTGGAGCTCGACGACTGAAGCCCCAGTCAGACGACTGGTCCCTCGTGGAAGGGCTTGTTTATCAATAAGGCGTCTCTAAGCCATTTTTTCAAATTGTCTGTACTCAGACCTACTTTTCTTCCACATGCTTGATGTAATGTTGGATCACGGTCTTGTGATCTCTGTGTGCACTCTGTCAGAGTTATCAATAAATTTGTAAACTTTGTAGAGAATTGCAATGATACCTGCTGTTCATACTAGACATGTGTGTTGCGTGTATGATTATAACATGCATGTCTTGGTATGGGTTTTCGAGAACTTGGTTATGATCTGGCTGGCGGTCTTTTATACACCAAGTGGACCTTAGATGTGCGCAGCTTGGGGCATCGCGATGCGATTGCTCGTGACTCTGTCACGTGCACACTTTGTTGTATGATCGAGCCCGCCCTAGACCCCGACTAAGTGATCGGGCTGGAGTAAGTCTATGTAAGTGTTATAATACAATCGATAGTATGGTTGAGGCAACTTGTCTATGAGTATGGGAGTTCACCACCCATATCTTTTAGACTTGTGTGCGGACGATGAGGACCCATCTCAGTTGATCATCCGTCCTGGATGGGATGCCCCTCACGTTCGATGCTTTCCGAGAACGTTTTGTGCTTGGCCATGTCTGCTTAGACAAGTGGGTAAGATTCTCGTCTCTCCATATGATTGTGTTGTAGCGAGACTTGCATACGCTAACCCCGGGTCCCGACACCTCCGACTGTGGTGAAAACTGCCATGCGGCGAAGATGCCTTCCTCTGCTGCCGAGGTGGATCATTCGGCTGATTCGCACCAACAATTTCCCGAGCTGATTTTGATGCTATTGGCCCTTTCTTCTCGGTGGCCGCGTTTTGCTGCTGGTTTGCTACTGCTAAGAGGTCACGCATTCGGCGCGTCCTCTCTCGCAGCTCTTCTCCATCCAGGTGCTCCAGCTAGGTGGCGATCTTTTCGGCAGCTCTCATGTTCTTCACAGGAGAACTGTATGAGATCTATGGAGCGATGGTGGTGGTTGCTGCCGGCTGCTGGGCTCCTCCCAACTCTCAGCCGACCTCTCGGCCTGCAGCACGAAGCTCATCGATCACCGGGTGTGGGATGACGCACTGCTTGATGCCATGCGCTGCGTTATATTCCCGAACTGTGGCTTCCAGACGATGCCTTTCAGCATCTATTCGATCTGATTGCTCCTTCAGAGCCTGGCGCGCCTTCTCCAGCTCGGAGTGCGCTACGGTTGGGTCGGCGTTCAGCTCCACGGGAGTGCGAAGCACATTCGGTGGGTTGGTTGTGCCCGCTGGTGCAGTGGCCGCTTCCCTCGCGGCTCGGGTCGCTGGAGTGTAATTGTGGCGACTGGATGCTCCCGCCATCATAACTTTCGCACGGATGTGCGCAGTCGTGCCCTCTGCTCCCACAGCATCCGGCCCGCCTGGCAGCGGATCTGTGAGCTCAGAAAACACCCGTACCTCCCTTGGGAAAACCTCAGGAAGTGCTGCAACGAAAACGCGATGACCGCCCAAAGGAATGATGACGCCGCGCGATAGAGGCATTCCTGCCCCAAACCGCGAGGCGTTGTTGATGACATAGTCCCACGCTCCGCTCCTGAGAACCAGTCCGGAGGCGAAGCGCACGCGCGATGCAGATGATGATACCGTCTGGATCAGAACTCCAGTCGACGCCTCGGCCTGCCCCACGGTGGGCACCAACTTTCGTCGATATGTAACGGAAGATGCCATGGGGATGGCTAAAGAGGGGGACAAACCAAGGTTAGTGTCGCTAGTATCGGAATCGAGAGTGGGAAACACAGTGAGACACCGCGATGTACCCAGGTTCGGGGCTCTCCATAGAGATAACACCCTTAATCCTGCCGAGATAGCTATATGCAATAACTCTGGGTACAATGGTTGCTCCTTGAGCTGTTTGAGATGAAGAATAAGAGATCTCTAAGCACAACTCTCTCCTTTCTCTCTCTCTCTGGTGAGTAAAGTTGCAATAAGTGCTCCATCATCCCTCACGCAAGAGGGGTACTCGGGGCTCTTATAGACTGAGCCCTTGGTACGAAGGTAAATGTACAAAGGGGAGGACCCAGCTGCCAGTCTCAGACAAGCTAGGGTCTTCACATCGTGCTATCCCAGATGACCCGGTGTAGACTTGCGGCTCACCATGCCGCTAACTCGTAGACCTTGCTATTGAACAGTGCAGCTAGGAACTTAGACCTGTCGTCCTGTCCGCGTGATCGGAGCTGGAGGAGACCGCACGCCTATGACAGCCCGGATACTCTGGGATTGCGCATTGAATGAACTTGTACCAGGTGTCCAACCTGGGATTCTGCTCGGAGGTTTCTTTGTTCTCTTCAGCCGAATGATCCTAGGTGAGGCCGATTTCTCTCTCTTGGGGTAATCGGCCTCCGACCTGATCAGTTCGGCCCACTATATGCGAAGTCTTGGTCAGCTCGGCCTTGATTAGATCGGCGACCATCAGGTCGGTGATCGTTGCCTTCACGAAATGTTTCCCTTGGGTGACCCTACCCAGGGGTCACTCCCCCGACAGGAGATGTTGAGATTTGAATTGATGATTAAGCTGCCTTGTCCCTTTCTGTCGTACTTTCTTTTATTTTGCTTGACTCCGTTATATTTTTGCAGTAGGACACCCTGGGCGTTTCTCGGGCTTGGAATTTTCAGAAGGAGGATGCTCGCGAGGGTGCCTACGAGTCCGTCTATCTGAAGCTGAGGGACGCGGAGCGCGAGATTAGTCGGCTCAAAGGTGTTGTTGCAATCCATTTCTCGAAACGTGAACGTGCAAGGGCTGTTTTGGATAGCGTAGCTGCTTGGATGGTGAAATTGTCTGATCTTCTGAAGGGTAAGTCTTCCTGATTTGGTTGCTTGGTTGCGCGAGTGCTTTTTCTTGTGCTCTTTGCTATTCTTGCTTTTCTTGAAAAGTGATAGCTGGTCGATCTTGCGACGAGGAGGAGGATGTGTAGTCAGAGTTGTCGAGTTTGGTTGACCCGACCGTGCAAGTTGAGATTCCCTTTTGGAGGGACAGGGCACGGGCATGATTGTTTGCCGTCCTTCGGCTACGGGTTGGCCGGGTACCGCGAGCTCTTGAGTACAGTTGTAGAGTGCTCGGTAGCATATTTGCCGAATTTTATCCTTTGGACCCTATACCGGCGACTCTCGAGAAGATTTGCCGGGTGTTCTCTCAGACCATAGAGATTCGTCGTGTTGTCAATCATCAGATCCGCGCGAGGGCTCATTTTCCTTTTGCTTTTTTTCATAGTTATTGGCCTGGGGTAAATCTGACGCTGGCAGCTCAAGGGAATCCTGGCGGCCGAGGTGAACCGATGGAGGAGCATTATGCGGCTGCTGACGCACATGCATATCTGATTGTGAAGAAGGTGTGTGAGGAGAACGACCGTTTTCTGGGTGCTCTTTGCAAAGTGAAGTCGGAGCCTTCATCTTAGGTTTGCTTGGTCCTTCCAAATTCTTCCTTGCTAACTAGATTCCTTGGAGGATTCTTCCTTGTGCGACGTATGGTATAGTTGAGTTTGATGCGGGTCTTCGTTTGTGTGCGGGTCTCTGAGTGCTTTGTTGTTTTGCTTCGTGCGCGCTGTAGTGGGTGAAGCCCCCCGAGTGTTGAATTCGATGCTGCGTGAGCGAGTAACGCCTCAGAGGGTGGGTGATGTGAGTGAGCCCCCGAGTGCAAAGTGTGATGTCTCGTAAACGAATAACGCCTCGGAGGGTGGCGGCTGCGAGCGAGCCCCCGAGTGCCAGGTATGATGTTGCGTAAGCCAATAACGCCTCAGAGGGTGGCTGCTGCGAGCGAGCCCCCGAATGCCAGGTATGATATCGCGTAAGAGAATAACGCCTCGGAGGGTGGATGCTGCGAGCGAGCCCTTGAGTGCCAGGTATGATGTCACGTAAGCTAATAACACCTCGGAGGGTGGCTGCTGCGAGCGAGCCCCTGATGTCTACGCACGCTTCTATTCTTGTAGACTATGTTGGGCCTACAAGCGCAAAGGTTCGTAGGACAGCAGCAATTTCCCTCAAGTGGATGACCTAAGGTTTATCGAACTCAAGGAAGTAGAGGTTGAAGATGATCTCTATCAAGCAACCCTGCAATTAAGATACAAGAAGTCTCCTGTGTCACCAACACACCTAATACAACTAGGAGTTGTATAGGTGAACTAGTTCGGTGAAGAGAT
The DNA here is from genome assembly GCA_950022295.1 of Bromus sterilis. Lineage (NCBI taxonomy): Eukaryota > Viridiplantae > Streptophyta > Magnoliopsida > Poales > Poaceae > Bromus > Bromus sterilis. The sequence goes on from OX465597.1 coordinate 284,914,726, forward strand.
GGTAAAATACGAGTGATAGGTGTGGCAAAGCAAGGTAATATAAATCTGTAATAAAAAGTGCAGAAAGCAAACATGTGACAAACGTGAGCAAAAACGGTGTAACAATGGTGGAAACAAGGCCTAGGCTTCATACTTTCACTAGTGGCAACTCCCAACGAATTAACATAGTCTAATCACATGATATTTCCCATAAAACGTGCAATGAGGACGCACTCGGAGGTCATTCCTTTGTGGTCAAGACAGGACGAGAATTATGTAGGGCTACAAAAGCACACCTCAAAGTTCGTAGGTCTCAATCTATGGATTTCCCAATGTCACCGCGGCCATCCAAAGAGAGTACCACAATCACCACAACATATCTCAAGGATAGTCAAAGACAAGCACCAAGAGACTCTCAATCTTAAATCAACACACAAAAAAAGAAATCAGTCATGATAATATTCTTCTAACCCATGTCCAATAGACCGTTGTTACCATGGTCTGGGGGATTAGACTAGATAAGATCAAGTGAGTACATCAATCTAATACATAGAGGAAGGGGAAAAATCATGGGATCACCCTAGATTAACATAGCCTATGATCACAACGAAGATCACGTCATGGGAGAGAGGGAAGAACACATAGCTACTCGTAGAAACCTCAGCCCCAAGGAAGAACTACTCCCGCTTCATGGAGAGAGGAAGCAACGTCGATGGAGATGAATCCGAGGGCACTTCCCCGTCCCGGCAGGGTGCCGGCACAGGAATTCTGGTCCCCCGAAGCTTGTCGGCGATGGCGGCGGAGATCGAAATCGCTTTTGGAAAAAGTACTTCGATATTAGGGATTACCTCCGCGGGGGCTAAATATAGGCCAAAGGAGGGGCTAGGGGGGCCACAGGGCAGCCCGGAGGGCAGGTGGCGCGGCCTAGGGTGGACCCGCGCCGGGCACCCTCCTGGGCCCCTGGTGGTGGCCCTCCTGCCATGTCTTGGTTATACCGTAAGCTTCCGGAGCGCTGATTTTTTATATAATTTTTCCGGGATTTATTGGGCACTTTAATTATTGGAAAAACCTCAAATACAAAAATAGCAGAAAACAGGAACTGGCAACTAGGTGCACTGAGTTAATAGGTTAGTCCAAATATGATCAAAAGTGTATGAAAGTTCAACCAAAACATGGCAAAGTCACACAAATCATGCATGGAGCAAGCAGAACCTATAGATACGTTTGGGACGTATCAACATCCCCAAGCTTAATTCCTGCTCGTCCTCGAGTAGGGAAATGATAACAAGCATAATTTCTGTGGCGACATGCCACACAAACATATAAGGACTTTTTAAGTAAAGCAATCAAAGCATGCAATTCAATTCAAGTCTTAACAAGCAAGAGTCTATATTAGTATTGACACAAGCAACAAAAGAACAAAGGGTGCAAGAGCTCTCGTTGTCCATGACTCGAATGTCTCCAAATGGTGTTTGCGTGCAAGAAAGGGGATAGGGAATACGAGATGAAAAAGTATTTTTGTGTTGAGAACAACTATCTACTAAAGTTTCACACTTGGTCTCCTTTGGATTCTTATCTTGACTCGTCCCCAGACCACTAGCCAGGTACAAGTCAAACTGATCCACTCCTTTTCGATATTTTGAGAACTCATGCAATGGATGAGCGTGAGCAAGAAAGTTGACACCTAAAAGGCGAAACAGAAAGAAGGTGGAGGAGGAAGACAAAAAGGTGTGAAAGGCTCACATCAATGAGGACAATCATAGGCGAGAGAAGTCCATATGATAGATATGATGTGAGGAGTAGGGATTGCCATGCAACGGATGCACATGTGAGCTAAAAGCTCTCCAAGGGACTAGTGGGGGTGCATCTAACTTGCTTGCTCAAGAAGACCTAGAGCTCGTTTGAGGAGCCTCATCATTGGAATATACAAGCCAAGTTCTATAGTGTGAAGGTTATATGCATGATGATGATCTCTATGGAGTACAAGGGATAGAGGATGAAGTACTAGTGTGGATCTCTCAAAAGGAATAGTAGTGTGCCCCCTTCTCTATTTTTATTTTTCTTTTTCTCTTTTTTCTATTTTTTTGTATTTTTTTGGTGGCCTCAATGGCTCTTTCTATTTAACTCTCATTTGTCCTCTTTGGGATCTTTTGATTTTGTCCTCTTTGGGATATTTCCTCACTTTAGGGGCAACACTCTATATTTTACAAGAATATATGAGATATTTCCCACTTTACAAAGTTACTCACATAAAGAAGATATTACTATCATGAAGCAAATGTATGCATCTGCCAGGATAGAAGGATATGCAATGATACTAGCACGTCATGTAGCAATTATTAGGGCAAGGCCCAACTAGAGTGCGGCTCATCGATCAAGCAAGTAGCATGTATGACATGAGGATCAAGTCATGAGAAGGTGGATGTTGCATGGCAATGTATCTCGGAAAGGCTATGGAAATGCCTTGTAGGTAGGTATGGTGGCTATTTTGAGGAAAGATATAAGGAGGCTTATGATGACAGAGCGTATCGTGCCAAGGGTTTGGATGCACCGGCGAAGAGGCCATAAAAAGTATAGGTGGGTGGAAGTGTCAACTTTCGAATACTCACATTAGTCCGAAGAACTCATGCACTTATTATCGGTAACTCTCAATCTAATCAGGAGGTTCACAAAGAGACAAGTACCCCGGGGAGGAGTGTATGGGGGTTTTGTTAATCTTGCGCATCCTCGACTCATGGTACGTGAGTGTACTCTAATATTCGAACCCTCCAGAGGTTAGTGATCCATCTAGTAGCTAGAGTTCTCAACAGGGTTTTTTGGTTTTCGAAAATCACCCGGATTGCCCAAAATACGACATCTATCACTAATAGGCTCGAGCTCTTGACACCAAAAGTTCAAACATTACTCACATCAATACCTCAAAACTTTTGCAAGTTACTACTAAAATTAAATAGCAACCTCAATCACCTACTCTCAAGACAAGACATAACTCAGTGCAACAACGAACTCTCTTAACAAGATAAGCATGAATACTAAAGAGATTTCCAGCAACAAACTAAACAAAATCCAAGGCTCTTGTTAAAGACAAACTAAGACTCGAACTAAACATGACAGTAGCTACGAAAAGATAAATAACACACAACAGCAAAAAGATAGGCATGAAGAATCCTATGATGTGTTCTAGATTTTGAAAGTGGAGCGTGTTTCTCTCCCACACAAAGTAAGACGAGATCTAACTTGTTATTAACAGAAGGAAAAGCTAAAGAAAACTAAAAAGTAAACCTAAGAGCGAGACGCTCCAAGCATAGAACATAACGCATGAAGTGATAAAAATATAGTGAGACGAAGGACGAACTGATGATTGTTGATGGAGAAGGGGATGCTCGGGGGCATACCCAAGCTTAGACGCTTGAGTCTCGTTGAATATTTGTTGGGGATGCATGGGGGCATCCCCAAGCTTGAGCGCTTGACAGTCCCGAATCTTCTTTCATCATCTTCCATCGCACACTTGAAAACTCCCTTCATACATAACTCATCATAATCTGATTAGAGAGGTTAGTACCCTTAATAAATAATTTTTCCCCACTGGATATAAATATATTATTGAATATCTACTGTTTATTAAGATTGCCAAAAGTTTTTTGCAAAGAAAAAGCAAGCTTAAGGTTTGCAAAAGTTAGGAGAGACAAAACGTGGCAGAATCTGTGAAAAAATGAACAGCAGGTAGTAAAGAATTATTTAGGGGTATTTCTGCAACTCAAATAAAAAAACTCAGAACATACGAAAGTTCCGTGATTGTATAGAGCACGTTGTGTAAAACATTCAGCTCAAAAAGATGAACTAGTGATTTTATCTGAATTTTACCGTCACAAGGACAGAATCCGTTTTCTGGACAGCATGTCACAACTTTCACTTCCCTTGTCATATGAGGCTATAACTTGGCACAAAGCTTGAAAATAAAGATACAATGATGTTGATACAGTAGTAAAAATCATCAATACCACTAAAAACAGAAAGTAAAAAACTCAAAGTAAAGATAAAAAGGGTTGTCTCCCTAGAGCTCTTTCTTTATAGCCATAAAGATAGGCTTAAGATTTTAGTGATGCTCTCGTAGGAATAAGGAATAAGGGTTGAAGAAAAAAAGAGAGCATCAAGAAGCAAATAACAAACACATTTAAGTCTAACATGCTTCCTATGCAAAGGGATCTTGTAGAGGAATAACTCATTGAAGCATAAAGATATTAGCATAGGAAGGAAAAATAAGTGCAACTTCAAAACCTTCAATATAAAGAGAGGGAACTTGATATTATTGAAATATCTATAAGAATATGTTCCCTTCTCATAATAATTTCCAGTAGGATCATGAATAAACTCAACAATATAAGCATCACATAAAGCATTGTTACCATGATCCAAATGCAAAAGGGTACTCTTACTCTCCACATAAGCATAATCTTTCTCATTGGTAATAGTGGGAGTAGGACTATCATAAACAACTTGAACACTATAGATTAATTGTGTATTAGAAAGATGGTGTTCAACAAGGGAGTAATTCCCTCCATGATTATGACAAGTTTCATAAGGATAATTTCTCCTTATGTCATAGGTACCTTTATAATCACTATAGATATGAGTTATAACATTATCATAGTAGAGGAGAGCATTATCATTGCTAGCAACTATATTTGTAAACATGATTTATTTATTCTTACTAGCAAAAGAGTTATCAATTACCACATCACTAATGGGTAAAGGACTTGCAATCCTATCATCCCCAAGCTTAGAGCTTTCCATATCACCACTCTCAGCGTTGGTACCAAAAAGATTTTCAAGATCATAAGTAGCATTATCATCACTTTCCCAATCACAAAAAGTAACATGCATATCATAATCAAAATCATCTTAAATAGTGCCTACAGACTTAACATCAGTATAATAATGAATGCAATCAAGCTCACCGTCCTCCAAAAATTTATGTCCATTAGGATAAAAATGGATGCGAGGGATATGCTCAGGCCAGGTTGATACCCATTCTTCTTCCTTCTTGCTCCTCTTCCTCCTCCTCTTCTTTTTCTTCGTCTTCACCTTAGGAGGGAGTGGTTGGATATGATGTTTCTCCATATATCCTGGTTTATTAGAAACAATAGGGGAAACTTGGGAGAAACTCTCCTTTTTATTAGTAGAGATATGAGAGACATTTTTATACTTTGGTAAAGTTCCCTCCTTTTTAATCTTACTTATGTAATCATTTTCATGGCAATTAACAACACAATAGAGATGGCAATTTTGCAAAGTGTTGCGAATTCCTAAGGCATTAACATCTAGCCAAGAAGTCTTTTCTGATAACTCTTCACACATCAAAAATAACATAAGTTCATCATAAAGATCAGAAGTGATCATGTTATCACACAACTGATTAACAGTTATGCTTTGAAAGTTCATGCATTGAAAATTAAAGTGACCCTCTATGCAGCAAAGTTCACAAGTAAAAGGATAAAGGTCACACAATTCTCTAGCAAGTTCATTTAAATATTTGACCCAAGTGATTGTTCTTTCATGCTTATGTTGCTTACAATACTTATTTTCTTCAATCATAGGCCTTTCACAAGGTCTATCCACTCCAAAAAAATTAACATGCTTATATAAAACTTCATTTTCAGGAATTGGATCATGCATGTTGCAATCATAATGAACAATTTCATTTTCTTTGCAAATCTCTTTAAAAGGTTCATGATGCTTGATCCAATTCTCCTTAGGCATATTAAGATGTGCAGAAAAAGATTTGAGGAAATCAACAAGGAGTTGAGAATCAAGCCCAAACTTAGCACTAAAATTATTAAAACTTGCAGTTTCAACAAAGGACTTAATGCAATCATACTCATAATTTATACCTGACTCTTTACCTTTGCCGATCTCCCAATCTTTAGTATTGCGTTGAATTCTTTCAAGGAGTTCCCATTTAGCATCAATCTTTTCGTTTGTGAAAGAACCCATAGAGGAAGCATTGAGAAAGTCTTTATCCTGTCGAGAGAGCCTCGCATAAAAATTAGTAACAATTATATCTTTCGGGTGCCCATGCTTAGGACATTTTAGCATTAAATTTTTCAGTCTCCCCCAAGCTTGAGATATGCTCTCTGCGTCATGAGGATAGAAATTATAAACATAATTCCTATTCTCATGGACTTCATGAAGAGTATAAAACTTGGAGTAAAAGAGAGACTGAGTCTCTTCCCAATCCCTTAGGTGAGAATCATCTAGTAGCCTATACCATTCCAATGCTTTTCCTTTTAGTGACAAGGCAAATAATTTCTTCATGACTTCACCTCTTGTCAAACCTGAAATCTTAAATAACTCACAAAGTTCTGTAAGTTTCAACAAATGAATACAAGGATTGATTGTCCCATCATAACAATCATTAATAATTATTTCAACTATCCCAAGTGGTATTTTGAACATGATACATTCAGTAGGTGGAGGAGACTTCTCTACCACGGGTGTGGTAAAGCGGCCTTCCCCAAACAGCGAACTAAGAGTGCAGTTTTCCATAAGCATAACTAGTGAAAAGTAAAAACAAGAAACGAAAAGATTTAATTGCAAGATCTAAAGATATACCTTCAAACGCTTACCTCCCTGGCAACGGCGCCATAAATAGCTTGATGTCTACGCACGCTTCTATTCTTGTAGACTATGTTGGGCCTCCAAGCGCAATGGTTTGTAGGACAACAGAAATTTCCCTCAAGTGGATGACCTAAGGTTTATCGAACTCAAGGAAGTAGAGGTTGAAGATGGTCTTTCTCAAGCAACCCTGCAATTCAGATACAAGAAGTCTCCTGTGTCCCCAACACACCTAATACAACTAGGAGTTGTATAGGTGCACTAGTTCGGCGAAGAGATGGTAAAATACGAGTGATAGGTGTGGCAAAGCAAGGTAATATAAATCTGTAATAAAAAGTGCAGCAAGCAAACATGTGACAAACGTGAGCACAAACGGTGTAACAATGGTGGAAACAAGGCCTAGGCTTCATACTTTCATTAGTGGCAACTCCCAACAACATTAACATAGTCTAATCACATGATATTTCCCATAAAACATGCAATGAGGACGCACTCGGAGGTCATTCCTTTGTGGTCAAGAGAGGACGAGAATTATGTAGGGCTACAAAAGCACACCTCAAAGTTCGTAGTTCTCAATCTATGGATTTCCCAATGTCACCGCGGCCATCCAAAGAGACTACCACAATCACCACAACATATCTCAAGGATATTCAAAGACAAGCACCAAGAGACTCTGAATCTTCAATCAACACACAAAATAGGAAATCACTCATGATAATATTCTTCTAACCCATGTCCAATAGACCGCTGTCACCGTGGTCTCGGGGATTATACTAGATAAGATCAAGTGAGTACATCAATCTAATACATAGAGGAAGGGGAAATATCATGAGATCACCCTAGATTAACATAGCCTATGATCACAACAAAGATCACATCATGGGAGAGAGAGAAGAACACATAGCTACTAGTAGAAACCTCAGCCCCAAGGAAGAACTACTCCCGCTTCATGGAGAGAGGAAGCAATGTCGATGGAGATGAATCCGGGGGCACTTCCCCGTCCCGACAAGGTGCCGGCACAGGAATTCTGGTCCCCCGAAGCTTGTCGGCGATGGAGGCGGAGATCGGAATTGCTTCTATAAAAAGTACTTCGATATTAGGGATTTCCTCCGCGGGAGCTAAATATAGGCCAAAGGAGGGGGCCAGGGGGGCCACAGGACAGCCAGGAGGGCAGGTGGCGCGGCCTAGGGTGGACCCGCGCTGGGCACCCTCCTGGGCCCCTGGTGGTGGCCCTCCTACCATGTCTCGGTTATTCCGGAAGCTTCCGGAGCGCTGATTTTTTATATTATTTTTCCAGGATTTATTGGGCACTTTAATTATTGGAAAAACCTGAAATACAAAAACAGCAGAAAATAGGAACTGGCAACTGGGTGCACTGAGTTAATAGGTTAGTCCAAATATGATCAAAAGTGTATGAAAGTTCAAGCAAAACATGGCAAAGTCACACAAATGATGCATGGAGCAAGCAGAAATTATAGATACGTTTGGGACGTATCAGCACCCGAGTGCCAAGTATGGTGTCGCATAAGCGAATAACGCCTCGGAGGGTGGCTGCTACGAGCGAGCCCCCGAGTGCCAGGTATGATGTCGCACAATCGAATAACGCCTCGGAGGGTGGCTGCTGCGAGCAACCCCCAAGTGCCAAATATGGTGTAGCGTAAGCGAATAACGCCTCGGAGGGTGGCTGCTGCAAGCGAGCCCCCGAGTGCCAAGTATGGTGTCGCGTAAGGGACTAACGCCTCGGAGGGTGGCTGCTGCGAGAAGGCCCCCGAGCGCCAAGGATGGTGTCGCGTAAGAGAATAACGCCTCGGAGGGTAGCTGCTGCGAGCGAGCCCCCGAGTGCCAAGTAAGGTGCCGCGTAAACGAATAACGCCTCGGAGGGTGGCTGCTGCGAGCGAGCTCCGAGTGCGAAGTATGGTTTCGTGTGAGCGAATAAAGCCCCGGAGGGTGGCTGCCGCGAGCAAGCCCCCGGGTGCCAAGTATGATTTTTGCGTAAGATATATTGGGAAAATATTTTAGAATCTTTCCCTGATGTTCTTACACGAGGGGGGCTGTGAAAAGCACCCTTTATTTGGATCGATTGCTGGATAGCCCTAGAAGTGTAAAGTTGCTACAAGGATGAATTGAAGTCTCATCATGAGGTGCCGGTTCATTGAGTCTTCGGGTGGTTCCTTGGCTTTTATGGGAGAGTTTCTTCGTCCTTGGTGATTTCGCGAGTGTGGTGTGCTCCAAAGGTTTCTGATATATTGTGGAATTCTCTATCGCAGCGGTCTGATCTGACAAATCTGTCGTTAACTGTGATGACTCCCCATTGGGCCTGGCATTTTAAACTTGAGATATGCGTAGTGCGGTACCGCCATGAAGCGCGCGAAGGCTGGTCGGCCGATGATGGAATGATACTGTGATTTCTAGTCGACCACTTCGAAGTCTAGTGTCTCCTTCCTGAAGTTGCTTGCTTTGCCGAAGACCACTTCCAAGCTTATTTTTCCAAGGGGGTAGACTGTTTTGCCTGGCACGATTCCATGGAAGGTCGTTCCTGATGTTTTGAGTGCTGAGTTTTGGATAAACATCTCCTCCAGAGTCTTGGTGAATATGATGTTGATTCCGCTGCCATCGTCCATAAAGATTCGCTACATGTCGTAGTTTCTGATTCTTTCTTTGAGCACTAGTGCGGCGTGTCCTGGGCGCGGGATGGCTAGCGGGTGGTCCTCTCTGGAGAAGGTGATGTCAGTCTCGGACCCACGGAGGTATTTTGGGATGGCCGGGTGCGAGTAGACTGCAAGGAAAACTTGTCTGGTTACTTGCTTCTGCTGCCTGTTGGATGGTCTTCCTTCTTGCATCATGTAGGTTCGACTGTGTGCCTCTGGGTTCTCTTCGTTTTCATCAGGCGGTGCACGCCACTCCTGGATGGCTGCTACATGTCTTGTTGGCGTTGCGGGTGGGGGTTGTGCGTTGTGGCGATAGGCCCGAGTGCCACATTTGCTAGAGGTTGCGCTGCTGGAGATGTGGACCGAATCTTTTCTTTTGAGAGCTCGGTGAAGCGCCTGCAGTTTCTTAGGGTGTGGCCCGATCTTACTTCTCCGTGCTCATTCTGGAAACCATGTATTGTGCATGGTCCATCTCGTTGTTCTTTTGCCGAGCGAGGTGTTCGGGTGTCCTCTCATGGCTGCCTGGGTCTCCAGTCCCGCTTTAGGGCGTGTGGTGGGTCTTCCGGGTTGTCTCTCTGTTGCATTCTCTTGTCATCGTGATGTCTGTCGTCTCTATCATATGGGAAACCGTCCGCGACCATGCCATGTCCTCTGTCGTCGTGAAAGTTGCGTCTGGGCCTTTTTCTTCTTCTGTCGAAACCTCTATCTCCTGCGTAGTAGTCATCGTCGCGATATGTGCGAGTCGTCGGAGCGTCCGATTCGTTGCGCACAGAGTCTTCTCTGTCGGCCCATTTGTTGGCGTGCTTCAGTAACTGAGCGAGTGTTCAAACTTTGAGCTTCCCGAGTTGTTCTTTGAAGTCTATGCGCTGTAGGCCTCTTCTGAATGCGTCGATTTCGCTTTCGTCTGATATGTCCTCGACTGAGTTTTTGAGTATGGCCATCGTTGGATGTATGCCCTTATGGACTCTCTAGTTCCTTGCCTAAAAGATCTCAGCTCCTCGAGTGATGCTGGCCTCTTTTAGGTTGACTTGAAGTTCTCGATGAAGGCTCTGTGAAACTGTTTCCAAGAGCTGATGGAGCCTCGCTGTAGGTTCTTCATCCAGTGTCGCGCCGATCCCTCGAGCATGAGCTATACTCACTTCATTGTTGTGGTTGATGGCTGGAACTTGACGGCTGTTAGGTAGTCATCGAGCCATTCTTCTGGTTCTTCTAATCCATCGTACGTTTGGGTCGTGGAGTTTAATTTGAAGCCTTTGGGCATGGGTATCTTCCGTATGTATCGAGCGAAGCATAGAGCTTCGCAGGGTTTGAGATCTTTGTCGGATGCTTGCTCGTCTGAGTACCCTTCACGAGCCGCACACATGTGTCTTCCTCGGTTGATTTTGTTCTGCGTGATATTTTCCCGTGTGTCCCGTCGTCGATCACCGCTACGTCGGTTGCGGCGGTCGTCCCTGTCTCGGTCTCTGCTTTTGTCGGGGCGCTTTCGACGGTCGTCGTTGCTGTCGTTGTCGTCATCGGGCGAGCTGGGGTCCATGTCTGGTGTCTGCTCGCGGGGTGTTCATCTTGTACTCGCATTTTTGAGTGCTGAAGCGGCGATGGCGTCGCTCATTACCTTGAGTTCCCGCGCAGTGTTGCGATCTGCATTGTCTTTTTCGCCACTTCGAGCGCGATGGAGATATGCTTGAGCTGTGATTAGGGCTTCAGCTGGTGTGAGCTGCTTTTCTTCTCCATCCTCGTCTTCGAGCCTGAAGTCGTCGTCCAATTTTCGGGCGACCTTCTTCTTGTCTGTGCGTCGTAGGTTGTTGAATCTGGACTTGCGCCGAGAGGGAGTGTTATGATCAGAAAGATCGCTCGAATGCTCGGGTGATGCTTTGCGGGTAGTTCTTAAGTCGTTCCCGGTTTTTATTTGATTTTCCAATTCGAGCCGTAACCGTCTTGTTTTCTTGGTGACATCACTTGCCAGATTGTTGTATGCTCTGAGCTTGTCCCGAGTTGTATCCTCTGGGAGGAGTTTACCGCGTTTTACTACGTCTTTTACTCTGGCGATTTCTTCTTTGGATAGGTAGATTTTTTTAGTGGGTTGATCCTGTCTTGCCGGTTCTGAGGCCTAGCTCATGCTGCTTTTGGGTGGGTCGTCTTTGTGGTTGCTGCTCTCCTGCCTTCTGAATTCTTTTCTAGGTATGGTTCCTGGTTCGCCGAGGACGACTGTGAGTTGTCCAGTGTTTTCAGGATTGCCACTTTTGTTATTCGTGTGAGCTTCTATGTGGTTGTCCGGGTCATCTGCTCTGTCCATGTCATCTGAGGTTGCTTTACAGGTGTCTGCCATGAATACTTTGAACGGCGCCTGTCGTGAGCTTTGCCTTCTTTCCCTTTTGCTTTTTTCCACGCTGAATCCGTACTCGCTTAGTCGTGGGTGATGTGATGGATCGGGCTGAGGTGGTGATACGTCTGAAACGTATCAATAATTTATGCTCGCTCCATGCATGTTTTGTGTGATATTGCTATGATCTAGATACACTTTCATACACTTTTGATCATATTTGGACTAACCTACTAAATCGGTGCACTCCAGTGCTAGTTCTTGTTTTCTGCTGTTTTTCTATTTCAGTTTTCCCCATATAAAAAGTGCTCCAAAAATCCGGGAAAATCAGATGAAAAATCAGCGTGTCGGAAGCTTCCAGAGCCCCGAAGGAGTGCCAGGGGGCCACCACCAGGTGTCCAGGCGGCCCCCTGGCTGCCCCCCTTCGCCTATTTAATCTCCCTCACGGGAAACCTCCGAAGACAGAACCCTATTTTGCAAACTCGCCTCTATTCCGCCGCCGCCGCGCTTCCAAGATCTGGAGCACCGTCAGGACCCTTCTCGGTCCGTGCGTTGACTTGAGTTGTGCGTCTTGACTTGAAGTAGGTAATTGAGGTTGCAATTCAATTATAGTAGTAACTTGCAATAGTTTTGAGGTATTGTTTTGAGTAATTTTTGAACTTTTGGTGTCAAGAGCTTTATCCTATTAGTGATAGATGTCGTATTTTGGGCAATCCATGTTTATTTTAGAAAACCTACAAAAAAACTAGTTGAGAACTCTAGCTACTAGATGGATCACTAATATTTGGAGGGATCGGATATTAGAGTACACTCACGTACCATGAGTCGAGGGTGCGCAAGGATAACCAAACCCCCATACACTCCTCCTCGGGGTAATTGTCTCTTTGTGAACCTCCTGACTAGATTGAGAGTTATCGATAATAAGTGGATGAGTTCTTCAGACTAATTTAAGTATTCGAAAGTTGACACTTCCACCTTCCCATATTTTGCTAGCCTCTTCAGTACGGTGCATTGCCTTTTTCTCACCTCGAGAGTTGGGGCATACTTCACCGGTGCATCCAAACCCTTGGCATGATACGCTCTGTCATAACAAACCCCCTTATATCCTTCCTCAAAACAGCCACCATACCTACCTATCAAGGCATTTCCATAGCCTTTCCGAGATACATTGCCATGCAACATCCACCTTCTCATGACTTGATCTTCATGTCATACATGCTTTTTCTTGATCGATAAGCCGCATGCTAGTTGGGCCTTTCCCTAATCATTGCTACGTGACGCGCTAGTATCATTGCATATCCTCCTACACTGGCAGAGGCATACCTTTGCATACATCATGATAGATTCATCTTCTTTATGTTGAGTACTTTTGTAAAGTTTGAAAGATCTTCTATACTTATTGTAATATATAGAGTGTTGCCCCTAAAGTGAGGAAAATATCCCAAAGAGGAAAAATTAAAAGATCCCAAAGAGGAAAAATGAGAGATAAATAGAAAGAGCCATTGAGGCAACCAAAAAATACAAAAAAAATAGAAAAAGGAGAAAAAAGAAAATAAAAAGAGAGAAGGGGGGCACACTACTATTCCTTTTGAGAAATCCATACTCTTACTCCCTAATATATCTTGTACTCCATAGAGATCATCATACATGCATATAGCTATGTGCGGACCTTTACACTATAGAACTTGGCTGGTATATTCCAATGATGAACCTCCTCAAATGAGCTCTAGGTATTCTTGAGCAAGCAAGTTGGATGCACCCCCACTAGTTCCTTTGGAGAGCTTTCCATAGCGCATATGTGCATCCGTTGCATGGCAATCCCTACTCCTCACATCATATCTATCATCTGGCTTTCTCTCGCCTATGATTGTCCTCATTGATGTGAGCCTTTCACGCCTTTTCTGTCTTCCTCCTCCACCATCTCTCTCTTTGACATCCTAAGTGTCAACTTTCTTGCTTACGCTCATCCATTGCATGAGTGCTCGAAATATCGAAAGGGAGTGGATCAGTTTGACTTGTAGCTGGCTAGTGGTCTGGGGACGAGTGAAGATAAGATTCCAAACAAGAGTAAGTGTGAAACTTTAGTATATTGAGTTCTCAACTAAAATAAATTGTATGTTTTTACTCTCTTGTAATCCCATCTCCCATTTCTTGTCAGAACCCTCTGTTAGGTAATGTGCTAGGGTTAGTTAGTACTCTTGCATCATGTCAAAATTTCAAAAGAAATCTTTGAAATCAAAAAAATCAAAAGCACATGGGAGAAGGAACCCCCCCCCAGATGAATTAATTCAAAAGGCCAGATAAAAATCTTCTCCAAAAATTCATGTTGGATTTTTGAAAAGTCTTATAAATGAGTGTGATCACATATCAAGTGATGTGGGACCCATCCCATGCTCATAGATTTTTCAAATATTCAAACAGTGCCTTGGAATTAAAGAAATACCCCTATTTGATTTAAGATTCAAATTATTTGAATTTTAAAAATGTTGAAAGTTTATAAGCGGCTAGTCTATTTTATTATGAAGCCATATAAAATTTTTCAGCATTTAATAAAATGTTTAGCTATTTTATTTAGCTAAACAGAACAAATGTCAGAAAAGAGAAATAGAAAAGAAATCAGAAAATCCTTACCTGGCGCCCAGGCGAAGTCAGCCCACCCCAGCCCAGCCAGCCCACAGGGGCAGCGGCGTCTTCTTCCCCGTCCCGCGCCTCCAAGCTGCTCGGTGGAACGCCACCGAGCTAGCTGGGCACGTCGCCGTCTCTCCAGACGCCACCTGCCCCTACCGCGCCTTCTAGCGACGCCACGGAGACGCTGGAGACGCCGTGCGTCCATTCCGCCCCCCCCCCCCCCTCCCCAGTGCCTATCCTCCTCTCTCTCGCTGAACCCCGCGAAGAACAGGACGCCGCCGTCGCCATAGCTTGAAGCCCACGTGGCCAACGTCGTTCCCGAGCTGCGTCGTGTTGTCCATCCTCCTCGCCATCCTCGACTTCGTCTTCGTGCAGAAGGAATCGAGCTCGGACGCTCTGTAGCCGCCGGAATCATCTCCACGTCGCCGCCCGGCCCGCGAGCTCGCCGCCGTCGATTCGCCGCCGTTGAAGCCTCCCCAAGCTTGTCGTTGCTTCCGTTCGAACCGCGGTGAGCTACTGAGTGTTTTCCCTAAGCTTCCAGCACCCCGCGACCCCTCTATCCGTTTTCGCCATGGATGCCGAAGCACGTTGCCTCCATGGACGACGATGAGGTCGCCCCTGTGCCCCACCATCGCGTCCAGCGCGCGCGTTTGACTCCCAGTGACTCTAGCTTTCGAACGCACGCGAGCTCAGCCCAAACCGTGCACTACAACTTCAACTACGACCTCGCCGTCGTTCTGTTGCCGCCGGAGTCATCGTCGTCGTCGCTCCCGACCACCCCGTGACCCCCTGTTGCCTCCAGAAGATGCGGACGACGATGCTGAGCAAGATGGTGCCCTCTCCGTGGCCTCCCGTGGCCCCTAGGCCATTCCGGCGAGTCGCCGCCGCGGCTCCAGTCGCCGGCGGTTAACCGCCGGTGGGTTAGCCCTTAAGCACCTGGCTAATGACCCCCTGGGTCACTGACCAGTGGGCCCAGTGGCTTAATTAAGCCACTGGTTTAATTTAACCCACGGGTTATTTAACCCAGTCACTGACAAGGTGACCCCACATGTCAGCCCCCCCCCCCTGACGTCAGCACTTGCGCAATAAATCAATTAAATGAATTTCCAGAGATTATTTGAATTAAAGAAATTCCAGAAATTCTAGAAAATACCCCAAACTTTGGAAATTCATAGAAAATTCATACTAACTCCAAATTGGACAAATAATATATGAAAAATGATCAGGAGAAAATTATCTTTCCAAATATGCAACTTTCAACTCTGTTTGAGTTGAATTTAAAATGGGACCAGTAGCATATGTCATTTGGTTTATTTGAATTTAATTCAAATTCAAATCAAATGATCTTGCAACTTGGACCATGGTTTTATGTTATAATTCAACCACACATCAGAGGCATATCTTATACATTTGAAGATGATTCAAAATGATCAAACCATGTCACATACAACTTGGTTAATTTGAATTCAAATGTGGAGTTTGAATTTGCAATTCAATTTGCAATATACTCCATTTAAATGGAATGCTCAACACATCAGTACCATGAACATCACCCTTTCAATCTTATTCATGTGATTGTGCATTGTACATCATGTTGATCCTATGATTGTCATGTTGCTGATAGACGTGGAGCCGGAACCCGAGGTCACGCCCTTCGTTGAAGACCCCGAACCCGAACCTCGTCAGCAAGGCAAGCAAACCCCCATTGATCATGTCGATAAAATCCCACTTCCCTCTCATGTCTCGCTTATGCATTGTTTAGGATGATCACCATGATTCGTTTCTACCGCATAGATGAACCCATTCCTTTGCATGACCTATCCTTTTGTCACAGTAGTAAGCAAACCACAATCCTAGCAAATGTAGGAGTTGTTTGATATCATGTAACCCCTGCAATGTTACTGCTTATTGCATGCTTAGTATGATACCATGTTGTTACTGTGATGTGAGTCGGGATGGGAATGATCATGTTGATGTTGGTAGAAAAGTGTTGGTGAATCGACCCTAATACAAGGTGAACGATGAGAGGCTGTGTAGGAGTACACGGTGGGTTGTCTCGTTGAACACCGCCCTAGTACGAGTTCTTGTGTGGTGATCCAAGATGAAGAGTACAACCACACATTGGGCTCACTGACCCCTCTCAACTTACTAACTCATCCCTTTCGATGTCCAGATGTCGCAATAGTTCGGAGTTCTGGTAGGCTTGTGGCCTGGATGCTAAGTGAGAGAACGGCTCATCCGAGACCGGCTTATGCACCACACACACATCACTTGGGTCTACTTCGGTAAACCGGCCGGGTTCACGATAGTGGTAACCAACCCAAGTAGGCGGCTTTCTCGGACTAGATCGGCTATGAGGTAACAGTTGTGGTGAGCATCCTCGCTGGCACCCCTTGAATGGTGTCGAGATCAAAGGCGGTAAATGATGGTCATATGTGTGTAGCGGTACACTTTGCAAGGTTAACAAAAACTATTCGAATAGCCGCGTCCGCGGTTATGGACTGCTTGGAAAGCTTAGCTTGATTATTAGACAACTTGAACTGGATACTTCTAAAACACACCAAGATAAGTGTGAGTGCTATGGCGTGCTTTCTCGTGGGGAAGTCGAGGAAGGCACCATAGTGGTGTAATTGGTTGGAGAAAGTAGTGGACTCGTGTACGCTTCTTACCTCAAAGTCTGGTACTCGTAGTTCAGGATTAGCCAAGTCAAAGCTGGCACTTCTGCAAGTGAACCCCACCTCCCTTTACCTTGATACATGTGCATGAGTAGTATAGCTCCTACGTAAGTCTTGCTGAGTACGACTTTGTACTCACGTTTGCTTAATCTATGTTTTAGATGATGCCACTGACCCCGAAGGTGGCTTCTTCATCGAGCTGGACGACTGAAGACCAACTAGTCTAGTCCCAGTCAGACGACTGGTTCCCTCATGGAGGGCTTTGTGTTTAAATAAGGCTTCTTAAGCCATTTGTTAAACTTGTCTGTACTCAGACATAAGTTACTTCCACTTGTAATGTAATGTTGGATCACATGTATGTGATCTCTGTGTGCACTCTATAAGAATTATCAATAAAATTGTACACTTTGTAGAGAATTGCAATGGTACCTGCTGTTCATACAAGGCATGTGTGCTGCGTGTATGTTTATAACATGCATGTCTTTGTATGGGTTTTCGAGACCTTAGTTGTGTTCTGGCTGGCGGTCTTTCATACACCAAGTGGCCCTTAGATGTGCGCAGCTTGGGGCATCGCGATGCGATTCTTCGAGACTCTTTCTCGTGCACACTTTGTGGTATGATCGAGCCCGCCCTAGACCCCGACTAAGTGATCGGGCTAGAGTAAGTCTATGTAAGAGTTATGAGATAGTCGATAGTATGGTTGAGGCGACTTGTCTTTGAATATGGGAGTTCACCACCCATATCATTAGACTTGTGTGCGGACGATGAGGACCCATCTCAGTTGATCATCCGGCCTGGATGGGATGCCCCTCACGTACGATGCTTTTCGAGAACGTTCTGTGCTTGGCCTTGTCTGCTTAGACAAGTGGGTACGGTTCTCGGCTCTCCATATGACTATGCCTTAACTGGACTTGCATACGCTAACCCCGGGTCCCGACAGACTTGGTATCAGAGCAGGACTGGCTGTAGGACTAGTAGCCTTGGCCGAAGTCGAGTCTAGCTTGCTATAGTTATATAGTTACTCTGGGTATATAAGGGAATAACGTAAGGCTTCTTTTTTCTCCTTACCCCCTTCGTTCTGAGTTCTGAGTCACCCTCATCTTATTCTACGGGAAGATAGGACTAGGCTCTCCTCTGTCTGATTAGAACATCTCGTTGTTTGCTTCCTTGTAGCCGTAGGAAGGTTGTGTTCGGTTTGTTAGAGTGGTTATGCTCCCTGTTTTATTACATCGTATGTAAGTGTTGTTTCCATGTTGGAAGAAATTGTCATTTCTTACAATTACAGCCGTTATGCTGTCCGAGTCATTCCAAGTTTATCTCATAATCTGATGCATTTGCAAATTCCTTTCTGTTTCAGATGGCAGATCTTCCCCCTCGACAGATTGTTCGTTTGACCAGGTGCCTCGGTGTGCGTGGCCATCCCGCCACGTTGATCGAGATGATGTCCTATGTGGGATATCGATGGTACCCTGAGTACACCGTCGAGGAGCAGTTCCACGACTTCAACCAGACCCAGTTCCACTGCATTGTCCGGATCTATCCGCACCACGTTGGAGTCACTCAGCCTATCCACTTTGGACATGGCATTGGCGTTACCGAGAACATGGCTATGCAGGATGCTGCATACTCATGTATGACACTGCTGAGAGAGGAGCACACTTTGCTGAGAGAGACTTCTTTCCGCTATATTCCTTCTGAACTTCCAGGAGAAGAGGGATATTACACCGGACTCTACTCAGATCACTCTGCGGAGGATCCAGCACTCCAGGTGACTGCTAGGTTTGCTAGTGACAGAGATCGTGATGCCCGCGCTCTCCGTTTCGAGCTCCACGCCACCCGTGTTCGTCTGTATCGAGCACTGACACTTTTGGCTCCCTTTGTGAGCGTTGGATCAGTTGAGCATGATGCGATCTACCCTGTGAGGACTCAGATGCCTTCTCGAGTTGCTTGGCCCGAGATTGGAGGAATTTTTCCACCCCGTGGTCCTTTGCTTCCACCCTACACTGGACCTAGGCCCCATCCTTGCCCAAATGGATATCAGGGTCCACAGGCCTCCGTGTTTTCCGATGGTCACCTCCAGCTACCGGGATACGCGGGTATCTTTTACGGGGACTACTATGGAGATGGAGATGAGTGAGACCTCCTGTGGTCTTACTTAGTGATGATGTAGTAGTATCTTAGTATATTGTATGCAAGGTGTCTAAGTTCCAGAGGCTTAGATAAATAATGTATAGGAAGTCAGAGTGCCTCTGAAGGATGTATCATCTTCATCACGTTTGTATTAGCTCGGTGCTTGTACTAAAACAATGTATGGTTTGTATGACAGCTTGTGAATATATGGCTTGTATGCTTTTATCACCATGTTGTCAAGATGATTACTTCCTTTGCTCTGTAATCCTTCCAGTACTTCAATACCTTGTTTAGACTCTCCCAATCAACTCTGTTTGACTTTGATTTTTCACCTTCAGGATGTCTCAAGGAACCCGTGGCCAGGTTGGTCGTAACCAAGGTCGTGGGAATGATCAGGAGGAAGGCAACCTTCCACCCCCACCCACGATGGCACAGGTTCTGATGGAAGTCGAGAGGAACCGCCGAGACTCTCACCACCTGTTGGAAGTCATTGCTCGCAACACCACTCAGCAGCGCAATGAGCTGGTGTCCCTGAACGACTTCATCCGACTTCATCCCCTGGTTTTCAGTTACTCCACCGACGCCTTGACGCCGATGACTGGCTTCGAAGAATCGAGAGGAAGCTCCAAGCAGGCCGTGCTGCAACTGGTGACAAGGTCAACTATGCCACCTATCACCTCGAAGGTGCAGCTAGCTCTTGGTGGGAGAACTTTCTGAATATGCGTCCCGTTGGACCACCTGCATCTTGGGAGGAATTCTGTACGTCCTTCCGTGAGCACCACATTCCCAAAGGTCTTATGGACCGCAAGCGTGAGGAGTTCTGCAACCTCACTCAAGGCAGAAGGACTGTTGACGAGTTTAGTCGTGAGTTCAACCGACTTGCTCATTATGCTACCGAAGAAGTCTCCACCGACTCCAAGAAACAAGAGAGGTTCCGTTGTGGCCTCAACACTGGACTTCGTCGTGAGCTCAATCTTCATGACTTTGCCACATTCCAGGTCCTTGTCAACAAGGCCATCAAAGCAGAGGACATGAACACCCCCAACGACTTCCGCAAACACCCTAGAGATGACAGTTCATCCAGTTCTGGCTCCCAGAAGCGCAAGATCTGGATCCCAAACAGCATGTTCCGCCAGAACAACCCCCCGAGGCCATCCTATGTGACCCCTCGTCCACCCACCCAGTTCCACCCAGCTCCACCAAACAGCCCAGCTCCACGCACTGTTTTCGGAGCCTGTTACAAGTGTGGTCAGGCAGGCCACTACTCTCGTGAGTGTCCCCAGAACCAGCTCCAGCATCAGAATGCTCCACCACGTGCCGGAGGCAACAGCAACAATGGTCGTGGCAAGCCACCCCAGAAGGTATACACCGCCAAACCCGCTCCTCCCGCCACTCGTGGACGTGTGAACCAGATTGCCACCGAAGAGACTGACGACACCACTGACGTCATTCTTGGTACGCTCCTAGTCAATTATGTTCCTACTTTCGTTCTTTTCGACCCAGGAGCATCTCATTCATTCATGTCGGAAAGTTATGCACTTCGTCATGAGTTATCTTTTGTTGAATTGTCCACTCCAATGATTATTCAAACTCCAGGGTCAAGATGGCAAACTAATAGAGTAAGCCATGGTAATCAGATTGCAATTGAGGGTTTAGTATTCCTTGCTTCACTCATAGCCCTCAAGTCTTCAGACATTGATGTCATCCTTGGCATGGATTGGCTATCAAGACAGAATGCCTACCTGGATTGCAAAGGCAAATCCGTGAAACTCACCCACCCTTCAGGCAAAACAGTCAACTATACCTCACCCAGAACAAGAACCCAAGTGCATTCCTTGAATGTACTTCCCCTTCTCGAACTTGAAGATATTCCGGTGGTTCGTGACTTCCCGGATGTCTTTCCTGAAGAGCTACCGGGCATGCCACCCGATAGATGTGTAGAGTTTATAGTGGATCTTGCCCCCGGAACCGCACCAATTTCTAGACGCCCATACAAAATGGCCCCACGTGAGTTAGCTGAGCTTAAAACCCAACTGGAAGCTTTGTTGGAGAAAGGCTTCATCCGCCCTAGCTCATTGCCATGGGGTTGCCCCGTTCTGTTCGTAACGAAGAAAGATGGAACAGAAAGGATGTGCGTAGACTATCGCCCGCTAAATTTAGCGACGATAAAGAACAAGTACCCACTGCCCAGGATCAATGATCTTTATGATCAGCTTGCAGGATCCTCTGTCTTCTCCAAGATGGATTTGAGATTAGGTTATCATCAAATCAAGATCCGAAACGAGGACATTCCCAAAACGGCTTTTACTACTCGTTATGGTCTTTACGAGTACAGCGTCATGTCCTTTGGTTTAACCAATGCCCCCGCCACTTTCTCACGCATGATGAATTCGATCTTCATGGAGTATTTGGACCAGTTCGTCGTGGTTTACCTCGATGACATCCTTATATACTCGAAGAACAAAGAAGAACATGCCGAACACTTAAGGCTGGTATTGATGAAACTTAGAGAGCATCGCCTGTATGCTAAATTCTCCAAGTGTGAATTCTGGCTACCAGAAGTGACCTACTTAGGCCACGTGATTTCTTCAAAAGGCATTGCTGTGAATCCCGAGAGAGTTCAGGCCGTCCTTGACTGGACTCCACCTGAATCGGTTAAGCAAGTTAGAAGTTTTCTTGGCCTAGCCAGCTATTGCTGTCGCTTCGTCGAGAACTTCTCTAAAGTTGCAAAGCCTCTAACTGAACTCCTCAAGAAAGATAAGAAATTCCTATGGACTCCCAAGTGCGAGGAAAGCTTTCAAGAGCTAAAAAGAAGATTGACTTCTGCACCCGTACTTGCACCTCCAGACACCAAAAAGGATTTCTAGATCTATTGTGACGCATAACGGCAAGGGTTAGGATGCATACTTCTGCAAGATCGACATGTGGTAGCTTATGCTTCCCGCCAGTTGCGGCCACATGAAGAGAACTATCCTACCCATGACCTTGAACTCGCTGCCGTAGTTCATGCCCTAACAACTTGGCGACATTACCTCCTTGGTAACCGTTGCGAGATTTATTCCGACCACCAAAGCCTCAAATATATTTTCACCCAGCCAGATCTTAATCTCAGGCAAAGACGCTGGATTGAGTTGATAAAAGATTACGACGTAGTAATTTCTTACACCACAGGCAAAGCCAATGTCATGGCTGATGCACTAAGTCGTAAGTCGTATTGTAACAACCTCATGTTACAACAGTATCAACCACTTCTTCATGAGGACTTTCGCAAGCTCAATCTTGAGATTGTTCCTCATGGCTATCTTTCTACCTTGTTGGCGAAACCAACTCTTGAGGATCAAATCATAGTTGCCCAAAGGCGTGCACGAGGTGTTCGCCGGATCAAGGAGAACATTGCTAGCGGAGTTGCTAAATGTTTCTCCACAGATAGCAAAGGAACGGTATTCTTTGAAAATCGTTTGGTAGTACCTAAGAATAGGGAACTAAGGCAACTCATCCTCAAGGAAGCCCATGACACACCCCTCTCAATTCATCCCGGTAGCACAAAAATGTACCGAGATCTACGCCAGAGATTTTGGTGGACTAGGATGAAGAGAGACATTGCTCAATTTGTTGCCGAATGTGATGTTTGTCGTCGCATCAAGGCAGAACATCAAAGACCTGCTGGTACACTTCAACCTTTGTCTATTCCCGAGTGGAAATGGGACAAAGTCGGTATGGACTTCATCACCGGCTTTCCAAAAACCCAGAAAGGAAACAATGCCATCTTTGTTGTCATAGATAGCCTTTCCAAAGTTGCTCACTTCCTTCCGGTTCGCGAGTCTATAACTGCTAGCCAGTTAGCGGACTTGTACGTCTCTAGAATTGTATCCCTTCATGGTGTTCCTTTGGAAATCAATTCTGATCGTGGTAGCCTTTTCACCTCTAGATTTTGGGGAAGCTTTCAGAATGCTATGGGAACTCATCTCTCCTTTAGTACGGCTTTCCATCCTTAGTCTAGCGGTCAAGTCGAAAGGGTTAACCAAATTCTTGAAGACATGCTCAGACTTGTGTAATCTCATTCGGAAAGAATTGGGAGAATTCTCTTCCATTTGCCGAATTTGCTTATAACAATAGTTTTCAAACTAGTCTGATCATGGCTCCTTTTGAACTCCTTTATGGACGACGATGTCGAACACCCCTAAACTGGTCAGAAACCGGTGAAAGACAATTCTTTGGACCGGACATGATCAAGGAAGCAGAAGAGCAAGTTCGCATTGTTCGTGATCAATTGAAAGCAGCCCAGTCTCGTCAGAAAAGCTACTATGATCGTCATCATAGGCAAGAGAGCTACAATCTGGATGAGAAGGCTTACCTTCGGGTTACTCCTCTGAAGGGAACCCAACGTTTCGGTATCAAAGGCAAGTTGGCCCCATGTTACATCGGACCTTTCCGCATTATTGCTAAACGGGGAGAAGTTGCCTACCAACTTGAACTACCTCCGCACCTCTCCCGAGTACATGATGTATTCCATGTGTCCCAACTCAGGCGTTGCTTCAAGGACCCCATCCGCGAAGTCGACCATGAAACGCTTGATCTCCAAGATGACCTTTCTTATCGAGAATACCCCGTTCGTATTCTTGATTCCGCAGAGCGTGTCACTCGTCGTCAGAAGATTAGGTTTCTGAAAGTGCAATGGTCACACCACTCTGAAAGAGAAGCTACGTGGGAAAGAGAAGACCGTCTCATTGCCGAGTACCCCACCTTCCTCCCGCAGACTTCTGAATCTCGGGACGAGATTCTGTTGAGCGGGGGCGAGTTGTCAGAACCCTCTGTTAGGTAATGTGCTAGGGTTAGTTAGTACTCTTGCATCATGTCAAAATTTCAAAAGAAATCTTTGTAATCAAAAAAATCAAAAGCATATGGGAGAAGGAACCCCCCCCAAATGAATTAATTCAAAAGGCCAGATAAAAATCTTCTCCAAAAATTCATGTTGGATTTTTGAAAAGTCTTATAAATGAGTGTGATCACATATCAAGTGATGTGGGACCCATCCCATGCTCATAGATTTTTCAAATATTCAAACAGTGCCTTGGAATTAAAGAAATACCCCTATTTGATTTAAGATTCAAATTATTTGAATTTTAAAAATGTTGAAAGTTTATAAGCGGCTAGTCTATTTTATTATGAAGCCATATAAAATTTTTCAGCATTTAATAAAATTTTTAGCTATTTTATTTAGCTAAACAGAACAAATGTCAGAAAAGAGAAATAGAAAAGAAATCAGAAAATCCTTACCTGGCGCCCAGGCGAAGTCAGCCCACCCCAGCCCAGCCGGCCCACAGGGGCAGCGGCGTCTTCTTCCCCGTCCCGCGCCTCCAAGCTGCTCGGTGGAACGCCACCGAGCTAGCTGGGCACGTCGCCGTCTCTCCAGACGCCACCTGCCCCTCCCGCGCCTTCTAGCGACGCCACGGAGACGCTGGAGACGCCGTGCGTCCATTCCGCCCCCCCCCCCTCCCCAGTGCCTATCCTCCTCTCTCTCGCTGAACCCCGCGAAGAACAGGACGCCGCCGTCGCCATAGCTTGAAGCCCACGTGGCCAACGTCATTCCCGAGCTGCGTCGTGTTGTCCATCCTCCTCGCCATCCTCGACTTCTTCTTCGTGCAGAAGGAATTGAGCTCGGACGCTCTGTAGCCGCCGGAATCATCTCCACGTCGCCGCCAGACCCGCGAGCTCGCCGCCGTCGATTCGCCGCCGTTGAAGCCTCCCCAAGCTTGCCGTTGCTTCCGTTCGAACCGCGGTGAGCTACTGAGTGTTTTCCCTAAGCTTCCAGCACCGCGCGACCCCTCTATCCGTTTTTGCCATGGATGCCGAAGCACGTTGCCGCCATGGACGACGATGAGGTCGCCCCTGTGCCCCATCATCGCGTCCAGCGCGCGCGTTTGACTCCCAGTGACTCTAGCTTTCGAACGCACGCGAGCTCAGCCCAAACCGTGCACTACAACTTCAACTACGACCTCGCCGCTGTTCTGTTGCCGCCGGAGTCGTCGCCGTCGTCGCTCCGGACCACCCCGTGACCCCCTGTTGCCTCCAGAAGATGCGGACGACGATGCTGAGCAAGAAGGTGCCCTCCCCGTGGCCTCCCGTGGCCCCTAGGCCATTTTGGCGAGTCGCCGCCATGGCTCCAGTCGCCGGCGGTTAACCGCCGGTGGGTTAGCCCTTAAGCACCTGGCTAATGACCCCCTGGGTCACTGACCAGTGGGCCCAGTGGCTTAATTAAGCCACTGGTTTAATTTAACCCACGGGTTATTTAACCCAGTCACTAACAAGGTGACCCCACATGTCAGCCCCCCCCCTGACGTCAGCACTTGCGCAATAAATCAATTAAATGAATTTCCAGAGATTATTTGAATTAAAGAAATTCCAGAAATTCCAGAAAATACCCCAAACTTTGGAAATTCATAGAAAATTCATACTAACTCCAAATTGGACAAATAATATATGAAAAATGATCAGGAGAAAATTATCTTTCCAAATATGCAACTTTCAACTCTGTTTGAGTTGAATTTAAAATGGGACCAGTAGCATATGTCATTTGGTTTATTTGAATTTAATTCAAATTCAAATCAAATGATCTTGCAACTTGGACCATGGTTTTATGTTATAATTCAACCACACATCAGAGGCATATCTTATACATTTGAAGATGATTCAAAATGATCAAACCATGTCACATACAACTTGGTTAATTTGAATTCAAATGTGGAGTTTGAATGTGCAATTCAATTTGCAATATACTCCATTTAAATGGAATGCTCAACACATCAGTACCATGAACATCACCCTTTCAATCTTATTCATGTGATTTTGCATTGTACATCATGTTGATCCTATGATTGTCATGTTGCTGATAGACGTGGAGCCGGAACCCGAGGTCACGCCCTTCGTTGAAGACCCCGAACCCGAACCTCGTCAGCAAGGCAAGCAAACCCCCATTGATCATGTCGATAAAATCCCACTTCCCTCTCATGTCTCGCTTATGCATTGTTTAGGATGATCACCATGATTCGTTTCTACCGCATAGATGAACCCATTCCTTTGCATGACCTATCCTTTTGTCACAGTAGTAAGCAAACCACAATCCTAGCAAATGTAGGAGTTGTTTGATATCATGTAACCCCTGCAATGTTACTGCTTATTGCATGCTTAGTATGATACCATGTTGTTACTGTGATGTGAGTCGGGATGGGAATGATCATGTTGATGTTGGTAGAAAAGTGTTGGTGAATCGACCCTAATACAAGGTGAACGATGAGAGGCTGTGTAGGAGTACACGGTGGGTTGTCTCGTTGAACACCGCCCTAGTACGAGTTCTTGTGTGGTGATCCAAGATGAAGAGTACAACCACACATTGGGCTCACTGACCCCTCTCAACTTACTAACTCATCCCTTTCGATGTCCAGATGTCGCAATAGTTCGGAGTTCTGGTAGGCTTGTGGCCTGGATGCTAAGTGAGAGAACGGCTCATCCGAGACCGGCTTATGCACCACACACACATCACTTGGGTCTACTTCGGTAAACCGGCCGGGTTCACGATAGTGGTAACCAACCCAAGTAGGCGGCTTTCTCGGACTAGATCGGCTATGAGGTAACAGTTGTGGTGAGCATCCTCGCTGGCACCCCTTGAATGGTGTCGAGATCAAAGGCGGTAAATGATGGTCATATGTGTGTAGCGGTACACTTTGCAAGGTTAACAAAAACTATTCGAATAGCCGCGTCCGCGGTTATGGACTGCTTGGAAAGCTTAGCTTGATTATTAGACAACTTGAACTGGATACTTCTAAAACACACCAAGATAAGTGTGAGTGCTATGGCGTGCTTTCTCGTGGGGAAGTCGAGGAAGGCACCATAGTGGTGTAATTGGTTGGAGAAAGTAGTGGACTCGTGTACGCTTCTTACCTCAAAGTCTGGTACTCGTAGTTCAGGATTAGCCAAGTCAAAGCTGGCACTTCTGCAAGTGAACCCCACCTCCCTTTACCTTGATACATGTGCATGAGTAGTATAGCTCCTACGTAAGTCTTGCTGAGTACGACTTTGTACTCACGTTTGCTTAATCTATGTTTTAGATGATGCCACTGACCCCGAAGGTGGCTTCTTCATCGAGCTGGACGACTGAAGACCAACTAGTCTAGTCCCAGTCAGACGACTGGTTCCCTCATGGAGGGCTTTGTGTTTAAATAAGGCTTCTTAAGCCATTTGTTAAACTTGTCTGTACTCAGACATAAGTTACTTCCGCTTGTAATGTAATGTTGGGTCACATGTATGTGATCTCTGTGTGCACTCTATAAGAATTATCAATAAAATTGTACACTTTGTAGAGAATTGCAATGGTACCTGCTGTTCATACAAGGCATGTGTGCTGCGTGTATGTTTATAACATGCATGTCTTTGTATGGGTTTTCGAGACCTTAGTTGTGTTCTGGCTGGCGGTCTTTCATACACCAAGTGGCCCTTAGATGTGCGCAGCTTGGGGCATCGCGATGCGATTCTTCGAGACTCTTTCTCGTGCACACTTTGTGGTATGATCGAGCCCGCCCTAGACCCCGACTAAGTGATCGGGCTAGAGTAAGTCTATGTAAGAGTTATGAGATAGTCGATAGTATGGTTGAGGCGACTTGTCTTTGAATATGGGAGTTCACCACCCATATCATTAGACTTGTGTGCGGACGATGAGGACCCATCTCAGTTGATCATCCGGCCTGGATGGGATGCCCCTCACGTACGATGCTTTTCGAGAACGTTCTGTGCTTGGCCTTGTCTGCTTAGACAAGTGGGTACGGTTCTCGGCTCTCCATATGACTATGCCTTAACTGGACTTGCATACGCTAACCCCGGGTCCCGACATTTCTTGCTCGCAAACACAATTTGGAGACATTCGAGTCACGGACAGTGAGAGCTCTTGCACCTTTATGTTCTTATGTTGCTTGTTTCAATGCTCATATAGACTCTTGCTTGTTATGACTTGAATTGAATTGCATGCCTTTATTTCCTTACTTAAAAGTTCTTTTATGGTTGGTAGCATGTCACCAAATAAATTATGCTTGTTATCATTTACCTACTCGAAGAAGAGCAGGAATTAAGCTTGGGGGTGTTGATATGTCCCAAATGTATCTATAATTTCTCCTTGCTCCATGCATGTTTTGAGTGATATTGCTATACTTTTGATGGACTGTCATACACTTTTGATCATATTTGTACTAACCTATTAACTCAGTGCACCCCAGTGCCAGTTTCTGTTTTCTGCTGTTTTGTATTTTAGGTTTTCCACTTACTTAAAGTGCTAGAAAAATTCCGGGGAAATATATAAAAAATCAGCGACACAGAAGCTTCCAAACGTCCGAAGGTGGACCAGGGGGGCCCACCAGGTGCCCATGCGGCCAGGGGGCTCGGCCTAGGGTGGGCCCGCGCATGGAGGCCGCCCGGACTCCCTGGTGGCCCCCTGGCTTCCCACTTTCGCCTATATATGCCTCTCGTCCAGAAACCCCCGAGGACAAAACCCTTTTTCGGGATCTCCCCTCTGTTTTGCCTCCACCGCGCTTCCAAGATCAGGGGTGCCAGGAGACCCTGTGTCGGCACCCTGCCGGAGGGAGGATTGACCTCCGGGAGCTTGTCCACCACCATGGACGCTTCTCGGATGAACCGTGAGTAGTCCACCTTGGACCAAGGGTCCATGATCAGTAGCTATGTGATATCTTCTCTCCACCTTTGCTCTTCATTGATTAGACCTTGTGAGCTGCCCTGCATGATCAAGGCACATATGTAATTCTTTCTGCTGTTGCTATGTTGAGTTTGCTGGGATCTGATGGATTATGAGATTATGTTCAGATTGTGATGAGTAATTCTTGCATTTTCTCCGTTGTTGTTTCTTCTTTGGCCAAGTGGTAGGTAGCAACTCCAAGAGGGAGTGTTATGCATGATTGTGGGTTCATGCCCCTGATGACTAGCTTGAGTGACAGAAACATCAGTCTAGGGGATGTGCTGTTGCCACAAGGGGAAAACAATGGTGCTTGTACTTGCGGGTGCAAGGATTGTTTACTTTACGCAAAGTTCTTTTAATGCAGTTGTATGTTGCTTTGGGTTTACACTTTGGGTGGGGCGCGCAACTTAATACCAGCGAAATGTTCTGGATAGATATCTCAACGTGGATGATTAGTGAGTAGGTGTAGATGGATTTAGGTCTACTTGTCTTGGCGTACTGCCCATGCTTTTGAGCCTCTTCCTTTTGTGTGTAGCATAGTTAGCATTGCGGTGCATTTTTAATTATGTCAATTGCCCAGCTGTAATTTGTTCACCTCGCATAGTTGTTTATCGTATTTTGGGAGAGAGACATCACTAGTGAACCCAGTCCATATTTCCACCACTGTTTACACCCTCAATTTACTCCATGTTTCATTTCGTTGCATTTATCACTACTATCTACCCTTGCGTCTGACCCTTTGTAAACAACAAGGCCGGAGATATTGACAACCTCTTTGTACTCGTTGGGAGAAAAGTTATCTGTTGCTGTGTGCAGGTCCACGTCAACTCTCACGCTACCAATTTCTAGCGTCGTTGTCACCTACTTTTCGCTATCGGAGTCCTACTGGAGACATAAACCACGGTATCTACACTGAGGGAAACTTGCTGTTGTGCTACATCTCAACCTTCCGCTTGGCGTAACCAACGAGGGGCGAGAAGCCATCACCCGTGCTGCAGGATCAAACGGTGCCAAACCATACATTTGACCAGGAACAGCCTGGTCCTTCACATAAAACCACTTATTCTCCACCCTTGGACGGAATCCAGCTTCTCCAAATCAAAATAGGCATCCTTCACCTTAATGGAGATGGTAATGCCTCCAATAGCGTACTCGGCATTAGACCTCTTAACGTTGAAGAAATGCCTCCAGAGCCCCTAGTGCGGATATAACCCCCAGGAAGCATTCACATAGCGTAATAAAACACACTATGTGCAAGACCTAATTAGAGGTAAGATCATGGAGCTGCGCCTGATGGACGAACAGCAAACCCCGCAAAAAAGGATGGAAGGGAAGAGAAAACCCGCGTTGCACAAAGCTTTGAAAGCATACCCTCCCATCTCCTTGCGGCGCTGGCAGATCTTTATCCCTAGGAACCCGTGCAGCACCTTCCACCATAAGACCTGCATGCTATAGAGCAGCCAACTCCGCAGCCTTGAACGAT
Organism: Bromus sterilis; assembly: GCA_950022295.1. Taxonomy (NCBI): domain Eukaryota; kingdom Viridiplantae; phylum Streptophyta; class Magnoliopsida; order Poales; family Poaceae; genus Bromus; species Bromus sterilis. The sequence goes on from OX465597.1 coordinate 284,944,940, forward strand.
GACAGCTCCCAACCGCCGAAGGTTTTCTTCGACACCTCCTCCTAACCGTCCTTCAAAGCCTTGGAGCTCTTAGTAGCTTTTGACATGGCAGAAGAACTAGGAGAGGGGCGAGAGTAGAAAGAAGAGCAAGGGCGCAAGAGCAAAGGCGCAAGAGCAAGGGCGCAAGAACAGAGGAAGCGAAGAACGCAAGAAGGCAAGGGCAGGTAAAAACCCAATTTACCACTGGTCCTTTTATATACACAACAGTACTGACATGTCGATTTACCGTTCACATGGATATCGAATCAGCAGGGCACGATCTCTCACTTTCCACGCGGAATGGAAATCAAAACCGGCGTTGTAAACACGCCGCCCATTATGCATGAAAAAAGAGGAACCATCATCACGTCTCGCGAAATTACGGCGGCATGACACATCCAATCGTCTCTGAACGCAACACGCAACTGTTCACAGGTATTAAAGTCCCCGTGACGTCCCAACCATACCGAAGCTTCGCTGGCACGCCTTGCAGATCAGAGTTATATTGAACAACATTGTTGGACCACTTTCCATCCAGCAGAGTCCTTCTAACTTTCTTCACTAATCAACTTTTCTTTTATTTGATCCAATTTCATCAAATAAACTCCCATCGGGATCGCGTTTCTTCTCCTAAAGGTTCAAAGGCAACCCAAAGCACTTTACAAAGGCTTGAGTGCTCACTCGCCCTGGCATATTCAGAAAACAATAATTCGACTCAACACTTGAGTACTGACTCACAAGATGACACAAGAAAACAAGCTATGATAGCCACTCGACCAGCTCGTCGAGTGATCAACCGAACCTTTACTAAGCACCTATTCATACTCAAAGTTCACTCGATCGTTCTATGAGTGGATCCATTCTATATGGCACTCGCCCCAACTAAGACCCGGGTTGCGATACACAACACACTAGAAGCCACATCCGCGAACGTGTAGGTAAGACCCCGCCGATCCGTCGGTCGGGCCGGGACTTGCCACAGCGCGATTTCACTCCTGTTATTTCCATGCCCACGAGTGTGAAGAAAATCCTGATGGATGCGTTGGGTCAATTAAGAAGTTATAACTGGAGGTATTGATCTAGTAAGCCCTCTACATCCTGGACCTTACTGACACTAGTCTTGCCAAGTTCGTGTCGGGGGACTCAAGCTTAAATGGACTTCTATGGTATTTTCCGCTAGCGCAATTCACTGAGATTTGATTCGTCGGGTTCCTCAGTCCCTTTAGTTTAACATCCCTCTCAAAGCTTACAAAGCACATCATAAAAACATCGTGAAATTCATAAGACGACACGTACTAAAGAAGCTAATGTACATTGGAGACCCTACGCGACCCTTCGAGTCCCCCAGGCACTCAGGGGCTACTGACGAGGGGATATCCCCATGACTCCTCACCGTGAGGGTACCTGGTGCGTGTCAAGAATGGTGTCCCACTAGAAGCTTTGGAAGGCCCAAAGATCGGCTCACCCGAAGCACCAACGACTGCGCCGACATGGAGTCCAAACCGACATGGAGTCCAAGACTTGGCGACCAAGACTAGATAGAATATGAAAGTCTCCTTATAAACGTAGATGGACTCCTCGAGACCCAACCAAGTATATAAGGGCTGGGAGAGGGGACGTCTAGGGCATCCAATACTCACCGCAATAAAAAAATACATCTGGCTTGAGAAATCTCGCTGCATCCTCCACTGTAATCGCCTCCACCATATAACACATCGAGAAGGAAGTAGGGGTTTCACCGATCGAGGGCTCTGAACCTGGGTAAATCCTTGTCTAAATGTTAGCCGACGAGATCACCAACCTTACACTCCTTCTTGAATGGTCAAACCCAGGGTACCTAATCATGGGACTTGTCAAGGTTAATCCTAGTCACCTTTCGATTGTATGTAGGAGATCTCGGACTACAATGGTGCTCCAAGAGCTATATCAGAGGAATGAGAAGAGGGCTCATGGCTCTGCTCTCTCGTGCATCTCTAAGTGTCTATGGTGCAGTAATTCTACAGGGTTCCGACCCTCTTCCTAGAGGGCTTCATGGGTGTCTTATAGGCCGACCCCCAGGTTACAACAGTAATTAGACATACGGGTGGACCCGGCTGTCAGCCTCTGGGAGCCTGCTAGGGCCCGCCTACTGTGGGATTTATGGATGATGGGCACAATCGATGCATCATCCCTGACATGATCTGTGTGATGGTGCCAGGGGAATGACACCCGGGTAGGGTCACCCAGGGGAAACAATTCATCACAACTAAGATCACCGACCTGATGGTCGCCGATCTAATCAAGGTCGAACTGATCAAGACTAAGCAAGTAGTGGGCCGAACTGATCAGGTAGGAGGCCGATTGCCCAAAATAGAGTGCAACCGGCCTGACCTAGAATCATTCGTCCGAAGAGAATAGAGCAATCTCTGAGAAGAATACCAGATCGGACACCTGGTACAAGTTCATTCAATGCTCAATCCCTGAAGATCGGGGCTGTCACAGGCGTGCGTTCTCCTCCAGCGCTGATCATGCGGACAGGCCGACGTGCAATTTCACCCACCAGAGAGAGAGCAAGGAGAGAGTTGTGCATAGAGCCCTCTTCTCCTTCCTCTCAAACAGCTCAAGGAGCATTCATTGTAGCAAGAGTTATTGCATAAAGCTAGCTCGGCAGGACTAGGGGTGTTATCTCTACGGAGAGCCATCAACCTTCGTACACTGCGGTGTCTCACTGTGTGTTCCCACTCTCGATTCCGTTACCAGCGACACTAACCTCGGTTTGTCCCCCTCTTTATCCATCCCCATGGCATCTGCCGTTACATATCGACGACAGTTGGTGCCCACCGTGGGGCAGGCCGAGGCGTCGACTGGAGTTCTGATCCGTACGGGACCATCATCTGCATCGCGCGTGCGCTTCTCCTCCGGCCTGGTTATCAGGAGAGGAGCGTGGGACTACGTCATCGACAACGCCTCACGGTTTGGGGCAGGAATGCCTCTGCCGCGCGGCATCATCATTCCTTCCGGCGGACATCGTGTTTTTTTTGCGGCACTTCCCGAGGTTTTCCCAAGGGAGGTACGGGTGTTCTATGAGCTCATAGATCCGTTGCCAGGTGGTCCAGATATTGTGGGAGCGGAGAGCACGACTGCGCACATCCGTGCGGAGGTTATGATGGCGGGGGCGTCTAGTTCCCACAGTTCCACTTCAGTGACCCGAGCCGCGGGGGAAGCAGCTACTGCACCAGCGGGCCCAAACAACCCACCGGATGTGCTTTGCACTCCCGTGGATCTCCATGCCGATCCAACTGTGGCTCACGCCGAGCTGTAGAAGACGCGCCAAGTTTTGAAGGAGCAATCAGATCGGATGGACGTTGAAAAACGTCGTCTGGAAGCGACAGTTCAGGAGTACAATGCAGCGCATGGCCTCAAGTAGCATGTTATCCCACCCCCGGTGATAGATGAGCTTCGTATTGCAGGCAGAGAGTTGGGAGGAGCCCAGCAGCCCGCAGCAACCACCATCATCGCTCCACAGATCTCATACATGAGACCTGCCGAGCAGATCGCCATCGAGCTGGAGCACCTGGAAGGAGAAGATCTGCGGGAGAGGACGCGCCGGATGTGTGACCTCTAAGGAGTGGAAAACCAGCAGCAAAAGGCGTCCACCGAGCAGCAAGGGCCAGTGGCATCACAGTCAGCTCAGGCAACCGCGGGCGCAAACCTGCCAAATGCTCCACCTCGGCAGCACAGGCAGGCGTCTGCTCCGCATGGTAGTTTACACCACAGCAGGAGGAATCAAGGGGCTGCAGGAGGTAGTTGGAGGGATGAGCCAGCAGTTAGAAGGAGGCACAATGAGCAACCGGCAGCATCAGCTCGGCCGGCAATGAGTCAGCGACTGGGCCCTCGAGCAATCGGGGAAACTGATGCAAGGCACCGCATCGAACAGCTGCAGCAGGACAAGCAGCCAGAAGACGATTGACCGGCGGTTCCAGCATGTTTTCGCCCCCGCATTCGGCAAGAGTGATACGTCTCAAACGTATCAATAATTTTTGCTCATTCCATGCATGTTTTGTGTGATATTGCTATGATCCAGATACACTTTCATACACTTCTGATCATATTTGGACTAACCTACTAACTCAGTGCACCCCAGTGCGAGTCCATGTTTTCTGCTGTTTTTCTATTACAGTTTTCCCCTGTATAAAAAGTGCTCCAAAAATCCGGGAAAATTCAGATAAAAATCAGCGTGCCGAAAGATTCCTGAAGACCGAAGGAGGGCCAGGGGGCCACCACCAGTTGCCCAGGCGGCCACCTGGCGCGTCCAGGGGCCTGGCCGCGCCAGGGGGGCGCCTGGACCCCTGGTGGCCCCCCTGTCTGCACCCCTTCGCCTATTTATTCTCCGTCACGGGGAAACTCCGAAGACAGAACCCTATTTTGCAAACTCGCTTTGTTCCGCTGCCGCCGCGTTTCCAAGATCAGGAGCACCGTTGGGACCCTTCCCGGCACCCTGCCGGAGGGAGGATCGACCTCCGGGAGTTTCTCCTCCACCATGGACGCTTCCTGGATGTACCGTGAGTAGTCTACCTTGGACCATGGGTCCGTGATCAGTAGCTATGTGATGTTCTCCTCCCCTCTTTGTTCTTCATGGTTTAGACCTCGTGAGCTTCCCTACATGATCGAGGCACATATGTAATTCTTCTGCTTTTTCTATGCTGCGTTTGATGGGATCTGATGGATTATGAGATTATGTTCAGATCGTAATAGAGTAATATATTTGGTTTTTATCTCTTATATTTTTGTTCCTAAGTAATACTTGCATGTTCTTCGTTGCTGTTTATTGCTTTGGCCAAGTAGTAGGTAGTGACTCCAAGAGGGAATGTTATGCTCGATTGTGGGTACATGCCCCCTGATGACACGCTTGAGTGACAGAAACTTGAGTCTAGGGGATGTGTTGTTGCCACAAGGGGGAAAACAACGGTTCTTGTAACCGCGGTTGCAAGGATTGTTTACTTTACGCAAAGTTCTTTTTAATGCAGTTGTCTGTTGCTTTGGGTTTACACTTTGGGTGGGGCTCGCAACTTAATACCAGCGAGATGTTCTGGAAAGATATCTCAAGGTGGATGATTAGTAGTAGATGCATATGGATTTTTGTCTACTTATTTTGGCGTACTGCCGATGCTTATGAGCCTCTTCCATTCTTTTGTAGCGTAGTTAGCATTGCGGTGCGTTTATAATCCTGTCAATTTCCCATCTATAATTTGTTTAACTCGCATAGCAGTTTTATCGTCTTTTGGGAGAGAGACATCACTAGTGAACATCACGGGACCCCGGTCCATATTCTCATCATTGTTTTCAAGCTCATTTACTTTTCAGTATTTATTTTCAGTTTCTATCATTATCATTATCCCTTGTGTGTTTTACCCTTTGTAAAAAACAAGGCCGGAGAGATTGACAACCTCTCTGAACTTTGTTGGGAGCAAAGTTAATTGTATTGTGTGCAGGTCTAGGTCAAGGAAGCAACGTTTGTCGTAAACGGTTCCATTGCTTACTTGCCACCTACTTATCATTGCCGGATTCCTACGGGAGACAAACCCTATCCTCTACATAGGGGAAATTTGCTGCTATCCTACATCTCACCTTCCACTTGGGGTAACCAACGAAGGGAGAGAAGCCATTATCACTTCCACGCCATCAAAGAGAAGTTGCCCAAAGGTTTCACATTGCCCAGGGACACACCCAAGTACAATGGATCAGTCAAACCAGAGGATTGGCTGGTCCATTATATGACCGTGGTCGGCATCGCAGGAGGCAGTCGACGTGTTGCAGTTCGCTATGCACTGCTCATGCTTCAAGGTTCAGCTCGGTCCTGGTTGAACAGTCTTCCCAGAAATAGCATCAACTACTGGAAAGATTTTGATGATGCGTTTGTTCGGAACTTCACCGACACGTATGAGCGCCCAGGTCTGCCCCAGCACCTGGCGTTGTGTGTACAAGGAAAGGACGAGCTCAGAAACACTTGCGAGGGAGTTCAGGAAATCCAAGCCATCCAGTACTTCACTGACGGCTGCTTGGATGGGTCATTGTTGAAGCATAAGATCCTGCGCAAGGAGATCACATCTTTGGCCGATTTGATGAGAATAGCCAACTCATTCGCCGCGTCAGATGCCGCAATGCGACCGATCAAGTTGAGTCCCAGTGGTTTCATCCAAGGGCAATCCTCTGGGCAGCAGCAGCAGTCGGCGGAAGCAAATGGTCCGAATGGTCCCAATCGGCGCGAGAGGCGCGAGATCCAGCGGAACAACAACTTTGGCAACAACAACAACACCCCCAGTTTCAACAACACCCCCAACAACTTCAACAACAACAACAACAACAACAACAACAGCAACACAGACTTCAACAAGAGGAAGGACGAGCAGTCGGATGCCCAATATGGCAATCGGCAGGTGGCAGTGGTTCAGCAACAAGATGAACAAGGGGCTGCAGGAGGCAGTCGGAGGCAAAAACCTGCAGAAAGACCACAAGGCCCGATCAGGCCCCCATACACCTTTGAGGACATGATGAACCAGCCATGCAAAATGCACAGTGGAGTCGGCAAGCCCGCATCTCACACCACTTGGCAATGCATCTGGGTCGACCGTCTGACGAAAGGAGGAGAAGGAAACCTTCCCGCACCCCCACCCCGAACCCCAGGTCCACCACCAACAAATGCACGTCAGCAGTTCCCGCGCCAGGACGTGGCGTATATGATCTTCACTAGCGAGTCGGATGACAAGGGCAGTCAGAGAGCCCGAGAGCAGGCAGTCAATGCCACTATGCCAGCAGTTCTCCAAAGGATGAATTGGTCGGACAACGTCATAGAATGGGGCCCAGAAGACCATCCGAGCGTAATGCCTAACCCAGGAAGTTATGCGCTCGTGGTGGATGCAATTGTGGCAGCACCCTTGTACTCATGCAAGTTCACTAGGACTCTCATTGATGGAGGCAGTGCCATCAACATTCTGTACCGAGACACAATGATCAAGATCAGCATCAGTGAGAGCGAATTGGAGCCTAGCAGGACCGTGTTTCACGGGATAGTGCCCGGCCTTTCATGCACTCCATTGGGCCGCATTCGGCTGGAGGTAGTGTTTGGTTTGGAGGAAAATTTCCGCCGAGAGCCGATCTGGTTCGAAGTGGCCGACCTGAGCAGTCTGTACCACCTTTTTCTCGGATCACCTGAAATTGCCAAGTTCATGTTCAACATTTTCCAGCCCTACCTGAAGATGAATCTTCCAGGGCCGAATGGTCCCATCACAGTGTGCGGTGACTACACGAAGTCACTAGAGTGTTCATCTGCCGGCTCCAAGTTGGCCGATTCCCTGGTCATTGATGCAGAACGGCGCCAGCTCGACAAGGTCATAGCATTGGCCCAAGCTCAGATGAATGAACCCATGCCGAGCACAAAGACCAAGAGATCGGATGATGAGACTGCTTTTCAGGCAGCCAAGGACAGCAAGAGGATTTCTCTGGAACCCTCCGACCCGAGCAAGTGTGTCATCATTGGGGCCGGGCTCAGCAGCAAATAGGAAGGCGAGCTCGTCGAGTTCCTCCATGAGAACCGAGACATCTTTGCATGGTCCCCACATGACATGGCTGGTGTACCGAGGGAACTCGCCGAGCACAAGCTTCACATACGACCAGGATGCAAGCCAATCAAGCAGCCACTTCGACGCTTTTCAGAGGACAAGATAAGAGCAATCGGCGATGAGATCGCCAAGTTGCTCGTAGCAGGATTTATCAAGGAATTTTTCTACCCAGACTGGTTAGCAAATCCAGTTCAGGTTCTGAAGAAGAATGGAACTTGGCGCATGTGTATAGATTACACCTGCCTGGATAAGGCCTGTCCCAAGGATCATTTTGCCTTGCCTCGTATTGATCAAGTGATTAATTCAACGGTTGGCTGTCAGCTCTTATGTTTTCTGGATGCCACAGCTGGCTATCACCAGATTAAACTTGCTATCGTCGATCAAATAAAGATTGTGTTTATCACCCCTTTTGGGTCTTATTGCTATCTCACCACGCCCTTTGGCCTGAAAAATGGTGGCACGACTTATCAGCGTACTATGCAGCGATGCATCCGACCTCAGTTAGGTCGGAACATTCATGTGTATGTAGATGACCTCGTGGTCAAATCGGTGCAAGGTTCAACCCTGATGGACGATCTCAAAGAAACATTTGCAAACTTGCGGGCATACAAGATCAAGCTCAACCCAAAGAAGTGTGTGTTCGGCGTGCCGGCCGGCAAGCTGCTCGAATTTTTGGTTTCCGAAAGAGGCATTGAGTGCAACCCCGAGAAGATTGCGGCAATCGAGCGGATGAACAAGCCTAGAAATCTTAGAGAGGTGCAGAAGTTCACCGGATGCTTGGCATCGCTCAGCCGGTTCCTCAGTCGACTGGGTGAGAAGGCAATTACTTTGTATCAGCTGATGAAGAAGAAGGACAAGTTCGCCCGGACTCCATAGGCAAACGAGGCATTCAAGCAGCTCAAGCGCATGATGTCCACTGCTCCAGTACTAGCAGCTCTTATTGAGAAGGAGCTAATGATGTTGTACATCGCAGCAACCAATCGGGTGATCAGTATTGTTATGGTGGTTGAGCATCCTGAAAAGTACAAGGCACAATTGGTCTAGAGGCCAGTATATTATGTCAGGGAAGTGCTATCGACCTCCAAGCAAAACTACCCCCATTACCAGAAGATGTGCTACGGTGTCTACATGGCGGGAAAGAAGCTGAAGCCTTATTTCCAGGCACATCCGATCACAATTGTCATCTAGGCACCGCTGGAGGAAATTATCGGCAATCGGGATGCATCTGGTCGGGTGGAAAAGTGGGCCATTGAAATTGAAACTCATGGAATCAAGTACGAGCCGCGCACTGCAGTCAAGTCTCAAGCTCTGGCAGATTTCCTGGTTGATTGGGCAAAAACCCAGTATGCCCCCCCCCCCTGTCCGGATTCTCAGTTCTGGCAAATGCACTTCGATGGTTCCAAGACGATGACTGGACTAGGGCCTGGCATTATCTCACTTCTCCAAAAGGTGACAAGCTCAAGTATGTACTGCAGATCCATTTTGCAACGTCAAACAATGTGGCTGAATATGAAGCATTGGTACACGGTATCCGATTGGCCAAGGAGATTGGCATTCGGCGGATTTTTTGTTATGGAGATTCTGACCTGGTGGTGCAGCAATGCACTGGCACGTGGGATGCAAAAGATGAAAACATGGCAAGCTACAGATTCCTAGTGCAGCAGTTGTCTGGTTTCTTTGAAGGGTGTGAATTCCACCATGTTCCCCGAGCTGAAAATGAAGCAGCGGACGCACTATCTAATCTTGGGTCCACCAGAAAGGAAATTCCATCAGGAGTGTCTCTAGAAAACATCCAGAAGCCATCTATCAAGCCTTCCCCGGAATCAGAGTCAATCTTTATTCCCGTCGACCTGAAGATGGCAGATCTCGAAGCAAAGAAATTGACCAAAAAGCAAAAGTTCGAGAAGCATTCGGCCGCACCAGGGGCTGCTATCGTCAGCTCGGGGACTGGGATGGTCACGCAAGATGCAATCGCCTCCTCCTCCTCCGAACTTCCAGTAGCAGAAGCTGAACAACCAAAACCAGAAGCAGTTGATGTAATGGTAATTATTGTGGCGCCATCATGGCAGAGCCGATCAGAAAAAAAATTGGAGGACGGCACACTCCCCCAAGATGAAGTAGCAGCTCGGCAAATCCAGCGCCAATCTGGAGCATACACCATCATCAACAACGAGCTAGTGCATCGAAGTGCGACTGGAGTCCTCCAGCGTTGTGTGGAAGAAGACAAGGGGTTGGAGTTGCTACGAGACATCCACCAAGGAGAGTGTGGTCACCATGCATCATCTATAGAAATAGTTGCCAAGGCTTTTCGCCATGGTTTCTACTGGCCGACTGCGAGAGAAGCAGCAGCAGAAGAGCTAGTCAAGCACTGCAATGGGTGTCAGAGATTCAGAGCCAAGAGCCACTTACCAGCCTCAGCACTCAAAACCATTCCGATCACATGGCCATTTACAGTTTGGGGTATGGACATGGTGGGACCGTTCAAGACAGCTAGAGGCGGCATGACACATTTGCTGGTGGCAGTGGACAAGTTTACCAAATGGATTGAGGCAAGGCCGATCAAGAAGCTAGATGGACCGACTAGGGTCAAGTTCATTGTGGACATCACAGTCATATATGGACTTCCGCACATCATCATTACTGACAATGGAACAAACTTCACAAAAGGGGTGCTAGCTCGGTATGCTTCCCAGCAGGGCATTCGGCTGGATGTAGCATACGTAGCTCACCCCCAGTCAAATGGTCAAGCAGAGCAGGAAAATGGCCTCATTCTGTCCGGAATCAAGCCAAGATTGGTGGAACCACTAGAGAGAGCGCCTAGCGCATGGCTCGACGAGTTGCCAGCAGTGCTCTGGAGTCTGCGTACCACGCCGAACCTTACAACTAGATTCACTCCCTTCTTCCTCGATATGGTGCGGAGGCAATTCTTCCCTGTGATACCGAGTTCGACTCCCCTCGTCACGCCATGTACACGGAGGCAGAAGCCAAGTAAGCTCGCGAGGATGGTGTTGATCTGAGAGAGGAAGCATGTCTCCTGGCTTTGTCCATGTCGGTAATACACTAGCAGAAGTTGCGTCACTACCACAGCAAGAAGATCCGTCCCCTAGCTTTTTGTGAGGGCGACTTGGTGCTGCGCTGAATCCAGAAATCGGATGGCCAGCACAAGTTATCTTCTCCTTGGGAAGGTCCATTCATTGTCAGTCGGGCACTCAAGAACAATGCATATTACTCATCGATTGCAGAAAGTCGACCCGATATGTGGATACTTCAGGACAAGAAATGGAGCGTCCATGGAACGCCGAGAAGTTGTGCCCGTTTTACAGTTGAGCGGTATCATTGTATCTCCCCCCCCCCCTTTAAAATGTTATCAATGAGAATAGTCGTGCGTCCTTGAGACCGCATTCGGCAGGGGTTACAAAATTTTGTTCATTCATTTCCCAGTCCTAAGGTCGGCGAAAGCGGACCCGGGGACTGGTCGGTTGCCCCGAAACGGGTATACTTAAGAGGAAGAGAAAAAAGAGCGATGGGTTTGTGAATGCCAGTCCGAAACGAATGCAGACCGCAGGTCGGCTGTAATGTCGGGTGGCCGTGGCCGAGCAGAACCATCAATCGGAAAATTCATACTCCAAAAGTATATCTAATTCGGAGTTAACCGACAGCAGACCTACTGTGAACAGACTGGCTGGCCAACAGTCGGCAGGTTGCAATCGGCTCGTCCGCGAAACCTTACCTTTACGAGAAAAACTAAGAGCCTAAAATTACTTGTCAAAGTTTCCTTCGAGGTCTGTTTTCTGATTCGATCACAGACCGCAGGTCGGCTGTAGGATCCGCAGGAACATCGACACAGGAAGAAATAGAGGCAAAGAAAAAGGCAATCGGTCTGAAAACGCAAAGGCAAGATAGCATATATAAACCTAGCATAAATTGAGTTCACGAGCGAGCGTGGCCGATTGGTCAAATCTTGTTCAGTACATGAAAGTGGCCCTCGGTGGGCGCACTTGGAATTTAACTAGTGTTCATAAAGCAAAAGAAGGTAAATAAGGTTGCGCCGAACTCAAGTAGTCGGCGCATCGGGAGCAGATGGACCTGATGGAGCAGTCGGAGCTGAAGCAGTTGGAGTCGTGCTGGCGGCACCTTCCGGAGCCGAAGTAGCGGTGGCCTCGGGCTGAGGGTTTGGTGGGTCGCGAGCTGCGCTTACTGAATGCCCGTCGGAGGAGACTTCACTCTCTTCATCGTTTTCGTCATCTTCATCATTGTCATCAGCATAAAGCGAGGAGTGGGAGGTGGTGCTTCTAGCTCGTCGAGCAGGCCGGGACTGGGCATCATCTTCACTGCTTGTGTAAAGAAGATTGCTGAGTGAGGCCGCCGGGATCGGCGAGCCTTCGTCATCGAGATAGGGAGTAAGCTCCAGAAGATTCATGCCCAGCGAGAGCTCCTCGGCAACCTTGCAGATCCAGGTCCAGACTTCACCAACAATGTTCTCTGACCCCTCTCGCGTGGCATGCATCAGATTCAGGTCTACTTCGGGGTACCAGCTCTTGACGATGGATAGGGAAGCTTGTACGCCAGATCGGAAAGCAGAATGAAGCATTATGTCCAGCCGGCGAGGCGCGGCCTTGAGGTTCCGAGCCACATCTTCATTTGTCTCACCAGCAATCGGCTTTGTCCTGGACTTGAAGAGCATGTCATTCAGTTTCTAGACCCCAGCTTTGTAAGTGCACAGGGCACCCTTCACATGAGGCACTCGGGCATCCAGAGCTACAACAAAGTCTTCGGCGTCCCAGCCGACATCAGAAGCAACCACCACACCTCGCACTCGGCGGGCTTCAGCGACAGCTTGTTCGGCAGCAGCAGCAGTGGTGTTGGTCCAGGCATCTGGCGAGAGCAGTCGGAGAAAAGTTAGTTCAGAGGGCAGTAATATCAGATCGGACTGTAAAGACAAAAAGAATAGAGAAAAGTACCAGAAAGAGCAAGATCCACTCGGTGGAAGCAGGCAAGGACGAGATCAACATTAGCTTGAGCGCCTCGGTTTTCTTTCTGGTGCTGGGCATCCATATCCTCGGTGCGTTTGACAGCTACATCCCTTTCCTTCATCAGTTGGCCTTCAACCTCATGCCGAACGTCTATCAGCCTCTGCATATCGGCATCATGAGCAACCTTCACGGCGGAAAGGTCACTTGTCATTTTTTGAATCTTGGCCTGCAGCTCGGTCTCAACGCCAGTCAATCGGGCATGCTCTCTTTCGGCATCTCTGATCTGGACATTCTTCTCACCGAGCTGAGTCTCCAGTTCAACGATCTTCTTCTAAGATGCTTCTAGCTCGGAGGAACGGGCGGAAGCAACTACAAGTTAAAATTCATCTGAGGAAGTAGTAGCAGTTGGAAGAAAGTAAAAAGCAAGCAAAAGATCACCTGTCAACTCTTGAATCTTGGCATCCTGTGCATCATATTTTTTCTTGAGGGTGGCAACAGATTTTTGGCTCGCTGAATAAGCAGCCAACAGTTCTTCAAAGACGGCTTGGCGTCTATCACAGATGGCCTAAAATGGGTCGGTCAAATAAAGAATAAACAGCAAGTAAAAGAAAGTAAGATCCGAGCAGATTGCAACCAATCAGCCTGAATCTCGGGGACTACAACCAGTGGGTGCGCTAGGCGCGCACCCACTGAAAGAGAAACTTACAGAAATAGAGTGCTCGGAGGCAAGGATCTGATTCAGAGCGCTAGTGAAAAATTTCTTGACTTGGGTGGCAAGACCACCTAGTTGATGTTGAAGATGGGCGAGGATCTGGTCCTCGGACCCAGGAGGAGGAGGAGGAGTGGCAGAATCGGCGGAGGGCCGGACCGGTGAGACGTCGAGTGCGCCAGTGTACACCTGGCGGAACCGATCCGCTCGCGAGAGCTGCTGGGTTCTGGTCGACAGCTGGTGCACAGCGGTGCTGGACGATGGAGGCACGGCAGTACTGGCCCCAGTAGGAACGTGAGTGGCAAGCGGGAAAGATACATGTGGAGCAATTGGCGGAGTAGCAGTCGGGTTGGTGGGGGCAGCAGCAGCGCTCTCCGATCTGGCTGCAGGAGCTGGATCTTCATGAACAGTGGCCTGGGCTGAAGAAGCCTCGAGCTGAGCAGCATCGACACCGGCCAGGTCTACGGTCGGCACAGTAGAGTGCATGACCCCAGACTGATCGATGAGGATCGGAGCAGTGGCGGCGGTTGCAGGGGTGACCGATTTGGCGCCAACAATCGGACCTTTGGCGGCCACGGAGGTTGGAGGAGGAGCAGTCGGTCGCGCCTGTTTCGCAGCGGTGGCGGCCTTTTGTTTCTTGGTCTGCTCGGCCTTGGAGGTGTCGGCGGCAGCCCTTTTGCGCGAAGGAACAGTGGGAATGTTGGAAATAGCGGAGGCGGCAGCGGCCACACTCGGAGGAACCTCAGACGTCATAGGGGGCGCAGTCGGAGGAGCTCCAGGTGCAGCGGGAGCAACAGTTGGGGCAACCCTGCATAACAAAAAGCAAAGTGAGGAGAATGATCGGAGAAAGCTGGCACAAGAAAGAGGAAACAAAAGGAGGTACCCGGAAGCTCGGGGCAGTTGAGCAGTAAAACTGGCCACGGAGAAGTTCGGGCGGATGATGTTCAGAGGTGCAGGAGAAAGCACAGGGCCGGAGGGCCTAGACGTAATCGGAGGAGGATCTCGGCGTCCTAGTCTCCTGTTAGTTTTCTTTGGGGGAGCCTTGGAGGGGCTAGCGACATCATCTGTTCGGGGGCGTTTCCCCGCAGCCGTCGTCTGTGCAATCGGCTGGGACTCTGCACCGCAGTCACCAGGAGAATCAGCATCACTACTGATGACCCTCAACCGTAGGGGGTCGTTTGTAGCATTTTCGATAAATTAGAGTGTCGAACCCAACGAGGAGAAGAAGGTATTGACAATTGACTTTGGTAAAGAAATAGGTGCAGGAACTGAAAGATAACTTTTTAGGGGTTTTCGATATAAGCAACAAAAAGGTAAAAGCGAGGGAAGAAAAAGGTACTGAGGAGTAACAAGTGGCCCGATCCTTTTGAGCAAAGGATAGACCTAGCAACTGAACTTATAAGGCTAAAGCGTTCTTGAGGACACACGGGAGAAATAGTCATGTGCTTTCGTCATATTCTGAATCGGTACTATGTGTTGTGCTGATAAGTGTTGAGTGGGTGGATCTATGCTAGTGCACCCTCTAGACTAAGATAAGTGCACTCTTATGATTAAACACCTTGCAAGAATCCGCAAATGCAAGATAGTAATTAAGGCAAAAGCCTAGCCATAGCAATACGATCGTTGATCCATTGTTCCCTTGTGCAAAAGCGTGCGAACTGGGGTTCAGGTTTCTGTCACTCCGGCAACCCACCGTAAGCAATCTTTGTGCACAATGCATTCCCCTAGGTCCTTAATAAGGCGAAGTATTGAGTGTTCGACTCACGCAACACCACTCGGAAAATAACAACACAACTTAAATATCAAACAACAGATATTACTTCAACATCATATGACTACTAACAACTAGACTTCTCCCATGTCCTCAAGAACTAAAGTAACTACTCACAAGACATAAAAGAGATCATGATCATAGGGGATAAATATATGATAAAAAATCTGGAAACAATGATATTTCTCCAACAAAACTCAATAGCATTCATCACACGGTAGTAATCAACACCGGTAGAGTAGAGAGGACAGATAGTATGGATTACAACACAAGTTGGACTTGTGAGGTGAGATTGGATGAATATGAAGATGGTGCTTATGATGGGGATGATGTTGATGATGATCTCGATGATGCCCGTGACAATGGTGATGACGATGGTGACTATCTCCCCTTCCGGGAGGTGTTCTCCCCGGCGGAATCTGCCCACCGGAGATGTCTCTTCTCCTCTGTAGGTTTCCGCCACGGAGCGGCGGCGAAACTCCGAAAAATCTCATCCTTTTAGGGTTTCTGGATGATAAGTGATATATAGGCCAAAGGGGGGAGCCGGGAATGGCCCCAGGGGTCCAAGCGCCCTCCCGGCGCGGCCAGGGTGGGGGCCGCGCCAGGTGGACGACTGGGCACCCTGTGGCCCCCTCTGGCCCCTCTTCGACTTGTCTTCGTTAATCTTCTGAAAAATTCCCTCCAACGATTTTCAGGTAATTTGGAGGTATTCTTCTTCAGCAACTCAGCGTCCACTTTTTACCGCTGAATCCTGTGTCTGCTGCTTCGGCAACGGAAAGTTGCAAACTGTGTAAATTAAGACAAAACAACATAAGAACAGCATCATAACATGAAATATATCAATGAATAAGAAAGAATTACTATATAAAATAGTGATGGATTTTGGACGTATAAACTACTCCACTCGGCCATGAAGCTTTTGATGGAGGAAACAGACTCACCCGGCTGATCGCGGCCAAGTCCGAGGGAGGAAGTGTGAGCTTATGTTTCAGAGTTCGTTCCCTCCTCGAGCTCCAGGTCATCGGCATATTCATCTGCACGGTCGGGGTGGTAGCCAACAGCGGCTTTCCCGTCATGCATGGCCCTGGAACCGAGAAATTCCTGGGGAAGACAGCCGATCAGAATCAACAAGAAAGCAAAGAAAAATCAGTGTGAGATCGGAGGTAGAGGCATACCACGGGGCAAGGTCGGAGGAGGTTGTACGCCCTCATTCCGAATACAAAAGGTTCAGTAGATTTGACATCGGCGAGCAAATTTAGCCGGCAAACGAGCTCTGTTTCTGATATTTTGAAGGTAGAGATCCGAGTGGGGTCTCGCAACTGACTCATGTCGCAGATGCGATGGCATCGGCGCTGCAGCGGGAGCACTCGGCGGCAGAGCCAAGAGGCCACCAGGTCGGCAGGCTGCAGTCCCTCGGCCATCAGCACTTTGATCCGGGCCATCTGGTGGTCCAGATCGGTGTCCCCATCACCTGGTTTCTCGGACCAGTTGTGCTTGGTGGTCGGAGGCGGCAGGAAGAATTCAGGAAGGTTCAGCAGATCTTTACCATCCGGAGAGGAGACATAGAAGAACGCCATCTGCCAGTTTTTGATAGATTGCGGTGGCTGGGGATGAGGATAAAGTCCGGACTTGCGAAGATAGATGGTAGCAGCTCTGCACTCGGCCATCACCTTCACTTCTTCTTTCTTCTGAGTTTCGGGGTTGACGACAAATACCCCCGTGCCTACTCAGAAGCTGCGGAAGTGGAAGATCTAGGACCAGAGGTCGACAGTGGGTCGCACTCCGAGGTAGCCCTCGCATAGTGTCACAAAAGTGGAGAGCAGCATGACGGCATTCGCCCCGAGGTGGTGCGGCTGCAATCGGAAAAACTCCAAGAACTCGCGGAGGAAGTGGCTCACTGGGAGCCCGAAGTGGCGCTGAAAATTGGTGAGCAAGACAACGCGCTCGCCGGCCTTGGGCATGGGTGCAAGCTTGGGGCCGGGGATGCGGAAGTCAAGGTCCACCAGGATCTTGCGCGCTCGGCGAGGGAGAGCAACATGCATCTCCGTAACATGGGAGCCCTTCCACGAGCCTTTCTGGCGGGCGGCGGAGGCGTCGCCCCCATGGAAGCGTCTGAATCCGTGGCGGGCGACGGCGAGCTCAAGGAAGAAGATGAGGGAGACGACGGCGGCGGCGGAGGAAACCTAGATCCGCGTCCACCAATGGTGACGGAGGGAAGTGGCAGTGTTGGCAGCGGAGAGAAGCGGGGAGGTCATCGACGGGGTGGATCCAAGCCTCGGCGGCAGCAGGAGCAGCAACGGGGGGCGCGACGTGGCGGTGGTGGAGGCAAAGGAGGAGAGTTCAAGGAAGAAGATGAAGTGGAGGGTGCGTGGCGCATCCCTACCCCTCGGGCTATTTAAAGAGCCAGCAGAGTGGTAGTGGGATCCGCTGCCCCGACTCAGTGGCCGGTGTGGCCACGTGTATTTCAAAAGCATCACCAGTTCGGAGCACAGAAGATCCGGAAGATGGGACGGGATGTGCGCGCGTGGCTCGAGGTGGCGGTTATGACATGTCAAATCGTGGCACTTTGTTCCACATTCCACGGAGAATTCTAAGCGGCAAGTTTCGGTCAACATTCCAGTCAAACTAACCATTGGCCAGATCGGCTGAGAAGATCAAGAGAAATCGGCTGAGAAGATCAAGAGCAATCGGCTGAAGAAGATCAAGAGCAATCGGCTGATAAGATCAAGAGCAATCGGCTGAAGAAGATCAAGAGCAATCGGCTGAAGAAGATCAAGAGCAATCGGCAGATCGCGAGCAATTGGCCGGTTGATAGCAATCGGTCAGAAGATCAAGAGCAATCGGCAGATCGTGAGCAATCGGCTCATTGAGAGCAATCGGTCAGAAAGGAACAGTCAAAATTCAAGAGGCATGGAAGGAACCTATAAAGGCCCCATTGTCTCTTAGTTCGGCGGGACCTCCGCAGCTTCAGGGGCTACTCCCATCGGGAGCACTATCGTGCCCCCAATGTCACACAAATATCAATAAAGGAACAAATCTACGACTGCAACCAATCACAAGTGATTGCTCGCGGCCTCGGGGGCTACTCCCATCGGAGCGCGATCGCACTCCGATACAGTTAAGAAGGACAAGGAATTCCATACCTGCTCCGCCATACGATCAAAAAACTTGGCCTTCTCCTCAGCAGAGAGATCCCTCCGCTCCAAGTAGTGCTCCACAAGAACTGCAGGTTTAGTATCTGGGAGAGAGACCCCCTCGGTAGCAGCTACAGATCCCCCGGACGGAACAGTCGCAGGAGTCGTCCCTGCACCTGAAGCTATGGGAGTCGCCGAAGGAACTGGTCGATCAACCGCCGCACCTGAGTCACTCGGTCGATTAGCCGCCGCGCCAGAATCAGTTGACCGAAGATCAACAGTAGCAGTACTCGTAGAGGAAGCAGCCGGAACAGGAGCAGTACTGCAAGTGACATATCATCCGAACAGGAGCCAAAAACAAAAAACAAAGCCACCCAAGGAAGGTTATACGAACCCGGCAGGTGCAGCGCCCAGACGGAGCAACATCCCATACTTGCGCCTCTTTGGAGCTGCCGAAGGAGGGCACGGAGCACCAGATGGTGTGATTGGTGGAAAATCATCACCACCACCCGCTGCATCATGGTCACTCGCACTCGAGGAGCGATTGCGTTTGATGCGCAAAGGACTCGAACCCTCACCGTCGTCAGTAGCTGACAATTTTCCACCCGCGGACTCGCCAGCATCAGCACCCGAAGCACCACCATCACCCGCAGGCATAGGACCAACATCAGCCGCACTAGGCTCATCAAGTATTTCAGCATCCTCAGGTTGCGGCGGATTGTTTAACCAAGGAGTATGATCCTGCAGGTCAAAACATCATCAATCATCAACACACACTAGTTAAAATCACAAAAGAACCTCAAGAAAAGTACCTGAGGGAGAGGCAAGTCAGCAGCGTAAGGACGGACGAGGCTCTCCTCCCCAATACTCGTACACTTCGTAACTTGCTGGACCCGAGACAAAAGTTCACCTTCAGAGAACTCCTCGCGCAAACACCTGGTTGAGTCATCAGGCCCAGTATATTGCCACATGGGACGCACCCGATGCTGAAGCGGCTGGACGCGTCTCTTCACAAACACAGAGATAAGTTGGCCGCCAGTCAACTCATCCTTCAAAGCAGAAATCTTTTGCACCAACGGCTCAATAAGAGACACCTCGCGAGTAGACAGATGATGCGCCCACGAGGATCGTTTAACTACTCGTGCAACAGGATCAAAAGGAGCAAGACCAAATCGCTCCCCATCAACGTGCCGATCCTTCAGATAAAACCAGCTCTTCCGCCATGTATAGTCAGAATCCAATTTTTCCAAATCAAAGTAGGCAGCCTTATATTTAATGGAAATACCTACGCCCCCAATGGCATATTCAGAGTTCATCCTCTTCAGATTGAAGAGGCGTTTCCAGAGCCCCCAATGGGGATAGATTCCCAAAAAGCCCTCACAGAGCGTGATAAAGTAGGCAATGTGCAGTATCCCATTATGGGTCAAGTCATGCAGTTCCAACTGATAGGCAAAAAGCAAACCCCAGAGGAAAGGATGAACTGGAAGCGCAAACCCACGAGGGAGAAGCTCTGAAAGCATACCCGTTCATCAGGACGAGGCGCGGGAACCTCTTCATCCCCAGGAATCCAAGTGGCACCATCTACCACCATGTCATCCTCTACCAAGTCATCCAGATCTGCGGCTCCGAAAGCAGACCGCTCCCATCTACCGGTCATCCTCGCCGACTCCTACGCTGCACTTAGAGGGTTCTTGGACATGGATCTCACCATGAAACCGCACAAAGTGAAGAGGCAGGAGGCAAAGAATAGAAGAAGGAAGAATAAGGACAAGAAAGGGAAGACGGTGGTTGGGTTAAAACCTAAATCCACCCAGCCCCCCCCCCCGGTATTTAACCAACAGCTGTGGAACGCCCAATCACCGTTAATCTTGGAACCCCGCAGACGTGGCACGATCCCACGACAGCCGAGAAGCATGGAAAACTCAATCGGCGCAGTAACCATACCGCCCACTACGCGCGAAAAAGGAGGGCCATAATCACAAAGTGCGAAATTTTCGGGCGTCATGGCGTCACGTCACTTGCATTCACATCCCACAGCCACCCAACTTGTCAGGCGGCCTAGCAACGTTACATCTCAGCAACGCGTATTGAGTACACATCCTCGTTCAGCATCCCGCTCCTCACAGTTTTTTTCATATTATTCTAAAATCTTTTACTCCCATCGGGAGTACCTTTATGAGAGTTCGGGTGCTCCCTCACCCAGAAGGCAAACACGTGCTCGAGTGGCCACTCGCACCAGTTGTAATCACAACATCTACAGCGTTTCGGGTGCTCCCTCACCCAGAAGGCAAACACGTGCTCAAGTGATCACTCGCATTAGCAGAGACGACGCACCTTCAGAGTTCGGGTGCTCCCTCACCCTGAAGAAAGCAAAGCATTTGAGTGACTACTCGAAAAGGCTCAACAAGTATTCGACAATATAATCTACTCGTGCACTCGATGACTTTCCGAGTGGGCGCTTTCTTATTTTCCTCGCCCGAGTTCGCAAAAGCTCCGCGAGTGACTACTAATAGCTCGCTTGATCATTTATTCCATGTGGGTGCATCTCTAATTAGGCTCCTCGCCTCTATAAAAATGATGCCTGGGCTGCGACTTGATGTACCCAGATGCCACGCAAGCTTAGCGTGTAGGTAGGACCCTGCTGCGCAGACGGTCAGGTCGGGACTTGCCACAGTGCAACTTCATTCCCGACATTTTCCATGCACTTGCATGATAGAGAGATGAGCCGATAACGGACGCGTTAAGGCTATTTATTGGGGCCGGCAGCATTGATCCTATAAGACCTGCAGCGGCATGAACTTTGCTAGACACCGGTCGTTCCCAAGTTCGTGTCGAGGGACACGGGCTTGATTGGGCTACTGAGGTATTTTCCACTAGCGCAATTCACCAAGGCTCGACCAGTCGACTACCTTGGGCCCTTTCAGCTTAGCATCCCTCGAAATAAACATTTGTCATGGCTAAAGCTACCAGCGACTCGTAGCCGCGCTGCGCATATGAAAGCAAACGGGGATGGATTCGAGTCCCCCAGGCACTCGGGGGCTACTGACGAGGGGGTGACCCCACGACTCCTTCATGTAAGGATACCTGCATACGAAGATAAGAGTCCCACTGGAAGCTTCAACAGGCCCATGATTGGCCCACGACTAGTCCGCTCTGAGCACCGACGTAGGAGTCCGCGATCAATATGGAAGTCAAGACTTGGCGTTTATGGCAAGACTAGAATTAGGAAATTGTCCATGTAATCTGAGATGGACTCCCCGAGACTTAGCCTAGTATATAAAGGCTGGGAGGGGGGACGTCTCAGGACATCCAATCTACAATCAACACCTCCGGTCTTGCGCGAACTCGCCTAGACTTCCACTGTAATCTCCCCCTCGCATATTACTATTGAGCAGGAAGTGCTTGTCCTGTTAGCCGACGAGTATCGCCAACCTGTTCCTTCTCTCCGATCTAACCCAGGGTCCTTGACCATGGGATTTGCCGAGGCTGATCCTCGTAAGTGATGCTTTGAACATGCTCTTAAACTGTCAATATTGTGGCCAGGGATCAACACCCCGGTGTGTAGCAGGGGACATGGGATGCCTCTGTTTTGTTAAAACT
Organism: Bromus sterilis; assembly: GCA_950022295.1. NCBI lineage: Eukaryota > Viridiplantae > Streptophyta > Magnoliopsida > Poales > Poaceae > Bromus > Bromus sterilis. Next base: position 284,966,743 of record OX465597.1, read on the forward strand.
TATCATTGTACAGTTAATTAGGTGTAGTGTTTTGTTTATGTGTTGTTTAACTTGTTAATTAGGTTGTGATGTTCTTATCTTTCTGCCTATTGTTGTGTTGCAAATGTGGTGGTAAGGGAACCCCATTTGAAAGGGATGAGCAAAATGTTGGGGAACGGCACAGAAAACAATAATTTTCCTACTACGACTCCCGAACCCAAGACCTATTCTATGATGATGTATGTAATGGAGGAAATCGGTGTTCATACCTTTGAAGACTGAAAGAGAGAACATTCTATGAACGTGGTTGGTGTACACTCAGATCCTACGACCTCCCTGTCGTGTAGAAGACCTCCGGCGATGAAGTATCACCACAAGTGTAGTGCCTCGCGGGATTAGACATGTACGGTGCAATCGATGTTCCCTCCAGGCTCCGAACGAGAAGAGCAGCGGAAAAAAGACGGATTCGGATCCCGATTCCGGCAGCGCGACGGCGTGTGTATGGTCGAGAAACCCCCAAACAAGGGGAATCCGCTCAAAGTAGGAGAAAGAGAGAGAGAGAGAACTGATACGTCCCAAACGTATCTATAATTTATGATTATTCCATGCACTTTTATGTGACATTGCTACATGCTTTGCTCCACTTTTATATCATTTTACACATATTTGGACTAACCTACTAACTCAGTCACCCAGTGCTAGTTTCTGTCTGCTAATGTCTTTAGTTGCAGTGATTTTCCCCAATTTAAAATGCTCCAAAAATTATAGAAAATTCAGAATAAAAATCAGCGTCACGAAAGCTTCCAGAAACACCAAAGAAGTGCCAGCGGGGGGTCAGGGCCCACCCAGGCGGCGAGGTGGCATGGCCCCCTCCCTGGTCGTGCCACCAGGGTGCCTGGGAGGTGGGTCCCATCCCTGGTGCCCCCCTTCGGCCTATTTTTACCCCTCGTCCAGGAAACCCTCGAGCAGAACCCCGCATCACGAAATACCTCTCTGTTCCGCCGCCGCGCTACCAAGATCGGGAGCACCGGAAGGCTCCTTCCCGGAGCCCTGCCGGAGGGAAGAAGGACCACCGGGAGCTTCTCCACCACCATGGACGCTTCCCGTATGTGCCGTGAATAGTCCCCCTTGGACCATGGGTCCATGACCAGTAGCTATGTGATGTCTTCTCTCCAATCTTTTTCTTCAATGTTTAGTACTTGTGAGCTGCCCTACATGATCAAGGCACCTATGTAATTTTCCTGCTATTGCTATGTTGTGTTTGTTGGGATCCGAAGGATTATGAGATAATGTTCAGATCGTGATGAGTTATATACTTGGTTTACCTTTTATATTTTGTTCTTGAGTAATTCTTCCATGTTCTCCGTTCCTTTTTATTGCTTTGTCCAATTAGTAGATAGTAACTCCAAGAGGGAGTGTTATGCATGATTGTGGATTCATGCCCCCCGATGTCTAGCTTGAGTGACAGAAACATGAGCCTAGGGGATGTGTTGTTGCCACCAGGGAGAAAACAACGGTGCTTGTAACCGCGGTTGCAAGGATAGTTTACCTTACGTACAGATTGTTAATGCAATTGTGTGTTGCTTTGAGTTTACACTTTGGGTGGGGCTCACAACTCAATTCCAGCGAGATGTTCTGGATAGATATCTCAAGGTGGATGATTAGTGAGTAGATGCAGATGGATTTCGTTCTACTTGTCTTGTCGTACTGCCCATACTTTTGAGCCTCTTACTTTCAAGTAGCATAATTAACATTGTGGTGCATTTATAATTCTGTCAATTGCCCAGCTGTAATTTGTTCACCCAGCTTAGCTGTTTATCGTCTTTTGGGAGAGAGACATCACTAGTTAACATCACGAGACCCCTTTCCATATTTCCACCACTGTTTACACCTCCACTTTATTTACTGATTTTAATTTTTTTGCTATCATTATCACTACTATCTACCCTTGCATTTGATCCTTTGTAAACAACAAGGCCGGAGAGATTGACAACCTCTCTGAACTCATTGGGAGATAAGTTACTTGTTGTGTCTGCAGGTCCACGTCACCTTGTCTCAACTCGGCAACTTAATTTCTGGCGACGTTGACAGCTAATTGCAGAATTCGGAGTCCGCCGGAGATAAACCTTGGTATCTTGTAACAGCCCAGATTTCACAAAAATTAAAAATTTTGTTTTCGGTGTGAATTGTTTGATTGTCATAGTTATTTGCAGTATTTGCTTCACCGAAATAATAATCGGTGAATATTTTTCCCCCTCTTATCTCGTATCGGACGGAGACCGACCCTTGCCACCCTGACACTCGACCTTTGCGACACCGGGTTTCACCCGATCACTGTCGCGAAAACCGCACGAGACCAGCCGCAGCCAACGGAACGAAAAACCCCGTTTAATAATTAAACGGGTTATTTTTATAGCGCGCCGGAAAAATGTTGTCGGAATGTCACCGCAGTGAGGTACGATCGACGGGCTCGATGCGCTGAGCGCGTGGTTCGAGATTTCGTTGGAATCGGAGTCCGTATGCACCTCCGGCGGTCACGACCGCGATCGCCGGACGCGCGAGAGGGGTACCGGAGGTCATCGGGGGTATTTTCGTCATCCTGCCACCTAGCCTGCCCTATATAATGACCCCTCACCTCCCCCTTGGAAATTAGGGTTTCCCTAAGCAATTTTGCAGCCACCCCCCTGAAATTGCCCCAAAAATTCTGCCCATAACCCCCAGTTTTCGAAACCCTAGCCCTACCTCAAATCTGGACCATCAGATCTGAGATCTGATGGCCCAGATGAGCTCCACGTCGCCCCAGCCTCCCACTAGGTCGTCCGGGCCGCGCAGGCCCGCCTCCCCGCCGCCAGGGCCCGCCGAGCCCATCTCGCTCCGGCCTCCCGTCTCCTCGTCACGCCGTCGGCCGTGGAGGCCGAACCGCAGCTCGCCGCGCCACCGCACTTCGGCGAGGCCACGGCTGCCCGACCACCGCCCGGTGAGGTCGCCTCCTGTCGCCTCCTCGCCTCCCCTTCCCTCTCATCCCCTCCTATCTCTCGTCGCAGGGACCCGGCCGCCGCCCGCCATGGATGGCCAGCCCGAGCTCGGGTGGAGCTCGCGGCCGCCATGGTGCCCACACCACCGGCCTCGCCACAAGCCGGAACGGCCAGATCTGGCGCCGCCAAGACCGGATCCGCCTCCACTGCGCCCATCTCGGCCACCCGCGCGCCCTGCCGGAGTCCGGCGCGCCGCCGCGTTGAGGTGGCCACCGCCACCAGTGGCTCCGAGCGGGAGGCACGAGCTGCCCGAGCCGGACGCCCGCAGCGCCCCAACCGCCAGGCTGGGCCGGCCTGGCAGCCCAGCAAGCCACAGCCCAGGCCGCCCCCCCTCCAGTCACTTGGGCCGAGCCGTTTGGGGTGAGGCCCCTTTTTTTTTCTGTTGACTAACCCTGCTGTAATTTTCTAAGTCCTATAATTATTGCTGCTGTGATCTGTTTTGCGATTAGATTTGCGGTAAATCCGTAGTCCGGATGACTTCGCGCCCAAAAGACAAATTGTTTAGAATTGCGTGTACTTTAATTCATCTTTTGTGAGAATTTGCATTTGAGCTCATCTTGATTGTGTAAATGTGTGCTGAACAGGGCATCAGGCCGATAAATTGCTACTTTTCCTGTTTAGATGCTGCTGTTATTATTTTGTTGCAACTTTGCATGATGATTGTAACAAATCCATGAGGCCTATTACATTGATTCCTTTTGCGTTGCGTTAAGAAATGTTTCTACTTCAGTTTCATGCATTCACATGCCATATTTGCTTGCTGCATCATGTTTATATCTTACTCCAAAGTAGCTATCCTGATGTTATTGTGCTGCTATTGCTGAAACTGTTATTTTGTTGCAACTTCGGATGACGATTGCTTCGCAACCGTTCATCGGATTTGAGTGATTCCAATTGCATATTGTTAAGCATGATGTCTACTTTCATCACATGTATTGCTATGTCATGTTGCTGCACTTTTTCATATAGATTTACCCCTTTTTTTACAGCACGAGTGCATGAATTGTTTTGCTTATATCTTTTTAACCGTAACTCCGTTTGGGGTGTTCTTTATATGTAACTTGATTAGTTTTTCGTGTACTTTGTGTTTATGCTATAGTTTTCTGTTGTTAACCAATCTAAAATATGGTTTAGGACAGAACAGTACCAAATCTTTAATTGTCGTGCGGCACTTAGTGGATGCCATGTATAGGATTGTGCCTCACTTAAATTGTCTAGCATAGATAGTTTACTTTATGCTTAACCTCTTGCCATGTTTGTGTGCTATGCCATGCTTTCTTGAGTTTCCATGTTAATAACCTTTGTTGATCACCTGTAGCTAAACAACTTGAACCACCGTAAACGTGCGGTATCGTCGTGTGTGACGAGTACTCCACTTAAATCGTTAGTAACCGCTCTCGACGGTAGGTGCGATGTCTCATGTTACTTCTTGTTGATGCTTGCTCGTGTTTGCTCCGTAGTAATAGTGGTGCACCGTTGATTGCTTTCCAGTGTTTATCGTATTGTGTGCTCCCGCGGATACCTCTCGGAGACGATGCGAGCTTGCGATCGGCTACACCTTCGGAACCCGACTTATCAACAGGCAAGGACTATACATTACTTATGATCCATTCTATTTCAACCAGCGGTTTGCATGCTAGTATAGGTTAGGTTCGATGTTTGATCCTACCGCATGTTTACAACCTCTTTCAAACCGATACAGCCATGTCCCTTCCCAGCAAACCCTGTACTGCTATGTTACTATTGCTCGTTGCTCAGCCCCTGCTTAGTATGCATGCTTAGGATGCTACGTTGTTACCTTGTTACTCTTTGGGCTGGGATATCACCTGATTATTATATTATTGTTGATAATATGATTATTATTATAATGTTGACTATATTCGACGAAGGATGGAAGGTCTAGGCTATCCCGCCCCGACGCTTTGTTCCATTCGAGTCACCTAGGATCCGAGTTTCGGGTATTGGTTTTAAGACTGAGCGTGCCTAACCGCGTGTGGGATTTTATGGGGTCCCCTTTTCTTACCTATCCAGCTTCAAACATTTCTAGTGGTGGCCCAAGCTGATTTACCATTTGAAAACGTGTGTGTGCTTGGTTGGGCCCCCAGCTGTTTTAAAAACAACTTGGGCCAGTGGAGACATGGTTTCTCTGTTGGTCCACCCGATCAGCTAGGACCCGGTCTCATAAGAGAACTAACCGGTAATCCGACCTGCGTCATACGGAAGAGTCCGATCCGAGAGCGTGGCCAGCTTTTGGATTGGGTGTCGACTCCCCGGGGGCCACCCGGATTTGTTCGTTGTTAGCTAGAGGGACTTGTCGTTTCGGATCTCTTGGAACTAAATCATAAAATGGTTGCCTATGATGGGTAGCAACTGAGAGTGATGGACGTGCGTGCGGAGCCTCGTAATGGGCAGTTGGTACACCCCTGCAGGGTTAAATCTTTTCGAGAAGTCGTGTCCACGGTTATGGACGACTTGAGACCTACTCCTTGTTCATAGACAACAACAACTGAGATAATCTTAATATAACTTGATCAACGTGTGCGTGTGCCTTGACTGCTTCTTCTTCGTCGGGATGCGAAGAGGAGGACAAGGATAGGATAGGTGTTATGTTTGCGTAAGTAGTTGATAGCAAGACTTGTTGGCGGCGATTCCTCATCGAATGATTGGCTTCTTATCTTACTCTCTAGATCGTTAGCCACTTCATAAATGCTAGTGCGGCAGCAACCTCACCACTTACCTCATCTTTACCGTAAACTACTAGTTGTCCTAGAATGACGAGTGATGAAGTCCTTGCTGGGTCAGATGACCACTACAGTTGGATGCTGAGTACCTCTGTACTCATGATACTACCCCCAAACTCTTTTCAGGGTGTTGATCGACAACAGGTATGGTGATCGACGTTTCACGTGGAGACTCGACGACGACTAGTTAGGCGGACCCCGGCGGAGGGCCTGGACCCGTGTGGTTATGGGATCGATGCTTTTCTCTTTGCCACTAGGCATTTGCTTGTAGTCTGTACTCAGACATGTATCTTCCGCTGTTGTATTATATTTGAGGCAATTGTATGCCAAATGTATGAGATGTTGTATCCTTGTATCTGTAATGTTGTGATATCATGTTGGAAATCCAGGGCATATGGCTTTGTCATATGTCGCGGTGTGACCGATATGTGCTTCGTCCCCGGATCTGGGTGGAAACACCTAGATCTAGAACAGTACCGCATATCGGGCCTTACATATCTTCACTGAGGGAAATTACTGCTACGCTACATCTCAACCTTCCACTTGGGGTAGCCAACGAAGAACACTATTTTAGTGCCATTAAAAACTCAATTGGTGTGAAAGAAAAGGGCACCCTAGCCCTCCTTATATAGGCCAAGGAGGGGTGGGATCCTCCTCCCCTCCCCCTTGTGGGACTAAACTTCCAAGGGGGGAGTGCGCCGGTCAAGGGGGGTTGGGCTCCTCCCTCGGCGCTTGGCCCAAGGGGGGAACCCCCTTCCTTCCTCTCATGGGACCTTTTAGGCCCATGCACCTTTTCCTCGTTTTAAATTAATACTTAATTATATTTTAATATATTAATTTCTACTAATTAAATAATAAAACAATATTAAAATTATTAAAAATTATTTTGAACCTTTCAAAATATCCGGCACCTTTCGGAACAATTCTGGTGTTCTCTCTTATTTCATCGATGATCCCGAATCAATCCTTAATGCATCGATTACCCTTAAGTGTGACACCCTACGGTCCGGGAAACAGCAGACATGATCGAGTCACTCTCTGACAATGACCATCATGTATATCTGGTTACAATCCTTGATAGCCCCTGCACTTCCATCGAATAAACTTCATCGTTGTTGAACCGTTAACAATATGACTTGATCCCTTTGTGCTGCAGTACTATGTTTGTCCGAGGTATGATCGTCGGTATCCAATTCCTAGTTCTTCATCGTCTTCGACAACACATGTTTACTCATATGTGCATATTACATCTCTTGTGACCTAGTCACTTGCTTGCAAGCTATTGATGCTATATCGCCGAGTGGGCCCAGAGTACCTATCCATCACTCAGATGGACACTCTCGTTCTGATTGATTCACACTCCTCAACGTATCTACTTCAGAGTACCTAAGATGCACATTTATGGTTACCCTATTACGATGTAACAGTTGATACACTTAAAGCATCCTCCGCAGATAGTGATTACGCATGATCATTACGGTCTAAGGATTGAGTCACTATGTTATTAAGTTATCGCAATGCTGAACTATGTGACCTGATCACACTGCAATGCCTTACGTGGGCGTGTGTCCATCATATCATTCACCTAATGATATGACCTAATTGTCAATAGACTATTATGTTCTCATGATCAGGAAACCTTGATCATCGATTGCCCAATGAGCTAGTATGCCTGAGTTAACTAGGGACCAGGTTGTTATATACCACATGTGTATTAATGTTTCCGCTTAATACAGTTCTAGCACAGTATACACTGTATTATGAACAAATAGATATGTGAAAAATATCTTTATTAATATGCCTCTAGGGCACATATCCAACAGTTTCCCACTTGCACTAGAGTACAAATTACACTAGTTTACATCAGGTATGTATGTAACACCAATAGTCTCTCGGTGTTGCTCAAACTTGCCGTGTGGAAGAGGTTTAGTCATTGGGTCTGAAGGGTTCAGATCCGTATGTATTTTGCTAATCCTAGTATGATCATCCTTGACGTAGTCTCGCGTCACGTGGAACTGTCGAAGAATGTGCTTGTCTTTAGAGTGAGTCCTCGGCTCCCTTGCGTTAACAATGGCAATCGTATTGTTGCAATAAATGCTAACAGGGTCAGTGCAACTGGGGAATACATCAAGCTCGATGACTAACTTCTTCAGCCAATGCGCTTCATTTGACGCTTTGCAAGCGACAATATACTCCGACTCCATCATAGATTGGGCGACGACTGGCTGCTTGCCGCTCCTCCAGCTAATCGCACCACCATTCAACATAAAGACGTATCCCATTTGAGATTTTGAGTTATCACAATCAGTTCCAAGACTAGCATCAACGTAACCCTTTACGGTGAGCTCTTCTTCAACTCCTCCATAGACGAGAAACATGTCCTTAGTTCTTTGCAAGTACTTAAGGGCATTCTTCACTGCTTTCCAATGATCCATTCCAGGATTACTTTGGAAACGATTAGTCAGACTAACCGCTAGGGCCACATCTGGTCGAGTACTCAACATAGCATACATGATAGATCCTATGGCTGAAGCATAGGGCTTTGAGGACATTACCTCTCTATCTTTCACTGTTGCTGGGCATTGATTCAAACTCAATTTAATATCTTTTAAAACTGGCGATAACCCCTTCTTGGAGTTGTCCATTTTGAACATTTTCAATATCTTCTCAAGGTAAGTCCTCTGACTCGATGATAATAGGCCTCTTGATCTATCTCTATAGATTTTAATGCCTAATATATATGCATCTTCACCTAGGTCATTCATGGAAAACTGGGCATTTAAATATTCCTTTACGCTCTCTAGAAATCTTACACATTCCCTATCATAATATGTCATCCACATATAGTACTAGTAATGCTACAGAGCCCCCACTCACTTTCTTATGAACGTTGAACTCTTCGACATTTTGGACAAATCCAAACGCTTTGATCACCTCATCAAATCGAAGATTCCAGCTCCGAGATGCTTGCTTCAACTCATAGATGGACTGTTGAAGTTTGCATACTTTACCAGCGTTCTTAGGATCAATAAAACCTTCCGGTTGTACTATGTACAACTCTTCCTCAATGTTTCCATTAAGGAACGCGGTTTTCACATCCATCTGCCATATTTCATAATCATGGTAGGCAGCAATTGCTAGTAATCAGAATACACTTCATCATTTCTACGAGAGATAAAGTCTCTTCGTATTCAACTCCTTGAACTTGTCGGAAACCTTTTGCGACAAGCCGATCCTTATAGACATATACATATCCGTCTGCGACAGTCTTTTTTCTTGAATATCCATTTATTCTGGATGGCCTTTCGGTCCTCGGGAATATCCACCAAAGTCCATACTTTGTTGGCATACATGGAATCTATCTCGGATCTCATGGCTTCTAGCCGGTTCTCGGACTCGGGTCCTTCCATTGCTTCTTTGTAGTTCGCAGGTTCGTCAGGTTCATTTGACATGACTACGTTAACAAGCAGTCCATAAAACTGGGTTTTATTTCAAGCTCTTGACGACCTATGAGGTACAATAGGATCCTCTTTATTTTCATCATGATTATCACGTATATCACAATCGTTATGAATATCATGATGACCGGTCTGTTCAGCTCACACTACGGAAGGTGGTTCCGGAACAATTTTCGTTGCCATGTCTTCCGTTTGGTGTGACGGGTCAATTATCTCATCGAGGAATATTTTCCTCCCACTTACACCTTTCGAGAGAAACTCTTTCTTGAGGAAGTGTCCATTCTTCGCGACAAACGTTTTGCCCTCAGATTTGTTGTAGAAGGTGTATCCAATAGTTTCCTTTGGATATCCTACAAAGACGCATTTCTCCGCCTTAGATTCAAGTTTATTAGGCTAAAGTTTCCTAATATAAGCCTCACAACCCCAAATCTTAGGGTAAGACAACTTTGGCTTCTTGCCACGCCATTTATCAAAAGGTGTTGTCTCTACGGATTTGGATGGTACCCTATTAAGAATATAAGTGGTAGTTTTTAATGAATACCCCTAGAATGATGTAGTTAAGTCGATATGTGACATCATTGACCGCACACTGTCCAATAGTGTACGATTGCTTCGCTTAGACACACCGTTTCGCTGAGGTGTTCCAGCTGGCGTAAGTTGTGGTACACTGCCACAATTCTTCAGATAAGTGCCAAACTCGTGACTGAAATATTCGCCACCTCGATCGGACGAAGTTGATTGATTTTCTTCCCGAGTTGATTCTCGACCTGACTCTGAAACTCTTTGAACCTTTCAAAGATTTCATAATTGTGTTTCATTAAGTAGATATACAGGTATCTACTCAAGTCATCCGTGAAGGTCACGAAGTAACGAAATCCATTGCGTGTGGTGACATTCATTGGTCCATGAAAGTGCAGTATATCGACCAGAGGGGGTGAATGGGATATTTTCAATTATCTTGAGGAATTTCGATTTCCTTATGACTGAGGCAATTCGAAATTGAGGAAACGAAAACTCGAGGAAGAACATATGTGATACTAAAGAGAAGGCGTGAATGTAAATCAACCTATTGCATAGCTAAAGTAAGACCGATGCAAGAACTGAGGAATCAGCGCAAAGTAAACTCAGAAAGTAAGGCATCGGGATAAGTCATCAGTGCATAAACATAATAGCCGAGGTTGAAGAAATAGCATCAGGGCACTGAAGACATAGACTTGATGAACCAGCTCGAGTTGTTGTGACAACTCTACATCTGGTTGGAGAGGCTGAGATTGAACTTAGAAGACATAGTATTCACCTTATTCTCCTTGAACTAAAGTCCTCAGACTCCGTCCAATAACTCAGGTGAGTCTTCAAGGTAGACTCCCTAAACCTTCACAGACTCAGTTCACTCAGGGAAGTCACAATTCATCTTGACTTCCTCAGACTGATGACTTCTACATCGGCTGGAAGATCACAGTCTTCAAGAGTAAAAAGCTTCGGATCACTCGAACCGACTTCCTCAGAAATGCTCAACTACTCAGGCTGGTGGTTTTCCTCACTTAGGTTCTTCAGTTTATTCAAGAGGTGGGTTGCTCTCAGATGGCAACTGTCAATTTTTCTCTCGGAGTAATCGACCCACAAATGGGGCTGGGGGTGGCTATTTATAGCCTCGGAGCAACCCCAGGTGAAAGGACATAAATTCCCATGCATGAAATTACTTCCATGCCCACCCTTCGGACCGTTGGCGGGATCGGTACCAGCACTCTCCACGTGACACGTGGCATGGTCGGAATCCTCTCTCTCTTTCTTCAGGCGAACTGCACTGGCAGTTTCCTGACTCCTCAACCGAAGACAAATTCCTCAGTGTCCTGAAGAACATCGTCTTAGACACCCGAGGAATTGAACTTCTACTGCAGGATATTTCTCTGGGTTTTCTTCAGGATTTCTAATTGAGCACTTCCTCAGAAATACAGAACTCATTTTTCCTCAACCCCTCCAACAGTGCGATGTTTTCCTACGACTCAAGAAGTATAAAAAGTCATAGCGAAGACTACGCTTCAACTTCATCTTCAGCGCGAACGTCTTCAGGATCTTGTACTGATTCAGCTTCCGCCGAACGCTTTAGGATCCTGATTCCTCAGAATTCGCACAACTTCAGTCTTCAGGAAACACACCAATTTCTTCCATGTTCCTCAACATTTTGGGGGGTCGACAACGGTGGTTAACCTCATCCTCAGGGACAGTTTTCTTGTGTATACTCACAAACACATCAGCCCCTTAACTGTTTTTTCATCAAATACTCCAAAACCGCAAAGGGGGCACTAGATGCACTTACAATCTCCCCCTTTTTGGTGATTTGATGACAATCAGGTTAAAGCTTCAATGGGATAAAATAAGTAATTTTGAGGAATTAAAAACTTTGAAGAAAACAATTCATTGTTTCCTCATTGAAGAATATCATGAGGTAACTTAAAAGTATCAGAAACCACACAAAATATCAGTATACAACTCATTACAAAAATGATCTGAGGAACGAGAGTTGTAACTGGGAACCCCATGAAAACCCATTGAAGACTACTAAATTTCTCCCCCTTTTTCATTAAATGAACAAAAAGGAGAGACTAGAGCTAACTTCCCAAAAGTAGTGCCTCAGGGCTGAGGAGAATCAGGTCGAAGGCATGTCGTGGCAGTGTGAGGACAAGCTGCAGTGTCTTCAACTTCTTCGGGGGAGAATTCTTGTGCTGAAGAAAAGGAGTCCATCACCAGAGGTGGTGTCTTGCTCTTGGTGAACTGACGAGGAGGCCGAATATCAGGAAGTGGAGGTTGTCTGAGGCCAAGCTTGGAGAGATCTTCAGGAGTAATGACTTCAGTCAAAAGAGCATCAAGTCTCTGATATGCATGATGAGCATGCTGATGAACTTTCTTCTGAGTTGTATGCATCTGCGCCATATAGCTGAGAATGTCTCCGATCTGTCGCTTCGTCCAGTCATGATTGCGATCCACCTTCTGATGCAGACTAATGAGGAGCTCACGATCAGTAATCAGGCGAGCTTGAGTGGTTTCCTCAGTTGAGGCATGGGTGCGTTCCTCATGAGTGGTGTGAGACTGAGGCTGACGAATATTTCCACCAAGCAAGTCCTGAGGAAGTACTTCTTCATAGAAAGGCGCTTTGCCCTTGGCATTAGCGTCAAGAGTGTGTTGAAGCACTTCAACTGGAGGAACATAAGGGCGATGATTAGCCTGATCAGGTTTTAAGTTGATGCCAGTCTTGGTGCAGATGAGCTTCATTATCCATGGAGCGTATGGCTTTAGAATATGAGGATTCTGAAAAGCATCTACCAAAGTCCTGAAGAAGAAGTCTGAGACATTAATGGGAGCTGACATGCAGAGGCTGTAAATAATGTTCTTCATGATGCCCACAACTTCCTCAGCAGTTGATTCATAGCCCTTGATGGGGCAGAAAGACTTGGCCAATATGCGGTACATTGTGCTGGGCAGATACTGAAGCTCAGAGACGAGGAACTTTGTCTAGGGTGGAGCTTCAGGGGCTTGCGGCTTCATCAGCATATTCATCAGGTCATCCCTGAGAAGTGGAGCACCGTATGTGCTGGGGACTGAAGCGTCAGAGGGAGGTAGCTGAAGAATTGCAATGATCTCAGGTACAGAGGCAGTGTAGTGTTGATGTTGAGTCATCCAGTCAAGCACCCAAGTGTTGATATCTTTGGGGTCCCCTGAGACATAGAGTGTTGCATAAAATTGGAGAACGAGTTCTTCATTCCAATGAATACACTCAGGGCAGAACTGAAGCAGCTTGGCATGATACAAGTCCTGCAGCACGTTGATACGTCCAAAAAGTATCTATAATTTCTGCTTGCTCCATGCCTTTTTTGTGTGATATTGCTATGATATTGATGAACTTCCATACACTTTTGATCATATTTGGACTAACCTATTAACTCAGTGCACCCCAGTGCCAGTTCCTGTTTTCTGCTATTTTTCTATTTCAGCTTTCCCCCATATTAAAAGTGCTCCAAAAATTCGGGAAAATCCAATAAAAATCAGCGTAGAAGAAGCTTCGAGAATCACCGAGGGGGGCAGAGGGGACCCACCAGGGCCCTACGCGCCCTCCCGGTGCGCCCTAGGGTGGGGCCGCGCTAGGGGGCCGCCTGGACCCCTGGTGGCCCCCCTGGCTGCCCCCCTTCGCCTATTTATTCCCCGTGACGAGAAACCCCCGTGACGGGAACCCTTTTTCGCGATCTCTCCTCTGTTCCACCGCCTCCGCGCTTCCAAGATCGGGAGCACCAGGAGACCTCTTCCCGGCACCCTACCGGAGGGAGGAACCACCTCCGGGAGCTTCTCCACCACCATGGATGCTTCCCGGATGAACCGTGAGTAGTCCACCTTGGACCATGGGTCTATGATCAGTAGCTATGTGATGTTCTCCTCCCCTCTCTGTTCTTCATGGATTAGACCTCGTGAGCTGCCCTACATGATCGAGGCACATATGTAATATTTCTGATGTTGCTATGCTGAGTTTGTTGGGATCCGATGGATTATGAGATTATGTTCAGATTGTGTTTGAGTAATATATTTGATTCTCCTCTTTTATATTTATGTTCTAGAGTAATTCTTGCATGTTCTCCGTTGTTGTTTATTGCTTTGGCCAATTAGTAGGTAGTGACTCCAAGAGGGAGCGTTATGCATGATTGTGGGTTCATGCCCCCCGATGACTAGCTTGAGTGACAGAAACATGAGTCTAGGGGATGTGATGTTGCCACAAGGGGGAAAACAACGGTGCTTGTACTTGCGAGTGCAAGGATTGTTTATTTTACGCAAAGTTCTTTAATGCAGTTGTCTGTTGCTTTGAGTTTACACTTTGGGTGGGATTCACAACTTAATACCAGAGAGATGTTCTTGATAGATATCTCAAGGTGGATGATTAGTAGGTAGATGCAGATGGATTTCAGTCTACTTGTCTTGGCGTACCGCCCATGCTTTTGAGCCTCTTCCTTTCTTTATAGCATAATTAGCATTGGTTTGCGCACATAATCCTGTCAATTGCCCAGCTGTAAAAAAATTACCTTGCATGGCTATTTTATCGTCTTTTGGGAGAGAGACATCACTAGTGAACATCATAGGAGCCCGGTCCATATTTCCAATACTGTTTACACCCACTATCAATTTACTGCTTTATTTACTTTTCAGTTGCTATCACTATCATTATTATCCCATGCATTTTATCCTTTGTAAACAACAAGGCCGGAGGAATTGACAACTCCTCTGTACTCGTTGGGAAGAAAATTTATTTGTTGTGTGTGCAGGTCCAAGTGAAGTTAGCAACCTCAGTTGTAAACGGCGCCATTGTTTACTTCACCATCTTCTTGTATCTGTTGGAGTCCTACTGGTTTGATACTCAACCTTAGCATCTTTGCTAAGGGAAATTGCTGCTATCTACATCTCAACCTTCCACTTTGGGTAACCAACGAGGGGGCATTAATTTGTACCATCACACGTGGTTGAAGCAAGGGATGTCCTCCATATCCAGATGAGGAATGTGTTTATGAGTAAAAACCTTTTGTGCCATGTACAGAACTGAGGCATAGTAGTTCTTTTGCGTAGCCGTCCAGAACCTCATGAGCTTGCTGGGCGGAGGAGAATTATAAGGATTCCGGATCCCATCCTGAAAGAAGCTCATGGCATTGAAGAATGCATCAGTGTTGAAGTTGGGACGAGCATCAGCTTCAAGATTGCGATAGAATGGCTTCTTCTGCTTCGGGCATAGAGACAGAGCTGAGGAAGTCTCCTGACGAGCCGGGGAGGCTAAAGCAGAGGTAGGCTGTGCTTCAGGAGCATGGGATTCAGTCGTAGTATCAGGGCCAGGTTTCGGTGATGTGGGTGGAGCTGATGGAGATGTAACTTGAGGATCTGCAGTGCAGTCCAGTGCACCTTCAGTGTCAGCATTAGTGTTGTGCTCGGCTTCAGTCTCAGCTGCAGGGGGAGCAGTCTCAGGCTCAGCAGTTGTCGTAGGAGAAGTATCACTGCCATCATTAGCAGTTGGAGGCGCACTTGTGGCTTCAGGTTCATCAGCATCAGAAGTAGAGGCACCAACCGAGTCTTCAGAGTGCTGAGAGGTATCAGGAAGAACCTCAGTCACAGTGGGGGGTGAGGCTCAAGTGAAAAGATAGTATGAGTGGGGGAGTTTTCCATCTCATATTCCTCATCCATAACACGAGGAGTTCCATGATCCTCAATATCAACATCCATGTCTTCAATTTCAGTGATGATCGGTGGAGGTGGACACTGAGGTGTTGGGACAATGGGTGTAGCAGTAGCTGAGGCAAGTTCCTTTGATGGTGGGGTGAAGACGATGATGCTACGCTGAGTATTGGTAGGCGGAGTTGAAGCATCAGTGGAGTGAATTGTGGTTTCACCTGCCCTTGATTCCGGAGGAGCAGAGGAGAGGGGTGTGGCATCAATGGGCTCCTCAACTGTGGTTTCCAGTGAGGGCTTCTTTGCAGCTGGTGGAGTGGAGGGTGGGGCATCGTGCATGCGCTTGAGGCCTTTGGTGGGATCCACAGGCACTGTATCTGTAGTAGCTGAGGCAGCAGGAGGGGCTGAAAAGGTGGGATGCCGAAGCTTCATCAATTTTTGCATCTGCTAAGACATTTGTTCCTTGGATTTTCCTATGTAGGCACAGTTGGCGGCATACTCAGTGTTGAGGCGATGAACCTCACATTGATGCTCGATGAACTCCTGAGGAGTAACATCCGTGACAGGTTTCTTTTTAAAGTCACTGTGGACTTTCTTCAGTTGAGACTTCAATTGTTTCTAAAGATCACGTTGATGTATCTCATTGATGAGGAACTGTTGAACGTAGAACTTGATGTCTTTAGGTATGTCCAAATCATCAAGAGGAGTATCAGGCTTCACGGACCAAATTTCAATGTACTCCAAGATCTTCTTGGGATCAAGTAGGAGTGGGATTTCAGAACCCGTGGCCTCAGCTTTGCGTCTGGCTGCAGCACGCACATACTCAATCTTTTGTTCTTCAATGGTGACAAAGCCGGCCAAATCTTCAAACTCATCTTCATCATCAGAACTGAGAGTAGTGTGATGAATGGCGCCTCGCATGGCAGTTTTCTTTGGTGAGGGCCGTGGGCCGCGTTGAAGGATAGTTTGGTCTTCAGCTGAGGCTGAGGCATTGTGGTTGGGGCCTCGGGAGCACTGCCAGACTCTGCAGTGCGAATTCGTGACGCAGGAGCAGCACCGTCTGTTCGTTGGCATGAGTAACCCGGAGCATGAGGCTGTGTTGAGGACTTCTTTGAGGGTTTGATGCCAGGGGATTTTCTGCGATGCTGAGCCAGAGGTTGTGTCCTAGGTTGAGGCTGAGGCTGAGGTGGAATCTGCACGGAGGCAGCCAAGTCACGGGCCAGGCCCTGAGCGAGATGAGCCGTTCGTTTGAGATAGCGCTGATAAGCCTCAGGAAAATCAGCAGGGGTCTTCATGGTTGAAGGATGAGGAACATAACCCGGCGCAGGAGGAGGACGAGCCTTGATGCTCAAAGTCTTCAGGGGTGGATTGACTGCAAATGATTCCTCATGCTCAGGATTGATCCATTCATAGGCAGCCCATCGTTTAGCCCATTCCCGCGTGATTTTCTGAACCCTTTTCTTTCGTTCACCAGCAGTTTCACGTTCGGGAGTCTTCAGCTTCTCATAGAGTTTAGGAGGCAAATCTTTAGCAGTATCAGTGAGCTTTCGGCGAGGAGACATTTTCTTCAGTGGAGGAGACTAAGGAATGGTACGTTCAAGCTGAGCTGCAAATGAAGTGAGACTATGAGAACTATACGATTCATCACCAGAAATGTACCTGTGACAGAATTAAGTTGCGAGGGAAGTGGGGTACGGTTATATGCGTTCATGAGGAATAGGCTGAGGAAATCAAAGTAATGAGGCATAGGCATAGGTCTCAGAAAGCAAGCAATACTGTGGAGGAATGTAGTGGCATGAAGAAACGGGAAGATTCTTGAAGACACAACAGTACAGAGGAACAAGTAACTGAGACATAAGCGTACCAGAACTAAGGTGAATGCTGAGGAACCACGAGTCAGTCTTCCCCTGCGACGGTGAACTCTGGCCACGATAGCGCGAGAGATTGAGGAGCTCAAGGGCGGCGGCTCGAGAGGGAGAGGATATGTGGGGGAAAATGGCCGTGGGGTGGGTGCCTATTTATAGAGGGGTGAAAGCTGAGGGGTTGCGATATTTGTGGACGATATTTCCCCTGATGGTTCGGATTCAGTGGTTATCTTAATGGTGGATAAGCATGACGGGCGGTAAAATCCCAACCATTAAGTGAAAAATATCGTAAGGATAATCCTCAACTCCGGGAAAGCTGAGGACAGTAAAAATGTTGAGGATGAAGACAAAGGTCTCAGGCTGAGGAAAAGACGAGTCCCAAATGAACGCATATGAGATAGAAAGAATGGATAAGTGAGCACAGAGGGACGGGTCCGATCACGTTCACCTAGATGAAGAAGCGAATGCTGAGGAACGGGAACTATAGGTGAACGTTGTTGAGGACAAACACGGTAATCATCAGGATGAAGACTTCAACTGAGGAAACTGAGGATCAACAAATCCTGAGGAATTTGGGCGGTGGCGCTACCCACCTTATAGGGAATGAGACACTTGATACCATACAATTGTTGTATGGATCTTGAGTCAATTCCACGTTAATTTCTTCACACTTAGCAAGGTAGTTCCTAATGAATTGAGGAGTACGACGCATCGTGTGTTGTACATCAGGATTCTTCAATTTTGTTTAAGCGTTAGGATGTGTTTCCATTCACTGGATGTTTGAGGAATCTAAGATATTTAGCTCAAACCTCAGAGTGCTAAAACTCTTCTCATCCAAAGGCTTAGTGAATATATCAGCAAGTTGGTCTTCAGTCTTCACGTGGTTGATGACGATGTCTTCCTTCAATACATGATCCCGAAGAAAGTGATACTGAATCTCAATGTGCTTCGTCCTCGAGTGTTGTAATGGATTCTGAGAGATCTTGATGGCGCTCTCATTATCACATAGTAGTGGTACTTTCTTCAGGTTGATGTCGTTGTCCTTCAGAGTTTGCTTCATCCAAAGAAGTTGTGAGCAGCTTGCACCAGCAGCTATGTATTCAACTTCAGCAGTGGAGAGGGAGACGCAGTTCTGCTTCTTCGATGACCAGCACACAAGAGAGCGTCCGAGGAAATGACATGTTCCTGAGGTAGACTTCCGATCCACTCGATCTCCAACATAATCTGAGTCTGAGTACCCAACGAGATCCAGTTGTGTGCCTTTTGGATACCATAAGCCTAGCGACGGGGTGTGAGCCAAATATCGAAGAATTCGTTTCACCGCTTGGTGATGCGATTCCTTAGGTGCCGCTTGGAATCGGGCACACATGCAAACGCTCAACATTATATCAGGCCTAGATGCACATAGATATAGCAGAGAACCTATCATGGAACGGTATACCTTTTGATCGTAGTCCTTGCCATTTTCATCAGGGCCAAGTTGCCCATTTGTAGGCATTGGTGTCTTGGTACCCTTGAAGTCTTGCGTCCCGAATTTCTTCAGGCACTCCTTGAGGTACTTCTCCTGAGAGATGAAGATGTCGTTGCATTGTTGACGAATTTGAAGTCCTAAGAAGAACTTCAGTTCGCCCATCATGGACATCTGATACTGTTCACTCATCAAGAATGCAAATTCTTCACTGTATTTCTTATTAGTGCATCCAAATATAATTTCATCAACATAGATTTGACATATGAATAATGCATCATCATATCGCTTTGTGAAAAGAGTTGGATCGAGGGAACCATATTTGAAGCCCTTACTGATGAGGAAGTCCCTTAGTGTGTCATACCAAGCCCGAGGGGCTTGCTTCAGTCCATATAGGGCTTTCTTCAATCTGTACACCATATCAGGTTTCTTCGCGTCTTCAAAACCTGGTGGTTGAGAAACATATACTTCTTCCTCGATATTACCATTGAGGAATGCACTTTTCACATCCATTTGATATAACTTGATATTATGATGGTTAGCGAATGCAAGTATAACACGAATGGACTCAAGTCTAGCAACAGGAGAGAAGGTTTCACCGAAATCGATCCCCTCGACTTGTGTG
Source organism: Bromus sterilis (assembly GCA_950022295.1). NCBI lineage: Eukaryota > Viridiplantae > Streptophyta > Magnoliopsida > Poales > Poaceae > Bromus > Bromus sterilis. The sequence continues at coordinate 284,986,106 of OX465597.1, forward strand.
TATCCTTGTGCTACGAGAAGAGCTTTGTTTCTGATGACTTGTCCATCTTCATCGAGTTTGTTGCGGTAGATCCATTTCGTGCCAATGACATTGTGAACTCGAGGATCAGGCCGTTTGACTAGTTCCCAAACATCATTCAGTTTGAACTGAATAAGTTCTTCTTGCATCGCCTGAATCCGTTCTGCTTCTTGGAATGCCTCAGTGACTTTGGTGGGCTCTGAAATTGATACAAACGAGAAATGCCCACAAAAGTTAGCTATACGATTAGCTCTTGCACGAGTGAGAGGACCTGGTAGATTGATGTCGGCGAGGATTCTGTCCACTTGAAATTCATTCGCCACGGGAGGAAGACGAGGAAGATGATCTTGAGGTGCATCGTCGTCACTGTTATCAGATTCATTTGCATCTGCTTCAGGTGCTTCAGGAGCTTCAGGGGTCTCAGGAGCCTCAGGATCAGGATCATCATCAGGATTATTTGCATCAGGATTTGGATGTTCTTCAGAAGCAGGAGGTATGTGCGTTTGTTCAGGATGATCCACTGGAATGATATCACCAGCACCTATCTTCTTGATCTGTTCTTCAGGTGGGGCTTCATCTAGATCAGGTGGCAGGTGCTCTCTTTGCGAGCCGTCAGATTCATCAAACCGCACATCTACAGTCTCAACAATTTTATGATGACTAATATTGTAGAGTCTGTAGGTGTGTGAGTTGATACCATAACCAAGCATGAAACCCTCACATGCTTTGGGTGCAAACTTGGACTAGTGATGAGGATCACGAATCCAGCATGGTGCACAAAATACTTTGAAGTAACTCACATTGGGTTTCTTACCGACCATTAGCTCATATGATATTTTCTTGAAGAATTTGTGAAGATACACTCGATTGGCGATGTGACATGCAATGTTGATTGCTTCAGCCCACCACATGAGTGGGGTTTTGTACTCAGCCAGCATTGTTCGAGCCATCTCGATGAGGGTTCAGTTCTTCCTCTCAACAACTCCATTTTGCTGAGGAGTGTAAGGCGTTGAGAACTCATGAGTCATTCCCAAGTCGTCGAGGAATTCTTCCACCGATGTTCTTGAACTCAGTGCTTTTGTCGCTTCGAATGTGCTTGATTTTCAGGTTGTAGTTGTTCATGACTCGCTGGGCGAAGCGCTTGAAGACTGTTGGGGTTTCTGACTTATAGAGAAGAAAATGCACCCAAGTGTATCGTGAGAAGTCATCAACAATAACAAGACCATACATACTACCTCCAAATCTTGAATACTTTGGAGGACCGAATAGATCCATGTGAAGCAATTCCAGAGGTATTTTAGTCGTCATGATGGCCTTCGCTGGATGCTTGGCCTTGGTCATCTTTCCAGCTTCGCACGCACCACATAGCCGGTCCTTTGAGAATTTGATTTCCTCAATCCCGAGGACATGTTTCTTTAGGACCAGTTTCTGGAGATTCCTTATTCCGGCGTAACCAAGTCGTCGATGCCATAGCCAGCACTCTGAGCCTCGAGCCATGAGGCACGTAGCAACCTGAGGACCTTCAGAAAAATCTACAATATACAGATCACCTTTCCTAACTCCACTGAAGACAATGGAGTTATCGCTAACCATATAGACTACACAACCATATTTTTCGAAGAGAACAACGAGATCAAGATCACATAGCATAGAGACAGACATCAGGTTGTATCTGAGGGATTCAACAAGCATGACTTTGTCAATGTGTTGGTCTCGAGAGATAGCAACTCTGCCGAGAGCCAATACCTTACTTTTACCTTTATCAGCGAAGGTGATGGTTTTCTTCGAAGAAGGACTCAGAGATGATTCCATGAGAAGGCTTCTGCAGTCATGTGATTTGTGCATCCACTGTCTATCACCCATTCAATCTTTCCCTGCAAAGGAATTAGTATCTCATACAGCAAGTTATGAGTCAGTCTCAGTTTGAAGAATTTATGGTTCCTCAGAATTAATTCCTCAGGATGTTCCTCGGGATTGATTCTATGAAACCAAACGATATAAATCTCCTTTAGCTGACTCAAATGATGTTGTCCTGGGCATATGATCTGCAGAATTTATGATTGCCACAGGACATGTCCCTGCAAAGATGATCGGTTCTTCTTTACCACCCACATCTTAATGGGTGGTTTTGAAGTATATGAGGACTGATGAGAGGGACGAGACCTAATGGGACGTGAGATGGTGGTATCAGGATAAACAAACGAATAATCATTCTTATGAGGAGCTTCCTTGTGGACAAAATGGTTAGCTGAGACATAATGATAATCATTTTCATTTGAGGTATCGTCCTCAGATGATACCCTCAGCTCATTTGCATCTGCATTCATAGGGAGGTTGGTGATGAGGTCCTTCAGAACCCAGATCTGCTTGACTGGAGGACCATTTCTGCAGTTAGTTCCGATGTATCTGGCGAATACCTCACCATTGACATCTTTAAACATTTTATAGTTTGAGTCAAATGACTCAATCACCACATCTGAGGAAACAGTATCATAACCAGATAAAGTATAGGGATCAGGAGGAGGCATCTTTGCCAAAACCCAAGTGGTCTTTGGATATTGTTCAGGTTTCCAGTAAGACCCATCAGCGTTGAGTTTTCCAGTGAACCCGACACCTTCTTTCCTTGGATTCCTGTTGAGGATCTGTTTCTTGAGGATGTCGCAGAGAATCTGATGTCCTTTCGGACTCTTGAACAAACCGGTTTCTAGTAGACTCTTCCACCTAGCATTTTCTTTAGCAATGTCTATGGTATCCTCAGATGAGGGGTTAGATACCACAGAAGCAATTGAAATAACAGAGTCTAAAGACATTGAAGAACTAGGCACAAAAGTGATATGATCATGTTCAATGCATTTTAAACAGGGAGGATTAAATCCTTCTTGTGGCATGATGATCTATTGGGAGAGGAGTGAATCATTACTTTTCTCGGATCGTGATGAGACATTCTCACGCGTTCAAGTTCTTGCTTTCTCGTGAGGAACTCATGAGCCAGCTTCTCATGATCTGTGAGGAGTGCCTCATGACGACTGATTAAGTCATCAAACTTTGACTGAAGAATTTTTGATTCATCAGTCAATTTTTGAGTCTTAGTCATTTCCTCAACCAACATATCATCACTCTTGTTTAGTGAGGTCTGAATATTTTCAAGTGCACGTTGTTGCTCAGATGCAAGTTTAGCAAGTTTAGCATAGTTTTCATCAGGTTCTTCATCAGAGGGATCATCAGATGATGAGTAAGTAGATACCTTGGAGGACTTAGCCATGAAGCAGAAGGCAGGGGTGGTGTCTTCAGCTTCATCATCAATATGTGATGGATCAGATTCCTCAGTGCTGAAGAGTGACTTGGAGACAAGCGACGTGTTAAGATCCAGGCCAGCCACACCCTCAGATTCTTCAGATTCATCTTCCTCAGCATCAGGATCAGAAACAGATTCTTCAGAGGCCAATTCTTTACCGAGATATGCGCGAGCCTAACGGGAGTTGATGTTCCTGTATCCAGCAGACTTTGAGGTTCTTGAGGATTTCTTCTTTGTCTTTTCATCAGAACTTTCATCTTTCCCTTCCTTCTTCTTCTTCAGTTTAACTTCCTTTTCCCAAAGAGGACACTCAGCGATGTACTGCCCAGGTTTCTTGCATTTGTGGCAGATTCTCTTTCTTGTCTCAACAAAGTCATCATCTTTTATTTTTCTTGAGGAGGATCTTGAGGAATTTCAGAAGCGATTCTTCTTCGTGAATCTTTGGAACTTTCTGGTGAGGAGAGCAAGTTCCCGGCTGAGGGTTTCAGGATCATCAGAATCAGCCTCAGACTCTTCATCAGAGAACACTTTTCGTGACTTAGCTTTTAGCGCGCGGACTTTAGGCGTGGAGTTGTACAAGTCTCGTTTTTCAGAGAGCTTCAGTTCACGAGCATTGAGGCGCTCGAGAATGTCAGCAGGATCCAGAGTCTTGAAATCATGCCTTTCTTGAATCATCAGCGATAGGAACTCAAACGATTCATCCACAGACCTCAGTAGTTTCTTCACCACCTCATGATCTGTGATATCAGCGGCACCCAGTGCTTGAAGTTCATTGGATATGTCAATGAGTCTGTCAAAGGTTTGCTGGACATGCTCGTTGTCTAGCCTCTTGAACTTGTTGAAGAGACTGCGAAGTGTATCAACTCGAGAGTCTCGTTGAGCAGAGACTCCTTCATTAACTTTTGACACTCTTGTCCATATCTTCTTTGCAGTATCCAAACCACTGATACGGTTGAACTGAGCCTTATTGAGGTGGCCGCCAATAATGCTTCGATCTTTTGCATCAAGCTGCCAGCTCTTCTTGACAACTTCAGGAGCAGTCATCAGAGTAGCTTCAGGAATGCCTTGATCAACAATATCCCATAGATCCTTGTCAATGGCTTCAAGATGCATCCTCATCTTGTTCTTCCAGTACAGATAGTCTGTCCCATCAAAGATGGGGCAGTTTCAGGCAACGCTCATTGTACCTGAGGTCGACATAACTAAAAATCCAGGTGGTTAAACCGAATCACACAGAACAAGGGAGTACCTTGCTTTGATACCAATTGAAAGTGCAGTATATCGACCAGAGGGGGGTGAATAGGAGATTTTCAATTATCTTGAGGAATTTTGATTTCCTCGGGACTGAGGCAATTCGAAATTGAGGAAACTAAAACTCAAGGAAGAACAGATGCGATACTAAAGCAAAGGGACGTGAATGTAAATCAACCTATTGCATAGCTAAAGTAAGACTGATGCAAGAACTGAGGAATCAGCGCAGAGTAAACTCAGAAAGTAAGGCATCAGGATAAGTCATCAGTACATAAACATAATAGCTGAGGTTGAAGAAATAGCACCAGGGCACGGAAGGCATAGACTTGATGAACTAGTTCGAGTTGCTGTGACAACTCTACGTCTGGTTGGAGAGGCTGAGATTGAACTCAGAAGACATAGTCTTCACCTTATTCTCCTTGAACTAAAGTCCTCAGACTCCGTCCAATAACTCAGGTGAGTCTTCAAGGTAGACTCCAGAAACCTTCACAGACTCAGTTCACTCAGGGAAGTCACAATTGCATCTTGACTTCCTCAGACTGATGACTTCTACACCGGCTGGAAGATCACAGTCTTCAAGAGTAAAAAGCTTCGGATCACTCGAACCGACTTCCTCAGAAATGCTCAACTAATCAGGCTGGTGGTTTTCCTCACTTAGGTTCTTCAGTTTCTTCAAGAGGTGGGTTACTCTCAGATGAAAAGTGTCAGTTTTTCTCTCGGAGCAGCCGACCCACAAATGGGGCTGGGGTGGCTATTTATAGCTGCGGAGCAACCCCAGGTGAAAGGACATAAATTCCCATGAATGAAATTACTTCCATGCCCACCCTTCAGACCGTTGGCTGGATCGGTACCAGCACTCTCCACGTGACACGTGGCACGGTCGGAGTCCTCTCTCTCTTTCTTCAGGCGAACTGCACTGGCAGTTTCTTGACTCCTCAACTGAAGACAAATTCCTCAGTGTCCTGAAGAACATCGTCTCAGACACCCGAGGAATTGAACTTCTACTGCAGGAGATTTCTCTGGGTTTTCTTCAGGATTTCTAATTGAGCACTTCCTCGGAAATACATAACTCATTTTCCTCAACCCCTCCAATAGTGCGATGTTTTCCTACGACTCAAGAAGTATAAAAAGTCTTAGCGAAGACTACGCTTCAACTTCGTCTTCAGCGCGAACGTCTTCAGGATCTTGTACTGCTTCAGCTTCAGCCGAACGCTTCAGGATCCTGATTCCTCAGGATTTCGCACAACTTCGGTCTTCAGAAAACACACCGATTTCTTCCATGTTCCTCAATATTTTGTGGGGTCGACAACGGTGGTTAACCTCATCCTCAGGGATTGTTTTCCTGTGTATACTCACAAACACATCAGTCCCTTAACCGTTTTGTCATCAAATACTCCAAAACCTCAAAGGGGGCACTAGATGCACTTACAATCTCCCCCTTTTTGGTGATTTGATGACAATCAGGTTAAAGCTTCAACGGGATAAAATAAGTAATTTTGAGGAATTAAAAACTTTGAAGCGAACAATTCATTGTTTCTGGATATAGAGATGCTCCCCCTGAGGTTATGCATGTTTTGAAGACTTGGTAGAATTTTTTTTTAAACATGAGGAACTCCCCCTATATCCCGGATTATTTGAAATAATGCAACATCTGAAATAATTGAGAAGTCAATAATAGTAGTGAGTAAAGTGGTTGGTGAGGAGTATCATGAGTAATAGATAAACTTGAATAATATCATGAGGTAACTTTAAAGTATCAGAAACCACACAAAATATCAGTATACAACTCATTACAAAAATGATCTGAAGAACGAGAGTTGTAACTGAGGAACCCCATGAAACCCCGTTGAAGACTACTAAATTTCTCCCCCTTTTTTATTAAATGAACAAAAAGGAGAGACTAGAGCTAACGTCCCAAAAGTAGTGCCTCAGGGCTGAGGAGAATCAGGTCGAAGGCATGCCGTGGCAGTGTGAGGACAAGATGTAGTTTCTTCAACTTCTTCGGGGGAGAATTCTTTTGCTGAAGAAAAGGAGTCCATCGCCAGAGGTGGTGTCTTGCTATTGGTGAACTGACGAGGAGGCCGAATATCAGGAAGTGGAGGTTGTCTGAGGCCAAGCTTGGCGAGATCTTCAGGAGTAATGACTTCAGTCAAAAGAGCATCAAGTCGCTGATATGCATGATGAGCATACTGATGAACTTTCTTCTGAATTGTATGCATCTGCGCCATATAGCTGAGAATGTCTCCGATCTGTCACTTCGTCCAGTCATGATTGCGATCCACCTTCTGATGCACACTGATGAGGAGCTCACGATCAGTCATCAGGCGAGCTTGAGTGGTTTCCTTAGTTGAGGCATGGGTGCGTTCCTCATGAGTGGTGCGAGACTGAGGCTGACGAATATTTCCACCAAGCGAGTCCTGAGGAAGTACTTCTTCATAGAAAGGCGCTTTGCCCTTGGCATTAGCGTCAAGAGTGTGTTGAAGCACTTCAACTGGAGGAACATAAGGGAGATGATTAGCCTGATCAGGCTTGAAGTTGATGCCAGTCTTGGTGCAGATGAGCTTCATTATCCATGGAGTGTATGGCTTCAGAATATGAGGATTCTGAGAAGCATCTACCAAAGTCCTGAAGAAGAAGTCTAAGACATTAATGGGATCCGACATGCAGAGGCTGTAAAGAATGTTCTTCATGATGCCCACAACTTCCTCAGCGGTTGATTCATAGCCCTTGATGGGGCAGAAAGACTTGGCCAATATGCGGTACATTGTGCTGGGCAGATACTGAAGCTCAGAGACGAGGAACTTGGTCCGGGGTGGAGCTTCAGGTGCTTGCGGCTTCATCAGCATATTCATCAGCTCATCCCTGAGAAGTGGAGCCCCGTATGTCCTTGTCATTTTGTCCATAAGGCATGGTTCACATGTGTCAAGAGATCCAAAATCTAGTGACTCCAGAAGTCCATCAGAATGAAGCTTCTCCATGCGTTTTATGCCAATGACTGGGAAGACAATGCCACATCGTCATGTGTTCTTCGTTACTAGGATTTAATCTTTTGGCCTCTATGTTATTGATGTGGGAGTCATGATATTCAAGATTCATTAAGAATAAACCATTACATATTGGTGCATGAACATATAATACATTATTCTTACAAATCAAACAACCAGTTGTTTCGGATTTAAAATAATATTGGTCTTGCATTAAGCAAGACCCACTCACAATGTTCATACTCAATGAGGGTACATAATAGAAATTATTCAAAACAAGAATCAATCCCAAAGGGAGACTGAGACGAAGTGTGCCAATGGAGATTACATCAACCTTGGAACCGTTTCCAACGCGCATCGTCGCTTCATTCTTCCGCAAGAGTCATTTATTCTGTAGCCCCTCCTTGGAGTTGCAGATGTGAGCAACTGATCCGGTATCAAATATCAAGACGTTGCTCCGAGAACTTGTTAGGAAAACATTAATAACATGTATATCACATATCCATGTATCTTCCGACAACCTTGCCGACCTTCTTATCTTCTAAGTACTCGGTGCAGTTGTGCTCCTTCTTGATTTCTATTTCGGTAATTTTGAGTATGGTGAACAACTCAGAAAGGGTCTTAACCATTCCTTGCTTGTTGTATTTCGACACAAAACTCTCGTAGCTAGGGGGCAGCGAATGCAACACCTTATCAATCGCCATTTCATCCAGAATCTCAAATTCTAGGTCATTTAGGCATAGAACGTAGTCAGACATCTTGACTATGTGCTCAGTCATGTTGCTATGCTCTTCCATCTTTGCCGAAAAAAAAGCTTCAGAAACTTCATTTCTCTTGGCCCTAGCTTGAGGTGCAAAGACAGTCTTGAGGTTAGTGATTATCTGATAAGCACTGAGGCTCTCAAACCGTTTCTGCAGTTCAGCCTCCATGGCATAGATCATACCCTTCTTGACAAGGGAGGAATCATCCGACTTAATGAGGTAGACATTCTTCTCAACCGAAGTAGAGGTAGTTGCTGCTGCATCACCTAATGGAGCCTTAAGTACATAGGACATTTTGAGGGGAATAAGGAGAATCCTTAGAGTGCGGAACCAGGACGTGAAGTTTGACCCATCGGTTTTCAATTTATCTTTCTCTAGGAATGATCCTAAGTTGAATGTGGGGTGCGAAGGTGCCGACATCTACAATGGTTAATTGTAAAATACATATTTAGACTTTGTTCATAATTGGAGATCAACTTTAAAACAATTCTAGAACTCCCACTCAGTTAAACATCCCTCAAAGTTTTATGAAGTGATTACATAATCCTAGAACACCATACCTCCCCCGATCGTCATGGCCATCCGTATGTGTTTAAGGTAGACCATCATGTCAATCACATCCGTTATGTGACTCATGATTAACCTTTCGGTCATTGTGTCCTGAGGCCATATCATTGAAATATGCCAGGCTCGCCACCATACCCTTAGTGATTTCTTGTTGTGTCATACAAGGCCATGTTTCTGGACATGCTAGCCTTGCTACACCCACCTCATTTGAACGAAAAAATGTTTGAAACCCGTCTAACATGTGGTTCCTCCATAATGTAGATTTTTCCAGGAGGTCCTCACTAGGGTAAGGACACTTTGGTGGTTTTTATATTGAGAGATCATCCTATAATGCTACCGTCGCATATCTAGCATACAAGCAAAACAGGATGTAAAACATTAATCATACATGCTATGATCCCCCTTCATGCAAATTAAAGTTAAAATGCCTTCTACTTTATCTTTTGCAAGTTTTACGTGGCTGCTAAGGGGTTTCGAGAGAGAACTGCTTTCTATCCTGCGAAAACAAGCCACAACACCAATCCTGCAATCATCTCTATTACACCCCTGTCGGGGGCCTCCATTGCAAATGTCTTCGCATCGCTAATGTTAGAGAGAAAGACACCCCGGCCACTTATATGGTACAAGCCATATGTCAAGCGTGGAACCAGTCTCGCATAAACGCGTAAGGTCGGTCGGGGCCACTTCATCAGGACATTGCCGCAACGCTAAACGAGTACACGTGGGAGGGTAACAATTGGAGAATTGATGCGCAGATCCTAGATGTGTTCTACCCGTACAATACATCTATGCATAGCCTTGCTCATGATGCCACTGTTAGGGAACGGTGCAGAAAACAATAATTTTCCTACTACGACTCCCGAACCCAAGACCTATGCTATGTTGATGTATGTAACGGAGGGAATCGGTGTTCATACCTTTGAAGACCTAAAGAGGGAAACGTTATACGAACGTGGTTGGCGTAGACTTGGATCCTACGACCTCCATGGCGTGTAGAAGACCTCCGGCGATGAAGTAGCATCACAAGTGTGGTGCCTCGCGGGATTACACACGTACGGTGCAATCGATGTTCCCTCCGGACTCCAAACCAGAAGAGTAACGGAAATAAGACGGATTCGGGTCTCAATTCTGGGAGAGCGACGGCGTGCGTATGGTGGAGAAACCCCCAACCAAGTGCACACTCCAAACAAGGGGAATCCGCTCAAGGTAGGAGAAATCGAGAGAGATAGAACTCAATTGGTGTGAAATAAAAGGGCACCCTATCCCTCCTTATATAGGCCGAGGAGGGGTGGGATCCTCCTCCCCTCCCCCATGTGGGACTAAACTCCCATGGGGGGTAGTGCGCCTGCCAAGGGGGGTTGGGGCCCTCCCTTGGCGTATGGCCCAAGGGGGGAACCCCCTTCCTTCCCCTCATGGGCCCTTTTAGGCCCATGTGCCTTTTCCTCCTTTTAAATTAATATTTAATTATATTTTAATATTTAATTCTGTTTATTAAATAATCAAACAATATTAAAAATTATTTTGAACCTTTCAAAATATTCGGAACAGCTTTCGGCACCTCCCGGAACAATTCTGGTGTTCTCTTATTTCACCGATGATCCCGAATCAATCCTTAATGCATTGATTACCCTTAAGTGTGACACCCTACGGTCCGGGAAACAGCAGACATGATGGAGACACTCTCTGACCAATGACCATCATGTGGGATCGGGTTACAATCCTTGATAACCCCTACGCTTCCATCGAATAAACTTCATCGTTGTTGAACCGTTAATAGTATGACTTTATCCCTTTGTGCTGCGGTACTATGTTTGTCCGAGGTATGATCGTCGGTATCCAATACCTAATTCTTCCTCGTCTTTGACAACACATGTTTACTCGTCTGTGCATAATACATCTCATGTGACCTAGTCACTTTCTTGCAAGCTATTGATGCAATATCACCGCGTGGGACCAGAGTACCTATCCGTCACTCGGATGGACAAATCCCGTTCTGATCAATTCACACTCCTCAACGTATCTACTTTGGAGTACCTAAGATGCACCTTTATGGTTACCCTATTACGGTGTAACAGTTGATACACTTAAAGCATCCTCCGCAGATAGTGATTACGCATGATCATTACGGTCTAAGGATTGAGTCACTATGTTATGAAGTTATCGCAATGCTGAACTATGTGACTTGAGCACACTGCAATGCCTTAGGTGGGCGGGTGTCCATCATAGCATTCATCTAATGATATGACCTCATTGTCAACAGACTATTATGTTCTCATGGTCAGGAAACCCCTATCGTCGATTGCCCAATGAGCTAGTATGCCTGAGTTAACTAGGGACCAGGTTGGTATATACCACACGTGTATTAATTTTTCCTCTTAATATAGTTCTAGCAAAGTATACAACATATTATGAATAAATAGATATGTGACAAATATCTTTATTAATTTGCCTCTAGGGCACATATCCAACACATAACCCATACGAGCATGCAACCAAATAGTTGTAGTTTGCATCTTCTCACCCCTGAAGCGCATATGTGAGCAACCAAACAACTGGCCCTAGACTGGCCACTGATGCAATGCGGGAAACCAAACAACACACATATGTTGGTTTCTAGCCTGTTGTTGCTCAGCTAGCCTGAACTAGGACATTTATGAAATTTAGGTAAAAGTTTAGATGACAACCAAACACACCCTAACCTTTTACAAACGTCAGTATTCTTTTTTACCTCTCAGAAAAACGTTACTAATCAAAGCACGCAACTAGAAAAGCCATTAGTGCCATCCACTGCTCGCCACTGCCTGAGCAGGCAAGACCACCTCCAACACTCTCTTTTGTTCATTCGTTTGTGCTAATTGTAGCCTCTTCGTTTATGATGGTTTCACCCTCGCTTCCTTCCTCCCCCACCATGTCTATACCGCCCTGAAGCAAGCGGCCAATGTCTTTCCCTCAACTAAATGCATCACCAATAATTGTCCTACTTCCTCTGTTCCGGTGTATAAGGCTCCTCTTCAAAATCTATGTGTTCCACTTTATCTTTGGATTAAGGCTTATAAGCATTAAATGATGTTTAATTAGCAAACAATACAACATGGCCTTCTGTAACAGCCCAGATTTCACAAAAATTAAAAATTTTGTTTTCGGTGTGAATTGTTTGATTGTCTGATTAGTTTGCGCTGTTTGCATCCCAGATTTATCAATCGGTGATTATTTTTTCCCCTCTTATCTCATATCGGACGGAGACAGACCCTTGCCACCCTGACACTCGACATTTGCGACACCGGGTTTCGCCCGATCACCGTCGCGAAAAACGCACGAGACCAGCCGCAGCCAACGGAACGGAAAACCCCGTTTAATAAGTAAACGGGATATTTTTATAGCGCACCGGAAAGTGTTCTCGGGACATTTCCAGCGCGAGGTGAACGCCGCCGGCTCGACGCGCTGATTGCGCAATTCGAAGTTTTACCCGAATCGGAGGTCCTGCGGACCCCCGCCGGTCAGAAACGTAAAAACCGCGCGCGAGAGAGAAAAACCGGGGATATTTTTGCAAACTGCCAGCCACCTGGGCTATATAAAGACCACCACACTCCCACCCCTTTCTAGGGTTTCCCTAGACAAAAATTTCAGCCACCCCCCTCCACTTTGCCCCATGTTTCGCCCAAAAAACCCCAGATCCGAAAACCGAAATCCCAGACGATTATGGCCGTCAGATCGTGAGATCTGCGGCTCAGAGGCTGCCACGTCGCCCCAGCCTCTCTCCCAGCCGTTCCGGGGCCCGTCGCTCCCATGGAGGCCGCCGAGCCATCTCGGCCTCGCCTCCGCCATGCCGCGCCGCGCCGGTGTGCCGTCGCCGGCAGCCACTCCGGCGAGCCGCCGCGTCTAGGTCGCCTCCTTGTGCTCTGTCTCCTCTCCTTCCCCTTCCTCCTCTTCCTCTAATCCTCTCTCTCTCTACCAGCAATGGCAGCCCCGCCATTGGAACCCGAAGAAGCTCGCATGTAAGGCCCTATATGCGGTACTGTTCCAGATCTAGATGTTTCCATCCAGATCCGGGGACGAAGCACATATCGGTCCCACCGCGACATATGACGAAGTCATATGCCCCGGATTTCCAACATCATATCACAACATTACAGATACAAGGATACAACATCTCATACAATCGGCATACAACTGCCTTAATACAATACAACAGCGGAAGATACATGTCTGGGTACAGACTACAAGCAAATGCCTAGTGGCAAAGAGAAAAGCATCGACCCCCATAACCACACGGGTCCAGGCCCTCCGCCGGTATCCGCCTAACTAGTCGTCGTCGAGTCTCCACGTGAAACGTCGAGAAGCATACCTGTTGTCGATCAAGAACCCTGAAAAGAGTTTGGGGGTAGTATCATGAGTACAGAAGTACTCAGCATCCAACTGTAGTGGTCATCTGACCCAGCAAGGACTTCATCACTCGTCATTCTAGGAAAACTAGTAGTTTACGGTAAGGAAGGGGTAAGTGGTGAGGTTGCTTCCGCACTAGCATTTATGAAGTGGCTAACGATCTAGAGAGTAAGATAAGAAGCCAAGCATTCGATGAGGAATCGCCTCCAACAAGTCTTGCTATCAACTACTTACGTAAACATAACACATATCCTATCCTTGTCCTCCTCTTTGCATCCCGACGAAGAAGAAGCAGTCAAGGCACACACACGTTGATCAAATTATATTAAGATTATCTCAGTTGTTGTTGTCTATGAACAAGGAGTAGGTCTCAAGTCGTCCATAACCGTGGACACGGCTTCTCGAAAAGATTTAACCCTGCAGGGGTGTACCAACTTCCCATTACAAGGCTCCGCACGCACGCCCATCTCTCTTAGTTGCCACCCATCACAGGAAACCATTTTATGATTTAGTTCCGAGAGATCCGAAACGACAGGTCCCTCTAACTAACAACGAACAAATCCGGGTGGCCCCCGGGGAGTCGACACCCAACCCAAAAGCCGGCCACGCTCTCGGATCGGACTCTTCCGTATGGCCAAGGTCAGGGTTAGCCTCACCTATATAACAGGGGACTTCCCTAGCTCACCAGTGTGGACCAACAAAGGAACTCTGTCTCCGTTGGCCCGAGTTGTTTTAAAACCACTGGCTGCAGACCAGTTACGCACACGGTTTCAAATGGTAAATCAGCTTGGGCCACCTCTAGAAATGTTTGAAGCTAGGTAGGTAAGAAGAGGGGACCCCATAAAATCTCACACGCGGTTAGGCACGCTCAGTCTTAAAACCAATACCCGGAACTCGGATCCTAGGTGACTCGAATGGAACAAAGCGTCGGGGCGGGATAGCCTAGACCTTCCATCCTTCATCGAGTATAGTCAACATTTATAATAATCATATCATCAACAACAATATAATAAAGTGATATCCCAAACCAAGGAGTAACAAGGTAACATCGTAGCATCCTAAGCATTCATACTAAGCAGGGGCTGAGCAACGAGCAATAGTAACATAGCAGTACAAGGTTTGCTGGGAAGGGACATGGCTGTATCGGTTGGAAAGAGGCTGTAAACATGTGGTAGGATCAAACATCGAACCTAACCTATACTAGCATGAAAACCACTTGTTGAAATATAATGGATCATAAGTAATGTATAGTCCTTGCCTGTTGATAAGTCGGATTCCGAAGGTGTAGTTGATCGCAAGCTCGCATCGTCTCCGAGAGGTACCCGCGGAAGCACACAAGAGGTAAACACTGGAAAGCAATCAACGAGCAAGCACGCTATTACTACGAGGCAACACAAGATCAAGAAGACATCACACGACATGGCAACGCGATACAGATCTATCGTCGAGAACGGTTTCTAATAGTTTAAGTGGGGTATCGGTCACACACGACGAATACCGCACGTTTACGGTGGTTCAAGTTGCTTAGCTACAGGTGATCAACCAACGGTTATTAAAATGGCAAGGCACCCAAGAAATCATGGCATAGCACACAAACATGGCAAGAGGTGAAGCACAAAGTAAACTATCTATGCTAGTCAATTTAAGTGAGGCACAACCTAAACATGGCATAACACTAAGTGTCGCTCGATGATTAAAATATTTGGTACTGTTCTGTCCTAAACCATATTTTAGGTTGGTTAAAAACAGCAAACAATATCATAAACACAAAGTACACGAAAAACTAATCAAGTTACATATAAAGCACACTCCAAACGGAGTTATGGTTAAAAAGATACAAGCAACACAAGTTACGGGCACAAACTGCCAACATCAGGAAGCACACTTTAGAGCATTGCATAAACAGGACAATGGATGCAAACATGCTCACAAATGATATGCATTTAAAGTAGACATGACAGGGAAGGCATGGCAAAAAGAATCATGCAAATAGGCATCATAGATCAAACGATATTAAGCAAACAACATGGCATCGGAACGTTACAGACTTAGAGAAAAACAGAGGTGGCTGTCAAAAACAGCGGGATAGCAACTTTGGAGCTCAATAAATATATGACCAGCAAGCATATCATGGAAATGCAATACATTTAATGGAAGTAGACATGATGCTTAACAATATGCAATAGGAATCACTCAATTCCGATAAACGGTCGCGACACACTCGTCGACCGAAGTTGCAACAAAATATAAACAGCAGCACACTAACAGCAGGATAGATACTTTGGAGCAAGATACAATCATGATGCAGCAAGCAATTATGGCATGTGAATGCATGAAACTGAAGTAGAAACAATGCTTAATAGGATGAAAAAGGAATCAATAAAATCCGACGAACGGTTGCGAAGCAATCGTCGCCCGAAGTTGCAATAAAATAACAGTTCGGCAACAACGGGCTAACGATCTGGTACCCACTTCGACGCAGAATTAAATTATCTAGACTGCCTCAAACGGAAAAAAATTCTACATACAAACGCTAGAGCACGCAAAACTAAGCAACTTTCATTTTGGGGGCACGTTCATCGAAGCTACGGATCAATGGAAAAACGCATTACAAAACGGGATCAGCAGCAATATTTAAAAGACTTAGCAGAATTTCGCAGGGTTATACCTAAAAAGAATAAAGGGGCTCGGCCCAAGTGGCCTGGGAGGCTGTGGCTGGGCAGGCCTGGCGAGGTGGGCCGCGGTGGCCTGGGCCGGCCCACCCGCGGCTGGTCAACGGGGGCGACGGCCGGTCTCGATCCCGACCGAATCGGACCGTGCGGCGGCGCGCGAGCGGCTCCGGCCGGCCTGGCTCCGGCGAGGAGCGCAGCGGGGCGGAAAGGAGGAGTGCAGGAGGGCACGGGGGTGCGGGAGGCCAGGAGATGGCCGGCGGCGTTGGGGCGTGGCGGCCTGAGCTCGAGCAGAGGCCGGCCATGGTTGCTCCCTGACGAAGACGGTGACCTCTCCGGTGACCTGCGATGACAGAGGGGGCGGAGGTGAGAGGAGGAGAGGAAAGGGAGAAGAGGGGGCGACGGCGACCTGGGACGGCGGGCGCGGCTCGCTGGCGGCACGGCCGCGACGGCTAGCCGGAGGCGGAGCACCAGATTTCACAAAAATTAAAAATTTTGTTTTCGGTGTGAATTGTTTGATTGTCTGATTTGTTTGTGGTGTTTCCATCCCCGATTTATCAATCGGCGATTATTTTCCCCCCTCTTATCTCGTACCGGACGGAGACAGACCCTTGCCACCCTGACACTCGATATTTGCGACACCGGGTTTCGCCCGATCACCGTCGCGAAAAACGCACGAGACCAGCCGCAGCCAACGGAACGGAAAACCCCGTTTAATAAGTAAACGGGATATTTTTATAGCGCGCAGGAAAGTGTTCTCAGGACGGTTCCAGCGCGAGATGAACGCCGCCGGCTCGACGCGCTGATCGCGCAGTTCGAAGTTTTACCCGAATCGTAGGTCCTGCGGACCCCCGCCGGTCAGAAACGTAAACACCGCGCGAGAGAGAGAAAAACCGGGGATGTTTTTGCAAACTGCCAGCCACCTGGGCTATATAAAGACCACCACACTCCCACCCCTTTCTAGGGTTTCCCTAGCCAAAAATTGCAGCCACCCCCCTCCACTTTGCCCCATTTTTCTCCCAAAAAACCCCAGATCCGAAAACCCTAATCCCAGGCGATTATGGCCGTCAGATCGTGAGATCTGCGGCTCAGAGGCTGCCACGTCGCCCCGGCCTCTCTCCCAGCCGTTTCGTGCCCCGCCGCTCCCGTGGAGGCCGCTGAGCCGCCTCAGCCTCGCCTCCGCCGTGCCGCGCCGCGCGCCGGTGTGCTGTCGCCGGCAGCCACTCCGGCGAGCCGCCGCGTCCAGGTCGCCTCCCTGCGATCTGTCTCCTCGCCTTCCCCTTCCTCCTCCTCCTCTAATCCTCTCTCTCTCTACCAGCAATGGCAGCCCCTCCATTGGAACCCGAAGAAGCTCGCACGCCCCCGCCGACCTGGACTAGCCGCCGGCCACGAGATCCTCCGATGACCGCCGCCTCCCCTGTATCCATCCTCGCGTCGCGCCCCTCCTTGCGTCCTCTGCCTCCTCCCGCAACGGCCGCTTCCGGCGAGCTGCCAGTGGAGAGCGCCGCCACGGCCAAGTCCCGATCCAGCTTCCCCGTCCCTGGCCGTTTCATCCAAGGTGGGCCGGCCGCCTCCCCTATCCCCCGCGGCCCACGTGGGCTGCCTCCAGCGCCCGCGGCCCAAGTCCCTCCAGCCGGCCCCTCCTGCCAGATATGCCGAGCCCGTAGGGTGAGGCCCTCTTTTTTTTATGTTATGTTTTTTTTCTTTTATCTGTTATTTGGCAGATTGTGTAGTTTTTTGTGCGAGTGCTATAACTTTTAACGGTAACTCGGATCGCGGCGCTTTAAACATGAAAGTTGCTTAGAATTTTGTGTAGATTAATAAAATGTGCTCTTTTGCTATGTTTGACTTTGTTTACATGTTGTTTACCTATTATTTACATTGCATGCCACTCTAAACTGTAATTGCAATAACTTTTTATCCGTTGCTCCGATAAAAATGTTTCTTATATGTAACTTGACTAGAATTGCATGTAGATTGTGTTTATGCTATTCTTGCTTGCTAAATAAAATAATAAAAATATATTTAGGAAAGAACAGTACCAAATTCCATTTTTATCGTGGGGTCCGCAATAGTTTGCCATGTCTAGGATTTCACCCCACTTAAATTGACTAGCTTAGCTAGTTTATTTTATGCTTCACCTCTTGTCATGTTTGTGTGCTATGACATGCTTGAGTGAGATGCCATGTAAACAACCTTTGCTCATCTTGTGTAGCTAAGTAACTTTAACCATCATAAAACGTGCAGTACCGTCGTGTGTGACGAATACTCCACTTAACATGTTAGTAACTGCTCTCGACGGTAGGTGCGATGTCTCGTGTTGCTTTCTTGTTGATGCTTGGTCGTGTTTGCTTCGTAGTAATAGATGCTTGCTCGTCGATTGCCTTTTACAGTGTTTCCTTCTTGTGTGCTTCCGCGGGTACCTCTCGGAGACGATGCGAGCTTGCGATCAACTACACCTTCGGAACCCGACTTATCAACAGGCAAGGACTATACACTACTTATGACCCATTCTATTTCAACCAGCGGTTTGCATGCTAGTCTAGGATAGGTTCGATGTTTGATCCTACCACATGTTTACAGCCTCTTTCAAACCGATACAGCCATGTCCCCTCCCAGCAAACCATGTACTGCTATGTTACTATTGCTCGTTTCTCATCCCCTGCTTAGTATGCATGCTTAGGATGCTACGATGTTACCCTATTACTCCTTGGTTTGGGATATCACATTATTATATTGTTGTTGATGATTTGATTATTATAATGTTACTATATTCGACGAAGGATGGAAGGTCTAGGCTATCCCGCCCCGACGTTTTGTTCCATTCGAGTCACATAGGACCCGAGTTCCGGGTATTGGTTCTAAGACTGAGTGTTCCTAACCGCGTGTGGGATTTTATGGGGTCCCCTTTTCTTACCTACCTAGCTTCAAACATTTCTAGTGGTGGCCCAAGCTGATTTACCATTTGAAGTCGTGTGTGTGCTGGTCGGCCGCCAGTTGTTTACAAACCAACCCGGACCAGTGAGGACATAGTTCCCTTGTTGGCCCACCTTGTCCGGCTGAGGACCCGGTTTCCCATGTGTGATTAACCGGCTATCCAAACCTGCGACAGACGATAGAGACCGATTCGAGAGTGCGGCCGGATTTTGAGTTGGGTGTCGACTCACCGGGGGCCACCCGGATTTGTTCGTTGTTAGTTAGAGGGACATGTCGTTTCGGGTCTCTTGGAACTAAATCATAAAATGGTTGCATGTGATGGGTAGCAACTGAGAGAGATGGGCGTGCGTGTGGAGCCTTGTAATGGGCAGTTGGTACACCCCTGCAGGGTTAAATCTTTTCGAGAAGCCGTGTCCACGGTTATGGACGACTTGAGACCTACTCCATGTTCATAGACAACAACAACTGAGTAATCTTAATATAACTTGATCAATGTGTGTGTGCCTTGACTGCTTCTTCTTCGTCGGGATGCGAAGAGGAGGACAAGGATAGGATAGGTGTTATGATTGCGTAAGTAGTTGGTAGCAAGACTTGTTGGATGCGATTCCTCATCGAATGCTTGGCTTCTTACCTTACTCTCTAGATCGTTAGCCACTTCATAAATTCTAGTGCGGCAGCAACCTCACCACTTACCCCATCCTTACCGTAAACTACTAGTTGTCCTAGAATGACGAGTGATGAAGTCTTTGCTGGGTCAGATGACCACTACAGTTGGATGTTGAGTACTTTTGTACTCATGATTCTACCCCCAAACTATTTTAAGGTTCGTGATCGACAACAGGTATGGTGATCGACGTTTCACGCGGAGACTCGACGACGACTAGTTAGGCGAATCCCGGCGGAGGGCCTAGACCCGTGTAGTTATGGGGATCAATGTTTTTCTCTTTGCCAGTAGGCATTTGATTGTAGTCTGTATTCAGACATGTATCTTCCGTTGTTGTATTGTATTTGAGGCAGTTGTATGCCGATTGTATGAGATGTTGTATCCTTGTATCTGTAATGTTGTGATATCATGTTGGAAATCCGGGGCATATGACTTCGTCATATGTCGCGGTGGGACCGATATGTGCTTCGTCCCCGGATCTGGATGGAAACATCTAGATCTGGAACAGTACCGCATATCGGGCCTTACACGTTCCCTCTTCTCTCCACTAGCTTTTGCATGCACCTAATAGTATTCGTGGAAACTAGTCCATATTTAATATGTGTAAAACACTTATTGGTAAAAAGGAACAAATTACATAGAAAATGGGTATTCATCTTGGTTCCGCTGCGATTCATAAGGACCCTAACACACCGGAACTGAGGGAGTATTTTAAAACAGTTAAAACGTGTTTGAGTAAATTTTAAGGCAACATCTCAACAGTTTTCCATGGTCATGCATGCTCCTCGTTGCCGAAAAAGTTTTTAGGCAGCAGCCCAGCTACCGTAAATATGCAGCACTTGTTTCCTTTTTTGGGTTACCTAAAAACCAACTTCTCCTTCGATCATGTTTTGGGCAGCTGTTGAAGATGTATTTTGTATGAAATTGTTTTAGAAAACATCAACTGTTGCATATTATACATCTATTTTTGAAGATACCCTAACTTCTTTATGTTCAGAAATTCTGTTTTTTCATGCGCCGTGCAAGCAAGTCCTCCCATCTAGTTTTAATTAGTAGTAGCTCATATGTGTTTATTGATTCCGACGGAGGTGGTTGATATTTCCTAGATATCTTATGAACGTTTTTTAGGGTTTTATGACAGCGGGGGGAACCCCACTACCTTTAAATTAATAAAAGAATGGGTTACAGGGGAACAGAGAAATTACATGGGGGTATGGGGGATGGGGTACAAGAAAGAGAGAGGAAGAAAAGAAAACAAGACAAGTAGGGGAAAGAGAGAGGGAGAGGCAAACTAAGTCAAATCTTGTACAATCTGGGAGATAAAAATCTCGAGCCTATCACTAGTCATGTGCCTAAGCATCTCAAAGTCAACCTTAAGCCGCACAGTCCAGGAGTCAACAGTTGGCAGGATCCCATGCTTGTTGTTTCTTTACTTCCAAATGCTCCACGCAGCCACCACAAAAACTTCCATGAACATGGGACCAGTCCAACCACCTTTTCCCCCATGAGGTGCTCAACCGTTTCCCCCGGAGAAGGCACACACAGCAGACAGCCATAGTCATCGTTTTGGAGGACCATATGTCTCCTTCTCAGCATATTACGCATGCTTAAGCGATCGTCTAGCAAGAGCCACACAAAAACTTTCCACTTGTTAGTGCATTTGGATTTCCAGCTCAAAGGGAACACATCATCCACCTGTACTTCTCTGAAACAGTGCAGGTAATAGTCTCTGGAGGTTAACCTCGCCCATCCCCAAATGCCCTTCACACGTCCCGAGCTCCAGCATCTAGAGAGACCTCCACAGTACTGGATTGTAGGTCTGACAACTCTCGCCTGGCTGGGACCGAGAGCGGCTAGGAGAATTTTTTCCCTAAGGTAGAAGCAGACAGAAGATGTTGGACCGAAACGTCCTCATTCAGAGCAAACGAATACAGTCTGGGGTGGGAATCATAAACCACATCACGCAGCCAGAGGTCTTTCCAGAAGACGGCCGTGTATCCATCCCAAACCTCGATAGTGGTGACAGCTCTATAGACCGAAGAGAGTTGCGTCACATCCTTGAGCCAAAAGGATCCGCACGCTGCCACAATATGCGGAACACGTCGGTCATAGTGAGTATGCCAAACCAATTCCACCCAAGGGGTGTCATGCTTGTTATACAGCTTGTGAAACTGCTTGAGAAGCAGCCCCTGGTTTTGAAGGGGAAGATCTGTGACGCCCCCAAAATCAATCCGTGTACAGTAATCATACACGCAGGGTACACGGCTGAGATTAGGGTGCCACGGTGAGAATATCACAGCACAACACTAAACACAAAAGGATAAACCAATATGTTACAAGATACGGGGTCACACGGACCCGAATACATAAGTTATACAAGCCATAATATCTGAGTACAGACATAGTTAGTCAAGTTTTGCCTTAAGAAGGCTAGCACAAATAACATCAGAGATACAGATCGAAAAGGCAAGGCCTCCTGCCTGGGAGCCTCCGAAACTACTCCTGGTCCTAGTCAGCGGGGGTCTCGACGTAGTAGTATCCGCCTCCGGGGTACTCCTGCTCCTGGGCTCCAACGTCGACTGCAGCGGCCGATCAGGCAAAACATAAAGGGGGAAATAAAGCAAAGGTGAGTATCTAGCATACCCGCGAGTCTTACGTCCGCTACTAAGCATTATGCATTTGTATCAACGGAAAGGGGAGGCTGTATATAGTGGACTGCAAGATAGAAATCAGAATAAGGATAAGAAGCTAGGCCTATCGAAGACTAGCATCTTCCGACGATGTCTTGCAGCATGAGGTAAGAATCAGCCAACAGTTTATATAAAACAATAAAATAACAATGAAGCAGAAGTTGCTGCAACATTGTATAATAGTAAGTTGTAATGATTAATAATAATAATGCCTCCGAGTTCCCTTCCTCGACTCCCTGCGAGGAAGAAGACCCGGAACCATACAGTTTAATAGTAATAGTTTCTAGTGGTAAGATCCAGCTTCAGCATAAAGCGTCCTGTTACCATGGACACGGCTATTCGAATAGATTAATCTTCCCTGCAGGGGTGCACTGGCGTGACTCTACGACGCTCGGATCTCCAGGGTGGCGGGAACCTTGTTAGGGAACGCTCCACCAAAGCTATCCGACACAAAGTAGCCCATCCTTCGGCAATCAACAGAGAGGTCATCCGCCGGACTATATCCTTTGTACGCCGGGCTTTGGACCCTAACCCGAACGTACTCATGCACGGTGCGTGACTGGCCGGTGAAGCAAAATCAAAGCAAACACAAATACACCGCTCGAGCAAGAGAAGACAACACCACTTCCCGGCAATCAGCCCGCGATACTGCTGACGTCTGAAGACCCTCGAACGAGACTACGATGCAGGGGAGCCCACACTCCTCGTCCCACGTGTAGGTAGTGCGTACAAGCCAAAAGGCTACTCAAGACATCCGCCGAACCATTTAGCATTTTAATTAACCTGCGTGACAACCGTTATCGTTGCCTTGACTTAACCGACCCGCGGTCAATATCAGCAGTCTGGTCCACCAGTACATCGGTGTCTGCCCTGTTGTCCCACCAAGTCACTGCGGTTACCAACAAGGTGAACCGTCTCCTTACCTTGTCTCGTGTTTGCTCTTGGTAGAGCTCGACTTTTCGTAGTTTGGTAACTCTCGCGAGATACGAGCAGGGGCCAAGCACGCCAGTAACGTCGGTCGTACCCTCCCTGTCGTTACCGACGATATACCGCTCGCGGGCACCGTTGGGTCGCCCGACTTCTTACCTTTAAGGACAACCGCTGTCCAGGACCCTATGGCGGCAAGACAAAGTCATCCTCGAGTGGAGTACAAGGATTACTCCTGGATAGCTCACACTTGAGGTGACTAGGCATAACCCAGATAGGGGCCTTTGGCGGTGTCTGCTTTCTTCCGTACCTGCAACAGTTATATATTGTATCCGTGTTCACTCCCCTGAGTGATCACGTCCCGCTATCTAGTCCTAGCTAACGATGCGCAGGGTTCACTGCTGAATAATGCATAAATATAATAGGCAGCATAGGATAAAGGAGGTACATCAAGGGGCAACAAAATCAGGCTATGCAATTGAATAGGATTGTAATCGTAGCAGCAGTAGTAACAATGCCTAGTGCAAGAAAGTACGGAAAGGTAGGCGATATCTGGGGAAGAGAATGGCTCTGCTTTCCTGGAAGCTCGACGGTAGGGGCAGGGTCGTCGACGAAGTAGTCGTACCCGGCGGCGGTGTGGTCGACGGTAGCAGCGGGGTCTATCGGAGAATAAAGGGGGAGAAACAGTAAATACAAAGCAAGCATAAACAAACAGATGAGTAGCATGGCGTATGCAATGTTAACGGTGTTCTAACGCAGTGCAATGTACGTTGCTCGAAGCGGGAATTCATCCGGGGATGAACGGCCAGCTCCGAGTGATTATCGGACAAGGTGTCCGGAGAGGGGGGAAGGATCAAGCCGGAGGTGTCGTGGGTACCGGACAAACATAAGGGGGTGTATCCGTGCTAGTTAATCTATTCTGAGAAACATTCGTGTTCGGAATAAATTCATCTGGGCACTCTAACAGTATCGGACAGTTTATCGGACAGACGGTCCGAAGGGGAAGGTTCGATGTTCGTTGTGTTAGAGGGGTGTGATAGACATACGGATAGCGTATTCGTATTCGTTATATTTTTATGATCAATTTTCATGTATAAAGTTTTTGAATCTGAGTTACGGTTTAACAGATATTGAATTTCCAAGTTTAAATCATTTTTAAAAGAATTTCTGAATTTCTTTTAATATTAAATCCAACATTATCCACAGAGGGGGTAGACCAGGTCAAACTGACCAGTGGGTCCCACTGGTCAGCCTCACAGTTAATAAAAATGGTTTTATTAATTCTAAAAATCCAGTGGACCCACATGTCATACATTAGTTAACTGACTAATTCATTTTAATTAAATTAATTACAGGTGGGGCCCAAGTGTCATTGACCTAATTTAAACCAACAGTTTTCTTTTATATTTAACAGGCAGTGGCCCCACCTATCATAGGGGGTTATTAAAAATCATTTTTTTATATATAACTTAACAGGGGGGTTAGTTGTTTAACTGGGGGGTTAACCAGGGGGTTAATTAGCCACGGCTAATCAACTCGTCGGCGGTGGCCTACAGTGGCGACGGCGAGGCCACTGCGGCCAGCCCGGCGGACAAAACGCGAGCAGAGGGGGAGGGGCCGAACGGGGCGAGCTCCCCGCACCCACTGGTTAGGCTAGGGCGCTTAGGGGGGGGCCGGAGCCGAGCTCCCCGTCCTCAATGGCGGGAGCGGGCTCGGCCTCTACGGCGACGGCGAGCACGGCGGGAGAAGGGGAGGATCCAGAGGGCGGGGACGGGCGCTCACAGTGGCGCGTAGCCGTAGAGTGGGCTCGGGGAGGGGCGGTTGTAGCAACGGCGACGAACTCGGTGGAGAAGCTCGACGACGGCCGACGGGAAGACGAGCTCGATTCGCGGCCTAGAGAGGAGCCCGGCGACGATGGGAATCTCAGGGCGACGCTGCCGTCCACGGGGCACGTGCTGGGCACGCCGGGGAGGTCCCCCGACGCCGGTGGCCACGGGCACTCACGCGGCGGCGGCCATGACGGTCACGGGCGCGAGCGGGATGCGGGTGGGGGGGGAGGGGAACGCAGACGCGGCGGCGAGGGAGGGGTAGAATGGGGGCGCTAGGGTTCTCGCCGGGGGCCGCCACACTTGTAGTCGCCGGCCAGCCGCTGGATTTGCGCCACGGAGGGGAGTCGCGGCCGTGGCAGCGGGGATGGGTGCCACAGTGCTCTGCTCTCCCCTGTAGCGAGAGGAAGGGGATGGCCCCAAGTGGGCTGGGGTGGGCTGGTGGCCCAGGGGGTTGGAGGGGGTGGGCCTCGCCCATGGGGTAGATTAGGTTGGGTTTTATTTTTCTTTTTCTTCTCTGTTTAATTTCTTTTGCATTTCTTTTTATAGTCTTAGGCATTTTTGTAAAATATGGGATGTGTCCCATATTTATTGTTACACCATATATCACTGCCACAAAAATATTGGGCAATAATAAAAGTCATTTAATATTTCAATTAAATATTAAATGATTCAAATAGGGTTTTTGGCCACTGTTTTGATTTGTTTAGAATTATTTAGAGAATAGTAAAATCTCCAACTTGGTGATACATGCTCCAGTGAATTTTAGGGATTTAATAAAAGTGGTAGCACAATTTTTGGACCAAGTTTATTTTGCACATTGTTTTTAATATTCCACCAAAGGGCAGTTTGAGCAATTGATTTGATTTCAAAATAAAATGGTTTGGACTTTGTTATTGATCCACGATGATCAAGGCCCAAGGTTCATATGGCTTGCAACAATATCAAAGGAGAATTTGAATTTGAACTGAACCAGTTGATCAAACAAAATTTTGAACAGTAGTTATCAACAGTAATAGTGATTACTGTTTACTAACAGTGAGAGTGTTACAAATCTCCCCCACTACAAGAATTCTCGTCCCGATAATTTAGGTGGTAGAGGGGAAAAGATCGGGGTATTCATCGCGGAGACGATCTTTGCGTTCCCAAGTGGCTTCAGCTTCAGAATGATTCGACCACTGAACTTTGAGAAACTGGGTCGTCTTGTTGCGGGTTCGGCGTTCAGACTGATCAAGAATACGACTCGGGTGCTCTTGATAAGTCAA
The DNA here is from genome assembly GCA_950022295.1 of Bromus sterilis. Lineage (NCBI taxonomy): Eukaryota > Viridiplantae > Streptophyta > Magnoliopsida > Poales > Poaceae > Bromus > Bromus sterilis. Next base: position 285,012,343 of record OX465597.1, read on the forward strand.
GTCTTGCTGCAGTTCAATCAGATCATGATCCACTTCACGAATAGGGTCCTTGAAGCAGCGTCGGAGTTGCGACACGTGGAATACATCGTGGACTTGAGAGAGCTACGACGGCAATTCCAAACGATAGGCCACTGGGCCACTCCTGGAAAGAATACGGAACGGGCCAATGTAGCGAGGAGCTAGCTTGCCTTTGATCCCGAAGCGGTGAGTGCCTCTCATGGGAGTGACACGGAGGTACGCGTATTCACCAGGTTGATAGACCATTTCCTTGTGCTTGCGGTCGTAGTTGCTTTTCTGGCGGGACTGAGCAGCTTTCAAGTGTTCACAAATAACGCGAACCTGATCTTCAGCGTGCTGTATGATGTCCGGACCAATGAGAGTTTGTTCTCGAGTTTCTGACCAATTCAGAGGGGTTCGACACTTACGTCCATAGAGAACTTCAAAGGGTGCCATCTTCAGACTAGCTTGATAGCTATTATTATACGAGAATTCAGCAAATGGAAGAGATTCCTCCCATTTCTTACCGAATGAGATGATACAAGCTCGAAGCATATCTTCAAGCACTTGATTAACTCGTTTGACTTGTCCTTGCGACTGGGGGTGATAAGCGGTGCTGAAATTCAGGTGAGTGCCCATAGCTTCTTGGAAACTATCCCAAAATCTTGAGGTGAAAATACCGCCTCGGTCGGAACTGATCTCCAACGGAATACCGTGGAGCGACACGATTCTGGAAACATACAAGTTTTCCAACTGACTAGCAGAGATCGTCTCCTTGACTGGAAGAAAGTGGGCAACCTTGGAGAAGCGGTCGATGACGACAAAGATAGCATCGTGGCCTTTCTGCGACCTGGGAAAACCAGTGACGAAGTCCATCTCGATCTTGTCCCACTTCCATTCAGGAATAGAAAGCGGTTGTAGAGTTCCAGCAGGTCTTTGATGTTCTTCTTTAACACGACGACAAACGTCACACTCTTCAACATAACGAGCAATGTCTTACTTCATGTTAGACCACCAGTACCGCTGACTAATGTCTTGGTACATCTTGGTACTACGAGGGTGGATCGACAAAGGTGTATCATGAGCTTCTTTCATGACATCAGGGGCGTAATTCAGGTTTTCCTTCGCTACCAGAACCACTAAACGACCCTTGAAGTACACCGCATTATCATCATTTGCATCAATAGTGAAGAATGAGGGCTCTCTGCTGGCGACACGCCGCTTAATCTTCCAAATTTCAGAGTCATAATGTTGTACCATCTTGATGCGGGTGTCAAGGTCTGGTTTGACCACCAGGGAGTTCACATATCCCTGCGGAACAATTTCGATGTTCAGCTTGCGGAGCTCTTCATACAGAAGTGGTTGTTGTACTTGAACTTCAAGTTCACTACAGTAGGCTTTGCGACTGAGGGCATCAGCCACCACATTAGCTTTGCCAGGGGTGTAAGAAATTCCCATGTTGTAGTCGGCTATTGTCTCAAGCCATCTCTGCTGGCGGAGATTCAGATCTGGTTGAGTAAACAGGTACTTCAGACTTTGGTGGTCGGTGTAGATCTCGCAACGATTACCGACGAGATAATGTCGCCACAGCTTCAATGCATAAATTACCGCTGCCAATTCAAGATCATGTGTTGGATACTTATCTTCGTGAGCACGCAATTGACGAGAGCCATAAGCAATCACTTTGCGCTCTTGCATTAGGACACAGCCTACTCCTTGACGAGATGCGTCGCAATATATCACGAAGTCCTTCTGAGTATCAGGGGGAGCTAGCACTGGGGGAGAAGTGAGCTTGTTCTTGAGGGCTTGGAAACTTTCCTGACATTTGTCTGTCCACTCAAACTTGACGCCTTTGTGAAGCAGGTTAGTCAGAGGCCTGGCAATCTTGGAGAAGTTCTCGACGAAACGGTGGCAATAGCTGGCAAGGCCGAGGAAACTTCTGACTTGTTTGACAGTCTTGGGAGCAGTCCAGTCAAGAATAGCCTGGATACGTTCTGGGTTGACGGAAATGCCATCCTTGGAAATCACGTGACCAAGGTAGGTCACTTTAGGAAGCCAGAACTCACACTTAGAATACTTAGCGTAGAGTTTGTGTTCTCAAAGATTCTCCAGTATAAGGCGAAGATGTTCAGCATGCTCCCCTTTATTCTTGGAGTATATTAAGATATCGTCCAGATAAACCACGACAAACTTGTCGAGGTATTCCATGAATATATAATTCATCAATCGGGAGAAAGTGGTTGGAGCATTCGTCAAGCCAAAGGACATGACAGTGTACTCGTATGAACCATAGCGCGTAATGAAAGCGGTCTTCGGAATGTCCTCTTCACGGATCCGGATTTGATGGTAACCCAACCTCAAGTCGAGTTTCGAAAACACCGTGGATCCAGCAAGTTGATCATACAGATCGTTGATCCGGGGAAGCGGATATTTGTTCTGGATGGTGGCTTGGTTGATGGGTCGGTAATCTTGGACCAAACGATTTGTTCCATCGCTCTTCTTAACAAAGAGCGAAGGTGCTCCCCAAGAAGAGGAACTTGGGCGAATGAATCCTTTGTGAAGTGCTTCGTCGATCTCCTTCTTCAGTTCAAGGAGGTGGTGAGGTGGCATCTTATAGGGACGCTTGGCAATAGGGACGGTGCCGGGTTTCAGGTCGATGACAAATTCAACCTCACGGATCGGGGGTATTCCCGGGAGTTCTTCTGGGAAGACGTCGGGAAAATCACGAACGACTGGAACGTTCTCAATCCCGTCAAGAGGTGAGACATTCAGAGCATTCATCATATAGATATGCGTTTCAGCATCACGGGTAATCCGGGTGGTGTGGTTAACAATCTCGCCGGAGGGGTGAAAAATTTGGACAGAACTGGTGCCACAATAAAGTGCGGCATCGTGGACTTTCAACCAATCCATGCCCAGAATGAGGTCTATGGTGGAAGACTTCAGGAGGATGGGAGAAGCAAGGAACTCAATTCCTTCAATTTCGACGATGGTTTTGGGCACTATCTTGGAGGTGTGGCAATGGCCTATCGGAGTGCGTACAACCATCGGTGGATCCATCTTTTCTACCATGAAGTTATGCGACAATGCAAATGCTTCCGACATGAATGAATGTGATGCTCCTGTATCAAATAAAACAGTAGCAGGTACTGAATTAACAAGTAGGGTACCCATCACGGTAGCAGGTTGCTCCTGAGCTTCTTCGACATTAATGTTGTAAGCATGTCCGCGAGTGTGAGAAGAAGACCCAGTGTTATAGTTGGGGGTCCTGTTGTTGCCACGGCCATTTCCATGGCCAGCAGGGTGAACTACCAGTTGATTCTGTCGTTGAGGGCAGTCTCTAGAAAAGTGACCTGGCTGATGGCACTTGAAGCACAAGCCATCTTGAGGACGGAGGGGTGCAGTCTCAGTCTTCGGCTGTCTCGGCGGGGGCGGAGGAAGACGAGGTGCAACATACGACGGCCTTGGTGCAGGGGCAGGTGGACGATACACACTGTGTGGAATCCAAACGCGTTGCTTCTGTGCTGTGCCCGAAGATGAGCCAGCATCACGGGGGCGATTCGGCGAACCACCGAACTTAAGCTAAGCGGTCTCGAGAGTGATAGTCTGGTTCACCATGGTGGCGAAGTCGGGGAAGACGTGCAAAGCCAGTGCAAGCTGGAGATCTGGGTTGAGTCCATCACGGAACTTCTCTTGCCTACTTGCATCATTGGGGAGGTCACTTGCAGCATAGCGGGAGAGGCGGAGGAATTCCCTCTGATATGCCTCGATAGTTTTGTTGCCCTGAACGAGGTTGCGGAACTCGGCCTTCATACGGTTCATAATCGCCTGGGGGACATAACGAGCACGGAAGGTAGTCTTGAAGTCATTCCCGGTGACGACAGTCCCTTCAACTAGCGAGGCCTTGTAGGTGTCCCACCATTGAGCAGCGGGGCCACGCATGAAATAGGACGCAAAGTTGACGTAATCACCAGCGCTCACATTAGCGAACTCCAACTGATGGTTGATGTCATGAAGCCAATCATCAGCATCCAGCGGCTGTTCAGGTTGGTGGAAGAGAGGGGGATTGAGACGCATGAAATCCCGCAGAGTAACCACAGGCGGTTGGTTGTGGTGCTGGTTCTGGTTCTTATTCTGGTTCTGGAGCTGATCTATGACTCCTTGCATAAACACCTGGTTCATCTGAAACTGCTGCATCATCGCGGCCATGTAGTCCGGCGGCGGAGGTGGATCGTTGGCACCACGACCACGACCACGACCACCACGACCATCCATCCTGCTAGAATTTAACAGGGGTATTTCAGCGATGAACATTTATCGAGATACCGGAAACGAGTAATAGGTAAAGCGACAACAAAGAGGAGGCGCGGATATATAGGAGTAGTCATATAAGACATACACATCCACACATAGAATCAATCGAAAATCGGGCAGCGTAACGTCGTAGAAATTAAGGAAAAAGGACACACTAGGCGGCGCGCAGACTGCGGTAAGGATTACACGACGCGACATAGATTCCACTATGTCAATCACGCCGCAAGAAAACTGTTGGCCACAGGAGTTAATGCCAGAGGACGCGCGGCCTGCCCAGAATGAGAATGGGATCCGCGGTCCGGGACCTGGGGTAGAACTCCTGCGACACGACTCAATCAATGGGGTAGCACCAAAACGCCGGATGGAATCAAGAGAAAGTGATCCTAATGTCAAAGTTTGTAAAACTTACCAGCAAGGATAAGAGAGCAGATTCCCAGAGCATAGGTAAGGAGAAAAGGATCCTAATACCATAGATATCACATGTAGTGACATCGATGTGGGCCCGTAAGCCAAACATTAAGTTAGCAAAATAGTTTTTCAAAGTCTAGACTCAACTTCGACCAGGTAGTGGTTGGGTGGCTTCCTACAGGCAGTCGGCTCTGATACCAACTTGTGACGCCCCCAAAATCAATCTGTGTACAGTAATCATACACGCAGGGTACACGGCTGAGATTAGGGTGCCACGGTGAGAATATCACAGCACAACACTAAACACAAAAGGATAAACCAATATGTTACAAGATACGGGGTCACACGGACCCGAATACATAAGTTATACAAGCCATAATATCTGAGTACAGACATAGTTCGTCAAGTTTTGCCTTAAGAAGGTTAGCACAAATAACATCAGAGATACAGATCGAAAAGGCAAGGCCTCCTGCCTGGGAGCCTCCGAAACTACTCCTGGTCCTGGTCAGCGGGGGTCTCGACGTAGTAGTATCCGCCTCCGGGGTACTCCTGCTCCTGGGCTCCAAAGTCGACTGCAGCGGCCGATCAGGCAAAACATAAAGGGGGAAATAAAGCAAAGGTGAGTATCTAGCATACCCGCGAGTCTTACGTCCGCTACTAAGCATTATGCATTTGTATCAACGGAAAGGGGAGGCTTTATATAGTGGACTGCAAGATAGAAATCAGAATAAGGATAAGAAGCTAGGCCTATCGAAGACTAGCATCTTCCGACGATGTCTTGCAGCATGAGGAAAGAATCAGCCAACAGTTTATATAAAACAATAAAGTAACAATGAAGCAGTAGTTGCTGCAACATTGTATAATAGTAAGTTGTAATGATTAATAATAATAATGCCTCCGAGTTCCCTTCCTCGACTCCCTGCGAGGAAGAAGACCCGGAACCATACAGTTTAATAGTAATAGTTTATAGTGGTAAGATCCAGCTTCAGCATAAAGCGTCCTGTTACCGTGGACATGGCTATTCGAATAGATTAATCTTCCCTGCAGGGGTGCACTGGCGTGACTCTACGACGCTCGGATCTCCAGGGTGGCGGGAACCTTGTTAGGGAACGCTCCACCAAAGCTATCCGACACAAAGTAGCCCATCCTTCGGCAATCAACAAAGTGGTCATCCGTCGGACTATATCCTATGTACGTCGGGCTTTGGACCCTAACCCGAACGTACTCCTTCACGGTGCGTGACTGTCCGGTGAAGCAAAATCAAAGCAAACACAAATACACCGCTCGAGCAAGAGAAGACAACACCACTTCCCGGCAATCAGCCCGCAATACTGCTGACGTCTGAAGACCCTCGAACGATAATACGATGCAGGGGAGCCCACACTCCTCGTCCCACGTGTAGGTAGTGCGTACAATCCAAAAGGCTACTCAAGACATCCGCCGAACCATTTAGAATTTTAATTAACCTGCGTGACAACCGTTATCATTGCCTCGACTTAACCGACCCGTGGTCAACGTCAGCAGTCAGGTCCACCAGTACATCGGTGCCTGCCCTGTCGTCCCACCAAGTCACTGCGGTTACCAACAAGTTGAACCGTCTCCTTACCTTGTCTCGCGTTTGCTCTTGGTAGAGCTCGACTTTTCGTAGTTTGGTAACTCTCGCGAGATACGAGCAGGGGCCAAGCACGCCAGTAACGTCGGTCGTACCCTCCCTGTCGTTCCCGACGATATACCGCTCGCGGGGACCGTTGGGTCGCCCGACTTCTTACCTTTAAGGACAACCGCTGTCCAGGACCCTATGGCGGAAAGACAAAGTCAGCCTCGAGTGGAGTACAAGGATTACTCCTGGATAGCTCATACTTGAGGTGACTAGGCATAACCCAGATAGGGGCCTTTGGCGGTGTCTGCTTTGTTCCGTACCTGCAATAGTTATATATTGTATCCGTGTTCACTCCTCTGAGTGATCACGTCCCGCTATCTAGTCCTAGCTAACAATGCGCAGGGTTCACTGCTGAATAATGCATAAATATAATAGGCAGCATAGGATAAAGGAGGTACATCAAGGGGCGACAAAATCAGGCTATGCAATTGAATAGGATTGTAATCGTAGCAGCAGCAGGAACAATGCCTAGTGCAAGAAAGTACGGAAAGGTAGGCGATATCTGGGAAAGAGAATGGCTCTTCTTGCCTGGAAGCTCGACGGTAGGGGCAGGGTCGTCGACGAAGTAGTCGTACCCGGCGGCGGTGTAGTCAGCGGTAGCAGCGGGGTCTACCGGAGAATAAAGGGGGGAGAAACAGTAAATACAAAGCAAGCATAAACAAACAGATGAATAGCATGGCGTATGCAATGTTAACGGTGTTCTAACGCAGTGCAATGTACGTTGCTCAGAGCGGGAATTCATCCGGGGATGAACGGCCAGCTCCGGGTGATTATCGGACAAGGTGTCCGGAGGGGGGGAAGGATCAAGCCGGAGGTGTCGTGGGTACCGGAAAAACATAAGGGGGGTGTATCTGTGCTAGTTGATCTATTCTGAGAAACATTCGTGTTCGGAATAAATTCATCCGGGCACTCTAACAGTTTCGGACAGTTTATCGGACAGACGGTTCGAAGGGGGGCGGTTCGATGTTCGTTGTGTTAGAGGGGTGTGATAGACATACGGATAGCGTATTCGTATTCGTTATATTTTTCTGATCAATTTTCATGTATAAAGTTTTTGAATCTGAGTTACGGTTTAACAGATATTGTATTTCCAAGTTTAAATCATTTTTAAAAGAATTTCTGAATTTCTTTTAATATTAAATCCAACATTATCCACAGAGGGGGTTGACCAGGTCAAACTGACCAGTGGGTCCCACTGGTCAGCCTCACAGTTAATAAAAATGGTTTTATTAATTCTAAAAATCAAGTGGACCCACATGTCATACACTGGTTAATTGACTAATTCATTTTAATTAAATTAATTATAGGTGGGGCCCATGTGTCATTGACCTAATTTAAACCAACAGTTTTCTTTTATATTTAACAGGCAGTGGCCCCACCTGTCATAGGGGGGTTATTAAAAATCCTTTTTTATATATATATAACTTAACAGGGGGGTTAGTTGTTTAACTGGGGGGGGGGGGGGTTAACCAGGGGGTTAATTAGCCACGGCTAATCAACTCGCCGGCAGTGGCCTACAGTGGTGACGGCGAGGCCATTGCGGGCAGCCCGGCGGCCAAAACGCGAGCGGAGGGGGAGGGGCCGAACGGGGTGAGCTCCTCGCACCCACTGGTGAGGCTAGGGCGCTTAGGGGGCGCCGGAGCCGAGCTCCCCATCCTCAATGGCGGGGGCGGGCTCGGCCTCTACGGCGACGGCGAGCACGGCGGGATAAGGGGAGGATCCAGAGGGCGGGGACGGGCACTCACAGTGGCGCATAGCCGTAGAGTGGGCTCGGGGAGGGGCGGTTGTAGCAACGGCGACGAACTCGATGGAGAAGCTCGACGACGGCCGACGGGAAGACGAGCTCGATTCGCGGCCTGGAGAGGAGCCCGACGACGATGGGAATCTCAGGGCGACGCTGCCGTCCACGGGGCACGTACTGGGCACGCCGGGGAGGTCCCCCGACGCCGGTGTCCACGGGCACTCACGAGGCGGCGGCCATGACGGTCACGGGCGCGAGCGGGATGCGGGTGGGGGGAGGGGAACGCAGACGCGGCGGTGAGGGAGGGGGGAGAATGGGGGCGCTAGGGTTCTCGCCGGGGGGCCGCCACACTTGTAGTCACCGGCCAGCCGCTGGATTTGCGCCACGGAGGGGAGTCGCGGCCGTGGCAGCGGGGATGGGTGCCACGGTGCTCTGCTCTCCCCTGTAGCGAGAGGAAGGGGATGGCCCCAAGTGGGCTGGGGTGGGCTGGTGGCCGAGGGGGGTTGGACGGGGTGGGCCTCGCCCATGGGGTAGATTAGGTTGGGTTTTATTTTTCTTTTTCTTCTCTGTTTAATTTCTTTTGCATTTCTTTTTATAGTCTTAGGCATTTTTGTAAAATATGGGATGTGTCCCATATTTATTGTTACACCATGTATCACTGCCACAAAAAGATTGGGCAATAATAAAAGTCATTTAATATTTCAATTAAATATTAAATGATTCAAATAGGGTATTTGGCCACTGTTTTGATTTGTTTAGAATTATTTAGAGAATAGTAAAATCTCCAACTTGGTGATACATGCTCCAGTGAATTTTAGGGATTTAATAAAAGTGGTAGCACAATTTTTGGACCAAGTTTATTTTGCACATTGTTTTTAATATTCCACCAAAGGGCAGCTTGAGCAATTGATTTGATTTCAAAAGAAAATGGTTTGGACTTTGTTATTGATCCACGATGATCAAGGCCCAAGGTTCATATGGCTTGCAACAATATCAAAGGAGAATTTGAATTTTAACTGAACCAGTTGATCAAACAAAATTTTGAACAGTAGTTATCAACAGTAACAGTGATTAATGTTTACATACAGTGAGAGTGTTACAAGATCGATCACACCCAGTCCTCCTTTTGGTTTCGGCCTACAGACGATCGACCAGGCAACCGGAGAGAACATCCTTGGGTCTCCATTCTCATCTTTTTTGGACCAGAGACAACGCCTACGTAGATTGTTGATGCGCGAGAGATGATAACGGCTTCTCGCCCTTCGTTGGTTACCCCAATGGAAGGTGAGATGTAGATAGCGGCAAATTTCCCTTGGCAAAGATACCAAGGTTGAGATCGAACCAGGAGGACTCCAACTACGACAAGTAGGTGGTAAAGTGAACAATGGCGCCAATCACAACTCAAGGTTGCTTACTTTACCTGGACCTGCACACAGATACAAATAACTTTGCTCCCAACAAAGTACAGAGAGGTGGTCAATCTCTTCGGTCTTGTTGTTTACAAAGGATCAAACACAAGAGATAATAGTAGTGATAGCTACAACTAGAAAGTAAAAGCAAGAAGTAAATTGAGGGTGTAAACAGTGGTGAAAATATGGACTGGGGTCCCATGATGTTCACTAGTGATGTATCTCTCCCAAAAGACGATAAACAGCTATGCAAGGTAAACAAATTACAGCTGGGCAATTGACAAGATTACGGGGGCAAAACAATGCTAACTATGCTACAAAAGAAAGGAAGAGGCTCAAAAGCATGGGCATTACGCCAAGATAAGTAGACCGAAATCCATCTGCATCTACTACTAATCATCCACCTTGAGATATCTATCCAGAACATCTCGTTGGTATTAACTTGCAAGCCCCACCCAAAGTGTAAACCCAAAGCAACAAACAACTGCATTAAAAGAACTTTGCGTAAAGTAAACAATCCTTGCAACCGTGGTTACAAGAACCGTATTTTTTTTCCCTTGCGGCAACAGCACAAACCCTAGACTCATGTTTCTATCATGCAAGCTAGTCATCAGGGGGCATGAACCCACAATCATGCATAACGCTCCCTCTTGGAGTGACTACCTACTACTTGGACAAAGCAATAAACAGCAATGGAAAACATGCAAGAATTACTCAAGAACGCAAATATAAAAGAGAAAAACCAAATATATTACTCATCACAATCTGAACATAGTCTCATAATCCATCAGATCCCAGCAAACTCAACATACCAATGGCAGAAAGAATTACATATGTGCCTTGATCATGTAGGGCATCTCACAAGGTCTAATCCACGAAGAACAAAGAGGGGGAGAGAACATCACATAGCTACTGATCATGGACCCATGGTCCAAGGTGGACTACTCGCGGATCTTCCAGGAAGCATCCATGGTGGCGGAGAAGCTCCCAGAGCTCAATCCTCCCTCAAGCAGGGTGCCGGGAAGAGGTATTTTGGTGCTCCCGATCTTGGAAGCGCGGCGGCGGCGGAACAGAGGCGATATTGCGAAAAGGGTTCTATCTTCGGGGGTTTCTGGATGAAGGAAATATATAGGCGAAGGGGGGCAGCCAGGGGGCCATCGGGGATCCAGGTGCCCCCTGGCGCGGCCCCACCCTAGGACGTGCCCACATGGCGCCTGGAGCTCTGGTGGGTCCCCTCTGGGCCCCTTCGGGACTCTAGAAGCTTCCGTTGCGCTCATTTTTTGTATATTTTTCCCAGAATTTTCCTAGCATTTTACGTAATGAGAAAACCTGAAATAAAAAGACAACAGAAAATAGAAACTGGCACTGGGGTGCACTGAGTTAATAGGTTAGTCCAAATATGATCAAAAATGTATAAAAGTGTATCAAAAGCATAGCAATATCACCCAAAACATGCATGCAGCTAGCATAAATTATAGACACGTTTGGGACGTATCAACATCCCCAAGCTTAATTCATGCTCGTCCTCGAGTAGGTAAATGATAACAAGCATAATTTCTGTGGTGACATGCTACCAACCATAATAGAACTTTTAAGTAAAGAAAGTAAGGCATGTAATTCAATTTAGTTCATAACAAGCAAGAGTCTATATTACATTGAAAGGTGCAAGAGTTCTCGCTGTCCGTGACTCGAATGTCTCCAAATGGTGTTTGCGTGAAAGAAGTGGGGGATGGGAATACGAGAGAGAAAAATATTTATTTGTTGAGAACTCAATCTACTAATGTTTCACATTTAGTCTTCTTTGGAATCTTATCTTGACTCATCCCCGGACCACTAGCCAGGTACAGTCAAACTGATCCACTCCCTTTCGATATTTTGAGCACTCATGCAATGGATGAGCGTAAGCAAGAAAGTTGAGACTTATGATAGCAAAGAGAGATAAATGGTGGAGGAGGAAGAACAAAAGGTGTGAAAGGCGCACATCAATGAGGACAATCATAGGTGAGCGAAAGCAAAATGATAGATATGATGTGAGGAGTAGGGATTGCCATGCAACGGATGCACATACGAGCTAAGGAAAGCTCTCCCATGGAACTAGTGGGGGTGCATCCAACTTGCTTGCTCAAGAAGACCTAGAGCTAATTTGAGGAGGCTCATCATTGGAATATACAAGCCAAGTTCTATAGTGTGAAGGTCCCCACATAGCTATATGCATATATGATCATCTCCATGGAGTACAAGATATAAGAGGGAGTACGAGTGTGGATCTCTCAAAAGGAATAGTAGTTTTGCCCCCCTTCTCTCTTTTTATTTTCTTTTTCTCTTTTTTCTATATTTTTGTATTTTTTGGTGGCCTCAATGGATCTTTCTATTTAACTCTCTTTGTCCTCTTTGGGATCTTTTAATTTGTCCTCTTTGGAATCTTTTCCTCACTTAGGGGCAATACTCTATTTTACAAGGAGTATAGGAGATCTTTCACACTTTAAAAAAGTACTCAGCATAAAGAAGATGTAGCTATCATGATGTATGCAAATGTATGCCTCTGTCATTGTAGCAAGAACATGTATGACATGAAGATCAAGTCATGAGAGGATGGATGTTGCATGGCAATATATCTCGGAAAGGCTATGGAAATGCCTTGATAGGTAGGTATGGTGGCTGTTTTGAGGAAAGATATAAGGAGGTTTATGATGACAGAGCGTATCATGCAAAGGGTTTGGATGCACCGGCGAGGTAGATGCCAACTCTCGGAGTGAGAAGAGGGCAATGCACGGTACTGAAGAGGCTAGCAAATATGGGAAGGTGGAAGTGTAAACTTTCGAATACTTACATTAGTCCGTAGAACTCATGCAATTATTATCGGTAACTCTCAATCTAATCATGAGGTTCACAAAGAGACAAGTACCCCGAGGAGGAGTGTATGGGGATCCTTGCACATCCTCAACTCATGGTACGTGAGTGTACTCTAATATCCAATCCCTCCAAAGATTAGTGATCCATCTAGTAGCTAGAGTTCTCAACTAGTTTTTATAGTTTTTCGAAAATAAACACGGATTTCCCAAAATACGACATCTATCACTAATAGGCTAGATCTCTTGACACCAAAAGTTCCAACATTACGCACATCAATACCTCAAAACTATTGCAAGTTACTACTACAATTGAATAGCAACCTCAATTACCTACTTTAAGTCAAGACACAACTCAGTGCAACAAGCCTACTCTCTAAACAATATAAAAATGAAAACTCAAGAGAGTTCCAGCAACAAACTAAAAAAAAGCTCTTACAAAGATAAGCATGAAAACTAAGAGCTAAACATGACAGCAGCTACGAAAAGATAAAGAACACACAACAAAAGAAAGATAAGCATGAAAATCCTATGATGTGTTCTAGTTTAAAGTGGAGCGTGTTTTTCTCCCATAGAAAGAAAGTTGGGTTCTAACTTGTTATGAAAAGCAAGCAAAGCTAAAGAAAACTAAAAATAAAACTAAAGAGCAAGACGCTCCAAGCATAGCACATAACGCATGAAGTGATAAAAATATAGTGTAACAAAGGACGAACTGATAATTGTTAATGGAGAAGGGGATGCACGGGAGCATCCCCAAGCTTAGACGCTTGAGTCTCCTTGAATATTTCTTAGGAATGCATGGGGGCATCCCCAATCTTGAGCGTTTCACACTCCCGGATCTTCTTTCATCATCTTCCCTCGCACACTTGAAAACTCCCTTCATACATAACTGATCATAAGCTGATTAGAGAGGTTAGTACCCATAATAAAACAATTTTCCTCTACTTGAAATAAATATTTTCTTGAAGGTCTACTGTTTCTCAAGACTACCAAAAACATTTGCACAGAAAAATCTAGCGCAAGACTTCCAAAAGTGAGGAAAGGAAAAACGTGGCAGAATTTGTGAAAAACAGACCAGCGGGTAGTAAATAATTTTTTTGGGGTACTTCTGCAACTCAAATCAAAAAACTCAGAACAGAAGCCCGAAGCTAATTGTATAGAGCATGTTGTCGAAACAATTCAGATCAAAAAGATGATCTGGTGATTTATCATGATTTTTTTCGTCCAAGGACAGAATCTGTTTTCTGGACAGCATGTCACAACTTTTGAACTTTCTTGCAATCGGAGGCTAAACTTGGCACAAAGCTTGAAAATAAAGATACAATGATGTTGTTACAGTAGTAACAATCATCAAGACCACTAAAAACAGAAGTAAAAACATCTTGTGTTGCCTCCCAACAAGCGCTTTCTTTTACGCCTTTAAGCTAGGCAAGAAGAAAAAAGAAGAATCAAAGGTCACCGAAGTCATCGGAATCGTAAAAACCTTCAAATTGATCCTCAACAAGTTCATTCTTATTTTTCCTAGGAAAGAGGTACGTACCTTTTTATTTCCCACATAAGCGTATGTTCCCCTTACCTATATCAATGAATCCATTCACGACTCGGAGGAAGTCCCTTCCAAGCACTATGTTACCTTGGTTTGGCTCCATGATGAAGAAATCAACCATTGAAATCCTTTTAAGGAATGTAACTTGGAAGTCCTTTACCTTTCCCTGGATCTCATAAATATCTCCATTAGCATGTTCATGATAAGATGAAAAATTGTCCATGTTTAGTTTCCAAGAATCATAAACTATTTTTGGCATTGTAGAAACCATGGATCCAATATCACAAAAAGCAAGGAAATCTTGGTTAGAGATGCTAATTCTAACAAAAGGATCCCAATCATCATCTATCTCCAACATATCTTTCTTGTTGGGCTTAGGTTTCTACCTTCCTCAAGTCTAGAGCATCCATTCTCCTTTCAAGAGTAGCAAGTCTATCTATAACAGTATCAAAACTATGATCATAAACAAAAATAACTAGATAGACCATGAATAATATCAAGAGCTCTAGCTTCATCACACTCTAAGAAATATCCTTCGGCTATAATATCAAGAGAGTGTTTACACCACTTAAAAAGACCATGGTAAAAATTTCTGAGCACAATTTTTATAGGTATCCAGGGCATAATTCTCCTATGTGCATCAGAAATTCTGTCCCATGCCTTCCTCATATTTTCTCCATCCCTTTGATGTAAATCTAGAACTTCCGATTCCATCAAAGCACCAAGTCCTAACATGCTTGACTAAACAGAAAGGACTACTAAAATCAAGATAAATAATTTTTTTGTCATTTTTGATAAAGGACACAAAGATAAAAACTGAAAGGTAAACTAATAAGACTAAAAAGAAAAGATAAAAGATAGCGTGCAACTCCCCTATCTTGTAGAGTGGTGTCCCAGGCATCGGCGCCAGAAACTTGCTTGATGCGCGAGAGATGATAACGGCTTCTCGCCCTTCGTTGGTTACCCCAAGTGGAAGGTGAGATGTAGATAGCGGCAAATTTCCCTTGGCAAAGATACCAAGGTTTAGATCGAACCAGGAGGACTCCAACGACGACAAGTAGGTGGTAAAGTGAACAATGGAGCCGTTCACAACTAAAGGTTGCTTACTTTACCTGGACCTGCACACAGATACAAATAACTTTGCTCCCAACGAAGTACAGAGAGGTTGTCAATCTCTCTGGTCTTGTTGTTTACAAAGGATCAAACACAAGAGATAATAGTAGTGATAGCTACAACTAGAAAGTAAAAGCAAGAAGTAAATTGAGGGTGTAAACAGAGGTGAAAATATGGACCGGGGTCCCAATGATGTTCACTAGTGATGTCTCTCTCCCAAAAGACGATAAACATCTATGCAAGGTAAACAAATTACAGCTGGGCAATTGACAAGATTACGGGCGCAAACCAATGCTAACTATGCTACAAAAGAAAGGAAGAGGCTCAAAAGCATGGGCAGTACGCCAAGATAAGTAGACCAAAATCCATCTACATCTACTACTAATCATCCACCTTGAGATATCTCTCCAGAACATCTCGTTGGTATTAAGTTGCGAGCCCCACCCAAAGTGTAAACCCAAAGCAACAGACAACTTCATTAAAAGAACTTTGCGTAAAGTAAACAATCCTTGTAACCGCGGTTGCAAGCACCATTGTTTTCCAACTTGTGGCAACAGAACAACCGGTAAAATCATGTTTCTGTCACTCAAGCTAGTCATCAGGGGCCATGAACCCACAATCATGCATAACGCTCCCTCTTGGAGTCACTACCTACTACTTGGCCAAAGCAATAAACAGCAACGGAGAACATGCAAGAATTACTCAAGAACACAAATATAAAAGAGAAGAACCAAATATATTACTCATCACAATCTGAACATAGTCTCATAATCCATCAGATCCCAGCAAACTCAACATAGCAACACTAGAAAGAATTACATATGTGCCTTGATCATGTAGGGCAACTCACCAGGTCTAATCCATGAAAAACAAAGAGGGGGAGAGAACATCACATAGCTACTGATCATGGAACCATGGTTCAAGGTGGACTACTCACGGATCATCCGGGAAGCGTCCAGGGTGGTGGAGAAGCTCCCGGAGGTCAAGCCTCCCTCAGGCGGGGTGCCAGGAAGAGGTCTTCTGGTGCTCCTGATCTTGGAAGCGCGGCGGCGGTGGAACAGAGGCAAGATCGCGAAAAAGGGTTATGTCTTTGGGGGTTTCGGACAAAGGAAATATATAGGCGAAAGGGGCCAGCCAGGGGGGCCACCAAGGGTCCTGGCGGCCCCCTGTCGCGGTCCCACCCTAGGCCGCGCTCACAGGGCACCTTGAGCCCTGGTGGGTCCCATCTGGTCCCCCTTATGGCCTCTGGAAGCTTCCGGTGCACTGATTTTTTTTATATTTTTCCCGGAATATTTATGGCATTTTACGTAATGGGAAAACCTGAAATAAAAAGACAGCAGAAAACAGAAACTAGCACTGGGGTGCACTGAGTTAATAGGTTAGTGCAAATATGATCAAAAGTGTATCAAAGTGTATCAAAAGCATAGCAATATCACCCAAACACATGCATGGATCAAGCAGAAATTATAGATACGTTTGGGACGTATCAATTGTCCAGATGATCGATCACAGAGGCATGCACCTTGACAGAGCACATAGTGTATATGGACAAAGAGGTGACGACTGAATTAACAAGTGTAAGTTTAGGTCATAGTCAAGGAGGGAGGCCGCCATTGACAGTTTACGTTCGACCGAGGTGGCCATCGGCATGAAATCCGTCATGGAGGGCCTGGTGATACCCATGGGCAGACCAAGATATGTGAAGGGCATGCTCCCCACCGAGCACCCAAGCAAGCCGGCAAGCTGGGAAGTCAAGGATGCAGAGGTGTTGATTGGCACTAGCGTCGACTTGTGAAAGTTGATTCTCAGTGCAACGGAGGTGGCATAGTCCTGGAGCACACTCTTGACCCTAATCACCTGAGTGGGATCAGCCGTCATCTCCAAGATCGTGTCGTATGCATATTGGATCACCGGGTAGTCGGCGTCCAAGATAGGGATAGGCAGTCTCAAGTTGCCACGGCGAACTGATCATTGATAGCTGACTGTAAAAGATCGGGCGCCAGGACAAAGATAAGCGGAGACAAGGGGTCCCCTTAATGGATCCCGCGTCTACAGGGGAATTTTCTACTAGGCGCACCATTCAGTAAGATCGAGGATTTGGCCGTGGAGAAAAGTCACTCCATCCAGCCTAACCATCTATCATCGAACCCCATACATCTGATAATCTCAATCAAGGGCTTGTGTTTGATAGTATCGAAAGCTTTGGCGAAATCCAGTTTCAGAACTACAATTTCCAGCCCAGAGTGTTGGCATTGATGTAAGTACTCGAACGCCCAGGCCAAGAAATCCTGGATCGATATGCCACGAAGGAAACCATATTGATTTCAATGAACGATGCGGAGGATAAGTTTCTATAGTCTGTTCGCCAGTATTTTGTTTATTAGTTTCAGACAACAATTGAGGAGTTTGATCAGTCTGAAGTCATTGGCATTCCGGGGGACAAGACCTTAGGCACCAAGGTGATGAACCCATCGTTGATACTCTCAATGTTCAGCCCACCAGCATGGAAATCAAAGCATAGGCGATAAAAATCGCCCTTGATCAGGTGCCAACAATATTTTAGGAATCCCCCATTGAAACCATCCGGGCCAGGCGCGCGGTCGGATGGCATATTCTTAACGGCATCATCAATCTCTGCCACAGTGAAAGGAGCTGACAGTTCTCCTAACCCCTCAACCCGCTTGATCAAGCTACGGATATCAAGCACAATGTTTGTTGGATGTTATGAACGTTCAAACCGATTAGATTCGCTTTATGACGATGAGGTGGGACTAAATAACACGAAGGAGTGAACCGTCGGTGCAGGATCCGAACGAACACCCATGTTTGCTTGGGGAGAATTGATCCAACGATTTATTTGGTTCGATGCACATATTTTTCATCGTGAACCCGGATGGCCTATAGGCCCAATTGTTATGTTTTTGTTTTATAGAAAACAATTAATTTAAAATTTCATATAATAAAAAAGTATGTTAATTGAAAAAATGCATATTTTAAATATTAAAATTATAAAATTTCCATAATAATATCGAAACAATATTTAAAAATATTAAGTTTGTTATGTGAAATTAAATAATACAATTACAAAAAATGACATCATTTGAAGGACATAAAGTATAATTTCGAAATGAGAACAAATAAAAAATAATCCTGTATAATTGTCATGATAAGAAAAAACGTTTATCTACAATTTTCATCGATACATGGCAACAAAAATATTCATAGTAAAAATTAAAATTACAATGTGACGTCAAAAATAAAATAGTCATACCATGATTACATATGCTTTTTTGAATCTAAGTGCGGATTTTGTACCAACACAAGCGGGTACATGCGATATCTAGACCACACAACCCTGCATCAAGATTCGTGCATACTAAAACAACTCCTTTCATCTCGTTCAATTGGATGTGTCATTTAAAGTCCAAAATAGTTAATATCAACATATATCTCTGTTAACCGACTCAAAATGTTCAACGCCACCGCCGATATCTACATGTATGCGTGTCCCCTACAGATAATGATATGCCATGTATATCCTGCGTGTAGATTTCACCAATAACTTGTACTACCAAGACAAAAAAATTGATGTATGGATTTATGAGCGATAAATTAATCGAACAACTGTGCAGATTAAACCAGGACACTGATCGTGCGCGAGCGCTGAGCCGTCGGCTGACGCCGAGACTCTCGTGGACACATGCATGTACGTATCTGATACGTCTCAAACGTATCTACTTTTCCAAACACTTTTGCTATTGTTTTTCCCTCATTCTTGCATGATTTGGACGAAATTAACCCGAACTAACGCTGTTTTCAGCAGAGCTGTCTGTATGGTTTTATTGTGCGCAGGAAAATGGGTTATTGGACGTCCCATAAAATTCCCAGAAAAATATCAGAAAATCCACGCACTCGAAGGAGCCAGATGCCAGAAGTGGGACCAGAGGGGAGCCCTGGGGGGCCCAGGCGCCCCTGGCACGGCCAGGGGTGGGACCGCGCCCTCTGGCCGCCTGGGGGCCTCCCCCCTCCTCTGGTGCCCTACCGACGCTCCTATTTATTCCCGTGACGCGAAAACCCCAGAACAGAAGTCTTTTTCCCAATCATCGTCGCGGAGCCGCCGCCACCCTCTGTTCTTCTCCGGGAGGGCTAATCTGAAGGTTGTTTTGGCCTCCGGAGAGGGGAGATCATCGCCATCGTCATCGCCATCACCACTCCATACTTCCTCCATGACTTCTCCATCCATGTGTGAGTAATTCCCTGCTGTAGGCAAAGGGGATGGTAGGGATTGGATGAGTTATATCATGTAATAGTTTATCAGATTGTTGGGGGCATGTTGCCTATCATCTAGATTGGTGTTTATCATCTTTGCTTCAAATTGTTGTTCTTAATGCTTGTCACTTTGGGCCCGAGTGCCATGATTTCAGATCTGAACCCTATGTGTTTTCATGAATATATTTGTGTTCTTGATCCTATCTATGAGTTGTTTGCACCTATTATGGTCCGGAACCGGCGATCCCAAAGGTGACAGCTTGGGACACCAAAGGGGATGGATTATAATTTGGGGATTCCATGTATCCATTGATTGTTAATGCTTTGTTCCGGTGCTCTTTGGCAGGATCACCTTAATCTCCATAAGTTCCTTTTGGCCCCGTTCGTAGCGGGATGGTAGGACAAAAGATGTTGTGCAAGTTCTTATTGCAAGCACATACAAATACCTGTGGGATACATGCCCGATGTTTGATTTATGCCTAGATGATCATTGCTTTTCTGTGTGCCTTGCCCCAAGTTGATTACATGATATGTCTTATCCATGCAACACCCAACCATCCATCTCCCTAGCCTACAGTGTTCCAATTCTGCTAGTTACTAGTTGTTTACTTTTGATGTTACTATTAACGTTGCTATTGTCACTACTACTATTATCGCAATCGCTCTATTAATATCTTGTTTTTTGAAGCTTTAAGACTGAAGGGTATAACACCCCCCAGCATTTTATTAAAGGCCACAATATTTACAGAATTTACAACAAAGCTTCAAAAAAATATGCCCTCAAGGGGGAAAAAAGTCGATCCATCTAAGGAGCTCCTCCTTAAACCTAGGCTTAATCCTGTAACTAAGCAAGGTGAGATCATGGGTGAAGCCCATTTTCCACTTTGCAAAGGATGGTCTCTCATGTTTAAAGCACTTGGCATTCCTGGCCATCCAAATATTCCACCAGGCAGTGAACACAACCTCAGCAAAGAAAGGTTTTTGAAATGCCTTTCTAGCTTGAACTGCTACCTGCACCATATCAGTCCCCGTAGACCAATCGATTTGAAGGTATGTCCATATCCTAGCACTGAAGTTACAGTGGAAGAACAGGTGATCTCGGGTCTCCAGCTGTTGAGTGGGGCATAACACACATTCTGGTCCATCCTCAATATGCCAGTATCTTCTAATGATCATGTCCTTGGTGTTCAGACGGTCCATAATCACTAGCCATGAAAAAACCTTAGTTTTGAGGATGCAACAGGATTTCCAGGTCCAATTTAACAAATGGTTGGGTTGTATGGAGGCATGAACCATTGTATAAAATTTCTTTGCAGTGTAAGTCTCCTTAGAACAATGCCTCCATGTCCAGCAATTTTTAGTCAACTGTGAAGTGTGATTCTGAAGGATCAAGGTAAGTTCCATGAGCTCCTCATATGCTTGAGCAGAGAGTGGAAGATTAAACAGTTCAGTGAGCTCATTGGAACCCAAAGCCTCTTGGATAGAAATCAAAGGATCTTTAGCATAAGAAAACAATCTAGCAAATTTGTTAGCTAGAGGTCTGTTCATCTGTTGAATCCAATGATCCTGCCATAACAGCACAGAATCCCCATGGCCAATCTGAATCTTGGAGACTGCCACAGAACTATCCATGTATTTGGCTACATCCCTCCACCAGAAAGAACCACAGAGCTCAGTTGCATGAGGTACTCTTTGATGGTAATATGTGTTCCAGATAAGAGTCACCCAGGGCACCTCTTCTTTGTTATAGAATTTCTGTAGATGCTTCATAAGAAGGGCCTGATTCTGCAACTGCAAATTTAAAATTCCCAGTCCTCCTTTGTTTTTGGGTCTGCAAACCAGATCCCAAGCAGCCAGAGATTTACCAGAGTCCTGACCATATTTTCTCCACAGGCATTGCCTCTGAATCCTTTCAAGCTGCTTAATTATACCAATGGGTAAATGCAGAGAGCAAAGGAAATATATGGGCAGGGAGGAGATCATTGAGTTTAATAACTGTAACTTTCCTCCCTGAGAGAGAAAGCAGGAACTAGCAGTAAGCCTTCTCTCCATGCATTCAACCAGAGGCAGAAGATCCACCATTTTAGGTCTTGTGGTTCCAACTGGTAGCCCTAGATAGGTGAAGGGCAATTTCCCCACTTGACACCCAAAAGTAGCATCCAATTGGGATAGAGTAACCTCATCAATGTTAATGGGGATCATTGAGGATTTATTGTAATTTATCTCCAGTCCAGTGGTCTCAGAAAAGTGCTGAAGAGCCTCCTTCAACACCAAAACTTGTTGGACATCAGCAGGCAGCACCAGGATGGTATCATCAGCATACTGCACAACAGGAAAATCAGGATCATGGCATGGGACGGGTAGGCTGATGAGGCCCTTTTGGAGAAGGTCATTGATCACTGATTGCAACAGGTCAGCAGCAAGGACAAAGAGAAGTGGTGACAGAGGATCACCCTGCCTAACTCCCCTTCTGCATTTAAACTGTCTCCCTAGGATTCCATTCAACAGGACAGATGAAGACCCACTCTCCAAAAGCTGCTGCACCCAAATCCTCCACTTTTGAGGAAACCCTTTGTATTTGAGAATCTCAAGGATAGCAAAATGCTCAATGGAATCAAAAGCCTTCTCAAAATCAATTTTGAGCAGCAATAGTGGTCTCTTAGATTGGTGGCACTGATGTAGATAATCTAGAGTCCAGGCAATGCAGTCCTGAATAGATCTGTCCTTGATAAAGCCATATTGGTTTTTGTGAATGCACCTTCTAATATCCCTTTGCAATCTATTTGTAGCCATCTTAGTGATGAACTTGATACCAACACTAGTGAGGGAAATAGGTCTGAAATCATTCACTGTTTCAGGACTGACAACTCCACTGTTAAAGCTTGTTGCAAGTAAGTGTATCTCAGGTGCGGTGGAACTGACAACTCCACTGTTAAAGCTTGTGGATATTCTTTGGCTCCCCTTGAGTCGAATCATCTTCACCTCCACCACATGATGCTTCTACTGAATCTGTTACTATGTCCGACACTTTTGATGATGCCTCTACTACTCTTGATGATATTGGTTCACTTAGTCAAGCTTTTGAGAAACAGATTGCTATTGCTGCCAAGAATCTAGGATTGAAATTCCCGAAACTTGCTATCCTTTTGATGGAAATTACACTTATCCCGATTTGAGTAAACTCAAGGAGAGACTCCTTGATGATGATTATATTATACTTGATGATGATTTATGCAGGGAGCTAACAGATTTTAACAACTCTGACCCTGATGCTATTAAGAAGCTGCTCGAGAAACATTCTTTGAAGAACAAGACCGTACCTGATCCTACTTTTTCTACGTCTCCTATAAGCATCAATGATCCGGATTATAATTTCTCTGTTGATCTTTCACTTATATCTATGGTTGAAGCTGACCCCTTTTATGGCAGAGAAAATGATGATCCTATAGCACACCTGACCAAACTCACTGAGCTGGGTGGTTTGTTTACTACTGATGAGAAGATACGAAACTTCTATGTTACTAAGCTTTTTTATTTCTCTTTAAAGGAAAGTGCTAAAGCATGGTACGATTCACTACCATGTGGTTCCATTAGGAGTCCTCAAGACTTAGCTCAGTCTTTTGTTGATAAGTATTTTCCTGCTCATATGCAACATGCTGCTTTGCGAAAAATTTATAACTTTACACAGTTGCAGGATGAGAACCTCCCTAAAGCTTGGGGGAGGTATTGCAGTCTGATCCAGTCTAGACCGGGACATGGAGGCCCTAAGAATGAATTAATCGATATATTTTATGTTGATCTAACTGATGAATCTAGATCCTATTTGGATAGTTGTGCTGGTTGTGTTTTCAGGAAAAGAACACCGGACGACGCAGAAGAACTAATGGGCAAGATTGCCAAGAACCACGAAGATTGGTCCGTCCCTGAACCACCTCCACCACCAAAGAAGAGGGGCATGCTTGTCCTAAGCCCCAAAGACATGCATGAAGCAAAGAAGTCCATTAAAGAGAAGGGTATTAAAACTAAAGACGTGAAGAATCTACCCCCTATTGAGAAGTTGTGTGAGCCTACCACTCACCCTCCTATGGTAGAGGTACACTCTCTTTTAGATTTCAATGCAAGTGACATTCCTCATGGTAAGCCTCCTGATCAATGTCTAGATGAGCTTGATAATTTTATTATGAAGCAAAATCACTTTAATGAGAGGATACAAAGTCAGTTGCATGATAATTCCCTTGCTATCAAAAGTTTGCTTGATGTTCTAGGTAGAACAGTTAATGATGTTAAATGTCTTGTGAAGCATTTTCATATGGTTCAAACTCAGCTTGATCAAATTTAAAATGTGCAAAAAGATTTGCTTGCTAATAATGCCAAACAGGATATACAGGCCTTCGGGATTAAAACCCGAGGGGGAACTAGCACTCAAGATCCTCTCTATCCGGAGGGGCATCCTAAGAGGATCGAGCAAGATTCTCAAGTACAGGAATAAGAAATTGTTAGCTCTCCGAAGAAGAAGAAGAAGCACAAATAAGCTGACAATTCCAATGATCCAAATAGAATATCTAATTCCGATGCTGAGACTGAAGACGGTGCTGAGCCTAAAAAGGATAGTGAAAAGAATGATCCACCCGAAGTTCGAGAAGAAGAAGCACCCGACAAACGCAAGAAATACACTAGAGAAGATTTTATCGCAAGAAGACATGGGAAGGAACGAGAACCATGGGTACAGAAACCCATGCCCTTTCCAAGTAAGTCTCTCAAAACTAAAGAGGAAGAGCATTACAATAAGTTTTGTGAGTGGATGAAACCTCTTTTTCTTCAAATTCCTTTGACTGATGCTATTAAGTTACCTCCTTATTCGAGATATATGAAAGATATTGTTACTAATAAAAGAAAAGTTCCTAATGAATCAATATCTACTATGCTTGCTAACTACTCTTTTATCGGCAAGATTCCTGAGAAGCTTGGTGATCCGGGTATACCCACCATTCCTTGTTCCATAAAGAATAATTATGTTAGGACTGCTTTATGTGATCTTGGAGCAGGAGTGAGTGTTATGCCCTTTTCTCTTTACAAGAGATTATGTTTAGAAAAACTAATCCCTACAGATATATCTCTTCAGATGGCTGATAAGCCAACAACCGTTCCCATAGGTATCTGTGAGGATGTTCCCGTTGAAGTTGCTAATTGTTTAATCCTTACTGATTTTGTTGTGCTTGACATGCCCAAGGATGGGAGCATGTCTATTATTCTTGGTAGACCTTTTCTTAACACCGCAGGTGCTATTATTGATTGCAATAAAGGAAAGGTTACGTTCAACGTGAATGACAAAGAACACACAGTGTATTTTCCGAAGAAGATTGACAAGAGGCATGGCCTCAACTCTATAGAGAATATCGAGACCGTGAAGATTGGAGAATGGGATTGTCCTTTACATGTGCACCATAAATACAAAACCATCATGGTGGGGACAATGTCCATTAAAGTAAAGGTGCAATGATCACTTCATAAGAGGTGAGACTTTTTGCCCTATATATCGCCGGTTTGTTGGTAAGACTTGATCAACCTTGCTAGTAAGCATGTTTTATATAGGTAAAAAGGTGGAGCTTGTTGTGTTTTCATTTGCCTTAGCTTTTATTCTCTTTGTTGTCCCAAGTTTATATGTTTTTGAAACTTCATGACTCTAATCATTGCTTCAAGTTTTTCAGAGAGCTTTGCAGCCTTTTGAACTTTGAAAAAAATTCAACAGTGAAGTTGTCAGAAAAATTCCAGAAAAAATATTTTAAAAATTTCCATGCCGGGAGTGACCGAGAGGCACCTGGGGCTGACCAGGGGGGCCACTAGTGGCCCAGGCGGCCAGCTGGCGCGGCCTGGCCCCTGGCCGCGCCCACAGGGCGCCTGGGGCCCACAGGCCCCACCTCCAGGTATGTCTTCTTCCTCCTCCCTCCTCTCTCTCCAAAAACACGAGTTCTGCACTTTGTTCTTGCGTTCTTGTTGCTCTCCGTCCAGAATTTCGATCTCTCTCTATGACCCATCATTTGAGCTGAGATTTTGGGCAAATACTCCCTGGTATGTAACTCCTTCACCCTTCCAATTAGATTTTTGATTGGTGGCTTCATTAGTGAGTATTTAGTAACTCTTGGTGCTGTTCTTATGAGCCTGCATGCTTGTGTAGAAATTTATTTTCCAAGTTTTGATGCAAGTTTATGCCTTAGGTGAGTGAGTAGAGTAGTTTGCCTCAACTCACTTTGTTTAAATCCTTGTTTTTGTGAATTGTAAAAAATTTCAGAAATGAGTTTCTTTGGAAAAGAAAAGGGGTGGCTTGGGAAGAAGAAGCCCGAGCGCTCTGATCGAGTCACTAGAGCTGCAGCTTCACCCTCAGCAGTTAGGGTGAGCTACAATGAAGATCATGTGCCCCTGGAGCTGTTGGAAGAAACAAATCCAGCATGCGCAATGATGTATCCGTGCGATGATTTTCTTACAGCTGCAGGAATTAAGGAGGAATTTTATGGCCTTTGTGCCAATGCAGTTTTGTGATATAATAGGTGTGCCGAAC
The DNA here is from genome assembly GCA_950022295.1 of Bromus sterilis. Lineage (NCBI taxonomy): Eukaryota > Viridiplantae > Streptophyta > Magnoliopsida > Poales > Poaceae > Bromus > Bromus sterilis. The sequence continues at coordinate 285,038,205 of OX465597.1, forward strand.
GTTGGTCAGACGGCTAGGATGACCATGCAGCCCTCTGGGTTGAGGACCCTCTTCAACTCCCTTTGCTTCCAGGAGGAGACCGATATTCGGAGCACGAAGATTTCCAGCATTCAGTTTCCACACCTCAGGTATTTTGCGTATTTTGTTGCGAGAGGGATGTTGGCTCGTGACAACACGAGCAATGGTTCTTCACCAGACTTCGCTATTTATGCAAACGCCCTCTTTGGTAAGAATGAGTATAATGTGGGTGCCTTGATTGCTCGGCGCCTTGTTACGAACAGTAACAAGGGCGATTTATATGGTGGCGTTTATGCCACACTTATCCTTGAGTCTCTTGAGCGCACCCCGCATCCTGATGATGTTCCCTTTTCATACGCGAGTCTCGATCTTGCGGCTATGAAGAGGCATAAGTTTGTTACCATGACTTCTCAGTTTGGTAACCTTGATTATATTTTGAGGTTTGAAAGGACTATTAATCATGAGATCCGTCTACCTGCACCACTTTTGTTTGATAACACTCGCAGGAACGGATGGTCCTTCAACGAAATTCAGTTCGATGAGTTCTTGGCTAATTACCAGCCGCATAACCCCGTGGAGGGGGTTGTGCCCGATGAGGAGGAGCATGGTGAGTTCCCACCTTTCCAGGGAGAGACCTTCACCGAGCATGGCGAGGGATCTTCTTCCGCTTGGAGCGCAGGACCTTCCTCATGGGAGGATCCGAGGACTTCGGTGTACGCACCGGAAGGCTCATACGACTCCTGGAACTACCCTTACCCCGGAGCAGGAGGCTCCTGGGGGCACTAGCTGCTACCAACTTGGGCCGAAAGCCTAAGCTTGGGGGACTACGTTCCCTTCTCACCTTTCCATTGTATTATCCGTTTTTATTTTTTTTGCTTTTATCTTTTCGAAGTTTTTGCCCGTTCTTCTTTGTTCTTTTATTTTGCAAAAACAAAAAAAATATTTATCTTTTCTTTTTCTTTCGTTTAACCTTTGAAAAATTCAAAAATATTTCCTTTTCTCTCTTTAGTTTGCTTTGTAGCAGAGCTCAGCTCGAGTCCGTGATGGCATTTGATTACATTTCCCACGTTCGGTCGTGCAAGTGACAAGGCAGTAATGACGAAGATCGACGAAAGGGATGCAACAAGGAAAACCGGTGTGAACTCTTTTTGTTTCTACTTTTGTACATATGCCTGTACTTATGATTTAGAGACCATCTGGTAGCGACATAGTGCTATGTTTACAATGCTTGCCCAGTGTTCATGCTTTCTTTGTGGCTAATCCCAAATAGCTAGAGTACATAATGTGTTGTTGAAATGATTTACATGCATTGCATTGTTCAAGGTTTGGCATACTGAAGTGGTATTTCCCTTTGGAGAATTCTTGGATTGACTTGGCACATGCTTACACATGTTTATGACTAAAAAGTCTATTATGCCTTGATGATCTTTGAGTTTCAGGATAGTCATATCATCTTCATGCCCAATTTAATGTTACTTTGTCGCTCTGCATGATTATGACTGTTATTGCTCTCTAGTTGGTCGCTTCCCAGTCTTTTGCTAGCCTTCACTCGCACTAAGCGGATTTCTGCTTGTGCATCCAAAATCCTTGAAACCAGTTTTTCCATATGAGTCCACCATACCTTCCTATGTGGTATTTACCGTCCATCCTAGCGAAGACTTTCTTGTACCATCTCGAAATTATTCAAAAGCATTCATGTTTTGTGCCTCTGTTTTAGCTCATGAGGAAGTAGTAGGTAATTCATGACCGTCTTATGTTAGACATGTTTTATTCCGGGATTGCATGTCTAATCTGCAAACCCCAATACGAGGAGGGGCTGGCATGAGTGCGCCCAGCTCACAAAAGATAATTGCAACCAACAAAGCCTCCTTCACGCTTTGTCTATGAGAAATCAGAAAACTTTGGCAGTGATAAACAAAGGAGATTAAGGGGATGTGATCGTCTCCATCTTGGGAGCCGTTCCTCGAAACATGTCTAGCTAAGAGGCGATTGAGTTGTCTACTAGCATTCGTTGACAAAGCATGCACCTCCCAAAACACCTTTTATCTTTGTTTTCAAAACCAAGAGCTCCGGTACAAGTTTAGTATTTGCTTTCTTTCACGGGTTTTCAACCTTTCCATCAAACTCCACGGTTCGAGAGTCTCCACCTTCTTTCTTCAAAGCACCAACTAGGAGAGCATAATTGTCATTCTGAGTGTAATGTGCATTGTCCCAGAGTATTACATTGTCTTTTGCATGATTGCGGTATTATTTATTCTGAAGTTCTTAGTTCTAGTCTCCTTTAAAACTCCGGAGGAGTTTCTGCATTTATGTTTTGCTTCACTCATGGAGGCTAGCGAAATACCACTCTAGTATGTTCAAACTTTGTGCATTGTAATCCTGTTTTGATTTTCAGTAGCATTTTATTTGCTTTTAGTCGTTTGTGATTCATCACTTGAAAGAAGGATTTCTTCGTGCATTGTCCTCATAGCATTGCTTTGATACTTGCTAAATTCTTTTCGTAGTACAGGCTTATATACATGTATTGAAGCAAAAGAGTTTGTCAAAGTTTTCTTTGTCGCGTTCAGTTCGCTGTACTGAATTGCTTGAGGACAAGCAATATGCTAAGCTTGGGGGGTTGATACGTCTCAAACGTATCTACTTTTCCAAACACTTTTGCTATTGTTTTGCCCTCATTCTTGCATGATTTGGACGAAACTAACTTGGACTAATGCTGTTTTCAGCAGAGCTGTCTGTATGGTTTTATTGTGCGCAGGAAAATGGGTTTTTGGACGTCCCAGAAAATTCCCAAAAAAATATCAGAAAATCCACGCACCCGAAGGAGCCAGATGCCAGAAGTGGGACCAGAGGGGAGCCCTGGGGGGCCCCAGGCGCCCCCCTGGCGCGGCCAGGGGTGGGGTCGCGCCCTCTGGCCACCTGGGGGCCTCCCCCCTCCTTTGGTGCCCTACCGACGCTCCTATTTATTCCCGTGACGCGAAAACCCCAGAACAGAAGTCTTTTTCCCAATCCTCGTCGTGGAGCCGCCGCCATCCTCTGTTCTTCTCTGGGAGGGCTTATCTGGAGGCTGTTTTGGCCTCCGGAGAGGGGAGATCATCGCCATCGTCATCGCCATCACCACTCCATCCTTCCTCCATGACTTCTCCATCCATGTGTGAGTAATTCCCTGCTGTAGGCAAAGGGGATGGTAGGGATTGGATGAGTTATATCATGTAATAGTTTATCAGATTGTTGGGGGCATGTTGCCTATCATCTAGATTGGTGTTTATCATCTTTGCTTCAACTTGTTGTTCTTAATGCTTGTCACTTTGGGCCCGAGTGCCATGATTTCAGATCTGAACCCTATGTGTTTTCATGAATATATTTGTGTTCTTGATCCTATCTATGAGTTGTTTGCACCTATTATGGTCTGGAACCGGCGATCCCAAAGATGACATCTTGGGACACCAAAGGGGATGGATTATAATTTGGGGATTCCATGTATCCATTGATTGTTAATGCTTTGTTCCGGTGCTCTTTGGCAGGAGCACCTTAATCTCCATAAGTTCCTTTTGGCCCCGTTCGTAGCGGGATGGTAGGACAAAAGATGTTGTGCAAGTTCTTATTGCAAGCACGTACAACTACATGTGGGATACATGCCCGATGTTTGATTTATGCCTAGATGATCATTGCTTTTCTGTGTGCCTTTCCCCAAGTTGATTACATGATATGTCTTATTCATGCAACGCCCAACCATCCATCTCCCTAGCCTACAGTGTTCCAATTCTGCTGGTTACTAGTTGTTTACTTTTGCTGTTACTATTACCATTGCTATCGTCACTACTACTATTATCGCAACCGCTATTAATATCTTGTTGCAAGTAAGTGTATCTCAGGTGCGGTGGAACAGACAACTCCACTGTTAAAGTTTGTGGATATTCTTTGGCTCCCCTTGAGTTGAATTAATAAATTGGGTTATCTTACCCGCGAAGACTATCTCGATCCCCTGCAGTCGAGGGTTATCAGTATCTTACACAACAATTATGGTCGTTTATGGCGTACTAGTAATTTTGTACGTGCAACGCACGTGTAATCAGACGAAAAAACGTCCCTACCAATAATATATTTAAACATGATGAGCAAAAGAACTGAATGCGATTAATAAAAAATAAAAAATGGGACAATATTATACTTCTATCTCTATTGTATATCTAAAACGATGTAAAGACTCATATTTTATCCATCGGTGTTCCGTTTACCGCCTTCTGTTGATCTTCACTTCGTCCTCTCCTACTCCCTCCGCTTCTTCATAATTTTTTTCTTCTCATTTTTAGTTTTCCTGCAGATTATTATTGAAAACCACATAAATCTTATAGTTTATCAAATGAAAACATGTCTTCTTAGGTAAGTCGGTAAGTTTTAGTTTTTTTAAGAAAGTATTATTTTAAAAAAATCAATTCAATTGACAGCTTGAATATATTTTTATTTAATCATGGCAATTGCATATAAAATATATGTGACCCCCTTTGTAACGCATGTGCAATTATCTAATGCAATAATATATAAGCATCAATTGAGAGATCTACTAATGTTGACAAAAAAAATGTGCGGCTTGCACTCAAATTGTAGGTGAGCTTATTTATCAACCTGAGTACTCGTGTTGATATCATTTCCTAGGTAGAAAAATATATATATCAAAACTTGGTAATGAAGCAGTGTCTATGTCGGTATAAGAATTTGAGGCCCCCATGCAGAAAAAAATTGTGCTAGAACTTGACTATTAATTCACATGATTCACACTTGTCATGACATATATCGGCCAAGATGACATCACTCTATGATCTTCAATTGTGTACGTTGTTGAATAGTCGATCACATGCCATACATCTCCTGCGGGAAGTACTTCATCTTGCACATTTGCGCGATATGAACATTGAATATAAAATTGGTCCCAAAAATTTAAAAATTCTTACACCATCTGTTTCATATTATAAGGTGCCTTAATTTGTCAGGAAATTATAAAACATTAATTGTATTTGGTTGATTCCAAAATTTGATCCTTGATGGGTTCTTTCCTTTAAAATCTATTGTAAAAAGGCGTCATGAATGGAACGATCTCCATGGTTCAGTTCGTCCTTAATCTTGACGCATGTAATTACCGTGACAACAAATTTGAAAATAAATGCTGCATGTGTAGGGAGTTGGGCAGGAAAAATACTTCCCGTGTGAGATGAAAAGCAATGATATACATGCAATAAAAGATAATCAATGCAGAGGACATAATCGAGCAAAGAATCAGGTGCATGCAGGGAAGAAATTAGTGCATGCATGCCACATAATTAGTGCAAGATTAATGATATTAGGGGCTCCATTATTGTAATGGCAGTGGTGGGTAATTTGTAGGAAGTTTTAAGGGTATTAAACGTGTTGTGCTGCGCTAAACATGAAAGCAATTCTAATCGTCAGATTTGATGAATGGAAGGTCAAGATGTATTGGATTAGCCCCTCTCGTGCTTTTATATATTATTTTAGATACCCGTTTGAACGATGGACAGATATACATACGTAGATTTCCATCCGCATTCATTATCTATATATCAGTATATGTACCAATGTTGGTATGAAACTATAGATAATTAATCACGTGAGCAGCTAACTGCATGTGCAAATTAAGTCCGACCATGTGCTACGTAATTAACATAACATACTTTTTTCAGTTTAAGAATTGCATGCACGCATGTATCTCACACAGATACAAACAACGCGTTGGTGCAACATCACTCTTTAAGTGCACCACGTACGAGCGTAATAACACATTGTACACATATCTCAAAGCAACTCATTATATCTATGACTGAGATATCATATGCACCCGTTTGTGTTGATACGTATGCTTTTTGAATTTACCACGTATTAAAACTATTTTTACAGCTTTTTGACATCCATTGAAAAAAAACATTTTTATTGTAAATTTGCCATGTAAGTAAAACAAAAAATCAAAAAATTTTGCCCATTTTGCCAGGTAGAGAAAAGGTATAAAACTATTTTGGTACATATGCTTTTTCGAATTTACCACGTATTAAAACTATTTTTACAGCTTTTTGACATCCAGTGAAAAAGAACATTTTTTATTGTAAATTTTCCATGTAAATAAAACCAAAAATCAAAACTTTTTTGCCCATTTGCCAGGTAGAAAAAAGGTATAAAAGAGAGTACTAGGATTCGAACTAGGTCCCGCAGGTGGTGGAAAGAAGGAATTGGCATTGCCTTAGTTGCATGCTTTGGTTAGGGAGGCGTTCATGCTCCTATTATCTTAGGGCAAATGAAAAAAAATCTGACTTGGCAAACTCTTCTGCTCTGTGATTCGTGCGAGGAAATTAAGAGCTGGCATGTTGGTGCATGCAGTATGCTACTATAAAAATTTTCTACCGCGCAACCAAGAACATACTGCTAAAGATAGATCACGTGGTTAGGGTTTACCAATTAGACACGTCGTCACAACAACAAAATAAGAGTTGACAAAGCGCTTCTACGTATCCTCCTCGTGGATTCCTCGAACAACTCCTTGTGGTTTCATCATATAGTCCATCCTTAGCACCACAAATGCAATATCTCCAAGGTATCCACGCGTATGGGGAAAAGGGTAACTTAGTGAATTGCTAGATCCGAAGGAGTAACTTGGGCATGGGGAGTGATGGCTGCGGCCGAGGGGTTCTGAAAAGGTTTAGCCCTAAAACCATGTGTCTCACTCACCTTTATATAGAACTTCTAATGGGCTTCTACGCTGGTGGTCCATTAGAGCTCTAAATTCAGTCTAATTTGGATCCCTAATCGAATTAGGTTCCAACCCTTTAAGTGTGCGACCCTATATGTACACTTACACATAGACGTATCTACATGAATCCTAGGCACACACGATCAAAGATTTCCTTCAATGCTCCTATCCATAACGAAATCAAATCACATCTTACCAAAAGCTCAACTAAATCAAAACTTTCTTACTTTCCCTCAATCAAACATTACCAACATATAGAATATGATGGATGTCAGATTTATATAATACACGTTTAATATTGAACCATAAAAATATGTATGTCCTTTGCAACGAATGATCAATTAAATAGTTATTAGGTAAATGATTGAGTTGGTGTCGTGCGATTGATTGATTGTTGGTCATCGACTGAGAAGACACTAGTTTAGATGTGCAAACTTTATTGTAATTGATGCTCCAAATCAATCCGACGTCATAGAATATGATTTACCGGATGTACGCTCTCGGTCTGGGTTAAAACCCATATTTTGCATGTCAAAAAGATTTTTTTTAACTTTTATGCATGCTGCATTCTGATTGAGGCAACCAATGACCTTAGCAAACATCTATAACCTTGGTGACAATAAGGAGAGACATAATTAATGGCTCACACTTCGCATATCCATGAAACGGGTGGGAAATAGAAAGCTTCGTGCGAGGTGTAGTCCACCAAATTTGGAAAGATCCTATTCGACGCACGTGTGCATTTGAATTGCGACCTTTCGCAAAAAGCGTGCCTGATTAGACCGGCCTATTTACAATCAGTGTGTTTTTTTTTGTTTTTTGTTGGGTCTATTTTCCGCTTTTAAATTCTATATATGAAAAAAAAAATTAATATGAAAATGTCCATCATATGAAAAAAATCAATGTATATTAAAAATGGGAAACGCTAGGCGACATCCGGTTGATGGAAGCAATTTATCCACCGGGTCAACAACCACACGATTTGACCACATCGAATGCTCTAGGTTCTACACTTTTTTTCTTTGAGTAATCGGTCAAGCCTCTTTTTATTGGATGGAGGGAGGTTGTCTCACACCTTGTTTTGAAATGTGCGCGTGCAAGAAATCTAAAAGGTACTGACAAAGTAAGAGCAATCCGGGAAGATAAATCCAGTTTTATAATTGTATGCAACAAAATAATATTTTATGGCAAAGAAAAGGAAATATTGTTATCCAAAAACAACATTTTGTTATAATTAGCACCAAAATCAATGATCAGTTGAAGATATCAAATGATCCGTCGTCTTCGTGGCCGTTGGATGAAAAAAATGATAAAATTGTTTTCTTATGTGAACACATCAGCCTTTGCAACAAGGTTTGTGTTGCGCTTGATGCTTTACAACACGAGTCTGGTTGTGAATGCGTCAAATAATATTTTTTTCGTTGTCATCATCAACCTATGCAACAAAGAACGTGTTGCGCTCAATGTTTTGCAATACAAACCTTGTTGCACTACGGTCGAGTGATATTTTTCTATTTTTTTCACTCTGGTACGCTAGAATTTGCAACAAAGTTCGTATTATACTCGATGCTTTGCAACACATGACTTGTTGTGCCTCTAGTAATCTATTTTTTTCCTTTTACTATGATGCGTTGACATTTGCCACAATGTTGGTGTTGTGCTCGGCGCTTGGCAACACGAGCCTTGTTACGTTTACCTCGAGCTTTTTGTAAGAGCAACATTATGCCTATGTTGATCGAAGTTTATGAAATTCACGTTGCCTCCCAAACCATCCGATGGACGTTGCTCAGATCGCTCGCCTTGAATGTGCCGGTTTTATGATAAAGCCTTTATTGCACTCGGAACATTGCAATAGAGAGTATTGAAAGTCTGGCGGTATTTTGTACACCAAATCATTGCCTGCAATGCACATTACTTTGCAACGAGTGTTATATTGTGCTCGGGCCATTACACCATGATCTCTGTTGCAAAGCCTTTGATGTTTTTTTTTCGTTTTTCTTACAAAAAAAATTGACGTCTTCTTTTTCTCCGATCGCCCGCGATACAATGCTACGACACTTTGCAACAAGATGTGTGTTGCAAAAGCCTCCTTTGCAATATGGGGTCAATTACAAAGGATGATTTGATGGTGTGGTCATGCACCATTGGATCAAGGGTCCATCGAACGGCCACGAAGGCGGTGGACCGTGCGTGAAGATCAATCAAGTGAGGGGTATTTTCCACTTTTAATAGGAAACACTATCCCTCAACCGGTGGATCGGACTGGAGCATACGCCGCGTCGTAAAAACGCCCACGTGCCCCTGACTGGGTCATCTGTAACATGGTGTTTGTTGCAAGACAAATGAGCGTAACACAAACTACATCGTAGAACTCATAGAAACTGAATAGTTTAAATGTTGCAACAAGACTCATAACGCAAAGTATTGAGTGCAACATGAGCCAATTACAAGGCCCAATGAGCATATCAGGCATAAACAAATAAAAAAATGTTAAGGCGATTTGCAACAAAGCTCGTATTGTAAAGTTAAATGCAACACAATATTTATTGCAAAGCTAAGCAAGAAGATCAACCATAGATGAAGAAAAAACTACGCACTACAATGTACAATCAGTACTGCTTGATGGATTTGCAACATGCACTCTATTACAAGGAGAATGTGTAACATGACAAGCATAGGAAAAAAATCGTTGGTTAACCACCAATGTTCCCTTTAAATAGATGCGTGTGCGAAACTAGGTATGATGACTGATTAATTTCCTTCAATGCCGAGTGCATCCTCGGCCACACAACCTAGTTTGATCCAACGGCTCCGCACCAGGCGGAACGCTGCATGTGATCAGCCGGCGGAACCCAGGTGTTTTCCTTGCAAAATCATTCTATATTAAAATTTGTTCGGTCCATATAAAAAAAGTTCATCATAAAAAAATCATTGTATATAAAAAAATTTATAAATTTTAAAAGTTAAATATATAAAATTAGAAAATTAAATATGCATTTTAAAACTAGCTTAATATGTTAAAAATTATTCATCATATAAGTTTAAATTTTTTTAATATGCATTAAAAATTCAATATGTGCTAAGAAAAATAAATAAATAAATAAATAAAGTATTTAAGAAATTTAAAAAATAATAGAAAAACAGAAAAGAAGAAGAAGAGGTGAAAACAGAAAAAAAGCAAAAAAGTGCTTCATGAGCGAAGTGGGCCAACGCCTACCGGCAAATCATTCTGCGCCAGTCTAAATCCTGGTGCGAGTGAGCGTCTAATAGGATTTACCTAAATTTTGGATCAGTGTTATTTTTATATTGTTTTTCCTTATCATATAGGCGAGGGAATTCTGATGCTAGGCAACAGGGAAAACAGTAGGAACGGCACATTTGTCCTTTTCTTTATTATTTTCAGCGTGTGTGTAACTTAAAAAGTCAAATTTTATGAAATATGTTTTTCTAAAAATGCTTTTTACACAAAATTATACTGAAGAAAATTTTTCATTGAGATTTTAAAAGATGTTCAAAATTTGTTTGTAAAATTTTCATTATGTGGTTTACATTCAATTTATATTGCGAAAGCAATTGGTGTGTAGACAAATAAAGAAAAAAAGGTAAAAAAAGCCAACATAAAAGCACTAGGAAAAAACAAAAAACATGAAACAAGAAACAAAGAAAAGAAAAATAGTAAATAGAAGACAAGTTGAAGCCATAACAAAATAAAAAAATTAACAAAGAAAAAATAATACTCCCTCCGTCCCATAATTCTTGTCATGGATTTAGTTCAAATTTGTATTAAAACTATGACAACAATTATGGAACAGAGGGAGTAGTAAAATAAAATAGAAAGCAAGAAAGAAAATCCACTAAAAACCTAAGAAGCGAAAAAACAAGATTGGAGTACTATAGCGCAACCCATAGAAACACTAAATGAGTCTGCCCCAAAAGACTGTGTATTGGTGTTTGACCTTATGTCCCACAATGGTCGTATCAGTTAGGAATTACCTATTTGTTTCTTCTCTTTTCCATTTTCTTCTTTATAATTTTTTATTTTCTTTTTATCTTGTTTTTTTCTTTCACTAGATTGTAAGTTTTGCATGCATTCGGTCCAGACATATTATTACATATTATTTATATTATATATTGATGTTCAAGAATCAAGTTTCGAACAAAGGTATCCTTAGCAACATGATTAATAATTAGTAGGCGGAGGTGCCTACGATAGCCTTATAGCGAAGGTCACCATACTTTGAACAACGTGACACAGTGATGGTTTCAAAGTAGGTTTAGTAACCTCATTGGAGGATAACATACGTCATATGAAAGTACACCGAGAGTGGTTTCCGCCGCATGAATATATTCGCTTTCGGAGTCTCACGACTCCTGTCTAGTCTGACTATTTAAGGTCCCTTGTATTCTAGGTCTCAGTCTTCTTTCGCACTACTGAAGGAGTTTAGAAGGCTAGAATGGCCCTCCGCTTGAGTTTATTCAAGTGGGAGTGAATAAAATACATGCCCATGTGAGGCCTTATATTCCCTAGGGGTCCACAACAAATGGCAAGTGTCGGGGAACATAATAGAAAACAATCAAATTTGGCCTACAAATAAAGATCCCAAGATCATCCATGAAGGTCCAAGCAATAGTTTAGATATATCTTTTTCACAGAGTGCAACGAAGAGTATAGTTGGCGAAGACGATTGATGTAGATCCCTAAAGCTAGGATTTACAACTTCCCAATCATGAATGTTTCATCTCACGAACAAGGATCAAAGGTATGATACCCCCATCGGTATCAATCAGTTGAAGCTTAAACAATGCTCAATTTTAGGGGGACGCTTCCATATGTATCGTTTCCTTCAAAGCTTTATATTGTACCTCATGTTTACATTATTCATTTGAAGATTTGATGTATGTTGCCATCAATTACCAACAATGGTGAAATTGAAAGTGCTCCTTATCCCTTGGTGTTTTTGGTCATTCATCACAACATACATAATGTTTTCCTTTAGTATATTTTAGGAAAGATCAACTAAGGTACAACTTAGGATGTGGATATGGACCCTCAAATGCTAAGGAGAAGTGTTGGACAAGCATCAATACTCCATTTTCTATTTAAGTAATCCAAAATCACATTGATTTCGGGGTGAGTTCGATGAAAATAGATTACTTGCTCAAGTTCTTAGAGATCAAATCCAAAAACATCACACAATTTCCCACATTCCACTATATTGTAAGCCACATATTCAACTCGGTCCCACCAAACCATATCCATCTAGATCAATCGAGTTATCAACTGAAATATCAGTTACCTAAACCTATTAACTCAGTCCCACTGAATTCTTTTAGCTCGAATCAACCGATTTAATCTAGATATAGTTGTTGCCTAAACCTAATCATTCGATCCCACCGAGTTGTTCATTCATAATGACCGAAATGTTCTCTATAACCTTCTCTCTCCAATAAAAATTAAATCGAAATTATCAAGTGGTTTCAGTTGGTCACACCTAAGTGTAACGAGAGACCAGGTCGTCAACTCGTAACCACCAAATGGTTTGCATCGATCACACTGGAGTGCCTAAAGTTTGGACCTTTCTACTAGTTGGTCTGATCAAGTGGTTTCATTTGGTCCCACCGAATAGTGCATAAAGATGAGTACGTTCGATTTTGGTGATGCCTATATATACCCCACCCACTCCGCCAACTCAAGAGAAAGGAACCTAAATAATGCAAACATATTCCATATCCTTTCTAATAGAGAGAGATAGAGAGTTCATATCCTTGTGTTGAGATCAAATGGGATTCCACTCCAACTCCATGAACCTTTGATTTCCCATCCCCTCATTGCTTTCCACTCAACCCTCTAATTATCCAAAGTCAAATCAAAGATAGATGTTTGGGTGCTAAGGAGATGATCTTTTGAAGCAAAAGAGCAAGAAACTCATCATCAACACCCCCACTCTTTACATTTTACCTTTTAGCTTGGCCAGGTGTCCTTGGGAGTCTCCAAATCATGTGGAGGAACCAAAAAGTTTGTACGAGCAAGGAGATTTCCTACTTCGTGAAGGTCTACCCGAGTGAGGCTAGTTCTTCATGGGCATAAACCGGTGGGATAGACAAGCTTGTTGCTTTGTGGACCCTTTATGGGTGAAGCTCTTTTTGGACTCGTGCGGCCATTATCATCGTGATCATTTTGGATCCAAGTGATTGAAGCCTCTATCAGCGTGGATATACAATAGCGCCAACTATTGGAACCAATGGTCGAAAGTCTTCTGCGCCAACCTCGTTTGTAATCTCCTTACCCTACCTCATACTTAGTGGCCTATGCTTGTTTTCTACTTTTCGCTGCCCATAAATTAGACTTGCATGTGTAGGGAGTGACAAACTTTGAATGCGCCAATCCATGCCTCAAACCTGATAATATTTAAAATTGATCATAAAACTTGCCAATAGTCTAACCACCCCTTCTAGACCTACCTTCTGATCCTACATGACAACTAGTTTCAATCTCTCAGTAATGCTCGCAAATATTCCATCGAAGATGCCAAAACATGTGTTTCGAAAGGAGCCGAAACAACAAACTACAACCCTTGCTTTGCCTTGGCTACCATGGTTGATAAAACATGGCTGCCCTATTCGTGGACAAATCCTTCTCGATTTCGGATGGTAGGATGGCTATCAGTACGGTTTACAGGAGGCATGTCAAAAATGTGATTGTTGCAGCCTATCGCTTCTTACTTCACTACAATGAGGCGTTGGAGAGTGAGAGTGATACATGTAATAACGCAAGGTATAACTTTGGCTATAAACCATACATGCTTTCCTTTATGGTTCAATCTGTATATTCGATGTCCTTGTCCATTTTTTTCTGGAGATACCCTAGATAGCTTACTAACATCTATCTATGGAGATTAAGTCCTTGTTGGTTCATTAAAAGTTTATTCCTCAAAAGCTTCATCGAAATAAATAGAGTTACATATCATTTAATAAATTATAGCGTACAAAATGTAATTTTAATGTTTGATAAATTATAGTCATGCAATAGGAAACCCCTATATATCAAGACAATCTTACCTCTGAATTATAACTCATAATCATATTAGAATAAAATTGTCAGTCACTCCCAATGCTTGTATCTTAGCACGTAATCATAAGCATTTTGCTAGTGTGGCATACTACTTAATGAAGAAAGAGAGGGAGGTTGTATCCTTTGCACGTGGCCATATGCAAAAAGCATGGTTAGAACAATCACATTTATGCATGAAGCTAAAATCATTAAATAAGATACAACCTCTAAAAACAATGCATTGGGGGAGCCCTCAGAGCAGGTACAATAGTCCTACTCAGCAGCCTGTAAAGGATTCCACGTCAGCAAAAACCTGAGCTGGAGCAAAGAGAAGAAAGGAAAGTGAACCAGCGGGCTCTTCGTGAGTCGTCGGGCGATAACACAATGTTCAATAAGATGCAGCCAGCATACAGCTAACGTGATGGCTACATGCCGGCGATTCCTACTACAGACCAATCACCGTTCATTTCTTTACCTCTTTCCATGTGCAGTCATTAAATACTATAGCTCACATATAGCCAGCTTACTATATGAGCAGTCTGTTAGGCTGCTGACAATGCACTAGTGCTTACATAAGGAGCTAAGCATATTAAATGGCTTAGCAACCAAACTCTCCAATACACAGGTTTTTAGTTTACTGTAGCTAAGCTCTTGTCATTTAATTAGTTGTAGGATCTTCAACAATATATTCACTGTGTGGCCAAGGGAAATAGGAGAAGAAACGAGTGGTTCGGCTCTATGTTGGTACATGGGATCAAATTAACTACGTTCTGCTTAGGTACGTGTGCTTGGAACCGTTTCTTCTTGTGATACCGATTCCTTCTTTTTTTTCCTTAATTAGCTTGCCACGTTAGATTTCTTGCCTATGTGGCAGGGCTAGCACCGATCCACGGTGTAGCGTTGGGAGAAGCCTTAAGAAGGCTTTATATGAGGTGGCATTAGCTTAGAGCCGGCAGCCGTCTGTATTATTAACCTTGCTCTCATATCGCCTCTTTGTGACAGCTGTCAGGCACTTCGAGTCTCAAACCGCGCGGGCTCCCGCTCAGACGCCCAATCAATCATTACCCGTTGGCAGGGCTCCTTCATAGCCATCGGATCGCACGATACCTGCTCGCATCCACCGTTCGTTCAAAACTCCGTCTCCTCTCCAACGGAAGGGGGAGAGGGGGGGCGAGCCCCAAATCTCACCGCCGCCGCCTCCGATTCGCCACCCCTCGCTTCCCCGAACAAGAAACCCTAGCGCCGCCTCTCGCCGGCGATGGAGGCGCCGGACGAGGAGGCCGGCCTGGGGCTCCCGGAGGACGAGCGGCTTCTGGAGGTCACCATCATCTCCGCGCAGGGGCTGAAGCCGCCTTCCGGGCTTCGGCGGCGGCTGCAGGCGTACGCCGTGGCGTGGGTTGACACCGCGCACAGGCTCCACACGCAACCCGATCGCTCCGGCGGCCTCGATCCGGCTTGGCACGAGCGCTTCCTCTTCCGCGTGCACGAAGCCGCGCTCGCCGAGGATTCCCGCGCCGCCGTCACCGTGGAGATCTACGCCTCACCGAACGGCGCCTGGCACATCGGCGGGGACTCCCTGATCGGATCCGCGCGGTTCCTCCTCGGCGACAACTGCCTCCTGTCTCGCCCCGTTGGGTCCCCAGCCATGTTCGCGGTTGGCGTCCGACGCCCCTCAGGCCGCGTCCACGGCCTCCTCAATGTGGCCGCTAGCCTTGTCGCTGCGCCGCCCTCTCCGGCGGCCTCCCACGCCCTCAGCCTCTCCCCCGCCGTCTCTCTCAGCGGCCTACCCCCTGCCGTCGCCATCAGCAGCCTCTCCACGGCGCCCATCTCAGGCCGCGTGCTGCGCGTCCTCAACCGCGCCCACCCAACACCCCCACCTTCTCCTAAGGTGCCGACGCCCAAGAAGCTCCAGGCCTCGGTGAAGCCTAACAATAAGGGGTCGGACAACCAGCAGGTTGTGGTGAAGCCAAATAACAAACGCGAGGACGATGCCAGCGATCAGGAGGGGGATGATGAGAATGCCTACATGGGCGGGGTGATGTTTTGCGGGCCTTGTGTCTTACCATTCCCGAGAAAGATTCACACCAGCCCCTCTGACGAGAACCTGCAGGCCTTCGCTGGCATCTTCTCTAGTGGCGTCGGCATTGCCAGACGGAGCCCGAGCCCTCGGCATTGAGCCCATGCAAAACAGGTTCATTCTTTCAGTCGTTTACTTGATCTGTTGTGGAGATTATCTGTTTCTTGTTCTTGTGGGTAATTAGTTTGTTGACACTGAGGACACAGTATCATCAGTTGTATCATAACTTGATAACATCTCTTGCTATTATTGCAAGTATATTACACCATTTTTGTGTGTATGAATTAATGGAATTGTAGAGTGTTAGTTCTGCAAAAAATGACCCAGACCTTGAATGAACCGTGGAGTGTTATTCTGTCTTCTGTGCTTGATATTGGAAGATACCTGCTTCTTGTTTAGATTGAGATTTCAATGGGAGCAATGCTTACATGCATCGAACAAGTCTTATTATTTCCATCCATCCTGACAGGATTTGTAGGTGTTACCTTTTTGTTTCATATCTATAAGTCGTCAATTACATCACTGCCACAGAATTTTGAAGTTATTAAATGCATGTCCCTTTTACCTTTCTTGATGTGGCAGCTGCAATTGCACAGTTGTGTTGGGTGAAAGTGCCATTTCAATCTCAGATTATGAAATATCTTTTCAAATGATAAATGGAGCTTTGGGTGATATATTAGTGGCTATTTTCATATGATAACTATATGATTTATGTTCCTTTTGTTTTTGTTCTGGAAGGCGAAGCTTGTTAGCCAATCGCTACATGGCAAATTCTGTTTGGTTCTTTATTTACTTGCGGAAATGATGTATCACATCACGTGGATCTCAATGCAGAACACTATAATATCTTAATGGTCTGAAGTTGATAGCATCGCTGATTTGCAGCCCTCAATGTGTTCTATGCTCGTGTAATAGAATTTGAGCAACCATCATGAAGCTTAGCTTCTTCTAAGGACATGATACATACTTCCTCTGTAGATAGTAGTACTACTACTAACTACTATGTGGCCTATAAACAGACAGAGGGTGCAGGTGCATTCCATTCATGCATCAAGACTCAAGGATAGTTGACCACTCATTCATAGATTAGTTCAGATAGTTGTGATTGTTCAACACGCCTAGAACCATAGTATTTACTCATCTTCCACCCCCCCTGAAGTAGTTCCAGGATCAATGCTCATTGTGGGCCTTGACTCTTTTTCCCCTGGTTTGAAACGAGTGAGATCATTCAGGGTGTATGTAGGCCATGTTTACTTATTTGCTCGAAGGACTTCAGGCTGGATGCACCAATTTGGGGCATATACCTCGTATTTGCTTTGGGGTTTAGAATGTGCGGCACACTGATGGGAGCCCATCATGGAGATTGTGAGTGTACTCTTGTTGTATTTTATCAATTTTGGTATAACCAGGTATAATCTTTCCCCAGACCGCATCCGGTGTGGGAGCTTCTAGGACTGGGTCTGTCCTATTTTTTTTGGGTATAATCAAGTATGGTTTGTTGGATTTTTTTTTGCCTTTAACCCTTCAGGTGAACCTTTCTATCTTTTCCCTACTTATCTTTCCTTTCGTTTACACATCCATCTGTATACACCTAATTTGGAGAAAGTACATGTTTGATAGCCATATGGCTCATATGTGTTTTCTCTTAGGGAGGACAGATACAATTTGTTTGGCACTTCTAACCTTCCCAACTTGTTAACGGTTAAGTGTGCATTGACTTTCCATTAATTAGATTTCATTGATTTGAATGATTTAGAATTTGATGGATAGTCAAACTTTTGGACATGGAGTCTTCTTGCAAATGTCTGGTATGAATTATGATTTGTGACTGGTAATTTCTTATGTGAAGTCAATAGGTTCTGGTGATATGATTTTTTTTTGGCACTATATACTTATTCTACTTGAAGTCTCGAAAAGGTCCATCTTACTGTAATATACAAAATCTGATATATCCTGTACTTAGGAGTTTAAAGGTCTCTGTAATTCAGCAAGATGATAGAATAAGCGTTAGGAGGTAGGACATTTACCGGCGACAGATTTTGAGTTTTGAGAACATCAAATTCTTATGAGTTTCGTTTATGATGGACTGTAGATCTTGTGAAGGATGTCTGATCTTATTTGTTCACTCAACTGTGTGTTCTTGTACACCAGGCACTCTGTTTTATATGTACTAATCTTGACCTGATTAATTTGTTTAATTTGGTGTGGCTAATGATGAATACAATGCTTAGCATGTTTTTGTTTGACTTATTCTGTTTAGTTATCAGCTCTGCATGATATGTTTGCCAGTAGCTGTGCTAAAGGCCTACAATACTAACAATTCAATATGAAGAGCAACCCTTTATTCTAAAGTCGTCGTTATAAGTTTTCTTCGGTTGGTCGTGTGTGTGATTGTGCTGTCCAAAATCTACCTGCTTTATATGGTACGATCCTGTGTTCTGATTTCGACTCTTCCCCTCATAGCTCTTTAGAGTGACTCATCAAGTAAGGTATAAACTGTTTGACGGTTCAGAACTGAATTGTCCACTTGTTGCCCTAGATTCACGTGGATTTACTTGTCCCTTTGCTTATTGCGCTTATTGGACACCGCATAAGTATAACTATAAAGTACTACTTGTTGATTGTGACCTTTACGTCAATGGCCGCTCCATCCCACCTTTAACAGATTTTCTTTATGTTGCAAGTCCTTGCCATGTCCCTCTTCCAATAGTGAGCCACACAAACCTGATTCAAGTTACTCCACTGACGTAACATGGTGTCTTTTGTTTGGTCTTGTGATTGCTTGAATTATTTTCTGTATACTCAGTTGGTTGATCTGGATCCCATTCGTTCCTTTACCTTTACAGGAAGAATCGCTCCCATTTCATTAGCTTTTCAGGTGCAATCTGGCCAAGAATTTTGAGGAGCTGGTGAGCCTCAAGCACCTCACAAAATGTTCCAATATTCCATTCTGCACTTGGCATATCGGGCTGGATCCTTTCCTTTAGCAGTTCAGCTGCTCATTTGCAAATACCACATTTGGGGACTAGTTGTCATCTCCTGGTTCTATTCTTGATGTTGTTGCATATACGGTATATATGCACTAGATTCCATGTGACATAGTAAAGATATCAGGTTGCTTTGGGCATCGCAGTAGGACATAACTTTATCAAGTTGATATGTTTAGGACAAATGGTGTTGGCACAAATGTGGCGAGCAAAGCATGTTCTGCTTTTCCTGATAGGCATTTCCTGCCAATATGGCATTACATGGTGCGGTAGTAGATGCCCAAGGGCGGCGAGGGGAACTGTTTCTAGTGGGCTTGCCACTCACTGCCCCACTGAGCTTTACCCTCCCGAGTTTCAACCTTTATGTTTTTGTGCTTGTGCATATCTACAAAGATGTACTTAAAGTATTAAGAGCCACAGTTCCAGATAGCACAACTTATCATTGATAGTCTGATACAACGAAGTTTTTTTTTTAAACCGGACTATTGCCCCTTTCCATTACTCACATAACGGAAATACAAGGGTTCGAGTGAGAGGGGAGAGGGAAAGGACGAAATAGTACAAGGTTCGAGATTCAATGGAAAACCCACCCACAAAAGCTCGGAGTCGAAACTTCTGCCGTGGGGCAAAAACCCACTGTCCCATCTACCAAGTTCCAACCCAGAATACCACAACCATAGAAATAACTCTACGACAGCAGCCTCACACAGGAGGTGAAAATAACCAGAGATCTACTACCAACATAGATAACATCGAACTACCCAGGAGAAGCATCAAAAGATCCGACTTCCATTGAGTCCACCACTCAAACACGCGCAGTCCCAGCTTGCACACCATCGCAGATCCGCAGAAGCTTCGAGGCGTTCACCTTAAGCATCTCTGCACCCTTCTTCAGTATCTCTCCATCATCACCTTTCAGCAAACCTGCCCATGATTTAAGCAAAACCACCACCATGTAAACAATATCAAAAGGAGTCCCAGGCAGTTTGAATTCGAAAGTAGCACGGTTCCTACAATTCCAGATTGCCCAGCATACAGCTGCCAACCCCATTGTATAGAACCTCTCACCATCAGGGAGAAAAACATAGCACCAGGAGAAATATTGCCAAATATTAGATGGGCATAGATCCGTTCCCAGCACAGATGCTATGGTTCTCCACACCACCTTAGCCACCGAACAAGAGAAAAAAAGATGAGAAGACGTTTCTCTAACTGGGCAAAAGGAACACATAGGATTGCCCTTCCAGTTCCTTCTTTTCATCACATCCCGAGTTAATACCGCATCTTGAAACAATTGCCACATAAAGATTTTGATCTTAAGTGGAATCTTGATACAACGAAGTTTTTAGATGATTTGTGGGGTTTCCCTGGTGTTATAGCGCTTGTAGTTCGACACTGTATATTTATCATCTGAATTTATGGGATTGTAGCTGAAATAAGTTGCAGATACGTCTGCCGTATAAGAAAACACTATAAAAAATTTTGGTTGCAGCACCAAATGCTCAACTTGAAGAAGTTGTGCTTGATCTTTTACATACTCCTTGCACTATTTACTATACCGCAAGGCTTTCCATATTCGTACGCTTGTTGCCCGACTCCAACCCCCTCCCTTCGGATCTGATCTAGGGCTTTAGCCGTTGCCGTCCCTTTCCTCACCACCGCTGGAGTGTCGTGGGGGCAAAGCCCAAGATGTTGTCGGCGATGGGGCACGGTTGCGGTGGAGATCCTGGGGTGTCTTGCTTCGATGTGTGCGTCGCTCGGCATTGGCGGCGGAATGATGAGGATTCTTTCGTTGTCGATGGCTCACCTAGTATGGACGACACTTTTGGACCGTGATACCATTGTGGCACTAGTCATGGGTGTTTTCCCGGTGGCGGGGACGTCTCCATGGGCTATGATGGATGATGGTGGAGGAGGATATGGTAGTCTAGCTGGTGATTGGCACGAGTTTGCCAGCGAAAGCTTGGTCCGACATCGGCCGGAACAGTCGACAACAGCGCCCGTGGGTGTCGTTACCACGTTGGAAGCGTTGTGTGGCGATTCGTGTTCCTTATGTGCCTCGGGGGAAACCCCATATTCAGATTCTGGATCGGATGATGGCGAGGTTCTAGTGTCGTCACCCTTATGGGGGCATCATCCTTGGGGATTTATATCGGCTGGAGGGACAATTGTTTGGCTTTAGTGGCTGGGCACATGTCTACACATGCTTCTCGTGCGGTGGCCAAGGTGGAGCGGCTTGCCATCTACAGTATCGACAACGGCGAGTCTTGGCTGCAAGGTGCGGCGAGGTCTCGGTGCTGGATACCGTTTGATGAGCGCGTGCAGGAGGGTGACGTTGTTTAGCATCGTGGCGGCGTCGACAACATATGGGTCTTGCAAGGTCAATTCATTGATTACTCCTGAAGATGGGACGATGAAAGATGATGGCACCGGATTCTACAACATGTATGTTGGGCATGATGTGGGTCTGTTAGGTCGGTTGGTGCTCCTGGCTAGCCGGAGGGCGGCTTGGTGAGGCTACCAGATTTTTTAGAGTGTGTTGACGTGTGGTCAGGTCACATCAACATCCTTAAAGGTAGGGCAATAGTTTTCGCCCAGAAGATGGCTATGAATTGATTCATGTATTTATTTTTTAAAAACTTTTTAAACAATACAATAAAAATAGTTGTGTAGGGACACCTGTGCTAGCCAGCTCGCGGCCTCCAGCTAGTTTATGTGCACTTCAGAGTTGCCTACTATTGCTGAAGGGGCCTAATCAATGTTACATCTAGTGTTTGCTAGGTGCGTTCTCTTCCCTTTGGACATTTGGTTCCTTCTTGTATTCTCCTTTCCATAATCAATGAAATTTGGTAGCTTTTGTGACAACATTAAAAATACTCAATGTTATAGCTTGTTTAGAGCATATACAATTGGACCCCCCCCCACACACTTTCTCTGTAAACGTCCGAGGACGCCACCCGGACTGTGCTCGGATAAAAAACACTACCCAACTAGACCATCTCAAACTAAACACAAATGTTTATGCTGTCTGACACTCCTCATATTCAACTCGTATATTGGATAGATGTGAAGACCATCACTCTCTCCCTAAACGCCCGGGCCAACAACTCGAATAGGGGCCAAACAAAAAAAAATCATCCAATCAAAACCCTCAAACCCAACTAAAATTTTCTTAACTCCCTTATATTCATCTCATATGTGCGAAGAATATGAGAGCGCCCGGGCGCGTCCACCATGTCAGATTTGATAGGATGAACTCATCCCAAATCTCTTCAAATCACCATCAAACTAGCTTGTCCTATCCTTTTTCTCCCATCTCCTTTACCTCATCGCGTGTCTCCTTCTCTAGCGTGGTCACCACTTGCCCGACGCCGTCCCCAACCCACACCACCACCCCAAACCCCCCTTGCCCGTCCTTGCCACCATCGAACACGGTCACCGCCCCGGGTAGGTCCTACTCATCTAGACATACGTACATACACCTCGCCTTTTGTTTGTTCAACAAAATGACTGACTTGCTATTATTATTATTATTATGCTCACTTGTAGACAAAAGATTGATTCTTCGAATGATGACTATGACAACAAGGAGCTTGACGAATTCATATACAAAGAGTTTGTTGATTCGTCAAAAGACGAAGTTGCTGAAATGTTATCGATGATGAGCATCCAGGAAGAAGTGAAGAAGGCAGTATAACATGTTTTGAGCTTTAAGGGTTCGATAAAGGGAATAAGAGTTGTTCCCCGAGATAGGATCGCTGGTGCACGACTTTTCTACATCGACTACTTCAAATTGAATCCAACATATCATGAGTTTTTTATGCCGCTTTCAGATGAACAAACATATGTTCTTGCGAATGCCATGGAGGAATAGGATCCTTACTTCAAGCGGAAGAAGGGTTGTTGCGGACAAGTGTCCTTCTCTTGTATGTAGAAATGCATGATTGCTTTAAAAATGCTTGCATATGATAAAATCATAGATTTTTCCCATTATAATTGTAGATGCTCTTACAACTCCATCTAGACATTCTGAGAGAAGAAAAACTCCAGTCGAGTGCGTCTACACCTAGGATCGCTAGTGCACGACTTTTCTACATCGACTACTTCAAATTGAATCCAACATATCATGAGTTTTTTATGCCTCTTTCAGAGGAACAAACATGTGTTCTTGCGAATGCCATGGAGGAATAGGATCCTTACTTCAAGCGGAAGAAGGATTGTTGCGGACAAGTGTCCTTCTCTTGTATGTAGATGCTTTAAAAATGCCTGCATATGATAAAAGCATAGATTTTCCCATTATAATTGTAGATGCTCTTACAACTCCATCTAGACATTCTGAGAAAAGAAAAACTCCAGTCGATTGTGTCTACACCCGACTTTCTAATAGTTTATTTAAGTGATCAACATCTTGGAGAAGTTATTTAATTATATTAGATGATACATCATGCATTGCTGTTATAACCTTGTTGAACTAAATTCTAGTAGGATGATAAAAACAACTAGAACTAATGAAAAACAAATGTAAGAGTGATCTCCTTTTACACTAAACTATAAAATTATGAGGTGTATAAAGAAATGATGTATAAAATAGGAAGACTTTTAAATTGCAATTAAAAGAATGTCATTTCTAATAAAAATATGTATGAAAAAACATATCTATGCCTGAAGCACCCAGTACATATCTATCCATGAAAAAAAAATCTAATGCAAAAAATAACCTATGAGCTATATGAATGAACCGAGGACGCGCAACGCTGCATTGATAGGCTAGTGCAAAAAAGAAAAATGTAACTTATGACTCACATGCATGTTTGATGACGTGACATGGTTAGGAAAAATAAAGGATAAGCTACTTTGTATATTTGTACATAAAATATGGGTGTTTATTAGATTAAGTTAGAGAGATGCAATCCCACCACCATAGACACACCTGAAAATGTCTTCATAGACATGCTATCTACTTTAGGTACCTTTTCCATCCCCACATTCAAGTAACAATATCGCTATAAAAATTTCATTCCAACCCCACCCACATAGATAAGTAATAATCTCGCTAAAATTTTTATGTCTCCCTTTTTTCTCATATATATATACATGAGACACATGTTAGAACCGCAATAATTCATACACGTAAATTGCAATTCATATAATTCGATAAATTTTTCAAATATTCAAGCATCATAGATCAAATTTGAATTCTAATTTCCTGTACAGGAAAAACACAAACCATGTCATCAACATATTACAAACCAAATGGTGCAAGCACGTTTGGGGTTGACCATCTATCTGATGCCATCATAGTTCAAGTCCTTGTTATTGACCTCACTCATTCTCGATGTTCATGTTGTGCTTGACAACACAAGCCCTCAAGATATCCCACAAGTTTCCATGCTTCCAAATTCTAGCTGATCCACAAACAATAGTAAAATGAGTTTGAAGACGCCCAATGCTCGCTCCTTCTAGCGGCCAAAAAAGACATTTTCATACCTACAAGGTACTTGATTGGATATATATCATTGCCAAGGTTGTACCCCATGGTATATAAAAGTTGGTGACAATTTGTTCGATTAGAGTCTGTCCACAAGCGTGGATAAAAGAAATCTACCACGTGAACCAAGAACATGTTGTTGGCAACGTAGGACCAATAAGTACATCTAAATAGGAGGGGGTGAATAGACTACTAAGCTCAATACTGGATTTTTCCCTAAATTTTAATTTCTTTGCAGATTTTAAGATTTTGTAGCATTGTAAAGAGCACCATACACATGAAAGCATAGAGTAATAAGGAGGACGCTAGGCATCAGACTACTAATGCTTTACTTTGTATCAGACCACTCCATGACCATCCGATCAGATGCACGCCAATCGTTAGACCTGATTAAATGCCTGCGCTTGATTTCTTGCTTGAGACCCGGTGGTTGTTCCATTTTTGCAGGAATGGGGCAAATCGTAGGTAGTTTACGCGAATTACTGTTATAACTGCTTCCTAGAATTGTGCTTCGGAGATTTGCTTTCGAAAATTATTTCTTATCCATATTTACATAAGATAATGTGCATCTTTATGCCATGAAACATTCTGCCATGGAAACATTTGTCCTAACCGTTGGAATCATATACTTCAAATAAATCTAGTACAAATACACTTTGTTTTCCTGAGATGCGTTTCTTTGCTAGGACGATATAGCTTTTGTACCATTGCAACATTCCAAACTGATGAAAGCATACACTAAGCAGCATAAACATATTTAGTTAATTGTTTATGTAATAAAAACTTGAGGCCAATGTATCACTTTATTTATGCTTCCAACACAATAATTTTTTGTTTCCACCGAAGGATTCAATTTTCTTGTAAAATTTGTTGAACCTAAGAATTTATTCTGGTGCTACCATGTAATAAATTTTTGCATCCAAGTATTTGTTTTGATACTTTTTATCATGTTTTCGACACAAGAAAAATCTGCTTCCATCCACTACAAAAATGTTTCCACCGCAGATATAATATGCTTCTAACCGTACATAATTAACCTTTTGTGGTGCTACATCCTTTCATACAGATAAGTGCTTCCTAAGTTTATACTGTATGTTTTTAAATACTATGGACTTGCTTCCCTTCATATAGCATCTAGATTGTGCGTGCCTTCATTTTGAGGTTGCATCCATATATACTTATGTCGCTGGTACCGATCATAGGCACTAGAAAACTTAATACACAGAACTCGGAAGCATTGCCTGTTTGACAATGAAGCACATCATCCCCCACTCCTATGTGGTACATATGTCAAGGAACCGGTGGTGACAATGTCAATGGTAGGAAGAATTCAGAGACGGTGGCTAGTTGGCTACTCGTACAAGGGCACCAGCACCATGCAGAGAATGTCTCCATGTTGCCATGGAATGAAGATGTCGATTGCATCGTGGCCAAAGCGAGCTGCGACGCAGCGAGACTGAAACCGTAACGATAATTGGGACGACTCCAAGTAGGCGGGGAAAGTTGTCGACTCCATGGAGAGAGTGACGCCGTGTATAATATCAGTCAGCGTGCTGAGATGATTGATCTCACATGAGCACTCATCATGCCATGAGATCGACCAACAAACGCCCCGCTCATGGTCATCGACGTCCATTCGCTCTTTTGCACCCGATCGACTCGACGTCCTGGAGAATTAGCGTCTCGCCAGATCACGGCCACACGCGTCATGGAGAATTTAGCCGGTCATCCTCTTGGATAGGAAGCCGTTG
This sequence comes from Bromus sterilis, assembly GCA_950022295.1. Lineage (NCBI taxonomy): Eukaryota > Viridiplantae > Streptophyta > Magnoliopsida > Poales > Poaceae > Bromus > Bromus sterilis. The sequence goes on from OX465597.1 coordinate 285,064,328, forward strand.
TGCTTGTAGCCGTCCTCGCCAACTAGATGCTTCTCGTGCCCGCTCTCCATCAGCATCCTGACCACTCTCGTCGGCCGGAGCGATTACAAACGTGAAGCTTCGGGATGGTGGCTAGTCGCTTGCAGAGATAGCCGGGTTTGGCCGGTTGCTGGCGGAGAGAGTCGAAGTGGCGAGGGGCGTGGCGAGATCGGAGATGCTAGGGAAGGCGAGATGAGGAGGATGGCTCTAGTACAAAACATGCCTTTGGATATGAGAAAAGGTCATGGTTCGAACACGAACCGGTTCTACTGACCCAATAGAACCGGTTCGTGGCTCTGGGCTTTAGAACCGGTTCGTGTGGTGGGCCCCCAGCCCAGCGGTGCCCTGTCAGCGCCCATTTAGAACCGGTTTGTACTACCAACCGGTTCTAAAGATGTGGTGGCAGGTTGCCGTTCGGCATGCGGGCCACCTAGCAGCATTAGAACCGATTGGTAGTACAAACCGGTTCTAAAGGTGCACTAAGTTTAGTACCACCTCGCTAACCGAATAGGAGTTCGACCGGTTTATAAGCACGGGTCAGAGTGGACTTATCGTAGCAAAGCGAGTTCAATAAAGGTTGTCCATGGAAAATTCATCTTCATCCTATATATCGTTAAGACAAAGTTCCTGTTGAACCTTGATTAGTGGACAAAATTGCCTTCTAATTAAGCTGCAACCGGAACTTTGCCTTTACGGTGTATAGGGTGTGGAGGAAATTTCTCGTTGACATCCTATAATGAAACTGCTATACTTTTTTAGTTTTATTAAGAACCTAATTTACTCGATTTTTAAAAGATTCCATCATTGTGCGTCCAGGCAGTCATTTGCGAAATATTAATGAAATTGCCTTTTGAGCCTGCAATGATCATAGCTTTCAAATTGTTACTCTCGAACAAACTCTTCTGAACACTACTTCCAGCATTATCACGAGCCTTGTTAAGAACCTGATTTACTCGGTTTTTAAAAGATTCCATCATTGTGCGTCCTGGTTCAGATTGCAACTCAAAAAAGGTTAAAACTTGGCATAGTATCATTAATGCCTGCCTTCAACATTTTGCTGTCCGACACAGGCAGTCATTTGCGAAATATTAATGAAACTGCCTTTTGAGCCTGCAGTGATCATAGCTTTCAAATTGTTGCTCTTGGACAAACTCTTCTGAGCACTACTTCCAGCATTATCACGAGCCTTGTTAAGAACCTGATTTACTCGGTTTTTAAAAGATTTCATCATTGTGCGTCCAGGCAGTCATTTGCGAAATATTAATGAAACTGTCTTTTGAGCCTGCAGTGATCATAGCTTTCAAATTGTTGCTCTCGGACAAACTCTCCTGAGCACTACTTCCAGCATTATCACGAGCCTTGTTAAAATATTTCATCATTATGCGTCCAGGCAGTCATTTGAGAAATATTAATGAAACTGCCTTTTGAGCCTGCAGTGATCATAGCTTTCAAATTGTTGCTCTCGGACAAACTCTTCTGAGCACTACTTCTAGCATTATCACGAGCCTTGTTAAGAACCTGATTTACTCGGTTTTTAAAAGATTCTATCATTGTGCGTCCTGGTTCAGATTACAACTCAAAAAAGGTTAAAACTTGGCATAGTATCATTAATGCCTGCCTTCAACATTCTGCTGTCCGACACAGGCAGTCATTTGCGAAATATTAATGAAACTGCCTTTTGAGCCTGCAGTGATCATAGCTTTCAAACTGTTGCTCTCGGACAAACTCTTCTGAGCACTAATTCCAGCATTATCACGATCCTTGTTAAGAACCTGATCCAACGGCTCACAAAGCCTGATCCAACGACTCACAAGCGCTTGAAAGAAACACACGATCCGGGTGCTTCTTCATGATTGGTGGAGGCGAGCCTGATCCAACGACTCACAAGCCGGATCCAACGGCTCACAAGCGCTTGAAACAAACACGCGATCCGTGTGCTTCTTCCTGGTTGGTTGGATTCTGAATCGTGTGAGGTTAAAAGGGCGTGGAGGCCTCCACGCAAAGCCAGTCGCCACTAGTTCTCTTCTCGTGCACTCTTTCCCGTTCCGCGCCACCGCCACCATGCCGCCCCGTCGCCGCCCGCCCAGCTTCCACGACATCCGCAGGCGCTCGGACGACACATTCATGGCGGTGATCACTTGCGCCAACAACGAGCGTGTGTGTCTCGGCAGGTTCTGGCATGAATATTTAGCTGCCCGCGCGTACGACGTTGCGGCGTGGAGGCTCGGCCGCCCGCGCGCGGAGATGAATAACCGCTACCTCCGCAGCTTGGAAGAGGCGGAGGACATAGCAGATCCGCCGCTCCTCCTCACTGAAGAGGACCACCGCCTCCATCGTCGATGAGCGGTGCTCGGCCTCGCCTCGGAGCAGGACCAGCGCGCCATGCAGGATTGGTACGTGAGCCATCCCCGTGAAGCCTCAGAGGAGGCGGAACACTGGACGAGGCTGACGGCCGAGAGCGCGGAGCGGCGACAGGAGCGTCATGAATGGCGGGAGGAGCGGCGGGCGGCCAAGGCGATGGCGGAGGAGGAACTGGCGAGAGGCGCCGCCAACTGGCCCGTCGGTGACCCCCGCTGGATAGCGCTATAGGATGACATCAGCTCATCCGTCACCGAAGACGATTTCTCAAACGAAGAGGAGGAGTAGTTTTTTTTATGTTTTACAATAAAATGTTCTAGGCTTGAGATGTTAAGTTGTTGAATGTTTTAAGTTTGCCGCGTCGCCACCACCATGCCACCATGTTCTAGGTTTTCCGCGCAGAAGAAGAAGAAATAAAGCCACATTCTCAAATTTCAAACCCTTTCTGACTTCATTTGCTTAATGACCTTGAATTTGAAAAGCACTACAACTGAACTCAAAAAAGGTCGATGAAGTGAAAGATTTCTAACTAGATATATATAAGATCAACAAAACACACGATTTCGCCTGCATACAGCCCGACGGTGGCTCATGAGTGCAAGCATATCAAATGCACCGTCGAACGTATGCAGGCGAATCCGAATGGTTTGTATTTGGCCGATGAACTGAGTGTCGAAAATGTCCTAGAGGTGGGCTATATATATAGGCAACGACAAGCCTGATCCAACGGCTCACAAGCCTTATCCAACGACTCACAAGCGCTTGAAAGAAACACGTAATCCGTGTGCTTCTTCCTGATTGGTTGGATCAGCCGGCTCAGAAGCCTGATCCAACGACTCACAAGCGCTTGAAAGAAACACACGATCCGTGTACTTCTTCCTGATTGGTTGGTATCATAAAAGGTTTAAACTTGGCATGGTATCATCATTTAACCCACATAACATGTGTGCAACGTTGAGAGGATTACGGAAAAAACTGGATGCACTTTGTGTACAAACTGGACTATCTCTTTCAAAGTACAAGGGTTTCAAACGAAAACTCATCTGTAACAAAGACATTTCATTTTTCTAAACTTATTTCAACTCAAGACTTTTTTTGCATTCAATATGCACCATTCAAAGCCACATACTAAAATTTCAACCCTTTCTGACTTCATTTGCTATTTTTCATGCATTTAATGATTTATTTTGAGCTAAATGACCTTGAATTTGGAAAGCACTACAACTAAACTCAGAAAAGGTTGAAACTTGGCAAGGTATCATCATTTGACCCACATAACATATGTGCAAAAGTTGAGAGGATTATGACAAAAACTGGATGCACTTCGTGTACAAACTGGACCATCTCTTTCAAAGTACAAGGGTTTCAAACGAAAACTCATCTGTTACAAAGACATTTCATTTTTCTAAACTTATTTCAACTCAAGACTTTTTTTGCATTCAATATGCACCATTCAAATCCACATACTAAAATTTCAACCTTTTCTGACTTCATTTGCCATTTTTCATGCATTTAATGATTTATTTTGAGCTAACTGACCTTGAATTTGGAAAGCACTATAACTGAACTCAGAAAAGGTTGAAACTTGGCAACGTATCATCATTTGACCCAAATAACATGTGTGCAAAAGTTGAGAGGATTATGACAAAAACTGGATGCACTTCGTGTACAAACTGGACCATCTCTTTCAAAGTATAAGAGTTTCAAACGAAAACTCATCTGTTACAAAGACATTCCATTTTTCTAAACTTATTTCAACTCAAGACTTCTTTTGCATTCAATATGCACCATTCAAAGACACATACTAAAATTTCAACCCTTTCTGACTTCATTTGCTATTTTTCATGCATTTAATGATTTATTTTGAGCTAAATGACCCTGAAATTGGAAAGCACTACAACTGAACTCAGAAAAGGTTGAAACTTGGAAAAGCATCATCGTTTGACCCACATAACATGTGTGCAAAAGTTGAGAGGATTACGACAAAAACTGGATGCACTTCGTGTACAAACTGGACCATCTCTTTCAAAGTATAAGGGTTTCAAACGAAAACTCATCTGTTACAAAGACATTTCATTTTTCTAAACTTATTTCAAATCAAGATTTTTTTTGCATTCAATATGCACCATTCAAAGGCACATACTAAAATTTCAATCCTTTCTGACTTCATTTTCTATTTTTCATGCATTTAATGATTTATTTTGAGCTAAATGACCCTGAAATTGGAAAGCACTACAAATGTACTCAGAAAAGGTTGAAACTTGGCATGGCATCATCATTTGACCCACATAACATGTGTGAAAAAGTTGAGAGGGTTACGGCAAAAACTGGATGCACTTCGTGTACAAACTGGACCATCTATTTCAAAGTACAAGTGTTTGAGACAAAAACTCACCTGTTACAAAGGCATTTCATTTTTCTAAGCTTATTTCAACTCAAGACTTTTTGTGCATTCAATATGCACCATTCAAAGCCACATACTAAAATTTCAACCCTTTCTGACTTCATTTGCTATTTTTCATGCATTTAATGATTTATTTTGAGCTAAATGACCCTGAAATTGGAAAACACTACAACTGTACTTAGAAAAGGTTGAAACTTGGCATGACATCATCATTTGACCCACATAATATGTGTGAAAAAGTTGAGAGGGTTACGGCAAAAACTGAATGCACTTCGTGTACAAACTGGACCATCTCTTTAAAAGTACGACTGTTTCGGACGAAAACTCATCTGTTACTAAGACATTTCATTTTTCTAAGCTTATTTCAACTCAAGACTTTATGTGCATTTAATATGCACCATTCAAAGCCACATACTAAAATTTCAACCCTTTCTCACTTCATTTGCTATTTTCATGCATTTAATGCTTTTTGACTATTTTAAAGTATTTCACAAACTAGTATTTCAAAAGAATTCAACTTGAAACTATTTAAATTTGAAAAACCACTGCCACTAACAGAATATTTATAATTATGTTTTAACCTAAAATAAAAAGATTTATAAAAAAACTCCAACTATTCTAATAGCTAGTCAAAATATAAAAACAAATCCAAATCTAAAAAATAAAGGTTTAGAACCGGTTTCAGCAACGAACTGCTGCTAAAGGTCCCTCCCCTTCCCGCGTGTATTTTTGGCCAAAAAATGGATGAAATTGGTTTGTGGCTGAAACCGGTTCTAAAGGTCCATTAGCACCGGTTGATGCTACAAACCGGTGCTAAAGGTCCATGGTATATATATCGGCACTTGGCGTCAGTTCCGCCCACCGCTTTAAATCGTCACACCACGCCGCCAGGCTGCTGCTCTTCCCCGCCGACGCCGCCGTCGTCGTCGCCGTCCACGCCGCCAGGCTGCTGCTCGCCGCCGTCGCCTTCCCCGTCGCCGTCACCGTCACCCTCTCCAGCGTACGTCCCACCTCCCCGCCGCCGTGGCCATGGTCCGTAGTGGTCGAACTTCTGCTAGATGCGCGCCGCCGTGGTCAAACTTGCCGCCGGCCGTAGTCGCCGTGTCCATGGCCGTAGTGTCCGCCATGGCCGTAGATGGTCGACCTCCCCGGCCCGCCGCCGTGGCCATGGCCGTACGTAGCCGCCATGGTCGAACGTACTTGCCGCCGGCGCCCGTAGATGAAATTTTTGTAGAATATTTGCTAGATGCCATTAATAAATTGTTGATGCTATTAATTTGCTAGATTACTTGATATATGTATTAGTGATATAATTGTTGCATTCATATATAGTATGGTTCATCACTATTTTATTCCTTTCTAGAATGTCGATGATTAAATTACATATTGGAGATGGGCCAATGAGGCACAATTTGTATTACTTCTCTTGTTATACTTTTATAATTTTCAAGATATGTTTATTACTTTAAATTAATTTTATAATTATGAACACATAGAATGTCTCTAATGTGCGAGTATTGTCAAGACGACTCGGGTCGATGCAACGATCCCATATTTGATGAAGCAGACACATACTTCTTCATCACGCTTAGGTCCTGGTTTTAAAATCGTACGGTATGTAACTTGAACGACATGTTCTTCTTATGGTGCATGTATGACTTAAGTTTATGTTTTATAACGTATTTTTTTTCTAATTCAACTAGTGCATCCCTTGCTTTGCAAGACGCCACGTTTGTGACAAGATCAATATTCAATATTTCGATGAAACTGTTAGTAAAGAAGTTAACATTAAGACGAAACATTTCGTTCTTAAGGTTAAGATCTTTAATCAACCAAATGGCACATTCTTTGGCTGTTCAAAATGGGATGCATTATGCAAGACATATGCATTTTATGATAATATGAAAATAACATTTGATCTTGGACGCCGCCGTCGAGGATCCAATGTTTTTCGTGATGATGAAATGTCGATGGAACTAGGCGACATGATTTCAGTTCGATGTTCATGTGAGTTTGTTAAACAACAATTTTGTTACTTCTATAACTTATTTTTCTTTGCTTCCAAATGTTGCCAACTCATAATTATAATTGCCAGCTTATGTTCTTGCCACAGAAGAAGTACAAGATCTTTTTGATAGTACCTTCTATAATAATGGCTTCGACCTAAGTATGAATGAACAAGATGCATTTATCGAAGTTATTAAATTGGTACCTTCGTATGCGAACTATTTAAAGGTTGGCGGTCCTTTTGGAGAATATGTGCCATTTGTCCTTAAGTTGGAGGACTATATGCTTGAATGGTATAACCTGGTATGATTTTTATCATTCTCTCAGTAGCCTATATCTTCTTCAAAAATACATTTTTATTAAGTATACTCCATTGCTAACTATGCTACTAATATGTATGTTCTTCAACAGAAGATACCGCAAGCTTGTACGCCTAGATGGATGCTGGGATTGAGAGGCGAAGTTACAATTTTTTGTGCAAGGCCCTGGACAGAACCTTTCAAACATGATTACTACACTGAAAGTGGATCAGATGACTGTGTCAAAATCAAAGCATGGTTGAAGATAGTGGTCCAGAAGAAGCCAAAACCTGGAGACAGGTTGTTCTCTATCCTCTATCGTGGAGAATATGGACGTCCTTTTTGGGTTTATTTATTTTTACCTTTGCGTGTTGATTAGGTCCTATATATATTTAGTAGGAGTGAATTCGAAGAATTATGTCCTATATATATTTAGTAGTAGTGAATCTAAACAAATTAGGTTATCGAAGTTAAACCAGGAAAAATCTTTGTGTTGGATATAATGGCTTTCGTACTTGTTCTTATTGAAGTTAAATTATATATTTTCCTATATATATGAGATGTGATCGATTTAGACTATATTGTCTGTGTGTATGAGATGTTGTGAAGCATATGTACCGAGATACACATCTTGTAAGTGTATGACACAGGAACCGCTTGATATATTCATATATTGATCATCTTCTTTAAATAATAAGATTGTGGAGAACCTTTAATAATCCCTAAACCCTAGACTATTAAACCCAAAAGAAAAAAACAAATAAACCCTTAAACCACGAAACCTTTAGAACCGGTTTATGTTACCAACCGGTGCTAAAGGTGCTGAAGCCCTCGCGCTGCCGTGCAACCACGTGGCCTGGCTGCAGCTGGTTTAGAACCGGTTCGTGGAAAACCGGTTCTAAAGGCTTTACCCTTTAGCACCGAGGCTTTAGAACCGGTTTCAAAAACCGGTTCTAAAGGCCCCCTGGACCGGTTCTAATGACCTGTTTTGCACTAGTCTGGGTGGGTTAGCGCAGGTGAGATTGATGCCAACGAGGGGTTATGGGGCATGGTGAGATAAGCGGACTCATTTGGAAACCAGAGAAGGATTTTGGAAGCAATCCAGCCATGAGATTTGCAACATATCAACGTCCCTCGACTAGTCTGGCAAACGACTCACATCAGGCGTATGATAGAAAGTGTTTTCCGAGTAACAAACAACAAAATGTAACGACATGCAAGTGTAAAGTAAATGAGTAGAGTTAAGATAACCGCAAATACAATTGACACGATGAAGATTTTTCCCGTGGTTCGAATAGTTGGCGCTATATTACATCCATGTTGATGGAGGCTTCGGTCCATGAAGGATCTAGGGCCAGTTCTTTTCGGCGATTCTCCCAGAATCGCCACTTTCTCTAGCTTCTCCTAGAATCGCCCCCATCCCCTACTCCATATTTTTTAACAATCCTATCTAATTAAGGTCTAATTCGGTAGAATTGTAAAAAAACATTAGAGTGACAATTTTAGGATAAGCTGGGGAGGAGGGCGATTCTGGGAGAATCGTCCAGAATCGCCGAAAAGAACTGACCCCTAAGGTCACAAGGATCACAATTATGAGATTTCACTAACAAATGGTCCACGAAGGAGACTCACCCATGAAGGGTCAACAAAGAAGAGACCAACCTATCCCACCATGGCTTACGCCCAGGAAGGACTAGCCCCACTATGGTAGATATTCATGAAGTAAGTGATGTTCATGCCCATAAAACTTATCAACTTCTTAATAAGCTTGAAGAGTTCCAAGCACACCTAGCTGATCTAGGAGCAACACACCCTCCAAAAGTAACACCATAGTGGTGCTTGGCAATAATAACCTTGCTATTGTGCTCGAAACGATAATCTCCTCAACACTCAAACTCTCTCTCAAATCTGGCTAAGGATTTGGAGAAGGTAGGAGCGAATATAAAGAGGGGATTATATCTCAAATGATGATTGAAAGGTTGGAGTAGATGACCCTTTTAAATCAACAAAAGGAGGTGGAGTTATCTCTCAGAACAAAAGTGAAGTTGGCTTCTTGTTTAACTGGTGGGATAAGTGGGCGTATTTATTGGATGAACCGAAATAAAAGTGTAACGGTGTGTCTAGTATTTATAGGAGAAGAATGCACGACCATGAACCAAACCCACCAAAGGGGAGTCTATTGCATCAGACGTCGACGATGAATCAAAGGCCTAGCACCGCATCACTGGAGTGATGACGCAACCCCTGGTATGTCGCCTCGTCGTAGCGACGCCGGGCTTCAAGTCAGAGGTTAACGCTAACATGCACGCAGACGAGCGTTGTGCCGGCCGTCCGAGGATGAGGACGCGGCAAGCCACGGAAGCCCTCGAGGGCTCGACCATGCAGGCGAATTCGCGCGTCGCCTTGGACTCGACGGAGGAAGCCGTTCGCGTTAGGATGTTCGAGGAGCGGCAAGAGGGCGGCGCACGCCCTTGCAAGGGAGCAAAGTCGGACCGTCGGCGAGAGAGGAGAACTAGTTCGACGGATCGCTCAACTCCGATAAAAATTAAATTAGGTTCAATCCATTTTGCGTGTTCAATCATTTCTTTCACAAAGAAGACGTGAATTTCAAAGGCAAAGTTAAAAGCACGGACAAAGATGGATGTGGACGAACTTTCTCAATTGTAGTAGTAGACATAATTAAATTTTGATTGTTTGATTTATATCCAACCATCGTGTAAGGTTAGGGCCTTTTTTGGACTAGTCTGTTTGACTAAAATTAGTTTCACATCACTCAATTTATTTTAAAGTAGCTTTATGTAGGAGTCGTAGATTTATCAAAGAAAAGTTTTATCACATTTGGCTTCCAACTAGTTTCATTTTAAAAAATGATTTTTTTGGTGAAAAAGATGTATTTGATTGGATGATTAAAGGGTCTCCACTTATTGGTGACAGTGGTGGATACTTTCCCCTAAACTTCAGCTTCTAGATTTTATCTGGAGAACCCCTGAGGAGATTCACAAAAAAACAGAGAGTTATATCTCAGATTTTAGTTTATTTGCGGAGCGACATATCATGAAGTTACCCCATTTATCTTACGTATCTTGGAGCGGAGCTGAATTTTAGGTAGCAGAGCAGTCCAAAAAAACCTTAATATTGCATGAGTGTTATGGATCTAAGGTGAACAATTGTTGAAGATTTTTTTAAGGTATTAGGGCTGCTCGTAAAGGGTTTTATCATGCATATGATGCTAATGTATGATACTATTTTCGTAATGCATATATATGTATATTATCATATGGTAGTATCGTAGAGATCTTATTTATTTTTATGCAAGATACGTAGTAGTACATGATTTGATATGATACCGTATCATAATAAGTATTCGACCATCTTTTTCCTCATTAAACTATATGTCACTTCATCAAAATTATCTAATTATCATGCATGATATTATCTACTTCCTTCTTTTCTAAATATAAGATATTTTAAAAATTTCAATATGGATTACGTCGAAGCAAAATGAATGAATCTATACATATTGAAAACTGTAAAAAATATCTTACATTTAGAAACATATGGAGTATGATACTTCCATTATGGATAACCTTACAAATCACCGTCTGTGTGCCGATGCCATCAGACATGCCCACAAATAAAAGCTGAATGAGAAAAACATTATCACAAAGCACGGTGTGCACGAAATAAGAGCATCTCCACCGCCCACGAACAGGCCCCTAAGGCGATTTTTTTCACCGGCAAAAAACAATTCGTCCAGTCGCGCCCCAAGAGCTCAAGTTTCGACGATTTGAGCCCAAATTGGCGTCGATGGACCCAGGCCGAACCCAACGCGCTCGAGGGCGACCGGGGGCGCCGGAGGAAAGAAAAATGAAACGAAAACAAACCACACTAGATTTACCCCTGCGGGCCCGCCGAGTCAAAGATTGTGCTTTGTTGTCCTCATCGCCTCGCCTCGGCTCCCGCGCGATTCAACGCCCAAATATCACCGGTTTGAGCCCAAATTGGCGTCGGTGTACCCAGGCCGAACCCAGCGTGCTGGGGGAAGATTGGGGGCGCCGGGGGAATGAAAATGGTGCGAAAATAAACCATGCCAGATTCCCCCACGTGGGCCCGCCGAGTAGCGTCTGTGCTTTGTCATCCTTATCGCCTCGCCTCGGCTCCCGTGCGATTCAATGTTGTAAGCCGGTCAGCCTTCCATCAGGACTAGCCGAGCAACCGAATCACCTCGCCGTAATGGCGCAGTAATGGCGAGCCACCTTCGCGCGTCCCAACCTGACGGGGATGTACCCCGGCAAATCCCATGGTCAGGGACCCTGGGTTAGTCATGAGAGGCACATGTTGGATGATAGATTGGAGATGGCGATTACAGGGGAGCCAAGGCTACTGCGCACAAGGCTAGGGTTACAGATTGTGTGTTGGATGATCTCGACGTCTCCCCTCCTAGCCCTTATATACTAGGCTAGGTCTCGGGGAGTCCGTCCGGGATTACATATGAGGTTTCCTAACCCTGATCTTGTTCCGTACGGCAGGTTTGCACCTTCCTTATGCGTCGCAGACTCCTACGTCGGTGCCACTAGTGGGCCAAGGCTGGGTCCAAGCGGCATCTCTGTGGGCCTTCTGTCTTCGGGTACACCGGGTAGGCCCATCCATAGGAGTCGTGGGGTCACCCCCTCGTCAGTAGCCCCTGAGTGCCTGGGGGGCTCGAAGAGTCGCGCAGGGACTCGAGTCCATACTTGTGTCGTTTTTATGTATGCACGGTTCAACCGCGGGTCGCTGACAGTCTGGGGCCATGACAAAACCTATTTCGAGGGATGCTAAGCTGAAAGGGCCCAAGGAGTCGACTGGTCGATCCTTGGTGAATTGCACTAGTGGCAAAAACCGCAGTAGCCCAATCAAACTCACGTCCCTCGACATGAGCTTGGAACACTGGTGTCGAGCAAAAGTCATGCCGCTGCAGGTCTTACAGTGATCAATTGCCGCCAGTAAAGTTCATAGCCTAGGTGCATCCGCCCGACTTTTTCTATCATGCAAGCGCATGGGAAAGATTGGGAGTGAAATCGCTCTGCGGCAAGTCCCAGCCCGGCCGATCTGCGCAGCGGGGTCTTACCTACACGCTAAGCTTGCGTGGCATCTGGGCACAGTGTGTCGTGTTCCAGGAATATGTATTTTTTATTGAGGCGCGGATCCTACTTGATAATGCACCCACTTGGAATAAACAATCAAGTGAGCTGTTTTAGCAGTCCCTCGCGGAGCTTGGTCGAGCGCCCGGGCGAGGAGCAATGTAGAGGAGTACTTGCTCGGGAAGTCTTTGAGTGTTCGGGTACTTTAGAGTTTTGTGAGTAATCACTCGAGTATCGCCTTCGCTCTCGGGGTGAGGGAGCACCCGATACTCCGGGACCGCTCGATATGGCGAGTGCAGGTCTGCTTATCTTCTGTCGTGGTGAGGGATCACCCGAAACTCTCATAGGTGCGAGTAATTACTCGAGCACGTATTTTCTTTTCCTTTCGGGTGATAAAGTACCCGAGCGCGTTTTTCTTTGGAGTGAGGGAGCACTCGGGACTCTGTGAGTGCGAGTGATCACTCGAGCATATTTTTATCCTTTAGGTGTGGGAGCACCCGAAACTCTCATGGAGATGCTCCTGATGGGAGTAAAATATTTTGCCCATCGAAAAAAGATTTAAAAGATTGAAACTCTGAGGCTGGGAAGAGTACTCGATACGCCTTGTTGGGATGTGACGCTAACTTTGTTTTCTGGCATCTTGACCACTGTAGCCTGTCAAAGGAAATGACTTGACGCTGTCCCGCCGAAATTTTCGCTTCGTGTGATTATGGTCCTCTTTTTGCGCGCGTAATGGGCGGTGTTGTTACTGCGCCGATTGGGTTTTCCATGTTTTTCGCCTGCCGTGGGATCGTGCCACGTTTATTGGACGCTGGGATTGAACGGTGCCCCTGCTCGCCTGGCTGTTGGTTAAATACCGAGAGGCTGAGTAAATTTTAGGTTTTACCCAGCCATTTCCTTCTCCTCCCGCTTCTTGATTTCCCCTGTTCTTAAGCTTTCTCCTTCCTCCTTTTGCTGCTTGCTGCAGAATTGATGACAACGCGCTCCCGTGCTGCTCCGGAATCGGCCAAGATGTCTGGCAAGTGGGAGCGCTCGACCTTTGGGGTTGCAGATCTCGGCCCGCTGATTGCTGATGGCTTGGTGGCGGGAGATGCCGTGCGGATTCCGGGGGATGAACATGTTCCCGCTCTGACGGCAGATGAGCAGGTGTGCTTTCAGGCGTTCTTCCCTCGCGGGTTTGCCCTTCCGATTCAACCTTTTGTTCGTGGTTTGCTGTACACCTATCGGCTTCAGCTGCACAATATGAATCCCAATGGGATTTTGCATATTGCTTGCTTTATTACCCTTTGTGAGGCCTTCTTGGGGATCTATCCCCATTGGGGGCTCTGGAAGCATCTCTTTTGTATAAAGAGGACGAACTCTGAGTATGCTGTGGGGCAGGTGGGTATATCCATTAGGGATAAGTATTCGTACTTTGATTTGGAGATGCTTGACTCCGTCAGTGCTTGGCGGAGAAGTTGGTTCTATCTGAAGGATCAGCACGTTGCTGGGCAGCGATTTTTTCTTGCTCCCTTTAATTCTGAGGCACGAGTAGTCAAGCAGGCTTCATGGTCCCATTCTTTGTCTGCGAAAGAGTCATCTGAAGTGGCTCCATTCTTGGAGAGGGTTGCTCTGGTGAAGGACAACTTGACCGGTGGGCAGCTCATCTCTGTTTTTATTGGGAGGCGCGTTCAGCCATTGCAGTCTCGAGCCCGTCCCATGTGGCAATATGAGGGACTCGAGGACTCGACGAGATGCTCCCGCGAGGAGCTTAATGCCGATGGCCTCTTGGCCCGGATCTAGTACGTGACCAAGTGCTCGAGCGTTTCCGAGATGGGTTTCGTCCTTCCTTACTCTTCTGATCACGTGCGGCCGCAGGTTCGCGTTTTTGAATTTCTCGTCTGATTGAGATGTTTGCTTGACTGCTTGCTGATGATGCTATTTGCTTTGTAGGATCATGTTTCTGTGTTGTGCAACCCTCCGCAGCCGGAGGATGCTGATATTCACGAAGAGCCAGGTGCTTCTGCTGCTGACGATGCTGCTCCGAGTGCTGGTGCCAGCGTGCTCGCGGGTGCCACTGGTGCTGACGAGTTCGCGGCGGTTGAGCTGCCGGGGACCGGAGATAGTGAGGAATCGGCTCCCTTTCGTGTCAAGCGATCGCGGCCTTCGGGCGCTGAAGATCCTGACGCGAAGAGTGGTGCTATCCCGCTGTCTGTACCGTCTGCTGAGCCGTCTCCTCCTGTTGCTGCGTGCAAAAGGCCCAAGTTTGGGAGGTTGTTGCGTGCTCGCTCTGCGTGTGGCGGGTAAGTGTATGCTTGACTTTGCTGGGGCTATTTTTTCTCTGTTCTTTTGTCTGATGGTTTTTATCTTGTAGTGCTGCGACTGTTCCGGCTGCTTCCTCGACCAGTGCGGCTGCTGTCGACCTGCAATCGACTGACTCTGGAGCAGCCGCCAAGCATACCGGGGATTCTTCGGCTGCTGTTGGTCAGCCCGTACCGTCGGTGACTCCTGCTGTCTCGGCTGCTGGTGTGATTCCTACTGCTGCTCCGCCTGTGGTGTCTGGTGTTGTTTCTCTTGATGTCAGGCCTGCTGCTCCAGGTCATCCTTACCTGGGCCGTCTTGATCTCGCTGCTGAAGATAAAGTTTTCTTTTTCGACCGCATATCTGGCCTGGTGAGTTTGTTTCATGTGTGCTTGTGTGATTTTTGTCATCGGGGGCACGGCAGTGCTCCCGATGGGAGTAGCCCCCGAGGGTGCAAGCAAGTGTTTGCAGCTGATTGTAGTCTTGCCTTGGCTCTGTCTTTGCATTGTATTGTCATTGGGAGCACGACCAGTGCTCCCGATGGGAGTAGCCCCCGAGGCTGCGAGCAAGCGCTTGCGGTTGGTTGTAGTCTTGCTTTGGTTCTGTCTTATTATTTGATTTCTTCGAATAGCCTGTGTTCCAACACTGTGAGCGTCTGGTGGTCGAAGCTGAGCGTTGGCAACAGACCCATGATTCTGCCCAGGATGCTTTATCTGCCATGAGTAGTAAGTATTCCTTCCCGTACTATTGTGCTTGAACTGTTGTGTCCACTGTTTTGACTGCTGTCTTGTTTCTTAGGCCGTCGTCAAACTGCCGAGAAGCAGGTCTAAAAGGCGGAAGGAACGATTTCCAACCTCAAGGCTGCTTTGGCCGCTAAGGAGAAAGAGCTGCACGATCAGCACGAGGAGTTGGTGCGCCTGCGTCAGGCTGAGGATGCGCTTGTGCAGGCGAAGGTGGTCGGGTGCGAGCGTCTTCGAGTCTTGGCGGAGTCGCTTGTGTGTAGGTCGTCGTTTCGTTGCTGGGTGCTTTGTCTCTTTGCCTTCCCGTATTGATTTTGGTTGCCTGGTTTAGCCTCTATGGGTGCGAGTGCGACGACGGTGGTTGCATCGGGTTCTGGAGTTCTCCGTGGAGCCGTGGATGTCATGTCGGCTGCTGTTGATGTTGCCAAGGGTGTATGCACCCGGGCTTCCACTCTTGTGGGTCTTGCTCATGAGCACCTCATGCCGGAGGGCACGAAGGTGCCAGTTGGTCTGGACGCCCGCGTTGCTGCATTTGGCGATGGCGGGGATCTCTTGGAGGAGCTGGTTGGGGAGAACGTGGTGAGTGGTCTTTCCACGTCCCTTGTTGTTCTTATGGGGCACGGAATTACCATTGACGACTCTCTGGTTGAGACTGTCCCTGTTTATACTGACGAGCAGAGCGCACGAGCCACTGTTCTGGCTCGTCGTCTGCAGGAAGTTGTGGATGCTCAGTATCCCTCCTCTACAGGCAAGGGGGGGGGGGCGTAGCCATGTCGTGTCGTCTGAAATTTCTGGTTGTAATATGCCTCCTCTGTGGTGGTGAATTTGTGCTACTTTGATTGGAATAACTGCTTGTCCATTCCTGCGGTTGAGCTTGATTGTCCTTTCTTTTTGTTCGTTTTGCGGTAGGCCGCCCCGAGCGTACTTTGGTCTTGGAGTTCGTTGAAGGAGGACGCTCGCGAGGGCGCGTACGAGTCCGTGTGCTTGAGGCTGAGAAATGCTGAGCGGGAAGTTGTTCGCTTGAAGGGGGCTGCAGCAGTCCATCATTCCAAACGCGAGCGTGCTGAGGCCGTGCTGGATAGTCTTGCTTCATGGGTGGTGAAGTTGTCTGACCTCCTGCGAGGTGAGTCTGGCTGCTGCTCGGTTGCTCGACTGCATTTAGTAGCTTTCCTATCGTTGTCTTGATTTTGATTCTGTTTTTCGAAGTGCTGGCGGGGCGGTTTCGGGATGAAGAGAAGGCCATCTAGTCGGAGTTGTCTCGGCTGGATGATCCTGATGTGCAGGCGAGCAATTCTTTCTGGGCACATGGGGCTCGTGATCGAGCATTTGCTGTGCTTCGTCTTCGAGTTGAGCGGGTGCCGACTGCTCTGCGGTACTGTCAACAGGTGCTGGGCGGGAGCCACTCTGAGTTTTATCCGCTGCAGGTGGTGTCATTGTCCTTTGAGATGCTCTGCCGCGTATTTTCTCAGCCTGCAGAGCTGCGTCGCGTGATGAATCACCAGATTCATGCTGGAGCCCGCGCTGCCTTGGGCTTGGTCCATAGTCATTGGCCGGGAGCTGATATTGCTCAAGTGGTGGGGGGTCCTCCAGGTGGTAGGGATTATCCGATGGATGAGCATTACACGGCGGTCGATGAGCCTGCGCGCCAAGTTGTGAAATGGGTTTGCGAAGAGAACGATCGTTATCTGGGTTCCCTTATCAGGGCGAAGATGGAGCCTGGGGGTTAGGTGCTTCCTCTCTTTGTATGTGCTTCCTCTTGGTGTACTGTATTCCTTTGTAGCCTTGGTTTTGCCTCGAGTGCCAGTTTTTTTTATGTCGCGATTGCGAAGAACGCCTCAGGGGGTGGCTGCTGCGGCGAGCCCCCGAGTGCCAATTTTGTTTGGGTCGCGATTGCGAGGGGCGCCTCGGGGGGTTGCTGCTGCGGCGAGCCCCCGAGTGCCAATTTGGTTTGGGTCGCGATTGCGAAGAAAGCCTCGGGGGGTGGCTGCTCCGGCGAGCCCCCGAGTGCCAATTTTCTTTGGGTCGCGATTGCGAAGAACGCCTCGGGGGGTGGCTGCTGCGGCGAGCCCCCGAGTGCCAATTTGGTTTGGGTCGTGATTGCGAAGAACGCCTCGGGGGGTGGCTGCTGCGGCGAGCCCCCCGAGTGCCAATTTTGTTTGGGTCGCGATTGCGAAGAACGCCTCGGGGGGTGGCTGCTGCGACGAGTTGCCGAGTGCCAATGAATCAATTTTTGGAAAAACATTTTTCAATATTCTTCCTGGTGTTTCTTACATTTAGTAAGAATGGGGGGTGTGGGTCTGGTGAGGACAGTCCCCTTTATTTAAAACGGCGGCGTGGTAGCCTTAAGATCTAGTTAGCTTCTTCTCCGGGTGCTCGGGTCCTTCGGGTGGTGACTTCTTCTACGGGAGTGTTTCTTCTGCGGGTCCCGTGGTCTTGCTGGCTTGGTGAGCTCCAAAGGCCTCTGATATCTTGTGGAATTCCTTGTCGCAGCGGTCGAACCTGACGAATCTGCCGCTGACTGTGATGACCCCATGTGGGCCTGGCATATTTAGCTTAAGGTAGGCATAATGAGGCACTGCCATGAAGCGGGCGAAGGCTGGTCGCCTGAGGATTGCGTGGTACTGCGACTTCCAGTCGACCACTTCAAAGTCTAGGATCTCTTTGCGAAAGTTGGCCACGCGTCTACACCGCTCCCGCCCTCTCGCCACTATAAAAGCCAACCTTCGTCGCCGATCTCCACGCACTCGCCATCTCTTCTCCTCAGCTTTATCGCACACTCATCGTTGTTCTCCTCACCTTTCTCGCACACTCGCCATGACGGAGAGGTTTCCCGGCGATGCGGCGACGACCAACGGCTTCGGTCGCCGCTGGCTGCACGAATGGGAAGCTCGCCTACTGTAGGAGGCGAACTACCCCGACGTCGCCCGGTATGCGCGTATCGGGTGCATGGTAGCTGAGCGCCGACGATGTCCCCCTGCCTCTGCCGCCCACCGACGAGGACCGCACCACAGAGATTGAGGCGATTCGGATCACCATGCTGGCGTACGCGCACGAATAACCACGTTGGGCGGCGGACAACCATGCGCTGTGGACCACCTACTTCCAGCAACGCTATGCAAGCAGTTGGCGTCTACCAATGGCTGACCAACGTCGAGGGGGCGCCACAACTTGGACGGCCACTGTAAATGGTGGGGCGCGCCCAGGAAACTCTCTCTGTCATCCATGCGCACATCGAGGGAGGCCTCGAGCTACGCTGGAGTACCCAGCGCCGCCACTCTCTCGCGGCTGCGGAAGCTCCTGGTTGCCGAGGCGCATGGCCCTGGCGTCCTTGTCGTCTTCTGGCTCCCGCTCCTTCAGGTCGGCGCCGGTGCTGCCACTCATCCCTGTCAGGCCCGAGCCGCAGGAGACGCCGCTCTATCTGTGCAGCCGCGACGGTAGCCTCGTCATAAACGAGGGTCGCCGCGTCCCTTCCTCTCTCCGTGACCACCTTCGCTTGGTAAAGACGAAGAAGGAGTCAACGACTGTGGTGAAGAAGGTGCACGAGGACATAGCCGTCGATCTCGAGAGCGGCCTAGCCTGGTCGTGTGCAGATTACGTGGCGCAGGAGATGGAGCGCCAGCGTCGGGATCTAGAATAAACCGTCGAGCAGTGCCGCGTCCGCGACCAAGGCGGCATCGTCGTGCTCGACGAAGGGGATGCACGGGGGCATCCCCAAGCTTAGACGCTTGAGTCTCCTTGGATATTTCTTGGGGGTGCATGGGGGCATCCCCAAGCTTGAGCGCTTGACACTCTCGAATCTTCTTTCATCATCTTCCTTCGCATACTTGAAAACTCCCTTCATACGAAATTCATCATAAGCTGATTAGAGTGGTTAGTACCCATGATAAAATAATTTTTCTCTACTGGAAATAAAGATATTCTTGAAGAGATATTTTTTCTAAAGATTTCCAAAAAAAATTGCAAAGAAAAATCAAGCTTAAGGTTTGCAAAATGAAGGAAACACAAAACGTGACAGAATCTGTGAAAAACAGACTAGCAGGTAGTAAATAATTTTTTCGGGGTACTTCTGCAACTCAAATAAAAAAACTCAGAACAGATGCACACAAGAAAATTGTATGGAGCATGCTGTCAAAATAATTCAGATCAAAAAGATGATCTGGTGATTTATTGCCAATTTTTCCGTCAAGGGGACAAAATCTGTTTCTGGATAACATGTCACACCTTTTGAACTTTCTTGCAATCGGAGGCTAAAACTTGGTACAAAGCTTGAAAATAAAGATAAAATGGTGTTGCCACAGTAGTAACAAAAATCAAGACCACTAAAACTGAAAGTAAAAACATCTTGGGTTGCCTCCCAACAAGCGCTTTGTTTTATGCCTTTGAGATAGGCATGATACAAGAAAATCAAGTTTTATGAACATCAAAGGAATAGCTTGCCCTTGTAACAGACTCATACAGAAATTTGATCTTCTTTAGAGGGAAGTCTTCCATTCCATTTTTGAGGGGGAACTGAAATCTAATGGCCCCTTCTTTCATGTCAATGATAGCACCAACGGTGAGAAGAAAAGGACGTCCCAAAATAATTGGACATGAGGGATCACACTCAATGTCCATGACAAGAAAATCAACGGGAACATAATTATCAGTGACAATAATAAGAACATCATAAATCCTTCCTAAAGGTTTCCTTACGGAATAATCAACGAGACAAACACTAAAAGAACATGTATCAAAAGGTTTCAAATTGAGCATATCATACATTCTTTTGGTCATAACGAAGGCAATAGCTCCAACATCACATAGAGCATAGCAAGAGAAGGTAGTTAATTTAATTTTGACTATGAGATCACAACCATCTTCTAGCTTCCTAGGGATGGAAGTCTCAAGCTTGAGCTTCTCCTCCCTAGATTTGATAAGAGCATTGGTAATATGCTCGGTAAAGGCAATGTTAAGTGTGCTAGTGTGGGGGTCTTTAGCCATTCTTTGAAAAAGGTGATAATTTCTGAGAGACTACAGTTATCAAAATCAAGATCACTACCATTAACTAGAGTGGTGGTGATGTCATCTAAGCTCATTCTCTTGGTAGTCTCTAGATTGATAGGAACTTCTTGTTCTAAGATTGAGGTATTAGCATCACCATTAATAGGTCTAGTGGGAGTAGGGATGTGTTGGGTGCTAAAAGTTTTAAGATCCTAAACAACTTGTATAGTGGAGACAGTAGTGTGTGTAGTAAGGCTCTTAATTCTATCTTCCTCTTCCTTTTCTCTAGCCCATCTATCCTTAAGTTTGGCTAGCATTCTAATATTCTCATTAATTTGGACTTGGATAGCATCCATGGGTGTATTTTTTCTCTCCTCAAGGGGAGAAGTTATAATCTTAAGCAATTCTACCTCATGAGCTATGTTGTCAACCTTCGAAGAGAGGCTATCTAGTTTTTCTAATTTCTCTTCTAAACTCTTATTGAAGTCTTTTTGAGAAGTGATAAAGTCCTTAAGCATGCTCTCTAATTCAGAAGTGGAGTTTTTGGGGATAGGCCATAAGTGTTGTTGTTCCCATAGTTGTGGGATGGGAACGGTCTAGGATTGCTACCAAAATTACTCCTATAAGAATTATTATTAAACTTGTTCCTAGAAATAAAATTAAGATCAAATTGCACTTGAGCAACCAAAGAATTTAAAGGAACCTCATGAGGATAAATAGGAGCTTGCTTAGTTAGTAAAGTCATGATCATGTCAACTTTTTCATTTAGGGAGGAGATTTCCTCGACAGAGTTTACCTTCCTACCTGTTGGAGCTCTTTTGGTGTGCCATTGGGAATAGTTTGTCATCATCTCATCTAATAGTTTGTGGCAGCACAAAGTGTAGTTGACATAAAGGTTCCTCCCGCGACCGAGTCTAACAGATTTCGCGAGGTAAAGTTCAAGCCTGCATAAAAAGTCTGGATAACCATCCAAGTAGTCAAACCATGTGTAGGGCAATTCTTAACAAGAGATTTCATACGTTCCCAAGCTTGGGCAACGCGTTCATTATCCAATTGCTTAAAATTCATAATATTGCTCCTCCATTGGATAATTTTAGGAGGTGGGTAGTAATTCCCAATAAAAGCATACTTGCACTTATCCCAAGAATCTATGCTATTCCTAGGCAAGGATTCAAACCAAATTTTAGCTCCTCCTCTCAAGGAGAAAGGAAAAAGCTTAACAATATCACCTTTTACTTCTTTATACTTTTACATATCACAAAGTTCAACAAAATTGTTCAAGTGTAAAGCATCATCATCTCCAGCATCGAAGAATTGATCTTTCATAACAAGGTTCAGCAAAGCAGGTTTAATTTCATAAGAAGATGTTGAAGTGGAAGGTGTAGCAATAAGAGTGCAGATAAAGTCATTGTTGTTGTGACTAGTGAAGTCACACAACTTAGTGTTTTCAGTGGAACCCATAGTAGCAGCAATAAGCAAGAACAAGATAAACAATTTTTTCTGATTTTTTGATAAAGGACACTAAGATAAAAACGATAAGGTAAACTGATAAGACTAAAAATCAAAGATAAAAGATAGTGTGCAACTCCCCTATGTTGAAGAGTGGAGTCCCCGACAACGGCGCCAGAAATTATGCTTGATGGCACGGAAGTAGTGCTCCTCGTTGGCTACCCCAAGTGGAAGGTTGAGATGTAGCATAGCCGTAATTTCCCTTACACGAGGACTCTAAGGTTTATCGAATCCAGGAGGACTCCAAGGATCGTCAAGTAGGTGTCAACGGCGCCAGAGATGGATGACGTGAGAGATGACGTGGACCTTCACACAAAAACAAATAAATTTTCTCCCAACGAGTACAGAGGGGTTGTCAATCCCTCCGACCTTGCCGTTAACAAAGGATAAAACGCAAGAGATAATGATAATGATAAATGCAACGAAAAGTAAATGCAGTAAATAAAGTGGAGGTGTAAACAATGGTGGAAATATGGACCGGGGTCCCATGATGTTCACTAGTGATGTCTCTCTCCCAAAAGACGATAAACAACTAAGCTGGGTGAACAAATTACAGCTGGGCAATTGAAAAAATTATAAACGCACCACAATGCTAATTATGCTACTTGAAAGTAAGAGGCTGAAAAGTATGGGCAGTACGCCAAGACAAGTAGACCGAAATTCATCTGCATCTACTCACTAATCATCCACCTTGAGATATCTATCCAGAACATCTCACTGGTAATAAGTTGCGAGCCCCACCCAAAGTGTAAACTCAAAGTAACAGACAATTGCATTAACAATCTATGCGTAAGGTAAGCAATCCTTGCAATCGCGGTTACAAGCACCATTTTTTTTCTCCCTGGTGGCAACAGCACATCCCCTAGTCTCATGTTTCTGTCACTCAAGCTAGACATCGGCGAGCATGAACCCACAATCATGCATAACACTCCCTCTTGGAGTTACTATCTAATACTTGGCCAAAGCAATAAAAAGCAACGGAGAACCACCTGGCGTTCTCTTCCACGATGATCTGGCATTGCCAAAGACAAGTAGAGAAAACATGAAGCCCACACCGTGATTGCGTCCAAGCTAAACTTGGGGTCCACTGTTGGGGGGATTACTCACGGCTAGGACTCGGCCAGAAGGCAGCACCCAAAAGGAAGACTCAGCCAGAAGACATGTCATATTAAATGACTCGGTTACATGACTCGGCATGTATCATGACCCGGAATGTTACACAACTCGGCATGTTCCATAACTCGACGCGCTACAAGACCCGGCTGCTATAGTATCGTAGGGTCCGCTACAGTAAAAACAGGGTCAGCTATAGGAAGGAAGTCCCAATCTGGGAAGGAGCCACTTGACATGGAAGGCACGACGAGACTACAAGATTTAGAGTAGGACTCTGAATATTATTTGACTTGTAATACAAGATGAGGCTAGTTTGTATTAGGCTAGGACTCTACATGTAAACCTCTCCCTTCCACCTATATAAGGAGGGTTAGGGCTCCCCAAAGAAGACAGATTCTACAGATTCAATAGAAGTTAGAAGCTCTAGATTAGATAGAATTGGACTTGAAAGATTCAACAAGCTCTAGTTTAGAGATTATGCCCAGCTCATCTAGACCCGAGGCAATTTAAAACAACAACTATAGGAGAGTCGGCGACATGCCTACGACTCCATGTGAGCGGAAGGAATAAGACCTAGCCACAAACAACATGTTGGGTTTTTACCCGATGGTGTTTCCCGGGACCCGAAGCTGTATAAATCGCGTCTCTCTTTGTGTGTGATTTTCTTCCTCCTCGTACACTCCTAGCAAAGGCCGCGCAATTAAGTTCTGTCATGAGGACATCTGACATGTTTTTCCCACGACACCCGGTCCATATTTCCATCATAGTTTACACTGCTCCAATTTACTGGTTTCACTTTTGTTTCAGTTTCCACTACTATTTCCATTCTTGTGTTTGATCCTTTGTAAGCAACAAGACCGGAGAGATTGACAAGCTCTCTAACTCATTGGGAGCTAAGTTATTTGTGTCTTTGTGTAGGTCCAGGTCAAGTAAACAACCTTTGGTTCATAGAACGACGCCATTTTTTGCTTTGCCACCTTCTTGTTGCGCGTGGAGTCCTCCTGGTTCGATAAACCTTACAGTCCTCGTGTAAGGGAAATTTGCTGCTACTACATCCTAACCTTCCACTTGGGGTATCCAACGAGGAGGTGTTATCTACACCCATCACTCCCCTTAATATATAGTCCAAGGGGGCTAACAAAACCCCTCCCTTTCCCATGTGGGACTAATCCCAGAAGGGGGGAGGGGGGGTGCGCCGGCCAAAAGGGGGAAACCCCCTCCCCATGGCGAATGGCCCAAGGGGGGAAGGTTCCCCCTTCCCCTAATGGGCCCTATTAGGCCCATGTGCCCTTTTATTCATTTGAATTGTTTTAATCTTAATTTTTATATTTAATTATGTAATTAAATACTAAAACATATTTGAACAATATTTTGAACAAATCAAAAACTCAAAAATTATTTCTGATCTCCTCCGGAACAATTCTGGTGTTCTCTCTTATTTCACCGGTGATCCCGAGTCTATCCTAAATGCATCGATTACCATTAAGCGTGACACCCTACGGTTCGAGACAACAACATACATGATTGATACGTCTCAAACGTATCTACTTTTCCAAACACTTTTGCTATTGTTTTGGCCTCATTCTTGCATGATTTGAACTAAACTAACCCAGACTGACGCTATTTTCAGCAGAGCTGCCTGTATGGTTTTCTTATGTTCAGGAAAATGGATTTTTAGGTGCCTTAGAAAATTCCAGGAAAAATCACAGAAAATCCACGCACCCAAAGGAGCTCGGAGCCAAAAGTGGGACCAGAGGGTGATACGTCCAAAACGTATCTATAATTTCTACTTGTTCCATGCCTCTTTTGTCTGATATTGCTATGATATTGATGAACTTCCATACACTTTTGATCATATTTGAACTAACCTATTAAATCAGTGCACCTCAGTGCCAGTTCCTGTTTTCAGCTGTTTTTCTATTTCAGGTTTCCCTCATATAAAGAGTGCTCCAAAAATTCAGGAAAAATCCAATAAAAAAATCAGCGATCAGGAAGCTTCTGGAACCACCGAGGGGGGCGGGGGGCAGAGGGGACCCACCAGGGCCCCAGGCACCCTCCCGGCGCGCCCTAGGGTGGGGCCGCGCCAGGGGGCCGCCTGGACCCCTGGTGGACCCCCTGGCTGCCCCCTTTGCCTATATATTTCTCGTGACGAGAAACCCCCGTGACGGGAACCCCTTTTCGCGATCTCTCCTCTGTTCCACCGCCGCCACGCTTCCAAGATCGGGAGCACCAGAAGACCTCTTCCCGGCACCCTGCCGGAGGGAGGAATCACCTCCGGGAGCTTCTCCACCACCATGGACGCTTCCCGGATGAACCGTGAGTAGTCCACCTTGGACCATGGGTCTATGATCAGTAGCTATGTGATGTTCTCCTCCCCTCTTTGTTCTTCATGGATTAGACCTCGTGAGATTCCCTACATGATCGAGGCACATATGTAATATCTCTGCTATTGCTATGCTGAGTTTGCTGGGATCCGATGGATTATGAGATTATGTTCAGATTGTGTTTGAGTAACACATTTGATTCTCCTCTTTTATATTTATGTTCTTGAGTAATTCTTGCATGTTCTCCGTTGCTGTTTATTGCTTTGGCCAAGTAGTAGGTAGTGACTCCAAGAGGGAGCGTTATGCATGATTGTGGGTTCATGCCCCCCGATGACTAGCTTGAGTGAAAGAAACATGAGTCTAGGGGATGTGCTGTTGCCACAACGGGGAAAACAATGGTGCTTGTACTTGCGGGTGCAAGGATTGTTTACTTTACGCAAAGTTCTTTAATGCAGTTGTCTGTTGCTTTGAGTTTACACTTTGGGTGGAATTCACAACTTAATACCAGCGAGATGTTCTGGATAGATATCTCAAGGTGGATGATTAGTAGGTAGATGCAGATGGATTTCGGCCTACTTGTCTTGGCGTACCACCCGTGCTTTTGAGCCTCTTCCTTTCTTTATAGCATAATTAGCATTGGTTTGCACACATAATCCTGTCAATTGCCAAGCTGTAATTTGTTTACCTCGCATGGCTATTTTATCGTCTTTTGGGAGAGAGACATCACTAGTGAACATCATAGGACCCCGGTCCATATTTCCAACATTGTTACACCCACTATCAATTTACTTTCAGTATTTACTTTTCTGTTGCTATCACTATCATTACTATCCCGTTCGTTTTATCCTTTGTAGACAACAAGGCAGGAGGGATTGACAACCCTTTTGTACTCGTTGGGAATAGAGTTATCTGTTGTGTGTGCAGGTCCACGACAACCGCTAATCTCTGGTGCCGTTGTTACCTTCCTGTCGTTGTCGGAGTCCTGCTGGAGACAAACCTTGGTATCTTCACCGAGGGAAATTGCTGCTATCTACATCTCAACCTTCCACTTTGGGTAACCAACGAGGGGCGAGAAGCTATCGTGCTGTTGTCAGGACCATACCTGTCAACTCTCGTCATCAAAGCAATTTCTGGCGCCGTTTCCGGGGACTCCACTCTTCAGGATAGGGGAGTTGCACACTATCTTTTATCTTTGCTTTTTAGTGTTGTTTGTTTACCTTTTGGTTTTTGCTTTAGTGTCCTTTATAAAAAATCAAAAACATAGTTATCTTGCTTGCTGCTACTATGGGTTCCTCTGAGAACACTAAGTTGTGTGACTTCACTAGTCACAACAACAATGACTTTATCTGCACTCCTATTTCTACACCTGCTACTTCAGCACCTTCTTATGAGATTAAACCTTCTTTGCTGAACCTTGTTGTGAAAGATCAATTCTCTGGTGCTAGAGATGATGCTGCTTTGCACTTAAATAATTTTATCGAGCTTTGTGATATGCAAAAGTACAAAGAAGTAGATGGTGATATTGTTAAGCTTAAGCTTTTTCCTTTATCCTTGAGAGATGAAGCTAAAATCTGGTTTCAATCCTTGCCTAAGAATAGCATAGATTCTTGGGATACGTGCAAGGATGCTTTTATTGGGAAGTACTACCCCCTGCTAAGATTATCCAGTTGAGGAGTTTTATTATGAATTTTAAACAATTGGATAATGAACACGTAGCCGAAGCTTGGGAACACATGAAATCTCTTGTTAAGAATTGCCCTATGCATGGTTTGACTACTTGGATGGTTATCCAAACTTTTTTATGCAGGCTTGAACTTTACCTCGCGGAACTTGCTAGATTCGGCCGCGGGAGGAACCTTTATGTCAACTACACTTGGTGCTGCCACAAAACTTCTCGATGAGATGATGAAAAACTATTCCCAATGGCACACCGAAAGAGCTCCAGCAGGTAGGAAGGTAAACTCTGTCGAGGAGATCTCCTCCCTAAATGAAAAAGTTGACTTGATTATGTTTCTACTTACCAAGAAATCTCCTATTGATCCTCAAGATGTTCCTTTAAATTCTTTGATTGCTCAAGATCAAGTAGATGTGAAATTTATCTCTAGAAACAACTTCAACAACAATGCTTATAGGAGTAACTTTGTTAGCAATCCTAGACCGTTCCCCTCCAACAACTATGGGAACAACAACACTTATCCTAGCACCAAAAACTCCACCTCTGAATTAGAGAGTATGCTTAAATACTTTATCACTACCCAAAAAGCCTTCAACAAGAGTGTAGAGAAAAAACTAGACAAACTAGATAACCTCTCGTCAAAGGTAGACAATTTAGCCCACGAATTAGAATTTCTTAAAATTAGAACTTCTCCCCTTGAGGAGAGGAAGGTCACTCCTATGAATGCCATCCAATTGCAAATTAATGAAAACATTAGGATGATGGCTAAACTTAAAGAGAGATGGGCTAGAGAAAAGGAGGAAGAAGATAGAATTAAGAGCCTTCCTACACACCATACTGTTGCTACTATCCAAGTGGTTGAGGATATCCAAACTCTTAGCACCCAATGCACCCCTAGTCCCATAGGACCTATTAATGGTGATGCTATGACCTCAACCGTAGAAGAAGAAATTCCTATGACTATAGAAGCTACCAAACAAGTGAGCCTAAATTACACTACTACCACTTTACTTGATAGTAGTGACCTTGATTTTGATAATTGCACCCTTTCTGAAGTTATTCGTTTCCTTCACATGATGTCTAGAGACCCCCACACTAGCACACTTAATCTTGCCTTCACAGAGCATATCACTAATGCTCTCATCAAAGCTAGGGAGGAGAAGCTTAGGGTAGAAGCCTCCATACCTAGAAAGCTAGAAGATGGTTGGGATCCTATGATTAAAATTAAGTTGAATAACTTTTCTTGTTATGCTTTATGTGATGTTGGAGCTAGTACTTCTGTTATGCCCAAAAGAATGTATGATATATTTGAATTGAAACCTTTTGATGCTTGTTCTTTTGGTGTTCGTCTTGTCGATTCTTATGTAAAGAAACCTTTGGGGAAGATCGATGATGTTCTTATCATTGTCAATGACAATTATGTTCCCGTTGATTTTACTATTATGGACATTGAATATGAACCTTCTTGTCCAATTATTTTGGGACGTCCTTTTCTTCGCACCGTGGGTGCTGTTATTGATATGAAAGAAGGGATTATAAAATTCCAATTCCCTATCAATAAAGGGATGGAACACTTACCTAGGAAAAAGATTAAGTTGCCTTTTGAGTCCGTCACACGGGCTAGTTATTTTCTTGAAAAGACTTGATCTATTTGCATTAAGCCTAGCTAATGGCTTTAAAGAAGCGCTTTTGGGAGGCAGCCCGCAACGAATTTAGGATTTCCTTTTTGTTTTTCTTCTGTTTTTAGTGCTCTTGATTATTGTTACTACTGTATAAACATCATTGTATCTTTACTTTTCAAGCTTTGTGCCTTTTATAGCCTCATATGACAAGGGAAGTGAAAGTTGTGACATGCTGTCCAGAAAAAAGATTCTGTCCTCGTGACTAGAAAAATCATGGAAAAATCCCAGTTCATCTTTTTGAGCTGAAGTTTTTACACAGCGTGCTCTATACAATTAAGAAACTTTCGTATGTTCTGAGTTTTTTGATTTGAGTTGCAGAAGTATCCCTAAACAATTCTTTACTACCTGCTGGTCTGTTTTTCACAGATTCTGTCCTGTTTTGCCTTTTCTTCGTTTTGCAAACCTTAAGGTTGCTTTTTCTTTGAAAAAACTTTTTGGCATTCTTCAGAAACAGTAGCCCTTCAAGAATATATTTATTTCAAGTAGAGAAAAAATATTTTATTATGGGTACTAACCTCGCTAATCAGATTATGATGAGTTATGTATGAAGGGAGTTTTCAAGTGTGCGAGGGAAGATGATGAAAGAAGATTCAGGAGTGTCAAGCGCTCAAGCTTGGGGATGCCCCCATGCATCCCCAAGAAATATTCAAGGAGGCTCAAGCGTCTAAGCTTGGGGATTCCCCCGTGCATCCCCTTCTCCATCAACAATTATCAGTTCATCTCTCGTTTCACTATATTTTTATCACTTCATGCATTATGTGCTATGCTTGGAGCGTCTCTCTCTTAGGTTTTATTTTTAGTTTTCTTTAGCTTTGCTTGCTGTTCATAACAAGTTAGAACCCAGATTTCTTTGTGTGGGAGAGAAACACGCTCCACCTCCAAAATCTAGAACACAACATAGGACTTTTCATGCTTATCTTTGCTGTGTGTGTTCTTTATCCTTTTCATAGCTACTGTCATGTTTAGCTCTTAGTTTTCATGTTTATCTTTTCAAAGAGATTTTGTTTAGTTTGTTGCTGGAACTCTCTTGAGTTTTCATGTTTATCTTGTTTAGAGAGTTTGCCTGTTGCACTGAGTTTTTTGTCTTGACTTGGAGTAGGTAATTGAGGTTGCTATTCAGTTGTAGTAGTAACTTGCAATAGTTTTGAGGTATTGTTTTGAGTAATGTTTGGACTTTTGGTGTCAAGAGATTTAGCCTATTATTGATAGATGTCGTATTTTGGGCAATCCGTGTTTATTTTCAAAACTTACAAAATTAGTTGAGAACTTTCGCTACTAGATGGATCACTACTCTTCTGAGGGGTCGAATATTAGAGTACACTCACGTACCATGAGTCGAGGATGCGCAAGGATAACCAAACCCCCATACACTCCTCCTCGGGGTACTTGTCTCTTTGTGAAACCTCCTTATTATATTGAGAGTTACCGATAATAAGTGCATGAGTTCTTCGGACTAATGTGAGTATTCGAAAGTTGACACTTCCACCTTCCCATATTTTTCTAGCCTTTCCTGTGACGTGCATTGCTTTCTTCTCACTACAAGAGTTGGCGTCCACCTTCGCCGGTACATCAAAACCCTTGGCACGATACGCTCTGTCATCATAAACCTCCTTTCTCAAAACAGCCACCATACCTACCTACCAAGGCATTTCCATAGCCTTTCCGAGATATATTGCCATGCAACTTCCACCTTCTCATGACTTCATCTTCATGTCATACATTCTACTTGCTTGATCGATGAGCAGAATGCTAGTTGGGCCTTGCCCTAATCATTGCTACATGACACGCTAGTATCATTGCATATCCTGCTACACTGGCAGAGGCATACGTTTGCATATATCATGATAGTTACATCTTCTTTATGATTTGAGTACTTTGTAAAGTGTGAAAGATCTTCTATACTTTTTGTAATATATAGAGTGTTGCCCCTAAAGTGAGGAAAAGATCCCAAAGTTGACAAATCAAAAAATCCCAAAGAAGACAAATTAAAAGATCCCAAAGAGGACAAGTGAGAGAAATAGAAAGAGCCATTGAGGCCACCAAAAAAATAAAAAAATAGAAAAAAGAGAAAAAGAAATAAAAAGAGAGAAGGGGCACACTACTATTCCTTTTGAGAGATCCACACTCGTACTCCCTCTTATATCTTGTACTCCATAGAGATTATCATTCATGCATATAGCTATGTGGGGACCTTCACATTATAGAACTTGGCTTGTATATTCCAATGATGAGCCTCCTCAAATGAGCTCTAGGTCTTCTTGAGCAAGCAAGTTAGATGCACCCCCACTAGTTCCATTGGAGAGCTTACCTTAGCTCATATGTGCATCCGTTGCATGGCAATCTGTAAGGCCCGATATGCGGTACTGTTCCAGATCTAGATGTTTCCGTCCAGATCCGGGGACGAAGCACATATCGGTCCCACCGCGACATATGACGAAGTCATATGCCCCGGATTTCCAACATGATATTACAACATTACAGATCCAGGATACAACATTTCATACAATCGGCATAAAACTGCCTCAAATACAATACAACAGAGGAAGGTACATCTCTGAGTACAGACTACAATCAAATGCCTACTGGCAAAGAGAAAAACATCGATCCCATAACCACACGGGTCCAGGCCCTCCGCCGGGATCCGCCTAACTAGTCGTCGTCGAGTCTCCACGTGAAACGTCGGTCACCATACCTGTTGTCGATCAGAACCCTGAAAAGAGTTTGGGGGTAGTATCATGAGTAC
The DNA here is from genome assembly GCA_950022295.1 of Bromus sterilis. Classification (NCBI taxonomy): domain Eukaryota; kingdom Viridiplantae; phylum Streptophyta; class Magnoliopsida; order Poales; family Poaceae; genus Bromus; species Bromus sterilis. Next base: position 285,095,580 of record OX465597.1, read on the forward strand.
AGAGGTACTCAGCATCCAACTGTAGTGGTCATATGACCCAGCAAGGACTTCATCACTCGTCATTGTAGGACAACTAGTAGTTTACGGTAAGGAAGGGGTAAGTGGTGAGGTTGCTGCCGCACTAGCATTTATGAAGTGGCTAACGATCTAGAGAGTAAGATAAGAAGCCAAGCATTCGATGAGGAATCGCCTCCAACAAGTCTTGCTATCAACTACTTACGCAAACATAACACCTATCCTATCCTTGTCCTCCCCTTCGCATTCCGACGAAGAAGAATCAGTCAAGGCACACACACGTTGCTCAAATTATATTAAGATTATCTCAGTTGATGTTGTCTATGAACAAGGAGTAGGTCTCAAGTCGTCCATAACCGTGGACACGGCTTCTCGAAAAGATTTAACCCTGCAGGGGTGTACCAACTGCCCATTACGAGGCTCCGCACGCACGCCCATCTCTCTCAGTTGCTACCCATGATAGGCAACCATTTTATGATTTAGTCCCAAGAGATCTGGAACGACAGGTCCCTCTAACTAACAACGCACAAATCCGGGTGGCCCCCGGGGAGTCGACACCCAATCCAAAGGCCGACCGCGCTATCGGATCGGACTCTTCCGGCTGGACAAGGTCGAGTTAGCTACTCAAACAGATGTGGGCAGCCCCCTAGCTTCCAGGTGTGGACCAACAAAGAAACCATGTCTCCGCTGGCCCGAGTTCTTTGAAAAACTGCTGGGAGCTCACCAGTCACAAACACGGGTTTCTAATGGTAAAACCAGCTTGGGCCACCTCTAGAAATGTTTGAAGCTAGGTAGGTAGGTAAGAAAAGGGGATCCCATAAAATCCCACACGCGGTTAGGCACGCTCAGTCTTAAAACCAATACCCGGAACTCGGGTCCTAGGTGACTCGAATGGAACAAAGCGTCGGGGCGGGATAGCCTAGACCTTCCATCCTTCGTCGAAATATAGTCAACATTATAATAATCATATCATCAAAAACAATATAATAATGTGATAGCCCAACCCAAGGAGTAACAGGGTAACATCGAAGCATCCTAAGCATGCATACTAAGCAGGGGCTGAGCAACGAGCAATAGTAACATATCAGTACAAGGTTTGCTGGGAGGGGACATGGCTGTATCGGTTTGAAAGAGGCTGTAAACATGTGGTAGGATCAAACATCGAGCCTAACCTAGACTAGCATGCAAACCGCTGGTTGAAATAGAATGGATCATAAGTAATGTATAGTCCTTGCCTGTTGATAAGTCGGGTTCCGAAGGTGTAGTTGATCTCAAGTTCGCATCGTCTCCAAGAGGTACCCGCGGAAGCACACAAGACGATAAACACTGGAAAGCAATCAACGAGCAAGCACTCTATTACTATGGGGCAACACAAGATCAAGAAGACATCACACGACACGGCAACGCTATACGGATCTATCGCCGAGAACGGTTACTACCAGTTTAAGTGGGGTATCGGTCACACACTAAGAATACCACACGTTTAAGGTGGTGCAAGTTGTTTAGCTACAGGTGATCAACCAACGGTTATTAACATGGAAACTCAAGCAAGCATGGCATAGCACACAAACAGGTCAAGAGGTGAAACATAAAGTAAACTATCTATGCTAGTCAATTTAAGTGAGGCACAACCTAAAAATGGCATAACACTAAGTGCCGCACGATGAGTAAAACATTTTCTACTGTTTTGTACTAAACCATATTTTAGGTTGGTTAACAACAGAAAACAATAGCATAAACACAAATTACACGAAAAACTAATCAAGTTACATATAAAGAACACCCCAAACGGAGTTACGGTTAAAAAGATACAAGCAAAACAAGTTACGGGCACAATCTGCCAACATCGGGAAGCACACTTTAGAGCAATGCATGAACAAGTTAATCAATGCAAACATGCTCACAAATGTATGAACTAAAGTAGACATGACAGGGAAGGCATGGCAAAAAGAATCATGCAAATAGGCATCATAGATCAAAAGATATTAAGCAAACAACATGGCATCACAAGGTAACAGACTTAGTGAAAAACAGAGGTGGCCTTCAAAAACAGCAGCATAGAACCTTTGGAGCTCAACAACTATATGACCAGCAAGCATATCATGACAATTCAATACATGGGATGAAAGTAGACATGATGCTTAAAAATATGCAATTGGAATCACTCAATTCCGATAAACGGTCGCGACACACTCGTCGACCGAAGTTGCAATAAAATAACAGTTTTAGCACAGCAGCACATTAACACCAGGATCACCACTTTGGAGCAATAATTAATATAGCTAAAGCACCCAAACATGAAAAGTTAAAGCATGGAAATGAAGTACACATGATGCTTAACACATAGGAAAAAGAATCAATGCAATAGGCCTCATGGATGTGTCACAATCATCATGCAAAGTTGCAATAAAATAATAACAGCAGCACTTAACAAGAAAAATTAGCAGTTAATGGCTTGATGCCCACTTCAACGCAGAATTAAACTATCTAGACGGCCTCAAACGGAAAAACTTTCTACATACGAACGCTAGAACACGCAAAACTGAGCAACTTTCGTTTTGGAGGCACGTTCATCGGAGCTACGGATTACTCGCAAATTACCGTGAAAAATTGAATCAACAGCAAAAATAATAAAGACTTAGCAAAATCACAGGGGCTAGCTAGAGAAAAAATAAACAACAAAAACAAAAAAAGGAAAAAGCCTCACCCAGGGCCTTGGCCCATGAGGCGGCCTAGCTCGGGCCGAGGGGGCGCGCTGGAGGGATCTGGGCTGGCCCATGGTGGCCGTTCGGTTGGTGGCGGTTGGCAGGCCGGCTGCCCCGACCGGATCGGGCAGCGGCGGCGCCGGCCACCGGCGGCAGGCGACGCAGAGGAGGGCGGCCGCGGGGCTTGTCCGCGGGGACGAGCGGCGAGGCCCGACCTGCACGCCGGCGAGGTCCCCGGGCGCGATGACGACGAACAGAGGGGCTCGGCGAGCTCGAGCTCCATGGCGCGCTGGCCATGGCGCAGCGTGGCGTCGGGTGGCGTCCTGGACAGAGAGGAGGAAGAGAAGAGGTGAGGGAGGGAGCACGACAGGGAGGAGAGGGGCCGGAGCGACCTGGGCGCGGCGGCGACGCTCGCCATGGTCGCCGGAGTCATGGAGGCCGCTGGCGTGGAGGCTACGGGCCGCGCGGCCAGATGGGCCTGGCGGCCCGACGGCGGCCCTGCGGGGCCCGGGCGCCTGGGGCTGGAGGTTGGTGGAGCTGGGGGCGTGATCTGAGCCGTAGATTGCTGGATCTGACGGTCAGAAACGCCTGGGGGCTAGGGTTTCGCAGATCTGGGGCTGTGGGGCAAATTTTGAGCAAAGTGGAGGGGGTGGCTGCAAAAAGTCTTAGGCAAACCCTAATTGGCTGGTTTGGGAGGTGGGGGTCATTATATAGGCAGGTTGGCTGGCCTGTTTACGCAAATGCCCTCGGTACCCCTCTCGCGCGTCCGGTGATCGCGTTCGTGACCGCCGAGACTCCGTATGGACTCCGATTCCGATGAAATCTCGAACCACGCGCGCAGCGCGTCGAGCCCGTCGATCATACCTCATTGAGTTGACATTCCGACAACATTTTTCGGCGCCCCGTAAAATAATCCGTTTATTAAATAAACGGGGTTTTTCGTTCCGTTGGCTGCGGCTGGTCTCGTGCGGTTTTCACGACGTGCTCGGGTGAAACCCGATGTCGCAAAGGTGAAGTGTCAACGTAAAAAGGGTCGGTCTTCGTCCGGTACGAGATAAGAGGGGGGAAAATAATCGCCGATCGATAAATCGGGGATGCAAACACCGCAAACAAATCAGAGAATGAAACAATTCACACTGAAAAGAAATTTTTTAATTTTTGTGAAAACTGGGCTGTTACACAATCCCTACTGCTCACATCGTATCTATCATTTGGCTTTCTCTCGCCTATGATTGTCCTCATTGATGTGAGCCTTTCACACCCTTTTTGTCTTCCTCCTCCACCATATTCTCTCTTTGCCATCCTAAGTGTCAACTTTCTTGCATACGCTCATCTATTGCATGAGTGCTCAAAATATCGAAAAGGAGTGGATCATTTTGACTTGTACCTGGCTAGTGGTCTGGGGATGAGTCAAGATAAGATTCCAAAGAAGACCAAGTGTGAAACTTTAGTAGATTGAGTTCTCAACACAAAAATACTTTTTCTCGTATATCCCTATCCTCTTTCTTGCACGCAAACACCATTTGGAGACATTCGAGTCACGGACAGCGAGAGCTCTTGCACCTTTATGTTCTTATGTTGCTTGTCTCAATACTATATATAGACTCTTGCCTGTTATGAGTTGAATTGAATTACATGCCTTGATTGCTTTACTTAAAAGTTCTTATATGGTTGTTAGCATGTCACCACAGATATTATGCTTTTATCATTTACCTACTCGAGGACGAGCATGAATTAAGCTTGGGGATGTTGATACGTCCAAACGTATCTATAATTCCTGCTTTCTCCATGCCTCTTTTGTGTGATATTGCAATGATATTGATGAACTTCCATACACTTTTGATCATATTTGGACTAACCTATTAACTCAGTGCACCCCAGTGCCAGTTCCTGTTTTCTGCTGTTTTTCTATTTCAGGTTTCCCCCATATAAAAAGTGCTCCAAAAATTCGGGAAAAATCCAATAAAAAATCAGTGATCAGGAAGCTTCCGGAATCACCGAGGGGGGGGGGGGGGCAGAGGGGATCCACCAGGGCCCCAGGCGCCCTCCCGGCGCGCCCCAGGGTGGGGCCGCGCCAGAGGGCCGCCTGGACCCCTGGTGGATCCCCTGGCTTCCCCCTTCGCCTATATATTCCTCGTGACGAGAAACCCCCGTGACGGGAACTCTTTTTCGCGATCTCTCCTCTGTTCCTCCACCGCCGTGCTTCCAAGATCGGGAGCACCAGAAGACCTCTTCCCAGCACACTGCTGGAGGGAGGAATCACCTCCGGGAGCTTCTCCACCACCATGGACGCTTCCCGGATGAACCGTGAGTAGTCCACCTTGGACCATGGGTCTATGATCAGTAGCTATGTGATGTTCTCCTCCCCTCTTTGTTCTTCATGGATTAGACCTCGTGAGCTGCTCTACATGGTCGAGGCACATATGTAATATTTCTGCTGTTGCTATGCTGAGTTTGCTGGGATCTTTTGGATTATGAGATTATGTTCACATTGTGTTTGAGTAATATATTTGATTCTCCTCTTTTATATTCATGTTCTTGAGTAATTCTTGCATGTTCTCCGTTGCTTTTTATTGCTTTGGCCAAGTAGTAGGTAGTGACTCCAAGAGAGAGCGTTATGCATGATTGTGGGTTCATGCGCCCCGATGACTAGCTTGAGTGACAGAAACATGAGTCTAGGGGATGTGTTGTTGCCACAAGGGGGAAAACAACGGTGCTTGTACTTGCGGGTGCAAGGATTGTTTACTTTACGCAAAGTTCTTTAATGTAGTTATCTGTTGCTTTGAGTTTACACAGTGGGTGGGATTCGTAACTTAATACCAAGGAGATATTCTGGATAGATATCTCAAGGTGGATGATTAGTAGGTAGATGCAGATGGATTTCGGTCTACTTGTCTTTGCGTACCGCCCGTGCTTTTGAGCCTCTTCCTTTCTTTATAGCATAATTAGCATTGGTTTGCGCACATAATGTTGGGACCCGGGGTTTGCGCATGTAATTCCAGTCACAACTCAATCATATGGAGAGCCGAGAGTCATACCCACTTGTCTAAGCAGACAAGGCCAAGCACATAACACTCTCGAAAATTATCGTACGTGAGGGGCATCCCATCCAGGCCGGATGATTAACTGAGATGGGCCCTCATCGCCCGCTCACAAGTCTAAATGATTATGGGTGGTGAAATCCCATACTCATAGACAAGTCGCCTCAACCATATTATCGATTGAATTATGACACTTACATAAACAGACTCCAGCCCGATCACTTAGTCGGGGTCTCGGGCGGGCTCAATCATTCAACAAAGTGTGCCACGTGACAGAGTCATGAGCAATCGCATCGCGATGCCCCAAGATGCGCACATCTAAGGGCCACTTGGTGTACGATAGACCGCCGACAATAACACAACTAAGCTATTGAACCCCACACTAAGACATGCATGTTATAATCATACACGCAGCATACACGTCCAGTGTAAACAGAAGGTAATCACAACATGAACTCTACAAACTCATAGTCTTTATAACTTCTGCTAAACAGAGCAGACATAGTAGTTGTATTACAAGCAGAGATCACATGGTTGTGATCCAACATTACATCAAACATCAACGGAAGGAAATTATGTCTTAGTAAATACAAGTTTAACAAATGGCTTAAGAAGCCTGAAAGAAAATACAACGACCCTCCAAAGGGCACAGGCCGCTGGCTGGAACTATACGACTTGGTCCACATCGAGCTCGAGGTAGAGGCCACCATCAGGGTCAGTGGTCTCGTCTCTAAAACATAGAATAAGCAAACGTGAGTACAAAGACATACTCAGCAAGACTTACATCAGATCTATACTACTCATGCACATGTATCAAGGCAAAGGGAGGTGGGGTTTCAATGCAGAAGTGCCAGCTTTGACTTGGATAGTCCTGTACTACGATTACCAGAAAGAGGTAAGAAGCGTACACGAGTCCAAATATCAAGTCTCCAACAAATACACCACTATGGTTACTTCCTCGACTTCCCCACGAGAAATCATGCCATAGCACTCACACTTATCTTGGCATTTTTAGAGTAACCATTGAAGTTGTCTATGATCAAGTAAAGGTCTCCAAGTAGCCCATAACCGTAGACACAGCTATTCTAATAGTTCATTTACCCTTCAAGTGAGTACCGGCGAGGATGCTGCCACGACACTTCACTCACGGCACCATCTCTAGTCCTAGGAAGTCGCCTATTTGAGTTGGGACCACGATCGGAATCTGGACGATTTTTCCGATGCTGACTCAAACATTGTGTGACTGCCATCAAGCTCAACTCGATCATGATCACTTGATTAAACGTGCCCACAACCTACGCCAACCACCTACCGTGGTTCCACCTGCTTGAGATCGTTAAAGGGCGAACTACTTGCGAATCCTGGACAGGTCCGGGGTGAGGTACTAGGCCGAGAGGGGCCAGTGAGCCCAATGTATGGTCGTACTCTTAGTCTTGGATAAAAACACAAGAACTCGGGCTTAAGGAGGTGTTCAACGAGACAACCCACTGTGTACTCCTACACATCCTCTCATCGTTCACCTTTGTTTAGGGTAGATTCACCAACACGTACCACCATTATTCACATGATCACTACCATCCCTACTCACAATAGAGTAGCCTCAGGTAACAACTCTAAGCATGCAATAAGCTGTAACAGTTGCAAGGGCCATAAGATAACAGTCAACTCCTATATCTGCTAGGATTGCGGTTTTCTTACTACTGTGACAAAATGATAGGTCATGCAAAGGAATAGGTTTAACTAGCGGTAGAACGTATCATGGTGACATCCTAAACATGCATCAGCGAGAATGAGAGGGAGCTGGGATTTTATCGACATGATCAAAGAGGGGGTGCTTGCCTTGCTGACGATCAAGAGGTACTGTACTTCTGATGTGAGGTTGAACTCATCTCTGAGATCAACTCCTACCGAGAAGAAGCAATCACCAAAGCACTGGAAGTAAAGCACACAATTGATAAATTACGATGCACAATCAATATGGCATGGTATGATGATGAACATGGGTGTGTTATGCTCCTGATGTTCATGTGATATGTATTGCATTGCAATGGTTCAATTTGATTTGGTGTGGGCTTTTGATTTGAATTATGCCAAATATTCCATCTGGCAGAATTCTACTGGTTCATCAACATAATCAATTCAAACTTGGTTGGAAGTTGCATATTTGGATAGAGAATTTTATTCTGATCAATTTTCATATAAAAATCATTTCAATCTGAGTTACGGTTTAAAAGTTATTCAAATTCAAAGTTTTGGATATTTTCTGGAATTTCTGGATTAAAATTAATTCAAAAGGTTTTAGTGCGTCAGCACTACGTCATGCTGACGTCAGTGGCGTTGACTGGTCCAACTGACCAGTGGGGTCCTCTGGTCAGTGACTAGGGATTAAAACCCGTTTTAATTAAGTTGACAGTGGCTTAAATAGGGGCGCTGGGCCCACTGTCATAGACTGGGGGGGGGGGGGGGTGATTGTAAGGCCCGATATGCGGTACTATTCCTGATGTAGATGTTTCCATCCAGATCCGGGGATGAAGCACATATCGGTCCCACCGTGACATATGACGAAGTCATATGCCCCGGATTTCCAACATGATATCACAACATTACAGATACAAGGATACAACATCTCATACAATCGGCATATAACTGCCTTAATACAATACAACAGCGGAAGATACATGTCTGAGTACAGACTACAATCAAATGCCTAGCGGCAAAGGTAAAAACATCGATTCCCATAACCACACGGGTCCAGGCCCTCCGCCGGGATCCGCCTAACTAGTCGTCGTCGAGTCTCCACGTGATACGTCGATCACCATACCTGTTGTCGATCGAGAACCCTGAAAAGAGTTTGGGGTAGTATCATGAGTACAGAGGTACTCAGCATCCAACTGTAGTGGTCATCTGACCCAGCAAGGACTTCATCACTCGTCATTCTAGGACAACTATTAGTTTACGGTAAGGAAGGGGTAAGTGGTGAGGTTGCTTCCGCACTAGCATTTATGAAGTGGCTAATGATCTAGAGAGTAAGATAAGAAGCCAAGCATTCGATGAGGAATCTCCTCCAACAAGTCTGCTATCCACCTACTACGCAAACATAACACCTATCCTATCCTTGTCCTCCTCTTCGCATCCCGACGAAGAAGAAGCAGTCAAGGCACACACACGTTGATCAAGTTATATTAAGATTATCTCAGTTGTTGTTGTCTATGAACAAGGAGTAGGTCTCAAGTCGTCCATAACCGTGGACACGGCTTCTCGAAAAGATTTAACCCTGCAGGGGTGTACAAACTGCCCATTACAAGGCTCTACACGCACGCCCATCACTCTTAGTTGCTACCCATTATAGGCAACCATTTTATGATTTAGTTCCGAGAGATCCGAAACGATAGGTCCCTCTAACTAACAACGAACAAATCCGGATGGCCCCCGGGGAGTCGACACCCAATCCAAAAGCTGGCCACGCTATCGGATCGGACTCTTCCGTCTCAACAGGGTTTGGGTTACCGAGACGCCTCACATGAGGCCTCGGGCCCTCCCCGGTCAAAGGTGGACAATTAGGGAAACAAAGTCCTCATTGGTCCGGGTTGTTTTAAAGGATGTCTGCCAGGAGCTACCCGACAGGCATATATGCATGGTTTTCAAATGGTAAATTAGCTTGAGCCACCTCTAGAAATGTTGAAGCTAGGTAGGTAAGAAAATGGGACCCCATAAAATCCCACACGAGCGCGTTAGGCACGCTCAGTCTTAAAACACTTACCCGGAACTCGGATCCTATGTGGCTCGAATGGAAAAAAGCGTCGGGGCAGGATAGCCTAGACCTTCCATCCTTCGTCGAATATAGTCAACATTATAATAATCATATCATCAACAACAATAACAATAATGTGATATCCCAAACCAAGGAGTAACAGGGTAACATCGTAGCATCCTGAGCATGCATACTAAGCAGGGGCTGAGCAACGAGTAAAAGTAACATAGCAGTACAAGGTTTGCTGGGAGGGGACATGGCTGTATCGGTTTGAAAGAGGCTGTAACATGTGGTAGGATCAAACATCGAACCTATCCTATACTAGCATGCAAACCGCTGGTTGAAATAGAATGGATCATAAGTAATGTATAGTCCTTGCCTGTTGATAAGTCGGGTTCCGAAGGTGTAGTTGATCGCAAGCTCGCATCGTCTCCGAGAGGTACCCGTGGAAGCACACAAGACGGTAAACACTGGAAGCAGTCAACGAGCAAGCATCTATTACTACGAATCAAACACAAGCAAGCATCAACAAGAAGCATCAAGAGACATCGCACCTACCGTCGAGAGCGGTTACTAACAATTTAAGTGGAGTCCTCGTCACACACGACCATACCGCACATTTAGAATCGGTTCAAGTTGTTTAGCTACAAGTGATCAACCAACGGTTGTTAACATGGCATCTCACTCAAGCATGGCATAGCACACAAACATGGCAAGAGGTGAAGCATAAATAAACTATCTAATCTAGTCACTTTAAGTGGGGGGTAAAACCTATACATGGCAACTATTACGGACCCCACGATAATTATTGCATTTGGTACTGTTTGGCCTAAACAATATTTTATTATTTTTATTAGCAAGCAAGAGCAGCATAAACACAATCTACATGCAATTCTAGTCAAGTTACATATAAGAAACATTTTAATCCGAGCAACGGATAAAAAGTTATAGCAATTACAATTTACAGTGGCAAGAAGTGTAATTAACAGTCAAACAACATGTAAACAAAGTCAAACATGGCAAAGGAGCACAAATTATTAGACTAGGCACAATTCTAAGCAAGTTTCATGTTTTACGCGTCGCGATCGGAGCTACGGTTAAAAAGTTACGGGCAACGCAAAAAAAGTAATACAATCTGCCAAAATAATAAAAACCCTAGCAGAAAAAAAACTAAACGGGCCGAAACAGAGGCAATCAGGCCCAACAGAAAAAAAAAATTAAAAAAGAAAAAGAAAAAGGGGAAGCCCCACCAGTTGGGCCGTGGCCCATGGAAGGCCCGTGGATCTGGAGAGGCGGATGGACCGCGGACGGTTGGGGCTGGCTGGGCCTTGGGGCGCCGCTGGGCCTTGGAGGGAGAAACTGGCCCACGTGGTGGCTGTGCCCCGCTCGTCCCGATCCGGACGAGGCCGACAGCCAGGGCAGCACCGGCGGGCGTCCTACGTCGGCGAGGAGGCGACGCGGCTGGGGATGCCAGGGCAGGCGCGAAGGAGGCATATCGGTGTCCGGGCTCGCCGGATCCGGCCGGAGGGGTCTTGGGGCGAAGCTCGGGGCGGGCGGATGCGGACCTTGGAGCTCCAAGGCCTTCCATGGCGGGGCAGCGTCCTACGCGGGCTCCTGCACGCAAGAGAGGGAGGCCGGGTGATGAGGAGAGAGGGAAGGGGAGAGAGGAGAGGCGCGGCTCAGCGGATGACCTCGGGGTGCAGCGGCGCGCGGCTCGCCGGCCGAGCAACAGAGGCGGCGCGGCAGGTTCGGGAGCGAGGCGCTCGGGGAGAGGGAGGAGCTCCCATGGCTGGCTAGGGCATCTGGTGACGTGGCTCGTCCTGGACCACTCGATCCCGATCCGACGGCCCGGATTGAGCCACCCGATCTGGACGTGGGGGAGAAGTTGGTGGGGTTTGGGTGCTGCAAGGTGGCGGCTGGGGAGAGGGTTAGCACAGAATTTTAGAGGAGTAGGGACTAGGGTTTCCAGATTAGGGAGGGGAGCTTGGCTATTTATAGCAAGTTTTTTAGGAATGGCTAATTGGGCTACAAAATGGCTGGATAGGAGGTATTTACGGGGCTGGTTGTCAGGTGGGCTAAGTTCCGAAGATAAGAAAAGAACCCCGTTGATCAGTTGGCTGTCTGCGTGAAATTTTTATAAATACGCTCATGGAATTACACCAGCTACTATGTCTGGCACATCCGACCGTTCATCTATCAAACGAAGCCGGAATCGCACGAAATTTAAAACACCGCCTGGCTGCACTAGACTGACGTCGTCTACATCGTTTAACGCCAAAGAGAACATCGAGCACCTCCCGATAAAATAACCCATTTAAATATAAATGGGGGTTTTCGCGCTGATGGTGATGGCTGGTCTTGTGCCGGTTGCGACGGTGCTCGGGTGAAACCCGGTGTCGCAAGGTCGAGTGTCAGGGTGGCAAGGGTCGGTCTTTGTCCGGTACGAGATAAGAGGGGGGGGGGGGGAATAATCGCCGATCGATAAACCGGGGATGAAAACACCGCAAAAAAATCAAACAATCAAACAAATCACACCGAAAACAATTTTTTTAATTTTTGTGAAATCTGGGCTGGTACAGTGATTAGCGAAGGGATTAGGCCCTAATGGCTGGCTTGACGCCGGTGGCCTCTGCGCACGGCGGCGCTCTGCCGGAGCAGGGTTTCCAGCCACGGGATGGAAATGGAGGGCACGTCGTGTAGCCCTGGGTCTTGCGCATCTGTTGGAGGTAGCTGTAGTTCACGGGGAGCTCGCGGGGCACGGCTACGACGAAGCTGCGGCAGCCGGACCTCTGTCCAAGGCGGGAACGGCGATGGAGAGCGCGGGGAGGAGCGCAGGGAGGGGGCAAAACACCAAGAGGCTCACCGGAGTGCGAATCCGAGCTCGGAGAGGCCGGTGAGGCAGTGGCGATGGCGCAATTGCTCGCCGGAGCTCACGGCGGCCGGCGGCGGTTGGAGACGAAGGCGTCGTCCCTGGGGCTCCTTTGGCGCGATTTGAGGCACAGGTAGACGAAGACGACGTCGGGGATGCGTCTCGACACGGTGGCATGGCGAGAAGGGCACGGTGGCCACGCTAAAACTCGTCGGCGCTCCGGCTGCGGTCCGGTTGTCGCTCGGGACGGAGAAGGAAGAAGGAGTCGGCTATAGGGGGGGATGGATGAGGATGGAAAAGAGACGTCTCCAGGCGCGCCGATAGGCTTCGGGAGGCAAGCAGGACGTGGCACAGAGCGTGCCGGTGGAGTCCTCCTGGCAGCAGGAAGAAGACGACCCTGACCCCCTTGTGGGCTGGTCTAGGTTTTGGTTAGTTGGGCCAGGTAAGTGGGCCTGCCCAGGTAGGTCTTCTTTCCTTTGTTTTCTTTTTTTTTCTTTTCCTTTTATTCTTTTCTGTTTTTGTGTTTTGATTTGATCTCAAAACAAAACCAATTTATAAAATTCTAAAAACTTTATTGTGAGCTAGTGGAATATAAGTCCACTCACCAAGTTTTAGAATTATTGAAATTATATTTAAATAATTTCAATTGCAAATACATTAAATATTTAATTTCCAAAGGGCTTTTGGACTTTTAGAATAATCACAGAGCATGAAGTGGGAACCACTTCACTTGAAATGTGATCATGCCCATTTATGAGACTTTTCAAAAAGTTCAAAGTATTTGTGGAAAAATATTTTTGTCTGACCTTTTATTAAAATTATTTTGAGGCTTTTTGCTTCCCCATTTCTTTTTCTTTTGCAAAATTTTTCATGATGCAAAAATGCAAGCTTAGCAAAACACAAACCTAAATTAGGGTTATGACAACTCGCCCCCACTCAAAAGAATCTCGTCCCAAGATTCAGAAGTCGTCGGGAAGAGGGTGGGGTACTCAGCTCGTAGACGATCCTCTCGTTCCCAGGTGGCTTCTTTCTCTGAATGATGTGACCACTGCACTTTGAGGAATCTGATCTTCTGATGTCTGGTGCTACGCTCGGCTTCATCAAGAATACGAACAGGGTACTCTCGATATGAAAGGTTATCTTGGAGATCAAGCGTTTCAAGGTCTACTTCGCGGATGGGGTCCTTGAAGCAACGCCTGAGTTGAGAGACGTGGAAGACATCATGAACCTGGGAGAGGTGAGGGGGTAGTTCCAATTGGTAGGCAAATTCTCCATGTTTGCCGAGAATGCGAAAGAGACCGATGTAACGTGGGGCCAACTTGCCTTTGATACCGAAGCAATGGGTACCCTTTAGAGGAGTAACCCGGAGGTAAGCCTTCTCATCCAGATTATAGATTTCTTCCCTATGATGACGATCATAATAGTTTTTCTGACGAGACTGGGCTATCTTCAATTTCTCACGAACAATGCGAACCCGCTCTTCTTCATCCTGAATCAAATCCGGTCCAAAGAATTGTCTTTCACCGGTTTCTGACCAGTTTAGGGGTGTTCGACATTTCCGTCCATAGAGAAATTCAAAAGGAGCTATGCCCAAACTAGATTGGAAGCTATTGTTATACGCAAATTCGGCAAAAGGAAGAGAATTCTCCCATTTCTTTCCGAAAGAGATAACACAAGCTCTGAGCATGTCTTCGAGGATTTGATTTACCCTTTCTACTTGACCACTGGATTACGGGTGATAAGCGGTGCTAAAGGAGAGGTGGGTTCCCATAGCATTCTGAAAACTTTCCCAAAATCGAGAAGTGAAAAGACTACCACGGTCTGAATTGATTTCCAAAGGAACACCATGAAGTGACACGATTCGGGAGACATACAAGTCCGCTAACTGGATAGCAGTTATAGACTCGTGAATAGGAAGGAAGTGAGCAACTTTTGAAAGTCGATCAATGACAACGAAGATGGCATCATTTCCTTTCTGGGTTTTTGGAAAGCCAGTGATGAAGTCCATACTGACTTTATCCCATTTCCACTCGGGGATAGGCAAAGGTCTAAGAGTACCAGCAGGTCTTTGATGTTCTGCCTTAACGCGACGACAAACATCACATTCAGCAATGAACTAAGCAATTTCTCTCTTCATCCTAGTCCACCAAAATCTCTGGCATAGGTCTTGGTACATCTTTGTGGTACCAGGATGAATCGAGAGGGGATATTCATGGGCTTCTTTAAGGATCAGCTATCTAAGGTTCTTATTCTTCGGTACTACTATCCTGTTATCGAAGTATACAATGCCTTCATTGTCTAGGGTAAACCATTTAGCCTTACCACTAGCAATGTTTTCTTTGATGTATCGCATACCTCGAGCACATTTATGTGCAACTTTGATTTGATCCTCAAGAGTTGGTTTCACTACCAAGGTGGAAATGAATCCACAAGGAACAATATCAAGATTAAGCTTTCGAAGTTCCTCATAGAGAAGTGGTTGATACTGTTATAACATGAGGTTGTTACAATACGACTTACGACTTAGTGCATCAACCATGACATTGGCTTTGCCTGGGGTGAAAGAAATTCCTAAGTCATAATCTTTTATCAACTCTACACAACGTCTTTGCCTGAGATTAAGATCTGGTTGGTTGAATATGTATTTGAGGCTTTGGTGGTCGGAATAGATCTCACAACGATTACCAAGGAGGTAATGTCGCCAAGTTGTCAGGGCATGAACTACGGCAGCGAGTTCAAGATCATGGGTAGGATAGTTCTCTTCATGTGGACGTAACTGGCGTGAAGCATAAGCTACCACATGTCTATCTTGCATAAGTATGCATCCTAACCCTTGACGTGAAGCATCACAATAGATCTCGAAATCCTTTTTGGTGTCTGGAGGCACAAGTACGGGTGCAGAAGTCAATCTTCTTTTTAGCTCTTGAAAGCTTTCCTCGCACTTGGGGGTCCATTCGAATTTCTTATCTTTCTTGAGGAGTTCAGTTAGAGGCTTTGCAACTTTGGAGAAGTTCTCAACGAATCGGAGAAAATAGCTTGCTAAGCCAAGAAAACTCCTAACTTGCTTAACCGATTCAGGTGGAGTCCACTCAAGGACGGCCTGAACTTTCTCGGGATTGACAGCAATGCCTTTGGCAGAAATCACGTGGCCTAGATAGGTCACTTCTGGTAGCCAGAATTCACACTTTGAGAATTTGGCATATAGGCGATGCTCTCGAAGTTTCATCAATACCAGCCTGAGATGCTCAACATGTTCTTCTTTGTTCTTCGAGTATATAAGGATGTCATCGAGGTAAACTACGACAAACTTGTCCAAATACTCCATGAAGATCGAATTCATCAAGCGCGAAAAAGTGGCTGGGGCATTGGTTAAACCGAAGGACATAACGTTGTACTCATAAAGACCATAACGATTAGTGAAAGCCGTTTTGGGAATGTCCTCGTTTCTGATTTTGATTTGATGATAGCCTAATCTCAAATCCATCTTGGAGAAGACAGAGGATCCAGCAAGTTGATCATAAAGATCATTGATCCTGGGAAGTGGGTACTTGTACTTTATCGTCGCTAGATTTAGCGGGCGATAGTCTACGCACATCCTTTCTGTTCCATCTTTCTTCGTTACGAACAGAACGGTGCAACCCCATGGCGATGAGCTAGGGTGGATGAAGCCTTTTGCCAACGAAGCTTCAAGTTGGATTTTTAGCTCAGCTAACTCACGTGGGGCCATTCTATATGGGCGTCTGGATATCGGGGCGGTTCCTGGGATAAGATCTACAACAAACTCTACAGATCTGTCAGTTGGTATGCCTGGCAGCTCTTCTGGAAAGACATCCGAGAAGTCACGAACCACCGGAATATCTTCAATGTCTGGAAGGGGAAGCACATTCAAAGAATGCAGTTGGGTTCTAGAGCTTGGTGAGGTGTAGTGAATTGTCTGGCCTGAAGGATGGGTGAGTTTAACTGACTTGGCTTTACAATCAAGGACATCATTCTGTCTTGATAACCAATCCATTCCTAAGATGACATCAATGTCTGAAGACTTGAGGGCTATAAGTGAAGCAAGGATTACTAAACCCTCGATTGCAACTTCATTTTCATGACTCACCATGGTGGTGTGCCATCTAGATCCAGGGGCTTGCATAACTAAGGGTGTGGATAAAATTGAAAATGAGATGTCATGTGACAATGCAAAATCCTGGGATATGAATGAATGAGATGCTCCTGGGTCGAAAAGAACCGAAGCTGGGGTGGAATTGACAGGAAGGGTTCCGAGTACAACATCGGTTGAATTGTGGGAATCTAGAATGGATACATGATTCACATAACCATATTCATAAACATGAGGCTTGACATTGGAAGATTTGGGTAGTGGCTTACCATGATGAAAGGCCTGCTTGGGATTACGAGTGGTGGCTACATGATTTTTGGGACACTCTCGAACATTGTGGCCTGATTGTCCACATTGGAAACAAATACCACGTGGAATGAAAGGAACTTGAGCAATTGATTGTCCAAAAAGTTCCAAGGAGGAAGATTGGGTTGAGGTGGACGATATATGGCGTTTGGTGGTCTAGAAGCACTTACAGCATGACTGACATCACTGAAGGGAATCCAAACACAGCGTTTCCGAGAACCTGAGCTAGAAGATGGTGCAAACTCACGATCACGCTTACGAGACTCTTCGTACAACTCATTTCCATACTCGTCCTTGAAGGATTTGTTGACTAAATCCTGGAAGTTGATGAACTCATGAAGATTCAGGTCATGACGAAGGACGGGGCTAAGTCCCTTGCGGAACCTTGCTTGTTTCTTGGCATCGGTGGATATATCATCTTGGGCACAGCCTGCTAGACGAGTGAACTCAGTCCTATACTCATGAACAGACATCTTTCCTTGGGTCAGATTGCAAAACTCTTCTTTCTTGCGCTCCATGAGCTGATCCGGAATATGATACCCTCGGAATTCATCACAGAACTCTTGCCAAGTCACCACGTGACAAACGGGCTGCATTGCTACAAAATTCTCCCACCACTGAAGAGCAGCACCTTCCAGAAAGTATACCGCGAATAGAACACGATCACTTGGAGCAACATGGGCCGTCTCTAGCTTACACTAGAGGGAACGAAGCCAATCATCGGCATCAAGGGGCTCAGAAGAACATCGGAATACTGGCGGGTTGAGGAGAATGAAGTCCTGGATGGTAACAACACTATGACACTGACGAGAAGTGTTCTGCTCAATATGCTCAAGAAGGCGTGTCTGATCATGACGATTCTGCTCAGCCTCCATCATGATTTCCTCTGCAGAGGGAGGTGGTGGAGGATCTTCATCATCTAGATTACCAAGACTGAAATCAACACAACGATTTCCACCTGACATTCTGTGTGATAAGAATCAACAATCAGAATAGGATTTATGAAATAATTCTAAGCTAAGACAACAATACTATAATGCAACAGCATCAAAGTCACAGTCGGACAGCATAACGGCTGTACCGAGATGGAAAATGAGACAATCAGCGAGATAACAAACATCACTTCCAAAGAAGCACTATGGAATGATGACTCTGGAAGACCACAACACTCCTATAGCTACAAAGAAGAAATCAACGAGATGTCCTAGTAAAGACATAGATGAGCCTAGTCCTATCTTCCCGTAGAACAAGATGAGGGTGGCTCAGAACTCAGATCGATGAGGGTAAGGAGAAAAAAAGAAGTCTTACGTTGTTCCCTTATACCCAAAGTAACTATATAACTATAGAATGCTAGACTCGACATCGGCCAAGGTTTGATAATCGTACAAACAGTCCTGCTCTGATACCAAGTCTGTTGGGACCCGGGGTTTCCGTATGTAATTCCAGTCACAACTTCCATCTGGAGAGCCGAGAGTCGTACCCCACATGTCTAAGCAGACAAGGCCAAGCACAGAACACTCTCGAAAAGCATCGTACTGAGATGGGTCCTCATCGCCCGCTCACAAGTCTAAATGATTATGGGTGGTGAAATCCCATACTCATAGACAAGTCGCTTCAACCATATTATAAATTGAATTATAACACTTACATAAACAGACTCCAGCCCGATCACTTAGTCGGGGTTTCGGGAGGGCTCAATCATACAACAAAGTGTGCCACGTGACGAGCAAGCGAATCGCGATGCCACAAGATGCGCACATCTAAGGGCCACTTGGTGTATGAAAGACCGCAGGCAAGAACACAACTAAGCTATCGAACCCCACACTAAGACATGCACGTTATGATCATACACGCAGCATACATGTCCAGTGTAAACAGAAGGTAATCACAACATGAACTCTACAAACTCATAGGCTTTATAACTTCTGCTAAATAGAGCAGACATAGTAGTTGTATTACAAGCAGAGATCACATGTTTGTGATCCAATATTACATCAAACATCAACGAAATCAAATTATGTCTTAGTAAAGACAAGTTTAACAAATGGCTTAAGAAGCCTGGAATAAAATACAACGACCCTCCAAAGGGCACATGCTGCTGTCTGGAACTATACGACTTGGTCCACGTCGAGCTCGAGGTAGAGGCCACCATAAGGGGCAGTGGTCTCGTCTCTAAAACATAGAATAAGCAAACGTGAGTACAAAGACGTACTCAGCAAGACTTACATCAGATCTATACTACTCATGCACATGTATCAAGGCAAAGGGAGGTGGGGTTTCAATGCAGAAGTGCCAGCTTTGACTTGTCTAGTCCTGTACTACGATTACCAGAAAGAAGTAAGGATCGTACACGAGTCCAAGTATCAAGTCTCCAACAAATACACCACTATGGTTACTTCCTCGACTTCCCCACGAGAAAGCACGCCATAGCACTCACACTTATCTTGGCATTTTTAGAGTAACCATTGAAGTTTTCTATGATCAAGTAAAGGTCTCCAAGTAGCCCATAACCTCGGACACGGCTATTCGAATAGTTCATTTACCCTGTAGGGGTGTACTGCTAGACACACGCCTCATCAGTTACCGCTTGGGGATGGACCCTTCAAGTGAGTACCGGCGAGGATGCTGCCACGACACTTCACTCACGACACCATCTCTAGTCCTAGGGAGTCGCCTATTTGAGTTGGGACCATGATCGGAATCCGGCCGATTTTTCCGATGCGGACTCAAACGTTGTGTGACCGCCATCAAGCTCAACTCGATCATGATCACTTGATTAAACGCCAACCACTTACCTTGGTTCCACCTGCTTGAGATCGTTAAAGGGCGAACTATATGCGACTCCTGGAAAGGTCCGGGGTGAGGTACTAGGCTGAGAGGGGTCAGTGAGCCCAATGTGTGGTCGTACTCTTAGTCTTGGATAACAACACAAGAACTCGGGCTTAAGGCGGTGTTCAACGTGACAACCCACTGTGTACTCCTACACAGCCTCTCATCGTTCACCTTTGTTTAGGGTAGATTCACCAACACGTTACGACCATTATTCACATGGTCACTACCATCCCGACTCACAACAGAGTAGCCTCAGGTAACAACTCTAAGCATGCAATAAGCTGTAACAGTTGCAGGGGCCACAAGATAACAGTCAACTCCTATATCTTCTAGGATTGTGGTTTGCTTACTACTATGACAAAATGATAGGTCATGCAAAGGAATAGGTTTAACTAGTGGTAGAACGTATCATGGTGACATCCTAAACATGCATCAGCGAGAATGAGAGGGAACTAGGATTTTATCAACATGATCAAAGAGGGGGTTCTTGCCTTGCTGACGATCAAGAGGTACTGTACTTATGACGTGAGGTTGAACTCATCTCCGAGATCAACTCCTACGAAGAAGAAGCAATCACCAAAGCACTGGAAGTAAAGCACACAATTGATAAATTACGATGCGCAATCAATATGGCATGGTATGATGATGAACATGGGTGTGTTATGCTCCTGATGTTCATGTGATATGTATTGCATTGCAATGGTTCAATTTGATTTGGTGTGGGCTTTTGATTTGAATTATGCCAAATATTCCATCTGGCAAAATGCTACTGGTTCTTCAACATAATCAATTCAAACATGGTTGGAAGTTGCATATTTGGATAGAGAATTTTATTCTGATAAATTTTCATATAAAAATCATTTCAATCTGAGTTACTGTTTAAAAGTTATTCAAATTCAAAGTTGTGGATATTTTCTAGAATTTCTGGATTAAAATTAATTAAAAAGGTTTTACTGCGTCAGCAGCACGTCATGCTGACATCAGTGGCGTTGACTAGTCCAACTGACCAGTGGGGCCCTCTGGTCAGTGACTGGGGATTAAAACCCATTTTAATTAAGTTGACAGTGGCTTAATTAGGGGCGCTGGGCCCACTGTCATAGACTGGGGGGTGATTAGCGAAGGGATTAGGCGCTAATGGCCAGCTTGACGCTGGTGACCTCTACGCACGGAGACGCTCTGCCGGAGCAGGGTTTCCAGCCACGGGATGGAAACGGAGGGCACGACGTGTAGCCCTGGGTGTTTCGCATCTGCTGGAGGTAGCTGGGGTTCACGGGGAGCTCGCGGGGCACGGCTACGACGAAGCTGCGGCGGCCGGACCTCTGTCCAAGGCGGGAACGATGATGGAGAGCGCGGGGAGGAGCGCAGGGAGGGGGCAAAACACCAAGAGGCTCACCGGAGCGTGAATCCGAGCTCGGAGAGGCCGGTGAGGCAGTGGTGACGGCGCAATTGCTCGCCGGAGCTCACGGCGGCCGGCGGCGGTTGGAGACGAAGGCGTCGTCCCTGGGGCACCTTTTGTGCGATTGGAGGCGCAGGTCGACGAAGACGACGTCGGGGATGCATCTCGACACGGTGGCACGGAGAGAAGGGCACGGTGGCCACGCTAAAACTCGTCGGCGCTCCGGCTGCGGTCCGGTTGTCGCTCGGGACGGAGAAGGAAGAAGGAGTCGGCTATAGGGGGGGATGGATGAGGATGGAAAAGAGACGTCTCCAGGCAGGGGGATAGGCTTCGGGAGGCAAGCAGGACGTGGCACAGAGCGTGCCGGTGGAGTCCTCCTGGCAGGAGGAAGAAGACGACCCTGACCCCCTTGTGGGCTGGGCTGGGTTTTGGTTAGTTGGGCCAGGTAAGTGGGCCTGCCCAGGTAGGTCTTCTTTCCTCTGTTTTCTTTTTTTCTTCTTTCCTTTTATTCTTTTCTGTTTTTGTGTTTTGATTTGATCTCAAAACCAAACCAATTTATAAAATTCTAAAAACATTATTGTGAGCTAGTGGAACATACATAAGTCCACTCACCAAGTTTTAGAATTATTGAAATTATATTTAAATAATTTCAATTGCAAATACATTAAATATTTAATTTCCAAAGGGCTTTTGGACTTTTAGAATAATCACAGAGCATGAAGTGGGACCCACTTCACTTGAAATGTGATCATGCCCATTTATGAGACTTTTCAAAAAGTTCAAAGTATTTTTGGAAAAATATTTTTGTCTGGCCTTTTATTAAAATTATTTTGAGGCTTTTTGCTTCCCCATTTCTTTTTCTTTTGCAAAATTTTTCATGATGCAAAAATGCAAGCTTAGCAAAGCACAAACCTAATTAGGGTTATGACACATAATCCTGTCAATTTCCCAGCTGTAATTTGTTTACCTCCCATGGCTATTTTATCGTTTTTTGGGAGAGAGACATCACTACTGAACATCATAGGACCCCGGTCCATATTTCCAACACTTTTCCACCCACTATCAATTTACTTTCAGTATTTACTTTTCCGTTGCTATCAATATCATTACTATCCCCTGCGTTTTGTCCTTTGTAAAGAACAAGGCCGGAGGGATTGACAACCCCTTTGTACTCGTTGGGAGCAAAGTTATCTGTTGTGTGTGTAGGTCCACGACAACCGCTAATCTCTGGCACCGTTGTTACCTTCCTGTCGTTGTCGGAGTCTTGCTGGAGACAAACCTTGGTATCTTCACCGAGGGAAATTGCTGCTATCTACATCTCAACCTTCCACTTTGGGTAAACAAAAAGGGGCGAGAAGCTATCGTGCTGTTGTCAGGACCATACCTGATGAGGGGGTGACCGCACGACTCATGCGTGTGAGGATACCAGGTGCGTATGAAGATAGAAGGCCCACTGGGAAGCTGCGACAAGCCCACGATTAGCCCAACCAGGCACCGACGTAGGAGTCCACGACCAACATGGAAGGTGCAACTTGGCGTACAAGGCAAGACTAGAACTAGGAAACCATCTCTGTAACCTAGTACGGACTCCCCGAGACCTAGCCTAGTATATAAAGGTTGGGAGGGGAGACGTCCACAAGAACACAATACGCATCTACTCATACTAGCCTTGCGAGAACTCGCCTTGGCCTCCACTGTAATCGCCCCCTCACGCAATAATATCAAGCAGGAAGTGCTTCTCCTGTTAGCCGACGAGCATCGTCCAACCTGTGCCTTCTCTATGACTAACCCAGGGTCCCTGACCATGGGATTTTCCGGGGTTGATCCCCGTTAATGGGCGCCGTCTGTGGGAACTACACAGGTTGGAATCAAGATCTCGGTGGTCCCACCTTCAGCATATCAAGACTCGAGGACTAGAACCAGATCTAGCCCGCTCGAGGAATTCAAGATCACCACAAGCATCTCCATCATCTCGTCAAGATCATCTAGCCTGCAGCCGAGCCAAGTCCAGCACCCCGACGACTGTCAGATCCGTCGCCGACGGAAAAGAACTGAACGACTCAGAAGGAAAGAACGAGGACCCTACTCGGGAACTCCACTCGAAGAGTCGCGACGCGCGGTCGAAGACTCGCCCATCAGTCAATGACCCGCCGCCGCCCGGACTCCCACCACACGCCAAGACAGCGACTCCGAAACTAGACCGGAGAGTACTACGACCTAGATCGAAGGCCAGTTGAATTCGCCAACTTCATCCGAAGCCAATCACTAAGCGACGGGATAGAACTTGACCCAAGATTCCATAGCCGAGCGGAAGACCACCCGCAGATGTTCCAAATCTTGAGGAGAAGAAGGCACGCCGGCTCCAGCAAGCTCACAGCCAAAGAACAACTGGAAGGACCTTGCGAGATCCACAGCTTTGAAGACAGTCGGGGACATCTCAGAGCAAGCCACACCCTAGGAGATTGCCGCCTATTCGCCGAACTCTCCAACAACCTCAAGGAGGAGCGCGAGGCCAAACGCACTCGAAGAAGCGCGCAGTCGCCCGCGGCAATTACAAAAGAGCAATACCCCGCGTCCCAGGGACGAGTCTGCATGATCCAAGAAGGAAGACCCCCGAAAGAAAAGCAAGATGCCTACACCTTGCAGGCCGAAGAAGCCGAAGACCTAAAGATAACCGAAACCTACCAACTGAGCGGCGCCGAGACCAGCATCACTTTCTCACAGAACGACCATCCGCCCGCAGTCCCAAGGCCTGGGCACGCACCCTTGCTCCTCGAAGCTCAGATCAGAGGATACGACATGGACAGAGTCTTCATGGACGGAGGCAACAGTCTAAACATAATCTTCTCTAGCACCCTACGCAAGATGTTAATCCCACGATCAGTTTGGAAGAAGTCAGGCACAACAATATACGACGTAGTTACGGGCGAAGCAGCCACCTCCATCGAAACAATACAACTTGATGTGATCTTTGGCAGCAAGCGCAACTTCGCAAAGCAAGAGCTCGAGTTTGAAGTGCTCGACTGGCAGTTGCAGTATCACGCCATACTCGGGCAACCAGCGTTCGCACAGTTCATGGCGGTCCCTCACTACGCATATCTAAAACTCAAGACGCCAGGACCCGAAGGAATCATCACAGTCAAGGGAAGCTTCACCAAATCGGACCAGTGCGACCGCGACTTCCATAAAGTCTCCGACACATTTGGAGCCCAACAACAGCTCAAAGAAATAGCCATGGTGACGGACAAAAGCATACTTCCGCTGGCAAACCGAAGCGAGACAATAGAATTCGGCCGCGATTTCAGCATCGACAGCGACACAATCACACACCAAGTCCACCCAACAGACCCAGAGTAGACAGTTCGCGTATATTCCCACCTTCCAGAATAGCAAGCAACCGCCCTCATAACCTTCCTTCCCAAAGAGTGGAAAATTTTCGCCTGGTGCTCAGCCGACATGCCCGGGATACCACGAGAATTTGCAGCACACACACTCCACATCAAGCCAAACACCAAGCCAGTAAAGCAGGCACTGCGACGATTCTCAGAACCCAAGCGCAGAGCAACCGGAGAAGAAGTCAACCGACTAATCGACGCATAGTTCATCCGAGATACGAAGAAAGCAACATGAATAGCAAACCCAATCCTAGTCCCTAAAAAGGACACGGAGGTACTGAGGATGTGCGTCGACTATGGGCCTATCAACAAGCACTGCCCAAAAGACCACTCCCCCCTGCCAAGAATTGACCAAATAATCGACTCCACAGCAGGCTGCGACCTCCTCCCCTTCCTCGACGCATACTCAGGGTACAATCAGATCAGGATGAGAGAAGAAGACGAAGATCACACCTCGATCATAACCCCCTACGGCAGATCCCGCCATCAAACAATGCCCTTTGGTCTAAAAAATGCCGGAGCAACATACCAGCGAATGATGCAAGCATGCGTGAAAGACCAGATTGACGGAAACATCCAGGTTTACGTAGACGAGATCGTCATCATAGCCAAAGAACTCGCGCCGGAAGCAGCCGCAGAAGACGACAACACAAGCGAACCAGCGCAAGTGGAAGCAGCGAACCCAATCGCTAACGAAGAGGGCAACAACACAGTCGAGGAGCCAGAGCCAGCCGCACTCGAAGACCCATCCTGGAGAGAACCGTTCCTCAGATTCCTAATATAGGATACTCTACCACAAGACGTCGCAGAAGGCCGACGCATCGGTCGACGATCTAAAGCATTCACGGTAATACACAGAAAGCTCTACAAGTGCATCATCCCTCAAGTCCTCCAAAAGTGTATAGACGAAGAAGAAGGCAAAGCCCTACTACTCGAGATTCACGAAGGCACCTTCGGGCATCATGCCAGCAGTCGGGCACTCATGGCAAAAGCCTTTCGGGCAGGATTTTACTGGCCGACCACCATGAGAAGTGCAGAGGATATCATACGGCATTGCATCTCCTGCCAAAAGTTCACCAGCAGGCCGCACGCCCCAGCATCGGAACTCAAAACCATACCATTATCATGGCCATTTGCCACATGGGGACTCGACATGGTGGGTCCACTCAAGAAATCATCAAAAGGAGGACGAACACACCTACTAGTCGCAGTAGACAAGTTCACCAAGTGGATCGAAGCAGTACCAATCACCAGCTCAACAGCCCTCACGTCAGTCAACTTCATCAAGTCAATCATCTTCAGATTCGGGGTACCACACAACATCATCACACACAATGGTACAAACTTCACAGCAGCAGAATTCAAAAACTTCTGTCAGGAGCTGGGCATCAAAATCAACTACGCATCAGTCGCACACCCGCAGTCCAATGGCCAAGTGGAGAAAGCAAACGACCTAGTATGCGGAGGAATAAAAAAGAGGCTCCTAGCACCACTAGAACAAGCCGCATGCAACTGGATAGAGGAGCTCCCCACAGTTCTATGGAGCCTACGCACCACCCCTAACAGCTCAACCCAGTATACACCTTTCTTCTTGGTATACGGAGCAGAAGCAGTGCTGCCCCACGACTTAAAATTTGGAGCGCCCAGAATCTCAGGATACGAATAGGAAGAGGCAGAAGAAGCGGTGCAGAACGACAAAGACGTAGCAGACGAAGCTCGGGACACAGCCATCAGAAGATCTGAAGGATATCAGGACAAATTACGCACATATCAAAGCAGTCTCCTGCGGACCAGAACGTTCAAAAAAGGAAACCTCGTGTTACGGCTAATACAGGAAAAAGTGCACAAACTTTCCCCACAATGGGAAGGGCCGTTCATCATCTCGGAAGTCATAGGAGGAGGAGCATACAGATTGCAGAATCCGAAGACCAATGAGGATGTGGGAAATCCATGGAACGTAGCGAACCTATGCCTATTCTACCCATAGTCCTCAAGGTATTATCAGAGACATCGACAGCAGCACCGATCGATAACCCATGTAAAATTCGAAGGAATAAAATAATGTTGCCCAAAGCATCTTACCTAAAAGCACTCGGGAGCTCGAGCCTAGAACTTCCCCGAGAGACGCTATCTCCGATAAACGCGACCTTTACTCAAAAAGCACTCGGGGGATCGAGTCTAAACCCCCCCGAGAGACGCTATCCTCGCTAAACGCGACATTTACCTAAAAGAACTTGGGGGATCGAGTCTAAACTCCCCTCGAGAGACGCTATCCTCGCTAAACGGGACCTTTACTTAAAAGCACTCGGGGGATCGAGCCTAGAACTCCCCCCGAGAAACGCTATCTTCGCTAAACGCGACATTTACCTAAAAGCACTCGGGGGCTCGAGCCTAGAACTCCCCCCGAGAGACGCTTTCTTCGATAAACGCGACCTTTACTCAAAAAGCACTCGGGGGATCGAGTCTAAACTCCCCCCGAGAGACGCTATCCTCGCTAAACGCGACCTTTACTTAAAAGCACTCGGGGGCTTGAGTCTAAACTCCCCCCGAGAGACGCTATCTTTGCCAAACGCAACCTTTACTTAAAAGCACTCGGGGGCTCGAGTCTAAACTCCCCCCGAGAGACGCTATCTTCGCCAAACACGACCTTTACTTAAAAGCACTCGGGGGCTCGAGTCTAAACTCCCCCCGAGAGACGCTATCTTCGCTAAACGCGGCCTCTAATTAAAAGACTCGGGGGCTCGAGCATAAACTCCCCTCGATAAGACACTATCCGTGCCAAAGAAAACACGACTATCTACAACCATCGGAAGGCCAGAACGCGAGAACGCAAGACTCCGAACCAAAAACAAAAGCCCAAGCAAAGAAAGTTGCACCAAAAAGCGCACGGTTCTTTAGTCTTCACCCGATCGCAAGCGATCACCTAAAGACTCGGGGGCTTCTCCCATCGGCAGCGCTGACGCGCACCCGATCCAAACTTGGAAAAACTCAAAAACGGCTACAAACCAGTAAGACAAAAATTCATAAAAGCCTATGCTTGATTCTGCAAATCAAATGTAGCCTCGGGGGCTACTCCCATCGGGAGCGCTGGCGCGCACCCGAGAAGACATTTTCATCACAAAGGAGTCGAAGACATCTTCATTACAAAGGAGTCGAAAACATTTTCATCACAAAGGAGTCGAAGACATTTTCATCACAAAGGAGTCGAAGACATTCATCTCATTACAAAGGAGTCGAAGACATTTTCATCACAAAGGAGTCGAAGACATCTTCATTAGGAGTCGAAGACATTTTCATCACAAAGGATTCGAAGACATTCATCTC
The DNA here is from genome assembly GCA_950022295.1 of Bromus sterilis. NCBI lineage: Eukaryota > Viridiplantae > Streptophyta > Magnoliopsida > Poales > Poaceae > Bromus > Bromus sterilis. The sequence continues at coordinate 285,123,322 of OX465597.1, forward strand.
ATTACAAAGGAGTCGAAGACATTCATCTCATTACAAAGGAGTCGAAGACATTCATCTCGTTACAAAGGAGTCGAAGACATTCATCTCATTACAAAGGAGTTGAAGACATTCATCTCGTTACAAAGGATTCGAAGACAGTCATTTCATTACAAAGAAGTCGAAACGACAGTTGCCGCTACAGAAAGACCCACAGAACTACAAGAGTGGCTACGCCCAACTTCTAAATGTGTGCTCATGCTGAGATAATTGGCACTTTAGTGCCACAACCCGACGGGCATCACCACAGAAAAAGTAGCAACTCAAACGGTGAAGAAGAAGCTTGCCGTCCTCCAGTTCTACAAGGTGCCTCGCCTACTGACGCAGCCGCTTGACGACCGGTTTGACGTCCAGTTCTTCCTTAGAACTAGAAGAGCAAACACCATCGCCCGAGGGATCAACCGAAGAAGAAGACACGGGAGAAGCAGGCGAACCACCACTCGAGCCATCGGAATCGTCGCTGCTTGTTTCCCCATAGTATGGATCCAGACGGTTGCCACTAGCATCAAATGCGCGGATAATAACAGTATCTTTGCCGTCAAAACGACAGCAAAGGCTATCTCCGCCGCGCAGATTCAACTGACGAGGAAACGCCCTCCAACCAAGCCCAAGGAAAATCAAGGATGAACTATCAGTCTCCAGCTCCACCCAAGAAGAAGAGCGAGCAAATCCGTGAAGACGGAACCAAAAGCCCTTCAAGTTACGCTCAGAAGCAATGGAGGAAAACGAGAAGGGAAGAGGTATCCGGGCAGCATTCCGACCAAGAACACGCAAAAGAAAGTCATAGCGCCAAAAACCCTCTTCCATGGAGGAAGAAGAAGAAGGCACCAACGTGGTACCATGGTGCCCACCTCGTGAAGAACGAGGTGTGCGTCCACCACGACCACGGCGGCCACGGCCTCGCCCAGCCACATCACTACCACGCTTGGGTGCCATATGAAGAAGAAGAAGAAGAGAAAGATGCGAAGAATGGATGCCAAGGACGGGCAACGAGAGGAAGTATTTATAGCGTAATCTAAGGGCAAACCAGGAAAGGCACGCGGAAGCTCAGGCGGCGCCATCATTGCAGCAAAGACCAAACAGGCCGGGCGTTATGAATTCCAAGACAAAGATGCCTTCACACGATCAGCATTATTTACAGGACACGTCAAATCTCGCCTGTTTCCCATACAAGTCTCGGAAACCAAACAGGCAACAGGCTGCACGACGTCCAAACCATCATTATGACGATCCAGAAGATGTGATGGATCAAGAAATCAAACATCATCATAGGTCATCAAACGGCATAACAATGCATGTCAGCACGACATCTCAAGAAGGACGGATCAAGATAAAAGCAGTTGGAAAAAACCAAAAGATGTGCCAGCTATATGTCCAAATTTTCTGATTCTACAAAAATTCTTACTCCCATCGGGAGTACCTTTATCCGAGTTCGGGTGCTCCCTCACTGACGAGGATGTACCTCGGCAAATCCCATGGTCAGGGACCCTGGGTTAGTCATGAGAGGCACAGGTTGGACGATAAGCTCGTCGGCTAACAGGAGGATACGTTCCTGCTCGATATTATTGATTGGAGATGGCGATTACAGGGAAGCCGAGGCTAGTGTGCACAAGGCTAGGTTACAGATTGTGTATTACTTGATCTCGACGTCTCCCCTCCTAGCCCTTATATACTAGGCTAGGTCTCGGGGAGTCCTTCCTGATTACAGATGAGGTTTCCTAACCATGATCTTGTTCCGTACGGCAAGTTTGCACCTTTCTTATGACTCGCGGACTCCTACGTTAGTGCCATTAGTGGGCCAAGGCTGGGCCCAGGAGGCATCTTTTGTGGGCCTTCTGTCTTCTGGTACACCGGGTAGGCTCATCCGTAGGAGTCGTGGGGTCACCCCCTCGTCAGTAGCCCCCGAGTGCCTGGGGGACTCGAAGAGGCGCGCAGGGACTCGAATCCACTCTAGCGTCATTTTGATGTATGCACGGTTCAACCGCGGGTCGCTGGCAGTCTGGGGCCATAACAAAACCTGTTTCGAGGGATGCTAAGCTGAAAAGGCCCAAAGTGTCGACTGGTCGAGCCTTGGTGAATTGCACTAGTGGAAAAAACCGCAGTAGCCCAATCAAACCCATGTCCCTCGACATGAGCTTGGAACACTGGTGTCTAGCAGAATTCATGCCGCTGCAGGTCTTACAGTGATCAATTGCCGCCAGTAAAGTTCGTAGCCTAGGCGCGTCCGCCCGGCTTTTTCTATCATGCATGCGCATGGAAAAGGTTGGGAGTGAAATCGCTCTTCGGCAAGTCCCAGCCCGGCCGATCTTTGCAGCGGGGTCTTACCTACACGCTAAGCTTGCATGGCATCTGGGCACAGTGTATCGTGTTCCAGAAATATGTATTTTTATTGAGGCGCGGAGCCTAGTAGATAATGCACCTACTTGGAATAAACAATCAAGTAGGCGGTTTTAGCGGTCACTCGTGGAGATTTTCTGAGTGCTCGAGTGTAGAGGGGTATTTGCTCGGGAGGTCGTCGAGTGCTGGAGTATATAGAGTTTTGCGAGTAATCACTCGAATATCGCTTTTTCTCTCGGGGTGAGGGAGCACCCGATACTACAGAACCGCTCGAGCTGGCGAGTGCAAGTCTGCACATCTTGCGTCATGGTGAGGGAGCACCCGAAACTCTCATGGGTGCGAGTAATCACTCGAGCACGTTTTTTACTTCTAGGTGAGGGAGCACCTGAGACTCTAGTAGGTGCGAGTGATCACTCGAGCACATTTTTTCTTCTAGGTGAGGGGGCACCCGAAACTCGCGCAGGTGGATACGCTCCCGATGGGATTTAGATATATTTAAAAAATATATTTAAAATTATGCAAAAATGGAAGTTGCAAGCTGCCTCTTCTGCTGACTGCCTCTTTAATTTACCTTTTGATTGGCGAAGATTAATATCTCCTTGCTGGAGGACCGTCAAATGATGCTCTGGCTGCTAACCGTCATGTCTGCATGACCAGTCATAATGATGGCTTTTGGTGGCGTGCTGCAGCCGCCTGTTGAGTTATTGATGCACGCATTGAAACCGCGCGAGATTTGACGCGTCCAACACACTGTGCCTCCCGTGTGAAGGCATATTTGTCTCGAACTTCGAATCGCCCGGCGTGCTTGGTCTTTTAGTTAATGGCTCCCGTCGTCTGGGCTTCTATGTGGGGTTTGTGCTATAAATAGGCCCCTTCTTTTTCTTCTAGTAGCGGTACTCGTCCTCTTCTCATCTTGCTTCTCTTTCTCTTCCTCTTCTCATGGCGCCCAAGCGTGGAGCTGGTATGACTGGCCGTGGTCGTGCTCGCCGCGGCCGTGCTGGTTGTACTCCGCGCTCTTCTCCCGGTGGTCGTCATGGTGTAGCGTTGGAACCTTCCTCCTCTACCTCGGAGGAGGGTGTTTGGTTTTATGACTTTATCTTGCACGTTCGTGTCCGGGGCACTGCTCGTATTCTTCTTCCTCCTGCATTTGCTGCCATTGTTTCTGCGCGTGGCCTTGATGGCTTGCTGCTTCGTCTTCAGGGGTGCGCTCGATCTCCTTCTTATGTTAAGTTGGAGATCGATAGTTCCCGCTTGATTTTTCTTGGCTTTGGCTGGAAATCCTTTGCTCGTCGGTTGAACTTGCGTGATGGTGACACTCTTTGTTGCCATTTTGATGGTAAAGACACTCTTGTCATCCGCGCTTTTGACCCGAGCGGCAACCGCATGGATCTGTACTGGCCGGAGACAAGCAATGATGGTTCTGACAGGTCGAGGAGTCCTTCGCCTGCGTCTTCAACTGCTTCCTCCTCCGGTGACTCTTCGGGTGCTGATGCGGAGCCGTCTTCAACTGCTTCCCCCTCCGGTTCTGAAGAGGATCTCGACGTCAAACCACCAGTCAAGCGGGCGCGCCAGGCGACCTTGTAGAACTGGAGGCGGCAGCGTTATCTTCGCCGGCAGCTCGAGTGGAGCTGGAGAAGAAGCTGGTGGAGCAGGAGAAGAAGCTGGTGGAGTATCATCTTCGACTGCTCCGCAAATAAGTCGAGTTTCACCTTTTGTTATGTCATTGACATCTTGATCTTGCTGCTTCGACTCCTCCTTTGTCTGTGATGATGCTCTGTCTTGGTGCCAATCATCCCAGCATGGGCACTCATGTAGATGTCATAATTCCTTGGGTGATTGATGTTGTAGGCTTTATTGGCTGCTTGTGCCTTTTGTAACTAGATTAATTCTCCATGCAATGAGGATTGCCTTTGAGCAATCAGAGCTGCCTTCTATCCAATGTATTTTTGAATCTTTTGTACTAAGAATGATCTTCGGGTCCTTGTAATGCGAACTGTGCTTGAGGCTTTGTAATGGAATCTGTCTTCAAGTCCTTTGCAAACGAGAGTTTTCTTCGAGTCCTTGGCGATCAAAAGTTGTCTTCAAGTCCATTAACACTTCGCTTTGTGGGTTCTATCGGGTGCGCGACAGCGCTCCTGATGGGAGTAGCCCCCGAGGCTACGTTTGAGTCGAAGAGTCGAACGTAGGCTGAGATCTGTTTCCTTTGTCATTCTTCCATTATTTCCTGTCTTTTATTGGGTGCGCGACAGCGCTCCCGATGGGAGTAGCCCCCGAGTCTTTAGGTGATCGTTGGCGATTGGGTGAAGACTTAAATATTTGTCTGTGTCCTGCGCTCCGTCCGTATTTCTTCAGAGTACAAGGTGTTCCATCTAGTTGTAGCCGTGTCTTTCCCTTTGATCCCGAAAAGAGTTCAACATGTGACGTTTGTCGATGGGTTTTTTCTTGGTCCCTTTTGAGCTTTGGGCTGCGTGAGCTATGACGATGTCTCTCGGGAGGAGTTGTTTCAACCGAGCCCTCGAGTGCTTTTGAGAAAGATCGCGATTGCGACGATAGCGTCTCTCGGGGGGAGTTTTGTGCTCGAGCCCCCGAGTGCTTTTGTGAGAGATCGCGATTGCGACGATAGCGTCTCTCGGGGGGAGTCTTTGTGCTCAATCCCCCGAGTGCTTTGGTAAGGGATCGCGATTGCGATGATAGCGTCTCTCGGGGGAGTCTTTGTGCTCGAGCCCCCGAGTGCTTTGGTAAGGGATCGCGATTGCGACGATAGCGTCTCTCGGGGGGAGTTTTTGTGTTCGAGGCCCCGAGTGCTTTTGTGAGAGATGGCGATTGCGATGATAGCGTCTCTCGGGGGGAGTTTTTGTGCTCGAGCCCCCGATTTCTTTGTTGTGGTAGGATTTGGGCAACATCATTTTATTGCATCGAAGGTTTACATGAGCTGCCAGATGAGCATGACTGGTGGAGACTATGGGTAGAACAGGCGTAGGTTCGCTACGTTCCATGGATTTCCCACGTCCTCGTCAGTCTTCGGGTTCTTCAGTCTATAGGCGCCTCCTCCTATGACTTCTGTGATTATGAACGGTCCCTCCCATTGGGGGGCGAGTTTGTGAACTTTCTCTTGTATGAGCCGTAGGACAAGGTCTCCTTTATTGAAGGTTCTCGTGCGCAGGCGACTGCTTTGTTAAGTGCGTAGTTTGTCCTGGTATCCCTCAGATTTTTCTAGGGCTGTGTCCCTTGCTTCGTCCGCTGTGTCTTTGTCATCTTGCAGCGCTTCTTCTGCTTCCTCTTCTTCGTACCCTGAGATCCGGGGTGCCCCAAATTTGAGGTCAAGTCGTAGCACCGCCTCCGACCCGTACACCATAAAGAAAGGTGTGTACTCGGTTGCAGTATTCGGGGTGGTGCGTAGGCTCCATTGTACGGCAGGGAGTTCTTCTACCCAATTGCCCGCGGCCTGCTCGAGTGGTGCGAGGAGCCGCTTTTTGAGTCCTCCACATACTAGGCCATTTTCTTTCTCCACTTGGCCGTTGGATTGTGGGTTTGCGACTGATGCATGATTGACTTTGATGCCCAGCTCTTCGCAGAGGTCTTGGAGCATTGCCTCTTTGGGGTTCGTACCATTGTCCGTGGTGATGTTGTGCGACTTTCCGAACTTGAAGGTGATTGATTTGATGAGATTTGCTGCCGTGAGGGCTGTATTGCTGGCAATGGGTGCTGCTTCGATCCACTTGGTGAATTTGTCAACTGCTACTAGCAGGTGGGTTATTCCTCCCTTTGAAGATTTTTTGAGAGGGCCCACCGTGTCGAGTCTCCAGATGGCGAACGACCATGAGGGTGGTATGGTCTTGAGTTCTGAGGCTGGAGCGTGTGGTTTGCTGGAAAATTTGTGGCAGGCCATGCAACGCCGCATGATGTCCTCTGCGTTCCTCATGGCTGTTGGCCAGTAAAGTCCTGTTCTAAAGGCTTTTGCCATGAGTGCTCGACTGCAGGCATGGTGCCCACAGGTGCCTTCGTGGATCTCCAGTAGTAGGGTCTTGCCGTCTTCCTCGTCTATGCATTTGTGTAGGACCTGGGAAACGCCGCGCTTGTAGTTTTCCATTGATTACTGTGAATGTTTTGGAGCGCCGAATAATGTGTTTGGCTTCTGCGACGTACTGCGGTAGGATGCCGCCGATTAGAAACCTGTGGAGTGGCTCTCTCCAGGATTGGTCCTCTGGTGCAGGTGGCTCTGGTTCCTCCTCTGTGTTGTGGGCTTCTTCATTAGCTACTGGGTCTGCAGCTGCTACTTGCGCTGGTTCAACTGTGTTTTCATCCTCCGTGTCTGCTTCTGGTTCAAGTCCTTTGATTGTTGTGATGGTCTCGTCTATATAGGCCTGAATGTTCCCACCGATCCGGTTTCTCATGTCTGATTGCGCCATTTGCTGGTGTATTGTTCCTGCGTTGCTTAAGCCGAAGGGCATTTTGTGGTGGCCTGCTTTTCCTGAGTCCGTCGGGTGTACCTGGTGTTTGACCGCGTCGCTGTCGATCCTCGAGTCCCGTCCATGCTCTTTTGACTCGCTTCTGCCTGCTAGTGGGAAGGTGCTTTTATCTGTCGCCGTGACTGTTTCTGTGAGTTCTTGCTCGGCTGCGAATGTGTCAGAGACTTTGTGGAAGTCTCGGTCACATTTGTCGGACTTGATGAAGCTCCCGTTGACTGTGATGACGCCCGTGGATCCTGGCATCTTGAGTTTACGGTAGGCGTAGTGCGGAATCGCCATGAATTGTGCGAACGCTGGACGTCTCAATATGGCGTGATACTGTGATTGCCAATCGAGTACTTCAAACTCGAGGGTGCGTCTTGCGAAACTGCGTCTGTTGCCGAAGACGACTTCGAGCTCGATTAATCCAAGGGAGGTAGCTGCTTCTCCTGGGACTACTCCGTATAACACGGTGCTTGATTTCTTCCATACTGATTGAGGGATCAACATCTTGTGCAGGGTGCTGACGAAGATTATGTTCATGCTGCTGCCTCCGTCCATGAAGATTATGTCCATGTCGTACCCTCAGATTTGAGCGTCGAGGACCAGGGGCGCGTGCCCCGTCCTTGGGACTGTAGGCGGGTGGTCGCTCTGGGAGAACGTGATGCTGGTTTCTGCGTCCTGTAGCTGGTAGACTTCGACTATCTTAAGATTCTCGGCTGCTCTAGCCTGCAGGGTGTAGGCGTCCTGTTGGGCTTGCGGTACCTTGCCTTGAGTGTGCGACTGTTCGGCTCATCGGGCGCGCTTGGCTTCTTGCTGTTTTTCCTCCTTGAGGCTGTCGGCGAGTTCATTGAACAGGCGGCAGTCTCCCAGAGTGTGGCTCGATCTGATGTTTCCCCAACTGTCTTCGAAGCAGTAGATCATGCATGGTCCTTCTAGCTGTTCCTTGACCGTGAGCTTGCTAGATCCGATGTGCCGTTTCCTCGTTGAGATTCGGAAGAATAGCGCGTGGTCCGCTGGGTGCTCATGAGCTCGCTGGTCGACTTCGATTCCTGCACTTAGATTCTGGTTCCTTATGAGATTGGCGAATTCATCCGGCCTTCGATCTGGGTCGTAGTATTCGCCGGTCTGAGTCTCGGAGTCGCTGCCCTGGAGGGTGGTGGCTGTCCGCGTGGCGGTGGGTCGTCGAGTGGTCGGCGATCGTGCGGCTGTATAGTTCGACTCGTCGGGTGGAGTCGCTTCGTAGGATCCTCGCGCCTGACTTCTGGGTCGTCGATTTCTTCCTTGTTGGCGATGATCTTGGCGGTCGCTGATCTCGAGCTCGGAGTCAGTGTCTTGTTGTGCGGCGGGTGCCCGGGTGGCGGTGGGACGTTGAGTGGCCAGCAGGTCCTCTTCTTCATGTTGTAGTTCGTCGATCGGGGTCTCCGTGTAGAACCCTTGCGCCTTTCTTTTGGGTCGTCGAGTTCTCCTTCGCTGGCGGCGGGCTCGGTTGCCGCCGTAGTATTGATCTTGACACGACTACAGGCTGAGCGATCTTGCCGGGGAGGCAGAGATGTTTGCCATGATCTTGAGTTCCTCGGGTAGATTGCATCTGGTTCTTGCCCTTGAGTTACGTCTTGCTGGAGACGGAACCGCCGAGATCGTAATTCCAACCTGTGTAGTTCCCACAGACGGCGCCAATTGACGAGGATGTACCCCGGCAAATCCCATGGTCAGGGACCCTGGGTTAGTCATGAGAGGCACAGGTTGGACGATAAGCTCGTCGGCTAACAGGAGGATACGTTCCCGCTCGATATTATTGATTAGAGATGGCGATTACAGGGAAGCCGAGGCTAGTGCGCACAAGGCTAGGTTACAGATTGTGTATTGCTTGATCTCGACGTCTCCCCTCCTAGCCCTTATATACTAGGCTAGGTCTCGGGGAGTCCGTCCTGATTACAGATGAGGTTTCCTAACCATGATCTTGTTCCGTATGGCAAGTTTGCACCTTCCTTATGACTCGCGGACTCCTACGTCGGTGCCACTAGTGGGCCAAGGCTGGGCCCAGGCGACATCTTTTGTGGGCCTTCTGTCTTCTGGTACACCGGGTAGGCTCATCCATAGGAGTCGTGGGGTGACCCCCTCGTCACTCACCCAGAAGACAAAGATGTGCTCGAGTGATCACTCGCACCAGCAGAAACAGACATACTCTCAGAGTTCGGATGCTCCCTCACCCCGAAAGCAGTAAAGCATTCGAGTGATTACTCGCAAAAGAGATTCAGCAAGTCAACAAACATGACTTACTCGCGCACTCGACGACATTCCGAGTGGGTGCTTTCTTATTTTCCTCGCCTAAGTTCATTACAAAACTCCGCGAGTGACCGCTAAAACAGCTCACTTGATTGTTTATTCCAAGTGGGTGCATCGCTAACCAGGCTCCGTGCCTCTACAAAAACAATTATGCCTGGGCTACGACACAGTGTACCCAGATGCCACGCAAGCTTAGCGTGTAGGTAAGACCCCGCTGCGCAGAACAGCCGGGCCGGGACTTGCCGCAGAGCGATTTCAGTCCCGTCCTTTTCCATGCGCTCGCATGATAGAAAGAGCCGAGCGGACGCGCTCAGGCTATGTGCTTAGACTGGCAGCAATTGATCCTATAAGACTTGCATCGGCATGAATTTGCTTGACACCGGTCATTCCAAGTTCGTGTCGAGGGACGTGAGCTTGATTGGGCTACTGTGGTATTTGTCACTACCACAATTCACCAAGGCTCGACCAGTCGACTCCTTGGGCCCTTTCAGCTTAGCAATCCCTCAAAACAGATATTTTCATGGCTCAAAACTGCCAGTGACCCGTGGCGATGCAACGCTTACAAAAAATAAAGCGTAGATGAATTCGAGTCCCTGCGCGACACTTCGAGTCCCCCAGGCACTCGGGGGCTACTGACGAGGGGGTGACCCCACGACTCCTGCGTGTGAGGATACCATGTGCGTATGAAGATAGAAGGCCCACTGGAAAGCTGCGATAAGCCCACGATTGGCCCAACCAGGCACCGACGTAGGAGTCCACGACCAACATGGAAGGTGCAACTTGGCGTACAAGGCAAGACTAGAACTAGGAAACCATCTCTGTAACCTAGTACGGACTCCCCGAGACCTAGCCTAGTATATAAAGGCTGGGAGGGGAGACGTCCACAAGAACACAATACACATCTACTCATCCTAGCCTTGCGAGAACTCGCCTTGGCCTCCACTGTAATCTCCCCCTCACGCAATAAAATCGAGAAGGAAGTGCTTCTCCTGTTAGCCGATGAGCATCGTCCAACCTATGCCTTCTCTATGACTAACCCAGGGTCCCTGGCCATGGATTTTCCGGGGTTGATCCCCGTCAATACTTGTCAACTCTCGTCATCAGAGGGCAGCCAGGGGGCCCCCAGGCACACTGCTGGCCTGACCACACACCTGGCCGCGCCGGGAGGCCGCCTTGGTGGGTCCTCCCCCCTCTGGTGCCCTACCGAAGCCCCTATTTATTCCCGTGGCGAGGAAACCCCAGAACAGAAATCGTTTTCCCAGTTTCCGTCGCGGAGCTGCTGCCACCCTCTGTTCTTCTTCGGGAGGGCTAATCTGGAGGATGTTTTGGCCTCCGGTGTGGGGAGATCATCGCATCGTCATCACCATCACCAATCCATCATCCCTCCATGACTTCTCCTCTCATGTGTGAGTAATTCCCTGCTGTAGGCAAAGGGGATGGTAGGGATTGGATGAGGTAGATCATGTAATTGTTCGTCAGATTGTTGGGGGCATGTTTCCTACCATCTACTTTGGTGTTTATCATATTTGCTACCAATTGTTGCTCTTAATGCTTGTCACTTTGGGCCCGAGTGCTGATACGTCCCAAACGTATCTATAATTTCTGCTTGCTCCATGCATGTTTTGTGTGATATTGTTATGATCTAGATACACTTTCACACAATTTTGATCATATTTGTACTAACTTATTAACTCAGTGCACCACAGTGCCAGTTCTAGTTTTCTGCTATTTTTCTATTTCAGGTTTCCTCCATACTAAAAGTTATCCAAAAATTCGGGGAAAATCAGATAAAAAATCAGCGCAACAGAAGCTTCCGGAGTCCCGAAGGAGGGACAGAGGGGCCCCACCTGGTGCCCAGGCGGCCAGGTGGCGGGCCTAGGGCTTGGCCGCGCCAGGAGGCCGTCTGGACACCTGGTGGCCTCCTTGGCTGCCCCCCTTCGCCTATATATTATCCATGACGCAAACCCTCCGAAGACAAAACCCTTTTTCGCGATCTCACCTCTGTTCCACCGCCACCGCGCTCCCAAGATCGGGAGCGCCATCAGGCACCCTGCCGGAGGGAGGGTTGACCACCGGGAGCCTCTCCTCCACCATGGACGCTTCCCGGATGATCCGTGAGTAGTCTACCTTGGACCATGGGTCCGTGATCAGTAGCTATGTGTTGTTCTCCTCCCCTCTTTGTTCTTCATGGATTACACCTCGTGAGCTGCCCTACATGATCGAGGCACATATGTAATTTTCTGCTGTTGCTATGCTGAGTTTGCCGGGATCTGATGGATTATGAGACTATGTTCAGTTTGTGATTGAGTAATATATTTGGTTCTTATCTTTTATATTTATGTTCTTGAGTAGTTCTTGCATGTTCTCTGTTGCTGTTTATTGCTTTGGCCAACTAGTAGGTAGTGAATCCAACAGGGAACGTTATGCTTGATTGTGGGTTCATGCCCCCTGATGACTAGTTTGAGTGACAGAAACATGAGTCTAGGGGATGTGCTGTTGCCACAAGGGGGAAAACAACGGTGCTTTTAACCGCGATTGCAAGGATTTTTTACTTTACGCAAAGTGCTTTTTAATGAAGTTGTCTGTTGCTTTGGTTTTACACTTTGGGTGGGGCTCGCAACTTAATACCAGCGAGATGTTCTGATAGATATATCAAGGTGGATGATTAGTAGTAGATGCAGTTGGATTTCGGTCTACTTATTTTGGCGTACCGCCCATGCTTTTGAGCCTTGTCCTTTCTTTGTAGCATAGTTAGCATTGCGGTGCGTTTTTAATCCTGTCAATTGCCCAGCTGTGATTTGTTTACCTCGCATAGATTTTTTATCGTCTTTTGGGAGATAGACATCACTAGTGAACATCACGGGACCCCGGTCCATATTCTCATCACTGTTACACGCTCTTTTATTTTCTGCTTTTACTTTCAGCTGCTATCACCATTATCATTGTCCCTTGTGTTTGATCCTTTGTAAACAACAAGTCCGGAGAGATTAAAACCTCTCTGAACTTAGTTGGGAGCAAAGTTATTTGTTGTGTGTGTGCAAGTCCACGTCAACCGCTAAATTTCTAGCGCCGTTGTCACCTACTTTGCCGCTTTTGAGTCCTACGGGAGACAAACTCCTATGGAAGGCGTGTAGTGCCCCTCGTTGGCTACCCCAAGTGGAAGGTTGAGATGTAGCGTGGTGGCAATTTCCCTTGGCAAATATACCAAGGCTTAGAGTCAATCCAGTAGGACTCCAACGGCGACACGTAGGTGGTTCAGCATGTGATGCGCCATTGAATATCACTTGCTTAGCCTGTACATGCACACACAACAAATAACTTTGCTCCCAACGAGTACAGAGAGGTTGTCAATCTCTCCGGACTTGCCGTTTACAAAGGATCAAACGCAAGAGATAAAATATAATGATAATTGCAACTAGAAAGAAAAACTTGAAGTAAACCGAGGGTGTAAACAGTGGTGGAAATATGGACCGGGATCCCATGAAGTTCACTAGTGATGTCTCTCTCCCAAAAGACGATAAACAACTATGTGAGGTAAACAAATTATAGCTGTGCAATTGACAGGATTAAAAATGCACCGCAAGGCATACTATGCTACAAAAGAAAGGAAGAGGCTCAAAAGCATGGGCAGTACGCCAAGATAAGTAGACCGAAATCTGTCTTCATCTACTACTAATCATCCACCTTGAGATATCTATCTAGAACATCTCATTGGTATTAAGTTGCGAGCCCCACCCAAAGTCTAAACCCAAAGGAACAGACAACTGCATTAAAAGAACTTTGCGTAAAGTAAACAACCCTTGCAACTGTGGTTACAAGAACCGTTGTTTTCCCCCTTGTGGCAACAATACATGCCCTAGACTCATGTTTCTGTCACTCAAGCTATTCATCAGGGGGCATGAACCCACAATCATGCATGACGCTCCCTCTTGGAGTCACACCTATTACTTTTCCAAAGAAATAAACAACAAAGGAGAACATGCAAGAATTGCTCAAGAACACAAATATAAAAGGAGAAGAACCAAATATATTACTCATCACAATCTTAACATAGTCTCATAATCTATAAGATCCCAGCAAACTCAACATAGCAACAGCAGAAAGAATTACATATGTGCCTTGATCATGTAGGGCAGCTCACAAGGTCTAATCCATGAAGAACAAAGAGGGGGAGAGGACATCACATAGCTACTGATCATGGACCCATGGTCAAGGGTGGACTACTCACGGCTCATCCGGGAACCGTCCATGGTGGTGGAGAAGCTCCCGGAGGTCAATCCTCCCTCCGGCAGGGTGCCGGGAAGAGGTCTTCTGGTGCTCCCAATCTTGGAAGCGCAGCAGCGCCGGAACAGAGGCGAGATCGCGAAAAAGGGTTCTCTCCTCGGGGGTTTCGGGACGAGAGAAATATATAGGCGAAGGGGGGCAGCTGATGACCCTCAGCTTTAGGGGAACTTTTGTAGCGTTTTCGATAAATAAGAGTGTCAAACCCAACGAGGAGCAGAAGGTATTGGTAAGTTACTTTGGTAAAGAAGTAGCTGCAAGAATTGAAAGATAACTTTTTAGGGGTTTTCGATATAAGCAACAAAAAGGTAAAAGCGAGCAAAGTAAAAGGCACTAAGGAATAACGAATAGCCCGATCCTTTTGATCAAAGGAGAGGCTTAGCAACTGAACTTATAAAGGCTGAAGCGTTCTTGAGGACACACGGGAGAAATAGTCATGTACTTTCGCCATATTACGTATCGGTACTATGTGCTGTGTTGATAAGTGTTGAGTGGGTGGATCTATGCTAGTGCACCCTCTAGACTAAGATAAGTGCACTCTTATGATTAAACACCTTTCAAGCATCCGCAAATAAAAGATAGTAATTAAGGCAAAAGCCTAACCATAGCAATACGATCGATGATCCATTGTTCCCTTGTGCAAAAGCTTGCGAACTATGGTTTAGGTTTCTGTCACTCCGGCAACCCACCATAAGCATTATTTATACACAATGCATTCCCCTAGGTCCTTAATAAGGAGAAGTGTTGAGTGTTCGACTCACACAACACCACTAGGAAAATAACAACACAACTTAAATAGCAAACAACACATATTACTTCAACATCATATGACTACTAACAACAAGACTTCTCCCATGTCCTCAAGAACTAAAGTAACTACTCACAAGACATAAAAGAGATCATGATCAGAGGGGATAAATAGATGATAATTTTTTTGGACACAATGATATTTCTCCAACAAAACTCAATATCATTCATCACACGATAGTAATCAACACCGGTAGAGTAGAGAGGATAGATAGTACGGATTACAACACAAGTTGAACTTGTGAGGTGAGATTGGATGAAGATGAAGATGGTGCTGATGTTGGGGATGATGTTGATGATGATATGGATGATGCCCGTGATGATGGTGATGAAGATGGCGACGATCTCCCCTTCCGGGAGGTGTTCTCCCCGGATGAATCTGCCCGTCGGTGATGTCTTTTCTCCTCTGTTGGTTTCCGCCACGGAGCGGCGGCGGAACTCGCGAAAACTCTCAGCTTTTAGGGTTTTTGGACGATGTGTGATATATAGGCCAAAGGGGGGAGCCGGGAATGGCCCCAGGGGTCCAGGCGCCCTCCCGACGCTGTCAGGGTGGGGGCCACGCCAGGTGGTCGCCTAGGCACCCTGTGGCCCCCTCTAGCCCCTCTTCGACGTGTCTTCGTCATCCTTCTGAAAAATACCCCTCGTCAATTTTCAGGTAATTTGGAGGTATTCTTCTTCAGCAACTCAGCGTACACTTTTTACCGCTGAATCCTGCGTCTGCTGCTTTGTCATCGGAAAGTTGCAAACTGTGTAAATTAAGCCAAAACAACATAAGAACAACATCATATCATGAAATATATCAATGAATAGGAAAGAATTACTATATAAAATAGTGATGCATTTTGGACGTATCAGCAGCCAGGGGGCCCACCATGAATACAGTCGGCCTCCCGGCGCGGCCCACCCAAGGCCACGCCCCTGGCCTCCTGGGCACCAGGTGGGTCCCCTCTGGCGGGGGAAGACAAGAAGGGTGTGAAAGGCTCACATCAATGAGGACAATCATATGCGAGAGAAATCCAAATAATAGATATGATGTGAGGAGTAAGGATTGCCATGCAACAAATGCACATGTGAGCTATGGAAATCTCTCCAATGGAACAAGTGGGGGAGTGCATCCAACTTGCTTTCTCACGAATACCTAGAGATCATTTGAGGAGGCTCATCATTGGAATATTCAAGCCAAGTTCTATAGTGTAAAGGTCCGCACATAGCTATATGCATATATGATCATCTCTGTGGAGTACAAGATACAAGAGGGAGTACGAGTGTGGATCTCTCAAAAGGAATAGTAGTGTTGCCCCCTTCTCTCTATTCATTTTCTATTTCTCTTTTTTCTATTTTTGTATTTTTTTGGTGGCCTCAATGGCTCTTTCTATTTAACTCTCATTTTTCCTCTTTGGGATATTTTAATTTGTCAACTTTTGGATATTTTCCTCACTTAGGGGCAACACTCTATTTTACAAGGAGTATAGAAGATCTTTCACACATTACAAAAGTAATCAACATAAAGAAGATGAAGCTATCATGATGTATTCAAATGTATACCTCTGCCAGTGTAGCAGGAACATGTATGACATGAAGATCAAGTCATGAGAAGATGGATGTTGCATGACAATATATCTCGTAAAGGCTATGGAAATGCCTTAATAGGGAGGTATGGTGGCTGCTTTGAGGAAGGATATTGATACGTCCAAAATGTATCTATAATTTCTTCTTGCTCCATGCCTATTTTGTGTGATATTGCTATGATATTGATGAACTTCCATACACTTTTGATCATGCACTAACCTATTAACTCAGTGCACCCCAGTGCCAGTTCCTGTTTTCTGCTGTTTTTCTATTTCAGGTTTCCCCCATATTAAAAGTGCTCCAAAAATTCGGGAAAAATCCAATAAAAAATGAGCGATACGGAAGCTTCGAGAAACACCGAGGGGGGGGGGGGGGCAGAGGGGACCCACCAGGGCCCCATGCGCCCTCCCGGCACGCCCTAGCGTGGGGCCGTGCCAGGGGGGCGCCTGGACCCCTGGTGGCCCCCCTGGCTGCCCCCTTCGCCCATATATTCCTCGTGACGTGAAACCCCCGTGACGGGAACCCTTTTTCACGATCTCCCCTCTGTTCCTCCGCCGCCGCGCTTCAAATATCGGGAGCACCAGAAGACCTCTTCCCGGCACCCTGCCGGAGGGAGGAACCACCTCCGGGAGCTTCTCCAGTACCATGGATGCTTCCCGGATGAACCGTGAGTATTCCACCTTGGACCATGGGTCTATGATTAGTAGCTATGTGAAGTTCTCCTCCCCTCTTTGTTCTTCATGGATTAGACCTCGTGAGCTGCCCTACATGATCGAGGCACATATGTAATATTTCTGCTATTGCTATGTTGAGTTTGCTGGGATCCGATGGATTATGATATTATGTTCAGATTGTGTTTGAGTAATATATTTGATTCTCCTCTTTTATATTTATGTTCTAGACTAATTCTTGCATGTTCTCCATTGCTGTTTATTGCTTTGGCCAAGTAGTAGGTAGTGACTCCAAGAGGGAGCGTTATGCATGATTGTGGGTTCATGCCCCCCGATGACTAGCTTGAGTAACAGAAACATGAGTCTAGGGGATGTGCTGTTGCCACAAGGGAGAAAACAACGGTGCTTGTACTTGCAGGTGCAAGGAGTGTTTACTTTACGCAAAGTTATTTAATGCAGTTGTCCGTTGCTTTGAGTTTACACTTTGGGTGGGATTCACAACTTAATACCAGCGAGATGGTCTGGATAGATATCTCAAGGTGGATGATTAGTAGGTAGATGCAGATGGATTTCAGTCTACTTGATTTTGCGTACCGCCCAAGCTTTTGAGCATCTTCCTTTCTTTATAGCATAGTTAGCATTGGTTTGCGCACATAATCCTGTCAATTGCCCAGCTGTAATTTGTTTACCTCGCATGACTATTTTATCGTCTTTTGGGAGAGAGACATCACTAGTGAACATCATAGGACCCCGGTCCATATTTCCAATACTGTTTACACACGCTATCAATTTAGTGCTTTGTTTACTTTTCCGTTGCTATCACTATCATTATTATCCCGTGCGTTTTATCCTTTGTACACAACAAGGCCGGAGGAATTGAAAACTCCTCTGTACTCGTTGGGAAGCAAAGTTATTTGCTGTGTGTGCAGGTCCAGGTGAAGTAAACAACCTTAAGTTGTGAACGACGCCATTGTTCACTTCACCACCTTCTTGTATCTGTTGGAGTCCTATTGGTTCGACATTCAACCTTAGCATCTTCGCTAAGAGAAATTTGCCGCTACGCTACATCTCACCTTCCACTTTGGGTAAACCAACGAGGGGCGAGAAGTAAACTCTCGTAACATCAGATATAAGTAGGTTTATCAGGACACATCGTATCATGCCAAGGGTTTGGATGCACCGGCGAAGTATGCGCCAACTCTCGAGGTGAGAAGAGGGCAATGCACGGTACCAAAGAGGCTAGCAAATATGGAAAGGTGGAAGTGGCAACTCTCAATCTAATCAGGAGGTTCAAAAAGAGACAAGTACCCCGAGGAGGAGTGTATGGGGGTTTTGTTATCCTTGCACATCCTCGACTCATGGTACGTGAGTGTAGTCTAATATCCGATCCCCCAAAGATTAGCGATCCATCTAGTAGCTAGAGTTCTCAACTAGTTTTTTTAGTTTTTCGAAAATAAACACGGATTGCCCAAGATACGACATCTATCACTAATAGGCTAGAGCTCTTGACACCAAAATTTCAAACATTACTCGAAACAATACTCAAAACTATTGCAAGTTACTACTACAATTGAATAGCAACCTCAATTACCTAATTAAAGTCAAGATACACAACTCAGTGCAACAACCCAACTCTCTAGACAAGATAAACATGAAAACTCAAGAGAGTTCCAACAACAAACTAAACAAAATTTCTTAAAAAGATAAGCATGAAAAATAAGAGCTAAACATGACAACATCTACGAAAAGATAAATAACACACAACAAAAGAAAGATAAGCATGAAAATCCTATGATGTGTTCTAGTTTAAGTGGAGCGTGTTTCTCTCCCACACAAAGAAAGCTGGGTTCTAACTTGTTATGAACAGAAAACAAAGCTAATGAAAACTAAAAAAAGTAAAGAGCAAGACGCTCCAAGCATAGCACATAACGCATGAAGTGATAAAAGTATAGTGGAACGAAGGACGAAATGATAATTGTTGATGGAGAAGGGGATGCACGGGGGAATCCCCAATCTTAGAAGCTTGAGTCTCCTTGGATATTTCTTGGGGGTGCATGGGGGCATCCCAATATTGAGCGTTTGACACTCCTAGATCTTCTTTCATCATCTTCTTTCGGACACTTGAAAACTCCTTTCATACATAACTCATCATAAGATGATTAGAGAGGTTAGTACCCATAATAAAACAATTTGCCTCTACTGTAAATAAAGATTTTCTTGAAGGGCTATTGTTTCTCAAGACCGCAAAAATGTTTTCGCAAAGAAAAAGCTAGCGCAAGACTTGCAAAACTGGGAAAAGGCAAAACCGGGAAGAATCTGTGAAAAAAAGACCAGCAGGTAGTAAATAATTTTTTTGTGGTACTTCTGCAACTCAAATCAAAAAAATCAGAACAGACGCTCGAAAGCTAATTGTATAGAGCACACATTCAAAATAATTCAGATCAAAAATATGATCTGGTTATTTATCGTGAATTTTCCGTCCAAGGACAGAATCTGTTTTCTGGACAACATTTCACAACTTTTGAACTTTCTTGCAATCGGCGGCTAAACATGGCACAAAGCTTGAAAATAAAGATACAATGATGTTGCTACAGTAGTAACAATCATCAAGACCACTAAATACAGAAGGAAAAATATCTTGGGTTGCCTCCCAACAAGCTCTTTCTTTTACGCCTTTGAGCTAGGCACAAAGTGTAACACCCCAAAAATCGGGTTATCGATTATTGTGCTGTTATTCCTTCCTAAACTTTCCTTCCTGGATTTTTCCTCTGGAGTCTGGTTTATGATCAGAAGAATCCAGGCAATCCTTGACCTTGCAACTCATTTCTCTGCCCCGTTGCAAGACAAGATCCCTCTCCTATGTCCTTTTGCCATAGATATGCAAGAATATTTCCAGGCCATGTGCAATGTTCTTCATTTAAACTTAATTCCATTTTCTGCCAGTTAATGGAATTAAATCTAGGAAAACACTTAGACATTTCTAAAGGTTGTGAAAACTTGTGGAGATGATCTTTGTGATCCCATTGACCTCTCCCAAAGATATTGGCTATAATGGAATAAAGGAAGTTGTCGTTTCCTTTATAAAGCCAATAATCCCATTTTAGCCCATTCCTAAAGGAGCTACTATTATGGTTGCTCCATTAGTGCGCAAATGAATTTTGAAGCTCCACCTATCCAACCCATGGCCATTTCTATCAAAACATGGGGTTCCATCGTTCAAAATTTGAGCATAGCTTCCATTTGCAAATCCAGGGCAGAATAGCATTTTGCAAAGGAAGTGTTATTTATGTTTGCCCATTGCCTCCCAAACATTTTTTGCCATCTCTCCTTCCCATATCATGCTGTTGTGCCAAATTTCAGGCACAATGGACAAGCCAAGGGGATCAGTGTGCTAGCCACACCACAACACAAACACTTTCTGCCTAAAGGGCACATTTTCAAAGGAAGTGTCTTGTGCCTTGGTCCAATTGAGCTCAAATTTGGCAGAGGTAATCACATTAGTGAAATATTGCTTTGACCCAAGTTTTAGCCCCTTGCACCAAGTGCACCTCCCCCAGGTCAGTACAAACACCTTGCTGTATGTACCTAGGCAGGTCACTTTCACCCACTCCAGGACAAGAAAGTCCGCCCACCTTTGTTCTAGCACCCCCTGATAGGTCACCTCACAAAGTTGACATGGTCCCTGGTCAAACGCACGCTCTGGAGACGAGGTAGCCTTGGTGACCATGCATGTCGCGTGCACCCATAGTGCCCAGCACGCTGTTTGTACTATGAGCTTATCCCATTGTCCTCTTCCGCTCGGCCGCACGTGTCTGCCGTGATCCCCAATCCATGCTCGCCCTGCTCGAACCCGACACCCTTGTACCCTTGCCCCTGGCCGCCCCGTGCCGACACAAGTGATCCACGGGGTGACCACCACGTAGCCATGATCTGGAGGCTTCGAGCTCCATCTCCAGTTCCCTCCCCATGGCTATTTAAGAGCAGCCGAGTCGCTCCCGAGATCTCACCCAGCAGCGCATCACCACCCCTTACCCTCTCCTTCGTTCGGACCATGGCCTAAGCTTCCCATGGCCGCCGTGCCCCGCCCGCGTGGGCCGACGCCACCGGCCGCTCCCGAGCCGTCCGCGCACCCCGCAACCCCATGGCCTCTCCTAGCCCCCGTCGACGCTCGGATTGCACACCGGAGCCGCCGGCACTGGCCCTGGCCGAGCCGCTCCCGGACGCTGCGCCCCGGCCAATGGAGATGACGCTGTCCGCCGCCCGCATGGCCCCGCGGCCAGCGACGGCTACTCCCCGGCGAGCCGCACCCGAAGAACACGCCGGCGAGCTCCCCTGCGCTGACCCTCGATGACGGCAACACCGGCCCGACCCACCCATGTTCTGCGTCCACGAGAGAAACAGAGGAGAAGATAAGAAGAGAAGAAGAGGAGAGAGAGAGACCTGACGGGCGGGTCCCACCCATCAGTGGGATAGGCCTCGGGCCCGCTCGGATAAATGGAGGCGTATTGTCTAGAGTACACTTTTGCTGCGCGAAAGCGTATTTTCTTGCTGCCTCGGTCCGGAATACGTTTTCCGAAAGACAAAGCGTATATCTCTTCTATTGCGGAGGAGGTGCGTTTTCCTGGCGGGAAAGTGTATTTTCAGAAATACGCTTTCGGCATCACCCCCAGGGACCCAGAAGTAATTCTGGATATGCAGATCAGCCCCTGGTTTCATCTCCCTCGTAACTTCGCGACTGTAATTCCGATCGAGGTGATTCAAAAGCACAAGTTCACCATTTTCCGAGCCCGTTGTGAGGGTGCAACTTTCATGATGTTTTGACATTGTGAAAATGACCCTTTTGCCCCTGTTATCGTTAGGCCTCGCCGGAGAATCGTTTGCTACGCCAAATCTTTTTCGAAGGCGACCGCACGTCGACCCGTCATATTCATCGACCCCCAGACAAGCAAGCCATCCGATATATCCTCTAAAGCATTGCTCCGTATGTTCTTGTGTGCTTTTAAATTTAATCTTGTCATGTTGCATTAGTGATTGTTTAAACTGATATGCTTGCTTGACATGACATGCTTATACCATGCTTGCATGATATGCTATGTTCACTCGTGAGTATCATGCTCATGTTGTTTGTGACATGCCTACTTTATATGATAAGCTAGAAGTGATCATGCTATTCTTACTAGTTATTATCACGCCTATGTTGTCCATGTCATGTTCATGCTACGGTTATGCTCATGTCGACCGTATCCATGTTTATTTGTCATATGCCTTCACCATGCCTATGGGATATCATGTTCGTACTAGTATTACTTTGGTATATTTTGTTGCTATGATTGCTCATATGTTTCTCAGTTAATGTTGTTGATCATATTGGACCGGATTAATGGTTAATCAAGTGCCACCGAACCGATATTTACTAGTGCATCCACACTCGCCTGTATGGGAAGGCCTTGGCTCGGTCTATCGGTGTGCTCTCTTATGCGTATTACCAAAGAGGGGAGGTTATGCGTGCGCGCTAGCCTGATCAGGTAGGCGGCGATAACCTTGAAATCCGGTTTGGTTATATTGAGCTCAGTCCCCGTTTGGGACAATGGTACCCCGTTTGGGACAACAGTGTTTGCCATGCGATGGCAGGTGTGTCTGGAGGACACGGGGCTACCCAAGTCATGGCTTGCGAAGCATGTCGGTGATACGGTAAGGGAGGCATGCGGTAGAACGGTCTCGTTGTAGAAGTCCTAGTCCACTCCTATGGTACGAGTTCCGAGGTTCCTGTGGGAAAAATTCCAAGGTACTGGATGGAGGAAGAACTCCATAGTGTGGGTAAAGTGCACGACCTCTGCAGCGGGTATGAATCTATTCGAATAGCCGACTCCATGGTATTGGACACAGTTCGTACTAGGTCACACTTGGGATCAACGTGCACCTGGTTTGGTGATCGTGTCGAGTATGTGGTCATGCGATGACCAGTATAAGTTGGGTAGTCATGCGATGACTATATCCGTTGAGTGGTCGTGCGATGACCCGTATGAGTTGTAGGTCATGCGATGAACTGAGAAGTTGTGTGGTCGTACGATGACCCCTAACCCATTGATTGGTCATGCGACGACCGTATGAGTTGATTGTTCATTTGATGACCTGAGAAGTTGAGTGGCCATGCGATGACCCTCAACCCGAGGTAAGCCGTGTGATCATGCGAT
This sequence comes from Bromus sterilis, assembly GCA_950022295.1. Lineage (NCBI taxonomy): Eukaryota > Viridiplantae > Streptophyta > Magnoliopsida > Poales > Poaceae > Bromus > Bromus sterilis. The sequence continues at coordinate 285,145,954 of OX465597.1, forward strand.
GATCATGAGTGGTCCATGTGACCTTAAATGATGAGTGTTATTGCATTAGCCTTAATCACGGTAGTATGCTCATTTCATCATGTTAGCATCGCTTGAACTGCTATGCCATGATAATTAAAATTGCTCTAATAACTAATACATGCTTGAATGCCATGGATTTCTTTGCTTGGTGTATATGTTACTTGGTTTGATTGTTTGCGAGTAGATTCAAACGTACTCACATGGCTTTGTCCCTGGCTATTCGCATAGCCAGATTTTTAGGTTCACCTATGGATTTGTCTTCCCTTAGAAGGAGTCGAAGCGGTCGCGAGCTAGAAGAGTAACCCAGTCAGATCCCTGTGGATTGGAGCCTCTGCAAGTCCATGCTACCTTAGAGAGTGTATATTCCGCTGCCCCCATCTCTGTAAGGAACCATCTAAGGTTGTAACCTGTTGATTCAAGCTACTTTGGCTAATGTACCCTTTTATAGTTGTGCCTATGTTCTTGATACATATTTTTAGCGCGCACACCAGAGTGATTCCTGGGCTGGTGTGTGGGCGACGTTCGTTTTTGTACAGTGGTATTTAGGTGGAGCGTCACGCAAAGAAAAAAGAAGAATCAAGTTATATCAAGTGAAAGAGAATAACTAGCCTGTGTAACGGATGATGGCACTGAAGTAGTGCTCCTCGTTGGCTACCCCAAGTGGAAGCTTGAGATGTAGTGTAGCATAATTACCCTCAGCGAAGATACCAAGGTTTGTCCCTAGTAGGACTCAGATAGCTTCAAGTAGGTGACAACGGCGCTAGAAATTACTAGCACGAGAGTTGACATGGACCTGCAAGCAGATACAGATAACTTTGCTCCCAACGAGTACAGAGAGGTTGTCAATCTCTCCGGCCTTCTGTTTACAAAGGGTAAAACGCAAGAGATAAAAGGTAATGATAACTGCAGCTAGAAATTAAAACATAAAGTAAATTGAGGGTGTAAACATTGGTGGAAATATGGACCGGGGTCCCATGATGATCACTTGTGATGTCTCTCTCCCAAAAGTGGACAAAACTGCTATGCGAGGTAAACAAATCATAGCTGGGAAATTGACAGGATTACGGGCTCAAACCAATGCTAACTATGCTACAAAGAAAGGAAGAGGCTCAAAAGCATGGGCGGTACGCAAAAATAAGTAGACCTAAATCCATCTGCATCCACTACTAGTCATCCATCTTGGCTAACTGCAAGTCGTGAAAACACCGGGAAAAAGGAGGGATGGCAATGGATGACCCAGATGATACCCAAACCGGAGAAGCTAAAGGTACTACATGATTTCCCAACCTGAGATCGGAATCGAGACAATACGATGCAAGCAAGGCATTGTAACGGTTCCGAAACTCCACACACTCGTGATCCTAAAGTTTGAAAGGGGATAAGTCGAGAGTAAAACATTTACAACACTTGTCCTGACCAGAGCATGGGTAAGGAGTAAAAAGAATCCTACTCTCCGATAACTAACTTAGTAACTACAAAATAGATTTGGTCTAGACTCGACTTCGGCCAGAGAAGGGATCCTACGGTCGGTAAGGCTCTGATACCAAGTTGTAAGGCCCAATATGCGGTACTGTTCCAGATCTAGATGTTTCCATCCAGATCCGGGGACGAAGCACATATCGGTCCCACCGCGACATATGACGAAGTCATATGCCCCGGATTTCCAACATGATATCACAACATTACAAATACAGGATACAACATCTCATACAATCGGCATACAACTGCCTCAATACAATACAACAACGGAAGATATATGTCTGAGTACAGACTACAAGAAAATGCCTAGTGGCAAAGAGAAAAACATCGATCCCATAACCACCCGGGTCCAGGCCCTCCGCCGGGATCCGCCTAACTAGTCGTCGTCGAGTCTCCACGTGAAACGTCGATCACCGTACCTGTTGTCGATCAAGAACCTTGAAAAGAGTTTGGGGGTAGTATCATGAGTACAGAGGTACTCAGCATCCAACTGTAGTGGTCAGCTGACCCAGCAACGACTTCATCACTCGTCATTCTAGGACAACTAGTAGTTTACGGTAAGGAAGGGGTAAGTGGTGAGGTTGCTGCCGCACTAGCATTTATGAACTGGCTAACGATCTAGAGAGTAAGATAATAAGCCAAGCATTCGACGAGGAATCGCCTCCAACAAGTCTTGCTATCAACTACTAACGCAAGCATAACACCTATCCTATCCTTGTCCTCCTCTTCGCATCCCGACGAAGAAGAAGTAGTCAAGGCACACACACACATTGATCAAATTATATTAATATTATCTCAGTTGTTGTTGTCTATGAACAAGGAGTAGGTCTCAAGTCGTCCATAACCGTGGACACGGCTTCTCGAAAATATTTAACCCTGCAGGGGTGTACCAACTTCCCATTACGAGGCTCCGCACGCACGCCCATCACTCTCAGTTGCTACCCATGATACGAAACCATTTTATTATTTAGTCCAAAGAGATCCGGAACGACAGGTCCCTCTAACTAACAACGCACAAATCCGGGTGGCCCCCGGTGAGTCGACATCCAACTCAAAAGCCGGCCGCGCTCTCGAATCGGCCTCTACCGTCTGGATGAGGTCGGGTTAGTTGCCCAAACAGATGTGGACAACCCCCTAGCTCCCTGGGGTGGACCAACAAGAGAAACCATGTCTCCGCTGGCCCAAGTTGCTTGAAATCTGCCGGCCGCGGACCAGTCACACACACGTTTCAAAAGGTAAATCAGCTTGGGCCACCACTAGAAATGTTTGAAGCTAGGTAGGTAAGAAAATGGGACCCCATAAAATCCCACACGCGGTTAGGCACGCTCAGTCTTAAAACCAATACCCGGAACTCGGATCCTAGGTGACTCGAATGGAACAAAGCGTCGGGGCGGGATAGCCTACACCTTCCATCCTTCGTCAAATATAGTCAACATTTATATAATCATATCATTAACAAAAATATAATAAATGTGATATCCCAACCCAAGGAGTAACAGGGTAACATCGTAGCATCCTAAGCATGCATACTAAGCAGGGGCTGATCAACGAGCAATAGTAACATAGAAGTACAAGGTTTGCTGGGAGGGGGCATGGCTGTATCAGTTTGAAAGAGGCTGTAAACATGTGGTAGGATCAAACATCGAACCTATCCTAGACTAGCATGAAAACCGCTGGTTGACATAGAATGGATCACAAGTAATGTATAGTCCTTGCCTGTTGATAAGTCGGGTTCCGAAGGTGTAGTTGATCGCAAGCTCGCATCGTCTCCGAGAGGTACCCGCGGAAGCACACAAGACGGTAAACACTGGAAAGCAATCAACGAGCAAGCATCTATTACTACGAAGCACACACGAGCAAGCATCAACAATAAAGCAACACGAGACATCGCACCTACCATCGAGAGCGGTTACTAACAATTTAGGTGGGGTATCGGTCACACACGACGAATACCGCACGTTTACGGTGGTTCAAGTTGCTTAGCTACAGGTGATCAACCAACGGTTATTAACATGGAAACTCAAGCAAGCATGGCATAGCACACAAACATTACAAGAGGTGAAGCATAAATAAACTACCTGATCTAGTCACTTTAAGTGGGGGTAAAATCTATACATGGCAAACTATTGCGGACCCCACGATATTTATTGAATTTGGTACTGTTTTGTCCTAAACATAATTTTATTATTTTATTTAGCAAGCAAGAAAAGCATAAACACAATCTACATGCAATTCTAGTCAAGTTACATATAAAGAACATTTTAATCGGAGCAACGGTTAAAAAGTTGTAGCAATTACAATTTCAGTGGCAAGAAGTTGTAATTAGCAGGTCAACACCATGTAAACAAAGTCAAACATGGCAACAAGCAACATTTTATTAAACTACACGAAAAACTAAGCAACTTTCATGTTTTACGCGACATGATTGGAGCTACGGTTTAAAAGATACGGGCACCGCAATAAAACTATTACAATCTGCCAAAATAATAAATAAACAGAGGAAAAAAAAGATACAAAGACCCTCCTTTGGGCCGAAAGCTACTGTTACTGGGCTTGGCCCAACTCGCAACAGGAAAAAAAAGAAAAAAAAGAAAAAAAACAAAAAAAAGAGCTCACCATGGGCCGGCCCAAGGCGGCTGCTGGAGGGGGGGGGGCCTGACGGGCCGCGTGGACGCGCAAGATCGGCCCACCCCGACGTCCACGAGCGGAGACGGCTGGTCGTCTCGACCCCGAGCCCTAGCGGCGGCGGCAGGGCTGCCGGACTTCGGCGAGCGGTGACAGCGCGGTGGAGGGAAGGGGAGGCCGGACCTGGGCGTGGAGCCGCCGGATCCAGTGGCTAAGGTGGCCGGCGGGGGCCTTGGCGGCGCGGCACGGAGCTCGGGTCGCCGGCGTCCAGGGCGGCCGCGGCTGCTTGCTCCGGTGGCCTGCGAAGGAGGAGGGGAACTGCGGTGAGGGGGAGGAGAGGATAAGGCCCACGCAGGAGGTTCTCCTCACCGGTGCAGGGGCGACCGTGGTCGCGGCGGCTCACCGGAGCGCGGCTGCCGGCGGGAGGAGGAGCGGCGGCGCTCGGTCTCCACGGGCGACGAGGACGGCGTCCAGATGGGCTCGGTGGGCCGCAGCGACGGATCTCGGACCCTGCGGGGCCTGGATTCGGCTGGGAGGAGGCTGGATCCCCTCCGGGGGTGACGTGGCCGCCCGTGAGCCCTCCCTCTCGCAGATCAACGGTCGAGAGCTGCCAGGAGCTAGGGTTTCGTGGGGAGAAGGGGCTGTGGAGCAGATCTGGACAAACTGAGGGGGGTGGCTGCAATTTTCCATTAGGGTAAACCCTAATTGGCTGGTTTGGGAGGTGGGGTCATTATATAGGCAGGTTGGCTGGCCAGTTTACGCAAACGCCCTCGGTACCCCTCTCGCGTGTCCGGTGATCGCGTCCGTGACCGCCGAGACTCCGTACAGACTCCGATTCGGACGAAACTTCGACCCACCCGCTCAGCGCGTCGAGCCCGTCGATCGTACATCACTGTGGTGACATTCCGACAACATTTTTCGGCGCCCCAATAAAATAATCCGTTTATTAAATAAACGGGGTTTTCGTTCCGGTGGCGATGGCTGGTCTCGTGCGGGTTTTGCGACGGCGATCGGGTGAAACCCGGTGTCGCAAAGGTCGAGTGTCAGGGTGGCAAGGGTCGGTCTCCGTCAGATACGAGATAAGAGGGGAAAAACAATCGCCGATCGATAAATAGGGGATGCAAACACCGCAAACAAATCAGACAATCAAACAATTCACACCGAAAACAAAACTTTTAAATTTTTGTGAAATCTGGGCTGTTACAAACATCGTCAATCTTCCCCAAATGTTTCTTTACAGAAGAATCAACGAGATGAACACCAAAAGAACAAGGATCAAAAGGTTTCCATTCAAACATATCATACATTCTTTTGGGCATAACGGAGGGACTAGCTCCAACATCACATAAAGCATAGCAAGAGAAGTTATTCAATTTAATTTTGATCATAGGATCCCAACCATCTTCTAGCTTCCTAGGTATGGAGGCTTGTAATCTAAGCTTCTCCTCCCTAGCTTTAATGAGAGCATTAGTGATATGCTCCGTGAAGGAAAGATTTAGTGTGCTAGTGTGGGGGTCTCTAGACATTTTGTGTAGTAAACTAATAACTTCAGAAAGGGTGCAACTATCAAAGTCATTGTCACTACTATCAAAGGTGGTAGTGGTGTTGATGATCGAGATGATGATAATGGTTTCTCGCTCTTCATTGGTTACCCCATGTGGAAGGTGAGATGTATGATAGCAGGAAATTTCCCTCAGTGAAGATATCGAGGTTGAGTATCGAACAAGTAGGACTCCGATAATGATAAGTAGGTGGCAAAGTGAGCAACGCGCCGTTTGAGATATTGTTGTCTTAACCTGGACCTGCACACAGAAACAAATAACTTTGCTCCCAATGAAGTTCAGAGAGGTTGTCAATCTGTCTGGTCTTGTTGTTTACAAAGGATCAAACGCAAGGGATAATGATAATGGTGATGGCAGCTAGAAAATAAAAGCAGGAAAATAAAAGAGCGTGTAAATAGTGATGAGAATATGGTCCGGGGTCCCGTGATGTTCACTAGTGATGTTTCTCTCCCAAAAGACGATAAAACTGCTATGCGATGTAAACAAAACACAGTTGGGAAATTGCCAGGATTAAAAATGCACCGCAATGCTATCTATGCTACAAAGAAAGGAAGAGGCTCAAAAGCATGGGCAGTACGCCAAAAGAAGTAGACTGAAATCCAACTTCATCTACTACTAATCATCCACCTTGAGATAACTATCCAGAACATCTCGTTGGTATTAAGTTGCGAGCCCCACCGAAAGTGTAAACCCAAAGCAACAGACAACTACATTAAAAAGCACTTTGCGTAAAGTAAACAATCCTTGCAACCGCGGTTACAAGAACAGTTGTTTTCCCCCTTGTGGCAACAGCACATCCCCTAGACTCATGTTTCTATCACTCAAGCATGTCATCGGGGGGCATGAACCCACAATTGAGCATAACGTTCCCTCTTTGACACTACCTACTACTTGGCCAAAGCAATAAACAGAAACGAAGAACATGCAAGAATTACTTAGGAACAAAAATATAAAAGATAAGAACCAAATATATTACACAATCACAATCTGAACATAATCTCATAATCCATCAGATCCCAGCAAACTCAGCATAGAAATAGCAGAAAATTACATATGGGCCTCGATCATGTAGGGCAGCTCACGAGGTCTAAACCATTAAGAACAAAGAGGACAGGAGAACATCACATAGCTACTGATCACGGACCCATGGTACAAGGGAGACTACTCGCGGGACATCCGGGAAGCGTCCATGGTGGAGGGGAAGCTCCCGGAGATCAATCCTCCCTCTGGCAGGGTGCCGGGAAGAGGGTTGCGCGCGCTCCCGATCTTGGAAGCGCGGCGACGCTGGAACAGAGGCGAGATCGCGAAAAGGGGTTCTGTCTTTGGAGGTTTCACTTCACAAAGAATATATAGGCGAAGGGGGGAAGCCAGGGGGTACCACCAGGGGTCCAAGCACCCCCTGGCGAGGCCAAGCCCTAGGAAGCGCCAGGTGGCCGCCTGGGTCCCTGGTGGTGGCCCTCTGGCCCCACTTTGGTGATTCCGGAAGCTTCCGTTGCGTTGTTTTTTATCTGATTTTTCCCGAATATTTGGAGCATTTTTAATATGGGGGAAACCTGAAATAGAAAAACAGCAAAAAATAGGAACTAACACTGTGGTGTAGTGAGTTAATAAGTTAGTACAAATATGATCAAAAGTGTATGAAAGTGTATCTAAATCATAGCAATATCACCCAAAACATGCATGGAGCAAGCATAAATTATAGATATGTTTGGGACGTATCAACATCCCCAAGCTTAATTCCTGCTCGTCCTCTAGTAGGTAAATGATAACAAGCATAATTTCTGTGGTGACATGCTAGCAACCATATAAGAACTTTGAAAGTAAAGCAATCAAGGTATGTGATTCAATTCAAGTCATAACAGGCAAGAGTCTATATTAGCATTGAAACAAGCAACGAAAGAACATTAGGTCCAAGAGCTCTCGCTATCAGTGACTCGAATGTCCCCAAATGGTGTTTGCGTCTAAGAAGGGGGATATGGGAATACGCGAGAAAAATATATTTGTTGAGAACTCAATCTACTAAAATTTTACACTTGGTCTTCTTTGGAATCTTATCTTGACTCGTCCCCAGACCACTAGCGAGGTAAAAGTCAATTTGAGACACTCCTTTTCGATATTTGGAGCACTCATGCAATGGATGAGCGTACGCACGAGAGTTGACACTTAGGATGGCAAAGAGAGAGAGAAATATGGTGGAGGAGGAAGACAAAAAGGGTGAGAAGGGATCACATCAATGAGCACAATCATAGGTGAGAGAGCCAAATGATAGATATGATGTGAGGAGTAGGGATTGCCATGCAACGGATGCACATATGAGCTAGAAAAATCTCCAATGGAACTAGTGGGGGTGCATCCAACTTTCTCTCTCATGAAGACCTAGAGCTCGTTTGAGGAGGCTCTTCCTTGGAATATGCAAGCCAAGTTCTATAGTGTGAAGGTCCCCACATAGCTATATGCATATATGATCATCTCTATGGAGTACAAGGATAAGAGGGAGTACGAGTGTGGATCTTTCAAAAGGAATAGTAGTGTTGCCCCTTTCTCTTTTTTTATTTATTTTTCTCTTTTTTCTCTTTTTTGTATTTTTTTGGTGGCCTCAATGGCTCTTTCTATTTAACTCTCATTTGTCCTCTTTGGGATCTTTTAAATTTTTCCACTTTGGGATTTTTTCCTCACTTAAAGGCAACACTCTAATTTACAAGAAGGTATAGAAGACCTTCACACTTTACAAGGTACTCAACATAAAGAAGATTAGCTATCATGATGTATGCAAATGTATGCCTCTGCCTGTGTAGCAGGAACATGTATGACATGAATATAAAGTCATGGAGAGGTGGATGTTACATGGAAATATATCTCGGAAAGGCTATGGAAATGCCTTGATAGGTAGGTACGATGGATATTTTGAGGAAAGATATAGGGAGGTTTATGATGACAGAGCGTATCATGCCAAGGGTTTGGATGCACCGACGAAGGTGGACGCCAACTCTCGGAGTGAGAAGAGGTCAATGCACGCTACAGAAGAGGCTAGCAAATATGAGGAGGTGGAAGTGTAAACTTTCAATTCTTATATTAGTCCGAAGAACTCATGCACTTATTATCGGTAACTCTCAATCTAATAAGGAGGTGCAAAAAGAGATAAGTAACCCGAGGAGGAGTGTATGGGGGTTTGGTTATCCTTGCGCATCCTCGACTCATGGTACGTGAGTGTACTCTAATATCCGATCACTACTAGGAGAAAGGCTAGTAGTAGCGCCCCTTTTCGGCTCATCAGTAGCGCCCCCCACTCGCTACTGATAGCACACTACAGCTAACTTGTAGCAGTAGCGCGCGTACGCACCCGCTACTAGTACACAAGGTTATCAGTAGCGCCTCCCGTAGAGCCCTCTACTACTAATATCGGCAACACGTACTGTACCATGCGCTACTGGTATACATGCGCTACTGCTACATGTAACAGACGCTACTGGTATTTATTTTTCATTTTCTGTTTATTTTTCCCATCGTATTTTTGCTGTATTTGTACAGATATTATACAATATAGTCTCATACACATACATAGGTTTTCTACAGAGTACAAATCTCATCATATCATACACGTACAATAATCTGATGACCATATAAATATCATCATAATCTCTCATATCCACCACAAATGATGTCTCTCGTCATGTCATCTCTAAAATAGCGAGAGAAGTTGTCACAATATATTAAATACATGCAACTACAAGCAAGTTTCATCATCCATCTAAACTATGATATATACTAGAAGAGCGGTCACTATGAGGAAGAGTGGAATTATGTAGTAGCTCATGAAGCGCCGCCTCTGATCTTCCTCTCGTGCTAGCGTAAATCTCAAGTAACTAGCTTCCGCTTCCTCTCTGGTATTGAACCCTCTTTGGCTGCCGCCCGAGAACCGGTGCACTTGGGCCTGACACTCTGGCCACTCATCGTACACTCCTGGAACCTTCCCTATGTACACGACATAGCACTTCTTCGCCATCGATGATATATGTACCTGTTATAGATGCATATTCATCATAGGAATTCAACAAAAGTACACAACATAATATACTTGAGCAACACGAAGAGAAAAAGTTAGTGAATAGATGCAACATAAAGTAACATACATAATATAATTTACACACGTTGTTCATCGTACCCCAACTAATTCACAAGCTAGCAAGCGTTACACAAGTAGTTCAACAGGACCGTTAAATTATATCACAAAGTTTTCATATCGCTTCCAAAAGTACAAATTCAACCGAGACATCATCATCAGCATAGTCAATACACTAGAACTTCCATACATCCATATCTGGGAGGACGCTTATTGAGCGGCCTAATGTCCAAAAGCTGCATTCCTACGCGTGTTTTAACATCAGCTCGCGATATTGGGCCGTGGTAGAACATCCCCTTCTTGTCGACGACTTCTTTCATGATGATGGTTGCAATATCCTTCAGGATGCGAAAGAAGTCATCTCTTACTTTATAATCCGGTTCGGCTAAGTTTTTGCCCATATCATGATATGATTGTCATCTTTGCTTGCCATGCGAAGAAGTTGCTGATCCTTTCTGAACTCCATCATGAGATGGATGACATAGTATCCATCGTTTGTACTTCCTTCCGGTTGATGGATACTGTAGAAGTTGGTTTTATGCGAGAAACACGGCGCGCCCTTCCTTCGTGACTTTTTCTCGATGTGGCCACCCCTCATGCCGAAGCCCTAGAGAGAGGAATCCAGAAGACTCATTACTTTGGTCTAGTCCTTACTTTTGAAGTTCCTAGACGAGTCGAAATACACGGCATGGGAGACTCACGGGAAAAGAACGATAAGGACGGCGTGCCCCTCACTGCGCAAAATAAATGCACCTCAAATTAGCTAGCCTCCATATGAGCAAAGGAATGATTGAAATGTAAAGGCAATCGGGCAATGACTTACATTGGATGATAAGGCACGAGAACCATTTCCTTCTCCTTATTCATCAGCATGAAATTTTTGATGTACTCCCTAGCAGTTTTAAGTTCATAGTCACTGAGCGACAAGAAGGGCTCATGCATGTAGTATGGATCTGCCACCGCAATTTGCGAGATTTCCTATCTTTTGATGACAAAGCTCATATGGAGCGCAAAAGGCGGACGATCATAAAATCGAGTCGCCTAGTGAGGAACATCTCAAAGATGTGATCAAACCGCAGGAAGAACACTTCCGCGGGCTCCGTGTCGACGTAGCCCATGCCCGGAGGCACACGCACCGCATAAAGTGGATATCCTGGATCCTTCGACGCGAGAAGGCTTTTCTCTATCGACAATACATGGTCGTGCAGTCTCCTGAGATCCCCTGATATGCTCTCCAGCGGTTTCGGTGGTAGGATCGGCTCGCCCGCGACATGGATCAACGCCGTACCTTTCATCGGTACACGGTCTTCAAAACCGGTTGGCAGAACCGACTTGCTGCTAGAAGCATTGGCAACCTTTTTGGCAGCTAAGTCTTTCCTACTCGGTCTCTTCCTCGGCTTCTTCCGGGGGAGAGGTTGTGATGAGCCTTTCATAGCGCCCTTGATTGCCACCCCAAGTGTTGATGGGATGAGCACCTTTTCACGTAGACCATCGCCTTGTTCATGCTGGTTTGAGGCGGCATCTGGAGGCGTGTCCTGCAAGGGTTGCACGAAGAGAGACTTTTTGCACTCAGACCTAGGATGCTCCTGCTCCGGCAGAATATCCATCTCCTCGTTCACATGCTCCTTATTGGCCGAGTCATATGGCTAACTCATCATTTCCACGTCGGGAATGTCGCCGGTATTAAGGAACCGCATAGGGTCATCATCCTCCTCCATGTCATCATCCTTTGCTTGCTGGAGCACGAGGGAGAAATCACGATCCACTCTGCTTGGACCCCCTTCCTCGCGTCGCTCGCCGCTCTCACCCAGCATAACAAGCGGCGCTAATAATTACGGAGGCGGGGTGGTGTTGTTCATACCTTCTTCGGGATGTGTTGTTGTTGGTGTGGTGATCACGGCAGCCGACTCGACACGAAGAAGACCCTTCGGCCATAGGATGAAAAAGCCCTTGCAGTCTGCAAGCCGCTTAGGGGTCTCATCTTCCTCTCCCCCGAGTCGTACAAGAGGAGCCAAATCCTCGTGGCCCGGTTTTACACTCGCCACAGAAACCTTGAAAGTGTTACTGGGCATCTTCATGGTGTGGATCATCCGATGGGTGGGATTTATTATCGTTGCCTTTCCCACATCCACCGTCTGGCCATCGATCATGTATAGTAAGGTGCACGGGTTCTCTCGGCCTGCGAAGGCATGTCTACAGCATTAGACATTCAGAAGGAAACGAAAAAGGGATATATTATAGATATGTTGGTGTGACACATAATTACCGTGAGGGCGTCGAGCTCAGCCAAAGTCGAAGGCCCGCGTAGCACGCCAGAGACAGAGGACAGGCTGCTATGAGCGGCTGATGGAGCATGTCCGGATGCGAGAGCAGGCGTCGCTGGTGCGATGTTCACCGAGTTGCTCCCGACGAAGCTAGGACGGGGAAAATCCGCTGCTGTTTTGTCTGGATTTCACTTCGTCCACTCGATAACAGCCGGGATCAAGGATGAAACCGAAGCTGCAAAATCTTCTCTACAGGAAGCTAAATATGCATTGACTGCCGAGTGGATCATCTCGTCTTTGATCACTTGTTCGGTCTCACCTGCTTTTTTCTCGACCGCAAGCTTCACATTCTCGTCGATGCTCACATGACTAAACTTCCTTCTCTGCCTTTTGGGCTCAGGGTCCTCATGGTAGTAGTGCTTCCACTAGGCACCGTCTCCTACGCCGTGCACACGTCCATGCTGTGGCCGAGTGTACAAAGGAAGGCCCTTCAGTATGTTCAAGGCCCGGTTGATATCTTGTCCCACTTGGGCCTCATCGTCAACTGAGACGATGAGTCTCTTTCGGCATCAAGCTTGTGTTGTTCTTTCTGCGAAAGAAACGTGAACCATTTACAAATGTTACTACAATGTGTATTCTGACTAGATGAGAAGCTAATATAAGGTGGAAGAAATAATTATTACCAGTAATCTCATCAATTCCTTCGTGGGCGCCTCCGTGGACCAAACCTTTTTCTTCGAGTCCCACTTGTATCGGGCCCTGATGAAGTCATACTCCTGCGGGTCAGTGAACTCCGCCAAGGGGTCTCGGATCCCCGCGGCTTCACGTTCCGCATTCTCCTTGTCCCATATGGGCCTTTTGCCAATGTAACCACGACTTCCGAGGCGGTGTTTCCCCGTGTTCCTTTCCTGCAGACCTAAGCTTGGCTTCTTCGGTAGCGCAAGTGTCCTTCAATTTTAAGAACTCAGCTTCTGTAAGTGATGGATTCTCCGCAAAAATCATGGACAAAGGTTTTTTATTCTCAATCAATCGTTTCACCCTCACTTTCCACGTGGACAATGCGTTGCGGAACTTGACTATGGAGGCGGAATTTATCTCCGTCATGGCATCACCATTCCACGGATGTTTGCTATCATCCCGTTCCGGGAACTTGAATCTGTTGTGCAGCTTCGTAAGGAGGATATGCTCCATATTTGGTATACTCCTCAAGTCATAGTCGTTGATGCTCGCGGTTTCCCGTAGGATGCATCCGACTTGGTTGCCGTAGCACTTGCAAGCTTCCGCCGGCGCTGTTGGACCGAATTTTCCAGGATGAACCTCTGTCACTAGAAGTTTCTCGGTGCCGAGCTTGTTTGGTTTTCGTACCCTTGAAATCTTCTTCTTCTTTGCTGTTTCATTATCGACTTCGGCGCCGCCGGTGTGAGTGCCATCGGCGCCGCCGGTGTAAGTACCATCGGTGCCATCATAAGTGTTGTCGGACTCAATTTCGACGTCCGTTGCATTAGCGGCATTTGTACCTTCCTCTCCTAGCTGAGACCACGTATGGTCGAGGAAGGCGTGTTCATGCTGATGGTACTCAAAATCTTCATCTGCCCCGGCTTCGTCGTTGGTCGACATGTCTCCTACGATATATTTAGTCTCCAAGTTTAATTATCAAACTATAACAAAGGACTAAATACCGTCCTATCAAATACCGGGCACTCGATATGTCATACTTTGTAGCACAAGTCATGTCGAAATTCACGGAAAATTTAGGCATGACCTTTGCTAAGAAGTGGACATATCGGAAACCCGAAATTTGCCGGAATGGAAATAAATACAACATTCCGGCAAAACATAGGCCCCTCGGATCCCTGCATATGGAAAATAGAAGAAAATCGTACACAATATCATTTCATTTGCATTTTCAACTCCAGAAGTTCATACAAACTCCTACACAATATCATTTCAATTTCAATTTCAATTTCCAATGTTCCTAAACAACAAATAACTAATGTGCTAAGCTCCTACACAATGCTCCTAAACAACAACAAAATCCTACACAACAAACATGGCATAGGCATTTTCACAAACACCTACCGTGCAAGCAAAATTACGGGAGGGGGTGAGGGAAAAAGTAGGGAGGAGGGGAGAGGGAGGGCGGAGGGGAGAGGAGGAGGGGAGAGCTGGGAGGGAGGACTACCTAGATGCGCGACGGCGGCAGTGGCGAGGGAGGGAGGAGGGGCGGGGCAGCGTCGGCCGAGGCGGTGTAGAGGAGGAGGAAGAGGCGTGGCAGCGGAGGCGCGGCGACGAGGGCGAGCCCGCGGAGGCACGACAACGAAGGCGGGGCCGTGGAGGCGCGGCGACGACGGAGGGGCCGCGGAGGCGCGGCGACGACGGCGGGGAGGCTGAGTTCGAGAGGTCAGGGGAGAAGTGTGGAAGAGAGAGAGCTGGGAATGAAGAAGAAACCGCGCGCCCGACGGTTTAAGTGAAAACTAGCAGTAGCAGTAGCGGGGCTCCTGGTAGGGAGCGCTACTTTTATTTAGCAGTAGAGGGCCCACTGGTAGGACGTGCTACTGTTATTTAGCAGTAGAGGGCTTACCGGTAGGGCGCGCTACTTCTATTTCTGGCATTTTTTCTTTTTCTTTTTAATTTCCTTTTTATATAATTTATATAATGTATATTTAACATCGGCAATACATATGTACTCCATGTATTACAACACATATATATTAATTTGACTAATCAATTACGGTTAAAGTGCGGTACACAAAATTGATACATATATATATTACAACACACATTTAGTTTCTCAGCGTCGAGGACGTTTCTTAGTGATTAGCTTCTTTCCTTTCTTGTTCGTTTCAGAATAATTTAGGCCCTCGTTGTGACTTTTCCTTTTCCATGGAGTACGATCTTTCATAAGTAATGTAGTCTTCATTCTTCTTTTCTTGACATATGCTTCATCGTCATCGTCATCTTCCCTCATCGGGTTGCCGTACTGGTTGTTGTCTTCTATGTTGGCGACTCCTACCATTCCGACGATGTTTCTTTTGCCTCTCCTAACGACAACACGACTGGGATTGCTCGGGTCGGTTATATAGAAACATTGTGTCACGTGCTTAGCGTGTACCCATGGCTCATTTTTGGCGATGACGTTCAGGGTAGCGCTCTTGGCGTCGGGTATAGACATAGTAGTGAAATACCTGTTTTCTCTTTCGACATTCTTAGCCCATCTGACATGGAACATCGTCGCATTGTGTAGTCAGGAGTAGTTAAGCTCCCAGATCTCTTCGACCCTTCCGTAGAATCTGTCAGTTGAGCCGTTGTCGTCAGTCATGCATTCTATCGTCACCCCCGAGTTCTGGAAATCACTTTTCATATCTCTGGCGTCCGTATAGACCGTGTATCCGTTTATATCGTATGCCTGATAGGTGAGGAAGTTGACAACAGGGCCATGTGCTAAGGCGTATATGAGCAATGCGTCCATAGACCCCTCTTCCGGGGGATTAGCAAGAACATGCTCTTTCAACGATTGCAAGAAAGTGGAGTTGTACCCTTTAGTAACTTCGGCGTCCGTCTTGCGTAGGCCCTGGTCATGGTACTTCTTGGCGATGGTTTCTTTGTGTAGTGTCACAAAAGGGTCTACCACGTCAAGATGTTGTAGCACTACTAAGTTTGCTCTGTCAAAGTCATTGCGTCGATCCGAGTGGTCGACATGCAGTTCCCTCCGACCGTTGGTGTGACCTTATCCTCCGAGCCTCCCATGGTGCTTGTTAACGGGAAAACCAACAACAGGGACGTCGTCGTCTCTGTTGCATAGATAATTCTCGCAGAAAGAGATGCACTCTTGTGTCAGATAGCCTTGTACGATGCTTCCATCTGGTCGGGACATGTTACGAACGAATCCTTTGATAACCCCATTCATTCTCTCGAACGGCATCATGTTGTGCAGGTATGACGGACCGAGGTCGATGATGTCTTCCACAATGTGGACACACAGATGCACCATGGCGTCAAAGAACGCGGGCGGGAAGTACATCTCGAGCTCACATAGTATGACAACGATCTCTTCCTGTAGCCTTCTGAGCTGCTTCGAACTGATAGAATTTCGAGAGACAACATCGAAAAAATTACAGAAACCAGTAAGCGTGTCACGGAAGTGCATGTCCATTATCCCTCTAAGGGCAACCGGGAGTATCTGCGTCATCATCACGTGACAGTCATGAGACTTGGCCTCCTATCTAGAAGAAGCTCTGTCGCTAGTCGTCTTCTTGCGAAGCAGGTCTCGATCATGAGGGTCCCGCACGATTGAATTTAGTAGCGATGAAGGATCCGTCATGTCCGCATCTTCTCCTTCATGTTCGGCTTGATCTTCTCCGCTATTACGATGTGCGGCCTCTTCTCCGCCGTCAGAATTTCCAGCGCCCTCTTCGTCTTCGGATCCATCAATCATCTCTTCATCCGCTGCAATGGGGTTATTGGTTGCACCGTCGATATCGTCATCATCATCTTCAGTTATCCATTGTCAGAACCCTCTGTTAGGTAATGTGCTAGGATCAAGTAACCTTGCATCATGTCAAAATTTCAAAGGAAATCAACTTCAAAATCAAAATGGGAGAAGGAACCCCCCCAGGTGAATTAATTCAAAAGGCCAGACAAAAATCTTCTCCAAAAATTCATGTTAGATTTTTGAAAAGTCTTATAAATGAGTGTGATCACATATCAAGTGATGTGGGACCCATCCCATGCTCATAGATTTTTCAAATAATCAAACAGTGCCTTGGAATTATTGAAATACCCCTATTTGATTTAAAATTCAAATCTTTTGAATTTTAAAAATGTTGAAAGTTTATGAATGGCTAGTCTATATTATTATGAGGCCACATAAAAGTTTTCAGCATTTAATAAAATGTTTAGCTATTTATTTTAGCTAAACAGAACAAATGTCAGAAAAGAAAAATAGAAAAGAAATCAGAAAACCTTACCTGGCGCCCAGGCGAAGCCGGCCCACCCCATCCTAGCCGGCCCACAGGGGCAGGGGCGTCTTCTTCCCCGTCCCTCGCCTCCAAGTTGCTCGGTGGAATGCCACCGAGCTAGCTGGGGACGACACGTCGTCGTCGAGGAGCTTCCAGGCCTCCCCGTGGCTTCTTCTCGCACCTGGAGACTCCCCGCAGCCTCCGCAGTCCATTCCCCCCCTCCAGAGTTTCCTCCTCCTCCTCCCGTGCTCGAATCCGTCGCCGCCCGAAGCCTCACCAGAGCGCCGTCGAGCCCCCGCGTGGCCACCGTGCCCTAGAGCTCAAGCCAGCAAGTCCACCGTGATCCTCGTCCTCGACTTCGTCTTCCAGCAGAATCTGGAGCCCTAATTCCTCCCCGAGCCGACGCCATCGTCTTCAACCTCTCGCCGGGCCCGCGAGCTCGCCGCCGTCGATTCGCCGCCGTTGAAGCCTCCCCAAGCTTGCCGTTGCTTCCGTTCGAACCGCGGTGAGCTACTTAGTGTTTCCCCTAAGCTTCCAGCACCCCGCGACCTCTCTATCCATTTTCTCCATGGATGCCGAAGCACGTCGCCGCCATGGACGACGATGAGGTCGCCCCTGTGCCCCATCATCGCGTCCAGCGCGCGCGTTTGACTCCCAGTGATTCTAGCTTTCGAACGCACACGAGCTCAGCCCAATCCGTGCCCCCTAGCCTCGACTACGACCTCGCCGATTCTCTGTTTC
This sequence comes from Bromus sterilis, assembly GCA_950022295.1. Taxonomy (NCBI): domain Eukaryota; kingdom Viridiplantae; phylum Streptophyta; class Magnoliopsida; order Poales; family Poaceae; genus Bromus; species Bromus sterilis. Next base: position 285,163,724 of record OX465597.1, read on the forward strand.
CGCCGGAGTCGTCGCCGTCGTCGCTCCCGACCTCCCCGTGACCCCCTGTTACCTCCAGACGACGCGGAAGACCTCCAGGAGCAAGCCGGTGCCCTCCGTTTCCCCTCCCGTGGCCGGATTCGTCCTCCCCGTGCAGCGCCGCCGCGGTCCAGTCGCCGGCGTTTAGCCGCCGGCGTGTCAGCCCAAAGCCCCCCTGTTAATCACCCAATTAGTGACCCCTGGGTCACTGACCAGTGGGCCCAGTGGCTTAATTAAGCCACTGGATTAATTTAACCCACGGGTTAATTAAACCAGTCACTGACAAGGTGACCCCACATGTCAGCCCCCCCCCTGACGTCAGCACTTGCGCAATAAATCAGTTAAATGAATTTCTAGAGAATATTTGAATTAAAAGAATTCCAGAAAATCCAGAAAATACCCCAAACTTTGGAAATTCCTAGAAAATTCATATTAACTCCAAATTGGACAAATAATATATGAAAAATGATCAGGAGAAAATTATCTTTCCAAATATGCAACTTTCAACTCTGTTTGGGTTGATTTTAAAATGGGACCAGTAGCATATGTCATTTGGTTTATTTGAATTTAATTGAAATTCAAATCAAATGATCTTGCAACTTGGACCATGGAATTAAGCTACAATTCAACCACACTTCAGAGGCATATCATACACATTTGAAAATAATTCAAAATGACCAATCAATATCACATGCAACTTGGTTCATTTGAATTCAAATGTGGAGTTTGAATTTGCAATTCAATTTGCAATATACTCCATTTAAATGGAATGCTCAACACATCAGTATCATGAACATCACCCTTTCAATCTTATTCATGTGATTGTGCATTGTACATTATGTTGATCCTATGATTATCATGTTGCTGATAGACGTGGAGCCGGAACCTGAGGTCACCCCCTTCGTTGAAGACCCCGAACCTGAACCTCGTCAGCAAGGCAAGCAAACCCCCATTGATCATGTCGATAAAATCCCACTTCCCTCTCATGTCTCGCTTATGCATTGTTTAGGATGATCACCATGATTCGTTTCTACCGCATAGATGAACCCATTCCTTTGCATGACCTATCATTTTGTCACAGTAGTAAGCAAACCACAATCCTAGCAAATGTAGGAGTTGTTTGATATCATGTGGCCCCTGCAATGTTACTGCTTATTGCATGCTTAGTATGATACCATGTTGTTACATTGATGTGAGTCGGGATGGGAATGATCATGTTGATGATGGTAGAAAAGTGTTGGTGAATCGACCCTAATACAAGGTGAACGATGAGAGGCTGTGTAGGAGTACACGGTGGGTTGTCTCGTTGAACACCGCCCTAGTACGAGTTCTTGTGTGGTGATCCAAGATGAAGAGTACAACCACACATTGGGCTCACTGACCCCTCTCAACTTACTAACTCATCCCTTTCGATGTCCAGATGTCGCACTAGTTCTGGTAGGTCTGTGGCCTGGTTGCTAAGTGAGAGAACGACTCATCCGAGACCGGCTTATGCACCACGCACACATCACTTGGGTCCACTTCGGTAAACCGTCCGGGTTCACGATTGTGGTAACCAACCCAAGTAGGCGGCTTTCTCGGACTAGATCGGCTATGAGGTAACAGTTGTGGTGAGCATCCTCGCTGGCACCCCTTGAATGGTGTCGAGATCAAAGGCGGTAAATGATGGTCATGTGTGTGTGGCGGTACACCCTTGCAAGGTTAACAAAACTATTCGAATAGCCGCGTCCGCGGTTATGGACTGCTTGGAAATCTTAGCTTGATTATTAGATAACTTGAACCGGATACTTCTAAAACACACCAAGATAAGTGTGAGTGCTATGGCGTGCTTTCTCGTGGGGAAGTCGAGGAAGGTACCATAGTGGTGTATTGGTTGGAGAAAGTAGTGGACTCGTGTACGCTTCTTACCTCAAAGTCTGGTATTCGTAGTTCAGGATTAGCCAAGTCAAAGCTGGCACTTCTGCAAATGAACCCCACCTCCCTTTACCTTGATACATATGCATGAGTAGTATAGCTCCTATGTAAGTCTTGCTGAGTACGACTTTGTACTCACGTTTGCTTAATCTATGTTTTAGATGATGCCACTGACCCCGAAGGTGGCTTCTTCATCGAGCTGGACGACTGAAGACCCATTAGTCTAGTCCCAGTCAGACGACTGGTTCCCTCGTGGAGGGCTTTGTGTTTAAATAAGGCTTCTTAAGCCATTTGTTAAACTTGTCTGTACTCAGACATAATTTGCTTCCGCTTGTAATGTAATGTTGGATCACATGTATGTGATCTCTGTGTGCACTCTATAAGAGTTATCAATAAAATTGTACACTTTGTAGAGAATTGCAATGGTACCTGCTGTTCATACAAGGCATGTGTGCTGCGTGTATGTTTATAACATGCATGTCTTTGTATGGGTTTTCGAGACCTTAGTTGTGTTCTGGCTGGCGGTCTTTCATACACCAAGTGGCCCTTAGATGTGCGCAGCTTGGGGCATGGCGATGCGATTGCTCGAGACTCCATCTCGTGCACACTTTGTGGTATGATCGAGCCCGCCCTAGACCCCGACTAAGTGATCGGGCTGGAGTAAGTCTATGTAAGAGTTTTGAGATAGTCGGTAGTATGGTTGAGGCGACTTGTCTTTGAATATGGGAGTTCACCACCCATATCATTTGACTTGTGTGCGGACGATGAGGACCAATCTCAGTTGATCATCCGGCCTGGATGGGATGCCCCTCACGTACGATGCTTTCCGAGAATGTTCAGTGCTTGGCCTTGTCTGCTTAGACAAGTGGGTGCGGTTCTCGGCTCTCCATATGACTATGTCTTAACTGTACTTGCATACGCTAATCCCGGGTCCCGACATCCATCGAGTATAGCCATCCATGAAACCATATCTAAGCAGGTGCGCCTTCAAACGTCCACCCTTAAAGGGGTCCAGCCAGACGCCTTCTTTGCATTTTTTACACGGATATAAAATCTCCTTTTCGTTTTTTTCATTCATGTCGTCCACCGCGGATCGCAAGTATCTATTCACCATCCTTCCACATACCTTCATGGTCGCCTACGAGTTATATAAACAAAGGGTTATAACGACACATGCATATGCATATCAAAGTCATACAAAAATTTGGCATGACCTTTCCTAAAAATATGACATATAGAGTTTTCCCGAAATTCTCCCAAACGGAAATAAATCGACATTTCGGCAAAACATAGGCAAACTCTCATATCACACACCCATACACACACGCACAAATATTTTCATTCATGCAAAGCACAAATTTTACTCATACCTCATGCATTCACCTAGCTAGCTAGTATTTAATTAAGAGAGAGAGAGAGAAAGTATATACCTTTTTGTTAAAATATCACATTTGGGAGAAGCTTGCACTAGCTAGTGAGGGGAAGGATACAAAGGTGAGAAAGAGAGATAGCTAGATGCATTTATGGTGGGAAGCAAGTGAGATGAGGATGAGATCGAGAGATGTGCATATGCATGGTGGTGGCCGGATCGAGGAGGAGCAAAGAATGAAAGAGAGAGATATTGCATTACTGGAGATGGTGTGGTGCATTAATGGAGATAGTGTAATGCATTAATGGAGATGGACAAGAGGTAGGAGAAGGAATGAGGAAGAAGGAAGTGAGGGAGAGAGAGGAGGGGGGGTTGGTGAAAAGGTGGCTGCTGCTCCTTACCAGCAGCGCCTGTAACTGTACCGCGCTACTGCTATTGTATTAGTAGTAGCGCCACTCCCGTAAATGCGCTGCCGCTATTTGCGGGCCTCTGGGCTAAGTTGGGTCCAATTTAGCAGCAGCGGGAGAGACGGCAGGGCGCTACTTATAAGGTGATAGTAGTAGCGGGCTTTCCAGGGAGGCGCTACTACTATCACTTGTCAGCTGGCTTTGGTTCGGACCACCTTTACCAGTAGCGGTTCTGTGGTGGGGGCGCTGCTGCTAAAGGAATAGCAGCAGCGGTCTTCCAGAGGAGGCGCTACTACTAATTATCATTAGCGCCCCTCTTTCGAGGGCCCTACTTTTAAGCCTCTACGTATAAGCTTTTTCCTAGTAGTGGATCCCTCAAAATATTAGTGATCCATCTACTAGCTGGAGTTCTCAACTAGTTTTTGTAGGTTTTTTAAAATAGGCATGGATTGCCCAAAATACGACACCTATCACTAGTAGGCTAGATCTCTTGACACCAAAAGTTCAAACATTACTCACAACAATACTTCAAAACTATTGCAAGTTACTACTACAATTGAATAGGAACCTCAATTACCTACTTCAAGACAAGACACAACTCAGTGCAACAACCAACTCTCTTAACAAGATAAACATGAAAACTAAAGAGAGTTCCAGCAACAAACTAAACAAAATCCAAGGATCTTGCTAAAGACAAACACTAAAACTAAAACTAAACATGCCAGCAGCTACGAAAAGATAAAGAACACACAACAGAGAAAAGATAGGCATGAAAATCCTATGATGTGTTCTAGATTGGAGTGGAGTGTGTTTCTCTCCCAAAAAAAGTAAGCTGGGGTCTAACTTGTTATGAACATCAAGAAAGGCTAAAGAAAACTAAAAAGGAAACCTAAGAGCGAGACGCTCCAAGCATAGCACATAACGCATGAAGTGATAAAAATATAGTGAGACGAAGGACGAACTGATGATTGTTGATGGAGAAGGGGATACACGGGGGCATCCCCAAGCTTAGACGGGTGAGTCTCCTTGAATATTTATTGGGGATGCATGGGGGCATCCCCAAGCTTGAGTGTTTGACACTCCCGGATCTTCTTTCATCATCTTCCCTCGCACACTTGAAAACTCCCTTCATACATAACTCATCATAAGATGATTAGAGAGGTTAGTACCCTTAATAAAATAATTTTTACCCACTGGAGATAAAGATATTCTTGAAGATCTAATGTTTCTCAAGATTGCCAAAAGTATTTTGCAAAGAAAAAGCAAGCTTACGGTTTGCAAAAGTAAGGAAAGGCAAAACGTGGCAGAATCTATGAAAAACAGAACAACAGGTAGTAGAGAATTTTTTCGGGGCACTTCTGCAACTCAAATAAAAAAACTCAGAACATATGAAAGTTTAAAAATTGTATAGAGCATGATGTGTAAAACATTCAGCTAAAAAGATGAATTGGTGATTTGTTTTGATTTTTTCCGTCAAGAAGACAGAATCTGTTTTCTGGACAACATGTCACAACTTTTGCTTCCCTTATCATAAGAGGCTATAACTTGGAACAAAGCTTGAAAATAGAGATACAATGATGTTGCTACAGTAGTAACAATCATCAAGACCACTAAAACCAGAAGTAAAAACATCTTGGGTTGCCTCCCAACAAGCGCTTTATTTTACGCCTTTAAGCTAGGCATAAGGCAAAAGAAGAATCAAGTTTTATCAGGAGAGAGAGAATAGCTAGCCCGCGTAACGGACTCAAAAGGTAACTTGATTTTCTTTATAGGAAGTGTTCCATCCCATTTTTGAGAGGGAATTAAAATTTTATAATCCCCTCTTTCATATCAATAACAGAACCAATGGTGCGAAGAAAAGGACGTTCCAAAATAATTGGACATAAAGGTTCACACTCTATATCCATAATAGTAAAATCAACGGGAACATAACTGTCATTGACAATGATAAGAACATCGTCGATCTTCCCCAAAGGTTTCTTTACGGAAGAATCAACGAGACGAACACCAAAATAACAAGGCTCAATGGGCTTCAATTCAAGCATATCATACATTCTTTTGGGCATGACAGAGGTACTAGCTCCAACATCACATAAAGCATAGCAAGAGAATTTATTCAATTTAATTTTAATCATAGGGTACCAACCATCATCGAGCTTCCTAGGTATGGAGGCTTCCATTCTAAGCTTCTCCTCCCTAGCTTTGATGGGAGCATTAGTGATATGCTCTGTGAAGGCAAGATTTAGTGTGCTAGTGTGGGGGTCTCTAGACATTTTGTGTAACAAGCTAATAACTTCTGAGAGGGTACAACTATCAAAATCAGTATCACTACTATCAAAGGTGGTAGTAGTGTCATCTAGGATCACTTGCTTGAAACCCTCTATGTTCATATGAGTTTCTTCTTCTACGGTTGAGGTATTAGCATCACCATTAATAGGTCCAATGGGACTAGGAGTGTGTTGGGTGCTAATATTTTGGGTGTCCTCAACAATTTGGATAGTAGCAACTGTGTGGTGTGTAGGAAGGCTCTTAATTCTATCTTCTTCCAAAAGGATAATTTCCGGTTTGGCCTCCATTTGATTTATCAAGGTAGATTGGGTGTGGGACATTTTTGAAACATAGGTTTTAGTGGCGGTAAGTCTAGTTTGGAGATTGGAAATATTATTGTTCAGGTTCTCAAGTTGTTTACTAATGTTTTACATAATGGCAGTGTGCTCGCCTAGTTGCATAGAGAAGGCTTTATTTTGTTCGAACTGGGTGTGCATATAATTCTTAGTAGCCTTCTCTATTGCTACCAATTTCTCATAGCTAGGTAGGTCTCATTCCTTGTAAGTTGGAATATAGGAGTTGTTGCTAGGATTGCTAGCAAAATTACCCCTATAAGCATTATTGCTGAAGTTGTTTCCAGCAATAAATTTCACATCTACTTGTTCCTGAGCAACCAAAGAATTTAAAGGAACATCATGAGGATCAATAGAAGGTTGCTTGGTAAGTAGAGACATAATCAAGTCAACTTTTTCATTTAGGGAGGTAATCTCCTCGACACAGTTTAACTTCCTACCTGTTGGAGCGCGTTCGGTGTGCCATTGGGAATAGTTGGTCATCATCTCATCGAGAAGTTTTGTGGTAGAACCAAGTGTAGTTGACATAAAGGTTCCTCCCGTGGCTGAATCTAACAGGTTCCGCGAGGTAAAGTTCAAGCCTGCATAAAAAGTCTGGATAACCATCCAAGTAGTCAAACCATGTGTACGGCATTTCTTAACAAGAGATTTCATTAGTTCCCAAGCTTGGGCAACGTGTTCATTATCCAATTGCTTAAAATTCATAATGTTACTCCTCAATTGGATAATTTTAGCAGGTGGGTAGTACTTCCCAATAAAAGCATCTTTGCACTTATCCCAAGAATCTATGCTATTCCTAGGCAAAGATTGAAACCATATTTTAGCTCCTTCCCTCAAGGAGAAAGGAAAAAAAGCTTAAGGTTAACAACATAACCTTATACTTCTTTATACTTTTGCATATCACATAACTCAACAAATTTTTTCAAGTGTAAAAAAGCATCATCTCCAGCACCAGAGAGTTGATCTCTCATAACAAGGTTTAGCAAAGCAGGTTTAATTTCATAAGAGGTAGCTGAAGTGGCAGGTGTGGCAATAGGACTGTAGATACAGTCTTTGTTGTTATGACTAGTGAAGTCACATAACTTGGTGTTTTCAGCGGAACCCAAGCAGCAGCAAGTGTGACAATTTTTTTTTGTGATTTTCGATATAGGACACAATGATAAAAACTGAAAGGTAAACTAACAAGACTAAAAAGAAAAGGTAAAATATAGTGTGCAACTCCCCTATCTTAGCACTTGGAGTCCTCGGCAACGGCGCCAGAAATTCGCTTGATGGTCGAGTTGATGATAATGGTTTCTCGCCCTTCGTTTGTTACCCCAAGTGGAAGATGAGATGTAGGATAGCAGCAAATTTCCCACAAATGAAGATACTGAGGTTGTGTATCGAACCAGTATGACTCCGATAATGATAAGTAGGTGGCAAAGCGAGCAACGCACCGTTTGAGATATTGCTCTCTTAACCGGGACCTGCACACAGAAACAAATAACTTTGCTCCCAACGAAGTTCAGAGGGGTTTTCAATCTCTCCAGTCTTATTGTTTACAAAGGATCAAACACAAGGGATAATGATAATGGTGATGACAACTAGAAAGTAAAAGCAAGAAAATAAAAGAGCGTGTAAACAGTGATGAGAATATGGACCGGGGTCCCGTGAGGTTCACTAGTGATGTATCTCTCCCAAAAGAAGATAAAACTGCGATGCGAGGTAAATATATCACAGCTGGGCAATTGAAAGGATTAAAAACCCACCGCAATGCTAACTATGATAAAAATAAAGGACGAGGCTCAAAAGCATGGGCGGTACGCCAAAATAAGTAAACCAAAATCCAACTGCATCTACTACTAATCATCCACCTTGAGATATCTATCCAGAACATCTCGCTGGTATTAAGTTGCGAGCCCCACCCAAAGTGTAAACCCAAAGCAACAGACAACTGCATTAAAAAGCACTTTGCGTAAAGTAAACAATTGTAACAGCCCAGATTTCACAAAAATTAAAATTTTTGTTTTTGGTGTGAATTGTTTGATTGTCTGATTTGTTTGCGGTGTTTGCATCCCCGATTTATCGATCGACAATTATTCCCCCCCTCTTATCTCGTACTGGACGGAGACCAACCCTTGCCACCCTGACACTCGACCTTTGCGACACCGGGTTTCACCCGATCACCGTCGCGAAAACCCGCACATGACGAGCCGTAGCCAATGGAACAAAAACCCCGTTTAATAAGTAAATGAAATATTTTTATAGCGTGCCGGAAAGTGTTCTCGGAACGGTTCCAGCACGAGTTGAACGCCGCCGGCTCGACGCGCTGATCGCGAAGTTCTATGTTTTACCCGAGAGAGAAACCGGGGATGTTTTTGCAAACTGCCAGCCACCTGGGCTATATAAAGACTACCACTATTCCACCTCTTTCTAGGGTTTCCCCTAGCAAAATATGCAGCCACCTCCCCGGAAAATCCCCAAAATTTGCCCTCTATCCCCCAAATTCCTGAAACCCTAGCCTCCCTCGATCTGGACCGTCGGATCCAACGGCCCAGGGCCGTCCACGTCACCACACCGTTTCCCCTCTGCCCGAAGCCCCACGCCCATGCTCCTCCGCTCCCGACCACGCGCCTCCCGCCACGCTCCGGCTTCCACGCCGCGGCCTCCCAGGGTAAGCCCGCCCTGCAGCTCCCTCTCCTCTCCCTTCGCCTTCCCTCTCACCCCTCCCTGTCTCTCTGTCGTGCAAGGTCTCCACGGACGCCCTCAAGCACAAGGTCGCTCCGCCGCCGCCAGGGAGCTCGCCGGCTCCAACCTGCTCGCCGCCGGACCTCCCCAACGCCAGATCCGTGCATCCACGACGCCCTAGCCCGCACCCCGTGCCGTCCCGTGCTCGCCGGAGCATCCACGACGGAGATGGACAGCCGCCGGAGCCCTCCTTGGTCGATCTCATCTAGGAGAGGACGAGCCGCCAGCACGCAACGCCGTGGTGAGCTTCCTCTCCGCGCGGCCCATCCCAGCTGGCCTCCAAGGCCTAGGTCCAGGAGCCCCTCGGCCCAGAGGTGAGGGAACCTCTTTCCTTTTTTATTATTATTGCTGCTCCTCTTGTCGGGCCAGTCCAGTAGTTGTGTAGCGCCGCGTGCGCTAGATAATTATTCCGCGCCCTGTTGTTTTGGGCCCAACAGAGACAGATTCGGCCCGAAAATGTTTATTTATTTATTTTTTGGGCATTTAAATTGCAGATTGTTTTATTTTTTTTTGCGATGCCCGTATCTTTTAAACGGTAGCTCGGATCGCGACGCGTTAAACATGAAAGTTGCTTAGATTTTTCTCTAATTTAATAAAATGTTCTCCTTTGCCATGTTTGACTTTGTTTACATGTTGTTTGACTACTATTTACACTGCTATGCCACTGTAAACTGTAATTGCCATAACTTTTTAACCATTGCTCCGAGAAAAATATTTCTTATATGTAACTTGACTAGAATTGCATGTAGATCATGTTTATGCTGCTCTTGCTTGCTAATAAAAATTATAAAATATGCTTTAGGTCAAAACAGTACCAAATTCCATTTTATCGTGGGGTCCGCAATAGTTTGCCATGTATGGGTTTTAACCCCCACTTAAAGTTACTAGATTAGATAGATTATTTATGCTTCACCTCTTGCCATGTTTGTGTGCTATGCCATGTTTGAGTGATATGCCATGTTAATAACCTTTTCTCATCTTGTGTAGGTAAACAACTTGAACCCTTGTAAACGTGCGGTATCGTCGTTTGTGACGAGTACTCCACTTAACCTGTTAGTAAACACTCTCGACGATAGGTGCGATGTCTCGTGTTGCCTTCTTATTGATGCTTGTTCGTGATTGCTTCATATTAATAGATGCATCTCCGTTGATTGTCTTTCCAGTGTTTACTTCTTGTGTGCTCCCGGGGTTGCCTTCAGAGACGATGCGAGCTTGCGATCAACTACACCTTCGGAACCCGACCTATCAACAGGCAAGGGCTATACATTACTTATGATCCATTCTATTATAACCAGCGGTTTGGATGCTAGTCTAGGTTAGGTTCGATGTTTGATCCTACGACATGTTTACAGCCTCTTTCAAGCCAATACAACCATGTCCCCTCCCAGCAAACCTTGTACTGCTATGTTACTATTGCTCGTTTCTCAACCCCTGCTTAGTATGCATGCTTAGGATGCTACGAATGTTACCCCCTGTTACTCCTTGGTTTGGGATATCACATTATTATATTGTTGTGGATGATATGATTATTATAATGTTGACTATATTCGACGAAGGATGAAAGGTCTAGGCTATCCCGCCCCGACGCTTTGTTCCATTCGAGTCACCTAGGACCCGAGTTCTGGGTATTGTGTCTCCTGACGAGCGTGCCTAACTGTGTGTGGGATACTATGGGGTCCCCTTTTCTTACCTACCTAGCTTCAAACATTTCTAGTGGTGGCCCAAGATGATTTACCATTTGAAACCGTGTGTGTGCTAGGCGGCCGCCAGTAGTTTTCAAACCAACCCGGACCACTGAGGACATGGTTCCTTGCTGGCCCATCATGACCGGGTGAGGACCCGGTCTCATGTGAGATTAACCGGAAATCCAAACATGGAGTCATATGGTAGAGACCAGATCGAGAACGCAGACGGCTCCTGAGATGGATGTCGACTCACCGAGGGCCATCCGGATTTGTTCGTTGTTAGCTAGAGGGACCTGTCGTTTGGATCTCTCGGAACTAAATCATAAAATGTCTTCCTTTGATGGGTAGAAACTGAGAGAGATGGGCGTGCGTGCGGAGCCTTGTAATGGGCAGTTGGTACACCCCTGCAGGGTTAACTCTTTTCGAGAAGCCGTGTCCACGGTTATGGACGACTTGAGACCTACTCCTTGTTCATAGACAACAACAACTGAGATAATCTTAATATAACTTGATCAACGTGTGTGTGCCTTGACTGCTTCTTCTTCGTCGGGATGCGAAGAGGAGGACAAGGATAGGATAGGTGTTATGCTTGCGTAAGTAGGTGGATAGCAGACTTGTTGGAGGCGATTCCTCATCGAATGCTTGGCTTCTTATCTTACTCTCTAGATCTTTAGCCACTTCATAAATGCTAGTGCGGCAGCAACCTCACCACTTACCCCATCCTTACCGTAAACTATAGTTATCCTAGAATGACGAGTGATGAAGTCCTTGCTGGGCCAGATGACCACTACAGTTGGATGCTGAGTACTTCTGTACTCATGATACTACCCCCAAACACTTTTCAGGGTTCCTGATCGACAACAGGTATGGTGATCGACGTTTCACGCGGAGACTCGACGATGACTAGTTAGGCGGATCCCGGCGGAGGGCCTGAACCCGTGTGGTTATGGGGATCGATGATTTTCTCTTTGCCAGTAGGCATTTGATTGTAGTCTGTACTCAAACATGTATCTTCCGCTGATGTAATGTATTAAGGCAGTTGTATGCCGATGGTATGAGATGTTGTATCCTTGTAGCTCTAATGTTGTGATATCATGTTGGAAATCTGGGCATATGACATTGTCATATGCCGCGGTGGGACCGATATGTTCTTCGTCCCCGGATCTGGATGGAAACATCTAGATCTGGAACAGTACCGCATATCGGGCCATACAACAATCCTTGCAACCGCGATTACAAGCAACGTTGTTTTGCACCTTGTAGCAACATCACATCCCCTAGACTCATGTGTCTGTCACTCAAGCGTGTCATCGGGGGGCATGAACCCACAATCGAGCATAACGTTCCCTCTAGGAGTCACTACCTACTACTTGGCCAAAGCAATAAACATCAACGGAGAACATGCAAGAATTACTTAGGAACAAAAATATAAAAGATAAGAACCAAATATATTACTCAATCACAATCTGAACATAATCTCATAATCCATCAGATCCCAGCAAACTCAGCATGGCAACAACAGAAAATTACATATGTGCCTCGATCATGTAGGGCAGCTCACGACACATCCGAGAAGCGTCCATGGTGGAGGGGAAGCTCCCAGAGGTCAATCCTCCCTCCGGCAGGGTGCCGGGAAGAGGGCTGCTGGCGCTCCCGATCTTGGAAGCGCGGCGTCGGAGGAACAGAGGCGAGAGCGTGAAAAGGGGTTCTGTCTTCGGAGGTTTCGCATCACATAGAATATATAGGCGAAGGGGGCTGCCAGGGGCGCCACCAGGGGTCCAGGCGCCACCCTGGCGCGGCCAAGCCCTAGGCCGCGCCAGGTGGCCGCCTAGGTCCCTGGTGGTGGCCCTCTGGCCCCACTTTGGTGATCCGGAAGCTTCCGTTGCGCTGAATTTTTATCTGATTTTTCCTGAATTTTTGGAGCATTTTTAATATGGGGGAAACCTGAAATAGAAAAACAGCAGAAAACAGGAACTGCCACTGTGGTGCACTGAGTTAATAAGTTAGTCCAAATATGATCAAAAGTGTATGAAAGTGTATCTAGATCACAGCAATATCACATAAAACATGCATGGAGCAAGCAGAAATTATAGATACGTTTGGGACGTATTAGGTGTTATCTAGGCTCACTTGTTTGAAAGCTTCTATGTTCATAGGAGTTTCTTCTTCTACGGTTGAGGTAATAGCATCACCATTAATAGGTCCAATGGGACTAGGGGTGTGTTGGGTGCTAAGAGTTTCGGTATCCTCAACAACTTGGATAGTAGCAATGGTGTGGTGTGTAGGAGAGCTCTTAATTTTATCTTCTTCCTCCCTTTATCTAGCCCAACTTTCTTTCAGTTTAGCCATCATCCTAATGTTTTCATTAATTTGCACTTGAATAGCATTCATAGGAGTGGTCTTCCTCTCCTCAAGGGGAGAAGTTCTAATTTTAAGCATCTCAACATCAAGGGCTATGTTTTCCTACCTTAAAAGAGATATTATCTAATCTGTCTAATTTTGCTTCTACAGTTTTGTTGAACGCTTTTTGGGTAGTGATAAATTCCTTAAGCATGCTTTCTAATTCAGAAGTGGAGTTCTTGGTGCTAGGATTAGTGTTGTTGTTCCCATAGTTGTTGGAGGGGAACGGCCTAGGATTGATACCAAAGTTACTCCTCTAAGCATTGTTGTTGAAGTTGTTTCTAGAGATAAAGTTCACATATACTTGTTCTTGAGCAACCAAGGAATTTAAAGGAACATCAGGAGGATCAATAGGAGCTTGCTTGGTAAGTAAAGACATGATCTAGTCAACTTTTTCATTTAGGTAAGAGATCTCCTCGAAAGAGTTTACCTTCTTACCTATTGGAGCTCGTTCGGTGTGCCATTAGGAGTAGTTGGTCGTCATCTCATCTTGAAGTTTTGTGGCAGCACCAAGTATTGTTGACATAAAGGTTCCTCCCGTGGCCGAATCTAACAGGTTCCGCGAGGTAAAGTTCAAGCCTGCATAAAAAGTCTAGATAACCATCCAAGTAGTCAAACCATGTGTAGGGCATTTCTTAACAAGAGATTTCATACGTTCCCAAGCTTGGGCAACATGTTCATTATCCAATTTCTTAAAATTCATAATATTACTCCTTAATTGGATAATCTTAGCAGGTGGGTAGTACTTTCCAATAAAAGTATCCTTGCACTTATCCTAAGAATCTATGATATTCCTAGGCAAGGATTGAAACCAATTTTTAGCTCCTTCTCTCCAGGAGTAAGGAAAAAGCTTAAGATTAACAATATCACCTTCTACTTCTTTATACTTTTGCATATCACAAAGATCAACAAAATTATTTAAGTTTAAAGCAGCATCATCTCCAACATCGAAGAATTTTTCTCTCATAACAAGGTTCAACAAAGCAGGTTTAATTTCATAAGAAGATGTTGGAGTAGCAGGTGGAGCAATAGGAGTGCAGATAAAATCATTGTTGTTGTGACTAGTGAAGTCACACAACTTGGTGTTTTCAGTGGTACCCATAGTAGCAGCAAGGAGGACAAGTAATATTTTTGTGATTTTTGATAAAGTACACTAAAGAAAAAACTGAAAGGTAAACTAACAAGTCTAAAAAGAAAAGATAAAAGATAGCGTGTAACTCCCCTATCTTGAAGATTGGAGTCCACGGAAACGGCGCCAGAAATTGCATGATGGAAGGCGTGTAGTGCCCCTCGTTGGCTACCCCAAGTGGAAGGTTGAGATGTAGCGTAGTGGCAATTTCCCTTGGGAAAGACACCAAGGTTTAGAGTCAATCCAGTAGGACTCCACATCGACAAGTAGGTGGTTCGGCAAGTGATGCACCATTGAAAATCACTTGCTTAGCCTGGACCTGCACACACAACAAATAACTTTTCTCCCAATGAGTACAGAGAGGTTGTCAATCTTTCCGGCCTTGCCGTTTACAAAGGATCAAAATACAGAGATAAAAGATAATGATAACTGTAACTACAAAGTAAAACTACAAGTAAAATGAGGGTGTAAACAGTGGTGGAAATATAGATCGGGGTCCCATGAAGTTCACTAGTGATATCTCTGTCCCAAAAGATTTTAAAAAACTATGCGAGGTAAACAAATTGTAGATGGGAAATTGACAAGTTAAAAACGCACCGCAATGCTAACTATGCTACAAAAGAAAGGAAGAGGCTCAAAAGCATGGGCAGTACGCAAAGATAAGTAGGCCGAAATCCATCTCCATCTACTACTAATAATCCACCTTGAGATATCTATCTAGAACATCTCACTAGTATTAAGTTGCGAGCCCCACCAAAGTGTAAACCCAAAGCAACAGACAACTGCATTAAAAGAACCTTGCGTAAAGTAAACAATCCTTGCAACCATGGTTACAAGCACCATTGTTTTCCCCCCTGTGGCAACAACACATCCCCTAGACTCATGTTTCTGTCACTCAAGCTAATCATCAGGGGGCATGAACCCACAATCATGCATAATGCTTCCTCTTGGAGTCACTACCTACTTCTTGGCCAAAGCAATAAACAACAACGGAGAATATGCAAGAATTACTAAAGAACAAAAATATAAAAGATAAGAACCAAATATATTACTCAATCACAATCTAAACATAGTCTCATAATCAATCAGATCCCAGCAAACTCAACATAGCAACAACAGAAAGAATTACATATGTGCCTTGATCATGTAGGGCAGCTCACAAGGTCTAATCCATGAAGAACAAAGAGGGAGAGAGGACATCACATAGATACTGATCATGAACCCATTGTCCAAGGTGGACTACTCACGGCTCATCCGGGGAGCGTGCATGGTTGTGGAGAAGCTCCCGGAGGTCAATCCTCCCTCCGGCAGGGTGCCGGGAAGAGGTATTCTGGTACTCCTGATCTTGGAAGTGCGGCGGCGGCAGAACAGAGGCGAGATCGCAAAAAAGGGTTCTGTCCTCGAGGGTTTCCGGACAAGAGAAATATATAGGCGAAGGGGGGCAACCAGATGGGCCACCAGGTGTCCAAGCGGCATCTCGGCGCGGGCCCACCCTAGGCCGCGCCCCCTGGCCGTCTGGGAAATAGGTGGGGCCCCTCTGGCCCCCCTTCGGGCATCTGGAAGCTTCCGGTACACTGATATTTTATATATTTTTCCAAGAATTTTTCTAGCATTTTACGTACTGGGAAAACCAGAAATAAAAATACAGTAGAAAACAGAAACTGGCACTGGGGTGCAATGATTTAATAGGTTAGTCCAAATATGATCAAAAGTGTATGAAAAGCATAGCAATATCACCCAAAACATGCATGGAGCAAGCAAAAATTATATATACGTTTGGGACGTATCAGTTACTACGTTATCGAGTTATCGCAATGTTGAACTATGTGACTAGATGACGTTGCAATACTTTGGTTTGAGTGTGTGTCCATCATATCATTCTCCTAATTACATTACTTCATTGTCAATAGACGTATGTGTCTCCATGATCAGGAAACCTTGGTAACAATTTCACAATGAACTAGTATACCTGAGTTAACTAGGGACTTTGTTGTTTATATGCTACATGTGCATTAATGTTTTCGCTTAATACAATTATAGCATAGTATAAAACTTATTATGAACAAATAGATTTGTGGCAAAACAATCTCTTTATTATTTGCCTCTAGGGAACATATCCAACAGTCTCCCACTTGCCCCACCCCTGGACGCGCCGGGAGGCCGCCTGGGTGGGTCCTCCCCCCTCTGGTGCCCTACCAGGACTCCTATTTATTCTCGTCACGATGAAACCCCAGGACAGAAGTCATTTTCCCAGTTCTCGTCGCGGAGCCGCCGCCACCCTCTGTTCTTCTTCGGGAGGGCAAATCTGGAGGCTGTTTTGGCCTCCGATGAGGGGAGATCATCGCCATCGTCATCACCATCGCCACTCCATCATCCCTCCATGACTTCTCCTTTCATGTGTGAGTAATTTCCTGCTGTAGGCAAAGGGGATGGTAGGGATTGGATGAGTTAGATCAGGTAATAGTTCATCAGATTGTTGGGGCATGTTGCCTATCATCTAGTATGGTGTTTATCATCTTTGTTACAACTTGTTGCTCTTAATGCTTGTCACTTTGGACCTGAGTGCGATGTTTTCATATGTGAACCACTTGTGTTTTTATGAGTTTATTTGTGTTCTTGATCCTATCTATGAGTTGTATGCACCTGTTATGGTCCGAAACCGGCGATCCCAAAGGTGACAGCTTGGGACACAAAAGGGGATGGACTATAATTTGAGGATTTCATGTATCCATTGAGTGTTAATTCTTTGTTCCGGTGACATTTTATAGGAGCACCTTAATCTCCATAAGTTCCTTTTGGCCCCGTTTGTAGCGGGATGGTAGGACAAAAGATGTTGTGCAAGTTCTTATTGCAAGAACGTACAACTACCTACAGGATGCATGCCTAATGTTTGATATTTTCCTAGATGATCCTTGCTTTTCTTTGTGCATTGCCCCGTGTTAGAATCTATTACATGTTCACTCTCATCCAAGCAGTGCCCTGATACGCGAGAGATGATAATTGCTTCTCGCCCTTCGTTGGTTACCCCAAGTGGAAGGTGAGATGCAGCATAACGGCAAGTTTCCCTCGGTGAAGATACTGAGGTTTGTCTCCAGTAGGAGTCCGGAGATGATAAGTAGGTGTCAGCGGCACAACTGATGTGGACCTGCACACAGACACAAATAACTTTTCTCCCAACTAAGTTCATAGAGGTTGTCAATCTCTCCGGTCTTGTTGTTTACAAAGGATCAAAACACAAGGGATAATGGTAATGATGATAGAAACTGAAAGTAAAAGCGGAAAAGTAAATAAGCGTGTAAACAATGATGAGAATATGGACCGGGGTCCCGTGATGTTCACTAGTGATGTCTCTCTCCCAAAAGATATAAAACTGCTATGCGAGGTGAACAAATTACAGATGGGCAATTGACAGGATTATAAACGCACCGCAATGCTAACTATGCTACAAATAAAGGAAGAGGCTCAAAAGCATGGGCAGTACGCCAAAATAAGTAGACCGAAATCCAACTGCATCTATTACTAATCATCCACCTTGAGATATCTATCCAGAACATCTCGCTGGTATTAAGTTGCGAGCCCCACCCAAAGTGTAAACCCAAAGTAACAGAAAACTAGATTAAAAAGCACTTTGCGTAAAGTAAACAATCCTTGCAACCGCAGTTACAAGCACCGTTGTTTTCCCCCTTGTGGTAACATCACATACCCTAGACTCATGTTTCTATCACTCAAGCATGTCATCGGGGGGCATGAACCCACAATCGAGCATAACGTTCCCTCTTGGAGTTACTACCTACTACTTGTCCAAAGCAATAAACAACAACGGAGAACATGCAAGAATTACTTAGGAACAAAAAATATAAAAGATAAGAACCAAATATATTACTCTATCACAATCTGAACATAATCTCATAATCCATCAGATCCCGTCAAACTCAGCATAGCAACAGTAGAAAGATTACATATGTGCCTCGATCATGTAGGGTAGCTCACGAGGTCTAAACCATGAAGAACAAAGAGGGGAGGAGAACATCACATAGATACTGATCACGGACCCATGGTCCAAAGGAAACTACTCACGACACATCCGGGAAGCGTCCATGGTGGAGAGGAAGCTCCCGGATGTCGATCCTCCCTCCGGCAGGGTGCCGGGAAGAGGTCTACTGGCGCTCCCGATCTTGGAAGCGCGGCGGCGGCAGAACAGAGGCGCGATCGCGGAAAAGGGTTCTCTCCCTGGAAGTTTCACGTCACGGGAAATATATAGGTGAAGGGGGGAAACCAGGGGGCACCAGGGGTCCAGGCGCTCCCCCTGGGGCGGCCAAGCCCTAGGCCGCGCCAGGTGGCCGCCTGGGGCCTTGGTGGATCCCACCTAGTCCCCCTTCGGGACTCTAGAAGGTTCCTTCACGCTGATTTCGTATCTGATTTTTCCCGAATTTTTGGAGCACTTTTAATATGGTGAATACTGAGATAGAAAAATAGCAGAAAACAGAAACTGGCACTGGGGTGCACTGAGTTAGTAGGTTAGTCCAAATATGATCAAAAGTGTATGAAAGTGTATCTAGATCATAGCAATATCACACAAAACATGCATGGAGCAAGAAGAAATTATAGATACATTTGGGACGTATCACGCCCAACCATCCATCTCCCTAGCCTACAGTGTTTAATCCCGCTGGTTACTAGTTGTTTACTTTTGTTGTTTTACTTTCGCTGTTTCACCGCCACTATTACCATTTCCACTACCACTCTCATATCACCGTTTCTATTAATATCTCGTTGCAAGCGAATGTATTTCAGGTGCGGTTGAATTGGCAACTTAACTTTTAAAGCTTGTAAATATTCTTTGGCTCCCCTTGAGTCGAATCTATAAATTGGGTTATTCTTACCCGCGAAGACTATCTCGATCCCATATAGTTGAGGGTTATCAAATACTGTTTTCTGGCGTCGTTGCCGGGGAGCATAGCTTTATTTACAAGTATACTTGAAGTATTCTGCCTGCTGCACTTTATCCACCATGGGTAAGAAAGGAGACCCTAAGGTTCCGATCTTACCATCCACTAGAAGAAAAGGTACTGTTCTGAGCTCTAGTGATACACTTGACTCACCTTCAGTTATAAGTAAGTTTGCTTCACCTCCACCACATGCTACTTCTACTGAGTCTGTTACTATGTCCGATACTTTTGATGATGCTTCTACTACTATTGATGAAATTGGTTTTCTTGGTCAATATCTTGAATCTCAAATTTCTAAGGTTGAAGAATAGTCCGAGACTGAAACTCCTGCTACATATTACCCCACTTGCAAATCCTTTGTTACCCAGACTTGGACAAACTCAAGGAAAGATTCCTTGAAGATGATTATATTATTCTTGATGATGATTTATGCAGGTAACTTACAGAGTGTGCCGACTCTGACCCTGGTGCTGCTAAGAAGCTGCTTGAAAAATACTCCATGAAGAACAAGATTACTCCTGATCCTAAATTTGCTACATCTCCTATATGCATCAATGATCCTGATTTTTATTTCTCTGTTGATCTTTCACTTATATCTACAGTTGAATCTGACCCCTTTTATGGAAGAGAAAATGATGATGCTATTGCACACCTTACCAAACTCACTGAGTTGGGTGGCTAGTTTACTACCAACGAGAAGATACGAAACTTTTATGTGACTAAGCTTCTTCCTTTCTCTTTGAAGGAAGATGCTAAAATATGGTATGATGCACTACCCTATGGTTCCATTAAGTGTCCTCAAGATTTAGCTCAATCTTTTGTTGATATGTATTTTCCTACTCATATGCGACATGCTTCTTTACAAAGAATTTATAACTTTAAACAGTTGCAGGATGAGCACCTCCCTAAAGCTTGGGGGAGGTATTGCAGTTTGATCAAGGCTAGACCAGGACATGGAGTCCCTAAGAATGAATTACTTGATATATTTTATGTTGGTCTAACCAATGACTCTAGATCCTATTTGGATAGTTGTGCTGGTTGTGTTTACAGAGAAAGAACACCGGACGATGCTGAAGAATTAATGGGAAAGATTGCCAAGAACCACGAAGATTGGTCCGTCCCCGAACCACCTCCACCACCAAAGAAGAGGGGCATGCTTGTCCTAAGCCCCGAAGATATGCAATAAGCAAAGAATTCTATAAAAGAGAAAGGTATTAAAAGTGAAGACATGAAGAATCTACCTCCTATTGAGAAGTTTTGTGAGCCCACTACTCACCCCCCTATGGTAGAGGTACACTCTCTTTTAGATTTCAATGCAAGTGATATTCCTCGAGGTAAGCCTCCTGATCAATGCTTAGATGAGCTTGATAATTTTATTATGAAGAAAAATCACTTTCATATGAGGATTCAAAGTCAGTTGCATGATAATACTCTTGCTATCAAAAGTTTGCTTGATGTTCTAGGTAGAACAGTTAATGATGTTAAATGTCTTGTTAAGCATTTCCATATGGTTCAAACTCAGTTTGAACAAATTTCTGATGTGCAAAAAGATTTGCTTGCTAACAATGCCAAACAAGATAATTTACAGGCCTATGGTATAAAGACTCGGGGTGGAACACACACCCAGGACCCTCTCTATCCAGAGGGGCATCCAAAGAGGATCGAGCAAGATTCTCAAGTACGTGAAGAAGAAATTTTTGTCTCACCGAAGAAGAAGAAGAAACACAAGTAAGCTGGCAATTCAAATGATCCCATAGTTGAATAAGAGCATGTGGTTGATCCAAATAGTATATCTACCTCCGATGCTAAAACTTAAGACGATGCTGAGCCCGAAAAAGATAAAGAGAAGAATGATCCTCCTGAGGTGCGAGAAGAAGAAACACCCAACGTAAGAAATACACAGAAAAGACTTCATTGTAAGAAGACATGGGAAGGAAAGAGAACCATGGGTACAGAAACCCATGCCCTTTCCAAGTAAGTCTCTCAAAACCAAAGAAGAAGAGCATTATAATAAAATTTGTGAATGGATGAAACCTCTTTTTCTGCAAATTCCTTTGACTGATGCTATTAAGTTACCTCCTTATTCGACATATATGAAAGATATTGTTACTAATAAAAGAAAAGTCCCTAATGAGGCAATATCTACTATGCTTGTTAACTACTCTTTCGGTGGCAAGATTCCTGAGAAGCTTGGTGATCCAGGTATACCCACAATTCCTTGCTCCATAAAAAATAATTATGTCAAAACTGCTTTATGTGATCTTGGTGCAGGAGTGAGTGTTATGCCTTTCTCTCTTTACAAGAGGCTTTGTTTAGATAAACTAATCCCTACAGATATCTCTCTTCAAATGGCTGACAAGTTAACAACCGCCCCGATCGGTATTTGTGAGGATGTTCCTGTTTAAGTTTCTAATTACTTAATCCTTACAGATTTTGTTGTGCTTGACATGCTCGAGGATGGGAGCATGTCCATTATTCTTGGTTGACCTTTTATTAACACCGCATGTGATGTCATTGATTGCAATAAAGGAAAGGTTACCTTCAACGTGGATGATAAGGAACACACGGTGTATTTTCCGAAAAAATCGACAAAAGGCATGGCCTTAACTCTATAGAGAATATAGAGACCGTGAAGATTGGAGAGTGGGATTGTCCCCAACATGTGCACCACAAATACAAAACCATTATGGTGGGGACAATGTCCATTAAAGTAAAGGTACAATGATCACTTCATAAGAGGTGAGACTTTCTGCTCTATATATCGCCGGTTTGTTGGTTAGACTTGATCAACCTTGCTAGCTAGCATGTTTTATATAGGTAAAAAGTGGAGATTGTTATGTTTTCAATTTCCTTTAGCTTTTGTTCTCCTTGTTCTACCAAAGTTTTATGTTTTTGAAGCTTCACATTTTTAACCACGGTTTCATGTTTTTAGAAAGATTTGCCTCTTTTTGAACCTCGAAATTTTTTCAACAGTGAAGGTGTCAGAAAAATTCCGCAAAAATAAAAATCTTTTTTCCCACATAAAAAGTGACCCAGAGGCACCTAGAGCTGATCACGGGGGCCACCACTGGTCCAGGCGGCCAGCTGGCGCGGCCTACCCCCTGGCCGCGCCCACAGGGTGCCTGGACCCCCCAGGTCAGCTATCCAGGTTAGTCTTCTTCCCCTCTCTCTCTTTCTCCCAAAAAACACGAGTTCTTAAGCTAGAACTTGCGTTCTTGCTTCTCTCCGCCCAGAATTTCGACCTCTCTCTACGGCCCATTGTTTGAGCCGAAATTTTGAGAAAATACTCCCTGGTATGAGACTCCTCCACCCCTCCAATTAGATTTTTGATTGGTAGCTTCATTTGTGAGTATTTAGTAGCTCTTAGTGATGTTCATATGAGCTTGCATGCATGTGTAGAAATTTATTTTCCAATTTTTTATGCAAGTTTATGTCTTAGGTAAGTGAGTAGAATACTTTTCGTCAACTCTTTTTTCTTAATTCCTTGTTTTTGTGAATTGTCAAAAAAATTCAGAATGAGTTTGTTAGGAAAATCAAAAGGATGGCTTGGGAAGAAGAAGCCCGAGCGTACCGACCGAGTCAATAGAGTTGCAGCTTCATCCTCAGCTGCTAGGGTGAGCTATAATGAAGATCATGTGCCCCTAGAGTTGCTAGAAGAAACAAGTCTGACACGTGCAATGACATATCCGTGCGAAGGTTTCCTTGAAGCCGCCAGTATCAAGGAGGAGTTTTACAGCCTTTGTGCTAATGCATGTTTGACACTTCTTGCAACATGTCGTGTTACTCAATATCATTTTGTGATATAATAGGTGTGCCGAACGTTGGACAGACGACAAAGATGAACACTCGGCCCACTAAGCTTAGAACCCTCTTCAACTCTCTTTCCAGCCAGGACACGAAGGATATCCAACGTTCGAAGATTTCCAGCATCTTGTTTCCCCACCTCAGGTATTTCGCGTATTTTATTTCTAGACGGGTGTTAGCTCGTGACAACATGAGCAACCGTCCTGCGCCGGATGCTGCTATCCTGGCGAACGCCCTCTCAGGGGAGAGTAAGTATAATGTGGCTGCTTTAATTGCTCGCAGCCTAATACGTCCCAAACGTATCTATAATTTCTGCTTGCTTCATGCATGTTTTGTGTGATATTGCTGTTTTTCTATTTCAGTTTCCCCTCGTATTGAAAGTGCTCCAAAAATTCCGGGAAAATCAAATAAAAAAATCAGCTCTTCGGAAGCTTCTAGAGTCCCGAAGGGGGGCCGGAGGGGACCCACCAGGGCCCCAGGCACCCTCCCAGTGTGGCCAGGAGTGGGGTCACGCCAGGGGGGCGCCTGAACCCCTGGTGGCCCCCTGGCTGCCCCCTTCGCCTATTTCTTCTCCGTCCTCTGAAACCCTCGAGGACATAACCCCTTTTCGCGATCTCGCCTCTGTTCTGCCGCCGCCGCGCTTCCAAGATTGGGAGCGCCAGAAGACCCCTTTCCGGCACCCTGCCGGAGGGAGGATTGACCTCCGGGAGCTTCTCCACCACCATGGACGCTTCCCGGATGATTCATGAGTAGTCCACCTTAGACCATGGGTCCCTGATCAGTAGCTATGTGATGTTCTCCTCCCCTCTTTGTTCTTCATGGATTAGACCTTGTGAGCTGCCCTACATGATCAAGGCACATATGTAATTCTTTCTACTGTTGCTATGCTGAGTTTCCTGGGATCTGATGGATTATGAGACTATGTTCAGATTGTGATTGAGTAATATATTTGGTTCTTATCTTTTATATTTTTGTTCTTGAGTAATTCTTGCATGTTCTCCATTGCTGTTTATTGCTTTGGACAAGTAGTAGGTAGTGACTCCAAGAGGGAGCGTTATGCATGATTGTGGGTTCATGCCCGCTGATGACTAGCTTGAGTGATAGGAACATGAGTCTAGGGGATGTGTTGTTGCCACAAGGGGGAAAACAACAGTGCTTGTAACTGCGATTGCAAGGATTGTTTACTTTACGCAAAGTTCTTTTAATGCAGTTGTCTGTTGCTTTGGGTTTACACTTTGGGTGGGGCTCGCAAATTAATACTAGCGAGATGTTCTGGATAGATATCTCAAGGTGGATGATTAGTAGTAGATGCAGATGGATTTCGGTCTACTTATTTTGTCGTATGTAACACCCCCAGTATCATACGACACTAATCACTTTTATTAACAATAGATCCATGTGTTTAACCATGCCTTGATCATAATTAATTCAAATCACCTTCCAAATCCCCCTGGATGGATTTGAAAACAAATGTGGAAATTAAACCTGAATCAAAAATTGTGCAGCCAATTTTATTAAATGCATAAAAATCAGTAGGTCATACTAAAATAGCAATGGTATTTTATTACAATGTTTTAATAATATAAAAAAATCAAAACAACAACAAAGTAGCCCCATTTGATCATTTAGTAATTAAATAAAATTCATTTGAATTTATTTAGAGATAAATCTGTTTGTAGCAATAAGGTAAAGCTTACAAACAATAATGGGACCAATGGCACATTTTCTAAAATTCAATTGGTAGACAAATAAAATATAGTCACAAAAGAATAAAGAAAACCAAAAAAGGAGAAAAACCTAATTAAAGCCTAGGGAAAAGGCCTAACCGGCCCAGCCCAACCCCCACCCCCAACCCCTACCTCCAGTTCACGGTAGGAGCCGTGGCAGGCATCCACCGGCCATACCACAACCATGGCGTTGTGGAGGCCATCCATCGGCCGCCAACGGGTATATGCCCCCCTCGCCGTGGACGAACCCTGAGTGCCCCTCCTTTCTTCCTCATGCCCCCTCGTGCTGTCCTACGTCGTTCCTGCCGCAACAGCACCACGGGCGTCGCCGTATCATCACCGCGGACGCAGCCAACGACCACCGTTGCTCGCCGCGTCTTGTCGAGGAGCTTCGTGGAGCTCGACTCCATCAACCCCGCGGGTCAAATCGTGTGGGAGCACACTGGAGGTCGCGAATCAGGCCTCCCCCTCCCTCCACGGCCACTGCATCGCCGCCG
This sequence comes from Bromus sterilis, assembly GCA_950022295.1. Taxonomy (NCBI): domain Eukaryota; kingdom Viridiplantae; phylum Streptophyta; class Magnoliopsida; order Poales; family Poaceae; genus Bromus; species Bromus sterilis. The sequence continues at coordinate 285,188,971 of OX465597.1, forward strand.
CTCGCACGCTCCACCCCGACCCCCTCCAGCATCCCCAAGCCCCCTGGCCTGCCCTGCAGCCTCTGTGAGCTCCACTCCCCCCCACGTCATTTTGACCGCCCCCATCGCCCTTTGGCGCAGGGCCGCGCTCTGGCTGCCGCCAGGCCTCGTCACCGCCGACGGTTGAAGTCACGCCCAGCGCACGCCCTAGACCCTCCGCGCGGCTCCTGGGCCGCGCGCCCAACTGCCCATGGCCGCATCACCCCCACCCCGCTCGCCCCTGCCCGATGTACACCGGCGCGCTTCGTCCGCCGCCGCCTCACCATGGATGCGCCCGCGCGCCCCGTGTCCCGTGCGCCCCCGTGTTGTTCCCGTGCTGGCCCTGGATCGTCGAGCGGCCACGCCCTCGCCGCGTTGGCCACCGCCCGCAGCGGCCCAGCTCGCCAAAGTGGATTGCCTCGCCATGCTTTGCCTTGCCGGCGTGCACGGCTGGGCAGCCAGTGGGACTAACCCCCTGTAATTAGAGCTAATGCCCCTTCTAATTAACCCCCCACTGACCCATGGGCCCGGCCCCAATTTAAGCTAAGCAAAGAAAATGGTTAAACTGAGTAGGCCAATGACATGTGGGCATGCCCTTTAATTAATCTGCAGCTTAATTTAAGAAGAGAAAACCCTAGAGACACTTACATGTGGGCCCTATACCTTTAGTTGATTAAAATATTTGCTAATTAAAACATATGTCACTTACTGCTGGGCCCCACTGCCTTGATCAATTAAATAAAATTGATTTTATTATATGTGTCTATGACCCATGGGACCCACTAGTCAGTTGACCAGTCAAAGGCCCAGCCTATGACATGTGGGTCCCAGTTGTTAGTTTGACTAGTCAAATTAACTTTTGTGGATACTGTTGGTTTATTAATAAAAGAAATTCTAAAATTGTTTTAAATTGAGTAAAACTTAGAAAATCAATATCTTTTAATCCGTATATCAGATGAAAATAATTTATACATGAAACTTGATTAGAAAAATATAACGAATACGAATACGCTACCCATACGCCACCGCACCCTCTAACATTCCGCACACGGGTCATTCCCCCCTCCGTAAATCCGGCCGGTAATTCCCGGAGCAGGTAAAACTTTCTGGATGAAAATGTTATGTATATGAAAGTTGTTCAGAACGAATCAACGAACACGGATACACTATCCACATGTCTGTCAGCTGTCTCTAACACTGCAGATATGGAACCTTCCCCTCCGGATAATCTATCCAGTAATCCATCGGTACCGATGAGACATCCCCGGATAAATTCCCGCTCCGCCTAAAAATACTTAACACCGCGTTAGAACACCACCAACACCTCGTTTGCCATGTCTTGAATTTGTATTTCTATTATTGTTGTGTATTTATTGTTTCTCCCCCCCTTTATTCTCCGATAGACCCTGATGCTGCCGCCGACTACACCGTTGCCGAGTACGACTACTTCGTCGACGACCGTACCCCTTCGTAGAGTTTCTAGGCAAGCAGAGCCATTCTCTTCCCTTGATATCGCCTATCTTTTCCATACATTTCTTGCACTAGGCATTGCTGTTGCTATTACGTTACAGTCCTATTCAATTGCATAGCCTATCATTGTCGACCCTTGATGTACCTTCATTTATCCTATGCTGCCTATTAAATATATATATATATTATTCAGCAGTGACCCCTGCGCATTATTGGTCAACTAGGATTAGATAACGGGCCGTGATCACTCTAGGGAGTGAACGCGGGTATACATTATTATAACTTCAACAGGTACGGTACAGAGAAGACGCCCAAGGGAACCTACAACTGCGAGACTCTTCGAGTCGCTTCAAGTTTGACTTACGAGTGGATGGACTCGTATTTCACTCTCGTCGCCGGCCCGGTAGCGTAGCTCCACCGGGATGATACTAGGATACTCCTCTTTAGTTCATTCCGCTGATGTCTCGGTCGAACCTCTTCAAGTGTACCATCGAGGGTGATTCCTCCTGGTTTCACTTGATGGTAGTGATAACACACAACTGCAGGGGATCGAGATAGTCTTCGCGGGTAAGAATAACCCAATTTATAGATTCGACTCAAGGGGAGCCAAAGAATACCCACAAGCCTTGACAGTGGAGTTGTCAATTCCACCGCACCTGAGATACACTTAATTGCAACAAGATATTAATAATAACTGCGATATGGAAGTGGTGGTAGCAACGGAAATAATGGTGGTGAAACATCGACAGTAAAACAACAAAAACATACAACTAGTAATCAGAAGAATTAAAAACACCGTAGGCTAGGGAGATGGATGGTTGGGTGCTGCATGGATAAGATACATCATGTATTTGACTTGGGGCAAGGCACACAGAAAAGAAATGATCATCTAGGAATAAATCAAACATTAGGCATGTACGCCACAGGTAGTTGTACGTGCTTGCAATAAGAACTTGCACAACATCTTTTGTCCTACCATCCCTCTACGAACGGGGCCAAAAGGAACTTATGGAGATTAAGGTGCTCCTGTCAAAGAGCACCGGAACAAAGCATTAACAATCAATGGGTACACATAATCCTCAAACTATACTCCATCCCCTTTGGTGTCCCAAGCTGTCACCTTTGGGATCGCCGGTTCCGGACTATAACAGGTGCATACAACTCGTAGATAGGATCAAGAACACAAATATATTCATGCAAACACATAGGGTTCAGATATTAAAACATGGCACTCGGGCCCAAAGTGACAAGCATTAAGAGCAACAAGTTGAAGCAAAGATGATAAACACCAATCTATATGATAGGCAACATGCCCCCAACAATCTGATAAACTATTACATGATCTAACTCATCCAATCCCTACCATCCCCTTTGCCTACATCAGGGAATTACTCACACATGAAAGGAGAAGTCATGGAGGGAGGATGGAGTGGTGATGATGATGACGATGGCGATGATCTCCCCTCACCGGAGGCCAAAACATCCTCCAGATTAGCCCTCCTGGAGAAGAACAGAGGGTGGCGGCGGCTCCGCGACGAGAATTGGGAAAACGACTTATGTTCTGGGGTTTTCTCGCCACGGGAATAAATAGGAGGCGAAGTAGGGCACCAGAGGAGGGAGGACCCTCCCAGGCAGCCTCCTGGCGCGGCCAGGGGTTGGGCCGCGCCTGGGCCCCCCTGGCTGCCCTCTGGCGACACTTCTGGCACAATGGTCCTTCGGGTGCGTGGATTTTCTGTGATTTTTCCTGGAATTTTCTGAGACACCTAAAATTCAATTTTCCTGCACACAATAAAAACATACAGACAGCTCTGCTGAAAACATCGTTATCCGGGTTAGTTTCGTTCAAATCATGCAAGAAAGAGGGCAAAACAATAGCAAAAGTGTTTGGAAAAGTAGATACGTTTGAGACGTATCAACTCCCCGAAGCTTAGCATATTGCTTGTGCTCAAGAAATTCAGTTCAACGAACTGAACGCGACAAAGAAAACTTTGACAAACTCTTTTGCTTCATTAGATGTATATAAGCACGTACTATGAAAATAGTCTAGAAGGTATTGGAACAATGCTATAAGGACCATGCACGAAGCAATCCTTCTTTCATGTGAAAAATCACAAACAACAAAAAGTAAATAATATGCTACTGAAAATCAAGGCAAGATTACAATGCACATAGCTTGAACATATTAGAGTGGTATATATCGCTAGCCTCCATGAGTGAAGCAAAACATAAATGCAGAAACTCCTCCGGAGTTTTTAAGGAGACTAGAACTGAAAACTTCAGAATAAGTAATACCACAATCATGCAGAAGACAATGTAGTACTTTGGGACAATGAAAATTACACTCAGAATGACAATTATGCTCTCATAGTTGGTGCTTTGAAGAAATAAGGTGGAGACTCTCGAACCGTGTATTTTGATGGCAAGGTTGAAAACTCGTGGTTGGAAGCAAAGACTAAACATGTACCAGAGCTCTTGGTTTTGAAAACAGAGATAAAAAGTTTTGGGAGGTTCATGATTCGTCAACGAATGCTAGTGGACAACCCAATCACCCCTTATGCTAGACATGTTTCGAGGAACGACTCCCAAGATGGGGACGATCACATCCCCGTAATCTCCTTTGTTTATAACTACCAAAGTTTTCTGATTTCTCATAAAAAAGTTTGAAGGAGGGTTTGTTTGTTATGATTATCTTTTGTGAGCTGGGCGCACTGATGCCAGTCCCTCCTCGTATTAGGGGTTTGCAGATTAGACATGCAATCCTGGGATAAAACATATCTAACATAAGAAGATCATTAATTACCAACTACTTCCTCATGAGCTAAAGCAGAGGCACACCACATTAGTGTTTTTGAATAATTTAGAGATGGTACAAGAAAGTATTCGTTAGGATGGCCCGTAAATACCACATAGGAAGGTATGGTGGACTCATATGGAACAAATGGTTTCAAGGATTTTGGATGCACAAGCAGAATTCCGCTTAGTGCGAGCGAAGGCTAGTAAAAGACTAGGAAGCGACCAACTAGAGAGCAATAATAGTCATAATCATGCAGAGCGACAAAGCCACATTGAATTGGGCATGAAAATGATATAACTATTCTGAAATTCAAAGATCATCAAGGCATAGTAGACTTTTTAGTCTTAAATATGTGTAAGCATGTGCCAAGTCAATCCAAGAATTCTCCCAAGGGGAATACCACTTCAGTATGCCAAACCATGAACAATGCAATGCATGTAAATCATTTCAACTACACATTATGTACTCTAGCTATTTGAGATTAGCCACAAGGAAAGCATGAACCACTAGGAAAGCATTGTAAACATAGCACTATGTCGCTACAAGATGGTCTCTAAATCATAAGTAAAAGCATATGTACAAAAGTAGAAACAAAAAGAGTTCATACCGGTTTTCCTTGTTGCATCCCTTTCGTCGATCTTCTTCATCACTGCCTTGTCGCTTGCACGATCGAATGTAGGAAAATATAATCAAGTGCAAATGCCATCACAGACTCGAGATGCACTCTGCAACAAAGAAAACTAAAGAGAGAAAAGAAATCTTTTTGGATTTTTCAAATGTTAAACGAAAGAAAAAGAAAGAGAAAATATTTTTGTTGTTTTTGCAAAGAAAGAATCAAAGAAGAACAGGCAAAAACTTCGAAAAGATCAAAACGGACAATCATAAAACGGATAATACAGTGGAAAAAGTGAGAAGGACACGTACTCCCCCAAGCTTATGATTTTGGCCTAAGTTTGTATCTGCTACTGTGGTCCCTAGGATCCTCCAGCTCCAGGGTAATACTGGTGTGTCCATGAGTCGTACGGGGCTTCAGGTGCATAGACCGAAGTCCTGGGATCCTCCCACGAAGAAGGCTCCGCGCTCCAAGCGGAAGAAGACCTTTCACCCCACTGGCTAACGGGCTCCTCCTCCTCATCATGCACAACCCCCTCCATGGGGTTATGGAACTGCGGCTGGGCCACGAACTCATCGAACTAGGTGACGTTGAAGGACCATCCGTTCCTGCGAGTAGAATCAAACCAAAAAGGAGCAGGTAGACGGATCTCCCGAATATTGATTAGTCCAAACCTCAGAATATAAATAAGGTTACCAAACTCCGAACTCTTGGTAACAAACTCATGCCTCTTCATAGCAGCAAGGTCAAAGCTTATAAAAGGAAAAGACTCATCATCAGGATGTGGGGTGCGCCCAAGAGACTTAAGAATAAGTGTGGCATAAACGCCACCAAAGAGATCTCCCTTGTTTCCGTTAAGGGCAAGATGGCGAGCAATCAAGTCACCCACATTATACGTAGTTTCCCCTGAGAGGGCATTTTCCAGGAAAGCAATATCCGGCGCAGAACTGTTGCTCGTGTTGTCACGAGCTAATACCCCTCTAGCAATATAATATGCAAAATACCTGAGCTGGGAAACAAGATGTTGGAAATTTTTGAACGTCGGATATCCCTTGTATCCTGACTACAAAGAGAGTTGAGGAGCGTTCTCAGCTCGGTGGGCTGAGTGTTCATCTTTGCCGTGCGTACAACGTTCGGCACACCTATTATTTCACAAAATCTTTCCAAAGACATGGTCAAAGGATCATTGGAAATTTTAAACTCAATAAGACCAGCATCATGGTTATATCCAAAACTGTTAATAAAACAGGAGGTGAGTTTACGGTATTGAGTAACACGGCATGTTGCAAGCCGTGTCAAACCTGCATTAGCACAAAGGTTATCAAACTCCTCCTTAATACCCGCCGCTTCAAGAAAATCGTTGCACGGAAACATCATTGCCCGTGCTGGACTTGTATCTTCCAGCAACTCCAGGGGCACAACATCTTCATTGTAGCTCAGCCTAGCAGCTGACGATGAAGCTGCAGCTCTAGTTACTCTATCTGCATGCTGAGGCTTCTTCTTCCCAAGCCACCCTTTTGCTTTTCCTAAGAGACTCATTTCTGAAATTTTTGACAATTCACAAAAACAAGGATTTAAGAAAAATGAGTTGGGGAAAACTACTCTACCCACTTCCCTAAGTCATAAACTTGCATCAAAATTTGGAAAATAAATTTCTGCACATGCTTGCAAGCTCATATGAACAGCACCAAGAGCTACTAAATACTCACTAATGAAGCCACCAATCAAATATATAATTGGAGGGGTGGAGGAGTCATATACCAGGGAGTATTTGCTAAAAATCTCAGCTCGAATGATGGGCTGTAGAGAGAGATCGAAATTCGGCTCCAAGAACAGCAAGAACGCAAGAACAAGTGCAGACCTCGTGTTTTTGGAGAGAGAGAGAGAGAGAGGGGAAGAAGACTCACCTGGACATGGGGCCTGTGGGCCCAGGCGCCCTGTGGGCGCGAACAGGGGATAGGCCGCGCTAGCAGCCCCCCTGGTCAGCCCCAGGTGCCTCTGGGTCACTCCCGGCATGGAAATTTTTATTTTTATTTTTCTGGAATTTTTCTGACAACTTCACTGTTGAAAATTTTTCGAGGTTCAAAAGCTGCAAAACTTTCTGAGAACTTGAAATAGTGGTTAGCTACGTGAAGCTTCAAAACATATAAAACTTTGGACCAACAACAAAGATAAAGTTAAAAGAAATGCAAACATAGCAACCTCAACTTTTTACTTATATAAAACTCATTTAATAGCAAGGTTGATCAAGTTCTATTACCAAACTCGCAATACATAGAGCAAAAAGTTTCATTTACTATGAAGCATTCATGGTACCTTCACTTTAATGGATATTGTCCCCACCATAATGGTTTTGTATTTGTGGTGCACATGTGGAGGACAATCCCAATCACCAATCTTCACGGTCTCGATATTCTCTATAGAGTTGAGGCCATGCCTTTTGTCAGTCTTCTTCGGAAAATACACTGTGTGTTCTTTATCATTCACATTAAAAGTGACCTTTCCTTTATTGCAATCAATAATAGCACCTGCAATGTTAAGAAAAGGTCTACCAAGAGTAATAGACATGCTCCCATCCTCGGGCATGTCAAGCACAACAAAATCAGTAAGGACCAAACAATTAGCAACTTCAAAGGGAACATCCTCACAAATGCCAATGGGAACGGTTGTTGACTTGTCAGCCATCTGAAGAGAGATATCTGTAGGGATTAGTTTCTCTAAAAAAAGCCTCTTATAAAGAGAGAAAGGCATAACACTCACTCCTGCTCCAAGATCACATAAAGCAGTCTTGACATAATTATTCTTTATGGAGCAAGCAATGGTGGGTATACCTGGATCACCAAGCTTCTCAGGAATCTTGCCACTAAAAGAGTAGTTAGCAAGCATAGTAGATATTGCTTCATTAGGAACTTTTCTTTTATTAGTAACAATATCTTTCATATATCTCGAATAGGGAGGTAACTTAATAGCATCAGTCAAAGGAATTTGAAGAAAAAGAGGTTTCATCCACTCACAAAACTTATTGTAATGCTCTTCTTCTTTAGTTTTGAGAGACTTACCTGGAAAGGGCATGGGTTTCTGTACCCATGGTTTTCTTTCCTTCCCATGTCTTCTTGCGATGCACTCTTCTGTAGTGTATTTCTTGCGTTTGTCGGGTGCTTATTCTTCTCTAACTTTGGGTGGATCATTCTTTTCACCATCCTTTTCAGGCTCAGCACCGTCTTAAGTCTCAGCATCGGAGGTAGATATACTAATTGGATCAATAACAAGCTCTTCACTTGCAATTGGATCATTGGAATTGTCAACTTCTTTGTGCTTCTTCTTCTTCTTCTTTGGAGAACTAACAATTTCTTGTTCCTGCATTTGAGAATCTTGCTCGATTCTCTTCGGATGCCCCTCCGGATAGAGAGGATCTTGAGTGCTAGTTCCACCTCGGGTTTTAATCCCGAAGGCATGTATATCATGTTTGGCATTGTTAGCAAGCAAATCTTTTTGCACATTAGAAATTTGTTCAAGCTGAGTTTGAACCATATGAAAATGCTTCAAAAGACATTTAACATCATTCACTGTTCTACCTAGAACATCAAGAAAGCTTTTGATAGCAAGGGAATTGTCATGCAACTGACTTTGTATCCTCTCATTAAAGTGACTTTGCTTCTTAATAAAATTATCAAGCTCATCTAAACATTGACCAGGACGCTTACCGTGAGGGATGTCACTTGCATGGAAATCTAAAAGAGAGTGTACCTCTACCATAGGAGGGTGAGTGGTAGGCTCACACAACTTCTTAATAGGGGGTAGATTCTTCATGTCTTCAGTTTTAATACCCTTCTCTTTAATAGACTTCTTTGCTTCTTGCATATCTTCGGGGCTTAGGACGAGCATGCCCCTCTTTTTTGGTGGTGGAGGTGGTTCAGGGACAGACCAATCTTCGTGGTTCTTGGAAATCTTGCCCATTAATTCTTCTGGATCGTCCGGTGTTCTTTTCCTGAAAACACAACCAGCACAACTGTCGAAATAGGATCCGATTCATCAGTTAGACCATCATAGAATATATCAATTATTTCATTCTTAGGGACTCCATGTACCGTCTAGCCTGGATCAGACTGCAATACCTCCCCCAAGCTTTAGGGAGGTGCTCATCCTGCAACTATTTAAAGTTATAAATTCTTTTTAAAGCAGCATGTTGCATATGGGAAGGAAAGTACTTATCAAAAAAGAGTGAGCTAAGTCTTGAGGATTCTTAATGGAACCACATGGTAGTGCATCATACCATGCTTTAGCACCTTCCTTCAAAGAGAATGGAAAAAAGCTTAGTAACATAAAAGTTTCGTATCTTTTCATCCGTAGTAAACAGGCCACCCAACTCGGTGAGTTTGGTCAGGTGTGCAATAGCATCATCATTTTCTCTCCCATATTAGGGGTCAGCTTCAACCATAGATATAAGTGAAAGATCAACAGAGAAATTATAATCAGGATCATTGATGCATATAGGAGATGTAGCAAATTCAGGATCAGGAACGGTCTTGTTCTTTAGGGAGTGTTTTTCAAGAAGGTTCTTCATAGCACCGGGGTCAGAGTCGACAAACTCTGTTAGCTCCCTGCATAAATCATCATCAAGCATAATATAATCATCATCAATGAGTCTCTCCTTGAGTTTACTCAAATCAGGATAATCGTAAGTTCCACCAATAGGGTAGTGAGTAACAGGAATTTCAATTCCATATTTTTTTGCTGCAGCAATCTGTTTCTCAAGAGCGTAACCAAGTGAACCAATATCATCAAGAGTAGTAGAAGCATCATCAAAAGTATCGGACATAGTAACGGATTCAGTAGAAGCATCATGTGGTGGAGGTGAAGAAAACTTACTCATAAGTGAAGGTGAATCAAGTGTAGCACTAGTGTTCAGAACAGTACCTTTTCTTGTGCGGGATGGTAAGATCGGGACCTTGGGGTCGTCTTTCTTACCCGTAGCGGATAAATTGCAGAAGTTAAAATACTTCAGGTAGACTTGTGAATAAAGTTATGCCCCCCGGCAACGGCGCCAGAAAACAGCCTTGATAACCCACAACTGCAGGGGATCGAGATAATCTTCGTGGGTAAGAATAACCCAATTTATAGATTCGACTCAAGGGGAGCCGAAGAATACCCACAAGATTTGATAGTGCAGTTGTCAATTCCACCACACCTAAGATACACTTACTTGCAACAATATATTAATAATAACTGCGATATGGAAGTGGTGGTAGCAACGAAAATAGTGGTGGTGAAACAACGACAGTAAAACAGCAAAATCAAACAACTAGTAACCATCAGAATTAAAAATACTGTAGGCCAGGGAGATGGATGGTTGGGTGCTGCATGGATAAGATACATCATGTATTTAACTTGGGGCAAGGCACACAGAAAAGAAATGATCATCTAGGCATAAATCAAACATTAGGCATGTACCTGCTTATTGGCTTCTCGCCCTTCGTTGGTTACCCCAAGTGAAGGTTTGAGATGCAGTGCAGCAGCAGTTTTCCCTCGGTGAAGATACCAAGGTTTGTCTCCAGTAGGACTCCGGAGATGATAAGTAGGTGTCAGCGGCGCAACTGACGCGGACCTGCACATAGACACAGATAACTTTGTTCCCAACGAAGTTCAGAGAGGTTGTCAATCTCTCCGGTCTTGTTGTTCACAAATGATAAAACGCAAGGGATAATGATAGCAACTTGAAAGTAAATGCAGAAAAGTAAATATAGCTTGGAATCAGTAATGAGGATATGGACCGGGATACGTGATGTTCACTAGTGATGTCTCTCTCCAAAAAGACGATAAAACTACTATGCGAGGTATACAAATTACAGAAGGGCAATTGACAGGATTATGAACGCACCGCAATGATAACTATGCTACAAAAGAAAGGAAGAGGTTCAAAAGCACGGGCAGTACGCCAAAATAAGTAGACCGAAATCCATCTGCATCTACTACTAATCATCCACCTTGAGATATCTATCCAGAACATCTCGCTGGTATTAAGTTGCGAGCCCCACCCAAAGTGTAAACCCAAAGCAACAGACAACTGCATTAAAAAGAACTTTGCGTAAAGTAAACAATCCTTGTAACCGCGGTTACAAGCACCGTTATTTTCCCCCTTGTGGCAACAGCACATCCCCTAGACTCATGTTTCTGTCACTCAAGCGTGTCATCGGGGGGGGGGCATGAACCCACAATCTAGCACAACGCTCCCTCTTGGATTCACTACCTACTACTTGGCCAAAGCAATAATCAGCAACGGAGAACATGCAAGAATTACTTAGGAACAAAAATATAAGAGATAAAAACCAAATATATTACTCTATCACAATCTGAACATAATCTCATAATCCATCCGATCACTCCAAACTCAACATAGCAACAATAGAAATATTACAAAGGTGTCTCGATCATGTAGGGCAGCTCACGAGGTCTAAGAAATGAAGATCAAAGAGGGGAGGAGAACATCACATAGCTACTGATCACGGACCCATGGTCCAAGGAAAACTACTCACGAGACATCCGGGGAGCATCCATGGTGGAGAGGAGACTCCCAGAGGTCAATCCTTCCTCCGGCAGGGTGCCGGGAAGAGGTCTTCTGGTGCTCCCGATCTTGGAAGCGCGGCAGCGGCGGAACAGAGGCGAGTTCGCGGAATAGGGTTCTGCTTCTGGAGTTTTCCCGTGACGGGGGATAAATAGGCGAAGGGGGGCAGCCAAAGGTGGACCAGGGGCCCCAGGCGCCCCCCTGGCGTGGCCAGGGGTGGGGCCGCGCCGGGTGGCCGCCTGGGCCCCCCTGGCTCCCCTCTGACCCCTCCCGGGCTCTTCTCGAAGCTTCTGTCACGCTGATTTTTTAACTGAATTTTCCCGAATTTTTCTGGCCCTTTTTATATGGGAGAAAACTGAAATAGAAAAACAGCAGAAAACAGGAACTGGCACTAGGGTGCACTGAGTTAATAGGTTAGTCCAAATATGATCAAAAGTGTATGAACGTGTATCTAGATCATAGATATATCACACAAAACATGCACTGAGCAAGCATAAATTATAGATACGTTTTGGATGTATCAGTACCCCACAGGTAGTTGTACGTGCTTGCAATAAGAACTTCCACAACATCTTTTGTCCTACCATCCCGCTACAAACGGGGCCAAAAGGAACTTATGGAGATTAAGGTGCTCCTGTCAAAGAGCACCGGAACAAAGCATTAACAATCAATGGGTACACGGAATCCTAAAAATATAGTCCATCCCCTTTGGTGCCCCAAGTTGTCACCTTTGGGATCGCCGGTTCCGGACTATAACAGGTGCATAAAACTCGTAGATAGTATCAAGAACACAAATATATTCATGCAAACACATAGGGTTCAAATCTGAAAACATGGCACTCGGGCCCAAAGTGACATGCATTAAGAGCAACAAGTTGAAGCAAAGATGATAAACACCAATCTAGATGATAGGCAACATGCCCCCAACAATCTGACAAACTATTACATGATCTAACTCAACCAATCCCTACCATCCCCTTTTCCTACAGCAGGGAATTACTCACACATGAAAGGAGAAGTCATGGAGGGAGGATGGAGTGGTGATGATGATGACGATGGCGATGATCTTCCCTCACCGGAGGCCAAAACAGCCTCCAGATTAGCCATCCCGGAGAAGAACAGAGGGTGGCGGCGTCTCCGCGACGAGAATTGGGAAAACGAATTATGTTCTGGGGTTTTCTCGCCACGAGAATGAATAGGAGGCGAAGTAGGGCACCAGAGGGGGGAGGACCCTCCCAGGCGTCCTCCTGGCGCGGCCAGGGGTGGGGCCGCGCCTTCAGGGCGCCTGGGGCCCCCCTGGCTGCCCTCTGGCGACACTTCTGGCACAATGGTCCTTCGGGTGCGTGGATTTTCTGTGATTTTTCCTGGAATTTTCCGAGACAACTAAAAATCCATTTTCCTGCACACAATAAAACCATATAGACAGCTCTGCTGAAAATATCGTCAGTTCGGGTTAGTTTCGTTCAAATCATGCAAGAATGAGGGCATAACAATAGCAAAAGTGTTTGGAAAAGTAGATACGTTTGTGACGTATCAACTCCTCCAAGCTTAGCATATTGCTTGTCCTCAAGAAATTCAGTTCAAAGATCTGAACGCGACAAAGAAAACTTTGACAAACTCTTTTTCTTCATTATATGTATATAAGCATGTACTATGAAAATAGCCAGAAGGTATTGAAACAATGCCATAAGAACAATCACAAACAAATAAAAGCAAAACAATAGCAAAAGTGTTTGGAAAAGTAGATATGTTTGAGACGTATCAGGTAGGCACCTGAATCAACTGGTATCCGTAAAGTTAAGGAGTTGGGTGACCCAACGGTGCCCGCGCAGGGATTGTATCGGGACGGTAGGATAGGCGGATACCATCGTGGGCCTGGTCCTTGCTCGTTGGCCGTGAGATACCCTGCTGTACAAAATTCTAGCTCTTCAAAGAGCAAACGCGAGGCAAGGTAAGGACACGGTTCACCTTGTTGGTAACTGCACGAGTTGGTGGGACGACAAGGCAGGCGGCCACCGGCTTTGGTTATGGGGGTGGACCTGGCTGCTGTCGTTGTCCACGACTCACCCGGATAGGGGCAACGATAACGGTTGTCCCGACAGAAAATAATAAAAATTCTTAATGGGTCAGGTGGATGACTTGAGTGGGTCGATGTGCCCTATACGCACTACCTCCACGTGGGATTACGGTGTGGGCCCTCTGCGTTGTAGCCTCATTCGATGGCTCTTTAGACGTCAGCTTTACCTCGGGCTGATTGTCGGGCATGGACCACCTACTCTGGTAGCGGGAGGTGGGTCTGCTTCACCAGCTAGTATCCAAAGTCCCTTTGTGCTTAGGATTTAGACCGACGGATGGCCTCTCTGTTGAGATTGAATGATGGACTTCGGCATATCAGATAGCCTCGGTGGGGGAATTCCCTAACAAGGTGTACGCCACCCTGAAGATCCGAGCGTGTAGGGTAACAGTAGTGCAGGCCCTGCAGGGATGATAATCTATTCGAATAGTCGTGTCCACGGTAACAGGACGCTTTATGCTGAAGCCAGACTCTACTACTACAAACTATTACTACTAAACTGATTGGTTCCGGGTTTTCTTCCTCGTAGGATTCTCGGAGGCATTGATGATTGATATCTAATACAACTTACTATTATACAATACTGCAGCAACTTCTGCTGCATTGTTACTTTATGCTTTAATTGAACTGTTGGCTATTCTCTTCTCATGGTGCAAGACTCGTCGGAAGATGCTAGTCTTCGATAGGCCTAGCTTCTCATCCTTATTCTGACTTTCTACCTTGCAGTCCACTATATATAGCCTCCCCTTTCCATTTGATACAAATGCCTATATGCTTAGTAGCGGACATAAGACTCGCTGGTATGCTAGATACTCACCCTTGCTTTATTTCCCCCTTTTTTTTCCCTGATCGTCCACTACAGTCGACGTTGGAGCCTTGGAGTCCAGGAGCAGGAGATCCCCGGTGCCGATCACCGCAACATGAAAATCCCCGATACCTTCTACGACATGGCGATCCCCGACGACCAGCAGTAGTTTGGAGGTTCCCTAGCAGGAAGCCTCGCCTTTTCGATCGTTGTTGTTTCTTTGCTAGCCTTCTTAAGGCAGATCATGTGTACCTTGTGTCTGTACTCAAATACTATTTCTCCCGCTAACTTTGTGCTCTCGAGATGTTGTATACGAGCCCTCGTGGCCCTGGCTTGTATTAAACAACTTGTATTATTTTATTTGTAGAGTTGTGTTGTGATATCGTACCTTGAGTCCCTGATCTTGATCGTATACCTTTCTTGTATGATTACTTTACACGGCTTGATTTTGGGGGCGTCACAAGTTGGTATCAGAGACGACAGCCTATAGGAAGCCACCCACCCACTCCTTGGTCGAAGTCGAGTCTAGTCTGTGCAAAACTACTTTACTAACCGTGTCGTGTGGCTTATCGGAACACGTCGCAAAATGGGTGGTATTAGGATCTTTTACTCCGTACATTTACTCTGGGACTCTTCTTTCTCTTCCTTTCGGGTTAAAGATTTTAATAACACTAACTCTAGGTTCTCGTGACTACTTCCTTCCGGAGACCCCTCATTCCAGATGATCGCTTGCTTCACTTGAAGATTCCGAAGATTACTCTTCAATAAATTCCTGAGAACCTACGTGTTCATCGCCTTTTCAATCCTGTTCCACCGATAAGTCTGTATGGATAGTTACATACACCTTCCTGATCTGGAAATCATAATTCCCTTGTACTTAAGTATTGAATTATTCCGATGCTTCTATCACCTGATGCCTTTGCATTCTTTCTCCTTCTGGTTGAGTGCCGATACTCACTTCAGATTCTTTGCGAACCACCCGACCTTTGGTGGATTATTATCCGAAAAATCTTACATGGCTTCTTCCATGTTTCAATTGGATTCATCGTGTGAAATACCATCCTTTCCCCTCGATGATTTGTGTTATCATCGACAACCTCATTTGACTCCCTTCCAATACATACTTGGTTGTGTATATCGTGCTCTGCTTTCCCTTGGGAAAGATATACAGATGATACTTGTGTATCATCACAATTTCCTTTCCATTGGTCTGTTTAACCTTTATGGTGAACATTATAACCTAAGCAGTGATAATTTCCTGCTTTTGTAAACACCTCGGTGTACGACCTTCTCAATAAAACCTTGTTACTGAAATGTCATCAACAATGGTGGTAACCACCGGGATGAGAACTTGGCCAATTGGTCCGCCTCGTATTAACGAGCAGGAAAATGGTTCTCTTTGTCCACTGCTCCCAGTACCGATGTTGTTGACGACATAGCTTACAAGTTGTTCTCTGACAAACCTTGCATTGTGATCGTAAACTATGTCGCCACCCTTCTTATTCAATGTGGGCCCATAACCCACAGTTCCACAGGATCGAAACCTGACTCTTGTCATCTACCTTGCGATATTCGGCCCGATATCATGCTTATGCATGATGCTCTGGACCCCTTTTCATAATCCGTCATCGACGTCGAATGCTTGCATATCCTCTTGGAACTTCTCATTCCTTCTTTTGTTTCTCCCGGTGTATTACCCTGAGTTAAACTCGGAAGATACTTTGCACCCCTTTCCCTTGGACAACCTCGGTTGATTAACCTGGTACCGATCCAACCGCCCTAAGTATCCCCCTCCTACCCTATCTGTAAGTATGATGAAGGCCCCGAAGGAAGGATCACCACTCAGCGAGATGCACTGATGCAGAGAAATGAAGACAACAACTTTAAGGATCAACTCCTTCGATAAGGACAACAAGGCCCAGAAGAATCGTTAGAATGGCAAACCGAAACTTTACCGTTTACACTACCTTTAATTCTTGGGACGAGAATTCTTTGTAATGGGGGAGATTTGTAACACCCCCAGTGTCATACTACAGTAATCACTTTTATTAACAATAGATCCATGTGGTTAACCATGCCTTGATCATCATTAAATCAAATCACCTTCCAAATCCCCCTTGGATGGATTTGAAAATAAAAGTGGAAATTAAACTTGAATCAAAAATTGTGCAACCAATTTTATTAAATGCCTAAAAATGAGCAAGTCATACTAAAATAGAAATGGTATTTTATTACAATGTTTTAATAATATAAACAAATAAAAACAACAACAAAGTAGCCCCATTTGATCATTTAGTAATTAAATAGAATTCAGTTGAATTTATTTAGAGCTCAATCTTTTTGTAGCAACAGGGTAAACCTTAGAAACAATATTGGGACCAATGGAACGTTTTCCAAAATTCAACTGGTAGACAAATAAAATATAGTTAGAAAAGAATAAAGAAAAAAAAAGAGAAAAACCTAACTAACGCCTAGGGTAAAGGCCTAACCGGCCCAGCCCAACCCCACCCCATCCCCTACCGCTTCTTCATGGTAGGAGCCGTGGCAGGCATCCACCGGCCATACCACGGCCATGCCGCTGTGGAGGCCATCCATCGGCCGCCGACGGGTATAAGAACCCCCCTCGCCGTGGACGAACCCTAGGTGCCCCTCTGATACGTCCAAAACGTATCTATAATTTCTGCTTGCTCCATGCATGTTTTGTGTGATATTTCTGTGTTTTAGATACACTTTCATACAATTTTGATCATATTTGGACTAACCTATTAACTCAGTGCACCCAGTGCCAGTTTCTGTTTTCTACTGTTTTTGTATTTCAGGTTTTCCAATTATTAAAAGATCTCAGAAAAATATATAAAAAATCAGCGTTCCAGAAGCTTCCTTACGCCCAAAGGGGGGCCAGAGGGGCCCCACATGGTGCCTAGGCGGCCAGTGGGCGCGACCTAGGGGGTGGCCGCGCTGGGAGGCCGCCTAGACTCCTGGTTGCCCCCCTGGCTTCCCCCCTTGGCCCTTATTTTTACTCGCGACACGAAAACCCTGATTCCTTACCCCTTTTGTCCAGAAGCAATTTCGATCTCCTCCGCCATCGCCAACAAGCTTCGGGGGACCAGAATTCTTGTGCCGGCACCCTTCCGGGACAGGGAAGTGCCCCCGAATTCATCTCCATCGACGTTGCTTCCTCCTTCCATGTGGCGGGAGTAGTTCCTCCTCGGGGCTAAGGTTTTTACCAGTAGCTATGTGGTCTTCTCTCTCTCCCATGATGTGATCTTGATTGTGATCATAGGCTATGTTAATCTAGGATGATGATTGATGTACTCACTTGATCTTATCTAGTATAACCCCCGAGACCATGGTGAGAGTGGTCTATTGGACATGGGTTAGAAGAATATTTTCATGAGTGATTTCCTCTTTTGTGTGTGGATTGAAGATTGAGAGTCTCTTGGTGCTTGTCTTTGACTATCCTTTAGATATGTTGTGGTGATTGTGGTACTCTCTTTGGATGGCCGCGGTGACATTGGGAAATCCATAGATGGGAACTACGAACTCAGAGGTGTGCTTTTGTAGCCCTACACAATTCTCGTCCTCTCTTGACCACAAAGGAATGACCTCCGAGTACGTCTCCATTGCTTGTTTTATGGACAATATCATGTGATTAGACTATGTTAATGTTGTTGAGAGTTGCCACTAGTGAAAGTATGAAGCCTAGGCCTTGTTTCCACCATTGCAATACCGTTTGCGCTCACGTTTACTACTTGCTTTCTTGATGCACTTTTTATTACAGATTTATATTACCTTGCTTTGCTACACCTATCACCCATATTTTACCATCTCTTCGCCAAACTAGTGCACCTATACAACTCCTAGTTTTATTAGGTGTGTTGGGGACACAAGAGACTTCTTGTATCTTAATTGCAGGGTTTCTTGAGAGATACCATCTTCAACCTCTACTTCCCTGATTTCGATAAACCTTAGGTCATCCACTTGAGGGAAATTGTTGTTGTCCTATAAACCTCTGCGCTTGGAGGCCCAACATAGTCTACAAGAATAGAAGCGTGTGTAGACATCAAGCTATTTCTGGCGCCGTTGCCGGGGAGGTAAGCGTTGAAGGTATATCTTTAGATCTTGCAATTAAATCTTTTTGTTTCTTGTTTTTATTTTCACTAGTTAGGCTTTATGGAAAACAACAAAAAAATTATGAGAGAGCTTTATGAGCTCTGTCTTGAGTTAGGACATGAAGTGTTCGAGGAGGAGATAAAAAAGGCTATGGATCTTTATTATTTGAGCAACACTCATGATAGTAGTAATTTTATTAGCATGTCTTCTTTGAATACTTTTGATACTAATGATATGCAAAGTGATAAGCTTGGGGATGCTACGTTTTATGAAGATGATATTTTTAGCCTCCCATATATGATGATTATTGTGATGACACTTATACTATAAAGAATAAATTTTTACAAGTGCATCATGATAAGAATGATTCATGTGATAGCTATTTTTTTGAGTTTTCTCCCACTATTACTAATGAGAAGTATTTTGCTTATGTGGGGAGTAACAAATTTTTTATGCTTATGGATCATGATAAGAAAATTTTATTTGATACTTATATTGTTGAGTTTATTCATGATCCAACTGAAAATTATTATGAGAGGGGAACATATTCTTATAGATATTTCAATAATATCAAGTTCCCTCTCTTTATGTTGAAGGTTTTGAAGTTGCACTTATTTTGCCTTCCTATGCTAATATATTTATGCTTCAATGAGTTATTCCTCTACAAGATCCCTTTGCATAGGAAGCATGTTAGACTTAAATGTGTTTGTTATTTGCTTCTTGATGCTCTCTTTTGTTCTTCAACCTTATTCCTTATTCCTATAACAACATCATTAAAATCTTAAGCCTATCTTTATGGCTATAAAGAAAGAGCTCTAGGGAGACAACCCTTGTTATCTTTACTTTGAGTTTTTACCTTCTGTTTTTAGTGTTCTTGATGATTTTTACTACTGTAGCAACATCATTGTATGTTTATTTTCAAGCTGTGTGCCAAGTTATAGCCTCATATGACAAGGGAAGTGAAAGTTGTGACATGCTGTCTAGAAAACAGATTCTGACCTCGTGACGGGAAAAATCAGATCAAATCACCAGTTCATCATTTTGAGCTGAATTTTTTACACAGCGTGCTCTATACAATCACGGAACTTTCGTATGTTCTGTGTTTTTTGATTTGACTTGCAGAAGTACCCCTAAAAAATACATCACTACCTGCTGTTCTGTTTTTCACAGATTCTGCCACGTTTTGTCTCTCCTAACTTTTGCAAACCTTAAGCTTGCTTTTTATTTACAAAAACCTTTTGGCAATCTTGAGAAACAGTAGCTATTCAAGAATATCTTTATATCCAGTGGGGAAAAATTATTTATTAAGGGTACTAACCTCTCTAATCAGCTTATGATGAGTTATGTATGAAGGGAGTTTTCAAGTGTGCGATGGAAGATGATGAAAGAAGATTCTGGAGTGTCAAGCGCTCAAGCTTGGGTATGCACCCATGCATTCCCAATAAATATTCAAGGAGACTCAAGAGTCTAAGCTTGGGGATGCCCCTGTGCATCCCCTTCTCCATCAACAATTATCAGTTCGTCTTTCGTTTCACTATATTTTTATCACTTCATGCATTATGTGCTATGCTTGGAGCGTCTCGCTCTTAGGTTTTATTTTTAGTTTTCTTTAGCTTTGCTTTCTGTTCATAACAAGTTAGAACCCAGATTTATTTGTGTGGGAGAGAAACACGCTCCACTTTCAAAATCTAGAACACATCTTAGGATTCTTCATGCCTATCTTTTTGTTGTTGTGTGTGCTTTATCTTTTCGTAGCTACTGTCATGTCTAGTTTTATTCTTAGTTTGTCTTTATCAAGAGCCTTGGATTTTGTTTAGTTTTTTGCTGGAACTCTCTTTAGTTTTCATGTTTATCTTTTTAAGAGAGTTGGTTGTTGCACTGATTTATGTCTTGTCTTGAGAGTAGGTAATTGAGGTTGCAATTTAATTTTAGTAGTAACTTGTAATAGTTTTGAGGTATTGATGTGAGTAATGTTTGAACTTTTGGTGTCAAGAGCTCTAGAGTATTAGTGATAGGTGTCTTATTTTGGGCAATCCGTGTTTATTTTCAAAACCTAAAAAACTAGTTGAGAACTCTAGCTACTAGATGAATCATTAATCTTTGGAGGGATCGGATATTAGAGTACACTCAAGTACCATGAGTCGAGGATGCGCAAGGATAACCAAACCCCCATACACTCCTCCTCGAGGTACTTGTCTCTTTGATAACCTCCTATTAGATTGAGAGTTACCGATAATAAGTGCATGAGTTCTTCGGACAAATGTGAGTATTACAAGTTGACACTTCCACCTTCCCATATTTTTCTAGCCTCTCCTGTGTCGTGCATTGCTTTCTTCTCACTCCGAGAGTTGGCGTCCACCTTCGCCGGTACATCCAAATCCTTGGCATGATACGCTCTCTCATCATAAACCTCCTTATATCCTTCCTCAAAACAGCCACCATACCTACCTATCAAGGCATTTCCATAGCCTTTCCGAGATATATTGACATGCAACATCCATCTTCTCATGACTTGATCTTCATGTCATACATGCTACTTGCTTGATCGATGAGCCGCATGCTAGTTGGGTCTTGCCCTAATCATTGCTACATGACGCGCTAGTATCATTGCATATCCTGCTACATTGGCAGAGGCATACATTGCATACATCATGATAGTTACATTTTCTTTATGATTTGAGTACTTTGTAAAGTGTGAAAGATCTTCTATACTTCTTGTAATATATAGAGTGTTGCCCCTAAAGTGAGGAAAAGATCCCAAAGTGGACAAATTAAAAGATCCCAAAGTGGACAAATTAAAAGATCCCAAAGGGGACAAATAAGAGAGAAATAGAAAGAGCCATTGAGGCCACCAAAAAATACAAAAAAATAGAAAAAAGAGAAAAATAAATAAAAAGAGAGAAGGGGGCACACTACTATTCCTTTTGAGAAATCCACACTCGTAATCCCTCATGTATCTTGTACTCCATAGATATTATCATTCATGCATATAACTATGTGGGGACCTTCACACTATAGAACTTGGCTTGTATATTCCAATGATGAGCCTCCTCAAATGAGCTCTATATCTTCTTGAGCAAGCAAGTTGGATGCACCCCCACTAGTTCCATTGGAGAGCTTACCTTAGCTCATATGTGCATTCGTTGCATGGAAATCCCTACTCCTCACATCAATCTATAATTTGGCTTTCTCTCGCCTATGATTGTCCTCATTGATGTGAGCCTTTCACACTTTTTTTGTCTTCCTCCCCCATCATTTTTCTCTCTTTGCCATCCTAAGTGTCAACTTTCTTTCTTACACTCATCCATTGCATGAGTGCTCAAAATATTGAAAGGGAGTGGATCATTATGACTTGTACCTGGCTATGGTCTGGGGATGAGTCAAGATAAGATTCAAAGAAGACCAAGTGTGAAACTTTAGTAGATTAAGTTCTCAACAATAAAAAATATGTTTTATTCTATCGTATATCCCTATCCCCTTTCTTTCACACAAACACCATTTGGAGACATTCGAGTCATGGACAGCGAGAGCGCTTGCACCTTTATGTTCTTATGTTGTTTGTTTCAATGCTAATATAGACTCTTGCCTGTTATGACTTGAATTGAATTACATGCCTTGATTGCTTTACTTAAAAGTTCTTATATGGTTGGTAGCATGTCACCACAGAAAATATGCTTGTTATCATTTACCTACTCGAGGACAAGCAGGAATTAAGCTTGGGGATGTTGATACGTCCAAAACGTATCTATAATTTCAGCTTGCTCCATGCATGTTTTGTGTGATATTGCTATCTTTTAGATACACTTTCATACACTTTTGATCATATTTGGACTAACCTATTAACTCAGTGCACCCCAGTGCCAGTTTCTGTTTTCTGCTGTTTTTGTATTTCAGGTTTTCCCATTATTAAAAGTGCTTAGAAAATTCCGGGAAAATAGATAAAAAATCAGCGTTCCAGAAGCTTCCTTAAGCCCAAAGGGGGGCCGAAGGAGCCCCACCTGGTTCCTAGGCGGCCATTGGGCACGGCCTAGGGGGTGGCCGCGCCGGGAGGCCGCCTAGACTACTGGTGGCCCCCCTGGCTGCCCCCCTTGGCCCTTATTTTTACTCGCGACGCGAAAACCCTGATTCCAGACCCCTTTTCTCCAGAAGCAATTCCGATCTCCGCCGCCATCGCCAACATGCTTCGGGGGACCAGAATTCCTGTGTCGGCACCCTACCGGGACGGGGAAGTGCCCCCGGATTCATCTCCATCGACGTTGCTTCCTCCTTCCATGAGGCGGGAGTAGTTCCTCCTCGGGGCTAAGGTTTCTACCAGTATCTATGTGGTGTTCTCTCTCTCCCATGATGTGCTCTTGATTGTGATCATAGGCTATGTTAATCTAGGATGATCCCATGATGTTTCCCCTTCTTCTATGTATTGGATTGATGTACTCAGTTGATCTTATCTAGTATAATCCCCGAGACCATGGTGACAGCGGTCTATTGGACATGGGTTACAAGAATATTTTCATGAGTGATTTCCTCTTTTGTGTGTGGATTGAAGATTGAGAGTCTCTTGGTGATTGTCTTTGACTATCCTTTAGATATGTGTGGTGATTGTGGTAATCTCTTTGGATGGCCGCGGTGACATTGGGAAATCCATAGATGGGAACTACGAACTCCGAGCACGTCTCCATTGCTTGTTTTATGGACAATATCATTTGATTAGACTATGTTAATGTTGTTGAGAGTTGCCACTAGTGAAAGTATGAAGCCTAGGCCTTGTTTCCACCATTGCAATACCGTTTGCGCTCACGTTTACTACTTGTTTGCTTGCTGCACTTTTTATTATAGATATATATTACCTTGCTTTGCTACACCTATCACCCATATTTTACCATCTCTTCGCCGAAATAGTGCACCTATACAACTCCTAGTTGTATTAGGTGTGTTGGGGACACAAGAGACTTCTTGTATCTTAATTGCAGGGTTGCTTGAGAGAGACCATCTTCATACTCTACTTCCCTGAGTTCGATAAACCTTAGGTCATCCACTTGAGGGAAATTGTTGCTTTCCTACAAACCTCTGCGCTTGGAGGCCCAACATAGTCTACAAGAATATAAGCGTGCGTAGACATCACCCACATTTTTTTCCTCGCGTCCCTCGTGTTCTACTACGCCGTTCCCGCTGCAACAGCACCACGGACGTCACCGTACCGTCACCGTAGACGCGGCCAACGACCACTGTTGCTCTCCACGTCTTGTCCAGGAGTTTCATGGAGCTCGACTACGTCAACCCCGCGCGTCAAATCGGCTGGGGGCACACTGGAGGCCGCGAATCGGGCCTCCCCCTCCCGCCACGGCCACTGCACCGCCTCCGCTCGCACGCTCCACCCCGACCCCCTCCGGCATCCCTGAGCCCTCTGGCCTTCCCTGCAGCCTCTGTGAGCTCCACTCCCCCCCACGTTATTTTGACCGCCCCCATCGCTGTTTGGCGCGGGGCCGCGCTCTGGCGGCCGTCGGGCCTCGTCACTGCCGACGATTGAAGTCGCGCCCAGCGCACGCCTTAGACCCTCCGCGCGCCTCCTCGGCTGCGCGCCCAACTGCCCATAGCCGCATCGCCCCCCTCCCCGCTCGCCCCTGCCCGATGTACACCGGCGCGCTTCGGCCGCCGCCGCCTCACCATGGATGCGCTCGCGCGCCCCATCTCCCGTGCACCCCGTGTTGTTCCCGTGCTGGCCCTGGCTTGCCGCGCGGCTACGCCCTTGCCACGTTGGCCGCCTCCCTCTGCGGCCCAACTCGCCGAAGTGACTTGCCTCAATTTAAGCTAAGCTAATAAAATGGGCCCGTCCCCAATTTAAGCTAAGCTAATAAAATGGTTAAATTGAGTAGGCCAATGACATGTGGGCCATGCCCTTTAATTAATCTGTAGCTTAACTTAAGCAGAGAAAACCCCAGAGACACTTACATGTGGGCCCTATTCCTTTAGTTGATTAAAATAATTGCTAATTAAAACATATGTCACTTACTGCTGGGCCCCACTGCCTTTATCAATTAAATAAAATTTATTTTATTATATGTGTCTATGACCCATGGGACCCACTGGTCAGTTGACCAGTCAAAGGCCCAGCCTATGACATGTGGTCCCAGTTGTGAGTTTGACTAGTCAAATTAACTGTTGTGGATAATGTTGGTTTATTAATAAAAGAAATTCTAAAATTGTTTTAAATTGACTAAAACTTAGAAAATCAATATCTTTTAATCCGTATATCAGATGAAAATAATTTATACATGAAAATTGATCAAAAAAATATAACGAATACGAATACGCTACCCATAAGCCCACAACACCCCTCTAACATACTGCACACGGATCATCCCCCCTCCGATAAATCCAGGCGGTAATTCCCGGAGCAGGTAAAACTTTCCGGATGACAATGTTCTGTATATGAAATATGTTTAGAACGAATCAACGAACACAGATGCACTATCCACATGTCTGTCAGCTGTCTCTAACACTGCAGACATGGAACTTTCCCTTCCGAATCATCTGTCCGGTAATCCATCGATACCGATGAGACATCCCCGATAAATTCCCGCTCTACCTAAAAATACTTAACACCGTGTTTGCCATGTCTTGAATTTATATTGCTATTATTGTTGTGTATTTATTTTTTCTCCCTCCTTTATTCTCCGATAGACCTCGATGCTACCGCCGACTACACTGTTGCCGAGTACGACTACTTCGTCGACGACCGTACCCCTCCGTCGAGCTTCCAGGCAAGCAGAGCCATTCTCTTCCCCAGATATCGCCTATCTTTTCCATACATTTCTTGCACTAGGCATTGCTGCTGCTGCTATGTTACAGTCCTATTCAATTGCATAGCCTGTCATTGTTGGCCCTTGATGTACCTTCCTTTAACCTATGCTGCCTATTAAATATATATATTATTCAGCAGTGATCCCTGCGCATTGTTAGTCAACTAGGATTAGATAGCGGGTCGTGATCACTCTTGGTTGTGATCGCGGGTATAAATTATTATAATTGCAATAGGTATGGTACAGAGCAGATGCCCAACGGAACCTACAACGGTGAGACTCTCCGAGTCGCTTCAAGTTTGACTTACGAGTAGATGGACTCGTATTTCACTCTCGTCGCCGGCTCGGTAGCGTAGCACCACCGGGATGATACGAGGATACTCCTCTTTAGTTCATTCCGCTGATGTCTCGGTCTAACCTCTTCAAGTGTACCATCCAGGGTGATTCCTCCTGGTTTCACTTGATGGTAGGCACCTGAATCAACTGGTGTCCTTAAAGGTAAGGAGTCGGGTGACCCAACGGTGCCCGCGCAGGGATTGTATCGGGACGGCAGGATAGGCGGATACCATCGTGGGCCTGGTCCGTGCTCGTTGGCCTTGAGATACCCTGTTGTATGAAAGTCGAGCTCTTCAAAGAGAAAATGCGAGACAAGGTAAGGAGACGGTTCACCTTGTTGGTAACCGCACGAGTTGGTGGGACGACAGGGCAGGCGGCCACCGGCTCTGGTTATGGGGGTGGACCTGGCTGCTGTCGTTGTCCACGACTCACTCGGATAGGGGAAACGATAACGGTTGTCCCGACAGAAAATAATAAAAATGCTTAATTGCTCAGGTGGATGACTTGAGTGGGTCGACGTGCCCTATAAGCACTACCTCCACGTGGGATTGCGGTGTGGGCCCTCTGCGTTGTAGCCTCGTTCGATGGCTCTTCAAACGTCAGCTTTACCTCGGGCTGATTGTCGGGCTTGGACCTCCTACTCCTGTAGTGGGAGGTGGGTCTGCTTCACCGGCCAGTCGCGTACGGTGCAGGAGCACAAAGGGAAGGGGTCCAAAGTCCATTTGTGCTTAGGATTTAGTCCGACGGATGGCCTCTCTTTTGAGCTTGAAGGATGGACTTGTCACAACCCCAAGTTAGGTATCTGCTAGAATAGCAAGTCACTTTGCATCATGATAAAAATTTCAAAAGAAATTGAAATGGGAGAGAAAAACCCCCCAGTTGAATTTAATTCAAATGGCCAGATAAAAATTTGCTCCAAAAATTCCTTTTGCAATTTTGAAAAGTCTCATAAATGAGTGTGATCACATATAAAGTGATTTGGATTCAAACCCATGCTCATAGATTTTTCAAATACTCAAACAGGAGCATGGAATTGAATTTAAACCCCTATTTCAATTAAAGTTCAAATTATTTGAATTTTAAAAATGTCCAAACTTTATAAGTGGCTAGATATATATATTTTGAGGCCATATAAAAATTTGGGGCATCTAATAAAATGCCTAGCTATTTTATTTAGCAAGGCACAACAAATAACAGAAATAAAACAGAAAGAAAAGGAGAAAAGAGCGAAAGGCTTACCTGGGCAAAGAGGCCCAACTTACCGAGGCAGCCCAGCCCAGGGGCAGGCCTTTCTTCTTCCTCGCGCCAGCCAGGCTGCTGCCGCCGTGGCGAGCATGCCGGCGACGCCCTGGCCATCTCCTGCTTCCCTCCCTCCACACATGCACGTCGTGGCAACGCTGGAGAGCCCGCACACCTTTTTCCCCCTCTGGATTCGTGGTCTTCCTCTCTCCTGCAAGATCCCGTGCAAGCCCGAGACGACCACCTCGCCTCCGTCGTGCCCGCACGCGGCTACGGTGCTCCTCACGCCGCCGCACCTTGTTCAGACGCTTCACAGTCGTCGACTCCTCCGATCCCCGCCCTCAATCGAAGCTCAGCGCCACCGAGGACGATGCCCCCTTCAAGGATCCGCCGCCGGCCGCAGAGGAGGAAACCTCCAATTACACCGCCGTCGAGCTACGCGCGGTCCCGCCGTCTTATCCATCCAAACCAGGGTGAGCAGAGCTCTCGTTTTCCCCCATCCCCGCCTCCTCCCGTTCCCTCTTGCGTGATTCCGGCGAGGACAGTGTCCGGCACGCCGCGCTCGTCGTCGTCACCGTGCTCCCAAGCCTCCCCTTGAACCCCCGATGGTGATGCTAGATGCGCATGAGCCCCAGCTCCACGTAGCTGGTCTCAGCGGGCAAAACGGTGCCCGGAAACCCCTAACCCCTAACCATGACGTGGCCTGTGGGTTAAGGTTAAACCCACACCTAATTACACCCCCCCTAACAAAGGCTGACAGTGGGCCCTACCACTAATCTAAACCCCCTGTTTAAACTAACCGCAGGGATTAACCCCCCCTCTCAACGACAGGAGGGCCCCACTGGTAGGGTTGACAGGTCAGCCCCCCCCCCCACGTCATGCTGATGTGGTGCTGACGCAGTAAATCGATAAATGATTTAATAATAATTCAGAAAAATTCTAGAAAATGCTTTAAACTTTAGAAAATCATAACTAATTCATTTTAACTCCAAATTGGACAAATAATATGTCTAAAATTATCAGAAAAATGCAAGGATTGAACTTGTTTCTATGTTTGACCATTTTAAAATGGGTGAAAAGTAGAAAACATGCATATGGCATTCTTTTGAATTCAAATTTGGAGTGAATTTGCAAAACCTTTGCAATACACTTCATTTAAATGGAAACCCTCACACATCAGAAGCATATACATCAAGTTTCAACCTTCAACCATGTGATTGTGCATTGTATTTATATTGCTTCCTTGTTTGTTGTTTGTCGAGTAGAATTGGAACCGGAATAGGAGGCTGCCCCCTTCGTTGAAGACCCCGATACTGAACCTCGTCAGCAAGGCAAGCAAACCCCCATTGATCATGTCGATAAAATCCCAATTCCCTATTAGTCTTTCTTATGAATTGTTTAGGATGATAACCATGATAACGTTTCTACCGCATAGTTGAACCCATATCCTTTGCATGACCTATCATCTTGTCACAGTAGTAAGCAAACCACAATCCCAGAAGATGTAGGAGTTGGTTGATATCATGTGGCCCCTGCAACTGTTACTGCTTATTGCATGCTTAGAGTTACAATGAGGTTACTCTTTTGTGAGTCGGGATGGTAGTGATCATGTTGATGATGGTGGAAATGTGTTGGTGAATCTACCCTAATACAAGGTGAACGATGAGAGGCTGTGTAGGAGTACACAGTGGGTTGTCTCGTTGAACACCTCCTTAAGTCCGAGTTCTGGTGTGGTGATCCAAGAAGAAGAGTACAGCCACACATTGGGCTCACTGACCCCTCTCATTCTAGTACCTCACCCCATTCGAACCCCAGAAGTCGTAGTAGTTCGGAGTTCTGGTAGGGCTATGGCACGGTCTGCGAAGTGGATGAACGGATTTTCAAGACCGGCTTGGGACCCTGCACACATCGTTTGAGGTTGTACTGGAACCTCGGCCGGACTTCCATACGGATCCCCCTCAGATAGGAGACTCTCTGGACTAGAAAGGAGCTGTGGGCGAAGTGTTGTGGTGAACATACTCGCCGACACACCTTGAATGGTGTCGAGTCCAAAGGAAGTAAGTGATGGTCATGTGTGTGTAGCGGTACACCCCTGCAGGGTTAACAAAACTATTCGAATAGCCGCGTCCGCGGTTAAGGACTTCTTGGAAAGCTGTGCTTGATTATTAGACAACTTGAACTGGATACTTATAAAACTTGCCAAGATAGGCGTGAGTGCTATGGCGTGCTTTCTCGTGGGGAAGTCGAGGAAGGCACCATAGTGGTGTAATTGGTTGGAGATGTAGTGGACTCGTGTACGCTTCTTACCTAAAGTCTGGTACTCGTAGTTCAGGACTAGCCAAGTCAAAGCCGACACTTCTGCTTTTGAACCCCACCTCCCTTTACCTTGACACATGTGCATGAGTAGTATAGTTCCACTGACGTTTGTACTCACGTTTGCTTATTCTATGTTTTAGATGAACCCACTAACCCTGAAGGTGGATTCTTGCTGGAGCTCGACGACCGATCAAGCTAGTGTAGTCCCAGTCAGACGACTGGTCCCTCGTGGAAGGTCTTGTTTATAGATAAGGCTTCTCTAATCCATTTGTTAAACTTGTCTGTACTCAGACCTACTTTGCTTACGCATGTTTGATGTAATGTTGGATCACGGTCTCGTGATCTCTGTGTGCACTCTGTAAGAGTTATCAATAAAGTGGTACACTTTGTAGAGAATTGCAATGATACCTACTGTTCATACTAGACATGTGTTCTGCGTGTATGATTATCACATGCATGTCTTAGTATGGGTCTTAGAGACCTTAGTTGTGATCTGGCTGGCGGTCTTTTATACACCAAGTGGCCCTTAGATGTGCGCACCTTGGGGCATCGCGATGCGATTGCTCGTGACTCCGTCACGTGCAACCTCTGATGTATGATCGAGCCCGCCCTAGACCCCGACTAAGTGATCGGGCTGGAGTAAGTCTATGTAAGGGTTATAATACAATCGATAGTATGGTTGAGGCAACTTGTCTATGATTATGGGAGTTCACCATCCATATCATTTAGACTTGTATGCATACGATGAGGACCCATCTCAGTTGATCATCCGGCCTGGATGGGATGCCCCTCACGTTCGATGCTTTCCGAGAACATTCTGTGCTTGGCCTTGTCTGCTTAGACAAGTGGGTACAGTTCTCGGCTCTCCATATGATTGTGTTGTAGCGAGTCTTGCATACGCATATTCCGGGTCCCGACAGACTTGGTATCAGAGTAGGATTGACTGTAGGATTATTAGCCTTGGCCGAAGTCGAGTCTAGCCTTCTATAGTTATATAGTTACTCTGGATATATAAGGGAACAACGTAAGGCTTCGTTTTATCTCCTTACCTTCATCATTCTGAGTTCTGAGTCACCCTCATCTTGTTCTACGGGAAGATAGGACTAGGCTCATCTATGTCTTACTAGAACATCTCGTTGTTTGCTTCCTTGTAGCCATAGGAAAGTTGTGTTTCGTTTGCTAGAGAGTAGTTGTTCTTCCTGATTTCTTACATCGTATGTAAGTGCTGTTTCTATGTTGTACGAAAATTGTTTTCTCTTGCAATTACAGCCGTTATGCTGTCCGAGTCATTCCAGTTATCTTCATAATCTGATGCATTTGCAAACTCATTCAACTCTGTTTGACATTGACCTTATCCTTCAGGATGTCTCAAGGAACCCGTGGCCACCTTGGTTGTTCCCAAGCTCGTGGGAATGATCCGGAGGAAGCCAATCTTCCACCGTCACCCACGATGGCTCATGTTCTCATGGAGGTTGAAAGAAACCAAAGGGACTCTCATGAGTTATTGGGGGTCATTGCTCGGAACACTGCCCGGCAGCGGAATGAGCTTGTGTCGTTGAATGACTTCATCCAGCTTCATCCCCCAGTTTTCAGCTATTCCCCTGAGCCCCTTGACGCCGATGACTGGCTTCGCAGCATCGAGAGAAAGCTCCATTCTGGAGATGTTGCAGATGGTGACAGAGTCAACTATGCCACCTACCACCTCGAGGGTGCAGCTAGCTCTTGGTGGGAGGACTTTCTGAACATGCGTCTAGCTGGACAGTTGACTTCATGGAATGAGTTTTGTGACGCTTTTCGCGAGCATCACATTCCTAAGGGACTCATGGACTGCAAGAGAGAGGATTTTTGCAATCTCACCCAAGGAAGAAGGTCCGTTGATGAGTTAAGTCGGGAGTTCAATCGTCTTGCTCGCTATGCTCCCGAGGAGGTCTCCACCGACTCCAAGAAGC
This sequence comes from Bromus sterilis, assembly GCA_950022295.1. Classification (NCBI taxonomy): domain Eukaryota; kingdom Viridiplantae; phylum Streptophyta; class Magnoliopsida; order Poales; family Poaceae; genus Bromus; species Bromus sterilis. The sequence continues at coordinate 285,220,057 of OX465597.1, forward strand.
AAGAGAGGTTCCGCAAGGGACTCAATTCTGGACTTCATCGCGAGTTGAATCTCCATGACTTCGCCACATTCCAGATCCTTTTCAACAAGGCCATCAAGGCGGAGGATATGATCACTCCCGAAGATTCCCGCAAGCACCCTAGAGACGATGGTTCATCCAGTTCAGGCCCTCAGAAGCGCAAGATATGGATCCCCAATAGCATGTTCAGCCAGAACAACCCCCCAAGGCCATCCTTTGTGGCGCCTCGTCCACCAGCTCCGTTCCATCCAGCTCCACCTAACAACCCAATTGTCCGCACTATCTTTCGAGCCTGCTTCAGATGTGGCCAGCCTGGTCACTACTCTCGTGATTGTTCCATTAGTCAGAATGTTCCACCCCAAGCCAAAGGGAACCCCAATGTTCGTGCCAAGCCACCCCTGAAGGTTTCCACTGCCAAGCCATCCACCTCAGAAAATCTTGGACGTGTGAACCAAATATCAGCTGAGGAGACTGATGGTACTTCTGACGTCATTCTTGGTACGCTCCCAGTCAATTATGTTCCCACTTCTGCCCTTTTCGATCCAGGAGCATCTCACTCATTCATGTCGGAGAGTTATGCACTTCGGCATGAGATATCCTTTGATGAAATGTTCACCCGAATGATTATTCAAACTCCAGGTTCCAAGTGGCAAACTAATAGAGTAAGCCATGGCAATCAAATTGCAATTGAGGGTTTAGTATTCCTTGCTTCACTTATATACCTCAAGTCTTCAGACACTGATGTCATCCTTGGTATGGATTTGTTATCAATACAAAATTCTTTTCTTGATTGTAAAGCCAAGTTAGTTAGACTTACACATCCTTCAGGCCAGACAATAGATTATTCCTCACCAAGAACAAGAACCCAGATGCATTCTTTGAATGTGCTTCCCCTTCCCGACCTTGAAGATGTTCTGGTGGTTCGTGACTTCCCGGATGTCTTCCCTGAAGAGCTGTCGGGCATGCCACCCGATAGATGTGTAGAGTTCATAGTGGATCTTATGCCAGGAACCGCACCAATTTCCAGAAGCCCATACAAAATGGCCCCACGTGAGTTAGCTGAGCTTAAAATCCAACTTGAAGCTTTGTTGGCAAAAGGCTTCATCCACCCTAGCTCATCGCCATGGGGTTGTCCCGTTCTGTTCGTAACGAAGAAAGATGGAACAGAAAGGATGTGCGTAGACTATCGCCCGCTAAATCTAGCGACGATAAAGAACAAATACCCACTGCCCAGGACCAATGATCTTTATGATCAACTTGCTGGATCCTCTGTCTTCTCCAAGATGGATTTGAGATTAGGCTATCATCAAATCAAAATCCGAAGCGAGGACATTCCCAAAACGGTTTTCACTACTCGTTATGGTCTTTACGAGTACACCGTCATGTCCTTCGGATTAACCAATGCCCCCGCCACTTTCTCGCGCATGATGAATTCGATCTTCATGGAGTACTTAGATAAATTTGTTGTAGTTTATCTTGATGACATTCTCATCTACTCGAAGAACGAAGAAGAACATGCCGAACATCTCAGGCTGGTATTGATGAAACTTCGAGAGCACCGCCTTTATGCCAAGTTCTCCAAGTGTGAATTTTGGCTACCAGAAGTGACCTACTTAGGCCACGTGATTTCTGCAAAAGGCATTGCTGTGAATCCCGAGAGAGTTCAGGCCGTCCTTGAATGGACTCCACCTGAATCGATTAAGCAAGTTAGAAGTTTTCTTGGCTTAGCAAGCTATTGCCGCCGCTTCGTCGAGAACTTTTCTAAAGTTGCAAAGCCTCTAACTGAACTCCTCAAGAAAGATAAGAGATTCCTATGGACTCCCAAGTGCGAGGAAAGCTTTCAAGAGCTAAAAAGAAGATTGACTTCTGCACCCGTACTTGCGCCTCCAGACACCAAAAAGGTTTTCGAGATCTTTTGTGACGCATCACGGCAAGGGTTAGGATGCATACTTATGCAAGATCGACATGTGGTAGCTTATGCTTCATGCCAATTGCGTCCACATGAAGAGAACTATCCTACCCATGATCTTGAACTCGCTGCCGTAGTTCATGCCCTGACAACATAGCGACATTACCTCCTTGGTAATCGTTGTGAGATCTATTCCGACCACCAAAGCCTCAAATACATATTCACCCAGCCAGATCTTAATCTCAGGCAAAGACGCTGGATAGTGTTGATAAAAGATTATGACTTAGGAGTTTCTTACACCCCAGGCAAATCCAATGTCATGGCTGATGCACTAAGTCGTAAGTCGTATTGTAACAACCTCATGTTACAACAGTGTCAACCACTTCTTCATGAGGAATTTCGAAAGCTCAATCTCGAGATTGTTCCTCGTGGATCTCTTTTCGACTTGGTGGCGAAACCAACCCTTGAGGATCAATTCATAGTTGCCCAAAGGCGTGCACGAGGTGTTCGTCGGATCAAGGAGAACATTGCTAGCGGAGTTGCTAAATGTTTCTCCACAGATAGTAAAGGAACGGTATTCTTTGGAAATCGTTTGGTAGTACCTAAGAACAGGGAACTAAGGCAAATCATCCTCAAAGAATCCCATGACACACCCCTTTCGATTCATCCCGGTAGCACAAAAATGTACCGAGATCTACGCCAGAGATTTTGGTGGACAAGGATGAAGAGAGACATTGCTCGATTTGTTGTCGAATGTGATGTTTGTCGTCGCATTAAGGCAGAACATCAAAGACCTGCTGGCACTCTTCAACCTTTGCCTATTCCAGAGTGGAAATGGGACAAAGTCAGTATGGATTTCATCACTGGCTTTCCAAAAACCCAGAAAGGAAATGATTCCATCTTTGTTGTGGTGGATAGACTTTCCAAAGATGCACACTTCCTTCCAGTTCGCGAGTCTATAACTTCTAGCCAGTTAGCGGACTTGTATGTCTCTAGAATTGTGTCTCTTCACGGAGTTCCTCTGGAAATCAATTTTGACCGTGGTAGCCTTTTCACCTCTAGATTTTGGGGAAGCTTTCAGAATGCTATGGGAACTCATCTCTCCTTTAGTACAGCTTTCCATCCTCAGTCTAGCGGTCAAATTGAAAGGGTTAATCAAATTCTTGAAGACATGCTCAGAGCTTGTGTTATCTCATTCGGAAAGAATTGGGAGAAGTCTCTTCCATTTTCCGAATTTGCTTATAACAACAGTTTCCAATCTAGTCTGAACATGGCTCCTTTTGAACTCCTCTATGGACGAAGATGTCGAACACACCTAAACTGGTCAGAAACCGGTGAAAGTCAATTCTTTGGACCGGATATGATCATGGAAGCAGAAGAGCAAGTTCACATTGTTCGTGATCAATTGAAAACAGCCCAGTATCGTCAGAAAAGCTACTATGATCGTCATCATAGGCAAGAAAGCTACAATCTGGATGAGAAGGCTTACCTTCGGGTTACTCCTCTGAAGGGAACCCAACGATTCGGTATCAAAGGCAAGTTGGCCCCACGTTACATTGGACCTTTCCGCATTCTTGCTAAACGTGGAGAAGTTGCCTACCAACTTGAACTACCCCCACACCTTTCCCGAGTACATGATGTATTCCATGTGTCACAACTCAGGCGTTGCTTCAAGGACCCCATCCGCGAAGTCAACCATGAAACGCTTGATCTCCAAGATGACCTTTCTTATCGAGAATACCCCGTTCGTATTCTTGATTCAGCAGAGCGTTTCACTAGTCGTCAGAAGATCAAGTTCCTCAAAGTGCAATGGTCACACCACTCTGAGAGAGAAGCCACGTGGGAAAGAGAAGACCGTCTCAGTGCCGAGTACCCCTCCTTCCTCCCGCAGACTTCTGAATCTCGGGACGAGATTCTTTTGAGTGGGGGCGAGTTGTCACAACCCCAAGTTAGGTATGTGCTAGAATAGCAAGTCACTTTGCATCATGATAAAAATTTCAAAAGAAATTGAAATGGGAGAGAAAAACCCCCCAGATGAATTTAATTCAAATGGCCAGAGAAAAAGTTGCTCCAAATATTCCTTTTGCAATTTTGAAAAGTCTCATAAATAAGTGTGATCACATATAAAGTGATTTTGATTCAAACCCATGCTCATAGATTTTTCAAATATTCAAACAGGAGCATGGAATTAAATTTAAACCCCTATTTGAATTAAAGTTCAAATTATTTGAATTTTAAAAATGTCCAAACTTTATAAGTGGCTAGCTATATATATTTTGAGGCCATATAAAAATTTGGGGCATTTAATAAATAAAATGCCTAGCTATTTTATTTAGCAAGGCACAACAAATAACAGAAATAAAACAGAAAGAAAAGGAGCCAAGAGCAAAAGGCTTACCTGGGCAAAGAGGCCCAACTTAACGAGGCAGCCCAGCCCAGGGGCACGCCTGTCTTCTTCCTTGCGCCAGCCAGGCTGCTGCCGCCGAGGCGAGCATGCCGGCGACGCCCTGGCCACCTCCTGCTTCCCTCTCTCCTCACATGCACGCCGTGGCAACGCTGGAGAGCCCGCACACCTTTTTCCCCCTCTGGATTCGTGGTCTTCTTCTCTCCCGCAAGATCCCGTGCAAGCCCGAGACGACCACCTCGCCGCCGTCGTGCCCGCACGCGGCCACTGTGCTCCTCACGCCGCCGCACCTTGTCCAGACGCTTCGAAGGCGTCGACTCCTCCGATCCCCGCCCTCAATAGAAGGTTAGCGCCACCGAGGACGACGCCCCCTTCAAGGATCCGCCGCCGGCCGCCAAGGAGGAAACCTCCAATTACTCCGTCGTCGAGCTCTGCGCGGACCCACCGTCTTCTCCATCAAAACCAGGGTGAGCAGAGCTCTCGTTTGCCCCCATCCCCGCCTCCTCCCATGCCCTCTTGCGTGATTCCGGCGACGAGAGCGTCGTCCTCGGTGGCAAACGAGATCCCGCTTCGCAGCATCGAGAGAAAGCTCCATTCTGGAGATGTTGCAGATGGTGACAGAGTCAACTATGCCACCTACCACCTCGAGGGTGCAGCTAGCTCTTGGTGGGAGGACTTTCTGAACATGCGTCTAGCTGGACAGTTGACTTCGTGGAATGAGTTTTGTGACGCTTTTCGCGAGCATCACATTCCTAAGGGACTCATGGACTGCAAGAGAGAGGATTTTTGCAATCTCACCCAAGGAAGAAGGTCCGTTGATGAGTTAAGTCGGGAGTTCAATCGTCTTGCTCGCTATGCTCCCGAGGAGGTCTCCACCGACTCCAAGAAGCAAGAGAGGTTCCGCAAGGGACTCAATTCTGGACTTCATCGCGAGTTGAATCTCCATGACTTCGCCACATTCCAGATCCTTTTCAACAAGGCCATCAAGGCGGAGGATATGATCACTCCCGAAGATTCCCGCAAGCACCCTAGAGACGATGGTTCATCCAGTTCAGGCCCTCAGAAGCGCAAGATATGGATCCCCAATAGCATGTTCAGCCAGAACAACCCCCCAAGGCCATCCTTTGTGGCGCCTCGTCCACCAGCTCCGTTCCATCCAGCTCCACCTAACAACCCAATTGTCCGCACTATCTTTCGAGCCTGCTTCAGATGTGGCCAGCCTGGTCACTACTCTCGTGATTGTTCCATTAGTCAGAATGTTCCACCCCAAGCCAAAGGGAACCCCAATGTTCGTGCCAAGCCACCCCTGAAGGTTTCCACTGCCAAGCCATCCACCTCAGAAAATCTTGGACGTGTGAACCAAATATCAGCTGAGGAGACTGATGGTACTTCTGACGTCATTCTTGGTACGCTCCCAGTCAATTATGTTCCCACTTCTGCCCTTTTCGATCCAGGAGCATCTCACTCATTCATGTCGGAGAGTTATGCACTTCGGCATGAGATATCCTTTGATGAAATGTTCACCCGAATGATTATTCAAACTCCAGGTTCCAAGTGGCAAACTAATAGAGTAAGCCATGGCAATCAAATTGCAATTGAGGGTTTAGTATTCCTTGCTTCACTTATAGACCTCAAGTCTTCAGACACTGATGTCATCCTTGGTATGGATTTGTTATCAATACAAAATTCTTTTCTTGATTGTAAAGCCAAGTTAGTTAGACTTACACATCCTTCAGGCCAGACAATAGATTATTCCTCACCAAGAACAAGAACCCAGATGCATTCTTTGAATGTGCTTCCCCTTCCCGACCTTGAAGATGTTCTGGTGGTTCGTGACTTCCCGGATGTCTTCCCTGAAGAGCTGTCGGGCATGCCACCCGATAGATGTGTAGAGTTCATAGTGGATCTTATGCCAGGAACCGCACCAATTTCCAGAAGCCCATACAAAATGGCCCCACGTGAGTTAGCTGAGCTTAAAATCCAACTTGAAGCTTTGTTGGCAAAAGGCTTCATCCACCCTAGCTCATCGCCATGGGGTTGTCCCGTTCTGTTCGTAACGAAGAAAGATGGAACAGAAAGGATGTGCGTAGACTATCGCCCGCTAAATCTAGCGACGATAAAGAACAAATACCCACTGCCCAGGACCAATGATCTTTATGATCAACTTGCTGGATCCTCTGTCTTCTCCAAGATGGATTTGAGATTAGGCTATCATCAAATCAAAATCCGAAGCGAGGACATTCCCAAAACGGTTTTCACTACTCGTTATGGTCTTTACGAGTACACCGTCATGTCCTTCGGATTAACCAATGCCCCCGCCACTTTCTCGCGCATGATGAATTCGATCTTCATGGAGTACTTAGATAAATTTGTTGTAGTTTATCTTGATGACATTCTCATCTACTCGAAGAACGAAGAAGAACATGCCGAACATCTCAGGCTGGTATTGATGAAACTTCGAGAGCACCGCCTTTATGCCAAGTTCTCCAAGTGTGAATTTTGGCTACCAGAAGTGACCTACTTAGGCCACGTGATTTCTGCAAAAGGCATTGCTGTGAATCCCGAGAGAGTTCAGGCCGTCCTTGAATGGACTCCACCTGAATCGATTAAGCAAGTTAGAAGTTTTCTTGGCTTAGCAAGCTATTGCCGCCGCTTCGTCGAGAACTTTTCTAAAGTTGCAAAGCCTCTAACTGAACTCCTCAAGAAAGATAAGAGATTCCTATGGACTCCCAAGTGCGAGGAAAGCTTTCAAGAGCTAAAAAGAAGATTGACTTCTGCACCCGTACTTGCGCCTCCAGACACCAAAAAGGTTTTCGAGATCTTTTGTGACGCATCACGGCAAGGGTTAGGATGCATACTTATGCAAGATCGACATGTGGTAGCTTATGCTTCATGCCAATTGCGTCCACATGAAGAGAACTATCCTACCCATGATCTTGAACTCGCTGCCGTAGTTCATGCCCTGACAACATAGCGACATTACCTCCTTGGTAATCGTTGTGAGATCTATTCCGACCACCAAAGCCTCAAATACATATTCACCCAGCCAGATCTTAATCTCAGGCAAAGACGCTGGATAGTGTTGATAAAAGATTATGACTTAGGAGTTTCTTACACCCCAGGCAAATCCAATGTCATGGCTGATGCACTAAGTCGTAAGTCGTATTGTAACAACCTCATGTTACAACAGTGTCAACCACTTCTTCATGAGGAATTTCGAAAGCTCAATCTCGAGATTGTTCCTCGTGGATCTCTTTTCGACTTGGTGGCGAAACCAACCCTTGAGGATCAATTCATAGTTGCCCAAAGGCGTGCACGAGGTGTTCGTCGGATCAAGGAGAACATTGCTAGCGGAGTTGCTAAATGTTTCTCCACAGATAGTAAAGGAACGGTATTCTTTGGAAATCGTTTGGTAGTACCTAAGAACAGGGAACTAAGGCAAATCATCCTCAAAGAATCCCATGACACACCCCTTTCGATTCATCCCGGTAGCACAAAAATGTACCGAGATCTACGCCAGAGATTTTGGTGGACAAGGATGAAGAGAGACATTGCTCGATTTGTTGTCGAATGTGATGTTTGTCGTCGCATTAAGGCAGAACATCAAAGACCTGCTGGCACTCTTCAACCTTTGCCTATTCCAGAGTGGAAATGGGACAAAGTCAGTATGGATTTCATCACTGGCTTTCCAAAAACCCAGAAAGGAAATGATTCCATCTTTGTTGTGGTGGATAGACTTTCCAAAGATGCACACTTCCTTCCAGTTCGCGAGTCTATAACTTCTAGCCAGTTAGCGGACTTGTATGTCTCTAGAATTGTGTCTCTTCACGGAGTTCCTCTGGAAATCAATTTTGACCGTGGTAGCCTTTTCACCTCTAGATTTTGGGGAAGCTTTCAGAATGCTATGGGAACTCATCTCTCCTTTAGTACAGCTTTCCATCCTCAGTCTAGCGGTCAAATTGAAAGGGTTAATCAAATTCTTGAAGACATGCTCAGAGCTTGTGTTATCTCATTCGGAAAGAATTGGGAGAAGTCTCTTCCATTTTCCGAATTTGCTTATAACAACAGTTTCCAATCTAGTCTGAACATGGCTCCTTTTGAACTCCTCTATGGACGAAGATGTCGAACACACCTAAACTGGTCAGAAACCGGTGAAAGTCAATTCTTTGGACCGGATATGATCATGGAAGCAGAAGAGCAAGTTCACATTGTTCGTGATCAATTGAAAACAGCCCAGTATCGTCAGAAAAGCTACTATGATCGTCATCATAGGCAAGAAAGCTACAATCTGGATGAGAAGGCTTACCTTCGGGTTACTCCTCTGAAGGGAACCCAACGATTCGGTATCAAAGGCAAGTTGGCCCCACGTTACATTGGACCTTTCCGCATTCTTGCTAAACGTGGAGAAGTTGCCTACCAACTTGAACTACCCCCACACCTTTCCCGAGTACATGATGTATTCCATGTGTCACAACTCAGGCGTTGCTTCAAGGACCCCATCCGCGAAGTCAACCATGAAACGCTTGATCTCCAAGATGACCTTTCTTATCGAGAATACCCCGTTCGTATTCTTGATTCAGCAGAGCGTTTCACTAGTCGTCAGAAGATCAAGTTCCTCAAAGTGCAATGGTCACACCACTCTGAGAGAGAAGCCACGTGGGAAAGAGAAGACCGTCTCAGTGCCGAGTACCCCTCCTTCCTCCCGCAGACTTCTGAATCTCGGGACGAGATTCTTTTGAGTGGGGGCGAGTTGTCACAACCCCAAGTTAGGTATGTGCTAGAATAGCAAGTCACTTTGCATCATGATAAAAATTTCAAAAGAAATTGAAATGGGAGAGAAAAACCCCCCAGATGAATTTAATTCAAATGGCCAGAGAAAAAGTTGCTCCAAATATTCCTTTTGCAATTTTGAAAAGTCTCATAAATAAGTGTGATCACATATAAAGTGATTTTGATTCAAACCCATGCTCATAGATTTTTCAAATATTCAAACAGGAGCATGGAATTAAATTTAAACCCCTATTTGAATTAAAGTTCAAATTATTTGAATTTTAAAAATGTCCAAACTTTATAAGTGGCTAGCTATATATATTTTGAGGCCATATAAAAATTTGGGGCATTTAATAAATAAAATGCCTAGCTATTTTATTTAGCAAGGCACAACAAATAACAGAAATAAAACAGAAAGAAAAGGAGCCAAGAGCAAAAGGCTTACCTGGGCAAAGAGGCCCAACTTAACGAGGCAGCCCAGCCCAGGGGCACGCCTGTCTTCTTCCTTGCGCCAGCCAGGCTGCTGCCGCCGAGGCGAGCATGCCGGCGACGCCCTGGCCACCTCCTGCTTCCCTCTCTCCTCACATGCACGCCGTGGCAACGCTGGAGAGCCCGCACACCTTTTTCCCCCTCTGGATTCGTGGTCTTCTTCTCTCCCGCAAGATCCCGTGCAAGCCCGAGACGACCACCTCGCCGCCGTCGTGCCCGCACGCGGCCACTGTGCTCCTCACGCCGCCGCACCTTGTCCAGACGCTTCGAAGGCGTCGACTCCTCCGATCCCCGCCCTCAATAGAAGGTTAGCGCCACCGAGGACGACGCCCCCTTCAAGGATCCGCCGCCGGCCGCCAAGGAGGAAACCTCCAATTACTCCGTCGTCGAGCTCTGCGCGGACCCACCGTCTTCTCCATCAAAACCAGGGTGAGCAGAGCTCTCGTTTGCCCCCATCCCCGCCTCCTCCCATGCCCTCTTGCGTGATTCCGGCGAGGAAAGTGTCCGGCACGCCGCGCTCGTCGTCGTCACCGCGCTCCCAAGCCTCCCCTTGAACCCCCGATGGCGCTGCTAGATGCGCACGAGCCCCATCTCCATGTAGCTGGTCTCAACGGGCAAAACGGTGCCCGGAAACCCCTAACCCGTGCAGCTCCGCGGCGGTCTTGGTCGCCGCCAGTGAGCGGTGACGTGTCCGGTGGGTTAAGGTTAAACCCACACCTAATTACCCCCCCCCCTAGCAGAGGCTGACAGTGGGCCCTACCACTAAATTAAACCCCCTGTTTAAACTAACCGCAGGGATTAACCCCCCCTCTCAATGACAGGAGGGCTCCACTGGCAGGGTTGACTGGTCACCCCCCCCCCATGTCATGCTGATGTGGTGCTGACACAATAAATCGATAAATGATTTAATAATAATTCAGAAAAATTCCAGAAAATGCTTTAAACTTTAGAAAATCATAACTAATTCATTTTAACTCCAAATTGGACAAATAATATGTCTAAAATTATCAAAAAAATGCAAGGATTGTGAAGATGAAACTTGTTTCTATGTTTGACCATTTTAAAATGGGTGAACAGTAGAAAACATGCATATGGCATTCTTTTGAATTCAAATTTGGAGTGAATTTGCAAAACCTTTGCAATACACTTCATTTAAATGGAAACCCTCACACATCAGAAGCATATACATCAAGTTTCAACCTTCAACCATGTGATTGTGCATTGTATTTATATTTCTTCCTTGTTTGTTGTTTGTCGAGTAGAAATGGAACCGGAACAGGAGGCTGCCCCCTTCATTGAAGACCCCGATACTGAACCTCGTCAGCAAGGCAAGAAAACCCCCATTGATCATGTCGATAAAATCCCAATTCCCTCTTAGTATCGCATATGCATTGTTTAGGATGATTACCATGATAACGTTTCTACCGCATAGTTGAACCCATATCCTTTGCATGACCTATCATCTTGTCACAGTAGTAAGCAAACCACAATCCTAGCAGATGTAGAAGTTGGTTGATATCATGTGGCCCCTGCAACTGTTACTGCTTATTGCATGCTTAGAGTTACAATGAGGTTACTCTTTTGTGAGTCGGGATGGTAGTGATCATGTTGATGATGGTGGAAATGTGTTGGTGAGTCTACCCTAATACAAGGTGAACGATGAGAGGCTGTGTAGGAGTACACAGTGGGTTGTCTCGTTGAACACCACCTTAAGTCCGAGTTCTGGTGTGGTGATCCAAGAAGAAGAGTACAACCACACATTGGGCTCACTGACCCCTCTCATCCTGGTACCTCACCCCGTTCGAACCCCAGAAGTCGCAGTAGTTCGGAGTTCTGGTAGGGCTGTGGCACGGTCTGCGAAGTGGATGAACGGCTTTTCAAGACCGTCTTGGGACCCTGCACACACCGTTTGAGGTTGTACTGGAACCTCGGCCGGACTTCCATACGGATCCCCACAGATAGGCGACTCTCTGGACTAGAACGGAGTTGTGGGCGAAGTGTTGTGGTGAACATCCTCGCCGACACCCCTTGAATGGTGTCGAGGCCAAAGGCGGTAACTGATGGTCATGTGTGTGTAGAGGTACACCCCTGCAGGATTAACAAAACTATGTGAATAGCCGCGTCCGCGGTTAAGGACTGCTTGGAAAGCTGTGCTTGATTATTAGACAACTTGAACTGGATACTTATAAAACTTGCAAAGATAGGCGTGAGTGCTATGGCGTGCTTTCTCATGGGGAAGTCGAGGAAGGCACCATAGTAGTGTAATTGGTTGGAGATGTAGTGGACTCGTGTATGCTTCTTACCTCAAGTCTGGTACTCATAGTTCAGGACTAGCCAAGTCAAAGCTGGCACTTCTGCTTTTGAACCCCACCTCCCTTTACCTTGACACATGTGCATGAGTAGTATAGTTCCTACGTAAGTCTTGCTGAGTACGACTTTGTACTCAGGTTCGCTTATTCTATATTTTAGATGAACCCACTGACCCCGAAGGTGGATTCTTCCTAGAGGTCGACGACGGATCAAGCTAGTGTAGTCCCAGTCAGACGACTGGTCCCTCGTGGAAGGGCTTGTTTATAGATAAGGCTTCTCTAAGCCATTTGTTAAACTTGTCTGTACTCAGACCTACTTTGCTTCCGCATGTTTGATGTAATGTTGGATCACGGTCTCGTGATCTCTGTGTGCACTCTGTAAGAGTTATCTATAAAGTGGTACACTTTGTAGAGAATTTCAATGATACATACTATTCATACTAGACATGTGTGCTGTGTGTATGATCATAACATGCATGTCTTAGTATGGGTTTTCGAGACCTTAGTTGTGATCTGGCTGGCGGTCTTTTATACACCAAGTGGCCCTTAGATGTGCGCACCTTGGGGCATCGCGATGCGATTGCTTGTGACTCCGTCATGTGCACCCTTTGATGTATGATCGAGCCCGCCCTAGACCCCGACTAAGTGATCGGGCTGGAGTAAGTCTATGTAAGGGTTATAATACAATCGATAGTATGGTTGAGGCGACTTGTCTATGAGTATGGGAGTTCACCATCCATATCATTTAGACTTGTGTGCGTACGATGAGGACCCATCTCAGTTGATCATCCGGCCTGGATGGGATGCCCCTCACGTTCGATGCTTTCTGAGAACATTTTGTGCTTGGCCTTGTCTGCTTAGACAAGTGGGTATGGTTCTCGGCTCTCCATATGATTGTGTTGTAGCGAGTCTTGCATACGCATATTCCGGGTCTCGACAGGACTTCGGCGTATCGGATAGCCTCGGTGGGGCACTCCCTGACAAGGTGTAGGGTAACAGTAGTGCAACCCCTGCATGGGATGATAATCTATTCGAATAGCCGTGTCCACGATAACAGGACGCTTTATGCTGAATCCATACTCTACTACTGCAAACTACTACTACTAAACTGATTGGTTCCGGGTTTTATTCCTCGCAGGGAAGTCGAGGAAGTACTATCGGAGGCATTGATGATTGTAATCTAATAAAACTTACTATTATACAATGCTGCATCAACTTCTGCTGCATTGTTACTTTATGCTTTAATCGAACTGTTGGCTATTCTCTTCTCATGCTCTAAGACTCGTCGGAAGATGCTAGTCTTCGATAGGCCTAGCTTCTCATCCTTATTCTGACTTTCTACCTTGCAGCCCACTATATATAGCCTCCCTTTTCCATTTGATACAAATGAATAAATGCTTAGTAGCGGACGTAAGACTCGCGGGTATGCTAGATACTCACCCTTGCTATATTTCCCCCTTTTTGTTTTCCCTGATCGGACGCTGAAGACGACGTTGGAGCCTTGGAGTCCAGGAGCAGGAGATCCCCGATGCCGATCAACGCAACATGAAAATCCCCGATGCCTTCTACGACATGGAGATCCCTGACAACCAGGAGTAGTTTGGAGGTTCCCTGGCAGGAGGCCTCGCCTTTTCGATCGTTGTTGTTTTTGTTCTCGCCTTCTTGTGACGCCCCCAAAATCAACCCGTGTACAGTAATCGTACATGCAAGGTACACGATCGAGATCAGGGACTCACGGTGAGATATCACAACAAAACTCTACAAATAAAATAATACAAGCTGTTTAATACAAGCCAGGGGCCACGAGGGCTCGAATACAACAGCTCGAGAACACAAAGTTAGCGAAAGCAATAGTATCTGAGTACAAACACAAAATACAAGGTTGCCTTAAGAAGGCTAGCACAAAATCAACACTCGATCGAAAAGGCAAGGCCTCCTGCTTGGGAACCTCCAAACTACTCCTGGTCAAAGGGGAACTCGACGTCCTAGAAGGCATCGGGGATCTTCACGTTGTGGTGGTCGGCATCGGGGAACTCCTGCTCCTGGACTCCAAGGCTCCAACGTCGACTGCAGCGGCCGATCAGGCAAAACAATAAAAGGGGAAAATAAAGCAGGTGAGTATCTAGCATACCCGCGAGTCTTACGTCCGCTACTAAGCATTATGCATTGTATCAACGGAAAGAAGAGGCTGTATATAGTGGACTGCAAGATAGAAATCAGAATAAGGGTAAGAAGCTAGGCTTATCGAAGACTAGCATCTTCCGACGATGTCTTGCAGCATGAGGTAAGAATCAGCCAACAGTTTATATAAAGCATAAAGTAACAATGCAGCAGAAGTTGCTGCAGCATTGTATAATAATAAGTTGTAATAATTAGCAATGCCTCCGAGTTCACCTCCTCGACATCCCAGCGAGGAAGAAAACTCGGAACCATATAGTTTAATAATAATAGTTTGTAGTGGTAAGATCCAGCTTCAGCATAAAGCGTCCTGTTACCGTGGACACGACTATTCGAATAGATTAATCTTCCCTGTAGGGGTGCACTTGTGTTACACTACACGCACGGATCTACAGGGTGGCGGGAACCTTGTTAGGGAACGCTCCACCGAGGCTATCTGACACTTCGTAGCCCATCTTTTAAACTCAACAGAGAGGCCATCCGCCGGTGTAAATCCTAAGTACGCCGGGCCTTGGACCCCAACCCGAACGTACTCCTGCATGGTGCGTGGCTGGCCGGTGAAGTTGAAGCAAATCCAAATAATACACCACCACGAGAGCAAATAAGACAACACCACTTCCCGGCAATCAGCCCGCAGTACTGCTGGCGTCTGAAGAGTCCTCGGACGACACTACGAACCAGAGGAGACCATAACTCGTAATTCCCACGGGTACGTAGTGCGTACATGGCATATAGCCAAATCAAGACATCCACTGAACCATTTAGCATTTTAATTAACCTGCGTGACAACCGTTATCGTTGCCTCGACTTAACTGACCCGCAGACAACGACAGCAGCCAGGACCACCAGTACATCGGTTCCTGCCCTGTCGTCCCACCAAGTCTCTGCGGTTACCAACAAGGTGAACCGTCTCCTTACCTTGTCTCGCGTGTGCTCCTGGAGGAGCTCGACTTTCGTGGTTTGGTAACTCTCGCGGCCAACGATTAGGGGCCAAGCACACCGGTACATTGGTCGTACCCTCCCCGTCGTCCCGTCGAAATACCACTCGCGGGCACCGTTGGGTCGCCCGACTTCTTACCTTTAAGGACACCAGTTGGTTCGAGTTCCTACCATTAAGTGAAACCAGGAGGTATCACCCTCGATGGCACACTTAAAGAGGTTTGATAGAGACATCAGCGGAATGAACTAAAGAGGTAAACCTCGTATCATCCCGGTGAAGCTACGCTACTGAGCCGACGAGAGTGAAATACGAGTCCATTCCACCCGTAAGTCAAACTCGAAGCGACTCGGCAGAGTCTCGCCGTTGTAGGTTCCCTAGGGCGTCTGCATTGATCCGTACCTGTTGCAGTTGTATATATTTTGTATCCGCGTCACTCCCCTGAGTGGCCACGGCCCGCTATCTAATCCTAGCTAACAATGCGCAGGGCTCACTGCTGAATATAATTTATAGATATAGCAGGCAGCATAGGATAAGGAAGGTACTTCAAGGGGTGAAAAAATCAGGCTATGCAATTGAATAGGATTGTAATCGAAGCAGCAGCAGTAACAATGCCTAGTGCAAGAAATGTACGGAAAGATAGGCGATATCTGGGGAAAAGAATGGCTCTGCTTGCCTGGAAGCTCGACGGTAGGGGTAGGGTCGTCGACGAAGTAGTCGTACTCAACAGCGGTGTAGTCGATGGCAGCAGCGGGGTCTACCAGAGATTAAGGGGGGGGTAAAGAAACAGTAAATACAAAGCAAGCATATACAAACAGATGCGTGACAGGACAGAGGAAATTCTAACGGTGTTCTAACGCAGTGCAATGCACGTTGCTCGGAGAGGAAATTCATCCGGGGATGAAATACCGGCTCCGGGTGATTACCGGACAGGGTGTCTGGAGGGGGGGAAGGATCAAGCCGGAGGTGTCGTGGGTATCGGACAAACATAAGGGGAGTGTATCCGTGCTAGTTGATCTATTATGAGAAACATTCGTGTTCGGAATAAATTCATCCGGGCACTCTAACAGTACCGGACAGTTTATCGGACAATCGGTCTGGAGGGGGGCGTTTCGATGTTCGTTGTGTTAGGGGGGTGGGATAGAAATACGGATAGCGTATTCGTATTCGTTAAATTTTTCTGATCAATTTTCATGTATAAACTTTTTGAATCTGAGTTACGGTTTAAAAGATATTGAATTTCTATTTTTTATTCAATTTAAAATAATTTCTGGAATTCTTTTAATTAATAAATCAACATTATCCAGAACATTATCCGCAACAGTGTCTGACATGTGGGACCCACATGTCATCCTCTGTTTATTTATCAAACATTTTAATAAATCAAAATAGGCACTGGGCCCACATGTCAGTGACTCATTTTAATAATTCATTTAAATTAAACTAATAACCCAGTGAGGCCCAGGTGTCATTGGCTGTGGGGGGGGGAATTAATCTAACAGTTATTAATTTAATCAAATGGCCTAGGGCCCACTGGTCATTCACATAGGGGGTGGGTTTATTATTAACAGGGGATTAGGCCCCTCTAATCAAATCCGGGGCTAGCCCACTGGCAGGGCACACACCACGGCCAGTGCTGCCGACGGCGAGCCCGACACGGCGGCGGTGAGCATATGCATGCCTTGGGGCACCAAATCGGGCGCGGGTGGAACCCATGTGAGCAGCGCGACGAGTCGCGTCGGGAGGTAGTCGTAGGGCGGCCGGAGTTCGCCGGAGCAGAGCTCACGCTTGAGCAAGGCGGCGACCAGAATCCGGCGAAGACAAAGGCGACGACCTAGCGCGCGAAATAGAGGGGGGCTAGCAGGATGGGGTCTGCGGCCCAGTACGAGCGTGTCTCTGCCACGAGCGCGTGCTGAAACGTACGGGAACGCGCATGTGACCAGGCATGGCGGCAACAGGAGCGTGGCTCCACGGCAAACGGCGAAGGAGGTGGAAAAGCAAAGAGAAAAAGGGGCGAGCGGGGCGGGGATCTCACGACGAGTAGCGTAGAGGGGGCAGCATGCTTGGGGGAGCACCGGACGCGGTGAATTTGTCGCTGGCGAGCGGCGGGGCTGCGGAGGGGGACTGCGGCGTGGCGCGGTGTGGAGGGGCTCCCGTCTTGATTCCCGCGGTGAGGTGGCATGGACGTCGACGGCGGTGCTTCCTGATATGGTGTCGCGGTCTGGGGTAGCCGGTGGCCGCGCGGGCACACGCCGGCGGTCGGCGGCAGCCTCGGTCCAGAAGAAAAGGATATGGAGGAGCTCGAGAGAGAGGAGGGGCAGGGGGCGCGGGGCTTGGGGTGCTCTTATCCACCCGAGGAGAGGGGGGAGCAGGTGAGATGGGGGAGAGGGAGCAGGTGGAGGCGGCCATGGCGCCCGTGCTCCCTGTCCATGGCGACAGGCGGGGTAGGTGGGGAGGGGAGGGAAAACAGGGGAGGGGGAGAGACAAGGGGCTGGGCCGGGGTGGGCCTTTGCCCTGGGCGTTAGTTAGGTCTTTTCATTTTCTTTTGTTTTTTTTGTTTCCTTTCTTTTATGTTGTAATTATTTTATTAGCTTTTATATTTTTGTAAAATGTGTAACATGTTCCATAATTAGCATTGCAAAGTATAGCAATACCACAAAAAAATTGGGGCAAAAATAAATCCATTAACCATTTGTTTTAATTTATTATATTGATGAAAAGGGATTTTGGCTACTGTTTTTTATTTGTTTGAATTATTTTGTAGCTTAACAAATTCCCAAAACCATATGGAAGTGATCCACTGGTTTTTAGGCCTTTTACAAAATTTCTTTCACAATTTTTAGTTCATTTAAATTTCCCACATGTTTATTAAAATTATCATGGCAACTTAATAATCCCCAAGCAATTATTTTATTTCATAATATTACTAAATCACTTTAATAAAATATCCATTGCTATTTTAACATGGCCCAAGTTTGCTAGGAATTTTATAAATAGATTCCATAGTGTTGGTTTAACTAAGATTTCCATTTCCATTTTAAATTTCATGGCAATTTTGGATAAGCCAACCCTATTTGGTTTCACAACTATCATGGACTTAGGATTATTCAAATGACTAAGGATGTTTTGGTTTAACCATTGGCAAGTGGGTTGATAATCTCCCAAAATTCTTTGAGCAAATCTATAGTCCACTCTAATTTAAAATTTTTATCAGGGTGAGCATCTGACAGAGCTATGATCAAAGGTGATCATGGTTTGATCATCAACAGTAATGATCACTAACAGTGGAATCACTGTAGTGATTACTGTTACTGATTCTGAGGGTGTTACAATTCTCCACCACTACAAAGAATTCTCGTCCCGAGAATTAAAAGTAGTGTAATGGGTAGAGTTTCGGTTTCGCCTTCTAACAAATCTCTTGGTTCTTGTTGTCCTACTCGAAGAATTTAATCCTTCATGTTGAGGTCTTCATCTCTTTGCATCGGTCCATCTCGATGGATTTTCATCCTTTCCTCGGGGCTTCATCACACTTACGAACAGGTTAAGGGATAAAGCTTAAGGGGGTCGGATCGATACAAGATCAATTAAATGGGGTTGCTCAAGGGTTTGGGGTACAAAGTCCTTCCGATTTTAACCTCAGGGAAGTACATCGTGAGAAGTTTTAAGCGGATAGGCACGTATTCGATGCCGATGACGGAAGATGAGAAAGGGGCCCCGATCATCACACACAATCACTGAGTCTGATATCGGACGGAATATCACAAGGTCGATGACAAGAGTCAGGTTTCGGTCCTGTGGAACTGTGGGTTATGGGCCCACAGAAGGTAAGAAGGGTGGCGATATTCCATGCGAGCACGATGCAAGGTTTGTCAGAGAAAAATTTGTCAACTATGTCGGCAACATCATCAGTGCCAAGGGCGAGGGACGAGGAGAACCATTTTCCTTCTCGTTAAGACGAGGCGGACCAATTGGCAAAGTTCTCGTCCATCGGTGGTCACCGAAAAGTCATCAACAATCGTAACTGGTTGTACAGACAAGGTAGCACACCAAAGTGTTTACATAAGCAGGGAATTTCACTGCTTAGATAAGATACATTACAAGAAAGGTTAAACAGACCAATGGAAAGGAAAAATGTGATGATACACAAGTATCAGGTGTATATCTTTCCCAAGGGAAAGCACATCACGATGTACACGACCAAGTTGTATTGGCAGAGAGTCAAGGGGGTTGTCGATGATAACACAAAGCATCGAGGGGCAAGGATGGTATTTCACACAATGAATCCAATCGACACATGGAAGAAGCCACGTAAGCTTAGTCGGATAATAATCCACCAAAGGTCGGGTGGTTCGCAAACAATCTGATGTGAGTATCGGCACTCAACCAGAAGGAGAAAAAATGCAAAGGCATCGGGTGATAGAAGCATCAGAATAATCTGATGCTTAAGTACAAAGGAATTATGACTTCCAGATCGGGGAGGTGTATGGTATTATCCATACATACTTAACGGTGGTAGGGCATTGCAATGGCGATGAACACGTAGGTTCTCGAGAATTTATCAGAGAATATCGTCGGAATCTTCAGGTGAAGCAAGCGATCATCTTGGGTGAAGGGATCTCCGGGTAGAGGTGACCACGAGATCCTAATGTCAGAGTTAGAAAATTTTCCTGAAAGGATAAGAGAGTAGAATCCCAGAGTAAAGGTACGGAGAAAAGGGTCCTAATACCACCCAATTTGCGACGTGGGCCGATAAGCCACACGACACTGTTAGTAAAGTAGTTTTGCAAATACTAGACTCGACTTCGACCGAGGAGTGGTTAGGGGCTTCTACAGGCAGTCGGTTCTGATACCAACTTGTGACGCCCCCAAAATCAACCCGTGTACAGTAATCATACACGCAAGGTACACGATCGAGATCAGGGACTCACGGTGAGATATCACAACACAACTCTACAAATAAAATAATACAAGCTGTTTAATACAAGCCAGGGGCCATGAGGGCTCGAATACAACAGCTCGAGAACACAAAGTTAGTGGAAGCAATAGTATCTGAGTACAGACACAAAATACAAGGTTGCATTAAGAAGGCTCGCACAAAATCAACACTCGATCGAAAAGGCAAGGCCTCCTGCTTGGGAACCTCCAAACTACTCCTGGTCAAAGGGGAACTCGACGTCCTAGAAGGCATCGGGGATCTTCACGTTGTGGTGGTCGGCATCGGGGAACTCCTGCTCCTGGACTCCAAGGCTCCAACGTCCATTGCAGCGGCCGATCAGGCAAAACAATAAAAGGGGAAAATAAAGCAGGTGAGTATCTAGCATACCCGTGAGTCTTACGTCCGCTACTAAGCATTATGCATTGTATCAACGGAAAGAAGAGGCTGTATATAGTGGACTGCAAGATAGAAATCAGAATAAGGGTAAGAAGCTAGGCCTATCGAAGACTAGCATCTTCCGACGATGTCTTGCAGCATGAGGTAAGAATCAGCCAACAGTTTATATAAAGCATAAAGTAACAATGCAGTAGAAGTTGCTGCAGCATTGTATAATAATAAGTTGTAATAACTAGCAATGCCTCCGAGTTCACCTCCTCCACATCCCAGCGAGGAAGAAAACTCGGAACCATACAGTTTAATAATAATAGTTTGTAGTGGTAAGATCCAGCTTCAGCATAAAGCGTCCTGTTACCGTGGACACGGCTATTCGAATAGATTAATCTTCCCTGCAGGGGTGCACTTGTGTTACACTACACGAATGGATCTCCAGGGTGGCGGGAACCTTGTTAGGGAACGCTCCACGGAGGCTATCCGACACTTCGTAGCCCATCTTTCAAACTCAACAGAGAGGCCATCCGCCGGTCTAAATCCTAAGTACGCCGGGACTTGGACCCCAACCCGAACGTACTCCTGCACGGTGCGTGGCTGGCCGGTGAAGTTGAAGAAAATCCAAATAAGACACCACCGCGCGAGCAAATAATACAACACCACTTCCCGGCAATCAGCCCGCAGTACTGCTGACGTCTGAAGAGTCCTCGGACGACACTACGAAGCAGAGGAGCCCATAACTCGTAATTCCCACGGGTAGGTAGTGCGTACATGGCATATAGCCAACTCAAGACATTCACTGAACCATTTAGCATTTTAATTAACCTGCGTGACAACCGTTATCGTTGCCTCGACTTAACTGACCCGCGGACAACGACAGCAGCCAGGACCACCAGTAGATGGGTGCCTGCCCTGTCGTCCCACCAAGTCTCTGCGGTTACCAACAAGGTGAACCGTCTCCTTACCTTGTCTCGCGTGTGCTCCTGGAGGAGCTCCACTTTCGTGGTTTGGTAACTCTCGCGGCCAACGATCAGGGGCCAAGCACACCGGTACACTGGTCGTACCCTCCCCGTCGTCCCGTCGCAATACCACTCGCGGGCACCGTTGGGTCGCCCGACTTCTTACCTTTAAGGACACCAGTTGGTTCGAGTTCCTACCATTAAGTGAAACCAGGAGGTATCACCCTCGATGGCACAATTTAAGAGGTTTGACAGAGACATCAGCGGAATGAACTAAAGAGGTAAACCTCGTATCATCCCGGTGAAGCTACGCTACTGAGCCGACGAGAGTGAAATACGAGTCCATTCCACCCGTAAGTCAAACTCGAAGCGACTCTGCAGAGTCTCGCCGTTGTAGGTTCCCTAGGCCGTCTGCATTGATCCGTACCTGTTGTAGTTGTATATATTTTGTATCCGTGTCACTCCCCTGAGTGGCCACGGCCCGCTATCTAATCCTAGCTAACAATGCGCAGGGCTCACTTCTGAATATAATATATAAATATAGCAGGCAGTATAGGATAAGGAAGGTACATCAAGGGGTGACAAAATCAGGCTATGCAATTGAATAGGATTGTAATCGTAGCAGTAGCAGTAACAATGCCTAGTGCAAGAAATGTACGGAAAGATAGGCGATATTTGGGGAAAATAATGGCACTACTTGCCTGGAAGCTCGACGGTAGGGGTAGGGTCGTCGACGAAGTAGTCGTACTCAACAGCGGTGTAGTCGATGGCAGCAGCGGGGTCTACCAGAGATTAAGGGGGGAAATAAACAGTAAATACAAAGCAAGCATATACAAACAGATGCGTGACAGGACAGAGGCAATGCTAACGGTGTTCTAACGCAGTGCAATGCACGTTGCTCGGAGCGGAAATTCATCCGGGGATGAAATACCGGCTCCGGGTGATTATCGGACAGGGTGTCCGGAGGGGGGGGGGAAGGATCAAGACGGAGGTGTCGTGGGTACCGGACAAACATAAGGGGGGTGTATCCGTGCTAGTTGATCTATTCTGAGAAACATTCGTGTTCGGAATAAATTCATCCGGGCACTCTAACAGTACCGGACAGTTTATCAGACAGTCGGTCCGGAGGGGGACGGTTCGATGTTCGTTGTGTTAGGGGGGTGGGATAGACATACAGATAGCGTATTCATATTCGTTATATTTTTCTGATCAATTTTCATGTATAACTTTTTGAATCTGAGTTACGGTTTAAAAGATATTGAATTTCTAATTTTTATTCAATTTAAAATAATTTCTGGAATTCTTTTAATTAATAAATAAACATTATCCGGAACATTATCTACAACAGTGTCTGACATGTCGGACCCACATGTCAGCCTCTGTTTATTTATAAAACATTTTAATAAATCAAAATAGGCACTGGGCCCACATGTCAGTGACTCATTTTAATAATTCATTTAAATTAAACTAATAACCCAGTGGGGCCCAGGTGTCATTGGATGTGGGGGGGAATTAATCTAACAGTTATTAATTTAATCTAATGGCCTAGGGCCCACTGGTCATTCACATAGGGGGTGGGTTTATTATTAACAGGGGATTAGGCCCCTCTAATCAAATCCGGGGCTGGCCCACGTGCAGGGCACACACCATGGCCAGTGTTGCCGACGGCGAGCCCGACACGGCGGCGGTGAGCATGTGCACGCCGTGGGGCACCAAATCGGGCTCGGGTGGAACCCATGTGAGCAGCGCGACAAGCCGCGTCGGGAGGTAGTCGTAGGGCGGCCGGAGTTGGCCGGAGCAGAGCTCACGATTGAGCACGGCGGCGACCAGAATCCGGCGAAGACAAAGGCAACAACCTAGCGTGCGAAATAGAGGGGGGCTAGCAGGATGGGGTCTACGGCCCAGTACGAGCGTGTCTGTGCCACGAGCGGGTGCTGAAACGTACGGGGACGCGCATCTGACCAGGCATGGCGGCGGTCGGAGTGTCGCTCCACGGCAAACGGAGAAGGAGGTGGATAAGCAAAGGGAAAAAAGGGGCGAGCGGGGCGGGGAGCTCACAACGAGTAGCGTAGAGGGGGAAGCGTTCTTGGGGGAGCACCGGACGCGGCGAATTTGTCGCTGGCGAGCGGCGGGGCTGCGGAGGGGAACTGTGGCGTGGCGCGGTGCAGAGGGGCTCCCGGCTTGATTCCCGCGGCGAGGTGGCATGGACGTCGACGGCGGTGCTTCCTGACACCGTGGCACGGGCTGGGGTAGCCGGTGGCCGCGCGGGCGCACGTCGGCGGTCGGCGGCAGCCTCGGTCCAGAAGAAAAGGAGACGGAGGAGCTCGAGGGAGAGGGGAATGGAGGAGGGGCAGGGGGCGCGGGGCTTGGGGTGCTCTTATCCACCCGAGGAGAGGGGGGAGCAGGTGAGATGGGGGAGAGGGAGAAGGTGGAGGGGGCCATGGCGCCCGTGCTACCTGTCCATGGCGACAGGCGGGGTAGGTGGGGAGGGGAGGGTAAACAGGGGAGGGGGAGAGAGAAGGGGCTGGGCCGGGGTGGGCCTTTTCCCTGGGCGCTAGTTAGGTCTTTTCATTTTCTTTTTTTTTGTTTCCTTTCTTTTCTGTTGTAATTATTTTATTAGCTTTTATATTTTTGTAAAATGTGTAACATGTTCCATAATTAGCATTGCAAAGTATAGCAATACCACACAAAAAGATTGGGGCAAAAATAAATCCATGAACCATTTGTTTTAATTTATTCTATTGATGAAAAGGGATTTGGGCTACTGTTTTTATTTGTTTGAATTATTTTGTAGCTTAACAAATTCCCAAAACCATATGGAAGTGATCCACTGATTTTTAGGCCTTTTACAAAATTGCTTTCACAATTTTTAGTTCATTTAAATTTCCCACATGTTTATTAAAATTATCATGGCAACTTAATAATCCCCAAGCAATTATTTTATTTCATAATATTACTAAATCACTTTAATAAAATATCCATTGCTATTTTAACATGGCCCAAGTTTGCTAGGCATTTTATAAATAGATTCCACAGTGTTGGTTTAACTAAGATTTCCATTTCCATTTTAAATTTCATGGAAATTTTGGATAAGCCAACCCTATTTGGTTTCACAACAATCATGGACTTAGGATTATTCAAATGACTAAGGATGTTTTGGTTTAACCATTTGCAAGTGGGTTGATAATCTCCCAAAATTCTTGGAGAAAATCCATAGTCCACTCTAATTTGAAAATTTTATTAGGGTGAGAATCTGACAGAGCTATGATCAAAGGTGATCATGGCTTGATCATCAACAGTAATGATCACTAACAGTGGAATCACTGTAGTGATTACTGTTACTGATTCTGAGGGTGTTACACTTCTTAAGGAAGATCATGTGTACCTTGTGTCTGTACTCAAATACTATTTCTTCCGCAAACTTTGTTCTCTCGAGATGTTGTATTCGAGCCCTCGTGGCCCCTGGCTTGTATTAAACAGCTTGTATTATTTTATTTGTAGAGTTGTGTCGTGATATCTTACCGTGAGTCCCTGATCTCGATCGTGTACCTTGCGTGTATTATTACTGTACACGGCTTGATTATTGGGGCGTCACAGCGTACCCGCCCATGCTTTTGAGCCTCTTCCTTTCTTTGTAGCATAGTTAGCATTGGTTTGCGCCCGTAATCCTGTCAATTGCCCAGCTGTAATTTTTTTACCTCGCATAGCAGTTTTATCGTATTTTGGGAGAGAGACATCACTAGTGAACATCATGGGACCCCGGTCCATATTTCCACCATTGTTTACACCCTCAATTTACCTCCTTCTTTTACTTTCTAGTTGTAGCTATCACTATCTTTTATCTATTGTGTTGATCCTTTGTAAACGGCAAGGCCGAAGAGATTGACAACCTCTCTGTACTCGTTGGGAGCAAAGTTATTTGTTGTATGTGCAGGTCCAGGTTAAGGGAGCAATATCTGTCAAACGGCGTGTTGCTTGCTTCACCACCTACTTGTCGACCTTGGGGTCCTACTGGTCGATCTCAACCTTGGTATCTTTGCCAAGGGAAATTTGCTGATGTGCTACATCTCAACCTTCCACTTGGGGTACCAACGAGGAGTTAGCATCAAGTAGTTTCTGGCGCCGTTACCGGGGACTCCAATCTTCAAGATAGGGGAGTTGCACACTATCTTTTACCTTTGCTTTTTAGTCTTGTTAGTTTACCTTTTAGTTCTTGTTTTAGTGTCCTTTATTAAAAATCACAAATTTTTTGCTTTTCTTGCTTGCTGCTACTATGGGTTCCACTGAAAACACCAAGTTGTGTGACTCCTATTGCTACACCTGCAACTTCAGCTACCTCTTATGAAATTAAACCTGCTTTGTTAAACCTTGTTGTGAGAGATCAATTCTCTGGTGCTGGAGATGATGTTGCTTTACACTTGAATAATTTTGTTGAGCTTTGTGCTATGAAAAAGTATAAAGAAGTAGAAGGTGATATTGTTAGGCTTAAGCTTTTTTCCTTTCTCTTTGAGGGAAGGAGCTAAAATTTGGTTTCAATCCTTGCCTAGGAATAGCATAGATTCTTGGGATAAGTGCAAAGATGCTTTTATTGGGAAGTACTACCCACCTGCTAAAATTATCCAATTGAGGGGTAACATTATGAGTTTTAAGCAATTGGATAATGAACACGTTGCCCAGCTTGGGAACGGATGAAATATCTTGTTAAGAAATTCCTTACACATGGTTTGACTACTTGGATGGTTATCCATACTTTTTATGCAGACTTGTACTTTACCTCGCAGAACCTGTTAGATTCGGCCGCGGGAGGAACCTTTATGTCAACAACACTTGGTGCTGCCACAAAACTACTAGATGAGATGATGACCAACTATTCCCAATGGCACACCGAACGAGCTCCAACAGGTAGGAAGGTAAACTCTGTCGAGGATATTTCCTCCCTAAATGAAAAAGTTGACTTAATTATGTCTCTACTTACCAAGCAACCTCCTATTGATCCTCATGATGTTCATTTAAATTCTTTGGTTGCTGATACGTCCCAAACGTATCTATAATTTCTGCTTGCTCCATGCATGTTTTGTGTGACTTTGCCATGTTTTGCTTGAAATTTCATACACTTTTGAGCATATTTGGACTAATCTATTAACCCAGTGCACCCAGCAGGCAGTTGTTGTTTTCTGCTGTTTTTGTATTTCAGGTTTTCCGGCCATTAAAAGTGCTCCTAAAAATCCAGAAAAATTAGATAAAAAATCAGCGACCCGGAAGCTTCCGGAGTCACCAAGGTAGCGGAGGGGGGCCACCACAGGGACTCCAGAAGGGTGGAAACCCCTAATATCGATCTCTTTTCCGCGAACTCGCCTCTGTACCGCCGCCGCCGCCATTTCAAGATCGGGGTTGCCTGGAGAAGCTGCCCCGGCACCCGGCCGGGAGGAGGAACACCCTCCGGGAGACCATCCATAGCCATGGACACCTCCCGGATGTGCCGTGAGTAGTCCCCCTTGGACCATGGGTCCATGACCAGTAGCTATGTGATGTACCTCTCCCCTCTTTGTGCTTCCACTTTCGAGACCTCGTGAGCTGCTTCACATGATCAAGGCACTTTTGTAATTTCTGCTGTTGCTATGCTGAGTTTGCTGGGATCTGATGGATTATGAGACTATGTTCAGATTGTGATGAGTAATATATTTGGTTCTTCTCTTTTTTATTTTGTTCTTGAGTAAATTCTTGCATGTTCTCCGTTGCAGTATTTTGCTTTGGCCAAGTAGTTTGCTTGCAACTCCAAGAGGGAGGGTTATGCTTGATTGTGGGTTTAGCCCCCTGATGTCTAGCTTGAGTGACAGAAACATGAGACTAGGGGATGTGCTGTTGCCACCAGGGATAAAACAACGGTGCTTGTACCCGCGGGTGCAAGGATTGTTTACTTTACGCAAAGTTCTTTTAATGCAGTTGTATGTTGCTTTGAGTTTACACTTTGGGTGGGATTCACAACTTAATACCAGCGAGATGTTCTGGATAGATATCTCAAGGTGGATGATTCGTAGTAGATGCAGTTGGATTTCGGTCTACTTACCTTGGCGTACTGCCCATTGCTTTTGAGACCTTCCTTTCTTTGCATCATAGTTAGCATTGCGGTGCCTTCATAATTCTGTCAATTGCCCAGCTGTGATTTGTTTACCTCGCTAGCACTTTTATCGTCTTTTGGGAGAGAGACATCACTAGTGAAAATCACGGGACCCCGGTCCATCTTCACATCATTGTTTACACCCTTAGTTTACTTTCAGTCTTTACTTTCAGTCCCACTTTTATCTCTTGCGTTGATGTAAACAGCAAGGCCGGAGGAATTGACAACTCCTCTGTACTCATTGGGAGCAAAGCTATTTGTATCTGTGTGCAAGTACAGGTGAAGCTAGAAACCTCGGCGCCATTGTTCACTTTACCACCTAATTGTATCCTTCGGAGTCCTACAGGAGACAAACCTTGGTATCTTTTCCAAGGGAAAACTTGCCGCTGCACTATATCTCACCCTGCACTTGGGGTAACCAACGAGGCTTGAAGAGTATTAACACTCTCTTTCCATCAGCAAGTTTTCTGGCGTAGTTGCCGGGGACTCCAGTCTACAAGATAGGGGATTTTCACACTATCTTTTATCTTTGCTTTTTAGTCTTGTTAGTTTACCTTTCAATTTTTACTTTTGTGTTCCTTACCAAAAATACCAAAAATACCTGCTGCTACTATGGGTTCCAATGAAAAGACCAAGTTGTGTGACTTTACTAGTCACAACAACAGTAAATTTATCTGCACTTCTATTGCTCCACCTGCCACTTTAGCACCTTCTTATGAAATTAAACCTGCTCTGCTTAATCTTGTTATGAAATATCAATTCTCAGGTGCTGGAGAGGACGTTGCCTTGCACTTAAACAATTTTATCGAGCTCTGTGATATGCAAAATTACAAGGAAGTGGATGGAGACATCGTCAAGCTGAAGCTTTTTCCTTTCTCTTTGAGAGGAAGAGCCAAGGAGTGGCTGCAATCCTTACCCAAGAACAATATCGATTCTTGGAGTAAATGCAAAGATGCTTTTATAGGGAAGTACTATACCCCTGCTAAAATTATTCAATTGAGGAGTAACATTATGAATTTCAGGCAATTGGATAATGAACACGTTGCCCAGGCATGGGAACGTATGAAGACGCTTGTCAAGAACTGCCCCACACATGGACTGACTACCTGGATGGTTATCCAGACTTTTTATGCAGGCTTGAACTTTACCTCGCGGAACCTGTTAGATTCGGCCGCGGGAGAAACTTTTATGTCAACCACACTTGGTGCTGCCACAAAGCTACTTGATGAGATGATGCTGAACTACTCTCAGTGGCACACCGAAAGATCTCCAACTGGTAAGAAGGTAAATTCTGTCGAGGAGGTCTCCTCTCTAAATGAAAAGGTTGACCTTATCATGTCTCTGCTTACCAAGCAAG
The DNA here is from genome assembly GCA_950022295.1 of Bromus sterilis. NCBI lineage: Eukaryota > Viridiplantae > Streptophyta > Magnoliopsida > Poales > Poaceae > Bromus > Bromus sterilis. Next base: position 285,248,828 of record OX465597.1, read on the forward strand.
CTCCTATTGATCCTCAAGATGTTCCTTTAAATTCTTTGGTTTCTCAAGAGTAAGTAGATGTGAACTTTGTCTCTAGAAACAACTTCAAAAATAATTCTTATAAGAGTAATTTTGGTAGCAACAACTATGGGAACAACAACACTTATCCTAGCACCAAAAACTCCACCTTTGAACTAGAGACCTTGATCAAAGACTTTATCACTACCCAAAAAGCCTTCAACAAGAGTGTGGAAGAGAAATTAGATAAATTAGATATCCTCTCTTCGAAGGTAGACAACATAGCCCATGATGTAGAGATGCTGAAGATTAGAACTGTAACGACCCGATTCACTAAACAATCCAAGTCTCTGTGCATTCTGTGCTAGTCCCGGGATAAATAGCTAGCACACACAGTACATGATGTAATATCAAGAATAAACCACATGTCATATATATATTATCGAAGATCCAGTGTTACAATATAGCATACCTGCATAGCTCAAGGCTAGCTTACAAATAAAATACAGCGGAAAATAATATAAGCTTTGTGGCGTCCATCAACTCCACCGGCAAGTTGAGTATAGACATCGTAACCCTACATCGTACCACTTAATCGTCGTATATAATCCTGCCACACCGAAGGTTACAGCCTGACAACGGGTCAGTACATTTGAATGTACGGCAAGTCACACGAAAAAGTATATAACAGACCTACATCGACATGCAAGGATAAGTCAAAGGAAAGGCTTATGGTTTTATTTTTAGAAAGCTGACTTTTCCCTCACATACTACAACTAATCAAATTTTAATTTATCTTGCTAGTCCTAAGTATGGTTGAATCGGGCTACACCAATTCCAACCATCCCTTTATTAAAAGTTCCCACTCAAATTCTTATTAAGGTGAATTATCTGTCAAGACCATCCAACAACAATAATGCCCAGTTGCTCAAAGTTGTCCGTAACCGTGGACACGGCTAATCATGATCAGTTTTTACACTCTGCAGAGGTTTGTACACTTTCCCCACTGGACTCAACCCAAAGATTGAGACATAGTCTTTCAGAAGAGGTTGCCTCCTCCCTTTGGTAGCCGGTAAACCTATCATATCTACATCAGCTAGCTACCAGGGCCAGGTTCCCCACAACTTACTCATCTAAGCCAGAGCCCATATAGCCAGTGGTTGTACATGGAAGCTACTAGTCACACTGTCTGTCCGATCTTTTTGAGCCTGGACGGTGCCCACTGCGTTCAGAGGGTAGTCACCATGACGCACCAAGTTCACCACCAAAACAACCATTCGGGAAGCATTTAGCCCTGGTCCCTCCTTAGACAAGGCACGAGCCCCAGGATGCATTCCCTGCCTGCCCAGAGGTGATTTCTATTTAAGTTTGCTAGTCAAGTCATTAATCCTCACAAAGCTCAATGATATACTCAACCCAATCCCCGTATACAAAGCATAGCAGTATATAACAACCACGATCCTAGGGCGACAATGAAAATACAAGGTCAGAACATATGGCTATCCTACTAGGTTTTAAAGCATAACTAATATATAGTCCTACAAATGCATAGAGTGATAACTTGCTACATGCATAATAAAAATATAGGTTGAAGTATGGTCAACGTGTAACTTGCCTTTTCCATTCGGTGAAGTTCTTCGCTCTCACGGTCCATTCAACTCTACTCGTCACACTCCGAGAAATCTATCGCAAACGAAGGAACTCGAATAAGAAATCACATCACAAGGCAAACAAAAGATCAACAAACAAACACAAAGGGTTTTAGCAACAAAAAAAAAGGTTTTGAAGGTTAAAGGTGTCGATGTGCTCGAAGGTGATCAGTGGAAGTGAACTCGAGAGAGTCAACAGTTAAAGATTCATCGGTAAGGAATTGTGATCATGGACATTATGAATTCAAGGTTAATATCATGCCCACATGAAAAGTGTATGAATCTTACCGATAACATGTCTCAAATGATCCGATATGCAAAAAGAATCACGTAAAACGGAATACTACAACACAAGTCATAGCAAGTTAAATTTGAATTGAATTTGAATTTAAACAGATCAAGAAACATTTGAATTTTTGTGTACACATGATATAGACAGGAAGTACATGACACGAGTGATCCAACGCAAAAAGAATCACTCGATTTGGATAAATGGTTTAAAAGATACGACCTCCGGAATTTGAATAAATTCAAATTCAAATATGTGCAAAAGTGTGGAAACTTAATTCTATAATAAACTACAAATCACTACGAGCGTGTAGGAAAAAAAAGCACAAAAAAGATACGACCGGAACGGTTCTAGGGTGCAAACTGTGAAAAGGACTCATACGTGAATAAAAAATAATTTTACCTCACGAACAGGCCCCTGGCCGCTACGGGACGAACGTTGTTCGTTTTAGAGCTTAACCAGTGAATGTTCGCCGAATAGAGGAAATCGGTTCTCTGGTTAACCGGCTAAACCATGGAAAACCGGACAAAACCGAACAATAACAAAAAAACCAGAAAACCCTAGATCTAACAAATCTGAGCCACCGGATTAGGATCCGACGGCTGGCACGACGAGGCTTACCGCGGCGGCAGCTCCGGCGAACTGCGCCATGGTCCTCTGGCGGCGGCTCCACGGTGGCGGGGCCGAGCGCGGCTGGGGCGATGGCCGCCGTCTGCTGTTGGCGGCGGCGACCGGCGACTGGCTTGGGAAGGCGATGCGGCGTCGCGGCGGTTGCCGGTGCTGCTCCGGCCGGGGAGGCGGCGTCGGGCGCGGGCGGCTAGGGCGGCGCTCCGGCGCGGGCGGCGCGGTCCGGCGAGACGCGCACGGCGGCGAGGTGCGGCGTCGGGGGAGGCGGCCGAGCGGGGCGCGACGGCTGGCCGGTGGCGGACTGTGGTGGCCGGCGAACCGGCTGCGGCGGCGGTTCCGAGCGGGGCCCGCGATTAGGGTTTCTTTTTTTTAGAAGAAGAAAAGAAAAAGAAAAAGAAAAGGAAATTTTTCTGGATTTCCATTTATAGGCAGAGGAAAAAAAAGGGTTTCGTCTTGGGCTCTAATTGTGCTCGTGGGCGAGGCGTAGTTGTGGGCCGGCCGGGCTACAGTTTTTTTTCTATTAAACCTCAAACTTCGAACAATTAAATAAAATCAACCGTAACTCCTAAAAATATGAAACAAAATCCTAAATTCTTCAAATAATACAAAGATATATTTATTTAATGAATACATTTTCCAAAAAGGGAAATAAAAATAAAAACATTTTCTAAATACTTTATTTAAATATAAAATATTTTTCATAAATCCAATAAATTATTAAAAATATTTTTATTTGGTCAAAAGCATTGACAAAGCATTTCTAAATAATAAAATATAAATTTTAAAAATTTCACACCAATAAATAATTTGGTAAAATAAAAATATCACAACGGAATATTTTTTTTCAACTCTTTCAAAATATTAAATAAATCATTTTAATGAAATAAAAACTCTCTTAGCATTATAAAATCCCTAAAATGATTTTAGAGTTATTTATAATACTCATAATAAATTTTAAAAACTTTAAAGTAGTATCTAAATATTTTCCAACTTTACTGAAAAGGGGATAAGTCATTTTATATCCTCTCAAACGAATTTCCTTGAGTTGAAAAATGTTTTGAATATTCAGAAGAATTCCAATAATGATTTAAAACATTTTCCAACCTTTTAACATTTTGAAGGAGTCATATTACCTTCGCTCATTTTGTTTTGTTGGTTTTCTTTTAAATAATAACTTCCAAAAACACCAAGTATGAATATTAGGGAAAGTCCTTTTATTCCCTCTCTTTTTAATATTCAATAAACTCCAAAAAGTTTTAAATCCTAGAGAATTCAAACATATCAAGCAAACAATCATTATCTATTTAATTTTATTAACATTCCAAAATTTAGCAAATTTTGGGATGTTACAAACTACCACCCTTAAAAGGAATCTCGTCCTCGAGATTCGAGAAGGCTAGAAAGAAAGGTTAGGGTTCGGGTCTTCATGACAGTCCCTCGATACACTGATGGTCTAGGGTGCTACCACCCTTAAAAGGAATGCGACGTGGTCTTCAAAATATTAATCCCTCGATGACATCCTTCGTACATTCCTCGTACTCCTTGGAGATCTTTAATCTTTAGCAACAGGGGAGTCTTCCGTATACTGAACCTTCATGGCTGACAGGTCAGGCGCCAATAGTAAGCAACTATCGATTTTCTCATGGTGGTCATCCAGAATACTTCTATGGGATACCTGCAGGAAATGGTCTTGGTCTATACTCACAGTATAACTTACTATTATTAACGATAATCTTATATAGGGTCAAACATCGTACCATTCTATGGTTCAGGCTTAACATCGTCGTCTCTGTACTATTGGTAAGTCACTCAAGATTTACTATCCCGCATAGCAAGAGCAAATAATAAGGGTAGTCGGCATGGTGATCAATCCATCCCGCACCCAAATCATTACCTTGTATATGGTTTAGCGAATCTCGCAATATAACACTCGGACATCCTCACAGGCATTGTAGAAAGTTCCTCTTGTTCATGAACTGGGTTCACATAAATCCATGGTTCTGCAAGCCAACCAAATCTCTATCGTTTCCTCACAACACTCAGGTTTGCGCAAACTGCTATAAAACGTGTACTAGTGGACTAAAACTTCTTCGAGGGTTCTTCCTTCAGCAAGATTGTGCTTTCTTGTTGTAAGATCCTGGCACACGGGGTTAACTCTGAACTTGGCATTGGTTGCATCATCTTTATTCTAATCTTGACATTAGCAGCCCTTGCAGTAACCTCTTCAGTGTAGGAATTGCGTTGAGGGGGAATAGAATGTAGAGAGAGAGATAGAGAGAGATAGGGAGAGATACCCATACAAACGTCACACTAGTTTTGAAAACATAAGTGTTGATGTGTAGCTGTCGGTAAAACCAAGAAATGACAGCTCACAAAAACGATCTAACGGTAGAAATCTTGAATCTTCCAGGTCTTCGGGTCTTCAATGACGGTAGCTTCAGTTTCACATTGTCGAAGCAATCTTCATATACTGTTGTCACTTGTCGAGTTATTCTCCCTGTTGATGTGTCTTCTTCAGTCTTGAAGCATACTAAATAGATGAGGGTCTAATGAAACGTAAACTTATTCTACTCGCATAGAAGAAACGCAAGAACAACACACAACATCAATCAAAACATAATAGGGTCAAAGGGAACAAGACAAAAATTAACAAAACAAACATGCCATAAAACATCTAGTTCATCCACAGCGAAAACATGCATCGATCCACAACTCCAACTAACATTACAAGGTAACATCGCACACTTAGTGCACATCTACGAATGTGTATCCTCCAATTACAAAGCATAAGCTTCAATATGTCGACGTCTTTGCTCCCATGTTCAAAACTTCTTTCTCTCCCTTCAATTCTGGACACATGTCGGCGTAATGTCCCATATTCCTGCACCGGAAACACTGAATCTGGCTAATGTCCTTTATCTTCTTCCTCATGGGTGCTTCCGTCAACTCCTGGATAACTTTCTTCATTCCTTATTTTTGATGTTGAAACACTTGTTGTGTCCGGATGAAAAATTTACACTGAGCGGGGTAATGATCACTTCCTTCACACATAAAACATGTGACTTGAGTAGTGGGACATTGCTCACCCCAGTGAATTTCTTCACAATAGGGGCATCCATCTTGGTGCCCTTCGTAGGAGTGTCCTGTTTCTCCGCAAATTGTGCAGGCATGGGGCCTCTTAAGGTTTACCGTCCTTTTCGTTGGGGTGACGAGGCGAGATCCCAACAAAATATTTGTAAAATATTTCCAAATAATCTTCTCTCTTGATTCGTTAATCGCCTGGTGCATTCTCCACCAAGTAGCAGCCTCTTCTACCAAGTACTTAACAGCATAGGGGACCATGTCCTCACTTCCAACCTTTTTACGCTCCATGTGTTCCTCCATACTATGAATCCATTGCTCCACCTTCAGTCTCGACATCGCCCCAGAAAAGGCGAGTCCTACTCCATACTCCATCTATTAAACCCATACAGCAAGGTTTAGGGCAAAACTATAACACCGACAAGACAACAACTAAAGAATACACCAAACATATGCACTCAAAAAAGAAAGAGGCAAAAACACCTACCTCAACAGCAACACCTAACAACAAACAATACAGTCAGAAAAGTCAAAACACACAAACAACACCAAGAGTAAGGTCATATGTGCAAGACATACGATATCATCATACTACGCGAAATTCGTTCATCTAACTTCACCTAAAAGGTGGTGGTCTGATTCTAAGATTCATCCTTCTCAGCTAAGCTGATCTTAAAGTTTCCTCTCGTAGTGTCAACTTATTTATCCTTATAGGGTATTCTTCTCGTTCTTGTGGTCATAACTTCAATTGATCCACGAGGTTGATGATCTACTTCTCAAAAAATCATATCTTCAGGGGCATAACCCACTCGGAGGGGTATTTACATTAACACAAGATAAGAAGTTTAGAAGATGAATAATAGATGAGAGATACTAGTGGAGAGAGTAAGTAATCAAAGAGTGATAAAATTATTTTTTTCCTATGGCTTTTCCTATCTATTTTCTAGGGTCATGACCTACAGTCAACATGGGCTATGATACCATCTGTAACGACCCGATTCACTAAAGAATCCATGTCTCTGTCCATTTTGTTCTAGTCCCTGGATCAATAGCTAGCACACACAGTACATGATGTAATATCAAGAATAAACCACATGTCATATATGTATTACATCGAAGATCCAGTGTTACAATATAGCATACCTGCATAGCTCAAGGCTAGCTTACAAATAAAATACAGCGGTAAACAATATAAGATTCGTGGCATCTATCAACTCCACCGGCAAGTTGAGTATAGACATCGTAACCCTACATCGTACCACTTACTCGTCGTATACAATCCTGCAACACCGAAGGTTACAGCCCGACAACGGGTCAGTACATTTGAATGTACGGCAAGTACACGAAAAAGTATATAACAGACCTACATCTACATGCAAGGATAAGTCAAAGGAAAGGCTTATGGTTTTATTTTGCAGAAAGCTGACTTTTCCCTTACATACTACAACCAATCAAATTTTAATTTATCTTGCTAGTCCTAAGTATGGTTGAATCGGGCTACACCAATTCCAACCATCCCTTTATTAAAAGTTCCCACTCAAATTCTTATTAAGGTGAATTATCTGTCAAGACCATCCAACAACAATAATGCCCAGTTGCTCAAAGTTTTCCGTAACCGTGGACACGGCTAATCATGATCAGTTTTTACACTCTGCAGAGGTTTGTACACTTTCCCCACTGGACTCAACCCAAAGATTGAGACATAGTCTTTTAGAAGAGGTTGCCTCCACCCTTTGGTAGCCGGTACACCTATCATATCTACATCAGCTAGCTACCAGGGCCAGGTTCCCCACAACTTACTCATCTAAGCCAGAGCCCATATAGCCAGTGGTTGTACATGGAAGCTACTAGTCACACTGTGTGTCCGGTCTTTTTAAGCCTGGACGTCGCCCACTGCGTTCAGAGGGTAGTCACCATGACGCACCCGGTTCACCACCAAAACAACCATTCGGGAAGCATTTAGCCCTGGACCCTCCTTAGACAAGGCACGAGCCCAGGATGCATTCCCTGCCCGCCCAGAGGTGATTTCTATTTAAGTTTGCTAGTCAAGTCATTAATCCTCACAAAGCTCAATGATATACTCAACCCAATCCCCTATACAAAGCATAGCAGCATATAACAACCACGATCCTAGGGCAACAATGAAAATACAAGGTCAGAACTTATGGCTATCCTACTAGGTTTTAAAGAATAACTAATATATAGTCCTACACATGCATAGAGTGATAACTTGCTACATGCATAATAAAAATATAGGTTGAAGTATGGTCAAAGTGTAACTTGCCTTTTCCATTCGGTGAAGTTCTTCGCTCTCACGGTCCAGTCAACTCTACTCGTCACACTCCGAGAAATCTATCTCAAACGAAGGAACTCGAATAAGCAATCACATCACAAGGCAAACAAAAGATCAACAAACAAACACAAAGGGTTTTAGCAACAAAACAAAAAGGTTTTGAAGGGTAAAGGTGTCGATGTGCTCGAAGGTGATCAGTGGAAGTGAACTCGAGAGAGTCAACAGTGAAAGATTCATCGGTAAGGAATTGTGATCATGGACATTATGAATTCAAGGTGAATATCATGCCCACATGAAAAGTGTATGAATCTTACCGATAACATGTCTCAAATGATCCGATATCCAAAAAGAATCACGTGAAACGGAATACTACAACATAGATCATAGAAAGTTCAAATTTGAATTGAATTTGAATTTAAACAGATCAAGAAACGTCTGAATTTTTGTGTACACATGATATAGACAGGAAGTACATGACACGAGTGATCCAACGCAAAAAGAATCACTCGATTTGGATCAATGGTTTAAAAGATAAGACCTCCAGAATTTGAATTTGAATTTGAATAAATTATAATTCAAATATGTGCAAAAGTGTGGAAACTTAATTCTATAATAAACTTCAGATCATTACAAGCGTGTAGGAAAAAAATCACATAATTCCGATACACGGTTTATTAGATACGACCGGAACGGTTCTAGGGTGCAAAGTGTGAAAAGGACTCATACTTGAATAAAAAATAATTTTACCTCACGAACAGGCCCCTGGCCGCTATGGGACGAACGTTGTTCGTTTTAGAGCTTAACCAGTGAATGTCCGCCGAATAGAGGAAATCGGTTCTCTGGTTAACCGGCTAAACCATGGAAAACCGGACAAAACCGAACAATAACACAAAAAACCAGAAAACACTAGATCTAACAAATCTGAGCCACCGGATTAGGATCCGACGGCTGGCACGACGAGCACGACTGGGGCGATGGCCGGCGTCTGCTGTTGGCCGCGGCGACCGGCGACTGGCGCGGGGAGGCGATGCGGCGTCGCGGCAATTACCGGTGCTGCTCCGGCCGGGGAGGCGGCGTCGGGCGCGGGCGGCTCGGGCGGCGCGGTCCGGCGAGACGCGCACGGCGGCGAGGTGCAGCGGCGGGGGAGGCGGCCGGGCGGGGCGCGACAGCTGGCCGGCGGCGCACTGCGGTGGCCGGCGAACCGGCGGCGGCGGCGGTTCCGAGCGGGGCCCGCGATTAGGGTTTCTTTTTTTAGAAGAAGAAAAGAAAAAGAAAAGGAAAATTTTCTGGATTTCCATTTATAGGCAGAGGAAAAAAAAACAAAAACGGGTTTCGTCTTCGACTCTAATTGTGCTCGTGGGCGAGGCGTAGTTGTGGGTCGGCTGGGCTACAATTTTTTTCCTATTAAACCTCAAACTTCATACAATTAAATAAAATCAACCGTACTCCGAAAAATATGAAACAAAATCCTAAATTCTTCAAATAATACAAAGAAATTTATTTAATGTATACATTTTCCAAAAAGGGAAATAAAAATAAAAACATTTTCTAAATACTTTATTTAAATATAAATTATTTTTCATAAATCAAATAAAATCCAATAAATTATTAAAAATATTTTTATTTGGTGAAAAGCATTGACAAACCATTTCTAAATAAGAAAACATAAATTTTAAAATTGTCACACCAATAAATAATTTGGTAAAATAAGAATATCCCATTGGAATATTTTTTTTTTCAACTCTTTTAAAATATTTAATAAATCATTTTAATGAAATAAAAACTCTCTTAGCATTATAAAATTCCTAAAATGATTTTAGAGTTATTTATAATACTCATAATAAATTTTAAAAACTTTAAAGTGGTATTTAAATATTTTCCAACTTTATTGAAAAGGGGATAAGTCATTTTATACCTCTTTAACGAATTTCCTTGAGTTGAAAATTTGTTTTGAATATTCAGAAGAATTCCAATAATGATTTAAAACATTTTCCAACCTTTTAACATGTTGAAGGAGTCATACTACCTTCTCTCATTTTGTTTTGTTGGTTTTATTTTAAATAATAAATTCCAAAAACACCAATTATGAATATTATGGAAAGTCCTTTTATTCCCTCTCTTTTTAATATTCAATAAACTCCAAAAAGTTTTAAATCCCACAGAAATCAAACACATCAAGCAAAAAATCATTATCTATTTAATTTTATTAACATTCCAAAATTTAGAAAATTTTAGGATGTTACAAGAACTTCTCCCCCCCCCCGGAGAGAGGAAGACCACTCCTATAAATGCCATCCAAGTCCAAATTAATGAAAACATTAGGATGTTGGGAAAATTAAAAGAGAGATGGGCCAGAGAAAAGGAGGAAGAAGAGAGAATTAAGAGCCTTCCTACCCACCACATAGTAGCCACTATCCAAGTAGTTGAGGATGTCCAAACTGTTAGCACCCATCACACCCCTAGTCCCACTAGACCTACCAATGGTGATGCTACCACCTCAACCATAGATGAAGAAACCTCTATGAACATAGATGCTTTCAAACAAGTGAGCCTAAATGATATCACTACCTCCTTGATAGATAGTAGTTACCTAGACTTTGACAACTACACTTTACCTGAAGTTATTGGTTTCCTACACAAGATGTCTAGAGACCCCCACACTAGCACACTTAATCTTGCCTTCACAGAGCATATTACCAATGATCTAATCAAAGTTAGGGAGGAGAAGCTTAGACTAGAAGCCTCCATACCTAGGAAGCTAGAAGATGGTTGGGATCCTATGATAAAAATCAAATTGAATAACTTCTCTTGTTATGCTCTTTGTGATGTTGGAGCAAGTATCTCTGTTATGCCCAAAAGAATGTATGATATGCTTGAATTGAAACCTGTTGATCCCTGTTCTTTTGGTGTTCGTCTTGTTGATTCTTCCGTAAAGAAGCCTTTGGGGAAGATCGAAGAAGTTCTTTTCATTGTCAATGACAATTATGTTCCCATTGATTTCACTATTATGGACATTGAGTGTGAGCCCTCTTGTCCAATTATTTTGGGACGTCCTTTTCTTCGCACAGTTGGTGCTCTTATTGACATGAAAGAAGGGAATATCAAATTCCAATTACCTCTCAAGAAAGTGATGGAACATTTCCCTAGGAAAAATATTAAGTTACCTTTTGAGTCCGTCACACGGGCTAGTTATTCTCTTGAAAAGACTTGATCTTCTGCTTTAAGCCTAGCTAATGGCTCTAAAGAAGCGCTTTCGGGAGGCAGCCCGCAACGAATTTAGGTTTTTCTTTTTGCTTTTCTTCTGTTCTTAGTGGTCTTGATGATTGTTACTACTGTAGAAACATCATTGTATCTTTACTTTTCAAGCTTTGTGCCAAGTTTAGCCTCATACGACAAGGGAAGTGAAAGTTATGACATGCTGTCCAGAAAACGGATTATGTCCTCGTGACTAGAAAAATCAGAAAAAATCCCAGTTCATCTTTTGGAGCTGAATTTTTTACACAGTGTTCCCTATACAATTACGAAACTTTCGTATGTTCTGAGTTTTTTTATTTGAGTTGCAGAAGTATCCCTAAAAAATTTGTTTCTACCTGCTGGTCTATTTTTCACAGATTCTGTCCTATTTTGCCTTTTCTTCGTTATGCAAACCTTAAGCTTGCTTTTTATTTGCAAAAACTTGTTGGAAATATTGAGAAACAGTAGCTCTTCAAGGTTAACTTTATTTCCAGTAGATAAAAATTATTTTATTATGGGTACTAACCTCGCTAATCAGATTATAATGAGTTATGTATGAAGGGAGTTTTCATGTGCGCGATGGAAGATGATGAAAGAAGATCTTGGAGTGTCAAACGCTCAAGCTTGGGGATGCCCATGTGCACCCCCAATAAATATTCAAGGAGACTCAAGCGTCTAAGCTTGGGGATGCCCCCGTGCATCCCCTTCTTCATCAACAATTATCAGTTCGTCCTTCGTTGCACTATATTTTTATCACTTCATGCGTTCTGTGCTATGCTTGGAGCGTCTTGCTCTTTACTTTTCTAGGTTTGTTTTTGCTTTGTTTGATGTAGTAACAAGTTAGACCCCAGCTTAATCTTTTGTGTGGGAGAGATACACGCTCCGCTTGAACTAGAACTCCTCATAGGATTTGCATGCTTATTCTTTTAGCTGTGAGTTGTTCTTTTTCTTTTCTTAGTTGTTGCTCTATTTAGTTGTAGTGCTTTAGTTTTTCTAGAGCTTTTCTTTTGTTTTAGGTTTAACTTTCTATAGGTTTCATGTTTTATCTTGTTAGAGAGTTTGCCTGTTGCACTGAGTTTTGTGTCTTGACTAGAAGTAGGTAGTTGAAGTTGTTGTTCTCTTTGTAGTAGTAACTTGCAATAGTTTTGAGGTATTGACTAGAGTAATGTTTGAACTTTTGGTGTCAAGAGCTCTAGCCTATTAGTGATAGTTCTCGTATTTTTGGAAATCCATGTGATTTTTGAAAACCAAAAACCCCTGTTGAGAACTCTAGCTACTAGATGGATCACTAACCTCTGGAGGGTTCGAATATTAGAATACACTCACGTACCATGAGTCGAGGATGCGCAAGGATAACGAAACCCCCATACACTCCTCCTCGGCGTACTTGTCTCTTTGTGAACGTCCTGATTAGATTGAGAGTTACCGATAATAAGTGCATGAGTTCTTCGGACTAATGTGAGTATTCGAAAGTTGACACTTCCACCCACCTACACTTTTTCTAGCCTCTTCGGTACCGTGCATTGCCCTTTCTCACCTTGAGAGTTGGTGCATACTTCGCCGGTGCATCCAAACCCTTGGCACGATACGCTCTTTCATCATAAGCCTCCTTATATCTTTCCTCAAAACAGCCACCATACCTACCTACGAGGCATTTCCATAGCCTTTCCGAGATACATTGCCATGCAACATCCACCTTCTCATGACTTGATCCTCATGTCATATATGCTACTTGCTTAATCGATGAGCCGCATGCTAGTTGGGCCTTGCCCTAATCATTGCTACATGAAGCGCTAGTATCATTGCATATCCTGCTATGCTGGCAGAGGCATACATTTGCATCATGATAGTTATATCTTCTTTATGTGAGTACCTTTGTAAAGTGTGAAAGATCTCCTATATTCTTGTAAAATATAGAGTGTTGCCCCTAAAGTAAGGAAAAGATCCCAAATAGGACAAAATCAAAAGATCCCAAAGAGGACAAATGAGAGTTAAATAGAAAGAGCCATTGAGGCCACCAAAAAAATACAAAAAAGAGAAAAAAGAGAAAAAGAAAAATAAAAAGAGAGAAGGGGGCAAACTACTATTCCTTTTGAGAAATCCACACTAGTAATTCATCCTCTATCCCTTGTACTCCATAGAGACCATCATCATGCATCTAGCTATGTGGGGAGCTTCACAATATAGAACTTGGCTTGTATATTCCAATGATGAGCCTCCTCAAACGAGCTCTAGGTCTTCTTGAGCAAGCAAGTTAGATGCACCCCCACTAGTTCCATTGGAGAGCTTTTAGCTCACATGTGCATCCGTTGTATGGCAATCCCTACTCCTCACATCATATCTATCATATGGCCTTCTCTCGCCTATGATTGTCCTCATTGATGTGAGCCTTTCACACACCTTTTTGTCTTCCTCCTCCACCTCTTCTTTCTGTTTCGCCTTTTAGGTGTCAACTTTCTTGCTCACGCTCATCCATTGCATGAGTGCTCAAAATATCGAAAGGGAGTGCATCAGTTTGACTTGTACCTGGCTAGTGGTCTGGGGACGAGTCCAGATAAGAATCCAAAGGAGACTAAGTGTGAAACTTTAGTAGATAGTTGTTCTCAACAACCTTTTTCTCTTTCTTCCCAGTCCCTTGCTTGCACGCAAACACCATCTGGAGACATTCGAGTCACGGATAGCAGGAGCTCTTGCACCTTTTGTTCTTTTGTTGCTTGTGTTAATGCCAATATAGACTCTTGCCTGTTAAGACTTGAATTGAATTGCATGCTTTGATTGCATTACTTAACAGTCCTTATTTGGTTCTGTGGCATGTCACCACAGAAATTATGCTTGTTATCATTTACCTACTCGAGGACGAGCAGGAATTAATCTTGGGGATGTTGATACGTCCCAAACGTATCTATAATTTCTGCTTGCTCCATGCATGTTTTGCGTGACTATGCCATGTTTTGGTTGAACTTTATTACACTTTTAAACCAATTTGGACTAACCTACTAACTCAGTGCACCCAGTTGCCAGCTTCTAGTTTTCTGTTGTTTTTGTTTTTCAGGTTTTCCGGCTGATTAAAGTGCCCAAAAAATTCCGCAAAAATTATATTAAAAATCAGCGGGCAGGAAGCTTCCGTAATAACCAAGGGAGAGAGCCGGGACCACCACCAGGGAGCCAGAAGGATCCCTGGCGCGGCCCAACCCTAGGGCGCGCCAGGCACCCTCCTGGCTGCCCTGGGTGGCCCCTCGATGCCCCCCTTCGCCTATATAACCCCCTCGGGGTAGAAACCCCTAAACAAGAACTCTTTTTCGCGGAAACCTCTCTGTTCCGCCGCCGCCGACGTTTTCAGATCGAGGCTGCCTGGAGAAGCTGCCCCGGCACCCTGCCGGAAGGAGATCACCCCTCCGGGAGACCATCCATAGCCATGGACGCCTCCCGTATGTGCCGTGAGTAGTCCCCCTTGGACCATGGATCCGTGATCAGTAGCTATGTGATGTCCTCTCCCTCTTTTGTGCTTTCACTTTCGAGACCTCGTGAGCTGCCTCACATGATCGAGGCACCTATGTAATTTTCTGCTGTTGCTATGCTGAGTTTGTTGGGATCTGATGGATTATGAGACTATGTTCAGATTGTGATGAGTAATATATTTGGTTTGCCTTTTTATATTTTGTTCTTGAGTAAATTCTTGCATGTTCTCCGTTGCAGTATTTGCTTTGGCCAAGTTATTTGCTTGCAACTCCAAGAGAGAGCGTTATGCTCGATTGTGGGTTCAGCCCCCTGATGTCTAGCTTGAGTGACAAAAACATGAGACTAGGGGATGTGCTGTTGCCACCAGGGATAAAACAACGATGATTGTGCCTATTGGTGCAAGAATTGTTTACTTTACGCAAAGTTCTTTTAATGCAGTTGTCTGTTGCTTTGAGTTTACACTTTGGGTGGGATTCGCAACTTAATACCAGCGAGATGTTCTGGATAGATATCTCAAGGTGGATGATTCGTAGTAGATGCAGATGGATTTCGGTCTACTTACCTTGGTGTACTGCCCATTGCTTTTGAGCCCTTCCTTTCTTTGCAGCATAGTTAGCATTGCGGTGCCTTCATAATCCTGTCAATTGCCCAACTGTGATTTGTTTACCTCGCTAGCATTTTTATCGTCTTTTGGGAGAGAGACATCACTAGTGAAAATCACGGGACTCCGGTCCATCTTCATACCATTGTTCACACCCACTATTTACCTTTCTGTTTTTACTTTTACTAGTACCTTTTTTTATCTCTTGCGTTTGATCCTTTGTAAACGACAAGGCCGGAGGAATTGACAACTCCTCTGAACTCGTTGGGAGCAAAGTTATTTGTTTTGTGCAGGTCCACGACAACTCCACGCATCAGAATAATTTCTGGCGCCGTTGCCACCTATCGTACTTATCGTTGAGTCCTACTGGAGACAAACCTTGGTATCTTTACTGAGGGAAATTACCGCTACGCTGCATCTCAACCTTCCACTTGGGGTAACCAACGAGGGGCGAGAAGCCATCAAGGTCCAAATGGACAAAACACACAACCAATCCAAATGAACAAAACGCAAACAAAACACATGTCCGTTTGAATCGGTGAATTGGAGTTGCCCTTATGGTCAATTTTCCATGTTACATTTCACTTCCAAATCCATATACTTTGCTTGCATTGACTCTTTGTGAACATCCTGATTAGATTGAGAGTTACCGATAATAAGTGCATGAGTTCTTCGGACTAAGGTGAGTATTCGAAAGTTGACACTTCCGCCCACCTACACTTTTTCTAGCCTCTTCGGTACCGTGCATTGCCCTTTCTCACCTTGAGAGTTGGTGCATACTTCGCCGGTGCATCCAAACCCTTGGCACGATACGCTCTTTCATCATAAGCCTCCTTATATTTTTCCTCAAACCAGCCACCATACCTACCTACGAGGCATTTCCATAGCCTTTCCGAGATACATTGCCATGCAACATCCACCTTCTCATGACTTGATCCTCATGTCATATATGCTACTTGCTTAATCGATGAGCCGCATGCTAGTTGGGCCTTGCCCTAATCATTGCTACATGAAGCGCTAGTATCATTGCATATCCTGCTATGCTGGCAGAGGCATACATTTGCATCATGATAGTTATATCTTCTTTATGTGAGTACCTTTGTAAAGTGTGAAAGATCTCCTATATTCTTGTAAAATATAGAGTGTTGCCCCTAAAGTAAGGAAAAGATCCCAAATAGGACAAAATCAAAAGATCCCAAAGAGGACAAATGAGAGTTAAATAGAAAGAGCCATTGAGGCCACCAAAAAAATACAAAAAAGAGAAAAAAGAGAAAAAGAAAAATAAAAAGAGAGAAGGGGGCACACTACTATTCCTTTTGAGAAATCCACACTAGTAATTCATCCTCTATCCCTTGTACTCCATAGAGATCATCATCATGCATCTAGCTATGTGGGGAGCTTCACAATATAGAACTTGGCTTGTATATTCCAATGATGAGCCTCCTCAAACGAGCTCTAGGTCTTCTTGAGCAAGCAAGTTACACTACAGGAAACAGGATTTTTGCCGTCAGCTTCGTGCTTTGCCGTCAGCTTTTCGTCGGGGCTGACGGCAAACCATGTTTTGCCGTCAGCTAGTATAAATGCTGACGGCAAAGAAACAACTGTAGGCAAAAGGAACTTTAGCCGTCAGCCCATGAAACGCCGTCAGTTAGCTGACGGCAACGCGCAGAACAGCTGACGGCAAAGCCCAACTGACGGCAACGTTTCCCTAGACCCCACCACGCGGCTGTGGGATAACGGACCGCCGCATTGCCGTCAGCTGGCTGACGGCCAAGCGGTGGGACCGTCAGCTGGCTGACGACCAAGCTGCGGGCCGTTATCTCGGCCCGGGGAGACCTAGCCGCCCGCCACTTCTCTCTCTCTCTCTCACCCCGCTCTCAACCCCTCCCCTCCAAGCCGCCGCCGCCTCCCCCGCCGCGCCGGCCGCGTCCGGTGAGCCGCGGCCACCCCGGCCGCCGCTTCCCCCGCTCCCCATTCTCTCTCTCTCCCGCTCATCCTCTCCTCCTCTGCAGGTCCAGCCCGCCGCCGCGCCTCTGCACGACGTCGCCGCCCCCGTCACCGCCGCGGCCCCCTCCCTCGCCGGCCGCCTGCCCGTCCTCCTCGGCTCCGGTGGCAGTGGCCTCCTCGCCGGCCACCACCACCTCCTCCGCCCTCCTCTGCAGGTGAGGTGAGCTCCTCTTTTCTCTCTTTTTTTGTTATTTATCAATTTTATTTTTTGTTATTTATCAATTTTATTTATTGTTAGAACAATGCAACTTATCAGTAGTTAGTTAATTTTTTAGCTAGCTACATCTGTTAGTAGATTAGGGGTAGGGTTTGTTAGATTTAGAAATTAGTTAGTATACTAATTAGGATTCAATTTTGTTTCTATTTATTGTTAGTAGATATTTATGTTAAATTTTAGTTAGCTTATAATTATTTATTAAAAAAATTAGCTAGCTAGATCTGTTAGTAGATTAGGGCTAGGGTTTGTTAGTATGTATGTTAGAAAGAAATAGAAGTTAAAAAAAGGAATGAATGGAAAGGAAATAAAAGAAATAAATAAATGGAAGGTCTATAATATAGAGTAGTTCTCACATGAACTAAGGTCTATAATTTCTGTCAAGTATTTGCCAAATTATTTTTGTCCATTTGTTTTCCATGTGATTTATACACACCTGCATTTTGTAAGGAATTTATGCTGCATTTTGTGATCATTTAACAATGTGAGAAATGTTTTCCACCTTTTGATATTTTTGTTTGCATGTTATAGATGGATATACTCATACAAAATAGAAATGCGTCTCTTTTTCCAAAACGATGCTATCTCCGAGCTGGCATGTTTTGTTATAGTGTTAAGAGTTAAGACACAAATTGTTAAATGGAAATAAATGGAAGTAACAAATGTTAGGATTTCTAGATATATTGGAGCTTAGCTTGTTGTTGCTAAGGTTGCCTTATTTAATTGCATAGGTTCCCGTGACTAGCACTGTTTCCTACTGGGGACGCCAAACGTCTCTCTCCTCTTAGTTTCACCCTACCCAAAAGATAGGTTTATAGCTAGTTCTTTCCTTCTCAACTCATGCAAGTCACGTAACCCATATGCATCTCCCGTTCGAAAGATTCCATTTATAAATATGCATTCATTTGCATATTTATAATTGGATTCTTTCGAATTGTCCAACGTTATCCATGGACAGCCCGAGTATGTGTAGATTGGATTCATTTCCCCATATATGCTCTCCTCCGGATCGGACGCAGGATTTCGTCAGCGCCACCTCGTTGTTCTCCGGGTACACATCCTCTCGGTTTATGCTGAGACGTGTATCAGGAGAACAGCGGGGAGGTGCTGTAGAAATTTTGCGTCGGATCGGGAGGAGAGCATGGGGAAATGAATCCAATCTGCACATACTCGGGTGGGATTAGGACCTATCTTTACCTATTAGCTAGTGTGCATATTCCGTATCACCGTAATTAATTATATGCCTTCTGGTGTTAATTTGTACTAGCTAGCTAGCCAGAATGAATGATCGTGCGTGGATGTACACTGGTCACCCTAGTCAAAAAAATATGACTGAGGAATGGTTGGCCAAGACCGAGGAGTTCCTAGAGGTTGCATTTAGTGCTGGCCAACCAAGAACATGGTGCCCCTGCACTAGATGTAAGAACTATTCACAACAGACAAAGGATGTAATGGGTAAACACCTGCAAATACGTGGTTTCATGCCTGATTATACATTGTGGTCATTTCATGGCGAGTCGGCCCAACGTGACAGACATGAGGTAGTGCGTCAGCGCATTGAGGATTGTGGTACAGGGATCGAAGACATGGTCAATGACTACAACGATGCTCGTCTTGAGGACGAAAAACCGGAGGAAACTGCCAAGGCCTTTTATGCCATGCTAGAGTCTTCAAAACTCCCACTGCATGCGCACACCATGCTTTGTCAACTAGATGCCATCGCACAAACAATGGCTCTTAAGGCACAATTCAACTTGTCCAGAGAGTGCTATGATGCGATGATGACCTTATTCGGGCGCTTTCTACCGGACGGTCATATTATGCCTGCAAACCTATACCACTCAGACAAAATACTCGGTGCACTGAAGATGCCCATCGAGCGGATACATGCTTGTGAGAAAGGATGCGTCTTATTTAGGCATGAGTATGCGGATGATAATTATTGTCCACGCTGCAAGTCCTCCAGGTATATTGTCGTAGACAACGGTCTTGGTGAGAAGACGCAGAGCAAAATACCCGTAAACATTCTTCGGTACCTACCGATCTTACCAAGACTTCAACGGCTTTACATGCTTGAAGAAACAGCAAAACAAATGACATGGCACAGAGATGGAATTAGACGTGCTACAGATGAATACAGGAATTTGATGTTGACCCACCCCTCTGATGGTGAAGCGTGGAAGATGTTCAATGAAATACATAAAGAAGGTAAAGCCAAAGACCCAAGAAACGTGGCACTCGCCATTAGCCTCGATGGGTTCAATCCTTTCGGTATGACGGCAACCCAGTATAGTTGTTGGCCCGTATTCATCATGCCCCTCAATCTGCCCCCTGGAGTACTTATGCAAAGAAAGCACATCTTCTTGATGTTGATAGTTCCGGGGCCCAACTATCCCGGAAAAAATATGAATGTGTACTTGCAACCACTGATGGATGAGTTGAAAGAAGCTTGGGATAATGGGATCCGGACATATGACGCAGCTAGCAAAACAAACTTCCAACTGCATGCTTGGTTGATGTACTCCATGCATGACCTGCCGGCGTTTGCACTTTTTGTTGCATGGTGCGTGCACGGAAGGTTCCCATGCCCGCAATGCAAGTCTGCTCTTAAGTTTCATTGGCTGCCGGAGGGTCGCAAGTATTCTTGCTTCGACTTGCATAGAAAATTCCTGCCTCTGGACCATGGATTCAGAAAAGACAAGAAGAATTTCACCAAAGGTAAAGTTGTCGAGCACGAGGCACCACCTATGATGAAGGGCGCACAAATTCTTGATCAGTTGAACTCACTAGAGCCTGATCCGAACCGGCCAGGGTATTTCTTGGGATATAATACGGAACACGCCTGGACCCACAAGCCATGCTTTTGGGATCTCCCGTATTTCAAAGACCTTGCTCTTCCACACAACATTGACATGATGCACACTGAAAAAAATATGGGTGAGGCCCTTTTTGGTACATTGTTCGGCACTGATAAGGGGAAAGATAATGTTAAGGCTAGAGTCGATCAGGAGAGTCTGTGTAATAGGAAGTCACTGAACATGCGACAACCGAAAGGGAAGAAGAATTGGGAGAAGCCAAAGGCATGGTTCAATCTTAAAAGGGAACACATGAGGGAAATCCTCATCTGGGTGAAAAAAAGTTGATGTTCCCCGATGGGTATGCAGCGAATCTAGCAAGGGGAGCAAGTCTTGAAAAGTTGAAAATCTTTGGGCTGAAGAGTCACGATTGGCACATATGGCTTGAGCGGATAATGCCGGTGATGTTGCGCGGCTACATCCCCGAGGATGAATGGCTAGTAATGGCAGAGCTAAGCTATTTCTTCCGTGTTCTTTGTGCTAAAGAATTATCGCCTATTGTGATAGAAGAGATGGAAAAACTGGCGCCGGAGTTGATATGCAAGTTAGAGAAGATCTTTCCACCGGGTTTCTTTAATCCGATGCAGCATATGATTTTGCATCTACCGATGGAGGCAAGATTGGGTGGCCCTGTGCAAAACCGTTGGTGCTATGCAACCGAGAGAATGCAGAAGACGCTTCGAGCAAAATGTAAAAATAAACGGAGAATTGAAGCATCAATGGCTGAGGCATTCGTTGTCGAGGAAGCGGCAAACTTCGTGACAGCACACTATGCTGCCACTAATTACATTTTGCATAATCCAAAGCCTCGGTACAATACTGGCGACCCCGAGCGACATGAATCCAAGTTCAAACTCTTTAAAGGGAGCCTCGCACCTTGTGGGGTTATGAAGACAAAGACGTTGTCCTTTGAGGAATGGAGCATCATTACATTGTATATCTTGACCAACATGACAGAAGTGCGGCCATACATCGAGTAAGTGCGCGGTACATATTAATTGTTCTGTAACTTCTTGACGAGTTGTGTGTCTAACTTCTCTTAATTATTTGATACAGTCGATTCGTCTCGCAATTCTCGAATGGAGTGGCGATCGAAAAAGACTCCATCGAAGAGATTAATCTTCTTGAGAAGCGGGGAGGCGGCAATCCCGGTTTCATCTCTTGGTTTACACAAACGGTACTTCTTATATGATATACAGGCCATTGTTATTTCTTCGTCGTCTCAGTACCGACTAATACAACAAGCCTTTCCGTTTCAACTTGTAGGCTAATTCAGAGTCGATGGACGCTGAATTGAGACAAATCGCAAATGGTTTTGACTTTAAGGTCCATACATATGAAAAATACGACATTAATGGGTATCGCTTTCGTACTGGTATGAAAGAGCAAACTATGCCCGATCGGAAAACAACGAATTCCGGTGTGTCCGCTATAGATGGAGGAGTCGATTATTATGGAATAGTTGAAGAAATATACGAACTGCTATATTATGGTGAAAATCCTCCGAATGCCGTTGTCTTCAAATGTCATTGGTTCGATCCGAAGGACACTAGACGAACTCATGAGCATGTTGGGCTAGTTGAAATTAAACAGAAGAACCGTTTAAATGTTGCCGAAGTTTATATTGTGGCTCAACAGGCCACACAGGTTTTCTATCTTCCATGGGCCTGCCAAAGTGTAAAGAATCTCGAAGATTGGTATGTTATGTCGTCTATGACGTGCCGCCACATGGTAAATTACCTGCCCCCAATGAAGAAGAGGATTATCAACCTCACATAGACCCAGACACATATGACGGAGAATTCTTCCAAGAAACACGTGTGGCCAAAAAACATTTCGGAAAAACCTCTACGTTTGGTCAAAACATGGAAGTAGAGAATGACAATGCGGAGGAAGAGGAAGAAGTGGAACACGAAGAGGTTACCGATGATGATGCGGAGGACGATGAAGAAGTGGAACACGAAGAGGTTACCGATGCGGATGACCTATCATTGCTTGATCGGTTACAAAAAGGCTTTCGAAATGTGGTTGACGCTGAACCCGATCCCGGAGAAGAGATCATTCATGACGACACGCGTGATAGTGACGATGATGTTTTTATTGATCCTGCAGAAGATACAGATGATCCCGACTATTAGTTGTATGCATCCCAACTTTGTTTTGTTTTTTGTATATATGAATTTGTATTATTTATTCCCTTAATGTACTAATTCATCTTTATATGCATATGTTTGTTTTTTGTATATATGAATTTGTATTATTTATTTTCTTACTTTACTAATTCATCTTTACTCCGTAATAGGTGTTGACACATGCGAGCCGTAGGGACCCACCGGTGGAGTCTCGACCACCTCTACCTCTACGGAGAGAGTTGCTGGCGGGTATTGTCGCAGCCAGCTCGCCGCCGGCGCGTGCTGAGCAGCCTCGTGGGAGAGGTCGGGGAAAAGGCCCAAAGAGAGCTAAACCCGGTGGTCGAGGAGGTGGTCGAGGAGCAGGTGGCGCCCTAGCCGAGTCACCCACTCACAGGACACTCTCACCAGTGCAGGAGCCACCGCCGGTGCAGTCGGAGGCACCAGAGCAGCGGCCACCGCCGGTGCAGTCGGAGGCACCGGAGCAGCGGCCACCGCCGGTGCAGTCGGAGGCACCGGAGCAGCGCACACCGCCGGTGCAGTCAGAGACACCGGAGGCACCGAGGCAGTCGACGGAGCCTCGTTGGGATGATCCTTGGTAGGATGATGATGATGCTGATGAGGATGATGATAGCGATGACGACGGGGCTGAGGGGGGTGAGGGGGATGATGGGGCTGAGGGGAGATCCTCTTCCAAGAAGCCGGTGTACCAGCGTGGTATGACACGGCTCCCACCACGTCCGGACCCTGCGCAGAGGGTATTAATTGCGCCAGATGGGGAGAAGTAAGTTGATGAATTTTTTGTGTTCCTTGTATATATATCATACATGTACATATGGTCCAACAAGAACTAATGTCTTTGTGTTCTTATTTTGCAGGGCATGGACTTACCCGGAAGGTGCCCGGAATCCGAACTTCCTCCTTGGTGCCGTGCTTAAGGAGCAGTTTCCCGGGCTAGTCCAGTTGCCTATTGAGGGTAGGGTTCCTGAGCCCGGCCTCACTTGGCCACACTACAAATCCGCCCCGGCCCCGCCAGATGAACGCATCAACAACGTTGAATGCCGTACCAAAGCAGACATGGTGGTGGCTACTTTTTGGGTAAGTATTCTAAGCATTGCAATCATTTATTAGTGTTGGAATCATTTCACTCATATTTTCATATGTTCGATGCTTTTTTCAGTGCTACTATAGGGTTGAGGAGGGGATGGAGCCGGCGGCCCAGAAGAATCTCGAGAAGGAGATAGTGAGGCTACGCACGAACACTAGGCACGAGATGCGTGTTCAGTGTGTTCGAGATTGGTACGCCAAGAAGGGCGTGAAGAAGGCCAAGAAGAAGTGTAGAAAAGTTTTCCTTAAGAAGGATGAATACTTGGAGGTAAATTCCTACACTTATAAGTAAGGCCTAGTTAGCTCCAACTTTTCTTTATAAGCTTATGAAGCTCAAACTTGGCTTTATAAGCTTATAAGTGTCAAACTTGGCTTTATAAGTTTATAAAGGTCAAACTTGGCTCTATAAGCTTGTAAAACTAAAAAATGATAATAATAGATTAGTTACATAAAACTTGACTTGTACTTGGCTTAAAAAAGATATTCAATGACTTTATAAGATTATTAATTCATAGGCGCCCCCGAGATGGTGTGCAAATAAGATGGATTGCTTTGAGGCGATAGTGGACAAATGGCTCAGTGATGCCTGGCTGTCCACCCACAAAAGCGCCAAGGCTAGGCGTGCTCAAATGGTAGGTGTGGCACACCACCAAGGCAATCTCAACGTCAACGAGTACGCAAAAAAATGGGTATGTGCCTTTTTGTTTTAAGTTTCATGTCCTTTCATCATTAATCAATTGATTTGTTTCATGCCTTTTCTTTGCTTTTCATTGTAGGCGAAGCACCATAATCAGCCTGTGCCTAAGGGATTTCGCTCATTTGCCATGGCCCATAAGGGAAAGTACAAAACGGTGACGGCATATTCCGAGGGCGACGGTGTTGAGGCGTACACCAGCGCTGCAGCCTACCACAAGATGATGGCCTATTCTGAGGTGGCGAAAGAGCTACGCAGTCCTCAGTTTGACCCGAGCGAGGAGGAGATTGATCCGGAGGCCTTGATGATTTCTGGTGGCGGTAAGCATCATGGCAGCACCTCCATGTGCAATGGCTTCGTACATTGCCCGGAGACTCTACTTCAGATCAAGGCGAGGCAAACGAGCTCCGCTCCTGCTGTACGACCTCGCCCGCGGCCAGTGGACATTGCTATCCAGGTATAACTTTGTCTCAATTTTTCTTTCCGTTCTTTAGACTACGTAGCGATGATGACAATAATTGCTATATTGTTGAGTGTTCTCAGGACGCCATTCAGAGGGAGAGACAGGCGACACAAGAGATGTTGTCGGAGCAGCTTGCGGAGAGGGACCGGCTGGCGGAGGAGAGGACCCAGAGGATACTCGAGGAGGAGAGGGCACGCAATAATGCCCAGACGAAGGCCATCTACGACCTCTTCTCGGTAAGTAACTACTTTTGCATATATCCGCCAAGAATGCATATGCATATGTTTGGTTCACTTGCTAATATGCTCGAGTCCTCAAAACCTAACTCGCAGAGTATGTGGGAGAAGCAAGGTCTTACCCCTCCACCGATGTCGACGCCTATCGTTTCTCCTCCCGGAACGGTAAGTTTCTTTCAATGATCAATATATCCCGGTCTTATACCATCAAGTGTCATCATGCTTACCACATTGCAACTCATCCTTTGTTGCAGCATAATTTCGGAGCTGCATCTCACAACCCACAAGAATCTCCTAGTGAATCCCCGAGCAACCCACGTGGCGGCTCTTCTCAGCCTTGAGGTGGCCTCCGGTAAGTTACATAAAGCTCATCAATGACTTTATATGCTCATAAAGCTCAATAATGGTAGTAATAGCTTAGTTACATAAATATTTACTTATACTTGGCTTTATAAAACTTACACTTGGCTTTATAAGCTTGTAAACCCAAAAAATTAATTATACTTGGCTTATAAAAGCTAAAAAATGACTATATAAGCTTATAAAACTTACACTTGGCTTTATAAGCTTGTAAACCTAAAAAATGAATTATACTTGGCTTATAAAAGCTAAAAAATGACTATATAACCTTATAAAACTTATACTTGGCTTTATAAGCTTGTAAACCTAAAAAATGAATTATACTTGGCTTCTAAAAGCTAAAAAATGACTATATAACCTTATAAAACTTATACTTGGCTTTATAAGCTTGTAAACCTAAAAAATGAATTATACTTGGCTTCTAAAAGCTCAATAGTGAATTTATAACCTTATAAAGCCCAAACTTGGCTTTATAAGCTTGTAAACCTAAAAAATGAATTATACTTGGCTTCTAAAAGCTCAATAGTGAATTTATAAGCTTATAAAGCTCAAACTTGGCTTTATAAGCTTTTAAAGCTCAAATTAGATTTATAAGCTTATTAAGTTCAACAATGACTTATACTTGTCTTATAAAAGCTCAATAATGAATTTACTAGCTTAAGTGGCTTATAAACCAAAAAATGACTTATACTTCGCATATAAAGCTCAAAAATGAATTAATGACTTAGTTAGATCTAAAATGAGATATATTTAGCTCTTGAGGTCTAAACAAGTATTGTAGAATAAGAAGAAGGATAGGAGGAAAAGAAAGAAGTGAAGAAGAAAGAGGTGAAAAAGAAAGTAAAAGAAGAAAAGTTCTTCTTATTCTTACCTTTTCTCTTCTTTCTTTTTCTCCATCTTCTATTCTTCCTTTCATCTTATTCTTATTCTTCCTCTTCTTCTCCTTACTCTTCTTCTCCTTGTTCTTTTTTTTATACTTAGCTTATAAAGGCCAAAACTAACATATACTTTTATGTTCACATTTTGCAGATTTTGGCTATATGCATGGATGGATGCTACCTTTGGAGTGTGTTGTAGATATAGAATGTTGAACTTTTAGTGTTTGTCATATGGATGGATGTTGAAACTTTGTAGATTTTGTTGATGTACTTGTAAATATTATATGGTTGATGCACTTGTGATGGTTGTTAATTATATGGTTGATGCACTTTTTGTATTACTTGTGGGATGGAGATGACTATAATATATCATGTTGGCTATAATATATCTATATATATATATTATTGTTTAAATGCAGGGAATTAAATAAAAAAATTAAAAAGATAGGTACAGAGAGCTTTGCCGTCAGCTGGCTGACGGCCAGGGCGTTGCCGTTAGCAAGCTGACGGCAAAGCAGACACGTGGCGGCAGCCTGTGCAATCTGGACTGCGGCAGTGACCATTTGGTCACGGCTTTGCCGTCAGCCTTCAATCGGCTGACGGCAAAGAGTTGGGCTGGCTGACGGCAAAACGCTGACATGTGGGCCCAGGCAAGGGCTTTGCCGTCAGCCACGGTGCTAGCTGACGGCAATGAACGCCGTTAACTCAGCCCCCCAGGGTTAAGTCAGAGCTGGCCGTACGAGCGGCGTTGCCGTCAGCCTGTACAAAAAGGCTGACGGCAAAGCCGTTGCCGTCGGTCGATATTGAGCTGACAGCAAAGCAGCTCACTGCCGACTGATGAGCTGACAACAAGTTTGCCGTCGGGGAGCTGACGGCAAAGCCTTTGCCGTCCGCTTTACATATGTTTGCCGTCAGCTTTGGCTGACGGCAAAACTCCTGTTTCCTGTAGTGTTAGATGCACCCCCACTAGTTCCCTTGGAGAGATTTTAGCTCACATGTGCATCCGTTTCATGGAAATCCCTACTCCTCACATCATATCTATCATATGGCCTTCTCTCGCCTATGATTTTCCTCATTGATGTGAGCCTTTCACACCTTTTTTGTCTTCCTCCTCCACCTTCTTTCTGTTTCGCCTTTTAGGTGTCAACTTTCTTGCTCACGCTCATCCATTGCATGAGTGCTCAAAATATCGAAAGGGAGTGGATCAGTTTGACTTGTACCTGGCTAGTGGTCTGGGAACGAGTCAAGATAAGAATCCAAAGGAGACTAAGTGTGAAACTTTAGTAGATAGTTGTTCTCAACAACCTTTTTTCTCTATTTTTCCTAGTCCCCTGCTTGCACGCAAACACCATCTGGAGACATTCGAGTCACGAACAGAGAGAGCTCTTGCACCTTTTGTTCTTTTGTTGCTTGTGTCAATGCTAATATAGACTCTTGCTTGTTAAGACTTGAATTGAATTGCATGCTTTAATTGCTTTACTTAAAAGTCCTTATATGGTTGTATGGCATGTCACCACAGAAATTATGCTTGTTATCATTTACCTGCTCGAGGACGAGCAGGAATTAAGCTTGGGGATGTTGATATGTCCAAAACGTATCTATAATTTCTTCTTGCTCCATGCATGTTTTGTGTGACTTTGCGATGTTTTGCTTGAACTTTCATACAATTTTGAGCATATTTGGAATAATCTATTAACCCATTGCACCCAGCTGCCAGTTGCTATTTTCTGCTGTTTTTGTATTTCAGGTTTTCCGGCCATTAAAAGTGCTCAAAAAATCCAGAAAAATCAGATAAAAAATCAGCGACCCGGAAGCTTCCGGAATCACCAAGGTAGCGGAGGGGGCCACCACAGGGACTCCAGAAGGGCCCCTGGCGCGGCCCGACCCTAGGCCGCGCCAGGGGGCCTCCTGGCTGCCCTATGGGTCCCCTCGACACCCCCCTCCGCCTATATTTAGCCCTCGGGGTGGAAACCCCTAATGTCGATCTCTTTTCCGCGAACTCGCCTCTTTACCGCCGCCGCCGCCGTTTCAAGATCGGGGCTGCCTGGAGAAGCTGCCCCGGCACCCGGCCGGGAGGAGGAACCCCCTCCGGGAGACCATCTAGCCATGGACGCCTCCCGGATGTGTCGTGAGTAGTCCCCCTTGGACCATGGGTCTATGACCTGTAGCTATGTGATGTAGCTCTCCCCTCTTTGTGCTTCCACTTTCGAGACCTCGTGAGCTGCTTCACATGATCAAGGCACTTTTGTAATATCTGTTGTTTCTATGCTGAGTTTGCTGGGATCTGATGGATTATGAGACTATGTTCAGATTGTGATGAGTAATATATTTGGTTCTTCTCTTTTATATTTTTTTCTTGAGTAAATTCTTGCATGTTCTCCGTTGCAGTATTTTGCTTTGGCCAAGTAGTTTGTTTGCAACTCCAAGAGGGAGCGTTATGCTTGATTGTGGGTTCAGCCCCCTGATGTCTAGCTTGAGTGACAGAAACATGAGACTAGGGGATGTGTTGTTGCCACCAGGGATAAAACAACGGTGCTTGTACCCGCGGGTGCAAGGATTGTTACCTTACGCAAAGTTCTTTTAATGCAGTTGTCTGTTGCTTTGAGTTTACACTTTGGGTGGGATTCGCAACTTAATACCAGCGAGATGTTCTGGATAGATATCTCAAGGTGGATGATTCGTAGTAGATGCAGTTGGATTTCGGTCTACTTACCTTGGCGTACTGCCCATTGCTTTTGAGCCCTTCCTTTCTTTGCAGCATAGTTTGCATTGCGGTGCCTTCATAATTCTGTCAATTTCCCAGCTGTGATTTGTTTGCCTCACTAGCACTTTTATCGTCTATTGGGAGAGAGACATCACTAGTGAAAATCACGGGACCCCGGTCCATCTTCACATCATTGTTTACACCCTTAGTTTACTTTCATTCTTTACTTTCAGTTCCACTTGTATCTCTTGCGTTGATCCTTTGTAAACAGCAAGGCTGGAGGAATTGACAACTCCTCTATACTCATTGGGAGCAAAGTTATTTGTATCTGTGTGCAGGTCCAGGTGAAGCTAGCAACCTCGGCTCCATTGTTCACTTTACCACCTACTTGTATCCTTCGGAGTCCTACGGGAGACAAACCATGGTATCTTTGCCAAGGGAACAACAACACTTATCCTAGCAATCCTAGACCATACCCATCCAACAACTATGG
The DNA here is from genome assembly GCA_950022295.1 of Bromus sterilis. Lineage (NCBI taxonomy): Eukaryota > Viridiplantae > Streptophyta > Magnoliopsida > Poales > Poaceae > Bromus > Bromus sterilis. Next base: position 285,278,198 of record OX465597.1, read on the forward strand.
GAACAACAACACTTATCCTAGCAACAAGAACTCCACTTATGAATTAGAAAGCATGCTTAAAGAATTTATCACTACCCACAAAGCCTTCAACAAGAGTGTAGAGGAAAAATTAGAAAAATTAGATAATCTCTCTTTGAAGGTAGACAACATAGCCCTTGATATTGAAATGCTTAAAATTAGAACTTCTCCCCTCGAGGAGAGGAAGGCCACTCCTATTAATGCTATCCAATTGCAAATTAATGAAAACATTAGGATGATGGCTAAACTTAAAGAAAGATGGGTTAGATAAAAGGAGGAAGAAGATATAATTAAGAGCCTTGATACTATCCAAGTTGTTGAGGATACCCAAACTTGTAGCACCCAACACATTCCTGGTCCCATTGGACCTGTTAATGGTGATGCTATTACCTCAACCATAGAAGAAGAAACTCCTATGAACATAGAGTCTTTCAAACAAGTGAGCCTAGATGACACCACTACCACCTTTGATAGTAGTGATATTGATTTTGATAGTTTCACCCTCTCAGAAGTTATTAGCTTACTACACAAAATGTCTAGAGACCACCACACTAGCACGTTAAATCTTGCCTTCACGGAGCATATCACTAATGCTCTCATTAAAGATAGGGAGTATAAGCTTAGAGTAGAAGCCTACATACCTAGGAAGCTAGAAGATGGTTGGGATCCTATGATAAAAATTAAATTGAATAACTTCTCTTGCTATGCTTTATGTGATGTTGGAGCTAGTACCTCTGTTATTCCCAAAAGAATGTATGATATGTTTGAATTGAAACCTTTTGATCCTTGTTCTTTTGGTGTTCGTCTCGTTGATTCTTCTGTAAAGAAAACTTTGGGTAAGATCGACGATGTTCTTATCATTGTCAATGAAAATTATGTTCCCATTGATTTCACTATTATGGACATAGAGTGTGAACCTTTATGTCCAATTATTTTGGGACGTCCTTTTCTTCGCACCGTTGGTGCTGTTATTGACATGAAAGAGGGCAATATAAAATTTCAATTCCCTCTAAAAAATGGGATGGAACACTTCCCTACGAAGAATATTAAGTTACATTTTGAGTCCGTCACACGGGCTAGCTATTCTCTTTCTCTTGATTAAACTTGATCTTTTTGCTTCTTGCCTAGCTTGAAGGCGTAAAAGAAAGCGCTTCTTGGGAGGCAACCGAAGATGTTTTTACTTCTGTTTTTTAGTGGTATCGATGATTTTTACTACTGTAGCAATATCATTGTATCTTTATTTTCAATCTTTGTGCAAAGTTTAGCTTCCGATTGGAAGAAAGTTCAAAAGTTGTGACATGCTGTCCAAAAAACAGATTCTGTCCGTGGACGAAAAAATTCTCCTAAAATCACCAGATCATCTTTTTGATCTGAATTATTTTGACAGCGTGCTCTATACAATTGGCTTTCGAGCGTCTATTCTGAGTTTTTTATTTGAGTTGCAGAAGTACCCCAAAAAAATTATTTACTACTTGTTGTTCTGTTTTTCACAGATTCTTCCACGTTTTGCCTTTCTTCACTTTTGAAAACCTTAAGCTTGCTTTTTCTTTGCAAAAACTTTTTGGAAATCTTGAGAAACAGTATCTCTTCAAGAATATTTTTATTTCCAGTGGAGAAAAAATTATTTTATTAAGGGTACTAACCTCTCTAATCAGGTTATGTTGAGTTATGTATGAAGGGAGTTTTCAAGTGTGCGAGGGAAGATGATGAAATAAGATCCAGGAGTGTCAAGCGCTAAAGCTTGTGGACGCCCCCATGCATCCCCAATAAATATTCAAGGAGACTCAAGCATCTAAGGTTGGGGATGCCTCCGTGCATCCCCTTCTCCATCAACAATCATCAGTTCGTCCTTCGTCTCACTATATTTTTATCACTTCATGCGTTATGTGCTATGCTTGGAGCGTCTCGATCTTTAGTTTTCTTTTTATTTTTGTTTATATTTGTTTTCTATTCATAACGATTTAGAACCCAGCTTTCTTTGTGAGGGAGAGAAACACGCTCCACTTAAAACTAGAACACATCATAGGATTTTCATGCTTATCTTTCTTTTGTTGTGTGTTCTTTATCTTTTCGTAGCTGCTGTCATGTTTAGCTCTTAGTTTTCATGTTTATATTTTTCAAGAGATCTTGTTTAGTTTTTTGCTGGAACTCTCTTTAGTTTTCATGTTTATCTTTTTAGAGAGTTGGTTGTTGCACTGAGTTGTGTCTTGACTTTAAGTAGGTAATTGAGGTTGCTATTCAATTGTAGTAGTAACTTGCAATAGTTTTGAGGTATTGCTGTGAGTAATGTTTGAACTTTTGGTGTCAAGAGCTCTAGGCTATTAGTGATAGGTTTCGTATTTTTTTCAATCCGTGTTTATTTTCAAAAACTACAAAAACTAGTTGAGAACTCTAGGTACTAGATGGATCACTAATCTTTGGAGGGATCAAATATTAGAGTACACTCATGTATCATGAGTCGAGGATGCGCAAGGATAACCAAACCCCCATACACTCCTCCTCGGGGTACTTGTCTCTTTGTGAACCTCCTGATTAGATTGAGAGTTACCGATAATAAGTGCATGAGTTCTTCGGATTAATGTAAGTATTGAAAGTTGACACTTCCACCTCCTCATATTTGCTAGCCTCTTCGGTACCGTGCATTGCCTGTTGAGGCACGCGGTATGCTACGCTAGCGCCAAATTAAAAATTTCTACCGCGCACAACCAAGATCACAACTATGGGGGATGAACTACGTGATTAGGGTTTACCACTAGACGCGCAGTCACAACAGCGGAAGGACAGTTGGCGATGTGCGTCGGCGGCTGCTCCTCGAATCCCTCGAATCAATCCGTCGTATCGGTCCCACGAACGGAGTCCCGCGATTAATCCCCCGAACAGTTCGTCCAAGCGGCACAGGTGCGGCGCCTCCAAGGGATGCACACGTACAAGGAGGAGCGCCAGGCGGCGGACTGCTAGGTCCGGTGGCTCGGCCTAGAGGTTTAGTGGAAGCTACGGTTGTGGTCTAACATGTACCCCTTCGGGGTTCGCCCTAGACTTTATATAGGCGCCCGTGGAATGGCCTCAACCCTTGAGGCAATCCGGACCCTCCATCCATAATCCATTTGGATCACATCCGAATGGCTCCTTTCCCCTTAAGCGCGCGACCCTATAGGTTCACGTATACATGGACACGGCCCGGATCACATCTGGTTCGATAGTCGGTAGTGGTTCCTAGAAGAATGTGCCGGCTCCCATATATGCGTAAAGTCATAAGACGAACCATTACAAAGTGTCATATGCAACATTCTTTTTGCCTCACAATATTATTTTGTCAAGCTCAAGGCGAGTACTTGTCACCCTTGTGATAGCTTGACCTCTCTTCTCGAAACTGTGATACAGATTCCTGAACCGGGTTAACACTTAACCCATGTCGCATGGCCATGCTTTCTGAATCTTATCACTTGAGAGGGCCCAGAGAATATCTCTCCAGGGTGGAGTGGCAAATCCCATCTTGATCAACCATGTCTTGCGGCATGTATCATGACTCACCCGTAAGCTACCTTTATAACTGCCCAGTTACGGTGTAGCGTTTGATAGTCCCTAAGTGAGTCATTCCTCATTCCGAGAACATGCGAGGACCTCAGGTCTAGGACATGGCATATACATTGTATTGAGACTAACAGATGACAATATCTCGATGTGTCTCAAAGTGGGTCTCTATCCAACTCAGTGATCTCATGACTAAGTTCATACTATCGGTAGCATCTCCATGCTCATGACTTGTGAAACATAGTCATCAACCAAATCATATACTAGTCAAGGATATGTGTCTGCATAACCTTATCAACTAGGGACCATTAGAACAATCATCATAGAATATATAGTCTCACAAAAAAGTCACATACTTATTGATACATCAGTGATGATGTTCAAGGACAGTACAAATAACTCATGAATACATAAGGAGATAACATCATAACATGATTGCCTCTAGGGCATATCTCCAACAGTCTCCCACTTGCAGTAGTGTCAATCAGTCAAGGCATCTAAGGCCTATGGCTCTTATGTGCGCCTCATGCTTCGGCATCCGGAGATGCTTCGTCAAAGGATCAACAACGTTTGCATCTATGTGTACTTTGCATACATTTATATTACCATCATATACGAATTGTCGTATGAGATGATAACGCCTTTTTATGTGCTTGGATTTCTGGTGATGCCTTGGCTCCCTGGCCTGTGCGATGGCACCACTATTATGACAATAGAGGTCCAACGGGTTTGCCGAGTCTGGAACCACACCAAGTAGGGTAATGAAATCCCTTATCCAAACACCTTCCTTTGAAGCTTCAGAAGCGGCAAGGTACTCGGTCTCTGTTGTAGAATCAGCTACCGTCTCTTGCTTGGAACTTTTCCAGCTCATTGCACCTCCGTTCAGAATGAACACATAACCAGATTGCGAGCGAAAGTCATGCCTGTCGGTTTGGAAACAAGCATCGATGTAACCCTTTACAACGAACTCATCTTCACCTCCATAAACTAGGAACATATCCTTAGTCCTTCTCAGGTACTTCAGGATGCTCTTAATTGTTGTCTAGTGGCTCTCGCTGGATTAGCCTGGTATCTGCTCGTAGCACTTAGAGCATAGGAAACATCTGGGCGAGTACATACCATAGCATACATGATAGACCCGATGGCCGAAGCATACGGAATCTTATAAATGCGTCTTTGCTCATGAGGAGTCGATGGACCCTGAGTCTTTCTTAGATGACTGCCATGTGACGCAAGAAAGAACCCTTTCTTAGCCTCATGCATGTTGAAACTTTTCAACACCTTGTCAATATACGTACTCTGGCTTAATCCAATAAGCCTCCTTGATATATCTCTATAGATCTTGATTCCCAAAATGTAAGCTGCTTCTCCCAAGTCCTTCATTTCAAAACTATTTTTCAATGAGTCCTTGACAACTTCAAGCATTGGAATGGCACTCCCAATCAGTCATATGTCATCCACATATAAGAGTAGAAATACGATTGAGCTCCCACTAAACTTCTTGAACACACAAGGTTCCTTTTCGTTCTCGATGAAGCCAAACGATTTGACAACCCCTTTAAAACGAATATTCCAACTCTGAGATGCTTGCTTCAATCCATAAATGGATTTATGAAGTTTGCATACCTTACTAGCATTCTCTGGTCGACAAAACCCTAGGGCTGTATCATATACACGTCCTCTTCTAGATTTCCATTAAGTAAAGTTGTTTTGAAATCCATCTGCCATATCTAATAATCGAAATAGGCAACTATATCTAGAATAATCCAAACTGATTTAAGCATCGCTACAGGCAAGAAGGTCTCGTTGTAGTCAATTCCTTGAACTTGTCGAAACCCCTTCGCAACAAGTCGAGCTTTATGGATTTGAACATTTCCATCCATATCAGTTTTCTTCTTCAAGATCCATTTGAACTCAATGGTTCTTGCACCATTTGGCAGATCAGCCAAGTTCCAAACTTGATTGTCATCCATGGACTTTAACTCGTATCTCATGGCCTCAAGCCATAACTCGGAATCTGGATCCACCATCGCTTCCGCATATGTCAAAGGCTCATCGTTGTCCAACAACAATAAATTCCTTGCATTACGCAACCTTTCTGACCTTCGTGGTGCGGGTGCTACTTCAACCACGGGTTCACTGACTAACTCTGCCATAATGGCATCACTTGCCGTGTCTTCCCCGGGTGGTTTATCTCGAACCTCTTCGAGTTGCACCGTCCTCCCACTAGCCTTCCTAGTGAGAAACTCTTTCTTAAGGAAGGTACCGTGTCGAGCGACAAACACTTTGCCCTCTTGTCGGTTGTAGAAGTAATACCCTAAGGTTTCCCTTGGATATCCCATGAATATGCACTTATCCGATTTGGGTGCGAGCTTGTCCGACTGAAGTCGCTTGACAAACGCTTCAGAACCCCAAATCTTTAGAAAAGAAAAATTGTGACGCTTCCTAGTCCATATCTCATATGGTGTCTTATCTACAGATTTAAATGGTACTCTGTTTAGTGTGAAAGCTACAGTTTCTAGAGTATAACCCGAAAATGACCACGGTAGATCTGACTAACTCATCATTGATCGAACCATGTCCAACAAGGTGCGATTCCTCTGTTTCGATATACCATTTCTTTGTGGCGTTCCAGGAGGAGTGAGTTGTGGAACTATTCCACGAATCTTGAGATGATCATCAAACTCTTGACTCAGATATTCATCTCCACGATATGATCGTAGAAGTTTGATCGTCTTCCCGAGTTGAAACTCCTTGAACTTTTCAAAGGTTTCCGACTTGTGCCTCATCAAGTAGATATATCCATATCTGCTCAAGTCATGGGTGAAAGTCACGAAGTACTGGTAACCACCTCTAGTAGTCGTACTCATTGGTCCACACACATCAGTATGTATGAGTTCCAACAAGTCGGATGCCCTCTCGCAACTCTTTGGAAAAGGTGTCTTGGTCATCTTGCCAAGTAGGCACGATTCACATGTATCGAATGATTCAAAATCAAACAAATTTAAAAGTCCATCATCATGGAGCTTCTTCATGCGCTTTTCACTAATATGACCAAGCCGACAGGGCCAAAAGTAAGTTGTATTCAGATCGTTAGGTTTAAGCCTCTTGGCATTTATATTATAGACATATTCACCTTCAAGATTCAAAATGAATAACCCATTCACAACAGGCACCAAGCCATAAAACATCTTATTCAAATATATAGAACAACCATTGTCCTTAATAATGAATTCATAACCTTGTTTCATCAAACATGAGGCAGAAATAATGTTTCGACTTAACGATGGAACATAATAACAATTATCAAGCTCCGTTACAAATACAGAAGGTAAATTAAGTTGCATGGTGCCGACAGCTAATGCAACAACTCTTGCTTTATTCCCGACGCGAATGTCAACTTCTCCTCTTGCGACATGTCTACTTCTTTTTAGTCCCTGCATCGAGTTGAAAATGTGAACAACTGATCCGGTATCATATACCCAAGAACTATTAGAAATATCCGCAAGATAAATGTCTATAACATATACAACAAGTGTACCTGTAGAAGACGTACTCCCACTGCTCTTGCCCTTGCTGGCGAGCCACTTGTTGCAGTTCCTCTTCCAATGACCATTCTCCTTGCAATAGAAGCAAATGGTCTCTGCATCAGGTCCAGGCTTAGGCGCCGGGGCTGGAGTCGGGATCACATCCTTGTCCTTTCCCTTTGCGTTAGCCTTCTTCTTGGTCCATGACTTCTTGAACTTAGCCGTGTTCTGCACCATCAACACATGATGTGTGCCCTTCTTAATGCCCTTCTTTGCTATCTTAAGCATCCCATGTAATTCAGTGAGCTTCTTTTCCATGCCATGCATATGAAAGTTCGTAATGAACGAGTTATAGCTTGGCGGAAGAGAACCCAGTATTGTATCTGTAGCTGACTCAGGAGTCAACGAATGCCTAAGACGATCCAAAGCTTGCATGTATCCCATCATTTTGATGACATGAGGGCTCAGTGAATAACCCTCTTTCATCTTGAAATCCATCAGGGATCGCCATACGTTGAACCTTTCGGTGCTAGCCTAAACCTAAAACATGCCCTTAAGACTCTTGATCATATCGAAAGCCCTAATGTCTTCTAATTAATGTTGCAACTCGGGCTCCATAGAAGCCAGCATGAGGCAGCTGACCTTAGTATACTCATCCTTGACTTTCTGATAGGCATTCTTAGCAGAATCTATGGCATTATCAGCCGGTTCATCTGTAAGCGGTTCCTCTAGAACATTTTCCTTTTTATCATGCTTGATAACAATTCTCAGATTTCTATACCAGGTGGTAAAGTTTGTTCCATTCAGTTTATCATTCTCAAGGAAGGATGTCAACACAAAATTGGTAATTGGAGCAGGTGGTGCCATTGATCTACAACATAAAACGCAAAATACTAAGACATGTATTCATGAAGAGCAATTCATATTAAACGCTTTAATAAAATTACTCCCACTAAGTTCAACATCCCTCTAGTTGATGATTCAGGATCCGATGGAGAGAATTGACTAGTGAGATTTTGCATCACTGCTATCCGACTCGATCTACCGGTAAGCAACTCCTTGCTAATCGCATCAACCATACGACTCCTGTTTGTTGATGCGCATCACATACACACCAACTCCTATGCCCCGAAGCCCAAATCTATTTTGATAGCCTCGACAAGTTAACCAGGTGCTATGCGTGTAAGTGTCCGACACAAACCCAGCACTCCAAGGAGATCTAGAAGAACCATCATTTTATAGGCCTACTACTAAAAATACATGACATGTGATGTGCAGCAATTGGGGAGGCAAATTTTACTTGACATTCTGTGAGGGATCATCCTACTTAAAACATCTACCATGTAAAAGAAGGATGCATAAAGGGATAAACACTACTGGAAAAAAGGTCTTTAATGGCGCAATTTGCGTGCGCCATTACTAGCACGCCATTAGTAAGTGATAGTAATGGCGGACATTAAGTGCGCCATTACTATCCTGTATGCTAATGGTGCAACCAGAAGTGCGCCATTACCATGGCCTGAAATGCGCCACTGATGTTACTGGTCCCACCACATGTGTGTCTTCTGCTATGGGTTACTAATGGCGCACTTTCAAGAAGTGCGCCATTGTTGTGTTTCTCCACATGCGCCAATGAAGCACACTATGTGCGTTATTACTATGAATATCAGGTTATTTTTTCTCTTCCTTTTCTGTATTTGCATAGATATAAACAATAGATTTATAAACAACACAGATATAAACAACAGATTTATAAACAGCACAGTAGAAGATTAGTCTCCGATTACAACTCATCATATTAGTCTCCGAATTCAAAATACCGAACAAAGTTAGAACATTACAAATCTCGAATAGCTAGTTTGATCACATTACAAGTCGATATATCTAAACTACCATGACATTGAAGAAGAGGGTGGAGGTCACGATGAGCATCATCGTGACCAAAGTGATCTTCATCTGGTTCCTCCTCCGCTCCCTCCTCTCCCCCGCTAGATAGCGCGCGTATCTAGCTTCCGCCTCCGCCCTTGTGGGGTACCCTTTGTAACTGTTACCGCTAAAATGGTGAACCTGTCTCCGACAATCCTCCTAGTCGTCGTAGACTCCGGGAATCCTACCAATGTACACGACATACGATGGCATCTGCTTTATGCACTGGACAAACAAAATATTAAGAGAAACTTGCAGATAATATTTAAGTAGTACATACGTATAGAACAAAATTAAGGACCAAAGGAAGAGAAAAGCAACACACATTAATAGCACACGGTTCATGTTCCTAGTAATAAATAGCATCGATTACATATAAGTTGAATGATGACTGTTTAAACTAAGGAGACATATATACAGGCAAGTTCCTAAAAGTTTATACAACACACACGAGCTCTCGTCGATAGTCCAGAACTACATAGCTAGGCGCATGCTCATCAAGACTTTTGACTCCGCTTACGGGCCGAAGCGTGGGTGAAGCCGCCGTCTTTCGTGATGGTCATGAATGAGCGATCGCCGTCAGCCTGCAATCTTAGCATTGTATCTATTTCACGGTTGGACAGTTGATTGGTGAGGTAGAACTCCCCCGTGTTACGAAGGACATCTTCAAAGATGATTCCTGCCAACTCCGACTGGATGCGAAAGAATTCTTGTCTGAGGTCGGCGTCTTGGATTACCGACAAGCTTTCGGCCCAGTGCTTGAGATGAGCTGGGAGCGTAAGCTGCTGCTGGTCCCATACGAACGCCCGCATGTGATGGATGGAGTAGTAGGCATCCTTCTGACCGCCAGGCGGCTGCTTGATGCAGGCGAACTTTGTTACGTGAGTGAACACATGCGCGCCGTACCTAACAACTTCCTTCTTGAAGGTGACTCCAGATTTGGAGTAGCGCGAGAGAGCCTCATCGAGAACTTTCTTGATATTTGTGTAGTCTTTGTACGACTCACGGTCCGGGTCCAAATACGTGGCCATGGACCATTTCGGGTTTAGAGCGATGAGTGTGCACTTTGTTTCATCACTGCACACAACACGGATGTTAGGAGGAAAAGAACGACCGAAATCTAATCAACCTAATGTACGTTATGGGGACGTGAGGGGATGACTTACTCGGGAAAGTAAGGCAGGAGGAAGTTGTCCTTATCCTTGTTCGCCAGAATGACGCCTTCGAGGTAATCACTAGCGAGTCGCCGGTCCCCGGGGCTGGTCAAGAGCTTGGCACGCATGTAGAAGGGGTCGACTATAACGATGTCCGGGGTCTTGTCTCTAATGATCTGCATCTCCATACTGAGCGCAAATAGCTGAACGAATGTGTAGTGCAGCGGAAAAAGGTGAAACATAGCGAAGATGTCATCAAACCGCAGGAATATCACACGTCCGATGTCGCAAGCAACAAAGCCCTTTCCCTCTGGCACCTTGGCGGTGAAAACCGGGTATGCCACATCATTCTCTCTGAGACGTCGCGTCTCTGTATTCAGAACAATGTCATGCAGACTCTTCATAGCACAGGTTGCAGCATCGAGCATTGCAGCAGATAGCATCGGCCTACCCGCCACATGCACCCTCGACATGATTCCGTCGGGTCTTGGTGGCCCGTCTTGAGCATGGATCGTCGGTGCCGGCTGGCTCGCAGTAGTGGGACCCTTCCTCCTTCTTGTACGTCCCTTCTTCTTCGGCTTCTCATGTAATGGGACCTTTACCTGCTCGGAGACCGCCTTCCTGAGTGTGTTGGGGATGATAACATTTCGCACCTCGGCCGTCTCAGCCTCGGTGAAGGCGGCAGCTGGAGGCGTCTCCTGAGAACTGAACAGTCGACGCTTATTGTTGGGATTCATCTCCGTGCTACGAGATGGGTGGGAGGAGTCTTTTGCACCAAGGTTTGGTTCTTGAGAAGAAGGCGGGAAAAGGTCGTCCATGTCGCACCCACCGTGCTACTCGTAGAAGTCATCGACACAGGCAAGTAGTGTGTTGGTGTTGGTGTTGCTCCGATCTTGTGCCACATCGATGTCCGTGGGGTGGTGGCCCGGATCAGCCGACGGTGTTGCAGCGGTCTTGGCATGGCTTGGCGTCGGCACGACTAGCGGTGGGGTGGAGTACTTCCCCACCCCCAAACGAATCTGGCACTTCGGCCAAAGCATGCTCTAGTTCAAGCAGTCGTGGAGGTCCATCACATCTTCGTCCTCGGCTCCAGGGGGTCGATAGGGAGGTAACAATTCACCGTAGCCATCCAACACCCGAATCAGTTGAACCTTATACACGTTGGCTGGCATCGGATTACCATGGAACACACGGATGCCCAGTTGAACGATTCTGCCCACGGCAACATCGACCAACTCCTCGTCCACGAAGTATAGGAGAGTGCATGGAACGTTGACGGTGCCCTACGAAAACATGTAGGGCATCAAGGATGCCCAGTCAAAGGCAAAAGGAGATGAAGTCATCGCCAAGGCTTAGTTACCGTGATGGTGTCGAGCTCGGCTAATGTCGATGGACCGCCAACGGCGGGCGGGCATGTGACAGAGGGGGCACTTGCTCCTGAGGTGCCGGGCATTGGTGTTTTACGCTCCAATACTTGCGCCGCCGCCGGGGTCACAAACACATCCGCCGTCGGGGACACCGTCGCGGCCGCAGCCGGGGGCACCGTCCGGGCCTCCGCCGGGGTCACAAATGCATCCGCCCCCGCTGCCGTTGCGTTGTGAGAGTTGCTGCCCACGAAGCTGGGAATCGGGGGCAACTGCTCTTAAGCGCTCACAAGCCAGTCTCGCATGACCACAAACAAGGAAGGCATCATGTTGTTGAGCGCATGTCCAACTTGTTCTTCCACAATGCGTGGAATCTGCTCCATTTTTTTCATGGAGTTGTGCCTCCGAGCCGCTAGTGCTTTTCTCCTTTCGCCTAGTGCTATAGTAGTTCGACCATTTTGTGGAACAGCCTTTGCCGGACACACGACCAGCTGACGACGGCTTACTAAGCTTATCCTTTTTCTTGAGTGTGTTGATCGCCCTATTTAAAGAGTTGTCCCAAGGGGAGATAGTCGGGGACCCCGCGCTGCTGCCTTTAGTTTCCTGCACAAGGAACGCGGGGACCATTCAGAAATTTGGCTTCACTAATTTTAAAATGAAACCATATGGAGCTAATTTAACAGGGGGAGGTATTCTTTACCAGAAGACGCTCAAGCTCCTCCACCCGCGGATCCGTCGTAAGCTCCCATGTTATCGGGTTTCTCTTGTACCGGGCCCTGACATAGTTATCTGTAGGCTTATCTCCGTATTTTTTTGAAGAGGGGCGGTAGGCCTTGCGTGGCACGCTCCGCGTCCTCCTTGTCCCATTTCGGTTCCGCCACTCTGTAACCGCCAGGACCAAGTCTGTGAACCCCTAAGTTCAATTCCCGCATACTTTTCCCCCACTGACTCGATTCACTGGTTGAGGTGTCCTCACACTTGAGCTTGAACTCCTCGTAGTCAGTTTCGCTGATCGAAGGATTTGACTCCTTGATCTTCTCATAACTAACACCTTTACTAATAATTTTCTTCACTGTGCTTCTCCAAGTAGCCAGGGATGTGCTCATCTTCGTGATGGCGGCACTGTTCACTTTATTCCCGTGTAGTCGTGTGTTCGCGAATTGAGCGGGGAACTTGTATCGGTTGTGTAGCTTCGTGAAGAGGAGGTTGCGCAAATTCGCTCGGTCAGGATGCCTTAGGTTCTCGGTGTTGATCGAGACGGTGCCCCGGAGAATGCACCCGAGTTGTTCGGCGTACCCACCGACTAATTCTTTGGGCGCCATTGGAATCCCATTTTTGTCCACTTCGGTAAATTCCTCCTTGACGGTGCCTAGCTTGCTCGGGCGCCTCTCCTTTTTTTGCCTCTTCGGTTGGCTTCCATCTTTGGGTTGGCTGCAATCATCAGTGGCGGGATCGGCCTCCACGGCACCACAATCATCCCCGCTAGCGGTTGTGTACTCGGGATCGGTAGAGTCATCCCCGATGCCATCGTAGCGGGGTTGAGGTTGTGGATCATCGTCCATGCTCATCTCCCAATATTCTTTCTGGTGGTGCGAACCGGAGGCCTCATCGTTGGTGGCCATCTACACCCACTACATAGGATAAGAAAAAATGCTACTAGAGTGATTGTATGATATCAGGGTAGCTAGTATAGCTAGGATAAGAAAAAAGTTCTTGATGTTTCTATTATGATGTGTGTATCTTTCATCCTGCCAGTGATCAAATCTGCAAGTGCCTAACACTATATGCTACTGTGGAGATTGTTGAGCTATGAAGTTGGACAATTACATGCAAAGCACCTTCTAGGTCAAGAAAATGAACAAAGGTCATGCACGAATTCACGGAAAAATTCGGCATGACCTTTGCTAATTTTCTTGAGCTAGGACCCCATTCTCAACCGAAACGGAAATTAATCGACATTTCGGGAGAATGGGGTCATTATTTGTACCTGCACAAAAAAGGCACAACAAGCATATAGGAAGGACTGCATATATATAAAATGCAGAATGTGCAGAGTGAAGAGCGCAATAAATATTTCCCCAACATGTGTCAACCAAATCCAGCAACACTCTTGTGCCCATCCAACCTGAAGCTTATAATGGTGTACTACATCTACTATCTCAGTAATAATTACAAACTGTTTCATCTGTAAATGCAATGCATCTTCAAACAAGACTTCCCCAGCAAAGACTCTGTATCCAATGGAAACTACCCAAACTAAGTTCAGTCTTCCAAAGTGTTGACAGGGCAGTGCATTTACACGGTTGATCAGAGCAAGATGGTCCCATGGCACAATAGTTATTGCGAAAAGCACTACAGTAACTCAATGGGGCCCTCAATCCTCCTATTCACTGGCCTTTGGGCCTGGCCCATACCTTTAACATAAGACATGAAAAAAGGCTATAAATTTAAACATGCCCATTGGGCGTGTACCGTTCAGAACAATCGGCCATGGGAACGTCATGTTTCAGCACCAAGTGACTTACATAATTCTTTCAATATAAATATAGATAAGTAAATGGTCAGAAGTACTACCTACTACTAGTGAATCATATTTCCTTCAGAAGAGAACCAAATGTTCGATAAAAATAAGCACTTTTCAGAACCATAGAATATTTTTCCTTTAGAATACTAGATAGAACCATACTTTAAAATTATGAAAGGCTCAACGCATCTCATTGGCACACGTCCCGCACCAGCAATATAACAAGAGAAGCAGGAGAATATTTACAAATTCCAAGGCCCAGGAGAATACAATAAAGGTGATCAAGATTGCTAAGTTCAACACATAGTGACTCATTTAAATTTAGTGCTAGAGACTCATTTAAATTTGCTAAGTTCAGCACATAGTGACTAGGATTGAATTTTAGAGATGGTGTACATGGTGTGGTACTGCTAACCTATCTGTCGTCCACGAATAGCCCTGACTCCTCTTTATAAATGTATTCTTCATACTTCCTTTCTAAAATTACTCTCTATTTCCTCTAGTGATACTCAAGACCGCGTGTGATTACGTAACTTAAGGTCTTAAGTTAATATATTACTTTTTTTCTTTGCATGGGCCTAAAAGGAAATTCTTAGTACCAATGCACATGCTAGTGCTAGGAAACAGTGCAAGAAACAGTTATTAGTTGATTAGGAATAGTTGAAGGCCATAGTTGCCCCAAAGGTCACCTGAAGCTTTGATGAGAAGAGTTAGTTCAGTGAGTAGGGAAAAAGGAATCTGTCCATATTAATGATATTCCATAATGTACTAACTTCTTATTTCCTAGTTTATTTATTGTTGTTGTGGTAACAGGCTTGATCTCTACTAAAAACACTTTGTATTAGATGGATATCTTCCTTTTTCAGTTGTCTTAGGGTGATCAGGATTTTAGAGTGAGCTTTGGTACCTGTGGAAACTTGTAGATTCTATGTAAACTACTTTGAATTTATTACTCTGTTTAAGAAAAACTTTTTACTCTTATCCTAAAAATATATCCACACTTGCAAAATAACTAGTTAGTTCGCATGGATTCATGTCTTTAGCAAATAAATCACTGAGAAAACATTGAGAGTAGTGAATTTTAAATATGAATAACTAAAGCTAGCATTCCGTTAACAGCCATCGAAAACATTCAGTTGGAGTATTTGCAACATCATGGTTCAGTGAAGTGTTGCAACACTGTCAATCTGCAGTTCACATGATTCTAATAGAAATTTCCTGGTGTATCATACCATACAATACATGTTTTACTCCGTATAACTTTAGTTATTATTTCATTTCCTTTAGATACATCACCTACAGAATTCACATTTGGACAGCACAAACCATGAATCGAGAACAAAATCCACCAGAAATTTCCTACGGTTTAAGAACACAATTAAGTTTTCTAACCCGTGCATTGGCTTTGTCTTCCTAGGAGTAAAACTGAAAATTAAAGCCCCTAATATAGCTATCAGACTACCACAACCGGCAACAAGTGAGGAATCCATACAAATGCAAGTAGAGCATGAATTGGTGACAAATACCCTAATATACTCGAGGTTGGGGTTGACCTGCGGCGGCGGAGGTCGATGGGCGAGACGCCGGCAGGACAGAGGCCTCGCGGAGGAGAAGTCGACGGGAGAGACGGCGGCGGGACGGAGGCCTCGTGGAGGAGAGGTCACCGGTGAGGGGCGACGGCGGAGAGCAGCGGAGGCGGTCAATCTGTGAGGGGGAGGCGCAGTGTGTGAGAGAGAGGGAGGGAGGGAGGGGTGGCGCGGCGAGACTTACCGGAGTAGAGGGAGGGAGAGTCACCGGACGATCGCAGGGTCGCCAGAGGGTGAACGGCGGCGTGATTGGACCGAGAGGCTGCGCGCGGGGAGAAGTGTGGGAGGTTAGGGCTTTGGGAGGGGAGGTGGGGACTAGCTAGGGGGTATGGGTTAGCAATGGCGCACATCTGGTTTGTGCGCCATAATGTAAGTAGATAGTAATGACGCACTTTCTGTAAGTGCGCCATTAGCATAGGCATAGCAATAGCGCACTTTTCATGGGTGCGCCATTAACGCTTTTAATATTTTGTTAATTATAATTGTAATTATAATTATGTGTTAGTTTTATATTGTGTAGTAATTATAAACACATGGCAATTTTAATACTCCCTCATTCCAAAATATAACAAAAACAATCAACATCTACAATACTCCCTCCGTTCCTTTATATAAGGTGTATTTGTTTTTTAAGAAAAACATTGACCAAGTTTTAAGAAAAATATATCAATATCCATAAAAGAAAATTTATATCATTTAGTTCATCATGGAAAGTAGTTTCATATTTTATGTACTAAAATAATATAATGCTCATAATATAAAATAATATAATGTTTAAAATATCTCTAAAAATAATCATTCACATGCTCATAAATGAGGTTGAAATCAAGTGACATGAAATAACAATCGTCGTCATTGGATCTTAGCTATCATCTTTTCACAATCTTTTTTCCCTTCTTTTTCGCGTTTGTATAATTTAGCCCCGGAACCCCTTGATTTATTCTCTTGAACAGGCGACCGCATTTAGGTAGGGTGGTCCTGCTTCTTCTTGTTTTGTATGCTAGTCCATCATCGTCGTCGTCATCTTCAATCTTCGGGTCGCCGTACTTGTCGAAGTCTTTCTCGTTGGCGGCTCCATCCATTCCGGTGATGTTCCTTTTGACTCTCCTCATGACAACACGGCTGAGATTTGACGGGTCGGTAATGAAGAAGCATTGGTCCACTTGGCTAGCCAGTACCCATTGCTCATTTTGCGCGGTGACGTTTGCGCCCGCGGTCTTGGATTTGGCTGCGGGTATAACCATGGTGGTGAAATACCAGCTTTCTTTTACGATGCTCTTGGCCCACCTGACGCGGAACATCGGCACCTTCTCTCCAGCGTCGCTGAGCTCCCAGTTCTCCTCGATCCTTCCGTAGTATCTTTTCTTGACGTTACCGGTGTAGGCTTCCATCGTTACCCCGGAGTTCTGATAATCGCTCTTCATGTCCTTTTCCTCGGTGTAGAATGTGTAACCGTTGATATCGTACGCTTGATATGTCATCAGGTTGTGATCGGCGCCCTGTGACAAGGAGAATACGAATTTTTCTTCCTCGGAAGAGTCCTCATGTAAAGCGTACGATAGAAGCTTGTCCTTGAACCAACGCTTGAAGCATGAGTTGTGCTCTTTGAGTACATCTCCGTCCGTCCACTGTTGGCCTCGGTCATTGTACGTCTTCTCAATTGAGGTTTTGTGCTCTACCACCCAAAGATCGACCAAGTCAATGTGTTGCAGCGCGACTAGGTTTGCTCTTTCAAAGTCGGCGAGTCGATCCTGGAAGTCGACATGCATTTAGCGGCGACCCTCGCAGTGACTACATCCAGCGAGCCTGCCGAGGTGCCTGTTGACGGGCAGACCAACGGGGTTATCGATGCCTAGATAATTCGTGCAAAAGGAGATGCACTCTTCGGTCAGAAATACCTGGGCTATGCTTCCATCTGGACGTGCCCTGTTGCGAACGTATCCTTTGATCACACCATTCATCCTTTCAAACGGCATCATGCTGTGCAGGAACGTCGGCCCGAGTTGGATGATATCATCCACGATATGGACGAGGAGATGCACCATGACATCGAAGAATGCGGGCGGGAAGTATATCTCGAGCTCGCATAGTATCACCACCATCTCTTCTTGTAGCCTTCTGAGTTGCCTCACGCCAACCGACTTCCGAGTGATGACATCGAAAAAGTTGCATAGGCCAAATAGTGTTTCACGGACGTGGTCGTCCATGATCCCGCGCATTGCAACCGGAAGTAGCTGCGTCATCAGCACGTGACAGTCGTGAGACTTCATCCCGCTGAACCTCTGCTTCGCTGAGTCTAGGTATCTGCTGATCTTCCCAACGAAACCGTAGGGAAGTTTTATTCCTAGGAGGCACTTGATAAACTGCTAGATCTCCTTCTGACTTAGAGTGAAGCACGCGGGGGGCAGTAATAATGTTCGCTCTGCTTCTTGGCCTTTTTGGCTTTTGCGACGAATTTCCGTGTCCTCCGGTGGCTCATCATCATCATCACTGTCGTCATCATCATCATCATCATCATCATTAGGGAGGTTTGCGTGAAGCTCCTCCCTGCTGCCCATTGATAGCAAGTCTGCCCTTTCTTTCAGCCCATCTTTGGTATTTTCTGGCATGTTGAGAAAGGTAGCAAGCAGACTCTCGCACACATTCTTCGTGATATGCATGATATCAAGGCTGTTTGGCACACCGAGGATGTTCCAGTACGGAAAGTCCCAAAAAACAGACCTCATTTTCCAGACCTTCAACAGCGGCTCTGGCGCTTTTCGCTTAGAATTGATCTTTCCTGGCGGTGGGAACTCTTTCCAATTTTTGAACAGCATGTTTATTTCGGTGCCGCTCCTCCTACGTGGGGCCTTTCGAGGTTCGGCTGTTCCATCGACATGTTTTCATCTTGGGAAGATGGTCTTGCTAGAATGACATGTCTTCGTCGAAGCATGTGTCGGTCATTTTATGTTTTACTTTCATCTCCAGAGCCATGAGCGGTACTTTCAGGCGGGTATCCTCAGGATTGCATCCTTCATACAATGGAGTAACTGCGTCCATCTCATGTTGATTCAGCTTGGCTATCTCTCGGGCGGCAGCTCTTACGTTATTACTCGCCTGGTTCAGAAGCAAATCTTGAAGATGAGGGTCCTGCACCCAGTCCATCGACGATGGTCCATCATCGCCGTCTTCTCCGGCATCTTCATCTTCATGATGATCATGCCCTTCGTCTTGATCTTCCTCATGATCATGTCCGGCATCTTCTACATGATGATTGTGTCCTGCATCGTGATCATGTCCGGGAGATTCTTCGTCTTTTCGCCCGACCTCGGCGCTATTTCTGCTTACTGTTGCCCGACCACCCTAGAAGAATTCATAATCTTCTTCATCACCTTGCCACCGATAGCCATCCATGAAACCACGCGTGAGCAGGTGCACCTTTATTGTTTTTGAATCCGGGTCCAAAAGGCACTTCATCTTGCATCTTCGACACGGACATCTTATCTCCGTCTCGTTCTTTTGAATCATCTCGGCCTTCGCGGAGCTCAAAAACCTATCCACGATGCCTCCGGTCTTCTTGCGAACCATGGTCGCCTGCGGAGCATAGAGCAAAACGATATTTTAGAACCAAATTTTTTTTGGCATGACCTTGCCTAATTATTAGGACAAAAAAGAATGCAAAGTGTGCCAAATTTTCGCCGAAACGGAAATGAATCAACATTCCGGCAAAATATTGGCAACTATCGCATATGTGAGGTACCTGCAAACACACATGTACATACATATCCCATGATCATCACACATCCATTATCACAACACGCATACATATATACCCCATGATCATCACATCACACACCACACATATACACCAACAAAAAGTGTGTTCGAGAGAGCACAAACTAGATCTACACAACAATAAAGAGAGATATACCTTACTTACCAATGAAAAAAGGAGATACAAATACTTATTTTGGGTAGATCTATGGTGCAAATAAGGTGAGGAGAAGGAAAGAACCGAGAGAATCTTGTTGGAGGTGGGGAAAGTGAGTGTGGTGTACTGCAAAAATATCTAGCTGCTCCCAAAGTTAGCAATGGCACACCTCAGCAAATATGCGCCAGTACTAACTCTGGGACAGGTGGTCCCAGCTGACCAAAGGGGGCCAGGATAGCAATGGCGCACATCCAGGAAGTGCGCCATTAGTGTTATACACTTAGTAATGGCGCACTTCTGGGAAGTGCGCTATTGCTACGTCATCAGGCCTGGGCCCACGCCTCCCCTGACTTAGCAATGGCGCACTTCACAGAAGTGTGCCATTAGCCTCCCTCGTGCTTTATGGCGCACTTCCAAATAGTGCGCCATTGCTATTTAGTAATGGCGCACTACATACATGGTGCGCCATTAGTGTCCATATTATCTATAGCTATTTTTCAAGTAGTGAAACTTTCACAGGAAGGTTATACAAGTGATATGGCATAGCCCCTTTATCTTAGCGCATGGTGATCTCCATCTCCATGTGCGCGAGCCTCCCATGGCGATATCCATCTCCATGTACGGTTGTCTTCGTTGTGATCTCCATCTCCATCCCGTAGTGTCAACCGCCAAGTGTTACATAAGATACTATGCTATTACAAACTAATAGCTATGAAAGTAAGATACATTACATGGCTTCACATGTTGACACGCAGGTCATTAATACAATAATGAGATAACCATATGGCTCCAGAAGGTTGTCAAAACCAGGACACGCAGGTCATGAATAACAACATACACAATGGGTTGTTACAACCATTCCCTACAAAACCAAGTTAGACATTCTATCGCCTGCAAAACCTCTTTTAGCACTAGTCAAATTAGGTCGCTGCTTTGCATATATTTTCATTATGCATCATTTGGTAGGTCACGGAGCTCAATCGGAGTTCATATGACCAAGATATGGCCTCTGAACCGAACCTGCTCACAGATTTCTGGACAGCGCAGATCATATCTATGTCGTGTCCTGATCCGTGTCCCAGATCAATCTCCTAGTGATATCCGCATGCCACAATAGGATTTACGGCTCACTGTCTATCCCTGGAGTATAACCGACCTCT
The DNA here is from genome assembly GCA_950022295.1 of Bromus sterilis. Classification (NCBI taxonomy): domain Eukaryota; kingdom Viridiplantae; phylum Streptophyta; class Magnoliopsida; order Poales; family Poaceae; genus Bromus; species Bromus sterilis. Next base: position 285,298,898 of record OX465597.1, read on the forward strand.
AGGGATAAGTTGTGGCACGACCTAAGTAGCTCGCGCCTCGGGACATATCATGAAATCAAGAACCTCAGACATGCAAAACCAATCTGATCTACCAACACATTATCCGATCTTCATATGAAAGTCTATCACGAATTCAACACCACGCAACAGAGGCTCTGATACCACTGTTGAGGCACGCGGTACGCTACGCTAGCGCCGAATTAAAAATTTCTACCGCGCACAACAAGAATCACTACTACTAGGGAGGAACTACATGATTAGGGTTTACCACTAGACGCACAGTAAGGACAGCGGAAGGAGATTTGGCGATGCGCGTCGGCGGCTGCTCCTCGAATCCCTCGAACCGATCCCTCGTACCGATCCCACGAAAAGAGTCTCGCTATTAATCCCGCGAAAAGTTCGTCCAAGAGCCACAGGTGCGGCGCCTCCAAGGGATGCACACGTACAAGGAGGAGCGCCGGGCGGCGGACTGCTAGGTCCGGCGGCTCGGCCTAGAGGTGGAGTGGCGGATAGGGTTGTGGTCTGACATGTACCCCTTCGGGGTTTGCCCTAGCCTTTATATAGGCACCCGTGGAATGCCCTCAACCGTTGAGGCAATCCGGACCAGTAACAGCCCAGATTTCACAAAAATTAAAAATTTTGTTTTCGGCGTGAATAGTTTGATTGTCTGATTTATTTGCGGTGTTTGCATCCCCGATTTATCGACCGACGATTATTTTCCCCACTCTTATCTCGTATCGGACGGAGACCGACCCTTGCCACCCTGACACTCGGCCTTTGCGACACCGGGTTTCACCCGATCACCGTCGCGAAACCGCATGAGACCGGCCGCAGCCAACGGAACGAAAAAGCCCGTTTAATAAGTAAACGGGATATTTTTATAGCGTGCCGGAAAATGTTCTCGGAACGGTTCCAGCTTGAGGTGAACGCCGCTGGCTCGATGCGCTGATCGCGCATTTCGAAGTTTTACCCGAATCGGAAGTCCTCCGGACCCCCGGCGGTCAGAAACGTAGACACCGCAGGAGCGAGAGAAAAACCGGGGATGTTTTTGCAAACTGCCAGCCACCTGGGCTATATAAAGACCACCACACTCCCACCCCTTTATAGGGTTTCCCTAGCCACAAAATTGCAGCCACCCCCTCCACTTTGCCCCAAAAAAAGCCCCATTTTCGCACCAAACCCTAAATCCAGATCTGGGATCCAGCCCAATGGGTTCTGGACCGTCAGATCGGTCGATCTGACGGCCCTGGATGTGCCACGTCAGCACCTGCCTCCTCTCTCTCCTCAGCCCTCTGCGCCGCCCGTGAACATCCTGCGCCGCCCGTCGCCTCCACGCCGGGGACACCGCCGCCTCCACTCCGTCCAGGGAGCCGCCCGCTGCCGGCGCACCTCCTTCCCTCTCCCTCTCTTTCCCTCTCTTCTCTCCCTTTCCCTAACCTCCTCCCTCATCTCTCTCGCTGCAGGTGCAAGTCGCGCCCGCCATGGCCACGACTCGGCGAGCCCGAGCTCACGGTGGAACAGCCGCCGCCGGTTCCTCCCATCGTCCGGGCCCGGTCCCCTCCGGCCACGCCCACCGGAGCCGCCTCCTACCACCGCTACTCGGCCCTGCCTTGCCACCTCCCGTAGACGGCACGCCTGCCAGTCGCCGCCGGCGAGCTTCCAATCGGGAACGGGAGCGAGCCAGGCCGGCCACCAACCGCCGCCCTACCTGGGCCGGCCCAGCACCCCGCGGCCCGAGCAGGACAGCCCCAGTGGCCCAGTCCGGTCGCCAGCCCAGCCGCCAGTGGGCCTCGGCCCAGTAGGTCTAACCTTTTTTTTTCTTATCTCGTTTCTATTTCTTCTCTGTTATTTTGGCAGATTTAGTTGCGATTTAGCGATGCCCGTATCTTTTTAACCGTAGCTCCGATCGCGACGCTTTAAACATGAAAGTTGCTTAGAATTGCATGTAGTTTAATAAATTGTGCTTTGTTGCCATGTTTGACCCTGTCTACATGCTGTTTAACTGATAATTACAACCTTGCCACTGTAAACTGTAATTGCAATAACTTTTTATCTGTTGCTCCGATAAAAATGTTTCTTATATGTAACTTGACTAGAACTACGTGTTGGTTGTGTTTATGCTGTTCTTGCTTGCTAATAAAAATAAGAAATTATGTTTAGGGAAGAACAGTACCAAATTCCATTTTTATCGTGGGGTCCGCAATAGTTTGCCATGTCTAGGATTTCACCCCACTTGAATTGACTAGCTTAGGTAGTTTATTTATGCTTCACCTCTTGACATATTTGTGTGCTATGCCATGCTTGAGTGAGATGCCATGTTAACAACCTTTGTTGATCACCTGTAGCTAAACAACTAGAACCCTTCTAAACGTGCGGTATCGTCGTGTGTGACGAGTACTCCACTGAACCTGTTAGTAACCGCTCTCGACAGTAGGTGCGATGTCTCGTGTTGCCTTCTTGTTGATGCTTGCTTGTGTTTTCCTCGTAGTAATAGATGCTTGCTCGTTGATTTCTTTCCAGTGTTTACCTCTTGTGTGCTTCCGCGGGTACCTCTCGTAGACGATGCGAGCTTGCGATCAACTACACCTTTGGAATCCGACTTATCAACAGGCAAGGACTATGCATTACTAATGATCCATTCTATTTCAACCAGCGGTTTGCATGCTAGTCTAGGATAGGTTCGATGTTTGATCCTACCACATGTTTACAGCCACTTTCAAACCGATACATCCATGTCCCCTCCCAGCAAATCATGTACTTCTATGTTACTATTGGTCGTTGCTCAGCCCCTGCTTAGTATGCATGCTTAGGATGCTACGATGTTACCCTGTTACTCCTTGGCTTGGGCTATCACATTATTATATTGTTGTTGATGATATGATTATTACTATGTTGACTATATTCGACGAAGGATGGAAGGTCTAGGCTATCCCGCCCCGACGGTTTGTTCCATTCGAGTCACCTAGGATCCGAGTTCCGGGTATTGGTTCTAAGACCGAGCATGCCTAACCGCGTGTGGGATTTTATGGGGTCCCCTCTTCTTACGTACCTAGCTTCAAATATTTCTAGTGGTGGCCAAGCTGATTTACCATTTGAAACCGTGTGTGTGCTGGTCGGCCGCCAGTTGTTTACAAACCACCCTGGGCCAGGGGGACTTGTTCCTTGGCTGGCCCACCTTGTTCGGTTGAGGACCCGGTTTCCCATGTGTGATTAATCGGCTACCCAAACCTGCAACAGACGGTAGAGACTGATTCGAGAGCGCGGCCGGCTTTTGAGTTGGGTATCGACTCACCGGGGGCCACCCGGATTTGTTCGGTGTTAGTTAGAGGGACCTGTCGTTTTGGATCTCTCGGAACTAAATCATAAAATGGTTGCCTATAATGGGTAGAAACTGAGAGAGATGGGCGTGCGTGCGGAGCCTTGTAATGGGCAGTTGGTACACCCCTGCAGGGTTAAATCTTTTCGAGAAGCCGTGTCCACGGTTATCGACGACTTGGAACCTACATCATGTTCATAGACAACAACAACTGAGATAATCTTAATATAACTTGATCAACACGTGTGTGTGCCTTGACTTCTTCTTCTTCGTCGGGATGCGAAGAGGAGGACAAGGATAGGATAGGTGTTATGTTTGCGTAAGTAGTTGGTAGAAAGACTTGTTGGAGGAGAATCCTCATCGAATGCTTGGCTTCTTACCTTACTCTCTAGATCGCTAGACACTTCATAAATGCTAGTGCGGCAGCAACCTAACCAGTTACCCCATCCTTACCTTAAACTACTAGTTGTCCTAGAATGACGAGTGATGAAGTACTTGCTGGGTCAGATGACCACTACAGCTGGATGCTGAGTACCTCTGTACTCATGATACTACCCCCAAACTCTTTTCAGGGTTCTTGATCGACAATAGGTATGGTGATCGAAGTTTCACGTGGAGACTCGACGACGACTAGTTAGGCGGATCCCGGGGGAGGGCCTGGACCCGTGTGGTTATGGGGATCTATGTTTTTCTCTTTGCCACTAGGCATTTGATTGTAGTCTATACTCAGACATGTATCTTCCGCTGATGTAATGTATTTAGGCAGTTGTATGCCGATTGTATGAGATGTTGTATCTTTGTATCTGTAATGTTGTGATATCATGTTGGAAATCTGGGGCATATGACTTCGTCATATGTCTCGGTGGGACCGATATGTGCTTCGTCCCCGGATCTGGATGGAAACATCTAGATCTGGAATAGTACCACATATTGGGCCTTACAACTTGGTATCAGAGCCTTACCGACCGTAGGATCGCTTCTCTGGCCGAAGTCGAGCCTAGAAAATACTATTTTGTAGTTACTAAGTTAGTTATCGGAGAGTAGGAATCTTTTTACTCCTTACCCTTGCTCTGGTCAGGACAAGTGTCGTAAGTGTTTTATTCTTGTCTTATCCCCTTCAAACTTTAGGATCTCGCTGAGTGTGGAGTTTCGGAACCGTTACAATGCCTTGCTTGCAGCGTATTGTCTCGATTCCGATCTTAGGTTTGGGAATTCCTGTAGTACCTTTAGCTTCTCCGGTTTCAGATATCATCTAGGTCGTCCTTTGCCCTCCCTCCTTTTGCCCGGTGTTTTCACGACTTGCGTCGAAAAGCACTATCCCTTTGACCAGGTTTTAGTAGCCGTTCCTCCTCTTGACACCTGATGGTTTCGATCTTCGACGTCGCCATCTCCCTGCGGAAATTTTCTCGACGGAAATTTGACGTCGACATGGAGCAGAGTCACTTGTTGGTGGTTTTGAAGAATCGTCGACTCTCTTTTCTCTCCCCCTTCCCCTCTCCCCCGGATCGTCTTGGATCTCGGGACGAGATCCCTTGTTGGTGGTGTTGTATTGTAACAGCCCAGATTTCAGAAAAATTAAAAATTTTGTTTTCGGCGTGAATTGTTTGATTGTCTGATTTATTTGCGGTGTTTGCATCCCCGATTTGTCGATCGGCGATTATTTTTCCCCCTCTTATCTCGTATCGGACGGAGACCGACCCTTGCCACCCTGACACTCGACCTTTGCGACACCGGGTTTCACCCGATTACCGTCGCGAAACCGCACGAGACCAGCCGCAGCCAACGGAACGAAAAACCCCTTTTAATAAGTAAACGGGATATTTTAATAGCGCGCCGGAAAATGTTCTCGGAACGGTTCCAGCTCGAGGTGAACGCCGCCGGCTCGATGCGCTGATCGCGCAGTTTGAAGTTTTACCGGATCAGAAGTCCTGCGGACCCCCGGAGGTCAGAAACGTAGACACCGCGCGCGAGAGAGAAAAACCGGGGATGTTTTTGCAAACTGCCAGCCACCTGGGCTAATAAACACCACCACACTCCCACCCCTTTCTAGGGTTTCCCTAGCCACAAAATTGCAGCCACCCCCTCCACTTTGCCCCAAAAACAGCCCCACTTTCGCAAAAAACCCTAAATCCAGATCTGGGATCCAGCCCAATGGGTTCTGGACCGTCAGATCGGTCGATCTGACGGCCCTGGATGTTCCACGTCAGCACCTTCCTCCTCTCTCTCGTCAGCCCTCCGCGCCGGCCCGTGGGCATCCCGCGCCGCCCGTCGCCTACACGCCGGGGACGCCGCCGCCTCCACTCCGGCCAGGGAGCTGCCCGCTGCCGGCGCACCACCTTCCATCTCCCTCTCTTTCCCTCTCTTCTCTCCCTCTCCCTAACCTCCTCCCTCATCTCTCTCGCTGCAGGTGCAAGCCCCGCCCGTCATGGCCACGGCTCGGCGAGCCCAAGCTCACCGTGAAGCAGCCGCCGCCGGTTCCTCCCACCGGCCGGGCCCGGTCCCCTCCGGCCACGCCCACTGGAGCCGCCTCCTTCCGCCGCTGCTCGGCCCTGCCTTTCCGCCTCCCGTAGCCGGCACGTCTGCCAGTTGCCGCCGGCGAGGTTCCAATCGGGAACGGGAGCGAGCCAGGCCGGCCACCAACCGCCCCCCTACCTAGGCCGGCCCAGCACCCTGCGGCCCGAACAGGCCAGCCCAGTGGCCCAGTCTGGTCGCCAACCCAGCCGCCAGTGGCCTTGGCCCAGCAGGTCTAACCCTTTTTTTTCTTATCTCGTTTTTATTTCTTCTCTGTTATTTTGGCAGATTTAGTTGCGATTTAGCGATGCCCGTATCTTTTTAACCGTAGCTCCGATCGCAACGCTTTAAGCATGAAAGTTGCTTAGAATTGTGTGTAGTTTAATAAATTGTGATTTGTTGCCATGTTTGACCTTGTTTACATGTTGTATAACTGCTAATTACAACCTTGCCATTGTAAACTCTAATTGCAATAACTTTTTATCCGTTGCTCCGATAAAAATGTTTCTTATATGTAACTTGACTAGAATTGCGTGTAGGTTGTGTTTATGATGTTCTTGCTTGATAATAAAAATAATAAAATTATTTTTAGGGCAGAACAGTACCAAATTCCATTTTTATCGTCGGGTCCGCAATAGTTTGCCATATCTAGGATTTCACCCCACTTAAATTGACTAGCTTAGGTAGCTTATTTATGCTTCACCTCTTGACATGTTTGTGTGCTATGCCATGCTTGAGTGAGATGCCATGTTAACAACCTTTGTTGATAACCTGTAGCTAAACAACTTGAACCCTTCTAAACGTGCGGTATCGTCGTGTGTGACGAGTACTCCACTTAACCTGTTAGTAACCGGTCTCGACGGTAGGTGCGATATCTAGTGTTGCCTTCGTGTTGATGCTTGCTCGTGTTTGCATCGTAGTAATAGATGCTTGCTCATTGATTGCTTTCCAGTGTTTACCTCTTGTGTGCTTCCGCGGGTACCTCTCGGGGACGATGCGAGCTTGCAATCAACTACACCTTCAGAATCTGACTTATCAACAGGCAAGGACTATGCATTACTTATGATCCATTCTATTTCAACCAGCGGTTTGCATGCTAGTCTAGGATAGGTTCGATGTTTGATCCTACCACATGCTTACAACCTCTTTCAAACCGATACAGCCATATCCCTTCCCAGCAAACCATGTACTGCTATGTTACTATTTCTCGTTGCTCAGCCGCTGCATAGTATGCATGCTTAGGATGCTACGATGTTACCCTGTTACTCCTTGGTTTGGGATATCACATCATTATATTGTTGTTGATGATATGATTATTATTATGTAGACTATATTCAATGAAGGATGGAAGGTCTAGGCTATCCCGCCCCGACGCTTTTTTCCATTCGAGTCACCTAGGATCCGAGTTCCGAGTATTGGTTCTAAGACTGAGCGTGCCTAACCGCGTGTGGGATTTTATGGGGTCCCCTCTTCTTACCTACCTAGCTTCAAACATTTCTAGTGCTGGCCCAAGCTGATTTACCATTTGAAACCGTGTGTGTGCTGGTCGGCCGCCAGTTGTTTACAAACCACCCTGGGCCAGGGGGACTTGTTCCTTGGCTGGCCAACCTTGTCCGGCTGAGGACCCGGTTTCCCATGTGTGATTAACCGGCTATCCAAACCTGCGACAGACGGTAGAGACTGATTCGAGAGTGCGGCCGGCTTTTGAGTTGGGTGTCGACTCACAGGGGCCACCCGGATTTGTTCGTTGTTAGTTAGAGGGTCCTGTCGTTTCGGATCTCTCGGAACTAAATCATAAAATGGTTGCCTATAATGGGTAGCAACTGAGAGAGATGGGCGTGCGTGCGGAGCCTTGTAATGGGCAGGTTGTACACCCCTGCAGGGTTAAATCTTTTCGAGAAGCCGTGTCCACGGTTATGGACAACTTGGAACCTACGTCTTGTTCATAGACAACAACAACTGAGATAATCTTAATATAACTTGATCAACGCGTGTGTGTGCCTTGACTGCTTCTTCTTCGTCGCGATGCGAAGAGGGGGAAAAGGATAGGATAGGTGTTATGTTTGCGTAAGTAGTTGATAGCAAGACTTGTTGGAGGCGAATGCTCATCGAATGCTTGGCTTCTTACCTTACTCTCTAGATCGCTAGACACTTCATAAATGCTAGTGCGGCAACAACCTCACCTGTTACCCCATCCTTACCTTAAACTACTAGTTATCCTAGAATGACGAGTGATGAAGTCATTGCTGGGTCAGATGACCACTACAGTTGGATGCTGAGTACCTCTGTACTCATGATACTACCCCCAAACTCTTTCCAGGGTTCTTGATCGACAACAGGTACGGTGATCGAAGTTTCACATGGAGACTCGACGACGACTAGTTAGGCGTATCCCGGCGGAGGGCCTGGACCCGTGTGGTTATGGGGATCGATGTTTTTCTCTTTGCCACTAGGCATTTGATTGTAGTCTGTACTTAGACATGTATCTTCCGCTGATGTAATGTATTTATGCAGTTGTATGCCGATTGTATGAGATGTTGTATCTTTTTATCTGTAATGTTGTGATATCATGTTGGAAATCCGGGGCATATGACTTCGTCATATGTCGCGGTGGGACCGATATGTGCTTCGTCCCCGGATCGGGATGGAAACATCTAGATCAGGAACAGTACCGCATATCGGGCCTTACAGGACCCTCCATCCATAATCCATCCGGATCACATCCTAATGGGCTCCTTTCCCCTTAAGCGTGTGACCCTATAGGTTCACGTATACATGGAAATGACCCGGATCACATCTGGTTCGATAGTCGGTAGCGGTTCCTAGCAGAACGTGACGGCTGATAACCCACAACTGCAGGGGATCGAGATAGTCTTTGCGGGTAAGAATAACCCAATTTATAGATTCGACTCAAGGGGAGCCAAAGAATATCCACAAGCTTTAACACTGGAGTTTTCTATTCCACCGCACCTGAGATACACTTACTTGCAACAATATATTAATAGCAACTGCGGTACGGAAGTGATAATAGCGACGGTAATAGTGGTGGTGAAACGGTAAGAGTAAAACAGTGAAATTAAACAACTAGTAACCAGTAGAATTAAAACACTGTAGGCTAGGGATATGGATGGTTGCGCGCTGCATGGATAAGACACATCATGTATTTAACTTGGGGCAAGGCACACAGAAAAGCAATGATCATCTATGCATAAATAAAACATCAGGCATGTATCCCAAAGGTAGTTGTACGTGCTTGCAATAAGAACTTGCACAACATCTTTTGTCCTACCATCCCGCTACGGACGGGGCCAAAAGTAACTTATGGAGATTAAGGTGCTCGTGTCAAAGATCACCGGAACAAAGCATTAACAATCAATGGATACATGAAATCCTCAAATTATAGTCCATCCCCTTTGGTGTCCCAAGCTGTCACCTTTGGGATCACCGGTTCCGGACTATAACAGGTACAAACAACTCGGGCCCAAAGTGACAAGCATTAAGAGAAAGAAGTTGAAGCAAAGATGATAAACAACAATCTAGATGATAGGCAACATGCCCCCAACAATCTGATAAACTAATACATGATCTAACTCATCCAATCCCTACCATCCCTTTGCCTACAGCAGGGAATTACTCACACATGAATGGAGAAGTCATGGTGGGAGGATGGAGTGGTGATGATGATGACGATGGCGATGATCTCCCCTCTCCGAAGGCCAAAACAGCCTCCAGATTAGCCCTCCCGGAGAAGAACAGAGGGTGGCGGCGGCTCCGCGACGAGAATTAGGAAAACGACTTCTGTTTCGGGGTTTCTTCGTCACGGGAATAAATAGGAGCATCGGTAGGGCACCAGAGGAGGGGGAGGCCCCCAGGTGGCCAGAGGGCGCGGCCCCACCCCTGGTCGCGCCAGGGGGCGCCTGGGCCCCCTTGGCTCCCCTCTGGTCCCACTTCTGGTATCTGGCTCCTTCGGGTGCATGGATTTTCTGGTATTTTTCTAGGAATTTTCTGAGACGTCCAAAAATCCATTTTCCTGCGCACAATAAAACTATACAGGCAGCTCTTCTGAAAACAACGTTAGTCCGGTTTAGTTTCATCCAAATCATGCAAGAATGAGGGCAAAACAATAGCAAGAGTGTTTGGAAAAGTAGATATGTTTGAGATGTATCAACTCCCCCAAGCTTAGCATATTTCTTTTCCTCAAGCAATTTAGTACAACGAACTGAACGCGAGAAAGAAAACTTTGACAAACTCTTTTGCTTCAATAGATGGATATAAGCATGTACTACAAATTTCTTTTAGAAATTTCAAAACAATGCTATGAGGACAATGCACAAAGCAATCCTTCTTTCAAGTGATCAATCACAAACAACTAAAAGTAAATAATATGCTACTAAAAATCAAGACAGGATTACAATGCACAAAGCTTGAACATACTAGAGTGGTATTTTTCTAGCCTCCATGAGTGAAGAAAAACATAAATGCAGAAACTCCTTTGGAGTTTTAAAGGAGACTAGAACTAAGAATTTCAGAATAAATAATACCACAAGCATGCAAAAGACAATGTAATACTTTGGGACAATGCACATTGCACTCAGAATGATAATTATGCTCTCCTAGTTGGTGCTTTGAAGAGAGAAGGTTGAGACTCTCGAACCGTGGAGTTTGATGGAAAGGTTTGAAAACCCGTGGTTGGAAGCAAAGACTAAACTTGTACCAGAGCTCTTGGTTTTGAAAACAGAGATAAAAAAAATTGGGAGGTGCATGCTTCGTCAACGAATGCTAGTAGACAACTCAATCACCTCTTACGCTAGACATGTTTCGAGAAACGGCTCCCAAGATGGAGACGAGCACGTCCCCTTAATCTCCTTTGTTTATCACTGCCAAAGTTTTCTGATTTCTCATAGACAAAGCATGAAGGAGGGTTTGTTGGTTGTGATTATCTTTTGTGAGCTGGACACACTCATGCCAGTCCCTCCTCGTATTAGGGGTTTGTAGATTAGACATGCAATCCCGGAATAAAACATGTCTAACATAAGACGGTCATGAATTACCTACTACTTCCTCATGAGCTAAAATAGAGGCACAACACAGGAGTGCTTTTGAATAATTTCGAGATGGTACAAGAAAGTCTTCGTTATGATGGCCGGTAAATACCACATAGGAAGGTATGGTGGACTCATATGGAAAAACTGGTTTCAAGGATTTTGGATGCACAAGCAGAAATCCGCTTAGTGCGAGCGAAGGCTAGCAAAAGACTGGGAAGCGACGAACTAGAGAGCAATAACAGTCATAATCATGCAGAGCGACAAAGTAACATTAAATTGGGCATGAAAATGATATGACTATTCTGAAACTCATAGATCATCAAGTCATAGTAGACTTTTAAGTCATAAACATGTGTAAGCATGTGCCAAGTCAATCCAAGAATTCTTCAAAGGGAAATACCACTTCAGTATGCCAAACCATGAACAATGCAATGCATGTAAATCATTTCAACAACACAATATGTACTCTAGCTATTTGGGATTAGCCACAAGGAAAGCATGAACACTGGGAAAGCATTGTAAACATAGCACTATGTCGCTACAAGCTGGTCTCTAAATCATAAGTACAAGCATATGTACAAAAATAGAAAAAATAAGAGTTCATACCGGTTTTCCTTGTTGCATCCCTTTCGTCGATCCTAGTCATCACTGCCTTGTCGCTTGCACGATTGAACGTAGGAAAATATAATCAAGTGCAAATGCCATCACGGACTCGAGCTGAACTCTGCAACAAAGCAAACTAAAGAGAGAAAATAAAATATTTTTGGATTTTTTTTCAAAGGTTAAACGAAAGAAAAAGAAAATAGAAATCAATTTTTTGTTTTTGAAAAATAATAAAACAAAGAAGAACGGGCGAAAACTTCGAAAAGATCAAAGCAAACAAAATAAAAACGGATAATACAATGGAAAGGTGAGAATGGAACGTACACCCCCAAGCTTAGGCTTTTGGCCTAAGTTGGTAGAAGCTACTGCCCCCAGGAGCCTCCTGCTCCGGGGTAAGGGTAAGTCCAGGAGTCGTATGAGCCTTCCGGTGCGTACACCGAAGTCCTTGGGTCCTCCCATGAGGAAGGCACTGCGCTACAAGCGGAAGAAGATCCCACGCCATGCTCGGTGAAGGTCTCTCCCTGGAAAGGTGGGAAATCACCATGCTCTTCCTCACCGGGCACAACCCCCTCCATGGGGTTATGCGGCTGGTAATTAGCCATGAACTCATCGAACTGAATTTCGTTGAACGGCCATCCGTTCCTGCGAGTGTTATCAAACAAAAGTGGTGCATGCAGACGGATCTCACGAGTAATGGTCCTTTCAAACCTCAAAATATAATCAAGGTTACCAAACTGAGAAGTCATGGTAACAAACTTATGCCTCTTCATAGCCGCAAGATCAAGACTCGCGTATGAAAAGGGAACATCATGAGGATGCGGGGTGCGCTCAAGAGACTCAAGGATAAGTGCGGCGTAAACGCCACCATATAAGGCGCCGAGCAATCAAGGCACCCACATTATACTCATTCACCAGAGAGGGCGTTCGCATAAATAGAGAAATCTGGTGCAGAACCATTGCTCGTGTTGTCACGAGCTAACACCCCTCTAGGAACAAAATACGCAAAATAACTGAGGTGTGGAAACAAGATGCTGGAAATATTTGTGCACTGAATGTCGGTCTCTTCCTGGCAGCAAAGGGAGTTGAAGAGGGTCCTCAACCCGGAAGGATGCATGGTCATCTTAGCTGTCTGACCAACGTTCGGCACACCTATTTGTCACAACCACAATTTAGGCAAGTGCTAGGGTTTGAGTTCCCTTTGCATCATGTGAAAAGTTCAAAAAGAAAATAAAAAATGGGGAAAAGAAAGCCCTGAGAAATTAAATCAAATGGCCAGATAAAAATCTTTTTCCAAAAATCTTTTGAACATTTGAAAATTCCTATAAATGATGGTGATCATTTTAAAAGTGGTTTGGGGCCAATCCCATGCTCATGGAATTTTCGAAATTTCAAACAGTGCCTTGGAAAATTAAAAAGACCTCTATTTGATTTGAAATTCAAATAAGTTGAATTTCAAAAATGCCCAAATCCTAAATGTGACTAGCTACTGGTCACCTAGGGTTTATAAAAATATTTGGGCATTTTATTAAATTGCCTAGGTATTTAATACTAAGGCAAAACAAAATTACAGAAAAATAAAAGAAGAATATTAGAAAGAGGAACCCTCCCCTGACTTCGGCCCAACTAATCGCCCCCCAGCCCACCTCCACCTGCTTGTCTCCTTCCTCACCGACGGGCAAGCAGCTCGGTGGCGGCCAGGGAGCGCGCCGTCGCCACCTCGACGTCCAGAGGCGTCTAGAGGCCCCCTCGAGCCTTCTCCTTGCGCCACGCAATGGCCAAAGGCCCCCCGCGTACTCCCCTCCCTTCTTTGTTTCCTCCAGCGCCGCCGTCGTCAAGTTTTTGGCCGCCTCAGAGAGCACGCCGTGGCGCCCCCGAGCTAACCACGCGGCCACCGGACTCCTTCTTCCTCGCCATGGTGTCCAAGTGATCCGCTGTCGCTGACTTCGTCGTACCGCACCGCCAATTCGAGCTCTAACCCCCAGCAGCCGACGCCATCGTCATCGGGACGCCGCCGGTCACCATGGATTCCGGCGAGGGATTGGACGCCCTAGAGCTCTCCCCGGTCTCCTCGTCTGCACTGCTATGTTCCTTGAGTTGGGGTGAGCTTTTCCCCTCTTCTCCCGTGCCTTCCCCCTTCCTCCTCCTCTGTGCGCCATGGAAGCCGACGATGGCCGCCGCACCTTTCGACCCCGCCGTCGCCCTAGGCCACGCTGGTGGCAACCGCCTTGTCAAATAGATGCGCACGGGCACGGGCTACACCCTAGTGCCACCCATGCCCCACCCCATGCCCATTTTGCAAGTCCGGCGAGCTCTCCGGCCGTCTACAGTGGCTGCTCCGGTGACCCCGCTAAGGCTAAGCAACCCCCCCTAATCACCTCTTAATCCCCCCCCCACAGTGGCTGGCAAGTGGGCCCAAACCCCCCCTGACCCCTCTGTTTTAATTAACAGAGAGGGGATTAACCCCTGTGAGGCTTACAGGGTGGACCCACAGGACAGAGCCTCCCTGACGTCATGATGACGCCACCCTGACGCAATAAACCAATTTTCCAGAGAATTTAAAATATTCCAGAAATTACAGAAAATTGAATAAACTTTGGAAAATCATAACTAATTCATATGAACTCCAAATTAGACAAATAATATATGAAAAATGATCAACATAAATTTCTCTATCCAAATATGCAACTTTCAACCATGTTTGAGTTGATTTTAAAATGGGACCAGTAGCTTTTGCTATTTGGCTTAATTGGAATTAATTCAAATTAATTTCAAATGCTTTTGTAATTTGAACCTTTGCAATACACCACATCTCACTTGAACATCAGAGGCATATCAAACCCTTGAACACATGATTTACAATGATCCAACAATAGCAAATGCATTTTGGCTAAATTGAAATTCATATGTGGAGTTTGAATTTGCATTTCAAATGCAATACACTTCATTTAAATTAAATGTGCCACAAATCAATAACCTTCACATCATGGAACAACCACATCATGTGTTTGTGCATTTACATTCAATGTTGCCCCCTCTTGTTGATGATTGTGCCGATAACAGTGCCTCCGAGACGGTGATCACTCCCGAAGAAGAAGACCACCGATAAGACCCGTGTATCGTCAGCAAGGCAAGAAAACCCCATTGATCATGTCTATAAAATCCTATTTCCCTCTCAGTCCCTCTTATGCATGTTTAGGAGATCACCGAGACACGTTCTTTCGCATAGTTGAACCAATTCCGATGCATGACCTATCATTTTGTCACCGTATTAAGAAAACCACAATCCTAGCAGATATAGGAGTTGAATGATGAGCATGTGGCCCCTACAACTGTTACTGCTATTGCTGCTTAGTGATACAATGAGGATGTTATGATTGTGAGTCGGGATGGAATGAACACAGTGATGCTGGTGTTAACGTGTTGGTGAATCCACCCTAAGCAAAGGTGAACGATGAGAGGCTGTGTAGGAGTACACAGTGGGTTGTCTCGTTGAACACTGCCCTAGGCCCCGAGTTCCTATTTTGTGATCCAAGACAAAGAGTATGACCACATGTAGGGTTTTATGGGAACCCCGTTTGGCCTCTTTACATACCCGATCCGGTCCAGGAGTCACAATAGATTCGGGCTTTCCATTTGGCATGTGCATAGAAAAAGAATGAAGAAAAGGTTGCATCATATAGATATGTGGGTGGACTTGTGAGGCAGTGAAACCATCTGGCAGAGGTGGCGTCTCGGTCCCTTACATTATCTGAGTCCGTTTCATGGAACCGGCCGGACTCTTGAGCGGTGCCAAACTCAGGTAGTCGACTCCTGGATTAGAGAAGGTGATGTGAGGTTAGTGCCTTGGTTTCATCCACGTCCGACACCCGCTTGAAGGGTGACGAGAACGAGGCGATAAGTGATGACACGCGTGTGAAGATGTACACCCCTGCAGGGTTAATGAACTATTCGAATAGCCGTGTCCGTGGTTATGGACTACTTGGAGACCTCTACTTGATCAATAGATAACTTGAATGGATACTTATAAAATTCGCAAGATAAGCGTGAGTGCTATGGTGGGCTTCCTCGTGGGGAAGTCGAGGAAGTAACCATAGTGGTGTATTGTTTGGAGACATGTAGTGGACTCGTGAACGCTTCTTACCTCAAGTCTGGTACTCGTAGCACAGGAATAGCCAAGTCAAAGCTGGCACTTCTGCATGATGAAACCCCACCTCCTTTACCTTGATACTTGAGCATGAGTAGTGTAGTTCTGATGTAAGTCTTGCTGAGTACGATTTTGTACTCACGTTTGCTTATTCTATGTTTTAGATGAGAACCCGGACCCCGATGGAGTCACCGACTGAAGCTCGACGTTGACCTTGGTAGTATAGTTCCCGACAGCAGTCTGGTCCCTCGTGGATGGGCATGTATGTTTACAAGGCTTCTCTAAGCCATTTGTTAAACTTGTCTGTACTCAGACCGAATTTTCTTCCGTTGTATGATGTAATGTTGATCACAGACCTGTGATCTTTGTATACTCTATGTGTAATTCAATAAAGAAGTACTTTGTAGAGTTATGTGATGATACCTGTTGTTCATACTAGGCATGTGTGCTGCGTGTATGTTTATATCATGCATGTCTTAGTATGGGTTTTCGAGACCTTCGTTGTGATCTGGCTGGCGATCTTTTATACACCAAGTGGCCCTTAGATGTGCGCAGCTTGGGGCATCGCGATGCGATTGCTCGTGGCTCTGCCACGTGCACACTTTGTTGTATGATCGAGCCCTCCCTAGACCCCGACTAAGTGATCGGGTTGGAGTTTGTTTATGTAAGGGTTATGATTAAATCGAAAACATGGTTGAGGCGACTTGTCTATGAGTATGGGATTCACCACCCATAAGCATTTAGACTTGTGAGAGGACGATGAGGACCCATCCCAGTTGATCATCCGGCCTGGATGGGATGCCCCTCGCGTTCAATGCTTTCCGAGAGTGTTCTGTGCTTGGCCTTGTCTGCTTAGACAAGTGGGTACGGCTCTCGGCTCTCCATGTGATTGCATCGTGACTGGAATTACATACGCATATTCCAGGTCCCGACAGACTTGGTATCAGAGCAGGACTGTCTGTAGGATTATCAAACCCTTGGTCGAAGTCGAGTCTAGCATTCTATAGTTATATAGTTACTCTGGGTATAAGGGAACAACGTAAGGCTTCTTTTTCTCCTTATCTTCATCGATCTGAGTTCTGAGTCACCCTTATCTTTTCTACGGGATGATAGGACTAGGCTCATCTATGTCTTACTAGAACATCTCGTTGATTGCTTCCTTGTAGTCGTAGGAAAGTTGTGTTCGGTTGTCTAGAGTCGTTGTGCTTCCTATTTTGAGACTTCCTATGTAAGTGTTGTTGAAATGTTGTGAGGATTTCCATTTCTCTTGCAATTACAGCCGTTATGCTGTCCGAGTCATTCCAGGTTTCTTCATAATCTGATGCATTTGCAAAATCCTTCCCTCCTTTTTGGTTGTCTTTCTAGAAGAAGTATTAGGTGGCATGCCCGACAGTTCTCTAGAGTTTGTTGTAGGTTTTGTTCTAGAAACCTTTAGTGATTCATTTCCAGCTTCTCCTCCCATTCTAGATGTCTTCTAGCCAGAATAACCACACTAACCATCGTGTTGGGGTACTTTGCTACTATGACATATCTGTTGTAGCCCCTAGTAAACCTTGGTCATCCTCTAGGAATCTATCCAAAGATCCAACCCCTTAAACCTAGCCACCCGACAGGTGTGTAGAGTTCATAGTTGATCTTATACCAGGCACAAACCCAATTTCCAGACGCCCATATAGAATGGCCCCACATGAGTTAGCTGAGCTAAAAATCCAACTTGAAGTGTTGTTGGCAAAAGGCTTCATCCGCCCTAGCTCATCGCCATGGGGTTGCCCCGTTCTGTTCGTAACGAAGAAAGATGGAACAGAAAGGATGTGCGTGGACTATCGCCCGCTAAATATAGCGACGATAAAGAACAAGTACCCACTGCCCAGGATCAATGGTCTTTATGATCAACTTGCAGGATCCTCTGTCTTTTCCAAGATGGATGTGAGATTAAGCTATCATCAAATCAAATCCGAAATGAGGACATTCCCAAAACGGATTTTACTACTCGTTATGGTCTTTACGAGTTCACCGTCATGTCCTTCGGTCTGACCAATGCCCCGCCACTTTTTCACGCATGATGAACTCGATCTTCATGGAGTATTTGGACAAGTTCGTCGTAGTTTACCTCGATGACATCCATATATACTCGAAGAACGAAGAAGAACATGACGAACACCTAAGGCTGGTATTGATGAAACTTAGAGAGCACCGCCTTTATGCCAAGTTCTCCAAGTGTGAATTTTGGCCATCAGAAGTGACCTACATAGGCCACGTGATTTCTGCGAAATGTGTTGCAGTTAATCCCGAGAGAGTTCAGGCCGTCCGTGACTGGACTCCACTTGAATCGGTTAAGCAAGTTAGGAGTTTTCTCGGCCTAGTAAGCTATTGCCGCCACTTCGTCGAGAACTTTTCTAAAGTTGCAAAGCCTCTTACTGAACTCCTCAAGAAAGATAAGAAATTCCTATGGACTCCCAAGTGCTAGGAAAGCTTTCAAGAGCTAAAAAGAAGATTGACTTCTGCACCCGTACTTGCACCTCCAGGCACCAAAAGGGATTTCGAGATCTATTTTGATGCTTCACGGCAAGGGTTAGGATGCATACTTATGCAAGATAGACATGTGGTAGCTTATGCTTCACGCCAGTTGCGGCCACATGAAGAGAACTATCCTACCCATGACCTTGAACTCGCTGCCATAGTTCATGCCCTAACAACTTGGCGACATTACCTCCTTGGTAATCGTTGTGAGATCTATTCCGACCACCAAAGCCTCAAATACATTTTCACCCAGCCAGATCTTAATCTCAGGCAAAGACGCTGGATTGAGTTGATAAAAGATTATGACTTAGGAATTTCATACACCCCAGGAAAAGCCAATGTCATGGCTGATGCACTAAGTCGTAAGTGGTATTGTAACAACCCCATGTTACAACAGTATCAACCACTTCTTCATGAGGAATTTCGAAAGCTTAATCTCAAGATTGTTCCTCGTGGATCTCTTTTCAACTTGGTGGCGAAACCAACCCTTGAGGATCAAATCATAGTTGCCCAAAGACGTGCACGAGGTGTACGCCGGATCAAGGAGAACATTGCTAGCGGAGTTGCTAAATGTTTCTCCAGAGATAGTAAAGGAACGGTATTCTTTGAAAATCGTTTGGTAGTACCTAAGAATAGGGATCTAAGGCAACTCATCCTCAAAGAAGCCCATGACACACCCCTCTCAATTCATCCCGGTAGCACAAAAATGTACCGAGATCTACGCCAGAGATTTTGGTGGACTAGGATGAAGAGAGACATTGCTCGATTTGTTGCTGAATGTGATGTTTGTCGTCGCATTAAGGCAGAAGACCAAAGACCTGCTGGCACACTTCAACCTTTTCCTATTCCGAGTGGAAATGGGACAAAGTCGGTATGGACTTCATCACCGGCTTTCCAAAAACCCAGAAAGGAAAGATGCCATCTTCGTGGTCATTGATAGACTTTCCAAAGTTGCTCACTTCCTTCCAGTTCGCGAGTCTATAACTGCTAGCCAGTTAGCGGACTTGTATGTCTCTAGAATTGTGTCTCTTCACGTTGTTCCTTTGGAAATCAATTCTGATCGTGGTAGCCTTTTCACCTCTAGATTTTGGGGAAGCTTTTAGAATGCTATGGGAACTCATCTCTCCTTTAGTACAGCTTTCCATCCTCAGTCTAGCGGTCAAGTTGAAAGGGTTAATCAAATCTTGGAACACATGCTCTGAAATTGTGTTATCTCATTCGGAAAGAATTGGGAGAAATCTCTTCCTTTCGCCGGATTTGCTTATAACATCAATTTTCAATCTAGTCTGAACATGGCTCCTTTTGAACTCCTATATGGAAGACGATGTCGAACACCCCTTAACTGGTCACAAACCGGTGAAAGACAATTCTTTGGACCGGATATGATCATGGAAGTAGAAGAGCAAGTTCGCATTGTTCGTGATAAATTGAAATCCGCTCAGTCTCGTCAGAAAAGCTACTATGATCGTCATCATAGGCAAGAGAGCTATAATTTGGATGAAAAGGCTTACCTTCGGGTTACTCCTCTGAAGGGAACCCAAAGATTCGGTATCAAAGGCAAGTTGGCCCCACGTTACATCGGACCTTTCTGCATTCTTGCTAAACGTGGAGAAGTTGCCTACCAACTTGAACTAACCCCTCACCTTTCCCGAGTACATGATGTATTCCATGTGTCACAACTCATGCGTTGCTTCAAGGACCCCATCCGCGAAGTCGACCATGAAACGCTTAATCTCCAAGATGACCTTTCTTATCGAGAGTACCCTGTTAGTATTCTTGATTCCGCAGAGCGTGTCACTCGTCGTCAGAAGATTAAGTTTCTAAAAGTGCAATGGTCGCATCACTCCGAGATAGAAGCAACTGGGAAAGAGAAGACCGCCTCCGTGCCGAATACCCCTCCTTCCTTCCGACGACTTCTAAATCTCGGGACGAGATTCTTTGAGTGGGGGCGAGTTGTCACAACCCCAATTTAGGAAAGTGCTAGGGTTTGAGTTCCCTTTGCATCATGTGAAATATTCAAAAATAAAATCAAAAATGGGGAAAAGAAAACCCTGAGAAATTAAATCAAATGGCCAGATAAAAATCTTTTTCCAAAAATCTTTTGAACATTTGAAAAATTCCTATAAATGATGGTGATCATTTTAAAAGTGGTTTGGGGCCAATCCCATGCTCATGGAATTTTCTAAATTTCAAACAGTGCCTTGGAAAATTAAAAGGACCTCTATTTGATTTGAAATTCAAATAAGTTGAATTTCAAAAATGCCCAAATCCTAAATGTGACTAACTACTGGTCACCTAGGGTTTATAAAAATATTTGGGCATTTTATTAAATTGCCTAGGTATTTAATACTAAGGCAAAACAAAATTACAGAAAAATAAAAGAAGAAGATTAGAAAGAGGAACCCTCCCCTGACTTCGGCCCAACTAATCCCCTCCCCAGCCCACCAGGCGGCCCAGCCCACCTCCACCTGCTTGTCTCCTTCCTCACCGACGGGCAAGCAGCTCGGTGGCGGCCTGGGAGCGCGCCGTCAGCACCTCGACTTCCAGAGGCGTCTAGAGGCCCCCTTGAGCCTTCTCCTTGCGCCACACAATGGCGAGAGGCCCCCCGCGTACTCCCCTCCCTTCTTTGTTTCCTCCAGCGCCGCCGTCGTCAAGTTTTTGGCCGCCGCAGAGAGCACGCCGTGGCGCCCCCGAGCTAACCACGCGGCCACCGGACTCCTTCTTCCTCGCCATGGTGTCCAAGTGATCCGCCGTCGCCGACTTCGTTGTACCGCACCACCAATTCGAGCTCTAACCCCCAGCAGCCGACGCCATCGTCATCGGGACGCCGCTGGTCGCCATGGATTCCGGCGAAGGATTGGACGCCGTAGAGCTCTCCCCGGTCTCCTCGTCTGCACTGTTGTGTTCCTTGAGTTGGGGTGAGCTTTTCCCCTCTTCTCCCGAGCCTTCCCCTTCCTCCTCGTCTATGCGCCATGGAAGCCGACGATGGCCGCCGCACCTTTCGACCCCGTCGTCGCCCTAGGCCACGCTGGTGGAAACCGCCTTGTCAAATAGATGCGCACGGGCACGGGCTACGCCCCAGTGCCACCCATGCCCCACCCCATGCCCATTTTGCAAGTCCGGCGAGCTCTCCGGCCGTCTACAGTGCCTTCTCCGGCGACCCCGTCGTTAAGGCTAAGCAACCCCCCTAATCACCTCTTAATCCCCCCCAAAGTGGCTGGCAAGTGGGCCCAACCCCCCAGCCCCTAACCCCTCTGTTTTAATTAACAGAGAGGGGATTAACCCCTGTGAGGCTTACAGGGTGGACCCACAGGTCAGAGCCTCCCTGACGTCATGATGACGCCACCCTGACGCAATAAACCAATTTTCCAGAGAATTTAAAATATTCTAGAAATTACAGAAAATTGAATAAACTTTGGCAAATCATAACTAATTCATATGAACTCCAAATTAGACAAATAATATATGAAAAATGATCAGCATAAATTTCTCTATCCAAATATGCAACTTTCAACCATGTTTGAGTTGATTTTAAAATGGTACTAGTAGCTTTTGCTATTTGGCTTAATTGGAATTAATTCAAATTAATTTCAAATGCTTTTGTAATTTGAACCTTTGCAATACACCATATCTCACTTGAACATCAGAGGCATATCAAACACTTGAACACATGCTTTACAATGATCCAACAATAGAAAATGCATTTTGGCTAAATTTAAATTCATATGTGGAGTTTGAATTTTCATTTCAAATGCAATACACTTCATTTAAATTAAATGTGCCACAAATCAATAACCTTCACATCATGGAACAACCACATCATGTGTTTGTGCATTTACATTCAATGTTGCCCCCTCTTGTTGATGATTGTGCCGATAACAGTGCCTCCGAGACGGTGATCACTCCCGAAGAAGAAGACCACCGATAAGACCCGTGTATCGTCAGCAAGGCAAGCAAACCCCATTGATCATGTCTATAAAATCCTATTTCCCTCTCAGTCCCTCTTATGCATGTTTAGGAGATCACCGAGACACGTTCTTTCGCATAGTTGAACCCATTCCGATGCATGACCTATCATTTTGTCACCGTATTATGCAAACCACAATCCTAACAGATATAGGAGTTGAATGATGAGCATGTGGCCCCTACAACTTTTACTGCTATTGCTGCTTAGTGATACAATGAGGATGTTATGATTGTTAGTCGGGATGGAATGAACACAGTGATGCTGGTGTTAACGTGTTGGTGAATCCACCCTAGGCCCCGAGTTCCTATTTTGTGATCCAAGACAAAGAGTATGACCACATGTAGGGTTTTATGGGAACCCCGTTTGGCCTCTTTACATACCCGATCCGGTCCAGGAGTCACAATAGATTCGGGCTTTCCATTTGGCATGTGCATAGAAAAAGAATGAAGAAAAGGTTGCATCATATAGATATGTGGGTGGACTTGTGAGGCAGAGAAACCATCTAGTAGAGGTGGCGTCTCGGTCCCTTACATTATCTGAGTCCGTTTCGTGGAACCGGCCGTACTCTCGAGCGGTACCAAACTCAGGTAGTCGACTCCTGGATTAGAGAAGGTGATGTGAGGTTAGTGCCTTGGTTTCATCCACGTCTGACACCCGCTTGAAGGGTGACGAGAACGAGGAGATAAGTGATGACACGCGTGTGAAGATGTACACCCCTGCAGGGTTAATGAACTATTCGAATAGCCGTGTCCGCGGTTATGGACTACTTGGAGACCTCTACTTGATCAATAGATAACTTGAATGGATACTTATAAAATTCGCAAGATAAGCGTGAGTGCTATGGTGGGCTTCCTCGTGGGGAAGTCGAGGAAGTAACCATAGTTGTGTATTGTTTGGAGACATGTAGTGGACTCGTGAACGCTTCTTACCTCAAGTCTGGTACTCGTAGCACAGGAATAGCCAAGTCAAAGCTGGCACTTCTGCATGATGAAACCCCACCTCCTTTACCTTGATACTTGAGCATGAGTAGTGTAGTTCTAATGTAAGTCTTGCTGAGTACGATTTTGTACTCACGTTTGCTTATTCTATGTTTTAGATGAGAACCCAGACCCCGATGGAGTCACCGACTGAAGCTCGACGTTGACCTTGGTAGTATAGTTCCAGACAGCAGTCTGGTCCCTCGTGGATGGGCATGTATGTTTACAAGGCCTCTCTAAGCCATTTTTTAAACTTGTGTGTACTCAGACCTAATTTTCTTCCGTTGTATGATGTAATGTGGATCACAGACCTGTGATCTTTGTATACTCTATGTGTAAGTCAATAAAGAAGTACTTTGTAGAGTTATGTGATGATACCTGTTGTTCATAGTAGGCATGTGTGCTGCGTGTATGTTTATATCATGCATGTCTTAGTATGGGTTTTCGAGACCTTAGTTGTGATCTGGCTGGCGGTCTTTTATACACCAAGTGGCCCTTAGATGTGCGCAGCTTGGGGCATCGCAATGCGATTGCTCGTGGCTCTACCACGTGCACACTTTGTTGTATGATCGAGCCCGCCCTAGACCCCGACTAAGTGATCGGGCTGGAGTTTGTTTATGTAAGGGTTATGATTCAATCGAAAACATAGTTGAGGCGACTTGTCTATGAGTATGGGATTCACCACCCATAAGCATTTAGACTTGTGAGCGGACGATGAGGACCCATCCCAGTTGATCATCCGGCCTGGATGGGATGCCCCTCGCATTCGATGCTTTCCGAGAGTGTTCTGTGCTTGGCCTTGTCTGCTTAGACAAGTGGGTACGGCTCTCGGCTCTCAATGTGATTGCATCGTGACTGGAATTACATACGCATATTCCGGGTCCCGACACTATTATATCACAAAACTGTGCCAAAGACATGGTTATGAGATCATTATAAAGTTTGAACTCGACGGTTCCAGCATCATGGTTATAACAAAAACTGTTACCAAAACAGGAGGTAAGCTTTTTGTATTGTACCACACGGCATAAAACTAGCCGTGTCAAACCTGTATTGGCACAAAGGCCATAAAATTCTTCCTTAATTCCTACAGCTGTAAGAAAATCATCGCACGGATACATCATTGCGCATGCTGGATTCGTGTCTTCCAACAACTCGAGGGGCACATGATCTTCATTGTAGCTCACCCTAACTACTGAGGGTGAAACTGCAGCTCTAGTGACTCGATCAGAGCGCTCGGGCTTCTTCTTCCCAAGCCACCCCTTTTCTTTTCCAAAGAAACTCATTTCTGAAATTTTTAACAATTCAAAAAAACAAGGATTTAAACAAAGTGAGTTGAGGAAAACTACTTTACTCACTTACCTAAGGCATAAACTTGCATCAAAACTTGGAAACTAAATTTCTACACATGCATGCAAGCTCATATGAACAGCACCAAGAGCTACTAAATACTCACTTATGAGGCCACCAATAAAAAATCTAATTGGAGGGGTGAAGGAATTACATACCAAGGAGTATTTTCCCAAAATCTCAGCTCAAATGATGGGTCGTAGAGAGAGATCGAAATTCTGGATGGAGAGCAGCAAGAACACAAGAACAAAGTGCAGAACTCGTGTTTTTGGAGATAGAGGAAGGTGGAGGAAGAAGACTTACCTAGCTGGCTGCCCTATGGGCGCGACCAGGGGTCAGGCCGCGCCAGCTGGCCTCCTGGGCCACTGGTGGCCCCCCTGGTCAGCCCCAGGTGCTTCTGGGTCACTCACGGCATGGAAATTTTTAATATAATTTTTCCGGAATTTGTCTGACAACTTCACTGTTGAAAATTTTTCGAAGTCCAAAAAGCTGCGAAACTTTCTGAAATCTTGAAGCAGTGATTAGAGTTGTGAAGTTTCAAAAACATATAAACTTGGTACAGCAAGGAGAATAAAAACTAAGGCAAATAAAAACATAACAAGCTCCACTTTTTACCTATTTAAAACATGCTTACTAGCAAGGTTGATCAAGTCTTACCAACAAACCCACGATACATAGAGCAAAAAGCCTCACCTCTTATGAAATGATCATTACACCTTTACTTTAATGGACATTGTCCCCACCATGATGGTTTTGTATTTGTGGTGTACATGTAGAGGACAATCCCATTCTCCAATCTTCACGGTCGCGATATTCTCTATAGAGTTGAGACCATGCCTCTTGTCAATCTTCTTCGGAAAATGCCCCCTGTGTTCCTTGTCATTCACATTAAAAGTAACCTTTCCTTTATTGCAATCAATAATAGCACCTTCGGTGTTAAGAAAAGGTCTACCAAGAATAATAGACATGCTCCCATCCTCGGGCATGTAGAGCACAACAAAATCAGTAAGGATTCAACAATTAGCAACTTCAACGGGAACATCCTCACAAATACCTATGGGAACGGCTGTTGACTTGTCATCCATCTGAAGAGAGATATCTGTAGGGATTAGTTTTTCTAAACATAGCCTCTTATAAAGAGAAAAAGGAATAACACTCACTCCTGCTCCAAGATCACATAAAGCAGTCCTGACATAATTATTCTTTATGGAACAAGGAATGGTGGGTATACCTGGATCACCAAGCTTCTCAGGAATCTTGCCACTAAAAGAGTAGCTAGCAAGCATAGTAGATATTGCTTCATTAGGAACTTTTCTTTTATTAGTAACAATATCTTTCATATATCTCGAATAAGGAGGTAACTTAATAGCATCAGTCAAAGGAATTTGAAGAAAAAGAGGTTTCATCCACTCACAAAACTTGTTGTAATGCTCTTCCTCTTTAGTTTTGAGAGACTTACCTGGAAAGGGCATGGGTTTCTGTACCCATGGTTCTCGTTCCTTCCCATGTCTTCTTGCGATAAAATCTTCTCTAGTGTATTTCTTGCGTTTGTCGGGTGCTTCTTCTTCTCGAACTTCGGGTGGATCATTCTTTTCACCATCCTTTTCAGGCTCAGCACCGTCTTCAGTCTCAGCATCGGAGGTAGATATACTATTTGGATCATTGGAATTGTCAGCCTATTTGTGCTTCTTCTTCTTCTTCTTCTTCGGAGAGCTAACAATTTCTTCTTCCTGTATTTGAGAATCTTGCTCGATCCTATTAGGATGCCCCTCCGGATAGAGAGGATCTTGAGTGCTAGTTCCCCCTCGGGTTTTAATTCTGAAGGCCTGTATATCCTGTTTGGCATTATTAGCAAGCAAATATTTTTGCACATTAGAAATTTGATCAAGCTGATTTTGAACCATATGAAAATGCTTCACGAGACATTTAACATCATTAACTGTTCTACCTAGAACATCAAGCAAACTTTTGATAGGAAGGGAATTATCATGCAACTGACTTTGTATCCTCTCATTAAAGTAATTTTTATTCATAATAAAATTATCAAGCTCATCTAAACATTGATCAGGAGGCTTACCATGAGGAATGTCACTTGCATTGAAGTCTAAAAGAGAGTGTACCTCTACCATAGGAGGCTGAGTGATAGGCTCACACAACTTTTCAATAGGGGGTAGATTCTTCGCGTCTTTAGTTTTAATACCCTTCTCTTTAATAGACTTCTTTGCTTCTTGCATATCTTCGGGGCTTAGGACAAGCATGCCCCTCTTCTTTCGTGGTGGAGGTGGTTCAGGGACGGACCAATCTTCGTGATTCTTGGCAATCTTGCCCATTAATTCTTCTGCATCGTCTGGTGTTCTTTTCCTGAAAACACAACCAGCACAACTGTCCAAATACGATCTATCTTCATCAGTTAGACCAGCATCAAATATATCAATTAATTCATTCTTAGGGACTCCATGTCCCGGTCTAGCCTGGATCAGACTGCAATACCTCCCCCAAGCTTTAGGGAGGTTATCATCCTTCAACTGTTTAAAGTTATAAATTCTTCGTAAAGCAGCATGTTGCATATGAGCAGGAAAGTACTTATCAACAAAAGAGTGAGCTAGGTCTTGAGGACTCCTAATGGAACCATATGGTAGTGCATCGTACCATGCTTTAGCACCTTCCTTTAAAGAGAAAGGAAGAAGCTTAGTAACATAGAAGTTTCGTATCTTCTCATATGTAGTAAACAAGCCACCTAACTCAGTGAGTTTGGTCAGGTGTGCAATAGCATCATCATTTTCTCTGCCATAAAAGGGGTCAAATTCAACCATAGATATAAGTGAAAGATCAACAGAGAAATTATAATCAGGATCATTGATGCATATAGGAGACGTAGCAAAATTAGGATCAGGAACGATCTTGTTCTTCAGAGAATGTTTTTCAAGAAGCTTCCTTATAGCATCAGGGTCAGAGTCGACAAACTCTGTTAGCTCCCTGCATAAATAATCATCAAGTATAATATAATCATCATAAAGGAGTCTCTCCTTGAGTTTACTCAAATCGGGATAAGTGTAAGTTCCATCAAAAGGATAGCAAGTATCAGGAACCCACAACTGCAGGGGATCAAGATAGTCTTCGCGGGTAAGAGTAACCCAATTTATAGATTCGACTCAAGGGGAGCCAAAGAATATCCACAAGATTTAACAGTGGAGTTGTCAATTCCATGCACCTGAGATACACTTACTTGCAACAAGATATTAATAGCAACTGCGATACGGAAGTGATAATAGCGACGGTAATAGTGGTGGTGAAGCGGTAAGAGTAAAACAGCGAAAGTCAACAACTAGTAACCAGCAGAATTAAAACACTGTAGGATAGGGAGATGGATGGTTGGGCACTGCATGGATAAGACACATCATGTATTCAACTTGGGGCAAGGCACACAGAAAAGAAATGATCATCTAGGCATAAATCAAACATCAGGCATGTATCCCAAAGGTAGTTGTATGTGCTTGCAATAAGAACTTGCACAACATATTTTGTCCTACCATCCCGCTACGGACGGGGCCAAAAGGAACTTATGGAGATTAAGGTTCTCCTGTCAAAGAGCACCGGAACAAAACATTAACAATCAATGGATACATGAAATCCTCAAATTATAGTCCATCCCCTTTGGTGTCCCAAGCTGTCACCTTTGGGATCGCCGGTTCCGGACTATAACAGGTGCAAAAAACTCATAGATAGGATCAAGAACACAAATATATTCATGAAAACACAAAGGGTTCAGATCTGAAATCATGGCACTCGGGCCCAAAGTGACAAGCATTAAGAGCAACAAGTTGAAGCAAAGATGATAAACAACAATCTAGATGATAGGCAGCATGCGCCCAACAATCTGATAAACTAATACATGATCTAACTCATCCAATCCCTACTATCCCCTTTTCCTAAGGAGGGAATTACTCACAAATGGATGGAGAAGTCATGGAGGGAGGATGGAGTGATGATGATGATGACGATGGAGATGATCTCCCCTCTCCGGAGGCCCAAACAGCCTCCAGATTAGCCCTCCTAGATAAGAACAGAGGGTGGCGGCGGCTCCGCGACGAGAATTGGGAAAACGACTTCTGTTTCGGGGTTTCTCCGTCACGGGAATAAATAGGAGCATCGGTAGGGCACCAGAGGAGGGGGAGGCCCCCAGGTGGCCAGAGGGCGCGGTCCCACCCCTGGCCGCGCCAGGGGGTTCCTAGGGCCCCCTTGGCTCCCCTCTGGTCCCACTTCTGGCATCTGGCTCCTTCGGATGCGTGGATTTTCTGGTATTTTTCTGGGAATTTTCTGAGCCGTCCAAAAATCCATTTTCCTGCGCACAATAAAACCATACAGGCAGCTCTGTTGAAAACATCGTTAGTCCGGGTTAGTTTCAGACAAATCATGCAAGAATGAGGGCAAAACAATAGCAAAAGTGTTTGGAAAAGTAGATACGTTTGAGACGTATCAACGGCTCCCATATATGTGTAAAGTCATAGGAGGAACCATTAGAAAGTGTCATATGCAACATTCCTTTTTCCTCACAATATTATGTTGTCAAGCTCAAGGCGAGTACTTGTCACTGTGGTGATAGCTTGACCTCTCTTCTCGAAACCGTGACACAGATTCCTGAACCGGGTTAAAACTTAACCCATGTCACATGGCCATGATTTCTGAATCTTTTCACTCGCTAGGGCCCAGAGAATATCTCTCTAGGGTGGAGGGGCAAATCCCATCTTGATCAACCATGTCTTGCGGCATGTATCATGACTCACCCGTAAGCTAACTTTATAACTAGCCAGTTACGGTGTAGCGTTTGATAGTACCTAAGTGAGTCATTCTTCATTCCGAGAACATGCGAGGACCTCAGGTCTAGGACATGGCATATACATTGAGACTAACAGATGACAATATGTCACTACGTCTCAAGGTGGGTCTCTGTCCAACTCAGTGATCCCATCACTAAGTTCATACTATCGGTAGCATCTCCATGCTCATGACTTGTGAAACATAGTCATCAACCGAATCATATACTAGTCAAGGATATGTGTCCGCATAACCTTATCAACTAGAGACCATCAGAACAATCATCATAGAATATATAGTCTCACAAACAAGTCACATACTTATTGATACATATCAGTGACGATGTTCAAGGACAATACAAATTACTCATGAATACATAAGGAGATAACATCATAACATGATTGAATCTAGGACATATCTCCAACATTACCCTCTTCCCACTCTAAGATTTGGCGTCCACCTCGCCGGTGCATCGAAACCCTTGGCATGATACACTCTGTCATCATAAACCTCCTTCTATCTTTCCTCAAAACAACCACCATACCTACCTATCAAGGCATTTCCATAGCCTTTCCTGGATATATTGCCATGCAACATCCACCTTCTCATGACTTGATCTTCATTTCATACATGTTCCTGCTACACTGGCAGAGGCATACATTTTCATACATCATGATAGCTACATCTTCTTTATCCTGAGTACCTTGTAAAGTGTGAAATATCTTGTATACTTCTTGTTAAATAGAGTGTTGCCCTTAAGTGAGGAAAGATCCCAAAGAGGAAAAATTTAAAAGATCACAAAGAGGACAAATGAGAGTTAAATAGAAAGAGCCATGGAGGCCATGGAAAAACTACAAAAAAATAGAAAAAGGACAAAAATAAAATAAAAAGAGAGAAGGCGGCAACACTACTATTCATTTTAAAAGATCCACACTCGTACTCCCTCTTATACCTTGTACTCCAGAGAGATGATCATATATGCATATAGCTATGTGGTGACCTTCACACTGTAGAACTTGCCTTGTATATTCAATATATGAGCCTCTTCAAATGAGCTGTAGGTCTTCTTGAGCAAGCAAGTTGTATACACCCCCACTAGTACCATTGGAGAGCTTTTCTTAGCTCGTATGTGCATCCGTTGCATGGCAATCCCTACTCCTCACATCATATCTATCATTTGGCCTTCTCGCATATGATTGTCCTCATTGATGTGAGCCTTTCACACCCTTTTTGTCTTCCTCTTCCACCATATCTCTCTCTTTGCCATCCTAAGTGTCAACTCTCATGCTTACGCTCATCCATTGCATGAGTGCTCAAAATATTGAAAGGGAGTGGATCAAATTGACTTGTACCTGGCTAGTGGTCTGGGGACGAGTCAAGATAAGATCCCAAAGAAGACTAAGTGTGAAACTTTAGTAGATTGAGTTCTCAACAAATGCATAATTTTCTCTCGTATTCCCATCCCCCACTTCTTGCACGCAAACACCATCTGGAGACATTCGAGTCACGGACAGCAAGAGCTCTTGCACCTTTATGTTCTTATGTTTCTTGTTTTAATGCTAATATAGACTCTTGCTTGTTATGACTTGAATTGAATTACATACCTTGATTGCTTTACTGAAAAGTTCTTATATGGTTGTTAGCATGTCACCACAGAAACTATGCTTGTTATCATTTACCTACTCGAGGATGGTCGGGAATTAAGCTTGGGGATGTTGATACATCCAAAACGTATCTATAATTTCAGCTTGCTCCATACATGTTTTGTGTGATATTACTATGTTTTAGATACACTTTTGATCATATTTGGACTAACCTATTAACTCAGTGCACCCCAGTGCCAGTTCCTGTTTTCTGTTGTTTTCTATTTCAATTTTCCCCCGTATTAGAAGTAATCCAAAAATTCCAATAAAAAATCAGCGCTTCGGAAGCTTCCAGACTCCCGAAGAGGGGCCGGAGGGAACCCACCAGGGCCCCAGGTGCCCTCCCGGTGTGGCCAGGAGTGGGGTCGCGCCAGGGGGCCGCTTGGACCCCTGGTGGGCCCCCTGGCTGCCCCCCTTCGCCTATTTATTTTCCGTCCTCTGAAACTCTCTAGGACGGAAACCCTTTTCGCGATCTCTCCTTTGTTTCGCCGCCGCGCTTCCAAGATCGGGAGCGCAAGAAGACCCCTTCCTGGCACCCTGCCGGAGGGAGGATTGACCCCCGGGAGCTTCTCCACCACCATGGACGCTTCCCGGATAATCCATGAGTAGTCCACCTTGGACCATGGTTCCATGATCAGTACCTATGTGATGTTCTCCTCCCCTCTTTGTTCTTCATGGATTTGACCTTGTGAGCTGCCCTACATGATCAAGGCACATATGTAATTATTTCTGCTGTTGCTATGCTGAGTTTGCTAGGATCTGATGGATTATGAAACTATGTTCAGATTGTGATTGAGTAATAGATTTGGTTCTTATCTTTTATATTTTTGTTCTTGAGTAATGCTTGCATGTCCTCCGTTGTTGTTTATTGCTTTGGCCAAGTAGTAGGTAGTGACTCCAAGAGGGAGCGTTATGCATGATTTTGGGTTCATGCCCCCTGATGACTAGCTTGAGTGACAGAAACATGACTCTAGGGGATGTGCTGTTGCCACAAGGGGGAAAACAACGGTTCTTGTAACCACGGTTGCAAGGATTGTTTACTTTACGCAAAGTTCTTTTAATGCAGTTGTATGTTGCTTTGGGTTTACACTTTCGGTGGGGCTCGCAACTTAATACCAGCGAGATGTTCTGGATAGATATCTCAAGGTGGATGATTAGTAGCAGATGCAGATGGATTTCGGTCTACTTATTTTGGCGTACCGCCCATGCTTTTGAGCCTCTTCCTTTCTTTGTAGCATAGTTAGCATTGGTTTGCGCCCGTAATCATGTCAATTGCACAGTTGTGATTTGTTTACCTCGCATAGCAGTTTTATCATCTTTTGGGAGAGAGGCATCACTAGTGAACATCATGGGAACCCGGTCCATATTTCCACCACTGTTTACACCCTCAATTTACCTCCTGCTTTTACTTTCTAGTTGTAGCTATCACTATATTTTATCTATTGCGTTGATCCTTTGTAAACGACAAGGCCGGAGAGATTGACAACCTCTCTGTACTCGTTGGGAGCAAAGTTATTTGTTCTGTGTGCAGGTCCAGGTTAAGGGGGCAATAACTTTCAAACGGCGTGTTGCTCGCTTCACCACCTACTTGTCGACCTTGGAGTCCTACTGGTCGATCTCAAACTTGGTACCTTTGCCAAGGGAAATTTGTTGTTGTGCTACATCTCAACCTTCCACTTGGGGTACCAACGAGGAGTTAGCATCACCGCTTTGATGATAATGGCAACAAGGGAGATCACTATGGTGGCGTTTACGCCACACTTATTCTTGAGTCTCTTAAGCGCACCCAACGAATAACTTGTCTCCGAACGAAGTTCAGAGAGGTTGTCAACCTCTCCGGTCTTTTTGTTTATAAAGGATAAAATGCAAGGGATATTGATAATGGTGGTAGTAAATGGCGAATCAACATGTGGTTGATTTGGTTAGGTGGATGGTTGTATCCCCAGCCCACCAGAGTTCAAATCCCAGATTTAACAATGGTGCTCGCATTTTCCTGGATTTATTCTAGGGCTTCCGGTGATGCGCTTTCAGTGGGAGGAGGCGTTCCCGTCGAAGACGAGGTGGTTTCTTCGTTAATCTGAAGATGATGTACCGGCTCAGTATTGCGAAGACCCTCATAGGGGTAGGGTGTGCGTGTGTGCGCTATGGGGGTGATTGTATACTCGTGTATGTGAGCGTCAGAGTTGTACTGTGTTTCTCAAAAAAAAACTAGAAAGTAAATGCAGGAAATTAAAAGAGCGTGCAAACACTGATGAGAACATGGACCGGGGTCCCGTAATGTTCACTAGTGATGTCTCTCTCCCAAAAGACGATAAAACTGCTATGCAAGGTAAACAAATCACAGATGGGAAATTGACAGGATTAAAAATCAGCGCAATGCTAACTATGATACAAAGAAAGAAAGAGGCTCAAAAGCATGGGCGGTACGCCAAAATAAGTAGAACAAAATCCAACTGCATCTACTACTAATCATCCACCTTGAGATATCTATCCATAACATCTTGCTGGTATGAAGTTGCGAGCCCCACCCAAAGTATAAACCCAAAGAAACAAACAACTGCATTAAAAAGCACTTTGCGTAAAGTAAACAATCCTTGCAATCGCGGTTAGAAGCACCGTTGTTTTCCCCCTTGTGGCAACAGCACATCCCCTAGACTCATGTTTTTTTCACTCAAGCGTGTCATCAGGGGGCATGAACCCACAATCGAGCATAACGTTCCCTCTTGGAGTGACTACCTACTACTTGGCCAAAGCAATAAACAGCAACGGAGAACATGCAAGAATTACTTAGGAACAAAAATATAAAAGATAAGAACCAAATATATTACTCAATCACAAACTGAACATAGTCTCATAATCCATCAGATCCCAGCAAACTCAGCATAGCAACAGCGGAAAATTACATATGTGCCTCGATCATGTAGGGCAGCTCACGAGGTCTATACCATAAAGAACAAAGAGGGGAGGAGAACATCACATAGCTACTGATGACGGACCCATGGTCCAAGGTAGACTACTCATGGATCATCCGGGAAGCGTCCATGGTGGAGGGGAAGCTCGTGGAGGTCGATCCTCCCACCGGCAGGGTGTCGGGAAGAGGTCTGATGGCTCTCCTGATCTTGGAAGCGAGGCGGTGGCGGAACAGAGGCCAGATCGCGAAAAAGGGTTCTGTCTTTGGAAGTTTCACATCACGGAGTATATATAGGCGAAGGGGGGCAGCCAGTGGGGCCATCAGGTGTCCAGGAAGCCTCCCGGCGCAACCAGACCCTAGGGCTCGCCACCTGGCCGCCTGAGCACCAGGTGGGGCCCCTCTGGCCCTCCTTCGGGACTCCGAAAGCTTCCGTTGCACTGATTTTTATCTGATTTTTCGCGAATTTTTGGAGAACTTTTAATATGGGGGAAACCTGAAATAGAAAAAGAGCAGAAAACGGGAACTGACACTGTGGTGCACTGAGTTAATAAGTTAGTCCAAATATGGTCAAAATTGTATGAAAGTGTATCTAGATCATGGCAATATCACACAAAACATGCATGGAGGAAGAAGAAATTATAGATATGTTTGGGACGTATCAACATCCCCAATCTTAATTCCTTCTCGTCCTCGAGTAGGTAAATGATAACAAGCATAATTTCTGTGGTGACATGCTAACAACCATATAAGAACTTTGCAAGTAAATAAATCAACGTATGTAATTCAATTCAAGTCATAACAGGCAAGAGTCTATATTAGCATTGAAACAAGCAACAAAAGAGCATAAAGGCGCAAGAGCTATTTCTCTCCGTGACTCGAATGTCTCCAGATGGTGTTTGCGTGCAAGAAGCGGGGATGGGAATACGAGAGAAAAAATATATTTGTTGAGAACTCAATCTACTAAAGTTTCACACTTGGTCTTCTTTGGAATCTTATCTTGACTCGTCCACAGACCACTAGCCAGGTACAAGTCAATTTGATCCACTTCCTTTCGATATTTTGAGCACTCATGCAATGGATGAGCGTAAGCACGAGAGTTGACACTTATGATGGCAAAGAGATAAATATGGTGGAGGAGGAAGACAAAAAAGGGTGAGAAAGGCTCACATCAATGAGGAAAATCATAAGCAAGAGAAGTCCAAATGATAGATATGATGTGAGGAGTAGGGATTTCCATGCAACGGATGCACATATGAACTAAGAAAATCTCTCCAATGGAACTAGCCGGGGTGCATCCAACTTGCTCGCTCATGAAGACCTAGAGCTCGTTTGATGAGGCTCATCCTTGGAATATGCAAGCTAAGTTCTATAGTGTGAAGGTCCCCACATAGCTATATGCATAAATGATCATCTCTATGGAGCACTAAGATATAGAGGGAGTACGAGTGTGGATCTTTCAAAAGAATAGTAGTGTTGCCCCTTTCCCTCTTTTTATTTATTTTCTCTTTTTTTATATTTTTTCTATTTTTTTGGTGGACTCAATGGCTCTTTCTATTTAACTCTCATTTTCGTCTTTGGGATCTTTTAATTTTGTACACTTTGGGATCTTTTCGTCACTTAAGGGAAACACTCTATTTTACAAGAATGTATAGAAGATCTTCACACTTTACAAGGTACTCAACATAAAGAAGATGTAGCTATCATGATGTATGCAAATATATGCCTCTGCCAGTGTAGCAGGAACATGTATGACATGAAGATCAAGTCATGAAGAGGTGGATGTTGCATGGCAATATATCTCGGAAAGGCTATGGAAATGCCTTGATAGGTAGGTATGGTGGTTGTTTTGAGGAAAGATATAGGGAGGTTTATGAGGACAGAGCGTATCATGCCAAGGGTTTGGATGCACCGGCGAGTTGGACGCCAACTCTCGGAGTGAGAAGAGGGCAATGCACGGTACCGAAGAGGCTAGCAAATATGAGGAGGTGGAAGTGTCAACTTTCAATACATACATTAGTCCGAACAACTCATGCACTTATTATCGGTAACTCTCAATCTAATTAGGAGGTTCACAAAGAGACAAGTACCCCGAGGAGGAGTGTATGGGGGTTTGTTTATCCTTGCGCATCCTCGACTCATGGTACGTGAGTGTACTCTAATATTTGATCCCTCAAAAGATTAGTGATCCATCTAGTAGCTAGAGTTCTCAACTAGTTTTTGTAGGTTTTTAAAATAAGCACGAATTGCCCAAAGTACGATACATATCACTAATAGGCTAGATCTCTTGACACCAAAAGTTCAAACATTACTCACAACAATACCTCAAAACTATTGCAAATTACTACTACAATTGAATAGCAACCGCAGTTACCTAATTCAAGACAAGACACAACTTAGTGCAACAACCAACTCTCTTAACAACATAAACATGAAAACTAAAGAGAGTTCCAGCAACAAACTACACAAAAGCTAAAGCTCTTGCTAAAGACAAACACTAGAACTAAAACTAAACATGGCAGCATCTACGAAAAGATAAAGAACACACACCAGAGAAAAGATAAGCATGAAAATCCTATGATGTGTTCTAGATTGAAGTGGAGCGTGTTTCTCTCCCACACAAAGTAAGATGGGGTCTAAATTGTTATAAACAGCAAGAAAATCTAAATAAAACTAAAAAGGAAACCTAAGAGCGAGACGCTCCAAGCATAGCACATAACGCATGAAATGATAAAAATATAGTGAGACGAAGGACGAACTGATGATTGTTGATGGAGAAGGGGATGCACGGGGGCATCCCCAAGCTTAGATGCTTGAGTCTCCTTGAATATTTATTGGGGATGCATGGGGGCATCCCCAAGCTTGAGCGCTTGACACTCCCGGTTCTTCCTTCATCATCTTCCCTCGCACACTTGAAAACTCCCTTCATACATAACTCATCATAAGCTGATTAGAGAGGTTAGTACCCTTAATAAAATAATTTTTTCTCCACTGGAAATAAAGATATTCTTGAAGAGCTACTGTTTCTCAAGATTGCAAAAAGGTTTTTGCAAAGAAATAGCAAGCTTAAGGTTTGCAAAACTGAAGAAAGCCAAAACGTGGCAGAATCTGTGAAAAACAGAACAACAGGTAGTAAAGAATTTTTTTGGGGTACTTCTGCAACACAAATAAAAACACTCAGAACATACGAAAGTTGCACAATTTTATAGAGCATGATGTGTAAACAATTCAGCTCAAAAATATGAACTGGTGATTTCTTTTGATTTTTTACGTCAAGCAGACATAATCTGTTTTCTGGACAACATGTCACAACTTTTTCTTCCCTTATCATAAGAGGCTATAACTTGGCACAAAGCTTGAAAATAAAGATACAATGATGTTCTACATTAGTAACAATCATCAAGACCACTAAAAACAGAAGTAAAAACATCTCGGGTTGCCTCCTAACAAGCGCTTTCTTTTATGCCTTTAAGCTAGGCATAAAGCAAAAGAAGAATCAAGTTTTATCAAGAGAGAGAGAATAGCTAGCTCGCGTAACGGACACAAAAGGTAACTTGATTTTCTTTCTAGGGAAGTGTTCCATCCCCTTTTTGAGAGGGAATTGAAATATTATATTCCCCTCTTTCATGTCAATAACAGCACCAACAGTGCGAAGAAAGGGATGTCCCAAAATAATTGGACATAAACGTTCACACTCTATATCCATAATAGTAAAATTAACGGGAACATAATTGTCATGGACAATGATAAGAACATCATCTATCTTCCCCAAAGGTTTCTTTACGGAAGAATCAACGAGACGAACGCCAAAAGAACAAGGCTTACAGGGTTTTAATTCAAACATATCATACATTCTTTTCGGCATAACCGAGGTACTAGCTCCAACATCGCATAAAGCATAGGAAGAGAAGTTATTTAATTTAATTTTTATCATAGGATCCCAACCATCATCTAGATTCCTAGGTATGGAGGCTTCTATTCTATACTTCTCCTCCCTAGATTTGATGAGAGCATTAGTGATATGCTTCGTGAAGGCAAGATTCAGTGTGCTAGTGTGGGACCAGGAGTGTAACTATCAAAATTCTGAGGTGGTGCAACTATCAAAATCAATATCACTACTATCGAAGGTGGTAGTCGTGTCATCTAGACTCACTTGTTTGAAACCCTCTATGTTCATAGGAGTTTCTTCTTCTATGGTTGAGGTATTAGCATCACCATTAATAGGTCCAATGGGACCAGGAGTGTGTTGGGTGCTAATAGTTTGGGTGTCCTCAACAATTTGGATAGTAGCAACTGTGTGGTGTGTAGGAAGGCTCTTAATTATATCCTCTTCCTCTTTTTCTCTAGCCCATCTTTCCTTAAGTTTAGCCATCATCCTAATATTTTCATTAATTTGCAATTGGATAGCATTAATAGGAGTGGCCTTCCTCTCCTCAAGGGGAGAGGTTATAATTTTAAGCATTTCTACATCAAGGGCTAAGCTATCTACCTTCAAAGAGATATTATCTAATTTGGTTAATTTCTCTTCTACACTCTTGTTGAAGGCTTTTTGGGTAGTGATAAAGTCTCTAAGCATGCTTTCTAATTCAGAAGTGGGGTTCTTGTTACTAGGATAAGTGTTGTTGTTCCCATAATTGGATGGAAACGGTCTAGGATTGCTAGAAAATTTACCCCTATAAGAATTGTTGTTGAAGTTGTTTCTAGCAGTAAAGTTCATATCTACTTGTTCCTAAGCAACCAAATAATTTAAAGGGACATCATGAGGATCAATAGAGGGTTGGTTCGTAAGTAGAGACATAATTAAGTCAACTTTTACATTTTGGGAGGTAATCTCCTCGACAGAGTTTACCTTCCTACCTGTTGGAGCGCGTTCAGTGTGCCATTGGGAATAGTTGGTCACCATCTCATCTAGAAGTTTTGTGGCAGCACCAAGTGTAGTTGACATAAAGGTTCCTTCCGCGGCCAAATCTAACAGGTTCCGCGAGGTAAAGTTCAAGCCTGCATAAAAAGTCTGGATAACCATCCAAGTAGTCAAACCATGTGTAGGGCATTTCTTAACAAGAGATTTCATTCGTTCCCAAGCTTGGGCAACGCGTTCATTATCCGATTGCTTAAATTTCAAAATTTTACTCCTCAATTGGATAATTTTAGCAGGTGGGTAGTAATTCCCAATAAAATCATCTTTGCACTGATCCCAAGAATCTATGTTATTCCTAGGCAAAGATTGAAACCAGATTTTAGCTTCTCCTCTCAAAGAGAAAGGAAAAAGCTTAAGCTTAACAACATCACCTTCTACTTCTTTATACTTTTGCATATCACATAGCTCAACAAAATTATTTAAGTGTAAAGCAGCATCAGCTCCAGCACCAGAGAATTGATCTCTCATAACAAGGTTTAGCAAAGCAGGTTTAATTTCATAAGAGGTAGCTGAAGTGGCAGATGATGCAATAGGAGTTCAGATAAAGTCTTTTTTGTTGTGACTAGTGAAGTCACACAACTTGGTGTTTTCAGTGGAACCCATAGCAGCAGCAAGTGTGGCAGATTTTTTTTGTGATTTTTGATATAGGACACTAAGATAAAAACTGAAAGGTAAACTAACAAGACTAAAAAGCAAAGATAAAAGATAGTGTGCAACTCCCCTATCTTGACACTTGGAGTCCCTGGCAACGGCGCCAGAAATTTGCTTGATACGCGAGAGTTGATAATGGCTTCTCTCCCTTCATTGGTTACCCCAAGTGGAAGGTGAGATGTAGGATAGCAACAAATTGTTGGATATATGCTCTAGAGGCAAATAATATATGGTTATTCCAATATATCTAAGAAAGTTCATAACCAGTTTCATAACGTGCTTGAACTGTATCAGTGAAACAATGATACAAGTGTGGTATAGAAACCCCCAGTGTTCCTAGTTAACCTCTATTTCAATAACTAGTTCACGGTCAACATGATGGTCGTGGTTTCGCGATCATGGGCAATTAAGTCTCTTGACTATGAGGTCACCTCACTGGATGAGTGACGTGATGAACATTACCCAAAGTAAGCATTACAGCATGATCAATCTTATGAAGGTTCAGTGTTGTAATTACAGAACGTAGTAGACCGTTCCTTAGACCGTGAGTACGTGCATAATTGCTATCTACTCGGATGCTTTGACTTACATCCCACCACCTGACTGAAATTCCGTGGAGATATGTTGAGGAGTATTGTTACAAGAGCGAGATTTGTCAATCCATGTGATGGATAGATACTCAGGGCCCACTCGGTGAGATTCCATCCATAAAGCTGCGCAGCGTGTGACTAGGTCACGGGGATGAATATCACGGGAACGATTGAATAAGGATTTGTTCAGAACGAGGTTGAACCAGACATAGGATGTCATTGATCGAATCTCGGAACAATCCGGAATCGCCGACAAAGGGAATGCTATACGACGTAAGGTCCAATCGGTGTTGATATCCGGAATGAACAGGGGTCATTATGGGCATCCTGGTCCCGCTGATGATCATTGACCATAGCCTCATCTCGGCCATTACTGGAGTGTTCTTGG
Source organism: Bromus sterilis (assembly GCA_950022295.1). Taxonomy (NCBI): domain Eukaryota; kingdom Viridiplantae; phylum Streptophyta; class Magnoliopsida; order Poales; family Poaceae; genus Bromus; species Bromus sterilis. The sequence continues at coordinate 285,339,244 of OX465597.1, forward strand.
ACCGTAGGGTAACACACTTAAGGGCTCGATGAAATCGGAGACCTTTCGGAACTATCGGAGTTACCGGAGATATGAGAGAGAAATCCGAAATCGTTTCGGAGAGGAGACGGAAAAGGTTCCGTGGTTTTTGAATTGTTCGGAAAGTTATTTGAATATGTTTTATTATTTAATTAAGTGAATTAAATATTAAAATATAATTTAAATAATTAATGGAATAATATTCTTTTGGTTTTTTGTTTTTTATTTATAGAAAGAAGAAAGAAAAAAGAAGAAAAAGGGTGGAGCACATGCGCCATGGGCCATGGGGCCCATGTGGCTACTTGGCCATTTGGCCTCCACGCCATGGCCATGTGTGGCCGGCGGCTATGCATGCCTGCGTGGCTAGGCTTGTGGTTTAGTACCACATCGCCTAGCTACGTATATGCGCACCCCTTTTCCTCCTATATATAGATGTGGTGGGTGCCCTTTTTTCAACACAGAAAATTCCAGAAAATTCCAGATAAATTATGTTGATCTCTCTCCCTCTTTTTCCCTCCTATGAGCGGACTCCCCTTGTTTGGAGGCTGCACTAGGTTGGAGATGTCTCCACTATACGCACGTCGTCGTGCTGCAGAAACTCTGGTTCCGGAGGTCTGCTTCCGCCACCTTCGCTGGATCGGAGATCGGAGGTCGTCATCGAGTCTCATAAGTGTGCGAGTACTACGAGGCGCTACACGTGTGTCACTACACCCATCCGGGTGGTCAACACAGCCAGGGGGCTGTGAAACTTGTTCGACTACACCATCCACGTTTGCGGGAACGTTTCCCACGCAACGTACTACACCCCGAGGTATGTTATTCCGCACTCCTTTCCGTTATAGTAATACGGCTAACTAGATCTTGGGTTATGGGAAACGCTAGTTAGGAAAAATTTGTTTTTTCCGCTGCGAACCCCAATACAAATTTCCCCTATGTAGAGGATACGGTTTGTCTCCCGTAGGACTCAAAGGCGGCAAAGTAGGTGACAAAGGCGCTAGAAATTTAGCGGTTGACGTGGACCTACACACACACAAAAAATAACTTTTCTCCCAACGAAGTTCAGAGAGGTTGTCAATCTCTCCGGTCTTGTTGTTTACACAGGATCAAACGCAAGGGATAATGATAATGGTGATAGCAACTAGAAAGTAAAAGAAGGAAAATAAAAGAGCGTGTAAATAGTGATGAGAATATGGACCGGGGTCCCGTGATGTTCACTAGTGATGTCTCTCTCCCAAAAGACGATAAAACTGCTATGCGAGGTAAACAAATCGCAGATGGGCAATTGACAGGATTAAAATGCACCGCAATGCTAAATATGCTACAAAGAAATGAAGAGGCTCAAAAGTATGGGCGGTACGCCAAAATAAGTAGACCAAAATCCAACAGCATCTACTACTAATCATCCACCTTGAGATATCTATCTAGAACATCTCGCTGGTATTAAGTTGCGTGCCCCACCCAAAATGTAAACCCAAAGCAACAGACAACTGCGTTAAAAAGCACTTTGCGTAAAGTAAACAATACTTGCAACCACGGTTACAAGCACCGTTGTTTTCCCCTTGTGGCAACAACACATCCCCTAGACTCATGTTTCTGTCACTCAAGCATGACATGAAGGGGCATGAACCCACAATCGAGCATAACGTTCCCTCTCTGAGTCACTACCTACTACTTGGCCAAAGCAATAAACAGCAATGGAGAACATGCAAGAATTACTTAGGAACAAAAATATAAAAGATAATAACCAAATATATTACTCAATCACAAACTAAACATAGTCTCATAATCCATCAGATCCCAGCAAACTCAGCATAGCAACAGCAGAAAATTACATATGTGCCTCGATCATGTAGGGCATCTCACGAGGTCTAAACCATGAAGAACAAAGAGGGGAGGAGAACATAACATAGCTACTGATCACGGACCCATGGCCCAAGGTGGACTACTCACGGATCATCTGAGAAGCGTCCATGGTGGAGGGGAAGCTCCCGGAATTCGATCCTCCCTCCGGCAGGGTGCCGGGAAGAGGTCTGATGGCACTCCCGATCTTGGAAGCGCGCCGGCAGCGGAACATAGGCGAGATCGCGAAAAGGGTTCTGTCTATGGAAGTTTCATGTCACGGAGAATATATAGGCGAAGGGGCAGCCAAGGGGGCACCAGGTGTCCAGGCGGCCTCCCGGCGAGGCCAGACCCTAGGCCGCGCCACCTGGCCGCCTGGGCACCAGATGGGGCCCCTCTGGCCATCCTTCGGGACTCCAGAAGCTTCCGTTGCGCTGATTTTTTTTACCTGCTTTTTCTCGAATTTTTGGAGCACTTTTAATATGATGGAAACCTGAAATATAAAAACAGCAGAAAACAGGAACTGACACTGTGGTGCACTGAGTTATCAAGTTAGTCCAAATATGGTCAAAATTGTATGAAAGTGTATATAGATCATAGCAATATCACACTAAACATGCATGGATCAAGAAAAATTTATAGATACGTTTGGGACGTATCTGATGTCAATTCAAATGCACCTGAAATATACTTGCTTGCAACAAAATATTAATACCAACTGCAATATGATATGATATCATAGTGGTAGTGGAGACAGCGAAAGTAAAAAACAGCAAAAGTAACAACTAGTGACCAACAGGATTGAAAGGACTGTAGGCTAGGGAGATGGATGGTTGGGTGTTTCTTGGATAAGAATGAACATGTAATAGATTTTAACACGGCGCACGACACACAGAAAAGCAAGGATCATCTAGGCAAATATCAAACATTAGGCATGTATCTTGTAGGTAGTTGTGTGTGCTTGCAATAAGAACTTGCACAACATCTTTTGTCCTACCATCCCGCTACGAACGGGGCCAAAGGGAACTTATGGAGATTAAGGTGCTCCTGTAAAAGAGCACTGGAACAAAGCAATAAACACAATGGATACATGAAATCCTCAAATTATGGAGCATTCCCTTTGGTATCCCAAGCTATCACCTTTGGGATCACCGATTCCGGACCATAATAGATGCATACAACTCATAGATAGGATCAATAACATAAATATACTCATGAAAACACAAGTGGTTCAGATCTGAAAACATGGCACTCGGGCCCAACGTGAAAAGCATTAAGAGCAACAAGTTGTAGCAAAGATGATAAACACCAAAGTACAGGATAGGCAACATGCCCACAACAATCTGACGAACTATTACATTATCTAACTCATCCAATCCCTACCACCCCTTTGCCTACAGCAGGGAATTACTCACACATGAGAGAAGAAGTCATGGAGGGAGGATGGAGTGGTGATGATGACAACGATGACGATGATCTCCCCTCTCCGGAGGCCAAATCAGCCTCCATATTAGCCCTCCTGAGGAAGAACGAAGGGTGGAGGCGGCTCCGCAATGGAAACTGGAGGAACGACTTCTGTTCTGGGGTTTTCCCGTCACGGGAATAAATAGGGGCCTCGGTAGGGCACCAGAGGAGGGGGATTCCTCCAAGCGGCCTCCTGGAGCGACTAGGCGTGGGGCTGCGCCAACAGGGCGCCTGGAGTCCCTATGGCCCCCCTCTGGCCCCACTTCTGGCTCATGGAAGCTTCGGGTGCGTGGATTTTTCGTGAATATTCCTGGATTTTTCCGAGATACCTAAATAGGGGATTCGGTAGAGCACCGGAGGAGGGGGTGTTGGGATACGAGGCAGAAAACACAAATTTTGCATACCTACGTTACCCGAACCCAAGATCTATGCAATGGCAATGTAAAGTAATAAAGGGAATCGGAATTCATACCTTTGAAGACCGAAAGAGGGAAACATTCTTGCGAACATGGTTGGCGTAGACTCGGAACTACGGCCTCCCTGTCGTGTTGAAGACCACCAGCGATGGAGACTCCCGGTTGACCTCCGGCGATGAAGTAGCGCCAGAGGTGTAGCGCCTCGAAGAGATTATATACGTACAGTACAATCGATGTTCCGTCCGGGCCCCGAACCAGGCAGGCAGCGGAAGAAAGACGGATTCGGATCCCGACTCCGGCAGAGCGACGGCCTGCTATGATGGAGAACTCCAAACCAGGTGCAGACTCCAAACAAGGGGAGTCCACTCTCTAGGCAGGAGAAGGAGAGGGAGAGAGATTTCTGTGTGTTGGAAAAAGGGGGGTGTATCCCTCCTTATATAGGCCAACGGGGGTGCCATCCTCCTCCCCTCCCCGAGGTGGGACTAAACTCCCAAGGGAGGGCGGTGGGCCCCACCCTTGGCGCCAAGCCCAAGGGGGGGAAAACCCTCCTCCCTAATGGGCCCAGATGGCCCATTAAGCCTTTTTCACTTTTTTAATTAATTTAATTATATTTTAATATTTAATTCATATAATTAAATAAGAAAACATTGATGAATACAATTAAAATTTATTTTGAACATTTCGAAAATATCCGGAACAACTTTCGTTCTCCCCCAGAACTATTCCGGTGATATCTCCTATTTCGCCGATGAACCCGAATCTATCCTAATGCATCCATTGCACCTTAAGTGTAACACCCTACGGTCTGGGAAACAACAGACATGATCGAGACATTCTCATTGACCAATGACTAGTCAGTTGGACCTGGTAACAATCATTGACAGCCCCTGCGCTTCCATCGATGAACTTCAATTGCTTTGGGAAACTGTTAACAATACGACGTAATCCCTTTGTGCTGCGGTACTTTGTTTGTCCGAGGCTTGATCGTCGTTATCCAACATACCTGGTTCACATCTCGTTCCCAACAAACAAGTTTACTCGTCCGTGCCTATTACATCTCCTGTGACCTAGTCACTTGTTTGCAAGCTGTTGATGCAATATCACCGAGTGGGCCCAGAGTACCTGTCCGTCACTTGGACTGACAAATACCGCTCTAATCTATTAACATACTCATCAACCATCTATTTCGGAATACCCAAAGTGCACCGTTATGGCCAGCATATTTCAGTCAGACGGTGGGATACAAATCAAAGTCTCCTCTTAGATGACAATTACGTATGATCATCACGGTCTAAGGACTAAGACATTTGTTACGAAGTCGTCACAATGCTGAACTATGCGACTTGATCACAATACAATGATTTAGGTGGGTGTGTGTCCATCACATCATTCCCCAATGATATGACCTCATTGTTAGTGGACTTAAGTGTCGCCATGATCAGAAAACCTTGATCAATCAATTGCCCAATGAGCTAGTATACCTGAGTTAAATTAGGGACTTGTGTTTTATACCACACGTGTATTATGTTTCCAAGTAATATAGTTCTTAGCACGTTATAAAACGTATTATGAACAAAACGGATATGTGACAAATATCTTTATTAATTTGCCTCTAGGGCACATATCCAACAGTCTTCCACTTGCACTAGAGTACAAATTACACTAGTTTACATCAGGTATGTATCAAACACCAATAGTCTCTCGGTGTTCTTCAAACTTTCCTTGTGGAAGAGGTTAAGTCATCGGGTCTGCTGTGTTCACATCCGTTTGTATTTTGTGAATCCTAATCCTAGTATGACCATCCCTGATGTAGTCTCGCGTGACATGGAACTTTCAGAGAATGTGCTTGGCTGTAGAGTGATTTCTTGGTTCTCTCGCGTTAGCAATGGCGCCCGAATTGTTGCAGAAGATTCCCACGGGGTCAGTGCAGCTGGGAAAGACACCAAGCTCGATCACAAACTTCTTCAGCCAAAGCGCTTCGTTTGATTCTTCGCAGGCGGCAATATACTCCGACTCCATTGTAGATTTGGCGACGACTGACTGTTTGCCGCTCCTCCAGCTAATTGCGCCACCGTTCAACATGAAAACATATCCCGTCTTGGACTTCTAGTCATCTAGGTTAGAGCCGAAGCTAGAGTAAACGTAACCTTTTACGGTGAGCTCCTCATCAACTCCTCCATAAACGAGAAAGAGATCCTTCGTCCTTCGTAAGTATTTCAGGATGTTCTTTACTGCAGTCCAATGGATCATTCTTGGATTACTCTGGTAGCGATTAGTCATACTAATTGCCAGCGCTAAATCCGGTCGGGTACACAGCATAGCATACATGATAGAACATATGGCCGAGGCATAGGGATTTGAGGACATCTCCTCCTTTTCTTTTGCTTTTGCTGGACATTGAGTCACACTTAATTTGATACCTTTTATAACTGGCAAGAGGCCTCTCTTGGCGTTATCCATACTGAACCTTTTCAATACTTTATCAATATAAGTCCTTTGACTCAAAGCCAATAGGCGATTAGGTCTATCTCTATAGATCTTAATCCATAATATCTATGCGGCTTCACCTAGGTCCTTCAAGGAAAATTGCCCATTCAGATATTCCTTCACTCCTTCTAAGAATTTTCTATCGTTCCCTATCAGCAATATGCCATCTACATATAACACAAGGAATTCTATAGAGTTCCCACTCTGCTTCTTATAGACGCAGAACTCTTCGACGTTTTGGACAAATCCAAACGCTTTGATGACCTCATCAAATCAAAGGTTCCAGCTCCGAGACGCTTGCTTCAAACCATAGATGGACCATTGAAGCTTGCATACCTTACCAACATTCCTTGGATCAATGAAACCTTCCGGTTGCATCGTATACAACTCTTCCTCAATGTTGCCATTAAGAAACGAAGTTTTCACGTCCATCTGCCATATCTCGTAATCATGATATGCAGCTATTGCTATTAGGATCCGAATAGACTTGATCATCGTGACATGAGATAATGTCTCCTCGTAGTCAACTCCTTGAATTTGTCGGAAACATTTCGCGACAAGTCGATCTTTGTAGACAGAAACGTTTCCGTCTTCTTTAGTCTTTTTCTTGAATATCCGTTTATTCTCGACGACCTTGCGGTCCTCGGGAATATCCACAAAAGTCCAAACTTTGTTGGTGTACATGGAGTCTATTTCGTATTTCATGGCTTCTATCCATTTCTCGGACTCGGGTACCTCCATTGCTTCTTTGTAACTTGTAGGTTCGTCTGGCTCAACAGCCGAGACTGCATTCACAAGTTGTCCGTAAAACTTAGGAGCTTGACGGACTCTTGTTGACCTACGTGGCAAAATAGATTCCTCTTCATTCTCATCATGATCATCATGTATGTCATGATCGTTATGAATGTCGTCCTGGCCATTCTCTTCAGCTCCCACTATGGAAGATGGTTCCAGAACTATTTTTGTTGTCGGTTCTTCCAGTTGGAGTGATTGGTCAGTCACTTCATCGAGGTCTACTTTCCTCCCATTCAACTCTTTCAAGAGAAACTCTTTCTCAAGAAAGTGCCTAGTCTTGGCGACAAACGTTTTGCCTTCAGACTGATTGTAGAAGGTGTATCCACAAGTTTCCTTTGGATAGCACACAAAGATGCACTCATCCGCCTTTGATTCGAGTTTGTCAGGCTGTAGTTTCCTAACATAAGCCTCACAACCCCAAATGTCCAGGTGAGACAACTTCGGTTTCGTTCCATGCCATTCCTCAAATGGTGTTGTCTTCACGGATTTGGATGGTGCCCTATTAAGAACGTAAGCGGCAGTTTCTAATGCATACCCCCAGAATGACACAGGTAAGTCGGTATGAGACATCATCGATCGCACACTATCCAATAGGGTTTGATTACGTCGTTCGTCTACACCGTTCCTTTGATGTGTGCCTGCCGGCGTAATTTGTGGTACGATGCCACAAGACTTCAGATGATCGCCAAATTCGTGACTTAAATACTCGCCACCTCGATCGGATCGAAGGTGCTTGATTTTCTTTCCGAGTTGATTCTCGACCTCACTCTGAAATTCCTTGAACTTTTCAAAGGTTTCAGATTTGTGCTTCATCAAGTAAATATACACATATCTACTCAAGTCATCAGTAAAGGTCACGAAGTAACGAAGACCATTGCGTGTGGAGACGTTCATGGGTCCACACACATCAGTATGTATGAATCCCAATAATTCATCTGCACGCTCCCTTATTCCATTGAATGGAGTCCTTGTAATTTATGGATCAAGGGATCAAAAATCCAATGACTCAAGAAGTCCATCTTTATGGAGCTTCTCCATGCTCTTTATACCAATATGACCAAGTTGACAATGCCACATCGTCATGTGCTCTTCGCCACTACTCTTTAATATTTTGGCCTCTATATTGTTGATGTGACACACGTCCCATCGAGATCAAGTACGAATAAACCACGTTGCTCCGGTGCATGAACATAAAACACATCATCATTATAAATCGAACAACCAATTGTATCAGACTAAGAAGAGTAGTGGTCTCGCTTCAAGCAGGAGCCACTAACGATGTTCACACTCAATGCGGGTACATAGTAGCATTTATTAAAAACAAGACTAATCCCGAAGGGAGACTAAGATGCATCGTGTTGACCGCCAATACTTGAACTTGACAGTCGTTTCCCACTCGCATTGTCACTTCATCTATCAGCAAGCGTCTCTTATTCCTTAGTCCCTGAAAAGAAGTAAAAATATGAGCGATAGATCCTATATCAAGTATCCAGGATGTGTTCCCGACGCTTGTTAAGAAAAGATCAACAATGTGTATATCAAATATACCTTTATCTCTCTTGGCAACCTTGTCAGCCTTCTTGTACAATAGGTACTTGGGGCAGTTGCACTTTGAGTGACCGTCACCCTTGCAATAGAAGCACTTAACTCCGGGCTTGGGTTTAGGTGCCTTAGGATGAACGACAACTGACTTTCCATCCTTCTTGGGGATGCATTTCTTTCCTTTTTCCCGTCTGCTTGACTTCTTGAATTCAGTGGTCTTGTTGACCATGAATACAGCGTGCTCCTTCTTGATCTCAACCTCAACACTTTTTAGCATGGTGAACAACTCAGAAGGGGTCTTAGTCATCCCCTGCATGTTGTACTTCATCACAAAGCCTTTTTAGCTAGGGGGAAGCGACTGCAACACCCTATCAACTGCAATTTCATCTGGAATCTGACATTCCACAGCATTCAAGCGTTGAACCTAGCCAGAAATTTTGACCACGTGCTCACTCACGCTGTTGTGCTCGTCCTTCTTGGCCGAGAAGAAGGCTTCCGAAACCTCGTACCGTTCAGCCCTGGCTTAAGGTGCAAAGACTGCCTTGATGTCGGTGATAATCTCATATGCACCCATCCTCTCAAAGCGCTTCTGCTGCTCAGCCTCCATGGAATAGAGCATGCCACTCTGGAAAAGGTTGTAATCATCAGTCTTGGAGAGATAGACATTCTTCTCATCCCTACTGGCATCATCTGCTGGTGCGTCACCTAACGCGGCCTCTAGTACGCATGCCATTTTGAGGGGAACAAGGAGAATCCTCACAGTGCGGAACCAGTTGGTGAAGTTTGACCCATCAGTTTTCAATTTGTCTTTCTCTAGGAACGATCCTAAGTTGAACGAGGGGCGTGGTACTGCCATCTACAATGGTGATTCACAAAGATACATATTTAGACTTTTGTTCATAATGTGGAGTTTTCAATTTAATCTTCAAAATTCTAGAAATCTCCCACTTAGATAAACACCTCTCAACTTAACTAAGTTATTACACAATCCCAAATCCCCATACCTCCCTCGATCGTCACGACCATCAGTATGTGGTTCAGGTAGTCCACTATGCCAATCACATCAGGTATGTGACTCGTGTTCGACCTTTCGATCTAATGTGTTCCAGGCCCGCATCTACATACGTCAAGCCTGCCAATCCAACCTTGATGTTAGCTGTTCAGCAAGGTCATATCTGCATATACCAGGCTTGCCGAACCCAACCTCATGCGAACGCCATTTAATATATGTGACACCCAATATGTACGGGATGTCGGCCATATGGGAGATCCTTCCAGGCGGTGCCCACCAAGGGAGAACACAATGATGGTATTGTGAGAGATGGTCCTATTTATGGTACCGTCGATATATCTAGCACACAAGCAGAAACAGGAAGTAAAACTGTAAATCATCCATGCTATGATCCCCCTTGATGCAAAGAAAAGTTTGAACGCCTTTCTACTTTAGCTTATGCAAGTTTTACGTGGCTGCTAGGGGTTTCGAGAAAGAACCGTTTCTATACTTCGAAAAACATGCCACAACACCAATTCCCCAATCGTTTCTATTACACCCCTGTCGGGGCCCTCCGAAGCAAACATCTTCGCATCGCTAATGTTAGAGAGATAGACACCCCCAGCCACTTATATGGTACAAAATTGTATGAAAGTGTATCTAGATCATAGCAATATCACACAAAACATGCATGGAGCAAACAGTAATTATAGATACGTTTTGGATGTATCAGATGTCAATTCAAACGCACCTGAAATATACTAGCTTGCAACAAAATATTAATAGCAACTTCGAGATGATATGATAGTGGTAGTGGCGACAACGAAAGTAAAAACAACAAAAGTAACAACTAGTGACCAGCAGGATTGAAAGCACACAGAAAAGCAAGGATCATCAAATTGTAAGAGTGAACATGGTTGGATGGTTGGGCGCTGCTTGGATAAGAGTGAACATGTAATAGATTTTAACACGGGGCAAGGCACACAGAAAAGCAAGGATCATCTAGGAAAATATCAAACATTAGGCATGTATCTCGTAGGTAGTTGTGCGTGCTTGCAATAATAACTTGCACAACATCTTTTGTCCTACCATCCAGCTACGAACGGGGCCAAAGGGAACTTATGGAGATTAAGGTGATCATGTCAAAGAGCACCGGAACAAAGCTATAAACTCAATGGATACATGAAATTCTCAAATTATGGATCATCCCCTTTGGTGTCCCAAGCTGTCACCTTTGGGATCGCTGGTTCTGGACCATAATAGGTGCATACAACTCACAGATAGGATCAAGAACATAAATATACTCATGAAAAAACAAGTGGTTCAGATCTGAAAACATGGCACTCGGGCCCAAAGTGACAAGCATTAAGAGCAACAAGTTGTAGCAAAGATGATAAACACCAAAGTAGATGATAGGAAACATGCCCACAATAATCTGACGAACTATTACATGATCTAACTCATCCAATCCCTTCCATCCCCTTTGCCTACAGGAGGGAATTACTCACACATGAGAGAAGAAGTCCTGAAGGGAGGATGGAGTGGTGATGATGATGATGATGGCGATGATCTCCCCTCTCCGAAGGCCAAATCAGCCTCCAGATTAGCCCTCCCAAGGAAGAACAGAGGGTGGCCGCGGCCTCGCGATGGAAACTGGAGGAACAACTTCTTTTCTGGGGTTTTCCCGTCATGGGAATAAATAGGGGCCTCGATAGGGCATCAGAGGAGGGGGTGTTGGGATACGGGGAAGAAATCACAAAATTTTCATACCTACGTTACCCGAACCCAAGATCTATGCTATGGCGATGTAAAGTAACGGAGGGAATCGGAGTTCATACCTTTGAAGACCGAAAGAGGGAAACGTTCTTGCGAATGTGGCTGACGTAGACTCGGAACTACGACATCCCTGACATGTTGAAGACCACCTGCGATGGATGTACTGTTGTAAGGCCCGATATGCGGTATTGTTCCAGATCTATATGTTTCCATCTAGATCCTACGGTCGGTAACTTCTGTCTAGATAAACTTCCACAGAGAGATGGCAACGGCGAAAAACGAAACCATCGAGAGATCAAGAGGAAGAACAATAGTCCAAAGTGACGATCAAGGGAAGCATTCTCAGTGTAATCGTGAGGATACGGGGCAAGAGGACTGAAGTCAATAGACGAGCAAGATGTTTACCCAGAGTTGGAAAGACTAAAGGTACTACAGGATTTCCCAACCTGATATCGGAATCGAGACAATATGCTGCAAGCAAGGCATTGTAACGATTTCGATACTCCACACACTCGAGATCCTAAATTTTTGAACGGGATGAGACAAGAATAAAACACTTAGGGCACTTGTCCTGACCAGAGCAAGGGTAAGGAGTAAAAATAATCCTACTCTCCGATAACTAACTTTGTAACTACAAAATAGTTTTTGTCTAGACTCGACTTCGGCCAGAGAAGGGATCCTACGGTCGGGAAGGCTCTGATACCAAGTTGTAAGGCCCGTTATGCGGTACTGTTCCAGATCTAGATGTTTCCATCAAGATCCGGGGACGAAGCAAATATCGGTCCCACCTCGACATATGACAATGCCATATGCCCCGGATTTCCAACATGATATCACAACATTACAGCTACATGATACAACATCTCATACAATCGGCATACAACTACCTTAATACATTACATCAGCGGAAGATATATGACTGGGTACATACTACAAGCAAATGCCTAGTGGCAAAGAGAAAACATCGATCCACATAACCACACGGGTCCAGGCCCTCCGCCGAGATCCGCCTAACTAGTCGTCGTCGAGTCTCCACGTGAAACGTCGATCACCATACCTGTTGTCGATCAAGAACCCTAAAAAGAGTTTGGGGGTAGTATCATGAGTACAGAAGTACTCAGCATCCAGCTGTAGTGGTCAACTGACCCAGCAAGGACTCCATCACTCGTCATTCTAGGACAACTAGTAGTTTACGGTAAGGATGGGGTAAGTCGTGAGGTTGCTGCCGCACTAGCATTTATGAACTGGCTAACGATCTAGAGAGTAAGATAAGAAGCCAAGCATTCGATGAGGAATCGCCTCCAACAGGTCTTGCTATCCACCTACTTACGCAAGCATAACACCTATCCTATCCTTGTCCTCCTCTTCGCAACCTGACGAAGAAGAAGCAGTCAAGGCACACACACGTTGATCAAGTTATATTAAGATTATCTCAGTTGTTGTTGTCTATGAACAAGGAGTAGGTCTCAAGTCGTCCATAACCGTGGACACGGCTTCTCAAAAAGATTTAACCCTGCAGGGCTGTACCAACTGCCCATTATAAGCTCCGCATGTACGCCGGCTCTCTCAGTTAGGCCCGTTAAAGGCACCCATTGAAGAGTTGTCCCGAGAGATCCGGACATCATAGTCCCTCTAACTAACAACGAAAAAATCCGGGTGGCCCCCGGTAGAGTCGACACCCAATTCAAGAGTCGGCCGTCTCTCGAATTGGCCTCTTCCGTCTCACGTCAGGTTGGAATGACATCTGCAAAGCAGGTAAGCATCCCGCGCTCCGCAAAGTTTTGGACCAATGGGATATACCATTCCGCTGGCCCGCGTGAACCTATTCTGGGAAACTGCGGGCCCCTGCCCGCCTCTCTTACGGTGTAAATGGAAAACCAGCTTGGTCCACCACTAGGAATGTTTGAAGCTAGGTAGGTAAGAAGAGGGGACCCCATAGAATCCCACACGCGGTTAGGCACGCTCGTCAAGAGACACAATACCCGTAACTCGGGTCCTAGGTGACTCGAATGGAACAAAGCATCGGGGCGGGATAGCCTGGACCTTCCATCCTTCGTCGAGTATAGTCAACATTATAATAATCACATCATCCACAACAATATAATTATGTGATATCCCAAACCAAGGAGTAATAGGAGGTAGCATTCGTAGCATCCTAAGCATGCATACTAAGCAGGGGCTGAGCAACGAGCAATAGTAACATAGCAGTACATGGTTTGCTGGGAGGGGACATGGTTGTTTCGGTTTGAAAGAGGTTGTAAACATGTGGTAGGATCAAACATCGAACCTATCCTAGACTAGCATGCAAACCTCTCGTCGAAATAGAATGGATCATAAGTAATGTATAGTCCTTGCCTGTTGATAAGTCGGGTTCCAAAGGTGTAGTTGATCGCAAACTCGCATCGTCTCCGAGACGTACCCGCGGAAGCACACAAGAGGGTAAACACTGGAAAGCAATCAACGAGCAAGCATATATTACTACGAAGCAAACACGAGCAAGCATCAACAAGAAGGTAACACGAGACATCGCACCTACTGTCGAGAGCGGTTACTAACAGGTTAAGTGGAGTACCCGTCACACACGACGATACCGCACATTTAGAAAGGTTCAAGTTGTTTAGCTACACAAGATGAGAAAAGGTTGTTAACATGGTATCTCACTCAATCATAGCATAGCACACAGACATGGCAAGAGTTGAAGCATAAAATAAACTATCTATGCTAGTCAATTTAAGTGAGGCACAACCTAAACATGGCATATCACTAAGTGCCCCACGACAATTTAAGAATTGATAAAGTTCTGCCCTAAACTATATTTTAGGTTGGTTAACAACAGGAAACAATAGCATAAACACAAAGTACACGAAAAACTAATCAAGTTACATCTAAACAACACTCCAAACGAAGTTCCGGTTAAAAAGATACAAGCAATACAAGTTTGGAACACAATCTGCCAACATCAGGTAGCACACTTTAGAGCAACAAATAAACAAGAAAAAGGTTATAAACATGCACAAAAATGATATGCAACTAAAGTATACATGGCAGGCATGGCATGGAAAAAGAAATCATGCAAATATGAATCATGAACAACAAATTATAAGCAACACAAAAAGCTATAAAACATTACTGGTCTAGGACTTAGTGAAAATCAGGAGAACAGGGAAGAACCTGTTATTTTCATGCTGTATAAACAGGGGTAAAGCTATATGCAAAAGTGCAGCAACATGACATAGCAATATAGGAGCATGGAGTAGACATGATGAGGATAAGGTACAAACAAGAATCAAGGTCATAGGCATAACAGATCAAAAGATATTAAGAATGCAACATGGCATCGGAAAGTTACAGACTTAGAAAAACAGAGGTGGCTGTCAACAACAGTGGCATAGAAACTTTGGAGCTAAAAATAACTATGACCACGAAGCATATCATGACAATGCAATACATATAATGGAAGTAGACATGATGCTTAACAGTATGCAACAAGAATCAATGCAATAGGACTCATGGATGTGTCACAATCATCAAGCAAACTTGCAATAAAATAACAGCAGCAGCACTTGACAGAAATTAGTAGCAGTTAAACAGCCTGATGCCCACTTCAACAGAGATTAACATCATCAAGATGGCCTCAAATAAAAATTCTCACAAAAGATAAACTGAAGTACACACAATGGTAAACGATTTTCCTTTTAGGCACAATGTCATCCGGGCTACGGTTTACTCGCAAATTACATCGCCAAATTGAATCTGCAGTAAAATTCCAGGGGTTAGCGAGGGAAAAAATAAAAAATAAAGAAAAAGGCCTCACCACTGGGCCTTGGCCCATGAGGCGGCCTGGATCAGGGTCGCTGGCGCTGGGCTAGGCCTCAGATCTGGGCCAGCTCGGTGTGGGGTGCAGGATGGGCCACAGGTGGTGAAGTGGCCCACGACGACGGCGGCGCTGGCCGGCTCCAGCCCGTCTCCGCGTCGGCAACCGTGGCTGCGGCCGCTATGCCGACGAGGGAGGCCGAGGGGAGGTCCGGCGAGGGCAGAACGGGAGGCTGCGGGGGTCGGGACGCCGGATCCGGCCGGTGCCACGCCGGATCCTGACCGGAGGCGGGCGACGGGGAAGCCATGGTGGCTCGGCTTGAGCTCGAGCTCGCCGGAACCATGGCGTGTCGGCGGCGTCCTTGGACCTGCGGCGAGAGGAGACAGAGAGGGTGAGGAGGAGAAGGGAGGCGCGGAGGAGAGGGAAAGATGAGGGGGCGGCCTGCGGTGGCGCGGCTCCGGTGGCCGGAGGAAGACAGCGGCGGCGTGGCCCTCGGGATGGCGGCAGGGTGGAGGAGAGAGAAGGCTGGGTAGGCTGGGGCGCATCTGGGCCGTCGGATCTCTGCATCTGACGGTCCAGATCAGTTGGGGCTAGGGTTTGGACGAAAATAGACTAAATTGTGAAAATTTGGGGCAGATCTGAGGGTGTGGTTGCAATTTTTGCAAGGGGAAACCCTAGAAGGGCTAGGGGGAGTGGTGGTCTTTATATAGCCCAGGTGGCTGGCAGTTTTCAAAAACATCCCCGGTTTTTCTCTCGCGCGCGCGGTGTTTACGTTTCTGACCGCCGGGGGTCCGCAGACCCCCGATTCGGGTAAAACTTCGAACTGCGCGGTCAGCGCATCGAGCCGGAGGCGTTCACCTCGCGCTGGAACCGTTCTAGGAACACTTTACGGCGCGCTATAAAAATAACCCGTTTAATTATTAAACGGGTTTTTTTTTCCGTTGGCTGCGGCTGGTCTCGTGCGGTTTTCGCGACGGTGATCGGGTAAAACCCGGTGTCGCCAAGGTCGAGTGTTAGGGTGGCAAGGGTCGGTCTCCATCCGGTACGAGATAAGAGAGGGAAAATAATCGTCGATCGATAAATCGGGCATGCAAATGCTGCAAGCAAATCAGACAATCAAACAATTCACACCGAAAACAAAAAAAAATTGTGAAATCTGGGTTGTTACAATACAACACCACCAAGAAGGGATATCGTCCCGTGATCCAGGACGATCCGGGGGAGAGGAGAGTAGAGAAAAGAGAGTCGACAATTTTCAACTCCACCAACAAGGGACTCTGCTCCATGTCGACCTCGAACTTCTGTCGAGATAAACTTCCGCAGAGAGATGGTAACGGCAGAAAACGAAACCATCGAGAGATCGAGAGGAAGAACAATAGTCCAAAGTGACGATCAAGGGAAGCATTCTCACTGTAATCGTGAGGATACTGGGCAAGAGGACTGAAGTCAACAGACGACCAAGATGTTTACCCAGAGTTGGATAGACTAAAGGTACTACAGGATTTCCCCACCTGATATCGGAATCGAGACAATATGATGCAAGCAAGGCATTGTACCGATTTAGATACTCCACACACTCGAGATCCTAAAGTTTTGAAGGGGATAAGGAGAGAATAAAACACTTACATCACTTGTCCTGAACAGAGCAAGGGTAAGGAGTAAAAAGAATCCTACTCTCCGATAACTAACTTAGTAACTACAAAATAGTTTTTGTCTAGACTCGACTTCGGCCAGAGAAGGGATCCTACGGTCGGTAAGGCTCTAATACCAAGTTGTAAGGCCCGATATGCGGTACTGTTCTAGATCTAGATGTTTCCATCCTGATCCGGGGACGAAGCACATATCGGTCCCACCGCGACAAATGACAATGCCATGTGCCCCGGATTTCCAACGTGATATCACAACATTATAGCTACATGATACAACATCTCATACAATCGGCATACAACTGCATTAATACATTAAATCAGGAAAGATATATCTCTGGGTATAGACTACAAGCAAATTCCTAGTAGCTAAGAGAAAACATCGATCCCCATAACCACACGGTTCCAGGTCCTCCGCCGGGATCCACCTAACTAGTCGTCGTCTAGTCTCCACGTGAAACCTCGATCACCATACCTGTTGTCGATCAAGAACCCTGAAAAGAGTTTGGGGGTAGTATCATGAGTACAGAAGTACTCAGCATCCAACTGTAGTGGTCAACTCACCCAGCAAAGGACTTCATCACTCGTCATTCTAGGAAAACTAGTAGTTTACGGTAAGGATGGGTTAAGTGGTGAGGTTGTTGCCGCACTAGCATTTATGAAGTAGCTAACGATCTAGAGAGTAAGATAAGAAGCCAAGCATTCGATGAGGAATCGCCTCCAACATGTCTTGCTATCCACCTACTTAGACAAGCATAAAACCTATCCGATCCTTGTCCTCCTCTTCGCATCCCGACGAAGAAGAAGCAGTCAAGGCACACACACGTTGATCAAGTTATATTAAGATTATCTCAGTTGTTGTTGTCTATGAACAAGGAGTAGGTCTCAAGTCGTCCATAACCGTGGACACGGCTTCTCGAAAAGATTTAACCCTGCAGGGTTGTACCAACTTCCCATTATAAGCTCCGCATGTACGCCGGCTCTCTCAGTTAGGCCCGTTAAAGGCACCCATTGAAGAGTTGTCCCGAGAGATCCGGACTCATAGTCCCTCTAACTAACAACGAACAAATCCGGGTGGCCCCCGGTAGAGTCGACACCCAACTCAAGAGTCGGACGTCTCTCGAATTGGCCTCTTCCGTCTCACGTCAGGTTGGAATGACATCTGCAAAGCAGACAAGCATCCCGCGCTCCGCAAAGTTTTGGACCAACGGGATATACCATTCCGCTGGCCCGCACGAACCTATTCTAAGAACCTGCGTGCCCCTGTCCGCCTCTCCTACGGTGCAAATGGAAAACCAGCTTGGGCCACCACTAGAATTTTTTTAAGCTAGGTAGGTAAGAAGAGGGGACCCCGTAGAATCCCACACGCGGTTAGGCACGCTCGTCAAGAGACACAATACCCGGAACTCGGGTCCTAGTTGACTCGAATAGAACAAAGAATCGGGGCGGGATAGTCTGGACCTTCCATCCTTCGTCGAGTATAGTCAACATTATAATAATCACATCATCCACAACAATATTATAATGTGATATCCCAAACCAAGGAGTAACAGAAGGTAACATTCGTAGCATCCTAAGCATGCATACTAAGCAGGGGCTGAGCAACGAGCAATAGTTACATAGTAGTACATGGTTTGCTGGGCGGGGACATGGCTGTTTTGGTTTGAAAGAGGTTGTAAACATGTGGTAGGATCAAACATCGAACCTATCCTAGACTAGCATGCAAACCGCTGGTTGAAATAGAATGGATCATAAGTAATGTATAGTCCTTGCCTGTTGATAAGTCGGGTTCCGAAGGTGTAGTTGATCGCAAACTCGCATTGTCTCCGAGACGTACCCGTGGAAGCACACAAGAGGGTAAACACTGGAAAGCAATCAACGAGCAAGCATCTATTACTACAAAGCAAACACGAGAAAGCATCAACAAGAAGGTAACACGAGACATCGCACCTACCGTCGAGAGCGGTTACTAACAGGTTAAGTGGAGTACTCGTCACACACGACGATACCGCACACTTAGAAAGGTTCAAGTTGTTTATCTACACCAGATGAGAAAGGTTGTTAACATGGCATCTCACTCAAGCATAGCATATCACACAAATATGTCAAGAGGTGAAGCATAAAATAAACTATTTATGCTAGTCAATTTAAGTGAGGCACAACCTCAACATGGCATATCACAAAGTGCCCCATGACAATTTAAGTAATTGATACTGTTCTAACCTAAACCATATTTTAGGTTGGTTAACAACAGAAAACAAAAGCATAAACACAAAGTACACGAAAAACTAATCAAGTTACATATAAAGAACACTCCAAACGGAGTTACGGTTAAAAAGATACAAGCAATACAAGTTTGGAACACAATCTGCCAACATGAGGTAGCACACTTTAGAGCCACAAATAAACAAGCAAAAGGTTATAAACATGCACAAAAATGATATGCAACTAAAGTAGACATGGCAAGCATGGCATGGCAAAAGGAATCATGCAAATATGCATCGTGAACAACTAATTATAAGCAACACAAAAAGCTATAAAACATTACTGGTCTAGGACTTAGTGAAAATCAGGAGAACAGGGCAGAAACTGTTATTTTCATGCTGTATAAACATGGGTAAAGCTATATGAAAAAGTGCAGCAACATGACATAGCAATATATAAGCATGGAGTAGACATGATGAGCATCAGGTACAAACAAGAATCAAGGTCATAGGCATAACAGATCAAAAGATATTAAGCATGCAACATGGCATCGGAAAGTTACAGACTTAGAGAAAAACAGAGGTGGCTGTCAACAACAGTGGCATAGCAACTTTGGAGCTAAAAATAACTATGACCAGGAAGCATATCATTACAATGCAATACATATAATGGAAGTAGACATGATGCTTAACAGTATGCAACAAGAATCTATACAATAGGCGTCATGGATGTGTCACAATCATCAAGCAAACTTGCAATAAAATAACAGCAGCAGCACTTGACAGAAATTAGTAGCAGTTAAACAACCTGATGCCCAATTCAACAGAGATTAACATCATCAAGATGGCCTCAAATCAAAATGCTCACAAAAGATGAACTGAAGTACACACAATTCTAAACAATTTTCCTTTTGGGCGCAACGTCATTCGGGCTACGGTTTACTCGCGAATTACAGCGCAAAATTGAATCAGCAGTCAAATTCCAGGGACTTAGTGAAATTCGCAGGGGTTAGCCAGGGAAAAAAATAAAAAGGCCTCACCACTGGGCCTTGGCCCATGAGGCGGCCTAGATCTGGGTCGCTGGCGCTGGGCTGGTCCTCGGATCTGGTCCAGCTCGGCGTGGGGTGAAGGATGG
Organism: Bromus sterilis; assembly: GCA_950022295.1. NCBI lineage: Eukaryota > Viridiplantae > Streptophyta > Magnoliopsida > Poales > Poaceae > Bromus > Bromus sterilis. The sequence goes on from OX465597.1 coordinate 285,359,371, forward strand.
GCCGCGGGTGGCGAAGTGGCCCACGGCGACGGCGGAGCTGGCCGGCTCCATCCCCGTCTCCGCGTTGGCAACCGCGGTGGCGGCCGCTACGCCGGCGAGGGAGGCCGAGGGGAGGTCCGGCGAGGGCAGACCGGGAGGCTGCGGGGGTCGGGACGCCAAATCCGGTCGGTGCCACGCCGGATCCTGGCCGGAGGCGGGCTACGGGGAAGCCATGGTGGCGCAGCTCGGCTTGAGCTCGAGCTCGCCGGAGCCATGGCGCGGCGGCGGCGTCCTTGGAATTGCGGCGAGAGGAAATAGAGAGGGTGAGGAGGACAAGGGAGGCGCGGAGGAGAGGGAAAGATGAGGGGGCGGCCTGCGGTGGCGTGGCTCCGGTTGCCGGAGGAAGACGACGGCGGTGTGGCCCACGGGCTGGCGGTGGGGTGGAGGAGAGAGAAGGCTGGGTAGGCTGGGGCGCATCTGGGCCGTCGGATCTCCGGATCTGACGGTCCAGATCAGTTGGTGTTAGGGGTTGGACGAAAATAGACTAAATTGTGAAAAATTGGGGCAGATCTGAGGTTGTGGTTGCAATTTTTGTTAGGGGAAACCCTAGAAGGGCTAGGGGGAGTGGTGGTCTTTATATAGCCCAGTTTTTCTCTCGCGCGCACGGTGTTTACGTTTCTGACCGCCGGGGGTCCGCAGGACCTCCGATTCGGGTAAAACTTTGAACTGCGCGATCAGCGCGTCGAGCGGGAGGCGTCCACCTCGCGCTGGAACAGCTCCGAGAACACTTTCCGGCGCGCTATAAAAATAACCCGTTTAATTATTAAACGGGGTTTTTCGTTCCGTTGGCTGCGGCTGGTCTCGTGCGGTTTTCGCGACGGTGATCCGGTAAAACCCGGTGTCGCAAAGGTCGAGTGTCAGGGTGGCAAGGGTCGGTCTCCGTCCGGTACGAGATAAGAGAGGGAAAATAATCGACGATCGATAAATCGGGGATGGAAACGCTGCAAGAAAATCAGACAATCAAACAATTCACACCGAAACCAATTTTTTTAATTTTTGTGAAATCTGGGATGTTACAATGGATACTCCCGGTTGACCACCGGCGATGAAGTAGCGCCAGAGGAGTAGCGCCTCGATGAGATTATACACGTACAGTACAATCGATGTTCCCTCCGGGCCCCGAACCAGGCGAGCAGCGGAAGAAAGACGAATTCGGATCCCGACTCCGGTAGAGAGACGGCATGCTATGGAGGAGAACTCCAAACCAGGTGCAGACTCCAAACAAGGGGAGTCCACTCTCTAGGTAGGAGAAGGAGAGGGAGAGAGATTTCTGTGTGTTAGAAAAAGGGGGTGTACACCTCCTTATATAGGACAAGGGGGGTTCCATCCGCCTCCCCTCCCCGAGGTGGGACTAAACTCCCAAGAGAGTGGGGTGCGCGGGCCAAGGAAGGGGGGATGGGGCCCACCCTTGGCGCCAAGCCCAAGGGGGGAAACCCCCTCCTCCCTAATGGGCCCACATGGCCCATTAAGCCTTTTCCCACTTTTTTAATTAATTTAATTATATTTTAATATTTAATTCAGATAATTAAATAAAAAATATATTATTAAATACAATTAAACTTTATTTTGAACATTTCAAAAATATCCGGAACAACTTCCGTTCTCCCTCGAAACTATTCCTGTGATATCTCCTATTTCACCGATGATCCCGAATCTATCCCAATGCATCGATCGCACCTTCAGTGTAACACCCTATGGTACGGGAAACAACAGACATGATCGAGACATTCTCATTGACCAATGACTAATCAGTTGGACCTGGTTACAATCCTTGACAGCCCCTGCACTTCCATCGAATGAATTTCAATCGCTTTTGGAAACCGTTAACAATACGACATAATCCCTTTGTGCTGCGGTACTTTGTTTGTCCGAGGCTTGATCCCCGGTATCCAACATATCGGGTTCACATCTCGTTCCCAACAAACAAATTTACTCGGCCGTGCCTATTACATCTCCTGTGACCTAGTCACTTGCTTGCAAGCTATTGATGCAATATCACCGAGTGGGCCCAGAGTCCCTGTCCGTCACTTGGACTAACAAATCCAGCTCTGATCTATTAACATACTCATCAACCATCTATTTTGTAATACCCAAAGTGCACGGTTATGGACAGCATTTTTCAGTCAGGCGGTGGGATACAAATCAAAGTCTCCTCATAGATGACAATTACGTATGATCATCACAGTCTAAGGACTAAGCCATATGTTACAAAGTCATCGCAATGCTGAACTATGTGACTCGGTCACATTACAATGCTTTAGTTGGGTGCGTGTCCATCACATCATTCCCCAATGATATGACCTCATTGTCAATGGACTTAAGTGTCGCCATGATCAATCAATTGCACAATGAGCTAGTATACCTGAGTTAAACTAGGTACTTGTGTTTTATACCACACGTGTACTAGTGTTTCCAAGTAATACAGTTCTTAGCACGGTGTAAAATCTATTATGAATAAAACGGATATGTGACAAATACATTTATTAATTTTCCTCTAGGGTACATATCCAACAGGGGGGAGTCCTCCAGGCGGCTTCCTGGCACGGCCAGGGGTGGGGCCGCGCCAGCAGGGCGCCTGGAGCCCCTGTGGCCCTCCTCTGGCCCCACTTCTGGCTCGTAGAAGCTTCGGGTGCGTTTATTTTTCGTGAATTTCTTGGAATTTTCTGAGATACCTAAAAATCCATATTCCAGCATAAAATAAAACCATACAGGCAGCTCTGCTGAAAACAGCGTCAGTCCGGGTTAGTTTAGTTCAAATCATGCAAGAATGAGGTCAAAACAATAGCAAAAGTGTTTGGAAAAGTAGATACGTTTGAGACGTATCAACACCTCACTGGAGGAAGTTGCATCCAGCGGCGAGGAGGGTTGCATTCAACAGTGTTCGAACACGGGAGTTGCAATCTTGTACGCTGGAGCTGCAACCGGCAACTAGGGGAGCTGCAAGAGGGGTGTCTGTTTTTGCTGATGCATTTTTGTTGATGAACCAATTTTGTGCTCTCGCTGGAACAGAGATTTTTTTGCTTCACCAGCTTGTAACAAACCAGGTTCGATAGGAATGATAGATTACTCATATCAACAAGGTGTACCTACTTTTTCGGGAGCCCATCATAAAGAAACTACTAGGTTAAGTGTGATTGGCTTGTAGTAACCTTAGGATGGGTGACTAATCGGGAGGTTGATTTCAGGTGCGCACGAGTAAGAATAAAGTGTGCAAAAAAGACTAGTATTGATATATGAAAACAATATAGATCTCTGGGGCATCGACCATGATTCGGTATGGAACCAGTAGGATTGGCAGGGGCGTTGCACTTGATATCAGAGTCGACCCTGACGGTTACACGGTGCGTGTGCGGGTCAGTAAGGCTTACGTAAGGTGCATGTCGATGCCAGCACGGGCACACACACATATATGTGCCAAGGGGAACAATCCTACTGAGCCAACAGAGACGTTCGTTCCTTTGAGGGTGGTGTATGTAACAACCCAGGTTCAATACAAATGATAAAGTACTCATATCAACAAGGTGCACTTTTTTTTTCCGGGAGACCATTAGAAAGAAACTACTAGTTCTTGGCTGGAGTAGCCTTAGGATGGGTTACCGACTGTGAAGTTGATATCAGCCTCCCAGGTGCACACTAGTGATAACAAAGTGTGAAAAGACGACTAGTGTTGGTAGGTGAGGATAGTATGGATCTCAAGCGCACGGGTCATTATTCGGTAGGGAACAGGTTTGCCTGGAGCGTCACACAACTGTAGAGATCTCAAATGCTCATGTTGTTTTTGCTCAAGAATGAAAGCTCAAGAATGATCAAAGGGGGGTGAATGGTCACTTCTAAAATCTCTACGAAACTTAGAAGTGAAACTGAGAAACGGCAAAGAACTATGTGAAACACGAAGGAAATGCAGTATCGAAAGACATGCTTAAGTCGAAAGACATGCTTAAGTCGAAAGTAAATAGGACGAGGGGAAACATCGAATGTAAATAGGCAACAGAGTAAATACAGAATGTAATACGAGTAAGAAAATGAGCCTGACACAACGATGTTTGGTGATGGTACATTTTTTCCACGACTCAAGAAAGTAAAAGAGAAACTAGAAAAAAGACTAAGTCTTTGCCCAGCTTCAGCTTTCTCCTCGTTGCGATTCTTCTCGATAATATCTTCTCTTTCGAAAACACTTTTAGAGGTCGTCCTCCATCAAAGGCTTCATTATTTGTCTGCAGATTCGCTGTAGTGAGTTGTCCTTCAACCTTTGTAAGACCCGATATGCGGCATTGTTTCAGATCTGGACTTTTACGTCCAGACCCAAGGACGAAGCACATATCGGACCCACCGCGACATATGACGAAGCCATATGTCTCGGATTTCAACATGAAATCACAACATTACAGATACAAGCATACAACATCTCATACAATCGGCATACAACTGCCTTAATACAATACAATAGTGGAAGGTACATGTCTGAGTACAGACTACAATCAAATGTCTAATGGCAAAGAGAAAAGACATCGCTCCCACAACCACACGAGTCCAGGCTCTCCGCCGGGATCCGCCTAACTAGTCGTCGTCGAGTCTCCAAGAAGGCATCCGGAAGGAAGGGCATCAGGCTCCTCTGTAGTCCAAGATCGTTCGCATAGAGTACATAAAAGAGAGAAGAAGGGGTGAGCTATATCAACAATTCAGATAACTAACTTCTCATGGTAAGATGGAAGTAGTGGTTGAGGTTGAAGCCGCACTAGCAATATATGAAGTGGCTAACAATCTATTTAGAGTAAGATGAGAACCAAGCATTCGATGAGGAATCGCCTCCAACAAGTATTCTATCCACCTACTTACGCAGTCATAACAGATGTCATGTCCTTGTCCTCCTCTTTCATCACCCGATGAAGAATAAGCAGTCAAGGCACACACACGTTGATCAAGTTTTAGTTATGATTCAATTGATGTTATCTATGAACAAGGAGTATGTCTCAAGTCATCCATAACCGTGGACACGGCTTCTCAAAAAGATTTAACCCTACAGGGGTGTACCAACTGCCCATTACAAGTCTCCGCACGCACGCCCATCTCTCTCAGTTGCTACCCATCACAGGCAACCATTTTATGATTTAGTTCTGAGAGATTCGAAACGACGGGTCCCTCTAACTAACAACGCACAAATCCGGGTGGCCCCCGGAGAGTCGACACCCAATCCAAGAGCCGCATGCGCCCTCGGATCGGACTCTTCCGTATGGCTAAGGTCGGGGTTAGCCTCACCTGAACTCAGGGGCTTCCCTAGCTCACTAGTGTGGACCAACAGAGGAACTCTGTCTCCACTGGACCAAGTTGTTTAAAATCTGCGAGGGGATCCAACCTTGCACACACACGAGGTTTCAAATGGTGAATCAGCACGGCCACCACTAGAAATGTTTGGAGCTAGACAAGTAAGAAAAGGGGACCCCATAGTATCCCACACACGGTTAGGCACGCTCGTCAAGAGACATAATACGCGGAACTCGGGTCCTAGGTGACTCGGATGGAACAAAGCATCGGGGCTGGATAGCCTAGATCTTCCATCCTTTGTCGATTATAGTCAACATTCTAATAATCACACCATCCACAATAGTATAATAGTGTGGTAGCCCAATCCAAGGAAGTAACAGGGGAACAGTTGTAGCATCCTAAGCATGCATACTAACCAGTGGTTAAGCCAGCAAGGTACATGGCCAAACAAAGGTTTGCTAGGATGTGTAGGACATGGATGTTGATACGTCTCAAACGTATCTACTTTTCCAAACACTTTTTCTATTGTTCTGACCTCATTCTTGCATGATTTGAACTAAACTAACCCGGACTGACGTTGTTTTTAGGAGAGCTTCCTGTATGGTTTTCTTATGTGCGGGAAAATGGATTTTTAGGTGTCTTAGAAAATTCCAGGAAAATTCATAGAAAATCCACGCACCCGAAGGGCCACTGTGCCAAAAGTGGGGCCAGAGGGCAGACAGGGGGCCCCAGGCGCCCGGCTGGCGCGATCCCACTCTTGGTCGCGCTGGGAGGCCGCCTGGGTGGTTCCTCCCCCCGCTGGTACCCTACCGAAGCCCCTATTTATTCCCGTGGCGGGAAAACCCTAGAACACAAGTAGTTTTCCCAGTTTCTGTCGCGGAGCCGCCGCCACCCTCTGTTCTTCTCCGTTAGGGCTAATATGGAGGTTGTTTTGGCCTCCGGTGAGGGGAGATCATCGCCATCATCATCACCATCACCAATCCATCATCCCTCCATGACTTCTCTTCTCATGTGTGAGTAATTCCCTGATGTAGGAAAAGGGGATGGTAGGGATTGGATGAGTTAGATCATGTAATAGTTCGTCAGATTGTTGGGGGCATGTTGCCTATCATCTACTTTGGTGTTTATCATCTTTGCTACAACTTGTTGCTCTTAATGCTTGCCACTTTGGTCCTGAGTGCCTTGTTCTCATATCTAAACCACTTGAGTTTTTATGAGTATATTTATGTTCTTGATCCTATTTACTAGTTGTATGCACCTATTATGGTCCGGAACCGGCGATCCCAAAGGTGACAGCTTGGGACACCAAAGGGGATGGGCTATAATTTGAGGATTTCATGTATCCATTGAGTATTAATGCTTTGTTCCGCTGCTCTTTGGCAGGAGCATCTTAATCTCCATAAGTTCCTTTTGGCCCCGTTCATAGCTGGATGGTAGGAGAAAAGATGTTGCGCAAGTTCTTATTGCAAGCATGCACAACTACCTACGGGATACATGCCTAATGTTTGATATTTTCCTAGATGATGCTTGCTTTTCTGTGTGCCTTGCCCCGTGTTAAAATCTATTACATGTTCACTCTCATCCAAGCAGCGCCCAACCATCCATTTCCCTAGCCTATAGTGTTTCAATCCCGCTGGTTACTAGTAGTTTACCTTTGTTGTTTTACTTTCGTTGTTGCCATTACCACTACCATATCACCGTTGCTATTAAATTTTGTTGCAAGCAAGTATATTTCAGGTACGGTTGAATTGACAACTTGACTATGAAGGCTTATAAATATTCTTTGGCTCCCCTTGTGTCGAATCAATAAATTGTGTTATCTTACCCACAAAGACTATCTCGGCCCCCTACAGTTGAGGGTCATCAGCTGATTGGGTTTATTTGAGAGGCATAAATATGAGGTGGTAGGATCAAGCAACCGTTCTATCCTATACCCAGGCAAGTGAGCTGAAATTTATAAGCATGATATATGCTCCCCCTTACCTGTTGAGAAGACCATTCCGAAGGTGTAGTCGATTGCAAGCTCGCATCGTCTCCGAGAGTAACTGCGGGAGCACACAAGAAGGAAACACTGGAAAAGCAATCAAGGAGGAAGCATCTATTACTACAAAGCAATCACCGGCAGGCAACATCAAGAAAGCAACACGAGAAAACACACTACGGCGTCGAGAGCGGTTACTAACATGTTAATCGAAGTATCAGTCACACACGACGATACTGCACGTTTACAATGGTTCAAGTTGTTTATCTACAACAACATGAGGATAGGTTGTTAACATGGCATCTCACTCAAACATGGCATATCACACAATCATGGCAAGAGGTGAAGCATAAAGTAAACTATCTATGCTAGTCAATTTAAGTGAGGCAAATCCTAAACATGGCATATCACTAAGTACCCCCACGATAATTGAAGAATTTGGTACTGTTCTTCCCTAAACCATATTTTAGATTGCTTAACAACAACAAGCAATAGCACAATCATAATCTACACGAAATTCTAGTCAAGTTACTTGTAAAGAACATTTTTATTGGAGCAACGGTTAAAAAGTTATGGCCTATTACATTTTATAGTGGCATGGCATATAAATAGCAGGTAAACAACATGTAACCAAACTCAAACATGGAAACGGAGCACATTTTATTAAACTACACGAAAAACGAAGCAATTTTCATGTAGAACACGTCGAAATCCGAGCTACCATTCACGAGATACAAGCGTCGGAGAATCCTAAGTTTTTCTGTAATTTAATTAATGGATAGAAAATACTCCCTCCGATCCATAAAAAGTGTCGCACACTTAGTACAAAGTTTGTACTAACTTAGTACAAAATGTGCGACACTTTTTATGGATCGGAGGGAGTAGATAAAAGTTGACTCGGAAAAATGCAAGCTACTGGGCCTAACAGGGGCGCTGCTCAACTATCCATTGCATAGGGCGTCATAGCAACAGATCTATTGGGACAAAGCCAGCACTGCAGAAAAAAAAAGGGGAAGGACGAGCTCACCATGCGGGCCAAGGCCCATCTGCTGGGGGCGCGGGATAGTGGGGCTACGCCCAAGGCGAGAGGAGGCACGAGGACGATGGTGTCGTGCGCTGGGCCGCGGGGTACGCTACGGAGTCGGACCGTTGGGGCGCCGCACGCCGACCCGCACGAGCGGGGCGTTCTCGCTCTCCTCGTCCTGGTCGGGACGTTCATGGCGGTGGCAGGCAGGGTGTCGCCGCCCGGCACTCCGGTGAGGAAGGCGGGGGCACGGGCAGGGGAGGCCGGAACGGACAGATCAGAGGGCGCGCCGGCCGGATCTGGTGTTTGGGGCAGTGGCCGGTCAGCTCGAAGGGCGATGCGGCGAGCTTCGGGCGACGCGAGGTCGAGGCCTCTGATGGCTTCTCTCCCCTCGTTGGTTACCCCAAGTGGAAGGTTGAAATGTAGCACAGCAGCAAGTTTCCCTCAGTGTACATACCGAGGTTTATGTCTTCGACGGACTCCGAATTCTGCAAGTAGGTGTCAACGACGCCAGATATTAAGTTGCCTGAAGGAGATAAATTGGCGTGTGAAAGGCTCACATCAATGAGGACAATCATAGGCGATAGAAAGCCAAATGATAGATATGATGTGCGGAGTAGGGATTGCCTTGCAAGGGATGCACATATGAGCTATAAGGTAAGCTCTCCCATGGAACTAGTGGGGGTGCATCCAACTTTCTAGCTCATGAAGACCTAGAGCTCATTTGAAGAGGCTCATCCTTGGAATATGAAAGCCAAGTTCTATAGTGTAATGGTCCCCACATAGTTATGCATGAATGGTGATCTCTATGGAGTACAAGTATAGCAACAGAGTACGAGTGTGGATCTTTCAAAAGGAATAGTCGTGTTGCCCCCTTCTCTCTTTTTATTTCTTTTTCTCTTATTTCTATTTTTTTATTTTTTGTGGCCTCTTTGGCTCTTTCTATTTATCTCTCTTTTTTCCTCTTTGGGATATTTTAATTTGTCCTCTTTGCGATCTTTTAATTTGCCCTCTTTGGGATATTTTCCTCACTTAAGGGCAACACTATATAGTTTACAAGAATATAGAAGATCTTCACACTTTACAAGAAGTAATCAACATAAGGAAAGAACGAAAACTATCATGATGTATGAAAATGTATGCCTCTACCAGTGTAGCAGGATATGCAATTATACTGGCGCATCATGTAGCAATAATAATGGCAAAGCCCAACTATCATGCCGCTCCTCGATCAAGCAAAAGCATGTATGACATGAAGATCAAGTCATGACATGGTGGATGTTGCATGGCAATGTATCTCGGAAAGGCTATGGAAATCAAGCAGAAGCATGTATGACATGAAGATCAAGCCCAAATACACTTGTAATAGCAACCTTAATTTCCTACTCATACAAGACACACAACTCAGTGCAACGAGCCAACTCTCTAAAAAATATAAACATGAAGACTCAAGAGATTTCCTAGAACAACCTAAACAAAATCTCTTAAAAACATAACCATGAAAACTAAGAGCTAAGCATGACAGCACCTATGAAAAGATAAAGAACGCACAAAAAAAAGATAAGCATGAAAGCCTATGTTGTGTTCTACGGTGGAGTGGAGCGTGTTTATCTCCCAAAAATTGAAGGCTAGGATCCAACTTGTTATGAACAGAAAGCAAAACTAAAACAAACTAAAAAGTAAAGAGCGAGATGCTCCAAGTTTTGCACATAACATATGAAGCAAAAAAATATAGCATGGAGAAGGACGAACTGATGATTGTTGATGGAGAAGGGGATGCACGGGGGCATCCCCAAGCTTAGATGCTTGAGTCTCCTTGGATATTTCTTGGGATGCATGGGGGCCTCCCCAAGCTTGAGCACTTGGCACTTCTGAATCTTATTTCATCATCTTCCTTCGCATACTTCAAAACTTCCTTCATTCGAAACTCATCATAAGCTGATTAGCGTGGTTAGTACCCATGATAAAATTATTTTTCTCTACTGGAAATAAAGATATTCCTGAAGATCTACTGTTTCTCAAGATTGCCAAAAAGTTTTTGTAAAGAAAAAGCAAGCTTAAGGTTTGCAAAATGAAGAAAGGCAAAACGTGGCAGAATCTGTGAAAAACAGACCAGCATGTAGTAGATAATTTTTTCGGGGTACTTCTGCAACTCAAATAAAAAAAACTAAGAACAAATGCACGAAAGCCAATTGTATAAATCATGCTTTCAAAAAAATTCAGATCAAAAAGATGATCTTCTGATTTTAGCCTAATTTTTTCGTCAAGGGGACAGAATCTGTTTCTGGACAACATGTCATAAATTTTGAACTTCTTGCAATCGGAGGCTAAAACTTGGCACAAAGCTTGAAAAATAGAGATACAATGATGTTTCTACTGTAGTAACAAGCATCAAGACCACTAAAACTGAAAATAAAAACATCTTGGGTTGCCTCCCAACAAGCGCTTTCTTTAATTCCTTGTAGCTAGGCATGATACAGAAGATCAAGTTGTAACAATTGAACCATCATCAAGATCATCAAAAAGCTCTTCAATAGTACAACTAGTCTTAAGAGGACTTTCGAATAAAGGCCTAGTGGTAACACTTCTAGGAATAAAAGCAAAGGTAGTGAGATCAATTGGAATTTCATTTCTAATCCTATTCCAGAGTGGTATCTCTTCCAAAGTCTACACCGCTTCCACACCCCTAACCATGGATTCATTTGTTTTGGGTTGAGGAACCTTGGGTACCTAGACGAACTTGGATTCCTTCTTTGAGGCGGTTTCTACCTTTTTATTTTTGATAGAGGATAGAGTAGTTCCCATGCTTGGCATCTCTAGATATATCTTATGACGTTTATTCATAATGTGAGCTAAAGTAATGTTCTCTTGTGTACTAGCAATGGGGACATTTCCAAAAAGATTTTCCATAACATTAAGAGCTTCCCAGACTGGGGATTCTAGAAAATTCCCATTGATAGTAGTATCTAAGATGAACCTATTCCAAGAAGTAATACCAACATAAAAGTTTCTAAGCAAGATAGTAGTGGTCTGCTTCTTGGTGGCTCTATTTTTAGAATCATTCATTCTATACCAAACATATTTTAGACTTTCTCCACCTCTTTGTTTGAAGGTGAGAATCTTCCGTTCGGGTGTAAAACCAAAGGCAAACGACTTTGACATATTGACTAAACAAAGCAAGTTAAATATTATTTTTTGTTTTTTTTATAAAGGACACTAAGATAAAAACGATAAGGTAAACTAACAAGACTGAAAAGCAAAGATAAAAAATAGTGTGCGAATCCCCTATCTTGAAGAGTAGATTCCCCGACAACGGCACCAGAAATTAGCTTGATGGTTTCTCACCCCTCGTTGGTTACCCCAAGTGGAAAGTTGAGATGTAGCACAACAGCAAGTTTCCCTCAGTTAAGATAACGAGGTTTATGTCTCCGGCGGACTCCGAATTCTGCAAGTAGGTGTCTGATACGTCCCAAACGTATCTATAATTTCTGCTTGCTCCATGCATGTTTAGTGTGATATTACTATGTTTTTTATATACTTTCATATATCTTTATAACATATTTTTGAACTAACCTATTAATGGTTGCAAGAGTGCACAAGTTCTTTTTTTTCTACTTTATGTGTAGGAATTACTTGGATAAAGGAAAGATCACAAAAGGAAGCCTTGTAAGAGTTGGACTCTAACTTTCCCGAAATCTGTCCCCACCAGACAGGTTTTAAAGATCACCTCGGAAACGCTAGAAGACGGCCTCAAAAGAAAAAACCTAAAACTACAAAGTTGTAGGGATTTTTTTTCCGGTGGATTTAAACATAAAATTCGGCCCAATCGGAGTTCGGATGCTTCCATAAACCCCGAAATATAGAAGACGTAATATGGATGACGGGAATCCGAAAGTCTATATAAAGAGAGGAAACCTAGGTCAAAGGGCACCACGAAATTTCCTCCCCCTTGGCAGCCTTCTTGAGGGGGAGATCAATCTCCACAGCAGCACCATCTCCAAGGAAGAAGAAGGGTCCAAGGGCTGCTGCCCCAAGGGCTGTGGTCGTGGCCATGGCCGCCGCCGTCGCCGTCTCCTTCATCTCCTCCTGGCTGCACCTCTCCATCAACAACTCTCCCTCTCACCATGTCTATGTGTGAGTAGTTCCCCTCTGGGCTAAGGCTTATATCTTGATCTATGTGGTTTCTCTCTCTCCCATGATGTGATCTTTGTTGTGATCATAGGCTATGTTAATCTAGGTTGATCCCATCATATTTCCCCTTCTCTATGTATTGGATGTACTCAATTGATCTTATATAGTATAATCTCCAAGACCAAGGTGACAGCGGTCTATTGGACATGGGTTAGAAGAATATTATCATGAGTGATTTCCTCTTTTGTGTGTTGATTGAAGATTGAGAGTCTCTTGGTGCTTGTCTTTGACTATCCTTGAGATATGTTGTTGTGATTGTAGTACACTCTTTGGATGGCCGCGGTGACATTGGGAAATCCATAGATTGAGAACTACGAACTTTGAGGTGTGCTTTTGTAGCCCTACATAATTCTCATCCTCTCTTTACCACAAAGGAATGATCTCCGAGTGTGTCTCCATTGCATGTTTTATGGGAAATATCATGTGATTAGACTATGTTAATGTTGTTGGAAGTTGCCACTAGTGAAAGTATGAAGCCTAGGCCTTGTTTCCACCATTGTTACACCGTTTTTGCTCACTTTTATTACATGTTTGCTTGCTGCACTTTTTATTACAGATTTATATTAATTCGTTTTGCCACACCTATCACCTATATTTTACCATCTCTTCGCCGAACTAGTGCACCTATACAACTCCTAGTTGTATTAGGTGTGTTGGGGACACAAGAGACTTCTTGTATCTTAATTGCAGGGTTGCTTGAGAGAGACCATCTTCAACCTCTACTTCCCTGAGTTCGATAAACCTTAGGTCATCCACTTGAGGGAAATTGCTGCTGTCCTACAAACGTCTGCGCTTGGAGGCCCAACATAGTCTACAAGAATAGAAGCGTGCGTAGACATCAAGCTATTTCTGGCACCGTTGCCGGGGAGGTGAGTGCTTGAAGGTATATCTTTAGATCTTGCAATTAAATCTTTTCGTTTCTTGTTTTTATTTTCACTAGTTAGGCTTTATGGAAAACAACAACAAAATTATGAGAGAGCTTTAGGAGCTCTACCTTGAGTTGGGACATGAAGTGTTTGAAGAGAAAATCAAAAAGCCTATGGAGCTTCATTATTTTCGGAACACTCATGTTAGTAGCAATGTTACTAGTATATCTTCTCTGAATATCTTTGATGCTAATGATATGCAAAGTTATAAGCTTGGGGATGCTACGTTTTATGAAGATGATCTTTTTAGCCCCCCAATTTTTTATGAGGAAATTTATTTCGATGATACTTTGTCTCCTATCTATGATGATTATTGTGATGACACTTATGCTATAAAGAATAAATGTTTTCAAGTGTATCATGATAAGAATGATTCATGTGATAGCTATTTTCTTGAGTTTGCTCCCACTATTACTAATGAGAAGGATTTTTCTTATGTGGAGAGTAAGAAATTTTCTATGCTTGTGGATCATGATAAGAATTTTTTATGTGATAATTATATTGTTGATTTTATTCATGATCCCACTGAAAATTATTATGAGAGGGGAACATATGCTTATAGATATTCCAATAATATCAAGTTCCCTCTCTTTATGTTGAAGATTTTGAAGTTGCATTTATTTTGCCTTCCTATTCTAATATCTTTATGCTTCAATGATTTATTTCTCTACAAGATCTCTTTGCATAGGAAGCATGTTAGACTTAAATGTGTTTGGTATTTTCTTCTTTATGCTCTCTTTTGTGCTTCAACTCTTATTCCTATGAGAGCAACATTAAAATCTTAAGCCTATCTTTATGGCTATAAAGAAAGAGCTCTAGGGAGACAACCCTTGTTATCTTTAGTTTGAGTTTTTTACTTTCAGTTTTTAGTGGTCTTTATGATTGTTACTACTGTAGCAACATCATTGTATCTTTATTTTCAATCTTTGTGCCAAGTCTAGCCTCCGATTGCAAGAAAGTTCAAAAGTTGTGACATGCTGTCCAGAAAACAGATTCTGTCCTTGGACGGAAAAATTAGCCTAAAATCACCAGATCATCTTTTTAATCTGAATTTTTTTGAAAGCGTGCTCCATACTATTGAATTTCGAGTGTCTATTCTGACTTTTTTGATTCGAGTTGCAGAAGTACTCCTAAAAATTTCTTTACTACCTGTTGTTCTGTTTTTCACAGATTCTGCCACGTTTTGTCTCTCCTTACTTTTGCAAACCTTAAGCTTGCTTTTTCTTTGAAAAAACCTTTTGGCAATCTTTAGAAATAGTAGCTCTTCAAGAATATCTTTATATCCAGTAGGGAAAAATTATTTATTAAGGGTACTAACCTCTCTAGTCAGCTTATGATGAATTATGTATGAAGGGAGTTTTCAAGTGTGCGATGGAAGATGATGAAAGAAGATTCAGGAGTGTCAAGCGCTCAAGCTTGGGGATGCCCCCATGCATCCCCAACAAATATTCAAGGAGACTCAAGGGTCTAAGCTTGGGGATGCCCCCGTGCATCCCCTTCTCCATCAACAATCATCAGTTCGTCCTTCGTCTCACTATATTTTTATCACTTCATGCGTTATGTGCTATGCTTGGAGCGTCTCGCTCTTAGGTTTTATTTTTAGTTTTCTTTAGCTTTGCTTGCTTTTCATAACAAGTTAGATCCCGAATTACTTTGTGTGGGAGAGAAACACACTCCTCTTTCAAAATCTAGAACACATCATAGAATTTTTCATGCCTATCTTTCTCTGTTGTGTGTTCTTTACCTTTTCATAGCTACCGCCATGTTTAGTTTTAATTTTAGTTTTTCTTTAGCAAGAGCCTTGGCTTTTGTTTAGTTTGTTGCTGGAACTCTCTTTAGTTTTCATGTTTATCTTGTTAAGAGAGTTGGTTGTTGCACAGAGTTGTGTCTTGTCTTGAAAGTAGGTAATTGAGGTTGCTATTTAATTTTAGTAGTAACTTGCAATAGTTTTGAGTCATTGATGTGAGTAATGTTTGAACTTTTGGTGTCAAGAGCTTTAGCCTATTAGTGATAGATGTCGTATTTTGGGCAATTCGTGTTTATTTTCAAAACTTACAAAACTAGTTGAGAACTCTAGCTACTAGATGGATCACTACTCTTCTGAGGGGTCGGATATTAGAGTACACTCACGTACCATGATTCGAGGATGCGCGAGGATAACCAAACCCACATACACTCCTCCTCGGGGTACTTTTCTCTTTGTGAACCTCCTTACTAGATTGAGAGTTACCGATAATAAGTGCATGAGTTCTTCAGACTAATGTGAGTATTCGAAAGTTGACACTTCCACCTCCTCATATTTGCTAGCCTCTCCTGTGTCGTGCATTGCTTTCTTCTCACTCCGAGAGTTGGCGTCCACCTTCGCCGGTACATCCAAACCCTTGGCATGATATGCTCTGTCATCATAAACCTCTTTATATCTTTCCTCAAAATAGCCACCATACCTACCTATCAAGGCATTTCCATAGCCTTTCCGAGATATATTGCCATGCAACATCCACCTCTTTATGACTTGATCTTCATGTCATACATGTTCTTGATACACTGGCAGAGGCATACATTTGCATACTTCATGATAGTTACATTTTCTTTATGATTTGAGTACTTTGTAAAGTGTGAAAGATCATCTATACTTTTTGTAATATATAGAGTGTTTCCCTCAAAGTGAGGAAAAGATCCCAAAGAGGACAAAATCAATAGATCCCAAAGAGGACAAATGAGAGAAATAGAAAGAGCCATTGAGGCCACCAAAAAATACAAAAAAATAGAAAAAAGAGAAAAAGAAATAAAAAGAGAGAAAGGGGCAACACTACTATCCTTTTGAGAGATCCACACTCGTACTCCCTCTTATATCTTGTACTCCATAGATATTATCATTCATGCATATAGCTTATGTGGGGACCTTCACACTATAGAACTTGGCTGGTATATTCCAATGATGAGCCTCCTCAAATGAGCTCTAGGTCTTCTTCAGCAAGCAAGTTGGATGCACCGCCACTAGTTCCATTGGAGAGCTTACCTTAGCTCATATGTGGATTCGTTGCATGGCAATCCCTACTCCTCACATCATATTTATCATATGGCCTTCTCTCGCCTATGATTGTCCTCATTGATGTGAGCCTTTCACACCTTTTTGTCTTCCTCCTCCATCTTCTTTCTGTTTCGCCTTTTATGTGTCAACTTTCTTTCTTACGCTCATCCATTGCATGAGTGCTCAAAATGTCGAAAAGGAGTGGATAATTTTGACTTGTACCTGGCTAGTGGTCTAGGGATGACTCAAGATAACATTCCAAAGAAGACCAAGTGTCAAACTTTAGTAGATTGAGTTCTCAACACAAAAATAATTTTTTTCGTATATCCCTATCCCCTTTCTTGCACGCAAACACCATTTGGAGACATTCGAGTCACGGACAGCGAGAGCTCTTGCACCTTTATGTTCTTTTGTTGCTTGTTTCAATGCTAATATAGACTCTTGGCTGTTATGACTTGAATTGAATTACATTCCTTGATTTCTTTGCTTAAGAGTTCTTATATGGTTGGTAGCATGTCACCACAGAAATTATGCTTATTATCATTAACCTACTCGAGGACGAGCAGGAATTAAGCTTGGGTATGTTGATACGTCCCAAACGTATCTATAATTTCTGCTTGCTCCATGCATGTTTAGTGTGATATTGCTATGTTTTTGATATACTTTCATATTTCTTTATAACATATTTTGGAACTAACCTATTAATGGTTGCAAGAGTGCACTAGTTCTTTTTTTTCTACTTTATGTGTAGGAATTACTTGGATAAAGGAAAGATCACAAAAGGAAGCCTTGTAAGAGTTGGACTCTAACTTTCCCGAAATCTATCCCCACTAGACAGGTTTTAAAGATCGCCTCGGAAACGCTAGAAGAAGGCCTCCAACGAAAAAACCTAAAACTACAAAGTTGTAGGGAATTATTTTCCGGTGGATTTAAACATAAAATTTGGCCCAATCAGAGTTCGGATGCTTCCAGAAACCCCGAAATACAGAAGACGTAATCTGGATGACGGGAATCCGAGAGTATATATAAAGAGAATAAACCTAGGTCAAAGGGCACCACGAAATTTCCTCCCCCTTGGCAGCCGTCTTGAGGGGGAGATCAATATACACATCAGCACCATCTCCAAGGAAGAAGAAGGGGCCAAGGACCGCTGCACCAAGGGCCGTGGCCGTGGCCGCCGCCGTCGCCGTCTCCTTCATCTCCTCCGGGCTGCACGTCTCCATCAACAACTCTCCCTCTCACCATGTCCATGTGTGAGTAGTTCCCCTCGGGGCTAAGGCTTATATCTTGATCTATGTGGTTTCTCTCTCTCCCATGATGTGATCTTTGTTGTGATCATAGGCTAAGTTAATCTAGGGTGATCCCATGATATTTCCCCTTACTCTATGTATTGGATTGATGTAGTTAATTGATCTTATCTAGTATAATATCCGAGACCAAGGTGACAGCGGTCTATTGGACATGGGTTAGAAGAATATTATCATGAGTGATTTCATCTTTTGTGTGTTGATTGAAGATTGAGAGTCTCTTGGTGCTTGTCTTTAACTATCCTTGAGATATGTTGTGGTGATTGTAGTACTCTCTTTGGATGGCCGCGGTGAAATTGGGAAATCCATAGATTGAGAACTACGAACTTTGAGGTGTGCTTTTGTAGCCCTACATAATTCTCATCCTCTCTTGACCACAAAGGAATGACCTCCGAGTGCGTCTTCATTGCATGTTTTATGGGAGATATCATGTGATTAGACTATGTTAATGTTGTTGGGAGTTGCCACTAGTGAAAGTATGAAGCCTAGGCCTTGTTTCCACCATTGTTACACCGTTTTTGCTCACTTTTATTACATGTTTGTTTGCTGTACTTTTTATTACAGATTTATATTACTTCATTTTGCCACACCTATCACCTATATTTTACCATCTCTTCGCCGAACTAGTGCACCTATACAACTCCTAGTTGTATTAGGTGTGTTGGGGACACAAGAGACTTCTTGTATCTTAATTGCAGAGTTGCTTGAGAGAGACCATATTCAACCTCTACTTACCTGAGTTCGATCAACCTTATGTCATCCACTTGAGGGAAATTTCTGTTGTCCTACAAACCTCTGCGCTTGGAGGCCCAACATAGTCTACAAGAATAGATGTGTGCGTAGACATCAGTGTCAACGGCGGCAGATACTAAGTTGCCTGAAGGAGATAAATTGGCGTGGACCTGCACACATATACAAATAACTTTGCTCCCAACGAGTATAGAAGGGTTGTCAATCCCTCCGGCCTTGTCGTTTACAAAGCATCAAACGCAAGAGATAATGATACTGACAATGCTAGCAACTGAAAGTAAAATAGTAAATAAAGGTGAAGGTGTAAACAATGGTGGAAATATGGACCGAGGTCCCATGATGTTCACTAGTGATGTCTCTCTCCCAAAAGAAGATAAAATAGCTAAGCTAGGTGAACAAATTACAGCTGGGCAGTTGAAAGAATTATAAATGCACCGCAATGCTAATTATGCTACTCGAAAGTAAGAGTGCTCAAAAGTATGGACAGTACGCCAAGACAAGTAGACCGAAATCCATCTGCATCTACTCACTAATCATCCTCCTTGAGATATCTATCCAGAACATCTCGCTGGTATTAAGTTGCGAGCCCCCCCCCCCAAATGGTAACTCAAAGCAACAGACAATTGCATTAAAAATCTATGCGTAAGGTGAAAAATCCTTGCAATCGCGGTTACAAGCACCGTTGTTTTCTCCCCGGTGGCAACAACACATCTCCTAGTCTCATGTTTTTGTCACTCAAGCTAGACATCGGGGGGATGAACCCACAATCATGCATAACGCTCCCTCTTGGAGTTTCTATATACTACTTGGCCAAAGCAATAAAAAGCAATGGAGAACATGCAAGAATTACTCAAGAACAAAATATAAAAGGAAAACCAAATATATAACTCATCATGATCTGAACATAATCTCATTATCCATCGGATCCCAGCAAATACAACATAGCAACAGCAGGAAAATACATAGGTGCCTTGATCATGTAGGGAAGCTCATAAGGACTAAACATTGAAGAACAAGGGTGGACAGAAGACATCACATAGCTACTGATCACGGACCCATGGTCCAAGGGGGACTACTCACTGCACATCCGGGAAGCGTCCATGGTGGTGGAAAATCTCCCGGAGGTCAATCCTCCCTCCGGCAGGGTGCCGGGAAGATTTCTTCTGGCGCTCCCGACCTTTGGAGCGCGGCGGACGAGGAACAGAGAGGTATTTTGCGATGCGGGCTTCTCCTCGAGGGTTTCTATGGCGAGGGGTAAAAATAGGCCGAAGGGGGCACTAGAGGTGGGGCCCACCTCCCAGGCGCCCTGGTGGCGCGACCAGGGGTGGGGCCGCGCCACCTGGCCGCCTGGGAGGGGGTGGCCCCCTCCGGCTCTCCTTCGGTGGTTCCGGAAGCTTCCTTGACGCTGACTTTTATTCTGATTTTTTTGGAATTTTTCTGGCATTTCATGTTGCGGGAAAATCACTACAACTAAAGACATCAGCCGACAGGAACTGGCACTAGGTGCACTGAGTTAGTAGGTTAGTCCAAATATGTTTAAAATGATATAAAAGTGTAGCAAAACATGTAGCAATGTCACATAAAAGTGCATGGAACAACAAGAAATCATAGATACGTTTGGGATGTATCAGCCTCCATGGCGGCATCTCGCACAAAGATAGAGGATGAGGGGAAGAGGAAGAAGGAGAGATGAGAGGGCGGCGCGGTGAACAGGAAGCTCACCAGCGGGGTTGGACGGCGGGGGCTCGTCAGCGTGGACGACGCGGGCTCTCTGACATGCGGCCGGAGGCGCAATGCTGCGCGGGCACAGACAGGGAGGCGCTTGGGGGGGAGCTCCACGTGGGCTTCGGGTGTGGGAGAATTGGTGATGTGGCGCGATGCGATTCATACGATCTGCATCCGGTGGTCAGGATTGATCACCAGATCTGGACGTGGGGAGAGGTGGTTGGTAGGGAGGGCTACTCCAAGTGGTGGCGTTGGGTTGGGAGGCGCGGAAATGGAGGGGAGTAGGCGCTAGGGTTCTAGATTTGGTAGGAAGGCTTCTCCATTTATAGCAGGTGGTTGTTATTGTGTTTTGGGCCACAAAGTGGACTTCTTAGAGTAGATTTTGGGCATGGTTTTGGGTGGGCTAGGGTTAATAGATAAGAGGGAAATATCAGAGGTCAGCTAATGGCGCGCTCAGCATTTTGTAAATATGCCCCTGGATTTATACCGACTACTATGCCTGCCACTTCTGATCGTTTACCTACCCGACGAAGTCGGAATCGCACAAAATTCGAAACACCGTGTAAGAGCAAAGTTTTGCCCCCGTGTGTTTTGGATATTGTTGGACAATGCAGTAGAGGAACTAACAATGTTTTCTAGTGTAAATAGTTGATTAGGTTCCTGAAGGACAAGCTTAGTGATAAAGCTTCAAGGAAGGTTTTCAAGTTATCGAAGAATTACCCCTTGAGCGAAGCTTAATCACGGAGGATGACCCCCAAAAATGAAGATGTCCTGAAGCACAACTCATCAAAGGAAATGAAGAAGACGACGCAAGACTTAGTTGTTTTTGTGTAGTTCTTTTTCTGTTCTTTGAGTCATAGAACAAACCGTACTATCAAGAGGGGTCTTTAGTTTGTGGACACCGAAGTTATTGAGAAAATGCTCAGATCAAATATAAACCAAGTGAGAAGCCAGAGTGAAGAAATATCATGTGCACTGAGTTAAGTTTCGGTAGCAAAGACTCCGTTCTTTGGCTTCCGAAGCAGAACTAAGTTCGTGAGTCAGCTTTACTTGTTCCGCAAGTAAAGTTGTGCAGTAATGACAAATCCGACCGTTGTGGACACGCGGCAAGCTGTCGCTTCGGGTCAAATCGGTCATTTCGCACCTCGGGATCGCCAACTATAAATACGCCGCCCCTCCTCCTTTTGCGGGTGGCTGCTCTGTAACACCCCGGGTGTCACACTACAGTAATCACTTTTGATTAACGTCAAGTCATCCTGATTAGGCATGTGATAATCACCTTTGACCATGGCCTATCCAAATTCAACCCGAATAAAAATTCGAAAACAATGTGGCAAAAAAAACTTGCACTAAAATTATGCAAGAAATTTTATTAAATGCCTAAATATCATCAGGTCATATTAAAGATGAAACGGGGTTTATTAAAAAAATTTACTAGTGGAATTAAATCAAAAGGGTAGCAAATCAATACCATGTGACCTTTTAATATTTAAATGGGATTCAAATCAATTTTAAAAAATGTGCCAAACTTTTTGTGGCATCACTATGTGGTGCAACAGGAATATTGGAACTGGTTTCACTTTTTACAAAAAGCCAATACTAGGTAAACAAAATAGAAACAGAGATGAATACAGAAAAGGAAATAACAAAGTGGCCCACCCCTCATGGTGGTGCACCAGGTGTGCAGTGCAGCCCAGCCCATCACCCCAGCCCACCTACCCCTTCCCTTTCCCCGTGCTATTCATCTCGTCGCCGTGGCACCATCGCCATGGTGCTCGGCAGTTCCATGCCGCGCGAGGGCTGCCACCGAGGTGCAACCGTGCCGCCATCACGCGCATATAACCCCCCCCCCCCCCCGTGCACCCCGGTGAACCCTAGCCCAGTTTCCCCTTCCTCGCGCCGCCTTCATCCTCCTGGTCTCCGCCCGAGCCCGCCACCGTCGCCATGGCCGCGCACTCCCGTGGCCAGTGACCTCCCCACGCCGTGCCGCCTTGTCCTGCCGCTCCGTCGTTGTCGACTTCGTCTCCACGCGAGCGGAATCGAGCCGAGAACACCCACACCGAGCGCTGCATCGCCGTTCCCCCTCCGCAGCCCCGACACACGCCGTCGTCGATCTCACCGCCATCAAGACTCCCCCGCGTCCGCTGAGCACACCTACAGGATCACAGTGAGCGTGCCCGTCTTCCCCGTCCTCTCCCGGCTTCTGCTTGTCACCGTAGTGGCAATCGCCATTGGAACCATGGTCGAACCGCCGCCGGCGAGATTTTTCCTCGTGGTCTAGCTCATGCCTTTGGCCGTCCGGTAGCGTGGTCGTGTCGCGCTGTCGCGTAGAGTAGATATATGTACCACGTGCTCGAGTTCCCGCATTGGAACCTCGTCGCCGTCGCGCCCATGCCACTGACTTCCGCCCCGCTCTCCGCCGTTGGTGCTCCGGCACGTCTCCGGCAAGCCCAGCACCACCAATCAATGGAGCGTACTGCCAGCTACTCGTAGAGCCCCCCACACCTGCTCCCGTCGTCGGAGCTGGCCGGCAGCCTCGCCGTCGTGCCTCCTGTTCGATGGCGGGCATACGCGAGCATAACCATGGGGGTTAATCCCCTGTTAATCTAAGCCCCCCTTGAGTCTATGACAGTGGGACACCCCCCCCATTAAACCCCTTAATTAAAACTGTTAAAGAAATAAACCCACCCCCCCCCGACCTATGACATATGTGCCCATGCCCTTTTAATTAAATAAAACATGTTAATTAAACCCCCTGTGTCACTTACACCTAGGTCCCACCTGTAAATTGATTAGTTTAATTAAATAGTAAGTACAATGTGTGCATGACATGTGGCCCCCACTGATGGTTAAATTTATTTAAATGTTTTATTAGCAATGTGAGGCTGACCAGTGGGACCCACTGGTCAGGTTTGACCATTCAACCCTCTGTGTATAATGTTGCATTTTATTAATAAAAGAAAATGATTTAAACTTTGAATCTGAATATCTTTTAAACTTTATACATGAAAATTGATCAGAAAAATATAACGAATACGGATACGCTATCCGTATACCCACTACACCCCTCTAACTCAACGAACATCGACATCCCCCCCCCCCTCCGGGCCGTCTGTCCGATGATTTGTCCGGTACTGTCAAAGTATCCAGATGAATTTATTCTGAACACGAAAGTTGTTCGGATTGTTTCAACTAGAACGGTTACACCATCCACACGTTTGTCGGATGTCCACGACACCTCCGGCATGATCCCTTCCCCTTCCGGACACCCTGTCCGGTAATCACCCGGAGCTGGCAGTTCATGCCCAGATGGACTCCCGCTCCGTGCAACGTGCATTGCACTGCGTTGGAACACCGTTAACATTGCGTTTGCCATGTCTTGTATTTGTATTTCTATTATTGTTGTGTATTTATTGTTTCGAACCCCTCTCTTATTTTCCGTTAGTCTCAACGTCCGCTGCCGATGCCCCTATGATCGACTACGTCGACGACGACCGTACCCCTACCGTCGAGCTTCCAGGCAAGCAGAGCCATTCTCTTCCCCAGATATCACCTATCTTTTCCGTACTTTCTTGCACTAGGCATTGTTACTGTTGATGCTACGTTACAATCCTATTCAATTGCATAGCCTGTTTTTGTCGCCCCTTGATGTACCTGCCTTTATCCTATGATGCCTTATAAATATATATTATATTCAGCAGTGAGCCATGCGCATTGTTAGCTAGTATTAGATAGTGGGCCGTGATAACTCTGGGATTGAACACGGATATGATTTATTAACTGTAATAGGTACGGTACAATGCATACACCGCCTAAGGTCCCCTAGCTTGGCTCTGCCGAGCCACCATCAAGTGTGAGCTATCGAGGAGTAATCCTCGTACCTCCACTCATTGATGACTCTGTATAGCCGCTCTAGGGTCCTGAGCCCCGGTTGTCCTTAAGGTAAGAAGTCGGGCGGCCCAACGGTGCCCGCGAGCGGTATTGCGTCGGGAACGACAGGGAGGGTACGACCAACGTTACTGGCGTGCTTGGCCCCTGCTCGTATCTCACAAGAGTTACAAAACTACGAAAAGTCAAGCACTACCAAGAGCACACGCGAGACATGGTAAGGAGAGGGTTCACCTTGTTGTTAACCGCAGAGACTTGGTGGGACGACCGGGCAGGCACCGATGTACTGGTAGTCCTGACTGTTGTCGTTGACCGCAGGTCAGTTAAGTCGAGGCAACAATAAAGGTTGTCACGCAGGTTAATTAAAATGCTAAATGGTTCGGCGGATGACTTGAGAGGACGCAAAGGCCTCTACGCACTACCTTCACGTGGGATAAGGAGTTATGGGCTCCCCTGCGTCGTAGTTTGTCCGAAAGCTCCTCAGACGTCAGCAGTACCGCGGCCTGCGCCGGGAAGTTGTGTCTTCTTTGCTCGAGCGGTGTGTATTTGGATTTGCTTTTGCTTCACCGGCCAGCCACGCACCGTGCAGGAGCGTGCAAGGGTGAGGGACCTAGACCCCTTGGCGCATAGGATATAGTCCGGCGGCTGGCCTCTCTGTTGAGCCTAGGATGGGTTGCGTCGTGTCGGATAGCTTTGGTGGAGTGTTCCCTAACAAGGTTCCCGCCACCCTGGAGATCCGAGCGGGAAGGCTGAACAGTAGTGCACCCCTGCAGGGAATTTAATCTATTCGAATAGTCGTGTCCACGATAACAGGATGCTTTATGCTGAAGCTGGATCTTACCACTACGAACTACTACTATTAAACTGTATGGTTCCGGGTCTTCTTCCTCGCAGGGAGTCGAGGAAGGGAACTCGGAGGCATTATTATTATTAATCATTAGAACTTACTATTATACAATGCTGCAGCAACTTCTGTTGCATTGTTATTACATTCATGCTATTGAACTGTTGGCTGTTTCTCTTCTCATGCTGCAAGACACGTCAGAAGATGCTAGTCTTCGATAGGCCTAGCGTCTTACCCTTATTCTTATTTCTACCTTGCAGTCCACTATATTCAGCCTCCCCTTTCCATTTGATACAAATGCATAAATGCTTAGTAGCGGACGTAAGACTCGCGGGTATGCTAGATACTCACCCTTGCTTTATTTCCCCCTTTATGTTTTGCCTGATCGGCCGCTGCAGTCGACGTTGGAGCCTTGGAGTCCAGGAGCTATAGATCCCCGATGACGACCACCGCAACATGAAGACCCCCGATGCCTTCTACGACGTCGAGTTCCCCGTTGACCAGGAGTAGTTTGGAGGTTCCCAGGCAGGAGGCCTCGCCTTTTCGATCGTTGTT
Source organism: Bromus sterilis (assembly GCA_950022295.1). Lineage (NCBI taxonomy): Eukaryota > Viridiplantae > Streptophyta > Magnoliopsida > Poales > Poaceae > Bromus > Bromus sterilis. The sequence continues at coordinate 285,384,894 of OX465597.1, forward strand.
GTTGTTTGTGCTAGCCTTCTTAAGGCAACCTTGTATTCTTGTGTCTGTACTCAGATACTTTTGCTTCCGCTAACTTTGTGCTCTTGAGCTGTTGTATTCGAGCCCTTGTGGCCCCTGGATTGTATTAAACATCTTGTATTATTTTATTTTGTAGAGTTGTGTTGTGATATCTCATTGTGAGTCCCTAATCTCGATCGTGTACCTTGTGTGTATGATTACTGTACACGGTCTGATTTTGGGGGCGTCACATGCTCTAAGAATATTCCCGAGAGAGATTAAAGAGAGCACCCCAAGAACGCCACCGAAGCAAAATACAAAACCCAGAAAACCGAAGCTTAAGTCCCATTGATCTGAGTAGATTCGAGATGACTTAGGTGAAAGCTTGCTAGCCTTTTTATCTTGGAGAACTGCAATTCTCCTAGACGGTTAGAGTGTCGACTTCATAGAGCGAAGAGTAATTGTTGCCTCGAAGATCAAGTTTGTCAAAGGTTTCGGAGATTCCCTTGATAATCTACCCCGAGTCAAAACTGACCAAGCTCAAGGAGATTGGTGCAGTGGAGAAACGGACGGAGAGAGATTTGCTCCATGTGTTCAATCACCAGTCCCTCCAACCAGACGTAGCGCTTTGCAGAGCGTGAACTGGTCGAACAAACATCACCGAGTCACCAGTTCGTTTTACTTCAGCACTTAAATTCCGCATTACATTTGTTTCCAAGTTGTTCCTCAATCTGTTTTGATTCGCTGCATTTAGCTTCGCTAGTAGTTTTGCTTCCCTATACTTGTTTCCGTTTTCCTCCTCTGATATGTTTATGCTTCACTTCAAAGGTTCACTCAAAAATTTTAAGTGATCATTCACCCCCTCCCCCTCTGATCACATACTTGGACTTTCAATTGGTATCAGAGCTAGTCACCCCCTACACTCTGTGTGTATTGGATTAACCTCCTGGAGTGCTTTCAAGTATGGCTTTCGCAGCTATTCGCTCCGGCAAACCTATTCCTGTTTTCAATGGGAAGGACTATCCTTACTAGAAGGACAAAATAAAGAGAAATATCATGGCTATCAATTCAGCTGCCTGGCAAGTTGTCCTGAAAGGAGTCACAATCAAGGATGAGAAAGCCATCACTCCTGCTGAAGCTAAACTGATGGATCTTGATTCTGAAGTCTGGGTATTCATCACCAACCATTTAACTCCAGAGAAGTATCATGAAGTGAAGAATATTCCATCTGCCAAAGGTGTCTGGGACTATCTGGAAAAGATTGGAGAAGGAGCTTCCACTCAGAAAGATGCCAGAATTGACACTCTCCAAAGAAAATTCTATCGATTCAAGAGAAACGAGGACGAGAAAGTCAACTCCATTTACAACACACTCACTGCTCTTGCAAATGAGCTGATTTCCCTCGGTGCTGATGACATCACTCCTCACTCGGTTGTAAGAACTTTGCTTCGCTCATTGGATGATTCTTTTGAGATCAAGGAAAGGACTGATTTTAGAAATCTTGTTGTTGCTGATATCCTTGAGAGACTCACCACTTTTGAAATGGAAGAAGATGAGAAACGTGATATAAATGGCTCTCGAAGAAGATCACTTGCTCTAAAATAAAAAGCTTCGCATCACTCTTCACCTGAAGTTAGTTCTGCTTCCGGTGTCGAATCTGATGATCCTGCAAGCATTGGGAAGGATTTGGCTTTGATCATGAGACGGCTCAATCGCTTCCAGAGAAAAGGTTTTTCTTCACCGAAGAATAACTACTCGTCAAGGAACTCAAGTTCCTCATCTCACCGTTCATCCTCTAGAAGTTCTCCATCTAAAGACAACTACTGCTACAAGTGCAAGAAACCAGGCGACTACATTGCTGACTGCCCTTTGTGGGAAACTGAGAACAAATCAAAGCATTCGCTCAGAGATTCCTCAAGCAAGTCCCACAGATCCTCCAGAAGCTATGAGTCAAAGAAACACGATTCCAGTTCAAAAAGAGAAAAGAAGAAAGATTCTGATGATGAAAAGAGAAAGAAGTATCACAAGAAGCGTGAGAGTTCTTCTTCGAAGACACACTCTTCTCGTCGAAGCAATTCTCATCGTGCCAAAGCCTATCTGGGAAAGTAGATGAACTCTGAAGAAGAAGCCTCTGGATCCGAAGCTGAATCTGGCTCAAGATCTCCAGCTGGATCCGAGTCTGATGGTGTTGCTCGATTGGCATTTTCTTCGGCCGGTGCTTCGAGCTCACTCTTCACCAACCACAGCAGTGAAGATGAAACTCCTGCGTACTGCTTCATGGCCAAAGCAAAGTTATCTTCATCCAAAGTTACCTATGATACTTCTGATTGTTCTTCATATGACAGTGACTCTAAGATAAGCTATGCTAAACTGGCTAAAATTGCTTCAATCCAACAAGATGAACTTGATCGCTAAGAAAAACCATTAAGAAATCAGAGACCCTGCTGATCGATGAGATAGAGAAATTTCAAACTTTAACTAATGAGCATGCTGCTCTGAAGGAGAAGTTTGAAGAATTATCCTCTCGGCATGATCTTCTTTAAGTTGATTATGAGAAGCTTGCCTATGAATTTCTTCAGAGGAAAATGTCTCTCGAAAAACTGAAAGAGGCTCATGAAGAGTTGGAAAACATCAATCTCACTCATGGCTCAACAAAGTTCTGAAGCAAATCATAAATCTGATTCACCTAGCTTAACTTGCTTGGAGCGAAGCAAAACTGATTCCAAAGGAAAAGTTGCTATTATTATTGATGATACTAATGCCTCAGATGAGGAAAACTCTGCTGTTACCGAGGAACTCTTCAGGATGAAAGATTTGTTTGAAACAGGTTTGTTCAAAAGTGTCCAGGGACATCAGGATCTTTGTGATATCCTGAAGAAGGCACTGCTTCACAGGAATCCTAGGAATGAAGGTGTTGGCTTTGAAAGGAAGAAAAACCCTGATGACACTTACTAGGAACCTGAGCAGTACCCAAAAACTATATGGGTTCTGGTGAAGGATAAGTCTATAGATATTGCTAATATTTCAGGTTATAACTGCAAAATTGATAAGGCCATTGTTGATGAATCACTTGTTCTGACTACAAGCTTATCAACAACCAGGAAGGAAAGGTTTCGGCCGAATACATTGGTGCCCCTCCAAAGAATGGTTTCTATAAGAGACAAATCTGGGTGCGCAAGTCACTCGTTGAGAAATTTCCTGCTAACCATTCTATGCAGGGAAAGTTTTCAGTACCACCGAAACACTTCTATTCTCTTGAAGAGAGAAATGATTCACTGGTGCCCGAATCAAATGTTCCTCAAAAGGAATACTATCGCACTGGTCGCTATACTTACCATCATCGTGATAATAATGATAAGATTGCATATGCTCATTCATATCCTAACCCTTCGCAGAGGACATACATTTATGGTGTACTTGATGGTCCCCCTAGGCAATATAACCCTGTTCGATTTGGTATTGCTTTAACAAGTGCTTCCACCTCTTCTCAGTCACCAGCTTGTTTGTGGGTGATTAAGAAGAACTAATTCTTCTGCAGGGCTATGTCTCCGGTGGATCCGAATGGGTCATGGATAGTGGTCGCACAAATCATATGACCGGAGACAAGGAGTTATTCACCGAATAAAAACTATCTCAATCTTCTCAGAAGTATATTACCTTCAGTGATAACAACAAGGATAAAGTTTTAGGTTTGGGTAAGGTTGCCATATCGAAAGATAAGCACATTGACAAGGTTATGCAAGTTAAATCTGTTGGTTATAATCTTATGTCTATTTCTAAGTTATGCGATATGGGTATGCTTGTTCTATTTTCGGCTTCGTGTTGTGTTGTCTTTTCACAGGATGACTATACGTTTGTCTTCGAGGGTTACCGAAAAGGAGATGTATACATTGTTGATTTTTCTTCGGGACCTGCTGTATCCACATGCCTAATGGAAAAAGCTTCATCTGGTTGGTTATGGCATCGAAGACTTGGTCATGTAGGGATGAGAAATCTTCAAACTCTAGTGAAGAAGAAGCATATCATTGGCCTTAGAGAAGTAAAATTCGATTAGGATCGTCTCTGCAATGCTTGTGAAGCTAGCAAAATTACAGAGAAACATCATTCAGCGAAGACTATCATGACCACTACTCGTCCCCTTGAATTGCTTCACATGGATCTTTTCGGTCCTCAAAATTATGCAAGTCTGGGAGGAAACAAATATGGTCTCGTCATAGTTGATGATTTTCCTCGCTATACTTGTGTTTTCTTTCTGGATGACAAGAGAAAATTTGTTGAAATTTTCAAGTCATTCGCTAAGAGAGCTCGAACTGAATATGAATTATCTCTGAAGCATATCCGAAGTGATAATGGAACTGAATTCAAAAATACTAATATTGAAGAATTTCTAGATGATCGTGGCTTTACTCATGAATTCTCTGCTTCTTATACACCTCAACAGAATGGTGTAGTTGAAAGGAAGAATTGAGCTCTTACTGAAACGGCCAGAACCATGCTTTCTGAATACAAGACTCCTATCAGGTTCTGGGTCGAAGCAATTGATACGTCCCAACCGTATCTATAATTTCTACTTGCTCCATGCATGTTTTGTGTGACTTTGCCATGATTTGCTTGAACTTTCATACACTTTTGAGCATATTTGGACTAATCTATTAACCCAGTGCACCCAGCTGCCAGTTGCTGTTTTCTGCTGTTTTTGTATTTCAGGTTTTCCGGCCATTAAAAGTGCTCCAAAAAATCCAGAAAATCAGATAAAAAATCAGCGACCCGGAAGCTTCCGGAATCACCAAGGTAGCGGAGGGGGTCACCACCAGGAGACAAGGAGGGTCCCTGGCGCGGCCCCACCCTAGGTCGCGCCAGGAGGCCTCCTGGCTGCCTGGTGGGTCCCCTCGACACCCCCCTCCGCCTATATTTAGCCCTCGGGGTGGAAACCCCTCGAACTCGCCTCTGTACCGCCGCCGCCGCCGTTTCAAGATCGGGGCTGCCTGGAGAAGCTGCCCCGGCACCCTGCCGGGAGGAGGAACCCCCTCCGGGAGACCATCCATAGCCATGGACGCCTCCCGGATGTGCCGTGAGTAGTCCCCCTTGGACCACGGGTCCGTGACCAGTAGCTATGTGATGTACCTCTCCCCTCTTTGTGCTTCCACTTTCGAGACCTCGTGAGCTGCCTCACATGATCGAGGCACTTTTGTAATTTCTGTTGTTGCTATGCTGAGTTTGCTAGGATCTGATGGATTATGAGACTATGTTCAGGTTGTGATGAGTAATATATTTGGTTCTTCTCTTTTATATTTTGTTCTTGAGTAAATTCTTGCATATTCTCCGTAGCAGTATTTTGCTTTGGCCAAGTAGTTTGCTTGCAACTCCAAGAGGGAGCGTTATGCTTGATTTAGGGTTCATCCCACTGATGTCTAGCTTGAGTGACAGAAACATGAGACTAGGGGATGTGCTTTTGCCACCAGGGATAAAACAACGGTGCTTGTACTCGCGGGTGCAAGGGTTGTTTACTTTACGCAAAGTTATTTTAATGCAGTTGTCTGTTGCTTTGAGTTTACACTTTGGGTGGGATTCGCAAATTAATACCAGCGAGATGTTCTGGATAGATATCTCAAGGTGGATGATTCGTAGTAGATGCAGTTGGATTTTGGTCTACTTACCTTGGCGTACTGCCCATTGCTTTTGAGCCCTTCCTTTCTTTGCAGCATAGTTAGCATTGCGGTGTTGATACGTCCCAAACGTATCTATAATTTCTGCTTGCTCCATGCATGTTTTGTGTGAATTTGCCATGTTTTACATACACTTCCATACACTTTTGATCATATTTGGACTAACTTATTAACTCAGTGCACCCAGTTGCCAATTCCGGTTTTCTACTGTTTTTGTATTTCAGGTTTTCCGGCCATTAAAAGTGCTCCAAAAATTCCGGAAAAATTATATAAAAAATCAGCGTCCTGGAAGCTTCCGGAATCACCAAGGAAGGAAGGGAGGGCCACCACCAGGCAGCTAGGAGGGTGCCTGGCGCGGCCCAGCCCTAGGCCGCACCACCTGCCCTTCTGACTGCCTCGTGGCCCCTCTCGGTGCCCCCTTTGGCCCCTATTTTTACCCCCGCGGAGGAAACCCTGATTACGGACACCTTTTCTCCAAAAGTAATTCCGATCTCCGCCGCCTTCGAAAACAAGTTTCGGGGGGACAGAATTCCGATCTCCAAAAACAAGTTTCGGGGGGGGGGGACAGAAGTGCCCCCGGATTCATCTCCATCGACGTTGCTTCCTCCCTCCATGAAGCGGGAGTAGTTCTCCCTCGGGGCTGAGGTTTCTACCAGTAGCTATGTGTTCTTCTCTCTCTCCCATGATGTGATCTTCGTTGTGATCATAGGCTATGTTAATCTAGGGTGATCCCATGATATTTCCCCTTCCTCTATGTATTGGATTGATGTACTCAATTGATCTTATCTAGTATAATCCCTGAGACAAAGGTGACAGCGGTCTATGGGACATGGGTTAGAAGAATATTATCATGAGTGATTTCCTCTTTTGTGAGTGGATTGAAGATTGAGAGTCTTTTGGTGCTTGTCTTTGACTATCCTTTAGATATGTTGTGGTGATTGTGGTACTCTCTTTGGTGCTTGTCTTTATGCTCCCATGAGTTATTTCTCTACAAGATCACTTTGCATAGGAAGCATGTTAGGCTTAAATGTTTTTGGAATTTGCTTCTTCATGCTCTCTTTTGTTCTTCAACTCTTATTCCTACGAGAGCATCATTAAAATCTTAAGCCTATCTTTATGGCTATAAAGAAAGAGCTCTAGGGAGACAACCCTTGTTATCTTTACTTTGAGTTTTTTACTTTCAGTTTTTAGTGGTCTTGATGATTGTTACTACTGTAGAAACATCACTGTATCTTTATCTTCAATCTTTGTGCCAAGTCTAGCCTCCGATTGCAAGAAAGTTCAAAAGTTGTAACATGCTGTCCAGAAAACAGATTCTGTCCTTGGACGGAAAAATTAGCCTAAAATCACTAGATAATCTTTTTGATCTGAATTGTTTTCAGAGCGTGCTCCATACAATTTACTTTCGAGCGTCTGTTCTGAGTTTTTTGATTCGAGTTGCAGAAGTACCCCTAAAAAATTCTTTACTACATGTTGTTCGGTTTTTCACAGATTCTGCCACATTTTGTCTCTCCTAACTTTTGCAAACCTTCAGCTTGCTTTTTATTTGCTAAAACTTTTTTGCAATCTTGAGAAACAGTAGCTCTTCAAGAATATCTTTATATCTAGTGGAAATTTTTTATTTATTAAGGGTACTAACCTCTCTAATCAACTTATGATAAGTTCTGTATGAAGGGAGTTTTCAAGTGTGCGATGGAAGATGATGAAAGAAGATTCGGGAGTGTCAAGCGCTCAAGCTTGGGGATGCCCCCATGCATCCCCAACAAATATTCAAGGAGATTGGGGATGCCCCCGTGCATCCCCTTCTCCATCAACAATCATCAGTTCGTCCTTCGTCTCACTATATTTTTATCACTTCATGCGTTATGTGCTATGCTTGGAGCGTCTCACTCTTAGGTTTAATATTTGGTTTTCTTTAGCTTTGCTTGCTGTTCATAACAAGTTAGATCCCGTCTTACTTTTCGTGGGAGAGAAACACGCTCCACTTTCAAAATCTAGAACACATCATAGAATTTTTCATGCCTATCTTTCTCTGTTGTGTGTTCTTTACCTTTTCGTAGCTACTGCCATGTTTAGTTTTAGCTTTAGTTTGTCTTTAGAAAGAGCCTTGGCTTTTGTTTAGTTTGTTGCTGGAACTCTCTTTAGTTTTCATGTTTATCTTGTTAAGAGAGTTGGTTGTTGCACTGAGTTGTGTCTTATCTTGAAAGTAGGTAATTGAGGTTGCTATTTAGTTTTAGTAGTAACTTGCAATAGTTTTGAGGTATTGATGTGAGTAATGTATGAACTTTTGGTGTCAAGAGCTCTAGCCTATTAGTGATAGGTGTCGTATTTTGGGCAATCCGTGTTTATTTTCAAAACCTACAAAACTAGTTGAGAACTCTAGCTACTAGATGGATCACTACTCTTTTGAGGGGTCGGATATTAGAGTACACTCACGTACCATGAGTCGAGGATGCGCAAGGATAACCAAACCCCCATACACTCCTCCTCGGGGTACTTGTCTCTTTGTGAACCTCCTTACTAGATTGAGAGTTACCGATAATAAGTGAATGAGTTCTTCGGACTAATGTAAGTATTGAAAGTTGACACTTCCACCTCCTCATATTTGCTAGCCTCTCCTGTGTCGTGCATTGATTTCTTCTCACTCCGAGAGTTGGCGTCCACCTTCGCCGGTACATCCAAACCCTTGGCATGATACGCTCTGTCATCATAAACCTCCTTATATCTTTCCTCAAAACAGCCACCATACCTACCTATCAAGGCATTTCCATATCCTTTCCGAGATATATTGCCATGCAACATCCACCTCTTCATGACTTTATCTTCATGTCATACATGTTCCTGCTACACTGGCAGCGACATACATTGCATACATCATGATAGCTACATCTTCTTTATGTTTTGAGTACCTTGTAAAGTGTGAAAGATCTTCTATACCCTCTTGTAAATTAGAGTGTTGCCCTTAAGTGAGGAAAAGATCTCAAAGTGGACAAAATCAAACGATCCCAAAGAGGACAAATGAGAGTTAAATAGAAAGAGCCATTGAGGCCACCAAAAAAATACAAAAAATAGAAAAAAGAGAAAAATAAATAAAAAAGAGAAAGGGGCAACACTACTATCCTTTTGAAAGATCCACACTAGTACTCCCTCTTATCCTTGTACTCCATAGAGATGATCACTTATGCATATAGCTATGTGGGGACCTTCACACTATAGAACTTGGCTTGCATATTCCAAGTATGAGCCTCCTCAAAAGAGCTCTAGGTCTTCATGAGCGAGCAAGTTAGATGCAAACCCACTAGTTCCATTTGAGAGCTTTTCAGCTCATATGTGCATCCGTTGCATGGAAATCCCTACTCCTCACATCATATTTATCATTTGGCCTTCTCGCTTATGATTGTCCTCATTGATGTGAGCCTTTCACACCTTTTTGCCTTCCTCCTCCACCTTATTCTCTCTTTGCCATCCTAAGTGTCAACTCTCGTGCTTACGCTCATCCATTGCATGAGTGCTCAAAATATCGAAAAAGGAGTGGATCAAATTGACTTATACCTGGCTAGTGGTCTGGGGACGAGTCAAGATAAGATTCCAAAGAAGGCCAAGTGTGAAACTTTAGTAGATTTAGTTCTCAACACAAAAATAATTTTTCATCTCGTATTCCCTATCCCCTTTCTTGCACGCAAACACCATTGGGAGACATTCGAGTCATGGACAGCGAGAGCTCTTGCACCCTTTGTTCTTTTGTTGCTTGTGTCAATACTAATATAGACTCTTGCTTGTTAAGACTTGAATTGAATTGCATGCTTTGATTGCTTTACTTAAAAAGTCCTTATATGGTTGTGTGGCATGTCGCCACAGAAATTATGCTTGTTATCATTTCCCTACTCGAGGACGATCAGGAATTAAGCTTGGGGATGTTGATACGTCCCAAACGTATCTATAATTTCTGCTTGCTCCATGCATGATTTGTGTGACTTTTCCATGTTTTGCTTGAACTTTCATACACTTTTGATCATATTTTGACTAACCTATGAACTCAGTGCACCCAGTTGCCAGTTCCTGTTTTCTTCTGTTTTTGTATTTCAGGTTTTTCCGATAATTAAAGTGCCCAATAAATCCCGGAAAAATTATATAAAAAATCAGCGCTCTGAAAGCTTCCGGAATAACCAAGACATGGCAGGAGGGCCACCACAAGGGGCCCAGGAGGGTGCCTGGCGCGGGTCCACCCTAGGTCGCACCACCTGCCCTCCTGGTTGCCCTGTAGCCCCCCTGGCCCCCTCCTTTGGCCTATATTTAACCCCCGCGGAGGAAATCCCTAATATCGAAAGTACTTTTTCCAGAAGCGATTCTGATCTCCGCCGCCATCGCCGACAAGCTTCGGGGGACCAGAATTCCTATGCCGGCACCCTACCGGGACGGGGAAGTGCCCCCGGATTCATCTCCATCGACGTTGCTTCCTCCCTTCATGAAGCGGGAGTAGTTCTCCCTCGGGACTGGGGTTTCTACCAGTAGCTATGTGTTCTTCTCTCTTTCCCATGATGTGATCTTTGTTGTGATCATAGGCTATGTTAATCTAGGGTGATCCCACGATATTTCCCCTTCCTCTATGTATTGGATTGATGTGCTCAATTGATCTTATCTAGTATAATCCCCGAGACCAAGGTGACAGCGGTCTATTGGACATGGGTTAGAAGAATATTTTCATGAGTGATTTCCTCTTTTGTGTGTTGATTGAAGATTGAGAGTCTCTTCGTGCTTGTCTTTGACTATCCATGAGATATGTTGTGGTGATTGTGGTCCTCTCTTTGGGTGGCCGCGGTGACATTGGGAAATTCATAGATTGAGAACTACGAACTTTGAGGTGTGCTTTTGTAGCCCTACATAATACTCATCCTCTCTTGACCATAAAGGAATGACCTCCGAGTGCGTCTCCATTGCATGTTTTATGGGACATATCATGTGATTAGACTATGTTAATGTTGTTGAGAGTTGCCACTAGTGAAAGTATGAAGCCTAGGCCTTGTTTCCACAATTGTTACACCGTTTGTACTCAATTTTGTCACATGTTTGATTGCTGCACTTTTTATTACAGATTTATATTACCTTGTTTTGCCACACCTATCACTCGTATTTTACCATCTCTTCGCCGAACTAGTGCACCTATACAACTCTTAGTTGTATTAGGTGTGTTCGGGACACAAGAGACTTCTTGTATCTTAATTGCAGGGTTGCTTGAGAGAAACCATCTTCAACCTCCACTTCCCTGAGTTCGATAAACCTTAGGTCATCCACTTGAGGGAAATTGCTGCTGCCCTACAAACCTCTACGCTTGGAGGCCCAACATAGTCTACAATAATAGAAGCGTGCATAGACATCAGCTCACTCAAAAGATTGGAATACCAGATGACTATTTATATAGTCACAAGGAGATGATCAATCAATGCCATAAAAGTAGGGGTAGATTACCCATGGCAGGTGATATTTATGAAGACTCTTCATCTTAAATAGAAAGAGTTAAATAGAAAGAGCCATTGAGGCCTCAAAAAAATACAAAAAAAACAGAAAAAAAGAGAAAAAGAAAAAGAAAAAGAGAGAAGGGGGCACACTACTATTCCTTTTGAGAGATACACACTCGTACTCCATCTTATATCTTGTACTCCATAGAGATTATCATTCATGCATATAGCTATGTGGGGACCTCCACACTATAGAACTTGGCTTGTATATTCCAATGATGAGCCTCCTCAAATGAGCTCTAGGTCTTCTTGAGCAAGAAAGTTGGATGCACCCCAACTAGTTCCATTGGAGAGCTTATCTTAGCTCATATGTGCACCCTTTGCATGGCAATCCCTACTCATCACATCATATCTATCATTTGGCTTTCTCTCGCCTATGATTGTCCTCATTGATGTGAGCCTTTCACACCATTTTTGTCTTCCTCCTCCACCTTATTCTCTCTTTGCCATCCTAAGTGTCAACTTTCTTGCTTACGCTCATCCATTGCATGAGTGCTCAAAATATCGAAAGGGAGTGGATAAAATTGACTTGTACCTCGCTAGTGGTCTGGGGACGAGACAAGATAAGATTCCAAAGAAGACTAAGTGTGAAACTTTAGTAGATTGAGTTCTCAACACAAAAATACTTTTTCTCTCGTATTCCTTATCCCCCTTCTTGCACGCAAACACCATTTGGAGACATTCGAGTCACGGAAAGCAAGAGCTCTTGCACCTTTTGTTCTTTTGTTGCTTGTGTCAATACTAATATAGACTCTTGCTTGTTAAGACTTAAATTGAATTGAATGCTTTGATTGCTTTACTTAAAAGTCCTTATATGGTTGTGTGGCATGTCACCACAGAAATTATGCTTGTTATCATTTACCTACTCGAGGACGAGCAGGAATTAAGCTTGGGGATGTTGATACGTCCCAAACGTATCTATAATGTCTGCTTGCTCCATGCATGTTTTGTGTGACTTTTCCATGTTTTACATACACTTCCATACACTTTTGATAATATTTGGACTAACTTATTAACTCAGTGCACCCAGTTGCCAATTTCGGTTTTCTACTGTTTTTGTATTTCAGGTTTTCCGGCCATTAAAAGTGCTCCAAAAATTCCAGAAAATTATATAAAAAAATTAGCGTCCCGGAAGCTTCCGGAATCACCAAGGAAGGAAGGGAGGGCCACCACTAGGCAGCCAGGAGGGTGCCTGGCGCGGCCTAGCCCTAGGCCGCGCCACCTTCCCTTCTGACTGCCTCGTGGCCCCTCTCGGTGCACCCTTTGGCCCCTATTTTTACCCCCGCGGAGCAAACCCTGATTACGGACCCCTTTTCTACAGAAGCAATTTCGATCTCCGCCGCCATCGAAAACAAGTTTCGGGGGGGGGGGGCAGAATTCCTGTGCCGGCACCCTGCCAGGATGGGGAAGTGCCCCCCGGATTCATCTCCATCGACGTTGCTTCCTCCCTCCATGAAGCGGGAGTAGTTCTCCCTCGGGGCTGAGGTTTCTACCAGTAGTGTCGGGACCCGGGGTTAGCGTATGCAAGCCTCGCTACAACACAATCATATGGACAGCCGAGAACCGTACCCACTTGTCTAAGCAGACAAGGCCAAGCACCGAACGTTCTCGGAAAGCATCGAACGTGAGGGGCATCCCATCCAGGCCGGATGATCAACTGAAATGGTTCCTCATCGTCCGCACACAAGTCTAAATGATATGGGTGGTGAACTCCCATACTCATATACAAGTCGCCTCAACCATACTATCGATTGTATTATAACCCTTACATACACTTACTCCAGCCCGATCACTTAGTCGGGGTCTAGGGCGGGCTCGATCATATATCAAGTGTGCACGTGACAGAGTCACGAACAATCGCATCGCGATGCCCCAAGCTGTGCACATCTAAGAGCCACTTGGTGTATAAAATACCGCCAGCCAGATCACAACTAAGGTCTCGAAAACCCATACTAAGACATGCATGTTATAATCATACACGCAGCACACATGTCCATTATGAACAGCAGGTATCATTGCAATTCTCTACAAAGTATACAACTTTATTGATAACTCTAACAGAGTGCACACAGAGATCACAAGTCTGTGATCCAACATTACATCAAACATGCGGAAGCAAAGTAGGTCTGAGTACAGAAAAGTTTAACAAATGGCTTAGAGAAGCCTTATCGATAAACAAGCCCTTCCACGAGGGAACAGTCGTCTGACTGGGACTACACTAGCTTGGTCTTGGTCTGAGTCTTCATTCTTCGAGATTTAGGTAGAAGCCACCATCGGGGTCGGTGGGTTCATCTAAAACATAGAATAAGCAAACGTGAGTACAAAGTCGTACTCAGCAAGACTTACGTAGGAGCTATACTACTCATGCACATGTATCAAGGTAAAGGGAGGTGGGGTTCAATTGCAGAAGTGCCAGCTTTGACTTGGCTAGTCCTGAACTACGAGTACCAGACTTGAGGTAAGAAGCGCACACGAGTCCACTACATCTCCAACCAATACACCACTATGGTTACTTCCTCGACTTCCCCACGAGGATCTCACCATAGCACTCATGCTTATCTTGCGAGTTTTAGAAGTATCCAGTTCAAGTTTTCTAATAATCGAGCACAACTCTCCAAGCAGTCCATAATCGCGGACGTGGCTATTCGAATAGTTTTGTTAACCCTGCAGGGGTGTACCGCTACACACACACACTCATCAGTTACCGCTTGGGAGTGGGACCCTTGAAGCGGGTACCGGCGAGGATGTTGCCACAACACTTCGCCCACAGCTCCATTCTAGTCCAGAGAGTCGCCTCTCTGAGAGGGATCCGTATGGAAGTCTGGCCGAGGTTCCAGTACAGCCTCAAACGATGTGTGCAGGGTCCCAAGTCGGTCTTGAAAAGCCGTTCATCCACTTCGCAGACCGTGCTACAGCCCTACCAGAACTCCGAACTACTTCGACTTCTGGGGTTCAAACGGGGTGAGGTACTAGGATGAGAGGGGTCAGTGAGCCCAATGTGTGGTTGTACTCTTCTTCTTGGATCACCACACAAGAACTCGGACTTAAGGCGGTGTTCAACGAGACAACCCACTGTGTACTCCTACACAGCCTCTCATCGTTCACCTTGTATTAGGGTAGATTCACCAACACAGTTTCACTTTCATCAACACCATGTTCACTATCATCCCGACTCACATCAAAAACATCCTCATTGTAAACTCTAAGCATGCAATAAGCAGTAACAGTTGCAGGGGCCACATGACATCAATCAACTCCTATGTCAGCTAGGATTGTGGTTTGCTTACTACTGTGACAAGATGATAGGTCATGCATCGGATATGGGTTCAATTATGCGGTAGAAACATTATCATGGTAATCATCCTAAATAATGCATAAGCGATACTGAGAGGGAAGTGGGATTTTATCGACATGGGGGTTTGCTTGCCTTGTTGACGAGGTTCAGTCACGGGGTCTTCAACGAAGGGGGTGATCTCGGGTTCCGGCTCCACTTCTATCAGCAACATGACAATCATAGGATCAACATAATGTACAATGCACAATCACATGAATAAGATTGTAATGGTGATGTTCATGGTTGCATTGTGTGCACAATTCCATTTAAAAGGAGTGTATTGCAATTGAATTGCAAATTCAAACTCCATTTGATTTATCGATGAATTTCAAATGCATTAGAATGCATGAAAGTTCATTTGAAAAGGTTGATCATGAAGTGATGTTGTAAAGGTGAGGTAAAGCCTCTTATGTGTGGATGAATCCATCTTAAAGAAGTGTGTTGCAAAGTCATTTGCAAAATCACTCCAAATTTGAATTCAAAAGAATGCCATATGATTGTTTTCTTCTGTTCCCCCATTTTTAAATGGTCAAATATAGAAACAAGTTGAATATTCATATTCTTTGGATATTTCTGATAATTTTAGACATATTATTTGTCCAATTTGGAGTTAATATGAATTACTTATTCAATTTCAAAGTTTAAAGCATTTTCTGGAATTTTCTTGATTTAATTAAATCGTTTAACAGATTATTGCGTCATGCTTGCGCAAGGGTGACGTCAGGGGGTTGCTGACAGGTGGGTCCACCATGTCAGTGGGAGAGGTGATTTAATCTTCTGTTTAAATTAACTGGGGGTTTAACTTAGGGTCTGGGCCCACTATTAGTGGCCCAGGGGGATTAGGAGGGGGATTAGCAGCAGGGTTCGGGGGTTAATGGCGCCGGCTTGACGCCGGTGGCTATGCCACGGCGGCGTGTCGCCGGGATCCCGCTGCAGGCCACGGGAAGGGCCACGGAGGCACCAACGCGTGCCCCGTGCTCTTCCGCATCTAGGGGAGCACCAGGGGGACCTCGAGGAAGCCCGAGGCCATGGCTGCGACGACTCGCGCGGCGGCGATCTCTCGGCCGCGGAGGGGAAAGGAGATAGCATGCACGGGGAGGAGCAAGGGGAGGGGGAAATGACACGCAGGCTCACCCCGGAGAGAACGGAGAGGACGGCGGGGTCGTAGGGGCTCTAGAGGCGACCAATTCCGGTGAGGTGCTCACGGAGGCCGGCGACGGAACCTTGAAGCTGGCGTCGCGCTCAGGGCTTCCGGGTTCGATTCCCTGCACGGCTCGACGAAGACGACGGTGGTGAACTCCCCGGACATGTCGGTTTGGCACGTCGACGTCGTTCGCCGCGAGTCCGCACGGCTGTGCTCCGGCGAGCCTTCGGGCGACGAACAGAACGGCGAGGGGAGAGGGGGAGGATGAACCAGAGGAGGGGGAATGGACGTGCGGTTCGTCCAGGAGCTGCGTGGCTCGTCTAGGAGCTTCGGGAGGGGCAGGTGGAGGCTGGGGAGAGAAAGGCGTGCTCGGCTATCTCAGTGGCATTCTACCGAGCAACTTGGAGGCGCGGGGGAGGTAGAAGACAAGGGAGAAGGCTGCAGGGCCGGCTGTTGGGCCTCGCCCTGGGCAACAGGTAAGGTTTCTGTTTTTCTTTCTTATTTCTTTTCTGTTTATTTGTTTTACCATGCAAAAAAATAGCAAAGTATTTTTATAAATGCTCCAAATTTTTATATGGCCTCAAAATAAATATAGCTAGCCACTTATAAATTTTGGACATTTTTAAAATTCAAATAATTTGAACTTTAATTCAAATAGGGGTTTAAATTTAAATCCATGCTCCTGTTTGAATATTTGAAAAATCTATGAGCATGGGTTTGAACCCAAATCACTTTATATGTGATCACACTCATTTATAAGACTTTTAAAAAATGCAAAAGGAATTTTTGGAGCAACTTTTTATCTGGCCATTTGAATTAATTCATCTGGGGGGTTTTCTCTCCCATTTCAATTTCTTTTGAAATTTTTAACATGAATGAAAAGGAGCACTTTATCCTAGCACATACCTAACTTGGGGTTGTGACAACTCACCCCCACTCAAAAGAATCTCGTCCCGAGATTCAGAAGTCTGCGGGAGGAAGGAGGGGTACTCGGCACGGAGACGGTCTTCTCTTTCCCACGTGGCTTCTTTCTCAGAGTGGTGTGACCATTGCACTTTCAGAAACTTGATCTTCTTTCGGCGAGTGACACGCTCTGCTGAATCAAGAATACGAACAGGGTATTATCGATAAGAAAGGTCATCTTGTAGATCAAGCGTTTCATGGTCGACTTCGCGGATGGGGTCCTTGAAGCAACGCCTGAGTTGTGACACATGGAATACATCATGTACTCGGGAAAGGTGCGGGGGTAGTTCAAGTTGGTAGGCAACTTCTCCACGTTTAGCAAGAATGCGGTAAGGTCCGATGTAACGTGGGGCCAACTTGCCTTTGATACCGAATCGTTGGGTTCCCTTCAGAGGAGTAACCCGAAGGTAAGCCTTCTCGTCCAGATTGTAGCTTTCTTGCCTATGATGACGATCATAGTAGCTTTTCTGACGAGACTGGGTGGCTTTCAATTGATCACGAACAATGCGAACTTGCTCTTCTTCTTCCATGATCATATCCGGTCCAAAGAATTTTCTTTCACCGGTTTCTGACCAGTTAAGGGGTGTTCGACATCGTCGTCCATAAAGGAGTTCAAAAGGAGCCATGTTCAGACTAGATTGAAAACTATTGTTATAAGCAAATTCGGCGAATGGAAGAGACTTCTCCCAATTATTTCCGCATGAGATAACACAAGCTTTGAGCATGTCTTCAAGAACTTGGTTAACCCTTTCGACTTGACCGCTAGACTGAGGATGGAAAGTTGTACTAAAGGAGAGATGAGTTCCCATAGCATTCTGAAAGCTTCCCCAAAATCTAGAGGTGAAAAGGCTACCACGATCAGAATTGATTTCCAAAGGAACACCGTGAAGAGACACAATTCTAGAGACGTACAAGTCCGCTAACTGGCTAGCAGTTATAGACTCGCGAACGGGAAGGAAGTGAGCAACTTTGGAAAGCCTATCTATGACAACGAAGATGGCATATTTTCCTTTCTGGGTTTTTGGAAAGCCGGTGATGAAGTCCATACCGACTTTGTCCCATTTCCACTCTGGAATGGGCAAAGGTTGAAGTGTACCGGAAGGTCTTTGATGTTCTTCCTTAATGCGACGACAAACATCACATTCGGTAACAAATCGATAAATGTCTCTCTTCATCCTAGTCCACCAAAATCTCTGGTGTAGATCTCGGTACATTTTTGTGCTACCAGGATGAATTGAGAGGGGTGTGTCATGGGATTCTTCGAGGATGAGTTTCCTTAGATCCCTATTCTTAGGTACTACCAAACGATTTCCAAAGAATACCGTTCCTTTGCTATCTATGGAGAAACATTTAGCAACTCCGCTAGCAATTTCTCCTTGATCCGGCGAACACCTCGTGCACGCCGTTGGGCAACTATGATTTGATCCTCAAGGGTTGGTTTCGCCACCAAGTTGAAAAGAGATCCACGAGGAACAATCTCGAGATTGAGCTTTGGAAATTCCTCATGAAGAAGTGGTTGATACTGTTGTAACATGAGGTTGTTACAATACGACTTACGACTTAGTGCATCAGCCATGACATTGGTTTTTCCTGGGGTGTAAGAAATTCCTAAGTCATAATATTTTATCAACTCAATCCAACGTCTTTGCCTGAGATTAAGATCTGGATGGGTGAATATGTATTTGAGGCTTTGGTGGTCGGAATAGATCTCACAACGATTACCAAGGAGGTAATGTCGCCAAGTTGTCAGGGCATGAACTACGACAGCGAGTTTAAGATCATGGGTGGGATAGTTCTCTTCATGTGGACGCAACTGGCGTGAAGCATAAGCTACCACATGTCTATCTTGCAGAAGTATGCATCATAACCCTTGCCGTGATGCGTCACAAAAGATCTCGAAATCCTTTTTGGTGTCTGGAGGCGCAAGTACGGTTGCAGAAGTCAATCTTCTTTTTGTTGGGGTTCGGGGCAGAAAACACAAATTTTTCATGACCTACGAGACCCATACCCAAGACCTATGCTATGCTGATGCAAGTAACGGACAGGAATAGATCACATACCAGTATGTAGTCCGTTAAGCGGGAAACGTTCCCGCATGAACGTGGTTGGTGTAGTCGTACCGGTAATCCCCGATGCCGTGCAGATCCACGATGACTCCTGTAGCCACCCGATCCTTGTAGACCGATGACGGGATTATGTCCCCGTCGGAACGTTGCTGATGAAGACCTCACGATACGGCCACGACGACGAAGTAGCACCACAAGTGTAGTGCCTCGCGGGATTATACACATACAGTATACCCGACGTCCCTCCGGGCTCCGAACCAGTAGAGCAGCGGAAAGAAGATGGATTCGGATCCCGATTCCAGCAGCACGACGGCGTGCGTATAGTGGAGAAATCTCCAACCAAGTGTAGACTCCAAACAAGGGGAGTCCACTCGAGGAAGGAGAAAGGAGGGAGAGAGAGATGAGAGAAACTTGTCTCAAATCAATTTTTATGAAGAAAAAAGGGCACCCTACCCCTCCTTATATAGGCCAAGGAGGGGTGCCACCCCCCCCTCCACTTTCGGGGTGGGACTAATCCCAAGGGAGGGGGGTTTTGGCGCAGCCCTCGGGGGGTGGGCCCCCCTCATGGCGCCATGGCCCATGGGGGAGGACTCCCTCTCCCCCTAATGGGCCCTATGAGGCCCATATGCCTTTTCTTCCATTTTTAATTATATTTAAATACATTTTTATATTTAATTCAGATAATTAAATAATAAAACATATATCAAACATTATTAAATATATTTTGAACCTTTCAAAATACCCAGAACAACTTCCGGCCTTCATCGGAACAATTCCGGTGTTCTCTCCAATTTCTCCGGTGATCCCGAATCAATCCTTACTGCGTCGAGTACCCTTAAGTGTAACACCCTACGGTCCGGGAAACAGCAGACATGATCGAGACAATCTCATTGATCAATGACTAATCAATTGGACCTGGTTACAATCCTTGATAGCCCCTGCGCTTCCATCGAATGAACTTCAATCGCTGTTGGATCCGTTAACCGTGTGCCTGTTCCCTTTGTCGGATGGTACTTTGCTTGTCCGAGGTTTGATCATCGGTATACACTATACCTAGTTCGTCCGCGTTCTCAACAAACAAGATTACTCGTTCCCGTGATATTATAACTCCGTAACCTAGTCACACGTTTGCAAACTTTATGATGTAACATCACCGAGTGGGCCCAGAGTACCTATCCGTCACCCGGATGGACAAATCCCTCTTTGATCTATTTGCATACTCATTAACATATCCATTCGGAATACCTGAAGTACTCCTTTATGGCCAGCATATTTCAGTCAGGCGGTGGGTAGAAAATCAAGGCATCCTAATAGACAGTAATTACGTATGATCATTACGGTCTAAGGATCTGGTCACTACGTTATAGTTATCGCAATGTCGAACTATGTGACTTGATCACATCGCAACACTTCTGGTGGGTGTATGTCCATCATATCATTATCCAATGATATGACTCCATTGTCAACAGACGTCATTGTCTCATGATCAGGAAACCTTGATCATCAATCGCCCAATGGACTAGTATACTAGGGTTGACTTGGGACCTGGTTGTTTGTATACCACACCTGTATTAATGTTTCCGCTTAATACAGTTATAGCATAGTATGAAACGTATTATGAACTAATGGAATATGCTCGATAAAACATATTTTATTTGCCTCTAGGGCACATTCCCAACACTTTTTAGCTCTTGAAAGCTTTCCTCGCACTTGGGAGTCCATAGGAATTTCTTATCTTTCTTGAGGAGTTCAGTTAGAGGATTTGCAACTTTAGAAAAGTTCTCGACGAAGCGACGGCAATAACTGGCTAGGCCAAGAAAACTCCTAACTTGCTTAACCGATTCAGGTGGAGTCCAGTCAAGGACGGCCTGAACTCTCTCCGGATTCACAGCAATGCCTTTTGCAGAAATCACGTGGCCTAAGTAGGTCACTTCTGGTAGCCAAAATTCACACTTCGAGAATTTAGCATACAGGCGATGCTCTCTAAGTTTCATCAATACCATCCTAAGATGTTCGGCATGTTCTTCTTCGTTCTTCGAGAATGTCATCAAGATAAACTACAACAAATTTATCTAAGTACTCCATGAAGATCGAATTCATCATGCGCGAGAAAGTGGCGGGGGCATTGGTTAAACCAAATGACATGACGGTGTACTCGTAAAGACCATAACAAGTAGTGAAAGCCATTTTTGGAATGTCCTCGTTTCGGATTTTGATTTGATGATAGCCTAATCTCAAATCCATCTTGGAGAAGACAGAGGATCCAGCAAGTTGATCATAAAGATCATTGATCCTGGGCAGTGGTTACTTGTACTTTATCGTCACTAGATTTAGCGGGCGATAGTCTACGCACATCCTTTCTGTTCCATCTTTCTTCGTTCCGAACAGAACGGGGCAACCCCATGGCGATGAGCTAGGGCGGATGAAGCCTTTTTCCAACAAAGCTTCAAGTTGGGTTTTAAGCTCAGCTAACTCACGTGGGGCCATTCTGTATGGGCGTCTGGAAATTGGTGCGGTTCCTGGCATAAGATCCACTATGAACTCTACACATCTGTCGGGTGGCTAGTTTTAAGGGGTTGGATTACTGGATGGTTTTCCTGAGGATGACCAAGGATTACTAGGGGCTAGAACCGATATGTCAGAGTAGTAAAGTACCCCAACACAATGGTTAATGTGGCTATTCTGGTTGGAAGACATCTAAAGGGGGAGGAAGAGCTGCAAATGAATCACTATAGGTTTCTAGAAAAAATCCTACAACAAACTCTAGAGAACTGTCGGGCATGCCACCTAGAAGTTCTTCTAAAAGGACAACCGAAAGGGGGAGAAGGATTTTTGCAAATGCATCAGATTATGAAGAAACTTGGAATGACTCGGACAGCATAACGGTTGTAATTGTAAGAAAGACAATATCTTACAACATAGAAACAACACTTACATACGATGTAAGAAATCAGGAAGCACAACAACTCTAGCAAACCAAACACAACTTTCTTACGGCTACAAGGAAGCAAACAACGAGATGTTCTAGTAAGACATAGATGAGCCTAGTCCTATCTTCCCGTAGAATAAGATGAGGGTGACTCAGAACTCAGAACGATGAGGGTAAGGAGAAAAAAGAAGCCTTACGTTGTTCCCTTATATACCCAGAGTAACTATATAACTATAGCAAGCTAGACTCAACTTCGGCCAAGGCTGATAATCCTACAGTCAAGCCTGCTCTGATACCAAGTCTGTCGGGACCCAGGGTTAGCGTATGCAAGCCTCACTACAACACAATCATATGGAGAGCCGAGAACCGTACCCACTTGTCTAAGCAGACAAGGCCAAGCACAGAACGTTCTCGGAAAGCATCGAACTTGAGGGGCATCCCATCCAGGCCGGATGATCAACTGAAATGGTTCCTCATCGTCCGCACACAAGTATAAATGATATGGGTGGTGAACTCCCATACTCATAGACAAGTCGCCTCAACCATACTATCGATTGTATTATAACCCTTACATAGACTTACTTCAGCCCGATCACTTAGTCGGGGTCTAGGGCGGGCTCGATCATACATGAAAGTGTGCACGTGACGGAGTCACGAACAATCGCATCGCGATGCCCCAAGCTGCGCACATCTAAGGGCCACTTGGTGTATAAAAGACCGCCAGCCAGATCACAACTAAGGTCTCGAAAACCCATACTAAGACATGCATGTTATAATCATACACGCAGCACACATGTCCAGTATGAACAGCAGGTATCATTGCAATTCTCTACAAAGTATACAACTTTATTGATAACTCTTACAGAGTGCACACAGAGATCACAAGTTTGTGATCCAACAATAAATCAAACATGCGGAAGCAAAGTAGGTCTGAGTACAGACAAGTTTAACAAATGGCTTAAAGAAGCCTTATCTATAAACAAGCCCTTCCACGAGGGAACAGTCGTCTGACTGGGACTACACTAGCTTGGTCTTGGTCTGAGTCTTCATTCTTCGAGCTTTAGGTAGAAGCCACCATCGGGGTCGGTGGGTTAATCTAAAACATAGAATAAGCAAACGTGAGTAAAAAGTCGTACTCAGCAAGACTTACGTAAGAGCTATACTACTCATGCACATCTATCAAGGTAAAGGGAGGTGGGGTTCAATTGCAAAAGTGCCAGCTTTGACTTGGCTAGTCCTGAACTACGAGTACCAGACTTGAGGTAAGAAGCGCACACGAGTCCACTACATCTCCAACCAATACACCACTATGGTTACTTCCTCGACTTCCCCACGAGGAGCACACCATAGCACTCACGCTTATCTTGCGAGTTTTAGAAGTATCCAGTTCAAGTTGTGTAATAATCGAGCACAACACTCCAAGCAGTCCATAACCGCGGACGTGGCTATTCGAATAGTTTTGTTAACCCTGCAGGGGTGTACCGCTACACACACACACTCATCAGTTACCGCGTGGGAGTGGGACCCTTGAAGCGGGTACCGGCGAGGATGTTGCCACGACACTTCGCCCACAGCTCCGTTCTAGTCCAGAGAGTCGCCTCTCTGAGAGGGATCCGTATGGAAGTCTGGCCGAGGTTCCAGTACAGCCTCAAACGATGTGTGCAGGGTCCCAAGTCGGTCTTGAAAAGCCGTTCATCCACTTCGCAGACCGTGCTACAGCCCTACCAGAACTCCGAACTACTGCGACTTCTGGGGTTCGAACGGGGTGAGGTACTAGGATGAGAGGGGTCAGTGAGCCCAATGTGTGGTTGTACTCTTCTTCTTGGATCACCACACAAGAACTCGGACTTAAGGCGGTGTTCAACGAGACAACCCACTGTATACTCCTACACAGCCTCTCATCGTTCACCTTGTATTAGGGTAGATTCACCAACACAGTTTCACTTTCATCAACACCATGTTCACTATCATCCCGACTCACATCAAAAACATCCTCATTGTAAACTCTAAGCATGCAATAAGCAGTAACAGTTGCAGGGGCCACATGACATCAATCAACTCCTATGTCAGCTAGGATTGTGGTTTGCTTACTACTGTGACAAGATGATAGGTCATGCATCGGATATGGGTTCAATTATGCGGTAGAAACGTTATCATGGTAATCATCCTAAATAATGCATAAGTAAGATTGAGAGGGAAGTGGGATTTTATCGACATGATCAATGGGGGTTTGCTTGCCTTGCTGACGAGGTTCAGTCACGGGGTCTTCAACGAAGGGGGTGATCTCGGGTTCCAGCTCGACTTCTATCAGCAACATGACAATAATAGGATCAACATAATGTACAATGAAAAATCACATGAATAAGATTGTAATGGTGATGTTCATGGTTGCATTGTGTGGAAAATTCCATTTAAAAGGAGTGTATTGCAATTGAATTGCAAATTCAAACTCCATTTGATTTATCGATGAATTTCAAATGCATTTGAATGCATAAAAGTTCATTTGAAAAGGTTGATCATGAAGTGATGTTGTAAAGGTGAGGTAAAGCCTCTGATGTGTGCAGGAATCCATCTAAAAGAAGTGTGTTGCAAAGTCATTTGCAAAATCACTACAAATTTGAATTCAAAAGAATGCCATATGCATGTTTGCTACTGTTCCCCCATTTTAAAATGATCAAACATAGAAAAAAGTTGCATATTCATATTCTTTGGGTTTTTCTGATAATTTTAGACATATTATTTGTCCAATTTGGAGTTAATATGAATTACTTATTGAATTTCAAAGTTTAAAGCATTTTCTGGAATTTTCTGGATTTAATTAAATCGTTTAACAGATTATTGCGTCATGCTTGCGCAAGGGTGACGGCAGGGGGATGCTGACAGGTGGGTCCACCATGTCAGTGGGAGGGGGTGATTTCATCTTCTGTTTAAATTAACTGGGCTTTAACTTAGGGTCTGGGCCCACTGTCAGTGGCCTAGGGGGGATTAGGAGGGGTATTAGTAGCAGGGTTAGGGGGTTAATGGCGCCGTCTTGACGTCGGTGGCTCTGCCACGGCGGCGCGTCACCGGGATCCCGCTGCAGGCCACGGGAAGGGCCACGGAGGCACCAACGCGTGCCCCATGCTCTTCCGCATCTAGGGGAGCACCAGGGGGACCTCGAGGAGGCCCGAGGCCATGGCTGCGACGACTCGCGCAGCGGCGAGCTCTTGGCCACGGAGGGGAAAGGAGATAGCATGCACGGGGAGGAGCAAGGGGAGGGGGAAACGACGCGCAGGCTCACCCCGGAGAGAACGGAGAGGACGGCGGGGTCGTAGGGGCTCTGGAGGCGACCAATTCCGGCGAGGTGCTCATGGCGGCCGGCGACGGAACCTTGAAGCTGGCGTCGCGCTCGGGGCTTCCGAGTTCGATTCCCTGCACGGCTCGACGAAGACGACGACGGTGAACTCCCCGGACACGTCGGTTTGGCTCGTCGACGTCGTTGGCCGCGAGTCCGCACGGCTGTGCTCCGGTGAGCCTTCGGGCGACGAACAGAACGGCGAGGGGAGAGGGGGAGGATGAACCAGAGGAGGGGGAATGGACGTGTGGTTCGTCCAGGAGCTGTGTGGCTCGTCTAGGAGCTTCGGGAGGGGCAGGTGGAGGCTGGGGAGAGCAAGGCGTGCTCGGCTGTCTCGGTGGCATTCCACCGAGCAGCTTGGAGGCGCGGGGGAGGTAGAAGACAAGGGAGAACGCTGCTGGGCCGGCTGTTGGGCCTCGCCCTGGGTGACAGGTAAGGTTTCTGTTTTTCTTTCTTATTTCTTTTCTGTTTATTTTTTTTACCTTGCAAAAAAAAATAGCAAAGTATTTTTATAAATGCTCCAAATTTTTATATGGCCTCAAAATAAATATAGCTAGCCACTTATAAAGTTTGGACATTTTTAAAATTCAAATAATTTGAACTTTAATTCAAACGGGGGTTTAAATTTAAATCCAAGCTCCGTTTTGAATATTTGAAAAATCTATGAGCATGGGTTTGAATCCAAATCACTTTATATGTGATCACACTCATTTATAAGACTTTTCAAAAATGCAAAAGGAATTTTTGGAGCAACTTTTTATCTGGCCATTTGAATTAATTCATCTGGGGGGGGGGGTTTCTCTCCCGTTTCAATTTCTTTTGAAATTTTTAACATGAATGCAAAGGAGCCCTTGATCCTAGCACATACCTAACTTGGGGTTGTGACAAGTAGCTATGTGTTCTTCTCTCTCTCCCATGATGTGATCTTTGTTGTGATCATAGGCTATGTTAATCTAGGGTGATCCCATGATATTTCCCCTTCCTCTATGTATTGGATTGATGTACTCAAGTGATCTTATCTAGTATATTCCCCGAGACCAAGGTGACAGCGGTCTATTGGACATGGGTTAGAAGAATATTATCATGAGTGATTTCCTCTTTTGGGTCTGGATTGAAGATTGAGAGTCTTTTGGTGCTTGTCTTTGACTATCCTTTAGATATGTTGTGGTGATTGTGGTACTCTCTTTGGATGGTCGTGGTGACATTGCGAAATCCATTGATTGAGAACTACGAACTTTGAGGTGTGCTTTTGTAGCCCTACACAATTCTCTTCCTCTCTTGACCACAAAGGAATGACCTCCGAGTACGTCTCCATTACATGTTGTATGGGAAATATCATGTGATTAGACTATGTTAATGTTGTTGGGAGTTTCCACTAGTGAAAGTATGAAGCCTAGGCCTTGTTTCCATCATTGTTACACCGCTTGCACTCACTTTTGTTACTTGTTTCTTTGCTTCACTTTTTATTCAGATTTATATTACCTTGCTTTGCCACACCTATCACCCATATTTTACCATCTCTTCGCCGAACTAGTGCACCTATACAACTCCTAGTTGTATTAGGTGTGTTGGGGACACAAGAGACTTCCTGTTTCTTAATTGCAGGGTTTCTTGAGAGAGACCATCTTCAACCTCTACTTCCCTGAGTTCGATAAACCTTAGGTCATCCACTTGAGGGAAATTGCTGCTATCCTACAAACCTCTGCGCTTGGAGGCCCAACATAGTCTACAAGAATAGAAGCGTGCGTAGACATCAGGTGCCTTCATAATTCTGTCAATTGCCCAGCTGTGATTTGTTTACCTCGCTAGCACTTTTATCGTCTTTTGGGAGAGAGACATCACTAGTGAAAATCACGGGACCCCGGTCCATGTTCACATTATTTTTTACACCCTTAGTTTACTTTCAGTCTTTACTTTCAGTTCCACTTTTATCTCTTGCGTTGATCCTTTGTAAACAGCAAGGCCGGAGGAATTGACAACTCCTCTGTACTCATTGGGAGCAAAGTTATTTGTATATGTGTGCAGGTCCACGTCAAGTGCCTTGACACCTACTTGTATCTCTTGGAGTCCTACTGGTTCGATACTCAACCTTAGCATCTTTGCTAAGGGAAACTTGCTGCTACACTGCATCACACCTTCCACTTGGGGTAAACAACGAGCAGAGTTTCCACTCTGCATCAAGCAAATTTCTGGCGCCGTTGCCAGGGACTCTAGTCTACAAGATAGGGGAGTTGCACACTATCTTTTATCTTTGCTTTTTAGTCTTGTTAGTTTACCTTTCAGTTTTTACTTTTGTGTCCCTTATCAAAAATACCAAAAATACTAGTTACCTTTCTTGTGTTGTCAAGTATGTTAGAAGTTGGTACTATGAGGGAATCCGAGGTCTTGGATTTCCACCAAAGGAACGGGGAGAATATGAAGAAGGCATGGGACAGAATTTCTGAAGCACATAAGGCAAATATGCCTTGGTTACCTATAAGAATTGTCCTTAGAAATTTTTTCTTTGGCCTTTTTAAGTGGTGTAAGAACTCTCTTGATCTTATAGCTGAAGGAGACTTTCTAGAGTGTGATGAAGCTAGAGCTCTTGAAATTATACATGGTTTATCTAGTTATTTTGTTTATGATGGTCTTGATACTGTTGTAGACAGAGTTGCTACTATTGAGAAGAGACTTGATGCTCTAGACTTTAAAGGAGTAGAAAAACTAAATCCTCCTAGAGAGGAGATTTTGGAAATAGAAAATGACTGAGAGCATTTTGTTAGGGTTGTTATCCCTAATCAAAACTTCCTTGCTTTTTGTGACATTGGATCTACAGTTTCTATAATGCCAAGCTTTATTTATGATTCTTTGAACTTTGCAAGCATGGAAAAAATTTCCATCTTTCCATGAACATTCTAATGGTGATATTTCTGAGATCCAGGGAAGATTGAAAGATGTCCAGGTCATGTTTCTTAAAAGAAGTGTGGAGATTGACTTCTTCATCATGAAGGCCAATCGAGGAAATATAGTTCTTGGAAGGGACTTCCTCCAAGCCATGAAAGGCTTCATTGATATAGGTAAAGTACAAATACGTTTGCGTGGTAAAGCAAAAGGTACATACCTTTTCCCTCGGAAGAACAAGGATGAGCTTATTGAAAACCCTTTTGAGATCCTTGGTGAACCTTCCGATGATTTTGGAGAACTTTGATCTTCTACTTTAAACCTAGCTAATGGCTCTAAAGAAGCGCTTTCGGGAGGCAGCCCGCAACAAATTTAGGTTTTTCTTTTTGCTTTTCTTCTGTTTTTAGTGGTCTTGATGATTGTTACTACTGTAGAAACATCATTGTATCTTTACTTTTCAATCTTTGTGCCTTTTATAGCCTCATATAACAAGGGGAGTGAAAGTTGTCAGATGTTGTCCAAAAAACAGATTTTGTCCTCATGACTAGAAAAATCATAGAAATGTCCCAGTTCATCTTTTTGAGCTGAATTTTTCACACAGCATGCTCTATACAATTACGAAACTTACGTATGTTCTGAGGTTTTTTATTTGAGTTGCAGAAGTACCCCTAAAAAATTCTTTTTTACCTGCTGGTCTGTTTTTCACAGATTCTGTCCTGTTTTACCTTTTCTTCGTTTTGCAAATCTTAAGCTTGCTTTTTCTTCGCAAAAACTTGTTGGCAATCTTGAGAAACAGTATCTCTGAAAGGTTATCTTTATTTCCAGTAGAGAAAAAATTATTTTATTATGGGTACTAACCTCGCTAATCAGATTATGATGAGTTATATATGAAGGGAGTTTTCAAGTGCGCGATGGAAAATTATGAAAGAAGATCTTGGAGTGTCAAACGCTCAAGCTTGGGGATGCCCATGTGCACCCCCAATAAATATTCAAGGAGACTCAAGCGTCTAAGCTTGGGGATTCCCCCGTGCATCCCCTTCATCATCAACAATTATCAGTTCGTCCCTTGTTGAACTATATTTTTATCACTTCATGCGTTATGTGCTATGCTTGGAGCGTCTCGCTTTTTACTTTTCTAGGTTTGTTTTTGCTTTTTTTGCTGTAGTAACAAGTTAGACCCCAGCTTACTCTTTTGTGTGGGAGAGATACATGCTCCGCTTGAACTAGAACTCCTCATAGGATTTGCATGCTTATTCTTTTAGCTGTGAGTTGTTCTTTTTCTTTTCTTAGTTGCTGCTTTGTTTAGTTGTAGTGCTTTAGTCTTTCTAGAGCTTTTCTTTTGTTTTAGGTTGAACTTTCTATAGGTTGCATGTTTTATCTAGTTAGAGAGTTTGCCTGTTGCACTGAGTTTTGTGTCTTGACTAGAAGTAGGTAGTTGAAGTTGCTATTCTCTTTCTAGTAGTAACTTGCAATAGTTTTGAGGTATTGACTAGAGTAATGTTTGAACTTTTGGTGTCAAGAGCTCGAGCCTATTAGTGATAGATGTCGTATTTTGGGCAATCCGTGTGTTTTTCGAAAACCAAAAACCCCTGTTGAGAACTCTAGCTACTAGATGAATCACCAACCTCTGGATGGTTCGAATATTAGAGTACACTCACGTACCATGAGTCGAGGATGCGCAAGGATAACCAAACCCCCATACACTCCTCCTCGGGGTACTTGTCTCTTTGGGAACCTCCTGATTAGATTGAGAGTTACCGATAATAAGTGCATGAGTTCTTCGGACTAATGTGAGTATTCGAAAGTTGACACTTCCACCCACCTATACTTTTTCTAGCCTCTTCGGTACCGTGCGTTTCCCTTTCTCACCTCGAGAGTTGGCGCATACTTCGCCGGTGCATCCAAACCCTTGGCATGATACGCTCTGTCATCATAAGCCTCCTTATATCTTTCCTCAAAACATCCACCATACCTACCTACAAGGCATTTCCATAGCCTTTCCGAGATACATTGCCATGCAACATCCACCTTCTCATGACTTGATCTTCATGTCATACATGCTATTTGCTTGATCGATGAGCCGCATGCTAGTTGGGCCTTCCCCTAATTATTGCTACATGACGCGCTAGTATCATTGCATATCCTGCTATCCTGGCAGAGGCATACATTTGTATCATGATAGTTATATCTTCTTTATGTGAGTACCTTTTTAAAGTGTGAAAGATCTCCTATATTCTCGTAAAATATAGAGTGTTGCCCCTAAAGTGAGGAAAGATCTCAAAGAGGACAAAATCAAAAGATCCCAAAGAGGAAAAATGAGAGTTAAATAGAAAGAGCCATTGAGGCCACCAAGAAAATAGAAAAAAATAGAAAAAAGAGAAAAAGAAAAATAAAAAGAGAGATGGAGGCACACTACTATTCCTTTTGAGAGATCCACACTAGTACTTCATCCTCCATCCCTTGTACTCCATAGAGATCATCATCATGCATATAGCCTTGTGGGGACCTTCACACTATAGAACTTGGCTTGTATATTCCAATGATGAGCCTCCTCAAATGAGCTCTAGGTCTTCTTGAGAAAGCAAGTTAGATGCACCCCCACTAGTTCCCTTGGAGAGCTTTTAGCTCACATGTGCATCCGTTGCATGGCAATCCCTACTCCTCACATCATCTCTATCATATGGCCTTCTCTCGCCTATGATTGTCCTCATTGATGTGAGCCTTTCACGCCTTTTTGTCTTCCTCCTCCACCTTCTTTCTGTTTTGCCTTTTAGGTGTCAACTTTCTTGCTCACGCTCATCCATTGCGTGAGTGCTCAAAATATCGAAAGCGAGTGGATCAGTTTGACTTGTACCTGGCTAGTGGTCTAGGGACGAGTCAAGATAAGAATCCAAAGGAGACCAAGTGTGAAACTTTAGTAGATAGTTGTTCTGAACAACCTTTTTTATCTCTTTTTCCCAGTCCCCTGCTTGCACGCAAACACCATATAGAGGCATTCGACTCGCGGACAGCGAGAGCTCTTGCACCTTTTGTTCATTTGTTGCTTGTGTCAATGCTAATATAGACTCTTGCTTGTTAAGACTTGAATTGAATTGCATGCTTTGATTGCTTTACTTAAAAGTCCTTATATGGTTGTGTGGCATGTCACCACAGAAATTATGCTTGTTATCATTTACCTACTCGAGGACGAGCAGGAATTAAGCTTGGGGATGTTGATACGTCCCAAACGTATCTATAATTTCTGCTTGCTCCATGCATGTTTTGTGTGACTTTGCCATGATTTGCTTGAACTTTCATACACTTTTGAGCATATTTGGACTAATCTATTAACCCAGTGCACCCAGCTGCCAGTTGCTATTTTCTGTTGTTTTTTATTTCAGGTTTTCCGACCATTACAAGTGCTCCAAAAAATCCGGAAAAATCTGATAAAAAATCAGCGACCCGGAAGCTTCCGGAATCACCAAGGTAGCGGAGGGGGGCCACCACCAGGAGACCAGGAGGGTCCCTGGAGCGGCCCCACCCTAGGTCGCGCCAGGAGGCCTCCTGGCTGTCTGGTGGGTCCCCTTGACACCCCCCTTCGCCTATATTTAGCCCTCGGGGTGGAAAACCCTAATATCGATCTCTTTTTCGCGAACTCGCCTCTGTACCGCCGCCGCCGCCGTTTCAGGATCGGGGCTGCCTGCAGAAGCTGCCCCGGCACCCTGCCGGGAGGAGGAACCCCCTCCGGGAGACCATCCATAGCCATGGACGCCTCCCGGATGTGCCGTGAGTAGTCCCCCTTGGACCATGGGTCCGTGACCAGTAGCTATGTGATGTACCTCTCCCCTCTTTGTGCTTCCACTTTCGAGACCTCGTGAGCTGCCTCACATGATCGAGGCACTTTTGTAATTTCTGTTGTTGCTATGCTGAGTTTGCTGGGATCTGATGGATTATGAGACTATGTTCAGATTGTGATGAGTAATATATTTGGTTGTTCTCTTTTATATTTTGTTCTTGAGTAAATTCTTGCATGTTCTCCGTTGTAGTATTTTGCTTTGGCCAAGTAGTTTGCTTGCAACCCCAAGAGGGAGCGTTATGCTTGATTGTGGGTTCAGCCCCCTGATGTCTAGCTTGAGTGACAGAAACATGAGACTAGGGGATGTGTTGTTGCCACCAGGGATAAAACAACGGTGCTTGTACCCGCGGGTGCAAGGATTGTTTACTTTACGCAAAGTTTTTTTAATGTAGTTGTCTGTTGCTTTGAGTTTACACTTTGGGTGCGATTCGCAACTTAATACCAGCGAGATGTTCTGGATAGATATCTCAAGGTGGATGATTCGTAGTAGATGCAGTTCGATTTTGGTCTACTTACCTTGGCGTATTTCCCATTTCTTTTGAGCCCTTCATTTCTTTGGAGCATAGTTAGCATTGCGGTGCCTTCATAATTCTGTCAATTGCACAGCTGTGATTTGTTTACCTCGCTAGCACTTTTATCGTCTTTTGGGAGAGAGACATCACTAGTGAAAATCACGGGACCCCGGTCCATCTTCACATTATTGTTTACACCCTTAGTTTACTTTCAGTCTTTACTTTCAGTTCCACTTTTATATCTTGCGTTCATCCTTTGTAAACAGCAAGGCCGGAGGAACTGACAACTCCTCTGTACTCGTTGGGAGCAAAGTTATTTGTATCTGTGTGCAGGTCCACGTCAAGCGTCGTGACACCTACTTGTATCTCTTGGAGTCCTACTGGTTCGATACTCAACCTTAGCATCTTTGCTAAGGGAAACTTGCTGCTACACTGCATCTCACCTTCCACTTGGGGTAACCAACGAGGAGAGTTTCCACTCTGTATCAGCAATTAACACAGCATGTCATATCATCAACAAGGTTTACCTTCACAAATTTCTGAAGAAGACTTCACATGAGCTTATCACTGGTAACAAGCCAAATGTTTCGTATCTAAGGGTATTTGGTGCTCCTTGTTTTATTAGAGATATGAAACATAGCTCCAAATTTTCCCCTAAGGCACATGAAGGTTTTCTACTAGGTTATGGCTCAAATCTCACACTTACAGAGTGTATAACTCCACTTTGGGAAGGTTATGGAAATTGTAAATGTAAGGTTTGATGAAACTAATGGCTCTCAAAAAGAGCATCTGGCTCATGATCTAGATGAACCTCCTCTTAATGAAGTGATCAGGTCCATGGCTATTGGAGAGATTCGTCCTGTCGAAGCTAATTCACGTCAAGCAAATCAAGATGATGATGATCCAATGTTCCCACACATAGCCCGGGGCGCTGGAGATCAACATCCTGAAGCTAATGATGTACAGGATGAAGAAGAACCTGTGAACGAAGAGAATGCAGATCCTGAAGGAAATGAAGATCCTGAAGGAAATGTTGGTCCCGAAGGAAATGTTGATCCTGAAGAAGAACCAGAGCCACCAGTCATTGAAAATGCACTAACCCGAGTGCGAAGAAGAGTTGATGTTGATTCGATCCTTGAAGAAATTCAACAAGCAGGTCGTCCCATAACTCGTTCTCGTACTCGTTTAGCTAACTTCTGTGGAAACTTTTCGTTTGTCTCCATGCTAGAACCTTCAAACTTTGATGAAGCCATGAAGGACCCATATTGGTTAACTTCTATGCTCGAAGAAGTTAACCAGTTCGAGCGAAATAAAGTCTGGTCCTTAGTTGAGAGGCCTGATCCCACGAAGCACAACATCATTGGTACAAAGTGGATTTTTCACAACAAGCAAGATGAAATGGTATTGTGGTAAGAAACAAAGCACGACTGGTAGAATAACGGTACACCCAAATCGAAGGTATCGATTTCGGCGAAACTTATGCTCCATTTGCTCATCTCAAATCCATTCAAGTTATTCTTTCTTTTGAAAATTTCAATGGTATACTACTTTATCAAATGGATGTGAAAAGTGCTTTTCTTAACGGATAAATCGAAGAAGTGTATGTTATGCAGCCTCCAGGTTTTGAAGACTCGAAGAATCCTGACATGGTGTACAGGTTGCACAAAGCTCTTTATGGGTTGAAGCAAGCGCCTCGTGCTTGGTATGACACCCAGAAGGACTTCCTTCTGAAGAAAGGCTTCAAACCAGGAACAACTGACCCAACTTTTTTCACTCGATCTTATAATGGTGATTTGTTTGTATGTCAAATATATGTAGATGATATTATTTTTGGTTGTACTAACACTGAAATCAGCGAAGAATTTGCCAAAATGATGTCGAATAAATATGAGATGTCCATGATGGGTGAATTGAAGTTCTTCCTCGGACTTCAAATCCGTCAACAGAAGAATGGCACCTTTATTTCTCAAGAAAAATATCTTAAGGATTGCCTGAAGAAGTTTGGACTCACTGATTGCAAAACGATCAAGACTCCAATGGCTTCCTAGATGCAGATGAGAAGGGCAAAGCCTTCGATCAAAAGAAATATTGGTCTATGATTGGCTCTCTCTTATATTTATGTGCATCTAGACCTGACATTATGCTTTCAGTATGTATTTGTGCTCGCTTTAGAGCAAATCCAAAAGAATCACATCATACTGCAGTAAAGTGAATTCTTCGATATCTTGCTCACACACTAACCTTGGGTTTGTGGTATACCAAGGGAGCTTAGTTTGATCTCATTGGATATTCTGATTCGGACTGGGCTGGTGATCGCGTTGATAGGAAATCTATTTCAGGCACTTGTCATTTCCTCGGAAGATCACCTGTGTGTTGGGCTTCCAAGAAGCAAAATTGTGTATCAATATCTACTGTTGAAGCCGAATACATTGTTGCTGGGTCATGCTGTACTCAGATTCTCTGGCTGAAACAGACGCTGAAGGATTATGGCATTCATGTGAAGAAAATTCCTCTTCTATGTAATGACGAGAGTGCAATCAAAATTGCTCACAATCATGTGCAGCACTCTCGCCCGAAGCATATTGACATTCGCCATCATTTTCTTCGTGATCATGTTCAGCATGAAGATATTGTGATTAGTCATGTCAGAACTGAAGATCAACTGGCTGATAATTTCATGAAACCATTGGATGAGAAAAGGTTCTGTGCATTAAGGTCTGATCTT
This sequence comes from Bromus sterilis, assembly GCA_950022295.1. Lineage (NCBI taxonomy): Eukaryota > Viridiplantae > Streptophyta > Magnoliopsida > Poales > Poaceae > Bromus > Bromus sterilis. Next base: position 285,419,795 of record OX465597.1, read on the forward strand.
AATATTTTGGACTCACGAAATGTACTGTAAGACCGAACCTTACCTCCATGTATATATTCATTTACTTCGTTGGTTGAGTTTGGTTTCGATTTTAGTTTTTTCTTCGATTTCTATCTTTTATTTTGATTGGATTTAGTCCTCCATGCTTATCACCTTTAGCTTCATTGTTGGTTTTTCTTCGAGGTGATAAGTATCAGACCCTACCCCCTTCTGTTCTTTTTCTATCTTATTCTATCTGTCCAAAATGGTTGAGCACAATTGAAACGGAAAGTATTATGCTTCGAACGTCATTGTGTTCCGAATCATATGCTTCAAACTCTATCGAAGTTTTTACTCACGACCAGGACTTTTTCTTCGGTCATTGAGATCCCACCATATCCGATTCGTTGAGTTCTCTCACGAAACGCCACAAAATCCTCACCGCAGAATCCGGAGGGTCGGTCGCTGGCAGCCGTCCGATCTGACCTGACAACCCCTGTCAGGAAAGGCCTATATATACCCCTCACCCAGCGACACCAAAAACATCCCATCGCTCCCAAGCTCTCTAGAACCCTAACCCCTCTCGCGCATCGCCGTGCTCCTCGTCCCCTCCGACGTTCTCTCCGCTTCACTGCCGAAAGACGCTGTCGTGGACTTCGCGCCGCCATCGAGCTCTTCCTCTGCTCGTCATCGCTGTAGCTGCCCTCCGTCGCCGAGTTAGGGTACGTTGGGCCCGATCCAATCTGCTTCTCCGTTGTTCTTGTTCTTTCCGACAGATTGGATACGTTTTTCTTAGTGATTTTAGGTTGTTTTCGATAGGTTCTCTCGATCCGCTGGATCTTTGCTCCCTTGGGAAACTTGTTAAGAGAAAAATCTTCCCTCTCCGATTCAGATTTGCAATTAGGGTTTCGATGAACACTGTTGTGTGCTAGGGTTTGCTGTTAATCGTGACTAAATTGATGTTGCTAAGTCTAGCTCAGAACAGGCCGGAATCATCACCCATATTCACTAAATCTCTTGTCAAAATCTTTTGTTTGGTCGAAACTTTTGCTGGTGCTCAGTCCATACTTGTCTTTTTCCCTCGTTCCCTTATGCTTTTTCAAAGGATGTCTGAAGATTTGGGCTTCGGTAATGAGTCCCCAGTTCTTGAGCACATCAACGAAGCCGAGCAAGATGCTCCGAAGAAAAGAGGAGGCAGAACGAAGGAAAAGAATAATGCAAGAGGCAATCCCGAATCCATTCGAATGGATCTTGGATATGACACACTGATACACGAGATAACTTCTCGCTCCTCGTTGGTTACCCCAAGTGGAAGTTTGAGATGTAGCGTAGCAGAAAAATTCCCCTATGCAGAGGATAGGGTTTGTCTCTCGTAGGACTCGCAGAGATACAAGAAGGTGGTAAAGTGAACAATGGCGCTGAGGTTGCTTACCTCACCTGGACCTGCACACACAGCAAATAAATTTGCTCCCAACGAGTACAGAGGAGTTTTCATTTCCTACGGCCTTGCCATTTGCAAAGGATCAACGCAAGAGATAATAATAATGGAAACTGAAAGTAAGAACTGAAAATAAATTGAAGATGTAAACAATGATGGAAAATATGGAACGGGGTCCCGTGATGTTCAATAGTGATGTCTCTCTCCCAAAAGATGATAAAAGTGCTAGCGAGGTAAACAAATCACAGTTGGGCAATTGACAGGATTATAAACGCACCGCAATGCTAACTATGTTACAAAAGAAAGGAAGGGCTCAAAAGCAATGGGTAGTACGCCAAGGTAAGTAGACCGAAATCCATATACATCTACTACGAATCATCCACCTTGAGATATCTATCCAGAACATCTCGCTGGTATTAAGTTGCGAATCCCACCCAAAGTGTAAACTCAAAGCAACGGACAACTGCATTAAAAGAACTATGCGCAGTAAACAATCCTTGCACCCGCAAGTACAAGCACCGTTGTTTTATCCCTGGTGGCAACAGCACATCCCCTAGTCTCATGTTTTTGTCACTCAAGCTAGACATCAAGGGGCTGAACCCACAATCAAGCATAACACTCCCTCTTGGAGTTGCAACAAATCACTTGGCCAAAGCAAAATATGGCAACGGAGAACATGCAACAATTTACTCAAGAACATAAATATAAAAGAGAAGAACCAAATATATTACTCATCACAATCTGAACATAATCTCATAATCCAACAGATCCCAGCAAACTCAGCATAGCAACGCAGAAAATTACTACGGTGCCGCGATCATGTGAGGCAGCTCACGAGGTCTCGAAAGTGGTAGCACAAAGAGGGGAGGAGTACATCACATAGCTACTGGTCACGTACCCATGGTACAAGGGGTACTACTCACGGCACATCCGGGAGGCGTCCATGGCGATGGATGGTCTCCCAGAGGGGGTTCCTCCTTTGGGCAGGGTGCCGGGCAGCTTCTCCTGGCAACCCCGATCTTGAAACGGCGGCGGCGGTGGTACAGAGAGGAGAACGGGAATAGCATATCGATATTAGGGGTTTCCGTCACGGGGGCTAAATATAGGCCAAAGGGGGCACCGAGAGGGGCCACAGGGCAGCCAGGAGGCCTCCTGGCCGGCCTTGATACGTCCAAAACGTATCTATAATTTCTGCTTGATCCATGCATCTTTTGTGTGATATTGCTATGATATTGATTCACTTCCATACACTTTTCATCATATTTGGACTAACCTATTAACTCAGTGCACCCCAGTGCCAGTTCCTGTTTTTGTATTTCAGGTTTACCCATTACTTAAAGTGCTAGAAAAATTCCGGGAAAAATATAGGAAAAATCAGCGTACATGAAGCTTCGGGAAGAGCCAAAGTGGGGCCAGAGGGGAGCCAGGGGGGTGCCTAGGGCCCCTGGTCCACCTCTGGCTGCCCCCTTCGCCTATATATGTCTCTCGTCCCGAAACCCTCGGGGATAGGACCCTTTTTCGCGATCTCTCCTCTGTTCTGCCGCCGCAGCGTTTCCAACATCAGGAGCACCAGGAGCCCTCTTCCCGGCACCCTGCCGGAGGGAGGAACCACCTCCGGGAGCTTCTCCACCACCGTGGATGCTTCTCGGATGAACCGTGAGTAGTCCACCTTGGACCATGGGTCCATGATCAGTAGCTATGTGATGTTCTCCTCCCCTCTTTGTTCTTCATGGTTTAGACCTCGTGATCTGCCCTACATGATCGAGGCACATATGTAATATTTCTGCTGTTGCTATGCTGAGTTTGCTGGGATCTGATGGATTATGAGACTATGTTCAGATTATTTTTGAGTAATATATTTGATTCTGCTCTTTTATATTTATGTTCTTGAGTAATTCTTGCATGTTCTCCGTTGTTGTTTATTGCTTTGGCCAAGTAGTAGGTAGTGACTCCAAGGGGGAGCGTTATGCATGATTGTGGGTTCATGCCCCCTGATGACTAGCTTGAGTGACAGAAACATGAGTCTAGGGGATGTGTTGTTGCCACAAGGGAGAAAACAATGGTGCTTGTACTTGCGGGTGCAAGGATTGTTTACTTTACGCAAAGTTCTTTAATGCAGTTGTCTCTTGCTTTGAGTTTACACTTTGGGTGGGATTCGCAAATTAATACCAGTGAGATGTTCTGGATAGATATCTCAAGGTCGATGATTAGTAGGTAGATGCAGATGGATTTCGGTCTACTTGTCTTGGCGTACCGCCCAAGCTTTTGAGCCTCTTCCTTTCTTAGTAGCATAGTTAGCATTGGATTGCGCACATAATCCTGTTAATTGCCCAGCTGTAATTTGTTTACCTCACATGGCTATTTTATCATCTTTTGGGAGAGAGACATCACTAGTGAACATTATGGGACCCCGGTCCATATTTCCACCACTGTTTACACCCGCTATTTATTTTCTGCTTTATTTCATTTCTGTTGCTACCGCTATCATTATTATCCCGTGCGTTTGATTCTTTGTAAACAACAAGGCCGGAGGGATTGACAACCTCTATGTACTCATTGGGAGAAAAGTTATTTGTTGTGTGTGCAGGTCCACGTCAACCGCCTAATTGCAGGCGCCGTTGTCACCTTCCTTTCGTTGTCGGAGTCCTACTGGAGACAAACCTTGGTATCTTCACCGAGGGAAATTTGTTGCTGTCTACATCTCAACCTTCCACTTTGGGTAACCAACGAGGGGCGAGAAGCCATTAAAGCAAATTAATGAAAACATTAGGATGATTGCTAAACTTAAAGAGAGATGGGATAGAGAAAAGGAGCAAGAAGATAGAATTAAGAGCCTTCCTACACACCATATTGTTGCTACTATCCAAGTTGTTGAGGATATCCAAACTCTTAGCACCCAATGCACCCCTAGTCCCATAGGACCTATTAATGCTGATGCTATGACCACAACCATAGAAGAAGAAACTGATATGACTATAGAAGCTACCAAACAAGTGAGCCTAAAGGACACCACTACCACTTTACTTGATAGTAGTGACCTTGATTTTGATAATTTCACCCTTCCTGAAGTTGCTGGTTTCCTTCACAAGATGTCTAGAGATCCTCACACTAGCACACTTAATCTTGCCTTCACAGAGCATATCACTAATGCTCTCATTAAAGATAGGGAGGAGAAGCTTAGGGTAGAAGCCTCCATACCTAGAAATCTAGAAGATAGTTGGGATCCTATGATTAAAATTAAGTTGAATAACTTCTCTTGCTATGCTTTATGTGATGTTGGAGCTAGTACCTCCGTTATGCCCAAAAGAATGTATGATATGTTTGAATTAAAATCTTTTGATCCTTGTTCTTTTGGTGTTCGTCTTGTTGACTCTTCCGTAAAGAAACCTTTGGGGAAGATTGACGATGTTCTTATCATTGTCAATGACAACTATGTTCCCGTTGATTTTACTATTATGGACATTGAATGTGAACCATCATGTCCAATTATTTTGGGACGCCCGTTTCTTCGCACCGTTGGTGCTGTCATTGATATGAAAGAAGGTAATATGAAATTCCAATTCCCTCTCAAGAAAGGGATGGAACACTTCCCTAGAAAGAAGATTAAGTTACCTTTTGAGTCCGTTACACGGGCTAGCTATTCTCTTACTCTTGATAAAACTTGATCTTCTCTTTTTGCATCATGCGTAGCTTAAAGGCATAAAAGAAAGGGCTTTTGGGAGGCAGCCCACAACGAATTAGGTTTATTTTGCTGTTGTTGTGTCTTGATGTTTGTTACTATAGTAGCAACATCATTGTATCTTTACTTTTCAAGCTTTGTGCCATTTATAGCCTCATATGACAAGGGAAGTGAAAGTTGTGACATGTTGTCCAGAAAAAAGATTCTGTCCTCGTGACAGAAAAATAATAGAAAATTCCCAGTTCATCTTTTTGAGCTGAATGTTTTACAAAGCATTCTCTATACAATCACGGAACTTTCGTATGTTCTCAGTTTTTTGATTTGAGTTGCAGAAGTACCCCTAAAAAATTATTTACTACCTGCTGGTCTGTTTTTCACAGATTATGTCCTATTTTGCCCTTTCTTCGTTTTGCAAACCTTAAGCTTGCTTTTTCTTTGAAAAAACTTTTTGGCAATCTTGATAAATAGTAGCTCTTCAAGAATATCCTTATTTCCAGTAGAGAAAAATTGTTTTATTGTGGGTATTAACCTCGCTAATCAAATTATGATGAGTTATGTATGAAGGGAATTTTCAAGTGTGCGAGGGAAGATGATAAAAGAAGATTCAGGAGGGTCAAACGATCAAGCTTGGGGATTCCCCCGTGCACCCCCAAGAAATATTCAAGAAGACTCAAGCATCTAAGCTTGGGGATGCCCCCATGCATCCCATTCTCCATCAACAATTATCAGTTCGTCTTTCGTTCCACTATATTTTTATCACTTCATGCGTTATGTGCTATGCTTGGAGCGTCTTTCTCTTTATTTCCTTTTTAGTTTTCTTTAGCTTTGCTTGTTATTCATAACAAGTTAGAACCCAGCTTTCTTTGTGTGGGAGAGAAACACGCTCAACTTCACCCTAGAACACAACATAGGATTTTCATGCTTATCTTTGTTGTTTGTGTTCTTTATCTTTTTCGTAGCTGTTGTCATGTTTAGCTCTTAGTTTTCATGCTTATATTTTTAAGAGCTTTTGTTTAGTTTGTTGCTGGAACTCTCTTGAGTTTTCATGTTTTTCTTTTTTAGAGAGTTTGCCTGTTGCACTGACTTGTGTGTCTTGACTTGAAGTAGGTAATTGAGGTTGCTATTCAATTGTAGTAGTAACTTGCAATAGTTTTGAGGTATTGCTATGAGTAATGTTTGAACTTTTGGTGTCAAGAGCTTTATCCTATTAGCAATTGTAGGGCAATCTGTGTTTATTTTCGAAAAACCTACAAAATTAGTTGAGAACTTTAGATACTAGATGGATCACTAATCTTTGGAGGGATCGAATATTAGACTACACTCACATACCATGAGTCGAGGATGCGCAAGGATAACCAAACCCCCATACACTCCTCCTCGGGGTACTTGTCTCTTTGTGAACCTCCTAATTAGATTGAGAGTTACCGATAATAAGTGCATGAGTTCTTCGGACTAATGTGAGTATTCGAAAGTTGACACTTCCACCTATCCATATTTTTCTAGCCTCTCCGGTACCGTGCATTGCCCTTTCTCACCACGAGAGTTGGCGCATACTTCGCCGGTGCATCCAACTCCTTGGCACGATACGCTCTATCATCATAAGCCTCATTATATCCTTCCTCAAAACAGCCACCATACCTACCTATCAAGGCATTTCCATAGCCTTTCCGAGATACATTGCCATGCAACATCCACCTTCTCATGACTTGATCTTCATGGCATACATGCTTTTTCTTGATCGATGAGCCGCATGCTAGTTGGGCCTTGCCCTAATCATTGCTACATGACGCGCTAGTATCATTGCATATCCTGCTACACTGGAAGAGGCATACATTTGCATACATCATGATAGTTTCATTTTCTTTATGTTCAGTACTTTTGTAAAGTGTGAAAGATCTTCTATACTTCTTGTAATATATAGAGTGTTGCCCCTAAAGTGATGAAAAGATCCCAAAGAGGAAAAAATCAAAAGATCCCAAAGAGGATAAATGAGAGTTAAATAGAAAGAGCCATTGAGGCCACCCAAAAAAAAGAGATGGGGGCACACTACTATTCCTTTCGAGAGATCCACACTCGTACTCCATCTTATATCTTGTACTCCATAGAGATTATCATTTATGCATATAGCTATGTGGGGACCTTCACACTATAGAACTTGGCTTGTATATTCCAATGGTGAGCCTCCTCAAATGAGGTCTAGGTCTTCTTGAGCAAGCATGTTGGATGCACCCCCACTAGATCCATTGGAGAGCTTACCTTAGCTCATATGTGCATCCGTTGCATGGCAATCCCTACTCCTCACATCATATCTATCATTTGTCTTTCTCTCGCCTATGATTGTCCTCATTGATGTGAGCCTTTCACACCTATTTTGTCTTCCCCTCCATCATTTTTCTCTCTTTTCCATCCTAAGTGTCAACTTTCTTGCTTACGCTCATCCATTGCATGAGTGCTCAAAATATCGAAAGGGAGTGGATCATTTTGACTTGTGCCTGGCTAGTGGTCTGGGGATGAGTCAATATAAGATTCCAAAGAAGGCCAAGTGTGAAACTTTAGTAGATTAAGTTCTCAACAATAAACACTATGTTTTACTCTCTCGTATATCCCTATCCCCTTGCACGCAAACACCATTTGGAGACATTCGAGTCACGGACAGCGAGAGATCTTGCACCCTTTATGTTCTTATGTTGCTTGTTTCAATACAAATATAGACTCTTGCCTGTTATGACTTGAATTGAATTACATGCCTTGATTGTTTTACTTAAAAGTTCTTATATGGTTGGTAGCATGTCACCACACAAATTATGCTCGTTATCATTTACCTACTCGAGGACGAGCAGGAATTAAGCTTGGGGATGTTGATACGTCCAAAACGTATCTATAATTTCTGCTTTCTCCATGCATCTTTTGTGTGATATTTCTATGATATTGATGCACTTCCATACACTTTTGATCATATTTGGACTAACCTATTAACTCAGTGCACTCCAGTGCCAGTTCCTGTTTTCTGTTTTTTTTTGTATTTCAGGTTTTCCCATTACTTAAATTGCCAGAAAAATTCCGGGAAAATATAGGAAAAATCAGCGTACATGAAGCTTCGGGAAGACCCAAAGTGGGGCCAGAGGGGAGCCAGGGGTGGCCCAGGCAGCCACCTGGCGCGGCCACCCCCTAGGCCGCGCCAGGGGGGCGCCTGGGGCCCCTGGTCCACCTCTGCCTGCCCCCCTTCGCCTATATATCTCTCTCGTCCCGAAACCCTCGAGAACATAACCCTTTTTCGCGATCTCTCCTGTGTTCCGCCGCCGCAGCTCTTCCAAGATCGGGAGCACCAGGAGCCCTCTTCCCGGCACCCTGCCGGAGGGAGAAACCACCTCCGGGAGCTTCTCCACCACCATGGATGCTTCCCGGATGAACCGTGAGTAGTCCACCTTGGACCATGGGTCCATGATCAGTAGCTATGTGATGTTCTCCTCCCCTCTTTGTTCTTCATGGTTTAGACCTCGTGAGCTGTCTTACATGATCGAGGAACATATGTAATCTTTCTGTTGTTTCTATGCTGAGTTTGTTGGGATCTGAGGGATTATGAGACTATGTTCAGATTGTGTTTGAGTAATATATTTGATTATCCTCTTTTATATTTATGTTCTTGAGTAATTCTTGCATGTTCTCCGTTGCTGTTTATTGCTTTGGACAAGTAGTAGGTAGTGACTCCAAGAGGGAGCGTTATGCATGATTGTGGGTTCATGCCCCTTGATGACTAGCTTCAGTGACAGAAACATGAGTCTAGGGGATGTGTTGTTTCCACAAGGGAGAAAACAACGGTGCTTGTACTTGCGGGTGCAAGGATTGTTTACTATATGCAAAGTTCTTTAATGCAGTTGTCTCTTGCTTTGAGTTCACACTTTGGGTGGGATTCGCAACTTAATACTAGCGAGATGTTCTGGAAATATATCTCAGGGTGGATGATTAGTAGGTAGATGCAGATGGATTTTGGTCTACTTGTCTTGGCGTACCGCCCAAGCTTTTGAGCCTCTTCCTTTCTTAGTAGCATAGTTAGCATTGGTTTGCGCACATGATCCTTTCAATTGCCCAGCTGTAATTTGTTTACCTCGCATGGCTATTTTATCGTCTTTTGGGAGAGAGACATCGCTAGTGAACATCATGGGACCCCGGTCCATATTTCCACCACTGTTTACACCCGCTATTTATTTTCTTCTTTATTTCCTTTTATGTTGCTAGCGCTATCATTATTATCCCGTGCGTTTGACTCTTTGTAAACAACAAGGCTGGAGGGATTGACAACCTCTCTGTACTCGTTGGGAGAAAAGTTATCTGTTGTGTGTGCAGGTCCACGTCAACCGCCTAATTGTTGGCGCCGTTGTCACCTTCCTGTCGTTGTCGGAGTCCTACTGGAGACAAACCTAGGTATCTTCACCGAGGGAAATTTTTTGATGTCTACATCTCAACCATCCACTTTGGGTAACCAACGAGGGGCGAGAAGCCATCAGCCCTAGGGTGGGGCCGTGCCAGGGGTCCTAGTGGGTCCACTCCCTTCCTTTCTTGATTATTCGGGAAGCTTCCGCGACGCTGATTTTTTATATAATTTTTCCAGAATTTATTTGGCACTTTTAATGGCCGGAAAAGCTGAAATACAAAAACAGCAGAAAACAGGAATTGGCAACTGGTTGCACTGAGTTAATAGGTTAGTCCAAATATGATAAAAAGTGTATGAAAGTTCAAGCAAAACATGGCAAAGTCACACAAATCATGCATGGAGCAAGCAGAAATTATAGATACGTTTGGGACGTATCACACAGCTCCCGAAGAAACAAAGGATCGGCGAAAGATTCGTTTGCAAGGGATTCGGCTCTACTGGGCCATCAGGTGGTACAAGTAAGTATCCCTGAGTGGAAATGGGCAGTGCAATTTTCCTTCAGACCACCCTTCTTGTATACTTCTCACATGTGCGGCAAGTATACCAAAGAAAATCGGCATCTCTATTACCCAGTCCCACCGAAGTATCCTCACCCCAATACTATCAAGACTCCAGATAATTAACTAGAGGAACAAAAGAGGTTGAGACTCGCTGCTGAGAAAAAAAGACTCAAAGATGAGAAGAAGGCAGCCAAGTTAGTTGCCGCCGAAGCTCGTGGAGAAGGCCCAAGCACGAAGAAGAAACGTAAGCTGAAAAAGAAAACAGCTTCTCCTCCACATGCCTTCACATATGAAGAAGAGTGTGCTAAGCAGGAGCAAGCCGCTCTTGAGGACTCTGAATCCAAGGCCGAAGATGATGACGAATCAGGTGCTGAAGCCGATGAGTCCGAAGAAGTTGCACCTCCTCAAAATAAGCCAAAGCTTCGACTTTCTTTGAAGAAGAAGCCAGGAGAGTAACCTACTACTGAAAAAGGGTTGAAGATCCAAGACCCAACTGGCAAGCCCGCAGTCCGCCCTACCATAGACATGACAAATTTGGTGGTTGCGAAGCCCTTGGCCTCCAAGCCACTGGCTGTGACCCTCAACACTGAGAAGCGCTCGAAACAGAGGCACGACCCTTCGAAACAACAGCAAACCGCGAAGGAAGCTGCACCAGCAAAGCCTAAGCAGACTGCTGCTCCAAACCCTTCAGCGAAGCGAAAGCCCATTGAAGCAGAACTGCAACAGAAAGACCTTGAGGAGGCACTTGACCGAAGCATTCTTGCCCATCAATCTATTGAGAAGCAGAAGGAAGAAGAAGCAGTTGCACGAAAACAGAGGGAGCTAGACTCCGCCAAGTTTGCTCGCCGAAGCTGAGAAGCCTGAGACGAAGCGAAAGCTCGCCGAAGCTGAGAAAAACGAACAAAAAGTTGTTGCTGAAGCCAAACAGTTAGCAGAACATGAATCAAAACGCAAGGCTACACTTGATAGCCTCAGGACAAAGAAGGCTGAGAAAGCAGCCAGGGCTTCCCAGAAGAAGGCCGTGGTGGATATGAACCCTTCTGCTGAAGCAAATCCTCCGAAGCAGAAAGGCATTTCACTCACCGAAGCTCATGTTGAGAAAGATTGCAATAGTGGACATCAATTCCCTGATCCACATGAAGGAGAACTATGGGATCAATTGGGCGTGACTAAAACCCTTTGGAAGAAATGTGAGGCAGAATATCCTGAAGTTGTTGATCTCGGTGAAGTCTACATATCAGGCTCCATCGAAGCAATGATCACCACTATGATCAGTCAGCTGAAGGATTTGCACTCAAGGGACAGGGTTGAATCTGCAAAGATTCAAAACTATCAGCAGCGTGCGAAAACTGAAACTGATGAAGAGTTCAAGGAACACGCGTTGAAAATGCTTCAGAAGGTGACTGATGTAAACACCACCACCAAGGATAACATCAAAATCTTCAAAGGCAAATCAAAGCTGCTGTTGGCGAGATGGTCAAAACGCATAATGCTTCGATAATGGAAAAGGATTCCAAGAAGCGCAAGGCCACGCTGGAAGATGAACCAGTCACAGCAAAGCCCGTTGAAGCAAAGCCATCTGACCCGTCCCCGAAGAAGAAGACCACCAAGAGGCGGAAGGTTACTTTGGCCTCGGCTGCTGATATGGACACAAGTGATGATCCCATCAGCCATCCGAAGGAAGATACTGAAGAAATTCCCACTCCTGATCCCCAACCAAAGCCAAAAGCTTCAGCTCCACCCACCAAAACCCCTACTCCTCCACCAACCTCATCCACTCCCAAGCAAAACCCCGCTCCACACACTCCCACACCGCCTCCACAAGATCCAACTCCCAAGTGAACCCCAACCCCAACTCCAACACCAGCACCAACGCCTGCACCCATTCCACCTCACGCTCCATCACCACCACATGCTCCATCCCCCGCGCCGCAATGGACTTCTACACCACCGGCTGCCCCTGCAAGGACTGTTCAGGAATCGGAAGCAAACGTGCCCCAGCCTGAAGCACATGAAGATGAAGATGAACAAGTGCAGATTCTGAATCCCTCGCAAGAGCAAGCACTGATAGTTTATCAAGTTGCTGGCCCTTCAAGAGTTGCCCCAATCGCTCCTCTGCAAAGGATACGCGCACGTTCTCAACCCTGCCAAGACACCCAACTCGAATCAAATTAACCTCGTGAAACTTTTCCCATTTTCAAGGGCGCTGGCTGTTCTTCTCGACACGGACCAGAATTCAGTTTGGAACAACATCAGAAGCGTCACCTTTTCTTTGGAGTAAGCCCATATGCTTCAGACCGAACTGCTGATGATCTTCGCTTCTGGACAGCAGAACAACAGATCTTATATAAAAAAAGTGTACTGCCAGAAGGGTGTGTAGTTTCGCCACCGACATCTTGATATGCAAAGCCTTTCAACTTCCACTTTCTTGCAGAACATCGTCGAAACAATTGAGAATTAGAACTTGACTCGGTTGTTTGCCTTGAGCACTCCCTTCAATTCTGAACTCATTAAGCAATTCTATGCTACATTATATGTTTCGGGCGATTCCAATGAACCCAGCACTTTGATACTGGAATGGATGATTCAAGGAGAAATCTTCCAAATGTCTTCAGCAGAATTCATTCGCAAATTAGTGCATGCGGGTGAACTTCCCTTCACGCTGAAGCAATATGCTCCCTGGCTCCAGCTTGTTTTCAACTATAGCAGAAATGATGACTTTGTGGCAAGACATCATCCGAAGCTTTTCACACCTCCAGTGCGCGACACTTTGGAATTGCTGAGGAAACCCAATGAAATTTTTGCTACATATGTTGGGGTGCGCCATGAAGTCAATGAGCGCAACATCTCGAAGAAATTCCAGAAGGACTGTCATCATTTTGAAGTAAACCTTCGGTCGCAACAAATTCTTGAAAACTTCATTGAAGCCAATCAACGCCAGATGCAGTTTCTTGCTGATGAAATCAATCGTGTTGGCAACATTGCTCTCAACAACAATCAGTATCTTCGCGTGCTCAAGCGTCATTCCTGGAAGGGACTCAGAAAATTCAACTCATTTAAAGGCCTTCGCAAAGATCGCATTTACAAAGAGTATGAGCACCTCCAGCGAAACTTTTCCCGAGATGATACTGTTGATCACCCGAATCAGAAGCTTCCACCCCTGCACATGATTGATGAAGTTTTCTTCGTCAACGAGCCCGGTCCCATCCGGCCGGACACCTTCTCCTAGAACGACTCCATTACTTCAAAGGACGACAACGGCCTCAACGACAGCGACCTCGACATCAACTTCATCATCCAGAAGAACCTCAAAGTTCTTCCTTCGCCTGCGTCGGAAAAAGAATCTTCAGGAGACCAATCTTCTTCGGATGAGTCTTCGTCAATCTTTTTCTCGTCGAGTTCCAAGGGTGCTGATGCCATGATATAGATCTCTCGAGCCTCTTCCCAACCTTTTGTCCAATCATTGACAAAAAGGGGGAGAATGTTGGCATCGATGGGTTAGATTTGCATCGGGGAAAGGGCTTTTTCTATTCGCATTTTGTTTCACTTGGTTTAAGTTACAATGTAACGACCCGATTCACTAAGAATCCAAGTCTCTGTTAATTCTGTGCTAGTCCTTGGATCAATAGCTAGCACACACAATACATGATGTAATATCAAGAATAAACCACATGTCATATATATTACATCGAAGATCCAGTATTACAAATAAACATACCTGCATAGCTCAAGGCTAGCTTACAAATATAATCAGCGGAAAACAATAAAAGCTTCATGGTGTCCATCAACTCCACCGGCATAGTTGAGTATAGACATCATAACCCTACATCGCATCAGTTACTCGTCGTATACAATCCTGCAACACCGAAGGTTACAGCCCGACAACGGGTCAGTACATCTCATTTGTACGGCAAGTCACACGAAAAAGTATATAGCAGACCTACATCTACATGCAAGGTGGGTCAAAGGAAAGGCTTATGGTTTAGTTTTGCAGAAAGCCGGTTTTTCCCTCACATACTACAACTAATCAAATTTTAATTTATCTTGCTAGTCCTAAGTATGGTTGAATCGAGCTACACCAATTCCAACCATCCCTTTATTAAAAGTTCCCACTCAAATTCTTATTAAGGTGAATTATCTGTCAAGACCTTCCAACAACAATAATGCCCAGTTGCTCAAAGTTGTCCGTAACCGTGGACACGGCTAATCATGATCAGTTTTTACACTCTGCAGAGGTTTGTACACTTTCCCCACTGGACTCAACCCGAAGATTGAGACATAGTCTTTCAGAAGAGGTTGCCTCCACCCTTTGGTAGCCGGTACACCTATCATATCTATATCAGCTAGCTACCAGGGCCAGGTTCCCACAACTTACTCATCTAAGCCAGAGCCCATATAGCCAGTGGTTGTACATGGAAGCTACTAGTCACACTGTCTGTCCGATCTTTTTGAGCCTGGACGACGCCCACTGAGTTCAGAGGGTAGTCACCATGACGCACCCGGTTCACCACCAAAAAAACCATTGGGTGCATTTAACCCCTGCACTGTCCTCAGACAAGGCACAGCCACCAGGATGCAACCCGCCCGTCCAGAAGTGATTTCTATTTAAGTTTGATAGTCAAGTCATTAATCCTCACATAGCTCAATGATAACTCAACCAATCCCCGTATACAAAGCAATAGCAGTATATAACAACCACGATACTAGGGAGACAATGAAATACAAGGTCAGAACATGTGGCTATCCTACTAGGTTTAAATCATAACTAATATATAATCCTACACGCATAGAGTGATAATTTGCTACATGCATAATTCAAAATATAGGTTGAGGTATGGTCAAAGTGTAACTTGCCTTTTCCATTCGGTGAAGTTCTTCGCTCTCGCGGTCCAGTCAACTCTACTCGTCACACTCCGAGAATCTATCGCAACAAAGGAACTCAAATAAGCAATCACACCATAAGGACAAAACAAAAGATCAACAAACAAACACAAAGGTTTTAGCAACAAAACAAAAAGGTTTTGAAGTGCAGAGGTGTCGATGTGCTCGAAGGTGATCGGTGGAACATGAACTAGAGAGAGTCAACAGATAAAAGATTATCGGTAAAGAGTTGTGACCATGGACATTGTGAATTCAAGGTGAATATCCCGCCCACATGAATGGTGTGTGAATCTTACCTATAACATGTCTCAAATGATCCGATATGCAAAAAGAATCACGTGAAACGGAATACTACAACACAGGTCATAGCAAGTTCAAAATTAAATTGAATTTGACTTTAAACAGATAAAACACTTGTGAATTTTTTGTGTACACATGATATAGACAGAAAGTACATGACACGAGTGACCCAACGCAAAAAGAATACCTCGATTTGGATCACGGTTTAAAAGTTGCGGCCTCGGGGATTTGAATTCGAATTTGAAATAAATTTAAATTCAAAATGTGCAAAAGTTTGAAGAGTTGATTCTATGCTAAAGTACAGGAGAACAAGAGCGTGTAGGAACAAGAATCACCGAAATCCGACTTACGGTGAAGGAGATATTGCAGCCGCGAGGTCAGGGGGTTTTCTCCCAACAGGGGCTTGTTCGCAAGTAAAGATTTTTCCAAAAAGCAATCGGGTCCCTGGGCAGTTTGACTCAGATCTGACCGGAGTTTGACTCCGGCGAGGGAAACTCCGGCGAGGTCCTCTCCTCCGGCGAGCACGGCTTCTCCGGCGAGCACGACGTGGGGCCGGCGAGGGGCGCTTGGGCCGGCGCGCAAGGGTGCGGTGGTGAGGCGCTGGCTGCTCCAAGCGGCCGGGCGGCGGAGGTCGCGGGGCGGCCGGTGACGCGGATGGCCGGCGCGGTTTCCCGTGGCGGCGGCCGGCGCGGGCTGCGGCTCGGCTCCGGTGAGCTCCAGCCGGGGCGGTCGGCGCTGGGGGCGGGGAGGTGGCCGGTGGCGGGTGGTCGGGCCGGCGCGGCGCTCCGGCGCAGAAGGTGTGGCGGCGGCGGCGTGATGGCCGGGATCCGGCGGGATCCCCGGCGGCGGCGGCGAGGTGGCGGGGCCCGGCGGCGGCGGCCCGCGGGTCCCGCTAGGGTTTCCAAATCAAAATAAAAAGAAAAGAAAAGAAATTTTCTGAAAAACTATAAATAGGCAGAGGAAAAGAAAAAAAAACCGACTCGGCCTTCAATTACGCTCGCGGGCGGATACAAGCTATTGGGCCGGCCGGCACAGTTTTTTTTCCTTTAAACCAAACTTCAAACAATTCTAGAAAAATAATTACACGTCAGAAAAATATGAAATAAAATCCTAAATTCATCAAATAATACAAAGAAATTTATTTAATGAATACATTTTCCGAAAAGGAAAATAAAAATAAAAACATTTTCTAAATAATTAATTTAAATATAAAATACTTTTCATAAATCAAATAAAGTCCAATAAATTATTTAAATATTTTTATTTGGTCAAAAGCATTGACAAACCATTTCTAAATAATAAAATATAAATTTTAAAATTGTCACACCAATAAATAATTTGGTAAAATCAAAATATCCCATTGGAATATATATTTTTGAACTCTTTTAAATATTTAATAAATCATTTCAATGAAATAAAAACTCTCTTAGCATTATAAAATCCCTAAAATAATTTTAGAGTTATTTATAAGACTCATAATAAATTTTAGAAACTTCTAAGTAATATTCTAAATATTTTCCAACTTTATTAAAAAGGGGATAAGTCATTTTATATCCTCTCAAATGAATTTCCTTGAGTTGAAAAATGTTCTGAATATTCAGAAGAATTCCAATAATGATTTAAACCATTTTCCAACTTTTTAATATGTTGAAGGAGTCATATTACCTTCTCTCATTTTGTTTTGTTGGTTTTTTTTAATAATAAATTCCAAAAACACCAATTATGAATATTAGGGAAAGTCCTTTTATTCCCTCTCATTTTAATATTCAATAAACTCCAAAAGTTTCCGATCCTAGTGAAAATCAAGCATATCAAGCAAACAATCATTATTATAATTAATTTATTAACATTCCAAAATTTAGAAAATTTGGGATGTTACAGACTACCACCCTTAAAAGGAATCTCGTTCTCGAGATTCGAGAAAGCTAGAGAGAAAAAGGTTAGGGTTTGGGTCTTCATGAGTATCCACCGATCCTCTAATGGTCCAGGGTGCTACCACCCTTAAAAGGAATACGGCTTAGTCTTGATGAGTCTTGCTCCACCGATCACATTATTCTTAGAGATTCCACCAACTCCCTTGAGGTCTTGAATCCTTAGCATAAGAGTGGTCTTCCAAATACGTTGGTCTTCAAGAAAGTTGCACCTTCGATTTCATCCTTCGAATATATCCTACGTTCCTTTGTTGCCTTGAATCCTATATCCAAAAGATGAGTCCACCAAGTACTGAACCTTCACGGCTGACAGGTCAGGCCCCAATACTAAGCAACTATCGATTTCCTCATGGTGGTCATCAAGAATACTTTTACGGGATACCTGCAGAAAATGGTCTTGGTCTATACTCACCGTATAACTTACTATTATTAACGATAATCTTATATAGGGGTCAAACATTATACCATTCTATGGTTCAGGCTTAACATTATTGCCTCTCTACTATAGTTAAGTCGCTCAAGATTTACTAACCCGCATAGCAAGAGCGAATAATAAGGGTAGTCGTCATGGGGGCCAATCCATTCCGCACCCATATCATTACCTTGTATATGGTTTAGCGAATCTCGCAATCTAACACTCGGTCATCCTCACAAGCATTGCAGAAAGTTCCTCCTGTTCATGAACTGGGTTCAGACAAATCCATAGTTCTGCAAGCTAACAAAAGATCTATCGTTTCCTCACAACTCTCAGGTTTACGCAAACTACTATAAAACGTGTACTTGTGAACTACAACTTCCTCCAGAGTTCTTCCTTCAGCAAGATTGTGCTTGCTTGTTGTAAGATCCTCGTACACGGGGTTATCCTTGAACTCAGCATTAAGTTGCATCCATCTTTATTCCCGTCTTGACATTATCATCTATTGTAGCAACTCCTTCAGCGTACGAATTTAGATGAGGGGGAATAGAATGTAGATAGCGAGGTAGAGAGAGAGATAGCGAGAGATACCCATACAAACATCACACTAGTTTTGTAAATAAGTTTTGATGTGTAGCTGTCGGTAAAACCAAGAAATAACTGCTCACAAAAACGACCTAACGATAGGAATCTTGAATCTTCCAGGTCTTTGGGTCTTCAATGACGGTAGCTTCAGTTTCCATTGTCGAAGCAATCTTCATATACGGTTGTCACTTGTCGAGTTATTCTCCCTGTTGATGTGTCTTCTTCAGTCTTGAAGCATGCTAAATAGATGAGGGGTCTAATGAAACGTCAACTTATTCTACTCGCATAGAAGAAACAAAAAGGACAACACACGACATCAATCAAATACATATTAGGGCCACAAGGTACAAGACATAACTTAACAAAACAAAACATGAAATAAAAAATCTAGTTCAACCACAGAAAAACATGCATCGATCCACATCTCCAATTAACATTAAAAGGTAACATCGTACACTTCGTGTACACCTACGAATGTTCTATTCTCCAATTGCCAAACATAAGCTTCTTCAAGTCAGCATCCTTGCTTCCACGTTCAAAACTTCTTCTCTCCCTTCAATTCTGGACACATGTTGGCGTAATGTCCCATATTCCTGCACCGGAAACACTGAATCTGGCCAATGTCCTTCATCTTCTTCCTCACGGGTGCTTCATTTAATTCTGGACACCTGTTGGCGTAATGTCCCATATTCCTGCACCGGAAACACTGAATCTGGCTAATGTCCTTCATCTTCTTCCTCATGGGTGCTTCCTTCAACTCCTGGATAACTTTCTTCATTCCTTCTTTTTGATGTTGAAACACTTGTTGTGTCAGGATGAAAAAATTACGTTGAGCGGGGTAATGATCACTTCCTTCACACATAAAACATGTGACTTGAGTAGTGGTACATTCTTCACCCCAGTGAGTTTCTTCACAATAGGGACATCCATCTTGGTGTCCTTCATAGGAGTGTCCTGTTTCTCCGCAAATTTTGCAGACACGGGGTCTCTTAAGGTTTACCGTCCTTTGCGTCGGGGTGACAAGGCGGGATCCCAACAAAATCCTTGTGAACTCCTTCCAAGTAATCTTCCTTCGTGATTCGTCAATCGCTTGGTGCATTCTCCACCAAGTAGCAGCCTCTTCTACCAAGTACTTAACTTCATAGGGGACCATGTCCTCACTTCCAACCTTGTTTATCTTCATGTGCTCCTCCATAATACGAATCCATTTCTCCACCTTCAATCTCGACATCGCCCTAGAAAAGGCGAGTCCTACTCCATACTCCATCTATTAAACCCATACGGCAAGGTTTAGGGGAAAAACTATAACACCGACAGGAAAACAAACTAGGGTAACACCAAACATATGCACTCAAACAAGAAAGAGGAAAAAACGCCTACGTTCAACAGCAACAGATAACAACAAACAATACAGTCACAAAAGTTAAAACACACAAACAACTCCTAGGGTAAGGTCATATGTGCAAGACATACGATCTCATCATGCTACGTGAAATTCGTTCATCTAACTTGACATAAAAGGTGGTGGTCTGATTCTAAGCTTCATCCTTCTCAGCTAAGCTGATCTTAAAAATTCCTCTCGTAGTGTCAAAACTTATTGATCCTCATAGGGTATTCCTTCTGGGTCTTATGGTCATAACTTCAATTGATCCACGAGGTTGATGATGTACTTCTCAAATGTCTTGTCTTCAGTGGTAGGAAACTCAGAGAGGGGTATTTATATTAAAACAAGATGAGGAGTTTTAGAAGATGAATAATAGATGATAAATACTAGTGAAGAGAGTAAGTAATCAAGGAATGATAAAATACTTTTGTTCCTATGGCTTTTCCTATCCATTTTGTAGGGTCACGACCTATAAACAACATGGGCTCTGATACCATCTTGTAATGACCCGGTCCCAAAAGGAAACAAGTCTACTGTGCCTCTGTGCTAGTCCCTGGATCAATAGCTAGCACACACAGTACATGATGTAATCTCAAGAATAAACCACATGTCATATATTACATCGAAGATCCAGTATTACAAATAAACATACCTGCATAGCTCAAGGCTAGCTTACAAATATAATTCAGCGGAAAACAATAAAAGCTTCATGGCATCCATCAACTCCACCGGCATAGTTGAGTATAGACATCGTAACCCTACATCGCATCACTTACTCGTCGTATACAATCCTGCAACACCGAAGGTTACAGCCCGACAACGGGTCAGTACATCTGATTTGTACGGCAAGTCACACGAAAAAGTATATAGCAGACCTACATCTACATGCAAGGTTGGTCAAAGGAAAGGCTTATGGTTTAGTTTTGCAGAAAGCCGGTTTTTCCCTCACATACTACAACTAATCAAATTTTAATTTATCTTGCTAGTCCTAAGTATGGTTGAATCGGGCTACACCAATTCCAACCATCCCTTTATTAAAAGTTCCCACTCAAATTCTTATTAAGGTGAATTATCTGTCAAGACCATCCAACAACGATAATGCCTAGTTGCTCAAAGTTGTCCGTAACCGTGGACATGGCTAATCATGATCAGTTTTTACACTCTGCAGAGGTTTGTACACTTTCCCCACTGGACTCAACCCGAAGATTGAGACATAGTCTTTCAGAAGAGGTTGCCTCCACCCTTTGGTAGCCGGTACACCTATCATATCTACATCAGCTAGCTACCAGAGCCAGGTTCCCACAACTTACTCATCTAAGCCAGAGCCCATATAGCCAGTGGTTGTACATGGAAGCTACTAGTCACACTATCTGTCCGATCTTTTTGAGCATGGACGGCGCCCACTGAGTTCAAAGGGTAGTCACCATGACGCACCCAGTTCACCACCAAAACAACCATTGGGTGCATTTAACCCCGGCACTGTCCTCAGACAAGGCACAGCCACCAGGATGCAACCCGCCCGTCCAGAAGTGATTTCTATTTAAGTTTGCTATTCAAGTCATTAATCCTCACATAGCTCAATGATAACTCAAACAATCCCCGTCTACAAAGCAATAGTAGTATATAACAACCACGATACGAGGGCGACAATGAAATACAAGGTAAGAACATATGGCTATCCTACTAGGTTTAAATCATAACTAATATATAATCCTACACATGCATAGAGTGATAATTTGCTACATGCATAATTCAACATATAGGTTGAGGTATGGTCAAAGTGTAACTTGCCTTTTCCATTCGGTGAAGTTCTTCGCTCTCGCGGTCCAGTCAACTCTACTCGTCACACTCCGAGAATCTATCGCAACGAAGGAACTCAAATAATCAATCACAACATAAGGACAAAACAAAAGATCAACAAACAAACAAACACAAAGGTTTTAGCAACAAAACAAAAAGGTTTTGAAGTGCAGAGTTGTCGATGTGCTCGAAGGTGATCGATGGAACGTGAACTAGAGAGAGTCAACAGATAAAATATTATCAGTAAAGAGTTGTGATCATGGACATTGTGAATTCAAGGTGAATACCCCGCCCACATGAATGGTGTATGAATCTTACCGATAACATGTCTCAAATGATCCGATATGCAAAAAGAATCACGTGAAACGGAATACTACAACACAGGTCATAGCAAGTTCAAAATTAAATTGAATTTGAATTTAAACAGATCAAGACACTTGTTAATTTTTTGTGTACACATGATATAGATAGAAATTACATGACACAAGTGACCCAACGCAAAAAGAATCACTCGATTTGGATCACGATTTAAAAGCTGCGGCCTCCGGGATTTGAATTCGAATTTGAAATAAATTCAAATTCAAAAATGTGAAAAAGTTTGAAGAGTTGATTCTATGCTAAAGTACAGGACAACACGAGCGTGTAGGAACAAGAATCACCGAAATCCGACTTACGGTGAAGGAGATATTGCAGCCGGGAGGTTAGGGGGTTTTCTGCCAACAGGGGCTTGTTCGCAAATAAAGATTTTTTGCAAAAAGCAATCGGGTCCCTGGGCAGTTTGACTCAGATCTGACCGGAGTTTGACTCCGGCGAGGTCCTCTTCTCCGGCGATCACGGCGTGGGCCGGCGAGGGGCGCTTGGGCCGACGCGCAAGGGCGCGGTAGTGAGGCGTCGGCTGCTTCAGGCGGCCGAGCGGCAGAGGTCGTGGGGCGGCCGGTGACGCGGATGGCCGGTGTGGTGGCGCGGTTTCCCGTGGAGGCAGCCGGCGCAGGCTGCGTGTAAGGCCCGATATGCGGTACTGTTCCAGATCTAGATGTTTCCATCCAGATCCGAGGACGAAGCACATACCCCGCGACATATGACAAAGCCATATGCCCCGGATTTCCAACATGATATCACAACATTACAGATACAAGGATACAACATCTCATACAATTCGGCATACAACTGCCTTAATACAATACAACAGCGGAAGATATATGTCTGAGTACAGACTACAATCAAAAGTCTACTGGCAAAGAGAAAAACATCGATCCCATAACCACACGGGTCCAGGCCCTCCGCCGGGATCCGCCTAACTAGTCGTCGTTGAGTCTCCACGTGAAACGTCGATCACCATACCTGTTGTCGATTGAGAACCCTGAAAAGAGTTTGGGGGTAGTATCATGAGTACAGAAGTACTCAGCATCCAACTGTAGTGGTCATCTGACCCAGCAAGGACTTCATCACTCGTCATTCTAGGACAACTAGTAGTTTACGGTAAGGAAGGGGTAAGTGGTGAGGTTGATGCTGCACTAGCATTTATGAAGTGGCTAACGATCTAGAGAGTAAGATAAGAAGCCAAGCATTCGATGAGGAATTGCCTCCAACAAGTCTTGCTATCAACTACTACGCAACCATAACACCTATCCTATCCTTGTCCTCCTCTTCGAATCCCGACGAAGAAGAAGCAGTCAAGGCACACACACACGTTGATCAAATTATATTAAGATTATCTCAGTTGTTGTTGTCTATGAACAAGGAGTAGGTCTCAAGTCGTCCATAGCCGTGGACACGGCTTCTCGAAAAGATTTAACCCTGCAGGGGTGTACCAACTGCCCATTATGAGGCTCCGCACGCACGCCCATCTCTCTCAGTTGCTACCCATCATAGGCAACCATTTTATGATTTGTTCCAAGAGATCCGAAACGACAGGTCCCTCTAACCATCAACGAACAAATCCGGGTGGCCCCCGGGGAGTCGACACCCAATCCAAAAGCTGGCCACGCTCTCGGATCGGACTCTTCCGTCTCAATAGGGTTCGGTTTACCGAGACACCTCACGTGAGGCCTCGGGCCCTCGCCGGTCAAAGGTGGACCAACAGGGAAACCATGTCTCCGCTGGTCCGGGTTGGTTTCAAAACTACTGGCAGCTGACCAGCACACACACGGCTTCAAATGGTAAATCAGCTTGGGCCACTACTATAAATGCTTGAAGCTAGGTAGGTAAGAAAAGGGGACCCCATAAAATCCCACACGCGGTTAGGCACGCTCAGTCTTAAAACCAATACCCGGAACTCGGATCCTAGGTGACTCGAATGGAACAAAGCGTCGGGGCGGGATAGCCTAGACCTTCCATCCTTCGTCGAATATAGTCAACATTATAATAATCATATCATCAACAACAATATAATAATGTGATATCCCAAACCAAGGAGTAACAGGGTAACATCGTAGCATCCTAAGCATGCATACTAAGCAAGGGCTGAGCAACAAGAAATAGTAACATAGCAGTACAAGGTTTGCTGGGAAGTGACATGGCTGTATCGGTTTGAAAGAGGCTGTAAACATGTGGTAGGATCAAACATCGAACCTAACCTAGACTAGCATGCAAACCGCTGGTTGAAATAGAATGGATCATAAGTAATGTATAGTCCTTGCCTGTTGATAAGTCGGGTTCCGAAGGTGTAGCGGATCGCAAGCTCGCATCGTCTCCGAAGGTACCCGCTGAAGCACACAAGACGATAAACACTGGAAAGCAATCAACAAGCAAGCATCTATTTCTATGAGGCAAACACGAGCATTCATCAACAAGAAGGCAACACAAGACATCGCACCTACCGTCGAGAGCGGTTACTAACAGTTTAAGTAGGGTATCGGTCACACACGACGAATACCGCACGTTTACGGTGGTTCAAGTTGCTTACCTACAGGTGATCAACAAAGGTTGTTAACATGGCAACTCAAGCAAGCATGGCATAGCACACAAACATGTCGAGAGGTGAAGCACAAAGTAAACTATCTATGCTAGTCAATTTAAGTGAGGCACAACCTAAACATGGCATAACACTAAGTGCCGCACGATGATTAAAAGATTTGGTACTGTTCTGTCCTAAACCACATTTTAGGTTGGTTAACAACATCAAACAATAGCATAAACACAAAGTACACGAAAAACTAATCAAGTTACATATAAAGAACACCCCAAACGGAGTTACGGTTAAAAAGATACAAGCAAAACAAGTTACGGGCACAATCTGCCAACATCACGAAGCACACTTTATAGCAATGCATAAACAGGATAATCAATGAAAACATGCTCACAAATGATATGGAACTAAAGTAGACATGACAGGGAAGGCATGGCAAAAAGAATCATGCAAATAGGCATCATAGATCAAAAGATATTAAGCATGCAACATGGCATCGCAAAGTAACAGACTTAGAGAAAAACAGAGGTGTCTGTCAACAACAGTAGCATAGCAACTTTGGAGCTCAATAACTATATGACCAGTAATGCTAACATGAAGATGCAATACATGTATTGAAAGTAGACATGATGCTTAACAATATGAAATTGGAATCACTCAATTCCGATAAACGGTCGCGACACACTCGTCGACCGAAGTTGCAACAAAAATAATAACAGCAGCACTTAACAGGAAAAAAAAGCAATTAACGGCCTGATGCCCACTTCAACGCAGAATTAAACTATCTAGACGGCATCAAACGGAAAAACTTTCTACATACGAATGCTAGAGCACGCAAAACTGAGCAACTTTCGTTTTGGAGGCACGTTCATCGGAGCTACGGATTAATCGCTAATTACGTTGCAAAACAGTTCAGCAGCAATATTTAACAGGGACTTAGAAAAAAAAAGCAGCAGGGAACAAAAAAAAGGGCGGCCTGGCCCTCACCATGGGCCGGACCATGAGGCGGCCTGGACTGGGCCGCGAAGTGGCTGGGCCTGGGTGGAGCGTGGCCCACCTGGCCATTTGCAGGCGACCGACTCGGGGCCGTTCCCGTGTGGCCGAGCGGCGGCGGCGCCGGCACCGGATTCCGGCGAGGAGGGGCGGCGGCAGGCGAGGCCAGGAACGGGGATGGGCGTGGCAGCACGCTGAAGGCGACGGGAGGCACGGATCCGCGCATGCCTTGCCGGACCGGGTCGTGGTGTGGTAGCGGGCGAGCTCTCCTAGCTCGGGCCGGCCATGGAGTCTCGGGCGGCGGCGCTACTGCCCTATGCGTCGGCGGCGACGGCGAAACCTGCGGGGAAGAGGGAGGGTCAGGGGCGGAGAGGGGAAGGCGCAACGAGGAGGAGGAGAGGTGGTCGGCGCGGCTGTTGGTCGCCGGCGGCGGCGTGGCTCGCCGGCCAGATGGAGACGGCGGCGCGGTGGCTGGCCGAGCCCAGATCTGGCCCGTGGCGGGCTGGCGGCGGCTTTAAGGGCCCTTCGGGGGCCGTTTTGATCTGGGAGGTGGCTGTCTGGGCTGGGAGGCGACGTGGCGCCATCTAGAGCGTCGAATGTCAGATCCGACGGCTCAGGAGGGGCCAGGGGCTAGGGTTTCGGGATTTTGGAGGGCTAGGGGGCTGATCTGCGAATTTGGTGAGGGGGTGGCTGCAAATTTCACTTAGGGAAACCCTAATTCGGTGTGGGAGGCTGGTGGTCTTTATATAGGCAGGATGGCTGGCCTGTTTACGCGAATGCCCTCGGTACCCCTCTCGCGCGTCCGACGATCGCGTTTGTGACCGCCGAGACTCCGTACGGACTCCGATTCCGACGAAATCTTGAACCACGCGCTCAGCGCGTCGAGCCCGTCGATCGTACCTCACTGCGGTGACATTCCGACAACAATTTTTGGTGCCCCGTAAAATAATCCGTTTATTAAATAAACGGGGTTTTTTGTTCCGTTGGTTGCGGCTGGTCTGGTGCGTTTTTCGCGACGGTGATCGGGTGGAACCCGGTGTCGCAAAGGTCGAGTGTCAGGGTGGCAAGGGTCGGTCTCCGTCCGATACGAGATAAGAGGGGGGGGGGAATAATCGTCGATCGATAAATCGGGGATGTAAACACCGCAAACAAATCAAACAATTCACACCGAAACAAAAAAATTTAATTTTTGTGAAAACTGGGCTGTTACAATACAACACCATCAACAAGGGATCTCGTCCCGAGATCCAGGACGATCCGGGGGAGAGGGGGAAGAGAAAAGAGAGAGAGTCGACGATTCTTCAACACCACCAACAAGGGACTCTGCTCCATGTCGATGTCGAGCTTCCGTCGATGTAATTTTCCGCAGAGAGACGACATCGTCGGAAAAATGAAACCATCAGTGACAAGAGGAGGAACGATAGTCAAACCTGGTCAAAGGGATAGTGCCTTTCGACGCAAGTCGTGAAAACACCGGTAAAAGGAGGGATGGCAATGGATGACCCAGATGATTCCCGAAGTCGGAGAAGCTAAAGGTACTACAGGAATGCCCACCTGAGATCGGAATTGAGACAATACGCTGCAAGCAAGGCATTGTAACGGTTCCGATACTCCACACATTCGAGATCCTAGAGTTTTGAAGGGGGTAAGGCGAGAGTAAAACAATTACGACACTTGTCCTGACCAGAGCAAAGGTAAGGAGTAAAAAGATTCCTACTCTCCGACAACTAACTTAGTAACTAAAAAATAGTTTTTTTCTAGACTCGACTTCGGCCAGAAAAGGGATACTATGGTCGGTAAGGCTCTGATACCAAGTTGTAAGGCCCGATATGCGGTACCGTTCCAGATCTAGATGTTTCCATCCAGATCCGGGGACAAAGCACATACCGGTCCCACCGCGACATATGACAAAGACATATGCCCCGGATTTCCAACATGATATCACAACATTACAGATACAAGGATACAACATCTCATACAATTCGGCATACAACTGCCTTAATACAATACAACAGCGGAAGATATATGTCTGAGTACAGACTACAATCAAAAGCCTACTGGCAAAGAGAAAAACATCGATCCCATAACCACACGGGTCCATGCCCTCCGCCGGGATCCGCTTAACTAGTCGTCGTCGAGTCTCCACGTGAAACGTCGATCACCATACCTGTTGTCGATCGAGAACCCTGAAAAGAGTTTGGGGGTAGTATCATGAGTACAGAAGTACTCAGCATCCAACTGTAGTGGTCATCTGACCCAGCAAGGACTTCATCACTCGTCATTCTAGGACAACTAGTAGTTTACGGTAAGGAAGGGGTAAGTGGTGAGGTTGCTGCCGCACTAGCATTTATGAAGTGGCGGCTAACGATCTAGGGAGTAAGATAAGAAGCCAAGCATTCGATGAGGAATCGCCTCCAACAAGTCTTGCTATCAACTACTACGCAACCATAACAGCTATCCTATCCTTGTCCTCCTCTTCGCATCCCGACGAAGAAGAAGCAGTCAAGGCACACACACACGTTGATCAAATTATATTAAGATTATCTCACTTGTTGTTGTCTATGAACAAGGAATAGGTCTCAAGTCGTCCATAACCGTGGACACGGCTTCTCAAAAAGATTTAACCCTACAGGGGTGTACCAACTACCCATTACGAGGCTCCGCACGCACGCCCATCTCTCTTAGTTGCTACCCATCACAGGCAACCATTTTATGATTTAGTTCCAAGAGATCCGAAACGACAGGTCCCTCTAACCAACAACAAACAAATCCGGGTGGCCCCCGGGGAGTCGACACCCAATCCAAAAGCTGGCCACGCTCTCGGATCGGACTCTTCCTTCTCAATAGGGTTCGGGTTACCGAGACGCCTCATGTGAGGCCTCGGGCCCTCGCCGGTCAAAGGTGGACCAACAGGAAACCCATGTCTCCGCTGGTCCGGGTTGGTTTAAAAACTACTGGCAGCTGACCAGCACACACACGGTTTCAAATGGTAAATCAGCTTGGGCCACCACTAGAAATTCTTGAAGCTAGGTAGGTAAGAAAAGGGGACCCCATAAAATCCCACACGCGGTTAGGCATGCTCAGTCTTAAAACCAATACCCGGAACTCGGATCCTAGGTGACTCAAATGGAACAAAGCGTCGGGGCGGGATAGCCTAGACCTTCCATCTTCGTCTAATATAGTCAACATTATAATAATCATATCATCAACAACAATATAATAATGTGATATCCCAAACCAAGGAGTAACAGGGTAACATCGTAGCATCCTAAGCATGCATACTAAGCAGGGGCTGAGCAACGAGCAATAGTAACATAGCAGTACAAGGTTTGCTGGGAAGTGACATGGCTGTATCGGTTTGAAAGAGGTTGTAAACATGTGGTAGGATCAAACATCAAACCTAACCTATACTAGCATGCAAACCGCTGGTTGAAATAGAATGGATCATAAGTAATGTATGGTCCTTGCCTGTTGATAAGTCGGGTTCCGAAGGTGTAGTGGATCGCAAGCTCGCATCGTCTCCGAAGGTACCCGCGAAAGCACACAAGACAATAAACACTGGAAAGCAATCAACGAGCAAGCATCTATTACTACGAGGCAAACACGAGCATTCATCAACAATAAGGCAACACGAGACATCGCACCTACCGTCGAGATCGGTTACTAACAGTTTAAGTGGGGTATCGGTCACACACGACGAATACCGCACGTTTACGGTGGTTCAAGTAGCTTAGCTACAGGTGATCAACAAAGGTTGTTAACATGGCAACTCAAGAAATCATGGCATAGCACACAAACATGTCGAGAGGTGAAGCACAAATTAAACTATCTATGCTAGTAAATTTAAGTGAGGCACAACCTAAACATGGCATAACACTAAGTGCCGCACGATGATTAAAATATTTGGTACTGCTCTGT
Source organism: Bromus sterilis (assembly GCA_950022295.1). Lineage (NCBI taxonomy): Eukaryota > Viridiplantae > Streptophyta > Magnoliopsida > Poales > Poaceae > Bromus > Bromus sterilis. Next base: position 285,448,938 of record OX465597.1, read on the forward strand.
CCTAAACCACATTTTAGGTTGGTTAACAACAGCAAACAATAGCATAAACACAAAGTACATGAAAAACTAATCAAGTTACATATAAAGAACACCCCAAACGGAGTTACGGTTAAAAAGATACAAGCAAAACAAGTTACGGGCACAATCTGCCAACATCACGAAGCACACTTTCGAGCAATGCATAAACAGGATAATCAATGCAAACATGCTCACAAATGATATGGAACTAAAGTAGACATGACAGGGAAGGCATGGCAAAAATAATCATGCAAATAGGCATCATAGATCAAAAGATATTAAGCATGCAACATGGCATCGCAAATTAACAGACTTAGAGAAAAACAGAGGTGTCTGTCAACAACAGCAGCATAGAAACTTTGGAGCTCAATAACTATATGAACAGTAATGCTAAGATGAAGATGCAATACATGTAATGAAAGTAGACATGATGCTTAATAATATGCAATTGGAATCACTAAATTCCGATAAACGGTCGCGACACACTCGTCGACCGAAGTTGCAACAAAAATAATAACAGCAGCACTTAACATGAAAAAAAAGCAATTAATGGCCTAATGCCCACTTCAACGCAGAATTAAACTATCTAGACGGCCTCAAACAGCAAAACTTTCTACATACGAACGCTAGAGCACGCAAACCTGAGCAACTTTCGTTTTGGAGGCACGTTCATCGGAGCTACGTATTAATCGCTAATTACGTTGCAAAACAAATCAGCAGCAATATTTCACATGGACTTAGAAAAAAACAGTAGGGAACAAAAAACAAAAAAAAAGGACGGCCTGGCCCTCACCATGGGCCGGCCCATGAGGCGGCCTGGACAAGGAGGCCGGACTGGGCCGCGAAGTGGCTAGGCCTGGGTGGAGCGTGGCCCACCTGGCCGTTTGGAGGCGACCGACTCGGGCCGTTCCCGTGTGGCCGAGCGGCGGCGGCGCCGGTGCCGGATTCCGGCGAGGAGGGGCGGCGGCAGGCGAGGCCAGAAACGGGGATGGGCGTGGCAGCACGCTAAAGGCGACGGGAGGCACGGATTCGCGCATGCCTTGCCGGACCGGGCCGTGGTGTGGTAGCGGCGGAGCTCTCCTAGCTCGGGTCGGCCATGGAGTCTCGGGCGGCGGCGCTACTGCCCTATGCGTCGGCGGCGACGGGGAAACCTGCGGGGAAGAGGGAGGGTCAAGGGCGGAGAGGGGAAGGCGCAACGAGGAGGAGGAGAGGTGGCCGGCGCGGCTGCTGGTCGCCGGCGGCGGCGTGGCTCGCCGGCCAGATAGAGACGGCGGCGCGGCGGCTGGCCGAGCCCAGATCCGGCCCGTGGTGGGCTGGCGGAGGCTCCAAAGGCCCTGCGGGGCCTGTTTTGATCTGGGAGGTGGCTGGCTGGGCTGGGAGGCGACGTGGCGCCATGTAGCGCGTCGGATCTCAGATCCGACGGCTCTGGAGGGGCCAGGGGCTAGGGTTTCGGGATTTTGGAGGGCTAAGGGGCTGATCTGCGAATTTGGTGAGGGGGTGGCTGCAAATTTCACTTAGGTCTTTATATAGGCAGGTTGGCTGGCCTGTTTACAAGAATGCCATCGGTACCCCTCTCGTGCGTCCGACGATCGCGTTCGTGACCGCCGAGACTCCGTACGGACTCCGATTCCGACGAAATCTCGAACCACGCGCACAGCGCGTCGAGCCCGTCGATCGTACCTCACTGCGGTGACATTCCGACAACATTTTTCGGCGCCCCGTAAAATAATCCGTTTATTAAATAAACGGGGTTTTTCGTTCCGTTGGTTGCGGCTCGTCTCGTGCGGTTTTCGCGACGGTGATCGGGTGGAACCCGGTGTCGCAAAGGTCGGCTGTCAGGGTGGCAAGGGTCGGTCTCCGTCCGATACGAGATAAGAGGGGGGGGAAATAATCGTCGGTCGATAAATCGGGGATGTAAACACCGCAAACAAATCAGACAATCAAACAATTCACACCGAAACAAAAAAATTTAATCTTTGTGAAAACTGGGCTGTTACACTGCGGCTCGGCTCCGGTGAGCTCCAGCCGGGGCGGGCGGTGCTGGGGGAGGGGAGGTGGCCGGTGGCGGGTGGCCGGGTCGGCTCGGCGCTCCGGCGCAGAAGGTGCGGCGGCGGCGACGTGATGGCCGGATCCGGCGGGATCCCCGGCGGCGGCCTGCGGGTCCCGCTAGGGTTTCCAAATCAAAATAAAAAGAAAAGAAAAGAAATTTTCTGAAAAAGTATAAATAGGCAGAGGAAAAGAAAAAAAAACAAACCGACTCGCGCTCTAATTACGCTCGCGGGCGGATACAAGCTATTGGGCCGGCCGGCACATATTTTTTTCCTTTAAACCAAACTTCAACAATTCTAGAAATATAATTACACGTCAGAAAAATATGAAATAAAATCCTAAATTCATCAAATAATAATAAGAAATTTATTTAATGAATACATTTTCCAAAAAGGATAATAAAAATAAAAAAAAATTCTAAATAATTTATTTAAATATAAAATACTTTTCATAAATCTAGTAAAGTCCAATAAATTATTTAAATATTTTTATTTGGTCAAAAGCATTGACACACCATTTCTAAATAATAGAATATAAATTTTAAAATTGTCACACCAATAAATAATTTGGTAAAATAAAAATATCCCATTGGAATATATATTTTTCAACTCTTTTAAATATTTAATAAATCATTTCTATGAAATAAAAACTCTCTTAGGATTATAAAATCCCTAAAATAATTTTAGAGTTATTTATAATACTCATAATGAATTTTAAAAACTTTAAAGTGGTATTCTAATATTTTCCAACTTTATTAAAAAGGGGATAAGTCATTTTATATCCTCTCAAATGAATTTCCTTGAGTTGAAAAATCTTCTGAATATTCAGAAGAATTCCAATAATGATTTATACCATTTTCCAACTTTTTAATATGTTGAAGGAGTCATATTACCTTCTCTCATTTTGTTTTGTTGGTTTTGTTTTAAATAATATATTCCAAAAACACCAATTATGAATATTAGGGAAAGTCCGTTTATTCCCTTTTATTTTAATATTCAATAAACTCCAAAAGTTTTAGATCCTAGTGAAAATCAAGCATATCAAGCAAACAATCATTATTATAATTAATTTATTAACATTCCAAAATTTAGAAAATTTTGGGATGTTACATACAACAAACATTTCATTCCCTTTGATTGGGTTCTAACTTAAGTTTACATTCGGTTTTATTACTCCTGTGCTACACTTAAGTTTAATAACCCTTTGCTCGCAAGTATTGCTTCGTATCCTCTATCTTGCAGGTGGTTATTATTTTCTAAGTCACAGGTCATTGGAAGCAATTGCACGTATATCTGGATATCCATCTTTAAATGCAATTGTCTTCACTAAGATATTTGTTTTGCTCTCCACCGAAGAAATATCTCTCAAGCATTAACTTCGATTATATAAATCTTCGATGGTTGCATTCAGGGGGAGTCAAAAACTTCATATCTTAGAGTTTGTCCCATCACTTCACAAAAACTTCAAGGAAGGGGGAGATTGTAAGAGCAAAGTTTTATCGATGCCTGTTTTTTTGATGCCTGTTTTGTCAACAATAGTCCAAAAAAGGGGGAGATTGTAAGAGCAAAGTTTTGCCCCCATGTGTTTTGGATATTGTTGGACAAAGCAGTAGAGGAACTAACAATGTTTTCTAGTGTAAACAGTTGATTAGGTTCCTGAAGGACAAGCTTAGTGATAAAGCTTCAAGGAAGGTTTTCAAGTTATCGAAGAATTACCCCTTGAGCGGATGTCCTGAAGCACAACTCATCGAAGGAAATGACCCCCCAAAATGAAGATGTCCTGAAGCACAACTCATCGAAGGAAATGAAGAAGACAGTGCAAGACTTAATTGTTTTTGTGTAGTTCTTTTTCTGTTCTTTGAGTCATAGGACAAACCGTACTATCAAGAGGGTATTTAGTGTGTGGACACCGAAGTTATTGAGAAAATGCTCAGATCAAATCTAAACCAAGTGAGAAGCCAGAGTGAAGAAATCTCATGTGCACGGAGTTAAGTTTCGGTAGCAAAGACTTCGTTCTTTGACTTCCGAAGCAGAACTAAGTCCGTGAGTCAGATTTACTTGTTCCGCAAGTAAAGTTGTGCAGTACTGACAAATCCGACCATTGTGGACACGCGGCAAGCTGTCGCTTCGGGTCAAATCGATCATTTCGCACCTCGGGTTCGCCAACTATAAATACGCCGCCCCTCCTCCTTTTGCGGGCGGCTGCTCTGAGAATATTCCTGAGAGAGATTGAAGAGGGCACCCCAAGAACGCCACCGAAGCAAAACCCAAAACCCAGAACACCGAAGCCTAATTCCCATTGATCTGAGTAGATTCGAGATGACTTAGGTGAAAGCTTGCTAGCCTTTTTATCTTAGAGAAATGAAATTCTCCTAGACGGTTAGAGTGTCGACTTCAGAGAGTGAAGAGTAATTGTCGCCTCAAAGATCAAGTTTATCAATGGTTTCGGAGATTCCCTTGATAATCTACCCCGAGTCAAAACTGACCAAGCTCAAGGAGATTGGTGTAGTGGAGCAACGGACGGAGAGAGATTTGCTCCAGGTGTTCAATCACCAGTCCCTTCAACCAGACGTAGCGCTTTGCAGAGTGTGAACTGGTCGAACAAACATCGCCGAGTCACCAGTTCGTTTTACTTCAGCACTTAAATTCCGCATTACATTTGTTTCCCAGTTGTTCTTCAATCTGTTTTGATTCGCTGCATTTAGCTTCGCTAGTAGTTTTGCTTCCCTATTACTTGTTTCTTTTTTCCTCCTCTGCTATGTTTATGATTCACTTCAATGCTTCACTCGAAAATTTGAAGTGATCATTCACCCCCTCCCCCTCTGATCACATACTTGGACTTTCACACCGCCTCGTTGCACTAAACTGACATTGTTTACATTGTTACGCACAGAATTGAGAACATCGAAACCCGCCTGATAAAAATCCATTTATTACATAAATGGGGTTTTCGTTCCGATGGCGATGGTTGGTCTTATGCCGGAAGTTGCGACGGTGATCGGGTGAAGCCCAGTGTCGCAAAAGGTAGTGTGCCATGGTGGAAGGGTTCGGTCACGCATGCCGGTACGTGAAGGAGGGAAAATATATTCACCAATTAATAAATTAGCGAAGAAAATACTACAAACAATTATAACAATCAACAAAATAAAGCAACAAGCAAAAAAATTAATGAGGGAGGAAATTCCGGGTTGTTACAATACAACACCACCAACAAGGGATCTCGTCCCGAGATCCAGGACGATCCGGGGGAGAGGGAAGAGAGACGACGTTCTCAACACTACCAACAAGGGGCTATGATCCATTTCGAACGACGATCTTCCATTGAGAAACTTTCCGCAGGGAGACGGTAACATCGGAAAACGAAACCATCAGGTGTCAAAGGGAGAACGACAGTGAGAACCGGTTCAAAGGATAGTGTTCCCACTCAAGATCGTGAAGACACTAGGAAAGAGGATGGAGGGCAAGTAATGACCATGATGTACAGCAGAGTCGGAGAAACTAAAGGTACTACAGGAATTCCCAAACCAGAGTTCGGAATCGAGACAATACTCTGCATGCAAGGCATTGTAGCGATTACGAAACTCCACACACTTGATATCCTAAAGTTTGAATGGGGGATATGGAAAGAATAAAACACTTACGTCACTTGTCTTGACCAGAGCAAGGGTAAGGATGAAAAAGAATCCTACTCTCCGACAACTAACTTGGTAACTACAAAATAGTTTTTGTCTAGACTCGACTTAGGCCAGAGAAGGGATCCTACAGTCTATAAGGCTCTCATACCAAGTTGTAAGACCCGATATGCGGTACTGTTTCAGATCTGGACGTTTCCGTACAAACCCGAGGATGAAGCACATATCGGACCCACCGCGACATATGACGAAGCCATATGTCTCGGATTTCAACATGATATCACAACATTACAGCTACAAGGATACAACATCTCATAAAATCGGCATACAACTGCCTTAATACAATACAACAGCGGAAGGTACGTGTCTGAGTACAGACTACAATCAAATGTCTAATCGGAAAGAGAAAATACATCGCTCCCATAACCACACGATTCCAGGCTCTCCGTCGGGATTTTCCTAAGTAGTCGTCTTCGAGTCTCCACGAAGGCGTCCGGAAGGAAGGGCATCAGGCTCATCTGTAGTCCAAGATCGTTCGCATAGAGTACATAAAAGAGAGAAGAAGGGAGTGAGGTATATCAACAAGTCAGATAACTAATTTCTCGCGGTAAGATGGGGGTAGTGGTTGAGGTTGCAGCCGCACTAGCAATATATGAAGTGGCTAACGATCTATTTAGAGTAAGATGAGAACCAAGCATTCGATGAGGAATCGCCTCCAACAAGTCTACTATCCACCTACTTCCGCGGTCATAACACCTGTCCTATCCTTGTCCTCCTCTTTCATCACCCGATGAAGAAGAAGCAGTAAAGGCACACACACGTTGATCAAGTTTTAGTTATGATTCAGTTGATGTTATCTATGAACAAGGAGTAGATTTCAAGTCGTCCATAACCGTGGACACGGCTTCTCAAAAATATTTAAGCCTGCAGGGGTGTACCAACTTCCCATTACAAGGCTCCGCACGCACGCCCATCTCTCTCAGTTGCTACCCATCACATGCAACAATTTTATGATTTAGTTCCTAGAGACCCGAAACGACAGGTCCCTCTAATTAACAACGCACAAATCTGGGTGCCCCCCGGGGAGTCGACACCCAATCCAAGAGTCGGCCGCGCCCTCGGATCGGACTCTTCCGTGTGGCTAAGGTCGGGGTTAGCCTCACCTGAACTCAGGGGCTTCCCTAGCTCACCAGTGTGTACTGATGGTACGAATTCTCGTCCCCTCGTTGGTACCCAAAGTGGAAGGTTGAGATGTAGACAGCAGCAAGTTTCCCTTAGCGAAGATGCTAAGGTTGAATGTCGAACCAATAGGACTCCAACAGATACAAGAAGGTGGTGAAGTGAATAATGGCTTCGTTCACAACTCAAGGTTGCTTACTTTACCTGGACCTGCACACACAGCAAATAACTTTGCTTCCCAACGAGTACAGAGGAGTTTTCAATTCCTCTGGCCTTGTTGTTTACAACGGATAAGATGCACGGGATAATAATGATAGTGATAGCAACTGAAAAGTAAATAAAGTAGTAAATTGATAGTGGGTGTAAACAGTATTGGAAATATGGACTGGGGTCCTATGATGTTCACTAGTGATGTATCTCTCCCAAAAGACGATAAAATAGCCATGCGAGGTAAACAAATTACAGCTGGGCAATTGACAGGATTATGTGCGCAAACCAATGCTAATTATGCTATAAAGAAAGGAAGAGCCTCAAAAGCATGGGCGGTACGCCAAGACAAGTAGACCAAAATCCATCTGCATCTACCTACTAACCATCCACCTTGAGATATCTATCCAGAACATCTCGCTGGTATTAAGTTGCGAATCCCACCCAAAGTGTAAACTCAAAGCAACGAACAACTGCATTAAAGAACTTTGCGTAAAGTAAACAATCCTTGCACCCGCAAGTACAAGCACCGTTGTTTTCCCCCTTGTGGAAACATCACATCCCCTAGACTCATGTTTCTATCACTCAAGCTAGTCATCGGGGGGCATGAACCCACAATCATGCATAACGCTCCCTCTTGGAGTCACTACCAACTACTTGGCCAAAGCAATAAACAGCAACGGAGAACATGCAAGAATTACTCTAGAACATAAATATAAAAGATGAGAATCAAATATATTACTCAAAACACAATATGAACATAATCTCATAATCCATCGGATCCCAGCAAACTCAGCATAGCAACAGCAGAAATATTACATATGTGCCTCGATCATGTAGGGCAGCTCACGAGGTCTAATCCATGAAGAACAAAGAGGGGAGGAGAACATCACATAGCTACTAATCATAGACCCATGGTCCAAGGTGGACTACTCACGGTTCATCCGGGAAACATCCATGGTGGTGGAGAAGCTCCTGGAGGTGGTTCATCCCTCCGGCAGGGTGCCAGGAAGAGGTCTTCTGGTGCTCCCGATCTTGGAAGCGCGGCGGCGGCGGAACAGAGGAGAGATCGCGAAAAAGGGTTCCCTTCACGGGGGTTTCACGTCACGAGGAATAAATAGGCGAAGGGGGGCAGCCAAGGGGGCCACCAGGGGTCCAGGCGGCCCCCTGGCGCGGCCCCACCCTAGGGCGCGCCGGGAGGGCGCCTGGGGCCCTAGTGGGTCCCCTCTGCCCCCCCCTCGGTGATTCCCGAAGCTTCTTCTGCGCTGATTTTTTATTGGATTTCCCCGAATTTTTGGAGCACTTTTAATATGGGGGAAACCTGAAATAGAAAAATAGCAGAAAACAGGAACTGGCACTAGTGTGCACTGAGTTAATAGGTTAGTCCAAATATGATCAAAAGTGTATGGAAGTTCATCAATATCATAGCAATATCACACAAAAGAGGCATGGAGCAAGAAGAAATTATAGATACGTTTTGGACGTATCAACATCCCGAAGCATAATTCCTGCTCGTCCTTGAGTAGGTAAATGATAAAAGCATAATTTCTTTGGTGAAATGCTAACAACCATATAAGAACTTTTAAGTAAAGCAATAAAGGCATGTAATTCAATTCAAGTCATAACAAGCAAGAGTCTGTATTTAGCATTGAAACAAGCAACAAAAGAACATAAAGGTGCATGAGCTCTCGCTGTCAGTGACTCGAATGTCTCCAAATGGTGTTTGCGTGCAATAAAGGGGATAGGGATATACGAGAAAAAGTATTTTTTTGTTGAGAACTCAATATACTAAAGTTTGACACTTGGTCTTCTTTGGAATCTTATCTTGACTCATCCCCAGACCACTAGCTAGGTACAAGTCAAAATGATCCACTCCTTTTCGACATTTTGAGCACTCGTGCAATGGATGAGCGTAAGCAAGAAAGTTGACACTTAGGATGGCAAAGAGAGAATATGGTGGAGGAGGAAGACAAAAAGGTGTGAAAGGATCACATCAATGAGGACAATCATAGGCGAGAGAAAGTCAAATGATAGATATGATGTGAGGAGTAGGGATTGCCATGCAACGGATGCACATATGAGCTAAGGTAAGCTCTCCAATGGAACTAGTGGGCGTGCATCCAACTTGCTTGCTCAAGAAGACCTAGAGCTCATTTGAGGAGGCTCATTATTGGAATATACAAGCGAAGTTCTATAGTGGGAAGTTCCCCACGTAGATATATGCATGAATGATAATCTATATGGAGTACAAGATATAAGAGGGAGTATGAGTGTGGCTCTCTCAAAAGGAATAGTAGTGTGCCCCCTTCTCTCTTTTTATTTCTTTTTCTCTTTTTTCTATTTTTTTATTTTTTTGGTGGCCTCAATGGCTCTTTCTATTTCTCTCATTTGTCCTCTTTGGGATCTTTTAATTTTTCCACTTTGGGATCTTTTCCTCACTTTAGGGGAAACACTCTATATATTACAAAAAGTATAGAAGATCTTTCACACTTTACAAAAGTACACAAATCATAAAGAAGATGTAACTATCATGATGTATGCAAATGTATGCCTCTGCCAGTGTAGCAGGATATGCAATGATACTAGCGCGTCATGTAGCAATGATTAGGGCAAGGCCCAACTAGCATGCGGCTCATCGATCAAGAAATTAGCATGTATGACATGAAGATCAAGTCATGAGAAGATGGATGTTGCAAGGCAATATATCTCGGAAAGGCTATGGAAATGCCTTGGTAGGTAGGTATGGTGGCTGTTTTTAGGAAGGATATAAGGAGGTTTATGATGACAGAGCGTATCATGCCAAGTGTTTGGATGTACCGGCGAAGGTGTACGCCAACTCTCAGAGTGAGAAGAAAGCAATGCACGGCACAGGAGAGGCTAGAAAAGTATGGGAAGGTGGAAGTGTCAACTTTCGAATACTCGCATTAGTCCGAAGAACTCATGCACTTATTATCGGTAACTCTCAATCTAATAAGGAGGTTTCACAAAGAGACAATTACCCCGAGAAGGAGTGTATGGGGGTTTGGTTATCCTTGCGCATCCTTGTCTTATGGTACGTGAGTGTACTCTAATATTCGACCCCTCAGAAGAGTAGTGATCCATCTAGTAGCTAAAGTTCTCAACTAATTTTGTAAGTTTTGAAAATAAACATGGATTTCCCAAAATACGACATCTATCCCTAATAGGATAAAGCTCTTGACACCAAAAGTCCAAATATTACTCAAAACAATACCTCAAAACTATTGCAAGTTACTACTAAAAAAGAATAGCAACCTTAATTACCTACTTCAAGTCAAGACAAAAAACTCAGTGCAACAGGCAAACTCTCTAAACAAGATAAACATGAAAACTCAAGAGATTTCCAGCAACAAACTAAACAAAAGCTCTTTAAAAAGATAATCATGAAAACTAAGAGCTAAAGATTGCAATAGCTATGAAAAAGATAAAGAACACACACAGCAAAGATAAGCATGAGAAAATCATATGTTGTGTTCTAGATTTTGGAAGTGGAGTGTGTTTCTGTCCCACACAAAGAAAGTTGGGTTCTAACTTGTTATGAACAGCAAGAAAAGATAAAGAAAACTAAAAATAAAACCTAAGAGCGAGACGCTCCAACATAGCACATAATGCATGAAGTGATAAAAATATAGTGAAACGAGAGACGACCTGATAATTGTTGATGAAGAAGGGGATGCACGGGGGCATCCCCAAGCTTAGACGCTTGAGTCTCCTTGAATATTTATTGGGGATGCATGGGGGCATCCCCAAGCTTGAGCGCTTGACACTCCTGAATCTTCTTTCATCATCTTCCCTCGCACACTTGAAAACTCCCTTCATACATAACTCATTATAATCTGATTAGCGAGGTTAGTAGCCATAATAAAATAATTTTTTCTCTACTGGAAATAAGGATATTCTTGAAGCACTACTGTTTCTAAAGATTTCCAAAAAGTTTTTGCAAAGCAAAAGCAAGCTTAAGGTTCGCAAAATAAAGGAAAGGCAAAACAGGACAGAATCTGTGAAAAACAGACCAGCAGGTAGTAAAGAATTATTTAGGGATACTTCTGCAACTCAAATCAAAAAACTCAGAATATACGAAAATTCCATAATTGTATAGAGCACGCTGTGTAAAAATTTCAGCTCAAAAATATGAACTGGGATTTTTCTGTGGTTTTTCTAGTCACGAGGACAGAATCTGTTTTCTGGACAGCATGTCACAACTTTCACTTCCCTTGTCATATGAGGCTATAAATGGCACAAATCTTGAAAAGTAAAGATACAATGATGTTGCTACAGTATTAAAAATCAGCAATACCACTAAAAACAGAATAAAAACAAAAAGGAAATCCTAAATTCGTTGCGGGCTGCCTCCCGAAAGCGCTTCTTTAAAGCCATTAGCTAGGCTTAATGCAAATAGATCAAGTCATTTCAAGAAAATAACTAGCCTGTGTGACGGACTCAAAAGGCAACTTGATCTTTTTCCTTGGAAAGTGTTCCATCCCTTTTTTGAGAGGGAATTGGAATTTCATAATCCCTTCTTTAATATCAATAATAGCACCCACGGTGTGAAGAAAAGGATGTCCCAAAATAATTGGACAAGAAGGTTCACATTCAATGTCCATGATAGTAAAATCAACGGGAACATAATTGTCATTGACAATTATAAGAACATCATCGATATTCCCCAAAGGTTTATTTACGGAAGAATCGACAAGACGAACACCAAAAGAACAAGATCAAAAGGTTTCAATTCAAATATATCATACATTCTTTTGGGCATAACGGAGGTACTAGCTCCAACATCACCTAAAGCATAGCAAGAAAAATTATTCAACTTAATTTTAATCATAGGATCCCAACCATCTTCTATCTTTCTAGGTACGGAGGCTTCTACCCTAAGCTTCTCCTCCCTAGCTTTGATGAGAGCATTAGTGATATGCTCCGTGAAGGCGAGATTAAGTCTGCTAGTGTGGGGGTCTCTAGACATCTTGTGAAGGAAACGAATAACTTCAGAAAGGGTGCAATTATCAAAAACAAGGTCACTACTATCAAGTATAGTGGTAGTGGTGTCCTTTAGTCTCACTTGTTTGGTAGCTTCTATAGTCATAGGAATTTCTTCTTCTACGGTTGAGGTCATAGCATCACCATTAATAGGTCCTATGGGACTAGGGGTGCATTGGGTGCTAAGAGTTTGGATATCCTCAACCACTTGGATAGTAGCAACGGTATGGTGTGTAGGAAAGCTCTTAATTCTATCTTCTTCCTCCTTTTCTCTAGCCCATCTCTCTTTGAGTTTATCCATCATCCTAATGTTTTCATTAATTTGTGCTTGGATAGCATTCATAGGAGTGACCTTCCTCTCCTCAAGAGGAGAAGTTCTAATTTTAAGCAATTCTACTTCATGGGCTAAATTTTCTACCTTCGACGAGAGGTTATCTAATTTGTCAAGTTTTTCCTCTACACTCTTGTTGAAGGCTCTTTGGGTAGTGATAAAGTCTTTAAGCACACTCTCTAATTCAGAAGTGGAGTTTTTGGTGCTAGGATAAGTGTTGTTGTTCCCATAGTTGTTGGAGGGGAACGGTCTAGGGTTGCTACCAAAATTACTCCTATAAGCATTGTTGTTAAAGTTGTTTCTAGAGATAAAGTTCACATCTACTTGATCTTGAGCAATCAAAGAATTTAAAGGAACATCATGAGGATCAATAGGGTTTCCTTGGTAAGTAGATACATAATCAAGTCAACTTTTTCATTTAGGGAGGAGATCTCCTCGACAGAGTTTACCTTCCTACCTGTTGGAGCTCTTTCGGTGTGCCATTGGGAATAATTGGACATCATCTCATCGAGAAGTTTTGTGGCAGCACCAAGTGTAGTTGACATAAAGGTTCCTCCCGCGGCCGAATCTAGCAGGTTCCGCGAGGTAAAGTTCAAGCCTGCATAGAAAGTTTGGATAACCATCCAAGTAGTCAAACCATGCGTAGGGCAATTCTTAACAAGAGATTTCATGTGTTCCCAAGCTTGGTCAACGTGTTCATTATCCAATTGCTTAAAATTCATAATGTAGCTCCTCAATTGGATAATCTTAGCAGGGGGTAGTACTTCCCAATAAAAGCATCCTTGCACTTGTCCCAAGAATCTATGTTATTCCTAGGCAAGGATTGAAACCAGATTTTAGCTCCATCTCTCAAGGAGAAAGGAAAAAGCTTAAGCTTAACAATACCACCCTCTACTTCTTTGTACTTTTGCATATCACAAAGCTCAATAAAATTATTTAAGTGCAAAGCAGCATCATCTCTCTCCGGAGAATTGATCTTTCATAACAAGGTTCAGCAAAGCAGGTTTAATCTCATAGGAAGGTGCTGAAGTAGCAGGTGTAGCAATAGGAGTGCAGATAAAGTCACTGTTGTTGTGACTAGTGAAGTCACACAACTTGGTGTTCTCGGAGGAACCCATAGTAGCAGCAAGCAAGATAACTAATTTTTTATTTTTGATAAAGAAAACTAAATCAAAAACTGAAAGGTAAACTAACAAGACTAAAAAGCAAGGATAAAAGATAGTGTGCAACTCCCCTATATTGAAGAGTGGAGTCCTCGGCAACGGCGCCAGAAATTATTTTTGATGGTACGAATTCTCGTCCCCTTGTTGGTTACCCAAAGTGGAAGGTTGAGATGTAGACAGCAGCAACATTCCCTTAGCGAAGATGCTAAGGTTGAATGTCGAACCAATAGGACTCCAACAGATACAAGAAGGTGGTGAAGTGAACAATGGCGTCGTTCACAACTCAAGGTTGCTTAACTTACCTGGACCTGCACACACAGCAAATAACTTTGCTTCCCAATGAGTACAGAGGAGTTGTCAATTCCTATGGCCTTGGTTTTTACAAAGGATAAAACACACGGGATAATAATGATAGTGATAGCAACTGAAAAGTAAATAAAGTAGTAAATTGATAGTGGGTGTAAACAGTATTGGAAATATGGACCGGGGTCCTATGATGTTCACTAGTGATGTCTCTCTACCAAAAGACGATAAAATAGCCATGCGAGGTAAAAACATTACAGCTGGGCAAATGACAGGATTATGTGCGCAAACCAATGCTAATTATGCTATAAAAAGGAAGAGCCTCAAAAGCATCGGCGGTACGCCAAGACAAGTAGACCGAAATCCATCTGCATCTACCTACTAATCATCCACCTTGAGATATATATCCAGAACATCTCGCTGGTATTAAGTTGCGAATCCCACCCAAAGTGTAAACTCAAAGCAACGGAAAACTGCATTAAAGAACTTTTCGTAAAGTAAACAATCCTTGCACCCGCAAGTACAAGCACCGTTGTTTTCCCCCTTGTGGAAACAGCACATCCCCTAGACTCATGTTTCTGTCACTCAAGCTAGTCATCGTGGGGCATGAACCCACAATCATGCATAACGCTCCCTCTTGGAGTCACTGCCTACTACTTGGACAAAGCAATAAACAGCAACGAAGAACATGCAAGAATTACTCTAGAACATAAATATAAAAGAGGAGAATCAAATATATTACTCAAAACACAATCTGAACATAATCGCATAATCCATCGGATCCCAGCAAACTCAGCATAGCAACAAGAGAAATATTACATATGTGCCTCGATCATGTAGGGCAGCTCACGAGGTCTAATCCATTAAGAACAAAGAGAGGAGGAGAACATCACATAGATACTGATCATAGACCCATGGTCCAAGGTGGACTACTCATGGTTCATCCGGGAAGCATCCATGGTGGTGGAGAAGCTCCCGGAGGTGGTTCCGCCCTCCGGCAGGGTGCCGGGAATAGGTCTTCTGGTGCTCTCGATCTTGGAAGCGCGGCGGCGGCGGAACAGAGGAGAGATCGCGAAAAAGGGTTCCCGTCACGGGACTTTCACGTCAAGAGGAATAAATAGGCAAAGGGGGACAGCCAGGGGGGCACCAGGGCTCCAGGTGGCCCCCTGGCGCGGCCCCACCCTAGGGCGCGCCGGGAGGGCGCCTGGGGCACTGGTGGGTCCCCTCTGCCCCCCCCCCCCTCGGTGATTCCCAAAGCTTCTTCTGCGCTGATTTCTTATTGGATTTTTCCCGAATTTTTGGAGCACTTTTAATATGGGGAAACCTGAAATAGAAAAATAGAAGAAAATAGGAACTGGCACTAGGGTGCACTGAGTTAATAGGTTAGTCCAAATGTGATCAAAAGTGTATGGAAGTTCATCAATATCATAGCAATATCACACAAAAGAGGCATGGAGCAAGCAGAAATTATAGATACGTTTTGGACGTATCATGGACCAACAGAGGAACTCTGTCTCCGATAGCCCAAGTTGTTTAAAATCTGCTAGGGGATCCAACCTTGCACACACACGAGGTTTCAAATGGTAAATCAGATCGGGCCACCACTAGAAATGTTTGGAGGTAGGTAGGTAAGAAAATGGGAACCCATAGTATCCAACACATGGTTAGGCACGCTTGTCAGGAGACACAATACCCGGAACTCGGGTCCTAGGTGACTCGAATGGAACAAAGCATCGGGGCGGGATAGCTTAGACCTTCCATCCTTCATGATTATAGTCAACATTATAATAATCACATCATCCACAATAATATAATAGTGTGATAGCCCAATCCAAGGAAGTAACAGAGGAACAGTTGTAGCATTCTAAGAATGCATACTAAGCAGTGATTAAGCAATCTAGATACATGGCCAAACAAAGGTTTGTTGGTATGTGGAGGACATGGCTATTTGGTTTTATTGGAGACGCACAAATATGAGGTGGTAGGATCAAGCAATCGTTCTATCCTATATCTAGGCAAGCGAGCTGAAAGTTATAAGCATGATATATGCCCCCTTACCTGTTGAGAAGATGATTCCGAAGGTGTAGTCGATCGCAAGCTCGCATCGTCTCCGAGAGTAACTGCGGGAGCACACAAGAAGGAAACACTAGAAAGGCAATCGACGAGCAAGCATCTATTACTACAAATCAATCACCAGCAAGCAACATTAAGAAGGCAACACGAGACAACGCACTACGGTATCGCATCTATCGTCGAGAGAGGTTACTAACAGGTTAAGTGAAGTATCAGTCACACACGACGATACTGCATGTTTACAATGGTTCAAGTTGTTTAGCTACTACAACATTAGCAAAGGTTGTTAACATGCTATCTCACTGAAGCATGGCATATCAAACAATCACGGCAAGAGGTGAAGCATAAAGTAAGCTATCTATGCTAGTCAATTTAAGAGAGGCAAATCCTAAACATGGCATATCACTAAGTACCCCCATGATAATTTAAGAATTTGGTACTGTTCTACCCTAAACCATATTTTAGATTGGTTAACAACAACAAGCAATAGCACAATCATAATCTATACAAAATTCTAGTCAAGTCACATGTAAACAACATTTTTATTGGAGCAACGGTTGAAAAGTTACGGCCTATTACATTTTACAGTGGCATGGCATTCAAATAGCAGGTAAACAACATGTAAACAAACTCAAACATGGGTAAAGAGCACATTTTATTAAACTACACGAAAAACTAAGCAAGTTACATGTAGAACACGTCATAATCCAAGCTACCATTCACAAGATACAAGCGTCGGCAAATCCTATGTTTTTTTGTAATTTAATTAATGGACAGAAAATAACTAAACGTTGACTTGGCCGAATACAAGATACTGGGCCTAACAGGGGCGCTGCTCAACTATCCATCGCATAGGACGTCATAGCAACAGATCTATTGGGCCAAAGCCCAGCGTTGTAGAGAGAAAAAAGTGAAGGACGAGCTCACCATGTGGGCCAAGGCCCATCTACTGGGGGTGCGGGATAGTGGGGCTACGCCCAAGGCGAGAGGAGGCGCGAGGCCGAGGGTGTCATGGGCTGGGTCGCGGGGTGCGCTAGAGAGTCGTGCCGCCGGCCCGCACGAGCGGGGCGTGCTCTCTCTCCTCGTCCCGGTCGGGACGTTCATGGCGGCGGCAGGCAGGGTCTCCCCATCGCGCACTCCGTTGAGGAAGGCGGGGGCACGGGCAGGGGAGGTGTAACAGCCCGGGATTTTCACCCAAATTAAAAAATTTGTTTGTTGCTTTATTTTATTGCTTGCTAGAATTGTTTGCAGTGTTTGCTTCACCGAATTATTTATCGGTGAATATTTCCCCCCTATTTATCATATCGGATGCGGGACCAAACCTTTTTCCCAAACGACACACGACCTTTGCGACACCGGGTTCACCCGAGCACCGTCGCAGTTTCAAGCACAAGACCAGCCATCGCCATCGGAAGGAAAAACCTCGTTTAATAATTAAATGGGTTATTTTATTGGGCACCGTAAAATATTCTCGGAATGTAATCGAAGTGAGGTAGAATTGACGGGCTCGCCGTGCTGAGCGCGTGGTTCGAGATTTCGTCCGAATCGGAGGTCGTATGCACTCTCGGTGGTCAAAAACGTGGAGTATCGGACGCGCGAGATAGAACCCAAGGGTGTTTGCGTAAACTTACCAGCCAGACCACCTATATAAAGACCACCACTCCCCCTAGCCCTTCTAGGGTTTCCCTATCCTAGAAATTGTACCCACCCTCCTCCACTTTTCCCAAATTCTGCCCCCTAGCCATCCAAATCCGAAACCCTAGCTCTCCCTCTGAACTGGACCGTCAGATCTGAGATCCAACGGTCCAGATTGCGTCCCCAGCCTCCCACGACAGCACAGCCATACCCGGGGCCCGCAGGGCTCCAACCGTCGCTGCCAGGCCCACCAAGGCCCATTTGGGCGCCGCCCGACGCCCGAGCCGCCTCCCGCCTCCGACCAACTCGCGCTCGCCGGCGAGCAACCCAGCCATTGTGGCCCTCTCCTCTTCCCAGCACCTCCTCCTCTCGCTCACCTCCCTCACCTCCCTCTTCTCCCTCCGCTGCAGGACGTCGGGCCGCTGTCCACCACCGTGCGCCATGGCCGGCGCCGCCATGGGCATCCCGAGCTCGGTGGACAAGCTCGAGGTGGCTGAGCCACCCCGTCCCGCGGCCGGATCCGCCACCGATCCGGTGCCTCTGCGCCCCCACGGCGTCCTTGTCCACCGCCCAGCACGCCGGCCTCCTCCTGCGCTACTCCGGCGAGCCAGGGAGCCGCCGCCGCCGCGTGGTCTTCGGGAGGAGCCCGACCGGCGCATCCAACTGCCTCCGCCTGGTGGGCCGGCGTGCCCACCAAGGCCCACCACCCGAGCCCGCCTGCCAAACCTAGGCCGCCAGCCTCCAGCGCCCTGGCCAGTTGGGCTCAGCCCGTCAGGGGGGAGAGCCCCTTTTCTCTTTTTTTTCTTTTTTTTCTTTCCTGCCTGTAATTTTTTCTAAGTTCTAGGTAGACTACTGTCGATTCAGTTTCGCGCAAAGAATTGCGATCAAACCGTAGCCCGGATCACGATCCGCCCAAAAGGAAAAATTGTTGCATGTGATGTGCTCCAACTTTCATCTTTTGTGAGTTGTTTGACTTGAGGTTGTTTAGATGTGGTTATTGTGTGTTGAACAGGGCTTTCCGTCGTTAATTGCTGCTAAACTGCTGAAACTGTTATTTTGTGTCAACTTCGGGTGACGGTTGCGTCGCAACCGTTCATTGGAATTGAGTGATTCTTGTTGCACACTCTTAAGCATCATGTATACTTGAGTTATATACTTTTAGATGTCATGTTGGCCTGCTGCATGTTGATTGTACCATCACCCAAAGTAGCTACCTGTTAACTTTGTGTTGCTGTTTGCGAAACATTGAAACTTTTTTGCCTTGTATCTTTTTAACCATTCGTCATATTGAGCATTGCAATATGTAATTTTGATCTATGCCATGTCTACTTCCATTATATGTGTTGCATGGTCATGTTTACATTCCTGGTCATAGTTATATTCAGCTCCAAAGTTGTTATCCCGCTGTTTTTGACAGCCACCTATGTTTTTCACTAAGTCCGTAACTTTCCGAAGCCGTCTTGCACGCTTAACATCTTTTGATCTGTGATGCATATGACCTTGATTCTTGTTTGTACCTGATCACCATCATTTCTAATTCATGACCATATATTGCTATGTCATGTTACTGCATTTGTGCATATAGTTTTACCCCTGTTTATACAGCTTGCTAATAACAGTTTTTGCCCTGTTTACCTGTTTTTCACTAAGTCCTTGACCAGTAATGTTTTATAGCTTTTTGTGTTGCTTATAACTAGTGAACCATGATGCCTATTTCCATGGTTCATTTTGCCATACCTTGCCTTCCATGTCTAATTTAGTTTCATGTCATTTTTGTGCATGTTTACAACTTTATCCTTGTTTATTTGTTGCTCTAAAGTGTGCTACCTGATGTTGGCAGATTATGCCCGTAACTTGTATTGCTTGTATCTTTTTAACGGTAACTCCGTTTGGAGTGTTCTTTACATGTAACTTGATTAGAATTTCATGTAATTTGTGTTTATTCTAGTGTTTGCTATTGTTAACCAACCTAAAATATGGTTTAGGGTGGAACGGTACCAAATGCTTTAATCATCGTGGGGCACTTAGTGGAATGACATGTTTAGGTTGTGCCTCACTTAAATTGACTAGCATAGATAGTTTATCTTATGCTCCACCTCTTTACATGATTATGTGATATGCCATGCTTGAGTGAGATGTCATGTTAACAACCTTTTCTCATGTTGTGTAGCTAAACAACTTGAACCTTTCTAAATGTGCGGTATCGTCGTGTGTGACGAGTACTCACTTAACCTGCTAGTAACCGCTATAGGCGATTGATGTGATGACGTAGTGCGTTGTCTCGTGTTGCCTTTTTGTTGATGCTTGCTCGTGATTGCTTCGTAGTAATAGATGCTTGCTCGTCGAATGGCTTTCCAGTGTTTCCTTCTTGTGTGCTTCTGCGGGTACCTCTCGGAGACGTTGCGAGCTTGCGATCGACTACACCTTCGGAACCTGACTTATCAACAAGAAAGGACTATACATTACTTATGATCCATTCTATTATAACCACTGGTTTGCATTCTAGTCTAAGATATATTCGATGTTTGATCCTACCACATGTTTACAACCTCTTTCAAACCGATACAGCCATGTCCCCTCCCAGCAAACCATGTACTGCTATGTTACTATTGCTCGTTGCTCAGACCCTGCTTAGTATGCATTCTTAGGATGCTACGATGTTACCCTATTACTCCTTGGATTGGGCTATCACATTATTATACTGTTGTGGATGATATGATTATTATAATGTTGACTATATTCGACGAAGGATGGAAGGTTTAGGCTATCCCGCCCCGACGCTTTCTTCCATTCGAGACACCTAGGATCCGAGTTCCGGGTATTGGTTCTAACACTGAACGTGCCTAACCATGTATGGGATTTTATGGGGTCCCCTTTTCTTACCTACCTAGCTTCAAACATTTCTAGTGGTGGCCCAAGCTGATTTACCATTTGAAACCGTGCGTGTGTCTGTCGGGTAGATCCTGGAAGATATTCTTTAAAACAACCTGGGCCAGCGGGGACATGGTTTCCTTGTTGGTCCAACCTGTTCGGCTGAGGACCGGCCTCATGTGAGAATTTACCGGCAATCCAAACCTGTGACAGACGGTAGAGACCAGATCGAGAGCGCGGCCGGCTACTGAGCTGGATGTCGACTCATCGGGGCCACCTGGATTTGTGTGTTGTTAGTTATAGGGACCTGTCGTTTAGGATCTCTCGGAACTAAATCATAAAATGGTTGCTTATTATGGGTAGCAACTGAGAGAGATGGGCGTGCGTGCGGAGCCTTGTAATGGGCAGTTGGTACACCCCTGCAGGGTTAAATATTTTCGAGAATCCGTGTCCATGGTTATGGACGACTTTGAACCTACGGCTTGTTCATATATAACATCAACTGAATCATAACTATAACTTTCTCAACGTGTGTGTGCCTTGACTGCTTCTTCTTCATCGGGTGATGAAGGGGAGGACAAGGATAGGATAGGTGTTATGTTTGCGTAAGTAGCTGATAGCAAGACTTGTTGGAGGCGATTCCTCATTGAATACTTGGATTATTATCTTATTTTGTAGATCGGTAGCCACTTCATAAATGCTAGTGCGGCAGCAACCTCACCACTTACCCCATCCTTACCGTAAACTACTAGTTATCCCAGAATGATGAGTGATGAAGTCTTTGTTGGGTCAGTTGACAACTACAGTTGGATGTTGAATACTTCTGTACTCATGATACTACCCCCAAACTCTTTTTAGGATTCTTGAATGGGCACAAGTATGGTGATCGACGTTTCACGTGGAGACTCGACGACGACTAGTTAGGCGGGCCTGGACCCATGTGGTTATGGGAGCGATGCATTTTCTCTTTGCCACTAGGCATTTGATTGTAGTTTGTACTCAGAAATATATATCTTCCGCTGATGTAATGTAATTAACGAAGTTGTATGCCGATTGTATGAGATGTTGTATCCTTGTAGTTGTAATGTTGTGATATCATGTTGGAAATCTGGGGCATATAGCATTGTCATATGTCGCGGTGGGACCGATATGTCCTTCGTCCCCGGATCTGGGTGGAAACATCTAGATCTAGAACAGTACCACATATCGGGCCTTACAACTTGGTATCAGAGCCTTACCGACCATATGATCCCTTTTCTAGTCGAAGTCGAGTCTAGACAAAAACTATTTTTTAGTTAATAAGTTAGTTATCGCAGAGTAGGAATCTTTTCACTCCTTACCCTTGCTTTGGTCAGGACAAGTGTCATAAGTGTTTTAATCTCGACTTATCCCCTTTAAAACTTTAGTATCTCGAGTGAGTGGAGTTTCGGAACCATTACAATGCCTTGCTTGCAGCGTATTGTCTCGATTCAGATCTCAGGTTTGGGAATTCCTGTAGTACCTTTAGTTCTTCTTACTCTGGTTAAACATCTTGGTCGTCCGTTGACCCCATTCCTCTTGCCCAGTATCCTCACGATTTCAGTGAGAATGCTTCCCTTGATCGTCTCTTTCAACTATCATTCTTTCTTTTTCGTCTCCCGATGGTTCCGCTATTCAACGTCGCCATCTCTCTGTGAAAAGTTTCTCGACGAAAGGCCATCGTAGACATGGAGCAGAGTCCCTTGTTAGTGGTGTTGAAGATTGTCGACTCTCTTTTCTCTCCCTCCTCTCCCCCGGATCGTCTAGGATCTCGGGACGAGATCCCTTGTTGCTGGTGTTATATTGTAATAGCCCGGGATTTTCACTCAAATTAAAAAATTTGTTTATTGTTTTATTTTATTGCTTGCTAGAATTGTTTGCAGTGTTTGCTTCGCCGAATTATTAATCGGTGAATATTTCCCCCTATTTCTCGTATCGGATGCGGTACCAAACCTTTTTCCTGAACAACTCACGACCTTTGCGACACCGGGTTCACCCGAGCACTGTCGCAGTTTCCGGCACAGGACCAGCCATCGCCATCGGAACGAAAAATCCTGTTTAATAATTAAATGCATTGTTTTATTGGGCATCGGAAATTATTCTTGGAACGTCATTGAAGTGAGGTAGAATAGACGGGCTCGCCGCGCTGAGCGCGAGGCTCGAGATTTCGTCTGAATCGGAGGTCGTATGCACTCCCGGCGGTCAGAAACATGGAGTATCGGTCGCGCGAGAGAGAACCCGAGGGTGTTTGCATAAACTTGCCAGTCATACCACCTATATAAAGACCACCACTCCCCCTAGACCTTCTAGGGTTTCCCTAGCCTAGAAATTGCAGCCACCCTCCTCCACTTTTCCCAAATTATGCCCTAGCCCTCCAAATCCGAAACCCTAGCTCTCCCTCTGATATGGACCGTCAAATCTGAGATCCAATGGTCTAGATCGCGTCCCCAGCCTCCCACAGCAGCACAGCCGCACCCGGGCCCCGCATGGCTCCATCCGCCGCCGCCAGGCCCGCCGAGGCCCATCTGGGCGCCGCCCGACGCTCGAGCCACCTCCCGCCTCCGGCTGATACGTCCAAAACGTATCTATAATTTCTGCTTGCTCCATGCATCTTTTCTGTGATATTGCTATGATATTGATGCACTTCCGTACACTTTTGATCATATTTGGACTAACCTATTAACTCAGAGCACCCCAGTGCCAGTTCCTGTTTTCTGCTATTTTTGTATTTCAGGTTTTCCCATTACTTAAAGTGCCAGAAAAATTCCGGGAAAAATATAGGAAAAATCAGCGTACAGGAAGCTTCGGGAAGAGCCCAAGTGGGGCCAAAGGTTAGCCAGGGGTGGCCCAGGCGGCCACCTGGCGCGGCCACCCCCAGGTCGCTCCAGGGGGGGCCTGGGGCCCCTGGTCCACCTCTGGCTGCCCCCATTCGCCTATATATCTCTCTCATCCCGAAACCCTTGAAGACAGAACCCTTTTTCACGATCTCTCCTCTGTTCCGCCGCCGCAGCGCTTCCAAGATCGGGAACACTAGGAGCCCTCTTCCCGGCACCCTGCTAGAGGGAGGAACCACCTCCGGGAGCTTCTACACCACCATGCATGCTTCCCGGATGAACCGTGAGTAGTCCACCTTGGACCATGGGTCCATGATCAGTAGCTATGTGATGTTCTCCTCCCCTCTTTGTTCTTCATGGTTTAGACCTCGTGAGATGCCCTACATAATCGAGGCACATATGTAATCTTTATGCTGTTGCTATGCTGAGTTTGCTGGGATCTGATGGATTATGAGACTATGTTCAGATTATGTTTGAGTAATATATTTGATTCTCCTTTTTTATATTTATGTTCTTGAGTAATTCTTGCATGTTTTCCGTTGTTGTTTATTGCTTTGGCCAAGTAGTAGGTACTAACTCCAAGAGGGAGCGTTATGCATGATTCTGGGTTCATGCCCCCTGATGACTAGCTTGAGTGACAGAAACATGAGTCTAAGGGACGTGTTGTTGCCACAAGGGAGAAAACAACGATGCTTGTACTTGCGGGTGCAAGGATTGTTTACTTTACGCAAAGTTCTTTAATGCAGTTGTTTGTTGCTTTGAGATTACACTTTGGGTGGGATTCGCAACTTAATACCAGCGAGATGTTCTGGATATATATCTCAAGGTGGATGATTAGTAGGTAGATGCAGATGGATTTCGGTCTACTTGTCTTGGCGTACCGCCCAAGCTTTTGAGCCTCTTCCTTTCTTAGTAGCATAGTTAACATTGGTTTGTGCACATAATCCTGTCAATTGCCCAGCTGTAATTTGTTTACCTCGCATGGTTATTTTATCGTCTTTTGGGAGAGAGACATCACTAGTGAACATCATGGGACCCCGGTCCATATTTCCACCACCATTTATTTTCTGATTTATTTCCTTTTCCGTTGCTATCGCTATCATTATTATCCTGTGCGTTTGATCCTTTGTAAACAACAAGGCCGGAGGGATTGACAACCTCTCGATACTCGTTGGGAGCAAAGTTATCTGTTGTGTGTGCAGGTCCACGTCAAACGCCTAATTGCTGGCGCCGTTGTCACCTTCCTGTCATTGTCGGAGTCCTACTGGAGACAAACCTTGGTATCTTCACCGAGGGAAATTTGCTGCTGTCTACATCCCAACCTTCCACTTTGGGTAACCAACGAGGGGAGAGAAGCCATCACCGGCCAACTCGCGGTCGCCGGTGAGCAACCCGGCCACCGTGGCCCTCTCCTCTTCCCCGCGCCTCCTCCTCTCACTCACCTCCCTCACCTCCCTCTTCTCCCACCGCTGCAGGACGTCGGGCCGCTGTCCTCCGCCGTGCGCCATGGCCGGCGCCGCCATGGGCATCCCGAGCTCGGTGGAGAAGCTCGAGGTGGTCGAGCGACCCCGTCCCGCGGACGGATCCGCCACCGATCCGGCGCCTCCGCGCCCCCACGACGTCCTCGTCCACTGCCCAGCACGCCGACCTCCTTTGGTGCTACTCCGGCGAGCCTGGGAGCCGCCGCCACCGCCGCGTGGCCGTCGTGAGGAGCCCAATCGGCACCTCCAACTGCCGCCGCCTGGTGGGCCGGCGTGCCCACCAAGGCCCACCACCCGAGTCGGCCTGCCAGACCCAGGCCGCCAGCCTCCAGCGCCCTGTCCAGTTGGGCTCGGCCCGTCAGGGGTGAGAGCCCCTTTTCTCTTTTTCTTTCTTTCCTGCCTATAATTTTTTTCTAAGTCCTGGGTTGACTACTGTAGATTTAGTTTCGCGCATAGAATTGCGATCAAACCGTAGCCCGGATCACGATGCGCCCAAAAGGAAAATTGTTGCATGTGATGTGCTGCAACTTTCATATTTTGTGAGTTGTTTGATTTGAGGTTGTTTAGATGTGTTTATTGTGCGATGAATAGGGCTTCCCGTCGTTAATTGCTGCTAAACTGCTGAAACTGTTATTTTGTGTCAACTTCGGGTGACGGTTGCGTCGCAACCGTTCATTGGAATTGAGTGATTCTTGTTGCACACTCTTAAGCATCATGTATACTTGAGTTATATATGTTTACATGTCATGTTGGCCTGCTGCATGTTGATTGTACCATCACCCAAAGTAGCTACCTGTTAACTTTGTGCTGATGTTTGCGAAACATTGAATCTTTGTTGCCTTGTATCTTTTTAGCCGTTCATCCTATTGAGCATTGCAATATGTCATTTTGATCTATGACATGTATACTTCCATTATATGTATTGCATGGTCATGTTTACATTCCTGGTCATAGTTATATTCAGCTCCAAAGTTGCTATCCCGCTGTTTTGACAGCCACCTCTGTTTTTCACTAAGTCTATAACTTTCCGAAACCGTGTTGCACGCTTAACATC
Organism: Bromus sterilis; assembly: GCA_950022295.1. NCBI lineage: Eukaryota > Viridiplantae > Streptophyta > Magnoliopsida > Poales > Poaceae > Bromus > Bromus sterilis. The sequence goes on from OX465597.1 coordinate 285,474,786, forward strand.
TTTTGATCTGTGATGCCTATGACCTTGATTCTTGTTTGTACCTGATCACCATCATTTCTACTTCATGCCCATATATGGCTATGTCATGTTGCTGCACTTTTGCATATAGTTTTACCCCTGTTTATACAACTTTCTAATTATAGTTTTTGCCATGTTTACCTGTTTTTCACTAAGTCTTTGACAAGTAATGTTTTATAGCTTTTTGTGTTGCTTATAACTAGTGAACCATGATGCATATTTGCATGGTTCCTTTTGCCATGCCTTTCCTGCCATGTCTACTTTAGTTGCATATCATTGTTGTGCATGTTTACAACCTTCTGCTTGTTTATTTGTTACTCTAAATTGTGCTACCTGATGTTGGCAGATTGTGCCCGTAACTTGTATTCTTGTATCTTTTTAACCGTAACTCCGTTTGGAGTGTTCTTTACTTGTAATTTGATTAGAATTTCATGTACTTTGTGTTTATGCTATTGTTTTCTATTGGTAACCAACCTAAAATATGGTTTAGGGCAGAACAATACCAAATGCTTTAATCATCGTGGGGCACTTAGTTGAATGCCATGTTTAGGTTGTGCCTCACTTAAATTGACTAGCCTAGATAGTTTATCTTATGCTCCACCTCTTTCCATGATTTTATGATATGCCATGCTTGAGTGAGATGCCATGTTAACAACCTTTTCTCATGTTTTGTAGCTAAACAACTTGAACCTTTCTAAATGTGCGGTATCGTCGTGTGTGACGAGTACTCACTTAACCTACTAGTAACCGCTCTCGACGATAGATGCGATGTCGTAGTGTGTTGTCTCGTGTTTCCTTCTTGTTGATGCTTGCTCATGATTTCTTTGTAGTAATAGATGCTTTCTCGTCGATTGCCTTTCCTGTGTTTCCTTCTTGTGTGCTTCTGTGGGTACCTCTCGGAGACGTTGCGAGCTTGCGATCGACTACACCTTCGGAACCCGAATTATCAACAAGAAAGGACTATACTTTACTTGTGATCCATTTTATTATAATTAGAAGTTTGCATTCTAGTTTAGGATATGTTCGATGTTTGATCGAACCACATGTTTACAGCCTCTTTCAAACCGATATAGCCATGTCCCCGTCCCAGCAAACCATGTACTGCTATAGTATTATTGCTCGTTGCTCAGCCCCTGATTAGTATGCATGCTTAGGATGCTACGATGTTACCCTGTTACTCCTTGAATTGGGCTATCACATTATTATATTGTTGTGGATGATATGATTATTATAATGTTGACTATATTCGACGAAGGATGGAAGGTCTAGGCTATCCCGCCCCGACGCTTTGTTCCATTCGAGTCACCTAGGATCCGAGTTCCGGGTATTGGTTCTAACACTAAGTGTGCCTAACCACGTGTGGGATTTTATGGGGTCCCCTTTTGTTACCTACCTAGCTTCAAACATTTCTAGTGGTGGCCCAAGTTGATTTACCATTTGAAACAGTGTGTGTGTCTGTCGGGTAGCTCCTGGCAGATATTCTTTAAAACAACCTGGGCCAGCGGGGGCATGGTTTCCTTGTTGGTCCAACCTTTCCGTCTGAGGACCCGGCCTCATGTGAGAATTTACCGGCAATCCAAACCAGCGACAGGCGGTAGAGACCAGATCGAGAGCGCGGTCGGCTCCTGAGCTGGATGTCGACTCACCGGGGGTCACCCGGATTTGTGCGTTGTTAGTTAGAGAGACCTGTCATTTCGGATCTCTCGGTACTAAATCATAAACTGGTTGCCTATGATGGGTAGCAACTGAGAGAGATGGGCGTTTTGTAATGGGAAGTTGGTACACCCCTGCAGGGTTAAATCTTTTCGAGAAGTTGTGTCCACGGTTATGGACGACTTGGAACCTACGTCTTGTTCATATAGAATATCAACTGAATCATAACTATAACTTTCTCAACGTGTGTGTGCCTTGATTGCTTCTTCTTCATCGGGTGATGAAGGGGAGAACAAGGATATGGTAGGTGTTATGTTTGCGTAAGTAGCTGATAGCAAGACTTGTCGCAGGCGATTGCTCATCGAAAAATTGGCTTCCTATCTTACTCTGTAGATCGGTAGCCACGTCATAAATGCTAGTGCGGAAGCAACCTCACCACTTACCCCATCCTTACCGTAAACTACTAGTTATCCTAGAATGACGAGTGATGAAGTCTTTGTTGGGTCAGTTGACCACTACAGTTGGATGCTGAGTACTTCTGTAATCATGATACTACCCCCAAACTCTTTTCAGGATTCTTGAACGGGCACAGGTATGGTGATCGATATTTCACGTGGAGACTCGACGACGACTAGTTAGGCGGATCCCGGCGGAAGGCCTTGACCCGTGTGGTTATGGGAGCGATGCCTTTTCTCTTTGTCACTAGCCATTTGATTGTAGTCTGTACTCATTTATATTCCGATGATGTAATGTAATTAAGGCAGTTGTATGCCGATTGTATGAGATATTGTATCCTTGTAGCTGTAATGTTGTCATATCATGTTGGAAATCTGGGGCATATGGCATTGTCATATGTCGCGGTGGGACTGATATATCCTTCGTCGCCGGATCCGGATGGAAACATCTAGATCTGGAACAGTACCGCATATCGGGCCTTACAACTTGGTATCAGAGTCTTACCGACCATAGGATCCCTTTTCTGGCCGAAGTCGAGTCTAGAGAAAAACTATTTTTTTGTTAATAAGTTAGTTATCAGAGAGTAGGAATCTTTTACTCCTTACCCTTGCTCTGTGTAACAGCCCAGATTTCACAAAAATTAAAAATTTGTTTTCGGTGTGAATTGTTTGATTGTCTGATTTGTTTGCGGTGTTTGCATCCCCGATTTATCGATCGGCGATTATTTTTCCCCTCCTATCTCGTACCGAACGGAGACCGACCCTTGACACCCTTACACTTGACCTTGCGACAACGAGTTTCACCCGATCACCGTCGCGAAAACCCGCACAAGACCAGCCGTAGCCAACGGAACAAAAAACCCCGTATCATAAGTAAACGGGATATTTTTATAGCGCGCCGGAAATTGTTCTCGAAACGGTACCAGCACGAGGTGAACGCCGTCGGCTCGACGCGCTGATCGCACAGTTCGAAGTTTTACCTGAATCGGAGGTCCTGCGGACCCCCGGCGGTCAGAAACGTAAATACCGCGCGCGAGAGAGAAAAACCGGGGATGTTTTTGCAAACTTCCAGCCACCTGGGCTATATAAAGACCACCACTCTCCCACCCCTTTCTAGGGTTTTCCCTAAGCCAAAATAGGAAGCCACCAGCCTCCAGATCTGGAATTTTGCTCCAAAATTACCCCATTTTCGCCCAAACCCTAGTCCCTTCTGATCTAGACCGTCAGATCCGGAGATCCGACGGCCCAGATCATACCCTGCCTCCCACCTCTCGACCTTCTCTTTCCTCCAGTCGTGGGCTCACCGTGCCGCCTCCAGGCCGCGTCGCCGCGCCGTGCAGCAACCGCCGGCCGCGCCCATGCAGGTTCTCCCCGCGCCCCTCCTCTCCTCCGTTTCCTCTCCTCACCCCCACCTTCTCCCTCGCAGGCACCGGCTGCATCCGCGTCATGGGTTCCAGCGAGCTCGCCTCGGCCACGGAGCAAGCCGCCGCCGCCCGCAACCTCTGCGCCGCCCTAGCCTCGCTGGCTACCGGATCCGCCGCCAGCGCCTCCTCCCGCGCCCGATCCGGCCTCCTCGCCGCCAGGCCACGCCGTCGTCGCCAGGCGGCGAGCCCAGCAACCGCCGTCGTCGCGGTCCTCGGTCGTGGACGAGGTCGGCCCCGAGCCAGGTCGCCGCCAGCTGGGCCTCCCGGCCTCCAACGGCCCAGATCCAGCGGCCTCGCCGCCCACCTCCCCGGCCCAGCCTCTCCTGTCAGAACCCCAACTAGGGTAAGTGCTAGGGTTTGAGTGCCCTTTGCATCATGTGAAAAATTTAAAAGAAAATTCAAAAATGGGGAAAAGAAAAGCCCTGAGAAATTAAATCAAATGGCCAGATAAAAATCTTTTTCCAAAAATCATTTGAATGTTTGGAAAATTCCTAGAATTGTTGCTGATCATTGCAAAAGTGGTTTGGGGATTTTCCCATGCCCATGGAATATTCAAAAATTCAAAAGGTGCATTGGAAATTAAATTAAACTCCAATTTGAATTTAAATTCAAATTTTTTGATTTTCAAAAGTCACCAAAACTTATGAGTGGCTAGCTATTTATGTTATAAGCCCACATAAAATTTTCATGATTTTATAAAATGCCTAGCTAATTGTTTTAGCACAGCAAAACAAATAACAGAAAAACAAAACAGAGAAAAGATTAAAAGGAAACCCAGCCCACCCCCTGTCCACCTAGCCCAACTAACCAAGCCGGCCCAGCCCAGCTCGCCCGTTGTCGTCTTCCTGCCGACGCCGAAGCAGCTCGGTGGCAAGCCGTGGGCGCGCCGACTGCCACCGCGACGCCGGCCGCCTTCTAGGCCTCCCCCTCGCACCCCAGAGCGCCACGCAACGCCACACACACCCCCGCACCCCTGACCCTTGCTCCTGGTCACCCCCCTCCTCTCTGCGACGCCATTTCCACACGCACCCGAGGACGCCGGAGCACGCCGTCGTGCGCTGCCGTGTCCCGAGCCACCCCGAGGCCACTCCCACATGTCCAGGCGCCGCACCATCTTCGTCCTCGTCGAGCGGCACTTCGAATCGAGCCGTTCGAGCTCTCCAGACGACGTCCGCCCCAAGATCTTGTCGCCGGTCGCCTTCGACTCCGACGAGGAATTCGTCACCACCGTATCCCCTTCGACTCTGGCGCCTTCACCAACACGTTGCTGGTGAGCTCGCGGTAATTTTGCATCTATCCGCGCTTTGCCCCACTGCCCGTAGCCAATTCTTCCCCGGAGTCAGTAGCCGGCCGCCGCACACGTCGACGCCGCCGTCACCATGAAGCTTCCCGATGACCGCTGCGTGCTCCACTGGATGCGGACGACGACGGAGCACCTCCCAGTGCCTTCCCCTCCTTCTCCCGTGGCCAAATCCCTACTCCGGCGAGCCCTCCGCCGTGTCTGTGGCTGCCGCCGGCTAGCCGCCGGCCGATTAGGTCCTAATGACCCACTAACCCACCCCCGCACCTGCTGACAAGTGGGCCCAAACCCCCCCCCTAACCCCTCTGTTTTAATTAACAGAGAGGGGATTAACCCTGTGAGGCTTACAACGTGGACCCATAGGTCGGAGCCTCCCTGACGTCATGATGACGCCACCCTGACGCAATAAATCAAATTCCAGAAAAATAGAAAAGAATTAAAGAAATTACCGAAATTGCAGAAAATCATTTAAACTTTGAAAAATCATAGAAAATTCATATGAACTCCAAATTGGACAAATAATATATGAAAAATGATCAGCATAAAATTCTCTATCCAAATATGCAACTTTCAACCATGTTTGAGTTGATTTTAAAATGGGACCAGTAGCTTTTGCTATTTGGCTTAAATGGAATTAATTCAAATTTAATTCAAATGCAATTCAAATTTTAACCATTGCAATGCAAACATGATCACCTGAACTTCAGAAGCATATCACCCACATGATCACATGTTTTCAAATGATCAAAGTTTTTCAAATGCATTTTGGTTAAATTGAAATTCATATATGGAGTTTGAATTTGCATTTCAAATGCAATACACTTCATTTAAATCAAATGTACCACAAACCAGCACCATTCACCTCATGGACAACAATATCATGTGCTTGTGCATTTTACTTCCGAAGTTGTCCCCCTTGTTGATGATTGTTTCCGGTACCAGCTTTTCCGAGACGGTGATCACCCCCGAAGGAGAAGACCACCGTTAAACCCAGTGTATCGTCAGCAAGGCAAGCAAACCCCATTGATCATGTCTATAAAATCCCAATTCCCTTTCAGTCTCGCTTATGCATGTTTAGGAGATCACTTTGTATCGATTCTACCGCATAGTTGAACCCATATCCGATGCATGACCTATCATCTTGTCACAGTAGTAAGCAAACCACAATCCTAGCTGACATAGGAGTTGTTTGATATCATGTGGCCCCTGCAACTGTTACAGCTTATTGCATGCTTAGTGTTACAGTGAGGTTGCTTTTGATGTGAGTCGGGATGGTAGTGAACATGGTGTTGATGAAAGTAAAAAACTGTGTCGGTGAATCCACCCTAATACAAGGTGAACGATGAGAGGCTGTGTAGGAGTACACAGTGGGTTGTCTCGTTGAACACCGCCTTAAGCACCGAGTTCTTGTATGGTAATCCAAGACAAAGAGTACAACCACACATTGGGCTCACTGACCCCTCTCGGCCTAGTACCTTGATCCGTGTCGACGTCTAGGAGTCACATTAGTTCGGGCTTTCCATTTGACATGTGCATAGAAAAAGAATGAAGGAATGGTTGCATCATATAGATATGTGGGTGCACCTGTGAGGCAGGAAAACCATCTGCCAGAGGTGGCGTCTCGGTCACCTGCATTGTTTGAGTCCGTTTCGTTGATCCGGCCGGGCTCTCGAGCGGAGGCAAACTCAGATAGTCGACTCCTGGAATAGACCGGTTGTGAGCGAAGTGTCGTGGTGAACATCCTCGCTGTCACCTCTTGAACGGTGGCGAGACCTGGCGGTAACCGATGGTCATGTGTGTGTAGCTTACACCCTTGCAAGGTTAACAAAACTATTCGAATAGCCGCGTCCGCGGTTATGGACTACTTGGAACCTGTACCTGATTATTAGACAACTTGAATGGATACTTCTAAAACTCGCAAGATAAGCGTGAGTGCTATGGTGTGCTTCCTCGTGGGGAAGTCGAGGAAGTAACCATAGTGGTGTATTGGTTGGAGACTTGGATAGTGGACTCGTGTACGCTTCTTACCTCAAGTCTGGTATTCGTAGTTCAGGAATAACCAAGTCAAAGCTGGCACTTCTGCATGATGAAACCCCACCTACTTTTACCTTGATACTTGAGCATGAGTAGTTTAGTTCTGATGTAAGTCTTGCTGAGTACGACTTTGTACTCACGTTTGCTTATTCTATGTTTTAGATCAGAAACCGGACCCCGATGGAGTCACTTTCGTGAAGCTCGACGTTGACTAAGTTAGCATAGTCCCAGACAGCAGTCTGGTCCCTAGTGGAAGGGCATGTTTGTTTACAAGGCTTCTCTAAGCCATTTGTTAAACTTGTCTGTACTCAGACCTAATTTGCTTCCGTTGTATGATGTAATGTTGATCACAGACATGTGATCTTTGTATCCTCTATGTGTATATCAATAAAGAGTACTTTGTAGAGTTATGTGATGATACCTGCTGTTCATACTAGGCATGTGTGCTGCGTGTATGTTTATAACATGCATGTCTTAGTATGGGTTTTCGAGACCTTAGTTGTGATCTGGCTGGCGGTCTTTTATACACCAAGTGGCCCTTAGATGTGCGCAGCTTGGGGCATCGCGACGCGATTGCTCGTGACTCTGTCACGTGCACACTTTGTTGTATGATCGAGCCCGCCCTAGACCCCGACTAAGTGATCGGGCTGGAGTAAGTTTATGTAAGAGTTAGGATCCAATCGATAACATGGTTGAGGCAACTTGTCTATGAGTATGGGATTCACCACCCATAAGCATTTAGACTTGTGAGCGGACGTTGAGGACCCATATCAGTTGATCATCCGGCCTGAATGGGATGCCCCTCACGTTCGATGCTTACCGAGAACGTTATGTGCTTGGCCTTGTCTGCTTAGATAAGTGGGTACGGTTCTCGGCTCTCCATGTGATTGTATCATGACTGGAATTACATACGCTAACCCCGGGTCCCGGCAGACTTGGTATCAGAGCAGGACTGTCTGTAGGCTTATCAACCCTTGGTCGAAGTCGAGTCTAGCATTCTATAGTTATATAGTTACTCTGGGTATAAGGGAACAACGTAAGGCTTCTTTTTCTCCTTACCCTCATCGATCTGAGTTCTGGTTCACCTTATCTTTTCTACGGGATGATAGGACTAGGCTCATCTATGTCTTACTAGAACATCTCGTTGAGTGCTTCCTTGTAGCCGTAGGACAGTTGTGGTCGTCCAGAGTCTCCGTGTTTTGAGTTCCTTGAGGAAGTTCTGTCCAATCTCCTCGAGGTTGTCTTGTTTTCCATCCCGGTGTAGCCGTTATGCTGCCGGATTTATCCCGTGTTTCTATGAATCTTTGCCTTCGCATTACAATCTTTTCCTCCTAGTTATGTCCTCTTGTCTTTGATTCCATCATACAACCTGTTCTGATTGTTGATTTTTATCACACAGGATGTCAGATGGAACTCGTAGTGCTGTTCGTCGGAATCGAGACCGTGTTCGGAATCGAAATGATGATGAACCTCTACCACCGCCTTCTGCGGCGGAAATCATGATGAAAGCTGAGAAGAATCAACGTGATCAAACACGCCTTCTGGAGCTCATCGAGCAGAATACCTCACGTCATCGTAATGTGGTTGTGAGCATTCAGGACTTCATCCTCCTCAAGCCACCGGTATTCCGATGTTCTTCTGAGCCCCTTGAAGCTGATGATTGGCTCCGTTCCATCGAGCGTAAGCTTGATACTGCACATGTTGCTCCCAATGATCGAGTTGTTTTCGCGGTATACTTCCTGGAAGGTGCTGCTCTTCAATGGTGGGAGAACTATGTTTCTATGCAGCCAGATAGTCACGTAGTGACTTGGCAGGAGTTCTGTGTTGCCTTTCGAGGGTACCACATTCTGGATGAGTTGATGGAGCGCAAGAAGGAAGAGTTCTGCAATTTGACTCAAGGAGAGATGTCCATGCATGAGTATGTGAGAGAGTTCAACCGTCTTGCTCGTTATTCCCAAGATGAGATCACCACCGATGCCAGAAAGCAGGCAAGGTTCCGTAAGGACTTAGCCCCATCCTTCGTCATGATCTCAACCTCATCGAATTTGCCACCTTTGAGGATTTAGTCAACAGATCCTTCAGAGCTGAGCATGGCAATGAAATTTTCGAGGAGTCCCGCAAGCATGCTCTTGAGCTTGCCCCTTCTTCAAGTTCAGCCCCTCAGAAACGCAGAATTTAGATTCCGACCCGTGCCATACTTCAAAACTTTCTTCAGAGGCCACCATCCAATATATGCCATCCACCTCAACACATTGTTCCTCCGCGGAATGATGGTGTGCAGCCAAGCAATCCCACTCCCAACCATTCAGACAGGGTATGCTTTAAGTGTGGTCTTCCAGGCCATTACTATCGTCAATGCCCTCAGGTCTTGATGGCACCACGTCATTCTCGACCCAAGCCTCCAAAGAAGTCAACCACCAAAGCCTTTCCAGCAAAGCCTTCATCCACTGGTAGTGGTTGTGTGAACCAAATCTCAGTTGAGGACACCACTGCTGCTTCTGACGTCATTCTTGGCACACTCCCAGTCAATCATGTCCCCGCCTCCGTTCTTTTCGATCCAGGAGCTTCTCATTCATTCATGTCGGAGAGTTATGCACTTCGACATGGATTTTCTTTTGAAGAAATGTTTTCTCCAATGATCCTTCAAACTCCTGGTTCAAAGTGGCAAACTAATAGAGTAAGCCATGGCAATCAAATTTCAATTGAGGGTTTAGTATTCCTTGCTTCTCTTATAGCCCTCAAATCTTCGGACGTTGATGTCATCCTAGGAATGGATTGGTTATCAAGGAAGAATGCTTTCCTTGATTGTAAAGCCAAATCAGTCAAACTCACCCATCCTTCAGGCCAGACCATTGACTACACATCACCCAGCTCTAGAATCCAGATGCATACTTTGAATGTGCTTCCCCTTCCAGACCTTGAAGATGTTCCGGTGGTTCGTGGCTTCCCGGATGTCTTTCCTGAAGAGCTGCCGAGAATGCCATCCGACAGGTGTGTAGAATTCATAGTGGATCTTATACCAGGCACAGCCCCAATCTCGAGACGTCCATATAGAATGGCCCCACATGAGTTAGCTGAGCTAAAAACCCAACTTGATGCTTCGTTGGCAAAAGGCTTCATCCGCCCTAGCTCATCGCCATGGGGTTGCCCCGTTCTGTTCGTAACGAAGAAAGATGGAACAGAAAGGATGTGCGTAGACTATCGCCCGCTAATTCTAGCGACGATAAAGAACAAGTACCCACTGCCCAGGATCAATGATCTTTACGATCAACTTGCAGGATCCTCTGTCTTCTCCAAGATGGATTTGAGATTAGGCTATCATCAAATCAAAATCCGAAACGAGGACATTCCAAAAACGGCTTTCACTACTCGGTATGGTCTTTACGAGTACACCGTCATGTCCTTCGGTTTAACCAATGCCCCCGCCACATTCTCGCGTTAATGAATTTGATCTTCATGGAGTACTTAGATAAATTTGTTGTGGTTTATCTTGATGATATTCTCATCTACTCGAAGAACGAAGAAGAGCACGCAGAACATCTTAGGTTGGTATTGATGAAACTTAGAGAGCACCGCCTTTATGCCAAGTTCTCCAAGTGTGAATTTTGGCTACCAGAAGTGACCTACTTAGGCCAAGTAATTTCTGCGAAAGGTGTTGCAGTCAATCCCGAGAGAGTTCAGGTCGTCCTTGACTGGACTCCACCTGAATCGGTTAAGCAAGTTAGGAGTTTTCTTGGCCTAGCAAGCTATTGTCTCCGCTTCGTCGAGAACTTTTCTAAAGTTGCAAAGCCTCTTACTGAACTCCTCAAGAAAGAGAAGAAATTCGAATGGACTTCGAAGTGCGAGGAAAGCTTTCAAGAGCTAAAAAGAAGGTTGACTTCTGCACCCGTACTTGCACCTCCAGACACCAAAAAGGATTTCGAGATCTATTGTGATGCTTCACGGCAAGGGTTAGGATGCATACTTATGCAAGATAGACAGGTGGTAGCTTATGCTTCACGCCAGTTGCGGCCACATGAAGAGAACTATCCTACCCATGATCTTGAACTCGCTGCCGTAGTTCATGCCCTGAAGACTTGGCGACATTACCTCCTTGGTAATCGTTGTGAGATCTATTCCGACCACCAAAGCCTCAAATATATTTTCACCCAGCCAGATCTTAATCTCAGGAAAAGACGCTGGATAGAGTTGATAAAAGATTATGACTTAAGAATTTCTTACACCCCAGGCAAGGCCAACGTCATGGCTGATGCACTAAGTCGTAAGTCGTATTGTAACAACCTCATGTTACAACAGTATCAACCACTTCTTCATGAGGAATTTCGAAAGCTCAATCTCGAGATTGTTCCTCATGGATTTCTTTTCAACTTGGTGGCGAAACCAACCCTTGAGGATCAAATCATAGTTGCCCAAACACGTGCACGAGGTGTACGCCGGATCAAGGAGAACATTGCTAGCGGAGTTGCTAAATGTTTCTCCACGGATAGTAAAGGAACGGTATTCTTTGAAAATCGTTTGGTAGTACCTAAGAATAAGGATCTAAGGAAAATCATCCTCAAAGAAGCCCATGATACACCCCTCTCAATTCATCCCGGTAGCACAAAAATATACCGAGATCTACGCCAGAGATTTTGGTGGACCAGGATGAAGAGAGACATTGCTCGATTTGTTGCTGAATGTGATGTTTGTCGTCGCATTAAGGCAGAACACCAAAGACCTGCTGGTACACTTCAACCTTTGCCTATTCCAGAGTGGAAATGGGACAAAGTCGGTATGGACTTCATCACCGGCTTTCCAAAAACCCAGAAAGGAAATGATGCCATCTTCGTGGTCATTGATAGACTGTCCAAAGTTGCTCACTTACTTCCAGTTCGCGAGTCTATAACTGCTAGTCAGTTGGCAGACTTGTACGTCTCTAGAATTGTGTCTCTTCACGGTGTTCCTTTGGTGATCAATTCTGACCGTGGTAGCCTTTTCACCTCTAGATTTTGGGGAAGCTTCCAACATGCTATGGGAACTCATCTCTCCTTTAGTACGGCTTTCCATCCTCAGTCTAGCGGTCAAGTCGAAAGGGTTAATCAAATCTTGGAAGACATGCTCAGAGCTTGTGTTATCTCATTCGGAAAGAATTGGGAGAAATCCCTTCCATTTGCCGAATTTGCTTATAACAACAGTTTCCAATCTAGTCTGAACATGGCTCCTTTTGAACTCCTATATGGACGATGATGTCGAACACCCCTTAACTGGTCAGAAACCGGTGAAAGACAACTCTTTGGACCGGATATGATAAGGAAGCAGAAGAGCAAGTTCGCATTGTTCGTGATCGTTTGAAAGCCGTTCAGTCTCGTCAAAAAAGATACTATGATCGTCATCATAGGCAAGAAAGCTACAATTTTGATGAGAAGGCTTACCTTCGGGTTACTCCTCTGAAGGGAACCCAACGATTCGGTATCAAAGGCAAGTTGGCCCCACGTTACATCGGACCTTTCCACGTTCTCGCTAAACATGGAGAAGTTGCCTACCAACTTGAACTACCCCCTCACCTTTCCCGACTACATGATGTATTCCATGTGTCACAACTCAGGCGTTGCTTCAAGGACCCCATCCGCGAAGTCAACCATGAAACGCTTGATCTCCAAGATGACCTTTCTTATCGAGAGTACCCTGTTCGTATTCTTGATTCCACAGAGCGTGTCACGCGTCGTCAGAAGATCAAGTTTCTCAAAGTGCAATGGTCACATCACTCCGAGAAAGAAGCGACCTGGGAAAGAGAAGACCGCCTCCGTGCCGAGTACCCCACCTTCCTCCCGACGACTTCTGAATCTCGGGACGAGATTCTTTTGAGTGGGGGCGAGTTTTCAGAACCCCAACTAGGGTAAGTGCTAGGGTTTGAGTGCCCTTTGCATCATGTGAAAAATTTAAAAGAAAATTCAAAAATGGGGAAAAGAAAAGCCCTGAGAAATTAAATCAAATGGCCAGATAAAAATCTTTTTCCAAAAATCATTTGAATGTTTGGAAAATTCCTAGAATTGTTGCTGATCATTGCAAAAGTGGTTTGGGGATTTTCCCATGCCCATGGAATATTCAAAAATTCAAAAGGTGCATTGGAAATTAAATTAAACTCCAATTTGAATTTAAATTCAAATTGTTTGATTTTCAAAAGTCACCAAAACTTATGAGTGGCTAGCTATTTATGTTATAAGCCCACATAAAAGTTTTCATGATTTTATAAAATGCCTAGCTAATTGTTTTAGCACAGCAAAACAAATAACAGAAAAACAAATAACAGAAAAACAAAACAGAGAAAAGATTAAAAGGAAACCCAGCCCACCCCCTGGCCACCTGGCCCAACTAACCAAGACGGCCCAGCCCAGCTCGCCCGTTGTCGTCTTCCTGCCGACGCCGAAGCAGCTCGGTGGCAAGCCGTGGGCGCGCCGACTGCCACCGCGACGACGGCCGCCTTCTAGGCCTCCCCCTCGCACCCCAGAGCGCCACGCAACGCCACACACACCCCCGCACCCCTCCCCCTTGCTCCTAGTCACCCCCTCCTCTCTACGACGCCATTTCCACACGCACCCGAGGACGCCGGAGCACGCCGTCGTGCGCTGCCGTGCCCCGAGCCACCCCGAGGCCACTTCAACGTGTCCAGGCGCCGCACCATCTTCGTCCTCGTCGAGCGGCACTTCGAATCGAGCCGTGCGAGCTCTCCAGACGATGTCCGCCCCAAGATCTTGCCGCCGGCCGCCTTCGACTCCGACGAGGAATTCGTCACCACCGTAGCCCCTTCGACTCCGGCACCTTCACCAACGCGTTGCTGGTGAGCTCGCGGTCATTTTGCATCTATCCGCGCTTTGCCCCACTGCTCGTAGCCAATTCTTCCCCGGAGTCAGTAGCCGGCCACCGCACACGTCGACACCGCCGTCGCCATGAAGCTTCCCGATGACCGCTGCGTGCTCCACTGGATGCGGACGACGACGGAGCACCTCCCAGTGCCTTCCCCTCCTTCTCCCGTGGCCAAATCCCTACTCCGGCGAGCCCTCCGCCGTGTCTGTGGCTGCCGCCGGCTAGCCGCCGGCCAATTAGGTCCTAATGACCCACTAACCCACCCCCGCACCCGCTGACAAGTGGTCCCAAACCCCCCCTAACCCCTCTGTTTTAATTAACAGAGAGGGGATTAACCCTGTGAGGCTTACAAGGTGGACCCATAGGTCAGAGCCTCCCTGACGTCATGATGACGCCACCCTGACGCAATAAATCAAATTCCAGAAAAATAGAAAAGAATTAAAGAAATTACAGAAATTGCAGAAAATCATTTAAACTTTGAAAAATCATAGAAAATTCATATGAACTCCAAATTGGACAAATAATATATGAAAAATGATCAGCATAAAATTCTCTATCCAAATATGCAACTTTCAACCATGTTTGAGTTGATTTTAAAAAGGTACCAGTAGCTTTTGCTATTTGGCTTAAATGGAATTAATTCAAATTTAATTCAAATGCAATTCGTATTTTAACCATTGCAATGCAAACATGATCACCTGAACTTCAGAAGCATATCACCCACATGATCACATGTTTTCAAATGATCAAACTTTTTCAAATGCATTTTGGTTAAATCGAAATTCATATATGGAGTTTGAATTTGCATTTCAAATGCAATACACTTCATTTAAATCAAATGTACCACAAACCAGCACCATTCACCTCATGGACAACAATATCATGTGCTTGTGCATTTTACTTCCGAAGTTGTCCCCCCTTGTTGATGATTGTTTCCGGTACCAGCTTTTCCGAGACGGTGATCACCCCCGAAGGAGAAGACCACCGTTAAACCCAGTGTATCGTCAGCAAGGCAAGCAAACCCCATTGATCATGTCTATAAAATCCAAATTCCCTTTCAGTCTCGCTTATGCATGTTTAGGAGATCACTTTGTATCGATTCTACCGCATAGTTGAACCCATATCCGATGCATGACCTATCATCTTGTCACAGTAGTAAGCAAACCACAATCCTAGCTGACATAGGAGTTGTTTGATATCATGTGGCCCCTGCAACTGTTACAGCTTATTGCATGCTTAGTGTTACAGTGAGGTTGCTTTTGATGTGAGTCGGGATGGTAGTGAACATGGTGTTGATGAAAGTAAAAAACTGTGTCGGTGAATCCACCCTAATACATGGTGAACGATGAGAGGCTGTGTAGGAGTACACAGTGGGTTGTCTCGTTGAACACCGCCTTAAGCACCGAGTTCTTGTATGGTAATCCAAGACAAAGAGTACAACCACACATTGGGCTCACTGACCCCTCTCGACCTAGTACCTTGATCCGTGTCGACGTCCAGGAGTCACATTAGTTCGGGCTTTCCATTTGACATGTGCATAGAAAAAGAATGAAGGAATGGTTGCATCATATAGATATGTGGGTGCACCTGTGAGGCAGGAAAACCATCTGCCAGAGGTGGCGTCTCGGTCACCTGCATTGTTTGAGTCCGTTTCGTTGATCCGGCCGGGCTCTCGAGCGGAGGCAAACTCAGATAGTCGACTCCTGGAATAGACCGGTTGTGAGCGAAGTGTCGTGGTGAACATCCTCGCTGTCACCTCTTGAATGGTGGCGAGACCTGGCGGTAACCGATGGTCATGTGTGTGTAGCTTACACCCTTGCAAGGTTAACAAAACTATTCGAATAGCCGTGTCCGCGGTTATGGACTACTTGGAACCTGTACCTGATTATTAGACAACTTGAATGGATACTTCTAAAACTCGCAAGATAAGCGTGAGTGCTATGGTGTGCTTCCTCGTGGGGAAGTCGAGGAAGTAACCATAGTGGTGTATTGGTTGGAGACTTGGATAGTGGACTCGTGTACGCTTCTTACCTCAAGTCTGGTATTCGTAGTTCAGGAATATCCAAGTCAAAGCTGGCACTTCTGCATGATGAAACCCCACCTCCTTTTACCTTGATACTTGAGCATGAGTAGTTTAGTTCTGATGTAAGTCTTGCTGAGTACGACTTTGTACTCACGTTTGCTTATTCTATGTTTTAGATCAGAAACCGGACCCCGATGGAGTCACTTTCGTGAAGCTCGACGTTGACTAAGTTAGCATAGTCCCAGACAGCAGTCTGGTCCCTAGTGGAAGGGCATGTTTGTTTACAAGGCTTCTCTAAGCCATTTGTTAAACTTGTCTGTACTCAGACCTAATTTGCTTCCGTTGTATGATGTAATGTTGATCACAGACATGTGATCTTTGTATCCTCTATGTGTATATCAATAAAGAGTACTTTGTAGAGTTATGTGATGATACCTGCTGTTCATACTAGGCATGTGTGCTGCGTGTATGTTTATAACATGCATGTCTTAGTATGGGTTTTCGAGACCTTAGTTGTGATCTGGCTGGCGGTCTTTTATACACCAAGTGGCCCTTAGATGTGCGCAGCTTGGGGCATCGCGACGCGATTGCTCGTGACTCTGTCACGTGCACACTTTGTTGTATGATCGAGCCCGCCCTAGACCCCGACTAAGTGATCGGGCTGGAGTAAGTTTATGTAAGAGTTAGGATCCAATCGATAACATGGTTGAGGCGACTTGTCTATGAGTATGGGATTCACCACCCATAAGCATTTAGACTTGTGAGCGGACGTTGAGGACCCATCTCAGTTGATCATCCGGCCTGAATGGGATGCCCCCCACGTTCGATGCTTACCGAGAACGTTATGTGCTTGGCCTTGTCTGCTTAGACAAGTGGGTACGGTTCTCGGCTCTCCATGTGATTGTATCGTGACTGGAATTACATACGCTAACCCCGGGTCCCGACATCTCCAGCCACCAGTTGGCCCGAGCCCATTGGGTGAGGCCCTTTTTTCTGTGGATTAACCCTGCTGAAATTTTTCTAGGTCTGAAATATTTTGCTTCTGATTCAATTTTGCGACGTAATTTGCGAGAGAACCGTAGGTCGGATGACGTTGCGCCCAAAAGGAAAATTGTTTAGAATTGTGTGTAATTCAATCCATCTTTTGTGAGAATTTTGATTTGAGGCCATCTTGATGTTGTTAATCTCTGTTGAAGTGGGCACCAGACTGTTAACTACTGCTTTTTCATTCCGATGGCGATGGCTGGTCTTGTGCCGGAAGTTGCGACGGTGATCGGTTGAAACCCGGTGTCGCAAAAGGTCGTGTGCCATGGTGGAAGGGTTCGGTCACGCATGCCGGTACGAGAAGGAGGGGAAAATATATTCACCAATTAATAAATTGGCGAAGCAAATACTACAAACAATTCTAACAATCAACAAAATAAAGCAACAAGCAATTTTTTTTAATTAGGATGGAAATTCCAGGTTGTTACAACCTTATACTTGCAAACTCCATTCTTCAGGAATCTAAGCATCTGTTTATACTCGAAAACAATGTTAGTTCCTCTACTGCTCTGTCCAACAATCTCCAAAACCTACGGGGGCAAAACTTGCTCTTACAGAGATGGAAGAGGATCAATGAGATACAGAAGGAGACTCTTGGTACACACATGTGAGAAAAACTAGAAAAATACCCCGCGTGTTGCAGCGGAAATCTCTATAAGAACTGCATAATGTAAATTAAATGATTGTCTATAATAGTGAGTGATGTGGATAGCTTGCATGTTGGGATAAATACCATAAATGCATGGGGTTTTGTTAGTGGATGACATGAACAAATGATTGGCTATAATAGTGAATGATGTGGATAGTTTGTACGTTGAGATAGACACCATAAATACATCTTAGTGGGGTTTTGCTTTATACTTCCTTCGTCCGCCAAAGAATGGACCTTTGGGGTCTAGTATTTTTCCA
Organism: Bromus sterilis; assembly: GCA_950022295.1. Taxonomy (NCBI): domain Eukaryota; kingdom Viridiplantae; phylum Streptophyta; class Magnoliopsida; order Poales; family Poaceae; genus Bromus; species Bromus sterilis. Next base: position 285,492,489 of record OX465597.1, read on the forward strand.
CAAAAGAGTGTACGTCTACACTTCCAATGCACATTCCCTTAGTTTTTAATAGACTCATGGAGCGACTTGTGATCTAGCTATTGGTTGCACATCCTTGAGTATTAATTAGGCCTTCTCTCAATGGTTACATGCACGCATGGGATGCTACTTTTTTTGTATTAGTTAGGCCATAGAGCAAAGTACGATGTCTTCTTGATCTATGTGTGAATCTCCAAAAGCACATTATTTGGCGGACGAAGAGAGTAAAAGATATACTTTTTCCGGTCCAGAATATAAGGTGTATTGTTTTCCGTGTAAGTCAACCATTTGAATGTTTGACCAAGATTGTAGAATAAAATATCAACATCTGCAATATCTAATAAATAAAATATAAAACTACTTGTCATGATGGATTAAATGATACAAATTTTGGTTTTGTGAATATTGATATATTTATCTAAAATATTGGTCAAACATGCATTCGTTTGATTTTTGTAAAAATAAATACACCTTATATAAAGAAACGAAGGAAGTAGTTAAAATATACTCCCTCCGTTCCTTGATATAAGGTGCCTAAGGTTTTAAGAAAAAATCCAAAATACATGGCATATTGGTATTATACCACCCGTGTAGGTAAATATACCTACGGAAAGAGATAGAATGGAGAATTTATTTCCTATTATTGACTGATTCGAACTGTTTTCTCCTTATTTTTTTAGGGAAAGATCAGTCCATTATAGCATTACATGTACGCGTTAATATCCGTGCAAAAAGCTTAGGCACCTTAGAGCAAGTATAATAATGCCTAGTCAGCTGGCTATAAGGAATTAAATACTCCCTCCGATCCATAATAAGTGTCGCTCCTCTAGTACAAAGTTTGTACTAGCTTAGTACAAAATGTGCGACACTTATTATGGATCGGAGGGAGTAGTATATTTGTGCTTAGTTGGAGGAGAGAGAAGAGAAGCGGGTTACTAAGAGCATGGTTAATAGTATAGCCAGCTGCTGACTATAAGGAGATGCCATGTCATCTATAGCTAACCTTAGAGCAAGTACAATAGAGCTGACTGGGCGGGCTATAAGGAATAAAATAGTATATTGTTGCTTAGTTGGAAGAGAGAGAAGAGGAGAAAGAAGAGAAGCGGGCTACTAATTAGTAGCCAGCTGCAACACGTGCTCCTATGCACTTTGTGAGATAAACATGTGGGTCATATATTGCTAAAGTAGTATTTCTTAGGCTGGCCCCAATGGGGAGTAACTTAGCAGTAACATAGAGTCCAACTCAGCAATTTTGCTTATGTGGCAATGAGTTAATGAGGAGAGAGATGTTTGTAGTAACTTAGCTAGTTACTAGCTCTTTGAGTAACATCACACATACCAAGACAATATGAGTCTATAATCTAATAAATGAAGTTTTATATGACACTACATATATGTTACTACCCATTGTGGAGATAGTAGCATAGACTCAAAATCCGTGTATGTTACTAGTCTAAGTTACTCCTTATTGTGACCAGTCTTATAGCCTTCTTATTGTACTTGTTGACTGTAAGGTTAGCTATAGATGACATGGCATCTCCTTATAGCCAGCAGCTGGCTATACTATTAACCATGCTCTTATAGTCAACAAGTACAATAGGAAGGCCCACATGTCTATCTCACAAAGTGCCTAGGAGCATGTGTTGCAGCTGGCTACTAATTAGAGCAAGTACAATAGAGCTGACTGGACGGGCTATAAGGAATAAAATAGTATATTGTTGCTTAGTTGGAAGAGAGAGAAGATGAGAGGGAAGAGAAGCGGGCTACTAATTAGTAGCCAGCTGCAACACGTGCTCCTAGACACTTTGTGAGATAGACATGTGGGCCATATATTGCTAAAATAGTATTCCTTATAGCCTTCCTATTATACTTGTTGACTATAAGGTTAGCTATAGATGACATGGCATTTCCTTATAGCCAGCAGCTGGCTATACTATTAACCATGCTCTTAGTAGCCCGCTTCTCTCTCTTTCCTTCAACTAAGCACAAATATACTATTTAATTCCTTATAGCCAGCTAACTAGGCAGTATTGTACTTGCTCTAATTAGTAGTCAGCTGCAACACGTGCTCCTAGGCATTTTGTGAGATAGACATGTGGCACATATATTGATAAAGTAGTACTCCTTATAGCCTTACTATTGTACTTATTGACTATAAGATTAGCTATAGATGACATGACATCTCCTTATAGTCAGCCGCTGGCTATACTATGCTCTTATAGGAACGGAGGGAGTATTAAACAGTTACATCTATAAATTGGACCGATGAACCGGCGCTTATCACGAGACTTTTTCTTAGACTATGGTGGTCTATTTTTCACCTCGGGGACGCTCCGATCCCACCCAAACTTTCCCCTCCTCCGCCGCACTTATATATAAACAGAGCCCCCAAACAGAAAACAATGAATCCAGGCCAAGCCCAGCCAGTAGATTCATTTGATTTATAGCGCACAGACGCATGGTGGGCAGAGGCAGAGCCGCCGCCACGGCACCACATCTCTCCTCTTCCGCCTCCTCCTCCTCCTCCTCCTTCCACTCCCAGCTCAATCTATATCTGTAAACAAACAATAAACCCATCGCCCCACCCACCCCCTCAATCCCGAAGTGGGCGAAACTCCGAGGGACATTCCGGATTCGTTCCCCTCCCCTCCCCGTGTCTCTTTCTCCCGTGGCGTGTGGATTGGACGACTACTCCGTCCAAATCGCCGCACATTGCTTCACGACGGCATTCGCAAGAACCGACCGCGATATGCCGATCTGATCCGTCGGATTCTAGGTATGAACTACTCCTTTCTTTTCTTGTTTATTTCCCATTCTATTTCAATCTGTATCTATCTTTCTTTGCTCCTGCGTTGGGGGCGTCGAACTGCCGCATCCCTGCGGAAATCGTCCGTATCTGTGAATACGGGGCTGTGTATGGATCATACAGTATGGTTTTATTTACATCGGGGGGCCAATGACATCAGGACGAACCAATGGTTGGATTTGATTGGAAGGGGGTCGGGTCAGTGGGTTGGTTGGGGACAGAGATCTCCCTGGATTCCTTGCTTACATTCTGTACTTGCTCCTTACGACGCAAAGGTCATGTCTGTACTTGCTTCTTTCCAGTGGTGAGGAGGCCAACCACAACCAGGCCTCCTCCTCCGCTTTTTCTCTTGGGGCAAACACGCGCAGCAAGTTGTTGGTGGGTTGTTCATGCTATGGTGCTATCTTGATAGGGCTCGTCCTGCTTATACATGGAGGAGGTTCATGGAAAATCCTCTAGGGACTTCGTTTCAAACATCTGTTTTGGTCTCAAGGGGCAAGGAAATGTTGCATTTGACATGTGCCATATAACAGTTCCATCTCACAAATGTCTCCAAATAATTCGAAAAGTATATATTATGTTGAGAATGTTTATATGTTATTGTTCAGTGTTCGCCATAGTATGCATATCCCTGTAATGGATGTCTCAGACTCTCAGTATTAACATGCACTCCATCTATACACAAATATAAGACGTTTTAGATCACTACTTAGTGGTCTAAAACGTCTTATATTTGTGTACAGAGGAAGTATTTGACATGGTTGGCCTGCATTTGTACTATAATACTCCCTCTGTTCCAAATTAGATGACTTTCATTTGTGTACATATCTAGATACACATGTGAACAAATGGAAGTCATCTAATTTGGAACGGAGGGGGTAGTTTTCTATTCCATGTATGCCTTTATGTTGGTGGTATACACAGTACTTGCCCAATAGAAACTTCTAGTTCATATATGGTTTTGGAACATAGTGGTAAATGCTTGCTTTTGCCACCGAGTGTAGCATTATTAGAGGATTTCCTGGAATACTATATTAATTTGTTTAGGTTAGGCTCTCATTGCTTACAAAGAATGGTATTAGTAGAATGAGCTGTTTTGGAAATTATAATTATTAGTACATGCTATGGTGCTGTTTTCACCTTTTGCATCATATTTGAGTATACGGCAAAAAATTTGCAACTATATCTGTAAGGTTAAGGACTTGCCTGTCCTTTTTTTTCAGGTCATTGCTCTACCTACATTTTCTTTCTGTCTGGTATCATGGAAGATGGTTCTTCATGGGAAGCTCTTCCAATTGAGCGCATTAGAATTCCTGCATTCAATTTTCGTGTTATTTCAGAAGCTAGCAATGGAGAAAATGAATTACTTGTTTCATTGGATGCCGTTGTTCCTGATGATATTCTTGAGAAAATTTTCACCTTCTTGCCAATAGCAAGCATGATAAGGTCAACATCAGTATGCAAGAGATGGCATGATATTATCTACTCAAGCCGGTATCTTTGGACCAACATGTTGCCTCAGAGGCCCTGGTACTTCATGTTCACCTGTAATGAGACTGCTTCTGGATATGCATATGACCCCATCCTCCATAAATGGTATGATTTAGAGCTTCAAGGCATTGACAAGAGCAGCTGTTTCGTCTCTTCTTCTTGTGGGCTAGTCTGCTTCATGGATAACGATAACAGAAACATCATTTCTGTATCTAACCCTATTACAAAAGATTGGAAGAGGCTGTTGGAGCCCCCAGGTGCAAAGTTTCCGGATTACAGCACTGTTGCCATAAAGGTGGATCAGGTTACTCACAATTACACTGTTACATTGGCAAAATCAAAGCAGGTACCTGAGGACTATGTCCAATGGGATTTCTCTTTATACAAGTACGACTCAGGGAGTAGTTCATGGGTAACTGCAGTGAAGGAGGTGTTCATTGGCTGGAGAGGGGGTGACGATAGTGTGATATGTGGTGGAGTCTTGTACTGCTTGATCCAGTCTACAGGTGTTCTTGGCAATGTTGAGCCCCGTCACAGACTTATCATGTATGACCTTGTTGCCGGACCTTCTGAAACTTCATTGACGCAATCGGCAATCCCAGTACCTTGTTCTCTCACCTGTGGGCGTCTACTAAACCTGAGAGAGAAGCTGGTAATGGTCGGCGGGATAGCAAAACCCAATAGACCTGATATCATTAAGGGAATCGGTATATGGGAGCTTGACAAGGAACAATGGCAAGAGGTGAGTCGAATGCCTCACAAATTCTTCCAAGGATTTGGTGAGCTAGATGATGTTTTCTGTAGCAGCGGCGCTGATGACCTTGTCTACATCCAAAGCTACGGTGCAACTGCTTTGCTTGGATTTGACATGAAGCAGAGACAATGGAAGTGGTCGGCAAAATGCCCTGTGAGCAAAAAGTTTCCTCTCCAACTGTTCACCGGCTTTTGCTTTGAGCCTCGGCTGGATATCACCACTTAATTTGTAGTACCTTTGACTCGCTTGGAATCAAAACCGGTGATCCTTGTCTTTGTGGGAAGATGATACACTCTCCTAATTTTTTTTACCCCGTGATTGATGCAATTTGTCTCTTGTGATGGGATTAATATTTTGGAATTGCAGTGTTGCTGTTGTCTTTTTGCCATTTTTCGTTTCACATGATGTAGTACGTTTTTGGAATGCAGTGAACGGTTACCTACACACTGGATATAGCAGCAACTCAGCACCATGTAGGTTTGGTGTAGCAAATGAATGTGAAAAACTTGTCCTTGCATTACTGCTACAAATTCTGACATGTAAATTTGGCAGTGCCTTTTCTGTGATGTTGCTATCAAATTTCTTGGCACTTTGGGTCTCGAGAGAAACTGTATAGGGTTTTGTTTCTTGCGATATTGTGTGTCTATCAATGCGCGGGCTTGTGTTGTCAGGCTGCTGCTGCTGCTGCGCACTGGTGCCTGGTCGAGAGCGCTGTCCACCAAGGTAAGGCAGCGACTGAGAGCTGTTGCTCTGACCGGTGAGCAGTGCCTCCCTGATATTGTTGCTAGGGGTAGGGGGAGGGTAGCTCGTGATGGGCCAACGTCCAGGTTTCCTCTTGTGGGAGCTGTTGATTTCTTGTCAGTGTGAGCCAGCCAGCCATTGATGTGGTGGTCTCCGCTCTTGGCGCAGCGCAGCAGGCCTATCTACCTGCCTAGCAGTGCTCTGCTGCTTTGACGCATTCATCGTTTACGTGGCTCCATCCAACCATGTAGCTGGTTTGTTTTCTTTCCGTCGTAAACTTGAGAATCCAATGTGCTTGCAGCAGGTTTCCATTACGTTTTTCTGCTGCTTGCTGTTGCTGTGATCTCTCACGGATGAATGAAACGTTGGCGTAATGCTGTGACTGAGATGAAACGTTGGCGTAATGCTCTTGCTAAACTTTTTTCAGTTTTCGTTGAGTACCAGTCGGATGCACAGTGTGGGCAAGCGCCAGGTACAGTCCTAATTGCTGCTATTGTTCATAAGCATCGAGCTTTCTGCAGTGTGAAGCATTAGTGACGTTGTTTTCCTGTCTGGACGCATCATCTTGTGTTTGTTTGGATAGGCTCATAGGCATCTTGTTCTTGAGCTTGCTCGGCTCTAGATGTGGCCACTTGAATCTGATGAGAGAGAAACTAGAGAGACAACAAATGAATCAACTCTAACTCTTTCATTAGATGATGTGATATATATACAGACGGAAGGACACCATGAAGAGGTGCCTCTTCATGAAGGGGTGGAAGTTACAAGGATAGATTTACCCCATAATTAACACATGTTAATTAATTCTAACACTCCTCCTAATCTACACTTGTCCATCCAAAATCATCATCTTGATTAGAGACTCCTCCAAAAACCCTATGGGAAAAAATATGAGGAGTATAGTGTTTGATATGTTGTCAAAACTCCTTCAAACCCAGTGGAAAAAATAAGGAGAAAATGCCGCAACATATAAAGCTCATTGTCTGTTTTAACTCGATATGAGGAAAACCCATAGAATTAAAAGGACAATAAATATGTCGTATATACTTTCTTAAAAACCCCGGTGGGGAAAACAGAAAGTAAGACATATGATCTTGTGTTGATATTACCTCATTAAAAACCTTGATGAGAACCTATGAAGTAAACTCATAAAGGAAAAAAGAGTATAATATGATGCATTGAACATGAGTAATTCAGGAAGATACCCCCCCCTGATTCTTGCATATCTCAAAGTCGTCAAATACCAAATCCAGGGACATTTTCTGAATGTCGAAGTTGATAGAGACTTTGTGAACAAACGTATGAGTTTGTTGTATGATTTGACTTGCAAGATGAGCAATATAGTGATATTGCTTGTTACTTAACCTGTTTACATCAGTGCAACACAAACAACATTATCTTTGAGATAATGGTTGGTGGATGTAGCCACTAAGGTCTGTTTGAAAGACATTTATGGAGTGGCTATGACACATAGTATGAATATTAAGCTTGTCTATAATCTGACATAGTGGGGATCTGATCAATATATCCAATGATATTGGTATTTATATTTCCTTGAAACTGGAAATCAGGACAAGATGTTTGATGCCTTGGAGATATCGAAAGATAATCTTTAGTCCCAACCAATTGTGTATGGTGGATCCAATGGCATTATGGAACGTTGAGTCCCAATATCTCATTTTCATCATCTCTTGGTCTAAATAGATCTTTCTCTACGTCTAGAGAATGAAATACCATGAGAGTTATGGATGGATAAGATTTGTCCACAATGAATTTCTCCAATATATTCTGGATATAGACAATATAGTATACCATAATGAATGAATGAAGGTGCTCAAGTTGTAGTAACGAGCGGTATTTTGGTTTTACTCAAATCCTTCATATTAAACTCCATCATTTAAATGATTACATGTGTAGTCATTGCAGGAGTAGTCACTTTGTATGACACACAAACATGGATAATCATCATTGTAGGAGTAATCCTTGTGTATAAGGAACTCACTACGTCAGTTGTACCATATGTACCGACAACAATAAGTCGTATGGTGACTTATTGATTTTTACACAATGTATGTTGCATTTTGTATTTCGATTCAAAATTGAGATTCCATTGGAAATCAATCATATATGTCTGAATCTAGTGAGTCACATGGATATGTGATCACATCTATCAACTGCATAGATAGATGATTTTATACTGCCAATGATATAAGTTATCGGAAAGAGATTCCACTTCTGGAGAATAATTGGGTATCTGCGTAAAACCTTGTGCTACAATACTTGATCTATATTTCACCACCTCGGTGTTCTCATTTTGTTTCCAGAAAGAAACAGGTGTAGGTATTGCTTATGTGAATACCTTCCCTTATTGAGCAAGATTATTTCTACTTAGAATTGCATCATTTGCTTGAGTTCAGTCCGAGTGTTGTTCACACTTTGCCATGGCCATGGTCTTTGGACATGAATCATTTGAAAGGTTTTTGCAATCTAGTTGAGAAATGTATGTCGACAATTGTAGACTTCGGGTTAATGTTTCTCTAGAATCTATATGTTTATATATAGTTGATGGAAATATCGTTACCCATGACGACTGCTCGCGATTTCCCAATGCGGTTGAGTCAGGTATTCCGATGTCCCGGTCATTGTGTGCACTATGACCTGGGTTGGTGGAGGTTTCCCATCCACTGGGTGTATACTACCCATTAGGTGTCTATCAACGTGAAGTTGACTTGCATTTACTGATTCAATGGCCTTAATATCCTTGCTTGCGAGAAGCTGAATCCTGATGTACTGTTGCCATGCTTCTCCCCATGTTGCTTTGAACTGGGAGTGGAGTGATTTTTGTTGGTACCTTCACTCTTTCAAGCATATTTTTGCATGATTGTAGGATTGTGTGATACCTTTATATTCAGTAAAAGAATTTGGCAAGTTATTTGCAATGTGTTGCAAATATTCTGAACGCATGGTCCAGATCTTTGAGTACGTGAATTTGAGGTAGAAATGTGTTGAACATTCCAATAATTTCCTGGCATTATGCATGGTACTTGAATTCTCCCCCTAATGCCTGGAAATATTCCTCGGTGTAGCACCATACTGGCCTAGAATAACTCCCCATGAGAGGGGCTTGAGGTATTGATGGAAGTACAGTTATTCCTCACATAGATCCCACATATATGTTGAGGGGCCAATTATGTATGGTGTGGTGGTGATATCAGTGTATAACCGAATTACGGCAGATGAGAAATGCTTGATAGATTTCCACGTATCAAAGATAAAGGGGAATAATATTGTGCAGTTTGTCATGAGCGTGTAAAACTGCATGACTCCAACGTAAAGTTGGTAAGTTACAATTTTAAAGTAAAGATCATGTAATGAGCTTAATTATTTGGATAAAGGATTCTACCAAACCATATTGAATCTAGACACATAGGACAAAGTGCTAAAATTCAATTCTAGGGCCATATTAAAGGCACACAATAAGAATTTTGGTGACATTGTTCATTCGATTTGCTTGAAATCGATGTTCAGGATAATGAGCCAACGGTTTAGTGTGGCTAAATGCACACATAAGACATCATGTAGTTGTGTCTTTTAGAACCATGGGATACCTGAATGGTCTAGTCAATGGTTGGGAAGAGCCACTTACCTCGGCTTGATGAATTCAAGGTGTTTGAGTGGTTCAGCGTAGACTTTAAGGAGTGCGAGCCTTAAAGTTAGCTTCCCTTCATCGCATGTAATGCACATAAAATCCAAATATTGTTAGAATGTAGCAACATTTTAACCATGATCAATAAAATTGCAGATAGTTTCTGTTTCAACCCAATGTCGAAATAACCAAGGCGAGTATGCCAAGTTTGTCATGTAGAAGACATTTTGGAAGCTATCATGTATGCAACAAATGCTACGGGTTTTGTAGTATGTTTAGTGCAATTCAGACGATAAGAAGATAATGGGATTGCCATATCCGTATTGGGTGAAGAGAAGATTTTCTCTTTGTTGTCATCATAAGTTTCGCTATGGAAACTATTTTGACGGATATCTCTATAGTAGTAGGGTACGAGTTATATCGAGACACAATAAAGTATCTTTTATAACACTCGAGAGTACCCATAGGGATAGTAAATATGACTCGAGTTGAGTCGATAGTTACATCATCGCGTCCAACGATTATTGAAATATTTCCAGACCTCTTAGTAAGAGTGGAAACATTATATTTCCCCGAATATAGAGTTTGTGGTGCATATGTCCACAAGGCACATATCATATTTCATCTGATTGACCCCCGTAGATAACTATATATAGACTTGAAGATTTCCAGTATGAAAACCTCTATCATATATATAGAATACATACAAATGTATTTGTATCAAAGTGCTGATAGACAATAATCATGTTCTTATTAGAACATCATAAATTGACATAAATGAATAGATCACTAAGGAGACTAAGGGACTAACTGTATAGTCTCCAAACATGTCGGTTGAAGCATATTCAACCATCACGTTGTCCATGCTCATAGGGTCCCGTGACAACTTGATGGTGTTAGGTTGATGGTTTGACGTGAGTTTCAAACCATTACCCTTGAGGTCCTTTGCGTCCCGGTGGCGTGGCTTGGATTGCACGCGCTATCCCATGGGATGCAAGACTGATCTTGATGTCCATGACTCGCTTAAGTAAGTTGTGGCCATTGAGGGCAAGAGCCTCAAAATACTTAGCCATCGATTACTTATAGGGAAAAACCAGGGGTAATTAATTTATCAAAAGTAAATTAAAAACTATCATGGTTTTGTAATAACAATGCAAAATTTTGACTCAAGTGTATAACTTGAAAATGCTTAACCTCAATTGTGGGAACATAACACGTTGAAGATCATATAGATCTCACAGTAATAGGCTGCATAATCTGACAATGTCAGTAGATGCGCATGGTTCTATTACCTTGTGTATGTCACAATTTAAATATAAGGAAAAACACGTTGGGGGTAATCGTTTTTCGAGATTGACAAAAACGTAGGCCTCTCCGTAAGAGTAATAGTCTACACATGGGCAGTAGATCGAACTCATTACCTAGTGTTTTCCTAATATAGTGAGGGAGATGTAATTGTCAAAAATTTACAAGTCTGTTGTGCGAGAGAAATCAATCTCGACCGTAATGACATGTTCATGAAGAATGACAACGTGGTAAACACATAGAACATATCATCTGTTGTGCTGGAGAAATAAATCTCAACCGCTAAGACATGTTCATGAAAATTGGCAATGTGGTAAACACATAGAACATATCATCTTCGAGGAAAAATCGATAATTTATTTATATTACATATTGTGTAATATAAATACATCTTAATATTTCAAAATTAATCAAATTCAAGAAGGTGGCTTGTAATTATTAGTGTAAATCTCAAATTGCTAAGAATGACACCTTGAAGATAATCTCCAAAATGGAGTAGATCTCGCAGCACTAGGAAGTATAATCTGATGAAATCAGTAGATACTCACTCCTAATGCCTTATGTCATGACTTAGTAAAATGTGTGGGAAAGCACTTTGTAAAGCAATCATAATGTCGAGGCGACAAAATGTAGGCTTTATCAGTAGTCAACGGTAATTTGCGTACGCAGTAGATTCATATGACTACCTTGTGATCCCAAGCATCAATTTGAAGAAATCACCTTGAATTTTTCATATGTATTTGCAAGAGATTGAAAATCTCAATTGCAAATAGATGTATTATTCTCGTCATGTGTTTAACATGAAAAAATAGATACATCATAGAAAGATCTGAAATACGTTGAGTACAACGGAAAAAGTATTGTAAAAGTACTAAATTTATCTTTGCAAGAGATCGTAAAAATCTCAATAGCAAATAATAGATATAAATAATCTCGACATTTATTAGCATCGAAATTATTTATATCATTATTTTACTCTGAAGCGCAATGCTCAACAGATAACGCTAGTAAATAGCACAAATCTTCTTGCAAAATACCACAAGTATTGTTGCAAAAAAATGGGTTTATCATTTTTTTTAATTTGAAAATTCCTGTACATACATGCAGGGATTCTATAGCAAAAATACGAAGGGATAAGGTTATCCCTATCTTCATCCGTGCAGTTACAGAGTAAATCGTAACTTCCTCCGCTGCAATGGCCGTGGGGCGGATGGGCGCGGCCGGGCGCGGTGCGCGGCGCGAAGGCCGGGTAGAGGTCGGGCAGCCAAGCACGGTGCGCGGCACGACGCATGGCCGGGCCAGGGGCGTGGCGCGCGGGTGGCGCATGGCCGATCGCGGGGAGTGGCGCGGAGGCCGCAGACGGGGCGCGGCCGGACAGACCGTGGGGGACTCGGCGATAAGCTGTCAGGGGGTCGAGACTGCCGCCTGCAGCGTAGGCAATGGGGGCGTCACAGTGGACAAGCACACCGTCGGGCCGAGGGTCGTTGCGTGCTCCGCGCCGGGAGCCGCGTCCGTCGGTGTTGAACCATGCGCGTGCGCGCAGGGCGTCGCTGCGGAGGGATGTGCCGTAAGAGGCAGCAGTACGCGCTCAGGGCGTTTGGCCGGCGGGCGCGTTCACTGGAGGATGAGCCGAAGGGTTCATGCACGTGTGCGCCTGATTGCCAAAGCCCATATGCACCTTGGTGATAGCAACGAAGGCCATCCTTCCGCATCGGTGATGAGCAACAATGACCGTTCTCACCAAAGCATTAGACTGTTCTTACCTTTCTTTCCTTGTTCTTCCCTTGGAGAAGTGATGTGGCCGTGAGAAGAAGGAAGAGAGGTTCCGTTGGATGACCTTGCACGTGCACGCTATGGAGCACTGCGTCTTTCCGCCGGACTAAGCCGCCGCTCCAAGTGTTGGTCGTCTACAACGGTTGAGGGCGCCGGGCTGACAAGGCACGGAAGCAGCCGACGCTGGAGCGCAGCCGGGCGAACGGGCGGGGCCGGCAGGTGCCCACGGCCACGGGCGGCCGCTGGGCGCCGAGGACGAGCGACCGGGCAGAGGCGCGGAGGCCGGAGCCTGGGACGAGCGACCGGGCAGAGGCGCGGAGGCCGGAGCCTGGGCCGCGGCGCGGTGGCCGGGTTGTCGGGCGCGAGGCCCGGCGCGTAGTCGCCGGAGACAGGAGCCGCCGCGGACGTTGTTCCTTCTCGACCTCTTCCCTTCTATGTTCGTTGCCTCCTTTCCGCTCAGGGCAAAACAAAGGGCTGATAACGTGACGAGAGAAAAACTAGAGAGGCAACAAATGAATCAACTCTATCTCTTTTATTAGATGATGTGATATATATACAGATGGAAGGATACCATGAAGAGGTGCCTCTTCATGAAGGGGTGGAAGTTACAAGGATAGATTTACCCCATAATTAACACATGTTAATTAATTCTAACAGAATCGACTCATCTTGTGCTTCACGGCATCGATGTAAATGCAACTCCAAGGTGCGACCCAAACGGATTCGTCTTTGGTCCGTCTTTTCTCCGTTTAGGTCGCCAAACGGACCATTGTCTGGCCTTCCCAAGTCGCTGCACTCAACAGTGCGAAGTGACGCATTTTTAGTTCCATCTCACCATAGGAGGGCCTTGCCGACGTGTTTTAAAGGGGCGACGACATATACTTGGTATCCCCAATTGTATTATAGCAAAGCTAGAAATGTTGCTCTCGTGAAGAACTTCTCATGGAAGATAATCTTTATATATCACCCTTCACAGGCTACCCGTGAGAGCTAAATATTTTTGTTTTTACTATAATTTTTAAATCATACATTTTAACACATATAGTTTCACAAAAACATCACTTATAAACCATAGAAATCATTCATTGCGACAAATCATTTTTTTTGCGAAAACAAATCATTTTATTACAAACCATAGAAATCATTCATTCCAGCAAATCATTTTATTACAAACCATACATTGTAGCACATAAATGGGAGGACATATTATTTTACATACATCTACTGGTTTCCTATTTGATCTCACATAAGCATCGAGCTTCTGCAGTGTGAAACATTAGTGACGTTGTTTTCCTGTCTGGACGCATCATCTTGTGTTTGTTTGGATAGGCTCATAGGCATCTTGTTCTTGAGCTTGCTCGGCTCTAGATGTGGCTAGTTGAATCGACTCATTCTTGTGCTTCACGGCATCGATGTACATGCAACTCCAAGGTGCGACCCAAATGGATTCGGCTTTGGTCCGCCTTTTGTCCGTTTAGATCGCCAAACGGACAATTGTCTGGCCTTCCCAAGTCGCTGCACTCAACAGTGCGAAGTGACGCATTTTTAGTTCCATCTCACCATAGGAGGGCCTTGCCGAGGTGTTTTAAAGGGGCGGCGACATAGACTTGGTATCCCCAATTGTATTGAAACAAAGCTAGAAATGTTGCTCTCGTGAAGAACTTCTCGTGGAAGATAATCTTTATATATCACCCTTCAGAGGCTATTCGTGAGAGCTAAATATTTTTGTTTTTACTATAATTTTTAAATCATACATTTTAGCACATATAGTTTCACAAAAACATCACTTATAAACCATAGAAATCATTCATTGCGACAAATCATTTTTTTTGCGAAAACAAATCATTTTATTACAAACCATAGAAATCATTCATTGCAGCAAATCATTTAATTACAAACCATACATTGTAGCACATAAATGGGAGGACATATAATTTTACATACATCTACTGGTTTCCTATTTGATCTCACATAAACATCGAGCTTCTGCAGTGTGAAACATTAGTGTCGTTGTTTTCCTGTCTGGACGCATCATCTTGTGTTTGTTTGGATAGGCTCATAGGCATCTTGTTCTTGAGCCTGCTCGGCTCTAGATGTGGCTAGTTGAATCGACTCATTCTTGTGCTTCATGGCATCGATGTACATGCAACTCCAAGGTGCGACCCAAACGGATTCGGCTTTGGTCCTCCTTTTGTCCGTTTAGATCGCCAAACGGACCATTGTCTGGCCTTCCCAAGTCGTTGCACTCAACAGTGCGAAGTGACACATTTTTAGTTCCATCTCACCATAGGAGGGCCTTGCCGAGGTGTTTTAAAGGGGCGGCGACATAGACTTGGTATCCCCAATTGTATTTTAGCAAAGCTAGAAATGTTGCTCTCGTGAAGAACTTCTCGTGGAAGATAATCTTTATATATCACCCTTCAGAGGCTACTCGTGAGAGCTAAATATTTTTGTTTTTACTATAATTTCTAAATAATAAATTTTAGCACATATAGTTTCACAAAAACATCACTTATAAACCATAGAAATCATTCATTGCGACAAATCATTTTTTTTGCGAAAACAAATCATTTTATTACAAACCATAGAAATCATTCATTGCAGCAAATCATTTTATTACAAACCATACATTGTAGCACATAAATGGGAGGACATATAATTTTACATACATCTACTGGTTTCCTATTTGATCTCACATAAGCATCGAGGTTCTGCAGTGTGAAACATTAGTGACGTTGTTTTCCTGTCTGGACGCATCATCTTGTGTTTGTTTGGATAGGCTCATAGGCATCTTGTTCTTGAGCTTGCTCGGCTCTAGATGTGGCTAGTTGAATCGACTCATTCTTGTGCTTCACGACATCGATGTACATGCAACTCCAAGGTGCGACCCAAACGAATTCGGCTTTGGTCCGTCTTTTGTCCGTTTAGATCGCCAAACGGACCATTGTCTGGCCTTCCCAAGTCGCTGCACTCAACAGTGCGAAGTGACGCATTTTTAGTTCCATCTCACCATAGGAGGGCCTTGTCGAGGTGTTTTAAAGGGGCGGAGACATAGACTTGGTATCCCCAATTGTATTTTAGCAAAGCTAAAAATGTTGCTCTCGTGAAGAACTTCTCGTGGAAGATAATCTTTATATATCACCCTTCAGAGGATACTCGTGAGAGCTAAATATTTTTGTTTTTACTATAATTTTTAAATCATACATTTTAGCACATATAGTTTCACAAAAACATCACTTATAAACCATAGAAATCATTCATTGCGACAAATCATTTTTTTTGCGAAAACAAATCATTTTATTACAACCCATAGAAATCATTCATTGCAGCAAATCATTTTATTACAAACCATACATTGTAGCACATAAATGGGAGGACATATAATTTTACATACATCTACTGGTTTCCTATTTGATCTCACATAAGCATCGAGCTTCTGCAGTGTGAAACATTAGTGACGTTGTTTTCCTGTCTGGACGCATCATCTTGTGTTTGTTTGGATAGGCTCATAGGCATCTTGTTCTTGAGCTTGCTCGGCTCTAGATGTGGCTAGTTGAATCGACTCATTCTTGTGCTTCACGACATCGATGTACATGCAACTCCAAGGTGCGACCCAAACGAATTCGGCTTTGGTCCGTCTTTTGTCCGTTTAGATCGCCAAACGGACCATTGTCTGGCCTTCCCAAGTCGCTGCACTCAACAGTGCGAAGTGACGCATTTTTAGTTCCATCTCACCATAGGAGGGCCTTGCCGAGGTGTTTTAAAGGGGCGGCGACATAGACTTGGTATCCCCAATTGTATTTTAGCAAAGCTAAAAATGTTGCTCTCGTGAAGAACTTCTCGTGGAAGATAATCTTTATATATCACCCTTCAGAGGATACTCGTGAGAGCTAAATATTTTTGTTTTTACTATAATTTTTAAATCATACATTTTAGCACATATAGTTTCACAAAAACATCACTTATAAACCATAGAAATCATTCATTGCGACAAATCATTTTTTTTGCGAAAACAAATCATTTTATTACAAACCATAGAAATCATTCATTGCAGCAAATCATTTTATTACAAACCATACATTGTAGCACATAAATGGGAGGACATATAATTTTACATACATCTACTGGTTTCCTATTTGATCTCACATAAGCATCGAGCTTCTGCAGTGTGAAACATTAGTGACGTTGTTTTCCTGTCTGGACGCATCATCTTGTGTTTGTTTGGATAGGCTCATAGGCATCTTGTTCTTGAGCTTGCTCGGCTCTAGATGTGGCTAGTTGAATCGACTCATTCTTGTGCTTCACGACATCGATGTACATGCAACTCCAAGGTGCGACCCAAACGAATTCGGCTTTGGTCCGTCTTTTGTCCGTTTAGATCGCCAAACGGACCATTGTCTGGCCTTCCCAAGTCGCTGCACTCAACAGTGCGAAGTGACGCATTTTTAGTTCCATCTCACCATAGGAGGGCCTTGCCAAGGTGTTTTTAAGGGGCGGCGACATAGACTTGGTATCCCCAATTGTATTGAAACAAAGCTAGAAATGTTGCTCTCGTGAAGAACTTCTCGTGGAAGATAATCTTTATATATCACCCTTCAGAGGTTATTCGTGAGAGCTAAATATTTTTGTTTTTACTATAATTTTTAAATCATACATTTTAGCACATATAGTTTCACAAAAACATCACTTATAAACCATAGAAATCATTCATTGCGACAAATCATTTTTTTTGCGAAAACAAATCATTTTATTACAAACCATAGAAATCATTCATTGCAGCAAATCATTTTATTACAAACCATACATTGTAGCACATAAATGGGAGGACATATAATTTTACATACATCTACTGGTTTCCTATTTGATCTCACATAAACATCGAGCTTCTGCAGTGTGAAACATTAGTGTCGTTGTTTTCCTGTCTGGACGCATCATCTTGTGTTTGTTTGGATAGGCTCATAGGCATCTTGTTCTTGAGCCTGCTCGGCTCTAGATGTGGCTAGTTGAATCGACTCATGCTTGTGCTTCATGGCATCGATGTACATGCAACTCCAAGGTGCGACCCAAACGGATTCGGCTTTGGTCCGCCTTTTGTCCGTTTAGATCGCCAAACGGACCATTGTTTGGCCTTCCCAAGTCGTTGCACTCAACAGTGCGAAGTGACACATTTTTAGTTCCATCTCACCATAGGAGGGCCTTGCCGAGGTGTTTTAAAGGGGCGGCGACATAGACTTGGTATCCCCAATTGTATTTTAGCAAAGCTAGAAATGTTGCTCTCGTGAAGAACTTCTCGTGGAAGATAATCTTTATATATCACCCTTCAGAGGCTACTCGTGAGAGCTAAATATTTTTGTTTTTACTATAATTTTTAAATCATACATTTTAGCACATATAGTTTCACAAAAACATCACTTATAAACCATAGAAATCATTCATTGCGACAAATCATTTTTTTTGCGAAAACAAATCATTTTATTACAAACCATAGAAATCATTCATTGCAGCAAATCATTTTATTACAAACCATACATTGTAGCACATAAATGGGAGGACATATAATTTTACATACATCTACTGGTTTCCTATTTGATCTCACATAAGCATCGAGGTTCTGCAGTGTGAAACATTAGTGATGTTGTTTTCCTGTCTGGACGCATCATCTTGTGTTTGTTTGGATAGGCTCATAGGCATCTTGTTCTTGAGCTTGCTCGGCTCTAGATGTGGCTAGTTGAATCGACTCATTCTTGTGCTTCACGACATCGATGTACATGCAACTCCAAGGTGCGACCCAAACGAATTCGGCTTTGGTCCGTCTTTTGTCCGTTTAGATCGCCAAACGGACCATTGTCTGGCCTTCCCAAGTCGCTGCACTCAACAGTGCGAAGTGACGCATTTTTAGTTCCATCTCACCATAGGAGGGCCTTGCCGAGGTGTTTTAAAGGGGCGGCGACATAGACTTGGTATCCCCAATTGTATTTTAGCAAAGCTAGAAATGTTGCTCTTGTGAAGAACTTCTCGTGGAAAATAATCTTTATATATCACCCTTCAGAGGCTACTCGTGAGAGCTAAATATTTTTTTTTTGCTATAATTTTTAAATCATACATTTTAGCACATATAGTTTCACAAAAACATCACTTATAAACCATAGAAATCATTCATTGCGAGAAATCATTTTTTTTGCGAAAACAAATCATTTTATTACAAACCATAGAAATCATTCATTGCAGCAAATCATTTTATTACAAACCATACATTGTAGCACATAAATGGGAGGACATATAATTTTACATACATCTACTGGTTTCCTATTTGATCTCACATAAGCATCGAGCTTCTGCAGTGTGAAACATTAGTGATGTTGTTTTCCTGTCTGGACGCATCATCTTGTGTTTGTTTGGATAGGCTCATAGGCATCTTGTTCTTGAGCTTGCTCGGCTCTAGATGTGGCTAGTTGAATCGACTCATTCTTGTGCTTCACGACATCGATGTACATGCAACTCCAAGGTGCGACCCAAACGAATTCGGCTTTGGTCCGTCTTTTGTCCGTTTAGATCGCCAAACGGACCATTGTCTGGCCTTCCCAAGTCGCTGCACTCAACAGTGCGAAGTGACGCATTTTTAGTTCCATCTCACCATAGGAGGGCCTTGCCGAGGTGTTTTAAAGGGGAGGCGACATAGACTTGGTATCCCCAATTGTATTATAGCAAAGCTAGAAATGTTGCTCTCGTGAAGAACTTCTCGTGGAAGATAATCTTTATATATCACCCTTCAGAGGCTACTCGTGAGAGCTAAATATTTTTGTTTTTACTATAATTTTTAAATCATACATTTTAGCACATATAGTTTCACAAAAACATCACTTATAAACCATAGAAATCATTCATTGCGACAAATCGTTTTTTTTGCGAAAACAAATCATTTTATTACAAACCATAGAAATCATTCATTGCAGCAAATCATTTTATTACAAACCATACATTGTAGCACATAAATGGGAGGACATATAATTTTACATACATCTACTGGTTTCCTATTTGATCTCACATAAGCATCGAGCTTCTGCAGTGTGAAACATTAGTGACGTTGTTTTCCTGTCTGGACGCATCATCTTGTGTTTGTTTGGATAGGCTCATAGGCATCTTGTTCTTGAGCCTGCTCGGCTCTAGATGTGGCCAGTTGAATCGACTCATTCTTGTGCTTCACGGCAACGATGTACATGCAACTCCAAGGTGCGACCCAAACGGATTCGGCTATGGTCCGCCTTTTGTCCGTTTAGATCGCCAAACGGACCATTGTCTAGCCTTCCCAAGTCGCTGCACTCAACAGTGCGAAGTGACGCATTTTTAGTTCCGTCTCACCATAGGAGGGCCTTGTCGAGGTGTTTTAAAGGGGCGGCGACATACACTTGGTATCCCCAATTGTATTATAGCAAAGCTAGAAATGTTGCTCTCGTGAAGAACTTCTCGTGGAAGATAATCTTTATATATCACCCTCCAGAGGCTACCCGTGAGAGCTAAATATTTTTTTTACTATAATTTTTAAATCATACATTTTAGCACATATAGTTTCACAAAAACATCACTTATAAACCATAGAAATCATTCATTGCGACAAATCATTTTTGTTTTGCGAAAAAAAACATTTTATTACAAACCATAGAAATCATTCATTGTAGCAAATCATTTTATTACAAACCATACATTGTAGCACATAAATGGGAGGACATATAATTTTACATACATCTGCTGGTTGCCTATTTGATCTCACTAAATCGTTCTGCAAACCATACAATGCATTCATCACCTCCCCCAAAGTCTGAACGCTCCAACATCTCGCAGGGTGCCAAAAAATATCCCAACGAGATTGGAGCACACCAAAAGGATACTCCACATCCTTCCTAACATTCTCTTGTTCATTAGCAAACCTTCCTTTCTTCTCTCCTTGGGGGTTGGGGATTGTCTTCACAAATGTTAACCATTAAGGATAGATACCATCCTTGAAGTAGCTAGTATCCCTTGTCGTACTGGTGGCCATTGACCTCAACGTTCACCTCTGGAGAATGACCTTCCGCAAGCCTCGTAAACACCGGAGAGTGTTAAAGAACATTGATGTCATTGTGTGAACCTGCCATGCCAAAAAAGTACGTCAAATCCAAAGATCCTAAGATGCCACAATCTCGATGATCACCTTGCAGCCCTCAGCATGTCCCTTGTACTGCCCTTGCCAAGCGATGGACAGTTCTTCCACTCCCAATGAAAGAAATCAGTGCTACCAAGCATCCCCGAAAAGCCTCTCGCAGCATTGACCTCTAACAACCGGGTTGTATCCTCAACATTTGGTTACCTCAAGTACTTCGCACCAAACATATGAACCACACCCTTGCAGAATATGTACAATGACTCTAGACAAGTGGACTCGTTCATGCGCACGTACTCGTCAATGAGATCATCAGAAACTCCATATGCAAACATCCGAACAACTGATGTACATATCTGATAAGAGGAGAACCCGAGCTTGTCAGTAGCATCATACTTGCATTTAAAATAATCATCATTAGTTGTCACTCCCTCTCGGATATGGTTGAACAACGGTCTAGCGATCCGAAAGCGACACTGGAAAAACTTGTGAGGGAAAAGTGGCTCAGGTTGAAAGTAGTCATCATACAGCAAGAGATGACCACGCTCTCTATTTTGATTCAACGCGGGAGCATGCCTCGACATTGAACCTTTGAACTTTGGCCACTGCCTCGCAACGTGATCATTCACAAGAAGGGTAGCAACCAAAATATCGGTATCATCATCGGATGACTCCTCGGACGATGATGACTCGATGAAATTCTTGTAAAAAAAATTAGTCCACATTATCGACCATGAATGAATTCGTACCTCGCACGGGACGAGAAATTGATCGAACACCTTGTGGGCAGCTAAGCTCAACGAAGAGGACAATGAGATGTTGGCGTGGTTGGAGTAGAGGAAGAAGGCTCACTGGCTGCAGCGTGCTCCGGGTGGCGGTGGTGGCGGTACGGCTCCTCCTTCCGGCATCCCGCTCCTTCTGTCTACGTTGATACGTCCCAAACATATCTATAATTTATGCTTGTTCCATGCTTATTTTGGTCACTTTGCTATATGTTTTGCTACACTTTCATACTTTTTTCAACATATTTGGACTAACCTACTAACTCAGTGCCCCAGTGCTAGTTTTTGCCTGTTGTTGTTCGTGCATTGCAGGAAAATACCAATTATTAAAGTGCTCGGAAAATCGGGAAAATCATAAAAAAAATTGCAGTCAGGAAGACTCCAGAAGCCCGAAGGGGAGTCGGAGGGGTGCCCCCCTCAACAGGCGTGCCCCTGGCGTGGCCTAGGGTGGGGTCGCACCATCTGGCCGCCTGGTCAGGTGGGGCCCCCTTGGTGCCCCCCCTTCAGCCTATATTTACCTCTCGCTCCGAAAACCCTCGGGAGGCCCTCCGTTACGCGATTTTCACCACTGTTCTGCCGCCGCCGCGATCCTGAGATCGTGATCGCTAGAAGACCCTATCTCGGCACCCTGTCGAAGGGAGGATTGATCTCCGGGAGCTTCTCCACCACCATGAGCGCTTCCCGGATGTGCCGTGAGTAGTACCCCTTGGACCATGGGTCCATGATCAATAGATATGTGATGTCTTCTCTCCAATCTTGTGCCTCAATTCTTAGCCCATGTGAACTGCCCTACATGATCAAGGAATCTATGTATTAGCTTCTGTGTTGCTATGATGTGTTTGCTGGGATCTAATGGACTATGAGATTATGTTCAAATTGTGATGAGTAATATATTTGGTTTACCTTTTATGTTTTAGTTCTTGAGTATTCTTGCATGTTCTCCGTTGCTTTTTATTGCATTGTCCAAGTAGTAGATCGTGACTCCAAGAGGGAGCGTTATGCATGATTGTGGGTTCATGCCCCCTGATGTCTAGCTTGAGTGACAGAAACATGAGACTAGGAGATGTGTTGTTGCCACCAGGGAGAAAACAATGGTGCTTGTAACTGTGGTTGCAATGATTGTTTACCTTACGCATAGTATGTTAATGCAGTTATCTGTTGCTTTGATCCTACATTTTGGCTGGGGTTCGAAACTTAATACCAGCGAGATGTTCCGGATAGATATCTCAATGTGGATGATTAGTGAGTATATGCTGATGAATAAACGGTATGCTCGTCTCGGCGTACTGCCCATACGATTAAGCCTCTAGCTTTCTTGTAGCATAATTGTAAGAGCAAGTTTTGCCCCCGAAGGTTTTGGACATTGTTGGACAAAGCAGAAGTGGAACTAATATTGTTTTCGAGTATAAACAGATACTTAGGTTCCGAAAGAATGGAGTTTGCAAGTAGAAGATCGAAGTACAACTCACTGCAGCAAAGCTGCAGTCATCTACCGAAACCTTTGAAGGAAGACGACCCCTAAAAATGTCGTCAAAGAAGAGGTCTCTCTCGAGTAAAAGCGCAACGAGGAGAAAGCTGAAGCTGGTCGAAGACTTAGTCTTTTTACTAGTTTCTCTTTATTTTCTTGAGTCGTAGGAAAAACCGTACTATTAAGAGGGGTTTGCTAGTTGAGATCTTAGTCGAAGTGAATTTGCTTTGCTCAACCTAAACCCACGAAAGCCTACCGAGAGAAATCTTACTGAGTCGAGTGAATAGCTCGAAGGAAAAGTCATCGCACTTCGTGCCTTCGGGAGAGAACTCGTTCGGTAAGTCAGCTTACTTGTTCCTCAAGTAAAGTTGCGTAGTGATTGGAATCCGACCGTTGTGGACACGCGTCAAGCGGTCGCATCGGGTCACTTCAGTCATTTTACCTATCGGGATCACCAACTATAAATACCCCGCACCTACCCGCCATTTCGGGGCGGCTGCTCCACTGAAGATTCTAAGACAGAAGTACTGTGAGCATCCCAAGAGAGATCCATCGAGAGAAAACCAAAAACCAAGTCTGAACTGCGTTGAGCAATTCACAGAGACTTAGGTCGAGATTAGCCGATCTTTTTATCTTGGAGAAGTGCAAGTGTCGGGACCCGGGGTTAGCGTATGTAATTCTAGTCACGATACAATCACATGGAGAGCCGAGAGCCGTACCCACTTGTCTAAGCAGACAAGGCCAAGCACAGAACACTCTCGGAAAGCATCAAACGTGAGGGGCATCCCATCCAGGCCGGATGATCAACGAAGATGGGTCCTCATTGCCCGCTCACAAGTCTAAATGGTTATGGGTGGTGAAATCCCATACTCATAGACAAGTCGCCTCAACCATGTTATCGATTGAATCCTAACTCTTACATATACTTACTCCAGCCCGATCACTTAGTCGGGGTCTAGGGCGGGCTCGATCATACAAAAAAGTGTGCACGTGACGGAGTCACGAGCAATCGCATCGCGATGCCCCAAGCTGCGCACATCTAAGGGCCACTTGGTGTATAAAAGACCGCCAGCCAGATCACAACTAAGGTCTCGAAAACTCATACTAAGACATGCATGTTATAAACATACACGCATCACACATGTCTAGTATGAATAGCAGGTATCATCACATAACTCTACAAAGTACTCTTTATTGATATACACATAGAGCATACAAAGATCACATGTCTATGATCACATTACATCATACAACGGAAGCAAATTAGGTTTGAGTACAGACAAGATTAACAAATGGCTTAGAGAAGCCTTGTACAACAAACATGCCCTTCCACGAGGGACCAGACTGCTGTCTGGGACTATGCTAACTTAGTCAACGTCGAGCTTCACGAAGGTGACTCCATCGGGGTCCGGGTTCTCATCTAAAACATAGAATAAGCAAACGTGAGTACAAAGTCGTACTCAGCAAGACTTACATCAGAACTACACTACTCATGATCAAGTATCAAGGTAAAGGAGGTGGGGTTCAACATGCAGAAGTGCCAGCTTTGACTTGGCTAGTCCTGTATTACGAGTACCAGACTTGAGGTAAGAAGCGTACACGAGTCCACTACCAAGTCTCCAACCAATACACCACTATGGATACTTCCTCGACTTCCCCACGAGGAAGCACACCATAGCACTCACGCTTATCTTGCGAGTTTTATAAGTATCCATTCAAGTTATCTATGATCAAGTAGAGGTTTTTCCAAGTAGTCCATAACCGCGGACACGGCTATTCGAATAGTTCATTAACCCTGCAGGGGTGTACATCTTCACACGCGTGTCATTACTTATCGCCTCGTTCTTGTCACCCTTCAAGCAGGTGTCGGACGTGGATGAAACCAAGGCACTACCCTCACATCACCTTCTCTAATCCAGGAGTCGACTACCTGAGTTTGTCACCGCTCGAGAGTCCGGCCGGTTCCACGAAACGGACTCAGATAATGTAAGGGACCGAGACGCCACCTTTGACAGATGGTTTCACGGCCTCACAGGTCCACCCACATATCTATACATAAATCAAATGGAAAGCCCGAATCTAGTGTGACTCCTGGACTGGATCGGGTACGTAAAGAGGCCAAACGGGGCTCCCATAAAACCCTACATGTGGTCATACTCTTTGTCTTGGATCACAAAACAGGAACTCGGGGCCTAGGGCAGTGTTCAACGAGACAACCCACTGTGTACTCCTACACAGCCTCTCATCGTTCACCTTTGTTTAGGGTGGATTCACCAACACATTTATCATCAGCAACACTGTGTTCATTCCATCCCGACTCACAATCATAACATCCTCATTGTAACACTAATCAGCAAAAGCAGTAACAGTTGCAGGGGCCACCTGCTCATCATTCAACTCCTAAATCTGCTAGGATTGTGGTTTGCTTAATACGGTGACAAAATGATAGGTCATGCATCGGAATGGGTTCAACTATGCGAAAGAACGTGTCTCGGTGATCTCCTAAACATGCATAAGCGAGACTGAGAGGGAAGTAGGATTTTATAGACATGATCAATGGGGTTTGCTTGCCTTGCTGACGAGGTTCAGTATCGGGGTCTTCAACGAAGGGGGTGGCCTCCGGTTCCGGTTGCACGTCTATCGAGCAAACAATCAAACAAGGAATAAATATCATTGCAATGCTCAAGCACATGATAAGTTGTGGAAACATGATGTACATGGTACTGATGTGTTGACAATTCCATTTAATTGAAGTGTATTGCAAAAGAATTGCAAATTCAAACTTCAAATTTGAATTCAAATTAAGCCATATGCACATTTGCTACTGTTGCCCCATTTTAAAATGGTCAAACATAAAAACAAATTGCATATTTTTAATCCTTGTATTTTTCTGATAATTTTTCTTATATGTTTAATTTGGAGTTAATATGAATTTTCTATGATTTTTGGAAGTTTATACTATTTTCTGGAATTTTCTGATTTCTTTTAATTCATAAATTGATTTACTGCGTCACTGTGACGCAGGGGTGACGTCAGGGGGGGGGGCTGACCTGTGGGCCACCACTGTCAGTCTCAGTGGGGTTAATTCCCTGTTAATTTAAAACTAACAGGGGTTAGTTAGGGCTAGGGCCCACCTGTCTGTGACACTGGAGGGGGTTAGTGAGTAGCTTAGGGCTAAATAAGATGGGCCCGCCGGGATGTCGCCGCCGGCGACCTCTGGCACGGCGGAGGGGTCGCCGGAATGACCAAACGGCCACGGGAGGGCACGGGAGGACTAGGAAAAATGAAGCCCGCGTGCTCCCGCATACGTTGAAGCCATCAGGGGGTCTCCAGGGGCACGGGGGCGACGTCGGCGTCGACAAGTGCGGTGGCCGGAGCACTGGAGCGGGCGGGTCTACGCTACGGGTCACGGCGAGAGGCGCGGAGGAGCTGGGGCGAACGGGGAGCTCACCTTGGTGCTAATGGAGCCGACGGGGAGGCCGGAGGGTGGCTGGACGGAGGAGAATCGCTCGCCGGCGTCCACTGTGCCCGGCGGTGGCTCGATGAAGAGAACGTCGCTGTCGTTGGCTCCCGATCCAAATTGAAAGCGCAGCTCGATGAAGTCGATGCCGGGGAACCTCCTGGACAACTTGCGGCGTCGAAAGGTGCACGGTGGCCACGAGCTCTACGGCGGCGTGCTCCGCTAGGGTTCCTGGAACGCGTGATTTCTCGCCGGGGAGGAAGAAGAAAGGCCAGCGCAAGGGGGGGGGGAAGGAAGGGGGGGATGCACAGGGTCTCCATGGCGAGGAGATAAGGACATGGGCGCCGTGGACGGGCTGCCGACGGCGGCATGCTCGCCACGCAGGTGCCCGCCTGCCTGGCTCGGGGAAGAAGACGGTGGTGCCCCTGGGCTGGGCCACCTCCCCGAGTTGGGCCGGTTTTCTGGTAAGTTTCCTTGCCCTTTTCTGTTTCTTTTTATTTTCTGTATTTCTGTTGTGCCTAGAAATAAATAGCTAGGCAATTTTGTAAAATGCCCAAACATTTTTATAAATCCTAGGTGACCAGTAGCTAGCCACATATAGAATTTGGACATTTTTGAAATTCAATATATTTTGAATTTCAATTCAAATAGGGTCAAATTTAATTTCCAGGGCACCTTTTGAATTTTTGAATATTCCATGGGCATGGGAATGAACCCAAACCACTTTTAAAATGATCACCATCATTTATAGGAATTTTCCAAATATTCAAATGATTTTTGGAAAAAGATTTTTATCTGGCCATTTGAATTAAATTCTCAGGGCTTTTCTTTTCCCCATTTTTGAATTTCATTTGAATTTTTGCATGATGCAAAGGGATCAAACAAACCCTAGCACTTACCCTAGTTGGGGTTCTGACAGCAAGTCTCCTAGACGGTTAGGCGTCGCCTGTCAAGCAGTCGAAGAGAAATTGTCGCTGCTGAAGGAAGTTTGTAAAGGTCTCGAAGATGTCCTGAATCATCTACCACGAGTGAAAACTGGACAAGCTCGAGGAGTTTGTTGCAGTGGAGAATAGGACGGAGAGAGTTTTGCTCCATGTGTTCAATCACCAGTCCCTCCAACCAGACGTAGCACTTTGCAGAGTGTGAACTGGTTTACCAAACATCGTTGTGTCAGGCTCGTTTTCCTTCTTGCATTTACATTAAGTACTTATTTGTTGCCTGTTTGCCTTCGATGTTTTTCTTCGCTCCCAATCATTTCGAGACATGCATTACTTTCGATACTGTATTTCCTTCGAGATGCTTTTAGTCCTTCACAGTTTGCATGAATTCCTTCTAAGTTCCTTAGAATTTTTAGAAGTGATCATTCACCCCCTGCCCCTCTGATCATTCTTGAGCTTTCAATTGGTATCAGAGCTAGACACTCCCTACGCTCTACGTATTTTGGTCTAACAACCTGGAGTGTTCTCAAGAATGTCGTTTGCAGCTGTTCGCTCGGGGGAACCGATTCCCATTTATAATGGGAAGGAATATCCCTATTGGAAGGACAAAATGAAGAGGAACATCATGGCCATCAACTCTGCCGCTTGGGAAGTTGTCAAGAATAGTGTGACTATCAAAGACAAAAATGCTATCACTCCTGAAGAGGCAAAGAAGATAGAGCTAGATGCTGAAGTCTGGGCATTCATTACAAATCATCTGATTCCAGAGAAATATCATGAAGTCAAGAATATTTCTTCGGCCAAAGGTGTCTCGGACTATCTCGAGAAGATTGGTGAAGGTGTCTCAACTCAGAAATATGCTCGTATCGACACCCTTCGAAGCAAGTTCTATCGTTTCAAGAGGCACGAGGGAGAAAAGGTTAACTCCATATACAGCAGGCTCACTGCATTGTCAAATGAACTGATTTCCCTCGGTGCCGAATACATTACAAATCGGATTATTGTTAGAACATTGCTCCGTTCCCTTGATGATTCCTTCAATCACATTGTGCTAATGATAAAGGAAAGGACTGATTTCAAGGATCTTGTTGCCGCTGATATTCTCGAGAGGCTCAACACCTTCGAGATGGAAGAAGATGAAAAACGAGATGTTAATGGGACTCGAAGAAAATCTCACGCACTCAAGGCCAAAGCTTCACATCACTCCTCCCCTGAAACTAGTTCTGAATCTGGTTGTGCCTCAGATGACCCCGAGAACATTGGAAAAGATCTGGCACTGATAATGAAAAGATTCAACCGCTTTCAGAGAAGGAACTCCTCTTCACCGAAGAAAAACTACTCTTCAAGACATTCGAGCAATTCATCACAACATCGATCATCATCCAGAAACTCTTCAGCGAAAGATAACTGTTGCTACAAGTGCAAGAATCCAGGTCACTTCATTGCTGATTATCCTCTCTGGGAAATTGAACATAGATCAAAGAATTCTCACAGCAACTCTTCGATCAAGTCGTACAGATCGAGCAAAAACTATGATTCGAAGAGATGTGATTCAAAGTCCAGAAAAGACAAGAAAGATGGTTCTGATGATGAAAAGAAGAAGAAGTACCACAAGCATCGAGATAGTTCTTCCTCGAAAACACATTCCTCTCGACGCAAGAATTCTCACCGTGCCAAAGCCTATTTGGGTAAAGAGATGAACTCTGAAGATGAAGCATCCGGGTCCGAAGTTGAATCAAACTCAAGATCTGGTTCTGTTTCTGGTTCTGAATCTGATGGTGTTGCTGGGTTAGCATTTTCTTCGAACAAGACTTCAAGTTCATTCTTCACCAACCAAAGCAGTGAACATGAATCTCCAGCTTACTGCTTCATGGCCAAGGCTAAGGTATCCTCATCTAAGAATTCCTACGATACTTCTGATGGATCTGCCTATGAAAGTAAATCTAGGATAAGCTATGCCAAACTTGCCAAAATTGCTTCTATCCAACAAGATGAACTAGATTCACTAAGTGAAACTATTCAAAAATCTGAGACTTTGTTGATCGATGAGATTGAGAAAGGTCAAACTTTGACGAATGAGCATGTTGCTCTGAAGGAAAAGTATGATGAGCTTTCCTCTCGGCATGATATTCTCTCAGTGGACTACGAGAAGCTTACCTATGAATTCCTTCAAAGGAAAATGGCTCTCGAGAAACTGAGAGAGGCTAATGAAGAGTTGGAAAGTGTCAATCTCACGCTCATGGCTCAACAAGGCTCAGAAGCTAAAAATGAATCTACTTCACCTTGCTTAACTTGTTTGGAACGAAGTAAAATTTAATCTATTTCTTAGAAATCGGAAGGAAAGAAACCTATTGTTATTGATGATGCTAACCCCTCGAACGAGGAAACCATTACCCAGGAACTCCTCAGGTTGAGAAATTTATTTGAAACAGGCATATTCAAAAGTGTGCAGGGACACCAGTACCTATGTGATATCCTAAGAAAGGCTCTCCTTCATAGGAATCCGAGAAACGAAGGAGTTGGTTTCGTAAGGAAACTCAATCCTGATGGAACCTACTGGGAACCCGAGCAGTATCCTAAAACTGTCTGGGTTCTTGCGAAGGAAAAGCCCATTGATATTGCTAATCTTTCAGGTTTCAGTTGCCAAATTGATAAGGCTATTGTTGAAGAATCACTTGATTCTGACTACAAGCTTGTCAAATATCAGGAAGGGAAAGTGTCGGCTGAATTCGTTGGTACTCCTCCGAAGAATGGTTTCTATAAGCGACAGATTTGGGTTCGCAAATCTCTTGTAGAAAAACTGCCCCCTAACCATTATATGCAGGGAAAATCCTCGGTACCACAGAATCACTACTATTCTCTCGAGGATAGAAATGAACCCTTGGTGCCTGCTTCAAATGTTCCCCAGAAGGAATACTATCGAGTTGATAGAAATGTTTACGTCATCATAACAATAATACCAAAACTTCTATTACCTACCAGTACTCTAACCCCTCGTCAAGGAATTATATTTATGGTGTGCTTGATGGTCCAGATCGACAATATAACCCTGTTTGCTATAATATCGCTGCCCCATCTAGTTCTTCCATGCCTTCTAAGTCACCTGCTCGTTTGTGGGTGGTTAGAAGAACTAATTCTTCTGCAGGGCTATGTCTCCGGTGGATCCGAATGGGTCATGGATAGTGGTTGTACAAATCATATGACCGGAGACAAAGATTTGTTCACCGAAGACAAACTTACTGAATCTTCACAGAGATACATTACCTTCGGTGACAACAACAAAGGAAAAGTACTTGGTTTGGGTAAGGTTGCTATATCGAAGGATAAGCATATTGATAAGGATATGCTTGTTCAATCTCTAGGATATAATCTTATGTCTATCTCAAAACTTTGTGATATGGGTATGCTTGTACTGTTTTCTGCTTCTCGTTGTGTTGTCTTTTCACAGGATGATTATTCCTTCGTGTTCGAAGGATATCGCAAAGGTGATCTTTATATCGTTGATTTTTCGTCGGGACCTGCAGTGTCCACATGTTTAATGGACAAAGCCACTTCTGGTTGGTTATGGCACCGAAGACTTGGTCATGCAAGAATGAAAAATCTTCAAACTCTTATCTCGAAGAAGAACATCGTTGGAATTGATAATGTGAAATTCGATAAAGATCGTCTATGCAGTGCCTGTGAAGCAGGAAAGATTGCCAAGAAACATCACTCAACAAAAACCATTATGACTACTACTCGTCCTCTTGAATTGCTTCATATGGATTTATTCGGTCCTCAAAATTATGCTAGTCTTGGAGGTAACAAGTATACTTGGGTTTTCTTTCTAGATGACAAGAGCAAGGTTGTTGAAATTTTCAAAACTTTCGCAAAGAGAGCTCAGACTGAGTATGAATTATCTCTCAAGCATATCAGAAGTGATAATGGTACAGAATTCAAAAACACTCATATCGAAGAACTTCTTGATGAATATGGCTTTACGCATGAATTCTAGGTTGCTTATACACCGCAACAGAATGGTGTGGTCGAGAGAAAGAATCGAACACTTATTGAAATGTTCAGAACAATGCTTGCTGAATACAAGACTCCTATCAGGTTCTGGGCCGAAGCAATTAATAGTGCATGTCATATCATCAATAAGGTTTATCTGCACAAATTTTTGAAGAAAACTTCATATGAACTTATCACTGGTAAAAATCCGAATGTTTCATATCTCAGGGTTTTTGGTGCTCCAAGTTATATCAGAGATATGAACCACAGCTCTAAGTTTTCCCCAAAGGCTCACGAAGGTTTTCTCCTAGGTTATGGTTCAAATGCTCACACTTACAGAGTTTACAACTCCCATCTTGGCAAAGTTGTAGAAACTGTAAATGTTCAATTTGATGAAACTAACGACTCTCAAAAGGAGCAATTACCTCTTAACCTGGATGAACCACCTTTGGATGAAGTTATCAGGTACATGGCTATTGGATATATTCGGCATGTCAAAAGAAATGCACGTTAAGCCAACAAGGATGATGATGGTCCAATATTCCCACACATAGCCCGGGGCGCTGGAGATCAACATCCCGAAGCCAATGATGTACAGGTCGAAGGAGAACGTATAAACGAAGAAAATGCTCAACCCGAAGGAGAAGCTGAACCCGAAGGAAATGATCCTGAAGGACAAGCTGATCCCGAAGGTCAAGCTGATCCCGAAGAACAACTGGGTCCGCAAGCTGATGAAGGAGTTTTACCTCGTGTTCGAAGAAGAGTGGATGTCGACTCAATTCTCGAAGTGATTCGTTTACCAGGTCGTCCCACCACTCGTTCTCGTACTCGATTAGCTAACTTCTGTGGAAATTTTTCATTTGTATCCATGCTAGAACCATCGAAATTCGATGAAGCCATGAAGGACTTAGACTGGATGACTGCAATGCTCGAAGAACTTAATCAGTTGGAGAGAAATAAAGTCTGGTCCCTTGTCGATAGACCTGATCCCAAGAAGCATAATATCATTGGTACGAAGTGGATTTTTCGCAACAAGCAAGATGAAGATGGCATTGTGGTAAGAAATAAAGCTCGACTGGTTGCACAAGGCTACACCCAAATCGAAGGTATTGATTTCGGTGAGACTTATGCTCCAGTTGCTCGACTTGAATCTATTCGTGTCATGCTTGCTTTTGCCAATTACAATGGTATATTGCTATATCAAATGGATGTCAAAAGTGCATTTCTTAACAGTGAAATCGAAGAAGAAGTATATGTTATGTAGCCACCAGGTTTTGAAGACCCGAAGAATCCTGATAAGGTGTACAGATTGCACAAGGCCCTATATGGGTTAAAGCAAGCACCTCGTGCTTGGTATGAAACACTGAAGGATTTTCTTATGAAGAAGGGCTTCAAACCAGGAACAACTGATCCGACTCTTTTTACTCGTGCATACAAAAATGATCTTTTCGTGTGTCAAATTTATGTCGATGATATTATATTTGGCTGTACTAACCCTGATATAAGCGAAGAATTTGCTCGTATGATGTCGAAGAAATATGAAATGTTTATGATGGGTGAACTGAAGTTCTTTCTCGGGCTTCAAATCCGTCAACAGAAGAATGAGACTTTTATCTCTCAAGAGAAGTATCTCAGAGATTGCCTGAAAAAGTTTGATCTCGTCAGTTGTAAAACTATCAAGACTCCTATGCCTACGAATGTTCATCTAGATGCAGATGAGAAGGGAAAACCTTTCGATCAGAAGAAATATCACTCGATGATCGGTTCGCTTCTTTACCTTTGTGCATCTAGACCTGACATTATGCTATCAGTTTGCATGTGTGCTCGTTTTCAGGCAAACCCGAAAGAATCGCATCATATTGTTGTCAAGCGAATTCTTCGATATCTGGCTCATACACCAACTTTGGGACTATGGTATCCCAAAGATGCCCAGTTTGATCTTGTTGGATATTCTGATTCTGACTGGGCTGGTGATCGAGTCGACAGGAAATCTACCTCAGGCACATGTCATTTTCTCGGTAGATCTCTTGTCGGTTGGGTTTCGAAGAAACAGAATTGTGTGTCTATTTCTACGGCTGAAGCCGAGTATATTGTTGCCGGTTCATGCTGCACTCAGATTCTATGGCTCAAGCAAACACTGAAAGATTATGGTATTCTTGTGAAGAAAATTCCATTGCTATGTGATAACGAGAGTGCTATCAAAATTTCCCATAAACCTGTGCAACCCTCTCGAACGAAGCATATTGATATTCGTCATCATTTTCTTCGAGATCACGTTCAGCGAGAAGATATTGTTATCAGCCATGTTCGCACCGAAGATCAATTGGCTGATATCTTTATGAAGCCCTTGGATGAGAAAAGGTTTTGTGCACTAAGGTGTGAGTTAAATATATTGGACTCACGCAATGTGCAGTAAGGTCATAATTGTCGATACTATGTATTATATGTTTTCTTTCTACGTTGTTTACTGACGTTGATTTTCTATCGTGTTTCTTTTTCGTTTGTTTTTGTTCATTTGGTGTTGTCCTATACACTTATCACTCCGAGTTTTATCACTGTTTTTCCCTCGGATTGATTAAGAATCGGACCCTGTTTTCCCTCTATTCTATCCCTACCCCATCTTTGCTTTTCTCTCGTGAACATGTATATTTGTACTCCATTAAGATTCCCTTCGAATGTCATTGATTCCGAAGGAAAATCTATCGAACTTTTATCTACTTTTATACTCGATGTTCGATGAGTTTGGTCTCGGACGTGGAGCAACTTTCTTTCGGTTCGTTGGGATTTTCCCGCGATTACCGCCACAAAATCCGTCTGTTGAATGCGAAGAGACGCGGAATCTACGCCGTTGGATCAGATCTGACAGTTATGTCAGACCCCTCCCTTATAAATACTGATCCAGCCCACCGACATAGCCCTCACAATTCCCTCGACTTCATCTCTCCGCTCCCGAAGTTCTCTCGCGCGCGCCGTCGTGCTGCTCGTCGCCGTCGACTCCCTCGCCGCATTGCTGCCGGAAGGAAGTCGCTGGAGACCTTCCCGTCGACGTGGAACTTCATCCGCGCCGCCGTAGCCGCCGAACATCACCAAGTTAGGGTATGTGAGGCACTGGACGCGATTCCAATCTCTTCTGTTTATCGTGTTCCAGATTTATTTTTGATTTTCTCTTATTTTTCTAGGTCTCTTTGATCCATTTGGATCATTGCCTCTTGGGAAATCTGTTTCTAGCGTTTTTAGTCGATTCCCCATCTGAACTAGGTAAGAAATCCCTCGGATTCTCTCACTTAGGAAATCCCACAGAAACGTATCGGTAGATGTATACTTGTGCGATTATTTCATACAAGTTCTTCGTTAGATTTGCACCCGATGAAAATCTAGCCTAGCACTTTCATGAAATCTTGCGTCAAGACAAATCTCTCGATATGTTTGTTGCATTCAAAATGTTTTTCCTTCGAAAACAGCTGGTACCTGTTCACAACTTTCCTATATTCCCTCGTACCTATCTTTTTCGCAGGAAAATGTCTGGGAAAGAAGGAAATGTCAGAGCTCCCAAGCGTGTGGGAGGACGAACAAGAATCACCAACTACTCTGAAGGATTATCAGAGGATTTGATCATTGAGAAGAAGTTGAGAACGCCTGAAGGTTCTGAAGATGAGCGCACGAGAGAAAACCGTCTGCAAGAGATCCGAAGGCTTCAAGCGCTTTGTTGGTATGAGTACAAGTCTATTATTCCTCGATGGGAGAGGCTGTTTGCATTGAAAAATCCTTGGTCCGATGTCAAATCTTTAAGGCCCAAGTGGACGAAAGATAATCGACCACC
This sequence comes from Bromus sterilis, assembly GCA_950022295.1. Lineage (NCBI taxonomy): Eukaryota > Viridiplantae > Streptophyta > Magnoliopsida > Poales > Poaceae > Bromus > Bromus sterilis. Next base: position 285,527,618 of record OX465597.1, read on the forward strand.
TCCTCCAGATGATGCTCACCCATCCTCTCTCAAAACTCCTGCTGATTTTCAAAGGTTGGTTGATGCTCGGGAAGCTCGAGCGCAAAAACACAAGGAGGCTAAAGCAAGAAAGGAGGCTGCTGCTGCTGAGGGTGCCGAAGAAATTGGCCCAAGAGCCAAACCGAAGGCTGGCAAGAAATCTTCCAAGCGAAAGAAAAAGGTACTCATTGTCTCTCCACCTGAGGAAAACTCCGAAGAAGAAGCTAATTCTGATGATCAAGACCCTGGCACTGAGGCTGATGTCGAGGACATTCCTCAGAAGAAGAAGTCGAGCAGTAAAGGCATTAGGATCCAGGAGCCAGCTGCCCAGGCTCCTCGAGCAACAATTGACATGACCGACTTGGTCACTGATCCGCTCATTTCCTCTGCTCCTCCAATACAAGTTCGCAGGAAAAAACCTTCGGCTAGGACGAAGGGAAAACAAGCTCAAGTGGCTGAGGATGATGAAACGCTTATCCAGCGACAAGAAAGGCTGGCCAAGCAAAAAGAGCAAGAAGATAAAGACTTGATAAATTCCAAGCTTCTAAACTTCCACAGTCAGCCCGAGCATAAAAAGGCCCAGGTTGCTAAACAGTTAGGCATACTGCACCTGGTTAGTGAAAAGTATCATCGACAGATTGCAGAAGGCACTATTCCTAGTGCGCCGAAAGAAAAGGTTGTGGCCCCTAGCGCCACCGAGAAAGTAGTGACTCCCACAGTCATGAAGGAAAAGGATGCAGCTGCTAGTGCTGCAAAGAAAAATGCTGAGGCTCCTAGTGCCTCGAAGGATAAATCTGCGGCCCCTAGTGTCGTAACAAAACCCATTGCTGCTACCAAGGCAACCAAGGAGGCCGAGAAGAAAGCCAAAGAGGCTAGGCAGAAGGCTCAGGCTGCTCCAGTTCCTCGAGCTGCTCCAGCACCTACGCCTGCCCCTGTTGCGCCAGTTGTTTCCGGCCCTCGTGCCGATGAAGAAAGCTCCAACGAAGGAGATTATGCCGCCCATGTTCCTTGGGATGCTGCTCACATCTCTCATATCCTCTGGAAGATGGATACCACACCGAGCAAAGTCACTGCCGAGGACGATGTACCACCTGAGATCCAAGAACAAGTTGCTCGATACATGATCCGCTGGGAAGGATATCTCACCCAGGATCGAAAGGATAAAGAGCAAGAGAAGTTTTACTCCAGGCAGCTTCAAGAAGAAACCGAGGACCTTGAGTCCCGTAAGTTTTTCAAATCCAAAATTGCATCCCTTGAAGCATCCAGAAGGGCATAGAAGGAAAACATAACCACTGTGAATGAAAAGGTTCGACAAGTTGTATCTGCAATATGCAAGGAGCACAATGATGCCCTGTACAAGACACAATCTCGAAAGAGAAAGTCTGCTGCCCCATCCTCTACGCGTGGGACGCCAGAGATAGAGAAAAATGCCAAGAAGCCAAAGTCTACCGAGGTCGTTGCTGCATCAGCACGACAGGAAACTGCCCCAACCCCCACCAAGCAACCCACTCCTCCTCGTGAGAAAACTCCACCCCCTCGCCAAACAACTCCACCCCCTCGCCAAACATCTCCACCCCCTCGCCAAGCCACACCTCCACCCCGTCAAACATCACCACAAAAAGCTTCGTCGCCACCACCAAACCCACCATCACCACCTCACATCATTCCATCGACCACCCCTGTCATCGATACCCAAGCTCAAGCTGAGACCGAGCAACCTGCTCAGGTTGAGCAAGAACATCAAACCCCCATTTCCTCTGCTCAGAAGGATTATTCCTCTGCCCAGACTCTGCATGAAGGAGAAGACGCCGATGTTGACATCACAACAGTTTCTTCTCGACAAGATGTTGTCGAAGGAAATAGTTCTGGCGATGGAAGTCGAGTGGAAGTTCATCCTCCTCTTCTTCAAACTCTTCAGACGAAGAAATGCTGGATGTCTTTGCCCAGCTGAACTAAGATATGGAGGCCATGGAGACTGAGGAGGCCGCCCAAAATGCCCCTGCCGACGAAGGAGTTTCCGTCGAAGCTCAGCCGAGGAAAATGCTCCTGCAGCCATCCCAGCTCAGGACATTGTCAATGTTCCATCTTCTATTCCTCGCCCTGCTGAGCCAGTTTTCCAGATGCCAGACAATGCTGCTGAAGTTTTTCCCGTCGATGAGCTGCTTCATTCTTCTCACCCGAGAGAAATACTGCCCCTGTTCCGCTCTGATGTTCCTCGAGGAGGCCCCATCTTCAAAAGGCGTGAACACAAGCCATTTTTCTTCGGGACCAATCCCTACGAGAAGCCCAGAAGTGCATATTCTCTTCGGTTTTGGACTCAAGAGCAAGCCATATACTACACCCGTGTGCTATACAACAAGGCGAGAGTTTTCCAACATCAATACCTCGATATGCCTTCGGTTTACTCAACTTCTTGTTTCGAAAATGTTGCCGAGACTATTGACGGTCTGCATGCTCATAAGATGTTTGCTCTCGATTGTGGCTACAATCCCGAGCTCATCAAGCAATTTTATGCAACCTTGTATGTCACTGGTGATCCCGAGAACTTGAAGACGTGGAAATTTGATTACATGATTCAAGGCCAAGTATTCCATATGACCATCGACCAATTTATGGCCATCATCAATTTACCTCGGTTCGAAGGATTACCATACAAGATTCATGATCTACCCGCTCCAACTCCTGCTGAATTCTCTACACTTATGAATCCAGATGTCGTAGGAGATCACTACCCTGCTGAGCCCAAGACGAGGCATTTTGTATTTTAAGCAAAGGCATGGTTCTATATTCTTTCGAAGACCTTGATGCCGATGCTAGATGTGCACGATGATTTTCCCATTCCCAACGATGTGCAACTTGCTCTGTTGAAGTTAGTCCACGGTCATCCCCTCGACTTTGAAGACTACTTCATCAGGACTTTGGTGTCTTGTGCTGATGATCACAATTCCCACAAGCCGTATGCACCTTGGATGATGGCTATCTGCAATTACTCTCGGGACGTGCCATTCCCCGTGTCAATATTCCCAAAGATTTTCACTCCACCAGTTAGGGAAGTATTGCAGATTGTTGCTCCACCCAACGATCAATATGCTGAGCACACTGGCATCCGCGCCCAACTGACTGAGCGTAATGTTCGCTCGAAGTTTATCAAGCCAGTGCATCACATGGAGGTTTCTCTTCGGTCCCAGCAAATGCTTCAACACCATATTGACCAAGATTTCATTCGGAAGCAAGCAATCATGGATGAGATAAACCATTTGCGCAATATTGCCATGAACAATAATCAGATGCTGCGTGAATGTCTTCAATGTGATTGGAAAGGACTGCGGAAATTAAATTCCCTCGGTCAACTTCAACGATGCGGCTTCGAAGAATATCCTCCCCATCTGAACAGGAACTGGACCAATGATGATCGAGTAGATCGCCCAGATCCCAATATTCCTCGGCTGCCGAAGAACAGAGATGTGCTCAGTGTCGATGATTATTATCACATTACTGTGAACACCTTCTCCTCCGACTCCGACAAAGATGAAGCCCCTCAATGCCAACCGAGAGTTTACACTCCACTTCCTCGAAGCCCCAGGATCCCGCCGGAATCGCAGCTGGAATCTTCTGGAGAACAACACTCCTTCCGCACGAAGATCACTCCACCAGGCGCTCGCCCCATTCGTCGTGCTCCAACGCTCGCCGAATCTTCTCGACGTCGTCAGCATCGCTCTCGCGAGTAGGGATTTCTTTCGACCCTATTCTCTCGACTTTTTGTACGTTGTGACAAAAAGGGGGAGATGTAGTGGCATTGAAGAAATTAGTTTGCCATCGGGATTAAGGGCTTTGATTTTCGTTCGATAAACTTTTGAACTTTGAGGTTTCTGAGTAGTTTCAACAAACTTTCGATTCATATTCGATCTGGTTGTAACTAACTCTAAGTAGGTCTGTGAACTTCTTACCGTAAGATACCTATCTGCTGCTTGCGATACTTAAACTTTTTCAGGAAGCTATATGTCGTATAAATTCACAGATCATTCGAGGAGATTGCATATTTCTTATTGGATATTATCTGGAATGCAATTTCACTCGCTAAGATTATTGACGTTTTTCCCTCGACTGTACTTGTCAAAAATGCACTTCACAGGAAACTCTTATCTTCCGTGCATACATCAAGGGGGAGTATTTTCATCGATCTTAGCACTGGTCTATCATCGAAAACTCAAAACTTTCAAATTATTTATCGATGCCTGTTTTGTCAACAATCGTCCAAAAAGGGGGAGATTGTAAGAGCAAGTTTTGGCCCCGAAGGTTTTGGACATTGTTGGACAAAGAAGAAGTGGAACTAATATTGTTTTCGAGTATAAACAGATACTTAGGTTCCGAAAGAATGGAGTTTGCAAGTAGAAGGTCGAAGGACAACTCACTGTAGCAAAGCTGCAGTCATCTACCGAAACCTTTGAAGGAAGACGACCCCTAAAAATGTCGTCGAAGAAGAGGTCTCTCTCGAGTAAAAGCGCAATGAGGAGAAAGCTGAAACTGGTCGAAGACTTAGTCTTTTTACTAGTTTCTCTTTATTTTTTTGAGTCGTAGGAAAAACCGTACTATTAAGAGGGGTTTGCTAGTTGAGATCTTAGTCGAAGTGAATTTTCTCTGCTCAACCTAAACCCACGAAAGCCTACCGAGAGAAATCTTACTGAGTCGAGTGAATAGCTCGAAGGCAAAGTCATCGCACTTAGTGCCTTCGAGAGAGAACTCGTTCGGTAAGTCAGCTTACTTGTTCCTCAAGTAAAGTTGCGCAGTGATTGGAATCCGACCGTTGTGGACACGCGTCAAGCGGTCGCATCTGGTCACTTCAGTCATTTTACCTATCGGGATCACCAACTATAAATACCCTGCACCTACCTGCCATTTCGGGTCGGCTGCTCCACTAAAGATTCTAAGACGGAAGTACTGTGAGCATCCCAAGAGGGATCCATCGAGAGAAAACCAAAAACCAAGTCTGAACTGAGTTGAGCAATTCACAGAGACTTAGGTCGAGATTAGCCGATATTTTTATCTTGGAGAAGTGCAAGTCTCCTAGACGGTTAGGCGTCGCCTGTCAAGCAGTAGAAGAGAAATTGTCGCTGTTGAAGGATGTTTGTAAAGGTCTTGGAGATGTCCTGAATCATCTACCACGAGTGAAAACTGGACAAGCTCGAGGAGTTTGTTGCAGTGGAGAATAGGACGGAGAGAGTTTTGCTCCATGTGTTCAATCACCAGTCCCTCCAACTAGACGTAGCACTTTGCAGAGTGTGAACTGGTTTACCAAACATCGTTGTGTCAGGCTCGTTCTCCTTCTTGCATTTACATTAAGTATTTATTCGTTGCCTGTTTGCCTTCGATGTTTTCCTTCGCCCCCAATCCTTTCGAGCCATGCATTACTTTCGATACAGTATTTCCTTCGAGATGCTTTTAGTCCTTCACAGTTTGCATGAATTCCTTCTAAGTTCCTTAGAATTTTTAGAAGTGAACATTCACCCCCTCCCCCTCTGATCATTCTTGAGCTTTCAATAATTAGCATTGCGGTGCATTTATAATTCTGTCAATTGCCCAGCTGTAATTTATTCACCCAACATAGTTGTTTATCGCCTTTTGGGAGAGAGACATCTCTAGTGAAAGTCATGCGACCCCGGTCCATATTTCCACCATATTTTACACCGTTAATCTTTATTGCTTTTGTTTACTTTCCTTTGCAATCACCGCTACTATTTCCACTTTTGTTTTGATCCTTTGTAAACAACAAGACCGGAGAGATTGACAACCTCTCTGACTCATTGGGAGCAAAGTTATTTGCATATGTGTGCAGGTCCAGGTCAAGTAAGCAACCTCTAGGTTGTAAACGGCGCCATTGTTTTCTTGTCACCTTCTTGTTGATCCTTGGAGTCCTACGGGAGACAACCCTATCCTCTCAAGTTTGGGGAAATTTTCCACTGTCTACATCTCAACCTTCCACTTGGGGTAACCAACGGGGAGTGTCGACAAGACAACAACAAGAAAATTTATGGCGTCGTTGTCGGGGAATCTGAAGACCAAAAAAATACTGGCCCCGACAACTCCCTAGCCAGAAAGCAAATGTCTGGCGCCGTTGCCGGGGACTCCAGTCGACAAGATAGGGGAGTTTCACACTATCTTTCACTTTTGATTTTTAGTCTTGTTAGTTTACTTTCTAGTTTTTGCTTTTGTGTCTTATATCAAAAACCACAAAAAATTAGTTACTTTGTTCTTGCTTGATGTTGTTACTATGAGTTCCACTGAAAACACTAAGTTGTGTGACTTCACTAGTCACAACAACAATGACTTTATCAGCACTCCTATTGCTCCACTTGCCACTTCAGCACCTTCCTATGAAATTAAACCTTCTTTGTTAAATATTTTTATGAAAGAACAATTCTCCGGTGCTGGAGATGATGTTGCTTTGCACTTAAATAATTTTGTTGAGCTTTGTGATATGCAAAATGACGAGGGGGTGACCCCACGACTCCTACGGATGAGCCTACCTGGTGTCCATGAAGACAGAAGGCCCATGAAGATACATCCTCGGCCTGTTAATTGGCACCGACGTAGGATTCTACGACTCAAAAGGAAGGTGCGAAGACCTGCTGCACGAGCAAGCTAGGGTTAGGAAAGCTTACCTGTAAACGTATATGAACTCCCCGAGACCTAGCCCAGTATATAAGGGCTAGGAGGGGCGACACAAGAGACATCTAATATCACCTCTAACCCTAGCCTTGAGCGCTCCAGCCTTGGCATCCACTGTAATCGCATCTCCCCCATCAATAATATCGAGCAGGAGCGAGCCTTCCTGTTTGCCGACGAGCTATCGTCCAACTTGTGCCTCTCATGACTAACCCAGGGTCCCTGACCATGGGATTTGCCGGAGTTGATCCCCGTCAATTGGCGCCGTCTGTGGGAACTACATAGGTTGGGATCACGATCTCGGCGGTCCCGTCTTCAGCAAGCTACAACTCAAGGGCAAGAACCAGATCTAGCCCACTCGAAGGATTCAAGATCACGGCGGACATCTCTGCCACCCCATCAAGACCGCTCGAGCTACAGTTGTGTCAGGACCGATACTACGGTAACGGCCAAGTGCAGCGTCAGCGCCGAAGGAATCGACGACTCAGAAGAACGGCGAGGGGCCTCTACGAAGGAATTCCACTCGACGAGCCGCGACGCGCAGCGGAGGACTCGCAAATCTTTCGACAACCCACCATCGCCCGGGCACCCGCAGCACGTCAAGACGATGACTACGAGGTCGAAACCAGCGATCAGCAGAACCATCGCCAAGGAAGAAGGAATCGACGACCCAAAAGACGCGCATGGGAGATCTACGGCGAGGCTCCAATAACTGAGCCACGACACGCAGCCGCGCAACCTACGACCGCCTGACGGCACGCCGTCACACGAGCACCTGCCGTCAGCCAGGACAGCGACTCGGAGACACCGGTGGGCGAGTACTATGACCCAGATCGAAGGCCAGATGAATTCTCCAACCTCATCAAGAACCAAGACATGAATCGAGGAATCGACAACGACCCCCGCTTCCACGAGCACCCGGAGGATCACGAGCAAATCTTCAGGATCTCGAGAAGGAAGAGGCACGCCGGATCTACCAAACTTACGGCTAGAGAACAACTGGCAGGACCCTGCACGATCCACAACTTCGAGGATGACTGGGGACGCGTCAGGTCAGGTCACACTTTGAGGGAATGTCGCATTTTCAACGAGCTAGCCGACGACCTCAAGAAGGAGAAGCAGAAAGAAGACGGGCGCAGCCGACGACCCGAACAAGCGCCGCCCTCAAGCCCGGAAGGACGTCACAGCCCGCTGCAAGAACAGGTGCTCATGATCCAAGAAGGAAGGGTACCACAAGCACGAAGCGACGCCTACACTCTGCAAGCCAGAGCAACCGAGAGCATAAACATAGTCGAAGTCTACCAGCTACATGATACGGAGACCAGCATCACGTTCTCACAGGACGACCATCCACCTGCAGTCCCAAGACCGGGGCACGCGCCCCTGGTGCTCGACGCACAAATCGGAGGGTACGACATGGATAGGATCTTCATGGACGGAGGCAGCAGCATGAACATCATCTTCGCCAGCACCCTGAAAAAGATGCTGATCCCACGATCAGTATGGAGAAAATCAAGCACCGAGTGACACGGGGTAGTCCCAGGAGAAGCAGCCACATCCCTCGTAGTCATCGAACTCGAAGTTGTCTTCGGCAACCGACGCAACTTCGCAAAGCACGTCCTCGAGTTCGAGGTACTCGACTGGCAATCGCAGTACCACGCCATATTGGGACGGCCAGCATTCGCGCAGTTCATGGCGGTCCCACACTACGCCTACCTCAAGCTCAAGATGCCAGGATCAGCCGGAGTCGTCACGATCAACGGAAGCTTCATCAAGTCAGATCAATGCGATCGTGACTTCCACCGAATCTTCGACACATTCGGAGCCGAGCAAGAACTCAGAGAAATAGCCATGGTGACGGACAGGAGTACCCTCCCATTGGTGAACCGAAGCGAATCCAAGGAGTACGGACGCGACTTCAGCATCGACAGTGACACAGTCACTCACCAAGTGCACCCGACGGACCCGGACAAAACAGTCCGCGTGTACGCCCACCTACCAGAGGAGCAGGCGACGGCTCTCGTCGCTTTCCTTCGAGACGAGTGGGAAATATTCGCCTGGTGCCCAGCCGACATGCCTGGGATACCACACGAATTCGCGGAACACGCCCTACGCATCAAGCAAAACACGAAGCCGGTGAAGCAAGCGCTGAGACGATTTTCGGAGCCCAAGCGCAGAGCAATCGGGGAGGAAGTCAACCGGTTACTCGACGCCCAGTTCATCCGAGAAACGAAGAAAGCCACCTGGATAGCCAACCCAGTGATGGTGCCCAAGAAAGACACGACCGTGCTGCGCATGTGTGTCGACTACGGACCAGTCAACAAGCATTGCCCGAAGGACCACTTCCCCCTGCCTAGAATCGATCAGATAATCGACTCGACAGCAGGGTGCGATCTACTTTCCTTTCTTGATGCTTACTCAGGATACAACCAGATCAGGATGAAGGAAGAAGACGAAGAGCACACATCAATCATCACCCCCTATGGAGTATTCTGCTACAGGACCATGCCCTTCGGACTCAAAAACGCAGGCGTCACTTATCAGCGAATTATGCAGGCCTGCCTGAAGGAGCAAATCGGAAGAAACGTGCAAGTCTATGTGGACGACATCGTCCCCAAGACCTACGAAGCAGCCACACTACTCGACGACCTGCGCGAAACCTTCGCGACACTCAACAAATACAGAATCAAGCTCAACCCAAAGAAGTGCGCATTCGGCGTACCGGCGGGGAAGCTGCTTGGCTATATGGTCTCCGCCCGAGGAATCAAGGCAAACCCTGAGAAAGTCCAAGCTATCACCCGAATGCAAGAACCAACCGACGTCAAAGGATTAAAACAGCTCACTGGAAAGCTCGCAGCCCTAAGCCGCTTCATCAGCAGGCTGGGAGAACGCACGCTGCCTTTCTATCAGCTGCTTAGGAAAGGAGAGAAATTCGAGTGGACGGAGGAAGCCCGACAAGCATTCGCGGATCTGAAGAAAACACTTTCAACCCCACCAATCCTGGCGGTACCCAAGGAACGAGAGAAGCTATACCTCTACGTGGCAGCATGTAACAGTGTAGTAAGCACAGCGCTCGCTGTCGAAACGCGCAGAAGAAGGCAAGGTCCAGAGCATCCAAAGACCAATCTACTACCTCAGCATGCTCCTACCCAAATCCCAGCAGCGGTACCCACACTACCAGAAGCTACTACTGGCCATCGTCATGACCTCAAGAAAGGTGTCCCACTACTTCGACGAGCACCCTATCACAATCGTGAGCAGCGCACCACTCGCTGATATACTCAACAACCCTGGAGCGACTGGACGAGTCGCCGAGTGGAACATTGAGCTCAGCCCACGGGACCTGTAGTTCAAGCACCCAACAGCCATCAAAGCCCAAGTACTCCCAGATTTCCTGGTCGAGTGGACGGAGGTTCAGACACCAGGCCCCCCAGACCTATCAAGTTCATGGTCAATGTTCTTCGATGGGTCCAAGAGACAATAAGGAGCTGGGGCAGGAGTTGTGCTCATCTCCCCTAAAGGAACCAAGCTGAAATATGTCCTCCGGATCAACTTCAGTCACGCCTCCAACAACGAAGCAGAATACGAGGCACTCCTCCATGGCATGCGCATGGCCAAAACATGCGGAGCCACTCGCCTCATAATTTATGGGGACTCCAATCTCGTCGTCCAGCAGACGATGAGAAACTTCAACGCAATAGCCGACAACATGGCGGCCTACCAGGAGCTCTACAACGCACTCGAAGGAAATTTCGACGGATGCGAGCTCCACTACATCACCAGGGACAACAACACAGAAGCTGACGAACTCGCGAACATCGGTTCGACCCGAGGACCAATACCACCCGGCGTTTTTCTCGAAAGCATCAGCCGAAGATCCATCAAGGTACAGGCAGCAGCACCTGAAGCAGTCGTGGACGGCGAGGACACAACAGACCTGGCGCAGGTGGCAGCAGCAACCCCATCAGAAGGCACAAGCACCAGCACACCCGACAGCACAACCCTGACAGAGCTCGAAGGACCTGTCTGGGAAAAACCGTTCCTCCGATTTCTAATCGAAGGTACGCTACCGCAAGACGTCGCCGAAGCACAACACATCAGCCGACGATCCAAGGCATTCACGGTGATCAACAAACAAATATACAAGCGCAGCATCACCCAGATACTCCAAAGGTGCATCAACGAAGAAGACGGCAAAGCCTTACTACTCGAAATCCACGAAGGCACCTGCGTACATCATGCGAGCAGCAGAGTACTCGTGTCCAAAGCATTCCGAGCTGGGTTCTATTGGCCCACAGCCATGAAAAACGCAGAGGAAATCGTGTGACGCTTTGTCGCCTGCCAGAAATTCGCCAACAGGCCACACGCTCCCGCCTCAGAACTCAAGACCATACCTTTATCCTAGCCGTTCACCACCTGGGGACTCGACATGGTGGGACCACTCAAGAAATCATCAAAGGACGGAAGGACACACCTACTCGTCGCAGTCGACAAGTTCATTAAATGGATTGAAGCAGTGCCCATCACCAGCTCCACAGCCCTCACGGCTGTCAACTTCATCAAATCGATCATCTTCAGGTTCGGAGTGTCACACAACATCATCACGGACAACGGCACGAACTTCACAGCCGCAGAATTCCAGAACTTCTGCGAAGAACTGGGCATCAAAATCAATTATGCATCAGTCGCGCACCCGCAGTCCAACGGTCAGGTAGAAAAAGCAAACGGCCTTGTGTGCGGGGGAATCAAGAAACGGATCCTCGCACCACTCGAGCAAGCCGCCGGCAACTGGGTAGAAGAACTCCCCGCGGTCCTATGGAGCCTAAGAACCACACCAAATACCGCGACCCAATACACACCCTTCTTCATGGTGTACAGGGCAGAGGCAGTCCTACCACACGACCTCAAGTTCGGAGCACCTCGGGTCACCGGGTACGAAGAAGAAGAAGCAGAAGAAGCACTGCAAGATGACAAAGATACGGCAGACGAAGCAAGAGATACAGCCCTGGCAAAATCAGAAGGATACCAGGACAAGCTACGCACCTACCAAAGCAGTCGCTTGCGCACTAGAACCTTCAACAAAGGTGACCTAGTCCTTCGGCTGATACAAGAGAAGGTCCATAAACTTTCCCCCCAATGGGAAGGATCATTCATAGTTTCAGAAGTCATCGAAGGTGGCGCCTACAGGTTGAAGAACCCGAAGACAGACGAGGATGTGGGCAACCCATGGAACGTAACAAACTTGCGACTGTTCTATCCATAGTCCCCATCGGTCAAGACATGACTGGCAACTCATGTAGCTTCTCGACCGCAATAAAGAAAATATTGCCCAAATACTGCCATCTCAAAGCACTCGGGGGCTTAAGAATAAAATCCCCCCGAGAGGCGCTATCGCCTGCGCGATCTTAACCAAAAAGCACTCGGGGGCTTAAGAATAAAATCCCCCCGAGAGACGCTATCGCCCAAGCGATCTTAACCAAAAAGCACTCGGGGGCTTAAGAATAAAATCCCCCCGAGAGACGCTATCGCCTGAGCGATCTTAACCAAAAAGCACTCGGGGGCTTAAGAATAAAACCCCCCCGAGAGACGCTATCGCCCAAGCAATCTTAACCAAAAAGCACTCGGGGGCTTAAGAATAAAATCCCCCCGAGAGACGCTATCGCCCAAGCGATCTTAACCAAAAAGCACTCGGGGGCTTAAGAATAAAATCCCCCCGAGAGACGCTATCGCCTACGCGATCCTAAAGCACTCGGGGGCTTAAGAATAAAATTCCTCCGAGAGACGCTATCGCCTAAGCGATACTAAGCACTCGGGGGCTTAAAATATCAAATCCCCCCGAGAGACCTATCGCCTACGCGATCCTAACCAAAGCACTCGGGGGCTTAAGCATAAAATCCCCACGAGAGACGCTATCGCCACTTACGCGATCTACATCAAAGCACTCGGGGGCTCGAGTCCAACCTCCCCCCGAGAGACGACCATCGTCGCTCAAAAAACACTCGGGGGCTCGAGCACAAACCCCCCCCCCCCCGAAAGACGCTATCGTCGCTCGCACGACCTCTACATCCAAGCACTCGGGAGCTCAAGCATCACCTCCTCAAGACCTCTCGCGCAGTCTGAAGCTTAAAAAACCCAAGAGAAAAACACCTGGCCAGCCCCACCTGCCGAGAGAAAGGCTCAAAAAACATGGCCACAATCAGATGGAGCAGCAAGTACTCTGAAGAAACTCTGAATGGAGCACAAAACACGGACTCCTCTTACTCTTCATCCGATCGCCAACGATCACCTAAAGACTCGGGGGCTACTCCCATCGGGAGCGCTGATGTGCACCCGATAAAAGGACAGAAATTAACAGAAGAACGACAAGGGAAGCAAATCTAAAGCCTACGTTTGACTCTACAACTCAAACATAGCCTCGGGGGCTACTCCCATCGGGAGCACTGCCGCGCACCCGATAGAACTCACTAGAAAGCTAAAGTCAGTGCATCGCGGGAGGAGCCGAAGACACTCCACGCCATCAGATGAAATCAAAGACATTCTGCGCTATCAGAAGGAGTCGAAGACACGGCACCACAGGAGTCGAGAACACAGTTTATAACAAGATCCCAACCACAGCTAGAATTCAACCATACAAGGATTCAACTACATTTGGATAGAAGGCAGATCTGATCGCTCGAAGGAAATCCTCATTACATCAAAAGCTAACCTAGTTACAAAAGACACAAGCAGTCGATAAATCTTACAGCCTCAATCACCCAAGGAATTATGACTTCTACATGTGCGCCCGTGCTGGGATGATTGGCACTAAGACAGCAAGCATCATCACAGACAAAGGAGGAATAGAAGCAGCAGGCCCATGATGTCAATGGCATCACAAAAGGCGAAGCTCGACTTATTTGGAGAGCGATTGAAGACGATGCTCCACCAGCTTCTTCTCCTGCTCCTCTAGCTTCTTCTCCAGCTCCGCCCGAGCTGCCGGCGAAGATGACGCCGCTGCCTCCAGTTCTACAAGGTCGCCTGCCGCGCTCGTTTAACCAGTGGCATGACATCGAGGTCCTCTTCAGAGCCAGAGGGGGAAGCAGTTGAAGACGTCTCACCACCAGCACCAGAAGAGTCCCCGGAGGAAGAAGCAGTCGAAGACGCAGACGAGGGACTCCCCGATTTTTTGGAGCTGTCGCTGCTCGACTCTTGCCAGCGCGGATCCATGTTGTTGCCACTCGGGTCGAATGCACGGACAGTGGCAGTGCTTTCGCCGTCAAAACGACAGCTGAGCATATCTCCATCTCGCAAATTCAACCGCCGAGCAAACAAACTCCAACCAGAGCCAAGGAAAATCAAGCGGGAGCTATCAACCTCCAAGTCAACATAAGAAGGAGATCGACGGCTCCCTTGAAGATGCAGAAGCAAGCCATCCAAGCCACGTTCAGAGACAATGGCGGACAAAGCAGAAGGAAGAAGAACGCGATTGGCACTTTGGCCACGAACACGTAAAAGAAAGTCATAGCGCCAGAATCCCTCCTCCAAGGGAGAAGAGGAAGGCACTGGCGCCGCACCATGGCGACCACCACGGCATGAGCGTGGTGTACGGCCACCACGGCCACGACGAACACGGCCACGGCCAACACCCCGCTTGGGAGCCATGAGAGGAACAAGAGAAGAAGGAAGAGGCAAAGCAGCAAGCTGGATAGAGGCGGAACGCTGTGGAAGAGAAAGGCTTATTTATAGAACAACAATCCTCAAGCACAGAGAAGCCAAGACGACAGCAGCAATTAATTCAAAAACCAAACGCCGCAGACGTCTCGAACTCCAAAGACCAAGATACTTTCCCATGAGACGCACTGTGCGCAAGACGCGTCAATTCACGCGCGTTTCCAACGCGCGTATTGGAAACTCAGCCGGCGCCTGCCGCACGCAACATCAACCATTATTATGACCGGTCATGAAGACGTGACGATTCACTGGCAGAGCATCCCTGACAGCCATCAAATAGAGGCATCGCTATCCCTAACAAGCGGCGAAGAAAACCAACAGACATCAAGGCCCTGAGATTCAATCTCTCAGATCTTTTTCCCGATGAAGAAAAAACATCTTACTCCCATCGGAAGAGTACATCATAAGAGTCCCGGGTGCTCCCTCACCTAAAGGTCAGTAATGTGCTCGAGTGACCACTCGCACTCACGAAGAGTCTCGGGTGCTCCCTTAATCTGACGCAAAGACAAACATGCATTCGCCAAGATCATACGGCGCTAAGAGTCTCAGGTGCTCCCTCACCTCAAGAACCGAAATGACATTCGAGTGACTACTCGCAAAAAACCCCCCGTCTGAGCACTCGAAACAAGCTCCACGGGTGCATGAGTGAACAGCTCGCTTGATGTTTTGTTCCAAGCGGGTGCAATGCTATAAGGCCCCGCGCCTCAAAAACACACATTCCTGGAACACGATACACCGTGCCCAGATGCCACGCAAGATTAGCGTATAGGTAAGACCCCGCTGCGAAGTACGGCCGGGCTGGGACTTGCCGAAGAGCGATTTCACTCCCAACCTTTTCCATGCGCTGCGCATGATAGAAAAAGCCGGTCGGACGCGCCTTAGGCTATGGACATTACTGGCGGCAAATGAACACCGTAAGACCTGAAGCGGCCGGACTTTTGCTCGACACCAGTGTTCCAAGCTCACGTCGAGTGACGTGGGTTTGATTGGGCTACTGTGGTATTTGCCCTAGTGCAATTCACCAAGGCTCGACCAGTCGACTCCTTGGGTCCTTTCAGCTTAGCATCCCTCGAAATAGGTTTTGTCATGGCCACCAGACTGCCAGCGAACCGCGGATGTACCGTGCATACTAATAACCGACAAATGAATGTACTCGAGTCCCTGCGCGACTCTTCGAGTCCCCCAGGCACTCGGGGGCTACTGACGAGGGGGTGACCCCACGACTCCTACGGATGAGCCTACCTGGTGTCCATGAAGGCAGAAGGCCCATGAAGATACATCCTCGGCCTGTTAATTGGCACTAACGTAGGAGTCTACGACTCACAAGGAAGGTGTGAAGACCTGCCGTACGGAGCAAGCTAGGGTTAGGAAAGCTTATCTGTAAACGTAGATGAACTCCCCGAGACCTAGTCCATTATATAAGGGCTAGGAGGGGCGACACAAGAGACATTTAATATCACCTGTAACCCTAGCCTTGAGCGCTCCAGCCTTGGCATCCACTGTAATCGCATCTCCCCCATCAATAATATCGAGCAGGAGCGAGCCTTCCTTTTTGCCGACGAGCTATCGTCCAACCTGTGCCTCTCATGACTAACCCAGGGTCCCTGACCATGGGATTTGCCAGGGTTGATCCCCGTCACAAAAGTACAAAGAAGTAGAGGGTGAAATTGTTAAACTTAAGATTTTTCCCTTCTCTTTGAGAGGAAGAGCTAAGGAGTGGATCCAATCTTTGCCTAGGAATAGCATAGATTCTTGGGATAAGTGCAAGGATGCTTTCATTGGGAAGTACTACCCACATGCAAAAATTATTCAGTTGAGAAGTAACATTATGAATTTTAGGCTACTGTATAATGAACACATTTCCCAAGCTTGGGAACGTATGAAATCTCTTAATAAAGAATTTCCCTACACATGGTTTGATTACTTGGATGGTTATACAGACTTTCTATGCAGGCTTATACTTTACCTCGCGGAATCTGTTGGACTCGGCCGCGGAAGGAACCTTTATGTCAACTACACTTGGTGCTGACACAAAGCTATTGGATGAGATGATGACAAACTATTCTCAATGGCACACCGAAAGATTTCCAACAGGTAGGAAGTTAAACTCTGTTGAGGAGATTTCCTCTTTAAATGAAAAGGTTGACTTAATCATGTCTTTACTTACTAAGAAAGCTCCTATTGATCCTCATGATGTTCCTTTAAATTCTTTAGTTGCTCAAGAACAAGTAGAGACATGATTAAGTCAACCTTTTCATTTAAATGATAGGAGTAACTTTGGTAGCAATTGTAGACCATTCCCATCCAACAACTATGGGAACAACAACACTTATCCTAGCACCAAAAACTCCACTTCTGAATTAGAGAGCATGCTTAAAGACTTTATCACTTCTCAAAAAGCCTTCAACAAGAGTGTAGAAGAGAAATTGGACAAATTAGATAGTCTCTCTTTGAAGGTAGACAACATAGCTCATGATGTAGAGATGCTCAAAATCAGGACTTCTCCCCTTGAGGAGAGGAAAACCACACCTATGAATGATATCCAAGTGCAAATCAATGAAAACATTAGAATGCTAGCCAAACTTAAGGATAGGTGGGCTAGAGAGAAAGAAGCGGAAGAGAGAGTTAAGAGCCTTCCTACACACACCACACTTGCCACTTTACATGTTGTTGAGGATCTCAAAACCTTTAGCACCCATCACATCCCTAGTCCACCTAATGGACCCTTCAATGGTGATGCTAATACCTCAACTTTAGGATGAGAAGGTACCCTGAACTTAGATACTACCAAGAAAATGAGCTTAGATTACATCACTACCAATTTTATTAATGGTAGTGAACTTGATTTTGATAATTGTAGTCTTTCTGAAGTGATCACTTTTCTGCAAAAAATGGCCAAAGACCCCCACACTAGTTCACTTAACATTGCCTTCACCGAGCATATCACCAATGCTCTTATCAAAGCTAGGGAGGATAAACTTAAACTAGATATTTCTATTCCTAGAAAACTAGAAGATGGTTGGGATCCTATGGTAAAAATTAAATTGAACAACTTTTATTGCTTTGCTTTATGTTACGTTGGAGCTACTGCCTCTGTTTTACCCAAAAGAATGTATGATATGCTTGAATTGAAACCTTTTTATCCTTGTTCTTTTGGTGTCCGCCTTGTTAATTCTTCCGTAAAGAAACCTTTAGGGAGGATTTATGATGTTCTTATAGTTATCAATGATAATTATGTTCTCGTTGATTTTCTTGTCATGGTCATTGAGTGTGATCCCTCATGTCCAATTATTTTGGGACGTCCTTTTCTCCACACCGTTGGTGCTATCATTGATATGAAAGAAGGAATTATAAGATTCCAATTTTCTTTCAAGAAGGGCATGGAACATTTCCCTAGAAAGAAGATGAAGTTACCATTTGAGTCTGTTACATGGGCAAGTTATTCCTTTGATATTGATAAAACTTGATCCTTTTGCATCACGCCTAGCTCAAAGGCATAAAAGAAAGCGCTTATTGGGAGGCAACCAAAAATGTTTTTACTTTCAGTTTTAGTGGTCTTGATGTTTGTTACTACTGTAGCAACATCATTGTATCTTTATTTTCAAGCTTTGTGCCAAGTTTAGCCTCCGATTGCAAGAAAAAACAAAAATTGTGACATGCTGTCCAGAAAACAGAATCTGTTTGCTCCATTGCAAAAAATCTTAAAAATCACCAGATCATCTTTTTTATCTGAATTCTTTTGACAGTATACTCTATACAATTGACTTTCTGCGGTCTGTTCCCAGTTTTTTTTATTTCCGTTGCAGAAGTGCCCTTATAAAATTATTTACTACATGGTGGTCTGTTTTTCCCAGATTTTGCCCTGTTTTGCGTTTTCAGCATTTTTCAAATCTTAAGCTTCCTTTTTCTTTGCAAAAACTTTTTGGCAATCTTGAGAAACAGTACCTCTTCCTGAAAGACTTTACTTCCAGTAGATTAAAATTATTTTATTATGGGCACTAACCCTCTAATCAGCTTATGATTAGATACGTATGAAGGGAGTTTTCAATTGTGTGATGGAAGATGATGAAAGAAGATTCGGGAGTTTCAAAAGCTCAAGCTTGGGGATGCCCCCATGCACCCCCAAGAAATATTCAAGGAGACTCAATCATCTAAGCTTGGGGATGCCCCCGTGCATCCCCTTCTCCATCAACAATCATTAGTTCATCCTTCTCCACACTATATTTTTATCAATTCATATGTTATGTGCTATACTTGGAGCATCTTGCATTTAATTTTTAGTTTGTTTACTTTTGCTTGATGTTCATAACAAGTTGGTCCCTAGCCTACATTTTTTGGGAGAGAAACACGCTCCACTCCACCCTAGAACACAACATGGTTTTCATGCTTACCTTTATTGAGTGTTCTTTATCTTTTTCTAGCTGCTATCATGTTTAGCTCTTATTTTTCATGTTTATATTTTTAAGAGCTTCTATTTAGGTTGTTGCTTCTAGAACTCTCTTGAGTTTTTATGCTTATCTTGTTTAGAGTGTTGGCTTGTTGCACTGAGTTTTGTGTCTCGACTTGAGTAGGTAATGGAGATTGCTATTTAAGTATAGTAGTAACTTGCAATAGTTTTGAGGTATTGATTTGAGTAATGTTTGGACTTTTGTGTGTCAAGAGCTCAAGCCTA
The DNA here is from genome assembly GCA_950022295.1 of Bromus sterilis. Classification (NCBI taxonomy): domain Eukaryota; kingdom Viridiplantae; phylum Streptophyta; class Magnoliopsida; order Poales; family Poaceae; genus Bromus; species Bromus sterilis. Next base: position 285,546,681 of record OX465597.1, read on the forward strand.
TTAGTGATAGGTGTTGTATTTTGGGCAATTCAGACTTATTTTTGAAAACTACAAAAAATTAGTTGAGAACTCTAGCTACTAGATGGATCGCTAACCTCTGGAGGGGTTGTAATATATAGAGTACCCTCACGTACCATGGGTTGAGGATGCGCAAGGATAACCGAACCCCCATACACTCCTCATCGGGGTACTTGTCTCTTTGTGAATCTCCTGATTAGATAGAGAGTTATCGATAAGAAGTGGATGAGTTCATTTGGCTAATGTGAGTATTCGATTGTTGGCACTTCCACCATCCATATTTTGCTAGCATCTTCGGTACCGTGCATTGCCCTTTATCACCTCGAGAGTTGGTGCAAACTTCGTCAGTACATCCAAACCCTTAGCATATACACTCTGTCATCATAAGCCTCATTATATCCTTCCTCAAAACAGCCACTATACCTACCTATCAAGGCATTTCCATAGCCTTTCTGAGATACATTGCCATGCAATATCCATCTTCTCATATGTGCATACATCATGATAGTTGGACCTTGCCCTTATAATTGCTACATGATGCGCTAGTATCATTGCATATCCTGCTACACTGCTACATTGCATACATCATGATAGTTTTCAGTTTTCTTTATGTTTAGTACTTCTTATAAAGTGTGTGATCTTCTATATCCTTGTAATATATAGAGTGTTTCCCTTAAAGTGAGGAAAAGATCCCAAAGAGGACACGAATAAAAGATCCCAAAAGAGAACAAATAAAAGATCCCAAAGAGGAAATGAGAGATAAATAGAAAGAGCCAAAGAGGCCACAAAAATACAAAAAAATAGAAAAAGGAGAAAAAGAAATAAAAAGAGAGAAGGGGGAAACACTAATATTCCTTTTGAAAGATCCACAGTCGTACTCCAAATAGTATTTCTACTTCATAGAGAGTTTTCATATCATTCATGCATAACTATGTGGGGATCCTTACACTATAGAAATTGGCTTGTATATTCCAATGATGAGCCTCCTCAAATGAGCTCTAGGTATTCTTGAGAAAGCAAGTTGGATGCATCCCCACTAGTTCCATTGGAGAGCTTTTCATAGCTCATATGTGCATCCGTTGCATGTCAATCCCTATTCCTCACATCTTATCTATCATTTGGCTTTCTCTTGCCTATGATTGTCCTCATTGATGTGAGACTTTCACACCTTTTTGTCTTCCTTCCCCATGACTGTTCTCTTTGCCATATTAAATGCCAACATATCTTGCTCGTGCTCATTCATTGCATGAGTGCTCAAAGTCGAAAGGGAGAGGATCAGTTTGACTTGTGCCTGACTAGTGGTCTGGGGACGAGTCATAATAAGATTCCAAAGGAGACCAAGTGTGAAGTTTTAGTAGATTGAGTTCTCAATTAACTATCTAGTATTTTTATGCTATAAACTCATCTCTCACTTCTTGCACGCAAACACTGATTGGAGACATTCGAGTCATGGACAACGACAGCTCTTGCAACCATATGTTCTTACTTTGTTAGTTTTAATACTAGATATAGACTCTTGCTTGTTATTGCCTCAACTTGAATTGCATATCTTACTTGTTGTACTTTAAAATTCAAATATTTGTTGGTAGCCTGTCACCACAAAAATAATCTTTGTTATCATTTACCTGCTCGAGGACGAGCAGGAATTAAGCTTGGGGATGTTGATACTTCCCAAACGTATCTATAATTTCTGCTTGTTCCATGCTTATTTTGGTAACTTTGCTATATTTTTTGCTACACTTTCATACATTTTCAACATATTTGGACTAACATACTAACTCAGTGCCCTAGTGTCAGTTTCTATTTGCTGTTGTCCGTGCATTGCAGGAAAATACCAATTATTAAACTGCTCGAAAAAATCAGGAAAAATCATAGAAAAATCAGCAGTCAGGAAGACTCCAAAAGCTCGAAGGGGGCGGAGGGGTGACCCCCTCTTCAGGCAGGCCCCTGGCATGGCCTAGGGTGGGGCCGCGCCACCTGGCTGCCTGGTCAGTGGGCCCCCCTAGTGCCCCCCTTCCGCCTATATTTACCTCTCACTCTGAAACCCTCCGGAGGCCCTCCGTTACACAATTTTCACCACTATTCCGCCGCCGCCGCGATCCCGAGATCGGGATCGCCAGAAGACCCTGTCCCGGCACCCTACCGGAGGGAGGACTGTTCTCCGGGAGCTTCTCCACCACCATGAGCGCTTCCCGGATATGTCGTGAGTAGTCCCCCTTGGACCATGGGTCCATGATCAGTAGCTATGTGATGTCTTATCTCCAATCTTGTGCCTCAGTTCTTAGCCCTTGTGATTTGCCCTACATGATCAAGGCATCTACGCATAGTATGTAAATGCAGTTGTCTATTGCTTTGATCCTACAGTTTGGTTGGGGTTCCCAACTTAATACCAGCGAGATGTTCTGGATAGATATCTCAAGGTGGATGATTAGTGAGTAGATGCTGATGAATAAACGATCTGCTCATCTCGGCGTACTACCCATACGATTGAGCCTCTAACTTTCGTGTAGCATAATTACCATTGTGGTGCGTTTATAATTCTGTCAATTGCCCGACTGTAATTTGTTTACCCAGCATATTTATCGTCTTTTGGGAGAGAGACATCCTAGTGAAAGTCATGGGACCCCGGTCCATATTTCCACCATTGTTTACGTCGTTAATCTTTATTGCTTTTGTTTACTTTCCTTTGCAATCACCACTACTATTTCCAGTTGTGTTTTGATCCTTTGTCAACAACAGGACCGGAGAGATTGACAAACTCTTTGACTCGTTGGGAGCAAAGTTATTTGCATCTGTGTGCAGGTCCAGGTCAAGTAAGCAACCTCTAGGTTGTAAACAGTGCCATTCTTTTCTTGCCACCTTCTTGTTGATCCTTGGAGTCATACGAGAGACATAACCCTATCCTCTCAAGTTAGGGGAAATTTCCACTGTCTACGTCTCAACACTCCACTTGGGGTAACCAACGGAGAGTGTCGACAAGACACCATCATGGCTTCCTCCTCCGGTTGCGCCGCCTTCTGGACTGGGGTGGCAGGAGTGATGGTGGACATTGTGGTGGTCGTAGTAGTGCTAGTTGTAGGTGCAACGGGGTTGTGCAACAGGTGGCGTAGTGCGGTTGCGGCGGTGATGGCAAGGGACAGGGGGAGAACTAAGATGGGGGCGCCGACGGGGATGGGTTTGCTTGTGACACAGAAAGGCGGGCTAGAGGAGGACAAAGAGGAACACCCAGGGTGTCCGTTGCATGTCTGTGCGGACCCAGATCCGCCCCGGATTTGGGCTAGAAATCGGTCGCGGTGGACCAAAAAACATATAGCATTACGTTTGAGTCGACCCGTTGGGCCGCGAATTTTGCCCGTGAGGACCCAAACGGAGGTCAGCTAACCAAAACACGGACAAATGGGTCGCCCCATTTGAGTTGCGCTAACACTCTCGTCAAGATAAACCATGATTTATCCGCAATTTTTGTAAAACTCATTCATAGTCTGTTGGATTCATGTGGGTGTACAACGATCTAGATGACACCACCCGAGCTATCGAAGGTGATTTTTAGGAGAGGAAATGAAAGTGCTCCTTATCCCTTGGTGATTTTGGTTATTCATGTTAATATATATATTGTTTAACTAATGTTTTGTTTCAAAGTATTTCAGAAAATTTCAATTTAGGCGCAAGGGCAGAAGATGGGTCCCTTATAATGCTAAGGAGAGGTGTTGGAAAAGCCTCAAGATTCCATTTTCTATTTAAGTGATCCAAGATCACGTTGAGACCTTCGGAATGACAATACTATCAAAAGAGGATGAGGTTGATGAAAATGAGTTGGTTGCTCAAGTTCTTAAAGATCAAATTCAAAGGCTCACACAATTTACCACATTCACAAGCCTCGGATTTAACTCGGTCCCACCGAACAGATTGTATCCGAACAAACTAAATCATCCAATGATATAGACATTGCCTAAATCTAATCATTCAGTCTCACCGAGACCTTGTGTCTCTAATTATAATTAAATCAAAATTACCGGTTGGTTGCAGTTGATCACACCGAAGTGTATATATGTATACTATGGAATACATATCCTTATATATATATATATATATATATATATATCGAACGTTCGCTCTACAGCTCCCAGCGTGAACGCAACGATGACCGTTGGATCGGGTTGCACGGATCGCGCGTCAGGTCAGTTTTTTAAACTAGTTAGCGCTGCACAATGATCACGCGGACATGTAATAACTCGAACTGATGATGGTAGTACAGTGCTAGCATAGCGTGGTTTGCCCACATGAGGGTGTGGGATCGAATCCTCACTAGCGCAAAGGTGCCCCTTTCAAAAAAATTGTAGCTTGCTTGGATGGGCTCGACCCAAAGCAGTAACTCACTAGTGAGCATGGTTTAGATGTAGTTTTAGACATGATGTTTGTAGTATATCTAGCATGGAAAATGCAGTTTTTCGACATATCATTTTGTATTTACGTAACATGGCAAATGTAGTTTTTAGACATGACATTTTTTGCTATCTAGCATGGCAAATGTAGTAGTTAAGCATGACATTTGTAGTTGTGAAGCATGGCATATTTATTTATTTTCTTGTAACATGATAAAAAAATTGGCTCGGACCAAAGCAGTAACTCGTTGGTGAGCATGGTTTAGATGTAGTTTTGGACATGAAGTTTGTAGTATATATAGCATGTCATTTTTAGCGAGGTAGCATGGCAAATACAGTTTTTTGACATGGAATTTTGTACTTAAGTAACATGGCAAATATTTGCTACGTAGCATGACAAATGTAGTTGTTAAGCATGACATTTTTAGTTGTGAAGCATGACATATTTATTTATTTTCTTGGAACATGATAAAAAAATATTTTAAGGGCCATGGCAATTAAAGTTGTTAAGCATGGCAATTATAGGCCATGAAGTATGACATTTTTTCTTTATTTTTTTACACAACATTTAGTATATATATATCATGTCATTTTTTAGTTATGTAGTATGGCAAATGTAGTTTTCGGGTATGACATTAATAGTATATATAGCATGACATTTTTTAGTTACGTACCATGGCAAATGTAGTTTTTGGACATGATATTTGTAGTATATATATCATGATATTTTTAGTTACGTAGCATGGTAAATGTAGTTTTTAGACATGCATTTGTAGTATATAGGATGACATGGTAATTGTTGGTCATGGAGCATAGCATTTTCCTTTTCCTTGATCACATGGAAATTGCCATACTAAGCATGGCAAGGGGATAGATCATGAATGGCAATTGATAGTTTTTTTTTATCATGGCAATTGTCATAATAAGCATGTCCAAAAAAATCATGCCTCAAGTATTTTTTTCCACAACAAATTCCTTTTTGTGAACCGATATAACAAATTTTCCATCACGATTGTAGGATAAACAGTTTAAATTGAAGAAAAAAAACATGTGAAGAAACCTATATTTTGCCATGTAGTGATGGCAATTTGTTCTACATTGTAGCAATCATTTGTTAAAAATAAATGTATTTTTTCTCTTCAAGTCGGTTGGGTTTTTTTATTTAAATAGTTAATTGGGATATTTTTATACAATCCAATGGGGAGGGGGTCGCGCTGGGAAAACCTCCAGAACAACTCAATCACTAGTTGAGGGGTACCCCTTGCGGAGGTGATACGTCCCAAACGTATCTATAATTTCTACTTGTTCCATGCTTATTTGGGTGACATTGCTATGCGTTTTGCTACACTTTTATACATTTTTACACATATTTGGACTAACCTACTAACTCAGTGCACCCAGTGCCAGTTTTTGTCTGCTGATGTCTGTGAATTGCAGGTTTATACCCATATTTACAGTGCCCAAAAAATTCCAAGAAAAATATATACAAAATTAGTGTTCCATAAGACTTTGGAAGCCCGAAGGAGAACCGGAGGTGGGCCACCATCCTCCTAGGCGGCCAGGGGGCGCGACCCCACGTAGGCCGCGCCAGGAGGCCGCCTGGAGGGGTGGGACCCCCCCTGGTGCCCTCCTTCGGCCTATATTTACTCCTCGGTAAAGAAACCCTGTAAAAAGAGCTCGCATCGCGAAATTCGCCATTGTTCCGCCGCCGTCGCGATCCCGAGATCGGGATCGCCAGAAGACCTCGTCCCGGCACCCTGCCGGAGGGAGGATTGATATCCGGGAGATTCTCCTCCACCATGAGCACTTCCCGGATGTGCCGTGCGTAGTTCCCCTTGGACCATGGGTCCATGACTAGTAGATAGGTGATGTCTTCTCTCCAATCTTGTGCTTCAGTTCTTAGCCCTTGTGAGCTGCCCTACATGATCAAGGCATCTATGTGATCTTTCTGTTGTTGCTATGTTGTGTTTGTTGTGATCCGATGGATTATGAGATTATGTTCAGATTGTGATGATTTATATATTTGGTTCTCCTTTTATATATTTGTTCATGAGTAATTCTTGTTTGTTCTCCATTGCTTTTTATTGTTTTGGCCAAGTAGTAGATAGTAACTCCAAGAGGGAGCGTTATGCTTGATTGTGGGTTCATGCCCCCCGATGTCTGGATTGAGTACAGAAACATGAGACTAGGGGATATGTTGTTGCCACCAGGGAGAAAACAACGGTGCTTGTAACCGCGGTTGCAAGGATTGTTTATCTTATGCATAGTTTGTTAATGCAGTTGTCTGTTGTTTTGGGTTTACACTTTGGGTGGGGCTCGCAACTTAATACTAGCGAGATGTTCTGAATAGATATCTCAAGGTGGATGATTAGTGAGTAGATGCTAATGAATAGACGGTCTACTTATCTTGGCGTACTGCCCATACGATTGAGCCTCTAACTTTCTTGTAGCATAATTAGCATTGCGGTGCGTTTATAATTCTGTCAATTGCCCAACTATAATTTGTTCATCAGCATAGTTGTTTTATCGTCTTTTGGGAGAGAGACATCACTAGTGAACATCATGGGACCCCGATCCATATTTCCACCATTGTTTACACCTTCACTATTTACTGTTTTTATTTCCTTTTCGTTGTAATCACCACCACTATTTCTCGCTTGGGTTTTGATCCTTTGTAAACAAAAAGACTGGAGAGATTGACAACCTCTGACTCGTTGGGAGCAAAGTTATTTTCTTTTGTGTGCAGGTCCACGTCTTTTGTCAGCGCCAGAGCATCAGACACCTTCTTGTTGATCCTCGGAGTCCTCCTGGATTCGATAAACCTTACAGTCCTCGTGTAAGGTAAATTTGCTGCTACTACATTCAAACCTTCCACTTGGGGTAACCAACGAGGATCAGTACTTCAGTGCCATCAGGAGGTCACTCGTGCGCGCTCCGAGCATGCCAAGTGTCACGTTCTAGTGCGTTTCGGAGTTTTCCCTTAGCCCTTCCGCGTTTCACACGTGGCGCCTTCCGGACGCCAGCCACAGATCGAGTCACAGGCACGGACGCAGCCATAGCCCCTGCCACAGCTTCTTCGACTGTCCGAGCCATATCCACAGTTTCAGCTACAGTTCGTGCCACAGCCATTGTTTCAGCCATAGCCCCAGCCACAGCCCGAGCCATAGTCCGTGCCACAGCCACAGCCACAGACAAAGACACAAGTCCGTGCGCAGCCACAGGAGCAACCACGTGTACAGCCACAGTCCCCGCGCAGCCACAATTGTTCCTTCGTGCGGGATGCATTCAAAGAGCGACATGTGGCGGCTCCGGAGCGCGCCAAAAGTGACCTCCACGGGGGCGCGGGGGGGTGCCCGCTAAATAGTGATTCCCCTAGAACGAACGTGAGAAGACGCTCGAGCGATCTTTGGGGTCGAACATGGGGGAGGGGGTCGTTCGCGCCAGGCATTCTCGAGCGCGTTGGTTTGCTCTCCATACATATTGCATACCCATGGAGTGGTTAAGTTGATTTGGGACTGGATAATAAGATCGGGCGAGCTTGGGTCTTAGACTCTTAGTGGAAATGATATGGATGTTTGGTGTACATTTGCAACACATATACAAACATAAATAAATAAATTTGGTATCCATCAAGGTTAGCATTACACTATTACCACATTCGAAAATAAAAATATTAGTAAGGTTTTTATTAGAGGGGGGAAGGGGTGTACTAAGGTTATGTGTTGATATCATTACACCAAAAATATTAGGCATACAGGTGGTTTTAGTATAGTTTGGACTGATACCAAAGGTATCATTGGCAAAAAAATAGGCATCCTATCTTTTTTTTGGAAGAATTAGGCGCGGGCACCGAAAACGTTGTCGGGGGAATTACCCCGGGTATACCAAAGTCCTCGATTCGACGCAACACCGACTGCGTGCCCACGCCGATTGCGCCCTCAGTCCGGTCGGTCGATTGTCGGTGGCTCCACGCCAGCCGCATTCCAGCTCGGCCGAATCCCGATGGCTCCGCGTCGATTGACCATGCACCCGGCCGACTGATCGCCCGCCGGCTACCGATTGCACGTAGCTCAGCTGCCCGGGGGTCAACCGAGACATCCCATTACCAAGAAAAGACAAGCAAAACAAGATAAAAGGATGACACATTTAGTCACATCATCCCATCCTTTTCTTCGGCAGCTTCACCGGCCTCGCCGTGCTCATCGGCGCCGGCTCTGTCATCGTCTGCACGCTCCATCATCTGCATGTGCGCCCGGAGGCTATACTCCACCTTTGCGGCCCTGGTGACGGTTGTGCTCCTCCTATCCTGCGTTCGGAAGGCCGCCGGTTCGCCGCTCCGCTCCTCCGCCCCGCGCAGCTCCACCCGTACCATCGCAAATCTAAGCTTCAGCTTCTCGCGTAAGCTTGCGCGCCCCCGGATAGCTCCCCGCCAGGGCCACCGGCTCGCCGCCATGGCCCGTCCAGCAGCTCCTCGCCACCCTGGCTGCCCCTCAGCCAGTCGCTGACTTCGTCACCCGGGCTGCCCCCGTGGACAGCCGCGACCCTCGCCGCCTTGGTTCCCCCTGAAATTGGCCGCTCCTAGCTCGCCATTCGGCATCGAGTTCCCTGCACATGCGCCCGTTGTCGGCTGGGACGCGCCCAGTGCCCCAGCTCGGCCGCTTCCTCGCCCGCACGCACCGAGTGCTCCCTGTGTCGAGCAGCGCCGCCCCGGCTGCCCCCTCCGAGTGCGCCCCTCCGCGACGATCCGCTAAGTCGGCCCTCCGCGGCGCTCGCCGGTTCCGGTTGTGCTCGGCTGCATCGCGCCTCTCTACCAGTTTCCCTGGCTCCATCCGGTCGTGGCTGGCTACCCTGACTGTCGACAGGTCGCCGCCGCCGCCGCCTGCTCTGGCCCCTTCCTCCGGCTGCGCCCCCGCATCCCACTCGGCCCCCCCAGCCGCGCGTCCGACCGGCTGGCTTTGGCCGTCGGCTCTTCCTGGTCCTTTTCCTCCTCCATTCATGTCATAGCTGGTTGCGGCAGGGAGAAAAATTCAGAGGACGGAGATAAGCAGTTCAGAGGACAGCTCGGCAAGAGAGAGAGAGAGCAAAGCTGGCTCGGCCCGGCACGGCACGGCCCAATAGCCACGAAACGGGACAGGCATGGCACGGCCACGTCGGCCCGGTTGCTTCACGGGCCGTGTCGTGCCGGCATGCGTGCCGCTGCGTTAGGCCCAGGCACGGCCCAAGCTTATACGGGCCGACCCGTTGGCCCGTTTGGCATGCCAGTTTGTCTGTTATTTTTTTATTTAGGCGTCTTATAACTATATTACGCCTAGAATGTTATATAAAAAAATAAAAAACCTAAACGGGCCGTGTCGTGCCGGCCCACGTGCCCAGCCTCCAGGCCCAGGCACGGCCCTTCAACAGTAACGTGCCGGCACGGCACGGCCCGTACCGTGCCGGGCCGAAGATGGGTCGTGCCAAATAAATCGGGCTACCGTGCTGGCCCTTTTGGCCGGCCCATGTGGCCAGCTTTGAGAGAGAGTTGGGCTGTTGGCTGGGCGATTGCTCCAGCTCGAAAAAAAGAGGTTGGTTGTGATATGTTGTTCCGGTTGCGACCAAGGAAAAGGTTGATCAAGATGCACATGTGTGATGGCCGACTGCGAAGTTAGTTCGGCTGGTACTAGGCCGTTTGCGCCTGCCAGACAGTGACTGCATCCGTTTGCGCCTGCTCGGCCATCTAACTGCGAAAAAAAAGTGTGTGGCTGTGACCCGGATGGCAAACCATCTGCCTGGAGCGCTCACAAGAGATAATTGGCTTGACTCTTTGAGTTACTCGAAGGCTCGGAGGTCGCACCTGCCGAGTACCCCGTCTGCTACAACAACTGAAGACCCTTCGGATGACTCGCCGAGTCACCCGGAGGCTACACCTTTACCCAGTGGGTGTTTCGACTTCGCCAAAAATTCAATGTGAGTTTTCACCCAATATCGCTTATCACAACAAGTATGACAGATGAACCTGAGTAGTCTTCTGGGGTTATCGTTGCGTTATTTACAGTTGGATGCATGCTTGGCCCGGGACGGGCTACCTCCGGGCAGATCGGATAAGACAAATCATTATTTTCCACAGACGGCTTAGTAGTGTGTACGGTACCGAAGGCCCACTCTTCGATCCAACTGCGGACCGCAAGCCGGATGTAATGTTGGCGAGAGCAAAAGCTGGAGGCCGCCTCCCATGAAAAACGTCCAATGAGAAATCAACTTGGGCGACCTGATCGTTTCCTTTTAGATGTCTGCTCGGTTGAGTTTGCTCCCCAATGTCTAAATATTGTACACTTTATCTTGCGGCCCACTCGTCGATCCAGCTACAGACCGTAACCTGGCTGTCCGGCTGGCAAGAGCAAAACTCAATGGGTGGTGGAATGGACAATGTCTAAATATTGTACACTTTATCTTGCGGCCCACTCGTCGACCCAGCTACAGACCGTAACCTGGCTGTCCGGCTGGCAAGAGCAAAACTCAATGGGTGGTGGAATGAACAAAAAACTGACTACGAGGCCCGGGCAAAGCCGAGTCGGACTCCCACTTCAAGAGTATGCATAACAAGAAATGAATATTCGATATGTCTGCATTGACTAACTCTCTCTTATACATGATCGTTTCCGGGGGGAAACTGCTGAGACACTCGACGCCATCGACTACAACAAAATCAAAGAACCCTCCAGATGACTCACCTAGTCACTCGAAGGCTCGGAGGCTACACCCAGTGGGTGCGCTGGCGCGCCCTCACCGGAAAGAAGCTCCACCAAGTGCAAACATCTCCAACAACAAACAAGACCCTCCGGATGACTGATACGTCTCAAACGTATCGATAATTTCTGCTCGCTCCATGCATGTTTTGTGTGATATTGCTATGATCTAGATACACTTTCATACACTTTTTGATCATATTTGGACTAACCTACTAACTCAGTGCACCCCAGTGTCAGTTCCTGTTTTCTTCTATTTTTCTATTTCAGTTTTCCCCCATATAAAAAGTGCTCCAAAATCCGGGAAAATCAGATAAAAAATCAGCGTGTCGGAAGACTCCAAAAGCCCGAAGGAGGGCCAGGGGCCCACCACCAGGCGGCCAGGGGGCGCCTGGACCCCTGGTGGCCCCCCTAGCTGCCCCCTTCGCCTATTTATTCTCCATCACGGGAAACTTCCGAAGACAGAACCCTATTTCGCAAATTCTCCTATGTTCCGCCGCCGCCGCGCTTCCAAGATCGGGAGCACCGTCAGGACCCTTCCCGACACCCTGCCGGAGGGAGGATCGACCTCCGGGAGCTTCCCCTCCACCATGGACGCTTTCCGGATGTGTCGTGAGTAGTCTACCTTGGACCATGGGTCTGTGATCAGTAGCTATGTGATGTTCTCCTCCCCTCTTTGTTCTTCATGGTTAAGACCTCGTGAGCTTCCCTACATGATCAAGGCACATATGTAATTCTTCTGTTGTTGTTATGCTGAGTTTGATGGGATCTGATGGATTATGAGATTATGTTCAGATCGTGATAGAGTCATATATTTGGTTTTGATCTCTTATATTTTCGTTCCTAAGTAATTCTTGCATGTTCTCCGTTGTTGTTTATTGCTTTGGCCAAGTGGTAGGTAGTAACTCCAAGAGGGAACGTTATGCTCGATTGTGGGTACATGCCCCCTGATGACACGCTTGAGTGACAGAAACATGAGTCTAGGGGATGTGTTGTGGCCACAAGGGGGGAAACAACGGTGCTTGTAACCGCGGTTGCAAGGATTGTTTACTTTACGCAAAGTTCTTTTTAATGTAGTTGTCTGTTGCTTTGGGTTTACACTTTGGGTGGGGCTCGCAACTTAATACCAACGAGATGTTCTGGATAGATATCTCAAGGTGGATGATTAGTAGTAGATGCATATGGATTTAGGTCTACTTATTTTGGCGTACTGCCCATGCTTATGAGCTTCTTTCTTTTGTAGCATAGTTAGCATTGCGGTGCGTTTATAATCCTATCAATTTCCCTTCTATAATTTGTCTACCTCGCATAGCAGTTTTATCGTCTTTTGGGAGAGAGACATCACTAGTGAACATCACGGGACCCCGGTCCATATTCTCACCATTGTTAACAAGCTTATTTCCTTTTCAGTATTTACTTTTAGTTGCTATCATTATCATTATCCCTTGTGTGTTTGAACCTTTGCAAACAAAAATACCGGAGAGATTGACAACCTCTCTGAACTTCGTTGGGAGCAAAGTTAATTGTGTCGTGTGCAGGTCCAGGTCAAGGAGGCAACTTTTGTCTTATTCGGTGCCATTGATTCCTTGCCACCTACTTATCATCGCCAGAGTCCTACGGGAAACAAACCCTATCCTCTACATAGGGGAAATTTGCTGCTATCCTACATCTCACCTTCCACTTGGGGTAACCAACGAAGGGCGAGAAGCCATTATCACTTCCACGCCATCAATGACTCACCGAATCACCCAGAGGCTTGGAGGCTACTATCGGGGGAATTACCCCAAGGTATACCAAAGTCCCCGATTCGATGCAACGCTGACTGCACGCCCATGCCGATTGCGCCCTCAGTCCGGTCGGCCGACTGTCGGTGGCTCCGCGCCGGCCGCGTCCCAACTCGGCTGACTTGTGATGGCACTGTGTTGATTGCTCGCGCATCCGGCCGACTGCTCGCCCGCCGATTGCCCGCAGCTCGGCTGCCCAGGGGTCAACTGAGGCATCCCATCGACAAGACAAGACAAGACAAGAGAATGAGACCTTTAGTCACATCATGAATAGTGTAGGTGTGAGATGTCACATTACATCACATCACATGTCACATCACTTGTACCTCCCTTTTGTCTTCTTCCCCTTGTCCTCATCCCATGAGCATCTTTTCCACTAGTATATAAAGGGCAAGGGATGCCCACGGTGAGGGGGGTTGGATCTCTCTCTCCTTTTCCCACACGCACATGACTCGTCTATGAGCAGTCATTGTGACGCCCCCAAAATCAAGTCGTGTACAGTAATCATACACGCAAGGTACACGATCGAGATCAGGGACTCACGGTAAGATATCACAACACAACTCTACAAATAAAAATAATACAAGTTGTTTAATACAAACCAGGGGTCACGAGGGCTCGAAGACAACAGCTCGAGAGCACAAAGTTAGCGAAAGCAATAGTATCTGAGTACAGACACGAATAACATGGTTGCCTTAAGAAGGCTAGCAAAAATAACAACAACGGTCGAAAAGGCAAGGCCTCCTGCCTGGGAACCTCCAAACTACTCCTCGTCAACGGGGAACTCGAAGTCGTAGCAAGCACCGGGGATCTTCTGCTCCTGGACTCCAAGGCTCCAACGTCTGAACGCAGCAACCGGTCGGGTATATAAAACAAAGGGGGAAAATAAAGCAAGGATGAGTATCTAGCATACCCGTGAGTCTTACGTCCGCTACTAAGCCTTTATGCATTTGTATCAAATGGAAAGGGGAGGCTATATATGGTGGACTGAATGGTAGAAAGACAGAATAAGGATGAGAAGCTAGGCCTATCGAAGACTAGCATCTTCCAACGATTCTTGAAGCACAAGAAGAGAATAGCCAACAGTTCATATAAAGCATAAAGTAACAATGCAGCAGAAGTTGTTGCAGCATTGTATTATAGTAAGTTGTAATAATTAGCAAAGCCTCCGAGATCCCTTCCTCGACATCCCTGCGAGGAAGAGAAACCGGAACCAACAGTTTAATAGTAATAGTTTGTAGTAGTAGGCTCTGGCTTCAGCATAAAGCATCATGTTACCGTGGACAAGTGATACGTCTCAAACGTATCTACTTTTCCAAACACTTTTGCTATTGTTTTGGCTTCATTCTTGCATGATTTGAACGAAACTAACCCGGACTGACGATGTTTTCAGCAGAGCTACCAAAGCTGTTTTCTTTTGTGCAGGTTTCCGGATATTTAGGTACGCTGGAAAAATCCCAAAAAATATATATAAAAAATCATCGTTCCGGAAGCTTCCGCAAGTCCAAAGGGGGGCCACAGGGCAGCCAGGAGGGTGCCTGGCGCGGCCCAGCCCCTGGCCGCGCCACCTGCCCTTCTGGCTTGGTCCCACGTCCCCCGGTGCCCTACTTTGGCCCTATTTATTCTCCCGACGCAGAAACCCCAGAACAGACGTCGCTTTTCCAATCTACGTCGCGGAGCCGCCGCAACCCTCTGTTCTTCTCCGGGAGAGCTAATTTGGAGGCTGCTTTGGCCTCCGGTGAGGGGAAATCATCGCCATCGTCATCATCATCGCCTCTCCATCACCCCTCCATGACTTCATCTCTCATGTGTGAGTAATTCCCTGCTATAGGAAAAGGGGATGGTAGGGATTGGATGAGTTATATCATGTAATAGTTCAATCAGATTGTTGGGGGCATGTTGCCTATCATCTACTTGGTGTTTATCATCTCTGTTACAACTTGTTTCTCTTAATGCTTGTCACTTTGGGCCCGAGTGCCATGATTTCAGATCTGATCACCCTTTTGTTTCTTGAGTTTCTGGTGTTCTTGATCCTATCTATGAGTTGTATGCACCTATTATAGTCCGGAACCGGCGATCCCAATGGTGACAGCTTGGGACACCAAAGGGGATGGACTATAATTTGAGGATTCCGTGTATCCATGAAGTGTTAATGCTTTGTTCCGGTGCTCTTTGACAGGAGTACCTTAATCTCCCTAAGTTCCTTTTGGCCCCGTTTGTAGCGGGAGGGTAGGACAAAAGATGTTGTGCAAAGTTCTTATTGCAAGCACGTACAACTACCCTGGGATACACGCCTGATGTTTGATATTTGCCTAGATGATCCTTTCTTTTCTGTGAGCCTTGCCCGTGTTAGAATCTATTACACGTTCGTTCTCATCCAAGCAGCGCCCAACCATCCATCTCCCTAGCCTACAGTGTTTTCTTTCCTACTGGTTACTCGTTGTTTACTTTTGTTGTTTTACATTTGCTGTTTCACCACCACCATCACCACTATTATCACCACCACTACTACCACCGTATCACAGTTGCTACTAATACCTTTGTGCAAGCAAGTGTTTATTTCAGGTGCGGTTGAATTGACAACTCAATTGTCAAAGCCTGTACGTATTCTTTGTGTCCCCAAGTGTCGAATCAATAAATTGGGTTATCTTGCCCGCGAAGACTAACTCGATACCCTACAGTTGAGGGTTATCAGCAAGGCTATTCGAATAGATCATCTTCCCTGCAGGGGTGCACTACTGTTCATCCTGCACGCTCGGATCTCCAGGGTGGCGTACACCTTGTTAGGGAATGCCCCAACGAGGCTATCCGACACGCCGAGGCCCATCCTACGGCTCATCAGAGAGGTCCCCGCCGGTCTAAAGTCCTAAGCGCAAGGGGTTCTTGGGCCGTCGCCCCTCGCTCTCCGGGCCGGTGTGAGGACGATGGATACCACGCAACTCTATCATGGATACGGATCCGACCGTGCCACAACGTTGAACTGAGCGTCTTTCAGAGCTTTCGAACGAGACCACAACAAGGAGGGCCCACACCGTAATCCCACGTGAAGGTAGTGCGTACAAGAATTTGCGGCCTCTCAAGTCATCCACCGAACCATTAGTCATTTTATTATTATCTTGCGAACAACCGTTATCGTTGCCCGACTAGTCAACACAACGGACAACGAACAGCAGCCAGGACCACCAGTACATCGGTGCATGCCATGTCGTCCCGTCAAAGCACGCGGTTACCAACAAGGTGAATCGTCTCCTTACCTTATCTCGCGTGTGCTCCTGGAGGAGCTCGACTTTCGTGGTTTGGTATCTCACGACCAACGAGCAAGGACTAGGCCCATGATGGTATCCGCCTGTCCTGTCGTCCCGATACAATACCTCTCGCGGGCACCGTTGGGTCACCCGACTACTTACCTTTAAGGACACCAGTTGATTCAGTTGCCTACCATCGAGTGAAACCAGGAGGAATCACCCTCGATGGTACACTTGAAGAGGTTCGACCGTGACATCAATGGAATGAACTAAAAAGGAGTATCCTCGTATCATCCCGGTGATGCTACGCTACCGAGCCGGCGACGAGAGTGAAATACGAGTCCATCCACTCGTAAGTTAAACTTGAAGCGACTCAGAGAATCTCGTCGTTGTAGGTTCCCTTGGGCGTCTGCTCTGTACCGTACGTGTTGCAGTTATAATACTTTATACCCGCGTTCACTCCCCAGAGCGATCACGGCCCGCTATCTAAACCTAGTTAACTAACAATGCGCAGAGCTAACTGTTGAATAAAATATATATTTAATAGGCAGCATAGGATAAAGGAAGGTACATCAAGGGGCGACAATGACAGTCTATGCAATTGAATAGGTAAGCAACGTAGCAGCAGCATCAATGCCTAGTGCAAGAAATGTACGGAAAAGATAGGTGATATCTGTGGAAGGAGAACGGTTCTGCTTGCCTGGAAGCTCGGTAGTAGGGGTACGGTCGTCGACGTAGTAGTCGTACTCGGCAACGGTGTTGTCGACGGCAGTGTTGAGGTCTACCAGAGAATAAAAGGGGGAGAGAAACCATAAATACACAACAATAATAGCAATACAGATACAAGACATGGCAATACATTATGCTAGGGGTGAACTAACGCAGTGCTACACGTTGCAGACAAAACGGGAATTTAACCAGATGTTTACCCGGCTCCGGGCGATTACCGGACAATGCAACCGGAGGGGGAATGTCTCGTGTGCGGTATGTTAGAGGGGTGTGGAAGGTATACGGGTAGCGTATTCTTATCCTTTATATTTTTTTGAGAAATTTTCATGTATAAAGTTTTTCCATCTGATATATGGATTAAAAGATATTAAATTCTAAAGTTTAAATCGTTTTAAAATAATTTCTCAATTTTATTTTATTAATAATTCTAAAATTATCCACAAGTCCATTTGACTGGTCAAACTGACCAGTGGGCCAGGTCTGTCATAGGCACAAGGGTTAATCAACAATTTATTTTAATCACGGATTAATTAGAGACATTGGGCCCACATGTCATAGGGTTTATAATTTAAACAGATAAATATTAAACAATTTTATTAACTAAAAGGCTGGGGGGCACATGTCATAGACATAGAGGCAAATTAACTTAATATATTTAATAATTAAAGTGGAGCCCCTCTGTCAGTGGGGGTTAGGGGGTGATTAGCTAGGGGGTTGGTTAGAGGGGGATTAGCCCACGGGGATGCCCACGGCGTGCTCGCTGACGAGCAGGAGCGCGGCGGCGCCAGCCATATCGACGAGGGGAGCAGCGACGAGGGTACAGGGCACGGCAAGGAGGTGCGGCGAGGCACGCGCGTCGGAGTGGCCACGGGGGCGCACGAAGCGCGGGGCGCGCGCCCGTGGTCAGCCCGGCGGTCGCCGGAGCTGAGGCACGGCGAGGAGGATGCTACGGTGAGAAAATTGAACGGGAGGGAGGGGTAATCGAAAGAGTGGCTCACGGTGCACGCAGAGGCGGGATCGGGACGACCGGAGAAGGAGCAAGCGCGACGAATTTCGCCGGCGACGAACGACGGCCGTGGGCGGGGAAGATTGCTGAGGCGTCGTGTACGGGGCACCGCAACTCGATTCGTTGATGGGGTCGAAGGAGTCGACCACGGGCAAGGCGCTGGACAGCTTCACATGGTGCGGGGAGGCCGTTGGCCACGCGGGCCGCGGCGGCGCGTCGACGGAAAGCTCACCGGTGGAGCTCAAACAGAGGGGAGGGAGTCGCGAGGAGGGGAAGGGGATGAACTAGCTCGATCTAGGGTTCCGTGGAGGGCAAAGGGGACCGGGCTAGCCCTTATCCACGCCGGGGCGCCATGGATGGCCGCGGCCATGGCCGGCGGGGATGCTGCCACGCATGGGGGGTGAGCAGTGGAGGGGAAGGGGGAGTGGGCTGAGGAGGAGGTGGGCTTGGCCCAGAGGGAGGGGTTGCCCTAGGCGTAGCTTAGGGTTTTTCCTTTTTTGTATTCTTTTCTATTTTGTTTTTCTGTTTGTATTTGTTTTGTTAGCTTTGGCTTTTTGTAAAATATGGAACTTGTCCCATAATTAGTATTGCATATTACTAGAGTGCCACAAAAAGTTTGGGGTCCAAAATAAATCAATTGATTTCCATTTAATTATTTAAAGGATTAAATGGGTCTGGTTTGGTATTGTTTTATTTATATAGACCAACTAAGCATTTTATTAAATAGTTTTTGCTATGTTTCCATTACCTATGGAATATTTGCAAGATTTGGAATATTTTTTCCAACATTTTTGGCACAACTTTATTTTCCACTTTTATTCGAATTTCCCAGAGGCAATTTAATATTTAAAAATATTGTTTTCAGTTTTATAATGGCCCTGGGATTACCTCTATATTAAGGACACTTTTATTTAAGTTGTTTTGAAAAGTTTTACCTTGACTAGAATTTGCCTTTTTGTTTGAAGTTGAATTATTTTCCTAATGCAATTTTAAATGAGGATGATCATGATGACAAGCCAATCAAACTACCTTAATGTCAGGGTTAGGAGCTGGGGGCGTTACAGTCATCCAGCTCGGCCGCGGCACAAATACAGCTCAAGGAGCAACCATGTACATATATCTACCTATAGTTCAGACAGGCAGGAGTAAGGATTTTACCTCCACCGCGAGGGTCCCGAACCTAGGTACTTCACCGTGTGCTTGTACCTAGACCCGTCCGAAGCGCCGTCGCATGCTCAGTGTCCCCTTGTTTAGCCACTCAAGGCATCCATCGTTACATATCAATGACAAACATGAACAGACAATTTAGCAGACATATTGTGCGCACTGGTCACCAAGATAGAAACTTAGGGTAAAAAGCATCAACCAATATTTGATAACTGATTATACATACTATTGCATTTATCATGGTTTAAAATTTCTGTTATAAAGAAACTCCAGACGCCATGAAATCAGAATTTCAAAAAAACTTGGAAAGAAGTTGATTGACCTAAATATTCGACCACGATGACTAATCTTAACCCTGCATACTGAGAGCATCTCCAGTCGTTCGGCCCCCCAGGGCGTGTTTCGGCGCTATTTTAGCGCCGCCGACGCTAATATCGCCTTGGGGGCGATTGGCCACCAAGCCGCGGCCCTAGGATCGCCCCCTAGGTGCCGAGATTCGGCGCAGTTTTGGTCCAAATTCGTTCCATTTTGGCTAAATTCGGCGCATAACATGTAATTTCGACTAAACTCGACGCAAACTCGACGCAGTTTCGGCGGTAGTTTGACACACAACATAAAGTATAAATACATAGTTCGGCAAAAGAAAACTAAAAACGATACAAATCAAACTAGGCATTGCCTTTGCGCATCCATAGGTGCTCCACTAGATCTTGCTGCAGTTGATGATGCACTTGCGGGTCTCGGATCTCCTGATGCATATTGAGGTAGGCTGTCCAATCTGCCGGTATGTGGTGATCAACTACTGCAAGAGGTCCCTGGTTGAGATATGGTTTAGTGTCAAACAATGTCTCCTCTTTCTCGCTCTCAATGATCATATTGTGCAAGATGACAGCAATGCATCACCTCCCACATTTGAGATTTCAACTAGGTCTGAGCGGTGTACCGGACAACAACAAATTGAGACTGGAGCATCCCAAATGCCCGCTCGACATCCTTCCTGCAAGCCTCCTGGCACTTGGCAAAGTAGGAGTACTTGCCTCCTGGCACAGGGTTTAAGATAGTCTTCACAAATGTTGACCATCTTGGAAAGATGAGATCTGCTAGGTTGTATCCCTTGTTGTAGTGGTCCCCATTCACCTCGAAGTCCGCTAGGATCCGAGCAGTGTCTTCAGCATTGGGTGCTCGCAAGTATTGTCCTCCAAAGCAGCCCACCACTGCTCTGAAAAACTTGTACAAACACTCAAGGGCGGTGGACTCAGCCATGTGTGCATAGTCTTCTTGCATATCAACAGGAGCTCCCTATGCAAGCATCCTCATGGCCGTTGTGCATTTCTGAAGTGAGGAGAATCCAACTATGCCGGTGCAATCCTTCTTGCAAACGAAATAGTTGGCGTATTCCCGGAGGGAATTCACAATGCGAAAAAAGAGCTTTCGGCCCATTCGATACCGGCGCCGAAATACCTTCTCGCCGTGTAGTGGAACATCGAAAAAGTAGTCGGCATAGAGAAAGCAATAGCCCTCCGAACGATGCCTCTCTTTTCTCTTCCGACGACCCATCTTGGAGCCACCTCGCTGCAGCTTCGTGTTGGCGGCGAACAGATCAGCCAAAGCGGCGAGCATCAGGAGGTGCTCCTCGTCCTGGGCGCCGGTGTCGGCCTCCTCCTCCATCAGCGCGGCGAACAGCGCCTCATCGTTGGAGTCCATGAGTGCGGTGCGGCGCTCAGGCAATTCGCCGAACACCTGGTGGGCGTGGTGGGCGCGACCAGCCTCCGGTGTACTCAGCTGGACGGCCAGGAGCCTGCCAACCGCGGCCAACAGTCGGGAGGAGGTCGGCGGCAGCGAGCTCTCCCCTTTTTCGGGATGTTTGATGGCGGAGCAGCGACTATTTGCGGCGGGGCGGCATCAACGACAGCAAGGCGGTGGGAAGGGTGGTGGGCGATTTGGTCGATTTGGACTAACAGAAGGGGCCACTCGGCACTTTTCGCTTCGTCCGACGCCCCCAGGCGACCCCTAGCGCGTTGGGTTCGGCTTGGTTTCGCCGGACTCAAATTCGGCACAATCCGGCGCTATTTGGGCTCCGGACGCGACTGAGCGAAAAAGTCCAGTCCGGCGCTAATATCGCCGCCTGGGGGGTTGTTGGGGGCAGCAAGATGCTCAGCAGTAACTGCAATCTCCACGAGTTCTTGACGGCTTCGCTGGCTCTACGTAGAGCTCTGGTGGCCGAGCATTCTGCCTTTGCTGCTCATCTGCAGTGCTGCCTTGTTTGGGTTGACAGTGTGTGTCCATGGTCGACCGCCTCCCGCTTGAGCAACATCATCCTCCAAATTGAGCTTAAACACTTCAAACACTAACCAAATTAACAAAGGCAAAAGTTGGCAACGGCCTCTCAATCTTGCGCCAGTTTCAGGATGGTCTAGGTCTGGAACTGAAGACATACATTTTTGCAACAAAGTGAAGTGGGTGTTGACCTCAAAAGATAGCTTGTCCCATTGCACTTCATGAAACAAATGAATTGTTTTCTGTTCAACAAGTCCTTGTGTACTACAGTAATACATAAACTGTTTTACAAAATATTGAAACCTACAATACTCCCAGGCTACAGCTAATTACACAGAATAGTACTGTGGCAAACAGAAAGAGAATAAAATCACAACAGTCGCTCTCAAACAACATATCAGTACACAACATGCTACCAAGCTCATGGATCAAGGACAGTAATGCCATGCCAGCATGGTACCATAACCGGACCTTTGTGTTTGCCCCAATCACAACAAATACCTTGGTTACTGGTCGTGCCTATGCGCATTGCTCATCAAACCTTCCTAACCTGAATATTGTGGGTGGACTGCGATCTCCAGATGGGCTGTCTGCCACTTTGGACGAGTGCAACCTCCTCACCTTCCTTCACCATACCATGCTTCTGTGAAATGTAGCATCTCATGTTATAACAATATACTCCCTCCGATCCATAATAAGTGTCGCTCACCTAGTACAAAGTTTGTACTAGCTTAGTACAAAATGAGCGACACTTATTATGGATCGGAGGGAGTATATAAGAAAATACATAGTACCAAAACGTATGTCGAATACTGTACACCGGTAGTGAACATGCATGCTACCGTGAAAGTCATGTAATTTCTCCAACTAATTTCCCCGCCCTTCTAATTAAGCACACGGATCAAGGTAACATGCACTTGTTTTTAGTTTTAGTATTCCTTCAAAATACAGAAACTTTGAAAGGATTCTAGATTTAATATGCTGCGAGTACTCCATATTTCCGTATTTCGTACATGTATTTGTGTCCCTTTTGAAATCAGACGGTGGTGAGAAAGAAAAATGAATGTTTTGCACCCGGCTTCAATATATGTCAAAGTAGGGAACATGATTGCTTTACCATGATACATGTTTGGGAACACCGAATGCAGTCGGTAGCTGCAGTTTGCCGGTTAAATTATGTAGACAAGTTACATGTTTGCACATCTCATAACTGAAGAACAATATTTTAGTGGACTGTGCAAGATAGGATCAATATGCAATATCACGTGTATTTGCCCCAGAAACCCGCCAAAAGAAGAATGCATCCACATCTGTGACCACAGTCGAGTCAACTGTTTTCACTGTTATAAGCCCATTTTGTCTTCGATAAGGCCAATATTTTGGCTTATTGAAATATATTGCCCACCTCTCTCCATCCGTTTGGACTTTTTGGATAAATTTTCTGGAGCATGAATTCAATATGGTATCAGCGCCGGGAGGTTGCAAGTTCAAGGCCCGGCCAAACGCACTATTGAATAAAAATGGTTTCAATATGACTGTTATTGTTATTTCCTTAGAGCTCATTTTTATTTCCAGTAGTCTGCTTTCTATGTTCAACACCTATTTTCACCAGAAAGTAGTCCCGCTTCCACACTCACATATTTAGCGTCAGCTTGTTTACAGTGTACCGATTGGAACGTGTTCTACACTTCTACAGCTTTTCTGCGGAGCATTTTGGGCTTGCGAATATCATGGGCACCCCAAGAGCAGGAGCATCTGATACACCCTCTGTGCCCACCAAGCTCCAACAAGCCTGCCCAGTTTCAAAGGCAATATAGCCTAACTAACTTCAATACTTAGTGCATGCTATTTTAGGGTATTTTAACGGTTTCGTCATGTAGTATAACCACAATGGTAGTTACTTAAGCTAATGCCAGCAAAAAAAACTTGAAGGGGTGGGAATAGCAGTGATTACCAGCAAGTAAGATAAAGCATCAGCAAATGTCTTCTCAGCACAATCAGAAAATTCCATGTGAACTGGACATACACCTTGGTACAAAGCCAATCGTTGTCTAACTATCTCCCTATAAACAGTAAGCAACATCAATTACATTATGAATTATCAGATTTATACAAAAAATTATGAACAAAGGGGGCAACAATATTATACTTCCAGAAATAATAAATCTAGGGAATAATCTTCAGATCAGTTCTCCCTCAACAGTAGGATAAAAAGCATACACCACCACAACATTATCGAAATTGCATTTCATCAATGATAACCTCTTCTCCTAGGATATACTAGTTTCAACAATCAAATAAACTTAGTCTAGGAATGTCTTCATGCACATGTTAGGGATATGGTATTCATCAAGTAGAAAAGTGCAGCTGATTTTGAGCCCACATATGCTGGTGAATTACAACGGCCCGTTCTTCTTCTAGAGTAGAGACAATTTCTTTATTACAATGAAAGTATGAACCGAACAATAAATATACATGAGCCAAAGCAATAGAATACAAGGGTTTATCACTAAACCTACTACATGGACACACAATACGCAGCAAAGTGCATCATTTGCTATTTGCTTGTTCAAGGTTATCATTATGACTGGATGACAAGGCAATAAAATGCAATTATAATTTTCTACTGCACATGATTAACATCTGTTTTACTGATGAGATACACATTGGAGCAAAAGCAGAGAAATCTTACTGATCTGTGAAGGCAAATATGGTGCCAGATGGGCGGTAATGGCTAAGTAGGATAGACATAAATCCAGTCCTCGTGAAAACCACAATTGATGTACCAAGTGTATTGGACATCATTGTTGAATGGTAGGCAAACATTTCGCTCATGTGGTTCTACAGGAAGAAACTGGCTTAAGTGAAGAAAAAGATATGAGGTGTCAGTTGGGATATTGCAGTTCAGACCTTGAACACCTGACCAAGGTTAGATGGTGTTTCCCCACCAGTAATAGTTGCTTCGGTTCTTAGTGCAACAGTATGCATGACCTTGACAGCTTTCAAGGGAAATCTGTCCAACATCAAGTGGTAAACCTTAGTTATGTATACATCGTAAATGCACGCCACAAATAGCAAGCATGTTCGAAACAAACCAAAAAGGCAACAAAAAAAGTGCAACTAAACAGCAACTGACCAACTCCTCTATTCATGATTTACAACAAAATCAAGCAATCCATGATCCATGTGCCAGCTCAGAAAGATAGCACCACGAAAACATTCGAAGGAGCTAACTTAGAAGGTAAGTTGGTAACCAAAACAATATGGCACTACAAGTTCAGAGTAGACATATTGAAAGTAGACTTAGATAGCATAGTTTACTCCGGACAAAAAGTACCAGCTTATAGTTGCTGAACACACACACACACTAGTAGTTCTAACAATTTCTAGAGCATTTGAAGAATGCAATCACAAAAGTAACATCTATAGTACTGCTGAAATATTACTTACTAGTAATAAAATCAGCTGGCTTTGTTAGTTTAAATTATTATCAATGGACTGTGGGTGCACATATAGTTTACTGGAAATAAATAACCAATATTTTGCTATGCATAAGAAAACGAAAACACTTACTTTCCATGTGCAGTTTCCCCAGAAAGCATAATTGCATCAGCACCTTCACGAACAGCTATAGCAATGTCTGATACTTCTGCTCGGGTTGGAGTTGGATGAATGATCATGCTTTCCAGCATATTGGTGGCGACAATGACAGCTTTTCCCATACTCCTGCACATTCTAATAATTTCTTCCTACATTGAGACACATTAAATTCTAAGCATGTCGAGTATATCTTATATCGAATCAACTAATGGAAGCACAGAAAGTTAATTTGCAGGTTTCAAATTGGATAGCTGCCTAGATGTATACACAAACAAGTGCAAAGCCACACTCAGTTAATAATTATTTTCTTCCAAGTTTGTAAACTACATAAAACTGGGTAGTTGATATTGTACGGAGAACACCCAATTTTGTAGCTTGTCGCTTAAACAAACAACTAAGCAGAGAAGTGGGCATTTAGTGCAATAGACTTGTGGACAGTGAGCAATAAAGTACATCATACCTGCAGCAACGGTACCTCCTCAATAGGAAGTTCAGCCCCCAAATCGCCCCTGGCAACCATAGCCTACAGAACTCAGCATCCATACATCAGTACTTCAAAACTAAAACCAATAATGACACACTTTATTATAGAATAAGATAAAGATATTGATGAAGCCCTTTTCATGACACCCATACAACTCAAGATGTTTCATAGTTAAGATGGGGATTTTTAGGGCATCTTGCTAAACTCAAGAAACAACGGACAACAACCTCTTACCCCATCAGATGCTGTGATGATTGAATGTAAGTTTGGAATAGAATCTGCACTTTCGATTTTCACAATTACGTGTATATCCGCATTGGAGCCTGAGTCAAAATAAAAAAGAAACATGGTCAAGACACACTCAAAGCAATGTCCACACTGTTGATAAAGTAGGGAATGTATATTACTTCTGAGATAATCCTTCAGCTCATGCACAACTTGAGCATCTTTGACGAAAGAAACAGCATAGTAGTCAACCTGATTTTCCACTCCAAACTTAATATCATCCCAATCCTTATCTGCAAGATTGGAAAATGTGCATGAGACAAGACCATATATATTATTCAAGGACAACACTACCTAGCGGCGCCGCACCTAGTGCACAGCCGTGCGGCGGTTCAATCCATTAGCAAAGATGTGCTAGCTTTTGTTGTTCTGATTTTTTTAAAAGTTTTATCTCTCAAACCGTTTACTATTAGCTTTCTCGCGACGAGATCTTCGAAACTAGATCCCATGTCAATATGTTTTGAAAAACTTTTTTTTTTCATCAGTACTTGCCACATTACTGTTCTACTTACCTGATAATTATTCATAGAGTTGCCAGATTATATCAACTTGGTTGTAAAAAAAAATCATCAGTATTTGCCACATTACTGTTCTACTTACCTGATAATTATTCATATAGTTGGCAGATTATACCAACTTGGTTGTTAAAACTTTTTTTTTTCATCAGTACATGCCACATTATTGTTCTACTTACCTGATAATTATTCATATAGTTGCCAGATTATACCAACTTGGTTGTTAAAACTTTTTTTTTTCATCAGTACTTGCCACATTATTATTCTACTTACCTGATAATTATTCATATAGTTGCCAGATTATACCAACTTGGTTGTTAAAACACTATAGACTAACATACATAAATGAAAAACTTGTTTTGTGGTATTTGTATGTGTTTCTTTTTAGAATCACCTAAAAAACACCCATACTTGTCATGTTATTCATACACAAAATGTCATAATAACTTGTTGTGCTTAAACGATTTGTTACTGGTTTACTTATGTTCGGTTGTCGTATTCTTTACGTGTAATTGACATGATAGTTTATTGTTCTTGCCAGTTTTATCAATTTGAGTTGTCATTTTATTTTATCGGGTTGTATCCTAAGCTTAAGTATACAGAACTATTCCCCGATAACTATGTACAAAAATTTGTGGCAACAGTTCACGGTAAAAATGGCAACTAGGATGACCTAATTTGGCAACTGACGGTGGCGAAAAAAATTCATCGAAACATATCAATATGGAATCTTGTTTTGAAGATCTCGTCGCGAGAAAACTAATGGTACGAACGAATCGTTAATTGAGTTAACGGTTTAGGAGATAAAACTTTTAGAAAATTCAAATTAAAAAAAGCTAACACATCTGGCAGATCGGACCAGCCGCCGCACGGCCTCGCTCCACTGCGGCAGAGTAAAGTATCAATTCCCATTATTCAATGAAACAAATGATGACTATTACCGGTGATTGATGGCAAGGTTGCGCTCTTGCCACGGACATTCAGGTGACGCCTGGATTTTAATTCACCTCCATCAATAACTTCACATATTACGGAATCTTCAGTTTTTGACTTGACCAGAAATGACATCATTCCTCCTAAATAATCAATACGCTGATCATTAACATAATATAAAATCATTTTAATGAAGAAGTTACATAATCAAAAAATACAATCATCCTTATAAGCATAATTGCTTAAAAATAAAGAGAACAAAGGTAGAAGGATGAGTATCTGATGTTGTAATTTAAATGTTAATCAGTTGTGCACACTAAGCAAGACCACTTGCAATAAAATGCTGGTAAACTCCATCTCATAAAGTTACTTAAGTACTACCTCCTTTCTGGTTTATAAGGCTTGCGTGTATATCTAGGTTAACAAATAGACCAACGTAATACAAGTTATATCTCACAAAAAAAATATCATTAGAAACTTCAAACCGTATACTTTCTAATGGTATAATTTTTAGACTATACAACTCATCTTATGTTGGTCAAATTATGGATCTAGGGATACGCGCAAGCCTTATAAACCGGAAAGGAGGTAGTACAAAACAATGCCAGGTATAAATGCTCTCAAAACTGCGAGGAATGTTGGAAACACTGTGTCTCCGGATGCAACTAACGATGCATCATGACTCCATGCTAGTAGGCAGTAGTTAGCCACACAATGCATTGCACGAAAGCAATAAAAGCAAGTGTTAGCAGAGAAAATTGAATATCATTACGCTGGACAAAAACAGAAGATTTAAAAAAACAAGTGACAACTTAGCTTAGCCATGTAAAAAAAAGACCAGCTCTTCATGAACCTATCCACTTCACTATGTACAGTTATGTGCCGCAATCATGTGTCACCGAACAAAGAGCAAATAATCAAATATCAGAACGGGAAAGGAACTTCCACATACCATCCACAAGGAGCATGTCACCGGCTTCTACATCATTAACAAAGTCATCATAGTTAACACTAACACATGTCTCAGTCCCAACCCCCCTCTTAACTGTGAAGGTGAATTCCTGGCCAGTTTCCAAGAATATAGGTTGAGGCAAATCTCCACTCCTAACTTCTGGACCCTGAAGATGTAAAATCTAGCTTAAATCCGAGAAACAAGGTACAGTGTGATGAAAGAAGGGTAGCATCAAAAGGTTTAAATGCAGTACTTATAACAGAGCAAATCACACTCTAGCATGGGCATGACAAACTTATGATTAAGACTGACGCATATAGAGCATCTTCTGAGGACGAGAGTGCTCATCCATCAGAATGTATACATAAGCTCTGAAAAAATGAATACAAACCTTGGTGTCAACCATAAGCGCAATCACATTGTCCTTCGTTTGAGCATTGTACTCCTTCACCAAGTCGATAACTTTCTGGTGTGATGCATGGTCTCCATGTGACATATTAAGCCGAGCCACATTCATGCCAGCCTCAGCAAGGTTCCAAATCATCTCTCTCGTGTTAGTTGAGGGACCAATTGTGCACACAATCTTCGTCTTGCGCCTAACATTTGGTTTAGACCACACACCATTGGCTGCTGTAGCTAGTTGCTGAATAGCCTTAAGATGCTGGAAGTTTTCTTCTTCCTGTCAAGAAGAAGTATTATTAACAGTAAGTTTCAATTGATCAATTCATAAGGTTGCTTACAATAGAAAATAGTAGTAATACACCTTTGTTATTATGAGTAACTGCAACACACGACCCAGAAAAACATGTCACGTTAAAGAACTGCTTATCATAGTCAAGAGAAAACTTATAAAACAAGAATATACGTCTTCGAGTTCAACGTAAGCTTTCATAGAGAAGATTCAGAATTGAGATTTAACAACAAAGTGCTCAGAAAGTAGCACAACCTTATTTGAAATAAGCTATTCTCAATAAGAGGGAAATAAGCTAAGCCGTACAGATTCTGCTGAGAATCGCAAATCTGCACTCCCCGCTTTTTGAAAGGAAACTGTTACAAAGTATACCGATTGTTTATACTTTTTGAGTGCAGGGAAACATTCCTTAACTATATTCAATGGTTTCAATGTCAATTTTGCAAACAGTAACGTAATTAAATAGGGATAGATGTCCTCAGTTATTACAAACTTAAAAAGGGAAGGGGAATACATGGTACCGCCACACCTAAATATACACTCTACAACATTCAAATCGACGGACACGCAGCTCTGGATGCATATAAACATACAAAAGCACAAGCAGACGCCGAAATGCAAGCAACAACGCATGGAGGAGAATTTGAGAAAAATGGCATCTCCAACAGTCCAGGACTCTAATTCCAACACGAAAATGATGCCCCCGGACGTGACAAATCCGATTTCACTGTCACGGGAAGTCAATTAATGGCCCAAAGTAACTGCGGACCACAATAACACAGCCCAACCCCAAATAGACCGCGGTTCCCCAGCTAGCAAGCAGCTGAGGTGCCAGTCAAAGTACGAGGAAGCGCTACCTTGACGACCGCGTCGTCGTCGGGCGATACCGGCAGCACCTCGGTGTCGGCGCTAATCACCGAGGCCACCGGGAACTCACGTCGACCCCTGGAGGCCACGCTCCCGCTCCAAATCTCCCTCGCGTCGCGCGTGCCGAAGGGGAGGCTCGCCACAGGCCGGAGCGAGTCGGCCCCGGATGCGCCGCCGAGCGGCCTGACCGCTCCCGCCGCGCCCGCCGCCGCCACCACCACCACCTGCGCCATGTGGATTCAGAATTGGAGATGAGGTAGCGAGGCGTGCGAGGCGTGTGCCTGTGTCGTGAGCAGTGGGGAGATGGCAGACGGGTTTGGGTTTAAGCTGGATGCGCCTCTGCTGCTTCGTTTATATCGGGAGGTTTTTGCAGATAACACCATTTGTTGGGGCAGTTTTTGCGCAGAACCACAATTCTTGTTTTTTTTTCAAAGAACACCATTATTTGGGGTAATTACTTACACAAAACACATAAACCATTATTAGTGCGTTTAATCCTAAATTAACAAGCTAGACCCATCCGTCAGGAAGTAACGGGCAGGGACAGTAGCTATCTGCCAACACCAGTGTGGTTAGTCTTTGTCAAATATGCTTGACATCTTATTGAGCCTATGTATATAGTCTTAAGCTTCCAAATTCTATATATTGTATGGTTTCTGATGGGATATTTAAAGATGAGTCCAGGCTCAAAAAATCCTCAAAAAGACATGAAAAAAGTTTTAAAAATTCTAAATTTAACCATGATGAAAGATCCGGAAGCTGCGAAGAACACACGAACCGGAAGCTGCGATTCGGTGTCCGGGTGCATCTGCACCCGAGGAGATTAAAAATATATGAGAAAAGCTCAAAAAATTCAAAAAACAATTGTGGTAGGAGATGCTTACGTGCGAGATGTTCATGTAAATTTTGGTGAAGTACGAACATCTGAAGAGCGCGCGGCAAAAAAGATAAATTTGCGGTTTCTTTGAACGACACTGTTCATACACTATTTCAGACTGAATTTGTCTTTTTTTACCGTGACCTTCTTAGATGTCCAAAAAAGCTCAAATTTTATACGAACATCTATCCCTAAAGATCTTTCATCATGATAAAATTTGGATATTTTTGAACTTTTTTCATATGTCTTTTTAAGGGTTTTTTAAGCCTGGACTCATCTTTGAATATTCCATCAGGAATCATACAATATATAGAATTTGGAAGCTTAAGACTATATACATAAGGATGAATAAGATGTCAAGCATATTTGACAAAGACTAACTACACTACTGTTGGCAAATCTACTGGCCCTGCCCGTTAATTCCTGACGGATGGGTCCAACTTGTTAATTTAGGGTTAAACGTACTAATAATATTTATGTGTTTTGTGCAAGTAATTACCCCAAATAGTGGTGTTCTTTAAAAAAACAAGAGTTGTGATTCTGCGCAAAAACTGCCCCAACAAATAATGTTATCTGCAAAAACCTCATCGAACGGGGGAGGGACGAGGTGAGCGTGGGCCTATGGTGTGGGCGCGGGTGAGCTGGCTTTGCACAGTTCGCGTTGTCACGCCCAGAGTACGCCGCTCCCTCGCTTGCTTGCTCATTTGCTCGCCCCGCCCAGCCGGGCTCACTCGCGCCTTGCCTTGGAGTCTCCGTTCTGGCTTTGTCTAGTTGGCCGGAATAAAACCTCGGAAAATAAGAGCATCTTCGATAGTTTTTTTTATTGCTAAATCTCAGTCGACTGAGATTTAACTAAGTCTTAGTCGATGTTATATCCGTGAGATTGTGCGTGGAGATCCGTACAAAAAATAAATTTAAACTTTTTTTTCTTTTTTCTTACATGTACTACCATTTGACTGAGATTTAGTTAAGTTTTAGTCGACCGAGACCTAAACACACCCTTTTTTTAAATCAGCATTTTCGATAGTTGTCGTGCATGATCGTTTTTCAAAATTTTGAAATAAAAAAATTGGACCCTGATAAGTGTCTAACGTACGGGCAAACAGATTTCAACGTTTTCTTTTACGTTTTTCAGTTTTTAAAATATTTTATCTTTTAAATAAAAAACCAGATTAAAATTCCGTGTGTATCATTAAACTGTGTCGCGACGAGATCTTCGAAACTAGATCTCATATCGATAAAAAAAATTGGATTAAAAATTGTCATGTCTATTGCACGAAAATTGTCATGTTTTTGCCACTGAAATTATTGTGGTGTATTTCAACTATATTTTCTTCTACGTTTAATGTAAATTTACCATGGTTCATAAAATAAAACTTCAAAAATTTGCCATGGCAAAACACATGTTTATTTGTCGTGGCAAAAACACATCTTAAATTACCATGATAAAATATATACTCCCTCCGATCCAAATTAATTGACACTCACTTAGTACAACTTTGTATTAGAGCTATATTAAGTGTGCGTCAATTAATATGGATCGGAGGGAGTATTAAATTTACCATGGATATATAAAAAATAGTTTGTCATAGATAGATTAAAAAAAATTGTTGATCTACATAGTAGATTTTTCATTGACACGGAAAAAAGAGTCCCCACCGACGCGGCACCACACCGCCGATAGCCGCTTCACCCGACCCACAATCCCCCTCCCCCGACCACTGCACATCCCCACACCACCGATAGCCATGTCCAGCATTTTTAATAACTACTCCCTCCGATCCATAATAAGTGTCGCTCGTTTAGTATAAAGCTTAGTACAAAATAAGGGACACTTATTATGGATCGGAGGGAGTAGTAAAATACCCGTGCTACGCTACGGAATCGTATGAAATAATTTTAAAAATTACAAAGGTAATTGTAGTACTGAGATTTTGTTCGAGAGAAGGTGCTTTAACCACATACGAAAGTCGTTGTAACACAACCACCACAGATTTATGTGGAGCCACACACTTGGAGCGTCACATTTAACTTATAAATATTGCTAGCCCAGTGAGCTCCACGGCCAGCCTCAGGGGGCAAGCTACGACGCTCGTTGGATCCGTTGGTGAATCGCTGGGAGCCGTTGGATCTTGTGTGCTGGTCATATATATTTGCGCATCTTAGCCGCTGTGAAACCTAGCCCGCGTCGATCCCTCCTCTCGCGCTCGTCTCCACTCTCCAGCCGCCTCACCCCTGCCACCATGCCAGCAAGCCTCCGCCTCTGCCCGCGCAGGTCACCCCCGCGCCGCCGTGCTTCTCCTTCCTCATCTCCCCTTCTTCCCTCCATCTTCCTCCCTCTCATCTCTCTTTCTCTCTCTGAACCGCACGCAGGGGTGTCCATGGACGACCAGGAGCACGGTCGCCGCCATCCTAGCGCTCCTCGCCGCCGTCAACCCCGGGTCCGGCTAGATCCGGCCCCCATCGACTCATCCCCGCCGTTCTTGCATCTCTCCGCGACAGGAGAAGGAGAGGAGGGAGGCCCTAACCGCCACCTCGAGCTTCATGCGGTTCAGGTGGTGGAGGACTCCAGATCCTCATGCTCCTCCTATGGTATGCCTCTTCACCCACTCCCCTCTCTTTTCTCTGTCTCTAGGGTTAGGGTTAGTTTTTTTAGCAGGGCTGCAACTATAGATCGAGCGAGACAGACATGGTAACCATGAGAACAATTGCTATGGTGGCCATGAAACAGATTTTTATATGTTGATTACCAAGTTTGATTTTGTTGGCTTTGCAAACTGTTGCACCTATTAAAATATTCAAGCTTTTGTTGTTGACCTCTTATGTACTTCCTGATTTGTTCTCTAAAGCTTTCATCATGTATTAGTCAAGTGGCAGCATGGTGACCATATGCAATTGAGATTAATGTTTCTGTGATGAAGTTACAAATTGTTATAAGATGAAACTGATCAGACTGCACATAGCGGATTCCAAATCAAACATACAAATTGTGTATATTGTTTACTGCCACCTTTGTTTTTGATTATGAATAAAATAACACTTTTGAATCCTTCATGCAGTTCCCGCGTTATATGAATCTATACCTAATCGTGTAACGGTATGCAAAACAACAACCTGGACGTTAGTGATGCTGGGTCTGCAATTCAGTTTTATGAATTCTGTCGCAAATGTGCAGAGGTACTTCTGTCAAGACAATCTTTTACCCTTTACTTTATTGTTTAGTTGTTTGCATTACAAGCACTATGAGACCTCATATGAACAAAAGGAAATATTGTTGTTCTGCATTTAGTTTTATGTTTATGTAAGGTTTGCCATTGGCTATGTATATCTGGTTCTATTAAAAAAAGATGTATTTTGCAGAAGAGAAAAAGTTATTGCTTTCAGGCCAATTTTAGAACTAAAGCAAAGTGATGTCAAATGCTTATTATTTTTGTTACATTATCCTATGTTTGTTATGTTAGTAGAGTAGTAAACCATGCCACGATGCTTTAGTGCACATATATCATCAAAATACAAATTGTACTTTTAAGTAATAAGTTATATAAAGTTCATAGTTGTCAAGAAGTTTACATATTGTGCTCTAATATTCAGTTGTTTCCTGAAACTAAAAGTCAGTTACTTTTGAGTTTGAGTATAGAAAGTAGTGCTCTGATATAAAGTTGTGTTATGAAATTAGAAGTTACTCCTTTTTATACGAGTACCAAAAATAATTGAAGCCAAGCTAAGTAGCATTTTATCTTGCGTGCCATTCTGATGGTTCTGTAGATCTACCCAAAACTGTAAGTCAGTGTATCAATTTGCCACTTATTGATCGCTTATCAGCATATCAAAAGCCTTGACCTGATGTGATGGCTGCAGTGGATTTTTGGCTTCAATGTTTTTTTCCTTCAGTGCCCTTTGGGAAATTTTGTGTCACACTAATATGTGTTCAACCTTGGGAGGCCTCTGTTTTGTGAAATGTGCTTATTGTTGAACTGGTTGTCGTAAATTTCACCACATTGTCATTTTTTCTTTTGAATTTTTTCTATTTTGAGCTTTGTAGATTCTGAATTCAGTATCTAGGAACAAATTCTACAATAATAGAAGAGAAACCCCTGCTAAGGTTGTTTTACATATTCTGCATCTATACTATACATCCTATCAATAATTATCTTTTAAAGTTGGATTAAGAAACAAACTTGCTAAAGCCAGACAAGTGCTCACTAACAATTAGCATCTGTATCGATTCTTTATTACCTGGTTAGATCTCATGTGTTTTTTCAGGGGCAAGATTGCTGATCTAGAAGATCATTTCATTTTTCATGAGCCTGAGGAGAATCCTTTGGAAAAATCCATCAGTTTGAAGCTCAACGATTATATTTCGAAGGTATGCAAAACAACAACCAACATTGTATGAGTTGCTTAGTAGGCATGTAATATTTGATTTGGCCGTTCACTGATTTTTGACATTAAAGCTCTTCTAGCTCTGCAAAAATTCTTTACATATTGTACCAGCTGATTGTCTTTTTTGATTCTGAACTCAGCATTCAGGAGATCCTCACTTTGTATTTTAGTTAGTGATTTATCATTTAGTTAGTACGGTATAATGCTTCTGCTGAAAAGGTAGTATGTAGGCATCTTTTTAGAAAATAAGTAAAGAAACTACTCTTTTGTTAATTACGTATGTCTGCATGAAATATTAACTTTGTGCTCTTTCTATTTCAGTATGCGCATGTGAAAACAGTGTGTCGTTAAGGTGTTCTTAATTTACCGATGATTATGTATCTGTGTGAGGCCACATTTGTGAGGTCGCAGAGGATGGCTCTGTATCGAGGTATACAATTGTAAGGCTCTCTACTTATTCTTGTTAAAGGGTATATGTAAATCCATATAATCTGTGTATAGGGTGTATTGTTCCAGTTTACATGGGCAGTACATGCAGGTTTTTTTGTTGATGATTGCTTATGGATTTAGGTTACAAATAATTGATTAGTTCGTTGTTTCTATTGTTTGATTCTGGCGTCGATTATTTCTTCGCAGGGCTTGTCTTGACCTTTGTGTCCCCTACTGTTTTGCCTGCTCTGTTGACTCTCGACCATCATCAGGTGGGATGTATTGTCTTTCGAATGCCTAATGTGTATATTCATTTGTCTTATATTGCCTTTCCAATTTTTCTTATTTTGAGTTGGTCGTCATTTTCCTGGTTATTTCGTTTATCAGTTACATTAATGTTTGTTTTTTGTTGGTCCTGTGTGCCTTTGTACTAGGATGTCTAGGATTTCACTGCCTACTGCCAACTGCCATTTCTCTCCTACATTTGTGCATTTATTTAACATTTTTTACTTTCAATAATTGATGAGCAGTAATATATCTGGAATATGGAATACTTGCAATATATATGGAATACTTGCAGTATTGTTAATAAGCCTGATACCTTTCACTTTTACCATGCTTCTGTTTTGCAGATGCAAATTAGTATAGGTCCATTGATATTTAATGTCACATTTAGTATTGGATATTTAGAAAAAAAAAGGTGGGCGCATGTCATTGATCAGCATGTGGGCTTCTATAAAAGTTGAAGCTGGGTCTGTAGGATTTAAGTTGGGTCCTACGAACTTGATTGTGATGCCATCTATGAATTATTACCATGCTTCTTCTTTTTAGGGGAATATAGTACATTTGTTTGACAACTAAAAACTATGCCTTGCTTAGAGCAGAATGGGTTTTATCTTTCCAAGGTTCTGCAGCAGCAAAAGCAAAATAAGAAATCATACAAAGCGCGACTTCCAGTACTTCAGGCCACCGTTCAATCATACAAAGTGTGTGTTTCCATTTCTACTATCACGAGGATAATTTTGGCCTATTATATTAATTTCTTCATGTATCCTTGCTCTCTACAATACATCACATTAATCTGATGACATTTCTAGGATACCGCCACAAAGATGGGAAAATATTCCTGGTCTATCGGCTCATTGTGAATGGGATTCTAAAAGAGCATCTTCATGGTAATTTTTTGTTCCCCTATGGTAGTAGAGGAGTGGAACTCACATTGTAGGAGAGGAGGGAAATTAACAAGGGGCTCAAATGAACTTTATGCACGAGGTACTTTGCACATTGCAGGAGAGGTAGTTTCATGTTTTTTTGTACTACATTTCCAGTTTGCCACCTTTAAATCTTGGTTTTTTCTCATTTTAACCTATTTTTTAGATCCAAAAGGAGTCCTATGAATCAAGATTATGCAGCAAGCTTAAGCTTTGAGCAGTATTTCATAGTTTCATGAATACGCATTGAAAAGAATTGAGATTTTTGATCCGTTCCATTAAGATTTTTGATCCATTCCTTTGGGATTAACTGAACACCAAAATGTATATTGCTTTTCTTCAGGAAAAAGAATTCAGTTTTTCTAGGAGATTTCCATATGACTCTACCTACTGTTTTAGCAGCAATTTCTAAAGCTTGGTGGGTCTATTCATACTTCAGGTTGATTTAATTAGTAAAATCATGCAACAACGTCTATGTCATACCATGGCATGTATACTCTCACATGGTTTCTTAAAAATATGTATTTCTAACACATTGGATCTACAATTTTCTCGTTTCTATATCACGATTGCACCAAAATTGGAAATAATATTTGTTAGTATCCCCATCCCCGAGTAACCTTTTGTACCGTTCTCAATGAACTGCTAAATGTACACTTTCTCCCCATTGTTCTATTGCCTTTTCCGAAGGTACAAGTGAGGATGACAAGTACTGCCAGAATGTCAAACTTGGAACTGTAGTGTTTTTTTAAGAATATATAGTTTAACCCTGTTTTGATATTTTATTTAACTGATATTCAGGTTGTGGCTTACTCTTGCATGCCTAGATTTATTTTGCTTTTGTGGTAAGGATGGTTTAGAGCTGATGATTGTCAAAATACTGTGTGGGAGATATTACAATGCTGCCAATGATTAACTATATATCGTGAACTACCTGAAGTAGAAATTTCCATATTTGGGTCCATGCTATCCTTTGTAAACTACCACAAGGATAAACTCTGAAGGTATCAATTGGATGGTGCATTATTGTGTAGAGCTCTCTTACTTACAGGGCATCCAAATATGAGCCTCTTTTTTTGGCTTTGTCGATTAAACAGTAGCAGTGCTTGTTCTTTTGAGTTCTCTGCCAAAAATAAGTACCCCTAGCAGTGTTAGGCAAGGTGTGTTCATCCGGGTGCTTTGTGTTCTCTACCAGGATTGCTTTGGATTCAATTTCTTCCGGGCCCTTTGTTCATGCAGAAACCTTGGTCAGACCAGCACCAAATGGTGACACCACGGCGACAACTAGGAATTAGGAGTGCTCTGATTGAACGAAGCAGCATCGTTGGTGCAAATCACCCTGAAGCTGGATCAACAAGCTCCATGATGGACAAAAAGGCAATTCACGATTTCTAATATATGCATTTTTTAGATGCGAACTGTGGGACATATGAGTATTGTACGCACACGTAGTATAAGGTTTCGGATTTCAAAAGTAGAGTCTACTTGATAGCGTCAGACTTCAGACAAATGGAAATTATATGAACTGTTTCTGGTGATCTAGATTCAGAGTTTAGAAAATGTCTCCTGCAGGCATCTTTCAGGCAATGAAAATTGTATTAACTGTTCCTAATGGTTAAGGTTCAAAATTAAAGAATATGTTTTGAAGGCACCTGTTGGTTTCAGGCAATGTAAATTAGATTGCCACAATCTGTTCAGTGAAGGTGTGTTCACACAAACACACCCAGATTAAGGCAAGGAGTGGGTGATGCGAGCCTTCCGAGGGAAGCCTTAAAAATCGACGAAAACGTTGTATCTGCATGTGGTCGGTGAAGCATTTACTAAGTGGCATATACACTACAAATATGTCCATTTATACACCACCCAGTACATATCTCCACAAAACTGAACAATACTTATCTAAGAATGGAATGTCTGATTATTAAGTTGCTTCCTTCCTGTTCACTAATACTTATCTAAGAATGAACTTTTAGATAACCACTACCTCTTGAACTAAAGCTAAAGCACATAATAATGACGACAAAGGCTATAACTTCTAATGTCATTGTGTTGTCATGGATCATTCTATCTCTTTCTACTTTTCATGTTATTTTTTGTGGTATTCATACGCTGGTTCAGGTGGTCACGGCATGTGCCCCACATTTCCTTTTTGAAGGCCCCTTCCTCAAAAGCAACGTCTCTTGTTTGTTGTAAACACATGACCATGAATTCCTTGCACCACCTAGATGATAATTTCTTAGCCTCAAGTGGATGTTATATCAGAACTATAATTCATAAAGTAGAGATATTTCTTGGACATGAGAAATACAAGAATAACCATTGAAATAATCAATGAAGCTATGAGTTTAATGTTGTGATGTCAAACACATGTGAGGCAGCTTTAGAATTTAAGCACAAATGAAGAAAAGATTTGAGTTAAATTTTTGCTCGCTTGATGTATAAGAAAATAATTTTTTTTTGAGCACTAAAAATCATGCTCGATGTTCAAAACTCAGTTTATATCCACTTTTTCGTACCAATGAGTTAAAAGTATTATCCAAAACAATGGGAAGAGAGCACTGCAATTAGTACCTTCAAGGGTACCAATTTAGAATTATCCTTTCTTTCACATCTTCAAGGGTATAATTAGCACCAAAATTAGTTTATAAAATGCAAGTTTTTCCTAAGAAAATACAGTTTCAAATGGGACTTTGCGCCATCTGGCGCAACGGGTCATATGATATAGCTTGATAATTTGTTGGTTCGGTTGATAACTCCACATTTGAATGGGTATAACTACAAGAATGATTGGGTTGTAAAAATGCAATATGTTTCTATGATTATCTGGTTTCAACTGGGACTCTGCGCCATTTGGCGCAACGGGTCATCTGATTCGATTTGAGCATTGATTAGCTGAACATGTTACTCTGAACTTTAGTTTTATTTAAATTAGAGTACTCTTACAATTATCTCAATATGTGGTATTGGCTGATGTATCATGTGCTTTGTGTGTTTCTCTTCGGGAGCAGCATGTGCCTTGGTTGGGCGGTGCTGCTGTGGAGCACCCATCCCCATCTAGCTCGCCTCCTACGCCACATCAGAGGAGCACTAGCCGCCACCACTCTTTTACTTTAAGCATTGTTTTTCCCTTCAATATGAGCTTGGATGAAAATCACACAAACATCAAAGTTGTTCTTCTCGACGAGAATATTTTTTTTGTGTTGAAGCCTTTTTTATGTAATGTTACTTTAGAGATTGAATAAACAGCTTCCCGAGCATCACCTATCAAGCACTCGATGAGAAGAAACCTTTGTCAAAGAAAAAATATCCTCTCTTCCACATTTTAAGGGTATAATTAGCACCATAATATTTTTCTAAAAATGCAAGTTCTTTCTATGAAATCATGGGTCCAAATGGGACTCTACGCCATTTGGCACAATGGGTCATCTTAAACATTTATATAATGTAATAGGAGGAGACACTAGAACCTTTTGGTTGTTCTATTCTATGCCGGTTATGTCGTAAAACTAATGTGTTATGCTTTTGGAAAAAACCGAAGGGGTAGTTTCTAAGATTGCCATCTTGGTAAAACCATTCTATTTGGTGTTGATCCATATATATTATATACTGTGTTATATGGTACATGGATTGCATTCCGTATAATGCTCGGCTATATAGCACTGGAAATTCTTGGATTTGCTACAATGCCTTTTCACTTGAAGTTCATGATTTACCTTGATCATTTGTTGGTTTGGTAGAAAATTCCATAGTTGAATGGGTATAACTACAACTACAAAAATGATCGGGTTTCAAAAATGCAAGTTTTTTCTACGATTACATGGTTTCAATCGGGACTATGCGCCATTTGGCGCAACGGGTCATCTAGTTGCAATGAATTCATCGCATATCGCGTCTGGCCCAGCAATATGCCTACAAGAATTTTATACTGCTTGACTTTGCTGAGGTGGTAAACTATGTCGCCACTTTTCGGCATTTTTTTATTTTTTATCTTTCTTCATTTGTTAAACTTTGCATGCGACTTCTTGACGAGCACTAATTTGTTCTCTAGCCTCGGTTGTTAAACTTTGCCTAGACTCTCTATCATGGTCATGTCTAGCTTTCCTTTGCTCTAGTGTAAGGCTAGCATAGCATATCATGCATAATCATACGAGCGCTTTTTCACAACAATCCTAAGATAATACGTTTTCCTAATTAATGTACTTATACATATATACTAACACATAAAATTTTCATGTAGTAAAAAAACAATACACTGAAGGCAGGAAATGTTGTAGCTAATTGGCTAAGTATAGAGGAGAAATCACTTAAGTTTCCCGTGCTCGATGGCTCCCATATGAACAAGCCTATTGAATCATGACGCACATCGTTGGGACACAATTTCTTATTTGATCATGTTCATGCAAGACCCCTATAATTATTCTGACGTGAGCTATGAAATCTTATCTTATGTTTCAAGAATTATGATAATATATATTTGTACATTATTTCAGGAGCTGAGATAAGGACTCTTCTTTCCTTTAGCGGAGCAATCGCTTGGATGACACGCCATGCCCAAATGAGCCTATACTTTAAAAAGTAGTTACCAACACTTCCTTGGAGAAATATTGAGCAATGTTTGGTTTTCATTTTATGCATAAATTCATATAAAGCTTTCAACGTTATATACATTCTATATTTGGTACTAAGGTCACG
Source organism: Bromus sterilis (assembly GCA_950022295.1). NCBI lineage: Eukaryota > Viridiplantae > Streptophyta > Magnoliopsida > Poales > Poaceae > Bromus > Bromus sterilis. The sequence continues at coordinate 285,587,933 of OX465597.1, forward strand.
GGATTACTAAGACGCCGTCCATACAAACTAAAAGGTTCTATGTTGGAACAAATTCTTGTGGAAGTTGTTGTACGTAAATAGAGTCAAGTAATGTTGTAGAAGAGCGATATGATACCAACAAAATTGTCTAGCAACACATTACAGACTACCATGACTTCTTCACGTTTATAATTATTATTTTCCTCATGTGTTATGCTTCAAGAGATTACTAACTACACTTTGACATTGATTTTCATTCACCTAAAAGTGTGCTCTGTAGTAATTAAACTCGTATATTAATTATATCACGACTCTCTTCTGCAATCCCTTCACCTATATCCAATAGTGTTTCAAGCTGATTTTCATATTTAGGTTTGCATTGAATCGTATGTATACAGTTTCAAGGTGAATGAATTTCTCATATTCAAGTTGATCTAAATTGCCCATCTTTATTTCTGATCATATATATGCATACTAATTGTTTGAAGTAAGCACTAAGAAGTATAAATTGTTATTTTTTAGGGAGATGCAACACTGGGGAGATGAATCATTCTTTCTACAACACATAAAAAACGAAGAAAGTTTTAGATTTTTGACACCTAAAGCAAGCAGAAAGACATGAACGTCCAGGAAATGTGAACCGCACGAAAGAAATTTAGAATCGCAGATTCCTGTCTCGTGCATACATTCAATTACAAAAAAAAATCCAATTCATTAAACTATTTATAAACTATCTTATGACACGATAAAGATACATGGTGTGTAGTGTGTACCTCTTGGAGACGACTAAAAGGATGAATGGAACTGAAGAGCTGACGATGTGCTTGGATGGGAACGAATTAGAAGCAACATGCGGCGGGGTGGGCGGTCCACATACGTGGCGGCATGCGCTCGTGAGCACACGGTACGACCCTGTGCAAGCACCCACGACCATGGGGGTGTGTGATATCCCTGCGTTCAGGCGATAGTGGGCGAGCGTGTCGTAAGTATGTTCGGCCTCTATGGTCCACACTATCCCAACGACGGCGAGCGAAAAATGCAAGCAAGGGTTGTGTAACACCCTCAGTGTCAACGAACAGTAATTACCTTGGTTGTAACAGTAATCACCTGTTAATAATTCCAAGTCACCATGTTGGGCAAGTCTTGATCACCCTTGATGAAAACTCAGTTGAATTCAGACCCTGTTGAAATTCAAGTTGAATTAAAAACAAGGTGGAAAATAAAGTTTACCCAAAAATCTTGCAAACAATTTTGCAAATTGCACAATAATCAGTAGACCAAAGTAATATGTGCATTGGAATTTATTGAGCTCTAAAATAAATCAAAAAAATATAAACAGTATCCAAAAGCCCCATTTAATTAGTTGCAGTTGAAAAATAAATAGCAAATCATTTTTAATAATCATCAAACTTTTTGTGGCATCACCTTATAGTGTAATACTAATATATCAACCAGTTTCACATTTTTGTAAAATCAAATTCTAGAGCAATAAAATATAAATAGAAAAGAAAAACAGAAAAAAATAAAAAAATACCTATACTACGCTATGGGCAAAACCCCACCTGGGCCCAACCCACCCAAGCCCAATCCCACTCTCTTCCTCACGCACTGCTCATGGCCATGGCGTAGAGGCCATCCCGCGGCCGAGCCACGCCATGTCGTCGTGGCGCCTATCCTACCGTCGCCGGAGGGCATAAAGCCCTAGCGCCCACCCCCCCTTGGAAACCCTAGATCGGGCGCGCCATTCCCCCCTCCGTTGTGCCATTGCTCCCTGTCCCCGAACTGCGCGTCGCCGTGGCATCGTGCTCGCCGTGGCCAACGGCCACGCCGGGCCGCTCCGTCGTGTGCCCCAGCTCCGCCGCGACCCACTGAGTCGTCCTCGCCCCCGAGCCCAAATCGTCGGCCACTGCCTCGCCTGAATTCGGTCGATTCCTCCGCCACGGCTGCCATCTCGCCGCCGAAAAATTCGTCGCCGTTAACCCCTCCCCGAGCCCGCTGCCTCCTCGACGTGCTTCCCTGTGAGCCCCGCTCCCTTTTCCCCCATCTCGTTCTAGATGTAGTGCACTAGAACGGCCGCCCGCTGTAGCCTGCTCCGGCCACCGCCGCGGGCTCAACTCCGAAGAGCACCGCCCGCCCCAGCCCGCGCTACTTGTCCCAGTAGACACGCGAACCGAACCCCAGCTGTTTGGTGCCCTCCGTCGTGCCCACGGTCGCTGGAGTGCAACTCCGGTGGGCCGCCGCCTTGTTTCTGCTCGCCGGCGCGCTCCTGTGCCGTGCCGTGCGTGTGGCCAGCTGGGCCACTTCCATGTGGGGTCGGCCCGGTTAATTAACCCCCTGTTAGATTAAAATAACTGTTAGAGTAAATATGACCCTATGACACATGGGCCCCACTAGCTGCTTAAGTTAATCAAAATTGATTAATAGTTAATCTTTGTATGACATGTAGGCCCCACTGGATATTAGATTTAAATAAACAATTTTTATTAGTGCTATGTATGACATGTGGGACCCACTGGTCAGTAGGTCCCACTTGTCAGGTTTGACTAGGTCAATATCACTGTTCTGGATAATGTTTATTTAAATAATAAAAGAAAATAGAAAATGATTTAAAATTGATTTAAACTTAATAAATTAATATCTTTTAAACCGTAAATCGGATAAAAATAATTTATATATCAAAATTTCTCAGAAAAATACAACGAATACAAATACGATATACGTTTGTCAACCACACCCCTCTAACACAACGAACATCGACATTCCCCCCTCCGGGTCGTATGTCCGATAATTGCCCGATACCGTTAAAGTATCCGGATGAATTTATTCTGAACACGAAAGTTGTTCACAATGGATCAACTTTTACAAACTCTTTTGTTTCATTAGATGTATATAAGCATGTACTACGAAAGAGTTTAGCAAGTTTTGACACCATGCTACAAGGACAATGCACGAAGCAATCCTTCTTTCATGTAATCAGTCACAAACAAACAAAAAGTAAATAATATGCTGCTGAGAATCAATTTAAGACCACAATGCACATAGCATGAACATATCAGAGTGGATCTCGCTAGCCTCCATGAGTGAAGCAAAACATAAATGCAGAAACTCCTCTGGATTTTTAAAGGAGACTAGAACTCAGAACTCAAAGTAAGAAACATCACAAGCATGCAAAAGACAATGTGATACTTTGGGACAATGCATGTTACACTAAGAATGACAATTATGCTCTCATAGTTGGTGATTTGGAGAAAGGAAGGTGGAGACTCTCGAACCGTGGCTTTTGATGGCAAGGTTGAAAACCCGTGAAAGGAAGCAAAGACTAAACATGTGCCAGAGCTCTTGGTTTTGAAAACAGAGATAAAACTCTTTTGAGAAGTGCAACTTTCTAGTCAACGTGAACGGTAAAGGTCTCTCAATATCTCCCATGCCAACCATATTAATGTCGTTTGCTTACACATGTTCCCTTATCCATAAATCCTTTGATGGTCTACGGAACCTTTTATTTTGCCTCAAGGATGGAAGGAGGATATCGTTCCATCTATCATAAGCAGCATTTGGTCCATTTCACTCCATCATCAAGTATGGGGGAGGTGTAACTCATATTTTTTATTGACTAGTTAAAACTTCCGTCAAAATATTTTTGGCATGAAAGATACTGATTTTCCCTCACCGCATCATGAGCTTGTACGGTTACAAAGGGGAAGCTTTTGAATAAATTTCGAGATGGCAAAAAAAAGTCTAAGTTAGGAGTGGCCGGTAAATACCATATATAGGTAGGTATGGTGGACTCAAATGGAACAACTGGGTTTAGAAAAGTGATTGTGGAAGCACAAGCAGAATTCCGCTTGGTGCTGGAGGAAGGCTAGCAAAATACGGGGAAGCGACCAACTAGAGAGCATAACAGTCATAATCATGCAGAGCGACAAAGCAACATTGAATCGGGCATGAAAGTGATATCTCTCACTCTGAAGTAAAAAGATCATCAAGGCAGAATAGACTTTTTAGTCTTGACATGCGTGAACATGTGCCAAGTCAATCCAAGAATCCGCCGGAGGGAAATACCACTTCAATGCCACATCATGAACAATGCAATGCATGTCAATCATTTCAAGCAACACATTATAAACTCTAGCTATTTGAGACTAACCACAAAGAAAGCATGAACCACTGGGAAAGCATTGTAAACATAGCACTATGTCGCTACAAGCTGGTCTCTAATCATAAGTACAGGAATATGTACAAGAGTAGAAACAAAAAGAGTTCATACCGGCTTTCCTTGTTGCACCCCTTCCGTTGATCTTCGTCATTACTTCCTTGTCACTTGCACGTCGAACGTAGGAAATTATAATCATCACGGACTCGAGCTGAACTCTGAAACAAAGAAAACTAAAGAGCAAAGGAAACATATTTTTTGGGGTTTTTTAAAGGTTTAACGAAAGCAAAAGAAAGGAGAAATCTTTTTGGGTTTTTGCAAACTAAAAGAACAAAAAAGAACAGGAAAAAACTTGCAAAAAGATAAAAGCGAACCAACGGTAGATACAATGGAAAGGGGAGGAGAGCACGTACTCCCCCAAGCTTAGGCTTTTGGCCTAAGTTGGGCTCTTCTACTGCGGTCCCGAGGAGCCTCCTGCTCCGGGGTAATGGTAAGCCCAAGGGTTGTATGAGCCCTCCGGTGCGTACACTGAAGTCCTCGGATCCTCCCACGTGGAAGAGGAAGGTCCCGCCCCCCATCCAGAGGAAGACCCTTCACCCCAGGGGGTGACAGTCTCCTCCTGAACGGGCGGATACACGACGCGCTCCTCCTCGTCTGGCTCGACCCCCTCCGTGGGGTCGTGAAACTGGTATCTCCCCGTGATCTCATCAAACTCGGCCACTGAAAAACGAAATCTGTTCCTGCGAGAAAAATCAAACACAAGTGGTGCAGGTAGACGGACGGTGCGTGCCACACCGTCTTTAAACCGAAAAATATAATCAAGTGTATAGCGGTCAGAGGTCTTAGTAACAAAGAAATGCCTCTTCATGGCAGCCAAGTCAAGGCTAACAAAAGGAAAGACTGTATCATCTGGGCGCGGTTCTCCTTCGAGAAACTGCAAAAGAAGTGTGGCATAGACGCCACCAAAGAGGTCCCCCTTGTTACTATTAGTAGCAAGGCGTTTCGCAATAAGCGAACCCACATGATACTCGTGCTTACCTGAGAGGTCATTCGCCATGATAGCAGTATCAGGTGTAGAAGTGTTGCTCCTGTTGTCTCGAGCCAACACTCCTCTAGCAATATAATAGGCGAAATACCTGAGGTGAGGGGACATAATGTTGGAAATCTTCTGACGGTTGGATGACCTCACTTCAGTGTTACAGAACGATTCGAGGAGGGTGTTGAGTGCAACAGTTTGGACATTTTTCCTCTTCTTCTTCTCGACCAAGCCTGGTAAACCTAAAGCTTCACAAAATGTACTCATAGGCATGGTCAGCAATCTTTCATAAAGTCTAAACACCACAGTATCATTGTCAGAATAAAACCTGAAACTGTTAACAAAAATAGTGGTGAGTGTCTTGTACTGTGGTACACGGCTCGTAACAAGCCGTGTCAAACCTGCATTGGCACTCAGAGCATAGAACTCTTCTCGTATGCCGGCATCCTCCATGAAATCTTCGCATGGAAATGCCATGGCTCTCACGGGTGACGCGTCCAACATCTCTATGGATACGATATCTTCATTCTAGCTCACCCTCGTGGTCGAAGGTGAAGCCGCAGAACGCGTAACACGGCTAGAGCGCTCGGGTTTCTTCTTCCCAAGCCACTTTCCTAGCCTCTCCATTTCTGAAATTTTTAACAATTCACAAAAACGAAGATTTAAGCAAAACTAGTTTGGGCAAAACATTCTACTTACTTTACTAAGGCTCAAACTAGCAACAAAACTTGAAAAATAAATTTCTACACAAACATTTAAGCTCAACTAAACAGCACCAAGAATCACTAAATATTCACTAATGAAGCCACCAACTAGAAAACTAATTGGAGGGGTGAGGGAGTTACATACCAGAGAGTATTTGTTCCAAATTTCAGCTCAAATGAGTGGTTGTAGAAGGAGATCGAAGTTCCGTGCTCAAGAACAACAAGAACACGAAACCAGAGCAAGAACACGAGTTTTTGGGAGGAAGGAGAGAGAGTGGAAGAAGATATGCCAGCAGGGGGTGCCTGTGGGCCCCAGGAGGGTGGGTGGCGCGGCAAGCAGCTGGGACGCGCCACCTGGCCTCCTGGGCCAAGGGTGGACCCCCCTGGTCAGCCACAGGTGCCTCCTGATGGCTTTTTACCTGGAAATTTTGATTTTGATTTTTCTGGAAATTTCTGGGCAACTTCACTGTAGAGAATTTTTCAAAGTTCAAAAAGCTGCAAAAACTTTCGTGAACTTGAGACAAAAGTTAGAACAAGTGAAGCTTTAAACAAAGGAACTTAGGTACAACAAGGAGAATAAAAGCTAAAGGAAATGAAAACATAACAAGCTCAACTTTTTACCTATATAAAACATGCTAGTTAGCAAGGTTGATCAAGTCTTACCAACAAACCGGCGATATATAGAGCAGAAAGTCTCGCCTCTTATGAAGTGATCATTGCACTCTCACTTTGATCCATAATTGTTTTGTATTTGTGGTATACATGTAGTGGACAATCCCATTCTCCAATCTTCACGGTCTCGATATTCTCAATGGAGTTAAGGCCATGTCTTTTGTCGATCTTCTTCGGAAAATACACCGTGTGTTCTTCGTCATTCACGTTGAAGGTAACCAGGGCCGGGCCGGCAAAATCAGGGGCCCTGTGCTAAACTTTTAAAAAGGGCCCTATATCACTAGAAAAAAATGAAATAACAAACAATTATGTCTTACATACTATATAGACTGGTAACAAGACTGATGTTTCTCCATGATGATTCAACTCTATATATGAAACACAAGATACAAAACATAAATAAAATAAAATAAAATTGATATGGCAGTAGATATCAATTAAGATTATGCGTCAATGTTACGTTTAACAATGAGAAAAACCATCTAACTCACCTGTTGAACTACTATATTTTGATCTTTGAAAGAAGCAAGAACCGATCTCTCACAATCACAGCTACACAATTAATCAAGAATTAGAAATCGAAATCAAAGTTAACAGAAAAACGAAGGAATCTCCTATCGCCGGCGATAGCGGGCATGCTACCTAGTACCTACCTGTATAGCTGCGTATCTAATTGGTTTTGATTCCGTCAGTGTGCCTGCATCCTGCTTGTCGCCCGGTGCCCCTACCCGTGACGCCCGTTGGCCGTCGCCACTCGCGACCGTGTGGCCATGGCGTGTGCCCGCGGCCGTTCGGCGCCTTGCGCCCCTGCCCGTCGCGGCACCAAGCAACCCTAACTGTCAATAGGACGATAGCGTTCGCCTATTCCGATCGACCCCGTTTCATCGTTTCCTTTTCATTGTAGCGATGCGAGGAGGCGATTGTCCAGATTCCAGTTCCCTCCGATCGAATTCATCGAGCCATCACCGTTCCCTCCCATCATCGATCGACCGACGCGCATTGAGAGCCAGCGGGCAGTGGCCCAGTATTTTGCGAGGCGCTGAGGCCCAATGACCAAGAGGCAACCATATATATACACATTATATAGAAATTTGGGCATTTTCAAAAAATAAATAAATTTGGGGCCCTCAAATTTGTGGGCCCTGTGCGGGCTGCACAGTTGGCACATGTGTTGGCCCGGCCTTGAAGCTAACTTTCCCTTTATTGCAATCAATAACAGCACCTGCGGTGTTAAGAAAAGGTCTACCAAGGATAATGGACATGCTCCCTTCCTCGGGCATGTCAAGCACAACAAAATCAGTAAGTATTAAGCAATTGGAAACTTCAACAGGAACATCCTCACAAATACCGATCGGGACGGCCGTGGACTTGTCGGCCATCTGTAGAGAGATATATGTAGGAATTAATTTCTCTAAACAAAGTCTTTTGTAGAGAGAAAAGGGCATAACACTCACTCCTGCACCAAGATCACATAAAGCAGTTCTAACATAATTATTTTTTATAGAGCAAGAAATGGTGGGTATACCTGGGTCACCGAGCTTCTCAGGAATCTTGCCACTGAAAGAGTAGTTAGCAAGCATAGTAGATATTGCCTCATTAGGGACTTTTCTTTCATTAGTAACAATATCTTTAATATATTTAGAGTACGGAGGTAACTTAATAGCATCTGTCAAAGGGATTTGAAGAAAAAGAGGTTTCATCCACTCACAAAACTTGTTGTAGTGCTCTTCTTCTTTGGTTTTGACGGACTTGCTTGGGAAAGGCATGGGTTTCTGTACCCATGGTTCTCGTTCCGTCCCATGTCTCCTTGTTGTTGGATATATATGCTCTAGAGGCAAATAATATATGATTATTCCAATATATCTAAATAAGTTCATGACCAGTTTCATACTGTGCTGGAACTGTATCAGTGAAACAATGATACAGGTGTGGTATAGAAACAACCAGAGTTCCTAGTCAGCCTCTCATGATGACTGGTTTATCGTCAACTGATGATTGTGGTTTCACGATCATGGACAATCAAGTCAATTGACGGTAAGGTGACCTCATTGAATGAATGATGTGATGAACATTACCCAATGCAAGCATTTCAACATGATCAAATCGTAAAAGTTCAGTGTTGTAATTACAGAACGTAGTAGCCTGTTCCTTTGACCGTGAGATCACGCATAATTGCTATCTTATGAGGATGCTTTGAGTGCATTAACCGTCACACTGAAACATGGTGACCATAAAGGTGTATCTTGGGCTATCCGATGGGATATGTTGAGGAGTGTTGATTCAAAAGCGGGATTTGTCAATCCATATAATGGAAAGATACTTCATGGACAACTCGGTGAGATTGCATCCATAAAGCTGTGCAGCGTGTGACTAGGTCACAAGGATGAATATCACGGAACGAGTGAATAAGATTTGTCGGTAACAAGATAGAACTAATGCATTGGATGCAGTTGATCGAATCTTGGACTAATCTAGTATCGCATGACAAAGGGAATGGTATACAACGTGTACGGTTCAATCAGTTACTTCCGGAATGCACAAGGGTCATTATGGACATCCAGGTCCCACTATTGATCATTGGTCATAGCCTTTATCTCGGTCATGACTGGAGTGTTCTCGGACCGTAGGGTAACACACTTAAGGGCTCGATGAATATCGGAGACCTTTTCGGAACTATCGGAGTTACCGGAGAAGAGAGAAAGACGCACCGGAAAAGTTCCGTGTTGGTCCGAAGGACGTTCGGAGTGAGCTGGAAGGAGTTCCGGATCATCGGGAGATGAAATAATATGTATTATTTATTAATTAAGTGAATTAATAATTAATAATAATTTATTTCAGATTAAAAAGTGCAATGGGCCTTATTTGTGAAAGAAGCCCATTAGGGGAAGGAGGAAAAAAAGGGAAAAGGAAAAGAAAAAAAAGGGGGGCGCCATGGGGGTGGCGCCCCACTTCCCCCCTCCTCCTAGCCGCACCCTCCCCCCCTTGGCAAGGGCTTAGTCCCACATTGCCAAGGGAAGGGGGGTTGACTCCTTCCGTCTGCCTATATAAAGATGGGCAGGGGTGCACTTCTTGAACACAGAAAAATTCGCAGAGAATTCAATATTACTCTGAACTGAGATCGGTTTTCACCGGTCTTCTCCCCTCTCTCGTCTCTCTCATGCCGCAGTCCCCTTGTCTGGAACCTATGCTGGGATTGAGGCTTCTCTGCTACGCGGATGTCGTCGTGCTGCCGAAACTCCGATTCCGGGAGGTCTACTTCCGCCACCTCCGCTGGATCGGAGAACGGAGGTCGTCATCGAGTCCGTACGTGTGCGAGTACTACGAGGTGCTGCACGTGCGGCACTACCACCCAATAGGGTGCTAACACAGCCAGGGGGCTGTGAATGGTTTACGACTTCATCAACCACGTTTGCGGGAATGTTTCCCGCGCAACGGACTACACCCCGAGGTATGTTTCCGCAAGTCTTTCCGTTACGGCATTACAACTAGATAGATCTTGGGTTAAGGGCGACGCTAGTTAGAAAAATTATTGTTTTCTGCTGCGAGACCCACAGCGGTATCATGAGCTAGATATATGCTTCGTATTGCTGTACGGTTAGAACACATCGGGGATGTGGGCGTTGATTCTACGATTGTTTCCCTCTCACGTGTACTTGTTATATTTGTGGCATTGTTTGATGAAGCGGCCCCCGACCGACCTTACGCGTACGCTTACGCGAGACTGGTTCCACGCTAGACATACGGCTTGTACCGTATAAAGTGGCTCTGTAGGGTGTCTGTCTCTCTTACTTTAGCGGATATGGCATTTGCAACGGAGGGCCCCGTACGGGGTGTAATAGAGACAATCTATAATCAACGTTGTGGTTCAATGTTCGTAGAAACGGTTGATCTATGAAAATCCCTAGCAGCCACGTAACACATGCAATATACAAATATAGAGGCGTCTAACTTTATATTGCAGAGGGGGCTATTGTTGTTTGCTTAATCTTGATGTAGTGATAGCTTTGCTATGTCTTACTAGAAAGTAGTAAACGTTCATCATGATGAAACAAACTTAAAGGAGACACTGTAGACTTAGTGCCACCATGATCATACATCTTAAAACTTGCTAGTATAGGATACACGACGGTAGCATTAAATAAGATGATCCCTTATAAAATACCAAACATAAGTATTCTACCGAAGTGTGCACCACCTGGAAGGTTCTCTTTATGATAGGCAGGCCGCGACGATCGGGTGTCATACATACATTAGAGTTCGCATGAGGTTGGGCCTGGAAAACCTAGCATATGTCGATATGGCCTTGCTAAGCAGCATATAACACTAAGGTCAATTTGGCGAGCCTAGCATATGTAGATATGGCCTCGGAATACTAGAGATTGAAAGATCGAGCATGAGTCACATATAGGATGTGATCGCACAAACTAGTTGTCTACCTTTGAAACTAATCCGCCGGCCGTTGTGATATTCGAGGACGGATAGTGAATCTGGATCATGTAATCACTAAAACTTCTTAGGGATGATTGTTTTAGTGTGAGCTCATCTATAATATGATTATTATGAACTCATTGTTATGAACTAGTCTTAATTGTTTTCCTTGCAAATATTTTGTAGAAAATGAATCCAAATGAACATCGTGAATTGCTTTCTTTCATGGGTGGTGATAGACTTAAAGTAAATGGGTCAAACTTCGTTGATTGGTATCTACGCCTTAGGACTTCACTCAAGAGAGTAAACATCTTGTTCATAATAGAAAGCCATGTGGGAGATCCTCCGGATAACAATGGAGATGAACAAGAAATGATGGATTACTATGTTCGGCGACAGAAATACTTTGTGGTGAAGAATGTTATGGAACACTCCATGTCAAATGAGTTGAGCAATCTGTTTAGGGAAACTAGTGCTTATGACATGATAGACACGCTAAAGTCATTGTTTATATGTCAGTTTGGAGTGGCCAGATTTGAGTTAGAAAAACAGTTTCTTTCTACAAAGATGGAAGAGCACACCTGCCTGAGAGCCCACCTAGACAAGATGCATAGGATGTATCTGAGCCTTCTGGAAGACGACTATTGGACAACAAATGAATCTACCATAGAGGAGTTTGCGATAAACACGGTGCTACATTCGCTTCCACCGAGTTATCAGGATTATGCCCATGGCTATGTCGGGAGAGGAGATAACATGCATCTCCAGGATTTCATGACTAATCTTCTTGATGCAAAGGTTGCACCCATTGAAGGAGAAATTGTTGATGGAGAAAGTATATATTTGATATACTCGTTATAAATGTTTGTTCCCTTATACAACATTTGCAGTTTAATAAGTATTTGATACTTGTTCTTTTTTATGAAAACAGGGCCTGCCGTTGCATAGGCGGGAAGAGGTGCGATCCAGGATTGATGGCAACCAAGACAGCTGATGGCCACCAAGATTTCACCAAGACATCTATCATAGGATTATACTTAGAGTATTAGATAAATCTTTTGTAATCAATCAAGTATGAACACTGAGTGATATGTCTTGCATCTCGCAAGACGAAGTTATTCATGTTTTTGAGAAAAGTTAGTTATTCCAGTTTGATGAATAAAGTGTGCTTATACTATGATTGCAATTGAGTTTACAATATGATAGAAGCATTTATAAAACACCATAATTGTCAAGTGATATTCAATGTTTAATGATTAAGTTATTTTGAATATAAATAAAGTCAAAAGTCATAACTATACTAAATGCATGAGATGAATTCATAAATGATGAAGTCATTAGATACTCGATCTATTAACTCATGAATTTATTATCAACCAAGATGACTAATGACGGAGTTCTAGCAAAGTAGAACTTGCGCCAAACATTGTACATAAATTATGTATTAACCAAGCGCATGAATAATCATTAAATATGCTTCGCATGATTAATTGAACAAGGCATTCAATTAAGATCATAAATCTGAGATTACGGAATCACAGTGAAGTTGGATATAAGAATACAAATCACCATGATGTGATCAAAGTGATGAGTATTATAGTTGACATAAATGGGATACTTGTGGAAATAATGCCACAAATTACGATGGAAGTTTAAAGTGCTCAAACACCAGAACCATTCGTAGTCATACTAAAATGTAGTATGGTCTAAATACATTCCCCTTACGCTAATGCTATTTTTAATGAACAAAGTTGTTATAATTTATTAAGTTAAAACACCCACTTCATGAAATAAGGAAACCATTCTGAATTTAATGAAGCTGATGACTCCATATGATGATGGTGTTAGAAAGTTTCTAGAAGTTTTATATGATATAACTTTCTTTGTATTAGAGTTGTGAACAATTGTAAAACACACCTTCCCAAATAGCAAAACTTGTATTGCTTGAATTGGTGAATGAGAAGATGGTTCTCAAGGAATAAACCAATGGGAGAAAAGTGAATTCTTTGACCAGGGTGATTGACCCTACCTCCAGATAACAGAGTAACGCAATGGAAAACGTTCCGAAGCAATGACTCCATGAAAAGAGGATATATGCTATTGATGATGATGATGGTATATAAGTTAAAGCCTTAGTTTAAAAATAAGAAGATTGTCATGAATACGTTCTGTACAGAACAATAATCATGAGTCTTCTTAAGTGAAACAAAAGGGACACTTCTCATAAATTACGAAGGATTGATGGTTACCTAGGAAACAAGGAGAAATGAAATCATATCGAGTTGCGTATGGGATGGCTCACATCCTATGAAATAAAGTAGTTATTTCACATTCCGAATAACCAGGAATTTATTAAGAATGATGCAACACATAAAGGCATGATTTGGCACATAAAAGATGTTATGGCTAAATTCAATAATCATTGACTACGGAAGCGTAGTAATGCTAAATCAATATGGGTATTTCATTCACAAAAACTATACTGGGACCATAGCCTGAAGAAAATTGCATCACATTCAAATTTGGAATTTGAAGAGAAGTAGCAATTGGCATAACGAAAGAATGTTTCGATAAGATGGACCATAGTACCTCAAGGCAGAAACTCTCAACCTTGATTTGATCAAGTTATTTTGAAGTAATCAAAATATTGAGATGGACTGCAATTTCATGAAATTGAGTGGGAGCTTTGGAGACTTCCTGAAAACTTGGAATGCAGAGAGCATTTTCTGAGTGGGAGCTTTGGGAGCAATATTATTATGTGTGACATAATTAGAATAGAAACTTAATAAAAGCTTACTTACAGATATATATGGGATATATTTGAGTGGGAGCACAATGTCAATTTCATATATATACGGTGATATATGTGAAAACAATCTCATATATATACATTGGTATACATGGAGATTAAGGCTAATAAGATGAAAGGATTACGAGAATCTTATATGAACGAAATACAGATGTGTCACACACTAAAATCTATAAGGATATATTAGGACACGTGTAATGAACATCAAAAGGATTGGAATGATATCCTAAACAAGAAAAGGTTCTTGTGGCTAGGAATTATATAAAGGATGTAAAACCTTAATATCACAAAATAATGTTTTAATGGAAGAATAGGGATGCACTTTGTCTCAAGACATGTGATCTTATATGACCTTTGACATATGATTCTACCATAAAACGGAAGTTGTGAATCCAATAACAGAATGACTCAAAGGTTCTTAGAAGAAGAACAGGTTCCGATGTGCTTGGTTGGCAAAACACAGAACCTAAGCAAAGTCCAAGCATTCAGTATCTGAAGAGAAACTGAGGACAATACTCTAAATGATATAAAAGATAATATACTTGAATGTAATACTGGATTACGATTGCAAGCCTTATTATGGGTCTATACGAATTAGAGATATCACCAAGAGGAATAGAAAGGAAATGTGAGCTATAATTTCACGAACCAAAACTCTACAAAATATAAATATCTACTTAAGGAAGTAGAAGGTTGAATAAAGTTTAGCGTAAGAAGTTTAGACTTCTGGCTGAGTGTATTTTTCAGTATACATGACTATGGGAGTCCTAGGGACCAAAACCATTTTGTCATTAGGGAATACTGTAAAATAAGAAGTCTCACTCTCCCGCCAAACTTATAATTCAAGCATTATTAGATAATGAAGGGTATATCAAGCAAGTTGACCAATACCTGTTGCAAAGGAACATACGAATCTGAACGGGTACAGATCGTTGACGAAACCTCTTCCATGAGCAAGCATGATCAATAAACACTTATATGATAAGATGATTATGATCGAGAAAATATGCAGCTAGATTATTTGCTATCTAGTGCAAGTGGGAGACTGTTGGATATATGCTCTAGAGGCAAATAATATATGATTATTCAATATATCTAAATAAGTTCATGACCAGTTTCATACTGTGCTGGAACTGTATCAGTGAAACAATGATACAGGTGTGGTATAGAAACAACCAGAGTTCCTAGTCAGCCTCTCATGATGACTGGTTTATCGTCAATTGATGATTGTGGTTTCACGATCATGGACAATCAAGTAAATTGACAGTAAGGTCACCTCATTGAATGAATGGCGTGATGAACATTACCCAATGCAAGCATTGCAACATGATCAAATCGTAAAATTTCAGTGTTGTAATTACAGAACTTAGTAGCCTGTTCCTTTGACCGTGAGATCACGCATAATTGCTATCTTCTGAGGATGCTTTGAGTGCATTAACCGTCACATTGAAACATGGTGACCATAAAGGTGTATCTTGGGCTATCCGATGGGATATGTTGAGGAGTGTTGATTCAAGAGCGGGATTTGTCAATCCATATAATGGAAAGATACTTCATGGCCAACTCGGTGAGATTGCATCCATAAATCTGCGCATCGTGTGACTAGGTCACAAGGATGAATATCACGGAACGAGTGAATAAGATTTGTCGGTAACAAGATAGAACTAATGCATTGGATGCAGTTGATCGAATCTTGGACTAATCTAGTATCGCATGACAAAGGGAATGGTATACAACGTGTACGGTTCAATCGGTTACTTCCGGAATGCACAGGGGTCATTATGGGCATCCAGGTCCCGCTATTGATCATTGGCCGTAGCCTTTGTCTCGGTCATGACTGGAGTGTTCTCGGACCGTAGGGTAACACACTTAAGGGCTCGATGAATATCGGAGACCTTTTCGGAACTATCGGAGTTACCGGAGAAGAGAGAAAGACATACCGGAAAAGTTCTGTGTTGGTCCGAAGGATGTTCGGAGTGAGCTGGAAGGAGTTTCGGATCATCGAGAGATGAAATAATATGTATTATTTAATTATTAAGTGAATTAATAATTAATAATAATTTATTTCAGATAAAAGTGCAATGGGCCTTATTTGTGAAAGAAGCCCATTAGGGGAAGGAGGAAAAAAAAGGGAAAAGGAAAAGAAAAAAAAAAGGGGGCGCCATGGGCCTTGGGGTCCATGTGGGTGGCGCCCCACTTCCCCCCTCCTCCTATCTGCACCCTCCCCCCTTGGCAAGGGATTAGTCCCACCTTGCCAAGGGAAGGGGGGTTGACTCCTTCCGTCTGCCTATATAAAGATGGGCAGGGGTGCACTTCTTGAACATAGAAAAATGGGCAGCCGTAAACCTTTCACCGGTCTTCTCCCCTCTATCGTCTCTCTCAAGCCAGGGTCCCCTTGTCTGGAACCTGTGCTGGGATTGAGGCTTCTCTGTTACGCGGATGTCGTCGTGCTGCCGAAACTCCGGTTCCGGGAGGTCTACTTCCGCCACTTCCGCTGGATTGGAGAACGGAGGTCGTCATCGAGTCCGTACGTGTGCTAGTACTACGAGGTGCTACCACAACATGGTGCTAACACCCAACAGGGTGCTAACACAACCAGGGGGCTGTGAAAGGTTTACGGCTTCATCAACCACGTTTGCGGGAACGTTTCTCGCGCAACGGACTACACCCCGAGGTATGTTTCCGCAAGTCTTTCCGTTACGGCATTACAACTAGATAGATCTTGGGTTAAGCGCGACGCTGGTTAGAAAAGTTATTGTTTTCTGCTGCGAGACCCAACACTTGCAAGAAAGTCTTCTCTAGTATACTTCTTGCGCTTATCGGGTGCTTCTTCTTCACGAACCTCGGGTGGATCATTCTTTTCAGCATCTTTTTTAGGTTCATCACCGTCTTCAGTCTTAGCATCGGAGGTAGATATGCTGTTTGCATCAACAGCTTGTTCTTCTTCTTCTATAGGATCATTGGAATTGTCAGATTCCTTGTGTTTCTTTTTCTTCTTCTTCTTCTTTGGAGATCTAACAATTTCTTCTTCCTGCACTTGAGAATCTTGCTCGATCCTCTTCGGATGCCCTTCTGGGTAGAGAGGGTCCTGGGTGTGTGTTCCACCCCGGGACTTTATACCATAAGCCTGTAAATTGTCCTGTTTGGCATTATTAGCAAGCAAATCTTTTTGCACATTAGAAATTTGTTCAAGCTGAGTTTGAACCTTATTAAAATGCTTCACAAGACATTTAACATCATTAACTGTTCTTCCTAGAACATCAAGCAAACTTTTGATAGCAAGAGTATTATCATGCAACCGACCTTGTATCTTCTCATTGAAGTGACTCTGCTTCATAATAAAATTATCAAGCTCATCTAAACATTGGTCAGGAGGTTTACCTTTAGGGATGTCACTTGCATTGAAATCTAAAAGAGAGTGTACCTCTACCATAGGTGGGTGAGTGGTAGGCTCACACAGCTTCTCAATTGGAGGTAGATTCTTCACGTGTTTAGCTTTAATACATTTCTCTCTTATAGACTTCTTTGCTTCTTGCATATCTTCGGGGCTTAGGACCAGCATGCCCCTCTTCTTTGGTGGTGGAGGTGGTTCAGGCATGGACCAATCTTCATGGTTTTTGGCAATCTGGCCCATCAATTCTTCCGCATTGTCCGGTGTTCTTTGCCTGAAAACACAACCAGCACAACTATCTAGATAGGATTTAGACCCATCGGTTAGACCAGCATAAAATATATCAAGTAATTCATTCTTAGGGATCTTATGTACCGGTCTAGCCTTCAGCAAACTGCAAAATCTCCCCCAAGCTTTAGGGAGATGTTCATCCTGCAACTGTTTAAAGTTATAAATTCTTTGCAAAGCAGCATGTTGCGTATGTGCAGGAAAATACTTATCAACGAAAGATATAGACAAATCTTGAGGACTTTGAATGGAACCACATGGTAGTGCATCATACCATGCTCTAGCATCTCCTTTCAAGGAAAAAGGAACAAGCTTGGTCACATAAAAGTTCCGGATCCTTTCATCAGTAGTAAAGAAGCCACTGATGGCGGAGAAGTTAATAGGTTTAGTTGGGTTGCCTTCCCTGTTAACCGCGCCAACCCCCACAAGTCTAGGGGATCAATTGTAGCTTTTCGATAAATAAGGATGTCGATCCCAACGAGGAGGAGAAGGTGTTGATAAGTGACACTGGATAAGGAAAGACTGCAAACACTCAAAGGTAAATATTTAGGGGTTTTTGGTTTAAGCAACAGAAAAGTAAAAGATGGGCAAAGTAAACAGGGTAACTGAGGAGTAGCAAGTGGCCCAATCCTTTTACAAGGATAAGCCTAAGAACTGAACTTATAAAGGCTAAAGCGTTCTCGAGAAAACACGGGAGAGATAGTCTAGTCACTTTCACCATACTCTGCCAAGTAATATGTATTGTGTGATAAGTATCGGTGGGTGGATCAATGCTAGTACACCTTCTAGACTAAGATAAGTGTACTCTTATGATTACACACCTTGCAAGCATCCGCAAATACAAGGTAGTAATTAAGGCATAAGCCTAACCACAACATTACGATCAAGGATCCATAACTCCCTTGTGCGAAAGTCTGCGAACTGGGGTTCAGGTTTCTGTCACTCCGGCAACCCACCATAAGCATCCTTTGTGCACAATGTTTCCCTCTAGGCCCATTAAAGGTGAAGTGTTATGTGTTCGACTCACATAACACCACTAGAGAAATAACAACACAACTTAAGTATCACACAGCACATAATACTTCAACATCATATGATTACTAACAACTAGACTGCTCCCATGTTCTCAAGAACTAAAGTAACTACTCACAAGACATAAAAGAGATCATGATCAGAGGTGATAAATAGGTGATGAACAATCTGGACACAATAATATTTCTCCAACAAAACTCAATAGCATTCACCACAAAGTAGTAATCAACACCAACAGAGTAGAGGGGATAGATAGTACGGATTACAACACAAGTTGCAATTGTGAGATGAGATTGGATGTAGATGGAGATGGTGCTGATGTTGGGGATGATGTTGATGATGATCTCGATGATGCCCGTGACGATGATGATGATGATGGCGACGATCTCCCCTTCCGGGAGGTGATCTCCCCGGCGGAATCTCTCCGTTGGAGATTGGTTTTCTCCTCTGTAGGTTTCTGCACCGTGGCGGCGGCGTCTCGCGAAAGCAGCTCCTATTTTGGGGTTTCTACCCCCAAGGGGTTATATAGGCAAAAGGGGGCACTGAGAGGGGCCACCAGGCACCCAGGAGGGTGCCTGGCGTGGCCAGGAAGGGGGGCCGCGCCAGGCACCCTTCTGGCTGCCTGGTGGGTCCCCTCACCTTCTCCTTCGGCGACTCCCAGTCATTTGGCATAAAAATGCTCCCCGTAAAATTTCATCGCATTTGGACTTGATCTGCTTCAGCAACTTGGTTTCCACTTCTTCACCGCTGAATCCTGGTTCTGCTGTTTCGGCACCGGAAAGTTGTAAACTGTGTAAAATAAGCCAAAACAACATAAGAACAACACTTTAAAGTGGAAAATATCAATGAATAAGGTGAAATCACAATATAAAATAGTGATGCTTTTTGGACGTATCAACTCCCCCAAGCTTAGACCTCGCTTGTCCTCAAGCGATTACTGAGCTCGGTAAACCTGTCCACAAGTTTAGAGAGTGAAGTGTCGATAAAAAGAATACGAACAAGAAGCATCAAGATTCCTCACCAAACTTAAGCATCCTCAACAGCAACCTCAACTCATAAGGTCCTTATAAGAAGTAGTAACAATTATAACAAAGTAGGACCTGGAAAACTCATCAAATCATGACAAACATAGCCTTGGTCAAGGAACAACTAATAGCTTTTACTTTTGCTCTTTCTCTTTTGATTAAACAGTTGAAACTTTTGAAAGAACATGCTATTAGTCAAGAAGTGCACATGCCAACACAAAGGAAGATGTCTACTAAGCATAAGCTTTTGCAAACAACTTACTTATCAAAAGATAATGTCAACGAAGATGTGACATGCTAGATCTCAATGCAACTTTATATGCAAGCATCTTTATTAAAACCAAGTGTCTGCTCTCTCTCTTTAGAAAGGAAGGAAGAAGGAAGGACTGACTCAGCACAAAATAAAGATAAACCCTGTGCAAAAGGGTAAGCAGGGAAAACTCATGTGCCATCTCTAGATCAAACAGAATAAAAACAAGCTTTTGGGAGGTGCATGATCCGTCAACGAATGCTGATAGATAACTCACTCACTTCATGATTTGGACAAGTTTCGAGGAACGGCTCCCATGTGGGGACGATCACATCCCCTTGGATTCCTTTGTTTATCACTCGAAAAAGGGCGAAGGAACTTGTGTGTTTAGTATTTATCTTTTACGAGCTGGGCACTCATGCCAGTCCCTTCTCGTATTAGGGGTTTGCAGATTAGACATGCAATCCCAAGATAAAACTTGTCCAAATTAAGAAGATCATGGGTTACCCACCACTTGCTCATGAGCTGAATCAGTGGCACAAAACAGAAGATTTTGAACATCCAAAGATAGCACATAAATTATATACTTTAGGAGTGGTAGTGGAATACCACAAGTAGGTAGGTATGGTGGACTCAAGTGGAAGATGTTGGTTTCAGGGTATGGAAGTACAAGCAGAATTCCGCTTGGTACAGAGTTTTGGCTAGCAAGGCTTTGAGAGAGCAGACAAATGATGACAACTTAGATACAAGCAGTACAAAGCATAAACATTAAGACTAACATGTAACATCAAGTTGTCTTCCTTGTCAACATAACACTTCAAGCATAATAACACAAAGGTTTTGGCTATGTCGCTACTTTGAGAAAAACATGCTTGTTGTTATGACCAAAGCTATACTTGCCAAGATTAAATAAAGTTTTCGAAGCCATACCTGATATAAGGTCAAAACTCCCCATAAGAATCATCTCATGATGTCGATTGCGTGAAGAGAATACCAAGTGTAGCGAAGAAACCAATAAACTTCTCATTAATATTCCTTCATAGACGACTCCAAACTCACTGATACAAATCTCTCCACAAAAGGAGTGATAGACCTCAAAGCAACACCTATTTCATAAAGTGACCTCCCTAAACATGATAAGACTCTACTTGACTCCTAAAGACAAAGACAAAAGATAAAAGATACCAGGCACTCCCCCAAGCTTGGAACAAGCCAAGGGGATGCCATTACCCGAGGAGATTTACTCCCACTCTTCCTGCACCTGTTTCTTCAAATCTTTGATTACGCGCCGCAGGGCTAGGTTTTCACGTTCCAAGATCTCCACTTGTGCCTTCAGCACACGGAAATCCTCACAAAACTGGTTGGTGATGCGGTAGGCTTCAGACACGGTAGATGGTGCTTGTAGGGCTCCAGTTGGAGGGGTTGTTCCTGCAAGTTTGAGGGAAAGATCATACTGAGGTTGGACAAATCCCACCGTGATGGGGTTACTTGGCCCTCCTTCTTGTTGAGCGGTGACGGTCTTGACTTCTTTCCTCACGGATCGCTCCATCTCCGCTTTTCTTGCAGTAGTCTCCTCTTCTGTGTCCCATCCGACGTACTTCCTTTTATTGTAGTCTTGCTGGAGTTGTCGTAGACGACGACCCATAAAATCTTCTCCGCTCGAGCCACAAGAAGACATCGCCAATCAACAGCTTTTTCCCTGGCAGAAACAGACCGAAAGAGAAAACACACGAAATCGCGAGGTATGGTGCCGGGACGATCCGGGCAAATATATAGCAAAAATTTCTGCAATAGAAGGAAGGTTCCGAGTCTAGGTGGAGTCAGAGGCGGTGTCCAGGGGAGTCAGGAGGGTGCCCGGCGCGGCCTGAAGGGGGGGGCCGCGCCAGGGGGCCTCCTGGCCTCCCTGGAGCTCCACTCCGGCTCCAATAAGGCTTGGAATTTCCCTAATTTTGCAAAAACTTTGAAAAATAAACTTGTATTGACGTTCGCGGTGTTTTCTTACCATAATTCATACCTTTCCCGATTCTGCTCCTGCTGGAATCTGAAACTGGGCTGCAACATGTTCTTCATGAGTACTTGTGTATATCATGCTTGCATCCACATTGATTGGATCACCTGCCATATAATGTTTGAGTCTTTGTCCATTCACAACTTGAGGCTTGGTGCCTTCGAAATTATTGATCTTGATAACACCGGACCGATATACTTCTTCAATATGAAAAGGTCCTTCCCATCTGGAAAGAAGTTTACCTGGAGAAAACCTGAAACGAGATCTAAACAACAAAACTTTATCACCAACATTAAATTCACGTTTCAGAATTCTTTTATCATGCCACTTCTTTACCTTTTCCTTGAACATTTTAGCGCTCTCGTAAGCTTCACTTCTCCACTCATCTAGAGAAGTCAAGTTCATGAGCCGCTTTTCACCAACTAATTTTGGGTCAGCATTCAGCTCTCTGACAGCCCAGAAAGCTTTGTGCTCTAACTCTAATGGTAAATGGCAAGCCTTGCCATAGACCATCTTATAAGGAGACATGCCCATGGGGTTTTTGTAAGCAGTTCTATACGCCCACAAAGAATCTCCTAACTTTTTTGACCAGTCCTTTCTAGAACTGTTTTCTGTAAGATCAACTTGATCTCCCTGTTGGTGAGCTCAACTTGCCCACTAGTTTGAGGGTGGTATGGTGATGCAATCCTATGATTGACATCGTACTTGGCTAGAGCTTTCCTAAAAGCTCCATGTGTGAAGTGTGACCCTCCATCTGTCATGAGGTACCTTGGTACTCCAAACCTAGGAAAAATTACATCCTTGAGCATTTTCAAAGATGTCTTGTGATCAGCACTCTCAGTGGGGATTGCTTCAACCCACTTGGTTACATAATCAACAACAACTAAGATGTGTGTGTACTTGTGTGAAGGAGGAAAAGGACCCATAAAATCAAAACCCCAGCAATCGAAAGGTTCGATCACTAGTGAGTAATTCATAGGCATCTCATTTCTCCTGCTAATGTTCCAACTCTCTGACACTTATCACAAGATAGAACGTACCTTCGGGCGTCCTTAAAAAGAGTAGGCCAATAAAAACCTGATTGTAAAACTTTATGTGCGGTCCTTTCACCAGCATCATGTCCTCCATAGGGACTGTCGTGACATTGTCGAAGAATGTCTTGTTGCTCGTGTTCCGGTATACACCTTCTTACGATCCCGTCCGCACCTTCTTTATAAAGATGTGGATCATCCCAAAAGTAGTGCCTCAAATCCGTGAAGAATTTCTTCCTCTGCTGAAATGTAAAACCTGGAGGCAAAAACTTTGCAACGATAAAATTAGCATAATCTGCAAACCAAGGATCGGAATGAGATTGTACTTTTACAACAGCAAGCTGTTCATCTGGAAAACTGTCGTTGACTGGAATAGGATCGTGCGGGATATCTTCCATCCTTGAAAGATTATCCGCCACCGGGTTGTCTTCTCCTTTTCTATCGACAATCTGCAAATCAAATTCTTGAAGAAGGAGCACCCACCTAATGAGTCTTGGTTTGGCATCCTTTTTCTGCATAAGATACTTAATGGCAGCATGATCAGTATGAAAAATAACTTTAGAATCAACAATATACTGCCTAAACTTATCACAAGCAAACACCACTGCCAAGAATTCCTTCTCGGTAGTAGCATAATTCTTTTGAGCACTATCAAGTGTTTTGCTGGCATAGTGGATGACATTCAGCTTCTTGTCAACCCTTTGTCCTAAAACAGCTCCAACAGCAAAATCACTAGCAACACACATAATTTCAAAGGGCAAATTCCAGTCAGGTGGTTGTACTATAGGAGCGGTTATCAAGGCTTTCTTAAGAACTTCAAAAGCTTCCTTACAATCTTCGTCAAATACAAAAGGAACATCCTTCTGGAGAAGATTGGTGAGGGGTTTCGAGGTCTTAGAAAAGTCCTTAATAAATCTTCTATAGAAACCAGCATGACCTAGAAAACTACGAATACCTTTGATGTCCCTTGGATAGGGCATCCTTTCAATAGCTTCAATTTTTGCCTTGTCCACTTCAATTCCCCTTGCGGAAATCTTGTGTCCAAGAACTATCCCTTCGTCAACCATGAAATGGCACTTCTCCCAGTTGAGCACCAAATTTGTTTCTTCACATCTCTGCAAAACTTTATTAAGATTGTGGAGACAGTGGTCAAAGGAGCTTCCATAGACGGAAAAGTCGTCCATGAAAAATTCTACAATCTCCTCACAGAAACCATGAAATATTGCAGACATACACCTCTGAAAAGTAGCAGGTGCATTACATAAACCAAAAGGCATACGCCTATAAGCATAAGTACCGTAGGGACACGTGAAAGTGGTCTTCTCTTGATCCGCGGTGTTAACGTGAATCTGGGAGAAGCCAGAATACCCATCAAGATAGCAGAAGTGGGTGTTTTTAGACAACCGCTCGAGCATCTGATCAATAAAGGGCAAAGGATAATGGTCCTTCCGGGTGGCCTTGTTTAACTTCCTGAAATCAATACACATTCTACATCCAATAATGGTCCTCTGAGGTATTAGTTCATTTTTATCATTAGGGACAACAGTCATACCTCCATTTTTTGGAACACAATGAACGGGACTCACCCACTTACTATCAGCTATAGGATAGATGATACCTGCGGCTAGAAGTTTGAGAACCTCTGTCCTAACCACGTCCTTCATCGTTGGGTTCAACCGTCGTTGGTGATCAACAACCGGTTTAGCATCGGGCTCGAGATTGATAGTATGTTGGCAAATGGATGGACTAATACCCTTGAGATCATCAAGAGTATAGCCAATAGCACCTCGGTGTCTGCGAAGTGTCTCCAATAATCGCTCTTCTTCATACCCTGAAAGGTTAGAATTGATAATAACAGGATATACTTTCTTTTCATCTAAATAAGCATACTTGAGCGTATCGGGTAGTGGTTTTAAGTCGAACACCGGGTCTTCTTTTGGTTGCGAGAGGATTCCTAAAGGTTCAACCGGTAGGTTGTGCTTCATGATAGCAGGTTGTCTTAAAAATATGTCTTCTAGTTCATTCCTTTCCTGCATATGTATATCATTCTCGTGGTCCTCCATAAATTGCTGCAAAGTATCGTTAGGAGGAATAGCAATGGAAGCAATTTCTTCAATAATTTTGTCATTACTTGACAAGTCAGTACCACGAGGCTGCTTAGAAAACTTAGAGAAATTGAATTCATACGGCTCACCGTTGAATTCAACAGAAACTTTACCTTTCTTGCAATCTATTATAGCTCCACAAGTGCTGAGGAAGGGCCTACCAAAGATAATAGGGCAAAAACTATCTTGCACTGAACCAAGTACAAGAAAGTCTGTAGGATATTTTACCTTCCCGCAGAGTACTTCAACATCTCTTACAATCCCAACTGGAGAGATTGTTTGTTTATTTGCAAAATGGATGGTGACATCTATGTCCTCGATCTCACACGGCTGAATCTCGTGCATGATTTCTTGATAAAGTGTGAAGGGGATAGCGCTGACGCTGGATCCCAAATCACATAGCCCATAGTAATTATGATCTCCTATCTTGACAGATACAACAGGTGTACCTGAAATTGGGCCTTTGTTCCTGGTTGTGGCAATGTTAGTGGCAACAACACAAAAACTAATAGTGGAACCTTCAATATCACTTGTTACCAGATCCTTGACCATTGCAACTTGAGGCTGGACCTTGATCGTGTCCTCAGGTTTGTCAGTGGTCCTTCCATTTTTATTTAAAATACCTGTAACAAAAGAGTGC
Organism: Bromus sterilis; assembly: GCA_950022295.1. Taxonomy (NCBI): domain Eukaryota; kingdom Viridiplantae; phylum Streptophyta; class Magnoliopsida; order Poales; family Poaceae; genus Bromus; species Bromus sterilis. Next base: position 285,613,484 of record OX465597.1, read on the forward strand.
ACCTTTATCCTGGAGGGATAAGGAGGCTGTTTATACAAAACTACAGGTAAAACAGGATCAGTAACATTAATCTCAATGGTTGACTCCTTGAAAGGTTTATGATGTTGACTCTCCTTCGTCCTGTAAGAATCAATATGAGAAGCAAAGTCTTTGCAAAAGTCAACCATTAGCTGGGAATCAAGACCAATTTTAGAGCAAAAGGTGTTAAAGTAACCAGTCTTTACATAACTCTCAATGTAGCTATGCTCATAGTTTATAGCGGGTTCAATACCTTTATCAATTTCCCAGTCTTCAGTATTCTTCTGGATCCTTTCTATAAGATCCCATTTTTCTTCCATACTTCTGGTCCGGAATACCCCACTAGAGGAGGCATCCAACATCTCCTTGTCCTGACGAGAAAGCCTGGCATAAAAATTTGTGAGTATAATTTCCTTGGGGAGCTCATGGTTTGGGCATTTGAGCATCAGGGACTTCAGTCTCCCCCAAGCTTGAGCGATGCTCTCTCCGTCGCGAGACCAAAAGTTGTAGATGTAATTCCTGTCTTGGTGAATTTCACGAAGAGGATAAAACTTTGCATAAAAGAGAGACATAAGCTCTGGCCATTCAAGCGAATCAGAGTTATCGAGTAGCTTATACCAATCTGAAGCTTTATCTTTGAGCGATATGGAGAATAGTTTCTTCATGACGGACTCCATCGTCACACCTGCAAGCTTAAATAAAGAACATAATTGTGATAGATATAGCAGGTGTTCTCCCGGATGTCCTTCTCCTGTATAACGATTAGCCAAGACATAATCAACAATACCAGATGGTATTTTATAGGGCACAATTTCAGTAGGGGTAGGAGTGAACACCACAGTCGTGGGGCGGCTCCTTACCAACAACGAACCAACAGCAGAAGAGTCCATAAGGACTGAAAGTAACAACAGAAAATAAAAGTTTCCTTACCGGCTTCACTTACCAATAGCGCTACACTCCCCGGCAACGGCGCCAGAAAAGCTCGTTGATGGAGGAGAAGTTAATAGGTTTAGTTGGGTTGCCTTCCCTGTTAACCGCGCCAACCCCCACAAGTCTAGGGGATCAATTGTAGCTTTTCGATAAATAAGGATGTCAATCCCAACGAGGAGCAGAAGGTGTTGATAAGTGACACTCGATAAGGAAAGACTGCAAACACTCAAAGGTAAATATTTAGGGGTTTTTGGTTTAAGCAACAGAAAAGTAAAATACGGGCAAAGTAAACAGGGTAACTGAGGAGTAGCAAGTGGCCCAATCCTTTTACAAGGATAAGCCTAAGAACTGAACTTATAAAGGCTAAAGCGTTCTCGAGAAAACACGGGAGAGATAGTCTAGTCACTTTCACCATACTCTGCCAAGTAATATGTATTGTGTGATAAGTATCAGTGGGTGGATCAATGCTAGTACACCTTCTAGACTAAGATAAGTGTACTCTTATGATTACACACCTTGCAAGCATCCGCAAATACAAGGTAGTAATTAAGGCATAAGCCTAACCACAGCATTACGATCAAGGATCCATAACTCCCTTGTGCGAAAGTCTGCGAACTGGGGTTCAGGTTTCTGTCACTCCGGCAACCCACCATAAGCATCCTTTGTGCACAATGTTTCCCTCTAGGCCCATTAAAGGTGAAGTGTTATGTGTTCGACTCACATAACACCACTAGAGAAATAACAACACAACTTAAGTATCACACAACACATAATACTTCAACATCATATGATTACTAACAACTAGACTGCTCCCATGTTCTCAAGAACTAAAGTAACTACGCACAAGACATAAAAGAGATCATGATCAGAGGTGATAAATAGGTGATGAACAATCTGGACACAATAATATTTCTCCAACGAAACTCAATAGCATTCACCACAAAGTAGTAATCAACACCAACAGAGTAGAGGGGATAGATAGTACGGATTACAACACAAGTTGCAATTGTGAGATGAGATTGGATGTAGATGGAGATGGTGCTGATGTTGGGGATGATGTTGATGATGATCTCGATGATGCCCGTGACGATGATGATGATGATGGTGAAGATCTCCCCTTCCGGGAGGTGATCTCCCCGGCGGAATCTCTCCGCCGGAGATTGGTTTTATCCTCTGTAGGTTTCCGCACCGTGGCGGCGGCGTCTCGCGAAAGCAGCTCCTGTTTTGGGGTTTCTACCCCCAAGGGGTTATATAGGTGAAAGGGGGCACCGAGAGGGGCCACCAGGCACCCAGGAGGGTGCCTGGCGCGGCCAGGAAGGGGGGCCGCGCCAGGCACCCTTCTGGCTGCCTGGTGGGTCCCCTCACCTTCTCCTTCAGTGACTCCCAGTCATTTGGCATAAAAATGCTCCCCGTAAAATTTCATCGCATTTGGACTTGATCTGCTTTAGCAACTTGGTTTCCACTTCTTCACCGCTGAATCCTGGTTCTGCTGTTTCGGCACCGGAAAGTTGTAAACTGTGTAAAATAAGCCAAAACAACATAAGAACAACACTTTAAATCGGAAAATATCAATGAATAAGGTGAAATCACAATATAAAATAGTGATGCTTTTTGGACATATCAGCCACCCAACTCAGTGAGTTTGGTCAGGTGCTCGATAGCATCATCATTTTCTCTGCCAAAAAAGGGATCAGCTTCAACTGTGGATATAAGTGAAAGATCAACAGAGAAATCATAATCAGGATCAGTGATGCATATAGGAGACGTAGCAAAAGTAGGATCAGGAGTAAACTTGTTCTTCAGGGAATGCTTTGCTAGCAACTTCTTTATAGTAGCAGGGTCGGAATCAGCACATTCATTAAGCTCCCTGCAAAAATCATCATCAAGTGTAATATAATCATCCTCAAGGAGTTTCTCCTTAAGGCCAACAAAGTTATGAGTTTTTCCAATAGGTGTTTGGGTAACAGGAATTTCAACACCCGAGAATCGGGCAGCAGCAGCAATCTGTTCTTCAATAAAAGAACCAAGTGAACCTGTAGTCTCAAAGGTAGTAGAGGCATCATCAAAAGTATCTGACATATTGCCAGACTCAGCAGAAGTAGCATGTAACTGAAGTGAATCAAACTGACTCATAACTGAAGGTGAATCAAGTTTAGCACTAGTGCTAAGAGCAGTACCTCTTCTCGTACGGGATGGTAAGAACGGAACCTTGGGGTCTCCTTTCTTACCCATAGTGGATCGCGTGCAGCAGGTAGGATACTTCAAGTAGACCTGTAAAAATAGCTATGGTCCCCGGCAACGGCGCCAGAAAACAGTACTTGATAACCCTCAACTGTAGGGGATCGAGATAGTCTTCGCGGGCAAGATAACCCAATTTATTGATTCGACACTGTGGGACACAAAGAATACGTACAGGCTTTGAAAATTGAGTTGTCAATTCAACCTCACCTGAAATAAACACTTGCTTGCACAAAGTTATTAGGAGCAACTGTGATACGGTGGTAGTAGTGGTGGTGATAATAGTGGTGATGGTGGTGGTGAAACAACAAAAGTAAAACAGCAGAAGTAAACAACTAGTAACCAGCAGGAAAGGAAACATTGTAGGCTAGGGAGATGGATGGTTGGGCGCTGCTTGGATGAGAACGAACATGTAATAGATTCTAACACGGGCAAGGCTCACAGAAAAGAAAGGATCATCTAGGCAAATATCAAACATCAGGCGTGTACCCCGGGGTAGTTGTACGTGCTTGCAATAAGAACTTTGCACAACATCTTTTGTCCTACCCTCCCGCTACAAACAGGGCCAAAAGGAACTTAGGGAGATTAAGGTACTCCTGTCAAAGAGCACCGGAACAAAGCATTAACACTTCATGGATACACGGAATCTTCAAATTATAGTCCATCCCCTTTGGTGTCCCAAGCTGTCACCATTGGGATCGCCGGTTCCGGACTATAATAGGTGCATACAACTCATAGATAGGATCAAGAACACCACAAACTCAAGAAACAAAAGGGCGATCAGATCTGAAATCATGGCACTCGGGCCCAAAGTGACAAGCATTAAGAGCAACAAGTTGTAACAGAGATGATAAACACCAAGTAGATGATAGGCAACATGCCCCCAACAATCTGATTGAACTATTACATGATCTAACTCATCCAATCCCTACCATCCCCTTTGCCTACAGCAGGGAATTACTCACACATGAGAGAAGAAGTCATGGAGGGGTGATGGAGAGGCGATGATGATGACGATGGCAATGATTTCCCCTCACCTGAGGCCAATGCAGCCTCCAGATTAGCTCTCCCGGAGAAGAACAGAGGGTTGCGGCGGCTCCGCGACGTAGATTGGAAAAGCGACTTTTGTTCTGGGGTTTCTGCCTCGGGAGAAGAAATAGGGCCAAAGTAGGGCACCAGGGGGTATGGGACCCAGCCAGGAGGGCAGGTGGCGCGGCCAGGGGCTGGGCCGCGCCAGGAACCCTCCTGGCTGCCCTGTGGCCCCCCTTTGGACTCGCGGAATCTTCCGGAACGCTGTTTTTTTATATATTTTTCTGGGATTTTTCCAGCGTACCTAAATATCCAGAATCCTGCACAAAAGAAAACAACACTGGTATCTCTGTTGAAAACAGCGTCAGTACGGGTTAGTTTCGTTCAAATCATGCAAGAATGAAGCCAAAACAATGGCAAAAGTATTTGGAAAAGTATATACGTTTGAGACGTATCGGCATTATCACTGTTGCTGCTACGTTACATTCCTATTCATTGCATAGCCTGTCATTGTAGCCCCTTGATGTGTTGGATATATGCTCTAGAGGCAAATAATATATGATTATTCCAATATATCTAAATAAGTTTATGACCAGTTTCATACTGTGTTGGAACTGTATCAGTGAAACAATGATACATGTGTGGTATAGAAACAACCAGAGTTCCTGGTCAGCCTCTCATGATGACTGGTTTATCGTCAACTGATGATTGTGGTTTCACGATCATGGACAATCAAGTCAAGTGACGGTAAGGTCACCTCATTGAATGAATGACGTGATGAACATTACCCAATGCAAGCATTGCAACATGATCAAATCGTAAAAGTTCAGTGTTGTAATTACAGAAAGTAGTAGCCTGTTCCTTTGACCGTGAGATCACGCATAATTGCTATCTTCTGAGGATGCTTTGAGTGCATTAACCGTCACACTGAAACATGGTGACCACAAAGGTGTATCTTGGGCTATCCGATGGGATATGTTGAGGAGTGTGATTCAATAGCGGGATTTGTCAATCCATATAATGGAAAGATACTTCATGGCCAACTCGGTGAGATTGCATCCATAAAGATGCGCAGCGTGTGACTAGGTCACAAGGATGAATATCACGGAACGAGTGAATAAGATTTGTCGGTAACAAGATAGAACTAATGCATTGGATGCAGTTGATCGAATCTTGGACTAATCTAGTATCGCATGACAAAGGGAATGGTATACAACGTGTACGGTTCAATCGGTTACTTCCGAAATACACAGGGGTCATTATGGGCATCCAGGTCCCGCTATTGATCATTGGCCGTAGCCTTTGTCTCGGTCATGACTGGAGTGTTCTCGGACCGTAGGGTAACACACTTAAGGGCTCGATGAATATCGAATACCTTTTCGGAACTATCGGACTTACCGGAGAAGAGAAAAGACGTACCGAAAAAGTTTTGTGTTGGTCCGAAGGACGTTCGGAGTGAGCTGGAAGGAGTTCCCCCGATCGGGACATGAAATAATATGTATTATTTATTAATTAAGTGAATTAATAATTAATAATGATTTATTTCAGATTAAAAAGTGCAATGGGCCTTATTTGTGAAAGAAGCCCATTAGGGGAAGGAGGAAAAAAAAGGGAAAAGGAAAAGAAAAAAAAGGGGGCGCCATGGGCCTTGGGGTCCATGTGGGTGGCGCCCCACTTCCCCCCTCCTCCTATCTGCACCCTCCCCCCTTGGCAAGGGATTAGTCCCACCTTGCCAAGGGAAGGGGGGTTGACTCCTTCCGTCTGCCTATATAAAGATGGGCAGGGGTGCACTTCTTGAACATAGAAAAATGGGCAGCCGTAAACCTTTCACCGGTCTTCTCTCCTCTATCGTCTCTCTCAAGCCAGGGTCCCCTTGTCTGGAACCTGTGCTGGGATTGAGGCTTCTCTGCTACGCAGATGTCGTCGTGCTGCCGAAACTCCGGTTCCGGGAGGTCTACTTCCGCCACCTCCGCTGGATCGGAGAACGGAGGTCGTCATCGAGTCCGTACGTGTGCGAGTACTACGAGGTGCTGCACGTGCGGCACTACTACCCAACAGGGTGCTAACACAACCAGGGAGATATGAAAGGTTTACGGCTTCATCAACCATGTTTGCGGGAACGTTTCCCGCGCAACGGACTACACCCTGAGGTATGTCTTCGCAAGTCTTTCCGTTACGGCATTACAGCTAGATAGATCTTGGGTTAAGGGGGTTGCTAGTTAGAAAAATTATTGTTTTCTGCTGCAAGACCCAACAGCGGTATCATGAGCTAGATCTATGCTTCGTATTGCTGTATGGTTAGAACACATCGGGGATGTGGGCGTTGATTCTACGATTGTTACCCTCTCACGTGTACTTGTTATATCCGTGGCATTGTTTGATGAAGCGGCCCCCGACCGACCTTACGCGTACGCTTACGCGAGACTGGTTCCACGCTTGACAGACAACTTGTACCGTATAAAGTGGCTCTGGGGGGTGTCTGTCTCTCTTACTTTAGCGGATATGGCATTTGCAACGGAGGGCCCCGTACGGGGTGTAATAGAGACAATCTATAATCAGCGTTGTGGTTCAATGTTCGTAGAAACGGTTGATCTATGAAAAGCCCTAGCATCCACGTAACACATGCAATATACAAATATAGAGGCGTCTAACTTTATATTGCAGAGGGGGCTATTGTTGTTTGCTTAATCTTGATGTACTGATAGCTTTGCTATGTGTTACTAGAAAGTAGTAAACGTTCATCATGATGAAACAAACTTAAATGGAGACACTGTAGACTTAGTGCCACCATGATCATACATCTTAAAACTTGCTAGTATAGGATACACGACGGTAGCATTAAATAAGATGATCCCTTATAAAATACCAAACATAAGTATTCTACCGAAGTGTGCACCACCTGGAAGGTTCTCTTTATGATAGGCAGGCCGTGACGATCGGGTGTCATACATACATTAGAGTTCGCATGAGGTTGGGCCTGGCAAGCCTAGCATATGTCGATATGGCCTTGCTAAGCAGCATATAACACTAAGGTCAATTTGGCGAGCCTAGCATATGTAGATATGGCATCGAAATACTAGAGATCGAAAGATCGAGCATGAGTCACACATAGGATGTGATCGCACAAACTAGTTGTCTACCTTTGAAACTAATCCGTCGGCCGTTGTGATATTCGAGGACGGATAGTGAATCTGGATCATGTAATAACTTAAACTTCTTAGGGATGATTGTTTTAGTGTGAGCTCATCTATAATATGATTATTATGAACTCATTGTTATGAACTAGTCTTAATTGTTTTCCTTGCAAATATTTTGTAGAAAATGAATCCAAATGAACATGGTGAATTGCGTTCTTTCATGGGTGGTGATAGACTTAAAGATGATGGGTCAAATTTCGTTGATTGGTACTTATACCTTAGGACTGTGCTCAAGAGAGCTAACCTTTTGTTCGTAATACAAGATCGTATGGGAGACCCTCCAGTAGACAACATGGATGAAAAAGTAATGCTTGATTACCATAATCGTCGAAGGACTTACGCCATGGTTAAAAGTGTCATAGAAACTAGCTTTCCACAAGATTTACGTGAACAATATGCGGATATGGACACGTTTGACACAATCGACATGATGAAGTCATTGTCTATACATCAGTTCAGAGTGGCCAAATTTGAGTTAGAAAATGAGTTTCTTACTACAAAGATGGAAGAGAACACTTGTCTGAAAACTCACGCAGCCAAGATGCATGGGATACATCTGAAACTCGTGGAGGACTTTGACTATTGGACCACAGAGGAGTCCGCTATAAACACGGTGCTACACTCGCTTCCACCGAGTTACACAGACTTTGTCCATGACTATGTCGGAAGAGGTGAAAGCTTCAGTTCTTTGAGCTCATGGTCAACCTCCAAGATTTAGAGGTTGAACCCATTGAAGGAGAAATTGTTGATGGAGAAGGTATATATTTGATATACTCATTATAAATGTTTGTTCCCTTATACAACATTTGCAGTTTAATAAGTATTTGATACTTGTTCTGTTTTATGAAAACAGGACCTGCCGTTGCATGGACGGGAAGAGGTGCGATCCAAGATTGATGGCAACCAAGACAGTTGATGCCCACCAAGATTTCTCCAAGACATCAATCATAGGATTATACTTAGAGTATTAGATAAATATTTTGTAATCAATCGAATATGAACACTTAGTGGTATGTCTTGCATCTCGCGAGAAAAAGTTATTCATGTTTTGAGACAAGTCAGTTGTTCCAGTTTGATGAATAAAGTGTGCTTATACTATGATTGCAATTGAGTTTATAATATGATAGAAGCATTTATAAAACACCATAATTGTCAAGTGATATTCAATGTTTAATGATTAAGTTATTTTGAATAACAATAAAGTCAAAAGTCATAACTATATTAAATTCATGAGATGAATTCATAAATGATGAAGTCATTAGATACCTGATCTATTAACTTATGAATTTATTATCAACCAAGATGACTAATGACGGAGTTCTAGCAAAGTAGAACTTGCACCAAACATTGTACATAAATGATGTATTAACCAAGCGCATGAATAATCATTAAAGATGCTTCGCATGATTAATTGAACAAGGCATTCATTTAAGATCATAAATCTGAGATTACGGAATCACAGTGAAGTTGGATATAAGAATAAAAATCACCATGATGTGCTCAAAGTGATGAGTATTATAGTTGACATAAATGGGAGACTTGTGGAAATAATGCCACAAATTACGATGGAAGTTTAAAGTGCTCAAGCACCTGAACCATTCGTAGTCATACTAAAATGTAGTATGGTCTAAATACATTCCCCTTACGTTAATGCTATTTTTAATGAACAAAGTTGTTATAATTTATTAAGTTAAAACACCCACTTCATGAAATAAGGAAACCATTCTGAATTTAATGAAGCTGATGACTCCATATGATGATGGTGTTAGAAAGTTTCTAGAAGTTTATATGATATAACTTTATTTGTATTAGAGTTGTGAGCAATTGTAAAACACACCTTCCCAAATAGCAAAACTTGTATTGCTTGAATTGGTGAATGAGAAGATGGTTCTCAAGGAATAAACCAATGGGAGAAAAGTGAATTCTTTGACCAGGGTGATTGACCCTGCCTCCAGATAACAGAGTAACGCAACGGAAAACGTTCCGCTGCAATGACTCCATGAAAAGAGGAAATATGCGATTGGTGATGATCATGGTATATAATTTAAAGCCTGAGTTTAAAAATAAGAAGATTGTCATGAATACGTTCTGTACAGAACAATAATCATGAGTCTTCTTAAGTGAAACAAAAGGGACACTGCTCATAAATTACGAAGGATTGATGGTTACCTAGGAAACAAGGAGAAATGAAATCATATTGAGTTGCATATGGGATGGCTCACATCCTATGAAATAAAGTAGTTATTTCACATTCCGAATAACCAGGAAGTTATTAAGAATGATGCAACACATAAAGGCATGATTTGGCACATAAAAGATGTTATGGCTAAATTCAATAATGATTGACTACGGAAGCGTAGTAATGCTAAATCAATATGGGTATTTCATTCACAAACACTATACTGGGACCATAGCCTGAAGAAAATTGCATCACATTCAAATTTGGAATTTGAAGAGAAGTAGCAATTGACATAACGAAAGAATGTTTCGATAAGATGGACCATAGTACCTCAAGGCAGAAACTCTCAACCTTGATTTGATCAAGTGATTTTGAAGTAATCAAAATATTGAGATGGACTGCAATTTAATGAAACTGAGTGGGAGCTTTGGAGACTTCCTGAAAACTTGGAATGCAGAGAGAATTTTCTGAGTGGGAGCTTTGGGAGCAATATTATTATGTCTGACATAATTAGAATAGAAACTTAATAAAAGCTTACTTACAGATATATGTCGGATATATTTGAGTGGGAGCAAAATGTCAATTTCATATATATACGATGATAGATGTGAACTCGTATATATACGTTGATATACATGGAGATTAAGGCTAATAAGATGAAAGGATTACGAGAATCTTATATGAACGAAATACAGATGTGTCACACACTAAAATCTATAAGGATAGATTAGGACACGTGTAATGAACATCAAAAGGATTGGAATGATATCCTAAACAAGAAAAGGTTCTTGTGGCTACGAATTATATAAAGGATGTAAAACCTTAATATCACAAAATAATGTTTTAATGGAAGAATATGGATGCACTTTGTCCCAAGACATGTGATCCTATATGACCTTTGACATATGATTCTACCATAAAACGGAAGTTGTGAATCCAATAACAAAATGACTCAAAGGTTCTTAGAAGAAGAACAGGTTCCGATGTGCTTGGTTGGCAAAACACAGAACCTGAGCAAAGTCCAAGCATTCAGTATCTGAAGAGAAACTGAGGACAATACTCTAAATGATAGAAAAGATAATATACTTGAATGTAATACTGGATTACGATTGCAAGCCTTATTATGGGTCTATATGAATTAGAGATATCACCAAAAGGAATAGAAAGGAAATGTGAGCTATAATTTCACGAACCAAAACTCTACAAAATATAAATATCTACTTAAGGAAGTAGAAGGTTGAATAAAGTTTAGCGTAAGAAGTTTAGACTTCTGGGTGAGTGTATTTTTCAGTATACATGACTATGGGAGTCCTAGGGACTAAATCCATTTTGTCATTAGAGAATACTGTAAAATAAGAAGTCTCACTCTCCCGCCAAACTTATAATTCAAGCATTATTAGATAATGAAGGGTATATCAAGCAAGTTGACCAATACCTGTTGCAAAGGAACATACGAATCTGAACGGGTACAAATCGTTGACGAAACCTCTTCCATGAGCAAGCATGATCAATAAACACTTATATGATAAGATGATTATGATCGAGAAAATATGCAGCTAGATTATTTGCTATCTAGTGCAAGTGGGAGACTGTTGGATATATGCTCTAGAGGCAAATAATATATGATTATTCCAATATATCTAAATAAGTTCATGACCAGTTTTCAGACTGTGCTGGAACTGTATCAGTGAAACAATGATACAGGTGTGGTATAGAAACCACCAGAGTTCCTAGTCAGCCTCTCATGATGACTGGTTTATCGTCAACTGATAATTGTGGTTTCACGACCATGGACAATCAAGTCAATTGACGGTATGGTCACCTCATTGAATGAATGACGTGATGAACATTACCCAATGCAAGCATTGCAACATGATCAAATCGTAAAAGTTTAGTGTTGTAATTACAGAACGTAGTAGCCTGTTCCTTTGACCGTGAGATCACGCATAATTGCTATCTTCTGAGGATGCTTTGAGTGCATTAACCGTCACATTGAAACATGGTGACCATAAAGGTGTATCTTGGGCTATCCGATGGGATATGTTGAGGAGTGTTGATTCAAGAGAGGGTTTTTTCAATCCATATAATGGAAAGATACTTCATGGACAACTAGGTGAGATTGCATCCATAAAGCTGCGCAGCGTGTGACTAGGTCACAAGGATGAATATCACGGAACGAGTGAATAAGATTTGTCGGTAACAAGATAGAACTAATGCATTGGATGCAGTTGATCGAATCTTGGACTAATCTAGTATCGCATGACAAAGGGAATGGTATACAATGCACAGGGGTCATTATGGGCATCCAGGTCCCGCTATTGATCATAGGCCGTAGCCTTTGTCTCGGTCATGACTGGAGTGTTCTCGGACCGTAGGGTAACACACTTAAGGGCTCGAAGAATATCGGATACCTTTTTGGAACTATCGGAGTTACCGGAGAAGAGAGAAAGACGTACCGGAAAAGTTCCGTGTTGGTCCGAAGGACGTTCGGAGTGAGCTGGAAGGAGTTCCGGATCACGGGAGATGAAATAATATGTATTATTTATTAATTAAGTGAATTAATAATTAATAATAATTTATTTCAGATTAAAAAGTGCAATGGGCCTTATTTGTGAAAGAAGCCCATTAGGGGAAGGAGGAAAAAAAAGGGAAAAAGAAAAGAAAAAAAAGGGGGATCCATGGGCCTTGGGGCCCATGTGGGTGGCGCCCCACTTCCCCCCTCCTCCTAGCCGCACCCTCCCACCTTGGCAAGGGATTAGTCCCACATTGCCAAGGGAAGGGGGGTTGAATCCTTCCGTCTGCCTATATAAAGATGGGCAGGGGTGCACTTCTTGAATACAGAAAAATTCGCAGAGAATTCAATATTACTCCTAATTGAGATCGGTTTTCACCGGTCTTCTCCCCTCTCTCGTCTCTCTCAAGCCGGGGTCCCCTTGTCTGGAACCCTTGTCTAGGATTGAGGCTTCTCTGCTACGCGGACGCCGTCGTGCTGCCGAAACTCCGGTTCCGGGAGGTCTACTTCCGCCACCTCCGCTGGATCGGAGAACGGAGGTCGTCATCGAGTCCGTACGTGTGTGAGTACTACGAGGTGCTGCACGTGCGGCACTACCACCCAACAGGGTGCTAACACATCCAGGGGGCTGTGAAAGTTTTACGGCTTCATCAACCACGTTTGCGGGAACGTTTCCCGCGCAACGGACTACACCCCGAGGTATGTTTCTGCAAGTCTTTCCTTTACGGCATTACAACTAGATAGATCTTGGGTTAAGGGCGACGCTAGTTAGAAAAATTATTGTTTTCTGTTGCGAGTCCCAACATGATGTATCTTCCTTTAATCCTATGTTGCGTATTATTACTTATGCATTATTCAGCAGTAAACCCTGCGCATTGTTAGCTAGGTTTAGAATAGTGGGTCGTGATCATATAGGGAGTGATCGCGGAAACGATATATTACAAGTTGTAAGGCCCGATATTGCGGTACTGTTCCAGATCTAGATGTTTCCATCCAGATCCGGGGACGAAGCACATATCGGTCCCACCGCGACATATGACGAAGTTATATGCCCAGGATTTCCAACATGATATCACAACATTACGGATACAGGATACAACATCTCATACAATCGGCATACAACTGCCTTAAGTACAATATAACAGCGGAAGATACATGTCTGAGTACAGACTACAATCAAATGCCTACTGGAAAAGAGAAAAACACATCGATCCCATAACCACACGGGTCCAGGCCCTCCGCCGGGATCCGCCTAACTAGTCGTCGTCGAGTCTCCACGAGAAACGTCGATCACCATACATGTTGTCGATCGAGAACCCTGAAAAGATTTTGGGGGTAGTATCATGAGTACAGAGGTACTTGTAAGAGCAAAGTTTTGCCCCCATGTGTTTTGGATATTGTTGGATAAAACAGTAGAGGAACTAACAATGTTTTCTAGTATAAACAGTTGCATAGGTTCCTGAAGGACAAGCTATGTGATAAAGCTTCAGGGAAGGTCTTCAAGTTATCGAAGCATAACCCACGGAGCGAAGCTTAATCACGAAGGTTGACCCCCAAAAATGAAGGTTTCTTGAAGCTATACTCATTGAAGGAAATGAAGAAGACGGCGCAAGACTTAGATGTTTTTGTGTAGTTCTTTTTCTGTTCCTTGAGTCATAGGACAAACCGTACTATCAAGAGGGGTATTTAGTTTGTGGACATCGAAGTCATTGAGAAAATGCTCAGATCAAATCCAAACCAGTGAGAAGCCTGAGTGAAGAAATCTCATGTGCACTAAGTTAAGTTTCGGTAGCAAAGACTTCGTTCTTTGGCAACTGAAGCAGAACTAAGTCCGTGAGTCAGCTTTACTTGTTCCTCAAGTAAAGTTGCGCATTGATGACAAATCCGACCGTTGTGGACACGTGTCAAGCTGTCACCTCGGGTCAGTTTGGTCATTCCGCACCTCGGGATCGCCAACTATAAATACGCCGCCCCCTCCTCCATTTGAGGGTGGCTGCTCTGAGATCATTCCAAGAGAGACTGAAGAGAGCAACCCCAAAAAACGCCATCGAAGCAAAACCCAAAACCCAGGATACTGAAGCCTAAGTCCCATTGATCTGAGTAGATTTGAGATGACTTAGGTGAAAGCTTACTAGCCTTTTTATCTTGGAGAACTGCAATTCTCCTAGACGGTTAGAGTGTTGTTCTTCAGAGAGCGAAGAGTAATTGTCGCCTCGAAGTCCAGTTTGTCAAAGGTTTCGGTGATTTCCTCAATAATCAACCACGAGTGAAGAACTGATCAAGCTCAAGGAGTTTGATGCAGTGGAGCAACGGACGGAGAGAGATTTTCTCCAGGTGTTCAATCACCAGTCCCTCCAACCAGACGTAGCGCTTTGCAGAGCGTGAACTGGTCGAACAAACATCGCCGAGTCCCAGTTCGTTTTACTTCAAGCATTTACCTTCAGTATTGCATTTGCTTCACTGTTATGCTTCAATGGGTTTTGATTCACTGCATTTAGTTTCGCTTCCAGTTATACTTCGCTATTCCGCACTATTTATGCTTCACTTCAATAGTTTCAGTAGAAAATTTTGATGTGATCATTCACCCCCTCCCCCTCTGATCACATACTTGGACTTTCAATTGGTATCAGAGCTAGGCACTCCCTACACTCTGTGTGTTTTGGATTAACCTCCTCGAGTGTCTTCAAGTATGTATTTCGCAGCTATTCGCTCCGGCGAACCTATTCCTGTTTTCAATGGGAAGGACTACCCGTACTGGAAGGACAAGATGAAAAGAAATATCATGGCTATCAACTCAACTGCCTGGCAAGTTGTTTTGTATGGAGTCACAGTTGCCGATGAGAAGGCCATCACTCCTGAAGAAGCAAAACTGATTGATCTCGATTCTGAAGTTTGGGTTTTCATCACCAATCACTTGACACCAGAAAAGTATCATGAAGTGAAGAACATTCCTTCTGCCAAAGGTGTCTAGGACTATCTTGAAAAGATTGGTGAAGGCGTTTCTACCCAGAAAGATGCCAGAATTGACACACTCCGAAGCAAATTCTATCGCTTCAAGAGAAACGAGGGTCAAAAAGTCAGCTCCATTTACAGCAGACTCACAGCTCTTGCTAATGAGTTGATTTCCCTCGGTGCTGATGACATTACTCCTCACTCTGTTGTGAGAACCTTGCTTCGCTCATTGGATGACTCGTTTGATCACATTGTGCTGATGATCAAGGAAAGGACTGATTTCAGACGTCTTGTTGCCGCTGATATTCTTGAGAGACTCAATACCTTTGAAATGGAAGAATATGAGAAACGTGACATAAATGGCTCTCGAAGAAAATCTCATGCCTTGAAAGCAAAAACTTCGCGTCATTCTTCACCCTAAGTCAGTTCTGCTTCAGGTGTCGAATCAGATGATCCTGCAAGCATTGGAAAAGATTTAGCACTGATCATGAGACGCTTCAACCGCTTCCAGAGAAAAGGTTTTTCTTCACCAAAGAAGAGTTATTCTTCAAGAATCTCAACTCACTCATCTCACCGCTCATCCTCAAGAAGCTCTCCATCGAAGGACAACTGCTGCTACAAGTGCAAGAAGCCAGGTCACTACATTGCTGATTGCCCTCTGTGGGAAGCTGAGAACAAAGCAAAGCATTCGCTTAGAGACTCCTCAACCAAGTCCCACAGATCTTCCAGAAGCTATGAATCCAAGAGACATGATCCCAGTTCTAGAAGAGATAAGAAGAAAGATTCTGATGATGACAAGAGAAAGAAGTATCACAAGAAGCGTGAGGGTTCTTCATCGAAGACTTACTCGTCTCGTCGAAGCAGCTCTCACCGTGCCAAGGCTTATCTGGGAAAGGAGATGAACTCTGAAGACGAAGCCTCTGGGTCCGAAGCTCAATCAGGCTCAAGGTCTGGGTCTGGGTCCGAATCAGATGGTGTTGCTGGTTTGGCATTCGCTTCAGCAGATGCTTCGGCAAAAGCTTCGAGCTCATTCTTCACAAACAACAGTAGTGAAGATGAATCTCCTGGATATTGCTTCATGGCCAAAGCGAAGGTATCTTCATCGAAATCTAACTATGATACCTCTGATTGTTCTTCATATGACAGTGATCAAAGATAAGCTATGCTAAACTTGCTAAAATTGCTTCAATCCAACAAGATGAACTTGATTCACTAAGCAAAACCATTAAGAAATCAGAAACTCTGTTGATCGATGAGATAGAGAAAGGTCAAACTTTAACTAATGAGCATGAAGCTCTGAAAGAAAAGTTTGAAGAATTATCCTCTCGGCATGATCTTCTTTCAGTTGATTATGAGAAGCTCACCTATGAATTTCTTCAGAGGAAAATGGCTCTCGAAAAACTGAAAGAGGCTCATGAAGAGTTGGAAAATGTCAATCTCTCTCTCATGGCTCAACAAGGTTCTGAAGCAAATCATAAAACTGAATCACCTTGTTTGGATTGTTTGGAACGAAGCAAAATTGATTCCAAAGGCAAATCTCCTATTGTTATTGATGATACTAATGTCTCTGATGAGGAAAACCCTGCTATTACCGAGGAACTCCTCAGGTTGAAAAACTTATTTGAAACAGGCATGTTCAAAAGTGTGCAAGGCCACCAGTATCTCTGTGATATCTTGAGGAAGGCTCTCCTTCACAGGAATCCCAGGAATGAAGGTGTTGGTTTCGAAAGAAAGATAAACCCTGATGGCACCTATTGGGAACCTGAGCAGTATCCTAAGACTGTTTGGGTCCTTGCAAAGGGAAACCCCATTGATATAGCTAACCTTTCAGGTTTTGATTGCAAGATGAACAAAGCTATTGTAGACGAATCACTTGATTCTGACTACAAGCTCATCAAAGATGAACAGGGAAAGGTTACAGCTGAGTATGTTGGTACTCCTCCTAAGAATGGCTTCTATAAGAGGCAAATATGGGTGCAGAAAGCACTTGTGGAAAAACTGCCTGCTAACCATACCATGCAGGGAAAATCTTCGGTACCACCGAATCATTTCTATTCTCTTGAAACGAGAAATGATCCTCTGGTGACCGAATCAAATGTTCCGCAGAAGCAATACTATCGTACTGGTCGTCATACTTATCGTCCTCATAATAATCATTCTAAGATTGCATATGCTCATTCTTATGCTAACCATTCACAGAGGACTTACATTTATGGTGTGCTTGATGGTACACCGAAGCAATACACTCCTGTTCGCTTTAACATTGCTTCAACCAGTGCTTCAACATCTTCTCAATCACCTGCTCGTTTGTGGGTGGTTAAGAAGAACTAATTCTTCTGCAGGGCTATGTCTCCGGTGGATCCGAATGGGTCATGGATAGTGGTTGCACAAATCATATGACCGGAGACAAGGAGTTATTCACCGAAGAAAAATTATCTCACTCTTCTCAGAAGTACATTACCTTCGGTGATAACAACAAGGGTAAAGTTTTAGGTTTGGGTAAGGTTGCCATATCGAAAGATAAGCACATTGACAAGGTTATGCTAGCCCAATCACTTGGATATAATCTTATGTCTATTTCGAAGTTATGCGATATGGGTATGCTTGTTCTATTTTCTGCTTCGCGTTGTGTTGTCTTTTCACAGGATGACTATGTGTTTGTCTTCGAGGGATACCGAAAAGGAGACTTATACATTATTGATTTTTCTTCGGGCCCTGCTGTATCCACATGCTTAATGGCAAAAGCTTCATCTGGGTGGTTATGGCATCGAAGACTTGGTCATGCAGGGATGAGAAATCTTCATATCTTAGTGAAGAAGAATCATGTTATTGGCCTTAGCGAAGTTAAATTCGACAAGGATCGTCTCTGCAGTGCTTGTGAAGCTGGTAAAATTACGAAGAAACATCATTCAGCGAAGACTATCATGACTACCACTCGTCCTCTTGAATTGCTTCATATGGATCTTTTTGGTCCTCAAAATTATGCAAGCCTGGGAGGAAACAAATATGGTCTTGTTATTGTTGATGATTTCTCTCGTTATACTTGGGTTTTCTTTTTAGATGACAAGAGCAAAGTTGTTGAAATCTTCAAGTCATTTGCCAAAAGATCTCAAACAGAATATGAATTGTCTCTGAAGCATATCTGAAGTGATAATGGAACTGAATTAAAAAATACTCATATTGAAGATTTTCTTGATGATCATGGTTTTACCCATGAGTTCTCTGCTGCTTATACACCTCAACAGAATGGTGTTGTTGAAAGGAAGAATAGAACTCTCATCGAGATGGCCAGAACTATGCTTGCTGAATACAAGACTCCTATTAGGTTCTGGGCCGAAGCAATTAACACAGCTTGTCATATCATCAACAAGGTTTACCTTCACAAATTTCTGAAGAAGACTTCACATGAGCTTATCACTGGTAACAAACCAAATGTTTCGTACCTTAGGGTATTTGGTGCTCCATGCTTTATTAGAGATATGAATCATAGCTCCAAATTTTCCCCTAAGGCACATGAAGGTTTTCTTTTAGGTTATGGCTCAAACTCTCACACCTACAGAGTCTATAACTCTCACTTTGGGAAAGTTATGGAAACTGTGAATGTGAGGTTTGATGAATCTAATGGCTCTCAAAGAGAGCATTTGCCTCATGATCTAGATGAACCTCCTCTTGATGAAGTAATCATGTCCATGGCTATTGGAGAGATTCGCCCTGTTGAAGCCAATGCTCGTCAGGCTAATAGGGATGATGATGGTCCAATGTTCCCACACACAGCCCGGGGCACTGGAGATCAACATCCTGAAGCTAATGATGTACAGGACGAAGAAGAACAAAGGAACGAAGGAAATGCTAATCCCGAAGGAAATGCTGAAGCTGAAGGTGAAGCAGATCCTGAAGCTGAAGCAGATCCTGATACAGAAGCTGAGCCTGAAGCTAATGATTCGACCTTATCACGAGTTCGAAGAAGAGTTGATATTGATTCGATCCTTGAAGAAATTCATCAACCAGGTCGTCCTACAACTCGCTCTCGTACTCGTTTGGCTAACTTCTGTGGAAACTTTTCGTTTGTCTCCATGCTAGAACCCTCAAAGTTTGATGAAGCCATGAAGGATCCAGATTGGTTAACTGCCATGCTCGAGGAACTTAACCAGTTCGAGCGAAACAAAGTCTGGTCCCTAGTTGATAGACCTGATCCCACGAAGCACAACATCATTGGTACAAAGTGGATTTTTCGCAATAAGCAAGATGAAGACGGTATAGTGGTAAGGAACAAAGCACGTCTGGTAGCACAAGGTTACACCCAAATTGAAGGTATTGATTTCGGCGAAACTTATGCTCCAGTTGCTCGTCTCGAATCTATTCGTGTTATGCTTGCTTTTGCAAATTTCAATGGTATTCTGCTTTATCAAATGGATGTGAAAAGTGCTTTTCTTAACGGAGAAATCGAGGAAGAAGTGTATGTTATGCAGCCTCCAGGTTTTGAAGACCCGAAGAAACCCGACATGGTGTACAGGTTACACAAGACCCTCTATTGTTTGAAGCAAGCACCTCGTGCTTGGTACGACACATTGAAGGATTTCCTTCTGAAGAAAGGCTTCAAACCAGGAACCACTGACCCAACGCTTTTCACTCGATCTTATAATGGTGATTTGTTTGTATGTCAAATATATGTAGATGATATCATTTTTGGATGCACTAACACTGAAATCAGCGAAGAATTTACCAAAATGATGTCGAAGAAATATGAGATGTCTATGATGGGTGAATTGAAGTTCTTCCTTGGACTTCAAATCCGTCAACAGAAGAATGGCACCTTTATTTCTCAAGAAAAATATCTCAAGGATTGCCTAAAGAAGTTTGGTCTTACTGAATGCAAAACCATTAAGACGCCTATGCCTACCAATGGCTTCTTAGATGCAGATGAGAAGGGCAAAGCCTTCGACCAGAAGAAATACCGGTCTATGATTGGATCCCTTCTATATCTTTGCGCATCTAGACCTGACATTATGCTTTCAGTATGTATTTGTGCTCGTTTTCAGGCAAATCCAAAGGAATCACATCACACTGCGGTAAAGCGAATTCTTCGTTATCTTGCTCACACACCTACCTTGGGGCTGTGGTATCCCAAGGGAGCTCAGTTTGATCTCATTGGGTATTCTGACTCTGACTGGGCTGGTGATCGTGTGGATAGGAAGTCAACTTCAGGGACTTGTCATTTCCTTGGAAGATCACTTGTGTGTTGGGCTTCAAAGAAGCAAAACTGTGTTTCAATATCTACTGCTGAAGCCGAATACATTGCTGTTGGGTCATGCTGTACTCAGATTCTATGGCTGAAGCAAACGCTGAAGGATTATGGTATTCATGTGAAGAAAATTCCACTCCTATGTGATAATGAGAGTGCAATCAAAATTGCTCACAATCCTGTGCAACACTCTCACACGAAGCATATTGACATTCGCCATCATTTTCTTCGTGATCATGTTCAGCGTGAAGATATTGTTATTAGTCATGTCAGAACTGAAGATCAACTGGCAGACATTTTCACGAAACCACTAGATTAGAAAAGATTTTGTGCGTTAAGGTGTGAGCTCAATATATTGGACTCACGACATGTACTGTAAGACCGAACCTTTTTACTTCTGTATATATTTATTTACTTCGTTGCTTACCTATTTAGTTTCGTTGTTTGTTTTTGCTTCGTTTAGTTTATTTTTATTTCGCTTGATTTTAGTCCTCTATGCTTATCACCTTTTGCTTCGTTTGGTTTTTCTTCGAGGTGATAAGTTTCGGACCCTACCCTTTCTATTCTTTTTCTTCCTTATTCTGTCTGTCCAAAATGGTTGAGCACATTTGAAACGGAAAGTATTTTGCTTCGAACATCATTGTGTTCCGAATCAAATGCTTCCAATTCTTATCGAAGTTTTTACTCAAGTCGAGGACTTATTCTTCGGTCGTTGAGATCCCATCAAATCTGGGTCGTTGAGATTTTCTCGCGATTCGCCACGAAATCCTCGCCGTAGAATCCGGAGAGATAGACGCTGGGGGCCGTTCGATCTGATCTGACAGCTCCTGTCAGACCGGCCTATATAAGGCATCTCACCCCAGCGAATCCATCCCACCTCATTTGCATCTCCTCGGAAACCTCTCTCTCACGAGCGCCGCCGAGCTCCTCGTCCCCGTCGCCGTTCTCGCCGCTTCACTGCCGGAAGTGCGTCGCCATGGATTTCACGCCGTCGACGAGCACATCTTCTCCGCTCATCGCCGCCGTAGAAGCTCGACGCCACCGAGTTAGGGTACGCCGAGCCTCGATCCAATCTCCATCCCTCTGTTCGTCAGTTTCCAGATTGGATCCGAGTTCTAAGTCTGTTTGATTCTGGATGAATTCCTTAGGTTTCTTTGATCCGTTGGATCGTTGCTCTGTTGGGAAATCTGTTTCTGCTAGTCAAAGGTTTCCATCTCGATTCAGGTTAGAAATTAGGGTTGGAATCCATCGGTTCTGTGTTAGGGTTTCAGCTCAACTTGTGTGAGATTAAGTCTAGCTCAGAACAGATCAGCATCTCTACCCAAATTCTTCACTGAATCTCTTGTCAAAACTCTTGTTTTTGGACCGAAACTTTTGCTGGTGCTCATTCCATACTTGCCTTTTTTCCCTCGCAACTTCTATGCTTTTCACAGGATGTCTGCTGAGTTAGGCTTCGGTAATGAGTCACCAAACCTTGATCACATCAACGAAGCAGAACGGTCTGCTCCGAAGAAGAAAGGAGGCAGAACGAAGGAAACCAACAACGCCAGAGGCATTCCTGAATCCATTCGTATTGCTCTGGGTTATGACACGCCCCCTGAAGAAACCAAGGAGCAGCGCAAGAATCGCTTGCAAAATATTCGCCGGTACTGGGATCCCTACCTGGAAGTGGACTATGCAGTTTGCCTTCAGTCCACCCTATCAGTATACTTCGGCTATGTGCAGTCAGTACACCGAAGAGAATCGCCACCTGTACTACCCAGTTCCACCGAAGCTTCCTCACCCCAACACCCTCAAGACACCAGATGATTACCCAGAAGAACAAGAACGATTGAGAATCGCTGCTGAAGCCAAGAGGCTGAAAGAAGAGAAGAAGGCAGCCAAGTTGGCTGAAGCAGAAGCCCAAGGTGCTGGGCCAAGCTCGAAGAAGAAGAAGAAGCTGAAGAAGAAATATGCTTCTCCTCCCCATGCTACCACAGAAGATGAAGAGCAGGTCAGGCTAGAGCAAGCTGCTCTGGAAGATTCAATCATGGACGAATCAAATGCTGCTGACGACGAATCAGAATTCGAAGCAGATGATGAATCTGATGATCCTGCTCCCCCCAAGAAGCAAAGACTTCAGATCCCACTGAAGAAGAAGCCAAGAGAGAAACCTGATACTAAGGGGATTAAGATTCAAGACCCCAAGATCAAGCCTTCTGCTCGCCCCACCATTGATCTCTCCAACTTGGTGGTTGCGAAACCCTTGGCCTCCAAGCCACCGGCTGATGCCCTCAACTCTGAGAGGCGATCGAAGCAGAAGCACGACCCCGCCAAGAAACATCCTGCAAAGGCTTCAGCATCAACGAAGCCCAAGCAGTCTGCTGCAGCAAACCCTTCAGCGAAGCACACGCTCACTGAAGAAGAATTGAGACAGAAAGACCTTGAAGAGGCACTTGAGCGCAACATCCTTGCCAGAAGCTCAGCTGATCAGAAGAAGGCAGATGAGGATGCTGCCAGACAGAAAAAAGGAGTTGGACTCTGCAAAGATGGCTGCAGAGAAGGCTGAGACGAAGCGCAAGCTCGCCGAAGCCGCAAAGAACGAAGAAAAAGCTGTTGCTGAAGCTAAACAGCTTGCTGAACATGAAGCTAAACGCAAGGCCTCTTTAGAAGGTCTCAGAACGAAGAAAGCTGAAAAAGCTGCTAGGGAAAGTCAGAAGAAGCCCGTAGTTGATATGACTCCCTCATCTATTCCATCGAAGCAGAAAGGCATATCTTTGCCTGAAGCTCAAGCTGAAGCTGATTGTCAGAGTGACCATCCATTCCCTGACTCACGTGAAGGAGAACTCTGGGATCAGTTGGGCATCACTGAAGCCCTTTGGGAGAAGTGTGCTGCTGAAGATCCTGATGCTGTTGACATTCGAGAAGTTTACATCTCCAGGTCTATCGAAGCTATGATCTCCACTATGATAAGTCAGCTGAAGGATTTGCACTCAAGAGATAGGGCTGAAAACAAAAATATTCTCAACTATCAGAAGCGTGCTGAATCAGAACCTGATGAAGAATTCAAACAACACGCCCTGAAGTTGCTTCAACAAGTGACAAATGTCAATTCCACCACCAAGGACAACATCAAAATCTTCAAAGGCAAAATCAAGGCTGCTGTGGATGACATGGTGAAGACCCATAATGCTTCCATTATGGAAAGAGATTCGAGGAAATGCAAGGCTTCGCCCGAAGCTGAACGTGTCGTTGCACCACCATCTCCTAAGCCTGCTGCATCAAAGGCTTCTGGACCCTCACCCAAGAAGAGAACCACCAAGAAGAGCAAGGTTACTTTGGCCTCAGCCGCAGACATGGATACAAGTGATGAACAGCCACAGGAAACTCCTGAAGCAGTTCCCACTCCTTCAACGAAGCCAAAGCCATCCCAGCCCACACCAAAGCCTTCAGCTCCACCCACCAAAACTCCCACACCTCCTCCTACCAGAACCACCCCCAAGCAAACTCCACCACAAAGAGCTCCTAACCCCACTCCAACGCCTGCACGAAACCCCTCACCTATACCACCTCGAGTTCCCACACCCATTCGTGCTCCAACCCCCGAACCACAAAGGATTCCCACTCCACCAGTTGCTCCCGCACCACCTCCATCACCTCCCCGTGAAGCTAATGCTCCGTCACCTACCCACTCCAGAACCCATGTATCCCGAGACTTTCCCCCCGCCATAACAGTGCAAGATTCCGAAGCACATGTGCCCGATACTGAAGCACATGATGACGAAGAAGAACAAGTACAAATTCTGAATCTGTCGCAAGAGCAAGCGCTCATAGTCGCTCAATCTGCTGGCCCTTCAAGAGCCAATCAAATTGCTCCTCTGCAAAGAATTCGTGAGCGTTCGTGCCCCTGCCAAGATACCCAGCTTGACTCCAATTACCCTTGTGAAAATTTTCCTATATTCAAGGGTGCTGGTTATTCTTCAAGGCATGGCCCGGAATTCAACCTTGAACAACATCGAAAGCGCCATCGATTCTTTGGTGTTAGTCCGTATGCTTCAGACCGCACAGCTGATGATCTTCGTTTTTGGACTGCTGAACAACAAATCTTATACACCAAAGTCTTCTGTCAGCAAGGAGTTCTGTTTAGGCACAAGTTTCTGGACATGCGAAGTCTTTCCACTGCCTCCTGCTTTCAGAATGTCCTCGAAACTATTGAAAATCAGAATTTGACTCGGTTGTTTGCATTGAGCACTCCTTTCAACTCTGAGCTCATCAAGAAATTCTATGCAACTCTCTATGTTTCTGGTGAAGCAAATGAACCCATGTCATGGACGCTGGAATGGATGATTCAAGGCAAAGTCTTCAGGATGTCTTCTGTTGAATTCATGGAAATTGTCAACATTCCAAGGCATTCTGGAGTCCATGAAAAGATTCATATTGAGCCAGATCTGACTGAAGAAGAATTTGCTACTCTGTTGGATCCTGAAGTCACTGCAAACTATATTCCTCAAAACATTCGCCCGAAGCATATGAATTTCATCTCAAGGACTTGGTTCTACATCTTGTCCAACTCATTGATTCCTTTGAGTACAGCTTCGGAAGAATCGAATCTTTATCCTGAGACAAGGCATGCTATTATGAAGCTCACTCATGGTCTTCTCTTTGACTTTGAAGACTGCTTCCTTAGGAATCTGGTTCATGCAGCGGAGCTACCTTTCACACTGAAACCCTATGCTCCCTGGCTGCAAGTTATTTGTGATTATGGTAGGAACGAAGACTTTGTGGCTCGCCATCACTCGAAGCTTTTCTCGCCTCCAGTGCGTGACTCTTTGGGATTGCTGAGGAAACCCAATGATCCATTTGCCACATATGTTGGTGTTCGCCATGAAGTCAATGAGCGAAATTTATCAAAGAAGTTCCAGAAAGACTGCCATCAGTTTGAAGTTAACCTTCGATCGCAGCAAATGCTTGAAAATTTCATAGAAGCTAATCAGCGCCAGATGCAGTTTCTTGCTGATGAGATCAACCGAGTTGGCAACATTGCACTTAACAACAATTAGTATTTGCGTGTGCTCAAGCGTCATTCCTGGAAGGGACTCCGGAAATTCAACTCTGTGAAAGGTCTTCGTAAAGATCGCATCTACAAAGAGTATCCGCACCTCCAGCGAAACTTTTCTCGTGATGACTCAGTGGACCGCCCGAATCAGAAGATCCCTCCCCTGCACAAGATTGATGAAGTATTCTTCGTCAACGAACCTGAGCCCATCCGGCCAGATACTGTCTCTGAGAATGACTCCATCACTTCAAAGGACGACGACGGCCTCGACGATAGCGACCTCGACATCAACCTCATCACTCAGACTCGCCACGAAGCTATTCCTACGTCTTCTTCCGAAGAAGAATCCTCAGGCGATCAGAATTCGTCGGATGAGTCTTCGTCAAGCACTGCTTCGTCGGGTTCTCAGGGTGCTGATGCTGCGTAATAGATCTCTCGAACCTCTTCTCAACCTTTTGTCCAATCATTGACAAAAAGGGGGAGAATGAGGGCATCGATGAGTTAGTTTTGCATCGGGGAAAGGGAAAGGGTTCTTGCTATCTGTTTTTGCTTCGTTTGGTTAAGTTACGACAAACATTCCATTCCTTTCGATTGGGCTGTAACTTAAGTTTTACTTCGGTCATGCTACTCCTGTGCTACACTTAAAGTTTTAATAACCCCTTTGCTTGCAAGTATTGCTTCGTATCTTCTATCTTGCAGGTGGTCATTATTTTCTAAGTCACAGGTTATTGGAAGCTATTGCATACATTCCTGGATATATATCTTCAATGCAATTGTATTCGCTAAGATATTTTGTTTTGCTCTCCACCGAAGAAAATTTATCTCAAGCAATAACTTCGATTATATAAATCTTCGATGCTTGTATTCAGGGGGAGCCAAAAACTTCATATCTTAGAGTTTGTCCCATCACTTCACAAAAACTTCAATATCTTTTATCGATGCCTGTTTTGTCAACAATAGTCCAAAAAGGGGGAGATTGTAAGAGCAAAGTTTTGCCCCCATGTGTTTTGGATATTGTTGGATAAAACAGTAGAGGAACTAACAATGTTTTCTAGTATAAACAGTTGCATAGGTTCCTGAAAGACAAGCTATGTGATAAAGCTTCAGGGAAGGTCTTCAAGTTATCGAAGCATAACCCACGGAGCGAAGCTTAATCACGAAGGTTGACCCCCAAAAATGAAGGTGTCCTAAAGCTCTACTCATTGAAGGAAATGAAGAAGACGGCGCAAGACTTAGATGTTTTTGTGTAGTTCTTTTTCTGTTCCTTGAGTCATAGGACAAACCGTACTATCAAGAGGGGTATTTAGTTTGTGGACATCGAAGTCATTGAGAAAATGCTCAGATCAAATCCAAACCAGTGAGAAGCCTGAGTGAAGAAATCTCATGTGCACTAAGTTAAGTTTCGGTAGCAAAGACTTCGTTCTTTGGCAACTGAAGCAGAACTAAGTCCGTGAGTCAGCTTTACTTGTTCCTCAAGTAAAGTTGCGCATTGATGACAAATCCGACCGTTGTGGACACGTGTCAAGCTGTCACCTCGGGTCAGTTTGGTCATTCCGCACCTCGGGATCGCCAACTATAAATACGCCGCCCCCTCCTCCATTTGAGGGTGGCTTCTCTGAGATCATTCCAAGAGAGACTGAAGAGAGCAACCCCAAAAAACGCCATCGAAGCAAAACCCAAAACCCAGGATACTGAAGCCTAAGTCCCATTGATCTGAGTAGATTTGAGATGACTTAGGTGAAAGCTTACTAGCCTTTTTATCTTGGAGAACTGCAATTCTCCTAGACGGTTAGAGTGTTGTTCTTCAGAGAGCGAAGAGTAATTGTCGCCTCGAAGTCCAGTTTGTCAAAGGTTTCGGTGATTTCCTCAATAATCAACCACGAGTGAAGAACTGATCAAGCTCAAGGAGTTTGGTGCAGTGGAGCAACGGACGGAGAGAGATTTGCTCCAGGTGTTCAATCACCAGTCCCTCCAACCAGACGTAGCGCTTTGCAGAGCGTGAACTGGTCGAACAAACATCGCCGAGTCCCAGTTCGTTTTACTTCAAGCATTTACCTTCAGTATTGCATTTGCTTCACTGTTATGCTTCAATGGGTTTTGATTCACTGCATTTAGTTTCGCTTCCAGTTATACTTCGCTATTCCGCACTATTTATGCTTCACTTCAATAGTTTCAGTAGAAAATTTTGATGTGATCATTCACCCCCTCCCCCTATGATCACATACTTGGACTTTCAGTACTCAGCATCCAACTGTAGTGGTCATCTGACCCAGCAAGGACTTCATCACTCGTCATTCTAGGACAACTAGTAGTTTACGGTAAGGATAGGGTAAGTGGTGAGGTTGCTGCCGCACTAGCATTTATGAAGTGGCTAACGATCTAGAGAGTAAGGTAAGAAGCCAAGCATTCGATGAGGAATCGCCTCCAACAAGTCTTGCTATCAACTATTTACGCAATCATAACACCTATCCTATCCTTGTCCTCCTCTTCGCGTCTCGACGAAGAAGAAGTAGTCAAGGCACACACACACGTCGATCAAGTTATATTAAGATTATCTCAGTTGTTGTTGTCTATGAACAAGGAGTAGGTCTCAAGTCGTCCATAACCGAGGACACGGCTTCTCGAAAAGATTTAACCCTGCAGGGGTGTACCAACTGCCCATTACAAGGCTCCGCATGTACACCCATCTCTCTCAGTTGCTACCCATCACAGGCAACCATTTTATGATTTAGTTCCAAGAGATCCGAAACGACAAGTCCCTCTAACTAACAACGAACAAATCCGGGTGGCCCCCGGTGAGTCGACATCCATCTCAGGATCCGGCCGCTCTCTCGATCTGGTCTCTACCGTCTGTCGCAGGTTTGGATAGCCGGTTAATCACACATGGGAAACCGGGTCCTCAGCCGGACAAAGTGGGCCAGCAAGGGAACTATGTCCTCACTGGTCCAGGTTGGTTGGAAAACTACTGGCGTACGACCAGCACACACACGGTTTCAAATGGTAAATCAGCTTGGGCCACCACTAGAAATGCTTGAAGCTAGGTAGGTAAGAAAAGGGGACCCCATAAAATCCCACACGCGGTTAGGCAGGCTCAGTCTTAAAACCAATACCCGGAACTCGGATCCTAGGTGACTCGAATGGAACAAAGCGTCGGGGCGGGATAGCCTAGACCTTCCATCCTTCGTCGAATATAGTCAACATTATAATAATCATATCATCAACAACAATAATAATAATAATGTGATATCCCAAACCAAGGAGTAACAGGGTAACATCGTAGCATCCTAAGCATGCATACTAAGCGGGGGCTGAGCAACGAGCAATAGTAACATAGCAGTACAAGGTTTGCTGGGAAGGGACATGGCTGTATCAGTTTGAAAGAGGTTGTAAACATGTGGTAGGATCAAACATCGAACCTAACCTAGACTAGCATGCAAACCGATGGTTGAAATAGAATGGATCATAAGTAATGTATAGTCCTTGCCTGTTGATAAGTCGGGTTCCGAAGGTGTAGTTGATCGCAAGCTCGCATCGGCTCCAAGAGGTACCCGCGGAAGCACACAAGACGATAAACACTGGAAAACAATCAACGAGCAAGCACTCTATTACTACGGGGCAACCACGAGAAAGCATCAACAAAAATGCAACACGAGACATCGCACCTACCGTCGAGAGCGGTTACTAACAGTTTAAGTGGGGTACTCATCACACACGACGACACCGCACGTTTACGGTGGTTCAAGTTGTTTAGCTACAGGTGATCAACCAATGGTTGTTAACATGGCAACTCAAGCAAGCATGGCATAGCACACAAACATGTCAAAAGGTGAAGCACAAAGTAAACTATCTATGCTAGTCAATTTAAGCGAGGCACAACCTAAACATGGCATAACACTAAGTGCCGCACGATGATTAAAACATTTTGTACTGTTCTGTCCTAAACCATATTTTAGGTTGGTTAACAACAGAAAGCAATAGCATAAACACAAAGTACACGAAAAACTAATCAAATTACATATAAAGAACACCCCAAATGGAGTTACGGTTAAAAAGATATAAGCAAAACAAGTTACGGGCACAATCTGCCAACATCACGAAGCACACTTTAGAGCAATGCATAAACAGGTTAATGAATGCAAACATGCTCACAAATGATATGCAATGAAGTATACATAACAGGGAAGGCATGGCAAAAAGAATCATGCAAATAGGCATTATAGATCAAAAGATATTAAGCAAACAACATGGCATCGCAAGGTAACAGACTTCGTGAAAATCAGAGGTTGCTGTCAACAACAGCAGCATAGCAACTTTGGAGCTAAATAACTATATGACCAGAAATCATATCATGGCAATGCAATACATATAATGAAAGTAGACATGATTCTTAACAATATGCAATTGGAATCACTCAATTCCGATAAACGGTCGCGACACACTCGTCGACCGAAGTTGCAACAAAATAACAATTTCAGCAACAGCAGCACAATAACATCAGGATCACCACTTTGGAGCAAGATTTAATATAGCTAAAGCACCCAAAAATGACAAGTTAAAGCATGGAAATGAAGTACACATGATGCTTAACACATAGGAGAAATAATCAATGCAATAGGCCTCATGGATGAGTCACAATCATCATGCAAAGTTGCAACAAAATATAAACAGCAACACTTAACAGGAATTTGTAGCAGTTTAACGGCCTAATGCCCACTTTAGCACACAATTACACAATCAAGATGAGCTCAAATGCAAAAACTTTCTACATACGAATGCTAGAGCACGCAAAACTGAGCAACTTTCGTTTTGGGGGCACGTTCATCGGAGCTACGGATCAACAGGAATTAACGTTGCAAAAATGAAACAACACACAGTTTTACAGGACTTAGAAAAAAACAGGAAAAACAATAAAGCAGAGAAAAAAATAAAAACGGGCCTCACCACAGCTGGGCTCGGCCCATGGCGGCTGAAGAGGAGCTGGCGGCCTGGCAGGCCTCGGGCCGAGGCTGGCCTGGCTCTGGAGTGGGCCGCGGCTGGGCTGCTGGATGCAGGCCAGCCCACCACGACAGAGCGCACGGGCGGCGGCTCTCGCCCAATCGGATCGGGAGGCCGGCGGCGCTCTCCGGCAATGCTCCCGGCGGCCGTGCGGTGGGGCGAGCCGAGGAGGACCCAGGAGGGCGCGGCGGCCTGATCTGTCGCCGGCGTGGCCTTGGAGGCTGGGGCACGGCGACTCGAGTTCAGAGCTCGCCGGCATCCATGGCGCCGGTTCGTCCTGCAGTGGAAGGAGGAGGTCAGGGGCAAGGGGAAGAGGGAAAGGAGGAGAAGAAGGGCGCGGCGGAGAGGAGGGGGCGCGGCGGCGTCCCGGCTGGGCTGCTCCGGCGGCCGGCTCCGGCGGCTGCGGCCGTGGAGGGCTCGGGTGCCCATGGGGTGGAGCGAGGTAGGAGAGAGGAGACTGGCTGGGGCTGACGTGGAGGCCTCTGGGCCGTCGGATCGCAAGATCTGACGGTCCAGAGCGCCCGGGGGCAAAATTTTCGGGATCCGGGGATCTGGGAGGCAAAACTAGGCAAAGTGGAGGGGGTGGCTGCAATTTTGTGCTAGGGAAACCCTAGAAATGGGTGGGAGTGTGGTGATCTTTATATAGCCCGGTGGCTGGCAGTTTGCAAAAACATCCGCGGTTTTTCTCTCTCGCGCGCGGTGCTCACGTTTCTGACCGCCGGGGGTCCGCAGGACCTCCGATTCGGGTAAAACTTCGAACTGCGCGATCAGCGTGTCGAGCCGGCGGCGTTCACCTCGCGCTGGAACCGTTCCGAGAACACTTTCCGGTGCGCTATAAAAATATCCCATTTAATTATTAAACGGGGATTTTCGTCCCGTTGGCTGCGGCTGGTCTCGTGCGGTCTCGCGACGGTGATCGGGTGAAACCCGGTGTCGCAAAGGTTGAGTGTCCGGGTGGCAAGGGTCGGTCTCCGTCCGATACGAGATAAGAGGGGGGGAAAATAATCGCCGATCGATAAATCGGGGATGCAAACACCGCAAACAAATCAGACAATCAAACAATTCACACCGAAAACAAAATTTTTAATTTTTGTGAAAACTGGGCTGTTACACAACTGCAACAGGTACGGATCAATGCAGACGCCCTAGGGAACCTACAACGGCGTGACTCTGCCGAGTCGCTTCGAGTTTGACTTACGCGTGGACGAACTCGTATTTCACTCTCGTCGGCTCAGTAGCGTAGCATCACCGGGATGATACGAGGTTTACTTCTTTAGTTCATTCCACTGGTGTCTCGGCACCACCGGGGTGATACGAGAATATTCCTCTTTAGTTCATTCCGCTGATGTCTCTGTCGAGCCATCTCAAGTGTACCATCGAGGGTGATTCCTCCTGGTTTCACTTGATGGTAGGCACTCGAATCAACTGGTTTCCTTACAGGTAAGGAGTCGGGTGACCCAACGGTGCCCGCGCAGGGTATCTTAGCGGAACGACAGGTCATGTGTATTCCACCAGTGTGCGGCGGGCCTGGTATTGTTCGTGGCTGAGAGGTATCCTGTTATACGAAAGTCGAGCTCTTTGGAGCACACGCGAGACAAGGTAAGGAGACGGTTCACCTTGTTGGTATCCGCACGAGTTGGTGGGACGACAGGGCAGGCTGCCACTGGCTCTGGTAATGGGGGTGGATCTGACTGCTGTCGTTGTCTGTGACTCACCTAAATAAGGACGACGATAACAATTGTTCCGACAGAAAATTAATAAAATGCTTAATGGATTCGGCGGATGACTTGAGTGGCTATATGCCTATACGCACTGCCTCCACGTGGGATTACTGTGTGGGCCCTCTGCGTTGTAGTCTCGTTCGAGGGCTCTTCAGACATCAGCTTTACCTCGGGATGATTGCCGGGCTTGGACCGCTTACTCCGGTAGTGGGAAGTGGGTCTGCTTCACCGGCCAGCCACGTACCATGCAGGAGTACAATGGACAGGGGTCCAAAGTTCCTTTGTACTTAGGATTTAGACCGGCGGATGGCCTCTCTATTGAGCTTGAAGGATGGACTTCGGCGTATCGGATAGCCTCGGTGGGGCATTCCCTAACAAGGTGTACGCCACCCTGGAGATCCGAGCGTGTAGGGTAACAATAGTGCAACCCCTGCAGGGATGATAATCTATTCGGATAGCCGTGTCCACGGTAACAGGACGCTTTATGCTGAAGCCAGACCCTACTTCTACAAACTACTACTATTAAACTGTTGGTTCCGGTTTCTCTTCCTCGCAGGGAAGTCGAGGAGGGGATCTCGGAGGCATATATAATTGTTATATAATACAACTTACAATTATACAATGTTGCAGCAAATTCTGCTGCATTGTTATTACATTCATGCTTTTGAACTGTTGGCTATTCTCTTCTCATGCTGCAAGACTCGTCGGAATATGCTAGTCTTCGATAGGCCTAGCTTCTCATCCTTATTCTGACTTTCTACCTTGTAATCCACTATATACAGCCTCCCATTTCCATTTGATACAAATGCATAAATGCTTAGTAGCGGACGTAAGACTCGCGGGTATGCTAGACACTCACCTTTGCTTTATTTCCCCCTTTTTGTTTTGCCTGATCGGCCACTGCAGTCGACGTTGGAGCCTTGGAGTCTAGGAGCAGGAGATCCCCGATGCCGACCACCGCAACGTGAAGATCCCCGATGCCCTCTACGACATGGAGATCCCCGACGACCAGGAGTAGTTTGGAGATTCCCAGGCAGGAGGCCTCGCCTTTTCGATCGTTGTTGTTTATGTGCTAGCCTTCTTAAGGAAAACTTGTACCATGTGTCTGTACTCAGATACTATTGCTTCCGCTAACTTTGTGCTCTCGAGCTGTTGTATTCGAGCCCTCGTGGCCCCTGGCTTGTATTAAACAGCTTGTATTATTTTATTTGTAGAGTTGTGTTGTGATATCTCATCGTGAGTCCCTGATCTCGATCGAGTACCATGCGTGTATGATTACTGTACACGACTCGATTTTGGGGGCGTCACAAGTTGGTATCAGAGCCGACTGCCTGTAGGATACCCCCTTTCAACTCCTTGGTCGAAGTCGAGTCTAGTCTTTACAAAACTACTTTACTAACAGTGTCGTGTGGCTTATCGGGCCACGTCGCAAACATGGTGGTATTAGGATCCTTCTCTCCGTACCTTTACTCTAGGATTCTACTCTCTCATCCTTGCGGGAAATTTTTCTAACTTTGACATTAGGATCTCGTGGTCGCATCTACCCGGAGAGCCCTTCACCCAAGATGATCGCTTGCTTCATCTGAAGATTCCGAATATTACTCTCCGATAAACTCCCGATAACCTACGTGTTCATCGCCCTTGCAATCCCCTGCCACCGATAAGTCCGTATGGATAATTACATCCTCCTCTCGATCTGGAAATGTTAATTCCCTTGTACTTAAGCGTCGAATTATTCTGATGCTTCTATCACCCGATGCCTTTGCATTCCTTCTCCTTTTGGTTGAGTGCCGATACTCACATCAGATTCTTTGCGAACCACCTGACCTTTGCTGGGTTCTTATTCTACTAATCTTACATGGCTTCTTCCATGTGTAAATTGGATTCATCGTGTGAAATACCATCCCCGCCCCTCGATGATTTGTATTATCATCGACAACCTCCCTTGACTCCCTGCCAATACAACTTGGTCGTGTACATCGTGCTCCGCTTTCCCTTGGGAAAGATATACACCTGATACTTGTGTATCATCACATTTTCCTTTCCATTGGTCTGATTAGCCTTTCTTGTAATGTATCTTATCTAAGCAGTGAAATTACACTGCTTGTGTAAACACCTTGGTGTGCAACCTCGTCAGTAACACCTTGTTGCCATTGTTAATGACATTTCGGTAACCACCGGGACGAGAACTTTGCCAATTGGTCCGCCTCGTATTAACGAGCAGGAAAATGGTTCTCAATGTCCACTGCCCCTGGTATCGATGTTGTTGCCGACATAGATGACAAGCTATTCTCTGAACATCCTTGCATCGTGATCGCGTAATATGCCACCACTCTAAGTCACAGTTCCACAGGCTCGAAACCTGACTCTCATTTACCTTCCTGTTTCGAGGTTATTCCCCGCGCTTGACCTCGTATGCAACTCACGAGTCACCTGCATTGTGATATGCAGTATGATGTCAGACTCAGTGCTTATGCCTGATGCTCTGGGCCTCTTTTCATCATCTGTCATCGACGTCGAATGCATGGATATCCGCTTGAAAGCTCTCATACCTTCTTTTGTTTTTTTCGATGTATTTCCCTGAGTTTAAACTCGAGAGATACTTTGTACCCCATTTCCTCGGACAACCTCGGTTGATTAACGTGGTATCGATCCGACCCCCCCTTGAGTTTACCCCCCCAACCCATTCGTAAGTACGATGGAGCCCTGATGGAAGAACGACAAGTCGTCGAGATGCACTGATGGAGAGAAGTGAAGACATCAACGAGAAGGATCAACTCCTTCGAGAGGGTCAACAAGAACCAGAAGATTCGTTAGAATACGAAACCGAAACCTTACCCCTTACACTACTTTTAATTCTCGGGACGAGAATTCTTTTTAGTGGTGGAGATTTGTAACACCCTCAGTGTCAACCAACAGTAATTACCTTGGTTGTAACAATAATCACCTATTAATAATTCCAAGTCACCATGTTGGGCAAGTCTTGATCACCCTTGATAAAAACTCAATTGAATTCAGACCCTGTTGGAATTCAAGTTGAATTAAAAACAAGGTGGAAAATAAAGTTTACCCAAAAATCTTGCAAACAATTTTGTAAATTGCACAATAATCAGTAGACCAAAGTAATATGTGCATTGGAATTTATCGAGCTCTAAAATAAATCAAAAAAATATAAACAGTATCCAAAAGCCCCATTTAATTAGTTGCCGTTGAAAAATAAATAGCAAATCATTTTTAATAATCATCAAACTTTTTGTGGCATCACCTTATAGTGTAATACTAATATATCAACCATTTTCACATTTTTGTAAAATCAAATTCTAGAGCAATAAAATATAAATAGAAAAGAAAAATAGAAAAAGAAAATTAAACAAAATACCTATACTACGCTATGGGCAAAACCCCACCTAGGCCCAACCCACCCAAGCCCAATCCCACTCTCTTCCTCACGCACTGCTCACGGCCATGGCGTGGAGGCCGTCCCGCGGCCGAGCCATGCCATGTCGTCGTGGCGCCTATCCTACCATCGCCGGAGGGCATAAAGCCCTAGCGCCCTCCCCCCTTGGAAACCCTAGATCGGGCGCGACATTCCCCCCCTCTGCTGCGCCATTGCTCCCTGTCCCCGAACTGCGCGTCGCCGTGGCCAACGGCCACGCCAGGCCGCTCCGTCGTGTCCCCCAGCTCCGCCGCGACCCACTGAGTCATCCTCGCCCCGAGCCCAAGTCGTCGGCCACTGCCTTGCCTGAATTCGACCGATTCCTCCGCCACGGCTGCCATCTCGCCGCCGAAAAATTTGTCGCCGTCGACCCCTCCCTAAGCCCGCTGCCTCCTCGACGTGCTTCCCTGTGAGCCCTGCTCCCTTTTCCCCCATCCCGCGCTAGATGTAGTGCACTAGAACGGCCGCCCGTTGTAGCCTGCTCCGGCCACCACCGCGGGCTTAACTCTGGCGAGCACCGCCCGCGCCAGCCCACGCTACTTGTCCCAGTAGATGCGCAAATCGAATCCCAGCCGTTTGGTTCCCTCTGTCGTGCCCACGGTCGCCGGAGTGCAACTCCGATGGGCCGTCGCCGTGTTTCTGCTCGCCGGCGCGCTCCTGTGCCGTGCCGTGCGTGTGGCCAGCTGGGCCACTTCCATGTGGGGTCGGCCCGGTTAATTAACCCCCTATTAGATTAAAATAACTGTTAGAGTAAATATGACCCTATAACACATGGGCCCCACTACCTGCTTAAGTTAATTAAAATTGATTAATAGTTAATCTTTGTATGACATGTAGGCCCCACTGGATATCAGATTTAAATAAACCATTTTTATTAGTGCTATGTATGACATGTGGGACCCACTGGTCAGTAGGTCCCACTTGTCAGGTTTGACTAGGTCAATATCACTGTTCTGGATAATGTTTATTCAATTAATAAAAGAAAATAGAAAATGATTTAAAATTGATTTAAACTTAATAAATTAATATCTTTTAAACCGTAAATCGGATGAAAATAAATTATATATCAAAATTGCTCAGAAAAATACAACGAATACGAATACGATATCCGTCTGTCAACCACACCCCTCTAACACAATGGACATCGACATTCCCCCCTCCGGGCCGTATGCCCGATAATTGCCCGATACCATTAAAGTATCCAGATGAATTTATTCTGAACACGAAAGTTGTTCAGAATGGATCAACTAACACGGATACACCCTCCGTATGTTTGTCCAATGTCCACGACACCTTCGGCATGGTACCTCCCCCCTCCGGACACCCTATCCGGTAATCACCCGGAGCTGGCAGTTCATCCACGGATGAATTCCCGCTCCGAGCATATTGCATCGTACTACGTTAGAGCACTGATAACATTTCATATGTCATGTCATGTATCTGTTTGCATATGTTTGCTTTATATTTACTATTTCTCCCCCCTTTATTCTCCGGTAGACCCCTCTGCTGTCGCCGACTACACCGCTGCTGGGTACGACTACTACGTCGACGACCCTGCCTCTACAGCCGAACTTCCAGGCAAGCAGAGCCATTCACTTCCCCAGATATCGCCTATCTTTCGGTACATTTCTTGCACTAGGCATTATCACTGCTGCTGCTACGTTACATTCCTATTCATTGCATAGCCTGTCATTGTAGCCCCTTGATGTACCTTCCTTTAATCCTATGCTGCCTATTATTACTTATGCATTATTCAGCAGTAAACCCTGCGCATTGTTATCTAGGTTTATAATAGCGGGTCGTGATCACTCTGGGAGTGACCGTGGAAATGATATATTACAACTGCAACAGGTACGGATCAATGCAGACGCCCTAGGGAACCTGCAACGGCGAGACTCTGCCGAGTCGCTTCGAGTTTGACTTACGCGTGGACGAACTCGTATTTCACTCTCGTCGGCTCAGTAGCGTAGCATCACCGGGATGATACGAGGTTTACCTCTTTAGTTCATTCCGCTGGTGTCTCAGCACCACCGAGGTGATACGAGAATATTCCTCTTTAGTTCATTCCGCTGATGTCTCTGTCGAGCCATCTCAAGTGTACCATCGAGGGTGATTCCTCCTGGTTTCACTTGATGGTAGGCACTCGAATCAACTGGTGTCCTTACAGGTAAGGAGTCGGGTGACCCAACGGTGCACGTGCAAGGTATCTTAGCGGAACGACAGGTCAGGTGTATTCCACCGGTGTGCGGCGGGCCTGGTACTGTTCGTGATCGAGAGGTATCCTGTTATTCAAAAGTTGAGCTCTTTGGAGCACACGCGAGACAAGGTAAGGACACGGTTCACCTTGTTGGTATCCGCACGAGTTGGTGGGACGACAGGGCAGGCGGCCACTGGCTCTGGTAATGGGGGTGGACCTGACTGCTGTCGTTGTCCGCGATTCACCTAAATAAGGACGACGATAACGGTTGTTCCGACAGAAAATTAATAAAATGCTTAATGGGTTCGACGGATGACTTGAGTGGCTATATGCCTATATGCACTGCCTCCACGTGGGATTACGGTGTGGGCCCTCTGCGTTGTAGCCTCGTTCGAGGGCTCTTTAGACGTCAGCTTTACCTCAGGCTGATTGCCGGGCTTGGACCGCTTACTCTGGTACTGGGAAGTGGGTCTGCTTCACCGGCCAGCCACGTACCGTGCAGGAGTACAAAGGACAGGGGTCCAAAGTTCCTTTGTACTTAGGATTTAGACCCGCGGATGGCCTCGCTGTTGAGCTTGAAGGATGGACTTCGGCGTATCGAATAGCCTCGGTGGGGCATTCCCTAACAAGGTGTACGCCACCTGATACGGTGAGGATAGTTCTCTCACTCCTCGTTGGTCACCCCAAGTGGAAGGTGAGATGTAGCGTAGCAGCAAATTTCCCTCGGTAAAGATACCAAGGTTATCGAACCAGTAGGACTCCAAGAGATACAACAAGGTGTCAACGGCGCAGAAATTGTTGCCGGATGGAGACGAGGTTGACGTGGACCTGCACACAACAACAAATAACTTTGCTCCCAATGAGTACAGAGGAGTTGTCAATTCCTCCGGCCTTGCTGTTTACAAAGGATCAACGCAAGAGATAATAATAGTGGCAACTGAAAGTAAACTAAGGATATAAACAGTGATGTGAAGATGGACCGGAGTCCCGTGATTTTCACTAGTGATGTCTCTCTCCCAAAAGACGATAAAAGTGCTAGCGAGGTAAACAAATCACAGCTGGGCAATTGACAGAATTATGAAGGCACCGCAATGCTAACTATGCTGCAAAGAAAGGAAGGGCTCAAAAGCAATGGGCAGTATGCCAAGGTAAGTAGACCGAAATCCAACTGCATCTACTACGAATCATCCACCTTGAGATATCTATCCAGAACATCTCGCTGGTATTAAGTTGCGAATCCCACCCAAATTGTAAACTCAAAGCAACAGACAACTGCATTAAAAGAACTTTGCGTAAAGTAAACAATTCTTGCACCCGCGGATAAAAGCACCGTTGTTTCATCCCTGGTGGCAACAACACATCCCCTAGTCTCATGTTTCTGTCACTCAAGCTAGACATCAAGGGGCTGAACCCACAATCAAGCATAACGCTCCCTCTTGGAGTTGCAACAAACTACTTGGCCAAAGTAAAATACCGCAACGGAGACCATGCAAGAATTTACTCAAGAACAAAATATAAAAGAGAAGAACCAAATATATTACTCATCACAATCTAAACATAGTCTCATAATCCATCAGATCCCAGCAAACTCAACATAGCAACAACAGAAATTACAAAAGTGCCTCGATCATGTGAGGCAGCTCACGAGGTCTCGAAAGTGGAAGCACAAAGAGGGGAGAGAAGTACATCACATAGCTACTGGTCACGGACCCATGGTCCAAGGGGGACTACTCACGGTACATCCGGGAGGCGTCCATGGCAATGGATGGTCTCCTGGAGGGGGTTCCTCCTCCCGGCAAGGTGCCGGGGAAGCTTCTCCAGGCAGCCCCGATCTAGAAACGGCGGCGGCGGTACAGAGGCGAGTTCGCGGAAAAGAGATCGATCTTAGGGGTTTCCACCCCGAGGGCTAAATATAGGCGGAGGGGGGGTGTCGAGGGGACCCACATGGCAGCCAGGAGGCCCCCTGGCGCGGCCTAGGGTGGGGCCGCGCCAGGGACCCTTCTTGAGTCCCTGTGGTGGCCCCCCCTCCGCTACCTTGGTGATTCCGGAAGCTTCCGGGTCGCTGATTTTTTATCTGATTTTTCCGGATTTTTTGGAGCACTTTTAATGGCCGGAAAACCTGAAATACAAAACAGCAGAAAACAACAACTGGCAGCTGGGTGCACTGGGTTAATAGATTAGTCCAAATATGCTCAAAAGTGTATGAAAGTTCAAGCAAATCATGGCAAAGTCACACAAAACATGCATGGAGCAAGCAGAAATTATAGATACGTTTGGGACGTATCACCACCCTGGAGATCCGAGCGTGTAGGGTAACAGTAGTGCAGCCCCTGCAGGGATGATAATCTATTCGGATAGCCGTGTCCACGGTAACAAGACACTTTATGCTGAAGCCAGATCCTACTACTACAAACTACTACTATTAAACTGTTGGTTCCGGTTTCTCTTCCTCGCAGGGAAGTCGAGGAGGG
This sequence comes from Bromus sterilis, assembly GCA_950022295.1. NCBI lineage: Eukaryota > Viridiplantae > Streptophyta > Magnoliopsida > Poales > Poaceae > Bromus > Bromus sterilis. Next base: position 285,653,636 of record OX465597.1, read on the forward strand.
GATCTCGGAGGCATATATAATTGTTATATAATACAACTTACGACTATACAGTGCTGCATTGTTATTACATTCATGCTTTTGAACTATTGGCTATTCTCTTCTCGTGCTGCAAGACTCGTCGGAAGATGCTAGTCTTCGATAGGCCTAGCTTCTCATCCTTATTCTGACTTTCTACCTTGTAATCCACTATATACAGCCTCCCCTTTCCATTTGATACAAATGCATAAATGCTTAGTAGCGGACGTAAGACTCGCGGGTATGCTAGATACTCACCTTTGCTTTATTTCCCCCTTTTTGTTTTGCCTGATCGGCTGCTGCAGTCGACGTTGGAGCCTTGGAGTCTAGGAGCAGGAGATCCCCGATGCCGACCACCGCAACTTGAAGATCCCAGATGCCCTCTACGACATGGAGATCCCCGACGACCAGGAGTAGTTTGGAGGTACCCAGGCAGGAGGCCTCGCCTTTTCGATCGTTGTTGTTTATGTGCTAGCCTTATTAAGGCAAACTTGTGCCTTGTGTCTGTACTCAGATACTATTGCTTACGCTAACTTTGTGCTCTTGAGCTGTTGTATTCGAGCCCTCGTGGCCCCTGGCTTGTATTATACAACTTGTATTATTTTATTTGTAGAGTTTTGTTGTGATATCTCATCGTGAGTCCCTGATCTCGATCGTGTACCTTGCGTGTATGATTACTGTACACGACTCGATTTTGGGGGCGTCACAGGTTGCGGCTCCATCTTCCTACGACGGGGATCAAGAATCAAGCGCACCAAAAGTGGGAGTGGTCCGGCGACACAATCGAGGAGGACGGTGGAACAAATATGGAGGAAAGAAAGATATGACAACGAGGTGCGGGATGGAGTAGCAGGAAGGATGTAAGGCCCGATATGCGGTACTGTTCCAGATCTAGATGTTTCCATCCAGATCCGGGGACGAAGCACATATCGGTCCCACCGCGACATATGACGAAGTCATATGCCCCGGATTTCCAACATGATATCACAACATTACAGATACAAGGATACAACATCTCATACAAGCGGCATGCAACTGCCTTAATACAATACAACAGCGGAAGATACATGTCTGAGTACAGACTACAATCAAATGCCTACTGGCAAAGAGAAAAACATCGATCCCATAACCACACGGGTCCAGGCCCTCCGCCGGGATCCGCCTAACTAGTCGTCGTCGAGTCTCCACGTGAAACGTCGATCACCATACCTGTTGTCGATCAAGAACCCTGAAAAGAGTTTGGGGGTAGTATCATGAGTACAGAAGTACTCAACATCCAACTGTAGTGGTCAACTGACCCAGCAAGGACTTCACCACTCGTCATTCTAGGACAACTAGTAGTTTACGGTAAGGATGGAGTAAGTGGTGAGGTTGCTGCCGCACTAGCATTTATGAAGTGGCTAACGATCTAGAGAGTAAGATAAGAAGCCAAGCATTTGATGAGGAATCGCCTCCAACAAGTCTTGCTATCCACTACTTACGCAATCATAACACCTATCCTATCCTTGTCCTCCTCTTCGCATCCCGACGAAGAAGAAGCAGTCAAGGCACACACACCCGTTGATCAAGTTACATTAAGATTATCTCAGTTGTTGTTGTCTATGAACAAGGAGTAGGTCTCAAGTCGTCCATAACCGTGGACACGGCTTCTCGAAAAGATTTAACCTTGAAGGGGTGTACCAACTGCCCATTACAAGGCTCCGCACGCACGCCCATCTCTCTCAGTTTCTACCCATCACAGGCAGCCATTTTATGATTTAGTCCCGAGAGATCCGGAACGACAGGTCCCTCTAACTAACAACGCACAAATCCGGGTGGCCCCCGGTGAGTCGACATCCAAATCAAAAGCCGGCCGCGCTCTCGAATCGGCCTCTACCGTCTGGACGAGGTCGGGTTAGTTGCCCAAACAGATGTGGACAACCCCCTAGCTCCCTGGGGTGGACCAACAAGAGAAACCATGTCTCCGCTGGCCCAAGTTGTTTAAAATCTGCCGGCCGCAGACAGTCACACACACGTTTCAAATGGTAAATCAGCTCGGGCCACCGCTAGAAATGTTTGAAGCTAGGTAGGTAAGAAGAAGGGACCCCATAAAATCCCACACGCGGTTAGGCATGCTCAGTCTTAAAACCAATACCCGGAACTCGGATCCTAGGTGACTCAAATGGAACAAAGCGTCGGGGCGGGATAGCCTAGACCTCCCATTCTTCGTCGAATAGAGTCAACATTTATAATAATCATATCATCCATAACAATATAATAATGTGATATCCCAAACCAAGGAGTAACAGGAGGTAACATCGTAGCATCCTAAGCATGCATACTAAGCAGGGGCTGAGCAACGAGCAATAGTAACATAGCAGTACAAGGTTTGCTAGGAGGGGACATGGCTGTACGGGTTTGAAAGAGGCTTTAAACATGTGGTAGGATCAAACATCGAACCTATCCTAGACTAGCATGCAAACCGCTGGTTGAAATAGAATGGATCATAAATAATGTATAGTCCTTGCCTGTTGATAAGTCGGGTTCCGAAGGTGTAGTTGATCGCAAGCTCGCATCGTCTCCGAAGATACCCGCGGTAGCACACAAGAAGGAAACACTGGAAAGCAATCAACGAGCAAACATCTATTACTACGAATCAAACACGAGCAAGCATCAACAAGAAGGCAACGCGAGACATCGCACCTACCGTCGAGAGCGGTTACTAACAGGTTAAGTGGAGTACTCGTCACACACGACGATACCGCACATTTAGAAAAGTTCAAGTTGTTTAGCTACACAAGGTGAGCAACAAAGGTTGTTAACATGGCATCTCACTCAAGCATGGCATAGCACACAACATATCAAGAGGTGAAGCATAAAGGAAACTATATATGCTAGTCAATTTAAGCGAGGCACAACCTAAACATGGCATAACACTAAGTGCCCCACGACAATTAAATGATTTAGTACTGTTCTGTGCTAAACCAAATTTTAAGTTGGTTAACAACAGCAAACAATAGCATAAACACAAAGTACGCGAAAAACTAATCAAGTTACATATAAAGAACACACCAAACGGAGTTACGGTTAAAAAGATACAAGCAAAACAAATTACAGGCACAATCTGCCAACATCACGAAGCACACTTTAGAGCAATGCATAAACAATATAATGAATGCAAACATACTCACAAATGATATACAATTAAAGTATACATGATGCTTAACAATATGCAATTGGAATCACTCTATTCCGATAAACGGTTGCGACGCAACCGTCACCCGAAGTTGCAACAAATTAACAGTTTCAGCAACAGAAGCACATTAACATCAGGGTCACCACTTTGGAGCAAGAATTAATATAGCTAAAGCACCCAAACATGACAAGTTAAAGCATGGGAATGAAGTACACATGATGCTTAACACATAGGAAAAAGAATCAATGCAATAGGCGTCATGGATTAGTCACAATCATCATGCAAAGTTGCAATAAAATAATAACAGCAGCACTTAACAGAATTTAGCAACAGATAAAAGTCTGGTGCCTACTTCAACACAGATTTGCACCATCAATATGACCTCAAAATAAATAACTTCCTAAAGATGAACTCTAGAGCACACAAAGCACAACCAAACAAAAAAAGATTCACTTCATTTGGACCTACGAGTCAATGGGAATTAACGTTGCAAAAATGAATCAGCAGCACAAAATCTCCAGACTTAGCAGAATTTCGTACAAGGAAAAAAATACAAAGACTGAAAAAAAAGGGGGGCCTCACCCCACATGGGCTCGGCCCAACTAGCCTGGGGCGGATCTGGCCTGGCAGGCCTGCGGCTGGCTGGGCCGTGGTGGGCGCGCCGGCCCACCTGGCTGGATTGAGCAGGGGCGCTGGATCGGGATCCCTCGATCCCGACCGCGACGGTGGCGGCGGCGCCCGCCGGCGAGTGGCGGCGCGGCGAGACGAGGCCGGAATGGGGTGCTAGGGCGGCCGAGGGCGGCGCTAGGCGGCGGAGAACGGCAGCGCGGGCGCGAGGTCGTCGGGCTCGAGCTCCCCGGTGCGGCAAGGACGAGGCGGCGACGAGCTCCTCGGGTCGGCTGCCCATGGCGGCGTCCATGGTGGCTGCTCCGGCTCGGTGCTCCTGCGAGGAGGGAGACAGAGGAGGGTGAGAGGGAGAGGGAGGAGAGGAGAAGGGAGAGAGGAAGAAGAGAGGCGTGGGAGGAGAGGGTCAGCGGGGCGAGGCGTGCGGCGGCCGGCCGGAAGCTCGACGGCGGCGGCGGCTACGCATCCACGGGCAGGAGGTTGGTGGAGCTCCCGGGCGCATCTGGGCCGTTGGATCGGCCGATCCGACGGTCCAGATCGCAGGGAAGGCTAGGACTGCAAAAATGGGGTATTTTTGGGGCAAAGTGGAGGGGGTGGCTGCAATTTTGGCCTAGGGAAACCCTAGAAAGAGGTGGGAGTGTGGTGGTCTTTATATAGCCCAGGTGGCTGGCAGTTTGCAAAAACATCCTCGGTTTTTCTCCCGCACACGCGGTGCTCACGTTTCTGACCGCCGGGGGTCCGCAGGATCTCCGATTTGGGTAAAACTTCGAACTACGCGATCAACGCGTCGAGCTGGCGGCGTTCACCTCGCGCGGGAACCGTTCCGAGAACACTTTCCGGCGCGCTATAAAAATATCCCGTTTAATTGGGGTATTTTCGTTCCGTTGGCTGCGGCTGGTCTCGTGCGGTTTTCGCGACGGTGATCGGGTGAAACCCGGTGTCGCAAAGGTCGAGTGTCAGGTTAGCAAGGGCCGGTCTCCGTCCGATACGAGATAAGAGGGGTAAAATAATCGCCGATCGATAAATCGGGGATGCAAACACCGCAAACAAATCAGACAATCAAACAATTCACATCGAAAACAATTTTTTTAATTTTTGTGAAATCTGGGTTGTTACAAAGGACTCACTAATGTACGTAGCATTTTGAATTTTGAACAGACATTGGCAATGATGATGTACGGGGGAGAAGGATTGGTGGAGATGGTGATACACGAGGGATGAGGGATTGGCGGTAGCGGATCACTGGATTAGTCGAGGCCATGAGCATAGATGAGAAAGATCTTTTTTTAAGAGAGAGAGAGATGAGAAGGATCTCGATAGAAAGGGGATGGCTTCTTCTTTTTCTATTAAAAGGAATGACGCATGGGTGCTTGACCAGCTATTGCCTCGTACCTAGCAATTGGATGGCTCATTTGTCAGTGTGGAGAAAGCAAGTGAGGAGGTTGGGCACTCGAAGTGAATGAACGACCATCAACTGAAAACTTTAGAAGTAGGATTTTTTTGCCATATTTCACACAGTATAATGTTCTACATATAAGAATCGTCATGTCCAATGAATAAGAATTGTCATATTATGAATAAGAAATGCTATGCCCTACGAATAAGAATTGCCATGTCCTATAAAACATAAGAATTGTCATGTTCAAATAAAATAAGAAATTTCTATGGATGTTTAGGAAAAAATACTTTGAATTTGAAATGTGCAATTTCTTCAAGTGAAAAAGATCCATCGCAATCTATATATAAAAAAATCTATTAAAAAAAAGGAAAAATTGCCATGGGGTGTGAAAACATATCGCACCATTTATAACCATGGCAAAATTATCATGTTCTACTCACAATTTCCATATTTCATATAATATATATCCCACACGTAATAATTGACATGGCATATGAGTAGTAATTATCATGTCCCATACAGTATCATGTCCCACATATATGTTTTACCATGTCCTACAAATAATAATTGTCATGTCCTACAAATAAGAATTGACACGTCCTACAAATAAAAATTAACATATCTTACAAAATAAATTTTTCCATGAAGGTGTACCATTGTAGATAGGATTTTTCACAGTATATAAAAAATAAAAATGATATGACAACCGACAACCTCTCCACCCCGATCCACATCCCAATTGCCCCTCCGTCGCGCGTCGAGATGCATCGGAGAATCCCCTTGACGCATTCGTATCTCAGGAGCACATCATGCCGCACATCACCCTTCACTCATCACCACGGGATATCCTCTCGGGGTCCACGTGCCGTTGCCACATCTCTCCGGGATTCTCGCCGATGAGTGAAAAGTAGTTGAAATATAATGAAAGGTTTAAATCTAGAAGACCTGCCGATCTTTTCACCTGGTTTTTTCCAACCCTCGTCCCATCGTCCTCATCCTTTCGCGTCTCTTGTCGCCGCCTCGTCTAGGGTTCCTACCCAGTGCCGATGCGGCCTCTCACCGCCTTTCCTCGATTCCTCTCCTTTCACGCCCTGGCCTCCAACTCCTTAGCCGCCGCTCATCTCTCCTTATTCCGCAAGAGGAGTACAGGAAGGAGCAGCACGACGGATCCGAGGAGCCGAAGCAGCGCGTCAGCGTAAGAAAAGAGAGAGCCCGAGTTGTCTCGTTCCCTGCCTGCGCTCCCCTGTCTCGCTCCCTCGTTCCCAATTCCTAACCCTAAATCGTGGCGGCAGGCGGCGGTGAGGATGGGCATGGCGGCGACGGATGCCGGTCATCCTTCCCGGCGGCGGAGATGACCTGATTCCCGCACCCCCCCCCCCCCCCCCCCCCCACAAATGGGAAATAGCTTTCCCGAATCCCCAGTCCCTTTGGCAGCGGAAAGCGGCGAGCACAACGGCGCTGCTGCCGGTGGAAGGCGACGAGCATGGGAACTGGAGCTATATTCCTGCTGAATATTTGTGATGGCCATTGAAACTGGAGTTGTGTTCCTGTATATGTATGCATGCAAAATAGTGAGAGAGGTGTGAAACCGATGTAGAACTTGAAGATTTAATCCTTTGTTCTGTGTTGATCAGCGCATCTTTAGCCAATTGAATGTTTATGTATGTATGTTTAAAATCAGATTTCCCTAATTTTATTGTCCCAATTTTAATGTATTTTAAGCCTTATACGGGTGGGGGCCGACTGCGACATCTGGCGCCGCTTCGGCAGAGGGCGCGGTTGTGACTGAGGGAGGTAGCTTGGCTAGGGAAGAGGATCAAGGTGTGGATACACTCGATTTCGTCTCCGGCTGAATGCTCGGCCTACGGCGTGGCTGCAGGACCAGGCCACGGCATGGCTGGGTCTTCGGCCTCGGCTACACATGGACTTGTCCAAAAGGGTAAGTTTCACCCATATCTGATCTCAATGCAACAATAGTATTAGGATTATGTATATTATACACAAGTTTGTCTAGCAATGCTCACGCGCATGCATAGGTTTGTCTTTAATTTATATGATGGGTCCAAACTTTATTTTTTTACTGAAAATCTAGAAATGATATCAAATGTAAGATTTTGGTTGAATCAATCATAGATTATCCATCATTATTAGGTACACTTTGAGAAGAACACATTCATTTTGTACGCCAACTTAATACTGAATAGTAGTTCCAAGCAAGGAGTAGTGCTAAGAAAGCAGTAGAATGTATCTTTTATTTCAGAAAAATAGTTGAGTATGAAGCTGCAAAGGTGATGTTGGTGCTAAGCCACCGTTTATATTTTCTCCGCATCTGAGTTTACATTAGGCTGCAGGCTAGGTAATAGAAATATATTTTTGTTCCTTTATGCCTCAGTTTCCTTCATGCCATAATGTGGTAGCTTATTTATTTTTAGTTGTAGTTGTGATTGCACAATAATTCATTCATTCCCTGAGTGACCTCAGATGCATGTAGTTTCAACTTTCAAGTTGAGTTCTGTTATTCATCTCTCATAAAAATTATGCTTTTCTATAGAAAGAACATTCATTCCCTGAGTGACCTGCAGCTGCATCTGCGCGCGCGAACGGGGCCGGTAGTCCACCTCCTGCAGCTGCTCGCTCACTGTGTCATGTGCAACCGACCCGACGACAGGACCCTCTGCGCGCTGGATGTCCTGCAGTTTCTCTCCTACCGCCATGGCCATCTCGGCAACATCCAAAGGTCCATCTTTTCCTTTGGTTCCACTCCTATCCAATCTACTCCTGTCTTCTTTGTACTCACCGAAACGATTTCTTCCGATTTAGCAGGGAGGCCTTTCGTGCTGCTCGCCAACGAACTGTTGTTGCTGCTCTTCATGTCCTGCCTCTGAGAGGACGTGCATCACCATCAACTAATGTCTGGATCAAGGTATCCAACCCTGATGTACTTTTCGTGTGTATGATCTTGCCAAATTATATGAATTTGACTTTACACAAGGGAGAGTATATTTGAATTGCACTATTGTTAGTATTAATGCCAATCTAGGCAGCAAACAAATTTACTCTTCCATTTATCTTACAAAGTGAACAATGTGCATGCTGAGCGAGGTACAAGTTATTTGTACCATGAGCCTGTAGATACTCATGTGGTCTATACGATACATCAGTCTAAATTACAACTCTTCTCAGTTAATTAACTTCCAAGTTATTCAAGTAAAGAAAGTCAAGTTATACTGTGCATAAGAGTACTCTGTTCTTCAGTGCTTGAACAAAAAAATTTAAAGATGAATTGGTTGAATCAATCATAGATTATCCATCAGTATTCAGTACACTTTGAGAAGAACACATTCATTTTGTACGCCATTTTATTACTGAATAGTAGTGCCAAACAAGGAATAGTGCTAAGAAACTGTAGAATGTACTCCCTCCGTCCCATAATATAGTAACGTTTCTTGAGCTCTAGCTCAAGAAACGTTACTATATTATGGGACGGAGGGAGTATCTTTTATTGCAGAAAATAGTCGAGTATGAGGCTGCAAAGGTGATGTTGGTGCTAAACCACCGTTTATATTTTCTCCGCGTCTGAGTTTACATTATGCTGCAGGCCAGGCAATAGAAATATTTTTTTTGTTCCTTTATGCCTCAGTTTCCTTCATGCCATAATGTGGTAGCTTATTTTTTTAGTAGCAGTTGTGATTACACAATAATTCATTCATTCCCTGAGTGACCTCAGATGCATGTAGTTTCAACTTTCAGGTTGAGTTTTGTTATTCATATCTCATAAAAATTATGTTTTGCTATAGAAAGACCATGCATTCCCTGAGTGACCTGCAGCTGCATCTGCGCGCGCGAACGGGGTCGGTAGTCCACCTCCTGCAGCTGCTCGCACACGGCGTCGTGTGCGACCGACCCGACGACCAGCCTCTGCGCGCTGGATGTCCTGCAGATTCTCTCCCACCGCCATGTCCACCTCGGCAACATCCAAAGGTCCATCTTTTCCTCTGGTTCCACTCCTATCCAATCTACTCCTATCTTCTTTGTACTCACCGAAACGATTTCTTCCGATTTGGCAGGGAGGCCTCTCGTGCTGCTCGCCAACGAACTGTTGTTGCTTCTCTTCACGTCATGCCTTTTCTAGGACGGGCATCACCATCAGCTAATGCCTGGATCAAGGTATTCAACCCCGCTGTACTTTTCGTGTGTATAATCTTGCCAATTCTATGAATTTGACTTTACACAAGGGCGAGTGTATTTGAAATAGACTATTGTTACTATTTATGCCAATCTAGGCAGCAAACGTATTTACTCTTCCCTTTATCTTACAAAGTGAACAATGGCCATGCTGAGCGAGGTAGAAGTTATTTGTACCATGAGCATGTAGATACTCCTGTGGTCTATTTGAAGCTGAGGTGTTGTTTCTGACTAAGTATTCCTATTGGTTGCATGGGTACCATTTCGTGTGGTGCTGATGGACCTGGGAGAGACCGTGTTGGCACCTGGGCTCACCTTTGTGTGGTGTTGCTGATCTGGGCGAGAACCTGATGGCGCTGCTGATTGATTGTTAGAGGAGCAGCTTGGCGAGATCTTTTGTTGATGGCACGTGGGCTAGGCGATCTGGGCGAGGGTGGGGAGGAACTGCACGACGAGATCTGGGCCAGGGTGAGGTGATGGACGCTTGGGCTAGGAGGTGATGGGCGAGGCGAGGAGGAAGACGATTTGTAAAGAGGAGGGAGGGGTAGAAACGACTTTACCTATTTTCACCTGATCGGAGCGAAACCTTAAACGTCATATATTGCGGAATGGAGGGAGTACTTAATACTAGAAGTTCATTAACGCTTGCAATTTTTCTGTATTTTAATATATATATAGTTTGTTTTATATCCAGATATACTTGAGATGTTTATGGGTGAAACTGGAACTATTAATATAAGCTTTGCCTTTTATTACTCGATCATACTCCTTGCAGTGAACTATACTTGATCATTGTGATGAATTAATCATCTTCCCCTGGACTATTTCTGGTATACAAAATCACGAGCCTGGATACAGAATGACAAATTCATAGAGAGCTTAGGCGACTGCTACTTTTTGTTTAAAACTTTCTCTTGAAATCTCGTCGCATGGTCCATATATATTTCGTTTACATTCTAAAACATTTTCCTAAACCCTTCACCCCCACTGAGGAATACGTTGTTGTGAAGCCTGAGGCAAATTTGATTGCGCATTTGTTCACATTATTAGTGTGGGTTGCAGGGATATTGTGATCGTCACACGTCCTTGATTTCCTATATTCATGTTTGCCCTCACGTGTATCATTCTTGTAGGAAACATCGATAGTTCGGTAATAATTCTTTCAAGTTGGAATAAATGCACACATAAGGAGGTACTTCGAGCCGATGGCATATATGATGACTGGACAAAGAAGTAGTGAAGGAAGATGAAGACCATCATCAAACTTTACCTATTTATGTTTCGGGTGGGGCTTACATGTGATGAAACAGACATGATGATCATCGAGAATGGAGCGTAGTGGGAAGAAGACATCGGAGTTTGTGTACAAAAATTAAAATCTGGCAAGAAATACCAATTGGTTCAATACTTGGTTCGCAAACTCCACTATGATTTTGTACATAAATTATATGGGATCCAATATGCACTTAGATTATTTTTCAAATGTCATTGTGGCTAAAATTATATTTGGTGGGCAAGCATGTACTGATGAAACTATCTTTAGTTTCTATATATTGTCATTAGATTTCAATAAGAGTTTGTGCATATCTTATTTTCATTTTCCAAAACCAGTATATTTTTGCTACACTTGCTTTGACCAGAGAATGGTAATAAGTCCAGCTCAAGAAAGAGTCATTTGAGAAGCATGTGCCTAAATATGAGCGATATCAATCCATAAAAATAACAAATGACAAGCATAATAAAAATAATCATTCTCTTTTGTTTTTAAAATGAATACAAATATTTCATTAGATGGTAAGGCTTGATCAATGAAGAACACCTAAATGAGGATTTCTTCGTGGATTTCAATTATTACTGGCTATAATTTTGTATACATATGAAATTTAATATGCATTATATTCATATATAACTTCAAAAAATATATTTTTAAAGCCCGTCGCAACGCACGGGCACTCTACTAGTGTAAATAACATGATAACTTTTGATTCGAAAACAAAAGTTGTCGATATGATATCTAGTTTTGAAGATGTCGTCGCGATGAATTTAATGATACGAATAGAATTTTAATCAAAAATTTTATTTAAAAGATAAAACATTTAAAATTTTAAGAAACGTAAACATAAAATGGCGTCCGGGCCAACAGCCTTCGTCCCAAACCCCGTGAGACACTTATCATTTTTGTAGAAAAAAAATCTTCAAATAGTTTGCTTAGCTTTCGGTATGCAGTTGGTCTCAGCGTCAATTTTGGTGCAACGTGTGATCTAATCTAAATAGAAATGATCAGAGGCAAAATATAGGGAGCAAATGATCAAAATCCCCCTCACCTCCCCTCGAAGCTTTGGCTTTCTCGTTCCCAACTGAGAGAACCTCTCGCCGCTTCTCCAACCACTTCTACCCCTGCTAGGGCTTGGCTCTGCTCCTCACGCAGCCATCCATGGCTACCACGCCGGCGCTCCACGACGCGCTGCTCGACTTTACTTCGCGGGAGAACTGGGACAAGTTCTTCGCCCTCCGCGGCGCAGGCGACAGCTTCGAGTGGTACGCGGAGTGGCCGCAAATCAAGGCCCCGCTCCTATCGCTCCTCCTTGGGGAAGAGGGGACGGAGATCCTCGTCCCGGGATGCGGGAGCTCGACGCTCTCGGAGCATCTGTACGACCTGGGGTTCCGCCGCATCACCAACGTCGACTTCTCCCGTGTCATCGTGGCCGACATGCTCCGCCGACACGCCCGTGTGCGCCCTGAGATGCGGTGGCGCGTCATGGACATGACCAACATGCAGGTACGGTCTCCTGCATCCATTAATTGCCGTTGCACCGTGCCAATTTAACTAGTATAAAAAATGCGAGGTTTGAACTCTGAACACTGATTGTGTTGGAGCTAGTATCAAAGTTTGCAACGCTCGGTTGGACCTGATGTTGTAATGGAATACGATATTAGCTACTGAATGGAGAACAGTCGAACAGATACACCTTCGTTTTCTGTTATGAACATCGGTACCATAACTAGAATTAGATTTCCTGCCCGTAGAATCGGTTGGTTTAGGTTCCATGGACGAGTACCTGTGTATTGTCAGTGCATAGTCTTGTAAGTTGTAACATATGTTGTCTCTCTGAGATAGCTTCCAAAAGATACTTAGGGCCAGTTCTTCTGGCGGCTTCTTCCAGAAGCTGCCATCCCCCCAGCTTTTCTGAGAAGCCGCCCCAAAAAGTTAGGGAGGCTTTCGAAATGGCCTAACTTTTTGGAAGCCTCCCTAACTTTTTGGGGTGGTTTCTCAGAGAAGCTGGGGGGAGGGCAGCTTCTGGGAGAAGCCGTCAAAAGAACTGGCCCTTATGGTTTTAGTTTGCAGTTTCTGCAACACTACGGAAATATTTACTCTGTTGAGATTCAGACTGACCTTGGTATTACATCCGCTGGGCAACATTTGTGATTCCTCTTAACATCTGCAGTGAACTAAAGTCACTAACGCCGTTTCCAATTATGCTTTTATTAAATTCCAATTGCTTTATGCTTCTCATTTCCCATGCCGCTTGCAAGGATTTTTGTCGGCTTCTATGCTTTATTTTTTTAGCAACCTGTAACAAACATTCTTGTGGAAACCGCCTGACATCCCAAATTGGCAGTTTCCAGATGGTTCATTTGATTTCTTACTTGATAAGGGAGGATTGGATGCTCTTATGGAGCCAGAGGTTGGCACAAAACTGGGGATGAAATACCTAGATGAGGTATTTAGGTTTTGAGTTCGTTTAAATTTACTCCCATTTACTTGCCGTAATCTAGTAGGATTGATGGAAATATTATTTTGTTCATGTCATGCCTGACTAAGCAAGCACCTTTTGCAGGCCAAGAGGGTTTTGAAGTCAGGGGGCAAATTTGTGTGCTTTACTCTAGCAGAATCCCATGTTTTAGGTGAACTTCAATCACTTACTGAGAACAGGATGTTTCGCAGTTGCCACCTTGTACCTTATCCATTTTTTTTCTTCTTTTAACTTGACATATGCATATGCATGATTTTGAATTTGACATGGTTCCATTTTGTCAGTTACACTTCTTTTAATGTGTTATTCTGTGAGTGACCATTGGGTTTTAAGCTCCGTTTAGTACAAATAAAAAGGTCATGAGATTTTGAAAATGCATTTACCAGCAAATTTATGATGTATTAGTAGTGTATGATGTATCTGCATCCAATATAGATACTTCTGCTATTGTCACTCAAATTTCAAGAAGTTCCATGAATTGTAAAATACCAAATACAAAAGAACAGATGGATTATTTTCTATGTAATCAACCAGTTAATATTGAAACTTTGTTTAGACATTTTTTTCTACTTTCTCTCTTGTAGCCCTACTTTTGTCTGAGTTCAGGTTTGGATGGGATATGACTATTCAAGCTATAGCTACTGAACCCTCTAGCAAGTCTTCCTTCCAGACCTTCATGGTGGTCATGGTAAAAGGGAAGATTGGTGTTGTACAAACAATAAAATCACTCGTGGACCAGTCTGCTGAATACTGTAACATGCAACAGGTACTGTTATGTTCTTCTGATATAAATAGTATGAAATATAAATAATTAAGCTCTTTTCAGTACTTACATTTTACTATGTTCTACGTTGGTCCTACAGGCAAATGCTGTAATTCAGGCTCTGCAAAATGAGAACAAAATCCGGGAGTCACACAGTTCTGGTGTTGATATACTTTACTCATTGCGAGATCTTCAGCTGGGTGCTATTGGAGATCTAAAGGTTATTGTCCCAGGACGAAGGAGGCAGTTAATTCTCGGTGAACAGGGAAGCTCACTGTATTGCTACAAAGCTGTTTTAATGGATGCCAAGAATCAAACTGAAACATTTATATACCACTGTGGAGTTTTTATTGTGCCTAAGGTCTGTTATATATTGTCAATTCGCACCTGTGCCTTTATAGTATTTTTAATTACTGTTACTGTTTAACTGAATCCCTTAGCCAATCATAGCCCCTATCTTGAAATGAACCTTCAAAACTGAGACACAGCAGAAGAAATGTAAACTTTCTTGATCAAGATTTATGTGGGTCTGTTTGCAGCTTTGGACTAACATTTTTTCTTACTGATTTAATCCTTCAATCTATGCATTTTATCCAATCTTACTGTCGATGTGATCTTAATTGATGTGTTAGTTTTATGTCCATATTCTTAATATTACCTGAGAACGTGCTATGGTGGCAAATAGTTGGCATGGTATACAGGTATACACGAAGTTGCCTCAAATTGGAGTCCACACGATACACAAAGTTGCCTCAAACTAGAGTTTACATGGACTATTAACATGTCGATGCCATACCATTCTATTTCCATCTACTGTCACTGTACATTCTGATTGCTCGAGATGAGAAATTGTCGTGCAAATATGTTAACAAACTCAAATTTCATTGTGGATGTGATGTGGATGCTGTAATCGTGTATTGGTCTTTAAATCCCAAGAGGAAGCTTAAAAGATAGAAGAAATGGGGACATGTAGCGAATGCTTCTTTGTGCAATGCGACAGAAGCTTAGGATTCTGGAAGAGTTACAGAGTGCATAACAATAATTGTGCAACTAATGATCGCAGCTATTTGTTGGAGCTACAGATGATAATGTATATGTTGTTTGATTTGAGGGACTGCCTTATCCTAGATGTGTTGGTCCGTCATCCAATTAACCCATGATTTCGGGGGTGGACCCATCCCCCATTTTTCTTTTATCCCTGTGCTTATGAGGGTCAAGTTGGTTGACATACTAACCCATTACATTTCTAAAACGAAGTATGTAGCTAGGTTTGATGAATGGTCCATTCCAGTCCCGTTCCTCAAACCAAACTAACTGATACTGATTTATAAAATTCTAGCTCTGTTACTTTTTGTAGGAATTGTTATCTTTCTAACATTTAGTGGCGTGGAAAACTTTGTGGATTTTGTGTGATCTTTAATGTTCATTCTTGATGTAAGTTTTATGATTTATCTCCTTACACGAGGAATCTTATTGTTTTAATTGACCTTAAGCAATGAGGAATCAGGACTGGGAGCAGATCACTTAGACAAACTTCACTTAGTGGATTGGCCTCACAATTATATCTTACTAACTCCTGCATTATTAGGATCTTATTCATGCCAACTTTTTTGTCATGTAATTGTGAATTAAGAATTTTCCATCTTTAATATTCTTCATTTGGTTGAAGTCCAGCAGTAGTCCACAAATGACGGAATATTCTTCATTCATGGACACCCAGCAACGCTTTGCTGAATATGTTTTAATTTCCTTATCAGCATTTCCTGCTTTATCTCTGTAATGAAACCTATAAATAATTAAATATGCTGGCATTGATCCTATTTCAATTAATTAAATTTATGTTACCCTAGTATATTTTTTAATATAGTTTATCCCTCATTCTCATAAAGTCTCTGATTTATGGCTGTCGCTGTTTTTCCACCGCAATAAAATGGAGGTTTTCTTTTGATCTGTGTGAGAGTGGCCTGTTGGTCAACTAATCTTAATAACTAGGCTCCGCTTAACCACAGTAGCTTTTTTTTGATTTTCACCGGATGTTTCAATATTGTACCTAACAAAATAGAAAAGTACTCAAATAGTTCATCACTTCCTCTGTCCATTTGTGATTGCTAACGAACATACCTTCTTTCAGGCACGAGCTCAGGAATGGTTATTTGCTTCAGAGGAAGGACAGTGGCTTGTTGTTGAAAGTGCAAAGGCTGCTCGTCTAATCATGGTATGAAGACCACGTGTTTATCTCCTTGATATCTAGCTTATGTTGCTTCATTTGCGCGGCTTATATTTGTGCTGTCCTAGGTATTCCTGGATAGCAGACATGCAAGTGCTGACATTGATGTTATCAAGGTGATGCTTCTCAGATTACATTATTGCGCGATTGCCAAAGGCTCCTATTTCTATATGTCAGGTCGTAATATAATATTTTTGCTATTCGCAGAAGGATTTATCTCCTCTTGTTATGGATCTAGAACCTGAATATCCTGAAGAGACAGACCCTATGCCGTATGTGTCAATGCTTTCTTTTTTAAATTACATCAGTATTTTCTACTACAAGTAGGTATTTATTGTATGCAGAAAATAATGAATACATCAAATAACCAAGCCAAGCTTTGCATTATGTATTTGGGTGAAAGAGTGTCCTGTCATTGGCCCGTAGAAAAAATGATTTTATTTTAATCATATTATGCTAATGCCAAATAAGTTTGATGTGTTTATTCTGCTCATTACCCTATTTAGGAAAGATATATCATCATTATTATCCCGTGCCTTTTTGCTTATTACAACCCACACCAATTGAATCCCTTAATTATTGGCACACCTTCTTCTTTTGCTCAACCGTGCGCATTCTAGCAACCATAGGTTAATTTATTTTTATATTTGTTACTGCTCACAAATAACATGGAGG
Source organism: Bromus sterilis (assembly GCA_950022295.1). Lineage (NCBI taxonomy): Eukaryota > Viridiplantae > Streptophyta > Magnoliopsida > Poales > Poaceae > Bromus > Bromus sterilis. Next base: position 285,670,454 of record OX465597.1, read on the forward strand.
AAATGATGTGGTTGTCCCTGTTATATGTTTTTTATTTTTTATCAAATATGTAACTCTCTGTAACTGGTTATATTATAGTTGTAGATGTACATTATGATGCAGTCTCTCAATTACATTCGCCTTTTTTCTGAACATTGATCTGCAATTCAGTAAAAGCTGCATTATCACTATGCAATATTATGTTTGCAAAGAGCTAGCCGATTGTTGTTACATTTGATAGTAATATGTGCAAGCAAACTTCTAAATTTGTGGTTCGTCTACAATTACTGCACTGCCACATGACATCAGAATATCCCATTGTGCATTGATTACTGCTCAACTTGTTACTTTTCTCATTAGGCTCTTTTCTAACTATTTATTGTAAAACCTTTCTCAATTAGATTTGTTCTAACTGTTTTTGTTACTTTGATTTTTGTTCTTGGGGTGTGGTGCATCAACACCTATGCAGGTTCATGATGGCTAGTGATGGTGTGAAGCAAAGAGATATTCTGCAGGAGGTATTGTTAGTGTCTAATTTTTTTCTACGTCAACATTACCAAATTAGCATAAGTTAGGTGGAAATGTCCATCTTGGACAGTTGACTCTCAGTTTTTTAACCTGACCATTTTGAATCCTAACACGGTTTTGAGGGTTGTGTCATTGCTGTGATGTATGACGTGGATGGTTTGGCCAAAGTGGTGCAAAGATGGCTGACAGTGTAGATTATTATCATGATTCCACTTTAATTTCATCCTAGAAACTAATTTAGAGTTCAGAGAAAGGAAAAACTGTAGGAACAATCGACGATCAATTTTATATAGGCCCAATCAGATTTTTTCCTTCAGAAATCAGCGGTTGGGGGGGGGGGATCTTATTCTGGGTTTTAAATAATTTTTTAGAAACCTTTAGTTACAAATCTATTTTTATTATAAATCTGGAAACTACACAGTTTCTTTTTGAAATAATCTAAACTCTAAAGTTTGTCATGTCTAGTTTGATTTTTTTGGAAGCTGAATAAATCATACAATAATCCATATTGTCGTATGTGCCACTTCCGCGAAACTGGCATACATTGGCATTTGAAGCTATTTGGTCTTGAGACTTGAAGATCTCAGATGCCTAGTTTTATAGTTAGGGTTCAACTCGGACATGTACCAATTACTAAATTTCCTGGTCTGAATTGGATTTGTTTCTCGATAAATTATTATTTTTACTAATGATTGTACTGTTCTAACATTCTCCCATCAAATTCATTACTGCTAGGTCATAACAGTCAAAACCACTTCAACTTATCCAACATATGTTGAGCTGCAGCCTTTTCCTTTATAGATTCACGGGCACATAGTGAATGTAGCATTATTACAATTGTCAAATAAATTGGTGCAATCACACAATACCATGTGGGGTTTAGACCTTTGAAGTTGAAGTATCTTACTTGAGCAAACCGTTCCAAGCTGTGAGCTGATTAGATATAATGTTTATCGTTTAACCAGAACTCCAGGACCAGTTTAGCTGTTTGTCATTCTAAAGCTTTTTAGTCCTAGTGTTATCATCTAACGTCTAGTTCTGAACGTCTTGGTCAGTTTTTGCTTGATAAGAACCTTTCACCTAGTGCCATGCAGTCGTGCACAGGATCAGTATTGTACCTCCATGCAGTCGTGCACCTTTTTTGCTTAAACCGGAAGAAAACCAGAACCAGTTGAACCGGTAGCATGTGCTAACATTTGGGAAAGATGATAAATAATTGTGGCCTTTAGGGATCGAACCTTAGGCGCTATGTAGCATGCCATCATCACTAATTTGACACAACAACCAACTCATCCATCCAAATTAGTTGTCAAGAGATAGAAACTTGGTATATTTAGCATATTCTTACATGTTTTTATGGCTTAAAAAACCAGCAAAATGAACTGGTAAACCGGTGGCCTGACCAGTAAAAACTTGAACCGGTGGCATCACCGGTTCGATTACCGGTCTGGTTTTTTAAACTATGGCTGTTATTGCATGGTAACTTTTATCAGAAACCTGTCAAAAAAAGTACTCTCAGAAACCAAGGTTTATGTTACCCTCTCCAAAACAAGTTGAACAGACTTGCTTCCTTCCAAGAAATGTATGTAGTGCTTGGTGTGTTGTTCAATTTTTTCCGGTGATGTTATCTAACTGATCTTCCTAGTGCACTGGATCGAGTCAACTATCTGAGAATGAGATTGTTATCACTTGGGTGGATTAATTTAACTGTCAGATATTTGTAAACTTGTGTAATTGTTTGGGAGGACCCATCTAATGAATTTTCTTGGAGTATATATCTTAAGAACCAGATGCTGGTTCCCTGGAAACATACATTAGTTTCCCTGTCTTGACTCTTCCTGCACTAAATCAGAAAGCTGTGTGGACATCATCTGTTTGTGGATGGCTTGATTCAGTTTGTGATCTGGAGTGAGTGTATCTGCCTCCTATGAAGGATCAACCTTATCGTCCTAGCTGGCTTTGGAGAGTTTGGCATGTATTGGATTCTGTATAGATAGGACCATAATAGTAAGGGAGGCAACTGGAACTGGACTAATATGTCTATATGCTTGTATTTGAATTTGTCAAAGCTGCATGATTCTATAATTTTCTGTAATGTCGGATCACACATATCCAATACTTCCTCGGCTGACCTCCTTGTGTGCATTTGAAGGTAACATCAGAAATAACAGGTCCTATGGTTGTGGAAGATGTTCTTTATGAAAATGCTGATGGGGACGCGCCTGAAAAAATGTTCCGACGACTTATTTTTAAAAGAAGTTCTGGCTTAGTGCAATCTGAAGCATTGTTAATCAGAGAATCACCAAGTGACGAGACGGACAGTAAGATCAAGAACTCATCTACATCATCAAAAAAGAAGAGCCACAAAAAGGGACTCACTGGTATATTTCTATTTGATGTTAACCTAGATGTCCAATGTTACTGCTATCGTGTGGTTGTTCGCTTTCCTTGTTGGCAGGAATAATCCATGAACTTGATGGATTTGGTTTGAGCTTATTTTTTCTGGCATAGGTAATTGCCCGTGCGTTGCAACGGAACATTTATATGCAATTTTATTGGTTTAAAATATTTTAATATACCAGGCGAAAAGCTATATTGGTGTAAGGTTGAGCGCTATTTAAATAAATGGAATGTAAAATGAGTGTAAGGAATGATTTTGGGCTGTTTAATTGCATGGTTGAAAGGAAAGAAAATTGGGTGGTTTAAATTGTGCTATAAAGAAAAGGAAAGTGATGAATGTGTGGTCGTACATAATGAATGACAATAATCCTGGGCGGTTTAATGCAATGATTCTTGATGGTTTAAAGAATGCTACAAAGGAAAGTGGTATTGTGTTGTGGATTGTTTAATTAGTATAAGACTGACTGGTGGGGCATACATGGTTGACGAAAACCTTGGCAAAACACGGAGAAGGGACCGTGAGGACGTTAGCCTTTTTTTAGATAGTAGAGAATTAGGCCTCTTCTCACCGTCATGTCTGTATTCCTGATAGTTTTGTTGCGGAATTTTCATTTTCTTAACATGTACAAGCATAGTTCAAAAAAGCGCTAGGCGCTAATTGTGTGTTTTGCCACCACCTTGCGCTTTTCTGACCAAAGCGCCCGCTTATGTGTAGATTAAGCGCAGTTAAGCGCTAGGCGTTTTGCTATCGCCTAGAGCTTAGGTGTGCTTTTTTTAAACTATGTGTACAATAGGTTTCTAATCAAAACACTTCTATTTGTTGATAACCTTTTTGTATTCTAAATACAGTTAATTTCTAGATTCATGAAGAGAGCATTTCATACATGGCATTATTCGGCTCCTGCGTGAGCATGTATCCTCTCAGACTTGTAGGTCGTGTTTATGTTTGAAATGAGTAGGTGTCGAAGGGTTTTTGCCCCACGGCCCAGTGTTTCGAGATCGAGCATTGGGTGGTGGGTTTCCCTTCGATGCGTAGAACTCGCTTCTCTCCTTTCCCTCTCTCCTGGTTCGTGCTGTATTTCTGTTAAGCAATTAATGGAAAGGGGGTGGGCCCGGTTCTAAAAAAAAGTTGCTTTCTGATTCTTTTGAGTTGCCATAACTATTTTTGTTCTACATGTTTACTTTGGGAATACTTGTCCAGTTGCTTGCCAATGAACTTTTTGGCATGCGTCCGCTCTTAAAATTGTGCACATTCATCTGATACTAGCTGATGTATGTGGATCTTCCCTCACTCCGGGGTACTTGCTGAGAGTTGTACCCTTTTTTTTAATAAAGTAATTCTAAACCTTTAAAAAATGGCAGTACTTCTCCGAATTCTTTATGATTTTACTCCATTTCATTTTCTCTTATAATACTTGTTGATCCTACACATTGTTCTCAACTAAGATGCAAGCATTGATGTACCTATCCTTTCCTTTTATCTGTCAATGAGAGAAAAAAATGACCGGTTCTCCAGCATTCTTTTTTGCTGTCGGAATCAGGGTTCAAAATCCCGGTAGTAAAAGGCGTTACCACAGGTATCTGTTTTTCCTAGAGGTTGCCTGGGAACAAATTCTGACTTGCATACATTATTGTCAGATTTTCAATTCAAATAAGTGGAAATTATTTTTGGGTGGGAACCATTCATATTCTAACATGACCTTTAATTTTTTGAAACCAAACTGCCCAGGCAAAGCTAGTTTGTGCTGTAACTGGTCTGAATTCATACCCTCCGTGATATTGAACTGTTTGTGAATCAAGAATTTGAGAATTTCAAACCCTGATTGGATAACTGTTGCCTCATTTATATATTTCTACACCTAGTAACATCATTGGTCTTCACCTATGCAATAAGACAAATCAAAATTAGGTACATCTTTACTTCTTATCTTACTTAAGTCCACAATTGGTTGGACTTTTATAATATGTAGGATCGAAGGACAGTCTGAGGATCGACCATAGTTATCTTGGTAGCTCTTATCACAGTAGTATCATATGTGGGCTTTCTTTAGTTGCATCTGCTCTGAGTGCTGCGGCATCATCTGGAGGAAGGGTAAGTAATATGATATCATTATACATGCAGAATATAACTTTTATAACTATAGTTTTTTTACGAAGAACTGATGCTGAATGTCTGGACCTCTGCAATACCCTTATTAGTTATCATTTCTCCATTAAAACACTATGTTCAGTTTGTGATACTAGGTATCCTGCAATTTATTTTGTAGGTCAGTACCACTATAATAGGCCTTGGGGCAGGGAGTTTACCAATGTTTCTTCGTGGATGCCTCCCTCATCTTGATATTGAGGTAAAGAGGAACATTTCCTATTCTTGGTTGACTGATTGAACTGGGCGATCATGCTTCCCAAAATTTACAGGTTGTTGAGTTGGACCCCATGATGGAGGAGGTAGCAACGAAATATTTTGGCTTTTCAATGGATGAGCAATTGAAGGTGTATTTTGAACTATGCGAAATAAGTACATGTTACATTTCAGACACTTTCTTCTCTTTGAAACATACATACTGTTCTTAGTGCTGTTCTTATTATTCATACGACCATAAAAGCGTAGCAAGGTCTATTGCAACTGTTAATGTGTTAAATTAGTCTGATTGTAGTATATTATATTCGTTCTCTATGAGGATTTTTAGAAGCAACATTTCGCTATTAATAAAGCATGATGGATGATCCTTTTTCTCTGTGCTCAAAGTAATGTAATACTGCATTCCTCCTCTAGGAATTCATGTTTAGGAGCTTAGTAGTACTGGTACTAACTACTAAGCATGATAGTGTGCTATTTGTAGCATTGAGCCTCATTACATTTCCCTTCCCTTGCATTAGGTGCATTTGGAGGATGGAATCAAATTCATTGAAGAAAATGCCCATTCTGCTCCAAATGGCAAAGACAGCGATGCAGTTAGAATTCTGATTGTTGATGTTGATTCATCTGATCTAAGGTGCAGTCCCTCAACTTTGTCACGTTGTCATCCACCGTTCAGTTGCTGTTCTTTTTGCCAAACAGTTCACATCAATAGACTAACTTGGAAGTCCTGGTTACAGTTCTGGGTTGTCTTGCCCCCCAGCAAACTTTGTCGAAGACGCTTTCCTTATGTCAGCAAAAACGTTCCTGTCAGCTGGGGGCCTCCTCATCATCAATCTAGTCGCGCGATCATCTGCAGTCAGGGAAATAGTCATTTCACGACTGAAAGCGGTAAGATGGGTACACGACATGCATGTGTTCCTAACTGCATAGGTGTAGGTACAACTATTAGATTTAACGATTTTCTTATCTAGGTTTTTGAAAACCTATACTCACTGCAACTCGAAGAAGACGTGAATGAAGTTCTGTTTGCATCCCCAAGCAAAAGATACCTGGAAATCGACCACTTTGATGAGGCTGCAACTAAACTGAAGGCTATGCTGAATTTCCCGGTGGATGTGGAATCAGATATGAAGAATTTGCAGAGGCTGCAGTAGTATAGGCTACTGAGTTGTGAGGCACCATCCGATACTCCCGGTACTCAGATATGAAGAATTTGCAGAGGATGCAGTAGGTGTAGGCTTCCAAGCATGATGAACTTAAATTTGTTCTCCTTATTATACCCAATGGTGGATCAACATAGTGGGCTAGAAATCAAGGCCTCCTTAAATTTGGGATGAAAGAAGCACTTGGATCTTCTGTGATGTTTCGGCCATGGTGGCCAACTATATAATGTTCTATAGAGGGTCAATGACTAGAATGAAAAGAGTCGGGGAGAGTGGATCCCGTTGCTAGAACACAACTGTGAACAAGGCAAGAGGGATCTCCAATTTTGGTTTAGGACTATTGAGAATGATGAGGCTGGGGACGAGCAAACTCATTTACCCCAATTAGGGGCTTTCTCTTTTGGGTTTTCTATTTCTGTGCCCCTCGTTGCTTAGTTGTGCCCAGTTTTATCGAAGCCATCTAAGATTATATACAATGCAAGGTGCTTAGAAGAGGTGTTTAGAGAAAAAAATCAGATTATTCTCTAAGCATTGGAGCTTAGATGTAAAGGATAGACGCTTAATTAGGCACCTCTCCTATAGAAATAAGCACTAGTCCTACAAAAAAGGTCGGTTTATTTTGCTAAGCACTCCCCTAAGCACCTTACATTGTACAAGGCCTAACATTGCTTATTTCCCTTTCCACTCACCTTCGCCTCACAAAAGCCCAAATGGTAGCTTGCCGATGAGTTAAAACCTTTGACCGTTGCTTGCATTTTTACTGATGCGCGAGACCCATCGTTATGCATGCATGCATAATTGATTTTGCGTCACCGGTTGTCTGTGAATAATGCATGAACCCATCAGTATGGAAAAATGAATGATGCATGAACCCATCAGCATGGAAAAATGAATTAGCGTCACCGGCTGTTTCCTAAACAGTAACTGCTTGCATTTTCATACGCGGGAAGTCGGTTCCCCTAAGCCCACTAATGGCGGCTTAACGACAACCCACCCCTTCCTGTACCACATATGGATCCCCCATCCAAACCCATTTCGCCGCTTACCTCCACAATCTTATTCCTTGCCGTCGCCGCTCTAGTACAAACCTTAGCCCTCCTCTCCCAACCCCTTTCCACAATCATGGTTTTGTCGCACAAAATCACTATCCATGAATCCGACTTCTCCACTGCTATGACATTTTGGCGCCACCGAGCACACACCTGCTTACGTGATGGGTTGTGACTCGGAGGGTGGTGGGTGGGGGGGGGGGGGGCTTTTGGTGGAGCATGTCCCCGTCGTCGGCTCGTCCGCCTTTGTGCAAGCCGTTGCCAGGTATCGGGAAGGGTTGATGTCGGAGGAGAAAGTGAATCCGAACTTCGTGCCGGATAACCCAATATGGGGGCACATCCTCGCTCTTAACTGCACCGCTCGGATCCATCAATTCGAACACCCCAACCCGCCACCGGTCATAAGCATCGTACAACGTGCGTTTTGGGATGGCCTCAACTTCGATGACGTGATTGCCTTGTGCCAGGCGTCGGTTGACTAAGAAGACTAGCTTTGAAATCAAATTATGAGTTGTATGCATTTCGTTTAAAAGTTTGTACAAATCTTAAATTTGAAATGAATTTCGAGTTGTTTGCTGCACTTGAAATAAATTATGATTTATATGAATTTTGTTTTAATATGTGTACAAATCAGAAAAATAAAATTAATTTTGAGTTATTTGCACGTTATATGAATGAATTAATGAATGTTTGTCATAAGGGACCCCTTGTGAAAACAATGGATCCAAAGCACATCTAAAGAGCAAACTTCACAACCCATCTTGTCCTATGTTGGAAAAGGCAATGCCTAGGAGGCGCTTGACACACTCACATGCTAGGCAATGACTAAACGCCACGCCTAGGGCATAAGCGGAACTGTAGGCATGGAAAGTAAGAAATTGTCCACTCAAGTGAGAAATCGGCCATATTGCATCGATGAACCAAATTATCCATCTTCCAATTACAATAGATGGTAGTTTACTCACTTATATCCTTTAAATCGATATCGATACACATATAATATTGCAAATACAACCTGATACTCAAAATTGTAGTCCGCTTAGGCTACACCTTGGACGCTTATGCACCACCTAGGCAGTAGGTGTAGGTCAACCGTCTCGCTTACACATAGTGCCTTTTCCAAGCTTGATCTTGTCATAAAGGAATGTAGGCAATAACCCCAAATAAAGATAAAAAATATATGATAAACTAGCAATATCACGATCTAACAAAAATTCACATAATGAGATTTCAATTACAATTTTTTCAACTAAACTAGACCGCACGGTCCTATAAATATTGATAAATACTACCTCTGTTCCATAGACGTTTTTGCAGTTCAAATTAAACTACAAAAACATCTTACATTATGGGACGGAGGTCGGAGCTCATCTATATTGATTTTAGCTAAAAAAATCAGTAAATGCATTCAAACTAGAAAATGAAGTAAAAAAGGTTCAAATTTTGAGGATGTTGCTTTGAATGGTACATATTGAACACATAAAAAAGGTTATAGTTTAAATGAGTTTAATTTTTTTTAAATGTCTTTGTAACACTTGAGTTTTCATTCGAAATCCTCATACTTCGTAAGAGATGGTCCAGTTAGTAAATGAAGTGCATCCAGTTTTTGACGTAACCCTCTAACTTTTAGCACATGCTATGTGAGTGAAATTATGATACAATGCCAAGTTTGAACCTTTTCTGAGTTCATCTGTAATGCTTTTCAATTTATAGGTTATTTAGCTAAAAAATTATTAAATGCATGAAAATAAAGTTAGAAAAGATTCAAATTTGAGGATGCTCCTTTGAATGGTACATATTGAACAAATAAAAGATTGGAGTTGAAATGAGTTTAAAAAAATGTTTTTGTAACGCTTGAGTTTTCGTTCAAAACCGTGATACTTCGTAAACCATAGTTTAAAAAACCAGGACGGTAATCGAACCGGTGATGCCACCGGTTCAAGTTTTTACTGGTCGGACCACCGGTTTATCAGTTCATTTTGCTGGTTATTTAAGCCATAAAAACATGTAAGAATATGTTAAATATACTAATTTTCTATCTCTTGACAACTAATTTGGATGGATGAGTTGGTTGTTGTGTCAAATTAGTGATGATGGCATGCTACATAGCGCCTAAGGTTCAATCCGTAAAGGCCACAATTATTTGTCATCTTTCCCAATGATGTTAGCACATTCTACCGGTTCAACTGGTTCTGGTTTTCTTCCGATTTAAGCAAAAAACCAACCTGTTTAATCGGTTCCATCCGGTTCATTTCCAGGTTGGTCTTATTACCTTATAAAACCGATGAGGCCGTCGGTTCCGGTTTTTTCTGGTCCAACCACCTGTCCGGTCCGGTTTTTTAAACTATGTCGTAAACGATAGTCCAGTTTATACATGAAGTGCATTCAATTTTTTCCGTAACCGTCTCAACCTTTTAGCACATGTTATGTGAATGAAATGCGGATACCATGCCATGTTTCAACCTTTTCCGAGTTCATCTCTAGTGCTTTTCATTTCATAGGCCATTTAGCTTAAAGTTCAAATTAGAAGATATTGATTTGAATGGTACACATTGAACACATAAAAATATTGGAGTTCAAACGAGTTTAAAAAAATGAAATGTCTTTGCTAACACTTGAGTTCTCGTCCAAAACCCTGATACTCCCTCCGTTCCAAATTAGATGACTTTCATTTGTGTACATATCTAGATAAATGGAAATAATCTAATTTGTAACGGAGGGAGTACTTCGTAACAGATGGTTCAGTTTGTACACGAAGTGCATCCAGTTTTTGTCGTACCCCTCTCAACTTCTTAACACGTGCTATATGAGTGTAATGATGATACCATGCCTAGTTTAAACCATTTATGAGTTCATCTATAGTGCTTTTCAATTTATAGGTTATTTAGCTCAAAAAATCATTAAATACATGAAAAATAGCAAATGAAGTTAGAAAATGGTCAAATTTGAGGATGTGGCTTTGAATGGTTCATGTTGAACACATAAAAATATTTGAGTTGAAATGTTTTTAAAAATATATTAAAAACGATAATCACAAACATTACTAAATGGAAGAAATATATAAATAAACTTTAAATTTCATCAAACTTGGGCAGTGGCCATAAAATGTGGTCTACTTTGCATGAAAAATACAAAGACCCAATTTTCAAACTTATTTCGGGTACTTCCTTTACAAAATAATCATTTTCTCTTACTTGGACAATGATTTTTGTTTTCAATTTCCTATGGTAAAATTGTTCACAATGGTAATACCCACAAACTAGTGCAAATAGTCTGGCTCCATGCAATTTTTTTTGAGCCATTTTGTTTATGTTATTTTTAAGGCCAACAAGTTCTTTTTGTTCTTAACGATGAACTCTGCTTACACTCTGTCTTTACTGCTGCACTGATAAACCGAAGCTACGCGGGGAAGAACTTGGTCGAATTGGTGTCGCCTTTTATTCATAGGGATAGCCAGGGAGGGAATGATCCATACCATTAATTTTACATGGCATTGCGCACATACTGTAACACTAATAACAACTACTCCTACTAACGATTGATGATCAGCAAGTAACTAATTCTAGAGAAATTATACAAATATAAAATCCCACCGCCTTCATATTTGCATGCTTCTTAAAATTGATCGTCTGCCTTAAGTTCTTGTTCACATTCTTCAATTCCACCTTCAGTGTCTCACCACCCGGTATCAGAGCAACACCGTCGGAGCCGAATTTCTCCAATGCAGATGACATATCAAGCTCCCGGATTGCGCCCCCCCTCAAATCAATTAAGCTCCCCCGTTGAAGTCTCTCAACGTATTCATCAATCCACTAAAAAATGCCCACATTTCTTTAGATTCTAAAAACGAAAACCCTAAATACAAAATCAGAGAAAAACAAGGGGATCTCGAGAAATCAAAGCAAATGGCTGCGAGAGAACTTAGATCTAACCTTACCCGCCTCTGGTTTTCTCTTGTTTCACAAAATCACGCTCACAGTTGGCTTTATCATTCGATACAATGCCAGCCGCTTCAGTGGCGCAATGCGTGGGCAGTCAGGGTATCCGGTCATCAACACTCGACAACACCGTGACCATGAGGAGCCGGAGGCTGAAATGGAGCTCGACATGTAATGGCTGACGTGTAGAGCCCCTAGTACGTTCGTCGGCGCTGACATTAGAGCCGGTGATGCGGGCAAGCTGAGGCCATGGATGCTCTGTGGGAGGTGAGGGAAGCTGCTGAGGGAGGTCGACCGTTGACAAATGATTGAGAACATACCCCTCAGCCTCGCCTATCATAAGGGGCCCCACCCCACCTGCGTGGATATCATGCGACCCCACTAGTCAGGAGTAACGATGAAATGTTTTTAAGAGACAAATGACCCATTTGTCTACCCGCCGATCCCACCTGCTAGCATTGCAAGTGTCCCACGCATCAGTACCGGGCGGAGTAACGATCAATGTCTTTGACTCAACGATAAGACACCATTTGGACTTATGTGAGGATGATATGAGTAGAGGAGAGGAAAAGTGAGCAATGCTAGATGGATGGGGAAAAACTGAGCAGAACTAAGCTGAAAGTGTTGTCAGGCTCTTAAGCATATTTTGATGTTGATGATAGTATACGAGACTAATTATGTTTGCTAAGTGCATACACATGAGATTAGTCCTCTTGACATCATCGTGTAGGGATCATGGGCCAAACAACACTCGTGGAACTCAAGAATGCTACATATGATGGAAGATGACATTTAGTCCTCTTCTCTCTTACATCTTGAGTTCTAGGGATCCCCGCACTATTAAGAGGTCGAGGATCATAAGGTTTAGCCTTTGACTTTATCAAGTCCTAAAAACAACAAAAATGAGAAACACATTTCTCCATTAACACTAAGAACCACACGGCTACATTGAAAATGTGAAATGACACATTTTGAACATCATATTTCCATGGCCGGACCATCCCGGTCCCTAGCCAGATCATCCGGGCAGGCACCCGGACGCCTGAGAACTTTATATTTCTTAACATAAGAGAAATCTCCCTAGGCCGAACCATCCGGGTCACTAGCCAAACCATATGGGCATCACACGGATTGTCCGGTTGGTCCCCCGGACGCGTGAGATGTTTGTGCCCTCTTCGGAGAAACATATTGGTGGCCGGACCATCCGAGCATTGCCCAGATCATCCATCTTGCCACCCGAACATCTGAGATGTTGGCTGCACTTGCAAAAATATTTGTGGGATGCCTGGACTATCCAGACACCTATTCAGATGCCCGGGCTTCCCCCACATGTAGTCTTGCCGGGCTGCCAGCTGGTCATCCAGAAGCCTCCTAGTTTGGCTAGGATTTGGCCTACCCGGATCATCCGGGTCGATAGCCGGACGTTCAGGAATTTCCTGGATCATCCGGCTGGCTACCCGAACATTTGGGCTGGTCACTTAATTGGCCAACGGTTGTTTTTGGGTGGGCACTATAAATACCTCTCTCCCACTCCGAGAGAGGGTTTACCACTTCATTCAAATCATTCACAAGAACACAAGTGCTCCATGTCCTCATCTCCTACACTCAATCCTAGATCCCGGAGATATTTGTGAGAGTTTTTTGACGGATCTTCCACCCCGTGATAGATCCATCCCTTCCCAATCTTCCGACCAAAGGAAATCGTGATTTGAGCAAGTTTTAAACTTTTTCCCATTGATCTTGTTACTCTTGTAGGTTGGAGACTCCTTGGCGCGTAGGAGTTCCTCAAAGTGAAATTGACCATTGTGATTACCCGTTGCGTTTGTAAGGGTTTGGTGGCCACCTTTAAGGTCAACCGCTAGTAGTTGGGAATAGTCTTTGTGGTTATATCTCAAGGGGAGAATAGGGTGATCCCTCATGGCATTTGTGTGCCTTGGTGGTAACATCCATCCCTCAAATGGTGAGTAGCTTCCCTCCAAGGAAGTGAACATCGGGATAAATCATTGTCTCCGTGTCTTTCGATTATCCCTTACCCTTTTCTATTACTAGCATTTACCTTGTCATTCAGTACCTCCCTAACCATTATATATTGTGTTGTTGCTCTCCCTTTGCTAGCTAGTATCACCTTTGCAATTGTTAGGCTCACATTTATATTCCGCAAGATTGCCTAAATTTTCTAAGTACTAATTGAAAATTGTAATTGTACCTATTCACCCCCACCTCTAGGTCAATCTCGATTATTTCTTAAGCAACCAGTGAAATGAAAATAGAAAACTCTTCTTAGAAGTTGTCAACTTCTTTTTGACAGCTTGAGTCTTGAGTCAAGCGCTTTTTTGTTCATCGACAAAGGCAACATCCTTAGCAATCACTTCAAGAATGGTATCTTTTGGTATGGCTTTCAGCTGAGTATTTTCAGCCTGGATGTCTATTGGAAATATAATTGAGATAAGCTTGGAGGATAACTTAGGATATCAAGGAAATATATTACGGAAGCTTATTTCCCATGGGAGTTTTCTCTAGCTCAAACAGTTTGATCTTCACCTTCTCCTCATACCATGCATGGTGTAGTCGGGGATTCTCTTGTTGAAGTTCGTTGTACTAAGACCCAAATTTCCAAGATTTCCGTTCAAACTAAAGAAAATTGAGAACATTATATTCCTTATAAGACTTCGACTATCTGCATATGGAATAAGTTTGAGCCTTAGGGGCTACACCAGATGGGTGCACTGATCATGCACCCATTGGAAGGAAAATTTCAGGATTTTTTTATCTGTTTTGGTTTACCGATTGAGGTTAAAAAGTTGCCCCCAAGGAGGGAACGACACAAGAGTGCCACTATCATCCAATCAATTGATCTAGGGTTCCCCCGGAGTTAGTTGATGGAGGTGTTGAGCTTCTCCACGGCTGACGAGGATGGACCTCGGCAAATACCATGGTTAGGTACCCTGGGTTAATTGAAGGGGAAGGAGTGCGTAGTTGGTGATCTCGTCGGCTAATAGGAGTAAGGATTTACCCAGGTTCAGGGCCCTTGATCGGTAAAACCATACTTCCTGCTCGATTTACTATATGGAAAAAGGTGTTTACAGTGGTGGATTCAGAGAGATAGCTCAAGACGAGAGTTTTTGCTTAATGTATTGCGATGTCCCTAGACGTCTCCCCTCCTAGCCTTTATATACTAGGCTAGATCCCGAGGAGTCTGTCTAGGGTTATATGAGGATTCCTATATTACTTGTTGATACACGAGAGATGATAATTGCTTCTCGCCCTTCGTTGGTTACCCCAAGCGGAAGGTGAGATGCAGCGTAGCGGCAAGTTTCCCCTGGTGAAGATACCAAGGTGTAGAGTGTCGACCAGTAGGACTCAAAAAATGATAAGTAGGCGGCAAGGAAACAATGGCACCGTAGGTTGCTTCCTTGACCTGGACCTGCACACAACACAAGTAACTTTGCTCCCAACGAAGTTCAGAGAGGTTGTCAATCTCTCCGGTCTTGTTGTTTACAAAGGATCAAAACACAAGGGATAATGATAATGATAGCAACTAGAAAGTAAAAACAAGAAAGTAAATAAGCGTGTAAACAGTGATGAGAATATGGACCGGCGTCCCGTGATGTTCACTAGTGATGTCTCTCTCCCAAAAGACGATAATACTGCTATGTGAGGTGAACAAATTATAGAAGGGCAATTGACAGGATTATAAATGCACCGCAATGCTAACTATGCTACAAAGAAAGGAAGATGCTCAAAAGGTGGGCAGTACGCCAAAATAAGTAGACCGAAATCCAACTGCATCTACTACTAATCATCCACCTTGAGATATCTATCCAGAACATCTCGCTGGTATTAAGTTGCGAGCCCCACCCAAAGTGTAAATGCAAAGCAACAGACAACTGCATTAAAAAGCACTTTGCGTAAAGTAAAAAAATCCTTGCAACCGCGGTTACAAGCACCGTTGTTTTCCCCCTTGTGGCAACAACACATCCCCTAGACTCATGTTTCTGTCACTCAAGCGTGTCATCAGGGGGCATGAACCCACAATCGAGCATAGTGTTCCCTCTTGAAGTTACTACATACTACTTGGCTAAAGCAATAAACAACAACGGAGAACATGCAAGAATTATTTAGGAACAAAAATATAAAAGATAAGAACAAAATATATTACTCTATCACAATCTGAACATAATCTCATAATCCATCAGATCCCATCAGACTCAGCATAGCAACAGAAGAAAGATTACATATGTGCCTCGATCATGTAGGGCAGCTCACGAGGTCTAAACCATGAAGAACAAAGAGGGGAGGAGAACATCACATAGCTACTGATCACGAACCCATGGTCCAAAGAAAACTACTCACGGCACATCCGGGAAGCGTCCATGGTAGAGGGGAAGCTCTCTGAGGTCGATCCTCCCTCCGGCATGGTGCCGGGAAGAGGTCTGTTGGCGCTCCCGATCTTGGAAGAACGGCGGCAGCGGAACAGAGGCGAGATCACGAAAAAGGGTTCTGTCTTCGGGGGTTTCGCGTCACGGGGAATAAATAGGCGAAGGGGGGCATACAGGGGGGCCACTAGGTGTCTAGGCGGCCACCCGGTGCGGCCCCACCCTAGGCCGCGCCACCTGGCCGCCTGGGCACCAGGTGGGTCCCCTCCTGCCCTCCTTCGGTACTCTGGAAGCTTCCGTTACGCTGATTTTTTATCCGATTTTCCCAGATTTTTGGAGCACTTTTAATATGGGGGAAAACTGAAATAGAAAAACAGCAAAAAACAGAAACTGGCACTGGGGTGCACTGAGTTAATAGGTTAGTCCAAATATGATAAAAAAATGTATGAAAGTGTATCTAGATCATAGCAATATCACACAAAACTTGCATGGAGCAAGCAGAAATTATAGATATGTTTTGGACATATCAACATCCCCAAGCTTAATTCCTGCTCGTCCTCGAGTAGGTAAATGATAACAAGCATAATTTCTGTGGTGACATGCTAGCAACCATATAAGAACTTTGAAAAGTAAAGCAATCAAGGTATGTGATTCAATTCAAGTCATAACATGCAAGAGTCTATATTAGCATTGAAACAAGTAACAAAAGAACATTAGGTGCAAGATCTCTCGCTGTCCTTGACTCGAATGTCTCCAAATGGTGTTTGTGTGCAAGAAGGGGGATATGGGTATACGATAGAAAAAATATTTTTTGTTGTTGAGAACTCAATATACTAAAGTTTCACACTTATTCTTCTTTGGAATCTTATCTTGACTCGTCCCCAGATCACTAGCCAGGTACAAGTCAATTTGATCCACTCCTTTTCGATATTTTGAGCACTCATGCAATGCATGAGCGTAAGCACGAGAGTTGACACTTAGGATGGCAAAGAGAGAAATATGGTGGAGGAGGAAGAAAAAAAGGGTGAGAAAGGCGCACATCAATGAGGACAATCATAGGCGAGAAGGCCAAATGATAGATATGATGTGAGGAGTAGGGATTGCCATGCAACGGATGCACATATGAGCTAAAAGCTCTCCAATGGAACTAGTGGGGTGCATCTAACTTGCTCGCTCATGAAGACCTAGAACTCATTTGAGGAGGCTTATCCTTGGAATATGCAAGCCAAGTTCTATAGTGTGAAGGTCCCTACATAGCTATATGCATAAATGATCATCTCTATGGAGTACAAGGATAAGAGGGAGTACTAGTGTGGATCTTTCAAAGGATAGTAGTGTTGCCCCTTTCTCTCTTTTTATTTTTATTTTTCTCCTTTTTTCTATTTATTTGTATTTTTGGTGGCCTCAATGGCTCTTTCTATTTAACTCTCATTTGTCCTCTTTGGGATCTTTTATTTTGTCCACTTTGGGATCTTTTCCTCACTTAAAGGCAACACTCTAATTTACAAGAGAGTATATAAGATCTTTCACACTTTACAAGGTACTCAAATCATAAAGAAGATGTAGTTATCATGATGTATGCAATCTATGCCTCTGCCAGTGTAGCAGGAACACGTATGACATGAAGATCAAGTCATGAAGAGGTGGATGTTGCATGGCAATATATCTCGGAAAGGCTATGGAAATGCCTTGATAGGTAGGTAAGGTGGCTGTTTTGAGGAAAGATATAAGGAGGTTTATGATGACAGAGCGTATCATGCCAATGGTTTAGATGTACCGGCGAAGGTGGACGCCAACTCTCGGAGTGAGAAGAAGGCAATGCACGGCACGGGAGAGGCTAGCAAATATGAGGAGGTGGAAGTGTCAACTTTCAATACTTACATTAGTCCGAAGAACTCATGCACTTATTATCGGTAACTCTCAATCTAATAAGGGGGTTCACAAAGAGACAAGTACCCCGAGGAGGAGTGTATGGGGGTTTGGTTATCCTTGCGCATCCTCGACTCATGGTACGTGAGTGTACTCTAATATCCGATCCCTCAAAAGATTAGCGATCCATCTAGTAGCTAGAGTTCTCAACTAGTTTTTGTAGGTTTTTGAAAATAAACACGGATTGCCCAAAATACGACACCTATCACTAATAGGCTAGAGCTCCTAACACCAAAATTTCAAACATTACTCACATCAATACCTCAAAACTTTTGCAAGTTACTACTAAAATTAAATAGCAACCTCAATTACCTACTTTCAAGACAAGACACAACTCAGTGCAAAAATCAACTCTCTTAACAAGATAAACATGAAAACTAAAGAGAGTTCCAGCAACAAACTAAACAAAATCCAAGGCTCTTGCTAAAGACAAACTAAACTAAAACTAAACATGGCAGTAGCTACGAAAAGATAAAGAACACATAACAGAGAAAAGATAGGCATGAAGAATCCTATGATGTGTTCTAGATTGGAGTGGAGCGTGTTTCTCTCCCACAAAAAGTAAGATGGGGTCTAACTTGTTATGAACAGCAAGCAAAGCTGAAGAAAACTAAAAAGTAAACCTAAGAGGGAGACGCTCCAAGCATAGCACATAACGCATGAAGTGATAAAAATATAGTGAGACGAAGGACGAACCGATGATTGTTGATGGAGAAGGGGATGCACGGGGCATCCCCAAGCTTAGACGCTTGATTCTCCTTGAATATTTATTGGTGATGCATGGGGGCATCCCCAAGCTTGAGCGATTGACACTCCCGGATCTTCTTTCATCATCTTCCCTCGCACACTTGAAAACTCCCTTCATGCATAACTCATCATAAGCTGATTAGAGAGGTTAGTACCCTTAATAAAATATTTTCCCCACTGGATATAAAGATATTCTTGAAGAGATACTGTTTCTCAAGATTGCCAAAAAGTTTTTGCAAAGAAAAAGCAAGCTTAAGGTTTGCAAAAGTAAGGAAAGGAAAAACTTGGCAGAATCTGTGAAAAACAGAACAACAAGTAGTAGAGAATTTTTTCGGGGCACTTATGCAACTCAACTAAAAAACTCAGAATATACGAAAGTTTAAAAATTGTATAGAGCATGCTGTGTAAAAAATTCATCTCAAAAAGATGAATTGGTGATTTGTTTCGATTTTTTCTGTCAAGCAGACAAAATCTGTTTTCTGGACAACATGTCACAACTTTTGCTTCCTTATCATAAGAGGCTATAACTTGGCACAAAAATTGAAAATAAAGATACAATGATGTTGCTACAGTAGTAACAATCATCAAGACCACTAAAAACAGAAGTAAAAACATCATGGGTTGCCTCCCAACAGGCGCTTTCTTTTACGCCTTTAAGCTAGGCATGAAGATTATAGAAGATGCTCTCACAAGAATAAGAATTTTGAAGCAAAAGAGAGCATCCAGAAGAAAATATGAAACATATTTAAGCCTAACCCACTTCCTATGCATAGGCATCTAGTAAGAAAATAAATCAAAGAAGCACAAAGTGACATGCTTAGGAAAGTGGAACAAGAACAACTTAAAAACTTTCATCATAAAGAGAGGTGTTTTTGTAACATGAAAGTTTTTATAACCAAGCTTTCCTCTCTCAAAATAATTTTCAGTAGTATCATGAACAACATCAAGAATATAACTATCACATAAATCATGTTGCTCATGACCTACAAGCACACGTGTATAGTTTTCAACACGTTTTTTAGGAACATAAGATAGATGCAACCCATCACAAGGAGCCTCAATAAGTGCACAACTCTCCAGAATATAATTTGGAGATTTAAAAAGGATAATAGGACAATCAAGTGTGGGTGCAATAGCAACAATTTCATGCTTAACATAAGGAACTATAGCAAGTTCATCTTCGCAAGCATAATTCATATTGGCATCATGGCCATCAACAAAGCAAGTATCAAATTCTTCAGAAAGGGATGTATCAAGTGAGTCCTTGGAATCATGGGATTCCTCATCAAAGCAATCATTAGCCTCTTCTTGGGCAGAAAACATTTTATTTTTAAAATCCTTAATATAAGTATTGGAAGTATAATTCTCGAAGCAATAAGCAAGAACTGCAAAGTTTTCGGACTTGTGAATAGTATTGTTATACTTTTCAATCAAAGAAGCAATCTCATAATCACCTTTAAAAGCAACAAACTCTTCAATCTTTTAAACATCAAATGATTTTACCTCAACCAAGTCGGTTGGGTTTTTAGCGCGAGCACAAATTGATCGAAGACGATCCAAGTGAAACATGTCCATCCTACCATATTTGGGTGGTTCATCACCCATAGTGAGGATAGCATCGCTAGGAAAAGCAAGACAAAGGAAAAAGGTAGCAACTATTTTTTTGGTTTTTCATATAAGACACAAAAGCAAAAAAAAAAAACTGGAAAGTAAACTAACAAGACTAAAAAGCAAAGGTAAAAGATAGTGGGAAACTCCCCTATCTTAGCAATCGGAGTCCCCGGCAACGGCGCCAGAAATTTGCTTGATACGCGAGAGATGATAATTGATTCTCTCCCTTTGTTAGTTACCCCAAGTGGAAGGTGAGATGCAGCGTAGCGGCAAGTTTCCCTAGGTGAAGATACCAAGGTTGAGAGTGTCGACCAGTAGGACTCCGAAAATGATAAGTAGGTGGCAAGGAAACAGTGGCACCGTAGGTTTCTTCCTTGACCTGGACCTGCACACAACACAAGTAACTTTGCTCCCAACGAAGTTCAGAGAGGTTGTCAATCTCTCTAGTCTTGTTGTTTATAAAGGATCAAAACACAAGGGATAATGATAATGATAGCAACTAGAAAGTAAAAGCAAGAAAGTAAATAAGCGTGTAAACAGTGATGAGAATATGGACCGGGGTCCCGTGATGTTCACTAGTGATGTCTCTCTGCCAAAAGGCGATAAAACTGCTATGCGAGGTAAACAAATTACAGAAGGGCAATTGACAGGATTATAAATGCACCGCAATGCTAATTATGCTACAAAGAAAGGAAGAGGCTCAAAAGCATGGGCAGTATGCCAAAATAAGTAGACCAAAATCCAACTGCATCTACTACTAATCATCCACCTTGAGATATCCAGAACATCTCGCTGGTATTTAGTTGCGACCCCCACCCAAAGTGTAAACCCAAAGCAACAGACAACTGCATTAAAAAGCACTTTGCGTAAAGTAAATAATCCTTGCAACCGCGGTTACAAGCACCGTTGTTTTCCCCCTTCTGGCAACAACACATCCCCTAGACTCATGTTTCTGTCACTCAAGCGTGTCATCAGGGGGCATGAACCCACAATCGAGCATAACGTTCTCTCTTGAAGTTACTACCTACTACTTGGCCAAAGCAATAAACAGCAACGGAGAACATGCAAGAATTACTTAGGAACAAAAATATAAGAGATAAGAACCAAATATATTACTCTATCACAACCTGAACATAATCTCATAATCCATCAGAGCCCATCAAACTTAGCATAGCAACAGAAGAAAGATTACATATGTGCCTCGATCGTGTAGGGAAGCTCACGAGGTCTAAACCATGAAGAACAAAGAGGGGAGGAGAACATCACATCACTACTGATCAAGGACCCGTGGTCCAAAGAAAACTACTCACGACACATCCGGGAAGCGTCCATGGTGGAGGAGAAGCTCCCGGAGGTCGATCCTCCCTCCGACAGGGTGCCGAGAAGAGGTCTGTTGGCGCTCCCGATCTTGGAAGCGCGACGGCAGCGAAACAGAGGCGAGATCGCGAAAAAGGGTTCTGTCTTCGGGGGTTTCACGTCACGGGGAATACATAGGCGAAGGGGGCCGCCAGGTGTCCAGGCGGCCACCCGGCGCGACCCCACCCTAGGCCGCTCCACCTGGCCGCCTGGGCACCAGGTGGGGCCCCTCCGGCCCTCCTTCGGGACTCTGGAAGCTTCCGTTACGCTGATTTTTTACTGAATTTTCCCGAATTTTTGGAGCACTTTTAATATGGTGGAAAACTGAAATAGAAAAACAGCAGAAAACAGAAACTGGCACTGGGGTGCACTGAGTTAATAGGTTAGTCCAAATATGATCAAAAGTGTATGAAAGTGTATCTAGATCATAGCAATATCACACAAAACATGCCTGGAGCAAGCAGAAATTATAGATATGTTTGGGACGTATCACTTGTCTTGCACGCCACGCCATGGACTCTGCACCGTCTTGGAATCCATGTCGGTTCATCCGTCCGTGCCTCGGGTGGGCCCACCAGGCTGAAGTTGGGCCCTCGCAAGGCTTCTAGTGGCCACCAGTCTTGACACACACAGGGTACCCTCACAGAGGAGAGTCATGGGGGGTATTCCCTCGTCAGTAGCCCCCGAGTGCCTGGGGACGCGAAGAGTCGTGTGCAGGGACTCCAATCTGCTGTACATGTAAGTGCATGTCATCATACGTGCTTTATATGACCAAGAGTGCCCTTGTATCAAAACCGCTCATATGATGACTTATGAGTTGTGAGGGGTGTTTCAACTAAAGGGCCTGGAGTACCCGATGGATCGAGCTCTAGTGAATTTCTCTAGTGGAAAATACCGCAGTAGTCTCTATCAAGCTCAAGTCCCCTGACTCAAACCTGGCGAGGTTGGGGTCAGTAAGATTCATGCCACGGAGGGCTTACATGATCATACTGCCAGCGATGTATTTAGGTGACCCAACGCGTTTGTTAGGATTTTCTTCACACCATGGGTGTGGTATAAATGAGAGTGAAGTCGCGCTGTCGCAAATCCCGGCCCGGCCGACGGATCAGCGAGGTCTTACCTACACGTCGCAGACGTGGCTTCTAGGGTGCTGTTGCAACCTAGATTAGGGTTGAGGGCGAGTGCCATAATGAAGTGTTCACTCGGCAAACTATCGAGTGAACATTTTTAGTCAATGGTCTTGTGATGAGGGGTTGTACTTGAAATAGCCACGGGTACGTACCTGAGGGATTCGTCAAGTGGCTACTCCAGCTTGTCTTCAGTACTCTCTTCGAGGTATTGCGAGTGAGAACTCGAATCTTCATTGAGTTGTTTTGAATGGACCGTGAGGGCGAGTTAGCACTGGAACCCCTCTATGGTGCCTTGACCTAGTGTGAATAGACAAAGGAATAATACGCTCCTGATGAGATTTTATTTGATGGAAGATCAAAAGAAAAGCCGAGTTAGAAATTGACGAGGGGATACCCCCACGACTCCTATGCATGAGGGTACCTGGTGCGTGTCAAGACAGAAGGCCCGCTAGAAGCCTCGAATAGCCCAGGATTGGCCCGCCCGAAGCACCGATGGCTGCACCGACATAGGAGTCCACGACGTTATGGAAACCAAGACTTGGCGTCCAAGACTAAAGCTAGATTAAGCAACCGCCTCTGTCAACCTATATGGACTCCTTGCGACCCAACCTAGTATATAAAGGCTGGGAGAGGGGACGTCTAGGGCATCCAATCTCATAGCTCCACCCTCGACGAGAACACTCTCGACGAGATCTCCATTGTAATCGTCTCCATCATAATACAACCGAGCATGAAGTAGGGGTTTTACCGATCAAGGGCCTTGAACCTGGGTAAATCCCTGTCTCCTGTTAGCCGAAGAGCATCACCAACCTACACCTCTCTCTACGATATAAACCCAGGGTACCTTACCATAGGATTTGCTGAGGCCGATCCTTGTCAATTGGCGTCGTCCGTGGGCAAGACGCAGGTTGTAATCACGATCTCGGCGGTCCCATCATCAGCAATTGACAACTCGACAACTTCGACAACGCTTCGAGCAAGAACCGATCCACTCGGGGATATCAAATTCATCGCAAGCCTTTCAGTCGCGCAGCCTGGCGTACTCGATCAATGAGCGGGTCAAGCTCAGGATTTCGGTGGCTATCGAAGCTACATCTAACGGCGAAGAAACCGCCGACCCAGGAGACAAGCTCAAGTTGCAGTCGTAGAATCAAGGCCGGCACCGGAATAGACGCAGGAGATCCACATCGAAATTTTTCTCGACCAAGCACCGGTCGTGAAAGCAGCTCCTATCACCTACCAAGCACCCGCAGCAGCAGTGACTCAGGACACGGACTCGACCACCCGTCCAGGCGAGTACTACGATCCCTCCGGAAGACCGGACGAGTTCGCTAAGATGATCCAAGACCACATGATCCACGACGGAATGAAGTTGGACCCGAGGTTCTACTCTCGCTCCAAAGACCACTCGCGGACATATCGGGTTATCAGGAAAAGACGACACTACAACTCGAGCAACCTTACGCACAGAGAGCAGTTGGATGGAGTCTGCACAATCCATTGTTTTGAATATGACGAAGGATGGATCAGGGCAAGCCACACCCTCGGAAATTGCCGACCTTTTATCGAACTCTCCAATAGGCTCAGGGAAGATAAGAAACACAGGGCCAAACGAGCTCGCAAGACGACGCCAACACCAGCACCTAACATAGAAGAGCAGTACCCACCAGCCTACGGTCGGATGTGCATGATCCAAGAAGGACGACCATCATAGCAGAAGCAAGAGGCAAACACTCTCCAAGAACACGCAGCCGCAGACATCCTAGGAAAAGAACCCTATTATCTATGCGACTCGGAAGTCAACATCACCTTCCTTCAAAAGGATCACTCACCGGCAATTCCAAGACCAGGACACGCACCACTAGTCCTTGAGGCACAGATCGGGGGATACAACATGACACGAGTGTTCATGGATGGACGAAGCAATCTGAATATCATCTTCTCCAACACCCTACGGAAGATGTCGATCCCGTGGTCAGTTTGGAAGAGCTCAGTCGTCACCCTCTACGGCATAGTACCAGGAAAGGTGGCCTCATCCCTAGGAACAATCAAGATCGACGTGGTTTTCGGAAAAGGCGCAAATTTGGAAGAGAAACCCTAGAATTTGAAGTGCTCGACTGGCAATCCCAGTACCACGCCATACTCGGCCGACCAGTATTCGCCCAGTTCATGGCAGTCACAGTATGCATAGCTCAAGCTCAAAATGCCAGGACCCGCATGGGTTATCACAGTCAATGGAAGCTTCCTCAAATCAGATCAATGCGATCGAGACTTCCATCAAGTCTCCGACACATTCGCAACACAACATGAACTCAAAAAAATAGAAATGGTGGTAGACAAGAGTGTTTTCCCACTCGCCAGCAGAAGTGAGATGAAGGAAATCACTCGGGAATTTAGTGTTGATAGAGACACAGTCACCCACCAGGTGCACGCAACGGACCCAGACAAGATGGTACAGATCTACGCCCACCTGCCCGAAGAACAGGAGACAACCCTCCTAGATTTCCTCCGTGAGGAGTGGAACATCTTCGCTTGGTGCCCAGCCAACATGCCTGGAATACCACAAGAATTCGCAGAGCATGGACTACAAATCTACCCAAACACCAAACCAGTAAAGCAGGCGTTGCACCGATTCTCCGAGACAAAACGCAGAGCCATCGGAGAAGAAGTCAACAGACTGCTCGACACAAAGTTCATCCGTGAGACAAAGAAGGCCACGTGGGTCGCAAACCCCGTGCTAGTACCTAAGAAGGACACCGACATACTACGCACGTGCGTCGACCCGTCAACAAGCACTGCCCAAAGGATCACTTCCCTCTTCTAAGAATCGACCAGATCATCGACTCCACTGCAGGATGCGATCTCCTATCCTTCCTCGATGTGTACTCAGGATACAACCAGATCAGGATGAAGGAGGAAGACGAAGAGCACACTTTGTTCATCACCCCGTATGACGTGTTCTACTAGATGACAATGCCTTTCGGGTTGAAGAACACTAAGCAACATACCAGCGGATGATGCAAGCGTGTTTAAAAGACCAAATTGGAAGAAACGTTCAAGTTCATGTAGATGACATCGTCGTCAAAACATAGAAATCAGACACACTACTCGACGACCTCCGAGAAACCTTCGGGGCACTCAACCGATACAGGATCAAGCTCAACCCAAAAGAGTGTGTGTTTGGTGTCTCATCCGGAAAGCTACTGGGATACATGGTGTCCGCTCGAGGAGTCAAAGCCAATCAGGAAAATTTTCAAGCACTCGCCAGGACGCAAGAACCCGTCAACATAAAAGGTGTACAACAGCTCACCGGATGACTCGCAACGGAGATCCTCTATATCTCTACATTGCGGCGGGGAGCAGCGTAGTCAGCACCAAAGTCGTTGTCGAACGCATTGAAGAATGCAAAGTACAAGGCATCTGGAGGACAATCTACTGCCTCAGTGAAGTTCTCACGCGGTCTCAGCAGAGGTACCCGCACTACACAAAGCTCGTGTGCGCCATCGTCATGACGTCGCCCAAGATCTATGCTATGGCGATGTTAGGTAGCGGAGGGAATCAGTGTTCATACCTTTGAAGACCGAAAGAGGGAAACGTTCTAAGAACGTGTTGGCGTAGACTCTGAACCTACAACCTCCCTGTCGTGTAGAAGACCACCGGCGATGGAGACTCCCGGCGACCTCCGGCGATGAAGAAGCACCACATGTGTAGTGCCTCGAGGAGATTACACACGTACGATGAAACCGATGTTCCCTCCAGGCCTGGAACCAGGCGAGCATCGGAAAGAAGATGGATTATGATCCCGACTCCGGCAGAGCGACGACGTGATTTGGTGGAGAACTCCCAACCAGGTGCAAACTCCAAACAAGAGAAGTCCGCTCGAGGTAGGAGAAAGAGAGAGAAGAGCAAACTTAATGTTGTGTGGAAAAAGGGGGGGGGTGTACCCCTCCTTATATAGGCCAAGGGGGTGCCATCCTCCTCCCCACCCCCATGTGGGAGTAAACTAACAAGGGGAGGGGGGTGCGCCGGCCATAGGGGGGATGAGCCCCACCCTTGGCGCATGGCCCAAGGGGGGAACCCCCTCCCTTCCCTAATGGGCCCCATGTGACCCATTTGCCTTTTTTCCATTTTATTAATTAATTTAAATATATTTTTATATGTAATTCTGTCAATTAAATAGTAAAACATTGAACCTTTCAAAATATCCGGAACAACTTCCGGCAACTCCTGGAGCAATTCCAGTGCTCTCTCCTATTTTACCGATGATCCCAAATCTATCCTAATGCATCAATTACCCTTAAGTGTGACACCCTACGGTCCGGGAAACAATAGACATGATCAAGACACTCTCTTGATCAATGACTAATCAGTTGGACCTGGTTACAATCCTTGATAGCCCCTGCGCTTCCATCGAATGAACTTAATCGCCGTTGGAAACCCTTAACGATAAGAGTTGATCCCTTTGTCCTGTGGTACTTTGTTTGTCTGGGGTTTGATCGTCGGTATCCTTATACCTAGTTAATACCTCGTTACCAACAAACAAGTTTACTTGTCTGTGCCTATTACATCTCTTGTGACCTAGTCACTTGCTTGCAAGCTGTTGATGCAATATCACCGAGTAGGCCCATTGTACCTGTCCGACACATGGACTGACAAATCCCGTTTTGATCTATTTGCGTACTCATTAACATGTCCACTTCGGAATACCTAAGATATACCTTTATGTCCAGTATATTTCAGTCAGGCGGTGGATGCAAGTTAAAGTATCCTGGTAGACAGTAATTACGTATGATCATCGCGGTCTAAGGACTAAGCCATATATTACAAAGTCATTGCAATGCTGAACTATGTGACTTGATCACATCGCAATGATTTAGGTGGGTGTGTGTCCACCACTTTATTCTCCTAATGACATGAACTCATTGAAGAAAACGCTGCTTGATGCCCCACAGGCGTAAGGGATCGAGATAGTCTTCGCGGGTAAGTTAACCCAATTTATTGATTCGACACACGGGGAGCCAAAGAGTATTTATAAGCTTTGACAGTTGAGTTGTCAATTCAACCGCACCTGAAATATACTTGCTTGCAACAAAAGATATGTGGTAATGATAATAGGATAATGATAGTGGCAACAACAATAGTAACAGCAAAAGTAACAAATAATGACCAGCAGGATTGAAAACATTGTAGGCTAGGGAGATGGATGGTTGGGCGCTGCATGGATGAGAGTGAACATGTAATTTATTCTAACACGGGGCAAGGCACATAGAAAAGCAATGATCATCTAGGCAAATATCAAACATTAGGCATGTATCCCGTAGGTAGTTGTGCGTGCTTGCAATAAGAACTTGCACAACATCTTTTGTCCTACCATCCCACTACGAACGGGGACAAAGGCAACTTATGGAGATTAAGGTGCTCCTGTCAAAGAGCACCGGAACAAAGCAATAAACTCATTGGATACATGGAATCCTCAAATTATGGACCATCCCCTTTGGTGTCCCAAGCTGTCACCTTTGGGATCGCCGGTTCCGGGCCATAATAGGTGCATACAACTCATAGATAGGATCTAGAACACAAATATATTCATGAAAACACATAGGGTTTAGATCTGACAACATGGCACTCGGCCCCAAAGTGACAAGCATTAAGAGAAACAAGTTGAAGCAAAGAAGATAAAAACCAATCTAGATGATAGGCAACATGCCCCTAACAATCTGACGAACTATTACATGATCAAACTCATCCAATCCCTACCATCCCCTTTGCCTACAGCAGGGAATTACTCACACATGTGAAGAGAAGTCATGGAGGATGGATGGAGTGGTGATGGTGATGACGAAGGCGACGATCTCCCCTCTTCGGAGGCCAAATCAGCCTCCAGATTAGCCCTCCCAAAGAAGAACAGAGGGTTGCGGCGGCTCCGCGACGGAAACTGGGAAAATGACTCCTGTTCTGGGGTTTTCCCATCACGGGGATAAATAGGAGTCTCGGTAGGGCACCAGAAGAGGGGGGAGGCGCCCAGACGGCCAGAGGGCGCGGCCCCACCCCTGGCCGCGCCAGGGGGCGCCTGGGCCCCCAGGACTCCCCTCTGGTCCCACTTCTGGCTTCTGGCTCCTTCGGGTGCGTGGATTTTCTGGTATTTTTCTGGGAATTTTTTGGAACGTCTAAAAATCCATTTTCCTGCACACAATAAAACCATACAGGCAGCTCTGCTGAAAACAACGTTAGTCCAGGTTAGTTTCGTCCAAATCATGCAAGAATGAGGGCAAAACAATAGCAAAAGTGTTTGGAAAAGTGGATACGTTTGAGACGTATCAACTCCCCCAAGCTTAGCATATTGCTTGTCCTCAAGTAATTCAGTTCAACGAACTGGACGCGACAAAGAAAACTTTGACAAACTCTTTTGCTTCATTAGATGTATATAAGCATGTACTACGAAAAGAGTTTAGCAAGTATTGAAACAGTGCTATAAGGACAATGCACGAATCAATTCTTCTTTCATGTGATCAGTCACAAACAACTAAAAGTAAATAATATACTGCTGAAAATCAAGACAGGATCACAATGCACATAACTTAAACATACTTGAGTGGCATTTCGCTAGCCTCCATGAGTGAAGCAAAACATAAATGCAGAAACTCCTCCGGTGTTTTAAAGGTGACTAGAACTAAGTATTTCAGACTAGTAATAACACAAGCATGCAGAAGACAATGTAATACTTTGGGACAATGCATGTTACACTAAGAATGACAATTATGCTCTCATAGCTGGTGCTTTGAAGAAAGAAGGGGAGACCCTCGAACCGTGGCTTTTGATGGCAAGGTTGAAAACCCGTGAAAGGAAGCAAAAACTAAACATGTGCCAGAGCTCTTGGTTTTGAAAACAGAGATAAAACATTTTTGAGAAATGCAACTTTCCAGTCAACGGTGGACGGTAAAGGTCTCTCAATATCTCCCATGCCAACCATATATAATGCCTTTTGCTTACACATATTCCCTTATCCATAAATCCTTTGATGGTCTACGGAACCTTTTATTTTGCCTCAATAATGGAAGGAGGGTATCGTTCCATATATCATAAGCAGCATTTGGTCCATTTCACTCCATCATCAAGTATGGGGGAAGTGTAACTCTCATATTTTTTTTGTTTGACTAGTTAAAACTTCCGTCAAAATATTTTTGGCATGAAAGATACTGATTTCCCTTCACCGCACCATGAGCTTGTACGGTTACAAAAGGGAAAATTTTGAATAAATTTCGAGATGACACAAGAAAGTCTAAGTTAGGAGTGGCCGGTAAATACCACATATAGGTAGGTATGGTGGACTCAAATGGAACAACTGGGTTTGAAAAGGAGTTTGGAAGCACACGCAGAATTCCGTTAGTGCGAGCGAAGGCTAGCGAAAGACTGGGAAGCGACCAACTAGAGAGCAATAAATGTCATAATCATGCAAAGCGACAAAGCAACATTGAATCGGGCATGAAAGTGATATAACTATTCTGAAACAAAAAGATCATCAAGGCAAAATAGATTTTTTAGTCATAAGCATGTGTGAACATGTGCCAAGTCAATCCAAAAATTCTCCGAAGGGAAATACCACTTCTGTAACAGCCCAGTTTTCACAAAAATTAAAATTTTTGTTTTCGGTGTGAATTGTTTGATTGCCTGATTTGTTTGCGGTGTTTGCATCCCCGATTTATCGATCGGTGATCATTTTCCCCCCTCTTATCTCGTATCGGACGGAGAACGACCCCTGCCACCCTGACACTCGACCTTTGCGACACCGGGTTTCACCCGAGCATCGTCGCAAAACCTGCACGAGACCAGCCGCAGCCAACGGAACGAAAACCCCGTTTCATAATTAAACAGATTATTTTCTGGGGCGCCGAAAAATGTTGTCGGAATGTCACCGCAATGAGGTACGATCGACGGGCTCGACGCGCTGAGCGCGTGGTTCGATATTTCGTCGGAATCGGAGTCCGTATGCAACTTCGGCGGTCACGAACGCGGTCACCGGACACGCGAGAGGGGTACCGAGGGCGTTTGCGTAAACCAGCCAGCCAACCTTCCTATATAAAGACCACCAGCCTCCCACCACCCAATTAGGGTTTACCCTACTGGAAATTTGCAGCCACACCCCCAAAACCCCCTCCAAATTCTGCCCAAGCCCCTCTTGCCCCGAAACCCTAGATCAGGGCGACCCGGAGCCGTCAGATCCCGATCCGGCGGCTCCCAGGCCGCCACGTGGCTCCCCAAGCCTCCCACCGCAGCACAACCACGCCTCGGGCCGCGCGGGCCCGCCTCCAGCCGCCGCCGGGCCCGATCCGGGCCGACCTCGTCAAGCTCCTCCCGCGGCAGCCGCCCGCAGCGCCTCCGGCCGGCGAGCCGCCCGCCGCCGGCAAGCCAGCCCGCCGCCAGCTCCCTTCTCCCCTCCTCCCTCTTCCCTTTTCCCTCTCCTCCCCGCGCTGACCACTCCCTTCCTTGCAGATCGGAGCTGCGCGCCATGGACGCCGCCATGGGAGGCCGAACAGGAGCTCGCGCCCCCCTCCCTTGAACGCCACGGCCGCCGCCCCTAGCGCCGGATCCGGCCGACTCCGGCCGCCGCCTGCCTCCCCCACCTGCGCCCCTGCCTCGCCGCCTTGAGCCGCCCCCTCGCCGGCGGGCACAGCGGCCGCCGCCGCTCGGGTGTGCTCGGGGTGGAGCCCGACGCCCAGCCGCTGCGTGCTGCCAGCTGGGCCGGCGCGCCCAGGCGGCCCAGCAGCCACAAACAGCCCCGTCCAGCACCGGCCACTTGGGCCAGGCCCAGTAGGTGACCGCCCAGCCTTTTTTTTATTTTATTTATTTATTTAGTTCTGTTTTTTTCTTTCTTTTCTGTTGGGCCCAAATAGCTCTAGTTTCGTCCCGTTTAGGTTTTTTTTGTCTCCGCTAGGTTTTTTTATTTAAATTAGGCAGTTTGTATTAGGATTTTTGCGGTGCCCGTAACTTTTTAACCGTAGCTCCGATTGCGACGCGTAAAATATGAAACTTGCTTAGAATTGTGTCTAGTTTAATAATTTGTGCTCCTTTACCATGTTTGAGCTTGTTTACTTGCTGTTTGACTGCTAATTACACTGTCTGCCACTATAACTGTAACTGCAATAACTTTTTGTCTGTTGCTCTGTTTAAAATGTTTCTTATATGTAACTTGACTAGAATTGCATGTAGATTGTGTTTTTGCTGTTCTTGCTTGCTAATAAAAATAATAAATATTTTTAGGGAAAAACAGTACCAAATGCAATAATTATCGTGGGGTTCGTAATAGTTTGCCATGTCTAGGATTTCACCCCACTTAAATTGACTAGATCAGATAGTTTATTTATGCTTCACCTCTTGCCATGTTTGTGTGATATGCCATGTTTGAGTGAGATGCTATGTTAACAACCTTTTTTGATCACCTGTAGCTAAGCAACTTGAACCACCGTAAACGTGCGGTATCGTCGTGTGTGATGAGTACTCCACTTAATCTGTTAGTAACCGCTCTCGACGATAGGTGCGATGTCTCGTGTTGCCTTCTTGTTGTTGCTTGCTCGTGTTTGCCTCGTAGTAATAGATGCTTGCTCGTTGATTGCTTTCCAGTGTTTACGTATTGTGTGCTTCCGCGGGTACCTCTCGGAGACGATGCGAGCTTGCGATCGACTACACCTTCGGAATCCGACTTATCAACAGGCAAGGACTATACATTACTTATGATCCATTCTATTTCAACCAGCGGTTTGCATGCTAGTATAGGTTAGGTTCGATGTTTGATCCTACCACATGTTTACAGCCTCTTTCAAACCGATACAGCCATGCCCCCTCGCAGCAAACCTTGTACTGCTATGTCACTATTGCTCGTTGCTCAGCCCCTTCTTAGTATGCATGCTTATGATGCTACGATGTTACCCTGTTACTCTTTGGGTTGGGATATCACCTGATTATTATATTATTGTTGATGATACGAATTATTATAATGTTGACTATATTCGACGAAGGATGGAAGGTCTAGGCTATCCCGCCCCGACGCTTTGTTCCATTCGAGTCACCTAGGCCCCGAGTTCCGGGTATTGGTTTTAAGACTGAGCGTGCCTAACCGCGTGTGGGATTTTATGGGGTCCCCTTTTCTTACCTATCTAGCTTCAAACATTTCTAGTGGTGGCCCAAGCTGATTTACCATTTGAAAACCGTGTGTGTGTCTGTCGGGTAGCTCCTGGCAGATATTATTTAAAATAACCCGGACCAGTGAGGACATAGTTCCCTTGCTGGCCCACTTTGTACGGCTGAGGACCCGGTTTCCCAATGTGTGATTAACCGGCTATCCAAACCTGCGACAGACGGTAGAGACCAGATCGAGAGAGCGGCCGGCTCCTGAGATGGATGTCGAGTCACCGGGGGCCACCCGGATTTGTTCGTTGTTAGTTAGAGGGACCTGTCGTTTCGGATCTCTTGGAACTAAATCATAAAATGGTTGCCTGTGATGGGTAGCAACTGAGAGTGATGAGCGTGCGTGCGGAGCCTCGTAATGGGCAGTTGGTACACCCCTGCAGGGTTAAATCTTTTCGAGAAGCCGTGTCCACGGTTATGGACGACTTGAGACCTACTCCTTGTTCAGAGACAACAACAACCGAGATAATCTTAATATAACTTGATCAACGTGTGTGTGTGCCTTGATTGCTTCTTCTTCATCAGGATGCGAAGAGGAGGACAAGGATAGGATAGGTGTTATGTTTGCGGAAGTAGTTGATAGCAAGACTTGTTGGAGGCGATTACTCATCGAATGCTTGGCTTCTTACCTTACTCTCTAGATCGTTAGCCACTTCATAAATGCTAGTGCGGCAGCAACCTCACCACTTACCCCTTCCTTACCGTAAACTACTAGTTGTCCTATAATGACGAGTGATGAAGTTCTTGCTGGGTCAGATGACCACTACAGTTGGATGCTGAGTACCTCTGTACTCATGATACCCCCCAAACTCTTTTCAGGGCTCTGATCGACAACAGGTACGGTGACCGACGTTTCACGTGGAGACTCGACGACGACTAGTTAGGCGGATCCCGGCGGAGGGCCTGGACCCGTGTGGTTATGGGATCGATGCTTTTTCTCTTTGCCAGTAGGCACTTGCTTGTAGTCTGTACTCAGACATGTATCTTCCGCTGTTGTATTATATTTGAGGCAGTTGTATGCCGATTGTATGAGATGTTGTATCCTGTATCTGTAATGTTGTGATATCATGTTGGAAATCCGGGGCATATGACTTCGTCATATGTCGCGGTGGGACCGATATGTCCTTCGTCCCCGGATCTGGGTGGAAACACCTAGATCTGGAATAGTACCGCATATGGGGCCTTACAACTTGGTATCAGAGCCTTACCAATCGTAGGATCCCCTCTCTGGCCGAAGTCGAGTCTAGACAAAAATTATTTTGTAGTTACTAAGTTAGTTATCGGAGAGTAGGAATCTTCTTACTCCTTACCCTTGCTCTGGTCAGGACAAGTGCCGTAAGTGTTTTAATTCTTGCCTTATCCCCTTTCAAACTTTAGGATCTCGAGTGCGTGGAGTATCGGAATAGTTACAATGCCTTGCTTGCAGCGTATTGTCTCGATTCCGAGCTCAGGTGGGAAATCCTGTAGTACCTTTAGTTCTTCCGACTCTGGGTAAACATCTTGGTCACCCGTTGCCATCCATCCTTTTGCGCAGTGTATTCACGACTTGCGTTGAAATGCACTGTCCTTTGATCCAACTTTCATTGTCGTTCTTCCTTTTGATCCCTCGATGGTTTCGTTTTCGACGTCGCCGTCTCTCTGCGGAAAATTATCTCGACAGAAGTTCGACGTCGACATGGAGCAGAGTCCCTTGTTGGTGGTGTTGAAGATCGTCGACTCTTTTCTCGCCCCCCTCTCCCCCGGATCGCCCTGGATCTCGGGACGAGATCCCTTTTTGGTGGTGTTGTATTGTAACAGCCCAGTTCTCACAAAAATTAAATTTTTTGTTTTCGGTGTGAATTGTTTGATTGCCTGATTTGTTTGCGGTGTTTGCATCCCCGATTTATCGATCGGCGATCATTTCCCCCCCTCTTATCTCGTATCGGACGGAGACCGACCCCTGCCACCCTGACACTCGACCTTTGCGACACCGGGTTTCACCCGAGCATCGTCGCAAAACCTGCACGAGACCAGCCGCAGCCAACGGAACGAAAACCCCGTTTCATAATTAAACGGATTATTTTCTGGGGCACCGAAAAATGTTGTCGGAATGTCACCGCAGTGAGGTACGATCGACGGGCTCGACGCGCTGAGTGCGTGGTTCGAGATTTCGTCGGAATCGGAGTCCGTATGCAACTTTGGCGGTCACGAACGCGGTCACCGGACACGCGAGAGGGGTACCGAGGGCGTTTGCGTAAACCAGCCAGCCAACCTGCCTATATAAAGACCACCAGCCTCCCACCACCCAATTAGGGTTTACCCTACTGGAAATTTGCAGCCACACCCCCAAAACGCCCTCCAAATTCTGCCCCAAGCCCCTCTTTCCCCGAAACCCTAGATCAGGGCGACCCGGAGCCGTCAGATCCCAATCCGGCGGCTCCCAGGCCGCCACGTGGCTCCCCAAGCCTCCCACCGCAGCACAGCCACGCCTCGGGCCGCGCGGGCCCGCCTCTAGCCACCGCCGGGCCCGATCCGGGCCGACCTCGTCAAGCTCCTCCCGCGGCAGCCGCCCGCAGCGCCTCCGGCCGGCGAGCCGCCCGCCGCCGGCAAGCCAGCCCGCCGCCAGCTCCCTTCTCCCCTCCTCCCTCTTCCCTTTTCCCTCTCCTCCCCGCGCTGACCCCTCCCTTCCTTGCAGATCGGAGCTGCGCGCCATGGACGCCGCCATGGGAGGCCGAACAGGAGCTGGCGCCCCCCTCCCTTGAACGCCACGACCGCCGCCCCTAGCGCCGGATCCGGCCGACTCCGGCCGCCGCCTGCCTCCCCCACCTGCGCCCCTGCCTCGCCGCCTTGAGCCGCCCCCTCGCCGGCGGGCACAGCAGCCGCTGCCGCTCGGGTGTGCTCGGGGTGGAGCCCGGCGCCCAGCCGCTGCGTGCTGCCAGGTGGGCCGACGCGCCCAGGCGGCCCAGCAGCCACAACAGCCCAGTCCAGCACCGACCACTTGGGCCAGGCCCAGTAGGTGACCGCCCAGCCTTTTTTTATTTTATTTATTTATTTAGTTCTGTTTTTTTCTTTCTTTTCTGTTGGGCCCAAATAGCTCTAGTTTCGTCCCGTTGAGGTTTTTTTTTGTCTCTGCTAGGTTTTTTTATTTAAATTAGGCAGTTTGTATTAGGATTTTTGCGGTGCCCGTAACTGTTTAACCGTAGCTCCGATTGCGACGCGTAAAATATGAAACTTGCTTAGAATTGTGTCTAGTTTAATAATTTGTGCTCCTTTACCATGTTTGAGCTTGTTTACTTGCTGTTTGACTGCTAATTACACTGTCTGCCACTGTAACTGTAACTGCAATAACTTTTTATTTGTTGCTCTGTTTAAAATGTTTCTTATATGTAACTTGACTAGAATTGCATGTAGATTGTGTTTTTGCTGTTCTTGCTTGCTAATAAAAATAATAAAATATTTTTAGGGAAAACCAGTACCAAATGCAATAATTATCGTGGGGTCCGTGATAGTTTGCCATGTCTAGGATTTCACCCCACTTAAATTGACTAGATCAGATAGTTTATTTATGCTTCACCTCTTGCCATGTTTGTGTGATATGCCATGTTTGAGTGAGATGCCATGTTAACAACCTTTGTTGATCACATGTAGCTAAGCAACTTGAACCACCGTAAACGTGCGGTATCGTCTTGTGTGATGAGTACTCCACTTAATCTGTTAGTAACCGCTCTCGACGATAGGTGCGATGTCTGGTGTTGCCTTCTTGTTGTTGCTTGCTCGTGTTTGCCTCGTAGTAATAGATGCTTTCTCGTTGATTGCTTTCCAGTGTTTACGTCTTGTGTGCTTCCGCGGGTACCTCTCGGAGACGATGCGAGCTTGCGATCGACTACACCTTCGGAATCCGACTTATCAACAGGCAAGGACTATACATTACTTATGATCCATTCTATTTCAACCAGCGGTTTGCATGCTAGTATAGGTTAGGTTCGATGTTTGATCCTACCACATGTTTACAGCCTCTTTCAAACCGATACAGCCATGCCCCCTCGCAGCAAACCTTGTACTGCTATGTTTCTATTGCTCGTTGCTCAGCCCCTGCTTCGTATGCATACTTAGGATGCTACGATGTTACCCTGTTACTCTTTGGGTTGGGATATCACCTGATTATTATATTATTGTTGATGATATGAATTATTATAATGTTGACTATATTCGACGAAGGATGGAAGGTCTAGGCTATCCCGCCCCGACGCTTTGTTCCATTCGAGTCACCTAGGCCCCGAGTTCCGGGTATTGGTTTTAAGACTGAGCGTGCCTAACCGCGTGTGGGATTTTATGGGGTCCCCTTTTCTTACCTATCTAGCTTCAAACATTTCTAGTGGTGGCCCAAGCTGATTTACCATTTGAAAACCGTGTGTGTGTCTGTCGGGTAGCTCCTGGCAGATATTATTTAAAATAACCCGGACCAGTGAGGAC
This sequence comes from Bromus sterilis, assembly GCA_950022295.1. NCBI lineage: Eukaryota > Viridiplantae > Streptophyta > Magnoliopsida > Poales > Poaceae > Bromus > Bromus sterilis. The sequence continues at coordinate 285,707,656 of OX465597.1, forward strand.
ATAGTTCCCTTGCTGACCCAATTTGTCCGGCTGAGGACCCGGTTTCCCAATGTGTGATTAACCGGCTATCCAAACCCGTGACAGACGGTAGAGACCAGATCGAGAGAGTGTCCGGCTCCTGAGATGGATGTCGACTCACCGGGGGCCACCCGGATTTGTTCGTTGTTAGTTAGAGGGACCTGTCGTTTCGGATCTCTTGGAATTAAATCATAAAATGGTTGCCTGTGATGGGTAGCAACTGAGAGTGATGAGCGTGCGCGCGGAGCCTCGTAATGGGCAGTTGGTACACCCCTGCAGGGTTAAATCTTTTCGAGAATCCGTGTCCACGGTTATGGACGACTTGAGACCTACTCCTTGTTCATAGACAACAACAACCGAGATAATCTTAATATAACTTGATCAACGTGTGTGTGTGCCTTGATTGCTTCTTCTTCGTCGGGATGCGAAGAGGAGGACAAGGATAGGATAGGTGTTATGTTTGCGTAAGTAGTTGATAGCAAGACTCGTTGGAGGCGATTCCTCATCGAATGCTTGGCTTCTTACCTTACTCTCTAGATCGTTAGCCACTTCATAAATGCTAGTGCGGCAGCAACCTCACCACTTACCCCTTCCTTACCGTAAACTACTAGTTGTCCTAGAATGACGAGTGATGAAGTCCTTGCTGGGTCAGATGACCACTACAGTTGGATGCTGAGTACCTCTGTACTCATGATACCCCCCAAACTCTTTTCAGGGCTCTGATCGACAACAGGTACGGTGACCGACGTTTCACGTGGAGACTCGACGACGACTAGTTAGGCGGATCCCGGCGGAGGGCCTGGACCCGTGTGGTTATGGGATCGATGCTTTTTCTCTTTGCCAGTAGGCACTTGCTTGTAGTCTGTACTCAGACATGTATCTTCCGTTGTTGTATTATATTTGAGGCAGTTGTATGCCGATTGTATGAGATGTTGTATCCTGTATCTGTAATGTTGTGATATCATGTTGGAAATCCGGGGCATATGACTTCGTCATATGTCGCGGTGGGACCGATATGTGCTTCGTCCCCGGATCTGGGTGGAAACACCTAGATCTGGAACAATACCGCATATGGGGCCTTACAACTTCAGTATGCCAAACCATGAACAATGCAATGCATGTAAATCATTTCAACAACACATTATGAACTCTAGCTATTTGAGACTAGCCACAAGGAAAGCATGAACACTGGGAAAGCATTGTAAACATAGCACTATGTCGCTACAAGCTGGTCTCTAGATCATAAGTACAGGTATATGTACAGAAGTAGAAACAAGAAGAGTTCATACCGGTTTTCCTTGTTGCTTCCCTTCCGTCGATCTTCGTCATTACTGCCTTGTCACTTGCACGATCGAACGTGGGAAATATAATCAAATGCCATCACGGACTCGAGCTGAACTCTGAAAACAAAGCAAACTAAAGAAAGAAAGGAAATCTTTTTGGGTTTTTAAAGGTTTAAACGAGAGCAAAAGAAAAGATAAAATCTTTTTGTTGTTTTTGCAAAGAAAGAAAGAAAATGGGCAAAAACTTCGAAAAGATCAAAGCGAATAAAAATAAAACAGATAATACAAACGGATAAAATACAAGGGCACGTACTCCCCCAAGCTTAGGCTTTTGGCCTAAGTTGGTAGTAGCTAATGTCCCCAGGAGCCTCCTGCTCCAGGGTAGTACTGGTGAGTCCAAGGGTCGTATGAGGCTTCCGGCACGTACACCGAAGTCCTTGGATCCTCCCACGAAGAAGGATCCGCGCTCCAAGCAGAGGAAGACCCTTCACCCAACTTGGTGACAGTCTCCCCCTGGAAAGGTGGGAACTCACCATGCTCCTCCTCGTCGGGCACAACCCCCTCCATGGGGTTATGAAACTGATGCTGGACGACGAACTCATCGAACTGGGTAACATCAAAGGACCATCCGTTCCTGCGAGAAAAATCGAACAAAAGAGGTGCAGGTAGACGGATCTTGCGTTCCGTGGTAGCTCCGAAACGCAAGATATAATCAAGGTTACCAAACTCGGAAGTCATGGTAACAAACTTATGCCTTTTCATAGCAACAAGATCAAAACTTAAATAAGTAAAAGGCTTATCATCGGGGTGTGGGGTGCCATTAAGAGAGTCTAGGATAAGTGTGGCGTAAACGCCACCAAATAAATCTCCCTTGTTACCGTTCATAGCAAGGCGTCGAGCAATTAAGGCACCCACATTATAATCAAACCTCCCCGAAAGGGCGGTTGCCAGGATAGAAATATCCGGCGTAGATATGTTGCTCGTGTTGTCATGAGCTAACACCCCTCTAGCAATAAAATACGCAAAATACCCGAGGTGTGGGAATAAGATGCTGGAGATCTTTGACCGATGAATATCCCTTGTATCCATGCTACAGAGAGAGTTGAAGACGGTTCTCAGCTCGGAGGGCTGAGAGCTCATCTTCGCCGTCAGTCCAACATTCGGTACACCTATTATTTCACAAAACTTTTCCAAAGGCATGGTCAAAAGATCATTGTAAATTTTAAACTCAACAGAACCAGCATCAAGGTTATATCTAAAACTGTTAATGAAACATGAGGTGAGTTTTTGATACTGGGCAACAAGGCACGTTGCGAGCCGCGTCAGACCTGCATTAGCACAAAGATTATAGAACTCCTCCTTAATTCATGCAGCTTCAAGGAATTCATCGCACGGGAAAGTCATAGCACGTGCTGGATTTGTGTCCTGAAACAACTCTAAGGGCACATGATCTTCGTTGTAGCTCACCATAGCAGTCGAGGGTGAAGCTGCAGCTCTTGTAACTCGATCGGAGCGCTCGGGCCTTTTCTTCCCAAGCCACCCCTTTGCTCTTCCTAGCAAACTCATTTCTGATTTTTTTGACAAATTACAAAAACAAGGATTTAAACAAAGTGAGTTAAGGCAAACTACTCAACTCACTTACCTAAGGCATAAACTTGCATCAAAACTTGGAAAATAAAATTCTACACATGCATGCAAGCTCATATAAACAGCACCAAGAGCTACTAAATACTCACAAATGAGGCCACCAATCAAAAATCTAATTGGAGGAGTGGAGGAGTTACATACCAGGGAGTATTTGCTCAAAATTTCAGCTCGAATGTTGGGTTGTAGAGAGAGATCGAAAATCGCCTCCAAGGACAGAAAGAACGCAAGAACTGGAGCAGAACTCGTGTTTTTGGAGAGAGAGAGGAAGGAGGAGGAAGAAGACATACCTGGAAGTGGGGCCTGTGGGCCCCAGGCGCCCTGTGGGCGCGGCCAGGGGGCAGGACGTGCCAGCTAGCCGCCTGGGCCACCGGTGCCCCCCCTGGTCAGCCCCAGGTGCTTCTGGGTCACTCCCGACATGGAGATTTTTATTTTTATTTTTCTGGAATTTTTCTGAAAACTTCACTGTTGAAAATTTCTCGGAGTTCAAAAAGCTGCAAAACTTTCTGAAAACTTAAAGCAGTGATTAGTATTGTGATGCTTCAAAAACACAAAAACTTGGTACATCAAAGGGAATGAAAGCTAAAGCAAATGAAAACATAACAAGCTTAACTTTTTACCTATATAAAGCAAGCTCACTAGTAAGGTTGATCAAGTCTTACCAACGAACCAGCGATATATAGAACAAGAAGTCTCACCTCTTATGAAGTGGTCATTGCACCTTTACTTTAATGGACATTGTCCCCACCATAATGGTTTTGTATTTGTGGTGCACATGTAGTGGACAGTCCCATTCTCCAATCTTCACGGTCTCGATATTCTCTATAGAGTTAAGGCCATGCCTCTTGTCGATCTTCTTTGGAAAATACACCGTGTGTTCTTTATCATCAACGTTGAAAGTGACCTTTCCTTTATTACAATCAATAATAGCACCTGCAGTGTTAAGAAAAGGTCTACCAAGAATAATGGACATGCTCCCATCCTCGGGCATGTCAAGCACAACAAAATCTGTAAGGATCAAACAGTTAGCAACTTCAACGGGAACATCCTCACAAATACCAATGGGGACAGCTGTTGACTTGTCAGCCATCTGAAGAGAGATATCTGTAGGGATTAGTTTCTCTAAACAAAGCCTCTTGTAAAGAGAGAAAGGCATAACACTCACTCCTGCACCAAGATCATATAAATCAGTTCTGATGTAATTATTCTTTATGGAGCAAGGAATGGTGGGTATACCTGGATCACCGAGCTTCTTAGGAATCTTGCCACTGAAAGAGTAGTTAGCAAGCATAGTAGATATTGCCTCATTAGGAACTTTTCTTTTATTAGTAACAATATCTTTCATATATTTCGAATAGGGAGGTAACTTAATAGCATCAGTCAAAGGAATTTGAAGAAAAAGAGGTTTCATCCATTCACAAAATTTATTATAATGGTCTTCTTCTTTAGATTTGAGGGACTTACTTGGAAAGGGCATGGGTTTCTGTATCCATGGTTCTCTTTCCTTCCCATGTCTTCTTGCGATGAAGTCTTCTCTAGAGTACCTCTTGCGTTTATCGGGTGCTTCTTCTTCTCTTACCTTGGGAGAATCATCCTTCTCCGCGTCCTTTCCTTCACGCTCGGCACCGTCTTCTGTTTCAGCATCGGAGGTAGATATGCTGTTAGGATCAACAGCTGGCTTTTCACTTACCATAGGATCATCGGGATTGTCAGCCTCCTTGTGTTTCTTCTTCTTTTTGTTCTTCGGAGAGCTAACAGTCTCGTCTTCTTCTTGTACTTGAGAATCTTGCTCGATCCTCTTTGGATGCCCCTCAGGATAGAGTGGGTCCTGGGTATGTGTTCCACCCCTAGTTTTGATGCCATAAGCTTGTATGTCCTATTTGGCATTATTAGCAAGCAAATCCTTTTGCACATTAGAAATTTGTTCAAGCTGAGTTTGAACCATATGAAAATGCTTAACAAGATATTTAACATCATTAACTGTTCTTTCTAGAACATCACACAAACTTTTGATAGAGAGAGAGTTATCATGCAACTGACTTTTTAACTTCCTATTAAAATAGTCTTGCTTAACAATAAAATTATCAAGCTCATCTAAGCATTGGTCAGGAGGCTTACCTTTAGGGATGTCACTTTCAGTAAAGTCTAATAGAGAGTGTACCTCTACCAAGGGAGGGTGAGTAGTAGGCTCACACAACTTCTCGATAGGCGGTAAATTCTTCACGTCTTCGGCTTTAATACCTTTCTCCTTTATAGACTTCTTCGCTTCTTGCATATCTTCGGGGTTCAGAACAAGCATGCCCCTCTTTTAAGGTGGTAGAAGTGGTTCAGGAACGGACCAATCTTCATAGTTCTTGGCAATTTTGCACATTAATTCTTCTGCATCGTCCGGTGTTCTTTCCCTGAAAACACAACTAGCACAACTATCCAGATAGGATCTGGATTCATCGGTTAAACCAGCGTAAAATATGTCAAGCAGTTCATTCTTGGGGATTCCATGTCCCGACATAACCTTAAGTAAATCACAAAACCTCCCCCAAGCTTTAGGGAGGTGCTCATCCTGCAGTTGTTTAAAGTTATAGATTCTTTGCAAAGCAGCATGTTGCAGATGAGCTGGGAAATATTTATAAACAAAGAATTGGACCAAGTCTTGAGGACTCTTAATGGAACCATAGGGTAGTGCATCATACCATGATTTAGCGTCTTCCTTCAAAGAAAAAGGAAAAAGCTTGGCCACATAGAAGTTTCGTATCTTCTCATCAGTAGTGAATAGGTTACCTAGCTCAGCGAGTTTGGTCAAGTGTGCTATAGCATCATCATTTTCTCTGCCATAAAAGGGGTCAACCTCGACTGTAGATATAAGTGAAAGATCAACAGAGAAATCATAATCAGGATTAGTGATGCATATAGGAGACGTGGCAAATTGAGGATCAGGAATAGCTTTGTTCTTCATGGAGTGCTTTTTGAGCAGCTCCTTAACAGCACCAGGGTCAGAGTCGACACACTCTATGAGTTCCCTGAAAAAATCATCATCAAGAGTAACATAATCATCATCAAGGATTCTCTCCTTGAGTTCATCTAAGCACGGGTAACCAAAGGTTTTGCAGGTAGGAATATAGGTAGCAGGGGTCTCGGTCTTGGATTCTGTTGCAGCCTTAGCAGTCTGAGTTTCAATATAGTGACCAAGAAAAGTAGCATCATCAAGAGTAGTGGAGGCATCATCAAAAGTAACGGACATAGTGACAGACTCAATAGAAGCATCATGTAGTGGTGGTGAAGTAAACTTACTCATAACAGAAGGTGAATCAAGTGTACCACTAGTGTTCAGAACAGTACCTTTTCTTGTACGGGATGGTAAGATCGGGACCTTGGGGTCTCCTTTCTTACCCATAGCGGATGATGTGCAGCAGGCATGATACTTCAAGTAGACTTGTAAATATTGCTATGCTCCCCGGCAACGGCGCTAGAAAACGCTGCTTGATGCCCCACAGGCGTAAGAGATCGAGATAGTCTTCGCGGGTAAGTTAACCCAATTTATTGATTCGACACACGGGGAGCCAAAGAGTATTTATAAGCTTTGACAGTTGAGTTGTCAATTCAACCGCACCTGAAATATACTTTCTTGCAACAAAAGATAAGTGGTAATGATAATAGGATAATGATAGTGGCAACATCAATAGTAACAGCAAAAGTAACAACTAATGACCAGCAGGATTGAAAACACTGTAGGCTAGGGAGATGGATGGTTGGGCGCTGCATGGATGAGAGTGAAAATGTAATAAATTCTAACACGGGGCAAGGCACACAGAAAAGCAATGATCATCTAGGCAAATATCAAACATTAGGCATGTATCCCGTAGGTAGTTGTGCGTGCTTGAAATAAGAACTTGCACAACATCTTTTGTCCTACCATCCCACTACGAACGGGGACAAAGGGAACTTATGGAGATTAAGGTGCTCCTGTCAAAGAGCACCGGAACAAAGCAATAAACTCATTGGATACATGGAATCCTCAAATTATGGACCATCCCCTTTGGTGTCCCAAGCTGTCACCTTTGGGATCGCCGGTTCCGGGCCATAATAGGTGCATACAACTCATAGATAGGATCTAGAACACAAATATATTCATGAAAACACATAGAGTTCAGATATGAAAACATGGTACTCGGGCCCAAAGTGACAAGCATTAAGAGCAACAAGTTGAAGCAAAGAAGATAAACACCAATCTAGATGATAGGCAACATGCCCCAACAATCTAACAAACTATTACATGATCAAACTCATCCAATCCCTACCACCCCCTTTGCCTACAGTAGGGAATTACTCACACATGTGAAGAGAAGTCATGGAGGATGGATGGAGTGGTGATGGTGATGACGATGGCGACGATCTCCCCTCTTCGGAGGCCAAATCAGCCTCCAGATTAGCCCTCCCGAAGAATAACAGAGGGTGGCGGCGGCTCCGCGACGGAAACTGGGAAAACGACTCCTGTTCTGGGGTTTTCCCATCACGGGGATAAATAGGAGTCTCGGTAGGGCACCAGAGGAGGGGGGAGGCACCCAGGCGGCCAGAGGGCGCGGCCCCACCCCTTGCCGCGCCAGGGGGGGGGGGCACCTGGGCCCCCCAGGACTCCCCTCTGGTCCCACTTCTGGCTTCTGGCTCCTTCGGGTGCGTGGATTTTTTGGTATTTTTCTGGGAATTTTCTGGAACGTCTAAAAATCCATTTTCCTGCACACAGTAAAACCATACAGACAGCTCTGCTGAAAACAACGTTAGTCCGGGTTAGTTTCGTCCAAATCATGCAAGAATGAGGGCAAAACAATAGCAAAAAGTGTTTGGAAAAGTGGATACGTTTGAGACGTATCAATTTTCAATAGGCGGTTCATACCTCATGATCAGGAAACCTTGATCATCGATTGACCAATGAGCTAGTGTACCTGATTTTAACTAGGGACTGGGTGTCTATATACTACACGTGTATTAGTGTTTCCGAGTAATATAGTTCTAGCATAGTATAACACGTATTATGAACAAAATGAATACGTGACAAATATCTTTATTATTTTGCCTCTAGGGCACATATCCAACAAGTATCACACTAGTTCGACGAGCACCCAATCACGGTGGTGAGAAGCGCACCACTCTCGGACATCCTCAATAACCCAGGCGCCACAGGGCGAGTCGTCGAGTGGAACATCGAGCTCATTCCTCGTGACCTACAATTCAGGCACCCGACTGCAATTAAAGGACAAATCCTCCCAGATTTCATGGTCAAGTGGATGGAAGTACAAACACCCGGCCCACCAGACCTCCCCAACTCTTGGAAGATGTTCTTCGACGGGTCAAAAAGGCAACAAGGAGCCGGAGCGGGCGTCGTGCTAATTTCACCCAGAGGTGAAAAGCTAAGATATGCACATGGCAAAAGCCTGCGGTGCCACTCGCCTCATAATCTACGGCGAATCTAACCTTGTCGTCCCACAAGCAATGAGAGATTCCGAGGCAGTCACAGATAACATGTCGGCATACCAAAAGCTCTACAACACTCTAGAAGAAGAATTCAATGGATGCGAACTCAACTATATCACCAGAGCAAACAACAAAGAAGAGAACAAACTCACGAACATAGGGTCGACTCGAGGAACAATCCCCTAGGTGTCTTCCTTGAAAGTATCAGCCAGAGATCGAACAAGACAAGAACACTCAAACCAGCAGCGAGCGCAACAGTCGACAAGGAAAACAGGCCAGAACAGCTAGCAGCAGTCGACTAGGCAAACGGGCCAGAAAAAGTACATAATCTCTGAAGTGATTGGAGGAGGAACCTATAGGCTGAAGAACCCGAAGACCGACGAAGATGTGGGAAAACCGTGGAATGTGGCAAACTTACGCTTCTTCTACGCGTAGATTGCCTATGATCACTTTCATCCCATAACCTTGTCAATATCAGCAGTACTGTCCGCAGGCAACTCATGTAAAACATCGAAGCAATAAAACATGTGTTGCGCCAATTACAGGCCATGGCACTCGGGGGCACGAGCGCGGTTTCACCCTATCCCCCAAGGTGCTCTCTCGCTTACGCGACGTTTACACATTGACACTCGGGGGCTCGAGCACGGTTTCACCCTCTCCCCCGAGGCGTTCTTTCGCTCACGCGATGTTTACACATTGGCACTCGGGGGCTCGAGCACGGATTCACCCTCTCCCCCGAGGTGTTCTTTCGCTTACGCGACGTTTACACATTGGCACTCGGGGGCTCGAGCGTGGATTCACCCTCTCCCCTGAGGTGTTCTTTCTCTTACACGACGTTTACACATTGCCACTCGGGGGGCTCGAGCGCGGTTTCACCCTCTTCCCCGAGGCGTTTTTTCGCTCACACGACGTTTACCCATTGACACTCGGGGGCTCGAGCGCGGTTCTACCCTCTCCCCCGAGGCGTCCTTTCTCCCACGCGACACTTACACTATGGCACTCGGGGTCTCGAGCGCAAATCTCCCCCTTCCAAGGGATGTTCTTTCTCTCACACAACGAATATGCATTGGCGCTTGGGATCTCGAGTGTAAACGTGCCCTCGCCCCTTAAAACTTTCCTTCTCTAGTGAAATTTCCGAGCCTCAAAGACCCGAGGAAGACCCGCAACATGGTCCAAAGCTCGAAAGAAGACAAATATCGCCCAGGAGGAAAAGAATCAGAGCATCCGAAAAGCATTCGCACCAAGGCAATAATAAAGAGAACAATATATAGCCTCCGCCCAATCACAAATGATTGACCGAAGCCTCGTGGGATACTCCCATTGGGAGCGCTGTCACGCATCTGATATTATCATGGACTCGCGCGTATGAAAGACAACACAAGACGAAGGAAGGACTCTCAAGAATAATCAAAGAAGGGATCCGCAATATATTGATCACACGAAGCATTACAAGGTGATTTATTTACATCAAAAGGTCTACAAGACCAAGAATTACAATGAATTATGACTTCTACATGTGTGCCCATGCGGAGATAATTGGCACTACCCCACATCTTGGCGAGCATCATCACAGAAAAAGGGAAACTATCTATCCCAAGCCTACATGGTGAAGCTTGACTTATGGTGAGCTTGTTGGCCTTATCCTACTGATGCACCCGCTTGGCCGGCGGCTTGACATCAGCGTCCTGCTCAAAACTGGAGTAGCTGGCACCACCTCCAGTTGATGAGCGAGAAGAGCAAGACATGGCAGGAGAGCCACCGGCAGCAGAAGAAATGGAGGCACCCTCTGTGCCCCCAAAGTCGTCACCGCTTGACCTCTCCCAGCAAGGCTCCAGACGATTCTCGCCAGCATCAAAGGCCCTGACAGTTCGAGTTTCTTCACCATCAAATCGGCAGAAGAGACTGTCACCCTCACGCAGATTCAGTTGACGGGCAAACACCTTCCAACCGGACCCCAAGAAGACCAAGTAGGAGCTCTCAACCTGGAGGTTTACCCATAAGGGGGATTGAGAGAAGCCTTGAAGCCGAAGCCAAAGGCCATCCAAGCCAAGTTCAAAAACAATGGAAGAAAAAGAAAACTAAAGAGTAATCCGACTCGCAATCCGGCTAAGGACATGGAGGATGACATCGTAGCCGCAGACGCCCTCGTCCACAGCAGCAGCAGCAACACCCCTCGCAGAGGCACCGCGCCCCCGGCGGCAACACATCACACGGGGAGCACGGGCACCACGACCACGACGGCCTCGGCCAACTACGCCGCGAGAAGCAGCACCGGAGGCACCACGAGAACGACGTTTAGGAGCCATGGAAAGAAAAAAGGAGATCAAAGGAAGAAAGATGGATGGCCAAAACACCAAAGCACAATAGTCCATATTTATACACCATCTCAAGGGCAAAAGGGAAACACTCAATGCCAAGAAATACGAAACGGCGCTGCGGAACAAAGTTAAAGACAGAAGCATGCAACCCTACTGATTCCAAGACAAGGCGTATCTTCACATCAAGCAACAATTAAAAAGGCAGGAAATTATGTGTGTTCCCACGCGATCTTGGAAATCCAACAAGCAGCAGAAGCATAGAACTCATAACGCGCTACCCAAGGCATCATCATAATTTCCAATGGACGCGATGGTTCATAGCCTGCCACCGTCATCTTCAACACGTCATCGGGAAGCATCATTACGACCTTTCACATCCCGGCTGCACATATGGGACGGTTCGATGCCCGCACGGATGCCCTGACAAGGGAAAGATGCTCTCCTTCCCTCTTAGAATTTTTTATCCTCTTGTTTATAATTTTGATTACATCAAAATTGTACTCCCATCGGGAGCACCCTGGCATCGCTAAACGGAGCACAGGCAACATGGATCAAATTTCGAGGGTGCGAGTGGCTACACCCCTCCGACAAGAAGAATACATATACAAGGCTCGGGTGACTACTCGCCACGCTACAAGGCTCGAGTGACTACTCGCCACGCTACAAGGCTCGAGTGCATGCTAGCCTAGACGATAAGGTGCTCGAGTGACCACTCGCACGAACATTCAAGGCACAAAATATGATAAAAAGGACTCCCCGCCTGAGCACTCGGACGCTCCGCGGGTGCTCATACTACGAGCTCACTCGACGGTTTTCCGAGTGGGTTCATCCCATACTTACTCCTCGCCTGAGCACTCGGATGCTCCGCGAGTGATCATACTATTAGTCCACTCGATCGTTTTCTAAGTGGGTGCATTCTATTCTGGCACAGGCCCCTACAAACATTCTCTGGGCTGCGATACACTGCACCCCAGATGCCACGCAAGCTTGCGCGTAGGTAAGACCCCACTAATCAGTCGGGCGTGCCGGGACTTGCCATAGTGCGACTTCACTCCCGACGGTTCCATGCGCAATGCATGATTGAAAGTTAACCACTAACAGATGCGTTAGGGTCGTATTCATTACTTAAAATGGCTACATTGATCCTGTAAGCCTGACGAGGGGGTGACCCCACGACTCTTACTGATGAGGGTACATGGTGCGTATCAAGCCAGAGGGCCTGCAGAGAGCCTCGACCGGCCCACACATGGCCCACTCGAGGCAACCGCCACAAGGAGTCCGTGAAGAACATGGAAACTGCAACTTATCGTCCAACACTAAAGATAGATTAGGAAACCTTCTCTGTAAAACTAGACAGACTCCTTACGACTCAGCCTAGTATATAAAGGCTGGGAGAGGGGACGTCTAGGGCATTGAATACCGTAGCTACACCTTCGGTCCCGAGCGATCTCGCCTGGACCTCCATTGTAATCACCTCCATTATAATACAATCGAGCAGGAAGTGCTTTCTCCTATTAGCCGACGAGTATCGCCAACCTGCATGTCCGCTCTACGACTTAACCCAGGGTTCCCAACCATGGGATTTGCCGAGGTCAATCATCGTCAATTGGCGCCGACCGTGGGGACTAAGCGGGTTGGAATCACGATCTCGGCGGCCCCGCCATCAGCAAATCGTAACTCGGGGACTCGAGCTAGATCCAATCCACTCGAAGAACTCAGGTTCATCGCAAGCCTCTTCGTCGCGCCTCCAAGGGCACTCGGCCTGTGACTACGCCAAAACCAATCCTTCGGCGACTACCAAAGTCGCGCCCAGCGGAAGAAAATTCGACGACGCAGCAGGTGAACACAAACCACGGCTGCAGGCCCAGTCGCGGAGCTAGAACAAGAAGTACAAATTGAGGTTTCACCCGAGGAGCCGCCGCCCAGCGCAACAACACCAACATCCACCCGAGCAACTGAAGAGGATTCTGAAACTCAATCCGGCGAGTACTACGACCCCGACCGAAGACCGTACGAATTCGCCAAGATGATTCACAACTAATCTATCAACGATGGAATCGAGCTTGACCCAAGATTCCACTCTCGTTCAGAAGACCACTCGCAGTCGTTCCACATCGCAAGAAGAAGAAGACACGTCGGCTCCAGCAAACTCACAACCCAAGAGCAGCTGGATGGGCCGTGCACAATCCATTGCTTCGAGGACGATTGAGGACGCATTAGATCAAGCCACACCTTAAGGAGCTGTGAGTTTGCTGGAGCTGTAAGCCACACCACATGCTCAAGGAAGAAAAACAACGCATAGCCAAACAAGCTCGAGAGACAGCGCAGTCGCCAACGCACAACCCAGAAGAACAATACCCTCCGTCCCATGGACGAGTCTGCATGATCCAGGAAGGACGACCTCCAAGGGAAAACCAGGAGGCGTACACCGCACAAGCTCGAGTAGCCGAAGACCTGCTGACATAAGAAACCTACCACATATGCGGTTCAGAAACCAACATCACCTTCTCACAAGATGATCACCCACCTGCAATTCCGAGACCAGGGCATGCACCTTTGGTTCTTGAAGCTCAGATTGGTGGTTACGACATGGACAGAATATTCATGGACGGTGGCAGCAACCTCAACATCATCTTCACCAGCACCTTGAGCAAGATGTCAATCCCACGATCAGTCTGGAAAAATTCTGGTGTCACAATCTACGGCATAGTACCAGGGGAAGCAGCCTCCTCCTTGGGATCAATCGAGCTCGACGTCATCTTCGGTAGTAGGGGCAACTTCTCAAGGAAAATCCTCGAGTTCGAAGTACTCGACTAGGAGTCCCATTACCATGCCAAACTAGGAAGACCCGCGTTCGCACAATTCATGGCGGTCCCGCACTACGCATACCTCAAGATCAAGATGCCCAGGCCCTGTGGAGTCATCACGGTCAACGGAAGCTTCATCAAATCAGACCAATGCGACCGGGATTTCCATCAAGTCTTCGACACGTTTGGAGCACAACAGCAGCTCGAAGAAATAGGAATGGTGGTAGACAAAAACATCTTTCCACCAGCGAGCAGAAGCGAGAAAAAATAATTCACTCGCGATTTTAGCATCGACAGCGACACAAAGACTCATCAAGTACACCCGACCGACCCGACCAAGACAGTTCAAATCTACACTAATCTACCAGAAGACCAAGCGACGACCCTCATGGTTTTCCTTCGCAAGGAGTGGGAAATCTTCGCTTGGTGTCTGGCTGACATGCCCGGAATACCCCGACAATTTGTAGAGCATGCCCTTCAAATCTACCCAAACACCAAACCGGTAAATTAGGCGCTGCGCAGATTCTCCGAGCCAAAGCGCAGAGCCATTGGGGAAGAATTCAACCGACTAATCGACGCCCAATTCATCCGAGAGACAATGAAAGCCACCTGGGTCGCAAACCCAGTTCTCGTACCCAAAAAAGACACATACATACCGCGCATGTGTGTCGATTACGGGCCCGTCAACAAGCATTGCCCAAAGGACCACTTCCCCCTTCCAAGGATCGACCAGATCATCGACTCAACCGCAAGGTGTGACCTGTTGTCCTTCCTCGACGCCTACTCAAGATACAACCAGATCAGGATGAAAGAAGAGACGAAGAGCACACCTCATTCATAACACCTTACGGTGTATTCTGCTACAAGACGATGCCATTCGGGCTGAAAAACACTGGAGCCACGTACCAGCGGATGATGCAGTCATGCCTAAGAGACCAAATGGGCAGGAACATCCAAGTCTACATCAACGGCATCGTTATCAAGACATACAACGCAGCCACATTACTCGACGCCCTTCGATAAACCTTTAAATCTCTCAACAAGTACATGATCAAACTCAACCCAAGGAAATGTGTGTTTGGCGTCCCAGCTGGGAAACTGCTCGGGTACATGGTCTCCGCTCGCGGAGTCGAAGCAAACCCGGAAAAAGTCCAGGCACTCGCAAGGATGCAAGAACCTGTTGACGTCAAGAGCGTCCAGTAGCTCACTGGACGACTCGCAGCCCTGAGCCGCTTCATCAGCAGGCTGGGAGAAAGAACCCTGCTAATCTACCAACTGCTCAGAAAAGGAGAAAAATTCCAATGGACCGAAGAAGCCCGGAGTGCATTCGCAGACCTCAAGAAAACTCTTTCAACACCACCAATTTTTGCAATACCAAAGGAACGGGAACCGTTGTACCTTTACATAGCAGCATGCAGCAGCGTGGTCAGCACCGCACTTATCGTCAATCGCTTGAAAGAAGGAAAAGTGCAAAGTATACAGATGCCAATCTACTACCTCAGCGAGGTCCTAACAAAATCACAGCAGCAGTACCCGCACTACCAGAAGCTCGTGTATGCCATCGTCATGACATCGCGAAAAGTGACACACTACTTTAACGAAAACTCATCACGGTCGTCAGCAGTGCACCGCTCGCGGACATTCTAAAAAACCCAGGAGCAATGGATTGAGTCGCCGAATGGAGCATCGAGCTCAGTCCTCGCGACCTTCAATTCAAGCACCCAACGACGATCAAAGCTCAAGTACTCCCAGATTTTCTGGTCGAATGGATGGAAGTGCAAACACCCGGTCCTCCAGACCTCTCCAACTCATGGAAGATGTTCTTTGACGGGTCTAAAAGGCACCAAGGAGATGGATCATGCGTTGTGCTAATCTCACCCAAAGGAGATAAGCTCAAATACGTACTCCAGATCAACTTCAGCAGGGCATCAAACAACGAAGCAGAGTACGAGGCACTACTGCATGACATGCGCATGGAAAAAGCTTGCGGTGCCACTCGCCTCGTCATGTACGACGACTCCAACCTTGTCGCCAACAAAGAATTAAGGGTTGTGAATAAGTCGCAGACAACATGTAGGCCTACCAAAAGCTCTACAACATCTTAGAAGGCGAATTCGACCGATGCGAGCTCAACTACGTTTCCAGAGAAAACAACACAGAAGCAGACGAGCTGGCCAACATCGGATCCACCCGAGGACCAGTCCCTCCAGGAGTCTTCCTCGAAAGCATAGGCCAAAGATCGATTAAAGTCAAAACACCAGTATTAGAGACATTCGAAGATGATGATAACACAACTGAGCCCGCGCGGGTAGCAGTAGCAGACCCGGTCGCCAACGGCGAAGCCAAGAACGCAGTCGATGAGGGTGAACCAGCAGGACTCGAAAGCCCAGTTTGGACAAGACCTTTCCTCAGATTCCTGGTACAAGGTATGCTGCCGCAAGATGTCGCAGAAGCCCGACGAATCAGCCGACGATCAAAGGCGTTCACCATAATCAACGGACAACTCTACAAGCGCAGCATCTCCCAGGTACTCCAAAAATGCATTGAAAAAGAGGACGGAAAAGACCTATTGCTCGAGATCCATGAAGGCACACGCGGGCAGCACGCGAGCAGCCGCGCACTCGTAGCCAAAGCCTTTCGAGCAGGATTTTACTGGCCAACCGCAATGTGAAATGCGGAAGACATCGTGTGATGCTGCATCGCATGCCAAAAATTCACCAGTCGGCCCCATGCCCCAGCATCCGAGCTCAAGACGATACCACTTTCATGGCCTTTCTCCACATGGGGACTCGACATGGTAGACCACTCAAGAAATGCCAAGTGGACAAATTCACCAAGTGGATTGATACACGTCTTAGTAGCAGTCGACAAATTCACCAAGTGGATTGAAGCCATGCCAATCACCAGCTCGACGGCCCTCACAACTACCAACTTCATCAAGTCAATCATTTTTCGATTCGGCGTGCCACACAACATCATCACAGACAACGGGACAAACTTCACAGCAGCCGAATTCCAGAACTTTTGCCACGAACTGGGCATCAAAATCAACTACGCCTCAGTCGCGCACCCGCAGTCCAACGGCCAAGTAGAAAAACAAATGGTTTAGTATGCGGAGGAATAAAAAGACGGCTCCTCGCGCCACTCGAGCAAGCCGCAGGAAACTGGATAGAAGAACTCCCCGTAGTCCTATGGAGCCTACGCACCACTCCCAACACTTCAACCCAGTATGGAGAAGAGGCTGTGCTACCACACGACCTCAAATTCGGAGCACCACAGATAACCGGATATGAAGAAGAAGTGGCATAGGACGCACTCGAAGACGATAAAGATGTCGCGGATGAAGCAAGGGACAAAGCTCTTGCAAGGTCAGAAGGATACTAGGACAAGTTGCGCACATATCAAAGCAGGCACATGCGAACAAGAACTTTCTAAGAAGGCGATCTCGTCTTGCGACTAACACAAGAGAAGGTCCAGAAGCTTGCCCCACAATGGGAGGGACCATTCATAATCTCTGAAGTCATAGGAGGAGGAGCATACAGACTAAACAACCCGAAGACAAACGAAGATGTGGGAAACCCGTGGAACGCGGCAAACATGCGCCTCTTCTACCCATAGACCGCTCATTCGACAACTCCACTCAGCAACTCAAGGATCGGCAGCAGCGCCTACGGGCAACTCATGTAAAATTCGAAATAACAAAATGTGTTGCCCAAAATGACCTAATTTAAAGAACTCGAGGGCTCGAGAATTGACTCCCCCAGAGAGACGCTTTTCTCGCTCTTGCAACGACCTAATCTAAATCACCCGGGGGCTCGACCATTGTAAGGCCCGATATGCGGTACTGTTCCAGATCTAGGTGTTGCCACCCAGATCCGGGGACGAAGCACATATCGGTCCCACCGCGACATATGACAAAGCCATATGCCTCGGATTTCCAACATGATATCACAACATTACAGATACAAGGATACAACATCTCATACAATCGGCATACAACTGCCTTAATACAATACAACATCGGAAGATACATGTCTGGGTACAGACTACAAGCAAATGCCTAGTGGCAAAGAGAAAAACATCGATCCCCATAACCACACGGGTCCAGGCCCTTCGCCGGGATCCGCCTAACTAGTCGTCGCCGAGTCTCCACGTGAAACCACCATACCTGTTATCGATCAAGAACCCTGAAAAGAGTTTGGGGGTAGTATCATGAGTACAGAAGTACTCAACATCCAACTGTAGTGGTCAACTGACCCAGCAAGGACTTCATCACTCGTCATTCTAGGACAACTAGTAGTTTACGGTAAGGATGGGGGTAAGTGGTGAGGTTGCTATCGCACTAGCATTTATGAAGTGATTAACGATCTAGAGAGTAAGGTAAGAAGCCAAGCATTCGATGAGGAATCGCCTCCAACAAGTCTTGCTATCAACTACTTACGCAAACATAACACCTATCCTATCCTTGTCCTCCTCTTCGCATCCCGACGAAGAAGAAGCAGTCAAGGCACACACACACACGTTGATCAAGTTATATTAGGATTATCTCAGTTGTTTTTGTCTATGAACAAGGAGTAGGTCTCAAGTCGTCCATAACCGCGGACATGGCTTCTCGAAAAGATTTAACCCTGCAGGGGTGTACCAACTGCCCATTACAAGGCTCCGCACACACGCCCATCTCTCTCATTTGCTACCCATTATAGGCTGATTTAGTTCCGAGAGATCCGAA
Organism: Bromus sterilis; assembly: GCA_950022295.1. Classification (NCBI taxonomy): domain Eukaryota; kingdom Viridiplantae; phylum Streptophyta; class Magnoliopsida; order Poales; family Poaceae; genus Bromus; species Bromus sterilis. Next base: position 285,725,921 of record OX465597.1, read on the forward strand.
ACGACAGGTCCCTCTAGCTAACAACGAACAAATCCGGGTGGCCCCCGGTGAGTCGGCACCCAACTCAAAAGACGACCGCGCTCTCGGATCGGTCTCTACCGTCTGTCGCAGGTTTGGATAGCCGGTTAATCACACATGGGAAACCGGGTCCTCAGCTGAACAAGGTTGGCCAGCAAGGGAACTATGTCCTCACTAGTCCGGGTTGGTTGGAAAACTACTGGCGGCCGACCAGCACACACACGGTTTCAAATGGTAAATCAGCTTGGGCCACCACTTGAAATGTTTGAAGCTAGGTAGGTAAGAAAAGGGGACCCCATAAAATCCCACACGCGGTTAGGCACGCTCAGTCTTAAAACCAATACCCTGAACTCGGGTCCTAGGTGACTCGAATGGAACAAAGCGTCGGGGCGAGATAGCCTAGACCTTCCATCCTTCGTCGAATATAGTCAACATTATAATAATAATCATATCATCCAAAACAATATAATAATGTGATAGCCCAAACCAAGGAGTAACAGGGTAACATCGTAGCATCCTAAGCATGCATGCTAAGCAGGGGCTGAGCAACGAGCAATAGTAACATAGCTGTACAAGGTTTTCTGGGAGGGGACATGGCTGTATCGGTTTGAAAGAGGCTGTAAACATGTGGTAGGATCAAATATCGAACCTATCCTAGACTAGCATGCAAACCGCTGGTTGAAATAGAATGGATCATAAGTAATGTATAGTCCTTGCCTGTTGATAAGTCAGTTTCCGAAGGTGTAGTTGATCGTAAGCTCGCATCATCTCCGAGAGGTACCGCGGAAGCACACAAGAGGGTAAACACTGGAAGCAATCAACGAGCAAGAACTCTATTACTAAGAAGCAAACACGAGCAAGCATCAACAAGAAGGCAACACGAGACATCAGACCTACCGTCGAGAGCGGTTACTAACAGGTTAAGTGGAGTACTCGTCACACACGACGATACTGCACATTTAGAAAGGTTCAAGTTGTTTAGCTACACAAGGTGAGCAAAGGTTGTTAACATGGCATCTCACTCAAGCATGGCATAGCACACAAACATGGAAAGAGGTGAAGCACAAAGTAAACTATCTAATCTAGTCACTTTAAGTGGGGGTAAAACCTATACATGGCAACTATTACGGACCCCACAATAATTATGATGTTTGGTACTGTTTTTCCCTAAAAAACATTTTAATATTTTTATTAGCAAGCAAGAGCAGCATAAACACAATCTTCACGCAATTCTAGTCAAGTTACATGTAAAGAACACCCCAAACGGAGTTACGGTTAAAAAGATACAAGCAAAACAAGTTACGGGCACAATCTGCCAACATCAGGAAGCACACTTTAGAGCATTGCGTAAATAGGATAATGAATGCAAACATGCTCACAAATGATATGAAACTAAAGTAGACATGACAGGGAAGGCATGGCAAAAGGAATCATGCAAATAGGCATCATGAAAAACTAGTTATAGCCCATGCAAAATGCAATAAAACATTACTGGTCAAGGACTTAGTGAAAATCAAAGAAACATGGCAGAAACTGTTATTTTTATGCTATACAAACAGGAGCAAAACTATATGCAAAAGTGCAGCAACATGACATAGCTTTATATGAGCATGAAGTAGACATGATGGCGATCAGGTACAAACAAGAACCATGGTCATAGGCATAACAGATCAAAAGATATTAAGCATGCAATATGGCATCAGAAAGTTACAGACTTAGAGAAAAACAGAGGTGGCTGTCAAAAACAGTGGCATAGCAACTTTGGAGCTAAAAATAACTATGACCAGGAATGCAAACATGACAATGCAATACATGTAATGGAAGTAGACATGATGCTTAACAGTATGCAAAAAGAATCAATGCCATAGGCCTCATGGATGTGTCACAATCATCATGCAAACTTGCAATAAAATAACAGCAGCATCACATAACAGAAATTAGTAGCAGTTAACGGCCCGATGCCCACTTCAACACAGATTATCAACATCAAGATGGCCTCAAATAAAAATGCTCACAAAAGATGAACTGAAGTACACACAATTCTAAGCAATTTTCCTTTTGGGGGCAACGTGATCCAGGCTACGGTTTACTCGCAAATTACGGTGCACAATTGAATCAGTAGCAAATACATAAGGACTTAGCCAAAAAAAATAACCATTGAGGAGAAAAATAAATAAAAAAAGGGACTGGACCTCGTGGGCAGAGGCCCAAGGCGCCGGCTCGGCTGGGCCGCTGGGGAGGTGGCCCGTGGGGGCGCTGGCTGTTGCTGGGCCGCTCGGGGCAGGCCGACCCACTCGGCTGCGGCGGTTGCTCGCCCGAGCTCGCTCCCGATCGGATCGGGCAGCGGCCGTGGCGGCGGCGGCGGCGGCTCCGACAGCCACGCAGGCGAGGGCGGGCGACGCATGGCGTCGGTGAGGGGCGCGGGGGGAGGGGGGTGGGGGGGTGCGGTGGAGGCGGACCAGGGTCGGAGTCGTCGGTGGCCGTGGGATCCAGGCGGCGCGGCGGTGTCCGGTCGTCCACGGCGGCTCGACTTCCTCCATGGGCGCCATGGCGCGGCGGCCTGCAAGTTGAGGAGGCCGGTGAGGGAAAGAAGAAGGTAGGGGAGAGTGGGAGGAGAGGAGGAGGAGGGTGGCCGGCGGCCGGTCGGCGGCGCGGCTCGGGCACGGGTGCGGTGGCGGCCTGGAGAGAGGTAGGTGGAGGGGTTGGGCCGATCTGGGCCGTCGGATCGCCAGATCGCCTGGGAAGCTAGGGTTTCGAAAAATGGGATCTTTTGGACGAAAATTTGGACCAGATCTGGGGGTGTGGCTGCAATTTTGTGGCTAGGGAAACCCTAGAAAGAGATGGGAGTGTGGTGGTCTTTATATAGCCCAGGTGGCTGGAAGTTTGCAAAAACATCCCCGGTTTCTCTCTCGGGCGCGTGGTGTTTACGTTTCTGACCGCCGAGGGTCCGCAGAACCTCCGATTCGGGTAAAACTTCGAACTACGCGATCAACGCGTCGAGTCGGAGGCGTTCACCTCGCGCTGGAATCCTTCCGAGAGCACTTTCTAGCGCGCTATAAAAATATCCCGTTTACTTATTAAACATGGTTTTTCATTCCGTTGGCTATGGCTGGTCTCGTGCGGGTTTCGCGATGGTGATCGGGTGAAACCCAGTGTCGCAAAGGTCGAGTGTCAGAGTGGAAAGGGTCGGTCTCCATCCGATACGAGATAAGAGGGGAAAAAATAATCGCCGATCGATAAATCGGGGATGCAAACACCGCAAACAAATCAGACAATCAAACAATTCACACCGAAAACAAAAATTTAAATTTTTGTGAAATCTGGGCTGTTACAACCATTGACTCCTGATTATATGAGAGTTTACGTCTCGCCCCTTGCTTTACCCAAAGTGCAAGGTGAGATGTAGCGTAGCAGCAAATTTCCCTTAGAGAAGATGCTAAGGTAGAATGTCGAACCAATAGGACTCCAACAGATACAAGAAGGTGGTGAAGTTACCAATGGCGCCGTTCACAACTCAAGGTTGCTTACTTCACCTGGACCTACACACACAACAAATAACTTTTCTTCCCAACGAGTACAGAGGAGTTTTCAATTCCTCCGGCCTTGTTGTTTACAAAGGATAAAACGCACGGGATAATAATGATAGTGATAGCAACGGAAAAGTAAATAAAGCAGTAAATTGATAGTGGGTGTAAACAGTATTGGAAATATGGACCGGGGTTCTATGATGTTCACTAGTGATGTCTCTCTCCCAAAAGACGATAAAATAGCCATGCGAGGTAAACAAATTACAGCTGGGAAATTGATAGGATTATGTGCGCAAACCAATGCTAATTATTCTATAAAGAAAGGAAGAGGCTCAAAAGCATGGTCGGTACGCCATGACAAGTAGACCGAAATCCATCTGCATCTACCTACTAATCATCCACCTTGTGATATCTATCCAGAACATCTCGCTGGTATTAAGTTGCGAATCCCACCCAAAGTGTAAACTCAAAGCAACCGACAACTGCATTAAAGAACTTTGCGTAAAGTAAACAATCCTTGCACCCGCAAGTACAAGCACCGTTGTTTTCCCCCTTGTGGCAACAACACATCCCCTAGACTCATGTTTCTGTCACTCAAGCTAGTCATCGGGGGGCAAGAACCCACAATCATGCATAACGCTCCCTCTTGGAGTCACTACCTACTACTTGGCCAAGGCAATAAACAACAACGGAGAACATGCAAGAATTACTCAAGAACATAAATATAAAAGAGGAGAATCAAATATATTACTCAAACATAATCTGAACATAATCTCATAATCCATCGGATCCCAGCAAACTCAGCATAGCAACAACAGAAAATATTACATATGTGCCTCGATCATGTAGGGCAGCTCACGAGGTCTAATCCATGAAGAACAAAGAGGGGAGGAGAACATCACATAGCTACTGATCATAGACCCATGGTCCAAGGTGGAATACTCACGGTTCATCCGGGAAGCATCCATAGTGGTGGAGAAGCTCCCGGAGGTGGTTCCTCCCTCCGGCAGGGTGCCGGGAAGAGGTCTTCTGGTGCTCCCGATCTTGGAAGCGCGGCGGCGGCGGAACAGAGGAGTTATCGCGAAAAAGGGTTCCCGTCTCGGGGTTTTTGCGTCACAGGGAATAAATAGGTGAAGGGGGCAGCCAGGGGTCCAGGCGGCCCCCTGGCGCGGCTCCACCCTGGGGCGCGCCGGGATGGCTCCTCGGGCCCTGGTGGGTCCCCTCTGCCCCCCTCGGTGATTCCGGAAGCTTCCTGTATGCTGATTTTTTATTGGATTTTTCCCGAATTTTTGGAGCACTTTTAATATGGGGGAAACCTGAAATAGAAAAACAGCAGAAAACAGGATCTGGCACTGGGGTGCACTGAGTTAATAGGTTAGTCCAAATATGATCAAAAGTGTATGGAAGTTCATCAATATCATAGCAATATCACACAAAAGAGGCATGGAGCAAGCAGAATTTATAGATACGTTTTGGACGTATCAACATCCCAAAGATTAATTCCTGCTCGTCCTCGAGTAGGTAAATGATAAAAGCATAATTTCTGTGGTGACATGCTAACAACCATATAAGAACTTTTTAAGTAAAGAAATCAAGGCATGTAATTCAATTCAAGTCATAACAAGCAAGAGTCTATATTTAGTATTGAAACAAGCAACATAAGAAAATAAAGGTGCAATAGCTCTCGCTGTCCGTGATTCGAATGTCTCCAAATGGTGTTTGCGTGCAAGAAAGGGGATAGGGATATACGAGAAAAAATTACTTTTTTGTTGAGAACTTAATCTACTAAAGTTTCACACTTGGTCTTCTTTGGAATCTTATCTTGACTCATCCCCAGACCACTAGCCAGGTACAAGTCAAAATGATCCACTCCTTTTCGACATTTTGAGCACTCATGCAATGGATGAGCGTAAGCAAGAAAGTTGACACTTAGGATAGCAAAGAGAGAATATGGTGGAGGAGGAAGACAAAAAGGTGTGAAAGGCTCACATCAATGAGGACAATCATAGGGGAGAGAAGGCCAAATGATAGATATGATGTGAGGAGTAGGGATTGCCAGGCAACAGATGCACATATGAGCTAAGGTAAGCTCTCCAATGGAACTAGTTGTAACACCCCGGGTGTCACGCTACAGTAATCACCTACAGTAATCATAATTACTGTTGCTAATCACTGTTGATAATCTTTGTTGCTCAAACTGGCCTTAATCAAAATTTTGGTTTTTGTTAATCTTCAGATCATGGCGGGGATATTGAATCCAATGTACCCATCATGCCCTGATCAAACTTTGCAGTTGATAATGTTCTGTATCATAATGTTTGGTATCAATAAACCATGTGCCCAGGGTTCCTTGATCATCATCATACAAATCAAAGTCCAACCCCCTTTGAATTGATAATAAAAATAAAGTGGCAAATAAAGTTCAACCTAAAATTGTGCAACCACTTTTGAAAAATCCCAAATATTCAGTGGATCACTTCCTTGTGAATTTGGGAGTTTATTAAGCTATTAATTAAATCAAACAATTCAAACAGTAGCTTAAACAGACCATTTTAATCATTTATTATTTAAATAAAATATCAAATGACTTTTGAAAGGTCCCAAACTTTTTGGGGCACTTCAATATGATGAAATACTAATTATGGAGCATGTTCCACATTTTAAAAAAAATCATTTGAAGTCTAAATAAAATAAGAAACAGTAGAGTAAAATGTAAAAGAAACCTATATGGGCAAATTCCTATTTTGCGCACTGGGCAAAGCCCACCAACCCTCCCTCCCCCTTCCCCACTGAGCCCAGCCCACCCTGGCGCCCCCTCCTTCTCCCTCCTCCCCCTCTCTCTCCGTGCGTGGCGGCCATCCCGCCGTGCCACGGCACACCTCGCCGCCGTGGCAGGCATCCCGCGGCCGCCGGCGAGTATAAGACCGACCCCGCGCCCCTGGCCCCCTGGAAACCCTAGACATCTATTCCAGTTCTTCCTCACCCGCCGCTCTCCCACTGCCTCGCCCGCCCGTGGACTGTTGTCGCCGTCACCTCGCCGTGGACGCGGCCAACGTCCGCCACAGGCCGCCCCTCCATGTCCTGGGGCTCCGCCCTGGTCGCCTACTTCATCTCCACCAGCAAATCGAGGCCGGGAACCGCTTCAAGCTCGCAATCGGGCTGCGCCCCTCCTCCACGGCCGCCGGTGGCTTCGCTGAAATTCGTCGTCCTCACCACGCCTTGACCTCCCCGTGCACGCCGCTGAGCTCGATGTGAGCATACTGCACCTCCTGAGCCACTCCATTTTCCTCCCCGATGCCCGTAGTCGTGGCCGCCATGGACGCATGCTCCGGCCGCCGCTGTTTTTCGCCGCCGGTGAGGACCCCGTCGGTACCAGCCACTGCCACCACCCCCTTGGTATGCGTAGCGTTGGCCTCGTCCGTTCCCTGCCCTCCGCTACCCGTTTTGGTCGCCGGAGCTGGTCACCGTGGACCTCACCGGGCGCCTGGTGCCTGTCGCTGCCGTGCCGCCGTGGGGGACAGTGGGTTTGACCCAATGACATGTGGGGCCACCCCCCCTAATTACCTCTGGATTAATTCTTCTGTCTAATTTAGCCACTGTGTCAATGATTTACAATGATTTAAACTTTGAATTTGAATATCTTTTAAACCGTAAGTTAGATTCAAAAACTTTATACATGAAAGTTGATCAGAAAAATATCACGAATATGGATACGCTATCTGTATGTCTACCCCACCCCCTAACACACCGATCATCGACATTCCCCCCTCCGGGTTGTCTGTCGATAATTTCCGGAACCGATAAAAATTGCCCGGATCAAAATACGTTGTATACGAAAGTTGCTTAGAACGGATTACTGAATAAAAATACGATACCCATACCTTCACCACACCCCTCTAACATACCGAATGTCGAACCGCCCCCCCCTCCGGACCGTCTGTCCGATAATTGCCCGATACCGTTAAACACTCCGGATGAATTTATTTCGAACACGAAAGTTGTCCGGAATGGTTCAACTAACACGGATACACCCCCTTATGCTTGTCGGATGTCCACGACACCTCCGGCATGATACCTTCCCCCTCTGGACACCCTGTCCGGTAATCACCCGGAGCCGGTAGTTCATCCTCAGATGAATTTCCGTTCCGAGCAACGTGCATTGCACTGCGTTAGAACACCGTTAACATTTCATCTGTCATGTCATGCATCTGTTTGTATATGCTTGCTGTGTATTTACTGTTCTTCCCCCCCTTAATCTCCGGTAGACCCCACTGCTGCCGTCGACTACACCGCTGCTGAGTACGACTACTTCGTCGACGACCCTACTGCTATCGTCGAGCTTCCAGGCAAGCAGAGCCATTCTCTTCCCCAGATATCGCCTACCTTTCCGTACTTTCTTGCACCAGGCATTGTTACTGCTGCTGCTACGATTACAGTCCTATTCAATTGCATAGCCTGATTTTGTCGCCCCTTGATGTACCTTCCTTATCCTATGCTGCCTGCTATATCTATATATTATATTCAGCAGTGAGCCCTGCGCATTGTTAGCTAGGATTAGATGGCGGGCCGTGGCCACTCAGGGGAGTGACGCGGATACAAAATATATACAACTGCAACAGGTACGGATCAATGCAGACACCCTAGGGAGCCTACAACGGCGAGACTCAGCCGAGTCGCTTCGAGTTTGACTTACGAGTGGAATGGACTCGTATTTCACTCTCGTCGGCTCAGTAGCGTAGCATCAACGGAATGATACGAGGTTTACCTCTTTAGGTCATTCCGCTGATGTCTCTGTCAAACCTCTTTAAGTGTGCCATCGAGGGTGATACCTCCTGGTTTCACTTAATGGTAGGCACTCGAACCAACTGGTGTCCTTAAAGGTAAGAGTCGGGCGACCCAACGGTGCCCGCGAGAGGTATATTGTCGGGAACGACAGAGAGGGTACGACCGACGTTACTGGCGTGCTTGGCCCCTGCTCGTATCTCGCGAGAGTTACCAAACCACGAAAAAGTCGAGCTCTACCAAGAGCACACGCCAGACAAGGTAAGGAGACGGTTCACCTTGTTGGTAACCGCAGTGCCTTGGTGGGACGACAGGGCAGGCACCGATGTACTGGTGGTCCTGACTGCTGTCGTTGATCGCGGGTCGGTTAAGTCGAGGCAACGATAACGGTTGTCACGCAGGTTAATTAAAATGCTAAATGGTTCGGCGGATGACTTGAGAGACCCGTTGGCGCATAGGATATAGTCCGGTGGATGGCCTCTCTGCTGAGCCTAGGATGGGCTGCGATGTGTCGGATAGCCTCGGTGGGGCGTTCCCTACAAGGTTCACGCCACCCTGGAGATCCGAGCGTGGGAGTCGAGGAGGGGAACTCGGAGGCATTGTTATTATTAATCATTACAACTTATATTATACAATGTTGCAGCAACTTTTGCTTCATTGTTACTTTATTGCTTTATATGAACTGTTGGCTGTTTCTCTTCTCATGCTGCAAGACTCGTTGGAAGATGCTAGTCTTCGATAGGCCTAGCTTCTTACCCTTATTCTGATTTCTATCTTGCAGTCCACTATATACAGCCTCCCCTTTCCGTTGATACAAATGCATAATGCTTAGTAGCGGACGTAAGACTCGCGGGTATGCTAGATACTCACCCTTGCTTTATTTCCCCTTTTATGTTTTGCCTGATCGGCCGCTGCAGTCGACGTTGGAGCCTTGGAGTCCAGGAGCAGGAGATCCCCGATGTCGACCACCGCAACATGAAGAACCCTGATGCCTTCTACGACGTCGAGTTCCCTGTTGACCAGGAGTAGTGTGGAGGTTCCCAGGCAGGAGGCCTTGCCTTTTCGATCGTCTGTTGATATTTGTGCTAGCCTTCTTAAGGCAACCTTGTATTCTTGTGTCTGTACTCAGATACTATTGCTTCCGCTAACTTTGTGCTCTCGAGCTATTGTTTTCGAGCCCTCGTGGCCCCTGTCTTGTAATATATAGCTTGTATTATTTTATTTATAGAGTTGTGTTGTGATTACCTTACTGTGAGTCCTTGATTTCGGCCGTGTACCCTGCGTGTATGATTACTGTACACGGCTTGATTTTGGGGGCGTCACAAGTTGGTATCAGAGCCGACTGCCTGTAGGAAGCCCCTAACCACTCCTTGGTCGAAATCGAGTCTGGTATTTGCAAAACTACTTTGCTAACTTAATGTTTGGCTTACGGGCCCACATCGATGTCACTACGTGTGATATCTTTGGTATTAGGATCTTTTTCTCCGTACCTATGCTCTGGGACTCTGCTCTCTTATCCTTTCTGGTAAAGTTTTAATAACTCTGACTTAGGTTCACGTACCTCCTTCCTCCCGGAGAGCTCTGCATTCCCGATGATCGCCTGATTCACCTGAAGATTCCGAAGGTTACTCTCCGATGAATTCCCGAGATCCTACGTGTTCATCGCCTTTGCAATCCCATGCCACCGATAAGTCCATGCGGATAATTGCATCCACCTCCCGATCTGGAAATCGCAATTTCCTTGTACTTAAGCATCAAGTTATTCCGGTGCTTCTGTCACCCGATGCCTTGGCATTCTTTCCCCTTCTGGTTGAGTGCCCATACTCACATCGGATCCTTTGCGAACCATCCGACCTTTTTGTGGATTACTACCCGACTATTCTTACATGGCTTATTCCATGTGTCAATTGGATTCATCGTGTGAAATACCCTCCATGCCCCTCTATGATTTGTGTTATCGTCGACAACCTCCCTTGTCTCCATGCCAATACAACTTGATCATATATATCGTGCTCTGCTTTCCCTTGGGAAGGTTATACATTTGATACTTGTGTATCATCACTTTTTCCTGTCCATTGGTCTGTTGATCAGACAATGACATTTACCTTTCCGTTGGTCTGTTTGATCAGACAACCATGTTTTACCTTCCATTGGTCTGTTTAATCTTTCGTGTGATATAAATTATCTGAGCAGCGATGATTCCCTGCTTATGTAAACACCTCGGTGTACTACCTCGTCAGTAACCCTTGTTGCCATTGTTGATGACATTTCGGTAGCCACCGGGACGATAACATTGCCAATTGGTCCGCCTCGTATTAACGAGCAGGAAAATGGTTCTCAATGTCCACTGCTCCTGGTACCGATGTTGTTGCTGACATAGCTGACAAACTATTTTCTGACAACCTTGCGTCGTGATCGCATAACATGTCGCCACCCTCCCTATTCTTGGTGGACCCATAACCCACAGTTCCACAGGATCGAAACCTGACTCTTGTCATCTACCTTGCGATATTCGGCCCGATATCATGCTTATGCCTAATGCTCTGAACCCCTGTCCATCATCCGTCATCGGCATCGAATGCATGCTTATCCGCTTGAGATGCTCATACCTTCCTTTGTTTCTCTTGATGTATTCCTCCGAGTTTAAACTCGGAAGATTACTTTTTACATCGTTCCCTCGGACAACATCGGTTGATTAACCTGGTACCGATCCGACCCCCCTTGAGTTTACCCCCAACCTATTCGTAAGTACGATGAAGACCCCGAAGAAGGATGACAACTCGTCAAGATGCAATGATGCAAAGAAATGAAGACACCAATGAGAAGGATTAACTTCTTCGAGAAGGGAAACAACAACTAGAAGAATCGTTAGAATACGAAACCGAAACCTTACCCCCTTGCCCTACTTTTAATTCTCGGGACGAGAATTCTTTGTAGTGGTGGAGATTTGTAACACCCCGGGTGTCACGCTACAGTAATCACCTACAGTAATCGTAATTACTGTTGCTAATCACTGTTGATAATCTCTGTTGCTCAAACTGGCCTTAATCAAAATTTTGGTTTTTGTTAATCTTCAGATCATGGCGGGGATATTGAATCCAATGTACCCATCATGCCCTGATCAAACTTTGCAGTTGATAATGTTCTGTATCATAATGGTTGGTATCAATAAACCATGTGCCCAGGGTTCCTTGATCATCATCATACAAATCAAAGTCCAACCCCCTTTGAATTGATAATAAAAATAAAGTGGCAAATAAAGTTTAACCTAAAATTGTGCAACCACTTTTGAAAAATCCCAAATATTCAGTGGATCACTTCCTTGTGAATTTGGGAGTTTATTAAGCTATTAATTAAATCAAACAATTCAAATAGTAGCTTAAACAGACCATTTTAATCATTTATTATTTAAATAAAATATCAAATGACTTTTGAAAGGTCCCAAACTTTTTGGGGAACTTCAATATGATGCAATACTAATTATGGAGCATGTTCCACATTTTACAAAAAATCATTTGAAGTCTAAATAAAATAAGAAACAGTAGAGTAAAATGTAAAAGAAACCTATATGGGAAAATTCCTATTTTGAGCACTGGGCAAAGCCCACCAACCCTCCCTCCCCCTTCCCCACTGAGCCCAACCCACCCTGGCGCCCCCCTCCTTCTCCCTCCTCCCCCTCTCTCTCCGTGCGTGGCGGCCATCCCGCCGTGCCACGGCATACCTCGCCGCCGTGGCAGGCATCCCGCGGCCGCCGGCGAGTATAAGGCCGACCCCGTGCCCCTGGCCCCCTGGAAACCCTAGACATGTATCCCAGTTCTTCCTCACCCGCCGCTCTCCCACTGCCTCGCCCTCCCGTGGACTGCTATCGCCGTCACCTCGCCGTGGACGCGGCCAACGTCCGCCACAGGCCGCCCCTCCATGTCTTGGGGCTCCGCCCTGGTCGCCTACTTCATCTCCACCAGCAAATCGAGGCCGGGAACCGCTTCAAGCTCGCAATCGGGCCGCGCCCCTGCATTACGGCCGCCGGTGGCTTCGCCGAAATTCGTCGTCCTCACCGCGCCTTGGCCTCCCCGTGCACGCCCCCGAGCTCGATGTGAGCATACTGCACCTCCTGAGCCACTCCATTTTCCTCCCCGATGCCCGTAGTCGTGGCCGCCATGGACGCATGCTCCGGCCGCCGCTGTTTTTCGCCGCCGGTGAGGATCCCGTCGGTACCAGCCACTGCCACCACCCCCTTGGTATGCGTAGCGTTGGCCTCGTCCGTTCCCTGCCCTCCGCTACCCGTTTTGGTCGCCGGAGCTGGTCACCGTGGACCTCGCCGGGCGCCTGGTACCTGTCGCTGCCGTGCCCCCGTGGGGGACAGTGGGTTTGACCCAATGACATGTGGGGCCACCCCCCCTAATTACCTCTGGATTAATTGTTCTGTCTAATTCAGCCACTGTGTCAATGACACATGGGCCCCACCTGTACTATAATTAATTAAATGATTTAATTTATTCTGTTAGGATGACATGTGGGACCCCACTGTAATTAGGTTTAATTAAAATGTTTAATTAGTATGTGAGGCTGACCAGTGGGACCCACTGGTCAGGTTTGACCAGTCAACCCTGTTGTGGATAATGTTACTGTTTTAATAATAAAATAAATCCAGAAATTGATTTAAAATGATTTAAACTTTGAATTTGAATATCTTTTAAACCGTAAGTCAGATTCAAAAACTTTATACATGAAAGCTGATCAGAAAAATATCACGAATAAGGATACGCTATTTGTATGTCTACCCCACCCTCCTAACACACCGATCATCGACATTCCCCCCTCCGGGTTGTCTGTCGATAATTTCCGGAACCGATAAAAATTGCCCGGATCAAAATACGTTGTATTGCTTAGAACGTATTACCGAATAAAAATACGATACCCATACCTTCACCACACCCCTCTCACATACCGAACGTCGAACCGCCCCCCCTCTGGACCGTCTGTCCGATAATTGCCCGATACCGTTAAACACTCCGGATGAATTTATTTCGAACACGAAAGTTGTCCGGAATGGTTGAACTAACACGGATACACCCCCCTTATGCTTTTCGGATGTCCACGACACCTCCGGCATGATACCTTCCCCCTCTGGACACCCTGTCCGGTAATCACCCGGAGCCAGTAGTTCATCCTCAGATGAATTTCCGTTACGAGCAACGTGCATTGCACTGCGTTAGAACACCGTTAACATTTCATCTGTCATGTCATGCATCTGTTTGTATATGCCTTCTGTGTATTTACTGTTCTTCCCCCCCTTAATCTCCGGTAGACCCCGCTGCTGTCGTCGACTACACCGCTGTTGAGTAGGACTACTTCGTCGACGACCCTACTGCTACCGTCGAGCTTCCAGGCAAGCAGAGCCATTCTCTTCCCCTGATATCGCCTACCTTTCCGTACTTTCTTGCACTAGGCATTGTTACTGCTGCTGCTACGATTACAGTCCTATTCAATTGCATAGCCTGATTTTGTCGCCCCTTGATGTACCTTCCTTATCCTATGCTGCCTGCTATATCTATATATTATATTCAGCAGTGAGCCCTGCGCATTGTTAGCTAGGATTAGATGGCGGGCCGTGGCCACTCAGGGGAGTGACGCGGATACAAAATATATACAACTGCAACAGGTACGGATCAATGCAGACACCCTAGGGAGCCTACAACGGCGAGACTCAGCCGAGTCGCTTCGAGTTTGACTTACGAGTGGAATGGACTCGTATTTCACTCTCGTCGGCTCAGTAGCGTAGCATCACCTGAATGATACGAGGTTTACCTCTTTAGTTCATTCCGCTGATGTCTCTGTCAAACCTCTTTAAGTGTGCCATCGAGGGTGATACCTCCTGGTTTCACTTAATGGTAGGCACTCGAACCAACTGGTGTCCTTAAAGGTAAGAGTCGGGCGACCCAACGGTGCCCGCGAGAGGTATATTGTCGGGAACGACAGGGAGGGTACGACCGACGTTACTGGCGTGCTTGGCCCCTGCTCGTATCTCGCGAGAGTTACCAAACCACGAAAAAGTCGAGCTCTACCAAGAGCACACGCGAGACAAGGTAAGGAGACGGTTCACCTTGTTGGTAACCGCAGTGACTTGGTGGGATGACAGGGCAGGCACCGATGTACTGGTGGTCCTAACTACTGTTGTTGGCCGCGGGTCGGTTAAGTTGAGGCAACGATAACGGTTGTCACGCAGGTTAATTAAAATGCTAAATGGTTCGGCGGATGACTTGAGAGACCCGTTGGTCTGTACGCACTACCTACACGTGGGATTACGGTGTGGGCCCTCCACGTCGTAGTTCGTCCGAAAGCTCTTCAGACGTCAGCAGTACCACGGGCTGATTGCCGGGAAGCGGTCGTGTCTTATTTGCTGCATCAGGTGTGTTTTGGATTTGCTTTTGCTTCACCGGCCAGTCTCGTACCGTGCCGGAGCGTGCAAGGGTGAGGGACCTAGACCCCTTGGCGCATAGGATATAGTCCGGAGGATGGCCTCTCTGCTGAGCCTAGGATGGGCTGCGATGTGTCGGATAGCCTCGGTGGGGCGTTCCCTACAAGGTTCACGCCACCCTGGAGATCCGAGCGTGGGAGTCGAGGAGGGGAACTCAGAGGCATTGTTATTATTAATCATTACAACTTATATTATACAATGTTGCAGCAACTTCTGCTTCATTGTTACTTTATTGCTTTATATGAACTATTGGCTGTTTCTCTTCTCATGCTGCAAGACTCGTTGGAAGATGCTAGTCTTCGATAGGCCTAGCTTCTTACCCTTATTCTGATTTCTATCTTGCAGTCCACTATATACAGCCTCCCCTTTCCGTTGATACAAATGCATAATGCTTAGTAGCGGACGTAAGACTCGCGGGTATGCTAGATACTCACCCTTGCTTTATTTCCCCTTTTATGTTTTGCCTGATCGACCGCTGCAGTCGACGTTGGAGCCTTGGAGTCCAGGAGAAGGAGATCCCTGATGCCGACCACCGCAACATGAAGAACCCTGATGCCTTCTACGACGTCGAGTTCCCCGTTGACCAGGAGTAGTTTGGAGGTTCCCAGGCAGGAGGCCTTGCCTTTTCGATCGTCTGTTGATATTTGTGCTAGCCTTCTTAAGGCAACCTTGTATTCTTGTGTCTGTACTCAGATACTATTGCTTCCGCTAACTTTGTGCTCTCGAGCTATTGTTTTCGAGCCCTCGTGGCCCCTGGCTTGTTATATATAGCTTGTATTATTTTATTTATAGAGTTGTGTTGTGATTACCTTACCGTGAGTCCTTGATTTCGGTCGTGTACCCTGCGTGTATGATTACTGTACACGGCTTGATTTTGGGGGCGTCACACTAGTGGGGGTGCATCCAACTTGCTTGCTCAAGAAGACCTAGAGCTCATTTGAGGAGGCTCATCATTGGAATATACAAGCCAAGTTCTATAGTGTGAAGGTCCCCACATAGCTATATGCATAAATGATAATCTCTATGGAGTACAAGATATAAGAGGGAGTACGAGTGTGGATCTCTCAAAAGGAATAGTAGTGTGCCCCCTTCTCTCTTTTTATTTCCTTTTCTCTTTTTTTTTTCTTTTTTTTGTATTTTTTGGTGGCCTCAATGGCTCTTTCTATTCCTCTCCTCTGTCCTCTTTGGGATATTTTAATTTGTAAACTTTGGGATCTTCTAATTTGTCCACTTTGGGATCTTTTCCTCACTTTAGGGGCAACACTCTATATATTACAAGAAGTATAGAAGATCTTTCACACTCTACAAAGTACTCAAATCATAAAGATGATGTAACTATCATGAAGTATGCAAATGTATGCTTCTGCCAGTGTAGCAGGATATGCAATGATACTAGCGCGCCATGTAGAAATGATTAGGGCAAGGCCCAACAAACATGCAGCTCATCGATCAAGCAAGTAGCATGTATGACATGAAGATAAAGTCAACGAGAAGATGGGTGTTGCATGGCAATGTATCTCGGAAAGGCAATGGAAATGCCTTGGTAGGTAGGTATGGTGGATTTTTTTAGGAAGGATGTAAGGAGGTTTATGATGACAGAGCGTATCGTGCCAAGGGAATGGATGTACCGGCGAAGGTGGACGCCAACTCTCGGAGTGAGAAGAAAGCAATGCACGGCACAGGAGAGGCTAGAAAAATATGGGAAGGTGGAAGTGTCAACTTTCGAATACTCACATTAGTCCGAAGAACTCATGCACTTATTATCAGTAACTCTCAATCTAATAAGGAGGTTTCACAAAGA
This sequence comes from Bromus sterilis, assembly GCA_950022295.1. Lineage (NCBI taxonomy): Eukaryota > Viridiplantae > Streptophyta > Magnoliopsida > Poales > Poaceae > Bromus > Bromus sterilis. The sequence goes on from OX465597.1 coordinate 285,742,527, forward strand.
TACAAGTACCCCGAGGAGGATTGTATGGGGGTTTGGTTATCCTTGCGCATCCTCGACTCATGGTACGTGAGTGTACTCTAATTTTCAACCCCTCAGAAGAGTAGTGATCCATCTAGTAGCTAAAGTTCTCAACTAATTTTGTAAGTTTTGAAAATAAACACAGATTGCCCAAAATACGACATCTATCACTAATAGGCTAAAGCTCTTGACACCAAAATTCCAAACATTACTCAAAACAATACCTCAAAACTTTTGCAAGTTACTACTACAAAAGAATAGCAACCTCAATTACCTACTTCAAGTCAAGACACAAAATTCAGTGCAACAGGCAAACTCTCTAAACAAGATAACCATGAAAACTCAAGAGAGTTCCAGCAACAAACTAAGCAAAAGCTCTTGTAAAAGATATGCATGAAAACTAAGAGAAAAACATGGCAGTAGCTATGAAAAAGATGAAGAACACACACAACAAAGATAAGCATGAAGAATCCTATGTTGTGTTCTAGATTTTGAAAGTGGAGCGTGTTTCTCTCCCACACAAAGAAAGCTGGGTTCTAACTTGTTATGAACAGCAAGAAAAGATAAAGAAAACTAAAAATAAAACCTAAGAGCGAGACGCTCCAAGCATAGCACATAATGCATGAAGTGATAAAAATATAGTGAAACGAGAGACGAACTGATAATTGTTGATGGAGAAGGGGATGCACGGGGGAAACCCCAATCTTAGACTCTTGAGTCTCCTTGAATATTTCTTGGGGATGCATGGGGGAATCCCCAAGCTTGAACGCTTGACACTCCTGAATCTTCTTTCATCATCTCCCCTCACACACTTGAAAACTCCCTTCATACATAACTCATCATAATCTGATTAGCGAGATTAGTACCCATAATAAAATAATTTTTTATCTACTGGAAATAAGGATATTCTTGAAGAGATACTGTTTCTCAAGATTTCAAAAAAGTTTTCGCAAATAAAAAGCAAGCTTAAGGTTTGCAAAACGAAGAAAAGGCAAAACAGGACAGAATCTGTGAAAAACAGACCAGCAGGTAGAAAAGAATTTTTTAGGGATACTTCTCCAACTCAAATAAAAAAACTCAGAACATACGAAAGTTCCGTAATTGTATAGAGCACGCTGTGTAAAAATTTAAGCTCAAAAAGATGAACTGGGATTTTTCCATGCTTTTTCTAGTCACGAGGACAGAATCTGTTTTCTGGACAGCATGTTACAACTTTCACTTCCCTTGTCATATGAGGCTATAAATGGCACAAAGCATGAAAAGTAAAGATACAATGATGTTGATACAGTAGTAACAATCATCAAGACCACTAAAAACAGAAGAAAAACAAAAAGGAAATCCTAAATTCGTTGCGGGCTGCTTCCCGAAAGCGCTTCTTTAAAGCCATTAGCTAGGCTTAAAGATTTTAGAAGATGCTCTCACAAGAATAAGAATTTTGAAGCAAAAAAGAGCATCAAGAAGCAAATATGAAACACATTTAAGCCTAACCCACTTCCTATACATAGGCATCTTGTAATAAAATAAATCAAAGAAGCACAAAGTGACATGCATAGGAAGGTCGAAAAAGAACAACTTCAAAACTTTCAACATGAAGAGAGGTGTTTTAGTAATATGGAAGTTTCTACAACCAAACTTCCCTCTCTCGAAATAATTTTCAGTAGTATCATGAACAACATCAAGAATATAACTATCACATAAATCATGTTGTTCATGACCTAGAAGAACTCGTGTATAGTTTTCAACACGGTCTTTAGGATTATAAGATAAATGCAACCCATCACATTGAGCCTTGATAAGGGAAAAATTCTCCGGAGTTGGAGGTTTCAAAAGGATAATATGGCAATCAAGTGTGGGTGCAATAGCAATAATTTCATGCTTAACATAAGGAACTATATCAAGTTCATCGTCGTAAGCGTCATCCATAGTGGCATCATGGCCATCAACAAAGCAAGTATCAAAATCATCAGAGAGGGAAGTATCAAGTGAGTCCTCGGAATCATGGGATTCCTCATCAAAGAAATCATTAGCCTCTTCTAGGGCAGAAAACATTTTATTTTTAAAATCCTCAATATAAGAATTGGAAGTATAATTCTCGAAGCAATAAGCAAGAACTGCAAAGTTTTCAGATTTGTAAATAGTATCGTGATACTTTTCAATCAAAGAAGCGATCTCATAAGCACCTTTAAAAGCAACAAACTCTTCAATCTTTTCAACATCAAAGTAGTCATAAACACCTTTTGCATAAGAATATAGGATCTCATTGTCATTAATCTGACATTGGAACGGAAGGTGTTTATGATCTATATTAGAGCAGCAAGTAAAATCATAAATTTGGCATAAACACTCAGCACAACAATAAGAAGTTTGTATTTGGTCCCATATGTGTTTCCCTTTCTGAGATAGTCGGTGCCGCGTATAATGAGCATGATCATCCAATGATTTTCCCTCAACCAAGTCGGTTGGGTTTTTAGCGCGAGCACAAATTGATCGAAGACGATCCAAGTGAAACATGTCCATCCTTCCATATTTGGGTGGTTCAGCACCCATGGTGAGGATAGCATCACTAGGCAAGCAAGACAAAGGCAAAAGGTAGCAACTATTTTTGTGGTTTTTCATATAAGACACAAAGGCAAAAGCAAAAACTGGAAAGGTAAACTAAAAAGACTAAAAAGCAAAGATAAAAGATAGTTTGCAACTCCCCTATCTTGAAGAGTGGAGTCCTCGGCAACGGCGCCAGAAATTTGGCGATTGTCGGGACCAGTCTTTTGTAGCTACTTGAGTCCCCAGCAACGGCGCCAGAAATTTCTTTGATGATACGAGAGTTTACGTCTCGCCCCTTGTTGGTTTACCCAAAGTGGAAGGTGACATGTAGCATAGCGGAAAATTTCCCTTAGCGAAGATGCTAAGGTTAAATGTCGAACCAATAGGACTCCAACAGATACAAGAAGGTGGTGAAGTGAACAATGGCGCCGTTCACAACTCAAGGTTGCTTACTTCACCTGGACCTGCACACACAGCAAATAACTTTGCTTCCCAACGAGTACAGAGGAGTTGTCAATTCCTCCGGCCTTGTTGTTTACAAAGGATAAAACGCACGGGATAATAATGATAGTGATAGCAACGGAAAAATAAATAAAGCAGTAAATTGATAGTGGGTGTAAACAATATTGGAAATATGGACCGGGGTCCTATGATGTTCACTAGTGATGTCTCTCTCCCAAAAGACGATAAAATAGCCATGCGAGGTAAACAAATTACAGCTGGGCAATTGACAGGATTATGTGCGCAAACCAATGCTAATTATGCTATAAAGAAAGGAAGAGGCTCAAAAGCATGGGCGGTACGCCAAGACAAGTAGACCGAAATCCATCTGCATCTACCTAGTAATCATCCACCTTGAAATATCTATCCAGAACATCTCGCTGGTATTAAGTTGCGAATCCCACCCAAAGTGTAAAATCAAAGCAACACACAACTACATTAAAGAACTTTGCGTAAAGTAAAAAATCCTTGCACCCGCAAGTACAAGCACCATTGTTTTTCCCCTTGTGGCAACAACACATCCCCTGACTCATGTTTCTGTCACTCAAGCTAGTCATCGGGGGGCATGAACCCACAATCATGCATAACGCTCCCTCTTGGAGTCACTACCTACTACTTGGCCAAAGCAATAAACAACAATGGAGAACATGCAAGAATTACTCAAGAACATAAATATAAAAGAGGAGAATCAAATATATTACTCAAACACAATCTGAACATAATCTCATAATCCATCGGATCCCAACAAACTCAACATGGCAACAACAGAAAATATTACATATGTGCCTCGATCATGTAGGGCAGCTCACGAGGTCTAATCCATGAAGAACAAAGAGGGGAGGAGAACATCACATAGCTACTGATCATAGACCCATGGTCCAAGGTGGAATACTCACGATTCATCCGGGAAGCATCCATGATGGTGGAGAAGCTCCCGGAGGTGGTTCCTCCCTCCGGCAGGGTGCCGGGAAGAGGTCTTATGGTTCTCTCGATCTTGGAAGCACGGCGGCGGCGGAACAGAGGAGAGATCGCGAAAAAGGGTTCCCGTCTCGGGGTTTCTGCGTCACGGGGAATAAATAGGCGAAGGGGGCAGCCAGGGGGCCACCAGGGGTCCAGGCGGCCCCCTGGCGCGACCCCACCCTGGGGCGCGCCTGGGGCCCTGGTGGGTCCCCTCTGACCCCCCTCGGTGATTCCGTAAGCTTCCTGTACGCTGATGTTTTATTTCATTTTGCCCGAATTTTTGGAGCACTTTTAATATGGGGGAAACCCGAAATAGAAAAACAACAGAAAACAGGAACTGGCAATGGGGTGCACTGAGTTAATAGGTTAGTCCAAATATGATCAAAAGTGTATGGAACTTCATCAATATCATAGCAATATCACACAAAAGAGGCATGGAGCAAGCAAAAATTATAGATACGTTTTGGACGTATCAACTCCCCCCAAGAGACACTTTCTCGCTTCCGCGGCAAACTAATCTAAGCACTCGGGGGCTGATGTGCGAGGTAATGATAGTGATTTATCGCTCTTCATTGGTGAGCCCCAAGTGGAAGGCGTGATGTAGCACAGCAGCAAATTTCCCTCAGAAAAGATACCAAGGTTTGTCTCCAGTAGGACTCCAGAGATGATAAGTAGGTGTCAGCGGCGCTACTGACGCGGACCTGCACACAGACACAAATAACTTTGTTCCCAACGAATTTCAGAGAGGTTGTCAATCTCTCCGGTCTTGTTGTTCACAAAGGATCAAACACAAAGGATAATGATAGCAACTGAAAGTAAAAGCAGAAAAGTAAATGAGCGTGTAAACAGTGATGAGGATATAGACCGGGATACGTGATGTTCACTAGTGATGTCTCTCTCCCAAAAGACGATAAAACTGCTATGCGAGGTGAACAAATTACAGAAGGGCAATTGACAGGATTATGAACGCACCGCAATGCTAACTATGCTACAAAAGAAAGGAAGAGGCTCAAAAGCACGGGCAGTACGCCAAAATAAGTAGACCGAAATCCAACTGCATCTAATACTAATCATCCACCTTGAGATATCTATCCAGAACATCTCGCTGGTATTAAGTTGTGAGCCCCACCCAAAGTGTAAACCCAAAGCAACAGACAACTGCATTAAAAAGCACTTTGTGTAAAGTAAACAATCCTTGGAACCGTGGTTACAATCACCGTTGTTTTCCCCCTTGTGGCAACAACACATCCCCTAGACTCATGTTTCTGTCACTCAAGCGTGTCATCGGGGGGCATGAACCCACAATCGAGCATAACGTTCTCTCTTGGGGCTACTACCTACTACTTGGCCAAAGCAATAAACAACAATGGAGAACATGCAAGAATTACTTAGGAACAAAAATATAAGAGATAAAAACCAAATATATTACTCAATCACAATATGAACTTAATCTCATAATCCATCAGATCCCATCAAAATCAGCATAGCAATAGCAGAAAGATTACAAAAGTGCCTCGATCATGTAGGGCAGATCACGAGGTCTAAACCATGAAGAACAAAGAGGGGAGGATAACATCACATAGCTACTGATCACGGACCCATGGTCCAAGGAAAACTACTCACAAGACATCCGGGAAGAATCCATGGTGGAGAGGAGACTCCTGGAGGTCAAGCCTCCCTTCGGCAGGGTGCCGGGAAGAGGTCTTCTGGTGCTCCCGATCTCGGAAGTGCGGCGACGGCGGAACAGAGGCGAGATTGCAAAAAGGGTTCTGTTCTCAGAAGTTTCCCGTGACGGAGAATATATAGGCGAAGGGGGGCATCCAGGGGGGCCACCAGGGGTCCAGGCGCCCCCCTGGCGCGGCCAAGCCCTAGGGCGCGCCACCAGGGCGCCTGGGCCCCTGGTGGTGGCCCTCTGTCCCCACCCAGGTTCTTCCGGAAGGTTCCTTCACGCTGATTTTTTATCTGAATATTCCAGAATTTTTGGAGCACTTTTTATATGGGGGAAAACTGAAAAAGAAAAATAGCAGAAAACAGGAACTGGCACTGTGGTGCACTGAGTTAATAGGTTAGTCCAAATATGATCAAAAGTGTATGAAAGTGTATCTAGATCATAGCAATATCACACAAAACATGCATGGAGCAAGCAGAAATTATAGATACGTTTTGGACGTATCAGGGGCTCGAGCATTGACTCCCCCCCCCGAGAAACGCTTTTCTCGCTCTCGCGACGACCTAATCTAAAGCACTCGGGGGCCCAAGCATATGGGTTCCACTGATAACACCAAGTTGTGTGACTTCACTAGTCACAACAACAAAGACTATCTGCACTCCTATTTCCACACCTGCCACTTCAGCTACCTCTTATGAAATTAAACCTTCTTTGCTAAACCTTGTTATGAGAGATCAATTCTCCGGTGCTGGAGATGATGCTGCTTTACACTTAAATAATTTTGTTGAGTTATGTGATATGCAAAAGTATAAAGAAGTAGAAGTGGATGTTGTTAAGATCAAACTTTTTTCCTTTCTCTCTGAGGGAAGGAGCTAAAATGTGGTTTCAATCTCTGCCTAGGAATAGCATAGATTCTTGGGATGAGTGCAAAGATGATTTTATTGGGAAGTATTACCCACCTGCTAAAATTATCCAATTGAGAAGTAGCATTATGAATTTTAAGCAATTGGATAATGAACACGTTGCCCAAGTTTGGGAACGTATGAAATCTCTTGTTATGAAATGCCCTACACATGGTTTGACTACCTGGATGGTTATCCAGACTTTTTACGCAGGCTTGAACTTTACCTCGCGGAACCTGTTAGATTCGGTCGCGGGAGGAACCTTTATGTAAACTAAACTTGGTCCTGCCACAAAACTTCTCAATGAGATGATGACCAATTATTCCCAATGGCACACTGAACACGCTCCAATAGGTAGGAAGGTAAACTCTGTCGAGGAGATTAGCTCCCTAAATGAAAAAGTTGACTTAATTATGTCTCTACTTACCAAGTAACCCTCTATTTATCCTCATGATGTTCCTTTAAATTCTTTGGTTGCTCAGGAACAAGTAGATGTGAACTTTATTGCTAGAAACAACTTTAATAACAATGCTTATAGGGGAAATTTTGCTAGTAATCCTAGACCGTTTCCATCCAATTATGGGAATAACAACACTTTCCCTAGCAACAAAAACCCCACTTCTGAACTAGAAAACATGCTTAGAGACTGTATCACTACCCAAAAAGCCTTCAGCAAGAATGTAGAAGAAAATTTAGCTAAATTAGAGAATCTTTCTTTGAAGGTAGATAGCTTAGCCCTTGATGTTGAGATGCTAAAAATTAGAACCTCGCCCCTTGAGGAGAGGAAGGCCACTCCTATTAATGCTATACAATTACAAATTAATGAAAATATTAGGATGATGGCTAAACTTAAAGAGAGATGGGCTAGAGAAAAGAGGAAGAGGATAGAATTAAGAGTCTTCCTACACACCACACAGTTTCCACTATCCAAATTGTTGAGGACACCGAAACTATTAGCACCCAATGCACTCCTGGTCCCATTGGACCTATTAATGGTGATGCTAATACCGCAACCATAGAAGAAGAAACTCCTATGAACATAGAGGGTTTCAAACAAGTGAGCCTAGATGACACTACTACCACCTTTGATAGTAGTGATATTGATTTTGATAGTTGCACCCTCTCAGAAGTTATTAGCTTGTTACACAAAATGTCTAGAGACCCCCCACACTAGCACACTCAATCTTGTCTTCACGGAGCATATCACGAATGCTCTCATCAAAGCTAGGGAGGAGAATCTTAGGATAGAAGCTTCCATACCTATAAATCTAGATGATGGTTGGGACCCTATGATAAAAATTAAATTAAATAACTTCTCTTTCTATGTTTTATGTGATGTTGGAGCTAGTACCTCCGTTATGCCCAAAAGAATGTATGACATGTTTGAATTGAAAGCTTTTGATTCTTGTTCTTTTGGTGTTCGTCTTGTTGATTCTTTCGTGAAGAAACCTTTGGGGAAGATCGACGATGTTCTTATCATTGTCAATGACAACTATGTTCCCGTTGATTTTATTATTATGGATATAGAGTGTGAACCTTTATTTCCAATTATTTCGGGACGTCCTTTTCTTCGCACCGTTTGTGCCGTTATTGACATGAAAGAGGGGAATATAAAATTTCAATTCCATCTCAAAAAGGGGATGGAACACTTCCCTAGAAAGAAAATCAACTTACCATTCGAGTCCGTTACACGGGCTAGTTATTTTCTCTGGTGCTGGAGACGATGCTGCTTTACACTTGAAATTTTTTGTCGAATTATGTGATATGCAAAAGTATAAAGAAGTAGAAGGTGATGTTGTTAAGATTAAGCTTTTTTCCTTTCTCTTTGAGGGAAGGACCTAAAATCGGGTTTCAATCTTTGCCTAGAATAGCATAGATTCTTGGGATAAGTGCAAATATGCTTTTATTGGGAAGTATTACCCACATGCTAAAATTATCAAATTGAGGTGTAACATTATGAATTTTAAGCAATTGGATGATGTACACGTTGCCCTAGCTTGGGAACGTATGAAATCTCTTGTTAAGAAATGCCCTACACATGGTTTGACTACCTGGATGATTATCCAGACTTTTTATGCAGGCTTGAACTTCACCTCACGGAACCTGTTAGATTTGGCCGCGGGAGGAACCTTTATGTCAACTACACTTGGTGCTGCCACGAAACTTCTCGATGAGATGATGACCAACTATTCCAAATGGCACACCAAACGCGCTCCAATAGGTAGGAAGGTAAACTTTGTCGAGGAGATTACTTCCCTAAATGAAAAAAGTTGACTTGATTATGTCTCTACTTACGAAGCAACCCTCCATTGATTCCATTGATCCTCATGATGTTCCTTTAAATTCTTTGGTTGCTCAGGAACAAGTAGATGTGAACTTTATTGCTAGAAACAACTTCAACAATAATTCTTATAGGGGTAATTTTTCTAGCAATCCTAGATCGTTTCCATCCAACTATGGGAACAACAACACTTATCCTAGTAACAAGAACCCCACTTCTGAATTAGAAAGCATGCTTAGAGACTTTATCACTACCCAAAAAGCCTTCAACAAGACTGTAGAAGAGAAATTAGCTAAATTAGATAATCTCTCTTTGAAGGTAGATAGCTTAGCCCTTGATGTTGAGATGCTTAAAATTAGAACCTCTCCCCTTGAGGAAAGGAAGGCCACTCCTATTAATGCTATCCAATTACAAATCAATGAAAATATTAGGGTGATGGCTAAACTTAAAGAAAGATGGGCTAGAGAAAAAGAGGGAGAGGATAGAATTAAGATCCTTCCTACACACCACACAGTTGCCACTATCCAAATTGTTGAGGACACTCAAACTATTAGCACCCAATGCACTCCTAGTCCCATTGGACCTATTAATGGTGATGCTAATACCTCAACTGTAGAAGAAGAAACTCCTATGAACATAGAGGGTTTCAAACAAGTGAGCCTAGATGACACTACTACCACATTTGATAGTAGTGATATTGATTTTGATAGTTGCACCCTCTCAGAAGTTATTAGCTTGATACAAAAAATGTCTAGAGACCCCCACACTAGCACACTTAATCTTGCCTTCACGGAGCATATCACAAATGCTCTCATCAAAGCTAGGGAGGAGAAGCTTAGGATAGAAGCCTCCATACCTAGGAAGCTAGATGATGGTTGGGATCCTATGATAAAAATTAAATTGAATAACTTCTCTTGCTATGATTTATGTGATGTTGGAGCTAGTACCTCCGTTATGCCCAAAAGAATGTATGATATGTTTGAACTGAAGCACTTTGAGCCTTGTTCTTTTGGTGTTCGTCTCGTTGATTCTTCCGTAAAGAAACCTTTGGGGAAGATCGACGATGTTCTTATCATTGTCAATGACAACTATGTTCCCGTTGATTTTATTATTATGGATATAGAGTGCGAACCTTTATGTCCAATTATTTTGGGACGTCCTTTTCTTCGCACCGTTGGTGCTTTTATTGACATGAAAGAGGGGAATATAAAATTTCAATTCCCTCTCAAAAAGAGGATGGAACACTTCCCGAGGAAGAAAATCAAGTTACCATTTGAGTCCGTTACACGGGCTAGCTATTCTCTTTCTCTTGATAAAACTTGATTCTTCTTTTGCCTTATGCCATGCTTAAAGGTGTAAGAGAAAGCGCTTGTTGGGAGGCAACCCAAGATGTTTTTACTTCTATTTTTAGTGGTCTTGATGATTGTTACTACTGTATCAACGTCATTGTATCTTTATTTTCAAGCTTTGTGCCAAGTTATAGCCTCTTATGATAAGGGAAGCAAAAGTTGTGACATGATGTCAAGAAAACAGATTATGTCTGCTTGACGGAAAAAATAAAAATAAATCACCAGTTCATCTTTTTGAGCTGAATGTTTTACACAGCATGCTCTATACAATTGTGAAACTTTCGTATGTTCTGAGTTTTTTTTGAGTTGAAGAAGTGCCCTGAAAAAACTCTCTACTACCTATTGTTCTGTTTTTCACAGATTCTGCCACCTTTTGCCTTTCCTTACTTTTGCAAACCTTAAGCTTGCTTTTTCTTTGCAAAAACCTTTTGGAATCTTGAGAAACAGTAGCTATTCAAGAATATCATTATATCCAGTGGGGAAAAATTATTTTATTAAGGGTACTAACCTCTCTAATCAGCTTATGATGAGTTATGTATGAAGGGAGTTTTCAAGTGTGCGAGGGAAGATGATGAAAGAAGATCCGGGAGTGTGAAGCGCTCAAGCTTGGGGATGCCCCCATACATCGCCAAAAAATATTCAAGGAGACTCAAGCGTCTAATCTTGGGTATGCCCCCGTGCATTCCCTTCTCCATCAACAATCATCAGTTCGTCCTTCGTCTCACTATATTTTTATCACTTCATGCGTTATGTGCTATGCTTGGAGTGTCTCGCTCTTAGGTTTGCTTTTTAGTTTTCTTTAGCTTTTCTTTCTATGCATAACAAGTTAGACCCCAGCTTACTTTGTGTGGGAGAGAAACACGCTCCACTTCAATCTAGAACACACATCATGGGATTTTTCATGCCTATCTTTTTACTGTTGTGTGTTCTTTATCTTTTCGTAGCTACTGCCATGTTTAGTTTTAGTTTTAGTTTGTCTGTAGCAAGAGCCTTTGCTTTGGTTTAGTTTTTTTCTGTAACTCTCTTTAGTTTTCATATTTATCTTGTTAAGAGAGTTGGTTGTTGCACTGAGTTGTGTCTTATCTTGAAAGTAGGTAATTGAGGTTGCTATTAAATTTTAGTAGTAACTTGCAATAGTTTTGAGGTATTGTTCTGAGTAATGTTTGAACTTTTGGTTTCAAGAGATCTAGCCTATTAGTGATAGGTGTCGTATTTTGGGCAATCCGTGTTTATTTTCAAAACCTACAAAAACTAGTTGAGAACTCTAGCTACTAGATGGATCACTAATCTTTTGAGGGATCGGATATTAGAGTACACTGAGTCGAGGATGCGCAAGGATAACCAAACCCCCATACACTCCTCCTCGGGGTACTTGTATCTTTGTGAACCTCCTCATTAGATTGAGAGTTACTGATAATAAGTGCATGAGTTCTTCGGACTAATGTAAGTATGGAAAGTAGACACTTCCACCTCCTAATATTTGCTAGCCTCTTCCCTACCGTGCATTGCCCTCTTCTCACTCCGAGAGTTGGCGTCCACCTTCACCGGTGCATCCAAACCCTTGGCATGAACGCTCTGTCATCATAAACCTCCCTATATCTTTCCTCAAAACAGCCACCATACCTACCTATCAAAGCATTTCCATAGCCTTTTCAAGATATATTGCCATGCAACATCCACCTCTTCATGACTTGATCTTCATGTCATACATGTTCCAGCTACACTGGCAGAGGCATACATTGCATACATCATGATAGCTACATCTTCTTTATGTTTTGAGTACCTTGTAAAGTGTGAAAGAACTTCTATACCTTCTTGTAAATTAGAGTGTTGCCCTTAAGTGAGGAAAAGATCCCAAAGTGTACAAAATAAAAGATCCCAAAGAGGACAAATGAAAGTTAAATAGAAAGAGCCATTGAGGCCACCAAAAAATAAAAACATAGAAAAAAGGGAAAAAGAAAATAAAAAGAGAGAAAGGGGCAACACTACTATCCTTTTGAAAGATCCACACTATTACTCCCTCCTATCCTTGTACTCCATAGAGATGATCATTTATGCATATAACTATGTGGGGACCTTCACATTATAGAACTTGGCTTGCATATTCCAAGGATGAGCCTCCTCAAACAAGCTCTAGGTATTCATGAGCGTGAAAGTTGGATGCACCCCCACTAGTTCCATTGGAGAGCTTTTTGTTAGCTCATATGTGCATCTGTTGCACGACAATCCCTACTCCTCACATCATATCTATCATTTGTCCTTCTCGCCTATGATTGTCCTCATTGATGTGAGCCTTTCTCACCTTTTTGTCTTCCTCCTCCACCATACTTCTCTCTTTGCCATCCTAAGTGTCAACTCTCGTGCTTACGCTCATCCATTGCATGAGTGCGCAAAATATCGAAAGGAGTGGATCAAATTGACTTTTACCTGGCTAGTGGTTGATACGTCCAAAATGCATCACTATTTTATATTGTAATTTCATCCTATTCATTGATATATTCCACTTTAAAGTATTGTTCTTATGTTGTTTTGGCTTGTTTTACACAGTTTACAACTTTCCGGTGCCGAAGAAGCAGAACCAGAGTTCAGCGGTGAAAAGTGGACACCAAGTTGCTTAATCAGATCAAGTCCAAATACGATGAAAATTTATGGGGATCATTTTTATGGGAATTGACTGGGGATCACCGAAGATGGAGGTGAGAGGATCCACCAGGCAGCCAGAAGGGTGCCTGGCGCGACCCCCCTCCTGGCCGCGCCAGGCACCCTCCTGGATGCCTGGTGGCCCCCCTCGGTGCCCCCTCTCGCCTATAAGACCCCCTGGGGTGAAAACCCTAAAGAGAGAAGAGTTTACGTGTTTAGCCTCCGCCACGGGGCGGAAACCTACAGAGGAGAAAATCCATCTCCGGCGGGCAGATTCCGCCGGGGAGATCACCTCCCGGAAGGGGAGATCGTCGCCATCATCATCATCATCATCGTCACGGGCATCATCGAGATCATCATCAACATCATCCCAACATCATCACCATCTCCATCTCCATCCCATCTCATCTCACAATTGCAACTTGTGTTGTAATCCATACTATCTATCCTCTCTACTTCATTGGTGTTGATTACTACTTTGTGGTGAATGCTATTGAGTTTTGTTGGAGAAATATCACTGTGTCCAGATTGTTTGCCACCAATCTATCACCTTTGATCATGATATCTTTTATGTCTTGTGAGTAGTTACTTTAGTTCTTGAGAACATGGGAGAAGTCTAGTTTTTAGTAGTCATATGATGTTGAAGTATTATGTGTTGTTTGATACTTAAGTTGTGTTGTTATTTCTCTAGTGGTGTTATGTGAGTCGAACACTTAACACTTCACCTTTCATGGGCCTAGAGGAAAACATTGTGCATAAAGGATGATTATGGTGGGTTGCCGGAGTGACAGAAACCTGAACCCAAGTTCACACACTTTTGCACAAGGGAATTATGGATCCTTGATCGTAATGCTGTGGTTAGGCTTATGCCTTAATTACTACCTTGTATTTGCGGATGCTTGCAAGGTGTGTAATCATAAGAGTACACTTATCTTAGTCTAGAAGGTATACTAGCATTGATCCACCCACCGACACTTATCAACACAATACATATTACTTGGCAGAGTATGGTAAAAGCAACTTGACTATCTCTCCCGTGTGTTCTCGAGAACGCTTTAGCTTTAATAAGTTTAGTTCCTAGGCTTATCCTTGTGAAAGGATTGGGACACTTTCTACTCCTCAGTTACCCTGTTTACTTTGCTTGTCTTTTACTTTTCTGTTGCTTAAACCAAAAAGCCCTAAATATTTACCTTTGAGTGTGTGCATCCTTTCCTTATCCAGTGTCACTTATCAACACCTTCTGCTCCTCGTGGGATCGACATCCTTATTTATCAAAAAGCCACAATTGATCCCCTAGACTTGTGGGTTATCAAGAATCGTTTATTGGCACGATTAACGGGGGAGGCAACCCAACTAAACCTATTAACTTCACCGCCATCAACGAGCTTTTCTGGCGCCGTTGCCGGGGAGGCAACCCAACTAAACCTATCAACTTCTCCGCCATCAATGAGCTTTTCTGGCGCCGTTGCCGGGGAGTGTAGCGCTATTGGTAAGTGAATCCGGTAAGGAAACCTTTATTTTCTATTGTTACCTTCAGCCCTTATGGACTCTTCTACTGTTGGTTCGTTGCTGGTTCAATATGGGAATGGGCCGGGGCGACCCGCTGGGTCACTGACCCGGCCCAAAATATCGAGGCCAATGGGCCACGCGGGTTGGACCTAAGCAATAAACGGGGTCAATAGAGCCGGCATCATGCGACCCAACGGATCGATCGGGTCGACCCAGCATCCAGCGAGAAGAGCAGACTGCCGCCGCCCCCGAGGCCCCGACCATCTCTGCCGTCGGGCGCCGTTCGCCACCGGCCATCTCTACCGCTGGGCGCCGTTCGCTGCCAGGCATCTCTACCGCCGTCCGCCCCCGAGGCCCTGACCATCTCTGCCGCCGGCCGGCGAGGCCCCGGCCATCTCTACCACCGACCGCCCCGACGTCCGTCCATCCTCTGCCGCCGACGTTCTTCCCGGTCCCGCTCCTGGTGCGCCGTCCCGGTCGCCGCCGAGTCGTCGTTGAGCTCCTGGTCCGGCTTCACCCGCTTCACAGAGTCGCCGTCGCCCGTCGAGCTCCTGGTCTGGCTTCCTCCCCTTCCCAGCGTACGTGCATGCAAGAACAGGTAGCCAGCAGCTAAGCAATTTCTTGATTAGTACTTGTTCATCCATCGTAGATAGGATTTTCAAACAATTTCTACCGTAGAAGCCTAATTTGTTCTCTTGTAAACTGGAGATATGATTGGAAATTTGAGTAATTTGTGCAATGTTGGCTGCTTTCATCAGTGATGTTCAGTTAACTATGAACTATCACATAGTTTATAGATTTACAGTCTATTATGTACGTATTTAAGCAAGGCTCTGGCTGAATTGAGAAGGGTCACCTACTGTCCAGATTTATAGTCTGTTAGAAGGTCACCTACCATCCAGATTTTACTCATATTTGTGGGAAGTCGAATATAGTGTTAGAAGGTCACCTACTATTCAGATTTACAGTGTGTTAGAAGGTCTGTCAGATTTACAATATGTTACAACCCAACTTACAGTGTGAGCAGGGGCAGGGGCATTTAACTTTGTGAGCAGGGGCATAGAGTCTTGTGATTGTTATGCTTTGATAAATGATTTTGTTAATAATAGTAATACACTTCTGCATACATATGATACAGTTTATGTTTCCTAAAATGACTCTAATGATCCTATATTTCCCTATGACCAGAAACATGGAAGATGAAGAAGGGCACCAAAGTGGTGGCTCATTCACAGGGGTGTCTGGTGCAACAATGACAAGGGCTCAACTACCTCCAGGGGTGTCTCCTTCTTCGATAAACATTTGCAGAGCTTACCATGGTGAGCATTTTTGTAATCTTTCTTTTTGTACGGATGCAAATTATCTAATTGCAATGTTAACACTTGTGTATTTTTCTCATCAGCAGGTCGTTCACATGACACTCCTATGGGTGATTTTGAAGAAGATGAGGTCGATGAAGAAGATGCTGACTATGAAGAGGAAGAAGACGAGGATGAAGATGATGATGAAGAAGAAGAGGAAGATACCGTGGATGAAGATAGAGGATTTGAGCTAATTGACATGGGATCATTTTCTGAACCGGGAAGAAAGTTTTTGTCTAAAGTGTGGAAAGAATACGAGCCTATCCGTGTCGATGACATTGTTGTAGCTGCCGAGTGCAAACACTGTTCAAGAAATATCTGTGCTGAGCGTAAACATGGAACAAGTTCGTTGCGCAAACATTTAAAGAGATGCAATGAAAGGAAGAAGGTTCTTAGAGTTTCTGGACAGTTGAAGGCTTCTATCATGAGTCCGGATGGAGTTGCAATGGGGTTGTGGACCTTTAATCAGACATTAGCACGCAAAGAGCTCATGAGGATGATCGTGTTGCATGAATTGGCGTTCTCATTGGTGGAGTATGATGGATTTCGGAGATTTGTCTCTAGTCTAAATCCAAGCTTCAAGATGATATGTAGAAAAACAGTGACAAGTGACTCCATGAAAGCGTTTCAAGAAGAGAAGCAAATTCTGCGAGAGATGTTCAAAAACTCCAAATCCAAGATATCTTTGACTTCGGACATGTGGACATCAAATCAGACCTTGGGTTACATTTGCATCACGGCTCATTACATTGACGAGGAGTGGAAGGTGCAGAAGAGGATAGTTAAATTCGCTGCTATGGAGACGCCGCACACAGGCGTTGCAATGTTCAATGTCATGGTGAATTTCATAAGAGAGTGGAATATTGAAGATAATCTGTTTGCTGTGACACTCGACAATGCATCCAACAATGGTGCAATGATGAAGCTATTGAAGGCACATCTCTTGCTTAAGAAGATGTTACTTGGTGGTGGCAAGCTGTTCCATCAACGTTGTGCTGCCCATGTCATAAATCTGATATGTCAAGCAGGATTGGACTTCCTTAGTCCAGTGATCAGTATGATACGTGAGAGTGTGAAGTATATTCGAAGCTCGCCAAGTCGAAAGGAAAAATTTCAAGAAATCGTTGAGCAACATGGTGTATCATGCGGGAAAACTCCAAGTCTTGATGTTTCAACTCGCTGGAACTCGACCTACATGATGATTGATATAGCAAAAGAGTATCGCGGAGTGTTCGACTCTTTGGCCGTTCAAGACAAACAATATACTTTCCAGCCATCTTTTGAAGATTGGGAAAATGCTGAAGTTGTTTGCAGGCTGCTGAAGGTATTTTATGAAGCCACTAATGTGATATCCGGCACAAAATACCCAACTGCTAACTTGCACTTCCATGAAATGTTGAAAGTGAAGCTAACCTTGGAGCAACAACATTATGAAGAGGATTCTGAGATGGGCATCACGATCAAATATATGAAGAGAAAATTCAAAAGGTATTGGAAGATGACATGGTTGAGCCTCTCCATTCCAGTGATTTTGGACCCACAATTCAAGTTGAAATACCTTGAGTATCGATTTGGCCTAGAGTTTGGGGATGAAGCTGCTGCAATGATTGCTAAAGTAAAAAAATGTGTTCCAAGGGTTGTTCAAGGAATACCTCAAACTGAATGATAATGGCTCAGATTCCATCTCACAAGGAGTTGATGATGACATGGCTGTAGGTGATCAAGATCCTATGGCTGATTGGGACAAACATGTCACCCTCACCGCTCGATCAACAAATTTGGACTCTACTGAGCTAGATTCCTACTTGTCAAAGGTACCCATCCGTCGAAGTGATCAATTCAATATCCTTGCATGGTGGCAAATGAACTCAGGTGAATACCCAACTCTGAGTCGCATGGCAGTAGATATCTTGGCGGCTCCTGCCTCTACGGTGGCATCCGAGTCTGCCTTCAGCACAGGGAAGAGAGTGCTATCAGATTTTCGAAGTCGAATGACCCCAACGACACTTGAAGCTCTCATTTGCCTACAAGATTGGATAAGGGCTACAGGTAAAGCCATAAGACACACGCTTTCTCTGTTGTTCTTATTGATGCTTCAAGTTTACAAATTCATGAATCTTTTATTTTTGTTTTTTTGCAGCTAATACTCAACGTAGCTTGGCTTCAGTTTATGACATTCGACTCGACATGCAAGGTATTTGATATGTCTTCTTTGATTTTTTATTAGATCAATCTGCTTTGTTATTATCTCGAACAACCAGCTTGTGTGCATCAATACATCATTTCAGCAATATAACCAGCTTGTGTGCATCAATACATCATTTCAGCAATATAACCAGCTTGTGTGCATCATTTTTATTAGACCAATAATTTGGATGCCATTAGAAATTTATGATTACTGTTAGCTCATCATGCTGCACATTATTCATCATCTGCACACTGG
This sequence comes from Bromus sterilis, assembly GCA_950022295.1. Classification (NCBI taxonomy): domain Eukaryota; kingdom Viridiplantae; phylum Streptophyta; class Magnoliopsida; order Poales; family Poaceae; genus Bromus; species Bromus sterilis. Next base: position 285,760,701 of record OX465597.1, read on the forward strand.
ACAGTAGCTGCACATTATTCATCATCTAGAAACACTGCTTATTTCATTAGTATCTTGCTACTAACAGTATTTCTATGTTCATAAATATATTCAGTTGATGTGTGCATATAATTATTCTTGTAAAATTTCCTTTTAAATACAGATAATGAAGTGGAAGCCGCGAACACACTGCCTGCGATTTGAAAGTTATGTTTTTTCACCTAATCTGCTGATGGTTGCAAACTGCAAGCCCCAGGCTTGCCTCTGTAGTACCTAGTAGTAGATCGTTATGTTCAGTTGAGAAGAGAACGTTGTTAGCTTATTGCCCCAGTTCCATGGCAACATTTTTTGCATGTAACCATTTACTGGACATGTAATTTTCTGAAGCATTTAAAGTTTGGATGAATTTTGGGTCGGCCTTGTGTATCCAATGGGCCAGCGAGGCCATATAATTTTCTCAGAATGGGTTGACCCACGGCCCCTGAAATTGGCCTTGGGGCCACGGGGCCAGGTCCAAGGCCAGGTCCGGGCCGGCCCATTCCCATACTGATTGCTGGTAAGGAGCCGCCCCACGACTGTGGTGGTCACTCCTACCCCCACTGAAATTGTGCCCTATAAAATACCATCTGGTATTATTGATTATGTCTTGGCTAATCGTTATACAGGATAAGTACATCCGAAAGAACACCTGCTATATTTATCACAATTATGTTCTTTATTTAATCTTGCAGGTGTAACGACGGAGTTCATCATGAAGAAACTATTCTCCTTATCACTCAAAGATAAAGCTTCAGATTGGTATAAGCTACTCGATAACTCTGATCTGCTTGAATGGCAAGGGATTATGTCTCTCTTTTATGCAAAGTTTTATCCTCTTCGTGAAATTCACCAAGACAGGAACTACACCTATAACTTTTGGTCTCGCGACGGAGAGAGCATCGCTCAAGCTTGGGGGAGATGAAGTCCCTGATGCTCAAATGCCCAAACCATGAGCTCCCCAAGGAAATTATACTTACAAATTTTTATGCCAGGCTTTCTCGTCAGGACAGGGAGATGTTGGATGCCTCCTCTAGCGGGGTATTCTAGACCAGAAGTATGGAAGAAAAATGGGATCTTATAGAAAGGATCCAGAAGAACACTGAAGACTGGGAAATTGATAAAGGTATTGAACCCGCTATAAACTATGAGCATGACTACATTGAGAGTTATGTGAAGACTGATTACTTTAATACCTTTTGCTCTAAAATTGGTCTTGATTCCCAGCTAATGGTTGACTTTTGCAAGGACTTTGCTTCTCATATTGATTCTTCCAAGAAGAAGGAGAGTCAACATCATAAACCTTTCAAGGAGTCACCTATTGAGATTAATGTTACTGATCCTGTTTTACCTGCAGTTGTGTATGAACAACCTCCTTATCCCTCAAGGATAAAGGAGCACTCTTTTGTTACAGGTATTCTAAACAAAAATGGAAGGACCACTGACGAACCCGAGGACATGATCAAGGTCAAGCCTCAAGTTGCAATGGTCAAGGATCTGGTAACCAGTGATATTGAATAATCCACTATTAGTTTTTGTGCTGTTTCCACTAACATTGTCACAGCCAAGAACAAAGGCCCAATTTCAGGTACACCAGTTGTATCTGTCAAAATAGGAGATCATAATTACTATGGGCTATGTGATTTAGGATCTAGTGTCAGCGCTATTCCCTTCACACTTTACCAAGAGATCATGCACGAGATTCAGCCGTGTGAGATCGAGGACATTGATGTTACGATTCATCTTGCAAATAAACAAAAAATCTCTCCAGTTGGGATTGTGAGAGATGTTGAAGTACTCTGCGGGAAGGTAAAATATCCTACTGACTTTCTTGTACTTGGTTCAGTGCAAGATAGTTTTTGCCCTATTATCATTGGTAGGCCCTTCCTCAGCACTCGTGGAGCTATAATAGATTGCAAGAAAGGTAAAGTTTCTGTTGAGTTCAACGGTGAGCCGTATGAATTTATTTTTTCTAAGTTTTCTAAGTAGCCTCGTGGTACTGACTTGTCAAGTAATGACAAAATTATTGAAGAAATTGCTTCTATTGCTATTCCTCCTAATGATACGTTGCAGCAATTTATGGAAGACCACGAGAATGACATACATATGCAGGAGAGGGATGAACTAGAAGACATATTTTAAGACAAACTCCTATCCTGAAGCACAACCTCCCGGTTGAACCTTTAGGAATCCTCTCGCAACCAAAAGAAGACCCGGTGTTTGATCTAAAACCACTACCCGATACGCTCAAGTGTGCTTATTTAGATGAAAAGAAAGTATATCCTGTTATTATCAATTCTAACCTTTCAGGGTATGAAGAAGAGCGATTATTGGAGACACTCCGCATACACCGAGGTGCTATTGGCTATACTCTTGATGATATCAAGGGTATTAGTCCATCCATTTGCCAACATACTATCAATCTCGAGCCCGATGCTAAACCAGTTGTTGATAATCAACGACGGTTGAACCCAAGGATGAAGGATGTGGTTAGGACGGAGGTTCTCAAACTTCTAGCCGCAGGTATCATCTATCCTATAGCTGATAGTAAGTGGGTAAGTCCCGTTCATTGTGTTCCTAAGAAAGGAGGTATGACTGTTGTTCCTAATGATAAAAATGAACTAATACCTCAAAGGACTATTGTTGGATATAGAATGTGTATTGATTTCAGGAAGTTGAATAAGGCCACCAGGAAGGACAACTATCCTCTGCCCTTTATTGATCAGATTCTCGAGCGGTTGTCTAAAAACACCCACTTCTGCTATCTTGATAGGTATTCTGGCTTCTCCCAGATTCACGTTAACACCGCGGATCAAGAGAAGACCACCTTTACGTGTCCTTACGGTACTTATGCTTATAGGCATATGCCTTTTGGTTTGTGTAATGCACCTGCTACTTTTCAGAGGTGTATGTCTGCAATATTTCATGGTTTTTGTGAGGAGATTGTAGAAGTTTTCATGGACGAATTTTCCGTCTATGGAAACTCCTTTGACCACTGTCTCCACAATCTTAATAAAGTTTTGCAGAGATGTGAAGAAACGAATTTGGTGCTCAATTGGGAGAAGTGCCATTTCATGGTTAACGAAGGGATAGTTCTTGGAAACAAGATTTCCGAAAGGGGAATTGAAGTGGACAACGCAAAAAATGAAGCTATTGAAAGGATGCCCTATCCAAAGGACATCAAAGGTATTCGTAGTTTTCTAGGTCATGATGGTTTCTATAGAAGATTTATCAAGGAATTTTCTAAGACCTCGAGACCCCTTATGAATCTTCTCCAGAAGGATTCTCATTTTGTATTTGATGAAGATTGTAAGGAAGCTTTTGAATTTCTTAAGAAAGCCTTGATAACCGCTCCTATAGTACAACCACCTGACTGTAATTTGCCCTTTGAAATTATGTGTGATGCTAGTGATTTTGTTGTTGGAGCTGTTTTAGGACAAAGGGTTGACAAGAAGTTGAATGTCATCCACTATGCCAGAAAGACACTTGATAGTGCTCAAAATAATTATGCTACTACTGAGAAGGAATTCTTGGCAATGGTGTTTGCTTGTGATAAGTTTAGACCGTATATTGTTGATTATAAATTTATTATTCATACTGACCATGCTGCCATTAAGTATCTTATGCAGAAAAAGGACGCCAAACCAAGACTCATTAGATGGGTACTCCTTCTTCAAGAATTTGATTTGCAGATTGTCGATAGAAAAGGAGAAGACAATCCGGTGGCGGATAATCTTTCAAAGATGGAAGATATCCCACACGATCCTATTCCAGTCAACGACAGTTTCCCAGATGAACAGCTTGCTGTTGTAAAATTACAATCTCATTCCGACCCTTGGTTTGCAGATTATGCTAATTTTATCGTTGCAAAGTTTTTGCCTCCATGTTTTACATTTCAGCAGAGGAAGAAATTCTTCAGCCACTTGAGGCACTACTTTTGGGATGACCCACATCTTTTCAAAGAAGGAGCTGACGGGATCGTAAGAAGGTGTATACCGGAGCATGAGCAGCAGGACATTCTTCGACAACGTCAAGATAGTCCCTATGGAGGACATCATGCCGGTGAAAGGAACTCACATAAAGTTTTACAATCAGGTTTTTATTGGCCTACTCTTTTTAAGGACGCCCGAAGGTACGTTCTATCTTGTGATAAGTGTCAGAGAGTTGGTAACATTAGCAGGAGAAATGAGATGCCTATGAATTACTCACTAGTGATCGAACCTTTCGATTGCTGGGGTTTTGATTTTATGGGTCCTTTTCCTCCTTCACACAAGTACACACACATCTTAGTTGCTGTTGATTATGTAACCAAGTGGGTTGAAGCAATCCCCACTGAGAGTGCTGATCACAAGACATCTTTGAAAATGCTCAAGGATGTAATTTTTCCTAGGTTTGGAGTACCAAGGTACCTCATGACAGATGGAGGGTCACACTTCGCGCATGGAGCTTTTAGGAAAGCTTTAGCCAAGTACGATGTCAATCATAGGATTGCATCACCGTACCACCCTCAAACTAGTGGGCAAGTTGATCTCACCAATAGGGAGATCAAGTTGATCTTACAGAAGACAGTAAATAGTTCTAGAAAGGACTGGTCAAAGAAGTTAGGAGATGCTTTGTGGGCGTATAGAACTGCTTACAAAAACCCCATGTGCATGTCTCCGTATAAAATGGTGTATGACAAGGCTTTCCATTTACCATTAGAGTTAGAGCACAAGGCTTTCTGGGCTGTCAGAGAGCTAAATGCTGACCCAAAGTTAGCTGGTGAAAAGCGTCTCATGAACTTGACTTCTCTAGATGAGTGGAGGAGTGAAGCTTACGAGAGCATAAAATGTTCAAGGAAAAGGTAAAGAAGTGGCACGATAAAAGAATTATGAAACGTGAATTTAATGTTGGTGATAAAGTTTTGTTGTTTAGATCTCGTTTCAGGTTTTCTCCAGGTAAACTACTTTCCAGATGGGAAGGACCTTTTCATATCGAAGAAGTATATCGGTCTGGTGCAATCAAGATCAATAATTTCGAAGGCACCAAACCTCAAGTTGTGAATGGACAAAGACTCAAACATTATATGGCAGGTGATCCAATCAATGTGGATGCAAACATGATATATACAAAGACTCACGAAGAACATGTTGCAGCCAGTTTCAGACTCCGGCAGGAGCAGAATTAGAAAAGGTATGTATTACGGTAAGGAAACATCGCGAACATCAATAAAAGTCTACTTTTCAAAGTTTTTGCAAAATTAGGAAAATTCCAAGCCCGAGTGGAGCCGGAGAGGAGCTCCATAGGGCCCAGGAGGCCTCCTGGCGCGGCCCCCCTTCCTGGCCACGCCATGCACCCTCCTGGGTGCCCTGGACTCCGACTCCGACTCCACCTAGGCTTGAAACCTTCCTTCTGTTGCAGAAATTTTTGCTATATATTTTCCCGGATAGTCCCGGCGCCGTATCTCTCGATTTCGCGTGTTTTCTTTCTCGGTCTGTTTATGCCAGGGCGAACAGCTGTTGCTCGAGATGTCTTCTTGTGGCTCGAGCGGAGAGGACTTCTTGGGATGGCGTCTACGTCAAGTCCAGAAGGATCTTAATCAAGGGAAGAACGTTAATTGGGCTACCGAAGAAGAAATTGCCGCAATACAAGCGGAGATGGAGCGCTCCGTGAGAGAGGAAGTCAAGACTATCACTTCCCAACAACAAGGAGGTCCAAGAAATCCCATCATGGTGGGATCTGTCCAACCACATTATGATCTTTCTCTTAACCTTTCAGGGCCCTCCACTTCACTTGAAGATCAACACAAGCTTTCCACCATCTCCGAGGCCTACTGCATCACCAACCAACTCTTTGAAGATTTCTATGTACTAAAAGTACAAGTGGAAGTCTTGGAGTCAGAGAACCGAACCCTTCGCCGTGTCATCAGGGATCTGAAGAAACAAGCACAACAAGATGAGTAGTAAATCTCCTCGGGTAATGGCATCCCCTTAGCTTGTTCCAAGCTTGGGGGAGTACCGGGTATCTTTATCTTTATCTCTTTCTTTAGGAGTCAAGTACAGTCGTATCATGTCTAAGGAAGTTACTTTATGAAATAGGTGTTGCTTTGAGGTCTATCACTCCTTTTGTGGAGAGCTTTGTATCCGTGAGTGTGGGGTCGTCTATGAAGGAATATTAATGAGAAGTCTATTGGTTTCTTCGTTGCACTCGGTATTCTCTTCACGCAATCGACATTATGAGCTGATTCTTATGGGGAGTATTGACCTTATATCAGGTATGGCTTCAAAAACTTTATTTAAATCTTGGCAAGTATAGCTTTGGTCATAACAACAAGCATGTTTCTCAAAGTAGCGACATAGCCAAAACCTTTGTGTTATTATGCTTGAAGTGTTATGTTGACAAGGAAGACAACTCGATGTTTCATGCTAGTTTTAATGTTTATGCTTTGTATTGCTTGCATCTAAGTTTTCATCAATTGTCTAGTCTCTCAAAGCCTTGCTAGCCAAAACTCTGTACTAAGCGGAATTCTGCTTGTACTTCCATACCTTGAAACCAACATCTTCCACTTGAGTCGACCATACCTTCCTATTTGTGGTATTCCACTACCACTCCTAAAGTATATAATTTGTGTGCTATCTCTAGATGTTCAAAATCTTCTGTTTTGTGCCACTAATTCATCTCATGAGGAAGTGGTGGGTAACCCATGATCTTCTTAATTTGGACAAGTTTTATCTTGGGATTGCATGCCTAATCTGCAAACCCCTAATACGAGAAGGGACTGGCATGAGTGCCCAGCTCGTAAAAGACAAATACTAACACACAAGTTCTTTCGCCCATTTATGAGTGATAAACAAAGGAATTTAAGGGGATGTGATCGTCCCCACATGGGAGCCGTTCCTCGAAACTTGTCTAAATCATGAAGTGAGTGAGTTATCTATCAGCAGTCGTTGACGGATCATGCACCTCCCAAAAGTCTATTTTTATTATGTTTGATCTAGAGATGGCACATGAGTTTTCCCTGCTTACCCTTGTGCACGGGGTTTATCCTTTATTTTGTGATGAGTCTGTCCTTCCTACTTCCTTCCTTCTTGAGAGAGAACAGACACTTGATGTTAATAAAGATTCTTGCATACAAAGCTGCATTGAAAGTTAGCATGTTACATCTTTGTTGACATTATCTTTTGATAAGTGAGTTGTTTGAAAAAGCTTATGCTTAGTAAAAATCTTCCTTTGTGTGAACTTGTGCACTTCTTGACTAATAACATGTTCTTTCCAAAGCTTCAACTGGTTCCATTATAAGTGAAACAGCAAAAGTAAAAAAATTATTAGTTGTTCCTTGAACAAGGCTATGTTTGCCATGATTTGATGAGTTTTCCAGGTCCTACTTTGTTATAATTGTTACTACTTTCTCATAAGGAACTTATGAGTTGAGGTTGCTGTTGAGGATGCCTCAGTTTGGTGAGAAATAATGATGCTTCTTGTCCGTATTCTTTTATCGACACTTCACTCTCTAAACTTGTGGACAGGTTTACTGAGCTCAACAATCGCTTGGGGACAAGCGAGGTCTAAGCTTGGGGGAGTTGATACGTCCAAAATGCATCACTATTTTATATTGTAATTTCATCCTATTCATTGATATATTCCACTTTAAAGTATTGTTCTTATGTTGTTTTGGCTTGTTTTACACAGTTTAAAACTTTCCAGTGCCGAAGCAGCAGAACCAGAATTCAGCGGTGAAAAGTGGAAACCAAGTTGCTTAATCAGATCAAGTCCAAATGCGATGAAAATTTACGGGGATCGTTTTTATGGGAATTGACTGGGGATCACCGAAGATGGAGGTGAGGGGACCCACCAGGAAGCCAGAAGGGTGCCTGGCGCGGCCCCCCTCCTGGCCGCGCCAGGCAACCTCCTGGATGCCTCGAGGCCCCCCTCGGTGCCCCCTCTCGCCTATATGACCCCCCTGGGGTGAAAACCCTAAAGAGAGAAGAGTTTCCATGTTTCACCGCCACCACGGGGCGGAAACCTACAGAGGATAAAAGCCATCTCCGGCGGGCAGATTCCGCCGGGGAGATCACCTCCCGGAAGGGGAGATCGTCGCCATCATCATCATCATCGTCACGGGCATCATCGAGATCATCATCAACATCATCCCCTACATCAGAACCATCTCCATCTCCATCCCATCTCATCTCACAATTGCAACTTGTGTTGTAATCCGTACTATCTATCCTCTCTACTCCGTTGGTGTTGATTAGTACTTTGTGGTGAATGCTATTGAGTTTTGTTGGATAAATATCATTGTGTCCAGATTGTTTTCCACCCATCTATCACCTCTGATCATGATCTATTTTATGTCTTGTGAGTATTTACTTTAGTTCTTGAGAACATGGGAGAAGTCTAGTTGTTAGTAGTCATATGATGTTGAAGTATTATGTGTTGTTTGATACTTAAGTTGTGTTGTTATTTCTCTAGTGGTGTTATGTGAGTCGAACACTTAACACTCCACCTTTCATGGGCCTAGAGGAATACATCGTGCATAAAGGATGCTTATGGTGGGTTGCCGGAGTGACAGAAACCTGAACCCCAGTTCGCACACTTTTGCACAAGGGAATTATGGATCCTTGATCGTAATGTTGTGGTTAGGCTTATGCCTTAATTACTACCTTGTATTTGCGGATGCTTGCAAGGTGTGTAATCATAAGAGTACACTTATCTTAGTCTAGAAGGTGTACTAGCATTGATCCACCCACCGACACTTATCAACACAATACATATTACTTGGCAGAGTATGGTGAAAGCAACTTGACTATCTCTCCCGTGTGTTCTCGAGAACGCTTTAGCTTTTATAAGTTTAGTTCCTAGGCTTATCCTTGTGAAAGGATTGGTCCACTTGCTACTCCTCAGTTATCCTGTTTACTTTGCTTGTCTTTTACTTTTCTTTTGCTTAAACCAAAACCCCCTAAATATTTACCTTTGAGTGTTTGCAGCCTTTCCTTATCCAGTGTCACTTATCAACACCTTCTGCTCCTCGTGGGATCGACATCCTTATTTATCAAAAAGCTACAATTGATCCCCTAGACTTGTGGGTTATCAAGAATCGTTTATTGGCGCGGTTAACGGGGGAGGAAACCCAACTAAACCTATTAACTTCACCGCCATCACTGGTAAGAGGACGAGTCAAGATAAGATTCCAAAGAAGACCAAGTGTGAAACTTTAGTAGCTTGAGTTCTCAACAAAAATATTTTTCTCTCGTATTCCCATATCCCCCTTTTTGCACGCAAACACCATTTGGAGAAATTCGAGTCACGGACAGCGAGAGCTCTTGCACCTAATGTTATTTTGTTGCTTGTTTCAATGCTAATATAGACTCTTGCATATTATGACTTGAATTGAATCACATACCTTGATTGCTTTACTTTTCGAAGTTCTTATATGGTTGCTAGCATGTCACCACAGAAATTATGCTTGTTATCATTTACCTACTCGAGGACGAGCGGGAATTAAGCTTGGGGATGTTGATACGTCCCAAACGTATCTATAATTTTTGCTTGCTCCATGCATGTTTTCTGTGATATTACTATGATCTAGATACACTTTCGTACACTTTTGCTCATATTTGGACTAACTTATTAACTCAGTGCACCACAGTGCCAGTTCCTGTTTTCTGCTATTTTTCTATTCCAGGTTTCCCCCATATTAAAAATGCTCCAAAAAATCGGGAAAATCGGATAAAAAATTCAGCGCAATGTAAGCTTCCGGAATCACCAAAGTGGGGCCAGAGGGCCACCACTAGGGACCCAGGCGGCCACCTGGCGCGGCCTAAGGTCTGGCCGCGCCGGGGGGCGCCTTGACCCCTGGTGGCCCTCTGGATTTCCCCCTTCGCCTATTTAATCTCCGTGACGCGAAACCCCCGAAGACAGAAACCTTTTTCGCGATCTCACCTCTGTTCCGCCGCCGCCGCGCTTTCAAGATCGGGAGCGCCAGCAGACCTGTTCCCAGCACTCTGCCGGAGGGAGGATTGACCTCCGGGAGCTTCCCCTCCACCATGGACGCTTCCCTGATGTGCCGTGAGTAGTTTCCCTTGGACCATGTGTCCGTGTTCAGTAGCTATGTGATGTTCTCCTCCCCTCTTTATTCTTCATGGTTTAGTCCTCGTGAGATGCCCTACATGATCGAGGCACATATGTAATTTTCTGCTGTTGCTATGCTGAGTTTGCTGGGATCTGATGGATTATGAGATTATGTTCAGATAGTGATAGAGTAATATATTTGGTTCTTATCTTTTATATTTTTGTTCCTAAGTAATTCTTGCATGTTCTCTGTTGCTGTTTATTGCTTTGGCCAAGTAGTAGGCAGTGACTCCAAGAGGGAACGTTATGCTCGATTGTGGGTTCATGCCCCCCGATGACACGCTTGAGTGATACGCGAGAGAGGATAATTACTTCTCTCCCTACGTTGGTTACCCCAAGTGGAAGGTGAGATGTAGGATAGCAGCCAATTTCCCCTATGTAGAGGATAGGGTTTGTCTCCCGTAGGACTCCGGCGATGATAAGTAGGTGGCAATAAAACAATGGCACCGTTTACGACAAACGTTGCTTCCTTGACCTAGACCTGCACACGACACAAATAACTTTGCTCTCAACGAAGTTCAGAGAGGTTGTCAATCTCTCCAGTCTTGTTGTTTACAAAGGATCAAACACAAGGGATAATGATAATGATAGAAACTGAAAGTAAATACTGAAAAGGAAATAAGCTTGTAAACAGTGATGAGAATATGGACCGGGGTGTCGTGATGTTCACTAGTGATGTCTCTCTCCCAAAAGACGATAAAACTGCTATGCGAGGTAAACAAATTACAGAAGGGCAATTGACATGATTATAAACGCATCGCAATGCTAACTATGCTACAAAAGAAAGGAAGAGGCTCATAAGCATGGGAAGTACGCCAAAATAAGTAGACTGAAATCCATCTGCATCTACTACTAATCATCCCCCTTGAGATATCTATCCAGAACATCTCGCTGGTATTAAGTTGCGAGCCCCACCCAATGTGTAAACCCAAAGCAACAGACAACTGCATTAAAAAGAACTTTGCGTAAAGTTAACAATCCTTGCAACCATGGTTACAAGTACCATTGTTTTCCCCCTTGTGGCCACAGCACATCCCCTAGACTCATGTTTCTGTCACTCAAGCGTGTCATCAGGGGGCATGTACCCACAATCGAGCATAACGTTCCCTCTTGGAGTCACTACCTACTACTTGGACAAAGCAAGAAACAGCAACGGAGAACATGCAAGAATTACATAGGAACAAAAATATAAGAGATAAAAACCAAATATATTACTCTATCACAATCTGAACATAATCTCATAATCCAACAGATCCCATCAAACTCAGCATAGCAACAACAGAAGAATTACATATGTGCCTCGATCATGTAGGGCAGCTCATGAGGTCTAAACCATGAAGAACAAAGAGGGGAGGAGAACATCACATAGATACTGATCACGGACCCATGGTCCAAGGTAGACTACTCACGGCATATCCGGGAAGTGTCCATGGTGGAGGAGAAGCTCCCGGAGGTCGACCCTCCCTCCGGCAGGGTGCCGGGAAGGGTCCTGACGGTGCTCCCGATCTTGGAAGCGCGGCGGCGGCGGAACAGAGGCGAGTTTGCGAAATAGGGTTCTGTCTTCGGAGTTTTCCCGTGACGGAGATTAAATAGGCGAAGGGGGGAAGCCAGGGGGCCACCAGGGGTCCAGGCGCACCCCTGGCACGGCCAGGCCCCTGGCCGCGCCAGGTGGCCGCCTGGGCACCTGGAGGTGGCCTCTTGGCCCTCCTTCTGGGCTTTGGAATTTTCCGGCACGCTGATTTTTTATCTGATTTTTCCAGGATTTTTGGAGCACTTTTTATATGGGGAAAAGCTGAAATAGAAAAACAGTAGAAAACAGGAACTGGCACTGGGGTGCACTGAGTTAGTAGGTTAGTCCAAATATGACCAAAATTGTATGAAAGTGTATCTAGATCATAGCAATATCACATAAAACATGCATGGAACGAGCAGAAATTATCGATACGTTTGGGATGTATCATTGAGTGACAGAAACATGAAGTCTAGGGGATGTGTTGTTGCCACAAGGGGGGAAAACAACGGTGCTTGTAACCGCGGTTGCAAGGATTGTTTACTTTACACAAAGTGCTTTGTAATGCAGTTGCCTGTTGCTTTGGGTTTACACTTTGGGTGGGGATCGCAACTTAATACCAGCGAGATGTTCTGGATAGATATCTCAAGGTGGATGATTAGTAGTAGATGCAGTTGGATTTCGGTCTACTTATTTTGGCATACCGCCCATGCTTTTGAGCCTCGTCCTTTATTTGTAGCATAGTTAGCATTGCGGTGCGTTTATAATCATGTCAATTGCCCAGCCGTAATTTGTTTACCTCACATAGTAGTTTTATCGTCTTTTGGGAGAGAAACGTCACTAGTGAACATCACAGGACCCCGGCCCATATTCTCATCATTGTTTACACGCTCATTTATTTTCTGCTTTTACTTTCTAGCTGCTACCATTATCATTATCCCTTGTGTTTGATCCTTTGTAAACAACAAGACCGGAGAGATTGACAACCTCTCTGAACTTCGTTGGGAGCAAAGTTATTTGTGTCGTGTGCAGGTCCAGGTCAAGGAAGCAACTTTTGTCTTATTCGGTGCCACTGTTTCCTTAACACCTACTTATCATTGCCGGAGTCCTACGGAAGAGAAACCCTATCCTCTACATAGGGGAAATTGGCTGCTATTCTACATCTCACCTTCCACTTAGGGTAACCAACGAAGGGCGAGAAACCATTATCATCATCTCGCACATCACCCGTCATCAAACACGTCATCAAGTAGCATAATTAAAAATTTGGGCATTGCAGCAGCCCTGAAAAAATTAATTCAAGACAAGACATCACACAAAGCGGAACAGTGGAAAGATTCCCTACTCCGTTTCTTCAAACATTTTTGACCATATTCTCAAAAAAAATCACTCCCATTGGGAGCACCCCATATTTACAAAAAAGAAAGCAAGAGTAAAGCCCTGAGGATGCGAGTGGTTACTCTCCTCCTTTAAGAACAAACATGTCTATAGAGTTCGGGTGCTCCCTCACCCAGAAGATGATAAGGTGCTCGAGTAATAACTCGCACAAGAAGGGCAGGACTGGATTAGACATCCAAAAGGAACAAGCTATCCGGACGCTTGAGGCGTGATGTCGCGAGAGTTTACTTCTCGCCCCTCGTTGGTTACCCAAAGTGGAAGGTTGAGATGTAGACAACAGCAAATTTCCCTCGGTGAAGATACCAAGGTTTGTCTCCGGTAGGACTCCGGCAACGACAGGAAGGTGACAACGGCGCCAGATAGGCGGTTGGCGTAGACCTGCAAACACAACAGAAAACTTTGCTCCCAACGAGTTCAGAGAGGTTGTCAATCCCTCCGGCTTTGTTTTTTACAAAGGATAAAACGCACGGGATAATAATGATAGTGATAGCAACGGAAAAGTAAATAAAGCAGTAAATTGATAGCGGGTGTAAACAGTGTTGGAAATATGGACCGGGGTCCCATGATGTTCACTAGTGATGTCTCTCTCCCAAATGACGATAAAATAGCCATGCGAGGTAAACAAATTACAGCTGGGGAATTGACAGGATTATGTGCGCAAACCAACGCTAACTATGCTATAAAGACAGGAAGAGGCTCAAAAGCTTGGGCGGTACGCCAAAACAAGTAGACCGAAATCCATCTGCATCTACCTACTAATCATCCACCTTTAGATATCTATCCAGAACATCTCGCTGGTATTAAGTTGCGAATCCCACCCAAAGTGTAAACTCAAAGCAACAGACAACTGCATTAAAGAACTTTGTGTAAAGTAAACAATCCTTGCACCCGCAAGTACAAGCACCGTTGTTTTCTCCCTTGTGGAAACAACACATCCCCTAGCCTCATGTTTCTGTCACTCAAGCTAGTCATCAGGGGGCATGAACCCACAATCATGCATAACGCTCCCTCTTGGAGTCACTACCTACTACTTGGCCAAAGCAATAAACAGCAACGGAGAACATGCAAGAATTACTCAAGAACATAAATATAAAAGAGGAGAATCAAATATATTACTCAAACATAATCTGAACATAGTCTCATAATCCATCAGATCCCAGCAAACTCAGCATAACAACAGCAGAAAGATTACATATGTGCCCCGATCATGTAGGGCAGCTCACGAGGTCGAAACCATGAAGAACAAATATGGGAGCAGAACATCACATAGCTACTGGTCATAGACCCATGGTCCAAGGTGGACTACTCAGGGTTCATCCGGGAAGCATCCATGGTGGTGGAGAAGCTCCCGGAGGTGGTTCCTCCCTCCGGCAGGGTGCCGGGATGAGGTCTCCTGGTGCTCCTGATCTTGGAAGCGCGACGGCAGCGGAACAGAGGAGAGATCGCAAAAAGGGATTCTCGCTTCGGGGGTTTCGCGTCACGGAGAATATATGGGCGAAGGGGGCAGCCAGGGGAGCCACCAGGGGTCCAGGCGCCCCCCTGGCGCGGCCCCACCCTAGGGTGCGCCGAGAGGGCGCCTGGGGCCCTGGTGGGTCCCCTCTGGCCCCTCCTTGGTGATTCCCTAAGCATCCGAAGCGCTGATTTTTTATTGGATTTTTCCCGTATTTTTGGAGAAATTTTAATATGGGGGAAACCTGAAATAGAAAAACAGCAGAAAACAGGAACTGGCACTGGGGTGCACTGAGTTAATAGGTTAGTCCAAATATGATCAAAAGTGTATGGAAGTGTATCAATATCATAGCATTATCACACAAAAGAAGCATGGAGCAAGCAGAAATTATAGATACTTTTTGTATGTATCAACATCCCCAAGCTTAATTCTTGCTCGTCCTCGAGTAGGTAAATGATAACAAGAATAATTTCTGTGGTGACATGCTACCAACCATATAAGAACTTTTAACTAAAGCAATCAAGGCATGTAATCCAATTCAAGTCATAACAAGCAAGAGTCTATATTTAGCATTGAAACAAGCAACATAAGAACATAAAGGTGCAAGAGCTCTCGCTGTACGTGACTCGAATGTCTCCAAATGGTGTTTGCGTGAAAGAAAGGGGTTAGGGATTACGAGAGAAAAGTATTTTTGTGCTGAGAACTCAATCTACTAAAGTTTCACACTTGGTCTTCTTTGGAATCTTATCTTGTCTCATCCCCAGACCAGTAGCCAGGTACAAGTCAAAATGATCCACTCCTGTGTCAGAACCCCAAAGTAGGTTTGTGTTTAACCTAGCTTGCATTTTTGCATCTTGAAAAAAAAAATTGCAAAAGAAAAGGAAATGGGGAAAAGAAAAAGCCCTAATTGAATTAAATAAAAAGGCCAGAAATAAATCTTTTTCCAAAATTCTTTTGGATGTATTGAAAAATCCTAAAAATGAGTCTGATCATTTTAAAAGTGATTTGGGATTAATCCCATGCTCATAGATTTTTCAATAATTCAAATAGTGGCTTGGAAATTAAATCTTTTGTCTATTTGATTTGAAATTCAAATAAGTTGAATTTCAAAAATTCCCAAAACTTGGGATTGGCTTCTATATAGTCACCTAAGTTTTATAAAAATATTTGGGGATTTTATAAAATGCCCTAACTATTTATTTTTATTGGGCAAATAGACAACAGAAAAGAAAATAAGAAAAACAGAAAGACAGAGAGCTTACCCTTCGCCTAGGCGTCGGCCCACCTGGCCCAGCCCGGCCCCCTCCCCTGTCGTCTTCCTCCTCGCCAGAAGGAGAGACGCCCGAGCCGTGCGCCCACGGCATGGACGCCACGGCGACGCCTCCATCCTTCTAGGCCTCCCCTCGCCTCTCTCACTCGCCACGCAGCAGCAGACCCCCCCCCCCCCCGCACTCCTCTGCCCTCTCTCTGGACCTCC
This sequence comes from Bromus sterilis, assembly GCA_950022295.1. Lineage (NCBI taxonomy): Eukaryota > Viridiplantae > Streptophyta > Magnoliopsida > Poales > Poaceae > Bromus > Bromus sterilis. The sequence goes on from OX465597.1 coordinate 285,776,661, forward strand.
CTCTCTCTTCCCCGACGAGGTTCTGCGCGAACCGAGCCCCAGCCGGAGCGGCCGCCGTGCGCCACCGTGGCCACTGTGCCTCTCCCGTTGCGCCACCGTGTCCAGAAGGTCCAGTGTCCTCGACTCCTTCAAGCTGCAAGACGAATCGAACCGAGGAGCTCCCCAGACGTCGCCAGTGTCTTCGAGTTGCCGCCGGCCGCCGACGACCTCCAAGTCAAATTCGCTGCGTCCAGTCCCTCTCCGGCTTCCCCGAGAACGTCTTCATCCTCCTCGTGAGCTCCCGCTCGTTTTCCCCCTCCTAGCTCTCTCCCCCGTGTTCTATAGCGTGAGTTCGCCGGAGCCAGTGGCCAGCCGCCGCTTCCCGTCGTCGTTGCCATGGCTCCAGGCCTTCTCGAGGTCCCCGGCTTGCTCCAGGAGATGCGCAAGATCGTGAGCAACCTCCCCGTGCTCTTCCTCTTCTCCCCCGTGCCCTCTGTCGTCATCCGCCATGACCAGTGGCTCCGGCCGCCGCCCCCCGTCGACGTAGCCATGGCCACGGGCCTCCTCGCGTTGCCCCGATGGCACAGGCGTATGCGCGACGTCCCGGGCTTCGTCCCCGTGCCCCCAGCCCCCTCCCCCGTGTCCGAAACCGCCCTCCCGTGGAGCGCCGCCGTGCCGGAATGCCAACGGCGTTTAACCGCCGGTTGGTTAAGCTAAACCAACCCCTAAACCCCCCCACCCCCCCACGTCACCGACAGGTGGGCCCAGAGCCCCCTCTAATTAGACCGTGGTTAATCTAAACTGGGTTTAACCCCAGAGCCGCTGACAAAGGGACCCCACAAGTCAGCCCCCCCCTTGCGTCATGCTGACGTCTTAATGACGCAATAAACAAAGAAATCGTTTAAAAGAAATAAAGAAATTCAGTAAATTCCAGAAATTGGCTGAAACTTTGAAAAATCATAGAAAATTCATTTTAACTCCAAATTCAACATATAATATATGAAAAATTATCAGGAGAAAATCCTCTATCCAAATATCCAACTTTCAGCTATGTTGGAGTTGATCTTAAAAAGGGATCAGTAGCTTTTGCTATTTGATTTAATTGGAATTATTTCAAATTCAATTCAATTGATGTTCCAACTTCAAACTTTGAAATGCATCACACATCACTTGTACTTCAGAAGCATTTCACACATATTGATACCTTGGTTTACAATGAACAAATATTAGCAAATGCAAGTTGACCAACTTTGAATAACATTTGAAGTTTGAATTTGAATTTACTTTTCAAATCAACTTCAATTAAAATGTGGCAATTCAATCATAGGTCACATCAGCACCTTGCCATGCTTTGTTTTACATATTGTTTGTGCATTGTATTATTTTGATTGTGCTTTACTTCCAGTGCTTCGGTGATTGCATCTTCTCGGTAGAGTTGATCTCGGAGACGAGTTCAACCTCACGTCGGAAGAGTGTTACATCGTGATCGTCAGCAAGGCAAGCAGCCCCCTCTTTGATCATGTCTATAAAATCCCAGTTCCCTCTCATTCTCGCAAATGCATGTTTAGGATGTCACCATGATACGTTCTACCGCTAGTTGAACCCATTCCTTTGCATGACCTATCATTTTGTCACAGTAGTAAGCAAACCACAATCCTAGCAGATGTAGGAGTTGGTTGATATCATGCGGCCCCTGCAACTGTTACAGCTTATTTCATGCTTAGAGTTGTTACCTGAGGCTATTTTGATGTGAGTCGGGATGGTAGTGATCATGTGAATGATGGTGGTAACGTGTTGGTGAATCTACCCTAAACAAAGGTGAACAATGAGAGGCTGTGTAGGAGTACACAGTGGGTTGTCTCGTTGAACACTGCCTTAGGCCCGAGTTCTTGTGTTGTTATCCAAGACCAAGAGTACGACCACACATTGGGCTCACTGACCCCTCTCGGCCTAGTACCTCACCCCGGACCAGTCCAGGAGTCGCAAGTAGTTCGCCCTTTAACGATCTCAAGCAGGTGGAACCAAGGTAAGTGGTTGGCGTAGGTTGTGGGCACGTTGAATCAAGTGATCATGATCGAGTTGAGCTTGATGGCGGTCACACAACGTTTGAGTCCGCATCGGAACAATCGGCCGGATTCCGACTGTGGTCCCAACTCAAATAGGCGACTCCCTAGGACTAGAGATGGTGCCGTGAGTGAAGTGTCGTGGAAGCATCCTCGCCGGTACTCACTTGAAGGGTCCATCCCCAGGCGGTAACTGATGAGGCGTGTAGCAGTACACACCTGCAGGGTTAATGAACTATTCGAATAGCCGTGTCCGCGGTTACGGACTACTTGGAGACCTTTACTTGATCATAGATAACTTGAACCGGGTAATTCTAAAACACACCAAGATAAGTGTGAGTGCTATGGCGTGCTTCCTCGTGGGGAAGTCGAGGAAGGCACCATAGTGGAGTATTGGTTAGAGACTGTTACTTGGACTCGTGTACGTTCTTACCTCTCTCTGGTACTCGTAGTTCAGGATTAGCCAAGTCAAAGCTGGCATTTCTGCAAGTGAAACCCCACCTCCCTTTGCCTTGATACATGTGCATGAGTAGTATAGTTCCTATGTAAGTCTTGCTGAGTACGACTTTGTACTCACGTTTTCTTATTCTATGTTTTAGAGACGAGACCACTGACCCTGATGGTGGCCTCTACCTCGAGCTCGACGTGGACCAATGTCGTATAGTTCCAGGCACCAGCCTGTGCCCATTGGAGGGTCGTTGTATTTTCTTTCAGGCTTCTTAAGCCATTTGTTAAACTTGTCTTTACTAAGACATAATTTGCTTCCGTTGATGTTTGATGTAATGTTGGATCACATTCATGTGATCTCTGCTTGTAATACAACTATTATGTCTGCTCTGTTTAGCAGAAGTTATAAAGACTATGAGTTTGTAGAGTTCATGTTGTGATTACCTGCTGTTTACACTGGACATGTATGCTACGTGTATGATTATAACATGCATGTCTTAGTGTGGGGTTCGATAGCTTAGTTGTGTTCTTGACGACGGTCTTTTATACACCAAGTGGCCCTTAGATGTGCGCAGCTTGGGGCATCGCGATGCGATTGCTCGTGACTCTGTCACGTGGCACATTTTGTTGTATGATCGAGCCCGCCCGAGATCCCGACTAAGTGATCGGGTTGGAGTAAGTCTATGTAAGGGTTATGATCCAATCGATAACATGGTTGAGGCGACTTGTCTGTGAATATGGGATTCACCACCCATATCATTAGACTTGTGTGCGGACGATGAGGACCCATCTCAGCTGATCATCCGGCCTGGATGGGATGCCCCTCACGTTCGATGCTTATCGAGAGTGATCTGTGCTTGGCCTTGTCTGCTTAGACACGTGGGTACGGCTCTCGGCTCTCCATGTGATTGTATTATGATCGGAATTACATACGCTAACCCCGGGTCCCGACAGACTTGGTATCAGAGCAGGACTGCCTGTAGGATTATCAAACCATTGGCCGATGTCGAGTCTAGCATTCTATAGTTATATAGTTACTATGGGTATAAGGGAACAACGTAAGACTTCTTTTTTCTCCTTATCCTCATCGATCTGAGTTCTGAGTCAACCTAATCTTATTCTACGGGAAGATAGGACTAGGCTCCTCTATGTCTTTACTAGGACATCTCGTTGATTGCTTCTTTGTAGCTGTAGGAGTGTTGTGGTCTTTCTGAACCATCATTCCATAGTGTTTCTGTGTAAGTCATGTCCGTTATCCTGTAGGTTGTCTCAATTTCCATCCCGGTGCAGCCGTTATGCTGTCCGTTTGTGGCTTTGATGCTATTGCATTATAGTCTTCTATCTTAGCATAGAATTGTGTCCTAAATCCTATTCTGATTGTTGATTCTTATCACACAGAATGTCAGGTGAAAATCAAGGTGTTGATCCCAGTTCTAGTTACGTGGACGATGAAGAACCTCCACCACCAACCTCAACGGCAGAAATCATGTTGGAGGTTGAACAGAATCGTCGTGATCAGACACGTCTTCTCGAGCGTATTGAGCAGAACACTTCTCGTCAGCATCATAGTGTTGTTACCATCCAGGACTTCATTCTCCTTAACCCGCCAGTATTCCGATGTCCTTCCGAGCCCCTTGATGCCGATGATTGGCTTCGTTCCCTCGAGCGTAAGCTTGAGACAGCCCATGTTGCTCCAAGTGATCGTGTGCTATTCGCGGCATATTTTCTGGAAGGAGCTGCTCTTCAGGGGTGGGAAAACTTCGTGGCAATGCAACCAGTTGGTCACGTGGTGACTTGGAAAGAGTTCTGTGATGAATTCCGTGGATATCATATTCCGGATCAGCTGATGGAGCGCAAGAGAGAAGAATTTTGCAATCTGACCCAAGGAAAGATGATTGTTCATGAATATAGGACTGAGTTCACTCGTCTAGCACGTTATGCCCAAGAAGAAGTATCCACCGACGCCAAGAAACAAGAAAGGTTCCGCAAGGGACTTAGCCCCGTCCTTCGTCATGACCTGAATCTTCACGAGTTCGTCAACTTCAGGGACTTGGTCGACAAATCTTTCAAGGCCGAGTATGGAAATGAGTTGTATGAAGAGTCTCACAAGCGTGATCGTGAGTTTGCCCAATCTTCTGGCCCAGTTTCTCGGAAACGCCGTGTTTGGATTCCCTTCAGTGACGTCAGTCGTGCTGTAAGTGCTTCTAGACCATCAACCACTATATATCGTCCACCTCAACCCAATCTTCCTCCTTGGAATTTTGTTGGACAATCAAGTGCTCAAGTTCCTTTCATTCCACGTGGTGTTTGTTTCCAATGTGGACAATCAGGCCACAATGTTCTCGAGTGTCCCCAAAATCATGTAGCCGCCACACCTAAACCAAAGCAAAACTTTCATCGTGGTAAACCACTAACCAAGACTTCCAATGTCAAGCCTCCTGTTTATGAACATGGTTATGTGAATCATGTATCCATTCTAGATTCCCACAAGTCAACCGATGTTGTACTCGGAACCCTTCCTATCAATTCCACCCCAGCTTCGGTTCTGTTTGACCCAGGAGCATCTCACTCATTCATATCCCAGGACTTTGCACTGTCACATGACATCTCTTTTTCGATGTTATCCACCCCCTTAGTTGTGCAAGCCCCTGGATCCAGATGGCACACCACCATGGTGAGTCATGAGAATGAAATTGCAATTGAGGGTTTAGTATTCCTTGCCTCACTTATAGCCCTCAAGTCTTCAGACATTGATGTGATCTTAGGTATGGATTGGTTATCAAGACAGAATGCTGTCCTTGATTGTAAAGCCAAGTCAGTGAAACTAACCCATCCATCAGGCCAGACAATCAAGTACACCTCACCAAGCTCTAAAACCCAGGTGCATTCTTTAAATGTGCTTCCTCTTCCAGACCTTGAAGATGTTCCGGTGGTTCGTGACTTCCCGGATGTCTTTCCAGAAGAGCTGCCAGGAATACCACCTGACAGATCTGTAGAGTGTGTGGTAGATCTTATCCCAGGAACCGCACCAATATCCAGACGCCCATATAGAATGGCCCCACGTGAGTTAGCTGAGCTTAAAATCCAACTTGAAGCTTCGTTGGCAAAAGGCTTCATCCGCCCTAGCTCATCGCCATGGGGTTGCCCCGTTCTGTTCGTAACGAAGAAAGATGGAACAGAAAGGATGTGCGTAGACTATCGCCCGCTAAATCTAGCGACGATAAAGAACAAGTACCCACTGCCCAGGATCAATGATCTTTATGATCAACTTGCAGGATCCTTTGTCTTCTCCAAGATGGATTTGAGATTAGGCTATCATCAAATCAAAATCAGAAACGAGGACATTCCCAAAACGGCTTTTACTACTCGTTATGGTCTTTACGAGTACACCGTCATGTCCTTCGGTTTAACCAATGCCCCCGCCACATTCTCGCGCTTGATGAATTCGATCTTCATGGAGTACTTAGATAAATTTGTTGTAGTTTATCTTGATGACATCCTCATCTAATCGAAGAATGAAGAAGATCACGCAGAACATCTTAGGCTGGTATTGATGAAACTTAGAGAGCATCGCCTGTATGCTAAATTCTCCAAGTGTGAATTCTGGCTACCAGAAGTGACCTACTTAGGCCACGTGATTTCTGCAAAAGGCATTGCTGTCAATCCCGAGAGAGTTCAGGCCGTCCTTGACTGGACTCCACCTGAATCGGTTAAGCAAGTTAGGAGTTTTCTTGGCTTAGCAAGCTATTGTCGCCGCTTCGTCGAGAACTTTTCTAAAGTTGCACAGCCTCTAACTGAACTCCTCAAGAAAGAGAAGAAATTCGAATGGACTCCCAAGTGCGAGGAAAGCTTTCAAGAGCTAAAAAGAAGATTGACTTCTGCACCCGTACTTGCGCCTCCAGACACCAAAAAGGATTTCGAGATCTATTGTGATGCCTCATGGCAAGGGTTAGGATGCATACTTCTGCAAGATCGACATGTGGTAGCTTATGCTTCACGCCAGTTGCGGCCACATGAAGAGAACTATCCTACCCATGATCTTGAACTAGCTGCCGTAGTTCATGCCCTAACAACTTGGCGACATTACCTCCTTGGTAATCGTTGTGAGATCTATTCCGACCACCAAAGCCTCAAATACATATTCACCCAGCCAGATCTTAATCTCAGGCAAAGACGCTGGATTGAGTTGATAAAAGATTATGACTTAGGAATTTCTTACACCCCAGGCAAAGCCAATGTCATGGCTGATGCACTAAGTCGTAAGTCGTATTGTAACAACCTCATGTTACAAGAGTATCAACCACTTCTTCATGAGGAATTTCGAAAGCTCAACCTCGAGATTGTTCCTCGTGGATCTCTTTTCAACTTGGTGGCGAAACCAACCCTTGAGGATCAAATCATAGTTGCCCAAAGGCGTGCACGAGGTGTTCGCCGGATCAAGGAGAACATTGCTAGCGGAGTTGCTAAATGTTTCTCCACAGATAGCAAAGGAACGGTATTATTTGAAAATCGTTTGGTAGTACCTAAGAATAGGGAACTAAGGCAACTCATCCTCAAAGAAGCCCATGACACACCCCTCTCCATTCATCCCGGTAGCACAAAAATGTACCGAGATCTACGCCAGAGATTTTGGTGGACTAGGATGAAGAGAGAAATTGCTCAGTTCATTGCTGAATGTGATGTTTGTCGTCGCATTAAGGCAGAACATCAAAGACCTGCTGGTACTCTTAGACCTTTGCCTATCCCCGAGTGGAAGTGGGATAAAGTCAGTATGGATTTCATCACTGGCTTTCCAAAAACCCAGAAAGGAAATGATGCCATCTTCGTTGTCATTGATCGACTTTCAAAAGTTGCTCACTTCCTTCCAGTTCGAGAGTCTATAACTGCTAGCCAGTTAGCGGACTTGTATGTCTCCCGAATCGTGTCACTTCACGGTGTTCCTTTGGAAATAAATTCAGACCGTGGTAGTCTTTTCACTTCTCGATTTTGGGAAAGTTTCCAGAATGCTATGGGAACCCACCTCTCCTTTAGCACCGCTTATCACCCACAGTCCAGTGGTCAAGTAGAAAGGGTCAATCAAATTCTCGAAGACATGCTCAGAGCTTGTGTCATATCTTTCGGAAAGAAATGGGAGAATTCTCTTCCTTTTGCCGAATTTGCGTATAACAATAGCTTCCAATCTAGTCTGGGCATGGCTCCTTTTGAATTTCTCTATGGACGGAAATGTCGAACACCCCTAAACTGGTCAGAAACCGGTGAAAGACAATTCTTTGGACCGGATTTGATTCAGGATGCAGAAGAGCAAGTTCGCATTGTTCGTGAGAAGTTGAAAACAGCCCAGTCTCGTCAGAAAAGCTATTATGATCGTCATCATAGGGAAGAAAGCTACAATCTGGATGAGAAGGCTTACCTTCGGGTTACTCCTCTGAAGGGTACCCATCGCTTTGGTATCAAAGGCAAGTTGGCCCCACGTTATATCGGTCCCTTTCGCATTCTCGCTAAACGTGGAGAAGTTTCCTACCAATTGGAACTACCCCCTCACCTCTCCCAGGTTCATGATGTCTTCCACGTCTCTCAACTCAGGCGTTGCTTCAAGGACCCCATCCGCGAAGTAGACCACGAAACGCTTGATCTCCAAGATAACCTTTCATATCGAGAGTACCCTGTTCGTATTCTTGATGAAGCTGAGCGTAGCACCAGACGTCAGAAGATCAGATTCCTCAAAGTGCAGTGGTCTCATCATTCAGAGCAAGAAGCCACCTGGGAACGAGAGGATCATCTACGAACTGAGTACCCCACCCTCTTCCCGACTACTTCTGAATCTCGGGACGAGATTCTTTTGAGTGGGAGCGAGTTGTCAGAACCCCAAAGTAGGTTTGTGTTTAACCTAGCTTGCATTTTTGCATCTTGAAAAAAAAAATTGCAAAAGAAAAGGAAATGGGGAAAAGAAAAAGCCCTAATTGAATTAAATAAAAAGGCCAGAAATAAATCTTTTTCCAAAATTCTTTTGGATGTATTGAAAAATCCTAAAAATGAGTCTGATCATTTTAAAAGTGATTTGGGATTAATCCCATGCTCATAGATTTTTCAATAATTCAAATAGTGGCTTGGAAATTAAATCTTTTGTCTATTTGAATTGAAATTCAAATAAGTTGAATTTCAAAAATTCCCAAAACTTGGGATTGGCTTCTATATAGTCACCTAAGTTTTATAAAAATATTTGGGGATTTTATAAAATGCCCTAACTATTTATTTTTATTGGGCAAACAGACAACAGAAAAGAAAATAAGAAAAACAGAAAGACAGAGAGCTTACCCTTCGCCTAGGCGTCGGCCCACCTGGCCCAGCCCGGCCCCCTCCCCTGTCGTCTTCCTCCTCGCCAGAAGGAGAGACGCCCGAGCCGTGCGCCCACGGCATGGACGCCACGGCGACGCCTCCATCCTTCTAGGCCTCCCCTCGCCTCTCTCTCACTCGCCACGCAGCAGCAGACCCCGCACTCCTCTGCCCTCTCTCTGGACCTCCCTCTCTCTTCCCCGACGAGGTTCTGCGCGAACCGAGCCCCAGCCGGAGCGGCCGCCGTGCGCCACCGTGGCCACTGTGCCTCTCCCGTTGCGCCACCGTGTCCAGAAGGTCCAGTGTCCTCGACTCCTTCAAGCTGCAAGACGAATCGAACCGAGGAGCTCCCCAGACGTCGCCAGTGTCTTCGAGTTGCCGCCGGCCGCCGACGACCTCCAAGTCAAATTCGCTGCGTCCAGTCCCTCTCCGGCTTCCCCGAGCACGTCTTCATCCTCCTCGTGAGCTCCCGCTCGTTTTCCCCCTCCTAGCTCTCTCCCCCGTGTTCTGTAGAGTGAGTTCGCCGGAGCCAGTGGCCAGCCGCCGCTTCCCGTCGTCGTAGCCATGGCTCCAGGCCTTCTCGAGGTCCCCGGCTTGCTCCAGGAGATGCGCAAGATCGTGAGCAACCTCCCCGTGCTCTTCCTCTTCTCCCCCGTGCCCTCTGTCGTCATCCGCCATGACCAGTGGCTCCGGCCGCCGCCCCCCGTCGACGTAGCCATGGCCACGGGCCTCCTCGCGTTGCCCCGATGGCACAGGCGTATGCGCGACGTCCCGGGCTTCGTCCCCGTGCCCCCAGCCCCCTCCCCGTGCCCGAAACCGCCCTCCCGTGCAGCGTCGCCGTGCCGGAATGCCAACGGCGTTTAACCGCCGGTTGGTTAAGCTAAACCAACCCCTAAACCCCCCCACCCCCCCACGTCACCGACAGGTGGGCCCAGAGCCCCCTCTAATTAGACCGTGGTTAATCTAAACTGGGTTTAACCCCAGAGCCGCTGACAAAGGGACCCCACAAGTCAGCCCCCCCCTTGCGTCATGCTGACGTCTTAATGACGCAATAAACAGAGAAATCGTTTAAAAGAAATAAAGAAATTCAGTAAATTCCAGAAATTGGCTGAAACTTTGAAAAATCATAGAAAATTCATTTTAACTCCAAATTCAACATATAATATATGAAAAATTATCAGGAGAAAATCCTCTATCCAAATATCCAACTTTCAGCTATGTTGGAGTTGATCTTAAAAAGGGATCAGTAGCTTTTGCTATTTGATTTAATTGGAATTATTTCAAATTCAATTCAATTGATATTCCAACTTCAAACTTTGAAATGCATCACACATCACTTGTACTTCAGAAGCATTTCACACATATTGATACCTTGGTTTACAATGAACAAATATTAGCAAATGCAAGTTGACCAACTTTGAATAACATTTGAAGTTTGAATTTGAATTTACTTTTCAAATCAACTTCAATTAAAATGTGGCAATTCAATCATAGGTCACATCAGCACCTTGCCATGCTTTGTTTTACATATTGTTTGTGCATTGTATTATTTTGATTGTGCTTTACTTCCAGTGCTTCGGTGATTGCATCTTCTCGGTAGAGTTGATCTCGGAGACGAGTTCAACCTCACGTCGGAAGAGTGTTACATCGTGATAGTCAGCAAGGAAAGCAGCCCCCTCTTTGATCATGTCTATAAAATCCCAGTTCCCTCTCATTCTCGCAAATGCATGTTTAGGATGTCACCATGATACGTTCTACCGCTAGTTGAACCCATTCCTTTGCATGACCTATCATTTTGTCACAGTAGTAAGCAAACCACAATCCTAGCAGATGTAGGAGTTGGTTGATATCATGCGGCCCCTGCAACTGTTACAGCTTATTGCATGCTTAGAGTTGTTACCTGAGGCTATTTTGATGTGAGTCGGGATGGTAGTGATCATGTGAATGATGGTGGTAACGTGTTGGTGAATCTACCCTAAACAAAGGTGAACAATGAGAGGCTGTGTAGGAGTACACAGTGGGTTGTCTCGTTGAACACTGCCTTAGGCCCGAGTTCTTGTGTTGTTATCCAAGACCAAGAGTACGACCACACATTGGGCTCACTGATCCCTCTCGGCCTAGTACCTCACCCCGGACCAGTCCAGGAGTCGCAAGTAGTTCGCCCTTTAACGATCTCAAGCAGGTGGAACCAAGGTAAGTGGTTGGCATAGGTTGTGGGCACGTTGAATCAAGTGATCATGATCGAGTTGAGCTTGATGGCGGTCACACAACGTTTGAGTCCGCATCGGAACAATCGGCCGGATTCCGACTGTGGTCCCAACTCAAATAGGCGACTCCCTAGGACTAGAGATGGTGCCGTGAGTGAAGTGTCGTGGCAGCATCCTCGCCGGTACTCACTTGAAGGGTCCATCCCCAGGCGGTAACTGATGAGGCGTGTGTGTAGCAGTACACCCCTGCAGGTTTAATGAACTATTCGAATAGCCGTGTCCGCGGTTACGGACTACTTGGAGACCTTTACTTGATCATAGATAACTTGAACCGGATAATTCTAAAACACACCAAGATAAGTGTGAGTGCTATGGCGTGCTTCCTCGTGGGGAAGTCGAGGATGGCACCATAGTGGAGTATTGGTTAGAGACTGTTACTTGGACTCGTGTACGTTCTTACCTCTCTCTGGTACTCGTAGTTCAGGATTAGCCAAGTCAAGGCTGGCATTTCTGCAAGTGAAACCCCACCTCCCTTTGCCTTGATACATGTGCATGAGTAGTATAGTTCCTATGTAAGTCTTGCTGAGTACGACTTTGTACTCACGTTTTCTTATTCTATGTTTTAGAGACGAGACCACTGACCCTGATGGTGGCCTCTACCTCGAGCTCGACGTGGACCAATGTCGTATAGTTCCAGGCACCAGCCTGTGCCCATTGGAGGGTCGTTGTATTTTCTTTCAGGCTTCTTAAGCCATTTGTTAAACTTGTCTTTACTAAGACATAATTTGCTTCCGTTGATGTTTGATGTAATGTTGGATCACATTCATGTGATCTCTGCTTGTAATACAACTATTATGTCTGCTCTGTTTAGCAGAAGTTATAAAGACTATGAGTTTGTAGAGTTCATGTTGTGATTACCTGCTGTTTACACTGGACATGTATGCTGCGTGTATGATTATAACATGCATGTCTTAGTGTGGGGTTCGATAGCTTAGTTGTGTTCTTGACGGCGGTCTTTTATACACCAAGTGGCCCTTAGATGTGCGCATCTTGGGGCATCGCGATGCGATTGCTCGTGACTCTGTCACGTGGCACATTTTGTTGTATGATCGAGCCCGCCCGAGATCCCGACTAAGTGATCGGGTTGGAGTAAGTCTATGTAAGGGTTATGATCCAATCGATAACATGGTTGAGGCGACTTGTCTGTGAATATGGGATTCACCACCCATATCATTAGACTTGTGTGCGGACGATGAGGACCCATCTCAGCTGATCATCCGGCCTGGATGGGATGCCCCTCACGTTCGATGCTTATCGAGAGTGATCTGTGCTTGGCCTTGTCTGCTTAGACAAGTGGGTACGGCTCTCGGCTCTCCATGTGATTGTATTATGATCGGAATTACATACGCTAACCCCGGGTCCCGACATCCTGTTCGATATTTTGAGCACTCATGCAATGGATGAGCTTAAGCAAGAAAGTTGACACTTAAGATGGCAAAGATAGAATATGAAGGAGGAAGAAGACAAAAAGGGTGTGAAAGGCTCACATCAATGAGGACAATCATAGGCGAGAGAAAGGAAAATGATAGATATGATGTGAGGAGTAGGGATTGCCATGCAACGGATGCACATGTGAGCTAAGGTAAGATCTCCAATGGAACTAGTGGGGGTGCATCCAACTTTCTTGCTCAAGAAGACCTAGAGCTCATTTGAGGAGGCTCGTCATTGGAATATACAAGCCAATTTCTATAGTGTGAAGGTCCCCACATAGCTATATGCATGAATGATAATCTCTATGGAGTACAAGATATAAGAGGGAGTACGAGTTTGGATCTCTCAAAAGCAATAGTAGTGTGCCCCCTTCTCTCTTTTTATTTCTTTCTCTCTGTTTTCTATTTTTTTGTATTTTTTTGGTGACCTCAATGGCTCTTTCTATTTCTCTCATTTGTCCTCTTTGGGATCTTTTTATTTTGTCCTCTTTGGGATCTTTTCCTCACTTTAGGGGCAACACTCTATATATTACAAGAAGTATAGAAGATCTTTCACACTTTACAAAGTACTCAAATAAAGAAAATGAAACTATCATGACGTATGCAAATGTATGCCTCTGCTAGTGTATCAGGATATGTAATGATACTAGCGCGTCATGGAGCAATGATTAGGTCAAGGCCCAACTAGCATGCGGCTCATCGATCAAGCAAGTAGCATGTATGACATGAAGATCAAGTCATGAGAAGATGGATGTTGCATGGCAATGTATCTCGGAAAGGCTATGGAAATGCCTTGATAGGTAGGTATGGTGGCTGTTTTGAGGAAGGATATAAGGAGGTTTATGATGACAGAGCGGATCATTCCAAGGATTTGGATGTACCGGCGAAGGTGGACGCCAACTCTTGGAGTGAGAAGAAAGCAATGCACGGCACAGGAGAGGCTAGAGAAATATGGGAAGGTGGAAGTGTCAACTTTCGGATACTCACATTAGTCCGAAGAAATCATGCACTTATTATCGGTAACTCTCAATCTAATAAGGAGGTTCACAAAGAGACAAGTACCCCGAGGAGGAGTGTATGGGGGTTTGGTTATCCTTGCACATCCTCGACTCATGGTACATGAGTGTACTCTAATATTCGTTCCCTCCAAAGAGTAGTGATCCATAGAGTAGCTAAAGTTCTCAACTAATTTGTAAGTTTTGAAAATAAACACGGATTTCCCAAAATACGACATCTATCACTAATAGGCTAAAGCTCTTGACACCAAAAGTCCAAACATTACTCAAAGCAATACCTCAAAACTATTGCAAGTTACTACTACAACTGAATAGCAACCTCAATTACCTACTTCAAGTCAAGACACACAACTCAGTGCAACATGCAAACTCTATAAACAAGATAAAAATGAAAACTCAAGAGAGTTCTAGCAACAAACTAAACAAAATCTCTTAAAAAGATAAGCATGAAAACTAAGAGCTAAACATGACAGTAGCTATGAAAAAGATAAAGAACACTCACAGCAAAGATATAGGCATGAAAAATCCTATGATGTGTTCTCGGTTTTGAAAGTGGAGCGTGTTTCTATCCCACACAAAGAAAGTTGGGTTCTAACTTGTTATGAACAGCTAGAAAATCTAAAGAAAACTGAAAAGGAAATAAAGAGCAAGACGCTCCAAGCATAGCACATAACGCATGAAGTGATAAAAATATAGTGAAACGAAAGACGAACTGATAATTGTTGATGGAGAAGGGGATGCATGGGGGCATCCCCAATCTTAGACGCTTGAGTCTCCTTGAATATGTCTTAGGGGTGCATGGGGGCATCCCCAAGCTTGAGCGTTTGACACTCCTGGATCTTCTTTCATCATCTTCCCTCGCACAGTTGAAAATTCCCTTCATACATAACTCATCATAATCTGATTAGCGAGGTTAGTACCCATAATAAAATAATTTTTTATCTACTGGAAATAAGGATATTCTTGAATATCTACTGTTTCTCAAGATTGCCAAAAAGTTTTTGCTAAGAAAAAGCAAGCTTAAGGTTTGCAAAATGAAGAAAAGGCAAAACAGGACAGAATCTGTCAAAAACAGACCAGCAGGTAGTAAAGAATTTTTTAGGAATACTTCTACAACTCAAATAAAAAAATCTGAACATATGAAAGTTCCGTAATTGTATATATCACGCTTTGTAAAAAATTCAGCTCAAAAAGATGAACTGGGATTTTTCTGTGATTTTTCCAGTCACAAGGACAAAATCTGTTTTCTGGACAGCATGTCACAACTTTCACTTCCCTTGTCATATGAGGCTATAAATGGCACAAAGCTTGAAAAGTAAAGATACAATGATGTTGCTACAGTAGTAACAATCATCAAGATCACTAAAAACAGAAGAAAACAAAAAAGGAAATCCTAAATTCGTTGCGGGCTGCCTCCCGAAAGCACTTCTTTAAAGCCATTAGCTAGGCTTGATGCAATAGATCAAGTCTTTTCAAGAAAATAACTAGCCCGTGTGACGGACTCAAAAGGCAACTTAATCTTTTTCCTAGGGAAGTGGTCCATCCCTTTATTGAGAGGGAATTGGAATTTGATAATCCCTTCTTTCATGTCAATAACAGCACCAACGGTGCGAAGAAAAGGGCGTCCAAAATAATTGGACAAGAAGGTTCACATTCAATGTCCATAATAGTAAAATCAACGGGAACGTAATTGTCATTGACAATGATAAGAACATCATCGATCTTCCCCAAAGGTTTCTTTACGGAAGAATCGACAAGACGAACACCAAAAGAACAAGGATCAAAAGGTTTCAATTCAAATATATCATACATTCTTTTGGGCATAACGGAGGTACTAGGTCCAACATCACATAAAGCATAGCAAGAGAAGTTATTCAACTTAATTTTAATCATAGGATCCCAACCATCTTCTATCTTTCTAGGTATGGAGGCTTCTACCCTAAGCTTCTCCTCCCTAGATTTGATGAGAGCATTGGTGATATGCTCCGTGAAGGCAAGATTAAGTGTGCTAGTGTGGGGGTCTCTAGACATCTTGTGAAGGAAACGAATAACTTCAGAGAGGGTGCAATTATCAAAATATGGGTCACTACTATCAAGTAAAATGGTAGTGGTGTCCTTTAGGCTCACTTTTTTGGTAGCTTCTATAGTCATAGCAATCTCTTCTTCTATGGTTGAGGTCATAACATCACCATTAATAGGTCCTATGGGACTAGGGGTGCATTGGGTTCTAAGAGTTTGGATATCCTCAACAACTTGGATAGTAGCAACAGTATGGTGTGTAGGAAGGCTCTTAATTCTATCTTGTCCCCCATTTTCTCTAGCCCATCTCTCTTTAAGTTTAACCATCATCCTAATGTTTTCATTAATTTGCACTTGAATAGCGTTCATAGGAGTGACCTTCCTCTCCTCAAGAGGAGAAGTTCTAATTTTAAGCAATTCTACTTCATGGGCTAAATTGTCTACCTTCGACGAGAGATTATCTATTTTTTCTAGTTTTTCCTCTACACTCTTGTTGAAGGATTTTTGGGTAGTGATGAAGTCTTTAAGCATACTCTCTAGTTCAGAAGTGGAGTTCTTGGTGCTAGGATAAGTGTTGTTGTTCCCATAGTTGTTGGAGGGGAACGGTCTAGGATTGCTACCAAAATTACTCCTATAAACATTGTTATTAAAGTTGTTTCTAGAGATAAAGTTCACATCTACTTGATCTTGAGCAATCAAAGAATTTAAAGGAACATCATGAGGATCAATAGGAGATTGCTTGGTAAGTAGAGACATAATCAAGTCAACTTTTTCATTTAGGGAGGATATCTCCTCGACAGTGTTTACCTTCCTACCTGTTGGAGCGCGTTCGGTGTGCCATTGGGAATAATTGTTCATCATCTCATCAAGAAGTTTTGTGGCAGAACCAAGTGTAGTTGACAAAAAAGTTCCTCCTGCGGCCGAATCTAGCAAGTTCCGCGAGGTAAAGTTGAAGCCTGCATAAAAATTTTGGATAACTATCCAAGTAGTCAAACCATGCGTAGGGAAATTCTTAACAAGAGATTTCATGCGTTCCCAAGCTTGGGCAACGTGTTCATTATCCAATTGCTTAAAATTCATAATATTACTCCTTAATTGGATAATCTTAGCTGGGGGGTAGTACTTACCAATAAAATCATCCTTGCACTTGTCCCAAGAATCTATGCTACTCCTAGGCAAGGATAGAAATCAGATTTTAGCTCCTCCTATCAAGGAGAAAGGAAAAATCTTAAGCTCAACAATATCACCATCTACTTCTTTGTACTTTTGCATATCACAGAGCTCAACAAAATTATTTAAGTGCAAAGCAGCATCATCTCTAGCACCGGAGAATTGATCTTTCATAACAAGGTTCAGCAAAGAAGGTTTAATCTAATAAGAAGGTGCTGAAGTGGCAGGTGGAGCAATAGGAGTGCAGATAAAGTCACTGTTGTTATGACTAGTGAAGTCACAGAACTTCGTGTTCTCGGAGGAACCCATAGCAGCAGTAAGCAAGGTAACTATTTTTTTGATTTTTGATAAAGGACACTAAAGCAAAAACTGAAAGGTAAACTAAAAAGACTAAAAAGCAAAGATAAAAGATAGTGTGCAACTCCCCCATCTTGAAGTGCGGAGTCCCCGGCAACGGCGCCAGAAATTGCTTTGATGTCGCGAGAGTTTACTTCTGGCCCCTCGTTGGTTATCCAAAGTGGAAGGTTGAGATGTAGACAGCAACAAATTTTCCTCGGTGAAGATACCAAGGTTTGTCTCCAGTAGGACTCCGGCAACGACAGAAGGTGACAACAGCGCCAGATAGGCGGTTGGCGTAGACCTGCACACACAACAGATAACTTTGCTCCCAACGAGTTCAGAGAGGTTGTCAATCCCTTCGGCCTTGTTGTTTACTAATGATAAAACACACGGGATAATAATGATAGTGATAGCAACGGGAAAGTAAATAAAGCAATAAATTGATAGCGGGTGTAAACAGTGTTGGAAATATGGACCGGGGTCCCATGATGTTCACTAGTGATGTCTCTCTCCCAAAATACGATAAAATAGCCATGCGAGGTAAACAAATTACAGCTGGGCAATTAACAAGATTATGTGCGCAAACCAATGCTAACTATGTTATAAAGAAAGGAAGAGGCTCAAAAGCTTGGGCAGTACGCCAAAACAAGTAGACCGAAATCCATCTGCATCTACCTACTAATCATCCACCTTGAGATATCTATCCAGAACATCTCGCTGGTATTAAGTTGCGAATCCCACCCAAAGTGTAAAATCAAAGCAATAGACAACTGCATTAAATAACTTTGCGTAAAGTAAACAATCCTTGCACCCGCAAGTACAAGCACCGTTGTTTTCTCACTTGTGGCAACAACACATCCCCTAGACTCATGTTTCTGTCACTCAAGCTAGTCATCAGGGGGCATGAACCCACAATCATGCATAAAGCTCCCTCTTGGAGTCACTACCTACTACTTGGCCAAAGCAATAAACAGCAACGGAGAACATGCAAGAATTACTCAAGAACATAAATATAAAAGAGGAGAATCAAATATATTATTCAAACACAATCTGAACATATCTCATAATCCATCAGTTCCCAGCAAACTCAGCATAGCAACAGCAGAAATATTACATATGTGCCTCGATCATATAGGGAAGCTCACGAGGTCTAAACCATGAAGAACAAAGAGGGGATGAGAACATCACATAGCTACTAATCATAGACCCATGGTCCAACGTGGACTACTCACGGTTCATCCGGGAAGCATCCATGGTGGTGCAGAAGCTCCCGGAGGTGGTTCCTCCATCCGGCAGGGTGCCGGGAAGAGGTCTCCTGGTGCTCCCGATCTTGGACGCGCGGCGGCGGCGGAACAGAGGAGAGATCGCGAAAAAGGGTTCTCGCTTCGGGGGTTTCGCTTCACGAAGAATATATGGGCGAAGGGGGCAGCCAGGGGGCCACCTGGGGTCCAGGCGGCCCCCTGGCGCGGCCCCACCCTAGGGCGCGCCGGGAGGGCGCCTGGGGCCCTGGTGGGTCCCCTCTGGCCCCTCCTTGGTGATTCCCGAAGCTTCCGAAGCGCTGATTTTTATTGGATTTTTCCCGAATTTTTGGAGCAATTTTAATATGGGGGAAACCTGAAATAGAAAAACAGCAGAAAACAGGAACTGGCACTGGGGTGCACTGAGTTAATAGGTTAGTCCAAATATGATCAAAAGTGTATGGAAGTGTATCAATATCATAGCAATATCACACAAAAGAAGCATGGAGCAAGCAAAAATTATAGATACGTTTTGGACGTATCAAGGCGCCGCATGGATACCCACGTAATCAGCCCACTCGATGACCATCCGGGTGGGTGCGGATCTTACCAACTCCTCACCTGAGATCGTCTATACTCCGCGAGTGAACACTATTTATCCACTTGATTCGTTTTCCAAGTGGATGCTTGTCTAAATTAGGCTCAGCGCCTCATAAAAATGATGCCTGGGCGGCGATATACTGCACCCCAGATGTTGCGCAAGCTTAGCACATAGGTAAGACCCCGCTGCGCAGACGACCAGGCCAGGACTTGCCGCAGCTGCGACTTCACTCCCGTTGTTTTCCATGCAACGCATGAGTAAGTTGAGCCAATGACGGACACGTCAGGGTTATTATCTGAATCCGGCGACACTGATCCTATAAGACCTGTTGCGGCATGAT
Source organism: Bromus sterilis (assembly GCA_950022295.1). Classification (NCBI taxonomy): domain Eukaryota; kingdom Viridiplantae; phylum Streptophyta; class Magnoliopsida; order Poales; family Poaceae; genus Bromus; species Bromus sterilis. Next base: position 285,795,903 of record OX465597.1, read on the forward strand.
CGTGCTAGGAACCGGTGGTTTTCCAAGTTCGTGTCGAGGGACGCGGCTTGATTTTGGGCTTTAGTGGTCTTTGCACCAATTCGCCAGGGCTCGGTCAGTAGACTACCTTGGGCCTCTCTATCTTATCATACCTCAAATAAACTATCTCTTATGGCTAACAGCCAACGACTCGCAGCTACGCTACACATTTGAAGGCAACTATGTATTTCGAGTCCCCCAGGCACTCGGGGGCTACTGACGAGGGGGTGACCCCACGAATCTTATAGATGAGGGTACCTGGTGCGTATCAAGCTAGAGGGCCTGTAGAGAGGCTCGACCGGCCCACACATGGCCCACTCGAGGCAACCGCCACAAGGAGTTCTCGAAGAACATGGAAACGACAACTTATCGTCCAATACTAAAGATAGATTAGGAAACCCTCTTTGTACACCTAGACGGACTCCTTACGACCCAGCCTAGTATATAAAGGCTGGGAGAGGGGACTTCTAGGGCATCGAATACCGTAGATACACCTCCGGTCCCGAGTGATCTCGCCTGGACCTCCACTGTAATCACCTCCATTATAATACAATCGAGCAGGAAGTGCTTTCTCCTGTTAGCCGACGAGTATCGCCAACCTGCATGTCTGCACTATGGCTTAACCCAGGGATCCCAACCATGGGCTTTGCCGAGGTCAATCCTCGTCAAAGTCCTTCAGCGGCATGGACCTTGCTTGACACCATTCGTTTCCAAGCTCGTGTCGAGGGACGCGAGCTTGATTGGGATACTGTGGTATTTGCCGCTAGCGCAATTCACCGAGGCTAGACCAGTGGAGTGCCTTGGGCCCTTTCAGCTTATCATCCCTCGGAAATCTATCTCTCACGAACAACAAGCGATGACTCACAACAATGCGACACACAGTACTTCAGATGATTACAGGTTTGAGTCCCTGCATGACTCTTCGAGTCCCCCAAGCACTCGGGGGCTACTGACGAGGGGATACCCCCACGACTCCTATGCATGAGGTTACCTGGTGCGTGTCAAGACAGAAGGCCCGCTAGAAGCCTCGACTGGCCCAGGATTGGCCCACCCGAAGCATCGGTGGCTGCACCGACATAGGAGTCCACGACGTTATGGAAACCAAGACTTGGCGTCCAAGATTAAAGCTAGATTAGGCAATCGCCTCTGTAAACCTAGATGGACTCCTTGCTACCCAGCCTAGTATATAAATGCTGGGAGAGGGGACGTTTAGGGCATCCAATATCATAGCTCCACCCTCGACGAGAACACTCTCGACGAGATCTCCATTGTAATCGTCTCCATCATAATACAACTGAGCAGGAAGTAGGGGTTTTACCGATCGAGGGCCCTGAATATGGGTAAATCCCCGTCTCCTATTAGCCAACGAGCATCGCCAACCTGCACCTCTCTCTACGATCTAAACCAAGGGTACCTTACCATGGGATTTGCCGAGGCCGATCCTTGTCAGAAATAATATGAATGAAATCTTTTAATCTGTAAAGATTCTTTCTCCTGGGAACTGTGTCGTTATCATTTCTTATGCAGGGATGGCTTGCTTGTGGTGCTCTTTTGGGATGCGGCATTACAGTAAGCTTGTGACAACTATGAATAATTTCAATAATGCGATTAGACGCGATTTGACCCATCGTGGCGTGCTAACTTTTGCCAAAGTAATGACGACACTTTGGTTCACGCGCACAGTGTGCAGCGTGATTACCGCGCCGATTGGAATCCGGTCAGTGTAAATGCAATATTTAATTCCGTTCAAATGGAAAACGTTGCCGAGTAGCACGTGGTCTCGAAAACTGGGTGGTTCTCTGTTTTAATGTTCTTCGTCGTCTCTGCTTCCCCGCCATCGCAGTTGAAAAGGCTGTTTTAACCCTGGAAAGGGTGTATATATATCATCTTGCGCCAAGGTTATTTATCAACAGTATCCACGTTTCTCCTTGGTCTGATGTGCTTCTTCCTTTTCCTCTTCCATATTTCTTCTACCATGGTCCCCAAGCTCCGTCTCCGTGAAGCAGCAGATTCTGGTGCGAATCGAAGTACCTCGGTGCACGGACATCGAGGCCACGGTCGCGAGGCCGTAGTTCACATGGTTCGTGCGGTTCATATGACCGTGACGACCACAGGGGGGGCGATAATGAATCCTCCGAGATCCGTTGTGCACGAGGGCGTCTTCGGGCATGATTTTATCTTGAAGATCTGCAGTCCCATCCGTCGTCGGATTGCTCTTCCTCATTCCTTTGTTGTTGCAATGGAGGATTTGGGTCCTGTCGGGTTGTGGCTTCGAGCCGAGGGGTGTGCATATAGTTTGATGGGAATGACATCCTATCGGTGAGGGATTTCAACGCCAGTGGAGATCGATTGGAGTGCTACAGGGAGAGTTCCAGTGATGAGGACCTACTCAGCAAAGATATCACTTTCATAGAAGTCCAGCTAACCAGTAGTGGCACCTACGACGATCGTGGTGGTGATAGCTACTCCGGTTGTGGAAGTAGCACTGAAGACGATGAGTCTTCCAAAGGCCGAGTGTGAAGTTTAGACTAGGGCTCGTTTACCTTTGTCTGTGATGATGCCTAATCTTGGCTTCGAGCGTATTGTGTGTAAATGAGCTTCCTTGTCAAGGAAAAATATTCACCCATATTTATTTTAAGTTGACTTGCACCAGTTACTGGCTTGTAGAAAACCTTATCGGGTGCGCGGCAGCGCTCCCGATGGGAGTAACCCCCGAGGCTACGTGCAATCGTTTTCGGCTGGGCGTAGGCTCGTAAGCCGAAAGTATGTTATCGGTGCGTGACAGCGCTCCCGATAGGAGTAGCCCCTGAGGTTGCGTGCAATCATTTGTGATTGGGCATAGGCTCATAATCTGATTTATCATTGGATTGCTGAAGTTGGTATTTGCAAGTCATGGCGACTGCTCCTTCTTCTCCATGCGGGAGATGCTGGTTGGTTTGGAGTCATATAGTGTATCAAGCACTTTGTGCTGATAGATGAGCAGAAACTTTGAGTTGGTACAGGTACGTCCGTTGTAGACTTGTAAGTATGGGGCAATTGGTGTGACTATTTGTTTTTATTGTTGGGGGGTTGCCTCCTCCGATCGTCGGGTGTGTCATGACGTGGAAGTGATAATGGCTTCTCGCCCTTCTTTGGTTACCCCAAGTGGAAGGCGAGATGTAGGATAGCGGAAAATTCCCTTGGCAAAGATACCAAGGATTAGAGTGTCGACCAGTAGGACTCCGATAGTGATATGTAGGTGGTGAAGCGAGCAACGCGCCGTTTGAGATATTGCTCTCTTAATCTGGACCTGCACACGACACAAATAACTTTTCTCCCAACGAAGTTCGGAGAGGTTGTCAATCTCTCCGGCCTTGTTGTTTACAAAGGATCAAACACAAGGGATAATGATAATGGTGATAGCAGCTAGAAAGTAAAAGCAGAAAATAAATTGAGCGTGTAAACATTGATGAGAATATGGACCGGGGTCCCGTGATGTTCACTAGTGATGTCTCTCTTCCAAAAGACGATAAAACTGCTATGTGAGGTAAACAAATCATAGCTGGGCAATTGACAGGATTAAAAACGCACCACAATGCTAACTATGCTACAACAAAAGGAAGAGGCTCAAAAGCATGGGCGGTACGGGAAAATAAGTAGACCAAAATCCAACTGCATCTACTACTAATCATCCACCTTGAGATATCTATCCAGAAAATCTCACTGGTATTAAGTTGCAAGCCCCACCCAAAGTATAAACCCAAATCAACAGACAACTGGATTAAAAAGAACTTTGCATAAAGTAAACAATCCTTGCAACCGCGGTTACAAGCACCGTTGTTTTCCCCCTTTTGGCAACAACAGATCCCCTAGACTCATGTTTCTGTCACTCAAGCGTGTCATCACGGGGCATGAACCCACAATCGAGCATAACGTTCCCTCTTGGATTTCCTACCTACTACTTGGCCAAAGCAATAAACAGCAACGGAGAACATGCACGAATTTCTTAGGAACAAAAATATAAAAGATAAGAACCAAATATATTACTCAATCACAATCTGAACATAATCTCGTAATCCATCAGATTCCAGCAAACTCAGCATAGCAACAACAGAAAATTACATATGTGCCTCGATCATGTAGGGTAGCTCACGAGGTCTAATCCATGAAGAACAAAGAGGGGAGGAGAACATCACATAGCTACTGATCACGGACCCATGGTCCAAGGTAGACTACTCACGAATCATCCGGGAAGCGTCCATGGTGGAGGAGAGGCTCCCGGAGGTCAATCCTCCCTCCGGCAGGGTGCCGGGAAGAGGTCTACTGGCGCTCCCGATCTTGGAAGCGCGACGGCGGTGGAATAGAGGCGAGATCGCGAAAAAGGGTTCCGTCTTCAGAAGAATCCCGTCACGGGGAAGAAATAGGCGAAGGAGGGCAGCCAGGATGCACCAGGTGTCCAGGCGGCCCCCTGGCGCGGCCAATCACTAGGCCGCGCCACCAGGGCGCCTGGACCCCTGTTGGTGGCCCTCTGGCCCCACCCAGGTGATTCCGGAAGGTTCTTCTGTGCTGATTTTTTATCTGATATTTCCCGAATTTTTGGAGCACTTTTAACATGGGGGGAACTTGAAATAGAAAAACAGCAGAAAATAGGAACTGGCACTATGGTGCACTGAGTTAATAAGTTAGTCCAAATATGATCAAAATTGTATGAAAGTGTATCTAGATCATAGCAATATCACACAAAACATGCATGGAGCAAGCAAAAATTATAGATACGTTTGGGACGTATCAACATCCCCAAGCTTAATTCCTGCTCGTCCTCGAGTAGGTAAATGATAACAAGCATAATTTCTGTGGTAACATGCTAACAACCATATAAGAACTTTGAAAGTAAAGCAATCAAGGTATGTAATTCAATTCAAGTCATAGCAGGAAAGAGTCTATATTAGCATTGAAACCAGAAACATATGAACATAAAGGTGCAAGAGCTCTTGCTGTCTGTGACTCGAATGTCTCCAGATGGTGTTTGCGTGCAAGAAGGGGAATATGGGAATACGAGAGAAAAAAATAATTTTGTTGAGAACTCAATCTACTAAAGTTTCACACTTGGTATTCATTGGAATCTTATCTTGACTCGTCCCCAGACCACTAGACAGGTACAAGTCAATTTGATCCACTCCCTTTCGATATTGTGAGCACTCATGCAATGGATGAGGGTAAGCACGAGAGTTGACACTTAGGATGGCAAAGAGAGAAATATGGTGGAGGAGGAAGACAGAAATGGTGAGAAAGGCTCACATTAATGAGGACAATCATAGGCGAGAGAAGCCAAATGATAGATATGATGTGAGGAGTAGGGATTGCCATGCAACGGATGCACATATGAGCTAAGAAAATGTCAGAACCCCAACTAGGGTAAGTGCTAGGTTTGTTTGATCCCTTTGCATCATGCAAAAATTCAAAAGAAATTCAAAAATGGGGAAGCAGAAAGCCCTGAGATTTTTTTTTAATGCCCAGATAAAAATATTTTTCCAAAAATCATTTGAATGTTTGGAAAATTCCTATAAATGATGCTGATCATTTTAAAAGTGGTTTGGGTATTTTCCCACACTCAAGGAATTTTCTACAATTCAAACAGTGCCTTGCAAAATTAAAATAACCCTATTTGAATTGAAATTCAAAATATATTGAATTTCAAAAATGCCCAAATTCCATATGTGACTAGCTACTGGTCACCTAGTATTTATAAAAATATTTGGGCATTTCTATAAAATGCTATGGTATTTTTTTTTACCAGAGCAAAACAAATAACAAAAATAAAAAGAAAAGGAGGAAAACAGAAAAGAGGCCTACCTGGCAAAGAGGCCCGACTAGCCGAAGCGGCCCAGCCCAAGGGCAGGGTCGTCTTCTTCCCTGGGATAGGCAGGCAGGCCGCTGCGTGGCGACCATGCCGACGCCGCTAGCCACGTCCTGCTTGCCCCCTCGACCCCTATCTGCGTCGTGGAGGCCCTGGGCGTCTCCCCAGTCCTTTCCCCCTCCTCTGGCTCTCTCTCCACGCTCTCTCTCACCCGATCTCGCCGCAACCGAGCGCACCAAGTCGCCGTCGTTACGCGCCACCGCGGCCACCGTGCCCCTACCGGCGAGCCATCGTGTCCAGGGAAGCCGCAGCTGAAGCCTTCGTCGAACCCCTCCGTTGATTCAAGCTCAAGCGGGCCACAGGCAATGCAAGCTTCACCGAGAAGCTTCGGCCGCCGAGGAACTCCGGCGACGAATTCCGCCTCCTCCGCTGCATCTCTGTCCTCCCCGTCCTCTCCAACGTCATCGGGGTAAGCTCCTCGTTGATCTGCGCCATCGCACGCTCCTCCCCGTCCTCCGTAGCCCCGTTTCACCCAACCCGAGCCACGGCCGCCGCGCCTTTTGTCCTAGCCGTCGCCCTGGAGCTCGAGCTCGAGCCCCTGCTACTCGGTCGTCTTCGGAAGCCCGCGAGGAGCACGCCCATACCACCCAAACCCCACCCCGTGCCCATTTTGGCAACTCCGGCGACACTCCTGCCATCTCTCCGGCGAGCCCTAGCCATTAGGGCTAATCACCAGCTTAACCACCCCTAAACCGACCCCAGTGCCACAGACAGGTGGGCCCCCTGGCCCTAACCCCTCTGTTTAGTTTAAACAGAGAGGGGATTAACCCCTGAGAGACTGACATGGGGGCCGCACCAGTTAGAACCCCCCTGATGTCAGCATTGCATTATGCTGATGCAATAAACAGTTTCCCGAAATTAAAAGAATTAAAGAAAACAGAGAAAATTCCAGAAATTGATTTAAACTTTGGAAATTCATAGAAAATTCATCTGAACTCCAAATTAAGCAAATAATATATGAAAAATTATCAGAAAAATACAAGGATTATTAATATGGGCTCTGTTTTCATGTTTGACCATTTTAAAATGGGTGAACAGTGCAAAACATCCATATGGCTTTATTTCAAATTCAAATTTGAAGCACATTTGCAAATGACTTTGCATTTGACTTCTTTTAAATGGAATTGTACCCACATTGTAACCAAGAACATCACCATTTCAATATTGATCATGTGTTTGAGCATTGCAAATAAATTTATACCTTGTTTGATTGTTTGCTCGATAGACGTGCAACCGGAACCGGAGGCCACCCCCTTCGTTGAAGACCCCGATATCGAACCTCGTCAGCAAGGAAAGCAAACCCCATTGATCATGTCTATAAAATCCTACTTCCCTCTCAGTCTCTCTTATGCATGTTTAGGAGATCACCGAGACACGTTCTTTCGCATAGTTGAACCCATTCCGATGCATGACCTATCATTTTTCCACCGTATTAACCAAACCACAATCCTAGCAGATTTAGGAGTTGAATGATGATCATGTAGCCCCTGCAACTGTTACTGCTTTTGCTGCTTAGTGATACAATGAGGATGTTATGATTGTGAGTCGGGATGGAATGAACACAGTGGTGCTGATGTAAACGTGTTGGTGAATCCACCCTAAACAAAGGTGAACGATGAGAGGCTGTGTAGGAGTACACAGTGGGTTGTCTCGTTGAACACTGCCCTAGGCCCCGAGTTCCTGTTTTGTGATCCAAGACAAAGAGTATGACCACATGTAGGGTTTTATGGGAGCCCCGTTTGGCCTCTTTACGTACCCGATCCAGTCCAGGAGTCACACTAGATTCGGGCTTTCCATTTGATTTATGTATAGATATGTGGGTGGACCTGTGAGGCAGTGAAACCATCTGTTAAAGGTGGCGTCTCGGTCCCTTACATTATCTGAGTCCGTTTCGTGGAACCGGCCGGACTCTCGAGCGGTGACAAACTCAGGTAGTCGACTCCTGGATTAGAGAAGGTGATGTGAGGGTAGTGCCTTGGTTTCATCCACGTCCGACATCCGCTTGAAGGATGACAAGAACGAGGCGATAAGTGATGACACGCGTGTGAAGATGTACACCCCTGTAGGGTTAATGAACTATTCGAATAGCCGTGTCTGCGGTTATGGACTACATGGAAACCTTTACTTGATCATAGACAACTTGAATGGATACTTATAAAACTCGCAAGATAAGTGTGAGTGCTATGGCGTGCTTTCTCGTGGGGAAGTCGAGGGAGGAATCATAGTGGTGTAATTGGTTGCAGATGTAGTGGACTCGTGTACGCTTCTTACCTCAAAGTCTGGTACTCGTAGTACAGTATTAGCCAAGTCAAAGCTGGCATTTCTGCATGTTGAACCCCACCTCCTTTACCTTGATACTTGAGCATGAGTAGTATAGTTCTGATGTAAGTCTTGCTGAGTACGACTTTGTACTCACGTTTTCTTATTATATGTTTTAGATGAGAACCCGGACCCCGGTGGAGTCACCTTCGTGAAGCTCGACGTTGACCTTGGTAGTATAGTCCCAGACAGCAGTCTGGTCCCTCGTGGAAGGGCATGTTTGTTGTACAAGGCTTCTCTAAGCCATTTGTTAAACTTGTCTGTACTCAGACCTAATTTGCTTCCGTTGTATGATGTAATGTTGATCACAGACATGTGATCTTTGTATGCTCTATGTGTATATCTATAAAGAGTACTTTGTAGAGTTATGTGATGATACCTGCTGTTCATACTAGGCATGTGTCCTGCGTGTATGTTTATAACATGCATGTCTTAGTATGGGTTTTCGAGACCTTAGTTGTGATCTGGCTGGCGGTCTTTTATACACCAAGTGGCCCTTAGATGTGCGCAGCTTGGGGCATCGCGATGCGATTGTTCGTGACTCTGTCACGTGCACACTTTGTGGTATGATCGAGCCCGCCCTAGACCCCGACTAAGTGATCGGGCTGGAGTAAGTATATGTAAGAGTTAGGATTCATTCGATAACATGGTTGAGGCGACTTGTCTATGAGTATGGGATTCACCACGCATAAGCATTTAGACTTGTGAGCGGACGATGAGGACCCATCTCAGTTGATCATCCGGCCTGAATGGGATGCCCCTCACGTTCGATGCTTACCGAGAACGTTCTGTGCTTGGCCTTGTCTGCTTAGACAAGTGGGTATGGTTCTCGGCTCTCCATGTGATTGCATCGTGACTGGAATTACATACGCTAACCCCGGGTTCCGACAGACTTGGTATCAGAGCAGGACTGCCTGTAGGCTTATCAAACCCTTGGTCGAAGTCGAGTCTAGCATTCTATAGTTATATAGTTACTCTGGGTATAAGGGAACAACGTAAGACTTCTTTTTTCTCCTTACCCTCATCGATCTGAGTTCTGAGTCACCCTTACCTTTTCTACGGGATGATAGGACTAGGCTCATCTATGTCTTAATAGAACATCTCGCTGAGTGCTTCCTTGTAGCCGTAGGACAGTTGTGGTCGTCCAGACTCATCGTTCTGTTGAGTTCCTTGAAGAAGTTCTGTCCAATTTCTTCGAGGTTGTTTCATTTTTCATCCCGGTGTAGCCGTTATGCTGGCCGATTTATTCCGAGTTTCTGTGAATCTTTGCCTTCGCATTATAATCTTTTCCGCCTTCATCATGTCTTGATATCCTTGAATCCATCCTTCAACCTGTTCTGATTGTTGATTTTATCACACAGGATGTCAGGTGGAACTCATAGTGCTGTTCGTCGGAATCGAGACCGTGTTCGGAATCGAAATGATGATGAACCTCTACCACCGCCTTCTGCGGCGGAAATCATGATGGAAGCTGAGAAGAATCAACGCGATCAAACACGTCTTCTGGAGCTCATCGAGCAGAATACCTCCCATCATCGAAATGTGGTTGTGAGCATTCAGGACTTCATCCTCCTCAAGCCACCGGTATTCCAATGTTCTTCTGAGCCCCTTGAGGCTGATGATTGGCTCCGTTCCATCGAGCGTAAGCTTGACACTGCACATGTTGCTCCCGATGACCGAGTTATATTCGCGGCATACTTTTTGGAAGGTGCTGCTGCTGAATGGTGGGAGAACTATATTGCTATGCAGCCAGATGGTCACCTAGTGACTTGGCAGGAGTTCTGTGTTGCCTTTCAAGGGTACCACCTTCTGGATGAATTGATGGAGCGCAAGAAGGAAGAGTTCTGCAATTTGATTAAAGGAGAGATGTCCATTCATGAGTATGTGAGAGAGTTCAACCGTCTTGCTCGATATGCCCAAGATGAGATCACCACCGATGCCAGAAAGCAGGCAAGGTTCCGTAAGGGACTTAGCCCTATCCTTCGTCATGATCTCAACCTCATCGAATTTTCCACCTTTGAGTATTTAGTCAACAGATCCTTCAGAGCTGAGCATGGCAATGAAGTGTTCGAAGAGTCCCGCAAGCACGCTCTTGAGCTTGCTCCTTCTTCAAGTTCAGCCCCTCAGAAACGCCGAATTTGGATTCCAACCAGAGCCATACCTCAAAACTTTCTGCAGAGACCAACCTCCAATATATGCCATCCACCCCAACACATTATTCCACCCCGGAATGATGGTGTGCAGCCAAGTAATCCCACTCCTAACATTTCAGACAGGGTATGCTTTAAGTGTGGTCTTCCAGGCCATTACTATCGTCAATGCCCTCAGGTCTTGATGGCACCACGTCATTCTCGACCTAAGCCTCCAAAGAAACCAACCACCAAAGCCTTTCTAGCAAAGCCTTCATCCACTAGTAGTGGTTGTGTGAACCAAATCTCAGTTGAGGAAACCACTGATGCTTCAGACGTCATCCTTGGCACACTCCCAGTCAATCATATCCCCGCCTCCGTTCTTTTCGACCCAGGAGCTTCTCATTCATTCATGTCGGAGAGTTATGCACTTCATCATGAATTCCCTTTTGAAGAAATGTTTTCTCCAATGATCATTCAAACTCTTGGTTCAAAGTGGCAAACTAATAGAGTAAGCCATGGTAATCAAATTGTAATTGAGGGTTTAGTATTCCTTGCTTCACTTATAGCCCTCAAGTCTTCGGACATTGATGTCATCCTAGGAATGGATTGGTTATCAAGGCAGAATGCTTTCCTTGATTGTAAAGCCAAATCAGTCAAACTCACCCATCCTTCAGGCCAGATCATAGACTACACATCACCCAGCTCTAAAATCCAGATGCATACTTTGAATGTGCTTCCACTTCCAGACCTTGAAGATGTTCCGGTGGTTCGTGACTTCCCGGATGTCTTTCCTGAAGAGCTGCCGGGAATGCCACCCGACAGGTGTGTAGAATTCATAGTGGATCTTATACCAGGCACAGCCCCAATCTCCAGGCGTCCATATAGAATGGCCCCACATGAGTTAGCTGAGCTAAAAACCCAACTTGATGCTTCGTTGGCAAAAGGCTTCATCCGCCCTAGCTCATCGCCATGGGGTTGCCCCGTTCTGTTCGTAACGAAGAAAGATGGAACAGAAAGGATGTGCGTAGACTATCGCCCGCTAAATTTAGCGACGATAAAGAACAAGTACCCATTGCCCAGGATCCATGATCTTTATGATCAACTTGCAGGATCCTCTGTCTTCTCCAAGATGGATTTGAGATTAGGTTATCATCAAATCAAAATCCGAAACGAGGACATTGCAAAAACGGCTTTCACTACTCGTTACGGTCTTTACGAGTATACCGTCATGTCCTTTGGTTTAACCAATGCCCCCGCCACATTCTCGCGCTTGATGAATTCGATCTTCATGGAGTACTTAGATAAATTTGTTGTAGTTTATCTTGATGACATTCTCATCTACTCGAAGAACGAAGAAGATCACGCAGAACATCTTAGGTTGGTATTGATGAAACTTAGAGAGCATCGCCTTTATGCCAAGTTCTCCAAGTGTGAATTTTGGCTACCAGAAGTGACCTACTTAAGCCACGTGATTTCTGCGAAAGGTGTTGCAGTCAATCCCGAGAGAGTTCAGGCCGTCCTTGACTGGACTCCACCTGAATCGGTTAAGCAAGTTAGGAGTTTTCTTGGCCTAGCAAGCTATTGCCGCCGCTTCGTCGAGAACTTTTCTAAAGTTGCAAAGCCTCTTACTGAACTCCTCAAGAAAGATAAGAAATTCCAATGGACCCCCAAGTGCGAGGAAAGCTTTCAAGAGCTAAAAAGAAGATTGACTTCTGCACCCGTACTTGCGCCTCCAGACACCAAAAGGGACTTCGAGATCTATTGTGATGCTTCACGGCAAGGGTTAGGATGCATACTTATGCAAGATCGACATGTGGTAGCTTATGCTTCACGCCAGTTGCGTCCACATGAAGAGAACTATCCTACCCATGATCTTGAACTCGCTGCCGTAGTTCATGCCCTGAAGACTTGGCGAGATTACCTCCTTGGTAATCGTTGTGAGATATATTCCGACCACCAAAGCCTCAAATACATATTCACCAAGCCAGATCTTAATCTCAGGCAGAGACGCTGGATTGAGTTGATAAAAGATTACGACTTAGGAATTTCTTACACCCCAGGCAAAGCCAATGTCATGGCTGATGCACTAAGTCGTAAGTCGTATTGTAACAACCTCATGTTACAACAGTATCAACCACTTCTTCATGAGGAATTTTGCAAACTCAATCTTGAGATAGTTCCTCGTGGATCTTTTTTCAACTTGGTGGCGAAACCAACCCTTGAGGATCAAATCATAGCCGCCCAGAAACAAGATAGTAGTATTCAAGAGATCAAGCAGAACATTGCTAGCGGAGTTGCTAAATGTTTCTCTACAAATGATCAAGGAACGATATTCTTTGAAAATCGTTTAGTAGTTCCTAAAAATAAAGACCTAAAGCAGCTGATCCTTAAGGAAGCTCATGACACTCCCCTCTCAATTCATCCCGGTAGCACAAAAATGTACCGAGATCTACGCCAGAGATTTTGGTGGAACCGGATGAAGAGAGACATTGCACAATTTGTTGCAGAATGTGATGTTTGTCATCGCATTAAGGCAGAACACCAAAGACCTGTTGGTACTCTTCAACCATTGTCTATTCCCGAGTGGAAATGGGACAAGGTCGGTATGGACTTCATCGCCGGCTTTCCAAAAACCCAGAAAGGAAAGGATGCCATCTTCGTTGTCATTGATCGACTTTCAAAAGTTGCTCACTTCCTTCCCGTTCGCGAGTCTATAACTGCTAGTCAGTTGGCGGACTTGTATGTTTTTAGAATTGTATCTCTTCACGGTGTTCCTTTGGTGATCAATTCTGATCGTGGTAGCCTTTTCACCTCTAGATTCTGGGAAAGTTTTCAAAATGCTATGGGAACTCATCTCTCCTTTAGTACAGCTTTCCACCCTCAGTCTAGCGGTCAAGTTGAAAGGGTTAATCAAATCTTGGAAGACATGCTCAGAGCTTGTGTTATCTCTTTCGGAAAGAATTGGGAGAAATCTCTTCCATTCGCCGAATTTTCTTATAACAATAGCTATCAATCTAGTCTGAACATGGCTCCCTTTGAATTCCTCTATGGCCGACGATGTCGAACACCCCTAAACTGGTCAGAAACCGGTGAAAGACAACTCTTTGGACCGGATATGATCAAGGAAGCAGAAGAGCAAGTTCGCATTGTTCGTGATCGTTTGAAAGCCGCTCAGTCTCGTCAAAAGAGCTACTATGATCGTCATCATAGAGAGGAGAGCTACAATATTGATGAGAAGGCTTACCTCCGGGTTACTCCTCTGAAGGGAACCCAAAGATTCGGTATCAAAGGCAAGTTGGCCCCACGTTACATCGGACCTTTCCGTATTCTCGCTAAACGTGGAGAAGTTGCCTACCAACTTGAACTACCTCCGCACCTTTCCCGAGTACATGATGTATTCCATGTGTCACAACTCAGGCGTTGCTTCAAGGACCCCATCCGCGAAGTCGACCATGAAACGCTTGATCTCCAAGATGACCTTTCTTATCGAGAGTACCCTGTTCGTATTCTTGATTCCGTAGAGCGTGTCACTCGTCGTCGGAAGATCAAGTTTCTCAAAGTTCAATGGTCACATCACTCCGAGAAAGAAGCTACGTGGGAAAGAGAGGACCGTCTCCGTGCAGAGTACCCCACCTTCCTTCCGACGACTTCTGAATCTCGGGACGAGATTCTTTTGAGTGGGGGCGAGGTGTCAGAACCCCAACTAGGGTAAGTGCTAGGTTTGTTTGATCCCTTTGCATCATGCAAAAATTCAAAAGAAATTCAAAAATGGGGAAGCAGAAAGCCCTGAGATTTTTTTAAAATGGCCAGATAAAAATCTTTTTCCAAAAATCATTTGAATGTTTGGAAAATTCCTATAAATGATGCTGATCATTTTAAAAGTGGTTTGGGTATTTTCCTACACTCAAGGAATTTTCTACAATTCAAACAGTGCCTTGGAAAATTAAAATAACCCTATTTGAATTGAAATTCAAAATATATTGAATTTCAAAAATTCCCAAATTCCATATGTGACTAGCTATTGGTCACCTAGTATTTATAAAAATATTTGGGCATTTCTATAAAATGCTATGGTATATTTTTTTTACCAGAGCAAAACAAATAACAAAAATAAAAAGAAAAGGAGGAAAACAGAAAAGAGGCCTACCTGGCAAAGAGGCCCGACTACCGAAGCGGCCCAGCCCAAGGGCAGGGTGGTCTTCTTCCCTGGGACAGGCAGGCAGGCCGCTGCGTGGCGACCATGCCGACGCCGCTAGCCACGTCCTGCTTGCCCCCTCGACCCCTATCTGCGCCGTGGAGGCCCTGGGCGTCTCCCCAGTCCTTTCCCCCTCCTCTGGCTCTCTCTCCACGCTCTCTCTCGCCCGTTCTCGCCGCAACCGAGCGCACCAAGTCGCCGTCGTTACGCGCCACCGCGGCACCGTGCCCCTACCGGCGAGCCACCGTGTCCAGGGAAGCCGCAGCTGAAGCCTTCGTCGAACCCCTCCGTTGATTCAAGCTCAAGCGGGCCACAGGCAACGCAAGCTTCGCCGAGAAGCTTCGGCCGCCGAGGAACTCCGGCGACGAATTCCGCCTCCTCCGCTGCATCTCTGTCCTCCCCGTCCTCTCCAACGTCACCGGGGTAAGCTCCTCGTTGATCTGCGCCATCGCACGCTCCTCCCCGTCCTCCGTAGCCCCGTTTCACCCAACCCGAGCCACGGCCGCCGAGCCTTTTGTCCTAGCCGTCGCCCTGGAGCTCGAGCTCGACCCCCTGCTACTCGGTCGTCTTCGGAAGCCTGCGAAGAGCACGCCCATACCACCCAAACCCCACCCCGTGCCCATTTTGGCAACTCCGGCGACACTCCTGCCATCTCTCCGGCGAGCCCTAGCCATTAGGGCTAATCACCAGCTTAACCACCCCTAAACCGACCCCAGTGCCACAGACAGGTGGGCCCCCTGGCCCTAACCCCTCTGTTTAGTTTAAACAGAGAGGGGATTAACCCCTGAGAGACTGACATGGGGGCCGCACCAGTCAGAACCCCCCTGATGTCAGCATTGCATCATGCTGATGCAATAAACAGTTTCCAGAAATTAAAAGAATTAAAGAAAACAGAGAAAATTCCAGAAATTGATTTAAACTTTGGAAATTCATGGAAAATTCATATCAACTCCAAATTAAGCAAATAATATATGAAAAATTATCAGAAAAATACAAGGATTATTAATATGGGCTCTGTTTTCATGTTTGACCATTTTAAAATGGGTGAACAATGCAAAACATCCATATGGCTTTATTTCAAATTCAAATTTGAAGCACATTTGCAAATGACTTTGCACTTGACTTCTTTTAAATGGAATTGTACCCACATTGTAACCAAGAACATCACAATTTCAATATTGATCATGTGTTTGAGCATTGCAAATAAATTCATACCTTGTTTGATTGTTTGCTCGATAGACGTGCAACCGGAACCGGAGGCCACCCCCTTCGTTGAAGACCCCGATATCGAACCTCGTCAGCAAGGCAAGCAAACCCCATTGATCATGTCTATAAAATCCTACTTCCCTCTCAGTCTCGCTTATGCATGTTTAGGAGATCACCGAGACACGTTCTTTCGCATAGTTGAACCCATTCCGATGCATGACCTATCATTTTTCCACCGTATTAAGCAAACCACAATCCTAGCAGATTTAGGAGTTGAATGATGATCATGTAGCCCCTGCAACTGTTACTGCTTTTGCTGCTTAGTGATACAATGAGGATGTTATGATTGTGAGTCGGGATGGAATGAACACAGTGGTGCTGATGTAAACGTGTTGGTGAATCCACCCTAAACAAAGGTGAACGATGAGAGGCTGTGTAGGAGTACACAGTGGGTTGTCTCGTTGAACACTGCCCTAGGCCCCGAGTTCCTGTTTGGTGATCCAAGACAAAGAGTATGACCACATGTAGGGTTTTATGGGAGCCCAGTTTGGCCTCTTTACGTACCCGATCCAGTCCAGGAGTCACACTAGATTCGGGCTTTCCATTTGATTTATGTATAGATATGTGGGTGGACCTGTGAGGCAGTGAAACCATCTGTCAAAGGTGGCGTCTCGGTCCCTTACATTATCTGAGTCCGTTTCGTGGAACCGGCCGGACTCTCGAGCGGTGACAAACTCAGGTAGTCGACTCCTGGATTAGAGAAGGTGATGTGAGGGTAGTGCCTTGGTTTCATCCACGTCCGACATCCGCTTGAAGGATGACAAGAACGAGGCGATAAGTGATGACACACGTGTGAAGATGTACACCCCTGCAGGGTTAATGAACTATTCGAATAGCCGTGTCTGCGGTTATGGACTACATGGAAACCTTTACTTGATCATAGACAACTTGAATGGATACTTATAAAACTCGCAAGATAAGTGTGAGTGCTATGGCGTGCTTTCTCGTGGGGAAGTCGAGGAAGGAATCATAGTGGTGTAATTGGTTGCAGATGTAGTGGACTCGTGTACGCTTCTTACCTCAAAGTCTGGTACTCGTAGTACAGTATTAGCCAAGTCAAAGCTGGCATTTCTGCATGTTGAACCCCACCTCCTTTACCTTGATACTTGAGCATGAGTAGTATAGTTCTGATGTAAGTCTTGTTGGGTACGACTTTGTACTCACGTTTTCTTATTCTATGTTTTAGATGTGAACCCGGACCCCAATGGAGTCACCTTCGTGAAGCTCGACGTTGACCTTGGTAGTATAGTCCCAGACTGCAGTCTGGTCCCTCGTGGAAGGGCATGTTTGTTGTACAAGGCTTCTCTAAGCCATTTGTTAAACTTGTCTGTACTCAGACCTAATTTGCTTCCGTTGTATGATGTAATGTTGATCACAGACATGTGATCTTTGTATGCTCTATGTGTATATCTATAAAGAGTACTTTGTAGAGTTATGTGATGATACCTGCTGTTCATACTAGGCATGTGTGCTGCGTGTATGTTTATAACATGCATGTCTTAGTATGGGTTTTCGAGACCTTAGTTGTGATCTGGCTGGCGGTCTTTTATACACCAAGTGGCCCTTAGATGTGCGCAGCTTGGGGCATCGCGATGCGATTGTTCGTGACTCTGTCACGTGCACACTTTGTGGTATGATCGAGCCCGCCCTAGACCCCGACTAAGTGATCGGGCTGGAGTAAGTATATTTAAGAGTTAGGATTCAATCGATAACATGGTTGAGGCGACTTGTCTATGAGTATGGGATTCACCACCCATAAGCATTTAGACTTGTGAGCGGACGATGAGGACCCATCTCAGTTGATCATCCGGCCTGAATGGGATGCCCCTCACGTTCGATGCTTACCGAGAACGTTCTGTGCTTGGCCTTGTCTGCTTAGACAAGTGGGTATGGTTCTCAGCTCTCCATGTGATTGCATCATGACTGGAATTACATACGCTAACCCCGGGTCCCGACAGAAAAGCTCTCCAATGAATTAGTGGGGGTGCATCAAACATGCTCGCTCATGAAGACCTAGAGCTCGTTTGAGGAGGCTCATCCTGGAATATACAAGCCAAGTTCTATAGTGTGAAGGTCCCCACATAGCTCTATGCATAAATGATCATCTCTATGGAGCACAAATATATAGAGGGAGTACTAGTGTGGATCTTTCAAAAGGAACAGTAGTGTTGCCCCTTTCTCTATTTTATTTCCTTTTTCTATTTTTTCTATTTTTTGTATTTTTTTTGGTGGCCTCAATGGCTCTTTCTAATTAACTCTCATTTGTCCTCTTTGGGAGGTGGAACTGTCAACTTTCAGTACTTACATTAGTCCGAAGAACTCATGCACTTATTATCGGTAACTCTCAATCTAATAAGGAGGTTCACAAACATACAAGTACCCCGAGGAGGATTGTATGGGGGTTTGGTTATCCTTGCGCATCCTCGACTCATGGTACGTGATTGTACTCTAATATCCGATCCCTCAAAAGATTAGTGATCTATCTAGTAGCTAGAGTTCTCAACTAGTTTTTGTAGGTTTTGAAAATAAACAAGGATTTCCCAAAATATGACACCTATCTAATAGGCTAGATCTCTTGACACCAAAAGTTCAAACATTACTCACAACAATACCTCAAAACTATTGCAAGTTACTACTACAATTGAATAGCAACCTCAATTACCTACTTCAAGACAAGACACAACTCAGTGCAACAACCAACTCTCTTAACAAGATAAACATGAAAACTAAAGAGAGTTCCAGAAACAAACTAAACTAAACTAAAGCTAAAGATCTTGAAAAAGATAAACATGAAAACTAAGAGCTAAACATGGCAGCAACTACGAAAATATAAAGAACACACAACAGAGAAAAGATAAGCATGAAAAATCCTATGATGTGTTCTAGATTGAAGTGGAGCGTGTTTCTATCCCACACAAAGTAAGTTGGGGTCTAACTTGTTATGAACAGCAAGAAAAGCTAAATAAAACAAAAATGAAACCTAAGAGTGAGACGCTCCAAGCATAGCACATAACGCATGAAGTGATAAAAATATAGTGAGACGAAGGATGAACTGATGATTGTCGATGGAGAAGGGGATGCCCCCGAGTCTCCTTGAATATTTATTGGGGATGCATGGGGGCAGCCCCAAGCTTGAGTGTTTGACACTCCCGGGTCTTCTTTCATCATCTTCCCTCGCACACTTGAAAACTCCCTTCATACATAACTCATCATAAACTGATTAGAGAGGTTAGTACCCTTAATAAAATAATTTTCCTCCACTGTAAACAAATATATTCTTGAAGAGCTACTGTTTCTCAAGATTGCCAAAAAGTTTTTGCAAAGAAAAAGCAAGCTTAAGGTTTGCAAAAGTGAAGAAAGGCAAAACGTGGCAGAATCTGTGAAAAACTGATCAAAAGGTAGTAAAACAATTTTTTGGGGGTACTTCTGCAACTCAAATAAAAAAACTCGGAACATATGAAAGTTTCAAAATTGTATAGAGCATGCTGTGTAAACAATTCAGCTAAAAAATATGAACCGGTGATTTGTTTTGATTTTTTCCGTCAAGCAGACATAATCTGTTTTCTGGACAACATGTCACAACTTTTGCTTCCCTTATCATAAGATGCTATAACTTGGTCCAAAGCTTGAAAATAAAGATACAATGATGTTGCTACAGCAGTAACAATCATCAAGACCACTAAAAACATAAGTAAAAACATCTTAGTTTTCCTCCCAACAAGCGCTTTCTTTTACGCCTTTAACCTAGGCATAAAGCAAAAGAAGAATCAAGTTTTATCAAGAGAGAGTGAATAGCTAGCCTGCGTAACGGACTCAAAAGGTAACTTGATTTTCTTTCTAGGGAAGTGTTCCATCCCCTTTTTGAGAGGGAATTGAAATTTTATATTCCCCTCTTTCATGTCAATAACAGCACCAACTGTGCGAAGAAAAGGATGTCCCAAAATAATTGGACATAAAGGTTCACTCTCTATGTCCATAATAGTAAAATCAACGGGAACATAATTGTCATTGACAATGATAAGAACATCGTCGATCTTCCCCAAAGGTTTCTTTACGGAAGAATCAATGAGACGAACACCAAAAGAACAAGGATCAAAAGGTTTAATTCAAACATATCATACATTCTTTTGGGCATAACTGAGGTACTAGCTCCAACATAACATAAAGCATAGCAAGAGAAGTTATTCAATTTAATTTTTATCATAGGATCCCAACCATCATCTAGCTTCCTAGGTATGGAGGCTTCTATTCTAAGCTTCTCCTCCCTATCTTTGATGAGAGCATTAGTGATATGCTCCATGAAGGCAAGATTTAGTGTGCTAGTGTGAGGGTCTCTAGACATTTTGTGCAACAAGCTAATAACTTTTGAAAGGGTACAACTATCAAAATCAATATCACTACTATCAAAGGTGGCAGTGGTGTCATCTAGGCTCACTTGTTTGAAACACTCTATGTTCATAGGAGTTTCTTCTTCTATGGTTGAGGTATTAGCATCACCATTAATAGGTCCAATGGGACTAGGAGTGTGTTGGGTGCTAATAGTTTGGGTGTCCTCAACAATTTTGATAGTAGCAACTTGTTGTGTGTAGGAAGGCTCTTAATTCTATCCTCTTCCATAGGGATAACTTCTAGTTTGGCTGCCATTTGATTTATCAAAGTAGATTGGGTATGGGACATATTTGAAACATAGGTTTCAATGGCTGTAAGTCTAGTTTGGAGATTAGAAATCTCACTGTTCAGGCTCTCAAGTTTCTTACTAATGTTTTGCAAAATGGAAGTGTGCTCACCTAATTGTATAGAGAAGACTTTGTTTTGTTCAAACTGGGTGTGCATATAATTCTTAGTAGCCTTCTCTATTCCTACCAGTTTCTGATAGCTAGGTAGGTCTCTTTCCTTGTAGGAGTTGTTGCCAGGATAAGTGTTGTTGCTCCCATAGTTGGATGGAAACGGTATAGGATTGCTAGCAAAATTACCCCTATAAGCATTGTTGTTGAAGTTGTTTCTAGCAATAAAGTTCACATCTACTTGTTCCTGAGCAACCAAAGAATTTAAAGGGACATCATGAGGATCGATAGAAGGTTGCTTGGTAAGTGGAGACATGATTAAGTCAACTTTTTCATTTAGGGAGGTAATCTCCTCGACAGAGTTTACCTTGCTACCTGTTGGAGTTCGTTTGGTGTGCCATTGGGAATAGTTGGTCATCATCTCATCTAGAAGTTTTGTGGAAGCACCAAGTGTAGTCGACATAAAGGTTCCTCCCGTTGTCGAATCTAACAGGTTCCACGAGGTAAAGTTCAAGCCTGCATACAAAGTCTAGATAACCATCCAAGTAGTCAAACCATGTGTAGGGCATTTCTTAACAAGAGATTTCATTTGTTCCCAAGCATGGGCAATGTGTTCATTATCCGATTGCTTAAAATTCATAATGTTGCTCCTCAATTGGATAATTTTAGCAAGTGGGTAATACTTGTGACGCCCTCGATTTACGATCATGTACAGTAATCATACACGCAGGGTACATGATCGAGATCAAGGTGCCACGGTGAGAATATCACAGCACAACACTAAACACAAAAGGATAAACCAAATATATTACAATGAACTGGGGTCACACAGACCCGAATACATAAGTCATACAATCATAATATCTGAGTACAGACATAGTTAGTCAAGTTTTTCCTTAAGAAGGCTAGCACAAATAACATCAGAGGTACAGATCGAAAAGGCGAGGCCTCCTGCCTGGGATGCATCGAATTACTCCTGGTCAACGGGAACTCAACGTCGTAGAGGGCTCCGGGGATCTTCTGCTCCTGGACTCCAACGTCGTATGCAGCGGCCGGTCAGGCAAAGCGAAAAAGGGAAATAAAGCAAATGGGTATAAAATGGAAAGGGGAGGCTATATATAGTGGTCTGCAAGATAGAAATCAGAATAAGGGTAAGAAGCTAGGCCTATCGAAGACTAGCATCTTCCGACGAGTCTTGCAGCATGAGGTAAGAATCAGCCAACAGTTTATATAAAGCATAAAGTAACAATGTAGCAGAAGTTGCTGCAGCATTGTATAATAATAAGTTGTAATCATAATTAATAATGCCTCCGAGTTCCCTCCCTCGACATCCCCGCAAGGGAGAAAACCCGGAACCAACAGTTTAATAGTAGTAGATTGTAGTAGTAGGATATGGCTTCAGCATAAAGCGTCCTGTTACCGTGGACACGGCTATCGATAGATTAATCTTCCCTGTAGGGGTGCACTAGTGTGACACTACACGCTCGGATCTCCAAGGTGGCATACAACTGGTTAGGGAGCACCCCACCGAGGCTATCCGACACAACGCAGTCCATCCTACGACTTATCAGAGAGGTCCCCGCCGGTCTACAGCCCTAAGTGCAAGGGGGTCATGGGCCTATCACCCCTCGCTCTCGGGGTCGTTGCGAGGAGGGTGAATTCCAATGCCGCAGCGCGATCCGTCCCTGCCGCAATGCTGAATTGGAAGTCTTTCAGAGCTTTCGAACGAGGCTACATTGCGGAGGCGCCCAAACACGTAATCCCACGTATAGGTAGTGCGTACAAGCCAAAAGGCTACTCAAGTCATCCGCCGAACCCGTTAAGCATTTTATTAATTTTCTGTCGAGACAACCGTTATCGTTGCCCCTTATTGAATGAGTCGCGGACAACGACAACAGTCAGGACCACCAGTAACGTCGGTGCCTGCCCTGTCGTCCCACCAACTCGTGCAGTTACCAACAAGGTGAACCGTCTCCTTACCTTGTCTCGCGTTTGCTCCGAAGAGCTCGACTTTCGTACAACAGGAAATCCTTCGGCCACGAACAGTACCAGCCCGCCGCACACCGGTGGAATACACCTGACCTGTCGTTCCGCTAAGATACCCTGCGCGGGAACCGTTGGGTCACCCGACTCCTTACCTGTAAGGACAACCGTGGTTCAGTACCCTAGGACGGCTATACAGAGTCAGCAACGAGTGGAGTACAAGGATTACTCCTCGATAGCTCACACTTGATGTGGCTCGGCAGAGCCGGGGTAGGGGCCTGAAGCGGTGTCTGCTCTGAACCGTACCTGTAGCAGTTGTAATGTAACATATCCGCATTCACTCCCAGAGTGAACACGACCCTCTATCTAACCCTATTGACTAACAATGCGCAGGGTTCACTGCTGAATATAATATTTTTAATAGGCAGCATAGGATAAAGGAAAGTACATCAAGGGTGACAATGACAGGCTATGCAATTGAATAGGATTGTAACATAGCAGCAGCAGCAATGCCTAGTGCAAGAAAGTACGGAAAGATAGGCAATATCTGGGGAAGAGAATGGCTCTACTTGCCTATAAGCTTGACGGTAGAGGTACGGTCGTCGATGAAGTAGTCGATCACAGGGGCATCAGCAGCGGACGTCGAGACTACCGGACAATAAGAGAGTGGGGAGAAACAATAAATACACAGCAATAATAGCAATACAAATACAATACATGGCAAACGTTAAGCTAGAGGTGAACTATCGCAGTACGATGCACGATGCACAGAGCGGGAATTCATCTGGGGATGAAGTACCGGCCCCGGGTGATTACCGGACAGGGTGTCCGGAGGGGGAAGGTATCATACCGGAGGTGTCATGGACATCCTACAAACGTATGGGGGGTGTATCCGTGTTAGTTGAGCTATTCTGAACAACTTTCGTGTTCGAAATAAATTCATCCGGATAGTTCTACGGTACCGACTAATTATCGGACAATGCTACCGGAGGGGGACGGTTCGATGTTCGGTATGTTAGAGGGGGTGGTAGACCAACGTATAGCGTATCCGTATTCGTTATATTTTTCTGATAAATTTTCATGTATAAAGTTTTTTCATCTGATACACTGTTTATTTTATATGATTTTCCAAAGTTTAAATCATTTAATAATCATTTTCTAAATTATTTTTATTATTTAAATCCTAACATTATCCACAAGAGGTTTGACCAGTCAATGCTGACAAGTGGGACCTATTGACCAGTGGGTCCCACATGTCAGCCACACATTTGATAAAATAGTTTAATTTAATTAAACAGTGGGTGGGGCCTAGATGTCATTGACACAGTCTATTATTGTTTTAATTAAATCCAGAGAGTTAATTAAGGGACTGGGCCCACATGTCATAGACCCTATTAATTAAACATTTTTTTCTTTTCTCTAATCAGTTAATTAGGGGGGGTTACCCCGTGCCCAACCCATACGGGCTCCCCGGCAGGAAGCCGTGGCACGGCGGGGACGCGGCGGCCGGACCGGCGCGGCGAGGCCGCGGCCAGGGGGCGGAGGCGACGGAGACCAGGAGAGGAGGGGCACGCGGGCAGGAAAGCCGAGCAGCGGCAGCACAACAATGAGCCTGTACGGGTGCTCAAGCTTCCGTCCATGGCGGCCTCGGGAGGCCACGGCTCTCCGGCGACCAAATCGATGGGGGAAGTAGGGAAACGGCAGAGGAGCTCACATAGGAGGCACACGATGGCCCGTTGGACGCTTAGGAGCCGTAGGTTGAGCGAATCGACCGAAGAGGAGAGGCGGGGCAGAGGTTGAAGACAGCGAAAATTCCCTCAATGCGGTGGCTCCCGGCGGCGATTCGCTGGTGGAGAGGAAGCAAGCGAGCACGGCGGAGCTCCAGGACATGGAGGGGCGGCCTGCGACGGACGTTGGCCACGCCGGCGACGAGGACGTGGCCACGGCGGGGGTGGCGTGCCCGTCCAGAGAAGAGAGGCGCGAGGGAGGGAGAGATGGGGAGGGCGCGGCTAGGGTTTCGCGCAGGGGTGCGGGGGCTTTAACCTCGCCGGAGGTGGCCTGGATGGCCTCCACGGCGTCCGTGGTCGCGCCCCGGCCAGGGGATGGGCGCCACGCCTCCCCTGTACGGTGGTAGGAGATGAGTGAGGGGGGAGGCGTGGTGGGCCGGGCCCAGTGGGGGGAAAAGAGAGGGGTGGGGTGGGCTGCGCCCAGTGCGTAGTTTAGGTTTTCTATTCCTTCCTTTTTTGTTCTTTCCTTTCTGTTTTTATTTGTTTTAGTTGATTTAACATTTTTTTAATACTTGTAACCTGCTCCAATATTATTGTTCTATTTTAGACTACTGCTACAAAAAGTTTGGAGCTTTTATAAAATCATTTAATATTTGTTTCGAATATGCAATTGATGAAAGGGGTTGTTTTAGCACTGGTTTGAATTGATTGCAATATTTAAATATTGCAATAAATATTCGATGTTGGTTTAACATGGACCACTGATTTTTAGGCATTTAATAAAATTGGTTCCACAATTTTTGGACAAAGTTTTATTTATCACTTTGTTTTTAATATCAACCAAAAGGGTTTTTGGAGTGATCAAATGCAGAGATGATCAAAGTGAGATTAGCAACAGTAATTATCATTATGCAAAAGTGATTACTGTTACTGAAACTGAGGGTGTTACAAATCTCCCCCACTACAAGAATTCTCGTCCCGAGAATTTAAGCGGTAGAGGGGAAAAGATCGGGGTATTCTTCACGAAGGCGATCATCGCGTTCCCAAGTGGCCTCCTCTTCAGAATGATTCGACCACTGAACCTTGAGGAACTTGACCGTCTTGTTGCGGGTTCGACGTTCATACTGATCAAGAATGCGGCTCGGATGCTCTTGATAAGTCAAGTCCTGTTGCAGCTCAATCATATCATGTTCCACTTATCGAATAGGGTCCTTGAAGCAGCGTCGGAGTTGCGACACGTGAAAGACATCGTGGACTTGGGAGAGGTTCGACGGCAATTCCAAATTGTATGCCACGGGTCCACTCCTGGAAAGGATACGGAACGGGCCAATGTAGCGAGGAGCTAACTTTCCTTTGATTCCGAAACGATGAGTGCCTCGCATCGGAGTGACACGGAGGTAAGCGTATTCACCAGGTTGATACTCCATCTCTCGGTGTTTGCGGTCATAGTTGCTCTTCTGGCGGGACTGAGCGGCCTTCAAATGTTCACGAATGATGTGAACTTGATCTTCAGCTCGCTGAACAATATCCGGACCAATGAGTGTACGTTCCCTAGTTTCTGACCAATTCAGAGGGGTTCGACACTTACGCCCATAGAGAACTTCGTAGGGTGCCATCTTCAGACTAGCGTGGTAGCTATTGTTATACGAGAACTCGACCAACGGGAGAGATTCCTCCCATTTCTTACCGAAGGAAATAACACAAGCTCGAAGCATGTCTTCAAGCACTTGATTGACTCATTCAACTTGGCCTTGTGACTAGGGGTGATAAGCGGTGCTGAGATGCAGAATAGTCCCCAAAGCTTCTTGGAAACTCCTCCAATATCTTGAGGTGAAAAGGCTGCCACGATCTGAACTGATCTCCAACGGAATACCTTGGAGTGACACAATTTGGGAGATATACAATTCTGCCAACTGAGTAGCAGTGATCTTCTCCTTGACTGGTATAAAGTGATCAACCTTGGATAACCAGTCGATGACGACAAAGATCGCATCGTTTCCCTTCTGTGATCTAGGAAAACCGGTGACGAAGTCCATCTGGACTTTGTCCCACTTCCATTCAGGAATTTCAAGTGGCTGTAGAGCTCCAGCGGGTTTTTTATGTTCACCCTTGACGCGACGACAAACGTCACATTCAGACACATATCGGGCAATGTCTTGCTTCATGTTAGGCCACCAGAACTGCGGACGAATGTCTTGGTACATCTTGGTGCTTCCAGGATGAATGGACAATGGGGTATCGTGAGACGCTTCCATGACCTTCGGGGTCATATCCAGGTTCTCATGCCTGCCCTTGCTGTGAGTAACCACTTAACGGTTCTGGTAGAACACCGTACCTTCGCTATTAATAGTAAAGGGTGAGGGTCTTCCATTTGCGATATCGCGCTAAATCTTGTGTATGAAATCATCATAAAACTGCATACCCTTGACGGATTTGACGAGATCCGGTTCGATAACCAGGTTATTTACATAACCTTGAGGAACAATCTTGAGGTTCAGCTTTTTAAGCTCTTCATACAGAGGTGGTTGTTCTAGTTGCACCTCAAGTTCACTACAGTAAGCTTTACGGCTCAGGGCATCAGCCATCACATTAGCTTTGCCAGGAGTGTAATGAATATCCATGTTAAAATCGGCTATTGTCTCGAGCCATCTTTGTTGGCGGAGATTCAGGTCGGGCTGAGTAAACAAGTACTTCAGGCTTTGGTGGTCGGTGTAGATCTCGCAACGATTACCAACGAGGTAATGTCGCCAGAGCTTCAATGCGTAAATTACTGCTGCCAATTCTAGATCATGCGTTGGGTACTTATCTTCGTGAGAACGCAACTGACGAGAGCCATAAGAAATCACGCGGCGCTCTTGCATTAGGACACAACCTAATCCTTGACAAGACGCATCGCAGTATATCACGAAGTCCTTCTTGGTATCAGGGGGAGCAAGCACTGGGGGAGAAGTGAGATTTCCCTTGAGAGCTTGAAAACTTTCTTGACATTTATCAGTCCACTCAAACTTGACGCCTTTGTGAAGCAGATTAGTCAGAGGCTTGGCAATCTTGGAGATGTTCTCGACGAAACGGCGGCAATAGCTAGCGAGTCCGAGGAAACTTCTGACTTGCTTGACGGTCTTGGGAGGAGTCCAGTCAAGAATAGCCTGGATTCGTTCTGGGGTGACGGCAACGCCGTTCTTGGAAATCACATGACCAAGGTAGGTTACTTCGGTAAGCCAGAACTCACACTTAGAATACTTAGCATAGAGTTTGTGTTCTCAAAGCTTTTCCAGTATAAGACGAAGGTGTTCAGCATGTTCTTGTTCGTTCTTGGAGTATACCAAGATATCATCCAGATATACCACGACGAACTTGTCGAGGTATTCCATGAATATATAGTTCATCAACCGAGAGAAAGTGGCTGGGGCATTGGTCAGGCCAAAGGACATGACGGTGTACCCGTATGAACCATAACGAGTAATGAAGGCGGTCTTCGGGATGTCCTCTTCGCGGACCCGGATCTGATGGTAACCCAATCTCAAGTCGAGTTTCGAGAACACAGTAGATCCAGCAAGTTGATCATATAGATCGTTGATCCGAGGGAGCGGATACTTGTTCTGTATTGTTGCCTGGTTGATAGGTCGGTAATCTTGGACCAAACGGTTCGTTTCATCGCTCTTTTTAACAAAGAGTGAAGGTGCTCCCCAAGAAGAGGAACTTGGACGGATGAAGCCTTTGTGGAGTGCCATGTCGATCTCCTTCTTCAGTTCAAGGAGGTGGTGAGGCGGCATCTTATAAGGGCGCTTAGCAATAGGGATGGTGCCAGGCTTCAAGTCGATGACGAATTCGACATCTCTGATCGGGGGTATTCCCGGCAGTTCTTCTGGGAAGACGTCGAGAAAATCGCGAACAACTGGAACATTCTCGATCCCTTCAAGAGGTGAGGTATTCAAAGCATTCAGAGCATATATCTGGCCTTCGGCATGCTGAGCTGTTCGGGCCGAGTACAGAATCTTTTTGCCAGAAGGGTGCGTGAGTTGAACTGTCTTAGTGGCACAGTGGATACGGGCATCATGTGCCGCCAACCAATCCATACCGAGTATGACATCAATGTTGGACGACTTCAGGACAATAAGAGGAGCAGGGAACAACAGTCCCACAATTGCAATGGTGGTACCGGGGCTCATCATGGTGGCACGGCTCTGAGATCCAACAGCATTTACCGCTAAAGGAGTGGCCAAGGGTTTCGTAGCTATACCATGCAACTGAGCAAACGATTGGGACATAAAGGAATGTGATGCCCCAGAATAAAAAAGAACAGAAGATGGCGTTGAATTGATGAGTAAAGTGCCCATCACTATTTTGGGGGACTCGTGAGCTTCTTCCATCTTGACATGAGTGACCTGAGCACAACTCATAGTACACTGTTTGGTGTTGCGGTTACTGGAATGACGGCTTCTACAACTTCTTTTTCTGCCAACAGGAGGACAAGGTGCGTGGTGACCTGGCTGTCCACACTGGCGACATAAGCCATCGTTCTGGGGAGGAGCCATAATATTGGGTTGTTCAGCCGGTACCGTTAGCTGTCTCGGAGGCGGAGGAAGACGAGGTGCAGCCTAAGACGGCCTTAGCGTTGGAGCAGGCCGGTGAAAAACATTGTGCGGGAGACAGACTCGAAGTTTCTGAACGGGCCGACCCGAAGATGGGCCAGCATCTCGAGCACGCTTGAGCGACTCATGGTGCTTAGTCAGAGCAGTTTCGACTTGGAAAGCCTTGCTGACAAGGGTCGCCAAGTCCGCACAATCATGAAGGACAAATGCGAGCTCTATATCAGGACGCAGTCCTTCTCGTAATTTCTCCTGTTTGCGAGCGTCGGTGGCGACGTCTCTCCCAGCATAGCAGGACAACTCAAGGAATTTCCTATGATATTCATCAACAGTTGTCTGGTCCTGACGGAGTTTGCGGAACTCCTCCTTCTTCTGGTCCATCAGACCTAGAGGAATGTGCCATGCTCGAAAGGATGACTGAAATTCTTGCCAAGTTGTTACAGTTCCATCTGGCAGCGCAAGCCTGTGGCTTTCCCACCATTAAGCAGCTGGACCCCTCAGATGATAGGTCGCATAGGTGACATAACTGTCAGGGGAAACAGCAGCTGACTCCATCTGAAAGAAGATATCACGAAGCCAATCATCAGCATCCATGGGATTTGCGGAGTCGCAAAAGGTGGACGGGTTGAGGCGCACGAACTCTTGCAGTGTGATTGGGGCATTATGGTTTGGAAGCTGGGCCATTACTCCGGCCATGAACTGACGGTTCAGATCAAACTGCTCACGGTTCAACTCAAACTGTTGCATCAGGGCGGAAAAATACGGTGGGGGTGGGGGATCGTCGGCCATCCTTCCTGAACATCAGGGGTTAGTTCAGACAAAGTATTTTCCAGGATGAGAAGTCATACATGATGTAGTACGAGCAATGAACGAGAAGTTCGGTAGATACATAATAGTAGTCATAAAGACATACAAATCTTTGCACATAATAGGTCAAAATCGGGCAGCGTAACGTCGTAGAAATTAAGGAAAAAAGAACTCAGTAGGCGGTGCGCAGACCGCGGTAAGGATTACACGATGCGACATAGATTCCACTATGTCAATCACGCCGCAAGAAAACTGTTGGCCACAGGAGTTAATGCCAGAGGACGCGCGGCCTGCCCAGAATGAGAATGGGATCCGCGGTCCGGGACCTGGGGTAGAACTCCTGCGACACGACTCAATCAATGGGGTAGCACCAGAACCCCAGATGGAATAACGTGATCCTAATGTCAGAGTTTGTAAAACTTACCAGCAAGGATAAGAGAGCAGAGTCCCAGAGCATTGGTAAGGAGAAAAGGATCCTAATACCATAGATATCACACGTAGTGACATCGATGTGGGCCCGTAAGCCAAATATTAAGTTAGCAAAATATTTTTTTCAAAGTCTAGACTCAACTTCGACCAGGTAGTGGTTGGGTGGCTTCCTACAGGCAGTCGGCTCTGATACCAACTTGTGACGCCCTCGATTTACGATCATGTACAGTAATCATACACGCAGGGTACTTGATCGAGATCAAGGTGCCACGGTGAGAATATCACAGCACAACACTAAACACAAAAGGATAAACCAAATATATTACAATGAAGTGGGGGTCACACGGACCCGAATACATAAGTCATACAATCATAATATCTGAGTACAGACATAGTTAGTCAAGTTTTGCCTTAAGAAGGCTAGCACAAATAACATCAGAGGTACAGATCGAAAAGGCGAGGCCTCCTGCCTGGGATGCATCGAATTACTCCTGGTCAACGGGAACTCGACGTCGTAGAGGGCTCCGGGGATCTTCTGCTTCTAGAATCCAACGTCGTCTGCAGCGGCCGATCAGGCAAAGCGAAAAAGGGAAATAAAGCAAAGGTGAGTATCTAGCATACCCGCGAGTCTGACGTCCTCTACTAAGCATTTATGCATTTGTATCAAATGGAAAGGGGAGGCTGTATATAGTGGTCTGCAAGATAGAAATCAGAATAAGGGTAAGAAGCTAGGCCTATCAAAGACTAGCATCTTCCGACGAGTTTTGCAGCATGAGGTAAGAATCAGCCAACAGTTTATATAAAGCATAAAGTAACAATGTAGCAGAAGTTGCTGCAGCATTGTATAATAATAAGTTGTAATCATAATTAATAATGCCTCCGTGTTCCCTCCCTCGACATCCCTGCGAGGGAGAAAACCCGGAACCAATAGTTTAATAGTAGTAGTTTGTAGTGGTAGGATATGGCTTCAGCATAAAGCGTCCTGTTACCATGGACAGGGCTATCGGTAGATTAATCTTCCATGCAGGGGTGCACTAGTGTGACACTACACGCTCGGATCTCCAGGGTGGCGTACACCTGGTTAGGGAGCACCCCACCGAGGCTATCCGACACAACGCAGTCCATCCTACGACTCATCAGAGAGGTCCCCGCCGGTCTACAGCCCTAAGTGCAAGGGGGTCATGGGCTTATCACCCCTCACTCTCCGGGTCGTTGCGAGGAGGGTGAATTCCAACGCCGCAGCGCGATCCGTCCCTGCCGCAATGCTGAACTGGACGTCTTTCAGAGCTTTCGAACGAGGCTACATTGCGGAGGCGCCCAAACGCGTAATCCCACGTATAGGTAGTGCGTACAAGCCAAAAGGCTACTCAAGTCATCCGCCGAACCCGTTAAGCATTTTATTAATTTTCTGTCGAGACAACCGTTATCGTTGCCCCTTATTGAATGAGTCGCGGACAACGACAACAGTCAGGACCACCAGTAATGTCGGTGCCTGCCTTGTCGTCCCACCAACTCGTGCGGTTACCAACAAGGTGAACCGTCTCCTTACCTTGTCTCGCGTTTGCTCCGAAGAACTTGACTTTCGTACAACAGGAAATCCTTCGGTCACGAACAGTACTAGGCCCGCCGCACACCGGTGGAATACACCTGACCTGTCGTTCCGCTAAGATACCCTGCGCGGGCACCGTTGGATCACCCGACTCCTTACCTGTAAGGACAACCGTGGTTCAGTACCCTAGGACGGCTATACAGAGTCAGCAATGAGTGGAGTACAAGGATTAGTCCTCGATAGCTCACACTTGATGTGGCTCGGCAAATCCGGGGTAGGGGCCTGAAGAGGTTTCTGCTCTGAACCGTACCTGTAGCAGTTGTAATGTAACGTATCTGCATTCACTCGCAGAGTGAACACGGCCCGCTATCTAACCCTATTGACTAACAATGCGTAGGGTTCACTGCTGAATATAATATATATAAATGGCAGCATAGGATAAAGGAAAGTACATCAAGGGTGACAATGACAGGCTATGCAATTGAATAGGATTGTAACGTAGCAGCAGCAGCAATGCCTAGTGCAAGAAAGTACGGAAAGATAGGCAATATCTGGGGAAGAGAATGGCTCTGCTTGCCTGTAAGCTCGACGGTAAAGGTACGGTCGTCGACGAAGTAGTCGATCACAGGGGCATCAGCAGCGGACGTCGAGACTACCGGACAATAAGAGAGTGGGGAGAAACAATAAATACACAGCAATAATAGCAATACAAATACAATACATGGCAAACGTTAAGCTAGAGGTGAACTATCGCAGTACGATGCACGATGCACAGAGCGGGAATTCATCTGGGGATGAAGTACCGGCCCCGGGTGATTACCGGACAGGGTGTCCGGAGGGGGAAGGTATCATACCGGAGGTGTCATGGACATCCTACAAACGTATGGGGGGGTGTATCCGTGTTAGTTGAGCTATTCTGAACAAGTTTCGTGTTCGAAATAAATTCATCCGGATAGTTCTACGGTATCGACTAATTATCGGACAGTGCTACCGGAGGGGTCGGTTCGATGTTCGGTATGTTAGAGGGGGGTGGTAGAACAACGGATAGCGTATCCGTATTCGATATTTTTCTGATCAATTTTCATGTATAAAGTTTTTTCATCTGATAAACGGTTTATTTTATATGATTTTACGAAGTTTTAATCATTTAATAATCATTTTCTAAATTATTTTTATTATTTAAATCCTAACATTATCCACAAGAGGTTTGACCAGTCAATGCTGACAAGTGGGACCTACTGACCAGTGGGTCCCACATGTCAGCCACACATTTGATAAAAAAGTTTAATTTAATTAAACTGTGGGTGGGGCCCAGATGTCATTGACACAGTCTGTTATTGTTTTAATTAAATCCAGAGAGTTAATTAAGGGACTGGGCCCACATGTCATAGACCCTATTAATTAAAAAAATTTATTTTATCTAATCAGTTAATTGGGGGGGGTTACCCCGTGCCCAACGCATACGGGCTCGCCGGAAGGAAGCCGTGGCACGGCGGGGGCGCGGCGGCCGGACCGGCGCGACGAGGCCGCGGCCAGGGGGCGGAGGCGACGGAGACCAGGAGAGGAGGGGCACGCGGGAAGGCAAGCCGAGCAGCGGCAGCACAACAACGAGCCTGCACGGGTGCTCAAGCTTCCGTCCATGGCGACCTCGGGCGGCCACGGCTCTCCGGCGACCAAATCGACGGGGGAAGTAGGGAAACGGCAGAGGAGCTCACATAGGAGGCACACGATGGCCCGTTGGACGCTTAGGAGCCGTAGCTTGAGCGAATCGACCGGAGAGGAGAGGAAGGGCAGAGGTTGAAGACACCGAAAATTCCCTCAATGCGGTGGCTCCCGGCAGCGATTCGCTGGTGGAGAGGAAGCAAGCGACCACGGCGGAGCTCCAGGACATGGAGGGGCGGCCTGCGACGGACGTTGGCCACACCGGCGAAGAGGACGTGGCCACGGCTGGGGTGGCGTGCCCGTCCAGAGAAGAGAGGCGCGAGGTAGGGAGAGATGGGGAGGGCGCGGCTAGGGTTTTGCGCAGGGGTGCGGGGGCTTTAACCTCGCCGGAGGTGGCCTGGATGGCCTCCACTGCGTCCGTGGTCGCGCCCCGGCCAGGGGATGGGCGCCACGCCTCCCCTGTACGGAGGTAGGAGATGATTGAGGGGGGAGGCGTGGTGGGCCGGGCCCAGTGGGGGGGAAAGATAGGGGTGGGGTGGGCTGCGCCCAGTGCGTAGTTTAGGTTTTCTATTTCTTCCTTTTTTTTGTTCTTTCTTTTATGTTTTTTTAGTTGATTTAACATTTTTGTAATACTTCTAACCTGCTCCAATATTATTTTTCCATTTTAGACTACTGCTACAAAAGGTTTGGAGCTTTTATAAAATCATTTAATATTTGTTTCGAATATGCAATTGATGAAAGGGGTTGTTTTAGCACTGGTTTGAATTGATTGCAATATTTAAATATTGCAATAAATATTCGATGTTGGTTTAACATGGACCACTGATTTTTAGGCATTTAATAAAATTGGTTCCACAATTTTTGGACTAAGTTTTATTTATCACTTTGTTTTTAATATCAACCAAAAGGGTTTTTGGAGTGATCAAATGCAGAGATGATCAAAGTGAGATTAGCAACAGTAATTATCATTATGCAAAAGTGATTACTGTTACTGACACTGAGGGTGTTACAAATCTCCCCCACTACAAGAATTCTCGTCCCGAGAATTTAAGCGGTAGAGGGGAAAAGATCGGGGTATTCTTCACGAAGGCGATCTTCGCGTTCCCAAGTGGCCTCCTCTTCAGAATGATTCGACCACTGAACCTTGAGGAACTTGACCGTCTTGTTGCGGGTTCGACGTTCAGACTGATCAAGAATGCGGCTCGGATGCTCTTGATAAGTCAAGTCCTGTTGCAGCTCAATCATATCATGTTCCACTTATCGAATAGGGTCCTTGAAGCAGCGTCGGAGTTGCGACACGTGAAAGACATCGCGGACTTGGGAGAGGTTCGACGGCAATTCCAATTGGTATGCCACGGGTCCACTCCTGGAAAGGATACGGAACGGGCCAATGTAGCGAGGAGCTAATTGCCTTTGATTCCGAAATGATGAGTGCCTCGCATCGGAGTGACACGGAGGTAAGCGTATTCACCAGGTTGATACTCCATCTCTCGGTGTTTGCGGTCATAGTTGCTCTTCTGGCGGGACTGAGCGGCCTTCAAATGTTCACGAATGATGTGAACTTGATCTTCAGCTCGCTGAACAATATCCGGACCAATGAGTGTACATTCCCCAGTTTCTGACCAATTCAGAGGGGTTCGACACTTACGCCCATAGAGAACTTCGTAGGGTGCCATCTTCAGACTAGCGTGGTAGCTATTGTTATACGAGAACTCGACCAACGGGAGAGATTCCTCCCATTTCTTACCGAAGGAAATAACACAAGCTCGAAGCATGTCTTCAAGCACTTGATTGACTCATTCAACTTGGCCTTGTGACTGGGGGTGATAAGCGGTGCTGAGATGCAGAATAGTCCCCAAAGCTTCTTGGAAACTCCTCCAATATCTTGAGGTGAAAACTCCTCCAATATCTTGGTTCCACAATTTTTGGACAAAGTTTTATTTATCACTTTGTTTTCAATATCAACCAAAAGGGTTTTTGGAGTGATCAAATGCAGAGATGATCAAAGTGCGATTAGTAACGGTAATTATCATTATCCAAAAGTGATTACTGTTACAGACACTGAGGGTGTTACAATACTTCCCAATAAAAGCATATTTGCACTTATCCCAAGAATCTATGCTATTCCTAGGCAAAGATTGAAACAGAATTTTAGCTTCTCCCCTCAACGAGGAAGGAAAAAGCTTAAGCTTAAGAACATCATCTTCTACTTCTTTATACTTTTGCATATCACATAGCTCAACAAAATTATTCAAGTGTAAAGCAGCAGCATCTCCAGCACCAGAGAATTGATCTCTCATAACAAGGTTTAGCAAGGCAGGTTTAATTTCATCAGAGGTAGCTGAAGTGGCAGGTGTGGTAATAGGAGTGTAGATAAAATCATTTTTGTTGTGACTAGTGAAGTCACACAACTTGGTGTTTTCAGTGGAACCCATAGCAGCAGCAAGTGTGGCAGATTTTTTTGTGATTTTTGATATAGGACACTAAGATAAAAACTGAAAGGTAAACTAACAAGAAGAAAAAGCAAAGGTACAAGATAGTGTGCAACTCCCCTATCTTGGCACTCGAAGTCCCCCGCTACGGTGCCAAAAAAATTCTTGATGGCGTGGAAGTGATAATGGCTTCTCGCCCTTCGTTGGTTACCCCAAGTGGAAGGTGAGATATAGGATAGCGGCAAATTTCCCTTGGCCAAGATACCAAGGTTTAGAGTGTCGACCAGTAGGACTCTGATAGTGATAAGTAGGTGGTGAAGCGAGCAACGCGCCGTTTGAGATATTTCTCTCTTAACCTGAACTAGCACATGACACAAATAACTTTTCTCCCAACGAAGTTCAAAGAGGTGTCAATCTCTTTGGCCTTGTTGTTTACAAAGGATCAAACACAAGGGATAATGATAATGGTGATAGCAGCTAGAAAGTAAAAGCAAAAAATAAATTGAGCGTGTAAACAGTGATGAGAATATGGACCGGGGTCCCGTGATGTTCACTAGTGATGTCTCTCTCCCAAAAGATGATAAAACTGCTATGCGAGGTAAACAAATCACAGCTGGGCAATTGACAGGATTAAAAATGCACCGCAATGCTAACTATGCTACAAAGAAAGGATGAGGCTCAACGCATGGGAGGTACGCCAAAATAAGTAGACCAAAATCAAACTCCATCTACTACTAATCATCCACCTTGAGATATCTATCCAGAACATCTCTCTCGTATTAAGTTGCGAGCCCCACCCAAAGTTTAAACCCAAAGCAACAGGCAACTGCATTAAAAAGCACTTTGCGTACAGTAAACAATCCTTGCAACCGCGGTTACAAGAACCGTTGTTTTACCCCTTGTGGCAACATCACATCCCCTAGACTCATGTTTCTGTCACTCAAGCTAGTCATCAGGGTCATGAACCCACAATCGAGCATAACGTTCCCTCTTGGAGTCACTACCTACTACCTAGCCAAAGCAATAAACAGCAACGGAGAACATGCAAGAATTACTCAAGAACATAAATATAAAAGATAAGAACCAAATATATTACTCAATCACAAACTTAACATAGTCTCATAATCCATCAGATCCCAGCAAACTCAGCATATCAACAACAGAAAATTACATATGTGCCTCGATCATGTAGGGCAGCTCACGTGGTCTAATCCATGAAGAACAAAGAGGGGAGGAGAACATCGCATAGCTAGTGATCACGGACCCATGGTCCAAGGTAGACTACTCACAGATCATCTAGGAAGCGTCCATGGTGAAGGAGAGGATCCCGGAGGTCAATCCTCCCTCCGGTAGGGTGCCGGGAAGAGGTCTGCTGGCGCTGGCAGAGGCATTCATATAGAGTCATCACGTATCCTTTGTTCTTCATGTTCATATGACTTATCCTTCATTGCCATGCAACATCCATCGTTCTTCATGTTCATATGACTTATCCTTCATT
Source organism: Bromus sterilis (assembly GCA_950022295.1). Taxonomy (NCBI): domain Eukaryota; kingdom Viridiplantae; phylum Streptophyta; class Magnoliopsida; order Poales; family Poaceae; genus Bromus; species Bromus sterilis. The sequence continues at coordinate 285,833,189 of OX465597.1, forward strand.
GTCATATTGCCTACTACTACACTGGCAGAGGCATTCATATAGAGTCATTACTTTTTTATTCAGAGTTGTAAGTAAATAAAAGTGTGTTGGTGTTCTTATAGAGTGTTGCCCCTATAGTGAGGAAAGGAATAAAAGATCCTAAAGTGGACGAAATAAAAAAAAGAATAAAGAGCCATGGAGGCAACCCAAAATAAAAAAATACAAAAAAGGTGAAAAAAAAGAATAAAAAGAGAGAGAGGGGGCAGCACTACTATCCTTTATTCCACACTTGTGCTTCAAAGTAGCACCCGTACTTCATAGTGAGTTTTCATATCATTCATACATAACTATGTGGGATCTATACACTATAGAACTTGGCTTGCATATTCCAAGGATGAGCCTCCTCAAAAGATCTCTAGATCTTCATGAGAAAGCAAGTTGGATGCACTCCCACTAGTTCCATTGGAGGGCTTTCATACACTTATAGCTCTTTGTGCATTAGCATGTTGCATGGCAATCCCTACTCCTCACACCATATCTATCATTTGGCTTTCTCGCCTATGATTATCCTTATTGGTGTGAGCCTTTCTCACTTTTTGACTTACTATCCCCATCATTATTCTATTTTGCCATCCTAAGTGCCAACGTATCTTGCTCGCGCTCATCCATTGCATGAGTGCTCAAATTCGAAAGGGAGAGGATCTAATTGACTTGTACCTGACTAGTGGTCTGGGGACGAGTCATAATAAGATTCCAAAGGGACCATGTGTGAAATTTAGTAGATTGAGTTCTCAACAACTATTTGGTATTTTTATGCTCTAAACCTTCCCCACTCTTGGCACGTTCGACTGAGACATTCGATTCACGGACAACAAGAGCTCAATTGTTTATATGTTCTTCATTGCTTGCTTAATATCAACTATAGATTATTGCTTTATATAACTTTGTCTTTGGCTTATGTATCTTCATTACATTAGATTGATTGCCTTTACTCCTAAGTATCATGTCACATCAAAAATTATATTTTTATCATTTACCTACTCGAGGACGAGCAGGAATTAAGTTTGGGGATGCTGATACGTCTCAAACGTATCTATAATTTTTTCTCGTTCCATGCCCTTTTTCTGTCATTGCTACATCTTTTTTCCATGCTTTTGAATCATTTATTGGACTAACCTACTAATATAGAGTCCAATGCCAGTTTCTGTCTGTTTTGTCTTTGCCTCGCAGAAGAAGTCCAAAAATGAAGTTGCTCAGAAAATTCCCAAAAAATATTTGCATCGGAAGAGTCCTCCAGCTGGAGGATGGAGTCAGGAGGTGGCCCCAGGCCCCCAGGCGCCCTCCTGGCGCGGCCAGGGTGGACCCGCATGGGGTGGCCGCCTGGGTGACCTAGGCACCGCCTCAGACTCCCCCTTGGCCTATAAATTCACCCATGACGCAAAAACCCGGGATATTGAACTCCTTTTTCCAGAAGCGCTCCCGATCTCCGCCGCCATCGAAACCTAGCTTCGGGGGTCACCAGGATCCTTCTCCATCACCCTGCCGGAGAGGGCCTTGCCCCCAAGGCCATCTTTGTCAACTCTTCTTCACCCCAATGCAACAGCTCAAAACTAGCAAATCCAAAAAAATTGCATTTTTATTTTTCCCATTGGGGATGGAAATTTGCACATTTATTCTTTGCCATAATCCATGTGACAGGAAAATGACCAAACATTTTTCCTGATCATGTAAAAGGATTTTCCAATTTCCCTTTCATTTCTTTCTTTTGCTCCTTTGCCATTTTCTCCAAGCCACCCGGTTGATCCCCTCATTAACTCCTGAGAAATGCATATGTACCTACACAAGCGATACATGTCATATCTACACCATTCAGTGAAAAACATATTGTTTTGAGATCTGTGCAGTCATGCACCATGGATTGCATAAAGTCATACTAGTATTTTTGTGCACACGAATAGAATATTCGGGTATGGTTCGTGTTGATGTGATGATTTTTCTAAATTAACAATGTGCACCAAAGAAAATTGCATATGTGCAACACATATCTCAATGCATGGATGAATGGTGTGGATATGACATGTATCGCTTGTGTTGGTACAAAATCCGCACTCTTAACTCCTCTGCAAATATATCATGTTTTGCCATGATTTAACCCCTGCCCAAATCCCAATATTTTAGCCCTTCTAGAAAATGGGGTTGTAGTTCAAATTTCATTTGAAATAATTTAAATGCCTTTTGAAGTACTTAAACATATTTGACCCAAATCCTTTTCTAAAAATCATATAGTTGTTGAGTATTCATAATCATATTTTCATATGATTTTTGGAATTCATTTACTATTTCCTTTTAGCCTTTTCTATGGTGTCTTTTTTCTTTTAAAAATAATATAATGCAGAGAAGCTTTGCTAGCCATTGGGCCTCCACCTTTTTCACCAGCCCATCTTCTCAACCCAAGGCAGGGTTCCCTCCTTTTTATTTTTGGATTAGATTCAAACCTTGTTGAATTGAACCAATTCTGCCCCCTTTTTTGCATTGTGTGTATCATGTGCATCGTTGCTCCAAATAAATCATGTCATACATGATTTTGCGGTAGGAAAATATGAGGAATAAGATGGTGTTGTTCATTTGTCCATTTGAGATATAATTATTTGGTGATGTTGCGCTTTGCACAAATACCCCTCATATGTTGCACATGCGCAATCCTCTTTCTTTTCCTCGGTGTCTTGTTCCGATGCACCGTAGTTCTTACGTTGACCGTAGCTTGCCGGTAGCGTGGTCTCGCTCTTTATTTCATTTCTTGTAATAGATTGCATTAGGTGCATCATATTGCCATGTTTTGCATATATTAAATTTAAGGAACCCCATCTCGAGGTCTATCTTCGTGAGTGGGCAATTCTTGTTCATGCCATGTTCTACATTCCTTGCTCTTTCCATGATCATGCATCATAATAATTATAACATAAGGATCCTTCGGATCCATAATTCACCTACATAATGCATATGAAGGTTGTCGGTAGCATTGCACCCTTGCTTCCCGATGCTTCATTTAAACTTGCTCATTCTTATGTTCATGCCATTTTATTAAAATGACATGCATCATACTTGAGTGTGCTTGTTTATTCATTGCTTGATCGTGCTTGTTCCGTAGTAATAGAAGCATGTTCGTTAATTGCTTTCCAGTGTTTACTTCTTGTGTGCTCCCGCGGATACTCTCGGAGATGATGCGAGTTTGCGGTCGACTACACCTTCGGTTTCGTCTTCTCATCAGGTAAGGGGGAGCATATATCATGCTTATAACTTTCATCTCACTTGCGCCTTAGTGTAGGATAGAATGATTGCCTGATCCTACCACTTCATATTCATGCCTCTCAAATAAACCCAAACAGCCATGTCCCCCACATCCCAGCAAACCTTGTTCGGCTATGTTACTTTTGCTCGCTGCTCAGCCACTGCTTAGTATGCATGCTAGGATGTTATCAATTGTTACCTCCTGTTACTCCTTGGATTGGGCTATCACACTATTATATTTATTGTGGATGATGTGATTATTATAATGTTGACTATATTCGACGAAGGGTGGATGGTCTAGGCTATCCCTCCCCGACGTTTTGTTCCATTCGAGACACCTAGGATCCGAGTTCCGGGTATTGGTTCTAAGACTGAGCGTGCCTAACTGTGTGTGGGATTTTATGGGGTCCCCTTTTCTTACCTACCTAGATACAAACATTTCTACTGGTGACCCAAGTTGATTTACCATTTGAAACCGTGGGTGTGTCTGTCGGGTCGCTCCTAGCAGACTTTCTTTAAACCAACCAGGAACAGTCGGGACATGGTTTCCCGGTTGCTCCACCCTTGGCCGGCGAGGGCCTGGGACCTCACGTGAGGTGTCCCGGTAACCCAAACCCTGTTGAGTTGGAAGAGGACGATCCGAGATCGTGCCCGGCTTTTGGATTGGGTGTCGACTCCCCGGGGGCCATCCAAATTTGTTCGTTGTTAGCTAGAGGGACCTGTCGTTTCGGATCTCTCGGAACTAAATCATAAAATGGTTGCCTGTGATGGGTAGAAACTGAGAGAGATGGGCGTGCGTGCGGAGCCTTGTAATGGGCAGTTGGTACACCCCTGCAGGGTTAAATCTTTTCTAGAAGCCATGTCCACGGTTATGGACGACTTGAGACCTACTCCTTGTTCATAGACAACAACAACTGAGGTAATCTTAATAACCTTATCAATTTGTGTGTGCCTTGACTTCTTCTTCTTCGTCGGGATGTGAAGGGGAGGACAAGGATAGGATAGGTGTTATGTTTGCGTAAGTAGCTGATAGCAAGACTTGTTGGAGGCGATTCCTCATGGAATGCTTGTTGGGTCTCGCAGCAGAAAACAATAATTTTTCTAACTAGCGTCGCCCTTAACCCAAGATCTATCTAGCTGTAATGTCATAACGGAAAGACTTCCGGAATGTACGGTTCAATCGGTTACTTCCGGAATAGCGGGACCTGGATGCCCATAATGACCCCTGTCCATTCCGGAAGTAACCGATTGAACCGTACACGCTGTATACCATTCCCTTTGTCATGCGATACTAGATTAGTGCAAGATTCGATCAACTGCATCCAATGCATTAGTTCTATCTTGTTACCGACAAATCTTATTCACTCGTTCCGTGATATTCATCCTTGTGACCTAGTCACACGCTGCGCAGCTTTATGGATGCAATCTCACCGAGTTGGCCATGAAGTATCTTTCCATTATATGGATTGACAAATCCCGCTCTTGAATCAACACTCCTCAACATATCCCATCGGATAGCCCAAGATACACCTTTATGGTCACCATGTTTCAATCTGACGGTTAATGCACTCAAAGCATCCTCAGAAGATAGCAATTATGCGTGATCTCACGGCCAAAGGAACAGGCTACTACGTTTTGTAATTACAACACTGAACTTTTACGATTTGATCATGTTGCAATGCTTGCATTGGGTAATGTTCATCACGTCATTCATTCAATGAGGTGACCTTACCGTCAATTGACTTGATTGTCCATGATCGTGAAACCACAATCATCAGTTGACGATAAACCAGTCATCATGAGAGGCTGACTAGGAACTCTGGTTGTTTCTATACCACACATGTATCATTGTTTCACTGATACAGTTCCAACACAGTATGAGACTGGTCATGAACTTATTTAGATATATTGTAATATTCATATATTATTTGCCTCTAGAGCATATATCCAACAGTCTCCCACTTGCACTAGATAGCAAATAATCTAGCTGCATATTTTCTCGATCATAATCATCTTATCGTATATGTGTTTATTGATCATGCTTGCTCATGGAAGAGGTTTCGTCAACGATCTGTGCCCGTTCAGATTCGTATGTTCCTTTGCAACAGGTATTGGTCAACTTGCTTGATATACCCTTCATTATCTAATAATGCTTGAATTATAAGTTTGGCGGGAGAGTGAGACTTCTTATTTTACAGTATTCTCTAATGACAAAATGGTTTTAGTCCCTAGGACACCCATAGTCATGTATACTGAAAAATACACTCAGCCAGAAGTCTAAACTTCTTACGCTAAACTTTATTCAACCTTCTACTTCCTTAAGTAGATATTTATATTTTGTAGAGTTTTGGTTCGTGAAATTATAGCTCACATTTCCTTTCTATTCCTTTTGGTGATATCTCTAATTCATATAGACCCATAATAAGGCTCGCAATCGTAATCCAGTATTACATTCAAGTATATTATCTTTTCTATCATTTAGAGTATTGTCCTCAGTTTCTCTTCAGATACTGAATGCTTGGACTTTGCTCAGGTTCTGTGTTTTGCCAACCAAGCACATCGGAACCTGTTCTTCTTCTAAGAACCTTTGAGTCATTCTGTTATTGGATTCACAACTTCCGTTTTATGGTAGAATCATATGTCAAAGGTCATATAGGATCACATGTCTTGAGACAAAGTGCATCCATATTCTTCCATTAAAACATTATTTTGTAATATTAAGGTTTTACATCCTTTATATAATTCCTAGCCACAAGAACCTTTTCTTGTTTAGGATATCATTCCAATCCTTTTGATGTTCATTACACGTGTCCTAATCTATCCTTATAGATTTTAGTGTGTGACACATCTGTATTTTGTACATATAAGATTCTCGTAATCCTTTCATCTTATTAGCCTTAATCTCCATGTATATCAACGTATATATATGAGATTGTTTGCACATATATCATCGTATATATATGAAATTGACATTGTGCTCCCACTCAAATATATCTGACATATATATCTGTAAGTAAGCTTTTATTATGTCAGACATAATAATATTGCTCCCAAAGCTCCCACTCAGAAAATGCTCTCTGCATTCCAAGATTTCAGGAAGTCTCCAAAGCTCCCACTCAGTTTCATGAAATTGCAGTCCATCTCAATATTTTGATTACTTCAAAATCACTTGATCAAATCAAGGTTGAGAGTTTCTGCCTTGAGGTACTATGGTCCATCTTATCGAAACATTCTTTCGTTATGCCAATTGCTACTTCTCTTCAAATTCCAAATTTGAATGTGATGCAATTTTCTTCAGGCTATGGTCCCAGTATAGTGTTTGTGAATGAAATACCCATATTGATTTAGCATTACTACGCTTCCGTAGTCAATCATTATTGAATTTAGCCATAACATCTTTTATGTGCCAAATCATGCCTTTATGTGTTGCATCATTCTTAATAACTTCCTGGTTATTCAAAATGTGAAATAACTACTTTATTTCATAGGATGTGAGCCATCCCATATGCAACTCAATATGATTTCATTCTCCTCGTTTCCTAGGTAACCATCAATCCTTCGTAATTTATGAGCAGTGTCCCTTTTGTTTCACTTAAGAAGACTCATGATTATTGTTCTGTACAGAACGTATTCATGACAATCTTCTTATTTTTAAACTAAGGCTTTAACTTATATACCATGATCATCATCAATAGCATATTTCCTCTTTTCATGGAGTCATTGCAGCGGAACATTTTCCGTTGCGTTACTCTGTTATCTGGAGGCAGGGTCAATCACCCTGGTCAAAGAATTCACTTTTCTCCCATTGGTTTATTCCTTGGGAACCATCTTCTCATTCACCAATTCAAGCAATACAAGTTTTGCTATTTGGGAAGGTGTGTTTTACAATTGCTCACGACTCTAATACAAAGAAAGTTATATCATATAAAACTTCTAGAAACTTTCTAACACCATCATCATATGGAGTCATCAGCTTCATTAAATTCAGAATGGTTTCCTTATTTCATGAAGTGGGTGTTTCAACTTAATAAATTATAACAACTTTGTTCATTCAAAATAGCATTAGCGTAAAGGGAATGTATTTAGACCATACTAAATTTTAGTATGACTACGAATGGTTCAGGTGCTTGAGCACTTTAAACTTCCATCGTAATTTGTGGCATTATTTCCACAAGTCTCCCATTTATGTCAACTATAATACTCATCACTTTGATCACATCATGGTGATTTGTATTCTTATATCCAACTTCACTGTGATTCCGTAATCTCAGATTTATGATCTTAATTGAATGCCTTGTTCAATTAATCATGCGAAGCATCTTTAATGATTATTCATGCGATTGGTTAATACATCATTTATGTACAATGTTTGGCGCAAGTTCTACTTTGCTAGAACTCCGTCATTAGTCATCTTGGTTGATAATAAATTCATGAGTTAATAGATCGAGTATCTAATGACTTCATCATTTATGAATTCATCTCATGCATTTAGTATAGTTATGACTTTTGACCTTATTGTTATTCATAATAAATTAATCATTAAACATTGAATATCACTTGACAATTATGGTGTTTTATAAATGCTTCTATCATATTATAAACTCAATTGCGATCATAGTATAAGCACACTTTATTCATCAAACTGGAACAACTGACTTGTCTCAAAACATGAATAACTTTGTCTCGCGAGATGCAAGACATACCACTAAGTGTTCATATTCGATTGATTACAAAAGATTTATCTAATACTCTAAGTATAATCCTATGATAGATGTCTTGGTGAAATCTTGGTGTCCATCAACTGTCTTGGTTGCCATCAATCCTGGATCGCACCTCTTCCCGTCCATGCAACGGCAGGCCCTGTTTTCATAAAACAGAACAAGTATCAAATACTTATTAAACTGCAAATGTTGTATAAGGGAACAAACATTTATAACGATTATATCAAATATATACCTTCTCCATCAACAATTTCTCCTTCAATGGGTGCAACCTTTGCATCAAGAAGATTAGTCATGAAATCCTGGAGATGCATGTTATCTCCTCTCCCGACATAGCCATGGACATAATCTTGATAACTCGGTGGAAGTGAATGTAGCACCGTGTTTATCGCAAACTCCTCTGTGGTAGATTCATTTGTTGTCCAATAGTCAAAGTCTTCCACAAGGCTCAGATACATCCTATGCATCTTGTCTAGGTGGGCTCCCAGCAGGTGTGCTCTTCCATCTTTGTAGAAATAAACTGTTTTTCTAACTCAAATCTGGCCACTCTGAACTGACGTATAAACAATGACTTTAGCGTGTCTATCATGTCATAAGCACTAGTTTCCCTAAATAGATTGCTCAACTCATTTGACATGGAGTGTTCCATAACATTTTTCACCACAAAGTATTTCTGTCGACGAACATAGTAATCCATCATTTCTTGTTCATCTCCATTGTTATCCGGAGGATCTCCCACATGGCTTTCTATTATGAACAAGATGTTTACTCTCTTGAGTGAAGTCCTAAGGCGTAGATACCAATCAACGAAGTTTGACCCATTTACTTTAAGTCTATCACCACCCATGAAAGAAAGCAATTCACGATGTTCATTTGGATTCATTTTCTACAAAATATTTGCAAGGAAAAAATTAAGACTAGTTCATAACAATGAGTTCATAATAATCATATTATAGATGAGCTCACACTAAAACAATCATCCCTAAGAAGTTTTAGTGATTACATGATCCAGATTCACTATCCGTCCTCGAATATCACAACGGCCGACGGATTAGTTTCAAAGGTAGACAACTAGTTTGTGCGATCACATCCTATATGTGACTCGTGCTCGATCTTTCGATCTCTAGTATTCCGAGGCCATATCTACATATGCTAGGCTCTCCAAATTGACCTTAGTGTTATATGCTGCTTAGCAAGGCCATATCGACATATGCTAGGCTTGCCAGGCCCAACCTCATGCGAACTCTAATGTATGTATGACACCCGATCGGCATGGCCTGCCTATCATAAAGAGAACCTTCCAGGTGGTGCACACTTCGGTAGAATACTTATGTTTGGTATTTTATAAGGGATCATCTTATTTAATGCTACCGTCGTGTATCCTATACTAGCAAGTTTTAAGATGTATGATCATGGTGGCACTAAGTCTACAGTGTCTCCATTTAAGTTTGTTTCATCATGATGAACGTTTACTACTTTCTAGTAATACATAGCAAAGCTATCACTACATCAAGATTAAGCAAACAACAATAGCCCCCTTTGCAATATAAAGTTAGACGCCTCTATATTTGTATATTGCATGTTTTACGTGGCTGCTAGGGCTTTTCATAGATCAACCGTTTCTATGAACATTGAACCACAACGCTGATTATAGATTGTCTCTATTACACCCCGTACGGGGCCCTCCGTTGCAAATGCCATATCCGCTAAAGTAAGAGAGACAGACACCCCCAGAGCCACTTTATACGGTACAAGCCGTATGTCAAGCGTGGAACCAGTCTCGCATAAGCGTACGAGTAAGGTCGGTCGGGGGCCGCTTCATCAAACCATGCCACAGATATAACAAGTACACGTGAGAGGGTAATAATCGTAGAATCAACGCCCACATCCCTGATGTGTTCTAACCGTACAGCAATATGAAGCATAGATCTAGCTCTGATACCACTGTTGGGTCTCGCAGCAGAAAACAATAATTTTTCTAACTAGAGTCGCCCTTAACCCAAGATCTATCTAGCTGTAATGCCGTAACGGAAAGATTTGCGGAAACATACCTCGAGGTGTAGTCCGTTGCGCGGGAAACGTTCCCGCAAACGTGGTTGATGAAGCCGTAAACCTTTCACAGCCCCCTGGCTGTGTTAGAACCCTGTTGGGTGGTAGTTCCGCACGTGCAGCACCTCGTGGTACTCGCACACGTACGGACTCAATGACGACCTCCGTTCTCCGATCCAGCAGAGGTGGCGGAAGTAGACCTCCCGGAACCGGAGTTTCGGCAGCACGACGGCGTCCGCGTAGCAGAGAAGCCCCAATCCTAGCACAGGTTCCAGACAAGGGGACCCCGGCTTGAGAGAGACGAGAGAGGGGAGAAGACCGGTGAAAACCGATCTCAATTCGGAGTAATATTGAATTCTCTGCGAATTTTTCTGTGTTCAAGAAGTGCACCCCTGCCCGTCTTTATATAGGCAGACGGAACGAGTCAACCTCCTTCCCTTGGCAATGTGGGACTAATCCCTTGCGAAGGGGGAGGGTACGGCTAGGAGGAGGGGGGAAGTGGGGCGCTACCCACATGGGCCCCAAGGCCCATGGCGCCCCCCCCCCCTTTTTCTTTTCCTTTTCCCTTTTTTCCTCCTTCCCCTAATGGGCTTCTTTCACAAATAAGGCCCATTGCACTTTTTAATCTGAAATAAATTATTATTAATTATTAAGTCGCTTAATTAATAAATAATACATATTATTTCATCTCCCGATGATCCAGAACTCCTTCCAGCTCACTCCGAACGTCCTTCGGACCAGCACGGAACTTTTCCGGTGCGTCTTTCTCTCTTCTCCGGTAACTCCGATAGTTCCGAGAAGGTCTCCGATATTCATCGAGCCCTTAAGTGTGTTACCCTACGGTCCGAGAACACTCCAGTCATGACCGAGACAAATCCTACGGCCAATGATCAATAGCGGGACCTGGATGCCCATAATGACCCATGTGCATTCCGGAAGTAGCTGATTGAACCATACACGTTGTATACCATTCCCTTTGTCATGCGATACTAGATTAGTCCAAGATTCGATCAACTGCATCCAATGCATTAGTTCTATCTTGTTACCGACAAATCTTATTCACTCGTTCCGTGATATTCATCCTTGTGACCTAGTCACACGCTGCGCAGCTTTATGGATGCAATCTCACCGAGTTGGCCATGAAGTATCTTTCCATTATATGGATTGACAAATCCCGCTCTTGAATCAACACTCCTCAACATATCCCATCGGATAGCCCTAGATACACCTTTATGGTCACCATGTTTCAGTGTGACGGTTAATGCACTCAAAGCATCCTCAGAAGATAGCAATTATGCGTGATCTCACGGTCAAAGGAACAGGCTACTACGTTCTGTAATTACAACACTGAACTTTTACGATTTGATCATGTTGCAATGCTTGCATTGGGTAATGTTCATCATGTCATTCATTCAATGAGGTGACCTTACCGTCAATTGACTTGATTGTCCATGATCGTGAAACCACAATCATCAGTTGACAATAAACCAGTCATCATGAGAGGCTGACTAGGAACTCTGGTTGTTTCTATACCACACATGTATCATTGTTTCACTGATACAATTCCAGCACAGTATGAAACTGGTCATGAACTTATCTAGATATATTGGAATAATCATATATTATTTGCCTCTAGAGCGTATATCCAACAATGCTTGGTTCTCATCTTACTCTAAAATAGACCGTTAGCCACTCATATATTGCTAGTGCGACTGCAACCTCATCACTACCCCCATCTTACCCATGAGAAGTTAGTTACAAGACTTTTAATATAGCTCACCTCTTTCGTTTCTCCTTTACGCACGTTATGCAACAGTCTTGGACTTCAAAGGAGCTCGACGACCCTTCTTCTGGACGCCTTCACGAAGACTCGACGACGACTAGTTAGGTGGACCCCGGCGGAGAGCCTGGACCCGTGTGGTTACGGGAATGGTGTGCTTTACCTTTTCCACTAGGCATTTGATTGTAGTATGTACTCAGACATGTATCTTCCGCTGATGTAATGTATTTAAGGCAGTTGTGTGCAGATTGTATGAGATGTTGTATTCTTGTAGCTGTAATGTTGTGACATCAGGTTGGAAATCCGGGGCATATGGCTTCGTCATATGTCGTGGTGGGACCGATATGTGCTTCGTCCCCAGATCTGGATGGAAACATCTAGATCTGGAACAGTACCGCATATCGGGCCTTACAACTTGGTATCAGATCCTTACCGACCGTAGGATCCCTTTACTGGCCGAAGTGGATTCTAGAAAAAAAAAATTTGTAGTTACTAAGTTAGTTATCGGAGAGTAGGTTTCTTTTTACTCCTTATCCCCTCCCTGTGGTAAGGAAGTGCGACGTAATGATTTTCTCCTTCAACTTATCTTCTTCAAAACCAATATAGGTTCTCGTTTAGGAGATTTCAATCGTTCCAATACTTTATCAGCAGCGGGTTGGTCGGCGTACTTCGAACTGGGAGAGCATGGCTCATGGGACTACATCGACAAATGTGTGGCCCGCGTGAAACAGTTGAACCGGGTTGCCTGGTTATTATCCAACTAATGGATTCTGAACCTCACGTGATGCGGAGCATCCTACCGACATCACCATGGATACATCTCCTACACACGGACCCATGACGAGAGCACAAGCACGTGCCATAGAAGCAAAGGTGCATTCACTCCTTGTTGAGATTCAATGCCATACGCATGAGAATTGGATGCTACCTCAAAACAGTGTGCTTTGTTCCATTAGGTAGAACGGCGAGAGGCAACCAAAGGAGAAGAAGATTCGAATCCAGACAGCTTTCGGACGTCCGACAACTTTCGGACTTCCGACAGCTCGAACGTCTGAAACTCGTCGGACGTCCGACATGCCACGGTCAGGAGCCCCTCCATCGGAGCGGACGTGCGACAGACGTCGGACTTCCGACAGTTCGGACGTCCGAAACTCGTCGGATTTCCGACATCTACTACTCCAGGCCACCAGGTCATCTACATGACTCCGCCGATGCATCCACTTCCGGAAATCCGAAACTCAATGGACGTCCGACTTCCCGAAAGTTCGAACGTCCGACGTCCCGAAAGTTTGGAAGTCCGATACCTGCCTGCGCGCCCATGTATCCCCTTCTCCTCTGACGAGGGGGTGACGCCACGACTCCTACGGATGATCCTACCTGGTGTCCATGAAGACAGAAGGCCCATGAAGATACATCCTCGGCCTGTTAATTGGCACCGACGTAGGAGTCTACGACTCACAAGGAAGGTGCAAAGACCTGCCGTACGGAGCAAGCTAGGGTTAGGAAATCTTACCTGTAAACGTAGATGAACTCCCCGAGACCTAGCCCAGTATATAAGGGCTAGGAGGGGCGACACAAGAGACATCTAATATCACCTGTAACCCTAGCCTTGAGCGCTCCAGCCTTAGCATCCACTGTAATCGCATCTCCCCCATCAATAATATCGACCAGGAGCGAGCCTTCCTGTTTGCCGACGAGCTATCGTCCAACCTGTGCCTCTCATGACTAACCTAGGGTCCCTGACCATGGGATTTCCCGGGGTTGATCCCCGTCAATTGGCACCGTCTGTGGAAACTACACAGGTTGGGATCACGATCTCGGCGGTCCCGTCCTCAGCAAGCTACAACTCAAGGGCAAGAACCAGATCTAGCCCACTCGAAGGATTCAAGATCACGGCGGACATCTCTGCCACCCCATCAAGACCACTCGAGCTACAGTTGTGCCAGGACCGATACTACAGTAACGTCCAAGTGCAGCGTCAGCGCCGAAGGAATCGACGACTCAGAAGAACGGCGAGGGGCCTCTACGAAGGAATTCCACTCGACGAGCCGCGACGCGCAGCGGAGGACTCGCAAATCTTTCGACAACCCACCACAGCCCGGGCACCCGCCGCACGTCAAGACGATGACTACGAGATCGAAACCAGCGATCAGAAGAACCATTGCCAAGGAAGAAGGAATCGACGACCCAAAAGACGCGCATGGGAGATCTACGGCGAGGCTCCAATAAATGAGCCACGACACGCAGCCGCGCAACCGACGACCGCCCGACGACACGCCGTCACACGAGCACCTGCCGTCAGCCAGGACAGCGACTCGGAGACACCGGTGGGCGAGTACTATGACCCAGATCGAAGGCCGAATGAATTCGCCAACCTCATCAAGAACCAAGACATGAATCGAGGAATCGACAATGACCCCCGCTTCCACGAGCACCCGGAGGATCACGAGCAAATCTTCAGGATCTCGAGAAGGAAGAGGCATGCCGGATCTAGCAAACTTACGGCTAGAGAACAGCGGGCAGGACCCTGCACGATCCACAGCTTCGAGGATGACTGGGGACGCGTCAGGTCAGGTCACACTTTGAGGGACTGCCGCCTGTTCAACGAGCTAGCCGACGACCTCAAGAAGGAGAAGCAGAAAGAAGACGGGCGCAACCGACGACCCGAACAAGCGCCGCCCTCAAGCCCGGAAGGACGTCACAGCCCGCTGCAAGAACAGGTGCTCATGATCCAAGAAGGAAGGGTACCGCAAGCACGAAGTGAAGCCTACACTCTGCAAGCCAGAGCAGTCGAGAGCATAAACATAGTCGAAGTCTACCAGCTACATGATACGGAGACCAGCATCACGTTCTCACAGGACGACCATCCACCCGCAGTCCCAAGACCGGGGCACGCGCCCCTGGTGCTCGACGCACAAATCAGAGGTTACGACATGGATAGGATCTTCATGGACGGAGGCAGCAGCATGAACATCATCTTCGCTAGCACCCTGCAAAAGATGTTGATCCCACGATCAGTATGGACAAAATCGAGCACCGAGTTACACGGGATAGTCCCAGGAGAAGCAGCCACATCCCTCGGAGTCATCGAACTCGAAGTTGTCTTCGGCAACCGGCGCAACTTCGCAAAGCACGTCCTCGAGTTCGAGGTACTCGACTGGCAATCGCAGTACCACGCCATATTGGGACGGCCAGCATTCGCGAAGTTCATGGAGGTCCCACACTACGCCTACCTCAAGCTCAAGATGCCAGGATCAGCCGGAGTCCTCACGATCAACGGAAGCTTCATCAAGTCAGATCAATGCGATCGTGACTTCCACCGAATCTCCGACACATTCGGAGCCGAGCAAGAACTAAGAGAAATAGCCATGGTGACGGACAGGAGTACCCTCCCATTGGTGAACCGAAGCGAATCCAAGGAGTATGGACGCGACTTCAGCATCGACAGCGACATAGTCACTCACCAAGTGCACCCGACGGACCCGGACAAAACAGTCCGCGTGTACGCCCACCTACCAGAGGAGCAGGCGACGGCTCTCGTCGCTTTCCTTCGAGACGAGTGGGAAATATTCGCCTGGTGCCCAGCCGACTTGCCTGGGATACCACGCGAATTCGCGGAACACACCCTACGCATCAAGCAAAACACAAAGCCGGTGAAGCAAGCGCTGAGACGATTCTCGGAGCCCAAGCGCAGAGCAATCGGGGAGGAAGCCAACCGGTTACTCGACGCCCAGTTCATCCGAGAAACGAAGAAAGCCACCTGGATAGCCAACCCAGTGCTGGTGCCCAAGAAAGACACGACCGTGCTACGCATATGTGTCGACTACGGACCAGTCAACAAGCATTTCCCGAAGGACCACTTCCCCCTGCCTAGAATCGATCAGATAATCGACTCGACAGCAGGGTGCGATCTACTTTCCTTTCTTGACGCTTACTCAGGATACAACCAGATCAGGATGAAGGAAGAAGACGAAGAGCACACATCGTTCATCACCCCCTATGGAGTATTCTGCTACACGACCATGCCCTTCGGACTCAAAAACGCAGGCGCCACTTATGAGCAAATGATGCAGGCCTGCCTGAAGGAGCAAATCGGAAGAAACGTGCAAGTCTATGTGGACGACATCATCATCAAGACCTACGAAGCAGCCACACTACTCGACGACCTGCACGAAACCTTCGCGGCGCTCAACAAATACAGAATCAAGCTCAACCCAAAGAAGTGCGCATTCGGCGTACCGGAGGGGAAGCTGCTTGGCTATATGGTCTCCACCCGAGGAATCGAGGCAACACCTGAGAAAGTCCAAGCCATCACCCGAATGCAAGAACCAACCGACGTCAAAGGAGTACAACAGCTCACTGGAAAGCTCGCAGCCCTAAGACGCTTCATCAGCAGGATGGGAGAACGCACGCTGCCTTTCTATCAGCTGCTGAGGAAAGGAGAGAAATTCGAGTGGACGGAGGAAGCCCGACAAGCATTCGCGGACCTAAAGAAAACACTTTCGACCCCACCAATCCTGGCGGTACCCAAGGAAGGAGAGAAGCTATACCTCTACGTGGCAGCACGTAACAGTGTAGTAAGCACATCGCTCGTTGTCGAACGCGCAGAAGAAGGAAAGGTCCAGAGCATACAGAGACCAATCTACTACCTAAGCATGCTCCTAACCAAATCCCAGTAGTGGTACCCACACTACCAGAAGCTACTACTGGCCATCGTCATGACCTCGAGAAAGGTGTCCCACTACTTCGACGAGCACCCTATCACAATCGTAAGCAGCGCACCACTCGCTGATATACTCAACAACCCTGGAGCGACTGGACGAGTCGCCGAGTGGAACATTGAGCTCAGCCCATGGGACCTGCAGTTCAAGCACCCAACAACCATCAAAGCCCAAGTACTCCCAGATTTCCTGGTCGAGTGGACGGAGGTTCAGACACCAGGCCCCCCAGACCTATCAAGTTCATGGTCAATGTTCTTCGATGGGTCCAAGAGACAACAACGAGCTGGGGCAGGAGTTGTGCTCATCTCCCCTAAAGGAACCAAGCTGAAATATGTCCTCCAGATCAACTTTAGTCACGCCTCCAACAACGAAGCAGAATACGAGGCACTCCTCCATGGCATGCGCATGGCCAAAACATGCGGAGCCACTCGCCTCATAATTTACGGGGACTCCAATCTCGTCGTCCAACAGACGATGAGAAACTGCAATGCAATTGCCGACAACATGGCGGCCTACCAGGAGCTCTACAACGCACTCGAAGGAAATTTCGACGGATGCGAGCTCCACTACATCACCAGGGACAACAACACAGAAGCTGACGAACTCGGGAACATCGGTTCGACCCGAGGACCAATACCACCCGGCGTTTTTCTCGAAATCATCAGCCGAAGATCCATCAAGGTACAGGCAGCAGCACCTGAAGTGTCGTGGACGGCGAGGACACAACAGACCTGGCGCAGGTGGCAGCAGCAACCCCATCAGAAGGCACAAGCACCAGCACATCCCCGACAGAGCTCGAAGGACCTGTCTGGGCAAAACCATTCCTCCGATTTCTAATCGAAGGTACGCTACCGCAAGACGTCGCCAAAGCACGACACATCAGCCGACGATCCAAGGCATTCACGGTGATCAACAAACAACTATACAAGCGCAGCATCAACCAGATACTCCGAAGGTGCATCGATGAAGAAGACGGCAAAGCCTTACTGCTCGAAATCAACGAAGGCACCTGCGGACATCATGCGAGAAGCAGAGTACTCGTGTCCAAAGCATTTCGAGCTGGGTTCTATTGGCCCACAGCCATGAAAAACACAGAGGAAATCGTGCGACGTTGCGTCGCCTGCCAGAAATTCGCCAACAGGCCACACGCTCCCGCCTCAGAACTCAAGACCATACCTTTATCCTGGCTGTTCGCCACCTGGGGACTCGACATGGTGGGACCACTCAAGAAATCATCAAAGGGCGAAAGGACACACCTACTCGTCGCAGTCGACAAGTTCATTAAATGGATCGAAGCAGTGCCCATCACTAGCTCCACAGCCCTCACGGCTGTCAACTTCATCAAATCGATCATCTTCGGTTCGAAGTGCCACACAACATCATCACGGACAACGGCACGAACTTCACAGCCGCAGAATTCCAGAACTTCTGCGAAGAACTGGGCATCAAAATCAATTATGCGTCAGTCGCGCACCCGCAGTCCAACGGCCAGGTAGAAAAAGCAAACGGCCTTGTGTGCAGGGGAATCAAGAAACGGCTCCTCGCACCACTCGAGAAAGCCGCCGGCAACTGGGTAGAAGAACTCCCCGCGGTCCTATGGAGCCTACGAACCACACCAAATACCGCGACCCAATACACACCCTTCTTCATGGTGTACGGGGCAGAGGCAGTCCTACCACACGACCTCAAGTTCGGAGCACCTCGGGTCACCGGGTACGAAGAAGAAGAAGTAGAAGAAGCACTGCAAGACAACAAAGATACGGCAGACGAAGCAAGAGATACAGCCCTGGCAAAATCAGAAGGATACCAGGACAAGCTACGCACCTACCAAAGCAGTCGCTTGCGCACTAGAACGTTCAACAAAGGTGACCTAGTCCTTCGGCTGATACAAGAGAAGGTCCATAAACTTTCCCCCCAATGGGAAGGACCATTCATAGTTTCAGAAGACATCGGAGGTGGCGCCTACAGGTTGAAGAACCCGAAGACAGACGAGGATGTGGGCAACCCATGGAACGTAGCAAACTTGCGACTGTTCTATCCATAGTCCCCATCGGTCAAGACATGACTGGTAACTCATGTAGCTGCTCGACCGCAATAAAGAAAATATTTCCCAAATACTGCCATCTCAAAGCACTCGGGGGCGTAAGAATAAAATCCCCCCGAGAGACGCTATCGTCTGCGCGATCTTAACCAAAAAGCACTCGGGGGCTTAAGAATAAAATCCCCCCGAGAGACGCTATCGCCCAAGCGATCTTAACCAAAAACCACTCGGGGGCTTATGAATAAAATCCCCCCGAGAGACGCTATCGCCTGAGCGATCTTAACCAAAAAGCACTCGGGGGCTTAAGAATAAAATCCCCCCGAGAGACACTATCTCCCAAGCGATCTTAACCAAAAAGCACTCGGGGGCTTAAGAATAAAATCCCCCCGAGAGACGCTATCACCCAAGCGATCTTAACCAAAAAGCACTCGGGGGCTTAAGAATAAAATCCCCCCGAGAGACGTTATCGCCTACGCGATCCTAAAGCACTCGGGGGCTTAAGAATAAAATCCCCCCGAGAGACGCTATCGCCTACGCTATCCTAAGCACTCGGGGGCTTAAAATATCAAATCCCCCCGAGAGACCTATCGCCTACGCGATCCTAACCAAAGCACTCGGGGGCTTAAGCATAAAATTCCCCCGAGAGACGCTATCGCCACTTACGCGATCTTCATCAAAGCACTCGGGGCCTCGAGTCCAACCTCCCCCCAAGAGACGACCATCGTCGCTCAAAAAACACTCGGGGGCTCGAGCACAAAAACTCCCCCCCCCCCCGAAAGACGCTATCGTCACTCACACGACCTCTACATCCAAGCACTCGGGAGCTCAAGCATCACCTCCTCAATACCTCTCGCGCAGTCTGAAGCTTAAAAAACCCTAGCAAAAAACACCTAGCCAGCCCCACCTGCCGAGAGCAAGGCTCAAAAAACATGGCCACAATCAGATGGAGCAGCAAGTACTCTGAAGAAACTCTGAATGGAGCACAAGACACAGACTCCTCCTAGTATTCATCTGATCGCCAACGATCACCTAAAGACTCGGGGGCTACTCCCATCGGGAGCGCTGACGCGCAACCGATAAAAGGACAGAAATTAACAAAAGAACGACAAGGGAAGCAAATCTAAAGCCTACGTTTGACTCTACAACTCAAACATAGCCTCGGGGGCTACTCAGATCTTTTTCCCGATGAAGAAAAAACATCTTACTCCCATCGGGAGAGTACATCATAAGAGTCCCGGGTGCTCCCTCACCTAAAGGTCAGCAATGTGCTCGAGTGACCACTCGCACTCACGAAGAGTCTCAGGTGCTCCCTTAATCTGACGCAAAGACAAACATGCATTCTCCAAGATCATACGGTGCTAAGAGTCTCAGGTACTCCCTCACCTCAAGAACCGAAATGACATTCGAGTAACTACTCGCAAAAAAAACCCCGTCTGAGCACTCGAAACAAGCTCCACGGGTGCATGAGTGAACAGCTCGCTTGATGTTTTGTTCCAAGCGGGTGCAATGCTATAAGGCTCCGCGCCTCAAAAACACACATTCCTGGAACACGATACACCGTGCCCAGATGCCACGCAAGATTAGCGTGTAGGTAAGACCCCTCTGCGAAGTACGGCCGGGCTGGGACTTGCCGAAGAGCGATTTCACTCCCAACCTTTTCCATGCGCTGCGCATGATAGAAAAAGCCGGGCGGACGCGCCTTAGGCTATGCACATTACTGGCGGCAAATGAACACCGTAAGACCTGAAGCGGACGGCCTTTTGCTTGACACTAGTGTTCCAAGCTCACATCGAGGGACGTGGGTTTGATTGGGCTACTATGGTATTTGCCCTAGTGCAGTTCACCAAGGCTCGACCAGTCGACTCCTTGGGCCCTTTCAGCTTAGCATCCCTCGAAACAGGTTTTGTCATGGCCACCAGACTGCCAGCGACCCGCGGATGTACCGTGCATACTAATAACCGACAAATGAATGTACTCGAGTCCCTGCGCGACTCTTTGAGTCCCCCAGACACTCGGGGGTTACTGACGAGGGGGTGACCCGACGACTCCTACGGATGAGCCTACCTGGTGTCCATGAAGACAGAAGGCCCATGGAGATACATCCTCGGCCTGTTAATTGGCACCGACGTAGGAGTCTATGACTCACAAGGAAGGTGCGAAGACCTGCCGTACGGAGCAAGATAGGGTTAGGAAAGCTTACATGTAAACATAGATGAACTCCCCGAGACCTAGCCTAGTATATAAGGGCTAGGAGGGGCGACACAAGAGACATCTAATATCCCCTGTAACCCTAGCCTTGAGCGCTCCAGCCTTGGCATCCACTGTAATCGCATCTCCCCCATCAATAATATCGAGCAGGAGCGAGCCTTCCTGTTTGCCGATGAGCTATCGTCCAACCTGTGCCTCTCATGACTAACCCAGGGTCCCTGACCATGGGATTTGTCGGGGTTGATCCCCGTCATCCCCCCTAGCCTATATATAATTGTCTCCTATCTCAGTTCTAGGGTTAGCTAAGAAATTACCAAAGACTTTAGGGCTTAGCTCCTTCTTCCCCCTAGGGAATTAGATCTCCTTGCGATCCTCTCAAGCCTATCTCCTACCTCCTCTCCCCACTCATAGAAGGAGAGGAACCCAATCCTATTCACAGAAGGAGAGGGAGACTATCAAGCTTACCTCTTGTGGTGTGTGGATCTTGTGATGTGTGGTATTTGGGAGTGGATTTGAGTGTTTATGTGTTTGGATCTTGTTCCCCCTTTGTCTCTTGTGTTGAATGTGTTTGTGATCCCCTTTGTTCTTGTTGTTGTTGTGGATCCCCACCTCCAAATTGTGAAGATTGGGCCAAACCCTAGGCTTTCCCTACATCATTTGGTATCATGAGCAAGGTTGACACAATTTGGAGTCCCTCCCCCTCACTTTTCTAGCCAATTTTTGTTTGTTCTTGTCCAATTTCGAAAATTCCCCACCAAAAATAGACATACCCAAGATCTTGCAACTTGTTGGTTCTTGTGAAATTTTGTTGGTTTTGATCCATGGATGTGGTGTTTTACTAGTGGATCTCACCTCTTTTGTGTTGCTTTAGCCGCCCCACCAACAATTTTCCCCAAATTTTTTCTTTCTTTCCTCCAATTTGTTTTTGGGAACCCCAAGGACTCCACCTCCATCAACAACGAAGATCCAATCGACCTCCACACCGGACGCAAGGCCGGTACCACCGTTCTTCGCAAGGGTAAGGTGACGTGCGGTATAATTTCCATCATAACCACCCTCTCCTTGCAACTTACCATTGATAACCCATCTCCCTTTTGTGAACACCTTCCTCGTCCTAGTGAGACTAGCTCTCCGAGTATTGCCGGCTCTCACAACTTGTGCACCTTAGTAGTCGTACAATTGATACTCCGTGCATTACTCTTCAAGTCATAGCAAAATTCATAACGCTTCAAGTTTCGTGGTAAAAAGTGAGTGTCTTTAAAAAAAAGAGCGAAAGAGCAAAAGATATCAAAAGCTTTTAAGCAAATAGTGCGCAAATAGTGAAGCATCCACCAAAAGCACGTTTAGAATTCATCTATTCCTATAGGTTGGTGCACTTGTGCGAATCAAGCCGTTGGGCAATCGAGCTAGTGTCTCTCTTTGTACGTGTGCAACGCAAGCATTAGTCTTCGTTAGGCTCACTTATCTTGCTCATTTTCTAGGTTGCATGAGTCCCAATATCTTTGCGCGTGCGTTTTCTTTTGCTATTTTTCTCTTTTCATATACTTGTATTACATTGCTTATTTTGGACCACTACCAATTTTATTAACACCTTGTTCCACTTGTCGCATTTCTTTGGCCACTAATTCCTACCAAGCTCCACGATAAGCCATTTGTAGGTGTGCGTGTGGGGAACGAGACTCAAACAAAGACATTCTTTTCATTTCAAGAAGCTATACATTACTTGCCTCATTACATCTTCGAGAAGGTATCCTTGTTATTGCTCTCTCTATTTTACTCTCACATCTACCCGCTTGTTGTCATGGCTAGGCAAGACTCCCCTACCTCACCGGTGAATGGTACACTTTGCGATACAAGCCATATGGTTACTCAAGAAGGTCACCTACAATTCCAACATGAGATGCGGGACGCGCACGAAAAATTGAGCAACTGCATCGCCACAATTGCGATAAACCTCCACCAAGGCCAAGATCTTATGTCAGAAAAAATGGAAGAGCTCTCCGAGCGCAATGAAGCAAAAATGGAGGAATTCCAACAACAAATGATCGCTCGTGACAAATCCAATATGGCCGAGCTCAAGGCCATGCTCTCTTCTCGACATCATCATTCTTCATCATCCGCCTCTACACACCGGTCTTCTCACCGTTCCAAGGCCAACCATGAACACGTCGAGCACACCCAACCTCACGCCAGCAAGGAGCCTCAAGCCCAAGCCACGGAACACGACAAACGTCTCCTCCTTGAGAGACGAGTGCACGACACTCTCAACTTCCATCTTCAACACCAAGTGGCAACAACTTATAATGCCCGGTCAACAAGAAATGAAGGCCAAGAACATGGAGAGCCATCTTACCCTCATGTACCTCGAGATGACCGCCATCCAAGACCACCACTTCACCCACGTCAAGACAACATACCTCCAACGGCTCTTCGCACATTGGAGGGGCACCCAAATGCACCTCACGTGCCAAACTTTGATCATCACAAGTACTACAACGACAAAATCCACCACAATGACCGGCGAGCTAGAGCACCTCCGCCGCCCGAGCACCTCCGGATTCGCCAGCCCCAACACAATGAAGAGCGTTTTGGGAGACTCAAGTTCACGATGCCCAAGTTCTCGGGAGGAACAAACCCCGAGGACTACCTCTCATGGGCCCTAAAGGTGGACAAGATATACCGTGTGCATAATTATGAGGAGTCCAAAAAAGTTGCCATGGCGTCACTTGAATTTGAAGACTATGCTCTCAATTGGTGGGAGCAAGTACAAGATCTCCGCCTCGAGCAAGGCACTCCACAAGTGTGCACATGGGATGAAATGAAGCAAGTGATGAGAGCCCGGTTTGTTCCACAACATTACACACGTGACCTCTACCAAAAGTTACAAGACCTCAAGCAAGGATACAAGACGATGGAAGAGTATTACAAGGAAATGGAGTTAGCCATGATCCGCGCCAACGTGAAGGAATCCGCCGAACAAACCATGGCCCGCTTCCTCAACGGTCTCAATTACCAAGTAAAGAAGATCACCAACTTCCAACCTTACAACACCATTGAAGAATTGGTCCATCAAGCCTCAAAAGCGGAGAGGCAAGTTCAAGAAGATGCGAAGTACTCCAAATTTGTGTCCTCCAACACTCGGGGCACACCTTCTATTTCTCAAGCGCCGCCAAGCACAATGCCCTATACCCGCGCTCCAACATCAAGCGGTGGTCCTTCAAACACACGGCCACCGGCAAATTCTTCAACACGTTCTCCATCAACCACAACAAGTTTCAAGCCACGAGAACCTCCCAAGACCTTCCCACCCAAAGATGAAAAGACTAGCTCCATTGCATGCTTCACTTGCAAGGGACGCGGCCACAAGTCTTTTGAGTGCCCCACCAAGAGGACCATGATCATCACCGAAGACGGCGAGTATGATTCCATAAGTGAGGGTGAAATGGATGCTTTGGCCCAAGTCTCTCAACATATCCAAGCAAATGATGATGATGAAGACGGCCACATATATTGTGGCAATGATGCAAGTCCCTCTCTCGTGGTGTCCAAGGTGTTGACTCTCCAACAAGAGCTCGATGAGAATCAAAGGTGACACATCTTCCACAACAAGGCGGGAATCAAAGGCCGATCCGTGAAGGTTATTATTGATGGCGGAAGTTCCCACAACTTAGCAAGCAAAGAGCTTTGTACCAAACTTAACCTCATCAAGAAGAAGCACCCTTACCCATATAAGGTGCAATGGCTTAGTGACTCCGGATCCATAAAAGTGGACCACACGGTGGAAGTCTCATTCAAAATCGGAGCCTACGAAGACACATTGGAATGTGACGTGGTCCCAATGAGCGTGTGTCATTTGCTCTTGGGCCGGCCTTGGCAATTTGATAGGAGTGTTCTACACAATGGTCGCACCAATCACTATATCTTCAACTGGAGGGGCAAAGAATTGGTCCTTCGTCCCATGACCCCAAGTCAAGTGATCGCCGACAAAATACACACTTCCAACCCTCATGGGGACAAAAGTGAGAGAGAGAACCTCCACAAAGCGAGTGAGAGCCACAAGCCAAATATGAGTGACCCCATGAGGCATACCACCAATGACACCATCTTACTAGCCACCAAACGAGAGGTCCAAGAAGTGCGGGATAACCCATCCCATATTCCTCATTTCGTACTTCTCTACAAGGATGAGGTGCTTTTCCCTAACGACTCACCCCCTCTTCCTCGTGCCATAGCTACTATTTTGTAGGAATTTGAGGACGTCTTCCCCGCCGATCTACCATTGGGCCTTCCACCACTTCGTGGAATTGAGCACCGCATCGACCTCATACCCGGTGCCCCCCTCCCTAACTGGGAACCTTACCGCACCAATCCCGAGGAGACAAAAGAGATTCAACGCCAAGTCGAACAACTACTTGAGAAAGGGTATGTTCGCGAAAGCCTTAGCCCTTGTGCGGCGTCGGTCCTCATTGTGCCAAAGAAAGATGGCACGTGGCGTATGTGTTGTGATTGTCGTCCAATCAATAACATTACCGTGCGCTATCGACACCCCATTCCTCGCTTAGATGACATGCTTGACGAACTATACGGTGCCATAATTTTCACAAAAATTGATCTTAAGAGTGGCTATCACCAAATACGTATGCAAGTTGGAGACGAGTGGAAAACCTCCTTCAAGACCAAGAGTGGTCTCTATGAATGGTTGGTTATGCCATTCGGCCTATCCGAAGCACCTAGTACTTTCATGCGCATTATGAACTATGTTCTTCGCTATCTCATTGGCAAGTTCGTTGTCGTTTACTTTGATGATATCCTCATTTATAGAAAATCTGTAGAGGAACATGCTAGCCATATTCATGTTGCGTAAAGAACAATTATATGCTAATCTGGAAAAATGTACTTTTTGCACTCCCAAACTCATATTCATTGGCTTTGTTGTTTCCTCCAATGGCATTGAAGTTGATGAAACTAAAGTAAAAGCAATTAAAACTTGGCCTCACCCTACCACGCTATCTCAAGTCTGGAGTTTCCTTGGGCTAGCCTGATTTTACCGTCGTTTCGTTAAACACTTTAGCACCATTGCATCACCTTTACACGCTTTGAGCAAAAAGAATGCGCCTTTTATTTGGGGACCCTCCCAAGAAAAGGCTTTCAATGAACTCAAACATCGCCTCACCAACGCTCCCTTACTTGTGTTGCCCAATTTTGATAAACCTTTCGAAGTTCATTGTGACGCTAGCGGCACGGGTATAGGGGGTGTACTTATGCAAGATAGACGACCGGTAGCCTACTTTAGCGAAAAACTCTCCGGTGCCCAACTGAACTACCCTATATACGATAAGGAACTCTATGCGTTGATCCGCGTCTTACAAGTTTGGGAACACTATCTTCGCCCGAGAGAATTCGTCATTCACTCGGACCATGAATATCTAAGTACTTGAAGTTTCAAACCAAATTGAATTGTAGACATGCTAAATGGAGTGAATTCATTGAGTCTTTCCCTTATATCATCATGTATAAAAAGGGCAATGACAATGTCGTCGCGGATGCCTTGTCACGTAGATGCATGCTTACCACCAAGCTTGAATTTGACATTGTGGGATTTGAACACATCAAAGATCTATATGCACATGACCCTTCCTTTGCTACACCTTTCGCCAATTGCAAGCGGCACACCACTTGGGACAATTATTATATCAATGATGGATACCTTATGCGCGCTAACAAGCTTTGCATTCCCGAGTATTCTTTGCGTCTTCTCCTTTTGCAGGAATCTCATGGCGGTGGGATCATGGGACACTTTGGCCGCGACAAAACATACGCTACACTCTCTGCCAACTTCTTTTGGCCAAAGATGTTTCGTGACGTGGGTCGACTTGTACAACGGTGCCACACTTGTCAAAAGGCTAAGTCAAAATCTCTATCACATAGTCTATATATGCCTTTGCCTATTCCTCATGTACCATGGGAACATATTAGTTTGGATTTCGTTCTTGGCCTACCGCGTACAAGGAATGGCAAGGATTCTATATTTGTGGTAGTTGATAGATTCTCCAAAATGGAACATTTCCTACCTTGTAATAAAACGAATGATGCCTCGCATATTGCTAACATCTTTTGTAGGGAGATTCTTCGACTCCATGGCGTACCCAAGTCCATCTTCTCCGACCGTGACGTCAAATTCCTAAGCTACTTTTGGAAGACACTATGCGCCAAGCTCGGCATCAAGATCCTCTTCTCCACGGCATATCACCCACAAACGGACGGGCAAACGGAAGTTGTGAACCGCTCCCTATCAACTCTACTCCGCACACTCATCAAGAAGAACATCAAGGAGTGGGAAGATCACCTCCCGGTGGCGGAGTTCGCCTACAACCGTGCCATGCACTCCACCACGAAGCGGTCTCCCTTCGAGGTTGTCTATGGGTTCAATCCTTTGTGCCCATTGGACATCCTACCTCTCCCACTCCAAGAACGCGCCAACATGGATGCTAGCGCACGGGAAAACTTCCTCAAGAGACTCCATGAAGATACGTGGGCAACTATCGAGAAACACGTTCAAGCCCATGCACGCAAGATGAATATCCACAAGAAACCAAGCACGTTCCAACCGGGTGACTTAGTGTGGATACATCTCCGCAAAGACCGGTTCCCGGGCGCCCGCAAGTCCAAGCTTCTTCCTCGCGCCGACGGGCCATTCAAGATTCTCACCAAGGTCAACAACAACGCCTACACGGTGGACATCCCCACCGACAAGTACTCGGTGAGCAACACCTTCAACATCTCCGATCTTGCGCCTTACCATGGTGATGGAGACCTTGATCCGTGGACGGATCTTCCCCAAGGGGGGGAGATGATGCGGAGCATCCTACCGACATCACCATGGATACATCTCCTACACGCGGACCCATGACGAGAGCACAAGCACGTGCCATAGAAGCAAAGGTGCATTCACTCCTTGTTGAGATTCAATTCCATACGCACGAGAATTTCATGCTACCTCAAAACAGTGTGCTTTGTTCCATTAAGTCGAACGGCGAGGAGGCAACCAAAGGAGAAGAAGATTCGACTCCAGACAGCTTTCGGACGTCCGACAACTTTCGGACGTCCGAAACTCGTCGGACGTCTGACATGCCACGGTCAGGAGCCCCTCCATCGGAGCGGACGTGCGACAGACGTCGGACTTCCGACAGTTCGGACGTCCGAAACTCGTCGGATTTCTGACATCTACTACTCCAGGCCACCAGGTCGTCTACAGGACTCCGTCGATGCATCCACTTCCGGAAATCCGAAACTCAACGGACATCCGCGTCCCGAAAGTTCGGACGTCCGAAACCCAATGGACGTCCGAAACCTGCCTACGCGCAGATTCAGTTGGGCCACGGCCCATGTATCCCCTTCTCCCCCCTAGCCTATATATAGTTGTCTCCTATCTCAGTTCTAGGGTTAGCTAAGAAATTACCAAAGACTTGAGAGCTTAGATCCTTCTTCCCCCTAGGTAATTAGATCTCCTTGAGATCCCCTCAAGCCTACCTCCTCTCCCCACTCATAGAAGGAGAGGAACCCAATCCTATTCATAGAAGGAGAGGGAAACTATCAAGCTTACCTCTTGTGGTGTGTGGATCTTGTGATGTGTGGTATTTGGGAGTGGATTTGAGTGTTTATGTGTTTGGATCTTGTTCCCCCTTTGTCTCTTGTGTTGAATGTGTTTGTGATCCCCTTTGTTCTTGTTGTTGTTGTGGATCCCCACCTCCAAATTGTGAAGATTGGGCCAAACCCTAGGCTTGCCCTACATCATCCCGCTTCTTCTATCCCCCTTTGTCCGATGTAGTCGGCACTGTGTGTGGATCCTCCTCTGTCCCGTCTCATTGTCCAGGTTTTCGCACCTTCTTGAGTGATGTTATTGTAGAAATGTTGGTATGGTATTGTTTCGATTCGGATTCTCATTTTCGCGCCTTCCAGTAGTACCTAGCTAATCTTTTCCGGAAACTTTGAGTTCTTTTCCCTGAGTGGAATCAGTTTTGTTGTGATATTCCCTCGTTCAATCCGAGCTTGCTCTTGATTAGTTTCCCGCACCTTCGGAAGTTTTCTTCTTCGATATCGTCAACTCCAGTCAGGTTGGATCCTGACGGAGGCAAACATTGTTGTCACGATGAACGAAGCTTATGTTGGTAGTGTTGGGAAGGTTCACCTCTCGGTTGATCTTCCTTCTTGCAATATCTCGTTCCTTCCCCCCGAGTTATGCCGGATCTCAGGACGAGATACTCTGTTGGTGGTGGCGAGTTGTAACAGCCCAAAACTAGCAAATCCAGAAAAAAAATGCATTTCTATTTTTCCCATTGGGGATGGAAATTTGCACATTTATTCTTTGCCATAATCCATGTGACAGGAAAATGTCCAAACATTTTTCTGATCATGTAAAAGGATTTTTCCAATTTCCCTTTCATTTCTTTCTTTTGCTCCTTTTCCATTTTCTCCAAGCCACCCGGTTGATCCCCTTATTAATTCCTCTGCAAAATAAATCATGGTTTGCCATGATTTAACCCCTGCCCAAATCCCAGGATTTTAGCCCTTCTAGAAAATGCGGTTGTAGTTCAAATTGCATTTTGAAGTACTTAAACATATTTGACCCAAATCATTTTCTAAAAATCATATAGTTGTTGAGTATTCATAATCATATTTGTATATGATTTTTGGAATTCATTTACTATTTCCTTTCAGCCTTTCCTCAGCTGTCTTTTTTATTTTAAAAAGAATAAAATGCAGAGAAGCTTTCCTAGCCATTGGGCCTCCACCTTTTTCACCAGCCCATCTTCTCAGCCCAGGGCAGGGTTCCCTCCTTTTTATTTTTGGATTAGATTCAAACCTTGTTGAATTGAACCAATTTTGACCCCTTTTTTGCATTGTGTGTATCATGTGCATCTTTGCTCCAAATAAATCATGTCATACATGATTTTGGGGTAGGAAAATATGAGGAATAAGATGGTGTTGTTCATTTGTCCATTTAAGCTAGAATTATTTGGTGATGTTGCGCTTTCCACAAATACCCCTCATATGTTGCACATGGCGCAATCCTCTTTCTTTTCCTTGTTGTCTTGTTCCGATGCACCGTAGTTCTTACGTTGACTGTAGATTTCCGGTTGCATGCTCTCACTCTTTATTTCATTTCTTGTAATAGATTGCATTAGGTGCATCATATTGCCATGTCATTTTCATATATTAAATTTAAGGAACCCTATCTCGAGGACTATCTTCGTGAGTGGGCAATTCTTGTTCATGCGATGTTCTACATTCCTTGCTCTTGCCATGATCATGCATCATAATAATTATAACATAAGGATCCTTCGGATCCGTAATTCACCTACATAATGCATATGAAGGTTGTCGGTAGCATTGCACCCTTGCTTCCCGATGCTTCATTTAAACTTGCTCATTCTTATGTTCATGCCATGCTATTAAAATGACATGCATCATACTTGATCGTTATTGTTTGTTCATTGCTTGCTCGTTCTTGTTTCGTAGTAATAGAAGCATGTTCGTTGATTTCTTTCCAGTGTTTACTTCTTGTGTGCTCCCGCGGATACTCTCGGAGATGATGCGAGTTTGCGGTCGACTACACCTTTGGTTTCTTCTTCTCATCAGGTAAGGGGGAGCATATATCATGCTTATAACTTTCAGCTCACTCACGCCTAAGTGTAGGATAGAATGATTGCCTGATCCTACCACTTCATATTCATGCCTCTCAAATAAAACCAAACAGCTATGTCCCCCACATCCCAGCAAACCTTGTTCGGCTATGTTACTTTTGCTCGCTGCTCAGCCACTGCTTAGTATGCATGCTAGGATGTTATAAACTGTTACCTCCTGTTAGTCCTTGGATTGGGCTATCACACTATTATATTTATTGTGGATGATGTGATTATTATAATTTTGACTATATTCGATGAAGGATGGATGGTCTAGGCTATCCCGCCCCGACGTTTTGTTCCATTCGAGTCACCTAGGATCCGAGTTCCGGGTATTGGTTCTAAGACTGAGCGTGCCTAACCGCGTGTGGGATTTTATGGGGTCCCCTTTCTACCTACCTAGCTTCAAACATTTCTAGTGGTGGCACAAGCTGATTTACCATTTGAAACCGTGTGTGTGTCTGTCGGGTCGCTCCTAGCAGACTTTCTTCAAACCAACCCGGACCAGTGGGGACATGGTTTCCCTGTTGGTCCACCCTTGGCCGGCGAGGGCCCGGGACCTCACATGAGGTGTCCCGGTAACCCAAACCCTGTTGAGACGGAAGAGACTGATCCGAGAGCGTGGCCGGCTTTCGGATTGGGTGTCGAATCCCCGGGGGCCACCCGGATTTGTTCGTTGTTAGCTAGAGGGACCTGTCGTTTCGGATCTCTTGGAACTAAATCATAAGATGGTTTCCTGTGATGGGTAGAAACTGAGAGAGATGGTCGTGCGTGCGGAGCCTTGTAATGTGCAGTTGGTACACCCCTGCAGGGTTAAATCTTTTCGAGAAGTCGTGTCCACGGTTATGGACGACTTGAGACCTACTCCTTGTTCATAAACAACAACAACTGAGATAATCTTAATAACTTGATCGACGTGTGTGTTCCTTGACTGCTTCTTCTTCGTCGGGATGTGAAGGGGAGGACAAGGATAGGATAGGTGTTATGTTTGCGTAAGTAGCTGATAGCAAGACTTGTTGGAGGCGATTCCTCATCGAATTCTTGGTTCTCATCTTACTCTAAAATAGACCGTTTGCCACTCATATATTGCTAGTGCGACTGCAACCTCACCACTACCCCCATCTTACCCGTGAGAAGTTAGTTACAAGACTTTTGATATACCTCACCTCTTTCTTTTCTCTTTTATGCACGTTATGCAAAGATCTTGGACTTCAGAGGAGCTCGATGACCCTTCTTCTGACGCCTTCACGAAGACTCGACGACGACTAGTTAGGTGGATCCCGGCGGAGAGCCTGGACCCGTGTGGTTACGGTAATGGTGTGTTTTACCTTTGCCACTAGGCATTTGATTGTAGTCTGTCCTCAGACATGTATCTTCCGTTGATGTAATGTATTTAAGGCAGTTGTGTGCCGATTGTATGAGATGTTGTATTCTTGTAGCTGTAATGTTGTGATATCATGTTGGAAATCCGGGGCATATGGCTTCATCATATGTCGTGGTGGGACCGATATGTGCTTCGTCCCCGGATCTGGATGGAAACATCTAGATCTGGAATAGTACCGCATATCGGGCCTTACACCCATGATGGATCGTGAGTAGTTCCTCCTTAGACTACCGGTTCTTGGCGGTAGCTATGTGGTATCTTCTCCCACTAGTTCTTCAATACAAAGTTCTCATGAGTTGTCCTACATGATTGAGATCCATATGATGTAATTGGTATTGTGTTTGTTGGAATCCGATGAATTGTTACCTTGTTCGGTCCTAAGAGGTTTATGAATTATTGTTGCTACAATTTTGTTGTTCTTAATTCTTGTTACTAGTGCACGAGTAGCACGATTTCAGATCTGAGCATGTTATGGTTGCATGATTATAATTGTTGTTCTAGATCTTATCTACGGTTGTATGCACCTATTATAGTCCGGAACTGGCGATCCCAAAGGAGACAGCTTGGGACACCAAAGGGGATGGGCTATAATTTGAGGATCAAATGTGTTCATAGAGTGTTAATGCTTTGTTCTGGTGCTCTTTGATAGGAGCACCTTAATCTCCGTAAGTTCCTTTTGGCCCCGTTTGTAGTGGGAAGGTAGGACAAAATATGTTGTGGTTCTTATTGCAAGCACGTACAACTACATACGGAACACATGCCTACGTTTGGTTCTTAGACTAGGATTGCTCTAGTTTGTTCTTTGGCTAGAGTTTGTGCAATTTTTTCAATTTACCAACTGTAATTTGTTCACCCAACACCTTGTTCTTTTGCTTAAAGAGATACCACTAGTCAAACCTTGAACCCCGGTCCATCTTTCATCTTCATTGCCTTCGTTGTTACTATTTCTCTAATCACTGCTGCTACTATTTTGTTACTACTTTGTGGTGTTAGTGATTGGGGAAGTCTTAAAGGCTACACCCTTAAACACACCGTTGCTACTAAATATATTGTCTAGTGCTTTTTTAGGTGTGGTTGAATTGACAACTCAACTGCTAAGGCTTATAAGTATTCTTTGGCTCCCCTTTTGTCGAATCAATAAATTGGGTTATACCTACCCACGAAGACTATTGTGATCCCCTACACTTGTGGGTTATCAGAGTGCGACCTCCCTTAGAGGATTTTTTCAGGGTTCCCACCGTATCGAGTCCCCATGTGGTGAAGGGCCACGCGAGGGGTATTGTCTTGAGCTCCGATGCTGGTGCATGCGGCCTGCTGGAAAAAATTTGGCACGCTGATAACCCTCAACTGTAGGGGATCGAGATAGTCTTCGCGGGCAAGATAACCCAATTTATTGATTCGACACTTGGGGACACAAAGAATACGTACAGGCTTTGACAATTGAGTTGTCAATTCAACCGCACCTGAAATAAACACTTGCTTGCACGAAAGTATTAGGAGCAACTGTGATACGGTGGTAGTAGTGGTGGTGATAATAGTGGTAATAGTGATAGTGGAACAGCAAAAGTAAAACAGCAAAAGTAAACAACTAGTAACCAGCAGAAAGAAAACACTGTAGGCTAGGGAGATGGATGGTTGGGCGTTGCTTGGATGAGAACGAACATGCAACAGATTCTAACTTGGGCAAGGCTCACAGAAAACAAGGGATCATCTAGGCAAATATCAAACATCAGGCATGTATCCCAGGGTAGTTGTACGTGCTTGCAATAAGAACTTTGCATAACATCTTTTGTCCTTCCCTCCCGCTACGAACGGGGTCAAAAGGAACTTAGGGAAATTAAGGTCTCCTACAGCGGAGAAACGGAACAAAGCACTAACACTTCATGGATACACGGAATCCTCAAATTATAGTCCATCCCCTTTGGTGTCCCAGGCTATCACCACTGGGATCGCCGGTTCCGGACTCTAATAGGTGCATACAACTCATAGATAGGATCAAGAACACCACAAACTCAAGAAACAAAAGGGTGATCAGATCTGAAATCATGGCACTCGGGCCCAAAGTGACAAGCAATAAGAGCAACAAGTTGTAACAGAGATGATAAACACCAAGTAGATGATAGGCAACATGCCCACAACAAATCTGATTGAACTATTACATGATCTAACTCATCCAATCCCTACCATCCCCTTTGCCTACAGCGGGGAATTACTCACACATGAAAGGAGAAGTCATGGATGGGTGATGGAGAGGTGATGACGATGACGATGGCGATGATTTCCCCCTCACCGGAGGCCAATTCAGCCTCCAGATTAGCTCTCCGGAGAAGAACAGAGGGTTGCGGCGGCTCCGCAGCGTAGATCAAAAAAGCGACTCCTCTTTCGACTTTTCCTCGACGGGAGAATAAATAGGGGCCAAGGTAGGTCACCACGGGGTGTGGGACCCACCCAGGAGGTGTGACGCCCCCAAAATCAGACCGTGTACAGTAATCATACACACAGGGTACACGACTGAGATTAGGGTGCCACGGTGATAATATCACAGCACAACACTAAACACAAAAGGATAAACAAATATATTACAATAGAGGGGGTCACGCGGACCCGAATATATAAGTCATACAAGACATAATATCTGAGTACAAACATAGTTAGTCAAGTTTTGCCTTAAGAAGGCTAGCACAAATCACATCAGAGATACAGAACGAAAAGGCGAGGCCTCCTTCCTGGGATCCACCGAACTACTCCTGGTCGACGGGGAACTCGACGTCGTAGTAGGCGCCTCCGGGGTACTCCTGCTCCTGGGCTCCAAGGTCGGGTGCAGCGGCCGATCAGGCAAGACAGTAAAGGAAATAAAGCAGGTGAGTATCTAGTATACCCGCGAGTCTTACGTCCGCTACTAAGCATTATGCATTGTATCAACGGAAAGAAGAGGCTGTATATAGTGGACTGAAAGACAGAAATTCAGAGCAAGGGTAAGAAGCTAGGCCTAACGAAGACTAGCATCTTCCGACGATGTCTTGTAGCATGAGGTAAGAATCAGCCAACAGTTTATATAAAGCATAAAATAACAATGCAGCAGAAGTTGTTGCAGCATTGTATAATAATAAGTTGTAATAATTAACAATGCCTCCGAGTTCACCTCCTCGACATCCCCGCGAGGAAGAAAACCCGGAAC
This sequence comes from Bromus sterilis, assembly GCA_950022295.1. Classification (NCBI taxonomy): domain Eukaryota; kingdom Viridiplantae; phylum Streptophyta; class Magnoliopsida; order Poales; family Poaceae; genus Bromus; species Bromus sterilis. The sequence continues at coordinate 285,868,221 of OX465597.1, forward strand.
CATACCGTTTAATAATAATAGTTTCTAGTGGTAAGATCCAGCTTCAGCATAAAGTGTCCTGTTACCGTGGACACGGCTATCGATAGATTAATCTTCCCTGCAGGGGTGCACTTGTGTTACGCTACACGCACGGATCTCCAGGGTGGCGGGAACCTTGTTAGTGAACGCTCCACCGAGGCTATTCGACACTTCATAGCCCATCTTTCAAACTCAACAGAGAGGTCATCCGCCGGACTATATCCTATGTACGCGGGGCTTTGGACCCTAACCCCGACGTACTCCTGCACGGTGCGAGGCTGGCCGGTGAAGTTAAATTAAAGCAAATACAAACCACACTGCCGAGGCAAATAAGACAACACCACTTCCCGGCGCAGGCCGCGGTACTGCTGACGTCTGAAAAGTCCTCGGACGACACTAAGAAGCGGAGGAGCCCATAACTCGTAGTTCCCAAGGGTAGGTAGTGCGTACATGGCATATAGCCAACTCAAGACATTCACTGAACCATTTAGAATTTTAATTAACCTGCGTGACAACCGTTATCGTTGCCTCGACTTAACTGACCCGCGGACAACGACAGCAGCCAGGACCACCAGTACATCGGTGCCTGCCCCGTCGTCCCACCAAGTCACTGCGGTTACCAACAAGGTGAACCGTCTCCTTACCTTGTCTCACGTGTGCTTCTGAAGGAGCTCGACTTTCGTAGTTTGGTAACTCTCGCGGCCAACGATCAGGGGCAAGCACACCGGTACACTGGTCGTACCCTCCCTGTCGTCCCGTCGCAATACCTCTCGCGGGCACCGTTGGGTCGCCCGACTTCTTACCTGAAGGACAATCGTTTACAGGACCCTATGGCGGCAAGACAAAGTCAGCCTCGAATGGAGTACACGGATTACTCCTTGATAGCTCACACTTGAGGTGACTAGGCATAACCCAGATAGGGTCCTTTGGCGGTGTCTGCATTGTACCGTACCTGTGCAGTTATAATATTTGTATCCGCGTTCACTCCCCTGAGTGATCACGACCCTCTATCTAATCCTAGCTAACAATGCGCAGGGCTCACTGCTGAATAATGCATAACAATAATAATAGGCAGCATAGGATAAAGGAAGGCACATCAAGGGGCGACAAAAATTAGGCTATGCAGTTGAATAGGATTGTAATCGTAGCAGCAGCAGTAACAATGCCTAGTGCAAGAAAAGTACGGAAAGATAGGCGATATCTGGGGAAGAGAATGGCTCTGCTTGCCTGCAAGCTCGACGGTAGTAGTAGGGTCGTCGACGACGTAGTCGTACTCAGCAGCGGTGTAGTCGACGGCAGCAGCGGGGTCTACCGGAGATTAAGGGGGGAGGAAACAGTAAATACACAGCAAGCATATACAAACAGATGCATTACATGACAGATGAAAATGTTAACGGTATTCTAACGCAGTGCAATGCACATTGCTCGGAACGAAAATCCATCTGAGGATGAACTACCAGCTCCGATTGATTACCGGACAGGGTGTTCGGAGGGGAAGGATCAAGCCGGAGGTGTCGTGGTTACCGGAACAACATAAGGGGGGTGTATCCGTGCTAGTTGATCTATTCCGAGAAACATTCGTGTTCGGAATAAACTCATCCGGGCACTCTAACGGTACTGGACGATTTATCGGACAGTCGGTCCGGAGGGGGAATGTTCGATGTTCATTGTGTTAGAGGGGTGTGGTAGACATACGGATAGAGTATTTGTATTCATTATATTTTTCTGATCAATTTTCATGTATAAAGTTTTTGAATCCGAGTTACGGTTTAAAAGTTATTGAATTTCAAAGTTTAAATCAATTTAAATGATTTTCTGGATTTCTTTTATTATTTATTGAACATTATCCAAAACATTATCCACAACATTATCCAGAACAGTGCTGACATGTGGGACCCACATGTCAGCCTCTGTTATTTATAAAACATTTAATTAAATTAGAAAATGCCTCAGGACCCACATGTCATTGACTGATTAACTTAACTAAACAGTTTTAATTAAGTTTTATTAAATTTTTAAACTTAACCAAGGAGGGCCCGCATGTCAGTGACTGGGGCTGCCCAGTCAGCATAGTTGACTGGTCAACCCAGTCAACTGGACCACGGGGGCCCACTGGCAGCGACCCAGGGGGGTTGCCCCAGGGGTGCCACGTCGGAGGCCACCGGCGGCTGGTCGCCGCCGTGCCCAGCACGGCGGAGGCCACGGGAGGGGCGTCGGAAACGGGCTAGGGGGCACCATTCGTTGCGGGGTTTGATGCATTCGAACGGGAGGGCAACGCTGCGTCGATTCCAGGTGGTGGCGACGTCGGGGGTGGCCGGAAAATGTGTCGGCGACGAGGTCAGGCGGCGGTGTCGCACGGGTGAAGTGGTCGACGACAAAAGCGGGCACGGGAGGGGGCGTGGCGGGTACCTCTCGACGCGGACGACCACGGGGAGGAGTTTGGTGGCGGTGCGGTGGCTTGTGGTGGACGCTTACGAGCTCGAGCTCAACAATGGCGGAGGGGGTTTCTCGGGCTCCCATGGCACTTTGGTACAGGCGAGGGAATCGATTGCTCTACGGGGTGGGATCGACCCTATGGTCCATGGGGAGCACGCGGTTGTCATTTGCGTGAGCTGGGACGGACCAGGCCGACGGCTACGACGACGAACCACGGCGGCCGGAGCGAGCTCGAAGGGGGAAACGGCTACGGTGCTATCGGGACTCAACGGCCAGTTGGCGACGAACGGGAAGCTCACCAGGAGCACGAAGGAGGTGGCAGCGGGCTCGATGCGGGCGTGTGGTGGCCGGAATTCGTCGCGGATCCCGCCGGAGCCAAAGACGAAGGCGGTGGAGTAGCGCTTGCTGTGGTGGACTCGGCTCGATTAACCGTTGTAGTCGACGAAGATGACGACGGCGCAGCCTCTGGACATCACGTCGGGGCGGGCCGTGCCCGTTGGCCACGTCTGGCCACGGCAATGGCGACGGCGGCGCTCGGGAAACTTTCCCCGAAGCGTGAGAGAAGAGGAGGAGGGGAATGGAGGTGCGGGGGTGTCCAGGGGGTCGAAGGGGTTGTTCTTATCGCGACCGCGGCGGCAGGGAGCAGGTGAAGGGCGGGGCCGGCCTGGCAGCGGCGTGCCCACGGCGGCCGCCGTACGGGAGCAGTTGGGGGTGGTTGGTGGAGGAAGAAGACAAGGGGGGTTTGGGCTGGCCTGAGGTGGGCCTCGCCCTGGGCGGGTTTTTTAGCCTTTCCAATATTCGTTTTGTTTTCTGTTTGCTCAATTTCTTTCTGTAATTGATTTATTAACCCTAGCATTTTTGTAAAAGGTTATTAGTGTTTGTAAATTAGTGTTACATATTACTGAGGTGTCACAAAATATTTTGCTGCAAAATAAAACCATTAGATATTTCTTTTAAATATTAAATGCCCAAAGTAGGGGTTTTAACCTACTGTTTGAATTGCTTGGAATTTTCTGCAACTCCAAAAATTACCAAAGTTGGTCCAACATGATTATAATGATTTTAGGCAATTTACAAAAATAGTTCCATGATTTTTGGAACAACTTTAATTGAGCACTTTTGTTTTTTTTCCATTTAAAGTAGTTTCAACTAGGGTTTCGTTTGTTATATGAGCAAGGTGCATTTGGCTTTGGGTTTTGATCCCAAGGGCTCAAGTACATGGTGCATGGGGTGTTGATCAACCACAGCAAGGTTTGATCATTAGCATCACAAAGTTTTATCAAGTACAAGGGGGATCAAACAGTGATAATCCAACAGTGAAGATCAACATTGATGATGATTACTGTTACAGCAACTGAGGGTGTTACAGGAGGGCAGGTGGCGCGGCCAGGGGGTGGGGCCGCGCCAGGCACCCTCCTGGCTGCCCCTTGGCTGCCCTGTGGCCCCCCTTTGGCCTGGCGGAAGCTTCCGGAACGCTGATTTTTAATATAATTTTTTGGGATTTTTCCAGCGTACCTAAATATCCAGAAACCTGCACAAAAGAAAAACAGCACTGGTAGCTCTGCTGAAAACAACGTCAGTCCGGGTTAGTTTCGTCCAAATTATGCAAGAATGAAGTCATAACAATAGCAAAAGTGTTTGGAAAAGTAGATACGTTTGAGACGTATCAACTCCCCCAAGCTTAGCTATTGCTTTTCCTCAAGCAATTCAGTTCAACGAACTGGACGCGACAAAGAAAACTTTGACAAACTCTTTTGCTTCACTAGATGTATATAAGCATGTACTACGAAAGAGTTCAGCAAGTTTTGACACCATGCTACAAGGACAATGCACGAAGCAATCCTTCTTTCATGTAATCAGTCACAAACAAACGTAAAGTAAATAATAAGCTGCTGAAAGTCAATTCAAGATCAAGCTGCACATAGCATGAACATATCAGAGTGGTATCTCGCTAGCCTCCATGAGTGAAGCAAAACATAAATGCAGAAGCTCCTCCGGAGTTTTAAAGGAGACTAGAACTCAGAACTCAGAATAAGAAACATCACAATCATGCAGAAGACAATGTAGTACTTTGGGACAATGCATGTTACACTAAGAATGACAATTATGCTCTCATAGTTGGTGCTTTGGAGAAAGGAAGGTGGAGACTCTCGAACCGTGGCTTTTGATGGCAAGTTGAAAACCCGTGAAAGGAAGCAAAGACTAAACATGTACCAGAGCTCGCAGCTTTAAAACAGAGATAAATTTCTTTTTGAGAGTGCAACTTTCCAGTCAACGGTGAACGGTAAAGATCTCCCAATATCTTCCATGCCAACTGTATCTTTTTACTCTTTTTCTCTCTTTTTTTTTGCTTACACTTTTTTTCCTAACCCCATCTATCATTTGATGGTCAATGATGCCTTTTATTTTTGCCTCAAGTATGGAAGGATTTTGTTTCTCGTTCCATCTATCCTTAGCAGCATTTGGCTCATTTCATTCCATCATCAAGTATGGGGGAAGTGCAACTTTTCTCTTTTGCATTTGACTAGTTAAAACTTCCGTCAAATCTTTTTGGCATGAAAGATACTGATTTCCCTTTACCGCACCATGAGCTTGTACGGTTACAAAAAGGAAACTTTTGAATAAGGTTTTGAGATGGTACATGAAAGTCTTCGTTAGGGATGGCACGTAAATACCATATATAGGTAGGTATGGTGGACTCAAATGGAACAACTGGGTTTAGAAAGGTGATTGTGGAAGCACAAGCAGAATTCCGCTTGGTGCTGGAGGAAGGCTAGCAAAAGACTGGGAAGCGACCAACCAGAGAGCATAACGGTCATAATCATGCAGAGCGACAAAGTAACATTGAATCGGGCATGAAAGTGATATAACTACTCTGAAGTAAAAAGATCATCGAGGCAGAACAGAATTTTTAGTCTTAACATGCGTGAACATGTGCCAAGTCAATCCAAGAATCCCCCGGAGGGAAATACCACTTCAATATGCCACACCATGAACAATGCAATGCATGTCAATCATTTCAAGCAACACATTATAAACTCTAGCTATTTGAGACTAACCACAAAGAAAGCATGAACCACTGGGAAAGCATTGTAAACATAGCACTATGTCGCTACAAGATGGTCTCTAATCATAAGTACATGCATATGTACAAAAGTAGAAACAAGAAGAGTGCATACCGGCTTTCCTTGTTGCATCCCTTTCGTCGATCTCGTCATTACTTCCTTGTCACTTGCACAATCGAATGTAGGAAATTATAATCATCACGGACTCGAGCTGAACTCTAAAAACAAAGCAAACTAAAGAGCAAAGGAAACATATTTTTGGGTTTTTTAAGGTTTAACGAAAACAAAAGAAAGAAGAAATTTTTTGGGTTTTTGCAAACTAAAAGAACAAAGAAGAACAGGCAAAAACTACAAAAAGATAAAAGCGAACCAACGGGAGATACAAATGGAAGGAGGAGAAGAGCACGTACTCCCCCAAGCTTAGGATTTTGGCCTAAGTTGGGCTCTTCTACTGCTGTCCCGAGGAGCCTCCTGCTCCCGGGTAGTACTGGTGCATCCATGGGTCGTAGGGGAAGTCGGGGGCGTACACCGACACCCTGGGATTATCCCACCCTGAGGTGGAAGGTCCCGACTCCCATCCAGAGGATGATCCTTCACCGTAGGGGGTGACGGTCTCCTCCTGGACTGGCGAGTGCACCTCGTGCTCCTCCTGAGCGGGTGGATACACGGCGCGCTCCCCCTCATCTGGGTCGACCCCCTCCGTGGGGTCGTGGTACTGGTATCTCCCCATGATCTCATCAAACTCGGCCACCGAAAACCAAAATCCGTTCCTGCTAGAAAAATCAAACACAAGTGGTGCAGGTAGACGGACATGGCGTTCCACATTATCTTTGAACCGCAAGATATAATAAAGTGCAAAGCGATCAGAGGCCTTAGTAACAAAGAAATGCCTCTTCATGGCAGCCAAGTCAAGACTAGTAAAAGGAAGGATAGCATCATCTGGGCGCGGCACTCCCTGAACGGAGTGCAAAAGAAGTGTGGCATAAACCCCACCGAAGACGTCTCCCTTGGTACTATTAGTAGCAAGGAGCTTCGCAATGAGCGTACCCACATGATGCTCATGCTTACCTGAAAGAGCATTTACCATAATAGCTGTATCGGGCGTGGAAGTGCTGCTCGTGTTGTCTCGAGCCAACACTCCTCTCGCAACATAATAGGCAAAGTACCTGAGATGAGGAAACATAATGTTAGAAATCTTCTGCCGATTGGACCTCCTCACTTCAGTGTTGCAGAAGGAGTCGAGGAGGGTGTTGATCTCAACGGTTGGAATATTCTTCCTCTTCTTCTTCTCAACCAAGCCTGGTAAACCTCAAACTTCACAAAATCTGTTCATAGGCATGGTTAGCAACTGATCATAAAGTCGAAACACCACAGTATCATTGTCAGAATAAAATCTGAAACTGTTAACAAAAACGGCTGTGAGTGTTTCATACTGAGGAACACGGCTCGTAACAAGCCGTGTCAAACCTGCATTCTCGCAAAGAGCATAAAACTCTTCCTTAATGCTGGTGTATTCCATGAAATCGTCGCATGGAAATTCCATGCGCTTCGCGGGAAACACGTCCAACAATTCCACGGGTACGATATCTTCATTGTAACTAGCTCTCGTGGACGAAGGTGCAGCTGCGGAACGTGTTATACGGCTTGAGTGCTCGGGCTTCTTCTTCCCAAGCCACCTCCCTAACTTCTCCATTTCTGAAATTTTTAGCAATTCACAAAAACGAAGATTTAAGCAAAACTAGTTTGGACAAAACATTCTTCTCACTTAACCAAGGCTCAAACTAGCTGCAAAACTTGAAAAATAAATTTCTACTTAAACTTTTAAGCTTAACTGAACAGCACCAAGAACCACTAAATACTCACTAAAGAAGCCACCAACTAGAAAACTAATTGGAGGGGTGAGGGAGTTACATACCAGGGAGCACTTGTTCAAGAAATCAGCTCAAGAAAGTGGCTAGAAAAGGAGATCGAAGGTACGAGCTCAAGAACAGAAAGAACGAGAAAACCAGAGGAAGAACTCGAGTTTTCGGGCAGAAAGAGAGAGAGTGAGAGGAGAGATGCCACCAGGGGGCATGGGGCCCACCCAGGAGGGTGGGTGGCGCGGCCAGGGGGCTGGGCCGCGCCACCTGGCCTTCTGGCTTGGTGGTGGCCCCCCATGGTCAGCCACAGGTGCCCTCTGGTGGCCTTTTACCTGTAAACTTCAAATATAATTTTTTTGTAATTTTCTGGGCAAGTTCACTGTAGAAAAAATTTCAAAGTTCAAAAAGCTGCAAAAACTTTCGTGAACTTGAGAGAGAAGTTAGAGCAAGTGAAGCTTTAAACATAGAAACTTTGGTACAGCAAGGAGAATAAAAGCTAGAGGAAATGAAGACATAACAAGCTCAACTTTTTACCTATATAAAACTTGCTAGCTAGCAAGGTTGATCAAGTCTTACCAACAAACCGGTGGCATATAGAGCAAAAGGTCTCGCCTCTTATGAAGTGGTCATTGCACTCTCACTTTAATGGACATTGTCCCCACCATAATTGTTTTGTATTTGTGGTATACATGTAGTGGACAATCCCATTCTCCAATCTTCACGGTCTCGATATTCTCGATGGAGTTAAGGCCATGCCTTTTGTCGATCTTCTTTGTAAAATACACCGTGTGTTCTTTATCGTTTGCGTTGAAGGTGACCTTCCCTTTATTGCAATCAATAACGGCACCTGCGGTATTAAGAAAAGGTCTACCAAGAATAATGGACATGCTCCCATCCTCGGGCATGTCAAGCACAACAAAATCAGTAAGTATTAAGCAATTGGCAACTTCAACAGGAACATCCTCACAAATACCGATAGGGACGGCCGTAGACTTGTCGGCCATCTGAAGGGAGATATCTGTAGGAATTAGTTTCTCTAAACAAAGTCTTTTGTAGAGAGAAAAGGGCATAACACTCACTCCTGCACCAAGATCACATAAAGCAGTTCTAACATAATTATTTTTTATGGAGCAAGGAATGGTGGGTATACCTGGATCACCGAGCTTCTCAGGAATCTTGCCACTAAAAGAGTAGTTAGCAAGCATAGTAGATATTGCCTCATTAGGGACTTTTCTTTTATTAGTGACAATATCTTTCATATATTTAGAGTAAGGAGGTAATTTAATAGCATCAGTCAAAGGGATTTGAAGAAAAAGAGGTTTCATCCACTCACAAAACTTGTTGTAGTGCTCTTCTTCTTTGGTTTTGACGGACTTGCTTGGGAAAGGCATGCGTTTCTGCACCCATGGTTCTCGTTCCTTACCGTGTCTTCTTGTTAGGAATTCTTCTCTTGTATACTTTTTGCGCTTATCGGGTGCTTCTTCTTCACGAACCTCGGGTGGATCATTCTTCGCAGCATCTTTTTCAGGTTCAGCACCATCTTCAGTCTCAGCATCGGAGGTAGATATACTGTTTGGGTCAACAGCTGGTTCTTCTTCTTCTATAGGATCATTGGAATTGTCAGCTTCCTTGTGTTTCTTTTTCTTCTTCTTCTTCTTTGGAGAGCTAACAATTTCTTCTTCCTGTAATTGAGAATCTTGCTCGATCCTCTTCGGGTGCCCTTCTGGATAAAGAGGGTCCTGGGTGTGTGTTCCACCCCGGGTCTTTATACCGTAAGCTTGTAAATTGTCCTGTTTGGAATTATTAGCAAGCAAATCTTTCTGCACATTAGAAATTTGTTCAAGCTGAGTTTGAACCATATGAAAATGCTTCACAAGACATTTAACATCATTAACTGTTCTACCTAGAACATCAAGCAATCTTTTGATAGTAAGAGTGTTTTCATTCAACTGACCTTGTATATTTTCATTGAAGTGATTCTGCTTCATAATAAAATTATCAAGCTCATCTAAACATTGGTCAGGAGGTTTACCTTTAGGGATGTCACTTGCATTGAAGTCTAAAAGAGAATGTACTTCTACCGTAGGTGGGTGAGTGGTAGGCTCACACAGCTTCTCGATCGGAGGTAGATTCTTTACATCTTGAGTTTTAATACCTTTTTCTCTTATGGACTTCTTTGCTTCTTGCATATCTTCGGGGCTTAAGACCAGCATGCCCCTCTTCTTTGGTGGTGGAGGTGGTTCAGGCACGGACCAATCTTCATGGTTTTTGGCAATCTTGCCCATCAGTTCTTCGGCATCGTCCGGTGTTCTTTGCCTGAAAACACAACCAGCACAACTATCGAGATAGGATTTAGACCCATCGGTTAGACCAGCATAAAAGATATCAATTAATTCATTCTTAGGGATTTCGTGTCCCGGTCTAGCCTTCAGCAAACTGCAAAATCTCCCCCAAGCTTTAGGGAGATGCTCATCCTGCAACTGTTCAAAATTATAAATTCTTTGTAAAGCAGCATGTTGCATATGAGCAGGAAAATACTTATCAACGAAAGATATAGCCATGTCTTGAGGGCTTTGGATGGATCCACATGGTAGTGCATCATACCATGCTCTAGCATCTCCTTTTAAAGAAAAAGGAAGGAGCTTGGTCACATAAAAGTTCCGGATCCTTTCATCAGTAGTAAACAAGCTACCTAACTCAGTGAGTTTGGTCAGGTGCTCGATAGCATCGTCATTTTCTCTGCCATAAAAAGGATCAGCTTCAACTGTGGATATAAGTGAAAGGTCAACAGGGAAATCATAATCAGGATCTGAGATGCATATAGGTGACGTAGCAAAAGTAGGATCAGGAGTAAACTTGTTCTTCAGGGAGTGTTTTGCTAGCAACTTCTTTATAGTGGCAGGGTCGGAATCAGCACATTCATTGAGTTCCCTGCAAAGATCATCATCAAGTATAATATAATCATCCTCAAGGAGCTTTTCCTTAAGGCCTGCAAAGTTATGAGTTTTTCCAATAGGAGTTTGGGTAACAGGAATTTCATCACCCAAAAGTCGGGCAGCTGCAGCAATCTGTTCATCTATAAAAGAACCAAGTGAACATGTAGTCTCAAAGGTAGTAGAAGCATCATCAAAAGTATCTGACATATTTCCAGACTCAGCAGAAGTAGCATGTAATCGTGGTGAATCAAACTGACTCATAACTGAAGGTGAATCAAGTTTAGCACTAGTGCTAAGAGCAGTACCTCGTCTCGTACGGGATGGTAGGATCGGAACCTTGGGGTCTCCTTTCTTACCCATAATGGATAACGTGCAGCAGGTAGGATACTTCGAGTAGACCTGTAAATAAAGCTATGGTCCCCGGCAACGGCGCCAGAAAACAGTACTTGACAACCCTCAACTGTAGGGGATCGAGATAGTCTTCGCGGGCAAGATAACCCAATTTATTGATTCGACACTTGGGGACACAAAGAATACGTACAGGCTTTGACAATTGAGTTGTCAATTCAACCGCACCTGAAATAAACACTTGCTTGCACTAAAGTATTAGGAGCAACTGTGATACGGTGGTAGTAGTGGTGGTGATAATAGTGGTAATAGTGATAGTGGAACAGCAAAAGTAAAACAGTGAAAGTAAACAACTAGTAACCAGCAGAAAGAAAACACTGTAGGCTAGGGAGATGGATGGTTGGGCGTTGCTTGGATGAGAACGAACATGCAACAGATTCTAACTTGGGAAAGGATCACAGAAAACAAGGGATCATCTAGGCAAATATCAAACATCAGGCATGTATCCCAGGGTAGTTGTACGTGCTTACAATAAGAACTTTGCACAACATCTTTTGTCCTTCCCTCCCGCTACGAACGGGGCCAAAAGGAACTTAGGGAAATTAAGGTCTCCTACAGCGGAGAACCGGAACAAAGCATTAACACTCCATGGATACACGGAATCCTCAAATTATAGTCCATCCCCTTTGGTGTCCCAGGCTGTCACCACTGGGATCGCCGGTTCCGGACTCTAATAGGTGCATACAACTCATAGATAGGATCAAGAACACCACAAACTCAAGAAACAAAAGGGTGATCAGATCTGAAATCATGGCACTCGGGCCCAAAGTGACAAGCAATAAGAGCAACAAGTTGTAACAGAGATGATAAACACCAACTAGATGATAGGCAACATGCCCACAACAAATCTGATTGAACTATTACATGATCTAACTCATCCAATCCCTACCATCCCCTTTGCCTACAGTAGGGAATTACTCACACATGAAAGGAGAAGTCATGGATGGGTGATGGAGAGGTGATGACGATGACGATGGCGATGATTTCCCCCTCACCGCAGGCCAATTCAGCCTCCAGATTAGCTCTCCGGAGAAGAACAGAGGGTTGCGGCGGCTCCGCAGCGTAGATCGAAAAAGCGACTCCTCTTTCGACGTTTCCTCGACGGGAGAATAAATAGGGGGCAAGGTAGGTCACCAGGGGGTGTGGGACCCATCCAGGAGGGCAGGTGGAACGGCCAGGGGGTGGGGCCGCGCCAGGCACCCTCATGGCTGCCCCCTGGCTGCCCTGTGGCCCCCCTTTGGCCTGACGGAAGCTTCCGGAACGCTGATTTTTAATATAATTTTTTGGGATTTTTCCAGCGTACCTAAATATCCAGAAACCTGCACAAAAGAAAAACAGCACTGGTAGCTCTGCTGAAAACAGCGTCAGTCCGGGTTAGTTTCGTCCAAATTATGCAAGAATGAAGTCAAAACAATAGCAAAAGTGTTTGGAAAAGTAGATACGTTTGAGACGTATCACACGCTATGCAGCGTCGGACGATATCTTCTGCATCTGGCATGAAGGTGGGCCAGTAAACTCCTTCTCGAAAAGCTTTGGCGACCAAGGTTCGGTTGTTGGCATGGTATCTGCAGATGCCTTCGTGAATATCAAGGAGTATGTCCTTGTCGTCTTCTCTCTCTATGCACCGTTGGAGCATCTGGGAGATTCTACTGTTGTAGAGTTCGCCATTGATGATGGTGAAGGTCTTGGAACGGCGAGTTATTCGTCGGGCTTTTTTTACGTCCTGTGGGAGCCAGTTGTGTATCATGTAGTTGAGAAAAGGGCGGGTCCATACCGGCCCGACAGACGGGGCTGGTTCTGGTTCTCCTGCTGTGTTGGCAGCATTCGAATTTTGATGTGCTAATTGAGCTATTCCCACTTGTGCGGGGGCGATAGCTGTGTCTTGATTTACGGGAGTAGTTGTTGCTTCTTGTTCCGCTAGGACAGCGGTCTTGGTTCCTACCGTTGTTGTGGGGGGATCGAGTGTTTTTGCGGGTTTGATAGAGCGTTGACTGATGCTCTTGAGGAAAAACCCTGGGGGTACTAGCCCTCGAGTTGATCCGATGTTTGCGAGTTCATCTGCTTTTGTGTTGTTGGCGCGTGACACATGGTTGAGCTCGCATCCGTCAAAATCGCCTTCGAGGATGATGTAGAGTTTCTGGTACGCCATCATCTTATCCGCAACTGCTTTGCAATCCTTCATCGTCTGTTGGAAGACAAGGTTTGTGTCGCCGTAGATGATCAGTCGGGTGGCTTCGAAGGCCTTGGCCATGCACATGTCGTGGAGGAGTGCTTCGTATTATGCTTCATTGTTTGATGCTTTCTCGAAGTTGATCTATAGGACGTATTTGAGCTTGTCTCCTTTAGGGGATATTAGTATGACGCCGGCTTCGGTTCCTTGGTGCCTTTTTGATCCATCGAAGAACATTGGCCAGGAGCTGGAGAGGTCTGGGGGGACGGGTGTTTGGACTTCCATCCACTCGACGAAGAAATCAGGTAGTACTTGATATTTTATTGCCGTTGGGTGCTTCAAGGTGAGGTCGGGAGGGCTGAGCTCAATGTTCCACTTTGTGACTCGCTCGGTGGTGTCGGGGTTGTTGAGGACGTCCGCGAGTGGTGCGTTGCTGACTACCGTTATCGGTTGTGCGTCGAAGTAGTGCGAAACTTTTCGGTGTGTCATGAAGATGGTGTAGACGAGCTTCTGATAGTGTGGGTATCATTGCCGGGCACTTGTAAGGACTTCACTGATGTAGTAGATTAGTATTTGAACGTCGTACGCCTTGCCTTCTTTGGAGCGCTCGACGATGAGCACCATGCTGAATACGCTGCTACGGGCGGCGATGTATAGGTACAATGGTTCCCGTTCCTTGGGGACTACGAGTATTGGGAGAGTCAATAGGGTTTGCTTGAAGTCATCAAATGCTTTGCGGACTTCGTCAGTCCACTCGAATTCCCGTCCTTCTTCAATAGCTGGTAAAAAAGGGGGTCCTTTCCCCGAGCCTATTGATGAAACGACTTAGAGCTGTTAGGCGCCTGACGAGGGGGTGACCCCATGACTCCTATGGATGAGCCTACCTGGTGTCCATGAAGACAGAAGGCCCATGAAGATACATCCTCGGCCTGTTAATTGGCACCGATGTAGGAGTCTACGACTCACAAGGAAGGTGCGAAGACCTGTCGTACGGAGCAAGCTAGGGTTAGGAAAGCTTACCTGTAAACGTAGATGAACTCCCCGAGACCTAGCCCAGTATATAAGGGCTAGGAGGGGCGACACAAGAGACATCTAATATCATCTGTAACCCTAGCCTTGAGCGCTCCAGCCTTGGCATCCACTGTAATCGCATCTCCCCCATCAATAATATCGAGCAGGAGCGAGCCTTCCTGTTTGCCGACGAGCTATCGTCCAACCTGTGCCTCTCATGACTAACCCAGGGTCCCTAACCATGGGATTTGTCGGGGTTGATCCCCGTCAATTGGCTCCGTCTGTGGCAAATACACAGGTTGGGATCACGATCTCGGCGGTCCCGTCTTCAGCAAGCTACAACTCAAGGGCAAGAACCAGATCTATCCCACTCGAAGGATTCAAGATCGCGGCGGACATCTCTACCACCCCATCAAGACCGCTCGAGCTACAGTTGTGCCCGGACCGATACTACGGTAACGGCCAAGTGCAGCGTCAGCGCCGAAGGAATCGACGACTCAGAAGAACGGCGAGGGGCCTCTACGAAGGAATTCCACTCGACGAGCCGCGACACGCAGCGGAGGACTCGCAAATCTTTCGACAACCCACCACCGCCCGGGCACCCGCCGCACGTCAAGACGATGACTACGAGATCGAAACCAGCGATCAGAAGAACCATCGCCAAGGAAGAAGGAATCGACGACCCAAAAGGCGCGCATGGGAGATCTACGGCGAGGCTCCAATAAACAAGCCACGACACGCAGCCGCGCAACCGACGACCGCCCGACGATACGCCGTCACACGAGCACCTGCCGTCAGCCAGGACAGCGACTCGGAGACACCGATGGGCGAGTACTATGACCCAGATCGAAGGCCGGATGAATTCTCCAACCTCATCAAGCACCAAGACATGAATCGAGGAATCGACAACGACCCCCGCTTCCACGAACACCCGGAGGATCACGAGAAAATCTCCAGGATCTCGAGAAGGAAGAGCACGCCGGATCTAGCAAACTTACGGCTAGAGAACAGCTGGAAGGACCCTACACGATCCACAGCGTCGAGGATGACTGGGGACGCGTCAGGTCAGGTCACACTTTGAGGGACTGCCGCCTGTTCAACGAGCTAGCCGACGACCTCAAGAAGGAGAAGCAGAAAGAAGACGGACGCAACCGACGACCCGAACAAGCGCCGCCCTCAAGCCCGGAAGGACGTCACAGCCCGCTGCAAGAACAGGTGCTCATGATCCAAGAAGGAAGGGTACCGCAAGCACGAAGAGACGCCTACACTCTACAAGCCAGAGCAGCCGAGAGCATAAACAAAGTCGAAGTCTACCAGCTACATGATACGGAGACCAGCATCACGTTCTCACAGGACGACCATCCACCCGTAGTCCCAAGACCGGGGCACGCGCCCCTGGTGCTCGACGCACAAATCGGAGGGTACGACATGGATACGATCTTCATGGACGGAGGCAGCAGCATGAAAATCATCTTCGCCAGCACCCTGCAAAAGATGTTGATCCCACGATCAGTATGGAGAAAATCGAGCACCGAGTTACACGGGGTAGTCCCAGGAGAAGCAGCCACATCCCTCGGAGTCATCGAACTCGAAGTTGTCTTCGGCAACCGACGCAACTTCGCAAAGCACGTCCTCGAGTTCGAGGTACTCGATTGGCAATCGCAGTACCACGCCAATTGGGACGGCCAGCATTCGCGCAGTTCATGGCGGTCCCACACTACGCCTACCTCAAGCTCAAGATGCCAGGATCAGCCGGAGTCCTCACGATCAACGGAAGCTTCATCAAGTCAGATCAATGCGATCGTGACTTCCACCGAATCTCCGACACATTCGGATCCGAGCAAGAACTCAGAGAAATAGCCATGGTGACGGACAGGAGTACCCTCCCATTGGTGAACCGAAGCGAATCCAAGGAGTACGGACGCGACTTCAGCATCGACAGCGACGCATTCACTCACCAAGTGCACCCGACGGACCCTGACAAAACAGTCCGCCTGTACGCCCACCTACCAGAGGAGCAGGCGACGGCTCTCGTCGCTTTCCTTCGAGACGAGTGGGAAATATACGCCTGGTGCCCAGCCGACATGCCTGGGATACCACGCGAATTCGCGGAACACGCCCTACGCATCAAGCAAAACACGAAGCCAGTGAAGCAAGCGCTGAGACGATTCTCGGAGCCCAAGCGCAGAGCAATCGGGGAGGAAGTCAACCGGTTACTCGACGCCCAGTTCATCCGAGAAACGAAGAAAGCCACCTGGATAGCCAACCAAGTGTTGGTGCCCAAGAAAGACACGACCGTGCTGCGCATGTGTGTCGACTATGGACCAGTGAACAAGCATTGCCCGAAGGACCACTTCCCCCTTCCTAGAATCGATCAGATAATCGACTCGACAGCAGGGCGCGATCTACTTTCCTTTCTTGACGCTTACTCAGGATACAACCAGATCAGGATGAAGGAAGAAGACAAAGAGCACACATCGTTCATCACCCCCTATGGAGTATTCTGCTACAGGACCATGCCCTTCGGACTCAAAAACGCAGGCGCCACATATCAGCGAATGATGCAGGCTTGCCTGAAGGAGCAAATCGGAAGAAACGTGCAAGTCTATGTGGACGACATCGTCATCAAGACCTACGAAGCAGCCACACTACTCGACGACCTGCGCGAAACCTTCGCGGCGCTCAACAAATACAGAATCAAGCTCAACCCAAAGAAGTGCGCATTCGGCGTACCGGCAGGGAAGCTGCTTGGCTATATGGTCTCCGCCCGAGGAATCAAGGCAAACCCTGAGAAAGTCCAAGCCATCACCCGAATGCAAGAACCAACCGACGTCAAAGGAGTACAACAGCTCACTGGAAAGCTCGCAGCCCTAAGATGCTTCATCAGCAGGCTGGTGCCTTTCTATCAGCTGCTCAGGAAAGGAGAGAAATTCGAGTGGACAGAGGAAGCCCGACAAGCATTCGCGGATCTAAAGAAAACACTTTCGACCCCACCAATCCTGGCGGTACCCAAGGAAGGAGAGAAGCTATACCTCTACGTGGCAGCACGTAACAGTGTAGTAAGCACAACGCTCATTGTCGAACGCGCAGAAGAAGGCAAGGTCCAGAGCATACAGAGACCAATCTACTACCTCAGCATGCTCCTAACCAAATCCCAGCAGCGGTACCCACACTACCAGAAGCTACTACTGGCACTCCTCCATGGCATGCGCATGGCCAAAACATGCGGAGCCACTCGCCTCATAATTTACGGGGACTCCAATCTCGTCGTCCAGCAGACGATGAGAAACTGCAACGCAACAGCCGACAACATGGAGGCCTACCAGGAGCTCTACAACGCACTCGAAGGAAATTTCGACGGATGCGAGCTCCACTACATCACCAGGGACAACAACACAGAAGCTGACGAACTCGCGAACATTGGTTCGACCCGAGGACCAATACCACCCGGCGTTTTTCTCAAAAGCATCAGCCGAAGATCCATCAAGGTACAGGCAGCAGCACCTGAAGCAGTCGTGGACGGCGAGGACACAACAGACCTGGCGCAGGTGGCAGCAGCAACCCCATCAGAAGGCACAAGCACCAGCACACCCGACAGCACAGCCCCGACAGAGCTCGAATGACCTGTCTGGGCAAAACCGTTCCTCCGATTTCTAATCGAAGGTACGCTACCGCAAGACGTCGTCGAAGAACGACGCATCAGCCGACGATCCAAGGCATTCACGGTGATCAACAAACAACTATACAAGCGCAGCATCACCCAGATACTCCAAAGGTGCATCGACGAAGAAGACAGCAAAGCCTTACTGCTCGAAATCCACGAAGGCACCTGCGGACATCATGCGAGCAGCAGAGTACTCGTGTCCAAAGCATTCCGAGTTGGGTTCTATTGGCCCACAGCCATGAAAAACGCAGAGAAAATCGTGCGACGCTGTGTCGCCTGCCAGTAATTCACCAACAGGCCACACGCTCCCGCCTCAGAACTCAAGACCATACCATTATCCTGGCCGTTCGCCACCAGGGGACTCGACATGGTGGGACCACTCAAGAAATTATCAAAGGGCGGAAGGACACACCTACTCTTCGCAGTCGACAAGTTCACTAAATGGATCGAAGCAGTGCCCATCACCAGCTCCACAGCCCTCACAGCTGTCAACTTCATCAAATCGATCATCTTCAGGTTCGGAGTGCCACACAACATCATCACGGACAACGGCACGAACTTCACAGCCGCAGAATTCCAGAACTTCTGCGAAGAACTGGGCATCAAAATCAATTATGCGTCAGTCGCGCACCCGCAGTCCAACGGCCAGGTAGAAATAGAAACGGCCTTGTGTGCGTGGGAATCAAGAAACGTCTCCTCGCACCACTCGAGCAAGCCGCCGGCAACTGGGTAGAATAACTCCCCGCGGTCCTATGGAGCCTACGAACCACACCAAATACCGCGACCCAATACACACCCTTCTTCATGGTGTATGGGGCAGAGGCAGTCCTACCACACGACCTCAAGTTCGGAGCACCTCGGGTCACCGGGTACGAAGAAGAAGAAGAAAAACAAGCACTGCAAGACGACAAAGATACGGCAGACGAAGCAAGAGATACAGCCTTGGAAAAATCAGAAGGATACCAGGACAAGCTACGCACCTACCAAAGCAGTCGCTTGCGCACTAGAACCTTCAACAAAGGTGACCTAGTCCTTCGGCTGATACAAGAGAAGGTCCATAAACTTGCCCCCCAATGGGAAGGACCATTCATAGTTTCAGAAGTCATCGGAGGTGGCGCCTACAGGTTGAAGAACCCAAAGACAGACAAGGATGTGGGCAACCCATGGAACGTAGCAAACGTGTGACTGTTCTATCCATAGTCCCCATCGGTCAAGACATGACTGGCAACTCATGTAGCTGCTCGACCGCAATAAAGAAAATATTGCCCAAATACTGCCATCTCAAAGCACTCGGGGGCTTAAGAATAAAATCCCCTCGAGAGACGCTATCGACTGCGCGATCTTAACCAAAAAGCACTCGGGGGCTTAAGAATAAAATCCCCCCGAGCTATCGCCCAAGCGATCTTAACCAAAAAGCACTCGGGGGCTTAAGAATAAAATCCTCCCGAGAGACACTATCGCATGCGCGATCTTAACCAAAAAGAACTCGGGGGCTTAAGAATAAAATCCCCCCGAGAGACGCTATCGCCCAAGCGATCCTAACCAAATAGCACTCGGGGGCTTAAGAATAAAATCCCCCAGAGAGACGCTATCGCCTGAGCGATCTTAACCAAAAAGCACTCGGGGGCTTAAGAATAAAATCCCCCCGAGAGACGCTATCGCCCAAGCGATCTTAACCAAAAAGCACTCGGAGGCTTAAGAATAAAATCCCCCCGAGAGACGCTATCGCCCAAGCGATCTTAACCAAAAAGCACTCGGGGGCTTAAGAATAAAATCCCTCCGAGAGACGCTATCGCCACTCAAGCGATCTTAAACTCAAACACTCGGGGGCTCGAGCACAAAAACTCCCCCCGAAAGACTCTATCGTCGCTGACACGATCTCTACATCCAAGTACTCGGGGGCTCGAGCACCATCTCCCCCCGACAGACTCTATCGTCGCTGACGCGACCTCCACATCCAAGTACTCGGGGGCTCGAGCACCATCTCCCCCCGAAGACCGCTCGCGCAGCCTGAAGCTTAAAAAAAATACTCGGCCAGCCTCACCTGCCGAGAGCAAGGCTCGAAAGACATGGCCACAATCAGATGAAGCACCAAGCACTCTGAAGAAACTTTGAGGAAGCACAGGACACAGACTCATTTAGTCTTCACCCGATCGCCAACGATCACCTAAAGACTCGGGGCCTACTCCCATCGGGAGCGCTGCCACGCACCCGATAAAAGACAGAAACTAACGACAAGGGAAACAAATTTTATCCTACGCTCGACCCTCCGATTCAAGCGTAGCCTCGGGGGCTACTCCCATCGGGAGCGATGTCGCGCACCCGATAGAACCAACAGTGCAACCTCTTCCCCGATTTACCAGCGAAGATGAGGCCGCCTCCAGTTCTACAAGGTCGCTTGGCGCGCTCATTTAACCGATGGCTTGACATCGAGGTCCTCTTCAGAGCCAGAGGAGGAAGCAGTTGAAGACGGTTCACCACCACCACCCAAGGATTCGCCAGAAGACGGAGCCGTAGAAGATGCAGGAGTAGGACTCCTCAACCTTGTGGAGTTGTCGCTGCTCGACTCCTGCCAGTGCGGATCCATGCTATTTCCGCTCGGATCGAACGCGCGGACAGTGACAGTGATTTCGCCGTCAAAACGACAGCTGGGCATATCGCCATCTCGCAGATTCAACCGCCGAGCAAACAAAATCCAACCAGAGCCAAGAAAAATCAAGCGGGAGCTATCAACCTCCAAGTCAACATAAGAAGGAGATCGACAACTCCCTTGAAGATGCAGAATCAAGCCATCCAAGCCACGTTCAGAGAAAATGGTGGAAAAATCAGAAGGAAGAAGGACGCGACTGGCGCTCCGGCCACGAACATGCAAAAGAAAATCATAGCGCCAGAAACCCTCCTCCAAGGGAGAGGAAGAAGGCACTGGCGCCTCACCATGGCGACCACCACGGCATAAGCGTGGTGCACGGCCACCACGGCCACGACGAACATGGCCACGACCAGCACCCCGCCTAGGAACCATGAGAAGAAGAAGATAAGAAGGAAGAAGCAAAGGAGCTAGATGGATGGAGGTGAAACGCAATGGAAGAGAACGCCTTATTTATAGAACATAAAACCTCCCAGCACGGAGAAGCCGAGACGACAGCAGCAATTAATTCAAAGACCAAACGTCGCAGACGTCTCAAATTCCAAGACCAAGATGCTTTCCCACGGGACGCACTGTGCATGAGACGCGTCAATTCACGCGCGTTCCCAACGCGCGTATTGGAAACCCAACCAGCGCCTGCCACACGCCACAGCGGTCATCATTATGACCGGTCACGAAGACGTGACGGGTCACAGGCGAGGCATCCCTGACAGCCATCAAGCAGAGGCATTGTCATCCTGACAAGCGGCGAAGAAAACCAACGGACATCAAGGCTCTAAGATTCTATCTTTCAGATCTCTTTTCCGATGAAGAAAAAACATCTTACTCCCATCGGGAGAGTAAATCATAAGAGTCCCGGGTGCTCCCTCACCTAAAGGTCAGCAAGGTGCTCGAGTGACCACTCGCACTCACAAGAGTCTCGGGTGCTCCCTCAACCCGACGCAAGACAAACATGCATACGCCAAGATCAAACGGCGCTAAGAGTCTCAGGTGCTTCCTCACCTCAAGAACCAAATGACATTCGAGTGACTACTCGCAAAAAAAAACCCGTCTGAGCACTCGAAACAAGCTCCACGGGTGCATGAGTGAACAACTCGCTTGATGTTTTGTTCCAAGCGGGTGCAATGCTATAAGGCTCCGCGCCTCAAAAACACACATTCCTGGAACATGATACACCGTGCCCAGATGCCACGCAAGATTAGCGTGTAGGTAAGACCCCGCTGCGAAGTACGGTCGGGCTGGGACTTGTCGAAGAGCGATTTCACTCCCAACCTTTTCCATGCGCTGCGCATGATAGAAAAAATCGGGCGGACGCGCCTTAGGCTATGCACATTACTGGCGGCAAATGAACACCGTAAGACCTGAAGCGGCCGGACTTTTGATCGACACCAGTGTTCCAAGCTCACGTCGAGGGACGTGGGTTTGATTGGGCTACTGTGGTATTTGCCCTAGTGCAATTCACCAAGGCTCGACCAGCCGACTCCTTGGGCCCTTTCAGCTTAGCATCCCTCGAAACAGGTTTTGTCATGGCCACCAGAGTGCCAGCGACCCGCGGATGTACCTCGCATACTAATAACCGACAAATGAATGTACTCGAGTCCCTGCGCGACTCTTCGAGTCCCCCAGGCACTCGGGGGCTACTGACGAGGGGGTGACCCCACGACTCCTACGGATGAGCCTACCTGGTGTCCATGAAGACAGAAGGCCCATGAAGATACATCCTCGGCCTGTTAATTGGCACCGACGTAGGAGTCTACGACTCACAAGGAAGGTGCGAAGACCTGCCGTACGGAGCAAGCTAGGGTTAGGAAAGCTTACCTGTAAACGTAGATGAACTCCCCGAAACCTAGCCCAGTATATAAGGGCTAGGAGGGGTGACAGAAGAGACATCTAATATCATCTGTAACCCTAGCCTTGAGCGCTCCAGCTTTGGCATCCACTGTAATCGCATCTCCCCCATCAATAATATCGAGCAGGAGCGAGCCTTCCTGTTTGCCGACGAGCTATCGTCCAACCTGTGCCTCTCATGACTAACCCAGGGTCCCTGACCATGGGATTTTCCGGGGTTGATCCCCGTCAGCGCCCCATGAGTTTTTGGACGCCTTTTATGTTGACTGGCTCCTTCATGGTGACGAGTTCTTGTACTTTCTCTGGGATTGCTTTGATTCCTCGGGCAGACACCGTATACCCCAAAAGTTTGCTTGCTGGTACACCGAAAACACATTTCTTCAGGTTGAGCTTGATGCGGTAGTGGTTGACTGCTGCGAACGTTTCACGCAGGTCGTCGATGAGGGTGTTGGCTTGATAAGTTTGACAACTATGTCGCCGACGTACACTTGGATGTTGAGTCCATCTATTCCTGCAGGCATGCTTGCATCATTCGTTGGTATGTAGCACCTGCGTTCTTCGGTCCGAAGGGTGTTGTCATGTAACAAAAACGCCGAAGGGAGTGATAAACGAGGTGTGCTCTTGGTCTTCTTCTTTCATGCGTATCTAGTTGTAACCCGAGTACGCATCGAGGAAGGAGAGGACGTCGCACCCTGCTGTGGAATCGATGATCTGATCGATTTGGGGCAGGGGGAGTGATCCTTTGGGCAGTGTTTGTTGACGAGTCTGTAGTCGACGCACATGTGGAGTACGAGGGTCTCTTTCTTGGGGGCCAGCACTAGGTTTGCTACCCAAATGGCCTTTTTTTTGCGGATAAATTTGGCGTCGAGTAGTCTATTGAACTCTTCCCCAATGGCTCGGCGCTTTTGTTCGGAAAAGTTTCGCAGGGATTGCTTAAATGGTTTAGTGTCGGGGTATATTTGGAGGGAGTGCTCTACGAACTCCCTGTGGAATCCTAGCATATCGGCTAGGTACCATGCGAAGATTTTCCAGCGTTCGCGAAGGAACTCGATGAGCGCGCTCTTCTGTTCTGCGGGTAGGTTTGCGGACACTCGAACCATCTTGTCGGGGTCGGTTGGGTGCACCTGATGGGTTGTTGTGTCGCTGTCAACGCTGAAATTTTGAGTGATCTCCTTTAGCTCGTTGTGTCTGGCTACTGGGAAGAGGCTCATGTCAGTCAATATTCCGATTTATGCGAGTTCTTGTTGTTCTCCAAAGGTGTCAGAGATTTGGTGGAAATCCTTGTTGCATCTTTTGGACCTGATGAAACTTCCATTGATGTTGATGTTTCCCCTGGGTCTTGGCATCTTGAGCTTGAGGTACGCGTGATGCACGAGATAACTACTCGCTCCTCGTTGGTTACCCCAAGTGGAAGGGGAGATGTAGCGTAGCAGCAAATTTCCCCTATGTAGAGGATAGGGTTTGTCTCCCGTAGGACTCACAGAGATACAAGAAGGTGGTAAAGCGAACAATGACGCCGAGGTTGCTTACCTCACCTGGACCTGCACACACAGCAAATAACTTTGCTCCCAACGAGTACAAAGGATCAACGCAAGAGATAATAATAATGCCAACTGAAAGTAAGAACTAAAAGTAAATTGAAGGTGTAAACAATGGTGGAAATATGAACCGGGGTCCCGTGATGTTCACTAGTGATGTCTCTCTCCCAAAAGACGATAAAAGTGCTAGCGAGGTAAACAAATCACAGCTGGCCATTTGACAGGATTATAAACGCACCGCAATGCTAACTATGCTACAAAAGAAAGGAAGGGCTCAAAAGCAATGGGCAGTACACCAAGGTAAGTAGACCGAAATCCATCTGCATCTACTACGAATCATCCACCTTGAGATATCTATCCAGAACATCTCGCTGGTATTAAGTTGTGAATCCCACCCAAAGTGTAACCTCAAAGCAACGGACAACTGCATTAAAATAACTATGCGTAAAGTAAACAATCCTTGCACCCGCAAGTACAAGCACCGTTGTTTTATCCCTGGTGGCAACAACACATCCCTAGTCTCATGTTTCTGTCACTCAAGCTAGACATCAAGGGGCTGAACCCACAATCAAGCATAACGCTCCCTCTTGGAGTTGCAACAAATCACTTGGTCAAAGGAAAATACGGCAACGGAGAACATGCAAGAATTTACTCAAGAACATAAATATAAAAGAGAAGAACCAAATATATTACTCATCACAATCTGAACATAATCTCATAATCCATCAGATCCCATCAAACTCACCATAGCAACACAGAAAATTACTACGGTGCCTCGATCATGTGAGGCAGCTCACGAGGTCTCGAAAGTGGAAGCACAAAGAGGGAAAGAGTACATCACATAGCTACTAGTCACGAACCCATGGTCCAAGAGGGACTACTCACGGCACATACGGAAGGCGTCCATGGCGATTGATGGTCTCCCGGAGGGGTTCCTCCTTTCGGCAGGGTGCCGGGGCAACTTCTCCTAGCAGCCCCGATCTTGAAACGACGGCGGCGGCGGTAAAGAGTGGAGAACAGGAATAGCAGATCGATCTTAGGGGTTTCCGTCACGGGGGCTAAATATAGGCCAAAGGGGGCACTGAGAGGGGCCACAGGGCAGCTAGGAGGCCTCCTGGCGCGGCCTAGGATGGGGCCGCGCCAGGGACCCTCCTGGGGCCCTTGTGGGTCCACTCCCTTCCTTTCTTGATTATTCGGGAAGCTTCCGCGGCGCTGATTTTTTATATAATTTTTCTGGAATTTATTTGGCACTTTTAATGGCCGGAAAACCTGAAATACAAAAACAGCAGAAAATAGGAACTGGCAACTAAGTGCACTGAGTTAATGGGTTAGTCCAAATATGATAAAAAAAAAGTGTATGAAAGTTCAAGCAAAACATGGCAAGGTCACACAAATCATGCATGGAGCAAGCAGAAATTATAGATACGTTTGGGACGTATCAACGCGTAGTGGGGGACGACCATAAATCATGCAAATGTTGGTCGACCAAGTATTGTGTGGTATTGTGACTGTCAATCTACCACTTCAAAGTCAAGGTTTTCCTTCCTAAAGTTGTCTTTGTGCCCGAAAACGACGTCGAGGCTGATCTTGCCAAGTGGTGAGATTGCCTTGTCGGGCACAATGACGTGGAAGGTGGTGTCAAAGGTCTTCGGGGCGGAGGCTGGGATGAACATGTCTCGTAGCGTCTTGGTGAAGATGATGTTCATGCTACTACCTCCGTCCATGAATACGCATGACATGTCGTAGTTGCCTATTCGAGCTTCGAGAACCAGGGTTGTGTGTCCTGGTCTGGGGACGGCTGGCCGGTGATCTTCTTGGGAGAATGTGATGTTAGTTTCGTAACCCCAAAGGTAGTAGGGTACTGCTGGGTGTGAAGTGGTAGCCAGGTAGACTTGGAGGGTGATCTCCTCTTGTTGCTTGCTAGGTGGACGTCGTTCTTGAATCGTGCATACCCAGCCGTAGGTTGGTGGGTAGTCTTCTTCGTTGTCGGGTGCTTGGTGGTGGAGTTGCGCTATGGCCTCCAAGCGAGGTGGAGCCGAGGGTGCGCCACGGGTGTGCTGTCTAGGGTAGTGTTTGCGAGTTGCTGGGTTGCCTGATGCGCGCCCCTTTAGTGTGCTTCAAAGAGTTGGTTGAAACGTTCGCAGCTTCTCAAGGTGTGTCCTGATATGATTTTTTCTTTTGTCTTCGAAACAGTGGAACGGGTAGGGTCCGTCGAGATGGTCTCGAGGCTGGCGTGTTGCGCCTGCGTCGTCATGGCGTTGACGCGCTCGCCGTCTTCACTTAAGTGGCGGATCCTCGTAGATGTTTTGTTGCTGCGTGCAGTTGTCGTCACGATGCCTGCCTTCTCTGCCGTTAGGGGGTGACCATCTTGATTCCCTGGTTGTCGTGGGAGTTGCGCCTGGTTTTTTCCTGTGGTTGTGGCATCTGCTGTTGCCACGGAGATCGTCATAGTTCCGATTGTTGATGAGGGTTGTCTTGCGGCGGGTATCGTGGTCGACGTCGGGAGTCGCCACGTGGACAGGTGCCTTGATCATGGAAAATTCGACGTTGATCTTGGTTGATGTTGGTGTCGCGATTGGAGTCGATCTTGGCCTTGCGGGTGGTGATCGGGCTCGATTCGTGGGGCGAAGAGTGCCCCGTCGATTAAGGTAGGTTCGAAAGCCTCCGAAAGTCGGGACCGCACATGCGCGCCGATCTGATGAGATCGACTGCAAGATCGAAAGGTGTGTGGTGAAGTCGAGGGACCCGAACAGATCGGTTTCTGCCCGAGCCGCCGACATGTCGAGTGCTAATGATGAAGTCGTCGAGTTCTCGATTGCCGACGATGGGACCTCCGAGACCGTAAATCCCGCGTCTTTCCCACAGATGACGCCAATTGACGAGGATGGACCTTGGCAAATCACATGGTTCGGTACCCTGGGTTGATTGAAGGGGAAGGAGTGCGTAGTTGGTGATCTCGTCGGATAACAAGAGCAAGGGCTCTCGATCGGTAAAACTCCTACTTCCTGCTCGATTTAGTATATGGAAAAATGTATTTACAACGATGGATTCGGCGAGATTGCTCAAGCCGAGAGTGTTTGCTAGATGTATTGCGATGTCCCTAGACGTCTCCCATCCCAGCCTTTATATACTAGGATAGGTGCCGAGGAGTCCATCCAGGGTTACAAAAGGATTCCTATATTACTTGTCTTGCACGCCATGCCATGGACTCCGCACCGTCTTGGACTCCATGTCGGTTCATCAGTCGGTGCCTTGGGTGGGCCCACCAGGCTGAAGTTGGGCCCTCGCGAGGCTTTTAGTGGGCCACCAGTCTTAACACGCACCGGGTACCCTCACGGAGGGGAGTCGTGGGGGTATTCCCTCGTCAACGATGATACCTTCAAGAAGGGAACGACACAGAAGAGTGTCTCCATCACCGGCCTTAGTATAGCTGAAAGAAGGGTTTTCACCCGGATTTGCTCGACGAGTCTCCATCTTGCCTCGTTTGCACGAACCACCTCTGATCCCCGCTGCCGCACAGCGAGCAAGCCACTCCAGTCAGATTTGACCGGAGGCCCAACCACGCTTGCAACCGGCCAATCCTCCTTTGCCCTTCACGCCTTCGTCGACGATCCTCGATGTACCAATACCTCCACCGCCAGGAGCAGCCGTGCCACCACTACAGTCGTCGCTTGCAGCCGGGAGGCCAGCAGAGCCGCCACCAGCCACTTGTAACGCCGCGAACACCCGAAATTCCGCTCGCCAGGGTGTCCCGCCACACCATCGCGCGCGAGAAGGAGGTCCTCCGCCACCACCGTCAATCGTCCGGGCTTAGCCCGGCGGCTTCCTTTAGTGGCAACGGAGGAGGGAGTGAGGGAGAAGGTGCGGAGCGGCCTGGTTCTAGGATTTCTCCTGTGCCGCCCCGCTTGGGAGGACGACACGGGGGCCCAGATCTGGTGAAGGCTAGGCTGGTCAGGTTGGAGAGGAGAGCCCTGGCCGGTGCGGGGAGGGAGGTGCTGGGTGTCGACGGCCGCGCTGATTGGCGGCGGGTCATGAGAGGCACTCACCAGATGCGGGTCGCAAGAGGAGCTTGTTGATGATATCGTGGCCGACTGGATCCAATGGGGGTCGCGAGAGGAGGTAGTTGATGATATCGTCGCCGACTGGATCCAATGGAAGTTAGCCGGCGCGGGTGGCCTAGAGCACTTTTGCGAGTAGTCGTTTTATGTAACTAGGTTGGTGTGGGTGTTGGTGTATGTCTCTTTCTAAGGTTGCCCACAACCTGGTATGAGCTTCTTGTAATCACTTTGCTCCCTTCTATAAAACAATGACACCCAGTGTGCGTGCTCTCGAGAAGACAAAGAACAAATATGCACAGCCTTCTGACACAAGGCAAGATCAGTTTCCGGGTAAGCTTCCAGTTCCAGGTTCGATGCTTGCCGATGCAGACAACTCAAGTTCTGAACAGCGGCTGCATATGCTGCTCCTAAGGCTGAATAGTTGCCATGCTTCTCACATGCCCAGGCAAAAACATCTCCTCAAATCTGAAGAGGCATTTGAAATATCTCATCAACGTCTGGGTACAAGATCATTATCACATTTTAGCTCATCATCGAAATAGGACAAGTTAGTTTCATAAATGTAACAAGAACAACATACTTAATTTTAACAGGATTGCCTAGCGAAATTTAATTTCTTGGACCGTTTAATCATGCATAACTTTGCAAAGGCAGGTACAATAGTCATGCTTATTGCAAATCTTTATTAGGAAAGAAAATGAGGAATTCTGGAATTGCCTTCACAACTCTAAAGAGTTTGCCAAATCAATTGCACTAGACACATGGTAGCTGAGATCTGATGCCACAGATTAATTAAGATGGGTGCCTGCTCTACAGGTCAAAATCTGAACAAGTACTACTTGTGGAACATAATGATTTTACTTGGTGGGTCTGGGTCATAGAAGCACGGGAAGAATAATGAAGCAGCTAAAGTGTGTTAACAATGCTACAGATATAGATCAATTTAGGGGCTATCTAAATCTAGAAAGCTATTATTCCAACCTCAAAGCTGTGACTGCAAATTGAAACAACGGAATACTCTGGATATGTAAATTTTGCATGGATATAGATTTGTAATTCTTCTAGTTGTGTTGTGACTTGTGGATTAATTTTAATTTCTTCCTTAAAAGTGCAGAAATTCATAACCTATCTTAGTTTCAAAGGAAGTCTATTTAATAGTGGGACTAAATTATCACAAAAGGTTGACGAAACATGAAAGAATTTAAGCTTCATCCAGTATATCCAGAATAGAGACAGTACCTTCTGTAGATTGATGAATCAAGCTGCAAGAAAAACAAAAATCTACTAAATCATTGGTTCCTCCAGCCAAAGTAATTTTTTCCCCACTGGCATGACTGCATAACAATCATATTTCGAAACAACATCATATAAATACGATTGTCGAGGATATGAAAAAAATTCTTCCTAGCTCAAGGATGAAACCAGATTACAAGTTGACTAAACCTCACATGGCAAGCCCTACATATTGTGAGGGACCTTGCACCCCGAGTACGAGCTAATATGTCAAGGCATGGGTAATTGCTCCCATTCTCCACCAATAGTATCATCCAGGAATCACATGCCCTGTTTGGATCCCGTTGCCCTAAGACGCCTCATAGGCTACGGTCCGCACATGGAGAATTATTTCGGCTGCTAAATGACACAACCAAGCACAATCATCACAAAATTTGACGCTAGATTGGGGTGCCATAAAAGGGATTAAATGAGCTCAAACAATGTTCAGGGGACACAAAATATGATTGATTGATGCTTCCAACATGTCATACATTAGTTCACAGTAATCTACTTTCTTATTTCTGAATATACAGTGCATGTCATCTTTTAGCATACTGCAAAAATGCAAGGATACTAGCCAGACTTGCTAAATTCCCCCATACTGCATACTGAGTCAGGGCATAAACCAGATTGGTGGAGAGCCATCTGAAGTAAACTTACGCGGAAAGCGCCGTCCACAATGCGTCCTATTTAGTTCTTTGAAATCATATTCACCCATGTCAGTACTGGAATACTTACTCCCACTGCTTAAGGCCAAGGATGTGTTGAAGCTAGTATCATCCAAGTAATAGATGCTACCCAGTTGGACCCTGTTGAACTGAGACAACTCAAGAGCCCTAGAGCAGCCTCGACCAACAAAGAGCACCCGACCAGGAAGCGAGTGGAGCTCCACCCAAGAAGCTTTAGAGCCCCCAGCAGGAGCAATCGCAAGGTTCATCTCAAAGATTCTGAACCTAACCGTGCGACACCTGTAGAGCCGCAGGATCATTAGCAATTTTCCACGGGATTCCACCAGATAGCGGGACACTTTAAGCGACTTAGGCAAGAGACTATCAGGCCTGTAATCAGCACGCTTCTGGACATGGTAGGAGGTACGGGACATCACCAGAGGGGCGCCCTCA
The DNA here is from genome assembly GCA_950022295.1 of Bromus sterilis. Classification (NCBI taxonomy): domain Eukaryota; kingdom Viridiplantae; phylum Streptophyta; class Magnoliopsida; order Poales; family Poaceae; genus Bromus; species Bromus sterilis. The sequence goes on from OX465597.1 coordinate 285,898,275, forward strand.
CCGCCGCTGGGCGTGTACACCACGATATCCTCTGTGTTGGACAGGACATGGAAACCTTGCTTCAGCTCATTCTTGTGATAGATGATGTCCTGGATCACGTCCACAGCGATCCCGCACGTGACCCAGTGGCCATTCATTCCAGGCCGCCAGAATGCGATGTTGGAGGCGCTGGAGACATGGGCGGCGGCGAGGCAGTCCTCAGCTGAGGGTGCCCCCGAGAAGGTGACGGTGCGGATGAGCATTTGGTGCTCGCAGGCGGTGTTCCCGTGGGGGGCATGCGAGTGGGGGAGGGCAGTCCTGAGCCTGTCGGGGAGAAGAACCCTCGCGCCCGAGAGGAGGTTCACGGCCGCGTACCCTCGCCACTGCTCGAAGGCGAGAGCAACCCAACCGCCCTCGTGGGATCCACATAAGCGCGCGCCACGGACGCTCTCCGGGAGGCTTAGGCGGCGCTTGGCCCCAGGGTGGAGGCTGAAGAAGAAGGGATTGTTGCGGGACGGGAGAAGGAGCCAGGGGAGCTGGCGCGACGCCGGCGGGTCGTCAACGGCCCGCCCCGCGGAGCGCCACGCGCGGCAGACGGCTGCGAAGTAGACACGGTCGGCGAGGCAGGTCAGGTGGAGAAAGATGACGCCAAGAAGCTCGGGCGGGAGGCCGTCCGACCACTCGCGGCGAGGTCTGCGAGCGCGGGGCATTTGGGCGCAGCCGCGAAGCACCCGGGTCTAAACGCTGCAACACGCCGGGAAAAAAATGGAGTCAACTCCGGATCAAGAACCGGATGGTAGGTAGGGTTGACTCCTAGGACCAGGCTAGATGCGCCGGTGGATGACGAGCGGCGTGGAAGAGGAGCGACCGGTGCGTCGTGGATGACGAGCACAAGATGAGCGGGAGCTTGCGGGAGATGGGTGGGGACCTCAGTGGGAAGATCCAGGTGCCGTATGCCGGGGAGGGGAGGGGAGGGAGGAGCACGGCCGGAGCTGCAAGATCCAGGCGCGAGGTTGCCGGATCTGCGGGATCCGTGTCTGGAGGCCGGATGAGGAGTGTGAGGATCCGGTCGGCGGAGGGGGGGATAGGATCGCACAAGGTAGCAGGGGGATCGGATCGATGAGGGAGCAGGGTTTTTTTTTTTTTTGAGGGCGACGAGGGTGCGGGCAGGGGATGAGATGAGAGACGAATAGACTGGGCGTTTTTGGAGTGGGGATCTTTGGAGGTTCCTTTTTGAAAAATTCAAAATAATACTACTTCCTCCGATCCATATTACTTGTCTTAAAATTGATGTATCTAAAGGGAGTAATAATTTTGTTGTGAGGTGCACAAAAATACAAAATCATGTACTTTAATAATGAATAATACATGTGCTAGAAATACATGATTTTGTTATTTTTGTATAGATGTGCTAGAAATACATGATTTTGTTATTTTTGTATAGCTCGTATACAAATATATTTTACTGTGAAACTTTGCATATAAGTAATATACATCCATATGTATGTGTATATATTTTTTCTTAGAATTTTTTGAAACATAAAAATTTGATTTTTGAATATTCAAATTTATGGGCTCCATGGAGCTCGGGATCCAAAAGCAATTTTCGACGTTTTTGTTGTTATCTTTAATTTACACTTCCCAATTGAGTCTGGCTGAGCGAATATATGGTAGAAACTAACATTTATACCTCGTTTGGTTACCCGCATCGAGGTTACCTGCATTAAGGGGTCAGTTTAGTATCTTGTTTGGTTGCATGTATTGACTCGACACTTGGTACTATACGGTGTTGGTTGCGCATAGGCTATGAAGTGTGCTAACATTGTATCCCTACACCTTACACACGATCACATCGAGCACACCAACACCACAACACTGCTATGGCGACACCAACACCACAACACTGCTATGGCGACGAACTGGACGATGATGATGAAGTTCTTCACCCCAAAATGATGATCCACCTTGCCAACTTCAACGTTGTTGCACGCCTGCTTCAGCACGACCTTGGAGTAAGCATCTTCTTCTTCCTGCCTAGTCTTAAACCCTCTCTGTTCTTGAAAGCTAACACTTGTGCATTGCATGCTTTTCATGAACTATAAACCCTTGAAACCCTGTCGTAGAACACCATATACCACTTGTCCTAGCATTGCAGAAAAAGGAACATGAAAGCTCAAGAATGATCAGAAGGGGAGGGGGTGAATGATCACTTCTAAAAATTCTAAGGAACTTAGAAGGAAATCATGTAAACATCGTAGGACTAAAAACATCTCGAAGGGAATTCAGTATCGAAAGTAATGCAAGGCTCGAAAGGATTGGGAGCGAAGGAAAACATCGAAGACAAACAGGCTACGAGAAAATACTTGAAGTAAATGCTAGAAGGAAAACGAGCCTGACACAGCGATGTTTGGTAAACCAGTTCACACTCTGCAAAGTGCTACGTCTGGTTGGAGGGACTGGTGATTGAACACCTGGAGCAAAACTCTCTCCGTCCTGTTCTCCACTGCAACAAACTCCTCGAGCTTGTCCAGTTTTCACTCGTGGTAGATGATTCAGGACATCTCCGAGACCTTTACAAACTTCCTTCAGCAGCGACAATTACTCTTCGACTGCTTGACAGGCGACGCCTAACCGTCTAGGAGACTTGCAGATCTCCAAGATAAAAAGATCGGCTAATCTCAACCTAAGTCATAGTGAATTGCTCAACTCAGTTCAGACTTGGGTGAAGGTTTTCTCTCGATGAATCTCTTTGGGATGCTCTCAGACTTCTGTCTTAGAATCTTCAGTGGAGTAGCCAGCCCGAACTGGCGGGTGGGTGCGGCGTATTTATAGTTGGCGATCCCGATGGGTAAAATGACTGAAGTGACCCGATGCAACCGCTTGACGCGTGTCCACAACGGTCGGTTTCCAATCACTGCGCAACTTTACTTGAGGAACAAGTAAGCTGACTCACCGAACGAGTTCTCTCTTGAAGGCACGAAGTGCAATGACTTTGCCTTCGAGCTATTCGCTCGACTCGGTGAGATTTCTCTCGGTAGGCTTTTGTGGGTTTTGATTGAGCAGAGCAAATTCACTTCGACAAAGATCTCAACTAGCAAACCCCTCTTGATAGTACGGTTTTTCCTACGACTCAAGAAATAAAGAGAAACTAGCAAAAAGACTAAGTCTTCGATCAGCTTCAGCTTTCTCCTCGTTGCGCTTTCGCTCGAGAGAAACATCTTCTTCGACAACATTTTTAGGGGTCGTCTTCCTTCAAAAGCTTCGGTAGATGACTGCAGCTTTACTGCAGTGAGTTGTCCTTCGACCTTCTACATGCAAACTCCATTCTTTCGGAACCTAAGTATCTGTTTATACTCGAAAACAATATTAGTTCCACTTCTGCTTTGTCCAACAATGTCCAAAACCTTCGGGGGCAAAACTTGCTCTTACAATCTCCCCCTTTTTGGACGATTGTTGACAAAACAGGCATCGATAAATAATTTGAAAAAGTTTGAGTTTTCGATAATAAACCAGTGCTGAGATCGATGAAGTACTCCCCCTTGATGTATGCACGAAGGATAAAGATTTCCTATGAAGTGCATATTTGACAAGTAGTGTCGAGGGAAAAACATCAAAAATCTTAGCGAGAGAAATTGCATTCCAGATAGCATCCAATTAGTAATATGCAATCTCCTCGAATGACCTGTGAACTTATATGAAAGATAACTTCCTGCAAAAGGTTAGATATCTTACGAAAAGAGTAGCAGTTCACAGTCCTACTTAGAGTTAGTTACAACCAGATCGAATGTGAATCGAAAGTTTGTTGAAACTACTCAGAAACCTCAAAAACAAGAGTTTATCGAATGGAATGCAAAACCCTTAACCCCGTAGGCAAACTAATTTCTTCGATGCCACTACATCTCCCCCTTTTTGTCACAACGTACAAAAAGATCGAGAGAATAGGGTCGAAAGAAATCCCTACTCGCGAGGCTGGCTCCGGCGACGACGAGAAGATTCGGCGAGCGTTGGAGCACGACGAATTGGACGAGCGCCTGGAGGAGTAATCTTCGTGCGGAATGAATGTTGATCTCCTGAAGATTCCAGCTGCGATTCCGGCGGGGTCCTGGGGCTTCGAGGAAGTGGCGAGGGAACTCTGGGTTGACGGTGAGGAGGGGCTTCTTCTTCTTGCTCGGAGTCAGAGGATAAATTGTCCAAAGTGATATGATAATAATCATCGACACTTAGCACATCTCTGTTCTTCGGTAGACGAGGGATATTGGGATCCGGTCGATCTACTCGATCATCATTGGTCCAATTCCTGTTCAGATGGGGAGGATATTCTTCGAACCCGCAACGTTGAAGTTGACCGAGGGAATTGAACTTCCGAAGACCTTTCCAATCACGGCGAAGGCATTCACGCAGCATCTGATTGTTGTTCATGGTAATGTTACGCAAGTGATTGATCTCATCCATCAGAGCTTGCTTCTGAATAAAATCTTGATCAATGTGATGTTGAAGCATTTGCTGGGACCGAAGAGAAACTTCCATATGATGCACTGGCTTGATAAACTTCGAGCGAATATTGCGCTCAGTTATGTGGGCGCGGATGCCAGTGTGCTCAGCAAAAGGGTCGTTGGGTCGAGCAACAACCTGCAATACTTCACGAACTGGAGGAGTGAAAATCTTCGGGTAAATTGACACGGGGAAAGGCACGTCCCGAGAGTAATTGCAGATTGCCATCAGCCAAGGTGCATATGGCTTGTGGGAATTGTGGTCATCAGCACAAGACACCAAGGTTCTGAGGAAGTAGTCTTCAAAATCGAAGGGATGACCGTGGACTAATTTCAACAGAGCAAGTTGCACATCATTTGGAATTGGAAAATTATCGTGCACATCAAGCATTGGCATCAAAGTCTTCGAGAGAATATAAAACCATGCCTTTGCTTCAAATACCAAGTGTCTTGGATTCGGCTCAGTGGGGTAGTGATCTCCTACGACTTCTGGATCCATCAGCGTAGAGAATTCAGTAGGAGTTGCAGCAGGTAAGTCATGAAGTTTGTGAGGTAATCCTTCGAACCGAGGTAAATTGATGATAGCCAGAAATTGGCCGACAGTCATGTGAAAAACTTGGCCTTGAATCATATAGTCAAATTTCCATGTCTTCGAGTTCTCAGGATCTCCAGAGACATAAAGTGTTGCATAAAACTGTTTGATAAGCTCGGGATTGTAACCACAATCGAGAGCAAACATCTTGTGAGCATGCAGGCTATCAATTGTCTCGGCAATGTTCTCGAAACAAGTAGTGGAGTACACCGAAGGCATATCAAGATATTGATGCTGGAAAACTCTTGCCTTGTTGTACAACACACGAGTATAATAGATAGCTTGCTCTTGGGTCCAAAACCGAAGAGAATAAGCACTTCTGGGCTTCTCGTAGGGATTGGTACCGAAGAAAAATGGCTTGTGTTCGCTCCTTTTGAAGATGGGACCTCCTCGAGGAATATCTGAGCGGAACAAAGGCAGCATTTCTCTCGGATGAGCAGAGTGAAGCAGCTCATCAATGGGAAAAACCTCAGCAGCATTATCTGGCATCTGGAACTCTGGTTCAGCAGGTCGAGAGATAGATGATGGGATGTTGACAATATCCTGAGCCGGAGTGACTGCAGGAGCATTCTCCTCGGCCTGAGCTACGACGGCATCTCCTTCGTCGGTTTGAGCATTTTGTGCGGCCTCTTCAATTTCCATGGCCTCCAAGTCTTCATTAAATTGAGCAAACGCATCAACCATTTCTTCGTTCGAAGAACTGGATGAGGAGGATGAAGAATTATGACTTGAACTGTCATTTACAGAACTATTGCTTACGACAGAATCTCGTCGAGAGGAAACTGTCGTGATGTCAACATCAACATCTTCTCCTTCAGGCATAGTCCGGGCAGAAGAGTAATCTTTCTGGACTTGAGTTTCTTGCTCGACACGAACAACTTGCTCGGTCTCTGCATGAGCTTGGATTTCAGTGGCGGGGGTGGTCGATGGAATGACATGAGGTGGAGATGGTGGGTTTTGAGGTGGTGGCGAGGCTTTTGGTGGTGAGGGTTGACGAGGTGGAGATGGAGGTGGAGGTGGAGGTGTTTGTTGTCGGGGTGGAGGTGTAGGTGTTTGTTGTCGGGGTGGAGGTGTAGCTTGACGAGAGGGTGGAGTTGTTTGTCGAGGCGGTGAACTTGTTTGGCGAGGTGGTGGAGTTTTCTTACGGGGAGGAGTGGGTTGCTTGGTGGGGTTTGGTTCAGTTTCTTGTCGTTCTGTGGTAGCAACGACCTCGGTGGACTTGGCCTTCTTTGCACTCTTCTCGATCTCTAGCGTCCCAGGCTCAGAGGTTGGGGCAGCAGACTTTCTCTTTCGAGATTGTCTTTGGAACAGAGCATCATTATGCTCTTTGCAAACAACAGACACAACTTGTTTTACCTTGTCAAACACAGCAGTTAAATTTTCCTTCTGAGTCCTCCTCGAAGCTTCAGCAGATGCAATCTTGGACTTGAAAAAAATTCGGGACTCAATGTCCTCGGTTTCCTCTTGGAGTTGCCTGGTGTAAAACCTGACTTGCTCTTTATCTTTTCGATCCTGGGTGATATAACCTTCCCAGCGGATCATGTATCGAGCAACATGCTCTTGGATTTCAGCAGGAACATCATCCTTGGCAGTGACTTTGCTCGGTGTAGTAGCCATCTTCCAGAGAATGTGTGAAATGTGTGCAGCATCCCAAGGAGCATTTGCATTAGATTCTCCTTCATTGGAACTTTCTTCATCGGCACGAGGGCCGGAAACAGTAGGTGCAACAGGGGCAGGAGCTGGTGCAGCTCGAGGAACTGGAGCAGCTTGAGCCTTCTGTCTTGCCTCTTTGGCTTTCTTTTCGGCTTCCTTGGTGGCTTTGGCAGCAGCAATGGGTTTTGAGACCACTGCTTTATCCTTCGAGGCACTAGGGGCTATAACCTTTTCTTTCGTGGCTGTGGGAGTCACATCTTTCTCGGTGACCTTTTCTTTCGGGTCACTAGGGATAGTGCCTGCAGAAACCTATCGACGATATTTTTCACTGACCAAGTGAAGAATGCCCAGTTGTTGAGCTACCAGAGCCTTTTTATGCTCGGGCTGACTGTGAAAGTTCAGGAGCTTGGCATTAATCAATTCTTTCTCTTCTTGTTCCTTTTGCTTGGCCAGCCTTTCCTTTCGCTGAATAAGCGTTTCATCATCTTCTCCAACTTGAGCTTGCTTTCCCTTCGATGGAGCCGAAGGTTTTGGTTGGCGAGCAGGAACAGGTGGAGCAGATGAAATAGGTGGATCTGTGACCAAGTTGGTCAAGTCAATATTTCCTCGAGGAGCCTGTGGAGCTGGCTCCTGGATCCTTATGCCTCTACTGCTCGGATTTTTCTTCAGAGGTAAGTCCTCGACATCAGCCTCTGTACCAGGGTCTTGATCATCTGAATTAGCTTCTCCTTCGGAGCTTGCATCAAGAGGTGAAACTATTACAACCTTTTTCTGTCTCTTGGCTGACTTCTTGCCACCCTTCGATTTGGCGCTAGGGCCAACTTCTTCGGCAGCTTTAGCAGCAGCTGCTTCCTTTCGAGCTTTAGCTTCTTTCCTCTTTTGTGCTCGAAGTTCACGAGCTTCAACGAGCTCTTTAAAATCATCAGGAGTTTTGAGGGCAGAAGGGTGTGCATCAGCAGGAGGAGGTGGTCGATTAAATTTCGTCCACTTTGGCCTTAGAGCTTTGACATCAACCCAAGGATTCTTCATAGCAAACAACCTCTCCCAACGAGGGATAAGAGACTTGTATTCATACCAACGAAGAGCTTGAAGTCTCCGAATCTCTTGCAGACGATTCTCTCTTGTACGATCATCCTCAGATCCTGGCGGCGTTCTCAAATTCTTCTCAATGATCACTTCCTCAGACAAGCCTTCAGAGTTATTGGTGATTCTTGTTCGGCCTCCCACACGCTTGGGAACTCTAATATTTCCTTCGTTATCAGCCATTTTCCTGCGAAAAAGAAGGATACGAGGGAATATAGGAAAGTTGTGAACAAGTACCAACAATTTCGAGGAAAAAACATTTTGAATGCAGCAATCTTTTCGAGAGATTTGCCTTATCGCAAGTTTTCATGAAAGTGCTAGGCTAGATTTTCATCGGGTGGAAATCTAACGAAGAACTTGTATGAAGAAATCGCACAAGATTAAATCTATCGAAACGATACTGTAGGATTTGCCTAAGTGAGAGAATCTGAGGGATTTCTTACCAAGGACAGATGGGGAATCGACAGAAAAACTAGAAACAGATTTCCCAAGTTTCAAAGATCCAACCGGATCAAACAGACCTAAAAGAAATCAGAGAAAAAATCAACACAAAAACTGGAAACGATGAACAGAGCGAGATTGAATCGACTCCAGAGCCACACATACCCTAACTTGGTGATGTGAGGCGACTACGGCGACGCGGATGATGATCTTCGTCGACGGGAATGCCTCCGGCGGCTTCCTTCCGGCAGTTAAGCGGCGAGGGAGTCGACGGCGACGAGACAACACGGCGGCGCGCGAGAGAGAGAGCTTCTGGAGGCGAAGAGACGAAGTCGAAGGAATAGCGATGTCTAAGCCGGTGGAGTGGATCAGTATTTATAAGGGAGGTTCTGACCGAGCTGTCAGATCTGATCCAACGGCGCAGATTTCGCGTCTCTCCGCATTCAACGGACGGATTTTGTGGCGGTAATCGCGGGAAAAATCCCAACGAACCGAAAGATAGTTGCTCCACGTCCGAGACCAAACTCATCGAACATCGAGTAAAAAGAAGATAAAACTTCGATAGATTTTCCTTCTGAATCAATGACATTCGAAGGGAATCTTGATCGAGTACAATATATACATGTTCACTAGAGAAAAGCATAGAATAGGTAGGGATAGAATAGAGGGAAAACAGGGTCCGATACTTAGTCAATCCGAGGGGAAAACAGCGATAAAACTCGGAATGATAAGTGTATAGGACAACACCAAGCGAACAAAAAATAAACGAAAAGGAAACACGATCGAGAATTAACGAAAGTAAATAACAATAAAAACTAATGATACATAGTACCGATGATTATGATCTTACTGCACATTGCGTGAGTCCAATATGTTTAACTCACACCTTAGTGCACAGAACCTCTTTTCATCCAAGGGCTTCGTAAAGATATCAGCCAATTGATCTTCGGTGCGAACATGACTGATAACAATATCTTCTCGCTGAACATGATCTCGAAGAAAATGATGACGAATATCAATATGCTTCGTTCGAGAGTGTTGCACTGGATTATAAGCAATTTTGATTGCACTCTCGTTATCACAAAGCAATGGAATTTTCTTCACAAGAATACCATAATCTTTCAGCGTTTGCTTGAGCCAAAGAATCTGAGTACAGCATGAACCGGCAGCAATATACTCGGCTTCAGCCGTAGAGATAGATACACAATTCTGTTTCTTCGAGGCCCAACAGACAAGAGATCTACCGTGAAAATGACATGTGCCTGAGGTAGATTTCCTGTCGACTCGATCACCAGCCCAGTCAGAATCTGAATAACCAACGAGATCAAACTGGGCACCCTTGGGATACCAAAGACCCAAGGTTGGTGTGTGAGCCAGATATCGAAGGATTCGCTTGACAGCAATATGATGAGATTCCTTCGGATTTGCCTGAAAACGAGCACACATACAAACTGATAGCATAATGTCAGGTCTAGATGCACAAAGGCAAAGAAGCGAACCGATCATCGAGCGATATTTCTTCTGATCGAAAGGTTTGCCCTTCTCATCTGCATCTAGATGAACATTAGTAGGCATTGGAGTCTTGATAGTTTTGCAACTGACAAGATCAAACTTCTTCAGGCAATCTCTGAGATACTTCTCTTGTGAAATGAAAGTACCATTCTTCTGTTGACGGATTTGAAGCCCGAGAAAGAACTTCAATTCTCCCATCATTGACATTTCATATTTCTTCGACATCATACGAGCAAATTCTTCACTAATATCAGGGTTAGTGCAGCCAAAAATAATATCATCGACATAAATTTGACACACAAAGAGATCATTTTTGTATGCACGAGTAAAAAGAGTCGGATCAGTTGTTCCTGGTTTGAAGCCCTTCTTAAGAAGAAAATCCTTCAGCGTTTCATACCAAGCACGAGGTGCTTGCTTTAACCCATATAGGGCCTTGTGTAATCTGTACACCTTATCAGGATTCTTCGGGTCTTCAAAACCTGGTGGTTGCATAACATACACTTCTTCTTCGATCTCACCGTTAAGAAATGCACTTTTGACATCCATTTGATATAGCAATATACCATTGTAATTGGCAAAAGCAAGCATGACGCGAATGGATTCAAGACGAGCAACTGGGGCATAAGTCTCACCAAAATCAATACCTTCGATTTGGGTGTAGCCTTGTGCAACCAGTCGAGCTTTATTCCTTACCACTATGCCATCTTCATCTTGCTTGTTGCGAAAAATCCACTTTGTACCAATGATATTATGCTTCGTGGAATCAGGTCTATCGACAAGAGACCAGACTTTATTTCTCTCGAACTGGTTAAGTTCTTCGAGCATGGCAGTCATCCAGTCTGAGTCTCTCATGGCTTCATCAAATTTTGAAGGTTCTAGCATGGATACAAACGAGAAATTTCCACAGAAGTTAGCTAATCGAGTACGAGAACGAGTGGTGGGACGACCTGGTAAACGAATCTCTTCGAGAATTGAGTCGACATTCACTCTTCTTCGAACACGAGGAAAAGATTCTTCATCTTGTGGATCAGGTTGATCTTCGGGATCAGCTTGTCCTTCGGGATCATTTCCTTCGGGTTCAGCTTGTCCTTCGGGATCAACATATTCTTCGTTTATGCGATCTCCTTCGACCTGTGCATCAATTTCTTCAGGATGTTGATCTCCAGCGCCCCGGGCTATGTGTGGGAATATTGGACCATCATCATCCCTGTTTGCTTGTTGAGCATTTCCATCGACAGGTCGAATATCTCCAATAGCCATGTACCTGATAACTTCATCCAAAGGAGGTTCATCCAGGTTAAGAGGTAATTGCTCCTTTTGAGAGCCGTTAGTTTCATCAAATTGAACATTTACAGTTTCTACAACTTTGCCAAGATGTGAGTTGTAAACTCTGTAAGTGTGAGAATTTGAACCATAACCTAGAAGAAAACCTTCGTGTGCCTTTGGGGCGAACTTGGAGCTGTGATTCATGTCTCTGATATAACATGGAGCACCAAAAACCCTGAGATAAGACACATTTGGCTTTTTACCAGTGATGAGTTCATGTGAAGTTTTCTTCAGAAACTTATGCAGATAAACCTTGTTGATGATATGACATGCAGTGTTGATAGCTTCGGCCCAGAACCTGATAGGAGTCTTGTATTCAGCAAGCATTGTTCTGGCCATTTCAATAAGTGTTCGATTCTTTCTCTCGACCACACCATTTTGTTGCGGTGTATAAGCAGCCGAGAATTCATGAGTAAAGCCATATTCATCAAGAAAATCTTCGATATGAGTATTTTTGAATTCTGTACCATTATCACTTCTGATATGCTTGAGAGATAATTCATATTCAGTTTGAGCTCTCTTTGCGAAAGTTTTGAAGATTTCAACAACCTTGCTCTTGTCATCTAGAAAGAAAACCCAGGTATATCGAGAGAAATCATCAACAATAACCAGACCATACTTGTTACCTCCAAGACTAGCATAATTTTGAGGACCGAATAAATCCATATGAAGTAATTCAAGAGGACGAGTAGTAGTCATGACGGTTTTTGCAGAGTGATGTTTCTTGGCAATCTTTCCTGCTTCACAGGCACTGCATAGACGATCTTTATCGAATTTCACATTATCAATTCCAACGATGTTCTTCTTCGAGATAAGAGTTTGAAGATTTTTCATCCCTGCATGACCAAGTCTTCGGTGCCATAACCAACCAGAAGTGGCTTTGGCCATTAAACATGTGGACACAGCAGGTCCCGAAGAAAAATCAACGACGTAAAGATCACCCTTGCGATATCCTTCGAACACGAAGGAATAATCATCCTGTGAAAAGACAACACAGCGAGACGCAGAAAACAGTACAAGCATACCCATATCACAAAGTTTCGATATAGACATAAGATTATATCCTAGAGATTGTACAAGCAAAACCTTATCAATATGCTTGTCTTTCGATATAGCAACTTTACCCAAACCAAGTACTTTCCCTTTGTTGTTGTCACCGAAGGTAATATATTTCTGTGAAGATTCAGACAGTTTTTCTTCGGTGAACAAATCTTTGTCTCCGGTCATATGATTTGTACATCCACTATCCATGACCCATTCGGATCCACCGGAGACATAGCCCTGCAGAAGAATTAGTTCTTCTTAACCACCCACAAACGAGCAGGTGACTTAGAAGGCATGGTAGAGCTAGATGGATCAGCAATATTATATCGAACAGGATTGCATTGTCGATCAGGACCATCAAGCACACCATAAATATAATTCCTCGATGAGGGGTTAGAGTACTGATGAGTAACAGCAACTTTGGTGTTATCATTACGATGACGATAAACATTTCTATCGACACGATAGTATTCCTTCTGGGGAACATTTGAAGCAGGCACCAAGGGTTCATTTCTATCCTCGAGAGAATAGTAGTGATTCGGTGGTACCGAGGATTTTCCCTGCATAGAATGATTAGGGGGCAGATTTTCTACGAGAGATTTGCGAACCCAAATCTGTCGCTTATAGAAACCATTCTTCGGAGGAGTACCAACGAATTCAGCTGACACTTTTCCGTCCTGATCTTTGACAAGCTTGTAGTCAGAATCAAGTGATTCATCAACAATAGCTTTGTCAATTTTGCAACTGAAACCTGAAAGGTTAGCAATATCAATGGGCTTTTCTTTCGCAAGAACCCAGACAGTATTAGGATACTGTTCGGGTTTCCAGTAGGTTCCATCAGGATTGATTTTCCTTTCGAAGCCAACTCCTTCGTTTCGAGGATTCCTGTGAAGAAGAGCCTTTCGAAGGATATCACACAGATAATGGTGTCCCTGCACACTTTTGAACATGCCTGTTTCAAACAAATTTCTCAACCTGAGGAGTTCCTCGGTAATGGTTTCCTCGTTCGAGGGGTTAGCATCATCAATGACAATAGGTTGCTTTTCTTTCGATCTGTCATAAATAGAATCAATTTTACTTCGTTCCAAACAAGTTAAGCAAGGTGAAGTAGATTCATTTTTAGTTTCTGAGCCTTGTTGAGCCATGAGCGTGAGATTGACACTTTCCAACTCTTCATTAGCCTCTCTCAGTTTCTCGAGAGCCATTTTCCCTTGAAGTATTTCATAGGTTATCTTCTCGTAGTCCACTGAGAGAAGATCATGCCGAGAGGAAAGCTCATCATACTTTTCCTTCAGAGCAACATGCTCATTTATCAAAGTTTGACCCTTCTCAATCTCATCGATCAACAAGGTCTCAGATTTTTGAATGGTTTCACTTAGAGAATCTAGCTCATCTTGTTGGATAGAAGCAATTTTAGCAAGTTTAGCATAGCTTATCCTAGAGTCACTTTCATAAGTAGATCCATCAGAAGTATCGTAGGATTTCTTAGATGAGGATACCTTAGCCTTGGCCATGAAGCAGTAAGCTGGAGATTCATCTTCACTGCTCTGGTTGGAGAAGAATGAACTTGAATTTTTGTTCGAGGCGAATGCTATTCCAGCAACACCATCAGATTTAGAACCAGAACCAGATCTTGACTTTGATCCTGCTTCAGAACCGGAAGCTTCATCTTCAGAGTTCATCTCTTTACCCAGATAGGCTTTGGCTCGGTGTGAATTCTGTCGACGAGAGGAAAGTGATTTAGAGGAAGAACCCTCTCTATGCTTGTGATACTTCTTCTTTTTGTCATCATCAGAACCATCTTTCTTGTCTTTTCTGGACCTTGAATCATATCTCTTCGAATCGTGTTTTTTGCTCGATCTGTAAGACTTGCTCGAAGAGCTGCTGTGAGAGTGCTTTGATTTATGTTCAATTTCCCAAAGAGGACAATCAGCAATGAAGTGACCTGGCTTCTTGCACTTATAGCAACAGTTATCTTTCGCTGAAGAGTTTCTGGATGATGATCGATGTTGAGATGAATTATTTGAATGTCTTGAAGAAAAGTTTTTCTTCGGTGAAGAGGGGTTCCTTCTCTGAAAGCGGTTGAATCTTCTCATTATTAGTGCCAGATCTTTTCCAATGTTCTCGGGGTCATCTGAGGCACAACCCGATTCAGAACTAGCTTCAGGAGAGGAGTGATGTGAAGCTCTGGCTTTCAGTGCATGAGATTTTCTTCGACTCCCATTGACGTCACGTTTCTCATCTTCTTCCATCTCGAAAGTATTAAGCCTTTCAAGAATATCAGCGGCAACCATATCCTTGAAATCAGTTCTTTCCTTAATCATCAGCACAATGTGATCGAAGGAATCATCAAGAGAACGGAGCAAGGTTCTGACAATAATCCGATTGGTAATATCATCTGCACCGAGGGAAATCAGTTCATTTGACAGCGCAGTGAGTCTGCTGTATATGGAACAAACTTTTTCTCCCTCGTGCCTCTTGAACCGATAGAACTTGCTTCGAAGGGTGTCAATTCGAGCATCTTTTTGAGTAGAGACACCTTCACCAATCTTCTCGAGATAATCCCAAACACCTTTGGCCGAAGGAATATTCTTGACCTCATGATATTTTTCAGGAATCAGATGATTTGTGATGAATACCCAGACTTCAGCATCAAGGGACAACTTCTTAGCCTCTTCAGGAGTGATGGCATCAGTGTCCTCGACAGTTACACCATTCTTGACAACTTCCCAAGCGGCAAAGTTGATAGCCATGATATTCCTCTTCATTTTGTCCTTCCAATAGGGATAGTCCTTCCCATTGAAAATAGGGATTGGTTCCCCCGAGCGAACAGCTGCAAACGACATCCTTGACAACACTCCAGGTTGTTAGACCAAAATACGCAGAGCGTAGGGAGTGCCTAGCTCTGATACCAATTGAAAGCTCAAGAATGATCAGAGGGGGAGGGGGTGAATGATCACTTCTAAAAATTCTAAGGAACTTAGAAGGAAATCATGTAAACATCGTAGGACTAAAAACATCTCGAAGGGAATTCAGTATCGAAAGTAATGCAAGGCTCGAAAGGATTGGGAGCGAAGGAAAACATCGAAGACAAACAGGCTACGAGAAAATACTTGAAGTAAATGCTAGAAGGAAAACGAGCCTGACACAGCGATGTTTGGTAAACCAGTTCACACTCTGCAAAGTGCTACGTCTGGTTGGAGGGACTGGTGATTGAACACCTGGAGCAATACTCTCTCCGTCCTGTTCTCCACTGCAACAAACTCCTCGAGCTTGTCCAGTTTTCACTCGTGGTAGATGATTCAGGACATCTCCGAGACCTTTACAAACTTCCTTCAGCAGCAACAATTACTCTTCGACTGCTTGACAGGCGACGCCTAACCGTCTAGGAGACTTGCAGATCTCCAAGATAAAAAGATCGGCTAATCTCAACCTAAGTCATAGTGAATTGCTCAACTCAGTTCAGACTTGGGTGAAGGTTTTCTCTCGATGAATCTCTTTGGGATGCTCTCAGACTTCTGTCTTAGAATCTTCAGTGGAGCAGCCAGCCCGAACTGGCGGGTGGGTGCGGGGTATTTATAGTTGGCGATCCCGATGGGTAAAATGACTGAAGTGACCCGATGCAACCGCTTGACGCGTGTCCACAACGGTCGGATTCCAATCACTGCGCAACTTTACTTGAGGAACAAGTAAGCTGACTCACCGAACGAGTTCTCTCTCGAAGGCATGAAGTGCAATGACTTTGCCTTCGAGCTATTCGCTCGACTCGGTGAGATTTCTCTCGGTAGGCTTTTGTGGGTTTTGATTGAGCAGAGCAAATTCACTTCGACAAAGATCTCAACTAGCAAACCCCTCTTGATAGTACGGTTTTTCCTACGACTCAAGAAATAAAGAGAAACTAGCAAAAAGACTAAGTCTTCGATCATCTTCAGCTTTCTCCTCGTTGCGCTTTTGCTCGAGAGAAACATCTTCTTCGACAACATTTTTAGGGGTCGTCTTCCTTCAAAAGCTTCGGTAGATGACTGCAGCTTTACTGCAGTGAGTTGTCCTTCGACCTTCTACATGAAAACTCCTTTCTTTCGGAACCTAAGTATCTATTTATACTCGAAAACAATATTAGTTCCACTTCTGCTTTGTCCAACAATGTCCAAAACCTTCGGGGGCAAAAATTGCTCTTACAGAACAGTTCAAGCAATGGAGCACATAATCAGCAAGCAATGGAGTATAAACTAAAACCTTGAGAGAGTTTTGCTCAACCTATCTCCCCTAGTGAGATTCCTCCTCTTTGGAGAAGAACCTTGCTTGGATGTTTGTCAAGACCTCCATTTATTGGAAGCAAGACCCCTTTTCCTCTTAGGGTTTGCAAATAAACTATCTCTCTCTCAAGTACCATCTCTCCTAAAGATTTCGAGAACTACCTCATCACCTTTCCTTTTGTTGGTGTTTGGATCTTATGGTGTATACTATTGGGGATTATTTGAGTATCTTCCATGTTGGTGGATCGTGTTCATGTTCCTCTTATTTGTGTTTCTTTGTGGACTCCACCTTGTGTTTTTCATGTTCTTCATGAATCCACTCTGAATCGACCTCCAATCATGAAGATCGAGCCATAGGTTTCGGGTGAGGCAAGAGAGCGAGGGAGATGATTCTTGAATTCCTTCCTAGTTCTTACGATAAAGAAGCATGGAAGTGCACCCTAACAAATGGGCCCACAAACGATCCCAATGCCCAATGCCACCTTGGGCCTGCAATTCCCAAGAGCTTAAGGGCATGTACAATAGTAGATATAAAAAAATGGTGTACAATGGGTTATATCTTAGTCTTATCTCCAATAACTAGAGATTCCTAAATTTATTATGAGAGTATTGTTGCTAAAAGATAATTTTTTAAATAAGAGAAGGCAGGTTTTTTCTTTCAATTTTTTTCTCCTCCACATCATGACTTATCCTATGTGCATAACTACAATAGCACCATTGTACATTTCTGTGACGCCCCCAAAATCAGACCTTGTACAGTAATCATACACGCAAGGTACACGATCGAGATCAGGGACTCACGGTGAGATATCACAACACAAATCTACAAATAAAATAATACAAGCTGTTTAATACAAGCCAGGGGCCACGAGGGCTCGAATACAACAGCTCGAGAGCACAAAGTCAGCGGAAGCAAAAGTATCTGAGTACAGACACAAGAATACAAGGTTGCCTTAAGAAGGCTAGCACAAAAACAAACGGTCGAAAAGGCAAGGCCTCCTGCCTGGGAACCTCCAAACTACTCCTGGTCAAAGGGGAACTCGACGTCGAAGAAGGCATCGGGGATCTTCATGTTGTGGTGGTCGGCATCGGGGACTCCTGCTCCTGGGCTCCAACGTCGACTGCAGCGGCCGATCAGGAAAAACAGTAAAGGAAATAAAGCAGGTGAGTATCTAGCATACCCGCGAGTCTTACGTCCGCTACTAAGCATTTATGCATTTGTATCAAATGGAAAGGGGAGGCTGTATATAGTGGACTGCAAGGTAGAAATCAGAATAAGGGTAAGAAGCTAGGCCTATCGAAGACTAGCATCTTCTGACGAGTCTTGCAGCATGAGGTAAGAATCAGCCAACAGTTTAATATAACAGTAATGAAAGTAACAATGCAGCAGAAGTTGCTGCAGCATTGTATAATAATAAGTTGTAATCATAATTAACAAGGCCTCCGAGTTCCCTCCCTCGACATCCCCGCGAGGGAGAAAACCCGGAACCAACAGTTTAATAGTAGTAGTTTGTAGTGGTAGGATCTGGCTTCAGCATAAAGCGCCATGTTACCGTGGACACGGCTATCGATAGATTAATCTTCCCTGCAGGGGTGCACTAGTGTGACACTACACGCTCGGATCTCCAGGGTGGCGTACACCTGGTTAGGGAGCACCCCACCGAGGCTATCCGACACAACGCAGTCCATCCTACGACTCATCAGAGAGGTCCCCGCCGGTCTACAGCCCTAAGTGTAAGGGGGTCATGGGCCTATCACCCCTCGCTCTCCGGGTCGTTGCGAGGAGGGTGAATTCCAACGCCGCAGCGCGATCCGTCCCTGACGCAATGCTGAACTGGACGTCTTTCAGAGCTTTCGAACGAGGCTACATTGCGGAGGCGCCCAAACGCGTAATCCCACGCATAGGTAGTGCGTACAAGCCAAAAGGCTACTCAAGTCATCCGCCGAACCCGTTAAGCATTTTATTATTTTCTGTCGAGACAACCGTTATCGTTGCCCCTTATTGAATGAGTCGCGGACAACGACAGCAGTCAGGACCACCAGTAACGTCGGTGCCTGCCCTGACGTCCCACCAAATCGTGCGGTTACCAACAAGGTGAACCGTCTCCTTACCTTGTCTCGCGTTTGCTCCGAAGAGCTCGACTTTCGTACAACAGGATACCCTTCGGCCACGAACAGTACCAGGCCCGCCGCACACCGGTGGAATACACCTGACTTGTCATTCCGCTAAGATAACCTGCGCGGGCACCGTTGGGTCACCCGACTCCTTACCTGTAAGGACACCAGTTGATTTGAGTGCCTACCATCAAGTGAAACCAGGAGGAATCACCCTCGATGGTACACTTGAAGAGGTTCGACCGAGACATCAGCGGAATGAACTAAAGAGGAATACCCTCGTATCATCCCAGTGATGCTACGCTACTGAGCCGACGAGAGTGAAATACGAGTCCGTCCACTCGTAAGTCAAACTCGAAGCGACTCGGCAGAGTCTCGCCGTTGTAGGTTCCCTAGGGTGTCTGCATTGATCCGTACCTGTGGCAGTTATAATATTTTGTAATCCGCGTTCACTCACCAGAGCGATCACGGCCTGCTATTCTAAACCTAGCTAACAATGCGCAGGGTTTACTGCTGAATATTATATATATATTTATAAGGCAGCATAGGATAAAGGAAGGTACATCAAGGGGCGACAAAAACATGCTATGCAATTGAATAGGATTGTAACGTAGGAGCAGCAGTAACCATGCCTAGTGGAAGAAATGTACGGAAAGATAGGCGATATCTGGGGAAGGAAAATGGCTCTGCTTGCCTGTAAGCTCGGTAGTAGGGGTACGTTCGTCGACGATGTAGTCGAACTCAGCAGCGGTGTAGTCGGCGGCAGCAACGAGGTCTATCGGAGAATGAAGGGGGAAGAAACAATAAATACACAGCAATAATAGCAATACAAATACAAGACATGACATATGAAATGTTAACGATGCTCTAACGTTGTACGATATACGTAGCACGGAGCGGGAATTCATCCGTGGATGAACTGTCAGCTCCGGGTGATCACGCCGGAGGTGTCGTGGGCATCCGACAAACGTATGCATGGGGTATCCGAGTTAGTTGAACTATTCCGATCAACTTTCGTGTTCGAAATAAATTCATCCGGATACTTTTACCGGCACCGGGCGTCTGACAAACAGATGAACCGGAGGGGAAATGTTCCACGTTCGGTATGCCAGAGAGGTGCGGTGGGGGTATGGGTAGCGTATTCTTATTCGTTGTATTTTTCTGAGCAATGTTGATATATAAATTATTTTCGTCTGACATACGGATTAAAAGATATGATTTTCTAGAGTTTAAATCATTTATAAGCATTTTGGATTTTCTTTTATTATTAAAATGCAGCATTATCCAAAACCTTATCCAGAATAGTGTCTGACAGGTGGGACCCTGGTGTCATTGCCTTATCTCAAATAAAATCTTTTATCTAGTTAAAACATTGCGGGGACCCACATGTCATCCACTAGGGTTTTATGAAATTTCTCTAAGTCTGGGAATTTTTGTCTTAAACATCAATTAGCAGTTTTCGGAAGGCTACGGTTTTGGTTCTGCTCATCCGATGAAATTGTGCCCAACATCAACTTTCATTAGTTGGCCGTGATCTCGAATCCGGTACGGAAGGTATTTAGGTTAGGGCTCATCTACGCAATTAAAACGTTGCCGGAAAAGTGATGCCCGGCGCTAATTCTCAGGATTGTTAAAAGATGCAAAGTTCGTCTGATGATTGCCACGAATCTATACCTCCAATGGGGATGCATCAAACACGTGTTTTGCGCTATAATATGTATACAACCATGCCATACCCTCAGATGGCATGACGGATGTCTGTATCATGTTCAACCATTGCGTTAAAGTGTCCATCGGGGCAACTCCTATATGTTGTTAGTAGAAATCCGTGTTTTGCAATTTTATTGGTTTTAATCTGTGCCTTATCTGGAGACGGTCCAATGGAACAAAACGAAGTCGGTTATGTCCACTACATGCACATATAATTCTCAGCTATTTTACATTTCGTTTTTTTTATTACGTGTTGTTGTCCAAATTTAGCATCTAGCAGCAGCATTTTTCAGTTTTTCTTCAGGTTCAGTGTCAGTAGAGCAACAGCGGCAACGATGGGGCTGCACGCACGATGACGAGCGTGCTCGAGCTCGAATTCGAGCTCGGGAATAAACGGAGGAGCAATGAAGCTCACATTGATGTTGAGGGCGAGCTCGACAGAGGCGGGAAGGCGGCGGTGTCAGCAGATCGACGACGAGTCTGCGCCGTGTCAGTGAGCACTAGGGCGGCCGAAACCGACGAGCACGAGAGCGGCGCTGGGTGTGAGGAGATGGCGTGGCCACACAGAGCAGCAAGACGTCCGGGCCACGGCGGCCACCACGGCGGAGCCAAACGTCGGCAAGCCATGGCGGCTAGGGTTCTCCTGTTCCCGCTGGAGGAGAGGCCGACGGCCATCAGAGGCGCGGCGGCACCAGAGGGCGGCGGGGACGAGCACCGGGGCTGCCCCGGAGCCACGGCAGCATCCATGGCGGGCGCCGTGCACTTGGGAACCTCCGCGGCTAGGGGTTGGTCGGGGCGGAGCGCGAGGAGGAGCGGCGACGGGGACTCCGTGCGGGGGGGAGGCGACGATTCGGCGGCCAGGGGGATGCGCAGCAGCACCGGAGGGGTTCCAGGGTGGTGCAGCGGGCGGCCGGGCTGGCCGGCGGCAGGCTGGAGGGAGGGGAGGTCACGGGATCCTCCCCAGATCGAGATGGGGAACGAGGGGGTCGGGGTGAGGGAGAGATGCGAGTTGACCGGGAGGGGGGGCTGGGCCAGCTTATCCATGCGCCCGGGGCAAGGTGGGCTGGGCCCAGCATAATTTCGCCCTGAGCGAATTTTAGTATTTTTCCAATTCTTTTTTATATATATTTGTTTTCCTTTTTGTACTTAATTGTTTTAGCCGTATTACATTTTAATAAAATATGTTTTGGTGTTTCTAAATTAGCATTGTACTGTATAACAGTGCCATAAAAGTTTTGGTGATTTTATAAAATCATTTAGTATTTTATTTAATTATTAAACCAGTAAAATGGACTTTTTATGCTACTATTCGAATTGTTTAAAATATTAAGGTGGTATAATAAATGACCCAGGTTGTTTTAACACTGCCCACTGACTTTTAGGGATTTAGCAAAATTGATTGCACAATTTTTGTTGCAACTTTGTTTTTCACATTTATTTGAAATTTTTATCTGAGTGGGAATTTAAACGAGGCATGATCAAGCAGGGCTAATCACAGTTACTGGACTTTCAACAGAGTGATTACTGTTCCAACAACAGTGATTACTGTTGGGTTACTGTAGCGTGACACCCGGGGTGTTACAAATCTCCCCCACTACAAGAATTCTCGTCCCGAGAATTTGAGTGTTAGAAAAAAAAATCTGTATTTTTCGCGAAGGCGAACTTCACGTTCAGGAGTGGCTTCATGCTCAACATGATTTGACCACCGAACCTTAACGAACTCGACTGTGTTTTAGAGGTCATGGTACAGTTCACCATCCCACCGAAGGGTGAAAAGTTGAACAACTCTAGTGTGTCAATAGATTGCAGCCGTGTGGGTTTTCAACCAAACCATCACCAAAACAAGGTTGATGGTGGCCGACTTGAGACTATGTGGGTGGGGGTAGCAAGGATCCCAACTCCTTCAACTCCGAGGGTGATGTTAGGAGCCTTAAGGCTAACGGAGATGCATCCGAGGGTCATGACGGATTACCGGGGTATGCGTAGTACATCGAGAGAATAAAAGAACGCATGAGAAGTCTCAGGCGGATAGGCATGCATTCGATGCAGATAACGGATAATGAAAAGGGGTCCAGAGCATCAGGCATAAGCACTAAGTCTGATACCAAATGAACATCACAAAGCAGGTGACAAGAGTCAGGTTTCGATCCTGTGGAACTGTGGGTTATGGGGCCACACTGAATAAGAAGAGTGGCGACATTCCATGCGATCGAGATGCAAGGTTTGTCAGAGAACATTTCGTCAGTTATCTTGGCAAAAACGTCGGTAACAAGGACAGTGGACAAAGAGAACCACTTGGCAAAGCTCTCGTCCATCGTCGGTAACCAAAAAGGTTATCCACGATAGTAACAGGTTGTACCAACAGAGTAGTACACCGAAGTGTTTACATAAGCAGGGAATTATCACTGCTCAGATAAGTCATATTACTAGAAAGGTTAAACAGACCAATGGAAGGGAAAAGGTGATGATACACAAGTATCAAGTGTATACCTTTCCCAATGGAAAGCAAGGCACGATATGTATAACCAAGTTGTATTTGCACGGAGCCAAGGGAGGTTGTCGATGATAGCCCAAATCATCGAGGGGCAGGGAGGGTATTTCACACGATGAATCCGATTGACACATGGAAGAAACCAAGTAGGATTAGTCTGATAATAATCCACCAAAGGACAGGTGGTTCACAAAGAATCTGATGTGAGTATCGACACTCAACCAGAGGGAGAAAGAATGCAAAGGCATCGGGTGATAGAAGCATCAGAATAATTCGATGCTTAAGTACAAGGGAATTATGATTTCCAAATCGGGAGGTGGATGTAATTATCCATACAGAATTATTGGTGGCAGGGGATTGCAAAGGCGATGAACACGTAGGATCTTGGGAATTCATCGGAGAGTAATCGTCGGAATCTTCAGGTGAATTAGGTGATCATCGGGAATGCAGAGGTCTCCGGGAGGAAGGAGGTACGTGAACCTAGGTCAGAGTTAGTAAAACTTTACCAGCAAGGATAAGAGAGCAGAGTCCCAGAGCATAGGTACGGAGAAAAAGATCCTAATACCAAAGATATCACACGGGGTGATAACAATGTGGGCCCGTAATCCAAACATTAAGTTAGCAAAGTAGTTTTGCAAAGTCTAGGCTCAACTTCGACCAAGGAGTGGTTAGGGGCTTCCTACAGGCAGTCGACTCTGATACCAACTTGTGACGCCCCAAAATCAGACCTTGTACAGTAATCATACACGCAAGGTACACGATCGAGATCAGGGACTCACGGTGAGATATCACAACACAACTCTACAAATAAAATAATACAAGCTGTTTAATACAAGCCAGGGGCCACGAGGGCTCGAATACAACAGCTCGAGAGCACAAAGTCAGCGGAAGAAAAAGTATCTGAGTACAGACACAAGAATACAAGGTTGCCTTAAGAAGGCTAGCACAAAAACAAACGGTCGAAAAGGCAAGGCCTCCTGCCTGGGAACCTCCAAACTACTCCTGGTCAACGGGGAACTCGACGTCGAAGAAGGCATCGGGGATCTTCATGTTGCGGTGGTCGGCATCGGGGACTCCTGCTCCTGGGCTCCAACGTCGACTGCAGCGGCCGATCAGGCAAAACAGTAAAGGAAATAAAGCAGGTGAGTATCTAGCATACCCGTGAGTCTTACGTCCGCTACTAAGCATTTATGCATTTGTATCAAATGGAAAGGGGAGGATGTATATAGTGGACTGCAAGGTAGAAATCAGAATAAGGGTAAGAAGCTAGGCCTATCGAAGACTAGCATCTTCTGACGAGTCTTGCAGCATGAGGTAAGAATCAGCCAACAGTTTAATATAACAGTAATGAAAGTAACAATGCAGCAGAAGTTGCTGCAGCATTGTATAATAATAAGTTGTAATCATAATTAACAAGGCCTCCGAGTTCCCTCCCTCGACATCCCCGCGAGGGAGAAAACCCGGAACCAACAGTTTAATAGTAGTAGTTTGTAGTGGTAGGATCTGGCTTCAGCATAAAGCGTCATGTTACCGTGGACACGGCTATCGATAGATTAATCTTCCCTGCAGGGGTGCACTAGTGTGACACTACACGCTCGGATCTCCAGGGTGGCGTACACCTGGTTAGGGAGCACCCCACCGAGGCTATCCGACACAACGCAGTCCATCCTACGACTCATCAGAGAGGTCCCCGCCGGTCTACAGCCCTAAGTGTAAGGGGGTCATGGGCCTATCACCCCTCGCTCTCCGGGTCGTTGCGAGGAGGGTGAATTCCAACGCCGCAGCGCGATCCGTCCCTGCCGCAATGCTGAACTGGACGTCTTTCAGAGCTTTCGAACGAGGCTACATTGCGGAGGCGCCCAAACGAGTAATCCCACGCATAGGTAGTGCGTACAAGCCAAAAGGCTACTCAAGTCATCCGCCGAACCCGTTAAGCATTTTATTATTTTCTGTCGAGACAACCGTTATCGTTGCCCCTTATTGAATGAGTCGCGGACAACGACAGCAGTCAGGACCACCAGTAACGTCGGTGCCTGCCCTGACGTCCCACCAAATCGTGCGGTTACCAACAAGGTGAACCGTCTCCTTACCTTGTCTCGCGTTTGCTCCGAAGAGCTCGACTTTCGTACAACAGGATACCCTTCGGCCACGAACAGTACCAGGCCCGCCGCACACCGGTGGAATACACCTGACTTGTCATTCCGCTAAGATAACCTGCGCGGGCACCGTTGGGTCACCCGACTCCTTACCTGTAAGGACACCAGTTGATTTGAGTGCCTACCATCAAGTGAAACCAGGAGGAATCACCCTCGATGGTACACTTGAAGAGGTTCGACCGAGACATCAGCGGAATGAGCTAAAGAGGAATACCCTCGTATCATCCCAGTGATGCTACGCTACTGAGCCGACGAGAGTGAAATACGAGTCCGTCCACTCGTAAGTCAAACTCGAAGCGACTCGGCAGAGTCTCGCCGTTGTAGGTTCCCTAGGGTGTCTGCATTGATCCGTACCTGTGGCAGTTATAATATTTTGTAATCCGCGTTCACTCACCAGAGCGATCACGGCCCGCTATTCTAAACCTAGCTAACAATGCGCAGGGTTTACTGCTGAATATTATATATATATTTATAAGGCAGCATAGGATAAAGGAAGGTACATCAAGGGGCGACAAAAACATGCTATGCAATTGAATAGGATTGTAACGTAGGAGCAGCAGTAACCATGCCTAGTGGAAGAAATATACGGAAAGATAGGCGATATCTGGGGAAGGAAAATGGCTCTGCTTGCCTGTAAGCTCGGTAGTAGGGGTACGTTCGTCGACGATGTAGTCGAACTCAGCAGCGGTGTAGTCGGCGGCAGCAACGAGGTCTATCGGAGAATGAAGGGGGAAGAAACAATAAATACACAACAATAATAGCAATACAAATACAAGACATGACATATGAAATGTTAACGATGCTCTAACGTTGTACGATATACGTAGCACGGAGCGGGAATTCATCCGTGGATGAACTGTCAGCTCCGGGTGATCACGCCGGAGGTGTCGTGGGCATCCGACAAACGTATGCATGGGGTATCCGAGTTAGTTGAACTATTCCGATCAACTTTCGTGTTCGAAATAAATTCATCCGGATACTTTTACCGGCACCGGGCGTCTGACAAACAGATGAACCGGAGGGGAAATGTTCCACGTT
The DNA here is from genome assembly GCA_950022295.1 of Bromus sterilis. Lineage (NCBI taxonomy): Eukaryota > Viridiplantae > Streptophyta > Magnoliopsida > Poales > Poaceae > Bromus > Bromus sterilis. Next base: position 285,924,161 of record OX465597.1, read on the forward strand.
CGGTATGCCAGAGAGGTGCGGTGGGGGTATGGGTAGCGTATTCTTATTCGTTGTATTTTTCTGAGCAATGTTGATATATAAATTATTTTCGTCTGACATACGGATTAAAAGATATGATTTTCTAGAGTTTAAATCATTTATAAGCATTTTGGATTTTCTTTTATTATTAAAATGCAACATTATCCAAAACCTTATCCAGAATAGTGTCTGACAGGTGGGACCCTGGTGTCATTGCCTTATCTCAAATAAAATCTTTTATCTAGTTAAAACATTGCGGGGACCCACATGTCATCCACTAGGGTTTTATGAAATTTCTCTAAGTCTGGGAATTTTTGTCTTAAACATCAATTAGCAGTTTTCGGAAGGCTACGGTTTTGGTTCTGCTCATCCGATGAAATTGTGCCCAACATCAACTTTCATTAGTTGGCCGTGATCTCGAATCCGGTACGGAAGGTATTTAGGTTAGGGCTCATCTACTCAATTAAAACGTTGCCGGAAAAGTGATGCCCGGCGCTAATTCTCAGGATTGTTAAAAGATGCAAAGTTCGTCTGATGATTGCCACGAATCTATAGCTCCCATGGGGATGCATCAAACACGTGTTTTGCGCTATAATATGTATACAACCATGCCATACCCTCAGATGGCATGACAGATGTCTGTATCATGTTCAACCATTGCGTTAAAGTGTCCATCGGGGCAACTCCTATATGTTGTTAGTAGAAATCCGTGTTTTGCAATTTTATTGGTTTTAATCTGTGCCTTATCTGGAGACGGTCCAATGGAACAAAACGAAGTCGGTTATGTCCACTACATGCACATATAATTCTCAGCTATTTTACATTTCGTTTTTTTTATTACGTGTTGTTGTCCAAATTTAGCATCTAGCAGCAGCATTTTTCAGTTTTTCTTCAGGTTCAGTGTCAGTAGAGCAACAGCGGCAACGATGGGGCTGCACGCACGATGACGAGCGTGCTCGAGCTCGAATTCGAGCTCGGGAATAAACGGAGGAGCAATGAAGCTCACATTGATGTTGAGGGCGAGCTCGACAGAGGCGGGAAGGCGGCGGTGTCAGCAGATCGACGACGAGTCTGCGCCGTGTCAGTGAGCACTAGGGCGGCCGAAACCGACGAGCACGAGAGCGGCGCTGGGCGTGAGGAGATGGCGTGGCCACGCAGAGCAGCAAGACGTCCGGGCCACGGCGGCCACCACGGCGGAGCCAAACGCCGGCAAGCCATGGCGGCTAGGGTTCTCCTGTTCCCATTGGAGGAGAGGCCGACGACCATCAGAGGCGCGGCGGCACCAGAGGGCGGCGGGGACGAGCACCGGGGCACGGCAGCATCCATGGCGGGCGCCGTGCACTTGGGAACCTCCGCGGCTAGGGGTTGGTCGGGGCGGAGCGCGAGGAGGAGCGGCGGCGGGGACTCCGTGCGGGGGGGAGGCGGCGATTCGGCGGCCAGGGGGATGCGCAGTAGCACCGGAGGGGTTCCAGGGTGGTGCAGCGGGCGGCCGGGCTGGAGGGAGGGGAGGTCGCCGGATCCTCCCCAGATCGAGATGGGGAACGAGGGGGTCGGGGTGAGGGAGAGATGCGAGTTGACCGGGAGGGGGGGGGGCTGGGCCAGCTTATCCATGCGCCCGGGGCAAGGTGGGCTGGGCCCATCATAATTTCGCCCTGAGCGAATTTTAGTATTTTTCCAATTCTTTTTTATATATATTTGTTTTCCTTTTTGTACTTAATTGTTTTAGCCGTATTACATTTTAATAAAATATGTTTTGGTGTTTCTAAATTAGCATTGCACTGTATAACAGTGCCATAAAAGTTTTGGTGATTTTATAAAATCATTTAGTATTTTATTTAATTATTAAACCAGTAAAATGGACTTTTTAGGCTACTATTCGAATTGTTTAAAATATTAAAGTGGTATAATAAATGCCCCAGGTTGTTTTAACACTGCCCACTGACTTTTAGGGATTTAGCAAAATTGATTGCACAATTTTTGTTGCAACTTTGTTTTTCACATTTATTTGAAATTTTTATCTGAGTGGGAATTTAAACGAGGCATGATCAAGCAGGGCTAATCACAGTTACTGGACTTTCAACAGAGTGATTACTGTTCCAACAACAGTGATTACTGTTGGGTTACTGTAGCGTGACACCCGGGGTGTTACAATTTCCCAGGAGTTTTTAAGCACACAAGGGCAACTACAAGAGCTATTGTGAAACAACGAGTAACTAGCTAAATCACCACCTGAGACACAAGCCTAGTTTAGCGATCGGTGAGCAGCTTACTGAGTACTCCCTTCCTAAAGTAATATAAGATATTTTAGGCCGCTACTTTAGTTATCTAAAACATCTTATATTGTATTCCTTCGGATCCATAATAATTGTCGTTCATTTTATACTAAGCTAATATAAATTTTATATTAGAGGAACGACACTTATTGTGGATCGGAGCGAGTATTAAACAAATAGGCCTCTCACACTTCATAGTTCATACATACCACACCCGATGGCCCAAGGTGCTACGACAGTACCAGACCTGACCACAGAAGGTAGTAATATATACTCCCTGTTATATCATACTATTACATGGAGGATGAGAACGGAACAAATAAAAGGTGTAGAAACAAGAAAGGACCGCAAGGGCCGGTGGTGGTAGTTACTTGTTCAAATCAGAATATACATAGCATTATGTTCTTGTCAGTTAATGATCTGATATAAGATTCTCAAGATATAAGTAATCATCATAGTCATGATCTTGTCAATTTATCACAAATTCAAGAGAATGGTAAATTAGAACTAAGAACTTGAACCAGGAAGAACGGGAGAATATCTTGAACGATGTGACCATAATGGACATATTAGTTGTAAATCATCACAAACACGGTATATTTATATCAAACAGCATAAACATCAATAAAGATGATTCAACAAAGATCAAGTTTGGCAGACGGTACAAATGGAATGAGAATGAATTGGCAAACATTCCTACAAAATGAAATACTAATCAGACTCGATCACTGTAGAGTTGGGCCAAGGACGCTACTAACAGTTTATTTTTAATACAACGAATCATCATGGTAGTGTGCTTCTTCTAGGTGTGATAACTGATAAGAGTAATTTCTGACATGTATACCGGAGTCTGTACCAGTAGCAAGTTAGTTAGGGCTCACCCAATGCATTGTTTCTTAGCACAATATCATAGGAGCAATTAAAACTTAGGATACAAGTATCACAATGCATTGTATCTTAGAGGTTGTATCTTATTTAATGATTTTATCTTCATCCATACATGTAATTGGTCTATTCATGCTTTTTACATATGGCTACGTGCAAGGGTTGTATCTTAGCTAAGATACAACCTCTTTCTCTTTCTTCATTAAGTACCATGCCACATAAGCAAAATACCTATGATTTCGTGCTAAGATACTAGCATTGGGAGTGCCCTTATGAGGTATCAAATGCCCCGCAAAAATCTGCACTTCACAAATCTGATATCTCATATAATAATTCCAAATACTTAATAGATCAAAATTTTATCTACACAACTCTTTGAACTGATAAGTGTCAAACTTCAGAGCAAAGGACCTATTGGAAATCTGAAACATCCAATCAGTGATAATGAAAAGCAGAAACATATAAGGCACTCCACCAAAAAAATAGGGAGAACAAAACAGTATCGATCAGCACAGAAGGATTAATGCTCATTCGCCAATTTTCAAATTGTGGTATGAGCAACAAATGAGTATTGCTTCGGTACACCCCGCTGGAAAGTTTGCACGAATCTTAAAGCTACATAAAAAGATTGTTCACATACATTCACAATCTACAAATTCTAGCATCTATTCTCCCGATGCATCCAACAAGAGATCAAAACAATCTAATTTTTTTGATTGAAGAAATAACTTTTAATCTTCATGTTTAATCTACATCGAAATATGTAAACTTTTCTAGGGGGGTGTCCGAAGCAAAACTCATAACAAATACCAAATGCCGCGCAGATTGAAAAATTCTTATGGCTACTTTAGAGCAAAGGAGCTATTGAAAGTTTGGAACACCCGATCGGTTTGAAAGCAGCACTGACATTTAAAACAGAATTAAAAACAGTTATATTCCACTAAAAATGCATAATAGGACCTAGGACAGAATGTTTCGCAGAACAGTTTCGATCGACACAAAAGGCTCTATGCTCATTGCACCTAGTTGTAGCCGCAATCTTTTCCCTGCTCAATGTTCCTCATCACCACCAATGTAATGAGAGAATCAGCATCTTCAAATAGAGGGCCTATAACACACACTGCAATTTTGAAACATCTAGTCCCCGTTGGTAACATCGGATACCAGCGGAAAGCATCACATGCACACATACCAAATGCTGTGCAGATTGAAAAATTATTATGGCTACTTTAGAGCAAAGAAGGTATTGAATGTTTGGAACATCCGATCGGTTTGAAAGCAGCACTGACATTAACACAGAATTAAAAACAGTTATATTCCACTAAAATTGCATAATAGGACCTAGGACAGAATGTTGCGCAGAACAGTTTCGATCGGCACAAAAGGCTCTATGCTCATGGCACCTAGTTGTAGCCGCAATCATTTCCCTGCTCAATGATTCTCATCACCACCAATGTGATGAGAGAATCAGCATCTTCAAACAGAGGGTGTCATAATAGGAGCTGCAATTTTGGAACATCTAATCCCCGTTGGTAACAATGGAGAACAGCAGAAAGCATCAAATGCACACATATCAAAACTGTAGCAGACCGCTACAGAAGATGTTGACAACCTTTCCCCTCCTCTTAAGCTTAAGCTAATACGCAACGACATAAACAACTAACATTACGAGAGTAAGAACAAAATGCTGAAGTTCTAGTAGTTGTAGCCACAATCTTGAAAAAAGCCACAATCTTGAAAAAAGCCACAATCTTTTGCCCGGTCTGAAGTTGATCCTCAACACCACCAATGTGATGAGAGAATCAGCATCTTCAAATAGAGTGTGTTATAATACGCACTGCAATTTTGAAACATCTAGTCCCCGTTGGTAACATCGGATAACAGCGGAAAGCATCACATGCACACATATCAAATCTGTAGAAGACCGCTACAGAACATGTTAGACAAGTGCCAACCTTTCCCCTCCTCTTAAGCTTAAGCTAATACACTACGACATAAGCAAAACTAACATTACGAGAGTAAGAAAGAAATGCAGCAAAAACTAAACCAAACGCACTAGAGTCTAGAGAGCGGGTTTAGTATGTAAGCAGGGCTCGCCACGGCGGACTAGTAGTCCCCGGAGAACAGCGTCAATCCGACCTGCGAGGAGACGTAGGCATCGGTGCAGGCGTAGTGGACCTGCTCGTCGGAGAGGGAGCAGGCGTCCCACGGGCTCATCGTAATCCGCCGTGGCTTCTGGATGGTAACACCCAAGACTTCGCGCGCCAGGTCTTTCAGCCCAGCCCGGCGGAGCTCCGGGATGCCCATCCCCTCGGCCGCGACGCCGCGTAGGTCCTCCAGATTGAGTACCTGCAGGCCGTGGTCGTAGGCGAGGCGGTTGGCGTCCGCGCCGACGCCGACGCCGACAAACCAGAACTGGTTGTCCATGAGGAAGCCAGACAGGGCGTCGGGGATGTAGTCGGCGTGGAGGAGCTGGAAGATGAGGCAGCGCTGGTCGATGCAGAGCTGCAGGAGCGCGGTGGGGTTATGCGCGCGGCTGTAGCTGGGGCGCCACTCGACGTCGAGCCCGACGATGATTTGGTTGGGTCAGCCGCCGTACACGGAGTACACCTCCTCGACCCAGCCCTCCACGGCCGCGCCGGAGGACGTCACGGTGGTGCTGATCACATCCTCCCCGAAGGCCACGTCGGTGACATACGTGTCCCCCATACCGGATCGCCTCCTCCGGCTGCTGCTTCTTCCAATCTCCGGTGCGCAAACGACAAGGGAAAGTGAAGTGGGTTCACGGGTGGGAAGGGAGTAACCAAAAATCACGGCGGCGAGTGCGGATAAGATCAACTTCAAGCGCCCGACCTAAATGAGTCCGCGTTGTATCCGTCTTTTTTGGGGGGTTGATTTTACAGATATATTTTTGGTTTTCTGCCACTAGGTCATACGCGATGCATTTTAGAAAATAATTAATTTTTTCGTGAATAGGCAAAAGTTTGCCTATCATCTACTACTAATACTAGCAGAATTGTCCGTGCGTTGCAACGGAAGAAAAAAATAATTTCTATTCAAATATGAGTAGAATTGCATGTACAAAAATAGATTCCTCAATCTTGTAAAATTTATTTAAACTTTAAAGTGTTTAAAAGACCTAGATTTATCGAAGCAGTAGATGCTAATTTTATAAAATATATAAAATGTATCTTTAACGCTAACCTTTAAATAAGACACACTATTGATTCGTCAACCGTGTCCAGACGCATTCATGGACACGATAAAAGAGTGAGACATTCAACCGTAAACGTCAAATCTGGATAACAAAGGTGTACCAAGCGGATCCAAAGGACAAAGCATATAGAAGAAAGAAGAGAAAATGAACATGTGGTTTATTTTTTTCAAGATGTCATGTCCGAACCCTTTCAAAGTTAACCCAAATTTACTACAAATATAGAGAAATTAGGATTGGTCTGCGGACATATAAGGGTTTTTATTAGATGGCAAAATTATCTCAAAATGATCCGAACACCATGGTTCAAACATATACCGAAGCTTTGAGGGTTTCCATTGATGTGCCCTTACTACCACAACGTATAATGAAATAAAGTTAGAAACTCTATAAAGTTTAACCTTTTTTACCAGGAATTAGTTTAACAGAGATACTGCTCATAAAGTTAAGAGGGAGGGAAAGTGTTAGAACTTATTCATGTGCATGATCATTCACATTCAATGAAATTGGTTTATTTGAATTTTTTAGCTTTGAAAGATGGCACACGTACATGCGCTTTCTTGCAAGAGCTGAGCATCAGCCTGTGTCATGGCCACTTGGGGGGAAAAATCTGGTGCATACCGGATGCAAACCTCCGCCCATACATACCGGATGTGATCGGTCGCCACGTGTCCAAAATAGCATCCCACGACTTCCTTTCCTCCACTGAAGGCGCTCTCGTCGACTCAGCTCGTCCTTCCATCCATGAACGCAAGAAAGCTGCGAATTTGCTCCTTTTCCTGGAAACGAGCTCGGCTCTGCACATCTTCGCTCGCGTACTTAAGCTGTCGCGAGGTGTACATGACTATAGGTCGTGATCCCTGGCCATGGCGCACGACCTCGGCGTACGACGGCGATGATTCTTTTGACAATCCATAGGTAGGGCGGTAGGCGAGTTGTTCCTTACGAGCGCCACCGGAGAAAGAGACGACGATGACCCACATGAGAAAGGAAGCAGCGGCCATAGAGTGCAGGCCTGGTTCGGCGATTTGCAGAGGGACGCGAGATCGGCATAGACACGACACGGAAGGAAGAGAGAGTCCGCACCACCGATGATGGTGTAGAGCGTCCACGATGCAAAGGGGGTCGAGTAAGCCGACGAATAATGGAGCCAACGGAGTTGCTGCAAGAAACGAGCCGAGCAACGCATGTTTGGAGCCTGGAAACGATTGCCGTTGGATGAATTTCACGTACATGCGTCCGATTTTTTCCCATCCGGTATGCATGGGCGGAGGTTTGCATTCGGTATGCACCAGATTTTTTTCCAAGTGGGAATTTTTTTTCACGTACATGCGTCGGCAGATGGGATCGGGGTTGCACGGGCGGAGGTTTGTGATGTCGCGAGAGTTGACGGGTGTAGTCTTCTCGCCCTTCATTGGTGAGCCCCTAGTGGAAGGCGTGATGTAGCACAGCAGCAAATTTCCCTCAGTAAAGATACCAAGGTTTGTCCCCAGTAGGACTCCAGAGATGATAAGTAGGTGTCAGCGGCGCAACTGACGCGGACCTGCACACAGACACAAATAACTTTGTTCCCAACGAAGTTCAGAGAGGTTGTCATTCTCTTCGGTCTTGTTGTTCACAAACGATCAAACACAAGGGATAATGATAGCAACTGAAAGTAAAAGCAGAAAAGTAAATGAGCGTGGAAACAGTAATGAGGATATGGACCGGGATACGTGATGTTCACTAGTGATTTCTCTCTCCCAAAAGACGATAAAACTGTTATGCGAGATAAACAAATTACAGAAGGGCAATTGACAGGATTATGAATGCACCGCAATGCTAACTATGCTACAAAAGAAAGGAAGAGGCTCAAAAGCACAGGCAGTACGCCAAAATAAGTAGACCGAAATCCAACTGCATCTACTACTAATCATCCACCTTGAGATATCTATCCAGAACATCTCGCTGGTATTAAGTTGCGAGCCCCACCCAAAGTGCAAACCCAAAGCAATAGACAACTGCATTAAAAAGAACTTTGCGTAAAGTAAACAATCCTTGCAACCGCAGTTACAAGCACCGTTGTTTTCCCCTTGTGGCAACAGCACATCCTCTAGACTCATGTTTCTGTCACTCAAGCGTGTCATCGGGGGGCGTGAACCCACAATCGAGCATAACGTTCCCTCTTGGGGTTACTACCTACTACTTGGCCAAAGCAATAAAGAGCAACGGAGAACATGCAAGAATTACTTAGGAACAAAAATATAAGAGATAAAAACCAAATATATTACTCAATCACAATCTGAACATAATCTCATAATCCATCAGATCCCATCAAACTCAGCATAGCAACAATAGAAAGATTACAAAAGTGCCTCGATCATGTAGGGCAGCTCACGAGGTCTAAACCATGAAGAACAAAGAGGGGAGGAGAACATCACATAGCTACTGATCACGGACCCATGGTCCAAGGAAAACTACTCACGAGACATCCGGGGAGCATCCATGGTGGAGAGGAGACTCCCGGAGGTCGGTCCTCCCTCCGGCAGGGTGCCGGGAAGAGGTCTTCTGGTGCCCCCGATCTCGGAAGCGCGGCGGCGGCGGAACAGAGGAGAGATCGCGAAAAAGGGTTCTATTTTCGGAAGTTTCCCGTGACGGAAAATATATAGGCGAAGGGGGGGGGGCAGCCAGAGGTGGACCAGGGGCGCCAGGCGCCCCCCTGGCGCGGCCAGGGGTGGGGCCGCGCCGGGTGGCCGCCTGGGCCACCCCTGGCTCCCCTCTGGCCTCACTCGGGCTCTTCGCGAAGTTTCCTATACGCTGATTTTTCTATATTTTTCCCGGAATTTTTCTGGCACTTTTTATATGGAGGAAAACTGAAATAGAAAAACAGCAGAAAACAGGAACTGGCATGTGGTGCACTGAGTTAATAGGTTAGTCCAAATATGATCAAAAATGTATAAAAGTGTATCTAGATCATAGCAATATCACACAAAACATGCATGGAGCAAGCAATAATTATAGATACGTTTTGGACGTATCAGTTTGCATCCGGTATGCACCTAATTTTTTTCCCACTTGGGGCTGCACGCATGCATGGATTGGTCGGCTAGCCGCTGGCCGGTGTGCGCCGCATGCATGCCATTAATGATGGTTGCTCCATTTAGCTTTTCTAGAGGGTCGTTTTGTCTAGCTAAAATTGTATGCAACCTTAAGAATTATCGCTTAGTCGCTACACTGAGGCCGTAGACTCGCCTCAGATCGATGCACACCACACAAGCTCAATCGGTACCCCTAGCCATCCACGTGCGCATGAGAGTTGCATGGCCAGCGCGTCCGTAGACCATGGCATGTTGGGCGCCGTACAACTGCACGGTGGTGTGCATGTCCTGGCCGGCCACGCTTGGCGAGACGTGGTGGCGCCGAGAACGGCGCATCCATGATAGCGTCCATGATGTTGGATCGGCGTCGTTCAGTGGTGTATTGGTCTCCCGTGTTGAATCTTTGCCTATGGTTAAGGAAAGTAAAGTGGATTAGGACAAGGATCTGTGTGGTCAACGGTGTAGGTTTCCACGTCAACATTTTTTAGAACGGAATAGGGTAGGGTGATCCGTGTGTATATATCGATGTTGGCAGGCCCAACAGTTGATTCGCGGGCTAAAGCCTCAAGTTGAATCAACATAAGTTTCGGGTTGAACCATCACGAGTCAGACAACGACCGCGACGGATTCCCTTTTAATAGTAGTGATAATATAAAAACACTAGAAGGGCTAGACCAATTGATTTCATACGTCCAACGCTATTAACCATACTACATTCATGTTGTATGGCACAACACACCTAAACTTGTATCCCGCAAAACAAAACGCTTCGCTCAACTAATTTGTTTCGCTCTCCTTGAGCGAACTTTTCCTCTGACACCGCGTCGCCCCCTGCCGCCGTCCCTCCCTGCACCCCCCGCCCATCCCCGCCACTCCCCCTCTGTCCCTCCGCCGCCGCCCATCCCTGCGCCCCCCGCCGTCACCCTGTCGTCGCCCCAGCCACGTCGTGGTCCTCCCTGCCGTCGCGCTGTCATCCTCCCCGAACGGCTGTGTAACACCCTCACTGCCAGTGAACAGTGATCACTGTTACATTTCATCTGTACTGTTCAAAACATTCGTTGATCAACTTGGAACAGTTCAAATTTCAAATTTCTCTTTGATGTTCTTGAATGCATGGTGATCATGGACCTTGATCATCTGGGATCAAAACAAGTACAAGACATTTGAAATAAAATTCAAACAAACCCTAGAATGCCTTGGATGAATATTAAAAATATGGTGACCATAAAATATTTTCCAAAAATCTTGGAACCACTTTTATAAAATCCCAAATAATCATGGGACCATGCCCATGTGATCATTGGTATTTATTGGGCTACTGAAAATTGTAAACTATTAATAATAGTAGCAATTCCAGGCCAATTTCTCATTTAATAATAAAGTAAATTAGCAAAAAGGGTTTAGAAAAACCCTAAACTTTTTGTGGTACTCCAGATATATGTTCTACTAATTATGGAACAATATTTGTATTTAACAAAAATGCCTAAGCATTTAAATAAAATGCAAATAAGCAATAACAGAAAGAAAAAAAAGAATAAAAAAAAAAGAATAATGAAAACCTAAACCTACGCCTGGGGGCGAAGCCCACCAGGCCACCTCCTCCTTTTTCCCCTTGGGCTGAGCCCACCCCAGCCCACCCCGCGCCTCCTTCTCCCTCCTGTTCATCCCCTCCCCCCGTGTCACCCATCCCGTGGCCAAGGCGCCATGGCCATCGGCGTGGAGGGCATCCGCCGGCTCCCGGCGGCCTACAAGGCCAAGCCGCCCCCCTGGAACCCTGCCCCGACCCCTCCCTCAACCCTAGCCGCCAGTCCCTGTTCCCCTGGTACTCTTCCCTCCCCTCCCGCGCGAATCCGAGCGCGTCTGTGGCCACGTCGCCGCAGCCGACGCGGCCACCGGCCACCTCCGGCCCGGCCGTCTTGTCTGGGGGCTAGCCCGCGCCCGACCCCTTCTTCCCGCGCCCCCAATCGAAGCCGGCGTCTACTGGGGCCTCGCCATCGCCGCCGTTTCTCCACCGCGGCCGCTGCGCCATTGACACCGTGGAGCTCCACCCCGACCACCTCCGGCTGACTTGAGACCACCCCGCGCTCCACGGTGAGCATGCGCGTCTTCCCCATGCTATGTTTGCTCGATTTCATGCCCCGTCCCCTTGCTCGCCGTGGACTCGCCGCCGGCCGAGCTCCGTGGAGCTCGTGCTCCCCGCGGCCACGCCCACGGGCCCCTTTGCCCACGCCCTAGGCCACGCTCACACGCGGTCGCGCCTCCGGCGTCCGCCGCGTTCTTCCCCCTTCTCCCGCCCGGCGCGGCTCCTCCACCGGCGTGAGTCGCCGGCCGGCCGACATGGTCGTGACCGCCTGGGGCTAACCCCCCTTGTTAACCCCCGCTAAGTTAATCAAAGAATAAATTAACCCCCCTGTTAATTAACCAGTAGATTAAAACAATAAGAAAACTGTTTAATTAAAGTTTTAGGCTGACACCTGGGACCCCACTGCCTTTTATTAATAAAAACAATTTTAGATTTATTCCAGTGTATGACATGTGGGGTCCTCGGTTTTGTTAATTAAATAAAATGAATTAAATGTCCCTCACTATGACATGTAGGTCCCACTGGTCAGTTTGACCAGTCAACTGTGCTGTGGATAATGTTCTGTTAATAAATAAAAATAATTTAAAATGATTTAGAAAATGATTTAAATTGCTTAAAACTTTAGAAAATCATAGAAAATAAACCGTAGCTCAGATTCAAAAACTTTGTACATGAAAGTTGATCAGAAAAATATAACGAATATGGATATGCTATCCGTATGTCTACCACACCCCCCTAACACACCGATCATCGACATTCCCCCCCCCTTCGGGCTGTCTGTCGAAAATTCCCGGTACCGATAAAAAGTACCCGGATGAATTTATTCCGAACACGAAAGTTGTCCGGAATGGTTCAACTAACACGGATACACCCCCCTTATGTTTGTCGGATGTCCACGACACCTCCGGCTTGATCCTTCCCCCTCTGGACCCCTGTCCGGTAATCACCCGGAGCCGGTATTTCATCCCCGGATGAATTCCCGCTCCGCGCAACGTGCATGGCACTGCGTTAGAACACCGTTAACTTTTCATCTGTCATGTCATGCATATGTTTGTATATTTTTGCTGTGTATTTACTGTTTTCCTTCCCCCCCTTAATCTCCGGTAGACCCCGCTGCTACCGCCGACTACACCGCTGCCAGGTACGACTACTTCGTCGACGACCCTGCTACTACCGTCGAGCTTGCAGGCAAGCAGAGCCATTCTCTTCCCCAGATATCGCCTATCTTTCCGTACTTTTCTTGCACTAGGCATTGTTACTGCTGCTGCTACGATTACAACCCTATTCAATTGCATAGCCTGATTTTGTTGCCCCTTGATGTACTTTTCCTTTATCCTATGCTGCCTATTATTACTTATGCATTATTCAGCAGTGAGCCCTGCGCATTGTTAGCTAGGATTAGATAGCGGGCCGTGATCACTATGGGAGTGAACACGGATACAATATATACAACTGCCCAGGTACGGTACAATGCAGACACCGCCAAAGGCCCCTATCTGGGTTATGCCTAGTCACCTCAAGTGTGAGCTATCCAGGAGTAATCCTTGTACTCCACTCGAGGCTGACTTTGTCTTGCCGCCGTAGGGTCCTGAACAGCGGTTGTCCTTAAAGGTAAGAAAGTCGGGCGACCCCACGGTGCCCGCGAGAGGTAAATCGTCGGGAACGACAGGGAGGGTACGACCGACGTTACTGGCGTGCTTGGCCCTTGCTCGTATCTCGTGAGAGTTACCAAACCACGAAAGTCGAGCTCTACCAAGAGCAAACGCGAGACAAGGTAAGGAGTCGGTTCACCTTGTTGGTAACCGCAGTGACTTGGTGGGACGACAGGGCAGGCACCGATGTACTGGTGGTCCTGACTGCTGTCGTTGACCGCGGGTCGGTTAAGTCGAGGCAACGATAACGGTTGTCACGCAGGTTAATTAAAATGCTAAATGGTTCGGCGGATGACTTGAGAGGCCCGTTGGTCTGTACGCACTACCTACACGTGGGATTACGGTGTGGGCCCTCCGCGTCGTAGTTCGTCCGAAAGCTCTTCAGACGTCAGCAGTACTGCGGCCTGATCGCCGGGAAGTGGTCTTGTCTTTTTGCTGCAGCAGGTGTGTTTGGATTTGCTTTTACTTCACCGGCCAGACTCGCACCGTGCAGGAGCGTGCAAGGGTGAGGGACCTAGACCCCTTGGCGCATAGGATATAGTCCGGCGGATGGCCTCTCTGTTGAGCCTAGGATGGGCTGCGTCGTGTCGGATAGCCTCGGTGGGGCGTTCCCTAACAAGGTTCACGCCACCCTGGAGATCCGAGCGTGCAGGCTGAACAGTAGTGCACCCCTGCAGGGAGTTTAATCTATTCGAATAGCCGTGTCCACGGTAACAGGACGCTTTATGCTGAAGCTGGATCTTACCACTAGAAACTATTATTATTAAACTGTATGGTTCCGGGTTTTCTTCCTCGCGGGGATGTCGAGGAGGTGAACTCGGAGGCAATATTATTATCAATCATTACAACTTATATTATACAATGTTGCAGCAACTTCTGCTTCGTTGTTACTTTATTGCTTTATATAAACTGTTGGCCGATTCTCACCTCATGCTGCAAGACATCGTCAGAAGATGCTAGTCTTCGATAGGCCTAGCTTGTTACCCTTATTCTGATTTCTATCTTGCAGTCCACTATATACAGCCTCTTCTTTCCGTTGATACAATGCATAATGCTTAGTAGCGGACGTAAGACTCGCGGGTATACTAGATACTCACCTGCTTTATTTCCTTTACTGTTTTGCCTGATCGGCCGCTGCAGTCGACGTTGGAGCCCAGGAGCAGGAGTACCCCGGAGGCGGATACTACTACGTCGAGACCCCCGCTAACCAGGACCAGGAGTAGTTTCGGAGGCTCCTAGGCAGGAGGCCTTGCCTTTTCGATCTGTATCTCTGATGTTATTTGTGCTAGCCTTCTTAAGGCAAAACTTGACTAACTATGCCTGTACTCAGATATTATGGTTTGTATGACTTATGTATTCGGGTCCGAGTGACCCCCCTTTTATTGTAACATATTGGTTTATCCTTTTGTGTTTAGTGTTGTGCTGTGATATTCTCACCGTGGCACCCTAATCTCAGCCGTGTATCCTGCGTGTATGATTACTGTACACGGATTGATTTTGGGGGCGTCACAAGTTGGTATCAGAGCCGACTGCCTGTAGGAAGCCACCCAACCACTACCTGGTCGAAGTTGAGTCTAGACTTTGAAAAACTATTTTTCTAACTTAATATTTGGCTTACGGGCCCACATCGATGTCACTACGTGTGATATCTATGGTATTAGGATCCTTTTCTCCTTACCTATGCTCTGGGAATCTGCTCTCTTATCCTTGCTGGTAAGTTTTACAAAATCTGACATTAGGATCACGTTCTCTTGATTCCACCCGGCGTTTTTGGTGATTCCCCATTGATTGAGTCGTGTCGCAGGCGTCGTACGCCAGATCCCAGACCGCGGATCCCATTCTCATTCTGGGCAGGCCGCGCGTTCTCTGGCATCAACTCCTGTGGCCAACAGTTTTCTTGCGGCGTGATTGACATAGTGGAATCTATGTCGCGTCGTGTAATCCTAACCGCGGTTTGCGCGCCGCCTAGTGTGTCCTTTTTCCTTAATTTCTACGACGTTACGCTGCCCGATTTTCGATTGATTCTATGTGTGGATGTGTATGTCTTATATGACTACTCCTATATATCCGCGCCTCCTCTTTGTTGTCGCTTTACCTCTTACTCATTTCCGGTATCTCGTTAAGATGTTCATCGCTGAAATACCCCTGTTAAATTCTAGCAGGATGGCTGGTCGTGGTGGTCGTGGTCGTGGTGCCAACGATCCACCTCCGCCGCCGGACTACATGGCCGCGATGATGCAGCAGTTTCAGATGAACCAAGTTTTTATGCAAGGAGTCATAGATCAGCTCCAGAATCAGAACCAGAACCAGCACCAGAACCAACCTCCTGTGGTTACTCTGCGGGATTTCTTGCGTCTCAATCCCCCTCTCTTCCACCAACCGGAACAGCCACTGGATGCCGATGATTGGCTTCGTGACATCACTCGTCAGCTGGAGTTCGCTAATGTGAGCATTGCTGATTATGTCACCTTCGCGTCCTATTTCCTGCGTGGTCCCGCTGCTCAGTGGTGGGACACTTACAAGGGCTCGCTAGCTGAAGGGACTGTCGTCACCTGGAACGACTTCAAGACTGCCTTCCGTGCTCGTTATGTCCCCCAGGCGATTATGAGCCGTATGAAGGCCGAGTTCCGCAACCTCGTTCAGGGCAACAAAACTGTCGAGGCTTACCAGAGGGAATTCCTCCGCCTCTCCCGCTATGCTGCAAGTGACCTACCCAATGATGCAAGTAGGCAAGAGAAGTTCCGTGATGGACTCAACCCAGATCTCCAGCTTGCACTGGCTTTGCACGTCTTCCCCGACTTCGCCACCATGGTGAATCAGACTATCACTCTGGAGACCGCTCAGCTTAAGTTCGGTGGTTTGCCCAAGCGCCCCCGTGATGCTGGCTCATCTTCGGGCACAACACAGAAGCAGCGCGTTTGGCTTCCACACAGTGTGTTTCGTCCAACTGCCCCGGCAGCAAGGCCGTCGTATGTTGCACCCCGTCTGCCTCCGCCCCCGCCGAGACAGCCGAAGACTGAGACTACAACTCTCCGTCCGCAAGATGGCCTGTGTTTCAAGTGCCGTCAGCCAGGCCATATTTCCAGAGACTGCCCTCAGCGACAGAATCAACTGGTAGTTCACCCTGCTGGCCGCGGAAATGGCCGTGGCAACAATGGGACCCTCAACTATAATACTGGGTCAAATCCTCATGCTCGTGGTCATGCTTACAACATTGATGTTGAGGCAGCTCAGGAACAGCCCGCTACTGTGATGGGTACACTCCTCGTTAACTCATTACCTGCTACTGTTTTATTTGATACAGGAGCATCGCATTCATTTATGTCTGGAGCGTTTGCTTCTAAGCATGGCATTTACCACGAAAAGATGCATACCCCCTTAATAGTCCGGACTCCCGGTACCCAGTGTCGTGTCGACATGGTTGCACCTAACCTCACTGTTGAGATCGAGAGATTAGAGTTCATGGTTTCTCCGCACATTCTGAAAACCTCCACCATCGACCTTATCCTTGGCATGGATTGGCTGAAAACCCACAATGCCGCACTTTATTGTGGCACCAAGGTCATCCAACTTTTTCATCCTTCTGGCGCGATTTTGAGTCACACTGCCATTGTGTCGATGAATGCCGAAGCTCGTATATATGCTCTGAATGCCTTGAATGTCGCACCTCTCGAAGGGATTGAGAAAGTCCCAATCGTTTGTGAATTTACCGACGTATTCCCAGAAGAACTTCCGGGGATACCCCCGATTAGGGAAGTTGAATTCGTCATCGACTTGAAGCCTGGCACCGTCCCTATTGCCAAGCGCCCGTATAAGATGCCACCTCACCACCTCCTTGAATTGAAGAAGGAGATTGACACGGCCCTTGAGAAAGGCTTCATCCGTCCAAGTTCCTCTGCTTGGGGAGCACCTTCGCTCTTTGTCAAGAAGAGTGATGGCACGAACCGTTTGGTCCAAGATTACCGACCTATCAACCAGGCCACGATACAGAACAAGTACCCCCTCCCTCGGATCAATGATCTTTATGATCAACTTGCTGGATCCACGGTGTTTTCAAAACTCGACTTAAGGTTGGGTTACCATCAGATCCGGGTCCGTGATGAGGACATCCCGAAGACTGCATTCATTACTCGCTATGGGTCATACGAGTACACTGTCATGTCCTTTGGCTTGACGAATGCACCAGCCACCTTCTCCAGATTGATGAACTATATATTCATGGAATACCTCGACAAGTTTGTCGTGGTTTATCTGGATGATATATTGATTTACTCCAAGACCGATGCAGAACATGCTGAACATCTTCGCCTTATACTTGAAAAGCTTCGAGAACACAAACTGTATGCTAAGTACTCCAAGTGTGAGTTCTGGCTTCCTGAAGTAACCTACCTTGGTCATGTGATTTCCAAGGATGGCGTTGCCGTCAACCCCGAACGTATCCAGGCTATTCTTGACTGGACTCCGCCCAGGACTGTCAAGCAAGTCAGAAGTTTCCTCGGCCTTGCCAGCTATTGCCGCCGTTTTGTTGAGAATTTCTCCAAGATTGCCAAGCCTCTGACTAATCTGCTTCACAAAGGCGTCAAGTTTGGGTGGACTGATAAATGTCAAGAAAGTTTTCAAGCTCTCAAGGACAAGGTCACTTCACCCCCAGTGCTTGCTCCGCCTGATACTCAGAAGGACTTCGTGATATATTGCGATGCGTCTCGTCAAGGCTTAGGCTGTGTCCTAATGCAAGAGCGCAAAGTGATTGCTTATGGCTCTCGTCAGTTGCGTGCTCACGAAGAAAACTATCCAACACATGATCTCGAATTGGCAGCAGTAATTTATGCATTGAAGCTGTGGCGACATTACCTCGTCGGTAATCGTTGCGAGATCTTCACCGACCACCAAAGCCTGAAGTACCTGTTTACGCAACCAGACCTGAATCTCCGCCAACAGAGATGGCTCGAGACAATAGCCGACTACGACATGGGAATTTCTTACACCCCCGGCAAAGCTAATGTGGTGGCCGATGCCTTAAGCCGCAAAGCCTATTGTAGTGAACTTGAAGTTCAGGTGCAACAACCACGTCTGTATGCAGAACTCCGCAAGCTGAACATCGAAATTGTTCCGCAGGGATATGTGAACTCCCTGGTGGTCCAACCAGACCTCGACACCCGCATCAAGACGGTACAACATTATGACTCTGACATTTGGAAGATTAAGCGTCGTGTCGCGCGCGGAGAGCCCTCATTCTTCACTATTGATGCAAATGATGATAATGCGGTGTACTTCAAGGGTCGTTTAGTGGTTCCGGTAGCCAAGGCCAACCTGAATTACGCCTCTGATGTCATGAAAGAAGCTCATGATACACCTTTGTCGATTCACCCTGGTAGTACCAAGATGTACCAAGACATTCGTCAGCGGTACTGGTGGTCCAACATGAAACAAGACATTGCTCGTTATGTTGATGAGTGTGACGTTTGTCGTCGCGTGAAAGCCGAACATCAAAGACCTGCTGGTACTCTGCAACCACTCTCTATTCCTGAATGGAAATGGGACAAGATTGAAATGGACTTCGTCACCGGATTTCCCCGATCACAGAAAGGTCATGATGCCATCTTTGTCGTCATCGACCGATTCTCCATGGTTGCCCACTTTCTGCCTGTCAAGGAGACGATCTCTGCTAGTCAGTTGGCAGACTTGTATGTTTCCAGAATTGTTTCCCTCCACGGTATTCCGTTGGAGATCAGTTCAGACCGTGGCAGCATTTTCACCTCGAAGTTCTGGGATAGTTTCCAAGAAGCTATGGGCACTCACCTAAATTTCAGCACCGCTTACCACCCCCAGTCGCAAGGCCAAGTCGAACGAGTCAACCAAGTACTTGAAGATATGCTTCGAGCGTGTGTCATTTCATTCGGTAAGAAGTGGGAGGAATCTCTTCCATTTGCCGAATTCTCGTACAACAATAGCTATCAAGCT
This sequence comes from Bromus sterilis, assembly GCA_950022295.1. NCBI lineage: Eukaryota > Viridiplantae > Streptophyta > Magnoliopsida > Poales > Poaceae > Bromus > Bromus sterilis. The sequence goes on from OX465597.1 coordinate 285,943,324, forward strand.
AGTCTGAAGATGGCACCCTTTGAAGTTCTCTATGGACGTAAGTGTCGAACCCCCCTGAATTGGTCAGAAACTGGAGAACGAACTCTCATTGGTCCGGACATCATACAGCATGCCGAAGATCAGGTTCGCGTTATTCGTGAACACTTGAAAGCTACTCAGTATCGTCAGAAGAGCAACTATGACCGCAAGCACAAGGAAATGGTCTATCAACCTGGCGAATACGCGTACCTCCGTGTCACTCCCATGAGAGGCACTCATCGTTTCGGAATCAAAGGCAAGTTAGCTCCTCGCTACATTGGCCCGTTCCGTATTCTTTCCCGGAGTGGACCAGTGGCATACCGATTGGAATTGCCGCCGAACCTCTCTCAAGTCCACGATGTATTCCACGTATCGCAACTCCGACGCTGCTTTAAGGACCCTATTCGCGAAGTGGAACATGATATGATCGAGCTGCAACAGGACTTGACTTATCAAGAGCACCCGAGTCGTATTCTCGATCAGTCTGAACGCAAAACACGCAACAAGACAACCAAGTTCCTCAAAGTTCAGTGGTCAAATCATTCTGAAGATGAAGCCACTTGGGAACGCGAAGATCGTCTTCGTGAGGAATACCCCGATCTTTTTCCCTCTACCACCTAAATTCTCGGGGCGAGAATTCCTGTAGTGGGGGAGATTTGTAACACCCTCACTGCCAGTGAACAGTGATCACTGTTACATTTCATCTGTACTGTTCAAAACATTCGTTGATCAACTTGGAACAGTTCAAATTTCAAATTTCTCTTTGATGTTCTTGAATGCATGGTGATCATGGACCTTGATCATCTGGGATCAAAACAAGTACAAGACATTTGAAATAAAATTCAAACAAACCCTAGAATGCCTTGGATGAATATTAAAAATATGGTGACCATAAAATATTTTCCAAAAATCTTGGAACCACTTTTATAAAATCCCAAATAATCATGGGACCATGCCCATGTGATCATTGGTATTTATTGGGCTACTGAAAATTGTAAACTATTAATAATAGTAGCAATTCCAGGCCAATTTCTCATTTAATAATAAAGTAAATTAGCAAAAAGGGTTTAGAAAAACCCTAAACTTTTTGTGGTACTCCAGATATATGTTCTACTAATTATGGAACAATATTTGTATTTAACAAAAATGCCTAAGCATTTAAATAAAATGCAAATAAGCAATAACAGAAAGAAAAAAAAGAATAAAAAAAAAAGAATAATGAAAACCTAAACCTACGCCTGGGGGCGAAGCCCACCAGGCCACCTCCTCCTTTTTCCCCTTGGGCTGAGCCCACCCCAGCCCACCCCGCGCCTCCTTCTCCCTCCTGTTCATCCCCTCCCCCCGTGTCACCCATCCCGTGGCCAAGGCGCCATGGCCATCGGCGTGGAGGGCATCCGCCGGCTCCCGGCGGCCTACAAGGCCAAGCCGCCCCCCTGGAACCCTGCCCCGACCCCTCCCTCAACCCTAGCCGCCAGTCCCTGTTCCCCTGGTACTCTTCCCTCCCCTCCCGCGCGAATCCGAGCGCGTCTGTGGCCACGTCGCCGCAGCCGACGCGGCCACCGGCCACCTCCGGCCCGGCCGTCTTGTCTGGGGGCTAGCCCGCGCCCGACCCCTTCTTCCCGCGCCCCCAATCGAAGCCGGCGTCTACTGGGGCCTCCCCATCGCCGCCGTTTCTCCACCGCGGCCGCTGCGCCATTGACACCGTGGAGCTCCACCCCGACCACCTCCGGCTGACTTGAGACCACCCCGCGCTCCACGGTGAGCATGCGCGTCTTCCCCATGCTATGTTTGCTTGATTTCATGCCCCGTCCCCTTGCTCGCCGTGGACTCGCCGCCGGCCGAGCTCCGTGGAGCTCGTGCTCCCCGCGGCCACGCCCACGGGCCCCTTTGCCCACGCCCTAGGCCACGCTCACACGCGGTCGCGCCTCCGGCGTCCGCCGCGTTCTTCCCCCTTCTCCCGCCCGGCGCGGCTCCTCCACCGGCGTGAGTCGCCGGCCGGCCGACATGGTCGTGACCGCCTGGGGCTAACCCCCCTTGTTAACCCCCCCTAAGTTAATCAAAGAATAAATTAACCCCCCTGTTAATTAACCAGTAGATTAAAACAATAAGAAAACTGTTTAATTAAAGTGTTAGGCTGACACCTGGGACCCCACTGCCTTTTATTAATAAAAACAATTTTAGATTTATTCCAGTGTATGACATGTGGGGTCCTCGGTTTTGTTAATTAAATAAAATGAATTAAATGTCCCTCACTATGACATGTAGGTCCCACTGGTCAGTTTGACCAGTCAACTGTGCTGTGGATAATGTTCTGTTAATAAATAAAAATAATTTAAAATGATTTAGAAAATGATTTAAATTGCTTAAAACTTTAGAAAATCATAGAAAATAAACCGTAGCTCAGATTCAAAAACTTTGTACATGAAAGTTGATCAGAAAAATATAACGAATATGGATACGCTATCCGTATGTCTACCACACCCCCCTAACACACCGATCATCGACATTCCCCCCCCCTTCGGGCTGTCTGTCGAAAATTCCCGGTACCGATAAAAAGTACCCGGATGAATTTATTCCGAACACGAAAGTTGTCCGGAATGGTTCAACTAACACGGATACACCCCCCTTATGTTTGTCGGATGTCCACGACACCTCCGGCTTGATCCTTCCCCCTCTGGACCCCTGTCCGGTAATCACCCGGAGCCGGTATTTCATCCCCGGATGAATTCCCGCTCCGCGCAACGTGCATGGCACTGCGTTAGAACACCGTTAACTTTTCATCTGTCATGTCATGCATATGTTTGTATATTTTTGCTGTGTATTTACTGTTTTCCTTCCCCCCCTTAATCTCCGGTAGACCCCGCTGCTACCGCCGACTACACCGCTGCCGGGTACGACTACTTCGTCGACGACCCTGCTACTACCGTCGAGCTTGCAGGCAAGCAGAGCCATTCTCTTTCCCAGATATCGCCTATCTTTCCGTACTTTTATTGCACTAGGCATTGTTACTGCTGCTGCTACGATTACAACCCTATTCAATTGCATAGCCTGATTTTGTCGCCCCTTGATGTACTTTTCCTTTATCCTATGCTGCCTATTATTACTTATGCATTATTCAGCAGTGAGCCCTGCGCATTGTTAGCTAGGATTAGATAGCGGGCCGTGATCACTATGGGAGTGAACACGGATACAATATATACAACTGCCCAGGTACGGTACAATGCAGACACCGCCAAAGGCCCCTATCTGGGTTATGCCTAGTCACCTCAAGTGTGAGCTATCCAGGAGTAATCCTTGTACTCCACTCGAGGCTGACTTTGTCTTGCCGCCGTAGGGTCCTGAACAGCGGTTGTCCTTAAAGGTAAGAAAGTCGGGCGACCCCATGGTGCCCGCGAGAGGTAAATCGTCGGGAACGACAGGGAGGGTACGACCGACGTTACTGGCGTGCTTGGCCCCTGCTCGTATCTCGTGAGAGTTACCAAACCACGAAAGTCGAGCTCTACCAAGAGCAAACGCGAGACAAGGTAAGGAGTCGGTTCACCTTGTTGGTAACCGCAGTGACTTGGTGGGACGACAGGGCAGGCACCGATGTACTGGTGGTCCTGACTGCTGTCGTTGACCGCGGGTCGGTTAAGTCAAGGCAACGATAACGGTTGTCACGCAGGTTAATTAAAATGCTAAATGGTTCGGCGGATGACTTGAGAGGCCCGTTGGTCTGTACGCACTACCTACACGTGGGATTACGGTGTGGGCCCTCCGCGTCGTAGTTCGTCCGAAAGCTCTTCAGACGTCAGCAGTACTGCGGCCTGATCGCCGGGAAGTGGTCTTGTCTTTTTGCTGCAGCAGGTGTGTTTGGATTTGCTTTTACTTCACCGGCCAGACTCGCACCGTGCAGGAGCGTGCAAGGGTGAGGGACCTAGACCCCTTGGCGCATAGGATATAGTCCGGCGGATGGCCTCTCTGTTGAGCCTAGGATGGGCTGCGTCGTGTCGGATAGCCTCGGTGGGGCGTTCCCTAACAAGGTTCACGCCACCCTGGAGATCCGAGCGTGCAGGCTGAACAGTAGTGCACCCCTGCAGGGAGTTTAATCTATTCGAATAGCCGTGTCCACGGTAACAGGACGCTTTATGCTGAAGCTGGATCTTACCACTAGAAACTATTATTATTAAACTGTATGGTTCCGGGTTTTCTTCCTCGCGGGGATGTCGAGGAGGTGAACTCGGAGGCAATATTATTATCAATCATTACAACTTATATTATACAATGTTGCAGCAACTTCTGCTTCGTTGTTACTTTATTGCTTTATATAAACTATTGGCCGATTCTCACCTCATGCTGCAAGACATCGTCAGAAGATGCTAGTCTTCGATAGGCCTAGCTTCTTACCCTTATTCTGATTTCTATCTTGCAGTCCACTATATACAGCCTCTTCTTTCCGTTGATACAATGCATAATGCTTAGTAGCGGACGTAAGACTCGCGGGTATACTAGATACTCACCTGCTTTATTTCCTTTACTGTTTTGCCTGATCGGCCGCTGCAGTCGACGTTGGAGCCCAGGAGCAGGAGTACCCCGGAGGCGGATACTACTACGTCGAGACCCCCGCTAACCAGGACCAGGAGTAGTTTCGGAGGCTCCTAGGCAGGAGGCCTTGCCTTTTCGATCTGTATCTCTGATGTTATTTGTGCTAGCCTTCTTAAGGAAAAACTTGACTAACTATGCCTGTACTCAGATATTATGGTTTGTATGACTTATGTATTCGGGTCCGAGTGACCCCCCTTTTATTGTAACATATTGCTTTATCCTTTTGTGTTTAGTGTTGTGCTGTGATATTCTCACCGTGGCACCCTAATCTCAGCCGTGTATCCTGCGTGTATGATTACTGTACACGGATTGATTTTGGGGGCGTCACAGGCTGCCCCGCCCGGCCAGTCTTCTTAGGCTTCACCGGTTGTGCCGCCCTTCCGTATTCCTCGATGTGACCTGCTGCGACACCCAGCTATGCATCCACCCGCCTCGCCGCCGACTCGCATGGCTTCCGCCCATCTCCAACCTTGTTCGCGCACGTCTTCCAGCTACATCCCTGTCCGTCGGAACCTTCCCGGTTTGCGCACGATGCTCCCGTCCGCCAGGGAGGCCCTTTAGCCTCACCTGTCGGGGATTCATCCCGGCGCTAAAGCCGGCTTCGCGCTTCCCGTCGCCCGTGGCGAGCGGCTTCTTCCCCCGCCCCTTCCATATGCACCCGCCACACCCCTTCATGTCTTGCCGCAAGTCCTAAAGCGCAGGACTCCCATCTGCTGGCGAGGTCCGTCTGCCTCGCCTGTCGTGCACACCTCCCAGCGCTGGCGTCGGCCCCGCCCTTCCCATCTCCCATGGAGCACGGTTCCCCTCCTACCAGATCCTGAGAACATCCTAAGGGTGCTCACTTCAGCTTGTGCACGCAAGACAGAGCCTGTGAGTGGCGCAAGGCAAATTCAGAAGAGTTAAATGCACTGGCGGTCCTAATTCTTTTCCCGCAATGTCACTTAGGTCCTAATTCTTTCAAAATGCATATTTAAGTCTTAAATCTTTTGTAAGTGGTTCAAGTGAGGTCCTATTTTTGTCTGATCTTAGCCTATGACAGGCCTCAGCCTATGACATGTAGGCCCCACATGTCAGATTGAACAGTCAACATTTACTGTTTTGGATAATGTTGCAATTGTTTAATAAAAGAAATTCTAGAAATTGGTTAAAACTATAGAAATTCTTATCTTTTAATCCGTAAGTCAAATGAAAATATTTTATACATGAAAGTTGCTCAGAGAAATACAATGAATATTAATACTCTACCCACATACCCACCCACCCCCTCTAACATAACGACCATGGAACATTCCCCCTCCGTATTGCCTATCCGGTAATCACCCGGAGCCGGTAAAACATCCCCGGATGATTTCCCGCTCCGAGCAATACACCTAGTGCCGCATTAGAATACCACCAACACTGATGCATACCGAACATAGAACATTCCCCCTCCGTATTGCAGTACTAGGTGTATTGCTCGGAGCGAGAAATCATTCGGGGATGTTTTACCGGCTCCGGGTGATTACCGGACAGGCAATACAGAGGGGGAATGTTCCATTTTCGGTATGTTAGTGGGGGTAGTGGGTATGTGGGTAGCGTATTCGTTCTTGTTGTATTTTTCTGAGCAACTTTCATGTATGAAATATTTTCATCTGACTTACGGATTAAAAGATATGACTTTCTATAGTTTTAACCAATTTCTAAAATTTCTTTTATTAAACAATTGCAACCTTATCCAAAACAGTGAATGTTGACTAGTCAACCTGACATGTGGGACCTACATGTCATATGCGGAGGTCAGACAAAAATAGGACCTCACTTGGACCACTTACAAAAAAATTGGGACCTAGATATGCATTTTGAAAGTATTAGGACCCAAGTGACACTGCGGGAAAAGAATTAGGACCGCCAGTGCATTTAACTCAATTCAGAATTCAGAATCCTAGGATGCTAGATACCCATTGAAATAAGACCACTTGATATTCTTCTCTTTATTTTGGCAAATTTGATCTTTTGCCCCACTTTACTTTGCCATTTGATGATTTGCTTCCTTCCTCAGAATGACAAGTGGGCTCGGGGTCCACCCGTCATTGATACAACCCGTGGAAAATTATCAAATGGCAAACTAAGGTGGGGCAAATCATCAAATCCACCCTTTATTTTATAGACGAAAGTCTATTCTTCTCTTTATTTTATAGATGCAAGTGTGAACGAGAAAATTAAGGAAATGCATATATGAAGCGAAATTGCTGCGCATACGGTAGTTTTACATACGGTTTTTGTACGAAGATCAAATCGATGTCTAAGGCACATGGACCATACACGTAGCACCGCTCTATATGAAGTTACCAGCTATATTGAAGTCAAGGAAAAGTGACCTGGATGCAAACTCCTGAGCAGGTGCGTCTTTCAGTATTTCTTTAAAGTTTAAATAACACTTGTAAAAGCTTTGTTCACCAATGATGTAGTTAAAAGAACACTAATCCATTGAGAAGATTTTTTATTGTTGGCGTATGTTCCTGAAAAGAATGTTCAGACTATAGAATATTTTACAATCTTTAGTTGAAACTAATTTAGAATTTTCAAACTATTTTACAATCTTGAGAGAGTAGATAGGGTTGGTTAGTTTTGCTCCAGCAGAATGAAGTATTTATGCATTGGATTCAGAAGGAACATTGCATTTTTAAGAGCCCATATGGATTTTAGCCTCAATGAATGGGTGATGGGCAAGCAGGCAGGAGGTGCGAGCAACGACAGAGGTGAGCGTCGTGAGCAGCAATGGCGACTAGGATGGAGGCATGAGCAGGTGGCGCTCCTACCGATGATGAAAAATATTCCGGCTCTGTCTGACCTGATACATACCAGCTAGCCGATGGTCTTTTCTCGTGCTTGTAAATGGAAAATTAAATAGGATTAGTTTTAGAGGGATAATGGTATTGCGATCAAGGTATCAATGGACTAAGTGGTAATTTTGCGAAACCCATCTTGATAGTGGCATTTTTTGTTCACAATCTGGATTCTGCAATTTACATACTGTGTTTTCCAGTATACATGATAGAATATTTTGTTCAAAATCTGAATTGTATCGAACGTTTAAGGCTTGATGGCTCTGGTGTTTTATTCAACCAATTTTTTACATATGGCAGTCTGACTTGTTCACTATTCTGATGTAGAGATAGTAGGTTTTATTTCACTCCAATGGATAGTAGGTAAAAGCATCAAGAATATCATGTACAGATATGTAATGGAGGGATAATACAGGTTTGTTCTTTGAATTTTCGATTTTTTCTATGGTTCCTCTATGTATGATTTTTTTGGACTAACATTTGTGTTTCTAAATGCAGCTTTTTCTCTGGATCCACCTGTAGGAATTATAGAGGATGATAATTTTAGCATGCTAAGTTGTGCATTCAGATAGTTATAAAGGAACATATTACTGTCACTTTCAGACAGTGAAGCTGAGGATAATGATAGGTTTGTTTTATATCTAGCTCTGCATTTGAACATGTATGCTTCTCCTAGACTAGCTCTTTGATTATATTGACTTGATTTAAGACTACTATATCTAGAGGCTCTCAAAATAAAGTGATCCCAAGAGACGAGGGCGTTCCATTTTTAATGAAGAGCAAGAGAAGCTTATCAGAGACATTCATGAGAAGTAAGTGATAAATTTATGTCAAGAAACGATGTGATCACTGATCAATTCATATAACATGCTTTGCCAAGCTGGAACTGAAAATAAGTTCCTGGTGTTTGTATGTACGAGTATATAATGTTTAGTATTTGGGCATGAATCACATGGTGATGCCTTAATGTTTATACCTTGTATGTTGAAGATGTAAGGATGACTGTAAATGCAGTCATCTAATTGCTGAAGCTCTAGATCCCAGTGGAAAGATATCACCTGCTCAAATTTCTTGAAAGCTTACACAACTAGGTCTCAAGAATGTCACTAGGAGGAAAAAAGTTACAGAGGCAGCTCTTTCAGCTGGAGACCTAGCTACACAGCCACAAAACCACAAGCTGGATGATGCCATTCTTTATCTGGATGTGAATCTGTATTAGAAGCTCAACAATTCGTCATGCACAGTTACAGTATGGAACGCACAACTTGGCATGTTAACCTATAGGCATTTGGTGGTGATGACTCCGTTGGTGAACTAGAGATTCTTTGAAGATAAAAAATAAATCCTAAAGCATCCTTGTCCAATGATAAAATTCAATGTAATATTTTTAAATTCAGAATATGTGAGTTCTGATGTTGTGAACTTTGCAGCCCAGTTTAATCTTCAATTAGATTGAATAGTAATAATTCTTTTTTTAATCAATGATGTATATGCTTGTGGATCCATCCGGTGTCGAGAAGCTAAATGACAATTATTTCTTCTATATTTGTTTCAAATTTAAAAAATATTGTCATGCGAGCTTGCTACAATTGTCCATCATATTACATTGGACGGGGTCGTTTGTATTTACATATTGTGCTATCCAAAATAAACTACGTAGTGAGATGCCAATGCACATCCTGCTAATCTGCAGAGAAGGCAATATGATTTTCAAATTTCAGACATTTATGTATCTGACTCATACTACGATGGGCCGAAGATTTCCACATTTGTTTGCATACTGAAATTCATTTACATAAGATTATAATCGTTTGGCAAAAGTGTAATCATGCTCTCAGGTGCAAATGCACCTAGATTCTCAAAAATAGCAACAAGAAACCAAAACATTCCCCATTTTTTAGATAAGCAATCTTGTGTGTTCTTCCTAAGTATAAATTTGGATGAAGAGATCACATTTGTGACGCATTGGGTAAACACAAATATCCTTAATTTGGGAACTATGTGTAGAGAAAATATGCATTGAGATAAGCTATTATATAGCTGATGTAGAGATGTGTGTATTTGGTTTAAGAAGTTTGTTATCCAATGAATACCAATATTTTAAATTATTTGTATGAGCCTAGAATTAGTTATTATGCACATTTTGTTGAATTTCTAAATTTTTAGGAATTATATCCTATATTTGGTTAGAATTCTTCCACAACCTTTGCTGGCGAGTTCGGTCCAAGGGCGTGGAGCGAGAGCGTAGTCGAAGTAGTCGTACACGCGGCACAATCACAGATGCGAAAAGTAAAGGGAGACAGAGAAATAGTCTGAACAGATCTTTATTATCAATTGATATCTTTCTCTCCATACAATACATGGGTATATATAGGGGGAGAGGGGTAGGTGGAGAGGACCAAACCCTAGAGGGAACCCCCCCCCCCACCCAAGAAAGGGTGAGGCTCGTACGGGACCATAGTCGGTTTCCTAACACTCCCCCTTGGTCCGTCATCCTGTATGGCCTACGTCTCAAAAACTTCGAAAAACCCAATGGAAAAAATAAAAATATGGAGAAAGAGCACATAGAATACGTCTCCTCGTGTTGCACGAATTGCCTCATCATAAACCTCAATGTGAGACACATCAGGAAAACTCGCATAATGGAAAAAGAGTACAATCCACTCAACATCAGGTTGAGTACTCTATCATCTGGATCGAGATTCATAGATAAGGGTGTGAAGAATCTCCCCCTGAATCAGGCATTTCTCTAAGTCTCATCATAACGATTCCACGACCACACCTTTCAAAAGATGATGTCGGTAATGATTTGGTGAACAAATCAGCGAGATTATCACACGATTGAGTATGCAAGATCCTTGCCTCGTTCATCTTCTGTAGCTCATGCGCATAGAAGAACTTGGGGTTGATGTGTTTTGTGAGATTACTCTTCACATACCTTTACTGAACTTGTGCAACACAAGATGCATTATCTTTATAGATAATGGTGGGGGTTTGTACGGTGTTCAGCCCACACATCTGCTGGATGTGGCGAATCATCCGTCGAAGCCATACACACTCTCGTGATGCTTCATACAGTGTTATGATTTCCGAGTGGTTCGTCGAAGTTGATACAAGACTTTTCTTAGACGATTTCTAGGAAATTGCAGTTCCACCACAAAGGAAAACATATCCAGTCTGTGACTTGGAAGTGTGCGGGTCCGACAGGTACCCAGCATCAGCATAGCCTACCAATGATAGGTCTTGATTCCTTCTATAAGACAGCCCAAGATCTATGGTCCCATGCAGGTATCGGAAGACGTCCTTGATGCCTTTCCAATGTCTATTGGTAGGCTCAGGACTGTACCTAGCAAGCAAATTGACAGCGAACGCGTTGTCCGACCGTGTACAATTCCTGAGGTACATGAGTGCTCCAACAACGCTCAAGTATGGGAATTCCGGTCCCAGAATTTCCTCCCCCTCTTCCTTAGACCTGAACGGGTCCTTATCTTGTTGCAAAGACCTTCAAATCATTGGGGTCTTAGAAGGATATGCCTTATCAAATCCAAATCTCTCCAACACCTTCTGGGTGTAGGCAGACTGGTGCACTAGAATCCCAGCAGGGGAATGTTCAAGTTGCAGACCCAAACAGAACTTGGTTTTATCCAAATCCTTCATCTCGAATTCCTACATCTGGTAAGAACTCGCTTCCTCAATATCTCTAGGTGTACCGATTATATTCAAATCGTCCACGTGCACCGAGATTATACAAGATCCATCTTGGATCACTGCTCGTGTAGCCCTTCTGATGAAGGAAATCGCTCAAACGATTATACCACATCCTACCAAAATGTTTAAGTCTGTACAATGACTTTAAGAACAACATTGTATAGACCCCGATTTTCTCTATCTTGGTTACCATATAGGTAAGCAGTGACAATATCCATCAATTTCATTGTTAAGTCCAGATTTACTGCCATTGAGATCAAGTATCTAAAGGTTATACCATCCATGACTGGGGAGTAAGTTTCCTCAATATTGGCATCTGGTCATTGAGTGAACCCTTGAGTAACGAGCCTTGCTTTTGTACCAAACCACCTCACTTATGAGGTAATTGCCTTCTGCCAATCTTTCCAATCCAACCTTCTTTTACAATCAACAAGATTGTTAGGCCTAGGTCAGGATCTATGATTGAGGCAATTTTCTTAGCAAAGTTAATGTCGACAGTCGTCGTTGCTCGGTTCCTTGACTCTACTTTATTTATATGATTTATGGCCATTTCGTCATGGGGCGCATCTGGCGCTATCTCTTGCTCTACCGTTTTTCCATTACAGGAGCGAGGTCCTTTAGCTTTTCCGCGCCAATGTGTGTACTCACATCTCCGCTGGATGTTACCTCAATAGGGACGTTCAAGTCCGGAATCCCGTCCACAGGACTTTCCGTACTTGCGCCAGGTCTCAATTGGCTCCCCTTTTGCTTACTCGGGGCTTTGGTGACTATCTGTGATAAAACTCTCTTATCCTTCTTCCTCAGGCGTCCCCGAGTACTTAGGATTTGAGAAACCGGATTTCGCGTCCTTTTAGGCCTTTGGACGGGAGCGGGCGTACCATTAGTTAACTTTGGTATCTCAACCCTTTCCGGTGCATTGCGCGCTGGCATATGCGAATTTTTCACAGTTTTTAAGTCACTAAAGTGATCAGGTAGTTGATTCGCTAATGCATGCAAATCTATTACCTTTTGGACTTATTTATTTCTCTCAACAGTGCGTGGGTCATGAATGTGGATCCCCGTGGTTTGCCACGTTATTTCTCGACTTTTATCATCAAGGGGTTGATTTCCTCCCCCTAAAGTCGGAAATGGATCCTCTTCATATATGCAATCGCAAACGGGCCGTATGACAATTCCATGTCACGGGGTTCCAAATACCTGACTATGGACACAGTCTCATAACCAATGTATATCCCCGACTTACGGAGCGGGCCCATTGCAGATCGTGGGGGTGGTGGTGTTGGTAAGTACACCTGGCAACCGAACCTGTGAAGGTGGGAAATTTTCGGTGCCGACCCATACGCGAGCTGCATAGGAGAATGGATGTTGTAGGATGACAGTATAAAGTTGATGATTTTAGCAACGTGTAACACATCGTGCTCCCAACATCTGGTTGGCAAAATACAACCCTGAAGGAGCGGTTTAGCAATGAATTTAATCAATGCCCTTACAAGTACGTTTTACATATGGACATGTGGTACTGAATGCTCGACCGCAGTTCCCATTGTCATGGTTCCTTGTTGCATCAGGCAATCATTGGACCACTTAGAGAAGCGACAATGCGTACCATAAAGTACCAAAACGACCCTGGGATGGGCTGAATTGGACCGCATATGTCCCCTTGGATGTGTCCAAGTTGGGATTTCATCCTTCACTTTTAAGGGAACGGTATAATGATTAACTTCCTCGTAGCGCATGCAGAGCACACAAAATCATCAGGATTAGAGAAGTTTTCACATTAACATTATGACCATCTGAGTTGTCAATTGTATTCATCATCATACTAAGATAGAGTAGCCTAATCTATCATGCCAGAGGCAAAATAGTTCTGAGATTCGGAAGGTAGTGTACACATGCAGTGCTACAATTATCGTGTAGCATAGCCCGGTGTCAAATGGAGGAAAACACTTTCAGTAACATGTTTACCACTTTCATCATGGTCGGTGAATTTTGGATATTCTGGCCAATCACAACACCGGTCTCAACAGGAGACTATTAGCGTGAATGTTTATGGAACTTAAGAGGTTGCGAGTGACTCGGGGTACAACGATGCATCACTTAATGATCAAAGTTGTTCCCTTGGGTTAGTATGATAGTGGCTCATCAGGAGCCAGATCGCAGCCGGCGATTTTTATAACATTCCCCCGAGATTAAACTCAAAGCACATGACTCTCTCAAAATGGTATTTGTGTATCGTTTTCCACAAGACATGTTTACTCCATTGGGGGTGCCACACGTGTTCAAAGATATTGCATTTAACGAATATAATGAAGCGAGGAAGTAGCAACATTACAAAAGAAATCCATATATCTTAGAACATAACAAGCCATCATATTTAAATAGAGTAATTAATGAACGATTACCAAATATCATTCAAGTATCGAAATAATGAATATGTCTTGCTCTTATAGAGCTTACAGACCCAAAAAATGTATCAAGAATGCCGAAGAGATCATAATATTTAGGAGACTAGGCAGAATCAATGATTACATCATCAACTTGGGCCTAGATTTTGAGTTGACTAAACTTCTCCATATCTTAGATTATTACCAAGGTAACAACATACTAAGCCAGTGTGGAGGGGGCGAGCAACAAGTTCTCTACCATCTCCACTTTCATGAGCATCGAGGCGGGGTGCCAAGTGCTCTACCATGGGCACCTACAGAGGTTCTTCCATGGGAGCTGATGGCGCCTCCCCCTGATATACCATCGTAGCCAATGATGCCTCCCCCCGAACAATGTAGACACCCCAAACTTGTAGCACCAGAAAAATCCCACTCTATACTCTCATGCGAGCGAACATTGTATTTCGTTCTGGCCAACAGCTATATGAAAGCGTGCCAAAAGTGATAAAACACTATGTTTCTGCCGTGTACTCATTTTTTAAAGTATCGAAGAGATGGAATTTAAAGAATGGCAACACCCATACACACTCGTCTGGAGTAGTGGTGGTAGGACCAACTGAGTCCTCAAGTTATAGTCCACTCGAGTCGCTTCGACTCGAGGACGGTTCCACATCAGATGTTCATGTGGCTAGTTATGGACAAAATTGGTGATCTCCCAGTTGATTATTCCGGCCATCATCAATGTATGCAAATATTTCAAGAGTACAACAGGTAATCTGGTTACATCGGGTAATTTGATTACATCAGGTAATCCATTGCATATTGCCATGATGATACAAATTTATTCATTAACTGATGTTCCAATATTTAAAAACATGCTAACAATGATTCAAAGAGATTATAAGTAATTACACAATTAATTCTAGCCATGAAAACATATAGTACAAGCATGCTGATGACGGAAACATGTTAAGCATATCACAAATTATTTGCACGGTAGAAACCGCGGCGGCGGCCTGCAGGCATGCGGGCTTGCGGGGCAATTAGCAGTCGCTGACACACACCTCGGTGACCAGCAGGGTCATGGCCGGCATAACGTGACGGCTAGCTCATACCCATGCATACGCATTCTGCACACGATCAAGCGTGGAGTCCCCACACTTGCATACTAGACACAACCGCATATGTATGCGGTCAAGTGCAGTGGCAGTGGCCATCTGGGCTACGCCCGCATCTACGTAAGGAAACACAAACACACGGTGGAGCTAGCACGACAGTCATGGCGGGCGCTGGTGTGCATCAGGCACACAAATGCGCAATGAAGTCAGGCTAGGCTATCGTTGTGGGCAGGCGGGTGAGGGAACCAATTGCAGAAGCGCGCGGTGACTGGCTACAAAGCACAGAGGCGGGGTCGTCGAGCGTGCGACAGCTAGTCGTGGCAATGAGCGTGAAAGTTGGCTTCAATGCGCGTGGTGACCAACAGTGCCATGTGCGGCGACAACTCACTCCACGGACAGTGGCCGGTGTGAGCGTCGTCGGAGCGTGCACGAGACTCGCATACGACCATGCATGTACGCAAAAATTAGATCACGGGCTAGCGCAAGACAACGGGTCGAGGCGACCAGTACACGCAGCGAGCGCATGTCAGCGGGACACAACGATCAACTTGCGGGCTAGCGCGGGACAACAGGTCGAGGCGGCCAAAGCAAGCAGCGAGTGCAGCGGTCAGCGCACATCAGCGAGACGCAGCAGTGAATGCACGTCAGCGGGACGCGACGATCAACTCGCGAGTTTGTGCATGACAACATGTCAAGGCGGCCAACGTACGCAATGATCAGCTCACCGTTCAGTTACAGAAAGATAAGCAACGTGCAAGCGTACATCAGTCACGCGCATGGAATCAATGATAGATGTCATCTGGACAACGTGTGCAGACTTGAGAAAGGAAAAGAAAAAAATCGTGCATCATTGGGACGCCACGATGTGTGTACATCGGGTACATCACAATTGTCTCATAAATATCCGATGCATCGCGACGCTATGTAATGCGGAGCTCATTGTGTGGCTTGGCGGCTCAGCCGACAGGGCAACACACGATGAACGGCTCTACGGTAGCCAACGACGATGCCATGCTCATCAGGAGCACGTGTACATCAGGTACATGGACGAAAAAAAATTGTGTGTACAACGGGTATATCACGATGGTGCCGTGCTAATATGGAGCATGTGTATTCACCTTATTTTTACAATGTAATTAGCAAAATTTTCTTGATGCAAGATCGATCGGTATTATACTGTGACACCCTGGATTTTGGAACTTTCTTTTTCCAAAAACTTTTCTGATTTATTTATGGATTTGCTATTGGATTTGATTTTGAGCACCTCTTTGGACTTGAAACTTGAGCATATTTTCTTTCCATGCTCAAGTGACCCTTGGTTTCAAGCCTCTCCATGTCATTCCATTGTTCCATCCCATCCAAGCCACCATTTTATCCAAACCATATATTCCTTTTTCCATTAAAAGGAGTATTTCTATTATTTGAGGTTTGTGAAGCAACCCCTATTTATATTGCTCCATAAATCCCCAAATAATTCCCACATGTCATTGACATCATATCTTGCCAAATTCTCCAAAAACATTTCATATCCCAAGTGGATTTTTCCTCTAGAAAAATTCATTTGTCTATGGGGGCAGAATGGAGCTTTGTGAAGGGAGTGCCATCTCTCTTGATCTATTGATGGTGAAACTTTTTGTGCAAGCTCATATGATCATATGATTGATCTCCACCAAATTCCATCACCATTTGATTAGCCAAAATCCCACAATTAATTCCCAAAGTTTGGGTGCAGCAAGGGGGCATTGTGAAGCAAGCGCAGGATAGGGGATCCCATTTGCCTTGAAAGTTTTTGAGCATGATCCTACCACCAAATAACTCCACCAAACAAAATGGGAGCCAAATCCTATCACCCATGTGAGTGCACCATCAAGTTTAAGTTCCTGGTCAGTGGGCCACATTGTGAAGCAAGTGCTAGCTATGTGTGTCCAATGGCTATGAAATTTTATACACATGTGCACCATGTCAAATAACCCCAATACACCAATTTTATACACATGTGCACCATGTCAAATAACCCCAACACACCAAACCTATCAGATGCTAGCTTCAACTTTGCATTCTGGCCTATTTGCACATTTGTAAAGAAAGTGCTAGCTAGCTTACTCCAAATGAGATGAAACTTGGTGTACATACTCATCCTAGTGTATGATTGAGCTATGCAAAAGATCACGCCTAAAGGAGCAATATACAAGCCACACCACAGTACAAACACCTTTAGTCACCATGGTGCATTTGCAAAGGAAGTACCATGTACATTGATCCATTTGAGCCCAAAATCCACAGTACTCTAGTCCTTTTACCCCAAAGCCAGATGACAACCTGGAACCACCCCAAACCCCACCATGTGATCTGTGCTTCTGCTCCAAGTTTGCTACATCAAACTGTTGCTTGAGATAGAGATCACTACAGTAGCCCATCTTGCCAACCAAGCCTACCACAGTGATCTACTCTCAAAGGACTACAGCCTGGACACATTTGGCCACGAAGAAAACCCCATGTGCTCAACCTCCCCTTTGGTGGCCATGCTCTTGGCAACACCTGGCGTGCTCTGGCCGCGCACCGCGCGTGCTCGACACGTCTGCCCCATGCTCCAGTGCTCCCTTGTCCTCTTCCTCGTGTCCTTCCGCGCCGCACGACTTTTCTCAGCCCGCGTGCGCCACGCCACCCTCTCTGGAGCCTCCTCGACGCCCCTCGTGGCCGCCAACTCGCCGACCGCCATGGCCGCGCCTCTTTGTCTCGGCCCCGAGCTCGAATCTCCTCTCCCCTTATAAATGGAGCACCCCCGAGCACTCTCCAAGAACCATCACCTCCACGGCCTCCTCCTAGCCCTCTCCCTCTCGTCAATTTGGTGCCGGAGCCGCTCCATTACTCCCGCGGCCACCACGGCCACCGTCGAGCTCGGGCCAAATTCCGGCGATCCGAGCCACCCCCTCTCCCCTTGACCCCATTGGACCCTCGGAGCATCTCCTCTAGCCTCCCCCTCGCCGGAACCCTCCCCGCAGCCTCGCCGGCTCGCTCCCCTCGCTGCCGCCGCGCCCAGCCGTGGCGGGCTGCGCTGCCGGCCACCCGCGCGGTGCCGCGACCCCTAGGAGGGAGTAGCCAGCACGCCGCGACCAGCTGGCCTGCGGGAAAGACCGCCTGCGTCCTCCATCGCCGGCGCCGGGCTTGGCCTCGGCGTCCCGTTCTTCTTCGACGGGAGGAGGAAGAGAAGAAAACAGGGGAGGAGAGAGGAAGGGAGACCTGCCGGTGGGCCCCGCCCGTCATCCACACAGGCCTCAGGCCGTTTTTCTTTTTATGGTGGAGCATTTTCGAAAGTACATTTTCGCTTAAGGGAAGCGTACTTCGGCCTCCTTCAGCCAAAAATGCGCTTTCATTAGACGAAGGCGTATTTTCTCCCGCAGCAGCCCAAAGTACGTTTTCAGCTTCTCGAAAGCGTATTCCCACCAAATCCAGCCCCCCCGACACCGGTTCGATCATATCTCCACAACCGTAAGTCCAAATGCGGTGATTATTTTTGCGTTGTTTTCGTATCGAGCTCCTCTTCAGTTTGGCATAGGTTTTGTGCCATGATTTTATGTTGTTCTTTGCTCGTCAAGCAAAAGATAGTGTTTGACCTTTTTGCCGTTGCTCTATTTGAAATATTTTTGCAGGGCGTTGTCGGTGTCCAAGACCGAGGGTGTTTCACACCACTCTGGTGAAAGGCAAGCCACAATACCCTTTGCACCTTTTCAAAGCTTTGACGTGCTCCTAAAATTGTTGTTCAATGATATGCCTATATCGGTTATCATGATTATGTTGCCGTTTTATGTCTGATGTTATCATTTCCATGCTATCATTGAATATGCTACCACTATGCTATGTGTTGCTATGTTACATCCATGCCATACTTTGATCATATCATTGCCATGTTACTGTCTGCATCATCGTAGCCACAACATACCAACACCATGTTAAGTTGCTCATGTTATCTATATGCTAGTTCATGTTATGCCCAAGTTATGCTCAACTTCATTCGTAATGTTGCCATGTTAATAACTTAATCTTTGTAACACGGATAAGTTCACCATCTAAAAATGTGTTTGATAATATCTAAAATGATTATGCTAGTATTCCATGCATTGTTATGATCTGATGCTACTCATCTTGCACCTGATGCTTGCGTTTGCTATTGGAGACATGCTTCATGACAAGTTGATCAGGTGCCATCGAACCGAACTTATTCGTGCAACCACATTTGCCTGTATGGGCGGGCCTTGATTCGGTGTACCTGTGGGCGTCTCTTATACGTATCACCAAAGTGGGAAGGCTATGCGCGGCGGTTGGCTTTGGCCGGGTAAACAGCGATAGTCTTGACAGATAGTTGTTGTTTTGCGCGCGGTCCCTGCCGGGGGGACAAAGTTATGGACCAAGTGATGGTCAGGGCCATGTGATGGTCAGTGTCGAGAGGACATAGGGGCTACCCAAGACGGGATGTCGGTGATACGGTAAGGGAGACACACGGTAGCTCGGTCTCGTTGGAGAAGTCCTAGTCCACTCCTGCAGTACGAGTTCCAAGGATCCCGTGGGACAAGTACCGGGGTGCTGGATGGAGGAAGAACTCCATAGTGTGGGTAACGTGCACAAACTCTGCAGAGTCACACAAATCTATTCGAATAGCCGCGTCCACGGTAATGGACATAGTTCGTACTAGGTCACACCACATGATCAACATGAGTTCGGTGGTATGTCTGTGGTAAGTGGATTGGTCATGCGATGACCGGATTGGTTGGGTGGTAACGAAGGACACCTAACCCGTTGAATGGTCACGAGTTGACCCGATGCTTGAGTCTGTAAGGACTCCAAGGTGAGCCACGTGATCATGCGATGATCATGTGGGGTCCATGTGACCTTAAATGATGATTGTGTGTGCATTAATCTTAATGCTGATAATATGCTTGATGAATATCTGTTTGCATGATATTGTTGCTCACCTGTTTAATTCACTAATATACTTTGACCTGTTGCCATGTTATTGTTTTGCCTTGATGCATGGTTGTTGTGAGCTTGCAAGTACATTCAATGTACTAACCTGGCGTGTTATGCCAGATTTGCAGGCCGTGCTTTGGATGCGTAGGACGACGTTCCCGGTGTTTGAGAGCTAGGAGGTGTCCCAGACAGTGTCCCTGCGGATTGGAGTTCATGATCGCCGTTGTTGTTCCGCTGCCGAGTTATATTCCGCTGCTAGAGAGTTATGATGCCGCTTGGTGTAGAGCCGAGGCTAGCCGGAGGAGCAGGTTGTGTCTCCGCTAGCATTGTAATAGACCTCGTGTACCCCTATCTTGGTTAATAGAAAGTTGTTCAGTTCTATATCAAGCAGTGTCATGTTCCATAAGACTTGGTCTCTGCGCTGGAGCACGGGGCGTTCCGGTCCTCTGAGCCGGGGTGCCACAACGCTTGGTATCAGAGCAGGACTAGCTGTAGGACCCGCTAGCCCGCCCGAACGTTAGAAGGACGTTAGATTGACACTAGAGCTAGAGTATATCTTGCTTGTGTGATACTATTGCCTATTGCATTTGTTTGTTGCATATAGACGGTATGTTTCCGCTAACGATCTGATCTGACGAGTGTAGATGGCGGAATACCCGTTGGGCTACACAAGATCTTCGTCCACGACCAACTTTGACTACCTCCTTGCAGACGTATGGTGGACTCTCTACCCAAGTGGAGAGATTCTAAGGTACCAAGTTTCCCAGACGCCGATCGGAGGGCAGCTGCCGGAGTACCGCGCCAACGTCAACGTGGCCGCCACCATCCCCATCGGCGTGCGCTCCTACAACTTCCAGGGTGGACCCGCTTCTACCCCGGATTGTGCCATTTAGCTTGCTGCGTTGGCGGGCCTCCTAGGCCTCCGCCACCAGGAAAGTGCGATGCAGCAGAATCGCGCCTTCCATTTCTACCCCACCTTGGGAGCAACTCCGCAACAAGTAAGGTTTCCTCGCCCTTTGGCGGAAGCCGATGCCGCGGTGATCACCATGTACCGCTACATGATCACCCAGTATGCCCTCCTCATCGAGCTAGTCCGTGATGCAAGGGATGCAAGGAGAGCTCTTGCTGCAGCTTTGTTGTTGTCGACTCACCCGCCCACTCCTGCCACCCCCGGCAACCCGCCGTCAGATCAGAACGTCTGAGCTTCGCGTAGTTCGTTATGCATGAGTAGTAGTGTTGCATGTTGCCTGTTGCATGTTGATGTGTGTAGCAATAAGTGAGATCCTGTGTGTGATCGCAGTGCTTGTTCAGTATTATTTTCCTGCTTAGTTGGTTCTCGTTGTTGGTTATTTGTCCAGTTTCTTCGGCAGCTGCTAACTCTGTTTTGGCAGGTGTTAGATGACTTGGACGAACCCTTGCTTGTTGTTCTGCAGTGGCACCACGTCTGGTTCGGAGCTGATGCATCGTCGGCCGTCCGGAGTGGATGCCTGTTTTTGCATTTCTCTTTTCAACAACCGACCCGTGTTCTGAGCTGCTTTTCGGCCGTCTCGGGTAGTTGTTGAGTTTATTTTCGTAGTGGAGACCCTATGCTCTGAGCTGTTTTCTCGGCCGTCTTAGGGGACCTCTGCATTATTTTTATCAACATTGCCTCATGCTCTGAGCTGATTTCGGTCGGCCGTCGTGAGCAATGCTTGAGCTTTTCCAGTACAAGTCCCAGATCAGAGTTGTAAAGACCGTTCTGGTGGCTACTGGGTTATTCATTGTTTTCTTTGCCAGGAGTCCGGATAGTCATCGACCACCACTAAAGCTGATGAAGTAGCAAGTCGTTCCTCGTTTGCTTTTGCCCCGTGGTTTTCTTCGTTGGTTCTTCTTTTGGTTCTTTGGTGTCACTTGCTCCAACCCAATGGAAAGTTGCTCATAACCCTGCATACCTCGAAGAACCAGTGCAATATTGCAGAGCAGCATGAAGACACCAAGTCAAGGACCCACACCAGCTTGCAGCAGGAGTATTCAACCCCATATGAGTTCTGCCTGAATGAACCAAGTCAGCATTATTCCGGTAATCGTATGGCCATGAAGATTCCATCGGTGGAAGACCACAGAGAAATGAATAAAATCAACAGGACATGAATGACGCATACCCGGTCGCATCTCACACATTTTGCTCAAGTATGAAGCATACGACAACCATCAGGCCTGCATTTCTTCTGTAACCAGAACAACCTGAAGACTCAGACAGTTAAAGGCCGCAATGATGCGGGAAATCAGCAAGTCAAACAGGACACTTACCCAGTTGCGTTGGAAGCAAGTGGCTCCCGAATGGATGCTACCCAATCTAACCATTGAGTCCCATCTACATCGACTATGACAGCTGCAAAGATTCATGCAAAGATAAGCAGAAACTATGACCCACGAACATATACACCCAAGGCAGGACAAACACCAGCTACAGTCCTATGCAATACAAATTATTTCAGTATATTCCGGAAGGTGGCTAAGACATATCATGAAGCCCAGATGATCAGAAGAATGTTTCCCCATCACCAGCTGGCAGTCAGAAGCCTGTCAGACACCGTGGTCAGATCTGTCTCCATGTCATTAAGGGAAAGCTTCCAGCAGAAGGAACCTCAGCCTTCCGTAACAAGGTACCAGGCACAGCCGACTTGTACAGTGTATCAGCCTTCCTCAATACGCTACCGGGATATCTTCTCAGCCAAGACAATCAGCCTTCCTCCACAAGCCACCGACAGAAGCTTACGGTGCAAGACACTCAGCCGTACTCAGTACGCCCCGCCGATGAATTTCAGCACAAGCTACCGACCGTCTACAGTGACCGGCCGCTGAAACTTCTAGCATAAGGAACCGATGTATCCACAGTGCAAGAGGCAAACTTCCGTGACAAGACAACTCATCTTTGTCAGTAAGTTATTAAGAAAGCTTCCAAGGCAAGGCACACAGCCTTCTTCAGCAAGCTATCGAGGCAGCTTCCCGTGTACGACACCCTGCCTTCCTCGACACGCCACCGGAGTAAGCTTCCGCGGTACGGTACCCAACCTTCCCCAACAAGCTACCCCAAGCTTCGCGGACAATATACCAGTCTTCCTCGATACGTCATCATACCTGCAACAGTATTGTCAGAAATCCAGCCATGCAGGACGGTAAAGACTTCAGCGTCGTCAGGACCCGCATATGGTTATGGGTATTCTTATCAAGTATGAAAGCTACCCCGATGCGGATACCACCATGCTCGTAATCAAGGAAGAATTATGAACATGAATGACGGTGAAGAACCGCAACCCTCGGGGAACAAGTCAGCAGAAGAGGCGGATACACATCTCAGCCTGGAAGAAAGACTAACAAAGTCGTGAAGAAACACCCTGAAGAAAGGAAGCAAGGAGCATTGAATCCTGCTCCCGTCATGAAGGTTAGCTCCTCACGACCGACAAGGCCCCGAAGCAGGATAATCTGGAGACCCCGTTCATTGCAACCAAGGTTATCAGGATGAAACAAGAGACAAAAGGTGATGGTAACCTGTCTATCTCAAAGATTGCGACAGAACAATAAGCAGTTATGCAAGAAGAAAAGAACCCTGACCGAAGAAAAGCTAGTACAAGAAAGGTGATTGCCGCAGAGGCAAGACCCAGGACAAATAGACATGGTAGGTGTCAAACCTTGCTGCAATCTGAGCAAGCGTGGCACCTCGCAAGTTGTCAGAGGTATGCAACTCTCGAGCCCGACGGGTTAGGCAGAAGGAATCGCATGGACCTCAAGTAAAATTTGCCTCGATCAGTTGAAGTCATGCGGACCACCGTGGATGTCTACCACAAAGAAAGCTCATTCACTATGGGCTAAGGACCGTGTACCGATCCAGTTAGCCTGAGCAGTTACTCAAGCTCAGAGTCGTCCGTCTTGCCGAGATACCCTAGTCTGCTTCATTAAAGGTCACCCGCTCAGCTCAGTATTTTAAATATAAGAACCAGATTGAAGCATATCATCACCTATCGCCACCCAGATAGGGCCACCTGTCAGGCAAATCTCAGCATAAGTGAATGTCCAGACTTTGTTCCCCACTCCGAATCCTTGAGCGCGGTGGACAGGCCAAAAGAAATGCGAGGCAACCCCACGTGCCGTCAGTCAAGGTCCCGATAGTAAACATTCTGAGATAACCACTACCGATGAATGCCAAGCTCTTGTCAAAGAGGCCAATGCAAAGGATTCAAGACCGTACCACGAACAAAACCCGAGGTACCCCAGAAACAGTATGGATATCGTCAACATTCAGCCTATGACAAGACATCTTGTTATCATACAAGTCAGAAGATATGAGGCAGGAAAGGATGTGAGGTATCAAGGGAGAACATTCTGTCAGAACTGCGAATCGGGTGAAGTAAACCCCCTCAGCAGAGATATATTGGATGCTACCAAGGGAATAATATGCGGTAAAAGAAAATCCGAGAAGGAGTAAGTTTCCAAAGGACGGTAAGTTTGCAATGGTTCCCTGAGCAACCAAATCTCGAGGACGAGATTTTTCTAAGGGGGGTAGGTTTGTGACACCCTGGATTTTGGAACTTTCTTTTTCTAAAAACTTTTCTGATTTATTTATGGATTTGCTATTGGATTTGATTTTGAGCACCTCGTTGGACTTGAAACTTGAGCATATTTTCTTTCCATGCTCAAGTGACCCTTGGTTTCAAGCCTCTCCATGTCATTCCATTGTTCCATCCCATCCAAGCCACCATTTTATCCAAACCATATATTCCTTTTTCAATTAAAAGGAGTATTCCTATTATTTGAGGTTTGTGAAGCAACCCCTATTTATATTGCTCCATAAATCCCCAAATAATTCCCACATGTCATTGACATAATATCTTGCCAAATTCTCCAAAACCATTTCATATCCCAAGTGGATTTTTCCTCTAGAAAAATTCATTTGTCTATGGGGGCAGAATGGAGCTTTGTGAAGGGAGTGCCATCTCTCTTGATCCATTGCTGGTGAAACTTTTTGGGCAAGCTCATATGATCATATGATTGATCTCCACCAAATTCCACCACCATTTAATTAGCGAAACTCCCACAATTAATTCCCAAAGTTTGGGTGCAGCAAGGGGGCATTGTGAAAGTGTAGGATAGGAGATCCCATTTTCCTTGAAAGTTTTTGAGCATGATCCTACCACCAAATAACTCAACCAAACCAAATGTGAGACAAATCCCATCACCCTTGTGAGTGCACCATCAAGTTTAAGTTCCTGGTCAGTGGGCCACATTGTGAAGCAAGTGCTAGCTATGTGTGTCCAATGGCTATGAAATTTTATACACATGTGCACCATGTCAAATAACCCACTACACCAATTTTCAGCCAATTCGACAAAACCTATGAGATGCTAGCTTCAACTTTGCATTCTGGCCTCTTTGGACATTTGTAAAGGAAGTGCTAGCTAGCTTACTCCAAATAAGATGAAACTTTGTGTACATACTCAGCCGAGTGTATGATTGAGCTATGCAAAAGATCATGACTAGGGGAGCAATATACAAGCCACACCGCAGTACAAACACCTTCAGCCACCATGGTGCATTTGCAAAGGAAGTACCATATACATTGATCCATTTGAGGCCAAACTCCACAGTACTCTAGTCCTTTGTACCCCAAAGCCAGATGAAAACCTGGAACCACCCCAAACCACACCATGTGAGTTGTGCTTCTGCTCCAAGTTTGCTGCATCAAACTGTTGCTTGAGATAGAGATCACTACAGTTGCCCATCTTGCCAACCAAGCCTACCACAGTGATCTACTCTCAAAGGACTACAACCTGGACACATTTGGCGACGAAGAAAACCCCATGTGATCAACCTCCCCTTTGGTGGCCATGCTCTTGGCAGCACCTGGCCTGCTCTGGCCATGCACCGCGCGTGCTCGACACGTTTGCCTCATGCTCCAGTGCTCCCTTGTCCTCTTCCTCGTGTTCTTCCGCGCCGCACGGCATTTCTTAGCCCGCGTGCGCCACGCCACCCTCTCTGGAGCCTCCTCGACGCCCCTCGTGGCCGCCAGCTCACCGACCGCCATGGCCCCGCCTCTTTGTCTCGGCCCCGAGCTCGAATCTCCTCTCCCCCTATAAATGGCGCACCCCCGAGCACTCTCCGAGCACCAGCACCTCCACGGCTTCCTCCTAGCCCACTCCCACTCGCCAATTTGGTGCCGGAGTTGCTCCATTGCTCCCGCGGTCACCACGGCTACCGCCGAGCTCGGGCCAAATTCCGGCGACCCGAGCCACCCCCTCTCTTCCTAGACCCCACTGGACCCCCAGAGCATCTCCTCTAGCCTCCCCCTCGCCGGAACCCTCCCCACAGCCTCGCTGGCTCGCTCCCCTCGCTGCCGCCGCGCCCAGCCGTGGCGGGCCGCGCTGCCGCCCGCCCGCGCAATGTCGCGACCCCCAGGGGGGAGTAGCCAGCATGCCGCACCCAGCTGGCCCGCGGGCAAGCCCGCCCGCGTCCTCCCTCGCCGGGCTCGGCCTCGGCGTCCCCTGCTTCGTCGACGGGAGGAGGAAGAGAAGAAAACAGGGGAGGAGAGAGGAAGGGAGACCTGCCGATGGGCCCCGCCCGTCATCTAGACAGGCCTCAGGCCGTTTTTCTTTTTATGGTGGCACATTTTTGAAAGTACGTTTTCGCTTAAGAGAAGCGTACTTCAGCCTCCTTCAGCCAAAAATGCGCTTTCATTAGCCGAAGGCGTATTTTCTCCCGCAGCATCCCAAAGTACGTTTTCAGCTTCTGGAAAGCGTATTCCCACCAAATCCAGCCCCCCGACGCCGTTTCGATCATATCTCCGCAACCGTAAGTCCAAACGCGGTGATTCCTTTTGCGTTGTTTTCATGTTGAGCTCCTCTTCAGTTTGGCATAGGTTTTGTGCCATGATTTTTTGTTGTTCTTTGCTGGTCAAGCAAAAGATAGTGTTTGACCTTTTTGCCGTTGCTCTATTTGAAATATTTTTGCAGGGCGTTGTCGGTGTCCAAGACCGAGGGTGTTTCACACCACTCTGGTGAAAGGAAAGCCACAATACCCTTTGCACCTTTGAAAAGCTTTGACGTGCTCCTAAAATTGTTGTTCGATTATATGCTTATATCAGTGATCACGATTATGTTGCCGTCTTATGTCTGATGTTATCATTTCCATGCTATCATTGAATATGCTACCACTATGCTATGTGTTTCCATGTTACATCCATACCATACTTTGATCATATCATTTCCATGTTACTCTCTGCATCATCGTAACCACAACATACCAACACCATGTTAAGTTGCTCATGTTATCTATATGCCAGTTCATGTTATGCCCAAGTTATGCTCAACTTCATTCGTAATGTTGCCATGTTAATTACTTAATCTTTGTAACACGGATAATTTCACCATCTAAAAATTTGTTTGGTCATATCTAAAATGATTATGCTAGTATGCCATGCATTTTTATGATCTGATGCTACTCATGTTGCACCTGATGCTTGTGTTTGCTGTTGGAGACATGCTTCATGACAAGTTGATCAGGTGCCACCGAACCAAACTTATCCGTGCAGCCACATTTTCCTGTATGGGCGAGCCTTGATTCGGTGTACCTGTGGGCATCTCTTATACGTATCACCAAAGAGGGAAGGCTATTCGTGGCAGTTGCCTTTGGCCGGGTAAACAACGATAGTCTTGACATCCAGTTGTTGTTTTGCACGCGGTCCCTGCCGGGGGGACAAAGTTATGGACACGGTGTTGGTCAGGTCCATGTGATGGTCAGTGTCGGGAGGACACAGGGGCTACCCAAGACGGGATGTCGGTGATACGGTAAGGGAGATACGCGGTAGCTCGGTCTCGTTGGAGAAGTCCTAGTCCACTCCTGCGGTACGAGTTCCAAGGATCCTGTGGGACAAGTACCGGGGTGCTGGATGGAGGAAGAACTCCATAGTGTGGGTAACGTGCACAAACTCTGCAGAGTCACACAAATCTATTCGAATAGCCGCGTCCACGGTAATGGACACAGTTCGTACTAGGTCACACCATATGATCAACATGAGTTCGGTAGTATGTCTGTGGTAAGTGGATTGGTCATGCGATGACCGGATTGGTTGGGTGGTAACGAAGGAAACCTAACCCGTTGAATGGTCACGAGGTGACCCGGTGCTTGAGTCTGTAAGGACTCCGAGGTGAGCCACGTGATCATGCGATGATCATGTGGGGTCCATGTGACCTTAAACGATGATTGTGTGTGCATTAATCTTAATGCTGATAATATGCTTGATGAATATCTGTTTGCATGATATTGTTGCTCACTTGTTTAATTCACTAATATACTTTGACCTTTTGCCATGTTATTGTTTTGCCTTGATGCATGGTTGTTGTGAGCTTGCAAGTACATTCAATGTACTGACCTGGCGTGTTATGCCAGATTTGCAGGCCGTGCTTTGGATGCGTAGGACGACGTTCCCGGTGTTTGCGAGCTAGGAGGTGTCCCAGCCAGTGTCCCTATGGATTGGAGTTCATCATCGCCGTTGTTGTTCTGCTGCCGAGTTATATTCCGCTGCTAGAGAGTTATGTTGCCGCTTGGTGTAGAGCCGAGGCTAGCCGGAGGAGCAGGCTGTGTCTCCGCTAGCATTGTAATAGACCTCATGTACCCCTATCTTGGTTAATAGAAAGCTGTTCAGTTCTATATAAAGCAGTGCCGTGTTCCAGAAGACTTGGTCTCTGGGTTGGAGCACGGGGCATTCCGGTCCTCTAAGCCGGGGTGCCACATATACCAGCGATATCTTGTGTGCTCCTATCATGCGAGAAAAATCCACATCATAGATCGAATAAATCCGAAAAAGGAAAGAACGGAATCATAAAAAAATATAAAACCATTGTTGCGATCAGATCTGGATTATACCTTCGCGATGAACGACGAAAGTTTTCTTGATGAAGGATCGAGGCAGATCAGTCGGCGGAGCTGGTGCTGATAACGTGTTCCACAACCTTTGCCGGCGAGTCTGGTCCAAGGGCGTGGAGCGAGAGCGTAGTCGAAGTAGTCGTACACGCGACACAATCACATATGCGAAAAGTAAAGGGAGACAGAGACATAGTCTGAACAGATCTTTGTTATCAATTGATATCTTTCTCTCCATACAATACATGGGTATATATAGGGGGAGAGGGGTAGGTGGAGAGGACCAAACCCTAGAGGGAAAACCCCCCACCCAAGAAAGGGTGAGGCCTGTACGGGACCATAGTCGGTTTCCTAACAAGAATTTGTCATGTTTAACATAATGTGTGTTTTTTTAGACGTGCGTTGCACGTGCACGCTTGATACGTCTCAAACGTATCTACTTTTCCAAACACTTTTGCTATTGTTTTGCCCTCATTCTTTCATGATTTGGACGAAACTAACCCAGACTAACGATGTTTTCAGCAGAGCTGTCTGTATGGTTTTATTGTGTGCAGGAAAATGGATTTTTAGGTGTCTCAGAAAATTCCAGGAAAAATCACAGAAAATCCACGCACCCGAAGGACCATTGTGCCAGAAGTGGGGCCAGAGGGCAGCCAGGGGGGCCCAGGCGCCCTGCTGGCGCGGCCCCACCCCTGCCCACGCCAGGAGGCCTCCTGGGAGGGTCCACCCCCTCCGGTGCCCTACTTTGACCCCTATTTATTCCCGTGGCGAGAAAACCACAAAACAGAAGTTGTTTTCCCAATTCTCGTCGCGGAGCCGCCGCCACCCTCTGTTCTTCTCCGGGAGGGCTAATCTGGAGGCTGTTTTGGCCTCCGGTGAGGGGAGATCATCGCCATCGTCATCATCATCACCACTCCATCCTCCCTCCATGACTTCTCCTTTCATGTGTGAGTAATTCCCTCTTGTAGGAAAAGGGGATGGTAGGGATTGGATGAGTTAGATCATGTAATAGTTTATCAGATTGTTGGGGGCATGTTGCCTATCATCTAGATTGGTGTTTATCATCTTTGCTTCAACTTGTTGCTCTTAATGCCTGTCACTTTGGGACCGAGTGCCATGTTTTCAGATCTGAACCCTATGTGTTTGCATGAATATATTTGTGTTCTTGATCCTATCTACAAGTTGTATGCACCTGTTATAGTCCGGAACCGGCGATCCCAAAGGTGACAGCTTGGGACACCAAAGGGGATGGACTATAGTTTGAGGATTCCGTGTATCCATTGATTGTTAATGCTTTGTTCCGGTGCTCTTTGACAGGAGCACCTTAATCTCCATAAGTTCCTCTTGGCCCCATTCGTAGCGGGATGGTAGGTCAAAAGATGTTGTGCAAGTTCTTATTGCAAGCACGTACAACTACCTGTGGGGTACATGCCTAATGTTTGATTTATGCCTAGATGATCATTGCTTTTCTGTGTGCCTTGCCCCGAGTTAAATACATGATGTATCTTATCCATGGAGCACCCAACCATCCATCTCCCTATCCTACAGTGTTTTTAATTCTGCTGGTTACTAGTTGTTTGCTTTCGCTGTTTTACTGTCACTGTTTCACCACCATTATTTCCGTTGCCATCATCACTTCCATATCACAGTTATTATTAATATCTTGTTGCAAGTAAGTGTATCTCAGGTGCGGTGGAATTGAAAACTTCATTGTCAAAGCTTGTGGGTATTCTTTGGCTCCCCTTGAGTCAAATCTATAAATTGGGTTATTCTTACCCGCGAAGACTATCTCGATCCCCTGCAGTTGTGGGTTATCAAGGCTTATTAGTCCATTGATAGAAGAATAGAGTAAAGCCTCTTTCCCTCTTGCGCTTTCCTTTCACATTCGGGACGGCTCAACCCTGAGCCACAGCGCCGCCAGGAGGCAAGCCCATCCGGCCCCGTTTTCCGGCGGGTCTCCTCCTTCACCGGCCTCTTGGCCGACGATGGTGAGGGGAGTCGCCTGTCTCCGCGCGTGCGGTTTTGTTTAGCTTGAGATTAGGATCTTTGTAGTTTAGGGTTTCAGCTGTTCAACGTCTTATCTTCGGTGAGGGCGATGACGGTGATGAATAAAAGTACTTCAAATCCTCTCACAATGCGTTGTTCTACTCTGTGGTCGATGATGGATCTTGGTGGCTATCTGTTCAAGCGGGGGTGGTGTGGCGGCAAAATCCTTGTGGTGGACTTGTGTCCTCGGGCTCCGTCGTTGTGGCGGCGTTTGCTCCAGCGCCGATGTGGAGCTTGGGAGGTAGTCATGAAGCGGATGCAAATTATGATCTGCTTGACAACATAAGAAGACGACAGAGCGTTTGTTTGGATCGCGGTTGGTGGTTGGCAGATATGGTTTCCTCCTTCGACGTTTTTGTCAAGCAGAGGTGCCAGGTCTAGAGCTTGAATTCGTGTCCGGGGTGTGGCCCCGGTCCGATTCTTTAAACGGCAATGGATCCACTTTTGGTGAGCCACCTTGGAGGTCCAAAAATTTGTATATCAGCGATGGAGCCGCGTCGAGTTCGGGTGAGAAGGTGACACGTCATCATTTTCTTTGGTGGCTGCTATGATGGTGCCGTAGACAGGCGATGGATGTTGATGTCAAGCTCAAAGGTTTTTTCGACCTTGATTGTTCTTTTCATTCTTGGTTGATGGCCCTTTGTGCAAAAGCTATTGATTTGCTAATTTTTCAGCTTTGTTAGTTTAATGTATACGTGGCTTGTCTTGCAACCTTTATTATATGAATGAAACACGTATTACAACGCAAAAAAGGAGAGAGAGTACAGATGTACAAGAGGATCGCCCAGGGATGGGTGGGGGGGAGGGGAGAAGAGTCCATATATGGACTACTCAAGGATGATTTTTTCCAAGCCACGGTTATCAGCGGAAGCCCACAGGCGGGCTTCGGCCTTACTAAGATCGACTAGACGCGGAAGAGAGGGAGTGCCATGATTGAACATTGCGATATTTCGATGTTTCCAGAGCCGCCAGGCCCCAAGGATGAAGAGAGAGGAGATGCATTTCCTCGATGGTGCGGGCGATGCGGCGACAGAGGGAGGCACCATTCCTTGAGCGTGTCGTCACCGTTTAGGGGAGAGGGGGCAACACGCACCGGCACCAAGATAGGACATGTTACCATAATTGCCGGGAGAAAGGGCATCCAACCAAGAGGTGTTGGATGCTCTCGGGCTCTTGATCACAAAACACACAACGGGCGGGGTGCGGAAGTCGGCACCGGGCCAAGCGATCAGCAGTCCAGCGTCGATCAAGGAGAACCAGCCAGGCGAAGATTTTGGCGCGGAGGGTCATACGTCCCAAACGTATCCATAATTTCTGCTTGTTCCAAGCTCATTTGGGTGACTTTGCTATGCTTTTTTTCTACACTTTCATACCTTTTTACACATATTTGGACTAACCTACTAACTCAGTGCACCCAGTGTCAGTTTCTGTCTGCTGATGTCTGGGAATTGCAGGTTTTTACCCATATTTAGAGTGCCCAAAAATTTCCAAGAAAAATATATCAAAAATCACCGTAATGGAAGCTTCCAGAAGACCGAAGGGCAGTCGCAGAGGGGCCACCCCCTCCCAAGCGGCCACCTGGCGCGGCCAGGGGTGGGGACCTCCCCTAGCCCCTGTGACGCCCCCAAAATCAAGCCGTGTACAGTAATCATACACGCAGGGTACACGACTGAAATCAGGGTGCCACGGTGAGAATATCACAACACAACACTAGACACAAATAAGATAAATCTGATATTACAAAACAGGGATAACGAGGATCCGAATACATAAGTTATACAAACCATAATATCTGAGTACAGACATAGTTAGTCAAGTTTTTCCTTAAGAAGGCTAGCACAAATAACATCAGAGATACATATCGAAAAGGCAAGGCCTCCTGCCTGGGAACCTCTGAACTACTCCTGGTCAACGGGGAACTCAACGTCGTAGTAGGCGTTTCCGGGGTACTCCTGCTCCTGGGCTCTAGCGTCTGATCGCAGCAATCTGGGTATATATAAAAAGGGGGGAAATAAAGCAAAGGTGAGTATCTAGCATACCCGCAAGTCTTACGTCCGACTACTAAGCATTTATGCATTTGTATCAATGTAAAGGGGAGGCTATATAGTGGACTGAAATGCAGAAAACCAAAATAAGGGTGAGAAGCTAGGCCTATCGAAGACTAGCATCTTCACGCGATTCTTGCAGCATAAGAAGAGAATAGCCAATAGTTTATATAAAGCATAAAGTAACAATGCAATAGAAGTTGCTGCAGGATTGTATAATAGTAAGTTGTAATAATTAGCAATGCCTCCGAGATCAGTTCCTCGACTTCCCTGCGAGGAAGAAAACCTGGAACTAAAAATTTAGTAATGTAGTAGTTTGTAGTAGTAGGATCTGGCTTCAGCATAAAGTGTCCTATTACCATGGACACGACTATTCGAATAGATTAATCTCACCTGCAGGGGTGCACTTCTGTTACACTACAACGCACGGATCTCTAGGGTGGCGTACACCTTGTTAGGGAATGCCCTACCGAGGCTATCCGACACTCCATAGCCCATCCTTCAAACTCAATAGAGAGGCCATTCGCCGGACTAAATCCTATGCACACATGGCTTTGGACCCTAACCCCGTGCGCTCCTGAACGGTGCATGGCTGGCCGGTGAAGCAAAATCAAACCAAATAATACATCACCGCGCGAGCAAAGAAGACACACCACTTTCCGGCGCAGGCCGCAGTACTGATGACGTCTGAAGAGTTCTCGAACGAGACTATGAAGCAGGGGAGCCCATAACTCCTTGACCCACGTGTAGGAAGCGCGTATAAGCATAAAGCCACTCAAGTCGTCCACCGAACCATTAGTCATTTTATTATCTCGCGGACAACCTTTATCGTTGCCTGAATAATTAACACAACGGACAACGAACAACATCCAGGACCACCAGTACATTAGTGCCTGCCCTGTCGTCCCGTCAAAGCACGCGGTTACCAACAAGGTGAACGGACTCCTTACCTTATCTCAGGTGTGCTCTTGGAGGACCTCGACTTTCGTGGTGGTAACTCTTGTGGCCAACGATCAGGGTCCAAACACACCTATACATCGGTGTACCCTCCCCGTCATCCCGTCGCAATACCACTCGCGGGCACCGTTGGGTCACCCGACTTCTTACCTTTAAGGACAACCATTGTTCAGGACCGTAGGGAGGGTATACAGAGTCAGCAACGAGTGGAGTGCGAGGATTACTCCTCGATAGCTCACACTTGATGTGGCTCGGCGGTGCTGAGGTAGGGGCCTTAGGCGGTGTGTGCATTGTACCGTACCTATGCAGTTATAATTATTGTATCCGCGTTCACTCCCCAGAGTGATCATGACCCGCTATCTAATCCTAGTTGACTAACAATGCACAGTGCTAACTGTTGAATATAATATATAATTGATATGCATCATAGGATAAAGGAATGTACATCAAGGGGCGACAATGACAGGCTATGCAATTGAATAGGTAAGCAACGTATCAGCAACAACAATGCCTAGTGCAAGAAATGTACGGAAAAGATAGGCGATATCTGGGGAAGGAGAATGGCGCTGCTTGCCTGGAAGCTCGACGGTAGGGGTACGGTCGTCGACGACGTAGTCATACTCAGCAGCGGTGTAGTCGGCGACAGCAGTGGGGTCTACCAAAGAAGGATGAAGAAACAATAAATATAAAGAAAACAATATGCAACACAGATGCATGGCATGACAGATGCAGTGATAACGGTGTTCTAACACAGTGCAAAGGGTTATGCTCGGAGTGGGAATTCATCCGAGGATGAACTGCCAGCTTCGGGTGATTATCGACAGACGACCCGGAGGGGGAAAGTCTCATGTTCATTGTTTTAGAGGGGGGTGGTGGTGGGTATACGGGTAGCGTATTCATAATCGTTGTATTTTTTCATCAAGTTTGATGTATAAATTATTTTGATCTGGCTTACGGTTTAAAAGATATTGATTTTCAAAGTTTTAATCATTTTAAAAGGATTTTTGGATTTATTCTATTTATTAAATCAACATTATCCAAAACCTTATCCAGAACAGTGCACTGACAGAGTGGACCCACATGTCATACACAGAGACATTAAAATCTATTTTATTTAATTAACATTCCACAGGGCCCGCATGTCATACACTATTTCTGTTTCTATTTTCTTTTGAATTTAATTAAGCCAGTGAGGGTCACCTGTCATACTAACATTGGTTTATTTAGTTGATTTAAAAATCCTATTAAGTGAAGGGCCACATGTCATATCCATAGGGGGTTTTACTTTCTTTTTCTTATTTCCCTTTTTATTACTCTATTTTCTTTTATTTTATTATTTTCCTTTAGGATGGCCCACCTGGCAATGGGAGGGGCTTAGCCCACTGCCAACCGGCTGGGCATGCCGGCGACGAGGGCCACGGCCGTGCGGCCGTTCCGACGAGGGGCAGCGGGGGTGCGCGGCCTCGCGCGCGGGCGAGCACACACATAGGCGTGCGGGAGCGCACGGGGCACACGCGAGCAGGCCAGCACGCGCGCACGTCCATGGCAGACGGCGGCGTCCGAGAACGGCATGTCGGGACCCGGAATATGCGTATGTAATTCCAGTCACAACTCAATCACATGGAGAGCCGAGAGCCGTACCCACTTGTCTAAGCAGACAAGGCCAAGCACAGAACACTCTCGGAAAGCATCGTACATGAGGGGCATCCTATCCAGGCCGGATGATCAACTGAGATGGGTCCTCATCGCCCGCTCACAAGTCTAAATGATTATGGGTGGTGAAATCCCATACTCATAGACAAGTCGCCTCAACCATGTTATCGATTGAATCATAACCCTTACATAAACAGACTCCAGCTCGATCACTTGTCGGGGTCTAGGGCGGGCTCGATCATACAACAAAGTGTGCATGTGACAGAGTCACGAGCAATCGCATCGCGATGCCCCAGGCTGCGCACATCTAAGGGCCACTTGGTGTATGAAATACCGCCAGCCAAATCACAACTAAGGTCTCGAAAACCCATACTAAGACATGCATGTTATAAACATACACGCAACACACATGCCTAGTATGAACAGCATGTATCATCACATAACTCTACAAAGTACTTCTTTATTGACTTACACATAGAGTATACAAAGATCACATGTCTGTGATCAACATTACATCATACAACGGAAGAAAATTAGGTCTAAGTACAGACAAGTTTAACAAATGGCTTAGAGAAGCCTTATAAACATACATGCCCTTCCATGAGGGACCATACCGCTGTCTGGGACTATGCTAACTTAGTCAACGTCGAGCTTCAGGAAGATGTCTTCATCGGGGCCTGGGTTTTCATCTAAAACATAGAATAAGCAAACGTGAGTACAAAGTCGTACTCAGCAAGACTTACATCAGAACTACACTACTCATGCTCAAGTTTCAAGGTAAAGGCAGGTGGTGTTTCATCAAACAGAAGTGCCAGCTTTGACTTGGCTAGTCCTATACTACGAGTACCAGACTTGAGGTAAGAAGCGTACACGAGTCCACTACCAATACACCACTATGGTTACTTCCTCGACTTCCCCACGAGGAAGCACACCATAGCACTCACGCTTATCTTGCGAGTTTTAGAAGTATCCATTCAAGTTGTCTAATAATCAAGCACAGCTTTCAGAGTAGTCCATGACCGCGGACGCGGCTATTCGAATAGTTTTGTTAACCTTGCAAGGGTGTAAACTACACACACATGACCATCGGTTACCGCCAGGTCTCGCCACCGTTCAAGAGGTGACAGCGAGGATGTTCACCACAACACTTCGCCCACAGCTCCGTTCTAGTCCAAGGAGTCAACTGTCTGAGTTCCAAACCCAATTGGAGTTCCGGCCGAGCTTCCAGCCAGGACTCAAACCATGTAGGCACAACCGACAAGCCCACCTCGACGGATGGTTCTCCGCTTGGCAAGCCATGTTCTACAAGCCCTACCATGAATGCCACATTTCATTTCCTTTAACTTTCTATGAATATGCCGAATGGAAATCCCGAACTAGTTGTGACTCCTGGACTTGGATTGGGGTGAGTTACTAGGTCGAGAGGGGTCAGTGAGCCCAATGTGTGGTTGTACTCTTTATCTCGGATTACCATACAAGAACTCGGGCTTAAGGCGGTATTCAACGAGACAACCCACTGTGTACTCCTACACAGCCTCTCATCGTTCACCTTGTATTAGGGTGGATTCACCAACACAGTTTCACTTTCATCAACACCATGTCCACCATCATCCCGACTCACATCAAAAGCATCCTCATTGTACCACTAAGCATGCAATAAGCAGTAACAGTTGCAGGGGCCACATGATATCAATCAACTCCTATGTCAGCTAGGATTGTGGTTTTCTTACTACTGTGACAAGATGATAGGTCATGCATCGGATATGGTTTCAACTATGCGGTAGAATCGATACAAGGTAATCTCCTAAACATGCATAAGCGAGACTGAGAGGGAATTGGGATTTTATAGACATGATCAATGGGGTTTGCTTGCCTTGCTGACGAGGTTCACACACGGTGTCTTCAGCGAACGGGGTGGCCTCCGGTTCCGGTTCCACTTCTATCGAGCAAACAAAGCAATCAAGGGATAAATATAATTGCGATGCTCAAGCACATGATAAGTTGTGAAAACATGATGTACATGGTACTGATGTGTTGACAATTCCATTTAATTGAAGTGTATTTCAAAAGAATTGCAAATGCAAACTTCAAATTTGAATTCAAATTAAGCCATATGCAAACTTGCTACTGTTTCCCCATTTTAAAATAGTCAAACATGATTTTTTTTGCATATTCTTAATCCTTGCATTTTTCTGATAATTTTTCATATATGATATGTTAAATTTGGAGTTCATATGAATTTTCTATGAATTTTAGAAGTTTATACTAATTTCTGTAATTTCTGGAATTTCTTTAATGTTTTTAATCCATTTATTGCATCATGCTGATGCAAGCATGACATCAGCAGGGGGCTGACCAGTGGGGCCGGGGTGTCAGCCTCAGTGGGTTAATTCCCTGCGGTTAGTTTTTAAACAGGGGTTAGATTAGTGGCTGGGCCCTCTAGTCAGTGAGGTTTAGGGTTAGCTTAGTGGTGGGTTAGGGGCTAAGTGCCCGCCGGCTTGACGCCGGCGTCCCTGTATGCGGCGGCGCTCTGCCGGAATTGGCCACAGGCCACGGGAGGCTTCGGGGTTTGTTTGGGGAGACGCCCCGTGCTCGTCCGCATCCAACGGTGCACACGGGAGGGCAAAGGGGTGGCCGGAGCCTCGCCGGCGACGAGGGACAGCGGCGGCCGTGGACTGGAACATGGCGAACCACGAGCTGGGCACGGATTCGAGTGGGATTTTGGGGGAAAAAGAGTGCGTGCTCACCCTGAGAGCAGAGGCGGGGTCGGGGAGGCCGGAGGAGCGTCAGCGGCGACGTATTTTACGGCGAAGACCCGGCGGCCGTGGCGTGGAACGGGGTCGATGGCGTCGTTCTCGGGGCCGCTGGGCTCGATTCCTCGCGCTTGAAGACGAAGGCGAGCACAGGGAAGACGCTGGACACGACGGTGGAGATTCTAGTCGCCGTTGGCCACGACTGCACTCTACGGTGGCCTGCGGGGAGCTTCTGCTGCGCGCGGGAACGATGACGAGGGGGAAGGGGGGGCAAGCCAGAGGACGGTGGGAATGGAGGAGGAGGCCCTAGGCGTGTCCACGGCGAGAGGGTAAGGACGGGGAGGCCGCGAGGGACGTGGCGACCACGACGTCGTCGGCATGCCGGGAACGCAGCTGTGTGCTCGTGCCCGGGGTAGACGACAAGGGGGTGGCGGCTGGGCTGGGCTGGGCCGTCCAGGTGAGCTCGGCCTCTTTTCTTTTTCTATTTTTCTTTCTATTTTGTTTTTCTTTCCTTTGTTTGTTCTGATAAATAAATAACAAAACATTTTATAAAAATCCCAAAACTTTTATGTGGACTTGTAATGCATATAGCTAGCCACTTATAAAGTTTGGGGATTTTTGAAATTCAAATAATTTGAATTTCAAATCAAATAGGGGCATTATTTAATTTCCAAGCCCTGTTTGGAATATTTGAAAAATCTTAGTGCATGCAGTGGGACCCACTTCACTTTATATGTGATCATGCATGTTTATAAGACTTTTCAAAAATACCAGAGGAAAATTTGGAAGAAATTTTTGTGTGGCCATTTAATTAAATTCTTCAGGGCTTTTCTTTTCCCTATTTTGAATTTCTTTTGAAATTTTTTCTTTTGCTTGATGCAAAGGGTACTCAAATCCTAGCACTTACCCTAGTTGGGGTTCTGACATGGCACGACGCTCCAGGAAGGAATCGAGCGGAGGGGAGAGAGGGAATCAACGCGACGCTCACTGGGGGGTGTAACATCCCAAAATTTTCCAAATTTTGGAATATTAATAAATTAGTTATAATAATGATTGTTCGCTTGATATGTTTGATTTTCACTAGGATCTGAAACTTTTGGAGTTTATTGAATATTAAAATGAGAGGGAACAAAATGACTTTCCCTAATATTCACCGTTGCTGTTTTGGAATTTATTATTTAAAACAAATCCAACAAATGAAAATGAGAGAAGGTAATATGACTCCTTCGACATATTAAAAGTATTGGAAAATGTTTTAAATAATTATTTGTATTTTTCAAAATATTCAAAACATTTTTCAACTTAAGGCAATTTATTGGAGAGGATATAAAATGAGTTATCCCCATTTAAAAAAAAGTTGAGAAGTGTTGAAAATATGTTTGGGTGTTCTTGAAATGTGTTATGGGAACTATAAATAACTCAAAAAGTATTTTTGGGATTTTTATAATGCTCATACAGATTTTATTGCATAAAAGGTATTTATGAAAATTGCATAATAGCTAAAATAGTAATTTCGGCAAAAATAATTATTGTTATTATTTTATTTTATTGTTGTGGCTGTTTTAAAATTAGTAGAAAAATATTTGAAAATGTTCAGCTAAGTCGGTTGACCAAATAAAATAAAAAAAGGGTTTCGTTGGGCCTTTTAGACGGCCCAGAGTCTGTTTTTTTCTCGTTACGGAATCTAGACTCGGTCCAGATTTAGATTTTTTTCGCTGCCTATAAATAGATTTTGAATTTTTTTATTTTTCTTCTATTTCAGAAACCCTAAATCATCCGCCCCTCGTTTTCCGTGCCGCCGCCGCCGAACCTCGTGATCCGCGCTGCCGACTCGATTTCCGCACCAGTGAACCTCGATTTCCGCGCCGATGAACCTCGATTTCCATGCTGCCGGTGAACCTCAAAATCCGTGCCGCCCGTGAACCTCTAAGTCCGTGCCGCCTCCGCCTCGGTTTCCGTCCATATCTTTTACACCGTTAGTCCGATTTAGGTGATTCAAAAGTCTAAGTTTATATTTTGAACTTCTCTATCCAGTAAGCATATCAAATCAACTTTTGAAACTATTTCAATTTGAATTTATTTAGATTCAAATTCAACTTTCCGGAGGCCGTATCTTTTATACTGTTGATCAAATTCAATTGATTTTTTTGCATAGGATCACTCATGTCATGTACTTTCTGTCCATATCATTTGTCCACCATATTCAAATACCTTTTGATCTGTTTGAATTTATATTAAATTCAAACTTCAACCTGCTATAACTCGTGTTGTAGTATTCCGTTTCACGTGATTCTTTTTGCATATTGGATCATTTGAAACATCCTATCGGCCATACCCACACACCTTTTCATATTGGCATGATGTTCACCTTGAATTCATAATGCCTTTGGTCATAACCTTTTATATCAATAATTATTTTCCATTGACTCACTCGAGTTTACTTTCCACCTATCACCTTCGAGCACATCGACACCTATACCTTTCAAGCCTAGTTTTTATTGTTGCTAAACTTTGTTGTGTTTGGTTTGTTGGTATTTGAATCTTTCTTTTGGCATGATTGATTAATTGAGTTCTTTCATTGATGATAGATTGCTCGGAGTGTAACGAGTAGAGTTATCTGGATCGTGAGAGCGAAGAACTTCATCGAATGTATAAGGCAAGTTACACTTTGACCATACCTCATACCATATTTTTCATTATGCATGTAGTACTTTATCACCCTATGCATGTGTAGGAATCACTATACTATATTATTATTGCTGCAAGCCTGGTAGGGTAGCCATATGATCTTATCCTGTTTGCTTAGACAACCTAGCACGTGCTTGTTATATATTTCTATGCTTGTAGACAGGGATTGGTTTGAGATTACATTGAGCTATGTGAGGATTTAATTACTTGACTAGCAAACCTTAATTATAATACACCTCTGGACGGGCAGGGAGTGCTTCCTAGGGGCTCGTACCTTGTCTAAGGCGAGACCCGATTGTACCCCTAATGGTTGGTTTTGGTGGTATAAAGAAAGTCATGGTATCTATCCTCCGAACGTAAGTGGGCGCCGTCCTGGCTCAAAAAGATCAGACATACTTGGTGACTAGGAGCTTCCATGTATAGCCGCTGGCCATATGGGCTGTGGCTTAGTTGAGTACGTTGTAGGAAGCCTCTCCTGTGCAAAGCTAGCAGATGTAGATGTGATAGGTGTACCGGCTTGGCGTTGGGTGTAGATGACCTCTTCTAAAAGACTTTGTCTCAATCTTCGGGTTGAGTCTAGTTGGTAAAGTATACAAACCTGTACGAGCAAGTTTTGCCCCCGAAGGTTTTGAACATTGTTGGACAAAGCAGAAGTGGAACTAATATTGTTTTCGAGTATAAACAGATACTTAGGTTCCGAAAGAATGGAGTTTGCAAGTAGAAGGTCGAAGGACAACTCACTGGAGCAGAGCTGCAGTCATCTACCGAACCCTTTGAAGGAAGACGACCCCTAAAAATGTCGTCGAAGAAAAAGACTCTCTCGAGTAAAAGCGCAACGAGGAGAAAGCTGAAGCTGGTCGAAGACTTAGTCTTTTTACTAGTTTCTCTTTATTTTCTTGAGTCGTAGGAAAAACCGTACTATCAAGAGGGGTTTGCTAGTTGAGATCTTAGTCGAAGTGAATTTGCTCTGCTCAACCAAAACCCACAAAAGCCTACCGAGAGAAATCTTACTGAGTCGAGTGAATAGCTCGAAGGCAAAGTCATCGCACTTCGTGCCTTCGAGAGAGAACTCGCTCGGTAAGTCAGCTTACTTGTTCCTCAAGTAAAGTTGCGCATTGATTGGAATCCGACCGTTGTGGACACGCGTCAAGCTGTCGCATCGGGTCACTTCAGTCATTTTACCCATCGGGATCGCCAACTATAAATACCCCACACCTACCCGCCATTTCGGGTCGGCTGCTCCACTGAAGATTCTAAGACAGAAGTCTGTGAGCATCCCAAGAGAGATTCATCGAGAGAAAACCAAAACCCAAGTCTGAACTGAGTTGAGCAATTCACAGAGACTTAGGTTGAGATTAGCCGATCTTTTTATCTTGGAGAACTGCAAGTCTCCTAGACGGTTAGGCGTCGCCTGTCAAGCATTCGAAGAGAAATTGTCACTGCTGAAGGAAGTTTGTAAAGGTCTCGGAGATGTCCTGAATCATCTACCACGAGTGAAAACTGGAATAGCTCGAGGAGTTTGTTGCAGTGGAGAATAGGACGGAGAGAGTTTTGCTCTAGGTGTTCAATCACCAGTCCCTCCAACCAGACGTAGCACTTTGCAGAGTGTGAACTGGTTTACCAAACATCGTTGTGTCAGGCTCATTTTCCTTCTAGCAGTTACATTAAGTATTTACTCGCTGCCTGTTTGTCTTCGATGTTTTCCTTCGCTCCCAATCCTTTCGAGCTATGCATTACCTTCGATACAATATTTCCTTCGAGATGCCTTAGTCCTTCGCAGTTTGCATGAATTCCTTCTAAGTTCCTTAGAATTTTTAGAAGTGATCATTCACCCCCTCCCCCTCTGATCATTCTTGAGCTTCCAATTGGTATCAGAGCTAGGCACTCCCTACGCTCTACGTATTTTGGTCTAACAACCT
The DNA here is from genome assembly GCA_950022295.1 of Bromus sterilis. Taxonomy (NCBI): domain Eukaryota; kingdom Viridiplantae; phylum Streptophyta; class Magnoliopsida; order Poales; family Poaceae; genus Bromus; species Bromus sterilis. The sequence continues at coordinate 285,985,882 of OX465597.1, forward strand.
GGAGTGTTGTCAAGAATGTCGTTTGCAGCTGTTCGCTCGGGGGAACCAATCCCTATCTTCAATGGGAAGGACTATCCCTATTGGAAGGACAAAATGAAGAGGAATATCATGGCTATCAACTCTGCCGCTTGGGAAGTTGTCAAAAATGGTGTAACTGTCAAAGACACAAATGCCATCACTCCTGAAGAGGCAAAGAAGATAGAGCTAGATGCTGAAGTCTGGGTCTTCATTAAAAATCATCTGATTCCAGAGAAATATCATGAGGTCAAGAATATTTCTTCGGCCAAAGGTGTTTGGGACTATCTCGAGAAGATTGGTGAAGGTGTCTCTACTCAGAAAGATGCTCGTATTGACACCCTTCGAAGCAAGTTCTATCGTTTCAAGAGGCACGAGGGAGAAAAAGTTAGCTCCATATACAACAGACTCACTGCGCAGTCAAATGAACTGATTTCCCTCGGTGCCGAAGACATTACCAATCGGATTATTGTCAGAACTTTGCTCCGTTCCCTTGATGATTCCTTCGATCACATTGTGCTGATGATTAAGGAAAGGACTGATTTCAAGGATCTAGTTGCTGCTGATATTATCGAGAGACTTAATACCTTCGAGATGGAAGAAGATGAAAAACGAGATGTTAATGGGACACGAAGAAAATCTCATGCACTGAAGGCCAGAGCTTCACATCACTCCTCCCCTGAAGCTAGTTCTGAATCGGGTTGTGCCTCAGATGACCCCGAGAACATTGGAAAAGATCTGGCACTGATAATGAGAAGACTCAATCGCTTTCAGAGAAGGAACTCCTCTTCACCGAAGAAAAACTACTCTTCAAGACATTCAAGCAATTCATCACAGCATCTATCATCATCCAGAAACTCATCAGCGAAAGATAACTGTTGCTAAAAGTGCAAGAAGCCAGGTCACTTCATTGCTGATTGTCCTCTCTGGGAAATTGAACATAGATCAAAGCATTCTCACAGCAATTCTTCGAGCAAGTCTCACAGATCGAGCAAAAACTATGAGTCGAAGAGATATGATTAAAAGTACAGAAAAGACAAGAAAGACGGTTCTGATGATGACAAGAAGAAGAAGTATCACAAGCATCGAGAGGGTTCTTCCTCGAAATCACATTCCTCTCGACGAAATAATTCCCACCGTGCCAAAGCCTATCTGGGTAAAGAGATGAACTCTGAAGATGAAGCATCCGGTTCCGAAGCTGAATCAAACCCAAGATCTGGTTCTGGTTCTGGTTCAGAATCTGATGGTGTTGCTAGTTTAGCATTTGATTCGAGCAAGACTTCAAGTTCATTCTTCACCAACCAAAGCAGCGAAGATGAATCTCCAGCTTACTGCTTCATGGCCAAGGCTAAGGTATCCTCATCAAAGAATTCCTTCGATACTTCTGATGGATCTGCTTATGAAAGTAACTCTAGGATAAGCTATGCCAAACTTGCCAAAATTGCTTCTATCCAACAAGATGAGCTAGATTCTCTAAGTGAAACTATTCAAAAATCTGAGACTTTGTTGATCGATGAGATTGAGAAGGGTCAAACTTTGATGAATGAGCATGCTGCTCTAAAGGAAAAGTATGATGAACTTTCCTCTTGTCATGATCTTCTCTCAGTGGACTACGAGAAGCTAACCTATGAATTCCTTCAAAGGAAAATGGCTCTCGAGAAACTGAGAGAGGCGAATGAAGAGTTGGAAAGTGTCAATCTCACGCTCATGGCTCAACAAGGCTTAGAAGCTAAAAATGAATCTGCTTCACCTTGCTTAACTTGTTTGGAACGAAGTAAAATTGAGTCTATTTCTGAGAGGTCGAAAGGAAAGCAACCTATTGTTATTGATGATGCTAACCCCTCGAATGAGGAAACCATTACCGAGGAACTCCTCAGGTTGAAAATTTTATTTGAAATAGGCATGTTCAAAAGTGTGCAGGGAGACCAGTACCTATGTGATATCCTACGAAAGGCTCTTCTTCACAGGAATCCACGAAACGAAGGAGTTGGCTTCGAAAGGAAAATCAATCCTAATGGAACCTAATGGGAACCCGAGCAGTATCCTAAAACTGTCTGGGTTCTTGCGGAAGAAAAGCCCATTGATATTGCTAACCTTTCAGGTTTCAGTTGCAAAATTGATAAAGCCATTGTTGATGAATCACTTGATTCTGACTACAAGCTTGTCAAAGATCAGGAAGGAAAGGTGTCGGCTGAATTCGTTGGTACTCCTCCAAAGAATGGTTTCTATAAGAGACAGATTTGGGTTCGCAAATCTCTCATAGAAAAACTGCCCCCTAACCATTCTATGCAGGGAAAATCCTCGGTACCACCGAATCACTACTATTCTCTCGAGGATAGAAATGAACCCTTGGCGCCTGCTTCAAATGTTCCCCAGAAGGAATACTATCGTGTCGATAGAAATGTTTATCGTCATCGTAACAATAACACCAAAGTTGCTGTTACCCATCAGTACTCTAACCCCTCGTCGAGGAATTATATTTATGGTGTGCTTGATGGTCCAGATAGACAATGCAATCCTGTTCGCTATAATATTGTTGTCCCATCTAGCTCTTACATGCCTTCTAAGTCACCTACTCGTTTGTGGGTGGTTAAGAAGAACTAATTCTTCTGCAGGGCTATGTCTCCGGTGGATCCGAATGGGTCATGGATAGTGGATGTACAAATCATATGACCGGAGACAAAGATTTGTTCACCGAAGACAAACTCACTGAATCTTCACAGAGATACATTACCATCGGTGACAACAACAAAGGAAAAGTACTTGGTTTGGGTAAGGTTGCTATATCGAAGAATAAGCATATTGATAAGGTTATGCTTGTCCAATCACTTGGATATAATCTTATGTCTATCTCAAAACTTTGTGATATGGGTATGCTTGTACTGTTTTCTGCTTCTCGTTGTGTTGTCTTTTCACAGGATGATTATTCCTTCGTGTTCGAAGGATATCGCAAAGGTGATCTTTATATCGTTGATTTTTCTTCGGGACCTGCTGTGTCCACATGTTTAATGGCCAAAGCCACTTTTGGTTGGTTATGGCACCGAAGACTTGGTCATGCAGGAATGAAAAATCTTCAAACTCTTATCTCGAAGAATAACATCATTGGAATTGATAATGTTAAATTCGATAAAGATCGTCTATGCAGTGCCTGTGAAGCAGGAAAAATTGCCAAGAAACATCACCCAGCAAAAACTATAATGACTACTACTCGTCCCCTTGAATTACTTCATATGGATTTATTCGGTCCTCAAAATTATGCTAGTCTTGGAGGTAACAAGTATGGTCTGGTTATTGTTGATGATTTCTCTCGATATACTTGGGTTTTATTTCTAGATGACAAAAGCAAGGTTGTTGAAATCTTCAAAACCTTCGCAAAGAGAGCTCAGACTGAATATGAATTATCTCTCAAGCATATCAGAAGTGATAATGGTACAGAATTCAAAAACACTCATATCGAAGAATTTCTTGATGAATATGGATTTACTCATGAATTCTCGGCTGCTTATACACCGCAACAAAATGGTGTGGTCGAGAGAAAGAATCGCACACTTATTGAAATGGCCAGAACAATGCTTGCTGAATACAAGACACCTATCAGGTTCTGGGCCGAAGCAATCAATACTGCATGTCATATCATCAACAAGGTTTATCTGCACAAATTTCTGAAGAAAACTTCACATGAACTCATCACTGGTAAAAAGCCAAATGTTTCATATCTCAGGGTTTTTGGTTCTCCATATTATATCAGAGATATGAATCACAGCTCCAAGTTTGCCCCAAAGGTCACGAAGGTTTTCTTCTAGGTTATGGTTCGAATTCTCACACTTACAAAGTTTACAAATCACATCTTGGCAAAGTTGTAGAAACTGTAAATGTTTGATTTGATGAAACTAACGGCTCTCAAAAAGAGCAATTACCTCTTAACCTGGATGAACCACCATTGGATGAAGTTATCAGGTACATGGCTATTGGAGATATTCGACCTGTCGAAGGAAATGCACGTCAAGGTAACAAGGATGATGATGGTCCAATGTTCCCACACATAGCCCAGGGCGCTGGAGATCAACATCCTGAAGCAAATGATGCACAGGTCGAAGGAGAACGCGTAAACGAAGAAAATGTCCAACCCGAAGGAGAAGCTGAACCCGAAGGAAATGATCCCGAAGGACAAGCTGACCCCGAAAGTCAAGATGATCCCGAAGATCAACCGGATCCACAAGACGATGAAGGAGTTTTACCTCGTGTTCGAAGAAGAGTGAACGTCGACTCAATTCTCGAAGAGATTCGTTTACCAGGTCGTCCCACCACTCGTTCTTGTACTCGATTAGCTAACTTCTGTGGAAATTTCTCGTTTGTATCCATGCTAGAACCATCGAAATTTGATGAAGCCATGAAGGACTCAGACTGGATGACTGCAATGCTCGAAGAACTTAATCAGTTCGAGAGAAACAAAGTCTGGTCTCTTGTCGATAGACCTGATCCCAAGAAGCATAATATCATTGGTACAAAGTGGATCTTTCGCAACAAGCAAGATGAAGATGGAATTGTGGTAAGGAATAAATCTCGACTGGTTGCTCAAGGCTACACCCAAATCGAAGGTATTGATTTCGGTGAGACTTATGCTCCAGTTGCTCGACTTGAATCCATTCGTGTCATGCTTGCTTTTGCCAATTACAATGGTATATTGCTATATCAAATGGATGTCAAAAGTGCATTTCTTAACGGTGAAATCGAAGAAGAAGTATATGTTATGCAGCCACCAGGTTTTGAAGACCCGAAGAATCCTGATAAGGTGTACAGGTTGCACAAGGCCCTATATGGGTTAAAGCAAGCACCTCGTGCTTGGTATGAAACTCTGAAGGATTTTCTTCTGAAGAAGGGCTTCAAACCAGGAACAACTGATCCGACTCTTTTTACTCGTGCATACAAAAATGATCTTTTTGTGTGTCAACTTTATGTCGATGATATTATTTTTGGCTGCACTAACCCTGATATCAGCGAAGAATTTGCTCGTATGATGTCGAAGAAATATGAAATGTCTATGATGGGTGAATTGAAGTTCTTTCTCGGGCTTCAAATCTGTCAACAGAAGAATGGAACTTTCATCTCTCAAGAGAAGTATCTCAGAGATTGCCTGAAGAAGTTTGATCTTGTCAGTTGCAAAACTATCAAGACTCCAATGCCTACGAATGTTCATCTAGATGCAGATGAGAAGGGCAAACCTTTCGATCAGAAGAAATATCGCTCGATGATCGGTTCGCTTCTTTACCTTTGTGCATCTAGACCTGACATTATGCTATCAGTTTGTATGTGTGCTCGTTTTCAGGCAAACCCGAAAGAATCACATCATATTGCTGTCAAGCGAATTCTTCGATATCTGGCTCACACACCATCTTTGGGACTTTGGTATCCCAAGGGTGCCCAATTTGATCTCGTTGGATATTCTGATTCTGACTGGGCTGGTGATCGAGTCAACAGGAAATCTACCTCGGGCACATGTCATTTTCTCGGTAGATCTCTTGTCTGTTGGGCTTCGAAGAAACAGAATTGCGTATCTATTTCTACGGCTGAAGCCGAGTATATTGCTGCCGGTTCATGCTGCACTCAGATTCTGTGGCTCAAGCAAACGCTGAAAGATTATGGTATTCTTGTGAAGAAAATTCCATTGCTATGTGATAACGAGAGTGCTATCAAGATTGCCCATAACCCTGTGCAACACTCTCGAACGAAGCATATTGACATTCGTCATCATTTTCTTCGAGATCACGTTCAGCGAGAAAATATTGTTATCAGCCATGTACGCACCGAAGATCAATTGGCTGATATCTTTACGAAGCCCTTGGATGAGAAAAGGTTCTGTGCACTAAGGTGTGAGTTAAACATATTGGACTCACGCAATGTGCAGTAAGATCATAACTATCGGTACTATGTATTATATGTTTTCTTTCTATGTTGTTTACTTACGTTAATTTTCTATCGTGTTTCTTTTTCGTTTGTTTTTGTTCGTTTGGTGTTTTCCTATACACTTACCACTCCGAGTTTTATCAGTGTTTTCCCCTCGGATTGATTAAGCATCGGACCCTGTTTTCCCTCTATTCTATCCCTACCCCATCTGTGCTTTTCTCTCGTGAACATGTATATTTGTAATCGATCAAGATTCCCGTCGAATGTCATTGATTCCGAAGGAAAATCTATCGAACGTTTATCTACTTTTATACTCGATGTTCGATGAGTTTGGTCTCGGACGTGGAGCAACTTTCTTTAGGTTCGTTGGGATTTTCCCGTGATTACCGCCACAAAATCCGTCCATTGAATGCGGAGAGACGCGAAATCTGCGCCGTTGGATCATATCTGACAGTTGTGTCAGACCCCTCCCCTATAAATACTGATCCACCCCACCGGCTCAACAATCGCAATTCCCTCGACTTCATCTCTCTGCTCCCGAAGTTCTCTCTCGCGCGCCGCCGTGCTGCTAGTCGCCGTCGACTCCCTCGCCGCTTTGCTGCCGGAAGGAAGCCGCCGGAGACCTTCCCGTCGACGAGGAACTTCATCCGCGTCACCGTAGTCGCCGCACATCGCCAAGTTAGGGTATGTGTGGATCTGGACACGATTCCAATCTCTTCTGTTCATCGTATCCAGATTTGTTCATGTTTTTCTCTCTTTTTCTTAGGTCTGTTTGATCCGTTTGGATCATTGATTCTTGGGAAATCTGTTTCTAGCGTTTTCTGTCGATTCCCATCTGAGCTAGGTAAGAAATCCCTCGGATTCTCTCACTTAATCAATTTCCTCAGAAACGTATCGATAGACTTGGTTGTGCAAATAGTTCATACAAGTTCTTCGTTAGATTTGCACCCGATGGAAATCTAGCCTAGCACTTGCTTGAAAAACTTGCTGCAAGACATGCTTATCGATAAGTTTACTGCATTCAAAACGATTTTCCTCGAAAACCGCTGGTACTTGTTCACAACTTTCCTATATTCCCTCGTACCTATCTTTTTCGCAGGAAAATGTCTGGGATCGAAGGAAATGTTAGAGCACCCAAGCGTGTGGGAGGCCGAACAAGAATCACCAACAACTCTGAAGGATTATCAGAGGAGTTGATCATCGAAAAGAAGTTAAGAACGCCTGAAGGTTCTGAGGATGAACGTACGAGAGAAAACCGTCTGCAAGAGATTCGAAGACTTCAAGCGCTTCGTTGGTATGAGTACAAGTCTCTTATGCCACGCTGGGAGAGGCTGTTTGCAATGAAAAATCCTTGGTCTGATGTCAAAGCTTTAAGGCCAAAGTGGACGAAAGATAATCGACCACCTCCTCCAGCTGATGCTCATCCATCCTCTCTGAAAACCCCTGCTGATTTTCAAGAGCTGGTTGATGCTCGGGAAGCACGAGCACAGAAAAGAAAAGAAGCCAAAGCTAAAAAGGAGGCTGCTGCTGCTGAGGGTACCGTGGAAGTTGGCCCAAGTGCCAAATCGAAGGCTGGCAAGAAATCAGCCAAACGAAAGAAAAGGGTGGTAATTGTCTCGCCACCAGATGCAAGCTCCAATGAAGAAGCAAATTCAGATGATCAAGACCCTGGTACAGAGGCTGATGTCGAGGACATTCCTCTGAAGAAGAAACCTAGCAGTAAAGGCATTAGGATCCAGGAGCCAGCTGTACAGGCTCCTCGAGCAAACATTGACTTGACCAACTTGGTCACTGATCCGCCCATTTCATCTGCTCCACCAGTTCAAGCTCGCCAACCAAAACCTTCGGCCAAATCAAAGGGAAAGCAAGCTCAAGTTGCTGAGGATGAAGAAACACTTGTTCAACGTAGAGAAAGGCTGGCAAAACAAAAAGAACAAGAAGTAAAGGACTTGACTAATTCCAAGCTCCTGAACTTTCACAGCTAGCCCGAGTATAAAAAGGCCCAGGTTGCTCAACAACTAGGCATTTTACATTTTGTCAGTGAAAAGTATCGTCGACAAATTGCTGAAGGCAAAATTCCTGATGCCCCGAAAGAAAAGGTCGTGGCCACCAGCGCCACCGAGAAAGTTGCGATTCCCACAGTCACGAAGGAAAAGGTTGCAGCCACAAGTGCTGCGAAGAAAAATGCTGAGGCCCCTAGCGCCTCGATGGATAAAGCTGTGGCCCCTAGTGCCGTAACAAAACCCATTGTTTCTGCCAAGGCCACCAAGGAGGCCGAGAAGAAAGCCAAGGAGGCTAGACAAAAAGCTCAGGCTGTTCCAATTCCTCGAGCCGCCCCTGCTCCTGCACCTGGACCTGCTGCACCTGTTGTTTCCGGCCCTCGTGCCGATGAAGAGAGCTCCAACGAAGGAGATTCTGGCGCCCATGCTCCTTGGGATGCTGCTAATATTTCTCATATCCTCTGGAAGATGGCTACCACACCGAGCAAAGTCACTGCCGAGGATGATGTCCCTGCTGAAATCCAAGAGCATGTTGCTCGATACATGATTCGCTGGGAAGAGTATATCACCCAGGATCGCAAGGACAAGGAGCAAGTGAATTTTTACTCCAGACAACTTCAAGAAGAAACCGAGGACATTGAGTCCCGAAAGTTTTTCAAATCCAAGATTGCCACCGCTGAAGCATCCAGAAGGGCTCAGAAAGAAAACCTGACTGCTGTGTATGAAAAGGTTCGACAAATTGTGTCGGCCGTATGCAAAGATCATAATGATGCCCTGTACAAGAAACAATATCGTAAGGGAAAGTCTGCTGCCCCAACCTCTGCGCGTGGGACGCCAGAGATCGAGAAGAATTCCAAGAAGGCAAAGTCTACCGAGGTCGTTGCTGCTCCAGCACGACAGGAAACTGCACCAACCCCCACCAAGCAACCCACTCCTCCTCGTGAGAAAACACCTCCACCTCGCCAACAAACACCTCCACCTCGTCAACCATCACCACCAAAAGCCTCGTCGCCACCACCAAAACCATCATCACCATCGAACATTATTCCATCAACCACCCCAGCCATCGAGACCCAAGCCCAAGCAGAGACCGAGCAACTTGCTCAGGTCGAGCAAGAAACTCAAGCCCCCATCTCCTCTGCTCAGAAAGATTATTCCTCTGCACACACTCTGCATGAAGGAGAAGACGCTGATGTTGATATCACGACAGTTTCTTCTCGTCAAGATGCTGTCGAAGGACACAGTTCTGGAGATAACGGTTCTAGTGACAATTCTTCCTCCTCCTCATCAAGTTCCTCGAACGAAGAAATGGTTGATGCTTTCGCACAACTAGACGAAGATTTGGAGGCCATGGAGAATGAAGAGGCCGCTCAAAATGCTAATGCCGACGAAGGAGTTGCCGTCGAAGCGCAGGCCGAGGAGAATGCTCCTGCAGCCATCCCAGCTCAGGACATTGTAAATGTTCCATCTTCAATTCCTCGCCCTGCTGACCCAGTTTTCCAGATTTTGGATAATGCTGCCGAAGTTTTTCCTGTTGATGAGTTGCTCCATTCTGCTCATCCGAGAGAAATGCTGCCTCTGTTCCGCTCATATGTTCCTCGAGGAGGCCCCATCTTCAAAAGGCGTGAACACAAGCCATTTTTCTTCGGAACCAATCCCTACGAGAAGCCCAGAAGTGCATATTCTCTTCGGTTTTGGACCCAAGAGCAAGCCATCTATTATACTCGTGTGCTGTACAACAAGGCTAGATTTTTCCAACATCAATACCTTGATATGCCTTCGGTGTACTCCACTTCATGTTTCGAGAATGTTGCCAAGACAATTGATGGTCTTCATGCTCACAAGATGTTTGCTCTCGATTGTGGCTACAATCCCGAGCTTATCAAGCAATTTTATGCAACTCTCTATGTCACTGGTGATCCCGAGAACTCGAAGACGTGGAAATTTGATTACATGATCCAAGGCCAAGTATTTCATATGACTGTCGACCAATTTCTGGCCATCATCAATTTACCTCGGTTCGAAGGATTACCACACAAGCTTCATGACTTCCCTGCTCCAACTCCTGCTGAATTTTCTACGATCATGAATCCAGATATCGTAGGAGATAACTACCCGGCTGAGCCCAAGCCAAGACACTTAGTTTTTGAAGCAAAGGCATGGTTTTATATTCTTTCGAAGACTTTGATGCCAATGCTCGATGTGCACGATGATTTTCCTATTCCCAATGACGTACAACTTGCTCTGTTGAAGTTAGTCCATGGTCAATCTTTCAATTTTGAAGACTACTTCATCAGAACTTTGGTGTCTTGTGCTGATAATCACAATTCCCACAAGCCGTATGCACCATGGCTGATGGCTATCTGCAATTACTCTCAGGACGTTCCATTCCCCGTGTCAATTTTCCCGAAGATTTTCACTCCACCTGTTAGAGAAGTATTGCAGATTGTTGCTCGACGAGCACACTGGCATCCGCGCCCATTTAACTGAGCACAATGTTCGCTCGAATTTTATCAAGCCAGTGCATCACATGGAAGTTTCTCTTCGGTCCCAGCAATTGCTTCAACATCACATCGACCAAGATTTCATTCAGAAGCAAGCATTGATGGACGAGATAAATCATTTGCGCAATATTACCATAAACAACAATCAGATGGTGCGTGAATTTCTTCGTCGAGATTGGAAAGGACTGCGTAAATTCAATTCCCTCGGTCAACTTCAACGATGTGGCTTCGAAGAATATCCTCCCCATCTGAATAGAAATTGGACTAATGATGATCGAGTAGATCGCCCGGATCCCAATATCCCTCGACTGCCGAAGAACAGATATGTACTCAGTGTCGATGACTATTATCACATCAGTGTGACCACCTTCTCCTCCGACTCCGAGAAAGATGAAGCTCCTCAACGTCAAGCGAGAGTTTACTCTCCACTTCCTCGAAGCCCCAGGACCCCCCCGGAATCGCAGCTGGAATCTTCTGGAGATCATCACTCCTTCCGCACGAAGATCACTCCTCCAGGCGCTCGCCCCATTCGTCGTGCTCCAACGCTCGCCGAATATTCTCGCCGTCGCCGGAGCCGCCACAGCGAGTAGGAATTTCTTTCGACCCTATTCTCTCGACTTTTTGTACGTTGTGACAAAAAGGGGGAGATGTAGTGGCATCGAAGAAATTAGTTTGCCTACGGGGTTAAGAGCTTTGCTTTTCATTCGATAAACTTTTGATCTTTGAGGTTTTCTGAGTAGTTTCAACAAACTTTCGATTCATATTCGATCTGGTTGTAACTAACTCTAAGTAGGACTGTGAACTGCTACTCCTTTTCGTAAGATATCTATCTGCTGCTTGCGATACTTAAACTTTTTGCAGAAAGTTATCTTTCATATAAGTTCACAGGTCATTCGAGGAGATTGCATATTTCTCATTGGATATTATCTGGAATGCAATTTCTCTCGCTAAGATTAGTGATTTTTTTCCCTCGACTCTACTTGTCAAATATGCACGTCACAGGAAACTCTCATCTTCCGTGCATACATCAAGGGGGAGTATTTCATCAATCTTAGCACTGGTTTATCATAAAAAACTCAAAACTTTTTCAATTATTTATCGATGCCTGTTTTGTCAACAATCGTCCAAAAAGGGGGAGATTGTAAGAGCTAGTTTTCCCCCTGAAGGTTTTGAACATTGTTGGACAAAGCATAAGTGGAACTAATATTGTTTTCGAGTATAAACAGATACTTAGGTTCCAAAAGAATGGAGTTTTCAAGTAGAAGGTCGAAGGACAACTCACTGCAGCAGAGCTGCAGTCATCTACCGAACCCTTTGAAGGAAGACGACCCCTAAAAATGTCGTCGAAGAAAAAGACTCTCTCGAGTAAAAGCGCAACGAGGAGAAAGCTGAAGCTGGTCGAAGACTTAGTCTTTTTACTAGTTTCTCTTTATTTTCTTGAGTCGTAGGAAAAACCGTACTATCAAGAGGGGTTTGCTAGTTGAGATCTTAGTCGAAGTGAATTTGCTCTGCTCAACCAAAACCCACAAAAGCCTACCGAGAGAAATCTTACTGAGTCGAGTGAATAGCTCGAAGGCAAAGTCATCGCACTTCATGCCTTCGAGAGAGAACTCGCTCGGTAAGTCAACTTACTTGTTCCTCAAGTAAAGTTGCGCATTGATTGGAATCTGACCGTTGTGGACACGCGTCAAGCTGTCGCATCGGGTCACTTCAGTCATTTTACCCATCGGGATCGCCAGCTATAAATAACCCACACCTACCCGCCATTTCGGGTCAGCTGCTCCACTGAAGATTCTAAGACAGAAGTCTGTGAGCATCCCAAGAGTGATTCATCGAGAGAAAACCAAAACCCAAGTCTGAACTGAGTTGAGCAATTCACAGAGACTTAGGTTGAGATTAGCCGATCTTTTTATCTTGGAGAACTGCAAGTCTCCTAGACGGTTAGGCGTCGCCTGTCAAGCAGTCAAAGAGAAATTGTCACTGCTGAAGGAAGTTTGTAAAGGTCTCGGAGATGTCCTGAATAATCTACTACGAGTGAAAACTGGACAAGCTCGAGGAGTTTGTTGCAGTGGAGAATAGGACGGAGAGAGTTTTGCTTCAGGTGTTCAATCACTAGTCCCTCCAACCAGACGTAGCACTTTGAAGAGTGTGAACTGGTTTACCAAACATCGTTGTGTCAGGCTCGTTTTCCTTCTAGCAGTTACATTAAGTATTTACTCGCTGCCTGTTTGTCTTCGATGTTTTCCTTCGCTCCCAATCCTTTCGAGCTATGCATTACCTTTGATACTGTATTTCCTTCGAGATGCCTTAGTCCTTCGCAGTTTGCATGAATTCCTTCTAAGTTCCTTAGAATTTTTAGAAGTGATCATTCACCCCCTCCCCCTCTGACCATTCTTGAGCTTTCAAAACCTCTGTAGAGCGTAGAAACTAATCATGATTAGCCGTGTCCCCAGTTATGGACAACTTTGAGCAACTAGGCATTAATGTTATTGGCGGATTTTGACAGATGAATCATCTTAATAAAACTTGAGTGGGAAACATTTAATAAAGGGTTTGGGTTGGAGCTGATGTAACCCAGTTCAACCTTAAGTAGTAAGATAAATTACAATTTTGAATTAGGTAGATTGGGAAAAATCAGCTTTGTGCAAAATAAAACCATAAGCCTTCCTTTGACTTACCTTGCATGTAGATGTAGGTCTGTTATATCTTTTTTCGTGTGACTTGCCGTACAAATCAGATGTACTGACCCGTTGTCGGGTTGTAACCTTCAGTGTTGCAGGATTGTATATGACGAGTAAGTGATGCGTTGTAGGGTTACGATGTCTATACTCAACTATGCCGATGGAGTTGATGGACGCGACGAAGCTCTTTATTGTTTTCCGTTTTATTCTATTTGTAAGCTAGCCTTGAGCTATGCAGGTATGCTTTATTTTAATACTGGATCTTCGATGTAATATTTATGACATGTGGTTTATTCTTGATATTACATCATGTACTGTGTGTGCTAGCTATTGATCCAGGGACTAGCACATAATGCACAGAGACTTTGATTCTAGCGAATCGGGTCGTTACAGATGGTATCAGAGCCCATGTTGACTGTAGGTCGTGATCCTAGAAAATGGATAGAAAAAGCCATAGGAACAAAAGTATTTTATCACTCTCTAATTACTTACTCTCTTCACTAGTATCTCTCATCTATTATTCATTTTCTAAACTCCTTGTCTTGTTTTAATGTAAATACCCCTCCGAGTTGCTTATGCCATTGAAGATGTGATTTTTGAGAAGTAGCTCATCAACATCATGGATAAATTGAAGTTACCACTACCAGAACTAGCAGGAGTATCCTATCGGGTTCAATAAGTTTTGACACTACGAGAGGATCTTCAAGATCAGCTTAGCTGAGAAGGATGAAGCTTAGATTCAGACCACCACTATTATGCTAAGTTAGATCAACAATTCACGCATATTATGATGAGATCATATGTCTTGTACATATGACCTTACTCTAGGTTTTCTTGTGTGGTGTGTCTTTTGAGTGGTTTATTGATTGTTGTTGTGTGTTGTGTTTTGTGTTTCTTTCGTGAGTAGAATATGTTTACGTTTCATTAGACCCCAATCTATTTAGTATGCTTCAAGACCGAAGGAGACACAACCACCAGAAGAATAAGTTGACAAGTGACTTGACTATACGAAGATTGTGTCGACAATGTAAAACTGAAGCTACCGTCATTGAAGACCTGAAGACTTGAAGACCTAGAGATTCAAAGTTCTACCATTAGATCGTTTCTGTGAGCTGTCATTCCTTGTTTTACCGACAGCTACACATCATAACTTACTTTCAAAACTAGTGTGATGTTTGTATGTGTATATTTCTCTCTCTCTATGTTCTATTCCCCCTCAACTCAATTCCCACCCTAAAGGAGTTACTATAATGTCTTCTAATGCCAAGAATGGGATGAAGATGGATGCAACTTAATGTTGAGTTCAAGGATAACCCCATATTCTGGGATCTTACAACAAGAAAGCACAATCTTGCTGGATGAAGAACGTGAAGGAAGTTCAGTTCCCCAGTACACGTTTTATAGTAGTTTGCGCAAACCTGAGCGTTGTGTAGAAAAGATAGATGTTTTGTTGGCTTGCAGAACCAATGGATTTATCTGAACACAGTTCATGAACAATAAGAACTTCTGTAATTCTTGTGAGGATGTTTGAGTGTTAGATTGCGAGATTCAATAAACCATACACAAGGTAATAATCTGGGTGCGGAATGGATTGGTCCCCATGACGACTACCCTTATTATTCGCTCTTGCTATGCGGGATAGTAAATCTTGAGTGACTTACCTATAGCAGAGAGACGACGATGTTAAGCCTAAACCATAGAATGGTAAGATGTTTGACCCCTATATAAGATTATCGTTAATAATAGTAAGTTATACGGTGAGTATATACCAAGACCGTTTTCTGCAGCTATCATGTAAAACTATCCTTGATGACCACCATGAGGAAATCGATAGTTGCTTAGTATTCGCGCCTGACTTGTCAACCATGAAGGTTCAGTACTTCGAGGACTCGTCTTTTGGATATAGGGTTCAAGACAACAAAGGAGTATATGATGAATTCGAAGGATGCAATCGAAGGTGTAACATCCTGGAAGACCAATGTATTTTGGAGACCACACTTTTGCTAAGGATTCAAGACCTCAAAGGAGGAGGTGAAATCTCTATGAAGGATGCCATCGATGGAGCAAGATTCATCAAGACTGTGTCGCATTCCTTTTAAGGGTGGTAGTACCCTAATCATCGGAAGATCGTTGGATTGTAATGAAGACCCAAACCCTAACCATTTCTTTCTAGCCTTTTCGAATCTCGAGGACGATATTCCTTTTAAGGGTGGTAGTTTGTAACATCCCAGAATTTTCCGAATTTTGGAATGTTAATAAATTAGTTATAATAATGATTGTTTGCTTGATATGTGTGATTTTCACTAGGATCTGAAACTTTTGGAGCTTATTAAATATTAAAATGAGAGGGAATAAAACGACTTTCCCTAATATTCATTGTTGGAGTTTTGGAATTTATTATTTAAAACAAATGCAACGAATGAAAATGAGAGAAGGTAATATGACTCCTTCGACATATTACAAGTATTGGAAAATGTTTTAAATAGTTATTTGGATTTTTTAGAATATTCAAATCATTTTTCAATTTAAGGCAATTTATTGGAGAGGATATAAAATGACTTATCCCCATTTTAAATAAAGTTGAAAAGTGTTGAAAATATGTTTGTGTGTTCTTGAAATGTGTTATGGGAATTATAAATAACTCAAAAAGTATTTTTGGGATTTTTATAATGCTCATACGGAATTTATTGCATAAAAGGTATTTATGAAAATTGCATAATAGCTGAAATAGTAATTTCGGCAAAATAATTATTTTTATTATTTTATTTTATTTTATTGGTGTGGCTATTTAAAAATTAGTAGAAAAATATTTCAAAATGTTCAGCTAAGTCGGTGGACCAAATAAAATAAATCAAAACAGGTTTCGTTGGGCCTTTTAGACGGCCCAAAGTCTATTTTTTTGCTCGCTGCGGAATCTGGACTCGGGCCGGATTTGGAATTTTTTTTCGCTGCCTATAAATAGATTTCGTTTTTTTTCTTATTTTTCAGAAACCCTAAATCGTCCAACCCTCCTTTTCCGTGCCGCCGCCGGCGAACCTCGGGATCCGCGCCGTCGACGAGCCTCGGTTTTTGTGCCGCTGCCGACTCGATTTCCGCGCCGAGGAACCTCGATTTCTGTGCCGCCGGTGAACCTCAAAATCCGTGCCGCTAGTGAACCTCGAAGTCTATGACGTCGTTGCCTCGGTTTTCGTGTTGTCGCGACATCATCATTGGTGAGCTACAGTTTCGTCATGTAGCGAAAAGGACTTGTTCGCGATGAATTTTATTTTCTTTTTCACGATTCAGTACTGTCTTTCACAGATTTGTCCCCAGTTTTGTATTAGCCATATCTTTTACACCGTTAGTCCGATTTAGGTGATTCAAAAGCTTATGTTTATCTTTTAAACTTCTCTATCCAGTAAGCATATCAAATCAACTTTTGAAACTATTTGAATTTGAATTTATTTAGATTCAAATTCAAATTTTCGGAGGCCGTATCTTTTATACTGTTGATCAAATTCAATTGATTTTCTTGTCATAGGATCACTCATTTCATATACTTTCTGTCCATATAATTTGTCCACCATATTCAAATACCTTTTGATCTGTTTGAATTTAAATTAAATTCAAACTTCAACCTGCTATAACTTGTGTTGTAGTATTCCGTTTCACGTGATTCTTTTCGCACATTTAATCATTTGAAACATCCTATTGGCCATACCCACACACCTTTTCATATTGGCATGATGTTCACCTTGAATTCGTAATGACTTTGGTCATAACCTTTTATATCAATAATTCTTTTCCGTTGAATCACTCGAGTTTACTTTCCACCTATCACCTTCGAGCACATCGACACCTATACCATTCAAGCCTAGTTGTTATTTTTTCTAAACTTTTTTGTGTTTGGTTTGTTGGTCTTTGAATCTTTCTTTTGGCATGATTGCTTAATTGAGGTCTTTCATTGAAGATAGATTGCTCGGAGTGTAACGAGTAGAGTTATCTGGATCGTGAGAGCGAAGAACTTCATCGAATGTATAAGAAAGTTACACTTTAACCATACCTCATCCCATATTTTTCATTATGCATGTAGTACTTTATCACCCTATGCATGTGTAGGAATTACTATACTATATTATTATTGATGCAAACCTGGTAGGGTAGCCATATGATCTTATCCTGTTTGCTTAGACAACCTAGCACGTGCTTGTTATATATTGCTATGCTTGTAGACGAGGATTGGTTTGAGATTACATTGAGCTATGTGAGGATTTAATTACTTAACTAGCAAACCTTAATTAGAATACACCTCTGGACGGGCAGGGAGTGTTTCCTGGGCGCTCGTACCTTGTCTAAGGCGAGACCAGGTTGTACCCCTAATGGTTGGTTTTGGTGGTATAAACAAAGTCATGGTATCTACCCTCTGAACGTAAGTGGGCGCCATCCAGGTTCAAGAAGATCAGACATACTTGGTGACTAGGAGCTTCCATGTACAGCCGCTGGCCATATGGGCTCTGCCTTAGTTGAGTACGTTGTAGGAAGCCTCTCCCATGCAAAGCTAGCAGATGTAGATGTGATAGGTGTACCGGCTTGTCGTTGGGTGTAGGTGAGCTCTTCTGAAAGACTTCGTCTCAATCTTCGGGTTGAGTCCAATGGGTAAAGTGTACAAACCTCTGTAGAGCGTACTAACTAATCATGATTAGCCGTGTCCCCGGTTATGGACAACTTTGAGAAACTAGGCATTACTGTTATTGGAGGATCTTGAAAGATGAATCACCTTAATAAAACTTGAGTGGGAAAGATTTAATAAAGGGTTTGGGTTGGAGCTGGTGTACCCCAGTTCAACCTTAAGTAGTCAGATAAATTAAAATTTTGAGTTAGGTAGATTGGGAAAAATCATCTTTCTGTAAAATAAAACCATAAGCCTTCCTTTGACTTACCTTGCATGTAGATGTAGGTCTGTTATATATTTTTTCGTGTGACTTGCCATAAAAATCAGATGTACTGACCCGTTGTCGGGCTGTAACCTTCGGTGTTGCAGGATTGTATAGGACGAGTAAGTGATGCGTTGTAGGGTTACGATGTCTATACTCAATTGTGCCGGTGGAGTTGATGGACGCCACGAAGCTCTTTATTGTTTTCCGTTGTATTCTATTTGTAATCTTACCTTGAGCTATGCAGGTATGTTTTATTGTAATACTGGATCTTCGATGTAATATTTATGACATGTGGTTTATTCTTGATATTACATCTTGTACTGTGTGTGCTAGCTATTGATCCAGGGACTAGCACATAATGCACAAAGACTTCGATTCTAGCGAATCGGGTCGTTACAGATGGTATCAGAGCCCATGTTGACTGTAGGTCGTGACCCTAGAAAATGGATAGAAAATCCATAGGAACAAAAATATTTTATCACTCTCTAATTACATACTCTCTCCACTAGTATCTCCCATCTATTATTCATCTTCCGGGGTTGGGAACGGCGGTGGCCACGTGAGCTCAAGAGGTGGCGTCCATGTCGGCTTGGGTGGCGACGGGAAC
Organism: Bromus sterilis; assembly: GCA_950022295.1. NCBI lineage: Eukaryota > Viridiplantae > Streptophyta > Magnoliopsida > Poales > Poaceae > Bromus > Bromus sterilis. Next base: position 286,004,509 of record OX465597.1, read on the forward strand.
GAAGCTGGGAGTGAGGCAAAGGGGGGATTCGACCTAGGGCCACAGGGGAGGGCGCTAGGGTTTGCCAGAGGGGGGGCTGCTCTTATCACCACCGACTACCGCGGGATGGTCGCCACGACGGCACGGCGCGGCCATGGTGTTGTGGATGCGTGACACGCACTGGAGGTGAACAGGAGGAGGAAGGAGGTGGGAGTGGGCTGGGCTTGCAGAGGGTTGCCCGAGGCGTTATTTAGCATTTTTTCTAATTTCTTGCCTGTCAGTGAAAATGCTGGTCTGTTTTAATTAGTTTGGCTAGCAAATAATTTTTATTTAGGGTAAAACTTGTTGCTAATTTGTACTACACTTTGGAGAGATGCCACAAAAAGTTTGGGGATTAATAAAAATCATTTGGTTTTCATTTTTCAGCTGTAACTCATTAAAGGGGAATTTTGCCTGTTGTTTATATTTGTTTGAAATATTCAACAGCTTAATAAATTCCCAATGTTGGTTTATCATGGTCCACTGATTTTAGGGATTTAACAAAATTGGTTGCATAATTTTTGGACAAAGTTTCATTTGTCACATTGTTTTTAATATCAACCAAAGGGCATTTTGAAATGATCAAATGCAAAGATGATCAAAGTGAGATTAGCGACAATAATTGTGATTAACAAAAGTGATTACTGTTACATGACACTGAGGGTGTTAAAGCGCCTCCCTTCAGCCTATATTACCTCCTTGATGTAGAAACCCTGAAAAGAGACCCCGCATCGTGATATTCACATATGTTCCGCCGCTGTCGTGATCCCGAGATCGGGATCACCAGAAGACCTCGTCTCGGCATCCTGCCGGAGGGAGGATTGATCTCCGGGAGATTCTCCACCACCATGAGCGCCCCCTGATGGTACGAGAGATGATAATGGCTTGTCTCCCTTCGTTGGTAACCCCAAGTGGAAGGTTGAGATGTAGATACCAGCAAATTTTCCTCGGTGAAGATACCAAGGTTAGCGAACCAGTAGGACTCCGAATGCTGCAAGTAGGTGTCAACGGCGCCAGATAAATAAGTTGATGTGGACCTACACACACAACAAGTAACTTTACTCCCAACGAAGTTCAGAGAGGTTCGCAATCTCTCCGGCCTTGTTGTTTACAAAGGATCAAACACAAGGGTAGATAGTAGTGATAATGATAGCATCTGAAAGTAAAAGCAGAAAATAAAGTGGAGGCATAAACAATGGTGGAAATATGGACCGGGGTCCCATGATGTTCACTAGTGATGTCTCTCTCCCAAAAGATGATAAAATAGCTAAGCTGGGTGAACAAATTACAGTTGGGGAATTGACAGAATTATAAACGCACCGAATACTAATTATGCTATTGGAATGTTAGAGGCTCAAAAGTATGGGCATTACGCCAAGACAAGTAGACCAAAATCGATCTGCATCTACTCACTAATCATCCACCTTGAGATATCTATCCAGAACATCTCGCTGGCATTAAGTTGCGAGCCCCACCCAAAGTGTAAACTCAAAGCAACAGACAATTGCATTAACAATCTATGCGTAAGGTAAACAATCCTTGCAACCGCGGTTACAAGCACAGTTGTTTTCTCCCTGGTGGCAACAACACATCCCCTAGTGTCATGTTTCGATCACTCAAGCTAGACATCGGGGGGCATGGACCCACAATCATGCATAGCGCTCCCTCTTGGAGTTACTATCTACTACTTGGCCAAAGCAATAAAAAGCAACAGAGGACATGCAAGAATTACTCAAGAACAAGATATAAAAGGTAAACCAAATATATAACTCACCACGATCTGAACAAAATCTCATAATCCATCGGATCCCAGCAAACACAACATAGCAAGAACATGAAAATTACATAGGTGCCTTGATCATGTAGGGCAGCTCACAAGGACTAAATATTGAAGAACAATATTGGGGAGAAGACATCACATAGCTACTGGTCATGGACCCATGGTCCAAGGGGGACTACTCACGACACATCCGGGAAGCGTCCATGGTGGTGGAGAAGCTCCCGGAGGTCAATCCTCCCTCCGGCAGGGTGCCGGGATGAGGTCTTCTGGTGCTCTCAATCTTGGAAGCGCGGTGGCGGCGGAATAGTGAGATAATTCACAATGTGGGGGTCTCCTCGAGGGTTTTATGGACGAGGGTGTAATATAGGCCGAAGGGGGGGGGGGGGGGTACCAGGGGGTGTCCCCACCTCGCAGACGCCCTGGTGGTGCGGCAAGGGGTGGGGGCGCGCCACCTGGCTGCCTAGGAGGGGGGTGGCCCCCTCCGGCTCTCCTTTGGTGGTTTCGAAAGCTTCCGTCTCGCTGATTTTTATTCTGATTTTTCTGGAATTTTTTGGGGCTTTGAAAATTGGGGTAAAATACCTGCAACTTAAAGACATCAACAAACAAAAACTGGCACTGGGTACACTGAGTTATTAGGTTAGTCCAAATATGTGTAAAATGATATAAAAGTCTAGCAAAACATGTAGCAATGTCACATAAAATTGCATGGAACAAGCAGAAATGATAGATACATTTGGGACGTATCAACATCCCCAAGCTTAATTCCTACTCGTTCTCGAGTAGGTAAATGCTAACACAAATAATTTATGTGGTGACATGCTAACACACATATAGGAACTTCAAAGTAAAGCAAATAATATGTGCAATTCAAGTCAAGATACAAGCAAGAGTCTTAGTATGATACTAGCAAAGCATGAACATAAACGTGCAAGAGCTCTCGCTGTCCGTGACTCAAATATCGCCGAATGGTGTTTGCGTGCAACCAATTGGAGATGTGATTAGAGAATAAAAATATATAGTTTAAATTGAGAACTCAATCTACTAAAGTTTCACACTTAGTCTCCTTCGGGATCTTATTTTGACTCATCTCTAGACCACTAGTCAGGTACAAGTCAAACTGATCCTTTCCCTTTCGACTTTGAGCACTCATGCAATGGATGAGCGCGAGCAAGATCCGTTGGCACTTAGGATGGCAAAGAGAGAAATTATGGGGAAGGAAGACAAAAAGGGTGTGAAAGGCTCACATCAATGAGGACAATCATAGGCGAGAGAAAGCCAAATGATAGATATGATGTGAGGAGTAGGGATTGCCATGCAACGGATGCACATATGAGCTAAGGTAAGCTCTCCAATGAAACTTGTAAGAGCAAGTTTTGCCCCCGAAGGTTTTGGACATTGTTGGACAAAGCAGAAGTGGAACTAATATTGTTTTCGAGCATAAACAGATACTTAGGTTCCGAAAGAATGGAGTTTGCATGTAGAAGGTCGAAGGACAACTCACTGCAGTGAATCTGCAGTCATCTACCGAAGCCTTTGAAGGAAGACGACCCCTAAAAATGTCGTCGAAGAAGATGTTTCTTTCGAGCAAAAGCGCAACGAGGAGAAAGCTGAAGCTGATCGAAGACTTAGTCTTTTTGCTAGTTTCTCTTTATTTCTTGAGTCGTAGGAAAAACCGTACTATCAAGAGGGGTTTGCTAGTTGAGATCTTTGTCGAAGTGAATCTGCTCTGCTCAACCAAAACCCACAAAAGCCTACCGAGAGAAATCTCACCGAGTCGAGCGAATAGCTCGAAGGCAAAGTCATTGCACTTCGTGCCTTCGGGAGAGAACTCGTTCGGTGAGTCAGCTTACTTGTTCCTCAAGTAAAGTTGCGCAGTGATTGGAATCCGACCGTTGTGGACACGCGTCAAGCGGTTGCATCGGGTCACTTCAGTCATTTTACCCATCGGGATCGCCAACTATAAATACCCCGCACCCACCCGCCAGTTCGGGTTGGCTGCTCCACTGAAGATTCTAAGACAGAAGAAGTCTGAGAGCATCCCGAAGAGATTCATCGAGAGAAAACCTCCACCCAAGTCTGAACTGAGTTGAGCAATTCATGGAGACTTAGGTCGAGATTAGCCGATCTTTTTATCTTGGAGAACTGCAAGTCTCCTAGACGGTTAGGCGTCGCCTGTCAAGCAGTCGAAGAGTAATTGTCGCTGCTGAAGGAAGTTTGTAAAGGTCTCGGAGATGTCCTGAATCATCTACCACGAGTGAAAACTGGACAAGCTCGAGGAGTTTGTTGCAGTGGAGAATAGGACGGAGAGAGTTTTGCTCCAGGTGTTCAATCACCAGTCCCTCCAACCAGACGTAGCACTTTGCAGAGTGTGAACTGGTTTACCAAACATCGTTGTGTCAGGCTCGTTTTCCTTCTAGCATTTACTTCAAGTATTTACTCGTAGCCTGTTTGTCTTCGATGTTTTCCTTCGCTCCAAATCCTTTCGAGCCTTGCATTACTTTCGATACTGTAATTCCTTCGAGATGTCTTTAGTCCTACGGTGTTTGCATGATTTCCTTCTAAGTTCCTTAGAATTTTTAGAAGTGATCATTCACCCCCTCCCCCTCTGATCATTCTTGAGCTTTCAGAACTAGTGGGGGTGCATCCAACTTGCTTGCTCATGAAGACCTAGAGCTCATTTGAGGAGGTTCATCCTTGGAATATGCAAGCCAAGTTCTATAGTGAAAGGGTCCCCACATAGTTATGCATGAATGATAATCTCTATGGAGTACAAATATGACAATGGAGTACGAGTGTGGATCTTTCAAAAGGAATAGTAGTGTTGCCCCCTTCTCTCTTTTTATTTTTTTTCTCTTTTTTTTCTCTTTTTTGTATTTTTGTGGCCTCTTTGGCTCTTTCTATTTATCTCTCATTTGTCCTCTTTGGGATCTTTTAATTTTGTCCTCTTTGGGATCTTTTCCTCACTTAAGTGCAACACTCTATATTTTACAAGAATATAGAAGATCTTCACACTTTACAAGAAGTACTCAACATAAAGAAAGAATGAAAAATATCATGATGTATGCAAATGTATGCCTCTGCCAGCGTAGCCGGATATGCAATGATACTAGCGCGTCATGTAGTAATAATAAGGGCAAAGCGCAACTATCATGCGGCTCCTCGATCAAGCAGAATCATGTATGACATGAAGATCAAGTCATGAGATGGTGGATGTTTCATGGCAATGTATCTCAGAAAGGCTATGGAAATGCCTTGATAGGTAGGTATGGTGGATGCTTTGAGGAAGATATAAGGAGGTTTTTGATGACAGAGCGTATCGTGCCAAGGGTTTGGATGCACCGGCGAAGTATGCGCCAACTCTCAAGATGAGAAAGAGCAATGCACGGTACCGAAGAGGCTAGCAAAATATGGGAAGGTGGAAGTGCCAACAATCGAATACTCGCATTAGTCCGACGAACTCATGCAATTATTATCAGTAACTCTCTATCTAATCGGGAGGTTCACAAAGAGACGAGTACCCCAAGGATGAGTGTATGGGGGTTTGGTTATCCTTGCGCATCCTCGACCCATGGTACGTGAGGGTACTCTATATATTCCAACCCCTCCAGAGATTAGCGATCCATCTAGTAGCTAGAGTTCTCAACTAATTTTTGTAGTTTTTAAAAATAAGCACAGGTTTCCAAAAATATGACACATATCACTAATAGGCTCAAGCTCTTGGCACCCTAATGTCCAAAAATTACTCTAATCAATACCTCAAAACTATTGCATGTTACTACTACATTTGTAATATCAGCCTTAATAATTTACTCATGCAAGACACACAACTCAGTGCAACAAGACCACTCTCTAAACAAGATAAGCATGAAAACTCAAGAGAGTTCCTAGAACAATCTAAACAAAAGCTCTTAAAAAGATAAGCATGAAAACTAAGAGCTAAGCATGACAGCAGCTATGAAAAGATAAAGAACACACAAAAAGATAAGCATGAAAACCTATGTTGTGTTCTATGGTGGAGTGGATCGTGTTTCTCTCCCAAACAATGAAGGTTAGGATCCAACTTTTTATGAACAACAAGAAAAACTAAAACAAACTAGAAAGTAAAGAGCGAGATGCTCCAAGTTTGGCACATAACATATGAAGTGATAAAAATATAGTATGAAGAAGGACGAACTGATGATTGTTGATGGAGGTCCATTCAATCGGATGGCCAGCACAAGTTGTCCTCTCCTTGGGAAGGTCCATTCGTCGTCAGTCGAGCGCTAAAAAACAATGCATACTACCTCATTGATCTCAGAAAGCCGACCCGATATGTGGATACTTCGGGAAAGAAACGGAGCGTCCTTGGAACGCCGATCTGTTATGTCCGTTTTACAGTTGAATGGTATTGTTTTTATCCCCTCTCTTTGTGGAATTATTATCACTGAGAATAGCCGTGCGTCCATGAAACTGCATTCGGCAGGAGTTATGAAATTACTTGTTTAACAGATTTCGGTCCTGGGGTCAGCAAAAGTAGACCTGAGGACTGGCCGATTGCCCCGAAAAGGGTATACTCGGAGAAAGAGCGAAACGAGCGAAGGGTTTTGTGAAAGCTGGTCCGAACCGAATGCAGACCGCAGGTTGGCTGTAATGTCGGGTGGACGCGGCCGAACAAAACTGTCAATCGGAGAGTTCACACTCAAAATATATCCAGTTCGGAGTTAGCCGTAAGCAGACCCGCCGATTGTGACCAGGCTGGCTGGCCAAACAATCGGCAGGTTGCAATCGGCCCACCCGTAAAGCTTTACCTTCGCGAGAAAAACCGGGAACCTGGAAGTACTTGTCAAAAAATTCTTTCAAGATCTATTCTCCGATCCAACCACTGATCGCATGTCGGCTGTAAGGTAGGCGAGAGTATCGACCAAGAGAGAGAGAATGAAAAATAAAAAAGGCAATCGGTTGAAAAACGCAAAGGCAGAGTGCCATAATCATTTAAGAAAAAGCAAGTTCACAAGCAGGTAGGGCCGATTGGCCGAATGATGTTCATTACATGAAAGTGGTCCTCGACGGGCGCACTTGAAATTTAACTGTTTTTCAAGCAAAGCAGGAAACTAGAACGGCACACCGAGCTTAAGCAGCTGGCGCATCCGGAGCGACCGGCACATCCAGCGCAGGTGGAGCAGTCGGAGTTGAAGCAGTTGGGGCCGTGCTGGTGGCACCCCCCCGGAGCAGAGGAGGCGGTGGTCTTGGCTGGGTCGTGTGAGGGATCGGCGGCGGCGCTCACCGAGTGCCCGTCAGAGGAACCTTCGCTTTCTTCCTCAGCATCATCGTCCACATAGTCCTAAGAATGGGAGTTCTCGCTGCCGATCTGACGAGCAGGTCGGGACTGGGGCGCTTTGTCTTCACTTGTGGTATACAGAAGGTCGCTGAAGGAGGCAACTCCAGTCGACTGACCAGCAGAGTCAACATAAGGAGTAACCTCCAGGAGATCCATGCCATTTGCGAGCTCCTGGGCAATTTGGAAGATTTGGGTCCAGAGCTAGCCAATGGATTCTTCCGAGCCCTCCCGAAGAGCAGTCATCAGTTCCAAGTCAATGCCGTGGTACCAACTCTTGGCGATAGAGAGGGCGACCTGTACTCCAGACCGGAAGGCAGAATCAAGCATGTTATCAACCTGGCGGGACACAACCTTGAGACTCCGAGCAACATCCTCATGTTTATCAAAAGCAATTGCTTTCTGCTTGCCCTTGAATAACTTGTCGTTTAGCTTCTGGATACCAGTCTTGTAAGTGCACAGAGCACCTTTCACATGGGGAATCCTGGAATCCAGAGCAACCACGAAGTCCTCGGCATCCCAACCGGCATCAGCAGCAACCACCACACCCCGCACTCGGCGGGCTGCGGAAATAGCTTCATCAGCGGCAGTAGTGGAGTTGGGCCAAGCATCTGGCAAGAGCAATCGGAGAAAAAGTTCAGTTCGGAGAACAGTAAGGGCAGATCGGAGCACAACAGAACAAAAGTTACCTGCAAGGGCAAGATCCACTCGGTGAAGGCAGGAGAGCGCAAGATCAACGACAACTTGGGCACGCTGGATCTCTGTCTGATGTTGGACGTCCATGCCCTCGGCGCGTTTGACAACAGCATCCCTTTCCTTCGTAAGCTGACCCTCAACCTCAATTCGAGCATCTGAGAGCCTCTGTAGTTCATGTTCATGGGCAGTTCGGGCGGCAGCAAGACCTTTGGCAGCTTGTTGAAGGTTGGCTTGCAGCTCAGTCTCGACGGCAGCTAGGCGCTGACGTTCTTGTTCGGCACGGCCGAGCTGGCCATCCTTCTCACCGATCTGGTTCTCTAGTTCCGCGATTATTTTCTGAGCAGCCTCCAGCTCGGAGGAGTGGGTGGCAGCAGCTACAAGTTTGCAATCAAGTAAGGGGGTAATCACAATCGGGAGAAACAAGAAAGGATGAGCAAAAGTATACCTGTTATCTCTTGAATCTTGGCAGCTTGGGCGTCAGCATTTTTCTTCAAGGCAGCAATAGATCTCTGACCCGCTGAATAAGCGGCCAGAAGTTCTTCAAACACAGCCTGACATCTATCACAAATGGCCTGAAAAATCGGCCGTTCAGATCTAAGCAAAGGCACAAAGCAGTAAAAATAAATTAAGATCCGGACAGATTGCAAGCAATCGGCCCGAATCTCGGGGACTACACCCAGTGGGTGCGCTAGGCGCGCCCCCACTGAAAAGAAAGCTTACAGTAGTAGAGTGTTCGGAGGCAAGGATTTGGCCCAAGGCCCCATCAACAAACCGTCTAATATCGGTGGAAAGACCACCCAACCGCCCCAAGAGATGGGACGGAAGTTGGTCCTCGGATCCAGGAGGCGGAGGAGTGGCCGAGTCGGCAGCAGGTCGGACGGGGGAGATGTCGGAAACACCAAGGTACACCTCGCGGAACCGGTCGGCTAGCACGAGCTGGCGGCTGGACGGCGGTTGGCGCACAAGGGTGCCAGAGGATGGTGCTGTAGAAACACTGGATCTGGCGACGATGTGAGTGACTTGTGGAGCAGCGGATGGAGAAGCAGTTGGTTCGGTGGAGGTAGCAGCAGCACTCTCCGAGCCAGCGGCAGGAGTTGGGTCGACAGAAGTGGCCTGGGCTGGAGAAGCCTCAGGCTGAGGAGCATTAGCGGCAGGACGATCTGGCAGCGGCACATCAACATGTGCGATGCCAGAAGGGTCCAGCAGAATCGAAGAAGTAGTGGTGGTCGTGCCAGGAGTGGCCGACTGCGCGCCAGCAGTCGGAGGAGTATCAGAGGTCGGCAGTGGAGCAATCGGCCGCGCTTGTGTTGCGGCGGCAGCAGCTTTTTTCTTGGCCCGCTCGGCCTTGTGGGTATCGGTAGCACCTCTCTTGCGAGTAGGCGCAAGCACGTTGGAAGTAGCCGAGGTAGCGGGGGTCGCGCGAGGAGGGGCATCAGAGGGGGTAGGGGGAGAAATCGGAGCACCCCCAGGTCCTGCAGGATCAACAGATCGGGCAACCCTGCAATAAAACAACACAAGTGAGAAAAGCAATCAGGAAGAATCAAGAGGAACAAAAAAGGTGAAGAGAAGCATACCCGACAACTCGGGGCAGTTGAGCAGAAAATTTGGCCATAGAAAAGCCAGGGCGAGCAATGTTCAGGGGAGTGGGAGAAAGCACGGGGCCACTAATCTCGGGGGCGGCTCGGCGCGTGCCAGTCTTCCCTTTCTTCTTGGCAACCTTGGAGGGGCCGGTGGCATCATCAGATCGGGGGCGTTTTCCCTTAGGCAGCGTCTGCTCGGCCGGTTCAGATTCTGCGCCGAAGTCACCAAGGGGATCAGAATCGCTGCTCCATTCGTCCATGAAGCGTTTGACGAAGGAATCAGACTCACCCGGCTTTTTGAGGCCGAGCCCGAAAGAAGCAGTCCGAGCCTCAGTCTCGGAATCGGTCTCCTCTTCAAGTTCCACGTCCTGGGCATATTCTTCAGCTCGGTCGGGGTGATAGCCCGTGGAGGACTGTCCGTCCTGCATGATCCTAGAGCCAAGGAACTCCCGAGGAGAAGGGTCCGATCAAAATTAGTATGGAGGGAATGAAAGCTAAGATAAAAGATAGCGGTTAGAGCATACCTCGGGGCAGGGCTGAGATCGGTTGTACGGCGTCACTCCGAACTCGAAAAGCCCAACGACCTTGAGATTGGTAATACTGTTGATACGGCGGAGGAACTTAGCTTCATTTATTCGGAAGGTGGAAATCCGAGTGGGGTCAAGGAGCCGATGCATGTCACAGATCCGGTGGCAGCGGCGTTGCAGCAGGAGCACTCGGCGGCAGAGCCAGGTCGCCACTACATCGGCGGGCTGTAGCCCTTTGTCCATTAGTTTCTGGATGTAGGCCACTTGACGATCCAGGTCGGTGTCCCCGTCCCCTGGTTTCTCAGCCCAGTGATATTTTGCAGTCGGAGGTGGCAGAGAGAATTCGGGCAGATTCAGCTGGTCCTGGTTCTTTGGTGAGGAAACATAAAAGAAACCCATCTACCAGTTCATGATGGACTGAGGTAGTTGGGGATGAGGATAGAGTCCGACCTGGCGGAGGTATATGGTGGCACCACCGCATTCGGCCATCACCTTCACCTCCTCCTTCTTCTTGGTCTTGGGGTTGATAACAAACACACCAGTGCCCACATGGAAGCTGCGGAAGTGAAAGAGCCGGCACCAGAGCCCAATGGTGGGTCGGACTCTGAGGTAACCTTCGCACAGCGCCACAAAGGTGGAGAGAAGCATGATGGCATTCGCTCCGTGGTGGTGCGGTTGCAGGCGATAGAAAGCAAGAAAGTTGTGGAAGAACTGGCTCACCGGAAGCCCGAATCCGCGCTGGAAATGCGCGAGGAAGATGACGCGCTCGCCGGCCTGGGGCGTGGGAAATATCTCATCTCCAGGAACGCGGCAGTCGAGGTCCGCCGGAATCTTGCGAGACCGGCGAAGAAGAGCAATCTGCATCTCATTCACATTGGAGCCCTTCCAAGCCCCCCTCTGGGAGCCAGCTGCGGCATCATCCCCCATGGAGGCGTCCGACTCCGGGGTGGGCGAAGAGGAGCAAGACGGAGACGATGATGAAGGCGGCAGCGGCGGTGGCGGAAATCTGGATCCGAGCCCACCTATTGTGGCGGAGAAAGGCAAGCGGCGGCGGCGGCGGAGTGCGGCGGTGAGGTCCCTGGCGCCGCAGCTCTGGGCGTCGGGAAGCAACGGCAGCAGCACGGAGATGCGCGCGGTGCGGCGGCGGAGGCAATGGAGGAGAGCTCAAGGAAGACGGTGGAGTGAGGGGTGCGGGACGCATCTCTCACCCCACGGGATATTTAAAGGCCCGGCGAGAAGGTAGTGGGATCCGGTGTGCCGATCCGTCAGGCGGTGTGGCCGCGTGTATTCACAGAGCAGCAACAGTTTGGAGCACAGAAGATCTGGCGGATGGGACGGGACGTGCGCGCGTGGGTCGAGGCAGCGGTTATGGCATGTCAAATCGTGGCACGATGTCCCGTATTCTTCGGTGAATTCGAAGCGGCAAGTTCGGTCAACATTCCAGTCATACCAACCGTTGGGCGGATCGATCGAGGAGTTCAAGAGCAATCGGCCAAATTGAAGAGCAATCGGCCAAGTTGAAGAGAAATCGGCCTAGTTAAGCATTCGGCCAGAAGCAAAGATTCAGCATTTTTAGTGAAGGAACCTGTGCAGGCCTCGCCATCTCTGAGTTCGGCAGGACCTCCGCAGCTTCAGGGGCTACTGTCGGGGGTATGACCCCCGGGTAGGGTCACCCAGGGGAAACAATTCATCAAGGCAAAGATCACCGACCTGATGGTCACTGATCTAATCAAGGCCGAGCTAAACAAGAACAAGCAAGAAGTGGGCCGATCTGTTCCAAGTGAGGGCCGATTGCCCTAGAAAGGACACAATCGGCCTCACCAAGGAGCATTCGGCCGAAGTAAGCAGAGCAACATCCGATCAAAGTCCCAGGTCGTACACCTGGTACAAGAGCATTCAATGCGCAATCCCTGAAGATCGGGACTGTTAGAGGCGTGCGGTCTCCTCCAGCGCCGATCACGCGGACATGCCGACAGGCCTAAGTATCTAGCTCCACTGTTCATCACCAAGGTCTACAGGATAGCGGTATGGCGAGCCGCAAGTCTACACCGGGTCATCCGGAGGAGCACGATGTGAGGTCCCTAGCTTATCTGAGACAGACAGCTGGGCCCTCCCTCTTGTGTATTTACCTTTATACCCCTGGCTCGGCCTATAAGAGCCCCGGGTACCCCTCCAGCGTGGGGGACGAGAGAGCAGTTATTACAATCTCACCCACCATAGAGAGAGCAAGGAGAGAATAGAGACCAGAGGCCTTCTTCTTCTTCCTCTCAAACAGCTCAAGGAGCATTCATTGTAGCCAGAGTTATTGCATATAGCTAGCTCGGCAGGAATAGGGGTGTTATCTCTACGGAGAGCCCCGAACCTGGGTACATCGTGGTGTCTCACCGTGTGTTCCCATTCTCGCTTCCGGTACCAGCGACACTAACCTCGGTTTGTCCCCCTCATTAGCCATCCCCATGGCATCTTCCATTACATATCGACGACAGGGATGCACGGGGGAATACCCAAGCTTAGATGCTTGAGTCTCCTTGGATATTTGTTGGGGTTGCATGGGGGCATCCCCAAGCTTGAGCGCTTGACACTCTAGAATCTTCTTTCATCATCTCCCTTCGCATACTTGAAAATTCCCTTCATACGAAACTCATCATAAGCTGATTAGAGTGGTTAGTACCCATGATAAAATAATTTTTCTCCACTGGAAATAAAGATATTCTTGAAGAGCTACTGTTTCTCAAGATTTCCAAAAAGTTTTTGCAAATAAAAATCAAGCTTAAGGTTTGCAAAACGATGAAAACGCAAAACGTGGCAGAATCTGTGAAAAATGGACCAGCAGGTAGTAAATAAGTTTTTCGGGGTACGTCTGCCACTCAAATAAAAAACCTCAGAACATACGCACGAAAGCTAATTGTATAGAGAATGCCTTAAAAAATATTCAGATAAAAAATATGATCTGGTGATTTATGGCTAATTGTTCCGTCAAGGGGACAAAATCTGTTACTGGATAGCATGTCACAACTTTTGAACTTTCTTGCAATCGAAGGCTAAAACTTGGCACAAAGCTTGAAAATAAAGATACAATGATGTTGATACAGTAGTAACAAGCATCAAAACCACTAAAACTGAGTAAAAACATCTTGGGTTGCCTCCCAACAATCGTTTTCTTTTACGCCTTAAGTTGCCTCATAAGATAACTTAATCCTTTCAATTGCCCAGCTGTAATTTGTTCACCCAGCTTAGTTTTTTATCGTCTTTTGGGAGAGAGACATCACTAGTGAACATCATGGGAACCAAGTCCATATTTCCACCATTGTTTACACCTCAAATCTTTACTGCTTTATTTCCTTTTAGTTGCAATCACCACCACTATTTCCACCGTGTGTTTGATCCTTTGTAAACAACAAGACCAGAGAGATTGACAACCTCTCTGACTCGTTGGGAGCAAAGTTATTTGCTTTTGTGTGCAGGTCCAGGTCAAGTGAGTAACTTATATCAGACGGCGCCTTGCTTGTTTGACCACCTACTTGAAGAACTTGGAGTCCTCCTGGATTCGATAAACCTTCCCGTCCTTGTGTAAGGGAAATTCTCCTCCTACTACATCATAACCTTCTATTTGGGGTAACCAACGAGGAGCACTACTTCGGTGCCATCAGAGGGGTGCGGGTGACTTCCACGTGAGGCGTCAGCAAGGGTCCGTGGTGGACCCTTGGAACATCACGGTATAGCAGGATGTCGTGGAATAGCTGTTTGTTTTCGTCCAGCTCCAGGTAAGCCAGTCCCGGGAGGCGGTGATAGCTTCTCGCTCCTCGTTGTTTACCCCAAGTGGAAGGTTGAGATGTAGCTAGCAGTAAAATTCCCTCGGTGAAGATACCAAGGTTTATTTCTCCAGTAGGACTCCAAGTTCTGCACTAGAAATTGTCTAGCTAAGAAGTTGACATGGACCTGCACATAACAAAAAATAACTTTGCTCCCAACGAGTTCAGAGAGGTTGTCAATCTCTCCAGTCTTGTTGCTTACAAAGGATCAAACACAAGTGGTAAATAGTAGTGGTGATTGCATTGAAAAGTAAAATAAAAGCAATAAAGAGGTGAGGTGTAAACAATGGTGAAAATATGGACCAGGGTCCCATGATGTTCACTAGTGATGTCTCTCCCAAAAGACGATAAAACAACTAAGCTGGGTGAACATATTACAGATAGGAAATTGACAGAATTATGAACGCACCGCAATGCTAATTATGCCACAAGAGAGTTAGAGGCTCAAAAGTATGGGCAGTACGCCAAGACAAGTAGATCGTTTATCCATCACCATCTACTCACTAATTATCCACCTTGAGATATGTATCCAGAACATCTCGCTGGTATTAAGTTGCGAGCCCCACCCAAAGTGTTATCCCAAAGCAATAGACAATTGCATTACCAAACTTTGTGTAAGGTAAACAATCCTTGCAACCGCGGTTACAAGCACCGTTGTTTTCTCCCTGATGGAAACAACAAATCCCCTAGCCTCATGTTTCTGTCACTCAAGCTAGACATCGAGGGGCATGATCCCACAATCAAGCATAAACGCTCCCTCTTGGAGTTACTATCTACTACTTGGCCAAAGCAATAAAAAGCAACGGAGAACATGCAAGAATTACTCAAGAAAAAAATATACAAAAGGAGAACCAAAATATTTAACTCATCACAATCTAAACATAATCTCATAATCCATCGAATCCCAGCAAACACAAGATAGCAACAGCAGGAAAATTACATAAGTGCCTTGATCATGTAGGGCAGCTCGCAAGGTCTAAGAATTGAAGCAGAAAATTGGAGAGAAGACATCACATAACTACTTTTCACGGACGCATGGTCCAAGGGGGACTACTCATGGCACATCAGGGAAGCGCTCATGGTGGCGGAGAAGCTCCCGTAGGTGAATCCTTCCTCCGGCAGGGTGCCGGGACGAGGCCTTCTAGTGCTCCCGATCTCGGGATCATGACGACGGTGGAACAGAGGTGAAATTAGCGATCCGGGATCTTTTTTCAGGGTTTTCTCAGCGAGGGGTAAATATAGGTGAAAGGGGGGCACCAGGGGGTGGCCCCTTGATACGTCTCAAACGTATCGAATTTTCCAAGCACTTTTGCTATTATTTTGGCCTCATTCTTGCATGATTTGAATGAAACTAACTGATGTAACGGAGGCCCGATCTTTCGATGAGAGTGGAGGTAGCTATCGATTTGGTGGATTTTGACCTTGATGATCCGGCTATACCGTACCCCAAGATACACCTGGCAATCGCTAAACCAATATCCAATGGTTATTGATCTTGCCGTAGGCACGATCAACCTGAACAACGAGGTTTGAGTTCCTGCAAGCAACCGATGAACCGACAAGTGCAAAGATGAATTGCCATCTCAAACTGTGAATAATGATTAAGCACACGAAGTAGATAATCAAGTTGGGGTTCCACTGTGGATCTGACAAGGCGATAGTCCTACACGTCTCGTAGATGCAAATTGTTGCGATGGCTAGACAATACATTAAAACCCGAGTCTAAACCCTAACTTATGCTAGCTATTTATTAAGACCTAGCTGTGGCGGCCTCGTGTACTAACGGCCGGGACGTGACGAAACCAAACTCCAGAATCAGCTGCAAAATGTGTTGGCTTCGGTTGACAAGATATGGGGACCCAACGTGATGTACTAGTACATCGAAAAGATCTAGGTCACATCACGTTACTATACTCTGAAACATGTAGCAAAAAAAATGATTTGGATCTTGTGGCGTTGGCTTCTTGCATCTTAATTCTTTTAGCTTCATTCTTTAATCCCTTTATTCCTGAATATAATTAAATCAAAACATGAGCGTATTTTAATAATTTTGTGAATTAAATTATGCGTACAAAGAAACGATATACCTGGCTAGATATAACGGATGCAGAAAGTGGTTATATCCATAGGGATCCTGTTCATATCACTAACCCAGACTGACGTTGTTTTCAGCAGAGTTGCCTGTATGGTTTTCTTGTGTGCAGAAAAAAAGATTTTTAGGTGTCCCAGAAAATTCCAGTAAAAATAGAGAAAATCCACTCATCGGGAGGAACCACTGGGCAGAAGAGAGGCCAGAGGGGCCCCACCCCTGGCCCAGGCGGCCAGGCCCCTGGCCGCGCCAGGAGGGTGCCTGGGTGATGCTGATAACTGATGGCTTCTCGCCCCTTGTTGGTTATCCAAAGTGGAAGGTTCAGATGTAGACAGCAGCAAATTTCCCTCGGTGAAGATACCAAGGTTTGTCTCCAGTAGGACTCCAACAACGACAGGAAGGTGACAACAGCGCCAGCAATTAGGCGGTTGACGTGGACCTGCACACACAACATATAACTTTTCTCCCAACGAGTTCAGAGAGGTTGTCAATCCCTCCAGCCTTGTTGTTTACAAAGGATCAAACGCACATGATAATAATGATAGTGATAGCAACGGAAAGGTAAATAAAGTAGAAAATAAATAGTGGGTGTAAACAGTATTGGAAATATGGACCGGGATCCCATGATGTTCACTAGTGATGTCTCTCTCCCAAAAGACGATAAAATAGCCATGCGAGGTAAACACATTACAGCTGGGCAATTGACAGGATTATGTGCGCAAACCAATGCTAACTATGCTATAAAGAAAGGAAGAGTCTCAAAAGCTTGGGCGGTACGCCAAGACAAGTAGACCGAAATCCATCTGCATCTACCTACTAATCATCCACCTTGAGATATCTATCCAGAACATCTCGCTAGTATTAAGTTGCGAATCCCACCCAAAGTGTAAACTCAAAGCAACAGACAACTGCATTAAAGAACTTTGCGTAAAGTAAACAATCCTTGCACCCACAAGTACAAGCACCGTTGTTTTCTACCTTGTGGCAACAACACATCCCCTAGAGTCGTGTTTCTGTCACTAAGGCTAGTCATCAGGGGGCATGAACCCACAATCATGCATAATGCTCCCTCTTGGAGTCACTACCTACTACTTGGACAAAGCAATAAACAGCAACGGAGAACATGCAAGAATTACTCAAGAACATAAATATAAAATAGGAGAATCAAATATATTACTCAAACACAATCTGAACATAGTCTCATAATCCATCAGATCCCAGCAAAATCAACATAGAAACAACAGAAAGATTACATATGTGCCTCGATCATGTAGGGCAGCTCACGAGGTCTAAACCACGAAGAACAAAGAGGGGAGGAGAACATCACATATCTACTAATCATAGACCCATGGTCCAAGGTGGACTACTCACGGTTCATCCGCGAAGAATCCATGGTGGTGGAGAAGCTCCCGGAGGTGGTTCCTCCCTCCGGCAGGATGCCGGGAAGAGGGCTCCTGGTGCTCCCGATCTTGGAAGCGCGGCGGCGGCGGAACAGAGGAGATATCGCGAAAAAGGGTTTTGTCTTCGAGGGTTTCTCATCACGGGGAATAAATAGGTGAAGGGGGGCAGCCAGAGGTGGACCAGGGGCCCCAGGCGCCCCCCTGGCGTGGCCTAGGGGGTGGCCGCGCCAGGTGCCTGCCTGGGCCACCCCTGGCCCCACTTTGGCTCTTCGCGAAGCTTCCTGTAGGCTGATTTTTCTGGCACTTTTAATAATGGGAAAACCTAGAATACAAAAACAACAAAAAACAGGAACTAGCACTGGGGTGCACTGAGTTAATAGGTTAGTCCAAATATGATCAAAAGTCTATGGAAGTGCATCAATATCATAGCAATATCACACAAAAGAAGCATGGACCAAGAAGAAATTATAGATACATTTTGGACGTATCAATAACCCACAACTGCAGGGGATCGAGATAGTCTTCGCGGGTAAGAATAACCCAATTTATAGATTCGACTCAAGGGGAGCCAAAGAATACCCACAAGCTTTGATAGTGGAGATGTCAATTCAACCGCACCTGAGATACACTTACTTGCAACAAGATATTAATAGTAACTGCGATATGGAAGTGATGGTGGCAACGTAAATAGTGGCGGTAAAACAGCGAAAGTAAAACAGCAAAAGCAAACAACTAGTAACCAGCAGAATTAAAAACACTGTAGGCTAGGGAGATGGATGGATGGGTGCTGCATGGATGAGATACATCATGTATTTAACTTGGGGCAAGGCACACAGAAAAGCAATGATCATCTAGGCATATATCTAACATTAGGCATGTACCCCACAGGTAGTTGTACGTGCTTGCAATAAGAACTTGCACAACATCTTTTTTCCTACCATCCCGCTACGAACGGGGCAAAAGGAAGTTATGGAGATTAAGGTGCTCCTGTCAAAGAGAACCGGAACAAAGCATTAACAATCAATGGATACAAGGAATCCTCAAACTATAGTCCATCCCCTTTGGTGTCCCAAGATGTCACCTTTGAGATCGCCGGTTCTGGACTATAACAGGTGCATACAACTCGTAGATAGGATCAAGAACACAAATATATTCATGCAAACACATAGGGTTCAGATCTGAAAACATGCACTCGGGCCCAAAGTGACAAGCATTAAGAGCAACAAGTTGAAGCAAAGATGATAAACACCAATCTAGATGATAGGCAACATGCCCCCAACAATCTGATAAACTCTTACATGATCAAGCTCATCCAATCCCTACCATCCCCTTTGCCTACAACAGAGAATTACTCACACATGGAAGGATAAGTCATGGAGGGAGGATGGAGTGGTGATGATGATGACGATGGCGATGATCTCCCCTCACCGGAGGCCAAAACAACCTCCAGATTAGCCCTCCCGGAGAAGAACAGAGGGTGGCAGCGGCTCCGCGACGAGAATTGGGAAAACGACTTCTGTTCTGGGGTTTTCTCACCACGGGAATAAATAGGGGGCAAAGTAGGGCACCAGAGGGGGGAGGACCCTCCCAGGAGGCCTCCTGGCGTGGCCAGGGTTGGGGCCGCGCCATCAGGGCGCCTGGGGCTCCCCTGGCTCACCTCTGGCCCCACTTCTGGTATATTGGTCCTTCGGGTGCGTGGATTTTCTGTGATTTTTCTTGGAATTTTCTGAGACTCCTAAAAATCCATTTTCCTGCACACAATAAAACCATACAGATAGCTCTGCTGAAAACATTGTTAGTCCTGGTTAATTTCGTCCAAATCATGCAAGAATGAGGGCAAAACAATAGCGAAAGTGTTTGGAAAAGTAGATACGTTTGAGATGTATCAATTCCCCCAAGCTTAGCATATTGCTTGTCCTCAAGTAATTCAGTAAAATGAACTAAACGCGACAAAGAAAACTTCGACAAACTCTTTTGCTTCATTAGATGTATATAAGCATGTACTATGAAAAGAGTCTAGAAGGTATTGAAACAATGTTATAAGGACAATGCACGAAGCAATCCTTCTTTCATGTGAACGATCACAAACAACTAAAAGTAAACAATATGCTACTGAAAATCAAGACAAGATTACAATGCACATAGCTTGAACATATTAGAGTGGTATCTCGCTAGCCTCCATGAGTGAAGCAAAACATAAATGCAGAAACTCCTCCGGAGTTTTAAAGGAGACTAGAACTAAGAACTTCAAAATAAGTAATACCACAATCATGCGGAAGACAATGTAGTACTTTGGGACAATGCACATTACACTCAGAATGACAATTATGCTCTCATAGTTGGTGCTTTGAAGAAAGAATGTGGAGAATCTTGAACCGTGGATTTTGATGGTAAGGTTGAAAACCCGTGGCTGGAAGCAAAGACTAAACATGTACCAGAGCTCTTGGTTTTGAAAACAGAGATAAAATGTTTTTGGGAGGTGCATGATTCGTCAACGAATGCTAGTAGACAACCCAATCACTTCTTATGCTAGACATGTTTCAAGGAATGGCTCCCAAGATGGGGACGATCACATCCCCTTAATCTCCTTTGTTTATCACTACCAAAGTTTTCTGATTTCTCATAAACAAAGCGTGAAGGAGGGTTTGTTGGTTGTGATTATCTTTTTGTGAGCTGGGCGCACTCATGCCAGTCCCTCCTCGTATTAGGGGTTTGCAGATTAGACATGCAATCCCGGGATAAAACATGTCTAACATAAGAAGATCATGAATTACCTACTACTTCCTCATGAGCTAAAGCAGAGGCACAACACATGAGTGTATTTGAATAATTTCGAGATGGTACAAGAAAGTCTTCGTTAGGATGGCCGGTAAATACCACATAGGAAGGTATGGTGGACTCATATAGAATAACTGGTTTCAAGGATTTTGGATGCACAAGCAGAATTCCGCTTAGTGCGAGCGAAGGCTAGTAAAAGACTGGGAAGCGACCAACTAGAGAGCAATAACAGTCATAATCATGCAGAGCGACAAATCAACATTGAATTGGGCATGAAAGTGATATAACTATTCTGAAATTCAAAGATCATCAAGGCATAGTAGAATTTTTAGTCTTAAACATGTGTAAGCATGTGCCAAGTCAATCCAAGAATTCCCCAAAGGGAAATACCACTTCAGTATGCCAAACCATGAACAATGCAATGCATGTAAATCATTTCAACAACACATTATGTACCCTAGCTATTTGAGATTAGCCACAAAGAAAGCATGAACCACTGGGAAAGCATTGTAAACATAGAACTATGTCGCTACAAGCTGGTCTCTAAATCATAAGTACAAGCATATGTACAAAAGTAGAAACAAAAAGAGTTCATACCGGTTTTCCTTGTTGCATCCCTTTCGTCGATCTTCGTCATTACTGCCTTGTCACTTGCACAATCGAACGTAGGAAAATATAATCAAGTTCAAATGCCATCACGGACTCGAGCTGAACTCTGCAACAAAGCAAACTAAAGACAGAAAATAAATCTTTTTGGATTTTTCAAAGGTTAGACGAAAGAAAAAAAAGAAAGAGAAAATCTTTTTGTTGTTTTTGCAAAGGAAGAATCAAAGAAGAACAGGCAAAAACTTTGAAAAGATCAAAACGAACAATCATAAAATGGATAATACAATGGAAAAAGGGAGAAGCACACGTACTCCCCCAAGCTTAGGCTTTTGGCCTAAGTTGGTATCTGATACTATGGTCCCCAGGAACCTCCAGCTCCAGGGTAGTACTGGTGTGTCCATGGGTCGTACGGGGCTTCAGGTGCATAGACCGAAGTCCTGGGATCCTCCCACGAAGAAGGCTCCGCGCTCCAAGCGGAAGAAGACCCTTCACCCCACTGGGTAACGGGCTCCTCCTCCTCATCATGCACAACCCCCTCCATGGAGTTATGGAACTGCTGCTGGGCCACGAACTCATCGAACTGGATGACATTGAAGGACTATCCGTTCCTGCGTGTAGAATCAAACCAAAAAGGAGCAGGTAGACGGATCTCCCGAATATCGATTAGTCCAAACATCAGAATATAAATAAGGTTACCAAACTCGGAAGTCCTGGTAACAAACTCATGCCTCTTCATAGCAGCAAGGTCAAAGCTTATAAAAGGAAAAGGCTCATCATCAGGATGTGGGGCGCGCTCAAGAGACTCAGGAATAAGTGTGGCGTAAACGCCACCAAAGAGATCTCCCATGATAGCAATATCCGGCGCAGAACTGTTGCTCGTGTTGTCACGAGATAATACCCCTCTAGCAATATAATATGCGAAATACCTGAGCTGGGGAAACAAGATGCTGGAAATTTTTGAACGTCGGATATCCCTTGTATCCTGGCTGCAAAGAGAGTTGAAGAGCGTTCTCATCTCGGTGGGCTGAGTGTTCATCTTTGCCGTCCGTCCAACGTCCGGCACACCTATTATTTCACAAAATCTTTCCAAAGACATGGTCAAAATATCATTGTAAATTTTAAACTCAATAAAACCAGCATCATGGTTATATCTAAAACTGTTAATAAAATAGGAGGTGAGTTTACGGTATTGAGTAACAAGGCATGTTGCAAGCCGTGTCAAACCTGCATTAGCACAAAGGTTATCAAACTCCTCCTTAATACCTGCCTCTTGAAGAAAATCGTTGCATGGAAACATCATTGCCCGTGCTGGACTTGTATCTTCCAGCAACTCCAGGGGCACAACATCTTCATTGTAGCTCACCCTAGAAGCTGAGGATGAAGCTGCAGCTCTAGTTACTCTATCAGTATGCTCGGGCTTCTTCTTCCCAAGCCATCCTTTTTCTTTTCCTAAGAAACTCATTTCTAAATTTTTTGACAATTCACAAAAACAAGGATTTAAGAAAAATGAGTTGGGGAAAACTACTCTACTCACTTCTCTAAGTCATAAACTTGCATCAAAACTCAGAAAATAAATTTCTACACATGCTTGCAAGCTCATGTGAACATCACCAAGAGCTACTAAATACTCACTAATGAAGCCACCAATCAAATATCTAATTGGAGGGGTGGAGGAGTCACATACCAGAGTGTATTTGCTCAAAATCTCAGCTCGAATGATAGGCTGTAGAGAGAGATCGAAAATCGCCTCCAAGAATAGCAAGAACGCTAGGGGAAGTGCAGAACTCGTGTTTTTGGAGAGAAAGAGAGAGGAAAAAGACTCAGGCGCCCTATGGGCGCAGCCAGGGGGCAGGCCGCTCCAGCTGGCCGCCTGGGCCACTGGTGGCCCCCCTGGTCAGCCCCAGGTGCCTCTGGGTCACTCCCGGCATGGAATTTTTCTGACAACTTCACCGTTAAAAAACTTTCGAGGTTCAAAAGCTGCAAAACTTTCTGAAAACTTGAAATAGTGGTTAGCTACGTGAAGCTTCAAAAATATAAAACTTTGGACCAGCAAGAAAGATAAAGCTAAAAGAAATGCAAACATAACAACCTCTACTTTTTACTTATATAAAACTCATTTAATAGCAAGGTTGATCAAGTCCTGCTACTAAACAAGCAATACATAGAGCAAAAAGTTTCACTTACTATGAAGCATTCATGGTACCTTCACTTTAATGGATATTGTCCCCACCATAATGGTTTTATATTTGTGGTGCACATGTAGAGGACAATCCCAATCACCAATCTTCACAGTCTCGATATTCTCTATAGAGTTGAGGCCATGCCTTTTTTCAGTCTTCTTCAGAAAATACACCGTGTGTTCTTTATCATTCACATTAAAAGTAACCTTTCCTCTATTGCAATCAATGATAGCACCTATGGTGTTAAAAAAGGTCTACCAAGAATAATAGACATGCTCCCATCCTCTGGCATGTCAAGCACAACAAAACAGCAAGGATCAAATAATTAGCAACTTCAACGGGAACATCCTCACAAATACCAATGGGAACGGTTGTTGACTTGTCAACCATCTGAAGAGAGATATCTGTAAGGATTAGTTTCTCTAAAAAAAGCCTCTTGTAAAGAGAGAAAGGAATAACACTCACTCCTGCTCCAAGATCACATAAAGCAGTCTTGACATAATTATTCTTTATGGAGCAAGGAATGGTGGGTATACCTGGATCACCAAGCTTCTCAGGAATCTTTCCACTAAAAGAGTAGTTAGCAAGCATAGTAGATATTGCTTCATTAGGAACTTTTCTTTTATTAGTAACAATATCTTTCATGTATCTCGAATAGGGAGGTAACTTAATAGCATCAGTCAAAGGGATTTGAAGAAAAAGAGGTTTCATCCACTCACAAAACTTATTGTAATGCTCTTCTTATTTAGTTTTGAGAGACTTACCTGGAAAGGGCATGGGTTTCTGTACCCATGGTTCTCTTTCCTTCCCATGTCTTCTTGCGATGAAGTCTTCTCTAGTGTATTTCTTGCGTTTGTCGGGTGCTTCTTCTTCTCGAACTTCGAGTGGATCATTCTTTTCACCATCCTTTTCAGGCTCAGCACCGTCTTCAGTCTCAAAATCGGAGGTAGATATACTATTTGGATCAATAACAAGCTCTTCACTTGCAATTGGATCATTGGAATTGTCAGCTTCTTTGTGCTTCTTCTTCTTCTTCTTCTTCTTTGGAGAACTAACAATTTCTTCTTCCTGCATTTGAGAATCTTTCTCGATTCTCTTCGGATGCCCCTCTGGATAGAGAGGATCTTGAGTGCTAGTTCCACCTCGGGTTTTAATCCCGAAGGCCTGTATATCCTGTTTGGCATTGTTAGCAAGCAATTCTTTTTGCACATTAGAAATTTGTTCAAGCTGAGTTTGAACCATATGAAAATGCTTCACAAGACATTTTACATCATTAACTGTTCTACCTAGAACATCAAGCAAACTTTTGATAACAAGGAAATTATCATGCAACTGGCTTTGTATCCTCTCATTAAAGTGACTTTGCTTCATAATAAAATTATCAAGCTCATCTAAACATTGATCAGGAGGCTTACCATGAGGGATGTCACTTGCATTAAAATATAAAAGAGAGTGTACCTCTACCATAGGAGGGTGAGTGGTAGGCTCACACAACTTCTCAAGAGGGGGTATATTCTTCACATCTTCAGTTTTAATACCTTTCTCCTTAATAGACTTCTTTGCTTCTTGCATATCTTCGGGGCTTAGGACGAGCATGCCCCTCTTTTTTGGTGGTGGAGGTGGTTCAAGGACGGACCAATCTTCGTGGTTCTTGGCAATCTTTCCCATTAATTCTTCTGCATCGTCCGGTGTTCTTTTCTTGAAAACACAACCAACACAACTGTCCAAATAGGATCTGGATTCATCAGTTAGACCAGCATAGAATATATCAATTAATTCATTCTTAGGGACTCCATGTCCCGGTCTAGCCTGGATCAGACTGCAATACCTCCCCCGAGCTTTAGGGAGGTGCTCATCCTGCAACTGTTTAAAGTTATAAATTCTTTGTAAAGCAGCATGTTCATATGAGCAGGAAAGTACTTATCAACAAAAGAGTGAGCTAAGTCTTGAGGACTCTTAATGGAACCATATGGTAGTGCATCATACCATGCTTTAGCACCTTCCTTCAAAGAGAAAGGAAGAAGCTTAGTTACATAAAGTTTCGTATCTTTTCATTCGTAGTAAAGAGGCCACCCAACTCAGTGAGTTTGGTCAGGTGTGCAATAGCATCATCATTTTCTCTGCCATAAAAGGGGTCAGCTTGAATCATAGATATAAGTGAAAGATCAACAGAGAAATTATAATCAAGATCATTGATGCATATAGGCGATGTAGCAAATTCAGGATCAGGAACGGTCTTGTTCTTCAGGGAGTGTATTTCGAGAAGCTTCTTAATAGCACCGAGGTCAGAGTCAACAAACTCTGTTAGCTCTTGATACGTCCAAAACGTATCTATAATTTCTGCTTGCTCCCTGCCTCTTTTGTGTGATATTTCTATGATATTGATGAACTTCCATACACTTTTGATCATATTTGGACTAACCTATTAACTCAGTGCACCCCAGTGCCAGTTCCTGTTTTCTGCTGTTTTTCTATTTCAGGTTTCCCCCTTATTTAAAGTGCGAGAAAAATTCCGGGAAAAATATAGGAAAAATCAGCGTACCGGAACCTTCCAGAAGAGCCAAAGTGGGGGCCGAGGGGGGTCAGGGGGGAGCCTGGAGCCCCTGGCCCACCTCTGGCTGCCCCTTTCGCGTATTTATTCCCCATGACTAGAAACCCTCGGGGACGGAACCCTTTTTCGCGATCTCTCCTCTGTTCCGCCGCCGCTGCGCTTCCAAGATCGGGAGCACCAGAAGACCTCTTCCCGGCACCCTGTCGGAGGGACGAGTCACCTCCGGGAGATTCTCCGCCACCATGGATGCTTCCCGGATGAACCGTGAGTAGTCCACCTTGGACCATGGGTCTATGATCAGTAGCTATGTGATGTTCTCCTCCCCTCTTTGTCCTTCATGGATTAGACCTCGTGAGCTGCCCTACATGATCGAGGAACTTATGTAATCTTTCTGCTGTTGCTACGCTGAGTTTGCTGGGATCCGATGGATTATGAGATTATGTTCAGATTGTGATTGAGTTATATATTTGATTCTCTTCTTTTATATTTATGTTCTTGAGTAATTCTTGCATGTTCTCCGTTGCTGTTCATTGCTTTGGCAAAGTAGTAGGTACTGACTCCAAGAGGGAGCGTTATGCATGATTGTGGGTTCATGCCCCCCGATGACTAGCTTGAGTGACAGAAACATGAGTCTAGGGGATGTGCTGTTGCCACAAGGAGGAAAACAACGGTGCTTGTACTTGCGGGTGCAAGGATTGTTTACTTTACGCAAAGTTCTTTAATGCAGTTGTCTGTTGCTTTGAGTTTACACTTTGGGTGGGATTCGCAACTTAATACCAGCGATATGTTCTGGATAGTATCTCAAGGTGAATGATTAGTAGGTAGATGCAGATGGATTCCGGTCTATTTGTCTTGGCGTACCGCCCATGCTTTTGAGCCTCTTCCTTTCTTATAGCATAATTAGCATTGGTTTGCGCACATAATCCTGTCAATTGCCCAGCTGTAATTTGTTTACCTCGCATGGCTATTTTATCGTCTTTTGGGAGAGAGACATCACTAGTGAACATCATAGTACCCCGGTCCATATTTCCAATACCGTTTACACCTTCAATTTACTTTCAGTATTTACTTTTCCGTAGCTATCACTATCATTATTATCCTGTGCGTGTTATCCTTTGTAAACAACAAGGCTGGAGGATTTGAAAACTCCTTTGTACTCATTGGGAGAAAAGCTATCTGTTGTGTGTGCAGGTCGAGGTGAAGTTAGCAACCTAGGTTGTAAAACGGCGCCATTCTTCACCTCACCACCTACTTGTCGATCTTGGAGTCCTACGAGAGACAATCTAAAACCTTAGCATCTTCGCTAAGGGAAATTTGCCGCTACGCTACATCTCACCTTCCACTTGGGGTAACCAACGAGGGGCGAGTATTATCTCGTGTATCAAGCAAATTTCTGGCGCCGTTGCCGGGGACTCCACTCTTCAAGATAGGGGAGTTGCACACTATCTTTTATCTTTGCTTTTTAGTCTTGTTAGTTTACCTTTCAGTTTTTTCTTTAGTGTCTTTTATCAAAAAAAAATTGTTATCTTGCTTGCTGCTGCTATGGGTTCCTTTGAGAACACCAAGTTGTGTGACTTCACTAGTCACAACAACAGTGACTTTATCTGCACTCCTATTGCTACACCTTCTACTTCAGCACCTTCTTATGAGATTAAACCTACTTTGCTGAACCTTGTTATGAAAGATCAATTCTCTGGTGCTAGAGAATTTGCTGCTTTGCACTTAAATAATTTTATTGAGCTTTGTGATATGCAAAAGTACAAAGAAGTAGATGGTGATATTGTTAAGCTTAAGCTTTTTCCTTTCTCCTTGAGAGATGAAGCTAAAATCTGGTTTCAATCCTTGCCTAAGAATAGCATAGATTCTTGGGATAAGTACAAGGATGCTTTTATTGGGAAGTACTATCCCCCTGCTAAGATTATCCAATTGAGGAGATTTATTATGAATTTTAAGCAATTGGATAATGAACACGTTGCCCAAGCTTGGGAACGCATGAAATCTCTTGTTAAGAATTTCCCTACGCATGGTTTGACTACATGGATGGTTATCCAAACTTTTTATGAAGGCTTGAGCTTTACCTCGCGGAACTTTCTAGATTCGGCCGCGGGAGGAACCTTTATGTCAACTACACTTGGTGCTGCCACAAAACTTCTCGATGAGATGATGACCAACTATTCCAAATGGCACACCGAAAGAGCTCCAACAGGTAGGAAGGTAAACTCTGTCGAGGAGATCTCCTCCCTAAATGAAAAAGTTGACTTGATTATGTCTCTACTTACCAAGCAATCTCCTATTGATCCTCAAAATGTACCTTTAAATTCTTTGATTGCTCAAGGTCAAGTAGATGTGAACTTTATCTCTAGAAACAACTTCAACAACAATGCTTATAGGAGTAACTTTGGTAGCAATCCTAGACGTTCCCCTCCAACAACTATGGGAACAACAACACTTATCCTAGCACCAAAAACTCCACTTCTGAATTAGAGAGTATGCTTAAAGACTTTATCACTACCCAAAAAGCCTTCAACAAGAGTGTAGAGGAAAAACTAGAAAAATTAGATAACCTCTCGTCGAAGGTAGACAATTTACCCCACGAAGTAGAATTGCTTAAAATTAGAACTTCTCCCCTTGAGGAGAGGAAGGGCACTCCTATGAATGCTATCCAATTGCAAATTAATGAAAACATTAGGAATGATGGCTAAACTTAAAGAGAGATGGGCTAGAGAAAAGGAGGAATAAGATAGGATTAAGAGCCCTCCTACACACCATACTGTTGCTACTATCCAAGTGGTTGAGGATATCCAAACTATTAGCACCCAATGCACCCCTAGTCCCATAGGACCTATTAATGGTGATGCTATGACCTCAACCGTAGAAGAAGAAATTCCTATGACTATAGAAGCTACCAAACAAGTGAGCCTAAAGGACACCACTACCACTTTACTTGATAGTAGTAACCTTGTTTTTGACAATTGCACCCTTTCTGAAGTTATTCGTTTCCTTCATAAAATGTCTAGAGACACCCACACTAGCACACTTAATCTTGCCTTCACGGAGCATATCACTAATGCTCTCATCAAAGCTAGGGAGGAGAAGCTTAGGGTAGAAGCCTCCATACCTAGGAAGCTAGAAGATGGTTGGGATCCTATGATTAAAATTAAGTTGAATAATTTCTCTTGCTATGCTTTATGTGATGTTGGAGCTAGTACCTCTGCTATGCCCAAAAGAATGTATGATATATTTGAGTTGAAACCTTTTGATGCTTGTTCTTTTGGTGTTCGTCTCGTCGATTCTTCCGTAAAGAAACCTGTGGGGAAGATAGATGATGTTCTTATCATTGTCAATGACAATTATGTTCCCGTTGATTTTACTATTATGGACATTGAATGTGAACCTTCTTGTCCAATTATTTTGGGACGTCCTTTTCTTCGCACCGTGGGTGCTGTTATTGATATGAAAGAAGGGATTATAAAATTACAATTCCCTCTCAAGAAAGGGATGGAACACTTCCCTAGGAAAAAGATTAAGTTGCCTTTTGAGTCCGTCACACGGGCTAGTTATTTTCTTGAAAAGACTTGATCTATTTGCATTAAGCCTAGCTAATGGCTTTAAAGAAGCGCTTTCGGGAGGCAGCCCCAAACGAATTTAGGATTTCCTTTTTGTTTTCCTTCTGTTTTAGTGGTCCTGATGATTGTTACTACTGTAGCAACATCATTGTATCTTTACTTTTCAAGCTTTGTGCCTTTTATAGCCTCATACGACAAGGGAAGTGAAAGTTGTGACATGCTGTCCAGAAAACAGATTCTGTCCTCGTGACTAAAAAAATCAGAGAAAAATCCCAGTTCATCGTTTTGAGCTGAATTTTTTACACATCATGATCTATACAATTATGAAACTTTCATATGTTCTGAGTTTTTTTATTTGAGTTGCAGAAGTATCCCTAAAAAATTCTTTACTATCTGCTGGTCTGTTTTTCACAGATTCTGTCCTGTTTTGCCTTTTCTTTGTTTTGCAAATCTTAAGCTTGCTTTTTCTTTGCAATTTTTTTGGCAATCTTGAGAAACAGTAGCTCTTCAAGATTATATTTATTTCCAGTAGAGAAAATATATATTTTATTATGGGTACTAACCTCGCTAATCAGATTATGATAAGTTATGTATGAAGGGAGTTTTCAAGTGTGCGAGGGAAGATGATGAAAGAAGATTCAGGAGTGTCAAGCGCTCAAGGGATGCCCCCGTGCATCCCCTTCTCCATCAAAAATTATCAGTTCGTCTCTCGTTTCACTATATTTTTATCACTTCATGCGTTATGTGCTATTCTTGGAGCGTCTCGCTCTTAGGTTTTGTTTTTAGTTTTCTTTAGCTTTGCTTGATGTTCATAACAAGTTAGAACCCAGCTTTCTTTGTGTGGGAGAGAAACACGCTCCACTTCCAAAATCTAGAACACAACATAGGATTTTTCATGCTTATCTTTGTTGTGTGTGTTCTTTATCTTTTCATAGCTGTTGTCATGTTTAGCTCTTAGTTTTCATGTTTATCTTTTCAAAGAGCGTTTATTTAGTTTTTGTTGGAACTCTCTTGAGTTTTCATGTTTATCTTGTTTAGAGAGTTTGCCTGTTGCACTAAGTTTTGTGTCTTGACTTGAAGTAGGTAATTGAGGTTGCTATTCTTTTTGTAGTAGTAACTTGCAATAGTTTTGAGGTATTGTTTTGAGTAATGTCTGGACTTTTGGGGTCAAGAGCTTTAGCCTATTAGTGATAGATGTCGTATTTTGGGAAATCCATGTTTATTTCCAAAAACCTACAAATTAGTTGAGAACTCTAGCTACTAGATGGATCACCACTCTTCTGAGGGATCGAATATTAGAGTACACTCACGTACCATGGGTCGAGGATGCGCAAGGATAACCAAACCCCCATACACTCCTCCTCGGGGTACTTGTCTCTTTGTGAAACCTCCTTATTAGATTGAGAGTTACCGATAATAAGTGCATGAGTTCTTCGGACTAATGTGAGTATTCGAAAATTGACACTTCCACCTTCCCATATTTTTCTAGCCTCTCCTGTGCCGTGCATTGCTTTCTTCTCACTCCGAGAGTTGGCGTCCACCTTCGCCGGTACATCCAAACCCTTGGCACGATACGCTCTGTCATCATAAACCTCCTTATATCCTTCCTCAAAACAGCCACCATACCTACCTACCAAGGCATTTCCATAGCCTTTTCGAGATACATTGCCATGCAACATCCATCTTCTCATGACTTGATCTTCATGTCATACATGCTACTTGCTTGATCGATGAGCCGCATGCTAGTTGGGCTTTGCCCTAATAATTTCTACATGACGCGCTAGTATCATTGCATATCCTGCCACACTGGCAGAGGCATACATTTGCATACATCATGATAGTTACATTTTCTTTATGATTTGAGTACTTTGTAAAGTGTGAAAGATCTTCTATACTTCTTGTAATTTATAGAGTGTTTCCCCTAAAGTGAGGAAAAGATCCCAAAGAGGACAAATTAAAAGATCCCAAAGAGGACAAATTAAAAGATCCCAAAGAGGACAAATGAGAGAAATAGAAAGAGCCATTGAGGCCAGCAAAAAAATAGAAAAAAATAGAAAAAAGAGAAAAATAAAATAAAAAAAGAGAAGGGGCACACTACTATTCCTTTTGAGAGATCCACACTCGTACTCCATCTTATATCTTGTACTCCATAGAGATTATCATTCATGCATATAGCTATGTGGGGACCTTCACACTATAGAACTTGGCTTGTATATTCCAATGATGAGCCTCCTCAAATGAGCTCTAGTTCTTCTTGAGCAAGCAAGTTGGATGCACCCCCACTAGTTCCTTTGGAGAGCTTTTAGCTCATATGTGCATCCATTGCATGGCAATCCCTACTCCTCACATCATATCTATCATTTGGCTTTCTCTCTCCTATGATTGTCCTCATTGATGTGAGCCTTTCACACCTTTTTGTCTTCCTCCTCCACCATATTCTCTCTTTGCCATCCTAAGTGTCAACTTTCTTGCTTACGCTCATCCATTGCATGAGTGCTCCAAATGTCGAAAAGGAGTGGATCATTTTGACTTGTACCTGGCTAGTGGTCTGCGTATGAGTCAAGATAAGATTCCAAAGAAGACCAAGTGTGAAACTTTAGTAGTTTGAGTTCTCAACATAAAAATACTTTTTCTCGTATATCCCTATCCCCTTTCTTGCACGCAAACACCATTTGGAGACATTCGAGTCACGGACAGCGAGAGCTCTTGCACCTTTATGTTCTTATGTTGCTTATTTCAATGCCAAATATAGACTCTTGCCTGTTATGACTTGAATTGAATTACATGCCTTGATTGCTTTACTTTCAAATTTCTTATATGGTTGTTAGCATGTCACCACAGAAATTATGCTTGTTATCATTTACCTACTCGAGGACGAGCAGGAATTAAGCTTGGGGATATTGATACGTCCAAAACGTATCTATAATTTCTGCTTGCTCCATGCCTCTTTTGTGTGATATTGCTATGATATTGATGAACTTCCATACAATTTTGATCATATTTGGACTAACCTATTAACTCAGTGCACCCCAGTGCCAGTTCCTATTTTCTGATGTTTTCTATTTCAGGTTTCCCCCTTATTTAAAGTGCCAGAAAAATTCCGGGAAAATATAGGAAAAATCAGCGTACCGGAACCTTCCAAAAGAGCCAAAGTGGGGGACGAGGGGGGCCAGGGGGCCCCAGGAGGCCAGAGGGCGCGGCCCCACCCCTGGCCGGGCCAGGGGGCGCCTGGAGCCCCTGGACCACCTCTGGCTGCCCCCTTTCGCCTATTTATTCCCCATGACGAGAAACCCTCGAGGACGGAACCCTTTTTTGCAATCTCTCCTCTGTTCCGCTGCCGCTGCGCTCCCAAGATCGGGAGCACCAGAAGACCTCTTCCCGGCACCCTGCCGGAGGGAGGAATCACCTCCGGGAGCTTCTCCGCCACCATGGATGCTCCCCGGATGAACCGTGAGTAGTCCACCTTGGACCATGGGTCTATGATCAGTAGCTATGTGATGTTCTCCTCCCCTCTTTGTTCTTCATGGATTAGACCTCGTGAGCTGCCCTACGTGATCGAGGCACTTATTTAATCTTTCTGCTGTTGCTATGCTGAGTTTGCTGGGATCCGATGGATTATGAGATTATGTTCAGATTGTGATTGAGTTACATATTTTATTCTCTTCTTATATATTTATGTTCTTGAGTAATTCTTGAATGTTCTTCGTTGTTGTTTATTGCTTTGGCCAAGTAGTAGGTAGTGACTCCAAGAGGGAGCGTTATGCATGATTGTGGGTTCATGCCCCCCGATGACTAGCTTGAGTAACAGAAACATGAGTCTAGGGCATGTGCTGTTTCCACAAGGGGGAAAACAACGGTGCTTGTACTTGCGGGTGCAAGGATTGTTTACTTTACGCAAAGTTCTTTAATGAAGTTGTCTGTTGCTTTGAGTTTACACTTTGAGTGGGATTCGAAACTTAATACCAATGAGATGTTCTGGATAGATATCTCAAGGTGGATGATTAGTAGGTAGATGCAGATGGATTTCGGTCTACTTGTCTTGGCGTACCTCCCATGCTTTTGAGCATCTTCCTTTCTTTATAGCATAATTAGCATTGGTTTGCGCACATAATCCTGTCAATTGCCCAGCTGTAATTTGTTTACCTCGCATGGCTATTTTATCGTCTTTTGGGAGAGAGACATCACTAGTGAACATCATAGGACCCCGGTACATATTTCCAATACTGTTTACACCTTCAATTTACTTTCAGTATTTACTTTTCCGTAGCTATCACTATCATTATTATCCCGTGCGTTTTATCCTTTGTAAACAACAAGGCCGGAGGAATTGACAACTCCTCTGTACTTGTTGGGAGCAAAGCTATCTGTTGTGTGTGCAGGTCCAGGTGAAGTTAGCAACCTAGGTTGTAAAATGGTACCATTGTTCACTTCACCACCTACTTGTCAATCTTGGAGTCCTATGGGAGACAATCTAAAACCTTAGCATCTTTGCTAAGGAAATTTGCCGCTACGCTACATCTCACCTTCCACTTGGGGTAACCAACGAGGGGCGAGTATTATCTTGTGTATCAGCTCCCTGCATAAATCATCATCAAGCATAATATAATCATCCTCAAGGAGTCTCTCCTTGAGTTTACTCAAATCGGGATAATCGTAAGTTCCACCAATAGGGTAGCGAGTAACAGGAATTTCAATTCTAGATGTTTTTGCAGCAGCAGCAATCTGTTTCTCAAGAGCGTAACCAAGTGAACCAATATCATCAAGAGTAGTAGAAGCATCATCAAAAATATCGGACATAGTAACGGATTCAGTAGAAGCATCATGTGGTGGAGGTGAAGCAAACTTACTCATAACTGAAGGTGAACCAAGTTTGCACTAGTGTTCAGAACAGTACCTTTTCTTGTACGGGATGGTAAGATCGGAACCTTGGGATCTTCTTTCTTACCCATAGCGGATAAACTGCAGCAGGTAAAATAATTCAGGTAGACTTGTGAATAAAGCTATGCTCCCCGGCAACGGCGCCAGAAAATAGCCTTGATAACCCACAACTGCAGGGGATCGAGATAGTCTTCGCGGGTAAGAATAACCCAATTTATAGATTCGACTCAAGGGGAGCCAAAGAATATCCACAAGCTTTGACAGTGGAGTTGTCAATTCAACCGCACCTGAGATGCACTTACTTGAAACAAGATATTAATAGTATCAGCCATATGGAAGTGATGGTGGCAACGGAAATAGTGGCGGTAAAACAGCGAAAGTAAAACAGCAAAAGAAAACAACTAGTAACCAGCAGAATTAAAAACACTGTAGGCTAGGGAGATGGATGGATGGGTGCTGCATAGATGAGATACATCATGTATTTAACTTGGGGCAAGGCACACAGAAAAGCAATGATCATCTAGGCATATATCAAACATTAGGCATGTACCCCACATGTAGTTGTACGTGCTTGCAATAAGAACTTGCACAACATCTTTTGTCCTACCATCCTGCTACGAACGAGGCCAAAAGGAACTTATGGAGATTAAGGTGCTCCTATCAAAGAGCACCGGAACAAAGCATTAACAATCAATGGATACAAGGAATCCTCAAACTATAGTCCATCCCCTTTGGTGTCCCAAGCTGTCACCTTTGGGATCGCCGGTTCCGGACTATAAAAGGTGCATACAACTCGTAGATAGGATCAAGAACACAAGTATATTCATGCAAACACATAGGGTTCAGATCTGAAAACATGGCACTCGGGCCCAAAGTGACAAGCATTAAGAGCAACAAGTTGAAGCAAATATGATAAACACCAATCTAGATGATAGGCAACATGCCCCCAACAATCTGATAAACTATTACATGATCTAGCTCATCCAATCCCTACCATCCCCTTTGCCTATAGCAGGGAATTACTTGTAAGGCCCCCGATGCGGTGCTAACTCGAGTTAGTCGCTTTCGCGTCCCTCTCAAGTTAGTAGCGCATAAAGATCCACTGACTCACGACACTCGCACTCGTGTCGCTACCGGATTCTCGACAACAGGTATATGAAAAATTAACTTTAAACTAAGACATAAATATATAGAGTCCAGGGCATACACCGCCACTGGCATTTATTACATCATCTCAGAGGTCCGTGGACCCAACAGTACATCATGCAACAAGCGGAAGACAATCACGACCGAGTACGGTCAAAATCCAAATTTCCCTAGAGAGGGCTGCACATAAAGAGTCCACCCACAGATCACCGAAGCCCAACTATAGGATCTACTGAACGAGGTCGCCCTCATCGTCGTCCTCCGGAGGCACCTCCACGAAGTATCGTCCGGTGCTCGGGTCGAGGTAGTAGTCCACTGCAGCGGCCGATCAGGAAAAACAGTAAAAGCACAAAAGGAAAACAGGGGTGAGATTATATCATTACAGGATAACTAACTCCCTACGGTAAGACAGGTAAAAAGGAAAGGTTGCAGCCGCACTAGCATATATGATGGCTATCGTTCTATTAGAGTAGAGGTAAGATCCAAGAATACACGTGACATCGTGTCATAAGTCCACTATTCACCTACTTACGTCAAACATAACACAACCTGGATCTTCTCTCGGTCCCCCTGGACGAAGAAAAGCAACCAAGGCACTCACACGGTAGGAAAGTTTTAATTTATGATTAAAGTTGATGTTGTTCTATGAACAAGGAGTAGGTCTCAAGTCGTCCTTAACCGCGGACACGGCTTTTCGAAAAGATTTAACCCTGCAGGGGTGTACCAACTGCCCATCATAGGCTTCGCATGTACGTCAGGTTTCCGCTTGGCGGGTGAAGGCGCCTGAAACTCCGGAACGTCAGAGTCCCTCTAACTAACAACGCACAATTCCGGGTGGCCCCCGGTGAGTCGACACCCAAATCGAAAGCCGGCCGCGCTCTCAAATCGGCCTCTACCGTCTGGACGAGGTCGGGGTAACTAACCCATCACTATAGGAAGACCCTCGAGCTTCCAGGAGTGGACCAACAAGGGAACTCTGTCTTCGCTGGCCCGAGTTATTTTAAATCTGCTGGAGCGCTAACCAGACACACACACATTTTGCAAATGGTAAATACAGCTTGGGCCACCACTAGAATTGTTTGGATCTAGATAGGTAAGACAAGGGGACCCCATAGAATCCCACACACGATTAGGCACGCTCGTCAAGAAACACAATACCTGGAACTCAGGACCTAGGTGGCTCAAATGGAACAAAACACCTGGCGGGAACAGCCTGGTCTCCCATCATTTGTCATGTATATAATTAACATCATAAATATTAACATCGGTCGTCGAAGCAGACGTAGCAGGGTCTTCGGGCTCGGTGTCGGGAAACTCCACGTAAGTCTCCTCGACAGTCTCAGGTGCTAACGTAAGGTACCGGCAAGGAAAAGCACTCAAGTAAGAAAGGGGTGCGATGCACAGTCAACGATGATATGATCAAGTTTAAAGACATAGTGTGACCCTATCTAGTCAAATTTAAATGGAGGTGTTGACGACACGTCAACAACTTCATATGCAATTACTTATATTTTATGGCTTTGGTCATAGCCTTAATTTTGGTGTAAATAACCTGGCAACATGGCATGGCATGAAACAATAACAACATGTTAACAATAATAAGCATCGTGAAATAATTATCGATTCCGGAGACGAAGGAATGTGTCGGTGAAATTGACACCAAGGGGAGTATTAAAGGGGAAAAAGGCACATGACAACTTGAGGGTGTTGCACATGGCAAGAGTTGCGACAAAGAAGAAGAAGAAGGGGGTACATGGGAAAGGAAAAAGAGTGTGCACCACCTCATCAACATGACATGATCACATGTGGGTAATATCTTCCCTCCACATACTTGCATTTTTATGTTGCTCAAACACAAAAACCAATGTGACCATGATGATCAGTGCATTTTTCTACCCCAAAAAGATATATGCCTGGAGCACAAAGCATTTGAATTCAAACAGAATTCAAATTGCAAAAGGATACTCGGAACGGAGATGCTCTTCACGCTCCCACGTTGCTTCCTTCTCCGAATGATGTGCCCACTGAACTTTCATGAACTTGACGGTCTTGTTGCGAGTCTTGCGCTCGGACGTCTCAAGAACACGGACTGGACGCTCTGAGTAGGAAAGGTCCGCACTCAGCTGGATCTCGCCCAAGTCAATAGCCTGCTCTGGATGCTTGAAGCACTGCTTTAACTGGGACACATGGAACACATCATGCACCATGGACAGACTCTCTAGAAGCTCGAGCCGAAAGGCAAGAGGTCCTCTAGTCTCAAGGATGCGGAAAGGTCCGACAAATCTTGGAGCGAGCTTTCCTTTGATACCAAAGCGGTGAGTTCCCCTCAATGGAGACACTCTCAGGTACGCCCAATCACCAACCTGAAACGCTACACCATGGTTCCTTTTGTCATAATAGGCCTTCTGCCTAGATTGTGCTGCCTTTAGGTGCTCTCGGACAATCTTCACTCTGTCCTCTGCCTCCTGGATCACATCTGGACCGAACAGCTGCCTCTCACCTGTCTCGGACCAGTTCAAAGGTGTCCTGCACTTCCGGCCATACAAGACTTCAAACGGCGCTGCCTGCAGACTTGCCTGATAGCTGTTGTTGTAAGAGAACTCAGCATATGGCAAGCACTCTTCCCACTTCACTCCAAAAGAGATGACACATGCTCGAAGCATGTCCTCGAGGATTTGGTTCATGCGCTCGACTTGCCCACTTGTCTGAGGGTGATAAGAGGTACTGAACAACACTGTTGTACCAATCGCTTTTTGAAAGGCCTGCCAGAACTTAGAGGTGAAAAGGCTGCCTCTATCGAAACTGATCTTCTTGGGAATGCCATGCAAGGATACAACTCTTGCGGTGTACAAATCCGCCAACTGAGCTGCTGAAATGGAGTCCTTCACTGGAAAGAAGTGGGCAACTTTGGAAAGATTGTCAATGACAACAAAGATGGCATTGTTCTTCTTCTGCGACAAGGGGAAGCCTGTGATGAAATCCATCTCTATGTGATCCCATTTCCACTCCGGAATCTCAAGTGGCTGAAGCAACCCTGCAGGTTTCTGGTGCTGTGCCTTCACTCTCCTACACACATCACACTGAGACACGTAACGGGAAACATCCCGCTTCATACGAGTCCACCAAAAGCTTTGCTTGAGATCTTGATACATCTTGGTACTGCCAGGGTGAATAGACAGCTTG
This sequence comes from Bromus sterilis, assembly GCA_950022295.1. Lineage (NCBI taxonomy): Eukaryota > Viridiplantae > Streptophyta > Magnoliopsida > Poales > Poaceae > Bromus > Bromus sterilis. The sequence continues at coordinate 286,042,613 of OX465597.1, forward strand.
GAATCATGAGCTTCCTTCATGATGACCTCTCTGAGATCTCCCTCCTTTGGAACAACAACTCGCTCTTCGAACAACACGGTGTCGTCATTATGCACTGAAAAGCAACCGTACTTTGGAACTGAGGCGACAATACCCTGCTTGATCTTTTGTATCATTGAGCTGCCAGACTGAGCTTCACGAATCTTCTCATGGATAGTGGGCTCTACCACAAGGTTGGCAAGGTAGCCTGCTGGAACTAGCTCGAGATTGAGCCTTCGAAAGGACTCACACAAATCAAGGTGGATCTTCTACACCTGGATATTATTGAAATCTCCCTTGTGGCTCAACGCATCAGCTATGACATTCGCCTTCCCAGGCGTGTACTGAATATCGACTGTGTACTCAGTAATGGTTTCAAGCCATCTTCTTTGCCTCAAGTTCAGATTTGGCTGAGTGAACAAGTACTTCAGACTCTTGTGGTCGGTGAACACATCCACCTTCCTCCCTAAGAGGAGGTGTCACCAAGTAATCAACGCGTGCACAACTGCTGCAAGCTCCAAGTCGTGCGTGGGATAATTCCTCTCACTCATCTTCAACTGTCGTGAGGTATAAGCCACAATATTCCTGCCTTGCATCAAAACTCCGCCTAGACCTTGCAACGAGGCATCACAAAACACCTGAAAAGGCTGTGACTCATCTGGCGGCGTGAGAATTGGAGCTGTGGTCAACTTCTCTTTCAACTCCTCGAAGGCTGACTAGCAAGCTGGTGACCAAGTGTACCGCTTCCCTTTGCACAACAATTCAGTCATTGGCTTCGCTATTTTGGAGAAATTATGCACAAACCTCCTACAATAACTGGAGAGACCGAGAAAACTCCTTAGCTGCTTCACATTCTTCGGTGGAGCCCACTCTTGAATAGTGCGGACTCGCTCTGGATCAACCGCAATTCCTTCAGCGAAAATAACATGGCCCAGAAAATTGACCTTGTCCATCCAAAACTCACACTTGGAGAACTTGGCGTAGTACCGGTGCTCTCTCAACTTCTGCAGCACCAGGCGTAAATGTTCCTCATGTTCAGCCTCTGACTTGGAATAGACAAGAATGTCGTCGAGGTAGAGGATCACAAACACATCAAGCCATTCTTGGAACAAATAGTTCATAGCTCTCATGAATGTAGGAGGGGCATTTGCGAACCCAAAAGTCATGACTGTAAACTCATACAACCCATAACGTGTGCTGAACGCGGTCTTGGGAATGTCCTTTTCACGAACACGGATTTGGTGATACCCCATCCTCAAGTCAAGCTTGGAAAACACCTTAGCCCCATTCAACTGTTCGAACAGATCATTGATGCGGGGTAGAGGGTATTTGTTCTTGATGGTATTCTTGTTGATACCGCGATAGTCCTGGACCAAGCGGCTAGTCCCATCCTTCTTCTGGACAAACAAAGCTGGTGCACCCCAAGGGGAAGTGCTCGCGCGGATAAAACCGCCTGCCTCCAACTCTGTCAACTGCTTCTTGAGCTCAACCAACTCTTTCGAACACATCTTGTACGGATGCCAAGAAATCGGCTGGGTACCAGGCTCTAGCTCAATAACGAACTCAATAGCTCGAACTGGGGGAATTCCTGGCAACTCCTCCGGAAAGACGTCTGGGAACTCACAGAAAACTTTGACTTCTTCGAGCAAAGGTGCAACTCCTGCGTTCAAGGCGTACAACTGTGTTGGTCCTGTCATAGAGCCACAAGTGTACAAGACTTCTGCGCCTGACTCGTGTGTCAACTTCACGGATCTGGTCGGACAATCAATATTTGCCTTGTGTTGCACAAGCCAATCCATGCCAAAGATGACATCAATGTCGGAACGCGGAAGCAAGATTAAAGAAGCTGAAAACATGCAGCCCTGGATATCAATCCTCACAAAAGGAGCACGGAGAGACGAAGCCATCCTGGAACTGGGAGAAACAATGCGCAAGGAACTGGGCAAATCCTCCAAAGATAGGACCTGCTCATCAATGAACTTCTGAGAGACGAAGGAATGGGAAGCTTCGGAATCGAACAACACGGTCGCGGGAACAGAATTAACAAGTAACCTACCAAGCACAATCTCTGACGACTGATGAGCATCTGTCATCATCACATTGTTCACATGGATTTCACGTGGATGTGCCCTCACCATCGCAGTGCTCGGAGTAGAGCGAGGTGGGGGCGGTGGGAGCCGAGCAAAGCGCGGGTCAGTGCACTTAGTGGAATACTGCCCCGGCAGTTTGCACTAGAAGCAAATCACGCCCGGCTTGGGCTGGGGCTGCGGCCTGGGTGGCCTCGCATGTGGTGGTTTAGAGCGAGGCCCCTGCTGAACTGGGACGGGAGGGCGGGAAAAAGTGCGGACAACTGCCCCCCTCTGCTGAAACTGCTGCCCCTGCGGTGGTGCCTCTGTGACCCAAGTCTTTGCCTTCTTGTGGACCATCACTGCGGAACTGTGCTCTCTCTGGCGCTTCCTGTCTGCATCCCACTCTGCTCTGGCTGACTCCTGGCGGATAGCTTGATCCGCGAACTGTGAGAACAGCGTGGGGCTGCACTGGGTGAGCGCGTACTTGATCTCTGTGCTAAGACCTCCACGGAACCTGGCAATCTTCTTAGCCTCTATGCTGACCTCCTCTGGAGCGTGCCTGGCGAGCCTGACGAAGGGCAGGTTGTACTCCTGAACTGACCTTTCACCCTGTCTCAGAGCCAAGAACTCCTCTCGCTTCCTATCCATCAGGCCACTCGGAATATGTGCTGCTCTGAAGTCTGCGACGAAATCTGCCCACGTGATGATAGAAGCGCCCTTGTTGGCCTTGTAGGTATCGTACCAGCTGGCTGCTGCACCCTGAAGCTGGAAGGAGGCGAAGGTGATGTAGTCGACTGGTCTGATGGTGTTTGCATTGAAGGGCTTCTTGATCTCTGCGATCCAGTCATCCGCCTCCAGCGGGTCTCGTGCCTCGGAGAACCTGGGGGGGGGGGGGGTTGATAGCGAGGAACTGCTGCAGAGTGGTGTACTGTGGTCGATCACTCCTCTGGGCAGTCTGGTTCTGCAGCATCTGTAAGATCACAGCTGTGCCCTGAGCCACTGCGGCCACAGCCTCCCCAAGGATAGGGTTCTCTGGCGGCGGCATGTTCGCTCTTGACATCCTGTATACAAGAACACTTATGAGAACATGATTGAAACATTGACGTAACCAGAAGATAAAGAAGTATTGACAACAAAACTTCCTCACGAGGTATGAGAAAGCCGAAGGCTGAAATTCCACCAAGGTTAACCGGGAAAGTCGAAATCTAGGTGCTACTGGAATCCCCAAACCGAGATCATCCGAATCCAAGATAATAATCTGCTAGCGAGCACACAACAATATATACGAGTGGTTGAAGACCTGAACGTTGAGACATCTTCCCTGAGCGGCCCGCCGAAGCGGTCTCCTATAGGGGAGGAACCACATCCGGAGGATGCCAACCATCCCTGTATTAGGAGTTTTACCTGAGGTACGCCGTAAGCGAGGTGGAGCTGTCAACCCCAAGTGGCGGCTCAGTGTTCTCAACGTACACCAACCCTTCTCGTCGCTAGAAAAAAATTATAGAGGAATCAGAGCCTCATGTAAACAAGAACCTAGATTTGTTTTGAAAGGGGATAAGTTGCAGAGAGAAAACAGCGTTTCACTTCCTCACCGAAAAGGGGTGGGAGGGTGGGGTAAGAAGAAAAAGAAAGAGTTCCTACTCTCCCGATTTTTCCTTAATAATTACAAAATAGTTTCTAGACTCAACTTCGACCAGTAAGGGGTCCTACAGTCAGTCCTGCTCTGATACCAAGTTGTAAGGCCCCCGATGCGGTGCTAACTCGAGTTAGTCGCTTTCGCGTCCCTCTCAAGTTAGTAGTGCATAAAGAGTCACCGACTCACGACACTCGCACTCGTGTCGCTGCCGGATTCTCGACAACAGGTATATGAACAATGAACTTTAAACTAAGACATAAATATATAGAGTCCAGGGCATACACCGCCACTGGCATTTATTACATCATCTCAGAGGTCCGTGGACCCAACAGTACATCATGCAACAAGCGGAAGACAATCACGACCGAGTACGGTCAAAATCCAAATTGCCCTAGAGAGGGCTGCACATAAAGAGTCCACCCACGGATCGTCGAAGCCCAAATATAGGATCTACTGAACGAGGTCGCCCTCATCGTAGTCCTCCAGAGGCACCTCCACGAAGTATCGTCCGGTGCTCGGGTCGAGGTAGTAGTCCACTGCAGCGGCCGATCAGGCAAAACAGTAAAAGCACAAAAGGAAAACAGGGGTGAGATTATATCATTACAGGATAACTAACTCCCTACGGTAAGACAGGTAAAAAGGAAAGGTTGCAGCCGCACTAGCATATATGATGGCTATCGTTCTATTAGAGTAGAGGTAAGATCCAAGAATACACGTGACATCGTGTCATAAGTCCACTATTCACCTACTTACGTCAAACATAACACAACCTGGATCTTCTCTCGGTCCCCCTGGACGAAGAAAAGCAACCAAGGCACTCACACGGTAGGCAAGTTTTAATTTATGATTCAAGTTGATGTTATTCTATGAACAAGGAGTAGGTCTCAATTCGTCCATAACCGCGGACACAGCTTTTCGAAAAGATTTAACCCTGCAGGGGTGTACCAACTTCCCATCATAGGCTTCGCATGTACGTCCGGTTTCCGCTTGGCGGGTGAAGGCGCCTGAAACTCCGGAACGTCAGAGTCCCTCTAACTAACAACGCACAATTCCGGGTGGCCCCCGGTGAGTCGACACCCAAATCGAAAGCCGGCCGCGCTCTCAAATCGGCCTCTACCGTCTGGACGAGGTCGGGGTAACTAACCCATCACTATAGGAAGACCCTCGAGCTTCCAGGAGTGGACCAACAAGGGAACTCTGTCTTCGCTGGCCCGAGTTATTTTAAATCTGCTGGAGCGCTAACCAGACACACACACATTTTGCAAATGGTAAATACAGCTTGGGCCACCACTAGAATTGTTTGGAGCTAGGTAGGTAAGACAAGGGAACCCCATAGAATCCCACACACGATTAGGCACGCTCGTCAAGAAACACAATACCCGGAACTCGGGACCTAGGTGACTCAAATGGAACAAAACACCTGGCGGGAACAGCCTGGTCTCCCATCATTCGTCATGTATATAATTAACATCATGATAATAATAAATATCAACCAACTTCTTTAAATAACATGATATCCCGAACCATAGCATAGGGTAAGCAGCAAATTTTCCTACTCATACTAAGCAATGGCTGAGTAGCGATAACTTAGCAATACAAAGGTTTGCTGGGATGTGGGGATCATGGTTGTTTGGTTTTTGAATGTGGCATGAGTAAGTGGTTAGGATCAAACAAACGTTCTAGACTACAGCTAGGAAGGTAGGCAGAAAGGTATCAAGTAATGGTATAGATCTTCCCCTTGCCTGGGTAATCGGTCGTCGAAGCAGACGTAGCAGGGTCCTCGGGCTCGGTGTCGGGAAACTCCACGTAAGTCTCCTCGGCAGTCTCAGGTGCTAACGTAAGGTACCGGCAAGGAAAAGCACACAAGTAAGCAAAGGGTGCGATGCACAGTCAACGATGATATGATCAAGTTTAAAGACATGGTGTGACCCTATCTAGTCAAATTTAAATGGAGGTGTTGACGACACGTCAACAACTTCATATGCAATTACTTATATTTTATGGCTTTGGTCATAGACTTAATTTTGGTGTAAATAACCTGGCAACATGGCATGGCATGAAACAATAACAACATGTTAACAATAATAAGCATCGTGAAATAATTATCGATTCCGGAGACGAAGGAATGTGTCGGTGAAATTGACAACAAGGGGAGTATCAAAGGGGAAAAAGGCACATGGCAACTTGAGGGTGTTGCACATGGCAAGAGTTGCGACAAAGAAGAAGAAGAAGAAGGGGGTACATGGGCAAGGCAAAAGAGTGTGCACCACCTCATCAACATGACATGATCACATGTGGGTAATCTCTTCCCTCCACATACTTGCATTTTTATGTTGCTCAAACAAAAAAACCAATGTGACCATGATGATCAGTGCATTTTTCTACCCCAAAAAGATATATGCCAGGAGCACAAAGCATTTGAATTCAAACAGAATTCAAATTCCAAAAGGAAGGAGTAAAAAAAGAGAAAAACAGAAGTGAAAAAAAGAAACAGAGGGAGGCCAACTGGGCCAACCTCGGGTAGCCACGGGCCCAAGAGCATCTGCTCCACCTCACACTGCCCGCACTGGGCCGAGCCCATCGCGCCGAGCAACCCACTGAACAAACAAAGGAAAAAAGAAAAAGAAAGGGTTGTGCACCCGACGGGATTCGAACCCACGCCGCTGCACTCCACAACCCAGCCCTCCTACCACTACGCTACGGAACAGGATCTGAACAGAACCCCGATTCAGGCAAGGTGAGGGTTCGCAAAGGCGCTCTGACAGAGAAGTTCAGACCCGCTTCAACTGACGACGGCATGGTATTCCGGCGGGGCTGGCCTCGGGCACAGGCCACCCTCGACGCCTCCGGTGCGTGGGATCTGGAGCTGGTACACCCAGCTGCAGGATCCGGCCTCGCGTTGCAACTAAATCGCACCAGGGGGTTCGCTATCTTCGACGGGAGATCATGGCGGCGACAGCCTGACGAAACTAAACCCGACGACAGCACGGGCGGTGCCGGCGACTTACGACGGCCTCGCCTCGGCTACGGTGCTCCGGTGGCTCGAAGGAGGCAGCTCGCTCAAAGATGGGACCCCAAAGGACCCATTTTTACTCACACCTGCAACGGGGACGCGACAACGGCGACGTGCCTCTCGCCGGAAACTGACGGCGGGCGGAAACAGGGGAGCACGACGAGCTACTACGCGAAGCACTATGGGGAACAGGGGACGGCGGCATCCTCACCTAGGGGTGCTTGGAGGTGAACTCGGTGGCGCTGGAGACGAAGCGGACGGGGGGGTCGTCCTCGAAGCAGAGAGGCGACGATGCGGACGACCACGACGACGGGACGCGGCTTGCCTCCTAGCTCCGACCTGCCGAAGAGAAGGCGTGAGGAAGATGAGAGGAAACGCAAAGGAAGAGCACACGCTCGACGAGGTGATGAGGCGGCGACGGATTTCGAGCTCCTCACCAGCTCCCATGGAAGAACAGGGGAGGGCTATCCCGAGCGAGGCGGCGGCGAGGGGGAAAAACGGGGGGAAGAAGAACCCTAGGGCAGCAGGGGCTCTTATAGGGCGCGTCGGGTCGACAAGACGGCCGGAGACGGCGAGGGAAACGGCCCCGGCGTCGCTCCTCTCTCGGCATCCACGCCTGACAGCAAACGGAGGGGATGGCGGCCGTCTGCTCCGTTATATCCCAGCCGTGGATCAGATCCAACGGCTGCGGAGGGGGTCCGTACCCCTTCGCTGGGCTGGGCTGCGGGAAGAGGAGGGAAAAGGCCTGCTGGACCGGTCAGGCCGGCCTGATCCTTTGAGAGAAAAGAAGAAAAAAGGAAAAAGCAACCCTTTTCCAAATAAAAATCCATGCAAGCCCTAGGACTTTTACAGAGAAAAAAAAGAGAGATAAAAACAAAACTCCTGCACCAAATTTCTTCCTGGAATATTCCTGATTTCATAAAAATGGTTTGACCATTTTTGGAGCAAGTGGAATTTGAACCTTTTGAATTTGAATTAAAATGTTTTCCATTTTTCCTCCCTATTTTTCAGAGGTGAAAAATAGTTATAAAATCATGAAAAATTCCCTAAACCCCAAACTATTGGCTTGGCAAAGTTTGGAGTTCAAATGGGCACACATGAATTTGCAACAGAACACAATTCCATTCTTTTGGCATTTGATCAATTCATACAAAATGAAAAGACTAGTGGGAACAACTTCTTCATGACCCCCATGTCCACATGAAAAGTCACACCTAACATGATCACAACTTGAACACCAAAAGAGGGAAAGGTACAAATACATGGTGAACAGAGGAATGCCACTCTTGGGCTGTTACATTACTCACACCTGGAAGGAGAAGTCATGGAGGGAGGATGGAGTGGTGATGATGATGACGATGACGATGGCGATGATCTCCCCTCATCGGAGGCCAAAAGAACCTCCAGATTAGCCCTCCCGGAGAAGAACAGAGGGTGTCGGCGGCTCGGCGACGAGAATTGGGAAAACGACTTCTGTTCTGAGGTTTTCTCGCCACGGGAATATATAGGGGGCAAAGTAGGGCACCAGAGGGGGGAGGACCCTCCCAGGCGGCCTCCTGGCGCGGCCAGGGTGGGGCCGCGCCAGCAGGGCGCCTGGGGCCCCCTGGCTGCCCTCTGGCCCCACTTCTGGTATATTGGTCCTTCGGGTGCGTGGATTTTCTGTGATATTTCCTGGAATTTTCTGAGACACCTAAAAATCCATTTTCCTGCACACAATAAAACCATACAGACAGCTCTGCTGAAAACATCGTTAGTCCGGGTTAGTTTCGTCCAAATCATGGAAAAATGAGGGCAAAACAATAGCAAAAGTGTTTGGAAAAGTAGATACGTTTGAGACGTATCCGATGCCCTTCCTCGACTCCTATTGTTACCCGAGACGGAGAAACCAAAGAACATAAGTCATTTTGCCAATTCTCGTCGTGGAGCCGCCGCCACCCTCTGTTCTTCTCTGTGAGAGCTAATATGGAGGCTTCTTTGGCCTCCGGTGAGGGGAAATCATCGCCATCGTCATCACCATCGCCACTCCATCACACTTCCATGACTTCTCCTTTCATGTTTGAGTAATTACCTGTTGTAGGCAAAGGGGATGGTAGGTATTGGATGAGTTAGATCATGTAATAGCTCATCAGATTGTTGGGGGCATGTTGCCTATCATTTACTATGGTGTTTATCGTATTTGCTACTACTTGTTGTGCCTCATGGTTATCACTTTGGGAACGAGTGCCATGATTTCAGATTTGAACCCTATGTGTTTACATGAATATATTTGTATTCTTGATCCTATCTATGAGTTGTATGCACCTACTATAGTCCGGAACCGGCGATTCCAATGGTGACAGCTTGGGACACAAAATGGGATGGACTATAATTTGAGGATTCCATGTATCCATTGATTGTTAATGCTTTGTTCCGGTGCTCTTTGGCGGGAGCACCTTAATCTCCATAAGTTCCTTTTGGACCCTTTTGTAGCTGGATGGTAGGACAAAAGATGTACAAGTTCTTATTGCAAGCATGTACAACTACCTTGGTATACATGCCTAATGTTTGATATTTGCCTAGATGATCATTACTTTTCTGTGTGCCTTGCCCCAAGTTAACTACATGTTATCTCTCATCCATGCAGCGCCCAAACATCCATTCCCCTAGCCTAAAGTGCTTTAATTCTGCTGGTTACAAGTTACTTTACTTTTCCCGTTTTACTTTTGCTGATGTGCCTTCCGTATCACCGTTACTACTAATATTTCGGTGCCAAGAAAGTATCTTTCAGGTGCGGTCGAATTGACAACTCAACTGTCAAAGCTTATAAATATCCTTTGGCTCCCCTTGTGTCCAATCAATAAATTGGGTTTTCTTACCCACAAAGACTGTTGCGATCCCCTACACTTGTGGGTTATCAAGACTATTTTCTGATGCCGTTGGGGGGAGCATAGATTTATTTACAAGTCTACTTGAAGTTATTTTTGCTTGCTGCGATTTATCCACTATGGGTAAGAAAGGAGACCCCAAGGTTCCGATTTTACCATCCACTACAAGAAAATGTACCGTTCTTAGCACTAGTGCTACGCTTGATTCACCTCCCATTATGAGTAAGTTTGTTTCACCACCACCACATGCTGCTTCTACCGAGTCCGTTACTATGTCTGATACTTTTGATGATGTTTCTACTACTTTTGATGAGATTGGTTCTCTTGGTCGCTTTGTTGAATCTCAAATTGCTAAGGCTGCTAGAAATTGTCTAGCTAAGAAATTGATGTGGACGTGCACACAACAAGAAATAACTTTGCTCCCAACGAGTTCAGATAGGTTGTCAATCTCTCCAGTCTTGTTGTTTACAAATGATCAAACACAAGTGGTAAATAGTAGTGGTGATTGCATTGAAAAGGAAAATAAAAGCCATAAAGAGGTGAGGTGTAAACAATGGTGGAAATATGGACCGGGGTCCCATGATGTTCACTAGTGATGTCTCTCCCAAAAGACGGTAAAACAACTAAGCTGGGTGAACATATTACATATAGGCAATTGACAGAATTATGAACGCACCGCAATGCTAATTATGCCACAAGAAAGTTAGAGGCTCAAAAGTATGGGCAGTACTCCAAGACAAGTAGATCGTTTATCCATCAGCATCTACTCACTAATCATCCACCTCGAGATATGTATCCAGAACATCTCGCTGGTATTAAGTTGCGAGCCCCACCCAAAGTGTAAACCCAAAGCAATAGAAAATTGCATTAACAAACTTTGCGTAAGGTAAAAAATCCTTGCAACTGCGGTTACAAGCACCGTTGTTTTCTCCCTGGTGGCAACAACACATCCCCTAGCCTCATGTTTATGTCACTCAAGCTAGACATCGAGGGGCATGAACCCACAATCAAGAATAAACGCTCCCTCTTGGAGTTACTATCTACTACTTGGCCAAAGCAATAAAAAGCAACGGAGAACATGCAAGAATTACTCAAGAAAAAATATATAAAAGGATAACCAAATATTTAACTCGTCACAATCTGAACATAATCTCATAATCCATCGGATCCCAGCAAAAACAACATAGCAACAGCAGGAAAAACCCATGCTTCAATTCTTAGGCCTTGCGAGTTTCCCTAAATGATCAAGGCACTTATGTAATTTTCCTGCTGTTGCTATGTTGTGTTTGCTGGGATCGGATTGATTATGAGATTATGTTCAGATTGTGATGAGTTAAATATTTGGTTCTCCTTTTATATTATTTTTTCTTGAGTAATTCTTGCATGTTCTCCGTTGCTTTTTATTGCTTTGGACAACTAGTAGATAGTAACTCCAAGAGGGAGCTATTATGCTTGATTGTGGGTTCATTCCCCTCGATGTCTAGCTTGAGTGAAAGAAACATGAGGCTAGGGGATGTGTTGTTGCCACCAGGGAGAAAACAACGGTGCTTGTAACCTCAGTTGCAAGGATTGTTTACCTTACGCAAAGTTTGTTAATGCAATTGTCTATTGCTTTGGGTTACACTTTGGGTGGGGCTCGCAACTTAATACCACTGAGATGTTCTCGATACATATCACAAGGTGGGTGATTAGTGAGTAGATGCTGATGGATAAACGATCTACTTTTCTTGGCGTACTGCCCATACTTTTGAGCCTCTAACTTTCTTGTGGCATAATTAACATTGCGGTGCGTTTATAATTCTGTCAATTGCCTATCTGTAATATGTTCACCCAGCTTAGTTGTTCTATCGTCTTTTGGGAGAGACATCACTAGTGAACATCATGGGACCCCGGTCCATATTTCCACCATTGTTTACACCTCACCTCTTTATTGCTTTTATTTTCCTTTTCAATGCAATCACCACTACTATTTACCACTTGTGTTTTATCCTTTGTAAACAACAAGACTGGAGAGATTGACAACCTCTCTGAACTCGTTGGGAGCAAAGTTATTTGTTGTTGTGTGCAGGTCCACATCAACTTCTTAGCTAGACAATTTATAGTGCTGTTGCATTAAGTTGCGAGCCCCACCCAAAGTGTAAACTCAAAGCAACAGACAATTGCATTAACAATCTATGCGTAAGGTAAAAAATCCTTGCAACTGCGGTTACAAGCACCGTTGTTTCCCCCCTTGTGGCAATAACACATCCCCTAGACTCATGTTTCTGTCACTCAAGCGTGTCATCAGGGGACATGAACCCACACTCAAGCATAACGTTCCCTCTTGGATTCACTACCTACTACTTGGCCAAAGCAATAAACAGCAATGGAGAACATGCAAGAATTACTAAAGAACATAAATATAAAAGATAAGAACCAAATATATTACTCAATCACAAACTGAACATAATCTCATAATCCATTAGATCCTAGCAAACTCAACATAGCAACAACAGAAAATTACATATGTGCCTCGATCATGTAGGGCAGCTCATGAGGTCTAATCCATGAAGAACAAAGAGGGGAGGAGAACATCACATAGCTACTAATCACAGACCCATGGTCTAAGGTAGACTACTCACGGATCATCCGGGAAGCGTCCATGGTGTCCAGGCGCCCCCTAGCGCGGCCAAGCCCTAGGCCGCGCCACCAGGGCGCCTGGACCCCTAGTGGTGGCCCTCTGGCCCCGCCCAGGTGATTCAGGAAGGTTCTTCTGCGCTGATTTTTTATCTGATTTTCCCAAATTTTTGGAGCACTTTTAATATGGGGGAAACTTGAAATAGAAAAACAGCAGAAAACATGAACTAACATTGTGGTGCACTGAGTTAATAAGTTAGTCCAAATATGATCAAAATTGTTTGAAAGTCTATCTAGATCATAGCAATATCACACAAAACATGCATGGAGCCAGCAAAAATTATAGATACATTTGGGACGTATCAACATCCCCAAGCTTAATTCCTGCTCATCCTCGACTAGGTAAATGATAACAAGCATAATTTCTATGGTGACATGCTAATAACCATATAAGAACTTTGAAAGTAAAGCAATCAAGGTATGTAATTCAATTCAAGTCATAACAGGAAAGAGTCTATATTAGCATTGAAACAAGCAACATAAGAACATAAAGGTGCAAGAGCTCTCGCTGTCCGTGACTCGAATGTCTCCAGATAGTGTTTGCATGCAAGAAGGGGGATATGGGAATACGAGAGAGAAAATATTTTTGTTGAGAACTCAATATACTAAAGTTTCACACTTGGTCTTCTTTGGAATCTTATCTTGACTCGTCCCCAAACCACTAGCTAGGTATAAGTCAATTTGATCCACTCCCTTTGGATATTTTCCGCAGTCATGCAATGGATGAGCGTAAGCACGAGAGTTGACACTTAGGATGGCAAAGAGAGAAATATGGTGGAGGAGGAAGACAAAAAGGGTGATAAAGGCTCACATTAATGAGGACAATCATAGGCGAGAGAAGGCCAACTGATAGATATGATGTGAGGAGTAGGGATTGCCATGCAACAGATGCACATATGAGCTAAGAAAAGCTCTCCAATGGAACTAGTGGGGGTGCATCCAACTTGCTCGCTCATGAAGACCTATAGCTCGTTTGAGGAGGCTCATCCATGGAATATGCAAGCCAAGTTCTAGTGTGAAGGATCCCCACATAGCTATATGCATAAATGATCATCTCTATGGAGTGCAAGATAAGAGGGAGTACGAGTGTGGATCTTTCAAAAGGGATCTCTCTTTTTATTTCTTTCTCTTTTTTCTATTTTTTATATTTTTTTGGTGGCCTGAATGGCTCTTTCTATTTAACTCTCATTTGTCCTCTTTGGGATCTTTTAAATTTTTTCCTCTTTGGGATCTTTTCCTCACTTAAGGGCAACACTCTATTTAACAAGAGGGTATAGAAGATCTTCACACTTTACAAGGTACTCAACATAAAGAAGATGTAGCTATCATGATGTATGAAAATGTATGCCTCTGCCAGTGTAGCAGGAACATGTATGACATGAAGATCAAGTCATGAAGAGGTGGATGTTGCATGGCAATATATATCGGATAGGCTATGAAAATTCCTTGATAGGTAGGTATTGTGGTTGTTTTGAGGAAAGATATAAGGAGGTTTGTGATGACAGAGCGTATCATGCCAAGGGTTTGGATGCACCGACGAGGTGGACGCCAACTCTCGGAGTGAGAAGAGGGCAATGCACGGTACCGAAGAGGCTAGCAAATATGAGGAGGTGGAAGTGTCAACTTTCAATACTTACATTAGTCCGAAGAACTCATGCACTTATTATCGGTAACTCTCAGTCTAATGAGGAGATTCACAAAGAGACAAGTACCCCAAGGAGGAGTGTATGGGGGTTTGGTTATCCTTGCGTATCCCCGACTCATGGTACGTGAGTGTACTCTAATATTCGATCCCTCAAAATATTAGTGATCCATCTAGTAGCTAGAGTTCTCAACTAGTTTTGTAGGTTTTTGAAAATAAACACGGATTGCCCAAAATACGACACCTATCACTAATAGGTTAGGGCTCTTGACACCAAAAGTTCAAACATTACTACTACAATTAAATAGCAACCTCAATTACCTACTTCAAGACAAGACACAACTCAGTGCAACAACCAACTCTCGTAACAAGATAAACATGAAAACTAAAGAGAGTTCCAGCAACAAACTAAACTAAACTAAAACTAAAGCTCTTGAAAAACATAAACATGAAAACTAAGAGCTAAACATGGCAGCAGCTACGAAAAGGTAAAGAACACACAACAGAGAATGATAAGCATGAAAATCCTATGATGTGTTCTAGTTTGAAGTGGAGCGTGTTTCTCTCCCACACAAAGTAAGATGGGGTCTAGCTTGTTATGAATAAAAAACAAATCAAAAGAAAACTGTAAAGGAAACCTAAGAGCGAGACACTCCAAGCATAGCACATAACGCATGAAGTAATAAAAATATAGTGAGACAGAGGACGAACTGATGATTGTTGATGGAGAAGGGGATGCACGGGGCATCCCACAGATTAGAGGCTTGAGTCTCCTTGAATATTTATTGGGGATGCATGGGGCATCCCCAAGCTTGAGAGTTTGACACTCCCGGATCTTCTTTCATCATCTTCCCTCGCACACTTGAAAACTCCCTTCATACATAACTCATCATAAGCTGATTAGAGAGGTTAGTACCCTTAATAATATAATTTTCCTCTATTAGAAATAAAGATATTATTGAAGAGCTACTGTTTCTCAAGATTTCCAAAAAGTTTTTGCAAAGAAAAAGCAAGCTTAAGGTTTGCAAAAGTGAAGAAAGGCAAAACGTGGCAGAATATGTGAAAAACAGAACAACATGTAGTAAATAATTTTATTCGGGGTACTTCTGCAAATCAAAAAACTCGGAACATATGAAAGTGTCACAATTGTATAGAGCATGTTGTGTAAAACATTCAGCCCAAAAAGATGAACTGGTGATTTGTTTTGATTTTTTCCGTCAAGCAGACAGAATCTGTTTTCTCGACAGCATGTCACAACTTTTGCTTCTCTTATGATAAGAGGCTAGAACTTGGTACAAAGCTTGAAAATAAAGATACAATGATGTTGATACAGTAGTAAAAATCATCAAGACCACTAAAAACAGAAGTAAAAACATCTTGGGTTGCCTCCCAACAAGCGGTTTCTTTTACGCCTTTAAGCTAGGCATAAAGCAAAAAGAAGAATCAAGTTTTATCAAGAAAGAGTGAATAGCTAGCTTGATTTCTCTCTAGGGAAGTGTTCCATCCCCTTTTTGAGAGGGACTTGAAATTTTATATTCCCCTCTTTCATGTGAATAAAAACACCAACGGTGCGAAGAAAAGGAAGTCCTAAAATAATTGGACATAAAGGTTCACACTCTATGTCCATAATAGTAAAATAAATGGGAACATAATTTTCATTGACAATGATAAGAACATCGTCGATCTTCCCCAAAGGTTTCTTTACGGAAGAATAAATGAGACAAACACCAAAAGAACAAGGATCAAAAGTGTCGGGGGAATGATACCCGGGTAGGGTCACCCAGAGGAAATCAATATTTCAAGACAAGGATGGGGCCGATTGGGCTGCTGCTGGGCCGAGCTAGGAAGTCGCATGGCCGATTGCCCTCAAGCAATCGACCATGCCAAATGCGAGCAGTCGGCCCAGGCACAATCGGCCCATCCTTCAATCGGCTCGAGAGTTGACCTTGTCCAGATCGGATGCCCCTGGTACAAGGTCATAAATGCATGATCCCGAGAGATCCGGGTGGAAGTAAGCTAAGTCACTTCGCCGATCTGTCAGAGGAGTGTTGTCACCCTTTTCCTCTGAATCCGGAGACAGGACGACAAGACCAGAGATCATAGGTCCACTGTTCACCATCATTACCTAGAGGCTACAACATGGGAAGCCGCTTGACAAGTCCGGATCAACCGGAGAGTTGCAGTCGGTGGACCCCAGCCGACGAGAGGATGACAGCTGGGGCCAGCACCCGAATGAAATGACCGTAGTACCCAGAGCTCACAATATAAGAGCCCGGGGTACCCCTCCTATGAGAGGGACGCCCCATTCGCATTTACTTCCCACAGTAGTTCTCGTAGAGAAGCAGAGGAGAGCCATGCCCACAACAGGTCTCTTCTTCCTCTGAGCAGCTCCATGAGCATTGATTGTAGTTCGTGAGATCATTTATAGCAAGTAGACAAGCAGGAGTAGGGGTGTTATCTCTCCGGAGAGCCCCGAACCTAGGTACATCGTGGTGTCCTTCACCGTGCTTGTGCCCAACCCGTTTCCGGCACCATCGACATAGTTCTCCCTCGAGTCTTCCCCTCTCTTTAGCCATCCTTATGGCATCTGTTGTTACTAAATGACGACGTTTGGCGCCCACCATGGGGCAGACCGAGGCGTCGAATGGAGTTCTGATCCGGACGGGATCTTCCTCGTCATCGAGCATGAGCCACGCTTCCGGCCAGATCTTTAGGCGTGGGGCAGTGGAATTTGTGGTGGACTACGCTGCGCGGTTCAGGGTCGGCGCACCCCTGCCGCCCGGTGTATCGCTGCAGATCGGTAGCTACCGCCTCTTCATCAGCTGCTTCCCTGAGGCGTATCCCAGGGAGGTGCGCGTCTTCTCCAGTGCCACGGATCCGCTCCCGACCAGGGGCTGCACGGCAGCTCCCGGCGGAGTGGAGTCGCGTGTGCATGCAGCCGTCATGATGGCGGGAACGACTGCGTCAAGCAATCAAGGCGCGGCGAGTGCAGCTAGGAAAGCCAAGGAGGCGGCGGACGCCGCGGAAAGAGTCGGCACCAGTGCGTTGCGGGATGTGTTGTACACACCCGTGAACAGGAATGGTGATCCCGATCAAGTTCATACCGATCTGGAGACATCACGGCTTTCTCTGGCTCGCAGGGCCGAGCACGTGCTGGCAGAAGAGCGTAGGCTGGGAGCCATCACTAGAGAGTACAACGCAGCGCACGCCAGCCAGTGGCGGCCGATTGCGCCTACAGTCCTAGAAGATCTCAGGAGTAGAGGACGTGCTGTCGGCAGAGAGTTTTCAGGGGCCGAGAAGCCGGCAACATCGGCATTCGTCCAGCGGCCAACATACAGCACGCCCGACAAGAACTTGCGAGCTGCCGAGAAGATTGTGAACGAGCTGGAAGATCTAGAAGGCGAAGAGCGGCGTCAGCAAACTCGCCGAATGCGCGAGCTGCTGGCATCGGCAAAGCAGCAGCAGGCGGCATTGGATAATCCGGGTGCAGGCCCTGAAGCATCAAGGACTGCGAGGCCGGCTCCGTAGGCCAGTCAGCGGCCGAATGTGTCGCGGCAGAACAGGCAGCAAGGCCAGTCCCGACGTGAGAGCAGGGTCAGAAGCAACCGGGGTCCCCCTTTCATGAATAAAAGAGCAGAGGAGCCAGCTGTGAGCAGCAAGCACAACGACCCACCTCGTCAGCCAAAAGCAAGGTCAACAATTAGCAATCGGCTCGGCGCTCGTCAGATCGGCGAGAATGATGCCAGGCATCGCATTGAGCTGTTGGAAAGAGATGCACAACAGGAAGAGGAGGGAGCAGCCGGCCCAGCGTGTTTCGGACACCGCATTTGGACTGAGCAGTTCCCCAAAGGTTTTACCTTGCCCAGAGATACCCCCAAGTACAATGGCTCCGTTAAGCCAGAGGACTGGCTGACAGATTACATGACCGCAGTCGGCATCACCGGCGGCAGTCGGCGTGTAGATGTATGCTACGCTCCTCTGATGCTGCAGGGGTCAGCTCGGACTTGGTTGAATAGTTTGCCCGGCAACAGCATCAACTGCTGGGAAGATTTCTCGGAAGCTTTCATTCGCAATTTCACTGGCACGTATGATCGTCCGCATCTTCCTTGGCAGCTCGCCCTTTGTGTGCAAGGCAAGGACGAGCCACTCCGAGAGTATCTAGCTTGGTGGATAAGTTGAAGAATTCATGTGAAGGATTCCATGAGATACAGGCCATCCAGTATTTCATTGATGGGTGCTTGGCGGGATCAATGCTGAAGCACAAGCTACTCCGCAAGGATTTTTCATCACTGGCCGAGCTCATGAAGGTTGCCAATGCGTTTGCTATCTCTGACTCCGCAATGCGCGAGCCCATTCATCTCGGTGTCGGCGGTGTGGTTCAGACACAAGGGTCTGCGCAAGCGGCAGAGACAGGAAACCAAGGGCTCAGTCGGCGAGAGCGCAGAGAGAACAATCGGAAAAACAACAACCAGCAAAGTAGCGGAAAGAGGAAAGATGAGCAGCCAGACGCTCAATATGGCAGTCGGCAGGTGGCCACTGTCCAAGATCAAGAGGAACAAGGGGATGCAGGAGGCAGACGGAAGATGAAGCCGAATGCGAAGCCGCAGTGGCCAATGAATCCCAAGTACACATTCGAGGATATGCTGGACCAGCCATGCAAAATGCACAGCAGTCCAGGCAAGCTAGCGGCGCATACCACTCGGCAGTGTGATTTTGTCAAGCGCATAGCAAAGGGAGAAGCATTACCACCTCCACCCCCACCACCACCTCAGAACAGAGCACCACCTTAGGCGTAGAACCAGTTTCCGCGGCAAGATGCCGCATATGTGATTTTCACCAGTGAGTCAAGTGACAAGGGCAGTCGGAGAGCCCGAGATCCGGAGGTCAATGCCACCATGCCCCCGATTCCCCAGTACATGCATTGGTCCGATTGAAAGATTACTTGGGGTAGGGAGGATCACCCAAGCATCATGCCGAATCCAGGCACCTATCCGCTCGTGGTGGATGCCCTGTTTGCGGCACCAAAGTTTTCATGTCTGTTTTCCTGAGTGATCATTGATCCAGGGAGCACAATCAACATTCTGTATAGAGATACGATGATCAAGTTGGGACTCACAGAGAGGGACCTGGAGCGCAGTCGAACAACGTTCCATGGGATTGTCCCTGGCTTGTCCTGCACTCCCATGGGTCGCATTCGGCTGGATCTGATCTTTGGGACAGAGGAGAACTTCAGGAGAGAGCCGATCTAGTTTGAGGTCGCCGACCTCAGCAGTCCATACCATGCCCTCTTGGGATTGCCTGCAATCGCCAAGTTCATGCTTAATTCGTATGAGCCCTACCTGAAGATGGAACTGCCAGGTCCAAACGACATCATCACTGTCGCCGAGGACTTCAGGAAGTCTCTCGAGTGCTCATCCGCCGGTGCAAATCTGGCCGATTCCTTGGTGGTGGTCAAAGAGAAGCGTCAGATCGACAAGGTGGTGGCAATGGCCCAGGCTTAAAGCAAGGTTCCCCTTCCAGTCGGCCCAGCCAAGCGAGAAGATGAGGAGACCACTTTCCAGGCGTCCAAGGACAGCAAGAAGGTTGCTCTAGATTCCTCCGACCCAGCCAAGTTTGTTGTGGTCGGAGCGGGACTTAGCAACAAATAGGAAGGCGAGCTCGTCGAGTTCCTCCGTGAGAACCGGGGCATCTTTGCATGGTCTCCACAAGAAATGCCTGGAGTGCCGAGGGAACTCGCCGAGCACAAGCTCCACATTCGGCCAGGTTCTAAACCGGTCAAGCAACCCCTTCGATGTTTTTCTGAAGACAAGAGAAGAGCAATCGGCGAGGAGGTCGCCAAGCTCAAGGATGCATGCTTCATCATGGAAGTGTTCTACCCCAAGTGGCTGGAAAACCCAGTCCTCGTGACGAAGAAGAACAAGACCTGGCGCATGTGTATCGATTACACCTGCCTGAACAAGGCATGCCCCAAGGATCCGTTTTCTCTGCCCCGTATAGATCAAGTCATTGACTCTACGGCCGGCTGCGAGCTGTTGTCATTTCTGGATGCCACTGCTAGCTATCACCAGATCAAACTTGTTGTGGAAGATAAAATAAAAACTTCCTTTATAACCCCCTTTGGGGCTTATTGCTATATCACCATGCCTTTTGGTCTGAAGAATGGAGGTGCTACCTATCAGCGCACCATACAGCGATGCACGCATTCTCAGCTCGGCAGAAACTTGCATGTGTATGTGGATGATTTGGTGGGGAAGACAGTCAAAAGGGTCACACTCCTGGACGACCTCAAGGAGACATTCTCCAATTTGCACACCTACCAGATCAAGCTGAATCCAGAGCAGTGTGTTTTTGGCGTTCCAGCCGGCAAACTCTTGGGATTTCTCGTTTCTGAAAGAGGAATCGAATGTAATCTCGAGAAGATAGCTGCAATCGAGCGAATGGATCGGCCCAAAAATTTGAAACAAGTGCAGAAGTTTACCGGTTTCTTGGCATCACTCAGTCGATTTCTCAGTCGGCTGGGAGAAAAGGCAATCCCACTATATCAGCTCATGAAGAAGACGGCGAAGTTCACATGGACTTCACAAGCAGATGAAGCATTCAAGGAGCTGAAGTGTATGCTCACCACCGCGCAGATTCTAGTTGCACCGATTGAGAAGGAGCCAATGATGTTATATATCGCGGAAACCAATCGGGTGATCAGTGCAGTGATGGTGGTAGAGCGTCCTGAGAAGGACAAAGCGCAACCGATTCAGCGGCCAGTATATTACATCAGCGAGGTACTCTCAACATCCAAGCAAAATTATCCCCACTACCAGAAGATGTGCTATGGAGTCTACATGGCGGCCAAAAGATTGAAGCCCTATTTTCAAGCTCATCCGGTTATGGTGGTCATCTCGGCCCCACTAGCCGACATCATTGGCAGTAGAGATGCAACCGACAAAGTGGCCAAATGGGCAATTGAGATCGCCAACCATGGCATCCAGTACTAGCCAAGAACAACAATCAAGTCACAGGCGTTGGCCAATTTCCTGGTGGACTCGGCTGAAACTCAGTATATGCCACCCGTCCCAGGATCGGATTTCTGGAGAATGCATTTCAATGGGTCCAAGATGAAGAATGGCCTAGGGGCTGGCATTGTTCTCACGTCACCGAAAGGAGACCGACTGCACTATGTACTGCAAATCCACTTCGCAGCGTCAAACAATGTTGCTGAATATGAGGCCCTTGTGCATGGCATCAAGCTGGCCAAGGAGATCGGCATTCGGAACATAGAATGTTTCGGCGACTCCGACCTGGTGGTGCAGCAGTGTACAGGCAATTGGGATGCCAAAGATGCGAATATGGCGAGCTATCATTTCCTGGTGCAGCAGCTCAGTGGGTATTTTGAAGGCTGTGAATTTCATCATGTGCCTAGAGCAAACAATGAAGCAGTAGACGCCCTGTCCAAGCTCGGCTCCACCAGGAAAAGCATTCCACCAGGGGTATCATTGGAGCACATCAAGAAGCCCTCTATCACGCCTTCGCCAGAGTCCGAGTCCATTTTCATATAAAAAACCGACCTGGAGGCATTCAGGCAAGCAAAGTTGGTTCAGTCAATAAAGATCCTGACTCTGAAGAAGCAGTCGAGCTCCCAGGAGGCTGTGGCCTGGAAAAATCCAGCAGATCCAGGAGCTGCCGATTGAGGCCCAAGGGCTGGTGATCTCGGCAAAAAGAAGAAGTCCAAGGCAAAAGCAGCAGCGGCACCAGGCATCGGGAGCTCATCCGAGCTATCGACACCAGGGGCTGCCGATTGCGATCCAGAGACACCGAATCCAAGAGAAGAACCATGGGATCCTCAGGCTTCAGCCTCAGCAGATCAAGCAACACCAGGGGCTGCCGACGAGAAGCCAGATGTTGAAATTGTTAGCTCAGAGATTGAGTTTAATATGGAAAATGCACAAGAGGCCGAGCCAGAAGAAGCAGTCGCACCATAGCAGGCAATGGTCATGGTGGTCGTCGCCGCTCCAACCTGGGCACAGCCGATCAGAGATTTCCTAGTCGACTGGACTCTTCCCCCAGATGAAGTTGAAGCTAGGTAGATACAGCGCCGATCTGGTGCATACACCATCATCAACAATGATCTGATGCACAGAAGTGTAACTGGAGTTCTCCAGCGATGTGTAGAAGAGGACAGGGGGCTCGAGCTGCTCCGGGATATTCATCAAGGCGAGTGCGGTCACCACGTATCAGCAACTGCAATAGTAGCCAAGGCATTTCGGCATGGTTTCTATTGGCAGACAACGCGAGTTGCGGCAGAGCATCTGGTGAAGCACTGCAATGGTTGTCAGCGGTTCAAAGCCACGAGTCATCTCCCGGCGTCGGCACTCAAAACAATCTCAATAACATGGTTGTTTGCAGTATGGGGGCTGGACATGGTTGGGCCATTCAAGGGAGCAAGGGGTGGTTTAACCCACCTACTAGTTGCAGTCGACAATATCACAAAGTGGATTGAGGCACGTCCGATCAAGAAGCTGGATGGTCCGACAGCAGTCAGGTTCATCGCCGACGTCGCAAGCAGATACGGAGTTCCAAATAGCATCATCGCCGACAACAACAAGAATTTTGCAAAGGGAGCATTGGCTCGGTATGCATCCGAGTACGGCATTCGGCTCGATGTGGCATCCGTGGCGCACCCTCAGTCAAACGGCCGGGCAGAAAGAGCAAACGGCCTCATTCTGGCCGGCATCAAGCCCAGACTGATCGAGCCACTTGAAAGAGCACCTGGAGCATGGATTGATGAGCTTCCGGTAGTTTTGTGGAGCTTGAGAACCACACCCAACCGATCAACCGGATTCACCCCATACTTCCTGGTGTATGGCTCAGAAGCAGTCATCCCGGCCGACATTGAGTTTGATTCACCTCGGTGCGCCCTATATACTGAAGCAGAAGCCAAGGAAGCACGGGAAGACGGTGTCGATCTGAAGGAAGAGGCCTGTCTGCTGGCTCTGTCCATGTCGGCAATTTACGAGCAGAGGCTGCGGCACTACAACAGCAAGAAGATCCGCCCCCTCGCTTTCCGTGAGGGCGATTTGGTGCTTCGCCGAATCCAGAAGTCAGATGGTAGCACAAGTTATCCTCACCTTGGGAGGGTCCTTTCATTGTCAGCCGAGCACTCAAGAACAATGCATATTATCTTATCGATTGCACACAAGGCACTCGGCACAAGGACACTTCAGGAGTTGATACGCAGCGTCCCTGGAACGCCGAGCTGTTATGCCCGTTTTACAGTTGAGTCCTGCGAATGTATTCATGCTATCAAGCATTCAATCAGTAAAGCTGTCATGCGTCTGAGAGATAGCATTCGATTGTCTTTATATGATTATTTCGTTTTTGGGCAAGCCTCAGTTGGCAAAGCCTTGTCATTCCCGAGATGTGCGAAAAATTTCACTCGAGGACTGGCCGACCATACGGTCACAAAGTATAAGGTAAAAAAAACCATGAGAACAATAGGTTCGGAACCAAGCTAGGATGCGACACGAGTGCAGATCACAAGTTGGCTATGGCATCGACGAAGCAATGGCTGGTCGGACCTGCGATATTGCATCTCGAACTTAAAAACACTCTAGAAAGAGGACCATGGTCTAACTAATCGTCTAACTAATTCTATGCAGAATCCTTCCGCGCTAACGCTAGAACATTTCAGTCTCAATGACCAAATCCGAGTGGCGCATGATCCTGTGAGCCGACGCCAGACCGCATCTCGGTTGTCGGCGAACGTGAAATCATGTCCCCAAAGGAAAATGGCAAAGAGCAAGAGCGAAAAAGCGAAAAGCAGGAAGTCAATCACATAAGAAAGTTGTGCAATAAGCAAAGATAAGAGGCTCAAGGCCGAATAGGTTCATTACATAAAACCACTCCTAGTGGGTGTCCTCGGAATCTGGCAAAGTCTTGCGAAAGTTGCGGTAAAAGACATAAAATTACTTCGCTATGTGTCGGGAATGGTAGAGGTTGGCGGCGCAGTCGAAGCAGTCGGAGCAGTGGATGGCGCCTGTGTAACGGCCAGAACTGTTTACTCCGGCACAGTCGGACCCTCTGGCACAGTAGCCGCCTCCGATTGCTTCGGCCCCGTCAAATCTTCCTTCGCCTTGGAGGGCTCGGCATCAGCTAGCTTGGCACTTGTTCGTCCTGAGGTGGCTTTGGGTGAAGTATGAGACGAGCTGCTATCGGATAAGTCATTGTGATACAGATGGGAGCTTGAAGAGCGCGCTGGTTGACTGCCTTGACCTCCTCGGGCATGCTCGCCAGCAGAAGGGCTGTCGTCGGCCAGGGCAGCGATTGAAAGTGGAGCAACCGGCATCCCAGCATCGTCAAGAAAGGGAGTGTATTCAGTATGAGGGAACCACCCGGCCATGGACGTGGACAGGCGGTTTACCTGGGTATAAGCAGTCTCAAGGAGGTCGGCCGCCCCGTCTCGCATGGTGTAAAGCCGAGCCAGGCTCAGCTTGGGATACCAGCTCAGCACGGTCTGAAGCGCCATCTCGGCGCCAGTCCGGGAAGATGAGTCAAGAAAAGCCTCGACTAGGCGGGGAGCGGCCATCAGCATCATCAATACTTGGTCGTGGGTAGCGTTAGGGGCATCTCCTTGCTCCGAGTCCTCTTCGTCGGATTCATTGGTGCCGGCTGAGGATCCTTCTCCATGGCGCAGGCGCCCGAGTGCTTGCTTCAGTTCGGCAGGACCCCAAAGCAGCTCGGCGAGCTTCTGGACGCCCAGTTTGAATGCGAAGACGCTGCCAAGAATCACATGGATGCGAGCCTCGGTGGCAATGATGAATTCCCGGGGACTCCATCCTTAAGCTTCGACCCTCACCGGCCAGCCCTTCTCGGCTCGGATGCGCTTTTCCTCAGCAACAGCATGTTGAGCGGCCTGCTCGGAGGCAGGCCAATGCTCTGTGTCAAAAGGTTAAGAGTAAGAAGATACAAAAGAAAGGAAATCGGTAGAAAAGCCGAGACTAGAAGGATAGCTTACTAGAAAGAAGGGAGTCCATCTCATGTAGTCCCTCGAGATTAGCTCGGGCCTCGCGTCGGGCCTTGGTTAGCTCATCGTTATGGCGCAATGTTATGGCCTCCAGCTTTGCCACCGCGTCGTCTCGTTCAGCTTGCATAGCAGTCTGAGCTGTCACCGCGGCATCGCGCTCCGAGCGCAGGACCTCAGCAGTCGTGGCATGGGCCGAGATCACCGCCTCCAGTTCGGCTTTGTGGCTGGCCCTAAGCGCAGCCATTTCACTCTGCAGCCGCTCGGCAGTGCGAGACAAAATGGTTTTGACGGCTCGAAGGCGCTCAAGCTCCTGCTGAGCAGCAGCAAGCTCGGGGCCTTGACGGCCGAGCTGCTCCACCAGCTCGGCTACCCGGCCCTGAAGAGCAGTAATAGTAGGCAAGGATGCGGCAACAGTTGCAATGTGGTTTAGAAGAAAAAGTCAGAATTGGAGAATGAAATCAATCGGTTGGGAATCAGCAGAATTACCTGTCAGCTCGGCGACCTTGGCAGTCTGTTGGTTCACTTGGAGCTGAGCGGAGGCAAGAAGTCGCAGGCTGGCAGAGTAGGACTCGAGCAGAGCTTCAAAGACTTTGTGTTTCTCTTCATAGGCGGCCTATGCATGAAAAGAGAGTCAGTAAAAAAAGAGATAAAAAGTCAAGAGAAGATCCGAGCTGATTACAAAGCAATCGGCCCGAATCTCGAGGACTACACCCAGTGGGTGCGCTTGCGCGCACCCACTCGAGGGCAGATCCACCGATCTGAGAACGGCGCGAGAAAACAAGAGTCAGAGGAAGATCCGAGCTGATTGCAAGCAATCAGCCCGAATCTCGGGGACTACACCTAGTGGGTGCACTTGCGCGCCCCCACTTAGAGAAGAGAGCTTAAAGTATGGTTGCGGTCGACGAGCTAGAGCTCCTGAAGCACGCCGGTTGAGAGTTCCTTCACTCGTTCATAGGCCGAAGCCATAGTGCCATGAGAGGCCAAAGGAAAGCGGCGCGAGGCGTTGGGCTCGGAGTCAGCAAGACCGGTGTGGGAGTAGGCCATGCGGAAGTGCTCCACTGAATGCATCTGCGATTCAGGAGCTGCAGAGGAGGTCTTCTTCGACATCAACTGAAGGATCAGAGCCTTGGAACCAGCAGCAGTTGAGGGTGCCAACGAGGTGGCTGGCAGGGCAGTAGCACTTGGCGTCGGTGTAGTAATCGGAGGAAGAGACGCTGCAACAATGGGCGCAGTGGTCGTGACGATAGCAGCGGGGACCCGATCGAAGGACCGCGGCGGGGAAGGAGCAATCAGAGGATCCGACTGCAATCCCTCGGTGTCAGCGGCCTCCAGGTCGACAACGTCCTTGGGGGCCACAGAGGCTTGCTCGGAGGCTTGCTTGGAGGTTTGGTGAAGTCGGCACGGGATTTCTTGGCCTTGCGCTCGGCGTCCTTCGTCGAGAGAGGAGCAATCGGTGGCCGTTTTCTGGTGTTGTCAGCATGGATGGAGGTCGCAGAAGGAGCTGGGCCAGTGAAGGCAGGAATTTCACGATCGATGTCGTCCAGGTCAATAGCAGCCCTAAGTAAAAAAGAGAGATAAGCAACAGAGTAAAGAAAAGTTTCAAGGAAGAGCAGGAAGGATAGATAATTACCCAGCAGACATCGGCGCTCCTCGGGGCATCCGGAAGCGCAGGGGCGGGATATCTAGAGGAGCATCCTGCAGATCGGGGCCGACCTTGGGCTTGGCACCGGGAGCTTTCCCAGTCTGCTGAGCCCGAGCGCGCCCAGTCTGAGGGGCTTTCCCTTTCGGAACAGCCACCGCGGTCTTCGCACCCTTGCTCGATGCAGCGCCAGATGACGAACCATCAGCTCGGAGTCGTTTGAGCGACGCCTTCTTGGGATCGGGATGCGAATCTGCACCGGAACCCCCAATTTTTGAGGCGCTGTCATCATCACTCCATTCATCCAGAAAGCGTTCGAAGGAGGAGGAGTGCATACCCCCTTAGTTTGCTGCATCGGCATCGACAGGTTCGTCCTCGGCGTCGGAGTCGGAAGCGGGGGAGTCGTCGTATTCGAGATCGGTTGGGTCCTCCTCCTCGTGATCAGGGGCGAAGGTGCCGGCAGTCTGGCCGTCTAGCATCACGGCAGTTGCAATAAAGTACTAGAAGATGAACAAGGTATCAGAAAAGGCAAATGAGCAATCGAGCAATCGGGCAAAGAGACAAAGCAATCGGAGCATACCTCTGAGGAGGAACCCCGCGGTGAAGGCACTACAGGCCGAATCGGAACGGTTTCGGCGTCTGAGTGGTGGTTAGTGCTTTCACTCAGAGGCGCAGCACTCTGTTGCTCAGCTTCTTGGTGCAAATCCGAGTGGGATCCCTCCAAGTGGCCATGTCGCAGATGCGGTGCACTCGGCGCTGAAGCCGGAGCACTCGGACCTGAAGCCAGGTGGCCACGAGGTCGTACGCCTGCAGGCCATCTTTTTGCAGCTGAGAAATCCGAGCTACCTGGGAATAGATGTCGCAGTCGCCGACTCCAAGCTTGGTCGACCACTGGTATCTCTCAACGGGGGGAGCGAGCTGGAATTCGGGCAGTTTGGTGAGGTCGGGGCCCTTGTCGGGAGATCGGACGTAGAAGAAGGTGGTCTGCCAGTTGTTGACCGATTGGATGATGGCAGGGGACTCATAGCCCTGTTTGCTGGAGTAGAGGATGCAGCCGCCGCAGTCGGTCATGGCGGTCTCATGAATCGGCGGCTTGTCTTCTCCGTCTGGGTTCCGCAGCAGGTTCCCGGTCCGAGCCATGTGACCTCGGAGGTGGAAGAGGCGCTTCCACAGCCCGATGCTCGGCCGGATGCCGAGATAGCCCTCGCAGAGGGTGACGAATCCCGACATCGTCATAATGAAATTGGCGGCGAGGTGGTGCGGTTGCAATCAGTGGAAATCAAGGAATTCCTGAAAGAACGTGCTCACCGGCAGCCCTAACCCGCGCTCGAAGTGCGCAACAAAAACCACGCTCTCGCCGGCGCGCGGCTCTGGCACGATCTCCTCGCCGGGGGCACACCATTGGATGCCGGCCGGCACCTTGCGCACGTGGAGCAGCTGGCGGATCTCGCCGTCGTTTACGGTGGAGCCTTTCCACCGGCCACGGCTGGCGGCGGATTTCTCGTCCGCGGCGGCCATGGCGTCCTCCAGAGCGGCAGAGAATGAATCCGGAGAGAAGGGCGAGAAGAGGCCGGAAGCAAACGCTAGCGAGTGGAGGCGCGGTGGCGGCGGAGTGCGCGAGCGGGATGCTGAGAGGCGGTGCGGTGCGGTGGCGCCACGAGCACGCGAGACCAAGGTCGCCAGAGCAAAAATACTGCGGCGGCGCGAGGAGGAGAGTGAGAACGAGGAAGAAGAAGTGGGGGATATTAGCTCGAGGAGCCCCCCCATGTGGCTTATATGGGCGGCAGGGGCGAGTGGGATCGCGAGTGCGGCTCGTGTGGCCCGATGTGTCCGCGTGTATCAAGAGACAAGTGGGCGGTTTCGGCACAAAGGATCATGGCGCCGAAGGCGAGGCGTGCGCAGTAACATCCCATCGCGCGTGGGTCGTGGGGCCCGGAGCATTAACTGCCCCGGGGAATCGGAAACGACGTGCGACGTGGGTTGGTCAGATGATAGTCAAATGTGACCGTTGGAGAATCAGTCGGTTGAGCCAGATCTTTGCTCGATTGAAGTGTTGCAAGAAATGTTTTTTGTAGAGAAGCACGAGAGCAGTCGGAAAAGCTGTGCTCGAGGTCGGAGAGAGGATGTCAAACCAATACTCATCTGGTTGGCCGGGCATGATCTCCGAGCTGAGCGATCAGTTCGGACTGAGGAACCCGATGATGCCAGAGCAGTCGAAGCGCGAAGAGAAGAAAAGAAAAATTTCAAATGCCCCGCAGTCAAGCAAGCATGGGACCTTTACAGCTTTAGGGGCTAGTGTCAGGGGAATGATACCCGAGTAGGGTCACCCAGACGAAAGAAATATTTCAAGACAAGGATGGGGCCGATTGGGCTGCTGCTGGGCCGAGCTAGGCAGTCACATGGCCGATTGCCCTCAAGAAATCAACCATGCCGAATGCAAGCAGTCGGCCCAGGCGCAATCGGCCCATCCTTCAATCGTCTCAAGAGTTGACCTTCTCCAGATCGGATGCCCCTGGTACAAGGTCATAAATGCATGATCCCGAGAGATCCGGGTAGCAGTAAGCTAAGTCACTTCGCCGATCTGTCAGAGGAGTGTTGTCACCCTTTTCCTCTGAATCCGGAGACAGGACGACAAGACCAGAGATCATAGGTCCACTATTCACCATCATTACCTAGAGGCTACAGCATGGGCAGCCGCTTGACAAGTCCGGATCAACCGGAGAGTTGCAGTCGATGGACCCCAGCCGACGAGAGGATGACAGCGGGGGCCAGCACCCGACTGAAATGACCGTAGTACCCCGAGCTCACACTATAAGAGCCCGGGGTACCCCTCCTGTGAGAGGGACGCCCCATTCGCATTTACTTGCCATAGTAGTTCCCGTAGAGAAGCAGAGGAGAGCCATGCCCATGGTAGGTCTCTTCTTCCTCTGAGCAGCTCCATGAGCATTGATTGTAGTTCGTGAGATCATTTATAGCAAGAAGAGAAGCAGGAGTAGGGGTTTTATCTCCCTGGAGAGCCCCGAACCTGGGTACATCGTGGTGTCCTTCACCGTGCTTGTGCCCAACCCGTTTCCGGCACCATCGACATAGTTCTCCCTCGATTCTTCCCCTCTCTTTAGCCATCCCTATGGCATCTGTTGTTACTAAACGACGACAAAAAGGTTTCAATTCAAACATGTCATACATTCTTTTGGGCATAACGGAGGTACTAGCTCCAACATCACATAAAGCATAGCAAGAGAAGTTATTCAATTTAATTTTTATCATAGGATCCCAACCATCATCTAGCTTCCTAGGTATGGAGGCTTCTATTCTAAGCTTCTCCTCCCTAGCTTTGATGAGAGCATTAGTGATATGCTCCATGAAGGCAAGATTTAGTGTGCTAGTGTGGGGGTCTCTAGACATTTTGTGCGGCAAGCTAATAACTTCTGAGAGGGTACAACTATCAAAATCAATATCACTACGATCAAAGGTAGTAGTGGTGTCATCTAGGCTCACTTTTTTGAAACACTCTACGTTCATAAGACTTTCTTCTTCTACGGTTGAGGTATTAGCATCACCATTAATAGGTCCAATGGGACTAGGAGTGTGTTGGGTGCTAATAGTTTGGGTGTCCTCAACAATTATGATAGTAGCAACACTGTGGTGCGTAGGAGGCCCTTAATTCTATCCTCTTCTTCCTTTTCTCTAGCCCATCTTTCTTTAAGTTTAGCCATCATCCTAATATTTTCATTAATTTGCAATTGTATAACATTAATAGGAGTGGCCTTCCTCTCCTCAAGGGGAGAGGTTCTAATTTTAAGCATCTCTACATCCAGAGAGATTATCTAATTTGTCTAATTTCTCTTCGACACTCTTGTTGAAGGCTTTTTGGGTAGTGATATAGTCTCTAAGCATGCATTCTAATTCAGAATTGGGGTTCTTGTTACTTGGATAAGGGTTGTAGTTCCCATAGTTGGATGGAAACGGTCTAGGATTGCAAGAAAAACTACCCCTATAAGCATTGTTGTTGAAGTTGTTTCTAGCAATAAAGTTCACATCTACTTGTTCCTGAGCAACCAAAGAATTTAAAGGGACATCATGAGGATCAATAGAGGGTTGATTGGTAAGTAGAGACATAATTAAGTTAACTTTTCATTTAGGGAGGTAATCTCCTCGACAGAGTTTACCTTCCTACCTGTTGGAGCTCATTTGGTGTGCCATTGGGAATAGTTGGTCATAATCATCTAGAAGTTTTGTGGCAGCACCAAGTGTTGTTGAAATAAAGGTTCCTCCCGCGGCCGAATCTAACAGGTTCCGCGAGGTAAAGTTCAAGCCTGCATAAAAAGTCTTTGATAACCATCCAAGTAGTCAAACCATGTGTAGGGCATTTCTTAACAAGAGATTTCATTCTTTCCCAAGCTTGGGCAATGTGTTCATTATCCAATTGCTTAAATTTAATAATGTTGCTCCTCAATTGGATAATTTTAGCAGGTGGGTAATACTTCCCAATAAAACAATCTTTGCACTTATCCCAATAATCTATGCTATTCCTAGGCAAAGATTGAAACCAGATTTTAGCTTCTCCCCTCAAAGAGAAAGGAAAGAGCTTAAGCTTAACAACATCACCTTCTACTTCTTTATACTTTTGCATATCACATAGCTCAACAAAATTGTTCAAGTGTAAAGCAACATCATCTCCAGCACCAGAGAATTGATCTCTCATAACAAGGTTTAGCAAAGCAGGTTTAATTTCATAAGAGGTAGCTGAAGTGGCAGGTGTGGCAATAGGAGTGCAGATAAAATCATTGTTGTTGTGACTAGTGAAGTGACACAACTTGGTGTTTTCAGTGGAACCCATAGCAGCAGAAAGTGTGGCAGATTTTTTTGTGATTTTTGATATAGGACACTAAGATAAAAACTGAAAGGTAAACTAACAAGACTAAAAAGCAAAGGTAGAAGATAGTGTGCAACTCCCCTATATTGGCACTCGGAGTCCCCGACAACGGCGGCAGAAATTTTCTTGATGTGCGAGAGATGATAATGGCTTCTCGCCCTTCGTTGGTTACCCCAAGTGGAAGGTGATTTGTAGGATAGCAGCAAATTTCCCTTAGTGAAGATACCAAGGTTGAGTATCGAACCAGTAGGACTCCGATAGTGTTAAGTTGGTGGTGAAGCGAGCAGTGTCGTTTGAGATATTGCTCTCTTAACCTGGACCTGCACACGACACAAATAACTTTTCTCCCAACGAAGTTCAGAGAGGTTATCAATCTCTCCGGCCTTGTTGTTTAGAAAGGATCAAACGCAAGGGATAATGATAATGGTGATAGCAAGTAGAAAGTAAAAGCAGGAAATAAATTAAGCGTGTAAACAGTGATGAGAATATGGACCGGGGTCCCGTGATGTTCACTAGTGATGTCTCTCTCCCAAAAGACGATAAAACTGCTATGCGAGGTAAACAAATCACAGCTGGGCAATTGACAGGATTAAAAACGCACCGCAATGCTAACTATGCTACAAAGAAAGGACGAGGCTCAAAAGCATGGGCGGTACGCCAAAATAAGTAGACCGAAATCCAACTGCATCTACTACTAATCATCCACCTTGAGATATCTATCCAGAACATCTCGCTGGTATTAAGTTGCGAGCCCCACCGAAAGTGTAAACCCAAAGCAACAGACAACTGCATTAAAAGAACTTTGCGTAAAGTAAAAAATCCTTGCAACCGTGGTTACAAGCACCGTTGTTTTCCCCCTTGTGGCAACAGCACATCCCCTAGACTCATGTTTCTGTCACTCAAGCGTGTCATCAGGGGGCATGAACCAACAATCGAGCATAACGTTACCTCTTGGAGTAACTGCCTACTACTTGGCCACAGCAATAAACATCAACGGAGAACATGCAAGAATTACTCAAGAACATAAATATAAAAGATAACAACCAAATATATTAGTCAATCACAAACTGAACATAGTCTCATAATCCATCAGATCCCATCAAACTTAGCATAGCAACAGCAGAAAATTATATATGTGCCTCGATCATGTAGGGCAACTCACGAGGTCTATTCCATGAAGAACAAAGAGGGGAGGAGAACATCACATAGTTACTGATCACGGACCCATGGTCCAAGTTAGACAACTCACGGATCATCCGAGAAGTGTCCATGGTGCAGGAGAGGCTCCCGGAGGTCAATCCTCCCTCCGGCTGGTGCCGGGAAGAGGTCTACTGGCGCTCCCGATCTTGGAAGCCTGGCGGCGGCGGAACAGAGGTGAGATCGCGAAAAGGGTTCTGTCTTCGGAAGAATCCCGTCACGTGTAATAAATAGGCGAAGGGGGCAGCCAAGGGGGCCACCAGGTGTCCAGGCGCCCCCTGGCGCGTCCAAGCCCTAGGCCACGCCACCAGGGCGCCTGGACCCCTGGTGGTGTCCCTCTGGCCCCACCCAGGTGATTCCGGAAGGTTCTTCTGCGCTGATTGTTTATCTGATTTTTCCCGAATTTTTGGAGCACTTTTAATATGGGGGAAACCTAAAATAAAAAAAGAACAGAAAACAGGAACTGACACTATGGTGCACTGAGTTAATAAGTTAGTCCAAATATGATCAAAATTATATGAAAGTGCATCTAGATCATAGCAATATCACACAAAACATGCATGGAGCCAGCAGAAATGAAAGATACGTTTGGGACGTATCACGGTTACACGTTACCCTATTTGAAGATCCTCTGGTTATCTAGAATTGAGTGGACTCAAGGAAAGAATCCTTGATGATGATTATATTGAACTTGATGATGATTTATGCAGGGAACTTACAAAGTGTGTTGACTCTAATCCTCATGATGTTATGAAGCTGCTTGAAAAGCACTCTATGAAGAACAAGTTTACTCCTGATCCTAAATTTGCGTCATCCCCTATTTGCAATGAAGATGCTGATTTTGATTTCTCTGTTGATCGTTCACTTATATCTACAGTTGAGGCTGACCCCTTTTATGGCAGAGAAAATGACGACGCTATTGCACACCTTACTAAACTCACTGTGTTAGGTGGCTTATTCGCTACAGAGGACAAGAAGAGAAATTATTATGTTACTAAGCTTCTTCCTTTTTCCTTGAAGGTGGGTGCTAAAGCATGGTATGATGCACTACCATGTGGGTCTATTAAAAGTCCTCAAGATTTAGCTCAATATTTTGTTGCTAAATATTTTCCTTCTCATATGCAACATGCTACTTTACAAAGAATTTATAATTTTAAACAGTTGTAGGATGAGCACCTCCCTAAAGCTTGGGGGAGGTATTGCACTTTACTCAAGGATAGACCGGGACATGGAGTCCCTAAGAATGAATTACTTGATATATTTTATGTTGGTATAACTGATGAATCTAGCACCTATCTAGATAGTTGTGCTGGTTGTGTTTTCAGGGAAAGAACATCAGACGATGCTGAAGCACTAATGGGAAAACTAGCCAAAAAACACGATGATTGGTCCGTCCCTCAACCACCTACACCACCAAAGAAGAGGGGAATGCTCGTCTTGAACCCCGAAGATATGCAAGAAGCCAATAAATCTATTAAAGAGAGAGGCATTAAAGCTGAAAATGTGAAGAATCTACCTCCAATTGAAAAAATTTGTGAGTCTACCACTCACCCTCCTATGATAGAATTACACTCTCTTTTAGATTTCAATGCAAGTGACATCCCTCATGGTAAGCCTCCTGATGAATGTTTAGATGAGCTTGATAATTTAATTATGAAGCAAAGTCACTTTAATGAGAGGATTCAAATTCAGTTGCATGATAATTCCCTCGCTATAAAAATCTTGCTTGATGTTTTGGGTAGAACTGTTAATGATGTTAAAGGTCTTGTTAAGCATTTTCATATGGTTCAAACTCAGCTTGAACATATTTCCAATGTGCAAAAAGATTTGCTTGCTAACAATTCCAAACAAGATGTGCAGGCTTATGGGATTAAAACCCGAGGTGGGACACACACCCAAGACCCTCTTTATCCAGAGGGGCATCCAAAGAGAATAGAGCAAGATTCTCAATTGCAGGAAGAAGATATTGTCATCTCTCCTAAGAAGAAGAAGAAACACAAGGAAGCTGACATTTCAAATGATCCTATAATTAATGAAGAACCTATTATTGATCCTAATAGTATATCTACTTCAGATGCTGAAACTAAAGATGGTGCTGAACCTGATAAAGATAATGAGAAAAATGATCCTCCTGAAGTACGAGAAGAAGAAGCACCCGATAAAAGCAAGATATATACTAGAGAAGACTTCATTGCAAGGAAGCATGGGAAGGAACGAGAACCATGGGTGCAAAAACCGATGCCCTTTCCAGGTAAGTCTCTCAAAACTAAAGAAGAAGAGCACTATAAGAAATTTTGTGAATGGATGAAGCCTATTTTTCTTCAAATTCCTTTGGCTGATGCTATTAAGTTGCCTCCGTACTCGAGGTATATGAAAGATATTTTGACTAATAAAAGAAAAGTTCCTAATGAGGAAATATCTACCATGCTTCCAAATTACTCTTTCAGTGGCAAGATTCCTGAGAAGCTTGGTGACCCAGGTATACCCACCATTCCTTGCTCCATAAAGAACAATTATGTCAGAACTGCTATATGTGATCTTGGTGCAGGAGTGAGTGTTATGTCGTTGTCTCTTTACAAAAGTATTTTTTGGATAAACTAATCGCCACATATATCTCTCTCCAAATGGCTGACAAGTCAACAGCCGCTCCCATTGGTATTTGTGAGGATGTTCCTGTTTGACGTTGCTAATTTCTTGATTCTTAATGATTTTCTTGTGCTTGACATGCCCGAGGATGGGAGCATGTCCATTATTGTTGGTAGACCTTTTCTTAACACCACATGTGCTATTATTGAGTGCAATAAAGGAAAGCTCACTTTCAATGCTAATGATAAAGAACACACGGTTTATTTTCCGAAGAAGATCGATAAAAGGCATGGCCTTAACTCTATTGAGAATATTGAGACCGTGAAGATTGGTGGTTGGGATTGTCCTCTACATGTGCACCAAAAATACAAAACAATTATGGTGGGGACAGTGTCCATTAAAATAAAGGTACCATGAATGCATCATAAGAAGTGAAACTTTTTGCTCGATATACCACTTGTTTGGTAGTAAGACTTGATCAACCTTGCTAACAAACAAGTTTAATATGAGTAAAAATCGGAGCTTGTTATGTTTTCATTTCCTTTAGCCTTTACCCTTATTTTTGTACCAAAGTTTATGTGTTTGAAACTTCATATATTTAACCATTGTTTCGAGCCTTCTAGAAGCTTTTGCAGTTGTTGCTACCTCGGAAAATTTTCAAAAATGAAGTTGTCAGAAAAATTCCAGAAAAACTATATTAAAAATTTCATAAAAAATGATCCTCTCTCTCTCTCTCTTGCCCCAAAATTCGTTAGTTTGCTGCTGGAACTCGGTTTCTTGGTGCTCTTGGCTGCGAATTTTGATCTCTCTCTACATCCCACCATTTGCATTGAGATTTTGAGCATTTTCTCCTTGGAATGAGTTTGTTTGGGAAGGCTAAGGAATGGCTTGGGAAGAAGAAACCCGAGCCCACTGATAGAGTAACTAGAGTTGCAGCTTCATCCTCTACTACGAGGATGAGTTAAAGTGATGATATCGTGCCACCGGAGTTGCTTCATGAGACGAACACGACGCGTGCCATGACATACCCGTGTTCGAATTTTCTTACGCCGGCAGGTACTAAGGATGAGTTTGATAACCTTTGCGCAGTTGCAGGTTTGACGTGTCTTCTGACACGCCAGGTGCCATAGTATCCAAAACTCACTTATTATTTTGTCAACTGGTTTAGATATAATGATAGAACTTCCATGATTTATTTTGGAATATATGAGGAAGTTATCACCATGTCTTTGGCAGAATTGTTTGATGTTATAGGTGTGTGGAATGTTGGGAAGACCCGGATACCTGCTCAGCCCTACAAGCTGAGAGCCCTCTTCGCCTCTCTTTGCAACAAGGACCCGAAGGATATTCACCAGGGGAAGATTTCTAGCATCTTGTTCCCCCACATCAGGTATTTCACATATTATATTTCTCGAGGGGTGTTAGCTCGTGACAACACGAGCAACATTTTGGGTCCAGATATTGCTATCTTGGCAGCCGCCCTCTTAGATAACACGTATAATATTGGTGCTTTGATTGCTCGCTGCCTTGTCGCTAACATCGGCAAAGGGCCTCACTTTGGTGGCATTTATGCCACACTTTTCCTTGAGAGACTCGAGCACACTGTACGTGCCGATGATGCGCCTTCTCCATTTTTGAGCTTTGATCTTACTGCTATGAAGAGGCATGAGTTTGTTACTAGGACTTCTGAGTTTGGTAACCTTGTTTATGTTATGAGGTTTGGCGAGATTACTACTCGCGAGATCCATCTACCTGCACCACTTTTATTTGATTATACTAGCAGGAACGGATGGTCCTTCACCGTGATTGAGCTGGACGAGTTCGTGATCCAGTAGTAGTTTCATAACCCCATGGAGGGGGTTGCTCTCGAGGAAGAGGAGCCGGAGGATATTTCGCCTCCCCAAGAGGATCATGTTGCCCAGTGGGGCGAGGGACCTTCTTCTTGGGGCGGGGAGCCTTCTTCTTGGGAGGACAGCAGGACGCCCGTCTACGCACTCGAGGCCCCATACGACCCATGGACGTACCAATACCAGCCCGGAGCCGGAGGGAGCTCCTGGGGTCCACAGTAGCCAAGCCCGACTTAGGCCAAAATCCTAAGTTTGGGGGAGTACGTACCCTTCTCCCCTTTCATTGTATCATCCATGGTGTTTGCTTTAATCTTTTTGAAGTTTTTACCTATTCTTCTTTGTTTTCTCTTAGTTTGCAAAAACAACAAAAACATTTCTCTTTTCTTTTGTTTTCATTTAACTTTTGAAAAACCCAAAAAGATTTCCTTTCTCTTTAGTTTGCTTTGGTTGCAGAGTTTAGCTCACGTCCATGGTTGCAATTGCACTTGATTATCTTTCCACATTCGATCGTGCAAGTAACAAGGCAATAATGACGAAGATCGACGGAAGGGATGCAACGAGGAAAGCCGGTACGAACTCTTTTTTTATTCTACTTTTGTACATATGCCTGTACTTACGATCTAGAGACCAGCTTGTAGAGACATAGTGCTATGTTTACAATGCTTTCCCAGTAGTTCATGCTTTGTTTGTGACTAGTCTCAAATATCTGGAGTGCATAATGTGTTATTGAAATGATTTGCATGCATTGCATCATTCATGATTTGGCATATTGAGGTAGTATTTTCCCTTCGGAGAATTTTTGGATCGACTTGGCACATGCTTACACATGTTTATGACTGAAAGACTATCAAGCCTTGATGATTTTTTTTATTTCAGGATAGTTATATCACTTTCATGCCCGATTCAATGTTGCTTTGTCGCTCTGCATGATTATAACCGTTATTGCTCTCTAGTTGGTCACTTCCCCGTCTTTTTCTAGCCTTCGCCTGTACTAAGCGGAATTCTTCTTGTGCATCCAAAATCCTTGAAACCAGTTGTGCCATATGAGTCCACCATACCTTCCTATATATGGTATTTACCGGCCATCCTAACGAAGACTTTCTTGTACCATCTCAAACCTTTTCAAATGCACTTCTCTTTTTGTCTCCATACAAGCTCATGGAGCGTTAGGGGCAATCATTATCTTCCATGGTAAAAATGTTTTACTCCTTGACAAAGTTTAATCTAGTCAAATTTATGAGGCAGAGGCCGGTCTAGAGAATGCCCAGTTCCCACTTGTTTCACATTTTATAAAAACTTTCACTTTCCCTCCATACTTGATAACGGAATGAAATGGAACTTATGTTGGCCATCGACTACTAATGATTGGTGGAAGGAGATACCCCCCCCCTTTCATACTTGAAGAAGGATGAAGGGAACCACACAATCATTGCTGGCCATGGACCGTTTATGATTGATGGCAAGGGAACACAAGTGTAGGCATACTACAAAAAGCATGGGAACCGCCATTAATATGGTTGGTATGGAAGATATTGAGAACCTTTACCGCTACCGTTTATTGGAAATTTACACTCTCGGAAACTTTTTATCTCTGTTTTGAAAACCACGAGCTCTGGTACTTGTTTAGTCTTTGCTTGCAGCCACAGGTTTTCAACCTTGCCATAAAAAGCCACATTTCGAGAGTCTGCCCTTCTTTCTTCAAAGCACTAACTATCGAGAGCATAATTTTCATTCTGAGTGTAATGCGCATTGTCCCAAAGTACCACATTGTCTTCTGCATGATTGTGATATTACTCATTCTGAGATACTTATTTCTAGTCTCCTCAAAAAAATCTGAAGGAGCTTCTGCGTTTATGTTTTGCTTCACTCATGGAGGCTAGCGAGATACCACTCTAGTATGTTCAGGCCATGTGCATTGTGATCCTGTTTTGATTTTCAGTAACATATTATTCATTCTTGGTTTTTTCGAACTTTTCACTTGAATTAAGGATTGCTTCATGCATTGTCTTTGTAGCATTTTTCCAACACTTGCTAGTCTTGTTCGTAGTACATGCTTATATACATCTAACAAAGAAAAAGAGTTTGTCAAAGTTTTCTTTGTCGCGTCCAGTTCGATGAACTGAATTGCTTGAGGACAAGCAATATGCTAAGCTTGGGGGACTTGATACATCTCAAACGTATCGACTTTTCCAAACACTTTTGCTATTGTTTTGGCCTCATTCTTGCATGATTTGAATGAAACTAACCTGGACTGACGATGTTTCCGCCAGAGTTGCCTGTATGGCTTTCTTGTGTGCAGGAAAAAGGATTTTTAGGTGTCCCGGAAAGTTCCAATAAAAATAGAGAAAATACATGCACCGGGAGGAACCACTGGGAAGAAGAGGTGCTAGAGGGGGCCACCCCTGGCCTAAGCAGCCAGGTGGCGTGACCAGGCCCCTGGTCGTGCCAGGAGGGCGCCTGGGTGGGGCCCACCTTCTCTGATGCCCTTCCTCTACTCCTATTTCTACCCGAGAGAGAGAAACCCAAGAACAGAAGTCGTTTTGCCAATTCTCGTCGCGGAGCCGCCGCCGCCACCCTCTGTTCTTCTCCGGGAGAGCTAATCTGGAGGCTGCTTTGTCCTCCAATGAGGGGAAATCGCCGCTGTCGTCATCACCATCGCCACTCCATCACCCTGTTGGGAATGTGCCCTAGAGGCAAATAAAATATTTTTATTAGTATATTCCATTAGTTCATAATAAGCTTTATACTGTGCTATAACTGTATTAAGAGGAAACATTAATACACGTGTGGTATAAAACAACCAGGTCCCTATTTAACTCTAGTATATAGTCCACCATCAATCGGATGATCAAGGTTTCTTGATCATGAGGACATAATCGCCTATTGACAATGGGGTCGTATCATTGAGAGAATGATATGATGGGCACACACCCACCAGAAGTGTTGCAATGTGATTGAGTCACATAAGTTCAACATTGCGATAACTGTAACGTAGTGACCCGATCCTTTGACCGTAATGATCATACGTAATTACTATCTATTAGGATGTCTCGATTTGCATCCACCTACTGGCCATAAAGGTGTACTTTAGGTATTCCGAAATAGATACGTTAATGCGTATGCAAATAGATAAAAGTCGGATTTGTCCATCCGAGTGACGAATAGGTACTCTGGGCCCACTCGGTGATATTACATCATAAATATTTCTATCATGTGACTAGTTCACGGGGTTGTAATATCACGGGAACGAGTAAACATGTTTGTCGGCAATAAGGGTGAACTAGGTATATTGGATACTGACGATCAAACCTCGGACAAAAAAAGTACCATAGGACAAAGGGATCAAGACTCAACGTTAACGGATCCAACAATGATGAAGTTCATTCGATGGAAGCGCAGGGGCTATCAAGGATTGTAACCATGTCCAATTGATTAGTCATTGATCAGAGAGTGTCTGATCATGTCTGTTGTCTCCCAGACCGTATGGTGTCACACTTAAGGGTATTCGATGCAATAAGGATAGATTCGGGATCACCATAGAAATAAGAGAGAACTCCAAAATCGTTTCGGAGAGGAGACGGAAAAAGTTTCGAGGTTCCGAATTGTTTGGAAAGTTATTTGAATATGTTTTATTATTTAATTAAATGAATTAAATATTAAAATATAATTAAAATAATTAAAATAAATAATGGTTCTTTTATTTTTCTTTAATAGAAAGGAAAAAAAGAAAAAGAAGAAAAAAGGAGGGCTAGGCGCCATGGGCCTTTAGGCCCATATGGGGCCACTTGGCCTCCGCGCATGCATGCATGGCCATGGCTTGGCCGGCGGTCCACATGCGGCCATGTGTGGTGGCTCATGCATTTAGTATCACATTGCTAAGCCAGGCATATATGCATCCCTTTTCCCCCTATATACAGATGTGGAGGGTGCCTTTTTTTACATAAAAAATTTCAGAAAAATATACATAAATTATGTTGATCTCTTTTTCCCTTGTTTTCCCTCCTTTGAGCGAACTCCCCTTGTTTGGAGTCTGCACTAGGTTAGAGGTTTCTCCATTATACGCACACCGTCGTGCTGCTGAGATCCGAATCCATCTTCTTTCCGCTGCTCGCCTGGTTCGGAGCCCGGAGGGAACATCGGGTACACCATATGTGTGTAATCCCGCGAGGCACTACACTTGTGGTGCTCCTTCATCATCGTGGTCGTATCGCGACGTATTCATCGACAACGTTCCGACGGGGACGCAATCCCGTCATCGGTCTACTAGGATCGGATGGCTTTT
Source organism: Bromus sterilis (assembly GCA_950022295.1). NCBI lineage: Eukaryota > Viridiplantae > Streptophyta > Magnoliopsida > Poales > Poaceae > Bromus > Bromus sterilis. The sequence goes on from OX465597.1 coordinate 286,083,972, forward strand.
GGAGTCATCATGGATCTGCGCGGCAACGGGGATTGCCAGTACAACTACATCAACCACGTTCACGTGGGAACATTTCACGCTTAACGGATACATACTAGTATGTGACCTATTTCCATCTGTTACTTGCATCGCCATAGCATAGGTCTTGGGATTGGGTATCGTAGGTTATGAAAAATTATTGTTTTATGCCCCGAACCCCAACACACCCTTTCATGACTTCTACTTTCATGTGTGAGTAATTCCCTGCTGTAGGCAAAGGGGATGGTAGGCATTAGATGAGTTAGATCATGTAATAGTTCATCAGATTGTTGGGGGCATGTTGCCTATTATCTACTATGGTGTTTATCATCTTTGGTACTCCTTGTTGTGCTTCATGCTTGTCACTTTGAGCCCGAGTGCCATGATTTCATATCTGAACCCTATGTTTTTTCATGAATATATTTCTGTTCTTGATCCTATCTATGAGTTGTATGCACCTATTATAGTCTGAAACCGGCGATCCCAATGGTGACAGCTTGGGACACCAAAGGGGATGGACTATAATTTGAGGATTCCATGTATCCATTGATTGTTAATGCTTTGTTCCGGTGCTCTATGATAGGAGCACCTTAATCTCCATAAGTTCCTTTTGGCCCCGTTTGTAGCGGGATGGTAGGACAAAAGATGTTGTGCAAGTTCTTATTGCAAGCACGTACAACTACCTTGGGATACATGCCTAATGTTTGATATTTGCCTAGATGATCATTACTTTTTTGTGTGCCTTGCCCCAATTTAATTACATGTTATCTCTCATCCATGCAGCGCCCAACCATCCATTCCCCTATCCTACAGTGCTTTAATTATGCTGGTTACAGGTTACTTTACTTTTACCGTTTTAATTTCGTTGCTTTGTCACCACTATATCCGTTGCCACCATCACTTCCATATCACCGTTTGATGGCTACACACGCTTTTATTCTTGTAGACTATGTTGGGCCTCCAAGCGTAGAGGTTTGTAGGATAGCAACAATTTCCCTCAAGTGGATGACCTAAGGTTTATCGAACTCAGGAAAGTAGAGGTTGAAGATGGTCTCTCTCAAGCAACCCTACAATTAAGATACAAGAAGTCTCTTGTGTCCCCAACACACCTAATACAATTAGGAGTTGTATAGGTGCACTAGTTCGTCGAAGAGATGGTAAAATGTGGGTGATAGGTGTGGCAAAATGAAGTAATATAAATATGTAATAAAAATTACACCAAGAAAATAAGTAGTAAACGTGAGCACAAACGGTATTGCAATGGTGGAAACAAGGCCTAGGCTCATACTTTCACTAGTCGCAACTCCCAACAACATTAACATAGTCTAATCACATGATATTTCCACTAAAACATCCAAGGGGACGTAACTCGGAGGTCATTCCTTTGTGATCAAGAGAGGATGAGAATTATGTAGGGCTACAAAAGCACACCCCAGAGTTCGTAGTTCTCATCTATGGATTTCCCAATGTCACCGCGGCCATCGAAAGAGAGTACCACAATCACCGCAACATATCTCATGGATAGTCAAAGACAAGCACCAAGAGACTCTCAATCTTCAATCAATTCACAAAAGAGGAAATCACTGATGAAAATAATCTTCTAATCCATGTCCAATAGTCTGTTGTCACCTTGGCCTCGGAGATTATACTAGATAAAATCAAGTGAGTACATCAATCCAATACATAGAAGAAAGGGAAACATCATGGGATCACCCTAGATAAACATAGCCTATGATCACAATCAAGATCACATCATGGGAGAGAGAATTAACCACATATCTAGTGTAGAAGGCCTCGTCCCCGAGGAGGAACTACTCCCGCTTCATGAAGGGAGGAAGCAACGTCGATGGAGATGAATCCGGGGGCACTTCCCCATCCCGGCAGGGTGCCGACACAGGAAATCTGGTCCCCCAAAGCTTGTTGGTGATGCCGGCGGAGATCGGAATTGCTTCTGGAGAAAAGGGTTCTGGAATCAGGGTTGTCGCGTCGGGAGAATAAATAAGAGACAAAGGGGGGCACCAGGTGGCCCCACCTCGCCCGGGCGGCCAGGTGGCATTGGTCCCCCTGGCCACGCCAGGAGGCCGCCTTGGGGTTGTGGGCCACCCCTTGACCTCATCCTCCGGTTGGAGGACCCTTCTACACTGCTGATTTTTTATATTTTTTTCGTGGAATTTTCCGGGCACTTTGATTTTTCACCTTTTTCTACAATGCACGGACAAAACAGACAGAAATTGGCACTGGCGTGACGAGGATCGGCCTCGTAAAATCCCATGGTTAGGAACCCTAGGTTTAGATCGTAGAGAGAAGGTACAGGTTGGCGATACTCGTCGGCTAACAGGAGACAGGGATTTACCCAGCTTCAGGGCCCTCGATTGGTGAAACCCCTACTTCCTGCTCTTTTGTATTATGATGGAGGCGATTACAGTGGCGGTCAAGGCGAGATCGCTCGGGACCGGAGGTGTTTCCATGAGATTGGATGCCCTAGACGTCCCCTCTCCCAGCCTTTATATACTAGGCTGGGTCGCAAGGAGTCCATCTAGGTTTACAGAGACAGTTTCCTAATCTAGTTTTAGTCTTGGACGCCAAGTCACAGTTTCCATAATTGCCAAGGACTCCTACGTCAGTACTTCGAGTGGGCCAGTCGTAGGCCGGTCGAAGCTTCCAATGGGCCTTCTGTCTTGACACGCAACAGGTACCCTCATATGTAGGAGCCGTGGGGACACCCCCTCGTCAGTAGCCCCTGAGTGCCTGGGGGACTCGAAGACGGCGAGCTTCTCCTTACAGGCTCAGGCTTACTTTCTCTGTGATGATGCTGATCAAGATGTGGACTAAAGTGCCAATTATCTCAGCATGAGCACACATGTAGAAGTCATAATTCCTTATGATGATTGGCCTTGTAGTCCTTTGATAGTTGGTAGCTTCTTGAGTGCATTGATTTGTAATATCTAATGGGTGGAGGAGGATTTTGCCTTCGGGATTGAACCTTGTATCTCTATGATATGTAATGGGAACTGCCTTCGAGTGCTTGACCTTGTAAGGAAACTGTCTTCGATTGCTTGACCTTGTAATGAAACTGTTTTAGAGTGCTTGACCTTGTGATGAAACTGTCTTCAAGTGCTTGACCTTGTAATGAAACTGTCTTCGTTCAAAATATCGGGTGCGCGGGAGCGCTCCTGATGGGAGTAGCCCCCGAGGCTATGTTCGATTTGTAGAGTCGGACATAGGCTTGAAATATCCTTCTACACTGGTCCATCTTGCGTTTGTTCTGCAATCCTAAAATTCATCGGGTGCACGGCAGCGCTCTCGATGGGAGTAGCCCCCAAGTCTTTAGGTGATCACTTGTGATCGGGTGAAGACTTAGAAATTATTTTTCCTTAACATTGTTTTATCCTTAGTTTGGAGCATAGACTGTGCTGGTGTCAAAATTTGGAGTTTCTTCGTGAGCCCATGTTCAAATCTCCAAGTGTAGAAGACGATTTTTGTCATCGTGATGAAGAAACGTCGGGGTTGATAAAGTAGTAGTGTCGTGAAGCGCCTTGGGGTGGGAGTCTGCGCTCGTGCCCTCTGAGTGCTTTAAGTGGTATCGTTGTGTAAGCATAAGAACATCTCTCGGGGGGAGTCCGCGCTCGAGCCCCTGAGTGCTTAAATAGTATCGTCGCGTAAGCGAAAAGTGTCTCTCGAGGGGAGTCTGCGCTTGAGCCCCCGAGTGCTTAAATAGTATCGTCGTGTAAGCGAAAAGCATCTCACGTGGGGAGACTGCGCTCGAGCCCTCGAGTGCTTAAATAGTATCGGCGCGTAGGCGAAAAGCGTCTCTCTGGGGGAGTCTGCGCTTTTCAATCCCCTGAGTGCTTAAGTAGTGTCGTCGCATAAGCGAAAAGCGTCTCTCGGGGGGGAGTCTGCGCTCGAGCCCCCGAGTGATTAAGTAGTGTTATTTGGGAAACACATCCTTTATTGCTTCAAGTTTTTACATGAGTTGCCAATCGGTGCTTCTGCCGGTATTTGCGTTGCTCGGCGAGAGTGCCGAATGAGTAGTCTTTGGGTAGAAGAGGCACAAGTTTTCCATATTCCACGTGTTTCCCACGTCTTCGTTGGTCTTCGGGTTCTTTAGTCTGGATGCTCCTCCTCCTATGACCTCCGAGACAATAAATGGTCCTTCCCACTGCGAGGCAAGCCCTTGGACCTTCTCTTGTATTAGTCGCAGGACGAGGTCGCCTTCATGGAAGGTTCTTGTTCGCAGGCGGCTGCTTTGGTAAGTGCGCAGCTTGTCTTGGTATCCTTCTAACCTTGGTAGAGCTGTGTCTCTTGCTTCATCTGCAACGTCTTTGCTGTCTTCGAGTGCGTATTCCGCCTCTTCTTCTTTGTACCCCGTGATTCGAGGAGCTCCAAATTTGAGGTCGTGGGGTAGTACAACCTCCGCCCCGTACACCATAAAGAATGGTGTATACTGGGTTGAAGCGTTGGGGGTGGTGCGCAAGCTCCATAAGACTGTGGGAAGCTCTTCTATCCAGTTGCATGCGGCTTGCTCGAGTGGTGCGAGGAGCCGCTTTTTTATTCCTCCGCATACTAGTCCATTTGCTTTTTCTACTTGGTCGTTGGACTGCGGGTGCACAACTGAAGCGTAATTGATTTTGATGCCCAGCTCCTGGCAGAAGTTCTGGAATTCTGCTACTGTGAAGTTTGTTCCGTTGTCCGTGATGATGTTGTGCGGCACACAGAATCGAAAGATGATTGATTTGATGGAGTTGACTGTTGTGAGGGCTGTTGAGCTGGTGATTGGCATTGCTTCAATCCACTTGGTGAACTTGTTGACTGCTACTAGAAGATGCGTCCTGCCGCCTTTTGCAGATTTCTTGAGCGGGCCTACCATGTCGAGTCCCCTTGTGACAAAGGTCCAAGATAGCGGTATAGTTTTGAGTTCTGATGCGGGTGCGTGGGGCCTGCTGGAAAACTTTTGACAGGTGATGCAGCGTCGCACAATGTCTTCCGCGTTTCGCATTGCGGTTAGCCAGTAGAAACCTGCTCGAAAAGCTTTGACCACAAGTGTGTGACTTCTCGCGTGGTGTCCACAGGTGCCTTCGTGGATATCAAGCAGTAGTGCTTTGCCGTCTTCCTCCTCAATGCACTTTTGGAGTACTTAGGAGATGCTGCGTTTGTAGAGCTGTCCGTTGATTATAGTGAATGCCTTGGATCGTCGGCTGATTCATCGGGATTATGCGACGTCTTGTGGCAAGGTGCCTTGTATCAGGAATCTGAGAAAAGGTCTTGTCAATGTTGGGCCTTCGGGTACTGCTAGTTCTGCCTCCTCGACTGCGTTGTTGTCTTCTTCGTCAGAAGCCGGGTCCGCTGCTGCTACCTGTGCTGGTGCACTTGTGTTGCCGGCTTCTGCGGCTGTTCCCGGCACGGGTGTCTTGGTTTTAATTGATTAAACTCCTAGAGGGCTGGTCCTCGAGTGGAACCAATGTTGGCGAGCTCGTCTGCTTCTATGTTATTTGTTATGGAGATGTAGTTGAGCTCGCTCAAAGTCCTTCATTGTTTGTTGGATGACAAGGTTGGAGTCACTGTAGATTACGAGGCGAGTAGTGCCGCATGCCTTTGCCATGCGCATGCCTTGAAGTAGTGCCTCGTATTCTGCTTCGTTGTTTGACGCCTTGCTGAAGTTGAACTGGAGCACGTATTTGAGATTATCTCCTTTGGGTGATATTAGCACGACGCCTATTCCAGCCCCTTGGTGCCTTTTAGACCCGTCAAAGAACATCTTCCATAAGTTGGAGAGGTCTGGAGGATCGGGTGTTTGTACTTCCATCCACTCGACCAGAAAATCTGGGAATACTTGGGCTTTGATCGCCGTTGGGTGCTTGAATTGCAGATCGCGAGGGCTGAGCTCGATGTTCCACTCAGCGACTCGACCTGTTGCTCCTGGGTTGTTGAGGATGTCGGCGAGTGGTGCGCTGATCACGACCGTGATGAGGTGCTCCTCGAAGTAATGCGTTACTTTCCGTGATGTCATGACAATGGCATACACAAGCTTCTGGTAGTGCGGGTACCGCTGCTGAGATTTTGTTAGGACCTCGCCGAGGTAGTAGATTGGCCTCTATATTCTTTGTAATTTTCCTTCTTCCGCCCGCTCGACGACGAGCGCGGTGCTGACCACACTGCTGCGCTCCGCTATATAGAGGTATAGAGGTTCCCGCTCCTTTGGCACTGCCAGATTTTGTGGGGTCGAGAGGGTCTTCTATAGGTCCGCGAATGCGTTTCGGGCCTCTTCAGTCCACTCGAATTTTCCTCCTTTTCTGAGTAGTTGGTAAAATAGCAAGGTCCTCTCTCCTAATCTGCTGATGCAACGGCTCAGGGCTGCGAGTCTTGTTGTGGGAAAGTCACGGCAGATGTTCGAAGACTCGAACTTGACATGGGACCTTTGCTGCGAGATGGACTTGAGGAGAGAGTCGACATGGACAAGAGACTCGGTGATTTACCCAAGTTTTGGCCCCTCTTTGTCTCGAGGTAAAGGCCTACTCCTGCTTCTTATTATTGCGGGTATCGACTCCTCGATTTGAAGAGACAACGTATCTATTACAATAGAGTCGAATCACAACCTAGGTCTCGAGGAGATGTAGCTTATGTCTTAAGTGTCTAGTCCTGACTTGGATTGAGATTGTGTTGCCTCGGGATCCCGTGGACCTCGACTTATAAATACGACGGGTCCCGGTGTTCCGCGAGCCCGACTCCTACACGAAGTGGAGTCCTATACTAGTTTACAAATATGCTACGTGCTATACAAGGTAAGTTGAATTCCTTCTACGGCTTCGATCTTCACGCTTGACGCATCCGGCTCGTCGCTAGGTCTCCTCTTACGGGCCTTTCCGTATGTGAGTCTGCCCATAAATCTAATGTCAGGTTATGGGTTTGGTCCATCCCCCCGACATTAGCCCCCAAGATTGGTGTGATGCTTCAGTCTTCACAGTAATCTTCTTTGATTCCATTGTGGTTGCCGACTCTTCAATTGGTCAAGACGACTTTTATGCTCGATGTTTTATTAGGAGTCAGCGCCGACTATTTCTAGCTTCATTTCACCTTCTATCTTTTGAAAATTTCATTTTGACTTTTAGTCAAAGATCCGTTACTGCATTTATGGTTTCTTTGCCCGAAACGCCACTGTTGAGGGTATTTATATCGTGGTGAGAATCGAAGAGTCTTCATAAATGTCACCTGCCATGGGTAATCTACCCCTACTTTTATGGCATTGATTGATCATCTCCTTGTGACTATATAAATAGTCATCTGGTATTCCAATCTTTTGAGTGCGCTGATGTCTACGCACGCTTCTATTATTGTAGACTATGTTGGGCCTCCAAGCGCAGAGGTTTGTAGGATAGCAGCAATTTCCCTCAAGTGGATGACCTAAGGTTTATCGAACTCAGGGAAGTAGAGGTTGAAGATGGTCTCTCTCAAGCAACCCTGCAATTAAGATACAAGAAGTCTCTTGTGTCCCCAACACACCTAATACAACTAGGAGTTGTATAGGTGCACTAGTTCGGCGAAGTGATGGTAAAATATGAGTGATAGGTGTGGCAAAACAAGGTAATATAAATCTGTAATAAAAAGTGCAGCTAGCAAACATGTGACAAAATTGAGTACAAACGGTGTAACAATGGTGGAAACAAGGCCTAGGCTTCATACTTTCACTAGTGGCAACTGTCACCAACATTAACATAGTCTAATCACATGATATTTCCCATAAAACATGCAATGGAGACGCACTCGGAGGTCATTCCTTTGTGGTCAAGAGAGGATGAGAATTATGTAGGGCTACAAAAGCACACCTCAAAGTTCGTAGTTGTCAATCTATGAATTTCCCAATGTCACCGCGGCCATCCAAAGAGAGGACCACAATCACCACAACATATCTCAAGGATAGTCAAAGACAAGCACCAAGAGACTCTGAATCTTCAATCAACACACAAAAGAGGAAATCACTCATGAAAATAGTCTTCTAACCCATGTCCAATAGACCGTTGTCACCTTGGTCTCGGGGATTATACTAGATAAGATCAATTGAGTACATCAATCCAATACATAGAGGAAGGGGAAATATCATGGGATCACCCTAGATTAACATAGCCTATGATCACCACGAAGATCACATGATGGGAGAGAGAGAAGAACACATAGCTACTGGTAGAAACCTCAGCCCCGAGGGAGAACTACTCCCGCTTCATGAAGGGAGGAAGCAACATCGATGGAGATGAATCCGGGGGCACTTCCCCATCCCGGCAGGGTGCCGGCACAGGAATTCTGGTCCCCCGAAGCTTGTCGGCGATGGCGGCGGAGATCGGAATCGCTTCTGGAAAAAGTACTTTCGATATTAGGGATTTCCTCCGCGGGGGCTAAATATAGGCCAAAGGAGGGGGCCAGGGGGGCTACAGGGCAACCAGGAGGGCAGGTGGCGCGGCCTAGGGTGGACCCACGCCGGGCACCCTCCTGGGCCCCTGGTGGTGGCCCTCCTGCCATGTCTTGGTTATTCCGGAAGCTTCCGGAGCGCTGATTTTTCATATAATTTTTTCAGGATTTATTGGGCACTTTAATTATCGGAAAAACCTGAAATACAAAAACAGCAGAAAAAAGAAACTGGCAACTGGGTGCACTGAGTTCATAGGTTAGTCCAAATATGATCAAAAGTGTATGAAAGTTCAAGCAAAAGATGGCAAAGTCACACAAATCATGCATGGAGCAAGCAGAAATTATAGATACGTTTGGGACGTATCAACATCCCCAAGCTTAATTCCTGCTCGTCCTCGAGTAGGGAAATGATAACAAGCATAATTTCTATGGCGACATGCCACACAACCATATAAGGACTTTTTAAGTAAAGCAATCAAAGCATGCAATTCAATTCAAGTCTTAACAAGCAAGAGTCTATATTAGTATTGACACAAGCAACAAAAGAACAAAGGGTACAAGAGCTCTCGCTGTCCATGACTCGAATGTCTCCAAATGGTGTTTGCGTGCAAGAAAGGGGATAGGGAATACGAGATGAAAAAGTATTTTTGTGTTGAGAACTAAATCTACTAAAGTTTCACATTTTGTCTTCTTTGGAATCTTATCTTGACTCGTCCCCAGACCACTAGCCAGGTACAAGTCAATTTGATCCACTCCTTTTTCGATATTTTGAGCACTCATGCAATGGATGAGCGTAAGCATGAGAGTTGACACTTAGGATGGCAAAGAGAGAATAAGGTGGAGGAGGAAGGCAAAAAGGTGTGAAAGGCTCACATCAATGAGGACAATCATAGGCGAGAAGGCCAAATGATAGATATGATGTGAGGAGTAGGGATTTCCATGCAACGGATGCACATATGAGCTGAAAAGCTCTCAAATGGAACTAGTGGGGGTGCATCTAACTTGCTCGCTCATGAAGACCTAGAGCTCTTTTGAGGAGGCTCATCCTTGGAATATGCAAGACAAGTTCTATAGTGTGAAGGTCCCCACATAGCTATATGCATAAGTGATCATCTCTATGGAGTACAAGGATAAGAGGGAGTACTAGTGTGGATCTTTCAAAAGGATAGTAGTGTTGCCCCTTTCTCTTTTTTTATTTCTTTTTCTCTTTTTTCTATTTTTTTTGTATTTTTTTGGTGGCCTCAATGGCTCTTTCTATTTAACTCTCATTTGCCCTCTTTGGGATCTTTTGATTTTGTCCACTTTGGGATCTTTTCCTCACTTAAGGGCAACACTCTAATTTACAAGAGGGTATAGAAGATCTTTCACACTTTACAAGGTACTCGAACATAAAGAAGATATAGCTATTATGATGTATGCAATGTATGTTGCTGCCAGTGTAGCAGGAACATGTATGACATGAAGATCAAGTCATGAAGAGGTGGATGTTGCATGGCAATATATCTCGGAAAGGCTATGGAAATGCCTTGATAGGTAGGTATGGTGGCTGTTTTGGGGAAATATATTAGGAGGTTTATGATGACAAAGCGTATCATGCCAAGGTTTGGATGTACCGGCGAAGGTGGACGCCAACTCTCGGAGTGAGAAGAAGCAAATGCACGGCACAAGAGAGGCTAGCAAATATGAGAAGGTGGAAGTGTCAACTTTCGAATACTCACATTAGTCCGAACAACTCATGCACTTATTATCGGTAAATCTCAATCTAATAAGGAGGTTTCACAAAGAGACAAGTACCCCGAGGAGGAGTGTATGGGGGTTTGGTTATCCTTGTGCATCCTCGACTCATGGTACGTGAGTGTACTCTAATATTCGACCGCTCAGAAGAGTAGTGATCCATCTAGTAGCTAAAGTTCTCAACTAATTTTGTAGGTTTTGAAAATAAACACGGATTGCCCAAAATACGACACCTATCACTAATAGGCTAGAGCTCTTGACACCAAAAGTTCAAACATTACTCAAAACAATACCTCAAAACTATTGCAAGTTACTACTACAAAAGAATAGCAACCTCAATTACCTACTTCAAGTCAAGACACAAAACTCAGTGCAACAGGCAAACTCTCTAAACAAGATAAACATGAAAACTCAAGAGAGTTCTAGCAACAAACTAAACAAAAAGCTCTTTGAAAAGATAAGCATGAAAACTAAGAGCAAAACATGACAGTAGCTATGAAAAAGATAAAGAACACACACAGCAAAGATAAGCATGAAAAATCCTATGTTGTGTTCTAGATTTCGAAAGTGGAGCGTGTTTATCTCCCACACATAGAAATTTGGGTTCTAACTTGTTATGAACAGCAAGCAAAGCTATAGAAAACTAAAAATAAAACCTAAGAGTGAGACGCTCCAAGCATAGCACATAACGCATGAAGTGATAAAAATATAGTGAGACGAGAAACGAACTGATAATTGTTGATGAAGAAGGGGATGCACGGGGGCATCCCCAAGTTTATACGCTTGAGTCTCCTTGAATATTTCTTGGGGATGCATGGGTGACGAGGGGTTGACCCCACGACTCCTATGGATGAGCCTACCCGGTGTACCAGAAGACAGAAGGCCCACAAAGATGTCACCTGGGCCCAGCCTTGGCCCACTAGTGGCACCGACGTAGGAGTCCGTGAGTCGTAAGGAAGGTGCAAACTTGCCGTACGGAACAAGATCATGGTTAGGAAACCTCATCTGTAATCAGGACGGACTCCCCGAGACCTAGCCTAGTATATAAGGGCTAGGAGGGGAGACGTCGAGATCAAGCAATACACAATCTGTAACCTAGCCTTGTGCGCACTAGCCTCGGCTTCCCTGTAATCGCCATCTCCAATCAATAATATCGAGAATGAACGTATCCTCCTGTCATCCTACGAGCTTATCGTCCAACATGTGCCTCTCATGACTAACCCGGGGTCCCTGACCATGGGATTTTCCGGGGTACATCCCCGTCAATGTGGTCATACCCAAGCTTGAGCGCTTGACACTCCTGAATCTTCTTTCATCATCTTCCCTCGCACACTTGAAAACTCCCTTCATACATAACTCATCATAATCTGATTAGCGAGGTTAGTACCCATAATAAAAATAATTTTTCTCTACTGGAAATAAGGATATTTTTTAAGAGCTACTGTTTCTCAAGATTTCCAAAAGGTTTTTGCAAAGAAAAAGCAAGCTTAAGGTTTGCAAAAGTTAGGAGAGACAAAACGTGGCAGAATCTGTGAAAAACAGAACAGCAGGTGGTAAAGAATTTTTTAGGGGTACTTCTGTAACTCAAATCAAAAAACTCAGAACATACGAAAGTTCTGTGATTGTATAGAGCATGCTGTGTAAAACATTCAGCTCAAAATAATGAACTGGTGATTTGATCTGATTTTTCCCGTCACGAGGACAGAATCTGTTTTCTGGACAGCATGTCACAACTTTCACTTCCCTTGTCATATGAGGCTATAACTTGGCACAAAGCTTGAAAATAAAGATACAATGATGTTGCTACAGTAGTAACAATCATCAAGACCACTAAAAACAGAAAGTAAAAACTCAAAGTAAAGATAACAAGGGTTGTCTCCCTAGAGCTCTTTCTTTATAGCCATAAATATAGGCTTAAGATTTTAGTGATGTTCTCATAGGAATAAGAGTTGAAGCACAAAAGAGAGCATAAAGAAGAAAATACCAAACACATTTAAGTCTAACATGCTTCCTATGCAAAGGGATCTTGTAGAGGAATAACTCATTGAAGTATAAAGATATTAGCATAGGAAGGCAAAATAAGTGCAACTTCAAAACCTTCAACATAATGAGAGGGAACTTGATATTATTGAAATATCTATAAGAATATGTTCCCTTCTCATAATAATTTCCAGTAGGATCATGAATAAACTCAACAATATAAGCATCACATAAATCATTGTTACCATGATCCAAATGCAAAAGGGTACTCTTACTCTCCACATAAGCATAATCTTTCTCATTGGTAATAGTGGGAGTAGGACTATCATAAACAACTTGAACACTATAGATTAATTGTGTATTAGGAAGATGGTGTTCAACTAGGGAGTAATTCCCTCCATGATTCTGACAAGTTTCATAAGGATAATTTCTCCTTATGTCATAGATACCTTTATAATCACTATAGATAGGAGTTATAACATTATCATAGTAGAGAAGAGCATTATCATTGCTAGCAACTATATTTGTAAACATGATGTCTTTATTCTTACTAGCAAAATAATTAACAATTACCACATCACTAATGGGTAAAGGACTTGCAATCCTATCATCCCCAAGCTTAGAGCTTTCCATATCATCACTCTCAGAGTTGGTACCAAAAAGATTTTCAAGATCATAAGTAGCATTATCATCATTTTCCCAATCACAAAAAGTAACATGCATATCATAATCAAAATCATCTTCAATAGTGCCTACAGACTTAACATCAGGATAATAATGAATGCAATCAAGCTTACCGTCCTCCAAAAATTTCTGTCCGTTAGGATAAAAATTGATGCGAGGGATATGCTCAGGCCAGGTTGATACCCATTCTTCTTCCTTCTTGCTCCTCTTCCTCCTCCTCTTCTTTTTCTTGTTCTTCACCTTAGGAGGGAGTGGTTGGATATGATGTTTATCCACATATCCTGGTTTATTAGAAACAATAGGGGAAACTTGGGAGAAACTCTCCTTTTTATTAGTAGAGATATGAGAGACATTTTTATACTTTGGTAAAGTTCCCTCCTTTTTAATCTTACTTATGTAATCATTTTCATGGCAATTAACAACACAATAGAGATGGCAATTTTGCAAAGTGTTGCTAATTCCTAAGGCATTAACATCTAGCCAAGAAGTCTTTTCTGATAACTCTTCACACATAAAAAATAACATAAGTTCATCATAAAGATCTGAACTGATCATGTTATCACACAACTGATTAACAGTTATGCTTTGAAAGTTCATGCAATGAAAATTAAAGTGACCCTCTATGCAGCAAAGTTCACAAGTAAAAGGATAAAGGTCACACAATTCTCTAGCAATTTCATTTAAATATTTGACCCAAGTGATTGTTCTTTCATGCTTATGTTGCGTACAATACTTCTTTTCTTCAATCATAGGCCTTTCACAAGGTCTATCCACTCCAGAAAAATTAACATGCTTATATAAAACTTCATTTTCAGGAATTGGATCATGCATGTTGCAATCATCATGAACAATTTCATTTTCTTTGCAAATCTCTTTAAAAGGTTCATGATGCTTGATCCAATTCTCCTTAGGCATATTAAGATGTGAAGCAAAATATTTGAGGAAATCAACAAGGAGTTGAGAATCAAGCCCAAACTTAGCACTAAAGGGCAGCCCGGTGCATGTAGCTCCCGCTTGCGCAGGGTCCGGGGAAGGGTCCGACCGCTTTGGGTCTATTGTACGCAGCCTTACCCTACATTCCTCAAAGAGGATGTTTCCAGGACTTGAACCCGTGACCTCATGGTCACAAGGCAGCAGCTTTACCACTACGCCAAGGCTCCCCTTCCAAGCCCAAACTTAGCACTAAACTTATTAAAACTTGCAGTTTCAACAAAGGACTTAATGCAATCATACTCATAATTTATACCTAACTCTTTACCTTTGTCGATCTCCCAATCTTCAGTATTGCGTTGAATTCTTTCAAGGAGTTCCCATTTAGCATCAATCTTTTCATTTGTGAAAGAACCCATAGAGGAAGCATTGAGCAAGTCTTTATCCTGTCGAGGGAGCCTCGCATAAAAATTAGTAACAATTATATCTTTGGGGAGCCCATGGTTAGGACATTTTAGCATTAAAGTTTTCAGTCTCCCCCAAGCTTGAGATATTCTCTCTCCGTCATGAGGATAGAAATTATAAACATAATTCCTATTCTCATGGACTTCATGAAGAGGATAAAACTTGGAGTAAAAGAGAGACTGGGTCTCTTCCCAATCCCGTAGGTGAGAATCATCTAGTAGCCTAGACCATTCCAGTGCTTTTCCTTTCAGCGACAAGGCAAATAATTTCTTCATGACTTCACCTCTTGTCAAACCTGAAATCTTAAATAACGCACAAAGTTCTGTAAGTTTCAACAAATGAATACTAGGATTGATTGTCCCATCATAACAATCATTAATAATTATTTCAACTATCCCAAGTGGTATTTTGAACGGGATACATTCAGTAGGTGGAGGAGACTTCTCTACCACGGGTGTGGTAAAGTGGCCTTCCCCAAACAGCGAACTAAGAGTGCAGTTTCCCATAAGCATAACTAGTGAAAAGTAAAAACAAGAAATGAAAAGATTTAATTGCAAGATCTAAAGATATACCTTCAGACGCTTACCTCCCCGGCAACGGCGCCAGAAATAGCTTGATGTCTACGCACGCTTCTATTCTTGTAGACTATGTTGGGCCTCCAAGCGCAGAGGTTTGTAGGACAGCAGCAATTTCCGTCAAGTGGATGACCTAAGGTTTATCGAACTCAGGGAAGTAGAGGTTGAAGATGGTCTCTCTCAAACAACCCTCCAATTAAGATACAAGAAGTCTCTTGTGTCCCCAACACACCTAATACAACTAGGAATTGTATAGGTGCACTAGTTCGGCGAAGAGATGGTAAAATACGAGTGATAGGTGTGGCAAAACAAGGTAATATAAATCTGTAATAAAAAGTGCAGCAAGAAAACATGTGACAAAATTGAGTACAAACGGTGTAACAATGGTGGAAAAAAGGTCTAGGCTTCATACTTTCACTAGTGGCAACTCTCAACAACATTAACATAGTCTAATCACATGATATTTCCCATAAAACATGCAATGGAGACGCACTCGGAGGTCATTCCTTTGTGGTCAAGAGAGGATGAGAATTATGTAGGGCTACAAAAGTACACCTCAAAGTTCGTAGTTCTCAATCTATGAATTTCCCAATGTCACCGCGGCCATCCAAAGAGAGTACCACAATCACCACAACATATCTCAAGGATAGTCAAATACAAGCACCAAGAGACTCTCAATCTTCAATCAACACACAAAAGAGGAAATCACTCATGATAATATTCTTCTAACCCATGTCCAATAGACCGCTGTCACCTTGGTCTCGGGGATTATACTAGATAAGATCCATTGAGTACATCAATCCAATACATAGAGGAAGGGGAAATATCATGGGATCACCCTAGATTAACATAGCCTATGATCACAACGAAGGTCACATCATGGGAGAGAGAGAAGAACACATAGCTACTGGTAGAAACCTCAGCCCCGAGGTAGAACTACTCCCGCTTCATGGAGGGAGGAATCAACGTCGATGGAGATGAATCCGGGGGCACTTCCCCGTCCCGGCAGGGTGCCGGCACAGGAATTCTGGTCCCCCGAAGATTGTCGGCGATGGTGGCGGAGATCGGAATCACTTCTGGAAAAAGTACTTCGATATTAGGGATTTCCTCCGCAGGGGCTAAATATAGGCCAAAGGAGGGGGCCAGGGGGGGCATAGGGCATCCAGGAGGGCAGGTGGCGCGGCCTAGGGTGGACCCGCGCCGGGCACCCTCCTGGGCCCCTGGTGGTGGCCCTCCTTCCATGTCTTAGTTATTCCAGAAGCTTCCGGAGCGCTGATTTTTTATATAATTTTCCGGGATTTATTGGGCACTTTAATTATTGGAAAAACCAGAAATACAAAAACAACAGAAAACAGGAACTGGCAACTGGGTGCACTGAGTTAATAGGTTAGTCCAAATATGATCAAAAGTGTATGAAAGTTCAAGAAAAACATGGCAAAGTCACACAAATCATGCATGGAGCAAGCAGAAATTATAGATACGTTGTGGACGTATCATGCGCACATCTTCTTCTTCCTCTCCTCCCTCTGCAGCTTTCTCCATGGCTCCCAAGCTCAGCATCCGTGTTCCTTTAGCCGCAAGCGACCCTGGTTCCAGTGTTGGTTCTCGCGGTGGTCGAGGCCGTGGGCGAGGCCGTGGGAGAGGCCGCGTTAGAGGTAGAGGAAAAGGTGCTCGCACTACTCAACAATCCTCGGATCTAGAAACTCCTCCTCCTTCTCCTGAAAGAAACGAGTTTCTGGTGAAGGTTTGTACAATCCTTCGTTGGGTTAATCTTCCCGAATCTTTTGCCAAGATTATGGTGGCTTCCAAGCCTCCAGGACTGTGGCTCCCCTCTGAGGGGTGCCCTCATGAACCCATTTGGGTGGCCACCAGCTTCTCTGGTCAGGATTCCATGTTTCTGGAGAAGGGTTGGAAAACCTTTCTCCGTTCTAGGAATGTTAAAAAGAGAGACACTATCATCTTGAGATATGATTGTGATGAGACTCTATGGGCCAGGATTTTTGACTCGGATGGTGATCGAGCCGGCTGCTGTATGGAGACTTACAACATTAGTTATGAAGACTTCTACAACGATGAAGAGGAGGCCCGAGTCTCCTCATCTGATGATAAAGCCGGCTATGAGGACGACCACTGAAGCTGTAGTTTTTATCTAGTAGTATTTGTCGACTTTTGTCTTGTTTTCTTTTGATGTAAGACTCGGCCTCTGATGAATGAGAATTTTAATTTCCCATCAAATCTGTAAGTCGGTTTTATACCTGACTTTGGATAAGATATATTTATGAATGAGAGCCAATGTTCTTGATGATATCTATAGCCCCCTGAGTCGATTCTAACGGACTTGTATCTTTGTCGACATAGGATATATCGACTTGTAGCCCCCATGATTTGGTATGGTCACCTTGTGTGTCGAACCTGATCATATAAATTTTTCTGAAGAGATACTCCCCAAGAATTGGTACGAACATCATTGCGTCGTGCCAAATCTTGATAAGAATTTTTGAAGTGTAGTCCCCATGAGTCGGTATATGCATCTGGGTGCTATGCCGAGTAACATAGGTCTAACTTTTATTTTATCTAAAAAAGAAAATTTGTTATGCATGATTGAAAATGAAGTATGCTATGGTATTTGTATGCAAAACTAAAATTCGAAGGCTCATATATAAGCCGACTCTGGATTTGAACATGCCTCATCTTCTCGTGTTGAGAGAGATTATTGGGTTATCCAGGAGTCGAAACCTCTCTGTAAGACGGCAACATATGACTAGCGTTCCCGGTGCCTAGGACCAAACTCAATAGGAGTTTCTGTAAGCCCCCAAAGTTTAGACTAAGTCGGGTTCGCGTTGGTCATATGAGCTTGAGCTATACAGGCCAAAATTTAAGCCGTGCGTGGCCAATTCATGTATATGTCGAGTTCTCAGATAAGAGTTGATGGATGACATCGAGCTCCCCGATTCCCCTGAATAAGCCATATACATGTGGAGTTTTACATATATATGCCGAGTTCTCAGATAAGAGTCGATAAATATCATCGAGCTCCCCGGTTCCCCTGAATAAGTCATATACATGCTCAGTACCAATAGAGGGTTGATCAAGCCCCGGTTCTCTGAGATATAAAATACAATGTATGATGCAAGATGAAAATATGAAAATAATAAAGAAGAGTCGGTATGACAGCTAAATGTGGCGAGAGCCGGTGCGACGAAAGTCGACTTAGGTATTGGTTATGGCGAAGGCCAGTGCGACAGAAGTTGACTTATATATATTATATGGCGAGAGTCGGTGTGACGAGTGTCGACTTATATAGATGTACAATAATGTTCGTGTTCTACTCAAGTATAATATGGACGGAGTTGTGCGATGTTCCACGGTCTGGGAGTCTCCTCCATAGATGAGCGTGATTTTGCCTTCTCGCGTATATCAACCAGGTAG
The DNA here is from genome assembly GCA_950022295.1 of Bromus sterilis. Taxonomy (NCBI): domain Eukaryota; kingdom Viridiplantae; phylum Streptophyta; class Magnoliopsida; order Poales; family Poaceae; genus Bromus; species Bromus sterilis. The sequence continues at coordinate 286,102,184 of OX465597.1, forward strand.
TAGGATCCATTGTACAGGTTCTTGCTGACCACAAACGGTCCTTCCCATGGAGAGGATAATTTGCGCATTCCATCTTTTTTCTGTATAAGGCGGAGCACTACATCACCTTCCTGGAAAGTCCGACTTCGGATGCGCCGGCTGTGGTATCGTCGCAGATCTTGTTGGTAGATAGCCGACTGGGCTGCTTCTAGTTCTCGTTTTTCATCAAAACATCTAAGGAGTCCAGCCTCGCCTTCTCATTATCGCTTCCACATATGCGGTGACTCTTGGTGAGTCGTGACGGATGTCACTTGGGAGAACGGCTTCCGCTCCATAGACCAGGAAGAAGGGCGTGTAGCCTGTCGACCTGTTAGGAGTCGTCCTGATACTCCATAGTACTGAGGGTAACTCTTCCTCCCAGCAACCCGGTGTCCTTTCCAAAGGGACATAAAGTCGGGGTTTGATGTCTCGAAGCAACTCTTGGTTGGCTCCCTCGGCTTGTCCATTGGACTGTGGGTGAGCTACCGACGCAAGGTCGAGTCGGATGTGCTCGTTCTAGCAGAATAGCTGCATAACCCCTTCTGATAGGTTAGATCCATTATCAGTGATGATGCTATGGGGGTAGCCAAATCTGTAGATTTTATTTTTCAAGAATTTCAGTGTTGTCGCAGCATCACATTTACTGACCGGCTATGCCTCAACCCATTTGGTGAATTTATCCACTGCCACTAGTAAGTGGGTATTCTTGTTGGCTGACCTTTTGAAAGGTCCCACCATATCAAGCCCCCATACTGCAAAGGTCCAAGTGATAGGGATCATCCTGAGTTCTTGAGCCGGCACATGATCTTGCTTTGCATAGCACTGGCATCCATCGCACTTCTTGACTATATCCTCCGCATCCGCATGTGCTGTGATCCAGTAGAATCCATGTCGATAGGCCTTAGCTACAACCGAACGAGAGTCGGCATGGTGTCCACAATCTCCAGAATGTATTTCATTGAGGATGGCTCTACCTTCTTCTGGTGAGACACATCTTTGAAAAACATCTACGGGACTCCGCCGATGTAACTCACCATTGATGAGTACAAAGGATTTGCTTCTCCTGACAATCTGCCTTGCCAGTATTTCATCTGGAGGAAGGATTCCCCGGGTCTTGTAATCCAAATAAGGTACAACCCATGAGGGGGTGTCATGTATTGCAGCCACTAGAGCCGGCTCTGGATCTGGCTCCGCTATGTCTTGCTCTGTCGGTGGTTGCACAGACGGCTTTGTTAAGACATCCAGGAATACGTTTGGAGGAACCGGCTTTCGCGGAGAGCCAAGCCAGGACAGAGCATTTGCTGCTTCGTTTAGTTTGCGTTCCACGTAATCCACCTGGTAATCAACAAAAAACTGCCTTGTTTTTTCCACTTCTCACCGATAAGCTTCTATGGTGGCGTCTTTAGAATTCCATTTTCCCGACACTTGTTGAGAAACGAGGTCAGAGTGGCCATAGCACTGAATCTGGCTTATGTTCATTTCTCAAGCCTGCCGCAACCCATGAAGTAGGGCCTCATATCCTGCTGCGTTGTTGGTGCAAGTGAACTGTAATTGCAAGACATAGCAGAATTTCTCTCCTTTAGGCGAAGTAAGGACCACGACGGCTTCCGATCCTTGGAGCTGCCGACTCCCATCAAAGTGCATTGTCCAGTACTTGGTAATCGGCTTCCCTGGAGGTTCTTGGATTTCTGTCCAGTCGTTGATGAAGTCGACCAACGTATGGGACTTGATAGCCGTACATGGCTCATAATTGATATGATAAGCCCCCAACTCTATAGCTCACTTTGCAATCCTTCCCGTGGCTTCCCGTTTTTGGATGATATCTGCAAGTGGTGCTGAGTTGACTACATTTATGGGGTGCTCCTGGAAATAGTGTTTGAGCTTACAACTCGCCATGAATACACCAAGGACCAGTTTCTGCCAGTGAAGGTAGCGTTGCTTCGATGAAGTCAAGACCTCACTAACATAGTAGACTGGCATCTGCAAGGGGTGCTCTTTATCGGCTTCCATTCGCTCAACCACAACCACAACACTGACTGCTCGATTGTTGGATAAGATATAGAGTAGCATAGTTTCTTTTGGCTTAGGAGCCACCAGTATTGGACCCTGGGATGACTGTCTCTTCAACGACTTCAGAGCCTGATCAGCCTCATCATCCCAAAAAAAAATTCCAACTTTCGCAAGAGTCGGTACAGGGGGATTGCCTTTTCTCCAAGTCGGCTTATAAACCGACATAGGGAAGCTACGCACCCTGTGAGTCATTGGACTCCCTTTACTGAGGCCGGCTTCTGAAGGGTCATGATAGCATTGATTTTTTCCGGGTTCTCCTCAATGCCTTTATCAGATACTATGTATCCGAGGAGCTTCCCTGCAGGGACCCCAAAGGTGCATTTGGCCGGGTTTAACCTCATCTGATTCTTGCGCAGATTCTTGAAGGTTTCCTGTAGGTCACTGATGAGTGAGTCGGCCAGCTGAGATTTGACCACTATATCATCCACATAAGCGTGTACGTTGCGCCCAATTTTCTCCTTGAGGAAACTCTGGTCTGTTCGCTGGTATGTGGATCTCGCATTCCTCAGGCCAAAGGGCATAGAAGTATAGCAGTGAATCCCAAAAGGAGTGATGAAAGATGTTTTCTCCTGGTCCTCAAGAGCCATCTTGATTTGGTGATAGCCAGAGTAGGCATCAAGAAAAAACAGGAGCTCGCATCCCACAATCGAGTCTATGATTTGGTCGATACGAGGAAGCGCAAAGGGATCCTTTGGGCAAGCCTTGTTTAAGTCGGTGTATTCAATACACATACATGAAGTCCCGTTCTTTTTCAAAACGAGGACCGGGTTTTCCAGCCACTTCGGATAAAAAAATTCCATGATGAACCCGGCGGCAAGGAGTCGAGCTATCTCTTCTCCAATGGCGTTACTCCTTTCGTCGTTGAAACGGCGAAGGAATTGTTTGACCGGTTTCAGCTTTGGATCTATATTTAGGTGGTGCTCAGCGAGTTCCCTCGGGACACCTGGCATATCAAAAGGTTTCCATGCTAAAATGTCCCGATTCTCATGGAGGAACTCGATGAGAGCGCTTTCCTATTTATCAGATAACCATGTCGCAATGATGAATTGATGAGAAGCGTCACCAGGGACAAAATCAATTTTCTTTGTATCCTGAGCCGATTGAAACTTGGGGTTGTTATCGGGAGTCGATTTCTTTAGGATGGTGGAGTCTGCCGGGTCTACCTTTTCCTGGTATGCTGATAAGTCCTCTTTGGCATATGCCAATTCGGCCAATTTGACATGCTTCTCGTCACACTCCGTAGCCCTGGACCGGCTCCCATCAACCGTAATTGGGTCGTGAGGACCCGACATCTTGAGCTTCAGGTAAACATAACACGGTCGAGCCATGAACCTAGCGTAAGATGGTCTGCCCAAGATGGCATGATATGCGCTCTCGGGTTTTACCACTTCAAAGGGTATGATCTCAGAGCGAAAAAAATTAGAGTTTCCAAAGGCCGTCTCCAGGTAAATCTTGCCTATGGGGCATGCCTACTTTCCTAGGACTATCCCGTGGAAAACAGGGTTGGAGGTCTGCAGTTGTTTTTGAGTCAATCCCATCCCGCGGAAGGTCTCATAGTAAAGGATGTTGATGCTGCTTCCTCCGTCCATGAGCACTTTGTCAAGTGTATATCCTCCAATTTATGGGGAGACTACCAGAGCCAGAGTGCCCGGGTTCTCTACCACTGGGGGGTGATCGTACCTTGTCCAGGTGATCGGCTGCTCTGACCAATTGAGCCACCTGGGACAAGTTGGCTCCGTGGCCATGGCCATGGCGGCTCTCCGCTGTAGCTTCCTGTCTCTCCGACAGCTGCTGGTGGTGAAGACATGGTATGCTGAGTGGTCTTCAAGTTGTTTCGGGTTTTCTTGGAATCCTGGAAGCCCTGACTGATTTTTCTGCCCTCCTCCTCCGGGTCCTTGGCGCTGAGGTACTGCGCCGGCTCCCTGGTGACCAAAATTTTGGTTGCCATTGTTCTGGCCGGCTCCTCCACCTGACCCGGCTGGTCCCTGGATTCCACGCCGTACGAACTCTTTCATGAAGTTGCAATCTTACCAGGTGTGATTGGCTGGACGGTCGGGTTTACTATGTGTTGGGCAAGGCCTTTTTATGGCTTCTTCAAAGCTGTTTGGGATAAAATTTCCTTCCGACTTGCGGCAGTTGTTGCCCCCCTGCTTCTGCCTTTGGAAGCCGACATTTGTGTTGGTTACCAAGTCAGAAGTGGTCTGATTGAGTCGATGTTTGGCCTGCTGATTCTGACTGTGGGATCCTTTGCCGCCGTTCTTTTTATTTTGGGAGGTTTTATCCTCTTCGGAGTCAACATCCTTATTTTTGTCAGACTCAACATACTTGATAACCGCGTTCATGAATTCTCCCATGTTATTGACCGTTCTCTTGAGTCGGCCAAGTTTATGTACTAAGGGCTCAAACTTGCAGTTTCTTTCCAAGACGATCACAGCTGTCTGGGCAGTAATAGTGTCCGAGGAGTGGACTATTTCCGCGCCTCGTCGTGCCCAACTCAGGGCCGACTCTCCTTCCTTCTGGACGCAATGTTCCAAGTCGACAATTGTGGTGGCTCACCGGCAAGTGCCTTGGAAATTCTTAATGAACTTATCTTTCAGATCTATCCAGGAAGTGATGGAATTTTTCGAGAGGTTCTTGAACCATGTACGAGCTGGTCCTTCTAGCATCATCGTGAGATAACGGGCACAAACTCCTTCGCTGGCTTGCAACATATCCATGGAGAGATCATAGCTTTCGATCCAAATCGTCGAGTCCATCTCAGCTGTATAGTTTGGGATTTTACGTGGTCCCTTGAAATCTGGTGGCAAGCGTGTGTTCCGCAAAGCCGACACCAGACACCAGTTACCCACGGATCTGCTGACAAACTCGGTGTTTTCATCTTGTGGGGGAAATTGGGTCACCGGCTCCACACAGCGCTCTGGGTTGGGGTTAGCCGGTAAGTCTAGGATTCTCACCGCCCTTGAGGGTCTGGGGATGGTGGCACTCCACGCTGGCGATGACTGCTCGAGGCTGCGGGACCCGGCGAGTCTGCCTGCCGGCTCATACTTTGGTATGGGGTCCCATGTAAGTATGGAAGTTCTTGTGAGTATTGGGCTTGTTGTGTAATCGCAGTTTTGAGTAAGTTCATAGCTTCTCGAGCGGCGTGATCCCCTGGAGTGTCTCCATGAATTGGCGCGTTGGTGAGGAACCTGGTTGCAGCCATCACGTTTGAAATGGGGTTATTGTAGTGAGGAGGAGGTGCATGGAACCGATCTGGTCGTGGCGGAGGAGTCGGCTGCCTGGGCGGCGTGTATCCTGGCGGAGTCGGCTGGTGAGGGCTCTGGAACAGCACTCGTCCTCGGTAGTCAGGGGGATCCGACTTGCAAGTCCTTGAGGGCATACATGCGCGAGGCTGAGTCTCTAAGCCTATATCAGCTCCGACTCCTGCTGTAGGCTCCTGGCTTCCTAGGCAAGCCGGGTTTCTCATTCCACCATTTCCTCTCTTTCGGTGTTGATTTCCCTTTGTATGATCATCACCCGTTCTTTGAGTCCATCGACCCTCGTCCTCCAGGACTCCTGATTCCCCGTTGTCATTGGCGTGGCCAAGGGTTCGTCGAGAGAGTTCAAGGCATCGGTGAGGGCTTATGTTCCTGTGAGAACTTGTTCTGATGAGCGGGCCGCCGGCTCCCTATCTTGATTAGGGACTGCGTTGGCGGCTGGCTCTGCACCCTGATTTTGGGATGCGTTCTGAGCCGCCTGACTCCCCTGTCCTCCGATGTCATCCATGAACACCGTGACGCAGTATGGAAGCTCAAAGTGAGTGTAGTCCGGGTTGTATTCTGCCACACCCGTGTCGAGTCTGCTTCTCCCAACAGATCGGATGGCATCATCTAAGAAGCTTCCTTCACTAGGGTATGAGCCGGCATCAGTTGCTTCTTCCGAGGCGTCGTGCATTGGGGACTCGACAGAACGCTCTGGCTCTGGAGATCCATCAATGAATCCGACGAAAGTATGCTTGGAGCCGGCATGTCGTCGACTCGAGGTTTCCATGGGGACTTCAGGATCTGGCTCTGGCTCAGATCCGTCCGTCCTACCGATGAAGATGTGAATATACCCGATCGGGACCCGATATCCAGATTTGACGGAATCGGCTTCAGGGCCACAAGTTGAGTTGTCGATGCAGAGCTTCCCGCGCCGGATTCTAGTGATTCGTCCGGCGACGAATCCTTCCATGCCTTGCAGATCTCCCTCCAGAATCTCAACACCTGCATGCGCAGGCCCCACGATGGGTGCCAACTGTCGTGGGAAAGTCACGGAAGATGTTCGAAGAGTTGAACTTGACATGGGACCTTTGCTGCGAGATGGACTTGAGGAGAGAGTCGACATGGACAAGAGACTCGGCGATTTACCGAGGTTTCGGCCCCTCTTTGTCTCGAGGTAAAGACCTACTCCTGCTTCTTATTATTGAGGGTATCGAATCCTCGACTTGAAGAGCCGACGTATCGATTACAATAGAGTCGAATCAAAACCTAGGTCTCGAGGGGATCTAGGTTATGTCATAAGTGTCTACTCCTGACTTGGATTGAGATTGAGTTGCCTCTGGATCCCGTGGACCTCGACTTATAAAGACGCCGGGTCCCGGTGTTCTGCGAGTCCTACTCCTACACGAAGTGGAGTCCTATCCTAGCTTACAAATATGATATGTGCTATACAAGGTAAGTCGAATTCCTTGTACGGCTTCGATCTTCACGTTTGATGCATCCGGCTCGTCGCCGGGTCTCTTCTTACGGGCCTTTCCTTATGTGAGTCGGCCCATAAATCTAATGTTGGGTTATGGGCTTGGTCAATCCCCCCGACAAGTCTTCCGGTGAGTTGTTGGACGCCATTGATGTCGATCGACTCATGCATCCTTGCGAGTGCTTGGACTTTTTCTGGGTTGGCTTCGACTCCTCGGGACGAGACCATGTACCCGAGCAGTTTTCCAGCTGGGACGCCGAACACGCACATTTTTGGGTTGAGCTTGATCCTGTATCTGTTGAGTGCTGCGAAGGTTTCCCGAAGGTCGTCGAGTAGTGTGTCCGCGTTGTAATTTTTTACGACGATGTCGTCAATGTAAACTTGGATGTTTCTACCGATTTTGTCTCTTAAGCATGCTTGCATCATCCGCTGGTACGTGGCTCCAACGTTTTCAGCCCGAATGGCATTGTCTTGTAGCATAATACGCCATAAGGTGTGATCAATGAGGTGTGTTCTTCGTCTTATTACTTCATCCTGATATGGTTGTACCCTAAGTAGGCGTCAAGGAAGAACAGGAGGTCGCATCCTGCAGTGGAGTCAATGATCTGGTCTATCCTTGGGAGAGGGAAGTGGTCCTTTGGGCAGTGTTTGTTGACGGGCTCATAGTCACCGCACATGTGTAGTACGTCGATGTCCTTTTTAGGGACTAGAACTGGGTTTGCGACCCAGGTGGCCTTCTTCGTCTCCCGGATGAATTGTGTGTCGAGTAATCGGCTGACTTCTTCTCCAATGGCTCTGCGCTTGGGCTCTGAGAATCTGCGCAGTGCTTGTTTCACTGGTTTGGTGTTTGGGTAAATTTGCAGTGCGTGTTGTGCGAACTCTCATGGTATTCCGGGCATGTCAGCCGGGCACCAGGAGGAAATTTTCCACTCCTCTCGAAGGAAAACCATGCGGCATGTTGCTTTTTCTTCTGCTAGGTGAGCGTAGATTCAGACCATCTTGTCCGGGTCCGTTGGGTGCACCTGATGGGTGACTGTGTCGCTGTCGACGCTGAAGTCGCGGGTGAATTCCTTTGTTTCTCTTTTGCTTGATAACTGAAAAACGCTCTTGTCTACCACCATGGCTATCTCTTTGAGCTGCTGTTGTGCTCCAAACGTGTCGGAAACTTGATGAAAGTCTCGGTCGCATTGATCTGGTTTGATAAAATTTCTGTTGACCGTGATGACCCCTGAGGGCCCTGACATCTTGAGCTTGAGGTATGCGTAGTGCGGGACCGCCATGAATTGTGAGAATGCAGGCCGGCCGAGTATGGCGTGGTATTGGGACTGCCAGTCGAGTACTTTGAACTCGAGGATTTTTCTTGCGAAGTTGCCCTTGCTGCCAAAAATGACGTCAAGCTCGATTTATCCCAGCGAGGTTGCTTCGCCTAGTACTACGCCGTAGAGCGTGACGCCTGAATTCTTCCAGACTGATCGTGGAATCAACATCTTGCGCAAGGTGCTGGTGAAGATGATGTTTAGGCTGCTGCCCCCGTCCATGAATACTCTGTCCATGTCGTAACCGCCAATCTGAGCTTCGAGGACCAACGATGTGTGCCCTGGTCTCGAAATGTCGGGAGGATGGTCGTCTTGCAAGAAAGTGATGTTGGTTTCTGAACCATATAAGTGATAGGTCTCTTCCGTCAATAAGTCTTCGGCTGCTCGGGCTTCAGGAGTGTGTGCCTCCTGCTTTGCCTTTGATGGACGTGCTTCTTGGATCATGTAGACTCGTCCATGGGACGATGGGTACTGCTCTTCTGAGTTAGCCGCTGGTGGTTGTGCTACCTCTCGAGCCTGTTTGGCTTTGCGTTGCTTCTCTTCCTTGAGCCTGTCAGAGAGCTCGGTGAACAGACGACAACTCTATCGTGGAAAAGTCACGGAAAATGTCTGTAGAGTCGGACTTGATTATGGGGCCTTTGCTACAAGTGTACGAGGAGGAAGAAAATCACACAGAGAGAGAGACGCGATTTTATACAGCTTCAGGCCCCGGGAAACATCGTCCGGTAAAAACCCTACATGTTGTTTGTGTCTAGGTCTTATTCCTTTGCTCACGGAGAGTCGCCGACATGTCACCGGATCTCCTATAGTTGTGTCTAGTTGCTTCGGGTTTAGACGACCCGGGACTAATCTCTAATCTAGAGCCTATTGAAGTTGTCCTCTTTGCGGCGCCCTACCCCTCCTTATATAGGTGGAAGGGGGAAGCTTACATGTAGAGTCCTAATGGGATACAAACTAGTCTCTTCTTCTATCACAAGTCGAGTATCAATCCGGGTCCTACTCTAAGTCTTGTAGCTTTTTCGTGTCTTCCAAGTTAGGTGGACTCCATCTTGATTCCTTCGTCCGGCTTCCATCTCCGCAAGCCGGCTCTTTTCATCCGACCGGCTTTGTCTCCAAGCCGGGTCTAGCCATGGGCTATTCCCCCGACATTAGCCCCCAAGTTTAGCTTGGATGCAATCTTGGCGTGGGCTTCGTTTTTTCTTTGCTTGTCTTTGGTAATGTCAGATTTTCGCAGAAGAGAACGCTAGGTGCGTGTCCATGGTAAACTTCCAATATAATGAATAGTTAGGATAAAGATCGGATCTGGAGGCCAAACCATTAGGCCGACTTGCTCCACTGATTCATGTCAATGAACCCGATATGATTCAATTTTGAGCTCTTCCACGTTTGAGTTCAATGTTCCTTTTTGCTCTTTCGTGTCTTGTCAAAAGGACTCGGGAAAAAATTTACGGGCAATTTTATGTCCATATCACCTGTAGCCCCCAAGCTCTGAGTTTATCACCTCGTGATGACTTGGAGTTTCGTATATAAAACAACCATGCTTGTGTAGCCCCCAAGTGTCGGGTTGTCTTGCCTACAGCAACCTCGGACTTGTACTTATGAAATTTGCTTCGAAGTAGTGTAGCCCCCAAGTGTCGGGTTATCTTGCCTGCAGCAACCTGGGACTTACAATTTCTTGCTTGTTTTCTGAAGTCGACAAGTATTATATGCCAAAGTCGGCAATTTTTGTTGAAGCCGACAAATGTTTGCTTGCTGATAAAAACCGATGAATGCGAATTTGCTGAATCCGGTAGATATGATATGATGGGTTGTGTTTCCAGCTTCCAAATAGAGTGACCCTTCGAGTGCGGAATATGTTTCCTTCAGCAACCCGAAAAAATGTGTGCCAGCTCCAAGTCGGTATGAGCATCTTTGTGTCATGGCGAGTCTTAGAAAAGTTCGAGGTATAGTCCCCATGAATCGGCATGAGCATCTTTGTGTCATGTCGAGTCACAGAGAAATTCGAGCTATTGTCCCCATGAGTCGGTATAAGCATCTTTGTGTCATACCGAGTCACACAGGTTAATGCTCATATTGTATGAAAAAATTATGAATGGTTTTATGACATATGAAATGATAGAAAGAAAGTATGTTATGATGCTGATGTATGCAAAAAAAAAGAAATTTCAAAGGATGATAGAAACCGACTCATGCCTCATCTTCTCGCGTTGAGAGAGATTATTGGTTCAAGAGTCGAAGCTTCTCTGTAAGCCGGCGCATATGACTAGCGTGCTCGTTTCCTAGGACTAAACTCGATAGACGTTTATGTAAGCCCCAAAAGTGTAGACTAAACCAGGTTCGCGTTAATCATATGAGATTGAGCTATACATGCCAAATTTTACGGCGTGGGTGGCCAATTCATGTGTATGCCGGGATTTCTTCGGGTAAGAGTCGATGGATGCCATCGAGCTCCCCTATTTCCCCTGAATAAGTCATACACATGTGGAGTTTTATATATATATGCCGGCTTATTAGATAAGAGTCCATGAATATCATTGAGCTCCCTGATTCTCCTAACTAAGCAATATGCATGCTCAGAGACGATAGAGGGTTGATCAAGCCCCTAGGTCTCTGAAAAAAATGTAAAAATATGCAATGTATGATGCGAGATGAAAACATGAAAATTATAAAGTAAAGAAAAAGTCGTATGACCGCTAAATGTGACGAGAGCCGGTGCGACGGAAGTCGACTTAAATATTTGGATATGACGAAGGCCAGTGCGACGAAAGTCGACTTATATATATATATATATATATATATATATATATATATATATATATATATATAGGTAAAATATATGGGGGATTTTTTATTACTACAACCCGTTAATAGCATTCAATAGCCTATCTTAAATATTGCATGTGTCCCAAACGGCTATATGTGTGTGTGTGTGTGTGTGTGTGTGTGTATGTGTGTGTGTGTGTGTGTGTGTGTGTGTGTTATATGGCGATAGCCTAGTGCGACGAAAGTCGACTAAAGAATGCAGAAGATGCAATGCATTATGATATAAAAATAAAGGTGCAATGCATAAGGTGACAAATTCCGGGTTCCAGAAGTGCCGAGTCTTACCGAGATTTCTTGTGAAGCCGGTATTTTGTAATAATCCTGGATTCATAAAGGAGCCAGAATTTTTGATGAACCGGAACTCATCGAGGAGCTGGAATTTTTGATGAGCCAGGAATCGCTGAGGATCCGGAATTTTAAATGAGTCGGAACTCGTCGAGGAGCCAAAATTTTGAATGAACCGGAATCTCATTGCGGAGCCGAGATTTTCCAATAAACTGGAACTCGAGAAGGGAGCCGGAATTTTTTCGATGATCCAGAACTCAATGAAAGAGCCGGAATTTTCCAGATGAACCGGAATCTGAGCCGGGATTTTACCGTCGAAATCAATGGACCAAAATTTGTGATGGTCAATTATAATCCGTCGTTGAAACATAATACATCTCAATCTCCGATGAATCCTATAGGAGGCGTAGCCCCCCGAGTCTTGAGTCGACTCGAGGATTCGGCTGAAGACTCCTTGTACTGATCTGATGATGCAAAGTAAAACCCAAATCACCATGGAAGGCAACCATGATGAGGTTGTAGTCGATCGTGTTGGAGTCGAAACTGATAACCCGGCTGATGTATCGAGCCGACGATGGAGACGACCGAGCAATTATAAATGGACACATACTTGAGCGTCAGATGCGGCGCTATAAGCCGTCGCGTCAGTCATGGTGATGTAAGCTGATGCAGATGTCACGACGTTGAAAGCTGAGGCAAATGCGGATGTCGAGTGTGATGCCGTAAACCGACGCGACAATGCAGTCGTTTGTGGGCGGCATTGTAAGCCGACACGAAAATGGACGTCAAGCTCAACGTTTGTAAACCTGCGTGGATGTGAACGTCGAGTATAGCATAGAAGCCGGCGCGGACACGGGTGTCAAGCGCTATACTGAAAGCTGACGTGATCCTGGGCGACGAGCTTGACGGCTTGACGCCATGATCCGAGCAAGCAAGCTCTCAACTCTGAAAGCCGACAGCTATGCGAGGGCGGCGTATAGTCCGGTACGTGCGGATGCTAGGATCGAAGAGAAAAAACGTGAGTCAGACATGTCTTGTCACTAGAAGTACCCAGCGCGCTTCGCCGCGCAGATTGTGTTATAGGAGTCTTGCTGGAAGTTTTATATTTTGTGTTGGGCTATGGAGTATGGACGACAGTACGCTTTGGCGAGACATTTCGTCAGTGGGTTTGCTGAGCTACACGTTTGATATTGTTGTTTTCAGGTGAGGGTCTTTGACCGAATCAAAATCAAAGCGCATGCTTGAATCGGCGGCCTCAATTGCTTCCTAAGAGTTTTATCCCTAGGGACCTTAGTGCCTTAGAAAATTAAATGATACAAGTACTCTATAAGATACACGCACGGAAGAATTCATGTGTTGCAATACTGAGAGCCGTTCTGCTGCACACATTCAGTTATTAAGACCCATACCACTATGATGAAGATTGCAGGAAGAGCCAGATATTTTATGACACATATCACTACAGGCATTTGCAAACTTGAGCGTGCAAAGAACTATATTATGCACTACACATGAGTTATTCTTGGTACAAAATTCAGTGGAAGCTACTTTGCCTTATCAGTGTTAGTTCCCATACAAGAAGCTTTGATACTTGCAGCAACTGGTTTAACAATATCATATGAAGCTCTTAAGTGCTCCGGGGAACCGATGACTCGACACAGCTAGCTCCTACGGAGTAATGACTGGCATTTATTTGAGCAAGTTCTTTCATCGGGCATCTTACTTTATCAAGAATAGTAGAAGCAGCAGAAGGATATCCTGAAACAAGCTTTAGCATACGGCTGTACAGTATCCTGTATTTCTCTAATTCACACGACACCGAAATGTGTCCGGTTGCTACTTCCTTGCTTATATTCTTTGCTAGTTGATTGGCCAAAGATATTATATTATGCACTATTAATGTTAAAATCTTATTCACATCTTTCATCCTCACTAGTTTCTTGATCAGTGGATAACATGTTGTTCGAGATTCGTTGGTATAGTGTATGAGAATGATGAACTCTCCTGTGTTTGTAGTCTGATGTTGGTTTGTTTGCTTGAGAAAGCGAAAGAAGACATCCAAGAGAATTTCAAGAGCAGTATACTGCATCACCCAGGGAGAACAATGCAAAAACCTTACATCACGCAAAGCAAGCTTAGATAATTCAGAAACATTGATATGCCAAGCTTTAATCAAAGCGTTTGAAAATTACTTTTTCCAATCAGATAAAAAATAAATATATTAAATCAGAATGTGCAAAGTCCATTAGCTAGTGTTCACCTTTTGCAGAATTTTGAATGCATAGCTCTTACAATCAAGTGGACAACCCTCATCATCAATTAGTTGTAAAAAGTGCCAAAAATAGTACTGGTAACAGGAAGAAGAGTATTTCAAAATCATAGTCTTCATAGAAGATTTAACCAGGGGGAAGGTAGTTCAAAATCAATCACTAGTTAGGAGAACGATGATAACTTGTTATTTATGCCTCGTTCCCACCCCCACGACTTCTCAGATATAGGACTGATAAAAATAGGCCTTACAAATTAAGATTGCAGTACCACAAAACTCAGAAGGGAAAATAAGATGTCTTGAACCTCATTTGCCTACGTTTTTGCGAAAGCTGAAAAACAGAAACCATCTTTTAGTAAATCATAGGGGGGAAATGTTTTAATATGAAGTACATTTATGTTCCCAATTGGAAATTTATTTTGAAGATAGCAAATGTAACTGAATGAGAAACTATATTCTGTTTCAGCTAAGTTCTAACATACCCTTATGACAAAATGAACTTAATTTAATAACATATGAGCATTCATGAATCATAGTTGCAGAGATGAATTTGAGAAATTTAGCAAAATACCTACCTTAGCAACTTGTGGGTTACATTAACTGATCACCAAACAATATAATTGACTTGTACGCCAGTCTCGAGAGTACATAGAGTGTTTCAACTTTGAATACATCTTCCAGGTTGCCTAGAACCATCTGCATTCTGACCTCATGAACTAAGAGCCAACGTACTCCACATTATCGAGTTTTGTAGGTGTGAGTGGTGGCTTCAAATGGCCTGATGTAAATTCTTGTTAGACCTATGTTGAATAATAAATAAAGATGGCCGTATGCATCGATTGATGCAGAGACCGGGGGTCTTAACCTCCTTTTTTTTTAAAGAGCCAACATACAGTCAAGCTTCGAGAAAGTCTTAATTGCTGCCATAATAACTTCAGTTTCAGATGTTGGATGTCAGTTGTTTGATTTGATTGATGAAAGTAGTGTGGTCTGGTAGGTACAGTTGCTGACTCAAAATCGAATACGCAATCGAGCAATCTATAAGAAAATTCAAAATCGAGCGTACACAATCGGCAACCTGCCAGACTACACTACCTTCATCAACCAAACCAAACAACTGGCATCCGACATCACTATGACAATTTAAGCTTTGGTTTCACTTTTTTTTTTGAACGAAATACAACAAAAAAGTTAACATCGCTATAGAAATTTACTATGGGCTTAGAATGTTTTTCATGTACCATGTTGCTGACAAAAAACACAAAAATAAGAATCTAATATGGTTATAGCAATTTAAGTACCGATTTTCCCTTGTTTTCACATAAATAAAGAAAGCATCGGACATCTTGCATAATAACATGACCAGACTATCTAAGAAGGCATGACCTAACAGGAATGACCAGAACTATTACAGACCCATGCCTAAGAAGCAAGTATCTAACAGTGAAACCCCAAACCAACTTGATTTCCTACCTCCAACTTCACCCAAACAAGCATACTGTAAATATACACATGCATTTTTGATGAATCAAGGGACCCACGTCTCCTATAATTTTATGAACTAAGGAATGTATATTACAAACCCAAGCCTAAGCAGCAACAATCCTGCATTGAAACACCAATGTTAGCATCCCAAAAAATACTCACTCAGATAAAAGTAAGAACAGCATTAGCAACACCACCTAAGATCCCCAACCTAGTAACACCCACCTGCAATCCAATGGAAAGACCTAAACAAAAATTAAGCAAAAACAAATATTTGGGAGTGAGGCGGTGAGCAAATACCCTCCGCCATCTCCCTTCAGCAGATGTCGCCCGCTCTGCTGCATATGGCATCTCCCCTCCGTGCTCTCCCCTCTGCCCCCCTGTGCCGTAGATGGCAACACCCGTCTGCCATCTCCTCTGTGTAGGTGGCGACGCCCCGGCTCTCCTCTCTCTGCGGCCAGAACTTCGCAGTACGTGTCGTCCAAAAACAACCCACAGCCACCATGTACTCAACACAGCCACCGCCAAAACGTTCCTTCGCTAGCAAAACAGGCCCACCTAACAGAGCCAGCCCATCGTGGACTGAGTCAAAATCGAGCGCAGCATGGCTCTGCGGCTCAATTGCTTCCTAGGGGTTTTACCCCTAGGAGCTTTAGTATATTAGAGGATTGCATTTCATTATTATTTTCTGAATCCACTCTCTTGAAAAAAATAAACAAACGTAATGTATTATTGTGATGGCATGATAAGTTATCACAATTTTACAACATTCCTTTGTCAATGTTTCTAAACAAATCTATAGTGTTGTGTGTGAATATTTTACTAACTCTTGTTTCCATCTTTTAGACAATTACTGGTTCAAGCACAAAGAAAAATGAAGTTATCTTGAGGGATCTCCGGACCTAGGTGAAGATTAAGAATTGCACAATGGATGTGAAAGCAACTTTTTTTTTTGAACATGTCACCGGGGGAGGAGGAGCCTCCACCTGAATATGATCTCTATTCAAAGAATTTTTTTGATCCAGTTTATAAGGGAAACCGGATCGAAAACCTTAACAAGTTGACCCAATTTATAAGGAAAACCGGGCCGAAAACCGCACAAGAGCAAGAAACAGAGGGTGAGAAAATATGACCCAGAAGAAGGCACAACCTAGCTAGCACATCGAGAGACCAACACCATGAAAGGCACGAGTATAAGTGGTGTGCCGTCGAGGGGACACAATACCAACTCTAAACAACTATCCTAACGCACCACACTGGCGTGCGTATCGACCTTGGTGCGACGACCAGCATCAACGAGTGACCCGTCACGAACCTTGAATGCAGACTCCACCACAGGACCCGACACGATTAGCAAGGCGGGGAGGCATCATTGCGTCGAAGTTGAGCAAAGATGTACCGAGACATCACGAGGAGCACGAAGCTCGCCACCACACACGACAGCCATGAGAAGGACTTGAGCAAGCCGAACGAAGGAAGGCCAACCACACAGAGGGAACAGAAGGCCGCCCTGCGATGCCGCAAGCACCGTAGCCGATCCCCAGAGAACTCCACCGCACAAACACCGTCGACCCCGAGACAGTCGCACCACCACCACCAACCAACCACTGGTCCCCCGTCTGATTCGTACTCCAAAAATGATGCCCACAGGAGGGGTACGACACCAAGAGCCGCCATCATCCGATCCGAGTGATCACGGATCTAAGGTTTCCCTCGGAGTAAGGGACGAAGATGAGAGAACGTTCACCACAGCAACGCCTTCAAGAAGTTAGCTGCACCCGCGGGCGCAGCCGCTGCCGGCACCGACCATAGCCGATGATAAACTTTCGTCTGGCATTGTCTCACACCCTCCGGCCACACCAACCGGTCCGCCAAACCAACGCACCCCCGTCTCGAGCAGGTTTAGGCCGTCTCCACACCACGCATACTTGCCCCAGAGCCGCCGGACGCAGCAACTTGGTCGGACCTGCCGGGCACCATGCCACTCAAGTGCAATCCCTTTTCATCTCACCTTGTACCTGTTACTTGCCTATTACCATGTCTTTCATTAATGTTTACATCTCCTAAAATCGGAGTCCTCAGTCTCCTAAAATCGATAGCTTGATAAATATTTAGAAGTTAATCTGAGCTGTAATACTTGCATCCCCATGTTGGCATCAAGGGATTGAGTGACAGGGCCAGCCGACAACAGGGGTGGAGCTAGGATTTGAGCATGAGGGGGGGAGAAGAAGCCACATAAATAGCCATCGTATATAACGTAATAAAAGACGACTATAGAATTCTTGTGTATATATTACCGGGATCAAATTGCAACGACATATATATCATAACTCAAATGATAATACCTTTGTTAGCTCAAATATTACTATAGACCATTTAACCTATCAATTCTTGAAACAAATCAAATAATAAAATTTCCAATTATTTTCTTGACGTAATTTGTCGTAACCAATGTAAGAATAACATTTCCTAGAAATTTGTAGTGACCAATGTATCAATAACATTTCCTAGTTATTTGTATAGTCTAATTATATGCTTAGTATACCTTGAGACGATGGTCGAATATTTGATACTGACCGACAAGCAACAAAGTAGATAATTGATTCATTGGGATGAGCATTTATGCATGATTGATGCTAGCTAGAGACTTTGACGATGAATGGGCCGGCAGAGCGCATGCAGGCAACGACCATTAGTCCTAGAAATAAGAACAAAATTACTAACATTCAGATCAAGGTTCTCATTTATAAAAGGAAATTACTAATAGGTACGAGCTATGTAATAGCCAGTTAGCCATTATTGTCTATTGATACAAGTACTTGCGGCGACTGCAAGCGCTCTAGTAGCGAGACGGCCGTATATAGGAGGATTAATCGATGATTGATCTGAATTCTGATCGGGCTTGGCCTTGGAAAAATAATTACATATACATGCGGTAGGCCACGATGTCAAATGGGTTGCTGGATTGAGTTTGATGCGTACTGATTCAATTATTAAATCAAGCTGGGGGCTATCATTAATCAATTAATTACCCAGCCATTAACCTAGATAATACACTAACGTATACGCCGGCAATGAACAACACACCACAAGGAATAGGCCGCCGCCACAAGCCGACAACCCTAAATGTCCAGCATCCCAACAAAAATAAATCAAGCAAAGCGTGTCGTACCCAAGAAGAACACAACGAAGGAAGACGATGAAGAAGCCCCTCCAAGCGCGCCGTACCCTGCTCTAGCCGCAATGGCCGCTTCCCTGCTCTGTTCCCCTCCTCCACAACCAAGCCGCCACCCGTGCTCCTCCACCCACAGTCAACCGTGGCAACCAGATCCGTCACGCACGCCCGGGGATGCCGGATCGGGTAAGGATGCACGCGGCGTCCTCCCGGTCGAATGGAGTGTGGCGGTGCTCCATTAACCCATCCTCCCTCGCTCTTTTCTCACAGATGCCGCGTGGAAGATGGACGATGCGTGTATACGGGGGCGGCGGCACCGGTGGGAAATGGAGTCGAACGAAGGTTTTTTTGGAGAAAGATTTTCCTTAGATAAAAACGGACCCACCCCGCGAGGCTGCCCCAGGACCTGGTCAAAATCGGGCGTTACGGTCAAAATCCATCACGCGATCGCTGATAGGAGTTTTATCGCTAGGGGCTTTAGACTAGCCATAGTGGGGTGTACTTCGACTAGTAATATCGCGTTGTTACTACCTCTATAGTGGGGAGTAACACAGATGTGATGTCATGCAACACTTCATTTATTGTGTTGTAGACTCATATTGTATTGGTATGTGTGATGTTACTCAAAGAGCAAGTAACTACCTAAGTTACCACATCCCTCTCTTTCCTCATTAACTACTTGCCACATCATATATTTTGCATAGATAAGTATGATGTTACTAGTGATGTTACTCTCACTATGAGTAGTCTTAGTAAATGAGTGAAGTCTATTTTAAACCTTAGGCTTATAGAGTGTGTCGAAATTGAATCTTAACCTTTGAATTCCTGAAATTGGCATCTTAAACTCACCAACCCCGGTCAATTTCAACCCCAAACCCATCTTAAGCCTGTTTGTAAGCACAATCCCATTCAAGGTCACTCGTTTCTCTCATTGACAGCACGGCCCTACATGTCATATCCATCTTCTTCATCTCTCCTCTCTTTGGCATGGGCCTATCAGTGTCAAGAAGCCCTCCGCCTCGCACCTCTACTCTCCATCTCCTTGCTGCAAATCCTTGCTGGGAAGCGAGTCAACGTGGTGCTCGTGCGCGATCTAGGCAGGAGTGTCGGCCATATGCAGCACCACTCGAAATTAGGTGGCGTGCGCAGCCATAAGGGCGGTCCGGCGACTGCCGCACACATCATGTCGCGGCCCTTCATGCTGAGGACGACGGCATCGGGGACATGTCGGCCGCGACCAGCCGCGAGCGCCGGCATCCCATTCTCCGTCGCGACATCCTACGCCCTCGCCAAGTGACAACATTGCCCATCCCTTGACCGCCAGATCTCTTCTCGCCCCCAAAATATAGCAAACAAAACAAGTGTGTACTAGCTTGTGAGCTAGCTAGTACAGGCGGAGGTGCACACTGAACACGAGGACTCAAAATCTAGCGGTAGCACTTTAGTCTTTTCCCGTGATGCGGGCAGCGAGCCTGAAAGCACCGGCATGTGCAGAAGCTTCGCAGTGGCACACTTACTATTGAGTAGGTACTAGCCCTAGAACGCGCTCTCTGTTCTAAGCTGGGCGAGCGTCTGTGCGCGACGGCAAACTCGAACGGTGTCGGCCACGCGCGACAAGACATCGCTCTGCACAGGCTGAGCCACGCCCGTCGAACGCTCGCAATAACGTGATGTGTTGGTGCCCGATCGCTGGCGTCGAGGCGCTCGGCCGTTGCAGTTGTGGCGCAGTCAAGTCGGGAGGAGGTGCGTAAGCCAGAGGCAGAGGCTATGGATCCGACATTGGATTGGGGAAAGAGGATGAAGATACATCTAACATGTGGGCCAGTGCAGTCAGTGTGAATAGGTTGTGATATCCAGCGGGATCGGGTTTTTCCCGGTATGCCAAACAGGTTTAGGGTTGAGATTGACCGGGATCATTGAGTATAGGGTATGGATTTCAGGAATTGAAAGGTTAGGGTTTAATTTCGATGAACCGTATGAGTATAAGGTTTAAAACAGACTTACTCTTAGTAAATTACTCCCTCCGATTCATAAAGAACGTCGCCCATTTAATACAAAGTTTGTACTAGCTTAGCACAAAATGAGCGATATTTTTTATAGATCGGAGGGAATAGTAGATTTGAATTATACTTTTGATCCGTCAGGAGCTAGTGCATGCAAAATTTCCATGCGTGTTTATACTAGATGCCCGATGGTTTCCAATGAGAGTAATATAAGTCGTACTTTTTTGAGCGGTTTTTCTTTAACGATCAGTTCTTTCGTGTGATTGCAGTCTGCAACTCGACAGCGTCGAGTGTGTATGACGAGGTATAGGTGCGCGCAGATGACGATGACGACCAGGGATTCCAGGAGCATGGAGAGACCGGCGAAACCGGCGGCATATGGCCGTGCGAGCGCGGCAGTCGGCGTCCGCCGAGATACGGCTCGCATGAAGTCGGTAATGGAAGCCGGCGTTGATGCTTTGGCAGCTTCGAGAGCCGGGCATTCGGAGGTCGGCGGCTGCGTCGTGCGAGGAGACGGCTTCCGTGGCGCGAGCCGATTCTGGGAGCAAGAGCGGAGCGGAGGCCCGCCAAGCTAGTTCAGGGAGTCGGCGCCGTGCTTTTCATGGTCTGATGTTTGATCTTTTTGAGGCCCTCTAGAATAGGTGATCATGAGGGACGTCCTTTGTCCCTTGATTTCTCCTGCCTCAATATATCCGCTTTCCACGTGTGGTGATTCTTAGGCCGTGTTTGGTTTCATGGGTTAGAGTTAGAGTTGGTTAGATTGTATCAAACTAACCCCAAAACATCCAAACAGGAGGGTTAGAGTTGGTTAGATACATTTAACCCACCCAAGAGGTGCTTATTTGGGTTAGAGTTAGGTGGGGCCCAAAAAAAGTTAAGTTTCCCTCTACCTCCACCAATCAAATCCTAAATAAAGTAGTCAAATGATTGAAAAAGGTACATTTATTGTCAATCTAACCCACCATCCAAACATATTTTTGTTAGAGTTAGTTCAAGGTTAGTCTAGAGTTAGAATCTAACTCTAATCTCTAACCGAGTTAGAGTATCCAAACAGGGACTTAGACTGGTCACAATGGGGAGTAACTTAGACTAGTAACATACACGGATTTTGAGTCTATGTTACTACCTCCACAATGAGTAGTAACATATATGTAGTGTCATATAAAACTTCATTTATTAGATTATAGACTCATATTGTCTTGGTATGTGTGATGTTACTCAAAGAGCTAGTAACTAGCTAAGTTACTACAAACATCTCTTTCCTCATTAACTCATTGCCACATAAGCAAAATTGCTGAGTTGGACTTTATGTTACTGCTAAGTTACTCCTCATTGAGGCCAGCCTTAGGTACATGACGTTCTATTACTAGTAATTGATTGCCTATTGGTCTCGATTTTGAAGCCAAGCCAACTATTACCAGTGCATATCGTGATCTTTCTTTCTTCTTATTTTCCTTGAGGAAATCGTCGGTAGTTTGCAATCGATCGAAAGCTACAAACTCGATTGGTTAGTCGGCATGCTTGTGTAGCCGTCAATTTGCTTGCTCATACATGCGTGTTGATTCGATTGTTATTTTTTTTTGACTTGATCTACGAGTCGATTAGCAACGACGAGATTGGAATGATCCCGAGTTGGATCAAGTCCCACCGGAGTCAGCGGATCGTGGATTTGATGTAGATTTGTTCGTGTTGATTTTTCGTCCGTTCGATCACGACCTTCTTGATCCCTGTGAGGACCTTCTCTAAGATAACAAACACCTTTGTGCGTAGGTCCCACGATGGGCGCCAACTGTCGTGGAAAAGTCATGACAGATGTCCGTAGAGTCGGACTTGATTATGGGACCATTGCTACGAGTGGACGAGGAGGAAGAAAATCACACAGAAAGAGAGACGCGATTTTATACAGCTTCGGACCCCGCGAAACATCGCCCGGTAAAAACCCTACATGTTGTTTGTGGCTAGGTTTTATTCCTTTTCTCACGGAGAGTCGCCGGCATGTCGTCGACTCTCCTATAGTTGTGTCTAGTTGCTCCGGGTTTAGACGACCCGGGACTAATCTCTAATCTAGAGCCTACTGAAGTTATCCTCTTTGGGGCGCTCTACCCCTCCTTATATAGGTGGAAGGGGGAGGCTTACATGTAGAGTCCTAATAGGATACAAACTAGTCTCTTCTTTTATTACAAGTCGAGTATCAATCCGGGTCCTACTCTAAGTATTGTAGATTTTCGTATCTTCCAAGTTAGGTGGACTCCATCTTGATTCCTTCGTCCGGCTTCCATCTCCGCAAGCTGGCTATTTTCATCCGACCGGCTTTGTCTCCAAGCCGGGTCTAGCCGTGGGTTATTCCCCCGACAAGCTCCTCAGGGCGTGGCCTGCTCTAAGGTGTCACCAGTCGTCTTCGAAATAGTGGATTGTGCAGGGTCCATCTAGCTGCTCTTTGGCTGTGAGTTTGTTGGAGCATGCATGCCTTCTCCTTCTTGCTATACGGAACGACTACGAGTGATCTTCTGTACGGGAGTGGAACCTTAGGTCAAGATCGATTCCGTCATTGATCGAGTAGTTACGGATCATCTTGGCGAACTCGTCCGGTCTTCGGTCAGGGTCGTAGTATTCGCCGGACTGAGTTTCGTAGTCTTCGTCACGAGTTGCGGCGGGTGCCCGGGTGGCGGCGGTTGTTCGAGTGGTGGTCCGGGTCGCCGTGGCGTGTAGTGGTTCTTCGAGCGAGACTTCAATTCAGACTTTTTGCACTTGCTCTGGCGCTGTGGCTGGCTTTGCGGCTGCGGCTTGTGTTCGTCTTCTGAGCCGTCGAGTTCTTTTCTGTGGGTGCGACTTTGGTAATTGCCAAAAGGTTGATCTTGGCGCAGTTGCTGGCCGAGCAATCTTGGTGGCGCGATGGAGAGGCTTGCGATGAACTTGAGTTCTTTGAGTGGGTTGGATCTTGCTCGAGTCCTCGAGTTGCGGCTTGCTGATGACGGGACCGCCGAGATCGTGATTCCAACCTGCATCTTCCCCACGGTCGGCGCCAATTGACAAGGATTGACCTCGGAAAATCCCATGGTTAGGAACCCTGGGTTAGATCGCATAGGAGATGTGCAGGTTGGCGATACTCATCGGCTAGCAGGAGATAGGGATTTACCCAGGTTCAGGGCCCTCGATCGGTGAAACCCCTACTTCCTTCTTGATTATATTATGATGGAGGCGATTACAGTGGAGGTCGAGGCGAGTTCGCTCGGGACCGGAGGTGTTTCTTGGATATTCGATGCCCTAGACGTCCCCTCTCCCAGCCTTTATATACTAGGCTGGGTCGCAAGGAGTCCATCTTGGGTTACAGAGACAGACAGTTGCCTAATCTAATTTTAGTCTTGGACGCCAAGTTGTATCTTCCATAGTCGTCAAGGACTCCTACGTCGGTGTCTGGAGTGGGCCAGTCGTGGGCCGATCGAGGCTTCCAACGAACCTTTTGTCTTGATACGCACGAGGTACCCTCATCTGTAGGAGTCGTGGGGTCACCCCCTCGTCAGTCGTCGAGTGGCTAATAGCGTAAGCACACGTGATGCACTCGAGTGCTCGGGTGAATTGTTCTTCTGTATGTCATTCGGGTCTTGATTGTTAGTGCGAGTAGCCACTCGAGCACTTCATCATCTGGGTGAGGGAGCACCCGAACTCTATAGACGTATTTGTTCTTGTTTGGAGGAGAGTGACCACTCGCATCCTCGAGGCTTGGTCCGTGCTCTATTTTTAGCGAAAGACAGAGTGCTCCTGATGGGAGTAAAATTTTGAATTATGGAAAAAGTTTTTAAAGAACATGTGCGCTTGGCTTGTTGAAGAGGAGTGGTCCTTGGTCCAAAAATCCCTTACGATAGCGTGTGCTCAGCACGCCCCGCTGAGATGGGATGTTTACATGATGACCTGACGATTTGAACAGCTGCACCCTATGGTAAGATGTGACGTGATGTATCGTGTCGCGGTAATTTTGCATCGCGTGATGATGGTCCTCCTTTTTTGTGCGAAGTGGGCGGCGTGGTTACAGCGCCGGTTGGGATTTCCATGATGCACGAGTATCGTGGGATCATGCCACGTTGATTGGGTTCCGAGATCGGCGGTGGGTGGATGGCCCTTCGCAGTTGGTTAAATACCAGAGGGACGGGTAGATTTAGGTTTTACCCAGCTCTCGCCTTCCTCTTCTTCTTCTTCTTCTTCCTCTGTGTAACAGCCCAGTTTTCACAAAAAATAATTTTTTTCTTTTCGATGTGAATTGTTTGATTGTCTGATTTGTTTGCGGTGTTTGCATCCCCGATTTATCGATCGGCGATTATTTTTCCCCCTCTTATCTCGTATCGGACAGAGACCGACCCTTGTCACTCTGACACTCGGCCTTTGCGACACCGGGATTCACCCGAGCACCGTCGCGAAACCGCACGAGACCAGCCGCAGCCAACGGAACGAAAACCCCGTTTAATAATTAAACGGGATATTTTTATAGCACGCCGGAAAGTGTTCTCGGAACGGTTCCAGCGCGAGGTGAGCGCCTCCGGCTCGACTCGCTGATCGCGCAGTTCGAAGTTTTACCTGAATCGGAGGTACTGCGGACCCCCTGCGGTCAGAAACGTGAGCACCGCGCACGCGAGAGAAAAACCGGGGATGTTTTTGCAAACTGCCAGCCACCGGGGCTATATAAAGACCACCACACTCCCACCCATTTATAGGGTTTCCCTAGCCACAATTTGCAGTCACCCCCCTCCACTTTGCCCAGTTTTGCCTCCCAGATCCCCAATTTTCGCAGCAAACCTAGCCCTCCTCAGATCTGGACCATCAGATCCCAGATCTGATGGCCCAGATGGTGCCACGTCACCCCTAACTTCCCACCAACCTCCTCTCTCTCCCAGCCGCCACCACCAGCCCGAGGGCATCCCGCCGCCGCCGCCTTCGTTGCGCCGGCCAGCCGCTGGCGAGGAGCCTCCCCCGGGCGCAGCCCCCCTCTCCTCCCCTTCCCTCTCTCCCTTCCATCTCCCTCTCTCTTCTTCTCCCTCTCTAATCTCTCTCTCTCTCTGCCTGGACAGGAACCCTCCGCCATGGGTGGCCAGCCCGAGCTCGCCCGGTCGCCGCGCCCTGTACCCCGGCGACCCGCGCCACCCCGGGACGCCGCCGCCGCCGGATCCGGCGGGATCCCGGCCGATCCCTCCACCTCCTGCCCTCCAGCACCCCGCCCTTCGCCGCCGCGCGCCACGCCAGCGTCGGGCGTAGCCGACGAGCCCCCGGTCGGGAGGACCAACGCGCCCCGAGCCCAGGCCGGCCTCCAGCGGGCCACCTCGCCAGGCCGCGCGGCCCAGCAGCCGGCCAGCCCAAGCCAGGCCTCCAGCAGCCAGGCCACCTCCAGATCCAGCGGCCAGATGGGCCGAGGCCCAGGCCGCCCTTTTTTTTTCTCTGCCCTGATGTTATTTTTTTCTGCTAATTCTTATATATTTTTACTGTTGTATCATTTTTGCGACGTATTTTCCCGTTAAACCGTAGCCCGTATGAACGTGCCCCCAAAATGAAAGTTGCTCAGTTTTGCGTGCTCTAGCGTTCGTATGTAGAAAGTTTTTCCGTTTGAGGCCGTCTAGATAGTTTAATTCTGCGTTGAAGTGGGCATCAGGCCGTTAAACTGCTAATTTTCCTGTTAAGTGCTGCTGTTAATATTTTATTGCAACTTTGCATGATGATTGTGACTCATCCATGAGGCCTATTGCATTGATTCTTTCTCCTATGTGTTAAGCATCATGTGTACTTCTTTTCCATGCTTTAACTTGTCATATTTGGGTGCTCTAGCTATATTAAATCTTGCTCCAAAGTGGTGATCCTGATGTTAATGTGCTGCTGTTGCTGAAACTGTTATTTTGTTGCAACTTCGGTCGACGAGTGTGTCGCGACCGTTTATCGGAATTGAGTGATTCCAATTGCATATTGTTAAGAATCATGTATACTTTCATTACATGTATTGCATATTCATGTTAGCATTACTGGTCATATAGATATTTAGCTCCAAAGTTGCTATGCTGCTGTTTTTGACAGCCACCTCTGTTTTTCTCGAAGTCTGTAACGTCACGATGCCATGTTGTTTGCTTAATATCTTTTGATCTATGATGCCTTTTTGCATGATTCTTTTTTCCATGCCTTCCCTGTCATGTCTACTTTAGTTCCATATCATTTGTGAGCATGTTTGCATTGATTATCCTGTTTATGCATTGCTCTAAAGTGTGCTTCCTGATGTTGGCAGATTGTGCCCGTAACTTGTTTTGCTTGTATCTTTTTAACCGTAACTCCGTTTGGGGTGTTCTTTATATGTAACTTGATTAGTTTTTCGTGTACTTTGTGTTTATGCTATTGTTTTCTATTGTTAACCAACCTAAAATATGGTTTAGGGCAGATCAGTACCAAATCTTTTAATCATCGTGCGGCACTTAGTGTTATGCCATGTTTAGGTTGTGCCTCACTTAAATTGACTAGCATAGATAGTTTACTTTGTGCTTCACCTCTTGACATGTTTGTGTGTGATGCCATGCTTGCTTGAGTTGCCATGTTAACAACCTTTGTTGATCACCTATAGCTAAGCAACTTGAACCACCGTAAACGTGCGGTATTCGTTGTGTGTGACCGATACCCCACTTAAACTGTTAGTAACCGCTCTCGACGGTAGGTGCGATGTCTCATGTTGCCCTCTTGTTGATGCTTGCTCGTGTTTGCTTCGTAGTAATAGATTCTTTCTCATTGATTGCTCTCCAGTGTTTATCGTCTTTTGTGCTCCCGCGGTTACTCTCGGAGACGATGCGAGCGTGCGATCGACTACACCTTCGGAATCCGACTTATCAACAGGCAAGGACTATACATTACTTATGATCCATTCTATTTCAACCAGCGGTTTGCATGCTAGTCTAGGTTAGGTTCGATGTTTGATCCTACCACATGTTTACAGCCTCTTTCAAACCGATACAGCCATGTCCCTTCCCAGCAAACCTTGTACTGCTATGTTACTATTGCTCGTTGCTCAGCCCTTGCTTAGTATGCATGCTTAGGATGCTACGATGTTACCCTGTTACACCTTGGTTTTGGGATATCACATTATTATTATTGTTATGGATGATATGATTATTATAAATGTTGGCTATATTCGATGAAGGATGGAAGGTCTAGGCTATCCCTCCTCGACGCTTTGTTCCATTCGAGTCACCTAGGACCCGAGTTCAGGGTATTGGTTTTAAGACTGAGCGTGCCTAACCGCGTGTGGGATTTTATGGGGTCCCCTTTTCTTACCTATCTAGCTTCAAACATTTCTAGTGGTTGCCCAAGCTGATTTACCATTTGAAAACCGTGTGTGTGTCTGTCGGGTAGCTCCTGGCAGATATTCTTTGAAACAAACTTGGGCCAGCGGAGACATGGTTTCTCTTATTGGTCCACCCCAGGGAGCTAGGGGGTTGTCCACATCTGTTTGGGCAACCTATCCGACCTCGTCCAGACGGTAGAGGCCGATTCGAGAGCGTGACCGACTCTTGAGTTGGATGTCGACTCACTGGGGGCCACCCGGATTTGTGCGTTGTTAGTTAGAGGGACCTGTCGTTCCGGATCTCTTGGGACTAAATCATAAAATGGTTGCCTATCATGGGTAGCAACTGAGAGTGATGGGCGTGCGTGCGGAGCCTTGTAATGGGCAGTTGGTACACCCCCTGCAGGGTTAAATCTTTTCGAGAAGTCGTGTCCACGGTTATGGACGACTTGAGACCTACTCCTTGTTCATAGACAACAACAACTGAGATAATCTTAATATAACTTGATCAACGTGTGTGTGTGCCTTGACTGCTTCTTCTTCGTCGGGATGCAAAGAGGAGGACAAGGATAGGATAGGTGTTATGTTTGCGTAAGTAGTTAATAGCAAGACTTTTGGAGGCGATTACTCATCGAATGCTTGGCTTCTTACCTTACTCTCTAGATCGTTAGCCACTTCATAAATGCTAGTGCGGGAGCAACCTCACCACTTACCCCTTCCTTACCGTAAACTACTAGTTGTCCTAGAATGACGAGTGATGAAGTCCTTGATGGGTCAGATGACCACTACAGTTGGATGTTGAGTACATCTGTACTCATGATACTACCCCCAAACTCTTTTCAGGGTTCTTGATCGACAACAGGTATGGTGATCGACGTTTCACGTGGAGACTCGACGACGACTAGTTAGGCGGATCCCGGTGGAGGGCCTGGACCCGTGTGGTCATGGGATCGATGTTTTCTCTTTGCCACTAGGCATTTGACTGTAGTCTGTACTCAGACATGTATCTTCCGCTGTTGTATTGTATTAAGGCAGTTGTATGCCGATTGTATGAGATGTTGTATCCTTGTATCTGTAATGTTGTGATATCATGTTGGAAATCCGGGGCATATGACTTCGTCATATGTCGCGGTGGGACCGATATGTGCTTCGTCCCGGATCTGGATGGAAACATCTAGATCTGGAACAGTACCGCATATCAGGCCTTACAACTTGGTATCAGAGCCTTACCGACCGTAGGATCCCTTCTCTGGCCGAAGTCGAGTCTAGACAAAAACTATTTTGTAGTTACTAAGTTAGTTATCGGAGAGTAGGATCTTTTAACTCCTTACCATTGCTCTGGTCAGGACAAGTGTCGTAAGTGTTTTATTCTCGTCTTATCCCCTTTCAAACTTTAGGATCTCGAGAGTGTGGAGTTTCGGAACCTTTATAATGCCTTGCTTGCAGCGTATTGTCTCGATTCCGATCTCAGGTTTGGGAAATCTTGTAGTACCTTCAGTTCTTTCGACTCTGGGTAAACATCTGGGTCATCCATTGCCATCCCTCCATTTACCGGTGTTTTTACGACTTGCGTCGAAAAGCACTATCCCTTTGACCAGTTTTTAGCTGTCGTTCTTCCCCTTGACACTGACGGTTTTCGTTATTCGGACGATGTCGTCTCTCTGCGGAAAATTATCTCGACAGAAGTTCGACATCGACATGGTGCAGAGTCCCTTGTTGGTGGTGTTGAAGATCGTCGACTCTTTGCTCTCCCCCTTCCCCTCTCCCCCGGATCATCCTGGATATCGGGACGAGATCCCTTGTTGGTGGTGTTGTATTGTAACAGCCCAATTTTCACAAAAATTAAAAATTTTGTTTTCGGTGTGAATTGTTTGATTGTCTGATTTGTTTGCGGTGTTTGCATCCCCGATTTATCGATCGGCGATTATTTTCCCACCTCTTATCTCGTATCGGACGGAGACCGACCCTTGCCACTCTGACACTCGGCCTTTGCGACACCGGGATTCACCCGAGCACCGTCGCGAAACCGCACGAGACCAGCCGCAACCAATGGAACGAAAACCCCGTTTAATAATTAAATGGGGTATTTTTATAGCGCTGGAAAGTGTTCTCGGAACGGTTCCAGCGCGAGGTGAACGCCTCCGGCTCGACTCGCTGATCGCGCAGTTCGAAGTTTTACCCGAATCGGAGGTACTGCGGACCCCCTGCGGTCAGAAACGTGAGCACCGCGCGCGCGAGAGAAAAACCGGGGATGTATTTGCAAACTGCCAGCCACCGGGGCTATATAAAGACCACCACACTCCCACCCATTTCTAGGGTTTCCCTAGCCACAATTTGCAGCCACCCCCCTCCACTTTGCCCAGTTTTGCCTCCCAGATCCCCAATTTTCGCAGCAAACCTAGCCCTCCTCAGATCTGGACCATCAGATCCCAGATCTGATGGCCCAGATGGTGCCACGTCACCCCTAACCTCCCACCAACCTCCTCTCTCTCTCCCAGCCGCCACCACTAGCCCGAGGGCCTCCCGCCGCCGCTGCCTTCGCTGCGCCGTCCAGCTGCCCCCCTCTCCTCCCCTTCCCTCTCTCCATTCCCTCTCCCTCTCTCTTCTTCTCCCTCTCTAATCTCTCTCTCTCTGCCTGGACAGGAACCCGCCGCCATGGGTGGCCAGCCCGAGCTCGCCCGGCCGCCGCCCCCTGTACTCCGGCGACCCGCGCCACCCCGGGACGCCGCCGACGCCGGATCCGACGGGATCCCGGCCGATCCCTCCACCTCCTGCCCTCCAGCACCCCGCCTTGCGCCGCCGCGCGCCACGCCGGCGTCGGGCTTAGCCGACGAGCCCCCGGTTGGGAGGACCAGCGCGCCCCGAGCCCAGGCCGGCCTCCAGCGGGCCACCTCGCCAGGCCGCGCGGCCCAGCAGCCGGCCAGCCCAAGCCAGGCCTGCAGCAGCCAAGCCACCTCCAGATCCAGCGGCCAGATGGGCCGAGGCCCATGGGTGAGGCCCAGGCCGCCCTTTTTTTTTCTCTGCTCTGCTGTTATTTTTTTCTGCTAATTCTTATATATTTTTGTTGCTGTATCATTTTTGCGACGTATTTTCCCGTTAAACCGTAGCGCGTATGAACGTGCCCCCAAAATGAAAGTTGCTCAATTTTGCGTGCTCTAGCGTTCGTATGTAGAAAGTTTTCCCGTTTGAGGTTGTCTAGATAGTTTAATTCTGCGTTGAAGTGGGCATCAGGCCGTTAAACTGCTAATTTTCCTGTTAAGTGCTGCTGTTAATATTTTATTGCAACTTTGCATGATGATTGTGACTCATCCATGAGGCCTATTGCATTGATTCTTTCTCCTATGTGTTAAGCATCATGTGTACTTCTTTTCCATGCTTTAACTTGTCATATTTGGGTGCTCTAGCTATATTAAATCTTGCTCCAAAGTGGTGATCCTGATGTTAATGTGCTGCTGTTGCTGAAACTGTTATTTTGTTGCAACTTCGGTCGACGAGTGTGTCGCGACCGTTTATCGGAATTGAGTGATTCCAATTGCATATTGTTAAGCATCATGTCTACTTTCATTACATGTATTGCATCTTCATGTTAGCATTACTGGTCATATAGATATTTAGCTCCAAAGTTGCTATGCTGCTGTTTTTGACAGCCATCTCTGTTTTTCTCTAAGTTTGTAACGTCACGATGCCATGTTGTTTGCGTAATATCTTTTGATCTATGATGCCTTTTTGCATGATTCTTTTTGCCATGCCTTCCCTGTCATGTCTACTTTAGTTCCATATCATTTGTGAGCATGTTTGCATTGATTATCATGTTTATGCATTGCTCTAAAGTGTGCTTCCTGATGTTGGCAGATTGTGCCCGTAACTTGTTTTGCTTGTATCTTTTTAACCGTAACTCCGTTTGGGGTGTTCTTTATATGTAACTTGATTAGTTTTTCGTGTAATTTGTGTTTATGCTATTGTTTGCTGTTGTTAACTATCCTAATATATGGTTTAGGGCAGATCAGTACCAAATCTTTTAATCATCGTGCGACACTTAGTGTTATGCCATGTTTAGGTTGTGCCTCACTTAAATTGACTAGCATAGATAGTTTACTTTGTGCTTCACCTCTTGACATGTTTGTGTGCGATGCCATGCTTTCTTGAGTTGCCATGTTAACAACCTTTGTTGATCACCTGTAGCTAAGCAACTTGAGCCACCGTAAACGTGCGGTATTCGTCGTGTGTGACCGATACCCCACTTAAACTGTTAGTAACCGCTCTCGACGTTAGGTGCGATGTCTCGTGTTGCCCTCTTGTAGATGCTTGCTCGTGTTTGCTTCGTAGTAATATATGCTTTCTCGTTGATTACTCTCCAGTGTTTATCGTCTTTTGTGCTCCCGCAGTTACTCTCGGAGACGATGCGAGCGTGCGATCGACTACACCTTCGGAATCCGACTTATCAACAGGCAAGGACTATACATTACTTATGATCCATTCTATTTCAACCAGCGGTTTGCATGCTAGTCTAGGTTAGGTTCGATGTTTGATCCTACCACATGTTTACAACCTCTTTCAAACCGATACAACCATGTCCCTTCCCAGCAAACCTTGTACTGCTATGTTACTATTGCTCGTTACTCAGCCCCTGCTTAGTATGCATGCTTAGGATGCTACGATGCTATCCTGTTACTCCTTGGTTTTGGGATATCACATTATTATTATTGTTATGGATGATATGATTATTATAAATGTTGGCTATATTCGACGAAGGATGGAAGGTCTAGGCTATCCCGCCTCGACGCTTTGTTCCATTCGAGTCACCTAGGACCCGAGTTCCGGGTATTGGTTTTAAGACTGAGCGTGCCTAACCGCGTGTGGGATTTTATGGGGTGCCCTTTTCTTACCTATCTAGCTTCAAACATTTCTAGTGGTGGCCCAAGCTGATTTACCATTTGAAAACCGTGTGTGTGTGTCTGTCGGGTAGCTCCTGGCAGATATTCTTTGAAACAAACTTGGGCCAGCGGAGACATGGTTGCTCTTGTTGGTCCACCCCAGGGAGCTAGGGGGTTGTCCACATCTATTTGGGCAACCTATCCGACCTCGTCCAGACGGTAGAGGCCGATTCGAGAGCGCGACTGGCTTTTGAGTTGGATGTCGACTCACCGGGGGCCACCCGGATTTGTGCGTTGTTAGTTAGAGGGACCTGTCGTTCCGGATCTCTTGGGACTAAATCATAAAATGGTTGCCTATCATGGGTAGCAACTGAGAGTGATGGGCGTGCGTGCGGAGCCTTGTAATGGGCAGTTGGTACACCCCTGCAGGGTTAAATCTTTTCGAGAAGCCGTGTCCACGGTTATGGATGACTTGAGACCTACTCCTTGTTCATAGACAACAACAACTGAGATAATCTTAATATAACTTGATCAACGTGTGTGTGTGCCTTGACTGCTTCGTCTTTGTCGGGATGCGAAGAGGAGGACAAGGATAGGATAGGTGTTATGTTTGCGTAAGTAGTTAATAGCAAGACTTTTGGAGGCGATTCCTCATCGAATGCGTGCCTTCTTACCTTACTCTCTAGATCGTTAGCCACTTCATAAATGATAGTGCGGCAGCAACCTCACCACTTACCCCTTCCTTACCGTAAACTACTAGTTGTCCTAGAATGACGAGTGATGAAGTCCTTGCTGGGTCAGATGACCACTACAGTTGGATGCTGAGTACCTCTGTACTCATGATACTACCCCCAAACTCTTTTCAGGGTTCTTGATCGACAACAGGTATGGTGATCGACGTTTCACGTGGAGACTCGACGACGACTAGTTAGGCGGATCCCGGCGGAGGGCCTGGACCCGTGTGGTCATTGGATCGATGTTTTCTCTTTGCCACTAGGCATTTGATTGTAGTCTGTACTCAGACATGTATCTTCCGCTGTTGTATTGTATTAAGGCAGTTGTATGCCGATTGTATGAGATGTTGCATCCTTGTATCTGTAATGTTGTGATATCATGTTGGAAATCCGGGGCATATGACTTCGTCATATGTCGTGGTGGGACCGATATGTGCTTCGTCCCCGGATCTGGATGGAAAAATCTAGATCTAGAACAGTACCGCATATCGGGCCTTACACTCTGCTTCCTGCTTCTTCGGTTCTTTCCTCCTCACGACTGTCTGTGAGGCTATGTCCAAGCGTGCATAGAGCACAAGGGCGGCTAAGGTCGCGTCACAAGAGTCCTCGGCGGGGATGACCGGGAGATGGGAGCGGTCGTCCTTTGAGGCTGCCGATCTGGACGTACTGGTGGCGGATGGGCTCGTCTCGGAGGGTGCTGCTCGGATCCCTGGTGACGAGGAGGTGTCTGCGCCTCGTGGCGATGAGCGTATATGCTTTCATAGCTTCTTCCCTCATGGATTTTCTCTTCCCGTTCATCCGTTCGTCCGTGGGTTGCTCTTTGCGTATCAACTTCAGTTGCACGATTTGACACCCAATGGGAAACTGCACATTGCGTGCTTTATTACGCTATATCAGTGTTTCTTGGGAATCTATCCCGTTGTGATCATGGTGGATCCCGTGCCCGCGGGTGGCGATGGTGCTTGTCCACCTCCACGTTCTGATGCTGGCGAGTCTGTGGGTGCGGGGCTTGGTGGTCGGCCTTCAGCCGCCGATGATATTGATGATCTGGAGCCACCGCGCTTCAGGCGGAGTCATTCCTCGGCTGCTGCTGAGAGACCCACTGGGAGTGGTGGTGGAGTGCTGCCACCAGTCGCATCAGTCGATGCGCCTTGCCCTCCTCTGACTGATCTGAAAAAACAAAAGTTTGGGATGCTTATCCGTCCTGGTGCTGTGCCCATTGGGTGTGTATTTCTTTTCTTCTACGGTTGATTGTGCTTCTGCTTTGATTTCCCGTTCTGATAATTTGTAAGCTGCAACACTGTTCCAGTTTCGGCTGCTTCTTCGACAAGTGTCGTTGCTGCTGATCTTCAGTACGCCGACTCTGGTACGGCGGCTGAGCAGTCGGGTCCTTCGGCGGCTCCGGCAGTCTCAGGTGCGGGTACGACTCCCGCGGCAGCTCTATCTTGCAGGTCTGCGGCAGCTACTGAAGGCGACTCTCCTCCAGATGCGAAACACATGGTTCCTGAGGGTTACATCTTGGAGAAGAGAAACCTTCCTGTTGAGGACAAGGCCACATTTTTTTATCGCATGGCTAAGCAGGTATGGAGCCCTTCTCACTTCTAGATTTTATTGGGGGCGCGAAAGCGCTCCCGGTGGGAGTAGCCCCCGAGGCTGCGAGCAATCACTTGTGGTTGGTTACAGTCTTGAACTTGTCCTTTCTTGCGTGTCTTTGCTTTCTGCATATTATTGGGGGCGCGGCAGCGCTTCCGATGGGAATATCCCCCGAGGCTACGAGCAATTGATGGCATTGAAGTAGTGCTCCTCATTGGTTACCCCAAGTGGAAGGTAAAGATGTAGATAGCGGCTAATTTCCCTTACACGAGGACTGTAAGGTTTATCGAATCTAGGAGGACTCCAAGGATCGACAAGTAGGTGTCAACGGTTCTAGAAATTACTTGATGACGCGAGAGTTGACGCGGACCTGCACACATAAATAAATAACTTTGCTCCCAACGAGTACAGAGGGGTTGTCAATCCCTCCGGCCTTGTCGTTTACAAAGGATCAAACGCAAGAGGATAATGATAGTGATAATTGCAACTGAAATTAAAAACAGGAAATAAAAGTGAAAGTGTAAACAGTGGTGTAAATATGGCCCAGGGTTCCATGATGTTCACTCATGATGTCTCTCTCCCAAAAGACGATAAAAAAATAAGTTGGGTGAACAAATTATAGCTGGGCAATTGAGAAAATTATAAACCCACCACAATTCTAATTATGCTACTTGAAAGTAAGAGGCTCAAAAGTATGGGAAGTACGACAAGACAAGTAGATCAAAATCCATCTTCATCTACTACTAATCATCCACCTTGAGATATCTATCCAAAACTTCTCGCTGGTATTAAGTTGCGAGCCCCACCCAAAGTGTAAAATCAAAGCAACAGAGAATTGCATTAACAATCTATGCGTAAGGTAAACAATCCTTGCAACCACGGTTACAACCACCGTTGTTTTATTCCTGGTGGAAACAACACATCCCCTAGTCTTATGTTTCTGTCACTCAAGGTAGACATCGGGGGGCATGAACCCACAATCATGCATAACGCTCTTTCTTGGAGTCACTATCTACTACTTGGCCAAAGCAATAAAAAGTAACGGAGAACAGGCAAGAATTACTCAAGAACAAAATATAAAAGGTAAACCAAATATATAACTCATCACGATATGAACATAATCTCATAATCCATCGGATCCCAGCAAACACAACATAGCAACAACAGGAAAATTACATAGGTGCCTTGATCATGTAGGGCAGCTCACAAGGTCTAAACATTGAAGAACAAGGATGGAGAGAAGACATCACATAGCTACTGGTCATGGACTCATGGTCCAAGGTAGACTACTCACGGCACATCCGGGAGGCGTCCATGGTGGTGGAGAGGCTCCCGGAGATCAATCCTCCCTCCGACAGGGTGCCGAGAAGGGGTCGTCTGGCGCTCCCGATATTGGAAACACTGCGGAGGCAGAACAGAGAGGTAAATCGCGATGCGGGATGCGGGATTCTCCTCGAGGGTTTCTGCGACGAGGGGTAAAACTAGGTTGAAGGGGGGCACTAGAGGTGGGGCACACCTCCCAGGCACACTTGTGGCGCGGACAGGGGTGGGGCCGCGCCACCTGGCCGCCTGGGAGGGGGGTGGCCCCCCTCCGGCACTTCTTAGGTGGTTCCGAAAGCTTCCTTGATGCTGATTTTTATTCTTATTTTTCTGGAATTTTAAATTGGGGAAAAATCACTGCAACTAAAGACATCAGTAGACAGGAACTGCACTGGGTGCACTGAGTTAGTAGGTTAGCCCAAATATGTGTAAAATGATATAAAAGTGTAGCAAAACATGTAGCAATGTCACATCAAAGTGCATGGGACAAGCAAAAATTATACATATGTTTGGGACGTATCAACATGTAGGAGATATGCCCTAGAGGCAGTAATAACAGTTATTTTGTATCTCCGAGTTTGTAATGAATGTTTATGTTCCATGCTATAACTGCAATGATTCTCGAGTCTGCAATATCCACGAGGCTCGGAGGGAAACTCATGTGCACGTGTGGTATAATAAACAGTAAAATGTATTCCTAGTCATGCCTCTAAGACTGGCTCATGTATTGCATGATGATCCTGTTTTCCTGATCATGGGCATGTCTATGCCGGCAATTTTGAGGGCACAATGTTAGAAGAACATTTGTGTTGAATCGACCCGAATTGATGTTATGCTATGAGATACATTCGTCACAAGTTAATGGTTAATAACACAGAGAAAGTTGTGCGTTTGCATAATTCCTTAGACCATGAGAGTATCGAGTTCCTTCGTACTTGCTTCGTGAACTTTGGGGTTTTGTTAAACGTCATCTGTAAAAGGGTGGCTATTACGGCAGCTTGCGGGTTCACGGAAAAGTATGACAAGGAACTAGGTAGCTCGAGATTGGGATTTGCTCCTCCGTCCGTTGGAGAGATATTCTTAGGGCCCTCTCGGTGTTACGGTATCCACCATCGTCTGGCCAGACACAGTGTGATTTGATCACAGGGATGCCGGAACGCAGGAACGAGAAAAGAGAACAATACCAGGAACGAGGTAACTGGCATAGTGGATAAGTTGTTGATTCACGGGGATGACAATAAGTCTCACCTCGGGTATTTGTAATATATCGCGAAGCAACAGGAATAGCACACAGCAACTAAAGGTTCACTCGAATAATTCTTCGTATGGGTATAGGGATCAATATGGATGTCCTCGGTTCCGCTATTGATCATTGATCGGAAAGTGTTCCGGTCATGTCTATACTTCATCGAACCTACAGGGTCACACGCTTAAGGGTCATCTCTCTGTTGAATACTAGACAGGGAGTCTGAGATAAAGTCACCGGAAAGGTTTCGGAGACGGCGGAAAAGTTCCGAGAGAGAAAACCGAAAAGTTGTTTCGGGGTAAACCACTAAGCCGAAAAGGTTTCGGAGAGCACCTGGTAATTTTAGAGAGTGCCAGAATTGTTCTGGTAACTTCTGGAATTTTTCTGGAGAAAAGATTAAAATATTTTTTTCGGAAATATTTCGGAGCTGCCGGAAATGTTCCGGAGCTGCTGGAAATACTTAGGTTGCTTTTCGCAGATGAAAATCACTAATCTGGAATTGTTTCGGAACGCGCCCAAAATCATTTTAGTGGGTGTTGGAATTATTCTAAGACCCACAAAAATATTTTCGGATTTTTCGGACGCGAAAAAGTGGTGTCATGAATAGTAAAAAGTACTACTTGAGATATTTTTGGAAAGCCTTCTAGAAGGACTTGGGAGCCAAGAAAGCCCCCTTGGGTTTCCTATAAATAGAGGTGTGAGGGCAGCCCCATATCCTTGATCCAAGCTCTCACTTGAGTTCTCATCACATGCCATGCAATTATCTGGCTTCTTCTCTCCCTCACACGAAAAGAGTTTCGTAGAGCCGAAAGGCTGTCTGGGTTCCGGCAGGAACTAGTTCTGGACGGCGAAGCCCTGCTGGATAGCTGACACCGTATGTGTGCAACTTGGTAGAGAGGTCGTTGTTTCGATCTTAGTTCGAGTGTGCCTCCCGAAGGGCTGTCCGAGTTACAGATCGAGTTTCGAGGGTCCTCCCGAAGGGTTGTCCGTGACATCGTCCGAGGGACTGTCCGACCGCCTCCCGGAGCGCTGTTCGTGGGGCAGACGAGGGAATAAATTCTCGCGGTTCGGAGGTTGTAAATCCTAGCTGCGGGGATCTGCACCGACGATCTTCATCGACTCTACTTCCCGCTGCGCTACGAGTCGGTAACGATCAGATCAAAACCTTGTATGCGTCTCCATAGTGGTCCTGGGCGTGCTCGCTATACCGAAATTTTTTGTTTTCTGTTGCGTTCCCCTACAGTGGTATCAGAGCCGTGCTATGCGTAGATGCATGTTATGATCTAGAATACATGGAGACGTATGGGTGTTGCATAATATAATTTTGGAGTAGATCAGATCTATTGCTGAAAATTATTTATGCGGGTGGCAGATGAAATCTGTTACCCGATATTCTTGTTGCTTCCCTAGAATTTGCGTATTTCTGATCTCGAGACAGCATGGTGGAATTTTACAAAGTTCTGGCAATCCGCGATCCTGATTGATCAACGAAGTGCTATCAGTTCTTTGGGTTCCGCCATAGTCAAAAGAAAGATGAAATTCGCAGACTAAAGGGCAATGCAGATATGATCTGCACGGGGATCACGCGTATGAAGAAGTTCAGTATGGGGTTCGAGATTTTATTATCTCGTGCTTCATACACCCCGCAATGTTAATCTAGTGACTTGAATAATCATACTTGATGATAAAACGTTGGTAATTGCGGTTTAAGTCAAAACCTTAGAAGCCACGTAAAATAAAATTTTGCATAAACCGGTTTAGAGGCGTCTAACTTGTTTTTGCAGGATGTGCATGTGATGTGGTATAGCAAAGCTCATATTAATTCGATTATGTATGAGATGACTATATATAACATGACCTGCGTGTCATGATTCGGCATGATGGCTGGAGCCATATGATTGTCACTTTAATGACCTGCGTGTCAACCTTAGGTAATGCACTTATTCATTTGCTATAAAGATAGCAATATTATTTGGTGCATCGACAAGGTGGTGGCAATCTTCGCGAAGGTGAACTCCGACGCAAATGCCAAAGACGAAGAAATACTTGACTTCTCCGTCAGAAGGGGCTATACCATATCATGCTATTATGAATTGCATGGGATGTTTATCCCTTATGTTGCACCCTTCTTGATTGCGCGGTAGTCGCTTTTTATTAGGGTGATCTCTCACTTAAAATATCAAGTAGTTAGTGTTCTCCCAAGTGTAGCGCCGTCACAGCATCTATACTCTCGGGGTGCGCCATGGATGCATGGGTACGAACGATTGGAGAAATGTAAGGCGGGTGAGGTCAGACCTCGCAGCAAGATCACTTGGTTGTCTTGACGTTCATGGCAGGATCGTCCTGAGCTCGGAACACACGCATCGAAAGATGAACAAGAGTCACATAGAGATGTGATCGGCAAGTTGGCCTACCAAATCAAAATCCTCGTCATGAGATGATGATTCTATGGCGTTGTATTGATATTTGGATCTTGAATCACTCATAATCAATTTTGAGAGATATTGATTTAAGTGGGAGCACACTTTAGAATAAAATTGTTTATTCACTAGTGCAAAAATCGTTATGAACAAAGTCTAAGTGAAACTTGTGTTTACCGTTGTAGATCAAATGGCTCGCAACACCGCTTTCAACTTGGGGCCATTGTTAGAGAAAGAAAAGTTAGCTGCGACTGGAAACAACTATGCGGACTGGGTCCGTAACCTGAGGATTGTCCTCAGGAGCGCTAAGAAAATCTATGTGCTTGAAAAAGCTCTTCCAGCTAAACCGGCGGCAGGTGCCTCGGAAGATGAACAAAATGTCTGGGCCACTCAGGATGATGATCACAACGCAGTATAGTGCCTCATGCTAGCTTGCATGAGTCCAGAGCTCCAAAAACGTTTTGAATTCCATAAACCCCGTGATATGATCCGGGAATTGGATGCTCTGTACAAGGAAACCGCAAGGTCTGAACGTTTTGATATCATGAATATCTTGATGAATTTAAAGATGGCTGAGGGCGGTTTAGTTGGCGAACACATAGTCAAAATGATTGGCTATGCTGAAAGGCTTAAAACCCTGGAATTTCCAATTCCAGCATCCCATATGATGGACATGATGCTTTCTTCACTCCCCCCGTCTTACAACGGTTTTGTCATGAATTACAACATGAGTGGGATGGAGAAAACACCAGAAGAGGTGCTCGCCATGCTGAAAACTGTGGAAGAAGGACTGCGGAAAAATCACAAGCAAGTGTTGCTTGTGAATAAAACCGCCAGTTTCAAAAAGAAAGGCAAGCCAAAGAAGGGCAAGGGTGCCGGTAAGACCGGCTCCCAAAGCAACTCTAAGGGCGGAGCCAAGAATGAAACTAAGTGCTTCTACTGCAAGGGCACAGGACACTGGAAGAGAAACTGCAAGAAGTATCTGGCCGATAAGAAGTCCGGGAAAACCGGAAAAGGTATAATTGTTATACAAGTTAATGTCATTGATGTTTTGCTTGCTAGCGAAAATTCTAAGTCTTGGGTATTTGATACCGGATCGGTTGCTCACATTTGCAACTCGATACAGGGACTGCAGAAGGTCCGCAAGCTAGCAAAGAATGAAGTCATGATGCGCGTCGGGAACGGCGCTGGGATCGCCGCTCAAGCCGTCGGCATTATGCCTCTACGTCTCCCTTCAGGATTTATCTTAGAGCTAAATAAATGTTATTTTGTTCCACTATTGTGTAGAAACATTATCTCTGGATCATGTTTAGTACACGATGGGTATTCGTACAAGTCTGAGAACAATGGTTGTTCACTTTATTGTAAGGATATGTTTTATGGATTTGCACCCATTGTTGGGGGCCTTTTCATACTAAATCTTGAATGTGAAAATGATGTCTTTAACATGAATGCTAAACGCCTTAAGAAGGTTGATACCACAACCACTTATTTGTGGCACTGTCGGCTTGGCCACATCGGAAAGAAACACATGCAAAGACTCCAAAGAGATGGAGTTTTACCGTCCTTTGATTTTGAATCATTTGACACATGTGAAGCTTGTCTAATGGGAAAAATGACCAAGATGCCGTTCAAGGGTCATCCTGAACGGGCGGGTGAATTATTGGAAATAATACATAGTGATGTATGTGGTCCAATGAGCACAGCCGCACGGGGTGGGTATTTCTACTTCGTGACTTTTACTGATGATTTAAGTCGGTATGGCTACATCTACTTGATGAAGCATAAGTCAGAAACCTTTGAAAAGTTCAAGGAATTTCAGAATGAGGTAGAAAATCATCGTGACAAAAAGATTAAGTTTCTGCGGTCTGATCGCGGAGGCGAATACCTTAGTCATGAGTTTGGCCAACATCTAAGTGACCGTGGAATCGTTTCACAGCTTACGCCTCCCGGAACTCCACAGCGAAATGGAGTATCGGAAAGACGTAACCGAACCTTGTTAGACATGGTAAGGTCGATGATGTCTCTTACAGATCTGCCGATATCTTTTTGGGGTCACGCACTAGAAACTGCCGCTCACACACTAAACCGAGCACCGTCTAAGTCTGTTGAAACGACACCACATGAGATGTGGAATGGGAAGAAACCCAGTTTGTCGCACCTTAAAATTTGGGGATGTGAGGTACTTGTAAAACGTTTACAACCAACCAAACTCGATCCCAGATCAGACAAATGTAACTTTGTAGGTTATCCAAAAGAAACAATTGGGTATTCCTTCTACCTACCCTCCGAGCACAAAGTGTTTGTCGCTAAAAGCGGAGTCTTTCTTGAGAAAGAGTTTCTCGCCAAAGAAGTAAGTGGGAGGACAGTACAACTTAATGAGATTAGTGAATCTTCGGCGACCGTTGCTATGGCTAAAGAACCGGAAGTAATTCCGCAAATTATCCCTACAACCGAGACGGAAGTTGTCGCATATAATGCAAAAACTTCAGACAATGTTGTAACTGAACCGCGTAGATCAGGTAGGGCCGTCCAGCCACCTGAGTGGTTTCATGATGAAATCTTCATTCTTGAAGACGATGAACCTGCGCACTACAAAGAAGAGATGGCGGGGCCCAGCTCAAGGGAATGGCACAGAGCCATGAAATCCGAGATAGAATCCATGTACGAAAACCAAG
The DNA here is from genome assembly GCA_950022295.1 of Bromus sterilis. Lineage (NCBI taxonomy): Eukaryota > Viridiplantae > Streptophyta > Magnoliopsida > Poales > Poaceae > Bromus > Bromus sterilis. The sequence goes on from OX465597.1 coordinate 286,144,509, forward strand.
TTTGGAACTTGGAAGAACTTCCAGAAGGCGTAAAGCCCATTGGTTGTAAATGGATTTTCAAAATAAAGACGGACGCGGATGGTAACATTACTATCCACAAAGCTAGACTTGTCGCGAAAGGGTTCACGCAAGTTCCAGGAGTGGACTACGACGAGACGTTCTCGCCAGTAGCTATGCTTAGGTCTGTACGGATATTACTAGCAATTGCTGCTTATTTCGACTATGAAATATGGCAGATGGACGTCAAAACGGCTTTCCTAAATGGAAACCTCAAATAGGATGTATACATGATACAGCCAGAAGGTTTTGTCATTCATAAGGATGCTAAAAAGGTATGCAAGCTTCAGAAAGCCATTTATGGTCTGAAGCAAGCATCAAGGAGCTGGAACATTCATTTTGATGAAGTAGTCAAACGGTTTGGCTTCATCAGGAATGACGAAGAATCTTGTGTTTACAAGAAGTTTAGTGGGAGCGCAAAAGCATTTCTAATCTTGTATGTGGATGACATATTGTTGATTGGAAATGATGTGAATTTCCTTAGCGAAATAAAAGACTCATTGAAAAGGAGTTTTTCAATGAAAGACTTAGGCGAAGCGGCATATGTATTGGGCATTAGGATCTATAGAGATAGATCAAGACGCCTGGTAGCGCTTAGCCAAAGCACGTACATTGACAAGGTGTTGAAAAGGTTCAACATGGAGAACTCCAAGAAAGGCCTACTCCCCATGTCACCTGGCACAGTGCTTTGCAAGAATCAGTGTCCTCGGACTCTCGATGAGCGAGTACAAATGAATGATGTTCCATATGCCTCGGCAGTTGGTTCTATTATGTATGCCATGCTATGTACAAGACCGGACGTTTCATATGCGCTAAGTGTTAGGAGCCGGTACCAATGTGATCCAGGATTGGAACACTGGGCCGCAGTCAAGGGTATTCTTAAGTACCTCAAACGGACCAAGGATTTACTCCTTGTGTACGGAGGCGATGAAGAGCTCATTGTAAGTGGTTACACTGATGCAGACTTCATGACTGACCCAGATGACTTCAAATCTCAATCAGGCTATGTTTTCATATTGAACGGCGGCGCAGTTGATTGGAAAAGTTCCAAACAAAAGACTGTGGCGGATTCTACGATAGAGGCGGAATATGTTGCTGCTTCAGAAGCCTCCAAAGAGGCGGTATGGATCAAGCAATTTCTTGAAGACCTTGGTGTGGTTCCAAGTGCTCTGGACCCGGTGGAGATCTATTATGATAATAGTGGCGCCGTGGCTCAGGCAAGGGAGCCAAGTTCGCACCATAAGACAAGACATATTGAACGCAAATATAAACTCATTCGACATCATGTCGAAGCGGGTTTAGTGAAAGTACGCAAAGTTCACACGGATCTGAACGTGTCAGACCCGATGACAAAGCCTCTACCACGAGCAAAGCATGAGCAGCACCGGATAGCCATTGGTGTTAGGGAAGCCATGTAACTGGATTATGACTCTAGTGCAAGTGGGAGTCTGTAGGAGATATGCCCTAGAGGCAGTAATAACAGTTATTTTGTATCTCCGAGTTTGTAATGAATGTTTATGTTCCATGCTATAACTGCAATGATTCTCGAGTCTGCAATATCCACGAGGCTCGGAGGGAAACTCATGTGCACGTGTGGTATAATAAACAGTAAAATGTATTCCTAGTCATGCCTCTAAGAGTGGCTCATGTATTGCATGATGATCCTGTTTTCCTGATCATGGGCATGTCTATGCCGGCAATTTTGAGGGCACAATGTTAGAAGAACATTTGTGTTGAAACGACCCGAATTGATGTTATGCTATGAGATACATTCGTCACAAGTTAATGGTTAATAACACAGAGAAAGTTGTGCGTTTGCATAATTCCTTAGACCATGAGAGTATCGAGTTCCTTCGTACTTGCTTCGTGAACTTTGGGGTTTTGTTAAACGTCATCTGTAAAAGGGTGGCTATTACGGCAGCTTGCGGGTTCACGGAAAAGTATGACAAGGAACTAGGTAGCTCGAGATTGGGATTTGCTCCTCCGTTGTTGGAGAGATATTCTTAGGGCCCTCTCGGTGTTACGGTATCCACCATCGTCTGGCCAGACACAGTGTGATTTGATCACAGGGATGCCGGAACGCAGGAACGAGAAAAGAGAACAATACCAGGAACGAGGTAACTGGCATAGTGGATAAGTTGTTGATTCACGGGGATGCCAATAAGTCTCACCTCGGGTATTTGTAATATATCGCGAAGCAACAGGAATAGCACACAACAACTAAAGGTTCACTCGAATAATTCTTCGTATGGGTATAGGGATCAATATGGATGTCCTCGGTTCCGCTATTGATCATTGATCGGAAAGTGTTCCGGTCATGTCTATACTTCATCGAACCTACAGGGTCACACGCTTAAGGGTCATCTATCTGTTGAATACTAGACAGGGAGTCTGAGATAAAGTCACCGGAAAGGTTTCGGAGACGGCGGAAAAGTTCCGAGAGAGAAAACCGAAAAGTTGTTTCGGGGTAAACCACTAAGCCGAAAAGGTTTCAGAGAGCACCTGGTAATTTTGGAGAGTGCCAGAATTGTTCTGGTAACTTCTGGAATTTTTCTGGAGAAAAGATTAAAATATTTTTTTCGGAAATATTTCGGAGCTGCCGGAAATGCTTAGGTTGCTTTTCGCAGATGAAAATCACTAATCTGGAATTGTTTCGGAACGCGCCCAAAATCATTTTAGTGGGTGTTGGAATTATTCTAAGACCCACAAAAATATTTTCGGATTTTTCGGACGCGAAAAAGTGGTGTCATGAATAGTAAAAAGTACTACTTGAGATATTTTTGGAAAGCCTTCTAGAAGGACTTGGGAGCCAAGAAAGCCCCCTTGGGTTTCCTATAAATAGAGGTGTGAGGGCAGCCCCATATCCTTGATCCAAGCTCTCACTTGAGTTCTCATCACATGCCATGCAATTATCTGGCTTCTTCTCTCCCTCACACGAAAGAGTTTCGTAGAGCCGAAAGGCTGTCTGGGTTCCGGCAGGAACTAGTTCTGGACGGCGAAGCCCTGCTGGATAGCTGACACCGTATGTGTGCAACTTGGTAGAGAGGTCGTTGTTTCGATCTTAGTTCGAGTGTGCCTCCCGAACGGCTGTCCGAGTTACAGATCGAGTTTCGAGGGTCCTCCCGAAGGGCTGTCCGTGACATCGTCCGAGGGACTGTCCGACCGCCTCCCGGAGCGCTGTTCATGGGGCAGACGAGGGAATACATTCTCGCGGTTGGGAGGTTGTAAATCCTAGCTGAGGGGATCTGCACCGACGATCTTCATCGACTCTACTTCCCGCTGCGCTACGAGTCGGTAACGATCAGATCAAAACCTTGTATGCGTCTCCATAGTGGTCCTGGGCGTGCTCGCTATACCGAAATTTTTTGTTTTCTGTTGCGTTCCCCTACAGTGGTATCAGAGCCGTGCTATGCGTAGATGCATGTTATGATCTAGAATACATGGAGATGTATGGGTATTGCATAATATAATTTTGGAGTAGATCAGATCTATTGGTGAAAATTATTTATGCGGGTGGCAGATGAAATCTGTTACCCGATATTCTTGTTGCTTCCCTAGAATTTGCGTATTTCTGATCTCGAGACAGCATGGTGGAATTTTACAAAGTTCTGGCAATCCGCGATCCTGATTGATCAACGAAGTGCTATCAGTTCTTTGGGTTCCGCCATAGTCAAAAGAAAGATGAAATTCGCAGACTAAAGGGCAATGCAGATATGATCTGCACGGGGATCACGCGTATGAAGAAGTTCAGTATGGGGTTCGAGATTTTATTATCTCGTGCTTCATACACCCCGCAATGTTAATCTAGTGACTTGAATAATCATACTTGATGATAAAACGTTGGTAGTTGCGGTTTAAGTCAAAACCTTAGAAGCCACGTAAAATAAAATTTTGCATAAACCGGTTTAGAGGCGTCTAACTTGTTTTTGCAGGATGTGCATGTGATGTGGTATAGCAAAGCTCATATTAATTCGATTATGTATGAGATGACTATATAATGTAAATTTATTAACATGACCTGCATGTCATGATTCGGCATGATGGCTGGAGCCATATGATTGTCACTTTAATGACCTGCGTGTCAACCTTAGGTAATGCACTTATTCATTTGCTATAAAGATAGCAATACTATTTGGTGCATCGACAAGGTGGTGGCAATCTTCGCGAAGGTGAACTCCGACGCAAATGCCAAAGACGAAGAAATACTTGACTTCTCCGTCAGAAGGGGCTATACCATATCATGCTATTATGAATTGCATGGGATGTTTATCCCTTATGTTGCACCCTTCTTGATTGCGCGGTAGTCGCTTTTTATTAGGGTGATCTCTCACTTAAAATATCAAGTAGTTAGTGTTCTCACATCAATGAGGAAAATCATAGGCGAGAGGAGGCAAAATGATAGATATGATGTGAGGAGTAGGGATTGCCATGCAACGGATGCACATGTGAGCTAAGGTAAGCTCTCTAATGGAACTAGTGGGGGTGCATGAAGACCTAGATCTCATTTGAGGAGGCTCATCCTTGGAATATGGAAGCCAAGTTCTATAGTGTAAGGGTCACCACATAGTTATGCATGAATGATAATCTCTATGGAGTACAAATATAGCAATGGAGTACGAGTGTGGATCTTCTAAAAGGAATAGTAGTGTTTCCCCCTTCTCTCTTTTTATTTATTTTTTCTCTTTTTTCTCTTCTTATTTATTTTGTGGCCTCTTTGGCTCTTTCTATTTATCTCTCATTTGTCCTCTTTGGGATCTTTTAATTTGTCCTCTTTGGGATCTTTTCCTCACTTAAGGGCAACACTCTATATTTTACAAGAGTATAGAAGATCTTCACACTTTACAAGAAGTACTCAACATAAAGAAAGATGCAAACTATCATGATTTATGCAAATGTATGCCTCTTGTAGTGTAGCAGGTTATGCAATGATATCAAGCAAAATCAAGTATGACATGAAGATCAAGTCATGAGATGGTGGATGTTGGATGGCAATGTATCTCGGAAAGGCTATGGAAATGCCTTGATAGGTAGGTATGGTGGATGTTTTGAGAAAGATATAAGGAGGTTTATGATGACAGAGCGTATCGTGCCATGGGTTTGGATGCACCGGCGAAGTATGCGCCAACTCTCAAGGTGAGAAAGGGAAATGCACGGTACCAATGAGGGTAGAAAAATATGGGAAGGTGGAAGTGCCAACAATAGAATACTCGCATTAGTCTGAAGAACTCATGCACTTATTATTGGTAACTCTCTATCTAATCGGGAGGTTCACGAAGAGACGAGTACCCCGAGGAGGAGTGTATGGGGGTTTGGTTATCCTTGAGCATCCTCGACCCATGGTACGTGAGGGTACTCTATATATTCCAACCCATCCAGAGGTTAGCGATCCATATAGTAGCTAGAGTTCTCAACTAATTTTTGTAGTTTTTGAAAATAAGCACATATTGCCCAAAATACGACACCTATCACTAATAGGCTCAAGATCATGGCACCTTGATGTCCAAACATTACTCTAATCAATACCTCAAAACTATTGCATGTTACTACTACACTTGTAATAGAAACCTTACTTACCTACTCATGCAAGACACACAACTCAGTGCAACAAGCCAACTCTCTAACCAAGATAAACATGAAGACTCAAGAGAGTTCCTAGAACAGCCTAAACAAAAGCTCTTAAAAAGAAGAGCATGAAAACTAAGAGCTAAGCATGACAGTATCTATGAAAATATATAGAACACACAAAAAGAAAGATAAGCATGACGGCCTATGTTGTGTTTTACGGTGAAGTGGAGCGTGTTTCTCTCCCAAACAATGAAGGCTAGGATCCAACTTTTTATGATCAGCAAGCAAAACTAAAGAAAACTAAAAATTAAAGAGCGAGACGCTCCAAGTCTATCACATAACATATTAAGCGATAAAAATATAGCATGGAGAAGGACGAACTGATGATTTTTGACTGAGAAGGGGATGCACGAGGGCATCCCCAAGCTTAGACGCTTGAGTCTCCTTGGATATTTCTTGGGGTGCATGAGGGCATCTTATACATCCCAAATGTATCTATAATTTCTGCTTGCTCCATGCATGATTTGTGTGACTTTGCCATGTTTTGCTTGAACTTTCATACACTTTATCATATTTGGACTAACCTATTAACTCAGTGCACCCAGTTGCCAGTTCCTATTTTCTGATGTTTTTGTATTTCAGGTTTTCCGGCCACTAAAAGTGCCAAATAAATCCCGGAAAATATATATAAAAAATCAGCGACCCGGAAGCTTCCCAAATCACCAAGTAAGGAAGGGGGTGGACCCACCAGGGCCCCAGGAGGGTCCCTGTCGCGGCCCCACCCTAGGCCGCGCCAGGAGGCCTCCTGGCTGCCCTGTGGCCCCTCTCGGTGCCCCCTTCGCCTATATTTACCCCCCGTGACGGAAACCCCTAATATCGATCTGCTATTCCCGTTCTCCTCTATGTACCGCTGCCGCCACCGTTTCAAGATCGGGGCTGCCGGGAGAAGCTGCCCCGGCACCCTGCAGGAAAGAATAACCCCCTCCGGGAAACCATCCATCACCATGGACGCCTCCCGGATGTGCCGTGAGTAGTCCCCCTTGGACCATGGGTCCGTGACCAGTAGCTATGTGATGTACCTCTCCCCTCTTTGTGCTTTCACTTTCGAGACCTCGTGAGCTGCCTCACATGATCGAGGCACCTTTGTAGTTTTCTGTGTTGCTATGCTGAGTTTGCTGGGAACTGATGGATTATGAGATTATGTTCAGATTATGATGAGTAATATATTTGGTTCACTTTTATATTTGTATTCTTTAGTAAATTCTTGCATGTTCTCCGTTGCCGTATTTTACTTTGGCCAAGTGATTTGTTGCAACTCGAAGAGGGAGCGTTATGCTTGATTGTGGGTTCAGCCCCTTGATGTCTAGCTTGAGTGAAAGAAACATGAGACTAGGGGATGTGATGTTGCCACCAGGGATAAAACAACGGTGCTTGTACTTGCGGGTGCAAGGATTGTTTACTTTACGCATAGTTCTTTTAATGCAGTTTTCGGTTGCTTTGAGTTTACACTTTGGGTGGGATTCGCAACTTAATACCAGCGAGATGTTCTGGATAGATATCTCAAGGTGGATGATTCGTAGTAGATGCAGATGGATTTCGGTCTACTTACCTTGGCGTACTTCCCATTGCTTTTGAGCCTCTTCCTTTCTTTTGTAGCATAGTTAGCATTGCGGTGCGTTTATAATCCTGTCAATTGCCCAGCTGTGATTTGTTTACCTCGCTAGCACTTTTATCGTCTTTTGGGAGAGAGACATCACTAGTGAACATCACGGGACCCCGGTCCATATTTCCACCATTGTTTACACCTTCAATTTAATTTCAGTCTTTACTTTCAGTTGCCACTATTATTATCTCTTGCGTTGATCCTTTGTAAACAGCAAGGCCGGAGGAATTGACAACTCCTCTGTACTCGTTGGGAGCAAGGTTATTTGCTGTGTGTGCAGGTCCAGGTGAAGTAAGCAACCCTGAGTTGTGAACGGCGCCATTGTTCACTTTACGACCTTCTTGTATCTCTTGGAGTCCTACTGGTTCGATACTCAACCTTAGCATCTTCGCTAAGGGAAATCTGCTGCTAGGCTACATTTCACCTTCCACTTGTTGTAACCAACGAGAAGTGAGGGATCTATCTTCCTTGCTAGCATCAAGCAATTTCTGGCGCCATTGCCGGGGACTCCAGTCTACAAGATAGGGGAGTTGCACACTATCTTTTATCTTTTCTTTTTAGTCTTGCTAGTTTACCTTTCAGTTTTTACTTTTGTGTCCCTTATCAGAAATAACAAAAATACCTGCTGCTACTATGGGTTCCAATGAAAACACCAAGTTGTGTGACTTCACTAGTCACAACAACAGTGACTTTATCTGCACTCCTATTGCTACACCTGCCACTTCAGCACCTTCTTATGAAATTAAACCTGCTTTACTTAATCTTGTTATGAAAGATCAATTCTCAGGTGCTGGAGAGGATGCTGCCTTGCACTTAAATAATTTTGTTGAGCTTTGTGATATGCAAAAGTACAAGGAAGTAGATGGAGACATCGTCAAGCTGAAGCTTTTTTCCTTTCTCCTTGAGAGGAAGAGCCAAGGAGTGGCTGCAATCCTTACCTAAGAATAGTATCGATTCTTGGGACAAGTGTAAGGATGCTTTTATTGGGAAGTACTATCCCCCTGCTAAAATTATCCAGTTAAGAAGTAACATTATGAATTTTAGGCAATTGGATAATGAACATGTTGCCCAAGCTTGGGAACGAAAGAAATCTCTTGTTAAGAACTGCCCTACACATGGTTTGACTACCTGGATGGTTATCCAAACTTTTTATGCAGGCTTGAAATTTACCTCGCGGAATCTGTTAGACTCGGCCGCAGGAGGAACTTTCATGTCAACCACACTTGGTGTTGCCACGAAGCTACTTGATGAGATGATGCTGAACTACTCTCAGTGGCACACCGAACGATCTCCAACTGGTAAGAAGGTAAACTCTGTCGAGGAGATCTCCTCTCTTAATGAAAAGGTTGACTTGATCATGTCTCTACTTACCAAGCAAGCTCCTATTGATCTTCAGGATGTTCCTTTAAATTCCTTGGTTGCTCTAGAACAAGTAGATGTGAACTTTATCTCTAGAAACAACTTCAACAATAATTCTTATAGGAGTAATTTTGGTAGCAACAATCCTAGACCTTTCCCATCCAACAACTATGGGAATAACAACACTTATCGTAGCACCAAAAACTCCACTTCTGAACTAGAGACCTTGCTCAAAGACTTTATCACTACCCAAAAGGCCTTCAACAAGAGTGTAGAAGATAAATTAGACAAATTATATATTCTCTCTTCGAAGGTAGACAACATAGCCCATGATGTTGAAATGCTTAAGATTAGAACTTCTTCCCCCGAGGAGAGGAAGACCACTCCTATGAATGCTATCCAAGTGCAAATTAATGAAAACATTAGGATGTTGGGCAAACTTAAAGAGAGATGGGCTAGAGAAAAGTAGGAAGAAGAGAGAGTTAAGAGCCTTCCTACCTACCACACAATAGCTACTATCCAAGTTGTTGAGGATGTCCAAACTATTAGCACCCATCACACCCCTAGTCCCACTAGACCTATCAATGGTGATGCTACCACCTCAACCATAGATGAAGAAACCTCTATGAACATAGAGGCTTTCAAACAAGTGCGCCTAAATAATATCACTACCTCCTTGATAGATAGTAGTGATCTAGACTTTGACAACTGCACCTTACCTAAAGTTATTGGTTTCCTACACAAAATGTCTAGAGACCACCACACTAGCACACTTAATCTTGCCTTCACAGAGCATATCACCAATGCTCTAACCAAATTTAGGGAGGAGAAGCTTAGACTATAATCCTCCATAACTAGGAAGCTAGAAGATGGTTGGGATCCTATGATAAAAATCAAATCGAATAACTTCTCTTGCTTCGCTCTTTGTGATGTTGGAGCTAGTACCTCTGTTATGCCCAAAAGAATGTATGATATGCTTGAATTGATCGTCTTGTCGATTCTTCTGTAAAGAAACCTTTGGGGAAGATCGACGATGTTCTTATCATTGTCAATGACAATTATGTTCCCGTTGATTTACTATTATGGACATTGAGTGTGAGCCCTCTTGTCCAATTATTTTGGGACGTCCTTTTCTTCGCAACGTGGGTGCTGTTATTGACATGAAAGAGGGGAATATCAAATTCCAATTCCCTCTAAAGAAAGGGATGGAACATTTCCCTCGGAAAAAGATCAAGTTGCCTTTTGAGTCCGTCACACGGGCTAGTTATTTTCTTGATAAGACTTGATCTTTTGCTTTAAGCCTAGCTAATGGCTTTAAAGAAGCGCTTTCGGGAGGCAGCCCGCAACAAATTTAGGTTTTCCTTTTTGTTTTTCTTCTGTTCTTAGTGGTCTTGATGATTTTTACTACTATAGCAACATCATTGTATCTTTATTTTTCAAGCTTTGTGCCAATTATAGCCTCATATGACAAGGGAAGTGAAAGTTGTGACATGCTGTACAGAAAACAGATTCAGTCCTCGTGACGGGAAAAATAATATAAAATTACCAGTTCATATTTTTGAGCTGAATATTTTACACAGCGTGATCTATACAATCACGGAACTTTCGTATGTTCTGAGTTTTTTTATTTGAGTTGCAGAAGTATCCCTAAAAAATTCTTTACTACCTGCTGTTCTGTTTTTTCACAGATTCTGCCACGTTTTGTCTCTCCTTACTTTTGCAAACCTTAAGCTTTCTTTTTCTTTGCAAATTTTTTTTGGCAATCTTGAGAAACAGTGGCTCTTCAAGAATATCTTTATTTCCAGTAAGGGAAAAATATATTTTAATAGGGTACTAACCTCTCTAATCAGTTTACAATGAGTTATGTATGAAGGGAGTTTTCAAGTGTGCGATGGAAGATGATGAAAGAAGATCCTGGAGTGTCAAACGCTCAAGCTTGGGGATGCCCACGTGCACCCCCAATAAATATTCAAGGAGACTCAAGCGTATAAGATTGGGTATGCCCCCGTGCATCCCTTTCTTCATCAACAATTATCAGTTCGTCCCTCGTTGCACTATATTTTTATCACTTCATGCGTTATGTGCTATGCTTGGAGCGTCTCGTTCTTTACTTTTCTTAGGTTTGTTTTTGCTTTGTTTTCTATAATAACAAGTTAGATCCCAGCTTTTTTTTGTGTGGGAGAGGAACACGCTCCGCTTGAACTAGAACTCCTCATAGGATTTTCATGCTTATTCTCTTAGGTGTGAGTTGTTCTTTTTTTCTTTTCTTAGCTGCTGCCCTGTTTAGTTGTTGTGCTTTAGTTTTCTTCTAGAGATTTTGTTTTGTCTTAGGTTGAACTTTCTATAGGTTGCATGTTTTATCTTGTTAGAGATTTTGCCTGTTGCACTGAGCTTTGTGTCTTGACTAGAGAGTGGGTAGTTGAAGTTGCTATTCTCTTTGTAGTAGTAACTTGCAATAGTTTTGAGGTATTGACTAGAGTAATGTTTGAACTTTTGGTTTCAAGAGCTCGAGCCTATTAGTGATAGATGTCGTATTTTGGGTAATCTGTGTGATTTTCGAAAACCAAAACCCTTGTTGAGAACTCTAGCTACTAGATGGACCACTAACCTCTGTAGGGTTTGAATATTAGAGTACACTCACGTACCATGAGTCGAGGATGCGCAAGGATAACCAAACCCCCATACACTCCTCCTCAGGGTACTTGTCTCTTTGAGAACCTCCTGATTAGATTGAGAGTTACCGATAATAAGTGCATGAGTTCTTCGGACTAATGTGAGTATTCGAAAGTTGACACTTCCACCTCCCATATTTTTCTAGCCTCTTCGGTACCATGCATTGCCCTTTCTCATCTCGAGAGTTGGCGCATACTTCGCCGGTGCATTCAAACCCTTGGCATGATACGCTCTGTCATCATAAACTTCCTTATATCTTTCCTCAAAATAGCCACCATACCTAACTATCAAGGCATTTCCATAGCCTTTCCGAGATACATTGCCATGCAACATCCACCTTCTCATGACTTGATCTTCAGATCATAAATGCTACTTGCTTGATCGATGAGCCGCATGCTAGTTGGGCCTTGCCCTAATCATTGCATATTCTGCTACCCTGGCAGCGGCATACATTTGCATCATGATAGTTACATCTTCTTTATGTGAGTACCTTTGTAAAGTGTGAAAGATCTCCTATATTCTTGTAAAATATAGAGTGTTGCCCTTAAAGTGAGGAAAAGATCCCAAAGAGGACAAAATCAAAAGATCCCAAAGAGGACAAATGAGAGAAATAGAAAGAGCCATTGAGGCCACCAAAAAATAAAAAAAATAAAAAAAAGAAATAAAAAGAGAGAAAGGGGCAACACTACTATCCTTTTGAAAGATCCACACTAGTACTCCCTCTTATCCCTTGTACTCCATAGAGATCATCATACATGCATATAGCTATGTGGGGACCCTTCACACTATAGAACTTGGCTTGTAAATTCCAATGATGAGCCTCCTGAAAAGAGCTCTAGGTCTTCTTGAGCAAGAAAGTTAGATGCACCCCACTAGTTCCCTTGGAGAGCTTTTAGATCACATGTGCATCCGTTGCATGGCAATCCCTACTCCTCACATCATATCTATCATATGGCCTTCTCTCGCCTATGATTGTCCTCATTGTTGTGAGCCTTTGACACCTTTTTGTCTTCCTTCTCCACCTTCTTTCTGTTTTGCCTTTTAGGTGTCAACTTTCTTGCTCACGCTCATCCATTGCATGAGTGCTCAAAATATCGAAAGGGAGTGGATCAGTTTGACTTGTACATGACTAGTGGTTTGGGGACGAGTCAAGATAAGAATCCAAAGGAGACTAAGTGTGAAACTTTAGTAGATAGTGGTTCTCAACAACTATTTTTTATCTCATATTCCCTATCCCCTTTCTTGCACGCAAACACCATTTGGAGACATTCGAGTCACGGACATCGAGAGCTCTTGCACCTTTTGTTCTTTTGTTGCTTGTGTCAATGCTAATATAGACTCTTGCTTGTTAAGACTTGAATTGAATTGCATGCTTTGATTGCTTTACTTAAAAGTCCTTATATGGTTGTGTGGCATGTCGCCACAGAAATTATGCTTGTTATCATTTCCCTACTCGAGGACGAGCAGGAATTAAGCTTGGGGATGTTGATACGTCCCAAACGTATCTATAATTTCTGCTTGCTCCATGCATGATTTGTGTGACTTTGCCATGTTTGTCTTGAACTTTCATAAACTTTTTATCATATTTGGACTAACCTATTAACTCAGTGCACCCAGTTGCCAGTTCCTGTTTTCTGCTGTTTTTGTATTTCAGGTTTTTCGGCCAAATAAATCCTAGAAAAATTATATAAAAAATCAGCGACCCGGAAGCTTCCCTAATCACCAAGGAAGGAAGGGGGTGGACCCACCAGGGCCCCAGGAGGGTCCCTGGCGCGGCCCCACCCTAGGCCGCGCCAGGAGGCCTCCTGGCTGCCCCGTGGCCCCTCTCGGAGCCCCCCTTCGCCTATATTTACCCCCTGTGACGGAAACCCCTAATACCAATCTGCTATTCCCGTTCTCCTCTCTGTACCGCCGCCGCCGTCGTTTCAAGATCGGGGCTGCCAGGAGAAGCTGCCCCGGCACCCTGCCGGAAGGAGGAACCCCTTTCGGGAGACCATCCATCACCATGGACGCCTCCCGGATGTGCCGTGAGTAGTCCCCCTTGGACCATGGGTCCGTGACCAGTAGCTATGTGATGTACCTCTCCCCTCTTTGTGCTTTCACTTTGGAGACCTCGTGAGCTGCCTCACATGATCGAGGCACCTTTGTAGTTTTCTATGTTGCTATGGTGAGTTTGCTGGGATCTGATGGATTATGAGATTATGTTCAGATTGTGATGAGTAATATATTTGTTTCTCTTTTATATTTGTGTTCTTTAGTAAATTCTTGCATGTTCTCCGTTGCCGTATTTTACTTTGGCCAAGTGATTTGTTGCAACTCCAAGAGCGAGTGTTATGATTGATTGTGGGTTCAACCCCTTGATGTCTAGCTTGAGTGACAGAAACATGAGACCAGGGGATGTGCTGTTGCCACTAGGGATAAAACAACGGTGCTTGTACTTGCGGGTGCAAGGATTGTTTACTTTACGCATAGTTCTTTTAATGCAGTTGTCTGTTGCTTTGAGTTTACACTTTGGGTGGGATTCGCAACTTAATACCAGCGAGATGTTTTGGATAGATATCTCAAGGTGGATGATTCGTAGTAGATGGAGATGGATTTCGGTCTACTTACCTTGGCGTACTGCCCATTGCTTTTGAGCCTCTTCCTTTCTTTTGTAGCATAGTTAGCATTGCGGTGCGTTTATAATCCTGCCAATTGCCCATCTATGATTTGTTTACCTCGCTAGCACTTTTATCGTCTTTTGGGAGAGAGACATCACTAGTGAATATCACGGGACCCCGGTCCATATTTCCACCATTGTTTACACCTTCAATTTAATTTCAGTCTTTACTTTCAGTTGCCACTATTATTATCTCTTGCGTTGATCCTTTGTAAACAGCAAGGCCGGAGGAATTGAAAACTCCTCTGTACTTGTTGGGAGCAAGGTTATTTGCTGTGTGTGCAGGTCCAGGTGAAGTAAGCAACCCTGAGTTGTGAACGACGCCATTGTTCACTTTACCACCTTCTGGTATCTTTTGGAGTCCTACTGGTTCGATACTCAACCTTAACATCTTAGCTAAGGGAAATCTGCTGCTACACTACATCTCACCTTCCACTTGGGGTAACAAACGAGAAGTGAGGGATCTATCTTCGTTGCTAGCATCAGCATCACCAAGCTTGAGCGCTTAACACTCCCGAATCTTCTTTCATCGTCTTCCTTCGCATACTTGAAAACTCCATTCATACGAAACTCATCATAAGCTGATTAGAGTGGTTAGTAACCATGATAAAATAATTTTTTCTCCACTGGAAATAAAGATATTCTTGAACATCTACTGTTTCTCAAGATTTCCAACAAGTTTTTGCAAAGAAAAAGCAAGCTTAAGGTTTGCAAAATGAAGAAAACGCAATACGTGGAAGAATGTGTGAAAAACAGAACAGTGGGTAGTAAATAATTTTTTCGAGGTACTTCTGCAACTCAAATCAAAAAACTCAGAACAGATGCACGAAAGCCAATTGTATGGAGCATGCTTTCAAAACAATTCAGATGAAAAAGATGATATGGTGATTTTAGCCGAATTTTTTCGTCAAGGGGACATAATCTGTTTCTGGACAACACGTCACAACTTTTGAACTTTCTTACAATCGGAGGCTAAAACTTGTCACAAAGCTTGAAAATAAAGATACAATGATGTTGCTACAGTATTAATATACATCAAGACCACTAAAAATGAAAATGAAAACATCTTGGGTTGCCTCCCAACAAGCGCTTTCTTTTATGCCTTTTAGCTAGGCATGATACAAAAGATCAAGTTGTAACAATTGAACCATCATCAAGATCATCAAAAAGCTTTTCAATAGTACAACTAGTCTTAAGAGGACTTTCAAATAAAGGCTTAGTGATAACACTACTAGTAATAAAACCAAAGGTAGTGAGATCAATTGGAATTTCATTTCTAATTCTATTCAAGAGTGGTATCTCTTCCAAAGTCTTCACCGTTTCCACACCCCTAACCACGGATTTATTTGTTTTTGGTTGAGGAACCTTGGGTACATAGACGAACTTGGGTTCCTTCTTAGAGGGGGTTTCTACCTTTTTAGTTTTGATGGAGGATAGAGTACTTCCTAAAGTTTCAATAATATCCTCAAGCATGTCAATCCTAGAAAGGTCTAAATCATGGGATTTAAGGGTCTCCAAGGTGGTATAAATTTTGTGCATGGAGCTATCAACCTATTTAAATTCCCTTGAATCCTATGATCTACTTCATTTATTCTACCCATGCTTGACATCTCTAGCTCTATTTTGTCAAGTTTATTCATAATGTGAGCTAAAGTTATGTTCTCTTGTGTGCTAACAATAGGGGGATTTCCAATAAGGTTTTCCATAACATTAAGAGCTTTCCAAGTTGGGGACTCTATGATATTTCCATTGATAGCAGTATCTAAAACGAACCTATTCCAAGAAGTAATACCAACATAAAATTTTCTAAGCAAGATAGTGGTGGATTGGTTCTTGGTGGCTCTATTTTGAGAATCATTAATTCTAAACCAAGCATCTTTCAAACTTTCTCCGCCTCTTTGTTTGAAGTTGAGAATCTCCCCTTCGGGTGCAAAACCAAAGGCAAAGGACTTTGACATACTGGCTAAACAAAGTAAGGTAACTAAATTTTTTGTGGTTTTTGATAAAGGACACTAAGATAAGGTAAACTAACAAGACTAAAAATCAAAGATAAAAGATAGTGTGCCGCTCCGCTATCTTGAAGAGTGGAGTCCCCGGCAACGGCGCCAGAAATTAGCTTGATGGCACTGAAGTAGTGCTCCTCGTTGGTTACCCCAAGTGGAAGGTAAAGATGTAGATAGCAGCTAATTTCCCTTACACGAGGACTGTAAGGTTTATCGAATCCAGGAGGACTCCAAGATTCGACAAGTAGGTGTCAATGGCGCTAGAAATTACTTGATGGCGCTAGAAATTACCTGCACACATAAACAAATAAATTTGCTCCCAACGAGTACAGAGGGGTTGTCAATCCCTCCGGCCTTGTCGTTTACAAGGGATCAAACGCAAGAGCATAATTATAGGGATAATTGCAACTGAAAGTAAAAACAAGAAATAAAAGTGAAAGTGTAAACAGTGGTGGAAATATGGACCGGGGTCCCATGATGTTCACTAGTGATGTCTCTCTCCCAAAAGACGATAAACAAATAAGATGGGTGAACAAATTACAGTTGGTCAATTGACAGAATTATAAACGCACCGCAATGCTAATTATGCTACTTGAAAGTAAGAGGCTCAAAAGTATGGGCAGTACGACAAGACAAGTAGACCGAAATCCATCTGCATCTACTACTAATCATCCACCTTGATATATCTATCCAGAACATCTCGCTGGTATTAAGTTGCGAGCCCCACCCAAAGTGTAAACTCAAAGCAGCAGACAATTGCATTAACAATCTATGCGTAAGGTAAACAATCCTTGCAACCGCGGTTACAAGCACCGTTGTTTTATCCCTGGTGGCAACAACACATCCCCTAGTCTCATGTTTCTTTCACTCAAGCTAGACATCGGGGGGCATGAACCCACAATCATGAGTCACTATCTACTACTTGAACAAAGCAATAAAAAGTAACGGAGAACATGCATGAATTACTCAAGAACAAAATATAAAAGGTAAACCAAATATATAACTCCTCGCGATCTGAACATAATCTCATAATCCATCGGATCCTAGCAAACACAACATATCAATATCAGGAAAGTTACATAGGTTTCTTGATCATGCAGGGCAGCTCACAAGGTCTAAACATTGAAGAACAAGGATGGAGAGAAGACATCACATAGCTACTGGTCATGGACCCATAGTCCAAGGTAGACTACTCACCGCACATCCGGGAGGCGTCCATGGTGGTGGAGAGGCTCTCGGAGGTCAATCCTCCCTCCGGCAGGGTGCCGGGAAGGGGTCTTCTGGCGCTCTCGATCTTGTAAGCGCTGCGGCAGCGGAACAGAGAGGTAATTCGTGATGCGGGATTCTCCTCGAGGGTTTCTGCGACGAGGGGGTAAAAATAGGCCGAAGGGGGCACCTGATACGTCCCAAACGTATCTATAATTTCTCCTTGCTCCATGCATGTTTTGTGTGACTTTGCCATGTTTTTCTTGAACTTTCATACACTTTTGAGCATATTTGGACTAATCTATTAACCCAGTGCACCCAGCTGCCAGTTGCTGTTTTCTGCTGTTTTTGTATTTCAGGTTTTTCGACCATTAAAAGTGCTCCAAAAAATCCGGAAAAATCAGATAAAAAATCAGCGACCCGGAAGCTTCCGGAATCACCAAGGTAGCGGAGGGGGGCCACCACAGGGACTCCAGAAGGGTCCCTGGCGCAGCCCCACCCTAGGCCGCGCCAGGGGGCCTCCTGGCTGCCCTGTGGGTCCCCTCGACACCCCTCTCCTCCTATATTTAGCCCTCGGGGTGGGAACCCCTAAGATCGATCTCTTTTCCGCGAACTCGCCTTTGTACCGCCGCCGCCGTTTCAAGATTGGGGCTGCCTGGAGAAGCTGCCTCGGCACTCTGCCGGGAGGAGGAACCCCCTCCGAGAGACCATCCATATCCATGGACGCCTCCCGTATGTACCGTGAGTAGTCCCCCTTGGACCATGGGTTTGTGACCAATAGCTATGTGATGTACTTCTCTCCTCTTTATGCTTCTACTTTTGAGACCTCGTGAGCTGCCTCACATGATCGAGGCACCTTTGTAATTTTCTGTTGTTGCTATGCTGAGTTTGTTGGGATCTGATGGATTATGAGACTATGTTCAGATTGTGATGAGTAATATATTTGGTTCTTCTCTTCTATATTTTGTTCTTAAGTAAATTCTTGCACGTTCTCCATTGCCGTATTTTACTTTGGCCAAGTGATTTGTTGCAACTCCAAGAGGGAGCGTTATGCTTGATTGTGGGTTTAGCCCCTTGATGTCTAGCTTGAGTGACAGAAACATGAGACTAGGGGACGTGCTGTTGCCACCAAGGATAAAACAATGGTGCTTGTACCCGCGGGTGCAAGGATTGTTTACTTTACGCAAAGTTCTTTTAATGCAGTTGTCTGTTGCTTTGAGTTTACACTTTGGGTGGGATTCGCAACTTAATACCAGCGAGATGTTCTGGATAGATATGTCAAGGTGGATGATTCGTAGTATATGCAGTTGGATTTCGGTCTACTTACCTTGGCGTACTGCCCATTGCTTTTGAGCCCTTCCTTACTTTGCAGCATAGTTAGCATTGCTGTGCCTTCATAATCCTATCAATTGCCCAGCTGTGATTTGTTTACCTCGCTAGCACTTTTATCGTCTTTTGGGAGAGAGACATCACTAGTGAAAATCACGGGACCCCGGTCCATCTTCACATTATTGTTTGCACCTTCAATTTACTTTCAGTCTTTACTTTCAGTTGCCACTATTATTATATCTTGCGTTGATCCTTTATAAATAGAAAGGCCGGGGGAATTGACAACTCCTCTGTACTCGTTGGGAGCAAAGTTATTTGTTGCTGTGTGTAGGTCCACGTCAACCGCCTAATTTCTGGCACCGTTGTCACCTTCTTGTATCTCTCGGAGTCCTACTGGTTCGATAACCTTGGTATCTTCACCGAGGGAAATTTTCTGCTACGCTACATCTCACCTTTCACTTGGGGTAACCAACGAGGAGTGAGAGAACTATCCTCACCGTATCAGCACCAGAGGTGGGGCCCATCTCCCAGGCGCCCTGGTGGCACGGCCAGGGGTGGGGCCATACCACCTGGCCTCCTGGGAGGGGGGTGGGCCCCCTCCGACACTTCTTTGGTGGTTTTGGAAGCTTCCTTGACGCTGATTTTTATTCTTATTTTTCTGGAATTTTTCTGGCATTTTAAATTGGGGAAAAAATTCTGCAACTAAAGACATCAGCAGACAGGAACTGGCACTGGGTGCACTGAGTTAGTAGGTTAGTCCAAATATGTGTAAAAATAATATAAAACTGTAGCAAAACATGTAGCAATTGATGCCCCACAGGCGTAAGGGATCGAGATAGTCTTCGCGGGTAAGTTAACCCAATTTATTGATTCGACACACGGGGAGCCAAAGAGTATTTATAAGCTTTGACAGTTGAGTTGTCAATTCAACCGCACCTGAAATATACTTGCTTGCAACGATAAGTGGTAACGATAATATGATAGTGATAGTGGCAACATCAAAAGTAACAACTAATGACCAGCAGGATTGAAAACACTGTACGCTAGGGAGATGGATGGTTGGGCGCTGTATGGATGAGAGTGAACATATAATAGATTCCAACACGGGGCAAGGCACACAGAAAATCAATGATCATCTAGGCAAATATCAAACATTAGGCATGTATCCCGTAGGTAGTTGTGCGTTCTTGCAATAAGAACTTGCACAACATCTTTTGTCCTACCATCCCGCTACGAACGGGGCCAAAAGGAACTTATGGAGATTAAGGTGCTCCTGTCAAAGAGCACCGGAACAAAGCAATAAACTCAATGGATACAAGGAATCCTCAAATCATGGACCATCCCCTTTGGTGTCCCAAGCTGTCACCTTTGGGATCGCCGGTTCCGGACCATAATAGGTGCATACAACTCATAGATAGGATCTAGAACACAAATATATTCATGAAAACACATAGGGTTCAGATATGAAAACATGGCACTCGGTCCCAAAGTGACAAGCATTAAGAGCAACAAGTTGAAGCAAAGAAGATAAACACCAATCTAGATGATAGGCAACATGACCCCAACAATCTGACGAACTATTACATGATTAAACTCATCCAATCCCTACCATCCCCTTTGCCTACAGCAGGGAATTACTCACACATATGAAGAGAAGTCATGGAGGATGGATGGAGTGGTGATGGCGATGACGATGGCGACGATGTCCCCTCTCCGGAGGACAAATCAGCCTCCAGATTAGCCCTCCCGAAGAAGAACGGAGGGTGGCGGCGGCTCCGCGACGGAAACTGGGAAAACGACTTCTGTTCTGGGGTTTTCTCGTCACAGGGATAAATAGGAGTCTCGGTAGGGCACCAGAGAGGGGGGAGCTTCCCAGGAAGCCAGAGGGCGCGGCCCCACCCCTGGCCGCGCCAGGGGGGCGCCTGGGGCCCCCAGAGCTCCCCTCTGGTCCCACTTCTGGCTCCTGGCTCCTTCGGGTGCGTGGATTTTCTGGGAATTTTCTGGGAATTTTCTGGGACGTCTAAAAATCCATTTTCCTGCGCACAAATAAACCATACAGGAAGTTCTGCTGAAAACAACGTTAGTCCGGGTTAGTTTCGTCCAAATCATGCAAGAATGAGGGAAAAACAATAGCAAAAGTGTTTGGAAAAGTAGATACGTTTGAGACGTATCAACTCCCCCAAGCTTAGCATATTGCTTGTCCTCAAGCAATTCAGTTCAACGAACTGGACGCGACAAAGAAAACTTTGACAAACTCTTTTGCTTCATTAGATGTATATAAGCATGTACTACGAAAAGAGTGTAGCAGGTATTGAAACAATGCTATAAGGAAAATGCACGAAGCAATTCTTCTTTCATGTGATCAGTCACAAACAACTAAAAGTAAATAATAAGCTACTGAAAATCAAGACAGGATCACAATGCACATAGCTTGAACATACTTGAGTGACATTTTGCTAGCCTCCATGAGTGAAGCAAAACATAAATGCAGAAACTCCTCTGGAGTTTTAAAGGTGACTAGAACTCAGTATTTCAGACTAGCAATAACACAAGCATGCAGAAGACAATGTAATACTTTGGGACAATGCATGTTACACTAAGAATGACAATTATGCTCTCATAGTTGGTGCTTTGAAGAAAGAAGGGGAGACTCTCGAACCGTGGCTTTTGATGGCAAGGTTGAAAACCCATGAAAGGAAGCAAAGACTAAACATGTGCCAGAGCTCTTGGTTTTGAAAACAGAGATAAAACTCTTTTGAGAGGAGTAACTTTCCAGTCAACGGTGAACGGTAAAGGTCTATCAATATCTCCCATGCCAACCATATATAATGCCTTTTGCTTACACATATTCCCTTATCCATAAATCCTTCGATGGTCTATGGAACCTTTTATTTTGCCTCAAGGATAGAGGGAAGGTATCGTTCCACCTATCATAAGCAACATTTGGTCCATTTCACTCCATCATCAAGTATCGGGGAGGTGTAACTCTCATATTTTTTTCTTTTTCTGTTTTGACTAGTTAAAACTTCCGTCAAAATATTTTTGGCATGAAAGATATTGATTTCCCCTCACCGTACCATGAGCTTGTACGGTTACAAAAAGGGAAACTTTTGAATAAATTTTGAGATGGCACAAGAAAGTCTAAGTTAGGAGTGGCCGGTAAATACCACATATAGGTAGGTATGGTGGACTCAAATGGAACAACTGGGTTTGAAAAGGAGTTTGGAAGCACAAGCAGAAATCCGCTTGGTGCGAGCGAAGGCTAGCAAAAGATTGGGAAGCGACCAACTAGAGAGCAATAACTGTCATAATCATGCAGAGCGACAAAGCAACATTGAATCGGGCATGAAAGTGATATAACTATTCTGAAACAAAAAGATCATCAAGGCAAAAGTAGACTTTATAGTCATAAGCATGTGTGAACATGTGCCAAGTCAATCCAAAAATTCTCCGAAGGGAAATACCACTTCAGTATGCCAAACCATGAACAATGCAATGCATGTAAATCATTTCAACAACACATTATGTACTCTAGCTATTTGAGACTAGCCACAAGGAAAGCATGAACACTGGGAAAGCATTGTAAACATAGCACTATGTCGCTACAAGCTGGTCTCTAGATCATAAGTACAGGCATATGTACAAAAGTAGAAACAAGAAGAGTTCATACCGGTTTTCCTTGTTGCTTCCCTTTCGTCGATCTTCGTCATTACTGCCTTGTCACTTGCACGATCGAACGTGGGAAATATTATCAAATGCCATCACGGACTTGAGCTGATCTCTGAAAACAAAGCAAACTAAAGAGAGAAAGGAAATCTTTTTTGGTTTTTTAAAGGTTAAAAGAGAGCAAAAGAAGAGAGAAAATCTTTTTGTTGTTTTTGCAAAGAAAGAAAGAAAGAAAAACGGGCAAAAACTTCGAAAAGATCAAAGCGAATAAAATGGATAATACAATGGAAAAGTGAGAAGGGCACGTACTCCCCCAAGCTTAGGCTTTTGGCCTAAGTTGGTAGTAGCTAATGTCCCCAGGAGCCTCCTGCTCCAGGGTAGTACGGGTGAGTCCAAGGGTCGTATGAGGCTTTCGGTGTGTACACCGAAGTCCTCGGATCCTCCCACGAAGAAGGATCTGCGCTCCAACCAGAGGAAGACCCTTCACCAAACTGGGTGACGGTCTCTTCCTGGAAAGGTGGGAACTCACCATGCTCCTCCTCGTCGGGCACAACCCCCTCCATGGGGTTATGAAACTGACGCTGGACCATGAACTGGGTAGCATTAAAGGACCATCCGTTCCTGCGAGAAAAATCAAACAAAAGAGGTGCAGGTAGACGGATCTTACGTTCCGTGGTGGCTCCGAAACGCAAGATATAATCAAGGTTACCAAACTCGGAAGTCATGGTAACAAACTTATGCCTTTTTATAGCAGCAAGGTCAAAACTTAAATAAGTAAAAGGCATATCATCGGGGTGTGGGGTGCCATTAAGAGACTCTAGGATAAGTGTGGCGTAAACGCCACCAAATAAGTCTCCCTTGTTACCGTTCATAGCAAGGTGTCGAGCAATTAAGGCACCCACATTATAATCAAACCTCCCTGAAAGGGCGGTTGCCAGGATAGCAATATCCGGCGCAGATATGTTGCTCGTGTTTTCACGAGCTAACACCCCTCTAGCAATATAGTACGCAAAATACCTGAGGTGTGGGAACAAGATGCTGTAGATCTTTGACCGATGAATATCCCTTGTATCCATGCTACAGAGAGAGTTGAAGACGGTTCTTAGCTCGGAGGGCTGAGAGCTCATCTTCGCCGTCAGTCCCACGTTCGGCACACCTATTATTTCACAAAACCTTTCCAAAGGTATGGTCAAAAGATCATTGTAAATTTTAAACTCAACAGAACCAACATCAAGGTTATATCTAAAACTGTTAATAAAACAGGAGGTGAGTTTTTGATACTAGACAACACGGCACGTTGCGAGCCGCGTCAGACCTGCATTAGCACAAAGATTATAGAACTCCTCCTTAATTCCTGCAGCTTCAAGGAATTCATCGCACGGGAAAGTCATTGAGCGTGCTTGATTTGTGTCCTCCAACAACTCTAAGGGCACATGATCTTCTTTGTAGCTCACCCTAGCAGTCGAGGGTGAAGCTGAAGCTCTCGTAACTCGATCGGAGCGCTCGGGCCTTTTCTTCCCAAGCCACCCCTTTGCTCTTCCTAGCAAACTCATTTTGAAATTTTTGAAAAATTGCAAAAACAAGGATTTAAACAAAGTGAGTTAAGGTAAACTACTCAACTCACTTACCTAAGGCATAAACTTGCATCAAAACTTGGAAAATAAAATTCTACACATGCATGCAAGCTCACATAAACAGCACCAAGAGCTACTAAATACTCACAAATGAAGCCACCAATCAAAAATCTAATTGGAGGGGTGAAGGAGTTACATACCAGGGAGTGTTTGCTCAAGATTTCGGCTTGAATGGTGGGCTGTAGAGAGAGATCGAAAATCGCCTCCAAGAACAGCAAGAACGCAAGAACCAAATGCAGAACTCGTGTTTTTGGAGAGAGAAGAAGGAGGAGGAAGAAGACATACCTGGAAGTGGGGCCTGTGGGCCCCAGGCGCCCTGTGGGCGCGGCCAGGGGGCAGACCGCGCCAGCTGGCCGCCTGGGCCACTGGTGGCCCCCCCTGGTCAGCCCCAGGTGCCTCTGGGTCACTCCCGGCATGGAAATTTTTATTTTTATTTTTCTAGATTTTTTCTGAAAACTTCACTGTTGAAAATTTCTCGGAGTTCAAAAAGCTAAAAAACTTTCTGAAAACTTAAAGCGGTGATTAGTATTGTGAAGCTTCAAAAACACAAAAACTTGGTACAACAAAGAGAATGAAAGCCAAAGCAAATGAAAACATAACAAGCTTAACTTTTTACCTATATAAAACAAGCTTACTAGTAAGGTTGATCAAGTCTTACCAACAAACCGGCGATATACAGAACAAGAAGTCTCACCCCTTATGAAGTGATCATTGCACCTTTACTTTGATGGACATTGTCCCCACCATAATGGTTTTGTATTTGTGGTGCACATGTAGTGGACAGTCCCATTCTGCAATCTTCACGGTCTCGATATTCTCTATAGAGTTAAGGCCATGCCTCTTGTCGATCTTCTTTGGAAAATACACCGTGTGTTCTTTATCATCAACGTTGAAAGTGACCTTTCCTTTATTGCAATCAATGATAGCACCTGCGGTGTTAAGAAAAGGTCTACCAAGAATAATGGGCATGCTCCCATCCTCGGGCATGTCAAGCACAACAAAATCTGTAAGGATCAAACAGTTAGCAACTTCAACGGGAACATCCTCACAAATACCTATTGGGACAGCTGTTGATTTGTCAGCCATCTGAAGGGAGATATCTGTAGGGATTAGTTTCTATAAACAAAGCCTTTTGTAAAGAGAGAAAGGCATAACACTCACTCCTGCACCAAGATCACATAAAGCAGTTCTGACGTAATTATTCTTTATGGAGCAAGGAATGGTGGGTATATCTGGGTCACCGAGCTTCTTAGGAATCTTTCCACTAAAAGAGTAGTTAGCAAGCATAGTATATATTGCCTCATTAGGAACTTTTCTTTTATTAGTAACAATATCTTTCATATATTTCGAATAGGGAGGTAACTTAATAGCATCAGTCAAAGGAATTTGAAGAAAAAGAGGCTTCATCCATTCACAAAATTTATTATAATGCTCTTCTTCTTTGGATTTGAGGGACTTACCTTTCTCCTTTATAGACTTCTTTGCTTCTTGCATATCTTAGGGTTTCAGAACAAGCATGCCCCTCTTTTTTGGTGGTATAAGTGGCTCAGGAACGGACCAATCTTCATGGTTCTTGGAGATTTTGCACATTAGTTCTTCTGCATCGTCCAACGTTCTTTCCCTGAAAACACAACTAGCACAACTATCCAGATAGGATCTGGATTCATCGGTTAAACCAGCGTAAAATATATCAAGCAGTTCATTCTTGGGGACTCCATGTCCCGGCATAACCTTAAGTAAATCACAAAACCTCCCCCAAGCTTTAGGGAGGTGCTCATCCTGCAATTGTTTAAAGTTATAGATTCTTTGCAAAGCAGCATGTTGCAGATGAGCTGGGAAATACTTATCAACAAATTTTTTGACTAAGTTTTGAGGACTTTTAATGGAACCATAGGGTAGTGCATCGTACCATGATTTAGCGTCTTCCTTCAAAGAAAAAGGGAAAAGCTTGGCCACATAGAAGTTTCGTATCTTCTCATCAGTAGTGAATAGGTTGCTTAACTCAGCGAGTTTGGTCAAGTGTGCTATAGCATCATCATTTTCTCTGCCATAAAAGGGGTCAGCCTCGACTGTAGATACAAGTGAAAGATCAACAGAGAAATCATAACCAGGATCAGTGATTCACATAGGAGATGTGGCAAATTGAGGATCAGGAATAACTTTGTTCTTCATGGAGTGCTTTTTGAGCAACTCCTTAATAGCACCAGGGTCAGAGTCGACACTCTCTGAGTTCCCTGCAAAAATCATCATCAAGAGTAACATAATCATCATCAAGGATTCTCTCCTTGAGTTCATCTAAGCTCGGGTAAGCAAAGGTTTTGCAGGTAGGAATATAGGTAGCAGGGGTCTCGGTCTTGGATTTTGCTGCAGCCTTAGCAGTCTGAGTTTCAATATAGTGACCAAGAAAAGTAGCATCATAAAGAGTAGTGGAAGCATCATCAAAAGTATCGGATATAGTGGCAGACTCAATAGAAGCATCATGTAGTGGTGGTGAAGTAAACTTACTCATAACAGAAGGTGAATCAAGTGTAGCACTAGTGTTCAGAACAGTACCTTTTCTTGTACGGGATGGTAAGATCGGAACCTTGGGGTCTCCTTTCTTATCCATAGAGGATGATGTGCAGCAGGCAGGATACTTCAAGTAGACTTGTAAATATTGCTATGCTCCCCGGCAACGGCGCCAGAGAACGCTGCTTGATGCCCCACAGGCGTAAGGGATCGAGATAGTCTTCGCGGGTAAGTTAACCCAATTTATTGATTCGACACACGGGGAGCCAAAGAGTATTTATAAGACTTGACAGTTGAGTTGTCAATTCAACCGCACCTGAAATATACTTGCTTGCAACGATAGATAAGTGCTAACGATAATATGATAGTGATAGTGGCAACATCAAAAGTAGCAACTAATGACCAGCAGGATTGAAAACACTGTAGGCTAGGGAGATGGATGGTTGGGCGCTGTATGGATGAGAGTGAACATATAATAGATTCCAACACGGGGCAAGGCACACAGAAAAGCAATGATCATCTAGGCAAATATCAAACATTAGGCATGTATCCCGTAGGTAGTTGTGCGTGCTTGCAATAAGAACTTGCACAACATCTTTTGTCCTACCATCCCGCTACGAACGGGGCCAAAAGGAACTTATGGAAATTAAGGTGCTCCTGTCAAAGAGCACCGGAACAAAGCAATAAACTCAATGGATACAAGGAATCCTCAAATCATGGACCATCCCCTTTGGTGTCCCAAGCTGTCACCTTTGGGATCGCCGGTTCCGGACCATAATAGGTGCATACAACTCATAGATAGGATCTAGAACACAAATATATTCATGAAAACACATAGGGTTCAGATATGAAAACATGGCACTCGGGCCCAAAGTGACAAGCATTAAGAGCAAAAAGTTGAAGCAAAGAAGATAAACACCAATCTAGATGATAGGCAACATGCCCCCAACAATCTGACGAACTATTACATGATTAAACTCATCCAATCCCTACCATCCCCTTTGCCTACAGCAGGGAATTACTCACACATATGAAGAGAAGTCATGGAGGATGGATGGAGTGGTGATGGCGATGACGATGGCGACGATCTCCCCTCTCCGGAGGCCAAATCAGCCTCCAGATTAGCCCTCCCGAAGAAGAACAGAGGGTGGCGGCGGCTCCGCGACGGAAACTGGGAAAACGACTTTTGTTCTGGGGTTTTCTCGTCACGGGGATAAATAAGAGTCTCGGTAGGGCACGAGAGGAGGGGGAGCTGCCCAGGCGGCCAGAGGGCGCGGCCCCACCCCTGGCCGCGCCAGGGGGGCGCCTGGGGCCCCCAGAGCTCCCCTCTGGTCCCACTTCTGGCTCCTGGATCCTTCGGGTGCGTGGATTTTCTGGGAATTTTCTGGGACGTCTAAAAATCCATTTTCCTGCGCACAAATAAACCATACAGGCAGCTTTGCTGAAAACAACGTTAGTCCGGGTTAGTTTCGTCCAAATCATGCAAGAATGAGGGCAAAACAATAGCAAAAGTGTTTGGAAAAGTAGATACGTTTGAGACGTATCAGCAATGTCACATCAAAGTGCATGGAACAAGCATAAATTATAGATACGTTTGGGACGTATCAGCAGTAACTTGTGGTTTGTTGCAGGCTTGGACTTTTTTTCCTTTGCACGACCTTATTCCTGTTTTCATGTTGCTATAGCCGCTGTTTCGAATGTGCGAGCGCTTGCTAACTGATGTTGACCGGTGGCGGTCTGCCCATGGTACTGTCCAGGGGAAACTCACCCTCATGATGCGTAAGATGTTTTGTTGCTTTTCGTGCGCTATTGTTCTTCTGCATTATTATGATGTCCTTGCTGTAGGTCACAAGAAGGGGGCTGAGAAATGGGTTGCTTCTGCGGAAAACGAGCTCACCTTGCTCTGAGAAACTTTGGAAAGGACAAATATCTTCAGGTGCAAATTGGCGAAGTTGATCGGCTGCGGCAGGCGGAGGAGGAGTTTCGGCGGGCGCAGATGGTTGAGGGTGATCGCATGTGCGCCCTGGCGAGTGGCTTGACAGGTGAAAGATTGTTCCTGTACTTCTTTTTTGGTGGTCACTTTTGACCTGTATTGCTTATTGTTGTTTTTCTGGTGATGCATCCTCCGTGGGTGTTGAGATTGGGATGGTTGCCTCTGCGGACACGGGCACTCTTCGAGGTGCTGTGGACGCCGTATCGAGTGATTCGAGTGCCGTCAAGGCTGTTGGTGATCGAGCTTCAACCCTCCTCAAGCTTTGGCATGAGCACATGTATCCGAAGAAAGAGGATCGGCCCAAGGGTCTTGATCTGCAGGTTGCTACTTTTGGTCCGGACGGCGAGCGCTTGGAAGGCTTGGTCCGCGAAACCGTGATGGGTGGGCTTGCGACATCCTTTTTTGTTCTCTTGGGCGGTGTGTTCCTATTAAGGATGCCATGGTGGACATTGTGCCTGATTATATGGAGGAACAGAGCATGCGGGCCACAGAGCGTGCCCATCGGCTGCAGTTGGTTGTAGAGGCCGATATCCACAAGTCCCAGGGTGCGGAGTAGATGAGGGAAAACTTTGTTTGTCCTTATGCTTGAATGACTCCTTTATTTTTGTAATAAGTCTTCCTTGGAGTGAGAGATGTTGAAACTTTATTGGTGCTACCGCTTTATCCTTGTTGTTGTGCTTTCCTTTTGTGTTTGACTCCTTTTTCTTTTCCTTTTGCGGTAGGCCGTCCCGGGCGTCTCTCGGGCTTGGAATTTGTTGAAGGAGGACGCTCGCGAGGGTGCTTATGAATCCCTCTATTTGAGACTTAGAGATGCAGAGCGTGAGAATAGTCGGCTCAAAGGTGATGTCGCGATCCATCGCTCGAAGCGCGAACGTGCTGAAGATGCATTGGATAACCTGGTTGCTTGGATCCCCAAGTTGTCTGATCTGCTGAAGCGTGAGTCTTCCTGTTCCAATTTGTTCGGGTGCTTCTTCTTGTGCTTTGCTGATCCTTGTTGTTTCCTTGCTTTGCTACAAAGTGCTATCTGGTTGATCTCGCGAGGAAGAGGAGGCTGTGTAGTCAAAGTTGTCGCGCCTTGATGAACCGGCCGTGCAAGATGACAATCCACTTTGGATGGACAGGGCGCGTGCACGGTCGTTTGTTGTTCTTCGGCTGCGAGTTCATAGGGTTCCCAAGGCCCTTGAGTACTGCTGCAGGGTGCTTGGCAGTATTTTTTCCGAATTTTATCCTTTGGATCCTGTTCCGACGACTCTTGAGAGGCTTTGTCAGGTGTTCTGTCAGCTCGCGGAGCTTCGCCTTGTTGTGAATCATCAAATTCATGAGGGGGCCCGCTGTGCTTTTGATTTTGTGCATAGTCATTGCCCTGGGGTAGATCTTATGTTGGCGGCTCATGGTCCTCCTGGTGGTCGGGATGAGCCAATGGGGGAGCATTATGCGGCGGCAGATGCTCCCTCACACTTGGTTGTGAAGAAAGTTTGCGAGGAGAACGACCATGTATTCGGTGCACTTTGTAAAGTGAAGGCGGAGCCTGGAGTATAGTGCTGCTTACACCTTGTAAATTCTTTCTTTCTTGTTGGAGTCTTTGTAATATTTTTTCTTGTGTGGTGCGCGTGAGTCGGTGACGCCCTTGGGGTGGATATTGAGTGCGAGTCCCTGAGTGCTTGAGTTGTTGACTTGCTTTGGAGGGTGGCTGCTGCGAGCAAGCCCTCGAGTGCCGGGTTTCGGTCGCGTAAGAGAATAACGCCTCGGAGGGTGGCTCTTGCGAGTGAGCCCCCGAGTGCAAAGTTTAGGTCGCGTAAGCGAATAACGCCTCAGAGAGTGGCTGCTGCGAGAGAGCCCTAGAGTGCCAAGTTTAGGTTGCGTAAGCGAATAACGCCTTGGATGGTGGCTGCTGCGAGCGAGCCCCCGAGTGCCAAGTTTAGGTCGCATAAGCGAATAATGCCTCGGAGGGTGGCTGCTGTGAGCGAGCCCCCGAGTGCCAAGTTTAGGTCGCATAAGCGAATAACGCCTTGGAGGGTGGCTGCTGCGAGCGAGCCCCCGAGTGCCAAGTTCTGGTCGCGTATGCGAACAACGCCTCGAGGGTGGTTTCTGCGAGCGAGCCCTCGAGTGCCAGGTTTAGGTCGCGTAAGCGAATAACGCTTCGGAGGGTGGCTGCTGCGAGCGAGCCCCCGAGTGCCAAGTTTAGGTCACGTAAGCGAATAACACCTCGGTGGGTTG
This sequence comes from Bromus sterilis, assembly GCA_950022295.1. Lineage (NCBI taxonomy): Eukaryota > Viridiplantae > Streptophyta > Magnoliopsida > Poales > Poaceae > Bromus > Bromus sterilis. The sequence continues at coordinate 286,175,041 of OX465597.1, forward strand.
CTGCTACGAGCGATACCCCGAGTGCCAAGTTTAGGTTGCGTAAGCGAATAATTCCTCGGAGGGTGGCTGCTGCGAGCGAGCCCCCGAGTGCCAAGTTTAGGTCATGCAAGAGAATAACGCCTCAGAGGGTGGCTGCTGTGAGCGAGCCCCTGAGTGCCAAGTTTAGGTCGTGCATGATACTTGGGAAAACATTTTCTTGTGGATGCTTCCCTGATGTTCTTACACGAAGGGGCTGATAAAAACAACCCTTTATTTGAATCTATGGCTTGATAATCCTAGGAATACAAAATTGATGCTAAGGTAATTTTGGGGGTCGGCGTGAAGCGTCGATTCTTCCTAATCTCCTAGTTTAAATATTCTTGTTGTGCTTTCCTTGGCGTCAGTTGAGTGCTTCTGCTTGTTCGACGGTTCTGTCGTGGGAAAGTCACGGCAGATGTCCGAAGTGTCGGACTTGACATGGGACCTTTGCTGCGAGATGGATATGAGGAGAGAGTCGATATTGACAAGGGACTCAGCAATTTACCCAGGATTCAACCCCTCTTTGTCTCAAGGTAAAAGCCTACTCCTGCTTCTTGTTATTATGGGTTCTGACTCTCTGAATAGAAGAGTTGGTGGATCGATTACAGGTGAGCCGGACCGTAACCTTAGTCTCGAGGAGATCTAGGTCACGCCGAAAAGTGTCTAGTCCTATCGTGGATTAAGATTGTTCTGACTCTGGATCCCGTGGACCTCAGCTTATAAAGGCGTCGGATCCCGGGGTTTCGCGAGTCAGACTCCGACACGAGGTGGAGTCCTATTCTACTTTACAATTATGCTACGTGCTATACAAGGTAAGTCAAATTCCTTCTAAGGCTTCGATCTTCATGCTTGCCACGACCGGCTCGTGGTCGGGTCTTCTTTCGTGGGCCTTCCTTAGGTGAGTCGGACCATAGGTCCTAATTCCGGGTTATGGGATTGGTCCATCCCCTCGACATTAGCCCCCAGGATTGGTGTGGCGCTTCAGTCTTCGCATCAATCTTCTTGATTCCATCGTGGTTGCCGACTCAATGATTGATCAGACCGACTTTCATACTTTTTTGAGGTTTATAAAGAGTCGGTGTCAATCCCTTTGGTCTTCCTAGCAATCTGTTTTTATTTCGTCAGTCCTTGTAGGTACGACTTTTATAACTGAGCTGACTCATGTTTCTTGATAGCTAATGCCGACTCCATTTTGTTTGTCCTAACAAATGGACCCGTCTTTTCAATGTTTCATGGAATCTACAAACGGTCTATCCCAATTTTGGCGGCGCAGTTAATGCCCACTAGATTCATTCTGCGATAATCAAGGGATTTCCTGCCGTTTAGCCATCATCATGCGACGCCTCGGGTTCTGGGTTGAGGTCCCTTATAAATAGGCTCCCCATACCCGTCTATTTATTCTTGTCCGTCCGCATCTCTTCTTCGTCTTATTCCTAGCGCACTGAAGGGCACGAGTCTTCATCCTCATTACTGCTTCGAGCTCCTTCTCTCCCAGCGCTCTCGAGAGACGTACTGGGGCCGTGGCACTCCCACGCATCGTTCGAGTAAGTCCTCGTCTTCTACCTTATGTTGTGATTTCTCTGTTCATCGCCATGACTGCAGAGCTTCAAGTTTCAACGTTTCGATAGATAGATTGAAGTAGCTTTAGTAGAAGATCTCTCCATCCATGTTGGTAGATAGGTTGAGATTTCCCATAGACTGCACCGCGTCCATTGCTTGTTTCGAAAAATATTGCAGATCTATAGTTCCCAACCGCTTCGAGTTTCTTCAAAGGTTACAGATCCGTACGTTTTTTTTAGCTTATTTTCCTTGGCTCGGTAGATCCGTTCGTTTCATCATGATCTGTGAAATATGTTTGTGTAGCTGTCGTAGAGTCGGCTTTGGTCCGACTCCATAGATTTTAGCTATGACTTATCCTTTATTTGTATTTAGCCAGTTTCTTAGTCGGCTCAGCACATATTATCTCCTACCCACTATGTCCGACTCATGTATCATGGGTAAGAAAGTCAGTGCCACCAAGAAGCCAGCAGGCAAGAAACTGCGAGTCCCAAAGCCACCAGTCCACAAATCGACTCTAGAGGCCAACTGGGCAAAAATCCAAGTCACTTTGGAGCAGTTAAACAAGATGGTGGCAGACGGAATCCTTCCTCCTCAAACTGAGATCAAGTGGCAAGTCCCTGGAGAAGAGACCCGGCCGACGCCCAAAGAAGGCGAGGTCATTATTTTTGCTGACCATGTGACCCGGGGGTTTTGTCCTCCTGGGTCCAAATTCTTTAGGAGCGTGGTACACTGTTATAAGTTGCACCCCCAGGACTTGAGTGCTAACTTAGTGCTCAACATATGCCACTTCCAAGTGTTCTGCGAGGCTTATCTGCAGATCAAGTCGACGCTAGGCTTGTTTGCCGAGTCCTATTACTGTAACAAGAAAACTGAGTATAGTGGTGGTCCGGCTTTGGAGTGCGGTGGAGTCACTGTCCAGAAGCGGGCAAAATCAATCTTTCTTGCGCCCAAACTGTCGAGCAAAGTGAAGGATTGGCGGAAATCCTACTTCTACTATACTTTGGAGGACATCAAAGGTGAGCATCCTCTTCCTGGCTTTCGTGAAAGCCGGCTTGAGTTCCATGATAGCCTGAACCTCTTCCGTAAGGAGACTCATCAAAAAAAAAGAACGAGCCAATTCTTGATCGGATGAAGGCTCTGCTGGCTCATGGGATTACTGGAAGAGATTTAACCAGGTGATGGGTGGGTTGGCAAATCCAACCCCTCAGTGTAAGGGATCGGCTCATGTGCGAGTATACTAGAAAATGTGACTCGATGTGCTTTGACCAGAACGAGTTTAATCTCAATGAGTTGGTGAGGGCTTGCAAGAAATTTATTGCAGAACGCATTGATGATCTCAAGAAAGTCGGCCTTGCTCCATTCCGTAAAGATAATCCGGCTCCACTGGTATGTCTGTCGTCACATATTACTTTAACATGATATTTGTTCAAGTGTTTTGATTTCCAACTTCTTTATTTCCAGGAGGACAACCCATGGTGGAATGCGGGTCAGGATGAAGCTGGTGCTAAGAGCCCGAGTCACACGGTATGAGTCGGTTGATCTTCCTTTTCGCGATGTACTTTTTTATTCTTACCTCTTTCTATCCTTTGTAGGATGACTTAGATGGTCATGAGGATGAAGATGAAGATGAAGAGGAGGAGGAAGATAAGGCTCCTCCTGTTGAAGTTGACTCTCAAAAAGAGAGTCAGAATGTGGATCCGCCGGTATATGTCTTGCCAACTTTTCTATGATGTTGTTGGCAGGATTTTTGTATCCTCATGTCGTACTTTTTCTCATAGGCACAAGGTCAAAAGAGGCGCACCCGTATCACCGACTCGGGGGATCCTCTTATGATTATGAAAAATGAACCTTGGCGTGTCTGAGGCAAGACTGCTGGTATCTCGACTCCTTCCCGTAAGTCGGGAGGTTTGGTGGATGAACAACCTCAAGCCGGAAACTCTTCTTCTGAAGGGTCTTCTGTTCAAGCGTCTTTTCCTATCAACCGTGGGTAAATTCCTTTACCGCAATGCTGACTTGTATGTATATGTATGTTTTTCTGACAAGTTATGTATTTTCTTTGAGCAGCGCCCGAATTGATCCCAAGGACTTGTCCGACTCTAAAATTGTGAAGGAGTCGGCAGGTCTATCTGGAAATTTTCCAGAAGCTCCAATTTATGAGGTTTTGAAGAAAGCCGGTTTGGACGAGTCGAGCCCTTCAGATCTTTACAAGGATACTTCTCCTGTTGCTGGTGCCAAGGAGTTGGGGGCTGAAACTGAGGAGGTTAAGGTTGCCCCAAGTTCTGTGCCAAATCCTTCTACGGAGATGATGATTATTGATGAAGATGTGGTGATCACTGGGTCTCATTAGGGTGTCCCACCTGCTCGCACAGTTTTGGAAAAAGTTTTGGATGGTAAGGAGCAGGTGGTGAGTCGGCCTTATGAGTCGATATCTGAAAAAACTTCTCTTGAGGATTTGTACAAGCGATCACTGGCTTTCTCTACTGAACAACATAGCATAGTCCTCCAGCTCCGACAACGTTATGAGATATTCTTTTTGATCTCATATTGTCCTTCATCTTATGCATCTGTAGCCCCCATAAGCCGGCATGGCTGTTAAAGGCCATGCTGGGTTATGTAAGAGAATTTTGTATTATTCCCATCATAAGTCGGCATGTCACTTCTTGTAGTATTCTGAGTCGAAAAACTTTTTTGAGTTGTAGCCCCCATGAGTCGGTGAGATATGATTGTATCTTACCGAGTTATTAAATTTTTTGAAGGTTTGGAGACATTCGAGTCACGGACAACGAGAGCTCTTGCACCTAATGTTCTTTCGTTGCTTGTTTCAATGCTAATATAGACTCTTGCATGTCATGACTTGAATTGAATCACATACCTTGATTGCTTTACTTTTCAAAGTTCTTATATGCTTGCTAGCATGTCACCACAGAAATTATGCTTGTTATCATTTACCTACTCGAGGGTGAGCAGAAATTAAGCTTGGGGATGTTGTGACGTCCCAAACGTATCTATAATTTCTTCTTGCTCCATGCATGTTTTGTGTGATATTGCTATGATCTAGATACACTTTCATACACTTTTGATCATATTTGGACTAACTTATTAATTCAGTGCACCACAGTGCCAGTTCCTGTTTTCTGCTGTTTTTATATTTTAGGTTTCCCCCATATTAAAAGTGCTCCAAAAATTCGGGAAAAATCAGATAAAAAATCAGCATGCGGGAACCTTCCGGAATCACCTAGTGGGGCCAGAGGGCCACCAACAGGGACCCAGGCAGACACCTGGCGCGGTCTAGGGTCTGGCCGCGTCGGGGGGCACTTGGACCCCTGGTGGCCCCCCTGGCTGCCCCCCTTAGCCTATTTAATCTCCGTGACGTGAAACCCCTGAAGACAGAACCCTTTTTCGTGATCTCACCTCTGTTCCGCCACCGCGCTTCCAAGATCGGGAGCGCCAGCAGACTTCTTCCCGGCACCCTGTCGGAGGGAGGATTGACCTCCGGGAGCTTCCCCTCCACCATGGACGCTTCCCGGATGGGCTGTGAGTAGTTTCCCTTGGACCATGGGTCCGTGATCAATAGCTATGTGATGTTCTCCTCCCCTCTTTGTTCTTCATGGTTTAGTCCTCGTGAGCTGTCCTACATGATCGAGGCACATATGTAATTTTCTACTGTTGCTATGCTGAGTTTGCTGGGATCTGATGGATTATGAGATTATGTTCAGATTGTGATTCAGTAATATATTTGGTTCTTATCTTTTATATTTTTGTTCCTAAGTAATTCTTGCATGTTCTCCGTTGCTGTTTATTGCTTTGGCCAAGTAGTAGGTAGTGACCCCAAGAGGGAACGTTATGCTCGATTGTGGGTTCATGCCCCCCCCCCCGCGATGACACGCTTGAGTGACAGAAACATGAAGTCTAGGGGATGTGATGTTGCCACAAGGGGGGAAAACAACAGTGCTTGTAACCGCGGTTGCAAGGATTGTTTACTTTACACAAAGTGCTTTTTAACGCAATTGTCTGTTGCTTTGGGTTTACACTTTGGGTGGGACTCGCAACTTAATACCAGCGAGATGTTTTGGATAGATATCTCAAGGTGGATAATTAGTAGAGATGCAGTTGGATTTCGGTCTACCTATTTTGGCATACCGCCCATCCTTTTGAGCCTCGTCCTTTCTTTGTAGCATAGTTAGCATTGCAGTGCATTTTTAATACTATCAATTGCCCAGCTGTAATTTGTTTACCTCGCATATCCATTTTATCGTCTTTTGGGAGAGAGACATCACTAGTGAACATCATGGGACCCCGGTCCAAATTCTCAATATTGTTTACACGTTCATTTATTTTTATGCTTTTACTTTCCAGTTGCTATCACCATTATCATTATCCCTTGCGTTTGATCCTTTGTGAACAACAAGGCCGGAGAGATTGACGACCTCTCTGTACTCGTTGGAAAGCAAAGTTACTTGTGTTGTGTGCAGGTCCACGTCCGTTGCGCCGCTGACACCTACTTATCATCTCTGGAGTCCTACTGGAGACAAACCTTGGTATCTTCACCGAGGGAAATTTGCCGCTAAACTACATCTCACCTTCCACTTGGGTTAACCAACGAGGAGAGATATCACGCTCCCTCTTGGAGTTACTATCTACTACTTGGCGAAAGCAATAAAAATCAACGGAGAACATGCAAGAATTACTCAAGAACAAAATATAAAAGGTAAACCAACTACATAACTCATCACGATCTAAACATAATATCATAATCCATCGGATCCCAGCAAACACAACATAACAACAGCAGGAAAATTACATAGGTGCCTTGATCATGTAGGGAAGCTCACAAGGTCTAAAAATTGAAGAACAAGATTGGAGAGAAGACATCACTTAGCTACTGGTCATGGACCCATGGTCCAAGGGGGACTACTCACGGCACATACGGGAAGCGTCCATGGTGGTGGAGAAACTCCCGGAGGTCAATCCTCCCTCCAGCAGGGTGCGGGGAAGAGGTCTTCTGGTGCTCCCAATCTTGGAAGTGCGGCGGCGGCGGAAACAAAGAGGTATTTCACGATGTGGGGTTCTCCTCAAGGGTTTCCTGGACGAAGAGGTAATATAGGCCGAAGGGGGGAGCCAGGGGCCACCTTGGGCTCCCAGGCGCCCTGGTGGCGCGGCCAGGGGTGGGGCCCCCTGGACCTCCTTCGGGGTCTCGCTGATTTTTATTCTGTTTTTTTCTGGAATTTTTGGATCATTTTAAATTGGGGAAAATCACTACAACTAAAGACGTCAAATGAAAGAACTGGCACTGGGTGCACTGAGTTAGTAGGTTAGTCCAAATATGTGTAAAATGATATGAAAGTGTAGCAAAACATGTAGCAATGTCACATAAAAGTGCATGGAACAAGCATAAATTATAGATACGTTCAGGACGTATCAACATCCCAAGCTTAATTCCTGCTTGTCCTAGGTAAATGATAACACAGATAATTTCTGTCGTGACATGCTAACACACATGTAAGAACTTCAAAGTAAAGCAAGTAAGGTGTGCAATTCAAGTCAAGATAATAACAAACAAGAGTCTTAGTATTGATTCTGGCAAAGCATAAACATAAAGGTGCAAGAGCTCTCTTTGTCCATGACTTGAATGTTTGCGTGCAAGCAATGGGAGATGGGATTAGAGAATAAAAATATTTTTTTCAATTGAGAACTCAATCTACTAAAGTTTCACACTTGGTCTCCTTCGGGATCTTATTTTGACTCATCCCCAGACCACTAGTCATGTACAAGTCAAACTGATCCTCTCCCTTTCGACTTTGAGCACTCATGCAATGGATGAGCGCGAGCAAGATACATTGGCACTTAGGATGTCAGAGAGAGAAATGACGGGGAAGGAAGACAAAAAGGGTGTGAAAGGCTCACATCAATGAGGACAATCATAGGCTAGAGAAAGACAAATGATAGATATGATGTGAGGAGTAGGGATTGCCATGCAACGGATGCACATATGAGCTAAGGTAAGCTCTCCAATGGAACTAGTGGGGGTGCGTCCAACTTGATTTCTCATGAAGACCTAGAGCTCATTTGAGGAGGCTCATCCTTTCAATATGCAAGCCAAGTTCTATAGTGAAAGGGTCCCCACATAGTTACGCATGAATGATAATATCTATGGAGTACAAATATAACAATGGAGTAGGAGTTTAGATCTTTCAAAAGGAATAGTAGTGTTTCCCCTTCTCTCATTTTATTTTCATTTTTCTCTCTTTTTTCGATTTTTTTTGTATTTTTGTGGCCTCTTTGGCTCTTTCTATTTATCTCTATTTTTTCCTCTTTGGGATCTTTTAATTTGTCCTCTTTGGATATTTTCCTCACTTCAGGGCAACAATCTATATTTTACAAGAATATTGAATATCTTCAAACTTTATACGAAGTACTCAACATAAAGAAAAAATGAAAACTATCATGATGTATGCAAATGTATGCCTCTGCCAGTGTAGCAGGATATGCAATGATACTAGCGCGTCATGTAGCAATAATAAGGGAAACACCCAACTATCACGCGACTCCTCGATCAAGCAAAATAATGTATGGCATGAAGATCAAGTCATGAGATGGTGGATGTTGCATGGCAATGTATCTCGGAAAGGCTATGGAAATGCCTTGATAGGTAGGTATGGTGGCTGTTTTGAGCAAGATATAGGGAGGTTTATGATGACAGAGCATATCATGCCAAGGGTTTGGATGCACCAGCGAAGTATGCGCCAACTCTCAAAGTGAGAAAGAGAAATGCACGGTACCGAAGAGGCTAGAAAAATACGGGAAGGTGGAAGTGCCAACAATCGAATACTCACATTAGTCCGAAGAACTTATGCACTTATTATCGGTAACTACCTATCTAATCGGGAGGTTCACAAAGAGACGAGTACCCCGAGGAGGAGTGTATGGGGGTTTGGTTATCCTTTCGCATCCTCGACCCATGGTACGTGAGGGTAATCTATATATTCCAACCCTTCCGGAGGTTAGCGACCCATCTAGTTGCTAGAGTTCTCAACTAATTTTTGTAGTTTTCAAAAATAAGCACATATTTCCCAAAATACGACACCTATCACTAATAGGCTCAAGATCTTGGCACCTTGATGTCCAAACATTACTCTAATCCATACCTCACAACTATTGCATGTTACTACTACACTTGTAATAGCAACCTTAATTACCTACTCATGCAAGACACACAACTCAGTGCAACATGCCCACTGTCTAAAAAAAGATAAGCATGAAAACTCAAGATAGTTCCTAGAACAACCTAAACAAAATCTCTTAAAAAGATAAGCATGAAAACTAAGAGCTAATCATGACAGCAGCTATGAAGCAGATAAGAACACACACAAAAAGAAAGATAATCATGCAAGCCTATGTTGTGTTCTACGTTGGAGTGGAGTGTGTTTCTCTCCCAAACAATGAAGGATAGAATCCAACTTGTTATGAACAACAAGAAAAACTAAAATAAACTAAAAACTAAAGAGCGAGATGCTCCAAGTTTAGCACATAACATATGAAGCGATAAAAATATAGCATGGAGAAGGACAAACTGATGACTGTTGATGGAGAAGGGGATGCATGGGGGCATCCCCAAGCTTATACGCTTGAGTCTCCTTGGATATTTTGTGGGGGTACATGGGGGCATCCCCAAGCTTGAGCTCTTGACACTCCCGAATCTTCTTTCAACATCTTCCTTCGCATACTTGAAAACTCCCTTCATATGAAACTCATCATAAGCTGATTAGAGTGGTTAGTACCCGTGATAAAATATTTTTCTCTACTAGAAATAAAGATTTTCATGAAGATCTACTGTTTCTCAAGATTTTCAAAAAGTTTTTGCAAATAAAAAACAAGCTTAAGGTTTGCAAAACGGAGAAAACATAAAACGTGGTAGAATATGTGAAAAACAGACCAACAGGTAGTAAATATTTTATTGGGGGGTACTTACGCAACTCAAATCAAAAAACTCAGAACATATGCATGAAAGCCAATTGTATGAATCATGCTGTCTATAAAATTCAGATAAAAAAGATGATCTGGTGATTTATGGCCAATTTTTTCGTCAAGGGGACAGAATCTGTTTCTTGACAGCATGTCACAACTTTTGAACTTTCTTGCAATCGGAGGCTAAAACTTGGCACAAATCTTGAAAATAAAGATACAATGATGTTGCTACAGTAGTAAAAAGCATCAAGACAACTAAAACTGGAAGTAAAAAACATCTTGGGTTGCTCCCAACAAGCGCTTTCTTTTATGCCTTTTAGCTAGGCAAGATACAAGAAAATCAAGTTTTATCAATATCAAAAGAATAGCTTGCCCGTGTAACAGACTCATAAGGTAACCTGCTCTTCTTTCGAGGGAAGTGTTCCATTCCCTTTTTGAGGGGGAGCTGAAATCTAATGGTCCCCTCCTTCATGTCAATGATAGCACCAACGGTGCGAAGAAAAGGACGTCCCAAAATAATTGGACATGAGGGATCACACTCAATGTCCAAGACAAGAAAATCAATGGGAACATAATTATAATTGAAAATAATAAGCACATCATCAATCCTTCGTAAAGGTTTCTCTACGGAAGAATCAACAATACTAACACCAAAAGAACATGTATCAAAAGGTTTCAAATTAAGCATATCATACATTCTTTTGGGCATAACGGAGGCACTAGCTCCAACGTCACATAAAGCATAGCAAGAGAAGTTATTCAATTTAATTTTGACTATGGGATCCCAACCATCTTCTAGCTTCCTAGGGATGGAGGTCACAAGTTTGAGCTTCTTCTCCCTAGCTTTGATAAGAGCACTGGTAATATGCTCGGTAAAGGCACTGTTAAGTGTGCTAGTGTGGGGGGGTCTTTAGCCATTCTTTGCATTGGTAATGTGCAAGTGATAATTCTCTTGATGGCACTGAAGTAGTGCTCCTCGTTGGCTACCCCAAGTGGAAGGTTGAGATGTAGCGCAGCAGCAAATTTCCCTTGGCAAAGATACCAAGGTTGAGATCGACCAGTAGGACTCCAAGATCGACAAGTAGGTGGCTCGACAATTGATGCGCCAATGAAAATCACTTGCTTTACCTGGACCTGCACACACAACAAATAACTTTTCTCCCAACGAGTTCAGAGAGGTTTTCAATCTCTCCGGCCTTGTTGTTTACAAAGGATCAAACACACGGGTAGATAGTAATGATAATGATAGTGGTTATGATAGCAACCGAAAGTAAAAGCGGTAAATAAAGTGGGGGTGTAAAAAATGGTGGAAATATGGACCGGGGTCCCATGATGTTCACTAGTGATGTCTCTCTCCCAAAAGACGATAAAACAACTAAGCTGGGTGAACAAATTACAGTTGGGCAATTGAAAGAAATATAAACGCACCGCAATGCTAATTATGCTACTTGAAAGTAAGAGCTCAAAAGTATGGGCAGTACGCCAAGACAAGTAGACCGAAATCCATCTGCATCTACTCACTAATCATCCACCTTGAGATATCTATCTAGAACATCTCGCTGGTATTAAGTTGCGAGCCCCACCCAAAGTGTAAACTAAAAGCAACATACAATTGCATTAACAATCTATGTGTAAGGTAAACAATCCACGGTTACAAGCACCGTTGTTTTGTCCCTGGTGGCAACATCACATCCCTAGTCTCATGTTTCTATCACTCAAGCTAGACATCGGGGGGCATGAACCAACAATCATGCATAACGCTCCCTCTTGGAGTTACTATCTACTACTGGGCCAAAGTAATAAAAAGAAACGGAGAACATGCAAGAATTACTCAAGAACAAAATATAAAAGGTAAACCAAATATATAACTCATCACGATCTGAACATAATCTCATAATCCATCGGATCCCAGCAAACACAACATAGCAACAGCAGGAAAATTACATAGGTGCCTTGATCATGTTGGGCAGCTCACAAGGGCTAAACATTGAAGAAAAATATTGGAGAGAAGACATCACATAGATACTGTTCATGGACCCATAGTCCAAGTGGGACTACTCACGACACATACGGGAAGCGGCCATGGTGGTGGAGAAGCTCCCGAAGGTCAATCCTCCCTCCGGTAGGGTGCCGGGACGAGGTCTTCTGGTGCTCCCGATCTTCGAAGCGCGGCGGCGGCGGAACAGAGAGTATTTCGCGATGCGGGATCGCCTCAAGGGTTTCCTAGACGAAGAGGTAATATAGGCCAAAGGGGGAGCCAGGGGCCACCTGGGGCTCCCAGGCACCCTAGTGGCACGACCAGGTGTGGAGCCGCGCCACCTGGCCGCCAGGTGGGGCCCCCTGGCCCTCCTTCGGGGTTCCGGAAGCTTCCGTCTCGCTGATTTTTTTCCTGATTTTTATGGAATTTTAGGAGCATTTTAAATTGGGGAAAATCACTGCAACTAAAACATCAGCAGACAGGAACTGGCACTGGGTGCACTGAGTTAGTAGGTTAGTCCAGATATGTGTAAAATGATATAAAAGTGGAGCAAAACATGTAGCAATGTCACATAAAAGTACATGGAAAAATCAGAAATTATAGATATGTTTGGGACGTATCAACGCATAGTGTGGTACTGCCGTGAAGCGCGCGAAGGCTGGTCATCCAAGGATGGCATGGTACTGTGATTTCCAGTCGACCACTTCGAAATCTAGCGTCTTCTTTCTGAAGTTGCTTATGTTGCCAAAGACCACTTCCAGACTTATCTTGCCAAGGGGGTAGACTACTTTGCCTGGCACGATTCCGTGGAAGGTCGTACCCAAGGTTTTGAGTGCTGAAGTTTGGATGAACATCTCTTCTATAGTCTTGGTAAATATGATGTTGATGCCGCTGCCACCGTCCATGAAGACCCGCGACATGTCATAGTTTCAATTCTTGCTTCGAGCACCAGTGCTGCGTGCCCTGGTCGTGGGATGGCTAGTGGATGGTCCTCCCGGGAGAAGGTGATGTCAGTCTCGGACCCGCGAAGGTATTCTGGGATGGCCAGGTGCGAGGAGAATGCGAGGAAAACTTGTCTATAAACTTTCTTCTGCTGCCTGTTTGATGACCTTCCTTCTTGAATCATGCAGATTCGACCGTGTGCCTCTTGGTACTCTTCTTCTTCTTCGGGGTCGTGAGCCTTTGCTGTGTAGCTGCTACCTGCCTTGCTGGCATGGGAGGTTCGGGTGGTGTGTTGTGTGCAATTGGCCCGACTGCTACGCTTTCCAGCGGTTGCAAAGTTGGCGATGTGGACCGCCTTTTTTCTTCTGAGAGTTCGGTGACGCGCCTGAAATCTCTCAAGGTGTGCCCTGACCTGATTTCTCCGTACTTATTTTTTAATCCGTGGATTGTTCATGGCCCGTCCAGTTGCTTTTTGGCCGAGCGAGGTGCTTGAGTGTCATCTCGCGGCTGTCGTGGTCTCCACTCTCGTTTTTGGGTGTGCGGCGGGTCATCTGGGTTATCCCTTCATTGCGGTCTATTGTCATCACAGAGTCTGCCATCTCTGTCTCCTGGGAAACCAATCGCGACTATGCCTGGTCCTCTGTCGTCGTACAAGTTGCGCTTGGGTCGTTTTCTTCTTCGGTCAAAACTCATGTCCCTGCCGTAGTAGTCGTAGTAGCGTTCTATGCGAGCCGTCGAGGCGTCTGATTCTTTGCGTATGGAGTCCTCTCCATCGTCCCAATTGTTGGCATTTTCTAGCAGTTGCGCGAGTGTTTGGACTTTGAGTTGGCCGAGTTGTTCTTTGAAGTGTATGCGCTGGAGTCCTCGTCGGAATGCGTCGATTGCACTTTCGTCTGATATGTCATCGGCGGAGTTTTTGAGTATGGTCCATCAATGGATGTATGCCCTTAGGGACTCCCGGGTTCCTTGCCTGCAATCTCTCAGCTCTTCGAGTGATGCCGGTCGCTTGTATGTTGAATTGAAGTTCTCGATGAAAGCTCTGCGGCATTGCTTCCAAGAGCTAATGGAGCCCCGTTGGAGGTTTTTCAACAAGTGTCGTGTTGATCGCTCGAGCATGAGTTGTACGTACTACATGGATGTAGTGTTGGTGCCTTGCTGAAACTTGACGGCTATTAGATAGTAGTCGAGCCATGCTTCTGGTTCTTCCAATCCGTCGTACTTGTGCGTTGTTGAGTTCAGTTTGAAACCCTTGGGCATTTGTGTTTCGCGTATAGCCCGCGCGAAGCATATTGCTTCGCAGGGTTCAAGATCTTCGTCGGAAACTTTCTCGTCCGAGTATTCTTCGCGAGCTACACGCCTGCGTCGTCCTCAGTTGATATTGTTCTGCGTGATATCGTCCCGCGCATTGCGCCGTGGATCGTTGTTGCGTCGGTTGCCGCGGTCGCCCCTGTCGCGGTGTCTGCTTTTGTCAGGGTGCTTGCGGTGGACGTGGTTTCTGTCATTATCGTCGTCTGGTGAAATTGGGTCAATGTCCGGCGTTTGTTCGCGGGTCGCCCGTCTTGTACTTGCTTTTTTGGGTACTGATGCTGCGATAGCATCTCTCATTACTTTGAGTGCTCGAGTAGTGTTGAGATTTGCGTTGCATTTTTCGCCGTTTTGAGCGTGGTGTAGATACGCTTGGGAGGTGATGAGGGCTTCCGATGGTGTGAACTGCTTTTCTTCTTCTTCTTCGTCCTCTTTGAGTCGGAAATCGTCGTCCAATTTGCGGGCAACTTTCTTCATATCCGTGCGTCCTAAGTTGTTTAATTTGGACTTGCGCTGGGGAGGAGAGCTATGATCGGATCAATCGCTCGAGTGTTCAGGTGGCACCTTACGGTCAACCCTCGAGTCGTTCGCGTCTCTTCTTTGTTTCTCAAATTCGAGCCTCGGCCGTTTTGTTTTCTTGGTGACATCACTTGCCAGCTTATTGTATGCCCTGAGCACGTTGCGAGTTGCGTCCTCTGGGAGGAGCTTGCCATGATTTACTGCATCTTTTACTCTGGCGATCGCTTCTTTGGATAGAATGATTTTTTATGTGGGTTGGGCTTGTCTTGCGGCTTCTGAGGTGTGGCGCCTGCTGCTTTCAGGTGGATCATCTTTATTGTTGTTGTTCTCCTGCCTCCTCAACACTTTCCTTGGTATGGTTCCCGGCTCGCCAAGGGTGACTGTTAGTTGCCCGGTGTTGTTGGGTTCATTGCTCCTGCTATTTGTGCCTGCTCCCCTGTGGCTGTCGGGGTCGTCCGCTCTGCCTCTGTCATCTGAAGTTGGTGCGTGGGTGTCTACCATGAACAGTTGGGACGGCGTCCTGATTGATAGACTTGTCTCCTTTCTGGCCTGTCTTTTCCATGCGGGTGCTGCACTCGCACAGTCACGAGTAGTGCGATGGATCGGGCTAAGGTGGATTGTGTCGTGGGAAAGTCACGGCATATGTCCGTAGAGTCGGACTTATCGTGGGACCTTTGCTGCAAAGCGATTTCGAGGAGAGAGTCGACATAGGGACATGACTCGGCGAGTTACCCAGGTTCGGCCCCGACGGTGCGGTAAAGACCTACTCCTGCTTTTTGACTATAGGGGGATCGACTCTTCAATAGGAAGTCTCGTGGAGATGTTTCGTCGCCTTAGTCTCGTGGAGATCTAGGCTCTGGAGCGAGTTGTCTAAACCTGTCTTGATGTAAGTTCTGACTCTGGCTGCCGTGGTCCTCGGCTTATAAAGGTGTCGGGTCCCGGGATTCCTAAGTCCAACTCCTACACGATGTGGAGTTCTATTCTACTTTACAAGTTTTTCTACGTGCTATACAAGGTAAGTCGAATTCCTTCTAGGGATTCAATCATCATGCTTGGCACGCCATACTCCTGGTCGGGTCTTCTTTATGGGCCTTCATACATAAGTCGGCCCGGAGGTTTCTAATGCCGGGTCTATGGGCCTGATCCATCCCCCCGAAATTAGCCCCCAAGATTGTTGTGATGCTTTAGTATTCACATCAATATTCTTTATTGCCACCGGCTCTTCATGGATCAAGGACCGTTTATGCTTGACGTTGATTGGGAGTCGGGGTCGTCTCTCTTCAATCTTGCTTCAATTCCTTGATCTTCATGGAGTCGGCACTTCTGGTTGGGTCGACCAATATTTCTAGGATCGACTGTAGACAATAACGAATCTGATTCTTCAAACGTTTCCTTGAAGGGGCTTTAAACGGTCTGCCTCGATTTTGGCGGCGCAATTAATTCCGCCTAGGTTTTTCGCAAAAATCGAGGGATCTCCTGCCATTTAGCTGGCGGTTTAGCGACGCCTCGATTTTTGAGCAGAGGTCCTTTTATAAATACACCCCCGTCCACACCTATTCTCATTACCCCATTCTCATCTTCTCTTCTTCTTCCTTGCGCACCGGAGAACACGAAGCTTTTCCCTTCATCTCCGTTCCGCATCGTTCTTCCCTCATCGTTTTGCGCGAGACGGTCTGTGTCAGAACCCCAACTAGGGTAAGTGCTAGGGTTTGTTTGTGCCCTTTGCATTATGCAAAAATTCAAATGAAATTCAACAATGGGAAAGCAGAAAGCCCTGAGAAATTAATTCAAATGGCCAGATAAAAATCTTTTTCCAAAAATGATTTGAATATTTGGAAAATTCCTATAAATGATGGTGATCATTTTAAAAGTGGTTTGGGTATTTTCCCATGCCCATGGAATATTCTAAAATTCAAACAGTGCTCTGGAAATTAAAGTTTACCCCTATTTGAATTGAAATTCAAATGTTTTGAATTTCAAAAAGGCTCAAATTCTACAAGTGACTTGCTACTGGTCACCTAGGATTTATAAAAATGTTTGGGCATTTTACTAAAATTCCTAGCTATTAAATTCTAGGCACAACAGAATAACAGAAAAAGAAAAGAGCAAAGAAATAGAAAAGGGGACCCCTGGCCATCTGGCCCGACTTGCTGAACCAGCCAGCCCAGCCCACTAAGGGGGCATGGTCGTCTTCCTCCCCGTGCCAGAAGGAAGCCACCGAGGCCACCGTCGACGCCGCATGGCTGCCACCTCCTGCTTCGCGCTGGAGCCCCCTGCCCCTCTTCTTGCGCCACGGAGGCCCCCACCTCACGCCGCAGCACTTCCCTCTCTCTCTGGACGTCCTCCCCCTCTCCTCTTCACGAATCCAGCGCCGCCCCGAAGCCAGCCGGATGTAACATCCCAAAATTCTTCGAATTTTGGAATGTTAATAAAATTAAATAGATAATGATTGTTTGCCTGATGTGTTTGATTTTCTCTGGGATTTAAAAACTTTTGGTGTTGAAATGAATATTAAAGAGAGAGGGAATAAAATGACTTTCCCTAATATTCACCGTTGGTGTTTTGGATTTTTTTTATTTAAAACAAAACCAACAAAATAAAATGAGAGAAGGTAATATGACTCCTTCAACATATTAAAAATTTGGAAAAGGTTTTAAATCTTTATTGGAATTCTTTTGAATATTCAAAACATTTTTCAACACATGGCAGTTCGCTGGAGAGGATATAAAATGACTTATCCCCATTTTTAATCCGTTGAAAAATAGTTTAAAATATTTTTGGGAGACTTTTTAATTTTACTTTGGAGTTATAAATATTTTATAAAATTATTTTTGGAATTTATTTATGCTCCGGAAAAGTTTTTAAATCAATTTTCGGAGTTTTCGGTATTTTTAAAATGCCAGAAAAGTATTTAAAAGTATTTAAAAATAAGTTGTAAAGTTTTTATTTTATTTTATTATTTTGGAAAAGCCAAAAATTCAATTTTATTATTTTAAAAATATTGGCGAAGACGGAATTTTAAAATAAATTTCCGTGATTTTTCTAATATTGTTTTGGGTCTAACGGGCCTGCTCTGTTTTTTTTCCGCAGACCGATTTTGTATTTATCTTGGATTTACCCCTCAAATTTTTTTTATCTCGGATTTAAAAAAAAAGAGGATTAGGGGCTGGCTATAAATAACCCCGATTAGGGCTAAATTTATTTTTGGTTAGCGTTTTTAGGGTTAGACTAATCTAATCCGCGGGACCCGCCGCCGTCGACGTCATCGCCGGAGTTCGCCGGATCATCACCGGATTTTTCGCCGGAGCATCGCCGGAGTGCGTTTTTTTACGCTTTTTCGAGGTATTTTTCTCCGGAGCCGCGGTGTGCCGCCGTCCCACGCCTCACCGGAGCCGACCCCGCCGCCGCGCGCCCTTGCCTCGCCGCCGCGCGCCGACCCCGCCGCCGCTCGGCCGGAGTGGCCACCGGCCGGAGCTGCCAGCCGCCGCAACTCCTGGCCATGGCCGCGCCCGCGCCGCCTGCCCGCCTCGAGCGCCGCGCGCCCCGCGCCACGTTCGCCCGCCCGCCCCTTGCCGCGGCTGGCCGCCGCCTCTGCCGCGCTCGCCCGCCGGCCCTTGGCCAGAGCCGGCCTGGCCGAGCCCCGCTGCTCCATGGCCGCCCGCTGCGCTCAGGCCTCCATGGCCCTCCCCTGTGCCGGCCGCGCGAGGAAGAAGATAGGTTAGGAAAAAAAAAGTTAGAAAAACGTTTCGATTTTTTTTTTCCAGATCTGGATCCAAACTGCCCAGGGACTTGATCGCTTTTTTCAGAAATTTTTTATTTATGTACGGGTCCTTTTTACAGTAGAACCCTCCGGTACCCCCGTTTTTCACCCGAAACCGTTTTCGCGACTACTTTTTAACCGTTGCGACCGTGTATAAATTTTCTAGCCAGTAGACCTAGTGTTACAGAAGTTTGAAGTTTTTAAATTTGGATCCCAAGCTGATCCAAATTTGAACTTCCGACAGCCGTAACTTTTTACCGGTGCGCCCGTTTGCGCCGTTTCTTTTTGCGTTGGATCACTCGTTTCATGTACCTTCTGTTTATATCTTGTGTACATGAAAATTCACAAGTTTATTGATCTGTTTAAATTCAAATTCACTTCCATGTTGCAATTGCTATGACCTGCGTTGTAGTATTCCGTTTCACGTGATTCTTTTTGCATATTGGATCATATGAGACATCTTATCGGCAATATCCACACACCATTCATATTTTTCCATGATCTTTACCTTGATTTCATAATGCCTTGATCATAAATTTTTTATCGACAATTCCTTATCCGTTGACTCTCTCGAGTTCACGTTCCACCGATCACCTTCGAGCACATCCACACCTTTGCACTTCAAAACCTTTTGTTTTGTTGCTAAAACTTTAGTGATTGTTTTGTTGATCTTATGTTTTGTCCTTGTGGTGTGATTGCTTATTGAGTTCTTTCGTTGACGATAGATTGCTCGGAGTGTGACGAGTAGAGTTGACTGGAACGTGAGAGCGAAGATCTTCATCGAATGTATAAGGCAAGTGATACTTTGACCATACTCATACCTATATTTTCTGTATGCATTATGTTAAGAAATATCACCCTATTGCATGATAGGTAGTTTATTTTACTGTTGCTGCAAAACCCGTTAGGATAGCCACATGTCTTGACTTGTCTACGGTAGATCAACCTAGCCGTGTTGTTGCTTTGTTGCTATGCTTTGTAGCCGTCGTGCCCGTCGCGGCCACTGGCCTCCATTTTGCTCGCCGTGGTGTCCAGGCGAACAAGCGCTGCCGTCTCCACCGGACCCCCAGCTAATCGAGCCCGAGGACGCCCGGAACCCACGCCAACTTCTTCGAGATCCCGCCGGAGCCGGAGAAGATCGTCGCCAAATTCTTCGCCTCCGCGCACCCCCAGCTTTCGCCTCCGCCTTCTTGAGCTGCAGGGTGAGCCCCTCTTTCGTTTGCACCCCCCACGCTTCAATTTTCCCCGGAATCCTCGAGTTCGCCGGAGCCAGAGCCCAGCCCCCGCCATTCTTGAAGCCGGCGTCGCCACAACCGTCCTGGAGAACCCCCACTAGCGCAGATGGATCCGGGGGGCACGCGGGGATCGATTGGCGCCTTCCCCGTGCTCTCCCGTGACCATTTGGTCATTTCGGCGCCTCTCCGCCGTGCCGGAGCTCGTCGGCGGCGAGAGGCCCACCTGCCAGTGCACTTAGGGGGCTAATCCCCCTAGTCATTTGACCCAAGGTCAATGACAGGTGGGGCCAGCCCCCCTTAAATCAAAATTTAAACATAATTAACAGAGGGGTTAACCCTCTGTGACACTGACAGTGGTGGCCCACTGGTCAGCCCCCCCTGTGACATCAGCATTGCATCATGCTGATGCAATAAATCAATTCCAGAATTTTAGAAATGATTTTAATAATTACAGAAAATCTAGAAAAATAGCCAAACTTCAATAATTCATAGAAAATTCATATTAACTCCAAATTAAACATATAATATATGAAAAATTATCAGAAAAATACAAGGATTAAGAATATGCAATTTGTTTTTTATGTTTGACCATTTTAAAATGGGGCAACAGTAGCAAATGTGCATATGGCTTAATTTGAATTTGAATTTGAAGTTTGAATTTGCATTTCAAATGCAATATACTTCAATTAAATTGAATATGCTACAAACCAGTACCATTCACATCATGGACAACCTTATCATGTGTATGTGAATTTTACTTTCGGAGTTGTCCCCCCCTTGTTGATGATTGCCTCCGATGACAGACGTTCCGAGACGGTGATCACCCCGAAGAAGAAGACCACCGTTAAGACCCGTGTACCGTCAGCAAGGCAAGCAAACCCCATTGATCATGTCTATAAAATCCTATTTCCCTCTCAGTCTCGCTTATGCATGTTTAGGAGATCACCGAGACACGTTCTATCGCATAGTTGAACCCATTCCGATGCATGACCTATCGTTTGGCCACCGTATTAAGCAAACCACAATCCTAGCAGATTTAGGAGTTGAATGATGAGCATGTGGCCCCTGCAACTGTTACTGCTTTTGCTGCTTAGTGATACAATGAGGATGTTATGTTTGTGAGTCGGGATGGAATGAACACAGTGGTGCTGATGTAAACGTGTTGGTGAATCCACCCTAAACAAAGGTGAACGATGAGAGGCTGTGTAGGAGTACACAGTGGGTTGTCTCGTTGAACACTGCCCTAGGCCCCGAGTTCCTGTTTTGTGATCCAAGACAAAGAGTATGACCACATGTAAGGTTTTATGGGAGCCCCGTTTGGCCTCTTTACGTACCCGATCCGGTCCAGGAGTCAATCTAGATTCGGGCTTTCCATTTGATTTATGTATAGATATGTGGGTGGACCTGTGAGACAGTGAAACCATCTGTCAAAGGTGGCGTCTCGGTCCCTTACATTATCTGAGTCTGTTTCGTGGAACCGGCCGGACTCTCGAGCGGTGACAAACTCAGGTAGTCGACTCCTGGATTAGAGAAGCTGATGTGAGGGTAGTGCCTTGGTTTCATCCAAGTCCGACATCCGCTTGAAGGATGACAAGAATGAGGCGATAAGTGATGATACGCGTGTGAAGATGTACACCCCTGCAGGGTTAATGAACTATTCGAATAGTCGTGTCCGCGGTTATGGACTACTTGGAAACCTCTACTTGATCATAGACAACTTGATTGGATACTTATAAACTCGCAAGATAAGCGTGAGTGCTATGACGTGCTTCCTCGTGGGGAAGTCGAGGAAGTAACCATAGTGGTGTATTGGTTGGAGAATTTTAGTGGACTCGTGTACGCTTCTTACTTCAAGTCTGATACTCGTAGTACAGGATTAGCCAAGTCAAAGCTGGCACTTCTGCATGTTGAACCCCACCTCCTTTACCTTGATACTTGAGCATGAGTAGTGTAGTTCTGATGTAAGTCTTGCTGAGTACGACTTTGTACTCACGTTTGCTTATTCTATGTTTTAGATGAGAAATCGGACCCCGATGGAGTCACCTTCGTGAAGCTCGACATTGACTAAGTTAGCATAGTCCCAGACAGCAGTCTGGTCCCTCGTGGAAGGGCATGTTTGTTGTACAAGGCTTCTCTAAGCCACTTGTTAATTTTGTCTGTACTCAGGCCTAATTTGCTTCCGTTGTATGATGTAATGTGATCACAGACATGTGATCTTTGTATGCTCTATATGTAAGTCAATAAAGATGTACTTTGTAGAGTTATGTGATGATACCTGCTGTTCATACTAGGCATGTGTGCTGCGTGTATGTTTATAACATGCATGTCTTAGTATGGGTTTTCGAGACCTTAGTTGTGATCTGGCTGGCGGTCTTTTATACACCAAGTGGCCCTTAGATGTGCGCAGCTTGGGGCATCGCGATGCGATTGCTCGTGACTCTGTCACGTGCACACTTTGTTGTATGATC
This sequence comes from Bromus sterilis, assembly GCA_950022295.1. Taxonomy (NCBI): domain Eukaryota; kingdom Viridiplantae; phylum Streptophyta; class Magnoliopsida; order Poales; family Poaceae; genus Bromus; species Bromus sterilis. The sequence goes on from OX465597.1 coordinate 286,196,791, forward strand.
GAGCCCGCCCTAGACCCCGACTAAGTGATCGGGCTGGAGTAAGTATATGTAAGAGTTAGGATTCAATCGATAACATGGTTGAGGCGACTTGTCTATGAGTATGGGATTTCACCACCCATAATCATTTAGACTTGTGAGCGGGCGATGAGGACCCATCTCAGTTGATCATCCGGCCTGGATGGGATGCCCCTCACGTTTGATGCTTTCCGAGAGTGTTCTGTGCTTGGCCTTGTCTGCTTAGACAAGTGGGTACGGCTCTCGGCTCTCCATGTGATTGTATCGTGACTGGAATTACATACGCCTATTCCGGGTCCCGACAGACTTGGTATCAGAGCAGGACTGTCTGTAGGATTATCAAACCCTTGGTCGAAGTCGAGTCTAGTATTCTATAGTTATATAGTTACTTGGGTATAAAGGGAACAACGTAAGGCTTCTTTTTCTCCTTATCCTCATCAATCTGAGTTCTGAGTCACCCTTATCTTTCTACGGGATGATAGGACTAGGCTCATCTATGTCTTACTAGAACATCTCGTTGTTTGCTTCCTTGTAGCCGTAGGAAAACTGTGTTCAGTCTTCTAGAGTCTTTGTGCTTCCTATTTTGAGACATCCTATGTAAGTGATGTTGAGATGTTGTGAGGATTTCCATTTCTCTTGCAATTATAGCCGTTATGCTGTCCGAGTCATTCCAGGTTTCTTCATAATCTGATGCCTTTGCAAAATCCTTCTCCCTATTTTGGTTGTCTTTCCAGAAGATTTGTTAGGTGGCATGCCCGATAGTTCTCTAGATTTTGTTGTAGGTTTTGTTCTAGAAACCTATAGTGATTCAATTGCAGTTCTTCCTCCCAGTTTAGATGTCTTCTAGCCAGAAGAACCACACTAATCATCGTGTTGGGGTACTTGCTACTCTGACATATCCGCTGTAGCCCCTAGTAAGCCATGGTCATCCTCAGGAAAACCATCCAGAGATCCAAACCCTTAAACCTAGTCACCCGGCAGATGTGTAGAATTTATAGTGGATCTTATACCAGGAACAACCCCAATTTCCAGACGCCCATATAGAATGGCCCCACATGAGTTAGCTGAGCTAAAAATCCAATTTGAAGTGTTGTTGGAAAAAGGCTTCATCCGCCCTAGCTCATCGCCATGGGGATTGCCTCATTCTGTTCGTAACGAAGAAAGATGGAACAAAAAGGATGTGCGTAGACTATCGCCCGCTAAATCTAGCGACGATAAAGAACAAGTACCCACTGCCCAGGATCAATGATCTTTATGATCAACTTGCAGGATCCTCTGTCTTCTCCAAGATGTATTTGAGATTAGGCTATCATCAAATCAAAATCCCAAACGAGGACATTCCAAAAATGGCTTTCACTACTCGTTATGGTCTTTATGAGTACACCGTCATGTCCTTTGGTTTAACCAATGCCCCCGCCACATTCTCGCGCTTGATGAATTCGATCTTCATGGAGTACCTAGATAAATTTGTTGTGGTTTATCTTGATGACATTCTCATCTACTCGAAGAACGAAGAGGAGCACGCATAACATCTTAGGTTGGTATTGATGAAACTTAGAGAGCACCGCCTTTATGCCAAGTTCTCCAAGTTTGAATTTTGGCTACCAGAAGTGAACGACTTAGGCCACGTGATTTCTCCGAAAGGTGTTTTAGTCAATCCCGAGAGAGTTCAGGCCGTCCTTGACTGGACTCCACCTGAATCGGTTAAGAAAGTTAGGAGTTTTCTCGGCTTAGCAAGCTATTGCCGCCGCTTCGTTGAGAACTTTTCCAAAGTTGCAAAGCCTCTTACTGAACTCCTCAAGAAAGATAAGAAATTCCAATGGACTCCCAAGTGCGAGGAAAGCTTTCAAGAGCTAAAAAGAAGATTGACTTCTGCACCCGTACTTGCACCTCTAGACACCAAAAGGGATTTCGAGATCTATTGTGATGCTTCACGGCAAGGGTTAGGGTGCATACTTATGCAAGATAGACATGTGGTAGCTTATGCTTCACGCCAGTTGCGGCCACATGAAGAGAACTATCCTACCCATGATCTTGAACTCGCTGCCGTAGTTCATGCCCTGAAGACTTGGCGACATTACCTCCTTGGTAATCGTTGTGAAATATATTCCGATCACCAAAGCCTCAAATACATATTCACCCAGCCAGATCTTAACCTCAGGAAAAGACGCTGGATAAAGTTGATAAAAAATTATGACTTAGGAATTTCTTACACCCCAGGCAAAGCCAATGTCATGGCCGATGCACTAAGTCGTAAGTCGTATTGTAACAACCTCATGTTACAACAGTATCAACCACTTCTTCATGAGGAATTTCGCAAGCTCAATCTTGAGATAGTTCATCGTGGATCTCTTTTTAACTTGGTGGCGAAACCAACCCTTGAGGATCAAATCATAGCCGCCCAGAAACAAGATAGTAGTATTCAGGAGATGAAGCAGAACATTGTTAGCGGAGTTGCTAAATGTTTTTCTGCAAATGATCAAGGAACGATATTCTTTGAAATCGTTTAGTAGTTCCTGAGAATGAAGACCTAAAGCAGCTGATCCTTAAGGAAGCTCATGACACTCCCCTCTCAATTCATCCCGATAGCACAAAAATGTACCGAGATCTACGCCAGAGATTTTGGTGGACCCGGATGAAGAGAGACATTGCACAATTTGTTGCCGAATGTGATGTTTGTCGTCGCGTTAAGGCAGAACACCAAAGACCTGCTGGCACTCTTCAACCATTGTCTATTCCCGAGTGGAAATGGGACAAGGTCGGTATGGACTTCATCACCGGCTTTCCAAAAACCCAGAAAGGAAATGATGCCATCTTCGTTGTCATTGATCGACTTTCCAAAGTTGCTCACTTCCTTCCAGTTCGTGAGTCTATAACTGCTAGCCAGTTAGCGGACTTGTACGTCTCTAGAATTGTGTCTCTTCACGGTGTTCCTTTGGTGATCAATTCTGATCGTGGTAGCCTTTTCACCTCTAGATTCTGGGAAAGTTTTCAAAATGCTATGGGAACTCATCTATCCTTTAGTACAACTTTCCATCCTCAGTCTAGCGGTCAAGTTGAAAGGGTTAATAAAATCTTGGAAGACATGCTCAGAGCTTGTGTTATCTCTTTCGGAAAGAATTGGGAGAAATCTCTTCCATTCGCCGAATTTGCTTATAACAATAGCTATCAATCTAGTCTGAACATGGCTCCTTTTGAATTCCTTTATGGCCGACGATGTCGAACACCCCTAAACTGGTCAGAAACCGGTGAAAGACAACTCTTTGGACCGGATATGATCAAGGAAGCAGAAGAGCAAGTTCGCATTGTTCGTGATCGTTTGAAAGCCGCTCAGTCTCGTCAAAAGAGCTACTATGATCGTCATCATAGAGAGGAGAGCTACAATCTTGATGAGAAGGCTTACCTTCGGGTTACTCCTCTGAAGGGAACCCAAAGATTCGGTATCAAAGGCAAGTTGGCCCCACGTTACATCGGACCTTTCCGCATTCTCGCTAAACGTGGAGAAGTTGCCTACCAACTTGAACTACCTCCGCACCTTTCCCGAGTACACGATGTATTCCATGTGTCACAACTCAGGCGTTGCTTCAAGGACCCCATCCGCGAAGTCGACCATGAAACGCTTGATCTCCAAGATGACCTTTCTTATCGAGAGTACCCTGTTCGTATTCTTGATTCAGCAGAGCGTGTCACTCGTCGTCAGAAGATCAAGTTCCTGAAAGTGCAATGGTCACATCACTCCGAGAAAGAAGCTACGTGGGAAAGAGAAGACCGCCTCCGTGCCGAGTACCCCACCTTCCTCCCGACAACTTTTGAATCTCGGGACGAGATTTTTTTTGAGTGGGGGCGAGTTGTCAGTACCCCAACTAGGGTAAGTGCTAGGGTTTGTTTGTGCCCTTTGCATCAAGCAAAAATTCAAATGAAATTCAAAAATGGGGAAGCAGAAAGCCCTGAGAAATTAATTCAAATGGCCAGATAAAAATCTTTTTCCAAAAATCATTTGAATATTTGGAAAATTCCTATAAATGATGGTGATCATTTTAAAAGTGGTTTGGGTATTTTCCCATGCCCATGGAATATTCTAAAATTCAAACAGTGCTCTGGAAATTAAAGTTTACCCCTATTTGAATTGAAATTCAAATGTTTTGAATTTCAAAAATGCTCAAATTCTACAAGTGACTTGCTACTGGTCACCTAGGATTTATAAAAATGTTTGGGCATTTTACTAAAATGCCTAGCTATTAAATTCTAGGCACAACAAAATAACAGAAAAAGAAAAGAGCAAAGAAATAGAAAAGGGGACCCCTGGCCATCTGGCCCGACTTGCTGAACCAGCCAGCCCAGCCCACTAAGGGGGCATGGTCGTCTTCCTCCCCGTGCCAGAAGGAAGCCACCGAGGCCACCGTCAACGCCGCATGGCTACCACCTCCTGCTTCGCGCTGGAGCCCCCCTGCCCCTCTTCTTGCACCACGGAGGCCCCCACCTCACGCCGCAGCACTTCCCTCTCTCTCTGGACCTCCTCCCCCTCTCCTCTTCACGAATCCAGCGCCGCCCCGAAGCCAGCCGGAGCACGCCGTCGTGCCCGTCGCGGCCACTGGCCACCATTTTGCTCGCCGTGGTGTCTAGGCGAACAATCGCTGCCGTCTCCACCGGACCCCCTAGCTAATCGAGCCCGAGGATGCCCGGAACCCACGCCAGCTTCTTCGAGATCCCGCCGGAGCCGGAGAAGATCGTCGGCAAATTCTTCGCCTCCGCGCACCCCCAGCTTTCGCCGCCGCCTTCTTGAGCTGCAGGGTGAGCCCCTCTTTCGTTTGCACCCCCCACGCTTCAATTTTTGCCGGAATCCTCGAGTTCGCCGGAGCCCGAGCCCAGCCGCCGCCATTCTTGAAGCCGGCGTCGCCACAGCCGTCCTGGAGAACCCCCACTAGCGCAGATGGATGCGGGGGGCACGCGGGGATCGATTGGCGCCTTCCCCGTGCTCACCCGTGACCATTTGGTCATTCCGACGCCTCTCCGCCGTGCCGGAGCTCGCTGGCGGCGAGAGGCCCACCTGCCAGTGCACTTAGGGGGCTAATCCCCCTAGTCATTTGACCCAAGGTCAATGACAGGTGGGGCCAGCCCCCCTTAAATCAAAATTTAAACATAATTAACAGAGGGGTTAACCCCCTGTGACACTGACAGTGGTGGCCCACTGGTCAGCCCCCCCTATGACATCAGCATTGCATCATGCTGATGCAATAAATCAATTCCAGAATTTTAGAAATGATTTTAATAATTACAGAAAATCTAGAAAAATAGCCAAACTTCAATAATTCATAGAAAATTCATATTAACTCCAAATTAAACATATAATATATGAAAAATTATCAGAAAAATACAAGGATTAAGAATATGCAATTTGTTTTTATGTTTGAACATTTTAAAATGGGGCAACAGTAGCAAATGTGCATATGGCTTAATTTGAATTTGAATTTGAAGTTTGAATTTGCATTTCAAATGCAATATACTTCAATTAAATTGAATATGCTAAAAACCTGTACCATTCACATCATGGACAACCTTATCATGTGTATGTGCATTTTACTTTCGGAGTTGTCCCCCCCTTGTTGATGATTGCCTCCGATGATAGACGTTCCGAGACGGTGATCACCCCGAAGAAGAAGACCACCGTTAAGACCCGTGTACCGTCAGCAAGGCAAGAAAACCCCATTGATCATGTCTATAAAATCCTATTTCCCTCTCAGTCTCGCTTATGCATGTTTAGGAGATCACCGAGACACGTTGTATCGCATAGTTGAACCCATTCCGATGCATGACCTATCATTTTGCCACCGTATTAAGCAAACCACAATCCTAGCAGATTTAGGAGTTGAATGATGAGCATGTGGCCCCTGCAACTGTTACTGCTTTTGCTGCTTAGTGATACAATGAGGATGTTATGTTTGTGAGTCGGGATGGAATGAACACAGTGGTGCTGATGTAAACGTGTTGGTGAATCCACCCTAAACAAAGGTGAACGATGAGAGGCTGTGTAGGAGTACACAGTGGGTTGTCTCGTTGAACACTGCCCTAGGCCCCGAGTTCCTGTTTTGTGATCCAAGACAAAGAGTATGACCACATGTACGGTTTTATGGGAGCCTCGTTTGGCCTCTTTACGTACCCGATCCGGTCCAGGAGTCACACTAGATTCGGGCTTTCCATTTGATTTATGTATAGATATGTGGGTGGACCTGTGAGGCAGTGAAACCATCTGTCAAAGGTGGCGTCTCGGTCCCTTACATTATCTGAGTCCGTTTCGTGGAACCGGCCGGACTCTCGAGCGGTGACAAACTCAGGTAGTCGACTCCTGGATTAGAGAAGGTGATGTGAGGGTAGTGCCTTGGTTTCATCCACGTCCGACATCCGCTTGAAGGATGACAAGAACGAGGCAATAAGTGATGACACGCGTGTGAAGATGTACACCCCTGCAAGGTTAATGAACTATTCGAATAGCCGTGTCCGCGGTTATGGACTACTTGGAAACCTCTACTTGATCATAGACAATTTGAATGGATACTTATAAAACTCGCAAGATAAGCGTGAGTGCTATGGCGTGCTTCCTCGTGGAGAAGTCGAGGAAGTAACCATAGTGGTGTATTGGTTGGAGAATTGTAGTGGACTCGTGTACGCTTCTTACCTCAAGTCTGGTACTCGTAGTACAGGATTAGCCAAGTCAAAGCTGGCACTTCTGCATCTTGAACCCCACCTCATTTACCTTGATACTTGAGCATGAGTAGTGTAGTTCTGATGTAAGTCTTGCTGAGTACGACTTTGTACTCACGTTTGCTTATTCTATGTTTTAGATGAGAAACCGGACCCCGATGGAGTCACCTTCGTGAAGCTCGACGTTGACTAAGTTAGCATAGTCCCAGACAGCATTCTGGTCCCTCGTGGAAGGGCATGTTTGTTGTACAAGGCTTCTGTAAGCCATTTGTTAATCTTGTCTGTACTCAGACCTAATTTGCTTCCGTTGTATGATGTAATGTGATCACAGACATGTGATCTTTGTATGCTCTAGATGTAAGTCAATAAAGAAGTACTTTGTAGAGTTATGTGATGATACCTGCTGTTCATACTAGGCATGTGTGCTGCGTGTATGTTTATAACATGCATGTCTTAGTATGGGTTTTCGAGACCTTAGTTGTGATCTGGCTGGCGGTCTTTTATACACCAAGTGGCCCTTAGATGTGCGCAGCTTGGGGCATCGCGATGCGATTGCTCGTGACTCTGTCACGTGCACACTTTGTTGTATGATCGAGCCCGCCCTAGACCCCGACTAAGTGATCGGGCTGGAGTAAGTATATGGAAGAGTTAGGATTCAATCGATAACATGGTTGAGGCGACTTGTCTATGAGTATGGGATTTCACCACCCATAATCATTTAGACTTGTGAGCGGGTGATGAGGACCCATCTCAGTTGATCATCTGGCCTGGATGGGATGCCCCTCACGTTTGATGCTTTTCGAGAGTGTTCTGTGCTTGGCCTTATCTGCTTAGACAAGTGGGTATGGCTCTCGGCTCTCCATGTGATTGTATCGTGACTGGAATTACATACGCCTATTCCGGGTCCCGACATTCTGGGACCGTGCCATTCTCGCACGTCGTCGAGGTAAGTTTCCTATCACCTCCATTGCGCTGCAGTTCTTTGACTTATCTCCATTGTTGCGAGTTTCAAGCTCTACTGTATTTAGCAGATCAACACGTCCTACTGGAGACGCACCATGCATGTTGGTAGATAGGATAGGATTGATAATGGATAACTTCGGAAGCGTTTACTTCCTCGTGTATCCGTAGTTTACAGATCCATTTATCTTGCAACCGTTCCCAGTTTTCCGCAAGTCGTAGATCTTTTCATCATTTTTCACCTATTTCTCGGGTTGGTTAGATCCAATCGGCCCGCTGTATTTTGTGAAAATTGTTTGTGTAGTTTCCTCGTAAGTCGATTTATGACCAACTCTAGTTTTTTCTTTTTCTAGAGCCGACTTCCGTACCATGGGCCGGAAAGTTGCTGCCGATAAAAGCAAAGTCGCCGCAGAAAAAAGTAAGAAGCCGACCGACAGGGCCAAACCTCCAGCTCCGCGGCCGACTTTAGAAGCTAACTGGTCAAAAAGCTGGGTTACTGATGCCCTTTTGAAGGAGATGGAGACAGAGGGGATTTTGCCTCCCCAAGCCGAAATTAAGTGGAGGGCTCCTGGAAAAGAGACCGGGCCTCAGCCTCAGGGAGATGAAGTCGTTGTTTTTGCTGATCATATCACCAGAGGTTTCCGTCCTCCTGGCTCTAAGTTCTTCAGGAATGTGCTGCACTGCTACAAGTTGCATCCTCAGGATCTGAGTGCCAATTCGATACACAATATCTGTCATTTCCAAGTGTTCTGCGAGGTCTATCTGCAGATGAGGCCGACTTTGGCTTTATTTGCCGCATTCTATTATTGCAATAGACAAACCAAATATAGTGGAGGTCCGGCTTTGGAATGTGGCGGAGTTACTATTCAAAAGCGCGCCAAGTCGATTTACCCTTCACTTAAGTTGAGTTCCCATGTGAAAATATGGCAAAAATCTTTCTTTTACTGCATCGTTGTGACTCCTGAGAAGGAAAATCCTCTGCCCGGCTTTCGTTAGAGTCGACTTGAATTTCATGACAGCTTGAACTTGTTTCCTTCGGATGCTCATGATAAAAAGCATGTGCGGATTATGGCTCGGATAAAGGCCTTGTTAGCTCATGGTCTTACCGGAACAGATCTGTTCAAATGTTGGATAGGTTGGCAAATCCAACCTCTTAGCGTGAGAGAACGACTCATGTATGAGTACTCAGGACCGGATGACCCCATGTGTTTTGCAAAGAAGGAGATTTCTGGAGGGGCTCTGGTGTCGACTTGCAAGAAATTTCTTGCTGAGCGTATAGAGGACATCAAGAAGGTCGGCCTCCCCCTGTTCTGTGAAGCCAATCCGGCTCTTCCAGTATGGTTTTTCCTTGTTATTCTACCTTAATCATAAACTTAGTCTAGAGATCTTGACTTTCCACTTTTTTCTTCCGGGAAGACGACCCATGGTGGAATGTGGGGCAAGACCTCCCTATGGAAGAAGTCGATGCTAAAAGTCCGAGTCATTCGGTAAGATTCACTTGATAGCTCCCTTTGTGATGTCTTTTTCTCTTACCCCTTTGGTTCCCGTAGGATGACTCGGAGGAGGATGATGAAGATGAAGAAGAACAGGAGGAAGTTCTTCCAGTTAGAGCCGACTCTCGTAAGGAGAGCAAGACCGCCATCCCACCAGTAATATCTTTTCCGGCTTCTTACGATGATTTGAGACGAGCTTGTGTCTTATGTTTTTGTTTATAGGCACAAGGTCGCAAGAGGCATACCCGTAGTTCCGACTCGGCGAACCCTCTTGTGGTTTTGGGCGATGAACCTCGAAAAGTCCAACAGAAGTCGACTTTAGTCGTAGCTCCTTCCCGTCAGTCGACAGGGATTTCTGAGGGACAACATCAAGGTGGTGACTCTGGAACCGGTACTCCTTCTTCTGAGGGCTCTTCTGTCCAGATGTCGATTTTCCCAGTCAATCGTGGGTAAGTGTTTCTTTCCTTAGGATGGTACCTTTGTCTTTTGTATGTATGTTTTGTTTTTAACACATTCTATTTTTGTTTTGGAGCAGCGCTCAAATTGACCCCAAGGACCTGGCCGACTCTTCTTTTGCTAAGGAGTCGGCTATTATATCTGAGAAATTGCCAGAGGCTCCGATTCTGAAGCTTTGAAGAAGGCTGGCTTAGACGAGTCAAGCCCATCATATATATACAAGGATAATTCTCCCGAAGCCAGCCTTGATAAACCGACTGTTTCTTCTGAAAAGGTGGTTGCACCAAGTTCTATGCCAGCTCCTTCCAAGGATAAGGCAGTTGCTGATGAAGTTTTGATAACTGGGACTCGGAAGGGTGACCCTCCTGCTAGTACGACCATAATGAAGGTTTTTGACGACAAGAGTCAGGTGATAGGTCAGCCTACTGAGCCAGTATCTGAGAAGGCGTTTCTTGAAGATTTGTTCAAGCGGTCTCTAGCTTGTTCTTCAGAACAGCATAATATACTCCTCCAGCTTCGGGGGCGTTATGAGGTATGTACTTTTCCTGCACTGTCCTTAATGTTATATATCTATAGCCCCCATAAGCCGGCTTGGTGATCGGTTGCCATGCTGGGTTTTAAAAAATAAGTTGTATGAGCCGTAAGTCAGCATACTCATTCTGTAGTGTGCTGAGTTATAGTAAGCTTGAACTGTAGCCCTCATGGATCGATATACCAATTTTTTGGTATGTCGAGTCATCATAGTTTTTTGAGTTGTAGCCCCCATGAGCCGGCAGAATGTGATTACATTTCTACCGGGTCATGTTTGTTTATTTGAAACTTTTGCCCCCAAGCAACTTTGTTTAGGCAATAGGCCTAAGTGAACACTTAGTAATATTTCGTTACTTGTAGGTTGTTGCCATGGATGCTGGGAAATCTAAACGTCAAATGGAGGAACAACTTGCTGCAGAGTCGGCAAAGCTGAAAGGAGCTGATGAAGAAATTGGTCGGCTCCGTGAAGAGTTGATAAAGAGGGACAAAGAACTGGAAGCCGTTAGAGCTGAGATGTCTGAGGCTGCAAATGTTCTGACCAGAGCTATAAATTATGCAACCGCTCAGCGTGATACAGCTGAGCGGAAGTTAAAGTCGGCACAAAAGAAGCTGGAGACACTCAAGGATAGCATTCACCGGCTTGTGTCAGCCATCTTTGGTGAGTCGGCTAAGATGCTTTTATTTTGACTCTGAGTGTTCCAATTTTCTTTGCTTGTTTGCTGACTGTGATTTTTGTCTTTTTAATAGGCAAAGACCATGATATTCTGGGTGAGACGCCTGCTATGAAGCTGACTTGCACATTTGCCCTAGTCAAACAGTTGTTTGAGGGTGTGTGTAAGTGTAAGGCCCGATATGCGGTACTGTTCCAGATCTAGATGTTTCCATCCAGATCCGGGGACGAAGCACATATCGGTCCCACCGCGACATATGACGAAGTCATATGCCCCGGATTTCCAACATGATATCACAACATTACAGATACAAGGATACAACATCTCATACAATCGGCATACAACTGCCTCAAATACAATACAACAGCGGAAGATACATGTCTGAGTACAGACTACAATCAAATGCCTAGTGGCAAAGAGAAAAACATTGATCCCATAACCACACGGGTCCAGGCCCTCCGCCGGGATCTGCCTAACTAGTCGTCGTCGAGTCTGCACGTGAAACGTCGATCACCATACCTGTTGTCGATCAGGAACCCTAAAAATATTTTGGGGTAGTATCATGAGTACAGAGGTACTCAGCCTCCAACTGTAGTGGTCATCTGACCCAACAAGGACTTCATTATTCGTCATTCTAGGACAACTAGTAGTTTACGGTAAGGAAGGGGTAAGTGGTGAGGTTGCTGCCGCACTAGCATTTATGAAGTGACTAACGATCTAGAGAGTAAGATAAGAAGCCAAGCATTCGATGAGGAATCGCCTCCAACAAGTCTTGCTATCAACTACTTACGCAAACATAACACCTATCCTATCCTTGTCCTCCTCTTCGCATCCTGACGAAGAAGAAGCAGTCAAGGCACACACACACACGTTGATCAAGTTATATTAAAATTATCTCAGCTGTTGTTGTCTATGAACAAGGAGTAGGTCTCAAGTCGTCCATAACCGTGGATACGGCTTCTCGAAAAGATTTAACCCTGCAAGGGTGTACCAACTGCCCATTACAAGGCTCCGCACGCACGCCCATCTCTCTCAGTTGCTACCCATCACAGGAAACCATTTTATGATTTAGTTCCAAGAGATCCGAAACGACAGGTCCCTCTAACTAACAACGAAAAAAATCCGGGTGGCCCCCGGTGAGTCGACACCCAACTCAAAAGCTGGTCGCGCTCTCGAATCGGTCTCTACCGTCTGTCTCGGGTTTGGATAGCCGCTTAATCACACATGGGAAACCGGGTCCTCAGCTGAACAAGGTGGGCCAGCAAGGGAACTATGTCCTCACTGGTCCAGGTTGGTTTGAAAACTACTGGCAGCTGACCAGCACACACACGATTTCAAATGGTAAATCAGCTTGGGCCACCACTAGAAATGTTTGAGGCTAGGTAGGTAAGAAAAGGCGAACCCATAAAATCCTACACGCGGTTAGGCACGCTCAGTATTAAAACCAATACCCGGAACTCGGATCCTAGGTGACTCGAATGGAACAAAGCGTCGGGGCGGGATAGCCTAGACCTTCCATCCTTCGTCGAATATAGTCAACATTATAATAATCATATCATCAACAACAATATAATAATGTGATATCCCAGACCAAAAGTAACAGGGTAACATCGTAGCGTCCTAAGCATGCATACTAAGCAGGGGCTGAGCAACGAGCAATAGTAACATAGCAGTACAAGGTTTGCTAGGAGGGGACATGGCTGTATCGGTTTGAAAGAGGCTGTAAACATGTGGTAGGATCAAACATCGAACCTATCCTAGACTAGCATGCAAACCGCTGGTTGAAATAGAATGGATCATAAGTAATGTATAGTCCTTGCCTGTTGATAAGTCAGGTTCCGAAGGTGTAGTGGATCGCAAGACCGCATCGTCTCCGAGAGGTACCCGCGGAAGCACACAAGACGATAAACACTGGAAAGCAATCGACGAGAAAGCATCCATTACTACGGGGCAAACACGAGCAAGCATCAACAATAAGGCAACATGATACATCGCACCTACGGTCGAGAGCGGTTACTAATAGGTTAAGTGGAGGTACTCCTCACACACGACGATACCGCACATTTAGAAAGGTTCAAGTTGTTTAGCTACAGGTGATCAACAAAGGTTGTTAACATGGAAACTCAAGCAAGCATGGCATAGCACACAAACATGTCAACAGGTGAAGCACAAAGTAAACTATCTATGCTAGTCAATTTAAGTGAGGCACAACCTAAACATGGCATAACACTAAGTGCCGCCGATGATTAACAGATTTGGTACTGTTCTGTCCTAAACCATATTTTAGGTTGGTTAACAACAGCAAACAATAGCATAAACACAAAGTACACGAGAAACTAATCAAGTTACATATAAAGAACACTCCAAACGGAGTTACGGTTAAAAAGATACAAGCAAAACAAGTTACGGGCACAATCTGCCAACATCAGGAAGCACACTTTAGAGCAATGCATAAACAAGATAATCAATGCAAACATGCTCACAAATGATATGGAACTAAAGTAGACATGATGCTTATCAATATTGAATTGGAATAACTCAATTCCGATAAACGGTTGCGACGCAACCGTCACCCGAAGTTACAACAAATTAACAGTTTTCAGCACAGCAGCACATTAACATCAGGATCACCACTTTGGAGCAAGATTTAATATAGCTAAAGCACCCAAACATGACAAGTTAAAGCATGGAAATGTAGTACACATGATGCTTAACACATAGGAAAAAGAATCAATGCAATAGGCCTCATGGATGTGTCACAATCATCATGCAAACTTGCAATAAAATAATTACAGCAGCACACTAACAGCAATTAGTAGCAGTTTAACGGCCTGATGCCCACTTCAACACAGATTTACAACACCAAGATGGCCTCAAATCAAAAAGCTCACAAAAGATGGATTGAACAACACACAATTCTAAGCAATTTTCCTTTTGGGCGCATCGCGATCCGAGCTACAGTTTTACCGCAAAACTACTCGCAAAATTGAATCAGCAGCACAAATTCTCCAAACTTAGCCAAAATCTGGAAAAAGGAAAAAAAAACAAACAGAAAAAAGGGTAACGGGCCTCACCCAACTGGGCTTGGCCCAATAGTGGCTGGCTGGGCTCGGAGGCCAGCTCGGCCTGCTGGAGGGAAGTGGGCCGCGGCGCAGAGGCCGGCCCACGTGGGCGCTGGTGGTTGCTCGCCCGAGTTCGCTCCCGATTGGATCGGGCAGCGGCCCTGACGGCGGCTCCGGCAGCCACGCCGGCGAGGGCCGGCGACGCAAGGCGTTGAGGAGGGGCGCGGGAGGTCCGGTGGAGGCGGCCCCCGGTCGGAGTCGCCGGCGTGCAGGGCCAAGGCGGCGGCGACGAGGTCCCAGCCGACCTCGGGCTCGCGGCTTCCAATGGCGCGGCGGCCGGCGGGCGTCCCTGCGAGGAGAGGAGAGGGAGGGTAGAGGAGGGGAAGGAGAAGGGGGCGTGGCAGGGGAAGAAGGAGAGGGGCCCGGCGGTGGCTCACCGGCTGCGGGCTGGTGGCCGGAGACGGCGGCGGCGCGGTGAGGTGCCCCCACGGGCTGGTGAGAGGTAGGTGGAGGAGAGAGATTGGCAGGGGCTGACGTGGCACGCCCGTAGCCCTCCGATCGCCCGATCGGACAGGCGTGAGCAGCTGGGCTAGGGGTTTTCGGATTTTGGGGCTAGATTGCGCAGATCTGGAGCAAAAACAGGGGGTGGATGCAATATTTGGCTAGGGAAACCCTAGAAAGAGGTGGGAGTGTGGTGGTCTTTATATAGCACAGGTGGCTGGCAGTTTGCAAAAACATCCCCGGTTTTTCTCTCTCGCGCGCGGTGTTCACGTTTCTGACCGCCGGGGGTCCGCAGGACCTCCGATTCGGGTAAAACTTCGAACTGCGCGGTCATCACGTCGAGACGGTGGCGTTCACCTCGCGCTGGAACCGTTCCGAGAAAACTTTCCAGCGTGCTATAAAAATAACCCGTTTAATTATTAAACGGGGTTTTTTTTCCGTTGGCTGCGGCTGGTCTCGTGCGGTTTTCGCGACGGTGATCGGGTGAAACCCGGTGTCGCGATGGTCGAGTCTCAGGGTGGCAAGGGTCGGTCTCCGTCCGATACGAGATAAGAGGGGGAAAAATAATCGCCGGTCGATAAATCGGGGATGCAAACACCGCAAACAAATCAGGCAATCAAACAATTCACACCGAAAACAAATTTTTTAATTTTTGTGAAATCTGGGATGTTACAGTAAGGTAAAATATGCGACTCAGCCCAAGCCCCCATGCATGAAGAGAATAACTGACATGATGGGCCCTCTCTCAGTTATACCTGAGTGGGTAAAGCTGGGGAAGCGGTCGGCTTGTTGCATGGGAGTGATGCGTGGCTTGGAGCTTGCCAAGGCATATCATCCCGGTTTGAAGCCAGATCGTCTTGCTGCCGGCTTCCCGGAGCCTAAGGCAGATGGGTCAAATTTTTCTAAGGAAGATTTTATCAAGGTACATAAATAGATTCACCCTTTTGCTACCAAAATCACTGATGACATCGAGCTGAGTCAGCTAGAGACTGGATATGATGAGAACAACAAGAGGCGCCGGATCAATCTGCCGACTCCTGTTGAGTTTTCTCTTCTCCCTTCTGCAAAGGTGGCTTTGGATCCATCAAACCCTGGGAGCCGTTTCCAGGAGGAGAAGAGGATGATTTGATGATGGATGACATTGCTGATGTGGATTTGATGAAGAGTCACAATGAGATCTTGCCATCAGCAAATGTTGCCGGGTCGTCGTCTCAGAGTCAGGCCAATGTCCCATCGTAAGCCTCTTGTTGAGGAGAAAAACTTTTATAATATTTTTGCGGCCGTAGCGCCGGGTTTGTAATATTTGGAAACGTGTCCCGTGACTTTGTGACTAGCGTGTGGTCAGATACTTTTATGGCTTTGAATTTTTTGCCTTTTCGACCTTTGAATGCCAATCTTGATAAAGCCATCCGACTTTTGTCTTCTTACTTGTTTGTAGAAGTTTTTCTTTCTGACATGAGTCGAATCGTAGATGCTTTCTGAGTGTAATCTTCGTGAGTCGGCATGATCATCATTGCGCCGTGCCGACGCACTAGGAAAATTCGATCTGTAGCCCTCAAAGTGATGGGTTATCTTTACCCGCATCAATCTGGTGACTTACAATCCTTTACATATTTTTTGAAGTGTTACTCCCCAAGAGTCGGTGTGTGCATCTGTGTGCAGTGCCGAGTCTTTACTTTGATAAGAAACCTTGGAGTGTAGTTCCCATGAGTCGGTATGTGCATCTGTGTGCAGTGCCGAGTCACATAGGTTTATCTTGTAATTTGCCTGGTCGACTTTATATGTGGCGAGAGCCGTCGCGACCGAGGTCTACTTTTATATATGGCGAGAGCGGTTGCGACCGAGGTCGGCTTTATATATCTGGCGAGAGCCGTTGCGACCGAAGTCGACTTAATATATGGCGAGGGCCGTTGCGACCGAGGTCGGCTTTATATATGGCGAGAGCCGTTGCGACCGAGGTCGACTTTATATGTGGCGAGAGCCGTTGCGACCGAGGTCGACTATGTGGCGAGAGCCGTTGCGACCGAGGTCGACTTTATATGTGGCGAGAGCTATTGCGGCCGAGGTCGACTTTATATGTGGCGAGATCCGTTGCGACCGAGGTCGACTTTATATGTGGCGAGAGCCGTTGCGACCGAGGTCAACTTTATATGTGGCGAGATCTGTAGGAGATATGCCCTAGAGGCAATAATAAATGTTATTATTTATCCCCATGTTCCTAATTATGTTTATATTCCATGCTATAACTGCTATGGTTCTCGAGTCTGCAATAACCACGAGGCTCGGAGGAAGACTCATATGCACGTGTGGAATAATAAACGGATAAAATATATATATTCCTAGTCTCGCCTCTAAGACTAGCTCAAGTGTTGCATGATGGTTCTGTTTTCCTGATCATGGGCATGACTATGCCGGCAATTTTGAGGGCACAATGTTAGAAGAACATTTGTGTTGAATCGACCCAGATTGATGTTATGCTATGAGATACATTCGTCACCAGTTAAAGGATTATAACACAGAGAAAGTTGAGCGTTTGCATAATTCCTTAGACCATGAGAGTATCGAGTTCCTTCGTACTTGCTTCGTGAACTTTGGGGTTTGTTAAACGTCATCTGTAAAAGGGTGGCTATTACGGCGGCTTACGGGTTCACGGAAAATTATGACAAGGAACTAGGTAGCTCAAGATTGGGATTTTCTCCTTCGTCGATGGAGAGATATTCTTCGGGCCCTCTCGGTGTTACGGTATCCACCATCGTCTGGCCAGACACAGTGTGATTTGATCACAGGGATGCCGGAACGCGGGAACGAGAAAAGAGAACAATACCAGTAACGAGGTAACTGGCATAGTGCACAAGTGTTGATCCACGGGGATGCCGATAAGTCTCACCTCGGGTATTTGTAACATATCGCGAAGCAACAGGAATAGCACACGGCAACTGGAGGTTCACTCGAATATTTATTCGTGTGGGTATAGGGGTCAATATGGGTGTCCACGGCTCCGATGTTGATCATTGATCGGAAAGTGTTCCGGGTCATGTCTATACTTCACCGAACCTATAGGGTCACACACTTAAGGGTCATCTATCTTCTGAATACTAGAAAAAGAGTCTGAGAGAAAGTCACCGGAAAGGTTTCGGAGAAAACGGAAAAGTTCTGGAAAGAGAACACCGGAATAATTTCGGTAAAACCGAAAAGTTGTTTCGGAATATATCATTAAGTCAAAATGGTTTCGGCACACGCCTGGAAATTCTTGGAGGGTGCCAGAATTGTTCTGGGAACTTCTGGGATTTTTCCAGAGAGAAAAAACCGGAAATGTTCCGGAGCTGCCGGAACCGCTTTGGTTGCTTTTCGCAGATGAAAATCACTAATCCGGAATTGTTTCGGAACGCGTCCAAAATCCTTTTAGTGGGTACTGGAATTTTTCTAAGACCTACAGAAAAGTTTCGGATTTTACGGTCGCAGATAAATGTCTTCATGAATAGTGGATACACTATTCATGATGATGCAGGCGATGATGCAGCTTGCATGATGATGCAGGCGATGATGCAGCTTGCATGATGATGCAGGCGATGATGCAGCTTGCATGATGATGCAGGCGATGATGCAGCTTGCATGATGATGCAGGCAATGATGCAGTTTGGAGGGCATTTTGGGTTTTTCCCCATAGCCTCTCACCCTATAAATAGGGGTGGAGAGGGGTCTCTCATATCGGATCCAAGTTCTCACTTGAACTCTCAACAAGTGCCATTGCATGATCTGGCTTTCTTCTCTCCCTCCCACGAAATAGTTTCGTAGAGCCGAAAGGCTGTCTGGGTTCCGGCAGGAACTAGTTCTGGACGGCGAAGCCCTGCCGGATAGATGACACCGTATGTGTGCAACCCCGTAGAGAGGTCGTAGTTTTGATCTTTTGCCCGAGGGACTGTTCAAGGGTCCTCCCGAAGGGCTGTCCGAGTTACCGTTCAAGTTTCGAGGGTCCTCCCGAAGGGCTGTCCGTGACATCGTCCGAGGGACTGTCCGACCGCCTCTCGGAGCGCTGTCCGATGAGCAGACGAGGGAGAACATCCTCGCGGTTGGGAGGTTGTAAATCCTAGCTGCGGGGGTCTGCACCAACGATCTACATCGACTCTACTTCCGTTGCGCTACGAGTCGGTAACGATCAGATCAAAACCTTGTATGCAGTCTCCATAGTGGTCCTGGGCTGTTTGTAGTGCGGAAATTTTTTGTTTTCTTCCGCGTTCCCCTACAGTGGCATCAGAGCCGTGCTATGCGTAGATGCATGTTGCGATCTAGAATAGAGATGTATGGGTATTGCATAATATAATTTTGGAGTAGATCAGATCTATTGCTGAAAATTATTTATGCGGGTGGCAGATGAAATCTGTTACCCGATGTTCTTGTTGCTTCCCTGGAATTTGTGTATTTCTAATCTCAATAACAGTATGGTGGAGTTTCAAAGTTCTGGCAATCTGCGATCCTGATTGATCAAAGAAGTGCTAACAGTTCGTTGAATTTCACCGTAGTTAGAGAAAGAAGAAATTCTGCAGACTAAAGGGCAATGCAGATATGATCTGCACGGGGATCACGCGTATGACGAAGTTCAGTATGGGGCTCGAGATTTTATTATCTCGTGTTTCATACACCCCGAAAAGTTAATCTAGCGACTTGAATAATCATGCTTGATGATAAACGTTGGTAGCTGCGGTTTAAGTCAAAACCTTAGAAGCCACGTAAAATAAAATTTTGCATAAACCGATTAGAGGCGTCTAACTTGGTTTTGCAGGATGTGCATGTGATGTGGTATAGCAAAGCTCATATTAATTTGATTATGTATGAGATGACTATATAATGTAAATTTATTAACATGACCTGCGTGTCATGATTCGGCATGATGGCTGGAGCCATATGATTGTCACTTTAATGACCTGCGAGTCAACCTTATGTAATGCACTTATTTTATTAGCTATAGAGATAGCAATATTATTTGGTGCATCGACAAGGTGGTGGCAAACTTCGCGAAGGTGAACTCCGACGCAAATGCCAAAGACGAAGAAATACTTGACTTCTCCGTCAGAAGGGGCTATACCATATCATGCAATTATGAATTACCTGAGATGTTTATCCCTTAAGTTGCACCCTTCTTGATTGCGCGGTAGTCGCTTTTTATTAGGGTGATCTCTCACTTAAAATATCAAGTAGTTAGTGTTCTCCCAAATGTAGCACCGTCACAGCATCTATCCTTTTGGGGTGCGCCATGGATGCATGGGTACGAACGATTGGAGAAATGTAAGGCGGGTGAGGTCAGACCTCGCAGCAAGATCACTTGGTTGTCTTGACGTTCATGGAAGGATCGTCCTGAGCTCGGAACACACGCATCGAAAGATGAACAAGAGTCACATAGAGATGTGATCGGCAAGTTGGCCTACCAAATCAAAATCCTCGTCATGAGATGATGATTCTATGGCGTTGTATTGATATTTGGATCTTGAATCACTCATAATCAATTTTGAGAGATATTGATTTGAGTGGGAGCGCATTTTAGAATTAACTTGTTTAATTCTGAGTGCAATTAATTATGAACACTGTCTAAGTATAATTTGCTAATAGTTGTAGAATAATGGCTCGCGTTTCCACCTTCCCTATTAAAATTGAATAAGCTGTTAAATATCTGGTTAAAACTTTACGGTTGGTAACGTAATGCGAGGATTGTCCTCAAGAGTGCCGAGAAGGATTTTGTCCTATCGCATGCTTTCGGTGTCCTCCCGCTAATGCTATGGATGATGTGACTCTCGTCCTTCGATCCAAAAGCTAGAATTCCATTGTGGTCAAGTGCAATACGTTTGCTTCCATAAGACCCGAACTTCACAAGTTTGGGATAGTTATGTAATATTCATGGAACTGAAAATTGTTTTCAGATACAGAGAAAGGCTAAAAGATATGAGATATCCAAAGCAATATTTGTTTGCAAAGTATTAGTAAAGTGTTTACTGGGCATTTGACTGATAAGAGAGGGATCCAGAAGAACGCCTGTCATATGATGAAGGTGAATAAAACAAACAACTTAAAGAGAAAGGAAATGTCCAAAGGGTGTTAGTATGACTCACACGCCTAGGAAGTCCGGGGCTAACGCCACTCTTAAAGTTGGGTGCTTCTTCTGAGAGTAGGAGAAATATATTGAAAGTTAAACTGTTAAAAGTATAAGGGCAAAAAGAAAGAAGACTGGAATGTCCAACTCATGTATAAAAGTCATGAAAGTTATTGATGTATGGAAGGCTGGCAAAAAATAAATAGTTCTTGGGAATTGTGATTAAACAGTTAGCCCATAATTCTTGGGTATTATGATTAAAAGTTGATCACAGGAATACCCGCTCGATTGCATTCTGTTGCAACTCGATGCAAGAACCACTACGGCCTAAAAGACTTTCCATTAATGAGGTTTAGATACGCGCTGGGAACATAGTAAAAGTTACTATACCTTCCATCGGTGTATCACCATCTGTATTTATTTTCATAATTCGTTTTACAGTTTTATACACTCTAGCCCATTGCATAAAGTATGTTGCAAGAAGGTTGTTCATAAAAGAACAATTGTTGTTCAGTATTATGAATAACATAAAGGTCCATGCTTCCATCGGGGATGGGATGTATGTTACGAATATTGATGGTAATATGATACATCCATAACAATGACGCTAAATGTCGAAAGACTAAAAGAATACCACATATGTGTGGCACTGCATTTGGTCACATTGGAGAAACCCGCATGGAGAAATTCCATAATGATGGATTTTGAAGTCATTTGATTATGAATCATCTCACACTTGCAACTTTCGTCCGAAAAGTTAAGTGACTGAAATACCGTTCACAGGCCATGAGGAACGAACAACAAACTTATTGGTGATCATACATTTGATGTGTGTAGTCCGATAAATGTTGTTAGTAGTGGATTTATCTATCTTCAGAAAAGACTCAAGTAGATATATGGATATTTACTTGATGAGACGTAAGTTTGGATCTTTTGAAATCATTCGAAAGGTTTTAAAAAATGAAGTGAAAGTTATTGTGACAAGAAAATTATGTTTCTACAATTCGATTGCAGAAAGGAATTTTTGAGTTACAAGTTTAGCCAATGTCTGATGAGTTGTGAAAAGAGTTTTCATAACTTGCACCTCCCGGGACACCACTGCAAGTGGAATGTCCTTGAAGATGTAATCAAACCATTTATGACATGGTAAGATCAAAGATGACATAAATCAATTTGCCATTATCCCTTTTAATGTAATGCTTTAGAGACTGCGGCTTTTACACTGAAAGGAGCGCCATCAGGTCTGTTGAAATGACGCCATGGTATGGTACGCCCAACCATGTTTTATCTTTTCTTAACATTTGGAATATGGGGATTGTGTAAACTGTTTACAAACCTATTCCAAATCAGACAAGTGCTACTTTGTAGGTTATCCCAAATTATTGGGAATTCCTCCACCACTATACCGAGGCAAAAGGTTTTGCCACAAAGAACGGTATGCTTTTAAAGAGAATGGTTCTTGCAAAAAGGTGAGTGGGAGGACAGTGCAACTCGACGAGATAACAGTATCTTCGTCATCAGATCAAAGGAAAGGAACCTTGGAAGTGATTCCAGAGTTTCCTACTGCAACTGATACGGAAGCCTCTACATGAGATGTATGGACTTCGGTCAAACTTGCAACTGAGCCACGTAGGCAAAACTCGTGCAAACCTCTCAGGTGCGCAAACGAGATATTGTTGTTAGACAACAGCATACCTACGATAATCAAGGAAGCGATGATGGGCCCTGACTCCGGAATTGGCTAAATGCCAATACAAATCCGAGATAGTTTCCATATACGTAATTCAAGATTGTATCTTGATGGACCATTTGGAAGACTTAGAGTCTAACGATTATTAATGGAACTATAAACTGATACGGATAAAAATGTTTTATCCATAAAGCTCGACTTGTTGCTTATAACAATTTCAAGGAATTAACTACGGCGAGATTGTCTCTCCGTAGCGATGCTTAAAGTCGGTTCGGGTTAAACTAGCAATTAATACGTATTTCATTCATGAGATATGAAACATGGATGCCAAAAGGATTTCCATGAGATGGAAATACTGCCTTGGAGATACAGTCCAAGGTATTTTGTCAGTCCAGAGGATGCTAGTAAGTATGCAAACTTCAGAGTTCCTGCGATGGACAAAAGAGAGCATAATGGAGTTGGAATCTTCGTTTTTGATGAAATAGTCAAAAGAGTTTGATTTCATCAATGGATAACGAAGATGCTTGTGAATGCAAGAAAGTAAGTGGGAGCATAATAATATTTCTAAAAACCTTGTGTGTGCTTGACACATTGTTAATTGGAAATAATATAAATTTCTTGACATGAATTAGGACTTCATTGAAAATAGTTTTTTGATGAAGTGCTTGGGCTAAGTAGCCTTGATATTAGGCATAATTATCTAAGAGATAGAATTGCCTAATAGGGCTAAGCCAAAATACATACTGACAAGATGCCAAAACAATTTAGCATTAAAAACGACAAGGAGTGATTCTTGCCAAAGTCACATGGAAAGAGTTTTTGCAAGACTCAGTGTCCCAAAACACTGATGAGCAAATTACATGATGGAGATTCCACACACCTTCGTGTTGGCATTAATCATGTATTCCATGGTATGTAAAACAACCAGATATGTCCAATACTCCAAAGTTGTTGCGAGTATAGATACCAAAGTGATCAAAGAACTGATCGTGGGACAACAGTGAAAAATGGCATTGAGTACTAAAGTAGCACTGATGACATGTTTTCTCGCAAGAAGAGATTATGAAGTACTTGTTGTAAGTAATTACATCGATACGGTTTTCATCAATGCTCCATGCGATTTTCGATTTGAGTTAAAGTTTTTTTGTGTGTAATACACAATATGGTGGCACAGTAATTGGAATTGTTCATAACAGGTTACTGTGGCGAAATTCTATAACAAATGGCTATGTATGTTGCTGCTTTAGAAGCAACAAAGAAAATGTTGAATCATATAGTTCATTCATGAACTTAGTATGGTTCCAATATGGCTTTGGTCAATGAAACACTATTGAAGATAGTTGCTCCATAGCTCAGTCTGAGGAATCAATGTTCGACCAGTGATTCGCATATATACAAAGCCAAGTCCACAAAAAATATGAATTTTGTGAAAGCGTGAAAACGCGAGGATATGCAAAGATACACACGGAGTTGAAGTTGTCAGATCCGTTGGACATCAGGCTATACCACATGTGAAGCATATTTTACACCAGTATGCCGTAGGTGTAAAGTGCATTAGCATTGACTAGATTATTGACTCTAGTGCAAGTGGGAGTCTGTAGGAGATATGCCCTAGAGGCAATAATAAATGTTATTATTTATCCCCATGTTCCTAATTATGTTTATATTCCATGCTATAACTGCTATGGTTCTCGAGTCTGCAATAACCACGAGGCTCGGAGGAAGACTCATATGCACGTGTGGAATAATAAACGGATAAAATATATATATTCCTAGTCTCGCCTCTAAGACTAGCTCAAGTGTTGCATGATGGTTCTGTTTTCCTGATCATGGGCATGACTATGCCGGCAATTTTGAGGGCACAATGTTAGAAGAACATTTGTGTTGAATCGACCCAGATTGATGTTATGCTATGAGATACATTCGTCACCAGTTAATGGATTATAACACAGAGAAAGTTGAGCGTTTGCATAATTCCTTAGACCATGAGAGTATCGAGTTCCTTCGTACTTGCTTCGTGAACTTTGGGGTTTGTTAAACGTCATCTGTAAAAGGGTGGCTATTACGGCGGCTTACGGGTTCACGGAAAATTATGACAAGGAACTAGGTAGCTCAAGATTGGGATTTGCTCCTCCGTCGATGGAGAGATATTCTTCGGGCCCTCTCGGTGTTACGGTATCCACCATCGTCTGGCCAGACACAGTGTGATTTGATCACAGGGATGCCGGAACGCGGGAACGAGAAAAGAGAACAATACCAGTAACGAGGTAACTGGCATAGTGCACAAGTGTTGATCCACGGGGATGCCGATAAGTCTCACCTCGGGTATTTTTAACATATCGCGAAGCAACAGGAATAGCACACGGCAACTGGAGGTTCACTCGAATATTTATTCGTGTGGGTATAGGGGTCAATATGGGTGTCCACGGCTCCGATGTTGATCATTGATCGGAAAGAGTTCCGGGTCATGTCTATACTTCACCGAACCTATAGGGTCACACGCTTAAGGGTCATCTATCTGCTGAATACTAGACAAAGAGTCTGAGAGAAAGTCACCGGAAAGGTTTCAGAGAAAATGGAAAAGTTCCGGAAAGAGAACACCGGAATAGTTTCGGTAAAACCGAAAAGTTGTTTCGGAATATATCATTAAGTCAAAATGGTTTCGGCACACGCCTGGAAATTCTTGGAGGGTGCCAGAATTGTTCTGGGAACTTCTGGGATTTTTCCAGAGAGAAAAAACCGGAAATGTTCCGGAGCTGCCGGAACCGCTTTGGTTGCTTTTCACAGATGAAAATCACTAATCCGGAATTATTTCGGAACGCGTGCAAAATCCTTTTAGTGGGTACTGGAATTTTTCTAAGACCTACAGAAAAGTTTCAGATTTTACGGTCGCAGATAAATGTCTTCATGAATAGTGGATACACTATTCATGATGATGCAGGCGATGATGCAGCTTGCATGATGATGCAGGCGATGATGCAGCTTGCATGATGATGCAGGCGATGATGCAGCTTGCATGATGATGCAGGCAATGATGCAGTTTGGAGGGCATTTTGGGTTTTTCCCCATAGCCTCTCACCCTATAAATAGGGGTGGAGAGGGGTCTCTCATATCGGATCCAAGTTCTCACTTGAACTCTCAAGAAGTGCCATTGCATGATCTGGCTTTCTTCTCTCCCTCCCACGAAATAGTTTCGTAGAGCCGAAAGGCTGTCTGGGTTCCGGCAGGAACTAGTTCTGGACGGCGAAGCCCTGCCGGATAGATGACACCGTATGTGTGCAACCCCGTAGAGAGGTCGTAGTTTCGATCTTTTGCCCGAGGGACTGTTCGAGGGTCCTCCCGAAGGGCTGTCCGAGTTACCGTTCAAGTTTCGAGGGTCCTCCCGAAGGGCTGTCCGAGTTACCGTTCAAGTTTCGAGGGTCCTCCCGAAGGGCTGTCCGTGACATCGTCCGAGGGACTGTCCGACCGCCTTTCGGAGCGCTGTCCGATGAGCAGACGAGGGAGAACATCCTCGCGGTTGGGAGGTTGTAAATCCTAGCTGCGGGGGTCTGCACCAACGATCTACATCGACTCTACTTCCGTTGCGCTACGAGTCGGTAACGATCAGATCAAAACCTTGTATGCAGTCTCCATAGTGGTCCTGGGCTGTTCGTAGTGCGGAAATTTTTTGTTTTCTGCCGCGTTCCCCTACAAGATCCGTTGCGACCGAGGTCGACTTTATATGTGGCGAGAGCCATTGCGACCGAGGTCGACTTTATATGTGGCGAGAGTCGTTGCGAACGTGGTCGACTTTATATATGCAGAAGATATAATGAAAGAAATGTAGTCCCCATGAGTCAGTATGAGCATTTTTTGTATCATACTGAGCCATAGAGAATTTTTTGAGCTATAGTCCCCATGAGTCAGTATGAACATCTTTTGTGTCATACTGAGTCACACAGATCGATGCTCAAGATATAATATTTTGGAAAAAATGAAAAGAGTATGTAATGATGCTAATGCATGCCAAAAGAAAATATAAAGGCTCATATAGAAGTCGACTATGGATTCATCTTTTCGTCATCTTCTCTTTGTTTGAGAAGAATTTTGGGTTATACATGAGTCAGAACTCCTCTGTATGTCGTCTCACATTGATCAGCGTTTTTCCGTTTTCTTTAAAACTTCTTCTTGAGAGTTTTTTAGCCGGGTTTCGCGTATTTATATCGTATGAGCAACAAACATACAGGCGATTATAGGGCATGGAGTGCCACATGTATATGCTTAGTTTTCTTGGTTAAGACTCGATGAGTGTAATCGAGTCCCCAAGATTTCCCTGAAATAAGCTATATACATGTAATTACACATATGTGCCGGGTTTTCTCAGTTTGAAGGTTTGATGAGTACCATCAAGTCCCCTGAGCTATCCCTGAAATAAACACATAAGTGCTCAGATAACGTTTGGGAGTTGATCAAGCCCCCAAGTTTCTGAGAGAATAATAATGCAAGGTAGGATATGTATGATGCAATTGTATGTAAAGTGAATGCATGCCAAAGTCGTTGAGGTTATAGTCAACCTATGATGATTTTTTACAATCAACTTGTTCATTTATATGTGGCGAGATCCAGTAAATGAGAGTCAACTGTTTTATAGAGTGGCGAGAGCCGGTGCGATGATAATCGACTTTATATGGTAGATGATGGCCGACTCTAGGTGTAGTAGGGACGGAGTCGGACGATATCCCATGTTCTTTCATTTGTTGATAAGTACATGGGCTGCCGGCTTCTTCGTTTTGCTTCCTGAGTCGGTAGGTTTCAATGAGCAGTATCTGTTTCTTTACTGTGATGAAGTGTTGGAATGTCTCTTCCTTTGGCCTGTTTCCTGGGTTTGATAACCCGGATCGGATTTCTTATTGTGAACGAGTCCATGTTCTTATCACCAGGTGTCTTGGCCTCTTGCAGCTGTGTGAGCCGGCCGGGCCGTCGTCGTATCAACTTGCCTCTAGAGTGTTTTTATCGATTTGGCGTCTGTACTCCTACATGAAGTAGCACTGATCCCAGGTGTGGTTAGCGAGGCGGCCTGGTCCGGAATGTTTTGGGCAAGCTTCTTTCATGGCTTTGTCACAATCCCGGTGTCTTTTTTTCTTTCCTTGGCGGCCGTTCGTATCTCTGGGAGTGTTCGCTACCGTATTCCTGTAAGTTCAGGTTGCGTCTGCACTTTCTGTGGTGGATCCGGCATTGAGTTTGGGACCCCTCATATTTTGCTTCACTAGACTCGGCATATCTGGTGATGGCATCCACGAGTCCTTTCAGGTCGTCGGCTACCTCCCTTATGCGTTTTAGCGCATTGGTTATAGGTGTAAGTCGGTGTCCTATCGGCTCTTGAGTCTTGTCATGCCGTATCTTCTGTGAAAGTCGATCTCTCGCTTCATGGTCCCAAGCCCTTCTCTGGTTTTCTTCTAATTCTACGTCAGAGTCAGTTCTGTTCCGGCTCAGTCGCTGCCACACAGTGGTAGTTCGTAGTTCTGAGCCGTTTTCGTTTTCTGACGGATTTTTGATGGTGTCGGCATTAACACGTGTATCTTGAGCCGACTCGTCAAGGTAAGGAACATCCGGGTCGTATTCTTCTGGATTGGATCCGAGTCTACCTTCCCCGATGGATCGAATCGATCAGTTGTCTGAATATTTGTCTTCCTCCAGAAGCGAGTCGGCGTCGAAGAAACCATCCTCTCGTTGTTTTGGGTTCCGTCAGGGTGCTCCTGTTGTGGGGGCTCACCAATAAATCTGACGAAAGTGTGATGGGGGATGGTGTCAAGCCGACTCGTCTCTTTTAAATGGATTTGTTGGTCATCGTTAAGTGACTCGGTTGACCGGGACCCGAATACGTCGTCCACAGAAGTGTGCACGTTCTGACTTATTTTCTTCTCGAAGTAGCTCTTCCCTGCCTGCTGATAGGTGGCTGCTGCGTTTTTCAGGCTGTAAGGCCTGATCGGTGGTTGCCTTTGTGTTTCCATATGGACTTTGCCTTGTCCAGGGTGTATTGCCGGCTCATCACCCATCGAGGCTTCGACAGAGCTTGTCAATTTCGAGGGTTCATTGATAAACCCGATGAAAGCGTGATTGGAGCCAGAGAGTAGACGGCTTGCTGCTTCAGTAGGAACATAATGATCCGGCTCTGGCTGCGTCCCGTTCAGTCCGCCGATAAAGAGGTGGATGGAGCCGACTGGGACCTGATTGCTTGACTTAATGAAATCAACTTCGGGTCCCTAGGTGGCGTCGTCAATGCAGAGCATTCCGCTCTGGCTTCTTGTAATTCGTCCAGTCAAGAATCCTTCCATCCCTTGCAGAGCTCCCTCCAGAATCTCAACACCTGCGAGCGTAGGCCCCACGGTGGGCGCCAACTGTCGTGGGAAAGTCACGGCAGATGTCCGTAGAGTCGGACGTATCGTGGGACCTTTGCTGCGAGGCAATTCCGAGGAGAGAGTCGACATAGGGACAGGACTCGGCGAGTTACCCAGGTTCGGCCCCGACGGTGCGGTAAAGACCTACTCCTGCTTTTTGACTATAGGGGGATCGACTCTTCAATAGGAAGAGTCGATCGTATCGATTACAGTGGTGATGTTTCGCCGGCTTAGTCTCGTGGAGATCTAGAATCTGGAGCGAGTTGTCTAAACCTGGCTTGATGTAAGTTCTGACTCTGGCTCCCGTGGTCCTCGGCTTATAAAGGTGCCGGGTCCCGGGATTCCTAGAGTCCGACTCGTACACGATGTGGAGTTCTATTCTACTTTACAAGTTTTGCTACGTGCTATACAAGGTAAGTCGAATTCCTTCTAGGGCTTCAATCTTCACGCTTGGCACGTCAAACTCCTGGTCGGGTCTTCTTTATGGGCCTTCATAAATAAGTCGGCCCGGGGGTTTCTAATTCCGGGTCTATGGGCCTGATCCATCCCCCCGACAGGTTGCGCGGTAGAGTCGAAGAGCCGTTGGGTAGGCGGGTGATGCTTCTTTGGTTGTCACCGTCTTGGTTGTTGCTGTTGCGGGTGCTCGAGCGTCATCTGCGAGGCAAAGGGTGCCCCAGTGGTTGATGTAGATCTTGTTGTTCCCGAGAGTTAGGTCTACACCTGTGCGGAGATCAGCAAAAGCTGACCGCGAGACGGGAAGGTGCGCGACAAAGCCAAGAGACTCAAACAGATCGGATTCTCCTCAAGTCGAGGAGGCGTCGTGTGCTGCTGTGGTCGACGAGTTGTCGATTGCTAACGAAAGGACCGCCAAGATCGTTGTTCCAACCTACTTCTTCCCCACGGTCGGCGCCAATTGACGAGGATCGACCTCGTCAAATCCCATGATTAGGAACCCTGGGTTCAGATCGTAGAGAGAAGGTGCAGGTTGGCGATACTCGTCGGCTAACAGGAGACAGGGATTTACCCAGGTTCAGGGCCCTCGATCGGTGAAACCCCTACTTCCTGCTCTTTTGTATTATGATGGAGGAAATTACAGTGGCGGTCGAGGCCAGATCACTCGGGACCGGAGGTGTTGCTATGAGATTGGATGCCCTAGACGTACCCTCTCCCAGCCTTTATATACTAGGCTAGGTCGCAAGGAGTCCATCTAGGTTTACAGAGACAGTTTCCTAATCTAGTTTTAGTCTTGGACGCCAAGTCGCAGTTTTCATAATCGCCAAGGACTCCTATGTCGGTGCTTCGAGTGGGCCAGTCGTAGGCTGGTCGAAGCTTCCAGTGGGCCTTCTGTCTTGACACGCACCAGGTACCCTCATCTGTAGGAGTCGTGGGGACACCCCCTCGTCAGGGTGCACTTTGTTAGTAGGTTAGCCCAAATATGTTGAAAAGGTATAAAAGTGTAGCAAACACATAGCAATATCACCCAAAACATGCATGGAGCAAGCAGAAATTATAGATACGTTTGGGACGTATCAACATCCCCAAGCTTAATTCATGCTCATCCTCGAGTAGGTAAATGATAACAAGCATAATTTCTGTGGTGACATGCTACCAACATAAAAAAAACTTTATAGTGAGGCAAGCAAGATATGAAATTCAAGTCAAGTCATAACAAGCAAGAGTTTATACCTAGTATTGAAACAAGCAACATAAGAACATAAAGGTGCAAGAGCTCTCGCTGCCCATGACTCGAATGTCTCTAAATGGTGTTTGTGTGCAAGAA
Source organism: Bromus sterilis (assembly GCA_950022295.1). Lineage (NCBI taxonomy): Eukaryota > Viridiplantae > Streptophyta > Magnoliopsida > Poales > Poaceae > Bromus > Bromus sterilis. The sequence goes on from OX465597.1 coordinate 286,227,108, forward strand.
GTGGAAGATGGGTTTAGAGCATAAAAATACTATATATTTTAATTAAGAACTCAATCTACTAAAACTTCACACTTGGTCTCCTTCGGGATCTTATTTTGACTCGTCCCCAGACCACTAGCCAGGCAAGAGTCAAACTGGTCCTCTCCCTTTCTACTTTGAGCACTCATGCAATGGATGAGCGCGAGCAAGATATGTTGGCACTTAGGATGGCAAAGATAAAAATGATGGGGAAGGAAGACAAAAAAGGTGTGAAACGCTCACATCAATGAGGACAATCATAGGCGAGAGAAAGTCCAATGATAGATATGATGTGAGGAGTAGGGATTTCCATGCAACGGATGCATATATGAGCTAAGGTAAGCTCTCCAATGGAACTAGTGGGGGTGCATCCAACTTGCTTGCTCATGAAAACCTAGAGCTCATTTGAGGAGGCTCATCCTTGTAATATGCAAGCCAAGTTTTATAGTGTAAGGATCCCTACATAATTATGCCTGAATGATATGAATATCTCTATGGAGTACAAATATGACAATGGAGTGCGAGAGTGGATCTTTCAAAAGGAATAGTAGTGTTGCCCCTTCTCTCTTTTATTTCTTTTTCTCTTTTTTCTCTTTTTTTGTATTTTTGTGGCCTCATTGGCTCTTTCTATTTATCTCTCATTTTTCCTCTTTGGGATCTTTAAATTTTTGCTCTTTTGGATCTTTTCCTCACTTAAGGGCAACACTCTATATTTTACAAGAATATAAAGAAGATCTTCACACTTTACAAGAAGTACTCAACATAAAGAAAAATGAAAACTATCATGATGTATGAAAATGTATGTCTCTGCCAGTGTAGTAGGATATGCAATGATACTAGCGCGTCATGTAGCAATAATAAGGGCAAAGCCCAAATATCATGCGGCTCCTCGATAAAGCAAAAGCATGTATGTTATGAAGATCAAGTCATGAGATGGTGGCTGTTTTGAGGAAGATATAAGGAGGTTTATGATGACAGAGCGTATCATGCCAGGGGTTTGGATGCACCGGCGAAGTATGCACCAACTCTCAAGATGAGAAAGGGCAATGCACGGTACCGAAGAGGCTAGCAAAATATGGAAGCTGGAAGTGCCAACAATCGAATACTCGCATTAATCCGAAGAACTCATGCCCTTATTATCGGCAACTCTCTATCTAATCGGGAGGTTCACAAAGAGACAAGTACCCTGAGGAGGAGTGTATGGGGGTTTGGTTATCCTTGCGCATCCCTGGCCCATGGTACGTGAGGGTACTCTATATATTCCAACCCCTCCAGAGGTTAGCGATCCATCTAGTAGCTAGAGTTCTCAAATAATTTTGTAGTTTTCGAAAATAAACACGGATTTCCCAAAATACGAAACCTATCACTAATAGGTTCAAGCTCTTGGCACCAAATTTCCAAACATTACTCAAATCAATACCTCAAAACTATTGCTAGTTACTACTATACTTATAATATCAATCTCAATTACCTACTCATGCAAGACACACAACTCATTGCAACAAGCCAACTCTCTAAACAAGATAAGCATGATAACTCAAGAGAGTTCCAAAATCAACCTAAATAAAATCTCTTAAAAAGATAAGCATGAAAACTAAGAGCTAAGCATGGCAGCACCTATGAAAAGATAAAGAACACACAAAAAGATAAGCATGCAAACCTATGCTGTGTGCTAGGGTGGAGTGGAGCGTGTTTCTCTCCCAAACAATGAAGGCTAGGGTCCAACTTGTTATGAACAGACAACAAAACTAAAACAAACTAAAAAGTAAAGAGCGAGACGCTCCAAGCATAGCACATATCATATGAAGTGATAAAAATATAGCATGGAGAAGGATGAACTGATGATTGTTGATGGAGAAGGGGATGCATGGGGGCATCCCCAAGCTTAGACGCTTGAGTATCCTTAGATATTTCTTGGGGGTGCATGGGGGCATCCTCAAGCTTGAGCTCTTGACACTCCCGGATCTTCTTTCATCATCTCCCTTCGCATACTTGAAAACTCCCTTCTTACGAAACTCATCATAAGCTGATTAGAGTGGTTAGTAACCATAATAAAATAATTTTTCTCCATTGGAAATAAATATTTTCATGAAGCGCTACTGTTTCTCACGATTGACAAAAAGTTTTTGCAAAGAAAAAGCAAGCTCAAAATCTGCAAAACGATTAAAACATAAAACATGGCAGAATCTGTGAAAAACAGATCAGCAGATACTAAATAATTTTTTTTGGGTACTTCTGCAACTCAAATAAAAAAACTCAGAACAAACGCTAGAAAGCTAATTGTATAGATCATACTGTCAAAAACATTTAGATCAAAAAGATGATCTGGTGATTTATGGTGAATTTTTCCGTCAAGCAGACAGAATCTGTTTCTGAACAACATGTCACAACTTTTGAACTTTCTTTCAATTGGAGGCTAAAATTTGGCACAAAGCTTGAAAATTAAGATATAATGATGCTGCTACAGTAGTAACACACTTCAAGACCACTAAAAACTGAAAGTAAAAAACTCAAAGTAAAGATAACAAGGGTTGTCTCCCTAGAGTTCTTTCTTTGTAGCCATAAAGATAAGCTTAAGATTTTGATGATGCTCTCGTAGAATAAGAGTTGAAGAACAAAAAGAGAGCATGAAGAATAAAATAACAACCACATTTAAGTCTAACACGCTTCCTATGCATAGGAATATTGCAATATAACTATTCATTGAAGCACAAAGCAATAAGCATAGGAAGGCAAAACAAGTGCAATTTCAAAACCTTCAACATAAAGAGAGGGAACTTGATATTATTGAAATATCTATGAGCATATGTTCCCCTCTCATAATAATTTTCAGTGGGATCATGAATAAACTCAACAATATAAGTATTGCATAAAAATTCTTATCATGATCCACAAGCATAGAAAATTTATTACTCCCCACATAAGAAAAATCGTTCTCATTAGTAATAGTGGGAGCAAAGTCAACAAAATAGCTATCATATAAATCATTCTTACCATGATCCACTTGCAAAATAGTATTCTTTATAGCATAAGTGTCATCACAATAATCATCATAGGTAGGAGGCAAAGTATCATTAAAATAAATTTGCTCATCAAAACTTGGGGGGGGGGCTAAAAATATCATCTTCATAAAACATAGCATCCCCAAGCTTATGGATTTGCATATATTTAGCATCAAAGGTATTCAAAGAAGACATACTAATAACATTGCTACTATCATGAGTGTTGTGCAAATAATAAAGCTCCGTAGGATTTTTTATTTTCTCTTCATACACTTCATGTCCTAACTCAAGATAGAGCTCATAAAACTCTCTCATAATTTTGTTGTTGTTTTCCATAAGCCTAACTAGTGAAAATGAAAACATGAAACAAAAAGATTTAATTGCAAGATCTAAACATATACCTTCAAGCACTCACTCCACACAAGAAATAGCTTCCCTGCGGGTGTGTGTGTGCCTCTTACCTTACTTCCCGTCAACGGCACCAGAATTAGCTTGATGTCTACGCACGCTTCTATTCTTGTAGACTATTTGGGCCTCCAAGCGTAGAGGTTTGTAGGACAACAACAATTTCCCTCAAGTGGATGACCTAAGGTTTATCAAACTCAGGGAAGTAGAGGTTGAAGATGGTCTCTCTCAAGCAACCCTGCAATTAAGATACGATAAGTCTCTTGTGTCCCCAACACACATAATACAATTAAGAGTTGTATAGGTGCACTAGTTCGGCGAAGAGATGGTAAAATATGGGTGATAGGTGTGGCAAAACGAAGTAATATAAAAATTACAGCAAGCAAACAAGTAATAAACGTGAGCACAAACGGTATGGCAATGGTGGAAACAAGGCCTAGGCTTCATACTTTCACTAGTGGAAAATCCCAACAACATTAACATAGTCTAATCACACGATATTTCCACTAAAACATGCAAGGAGACGTAACTCGGAGGTCATTCCTTTGTGATCAATAGAGGACGAGAATTATGTAGGGCTACAAAAGCACACCTCAGAGTTCGTAGTTCTCATCTATGGATTTCCCAATGTCACCGCGGCGATCCAAAGAGAGTACCACAATCACCACAACATATCTCAAGGATAGTCAAAGACGAGCACCAAGAGACTCTCAATCTTCAATCAATTCACAAAAGAGGAAATCACTCATGAAAATATTCTTCTAATCCATGTCCAATAGACCACTGTGACCATGGTCTCAGAGATTATACTAGATAAAATCAAGTGAGTACATCAATCCAGTACATAGAAGAAGGGGAAACATCATGGGATCACCCTAGATTAACATAGCATATGATCACAATCAAGATCACATCATGGGAGAGAGAATTAACCACATATCTACTGTAGAAGGCCTCAACCCCGAGGAGGAACTACTCCCGATTCATGGAGGGAGGAAGCAATGTCGATGGAGATGAATCCCAGGGCACTTCCTCGTCCCGGCAGGGTGCCGGCACAGGAATTCTGGTCCCCCAAAGCTTGTTGGCGATGGAGACGGAGATCGGAATTGCTTCTGGAGAAAAGGGTTCTGGAATCATTGTTTTCGCGTCGGGAGAATAAATAAGAGATGAAGGGGGCACCAGAGGGGCCCACATCACCTGGGCGGCCAGGTGGCCCGGGTCCCCCCTGGCCGTGCCAGGAGGCCGCCTGGGGGCTGTGGGCCACCCTTGACCTCATCCTCCGGCTGGAGGACCGTTCTGGAACGCTGATTTTTATATGTTTTTGTGCAATTTTCCGGGCACTTTGATTTTTCACCTTTTTCTGTAATGCACAGACAAAACAGACAGAAACTGGCACTGGGTGCACTAAGTTAGTAGTTAGTCCAAATATGTTAAAAAAGGTATAAAAGTGTAGCAAACACATAGAAATATCACCCAAAACATGCATGGAGCAATCCGAAATTATAGATGCATTTGGGACGTATCACCGTTGAATTGAAAACTCAACTGTCAAAGATTATAAATATCCTCTGGCTCCCCTTGTGTCGAATCAATAAATTGGGTTATATTACCCGCGAAGACTGATGCGATCCCCTACACTTGTGGGTTATCACCCCTCCTCCCAGGCGGCCTTGGGGCGCGGCCCCACCCATGGCCGCGCCAGGAGGGCGCCTGGGAGGGGGTGTCCCCCCTACGGCTCTTCTTCGGGCTTCGTGAAGCTTCCGTTACACTGATTTTTTATATATTTTCTTTGAATTTTTTGGGCACTACACATATGGGTAAAAACCTGCAATTCACAGACATCAGCAGACAGAAACTGGCACTGGGTGCACTGACTTAGTAGGTCAGTACAAATATGTATAAAAAGGTATGAAAGTGTAGCAAAACACATAGCAAAGTCACCCAAATGAGCATGGAACAATCATAAATTATAGATACGTTTGGGACGTATCAGGCGGTTGTGAGGCGAGGACAAAACAGTTGCGAGAGCTCCACATAATGAACCATAGCGACCGGCCCCGGGGGCCCCCACGATGTCGTGGACCGCCCAGGCTCGCTGGAAGAGCCCATAATAAACTGTGCGCTGCCGATGAGCGCAGCGGGACACCAAAGAGTGGACGAGGGCATGATGCCAGAGATACAACGACCGTTGATCAAGTGGTCGCTCCATAAATGGTAGTCTATACCATTGCTAATGGATCAAAAAGTAGAGGCTCACACAATCGCCATCACCTCGGGGTCGTTGGGGATCAGTAGAAGGGCCCACGGGTGGCCGAGGTCAGTCCTCTAGAGCCAAATCCAACGCGCCTGCAGCGCCGTGCCGGTACGCTGCAAGTCACAAACGCCGAGTCTTCCGAAGTAGACTGGGCGCCGGATGAGGGCCCAATCCACCTTGCATTGAACCCCATTGGCCTTCTTGCGGCCGTCCCAAAGGAACCCACGAACTATCTGGTTGAATCAGGTAGAGCAGAGTTGTTCATGGCGATGACACAGAGGATGTGCGTAGGCATATGCATAGAATGATACGAACCATTGTGAGGTGGTCGACAAGGGAGAGCATGGAAGCACGCCACATAGAAAGCTTACGGGCAAGCTTATCAACAAGCGGGTCGATGGTCGAGGAGGGAAGACTACGCACAACCAACGGTATACCCAGGTATGAAACGGTGAACGAATTCACCGGGCAGGAGAGGTCGTGTCGAACGACATCCATATGGTCCTCGATGCAGTGGATCAGGGTGGCCACACACTTAGATAAGTTCACACGAACTCCCGAAGAGATGCCTAAGCTGAGGAGCAGCTCACGGATGGCCCTGAGGTTCTGCACATTCGGATGGCAAAAGATGACCACATCATTGGCATAAAGGGAGACGCTAGACGCAACGTGTCTGGCGATGAGCCTCTACAAAATCGTGAGCTCCGTGGTGCGTAGGAGCATTAAGTTGAGGACGTCCCTGACCAGGGTGAAGAGCATGGGAGAGAGTGTGACGAGGGGGTGACCCCAAGACTCCTGCGTGTGAGGATACCTGGTGCGTATGAAGACGGGAGGCCCGCTGGAAAGCCTTGACAGGCCCACGACTGGCCCAATCAAGCACCGACGTAGGAGTCCGCGACTGATATGGAAGGAACGACTTGGCATACAACGCAAGACTAGAACTAGGAAACTATCTTTGTAATCTAGTACGGACTCCCCGAGACCTAGCCTAGTATATAAAGGCTGGGAGGGGAGACGTCTAGATCAATCCAATACACAATCTACTCTCCTGGTCTTGCGAGAAATCGCCTTGGTCTCTCTTGTAATCGCCCCCTCATGCAATAATATCGAGCAGGAAGTGCTTCTCTGTTAGCCGACGAGTATCGTCCAACCTGTTCCTTCTCTGTGACTAACCCAGGGTCCCTGGCCATGGGATTTGCCGAGGCTGATCCTCGTCAATTGGCGCCGTCTGTGGGAACTACACAGGTTGGAATCACGATCTTGGCGGTCCCGCCTTCAGCAAATCAAGATTCGAGGACTAGAACCAGATCTAGCCCGCTTGAGGAATTCAAGTTCACCACAAGCATCTCCATCGCCCCATCAAGATCACTTAGCCTGCAGCCGAATCAAGACCATCACCTCGGCGACTGCCAGATCCATCGCCGACGGAAAAGAACTCGACGACCCAAAGGACAAGCATGAGGACTCTACACGGGAACCCCACTCAAAGAGTCGCGGCGCGTGACAGAAGACTCGCCAACCAGTCGACGATCCGGCGCCGCCCAGACCCCTGCCACGCGACAAGACAACGACTTCGAAACCCAGACCGGAGAGTACTACGACCCAGACCAAAGACCAGATGAATTCGCCAATATCACCCGGAACCAGTCACTCAGCGATGGAATAGAGCTTGACCCAAGATTCCACAACCGAACAGAAGACCACTCGCAGATCTTCCAAATCTCAAGGAGAAGAACGCACGTTGGCTCTAGTAAACTCACAGCCAAAGAGCATCTGGAAGGACCTTGCGCGATCCACTGTTTCGAAGACAGTTTGGGACACTGATACGTCCAAAACGTATCGATAATTTCTGCTTGCTCCATGCCTCTTTTGTGTGATATTGCTATGATATTGATGAACTTCCGTACACTTTTCATCATATTTGGACTAACCTATTAACTCAGTGCACCCCAGTGCCAGTTCCTGTTTTCTGCTGTTTTTCTATTTCAGGTTTCCCCCATATTATAAGTGCTCCAAAAATTCAGGAACAATACAATAAAAAATCATCACAGAAGAAGCTTCGGGAATCACTGAGGGGGGGGGGGGGCAGAGGGTACCCACCAGGGCCCCAGGCGCCCTCCCGGCGCGCCCTAGGGTGGGGCCGCGCCAAGGTCCGCCTGGACCCCTGGTGGCCCCCCTGGCTTCCCCCTTCTCCTATATATCCCTCGTGACGTGAAACCCCCGTGACGGGAACCCTTTTACGCGATATCTCCTCTGTTCCGCCGCCGCCGGGCTTCCAAGATCGGGAGCACTAGAAGACCTCTTCCCGGCACCCTGCCGGAGGGAGGAATCACCTCCCTGAGCTTCTCCACCACCATGGATGCTGCCCGGATGAACCGTCAGTAGTCCACCTTGGACCATGGGTCTATGATCAGTAGCTATGTGATGTTCTCCTCCCCTCTTTGTTCTTCATGGATTAGACCTCATGAGCTGCCCTACATGATCGAGGCACATATGTAATCTTTCTGCTGTTGCTATGCTGAGTTTGCTGGGATCCGATGGATTATGAGACTATGTTCAGATTGTGTTTGAGTAATATATTTGATTCTCCTCTTTTATATTTATGTTCTTGAGTAATTCTTGCATGTTCTCCGTTGCTGTTTATTGCTTTGGCCAAGTAGTAGGTAGTGACTCCAAGAGGGAGCGTTATGCATGATTGAGGGTTCATGCCCCCTGATGACTAGCTTGAGTGATAGAAACATGAGTCTAGGGGATGTGCTATTGCCACAAGGGGGAAAACAACGGTGCTTGTACTTTCGCGTACAAGGATTGTTTACTTTACGCAAAGTTCTTTAATGCAGTTTTCTGTTGCTTTGAGTTTACACTTTGGGTGGGATTCGCAACTTAATACCAGCGAGATGTTCTGGATAGATATCTCAAGGTGGATGATTAGTAGGTAGATGCAGATGGATTTCGGTCTACTTGTCTTGGCGTACCGCCCATGCTTTTGAGCCTCTTCCTTTCTTTATAGCATAGTTAGCATTGGTTTGCGCACACAATCATGTCAATTTCCTAGATGTAATTTTTTTACCTCGCATGGCTATTTTATCGTCTTTTGGGACAGAGACATCACTAGTGAACATCATAGGACCCCGGTCCATGTTTTCAATACTGTTTACACCACTATAAATTTACTGCTTTATTTACTTTTCCTTTGCTATCACTATCATTATTATCCCGTGCGTTTTATCCTTTGTAAACAACAAGGTCGGAGGAATTGACAACTCCTCTGTACTCGTTGGGAAGCAAAGTTATTTGCTGTGTGTGCAGGTCCAGGAGAAGGAAGGGATTATCAAAACGGCGCATCACTTGCCGAACCACCTTCTTGTATCTGTTGGAGTCCTACTGGTTCGATACTCAACCTTAGCATCTTCGCTAAGAGAAATTTCTGCTATCTACATCTCAACCTTCCACTTTGGGTAACCAACGAGGGGGCGTTAATTCGTACCATCAAAAGCAATTTCTGGCGCCGTTGCCGGGGACTCCACTCTTCAAGATAGGGGAGTTGCAGACTATCTTTTATCTTTGCTTTTTAGTCTTGTTAGTTTACCTGTCAGTTTTTGCTTTAGTTCTTTTTATCAAAAAACAAAAAAATAGTTATCTTGCTTGCTGCTACTATGGGTTCCTCCGAGAACAGCAAGTTGTGTGACTTCACTACTCACGACAACAGTGACTTTATCTGCACTCCTATTTCTACACCTGCTACTTCAGCACCTTCTTATGAGATTAAACCTGCTTTGCTGAACCTTGTTGTGAAAGATCAATTCTCCGGTGCTGGAGATGATGTTGCTTTGCACTTAAACAATTTTATTGAGCTCTGTGATATGCAAAAGTAAAAAGAAGTAGATGGTGATATTGTTAAGCTTAAGATTTTTCCTTTCTCTTTGAGGGACGGAGCTAAAATCTGGTTTCAATCCTTGCCTAAGAATAGCATAGATTCTTGGGACAAGTGCAAGGATGCTTTTATTGGGAAGTACTACTCCCTGCTAAGATTATCCAATTGAGGAGCTATATTATGAGTTTTAGGCAATTGGATAATGAACACGTTGCCCAAGCTTGGGAACGCATGAAATCTCTTGTTAATAATTGCCCTACGCATGGTTTGACTACTTGGATGGTTATCCAAACTTTTTATGCAGGCTTGAACTTTACCTCGCGGAACTTGCTAGATTCGGTCGCGGGAGGAACCTTTATGTCAACTAAACTTTGTGCTGCCACAAAACTACTCGATGAGATGATCACCAACTATTCCCAATGGCACACCGAAAGAGCTTTAACAGGTAGGAAGGTAAACTCTGTCGAGGAGATCTCCTCCCTAAATGAAAAAGTTGACTTGATTATGTCTCTACTTACCAAGCAATCTCCTATTGATCCTCATGATGTTCCTTTAAATTCTTTGATTGCTCAAGATCAAGTAGATGTGAACTTTATCTCTAGAAACAACTTCAACAACAATGCTTATAGGAGTAATTTTGGTAACAATCCTAGACCGTTCCCCTCCAACAACTATGGGAACAACAACACTTATTCTAGCACCAAAAACTCCACTTTTGAATTAGAGAGTATGCTTAAAGACTTTGTCACTACCCAAAAAGCCTTCAACAAGAGTGTAGAAGAAAAACTAGACAAATTAGATAATCTATCGTCGAAGGTAGACAATTTAGCCCATGAAATATAATTGCTTAAATTTATAACTTCTCCCCTTGAGGACAGGAAGTGACGGGGATCAACCCCGGAAAATCCCATGGTCAGGGACCCTGGGTTAGTCATAGAGATAGGCACAGGTTGGACGATACTCGTCGGCTAACAGGAGAAGCACTTCCTGCTCGATATTATTGTGTGAGGGGGCGATTACAGTGGAGGCCAAGGCGAGTTCTCGCAAGGCTAGGATGAGTATATGCGTATTGAGTTGTCCTGGACGTCTCCCCTCCCAGCCTTTATATACTAGGCTAGATCTCGGGGAGTCCGTACGAGGTTACATAGATAGTTTCCTAGTTCTAGTCTTGCCTTGTACGACAAGTTGTGCCTTCCATATTAGTTCGCGGACTCCTACGTCGGTGCCTGGTTGGGCCAATCATGGGCTTGTCGTAGCTTCCCAATGGGCCTTCTGTATTCATACGCACAAGGTAGCCTTACATGCACGAGTCGTGGGGTGATACGTCCAAAATGCATCACTATTTTATATTGTAATTTCATCCTATTCATTGATATATTCCACTTTAAATTATTGTTCTTATGTTGTTTTGGCTTGTTTTACACAGTTTACAACTTTACGGTGCCGAAGCAGCAGAACCAGAATTCAACGGTGAAAAGTGGACACCAAGTTGCTTAATCAGATCAAGTCCAAATGCGATGAAAATTTACGGGGAGCGTTTTCATGAAGATTGACTGGGGATCACCGAGGATGGAGGTGAGGGGACCCACCAGGCATCCAGAAGGGTGCCGGGCGCGGGCCCCCTCCTGGTCGCGCCAGGCACCCTCCTGGATGCCTGGTGGCCCCCCTCGGTGCCCCCTCTCGCCTATAAGACCCCCCTGGGGTGAAAACCCTAAAATAAGAAGATTTTCCGTGTTTCGCCGCCACGGGGCGAAAACCTACAAAGGAGAAAAGCCATCTCCGGCGGGCAGATTCCGCCGAGGGGATCACCTCCCGGAAGGGGAGATTGTCGCCATCATCATCATCGTCACTAGCATTATCGAGATCATCATCAACATCGTCCCCAACATCAGCACCATCACCATCTCCATCCCATCTCATCTCACAATTGCAACTTGTGTTGTAATCCGTACTATCTATCCTCTCTACTCTGTTGGTGTTGATTACTACTTTGTGGTGAATGCTATTGAGTTTTGTTGGAGAAATATCATTGTGTCCAGATTGTTTTCCACCCATCTATCACCTCTGATCATGATCTCTTTTCTGTCTTGTGAGTAGTTACTTTAGTTCTTGAGAACATGGGAGAAGTCTAGTTGTTAGTAGTCATATGATGTTGAAGTGTTATGTGTTGTTTGATACTTAAGTTGTGTTGTTATTTATCTAGTGGTGTTATGCGAGTCGAACACTTAACACTTCACCTTTCATGGGCCTAGAGGAATACATTGTGCACAAAGGATGCTTATGGTGGGTTGCCGGAGTGACAGAAACCTGAACCCCAGTTCGCACACTTTTGCACAAGGGAGTTATGGATCCTTGATCGTAATGCTGTGGTTAGGCTTATGCCTTAATTACTACCTTGTATTTGCGGATGCTTGCAAGGTGTGTATTTATAAGAGTACACTTATCTTAGTCTAGAAGGTGTACTAGCATTGATCCACCCACCAACACTTATCAACACAATACATATTACTTGGCGGAGTATGGTGAAAGTAACTTGGCTATCTCTCCCGTGTGTTCTCGAGAACGCTTTAGCTTTTATAAGTTTAGTTCCTAGGCTTATCCTTGTGAAAGTATTGGGCCACTTGCTACTCCTCAGATACCCTGTTTACTTTTCTTGTCTTTTACTTTTCTGTTGCTTAAACCAAAAACCCCTAAATATTTACCTTTGAGTGTGTGTAGCCTTTCCTTATCCAGTGTCACTTATCAGCACCTTCTGCTCCTCGTTGGGATCGACATCCTTATTTATCGAAAATCTACAATTGATCCCCTAGACTTGTGGGTTATCAAGAATCGTTTATTGGCGCGGTTAACAGGGGAGGCAACCCAACTAAACCTATTAACTTCACCGCCATCAACGAGCTTTTCTGGCGCCGTTGCCGGGGAGTGTAGCACTACTGGTAAGTGAAGCCGGTAAGGAAACCTTTATTTTCTGTCGGTACCTTGAGTCCTTATGGACTCTTCTACTGTTGGTTCATTGCTGGTAAGGAGCCCCCCCACGACTATGGTGGTCACTCCTACCTCTACTGAAATTGTTCCCTATAAAATACCATCTGGTATTATTGATTATGTCTTGGCTAATCGTTATACAGGAGTAGGACATCCGGGAGAACACCTGCTATATTTATCACAATTATGTTCTTTATTTAAGCTTGCAGGTGTAACAATGGAGTTCATCATGAAGAAACTATTCTCCGTATCACTCAAAGATAAAGTTTCAGATTGGTATAAGCTACTCGATAACTCTGATCTGCTTGAATAGCCAGAGCTTATGTCTCTCTTTTATGCAAAGTTTTATCCTCTTCGTGAAATTCACCAGGACAGGAACTACATCTACAACTTTTTGTCTCGCGACGGAGAAAGCATCGCTCAAGCTTGAGGGAGACTGAAGTCCCTGATGCTCAAATGCCCAAACCATGAGCTCCCCAAGGAAATTATACTTACAAATTTTCATGCCAGGCTTTCTCGTCAGGACAGGGAGGTGTTGGATGCCTCCTCTAGCGGGGTATTCCAGACCAGAAGTATGGAAGAAAATGGGATCTTATAGAAAGGATCCAGAAGAACACTGAAGACTGGGAAATTGATAAAGGTATTGAACCCGCTATAAACTATGAGCATGACGAGATTGAGAGTTATGTGAAGACTGATTACTTTAATACCTTTTGCTATAAAATTGCTCTTGATTCCCAGCTAATGGTTGACTTTTGCAAGGACTTTGCTTCTCATATTGATTCTTCTAAGAAGAAGGAGAGTCAACATCATAAACCTTTCAAGGAGTCACCTATTGAGATTAATGTTACTGATCCTGTTTTACCTGCAGTTGTGTATGAACAACCTCCTTATCCCTCAAGGATAAAGGAGAACTCTTTTGTTACAGGTATTCTAAACAAAAACGGAAGGACCACTGACGAACCTGAGGACATGATGAAGGTCAAGCCTCAAGTTGCAATGGTCAAGGATCTGGTAACCAGTGATATTGAAGAATCCACTATTAGTTTTTGTGATGTTTGCACTAACATTGTCACAGCCAAGAACAAAGGCCCAATTTCAGGTACACCAGTTGTATCTGTCAAAATAGGAGATCATACTTACTATGGGCTATGTGATTTGGGATCTAGCGTCAGCGCTATTCCCTTCACACTTTATCAAGAGATCATGCACGAGATTCAACCGTGTGAGATCAAGGACATTGATGTCACAATTCATCTTGCAAATAAAAAAACGATCTCTCTAGTTGGGATTGTGAGAGATGTTGAAGTACTCTGCGGGAAGGTAAAATATCCTACTGAATTTCTTGTACTTGGTTCAGTGCAAGATAGTTTTTGCCCTTCTTATCTTTGGTAGGCCCTTCCTTAGCACTTGTGGAGCTATAATAGATTGCAAGAAAGGTAAAGTTTCTGTTGAATTCAATGGTGAGCCGTATGAATTTAATTTTTCTAAGTTTTCTAAGCAGCCTCGTGGTGCTGACTTGTCAAGTAATGACAAAATTATTGAAGAAATTGCTTCTATTGCTATTACTCCTGATGATACTTTGCAACAATTTATGGAAGACCACGAGAATGACATACATATGCAGGAGAGGGATGAACTAGAAGACATATTTTTAAGACAAACTCCTATCTTGAAGCACAACCTCCCGGTTGAACCTTTAGGAATCCTCTCGCAACCAAAAGAAGACCCGGTGTTTGATCTAAAACCACTACCCGATACGCTCAAGTATGCTTATTTAGATGAAAAGAAAGTATATCCTGTTAGTATACTCTCTAACCTTTCAGGGTATGAACAAGAGGGATTATTGGAGACACTCCGCAGACACCGAGGTGCTATTGGTTATACTCTTGATGATCTCAAGGGTATTAGTCCATCCATTTGCCAACATACTATCAATCTCGAGCCCAATGCTAAACCAGTTGTTGATCATCAACGACAGTTGAACCCAAAGATGAAGGACGTGGTTAGGACGGAGGTTCTCAAACTTCTAGCCGCAGGTATCATCTATCCTATAGCTGATAGTAAGTGGGTAAGTCCCGTCCATTGTGTTCCTAAGAAAGGAGGTATGACTGTTGTTCCTAATGAAAAAAATGAACTAATACCTCAGAGTAATATTATTGGATATAGAATGTGTATTGATTTTAGGAAGTTGAACAAGGACACCAGGAAGGACCACTATCCTCTGCCCTTTATTGATCAGATGCTCGAGCGGCTGTCTAAAAACACCCACTTCTGCTATCTTGATGGGTATTCTGGCTTCTCCCAGATTCATGTTAACACCGCGGATCAAGAGAAGACCACCTTTACATGTCCTTACGGTACTTATTCTTATAGGCGTATGCCTTTTAGTTTGTGTAATGAACCTGCTACTTTTCAGAGGTGTATGTCTGCAATATTTCATGGTTTCTGTGAGGAGATTGTAGAAGTTTTCATGGACGACTTTTCCGTCTATGGAAACTCCTTTGACCACTTTCTCCACAATCTTAATAAAGTTTTGCAGAGATGTGAAGAAATGAATTTGGTGCTCAATTGGGAGAAGTGCCATTTCATGGTTAACGAAGGGATAGTTCTTGGACACAAGATTTCCGAAAGGGGAATTGAAGTGGACAAGGCAAAGATTGATGCTATTGAAAGGATGCCCTATCCAAGGGACATCAAAGGTATTCGTAGTTTTCTAGGTCATGCTGGTTTCTATAGAAGATTTATCAAGGACATTTCTAAGACCTCGAGACCCCTTACCAATCTTCTCCAGAAGGATGCTCCTTTTGTATTTGATGAAGATTGTAAGGAAGCCTTTGAAGTTCTTAAGAAAGCCTTGATAACCGCTCCTATAGTACAACCACCTGACTGGAATTTTCCCTTTGAAATTATGTGTGATGCTAGTGATTTTGCTGTTGGAGTTGTTTTAGGACAAAGGGTTGACAAGAAGTTGAATGTCATCTACTATGCCAGCAAGACACTTGATAGTGCCCAAAAGAATTATGCTACTACCGAGAAGGAATTCTTGGCAGTGGTGTTTTCTTGTGATAAGTTTAGGAAGTATATTGTTGATTCTAAAGTTATTATTCATACTGACCATGCTGCCATTAAGTATCTTATGCAGAAAAAGGACGCCAAACCAGGACTCATTAGATGGGTACTCCTTCTTCAAGAATTTGATTTGCAGATTGTCGATAGAAAAGGAGAATACAATCCGGTGGCGGATAATCTTTCAAGGATGGAAGATATCCCGCACGATCCTATTCCAGTCAACGACAGTTTCCCATATGAATAGCTTGCTGTTGTAAAAGTACAATCTCATTCCGACCCTTGGTTTGCAGATTATGCTAATTTTATCGTTGCAAAGTTTTTGCCTCCAGGTTTTACATTTCAGCATAGGAAGAAATTCTTCACGGATTTGAGGCACTACTTTTGGGATGATCCACATCTTTTCAAAGAGGGTCCAGATGGGATCATGAAAAGATGTATACCGGAGCACGAGCAGCAGGACATTCTTCGACAATGTCACAATAGTCCCTATGGAGGACATCATGCCGGTGAAAGGACCACACATAAAGTTTTACAATCAGGTTTTTATTGGCCTACTCTTTTTAAGGACGCCCGAAGGTACGTTCTATCTTGTGATAAGTGTCAGAGAGTTGGTAACATTAGCAGTAGAAATGAGATGCCTATGAATTACTCACTAGTGATCGAACCTTTCGATTGCTGGGGTTTTGATTTTATGGGTCCTTTTCCTCCTTCACACAAGTACACACACATCTTAGTTGTTGTTGATTATGTAACCAAGTGGGTTGAAGCAATCCCCACTGAGAGTGTTGATCACAAGACATCTTTGAAAATGCTCAAGGATGTAATTTTTCCTAGGTTTGGAGTACCAAGGTACCTCATGACAGATGGAGGGTCACACTTCACGCATGGAGCTTTTAGGAAAGCTCTCGCCAAGTACAATGTCAATCATAGGATTGCATCACCGTACCACCCTCAAACTAGTGGGCAAGTTGAGCTCACCAATAGGGAGATCAAGTTGATCTTACAAAAGACAGTAAACAGTTCTAGAAAGGACTGGTCAAAGAAGTTAGGAGTGCTTTGTGGGCGTATAGAACTGCTTACAAAAACCCCATGGGCATGTCTCCGTATAAAATGGTATATGGCAAGGCTTGCCATTTACCATTAGAGTTAGAGCACAAGGCTTTCTGGGCTGTCAGAGAGCTAAATGCTGACCCAAAGTTAGTTGGTGAAAAGCGTCTCATGAACTTGACTTCTCTAGATGAGTGGAGGAGTGAAGCTTACGAGAGCGCTAAAATGTTCAAGGAAAAGGTAAAGAAGTGGCACGATAAAATAATTCTGAAACGTGAATTTAATGTTGGTGACAAAGTTTTGTTGTTTAGATCTCGTTTCAGGTTTTCTCCAGGTAAACTACTTTCTAGATGGGAAGGACCTTTTCATATCGAAGAAGTATATCGGTTTGGTGCAATCAAGATCAATAATTTCGAAGGAACCAAACCTCAAATTGTGAATGGACAAAGACTCAAACATTATATGGCAGGTGATCCAATCAATGTGGATGCAAACATGATATATACAAAGACTCATGAAGAACATGTTGCAGCCCAGTTTTAGACTCCGACAGGAGTAGAATAAGAAAAGGTATGTATTACGGTAAGGAAACATCGCGAACGTCAATAAAAGTTTACTTTTGAAAGTTTTTGCAAAATTAGGAAAATTCCAAGCCCGAGTGAAGCCGGAGAGGAGCTCCAGGGGGCCCAGGAGGCCTCCTGGCACGACCCCCCTCCTGGCCGCGCCAGGCACCCTCCTGGGTGACCTGTACTCTGACTCCGACTCCACCGAGGCTTGAAACCTTCCTTCTGTTGCAGAAATTTTTGCTATATATTTGCCCGGATAGTCCCGGCACCGTATCTGGCGATTTCGTGTGTTTTCTTTCTCGGTCTGTTTCTGCCAGGGTGAAAAGCTGCTGCTAGAGATGTCTTCTTGTGGCTCGAGCGGAGAGGACTTCTTGGGATGGCGTCTACGTCAAGTCCAGAAGGATCTTAATCAAGGGAAGCACGTTGATTGGGCTACCGAAGAAGAAATTTCCGCAAGACAATCGGAGATGGAGCGCTCCGTGAGAGAGGAAGTCAAGACTATCACTGCCCAACAACAAGGAGGTCCAAGCAATCCCATCATGGTGGGATCTTTCCAACCTCAATATGATCTTTCTCTTAACATTTCAGGGCCCTCCACTTCACTTGAAGATCAACGCATGCTTTCCACCATCTCCGAGGCCTACCGCATCACCAACCAACTCTTTAAAGATTTCCGTGTACTAAAAGTACAAGTGGAAGTCTTGGAGTCAGAGAACCGAACCCTTCGTCGTGTCATCAGGGATCTTAAGAAACAACCACACCAAGATGAGGAGTAAATCTCCTCGGGTAATGGCATCCCCTTAGCTTGTTCCAAGCTTGGGGGAGTGTCGGGTATCTTTATCTTTATCTTTGTCTTTAGGAGTCAAGTAGAGTCGTATCATGTCTAGGGAAGTTACTTTATGAAATAGGTGTTGCTTTGAGGTCTATCACTCCTTTTGTGGAGAGCTTTGTATCCGTGAGTGTGGGGTCGTCTATGAAGGAATATTAACGAGAAGTCTATTGGTTTCTTCGCCGCACTCGGTATTCTCTTCACGCAATCGACATTATGAGCTGATTCTTATGGGGAGTATTGACCTTATATCAGGTATGGCTTCGAAAACTTTATTTAAATCTTGGCAAGTATAGCTTTGGTCATAACAACAAGCATGTTTTTCTCAAAGTAGCGACATAGCCAAAACCTTTGTGTTATTATGCTTGAAGTGTTATGTTGACAAGGAAGAAACCTTGATGTTTCATGCTAGTTTTAATGTTTATGCTTTGTATTGCTTGCATCTAAGTTTTCATCAATTGTCTGGTCTCTCAAAGCCTTGCTAGGCAAAACTCTGTACTAAGCGGAATTCTGGTTGTACTTCCATACGTTGAAACCAACATCTTCCACTTGAGTCCAACATACCTTCCTATTTGTGGTATTCCACTACCACTCCTAAAGTATATAATTTATGTGTTATCTCTAGATGTTCAAAATCTTCTATTTTGTGCCACTGATTCAGCTCATGAGGAAGTGGTGGGTAACCCATGATCTTCTTAATTTGGACAAGTTTTATCTTGGGATTGCATGTCTAATCTGCAAACCCCTAATACGAGAAGGGACTGGCATGAGTGCCCAGCTCGTAAAAGATAAATACTAACACACAAGTTCCTTCGCCCATTTATGAGTGATAAACAAAGGAATTTATGGGGATGTGATCATCCCCGCATGGGAGCCGTTCCTCGAAACTTGTCCAAATCATGAAGTGAGTGAGTTACCCATCAGCAGTCGTTGACGGATCATGCACCCCCCAAAAGTCTGTTTTTATTCTGTTTGATCTAGAGATGGCACATGAGTTTTCCCTGATTACCCTTTTGCACGGGGTTTATCCTTTATTTTGTGCTGAGTCAGTCCTTCCTACTTCCTTCCTTCTTGAGAGAGAACAGACACTTGATGTTAATAAAGATTCTTGCATACAAAGCTGCATTGAAAGTTAGCATGTTACATCTTTGTTGACATTAACTTTTGATAAGTGAGTTGTTGCAAAAGCTTATGCTTAGTAAACATCTTCCTTTGTGTTAACATTTTCACTTCTTGGCTGATAACATGTTCTTTCCAAAGCTTCAACTGGTTCCATTATAAGTGAAAGAGCAAAAGTAAAAGTTATTAGTTGTTCCTTGACCAAGGCTACGTTTTCCATGATTTGATGAGTTTTCCAGGTCCTACTTTGTTATCATTGTTACTACTTTCTCATAAGTACCTTATGATTTGAGATTGTTGTTGAGGAGGCTTCAGTTTGGTGAGAAATGAGGATGCTTCTTGTCCGTATTCTTTTATCGACGCTTCACTCTCTAAACTTGTGGACAGGTTTACCGAGCTCAGTTATCGCTTGGGGACAAGCGAGGTCTAAGCTTGGGGGAGTTGATACGTCCAAAATGCATCGCTATTTTATATTGTAATTTCATCCTCTTCATTGATATATTCCTATTTAAAGTATTGTTCTTATGTTGTTTTGGATTGTTTTACACAGTTTACAACTTTCCGGTGCCAAAGCAGCAGAACCAGAATTCAGCGGTGAAAAGTGGACACCAAGTTGCTGAATCAGATCAAGTCCAAATGCGATGAAAATTTACGGGGAGCGTTTTTATGAAGATTGACTGGGGATCACCGAGGATGGAGGTGAGGGGACCCACCAGGCAGCCAGAAGGGTGCGTGGCGCGGCCCCCTCCTGGCCGCGCCAGGCACCCTCCTGGATGCCTGGTGGCCCCCCTCGGTGCCCCCTCTCGCCTATAAGACCCCCTAGGGTGAAAACCCTAAAATAAGAAGAGTTTCCGTTTTTTGCCGCCGCCACGGTGCGGAAACCTACAGAGGATAAAAGCCATCTCCGGCGGGCAGATTCCGCCGAGGAGATCACCTCCCGGAAGGGGAGATCGTCGCCATCATCATCATCATCGTCACGGGAATCATCGAGATCATCATCAACATCATCCCCAACATCAGCACCATCTCCATCTCCATCCTATCTCATCTCACAATTTCAACTTGTGTTGTAATCCGTACTATCTATCCTCTCTACTATGTTGGTGTTGATTACTACTTTGTGGTGAATGCTATTGAGTTTTGTTGGAGAAATATCATTGTGTCCAGATTGTTCGCCACCCATCTATCACCTCTGATCATGATCTCTTTTACGTCTTGTGAGTAGTTACTTTAGTTCTTGAGAACACGGGAGAAGTCTAGTTGTTAGTAGTCATATGATGTTGAAGTGTTATGTGTTGTTTGATACTTAAGTTGTGTTGTTATTTCTCTAGTGGTGTTATGTGAGTCGACCACTTAACACTTCACCTTTCATGGGCCTAGAGGAATACATTGTGCACAAAGGATGCTTATGGTGGGTTGCCGGAGTGACAGAAACCTGAACCCCAGTTCGCACACTTTTGCACAAGGGAGTTATGGATCCTTGATCGTAATGTTGTGGTTAGGCTTATGCCTTAATTACTACCTTGTATTTGCGGATGCTTGCAAGGTGTGTAATCATAAGAGTACACTTATCTTAGTCTAGAAGGTGTACTAGCATTGATCCACCCACCAACACTTATCAACACAATACATATTACTTGGCGGAGTATGGTGAAAGTAACTTGGCTATCTCTCTCGTGTGTTCTCGAGAACGCTTTAGCTTTTATAATTTTAGTTCCTAGGCTTATCCTTGTGAAAGGATTGGGCCACTTGCTACTCCTCAGATACCCTGTTTACTTTGCTTGTCTTTTACTTTTCTGTTGCTTAAACCAAAAACCCCTAAATATTTACCTTTGAGTGTGTGTAGCCTTTTCTTATCCAGTGTCACTTATCAGCACCTTCTGCTCCTCGTTGGGATCGACATCCTTATTTATTGAAAATCTACAATTGATCCCCTAGACTTGTGGGTTATCAAGAATCGCTTATTGGCGCGGTTAATAGGGGAGGCAACCCAACTAAACCTATTAACTTCACCGCCATCATGGGGTCACCCCCTCGTCAGTAGCCCCCGAGTGCTTGGGGGACTCGAAGAGTCGCGCAGGGACTCGAATTCATCTGCGCCTTTATTGTTTGTAAGCGCGGCATCGCCACGGGTCGCTGGCAGTTTTGAGCCATGACAATATCTGTTTCGAGGGATTGCTAAGTTGAAAGGGCCCAAGGAGTCGAATGGTCGAGCCTAGGTGAATTGTGCTAGTGACAAATACCACAATATCCCAATCAAGCTCACGTCCCTCGACATGAACTTGGAACGACTGGTGTCAAGCAAATTCATGCCGCTGCAGGTCTTATAGGATCAATTGCTTCCAGTCTAAGCACATAGCCTGAGCGCGTCCGCTCGGCTCTTTCTATCAAGTGAGCGCATGGAAAAGGTCGGGAGTGAAATTGCTCAGTGGCAAATCCCGGCCCGGCCGTTCTGCGCAGCGGGGTCTTACCTACACGCTAAGCTTGCGTGGCATCTGGGTACAGTGTGTCGTAGCCCAGGCATAATTGTTTTTTGTAGAGGCGCGGAGCTTGGTTAGCGATGCACCCACTTGGAAGAGACAATCAAGTGAGCTGTTTTAGCAGTCACTCGCGGAGCTTTGTAATGAACTCAGGCGAGTAAAATAAGAAAGCACCCACTCGGAAGGTTGTCGAGTGCGTAAGTCATATTTGTTGAATTGCTAAGTATTTTTTGTGAGTAATCACTCGAATGCTTTTCTTCTTTCGGGGTGAGGGAGCACCCGAACTCTGAGAGTATGTTTGTTTCTGCTGGTGCGAGTGATCACTCGAGCACATCTTTGCCTTCTGGGTGAGGGAGCACCCGAACTCGAATAAAGGTACTCCCAATGGGAGTAAAAGATTTTTTCTTTGAAATAATATGAAAAAGCTTGTAAAGAACTGAATGCTGACCGAAGATGCGTGTTTGAGACGCGTTGCTGAGGTGTGATGTTTGCTGGTTCGCCTGGCAGGTTGGGTTGCCATGTCAAGTAAAAATGAAGTGATTTGATGTCTGCTGCCCGAAAATTTCGCGCTGCGTGATGATGGCCCTCGTTTTTCGCGCGCGGTAGGCGGTATGGTTAGTGCGTCGGTTGAGTTTTTCATGTTTCTCGGCTATCGTGGGATCGTGTCATGTCTGCTTGATTCCAAGATGAGCGGTGACGATCTTCTTGCTCCGGCTGTTGGTTAAATACCGGGGGGTCTAGTGTGTTTAGGTTTTCACCCAGCCATTGCCTTCTCCTGCCTCTCTTTCTTCTTCCTTCATTGTTCTTTGCCACCCGCCTGTCATTTCGTGCGGCTTGCTAGTTGAGATCCATGTCCAAGCGTCCCCGTAGTGCGGCACAGGAGTCGGCGAGGATACCCGGCAGATGGGAGCGCTCTGCTTTTGGAGCTGCAGATCTGGATGAGCTGGTGGCCGACGGCGTGGTGGCGCATGATGCCGCCCGGATTCCTGGGGATGAGGAGGTTCCTGCGCCCCGTCCAGATGAGCGGGCATGCTTTCAGAGTTTCTTCACCCGTGGTTTTGCACTTCCCATTCATCCTTTCCTCCGGGGATTGCTTTGCGCCTATCAGTTGCAACTGCATAATTTGACCCCCAATGGGATTCTGCATATTTCCTGTTTCATTACGCTCTGTGAGGGTTTTTTGGGGATCTATCCCCATTGGGGCCTCTGGAAGCGTCTCTTCAATGTGAAGAGGACAAATTCTGAATATGCCATTGGGGGCGAGGGTATTTCTATTAAGGAGAAATCTGCCTCTTTTGATCTGGAAAAGCCGGACTCCGTCTTTTCATGGCGAAGGAGTTGGTTTTATCTAAAGGACCAGTGTGTTGAGGGTCAGCGGTTTGGTCTGCCTCCTTTCGATCCTGCTGCTCGGGCGGTTAAGCGATCTTCATGGGCGCATCCTTTGTCTACTCGTGAATCGTCTCTCGTGGAACCGTTTGTGCAGAGGATTACTGCTTTGAAGGATGAATTGACTAGCGGCCAGCTTATCTCCGTGTTTATCAAGAGACGTGTGCAGACGCTTCAGCATCGGCTGCGTCCCATGTGGAAATACACTGGGCCTGATGACTCGACCAGGTGTTCACCCGAGGAGTTTTCCGATGACGACCTTTTGGCCTGGGTTCAGCAAGTCACAAAGTGCACGAGCATTGGGGAGCAAATTCTTGTTCGTCCTTACTCTGCTGACTTGCCTCTTCCTCAGGTACTTGTCTTTAAATTTTATTTGAGACGCTGACTCTTTTCTATTGATTGCTGATGTTGTTTTGATCTGTAGGGTCACACTCCTTTGTTGAACAATCCTCCGCAGCCTGAAGATGCGGATATACTCGATGAACCTAGTGAGGTTGATGCCGATCCTGTACCTGCGGGTGATGGGGTGCTTCTAGCGCTTCAGGTGCTGTTGCTGTCGAGTACGCGGGTGCCCCACCGCCAGTTGCGGATGACTCTGGAGATTCAAGTCCTCTTCGTGTCAAACGCACTCGCCCTGCGAGTGGTCGTGATATGGCGGGTGAAGTGAAGACTTGCCAGCGGTCGTGCAGCCTGATGTGCCGTGTCCTCCTCCTACTGCCTCAAAGAAACGCAGGTTCGGGATATTGCTGCGTCCATGCGCTGCGCCTGCTGGGTTAGTATACATTTCCACTTTGCCGTCTCTGATTTTTATTGCTTTGGCTGGTGTTCTGAAGATAAGTCGTTTTGTAGGACTGCTCCTGCTCCGGCTGCTTGCTCTGCGAGTGCTGGTGCTGTCGCTGCTCCTTCGACTGATTCTGGTGCGGCGTCTGATTGGCTGGATGGTTCCGCTACTCCCGTGGCTTAGGGTGTGGGGACGACCCCTGCGATTGTAGGTGTGGAGGGGACTTCTGCGACTTCTTCGTCTGGGGGTCTGCTTCGGCTGCTGCTGCTCCTGAAGGTGACTTACCTCCGGATGTCAAACCAGTGATCCCTGAGGAGCACTTCGTGGAGAGGCGGGATCTCTCTGCTGAGGATAAAGCGAAGTTCTTTGATCGCATGGCAGAGCAGGTATGCGATTTCTTTGTCCTTATGTGTTTTTCTATAGTAGCCCCCGAGCAAGCTGTCACTTGTGAGTGGTTGTAGTCTATGATTTTGGTCTTCCTTTTGTCAGTCTGATACATATTGGGAGTAGCCCCTGAGGCTGCAAGCAATCATTTGTGGTTGGTTGTAGTCTTTGATTTTCTTCTTTCCTATGCTTTTTGACTTGATGTATCTTCTTGGGTGCAGCCTTTATTTCGGATGTGCGAACGCGTGCTGGCTGAAATTGATCGGTGGCGACGTGCTCATGACTCGGTCCAGGGGATCTTAACTGCTATGAGACGTGAGATCCTGGTTCTTGGTCTTTGCTTGTTTTGCTGATTGATTTTGTCTGATTGGTGTCTGTTCCGTAGGCCGCAAGAAGGGTGCTGACAAGCGGGCGGAAGCTGCAAAGATGGAACTTGCTGAGATTCGGGTTGCTCTGGAGTCCAAGGAAAAGGAGCTGCAGGCGCAACAAGGCGAGTTTGAGCGGTTGCAGCGGGTGGAGGAGCAATTTCTCAAGGTCGAGAAGGTTGAGTGCGAGCGCCTGCAGGACTTGGCGAGCTTGCTAACTGGTTAGTGGAATCTTCCTGTCGTCTTTTTATTGGGGTTTGTTTGCCTTCTCAGATTGCTGGGATTTTAATCTATGTCCTTCTTCCAGGTTCTGCGGGTATTGGGGCGGTGGAGGTTGTTGCTGCAGGTTCGGGTGTTCTCCGTGGCTCTATAGATGCTGTCTCAGGAGCTGCTGTAGCTGTTGGGGATGTCTGTGCTCGGGTTTCCACTCTCCTGAAGCTTCTCCATGAGCATATGTTCCCCGATGCGGAGAAGCGTCCTGAGGGTCTCGATTCTCTAGTTGCTGCCTTCGGTCCGGATGGGGATCAGCTGGAGGGCTTGGTTCGTGAGAACGTGGTGAGTGGGCTTGCCACATCTATTGTTGTTCTTCTGGGCCATGGTCTCCCTATTGAGGATTCCATGGTGGATACTTTGCCTGATTAGACGGACGAATAGAGTGCTCGAGCTACTCGGCTGGCTCGCAAGCCGCAACTGGTCGTAGAGGCTGCGAACAATTCTTCAGCTGAGTAGTACGGTGATCCTGTTTTTGTTTTGAAAACTTCATCTATAATGTGCCTCCCGATGGGACAGCAGATCTTGTTTGATTCATGGACCTCCTTTGCTTTTTTTGTGCTGCTTGTTGTCTCGTTTCCTTTGACTTGTTTCTCTTTGAGGTAGGCCATCCCGAGGGTTTCTCGGGCTTGGAATTTGCTGAAGGAGGATGCTCGCGAAGGTGCTTACGAGTCCGTTTGCTTGAGGCTGAAAGAGGCCGAACGTGAGATCGTTCGACTGAAAGGTGTTGTTGCGGTCCATCGCTCGAAACGTGAGCGTCCTGAGGCTGTCTTGGATGGCTTGATGGCTTGGATGATGAAGTTGTCTGATCTCCTGAAGGGTGAGTTTGACTTTTCTTCGACTGCTCGACTGTGCGGGTTCTTTTTGTTATGCTTTGCGGCTGATCTCTGTTCTTCGCTCTGAAGTGCTTGCTGGGCGTTCTCGCGAGGAAGATGAGGCAGTATAGTATGAGTTGTTGCGACTGGAGGACCTGGTTGTACATGCGAACAATCCTTTCTAGAGGGATAGGGCGTGTGCTCGGGTGTTCGCCATTCTGCGGATGCGGGTTGAAAGGGTACCGCGGGCTCTTGAGTAGTGCCGCGGAGTGCTTGGCAGGATTTTTGCTGAGTTTTACCCTTTGGACCCTGTCCCTTCATCTCTTGAGAAGCTTTGTCGGATGTTCTCCCAGCCTGCGGATCTTCGGTGCATAGTTAATCACCAGATTTATGCAGGGGCTCGTTGTGCTTTTGCCTTTGTCCATAGTCATTGGCCAGGGGTTGATATTATGTTGGCAGCTCGAGGTCCTCTTGGTGGTCGAGCTCAGCCGATGGACGACCATTACGCCGTGGCGGATGAGCCTGCAAATGAAGTTGTGAAGTGGGTGGTCGAGGATAATGACCGTCGGCTGGGTGCTCTGCGTAAAGTAAAGTCAGAGCCTGGGGATTAGCCTTTGCTTGGCGTTCATTCCTTTGCTTGAGAAACGTTTGTTGCTGTTCTATTTTGCTTTACTTTGTTTGTCTGTTGTAAATCAAACTTGTGTGGTATAGGTTTGTCTTGTCG
This sequence comes from Bromus sterilis, assembly GCA_950022295.1. Classification (NCBI taxonomy): domain Eukaryota; kingdom Viridiplantae; phylum Streptophyta; class Magnoliopsida; order Poales; family Poaceae; genus Bromus; species Bromus sterilis. Next base: position 286,253,484 of record OX465597.1, read on the forward strand.
GCTGCTGAGTTTTTGGCGAGGGGTCCTTTCTTGCTGATTTCTTAGAGTCGTGTATGCGAAGAACGCCTCGGGGGGTGGCTGCTTCGGCGAGCCCCCAAGTGCCAATTTTTTAGAGTCGCGTTTGCGAAGAACGCCTCGGGGGGTGGCTGCTTCGGCGAGCACCCGAGTGCCAATTTTTTTAGGGTCGCGTTTGCGAAGAATGCCTCGGGGGGGGTGGCTGCTGCGGCGAGCCCCTGAGTGCCAATTTTTTTTAGAGTCGCGGGGTGGCTGCTTCGGCGAGCCCCCGAGTGCCAATTTTTTATAGTCGCGTTTTGCGAAAAACACCTCGGGGGGTGGATGCTTCGGCGAGCCCCCGAGTGCCAGTTTTTTTAGAGTCGCGTTTGCGAAGAACCCCTCGGGGGTGGCTACTGCGCAGCAGCCCCCGAGTGCCAATTTTTTAGAGTCGCGTATGCGAAGAATGCCTCGGGGAATGGCTGCTTCGGCGAGCCCCCGAGTGCCAATTTTTTTAGACTCGCGTTTGCGAAGAACGCCTCGGGGGGTGGCTGCTTCGGCGAGCCCCCGAGTGCCAATTTTTTTAGAGTCGCGTTTGCGAAGAACGCCTCGGGGGGTGGCTGCTGCGGCGAGCCCCCGAGTGCCAATGAAAAGAAGTTTTGGAAAAATATTTTCAATATTTCTCCTTTATTTCTTACATGAGGAGGGGCTGTTGCTTGAAGACAACCCCTTTATTTGGATCGATGGCTTAGTATCCCTATGGACGGTAGATTGTTGTGGCTCCCTTTTGCTTCTTATGGTAGGGCCTCTTCCTCTTATGATGTGGCTCCGCTGGCTTGGTGTGCTCCAAAGGTTTCTGATATTTTGTGGAACTCTTTCTCGCAGCGGCGGATCTGACGAAGCTGCGGCTGATTGTGATCACTCCTCGCGGGCCTGGCATTTTCATCTTGAGGTAGGCGTAGTGTGGCACTGCCATGAAACGCGCGAAGGCTGGTCGTCCTAGGATGGCGTGGTATTGTGATTTCCAGTTGACCACTTCGAAATCCAATGTCTCTTTGCGGAAGTTGCTCGTGCTGCCAAAAACCACCTCGAGACTTATTTTTCCGAGGGGGTATACTGCTTTCCCTGGCACGATTCCATGAAACATTGTGCCTGAAGTTTTCAGTGCTGAGTTTTGGATGAGCATTTCTTTCAGGGTTCTGGTGAATATGATGTTGATTCCGCTGCCGCCGTCCATGAAGACACGTGACATGTCGTAGTTTCTGATTCTTGCTTCGAGTACTAGTGCGGTGTGTCCTGGGCGCAGGATGGCTCGCGGGTGGTCTTCTCGGGAGAAGGTGATTTCAGTCTCGGACCCGCGCAGGTATTCTGGGACAGCAGGGTGCGAGGAGACTGCGAGGAAAACTTGTCTGGTGACCTGCTTCTACTGCCTGTTTGATGGTCTTCCTTCTTGTATCATGTAGATCCGGTCGTGCGCTTCTGGGTATTTTTCTTCCTCGGGTGTCGTGCTCCGTTCTTGGATTACTGCTACTTGTCTTGTTGGTATTGCATGCGCTGACGGTGCATTGTGGGCGATGGTTCCGACTTCTGCGCTTGCGAGAGGCGGTGCTGCTGTTGTTGTAGATCGGCTTTTCTCTTCCGAAAGCTCGATGAATCGCCTGCAGCTCCTGAGGGTGTGCCCTGATATGAGCTCTCTGCGCTCGTTTCTGAACCCGTGTATTGTGCACGGTCCGTCGAGCTGCTCTTTAGCCGAACGATATGCTCGGGTGTCGTCTCGTGGCTGCCTTGTTCTCCAGTCCCGTTTTTTAATTTGGGGTGCTTCTTCTTGGTTGTCCCTGTGCTGTATTCTCCAGTCATCGCGATGTCTGCCTTCTCTGTCATCCGGGAAGCCGGCCGCAACCATATCGGGTCCTCTGTCGTCGTAGAAGTTACGCCTCGAGCGCTTTCTTCCTCTGTCGAATCCTCTGTCGCTAGTGTGGTAGTCGTAGTCGCAATCTGAGCGCGCTTTCTGGATCTCTGATTCGTTCCGTACGGAGTCTTCTCCGTCTGCCCAGTTGTTTGCCTGCTCGAGCAGTCGTGTGAGTGTTCGGACTTTAATCTTCCCGAGCTGCTCCTTGAAGTCGATGCGTTGCAAGCCCCTTCTGAATGCGTCGATTGCGCTTTCGTCTGATATGTCCTCGGCTGAGTTTTTGAGTATGATCCATCTCTGGATGTATGCTCGCAGGGATTTTCTGGATCCTTGTTTGCATGCCCTCAGCTCCTCGAGTGATGCCGGTCGTTTGTAGGTGGACTTGAAGTTCTCGATGAAGGCGCTGCGGAACTGCCTCCAGGAGTCGATTGATCCTCGTGGTAGGTTCTTCAGCTAGTGTCGTGCCGAGCCTTCGAGCATGAGTTGTACGTACTGCATCGCTGTGATATTGGTTCCGCGCTAGAATTTGACGGCCGTTAGGTAGTCGTCGAGCTATGCTTCCGGCTCTTCCAGACCGTCGTACTTGTCCGTTGTAGAGTTTAGCTTGAAGCCCTTCGGCATCCTTGTTTCCCGTATGGATCGTGCGAAGCACAGTGCTGCGCATGGTTTGATGTCCTCGTCTGAAGCTTGTTCATCCGAGTATTCTTCGCGGGCTGCTCGCCTTCGTCTTCCGCGGTTGACCTTGTTTTGTGTTCTGTCGTTGCGTGCATCTCCCCGATTGCTGTTGCGTCTGTTGCTGTAGTCGCCGCTGTTGTTGTTTCTGTTTTTGTTTGGGCGCTTGCGCCAGTCGTCGCTGCTGTCGTCGTCAGGTGAACTGGGGTCCCTGTCCGGGGTCTACTCGCGGGGGACTCGTCTTGCACCTGCTCTCTTTGGGGCTGAGATGGCGTCTTTCATTATTTTGAGTGCCATCATCGTGTTGCGATGTAAACTGCCTTTCTTGCCTTTCTGAGCACGAGATAGGTATTCTTGGGCAGTTAAAAGGGCTTCGGCTGGCGTGAGTTGTTCTTCCTCATCGTCGTCCTCTTCTAGCTTGAAGTCGTCATCTAGCTTGCGGGCCACTCTCTTCTTGTCCGTGCGTCTCAGATTGCTGAATCTGGATCTGGCTCGGATGGGGGAGTCGTAGTCGAAGGAATCGCTTCTGGGAGATGGCATGCGGTTGTTCCTTGGGTCGATGGCAGCCTTTCCTTGCTTCTCTAGTTCTAAGCGTTGTTGTCTTTCTCTCTTGGTGGCGTCACTCGCAAAATTGTTGTATGCTCTGAGCTCGTGTCGTGTTGCGTTCTCCGGGAGTAGTTTGCCGCGTTTGACTGCGTCCCTTATTCTGGCGATTGCTTCTTTGGACATGTAGATTTTTTCTACGTGATGGTCCTCTTTCGCCATGCCTGGGGTCTGATGCTTGCTGCTTTCTGGCTCGTCGTTCCTGTGATTGCTATGCTCCGTTCCTTTGTATATTTTCTTTGGTATGGTTCCTGGTTCTCCGAGTGTGACGGTGACCTGGCCGGTGTTGTCCGGATCACTGTTTTTGCTGTTCGAGCGAGTGTCTCGGCGATTTCTTGGGTCGTCATATTGGTTTTTGTCATCTGCGGTTGGCTCGTGGACGTCTGCCATGAACACCTGGGACGGTGCCTTGACTGTCGTTTTGATTGCGCTCATGTTGCGCTTCCTCCATGGACCACTCGAGTAGTCGGGTTGGGAGTCGTGGCTGACTCGCGGAGTCGTCATGCGGGCGGGTGCTGCTTCGATTGCTGATGTAGGATCTGCTGTCGTGGGTGCTCGAGCGCGATCCGTGAGACGGAGGACTCCCCAATGGTTGATGTAGATTTGATATGCTCCGAAGATCAGGTTGATGCCGGTGCGCAGGTCGGCGAAGGCCGGTCTAAAGGCCGGGAGGTGAGCCATGAAATCGAGAGATCCGAATAGATCAGAGTCTGCCCGGATCGTAGAGTCGATGAGTGCTGATGGAGTCGCTGCCTTGACGAGTGCCGATGATGAGGCCTTCAAGATCGCGATTCCAACCTGCGAAGTCCCCACGGTCGGCGCCAATTTACGGGGATCAACCCCGGCAAATCCCATGGTCAGGGACCCTGGGTTAGTCATAGAGATAAGCACAGGTTGGACGATACTCGTCGGCTAACAGGAGAAGCACTTCCTGATCGATATTATTGCGTGAGGGGGCGATTACAGTGGAGGCCAAGGCGAGTTCTCGCAAGGCTAGGATGATTAGATGCGTATTGAGTTGTCCTGGACGTCTCCCCTCCCAGCCTTTATATACTAGGCTAGGTCTCGGGGAGTCCGTACTAGGTTACATAGATAGTTTCCTAGTTCTAGTCTGGCCTTGTACGCCAAGTTGTGCCTTCCATATTAGTTCGCGGACTCCTACGTCGGTGCCTGGTTGGGCCAATCATGGGCTTGTCGTAGCTTCCCAATGGGCCTTCTATCTTCATACGCACCAGGTAGCCTTACATGCAGGAGTCGTGGGGTCACCCCCTCGTCAGGAAGGTCACTCCTATGAATGCTATTCAACTGTAAATTAATGAAAACATTAGGATGATGGCTAAACTCAAAGAGAGATGGGCTAGAGAAAAGGAGAAAGAAGATAGAATTAAGAGCCTTCCTACACACCATACTGTTGCTACTATCCAAGTTGTTGAGGATATCCAAACTCTTAGCACCCAATGCACCCCTAGTCCCATAGGACCTATTAATCGTGATGATATGACCTCAACCGTAGAAGAAGAAACTCCTATGACTATAGAAGATACCAAACAAGTGAGCCTAAAGGACACCACTACCACTTTACTTGATAGTAGTGACCTTGATTTTGATAATTGCACCCTTTCTGAAGTTATTCATTTCCTTCACAAGATGTCTAGAGACCCCCACACTAGCACACTTAATCTTGCCTTCACGGAGCATATCACTAATGCTCTCATTAAAGATAGGGAGGAGAAGCTTAGGGTAGAAGCCTCCATACCTAGAAAGCTAGAATATGGTTGGGATCCTATGATTAAAATTAAGTTGAATAACTTTTCTTGCTATGCTTTATGTGATGTTGGAGCTAGTACCTTCGTTATGCCCAAAAGAATATATGATATATTTGAATTGAAACCTTTTGATTCTTGTTCTTTTGGTGTTCGTGTTGTTGACTCTTCCATAAAGAAACCTTTGGGGAAGATCGATGATGTTCTTATCATTGTCACTGACAATTATGTTCCCGTTGATTTTACTATTATGGACATTGAATGTGAACCTTCTTGTCCTATTATTTTGGGACGTCCTTTTCTCCGCACCGTGGGTGCTATTATTGATATGAAAGAAGGCATTATCAAATTCCAATTCTCTCTCAAGAAAGGGATGGAACACTTCCCTAGAAAAAAAGATTAAGTTTCCTTTTGAGTCTGTCACACGGGCTAGTTATTTTCTTGAAAAGACTTGATCTATTTGGATTAAGCCTAGCTAATGGCTTTAAAGAAGCGCTTTCGGGAGGCAGCCCGCAACTAATTTAGGATTTCCTTTTGTTTTTATTCTGTTTTTAGTGGTCTTGATGATTGTTACTATTGTAGTAACATCATTGTATCTTTACTTTTCAAGCTTTGTGCCATTTGTAGCCTCATATGACAAGGGAAGTGAAAGTTGTGACATGCTGTCCCGAAAACAGATTCTGTCCTCGTGACTAGAAAAATCACAGAAAAATCCCAGTTCAATTTTTTGACCTGAAATTTTTTACATAGTGTGATCTATACAATTACGGAACTTTCGTATGTTCTGACCTTTTTTTTTAGTTGCAGAAGTATCCCTAAAAAATTCTTTTCTACCTGCTGGTCTGTTTTCCACAGATTCTGTCATGTTTTTCCTTTCCTTCATTTTGCAAACCTTAAGCTTGATTTTTCATTGAAAAAACTGTTTGGCAATCTTGAGAAACAGTAGCTCTTCAAGAATATCCTTATTTCCATTAGATACAAAGTTATTTTATTATGCGTACTAACCTCGCTAATCAGATTATGATGAGTTATGTATGAAGGGAGTTTTCAAGTGTGCGAGGGAAGATGATGAAAGAAGATTCAGGAGTGTCAAGCGCTCAAGCTTGGGGATGCCCCCATGCATCCCCAAGAAATATTCAAGGATACTCAAGCGTCTAAGCTTGGGGATGCCCCCGTGCATCCCCTTCTTCATCAACAATTATCAGTTCGTCTCTCGTCTCACTATATTTTTATCACTTCATGCGTTATGTGCTATGCTTGGAGCGTCTCGCTCTTAGGTTTTATTTTTAGTTTTCTTTAGCTTTGCTTGATGTTCATAACAAGTTAAAACCCAGATTTCTTTGCGTGGGAGAGAAACACGCTCCACTTTCAAAATCTAAAACACAACATAGGATTCTTCATGCTTATCTTTGTTGTGTGTCTTCTTTATCTTTTTCATAGCTACTGCCATGTTTAGCTCTTAGTTTTCATGCTTATCTTTATAAGAGCTTTGTTTAGTTTTTTTCTGGAATTCTCTTGAGTTTTTATGTTTATCTTGTTTAGAGAGTTTTCCTGTTGCACTGAGTTTTGTGTTTTGACTTGAAGTAGGTAATTGAGGTTGCTATTCTTTTGTAGTAGTAACTTGCAATAGTTTTGAGGTATTGTTTTGAGTAATATTTGGAATTTTGGTGTCAAGAGCTTTAGCCTATTAGTGATAGATGTCGTATTTTGGCAAATCCATGTTTATTTTCAAAACTCACAAAATTAGTTGAGAACTTTAGCTACTAGATGGATCACTACTCTTCTGAGGGGTCGAATATTAGAGTACACTCACGTACCATGAGTCGAGGATGCGCAAGGATAACCAAACCCCCATACACTCCTCCTCGGGGTACTTGTCTCTTTGTGAAACCTCCTTATTAGATTGAGAGTTACCGATAATAAGTGCATGAGTTCTTCGGACTAATGTGAGTATTCAAAAGTTGACACTTCCACCTTCCCATATTTTTCTAGCCTCTCATGTGCCGTGCATTGCTTTCTTCTCACTCTGAGAGTTAGCGTCCACCTTCGCCGGTACATCCAAACCCTTGGCATGATACGCTCTGTCATCATAAACCCCTTATATCCTTCCTCAAAACAGCCACCATACCTACCTATCAAGGCATTTCCATACCCTTTTCGAGATACATTGCCATGCAACATCCACCTTCTCATGACTTGATCTTCATGTCATACATGCTACTTGCCTGATTGATGAGCCGCATGCTAGTTGGGCCTTGCACTAATCATTGCTACATGACGCGCTAGTATCATTGCATATCCTTCTACACTGGCAGAGGCATACATTTGCATACATCATGATAGTTACATCTTCTTTATGATTTGAGTAGTTTTTTAAAGTGTGAAAGATCTTCTATACTTCTTGTAATATATAGAGTGTTTCCCCTAAAGTGAGGAAAAGATCCCAAAGAGGACAAATGAGAGAAATAGAAAGAGCCATTGAGGCCACCGAAAAAATACAAAAAAATAGAAAAAAGAGAAAAAGAAATAAAAAGAGAGAAGGGGGCACACTACTATTCATTTTGAGAGATCCACACTAGTACTCCCTCTTATTATTGTACTCCATAGAGATTATCATTCATGCAAATAGCTATGTGGGGACCTTCACACTATAGAACTTGGCTTGTATATTCCAATGATGAGCCTCCTCAAATGAGCTCTCGGTCTTCTTGAGCAAGCAAGTTGGATGCACCCCCACTAGTTCCATTGGAGAGCTTTTAGCTCATATGTGCATCCGTTGCATGGCAATCCCCACTCCTCACATCATATCTATCATTTGGCTTTCTCTCGCCTATGATTAACCTCATTGATGTGAGCCTTTCACACCTTTTTGTCTTCCTCCTCCCCCATATTCTCTCTTTTTCATCCTAAGTGTCAACATTCTTGCTTACGCTCATCCATTGCATGAGTGCTAAAAATGTTGAAAAGGAGTGGATCATTTTGACTTGTACCTGGATAGTGGTCTGGGGATGAGTCAAGATAAGATTCCAAATAAGACCAAGTGTGACACTTTAGTAGATTGAGTTCTCAATACAAAAATACTTTTTCTCGTATATCCCTATCCCCTTTCTTGCACGCAAACACCATTTGGAGACATTCGAGTCATGGACAGCGAGAGATCTTGCACCTTTATGTTCTTATGTTGCTTGTTTCAATGCTAAATATATACTCTTTCCTGTTATGACTTGAATTGAATTACATGCCTTGATTGCTTTACTTAAAAGTTCATATATGGTTGTTAGCATGTCACCACAGAAATTATGCTTTTATCATTTACCTACTCGAGGACGAGCAGGAATTAAGCTTGGGGATGTTGATACGTCCAAAACGTATCTATAATTTCTGCTTGCTCCATGCCTCTTTTGTGTGATATTGCTATGATATTGATGAACTTCCATACAATTTTGATCATATTTGGACTAACCTATTAAGTCAGTGCACCACAGTGCCAGTTCATGTTTTCTGTTGTTTTTGTATTTCAGGTTTCCCCCATATTAAAAGTGTTCCAAAAATTCGGGAAAAATACAATAAAAAATCAGCGCCGAAGAAGCTTCAGGAATCACCGAGGGGGGCATAGGGGACCCACCAGGTCCCCAGGCGCCCTCACGGCGCGCCCTAGGGTGGGGCCGCCTGGACCTCTGGTGGCCCCCCTGGCTGCCCCCCTTCGCCTATATATCCCTCGCGACGTGAAACCCCCGTGACGGGAACTGACGGGGATGTACCCCGGCAAATCCCATGGTCAGGGACCCTGGGTTAGTCATGAGAGGCACATGTTGGACGATAAGCTCGTTGGCTAACAGGAGGATACGTTCCTGCTCGATATTATTGATTGGAGATGGCGATTACAGGGAAGCCGAGGCTAGTGCGCGCAAGGCTAGGTTACAGATTGTGTATTGCTTGATCTCGACGTCTCCCCTCCTAGCCCTTATATACTAGGCTAGGTCTCGGGGAGTCCGTCCTGATTACAGATGAGGTTTCCTAACCATGATCTTGTTCCGTACGGTAAGTTTGCACCTTCCTTATGACTTGCGGACCCCTACGTCGGTGCCACTAGTGGGCCAAGGCCGGGCCCAGGCGACATCTTTGTGGGCCTTCCGTCTTCTGTTACACCGGGTAGGCTCATCCATAGGAGTCGTGGGGTCACCCCCTCGTCAGTAGCACCCGAGTGCCTGGGGGACTCGAAGAGGCGCACAGGGACTCGAATCCACTCTTGCGTCGTTTTGATGTATGCACGGTTCCACCGCGGGTCGCTGGCAGTCTGGGGCCATGACAAAACCTGTTTCGAGGGATGCTAAGCTGAAAGGGCCCAAGGTGTCGACTGGTCGAGCCTTGGTGAATTGCACTAGTGGAAAAAACCGCAGTAGCCCAATCAAACCCATGTCCCTCGACATGAGCTTGGAACACTGGTGTGTAGAAAAAGTCATGCCGCTGCAGGTCTTATAGTGATCAATTTCCGCCAGTAAAGTTCGTAGCCTAGGCGCATCCGCCCGGCTTTTTCTATCATGCATGTGCATGGAAAAGGTTGGGAGTGAAATCGCTCTTCGGTAAGTCCCAGCCCGGCCGATCTGCGCAGCGGGGTCTTACCTACACGCTAAGCTTGCGTGGCATCTGGGCACAGTGTATCGTGTTCCAGGAATATGTATTTTTTATTGAGGCGCGGAGCCTAGTAGATAATGCACCCACTTGGAATAAACAATCAAGTGGGCGATTTTAGCAGTCACTCGTGGAGCTTCTCCGAGTGCTTGGGTGTAGAGGGATATTTGCTCGGGAGGTCGTCGAGTGCTTGAGTATATAGAGTTTTGCGAGTAATCACTCGAATATTGCTTTTTCTCTCGGGATGAGGGAGCACCCGATACTCCATGTCGCGACCCGGGGTTTGCGTATGTAATTCCAGTCACAATTCAATCATATAGAGAGCCGAGAGCCATACCCACTTGTCTAAGCAGATAAGGCCAAGTACAAGACACTCTCGGAAAGCTCGAACGTGAGGGGCATCCCATCTAGGCCCGGATGATCAACTGAGATGGGTCCTCATCGTCCGCTCACAAGTCTAAATGATTATGGGTGGTGAAATCCCATACTCATAGACAAGTCGCCTCAACCATATTATCGATTGAATCATAACACTTACATAAACAGACTCCAGCCCGATCTCTTAGTCGGGGTCTCGGGCGGGCTCAATCATACAAGAAAGTGTGCCACGTGACAGAGTCACGAGCAATCGCATCGCGATGCCCCAAGCTGCGCACATCTAAGGGCCACTTGGTGTATAAAAGACCGCCGGCGAGAACACAACTAAGGTATCGAACCCCACACATGACATGCACGATATAAACATACACGCAGCATGCATGCCAAGTGTATAACAGCAGGTAACATAACATGAACTCTACAAACTCATAACTTTATTGCATCTGCTAAACAGAGCAGATATAGTAGTGTTACAAGCAGAGATCACATCACTGTGATCCAACATTACATCATACAACAACGGAAGCAAATTATGTCTTAGTAAAGACAAGGTTAACAAATGGCTTAAGAAGCCTTTAAGAAAACACAACGACCCTCCAGAGGGACCAGGCTGCTGTCTGGGACTACATAACTTCGTCGATGTCGAGCTTGAAGGGGAAAGGCCACCATCAGGGTCAGTGGTCTCATCTCTAAAACATAGAATAAGCAAACGTGAGTACAAAGTCGTACTCAGCAAGACTTACGTCAGAACTATACTACTCATGCTCAGGTATCAAGGTAAAGGCAAGTGGGGTTGTAATGCAGAAAGCTTTGACTTGGCTATCCTGTACTACGACTACATAGAGTTGAGATGAGAGGCGCACACGAGTCCATCTAATCTTGATCACCACATCAATACACAACCATGGATCCTTCCTCGACTTCCCCCCGAGGAAGCAACCCAAAGCACTCACACTTATCTTGCGATTTTTAGAGTATCCATTTGAGTTGTCTAATAATCAAGTAAAGATCTCCAAGTAGTCCATAACCGCGGACACGGCTATTCGAATAGTTCATTAACCCTGCAGGGGTGTACTTCTTCACATACGTAGCTACCACTTATCGCCTAGAACTCGTCACCTTCAAGCGGTGTCGGCGAGGATAGTACCACGACACTTACCTCACGGATCCAACTCTAATCCAGGGAATCGCCTATCTGAGTTGTACCCCAATCGGGAATCCAGCCGGGGTTTCCGTTCAGGACCCAGACGATGTATGGACGGTCCGACAAGCCCACCTCGACGGATGGTACTACGCTTGCCTAAAACCGTGCTATGTTAGGAAAGAAAATAGAATAAAGTTAACCCATGCGAATCCTGGACCGTAGTCGGGGTGACTTAATAGGTCGAGAGGGGTCAATGAGCCCAACATGTGGTAGTAATCTGTGTCTTGGATCACAACACAAGAACTAGGGGCCTAGGGCAGTGTAAATGCGACAACCCACTGTGTACTCCTACACAGCCTCTCATTGTTCACTTATTTTAGGGTGACTTCATCAACACGTTACCACCTTGTTGCATGTGTCCACTACCATCCCGATACATCACCCGATGGATCAACTTCATTGCAAACAACTCTAGCATGGCATAGCATAACATGGATGAGGGGCCACATGATGAGCACAAACAATCTTGTATCTACTAGGTTGAAGTTTGCTTAATACTGTGGTAGCAAGGATAGGTCATGCAAAGGATGGGTTCAACTAGCGGAAGAATGGTAACATGTGAATCACCTAAACATGCATAAGAGAACAAGAGGGAAACTGGGTTTTTATAGATATGATCAAAGGGGGTTTGCTTGCCTTATTGTCGAGACTCGGGGTGCCACTCTTCGGAGAAAACAGGGACTACGTCCGGCGATGGATCTATCGAGAAGAAGCAAACACCGAGACAACAAAGTATAAACATCACATTGCAATGCACATTCAAGAATGAAACATGGCATGGTACTGATGTGATCTATGTTTAATTTGTAACAATTTAACTGAAGTTGATTTGAATAAGAAATCCAAATTCAAACTCCAAATGTGGTTCAATTTAGCCAAAGTTGCATTTGCTAATGGTTGGATATGGTAAATCATGTGGTCATGTGTATGAATTGCCTCTGATGTTCATGTGATAAGGTTGGCATTGCAAAGATTTAATTTGAAATGATTTAAACATTTATTTTGAATTATTCCAAATAAGCCATATAGCTAAATGCTACTGGTTCATCATCATAGATGTGTTTTTCATCCATGAAAGTATGATATTTGGAATCCTTGAATTTTTCTGATGATTTTTCATATATAATTTATTTGATTTGGAGTTATGGATTAAAAGTTATTGAATTTCAAAGATTTAAGCATTTTCTGGAAAATCTGTTAAATAGAAAAGGGATTATTGCGCAAGCATGACATCAGTATGACATCACTGGGCGCTGACCAGTCAAACTGACGCTTGGGACCCACCTGTCATTGCCTCTGGGTTAAAACTGTTTTAATTAAAACTTAACAGGGGATTAAGGGGGGCTGGGTCCCACCCGTCAGTGAGAGAGAGAGAGGGATTAGGAGGGGATTAGCCAGGCCGGCCGGCGTTTAGCCGCCGGCGACCTCTGGACGCGGCGGCGTCCGCTCGGGAAGACGGCTCCGGCCACGGGGTGCTCCTCGAGTTCGCACGCGTCGCCCAGAGCACTCGGAGGCCACCAGGAGGCACTGGAGGTACGCCGGCGACGAGAGAGTACGACGGCCGTGGTCGGGCTCGACGGAGCTGGCGACTGGGAGCTCGGGGAGGAGCGAGAAGAGGGTCAGGAAGAGCGCACGCTCACCCTGATCGTGCCGGAGTGGTCGGGGAGGCCGGAGGAGCAGCTGCGACGACGAATTCGCCGGAGGAAGGCACGGCGGCCGGCGGGGAGTTGGTGAAGGGGGCGGCGTCCTCGGGGCCTCCTCGGCGCAATTGGGCGGCCACGGTGACGAAGACGACGACGCTGCGCGCTCTGGACAACTCGGTGCGGCGAAGGGAGGCCAGTGGCCGCGGTGGCGCACGACGGTGACCTCGGCAGTGTGCTCGGTTCTTCGAGGGAGCGCTTGGGAGAGAAGGAGAGGAGGTTCCAGAGGGGGGAAAAGGAAGGGGAGGAGCACGGGCGTCCACGGAGGGTAGATAGGGACGAGGGGGGCGCCGTGGGCGGGCTGCCGACGGCGGCATGCTCGCCATGCAGGTGCCCGCCTGCCTGTCCCCGCGAAGAAGACGACCCTGCCCCTTTGGGCCGGGCCTCTTCTGCTGGGCCAGGTGGGCCAGGTAGGTGGGCTCTGCCCTTTAGTTTATTTTATTTTTATTCTTTCTGTTTGATTTGTTCTGCTCTGAAAAAAATATCAAAGCATTTTTAAAAATCCTCAAAATTTTATCTTGGACATATGTGACCTATTACTAGTCACTCCCAAGTTTTGGAGATTTTTGGAATTCAAACTATTTGAATCCAATTCAATTAGCATTTAAATTTAATTTCCAAGCCTCTGTTTGAATATTTGAAAAATCCAGGAGTATGGGTTTGACTCCAAAACATTTTTAAAATGATCATACTCATTTATAGGACTTTTCAAAATTGTTTGGAGGAATTTTGGAAAAAAAAATTATCTGGCCTTTTATTTAAATTCTTTCTGAGGCTTTTCCAAATCCCCAATTCTTAAACCAAGAATTTAAACATGATGCAATTATTTCTAATAATAAAAGCACATACCAAAACTAGGGTTGTGACAACTCGCCCCCACTCAAAAGAATCTCTTCCCGAGATTCAGAAGTAGTCGGGAAGAGGGTGGGGTACTCGACTCGGAGACGATCTTCTCGTTCCCAGGTGGATTCTTTCTCAGAATGGTTGGTCCACTGCACTTTGAGGAACCTGATCTTCTGACGTCGGGTGGTACGCTCAGCTTCATCGAGGATACGGATGGGATACTCTCGATACGACAGGTTTTCTTGGAGATCAAGCGTTTCGTGGTCTACTTCGCGGATGGGGTCCTTGAAGCAACGCCTGAGTTGAGATACGTGGAAGACATCGTGAACCTGAGAAAGATGCGGCGGTAGTTCAAGTTGGTAGGCAACTTCTCCACACTTAGCTAGAATGCGAAAAGGGCCTATATAACGTGGGGCCAATTTGCCTTTGATACCGAAGCGATGGGTTCCCTTCAGAGGAGTAACCCGGAGGTAAGCTTTCTCGTCCAGCTCGTAGCTTTCTGGCCTATGATGACGATCATAGTAGCTTTTCTGACGAGACTGGGCTGTTTTCAATTGCTCACGAACAATGCGAACCTTCTCTTCTGCTTCCTGGATCATATCCGGTCCAAAGAATTGTCTTTCACCGGTTTCTGACCAGTTCAATGGTGTTCGACATTTTCGTCCATAGAGAAATTCAAAAGGTGCCATGCCCAAGCTAGATTGGAAGCTGTTGTTATAAGCAAACTCGGCGAATGGAAGAGATTTCTCCCAACTCTTTCCGAATGAGATAACACAGGCTCTGAGCATGTCTTCGAGAATTTGATTGACTCTTTCTACTTGACCACTTGAATGGGGATGAAAGGCGGTGCTAAAGGAGAGATGGGTTCCCATAGCATTTTGAAAACTTTCCCAAAATCGAGAGGTGAAAAGACTTCCACGGTCTGAATTGATTTCCAAAGGAACACCATGGAGAGAAACGATCCGGGAGACATATAAATCCGCTAACTGGCTAGCAGTTATACTCTCGCGAACAGGAAGGAAATGAGAAACTTTGGAAAGACGGTCAATGACCACGAAGATGGCATTGTTTCCTTTCTGAGACTTTGGAAAGCCAGTGATGAAATCCATACTGACTTTATCCCATTTCCACTCAGGAATGGCTAAAGGTTGAAGAGTACCAGCAGGTCTTTGATGCTCTGCTTTCACACGACGACAAACATCGCACTCAGCAACAAATTGAGCGATTTCTCGCTTCATCCTAGTCCACCAAAATCTCTGGCGTAGATCTTGATACATCTTAGTACTACCAGGATGAATCGAGAGAGGGGTGTCATGGGCTTCCTTAAGGATTTGCTGCCTTAGATTTCTATTCTTCGGAACTACCATCCTATTCTCGAAGTACACAATACCTTCATTGTCTAGGGTAAAACATTTTGCCTTGCCACTAGCAATGTTCTGTTTGATATGTCGGATACCTCGAGCACGTTGTTGAACAGCTTTGATTTGATCCTCAAGGTTTGGTTTCACAATCAAGGTGGAAAGGAATCCATGAGGAACAATCTCGAGATTCATCTTTCGAAATTCCTCATAGAGGAGTGGTTGATACTGTTGTAACATGAGGTTGTTACAATACGACTTACGACTTAGTGCATCAGCCATGACATTGGCTTTGCCTGGGGTCTAAGAAATTCCTAAGTCATAATCTTTTATCAACTCAATCCAGCGTCTTTGCCTGAGATTAAGATCTGGCTGGGTGAAAATGTATTTGAGGCTTTGGTGGTAGGAATAGATCTCACAACGATTACCAAGGAGGTAATGTCGCCAAGTTGTTAGGGCATGAACTACGGCAGCGAGTTCAAGATCATGGGTAGGATAGTTCTCTTCATGTGGCCACAACTGGCGTGAAGCATAAGCTACCACAGGTCGATCTTGCAGAAGTATGCATCCTAACCCTTGCCGTGAAGCATCACAATAGATCTCGAAATCCCTTTTGGTGTCTGGAGGTGCAAGTACGGGTGCAGAAGTCAATCTTCTTTTAGCTCTTGAAAGCTTTCCTCGCACTTGGGAGTCCATTGGAATTTCTTATCTTTCTTGAGGAGTTCAGTCAGAGGCTTTGCAACTTTAGAAAATTCTCAACGAAGCGGCGACAATAGCTTGCTAGGCCAAGAAAACTCCTAACTTGCTTAACCGATTCAGGTGGAGTCCAGTCAAGGACGGCCTGACCTCTCTCGGGATTGACTGCAACACCTTTTGCAGAAATCACGTGGCCTAAGTAGGTCACTTCTGGTAGCCAAAATTCACACTTGGAGAATTTAGCATAAAGGCGATGCTCTCTAAGTTTCATCAATACCAGTCTAAGATGTTCTGCGTGCTCTTCTTCGTTCTTCGAGTAGATGAGAATATCATCAAGATAAACCACAACAAATTTATCTAAGTACTCCATGAAGATCGAATTCATCAAGCGCGAAAAAGTGGCTGGGGCATTGGTTAAACCGAAGGACATGACGGTGTACTCATAAAGACCATAACGAGTAGTAAAAGCCGTCTTGGGAATGTCCTCGTTTCTGATTTTGATTTGGTGATAACCTAATCGCAAATCCATCTTGGAAAAGACAGAGGATCCAGCAAGTTGATCATAAAGATCATTGATCCTGGGAAGTGGGTACTTGTTCTTTATCGTCGCTAGATTTAGCGGGCGATAGTCTACGCACATCCTTTCTGTTCCATCTTTCTTCGTTACGAACAGAACGGGGCAACCCCATGGCGATGACCTAGGGCGGATGAAGCCTTTTGCCAACGAAGCATCAAGTTGGGTTTTTAGCTCAGCTAACTCATGTGGGGCCATTCTATATGGGCGTCTAGAAATTGGGACTGTGCCTGGTATAAGATCCACTATGAATTCCACAGACCTGTCGGGTGGCATTCCCGGCAGCTCTTCAGGAAAGACATCCGGAAAGTCACAAACTATCAGAATATCTTCAAGGTTAGGAAGGGGATGTTCATTCAATGAATACAGCTGGGTTTCTGAACCTGGAGATGTGAAATGGACTATCTTGCCGGAAGGATGAGTGAGTTGGACTGATTTAGTGGCACAATCAATCTTGGCACGGTGTTTGGATAACCAATCCATACCTAAGATGATATCGATATCTGAAGATTTGAGGGCTATGAGAGAAGCAAGGAATACAATATCCTCAACAGCAATCTCATTGTCATGGCTTACCCTACTGGTACGCCATGTGGATCCTGGAGTTTTAATCATGAAAGGGTTAGGCAAATCCTCAAATGAAATATCATGAAGGAGTGCGAACTTTTCAGAAAAAAAGGAATGAGAGGCTCCAGAATCAAATAGAACAGAAGAAGGTTTGGAGTTGACAGGAAGTGTACCGAGTACAACCTTTGTATCCTCTTGGGCTTCTTTGATGGTGGCGTGGTTCACACATCCGTATTCAACAATAGCGGACTTGGCTTTGGAAGGCTTTGGTGGCTTAGCTTTGGCTTTATGTTTTGGACGATGAGGAACCTTCTCTTGCAATGAACACTGTCGGGCAATGTGGCCAGGATTACCACACTTGTAACACAAACGGGTGTTAGGTTGTGGAGTTTGTATGGCAAGCTCTCTACTATCTTTCTGGGTTTTCTTGCTTTGTGGAGATGGTCTTGGAATCAAGTGCGAAGGAATGGCACTAGTTGGGATCCAAAATCGACGTTTTTGAGAACCTAAACTAGAAGAGGAAGCAAGATCACGATCACGCTTGCGAGACTCTTCAAAGACCTCATTTCCATGCTCGGCTCTGAATGATCTATTGACCAAATCCTCGAAGTTGACGAATTCAAGGAGATTGAGATCATGACAAAGGACAGGGTTAAGTCCCTAGCGGAACCTTGCTTGCTTCTTGGCATCGGTTGATATCTTCTCAGGGGCATAACGAGAAAGACGATTGAACTCAGTCCTGTACTGATGAACAGTCCTATTTCCCTGAGATAGGGTGCAAAACTCTTCCCTCTTTCTTTCCATCAACTCATCCAGAATGTGGTACCCTTGGAAGGCATCACGGAACTCCTGCCAAGTCGCTATGTGAATATCAGGCTGCATTGCAACAAAACTTTCCCACCATTCGCCAACAGCACCTTCCAGAAAGTATGCCGCAAACATCACACGATCATCTGGAGAAACATGCGCCGTCTCAAGCTTACGCTCGATGGAACGGAGCCAATCGTCGGCATCAAGGGGCTCAGATGAACATCGAAATACCGGCGGGTTCAAAAGGATAAAATCCTGGATGGATATTACCGCATTTCGCTGGAGAGAAGTATTCTTCTCAATGAGCTCCAAAAGACGTGTTTGATCACGTCGATTTCGCTCAGCCTCCATCATGATTTCCGCTGCAGAAGGCGGTGAAGGAGGATCATCATCACCACTTTGATTACTGTGACCAGATTCAACACATCTAGTTCCACCTGACATTCTGTGTGATAAAAATCAACAATCAGAGTAGGATTTATGATGGAATCAAAGCAAAGATGATACAATTTAAGAGCGGACAAGATTGTAATGCAAAAGCATTGAAATCACTGGAAACACGGGACAAATCGGACAGCATAACGGCTGTACCGGGGTGGAAAAAAAATGAATCAATCTGCAAGAATGATCAGAACCTTCTCAAAAGGCTTGATGGAATGGTGACTCTAGACAACCAAAACAATCCTACAGCTAAGGAGAGTCAAACAACGAGATGTTCTAGTATAGACATAGAAGAGCCTAGTCCTATCTTCCCGTAGAACAAGATGAGGGTGACTCAGAACTCAGATCGATAAGGGTAAGGAGAAAAAGAAGCCTTACGTTGTTCCCTTATATACCCATAGTAACTATATAACTATAGAATGCTAGACTCGACTTCGGCCAAGGTTTACTAATCCTACAGGCAGTCCTGCTCTGATACCAAGTCTGTCGGGACCCGGGGTTTGCGTATGTAATTCCAGTCACAATTCAATCATATAGAGAGCCGAGAGCCATACCCACTTGTCTAAGCAGACAAGGCCAAGTACAAGACACTCTCGGAAAGCTCGAACGTGAGGGGCATCCCATCCAGGCCCGGATGATCAACTGAGATGGGTCCTCATCGTCCGCTCACAAGTCTAAATGATTATGGGTGGTGAAATCCCATACTCATAGACAAGTCACCTCAACCATATTATCGATTGAATCATAACACTTACATAAACAGACTCCAGCCCGATCTCTTAGTCGGGGTCTCGGTCGGGCTCAATCATACAAGAAAGTGTGCCACGTGACAGAGTCACGAGAAATCGCATCGCGATGCCCCAAGCTGCGCACATCTAAGGGCCACTTGGTGTATAAAAGACCGCCAGCGAGAACACAACTGAGGTATCGAACCCCACACATGACATGCACGATATAAACATACATGCAACATGCATGCCAAGTGTATAACAGCAGGTAACATAACATGAACTCTACAAACTCATAACTTTATTGCATCTGCTAAACAGAGCAGATATAGTAGTGTTACAAGCAGAGATCACATCACTATGATCCAACATTACATCATACAACAACGGAAGCAAATTATGTCTTAGTAAAGACAAGGTTAACAAATGGCTTAAGAATCCTTTAAGAAAACACAACGACCCTCCAGAGGGACCAGGCTGCTGTCTAGGACTACATAACTTCGTCGATGTCGAGCTTGAAGGGGAAAGGCCACCATCAGGGTCAGTGGTCTCGTCTCTAAAACATAGAATAAGCAAACGTGAGTACAAAGTCGTACTCAGCAAGACTTGCGTCAGAACTATACTACTCATGCTCAGGTATCAAGGTAAAGGCAAGTGGGGTTGTAATGCAGAAAGCTTTGACTTGGCTAGCCTGTACTACGACTACATAGAGTTGAGATGAGAGGCGCACACGAGTCCATCTAATCTTGATCACCACATCAATACACAACCATGGATCCTTCCTCGACTTCCCCCCGAGGAAGCAACCCAAAGCACTCACACTTATCTTGCGATTTTTAGAGTATCCATTTGAGTTGTCTAATAATCAAGTAAAGATCTCCAAGTAGTCCATAACCGCGGACACGGCTATTCGAATAGTTCATTAACCCTGCAGGGGTGTACTTCTTCACATACGTAGCTACCACTTATCGCCTAGAACTCGTCACCTACAAGCGGTGTCGGCGAGGATAGTACCACGACACTTACCTCACGGCTCCAACTCTAATCCAGGGAATCGCCTATCTGAGTTGTACCCCAATCGGGAATCCGGCCGGGGTTTCCGTTCAGGACCCAGACGATGTATGGACGGTCCGACAAGCCCACCTCGACGGATGGTACTACGCTTGCCTAAAACCGTGCTACGTTAGGAAAGCAAATAGAATAAAGTTAACCCATGCGAATCCTGGACCCTAGTCGGGGTGAGTTAATAGTTCGAGAGGGGTCAATGAGCCCAACATGTGGTAGTAATCTGTGTCTTGGATCAAAACACAAGAACTCGAGGCCTAGGGAAGTGTAAATGAGACAACCCACTGTGTACTCCTACACAGCCTCTCATTGTTCACTTATTTTAGGGTGATTTCATCAACACGTTACCACCTTGTTGCATGTGTCCACTACCATCCCGATACATCACCCGATGGATCAACTTCATTGCAAACAACTCTAGCATGGCATAGCATAACATGGATGAGGGGCCACATGATGAGCACAAACAATCTTGTATCTGCTAGGTTGAGGTTTGCTTAATACTGTGGTAGCAAGGATAGGTCATGCAAAGGATGGGTTCAACTAGCGGAAGAACGGTAACATGTGAATCACCTAAACATGCATAAGAGAACAAGAGGGAAACTGGGTTTTTATAGATATGATCAAAGGGGGTTTGCTTGCCTTATTGTCGAGACTCGGGGTGCCACTCTTCGGAGAAAACAGGGACTACGTCCGGCGATGGATCTATCGAGAAGAAGCAAACACCGAGACAACAAAGTATAAACATCACATTGCAATGCACATTCAAGAATGAAACATGGCATGGTACTGATGTGATCTATGTTTAATTTGTAACAATTTAATTGAAGTTGATTTGAATAAGAAATCCAAATTCAAACTCCAAATGTGGTTCAATTTAGCCAAAGTTGCATTTGCTAATGTTTGGATATGGTAAATCATGTGGTCATGTGTATGAATTGCCTCTGATGTTCATGTGATAAGGTTGGCATTGCAAAGATTTAATTTGAAATGATTTAAACATTTATTTTGAATTATTCCAAATAAGCCATATAGCTAAATGCTACTGGTTCATCATCATAGATGTGTTTTTCATCCATGAAAGTATGATATTTGGAATCCTTTAATTTTTCTGATGATTTTTCATATATAATTTATTTGATTTGGAGTTATGGATTAAAAGATATTGAATTTCAAAGATTTAAGCATTTTCTGGAAAATCTGTTAAATAGAAAAGGGATTATTGCGCAAGCATGACATCAGTATGACATCACTGGGCGCTGACCAGTCAAACTGACGCTTGGGACCCACCTGTCATTGCCTCTGGGTTAAAACTGTTTTAATTAAAACTTAACAGGGGATTAAGGGGGGCTGGGTCCCACCCGTCAGTGTGAGAGAGAGGGATTAGGAGGGGATTAGCCAGGCCGGCCGGCGTTTAGCCGCCGGCGACCTCTGGACGCGACGGCGTCCGCTCGGGAAGACGGCTTCGGCCACGAGAGGCCACGCTAAGGGCACCGGGGTGCTCCTCGAGTTCGCCCGCGTCGCCCAGAGCACTCGGAGGCCACCAGGAGGCACTGGAGGTATGCCGGCGACGAGAGAGTACGACGGCCGTGGTCGGGCTCGACGGAGCTGGCGACTGGGAGCTCGGGGAGGAGCAAGAAGAGGGTCAGGAGGAGCGCACGCTCACCCTGATCGTGCCGGAGTGGTCGGGGAGGCCAGAGGAGCAGTTGCGGCGACGAATTCGCCGGAGGAAGGCACGGCGGCCGGCGGGGAGTTGGTGAAGGGGGCGGCGTCCTCGGGGCCTCCTCGGCGCAATTGGGCGGCCACAGTGACGAAGACGACGACACTGCGCGCTCTGGACAACTCGGTGCGGCGAAGGGAGGCCAGTGGCCGTGGTGGCGCACGACGGTGACCTCGGCAGTGTGCTCGGTTCTTCGCGGGAGCGCTCGGGAGAGAAGGAGAGGAGGTTCCAGACGGGGGAAAAGGAAGGGGAGGAGCACGGGCGTCCACGGCGGGTAGATAGGGACGAGGGGGGCGCCGTGGGCGGGCTGCCGACGGCGGCATGCTCGCCACGCAGGTGCCCGCCTGCCTATCCCCGCGAAGAAGACGACCCTGCCCCTTTGGGCCGGGCCTCTTCTGCTGGGCCAGGTGGGCCAGGTAGGTGGGCTCTGCCCTTTTGTTTATTTTCTTTTTATTCTTTCTGTTTGATTTGTTCTGCTCTGAAAAAAATATCAAAGCATTTTTAAAAATCCTCACAATTTTATCTTGGACATATGTGACCTATTACTAGTCACTCCCAAGTTTTGGAGATTTTTGGAATTCAAACTATTTGAATCCAATTCAATTAGCATTTAAATTTAATTTCCAAGCCTCTGTTTGAATATTTGAAAAATCCAGGAGTATGGGTTTGACTCCAAAACATTTTTAAAATGATCATACTCATTTATAGGACTTTTCAAAATTGTTTGGAGGAATTTTGGAAAAACTTTTTATCTGGCCTTTTATTTAAATTCTTTTTGAGGCTTTTCCAAATCCCCAATTCTTAAACCAAGAATTTAAACATGATGCAATTATTTCTAATAAAAAAGCACATACCAAAACTAGGGTTGTGACACTCCAGGACCGCTCGATCTAGCGAGTGTAGGTCTGTTCATCTTTGCGTCGTGGTGAGGGAGCACCCGAAACTCTTATGGGTGCGATATCACTCGAGCACGCTTTTACTTCTTGGTGGGGGAGCACCCGAAAACTCTCATGGATGGATACGCTCCCGATGGGAGTTAGATATATTTGAAAGAATGTATTTAAACTTATGCAGAAAATGGTGCTTGCAAGCTGCCTCTTCTGCTGACTGCCTTTTTATTTTACCTTTTATTTGGTGAAGATAACTATCTCCTTGCTGGAGGACCGTCAAAAGATGCTCTGGCTGCTAACCGTCATGTCTGCATGACCAGTCATAATGATGGCTTTTGGTGGCATGATGCAGCCGCCTGTTGAGTTATCGATGCGCACATTGAAACCGCGCGAGATTTGACGCGTCCAGCGCACTGTGCCGCCCGTGTGAAGGCATCTTTACCTCGGACTTTGAATCGCCCAGCGTTCTTCGTCTTTAATTTAATGGCTCCCATCGTCTGGGCTTCTATGTGGGTTTTGTGCTATAAATAGGCCCCTTCTTTTTCTTCTAGCGGCGGTATTCGTCCTCTGCTCATCTTTCTTCTCTTTCTATTCCTCTTCTCATGGCGCCCAAGCGTGGAGCCGGTATGACTGGTCGTGGTCGTGCTCGCCGCAGCCGTGGTGGTCGTACTCCGCGCTCTTCTCGCGGTGGTCGTCATGGTGCAGCGTTGGTGCCTTCCTCTTCTTCCTTGGAGCAGGGTGTTTGGTGTTATGACTTTCTCTGGCACGTCCGTGGCCGGGGCGCTGCTCGCATTCTTCTTCCTTCTGCATTTGCTGCCATTGTTTTTGAATGTGACCTTGATGGCTTGCTACTTTGTCTTTAGGGGTGCGCTCGATCTCCTTCTTATGTTAAGTTGAAGATTGATAGTTCCCGCTTGATTTTTCTTGGCTTTGGCTGGAAATCCTTTGCTCGTCGGTTGAACTTGCGTGATGGTGACACTCTTTGTTGTCGTTTTGATTGCAAAGACACTCTTGTCATCCACGCTTTTGACCCGAGCGGCAACCGCATTGATCCGTACTGGCCAGAGACAAGCAGTGATGGTTCTGACAGGTCGAGGAGTCCGTCGCCTGCTTTTTCGACTGCTTCCTCCTCGAGTGACTCTTCGGGTGCTGATGCTGAGCCGTCTTCAACTGCTTCCCTTTCCGGTTCTGAAGAGGATCTCGACGTCAAACCACCGGTCAAGCGGGCGCGTCAGGCGACCTTGTAGAACTGGATACGGCGGCGTCATCTTCGCCGGCAGCTCGGGTGGAGCTGGAGAAGAAGCTAGTGGAGCAGGAGAAGAAGCTGGTGGAGCAGCGTCTTCAACTGCTCTGCAAATAAGTCGAGCTTCACCTTTTGTTATGTCATTGACATTGTGAGCCTGTTGCTTCGACTCCTCCTTTGTCTGTGATGATGCTCTTTCTTGGTGCCAATCATCACAGCATGGGCACTCATGTAGAAGTCATAATTTCGTGGGTGATTGATGTTGTAGGCTTTATTGGCTGCTTGTGCCTTTTGTAACCAGATTAGTTCTCCATGTAATGAAGATCGCCTTCGAGCAATCAGAGCTGCCTTCTATCCAATGTACTTTCGAATCTTTTGTACTAAGAGTAATCTTTGGGTCCTTGTAATGCGAACTGTGCTTTAGGCTTTGTGATGGAATCTGTCTTCGAGTCGTTTGCAAACAAGAGTTATCTTCGAGTCCTTGGCGGTCGAAAGCTGTCTTCAAGTCCATTAGAACTTCGCTTTGTGGGTTTTATCGGGTGTGCGACAGCGCTCCCGATGGGAGTAGCCCCCGAGGCTATGTTTGAGTCGAAGAGTCGAATGTAGGCTGAGATCTGTTTCCTTTGTCATTCTTCCATTTTTTCCTGTCTTTTATTGGGTGCGCGACAGCGCTCCCGATGGGTGTAGCCCCCAAGGCTACGTTTGAGTCGAAAAGTCGAACGTAGATCGTTGGCGATTGGGTGAAGACTTAATGTTTGTCTGCGTCCTGCGCTCCGTCCGTATTTCTTCAGAGTACAGGGTGTTCCCTCTAGCTGTAGCCGTATCTTCCCTTTGATTCCGGACAGAGTTCAACGAGTGATGCTTGTCGATGGGTTTTTGCTTGGTCCCTTTTTGTGCTTTGGGCTGCGTGAGCGCTATGACGATGTCTCTCGGGAGGAGTTGTTGCAACCGAGCCCCCGAGTTCTTTTGAGAAAGATCGCGATTGCGACGATAGCGTCTCTCGGGGGGGTTTTGTGCTCGAGCCCCCGAGTGCTTTTGTGAGAGATCGCGATTGCGATGATAGCGTCTCTCGGCGGGAGTTTTTGTGCTCAAGCCCCCGAGTGTTGTGGTAAGAGATCGCGATTGCGACGATAGCGTCTCTCGGGGAGGGGGGGGGTTGTGCTCAAGCCCCC
This sequence comes from Bromus sterilis, assembly GCA_950022295.1. Lineage (NCBI taxonomy): Eukaryota > Viridiplantae > Streptophyta > Magnoliopsida > Poales > Poaceae > Bromus > Bromus sterilis. The sequence goes on from OX465597.1 coordinate 286,278,443, forward strand.
GAGTGTTGTGGTAAGAGATCGCGATTGCGACGATAGCGTCTCTCGGGGGGAGTTTTTGTGCTCAAGCCCCCGAGTGCTTTGGTAAGAGATCGTGATTGCGAAGATAGCGTCTCTCGGGGGGAGTTTTTGTGCTCAATCCCCCGAGTGATTTGGTAAGAGATCGCGATTGCGACGATAGCGTCTCTCGGGGGGAGTTTTTGTGCTCAAGCCCCCGAGTGATTTGGTAAGAGATCGCGATTGTGACGATAGCGTCTCTCGGGGGGGGGGGGGGGGTTGTGCTAAAGCCCCGAGTGCTTTGGTAAGAGATCGTGATTGCGACGATAGCGTCTCTCGGTGGGAGTTTTTGTGCTCAAGCCCCCGAGTGCTTTTGTGAGAGATCGCGATTGCGACGATAGCGTCTCTCGGGGGGACTTTTTGTGCTCAAGCCCCCGAGTGATGTGGTAAGAGATCGCGATTGCGACGATAGCGTCTCTCGGGGGGGTTTTGTGCTCGAGCCCGCGAGTGCTTTTGTGAGAGATCGCGATTGCGATGATAGCGTCTCTCGGCGGGAGTTTTTGTGCTCAAGCCCCCGAGTGATTTGGTAAGAGATCGCGATTGTGACGATAGCGTCTCTCGGGGGGGGGGGGGTTGTGCTAAAGCCCCGAGTGCTTTGGTAAGAGATCGTGATTGCGACGATAGCGTCTCTCGGTGGGAGTTTTTGTGCTCAAGCCCCCGAGTGCTTTTGTGAGAGATCGCGATTGCGACGATAGCGTCTCTCGGGGGGACTTTTTGTGCTCAAGCCCCCGAGTGATGTGGTAAGAGATCGCGATTGCGACGATAGCGTTTCTTGGGGGGAGTTTGTGCTCAAGCCCCCGAGTGCTTTGGTAAGAGATCGCGATTGCGACGATAGTGTCTCTCGGGGGGGGGGGGGTTGTGCTCAAGCCCCCGAGTGCTGTGTTAAGAGATCGCGATTGTGACGATAGGGTCTCTCGGGGGGAGTTTTTGTGCTCAAGCCCCCGAGTGCTTTGGTAAGAGATCATGATTGCGACGATAGCGTTCATTTTATTGCGTCGAAGGTTTACATGAGCTGCCAGATGAGCATGACTGGTGGAGACTATGGGTAGAACAGGCGTAGGTTCGCTACGTTCCATGGATTTCCCACGTCCTCGTCAGTCTTCGGGTTCTCCAGTCGATAGGCGCCTCCTCCTATGACTTCTGTAATTATGAACAGTCCTTCCCATTGGGGGCGAGCTTGTGAACTTTCTCTTGTATGAGCCATAGGACGAGGTCGCCTTTATTGAAGGTTCTGGTGCGCAGGCGGCTGCTCTGGTAAGTGCGCAGTTTGTCTTGGTATGCCTCTGATTTTGCTAGGGCTGTATCCCTTGCTTCGTCTGGTGTGTCCTTGTCATCTTGCAGTGCTTCTTCTGCTTCCACTTCTTCGTGCCCTGAGATCCGGGGTGCCCCAAATTTGAGGTCATGTGGTAGCACCGCCTCCGACCCGTATGCCAAAAAGAAAGGTGTGTACTGGGTTGCAGTATTCGGGGTGGTGCGTAGGCTCCATAGTGCGGCAGGGAGTTCTTCTACCCAGTTGCCCGCGGCCTGCTCGAGTGGTGCGAGGAGCCGCTTTTTGAGTCCTCCGCATACTAGGCCGTTTGCTTTTTCCACCTGCCCGTTGGATTGTGGGTGTGCGACTGATGCATAGTTAATTTTTACACCTAGTTCTTCGCAGAAGTTCTGGAATTCTGTCGCTGTGAAGTTTGTGCCATTGTCCGTGATGATGTTGTGTGGCACCCCGAACCTGAAGATGATTGATTTGATGAAGTTCACCGCCGTGAGGGTTGTGGAGCTGGTGATGGGTACTGCTTCGATCCATTTGGTGAACTTGTCGACTGCTACTAGCAGGTGAGTTCTTCCTCCCTTTGACGATTTCTTCAGTGGGCCCACCATGTCGAGTCCCCAGGTGGCGAAGGGCCATGATAGTGGTATGGTCTTGAGTTCTGAGGCTGGGGCGTGTGGCCTGCTGGCGAATTTTTGACAGGCGATGCAGCATCGTACGATGTCTTCTGCGTTTTTCATCGCAGTGGGCCAGTAGAAACCTGCTCTGAACGCTTTAGATACGAGCGCTCGGCTGCTCGCGTGGTGCCCGCAGGTGCCCTCGTGGATTTCGAGTAGTAGGGTTTTGCCGTCTTCTTCATCGATGCACTTCTGGAGTATCTGGGTGATGCTTCGCTTGTATAACTGTCTGTTGATGACTGTGAATGCCTTGGATCGGCGGCTGATGCGTCGAGCTTCTGAGACGTCTTGCGGTAGTGTGCCGTCGATTAGGAATCGGAGGAACGGTCTTGTCCATGCTGGTCCTTCAAGTGTTGTTGAATCCGTAGGTTCGACCTCTTGGCTGTTGTTGCCTTCGGATGGATTTGCTGGTGCCACTTGTGCTGGCTCTGTAGTGTCATCATCTACAGCTGCCTCTGGTGCTGCTGGTTTATCCTTGATGGATCGCTGGCTGATGCTTTAAAGGAAGACACCGGGTGGTACTGGTCCTCGAGTCGAGCCGATGTTTGCGAGTTCGTCGGCTTCTGTGTTGTTTGCTCTAGGGATATAATTGAGCTCGCAGCCGTCGAAACTTCCTTTGAGTGCGTTTTTGTCGGGACCCGGAATATGCGTATGTAATTCCAGTCACGATGCAATCACATGGAGAGCCGAGAGTCGTACCCACTTGTCTAAGCAGACAAGGCCAAGCACAGAACACTCTCGGAAAGCATCGAACGTGAGGGGCATCCCATCCAGGCCGGATGATCATCTGAGATGGGTCCTCATCGTCCGCTCACAAGTCTAAATGCTTATGGGTGGTGAATCCCATACTCATAGACAAGTCGCCTCAACCTTGTTATTGATTGAATCCTAACTCTTACATAGACTTACTCCAGCCAGATCACTTAGTCGGGGTCTAGGGCGGGCTTGATCATACAACAAAGTGTGCATATGACAGAGTCACGAGCAATCGCTCGCGATGCCCCAAGCTGCGCACATCTATGGGCCACTTGGTGTATAAAAGACCGCCAGCCAGATCACAACTAAGGTCTCGAAAACCCATACTAAGACATGCATGTTATAAACATACACGCATCACACATGCCTAGTATGAACAGCAGGTATCATCACATAACTCTACAAAGTGTATCTTTATTGACTTACACATAGAGCATACAAAGATCACATGTCTATGATCAACATCATACAACGGAAGCAAATTAGGTCTGAGTACATACAAGTTTAACAAATGGCTTAGAGAAGCCTTGTAAACATACATGCCCTTCCACGAGGGACCTGATTGCTGTCTGGAACTATACTACAATGGTCAACGTCGAGCTTCAGTAAGGTGACTCCATCGGGGTCTGGGTTCTCATCTAAAACATATAATAAGCAAACGTGAGTACAAAGTCATACTCAGCAACACTTACATCAGAACTACACTACCCATGCTCAAGTTTCAAGGTAAAGGAGGTGGGGTTTAACATGCAGAAGTGCCAGCTTTGACTTGGCTAGTCCTGAACTATGAATACCATACTTGAGGTAAGAAGCGTACACGAGTCCACTACCAAGTCTCCAACCAATACACCACTATGTTTACTGCTTATTGGCTTCTCGCCCTTCGCTGGTTACCCCAAGTGAAGGTTTGAGATGCAGTGCAGCAGCAGTTTTCCCTCGGTGAAGATACCAAGGTTTGTCTCCAGTAGGACTCCGGAGATGATAAGTAGGTGTCAGCGGCGCAACTGACGCGGACCTGCACACAGACACAGATAACTTTGTTCCCAACGAAGTTCAGAGAGGTTGTCAATCTCTCTGGTCTTGTTGTTCACAAATGATAAAACGCAAGGGATAATGATAGAAACTTGAAAGTAAATGTAGAAAAGTAAATATAGCTTGGAATCAGTAATGAGGATATGGACCGGGATACGTGATGTTCACTAGTGATGTCTCTCTCCCAAAAGACGATAAAACTTCTATGCGAGGTAAACAAATTACAGAAGGGCAATTGACAGGATTATGCACGCACCGCAATGCTAACTATGCTACAAAAGAAAGGAAGAGGTTCAAAAGCACGGGCAGTACGCCAAAATAAGTAGACCGAAATCCATCTGCATCTACTACTAATCATCCACCTTGAGATATCTATCCAGAACATCTCGCCGGTATTAAGTTGCGAGCCCCACCCAAAGTGTAAACCCAAAGCAACAGACAACTGCATTAAAAAGAACTTTGCTTAAAGTAAACAATCCTTGTAACCGCGGTTACAAGCACCGTTGTTTTCCCCCTTGTGGCAACAGCACATCCCCTAGACTAATGTTTCTGTCACTCAAGCGTGTCATCGGGGGGCATGAACCCACAATCTAACACAACGCTCCCTCTTGGAGTCATTACCTACTACTTGGCCAAAGCAATAAACAGCAACGGAGAACATGCAAGAATTACTTAGGAACAAAAATATAAGAGATAACAACCAAATATATTACTCTATCACCAATCTGAACATAATCTCATAATCCATCAGATCCCTCCAAACTCAACATAGCAACAGCAGAAATATTACAAAGGAGCCTCGATCATGTAGGGAAGCTCACGAGGTCTAAACAATGAAGATCAAAGAGGGGAGGAGAACATCACATAGCTACTGATCACAGACCCATGGTCCAAGGAAAACTACTCACAAGACATCCGGGGAGCATCCATGGTGGAGAGGAGACTCCCGGAGGTCAATCCTCCCTCCGGCAGGGTGCAGGGAAGAGGTCTTCTGGTGCTCCCGATCTTGGAAGCGCGGCGGCGGCGGAACAGAGGCGAGTTCACGGAATAGGGTTCTGCTTCTGGAGTTTTCCCGTGACGGGTGATAAATAGGCGAAGGGGGGTAGCCAGAGGTCGACCAGGGGCCCCAGGCGCCCCCTGGCACGGCCAGGGGTGGGGCCGCGCCGGGTGGCCGCCTTGGGCCCCCTTGGCTCCCCTCTAGCCCCTCCTGGGCTCTTCTCGAAGCTTCCGTCATGCTGATTTTTTATCTGAATTTTCCCGAATTTTTCTGGCACTTTTTATATGGGGGGAAACTGAAATATAAAAACAGCAGAAAACAGGAACTGGCACTGGGGTGCACTGAGTTAATAGGTTAGTCCAAATATGATCAAAAGTGTATGAAAGTGTATCTAGATCATAGCAATATCACACAAAACATGCATGGAGCAAGCAGAAATGATAGATACGTTTTGGACGTATCAACATCCCCAAGCTTAATTCCTGCTCGTCCTCGAGTAGGTAAATGATAACAAGCATAATTTCTGTGGTGACATTCTAGCAACCATATAAGAACTTTGAAAAGTAAAGCAATCAAGGTAACAGATTCAATTCAAGTCATAACATGCAAGTGTCTATATTAGCATTGAAATAAGTAACAAAAGAACAAAAGGTGCAAGAGCTCTCGCTGTCCGTGACTCGAATGTCTCCAAATGGTGTTTGCGTGCAAGAAGGGGGATAGGGAATACGAGAAAAAATTATTTTGTGTTGAGAACTCAATCTACTAAAGTTTCACACTTGGTCTTCTTTGGAATCTTATCTTGACTCGTCCCCAGACCACTAGCCAGGTACAAGTCAATTTGATCCACTCCTTTTCAATATTTCGAGCACTCATGCAATGGATGAGCGTAAGCACGAGAGTTGACACTTAGGATGGCAAAGAGAGAAATATGGTGGAGGAGGAAGACAAAAAGGATGAGAAAGGCTCACATCAATGAGGACAATCATAGGCAAGAGATGCCAAATGATAGATATGATGTGAGAAGTAGGGATTGCCATGCAATGGATGCACATACGAGCTAAGAAGCTCTCCAATGGAACTAGTGGGGGTGCATCTAACTTGCTCGCTCATGAAGACCTAGAGCTCGTTTGAGGAGGCTCATCCTTGGAATATGCAAGCCAAGTTCTATAGTGTGAAGGTCCCCACATAGCTATATGCATAAAGATCATCTCTATGGAGTACAAGGATATAAAGGGAGTACTAGTGTGGATCTCTCAAAAGGATAGTAGTGTTGCCCCTTTCTCTCTTTTTATTTCTTTTTCTCTTTTTTCTATTTTTTGTATTTTTTTGTGGCCTCAATGGCTCTTTCTATTTAACTCTCATTTGTCCTCTTTGGGATCTTTTATTGTGTCCACTTTGGGATCTTTTCCTCACTTAAGGGCAACACTCTATTTTACAATAAGGTAAAGGAGATCTTTCACACTTTACAAGGTACTCAAAACATAAAGAAGATGTAACTATCATGATGTATGCAAGGTATGTCGCTGCCAGTGTAGCAGGAACATGTATGACATGAAGATCAAGTCATGAAGAGGTGGAAGTTGCATGGCAATGTAACTCAGAAAGGCTATGGAAATGCCTTGATAGGTAGGTATGGTGGCTGTTTTGAGGAAAGATATAAGGAGGCTTATGATGACAGAGTGTATCATGCCAAGGGTTTGGATGTACCGGTGAAGGTGGACACCAACTCTCGGAGTGAGAAGAAGGCAATGCACGGCATGGGAAAGGCTGGAAAAATATGGGAAGGTGGAAGTGTCAACTCTCAATACTTACATTAGTCCGAAGAACTCATGCACTTATTATCGGTAACTCTCAATCTAATAAGGAGGTTCACAAAGAGACAAGTACCCCGAGGAGGAGTGTATGGGGGTTTGGTTATCCTTGCGCATCCTCGACTCATGGTACGTGAGTGTACTCTAATATTCGACTCCTCAGAAGAGTAGTGATCTATCTAGTAGCTAGAGTTCTCAACTAGTTTTGTAGGTTTTGAAAATAAACACGGATTGCCCAAAATACGACACCTATCACTAATAGGAAAGAGCTCTTGACACCAAAAGTTCAAACATTACTCACATCAATACTTCAAAACTATTGCAAGCTACTACTAAAATTAATTAGCAACCTCAATTACCTACTTTCAAGACAAGACACAACTCAGTGCAACAACCAACTCTCTTAACAAGATAAACATGAAAACTAAAAAGAGTTCCAGCAACAAACTTTAAACAAAAGCCAAGGCTCTTGCTAAAGACAAACTAAGACTAAAACTAAACATGGCTGCAGCTATGAAAAGATAAAGAACACACAACAGCAAAAAGATAGGCATGAAGAATCCTATGATGTGTTCTAAATTTTGAAAGTAGAGCGTGTTTCTCTCCCACCCAAAGTAAGAAAGGATCTAACTTGTTATGAACAGCAAGAAAAGCTAAAGAAACTAAAAACAAAACCTAAGAGCGAGACGCTCCAAGCATAGCACATAACGCATGAAGTGATAAAAATATAGTGAGACGAAGGACGAACTGATGATTGTTGATGGAGAAGGGGATGCACGGGGGCATCCCCAAGCTTAGACGCTTGAGTGTCCTTGAATATTTATTGGGGATGCATGGGGGCATCCCCAAGCTTGAGCGATTGACACTCCTGGATCTTCTTTCATCATCTTCTATCGCACACTTGAAAACTCCCTTCATACATAACTCATCATAAGCTGATTAGAGAGGTTAGTACCCTTAATAAATAATTTTTTACCCACTGGATATAAAGATATTCTTGAAGAGATATTGTTTCTCAAGGGTTCCAAAAAAATTTGCAAAGAAAAAGCAAGCTTAAGGTTTGCAAAAGTAAGGAGAGACAAAACGTGGCAGAATATGTGAAAAAAAGAACAGCAGAGAGTAAAGAATTTTTTAGGGACACTTCTGCAACTCAACTCAAAAAACTCAGAACATACGGAAGTTTTGTAATTGTATAGATCATACTTTGTAAAAATTTCATCTCAAAAAGATGAACTGGGATTTTTCTGGAATTTTTCTGGTCACGAGGACAGAATCTGTTTTCTGGACAGCACGTCACAACTTTTACTTCCCTTGCCGTAAGAGGCTATAACTTGGCACAAAGCTGAAAAATAAAGATACAATGATGTTTATACAGTAGTAAAAATCATCAATACACAACAAAAGAAAAAAGAAAAACCTAAATTCGTTGCGGTCTGCCTCCCGAAAGCGCTTTCTTTTATGCCTTTAAGTTAGGCATGAAGATTATGAAAGATGCTCACGTAAGAATAAGGATTTGAAGCAAAAGAGAGCATCAAGAAGCAAATGTGAAACAAATTTAAGCCTAACCCACTTCCTATGCATAGGCATCTTGTAAGAAAATAAATCAAAGAAGCACAAAGTGACATGCATAGGAAGGTAGAACAAGAACAACTTCAAAACTTTCAACATGAAGAGAGGTGTTTTTGTAACATGGAAGTTTCTACAACCAAACTTTCCTCTCTCAAAGTAATTTTCAGTAGCATCATGAACAACATCAAGAATATAACTATCACATAAATCATGTTGTTCATGACCTGCAAGCACACCTGTATAGTTTTCAACATGGTCTTTAGGATCATAAGATAAATGCAACCCATCACATTGAGCTTTGATAAGAGGAAAATTCTCCGGAGTTGGAGATTTCAAAAGGATAATAGGACAATCAATTGTGGGTGCAATATCAACAATTTCATGCTTAACATATGGAACTATAGCGAGTTCATTTTTGTTAGCATCATCCATAGTGGCATCTTGGCCATCAACAAAGCAAGTATCAAAATTTTCAGAAAGGGATATTTCAAGTGAGTCCTCGGAATCATGGGATTCCTCCTCAAAGAAATCATTGGCCTCTTCTTGGGAAGCAAACATTTTATTTTTGAAATCCTCAATATAAGAATTGGAAGTATAATTCTCGAAGCAATAAGCAAGAAATGCAAAGTTTTCAGACTCGAAAATAGTATCGTGATACTTTTCAATCAAAGAAGCAATCTCATAGGCACCTTTAAAAGCAACAAACTCTTCAATATTTTCAACATCAAAGTAATCATAAACACCTTTAGCATAAGAAGTTAAGATCTCATTTTCATTAAACTCACATTGGAAAGGGATATGTTTATGATCTATATTAGAACAGCAAGTGAAATCATAAATGTGGCACAAAAGTTTAGCATGGAAATAAGAAACATCTATTTGATCCCATAAGTGTTTCCCTTTCTCAGATAGGCGGTGCCGCGTATAATGAGCATGCTCATCCGATGATTTTCCCTTAACCAAGTCGGTCGGGTTTTTAGCGCGAGCACAAATTGATCGAAGACGATCCAAGTGAAACATGTCCATCCTACCATATTTGGGTGGTTCATCACTCATGGTGAGGATAGCATAAGTAGGCAAAGAAAGCCAAAGGCAAAAGGTAGCAACTATTTTTGTGGTTTTTCATAAAGGACGCTGAGATAAAAACTGAAAGGTAAACTAACAAGACTAAAAAACAAAGGTAAAGGGTAGTGTGCAACTCCCCTATCTTAGCACTCGGAGTCCCCGGCAACGGCGCCAGAAATACTCTTGCTTATTGGCTTCTCGCCCTTCGTTGGTTACCCCAAGTGAAGGTTTGAGATGCAGTGCATCAGCAGTTTTCCCTCGGTCAAGATACCAAGGTTTGTCTCCAGTAAGACTCCGGAGATGATAAGTAGGTGTCAGCGGCGCAACTGACGCGGACCTGCACACAGACACAGATAACTTTGTTCCCAACGAAGTTCAGAGAGGTTTTCAATCTCTCCGGTCTTGTTGTTCACAAATGATAAAATGCAAGGGATAATGATAGCAACTTGAAAGTAAATGCAGAAAAGTAAATATAGCTTGGAATCAGTAATGAGAATATGGACCGGGATACGTGATGTTCACTAGTGATGTCTCTCTCCCAAAAGACGATAAAGCTTCTATGCAAGGTAAACAAATTACAGAAGGGCAATTGACAGGATTATGAACGCACCGCAATGCTAACTATGCTACAAAAGAAAGGAAGAGGTTCAAAAGCACGGGCAGTATGCCAAAAATAAGTAGATCGAAATCCATCTGCATCTACTACTAATCATCCACCTTGAGATATCTATCCAGAACATCTCGCTGGTATTAAGTTGCGAGCCCCACCCAAAGTGTAAACCCAAAGCAACAGACAACTGCATTAAAAAGAACTTTGCGTAAAGTAAACAATCCTTGTAACCGCGGTTCCAAGCACCGTTGTTTTACCCCTTGTGGCAACAGCACATCCCCTAGACTCATGTTTCTGTCACTCAAGCGTGTCATCGTGGGGCATGAACCCACAATCTAACACAATGCTCCCTCTTGGAGTCACTACCTACTACTTGGCCAAAGCAATAAACAGCAACGGAGAACATGCAAGAATTACTTAGGAACAAAAATATAAGAGATAAAAACCAAATATATTACTCTATCACAATCTGAACATAATCTCATAATCCATCAGATCCCTCCAAACTCAACATAGCAACAGCAGAAATATTACAAAGGTGCCTCGATCATGTAGGGCAGCTCACGAGGTCTAAACAATGAAGATCAAAGAGGGGAGGAGAACATCACATAGCTACTGATCACGGACCCATGGTCCAAGGAAAACTACTCACGAGACATCCGGGGAGCATCCATGGTGGAGAGGAGACTCCCGAAGGTCAATCCTCCCTCCGGCAGGGTGCCGGGAAGAGGTCTTCTGGTGCTCCCGATCCTGGAAGCGCGGCGGCGGCGGAACAGAGGCGAGTTCGCGGAATAGGGTTCTGCTTCTGGAGTTTTCCCGTGACGGGGGATAAATAGGCGAAGGGGGCAGTCAGAGGTGGACCAGGGGCCCCAGGCGTCCCCCTGGCGCGGCCAGGGGTGGGGCCGCATCGGGTGGCCGCCTGGGCCCCCCTGGCTCCCCTCTGGCCCCTCCCGGGCTCTTCTCCAAGCTTCCGTCATGCTGATTTTTTATCTGAGTTTTCCCGAATTTTTCTGGCACTTTTTATATGGGGGAAAACTGAAATAGAAAAACAGCAGAAAACAGGAACTGGAATTGGGGTGCACTGAGTTGATAGGTTAGTCCAAATATGATCAAAAGTGTATAAAAGTGTATCTAGATCATAGCAATATCACACAAAACATGCATGGAGCAAGCAGAAATTATAGATACGTTTTGGAAGCATCAGTTACTTCCTCGACTTCCCCACGAGGAGCGCACCATAGCACTCACGCTTATCTTGCGAGTTTTAGAATTATCCATTCAAGTTGTCTAATAATCAGGTACAGGTTCCAAGTAGTCCATGACCGCGGACGCGGCTATTCGAATAGTTTTGTTAGCGTTGCAAGGGTGTAAACTACACACACATCACCATCGGTTACCGCCTTTTTCTCGCCACCGTTCAAGAGGTGACAGCGAGGATGTTCACCACGACACTTCGCTCACAACCGGTCTATTCCAGGAGTCGACTATCTGAGTTGCCTCCGCTCGAGAGCCCGGACGGATCAAAGAAACGGACTCAAACAATGCAAGTGACCGAGACGCCACCTTTGGCAGATAGTTTTCCTGCCTCACAGGTGCACCCACATATATATATGATGCAACCATTCCTTCATTATTTTTCTATGCACATGCCAAAAGGAAAGCCTGAACTAATGTGACTCCTGGATTTCAACACGGATCAAGGTACTAGGCCGAGAGGGGTCAGTGAGCCCAATGTGTGGTTGTACTCTTTGTCTTGGATTACCATACAAGAACTCGGTGCTTAAGGCGGTGTTCAACGAGACAACCCACTGTGTACTCCTACACAACATCTCATCGTTCACCTTGTATTAGGGTGGATTCACCAACACGTTATCATCAGCATCACTGTGATCATCCCGCCCGACTCACAAACAATGTAACCTCATTGTATTACTAAGCAGCAATAAGCAGTAACAGTTGCAGGGGCCACATGCTCATCATTCAACTCCTATATCTTCTAGGATTGTGATTTTCTTAATACAGTGACAAAATGATAGGTCATGCATCGGAATGGGTTCAACTATGCAAAAGAACGTGTCTCGGTGATCTCCTAAACATGCATAAGCGAGACTGAGAGGGAAGTGGGATTTTATAGACATGATCAATGGGGTTTTCTTGCCTTGTTGACGATACACGGTTCTTAACGGTGGTCTTCTTCTTCGGGGGTGATCACCGTCTCGGAACGTCTGTCATCGGAGGCAATCATCAACAACGGGGGGGGGGGGGCATCAAAAATAAAATGCACAAGCACATGATATATTTGTCCATGATGTGAATGGTGTTGGTTTGTGGTACATTTGATTTAAATGAAGTGTATTGCATTTGAAATGCAAATTCAAGCTCCATATGTTGTTCAAATTAGCCCATTTGTAACTGCTAGTGTTTGATCATTGTAAACTATTTTGAAATGTGTATGATATGCCTCTGATGTTCAAGTGATCATGATTGCATTGCATTGGTTGAAGTTGGAGTAGCATTTGAGTTTAATTTGATTTGATTCCAATTAAACCAAATAGCAAAAGCTACTGGTCCCATTTTAAATTCAACTCAAACATAGCTGAAAGTTGTATATTTGGGTAGATTATTTTCTGCTGATAATTTTTCATATATTATTTGTCCAATTTGGAGTTAATATGAATTTTCTATGATTTTCTAAAGTTTCAGCTATTTTATGGATTTTCTAATTTTCTTTAATTCCTTTTAAATCATTTTCTTTTTATTGCGTCAGGGTGGCGTGGGGTAATGTCACAGGGGGGCTGACAGGTGGGGTCAGTCTGTCATAGACAGTGGGGTTAATTCCCTGTTTAAAATTAACCCGAGGGGGTTAATTAGTGGGCTAGCCCCACTTGTCATTGACCTAGAGTCAACTAACCCGAGGGGTTAGGACCCTAATGACCGGGCCACGTCACAGGGTCACCGGCGACATGTCGACGGCAACACCCGACGCGGCGGCGCTCTCCTGGACGGTGGCTCAGGGCTCGGTTTGGAGTTGTGCGACCACCAGGATGCGTAGCACACCCGTGCGCATCTACCTGACAAGGCGGTTGCCACCAGCGTGGCCTAGGGCGACGGCGGGGTCAAAAGGCGCGGCGGCCATCGTCGGCTTCCATGGCGCACAGAGGAGGAGGAAGGGGGAAGGCACGGGAGAAGAGGGTAAAAGCTCACCGGGGTTCGGTGAACTCAACGGAGCCCGGGGCAAGGTTGGGGAGGCTCTGCACACGGCGAATCGACGACGACGAGCTCGCGGCTCCGGCGAGGAGGAACACGAAGGGGATGGCGTGCTCGGGGCTTACGGGTCCGATTCCTCGCGCACTGAGATGAAGACGACCACGTCGAAGACGAGGGACATGGTGCGGCGGCTGGCTGTGGCCGTTGGCCACGCGTGCTCGACGGCGCGCTCCATGGCGGCGCTCGGGCGTCGAAGAAATCGGCAAGGGAGGCGACGCAGAGAGAGCAGCGAGAGGGGGAAATGGTGCGGGGGGTTGTGGGCACCTGCGTGGCGCGCTTAGAGGCAAGGGGGAGGCCTGGAAGCTGCTGGGCGTCGCGGTGGCATCGGCCGAGCGCTCTGCTTCCTCCAGCGAGGTGCTTGAGGAAGAGGACAAGGGAGGAGGAGGTGGGCTGGGCCGTGGGGGGAACAGTTGGGCTGGAAGCCAGGGATACTTCCCTTTTCTATTTCTTTCTTTTTATTTTTCTGTCTTTTGTTTGCTCCAATAAATAAAAATACCAGAGCATTTTTTAAAATCCCCAAAACTTTTATGTGGGCATAGGGTTCATGCCATTAGCCACTCACAAGTTTTGGTGACTTTTGAAATTCAAACAAATTGAATTTAAATTCAAATTGGAGTTTAATTTAATTTCCAAGGCATCTTTTGAATTTTTGAAGATTCCATGGTCATGGGAATGAACCCAAACCACTTTTAAAATGATCACCATCATTTATAGGAATTTTCAAAATATTCAAATGGTTTTTGGAAAAAGATTTTTATCTGGCCATTTGAAATAATTTCTCAGGGCTTTGCTTTTCCCCATTTTTGATTTTCTTTTGAAATTTTCACATGATGCAAAGGGGAACTCAAACCCTAGCACTTACCCTAGTTGGGGTTCTGACAACTCGCCCCCACTCAAAAGAATATCGTCCCGAGATTCAGAAGTCGTCGGGAGGAAGGAGGGGTACACGGCACGGAGGCGATCTTCTCTTTCCCATGTTGCTTCTTTCTCGGAGTGATGTGACCGTTGCACTTTGAGGAACTTGATCTTCTGACGACGAGTGACACGCTCTGCGGAATCAAGAATACGAACGGGGTACTCTCGATAAGAAAGGTCATCTTGGAGATCAAGCGTTTCATGGTCGACTTCGCGGATGGGGTCCTTGAAGCAACGCCTGAGTTGTGACACACGGAATACATCATGTACTCGGGAAAGGTGCGGGGGTAGTTCAAGTTGGTAGGCAACTTCTCCACGTTTAGCAAGAATGCGGAAAGGTCCGATGTAACAAGGGGCTAACTTGCCTTTGATACCGAAGCGTTGGGTCCCCTTCAGAGGAGTAACCCGAAGGTAAGCCTTCTCATCCAGATTGTAGCTTTCTTGCCTATGATGACGATCATAGTAGCTTTTCTGACGAGACTGGTAGGCTTTCAATCGATCACGAACAATGCGAACTTGCTCTTCTGCTTCCTTGATAATATCCTGTCCAAAGAGTTGTGTTTCACCGGTTTCTGACAAGTTTAGGGGTGTTCGACATCGTCGGACATAGAGGAATTCAAAGGGAGCCATGTTCATACTAGATTGATAGCTATTGTTATAAGAAAATTGGGCGAATGGAAGAGATTTCTCCCAATTCTTTCCGAATGAGATAACACAATCTCTGAGCATGTCTTCCAAGATTTGATTAACCCTTTCAACTTGACCGCTAGACTGAGGATGGAAAGCTGTACTAAAGGAGAGATGAGTTCCCATAGCATTCTGAAAGCTTCCCCAGAATCTAGAGGTGAAAAGGCTACCACGATCAGAATTGATTTCCAAAGGAACACCATGTAGAGACACAATTCTAGAGACATAAAAGTCCGCTAACTGGCTAGCAGTTATAGACTCGCGAACGGGAAGGAAGTGAGCAACTTTGGAAAGTCGGTCAATGACAACGAAGATGGCATCATTTCCTTTCTGGATTTTTGGAAAGCCGGTGATGAAGTCCATACCGAATTTGTCCCATTTCCACTCGGGAATAGGAAAAGGTTGAATTGTGCCAGCAGGTCTTTGGTGTTCTGCCTTAATGCGACGACAATCATCACATTCAGCAACAAATCGAGCAATGTCTCTCTTCATCCTGGTCCACCAAAATCTCTGGCGTAGATCTCGGTACATTTTTGTGCTACCGGGATGAATCGAGAGGGGTGTGTCATGGGCTTCTTTGAGGATTAGTTGCCTTAGATCCCTATTCTTAGGTACTACCAAACGATTTTCAAAGAATATCGTTCCTTTACTATCTATGGAGAAACATTTAGCAAATCCGCTAGCAATGTTCTCCTTGATCCGGCGAACACCTCGTGCACGCCTTTGGGCAACTATGATTTGATCCTCAAGGGTTGGTTTCGCCACCAAGATGAAAAGAGATCCACGAGGAACAATCTCGAGATTAATCTTTCGAAATTACTCATGAAGAAGTGGTTGATACTGTTGTAACATGAGGTTGTTACAGTACGACTAACGACTTAGTGCATCAGCCATGACATTGGCTTTGCCTGGGGTGTATGAAATTCCTAAGTCATAATCTTTTATCAACTCTATCCAGCGTCTTTGCCTGAGATTATGATCTGGGTGGGTGAATATGTAATTGAGGCTTTGGTAGTCGGAATAGATCTCACAACGATTACCAAGGAGGTAATGTCGCCAAGTCTTCAGGGCATGAACTACGGCAGCGAGTTCAAGATCATGGGTAGGATAGTTCTCTTCATGTGGCCGCAACTGGAGTGAAGCATAAGCTACCACATGTCTATCTTGCATAAGTATGCATCCTAACCCTTGTCGTGAAGCGTCACCATAGATCTCGAAATCCCTTTTGGTGTCTGGAGGTGCAAGTACGGGTGCAGAAGTCAATCTTCTTTTTAGCTCTTGAAAGATTTCCTCGCACTTGGGGGTCCATTGGAATTTCTTATCTTTCTTGAGGAGTTCAGTTAGAGGCTTTGCAACTTTAGAAAAGTTCTCGATGAAGCGGCGACAATAGCTTGCTAAGCCAAGAAAACTCCTAACTTGCTTAACCGATTCAGGTGGAGTCCAGTCAAGGACGGCCTGAACTCTCTCGGGATTGACAGCAATGCCTTTCGGAGAAATCACGTGGCCTAAGTAGGTCACTTCTGGTAGCCAAAATTCGCACTTAGAGAACTTGGCATATAGGCGATGCTCTCGAAGTTTCATCAATACCAACCTAAGATGTTCTACGTGCTCTTCTTCATTCTTCGAGTAGATGAGAATGTCATCAAGATAAACTACAACAAATTTATCTAGGTACTCCATGAAGATCGAATTCATCAAGCGCAAGAATGTGGCGGGGGCATTGGTTAAACCGAAGGACATGATGGTGTACTCATAAAGACCATAACGAGTAGTGAAAGCCGTTTTTGGAATGTCCTCGTTTCGGATTTTGATTTGATGATAGCCTAATCTCAAATCCATCTTGGAGAAGACAGAGGATCCAGCAAGTTGATCAGAAAGATCATTGATCCTGGGCAATGGGTACTTGTTCTTTATCGTCGCTAGATTTAGCGGGCGATAGTCTACGCACATCCTTTCTGTTCTATCTTTCTTCGTTACGAACAGAACGGGGCAACCCCATGGCGATGAGCTAGGGCGGATGAAGCCTTTTGCTAACGAAGCATCAAGTTGGGTTTTTAGCTCAGCTAACTCATGTGGGGCCATTCTATATGGACGTCTGGAAATTGGGGTTGTGCCTGGTATAAGATCCACTATGAATTCTACACATCTGTCAGGGGGCATCCCTGGCAGTTCTTCAGGAAAGACATCCGGGAAGTCACGAACCACCGGAATATCTTCAAGGTCTGGAAGGGGAAGCACATTCAAAGTATGCATTTGGATTCTAGAGCTGGGTGATGTGTAGTCAATTGTCTGGCCTGAAGGATGGGTGAGTTTAACTGATTTGACTTTACAATCAAGGAAAGCATTCTTCCTTGATAACCAATCCATTCCTAGGATGACATCAATGTCCAGAGACTTGAGGGCTATAAGTGAAGCAAGGAATACTAAACCCTCAATTGCAATTTGATTGCCATGGCTCACTCTATTAGTTTGCCATTTGGAACCAGGAGTTTGAATGATCATTGGAGAAAACATTTCTTCAAAGGGGAACTCACGCTGAAGTGCATAACTCTCCGACATGAATGAATGAGAAGCTCCAGGATCAAAAAGAACGGAGGCGGGGACATGATTGACTGGGAGTGTGCCAAGAATGACGTCAGAAGTAGCAGTGGTGTCCTCAACTGAGATTTGGTTCACATATCCACTACCTGTGACTAAAATCTTTGCTAGAAAGGCTTTGGTGGTTGATTTCTTTGGAAGCTTGTGTCGAGAATGACGTGGTGTCATCAAGACCTGAGGGCATTGACGAAAGTAATGGCCTAGAATACCACACTTAAAGCATACCCTGTCTGAATTGCTGGGAACAGGATTACTCGATTGCACACCATCATTCCTGGGAGGAACAATGTGTTGAGGTGGATGGCATATATTGGATGGTGGCCTCTGAAGAAGGTTTTGATGTATGGCACTAGTTGGAATCAATATTCGGCGTTTCTGAGGGGCTGAACTTGAAGAAGGAGCAAGCTCAATAGCATGCTTGCGAGACTCTTCGAACACTTCATTTCCATGCTCAGCTCTGACGGATCTGTTGACTAAATCCTCAAAGGTGGCAAATTCGATGAGGTTGAGATCATGGCGAAGGATAGGGTTAAGTCCCTTATGGAACCTTGCCTGCTTTCTTGCATCGGTGGTGATCTCATCTTGGGAATATCGAGCAAGACGGTTGAACTCTCTCACATACTCATGAATGGACATCTTTCCTTGAGTCAGATTGCAGAACTCTTCCTTCTTGCGCTCCATCAACTCATCCAGAATGTGGTACCCTCGAAAGGCAACACAGAACTCCTGCCAAGTCACTACGTGACCATCTGGCTGCATAGAAACATAGTTCTCCCACCATTGAAGAGCAGCACCTTCCAGGAAGTATATCGCGAAAATAACTCGGTCATCGGGAGCAACATGTGCAGTATCAAGCTTACGCTCGATGGAACGGAGCCAATCATCAGCTTCAAGGGGCTCAGAAGAACATCGGAATATCGATGGCTTGAGGAGGATGGAATCCTGAATGCTAACAACCACATTGCGCTGACGAGCGGTGTTCTTCTCAATGAGCTACAGAAGGCGTGTTTGATCACGTCTATTCCGCTCGTCTTCCATCATGATTTCCGCCGCAGAAGGCGGTGGTGGAGGTTCATCATCATTTCGATCCCGATCACGGTCTCGATTGCGACGAACAGCACTACGAGTTCCACCTGACATCCTGTGTGATAAAAATCAACAATCAGAATAGGTTGTACGATGGAATCAAAGATAAGAGGACCTGATTAGGAGGAAAAGATTGTAATGCAAAGGCAAAGATTCATAGAAACATGGGATAATTCGGGCAGAATAACGGCTACACCGGGATAGAAAATGAAACAACCTTGAAGAGATTGGACATACCTTCTTCAAGGAACTCAACAACAACAAGACTCTACACAACCACAACTGTCCTACGGCTACAAGGAAGCAATCAATGAGATGTTCTAGTAAGACATAGATGAGCCTAGTCCTATCATCCCGTAGAAAAGGTAAGGGTGACCCAGAACTCAGATCGATGAGGATAAGGAGAAAAATAAGCCTTACATTGTTCCCTTATACCCAGAGTAACTATATAACTATAGAGTGCTAGACTCGACTTCGACCAAGGGTTGAATAAACCTACAGACAATCCTGCTCTGCTACCAAGTCTGTCGGGGCCCGGAATATGCGTATGTAATTCCAGTCACGATGCAATCACATGGAGAGCCGAGAGCCGTACCCACTTGTCTAAGAAGACAAGGCCAAGCACAGAACACTCTCGGAAAGCATCGAACGTGAGGGGCATCCCATCCAGGCCGGATGATCATCTGAGATGGGTCCTCATCGTCCGCTCACAAGTCTAAATGCTTATGGGTGGTGAATCCCATACTCATAGACAAGTCGCCTCAACCATGTTATCGATTGAATCCTAACTCTTATATAGACTTACTCTAGCCCGATCACTTAGTCGGGGTCTAGGGCGGGCTCGATCATACAACAAAGTGTGCACGTGACAGAGTCACGAGCAATCGCATCACGATGCCCCAAGCTGCGCACATCTAAGGGCCACTTGGTGTATAAAAGGCGGCCAGCTAGATCACAACTAAGGTCTCGAAAACCCATACTAAGACATGCATGTTATAAACATACACGCATCACACATTCCTAGTAGGAACAGCAGGTATCATCACATAACTCTACAAAGTGTATCTTTATTGACTTACACATAGAGCATACAAAGATCACATGTCTATGATCAACATTACATCATACAACGGAAGCAAATTAGGTCTGAGTATAGACAAGTTTAACAAATGGCTTAGAGAAGCCTTGTAAACATACGTGCCCTTCCACGAGGGACCAGACTGCTGTCTGGAACTATACTACAATGGTCAACGTCAAGCTTCAGGAAGGTGACTCCATCGGGGTCTGGGTTCTCATCTAAAACATAGAATAAGCAAACGTGAGTACAAAGTCGTACTCAGCAAGACTTACATCAGAACTACACTACTCATGCTCAAGTTTCAAGGTAAAGGAGGTGGGGTTTAACATGCAGAAGTGCCAGCTTTGACTTGGCTAGTCCTGAACTACCAATACCAGACTTGAGGTAAGAAGCGTACACGAGTCCACTACCAAGTCTCCAACCAATACACCACTATGGTTACTTCCTCGACTTCCCCATGAGGAGCACACCATAGCACTCATGCTTATCTTGCGAGTTTTAGAAGTATCCATTCAAGTTGTCTAATAATCAGGTACAGGTTCCAAGTAGTCCATGACCGCGGACGCGGCTATTCGAATAGTTTTGTTAACCTTGCAAGGGTGTAAACTACACACACATGACCATCGGTTACCGCCTTTTGCTCGCCACCGTTCAAGAGGTGACGGCGAGGATGTTCACCACGACACTTCGCTCACAACCGGTCTATTCCAGGAGTCGACTATCTAAGTTGCCTCCGCTCGAGAGCCCGGCCGGATCAACGAAACGGACTCAAACAATGCAAGTGACCGAGACGCCACCTTTGGAAGATGGTTTTCCTGCCTCACAGGTGCACCCACATATCTATATGATGCAACCATTCCTTCATTCTTTTTCTATGCACATGCCAAAAGGAAAGCCCGAACTAATGTGACTCCTGGACGTCAACACGGATCAAGGTACTAGGCCGAGAGGGGTCAGTGAGCCCAATGTGTGGTTGTACTCTTTGTCTTGGATTAACATACAAGAACTCGGTGCTGAAGGCGGTGTTCAACGACACAACCCACTGTGTACTCCTACACAGCCTCTCATCGTTCACCTTGTATTAGGGTGGATTCACCAACAAGTTATCATCAGCATCACTGTGATCATCCAGCCCGACTCACAAACAATGTAACCTCATTGTATCACTAAGCAGCAATAAGCAGTAACAGTTGCAGGGGCCACATGCTCATCATTCAACTCCTATATCTGTTAGGATTGTGGTTTGCTTAATACAGTGACAAAATGATAGGTCATGCATCGGAATGGGTTCAACTATGCGAAAGAACGTGTCTCGGTGATCTCCTAAACATGCATAAGCGAGACTGAGAGGGTAGTGGGGTTTTATAGTCATGATCAATGGGGTTTGCTTGCCTTGTTGACGATACACGGTTCTTAACGGTGGTCTTCTTCTTCGGGGGTGATCACCATCTCGGAACGTCTGTCATCGAAGGCAATCATCAACAAGGGGGGCAACATCAAAATAAAATGCACAAGCACATGATATATTTGTCCATGATGTGAATGGTGCTGGTGTGTGGTACATTTGATTTAAATGAAGTGTATTGCATTTGAAATGCAAATTCAAACTCCATATGTTGTTCAAATTAGCCCATTTTTAACTGCTAGTGTTTGATCATTGTAAACTATTTTGAAATGTGTATGATATGCCTCTGATGTTCAAGTGATCATGATTGCATTGCATTGGTTGAAGTTGGAGTAGCATTTGAGTTTAATTTGATTTAATTCCAATTAAACCAAATAGCAAAAGCTACTGGTCCCATTTTAAATTCAACTCAAACATAGCTGAAAGTTGTATATTTGGATAGATTATTTTCTGCTGATAATTTTTCATATATTATTTGTCCAATTTGGAGTTAATATGAATTTTCTATGATTTTCTAAAGGTTCAGCTATTTTCTGGATTTTCTGATTTTCTTTAATTCCTTTTAAATCCTTTTCTTATTATTGCGTCAGGGTGGCGTGAGGGTGATGTCACAGGGGGGTTGACAGGTGGGGTCAGGCTGTCATAGACAGTGGGGTTAATTCCTTGTTTAAAATTAACCCGACGGGGTTAATTAGTGGGCTGGCCCCACTTGTCATTGACCTAGAGTCAACTAACCCGAGGGGTTAGGACCCTAATGACCGGGCCACGTCACAGGTTCACCGGCGACATGTCGACGGCGACACCCGACGCGGCGGCGCTCTCCTGGACGGCGGCTCAGGGCTCGGTTTGGAGTGGTGCGACCACCAGGATGCGTAGCACACCCGTGCGCATCTACCTGACAAGGCGGTTGCCACCAGTGTGGCCTAGGGCGACGGCGGGGTCAAAAGGCGCGGTGGCCATAGTCGGCTTCCATGGCGCACAGAGGAGGAGGAAGGGGGAAGGCACGGGAGAAGAGGGTAAAAGCTCACCGGGGTTCGGGGAACTGAACGGAGCCCACGGCAAGGTTGGGGAGGTTCTGCACACGGCAAATCGACGACGACAAGCTCGCGGCTCCGGCGAGGAGGAACACAAAGGGGACGGCGTGCTCGGGGCTTACGGGGCCGATTCCTCGCGCACTGAGATGAATACGACCACGGCGAAGACGAGGGACATGGTGGCGCGGCTAGTTGTGGTCGTTGGCCATGCGTGCTCGACGGCGCGCTACACGGCGGCGCTCGGGCGTCGAAGAAATCGGCGAGGGAGGCGACGCAGAGAGAGCAGCGAGAGGGGGAAAGGGTGCGGGGGGTTGTGGGCACCTGCGTGGCGCGCTTAGAGGCAAGGGGGAGACCTGGAAGCTGCTGGGCGTCGCGGTGGCGTCGGCCGAGCGCTCTGCTGCCTCCAGCGAGGTGCTTGAGGAAGAGGACAAGGGAGGAGGAGGTGGGCTGGGCCGTGAGGGGAAGAGTTGGGCTGGAAGCCAGGGGTACTTCCCTTTTCTATTTCTTTCTTTTTATTTTTCTGTCTTTTGTTTGCTCCAATAAATAAAAATACCAGAGCATTTTTTTAAATCCACAAAACTTTTAGGTGGGCTTAGGGTTCATGCCATTAGCCACTCACAAGTTTTGGTGACTTTTGAAATTCAAACAATTTAAATTTAAATTCAAATTGGAGTTTAATTTAATTTCCAATGCATCTTTTGAATTTTTGAAGATTCCATGGGCATGGGAATGAACCCAAACCACTTTTAAAACGATCACCATCATTTATAGGAATTTTCCAAATATTTCAAATGTTTTTTGGAAAAATATTTTTATCTGGCCATTTGAAATAGTTTCTCAGGGCTTTTCTTTTCCCCGTTTTTGATTTTCTTTTGAAATTTTCACATTATGCAAAGGGGAACTCAAACCCTAGCACTTACCCTAGTTGGGGTTCTGACAACTCGCCCCCACTCAAAAGAATCTCGTCCCGAGATTCAGAAGTCGTCGGGAGGAAGGAGGGGTACACGGCACGGAGGCGATCTTCTCTTTCCCATGTTGCTTCTTTCTCGGAGTGATGTGACCATTGCACTTTGAGGAACTTGATCTTCTGACGACGAGTGACACACTCTGCGGAATCAAGAATACGAACGGGGTACTATCGATAAGAAAGGTCATCTTGGAGATCAAGAGTTTCATGGTCGACTTCGCGGATGGGGTCCTTGAAGCAACGCCTGAGTTGTGACACACGGAATACATCATGTACTCGGGAAAGGTGCGGGGGTAGTTCAAGTTGGTAGGCAACTTCTCCACGTTTAGCAAGAATGCGGAAAGGTCCGATGTAACATGGGGCCAACTTGCCTTTGATACCGAAGCGTTGGGTCCCCTTCAGAGGAGTAACCCGAAGGTAAGCCTTCTCATCCAGATTGTAGCTTTCTTGCCTATGATGACGATCATAGTAGCTTTTCTGACGAGACTGGGCGACTTTCAATCGATCACGAACAATGCGAACTTGCTCTTCTGCTTCCTTGATAATATCCTGTCCAAAGAGTTGTGTTTCACCGGTTTCTGACAAGTTTAGGGGTGTTCGACATCGTCGGACATAGAGGAATTCAAAGGGAGCCATGTTCATACTAGATTGATAGCTATTGTTATAAGAAAATTGGGCGAATGGAAGAGATTTCTCCCAATTCTTTCCGAATGAGATAACACAATCTCTGAGCATGTCTTCCAAGATTTGATTAACCCTTTCAACTTGACCGCTAGACTGAGGATGGAAAGCTGTACTAAAGGAGAGATGAGTTCCCATAGCATTCTGAAAGCTTCCCCAGAATCTAGAGGTGAAAAGGCTACCACGATCAGAATTGATTTCCAAAGGAACACCATGAAGAGACACAATTCTAGAGACATAAACGTCCGCTAACTGGCTAGCACTTATAGACTCGCGAACGGTAAGGAAGTGAGCAACTTTGGAAAGTCGGTCAATGACAACGAAGATGGCATCATTTCCTTTCTGGGTTTTTGGAAAGCCGGTGATGAAGTCCATACCGACTTTGTCCCATTTCCACTCGGGAATAGGAAAAGGTTGAAGTGTGCCAGCAGGTCTTTGGTGTTCTGCCTTAATGCGACGACAATCATCACATTCAGCAACAAATCGAGCAATGTCTCTCTTCATCCTGGTCCACCAAAATCTCTGGCGTAGGTCTCGGTACATTTTTGTGCTACCGGGATGAATCGAGAGGGGTGTGTCATGGGCTTCTTTGAGGATTAGTTGCCTTAGATCCCTATTCTTAGGTACTACTAAACAATTTTCAAAGAATATCGTTCCTTTACTATCTGTGGAGAAACATTTAGCAACTCCTCTAGCAATGTTCTCCTTGATCCGGCGAACACCTCGTGCACGCCTTTGGGCAAATATGATTTGATCCTCAAAGGCTGGTTTCGCCACCAAGTTGAAAAGAGATCCACGAGGAACAATCTCGAGATTAAGCTTTCAAAATTCCTCATGAAGAAGTGGTTGATACTGTTGTAACATGAGGTTGTTACAATACGACTTACGACTTAGTGCATCAGTCATAACATTGGCTTTGCTTGGGGTGTATGAAATTCCTAAGTCATAATCTTTTATCAACTCTATCCAGCGTCTTTGCCTGAGATTAAGATCTGGCTGGGTGAATATGTATTTGAGGTTTTGGTGCTCGGAATATATCTCACAACGATTACCAAGGAGGTAATGTCGCCATGTCTTCAGGGCATGAACTACGGCAGCGAGTTCAAGATCATGGGTAGGATAGTTCTCTTCATGTGGCCGCAACTGGCGTGAAGCATAAGCTACCACATGTCTATCTTGCATAAGTTTGCATCCTAACCCTTGCCATGAAGCGCCACAATAGATCTCGAAATCCCTTTTGGTGTCTGGAGGTGCAAGTACGGGTGCAGAAGTCAATCTTCTTTTTAGCTCTTGAAAGCTTTCCTCGCACTTGGGGGTCTATTGGAATTTCTTATCTTTCTTGATGAGTTCAGTTAAAGGCTTTGCAACTTTAGAAAAGTTCTCGATGAAGCGGCGATAATAGCTTGCTAAGCCAAGAAAACTCCTAACTTCCTTAACCGATTCAGGTGGAGTCCAGTCAAGGACGGCCTGAACTCTCTCAGGATTGACAACAATGCCTTTCGCAGAAATCACGTGGCCTAAGTAGGTCACTTCTGGTAGCCAAAATTCGCACTTAGAGAACTTGGCATATAGGCGATGCTCTCGAAGTTTCATCAATACCAACCTAAGATGTTATGCGTGCTCTTCTTAATTCTTCGAGTAGATGAGAATGTCATCAAGATAAACTACAACAAATTTATCTAGGTACTCCATGAAGATCGAATTCATCAAGCGCGAGAATGTGGCGGGGGCATTGGTTAAACCGAAGGACATGACGGTGTACTCATAAAGACCATAACGAGTAGTGAAAGCCATTTCTGGAATGTCCTCGTTTCAGATTTTGATTTGATGATAGCCTAATCTCAAATCCATCTTGGAGAAGACAGAGGATCCAGCAAGTTGATCATAAAGATCATTGATCCTGGGCAATGGGTACTTGTTCTTTATCGTCGCTAGATTTAGCGGGCGATAGTCTACGCACATCCTTTCTCTTCCATCTTTCTTCGTTACGAACAGAACGGGGCAAACCCATGGCGATGAGCTAGGGCGGATGAAGCCTTTTGCCAACGACGCATCAAGTTGGGTTTTTAGCTCAGCTAACTCATGTGAGTCCATTCTATATGGACGTCTGGAAATTGGGGTTGTGCCTGGTATAAGATCCACTATGAATTCTACACATCTGTCAGGGGGCATCCCTGGTAGTTCTTCAGGAAAGACATCCGGGAAGTCACGAACCACCGGAATATCTTCAAGGTCTTGAAGGGGAAGCACATTCAAAGTATGCATCTGGATTCTAGAGCTGGGTGATGTGTAGTCAATTGTCTGGCCTGAAGGATGGTGAGTTTAACTGATTTGGCTTTACAATCAAGGAAAGCATTCTTCCTTGATAACCAATCCATTCCTAGGATGACATCAATGTCCGAAGACTTGAGGGCTATAAGTGAAGCAAGGAATACTAAACCCTCAATTGCAATTTGATTGCCATAGCTCACTCTATTAGTTTGCCATTTGGAACCAGGAGTTTGAATGATCATTGGAGAAAACATTTCTTCAAAGGGGAACTCATGCCGAAGTGCATAACTCTCCAACATGAATGAATGAGAAGCTCCTGGATCGAAAAGAACGGAGGCGGGGACATGATTGACGGGGAGTGTGCCAAGAATGACGTTAGAAGTAGCAGTGGTGTCCTCAACTGAGATTTGGTTCACATATCCACTACCTGTGACTAAAAGCTTTGCTAGAAAGGCTTTGGTGGTTGATTTCTTTGAAAGCTTGTGTCGAGAATGACGTGGTGTCATCAAGACCTGAGGGCATTGACGAAAGTAATGGCCTGGAATACCACACTTAAAGCATACCCTGTCTGAATTGCTGGGAACAGGATTACTTGATTGCACACCATCATTCCTGGGAGGAACAATGTGTTGAGGTGGATGGCATATATTTGATGGTGGCCTCTGAAGAAGGTTTTGATGTATGGCACTAGTTGGAATCAATATTCGGCGTTTCTGAGGGGCTGAACTTGAAGAAGGAGCAAGCTCAAGAGCATGCTTGCGAGACTCTTCGAACACTTCATTGCCATGCTCAGCTCTGAAGGATCTGTTGACTAAATCCTCAAATGTGGAAAATTCGATGAGGTTGAGATCATGGCGAAGGATATGGTTAAGTCCCTTACGGAACCTTGCCTGCTTTCTGGCATCGGTGGTGATCTCATCTTGGGCATATCGAGCAAGACGGTTGAACTCTCTCACATACTCATGAATGGACATCTTTCCTTGAGGCTGATTGCAGAACTCTTCCTTCTTGTGCTCCATCAACTCATCCAGAATGTGGTACCCTCGAAAGGCAACACAGAACTCCTGCCAAGTCACTAAGTGACCATGGCTGCATAACAACATAGTTCTCCCACCATTGAAGAGCAGCACCTTCCAGGAAGTATACCGAGAAAATAACTTGGTCATCGAGAGCAACATGTGCAGTATCAAGCTTACGCTCGATGGAACGGAGCCAATCATTAGCTTCAAGGGGCTCAGAAGAACATCGGAATACCGGTGGCTTGAGGAGGATGGAATCCTGAATGCTAACAACCACATTGCGCTGACGAGCGGTGTTCTGCTCAATGAGCTCCAGAAGGCGTGTTTTATCACGTCTATTCCGCTCGGCTTCCATCATGATTTCCGCCGCAGAAGGAGGTGGTAGAGGTTCATCATCATTTCGATCCCGATCACGGTGTCGATTGCGACGAACAGCACTACGAGTTCCACCTGACATCCTGTGTGATAAAAATCAACAATCAGAACAAGTTGTACAATGGAATCAAAGATAAGAGGACATGATTAGGAGGAAAAGATTGTAATGCAAAGGCAAAGATTCATAGAAACACGGGATAATTCGGGCAGCATAACGGCTACACCGGGATAGAAAATGAAACAACCTTGAAGAGATTGGACAGAACTTCTTCAAGGAACTCAACAACACGAAGACTCTGCACAACCACAACTGTCCTACGGCTACAAGGAAGCAATCAACGAGATGTTCTAGTAAGACATAGATGAGCCTAGTCCTATCATCCCATAGAAAAGGTGTAAGGCCCGATATGCGGTACTGTTCCAGATCTAGATGTTTCCATCCAGATCCGGGGACGAAGCACATATCGGTCCCACCGCGACATATGACGAAGTCATATGCCCCGGATTTTCAACATGATATCACAACATTACAGATACAGGATACAACATCTCATCCAATCGGCATACAACTGCCTCAAATACAATACAACAGCGGAAGATACATGTCTGGGTACAGACTACAAGCAAATGCCTAGTGGCAAAGAGAAAAACATCGATCCCATAACCACATGGGTCCAGGCCCTCCGCCGGGATCCGCCTAACTAGTCGTCGTCGAGTCTCCACGTGAAACGTCGGTCACCATACCTGTTGTCGATCAAGAACCCTGAAAAGAGTTTGGGGGTAGTATCATGAGCACAGAGGTACTCAGCATCCAACTGTAGTGGTCATCTGACCCAGCAAGGACTTCATCACTCGTCATTCTAGGACAACTAGTAGTTTACGGTAAGGAAGAGGTAAGTGGTGAGGTTGCTGCCGCACTAGCATTTATGAAGTGGCTAACGATCTAGAGAGGAAGATAAGAAGCCAAGCATTCGATGAGGAATCGCCTCCAACAAGTCTTGCTATCAACTACTGTCGCAAGCATAACACCTATCCTATCCTTGTCCTCCTCTTTGCATCCCGACGAAGAAGAAGCAATCAAGGCACACACACACGTTGATCAAGTTATATTAAGATTATCTCAGTTGTTGTTGTCTATGAACAAGGAGTAGGTCTCAAGTCATCCATAACCGTGGACACGGCTTCTCGAAAAGATTTAACCCTGCAGGGGTGTACCAACTGCCCATTACGAGGCATCGCATGCTCGCCCATCTCTCTCATTTTCTACCCATTATAGGCAACCATTTTATGATTTAGTTCCAAGAGATCCGAAACGACAAGTCCCTCTAACTAACAACGAGCAAATCCGGGTGGCCCCCGGGGATTTGACACCCAATCCAAAAGCTGGCCACGCTCTCGGATCGGACTCTTCCGTATGGGCAAGGTCGGGGTTAGTCTCGCCTATATAACAGGGGACTTCCCTAGCTCACCAATGTGTGGACCAAAAGAGGAACTAAGTCTCCGCTGGCCCGAGTTGTTTGAAAACTACTGGCAGCTGACCAGCACACACACGGTTTCAAATGGTAAATCAGCTTCGGCCACCTCTAGAAATGTTTGAAGCTAGGTAGGTAAGAAAAGGGGACCCCATAAAATCCCACACGCGATTAGGCACGCTCAGTCTTAAAACCAATACCCGGAACTCGGGTCCTAGGTGACTCGAATGGAACAAAGCGTCGGGGCGGGATAGCCTAGACCTTCCATCCTTCGTCGAATATAGTCAACATTATAATAATCATATCATCAACAACAATATAATATTGTGATATCTCAAACCAAGGAGTAACAGGGTAACATCGTAGCATCCTAAGCATGCATACTAAGCAGGGGCTGAGCAACGAGCAATAGTAACATAGCAGTACATGGTTTGCTGGGAGGGGACATGGCTGTATCGGTTTGAAAGAGGCTGTAAACATGTGGTAGGATCAAACATCGAACCTATCCTAGACTAGCATGCAAACCGTTGGTTGAAATAGAATGGATCATAAGTAATGTATAGTCCTTGCCTGTTGATAAGTCGGGTTCCGAAGGTGTAGTTGATCGCAAGCTCGCATCGTCTCCGAGAGGTACCCGCGGAAGCACACAAGAAGGAAACACTGGAAAGCAATCAACGGTGCACCACTATTACTACGGAGCAATACAAGATCAAAGAGGCAAAACAAGGCACGGCAACGTGATACAGATCTATCGTCGGGAACGGTTACTAACAGTTTAAGTGGGGTATCGGTCACACACGACGAATACCGCACGTTTACAGTGGTTCGAGTTGCTTAGCTACAGGTGTTCAAACAACGGTTGTTAACATGGCAACTCAAGCAAGCATGGCATAGTACATAAACATGGCAAGAGGTGAAGGATAAAGTAAACTATCTATGCTAGTCAATTTAAGTGAGGCACAACCTAAACATGGCATAACACTAAGTGTCGCACGATGATTAAAACATTTGGTACTGTTCTGTCCTAAACCACATTTTAGGTTGGTTAACAACAGAAAACAATAGCATAAACACAAAGTACACGAAAAACTAATCAAGTTACATATAAAGAACACCCCAAACGGAGTTACGTTTAAAAAGATATAAGCAAAACAAGTTACGGGCACAAACTGCCAACATCACGAAGCACACTTTAGAGCATTTCATAAACAGGATAATGAATGCAAACATGCTCACAAATGATCTGGAACTAAAATAGACATGACATGGAAGGCATGGCAAAAAGAATCATGCAAAAAGACATCATAGATCAAAAGATATTAAGCAAACAACATGGCATCGCAAAGTAACAGACTTAGTGAAAAACAGAGGTGGCTGTCAAGAACAGCAGCATAGCAACTTTGGAGCTAAAAATCTATATGACCAGGAATCCTAACATGAAGATGCAATACATGTAATGAAAGTAGACATGATGCTTAACAATATGCAATTGGAATCACTCAATTCCGATAAACGGTCGCGACACACTCGTCGACCGAAGTTGCAACAAAATAACAGTTTCAGCAACAGCAGCACACTAACATCAGGATCACCACTTTGGAGCAAGATACAAGCATGATGCAGCAAGCAATTATGGCATGCGATTGCATGAAACTGAAGTAGAAACAATGCTTAACAGGATGCAAAAGGAATCAATCAATTCCGATGAACGGTTGCGAAGCAATCGTCACCCGAAGTTGCAATAAAATAATAACAGCAGCACTTAACAGGAAATAATAGCAATTTAACGGCCTGATGCCCTGTTCAGCACACAATTACACAATCAAGATGAGCCCAAATGCAAATTCTCACAAAAGATGAAAGCTAGAGCATGCAATTCTAAACAATTCGTCTTTTGGGCGTGAAGTCATCCGGGCTACGGATCGCTTGCTATCGTCAACGCGGAATCGAATCAGCAGCACAATTTCAGCACTTAACAGAAAAAAGAAAACTTAAGGGAAAGAAAAAAAACAGAAAGGCGGCCGGGCTGCTCACCCACGGGCCGGCCCATCTGGCTGGAGGCGGTGGCTGGTGGTGCTTGGGCCGCCGAGGCGTGCTGGGCCGCCTGGGGAAGGCCGCGAGGCGCTGGAGTGGGCCGGCCCACCCTGGCCGAGATGGCAGACGGGGGCGCGAGCTCCTCCCGACGGCAGCCAGGCCGTGGCGGCGGCGGCTTCAACGCCGGCTCCGGCGAGAGCAGAGGAGGCCGGAGGGGCGCAGGCGGAGGGATCCGGCCGGAGGGAGGCGGATCCGGTGGCCTGGGTGGCGCCGGTGTGGTCCGGATCGAAGCCCTCGAGCTTGGGCTGCCTCCAATGGCGGGTGGCGCGACGACCAGGCACCGGCGGCGGGATTTGCAGCGGGAGAACAGGGCGGTGAGGCGGAGGAGGAGGAGAGGGAGAGGAGGAGGCGCGGGAGGAGAAGTGCGGGCGCGGCTGCTACGGGCGGCTCGCCGGCGGCGCCTCGGGCCCGGCGGCGGCGGGGGCTTGCTCCACGGGCAGGAGGTGGAGGGAGTTGGAGGAGAGAGAAGGGGCTACGTGGCGCGCCCGTAGCCCTCCGATCTGCGATCCGACGGTTGCAAACAGATCTGAGCTAGGGATGCGAAAATTTGGGGCAAAAACAGGGGGGTAGCTGCAAAATTGTGCTAGGGAAACCCTAGAAATGGGTGGAAGTGTGGTGGTCTTTATATAGCCCCGGTGGCTGGCAGTTTGCAAAAACATTCCCGATTTCTCTCTCGCGCGCGCGGTGCTTACGTTTCTGACCGCCGGGGGTCCGCAGGACCTCTGATTCGGGTAAAACTTTGAACTGAGCGATCAGCACATCGAGCCGGAGGCGTTCACCTCGCGCTGGAACCGTTCCGAAAACACTTTCCGGCGTGCTATAAAAATAACCCGTTTAATTATTAAACGGGGTTTTCGTTCCGTTGGCTGCGGCTAGTCTCGTGCGGTTTTTGCGACGGTGATCGGGTGAAACCCTGTGTCGCAAAGGTCGAGTGTCAGGGTGGCAAGGGTCGGTCTCCGTCCGATACGAGATAAGAGGGGGGAAAATAATCGCCGATTGATAAATCGGGGATGCAAACACCGCAAACAAATCAGACAATCAAACAATTCACACCGAAAACAAAATTTTAAATTTTTGCAAAAACTGGGCTGTTACAAAAGGTAAGGGTGACCCAGAACTCAGATCGATGAGGATAAGGAGAAAAAGAAGCCTTACGTTGTTCCCTTATACCCAGAGTAACTATATAACTATAGAGTGCTAGACTCGACTTCGACCAAGGGTTGAATAATCCTACAGACAATCCTGCTCTGATACCAAGTCTGTCGGGACCCGGAATATGCGTATGTAATTCCAGTCACGATGCAATCACATGGAGATCCGAGAGCCGTACCCACTTGTCTAAGCAGACAAGGCCAAGCACAGAACACTCTCGGAAAGCATCGAACGTGAGGGGCATCCCATCCAGGCCGGATGATCATCTGAGATGGGTCCTCATCGTCCGCTCACAAGTCTAAATGCTTATGGGTGGTGAATCCCATACTCATAGACAAGTCGCCTCAACCATGTTATCGATTGAATCCTAACTCTTACATAGACTTACTCCAGCCCGATCACTTAGTCGGGGTCTAGGGCGGGCTCGATCATACAACAAAGTGTGCACGTGACAGAGTCACGAGCAATCGCATCACGATGCCCCAAGCTGCGCACATCTAAGGGCCACTTGGTGTATAAAAGACCTCCAGCCAGATCACAACTAAGGTCTCGAAAACCCATACTAAGACATGCATGTTATAAACATACACGCATCACACATTCCTAGTATGAACAGCAGGTATCATCACATAACTCTACAAAGTGTATCTTTATTGACTTACACATAGAGCATACAAAGATCACATGTCTATGATCAACATTACATCATACAACGGAAGCAAATTAGATCTGAGTACAGACAAGTTTAACAAATGGCTTAGAGAAGCCTTGTAAACATACATGCCATTCCACGAGGGACCAGACTGCTGTCTGGAACTATACTACAATGGTCAACGTCGAGCTTCAGGAAGGTGACTCCATCGGGGTCTGGGTTCTCATCTAAAACATAGAATAATAAAACGTGAGTACAAAGTCGTACTCAGCAAGACTTACATCAGAACTACACTACTCATGCTCAAGTTTCAAGGTAAAGGAGGTGGGGTTTAACATGCAGAAGTGCCAGCTTTGACTTGGCTAGTCCTGAACTACCAATACCAGACTTGAGGTAAGAAGCGTACACGAGTCCACTACCAAGTCTCCAACCAATACACCACTATGGTTACTTCCTCGACTTCCCCATGAGGAGCACACCATAGCACTCATGCTTATCTTGCGAGTTTTAGAAGTATCCATTCAAGTTGTCTAATAATCAGGTACAGGTTCCAAGTAGTCCATGACCGCGGACGCGGCTATTCGAATAGTTTTGTTAACCTTGCAAGGGTGTAAACTACACACACATGACCATCGGTTACCGCCTTTTGCTCGCCACCGTTCAAGAGGTGACGGCGAGGATGTTCACCACGACACTTCGCTCACAACCGGTCTATTCCAGGAGTCGACTATCTAAGTTGCCTCCGCTCGAGAGCCCGGCCGGATCAACGAAACGGACTCAAACAATGCAAGTGACCGAGACGCCACCTTTGGAAGATGGTTTTCCTGCCTCACAGGTGCACCCACATATCTATATGATGCAACCATTCCTTCATTCTTTTTCTATGCACATGCCAAAAGGAAAGCCCGAACTAATGTGACTCCTGGACGTCAACACGGATCAAGGTACTAGGCCGAGAGGGGTCAGTGAGCCCAATGTGTGGTTGTACTCTTTGTCTTGGATTAACATACAAGAACTCGGTGCTGAAGGCGGTGTTCAACGACACAACCCACTGTGTACTCCTACACAGCCTCTCATCGTTCACCTTGTATTAGGGTGGATTCACCAACAAGTTATCATCAGCATCACTGTGATCATCCAGCCCGACTCACAAACAATGTAACCTCATTGTATCACTAAGCAGCAATAAGCAGTAACAGTTGCAGGGGCCACATGCTCATCATTCAACTCCTATATCTGTTAGGATTGTGGTTTGCTTAATACAGTGACAAAATGATAGGTCATGCATCGGAATGGGTTCAACTATGCGAAAGAACGTGTCTCGGTGATCTCCTAAACATGCATAAGCGAGACTGAGAGGGTAGTGGGGTTTTATAGTCATGATCAATGGGGTTTGCTTGCCTTGTTGACGATACACGGTTCTTAACGGTGGTCTTCTTCTTCGGGGGTGATCACCATCTCGGAACGTCTGTCATCGAAGGCAATCATCAACAAGGGGGGCAACATCAAAATAAAATGCACAAGCACATGATATATTTGTCCATGATGTGAATGGTGCTGGTGTGTGGTACATTTGATTTAAATGAAGTGTATTGCATTTGAAATGCAAATTCAAACTCCATATGTTGTTCAAATTAGCCCATTTGTAATTGCTAGTGTTTGATCATTGTAAACTATTTTGAAATGTGTATGATATGCCTCTGATGTTCAAGTGATCATGATTGCATTGCATTGGTTGAAGTTGGAGTAGCATTTGAGTTTAATTTGATTTAATTCCAATTAAACCAAATAGCAAAAGCTACTGGTCCCATTTTAAATTCAACTCAAACATAGCTGAAAGTTGTATATTTGGATAGATTATTTTCTGCTGGTCATTTTCATATATTATTTGTCCAATTTGGAGTTAATATGAATTTTCAATGATTTTCTAAAGTTTCAGCTATTTTCTGGATTTTTTTATTTTCTTTAATTCCTTTTAAATCCTTTTCTTTTTATTGCGTCAGGGTGGCGTGGGGGTGATGTCACAGGGGGGCTGACAGGTGGGGTCAGGCTGTCACAGACACTGGGGTTAATTCCCTGTTTAAAATTAACCCGACGGGGTTAATTAGTGGGCTGGCCCCACTTTTCATTGACCTAGAGTCAACTAACCCGAGGGGTTAGGACCCTAATGACCGGGCCACGTCACAGGGTCACCGGCGACATGTCAACGGCGACACCCGACGCGGCGGCGCTCTCCTGGACGGCGGCTCAGGGCTCGGTTTGGAGTGCTGCGACCACCAGGATGCGCAGCACACCCGTGCGCATCTACCTGACAAGGAGGTTGCCACCAGCGTGGCCTAGGGCGACGGCGGGTTCAAAAGGCGCGGCGGCCATCGTCGGCTTCCATGGCGCACAGAGGAGGAGGAAGGGGGAAGGCACGGGAGAAGAGGGTAAATGCTCACCGGGGTTCGGGGAACTCAACGGAGCCCGCGGCAAGGTTGGGGAGGCTCTGCACACGGCGAATCGACGACGACAAGCTCGCGGCTCCAGCGAGGAGGAACACGAAGGGGACGGCGTGCTCGGGGCTTACGGGTCCGATTCCTCGCGCACTGAGATGAAGACGACCACGGCGAAGACGAGGGACATGGTGGCGCGCCTGGTTGTGGCCGTTGGCCACGCGTGCTCGACGGCGCGCTCCACAGCGGCGCTCGGGCGTCGAAGAAATCGGTGAGGGAGGAGACGCAGAGAGAGCAGCGAGAGGGGAAAAGGGTGCGGGGGGTTGTGGGCACCTGCGTGGCGCGCTTAGAGGCAAGGGGGAGGCCTGGAAGCTGTTGGGCGTTGCGGTGGCGTCGGCCGAGCGCTCTGCTGCCTCCAGCGAGGTGCTTGAGGAAGAGGACAAGGGAGGAGGAGGTGGGCTGGGCCGTGGGGGGAAGAGCTGGAAGCCAGGGGTACTTCCCTTTTCTATTTCTGTCTTTTTATTTTTCTGTCTTTTGTTTGCTCCAATACATAAAAATACCAGAGCATTTTTAAAAATCCCCAAAACTTTTATGTGGGCTTATTGTTCATGCCATTAGCCACTCACAAGTTTTGGTGACTTTTTAAATTCAAACAATTTTAATTTAAATACAAATTGGAGTTTAATTTAATTTCCAAGGCATCTTTTGAATTTTTGAAGAATCCATGGGCATGGGAATGAACCCAAACCACTTTTAAAATGATCACCATCATTTATAGGAATTTTCCAAGTATTCAAATTGTTTTTGGAAAAAGATTTTTATCTGGCCATTTGAAATAATTTCTCAGGGCTTTTCTTTTCCCCATTTTTGATTTTATTTTGAAATTTTTACATGATGCAAAGGGAAACTCAAACCCTCGCACTTACCCTAGTTGGGGTTCTGACAGTTGTAGAGCTTCTGATAGGTGATGGCTTCTCGCCCCTCGTTGGTTACCCCAAGTGGAAAGTTTGATGTAGCACAACGGCAAGTTTCCCTTAGCGAAGATGCTAAGGTTTAGATTGTCTCCAGTAGGACTCATGTGATACAAGTAGGTGGTAAAGTAAACAATGGCGCCGTTCACAACCTAGGTTGCTAACTTCACCTGGACCTGCACACAGATACAAATAACTTTGCTCCCAACGAGTTCAGAGGAGTTGTCAATTCCTCCGGCCTTGCTGTTTACAAAGGATTAACGCAAGAGATAATTATGATAGTGATAGCAACGAAAAAGTAAATACTGAAAGTAAATTGGTAGTGTGAACAATAATGTGAAGATGGACCGGGGTCCCGTGATTTTCACTAGTGATGTCTCTCTCCCAAAAGACGATAAAAGTGCTAGCGAGGTAAACAAATCACAGTTGGGAAATTGACAGGATTATGAAGGCACCGCAATGCTAAGTATGTTTCAAAGAAAGGAAGGGCTCAAAAGCAATGGGCAGTACGCCAAGGTAAGTAGACCGAAATCCATCTGCATCTACTACGAATCATCCACCTTGAGATATCTATCCAGAAAACCTCGCTGGTATTAAGTTGCGAATCCCACCCAAAGTGTAAACTCAAAGCAACGGACAACTACATTAAAAGAACTTTGCGTAAAGTAAACAATCCTTGCACCCGCAAGTACAAGCACCGTTGTTTTATCCCTGGTGGCAACAGCACATCCCCTAGTCTCATGTTTTTGTCACTCAAGCTAGACATCGAGGGGCTGAACCCACAATCGAGCATAACGCTCTCTCTTGGAGTTGCAAATAAAATACTTGGCCAAAGCAAATACCGCAACGGAGAACATGCAAGAATTTACTCAAGAACAAAATATAAAAGAGAAGAACCAAATATATTACTCATCACAATCTGAACATAGTCTCATAATCCATCAGATCCCAACAAACTCAGCATAGCAACAGCAGAAATTACATAGATGCCTCGATCATGTGAGGAAGCTCACGAGGACTCGAAAGTGGAAGCACAAAAGAGGGAGAGATAGATCACATAGCTACTGGTCACGGACCCATGGTCCAAGGGGAACTACTCACGGTACATACGGGAGGCGTCCATGGCTATGGATGGTCTCCCGGAGGGGGTAGCTTCTCCCGGCAGGGTGCCAGAGCAGCTTCTCCAGGCATCCCCGATCTTGAAACGGCGGCGGCGGCAGAACAGAGGTGAGATCGCGAAAAAGGAGTTCGTCCTAGGGGTTTCTGTCACAGGGGGTAAATATAGGCGAAGGGGGGCGTCGAGGGGACCCACCAGGCAGCCAGGAGGCCTCCTGGCGCGGCCTAGGGTGGGGCCGCGCCAGGGACCCTCCTGGCTCCCTGTTGGTGGCCCCCCTTCGCTGCTTTGGTGTTTCCGGAAGCTTCCACGACGCTGATTTTTTATCTGATTTTCCTGGATTTTTTGGAGCACTTTTAATGGCCGGAAAACCTAAAATACAAAAACAGCAGAAAACATCAACTGGCAGCTGGGTGCACTGGGTTAATAGATTAGTCCAAATAGGTTCAAAAGTGTATGAAAGTTCAAGAAAAACATGGAAAAGTCACACAAAACATGCATGGAGCAAGGAGAAATTATAGATACGTTTGGGACGTATCAATAGGCCGCAATGTTGTCGGCTACTGCATTGCAGTCTTTCATCGCCTGCTGGACGACGAGGTTGGAGTCTCCGTAGATTACGAGGCGAGTGGCACCGCATGTTTTGGCCATACGCATGCCATAGAGCAGTGCCTCGTATTCGGCTTCGTTGTTGGAGGCATGGCTGAAGTTGATCTGGAGGATGTATTTGAGTTTGGTTCCTTTGGGGGAGACCAGAACGACTGCTGCTCCGGATCCTTGCTGTCTTTTGGACCCGTCGAAGAACATTGTCCATGAGTTCGACAGGTCCGGGGGGCCTGGTGTCTGGACCTCCGTCCACTCGACCAGAAAATCTGGGAGTACTTGGGCCTTGATTGTTGTCGGGTGTTCGAATTTTAGGTCCCACGGACTGAGCTCAATGTTCCACTCGGCGACTCGCCCAGTCGCTCCGGGGTTGTTGAGAATGTCTGCGAGTGGTGCACTGCTCACGATTGTGATGGGGTGCTCGTCGAAGTAGTGCGACACCTTTCTTGAGGTCGTGATGATGGCCAGTAGTAGCTTCTGGTAGTGCGGGTACCGCTGCTGGGATTTTGTCAAGAGCATGCTGAGGTAGTAGATGGGCCTATGTATGCTCTGGATCTTGCCTTCCTCTGTGCACTCGACGACGAGTACTGTGCTTACCACGCTGTTGCGTGCTTCTACGTATAGGTATAGTTGTTCTCTTTCTTTGGGTACCGCCAGGGTCGGCGGGGTCGACAGCGTCTTCTTCAAGTACGCGAATGCTTTGCAGGCTTCTTCAGTCCACTCGAATTTCTCTCCTTTTCTCAGCAACTGGTAGAATGGCAACGTGCGCTCTCCCAATATGCTGATGAAACGACTCAGGGCTGTGAGTCTTCTAGTGAGCTGCTGCACGCCTGTGATGTTGGTTGGTTCCTGCATCCTGGCGATTGCTTGAACTTTCTCGGGGTTCGCTTCGATTCCTCTAGCAGAGACCATGTACCCGAGAAGCTTCCCGGCTGGGACGCCTTACGCGCACTTCTTCGGGTTGAGTTCGATTCTGTATTTATTGAGTGCTGCGAAGGTCTCACGTAGGTCGTCGAGTAGTGTGTTTGCGATGTAGGTTTTGATGACGATGTCATCCACGTAGACCTGTACATTTCTTCCGATTTTCTCTTTTAAGCATGCTTGCATCATTCGCTGGTATGTAGCACCTGCGTTCTTGAGTCCGAAAGGCATTGTTTTGTAGCAGAATACGCCATAAGGGGTGATGAATGACGTATGCTCTTCGTCTTCTTCCTTCATCCTGATCTGATTGTATCCTGAGTAGGCGTCGAGGAACGATAGTAGATCGCATCCTGCTGTCGAGTCGATTATCTGGTCGATTCTTGGCAGGGGAAGGTGATCCTTTGGGCAGTGTTTGTTGATTGGCCCGTAGTCGACGCACATTCGCAGTACGTCCGTGTCTTTCTTGGGGACCATCACAGGGTTGGCGACCCAAGTGGCTATCTTCGTCTCTCGCATGAATTGGGCGTCGAGTAGTCGATTGACTTCCTCCCCGACTGCTCCGCGTTTGGGTTCTGAGAATCTTCGAAGTGCCTGCTTCACTGTCTTGGTGTTTGGCCTGATGCGCAGCACGTGCTCTGCGAACTCGCGCGGTACTCCTGGCATGTCGGCTGGGCACCAGGCGAAGATTTCCCATTCTTCGCGAAGGAAAGTGATGAGGGTCGTCGCTTGCTCTTCCGGGAGGTGGGCGTACACGCGGACTGTTTTTTCTGGGTCTGTCGGGTGTGCCTGGTGGGTGACCGTGTCGCTGTCGATCTTGAAGTCCCGTCCATACTCTTTTGACTCGCTTCGGCTTGCTAGCGGAAAGATACTCTTATCTGTCGCCATGGCTATTTTTGTGAGTTCTTGCTCGGCTCCGAAGGTGTCAGAGACTTTGTGGAAATCGCGGTCACATTTGTCTGACTTGATGAAGCTTCCATTGACTGTGATGACGCCCGCGGATCCTGGCATCTTGAGTTTGAGGTAGGCGTAGTGCGGAATCGCCATGAATTGTGCGAACGCTGGACGTCCCAATATGGCGTGATACTGCGATTGCCAATCGAGTACTTCGAACTCGAGGGTGCATCTTGCGAAATTGCGTTTGTTGCCGAAGATGACTTCGAGCTCGATTAATCCAAGGGAGGTAGCTGCTTCTCCTGGGACTACTCCGTATAACACGGTGCTTGATTTCTTCCATACTGATCGAGGGATCAGCATCTTGCGCAGGGTGCTGACCAAGATTATGTTCATGCTGCTGCCTCCGTCCATGAAGATTCTGTCCATGTCGTACCCTCCGATTTGAGCGTCGAGGACCAGGGGTGCGTGCCCCAGCCTTGGGAGTGCAGGCGGGTGGTCGCTCTGGGAGAACGTGATGCTGGTTTCTGCGTCGTGTAGCTGGTAGACTTCGACTGCGTTAAAATTCTCGGTTGCTCTAGCCTGCAGGGTGTAGGCGTCCTGTTGGGCTTGCGATACCTTGCCTTCTTGGATCGTGTACACCTGTCCTTGAGTGGGAGACTGCTCGGCTCGTCGGGCGTGCTTGGCTTATTGTTGTTTTTCCTCCATGAGGTTGTCGGCGAGTTCATTGAACAGGCGGCAGTCTCCCAGAGTGTGGCTCGATCTGATGTTTCCCCAGCTGTCTTCGAAGCAGTGGATCGTGCAGGGTCTTTCTAGCTATTCCCTGACCGTGAGCTTGCTGGATCCGGCGTGCCTTTTCTTCCTTGAGATTCGGAAGAACAGCGCGTGGTCCGCTGGGTGCTCGTGAGCTCGCGGGTCGACTTCAATCCCTTCGCTTAGATTTTGGTTCCTTATGAGATTGGTGAATTCGTCTGGCCTTCGATCTGGGTCGTAGTATTCGCCGGTCCGAGTCTCAGAGTCGTTGTCCTGGCGGGTGGTGGCTGTCCGCGCGGCGGCGAGTCGTCGAGTGGTCGGCGATCGTGCGGCTGCATAGTTCGACTCGTCGTGTGGAGTCGCTTCGTAGGATCCTCGCGCCTGCCTTCTGGGTCGTCGATTTCTTCCTTGTTGGTGATGATCTTGGCGGTCGCTGATCTCGAGCTCGGAGTCAGTGTCTTGTTGCGCGGCGGGTTCCTGGGTGGTGGTGGGTCATCGAGTGGCCGGCAGGTCCTCTGCTTCATGTTGTAGTTCGTCGATCGGGGTCTCCGTGTAGAACCCTCGCGCCTTTCTTTTGGGTCGTCGAGTTCTCCTTCGCTGGCGGCGGGCTCGGTTGCCGCCGTAGTATTGATCTTGACACAGCTACGGGCTGAGTGATCTTGCCGGGGTGGCGGAGATATTCGCCGTGATCTTGAGTTCCTCGGGTAGATTGCATCTGGTTCTTGCCCTTGAGTTGCGGCTTGCTGGAGACGGAACCGCCGAGATCGTAATTCCAACCTATGTAGTTCCCACAGACGGCGCCAATTGACGGGGATGTACCCCGGCAAATCCCATGGTCAGGGACCATGGGTTAGTCATGAGAGGCACAGGTTGGATGATAAGCTCGTCGGCTAATAGGAGGATACGTTCCTGCTCGATATTATTGATTGGAGATGGCGATTACAGGGAAGCCGAGGCTAGTGCGCGCAAGGCTAGGTTACAGATTGTGTATTGCTTGATCTCGATGTCTCCCCTCCTAGCCCTTATATACTAGGCTAGGTCTCAGGGAGTCTGTCCTGATTACAGATGAGGTTTCCTAACCATGACCTTGTTCCGTACGGTAAGTTTGCACCTTCCTTATGACTTGCGGACCCCTACGTCGGTGCCACTAGTAGGCCAAGGCCGGGCCTAGGCGACATCTTTGTGGGCCTTCCGTCTTCTGGTACACCGGGTAGGCTCATCCATAGGAGTCGTGGGGTCACCCTCTCGTCAGGAACCCTTTTTCGCGATCTCTCCTTTGTTTCGCCTCCGCACTTCCAAGATCGGGAGCACCAGAAGACCTCTTCCCGGCACCCTACCGGAGGGAGGAATCACCTCCGGGAGCTTCTCCACCACCATGGATGCTTCCCGGATGAACCGTGAGTAGTCCACCTTGGACCAAGGGTCTATGATCAGTAGCTATGTGATGTTCTCCTCCCCTCTTTGTTCTTCATGGATTAGACC
Source organism: Bromus sterilis (assembly GCA_950022295.1). Taxonomy (NCBI): domain Eukaryota; kingdom Viridiplantae; phylum Streptophyta; class Magnoliopsida; order Poales; family Poaceae; genus Bromus; species Bromus sterilis. Next base: position 286,320,198 of record OX465597.1, read on the forward strand.
TCGTGAGCTGCCCTACATGATCGAGGCACATATGTAATCTTTCTGCTGTTGCTATGCTGAGTTTGCTGGGATCCGATGGATTATGAGACTATGTTCATATTGTGTTTGAGTAATATATTTGATTCTCCTCTTTTATATTTATGTTCTTGAGTAATTCTTGCATGTTCTCCGTTACTGTTTATTGCTTTGGCCAAGTAGTAGGTAGTGACTCCAAGAGGGAGCGTTATGCATGATTGTGGGTTCATGCCCCCTGATGACTAGCTTGAGTGACAGAAACATGAGTCTAGGGGATGTGATGTTGCCAAAAGGGGGAAAACAACGGTGCTTGTACTTGCGGGTGAAAGGATTGTTTACTTTACGCAAAGTTCTTTAATGCAGTTGTTCGTTGCTTTGGGTTTACACTTTGGGTGGGATTCGCAACTTAATACCAGCGAGATGTTCTGGATAGACATCTCAAGGTGGATGATTAGTAGGTAGATGCAGATGGATTTCGGTCTACTTGTCTTGGCGTACCGCCCATGCTTTTGAGCCTCTTCCTTTCTTTATAGCATAGTTAGCATTGGTTTGCGCACATAATCCTGTCAATTGCCCAGCTGTAATTTGTTTACCTCGCATGGCTATTTTATCGTCTTTTGGGAGAGAGACATCACTAGTGAACATCATAGGACCCCGGTCCATGTTTTCAATATTGTTTACACCCACTATCAATTTACTGCTTTATTTACTTTTCCTTTTCTATCACTATCATTATTATCCCGTGCGTTTTATCCTTTGTAAACAACAAGGCCGGAGGAATTGACAACTCCTCTGTACTCGTTGGGAAGCAAAGTTATTTTTTGTGTGTGCAGGTCCAGGAGAAGCAAGGGATTATCAAAACGGCGCATCACTTGCCGGATCATCTTCTTGTATCTGTTGGAGTCCTACTGGTTCGATACTCAACCTTAGCATCTTCGCTAAGGGAAATTGCTGATATCTACATCTCAACCTTCCACTTTGGGTAACCAATGAGGGGGCGTTAATTCGTACCATCAGACACCTTAGAGCAAGCCACACCCTAGGAGATTGTCGCCTATTCACCGAACTCTCCAACAGCCTCAAGGAGGAAAAGCAGCGTGAAGCCAAGCGCACTCGAAGAAGCGCGCAGTCACCAGCACCAAGTACAGAAAGGCAATACCCCACGTCCCATGGACGAATCTGCATGATCCAAGAAGGAAGACCCTCAAAAGCAAAGCAGGACGCCTACACCCTGCAGGTCAAAGCAGCCGAAGGCCTAAAGATAGCAGAAATCTACCAAGTGTGTGGCGCCGAGACCAGCATCACCTTCTCTCAGAGCGACCACCCGCCCGCAGTCCCAAGGCCGGGGCACGCACCCCTGGTCCTCGAAGCCCAGATTGGAGGTTACGAGATGGACAGAGTCTTCATGGACGGAGGTAGCAACCTAAACATAATCTTTGCCAGCACCCTACGCAAGATGCTAATCCCACGATTAGTTTGGAAGAAGTCAGGCACAACAATATATGGCGTAGTTCCGGGTGAAGCAGCCACCTCCATCGGAACAATCGAGCTTGATGTGATCTTCGGCAGAAAGCGCAACTTCGTAAAGCAAGTCCTCGAGTTCGAAGTGCTCGACTGGCTGTCACGGTATCACGCCATACTCGGGCGACCAGCGTTCGCACAATTCATGGCAGTTCCGCACTATGCATATCTCAAGCTCAAGATGCCCGGACCCACAGGAATCATCACAGTCAAGGGAAGCTTCACCAAATCGAACCAGTGCGACCGAGACTTCCACAAAGTCTCCGACACGTTTGGAGCCCAACAACATCTCAAAGAAATAGCCATGGTGACGGATAAAAGCATATTTCCGTTGGCAAGCCGAAGTGAGTCAAAAGAGTTCGGCCGCGATTTCAGCGTCGACAGCGACACAATCACACACCAATTCCACCCAACAGACCCAGAGAAGACGGTCCGCATATACGCCCACCTCCCAGAAGAACAAGCAACCTCCCTCATAACCTTCCTTCATGAAGAGTGGAAAATTTTCGCCTGGTGCCCAGCCGACATGCCCGGAATACCGCGAGAATTTGCAGAACACGCGCTCCACATCAAGCCAAACACCAAGCCAGTAAAGCAGGCGCTGCGACAATTCTCAGAGCCCAAACGCAGAGCAATCGGAGAAGAAATCAATCGACTACTCGACGCACAGTTCATCCGAGAGACAAAGAAAGCAACCTGGATCGCAAACCCAGTCCTAGTCCCTAAAAAGGACACTGAGGTACTGAGGATGTGCGTTGACTATGGGCCTGTCAATAAGCACTGCCCAAAAGACCACTTCCCCCTGCCGAGAATCGGTCAAATAATCGACTCCACAGTAGGATGCGACCTCCTATCCTTCCTCGATGCATACTCAGGATACAATCAGATCAGGATGAAGGAAGAAGACGAAGAGCACACCTCGTTCATCACCCCCTACGGTGTGTTCTGCTACCAAACAATGCCCTTTGGCCTAAAAAATGCTGGAGCCACGTACCAGCAAATTATGCAAGCTTGCTTGAGAGACCAAATTGGCAGAAACGTCCAGGTCTACGTAGACGACATTCTCATCAAAACCTACAGCGCAAACACGCTACTCGACGACCTCCGTGAAACATTCGCGGCCCTCAACAAGTACAGAATCAAGATCAACCCAAAAAAGTGTGTGTTCGGCGTCCCAGCCGGAAAACTACTCGGGTGCATGGTCTCCGCCTGAGGAATCGAAGCAAACCCCGAAAAGGTCCAAGCAATCGCCAAGATGCAAAGGCCAACCAACATCAAAGGTGTGCAGCAGCTCACAGGAAGACTCGCAGCATTGAGTCGTTTCATCAGCAGGCTAGGAGAAAGGACCTTACCATTCTACCAACTGCTCAGAAAAGGAGAAAAAATCGAGTGGACCGAGGAAGCCCGCAATGAATTCGCAGGCCTAAATAAAACCCTCTCGACCCCACCAATCTTGGCGGTGCCCAAAGAACGGGAGAAGTTGTACCTCTACATAGCTGCGCGCAGCAGTGTCATGAGCACGGCGCTCATCGTCGAGCGCGCAGAAGAAGGAAAAATCCAGAGCATACAAAGACCAATCTACTACCTTAGCACACTGCCCACAAAGCCACAGCAACGGTACCTGCACTACCAGAAGCTCCTGCTCGCCATTATCATGACCTCTAGGAAAGTATCGCATTACTTCGACGAACACCCCATCACAATCGTGAGAAGTGCACCACTCGCGGACATCCTCAACAACCCTGGAGCGACCAGACGAGTCGCTGAGTGGAACATCGAGCTCAGCCCACGAGATCTGCAGTTCAAACACCCAACAGCAATCAAAGCCCAAGTACTCCCAGACTTCCTGGTCGAGTGGACAGAGGTCCAAACACCAGGTCCCCCAGACCTATCCAACTCATGGACGATGTTTTTCGACGGATCCAAAAGACAGCAAGGAGCCGGAGCAGGGGTCGTACTAGTCTCCTCCAAAGGAACGAAGCTCAAATACGTCCTCCAGATCAACTTCAGCAATGCCTCCAACAATGAAGCAGAATACGAGGCACTACTCCACGGCATGCGCATGGCAAAAACTTGCAGCGCCACTCGCCTCTCGATCCATGGCGACTCCAACCTCGTCGTCCAGCAGGCGATGAGAGACTGTAACGCAGTCGCTGACAACATGACGTCCTACCAGAAGCTCTATAACACACTAGAGGGAGGATTCGATGGTTGTGAACTCAACTACATCCCCAGAGCAAATAACACAGAAGTCGACAAACTTGCGAACATCGGATCGACTCGAGGATCAATACCACTAGGTGTCTTCCTCGAGAGCATCAACCAGAGATCAATCAAATAAAAGCCAGCGGCACCCAAGGCAGTCGCAGAGGAAGATGGAACAAATGAACCAGCACAGGTGGCAGCAACGAGCACAGCCGACGGCACAAGCAGCCAAGCAACCGAAGCCGTATAACCAGCCGCACTGGAAGACCCAGCCTGGGCAAAAACCTTTCCTTCGATTCCTAATCGAGGGCACCCTACCACAAGATGTTGTAGAAGCCCGACGCATCAGTCAACGATCTAAAGCATTCACGGTAATCAACAGACAGTTCTATAAGCGCAATATTTCTCAGGTCCTCCAAAAGTGTATAGATGAAGAAGACGGCAAAGCCCTACTGCTCGAGATTCACAAAGGCACCTACGGACATCACGCAAGAAGTATAGCACTCGTGGCCAAGGCCTTTCGAGCAGGTTTCTACTGGCCGACTACTATGAGAAATGCAGAGGATATCGTACGGCGTTGCATTGCCTGCCAAAAGTTCTCCAGCAGGCCAAACGCCCCAGCATCGAAACTCAAAACCATACCGTTGTCGTGGCCATTTTCCACATGGGGACTCGACATGGTAGGCCCACTCAAGAAATCCTCAAAAGGATGACGAACACACCTACTAGTCGCAGTTTACAAGTTCACCAAATGGATCGAAGCAGTACCAATCACTAGCTCAACAGCCCTCACGGCAGTTAACTTCATCAAGTCAATCATCTTCAGATTCGGAGTACCACACAACATCATCACAGACAATGGTACAAACTTCACAACAGCAGAATTCCAAAACTTCTGTCAAGAGGTGGGCATCAAAATCAACTACGCATCAGTCGCACACCCACAGTCCAACGGCCAAGTGGAGAAAGCAAACGGCCTAGTATGCGGAGGAATAAAGAAACGACTCCTAGCACCACTAGAACAAGCCGCAGGCAACTGGGTAGAGGAACTTCCCGCGGTACTATGGAGCCTGCGCACCACCCCAAACAGCTCGACCCAGTATACACCTTTCTTCTTGGTATACGGGGCAGAAGCAGTACTGCCGCACGACTTAAAATTTGGAGCTCCCAGAATCTCAGGGTACGAAGAGGAAGAGGCAGAAGAAGCACTTCAAAACGATAAAGACACAGCAGAAGAAACACGGGACACAACCATCACAATATCTGAAGGATACCAGGACAAATTGCGCACATATCAAAGCAGTCGCCTGTGGACCAGAACGTTCACCAAAGGAGACCTCGTGTTACGTCTAATATAGGAAAAGGTGCACAAGCTTGCCCCGCAATGGGAGGGGCCGTTCATAATCTCGGAAGTCATAGGAGGCGCATACAGGTTGAAGAACCCGAAAACCAATGAGGACGTGGTAAATCCATGGAACGTAGCGAACCTACGCCTGTTCTACCCAGAGTCCTGTAGGCATTGTCAGAGACATCGGCAGCAGCACCGATCGGCAACCCATGTAAAACTCAAAGAAACAAAATAATGCTTCCCAAACACTATACTTAAAATCACTCGGGGGCTCGAGTATAAAACTCCCCCCGAGAGACGCTATCCTCGCTCATGCGACTATACTTAAAATCACTCGGGGGCTCGAGCATAAAACTCCCCCCCGAGAGACGCTATCCTCGCTCATCCGACTATACTTAAAAGCACTCGGGGGATCGAGCATAACCCCCCCCCCCCCCCGAGAGACGCTATCCTCGCTCATGCGACTATACTTAAAAGCACTCGGGGGGCTCGAGTATAAAACTCCCCTCGAGAGACGCTATCCTCGCTCATGCGACTATAGTTAAAAGCACTAGGGGGCTCGAGCATAAAACTCCCCCAGAGAGACGCTATCCCCGCTCATGCGACTATACTTAAAAGCACTCGGGGGCTCGAGCATAAAACTCCCCCTGAGAGACGCTATCCTCGCTCATGCGACTTTAATAAAAAAATATACTTGGGGGCTCGAGCATAAAACTCCCCCCGAGAGACGCTATCATCGCTGAAACGCGACCTCATCTGCAAGCACCGGGAAACCAGAACACAAGATCCCCTCCGACTCACCAAGAGTTTTCCGCAAAGAGAATCATATCTAAAAACGCAAAGTTATTTAGTCTTCACCTGATCGCAAGCGATCACCTAAAGACTCGGGGGCTAATCCCATCGGGAGCGCTGACGCGCACCCGATCAAAAACTTGGAATAACTCAAAAATAGCCACGGGAAAGGACAGCCTAGGTAGACAAAAATCACAGCCTACGCCTGATTCTACAAATCAAACGTAGCCTCGGGGGCTACTCCCATCGGGAGCGCTGCCGCGCACCCGAAGGACAATTTCCATTACAAAGGAGTCGAGGACAATTTCCCTTACAAAGGAGTCGAAGACAGTTCTCCCTTACAAAGGAGTCAAGGACAATTTTATTACAAAGGGGTCGAGGACAATTTTCATTACAAAGGAGTCAAAGGACAGTTATCGCTACAAAAGGACTCGAGCAACTACCAGACGGGTTACAACTATCCCAAGAAATTATGACTTCTACATGTATGCTCATGATGAGATAATTGGCACTTTCGTACCACAACTTGACGAGCATCACCATAGACAAAGTAGCAACCCAGTCCGCGAAGAAGCAGGTCGCCGTCCTCTAGTTCTACAAGGTGCCTCGCCTACTGACGCGGCCGCTTGACGACCGGCTTGACGTCCAGCTCATCTTTAGAACTAGAAGAGCAAGCACCATCAGCCGAGGAATCGGCCGAAGATGAAGTCACGGGAGAAGCAGGCGAACCACCACTCGACCCATCGGAATTGCCACTGCTTTTTTCCTCCCAGTATGGATCCAGACGATTGCCACCGGCATCAAATGCACGAACAGTAAGAGTATCTTCGCCATCAAAACAACAGCAAAGGCTATCTCCATCAAGCAGATTCAACCAACGAGAAAACGCCCTCCAGCCAGACCCAAGGAAAATCAAGGATGAATTATCAACTTCCAACTCCACCCAAGAATAAGACCGAGCGCGACGGAGCCAGAGACCCCTCAAATTAAGCTCAGAATCAAATGGAGTCAAATGAGAATGGAAGAGGAATCCGGGCAGAGGTCCGGCTAAGAACACGCAAAAGAAAATCATAGCGCCAAAAACCCTCTTCCATGGAAGAAAAAGGTGCCGACGCAACACCACGACATCCATCGCGCGAAGAACGAGGCGTGCGTCCACCACGGCCACGGCGGCCACGACCTCGCCCAGTCACACCACCACCACGCTTGGGCGCCATATGAAGAAGAAGCAGAAGAGAAAGACATGAAGAATGGATGCCAAGGACAGGCAACCACAGGAGGTATTTATAACACAATCCAAGGGCAAACCAGGGAACCACGCAAAAGCCCAGGCGGCGCCATCATTACATCAAAGACCAAACGTGCCAGGCGTTACAAATTCCAAGACAAGATGCCTTCACACGATCAGCACTATTTAAAAGACACGTCAAATCTCGTCTGTTTCCCATTCATGCCTTGGAAATCCAACAGGCACCAGGCAGCACGACGTCCAAATAATCATTATGACTGGCCAGAAGACGCGACGGATCAAAGAGCAAGCATCATCATAGGTCACCAAACAGCATGACAGCGCATATCAGCGTGACATCTCAAGAAGGACGGATCAAGATAAAAGCAATTGGAAAAAGCAAAAGACTCCAAAAGCTACCTATTTCTTGATGTCAAAATTTTCTGATTTTAAAATCTTTTACTCCCATCGGGAGTACCTTTATTCGAGTTCGGGTGCTCCCTCACCCAGAAGGCAAAGACGTTCTCGAGTGATCACTCGCACCAGCAGAAATAACGTACTTTCAGAGTTCGGGTGCTCCCTCACCCTGAAGACAGTAAAGCATTCGAGTGACTACTCGCAAAAGACTCAACAAGTATTCGACAATATGATCTACCCGCGCACTCGACGACTTTCCGAGTGGGTGCTTTTTATTTTCCTTGCCTGAGTGCGCTACAAGCTCCGTGAGTGACTAATAATAGCTCACTTGATTGTTTATTCCAAGTGGGTGCATCACTAACCAGGCTCCGTGCCTCTACAAAAAACAATTATGCCTGGGCTACGACACACTGTACCCAGATGTCACGCAAGCTTAGCATGTAGGTAAGACCCCGCTGCGCAGAACGGCCGGGCCGGGACTTTCCGCAGAGCGATTTCACTCCCGACCTTTTCCATGTGCTCGCATGATAGAAAGAGCCGAGCGGACGCGCTCAGGCTATTCGCTTAGACTGGCAGCAATTGATCCTATAAGACCTGCAGCGGCATGACTTTGCTAGACACCGTTCCAAGTTCATGTCGAGGGACGAGAGCTTGATTGGGCTACTGCGGTATCTGCCACTAGCGCAATTCACCAAGGCTCGACCAGTCGACTCCTTGGGCCCTTTTCAGCTTAGCAATCCCTCAAAACAGGTATTGTCATGGCTCAAAACTGCCAGCGACCCGCGGCGGTGCCGCGCCTACAAACAATAAAGCACTGATGAATTCGAGTCCCTGCGCGACTCTTCGAGTCCCTGCGCGACTCTTCGAGTCCCCCAGGCACTCGGGGGCTACTGACGAGGGGGTGACCCCACGACTCTTGCGTGTGAGGATACCTGGTGCGTATGAAGACGGGAGGCCCACTGGAAAGCCTCGACAGGCCCATGACTGGCCCAATCAAACACCAACGTAGGAGTCCGCGACTGATATGGAAGGCACGACTTGGCGTACAAGGCAAGACTAGAACTAGGAAACTATGTTTGTAATCTAGTAGGGACTCCCCGAGACCTAGCCTAGTATATAAAGGCTGGGAGGGGAGACGTCTAGATCAAGCCAATACAAAATCTACTCTCCTGGTCTTGCGAGAACTCTTCTTGGTCTCTCTTGTAATCGCCCCCTCACGGAATAATATCGAGCAGGAAGTGCTTCTCCTATTAGCCGACGAGTATCGTCCAACCTGTTCCTTCTTTGTGACTAACCCAGGGTCCCTGACCATGGGATTTGCCGAGGCTGATCCTCGTCAGAGTGAGTCTCCCCGACGAAGCCCATGTGCATGAGATATGGGATGTCCTGGGGATCCATTTACCATCACTCGGGTGCAGGACGAGGCAAGCAAGATGGAGATCCAGTCACGCCCGTGCGGCCAAAATTCGAGGTGGAGCAAGACCTCAAGGAGGAAGGGTCAGGAGACCGAATCGAAAGCCCGTGCGGTGTCGAGCTTGAGCATCACGCGGGGAATCTTGAGGTTGTGGAGGAGATGCTTCGTTTGCTGGACAAGCATGAAGTTGTCGCGGATGCTTTGCCCAACAATGAAGGCTCTCTGGTTTGAAGAGACCATGCGGCCAAGATGCGGCGGGAGCCTCAGTGATAGAGCCTTGGTGAAGATCTTGGCCATGAGGTCAAAATCAATATTTCTAGGAAAATCCAAAAAAATCTAGAAAATCATATTCATCGGAAGACTCCAGAAGTCCGAAGGTGGGCCAGAGGGGAGCCACTCCCTGGCCAGGCGACCACCTGGCCAGCCCCTAGCTGCCTGGCCAAGTGGGACCCCCTAGTGCCCTACTTTGCACCTATTTATTCCTCATTTCCTAAATATCCCGAAAGAGGATTCCTTTTCTCCGTTTATGCCACTGTTCTGCCGCCTTCACGATTTCGATATCGCGATTAGCAGAAGTTCCTGTCCCGGCACCCTGTCGGAGGGAGGATTGATCTCCGGAGGCTCCTGCATCACTATGCTTGCCTCCAAGATGCTTCGTGAGTAGTTCCTCCTTAGACCAGTGAGCGACATGATGGCCCGTTCCATATCACCATTATATATTTAAACCACTGCACTTTACTGTTTTCTTCTCATTTCTATTGCACTTTTATTACCTCTTGCGTTTTAACCTTTGTAAAAAACAAGGCGGGAGGGATTGCCAACCCCTTCTTACTCGTTGGGAGGAAAGTTAATTGTTTCTTATGTGCAGGGTCAGGTCAAGTAACTTATAAGCGTCAGGGAAGTTACTAGCCACCTTCTTGTCGTCTCCGGAATCCTATGGGTGACATAACCCTTGGTATCTTCATTGATAGGAATTTACTTCTAACTACATCATAACCTTCTACTTGGAGTAACCAACAAGGAGGTGCTATATACACCCATCACCCGGCCATGCTCGCTAGCTTTCGTCCACGACCGAAGTCTCACCAACACCATGTCTAATCGCAACCAAAAAGAGGTGGTGATCCCATAGGCAACAAACACATGCATTCTACTTCGTCGAGCTGCACCACACATCAACAATAACAACACAGTTGAGACTATGTATGACGGGCCACACCTCCCGATAGTTGCCACTACAAGGGAGGAAGCAGCGCCCGCAATGACATGGGCAAGCGTTCAGTGTCGTAACACGCATGGCGACATGCAACACCTCGTCGCTCCTCCACCTGGAGCTAGACGGTGACACAATCGACACCCCCCAATGGTACAACGTTGGTGCATGTAGTGAGGGTCGCTCGCGCGACCGTGCCTCCGGTGACACGATGCGGAAGATTGGCCTCACTGAGCTAAGCGTCTCGTTCGTCACTTGTTCAATGTGTGTAAGACTAACAAACTATGTTATTATGTGTTTAGTCTCCTAATGTGTAATCAACTAGTGGGTTCAACCAAAAAAAAAATCGATTTATGAAAATAAAAAAGAAATATAAAAACGTATAAGGTGTTCTTCATCAATAAAACTGCAGCATGGTCCACCCCCGAACAATTATGTACTTAAATGAACCATAATTACAAATTAGTGCATCAATTTGTATTATTTTTCAATTTTATGTATAAATATATATCCATCGTGTAAGTTCATGTACCGTAGATGCAATTAACTTTAAATTATAGGTGTTCTTCTAAAAAGACAAAGAGAAAAAATGAACCTATTGGAACAGTTTTTCTGACGAACATTTTACTTATAGGTGATTTAAAAAAAAGAACTACCTATAGGTGATTTAAAAAAGAAAACTACCTATAGGTGATTTTTTTTACGAAACCGCAGGAAAGCTGCGTTTGCCTTTATAGAAGATGGCACGAGGGCCCAAACTGCTCGGTTTATTAGAGGAAAACCGGGCAAAAACCTGAACAACGGCAAGCCACACCTACCAACCTAGGTCTACAGCACCACAATACATACAAGACGCCAGAGAGCAAACTAGATCCTAGACTGCCACACGCATATCCACCAACCTCGATACAACGGAGAGGAACGATAAGCCCGAAGGGGAGCGAACTTATGCCGCTCCGATCACGAGAGTGATGGACATAGCATGTCTGACGCTCCTCACATGTACAGGATGCTCCGGCTGCCCGCCACCGAAAGGGAGGCAAACCATCGTCGATCGAAGCCACGAGCCCCTTTGACCGAAACCATCTCAAAAATGATGCCCTCAAGAGGGGATTCAGCGCCAAGCATAGCTAGGAACGCCGCCATCATCCGATCCGGTGAACCAGATCTAGGGTTTCCCCTAGAGCATATTGGGGAGAAAGACGAGGGCTGCTACATCGACGCCTCCAACAAGGAACACGACGACACTAGCCATCGCCATCGACGACTCCGGTTAACACCGGAGTACGGCTTTCACCGGCAACCACTCCTCCCAACGCCCAGGTCCGGCCAGCCCCCAACAACCTCATCCGCGACGTGCGTCCGCAGTCCCTCCGCCTGTAGCACCTGGATCTGAGCAGAGGAGATGCTTCTCATGCAGATCCACCCCGACGGGCGCCACAAGCGGTTAGCACGGCGTCACCCAACAAATCGGGCGATGGGGACGCCCGGCTGCACCACGCCGGCCCAGCTTCGCGCGCGTGCACCGGCAGCACCGCTACTGGTCGCGCATGTTCCGGCCCGTGCCGCCCGCGCGGCTTCGCGCCCTTGCCTCGCCGACCCGCGCCTGTCCGCCTCCCGGCACTCGCCGCCGCCAGCGCAGAGGCGCACGCGATTGGAGCAGGCCCTGCTCGCCAAGCCGCCAGCGCCTCATTGCGTCGCTCCCGCCGCCTCCGTGCGCCTGCAGCGAGCTCGCCCTTGCCAGTTCGGCCAGCGCACGGGCCGATCTGACGCCGCGCGCCACCGCCAGCACCAAGCGCCAGCCATGGCCGGGGATGAAAAGGGCCCCACCGCCACCTTCCTTGGGACCGGCCCGGACTTAGAGCATCTCCAGCCGTTCGCCCCCCAAGGCGATTTTCGGCGCTATTTTAGCGCCGCTTGGGGGTCATTCGGCGGCGATAGTGGCTTCGGGGGGCTACCCAGCCGCGGCCCCAAGATATCCCCCCAAGTTCGCCAAATTTCGACCAATTTTAAGTAAATTTGGGCCAAACCAAGTAAACTTAGACCAACTTCGACCGATTTCATTAAAGTTCGGGCATATTTTACATAAACGACGAAAAATAAAATAAAAACTAGCCTAGGGCTGGAACAAGAAGGCGTAGAGGGCGTCCATGGACGTCTCCTGGGCGCCTCCTCCAGCAGTACCGCCGGCGGCGCCATCGTCGTCGTCGCCGCCATCCTTTGGCTCCGGCTTGATGCCGGCCTGCGCGCCACAGGTCCCGCCGCCGAGCGGCCCCCTTCTCCTGAGCAGCCGCAGCGGCACCTCCTCCTCCTCGTTGCCTGTGTCGTCCGGCACGATGATTGGCGCGCTGGAGGCGTCCACTTGCTGCGGCTGCTGCTGCCCGCGCCGCGTGACGACTTCTTCTTCGCCGCCTCGGCCCTCGCCGCCTCAGCGCGCTTCTTCGCCTTGGCGAGGTCAAACGCCTCCTGCTAGCGGCGTATCTGATCGACGAGGTAGCCGTTCCTCGCCCACGCCAGCTGGGCGTCGAGCCCCTCGTCGTCGTCTTCGGCGGCGGCCGTCAGTGGAGGCGGAGGTGGGGCGACTTCCTTGCCCTTCTTCCCGAGAATGGAGCCGAGGAAGCCACGACACTTTGGTTGCGGCGACGGGGTGCCGATGGTGACGCCACGGCTGAGGCGACCGGAAGGCGCCGGGGTGGGCTCCTTCTTCACCTCCAGCTTCACCGGGGTGAAGAACTGCGACGGCGAGAATGCCGGGCCCGATGAATGGGAGCCGGTGGAGCGCGAAGGTCGGCCGTCGGAGGAGGAAGAAGAGTCGCCGTCGTCGCGCGGCAGCGTCGCCCACATCGGCGTGGCGCGGCTGTAGGAGCGGCGGGCGGCCCCGTAGCCCAGCGGTGGGTAATCGAGACGCGGCGTGTTGCCGTTCTCGATGTACCGCATCACGTACTCCAGCGTGCGGCCCTGCGCGCTCCACCACCGGAGTCGCCCGTCGCGGTTGTTGCGACCGACAACCGGCGTCAGGCCGTTAATGGAGGCGACGGCCTGGGCTCGCTGGGAGGTGAAGTATGCCTCCTAGGCCGGCGTGTTGTTGGGCGCGTTGTCGGGGTCGGCGCGCTCTGCCGCCGTCATCGTAGCGCGAACGGCGTCCACCTCCCGGCGAAACGCGCTGGTGCCCACCAAAGGCACTGGAGGCACCGGCACCCCGCCGGCGGATAGCACCCACCCGTGGGGTGGCCTGGTGTCCGGCGGGCATGGGTAGTCGGCCTGCGCGAGGAGGAGCGCCTCCATCTGCGACAGGTTGCGGCTCTTGAAGCCGTTGCGGGCGAGGTTGTCGTCGGCCATGGCGATCGAGGAGAGCTCGAGAAGAGAAGGCAAGAAAGAGAGGAGAGCTCGAGATGAGGATGCGCGGCTAGAGCGCCCTGGCGAGCCCCTTTTTATAGCGGGGAAGAACGCGAACAGACGGCGGGACACGCGGCGGCGCGGTCGACGGACCGTTGGGTATCTCAACGCGCCGCATTGATGCTCTCTGCGGCGATTCGACTCGTCACCGGCGCCGCATTGATTCACTGCGGCGGCGGCAGGTGCGGGGAAGCCGAGGCGAGAGGATGACGACGACGCGTGTTCACACGCCGACAGGTGGGGCGCGGCGCGAGGCGCGCGCGAAATCGCGCGCGCTTTCCTTCCGTCCGCGCTTTCCTTTCATCCGGCGATCCCAAGCGACCCCAGCGCGACGGGTTTAGCTTGGGATCGCCGGACTCAATTTCGTCCCAATTCAACGCTATTTGGACTCTTGGGGACACGGCTGAATGATTTTCCTCCATCCAGCGCTATTTCGCCGTCTTAGGGACCTCCTCTTGGGGGCGCGGCTGGAAATGCTCTTAGGGTTTGCCCCTCGAGCTGCCAGGGAGGCCACGCGAGGGTGGGGGGGGAATATCACACCTATAGGTGATTTTAAAAAGGTAGTTTAGGCTATCTCACTTAACCCTCGTGTGGAGAAACAGATGGGTCAAAGATATGGTGTGACAGCTTTGATTCCTACGCGTCCTGCTCTGTTCTCGACTGTAGACCAGCAAAAGACACTAGTGCAAAACTCCGCCTTTCGCTTCATCTTCGATGAGTTGCGCACCTGGGTGTTGGCCGGCGCAGGCCACGTTGTATGCCGCGAGTGATCCGCATGCCGCTCCTTGTTTTTCCCCTCTTTTTTCTGCTTTTGCGGTGTCTTTCCCTGGCTTTCCACCTATACAGTTGGGCTTTCCTGCCCGTCCTCTGAATGAGTAACGCAACTCTCCTGCGTCTTCTTAAAAAAAACTTACCTGCGCTATTACTCATAAAACCCCTCTTTTCCCCTCGAAACTCCAAAGGAAACCTTCGTAATTCGTTTCCTCCAAAAACACGATCGATTGGAATTCAAACTAGTGTCAGGGTTTATTCTGAGATTTCTGTCTGAGATGTGATATGTCAGGCTGGTCCATGCCCGCCGCCATCGCCGTTCGGTTTGTTTCTTCTCCCAATCTGACCCCCTCTTGACCCTGGTCCTCTGCCGGCGGAAGGAGCGCCCCCGGAACCGACGGAGCGATCCACCATCCAATGGCCACCGACACGTTCGTCACCGACGTGCCCTTCGGGGCGGACGTGATCGTCACCACCGTGACCAACTCCGGCGCGGCCGTGGATGGCTGGCTCCAGGAGATCCGCTCCGTCCTCGGCGACCTCGTCGTCGGGATCGACGTCGAGTGGCGCCCCAGCTACAGCCCCTCCCAGAACCCCGTCGCGCTCCTGCAGCTCTGCGTCGGCCGCCGCTGCCTCATCTTCCAGCTCCTCCACGCCGACTTCGTCCCCCAGGCTCTCTCGGGCTTCCTCGCCGACCCCAACTTCCGCTTTGTCGGCGTCGGCGTGCAGGAGGACGTCGAGCGCCTCAGCGACGACCACGGCCTCGTGGTGGCGAACGCGCTCGACCTGCGTGTCCTCGCGGCGGAGGGGATGCAAATGCCCGAGCTCCGCCAGGCCGGACTACAGGCCGTGGTTCGCACCGTCATGGGAGCCAACCTCCAGAAGTCACAGAGGATCAGGATGGGCAAGTGGGACGCCGAGTGCCTCTCCTACGATCAGATCAAGTACGCCTGCATCGACGCTTTCGTCTCCTTCGAGGTCGGCCGGAAGCTGCTCACAGGCGACCTCTGACTTGATGACATCCGCGGCGAATTCTGAAAACTTGCATTCTTAATCTAGCTCGCACTAGTGTGTTTTAGATCTAGTTCTTGATCTCCTAATGTTAGGCAAGAATTTGGGAGTGATTCTCTGATGCCATGAGCATTCAGCCTCTTGTGCCGATCGAAACTGTTCTGCGAAATATTCAGCCCCATTATGCATTTTTAGTGGACTATAACTATTTATAATTCTGTGTTAGCTTCAGTGCTGCTTTCTGCTATCACCGATCGATTGGTCCAAATTTTCAATAGCTCCTTTGCTCTAAAGTTTGCCATTACAAGTTTTAGATCTGCGATAGCATTTGGTATCATAATTTGGTACGTATGTGCTGCCCAACTATACCTCATTTTGTATTTGAGGATATGCTTTAATCTTTTTGTGCTGATCGAGACTGTTTGTTCTGGTGGAGTGCCAACTATTTTTAGTTATGTGCTTCAGGTCTGTGCTGCTTTCAGTTATCACCAATTGGATATTTCAGATTTCCAATAGGTCATTTGCTCTGAAGTTTTACACTTATCAGTTCACAGAGATGTGTAGATAAAAATTTGGTCTGTTTACTTGGCATCATGATTTGATATCTGATGCCCACATATACCACATTGTTAAGAGCAAATTTTCGTGTTAATTCATTTGATACCCTATAACTAACTTGCTACTGGTTCAGACTCCAGTGTTCATGTCCTAAATTACTCTTATCAGTTACCATAGCTAGAAGAACACACTAGCATGATGATTTTTTGTATTGAAAAAAGGCTGCCAGAATCATTCTTAGTCCAACTCTTTACTGTTCAGTGGTTGAGTCTGGTTAGTTATTCATTTTGTAGGAATGTTTTATCAATTCATTCTCATTTCATCTGTACTATCTGCCAAGCTCGATCTTTCATTGATATCATCTTTATTCATATTTATGTTGTATGAAATAAATTTAGTACTAATTCATTTTGTCTCATCATTTAACATATTCCCCTGTTCTTCTTAGTTCAAGTTCTTAGTTATAATTTACAATTCTTCTGAGTGATAAATTGACAAGAAAATGACTATACTTGTTTGTCCTAGTGTGTGATTACTCCTATCTTGAGAATGTTATATCAAATCTTTAACTGATAAGAACAGAATGTTATGTATATTCTGATGCGAACAAATAACTACAATCACCGGCCTTGCGGTCTTTTCTAGTTTCTGCTCCTCTCACCTGTTCTGTTCTGATCCCCTCCGTAATATGATATAGCCAGGTATATATTAGTACGTTGCTGGAGCTCATGTACTGGTCATCCTACTTCCTTCTTTGGTCATGCGATGTGGTAGTACCTTGGGTCATGAAGAGTGAGAGGTCTAGGGTTCTATTTATTTTCTACTGATCAAGCTGCTACTGTCACCGTTCGCTGCACTTAGCTCTAGTACCAGGTGGTGACTGAGGTCTGAGCTGGTTACTCGCCGTTGTTCCGCAATAGTTTCTTACTTGCCCTTGTTTATCTGTATCCATCCTGTGAGGTGCTGAGAGCACTTGTTGGGTTTAAGATCCCTTTTTCGCGAAATGTTAAGGACCAAGTGCTGAACTGTTTTTTCTTTTCTTTTGAAAGTCCTTTGATTCATTAAACAATGGTAAAAGAGAGTTGTCTGGTTAATTTGTGGAAATCCGAGCGAAAATTGTTACAACATGCCCACAAGCAAGGGCACCCCACCGACCCAGCTATCCGCAAGATCCACATACATCGATCCGCGCACATCGAGGATAGGACGCTGTTGAGGTTACCTACAATGTCATCATCATCACTTTACCCCGAGCAAGCGTCTCAGATTCCCATCAAAACCTCTCTGAACAAATGATAAATGAGACCCATGTCGGCCTGTGTCAGATAGTCGGTCAGACGTGTCAAGGACTAGACAACTCCAACTTGGGTCACGAGTCTCACACAGGAAAAGAGCATGTCATGCACCAACATAGCCTGGCATGTTCATCAGCCAGCATCATTGTCATCGCATTACTCCGCAATGCTACAACTTCGACTTTAAGTTCAAGGACATGTCATATGGTCGACGACGAAGCACCTACCGCAACTCTGCTCCTCTTTCCACCATCATCGTTCTCGCACGAGACGCAACACAACCGAAAGCGAGGCACCACCCCCCCCCCCCCCGAAACCCACATCTCCAGTCGGTCACTTGCCGACCACGACGTTCTACGCGTCCAACTCCGGGAAATCGGATCGATGACCTTTTATGTGATGTCCCCAAGGGGATAACTACGTGGAAAACGACATTGTCACACTAACCACACCGGAGTCTTAGTCGGAAAAGTGACATCCGTGAACGTCGTGTCATCTATGATTTCTCCCAAGTTCATCCAACACCATGTGCAATCGGTGGCACACCCCACTACCCAGCAAGCCCGATAGCCCACACATCTCCTATGCTATGATTGTGCCACCATCACGTAAGAGTCACCATCCTTGCCACAGCCAGCGGGTCCCAAACGAAACCTGAACAGATATGGCATATCACCACCACTAAACCGTCATAACCACCAAAGGCTGGCACAAGGAGGCTTCCACCCTGTCAGCAATACATGGTTTGTCATTATGGCGGTTCAACGATGAACATTCTCTAGCGCAGCCTGAGAGCTGCCAAGGTGTGGTGTCTAGCACGACACCGAGCACCAAGGTCCTCGAGCACGCCCCCTATTGCGATCCCCTTAAGAGGATGGAGAGGCCTTGGCGGGATATACAACCTTACCAAGTTCGGTGAAGCAATTGTGCGTCGGTCTGCCTAAAAGCCTTTTGATCGACGAGGGTCGATGTCGAGGACAACGACATTATCGGATGTCGTTTCCCTTCTTCATGGCGTCTCGAAAGATTTTGCTTACGATCGCTTGGGATGAGGTCACGTTGGTGAGCAGTAGTTGTTTTCTTTCTTTTGTTTTGTCTGTTAGTTTTCATCCTTGGTTTTCTTATAAACGCATTAACTTTGATTTTTTTTCCTATCTTAATAAAACCGGCATACATCATACCTTGCTTGTAAAAAATTGTCTATAAAAATTCTAGAGTTGCCCCCTTTATCTCTCCTATAGATACTAACTTTTCTATGTGACAACTCTTAGTTGGACATTGGCATACATGCCTTAAAAATGTGTGATTTTGAACACCCACTAATCATAGTCAATTTTTTGTAACTAAAAGAATGTGCATGTGTTGTAACGGGATATAAGTATTAAAACATGTCAGCTAGTGATTTACCTGTTCATACATGTTTATCAAATCATACATGTAATTTATTTTATGTTTAACGAAAATTTTGGTAAGCAAATAAAATGAAATTGGTTTGAAAGGTAGTTAAGTTAACTGATTATCATACGGGAAGGGTTGAATGAATGCGCGTTGAAAAAACATGAAACATAGAATCATACCTTTTTTTAAGGAAAATCTTAGATCTTTTAAGTAAGGGCATGTGACGCCCCCAAAATCAGACCGTGTACAGTAATCATACACGCAAGGTACACGATCGAGATTAGGGACTCACAGTGAGATATCACAACACAACTCTACAAATAAAATAATACAAGTTGTTTAATACAAGCCAGGGGCCACGAGGGCTCGAATACAACAGCTCGAGAGCACAAGTCAGCGGAAGCAATAGTATCTGAGTACAGACACAAGGATACAAGGTTGCCTTAAGAAGGCTAGCACAAAATCAACACTCGATCGAAAAGGCGAGGCCTCCTGCCTGGGAACCTCCAAACTACTCCTGGTCAAAGGGGAACTCGACGTCGTAGAAGGCAGCGGGGATCTTCACGTTGCGGTGGTCGGCATCGGGGATCTCCTGCTCCTGGACTCCAACGTCGACTGCAGCGGCCGATCAGGCAAAACAGTAAAGGAAATAAAGCAGGTGAGTATCTAGTATACCCGCGAGTCTTACGTCCGCTACTAAGCATTATGCATTGTATCAACGGAAAGAAGAGGTTGTATATAGTGGACTGAAAGACAGAAATCCAGAGCAAGGGTAAGAAGCTAGGCCTATCGAAGACTAGCATCTTCCGACGATGTCTTGCAGCATGAGGGAAGAATCAGCCAACAGTTATATAAAGCATAAAGTCAATGCAGCAGAAGTTGCTGCAGCATTGTATAATAATAATTTGTAATAATTAACAATGCCTCCGAGTTCACCTCCTCGACATCCCCGCGAGGAAGAAAACCCGGAACCATACAGTTTAATAATAATAGTTTCTAGTGGTAAGATCCAGCTTCAGCATAAAGCGTCCTGTTACCGTGGACACGGCTATTCGAATAGATTAATCTTCCCTGCGGGGGTGCACTTGTGTTACGTGAAGGGAATATGCCCGAGAGGCAATAATAAAGTGGTTATTATCTTATTCCATGTTTATGATAAATGTTTATTTTCATGCTATAATTGTGTTAACCGGAAACGTTAATACATGTGTGTTTAATAAACAAAGAAAAGGTTCCTAGTAATGTCTCTCTTTATACTAGCTTGTTGATTAACGGATGATCAAGGTTTCCTGATCATTGACATTGGATGTCGTTAATAACAAGGTCATATCATTGGAGAATGATGTGATGAACATACACCCACAGTAGTTATAGCAATACGATCATGTCATCAAAGTTTCTATTGCTGTATCAAACTTTCACGAAGTAACCCTAATCCTTAGACCATGAGATCACGTCAATCACTGACACCGGAAGAGTACTTTGATTCCATCAAACGTCACACCGTAACAGGGTGATTATAAAGGTGTCGTTGGGTACTTGGAAAGTGTTAGTTGAGGCTCGTGGATCAAGAGTGGGATTTGTCCATCCAGATGACGGAGAGATATACTCTGGGCCCTCTCGGTGATATCACATTGACATCGCTTGCAAGCACGTGACTGGCTCACGAGGATGTTATATCACGGAACGAGTAAAGAGTACTTGTCGGTAACGAGATCGAACTAGGTATGGATGATACCAAATGATCGGATCTCGGACAAGTAAAATATCGCGAGACAAAAGGAATTGGTTACGGAGTTTTGGTTCACACGATCACTAGTTCATCGTTGAGTAAGTGGGAGTCATCATGGATCTCCAGATCCCGCTGATGATTATTGATCAGAGAAGAGTCTCTGTCATGTCCATTTTATTCACGAACCGTAGGGTGACACACTTAAGGATTCGTTGACGCGTTTGAGTGGATACGGAACGCCAGAGAATATACTGGACAGCACATGGACTGTTTTGATAAAACTGCTGGAATAGTTTCGGTATATCAAAATAGTGCAAGGGGATAATTGTTAATGTGTTCATTGAATGAAGTGTTCATCAATGAAGTACTCATTGAATGAAGTGTTCATTAATTTGAGTGACATTAAACAAGATAATTAAAAGTGTTTTAATGTGATAAACTCTTGGAATTTTGAGTGGAGAATTATGGAAGTTATGGGAATAATGTGTGACCCTTTGTTTTTGTGAGTGGGGAGTCCACCCACATGATGAGGGGAGAGGTGGGGGCACCTCTTTGGGCGTGCTACCCCTTGGGGGCTGCCTCCCCCTCCTATATATAGATGGGTGGAGACCCCTCTACACACGAATTCCTCCATCTCTCATATGCCCTTTGGTTGGCATCTTCCTCCCCTTGCTAGCTGATCCAGTTTCACGAGTATGGTGCTTAGGCGAAGCCCTGCTCAAGATCTTCTCTACCACCACCACCACTATGTTGTAGTGCTGCTGGAGTTCCCAAGGATCCACTACTTCCGCTGCCCAACTGGAGCAAGGGGCGGAGGTCGTCGCTGATCCGTACGTGTGACCGATTACGGAGGCGCTGCCCGTTTGTGGCGCCCATCTTCATCACGACCTTGAGGTCGACAAGTGATCGACTACATCACCCACGAGAATCGTTCTCGTTAAAGCTTTTTGGTCTTCGAGGGTGAGTCCTTCTCAAACCGTTACAAGTTATCTCCTAGATGTGATCTTGGCAGTTGCAATCGTAGGAAAAATTTTGTTTTCTATGCAACGAACCCTTCAGTGGTATCAGAGCCTCGTCTATGCATAGATGCTTTGTACGGTTAGAACACATAGAGATGTGGGCGTTGATCCTCTAGTTGTTACCCTCTTTTGTGCACTTGTTCATATTGCGGCAATGTTGGATTGAAGCGGCCCTAAGCGCAGATTGCGTGTCACGCTTGACATACGGCTTGTACCGTATAAAGTGGCTTTGGGGTGTCAGTTTCTCTAACATTAGTGATATGGCATTTGCAACGGAGGGCCCTGGAAAGGGACGAAAAGAAACAACTAGCGAATCAACGTTGTGGTTCTTGTCCGTAGGTAAGATCGGTTCTTTCCTAGGAAGCCCAAAACCACGTAAAATTTGCAAAGATAATTTAGAAGCGTCTAACTTGTTTTTGCAGGGCATGTGATGTGATATGGTCATTGTTACAAAATTGTTGTATGAAATGAGATTTATTGTAAACAACCGGCAGGAGCCATATGGTTGTGTTTTTCCTTTTTAAGGCCTGCGTGCTGTAGATATATCCATGAGATATATTGTAATGGAGAAGGACGACCATGGTGGTGGCGCCATGGACCTTGGTGCCGCGCCGGTGGCATGATGGAGATCATACCAAGACGCACAAGATGGAGATCTAATGCGAGAAGGACCATATCATATCACATTATCCATGCATGTGATGTTTATCCTTTTATGCATCTTATTTTGCTTAGTTACGATCATGATCGCTTCGGTAGCATTATAAGATGATCCCTCTCACTTAATATCAAGATAATTATATGTTCTTCCTTAGTATGCACCGTTAAGAAAGTTCGTCGTTTCGAGACACCACGTGATGATCGGGTGTGATAGACTCTACGTTCGCATACAACGGGTGTTTTCAAGCCTAGCATGTACAGACATGGCCTTGAAACACATGCAAATACTAAGGTTCTACTTGGCGAGCCTAGCATGTACAGACATGGCCTCGGAACATGGACCGAAAGGTTAAGCACGAGTCATATGGATGATATGATGAACCATATTGAGATGCTCGCCATTGCAGCTACACCGCCTCACGTGATGATCGGTCGTGGTGTAGTGAATTTGGTTCGTGTAATCACCAAAGACGACTCGAGGGATGTTGTTTTTGAGTGGGAGTTAGATGAACTCATTTTATCATGAACTAAATCAAAGTGAATTTGCATAGTTCGTTGTAGTCATTGGCATTTGTTTACTACCTTTGCGCTTAGCTATAATTGAGATAATAGAACTATAGAATTCTGGATATTTAACTTTACGGACTGGTACAGTATTGTTTGAGTGTCAATCTAAAGTTTAAAGTCTTATTGCAAACTTTAGCAAACCTTGCTTACTCCATGAAGTTTAATAATGTGTATTAAATCGAGAGTAACAATTCCAGTGTTAGTGTCTAAGTATCACACTTGCCTCCATGATCCTTGATATTCAAATGTTGTTTGTTATTATCAAGGTTATCTAGGAGCTGAAATGATTGTTTCAGAAACTATCATGTGTGGAAGATATAGCGATATCTGAAACAATGTTTAGTTGCAATGTGATAGAGTAAAATTTAGTGAGAAACATGTTCTCAT
The DNA here is from genome assembly GCA_950022295.1 of Bromus sterilis. Classification (NCBI taxonomy): domain Eukaryota; kingdom Viridiplantae; phylum Streptophyta; class Magnoliopsida; order Poales; family Poaceae; genus Bromus; species Bromus sterilis. Next base: position 286,343,145 of record OX465597.1, read on the forward strand.
ATTGTATGAGAATTTGTGAAGGTTGGAGACACTATGTGTCCTAATCTCCCAAAAAGGTTTTGGGAACTAATATTGTACTCACAGTTTGTCCCTATGAGCTATGGTAGTTCTGTCATGAAAGTTGTCATGATAGGATGAATGGAAGATGTAGGTAAAATGTTTACTACACTATAAGATTACTAAAGAATGGAATTTGGAAGAACACCAAACATTTGATGACGGTGATCTACATCAAAGTGAGAATCAAAGGGTGTTAGTATTTGACTAACACACTTTGGATTATGTGTCATATGAATGGTGCCACAAGTGATGTTGATAAATTCTTCTAAAAAGGAAAGGAATTGCTGAAAGAGGATCTGAAAAATATTTTGGCAAAAAGAAAAAGGAAAAGACTGGAAATGTCCAGCTCGGGTATATAGATGATATACATGTTATGGGTATATTCATTGCTTGTTAAACAGTGTGATTCTTGAGTATTGGATACTGATTGGTTGGTATGAAGTGTCATACAGAACAACGCAATACAAGAGTTGCAATGGCCTGAGTAACTAGCAAATGAATATGGGATGATTCTCATCAAAAACAAAATAAAATGTTATTATGTTTATCGTTGGAATTAAACCTAGCCTTCAAGATTTATTTGAATAATTGTTATTCTGTTCTGGTGTTATACGAACAATAGTTGTTCAAATTATCACCATATTCATAGAAGATGGATGAACTCTATAAATCTTGTTGGAGAAATCACATCCATAATAACTGATGCTAAACATGTCGCAAGACAAATGATTATAAGATCACTTATGAGTGACACCACCGTTTGAATCATATTGGAAAGAAACACAGGAAGAAACTCCATGGTGATGGAATTTTGGAGTCTTTTGATTTTGAATCAACTGACGCTTGTAAGAATTTCCTAGAAATGATTGAAACTCCGTTCATAGGCAAAGAAGGACGGACGACTAAATTATTGGACATTATACATGTTGATGTATATAGTTCATTATGCGTAGCCGTGTGTGGTGAATCTTTGTACTTCATATACTTTAACCGAGGATTTGAGTGGATATATGTGTATATTTACTTGATAAGGAAGAAGTATGAAATGTTTGAAAATGTTCAAATAAATTTCAAGATGAAGTGAAAATCATTGTAACGAGAAAATAAGAGTTTATGATTGGATCATAAAAGAAGATTTTTGAGTTAAAAAGTTTAGCAAATGCCTGAGAGTTTAGGAATCGTTCCAAAACTTGCATTTCCCGAAACACCATAGGAGTATGGAGTGTTCGAGAGATGTAATCAAACCTTGTTTGACATGGTAAGGATCAAAGGTGTTATTTATAAAATTGCCATTATATTTTAAGGATTAAGCTTTAGAGACTACCGCTTTTCACTGAAAAGAGCGCCATCGAGATCCGTTGAAATGACACCATATAAGTTATGGAATGGGATAAAACCCAATTTGTCTTTTCTTAAATTTTGGTATGCAAGGCATATGTAAAATGTTTACAACCAAAGTCGGATAAAGTACGTCTTTGTAGGTTATCCCAAAGTAACCGTTGGGTATTCCTCCAGAACACTAAAGACAAAAGTTTTTTTGTGGCTAAGAGCATCAAGTTTCTTGAGAAGGAATTTTTGCGAAAAGTTAAGTGGGAGGACAGTAGAACTTCGATTAGGTTGTTGAACCTAAGCTTTATGTGCTAAGTGGCGCAGCGCCGGAAAGTGTCCCGGAAGCGGCCGCAATGCTCTTGGCTCCCGTGTCCCAAAGGTTGTGGTCACGGCGATCTAAGTTCCTATTGAACTGCGTAGTTCGGATAATCGATCAAATAGTAAGATTTGAGATTGAATCATTGTTATTTGATAATAATGGACCGACTACATGCAAAGAAGCGATGATGGGCCCTGACTCCGTCAAAATGGCTAGAAGCTATAAAATCCGTGATAGTTCCATACACGAGAAACCAAGTTTCTGAACTTGGAAGACCCTCTAGATACCGTGTTTGGATCTATAAAGAAACAGACGTGGATGTTCTCACATCTATGAAATATTCGACATATCGTTAAAATGGTTTACGATTATGTTCAAAGAGTTGGCTATGACAAGATTTGATCTTTCATAACGATATTTAGTCTGGACGGATTATTGTAGCAACCACTACATATGCTAGTTTTGGTATATGGTAGTTGAACAAACAGAACAACGTTCTTCTAATAGAATGGTTACCTAAGACGTGTATAGGACACGGTCCAAAGGGTTCTGTTAATTCAAAGGATGCTAAAATAGCATGCAAATTTCAATGGTTGAAATAAGAATTCACGGAGTTGGAATCTTCATCATGATGAAATTGTTAAAACGTTTAGTTTCATCAGAGACGGTGAAGATGCTTGCTTTTGCAAGAAATTAAGTGGGAGCGCTGAGACATATTTCTAATACATTATGTAGAAGACATATTGTTGATTGGAAATGATGTATATTTTATTGACACGGGTGAAGTTTCATTGAAAATTTGATTTTAATGGAAGATTTGGGCAAAACCAGTATATTGGGCTAATATGGTCTATATAGATAGATTGAGGTGCTAATATGGTTGGGCCGAAGTACATATATGAAATATTGAATAAGTTCAATATGGAAACGACGAGAAAAGTTCTTGCCGCATGGAAAAGGTTGAAGCGAGATTCAAGTGTTTTGACACTTGGTGAGTAAAATCACATGAATGATTTGATCAATCATGTACACCATGATATGTACAATTCCAAGAATGTCCTATGCTCTAAATGTTATGAGCATATACCAGAATGATTCATAAGATGATCATTGGACAATAGTAAAGATATCCTTACGTGCTTTGGAAGGACTAAGAATATATATTATGTATGTTGGACAATAGTTCATTGTAAAGTGTTACATTGATACTAGTTTTGTCGCAAGATACAATCTAAATTTATCTCAATTTTGGCGGTATGTTAAGGTGGCAAAATGTAATGGAAGAAAGTTCCATGATAGATTTGGAATAGTTCCAAATGGATTTGGATGAGTTCCAAAGTTAAGACATTATAACGAATACTACAAGGAAAGGCTAAGTATATGACTGCTCTAGCAGCAGCAAAGGAGGGCATTTGTGTCAAGAAGTTTGTTTGACAAACTAGGTGTAGTTCCAAGCGAGCTAATACTATGAAGATCTATTGTACGACAATAGATTCAACATGTTTTGAGCTCAAGGGACTAAGGTCTCACCGGAGGACCAAATTTATGCAATGCCATCTCATTAGTGAATGAGTGATGCGTAGAGACGCAAAGAAATGCAAATACACACGGACCTGAAGTGTCAGATCTGGAGATTAGGTTTACCACTAGCAATGCGTATGGATAACAGCTGAATGCCATAGGTGTTGGATGCGCAAGTACCAAACTAGATTATTGACTCTAGTGCAAGTGGGAGACTGAAGGGAATATGCCCGAGAGGCAATAATAAAGTGGTTATTATCTTATTCCATGTTTATGATAAATGTTTATTTTCATGCTATAATTGTGTTAACCGGAAACGTTAATACATGTGTGTTTAATAAACAAAGAAAAGGTTCCTAGTAATGTCTCTCTTTATACTAGCTTGTTGATTAACGGATGATCAAGGTTTCCTGATCATTGACATTGGATGTCGTTAATAACAAGGTCATATCATTGGAGAATGATGTGATGAACATACACCCACAGTAGTTATAGCAATACGATCATGTCATCAAAGTTTCTATTGCTGTATCAAACTTTCACGAAGTAACCCTAATCCTTAGACCATGAGATCACGTCAATCACTGACACCGGAAGAGTACTTTGATTCCATCAAACGTCACACCGTAACAGGGTGATTATAAAGGTGTCGTTGGGTACTTGGAAAGTGTTAGTTGAGGCTCGTGGATCAAGAGTGGGATTTGTCCATCCAGATGACGGAGAGATATACTCTGGGCCCTCTCGGTGATATCACATTGACATCGCTTGCAAGCACGTGACTGGCTCACGAGGATGTTATATCACGGAACGAGTAAAGAGTACTTGTCGGTAACGAGATCGAACTAGGTATGGATGATACCAAATGATCGGATCTCGGACAAGTAAAATATCGCGAGACAAAAGGAATTGGTTACGGAGTTTTGGTTCACACGATCACTAGTTCATCGTTGAGTAAGTGGGAGTCATCATGGATCTCCAGATCCCGCTGATGATTATTGATCAGAGAAGAGTCTCTGTCATGTCCATTTTATTCACGAACCGTAGGGTGACACACTTAAGGATTCGTTGACGCGTTTGAGTGGATACGGAACGCCAGAGAATATACTGGACAGCACATGGACTGTTTTGATAAAACTGCTGGAATAGTTTCGGTATATCAAAATAGTGCAAGGGGATAATTGTTAATGTGTTCATTGAATGAAGTGTTCATCAATGAAGTACTCATTGAATGAAGTGTTCATTAATTTGAGTGACATTAAACAAGATAATTAAAAGTGTTTTAATGTGATAAACTCTTGGAATTTTGAGTGGAGAATTATGGAAGTTATGGGAATAATGTGTGACCCTTTGTTTTTGTGAGTGGGGAGTCCACCCACATGATGAGGGGAGAGGTGGGGGCACCTCTTGGGGCGTGCTACCCCTTGGGGGCTGCCTCCCCCTCCTATATATAGATGGGTGGAGACCCCTCTACACACGAATTCCTCCATCTCTCATATGCCCTTTGGTTGGCATCTTCCTCCCCTTGCTAGCTGATCCAGTTTCACGAGTATGGTGCTTAGGCGAAGCCCTGCTCAAGATCTTCTCTACCACCACCACCACTATGTTGTAGTGCTGCTGGAGTTCCCAAGGATCCACTACTTCCGCTGCCCAACTGGAGCAAGGGGCGGAGGTCGTCGCTGATCCGTACGTGTGACCGATTACGGAGGCGCTGCCCGTTTGTGGCGCCCATCTTCATCACGACCTTGAGGTCGGCAAGTGATCGACTACATCACCCACGAGAATCGTTCTCGTTAAAGCTTTTTGGTCTTCGAGGGTGAGTCCTTCTCAAACCGTTACAAGTTATCTCCTAGATGTGATCTTGGCAGTTGCAATCGTAGGAAAAATTTTGTTTTCTATGCAACGAACCCTTCATTACGCTACACGCACGGATCTCCAGGGTGGCGGGAACCTTGTTAGGGAACGCTCCACTGAGGCTATCCGACACTTCATAGCCCATCTTTCAAACTCAACAGAGAGGCCATCCGCCGGTCTAAACCCTAAGTACTCAGGGCCTTGGACCCCAACCCTGACGTACTCCTGCACGGTGCGTGGGTGGCCGGGAAGCCGTAAAAAAAACAACAAAGCTCGAGCAAAGAAGACAGCGCACTTCCCGGCAATCAGCCCGCGGTACTGCTGACGTCTGAAGAGTCCTCGGACGACACTACGAAGCAGAGGAGCCCATAAACTCGTAATTCCCACGGGTAGGTAGTGCGTACATGGCATATAGCCAACTCAAGACATTCACTGAACCATTTAGCATTTTAATTAACCTGCGTGACAACCGTTATCGTTGCCCCGACTTAACTGACCCGCGGACAACGACAGCAGCCAGGACCACCAGTACATCGGTGCCTGCCCCGTCGTCCCACCAAGTCACTGCGGTTACCAACAAGGTGAACCGTCTCCTTACCTTGTCTCGCGTGTGCTCCTGGAGGAGCTCGACTTTCGTGGTTTGGTAACTCTCGCGGCCAACGATCAGGGGCCAAGCACACCGGTACACTGGTCGTACCCTCCCTGTCGTCCCGTCGCAATACCACTCGCGGGCACCGTTGGGTCGCCCGAATCTTACCTTTAAGGACACCAGTTGGTTCGAGTTCCTACCATTAAGTGAAACCAGGAGGTATCACCCTCGATGGCACACTTAAAAAAAGGTTTGACAGATACATCTGCGGAATGAACTAAAGAGGTAAACCTCGTATCATCCCGGTGATGCTACGCTACTGAGCCGACGAGAGTGAAATACGAGTCCATTCCACTCGTAAGCCAAACTCGAAGAGACTCGGCAGAGTCTCGCCGTTGTAGGTTCCCTAGGGTGTCTGCATTGATCCGTACCTGTTGCGGTTGTAATATATCGTTCCCACGATCACTCCCAAAGTGATCACGACCGGCTATTCTAAACCTAACTAACAATGCGCAGGGTTTACTGCTGAATAATGCATAAGTAATAATAGGCAGCATAGGATTAAAGGAAGGTACATCAAGGGGCGACAATGACAGGTTATGCAATTGAATAGGTAAGCAACGTAGCAGCAACAGTAACAATGCCTAGTGCAAGAAAGTACGGAAAGATAGGCGATATCTGGGGAAGAGGATGGCTCTGCTTTCCTGCAAGCTCGACGGTAGGGGTAGGGTCGTCGACGAAGTAGTCGTACTCAGCAGCGGGGTCTACCGGAGATTAAGGGGGGAAGAAACAGTAAATACACAACAATAATAGCAATACAAAGGTATGACACAGCAGATACAAAGCAACGGGGCACTAACGCAGTGTTAGGTGATTGCTCGGAGCGGAAATTCATTCGGGGATGAAATACCAGCTCCGGGTGATCACCGGACAGGGTGTCCGGAGGGGGAAAGATCAAGCCGGGGGTGTCGTGGAGATCCGACACACGTGTGGGTTGTGTATCCGGGTTAGTTGATCTATTCCGAACAACTTTCGTGTTCGGAATAAATTCATCCGGACAGTTTAACGGTACCGAGCAATTATCGGACAAACGGTCCGGAGGGGGGGGGGAATGTCGATGTTTGTTGTGTTAGAGGGGTGTGGTTGACATACGGATAGCGTATTTGTATTCGTTATATTTTTCTGGTCAATTTTCATGTATACATTTTTTTCGATCCGAGTTACGGTTTAAAAGATATTGATTTCCGAAGTTTAAATCATTTTAAAATATTTTCTTAATTTTCTTTTATTAATAAAAACCCAACATTATCCACAACCTTATCCACAACCATGCTGGCATGTGGGCTCCACATGTCAGCCTCACATTTTAGTTATTCTTTTTATTAAATCCAAATAATCAGTGGGACCTACATGTCATTGACACTTATTAATAAAACATTTGATTTAATCTAAAATCTCAGGTGGGACCCATGTGTCATTGACACAGAGAGTTTTAACTGTTATTAAAAATAACCTAACAGGGGGTGTTTAAGTGGCTGGCCCACATGTAATAGGCAGTGGGGGGAGTTAATTTATTTCCTGTTATAAGTGGGGATTAGCAATGCGGGCCCTACGGTCAGTGGTTGTTTAGCCCGTAGGCTAACTGTGTGCACCCGCCGGCGACGAGCCGTAGCTCACCGGCGAGGGGGTGGGCAAGGCAGGGGGCGGGCACGGCTGGCGGCGTCGCGCTCGGCGAGTGCAGTGCGAGGCTGGGTGTGGCCGGGGCGCAACTAGCGCGCGCCCAAGGCGAGCCGACGGGAGCTCGAGCTTGAGCCCGCTCCAATGGCGCCCGACGGGTACTGCGTGTGACACCCCCAAAATCAGACCGTGTACAGTAATCATATACACAGGGTACACAACTGAGATTAGGGTGCCACGATGATAATATCACAGCACAACACTAAACACAAAAGGATAAACAAATATATTACAATAGAGGGGGTCACGCGGACCCGAATATATAAGTCATACAAACCATAATATCTGAGTACAGACATAGTTAGTCAAGTTTTGCCTTAAGAAGGCTAGCACAAATCACATCAGAGATACAGAACGAAAAGTGGAGGCCTCCTGCCTGGGATCCACAGTACTACTCCTGGTCAACGGGGAACTCGACATCGTAGTAGGCGCCTCCGGGGTACTCCTGCTCCTGGGCTCCAACGTCGGCTGCAGCGGCCGATCAGGCAAAACAGTAAAGGAAATAAAGCAGGTGAGTATCTAGTATACCCGCGAGTCTTACGTCCGCTACTAAGCATTATGCATGATATCAACGGAATGAAGAGGCTGTATATAGTGGACTGAAGACAGAAGTTCAGAGCAAGGGTAAGAAGCTAGGCCTAACGAAGACTAGCATCTTCCGACGGTGTCTTGCAGCATGAGGTAGAAATCAGCCAACAGTTGATATAAAGCAGTAAAGTAACAATGAAGCAGAAGTTGCTGCAACATTGAATAATAATAAGTTGTAATAATTAACAATGCCTCCGAAATCACCTCCTCGACATCCCCGCGAGGAAAAGAACTCGGAACCATACAGTTTAATAATAGTTTCTAGTGGTAAGATCCAGCTTCAGCATAAAGCGTCCTATTACCGTGGACACGGCTATCGATAGATCAATCTTCCCTGCAGGGGTGCACTTGTGTTACGCTACACGCACGGATCTCCAGGGTGGCGGGAACCTTGTTAGGGAACGCTCCACCGAGGCTATCCGACACTTCATAGCCCATCTTTCAAACTCAACAGAGAGGTCATCCGCCGGTCTAAATCCTAAGTACGACGGGCCTTGGACCCCAACCCAAACGTACTCCTGCACGGTGCGTGGCTGGCCGGTGAAGTTAAATCAAAGCAAATACAAATCACACGCCGCGGCAAATAAGACAACACCACTTCCCGGCAATCAGCCCGCGGTACTGCTGACGTCTGAAGAGTCCTCGGACGACACTAAGAAGCAGAGGAGCCCATACTCGTAATCCCACGGGTAGGTAGTGCGTACATGGCATATAGCCAACTCAAGACATTCACTGAACCATTTAGCATTTTAATTAACCTGCGTGACAACCGTTATCGTTGCCTCGACTTAACCGACCCGCGGACAACGACAGCAGCCAGGACCACCAGTACATCGGTGCCTGCCCTGTCGTCCCACCAAGTCACTGCGGTTACCAACAAGGTGAACCGTCTCCTTACCTTGTCTCGCGTGTGCTCCTGGAGGAGCTCGACTTTCGTGTTTTGGTAACTCTCGCGGCCAACGATCAGGGGCCAAGCACACCGGTACACTGGTCGTGCCCTCCCTGTCGTCCCGTCGCAATACCTCTCGCGGGCACCGTTGGGTCGCCCGACTGCTTACCTTTAGGACAACCGTTACTCTAAACCCTATGGCGGTAAGACAAAGTCAGCCTCGAGTGGAGTACAAAGATTACTCCTTGATAGCTCACACTTGAGGTGACTAGGCATAACCCAGGTAGGGCCTGTGGCGGTGTCTGCATTGTACCGTACCTGTGCAGTTATAATATTTGTATCCGCGTTCACTCCCTGAGTGATCACGGCCCTCTATCTAATCCTAGCTAACAATGCGCAGGGTCCACTGCTGAATAATGCATAATAGTAATAATAGGCAGCATAGGATAAAGGAAGGCACATCAAGGGGCGACAAAATCAGGCTATGCAGTTGAATAGGATTATAATCGTAGCAGCAGCAGTAACAATGCCTAGTGCAAGAAAATGTACGGAAAGATAGGCGGTATCTGGGGAAGAGAATGGCTCTGCTTGCCTGCAAGCTCGACGGTAGTAGTAGGGTCGTCGACGACGTAGTCGTACTCAGCAGCGGTGTAGTCGACGACAGCAGCGGGGTCTACCGGAGATTAAAGGGGGGGAAGAAACAATAAATACACAACAATAATAGCAATACAAATGCAAGACATAACAGATGAATTGTAACCGGGGTTCTAACGTAGTACGATGCACGTTGCTCGGAGCGGGAATTCATCCGGGGATGAAATACCGGCTCCGGGTGATTATCGGACAAGGTGTCCGGAGGGGGGAAGATATCATGCCGGAGGTGTCGTGGACATCCGACACATGTGTGGGTGGTGTATCCTGGTTAGTTGATCTATTCCGAACAACATTCGTGTTCGGAATAAATTCATCCGGGTACTCTAACAGTACCGGACAGTTTAAAGGTTATCGGGCAATCTATCGGACAGTGCCACCGGAGGGGGGAACAGTTCGATGATCGGTATGTTAGAGGGGTGTGGTGAGGATATGGGTATCGTATCTGAAACCGTTGATCCGTTCTGAGTAACTTTCGTATACAAAGTATTTTGATCCGGGCAATTTTTATCGGTACCGGGAATTATCGTCAGACAGCCCGGAGGGGGGAATGTCGATGTTCGGTGTGTTAGGGGGGTGGGGTAGACATACGGATAGCGTATCCGTATTCGTTATATTTTTCTGATCAACTTTCATGTATAAAGTTTTTGAATCCGAGTTACGGTTTAAAAGTTATTGAATTTCAAAGTTTTAAATCATTTAAATGATTTCTGGATTTTCTTTTATTATTAAATTTAAACATTATCCAGAAGGGGTTGACGGGTCAAACCTGACCAGTGGGTCCCACTGGTCAGCCTCTGTTATTTATAAAATGATTTAATTTAATCTATTAATCCAGTGGACCCACATGTCATACACACTTATTATTAAACAGAGTTTAATTTAATTAAATTGGGATTTGTCAGGGGTGGGACCCATCTGTCATGGAGAAGTTTTTTAAATAATCTTATGTAATTAACTTAACAGGCTGGGCCCATGTGTCATACTCTCTAAGCTAAAATACCCCAGTTAATTTTATTTTCACAGGCAAGGGCCCACTAGTCAGTCTAATATTTAACCAACAGTTTTATTTCAACAGATAATTACTTGGGCCCCACATGTCATATGTTAGGGGGGTTTTTAGTTAGTGAATTAACTAAGAGGGGGGTTAACAGGGTGGCCCCACACGTCAGTGGGTTAGCCCGCCGGCTAACCCAGCCATGCCCGCCGGCGACAAAGCACCACGGCGAGGCCACGGCGAGGCAGTACAGGAGCACGGCGGCGAAGGGGTTGGCGGCACGAGCGTGGGGTTGTGGCCACCCGCGCGTGCGCGCGCTCACGAGCAAGGCGCGAGCGGCGCGTGGCCTGGGTGCAGCCGGTGGCCACAGGAGCGCGAGCTCCTGGCCATGGCGGCCGGAGGCAACGGCAGCGACGGGGAAGGAGCATGGCAGCCCAAAACGCGCAGGGGAAAAAGAGGAATGGGAAGGGGAGCTCACAGCGGGCCGGGGAGGCGCCGGGGCGGTCGCCGGAGGGCTCGCGGTGGGGGGGGTTCTGAGCGGCGGCCGTGGCGACCCCGTCGAAGGAGGCCGGCGATTTCCACGGCGTGAGGGCGTCTCAGCCCACCCAGGTGGTCGAGGAGGATGGAGAGGACGAAGTCGCGCATCCCGGATGAGCTCCCTCTCGCAAGGGATGCCGGTGGCCACGGCGCTTGGAAGGGGCGGCCATGGCAGAAGAACGGCGGCGATGGGGGATCCGGGGAAGGGGGATGAAGTAACGGGGAGAGAGGGCAAGGAGGGGCAGCACGAGACCTTAACCAGAGGAGAAGGGGGGGGGCAGGTGAGGTGAGGTGAGGGGAGCAGGTAGGAGGGGGGGCCATGGCGCCCGTGGCCTCCTCTGCCATGGCGCGTCGGGGTGGGGAAGAGGGTTAGGTGGGGGAAGGAGACAAGAGGGAAGGAGGAGTGGGCCGGGGCTGGGCCCAGGGGTGGGCCTTTGCCCTGTGCGGTAGTTTAGGTTTTTTTTGCAATTTTTATTTCTTTTGTGTTTTAATTTATTTTAGCTAGGTTTTGATTTTGTAAATGTTATAATTTCACCTATATCAGTGTTACACTTTAACAAGATGCCGCAAAAAGTTTGGGCATTAATTAAATTCATTTGAATATTATTATTTATTTTAAAAGGCTTTTTGGTATTGTTTTGCTACTGTTATCATTTAATTGCATTATTTAAATAACTTAATAAATTCACATTCCAATATTTATAAGACCTACTGATTTTTAGGCATTTAATAAAATTGGTTTCACAATTTTTAGTTTAATTAAAATTCCCACTTGTTTATTTAATTTTTCCATAGCCATTTAATAATTTCCCAAACATTTATTTTATTTCATATTACTAAATCACTTTAATAAAATATCCATTGTTATTTATCCTGGCTTAAGATTGCTAGGCATTTTATAAATAGATTCCATTATTTTGGTTCAACTAAGATTTCCATTTTTATATTAACTTTCAAAAATAATTTTTGATGACACCACAAGATTGGTTTCACAATCAACATAGACTTGTGATTATTCTAATGACTAAGGGTGACTTGGTTTATCCATGGACATGTTGATTGGCTGGCATCCGCAATCCTGGGAGCAAGATTTACAATCCACTTTGATTTGAAAATTTTATCTGGGTTGGAAATTGACAGAGCTATCATCAAAGGTGATCATGGCTTGATCATCAACAGTAATGATCACTAACAGTGGAATCACTGTAGTGATTACTCTACTGGATCTGAGGGTGTTACACTGCGGCCACGGGCACTGTCCACGGGGAATAAACGAGAGGGGGAAGGGGGACTCGATGCGGCACTCACAAGGGGGGGGGGGGTCGGGGCCGTCGCGGTTGTGGGCGGAGGAGGCTCGGCGGCGGCACGATTTACGGCAGAGGACGTCGACGGCCGCATGGAAGGAGACCTCGATTCGGTCGATGCGGGGGTTCTCCGGTTGAACTGATGCGCGGGGGCGAAGTGGGGTAGGCCGGCGGTCACCGTGGCAACGTGGCTGGGCGCGGGGAGCCCCGCGGCCACGCGAGCTCGCGGCGGCGGCCATGGCGCCCATGGACCAGAGAAAGATGGAGGAGGGAGGAACTGGGCGGGGAGGAGAAGGGGGGCTTCGGCCTCCTCCTTATTCTCGAGGGAGAGCAGGTGAGGGGGAAAGGGGGGCCGGCTCGGTGCGCCCAGCCATGGCCATGGCGCCACGGCTGTGGGAGCAGGTGGGGGTGGTTGGGGTGGGGGAGAGAGAAGAGGGGGGGGGTGGGCTTCGGCCTAGTGGGAAGGGGTGGGTTGGGCTCGCCCAGTGCGGTAGATAGGTTTCTTTAGTTTTTATTTTCTTTTTCTGTTTTGCTTTTCTGTCTATTTTTATAATTAGCCAACATTTGATTTTATACAAAGTTGTAACTAGCTCCTATATTAGTGCTACATAGTATAGCAGTGCTACAAAAGTTTGGGGATTAATTAAATCCAGTTGCAATTTGTTTTATTTAAAAAGGTATTAAATGGTATTGTTTTGCTACTGTTTTATTTATCTACATTATTAAAACATTAAAATAAAACCCTAATTTACTTTTATTATGGCCTACTGATTATTAGGCATTTTATAAAATTGTTTCCATAATTTTTAGTTCATTTAAAATTTCCACTTGTTTATTTTATTCCATGGCAATTTAATAGTTTCCTAAAGCTATTGTTTTATTTCATTTATTATTCCTTAATATTACTATACAATTTTAATAAAATAACTATTGCTATATCATCGTGGCCTAATGTTTGTTAGGCATTTTATAAATAGATTCCATCATAAAGGGCCCACTATAGTTTTCATTTTCATTTTAAATTCCATGACAATTTTGATATGCCAACTCTAGGGTTTTCATAATTTATTCTTGGCTTGGGATTATGCAAATGAATAAGGCGGTTTTGGTTTAACCATGATCAAGTTGATTGACATGCATCCACAATCCTTGGAGCAAGATTTACAATCCACACTTATTTGAAAATTTTATCAGGGTTGGAATTTCAATGAGTTGTGATCAAAGGTGTTCAAGGCTTGATCATCAACAGTAATGAGCCTTAAACAGTGGAATCACTGTAGTGATTACTGTACTGGATCTGAGGGTGTTACAGGGCATCTCCAAGGGACACCCCCAAAACCATCTGCAAATGTTCGAATCTTACATTTGGGATCATTTTTATTGAGTTTTGCCATCAAATGGAGATCCATATATATTCGTGGACCGGTTAGGGTTTTTTTCAAATGTGAATCTTCTTTGATGGGGTTTTGAGAGTGTTCTAACATCGCATCTTCTACTTTGTCCAACCATGTGACACTTTTTCTTTCTTTTTTTCAACCTTTATGGTTGGATAACTCACTCTTTTTTTATATCCGCGGACGCGTTCGAACACGATTCATGAACAAATAATACATTATTTTGAAAAGATAGCGTCGAAGATGGCCTAAATTAACATAGGATAGAGATAGAGAAGAAGTATGTCGAAACAAAGTCAGACATAAGAGGTTCTCTTTGAAAAATGGTTGGACATGCAAATTTAAGAAACAACACATTTGTGTTGTTGTCAATGTTTTCTGAATTCAATAAGAAAAATCTGAATTTATTTTCATTTCTATTTGATTTTCATTCGAAGACGCACACGCACGAGTCGTTGCCTGCTGTCCATCCACTCTATGTTGTCGAGAGGTCGGTCGACGAGAACGCTGGAAAATAGGAACGAACAGGCGAAGCTCTGGCAGCAAAAGCTGGATATTTCACTCCAGACCGGCAGTAAGTGCTCGCTCCTCCTGGCAGATGGAAATGCAAACCACCGCTCCGTCCTCTCCGCGCCCCTCCGCGCCACCGCCACCGCCTCGGCCCCGGCCCCCGCACGTCGCCTTCCACTCGCTCCGCCGCCGAGACCTCCTCTTGCTCTCAGCGTCGTCTCTTCCCCTGGCGCTCTCTCCGGCGTCCGCCTCGGCCCGCGGGCTGTTCCGCATGCCGCCGCCGGGGCTGGCCAACCGCTACTTCCTCGTGCGCGCCGGCGAGTCGGTGTACGAGGGGCAGGGACTCCTCCGGACCAATCCCGTCGCCAAGACCTCCGTCGACAGCGGCCTCTCCCCCGCCGGCCTCCGCCAGGCCGCGCGCGCCGCGCTCGAGCTCCGCCGCCTTGGTGCATGCGAGGACGACTGCTGGATATGGCCCTCCATCACCCAGCGCGCCTACCAGGCCGCCGAGATCATTGCTTCCATTAACAGCATCAACCGCAGGTGCCTGTCTGTCTATCCACCTCCTCCTCGTGGACTATGTTTCCTGATTTTACATGAGTATGACCAATGGATCAGTGATCCTGCACTGAGACTGTTGGTTACTTGATTGTGAAGTAAAATCGTGCCGGAGTATAGCTTCTTGGACGCGCGCGGGCTGGGTGCGTACGAGGGGAAGAGGTTAGAAGCATTGCCCGAGGTATTATTGTTCATCCAATCTTTCGAACTCCATGCTAAATTCTAGTACTTCCTCCGTCCCAAATTACTTGACGCTGTATCTAGACAAATCCGCATCAAGTAATTTGGCACGGAGGGGTACTTTTACTTACATGGACTATTAGAGGAAAAACTGACTTGAGTGACCACAAAGATGCAGTATAGTATGTGCAGACACTTCAAAATATTTTTTGCAACGAATGAACTTTAGAAATTGGAGTGCCCTGACCTTGCATATCTACGTTTCAAAACTGGAATACGAAGGAATTTGTGAAATTCTGCTTGCCACGAAGGCAGCAACAGTCACTAGTTCTAGTATCCGCCTAATAAAATGTGTGAAATCACTCAATCTCTACAGACAGATTGGCGCTCATTTGAAAATAAAATAGGTTTAGAAACATCGATGGATTAAAGAATGGGATGTGGGCTGTGTGAATGCTGAGAACTAATTTAGAGGAACAGTATATCCTAGCATAAGTCATGTTGCCATTTTTATCATTAGGCAAGTTTCCATGCCATTTTGAAGTTGCTGGTACCTTGCCAGTGAGATTTGTAGTATTTTCATAGGTAGAAATACGCTAGTGGGCCAATGAGTTTCCTAGAGGGACAATGTTCTTGGTTTTTTAACAAAATGTTTCCCATGCTCAGTATAGTTGGGTGTAACAAAATAGATAATTTTCGCTTGATAGATTTCGTTCCTGCCCTGATGGAGTTTCCTTTATTATCATGGATTTAGGTGTATGCATCTGATAATATCTCGCCAGACATCAAACCACCTCCTACTTTTGATGGTACACCTAACGAGAGCGTGGCAGACGTATTTGTTCGGGTAACACAGCTCATGTCGATACTAGAGACTCAGTACTCAGGGGATACTGTTGTCATTGTTTCGCCAGATTCTGACAACTTGTCAATTCTTCAAGCTGGGTTGATAGGGCTCGACCTGCGGAGGTAAGAACTTCTCCGCCTTGTTTTGTAAGCTTTTATCAGAAAGACATCATGTAGACACACTACTTGCATCAGATACTTGGATTTTCGTTTCCTGGCGTACGTCTCTAATTGCAGCCCACATAAACATAGACTATAAATAGTTGCTGACTAACTGACTAATAATGCCGCTTGTGCAGGCATAACAGCCTCTTCTTTCAGCCCGGTGAGGTCCGACCTGTTGATCCTGCCAGTATACCTGAATACCAGCAACCAGCATCTAGTGTTTTTAAGTGTACAAATCCACCAAGTTGCAAATAATTCACCTCTTGTTACTCTACTTTACATATCCTCTGTACATGAAAGAATATTCCCGTGACAGTGTATAGCTTGATGGCTGAAAATACGTTGACTGCAGCACATCTTGACAGCCAACAAATTTGGTGGTTTCTACCATGGAACTTCCTATCAATGAATCCAAGTAGAGTATGGAAAACGCTCTGGTTCAGCCGGCAGATAACATGCGAAGCATCCGCCGCGTCGGTTAGGCGCCACGTGTCTCACGTGGCCTCGCAACCTGTCCTTATCTCTTGAAGCCTTTCAGTTTATCTCCCCCGATCAGAATCCCTTTTTCCACTAACCCCTCTCTCTCTCTCTCTCTCTGGCGGCATAGGAGATGCATCGCCGCCATCGCGGCCTGCTGCAATGAGAATCTTCCCGGCCACACAAGCCTCCCCTTGGCAGCCTTATCCACTAGGGGGTTGCTGCCGGCGACAAGCCAACAATGATGTTGTTGCAGGACGGGGCCGCGGCTAGCTCGCGCGAACGCCCTCCACGGTGGTCGCCGTCGTCGACGCGGCCCGCAGCAACCCGTGCCTTTCCTGGATGCTATGGATCGAGCTTGGAACTCGCCGGAGTCGCCTGAACGCCGCTGCTCGCCTCCTCATCACCCGGATCCGGCGGATCCGGCCGCCACACATCGCCTTCGGCCTGATAAGGTTGGATCCCTTTTGCAACAGAGGCTCTGTTGCAATGATCCGACCGCAACAGATCCTCTGTTGCAAAGCTCGTTGTCTCATATGCGCACGATCGATAAAAAAATGCTTAGATCCATTCACAACAGAGGCTCTGTTGCAATGGTTCAACCGCAATAAAGCCTCTGTTGCAAAGCTTGTTGTCCTCAAATGCGCACGATCGAAGAAAAAAAATGCTTGGATTCTTTTGCAACAGAGGCTCTGTTGCAATGGTCCAACTGCAACAAAGTCTTTGTTGCAAAGCTTTTAGCGATGGTCGGGGAAAAGAAATGAAAAATAAATGCTCAGAGTCCTTTGCAACAGAGGCTCTGTTGCAATGGACCAACCGCAACAGCACCTTGTAAGGCTTCGTTGTGTCTTATGTGCGTGATCAGACGGCCATAGTTTCTTCTATCGTACGGTTCTCTAGCCGGCGGATAAGTTTAAAACTACAGCCGGCAGACGCGTAGCGCTCCCCGTAGAGTATACAGTATGTGCAACTAGGGATGAAAACGGAGCGAAAACGAACGAAACTGGGTACTATCACATTTATTTTTATATTTTTTTGTAGAAGCAAAAACGAATACATAAACTTCAAAAATGAATATGAAAATAGATATTACCGAAAACAAATATTGAGCGAATACAGAATGTACACAAAATCTGAAGTACATGTTACCGGAACTTAAATCCCTTGAACCATAGTGAAATAAGAAACTAAATCAATTGTTAACATGTCTACAAGATAACATGATTATGTTAGCTAGGTCTCAGTCGACTGAGATTTAACTAAGCCTCAATCATGTCACATAACATGCAAAAAAGAAAAAGAAAATTGAAAAGAAAGTTTTGCATCGATCTTAATGTAAACTTCGTTAAGTCGACTGAGACCTAGCAAAGCCGTAGTGAGTTTGTGTATTGATCTAATTGAATACGTGTGTGGTAGTACTCACTCCGTCACGATTTAGAAGGCATGCTTGGAAAATCTTTGGGACCAAGGTAGTCACCGATTGGTTATGAGATGTAGTATATGTAGTATTAATAAATGAATGGAGTAGTAGTACTAATTACATTCACACCATGCATGCATCAATTTCATTGGGCGTGAGTAGCAAAGAATTGAGAGGATGCATGCATACATGAGTGGAGTAGTAGTACTAATTAATAGGAATAATTGCTTTCACGCCTTAAACCTTGTCTATTAGACCGGTCACAATGGGGAGTAACTTAGACTAGTAACATACACGGATTTCGAGTCTATGTTACTATCTCCACAATGGGTAGTAACATATATGTAGTGTTATATAAGACTTCATTTATTAGATTATAGACTTATATTGTCTTGGTATGTGTGATGTTACTCAAAGAGCTAGTAACTAGCTAAGTTAGTACAATCATCTCTCTCCTCATTAACTCATTGCCACATAAGCAAAAATGCTGAGTTGGACTCTATGTTACTGCTAAGTTACTCCCCATTGGGGTCAGTCTTATGAAAATGCACGCAAGTTTAACTGTGCCTTCTAAACCGTGACGAAGGGAGTAAAAGTTATGCCTCTAGGTCATTTTCTTTAATGCGTCATTATGCGTTGTTTGGTGGTTGGGGAACTAATCAACCATGGTCTGATAGTAAAAATGGAAGTTCCATATTCACGAAAAGTTCCATTTTCTATCTATTCCGTTGGAAAACACAATTCTCTTTTTTTAACGTAAAAAATCTATTTTTATTTTTATTTTGCAAATTTTCACTTCCATTTTCATATTTCCTTTGGATTTCATTTTCTTTCAAAAAAGCGAAAAGTTTACGCTCCATTTTTATTCCTACGTGCATCCTATGGCTGGCTATTAATTCTGTACAACATGACTTTGACATCCTGGACAGCTTTCAATGGCCCTGCGCCATGTCACGCACTCTCCTTCAGCCAACACGGTAAGGGCACCTCCAATCCAGCGATAAAATAGACGTTCGATCTGTCCGCATTTCATCAGTTTGGGCAGCGAAACGGACAGTGGTCCGTTCCTTGTCCATGCTTTCTAGGCCATTGATCCCAACAGCGCGACCCGTTTAATCCGTTCAGGTCGTGCAGGATAGCCACTTTTTTATCAAATGCCATTTTTATAACCAAATTCACATAGGTTTACACATTACACTCAAATTCAAATATTAAAAAAAATCACATAGTTTGACAACCGAATAAATAGGAATTACTACATATTACATTCGATCCATATTAATGGACTCAACTTTGTTTAGATTCGTATGTATCTAGTTAAGTATTTAGACTAGATGCATGTGTATCTAGACAAATTTAAATCCATTAATATGAATCGGAGTGAGTACTTTACTACACTTACTAAACTAAAATTATAGCAAATACAACTATTAGTTTCCAATTTGATTCCACATGGATTCAATCGAATCGTCTTGAAGTTGAAAGTGTGTTGCCCTATCACACTTTCTTGATAAAATTGGATGAACCGTGCAAATATTGCCTAACCGCCCGTAGGCTCAATCAACTCACCCTCATAGTTCAACCTTCGGTCATAGAGGTTGTCATCATGCTCATCATGTATAATCATGTTGTGCATGATCACACAAGTAGTCATCATCTTTCATAGTCTAGCTTCATATCCTAGCAGGATGCCAAACAATAGCCTAGTGATATTTAAGCACACCAAAAGCACGCTCCACATCTTTTCTAGCACTCTTATTCCTTCGCAAACCTAGCTCGTTTTTTTCTTCGGGGCTTGGAGATTGTCTTCATCAATGTAGCCCATGAAAGATAAATACCATCGGCTAGGTAGTATCCTTTGTTGTACTGGTGGCCATTGATTTTATAGTTCAACTCTTGGAAATTGCCTTCTGAAAGTCTTGCGAACATCAGAGTGCGCCAAAGCACGTTGAGGTCATTGTGAGAACCCGCCATACCAAAGAAAAAATGTCAAATCCAGAGATGTTGTGATGTCACGGCCTCAAGTATGACAATGCAAGCTTCAACATGTCCCTTATACTACCCCTGCTAAGCAAATAGACAGTTCTTCCACTTTCAATGCATACAATCAATGCTTTCAAGCATTCCCGAAAAACCTTTCAAAGCATTGAACGATAAAAACCGGGTTGTATCCTCAGCATTTGGTTCTCGCAAGTACTCTGTGTCAAACACTCTAACCACGGCTTTGCAGAACATGTATAATGACTCAAGGCGTGTGGACTCACTAATGTGCATGTACTCGCCAACAAGATCACCCAAAAATCCATATGCATGCATCTGAACTATTGTTGTGCATTTCTGATATGAGGTGAAACCTACATTACCGAGCGAATCATACTTGCATCTAAAGTAATCATCATAATATATCACTCCTTAAATACGGTTGAACAATGGCCTCGCCATCCAAAAGCGGCGCCGAAAAAGCTTGGTATCGAAGAGTGATTTTTTTTCATCAGATGGAAGTAATCACTATAAAGAAGGAGATGGCCATTTATCTGACATGATATTTTTGAGGGAAGGCAAGTTTGTACCTCATTAGATAGTGGTGGCTGTGGACGAGGCTCGACCTGGAAATAGGTCGAACACCTTGTGGGCGGTCCTCACTAGATAGTGGCGGTCATGAACAAGGCTCGATCTAGCAATAGGTCGAACACCTTGTGGGCATCCTTGCATATAGCGAATGAGCACCTCCATTTGGTCACGGACACGTGGCCTATCGATCACCACATCCTCCGGTGATGAACGCAGCAGCGGGTGCACCCCCGTCCAACCAATGAATGAGTGGCTGACTAGGGATTACACGATTGAGGAAGTAAGAGCAGCCTTGTCCATATGGGTCCATCAAAGGCTTCGAGCGTCGATGGCTTCAGAACGGGTTCTTCTAGAGACACCCGGAGTTTTTTTAGGACGATATCATCAAGGCCATTTTGGGTTTTCTTAATGGAGGCAAACTACGCTTAGGTCTAAACTATACGACAGTTACTCTTATACCTAAGGCTTGCAACACATAGAAGATCTCACGGTACCGACCAATAGCTCTTTGTATAGTACTTTATGAGATAGCTACAAAAGCGGGAACAAATAGGCTTAAAGGTCTCGTGGATGAAATCATTGGAGCGGAGCAAAGCGCATTTTGCTAGGACGTTTAATCACATATAACTACTGGTAGCATACGGAAGTGTTCATGAAATGAAGAAACATAAAAGGTGCAAACCAGCTTCATGTGCGATGAAATTGGATATGCTCAAGGCATACGATAGAGTGGAAGGGCACTATTTGGAGGCCATGATGAGCAGATTGGGATTTTGTGATAAATTTGTACGTCTCATCATGAAGTGCATCTCTTCGGTTTGGTTTACTATTAAGGTGAATGGCAATCTTCTTCCATACTTCACTCCAACAAGGGGGCTTCGACAGGGTGACCCATTGACACCCTTCCTATTCCTTATCTGCGCGGAAGTGTTCACCTCCTTAATGAACCATTATGGTGGCAATTTTGTTGATCATGGGATTAGAGTAAGTGTACGATCTTCTTGGGTCAATCACTTACTTTTCACTGATGATAGCTTAATTTTCCTCAATGCTCAGAACCTGAGTGCTTAAGACTCAATGAAATTCTAGATATCTATGCTTAGTCAGGCAAGAAGTGAATCATGAGAAAAGTTCCACATATCACTACTAGAAAACATGCTATAGATAATATGGACATTAATGGCACACTGTAGATGTGGTGCGCCATTACTATATAGTAATGGCGCATCTATACATAGTGCGCCATTATTAACCAAAATAGCAATGGCGCACCTGACGAAAAATGCGCCATTACTATGTTTGGACAAAGTCTGGCCCATTTCTGATCATAGTAATGACGCATTTTTAATAGATGCGCTATTAGTAAATTAACATAGCAATGGCGCACCTTTACAAAAATGCGCCATTAGGGCTCTCCCAATGCATTGTTTCTTAGCACAATATCATAGGAGCAATAAAAACTTAAGATACAACCCATACAATGCATTGTTTCTTAGAGGTTGTATCTTATTTAATGATTTTAGCTCCATGCATAAATGTGATTGGTCTAACCATGCTTTTTGCATATGGCCACGTGCAAGAGTTGTATCTTAACTAAGATACAATCTCCCTCTCTTTCTTCATTAAATAGTATGCCACATAAGCAAAATGCCTATGATTACGTGCTAAGATACAAGCATTGGGAGTGGCCTTACTATGTTCAAAAATAGATGCGAGTGGCGGAGCATACCAGTGCGCCAGTGGTAAACGCTGACACCTCGCACATGCATGCCCACACAGCCCCACCCTGCCACCCACCGCACCACGCACGGCCCGGTCCCACCATTCCACCATCGCACGCACCAACACAAAGCCCCATCACCCTTTCTCTTATCAATCCCCTCCCACCGCACGCATCAACACAACCCTATCCCGTGCACCAACACCACACGCACCAATCTCCACCTCCTAGCACCTATCCCCTGCTACCCCAGCCCCAAACCCTAGCCGCCGGAGAGCTCATCTGGTCCAAGACCACCACGCGCGCCTCCACGCCCCGACCCCGACGCCCCCATCGTCTACCCCTTGGCGCCGACAACTCCGACGACCAGCGCCCCTCCACCACCGTCAAGCCCTTCCTCGCCGTTCCCGACGCTGACGCGCTCGCCAAGGCCAACACATGACGCTGTCGTCCGCGCGTTCGAGCAAGGTTGGGGCCGGCTGCTTTTTTACTTGCAGATCCGGTTCTGACCTTGCTTCTCCTTCATCTCCTGGTTGCAGGTCAAGACGACGACATTCCCCCACTCCCTGGTGCTGCCAGCCGCATAGGCCACCACTGCCTCCTCCGGCTCTCCGATGCGCGGCCCACCGACAAGACGGCCGAGCTCGACGCCATCCCTGCCTCTCTGTCAACT
Source organism: Bromus sterilis (assembly GCA_950022295.1). Classification (NCBI taxonomy): domain Eukaryota; kingdom Viridiplantae; phylum Streptophyta; class Magnoliopsida; order Poales; family Poaceae; genus Bromus; species Bromus sterilis. Next base: position 286,366,031 of record OX465597.1, read on the forward strand.
CCGATGCGCGGCCCACCGACAAGACACCGCTCCGCCGCCACTCGCCCCGCCTGCTCGCGCTCTTCACGGCCGTCGTCGTCGAGTCCTGGGCGCTGACCGCCAACCTCGCCTTCTACCAGATCGTGGACGAGCGCGTCCGGGCAACAACGCCGGCGCCACCAAGTCAAAAGGACTTGATTGTAGGGTCCTAGATGCAAAGTTTAGAATATTTTGTTGTATTTTTCATTTAGGTCATGTAATAACTCTGATTTGTAATAGAATAAAGTGACGTTTTTTAAATCGGTCAATCCAGATCCACTCCAACTAAAATTTTTTAGATTCACCGCCTGCCACACCCAGGCCCCATGGCCTTTTTAATTTATTCGGTAAGTAGTGACGCACACGTATACTCAACGGGGCACCCTATTGGTATAACAGTGGCGCACGTGAAAGCTATTAATGGCGCACTTTCGGGGGCGCCAGTATTATCTAAGATAGTAATGAATGTGCGCCATTGCTATAAATTAGTAATGGCGTGCTAGCAATGGCGCACCGGATGTGCGCCATTAATATAAAAAATAGGTGCGCCATTAATGTCCTATTTTCTAATAGTGTATTTTAGCCCTAATGCCACACAACCAACAAGAAATGCCATGCAACACACTTCGGGAATTTTCGTTGAAGCTTTTTCAGAGAGATATCTCAGGTTGCCAACGATGATAGGGCGTTTAACAAGTGTCACCTTTGAGCATATTGGTGAAAGGTGCCGAGGAAAGCTTCATGGGTGGTCTGAAAAATATCTTGCTTGCGCGGGCAGAGAAGTATTACTTAAGTCGGTCATCTAGGCCATACCGGTTTATAGTATGAGTTGTTTTGAGTTGACTAAAAAGTATGGCGAGCTACGCGTCCGCCGGTGGATCTTTTCCAAACATCCGCCGGGTCGCGAGCCGTTGGATGAATATAATCCAACTGCTGATGTTAGCGTAGCTCTTTGCAACACACATGATGTTGCGAAGCCCTTTTGCAACATAGATGATGTTGCGAAGCTTTTTTGCAATACAAATGAGATTATAAATTTTATTTTTATTGCAACACGAGCAATGTTGTGAAACCTTTTGCAACACAAACGATGTTGCAATTTTTTTTTACAATACAAACAACATAATTCTTATTGTAGAAACGTTTTCGAGTCATGATAGTCAACACACTCATTTGCAACAAGACCTTTGTTGCGAAGTTCCTTTGTTGCGAAGTTCCTTTGCAACAAAGTCTTTGTTGCAAAGCATCTTTGACAAAGAGGCGGATCCTATGTAGTACACCTGTCACACACTGAAGGCACGATAGTCAACACAATTATTTGCAACATGACCTTTGTTGCGAAGTTCCTTTGCAACAAAGCCTCCGTTGCGAAGCATCTTTGACTTAATGATGAATCTATTACTATACGTGTCACGCACAGGAGGCGGCGGACGCGCGCGTCATTATCAGCCGGTTGAAGCACAACTTTTCCTAAAAAGTATTGCAAATAGTTGACGTCGTGCATGTCAAAATATTGGTGGAGCAACTCTATTGATAAGAGATTTTTGCGTTAGATCTCTTGGAAGAAGCTAACTGAATCAAAAATGTACGGAGGACTGGGTTTTCGCGATTTCTGGTAATTCAGCCTTGCTCTTCTCGGTAAGCAAGGCTGGCGACTAATGACCCATCTAGATTCCTTATGTTCGAGAGTTTTGAAGGGAAAGTATTTCTCGAAAGGTGATTTTATGCAAGCTGTTGCTCCTTCTTCCTTCTCGACAACGTGGAAGGCTATCATCGTGGGTAGGGAAGCCTTGTAGATGGGTGTGATCAAACGAGTGGGCACCGACTCATCGATTTCCATTTGGGAAGACCATTGTATCCGCACCACGGCTACTCTCAGACCAATGGGGCGAACGGGTACATCGACCCTGTCTCCGGACAGTGGGATGTAGAGCTTGTTCGAAGGAATTTTCTCGCCCTGATGCTTCAGCTATTCTGAATGTACCTTTAAAGAACAATGGGGGCGAAGATTCTTTATCATGGGCTTTGGAAACGATCAGGTGGATATACAGTGAAATCTACTTACCGTGTTCTTATGATTCAAAACATGCCTCTAGCCCTAGAAGAAGGGACGGTAGCCGACGCCTCATCATCTAAAGAAATTGTTATGGTCTGCTTTGTGGAAGCTCAACATTCTACCAAAGGTGCAAGTGTTTTGGTGGAGGGTATTAAGAAGAATTCTCCATGACTATATATACCACACTAAAACACCGATACATTAGAAGGCTGGCTAGCTGTGATCTTTGTGAAGCTACTGACGAAGATCACATGCATGCTCTCATGACATGCATTCATGCTCAGAAGTACCGTACGGCGGCTAGAAAGGAGCTTGACATCAAATTACCACGACTGCATCCGGCCACATGATCGAAAGATGTAGTTCTCGACAGTTCGTTCTTCGATAGTGATAGATGCAAAATCATTACGATGATGCATGCAATTTGGACTGATAGAAATAGATGGACCCATGAAAAAGAAAAATATGATCTAGTTCAGGCTATGAAGTGGGCACGTGATGATCTCTTTGTGCTGGACATGCCGAAACAGATCCATAAGCAAAGCGTAGGCCAGTGTTGGAGACCGCGTGACTGAGTTGGGTGAAGATCGACATGGACGGTGTCCTTTGAGGGAGCTTGGTGTAAACCACTAATGGGTGTGACCGAACCCCTTATTGTTGAGCTTCTTTCGTTAAGAGAAGGAGTGATTTCGTAGTCATTTCTTACATGTGATTATGGAGACTGGTAATTTAGAGGTGGTGAAACTTTGGTTCTCGCGACACAATTTGAGAGCGATTGGAGCGCATATGTTAGATGAGCCAGGTAAAGATCTTCAGTGTTTTTGCATTTTTCAGTTCGGCACATTGTGAGGGAAACTTAATTTCCCCGCTAATGCATATATCAAGTTTGTTCTTAGTTTATAATCTACACACTGTTGGTTAGATGAAAGTTCAGAGTTCCTTGTTGGTAACCTGCCGGCAGATTGTAACATAATTTATACTAGATGGATTAGCGTGCTTCGCTGCGCCCTGTGAAACACCATAAGTAGGGGAGAAACAGGAAGCTCGTTGAAGATGCTCCTAGGAGGCCTTAAGTAATTTTAGGGCACCAAGTGTTGCATAATTTTATGATTTGAACGATGTTTTGCTTGTTGTTTGACCACCGACCCAGTAGTGTTGGCATGAATGTTGGTATGCCGCTCGATGGGGAGTCATTGTATTCGTCGCTAGTTGTGGAGTACAATTGTGCAAACATGTAACGCGACTCTACATGTGTCGATCGTAGGCACACCGCATTAATATCCCACATTTAGGCCATGTTGTTGTATATCTGAATTGTTTTGTCTAAAAAAATTACAAATTGTGAAATGCATCTTTAAAAAGGAAATTATATTCAAGAAAATTAAAAAAATCATGTACGTAAAAATATGTATAATTTGCATCGCAGAGAAAAGTTTGTGTACAAAAAAAAGTTTATGCACTGAATGTTAGTGGGAAATTATATCCAGGAAAATTGCAAAAATCATGTACGTAATAATATGTATAATTTGCATCACAGAGAAATGTTTGTGTATAAAAAAGATTTATGCACTAAATGTTAGTGTATTTTTAAATAAAGTATACATTTTATAAAAAAATCGCATACATGTATGAATATATTTCCATATCCACATGAAAAGTTCAAGTTTAGAAAGAAGTAACAATTATACAAAAAAGTTTGACAAAAAGGAAATGAAAAGAAAAGGGGTAAAAAGAGAAATTTTCTTGAACAAATAGGGAGAGAAATGAAAGACCTTCAATTGATATTTACTTGTTTTTGCTTGTCGCTGTTGTTTTTGTTAGGATAAAAAATGATCAGCATGATGGAACCTTTACATTGCAAGGGCAAGTGGAACCAACACATGACTAGCTTAGAATAGAGAGCCCCACAACGCACAACCTATTACACCACCTGTTAGAATATTGGACCCATTTGTAGGCAGTCCATATAAGCAAATCCTAAAATCTCAAATTGGCCCATGTGCATGGCAGAATTTTGGAGGAACATGAGGTGCTAAAGTTTGGTCCCACCATGCTAGTTGGAGGAGAGAAACACCTCTTTATAAGGTGGAATGTTGAGACACTTGTGTGCTTGAGTTAAGAGAAGGCTCTCTCACGCGCACTCCTCCTCCGCCGTCGACGCCGCTGTTCGTCTCGACACGCCGCTCTGCGGGTTGCAGGAATGAGCCGAGCCGATGGTTATTGGGAAGCGCTTTGCGCGACTGCTCGTCGCTTCCACCACGGGCCGCCTTCCAACCAAAGCTGCGGATCGTCTCCGCAGGCTTCGTCTTCTTCGACCCGTCATCACCAACAACCTCACCGACCAGGCAATTTCGTGATTCAACTATGGCTGGTTATACCGATGCAATGAAACCGGGCCGTTTCACCGGTGGTATGGGCTTTAAGAGATGGCAGATTAAGTGCCAGCTCTGGCTCGAGGCCATGGGTGTGTGGGAAGTTAGTAATGGTCCTTCTGGAGGAACTACATCTGAGGAAGCTCAGAATAAGTTCAAGAAAGACACTACTATTTTCCGTGGCTGTGTTCTCAGTGTTCTTGATGCTCGTCTGTGTGATGTGTATATGCACATAGAAGACGGCAAAGGGCTCTGGGATGCACTGAAAGCAAAATTCGGTGCAACCGATGCAGGCAGTGAGATGTATATCATGGAGAGCTTTCACGACTACAAAATGGTGAATAACCGTGGAGTAGTCGAACATGCTCATGAGATACAATGCATTGCGAGAGAGCTTGAGCTCCTCAAGTGTGCCTTACCTGACAGATTTGTGGCTGGGTGCATTATTGAAAGTTTCCTTCGTCACGGAGGAACTTCGCCACAGCTCTCAAACACAAGAGAATGGAGATATCGGTCTCTTGATGTTGAGGAGAAAGCTCGGGCTAAGGACACTGCTGAGAAAGGCGGTGAAGGTTAGTCTATCGCCAACATGGTGCAAATAAACTCTCACCACGGCAAGAGCAAGGCCAAGTGCAAACCTGCCTTCAACATGCCTACCAAGACTACTCCCTTCAAGAAGAAGAAGAAGATGCCGAACAAATCTGAGCTAGAGTGCTACACTTGTGGAGAGCTCGGCCACTTCTCTGTGGACTGCCCAAATCGGGCAGACAAGAAAGGTAAGAATGCCAGGACTGTCAACGTCGTGACCGCTAGCAACACTGATGGGTATGGTAATTTACCGCACGTGCTTTCAGTATTTCAATCTCCATGTTGGTGGATTGATACGGGTGTTAATGTTCACATGTGTGCTGACATCTCTATGTTCACTTCTTATCAGTTCAAGCGGTATTCCTCTGTCCTAATGGGGAATGGGTCGTATGCTTCTGTTTTTGGTGTTGGCACGGTAGATCTGAAGTTTACTTTGGGGAAGATTATGCAGCTGAGGAACATGCAGCATGTCCCTACTATGAACAAGAATCTCGTTAGCGGCTCTCTTCTTTGCAGAGATGGGTTTAAATTAGTCTTCGAGTCAAATAAAGTAATAGTGTCAAAGTTTGGAAATTTTATTGGTAAAGGTTATGAGTGCGGAGGCTTGTTCCGATTTTCATTATCGGATTTTTCTAATAAATCAGTAAACCATATTTGTGGCAGTGTGGATTCGGATGCTAATGTGTGGCACTCTCGTTTATGTCATGTTAATTTTAGTTTAATGAGTAAACTTTCCAGCATGAGTTTAATTCCTACTTTCGCCTCAGCATGTGCGGAAATCTAAGCAACCTTGGAAGCCTCACACGGCCGCCGAGAAGAGAAATCTGGCACCTCTAGAACTCGTACATTCTGATCTGTGTGAGATGAATGACGTGTTGAAAAAATGTGAAAAGAGATATTTCATGACTTTATTTGATGATGCTACTAGGTTCCGCTTTGTTTGTTTGCAACAAACTAAAGATGAGGCTTTAGACTACTTTCAAATCTATAAAGCGGAAGTAGAAAATCAATTAGAGAGAAAGATCAAACGTCTTAGGTTGGATCATGGTGGCGAGTATTTCTCCAATGTGTTTGATGAATTATGTCAGGAACACGGTATTACTCATGAGAGGACGCCTCCCTACTCGCCCCAATCAAACGGGGGTGCTGAGAGGAAAAATCGCATGATGACCGACTTGGTGAACGCCATGTTGGACACTGCTGGTTTATCTAAGGCATGGTGGGGGGAGTCTTTATTGACTTCGTGTCATGTCCTAAATAGAGTTCCTAACAAGAATAAAGAAAATACACCTTACGAGGAATGGTCTGGGATAAAATCATCACTTTCTTATTTCCGCACTTGGGGGTACTTAGCAAAAGTCAACGTTCCAATTCCTAAGAAATGTAAAATTGGACCAAAGACAGTGGATTGTATCTTTCTAGGCTATGCACAACGTAGCATCTACTATAGATTTTTAGTGGTTAAATCTTAAGTTCCTGATATGCATGTTGATATTATTATAGAATCTCGTGATGCAACACTTTTTGAGAACATGTTTCCTATGAAGGATATGCATAGCATTGCTAGAGGTTCTTCTGAAATATCTACAGAATCTAGTACACCTGCTGATATTTCTGAACAACCACATGTTGAGGAAGTCCTTGAGAAGGAAGACAATGAAGCTCCCAAGAGGAGCAAGAGACAGAGGGTTGAAAAATCCTTTGGTGATGATTTCATTGTGTACCTTGTGGACAATACTCCTACGACCTTTGCAGAGGCATTTGCATCTCCGGATGCGGATGACTGGAAAGAAGTTGTCCATAATGAGATGGAATTGATTCTTTCTAATGGAACATGGGAATTATCTGAACGACCCTACGGCTGTAAACCTGTGGGTTGTAAGTGGGTGTTCAAGAAGAAGTTAAGGCCTGATGGTACGACTGAAAAGTACAAGGCACGACTTGTGGCCAAGGGCTACACTCAGCGTGAAGGCAAAGATTATTTTGACACATTTTCACCTGTTGCTAGACTTACCACCATTCGTGTACTACTCTCCCTGGATGCCTCCTATGGTCTGATCGTTCATCAAATGGACGTAAAGACAACTTTCCTTAACGGAGAGTTGGAAGAGGAAATTTATATGGATCAGCCTGATGGGTTTGTGGTAAAAGGTGAAGAGATAAAGGTGTGCAAATTACTAAAATCGTTGTATGGGCTGAAGCAAGCACTTAAGCAATGGCATGAGAAGTTTGAAAGAACTTTAACTTTTGTGGGCTTTGTCATTAATGAGGCTGATAGGTGTGTTTATTATCGCCATGGTGGGGGAGATAGTGACATATTATGCCTGTATGTTGACGATATACTAATTTTCGGAACAAGAATGATAGTAATAAATGAGTCCAAGTCCTTTTTATCAAATAGCTTTGATACGAAAAATCTGGGACAAGTTGATGTGATCCTGAACATTAAGCTAATTAGGGATGAGAGTGGGATTACGTTGACGCAATCACACTATGTTGATAATGTCTTGAACCGCTTTGGTTTTATAGACAGCAAGCCTTCTTTAACACCCAATGACCCCAGTGTGATACTCAGAAAGAATAAGAAAGAATCGAGAGATCAACTAAGATATTCTTAAGTGATCGGTTCACTCATGTACCTTGCGAGCGCGACGAGACCTGACATCTCTTTTGATGTGAGCAAATTGAGCAGGTTCATGTCTAACCCGGGTATTGATCATTGGCATGCACTTGAAAGGGTCATGCGCTATCTGAACGGTACAATGAGTTATGGGATTCACTATTCAGGACATCCTGTCGTGCTTGAGGGATATTGTGACGCGAACTGGACTCGGATGTTGATGAGCTATACACCACAAGTGGGTATGCATTTCTTCTTAGTGGTGGCGTAGTATCATAGAGGTCTTGCAAACAGACCATATTGACGAGGTCAACCATGGAAGCAAAACTTGCTGCTTTAGATACAACTTCTGTTGAGGCAGATTGGCTGCGTGAGCTCTTGATGGACTTGCCGGTGGTTGAGAAACCATTACCGACCATCCATATGAACCGTGATAACCAAACGATTATTACAAAAGGTGAACAGTGCTAAGGATAATGCGAAGTCATCAAGACACGTTAAAAGACGACAGAAGTCTGTCAGGAAAATGAGGAACTCCAGAGTAATAACTGTTTCGTATACGCAAACAGACACAAACCTGGCAGATCCCTTTACAAAGGGACTATCACGAAATGTGATAGATACTGCACCGAAGGAGATGGGGTTGAGACCCATAAGCGTTACACAATAGTGGTAAGCCAACCTATGCGATCGGAGATCCCGTGAATTAGAACCTAGGAAAAACAAGCTAGTGATTTAATTGAGGAGAGTTATATTTAACCCTCTCTATGTGAGATGCATAACTCTAAAATTATGTAAGGCAGGTTGGTGAAAGGGCATGTGCCCTTAATGTTTGGTTTTGGTAATTGATGACAATCTTTATGGACTAATGGTTTCCTTGAGTTATACTTTAAGGTTTGTCCATAGGCAACGCTTGAAGATCATATGGTGGCTTCAAGGTTGTAAGATGAAGATTTCGTGTTGACCAAGGTGTTCTTCATGGAGCTATCCAAAGATTGGTCAAGGTGATGTGTGCAAGGTCAAGAGGAGCATCACGAAGATATCATATGCTTGGAGCTTGCCGACCATTTTGTGATAATGGTCGTGTGAAGATGTGCCTAAAAGAGGCTCACCCATAATGGAGTATGGGGGAGCTATCTACAATTCTTCATCGAGCCGGAGGAATCAAGTAAGATGTTCCAACTTGAGGCGGGCATGGTCGTCATCATCAAGCTCAAGTGGATTATGCACAAGACAAAGGTTTGACTAGATAGGTGTCTAGTTTACCGGTCTCTTGGTAGTAGTTAGGAGATCGTGTTATAGGCTAGGCCGAGTCGTTCGTGGAGAGCTCAAACCTTTTGCATCCTTGGCATCATATTTATTGGTTCTTGTTTGGCTTTTCTCCGTGTGAGTTTTGGAGCTTGTGGTCTTCTTCATGACAAGCTCTTGTTCATCGAAAACGGATTTCATATGCGTCTTCTCGTATGTTTTTCGATGTGGGAGATTTGTTGGGTCGTCTCTGTTAGAGGTTTCACACCTCTATTTGTTTGACATTTCTCCCTTGCCACTTCTAAATATTTCCAGTCGTGATTAGGCAGCTCTATTCGTTAGCTTTCCATCAAGCTTGAGTTTGCCTTAATCGGAGTCCATTTGCAGAAGTTGTGGCAGTTCAGGGTTTGCCTGTTTTATTTGGAGTTCATCTGTTGTGTGGCCTGGGGTCCCTGGTTCTGCCAGGGCGGTAGTACCGTGGGCGAGTACCGCACTCACTACCGTAAGTCCACTGGACTTTGCGGTAGTGGGCACGGTACTGGCCCCCGGTAGTACCGTGGGGCGGTAGTACCGCTCCCAGTGCGGTAGTACCATGCCACGGTAGTACCGCGGGCAAGTACCGCACTCACTACCATAAGTCCACTGAACTTTGAGGTAGTGGGCACGGCACTGGGCTTCGGTAGTACCGTGGGGCGGTAGTACGGCAGGCTGGTACCGCAAGCGTACTGACTAAGCGGTAGTGGGCACGGCATTAGGCTGCGGTACTACGGCAGCACGGTAGTACCGCACCCACTGCGGTAGTACCGCACCACGGTAGTACCGCTCTCCTAGTGGTAGTACCGTGGTTGGTGGGCTGCCAACGGTTCCCAATGGCTGGATTCGTGGGTGTTAGACCAAGTATGTGATCAGAGGGGGAGGGGGTGAATGATCACTTCAAAATTTCACATGAAACTTTGAAGTGAAGCATAACACAGCAATCGAAACTATTCCACTGAAAGGTAAACATTGAAGCAGAACGTGATCGAAGCAGAACATAGTGAATCAAAAGTATCGAATCAATTGCATCGAAGCAGAACTCTGAAGCAATTGACAAACAGAATGTAAGTGCGGAAAGTAAAACAAACTCTTGACTCGGCGATGTTTGTTCGACCAGTTCACACTCTGCAAAGTGCTACGTCTGGTTGGAGGGACTTGTGATTGAACACAGGAGCTAACCTCTCTCCGTCCATTTCTCCACTGCACCAATCTCCTAGAGCTTGGTCAGTTCTTCACTCTTGGTTGATTATTGAGGAAATCACCGAAACCTTTGACAAACTGGACTTCGAGGCGACAATAACTCTTCGCTCTCTGAAGAACAACTCTCTAACCGTCTAGGAGAATTGCAGTTCTCCAAGATAACAAGGCTAGCAAACTTCTTCCTAAGTCATAATGAATCAACTCAGATCAATAGGACTTATGCTTCGGTGGATCGGTATTTGAAATGCTTCGGTGGGGTTGCTCTCTCTCTCTCTCCTCAGTAGGGAATCAATGTTGGAGCAGCCCTCCCGCCAATGAGGGTGGGGGTGGCGTATTTATAGGCAGCAATCCCAAGGTGCGAAATGACTGAAGTAACCCGATGTGACAGCTTGACACCTGTCCCCAACGGTCATATTTCCAATCAATGCGCAACTTTACTTGTTGTCCAAGTAAAGCTGACTCACGGACTTGGTTATGCTTCAGGAGCCGAAAGAACAAAGTCTTCGCTGGTGAAGCATTACCTAGCTCACATGAGATTTCTTCGACTCTGGCTTCTCACTGGTTTAGATTCGATCTGAGTCTTTTCATCAAAACCTTCGAAATACATTTACTAAAACCCTCTTGATAGTACGGTTTTTCCTATGACTCAAAGAAGTAAAAAGAACTACGCAGAAACAACTAAGTCTTGCGCCATCTTGATCACTTTCTTCGATAGGATGTGCTTCAGGATTCCTTATCCTTTTAGGGGTCGACATCCGTGATAAGCTTCGCTCCAGAGGATATGCTTCGATAAATGAGTAAATCTTCGTTGAAGCTTTATTACCAACCAATAACTTCAGGAACCTAACCATCTGTTTCACACTAGAAAACTTGTTAGTTCCTCTACTGTTTTGACCAACAATATCCAAAACTCATGAGGGTATAACTTTGCTCTTACAGTGGGGGACTATAAAAGGGGGTCTTCTTCTTCCTTTGTCCCCACCGGTTCTTTGCAAGTTCTCCCCCCCCCATTGTTGACCTCTTTGAGCTTGCTTACTCTCTTCCCCTCCTATGATTCTTGCTCCTTTTTGAGGGAAAAGAGAGAGGAGGTCTAGATCCACATTCTCCACCAAGCCATCTCTCCTCTAAGTGAGGGGAACCTTGTGGATCTAGATCTTGGAGTTCTTTGTGTTCTCCTTGTTCTTCCTCTCATATTCCTCCATAGCTTTTGTTGCTTTGGTGGGATTTGAGAGTTGGGGACTTGAGCACTTCGTGTGCTCTTGCCATTGCATTTGGTGCATCGATTTGAGTTCTCTCCGAGGATTCGTTGTAGAAGTGAAGTTGAGAAGTTTGCTACTCTTGAGTGCATTGGCACTCTAGAGCTTGTTCTCTTGAGTGCATTGGCACTCTAGAGCTTGTTCCTCTTGGGTGCATTGGCCCCTAGAGGCTTGTTGTTGCGGAGCTCAATCATTGTGGTGGAAAGCTTCGGGACGCTACGGGAGCCTCCAATTCGGTTGTGGAGATAGCCCCGAGCATTTGTACGGGTTCGGTGACCGCCCTCAAGGGTCGCCATTTGTACGGGTTCAGTGACCGCCCTCAAGTGTCCTAATAGTGGAATCACGGCATCTTGCATTGGTAAGAGCGTGAGGAGAAATAGGGTGGCCCTCGTTGGCTTCGTGTGAGCATTGTGCTCCTCACCCTCTCCAAACGGAGACGTACTTCTCGCAAGAGAAGGAACTTCGGTAACAAATCCTTGTCTCCATCGGCTCCACTTGCGGTTATCTCTACCCTTACTTTGAGCAAGCTTATTACATTGTTTATCTTGTGCTTGCTCATATTATTGTGCATTGCTTGTCCCATAGGTTGTTCATCTAGTCAACCTATTTACTTGTGCACCTACTTTGTGATAGCCATAGTGCTCTTGTTATATATCTTGCTATCACATAGTTGTTTATCTTGCTTAGTATAAGTTGTTGGTGCACATTGTTGAGCCTAGCTTATTTAGGTTTCTTGCTTGGCAAATTAAACGTTAAGTTTTATTCCGCATTTGTTCAAGCCGAAACCGTAATTGTTTTTAAGCGCCTATTCACCCCCCCTCTAGGCGACATCCACGTCCTTTCAGTTGGCGACATGCCTTAATCTGATTATGTTGGCTATTCGTAGTAAAGGTGCTATCTGATACGTCTCAAACGTAGCTATAATTTCTTCTTGCTCCATGCATGATTTGTGTGACTTTGCCATGTTTTGCTTGAACTTTCATACACTTTTGATCATATTTGGACTAACCTATTAACTCAGTGCACCCAGTTGCCAGTTCCTGTTTTCTGCTATTTTTATATTTTAGGTTTTCCGGCCATTAAAAGTGCCAAATAAATTCCGGAAAAATTATATAAAAAAGCAGCGTTGCGGAAGCTTCCCGAAGAACCAAAGATGGAAGGGGGTGGACCCACCAGGGCCCCAGGAGGGTCCCTGGCGCGGCCCCACCATAGGGCGCGCCAGGAGGCCTCCTGGCTGCCCTGTGGCCCCTCTCGGTGCCCCTTTGGCCTATATTTAGCCCCCGTGGAGGAAACCCCTAATATCGATCTGCTATTCCCGTTCTCCTCTCTGTACCGCCGCCACCGTTTCAAGATCGGGGCTGCCAGGAGAAGCTGCCCCGGCACCCTGCCGGAAGGAGGAACCCCCTCCGGGAGACCATCCATCACCATGGACGCCTCCCGGATGTGCTGTGAGTAGTCCCCCTTGGGCCATGGGTCCATGACCAGTAGCTATGTGATGTTCTCGTCCCCTCTTTGTGCTTCCACTTTTGAGACCTCGTGAGCTGCCTCACATGATCGAGGCACCTTTGTAATTTTCTGTGTTGCTATGCTGAGTTTGCTGGGATCTGATGGATTATGAAACTATGTTCAGATTGTGATGAGTAATATATTTGGTTCTCTTTTATATTTGTGTTCTTTAGTTAATTCTTGCATGTTCTCCGTTGCCGTTTTTTTTTGGCCAAGTGATTTGTTGCAACTCCAAGAGGGAGCGTTATGCTTGATTGTGGGTTCAGCCCCTTGATGTCTAGCTTGAGTGACAGAAACATGAGACTAGGGGATGTGTTGTTACCACCAGGGATAAAACAACGGTGCTTGTACTTGCGGGTGCAAGGATTGTTTACTTTACTCACAGTTATTTTAATGCAGTTGTCTGTTGCTTTGAGTTTACACTTTGGGTGGGATTCGCAACTTAATACCAGCGAGATGTTCTGGATAGATATCTCAAGGTGGATGATTCGTAGTAGATGCAGATGGATTTCGGTCTACTTACCTTGCCGTACTGCCCATTGATTTTGAGTGTAAGGCCCGATATGTGGTACTGTTCTAGATCTAGATGTTTCCATCCAGATCCAGGGACGAAGCACATATCGGTCCCACCGCGACATATGACAATGTCATATGCCCCGGATTTCCAACATGATATCACAACATTACAGCTACAAGGATACATCATCTCATACAATCGGCATACAACTGCCTTAATACAATACAACAACGGAAGATATATGTCTGAGTACAGATTACAATCAAATGCCTAGTGGCAAAGAGAAAAAACATCGATCCCCATAACCACACGGGTCTAGGCCCTCCGTCGGGATCCGCCTAACTAGTCGTCGTCGAGTCTCCACGTGAAACGTCGATCACCATACCTGTTGTCGATCAAGAACCCTGAAAAGAGTTTGGGGGTAGTATAATGAGTACAGAAGTACTCAGCATCCAACTGTAGTGGTCATCTGACCCAGCAAGGACTTCATCACTCGTCATTCTAGGACAACTAATAGTTTACGGTAAGGATTGGGTAAGTGGTGAGGTTGCTGCCGCACTAGCATTTATGAAGTGGCTAACGATCTAGAGAGTAAGGTAAGAAGCCAAGCATTCGATGAGGAATCGCCTCCAACAAGTCTGCTATCAACTACTTACGCAAACATAACACCTATCCTATCCTTGTCCTCCTCTTCGCATCCCGACGAAGAAGAAGCAGTCAAGGCACACACACGCTGATCAAGTTATATTAAGATTATCTCAGTTGTTGTTGTCTATGAACAAGGAGTAGGTCTCAAGTCATCCATAACCGTGGACACGGCTTATCGAAAAGATTTAACCCTGCAGGGGTGTACCAACTGCCCATTACAAGGCTCCGCGCGCACGCCCATCTCTCTCAGTTGCTACCCATCACAGGCAACCATTTTATGATTTAGTTCCAAGAGATCCGAAACGACAGGTCCCTCTAACTAATAAGGAACAAATCCGGGTGGCCCCCGGTGAGTCGACATCCAGCTCAAGAGTTGGCCGCTCTCTCGATCTGGTCTGTACCGTCTGTCACAGGTTTGGATTGCCGGTAATTCTCACATGAGGCCGGGTCCTCAGCCGGACAGGTTGGACCAACTAGGAAACAAAGTCCCCGCTGGCCCTGGTTGGTTTAAAGGATGTCTGCTAGGAGCGACCCGACAGGCATATATGCATGGTTTGCAAATGGTAAATCAGCTTGGGCCACCACTAGAAATGTTTGAAGCTAGGTAGGTAAGAAAAGGGGACCCCATAAAATCCCACATGCGGTTAGGCACGCTAAGTCTTAAAACCAATACCCAGAACTCGGATCCTAGGTGACTCGAATGGAACAAAGCGTCGGGGCGGGATAGCCTAGACCTTCCATCCTTCGTCGAGTATTGTCAACATTATAATAATCATATCATCAACAACAATAATATAATAATGTGATAGCCCAAACCAAGGAGTAAAAGGGTAACATCGTAGCATCCTAAGCATGCATACTAAGCAGGGGCTGAGCAACGAGCAATAGTAACATAGCAGTACATGGTTTGCTGGGAGGGGACATGGCTGTATCGGTTTGAAAGAGGCTGTAAACATGTGGTAGGATCAAACATCGAACCTGACCTAGACTAGCATGCAAACCGCTGGTTGAAATAGAATGGATCATAAGTAATGTATAGTCCTTGCCTGTTGATAAGTCGGTTTCCGAAGGTGTAGTTGATCGCAAGCTCGCATCGTCTCCGAGAGGTACCCGCGGAAGCACACAAGACGGTAAACACAGGAAAGGACAATTGACGAGCAAGCATCTATTACTACGAGGCAAACACGAGCAAGCATCAACAAGAAGGCAACACGAGACAACGCACTACGGCATCGCATCTATCGTCGAGAGCGGTTACTAACAGATTAAGTGGAGTACTCGTCACACACGACGATACCGCACATTTAGAATGGTTCAAGTTGTTTAGCTACACAAGGTGAGCAAAGGTTATTAACATGGCATATCACTCAAGCATGGCATAGCACACAAACATGGTAAGAGGTGAAGCATAAGGTAAACTATTTATGCTAGTCAATTTAAGTGAGGCACAATTCTAAACATGGCATATCACTAAGTGCCGCGCGACAATTAAAACATTTGGTACTGTTCTGACCTAAACCATATTTTAGGTTGGTTAACAATAGAAAACAATAGCATAAACACAAAGTACATGAAAAACTAATCAATTTACATATAAAGAACACTCCAAACGGAGTTACGGTTAAAAAGATATAAGCAAAACAAGTTACGGGCACAATCTGCCAACATCGGGAAGCACACTTTAGAGCAATACATAAACAGGATAATGAATGCAAACATGCTCACAAATGATATGCAACTAAAGTAGACATGGCAGGGAAGGCATGGCAAAAGGAATCATGCAAATAGGCATCATGAACAACTAATTATAGCCCAAGAAAAATGCAATAAAACATTACTGGTCAAGGACTTAGTGAAAATCAGGAAAACATGGCAGAAACTGTTATTTTCATTCTGTATAAACAGGGGTAAAGCTATATGCAAAAGTGCAGCAACATGACATATCAATATATGAGCATGAACTAGACATGATGGTGATCGGGTACAAACAAGAATCAAGGTCATAGGCATAACAGATCAAAAGATATTAAGCATGCAACATGGCACCGGAAAGTTACAGACTTAGAGAAAAACAGAGGTGGCTGTCAGCAACAGCAACATAGCAACTTTGGAGCTAAACATAACTATGACCAGAAATGTAAACATGACAATGCAATACATATAATGAAAGTAGACATGATGCTTAACAGTATGCAACAAGAATCAATGTAATAGGCCTCATGGATGAGTCACAATCATCATGCAAACTTGCAATAAAATAACAACAGCAACACTTAACAGAAACTAGCAACAGTTAACATTCTGGTGCCCACTTCAACAGTGATTAACAACATCAATATGGCCTCAAATCAAAATGCTCACAAAAGGTGAACTGAAGTACACACAATTCTAAACAATTTTCCTTTTGGGCGCAACGCGATCCGGGCTACAGTTTACTCGCAATTATCGTCGCAAAATTGAATCAGCAGCAAAATCTCAGGACTTAGACAAAAATTGCAGGGGCTAGCCAGGAAAAAAAAGAGGAAACGGGCCTCACCATGGGTTAGGCCCAGATCTGCAGTGGAGAGGCCTGGCGGCTGGGTTATGCGTGATGGGCCGCGAAGGGGCCGCGGTGGGTGTGGCCGGCCCACCTGGCGCTCCCCTGCCCCGATCCGATCGGGACCGAGGACGAGGCCGGCGGCGCTTCCACCGGCGATGGGCGGCGCGAGGAGGAGGCTGGCGGGGGCTGACGGGAGCGGCGGCGCGGGGCTCACCGGATCCCGCTGGTTCTTGGCGTCCACGCGGTCCTAGGACGGCAGGGCGTGGGGTCGCGGCGAGCTCGTCCTTGCGCCATGGCGCGGCGGCTGCCGCTGGATCGGCCGCCCGAGCGAGCCGCGACGCCGGCGGCGCTAGGTCCGGCGAGGGGCCCCTGGCCAGGCGGAAACGGGCGCGGGGCATGGAGGCTCCGACCGGATCCGAGGCGCGGAAGGTCAGAGGGTGGCAGCAATTGCCGGCAGGCGTGGTGGCGTCCGAGCTCCCGTGCTCGGGCCAGCCATGGAGGCGGGGGCGGCGCTGCGTTCTGGACAGAGAGGAGGAGGTTAGAGAGGGAGAAAAAGAGAGAGGAAGGAGAGAGGAGAGGGAAGGAGGGAGAGGGGTCGGCCGGAGAGCAGCCGGAGTCGGTCGGCGGCGGCCGGAGTTGGAGGCGGTGGCTTGGAGGAGAGAGAGAGGCAGGTGGTTGGTGGGGAGCTCCCTGGGCCGTCAGATCGCGAGATCTGACGGTCCAGGATTGATCTGGATAGGGTTTGGGCAAAAAATGGGCTAATTGCAAAAATTGGGGCTATGGTGAAGGGGTGGCTGCAATTTTGGCTTAGGGAAACCCTAAAAAGGGGTGGGAGTGTGGTGGTCTTTATATAGCCCAGGTGGCTGGCAGTTTGCAAAAACATCCCCGGTTTTTCTCTCTCGCGCGCGACGTTTACGTTTCTGACCGCCGGGGGTCCGCGGGACCTCCGATTCGGGTAAAACTTCGAACTGCGCGATCAACGCGTCGAGACGGCGGCGTTCACCTCGCGTTGGAACCGTTTCGAGAACACTTTCCGGCGATCTATAAAATATATCCCGTTTACTTATTAAACGGGGTTTTTGTTCCGTTGGCTGCGGCTGGTCTCGTGCGGTTTTCGCGACGGTGATCGGGTGAAACTCGGTGTCGCAAAGGTCGAGTGTCACGGTGGCAAGGGTCGGTCTCCGTCCGGTACGGGATAAGAGGGGGGGGGAATAATCGTCGATCGATAAATCGGGGATGCAAACACCGCAAACAAAACAGACAATCAAACAATTCACACCGATTTTTTTTTTGTGAAATCTGGGTTGTTACATTGAGCCTCTTCCTTTCTTTTGTAGCATAGTTAGCATTGCGGTGCGTTTGTAATTATGTTAATTTCCCAGCTGTGATTTGTTTACCTCGCTAGCACTTTTATCGTCTTTTGGGAGAGAGACATCACTAGTGAACGTCATGGGACCCCGGTCCATATTTCCACCATTGTTTACACCCTCAATTGACTTTCAGTTCTTACTTTCCGTTGCCACTATTATTATCTCTTGCGTTGATCCTTTGTAAACAGCAAGGCCGGAGGAATTGACAACTCCTTTGTACTCGTTGGGAGCAAAGCTATTTGCTGTGTGTGCAGGTCCAGGTCAAGGAAGCAACTTTTGTCTTAAAAACGGTGACATTGTTTCCTTGCCACCTACTTGTCGATCTTGGAGTCCTACTGGTCAATCCTCAACCTTAGCATCCTCGCTAAGGGAAATTTTCTGCTACGCTACATCTCACCTTCCACTTGGGGTAACCAACGAGAAGTGAGAGATCTTCCTCACCGCATCAAGAAATTTCTGGCGCCGTTGCCGGGGACTCCAGTCTACAAGATAGGGGAGTTGCGCACTATCTTTTATCTTTGCTTTTTAGTCTTGTTAGTTTACCTTTCAGTTTTTACTTTTGTGTCCCTTATAAAAAATACCAAAAATTCCTGCTACTACTATGGTTTCCAATGAAAACACCAAGTTGTGTGACTTCACTAGTCACAACAACATTGACTTTATCCGCACTCCTATTGCTCCACCTGCCACTTCAGCACCTTCTTATAAAATTAAACATACTTTGCTGAATCTTGTTATAAAAGATCAATTCTCAGGTGCTGGAGAGGATGTTGCCTTGCACTTAAATAATTTTGTTGAGCTTTGTGATATATGAAAGTACAAGGAAGTAGATGGATACATCGTCAAGATGAAGCTTTTTTCCTTTCTCCTTGAGAGGAAGAGCCAAGGAGTGGCTGCAATCCTTACCTAAGAATATCATTGATTCTTGGGACAAGTGTAAGGATGCTTTTATTGGGAAGTACTATCCCCTGCTAAAATTATCCAGTTAAGAAGTAATATTATGAATTTTAGGCTATTGGATAATGAACACGTTTCCCAAGCTTGGGAACGTATGAAATTTCTTGTTAAGAACTGCCCTACACATGGTTTGACTACTTGGATGGTTATCCAGACTTTTTATGCAAGCTTAAACTTTACCTCGCGGAATCTGCTAGACTCGGCCGCGGTAGGAACTTTTATGTCAACCACACTTGGTGCTGCCACAAAGCTACTTGATGAGATGATGTTGAACTACTCTCAGTGGCACACCGAACGATCTCCAACTGGTAAGAAGGTAAATTCTGTCAAGGAGATCTCCTCTCTTAATGAAAAGGCTGACTTGATCATGTCTTTACTTACCAAGCAAGCTCCTATTGATCCTCAGGGTGTTCCTTTAAATTCCTTGGTTGCTCAAGAACAAGTAGATGTGAACTTTATCTCTAGAAACAACTTCAACAACAATGCTTATAAGAGTAATTTTGGTAGCAACAATCCTAGACCTTTCCCATCCAACAACTATGGGAACAACAACACTTACCCTAGCACCAAAAACTCCACTTCTGAACTAGAGAGTATGCTTAAAGACTTTATCACTACCCAAAAATCCTTCAACAAGAGTGTAGAAGAGAAATTAGACAAATTAGATATCCTCTCTTTGAAGGTAGACAACATAGCCCATGATGTTGAGATGCTTAAGATTAGAACTTCTCCCCCCGAGAAGAGGAAAACCACTCCTATGAATGCTATCCAAGTGAAAATTAATGAAAACATTAGGATTCTGGGCAAACTTAAAGAGAGATGGGCTAGAGAAAAGGAGGAAGAAGCGAGAGTTAAGAGCCTTCCTACCTACCACACCGTAGCTACTATCCAAGTTATTGAGGATGTCCAAACTATTAGCACCCATCACACCCCTAGTCCACCTGGACCTATCAATGGTGATGCTACCACCTCAATCATAGATGAAGAAACCTCTATGAACATAGAGGCTTTCAAACAAGTGAGCCTTAATGATATCACTACCTCCTTGATAGATAGTAGTGATCTAGATTTTGACAAGTGCACCTTACCTGAAGTTATTGGTTTCCTACACAAGATGTCTAGAGACCCCCACACTAGCACACTTAATCTTGCCTTCACAGAGCATATCACCAATGCTCTAATCAAAGTTAGGGAGGAGAAGCTAAGACTATAAGCCTCCATACCTAAGAAGCTAGAAGATGGTTGGGATCCTATGATAAAAATCAAATTGAATAACTTCTCTTGCTTTGCTCTTTGTGATGTTGGATCTAGTACCTCTGTTATGCCCAAAAGAATGTATGATATGCTTGAATTGAAACCTTTTGATCCTTGTTCTTTTGGTGTTCGTCTTGTCGATTCTTCCGTAAAGAAACCTTTGGGGAAGATCGATGATGTTCTTATCACTGTCAATGACAATTATGTTTCCGTTGATTTTACTATTAGGGACATTGAGTGTGAGCCTTCTTGTCCAATTATTTTGGGACGTCCTTTTCTTCGCACCGTTGGTGCTGTTATTGACATGAAAGAGGGGAATATCAAATTCCAATTCCCTCTCAATAAAGGGATGGAACACTTCCCTTGGAAAAAGATTAAGTTTCCTTTTGAGTCCATCACACGGGCTAGTTATTTTCTTGATAAAACTTGATCTTTTGCTTTGTGCCTAGCTCAAAGGCGTAAAAGAAAGCGCTTGTTGGGGGGAAACCCAAGAAGTTTTTTCTTCTGTCTTTAGTGGTCTTGATGATTGTTACTACTGTAGCAACATCATTGTATCTTTATTTTTCAAGCTTTGTGCCAAATACAACCTCATATGACAAGGGAAGTGAAAGTTGTGACATGTTGTCCAGAAAACAGATTCTGTCCTCGTGACGGAAAAAATCATAGAAAATCACCAGTTCATCTTTTTGAGCTGAAGTTTTTACACATCATGCTCTATACAATCACGGAACTTTTGTTTACATCGCTAGCACTTTTATCGTATTTTGGGAGAGAGACATCACTAGTGAACGTCATGGGACCCCGGTCCATATTTCCACCATTGTTTACACCCTCAATTGACTTTCAGTTCTTACTTTCCGTTGCCACTATTATTATCTCTTGCGTTGATCCTTTGTAAACAGCAAGGCCGGAGGAATTGACAACTCCTTTGTACTCGTTGGGAGCAAAGCTATTTGCTGTGTGTGCAGGTCCAGGTTAAGGAAGCAACTTTTGTCTTGAAAACGGTGCCATTATTTCCTTTCCACCTACTTGTCGGTCTTGGAGTCCTAATGGTCGATCCTCAACCTTAGCATCTTCGCTAAGGGAAATTTGCTTCCACGCTACATCTCACCTTCCACTTGGGGTAACCAACGAGAAGTGAGAGATCTTCCTCACCGCATCACTATCCTACAGAGCGACCTTGAAAGAACACACCTATATGAGTCTGACTGTTAAACGTCGCAGTCTATGAGATTTGGGTAATCTCTAAAAAACTCAAGAAGAGACCAGGGAGTATGACGCATATGCTCCACCCGCGGGGTAGGCTACTAGCAGCCACGTACTGGTTAAGATTTTGAGTGAAGTCTATTGGCACCAAACTTGCAATTCAAGGTTCGTCCATTGTTCAAGTTGCTGATAGATGTAGCTTGAAGTTCTAGGAGGAAGTTCAATTTAACAGTCTCTGCTGAAACACTGGTATATAAGCAAGAATCGAGGTTTGGCAAAATCTCTAAATGAGAATTTGAGATCTGGTGGGGGATTGATAGAATATTGGGCCCATTTGTGGGCAGCCCATATAAGCAAATCCTGAAATCTCAAATTGGCCCATGTGCATGGCAGAATTTTGGAGGAGCATGAGGTGCTAAAGTTTAGTCCCACCACGCTAGTTGGAGGAGAGAAACACCTCTTTATAAGGTGGAGTGTTGAGACACTTGTGTGCTTGAGTTAAGATAAGGCTCTCTCACGCGCACTCCTCCTCCTCCTACATTGCTGTTCGTCTCGTCACGACGCGCCGTGGGTTGCGGGAATGAGCCGAGTCGATGGTTATATTTTTGTTGTTCGGGAAAAATGAGTATTTTGCGTACGTGTATAGTTTTTGCCTGTCCGGGTCACTACTGGATTGTGGGCTGCTGAACCGACTCGAACGCGTGCGACGTGGCTGGCCCACGTTCGTACACGTTAGGGTTTTCCGAGCTGCTCTATATATTGCCATGCGCTGTGTTGCACCGAAAAATCGAACCAATCTAGGTTTTGCCACATGTCGTACCTTGCCGCATCCACCGTAATCTACTCCATCCCGAGCGCCAGTGTGTACCGACGTTTGAGAGAGCAGGTCTCTGGAACCAGACGATTTTGTGATCCTGTACGAAAGAGGGCGAATTAGGTTTTTGGGAAGCGCTTTGCGCGACTGCTCGCCGTTTCCACCACGGGTCGCCTTCCAGCTGGTGACGCGAATCGTCTCTGCAGGCTTCGTCTTTTTCGACCCGTCATAACCAACGACATCGTCAACAATCTCACCGCTGATCTCGCTGCGGTGAACCTATCTGCCTCCTCTGCTAACATTCAGTACGTGTGACATATTCCGAACTACATGTTTACTATGTATATGTTGCCGTATATGTTGTTGTTGCTATTCATCATGTTTAATACATCTAGTGTGTTGGTATTTCATATGTTAGTAGCTATTGTAGTCATGTCTAATATGTTAGAATTAATCATGAAATTATTGCCTAATTATCCAACACTACCCAGAAATAGCACGCGTATCACGCTAAAAAAAACTTGTAGCAGAGCTGCCAGCATGATCCCGCAAATCAATGAGCCAGAAGGGGCAAATGTCCTCAGGAGGCTCCAAACTATTCACGCGTAAACCATGTAGAGATTAAGCAATAAAGATGTTGAGATTAAGCGTAAAAAAACACAAGTTTCATGTACTTTTTTCGTTCTAAATTAAATGACTTTTATTTGTACATATATATACTTTTTTAACTTGTACACATATATACCTAGACATGTGTATAAATGAAAATCATCTTTTTTTTAAGGGGCATAAATGAAAGTCATCTAATTTAGAGAGAAAAGAATATTTAACAATTTTAGAAAGTAAATGTACTTAACTCAAAAAAACAATATATGGACTACCCACGGTCGTGATTTTCAACACGTCGTTGCCTTGGGTCGGCACTAAGCCTGGCCATGGGCAGCCCGACCCGAGAATCTCGGACCAGGCCGGGCCAGGCTTACACGTTGGGCCGGGTTCGGGCCTAAATTTCAGGCCAAATACACGGGCTAAGCTCAGGCCTGCAGAAAACATGAATTAACGAAGGATCGGGCCGAACCGATCAGGCCAAATCGGGCTTTGTCGGGCTCGGGCTCGAATTTTACAGATTATTGTTGGTCGGGCCGGGCTAGACTCAGGGCGTGTTCGGTAGTGACCCACAGCCACAAAATCTTGCAACTCCATCGCTAGCAGCCGCAGCCAGCTTCTGTCGTGAGATCTGGGCAGCTCGTTTCCGTTCGGCGCGGCAGCTTCTTGGCTGAAATTAGTCTGCCAGGCTGGAGGTCCAAAAGGAATGAATGTGGCCCGTTCTAGCTACCTAATTGGGCTGTGGCCCAGTATGACTTGAAAAAAAGAGACTACGCTAGCGATGGCATCGGAAGAAAGAGAAACAATAAGCGAACCGGTACGCTACAGAATCACTTAACGGTGGCATTTGGTTGTAATATATCTCAACTCCTGCTTCTTTAATTTTCAGAGCTGAGAAAGGCCAGCTTCTCAACTCAGATTTTACACTACGCTCGCAGCTGGCTTCTCAATTTCAACTCCGCGAGTCAAAGTGTTCGGCTCAGCTTCAGTTGTGGAGCTGGAGAAGCTGGCAGCTGGAGCCTTACCGAACAGGCCCTCGAGCCTAGCCTTTTCCGTGTCGGGCTTTGTCAGACCCGGCCCGGACAATGGCCAGGTCTAGTCGGCACACACTCCCTCCCACTACCACTAGAGCACTAGAGCACGAGCCTACACTGGCGCACATCCCACAGCCACCAGGTGCCGCAACCATCGAGCAGACGGGCAGCTCCTCCATGGCCTCCCCAATCCGCTCACCGCCAACGGAGCCGGAGCCGGCGGCCGAGGCACAACCACCACCTCCTTCTCCGCCCCCCTCGCAGCTTCCGGCTGTCGACCGCTCTCGCCCCTCGCCGGATAACCTAACCCCAGCTCCTCCCCTTACCGCTGCACCTACAATTACTGCTCCGCCGCCGGATAGCGCCCGCGATTCCGCTCCATCGTCGCCTCCCTCGCCTCCAAAGACCCCAACGGATCCACCTCTTTCCACCACCGATCCTTCTCCTCCTCCCCTCCCTCGCGGGAACCAAACATCAGCGCCGCGGCGGACGCCCCCTCCTGCTCCCGCTCCCGCTCTAGCACCACCACCTCCACCTCCACCAGCACCGGCGTCTCCGGAAGCTAAACCGGAGCGGGAGGGGGATGAATCGCCCGGCGAATCGGAGGAGACGACGGCGACGCTAGCCCTTGCGTTAACCCAAACCGAACAAGTGCTGCCACCGGCGCCGCAGAAGGAGGCTGTCGTGGCTGAGTCCCCGACCGGATCTCCGCAGAAGGAGTCCGCCCTGACCATAGCGAAGCTTCTCTCTGGCGAGGACCCCGCGGCAACGGATGCCAAGCCGGCCGCCGAGAAGGTAGCACCTGCGGTGACCAGCAAGCCAGACGCCGGCGGCGGCGGCGGGGGTGGAGGCAGAGTCGGAGCGGGCTCCAAGAGATGGCTCCTGAGCGGGGTCCCAGACAAAGTACGGCGCACGGAGCTGAAGAAGGCTGAGCTAGGGTTTAGGATTTCAGCCGCCGTGTTCTGCTTGATCTCGCTCTCCGTCATGTCGGCCGGTACTACGCCGGGTTGGTCCGGTGACTCCTTCCGCCGCTACAACGAATACAGGTTGCTCTCAACTCTGGAACACAAGCTCGAAAACACCCAATTTTGTAAGTATTTGCGCTTGTTCTAGCCTCAGGTTGATTGATGTGTCTGAAATTTTAGGTACACGCTTTCTGCGAGCGTGATGGCTTTTACATACTCGGGGTTCCAATTGGTTGCAGAAGTGCACTACCTTGTCACGGGGAGGCGCATAATTGGAGACCCCTGGGGCAACTACTTCAATCTTGCCATGGATCAGGCAAGAATGAACAAACTCCACTTCTGAATGTGTTGCACTACTTAATTTCATGGTATATTTTAGCTCTATTTGCTTGTTCGTTTAGTGTACACTAGCATAACGATGTTGCAAGTTTGGGCCCCTGGTAATTTGGAAGTCGATTTTGTCAAAACTAGATTACAAAGTAAAACAAGCTGTGTAGTATGGTAACCGTTCATTTATCTGAAATTTGTACACTCATGCCTTCGAATTTTATTTATGATAGATGATCTAGTCTTTCATTTTCAATCAATTGTGAATTGCCATTGTAGAAGAACCTTTTGAAAAATTGCTTGTGAAAATGATGATGTTGTTTTGTTGAGACGACAATGCCTCTGACTAATCAAGTTGTTTCTGTTATCTGTGAAGTGAGAAAAGATTCAAGCCTACGGCGTACCCAGTTCTATGTGGCAGAACTTTAATTTACTTTCCTTTACTTTGTTTACTTTTACTTTCTCTCTTCTCTTTTGTGTTCTCACTTCTCACAGGTTTCTGTTGGGTTTCATCTCTTTCTTTCTCTAGCCTACCGTCGTAGTATAACTTAGAGTTCTAGGCCTTGTTTCAAGATATTTGTTGCTGTAATTAAATTTCTTTGTTTAGTCATGTCTAACATTCGTCTATGACTTTATGCACAAAATTTAAAGTTGCAACATTAAATTATTTAACAAGTATAAACTGCAAGCAAGTGACCAGATGTGATTGAATTACTGGTGCCAATATTGCAGGTATTAGCTTACCTGCTTCTGTCAGCGTCTTCAGCAGCACTTTCTCGGAATGATGTTTGGGTGTCTAGATTTGGCGTGGATCAATTCGCCAAACTTATTAATGCCTCAGGCTCAATGGCGTTCTTAGCTTTCATTGCTCTTGGTCTGAGCTCCATCATCTCTGCTTATCGTGTATTTAGCTCAATGTCTTAGACTACCCATAATGGGAGTAACATCAGTGGTAACATCACACATATCTATGCAAAATAGCTGATGTGGCAAGCAATTAATGAAGAAAGAGTCATGTGGTAACTTAGGTAGTTACTTGCTCTACATGAACGTTGGCCATGCAAGCCTTGTTTCTCTTTCTCTGTGGCTTGTCACTTGTGCGACCTTATTCTCTGCAACTTACGATTCCTGGTTGTGTCAATGTGTCGCAACAATACATTCAACTCAAGACAGGATGTTCAAAGTTCAAACACCAGTGGGTGTACCAAGTACACGAGTTTACGGACTTGGGGACCTATGATTCTTCTTGCAATAAAATGTGATAAAGCCATAAGGGATTAAAGGGGATTTGTTGTGTGGCAACTGCAGTGCCAATGATATGTTCTTGTATGTGGTCAAATTATCCATGTGCTTCTGGTTTGTGGTGACATTTTTCATGTATGTTAATACATCTAGAGCTCAGGTGGGTTCATAGGCTGCGGTTCAACAGAGATGCTTATAGTTAACAAGTGTCACTAATATCTTGAGCTTATTAGTCCGCGTTGGATTTTCTTGGCCAGCAACTAACGGATGCAGCAGCCGCCTCCCCTAGCCTAAATGGTTGCTCTGCCTTCCGCTGGCACCGCTGTTGGTCCGCCTCGTCTTCGGTGATTTTAGGGCCAGGGCTGCGTGTTAGATCTCTTTTCTTATCGATGAAAGGCTTCGTTTTTAGTTATTACCTTCGATCCATATTAATTGACTCAACTTTGTTTAGATTCGTATATATCTAGTTAAATATTTAGACTAGATGCATGTATATCTTAACGAATTTAAGTCTATTAATATGAATCAAAGGGAGTATTATTTTTTAGATTTGTTAGGATTTATGTTTTATTCGGGAAAACGAGATGACGGTGGCTCCCTGAAGATGGAACACGGTTCTCCTCGCCTAGCCTCCTTCCCTGTGGTGTGTCTGCATTAATAGTGGGCGTGTGGAGGTGTACTTGTTCTTGGTGGATTTGTTCGAATCTGGTGATAGCTCATCAACGTTCGTGTGTCTTCTGGTTTGATTCTTCCGATCTACGCTACTCTTCAATCGCGACGATTATTATTCTGATGCGTTGGTGTTATGGGGTCTTACCACGATGATTTTTTGACAATCTACTACAAGTTTTGCCCGGCTTTGATGAGGGAAGGGTGATGACGGTGGCACGTCTTTGGCTCGCTTTAATGTTTGTAGCTATCGCTAGGTGATCTACGGATCTGTATGTAATTTTAATTATTTTTGGTGTTCATTGTACTGCTATAATTGAAGATGAATAGATCGAAAGTTTTTCACAAAATTAAATATCTTGAGGTTAAGTGTTGATAGTTTCTTTTCAACTTGGATAAAAGGTAACCGTGTAATTGTAAGAACATCTGAAAACTTGAATCTCTTGGCCTTTCTGGCTTGCTTGGAAGGATGTTTCGTGGTAACTTGTGTCTTCAAATTACATACCAAAACTTCACCCATGAATGTCATTCTTTAAAAAATCATTCTTAAAATGACAGTTATCTTACATTCACTAGAAAGAAAAGAGTCGCTCAGTTAATTAATGCAAACCGAGCGAAAACCAAATTTCCCAATTGATTATGAAGAACCGGACGAAAACCCTCACAATCGTTGAGCGACACACATACTACCTCACGCACACCCCTACAAAGAGGGACTCGTTGATACAACACGTAGTCATCGTCATCACTACTCCCCTAGAGGCGTCATCGCCATCTTAGCCCCAAGCAAACGACTTTGACTTCATCGTAGGTAATCTTCGACTCTACAGACATTGCAGAGGTTGTGTCAAAATGAATGAAGATTCACACCAAAATCAACAACCTACGACCAGGTAACGCAGCTCCGACTCCGACGGATAACTACGAAAGAAAAAACCAGTAATGGTTGTTGACGCGGAAGATCCCCGAACCAACCACCTGCAGTCATTCATCATACACGCCCATGGCCCCCGCCATTGCAGCTTTGACTTCACAACAAAGAACAAACCGAGTCAATCATGTAAAGTGGCGAGTGAAGACCAACTACGTCAACCAGTGCCACATCGCAAACATTGCTACCACCATCATCGTTGCCACAGAAGTCTGGACGTCACAACCTTTGCTAGCCACCGGTCTTGCTTGCCGATGCCGAGCTCCGAGACGAAAACCCAAGCCATCGCCACCGGTTATAGGCGCCATGACCTAGATCCCTAAAGCAACCGATCTCTTAGTGGCCCTTTGCACCCTCGCAACCCTCGTTGCGCCGAGATCTATCACCGAACCTGGCTCGGGGCCGTTGCCTCGGCATCCAAACCTACAACAACACCACCCTATGAACCACCGATTCCATCAGTATCAAGCGGAGCAACACCACAACACAGTCCGTCGACCTACGCCTCATGATGCACAACACCACCATAGACGTCCTGGCCACCGCGTCAACCTGTCGGACTGAACCCCATATCCCCCGCATCAGATCCACGCGATGCCGCCGAAAACATTCGCAACGACGAGCGCCACCACCCGCCAACTACACTGGATTGACTCCCGCGCGTCGTGACCTCTCTATGCCTCGCTCCATGCCGTTGAGCATGGGATCCTGTCGATTGAAGCATCCCATGCCGCCCTGCCCTGAGCGGGAGGAATAAGAGGCCCATCGTCATCGAGTCATGTCGGCTTTGCCCGACGACCCCTGCTAGCGGCGGCGAGGAGAGGAGGGGATGGTGGGAGAGTTGTCGCCGACTAGGGTTGCTCCCAGACCGCCCACGAGAGTGACACGGGAGACACATGAGCTTTTTATTCTTTCAAACTTAGGCTAGCAGACCGTTTAGAAAATATAGGATTTTGTCCAGAAAAGAGAACTCTTTGGCTTCGCTCTAGCTGATATGGCACCACTGATGATTACCCTGGTCCCTACGTGCATCTTTAACATGTGAACAGTGGCCCAAGGATTGATCGAGGATGTGTGGCTTAGTGATGTGTGTGGTAACCTGTCTTATACCGCGCACATGCAGTTGCTAAACCTATAGATCGCAGTCCCCCGGGTAAACAGATATGACACAGTCGAGGATGAGTTTACCTGGCCATGTGATATATCAAACCAGTATTCGGCCAGGTCGGTATACAACAGGCAGTGCATGGGCATGACCAAGTCACTCACGCGAGCACCATTTAGCGCAACATGGCTCCACTTAAATGCAATATCTTTTATCTGGCTTTTGCTCCAAGATCGGTTCTGTACGACGGAGAGACGTGCTCTCCATGGCATGCAAAACGCGCGAGCTTGTAACAGCCCGAAAATTTCATCTTAACTAAATTTTTTGCTTGTTGCTTTATTTTGTTGATTGTTAGAATTGTTTATAGTATTTGTTTCGTTAATTTATTAATTGGTGAATATTCTCCCCCTCTTTCTCATATCGACA
Organism: Bromus sterilis; assembly: GCA_950022295.1. Taxonomy (NCBI): domain Eukaryota; kingdom Viridiplantae; phylum Streptophyta; class Magnoliopsida; order Poales; family Poaceae; genus Bromus; species Bromus sterilis. The sequence goes on from OX465597.1 coordinate 286,395,541, forward strand.
TGCGTGACCAAACCTTTTTCACCATGGCACACGACTTTTGCGGCACCGGGTTACACCCGAGCACTGTCGCGACTTCCGGCACAAGACCAGCCATCACGAACGGTGCGGAAAAACCCCATTTATATTTAGATGGGTTATTTTATCGGAAGTTAATCGTCGTCTCGGTTGGGCGTGAAACGTTGTAGACGTTGTCGGTACAGTGTGGCGATGCCGTGTTTCAAATTTCATGCGTTTCCGACTTCGTCGGACGGGTAAACGATCGAAGGTGCCAGCCATAGTAGCCGGTATAACTCCAGGGGCGTATTTAAAAAAATATTGCGTGCGCTGATAGATGGACCCCCCGAATTCCCCTCTTATCTTCGGATTCTAGGCCATCCGAAAAACCGGACCCGAAACGGGTCATTTTTTGGCCCGAAACCCCTCCCAAACACCCACCTACAATATATAGTAGGCTACCCTAGCCATTTTAGGCAGCAAAGCTAACCCAGATTAGGGTTCCCCTAACCCAGCCGCCACCCCAACTCAAATTCTGTGTAGAGCCAATCCCCACCTGCCCATATCTGGAGCGAGCCGACCTCGATCTGTACCGTTGGATCAACTGATCCAACGGCTAAGCGATCGCCACGTCGCCCCGTGGAGACCTTCCGCTGCACCCGCCGTGCCCGAGATCCCTCCTCCCCTACCCATGGAGTTCCTGCTCCCGAGCGCCTCCCGCTCCGGCCGACGAGCCGCCTCGGACGCCGACCCGGTGAGACCTCCACTGCCGCGCACTCTGCCCTTCTCTCCCTCACCTCCTCTCCCTATCCCTCCGTCGCAGGGCGCCATGGCGCCGCCCGAGCCAGAGCTCCGTCGAGCCCGCGAATTCGCCGCCCGGGACCCCGTCGCCGCCTGCCTGCCTGCCCGCCTGTAAGGCCCGATATGCGGTACTGTTTCAGATCTAGATGTTTCCATCCAGATCCGGGGACGAAACACATATCGGTCCCACCGCAACATATGACGAAGCCATATGCCTCGGATTTCCAACATGATATCACAACATTACAGCTACAAGGATACAACATTAGCGGAAGATACATGTCTGAGTACATACTACAATCAAATGCTTAGTGACAAAGGTAAAACACACCATTCCCTTAACCACACGGGTCTAGGCTCTTCGTCGGGTGATACGTCCCAAATGTATCTATAATTTCTGCTTGCTTCATGCATGTTTTGTGTGATATTGCTATTCTTTTGATACACTTTCGTATCTTTTTATAACATATTTTGGAACTAACCTATTAATGGTTGCAAGAGTGCACAAGTTTTTGTTTTTGTACTTTGTGTGTAGGAATTACTTGGATAAAGGAAAAATCACAAAAAGAAGCCTTGTAGGAGTTGGACTCTAACTCTCCCGAAATCTGTCCCCACCAGACAGGTTTTAAAGATCGCCTCAGAAACGCTAGAATACGGCCTCAAACGGAAAAACTTAAAACTACAAAGTTGTAGGGATTTTTTTTCGGCAGATCTAGGCATAAAATTTGGCCCAATCGGAGTTCGGATGCTCCCTCTGGCCCTGAAATACCGAAGACGTAATCTGGATGACGGGAATCCGAGAGTCTATATAAAGAGAGGAAACCTAGGTCAAAGTACACCACGAAAATTCCTCCACCTTGGCAGCCGTCTTGACGGGGAGATCCATCTACAAACCAGCACCATCTCCAAGGAAGAAGAAGGGGGCCAAGGGCCACTGCCCCCAAGGGCCGTGGCCACCGCCGTGGGCGTGGGCGTCGGCGTCGCTGCCGCCGTGGCCGCCGCCGCCGCCATCTCCTCCGGGCTTCACCTCTCCATCAACAACTCTCTCTTTCTCACCATGTCTATGTGTGAGTAGTTCTCCTCGGGGCTGAGGTTTCTACCAATAGCTATGTGTTCTTCTCTCTCTCCCATGATGTGATCTTCGTTGTGATCATAGGCTATGTTAATCTAGGGTAATCCCATGATATTTCCCCTTCCTCTATGTATTGGATTGATGTACTCACTTGATCTTATCTAGTATAATCCCCGAGACCAAGGTGACAACGGTCTATTGGACATGGATTATAAGAATATTTTCATTAGTAATTTCCTCTTTTGTGTGTTGATTGAAGATTGAGAGTCTCTTGGTGCTTGTCTTTGACTATCCATTAGATATGTTGTGGTGATTGTGGTACTCTCTTTGGATGGTCGCGGTGACATTGGGAAATTCATAGATTGAGAACTACGAACTTTGAGGTGTGCATTTGTAGCCCTACATAATTCTCGTCCTCTCTTGACCACAAAGGAATGACCACCGAGTGCGTCTCCATTGCATGTTTTATGGGAAATATCATGTGATTAGACTGTGTTAATGTTGTTGAGAGTTGCCACTAGTGAAAGTATGAAGCCTAGGCCTTGTTTCCACCATTGCAATACCGTTTGTGCTCACGTTTGTCACATATTTGCTTGCTGCACTTTTTATTACAGATTTATATTACCTTGCTTTGCCACACCTATCACCCATATTTTACCATCTCTTCGCCGAACTAGTGCACCTATACAACTCCTAGTTGTATTAGGTGTGTTGGGGCCACAAGAGACTTCTTGTATCTTAATTGTAGGGTTGCTTGAGAGAGACCATCTTCAACCTCTACTTCCCTGAGTTCGATAAACCTTAGGTCATCCACTTGAGAGAAATTGCTGATGTCCTACAAACCTCTGCGCTTGGAGGCCCAACATAGTCTACAAGAATAGAGGCGTGCGTAGACATCAAGCTATTTCTGGCGCCGTTGTCGGGGAGGTAAGCGTTGAAGGTATATCTTTAGATCTTGCAATTAAATCTTTTCGTTTCTTGTTTTTATTTCACTAGCTAGTCTTTATGGAAAACAACAAAAATATTATGAGAGAGCTTTATGAGCTCTACCTTGAGTTGGGACATGAAGTGTTTGAAGAGAAGATCAAAAAGCCTATGGAGCTTTATTATTTGAAAAACACTCATGATAGTAGTAATGTTATTAGCATGTCTTCTTTGAATACTTTTGATACTAATGATATGCAAAGCCATAAGCTTGGGGATGCTACGTTTTATGAAGATGATCTTTTTAGCCCCCCAAGTTTTGATGAGGAAATTTATTTTGATGATACTTTTCCTCCTATCTATGATGATTATTGTGATGACACTTATGCTATAAAGAATGAATGTTCGGAAGTGTATCATGATAAGAATGATTCATGTGATAGCTATTTTCTTGAGTTTGCTCCCACTATTACTAATGAGAAGGATTTTGTTTATGTGGAGAGTAACAAATTTTCTATGCTTGTGGATCATGATAATAAATTTTTACGTGATACTTATATTGTTGAGTTTATTCATGATCTCACTGAAAATTATTATGAGAGGGGAACATATGCTTATAGATATTTCTAATATCAAGTTCCCTCTCTTTATGTTGAAGGTTTTGAAGTTGCACTTATTTTGGCTTCCTATGCTAATATCTTTATGCTTCAATGAGTTATTTCTCTACAAGATCCTTTTTCATAGGAAGCATGTTAGACTTAAATGTGTTTGATATTTTCTTCTTGATGCTCTCTTTTGTTCTTCAACTCTTATTCCTACGAGAGCATCACTAAAATCTTAAGCCTATCTTTATGGCTATAAAGAAAGAGCTCTAGGGAGACAACCCTTGTTATCTTTACTTTGAAATTTTTACTTTCAGTTTTTAGTGGTATTGATGATTGTTACTACTGTAGAAACATCATTGTATCTTTATTTTCAAGCTTTGTGCCAAGTTATAGCCTCATATGACAAGGGAAGTGAAAGTTGTGACATGCTGTCCAGAAAACAGATTCTGTCCACGTGACGGGAAAAATCAGATTAAATCACCAGTTCATCTTTTTGAGCTGAATGTTTTACACAGCATGCTCTATACAATCACGGAACTTTCGTATGTTCTGAGTTTTTTGATTTGAGTTGCAGAAGTACACCTAAAAAATTCTTTACTGCCTGCTGTTCTGTTTTTCACAGATTCTGCCACGTTTTGTGTCTCCTAACTTTTGCAAACCTTAAGCTTGCTTTTTCTTTGCAAAAACCTTTTCGAAATATTGAAAAACAGTAGATCTTAAATAATATCTTTATATGCAGTAGGGGAAAATTATTTATTAAGGGTACTAACCTCTCTAATCAGCTTATGATGAGTTATGTATGAAGGGAGTTTTCAAGTGTGCGATGGAAGATGATGAAAGAAGATTCGGGAGTGTCAAGCGCTCAAGATTGGGGATGCCCCCATGCATCACCAACAAATATTAAAGGAGACTCAAGCGTCTAAGCTTGGGGACGCCCCCTTGCATCCCCTTCTCCATCAACAATCATCAGTTCGTCATTCGTCTCACTATATTTTTATCACTTCATGCGTTATGTGCTATGCTTGGAGCGTCTCGCTCTTAGGTTTTATTTCTAGTTTTATTTAGCTTTGCTTGCTCTTCATAACAAGTTAGATCCCTTCTTACTTTGTGTGGGAGAGAAACACGCTCCACTTTCAAAATCTAGAACACATCATAGGATTCTTCATGCCTATCTTTTTGCTGTTGTGTGTTCTTTATCTTTTCGTAGCTACTGCCATGTTTAGTTTTAGTCTTAGTTTGTATTTAGCAAGAGACTTGGCTTTTGTTTAGTTTTTTTGCTGGAACTCTCTTTAGTTTTCATGTTTATCTTGTTAAGAGAGTTGGTTGTTGCACTGAGTTGCGTCTTGTCTTGAAAGTAGGTAATTGAGGTTGCTATTTAATTTTAGTAGTAACTTGCAATAGTTTTGAGGTATTGATGTGAGTAATGTTTGAACTTTTGGTGTCAAGAGCTCTAGCCTATCAGTGATAGGTGTCGTATTTTGGGAAATCCATGTTTATTTTCCAAACCTACAAAACTAGTTGAGAACTCTAGCTACTAGATGGATCGCTAATCTTTGGAGGGATCGAATATTAGAGTACACTCACGTACCATGAGTCGAGGATGCGCAAGGATAACCAAACCCCCATACACTCCTCCTCGGGGTACTTGTATCTTTGTGAACCTCCTTATTAGATTGAGAGTTACCGATAATAAATGCATGAGTTTTTTGGACTAATGTAAGTATTGAAAGTTGACACTTCCACCTCCTCATATTTGCTAGCCTCTTCCGTGCCATGCATTGCCTCCTTCTCACTCCGAGATTTGGCGTCCACCTTCGCCGGTACATCCAAACCCTTGGCATGATACGCTCTGTCATCATAAACCTCCTTATATCTTTCCTCAAAACAACCACCATACCTACCTATCAAGGCATTTCCCTGGCCTTTCCAAGATATATTGCCATGCAACATCCACCTCTTCATGACTTGATCTTCATGTCATACATGTTCCTGCTACACTGGCAGCGGCATACATTGCATACATCATGATAGCTACATCTTCTTTATGTTTTGAGTACCTTGTAAAGTGTGAAAGATCTTCTATACCCTCTTGTAAATTAGAGTGTTGACCTTAAGTGAGGAAAAGATCCCAAAGTGGACAAAATAAAAGATCCCAAAGAGGACAAATGAGAGTTAAATAGAAAGAGCCATTGAGGCCACCAAAAAATACAAAAAAGAGAAAAAAAGAGAAAAAGAAATAAAAAGAGAGAAAGGGGCAACACTACTATCCTTTTGAAAGATCCACACTAGTACTCCTCTTATCCTTGTACTCCATAAGGATGATCATACGTGCATATAGCTATGTGGGGACCTACACACTATAGAACTTGGCTTGTATATTCCAAGGATGAGCCTCCTCAAACGAGCTCTAGGTCTTCATGAGCGAGCAAGTTGGATGCACCCCCACTAGTTCCATTGGAGAGCTTTTCTTAGCTCATATGTGCATATTTTGCATGGCAATCCCTACTCCTCACATCATATCTATCATTTGGCCCTTTCGCCTATGATTGTCCTCATTGATGTGAGCCTTTCTCACCCTTTTTGTCTTCCTCCTCCACCATATCTCTCTCTTTTCCATCCTAAGTGTCAACTATCGTGCTTACGCTCATCCATTGCATGAGTGCTCAAAATACCGAAAGAGAGTGGATCAAATTGACTTGTACTTGGCTAGTGGTCTGGGGACGAGTCAAGATAAGATTCAAAAGAAAACTAAGTGTGAAACTTTAGTAGATTGAGTTCTCAACAAAAATATATTTTTCTCTTGTATTCCCTATCACCTTTCTTGCACGCAAACACCATTTGGAGACATTCGATTCATGGACAGCTAAGAGCTCTTGCACCTAATGTTCTTTCGTTGCTTGTTTCAATGCCAATATAGACTCTTGCCTGTTATGACTTGAATTGAATCACATATTTTGATTTATTTACTTTCAAAGTCCTTATATGGTTGCTAGCATGTCACCACAGAAATTATGCTTGTTATCATTACCTACTCGAGGACGAGCAGGAATTATCGTGATCCACCTAATTAGTCGTCGTCAAGTCTCCGTGAAGGCGTCCAGAAGAAGGTTCGTCGAGCTCCTCTGAAGTCCAAGTTCGTTTGCATAATGTGCGTAAAATAGAAAAGAAGGGGTGAGCTATATCAACAAGTCTTGTAACTAACTTCTCACGGTAAGATGGGGGTAGTGGTTGAGGTTGCAGCCGCACTAGCAATATATGAGTGGGTAACGGTCTATTTTAGAGTAAGGTGAGAACCAAGCATTCAATGAGGAATCACCTCCAACAAGTCTTGTTATCAGCTACTTGCGCAAACATAACACCTATCCTATCCTTGTCCTCCCCTTCGCATCCCGACGAAGAAGAAGCAGTCAAGTCACACACACATTGATCAAGTTATTAAAATCATCTCAGTTGTTGTTATTGTCTATGAACAAGGAGTAGGTCTCAAGTCGTCCATAACCGTGGACACGGCTTCTGGAAAAGATTTAACCCTGCAGGGGTGTACCAACTGCCCATTACAAGGCTCTGCATGTACGCCGACTCTCTCAGTCGGGCCCGTTAAAGACACTCATTGAAGAGTTGTTCCAGGAGATCCCGACGTCATAATCCCTCTAACTAACAACGAACAAATCCGGGTGGCCCCGGGGGAGTTGACACCCAATCCAAAAGACGATCGCGCTCTCGGATCGGACTCTTCCGTCTCGACGAGGTCGGGGTAACTAACCCAAACCATGTGGGCAGCCCCCTAGCTTCCAGGCGTGTACCAACAAGAGAAACCATGTCTCCGCTGGCCCGAGTTGTTTAAAATCTGCTGGGAGCTCACTAGTCATACACACGGTTTCAAATGGTAATTCAGCTTGGGCCACCACTAGAAATTTTTGGAGCTAGGTAGGTAAGAAGAGGGGACCCCATAGCATTCCACACGTATTTAGGCACGCTCACTCTTAAAACCAATACCCGGAACTCAGATCCTAGGTGACTCGAATGGAACAAAGTGTCGGGGCGGGATAGCCTAGACCTTCCATCCTTCGTCGATATAGTTAATATTATAATAATCATATCATCCACAACAATATAACAATGTGATAGCTCAATCCAAGGAGTAACATGAGGTAACAATTGATAGCAACCTAGCATGCTTACTAAGCAGTGGCTGAGCAAGCAAAAGTAACATAGCCGAACAAGGTTTGCTGGGTTGTGGAGGACATGGCTGTTTGAGTTTATCTGAGAGGCATGCATATGAAGTGGTAGGATCAAACAATCGTTCTATCCTACACCTAGGCGTGAGTGAGCTGAAATTTATAAGCATGATATATGCTCCCCCTTACCTGATGAGAAGACGAAATTGAAGGTGTAGTCGATCGCAAGCTCGCATCGTCTCCGAAGTACCCGCGAGAGCACACAAGAAGTAAAACACTGGAAAGACAATTGATGGTACAATTTAACGCCCCCTCGTTGGTTACCCAAAGTGGAAGGTTGAGATGTAGACAACAACAAGTTTCCCTTAGCGAAGATGCTAAGGTTTAGTATCGAACCAGTAGGACTCCAACAGATACAAGAAGGTGGTGAAGTGAACAATGGCGCCGTTTACAACCGAGGTTGCTAACTTCACCTGGACCTGCACACATGCAAATAACTTTGCTTCCCAACGAGTACAGAGGAGTTTTCAATTCCTCCGGCAATGTTGTTTACAAAGGATAAAATGCACGGGATAATAATGATAGTGATAGCAACGGAAAAGTAAATAAAGCAGTAAATTGATAGTGGGTGTAAAGAGTATTGGAAATATGGTCCGGGGTCCTATGATGTTCACTAGTGATGTCTCTCTCCCAAAGGACGATAAAATAGCCATGCGAGGTAAACAAATTACAGCTGGGCAATTGACAGGATTATGTGCGCAAACCAATGCTAACTATGCTATAAAGAAAGGAAGAGGCTCAAAAGCATGGGCGGTACGCCAAGACAAGTAGACCGAAATCCATCTGCATCTACTACTAATCATCCACCTTGAGACATCTATCCAGAACATCTCGCTGGTATTAAGTTGCAAGCCCCACCCAAAGTGTAAACCCAAAGCAACAGACAACTGCATTAAAAGAACTTTGCATAAAGTAAACAATCCTTGTAACCGCGGTTACAAGCACCGTTGTTTTCCCCCTTGTGGCAACAACACATCCCCTAGACTCATGTTTCTGTCACTCAAGCTAGTCATCAAGGGGCATGAACCCACAATCATGCATAACGCTCCCTCTTGGAATCACTACCTACTACTTGGCCAAAGCAATAAACAGCAACAGAGAACATGCAAGAATTACTCTAGAACATAAATATAAAAGAGGAGAATCAAATATATTACTCAAACACAATCTGAACATAGTCTCATAATCCATCGGATCCCAGCAAACTCAGCATAGCAACAACAGAAAGATTACATATGTGCCTCGGTCATGTAGGTCAGCTCACGAGGTCTGATCCATGAAGAACAAAGAGGGGAGGAGAATATCACATAGCTACTGATCATAGACCCATGGTCCAAGGTGGACTACTCACGGTTCATCCGGGCAGCATCCATGGTGGTGGAGAAGCTCCCGGAGGTGATTCCTCCCTCCGGTAGGGTGCCGGGAAGAGGTGTTCTGGTGCTCCCGATCTTGGAAGCGGGCGGCGGTGGAACATAGGAGATATCGCGAAAAAGGGTTCCCGTCACGGGGGTTTCACGTCACGAGGGATATATAGGCGAAGGGGGGCAGCCAGGGGGGCCACCAGGGGTCCAGGCGCCCCCCTGGCGCGGCCCCACCCTAGGGTGTGCCGGGAGGGCGCCTGGGCCCTGGTGGGTCCCCTCTGCCCCCCGCCCCCCTCGGTGATTCCCGAAGCTTCTGCTGCGCTGATTTTTTATTGGATTTTTCCCGAATTTTTGGAGCACTTTTAATATGGGGGAAACCTGAAATAGAAAAACAGCAGAAAACAGGAACTGACACTGGGGTGCACTGAGTTAATAGGTTAGTCCAAATATGATCAAAAGTGTATGGAAGTTCATCAATATCATAGCAATATCACACAAAAGAGGCATGGAGCAAGCAGAAATTATAGATACGTTTTGGACGTATCAACAATCGACGAGCAATCATCTATTACTACGGAGCAAGCACCATCTATCAAGAACAGGAACGCAACACGAGATGATGCACTACGGAATCGCATCTACCGTCGAGAGTGTTTACTTACAGGTTAAGTGGAGTATTCGTCACACACGATGATACCGCACATTTAGAATGGTTGAAGTTGTTTAGCTACACAACATGATCAAAGGTTGTAAGCATGGCATCCCAGTCAAGCATGGCATATCACACAATCATGGCAAGAGGTGAAGCACAAGGTAAACTATCTATGCTAGTCAATTTAAGTGAGGCACAACCTAAACATGGCATATCACTAAATACCCCATGACAATTAAAGCATTTGGTACTGTTATGCCCTAAACCATATTTTAGGTTGGTTAACAACAACAAACAATAGCATACACGCAAAGTACATGAAATTCTATTAAAGTTACATGTAAAGAACACTCCAAACGGAGTTACGGTTAAAAAGATACAAGCATCACAATTTGCGGGTACATGCTGTTAACACCAGGGAGCATACTTTAGAGCAATGAAACAGTTGGCTACTGAATGCAAACATGCACCAAAATGACATGGAACTGCAGTAGGAATGACAAGGAAGGCATGGCAACAAAGTTTCATGTATATGAGCATCAGGAACAAGTAATTGTAACCCATGCAAAAAGCTAAATAATATTACTGGTCTAGAGACTTAGTGAAAAATAGATGCACGGAAACTGTTATAAACATGCTATATAAACAGTAGCAAAATATATAAGTAAGAGCAAAGTTTTGCCCCCGTGTGTTTTGGATATTGTTGGACAAGACATTAAAGGAACTAACAATGTTTTCTAGTGTAAACAGTTGAATAGGTTCCTGAAGGACAAGCTAGGTGATAAAGCTTCAGGGAAGGTTTTCAAGTTATCGAAGCATTACCCCTTGAGAGAAGCTTAATCACGGAGGATGACCCCCAAAAATGAAGGTGTCCTGAAGCTCAACTCATTGAAGTAAATCAAGAAGACGGCGCAAGACTTAGATGTTTTTGTGTAGTTCTTTTTCTGTTCTTTGAGTCATAGGACAATCCGTACTATCAAGAGGGGTCTTTAGTTTGTGGACACCGAAGTTATTGAGAAAATGCTTAGATCAAATCTAAACCTAGTGAGAAGCCAGAGTGAAGAAATCTCATGTGCACTGAGTTAAGTTTCGGTAGCAAAGACTTCGTTCTTTGGCTTCCGAAGCATAACTAAGTCCGTGAGTCAGCTTTACTTGTTCCGCAAGTAAAGTTGCGCAGTAATGACAAATCCGACCGTTGTGGACACGTGTAAAGCTGTCACTTCGGGTCAAATTGGTCATTTCGCACCTCGGGATCGCCAACTATAAATACGCCGCCAAGGTGGACTACTCACGGTTCATCCGGGAAGCATCCATGGTGGTGGAGAAGCTCCCGGAGGTGATTCCTCCCTCCGGCAGGGTGCCGGGAAGAGGTCTTCTGGTGCTCCCGATCTTGGAAGCGCGGCGGCGGCGGAACAGAGGAGAGATCTCGAAAAAGGGTTCCCGTCACGGGGGTTTCACGTCACGAGGGATATATAGGCGAAGGGGGGCAGCCAGGGGCCCACCAGGGGTCCAGGCGGCCCCCTGGCGCGGCCCCACCCTAGGGCGCGGCAGGAGGGCGCCTGGGGCCCTGGTGGGTCCCCTCTGGTCCCCCCTCGGTGATTCCCGAAGCTTCTGCTACGCTGATTTTTTATTGGATTTTTCCCGAATTTTTGGAGCACTTTTAATATGGGGGAAACCTGAAATAGAAAAACAGCAGAAAACAGGAACTGGCACTGGGGTGCACTGAGTTAATAGGATCTCCAAATATGATCAAAAGTGTATGGAAGTTCATCAATATCATAGCAATATCACACAAAAGAGGCATGGAGCAAGCAGAAATTATAGATACGTTTTGGACGTATCAACATCCCCAAGCTTAATGCCTGCTCGTCCTCGAGTAGGTAAATGGTAAAAGCATAATTTCTGTGGTGACATGCTAACAACCATATAAGAACTTTTAAGTAAAGCAATCAAGGCATGAAATTCAATTCAAGTCATAACAGGCAAGAGTCTATATTTAGCATTGAAACAAGCAATATAAGAACATAAAGGTGCAAGAGCTCTCGCTGTCCGTGACTCGAATGTCTCCAAATGGCGTTTGCGTGCAAGAAAGGGGATAGGGATATACGAGAAAAAGTATTTTTGTGTTGAGAACTCAATCTACTAAAGTTTCACACTTGGTTGTGACGCCCCCAAAATCAATCCGTGTACAGTAATCATACACGCAGGGTACACGGCTAATATTAGGGTGCCACAGTGAGAATATCACAGCATAACAAAAAACACAAAAGGATAAACCAATATGTTACAATACCAGGGATCACGAGGATCCGAATACATAAGTCATACAAGCCATAATATTTGAGTACAAACATAGTTAGTCAAGTTTTTCCTTAAGAAGGCTAGCACAAATGACATCAGAGATACAGATCAAAAAGGCGAGGCCTCCTGCATGGGATCCACCGAACTACTCCTGGTCGACGGGGAACTCGACGTCGTAGTAGTCGCCTCTGGGGTACTCCTGCTCCTGGGCTCCAACGTCGGCTGCAGCGGCCGAACAGGGAGTCTTGCAGCATGAGGAGAGTATCTAGCATACCCGCAAGTCTTACGTCCGCTACTAAGCAATTATGCATTGTATCAAATGGAAAGGGGAGGCTATATATAGTGGACTGCAAGGTAGAAATCAGAATAAGGGTAAGAAGCTAGGCCTATCGAAGACTAGCATCTTCCGAGGAGTCTTGCAGCATGAGGAGAGAATAGCCAACGGTTCATATAAAGCATAAAGTAACAATGCAGCAGAAGTTGTTGCAGCATTGTATAATAATAAGTTGTAATAATTAACAATGCCTCCGAGATCCCTTCCTCGACATCCCAGCGAGGAAGAAAAACCCGGAACCATACAGTTTAATAATAATAGTTTGTAGTGGTAAGATCCAGCTTCAGCATAAAGCGTCCTGTTACCGTGGACACGGCTATTCGAATAGATTAATCTTCCCTTCAGGGGTGCACTTGTGTTACACTACACGCATGGATCTCCAGGGTGGAGGGCACCTTGTTAGGGAACGCTCCACCAAGGCTATCCGACACTTCGTAGCCCATATTGCAAACTCAACAGAGAGGTCATCCGCCGGACTATATCCTATGTACGCGAGGCTTTGGACCCTAACCCCGACGTACTCCTGCACGGTGCGAGGCTGGCCGGTGAAGTTAAATCAAAGCAAATACAAACCAAACTGCCGCGGCAAATAAGACAACACCACTTCCCGGCGCAGGCCGCGGTACTGCTGACGTCTGAAGAGTCCTCGGACGAGACTATGAAGCAGGGGATCCCATAAATCGTAATTCCTACGGGTAGGTAGTGCGTACATGGCATATAGCCAACTCAAGATATCCACCGAACCATTAGTCGTTTTATTAACTTGCGAGACAACCGTTATCGTTGCCTCGAGTTAACTGACCCGCGGACAACGACAGCAGTCAGGACCACCAGTACATCGGTGCCTGTCCTGTCGTCCCACCAAGTATCTGCGGTTACCAACAAGGTGAACCGACTCCTTACCTTGTCTCACGTGTTCTCCTGGAGGAGCTCGACTTTCGTGGTTTGGTAACTCTCGTGGCCAACGATCAGGGGCCAAGCACACCGGTACACTGGTCGTACCCTCCCCGTCGTCCCGTCGCAATACCACTCGTGGGCACCGTTGGGTCGCCCGACTTCTTACCTGAAGGACAACCGTTGCTCAGGTATCTAGAGCGGCTATACAGAGTCAGCAACGAGTGGAGTACAAGGATCACTCCTCGATAGCTCACATTTGATGGTGGCTCGGCAGAGCCGAGGTAGGGGCCTGAGGCGGTGTCTGCATTGTACCGTACCTGTGCAGTTGTAATAAGTTGTATCCGCGTCACTCCCCTGGGTGATCACGACCCAGTATCTAATCCTAACTAACAATGCGCAGGGCTCACTGCTGAATATAATATATATAATAGGCAGCATAGGATAAAGGAAGGTACATCAAGGGGCGACAAAAAATAGGCTATGCAATTGAATAGGATTGTAACGTAACAGCATCAGTAACAATGCCTAGTGCAAGAAAGTACGGAAAGGTAGGCGATATCTGGGGAAGAGAATGGCTCTGCTTGCCTGGAAGCTCGACGATAGGGGTAGGGTCGTCGACGAAGTAGTCGTACTCAGCAGCGGTGTATTCGGCGGCGGCAGCGAGGTCTACCGGAGATTAAGGGGGGAAGAAACAGTAAATACAAAGCAAGCATATGCACACAGATGTATGGCATGACCGATGCAATGCTAACGATGTTCTAACGCAGTGCAATGCACGTGGCTCGGAGCGGAAATTCATCCGGGGATGAAATTCCGGCTCCGGGTGATTATCGACAGACGGTCCGGAGGGGGGATGTCGATGTTCGTTGTGTTAGAAGGGTGTGGTAGACATACAGATAGCGTATTCGTATTTGTTGTATTTTTCTGATCAATTTTCATGTATAAAGTTTTTCAATCTGAGCTACAGTTTAAAAGATATTAATTTCTGAAGTTTAAATCAATTAAAATGATTTTCTAATTTATTTTTATTATTATATTAAACATTATCCACAATTGACATTTGACCAGTCAAACCTGATCGGTGGGTCCTACTCGTCAGCCTCACATCTAATATAAATCAATTTTATTTAATAAAACAGTAGGTTGGCCCACATGCCAGTGACTCATTTTAATAATCCATTTAAAATAAACTAATAAGCCAGTGGGGCCCAGGTGTAAGTGTAACAGTGCTAAATATCTGTTTAAATTATTTTAACTGGCCTGGGGCCCTCTTGTCAGTCGCTGAAGGGTTAATTAACAGGGTTTATTTCTTTTTAAGTGTGATTAGTTGCTAATCGCAGCTGTGGGGGCCACCAGTCAGTGGGAGTGAACCCACTGGTTTAACCCAGCGTGGCCACGCTGGCCAGGCCGGCGGCTTGACGCCGGCGAGTATCAGTGCGGCGGCGACGCCGGAACTCAGAGATTCGGGCACCATTAGGCACAGGAAGACTACCGGAACGCGCCCCGTGCTCGCCCGCACCACCCTAGATACTCGGTTGTCACCGGGAAGGTCGTACTCGACGGCGGCGACCAACGCGGCGGCGGCCGGAGCGCGCGGTGTGGGGGAACACCACCCGGGGCACGGTTTCGAGCGTGAGAAGAGGGGGATGAGGCGGAAGCTCACCGTGGAGCTCGACGGCGCGGAATGGAGGTCCGGGGCGGAGCGTAGCCAAGGTAATCGACGACGCCGTTCGCCACGGTTGAGGTTGGGGAGGGGCTCAATTTTCGGCGTTCGGTGCCGAGTGTAAGACCCGATATGCGGTACTGTTCCAGATCTAGATGTTTCCATCCAGATCCGGGGACGAAGCACATATCGGTCCCACCGCGACATATGACGTAGTCATATGCCCCGGATTTCCAACATGATATCACAACATTACAGATACAAGGATACAAAATCTCATACAATCGGCATACAACTGCCTTAATACTATACAACAGCGGAAGATACATATCTTTGTACAGACTACAGTCAAATGCCTATTGGCAAAGAGAAAAACATCGATTCCCATAACCACACGGGTCCAGGCCCTCCGCCGGGATCCACCTAACTAGTCGTCGTCGAGTCTCCACGTGAAACGCCGATCACCATACCTGTTGTCGATCAAGAACCCTAAAAAGAGTTTGGGGGTAGTATCATGAGTACAGAAGTACTCAACATCCAACTGTAGTGGTCAACTGACCCAGCAAGGACTTCATCACTCGTCATTCTAGGACAACTAGTAGTTTACGATAAGGATGTAGTAAGTGGTGAGGTTGCTGCCGCACTAGCATTTATGAAGTGGCTAACGATCTAGAGAGTAAGATAAGAAGCCAAGCATTCGATGAGGAATCGCCTCCAACAAGTCTGCTATCCACGTACTTACGCAAGCATAACATCTATCCTATCATTGTCCTTATCTTCGCATCCCGACGAAGAAGAAGCAATCAAGGCACACACACATGTTGATCAAGTCATATTAAGAATATCTCAGTTGTTGTTGTCTATGAACAAGGAGTAGGTCTCAAGTCGTCCGTAACCGTGGACACGGCTTCTCGAAAAGATTTAACCCTGCAGGGGTGTACCAACTGCCCATTACAAGGCTCCGCACACACGCCCATCTCTCTTAGTTGCTACCCATCACAGGCAACCATTTTATGATTTAGTTCCAAGAGATCCGAAACGACAGGTCCCTCTAACTAACAACGAACAAATCCGGGTGGCCCCCGGGGAGCCGACACCCAATCCAAAAGCTGGCCACGCTCTCGGATCGGACTCTTCCGTCTCAACAGGGTTTGGGTTACCAAGACGCCTCACGTGAGGCCTCGGGCCCTCGCCGGTCAAAGGTGGACCAATAGGGAAACCATGTCTCCGCTGGTCCGGGTTGTTTAAAAACTGCGAGGGGATCCACCAAGCACACACACGGGGTTTCAAATGGTAAATCAGCTCGGGCCACCACTAGAAATGTTTGAAGCTAGATAGGTAAGAAAAGGGGACCCCATAGAATCCCACACGCAGTTAGGCACGCTCAGTCTTAAAACCAATACCGGGAACTCGGGTCCTAGGTGACTCGAATGGAACAAAGCGTCGGGGCGGGATAGCCTAGACCTTCCATCCTTCTTCGAATATAGTCAACATTATAATAATCATATCATCCACAACAATATAATAATGTGATATCCCAAACCAAGGAGTAACAGGGTAACATCGTAGCATCCTAAGCATGCATACTAAGCAGGGGCTGAGCAACGAGCAATAGTAACATAGCAGTACATGGTTGGCTGGGAGGGGACATGGCTGTATCGGTTTGAAAGAGGCTGTAAACATGTGGTAGCATCAATCATCGAACCTAACCTATACTAGCATGAAAACCGCTGGTTGAAATAGAATGGATCATAAGTAATGTATAGTCCTTGCCTGTTGAATAGTCGGGTTCCGAAGGTGTAGTTGATCGCAAGATCGCATCGTCTCCGAAGGGTACCCGCGAAGCACACAAGACGGTAAACACTGGAAAGCAATCAACGAGCAAGCATCTATTACTACGAGGCAAACACGAGCAAGCATCAACAAGAAGGCAACACGAGACATCGCACCTACCGTCGAAAGCGGTTACTAACAAGTTAAGTGGAGTACTCGTCACACACAACAATACCGCACCTTTACGGTGGTTCAACTTGTTTAGCTACAGGTGATCAACAAAGGTTGTTAACATGGCAAATCACAGAAGCATGGCATAGCACACAAACATGACAAGAGGTGAAGCATAAAAGAAACTATCTATGCTAGTCAATTTAAGTGAGGCACAACCTAAACATGGCATAACACTAAGTGCCGCACAACAATTAAAAGATTTGGTACTGTTCTGCCCTAAACCATATTTTAGGTTGGTTAACAGCAGAAAACAATAGCATAAACACAAAGTACACGAAAAACTAATCAAGCTACATATAAAGAACACTTGAAACGGAGTTACGGTTAAAAAGATACAAGCAAAACAAGTTACGGACACAATCTGCCAACATCACGAAGCACACTTTAGAGCAATGCATAAACAGGATAATGAATGCAAACATGCTCACATATGATATGAAACTAAAGTAGACATGGCCGGGAAGGCATGGAAAAAGGAATCATGCAAATAGGCATCATGAACAACTAATTATAGCTCATGCAAAATGCAATAAAACATTACTGGTCAAGGACTTAGTGAAAATCAGATAAACATGGCAGAAACTGTTATTTTTATGCTGTATAAACAGGAGAAAAACTATATGCAAAAGTGCAGCAATATGACATAGAATTACATGGGCATGAAGTAGACATGATGCTTAAAAATATGCAATTGGAATCACTCAATTCTGATAAACGGTCGCGACACACTCGTCGACCGAAGTTGCAACAAAATATAAACAACAGCACACTAACAGCAGGGTAGCTACTTCAGCAGGCATATATGACATGTGAATGCATAGAACTGAAAAAGAAACAATGCTTAACAGGATGCAAAAGGAATCAATCAATTCCGATGAACGGTTGCTTCGCCCGAAGTTGCAATAAAATAACAGTTCGGCAACAATAGCACAGCTAATGATCTGGTACCCACTTCGACGCAGAATTAAACTATCTAGACAACCTCAAACGGAAAAACTTTATAGATACGAATGAAAGAGCACGTAAAACTGAGCAATTCATCTTTTGGGCGCTACACGATCCGAGCTACGGTTTGATCGCAAATATCGTCGCAAAAACGTAACAGCAGCAATATTCCAGGACTTAGCAAAAATAACAGAAATAGATAAAAAAACAACAGATAGGAAAAAAAAAGGAGCGGCCTGGGCTCTCACCCTAGCTGGGCCGAGCCCATGACGGCTGGTGGCGCGTGGGCTGCAGATCTGGGCTGGAAGTGGGCCGCTGGTGGCGCGGGCCCACCTGGCGGCGGCTGTCTGGCGCCCGTCGTGCTCCTCCTGAGCGGACCGAGCAGGGCCATGGCGGTTCGGTGTGGTGCGCTTGCCGCCGGTGAGGAGGAGTTCGGGCCGGGGGAGGCGCGGATCCGGCGCAAGGCGGCGGCGGCTGGCGCAGGTGAGCTCCGGTCCAAGAGACCACGACCATGGAGGCTTCAACGGCGGCCGGCTCCTGGCGCGGGACCTGCGAGAGGAAGAGGAGAAGGGTGAGAGGGAGGAGAGGGAAGGAGAGTAGGAATGAGGGGCGCGGGGAGAAGGGAGCCGGCGGCGGGCTACGGCCTGGCCGGAGGCGCGGCCGCGTCAATGGCGTGGAGGTGGCTCGGAGAGAGAGGAGAGAGGAGGTGGGGAGTCCCGGGCGCTGACGTGGCGCGATCTGGGCCACCGGTTGCCCAGATCTGAGGGCTGAGAGGATTTTTTATCTAGGGTTTCGGGAATTTGGGGACTATTGGGCAAAATTGGAGGCATATCTGAGGGGGTGGATGCAATTTTGGACTAGGGAAACCCTAGAAAAGGGTGGGAGTGTGGTGGTCTTTATATAGCCCAGGTGGCTGGCAGTTTGCAAAAATATCCCCGGTTATTCTCTCTCTCGCGCGGTGTTTACGTTTCTGACCGCCGGGGGTCCGCAGTACCTCCGATTCGGGTAATACTTCAAACTGCGCGATCAGCGCGTCGAGCCGGAGGCGTTCACCTCGCGCTGGAACCGTTCCGAGAACACTTTCCGGCGCGCTATAAAAATAACCCGTTTAATTATTAAACGGTGGTTTTTGTTCCGTTGGCTGCGGCTGGTCTTGTGTGGTTTTGCTTCGGTGATCGGGTGAATCCCGGTGTCGCAAAGGTCGAGTGTCAGGGTGGCAAGGGTCGGTCTCCGTCCGGTACGATATAAGAGGGGGGAAAATAATCGCCGATCGATAAATCGGGGATGCAAACACCGCAAACAAATCAGGCAATCAATCAATTCACACCGAAAACAAAATTTTTTAATTTTTGTGAAATCTGGGCAATTATTCCGAGCGCTCGCGTTCGTCGTCTAGAGCGACGTAGACGGGCGCTGCGGAGCCTCTGGACGTGGTCTCGAGGCTGGGGGAGGATGTTGGTCGCGCAGGCCACGGCGGCGCGTCGACGGGGAGCTCGGGGTCCGGGGAAATGGCGCAAGGAGAGAGGATGGAGAAGGCTAGGGCTCGATCCACAATTTGCGGGGGGAGGGGGCTAGGGTTCCATCCCGGGGGCGAGGGGGGCGTGGCCGACTTAACAACGCCGGCTAGCCGGCGGATGCGTGCCACGGCGGCGCGGTGCCGTGGATGGCCTCCACGCACGCGTTCTGCTTGCCGTACAGGGGAAGAAGAAGGAGGGGGTGGCTGGGCCGAGGTGGGCCTCGCCCAGGGCGAGTGATAGGTTTTTCTTTTTTTTATTTTCTTTTCTATGTATTATTTGTTTGTGCAGCATTGACATTTTTGTAAAATGTACAACCTGGCCCATAATTAGTAAGGAATATTCCTAGAGTGTCAGAAAAAGTTTAGGGTTTTTCTAAACTCTTTTGATATTTATTTTTATTAAGCAATTGGTAAATAGTGTTATTTTTGGCTTGTGTATGAATTGTTTGAATTTTCCAGAGGCATAATAAACACTCCAAGTTGGTTTACCATGGTCTAGTGATTATTTTGTATTTAACAAAAGTGGTTTCACAATTTTTGGGGAAAGTTTAATTGTCACATGATTTTTGATATTAACCAAAAGAATTTTTGAATGTGATCAAAAGCAAAGATGATCATGGCATTATTGCAACAGTGATTAGCAATAGTGATTAGTCAACAGTACAAGTGATTACTGTTACAGACACTGAGGGTGTTACAAATATCCCCCACTATAAGAATTCTCGTCTCGAGAATTTAAGCGGTAGCGAGGAAAAGATCGGGGTATTCATCGCGAAGGCGATCTTCGCGTTCCCAGGTGGCTTCATCTTCAGAATGGTTCGACCACTGAACCTTGAGGAACTTGATGGTCTTGTTGCGGGTTCGATGTTCAGACTGATCGAGAATGCGGCTCGGATGTTCTCGATAAGTCAAGTCTTGTTGCAGCTCAATCAGATCATGTTCCACTTCGCGGATAGGGTCCTTGAAGAAACGACGAAGTTGTGAAACGTGGAAGACATCGTGGACTTGGGAGAGGTTCGGCGGCAATTCCAACCGGTATGCCACGGGTCCACTCCTGGAAAGGATACGGAACGGTCCAACATAGCGAGGAGGCAACTTGCCCTTGATATGGAAGCGATGTGTGCCCCTCATGGGAGTGACACGGAGGTAGGCGTATTCACCAGGTTGATAGACCATTTCCTGGTGTTCGCGATCATAATTGCTCTTCTGACGAGACTGGGCGGCCTTGAGATTTTCTTGCACAACGTGAACCTGATCTTCAGCTTGTTGGACAAGATCCGGTCCGAAGTAGGGTCGTTCCCCAGTTCCTGACCAATTCAGGGGGGTTCGACATTTACGTCCGTATAGAACTTCAAAGGGGGCCATCTTTCAAGCTAGCAGATAGCTATTGTTGTACGAGAATTCCGCGTACGGGAGAGATTCCTCCCATTTCATGCCGAATGAAAGGACACAAGCGTGAAGCATGTCTTCCAGCACTTGATTGACTCGTTCAACTTGGCCTTGCGACTGGGGGTGATAAGCGGTGCTAAGAGACAGACTAGTCCCGAATGCTTCCATGAAACTCTTCCAGTATCTTGAGGTGAAAAGGCTGCCACGGTCTGAACTGATCTCCAGCGGAATACCATGGAGTGACACAATTCGGGTGATATACAAGTCTGGTAACTGACTAGCAGTGATCTTCTCCTTGACTGGCATGAAGTGAGCAATCTTGGAGAATCGGTCGATGACGACAAAGATGGCATCGTTACCTTTCTGTGACTTGGGAAAACCGGTGACGAAGTCCATTTCGACTTTGTCCCACTTCCAATCAGGAAGAGGGAGTGGTCGCAACCAACCAGCAGGTTTCTGATGTCCGGCCTTGACGCGACTGCAAACGTCACATTGGGAAACATAGCTGGCGATGTCTTGCTTCGTGTAAGGCCACCAGTACCGTTGACGAAGTTCTTTGTACATCTTGGTACTGCCAGGGTGGATTGACAAGGGAGAATTATGGGCTTCTTCCATGATATCCGGACCACAGTTAATGATGGCCGGGCTCACAGGAACTACTAAGCGGCCCTTGAAGTACACAGTATCACCATCATTGGTATCAATAGTAAAGGAGGAGAGCTTTCCTTCTGCGATGTCTTGCTTGATCTTCACAATGTCAGCGTCAAGAGGCTGTCTACTCTTAATGAGGGTGTCGAGGCTTGACTCGAGAACCAGGTTGTTAACGTAACCTTGAGGAACAATCTCGAGGTTCAGCTTGCGAAGCTCTTCATATAGATGTGGTTGTTGTGCCTGAACTTCAAGTTCAGAACACTAAGCTTTGCGGCTCAAGGCATCGGCCATCACATTAGCCTTGCCAGGGGTATACGAAATATCCATGTTGAAGTCGGCTATTGTCTCGAGCCATCGTTGTTGACGAAGATTCAGGTCTGGCTGAGTAAACAGGTATTTCAGACTTTGGTGGTCGGTGTAGACCTCGCAATGATTACCGACGAGGTAATGTCGCCACAACTTCAATTCATAAATTACTGCTACCAATTCGAGATCATGTGTTGGATACTTGTCTTCGTGAGCACGCAACTGACGGGAGCCATAAGCAATCACTTTGCGCTCTTGCATTAGGACATAACCTAATCCTTGACGAGACGCGTCGCAATAAATCACGAAGTCCTTCTAAGTATCATGGGGAGCGAGCACCGGGGGAGAAGTTAGCTTGTCCTTGAGCACTTGGAAAATTTCCTGACATTTATCTGCCCACTCAAACTTGACGCCTTTGTGAAGCATATTAGTCAGAGGCCTGGCAATCTTGGAAAAATTCTCGACGAAACGGCGGCAATAGCTAGCGAGCCCGAGGAAACTGCGAACTTGCTTGACGGTCTTGGGAGGAGTCCAGTCAAGAATAGCCTGGATACGTTCTGGGGTGACGGCAATGCCATCCTTGGAAATCACATGTCCAAGGTAGGTTACTTTGGGAAGCCAGAACTCACACTTAGAATACTTAGCATAGAGTTTGTGTTCTCGAAGCTTTTCCAGTATAAGACGAAGATGTTCAGCATGTTCTTCTTCATTCTTGGAATATATCAATATATCGTCCAGATAAACCACGTCGAACTTGTCGAGGTACTCCATGAAAATATAATTCATCAATATGGAGAAGGTGGCTGGAGCATTGGTTAAGCCAAAGGACATGACGGTGTACTCGTATGAACCATAGCGAGTAATGAAGGCAGTCTTCGGAATGTCCTCATCACGGACTCAGATTTGGTGATAACCCAACCTCAAGTCGAGTTTAGAAAACACCTTGGATCCGGCAAGTTGATCATACAGATTGTTGATCCGAGGAAGTGGGTATTTGTTCTGGATGGTGGCTTGGTTAATGGGTTGATAATCTTGGACCAATCGGTTTGTCCCATCGCTCTTCTTGACAAAAAGCGAAGGTGCTCCCCAAGCTGAGGAACTTGGGCGAATGAAACCCTTCCGAAGTGCTTCGTCAATCTCCTTCTTAAGTTCAAGGAGCTCGTGCGGTGGCATCTTGTAAGGACGCTTAGCAATAGGGGTGGTGCCGGGCTTCAAGTCGATGACAAATTCGACTTCTCAGATTGGGGGTATTCCTGGTAGTTCTTCGGGGAAGACGTCAGGGAAATCGCGAAGGACTGGAATGTTCTCGATTCCTTCGAGGGGGATGCATTCAAAGCATTCATCATAAATATCTGCGTTTCAGCATTACGGGTAATTCGGGTGGTGTGGTTAACAATCTCGCCGGAGGGATGAAAAAGTTGGACAGAACTGGTGCCACAATACAGTGCGGCATCGTGGACTTTCAACCAATCCATGCCCAGAATGAGGTCTATGGTGGAAGACTTCAGGAGGATGGGCGAAGAAAAGAATTCAATTCCTTCGATTTCAATGGTGGTGTTTGGCACTAGCATGGTGGTTCGGCATTGGCCTATCGGGGTGCGAACAACCATCGGTGGTTTCATCGTTTCATACTTGAAGTTATGCGAAAATGCAAATACTTCTGACATGAATGAATGCGATGCCCCTGTATCAAATAAAACAGTAGCAGGTACGGAATTAACGAGAAGGGTACCCATCACGGTAGCGGGTTGTTGCTGAGCTTCTTCAACATTAATATTGTTAGCATGTCCACGAGCATAAGCAGTAGACCCAGTATTATAGTTGGGGGTCCTGTTGTTGCCACGACCATTTCCGCAGCCAGCGGGGTGAACTATCAGTTGCTTCTGTTTCTGGGGGCACTCCCTGGAAAAATGCCCAGGTTGGCAGCACGTGAAGCATAATCCATCCTGAGTACGAAGGGGTGTAGCATTGGGTGGTGGAGGCAGAGCTCTTGGCATTTGCGGTGGCGGAGGCAGACGGGGTGCAGCATAAGACGACCTTGGAGCAGGGACAGGTGAATGGGTCACACTGGTAGGGAGCCAGATACGACGCTTCTGTGTTGCGCCCGAAGATGAGCCAACGTCACGATAGCGTTTCAGTGAGTTCTTGTGCTCCATCTGGGCAGTCCCGACGGTGATAGCCTTGTTCACCATGGTGGCGAAGTTGGCAAAATCATGAACGGCAAGAGCGAGTCTAACGTATGTATTGAGGCCACGACGGAACTTCTGCTACATGCGAGCATCAGTGGTGATCTCTTCTTCCGCATAGCGAGAGAGGTTGAGGAACTCGCGCTGATAGGCTTCAACAGTCATGTTGCCCTGAGTGAGGTTGCGGAATTCTTCCCCCTTACGATCCATGATCCCCTGAGTAATGTTGCGGGCGCGGAAGGCGGACTGAAATTCATCCCAAGTGATGACTTCTCCAACTGGCAGTGAACGCTTGTGGGTGCTCCACCATTGAGCAGCAGCGCCTTTCAGATGAGAAGACGCAAAGTTCACATAGTCGGCTGGATCGACATTAGCAGACTCCAGCTCGTGAGTGATGTCGCGAAGCCAGTCATCAGCATCCAATGGCTGAACGGAGTTGCAGAACATAGTGGGTTTGAGGCGGGTGAAGTCGTGCAGAGTCACTGTGGCATGCTGATGGTGGTTCCCATTCTGATTCGGCTGGGGGAACTGAGCCATGACATTCTGCATGAACTGACGGTTCAGCTCGGACTGTTGCATCATTGCGGCCATGTAATCCGGCGGCAGAGGTGGGTCGTTGGCACCACGACCACGACCACCACGACCAGCCATCCTGCTAGAATTTAACAGGGGTATTTCAACGATGAAAATTTAACGAGATACCAGAATCAAGCCTGAAGTAAAGCGACAACGAAGAGGAAGCGCGGATATATAGGAGTAGTCATATAAGACATACACATTCACACATGGAGTCAATCGAAAATCGGGTAGCGTAACATCGTAGAAATTAAGGAAAAAGGACACACTAGGCGGCGCGAAGACCGCGGTAAGGATTACACGTCGCGACATAGATTCCACTATGTCAATCACGCCGCAAGAAAACTGTTGGCCACAGGAGTTAATGAAAGAGAATGCGCGGCCTACCCAGAATGAGAATGGGATCTGCGGTCCGGGACCTGGGTTAGAACTCCTGCGACACGACTCAATCAATGGGTAAGCACCAGAACGCCGGGTGGAATCAAGAGAACGTGATCCTACTGTCAGAGTTAGTAAAACTTACCAGCAAGGATAAGAGAGCAGAGTCTCAGAGCATAGCTAAGGAGAAAAGGATCCTAATACCATAGATATCACACGTAGTGACATCGATGTGGGACTGTAAGCCAAACATTAAGTTAGCAAAATAGTTTTAAAAAGTCTAGACTCCACTTCCACCAAGTAGTGGTGGGGTGGCTTCCTACATGCAGTCGGCTTTAATACCAACTTGTGACGCCCCCAAAATCAATCCGTGTACAGTAATCATACACACAGGGTACACGGCTAAGATTAGGGTGCCACGGTGAGAATATCACATCACAACACTAAACACAAAAGGATTAACCAATATGTTACAATAACAGGGATCACGAGGATCCGAATACATAACTCATACAAGCCGTAATATCTGAGTACAGACATAGTTAGTCAAGTTTTGCCTTAAGAAGGCTAGCACAAATGACATCAGAGATACAGATCGAAAAGGCGAGGCCTCCTGCCTGGGATCCACTGAACTACTCCTGGTCGACGGGGAAATCGACGTCGTAGTAGTCGCCTCCGGGGTACTCCTGCTCCTGGGCTCCAACGTCGGCTGCAGCGGCCGATCAGGCAAAAAGAAAAGGGGGAAATAAAGAAAAGGTGGGTATCTAGCATACCCGCGAGTATTACGTCCGCTACTAAGCAATTATGCATTGTATCAAATGGAAAGGGGAGGCTATATATAGTGGACTGCAAGGTAGAAATCAGAATAAGGGTAAGAAGCTAGGCCTATCGAAGACTAGCATCTTCCGACGAGTCTGGCAGCATGAGGAGAGAATAGCCAACAGTTCATATAAAGCAAAAAGTAACAATGCAGCAGAAGTTGCTGCAACATTGTATAATAATAAGTTGTAATAATTAACAATGCCTCCGAGATCCCTTCCTCGACATCCCAGCGAGGAAGAAAAACCCGGAACCATACAGTTTAATAATAATAGTTTGTAGTGGTAAGATCCAGCTTCAGCATAAAGCGTCCTGTTACCGTGGACACGGCTATTCGAATAGATTAATCTTCCCTGCAGGGGTGCACTTGTGTTACACTACACGCACGGATCTCCAGGGTGGCGGGCACCTTGTTAGGGAAGACTCCACCAAGGCTATCCGACACTTCGTAGCCCATCTTTCAAACTCAACAGAGAGGTCATCCGCCGGACTATATCCTATGTATGCGGGGCTTTGGACCCTAACCCCGACGTACTCCTGCACGGTGCGAGGCTGGCCGGTGAAGTTAAATCAAAAAAATACAAATCACACTGCCGCGGCAAATAAGACAACACCACTTCCCGGCGCAGGCCGCGGTACTGCTGACGTCTGAAGAGTCCTCAGACGAGACTATGAAGCAGGGGAGCCCATAACTCGTAATTCCCACGGGTAGGTAGTGCGTACATGGCATATAGCCAACTCAAGACATCCACCGAACCATTAGTCGTTTTATTAACTTGCGAGACAACCGTTATCGTTGCCTCGACTTAACTGACCCGTGGACAACGACGACAGTCAGGACCACCAGTACATCATAGCCTTCCCTGCCGTCCCACCAAGTCTCTGCGGTTACTAACAAGGTGAAATGACTCCTTACCTTGTCTCGCGTGTGCTCCTGGAGGAGCTCGACTTTCGTGGTTTGGTAACTCTCGCGGCCAACGATCAAGGGCCAAGCACACCGGTACACTGGTCGTACCCTCCCCGTCGTCCCGTTGCAATACCACTCGCGGGCACCGTTGGGTTGCCCGACTTCTTACCTAAAGGACAACCGTTGCTCAGCTATCTAGAGAGGGTATACAGAGTCAGCAACGAGTGGAGTACAAGGATCACTCCTCGATAGCTCACACTTGATGGTGGCTCGGCAGAGCCGAGGTAGGGGCCTGAGGCGGTGTCTGAATTGTACCGTACCTATGCAGTTGTAATAAGTTGTATCCGCGTCACTCCCCTGAGTGATCACGGCCCACTATCTAATCCTAACTAACAATGCGCAGGGATCACTGCTGAATATAATATATATAATAGGCAGCATAGGATAAAGGAAGGTACATCAAGGGGCGACAAAAAACAGGCTATGCAATTGAATAGTATTGTAACGTAGCAGCAGCAGTAACAATGCCTAGTGCAAGAACGTACGGAAAGGTAGGCGATATCTGGGGACGAGAATGGCTCTGCTTGCCTGGAAGCTCGACGGTAGGGGTAGGGTCGTCGACGAAGTAGTCGTACTCAGCAGCGGTGTAGTCGGTGGCAGCAGCGGGGTCTACCGGAGATTAAGGGGGGGAAGAAACAGTAAATACAAAGCAAGCATATGCAAACAGAGGTATGGCATGACCGATGCAATGCTAACGATGTTCTAACGCAGTGCAATGCACGTGGCTCGGAGCGGGAATTCATCCGGGGATGAAATTCCGGCTCTGGGTGATTATCGATAGACGGCCCGGAGGGGGGATGTCGATTTTCGTTGTGTTTGAAGGGTGTGGTAGACATACAAATAGCGTATTCATATTCATTGTATTTTTCTGATCAATTTTCATTTATAAAGTTTTTCAATCTGAGCTACGGTTTAAAAAGATATTAATTTCCGAAGTTTAAATCAATTAAAATGATTTTCTAATTTATTTTTATTATTATATTAAACATTATCCACAATTGACATTTGACTAGTCAAACCTGACCAGTGGGTCCTACTGGTCAGCCTCACATCTAATATAAATCAATTTTATTTAATAAAACAGTAGGGTGGCCCACATGCCATTGACTCATTTTAATAATCCATTTAAAATAAACTAATAAGCCAGTGGGGCCCAGGTGTAAGTGTAACAGTGCTAAATATCTGTTTAAATTATTTTAACTGGTCTGGGGCCCACTTGTCATGTCGGGACCCGGGGTTAGCGTATGCAAGACTCGCTACAACACAATCATATGGAGAGCCGAGAACCGTACCCACTTGTCTAAGCAGAAAAGGGCAAGCACAGAACGTTCTTGGAAAGCATCGAACGTGAGGGGCATCCCATCCAGGCCGGATGATCAACTGAAATGGGTCCTCATCATCCGCACACAAGTCTAAATGATATGGGTGGTGAACTCCCATACTCATAGACAAGTCGCCTCAACCATACTATCGATTGTATTATAACCCTTACATAGACTTACTCCAGCCCGATCACTTAGTCGGGGTCTAGGGCGGGCTCGATCATACATCAAAGTGTGCACGTGACAGAGTCACGAGAAATCGCATCGCGATGCCCCAAGCTGCGCACATCTAAGGGCCACTTTGTGTATAAAAGACCGCCAACCAGATTACAACTAAGGTCTCGAAAACCCATACTAAGACATGCATGTTATAATCATACATGCAGCACACATGTCCAGTATGAACAGCAGGTATCATTGCAATTCTCTACAAAGTATACAATTTTATTGATAACTCTTATAGAGTGCACACAGAGATCACGAGACCGTGATCCAACATTACAACAAGCATGCGGAAGCAAAGTAGGTCTGAGTACAGACAAGTTTAACAAATGGCTTAGAGAAGCCTTATTTATAAACAAGCCCTCCACGAGGGAACCAGTCTGCTGACTGGGACTACACTAGCTTGGTCTTCAGTCGTCGAGCTCGAGGAAGAATCCACCTTCGGGGTCAGTGGGTTCATCTAAAACATAGAATAAGCAAACGTGAGTACAAAGTCATACTCAGCAAGACTTACGTAGGAACTATACTACTCATGCACATGTATCAAGGTAAAGGGGAGTGGGGTTCATAAGCAGAAGTGCCAGCTTTGACTTGGCTAGTCCTGGACTACGAGTACCAGACTTGAGGTAAGAAGCGTACACGAGTCCACTACATGTCTCCAACCAATTACACCACTATGGTGCCTTCCTCGACTTCCCCACGAGAAAGCACGCCATAGCACTCACGCTTATCTTGGAAAGTTTTATAAGTATCCATTGATGTTGTCTAATAATCAGGCACAGCTTTCCAAGTAGCCCCTTACCGCAGACGCGGCTATTCGAATAGTTTATTAACCCTGCAGGGGTGTACTGCTACACACATGAAACTATCAGTTACCGCCTTGGCCTCGACACCATTCAAGCGGGTGTCGGCGAGGATAATTTCCACAACTTTTACCTCACAACCAACTCAAATCCAATGGAGACGCCTATCTGGGCTGGAGTCCACATCATGAACCCGGCCGGTTTACCGATGTGGTCCCAGAAGATGTGTGCAGGGTCCCAAGCCGGTCTGAATAGCCATTCTTCCACTTCGTAGACCGTGCCACAGACCTACCAGAACTCCGAACTAATGCGACTCATTGAACCAAGAAGGGGTGAGTTAGTAGGTTGAGCGGGGGTCCGTTTGCCCAACATGTGGTAGTACTCTTCAGCTTGGATCACCACACAAGAACTCGGGATTAAGGCGGTGTTCAACAAGACAACCCACTGTGTACTCCTACACAGCCTCTCATCGTTCACCTTGTATTAGGGTAGATTCACCAACTCATTTCCACCAACATCAACATGATCACTATCATCCCGACTCACAAAAGAGTAACCTCATTGTAACTCTAAGCATGCAATACGCAGTAACAGTTGCAGGGGTCACATGATATCAACCAACTCCTACATCTTCTAGGATTGTGGTTTGCTTACTACTGTGACAAAATGATGGGTCATGCAAAGGATATGGGTTCAACTATGCGGTAGAATCGATAACAAGGTGATCATCCTATATCATGCATAAGCGAGACTGAGAGGGAAATGGGTTTTTATCGACATGATCAATGGGGGTTTGCTTGCCTTGCTGACGAGGTTCAGTCACGGGGTCTTCAACGAAGGGGGTGATCTCGGGTTCCGGCTCCACCTCTATTCGAGCAAACAACACAAACATTGCAATCAATATAATGTACAATGCACAATCACATGATCGATTTGTAGAACATGATGTATATGGTCCTGATGTGTTGGGCATTCCACTTAAGTGAAGTATATTGCATTTGAGTTGCAAATTCAAACTCCAATTTGAATTTCAAATGAATGCATATGCAATGTTGCCCCTGTTCACCCAATTTTATTTGGTCAAACATGAAAACAAAGTGCATATTCAGAATCCTTGCATTTTTCTGATAATTTTAGACATATTATTTTTCCAATTTGGAGTTAAAATGAATTAGTTATGAATTTCCAAAGTTTAATTCATTTTCTGACTTTTCTGGAATTCTTTTAATTAGAAAAGCTTTTATTGCGCCAGCACTGCATCAACATGACGTCAGGGGGTTTTTGACCCCGGTCAAACTGACCAGTGGGCCAGGGCTGTCAGCCTCTCTGTCTAATTTCCCCGTTAGATTAATCTAACAGAGAGGATTAGAGGGAGCTAGGCCCACCTATAAGTGTCTGTTAGTGGGGAGTTAGTGGTTAACTTAAACCGGCCACGTGGGCTCACCGGCGGCGAGTCGCCGGCGATGTCCAGACGCGGCGGCGTCCACGGGGACGGCGGCTCCGGCCACCATTTGGTGCACTGAGACCACCAAACGGAAGCCAGAGCACTCGCGCATCGATTCCAGCTCAACGGGGTCACTGGGGGTCACCGGAGGGTCACCGGCGACGAGCCCTAGCGGCGGCCATGGCTCGGGTTGAAGCAATCGACGCTGCAGTGCACCATTTTTACCACGGAAATTTGTGTTGCCAATCTGGGACAAAGGGGAACACGAAGCGCGTCATGGTTGGGACGGAGGAGCACGAGGGCGACCTCGTCGGCGTTCATGGCAACGGCCGTGGTGCTGTTGAAAGGGGGATTTGGCTACGGGCTTAGGGGACGGCTGTGAGCGGTTGGGGAAGAACCAGGGGCTCACCACAGATCTGATGGAGGTGACGGCGAGGCAGGGGAGGCTAGAACGACGGAGTAATCGACGACGGTGATCTACTGGTCCGGCGACAACTCGAGCTCGATTCCGGCGGCTAGAAGGCGTGGCAGCTCAATTCCTCACGCAGGGTGGCGTAGTCAATGTAGGCGGAGACGTTGGACACGGAGGCACGACTCGAGGAGGTCACCGGCCACGCGTGCGCGCAGCCATGGCGACGTCGGCTTTCAGGCGGCGAAGCAACTCGGCGAGAGAGGACACGAGAGTGGCAGGGAAGAGGGGGAAGTGGTCGAGGGCGCTTTGGGACGTGTCCAAGCGTCGAGACGTGGACGCGGGGAAGCAAGAGGTGGCGGGGAGCTCGGCGGCGGCGCGGTGGCATGCTGCATGCATTCCACCGAGCAGCTTCGGGGTGTGGGGAGGTAGACGACAAGAGGGGAGGTGGGCCTGGGCTGCTGCTGGGCCGCGGGGTTAAGTTGGGCTACTTTGCCAGGTAAGCCCTTTCCTTTTTCCTTTCTTCTGTTTTCTTTTCTGTCATTTGTTTTACCTTGCTAAAAAAATTAGCAAAGTATTTTTTTTAAATGCTCCAAATTTTTATATGGCCTCCAAATAAAAATAGCTAGCCACTTATAAAGTTTGGGCATTTTTTAAATTCAAATGATTTGAACTTTAATTCAAATAGGGGTTTAAATTTAAATTCATGCTCCTGTTTGAATATTTGAAAATCCATGAGCATGGGGTTGGTCCCACATCACTTTATATGTGATCACACTCATTTATGTGTGTTTTCAAAAATACAAAAGGAATTTTTGGAGCAACTTTATTTCGGGCCATTTGAATTAAATTCATCTAGGGGGTTTCTCTCTCCCATTTCATTTTCTTTTGAAAATTTTAACACGAATGCATGTTGATGCTAAACCCTAGCACATACCTAATAGAGGGTTGTGACATGTGAGCAGCTGAAGGGTTAATTAACAGGGTTTATTTCTTTTTAAGTGTGATTAGTTGCTAATCGCAGTGGTGGGGGCCACCAGTCAGTGGGAGTGAGCCCACTGGTTTAACCCAGCGTGGCCACGCTGGCCAGGCCGACGGCTTGACGCCAGCGAGCATCAGTGCGGCGGCGACGCCGGAACTCAGAGATTCGGGCACCATTAGGCACGGGAAGACTACCGGAACGCTCCCCGTGCTCGCCCGCACCACCCTAGCTACTCGGTTGTCACCGGGAAGGTCGTACTCGACGACGACGACCAACACGGCGGCGGCCGGAGCGCGCGGTGTGGGGGAACACCACCCGGGACACGGTTTCGAGCGTGAGAAGAGGGGGATGAGGCGGAATCTCACCGTGGAGCTCGACGGCGCGGAATGGAGGTCTGGGGCGGAGCGTAGCCGAGGTAATCGACGGCGCCTTTCGCCGCAGTTGAGGTTGGGGAGGGGCTCGATTCGCGGCGTTCGGTGGCCGAGCGCTCGCGTTCGTCATCGAGAGCGACGTAGACGGGCGCTGCGGAGCCCCTGGACGTGGTCTCAAGGCTGGGGGAGGAGGTTGGTCGAGCAGGCCGCGGCGGCGCGTCGACGGGGAGCTCGGGGTCTGGGGAAATGGCGCAAGGATAGAGGAGGGAGAAGGCTAGGGCTCGATCCACAATTTGCGGTGGGGGGGGTAGGGTTCCATCCCGGTGGCGAGGGGGACGGGGCCGACTTAACAACGCCGGCTAGCCGGCGGATGCGTGCCACGGCGGCGGTGTGCCGTGGATGGCCTCCACGCACGCGTTCTGCTTGTCGTACAAGGGAAGAAGAAGGAGGGGGTGGCTAGGCCGAGGTGGGCCTCCCCCAGGGCGAGTGATAGGTTTTTCTGTTTTTTTTCTTTTCTTTTCTGTGTATTATTTGTTTGTGCAGCATTGGCATTTTTGTAAAATGTACAACCTAGCCCATAATTAGTAAGGCAATTCCTAGAGTACCACAAAAGTTTAGGGTTTTTCTAAACTCTTTTGATATTTATTTTTATTAAGCAATTGGTAAATAGTGTTGTTTTTGGCTTGTGTACGAATTGTTTGACTTTTCCAAAGGCATAATAAATACTCCAAGTTGGTTTACCATGGTCTAGTGATTATTTTGTATTTAACAAAAGTGGTTGCACAATTTTTGGGGAAAGTTTAATTGTCACATGATTTTTGATATTAACCAAAAGCATTTTTTAATGTGATCAAAAGCAAATATGATCATAGCATGATTGCAACAGTGATTAGCAATAGTGATTAGTCAACAGTACAAGTGATTACTGTTACAGACACTGAGGGTGTTACATTGGTCTTCTTTGGAATCTTATCTTGACTCATCCCCAGACCACTAGCCAGGTACAAGTCAAAATGATCCACTCCTTTTCGACATTTTGAGCACTCATGCAGTGGATGAGCGTAAGCAAGAAAGTTGACACTTAGGATGGCAAAGAGAGAATATGGTGGAGGAGGAAGTCAAAAAGGTGAGAAGGGCTCAAATCAATGAGGACAATCATAGGCAAGAGAAAGCCAAATGATAGATATGATGTGAGGAGTAGGGATTGCCATGCAACCGATGCACATATGAGCTAAAAGGTCTCCAATGGAACTAGTGGGGGTGCATCCAACTTGCTTGCTCAAGAAGACCTAGAGCTCATTTGAGGAGGCTCATCATTGGAATATACAAGCCAAGTTCTATAGTGTGAAGGTCCCCACATAGCTATATGCATGAACGATAATCTCTATGGAGTACAAGATATAAGAGGGAGTATGAGTGTGGATCTCTCAAAAGGAATAGTAGTGTGCCCCCTTCTCTCTTTTTGTTTCTTTTTCTATTTTTTGTATTTTTTTGTATTTTTTGGTGGCCTCATTTTCTCTTTCTATTTCTCACATGTGTCCTCTTTGGGATCTTTTAAAATTGTCCTCTTTGGTATATTTTCCTCACTTTAGGGGCAACACTATATATTACAAAAAGTATAGAAGATCTTTCACACTTTACAAAGGTACTCAAATCATAAAGAAGATGTAGCTATCATGATGTATGCAAATGTATGCCTCTGCCAGTGTAAAAGGATATGCAATGATACTAGCGTGTCATGTAGCAATGATTAGGGCAAGGCCCAACTAGCATGAGGCTCATCGATCAAGAAAGTAGTACGTATGACATGAAGATCAAGTCATGAGAAGGAGGATGTTGCATGGCAATATATCTTGGAAAGGCTATGGAAATGCCTTGGGTAGGTAGGTATGGAGGTTGTTTTGAGGAAGGATATAAGGAGATTTATGATGACAGAGCGTATCATGCCAAGGGTTTTGTAACAGCCCAGATTGCACAAAAATTCAAAATTTTCTTTTCGGTGTGAATTGTTTGATTGTCTGATTTGTTTGCGGTGTTTGCATCCCCAATTTATCGATCGGCGATTATTTCCCCCCTCTTATCTCGTATCGGACGGAGACCGACCCTTGCCACCCTGACACTCGACCTTTGCGACACCGGGTTTCACCCGATCACGTCGTGAAAACCGCACGAGACCTGCCGCAGCCAACGAAACGAAAACCCCGTTTAATTATTAAACGGGATTTTTTTATAGCGCGCCGGAAAGTTTTCTCGGAACGGTTCCAGCGCGAGGTGAACGCCTCCGGCTCGACGCACGGATCGCGCAGTTCGAAGTTTTACCCGAATCGGAGGTCCCGCGGACCCTCGACGGTCAGAAAACATAAACACCGCGCGCGCGAGAGAGAAAAAAACGGGGATAATTTTGCAAACTGCCTGCCACCTGGGCTATATAAAGACCACCACACTCCCACCCATTTCTAGGGTTTCCCACTTGCAAAAATTGCAGCCACCCCCCTGAAAAATCCCAGATCTGCCCAATCTGCCCCCAAAATTTCGAAACCCTAGCCCCATCAGATCCAGACCGTCAGATCTGGGATCTGACGGCCCAGATCTGGCCTTCCCCAACCTCCAGCACGTGGGCATCCCGCTCCGCCCGTCGCCTCCACTCCGGCAGCGCCTTCGCCGTCGACCGCGCCGGTGAGCCCGCCTGTGCCGCGCACCTCCCCCTCTCCTTCCTCCTCCCGTGATCCCCCTAACCTCCCTCTCTCTCTCTGTCCCGAGCAAGGAGGACGCCGCCGCCATGGATGCCCTCGAAGGAGCTTGCCGCGCCGCCCGGAGCTCCTCCTGCACCTCTTCGTCGCGCCCGAAGCCGGATTCTCTGTTCCCGCGCCGCTAGGACCGCCTGCCTCCTCACCTCGCCGTGTTCAAGCCGGCGCAGCCCTGCCGCGGACGCCGCCGGCGGCAACCCGATCGGGCTCAGATCGGGAGGAGCCGAGCCCCAGCCTCCAGATCGTTGCGGTTGGGCCTGCCCAGCTTGCGTGGGCCGCGCCCCTCCCCTGGCCCATCTCCCGCTTCGGCCTGCTGCGGCCCCCTCGCCCCAAGCGCCGCATAGCAATCTGTCGCCCGAGCCAGTTGGGCCTTAGCCCGCTCGGTGAGCAGCCCCCTTCTTTTTTTCCTTTTTTTATTATTAGTTGTTGGGCTCGGCCCAGTTGAGTCAGATACGGCCCGTTTAGTTTTTTTTCTTTTCTGCTAGGTTCTTCTATTATAATTGGCAGATTATTGTTGTATTTTTTGCGATGACGATAACTTTTCAACGGTAGCTCGGATCACAACGCGTAAAACATGAAAGTTGCTTAGAATTTTGTGTAGATTAATAAAATGTGCTCCTTTGTCTTGTTTGACTTTGTTTACATCCTGTTTGACTGTTAATTACACTGCTTGCCACCGTAAACTGTTTCATTAATAACTTTTAATCGTTGCTCGGTTTAAAATGTTTCTTATATGTAACTTGACTAGAATTGCATGTAGATTGTGTTTATGCTGCTCTTGCTTGCTAATTAAAATAATAAAATATTTTTTAGGGTAAAACAGTACCAAATTCCATTTTTATCATGGGGTCCGTAGTAGTTTGCCATGTATAGGTTTTACCCCCGACTTAAATTGACTAGCATAGATAGTTTCCTTTATGCTTCACCTCTTGTCATGTTTGTGTGCTATGCCATGCTTGGGTGAGATGCCATGTTATCAACTTTTTCTCATTTTGTGTAGCTAAACAACTTTAACCATCATTATAAACGTGCGGTACGTCATGTGTGACGAGTACTCCACTTAAATTGTTAGTAGCCGCTCTCGACGGTAGGTGGGATGTCTCGTGTTGCTTCTTGTTGATGCTTGCTCGTGTTTGATTCGTAGTAATAGATGCTTGCCCGTTGATTGCTTTCCAGTGTTTGCCATCTTGTGTGCTTCCGCGGGTACCTTCGAAGACGATGCGAGCTTGCGATCTACTACACCTTCGGAACCCGACTTATCAACAGGCAAGGACTATGCATTACTTATGATCCATTCTATTTCAACCAGCGGTTTGCATGCTAGTCTAGGATAGGTTCGATGTTTGATCCTACCACCTGTTTACAGCCTCTTTCAAACCGATACAGCCATGTTCCCTCCCAGCAAACCATGTACTGCTATGTTACTATTGCTCGTTGCTCAGCCCCTGCTTAGTATGCATGCTTAGGATGCTACGATGTTACCCTGTTACTCCTTGGTTTGGGCTATCACATTATTATACTGTTGTTGATGATATGATTATTGTAAATGTTGAATATATTCGTCGAAGGATGGAAGGTCTAGGCTATCCCGCCCCGACGCTTTGTTCCATCCGAGTCACCTAGGATCCGAGTTCCGGGTATTGGTTTTAAGACTGAGCGTGCCTAACCGCGTGTGGGATTTTATGGGGTCCCCTTTTCTTACCTACCTAGCTTCAAACATTTCTAGTGGTGGCCCAAGGTTATTTTACCATTTGAGAAATCGTGTGCGTAACTGGTCTGCAGCCAGTGGATTTAAAACAAACCGGGCCAGTGGGATGGTATATCATGTTGGTCCAAAGCTGGAAGCTAGGGAGCCTGCCCGGGCGAGGGTAGGTTATCCCGACCTCGTCTAGACGGTAGACGCCGATTCGAGAGCGCGGTCGGGTATTGACTTGGATGTCGACTCACCGGGGGCCACCCGGATTTGTGTGTTGTTAGTTAGAGGGACCTGTCGTTCCCGATCTCTTGGGACTAAATCATAAAATGGTTGCCTATCATGGGTAGCAACTGAGAGAGATGGGCGTGCGTGCGGAGCCTTGTAATGGGCAGTTGGTACACCCCTGCAGGGTTAAATCTTTTCGAGAAGCCGTGTCCACAGTTATGGACGACTTGAGACCTACTCCTTTTTCATAGACAACAACAACTGAGATAATCTTAATATAACTTGATCAACGTGTGTGTGCCTTGACTGCTTCTTCTTCGTCGGGATGCGAAGAGGAGGACAAGGATAGGATAGGTGTTATGTTTGCATAGTAGGTGGATAGCAGACTTGTTGGAGGCGATTCCTCATCGATTGCTTGGCTTCTTATCTTACTCTCTAGATCGTTAGCCACTTCATAAATGCTAGTGCGGCAGCAACCTCACCACTTACCCCATCCTTACCGTAAACTACTAGTTGTCCTAGAATGACGAGTGATGAAGTCCTTGCTGGGTCAGTTGACCACTAAAGTTGGATGCTGAGTACTTCTGTACTCATGATACTACCCCCGAACTCTTTTCAGGGTTCTTGATCGACAACAGGTACGGTGATCGACGTTTCACGTGGAGACTCGACGACGACTAGTTAGGCGGATCCCGGCGGATGGCCTAGACCAGTGTAGTTATGGGATCGATGTTTTTCTCTTTGCCAGTAGGCATTTGACTGTAGTCTGTACTCGGACATGTATCTTCCGCTGATGTATTGTATTAAGGCAGTTGTATGCCGATTGTATGAGATGTTGTATCCTTGTATCTGTAATGTTGTGATATCATGTTGGAAATCCGGGGCATATGACTTCGTCATATATCGCGGTGGGACCGATATGTGCTTCGTCCCCGGATCTGGATGGAAACATCTAGATCTGGAACAGTACCGCATATCGGGCCTTACAACTTGGTATCAGATCCTTACCGACCGTAGGATCCCCTCTCTGGTCGAAGTCGAGTCTAGACAAAAACTATTTTGTAGTTATTAAGTTAGTTGTCGGAGAGTAGTAATCTTTTTACTCCTTACCCTTGCTCTGGTCAGGAAAAGTGTCGTAAGTGTTTTAAATTCTCGTCTTCTCCCTTTCAAACTTTCGGATCTCGAGAGTGTGGAGTTTCGGAACCATTACAATGCCTTGCTCTGGTAATCTTGTAGTACCTTCAGTTCTTCTGACTCTGGGTAACATCTTGGTCATCCGTTGACTTCATTCCTCTTACCCAGTATCCTCATGATTTGATTGAGAATACTTCCCATGATCGTCGCCTTGAAGTGTCGCTCTTCCTCTTGACACCGACGGTTTCGTATTTTCGACGATGTCGTCTCCCTGCGGAAAGTTTTTCGATGACAGTTCGACGTCGACATGCAGCAGAGTCCCTTGTTGGTGGTGTTGAAGATTGTCGTCTCTATTTTCTCTTCCCCTCTCCCCCGGATCATCCTGGATCTCGAGACGAGATCCCTTGTTGGTGGTGTTGTATTGTAACAGCGCAGATTTCACAAAAATTAAAAATTTTGTTTTCGGTGTGAATTGTATGATTGTCTGATTTGTTTGCGGTGTTTGCATCCCCGATTTATCGATCGGCGATTAATTTCCCCCCCTCTTATCTCGTATCGGACGGAGACCGACACTTGCCACACTGACACTCGACCTTTGCGACACCGGGTTTCACCAGATCACGTCCTGAAAACCGCACGAGACCTGCCGCAGCCAACGAAACGAAAACCCCGTTTAATAATTAAATGGGATATTTTTATAGCGCGCCGGAAAGTTTTCTCGGAACGATTCCAGCGCGAGGTGAACGCCTCCGGCTCGACGCACGGATCGCGCAGTTCGAAGTTTTACCCGAATCGGAGGTGCTGCGGACCCTCGACGGTCAGAAAACATAAACACCGCGCGCGCGAGAGAACAAAAAACGGGGATGATTTTGCAAACTGCCAGCCACCTGGGCTATATAAATACCACCACACTCCCACCCATTTCTAGGGTTTCCCACTTGCAAAAATTGCAGCCACCCCCCTGAAAAACCCCAGATCTTCCCAATCTGCCCCCAAAATTCCGAAACCCTAGCCCCATCAGATCCAAACCGTCAGATCTGGGATCTGACGGCCCAAATCTGGCCTTCCCCAACCTCCAGCACGTGGGCATCCCGCGCCGCCCGTCGCCTCCACTCCGGCAGCGCCTTCGCCGTCGACCGCGCCGGTGAGCCCGCCTGTGCCGCGCACCTTCCCCTCTCCTTCCTCCTCCCGTGATCCCCCTAACCTCCCTCTCTCTCTGTCCCGAGCAAGGTGGACGTCGCCGCTATGGATGCCCTCGAAGGAGCTTGCCGCGCCGCCCGGAGCTCCTCCTGCACCTCTTCGTCGTGCCCGAAGCCGGATCCTCCGTTCCCGCACCGCCAGGACCGCCCGCCTCCTCGCCTCGCCGTTGTCAAGCCGGCGCAGCCCCGCCGCGGACGCCGCCGGCGGCAACCCGATCGGGCTCAGATCGGGAGGAGCCGAGCCCCAGCCTCCAGATCGTTGCGGTTGGGCCTGGCCAGCTTGCGTGGGCCGCGCCCCTCCCACGGCCCATCTCCCGCTTCGGCCTGTGTGACGCCCCCAAAATCAGACCGTGTACAGTAATCATACACGCAAGGTACACGATCGAGATCAGGGACTCACGGTGAGATATCACAACACAACTCTACAAATAAAAAATAATACAAGCCAGGGGCCACGAGGGCTCGAATACAACTGCTCAAGAGCACAAAGTCAGCGGAAGAAATAGTATCTGAGTACAGACACAAGGATACAAGGTTGCCTTAAGAAGGCTAGCACAAAATCAACACTCGATCAAAAAGGCAAGGCCTCCTGCCTGGGAACCTCCAAACTACTCCTAGTCAAAGGGGAACTCGACGTCGTAGAAGGCATCGGGGATCTTCATGTTGCGGTGGTCGACATTGGGGATCTCCTGCTCCTGGAATCCAACGTCGACTGCAGCGGCCGATCAGGCAAAACAATAAAAGGGGAAAATAAAGCAGGTGAGTATCTAGCATACCCGCGAGTCTTACGTCCGCTACTAAGCAATTATGCATTTGTATCAAATGAAAAGGGGAGGCTGTATATAGTGGACTGCAAGGTAGAAATCAGAATAAGGATGAGAAGCTAGGCCTATCTAAGACTAGCATCTTCTGACGAGTCTTGCAGCATGAGGTAAGAATCATCCAACAGTTCATATAAAGCATAAAGTAACAATGCAGCAGAAGTTGCTGCAGCATTGTATAATAATAAGTTGTATTGGATAATAATTATATATGCCTCCGCGATACCCTCCTCGACTTCCCTGCGAGGAAGAGAAACCGGAACCAACAGTTTAATAGTAGTAGTTTGTAGTAGTAGGCTCTGGCTTCAGCATAAAGCGTCCTGTTACCGTGGAC
This sequence comes from Bromus sterilis, assembly GCA_950022295.1. NCBI lineage: Eukaryota > Viridiplantae > Streptophyta > Magnoliopsida > Poales > Poaceae > Bromus > Bromus sterilis. Next base: position 286,435,832 of record OX465597.1, read on the forward strand.
ACGGCTATCCGAATAGATTATCATCCCTGCAGGGGCTGCACTACTTTACCCTACACGCTCGGATCTCCAGGGTGCACCTTGTTAGGGAATGCCCCACCGAGGCTATCCGACACGCCGAGGCCCATCCTACGGCTCATCAGAGAGGTCCCCGCCGGTCTACATCCCTAAGGGCAAGGGGGTCATGGGCCTATCACCCCTCTCTCTCCGAGTCGTTGTGCTCCAAGTGGATCCAGTGCCGCAGCACGATTCGACCCAACCACAATGCTGAACTGGACGTCTTTCAAAGCTTTCGAACGAGACCACAACGCGGAGGGCCCACACCGTAATCCCACGTGGAGGTAGTGCGTATAGGGCACGTCGACCCACTCAAGTCATCCACCTGAACCGTTAGTCATTTTATTATTTTCTGTCGGGACAACCGTTATCGTTGCCCCTTTCTCGGTGAGTCACGGACAACGACAGCAGCCAGGACCACCAGTAACGTCGGTGCCTGCCCTGTCGTCCCACCAACTCGTGCGGTTACCAATAAGGTGAACCGTCTCCTTACCTTGTCTCGCGTTTGCTCCGAAGAGCTCAACTTTCGTACAACAGGATACCTTTCGGCCACGAACAGTACCAGGCCCGCCACACACCGATGGAATACACCTGACCTGTCGTTCCGCTAAGATACCATGCGCGGGCACCTTTGGGTCACCCGACTCCTTACCTATAAGGACACCAGTTGATTCGAGTGCCTACCATCAAGTGAAACCAGGAGGAATCACCCTTGATGGTACACTTGAAGAGGTTCGACAGAGACATCACCGGAATGAACTAAAGAGGAATATTCTCGTATCATCCCAGTGATGCTAAGCTACTGAGCCGACGAGAGTGAAATACGAGTCCGTCCACTCGTAAGTCAAACTCGAAGCGACTCGGCAGAGTCTCGCCGTTGTAGGTTCCCTGGGGTGTCTGCATTGAGCCGTACCTGTGGCAGTAATAATATTTTGTAATCCGCGTTCACTCACCAGAGTGATCACAGCCCGCTATTCTAAACCTAGCTAACAATGAGCAGGGTTTACAACTGAATATTATATATATATTTATAAGGCAGCATAGGACAAGGAAATGTACGTCAAGGGGCGACAAAAATAGGTTATGCAATGAATAGGAATGCAACGTAGCAGCAGCAGTAACAATGCCTAGTGCAAGAACTGTACGGAAAGATAGGCGATATCTGGGGAAGGAAAATGGCTCTGCTTGCCTGGAATCTCGACGGTAGAGGTACGGTCGTCGACGAAGTAGTCGTACTCGGCAACGGTGTCGTCGGTGGCCGCGTCGAGGTCTACCAGAGAATAAAAGGGGGGAGAAACAATAAATACACAACAATAATATCAACACAAATACAAGACATAGAAGATACAAAGCAACAGGGCTCTAACGCAGTGTTCGGTGATTTGCTCGGAGCGGGAATTCATCCGGGGATGAACAGCCAGCTCCGGGTGATTACCGGACAAGGTGTCCGAAGGGGGAAGGGATCAGGCCGGAGGTGTCGTGGACATCCGACAAACATAAGAGGGGTGTATCCGTGTTAGTTGAACTATTCTAAACAACTTTCATATACAAAGTATTTTGATCCGGGCAATTTTTATCGGTACCGGGAATTACCGACAGACGGCCTGAAGGGGGGATGTTGATGTTCGTTGTGTTAGGGGGTGTGGTAGACAAACAGATGGCGTATTCGTATTCTACGCATTTTTCTGAGCAATTTTGATATATAAATTATTTTCATCCGATTTATGATTTAAAAGATATTAATTTATTAAGTTTAAATCAATTTTAAATCATTTTCTATTTTCTTTTATTATTTAAATAAACATTATCCAGAACAGTGATATTGACCTAGTCAAACCTGACAAATGGGACCTACTGACCAGTGGGTCCCACATGTCATACATATCACTAATAAAAATGGTTTATTTAAATCTAATATCCAGTGGGGCCTACATGTCACACAAAGATTAACTATTAATCAATTTTAATTAACTTAATAAACTAGTGGGGCCCAGGTGTCATTGTCTCATTTCTGGATTTCTTTGGAATTTGGCTAAGTCTGGGAATTTTTGCCTTAAACATCAATTAGCAGTTTTCGGAAGGCTACGATTTAGGGTTTGACTCCTCCGATGAACTTGTGTTCTATACCAATCTTTAGCAGTTGAAAGTGATCTCGAATCCGGTACGGATGGCATTTTTAATAGTGCACATTTACTTAATTAAAACTCGGTATGAAAAGTGCTACTCGAGGTTAATTCTGAAAATTGTTAAAATGTGCAAAGTTGGCTAGATAATTACGATTGATCCATAGCTCAAATGGAGATGTTTCCAACACATGTTTGTCTCTATATTATGTGCACTTTTATGCCACACCCTCTAAGGCAAAGACAAATGCATGTAGCATGTATATTTCTTTCCTTAACCTAGCAATGGTGCTATATATGTTTTATCTGTAATATAAATCTGCATTTTTTTAATTTTTGTTGGATTTAATCCATGCAATTTCTGAAGTTGCTCCAATGGAACAAATTGAAGCTTGATACCTTGACTATGCATTCACATCATTTTTAGCTATTTTGGGTTTGGCTTTGTTGCTATTTTATTAGTGTCAAAAGGGGTACAGCAGCAGCTGACATGCAGCAGCCGTAGCTACATCTGCTGAAACTTCAGTAGCAGCAACATCATACATTCAGAGGGGCAGCAGCCGTAGCAAAACGCAGCAGCAACCACGAGCGGGAGAGCAGCGCAGCTGCTGCACACACACATGGCATACACACGCACATGCGCACACAGCACGTACGTACACACACTGCACATGCCACTGCCACAGCCAGAAGCAGCCAAAGGCGCGGCCGAGAGTGGCCACAGGCATGGGGTGTGCGGCCAGGGCGCAGCCATGGCGGCCGGCGACCACGGCGTTGACGGGGAAGGGCCCTACAGTGACGACCGGAACTAGGAGGCAGGGGCGCAGTGGCCATCGTCGACAAAATGGAAGTGGGGGAGAGGAGGGATGCTAGGATGAGCTCACAGGGGGCAGTAGGGTGGCCAGGGGCTCGAGGTGGCTGCCGGAGCTGCGGTAGAGGAGACCGGGAAGCGGCATCGGGGAAGCCCAGGCGCAGCACGGCGTGGAGGTTCAAGGCTCCGGTTGCCGGAGTAGCGGCGCGGTGGCGACGGCGCCCGGCATTCTTCAATCCGAAGGAGAGGGCGAGAAAGGGGCTATGGGGGTCTAGAGTTTTCGAGTGGGGGCTCGGGGGCGGTGCAGGCTGGCGTAGCCGGCAGCGGCCATGGGGGAAGAGGGGGAGCGGGGCCGATCTAGATCGGGGGGGAGGGGGATCGGGAGAGAGGGTCGGGCGAGAGAGAGATGGAGGAGGGGCCGGCTCGGGCGTGTCGTTTAGGTCTAGGGGGCCAGCGGGCCGGGCCTAGTAGAGGAGAGGGGGTTGGGCTGGGGTAGATTGGATTTTCTCCAATTTGTTTTTTATTTCCTTTTTGTTTTTCTATTTTATTTAAATTAGCTAGCATTAGGATCTTACAAAATGGGTAACTAGAACCAATAATATTTTTAAACAGTATATAAGTGCCACAAAAAGTTTAGTTGCCAAAGAATTTCATTTAATATTTCTTTTAGTTAATAAATGATTAAATTGGGGGTTTTAGCCTACTGTTCGATTTATTGCATTTATTTTATAGTTCAACAAAATCCCCAAATTGGTTTTCAATGGACCAGTGAATATTTGGGATTTAATAAAAGTGAATGCACAATTTTTAAACAAAGTTTATTTTGCCACATTATTTTTAATACCAATAAAAAGAACTTTGAATATAGCTTTGATTTGATTTCAATGTAGAGGGGTTGGACTGGTTGTGACTTATGATGATCAAGGCCCATGGCCATATTGCTAGCAACAACATCAAAAGGAGAATTGAATGTGAACTGACCCAAGTTGATCAAAGAAATTTTTTGATCAAGGCCATTTTGAGCAACAGAGATTATCAACAGTGATTAGTAACAGTAATCCTGATTACTGTAGGTGATTACTGTAGCGTGACACCCGGGGTGTTACAAATCTCCACCACTACAAAGAATTCTCGTCCCGAGAATTAAAAAGTAGTGGTAGGGGTAAAATTTTGGTTTCGTATTCTAACGAATCTTCTTGGAATTGCTGCCCTTCTCGAAGTTTTTAATCCTTCATGTGGTTGTCTTCATTACTATGCATCAGTGCATCTCGACGAGTTTTTATCCTTTCTTCGGGGTCTTCATCGTACTTACGATCAAGCTAGGAGGAAAATCCAAGGGGGTCGGATGGGTACCTGGTTAATCAACCGAGGTTGTCCGAGGGAACGGTGTACAAAGTATCTTCCAAGTTTATACTCAGAGGAATACATCGAGAAAAACAAAAGAAGGTATGAGAAGTTTCAAGCGGATAGACATGCATTCGTTTTCGATGACGAATGATGAAAAGGGGTTCAGAGCATCAGGCACAAGCACTGAGTCTGATATCAGATGGAATATCACAAGGTAGACGACATGAGCCAGGTTTCGATCATGTGGAACTGTGGGTTATGGGGCCACATTGAATAAGAAGGGTGGCGACATTCCATGCGATCGCGATGCAAGGTTTGTCAGAGACATTTCGTCAGTTATCTTTGCAACAACGTCGGTAACAAGGATAGTGGACAAAGAGAACCACTTGGCAAAGCTCTCGTCCATCGTCGGTAACCAAAAAGGTTATCCACGATAGTAACAGGTTGTACCACAGAGTAGTACATCAAAGTGTTTACATAAGCAGGGGATTATCACTGCTCAGTTAAGACACCTTATAGGAAAGGTTAAACAGACCAATCGAAAGGAAGATGTGATGATACACATGTATCAGGTGTATATCTTTCCCAAGGGAAAGCAGAGCACGATATACTCGACCAAGTTGTATTGGCAGAGAGTCAAAGGAGGTTGTCGATGATAACACAAATCATCGAGGGAAAGGATGGTATTTCACATGATGAATCCAATTGACACATGGGAGAATCCATGTAAGATTAGTCAGATAATAATCCACCAAAGGTCGGATGGTTCGCAAAGAATCTGATGTGAGTATCGGCACTCAACCAAAAGGAGAAAGAATGCAAAGGCATCGGGTGATAGAAGCATCGGAATAATTTGATCCTTGAATAAAAGGGAATTATGATTTCCAGATCGGGAGGTGGAGGTAATTATCCATACGGACTTATCGGTGGCAGGGGATTGCAAAGGCGATGAACACGTAGGTTCTCGGGGATTTTTTTGAATAGTAATCTTCGACATCTTCAGGTGAAGCAAGCGATCATCTTGGGTGAAGGGCTCTCCGGGTAGATGCGACCACGAGATCCTAATGTCAGAGTTAGCAAAATTTCCCGAAAGGATAAGAGAGTAGAATCCCAAAGTAAAGGTACGGAGAAAAAGGATCCTAATACCACCAAGTTTGCGACATGGGCCGATAAGCCATATGACACTGTTAGTAAACTAGTTTTGTAAAGTCTAGACTCGACTTCGACCAAGGAGTTGGAAGGGGGTGTCCTACAGGAAGCGGCTCTGATACCAACTTGTGACGCCCCCAAAATCAGACCGTGTACAGTAATCATACACGCAAGGTACACGAGCGAGATCAGGGACTCGCGATGAGATATCACAACACAACTCTACAAATAAAAAATAATACAAGTTGTTTAATACAAGCCAGGGGCCACGAGGGCTCGAATACAACAGCTCGAGAGCACAAAGTCAGCGGAAGCAATAGTATCTGAGTACAGACACAAGGATACAAGGTTGCCTTAAGAAGGCTAGCACAAAATCAACACTCGATCAAAAAGGCAAGGCCTCCTGCCTGGGAACCTCCAAACTACTCCTGGTCAAAGGGGAACTCAACGTCGTAGAAGGCATCGGGGATCTTCATGTTGCGGTGGTCAACATCGGGGATCTCCTGCTCCTGGACTCCAACGTCGACTGCAGCGGCCGATCAGGCAAAACAATAAAAGGGAAAAATAAAGCAGGTGAGTATCTAGCATACCCGCGAGTCTTACGTCCGCTACTAAGCAATTATGCATTTGTATCAAATGAAAAGGGGAGGCTGTATATAGTGGACTGCAAGGTAGAAATCAGAATAAGGATGAGAAGCTAGGCCTATCGAAGACTAGCATCTTCTGACGAGTCTTGCAGCATGAGGTAAGAATCAGCCAACAATTCATATAAAGCATAAAGTAACAATGCAGCAGAAGTTGCTGCAACATTGTATAATAATAAGTTGTATTGGATAATAATTATATATGCCTCCGCGATCCCCTCCTCGACTTCCCTGCGAGGAAGAGAAACCGGAACCAACAGTTTAATAGTAGTAGTTTGTAGTAGTACGCTCTGGCTTCAGCATAAAGCGTCCTGTTACCGTGGACACGGCTATCCGAATAGATTATCATCCCTGCAGGGGCTGCACTACTTTTACCCTACACGCTCGTATCTCCAGGGTGGCATACACCTTGTTAGGGAATGCCCCACCCTATCCGACACGCCGAGGCCCATCCTACGGCTCATCAGAGAGGTCCCCGCCGGTCTACATCCCTAAGGGCAAGGTGGTCATGGGCCTATCACCCCTCGCTCTCCGGGTCGTTGTGCGCCAAGTGGATCCAGTGCCGCAGCACGATCCGACCCAACCACAATGCTGAACTGGACGTCTTTCAAAGCTTTCGAACGAGACCACAACGCGGAGGGCCCACACCGTAATCCCACGTGGAGGTAGTGCGTATAGGGCACGTCGACCCACTCAAGTCATCCACCTGAACCATTAGTCATTTTATTATTTTCTGTCAGGACAACCGTTATCGTTGCCCCTTTCTCGGTGAGTCGCGGACAACGACAGCAGCTAGGACCACCAGTAACGTCGGTGCCTGCCCTGTTGTCCCGCCAACTCGTGCGGTTACCAACAAGGTGAACCGTCTCCTTACCTTGTCTCGCGTTTGCTCCAAAGAGCTCGACTTTCGTACAACAGGATACCTTTCGGCCACGAACAGTACCAGGCCCGCCGCACACCGGTGGAATACACCTGACCTGTCGTTCCGCTAAGATACCATGCGCGGGCACCTTTGGGTCACCCGACTCCTTACCTGTAAGGACACCAGTTGATTCGAGTGCCTAACATCAAGTGAAACCAGGAGGAATCACCCTCGATGGTACACTTGAAGAGGTTCGACAGAGACATCAGCGGAATGAACTAAAGAGGAATATTCTCGTATCATCCCAGTGATGCTACGCTACTGAGCCGACGAGAGTGAAATACGAGTCAGTCCACTCGTAAGTCAAACTCGAAGCGACTCGGCAGAGTCTCGCCGTTGTAGGTTGACTGGGGTGTCTGCATTGATCCGTACATGTGGCAGTTATAATATTTTGTAATCCATGTTCAGTCACCAGAGTGATAACAGCCCACTATTCTAAACCTAGCTAACAATGCGTAGGGTTTACTGCTGAATATTTTATATATATTTATAAGGAAGCATAGGACAAGGAAAGGTACATCAAGGGGCGACAAAAATAGGTTATGCAATGAATAGGAATGCAACGTAGCAGCAGCAGTAACAATGCCTAGTGCAAGAACTGTACGAAAAGATAGGCGATATCTGGGGAAGGAAAATGGCTCTGCTTGCCTGGAATCTCGACGGTAGAGGTACGGTCGTCGACGAAGTAGTCATACTTGGCAACTGTGTCGTCGGTGGCAGCGTCGAGGTCTACCGGAGAATAAAAGGGGGGAGAAACAATAAATACACAGCAATAATATCAACACAAATACAAGACATAGAAGATACAAAGAAACAGGGCTCTAACGCAGTGTTCGTTGATTTGCTCGGAGCGGGAATTCATCCGGGGATGAACAGCCAGCTCCGGGTGATTATCGAACAGGGTGTCCGAAGGGGGAAGGGATCAGGACGGAGGTGTCGTGGACATCCGACAAACATAAGAGGGGTGTATCCGTGTTAGTTTAACTATTCTGAGAAACTTTCATATACAAAGTATTTTGATCCGGGCAATTTTTATCGGTACCGGGAATTACCGACAAATGGCCTGAAGGGGGGATGTCGATGTTCGTTGTGTTAGGGGGGTGTGGTAGACAAACAGATAGCGTATTCGTATTCTACGCATTTTTCTGAGCAATTTTGATATATAAATTATTTTCATCTGATTTACGGTTTAAAAGATATTAATTTATTAAGTTTAAATCAATTTTAAATCATTTTCTATTTTCTTTTATTGTTTAAATAAACATTATCCAGAACAGTGATATTGACCTAGTCAAACCTGACAAGTGGGACCTACTGACCAGTGGGTCCCACATGTCATACATAGCACTAATAAAAATGGTTTATTGAAATCTAATATCCAGTGGGGCCTACATGTCATACAAAGATTAACTATTAATCAAATTTAATTAACTTAATAAACTAGTGGGGCCTAGGTGTCATTGTCTCATTTCTGGATTTCTTTGGAATTTGGCTAAGTCTGGGAATTTTTGTCTTAAACATCAATTAGCAGTTTTTGGAAGGCTACGATTTAGGGTTCGACTCCTCCGATGAACTTGTGTTCTATACCAATCTTTATCAGTTGTAAGTGATCTCGAATCCGGTACGGATGGCATTTTTAATAATGCACATTTACTTAATTAAAACTCGGTATGAAAAGTGCTACTCGAGGTTAATTCTGAAAATTGTTAAAATGTGCAAAGTTGGCTAGATAATTACGATTGATCCATAGCTCAAATGGAGATGTTTCCAACACATGTTTTGCTATATATTATGTGCACTTTTATGCCACACCCTCTAAGGCAAAGACAAATGCATGTAGCATGTATATTTCTTTCCTTAACCTAGCAATGGTGCTATATATGTTTTATCTGTTATATAAATCTGCATTTTTTTAATTATTGTTGGATTTAATCCATGAAATTTCTGAAGTTGCTCCAATGGAACAAATTGAAGCTTGATACCTTGACTATCCATTCACATCATTTTTAGCTATTTTGGGTTTGGCTTTGTTGCTATTTTATTAGTGTCAAAGGGGGTACAGCAGCAGCTAACATGCAACAGCCGTAGCTACATCTGCTGAAACTTCAGTAGCAGCAACATCATATATTCAGAGGGGCAGCAGCCATAGCAAAACGCATCAGAAACCACGAGTGGGAGAGCAGCGCAGCTGCTGCACACACACATGGCATACACACGCACATACACACACAACACGTACATACACACACTGCACATGCCACGTCCACGGCCAGAAGCAGCCAAAGGCGCGGCCGAGAGTGGCCACGGGCATGGGGCGTGCGGCCAGGGCGCAGCCATGGCGACCGGCGACCACGGCGTTGACGGGGAAGGGCCCTACAGTGATGACCGGAACTGGGAGGCAGGGGCGCAGTGGCCATCGTCGACAGAACGGAAGTGGGGGAGAGGAGGGATGTGAGGGTGAGCTCACAGGGGGCAGCAGGGTGGCCAGGGGCTCGAGGTGGCTGTCGGAGCTGTGGTAGAGGAGACCGGGCAGCGGCGCCGGGGAAGCCCAGGCGCATCATGGCATGGAGGTTCAAGGCGCCGGTTGCCGGAGTAGCGGCGCGGTGGCGACGGCGCCCGGCGTTCTTCAATCCGAAGGAGAGGGCGAGCAAGGGGCTATGGGGGTCTAGGGTTTTCGAGTGGGGGCTCGGGGGCGGTGCAGGCCGGCGTAGCCGGCAGCGGCCATGGGGCAAGAGGGGGAGCGGGGCCGATCCAGATCGGGGGGGAGGGGGATCGGGAGAGAGGGTCGGGCGAGAGAGAGATGGAGGAGGGGCCGGCTCGGGCGTGTCGTTTAGGTCTAGGGGGCCAGCGGGCCGGGCCCAGTAGAGGAGAGGGGGTTGGGCTGGGGTAGATTAGGTTTTCTCCAATTTGTTTTTTTATTTCCTTTTTGTTTTTCTATTTTATTTAAATTAGCTAGAATTAGGATCTTACAAAAATGGGTAACTAGCACCAATAATATTTTTAAACAGTATATGAGTGCCACAAAAAGTTTAGGTGCCAAAGAATTTCATTTAATATTTCTTTTAGTTAATAAATGATTAAATTGGGGTTTTTAGCCTACTGTTCGATTTATTGCATTTATTTTATAGTTCAACAAAATCCCCAAATTGGTTTTCAATGGACCAGTGAATATTTGGGATTTAATAAAAGTGAATGCACAATTTTTAAACAAAGTTTATTTTGCCACACTATTTTTAATACCAATAAAAAGCACTTTGAATATAGCTTTGATTTGATTTCAATGTAGAGGGGTTGGACTGGTTGTGACTTATGATGATCAAGGCCCATGGCCATATTGCTATCAACAACATCAAAAGGAGAATTGAATGTGAACTGACCCAAGTTGATCAAAGCAAAATTTTGATCAAGACCATTTTGAGCAACAGAGATTATCAACAGTGATTAGCAACAGTAATCCTGATTACTGTAGGTGATTACTGTAGCGTGACACCCGGGGTGTTACAGCCTGCTGCGGCCCCCTCGCCCCAGGCGCCGCATAGCAATCTGTCGCCCGAGCCAGTTGGGCCTTAGCCCACTCGGTGAGCAGCCCCCTTCTTTTTTTCCTTTTTTTTATTATTAGTTGTTGGGCTCAGCCCAGTTGAGTCAGATTCGGCCCGTTTAGTTTTTTTCTTTTCAGCTAGGTTTTTCTATTATAATTGGCACATTATTGTTGTATTTTTTGCGATGGCGATAACTTTTCAACGGTAACTCGGATCGCAATGCGTAAAACATGAAAGTTGCTTAGAATTTTGTGTAGATTAATAAAATGTGCTCCTTTGTCTTGTTTACATCATGTTTGACTTTTAATTACACTGCTTGCCACCGTAAACTGTTTCATTAATAACTTTTTAACCGTTGCTCGGTTTAAAATATTTCTTATATGTAACTTGACTAGAATTGCCTGTAGATTGTGTTTATGCTACTCTTGCTTGCTAATAAAAATAATAAAATATTGTTTAGGGTAAAATAGTGCAAAATTCTATTTTTATCGTGGGGTCCGCAGTAGTTTGCCATGTATAGGTTTTACCCCCCCCCACTTAAATTGACTAGCATAGATAGTTTCCTTTATGCTTCACCTCTTGCCATGTTTGTGTGCTATGCCATGCTTGGGTGAGATGCCATGTTAACTACTTTTTCTCATTTTGTGTAGCTAAACAACTTTAACCATCATTATAAACGTGTGGTACGTCGTGTGTCACGAGTACTCCACTTAAATTGTTAGTAGCCGCTCTCGACGGTAGGTGCGATGTCTCATGTTGCTTCTTGTTGATGCTTGCTCGTGTTTGCTTCGTAGTAATAGATGCTTGCTCGTTGATTGCTTTCCAGTGTTTACCGTCTTGTGTGCTTCCGCGGGTACCTTCGAATATGATGCGAGCTTGCGATCAACTACACCTTCGGAACCCGACTTATCAACAGGCAAGGACTATGCATTACTTATGATCCATTCTATTTCAACCAGCGGTTTGCATGCTAGTCTAGGATAGGTTCGATGTTTGATCCTACCACCTGTTTACAGCCTCTTTCAAACCGATACAACCATGTCCCCTCCTAGCAAACCATGTACTGCTATGTTACTATTGCTCGTTGCTCAGCCCCTGCTTAGTATGCATGCTTAGGATGCTACGATGTTACCCTGTTACTCCTTGGTTTGGGCTATCACATTATTATATTGTTGTTGATGATATGGTTATTGTAAATGTTGACTATATTCGATGAAGGATGGAAGGTCTAGGCTATCCCGCCCCGACGATTTGTTCCATCCGAGTCACCTAGGATCCGAGTTCCGGGTATTGGTTTTAAGACTGAGTGTGCCTAACCGCGTGTGGGATTTTATGGGGTCCCCTTTTCTTACCTACCTAGCTTCAAACATTTCTAGTGGTGGCCCAAGCTGATTTTACCATTTGAGAAACCGTGTGCGTAACTGGTCTGCAGCCAGTGGATTTAAAACAAATCGGGCCAGTGGGATGGTATATCCTGTTGGTCCAAAGCTGGAAGCTAGGGAGCCTGCCCGAGCGAGGGTAGGTTATCCCGACCTCGTCCAGACGGTAGAGGCCGATTCGAGAGCGCGACCGGCTTTTGAGTTGATTGTCGACTCACCGGGGGCCACCCAGATTTGTGCGTTGTTAGTTAGAGGGACCTGTCGTTCCGGATCTCTTGGGACTAAATCATAAAATGGTTGCCTATCATAGGTAGCAACTGAGAGAGATGGGCGTGCGTGCGGAGCCTTGTAATGGGCAGTTGGTACACCCCTGCAGGGTTAAATCTTTTCGAGAAGCCGTGTCCACGGTTATGGACGACTTGAGACCTACTCCTTGTTCATAGACAACAACAACTGAGATAATCTTAATATAACTTGATCAACGTGTGTGTGCCTTCACTGCTTCTTCTTCTTCGGGATGCGAAGAGGAGGACAAGGATAGGATAGGAGTTATGTTTGCGTAGTAGGTGGATAGCAGACTTGTTGGAGGAGATTCCTCATCGATTGCTTGGCTTCTTATCTTACTCTCTAGATCGTTAGCCACTTCATAAATGCTAGTGCGGCAGCAACCTCGCCACTTACCCCATCCTTACCGTAAACTACTAGTTGTCCTAGAATGACGAGTGATGAAGTCCTTGCTGGGTCAGTTGACCACTACAGTTGGATGTTGAGTACTTCTGTACTCATGATACTACCCCCAAACTCTTTTCAGGGTTCTTGATCGACAACAGGTTCGGTGATCGACGTTTCACATGGAGACTCGACGACGACTAGTTAGGCGGATCCCAGCGGAGGGCATGGACCCGTGTGGTTATGGTATCGATGTTTTTCTCTTTGCCAGTAGGCATTTGACTGTAGTCTGTACTCAGACATGTATCTTCCGCTGATGTATTGTATTAAGGCAATTGTATGCCGATTGTATGAGATGTTGTATCCTTGTATCTGTAATGTTGTGATATCATGTTGGAAATCCGGGGCATATGACTTCGTCATATGTCGCGGTGGGACCGATATGTGCTTCGTCCCCGGATCTGGATGGAAACATCTAGATCTGGAACAGTACCGCATATCGGGCCTTATAGGTTTGGATGTACCGGCGAAGGTGGACGCCAACTCTCGGAGTGAGAAGAAAGCAATGCACGGCACATGAGAGGCTAGAAAAATATGGGAAGGTGGAAGTGTCATCTTTCGAATACTCACATTAGTCCGAAGAACTCATGAACTTATTATCGGTAACTCTCAATCTAATGAGGTTTCACAAAGAGACAAGTACCCCGAGGAGGAGTGTATGGGGGTTTGGTTATCCTTGCGCATCCTGGACTCATGGTACGTGAGTGTAGTCTAATATTCGACCCCTCAGAAGAGTAGTGATCCATCTAGTAGCTAAAGTTCTCAACTAATTTTGTAAGTTTTGAAAATAAACACGGATTGCCCAAAATACGACATTTATCACTAATAGGCTAAAGCTCTTGACACCAAAAGTCCAAACATTACTCAAAACAATACCTCAAAACTATTGCAAGTTACTACTACAAAAGAATAGCAACATCAATTAACTACTTTAAGTCAAGACACAAAACTCAGTACAACAGGCAAACTCTCTAAACAAGATAAACATGAAAACTCAAGAGAGTTCCAGCAACAAACTAAACAAAATCTCTCTAAAAAGATAAGCATGAAAACTAAGAGCTAAACATGACAGTAGCTATGAAAAAGATAAAGAACACACACAGCAAAGATAAGCATGAAAAATCCTATGTTGTGTTCTAGATTTTGAAAGTGGAGCGTGTTTCTCTCCCACACAAAGAAAGTTGGGTTCTAACTTGTTATGAACAGCAAGTAAAGCTAAAGAAAACTAAAAATATAACCTAAGAGCGAGACGCTCCAAGCATAGCACATCACACATGAAGTGATAAAAATATAGTGAGACGAGAGACGAACTGATAATTGTTGATGAACAAGGGGATGCACGGGGGCATCCCCAAGCTTAGACGCTTGAGTCTCCTTGAATATTTCTTGGGGATGCATGGGGGCATCCCCAAGCTTGAGCGCTTGACACTCCTGGATCTTCTTTCATCCTCTTCCCTCGCACACTTGAAAACTCCCTTCATACATAACTCATCATAATCTGATTAGTGAGGTTAGTACCCATAATAAAATAATTTTTTCTCTACTGTAAATAAGGATATTCTTGAAGAGCAACTGTTTCTCAAGAATGCCAAGAAGTTTTTGCAAAGAAAAAGCAAGCTTAAGGTTTGAAAACGAAGAAAAGGCAAAACAGGACAGAATCTGTGAAAAACAGACCAACAGGTAGTAAATAATTTTTTAGGGATACTTATGCACTCAAATAAAGAAACTCAGAACATACAAAAGTTTCATAATTGTATAGAGCACACTTTGTAAAAATTCAGCTCAAAAAGATGAACTGGGATTTTTCTGTGATTTTTCTAGTCACGAGGACAGAATCTGTTTTCTGGACAGCGTGTCACAACTTTCACTTCCCTTGTCATATGAGGCTATAAATGGCACAAAGCTTCAAAAGTAAGGATACGGTGATGTTGCTAGAGTAGTAAAAATCATCAAGACCACTAAGAACAGAAGAAAAACAAAAAGTAAAACCTAAATTCATTGCGGGCTGCCTCCCGAAAGCGCTTTCTTTTACGCCTTTAAGCTAGGCAAAAAGATTTTAAAAGATGCTCGCGTAAGAATAAGGATTTGAAGCAAAAGAGAGCATCAAGAAGCAAATATGAAACACATTTAAGCCTAACCCACTTCCTATGCATTGGCATCTTGTAAGAAAATAAATCAAAGAAGCACAAAGAGACAAGCATAGGAAGGTGGGACAAGAACAACTTCAAAACTTTAAGCATGAAGAGAGGAGTTTTTGTAACATGGGAGTTTCTATAACCAAACTTTCCTCTCTCAAAATAATTTTCAGTAGTATCATGAACAACATCAAGAATATAACTATCACATAAATCATATTGTTCATGACCTACAAGCACACATGTATTGTTTTCAACACGGTTTTTAGGATCATAAGATAAATGCAACCCATCACATTGAGCTTTGATAAGAGGAAAATTCTCCGGAGTTGGAGATTTCAAAAGGATAATAGGACAATCAAGTGTGGGTGCAATAGCAAAAATTTCATGCTTAACGTAAGGAACTATAGAGAGTTCATTTTTATCAGCATCATCCATAGTGGCATCTTGGCCATCAACAAAGCAAGTATCAAAATTTTCAGAAAGGGATATTTCAAGTGAGTCCTCAGAATCATGGGATTCCTCCTCAAAGCAATCATTGGCCTCTTCTTTGGCAGCAAAAAAATTATTTTTAAAATCCTCAATATAATAATTGGAAGTACAATTCTCGAAGCAATAAGAAAGAACTGCAAAGTTTTCGGACTGGTGAATAGTATCGTGATACCTTTCAATCAAAGAGTCAATCTCATAAGCACCTTTAAAAGCAACAAACTCTTCAATCTTTTCAACATCAAAGTAATCATAAACACCTTTAGCATAATAAGATAAGATCTCATTTTCATTGAACTCACATTGGAAAGGGAGGTGTTTATGATCTATATTAGAACAGCAAGTAAAATCATAATTGTAGCACAAAATTTTAGCATGCCAATAAGAAACATGTATTTGATCCCATAAGTGTTTCCCTTTCTGAGATAGGCGGTGCCGCGTATAATGAGCATGCTCAACCAATGATTTTCCCTCAACCAAGTCGGTTGGGTTTTTAGCGCGAGCACAAATTGATCGAAGATGATCCAAGTGAAACATGTCAAATATGTCCATCCTACCATATTTGGGTGGTTCAGCACCCATGGTGAGGATAGCATAACTAGGCCAAGCAAGACAAAGGAAAAAGTTAGCAACTAGTTTTTTGGTTTTTCATATAAGACACGAAAGCAAAAATAAAAGCTGAAAGGTAAACTAACAAGACTAAAAAGCAAAGATAAAAGATAGTGTGCAATTCCCCTATCTTGAAGAGTGGAGTCCCCGGCAACGGCGCCAGAAATTGCTTTTGATGGTACGATTTAACGCACCCTCGTTGTTTACCCAAAGTGGAAGGTTGAGATGTAGACAGCAGCAAGTTTCCCTTAGCGAATATGCTAAGGTTTAGTATCGAACCAGTAGGACTCCAACAGATACAAGAAGCTGGTGAAGTGAACAATGGCACCGTTTACAACCGAGGTTGCTAACTTCACCAGGACCTGCACACACAGCAAATAACTTTGCTTCCCAACGAGTACACAGGAGTTGTCAATTCCTCCGGCCTTGTTGTTTACAAAGGATAAAACGCACGGGATAATAATGATAGTGATAGCAACGGAAAAGTAAATAAAGCAGTAAATTGATAGTGGGTGTAAACAGTATTGGAAATATGGACCGGGGTCCTATGATGTTCACTAGTGATGCCTCTCTCCCAAAAGACGATAAAATAGCCATGCGAGGTAAACAAATTACAGCTGGGCAATTGACAGGATTATGTGCGCAAACCAATGCTAACTATGCTATAAAGAAAGGAAGAGGCTCAAAATCATGGGCGGTACGCCAAGACAAGTAGACCGAAATCCATCTGCATCTACCTACTAATCATCCATCTTGAGATATCTATCCAGAACAAGTAAACTCAAAGCAACGGACAAGTGCATTAAAGAACTTTGCGTAAAGTAAACAATCCTTGCACCCGCAAGTACAAGCACCGTTGGTTTCCCCCTTGTGGCAACAGCACATCCCCTAGACTCATGTTTTTGTCACTCAAGCTAGTCATCAGGGGGCATGAACCCACAATCATGCATAACGCTCCCTCTTGGAGTCACTACCTACTACTTGGCCAAAGCAATAAACTGCAACGGAGAACATGCAAGAATTACTCTAGAACATAAATATAAAAGAGGAGAATCAAATATATTACTCAAACACAATCTGAACATTGTATCATAATCCATCGGATCCCAGCAAACTCAGCATAGCAACAGCAGAAAGATTACATATGTGCCTCGGTCATGTAGGGCAGCTCACGAGGTCTGATCCATGAAGAACAAAGAGGGGAGGAGAACATCACATAGCTACTGATCATAGACCCATGGTGCAAGGTGGACTACTCACGGTTCATCCGGGAAGCATCCATGGTGGTGGAGAAGCTCCCGGAGGTGATTCCTCCCTCCGGCAGGGTGCCGGGAAGAGGTCTTCTGGTGCTCCTGATCTCGGAAGCGCGGCGGCGGCGGAACAGAGGAGAGATCGCAAAAAAGGGTTCCCGTCACGGGGGTTTCACGTCACGAGGGATATATAGGCGAAGGGGGGCAGCCAGGGGGGCCACCAGAGGTCCAGGCGGCCCCCTGGCACGGCCCCACCCTAGGGTGCGCCGGGAGGGCGCCTGGGGCCCTGGTGGGTCCCCTCTGGCCCCCCTCGGTGATTCCCGAAGCTTCTGTTGCGCTGATTTTTCCCGAATTTTTGGAGCACTTTTAATATGGGGGAAACCTGAAATAGAAAAACACCAGAAAACAGGAACTGACACTGGGGTGCACTGAGTTAATAGGTTTGTCCAAATATGATCAAAAGTGTATGGAAGTTCATCAATATCATAGCAATATCACACAAAAGAGGCATGGAGCAAGCAGAAATTATAGATACGTTTTGGATGTATCAACAATCGACGAGCAAGCATCTATTACTACGGAGCAATCACCATCTATCAAGAACAGGAATGCAACACGAGACGATGCACTACGGAATTGCATCTACCGTCGAGAGCGTTTACTAACAGGTTAAGTGGAGTATTCGTCACACACGACGATACCGCACATTTAGAATGGTTCAAGTTGTTTAGCTACACAACATGAGCAAAGGTTGTAAGCATGTCATCCCACTCAAGCATGGCATATCACACAATCATGGCAAGAGGTGAAGCACAAGGTAAACTATCTATGCTAGTCAATTTAAGTGAGGCACAACCTAAACATGGCATATCACTAAATACCCCATGACAATTAAAGCATTTGGTACTGTTATGCCCTAAACCATATTTTAGGTTGGTTAACAACAACAAACAATAGCATACACGCAAAGTACATGAAATTCTATTAAAGTTACATGTAAAGAACACTCCAAACGGAGTTACGGTTAAAAAGATACAAGCATCACAATTTGCGGGTACATGCTATTAACACCAGGGAGCATACTTTAGAGCAATGAAACAGTTGGCTACTGAATGCAAACATGCACCAAAATTACATGGAACTGCAGTAGGCATGACAAGGAAGGCATGGCAACAAAGTTTCATGTATATGAGCATCAGGAACAAGTAACTGTAACCCATGCAAAAAGCTAAATAATATTACTGGTCTAGAGACTTAGTGAAAATAGAGGCATGGAAACTGTTATAAACATGCTATATAAACAGTAGAAAAATATGTAAGAGCAAAGTTTTGCCCCCGTGTGTTTTGGATATTGTTGGACAAGACATTAAAGGAACTACCAATGTTTTCTAGTGTAAACAGTTGAATAGGTTCCTGAAGGACAAGCTAGGTGATAAAGCTTCATGGAAGGTTTTCAAGTTATCGAAGCATTACCCCTGGAGCGAAGCTTAATCACGGAGGATGACCCCCAAAAATGAAGGTGTCCTGAAGCTCAACTCATTGAAGTAAATGAAGAAGACGGCGCAAGACTTAGATGTTTTTGTGTAGTTCTTTTTCTGTTCTTTGAATCATAGGACAAACCGTACTATCAAGAGGGGTCTTTAGTTTGTGGACACCGAAGTTATTGAGAAAATGCTTAGATCAAATCTAAACATAGTGAGAAGCCAAAGTGAAGAAATCTCATATGCACTGAGTTAAGTTTCGGTAGCAAAGACTTCGTTCTTTGGCTTCCGAAGCAGAACTAAGTCCGTGAGTCAGCTTTACTTGTTCCTCAAGTAAAGTTGTGCAGTAATGACAAATCCGACCGTTGTGGACACGTGTCAAGCTGTCACTTCGGGTCAACTTGGTCATTTCGCACCTCGGGATCGCCAACTAAAAATGCGCCGCCCCCTCCTCCATTTGCGGGTGGCTGCTCTAAGAATATTCCTGAGAGAGACTGAATAGAGCACCCCAAGAACGCCACATAAGAAAAACCCAAAACCCAGAATACTGAAGCCTAAGTCCCATTGATCTGAGTAGATTCGAGATGACTTAGGTGAAAGCTTACTAGCCTTTTTATCTTGGAGAATTGAACTTCTCCTAGACAGTTAGAGTGTCGACTTCAGAGAGCGAAGAGTAATTGTCGCCTCGAAGATCAAGTCTGTCAAAGGTTTCGGAGATTTCCTTGAGAATCTACCCCGAGTCAAAGCTGACCAAGCTCAAGTAGATTGGTACAGTGGAGCAACGGACAGAGAGATATTTTCTCCAGGTGTTCAATCACTAGTCCTTCCAACCAGACGTAGCGCTTTGCAGAGCGTGAACTGGTCGAACAAACATCGCCGAGTCACATTTTGTTTTACTTCAAGATTTTACATACCGTATTGCATTTGCTTCCCAGTTATGCTTCAATGCATTTTGATTCAGTGCATTTAGTTTCGCTTCCAGTTTTACTTCCCTTTCACCTGTTTCTGCTTCCTGTTCCGCTTTACTTATGCTTCACCTCAAAGTTTCAGTCGAAAATTTGAATTGATCATTCACCCCCTCCCCCTCTGATCACATACTTGGACTTTCAATTGGTATCAGATCTAGTCACTCCCTACACTCTGTGTGTTTTGGATTAACCTCCTGGAGTGCTTTCAAGTATGTCTTTCGCAGCTTTTCGCTCCGGCGAACCTATTCCTGTTTTCAATGGGAAGGACTATCCTTACTGGAAGGACAAAATGAAGAGAAATATCATGGCTATCAATTCAGCTGCCTGGCAAGTTTTCTTGAAAGGAGTCACAATCAAGGATGAGAATGGCATCACTCCTGCTGAAGCAAAATTGATTGATCTTGATTCTGAAGTCTGGGTATTCATCACCAACAATTTGACTCCAAAGAAGTATCATGAAGTGAAGAATATCCCATCTGCCAAAGGTGTCTGGGACTATCTAGAAAAGATTGGAGAAGGAGTATCCACTCAGAAAGATGCCAGAATTGACACTCTCCGAAGCAAATTCTATCGATTCAAGAGAAACGAGGGCGAAAAATTCAACTCCATTTACAGCAGACTTACTGCTCTTGCAAATGAGTTGATTTCCCTCGAAGTTGATGACATCACTCCTCACTCGGTTGTAAGAACTTTGCTTCGCTCATTGGATGATTCTTTTGATCACATTGTGTTGATGATCAAGGAAAGAAATGATTTCAGAAATCTTGTTGCCGCTGATATCCTTGAGAGACTCAACACTTTTGAAATGGAAGAAGATGAGAAACGTGACATAAATGGTTCTCGAAGAAGATCACATGCTCTAAAAGAAAAGGCTTCACATCATTCTTCACTCGAAGTTAGTTCTGCTTCCGGTGTCGAATCCGATGATCCTGCAAGCATTGGGAAGGATTTGGCATTGATCATGAGACGCTTCAACCGCTTCCAAAGAAAAGGTTTTTCTTCACCCAAGAAGAATTATCCATCAAGGAACTCAAGTTACTCATCTCACCGTTCATCCTCAAGAAGCTCTCGATCGAAGGACAACTGCTGCTACAAGTGCAAGAAACCAGGTCATTACATTGCTGATTGCCCTCTGTGGGAAGCTGAAAACAAATCAAAGCATTCACTCAGAGATTCTTCAGGCAAGTACCACAGATCCTCCAGAAGCTATGAGTCCAAGAGACATGATTCCAGTTCAAGAAGAGAAAAGAAGAAAGATTGAGATGATGACAAGAAAAAGAAGTATCACAAGAAGCGTGAGAGTTCTTCTTCGAAGACACATTCTTCACGTCGAAGCAATTCTCACCGTGCCAAGGCCTATTTGTGAAAGGAGATGAACTCTGAAGAATAATCCTCTGGTTCCGAAGCAGAATCAGGCTCAAGATCTGCATCTGGTTCCGAGTCTGATGGCGTTTCTGGATTGGCATTTTCTTCGGTCGGTGCTTCGAGCTCATTCTTCACCAACAACAGCAGTGAAGATGAAACTCCTGCATACTGCTTCATGGCCAAAGAAAAGGTATCTTCATCCAAAGTTACCTATGATACTTCTGATTGTTCTTCATATGACAGTGATTCTAAGATAAGCTACGCTAAACTTGCTAAAATTTCTTCAATTCAACAAGATGAACTTGATTCACTAAGCAAAACCATTAAGAAATCAGAAACTCTGTTGATCGATGAGATAGAGAAAAGTCAAACTTTAACTAATGAGCATGCTGCTCTGAAGGAGAAGTTTGAAGAATTATCCTCTCGGCATGATCTTCTTTCAGTTGATTATGAGAAGCTCACATATGAATTTCTTCAGAGGAAAATGGCTCTCGAAAAACTGAAAGAGGCTCATGAAGAGTTGGAAAATGTCAATCTCTCTCATGGCTCAACAAGGTTCTGAAGCAAATCACAAAACTAATTCACCTTGCTTAACTTGTCTGGAATGAAGCAAAACTGATTCCAAAGGCAAAGCTCCTATTATTATTGATGATACTAATGCCTCGGATATGGAAAACTCTGCTGTTACCGAGGAACTCCTCAAGTTGAAAGATTTGTTTGAAACAGGTTTGTTCAAAAGTGTCCAGGGACACCAGCATCTTTGTGGTATCCTGAAGAAGGCACTCCTTCACAGGAATCCTAGGAATGAAGGTGTTGTCTTTGAAAGGAAGCTAAACCCTGGTGGCACTTACTGGGAACCTGAGCAGTACCCCAAAACTGTATGGGTCCTAGCAAAGGATAAGCCTACAGATATTGCTAATCTTTCAGGTTATAACTGCAAAATTGATAAGGCTATTGTTGATAAATCACTTGATTCTGACTACAAGCTTATCAAGAACCAGGAAGGAAAGGTTTCAGCCGAATACATCGGTGCCCCTCCAAAGAATGGTTTCTATAAGAGACAAATTTGGGTGTGCAAGTCACTCGTTGAGAAATTGCCTGCTAACCATTCTATGCAGGGAAATTCTTCGGTACCACCGAAACACTTCTATTCTCTCGAAGAGAGAAATGATTCACTGGTGCCCGAATCAAATGTTCCTCAAAAGTAATACTATCGCACTGGTCGTTATACTTACCGTCACCGTGATAACAATGATAAGATTGCATATGCTCATTCATATCCTAATCCTTCGCAGAGGACTTACATTTATGGTGTAATTGATGGTCCCCCTAGGCAATATAATCCTGTTCGATTTGATATTGCTTCAACAAGTGCTTCCACCTCTTCTCAGTCACCTGCTCGTTTGTGGGTGGTTAAGAAGAACTAATTCTTCTGCAGGGCTATGTCTCCGGTGGATCCGCATGAGTCATGGATAGTGGTTGCACAAATCAAATGACCGGAGACAAAGAGTTATTCACCGAAGAAAAACTATCTCCATCTTCTCAGAAGTACATTACCTTCGGTGATAACAACAAGGGTAAAGTTTTAGGTTTGGGTAAGGTTGTCATATCGAAAGATAAGCACATTGACAAGGTTATGCAAGTCCAATCTCTTGGTTATAATCTTATGTCTATTTCTAAGTTATGCGATATGGCTATGCTTGTTCTATTTTCTGCTTCGCGTTGTGTTGTCTTTTCACAGGATGACTATACGTTTGCCTTCGAGGGTTACCGAAAAGGAGATTTATATATTGTTGATTTTTCTTCGGGCCCTGCTGTATCCACATGCCTAATGGCAAAATCTTCATCCGGTTGGTTATGGCATCGAAGACTTGGTCATGCAGGGATGAGAAATCTTCAAAATCTAGTGAAGAAGAAGCATGTTATTGGCCTTAGCGAAGTAAAATTCGATAAGGATCGTCTCTGCAGTGCCTGTGAAGCTGCTAAAATTACGAAGAAACATCATTCAGCGAAGACTATCATGAGTACTACTCGTCCCGTTGAATTGCTTCATATGGATCTTTTCGGTCCTCAAAATTATGCAAGTCTGGGAGGAAACAAATATGGTCTTGTTATTGTTGATGAATTTTCTCGTTATACTTGGGTTTTCTTTATGGATGACAAGAGCAAAGTTGTTGAAATCTTCAAGTCATTCACTAAGAGAGCTCAAACAGTATATGAATTATCTCTGAAGCATATCCGAAGTGATAATGGAACTGAATTCAAGAATTTCTTGATGATCATGGCTTTACTCATGAGTTCTCTGTTGCTTATACACCTCAACAGAATGGTGTAGTTGAAAGGAAGAATAAAACTCTTATTGAAATGGCCAGAACTATGCTTGCTGAATGCAAAACTCCTATCAGGTTCTGGGCCGAAGCAATTAACACTGCATGTCATATCATCAACAAGGTTTACCTTCACAAATTTCTGAAGAAGACTTCACATGAGCTTATCACTGGTCAAAAGCCAAATGTTTCGTATCTTAGGGTATTTGGTGCTCCTTGCTTTATTAGAGATATGAATCATAGCTCCAAATTTGCCCCTAAGGAACATGAAGGTTTTCTACTAGGTTATGGCTCAAATTCTCACACTTACAGAGTGTATAACTCCCACTTTGGGAAGGTTATGGAAACTGTAAATGTGAGGTTTGATGAAACTAATGGCTCTGAAAAGGAGAATTTACCTCATGATCTAGATGAACCTCCTCTTGATGAAGTGATCAGGTCGATGGCGATTGGAGAAATTCACCCTGTTGAAGCAGTTGCTCGTCAATATATTCAAGATGATGATGATCCAATGTTCCCACACATAGCCCAGGGCGCCAGTACTACTTCTGTGGAACATTTGATTCGGGCACCAGTGAATCGTTTCTTGTTTCTAGTGAATAGAAATGATTCGGTGGTACCGAAGGCTTTCCCTGCATAGTATGGTTAGCAGTCAGTTTTTTCACAAGTGCTTTATGCACCCATATCTGCCTCTTATAGAAGCCATTCTTAGGAGGAGTACCAACATACTCAGCTGTAACCTTTCCCTGTTCGTCTTTAATGAGCTTGTAGTCTGAATCAAGTGATTCATCCACAATAGCTTTGTTCATTTTGCAGTCGAAACCTGAAAGGTTAGCAATATCAATGGGTTTCTCCTTCGCTAGGACCCAAACAGTTTTAGGATACTGCTCAGGTTCCCAATAGGTGCCATCAGGGTTTATCTTTCTCTCGAAACCAACACCCTCATTCCTGGGGTTCCTGTGAAGGATAGCCTTCCTCAGGATGTCACGGAGATATTGGTGACCTTGCACACTTTTGAACATGCTTGTTTCAAATAAGTTTTTCAACCTGAGGAGTTCCTCGGTAACAGCAGGATTTTCGTCATCAGAGGCATTAGTATCATCAATAACAATAGGAGCTTTGCCTTTGGAATTAGTTTTGCTTCGTTCCAGACAAGTTAAGCAAGGTGAATCAGTTTTATGATTTGCTTCAGAACCTTGTTGAGCCATGAGAGAGATTGACATTTTCCAACTCTTCATGAGCCTCTTTCAGTCTTTCGAGAGCCATTTTCCTCTGAATAAATTCATAGGTGAGCTTTTCATAATCAACTGAAAGAAGATCATGCCGAGAGGATAATTCTTCAAACTTTTCCTTCAGAGCTGCATGCTCATTAGTCAAAGTTTGACCTTTATCTATCTCATCGATCAACAGAGTTTCTGATTTCTTAATGGTTTTTCTTAGCGAATCAAGTTCATCTTGTTGGATTGAAGCAATTTTAGCAAGTTTAGCATAGCTTATTTTTGAATCACTATCATATGACGAACAATCAGAAGTGTCATAGTTAGATTTGGATGAAGATACCTTCGCCTTGACCATGAAGCAATATGCAGGAGTTTCATCTTCACTACTGTTGTTGGTGAAGAATGAGCTCGAAGCTTTGGTTGAAGCATCTACTGAAGCGAATGCCAAACCAGCAACACCATCTGATTCGGACCCAGACCCAGATCTTGAGCCTGATTCAGCTTCAGACCCAGAGGCTTCGTCTTCAGAGTTCATCTCCTTTCCCAGATAGGCCTTGGCACGGTGAGAGCTGCTTCGCCGAGACGAGTGAGTCTTCGATGAAGAACCCTCACGCTTCTTATGATACTTCTTTATCTTGTCATCATCAGAATCTTTCTTCTTTTCTCTTCTCGAACTGGAATCATGTCTCTTGGACTCATAGCTTCTAGAAGATCTGTGGGACTTGGTTGAGGAGTCTCTGAGCGAATGCTTTGATTTGTTCTCAGCTTCCCACAGAGGGCAATCAGCAATGTAGTGACCTGGTTTCTTGCACTTGTAGCAGCAGTTGTCCTTCGATGGAGAGCTTCTTGAGGATGAGCGGTGAGATGAGTGACTTGAGCTCCTCGAAGAATAACTCTTTTTTGGTGAAGAAAAACCTTTTCTTTGGAAGCGGTTGAAGCGTCTCATGATCAATGCTAAATCTTTCCCAATGCTTGCAGGATCATCTAATTCGACACCTGAAGCAGAACTGACTTCGGTTGAAGAATGACGCGAAGCTTTTGCTTTCAAAGCATGTGATCTTCTTCGAGAGCCATTTATGTCACGTTTCTCATCTTCTTCAATTTCAAAACTATTGAGTCTCTCAAGAATATCAGCGGCAACAAGACGTCTGAAATCAGTTCTTTCCTTGATCATCAGCACAATGTGATCAAACGAATCATCCAATGAGCGAAGCAAAGTTCTTACAACTGAGTGAGGAATAATGTCATCAGCACCGAGGGAAATCAACTCATTAGCAAGAGCAGTGAGTCTGCTGTAAATGGAGCTGACTTTTTCACCCTCGTTTCTCTTGAAGCGATAGAATTTGCTTCGGAGTGTGTCAATTCTGGCATCCTTCTGTGTAGAAACACCTTCACCAATATTTTCAAGATAGTCCCAGACACCTTTGGCAGATGGAATATTCTTCACTTCATGATACTTTTCTGGTGTCAGATGATTGGTGATGAATACCCAAACTTTAGAATCAAGATCAATCAGTTTTGCTTCCTCAGGAGTGATGGCCTTCTCATCGGCAACAGTAACTCCATACAAGACAACTTGCCAGGCAACTGAATTGATAGCCATGATATTTCTCTTCATTTTGTCCTTCCATTACGGGTAGTCCTTCCCATTGAAAACAGGAATATGTTCGCCGGAGCGAATAGTTGCGAAAGACATACTTGAAGACACTCCATGAGGTTAATCCAAAACACACAGTGTAGGTAGTGACTAGATCTGATACCAATTGAAAGTCCAAGTATGTTATCAGAGGGGAAGGGGGTGAATGATCACTTCAAAATTTTCGACTGAAACTATTGAAGTGAAGCATAAGTAGGGCGGAACAGTGAAGTAAAACTGGAAGCGAAACTAAATGCAGTGAATCAAAACACATTGAAGCATAACAGCGAAGCAAATGCAATACAGAAGGTAAATGCTTGAAGAAAACGAACTGAGACTCGGCGATGTTTGTTCGACCAGTTCACGCTCTGCAAAGCACTACGTCTGGTTGGAGGGACTGGTGATTGAACACCTGGAGCAAATCTCTCTTCGTCCGTTGCTCCACTGCACCAAACTCCTTGAGCTTGGTCAGTTCTTCACTCGTGGTTGATTATTGAGACAATCACCGAAACCTTTGACAAACTGGACTTCGAGGCGACAATTACTCTTCGCTCTCTGAAGAACAACACTCTAACCGTCTAGGAGAATTGCAGTTCTCCAAGATAAAAAGGCTAGTAAGATTTCACCTAAGTCATATCGAATCTACTCAGATCAATGGGACTTAGGCTTCAGTATTCTGGGATTTTGGTTTTGCTTCGGTGGAGTTCTTGGGGTGCTCTCTTCAGTCTCTCTCAGGAATATTCTCAGAGCAGCCACCCGCAAATGGAGGACGGGGCGGCGTATTTATAGTTGGCGATCCCGAGGTGCGGAATGACCAAATTGATCCGAAGTGACAGCTTGACATGTTCCACAACGGTCGGATTTTTCATCACTGCGCAACTTTACTTGCCGAACAAGTAAAGCTGACTCACGGACTTAGTTCTGCTTCAGAAGCCAAGGAGCGAAGTCTTTTCTACTGAAGTTTAACTTAGTGCACATGAGATTTCTTCGCTCAGGCTTCTCACTTGCTGTGGATTTGATCTGAGCATTTCTCAATGACTTCGGTGTCCACAAACTAAAGACCCCTCTTGATAGTACGGTTTGTCCTATGACTCAAAGAACAGAAAAATAACTACACAAAAACATCTAAGTATTGCGTCGTCTTCTTCATTTCCTTCAATGAGTTGAGCTTCAGGACACCTTCATTTTTGGGGTTCATCCTCCGTGATTAAGCTTCGCTAGATGGGGTAATGCTTCGATAACTTGAAAACCTTCCCTGAAGCTTTATCACTTAGCTTGTCCTTCAGGAACCTATTCAACTGTTTACACTAGAAAACATTGTTAGTTCCTCTACTGTCTTGTCCAACAATATCCAAAACACACGAGGGAAAAACTTTGCTCTTACAAGAAGCCTCCATACCTAGAAAGCTAGAAGATGGTTGGGATCCTATGATTAAAATTAAGTTGAATAATTTCTCTTGCTATGCTTTATGTGATGTTGGAGCTAGTACCTCTGTTATGCCCAAAAGAATGTATGATATATTTGAATTGAAACCTTTTGATGCTTGTTCTTTTGGTGTTCGTCTTGTCGATTCTTCCGTAAAGAAACCTTTGGGGAAGATAGATTATGTTATCATCATTGTCAATGACAATTATGTTCCTGTTGATTTTACTATTATGGACATTGAATGTGAACCTTTTGTCCAATTATTTTGGGACGTCCTTTTCTTCGCACCGTGGGTGCTGTTATTGATATGAAAGAAGGGATTATAAAATTCCAATTCCCTCTCAAGAAAGGGATGGAACACTTCCCTACGAAAAAGATTAAGTTGCCTTTTGAGTCCGTCACACGGGCTAGTTATCTTCTTGAAAATACTTGATCTATTTGCATTAAGCCTAGCTAATGGCTTTAAAGAAGCGCTTTCGGGAGGCAGCCCACAACGAATTTAGGTTTTCCCTTTTGTTTTTCTTCTGTTTTTAGTGGTCTTGATGATTGTTACTACTGTAGCAACATCATTGTATCTTTACTTTTCAAGCTTTGTGCCTTTTATAGCCTCATACGACAAGGGAAGTGAAAGTTGTGACATGCTATCCAGAAAACAGATTCTGTCCTCGTGACTAGAAAAATCAGAGAAAAATCCCAGTTCATCTTTTTGAGCTGAATTTTTTACACAGCATGATCTATACAATTACGAAACTTTCGTATGTTCTGAGATTTTTTATTTGAGTTGCATAAGTATCCCTAAATAATTCTTTACTACCTGATGGTCTGTTTTTCACAGATTTTGTCCTGTTTTGCCTTTTCTTCATTTTTCAAACCTTAAGCTTGCTTTTTCTTTGCAAAAACTTTTTGGAAATATTGAGAAAAAGTATCTATTCAAGATTATCTTTATTTACAGTAGAGAAAAACTATTTTATTATGGGTACTAACCTCGCTAATCAGATTATGATGAGTTATGTATGAAGGGAGTTTTCAAGTGTGCGAGGGAAGATGATGAAAGAAGATTCAGGAGTGTCAAACGCTCAAGCTTGGGGATGGTCCCATGCATACTCAAGAAATATTCAAGGAGACTCAAGCGTCTAAGCTTGGGGATGCCCCCGTGCATCCCCTTCTCCATCAAAAATTATCAGTTCGTCTCTCGTTTCACTATATTTTTATCACTTCATGCATTATGTGCTATGCTTGGAGCGTCTCGCTCTTAGGTTTTATTTTTAGTTTTCTTTAGATTTTCTTGCTGTTCATAACAAGTTAGAACCCAGCTTTCTTTGTGTGGGAGAGAAACACGCTCCACTTCCAAAATCTACAACACAACATAGGACTTTTCATGCTTATCTTTGATGTGTGTGTTCTTTATCTTTTCATAGCTACTGTCTTGTTTAGCTCTTAGTTTTCATGCTTACCTTTTCAAAGAGATTTTGTTTAGTTTGTTTCTGGAACTCTCTTGAGTTTTCATGTTTATGTTGTTTAGAGAGTTTTCCTGTTGTACTGAGTTTTTTTGTCTTGACTTGAAGTAGGTAATTGAGGTTGCTATTCTTTTGTAGTAGTAACTTGCAATAGTTTTGAGGTGTTGTTTTGAGTAATGTTTGGACTTTTGGTGTCAAGAGCTTTAGCCTATTAGTGATAGATCTCGTATTTTTGGCAATCCGTGTTTATTTTCAGAACCTACAAAATTAGTTGAGAACTCTAGCTACTAGATGGATCACTACTCTTCTGAGGGGTCGAATATTAGAGTACACTCACGTACCATGAGTCGAGGATGCGCAAGGATAACCAAACCCCCATACACTCCTCCTCAGGGTACTTGTCTCTTTGTGAAACCTCCTTATTAGATTGAGAGTTACCGATAATATGTGCATGAGTTCTTCGGACTAATGTGAGTATTCAAAAGTTGACACTTCCACCTTCCCATATTTTGCTAGCCTTTCCTGTGCCGTGCATTGCTTTCTTCTCACTCCGAGAGTTGGCATCCACCTTCACCGGTACATCCAAACCCTTGGCACGATGCGCTCTGTCATCATAAACCACCTTATATCCTTCCTCAAAACAGCCACCATACCTACCTATCAAGGCATTTCCATAGCCTTTCCGGGATATATTGCCATGCAACATCCATCTTCTCATGACTTGATCTTCATGTCATACATGCTACTTGCTTGATCGATGAGCCGCATGCTAGTTGGGCCTTGCCCTAATCATTGCTACATGACGCGCTAGTATCATTGCATATCCTGCTAAACTGGCAGAGGCATACATTTGCATACATCATGATAGTTACATCTTCTTTATGATTTGAGTACTTTGTAAAGTGTGAAAGATCTTCTATACTTCTTGTAATATATAGAGTGTTGCCCCTAAAGTGAGGAAAATATCCCAAAGTGGACAAATTAGAGAGAAATAGAAAGAGCCATTGAGGCCACCAAAAAATACAAAAAATATAAAAAAGAGAAAAAGAAATAAAAAGAGAGATGGGGGCACACTACTATTCCTTTTGAGAGATCCACACTCGTACTCCCTCTTATATCTTGTACTCCATAGAGATTATCATTCATGCATATAGCTATGTGGGGACCTTCACACTATAGAACTTGGCTTGTATATTCCAATGATGAGCCTCCTCAAATGAGCTCTAGGTCTTCTTGAGCAAGCAAGTTGGATGCACCCCCACTAGTTCCATTGGAGAGCTTACCTTAGCTCATATGTGCATCCGTTGCATGGGAATCCCTACTCCTCACATCATATCTATCATTTGGATTTCTCTCGCCTATGATTGTCCTCATTGATGTGAGCCCTTCACACATTTTTGTCTTCCTCCTCCACCATATTATCTCTTTGCCATCCTAAGTGTCAACTTTCTTGCTTACGCTCATCCATTGCATGAGTGCTCAAAATGTCTAAAAGGAGTGGATCATTTTAACTTGTACCTGGCTAGTGGTCTGGCGATGAGTCAAGATAAGATTCCAAAGAAGACCAAGTGTGAAACTTTAGTAGATTGAGTTCTCAACATAAAAATACTTTTTCTCGTATATCCCTATCCCCTTTCTTGCACGCAAACACCATTTGGAGACATTCGAGTCACGGACAGCGAGAGCTCTTGCACCTTTATATTCTTATGTTGTTTGTCTCAATGCTAAATATAGACTCTTTCCTGTTATGACTTGAATTGAATTACATGCCTTGATTGCTTTACTTAAAAGTTCTTTTATGGTTGTTAGCATGTCACCACAGAAATTATGCTTGTTATCATTTACCTACTCGAGGACGAGCAGGAATTAAGCTTGGGGATGTTGATACGTCCAAAACGTATCTATAATTTATGCTTGCTCCATGCCTCTTTTGTGTGATATTGCTATGATATTGATGAACTTCCATACACTTTTGATCATATTTGGACTAACCTATTAACTCAGTGCACCCTAGTGCGAGTTCCTGTTTTCTGCTGTTTTTCTATTTCAGGTTTTCCCCTTATTTAAAGTGCCAGAAAAATTCCGGGAAAAATATAGGAAAAATCAGCATACGGGAACCTTCCAGAAGAGCCAAAGTGGGGGACGAGGGGGGCCAGGGGGGCCCAGGCAGCCACCCAGCGCGGCCACCCCCTAGGCCGCGCCAGGGGGGCGCCTGGAGCCCCTGGCCCACCTCTGGCTGCCCCCCTTCGCCTATTTATTCCCGTGACGAGAAACCCTCGGGGACGGAACCCTTTCTCGTGATCTCTCCTCTGTTCCGCCGCCGCCGCGCTTCCAAGATCGGGAGCACCAGAAAACCTCTTCCCGGCACCCTGCCGGAGGGAGGAATCACTGATACGTCCCAAACGTATCTATAATTTCTGCTTGCTCCATGCATGTTTTGTGTGACTTTGCCATGTTTTGGTTGAACTTTATTACACTTTTAAACCAATTTGGACTAACCTACTAACTCAGTGCACCCAGTTGCCAGCTTCTGGTTTTCTGCTGTTTTTGTTTTTCAGGTTTTCCGGCTGATTAAAGTGCCCAAAAAATTCCGCAAAAATTATATTAAAAATCAGCGGGCAGGAAGCTTCCGGAATAACCAAGGGAGAGAGCCAGGACCACCACCAGGGAGCCAGAAGGGTCCCTGGCGCGGCCCCAACCCTAGGGCGCGCCAGGCACCCTCCTGGCTGCCCTGGGTGGCCCCTCGACGCCCGCCTTCGCCTATATAACCCCCTCGGGGTAGAAACCCCTAAACAAGAACTCTTTTTCGCGGAAACCTCTCTGTTCCGCCGCTGCCGCCGTTTTCAGATCGGGGCTGCCTGGAGAAGCTGCCCAGGCACCCTGCCGGAAGGAGATCACCCCTTCGGGAGACCATCCATAGCCATGGACGCCTCCCGTATGTGCCGTGAGTAGTCCCCCTTGGACCATGGGTCCGTGATCAGTAGCTATGTGATGTCCTCTCCCTCTTTTGTGCTTTCACTTTCGAGACCTCGTGAGCTGCCTCACATGATCGAGGCACATATGCAATTTTCTGCTGTTGCTATGCTGAGTTTGTTGGGATCTGATAGATTATGAGACTATGTTCAGATGGTGATGAGTAATATATTTGGTTTGCCCTTTTATATTTTGTTCTTGAGTAAATTCTTGCATGTTCTCCGTTGCAGTATTTGCTTTGGCCAAGTTATTTGCTTGCAACTCCAAGAGAGAGCGTTATGCTCGATTGTGGGTTCAGCCCCCTGATGTCTAGCTTGAGTGACAGAAACATGAGACTAGGCGATGTGTTGTTGCCACCAGGGATAAAACAACGGTGATTGTGCCTATTGGTGCAAGAATTGTTTACTTTACGCAAAGTTCTTTTAATGCAGTTGTTTGTTGCTTTGAGTTTACACTTTGGGTGGGATTCGCAACTTAATACCAGCGAGATGTTCTGGATAGATATCTCAAGGTGGATGATTCGTAGTAGATGCAGATGGATTTCGGTCTACTTACCTTGGCGTACTCCCCATTGCTTTTGAGCCCTTCCTTTCTTTGCAGCATAGTTAGCATTGCGGTGCCTTCATAATCCTGTCAATTGCCCAACTGTGATTTGTTTACCTCGCTAGCATTTTTATCGTCTTTTGGGAGAGAGACATCACTAGTGAAAATCACGGGACTCCGATCCATCTTCATACCATTGTTCACACCCACTATTTACCTTTCTGTTTTTACTTTTACTGGTACCTTTTTTATCTCTTGCGTTTGATCCTTTGTAAACGACAAGGCCGGAGGAATTGACAACTCCTCTGAACTCGTTGGGAGCAAAGTTATTTGTTTTGTGCAGGTCCACGACAACTCCATGCATCAGAATAATTTCTGGCGCCGTTGCCACCTATCGTACTTATCGTTGAGTCCTACTGGAGACAAACCTTGGTATCTTTACTGAGGGAAATTACCGCTGCGCTGCATCTCAACCTTCCACTTGGGGTAACCAACGAGGGGCGAGAAGCCATCAAGCTAATTTCTGGCACCGTTGCCGGGGACTCAAAGGAAGTACAAATACGCGAGTCCTGATAACCGCCAATTTCTGGCGCCGTTGTCGGACTCCTGTATCAAAAATAGGGGAGTTACACGCTATCTTTTACCTTTGCTTTTTAGTCTTGTTAGTTTTACCTTTCAGTTTTTACTTTTGTGTCCCTAATCAAAAATACCAAAAATATTTTTGGTATTAATACCTGTTACCTTGTCAGTAGCTACCACTATGGCTGGTCCTTTTGCCTTTGGTG
Source organism: Bromus sterilis (assembly GCA_950022295.1). NCBI lineage: Eukaryota > Viridiplantae > Streptophyta > Magnoliopsida > Poales > Poaceae > Bromus > Bromus sterilis. The sequence continues at coordinate 286,469,193 of OX465597.1, forward strand.
AGGCGGAAGTGCTTACCTTTACTCAAAGAGGTGGTGAGATTTTAAAAGATGCTTGGTATAGAATTAATGATTCTCAAAAAAGAGCCACCAAGAAGCAATCCACTGCTATCCTGCTTAGAAATTTTTATGTTGGGATCACTTCTTGGAATAGGTTTCTTTTAGATACTACTATCAGTGGAAACTTCACAGAGGCCCCAGTTTGGGAAGCCCTTAATGTTATTGAAAATCTTGTAGGAAGTCTCCCTATTGCTAGTATTAAAGAGGACATTACTTTAGCTCACATTATGAGAAAACTTGAAAACATAGAGGCTTTCAAACAAGTGAGCTTAAATGATATCACTACTTCCCTTATAGATAGTAGTGAACTAGACTTTGATAACTGCACCTTACCAGAAGTTATTGGTTTCCTACACAAAATGTCTAGAGACCCCCACACTAGCACACTAAATCTTGCCTTCACGGAGCATATCACCAATGCTCTAATTAAAGTTAGGGAGGAGAAGCTTAGACTAGAAGCCTCCATACCTAGGAAGCTAGAAGATGGTTGGGATCCTATGATTAAAATTAAATTGAATAACTTCTCTTGTTTTGCTCTTTGTGATGTTGGAGCAAGTACCTCTGCTATGCCCAAAAGAATGTATGATATGCTTGATTTGAAACCTTTTGATCCCTGTTCTTTTGGTGTTCGTCTTGTTGATTCTTCCGTAAAAAAGCCTTTGGGGAGGATCGAAGATGTTCTTATCATTGTCAATGACAATTATGTTCCCGTTGATTTCACTATTATGGACATTGAGTGTGAGCCCTCTTGTCCAATTATTTTGGGACGTCCTTTTCTTCGCACAGTTGGTGCTATCATTGACATGAAAGAGGGAACTATCAAGTTCCAATTCCCTCTCAAGAAAGGGATGGAACATTTCCCTAGGAAAAAGATTAAGTTACCTTTTGAGTCCGTCACACGGGCTAGTTATTCTCTGGAAAAAACTTGATCTTCTGCTTTAAGCCTAGCTAATGGCTCTAAAGAAGCGCTTTCGGGAGGCAGCCCGCAACGAATTTAGGTTTTTGTTTTTGTTTTTGTTCTGTTCTTAGTGGTCTTGATGATTGTTACTACTGTAGCAACATCATTGTATCTTTCTTTTTCAAGCTTTGTGCCAAGTTTAGCCTCAGAGTGCTTGAAAGTTCAAAAGTTGGAGCTTGTTGTCCAGAAACAGATTATGTCTTCTTGACGGGAAAATTCGCGATAAATCACAAGATCATCTTTTTTATCTGAATTTTTTTGACAGCATGCTCCATACAATTGGCTTGCTAGCCCCTATTCAAAGTTTTTTTATTTGAGTGGCAGAAGTACCTCGAAAAAATTCCCCTTTCTCTCTTGTTCTGTTTTTCTCAGCTTCTGCCCCAGTTTTTATTTTCGCAGTTTTGCAATCCTTAAGCTTGCTTTTTCTTTGCAAACATTTTTGGGAAGGCAAGAGAAACAGTAGCTCTTCCTGGAAATCTTTATTTGCAGTAGAGGAAAATTATTTTATTAGGGTACTAACCTCTCTAATCAGCCTACAATGAGTTATGTATGAAGGGAGTTTTCAAGTGCGCGATGGAAGGTGATGAAAGAAGATCCAGGAGTGTCAAGCGCTCAAGCTTGGGGATGCCCAAGTGCACCCCCAATAAATATTCAAGGAGACTCAAGCGTCTAAGCTTGGGGATGCCCCCGGTGCATCCCCTTCTTCATCAACAATCATCGGTTTGTCTTTCGTTGCACTATATTTTTATCACTTCATGCGTTATGTGCTTTGCTTGGAGCGTCTCGCTCTTTACTTTTCTAGGTTTGTTTTGCTTTCTTTGCTGTAGTAACAAGTTAGACCCCAACTTACTCTTTTGTGTGGGAGAGAAACACGCTCCACTTGGACTAGAACTCCTCATAGGATTTGCATGCTTATTTCTTTTAGCTGTGAGTTGTTCTTTTTCTTTTCTTAGCTGCTGGTATGTTTAGCTGTAGTGCTTTAGTTTTTCTAGAGCTTTTCTTTTCAGGTTGAACTTTCTATAGGTTGCATGTTTTATCTTGTTAGAGAGTTTGCCTGTTGCACTGAGTTCTGTGTCTTGACTAGAAAGTAGGTAGTTAAAGTTGCTTTTCTCTTTGAAGTAGTAACTTGCAATAGTTTTGAGGTACTGACTAGAGTAATGTTTGAACTTTTGGTGTCAAGATCTCTTGCCTATTAGTGATAGATGTCGTATTTTGGGCAATCTGTGTGTTTTTTCGAAAACCAAAAACCCCTGTTGAGAACTCTAGCTACTAGATGGATCACTAACCTCTGGAGGGTTCGAATATTAGAGTACACTCACGTACCATGAGTCGAGGATGCGCAAGGATAACCAAACCCACATACACTCCTCCTCGGGGTACCTGTCTCTTTGTGAACCTCCTATTAGATTGAGATTTTCCGATAATAAGTGCATGAGTTCTTCGGACTAATGTGAGTATTCGAAAGTTGACACTTCCACCTACCCATACTTTTTCTAGCCTCTTCGGTACCGTGCATTGCCCTTTCTCACCTCGAGAGTTGGCGCATACTTCACCGGTGCATCCAAACCCTTGGCATGATACGCTCTGCCATCATAAGCCTCATTATATCTTTCCTCAAAACAGCCACCATACCTACCTACAAGGCATTTCCATAGCCTTTCCGAGATACATTGCCATGCAACATCCACCCTCTCATGACTTGATCCTCATGTCATAGATGCTACTTGCTTGATCGATGAGCCGCATGCTAGTTGGGCCTTGACCTAATCATTGCTACATGACGCGCTAGTATCATTTCATATCCTGCTATCCTGGCAGAGGCATTCATTTGCATCATGATTAGTTACATTTTCTTTTTGTGAGTACCTTTGTAAAGTGTGAAAGATCTCCTATATTCTTGTAAAATATAGAGTATTGCCCCTAAAGTGAGGAAAAGATCCCAAAGAGGACAAAATCAAAAGATCCCAAAGAGGACAAATGAGAGTTAAATAGAAAGAGCCATTGAGGCCACCAAAAAAAAGAGAAAAAGAGAAAAAGGAAAATAAAAAGAGAGAAGGGGGCATACTACTATTCCTTTTGAGAGATCCACGCTAGTACTTCATCTTCTATCCCTTGTACTCCATAGAGATTATCATCATGCATATAGCTATGTGGGGAACTTTTACACTATAGAACTTGGCTTGTATATTCCAATGATGAGCCTCCTCAAACGAGCTCTAGGTCTTCTTGAGCAAGAAAGTTAGATGCACCCCCACTAGTTCCATTGGAGAGCTTTTATCTCACATGTGCATCCGTTGTATGGCAATCCCTACTCCTCACATCATATCTATCATATGGCCTTCTCTCGCCTATGATTGTCCTCATTGATGTGAGCCTTTCACACACCTTTTTGTCTTCCTCCTCCACCTCTTCTTTCTGTTTCGCCTTTTAGGTGTCAACTTTCTTGCTCACGCTCATCCATTGCATGAGTGCTCAAAATATCGAAAGGGAGTGGATCAGTTTGACTTGTACCTGGCTAGTGGTCTGGGGACGAGTCCAGATAAGAATCCAAAGGAGACTAAGTGTGAAACTTTAGTAGATAGTTGTTCTCAACAACCTTTTTTCTCTTTCTTCCCAGTCTCTTGCTTGCACGCAAACACCATCTGGAGACATTCGAGTCACGGACAGCAAGAGCTCTTGCAACTTTTGTTCTTTTGTTGCTTGTGTTAATGCCAATATAGACTCTTGCCTGTTAAGACTTGAATTGAATTGCATGCTTTGATTGCTTTACTTAACAGCCCTTATTTGGTTGTGTGGCATGTCACCACAGAAATTATGCTTGTTATCATTTACCTACTCGAGGACGAGCAGGAATTAAGCTTGGGGATGTTGATACGTCCCAAATGTATCTATAATTTCTGCTTGCTCCATGCATGTTTTGTGTGACTTTGCCATGTTTTGGTTGAACTTTATTACACTTTTAAACCAATTTGGACTAACCTACTAACTCAGTGCACCCAGTTGCCAGCTTCTGGTTTTCTGCTGTTTTTGTTTTTCAGGTTTTCCGGCTGATTAAAGTGCCCAAAAAATTCCGCAAAAATTATATTAAAAATCAGCGAACAGGAAGCTTCCGGAATAACCAAGGGAGAGAGCCGGGACCACCACCAGGGAGCCAGAAGGGTCCCTGGCGCGGCCCCAACCCTAGGGCGCACCAGGCACCCTCATGGCTGCCCTGGGTGGCCCCTCGACGCCCCCCTTCGCCTATATAACCCCCTCGGGGTAGAAACCCCTAAATAAGAACTCTTTTTCGTGGAAACCTCTCTGTTCCGCCGCGTCGTCGTTTTCAGACCGGGGCTGCCTGGAGAAGCTGCCCCGGCACCCTGCCGGAAGGAGATCACCCCTCCGGGAGACCATCCATAGCCATGGACGCCTCCGTATGTGCCGTGAGTAGTCCCCCTTGGACCATGGGTCCGTGATCAGTAGCTATGTGATGTCCTCTCCCTCTTTTGTGCTTTCACTTTCGAGACCTCGTGAGCTGCCAAACATGATCGAGGCACCTATGTAATTTTCTGCTGTTGCTATGCTGAGTTTGTTGGGATCTGATGGATTATGAGACTATGTTCAGATTGTGATGAGTAATATATTTGGTTTGCCCTTTTATATTTTGTTCTTGAGTAAATTCTTGCATGTTCTCCGTTGCAGTATTTGCTTTGGCCAAGTTATTTGCTTGCAACTCCAAGAGAGAGCGTTATGCTCGATTGTGGGTTCAGCCCCCTGATGTCTAGCTTGAGTGAAAGAAACATGAGACTAGGGGATGTGTTGTTGCCACCAGGGATAAAACAACGGTGATTGTGCCTATTGGTGCAAGAATTGTTTACTTTACGCAAAGTTCTTTTAATGCAGTTGTCTGTTGCTTTGAGTTTACACTTTGGGTGTGATTCGCAACTTAATACCAGCGAGATGTTCTGGATAGATATCTCAAGGTGGATGATTCGTAGTAGATGCAGATGGATTTCGGTCTACTTACCTTGGCTTACTGCCCATTGCTTTTGAGCCCTTCCTTTCTTTGCAGCATAGTTAGCATTGCGGTGCCTTCATAATCCTGTCAATTGCCCAACTGTGATTTGTTTACCTCGCTAGAATTTTTATCGTCTTTTGGGAGAGAGACATCACTAGTGAAAATCACGGGACTCCGGTCCATCTTCATACCATTGTTCACACCCACTATTTACCTTTCTGTTTTTACTTTTACTAGTACCTTTTTTATCTCTTGCGTTTGATCCTTTGTAAACGACAAGGCCGGAGGAATTGAAAACTCCTCTGAACTCGTTGGGAGCAAAGTTATTTGTTTTGTGCAGGTCCACGACAACTCCACGCATCACAATAATTTCTGGCGCCGTTGCCACCTATCGTTCTTTCGTTGAGTCCTACTGGAGACAAACCTTGGTATCTTTACTGAGGGAAATTACCGCTACGCTGCATCTCAACCTTCCACTTGGGGTAACCAACGAGGGGCGAGAAGCCATCAATCACCTCCGGGAGCTTCTCCACCACCATGGATGCTTCCCGGATGAACCGTGAGTAGTCCACCTTGCACCATGGGTCTATTATCAGTAGCTATGTGATGTTCTCCTCCTCTCTTTGTTCTTCATGGATTAGACCTCGTGAGCTGCTCTACATGATCAAGGCACTTATGTAATCTTTCTGTTGTTGCTATGCTGAGTTTGCTGGGATCCGATGGATTATGAGATTATGTTCAAATTGTGTTTGAGTTATATATCTGATTCTCTTCTTTTATATTTATGTTCTTGAGTAGTTCTTGCATGTTCTCCGTTGCTGTTTATTGCTTTGGCCAAGTAGTAGGTAGTGACTCCAAGAGGGAGCGTTATGCATGATTGTGGGTTCATGCCCCCCGATGACTAGCTTGAGTGACAGAAACATGAGTCTAGGGGATGTGATATTGCCACAAGGGGGAAAACAATAGTGCTTGTACTTGCGGGTGCAAGGATTGTTTACTTTACGCAAAGTTCTTTAATGCAGTTGTTCGTTGCTTTGAGTTTACACTTTGGGTGGGATTCGCAACTTAATACCAGCGAGATGTTCTGGATAGATATCTCAAGGTGGATGATTAGTAGTGTTGGCGAACGGGGCAGAAAACAATAATTTTTCATGACCTACGCGTCCCGAACCCAAGACCTATGCTATGGCGATGCAAGTAACGGAGGGAATTGGTCACATACCAGTATGTAGTCCGTTAAGCGGGAAACGTTCCCGCGTGAACGTGGTTGATGTAGTCGTACCGGTAATCCCCGATGCCGCGCAGATCCACGATGACTCCTGAGGCCACCCGGTCCTTGAAGACCGATGACGGGATTACGTCCCCGTCGGAACGTTGTCGGTGAATACGTCGCGACACGGCCTCAACGATGAAGGAGCACCACAAGTGTAGCGCCTCGCGGGATTGCACGCATACGGTGTACCCGACGTTCCCTCCGGGCTCCAAACCAGAAGAGCAGCGGAAAGAAGATGGATTCGGATCCCGATTCCAGCAGCACGACGGCGTGCGTATGGTGGAGAAACCCCAACCAAGTGTAGACTCCAAACAAGGGGAGTCCACTCGAGGAGGGAGAAAGAGAGAGAAGAGAGATCTGAGAAACTTGTCTCAAATCAAATTGTGTGAAGAAAAAAGGCACCCCCACCCCTCCTTATATAGGCCAAGGAGGGGTGCCACCCTCCCTCCCCTTCCCATGAGGGACTAAACCCTAGGGAGGGGGGGTTGGTGCGGCTAGGGGAGGGGGGCTCCCTCCCTTGGCGCCTTGGCCCACGGGGGAGCTCCCTCCTTCCCCTAATGGGCCTCTTTAGGCCCATATGCCTTTTAATTCATTTTTAATTATATTTAATCATATTTTAATATTTAATTCTGTTAATTAAATAATAAAACATATTTAAACATTATTTTGAACCTTTCAAAATATCCAGAACAACTTCCGGCACCTCCCGGAACTATTCCGGTGTTCTCTCTTATTTCACCGATGATCCCGAATCAATCCTTATTGCGTCGAATACCCTTAAGCGTGACACCCTACGGTTCGGGAAACAGCAGACATGATCAGACACTCTCTGACCAATGACCATCATGTGGGATCTGGTTACAATCCTTGATGAGCCCCTGCGCTTCCATCGAATTAACTTCATTGTTTGAACCGTTAACGTTGAGTCCTGATCCCTTTGTCATACGGTACTTTGTTTGTCCGAGGTTTGATCATCGGTATCCAATATACCTAGTTCATTCTCGTTACCGACAAACATGTTTACTCGTTCCCGTGATATTATAACCCCGTGACCTAGTCACATGATTGCGCAATCTTTATGATGTAATATCACCCAGTGGGCCAAGAGTACCTATCCGTCACTCGGATGGACAAATACCGTTTTGATCTATTTGCATACTCATCAACATATCTACTTCGGAATACCCAAGATACACCTTTATGGTTACCATGTTTCAGTGTAACGGTTAATGCACTCAAAGCATCCTGGTAGATAGCAATTATGTATGATCATCACGGTCTTAAGGATCGGGTCACTACGTTTATAGTTATCGCAATGTTGAACTATGTGACTGGATCACATTGCAACACTTCTGGTGGGTGTGTGTCCATCATGTCATTCTCCCAATGACATGACCCCATTGTCAATAGACTTTTCACATCTCATGATCAGGAAACCTTGATCATCAATTGCCCAATGGACTAGTTTAGTAGAGTTAACTAGTGACCTTGTTGTTTGTATACCACACGTGTATTAATGTTTCCGCTTAATACAGTTATAGCACAATATAAAACTTATTATGAACTAATGGAATACGCCAATAAACATATTTTATTTGCCTCTAGGGCACATTCCCAACAAGTAGGTAGATGCAGATGGATTTCGGTCTACTTGTCTTGGCGTACCGCCCATGCTTTCGAGCCTCTTCCTTTCTTTATAGCATAATTAGCATTGGTTTGCGCACATAATCCTGTCAATTGCCCAGCTGTAATTTTTTTTACCTCACATGGCTATTTTATCGTCTTTTGGGAGAGAGACATCACTAGTGAACATCATAGGACCCCGGTCCATATTTCCAACACTGTTTACACTCGCTATCAATTTACTTCTTTATTTACTTTTTCGTTGCTATCACTATCTATATTACCCCGTGCGTTTTATCCTTTGTAAACAACAAGGCCTGAGGAATTGACAACTCCTCTGTACTCGTTGGGAAGCAAAGTTATTTGCTGTGTGTGCAGGTCCAGGTGAAGTAAGAAACCTTGAGTTGTGAACGGCGCCATTGTTCACTTCACCACCTACTTATCGTTGTTGGAGTCCTATTGGTTCGACACTTAAACCTTAGCATCTTTTCTAAGAGAAATTTGCCGCTATCTACATCTCACCTTACACTTGGGGTAACCAACGAGGGGAGAGAAGTTATCTCGTGCATCAACCAACCAGCCAGCCGAAGGAAAATACTGAAGCAGTTCCCACTCCTGCTCCCCAGCCAACACCTTCCCAACCAAAGCCGAAAGCTTAAGCTCCACCCACCAAAACCCCTACACCTCCTCCTACCAAATCCACTCCCAAGCAAACACCTGTCACACACACACACCCACTCCACCTCCAAAAGCTCCAACCCCCAAGCGAACCCCAACCCCAACTCCAACACCTGCACCAACGCGTGCACCCATTCCACCTCGTGCACCCACACCAACACGTGCTCCATACCCCGCACCGCAAAGGACTCCTACACCACCTGCTACTCCCGGACCACCCCCATCAACTCACCCGGAAGCCAATGAACCCTCACCCTCACACTCAAGAACGCGCAACTCGCGTGATTATTCTTCAGCTCGCACTGTTCAAGAATCTGAAGCCAATGTGCCTCGCACCGAAGCACATGAAGATGAAGATGAGAAAGTGCAGATTCTGAATCCCTCGCAAGAGCAAGCTTTGATAGTAGCTCAGACCGCTGGCCCTTCAAGAGCCAACCAAATAGCTCCTCTGCAAAGGATTCACACTCGTTCGTGCCCCTGCCAAGACACCCAGCTGGATTCAAGTTACCCTCGTGAAACTTTTCCAATCTTCAAGGGCGATGGATGTTCTTCAAGGCACGGTCCAGAATTAAACTTGGAACAACATCAGAAGCGTCATTGTTTCTTTGGTGTCAGTCCATATGCTTCAGACCGAACAGCGGATGATCTTCGTTTCTGGACTGCGGAACAAAAAATCTTATACACCAAGGTTTTCTGTCAGCAAGGAATTTTGTTTCGCCACAGGTATCTTGATATGAGAAGTCTATCCACTGCCACTTGCTTCCAGAACATCACCGAAACCATTGAGAATCAGAATCTGACTCAGCTGTTTTCTTTGAGCACTCCCTTCAATTCTGAACTCATTAAGCAATTCTATGCCACACTATATGTTTCTGCTGATGCTAATGAACCCCACACCTGGATACTGGAATGGATGATCCAAGGTGAAATTTTTAGAATGTCTTCCGCAGAGTTCATGGAAATAGTCAATATTCCAAGGCATACTGGCGAGCTGGAAAAGATTCACTTAGAGCCAGATCTGACTGAAGAACAATTTGCTACCTTGCTGGATACTGAAGTCACTGCAAATTATATTCCTGAAGACATTCGCCCGAAGCATTTGAACTTCATTTCCAAGACATGGTTCTATATCTTGTCCAACTCTTTGATTCCATTGAGTACTGCTTCGGAGGAATCCAATATTTATCCAGAGACAAGGCATGCGATTATGAAGCTCACTCATGGTCTTGTATTTGACTTCGAGGACTGTTTCATTCGAAACTTAGTCCATGCTGCAGAGCTGCCCTATGCACTGAAGCCATGTGCTCCTTGGCTACAAGTTGTCTGTGATCATGGCCGCAACGAAGACTTTGTGGCTCGCCATCATCCGAAGCTTTTCCTTCCTCCAGTGCGTGACACTTTGGAATTGCTGAGGAAGCCCAATGATATTTTTTCCACATATGTTGGGGTGCGCCATGAAGTCAATGAGCGCAATATCTCGAAGAAATTCCAGAAGGACTGCCATCACTTTGAAGTAAATCTTCGGTCGCAGCAAATGCTCGAAAACTACATTGAAGCCAATCAGCTCCAGATGCAATTCCTTGCTGATGAAATTAACCGCGTTGGCAACATTGCTCTCAACAACAATCAGTATCTGCGTGTGCTCAAACGACATTCCTGGAAGGGACTCCGGAAGTTCAACTCAGTTAAAGGCCTTCGTAAAGATCGCATTTACAAAGAGTATGAGCACCTCCAACGAAACTTTTCCCGTGATGATACAGTGGACCGCCCGAATCAAAAGCTTCCTCCCCTGCACAAGATTGATGAAGTATTCTTCGTCAACGAGCCAGAACCCATCAGGCCGGACACCGTCTCCGAAAACGACTCCATCACCACGAAGGACGACGACGGCCTCGACGACAGCGACCTCGACATCAACCTCATCACTCAAATGCGACTCGGAGCTCTTCCTTCGCCTGCGTCGGAAGAAGAATCATCGGGAGATCAATCTTCTTCGGTTGAGTCTTTGTCAAGTTCTGCTTCGTCGGGCTCCAAGGGTGTTGATGTCGCGCAGTAGATCTCTCGAACCTCTTCCCAACCTTTTGTCCAATCATTGACGAAAAGGGGGAGAATGAGGGCATCAATGAGTTAGATTTGCATCGGCGAAAGGGCTTTTGTTATTTGCATTTTGCTTCACTTGGTTTAAGTTACAACAAACTTTCCATTCCTTTCGATTGGGTTGTAACTTAAGTTTACATTCGGTTATGCTACTCCTGTGCTACACTTAAGTTTTAATAACCCTTTGCTCACAAGTATTGCTTTGTATCCTCTATCTTGCAGGTGGTTATTATTTTCTAAGTCACAGGTCATTGGAAGCAATTGCACACATTTCTGGATATATATATCTTCAAATGCAATTGTCTTCGCTAAGATATTTGTTTTGCTCTCCGCCGAAGAAATTTCTCTCAAGCATTAACTTCGATTATATAAATCTTCGATGCTTGCATTCAGGGGGAGCCAAAAACTTCATATCTTAGAGTTTGTCACTTCACTTCACAAAAACTTCAATATCTTTTATCGATGCCTGTTTTGTCAACAATAGTCCAAAAAGGGGGAGATTGTAAGAGCAAAGTTTTGCCCCCGTGTGTTTTGGATATTGTTGGACAAGACAGTGGAGGAACTAACAATGTTTTCTAGTGTAAACAGTTGAATAGGTTCCTGAAGGACAAGCTAGGTGATAAAGCTTCAAGGAAGGTTTTCAAGTTATCGAAGCATTACCCCTTGAGCGAAGCTTAATCACGGAGGATGACCCCCAAAAATGAAGGTGTCCTGAAGCTCAACTCATTGAAGGAAATGAAGAAGACGGCGCAAGACTTAGATGTTTTTGTGTAGTTCTTTTCCTGTTCTTTGAGTCATAGGACAAACCGTACTATCAAGAGGGGTCTTTAGTTTGTGGACACCGAAGTTATTGAGAAAATGCTCAGATCAAATCTAAACCTAGTGAGAAGCTAGAGTGAAGAAATCTCATGTGCACTGAGTTAAGTTTCGGTAGCAAAGACTTCGTTCTTTGGCTTCTGAAGCAGAACTAAGTCCGTGAGTCAGCTTTACTTGTTCCGCAAGTAAATTTGCGCAGTAATGACAAATCCGACCGTTGTGGACACGTGTCAAGCTGTCACTTCGGGTCAAATTGGTCATTTCGCACCTCGGGATCGCCAACTATAAATACGCCGCCCCCTCCTCCATTTGCGGGTGGATGCTCTAAGAATATTCCTGACAGAGACTGAAGAGAGCACCCCAAGAACGCCACCGAAGAAAAACCCAAAACCCTGAATACTGAAGCCCAAGTCCCACTGATCTGAGTAGATTCGAGATGACTTAGGTGAAAGCTTACTAGCCTTTTTATCTTGGAGAACTGCAATTCTCCTATACGGTTAGAGTGTCGACTTCAGAGAGCGAAGAGTAATTGTCGCCTCGAAGATCAAGTCTGTCAAAGGTTTCGAAGATTTCCTTGATAATCTACCCCGAGTCAAAACTGACCAAGCTCAAGGAGATTGGTGTAGTGGAGCAACGGACGGAGAGAGATTTGCTCCAGGTGTTCAATCACTAGTCCCTCCAACCAGACGTAGCGCTTTGCAGAGCGTGAACTAGTCGAACAAACATCGCCGAGTCACGGTTTGTTTTACTTCAAGCTTTTACATACCATATTGCATTTGCTTCCCAGTTATGCTTCAATGCATTTTGATTCACTGCATTTAGTTTCGCTTCCAGTTTTACTTCCCTGTCACATGTTTCTGCTTCCCTGTTCCGCTTTACTTATGCTTCACCTCAAAGTTTCAGTCGAAAATTTGAAGTGATCATTCACCCCCTCCCCCTCTGATCACATACTTGGACTTTCAAAAGCAATATTAAACAAGCTCCAAAATGAACATGCAATACATCTACAGCAAGCCTACATGATGCTCATGAGTTCATACATAGCACTTGTGGTCAAAGGACCCATGGATGAATAAGTATTAAGCATGCAAGACAGCTATATTATATTCCAGACTTAGTAGAATCTTAGGGTATGCGACAAAAACAGCAGAGTTGCACTTTGCAAGCTCGATAACTATATGATCAGCAACCATATCATGGCAAAGCAAATCATGGCATCAAAGTACACATAACAAGGAGCAAAATAATTACATTGGAGCTAATGCATATGAATCATGGATCACTAACTATAAGGCATTAAAGTTGCAACTTTATACAAACAACAACACATGTTATCAGGGTCACCACTTTGGAGCAAGATATAAAATAGCTACAACAGGTAAACATGGCAAATGAATGCATATAATTGAAGTACACCTGATGCTTAACACATACAAGAAAGAATCAATGGCATAGGCCTCATGGATGTGACACAAGCATCAACCAAACTTGCAAGAAAATAACAACAACATTAGTAAACATTCTGGTGCACACTTCAACAGAGATTTGCAACAACTAGATGACCTCAAATGGATTAACTTACTAAAGCAAAAAATTTAGACCACATCACAAGCAACAAATTTCCTTTTGGGCGCAAAGTCATCCGAGGCCTAGATCTATCACTATAATCGTCGCAAAACAGTACAACATCAATAAAAACAGAAAGGACTTGGCAGAAATTTGGTGGAAGAAGGAAAAAAATAAAAATAGGGAGGCCTCACCACACTGGGCCGAGCCCATCAGCAGAAGGTGGGCGGCGGCTAGTTGGGCAATGCCCAGGGCGAAGAAGTGGACGCGGGCCAGGGCGACTCGTGCTGGGTCGCGCAGCTCGGCTGGCCCATGCGGGCGCGGCGGTTGCCGTGGCTTCCCGATCCAGATCAAATCGGGTCGCCGCTATGACCGGCCGGCCGGCGGCGCTGTGAGACTCCGGCGAGGCGGCAGGCGGCGCTAGGAGGTCGTCCATGGGATGAGGGGCCGGATCCCGGCGGGTCCCGTGGAGAGGGCGGCTTGCTCGGGTCGTCAGAGCTCGGGGACGCCATGGCGGGCGGCGGCGGATTCCGTCGGCGCGGCGGTGCTCCGGCCAACCTGGGAGGTAGAGAAGGAGGGTGAGGGGAGGAGGAGGAGAAGGGAGAGGGGTGGCTCGTGGAGGTGCTCACCGGAGGTGGCGGGCGACGGCGAGCTCGTCGGGGTGGCGGCTGGCGGCGGGTGGCGCAGCCGTGGCGTGCTCCATGGGAGGCGGCGGTGTTCAGACGCCGGATGGGCCCGGGCGGGCCGCGGCGGAGAAGGGTGCTCTGCGGGGCCCTGATTCCCCGGGAGGCTGGCTGGGGGCAACTTGGACGAGATCTGAGTCCTAGATCTCAATTCTGAGGGCTAGAATTTGGGGGCTGGCTAGGGTTTCAGGAATTTGGGCTTTAGGGGCAGATTTGGGGATTTTGGGAGGGGGTGGCTGCAAATTTTACATGGGGAAACCATAGAAGGGCTAGGGGAGAGTGGTGGTCTTTATATAGGCTGGCCTGGCTGGCGAGTTTACGAAAATGCCCCCGGGTTTTCTCTCTCGTGTCCGATACTCCACATTTCTGACCGCCGGAAGTCCATACGACCTCCGATTCGGGCGAAATCTTGAGCCACGCTCTCAGCGCGGCGAGCCCGTCAGTTCTACCTCACTTCGATACCGTTCCGAGAATATTTTCCGGTGCCCAATAAAATAGGGACAATTGCATTTTTGCCCCTAGTTTTGCCAGCCCGTGGGTTTTGCCCTTACTTTTCGGCTCTGCTCGGTTTTGCCCTTAGATTTGTCCCTCGGGTCATCCGAACGCCCTTTGACCGTTTGACCAATACTTAGAAAATGTATAACAAATTCATATGAACTTAGAAAAATGCAAATAAGATATTTAATTATTCAGAAAAGCATTTCCTTTATGTGTGTATCATTTGCACATATGAAAATATTAAATTTTAACCTACCCAAGGTTACTAACGTTCTTAACATTATTAAAAATAAAAATGTGTAAAGAATAAAAAAATCATGAATAAAAACGGCATGCAAGTTTAAGTGATGTCTGTTGACCATTCTGATATCTTATTTGAGATTTTTTGAATTCACATGAACTTGTTATGAATTTTAAAATTAATGGTCAAAGTCATTTGAAAATGCATAACAACTTCATATATACCCAGAAAAATGCAAATAAGATATCAGAATGTTCAGAAGACATCACCTACATTCGCATGTCATTTTTAATCATGAAAATGTATTGTTTATACCCTTTAATGTTTAATAATGTTAATAACATTAATAACCTCAAGTAGTTTAAATATTATTTTGTTCGTGAATGCTAATAACATGCACTTACAGGTAATGCTTTTTTAAACATTTTGATATCTTATTTGCATTTTTCTGAGTTCATATGAATTTGTTATGCATTTTCAAAGTATTGGTCAAACGGTCAAAGGGCGTTCGGATGACCTCAGAGACAAATTTAAGGGCAAAACTGAGCAAAGCCGAAAAGTAAGGGCAAAACCCACGGGCCGGCAGAACTAGGGGCAAAAATGTAATTGTCCCAATAAAATAATCCATTTAATTATTAAATGGGGTTTTCGTTCCGATGGCGATGGCTGGACTTGTGCCGGAAGTTGCGATGGTGCTTGGGTGAACCCGGTGTTGCAAAGGTCGTGTGCCGTTTGGGAAAAAGGTTTAGTCACGCATGCCGGTACGATAAAGAGGGGGAGAATATTCACCGATTAATAATTCGGCGAAGCAAAACTGTAAACAATTCTAACAAGCAACAAAATAAAGCAATAAACAAATTTTTTAATTTGGGTGAAAATCTCGGGCTGTTACACTGCCCTCCACCGCCTCCGGATCCACCGTCCCCGCCTTCCAAGACCCTCGCCAGAGCCCGCGCCACCTCGCCGGCGTCGAAGGAACGGCCGCTGCTGCGGCGACCCGATCGGTAGCAACCGCCCGCTCGTCCCCTCGCCCCGCGTTGACCGCTGCAGCACGTGGGACGGCGCGCCCCAACCCAACTCACCTGCGGCCCAGATCCGGATCCGCCTTGCACCGCGCCGGGTGTCCTAGCCAACGCCCTGGGTTGCTGCTTCCTCTCGCCCTGAGCGCAGAGCTGCTATGCATCGCCCACCGCTGCCTCCTGGGCCAAGGCCCGCTAGGTGAGCGCCCAACCTTTTTCTTTTCTTTCTTTCCCTGCGCAATAATGGGCTTGGCCCAATAGTTTGCCTGCTGTGTAGCGTCATGGGCGTGTGATAGTTAACTTGCGCCCGATCTGTTAGGCCCAGATGAGTTAGATTCGACCCAGCAGACTCTATTTTTTCTGGTTTATTAATAAATTGCAGATTGTGTTGTATTATTGGGAGTGTTATATCTTTTTCACCGTTAGTCGGATGGAGACGCTTTCTACATGAAAGTTTCTCCATTTGTCACGTAGATTAATAAAATGTGCTCCTTTGCCATGTTTTCCCTTGTCTATATGTTGTTTACCTGTTATTTACGTCACATGCCACCGTAAACTATTTCTTTAATTACTTTTTAACCGCAACTCCAATAAAAATGTTCCTTATATGTAACTTGACTAGAATTTCATGTAGGTTGTGAATATACTGCTCTTTCTTGCTAATAAAAATAATAAAATATGTTTAGGGGCAGAACAGTACCAAATGCAATAATTATCGTGGGGTCCGTAATAGTGTGCCATGTATAGGTTTTACCCCCACTTAAAGTGACTAGATTAGATAGTTTACTTTATGTTTCACATCTTGCCATGATTGTGTGACATGCCATGCTTGTGTGAGATGCCATTTAACAACCTTTGCTCATGTTGTATAGCTAAACAACTTGAACCATTGTAAACGTGCGATATCGTCGTGTGTGACGGATACTCCACTTAACATGTTAGTAACCGCTCTCGATGGTAGATCCGTATCGTATCGCGTTGTCTCATGTTGCCTTCTTGTTGTTGCTTGCTCGTGATTGCTTCGTAGTAATAGATGCTTGCTCGTCGATTGCCTTTCCATTGTTTCCTTCTTGTGTGCTTTCGCGGTTACTCTCGGAGACGATGCGAGCTTGCGATCGACTACACCTTCGGTTTCGTCTTCTCATCAGGTAAGGGGAAGCATATATCATGCTTATAACTTTTAGCTCACTTGTGCCTAGGTATAGGATAGAACGATTGCTTGATCCCACCACCTCATATTTATGCCTCTCAAATAAACCCAAACAACCATATCCTCCACATCCCAGCAAACCTTGTTCGGCTATGTTACTATTGCTCGCTGCTCAGCCACTGCTTAGTATGCATGCTAGGATGCTATCAACTGTTATCCTGTTACTCCTTGGATTGGGCTATCACACTATTATATTATTGTGAATGATGTGATTATTATAATGTTGGCTATATTCAATGAAGGGTTGAAGGTCTAGGCTATCCCGCCTCGATGCTTTGCTCCATTCGAGTCACTCAGGTCCCGAGTTCCGGGTATTGTGTCTCTTGACGAGCATGCCTAACTGCGTGTGGGATGCTATGGTTCCCCTTTTCTTACCTACCTAGCTCCAAACATTTCTAGTGTTGGCCCAAGCTGATTTTACCATTTGAAACCCCGTGTGTGTGAGTGGTCTGCAACCAGCAGATTTCAAACAACTCGGGCCAGCAGAGACAGAGTTCCTTTGTTGGTCCACACTGGTGAGCTAGGGAAGCCCCTGAGTTCAGGTGAGGCTAACCCCGACCTTGACCATACGGAAGAGTCCGATTCGAGGGCATGGCCGACTCTTGGATTGGGTATCGACTCCCCGGGGGCCACCCGGATTTGTGCGTTGTTAGTTAGAGGGACCTGTCGTTTCGGATCTCTCAGAACTAAATCATAAAATGGTTGCTTGTGATGGGTTGAAACTGAGAGAGAAGGGCGTGCGTGCGGAGAATTGTAATGGGCAGTTGGTACACCCCTGCAGGGTTAAATCTTTTCGAGAAGCCGTGTCCACGGTTATGGATGACTTGAGACCTACTCCTTGTTCATAGAAAACAACAACTGAGTTAATCTTAATAACTTGATCAATGTGTGTGTGTGTGCCTTGACTGCTTCTTCTTCGTCGGGTGATGAAGGGGAGGACAAGGATAGGATAGGTGTTATGTTTGCGTAAGTAGATGATAGCAAGACTTGTTGGAGGCGATTCCTCATCGAATGCTTGGTTCTCATCTTACTCTAAATAGATCGTTAGCCACTTATATAATGCTAGTGCGGCTGCAACCTCAACCACTACCCCCATCTTACCGTTAGAAGTTAGTTGCAAGACTTGTTGATATAGCTCACCCCTTCTTCTCTCTTTTTACGCACGTTATGCAAACGATCTTGGACTACAGAGGAGCTCGACGACCCTTCTTATGGACGCCTTCGCGGAGACTCGATGACGACTAGTTAGGTGGATCCCGGCGGAGAGCCTAGACCCGTGTGGTTACGGGAATGGTATGTTTTACCTTTGCCACTAGGCATTTGATTGTAGTCTGTACTCAGACATGTATCTTCCGCTGATGTATTGTATTAAGAAAGTTGTATGCCGATTGTATGAGATGTTGTATCCTTGTAGCTGTAATGTTGTGATATCATGTTGGAAATCCGGGGCATATGGCATTGTCATATGTCGCGGTGGGACCGATATGTGTTTCGTCCCCGGATCTGGATGGAAACATCTAGATCTGGAACAGTACCGCATATCGGGCCTTACACGACGCCTTGCTACCTTTTGTTTGCAAGGATGGGATAGTATGGACCACATCCTATGTAGTTGTGTGTTCGCTAGAGAAACATGGCACACGTGTTTTGACCGCATGGAGATCAACATAGCATGCCTTGGGATCTATAATCTACTGACCCTTAGTTCATGGAGCGAGACCAATTTAATCGCAGGAGCAGGAGGGCTTTCAATACGATGTGCATTGCTCTGACTTGGGCTCTCTGAAAACAGAGAAAGGCAAGGGTGTTTAATCACCTGGACCAGATCAACACGCCAAATCAAGTCACATAAATGATCATGGAAGAACCATCTGATTGGCGCAAAGCGGCAACTCAAAGCTTACAATGTCTTGTGAGAAAGTAGTTTAGCTATATGTCGAGGTGTGGGTGTTGGCGTTCGCATCTACAATGACTTGTGGATTGTTGAAAATGTTCTTGTAGATTGTGTTTCTTCCTTCTATAAATCTTTGGCACGTCCTTGACATACCTAAAAAAAATCTCTACATAGAAGGATGTGGACCAAAATCACTCTCACCGTCTCCTCCCTTCTCACACATTCTTCCACGCACAAGTTCTACCTTTCCACACCGCTCCTCTGGGCTCCGGTTGGCAGCATGCATGGCCAACACTTTGCATGCGAGGGGACTACAATTGCGACCACCGGGGAACGCAAACGACACAAGGGCAACAAAGGCTGAAGGCCATGTCCTCTTTGCTACAAGCCGGGGCTTGTACTGCAACTAGTGTCAACACGAGGTGTTGCAAAACCGTGTTGGTGCACGGCGGCTCGACAAGCAGACATCGTGAGGTGAGGTGACATGCTACAATCGGCGATGCAATGTGCTACGACATGTGAGACGACACGCTACGTTAGGTGGGGCGACATGCTACATTGGGTGACGTGGATTAGAGACACGATGAGATAGTGTCCTACAACCAATGATGTGGCATGCTACAACCAACAACGTGGCGTGCTACAATTGTGATTTTATGAAGAAAGTTAAAAAAAATTAGATAGAAAATAAAAAACAAAACAGAAAAAAAGAAACATGAAAAAAAAGAAAAAATGAAAAAAGAAACACGAAACATGGGCTGGCCCGCCTTGCTGAGCCATCGTTTTCGAGGCCCAGGCCCATGTACTCCTGAAGAAGGCACGCGCACCGGAATGAAGAGGCGCAGCCGCGCCGCGCAGACAACACCACCCTACTCCAGCGTCGACGCCGTCACGCCGCCCGCCTGCCCGCCGTCACGGCGCAATGGAGTCGAGGAAGCCGCAGCGCTCCGCTCTCGTCGACAGCTATGTGGTAAAGCCTCCATCCTTATCCCAGCATCTAGCTCGCTACCTCCGCGGATTTCGACTAACTACTCCGCATCGTCTCGCCTCGCCGTCGACGCCCAGGTCCCCGGCGACGTCATACTGGACCTTGCCGATATGACCAACCAGACCATCAAGCTCGGCGCCGGTCTTCGCCAGGTAAAACATCCCGTGTTGTAAAGTGGGAACCGGTTGTCCCGTCCGACGCATAGGGATTAGGGTTTTAATAGGGTTCATTTGGGTCACGTGGCTTACGATTTATTCGGGGGGCTCGCAGGATTGTGACACTATACAGGCAACTAGTGCTGGGAGGCTTCGACTGTCCAAGCCCAACAAGTACTGGGTGGAGAACTCCCAGAAGAGGGTGAGTCCTCCGGTTTGTGTTCATAGATGCTTTTCACACTGTAGAAATTGTTCCTATGTAGGGGATCCTATTTGTGAATTTTATCTCTGCTCCAAAGAAATTGTTGAGCAGGTATGCATAGCACGAGAATGTGAAATCCTCATATAAATTGTTCGTATATGCGATTTTTTTTACTGTATATGTGAATTTGTCTCTGCCTCAAAGGAAATTTTATAGATCATTGCTATGATGTGAGAATGTGAAATTCTTGATCAGGTATGCTCACATGGTATAGTGTAGGCACCATATGCTGTTTTCTCATGCAACTATTTTTCTCATACTTCATGCTCATGGTTTGGCTGAAGGATATTTATGCTGATGTTCCTATGTTATGACCCTTGCTACCAATATCACTAGTGAAAGCTTAAGTGCCACTATTGTGAACTGAGTCATGTTAATACAATGCAATGCAACTTCCAGTACTCCTGCACAGTGCACACTAACATTCATTTGGAGTTGTCATAGACTCGTCGTTACCTTTCAAGTATGCAGTATATATGTGTTGTCTTGGTCTTTGTTATGGACCAAGTTTCAACTCTTCATTGCTTGAACATGTTGGTTTCTCTTCAGGTCTTCTAAGCACAGTTAATCAGTTTGATAAACTCCAAACACTACCCTTTAGCTGCTTAAATGTGGCATATGATATTGTGCATAGTATGCTTTTTCAGTCTTCGCTCTCCTTGTGTTTTGTTCCAATGGCTGCCTATTCATGCAGTGCTTGTTATTTTTTTTGGCAGTATGTACCTTCTGTAGAAGATATGGTTCTTGGTATTGTAGTTGACACCAAACCAGATGTAAGTATACATTTACCTTTAGAAGTACTTCCAGTTTGATTTCTAGTCATATGGTTGCTTTTATAACCCTCTGATTGTAAATCTGATGACATTCTCCCTGTTAGTACAATTGAAATATATATCTTAAGTCAAATAGATCATTCCAAATTTTTATAATAGGCCAATGACTAAAAGCATAATCTTAAATTTTATATTAATGAATTTATTCTGCATGCACACGATGTGTTCTTATATATTATTTCCCTTTTTCTGGGCTGGATTTGGTTATTCCAGAACTTCTTGGTGGACATAAAGGGGCCTAGTTTGGCCGTTTTACCAGTTCTTTCATTTGAAGGTGGTACCAGGAGAAACATACCGAAGTTTGAGGTATGGCATTGAGTCATTAATGGTTCTAGAATATTTTCTTTCCAATTAATGGTTATTTTGTGAAGCACACAGTGTTGTTCTGCCTTTATTGTCCATCAAAGAAGGAACCCATTTTATTAGTTATTTACCATATTTGTGGTTAGTCATTGAACTTTAATTATTTTATTTAGCTATTTGGTATATCATATGTTTGCTTATAAAATTAACATGAATTCATGACAATTCATTGATTGATCAAATTATTATGCACCTTAGTAGATACTGAAATCTTACATGGTGCAAATTTCAGTTATGTTTATCTTGTATGGAGTGCATACATTTTAAAATGATTGTTTCTATGCAAAATATAGGGTTTGCTCATTAAATTTCGAAAAATGTTGCACTGTTTTTGTTTGTGATGCATTTTTGTCATTCTAATCGGTCAATTTCACTTGTCTATTGATTCTGATTCTTCCTCAATCATTATTTTGAAATAGCCTGTAGGCCTCGTCATTTAGTTTCAAATTCAATAAGATATACCCAAATGACGTTTGTGTTTGTAACAATTTGTCAAATTCTGGACGTGTGTGTTATAATTAAGTAGGGAGTATACACCTAACAAATGTTAAAGAGTACTCCCTTCGATCCATAATAAGTGTCGCTCATCTAGTACAAAATGAGCGACACTTATCATCGGTCGGACGGAGGGAGTACTTTATATTAGCTATGTAGACTTTTATATTTACCCCATTGTATAAGTTTTTTTTTTGCATATTTCTCGCACCTGTACATTGTACTAGCCTTTGGCCCATGGGAATACAAGTTGCATATTTCCTAACATGGTATTAGAGCTCTAGGTAGTTTTTCTCTCGCATGCGCAACTCATGCTCTTCCTGATCCAATCTCTCACGCCGCCACGGTTGTTGTTTTGTTCGCCGGTTGCCGCTGTCTCTTTTCTCCTGACGGCTGTAGCTGCTTCTCTTGCCCGGCCCGCGTTGCAGCTTTTCCATGCGATCAGCCACCGGGTTGTCACTCAAAACCAGACAGAAGCGCCCAACTCCAGACAGCTCGAAATCGCAGTGCTTGCCCAGCTGCAGGCTAGATTGAAATGCCCATCACCTGGCTGCTGTTGCCCCGGTCAACATCGCCACTAGCTCCCGATCATCGGTCTCCTTCTTGTGTTGCCTGCGTGACGCCTGCCTCCTGCCAGCTCCCACGTGGTGCTCATCTTTCGCTAGCTCCCAGTGGCGCTCATCTTTTGCCAGCTCCCACGTGGTGCCCGTTTCCTGCCAGCTTGTCCAACAACGATCGATCTGGTGCGCCGCCTACCGTTTCACCCATCTCCTGATTTGCTTGTTGGTTGACCTGTTGGCCTCTCATCTCGACCTGGTGTCCTGCGATTTGCATGCTTTTTGTCCGGAGCAAGCATTGTGCTGATTGATTCTGGTGCATAGTTAGCTTTAGTAAAAGAAAATAAAAGAAAAAAAATGGTAAAAGGGTACTATGCTTGGGTAAGCACCCCCTTCGTTGCCTGCTGACTATTGATGGTGTTTACTATATGCGTTGTCTCTCGATGCTTGATGCTCCTTCGTCTGCAATGTCATCCCATCAGGCTTCTTCCGTCGATTGTGGTGGTTGCTCATCCGCGACTTCTCTTGTGACCTCCACACATGGTGATTGTCGCTCTACAATGACTCCTCCCGCGGCTTTCAGTGATGATTGTCACTCTACACCGACTCTTGTCGCGACTTTCGCCGAAGATTGTCGCTCTATACCGACTCTTCTCGTGACTTTCACCGGCAGTGTTGGTCCGTATGGCACCACTGACTACGCCTCACACACGTGTCTTTTCTTGGCGCTTGATACTGGTTTGTATACGGCATCGTCTCCTTCATCGACCTCTGCAGACGATGTTGATCATGCTACACCGCGTTCTATAGCGGCTTCCTGAGGTGCTGGTGGCCGCTCCACTCTTGAGCTACTACGTCGACTACTTCAGTTGTGTCCTTCACGACGCATGAGATTGTGCGGCTCCATGATTGCTTATTGCCTTAAGAGTCTTCTTTCCGGGGTGCATCTTCGTCGACTTCTTCCGTTGAGCCCCTCGTTGCTTTCGTCGGTTCTCCATCGACATGTTCTGGTTCTGCTATTGACTCTTCTGCCATTGTGAAACCACCTTCTACACAAGTAGGTACATCCTCGTGGATTCTTGACACTGAAGCATCTTTTCATGACTCGTGATTCATCCACTTTGTCTTCTCTTCTACCACTCGATTCTCTTGTTCATGTTCTTACCGCAGATGATACCTCCCTCCCGGTAATGGCTAGGGGTCCTTATTAGGCTATATCTATTTCCCTTGTACCCCAAGTCTTGTGTAATATATATATGCCCCTTGAGCTATGCAATAGAGATAAGTTGCATCATAACAGCAGATTCTGTGCCTAATAACCAGTTTCCTTCCTTGAGCTTGATGCACAGTCTCTTATTATAAATACTTACTGCGTGTTTTCTCCTGCAGATTGGTACATTAATATATGCCAGAGTGGTGAAAGCAAATAGCATTATGAATCCAGAGCTTTCATGCATGGACGGTAACTTGCTAATCTCACAATTTAGTGATTCTATGAGTTCCAAAATTAGAAGTTACTGTAATAAATATGTCATGTTGGGAATCTTTGCTCATATGGCTGTGAGATATGTGGAGTACACTTATTGGCCAGACTGTTGCATATTAGTTTCCTTGTACTGCTATCCAAATATAATGATACGGACTATCTTTTGCAGCAAGTGGAAAAGCTGCTGAATTTGGTCAACTGAAAAGTGGTTATACGTTTGAAACATCAACTGGTCTGGCAAGAATGTGAGAAGAATGCATGCCATAATCTTTCAGTAATGTGCTAGTATTACTATTCCCCCTTATATATTTATGTTGGTTACTTGTAGGCTTTTAAGTTCCCCAACATGTCCACTTCTAGAGGCCCTTGGGAAAAAATTATCATTTGAAATAGCTGTTGGACTGAATGGTCGAGTATGGGTATGCTTCTGATTTGTACCATTTGTTTGTTAATTATGTTTTTCTTTCTCTTTTGAAAACTTGGAAGTTAGTAATGTATGTTGTGCTTGTTAATTGATTATATACCTTATTTATATCCTTGTAGGTGAATGCTCCTTCACCAAGTAATGTCATTCTTGTATCAAGCGCAATTAAACAATCCGAATCTTATAGTCGCGTACAACAAAAAAGCATGGTGGAAAAACTCCTGGCTAAACTGACATGATGGTAAGTCAGCACATAGTTATTCAAACTTAAGAACGTGGGGTGGCACCCCATTCTCATTAGTGTGTACTGGTAAATAATATATAACCAGTTATTTGTCCTTGGAAAATGTATTCCACTGTGCTAAATATTTGAATTGCTGCAGTTCTCACTGAGCTTTATGCATTTGTCAACAGTACACCTTTCTATTGCTTGATGTCCCTGTTATTGCTATCATGCATCTTTTAACTGCATATGGTGAAGAACAGGACAACATCATTTTCTACGTTGCCGAATTTATACAATTGTTGAATGGACTTTTGAGTCACGAATACATAACTTCTACATTTGGTCGGCAGCATGCGCACCATTTGTACATTTAAATGTAGACTTTTCATCCGCAAATGTGTAATCTTCCATTTTTTTCCTCACTGGATCAGTGGACACCGAGACATCTCTATTTCCTCATCATGGATTGATATCATAATCTTATTCCATTGGGTTAAGGAGAAAATTGCACTGCTTGTTTTCATGTCTGCTGTTGTTGATTGAGAAGTGTGGGTAAATTTGGCTGCATCTTCCTTTGCAGGGAGCAGGACATAATCAGGCATTGTAAAAGGATTCTGAATTATTGTTTGTTGAACGCTGCAGATGATTCTGCAACCGGAAAGATGGCTAGTCATTATCATGTACCTTAGCAAGGAATAGTAGATGGGATGGCATGTAAAATAGATGCCTTAAAAGTAGTTGGTGCTTTTTGATGATGTAGGGCTAAAGGCTAAATCAACCGGTAGATTGGTAAACAATCTAAATCATCGTGTGGATCTTGTACTTGCGGATTACATGGTTTATTAGCTTTGTAATATGCTAAAAGATTTGCACAAGGATGCGTGTGCTGCTCTACTGAAATATCATTGACGGGTAATATATTTTAAATTTATAGTGTGTGAAACTATCACACTGAGCTCCGTAAGCAAGATCAGTTGAAGTCCTGCTCAATGATACGGCGTTTCTTGACACGAAGATGTAGCAAAACTGCTTTCTACTGGATTCGTTATTGACTAGATGGCCTTTTATGTAGGGAAACATCGCTCTAGTGCTCTACGCAACAATGGCAACAGGAACGTGAAAACAAAAATGCTAACATTGTAGAAATGCTTCGGGTTGTAATCGGCTCAGACTGGTTAAAATGGTTACAGCTCGACTTGGTTTCTCGTAGACGGTATGTGGTGCTGGCATTCAGCGCATCGCCTTTTTTTTTTCTGTGACCTGAACCTTTTGATCAATATGTTAGAATTAATTAACATGTGTTAATTAGGGCACTCCCAATGCTTGTATCTTAGCACGTAATCATAGACATTTTGCTTATGTGGCATACTATTTAATGAAGAAAGAGAGGAAAGTTGTATCTTGCACGTGGCCATATACAGAAAGCATGGTTAGACCAATCACATTTATGCATGGAGCTAAAATCATTAAATAAGATACATTAAATAAGATACAACCTCTAAGAGCATGGTTAATACTATAGCCAGCTGCTGGCTATAAGGAGATGTCATGTCATCTATAGCTAACCTTACAGTCAACAAATACAATAAGAAGGCTATAAGGAGTACTACTTTAGCAATATATGGCCCACATGTCTATCTCACAAAGTGCCTAGGAGCACGTGTTGCAGCTGGCTACTAATTAGTAACCCGCTTCTCTTCTCTCTCCTCTTCTCTCTCTTCCAACTAAGCACAAATATGCTATTTAATTCCTTATAGCCAGCTGACTAGGCACTATTGTACTTGCTCTAAGAAACAATGCATTGTAGGGATTGTATCTTAAATATTTATTGCTCCTATGATATTGTGCTAAGAAACAATGCATTGGGAGAGCCCTTATGGGGTAAATCTACCCTTGTAACTTCCACCTCTTCATGAAAAGACACCTCTTCATAGTGTCCTTCCATCTGTATATATATCACATCATCTAATGAAAGAGACATAGTTGATTCATTTGCTTTCTTTACATCTCAACTTCAACACGTTATCAGCACTTTGCTTTGCCTTGAGCGAAAAGGAGGCCACGAACAGAGAAGGGAAGAGGTCGAGAAGGAACGACGAGCGAGGCGGCGTCCGCGGTGGCTCCGTCTCCGGCGACTACGTGCCGTGCTCCTACGCCCCCCTTTGGCCGCGCTCTGCATGTCAGCGCTGCGCCCGTGGTCGTGCCTTGCGCCCTACCCGGCCACCGCGCCGCGGCCCAGGTTCCGGCTCTCTGGAGTTGACGAGCGAGGCGGTCACTCCACCGACGCTGCCCATCCTGAAGCGATTGGCTCGTTCTAACTTGTTTAAGCAGGAACGAACTGCAATTTCTTGCATCGAAGAGAAGAACGCGGAAGAACAACATCGATCAATTCAAAGATTCAGAGACCTCAAAACTCATACGATGCAAAATGAGGAAGGTAAAATCCAATTACTTTCTTACACAGAATAAGCAATGATGAACATCCAGGCTGGACTGAGCGCACCGGTTGCGCCACTCCTTGATGCGTTTTTCGCCAGCGAGCAGCGGCCGAGACCGGCGCGCAGCGCCATCTTGCTCAGCGCGCCCCGTGCCCGGCCTCCACGCCGCGCCGGCCGTGCCTGTGGCTGCGCTCTGCCTAGCCGACCGGCAGTGCCACGGCCTCCGTGCCCGGCCTTTGCGCCTGTCCCACAGCCGGTGGGTACCGCGGGCTCCAGTAGCCACGCAAAACGGCGCTTCGGGTGCCTCTTCGGACGCGCCGTTTCCTCCATCCTCCTCGACGGAGGTTCCTTCACCACGCGGATCGGCGGGAGCGACCGTCAGCGGCAGAGCCCGCTGCGGTGCTGCGCTTCCTGATGTGCTACCAGGCGCCGCCCTCCGTGTCCTCCACGTCACGACGACGGTGGAGGCGTCTACCAGTCCATGACGCGGCCACCGTAATCCCATGTGGAACACTCTCGGCAGTGGCTCACAACGGCGGCGGCCCTCCCTCCAGTGGCAGTTACGGGATTCCTCCCGGCCTCTCGGAACCGGGAAGATAGGGAAATCCTTTGCCATTTTGCAATAAAGTACCTGTATTTACAGGAAATAGGAAAATAGGCTGAAACGGGGGTTAAACTGGTTCTAATAACTATACTATTTAGTAGTATTTACCTATTTTAAACCCTGTTGTTTCCAACAATTTTCTGTTGAGTATAATGCTCTAGAAATTTAAGATATAAATAATTTTCATGCTCACAAAATGTTAAGATTATTTATATCTATTATTTTTAATTGAGATTTTCAATCTCTTGCAAAGATAAATTTAGTACTTTTTCCGTTGTACTCAACGTATTTAGGATATTTCTATGATGTATCTATTTTCATGTTAAACACATGACGAGAATAATACATCTATTTGCAATTGAGATTTACAATTTCTTGCAAATACATATGCAAAGTTCAAGGTGATTTCTTCAAATTGATGCTTGAGATCACAAGGTAGTCATATGAATGTACTGCCTACGTAGATTATCATTGACTACTGACAAAGCCTACATTTTTTCGCCTCGACATTATGATTGCTTTACAAAGTGCTCTCCCATACATTTTACTAAGTCATGACATAAGGCATTAGGAGATAGTATCTACTGATTTTATTAGATTATACTTTCTAGTGCTGCGAGATCTACTCCATTTTGGAGATTATCTTCAAGGTGTCATTCTTAGCAAATTGAGATTCACACTAATAATTTCAAGCCACCTTCTTGAAATATATTAATTTGACAATATTAAGATGTATTTATATTACGCAATCTGTAATATAAATAAATTGCCGGTTTTTCACCGGAGATGATATGTTCTATGTGTTTATCACATTGCCATTTTTCATGAACATGTCTTAGCGGTCGAGATTTATTTCTCCTGCACAACACACTTGCAAATTTTTGAAAATTACGTCTCCCTCATTATATTAGGAAAACACTAGGTAATGAGTACGACCTACTGCCCATGTGAAGACTATCACTCTTACGGAGAGGCCTATGTTTTGTCAATCTTAACAAACGATTACCTCCAACGTGTTTTTTCCTTATATTTAAATTGTGACATACACAAGGTAATAGAACCATGTGCATCTACTGACATTGTCAAATTATGTAGTCTATTACTGTGAGATCTATAAGATCTTCAACGTGTTATGTTCTCACAATTGAGGTTGAGCATTTTCAAGTTATACACTTGAGTCAAATTTTTGCATTTTTATTACAAACCATGATGGTTTTTATTTTACTACTGGTAAATTAATTATCTCTGGTTTGCCCCTATAAATAATTGATGGCTAAGTATTTTGAGGCTCTTTCCCTTAATGGCCACAACTTACTTAAGCGGGTCATGTACATCAAGATCAGTCTTGCATCCCATGGGATAGCGCATGCAATCCAAGCCACGTCACCGGGACGGAAACGACCTCAAGGGTAAAGGTTTGAAACTCACTTCAAACCTTCAACCTGACACACCATCAAGGAAGTCAGTTGTTTTGCATGATGTCCTTCTAGAACCAAGCAATAAAATGATTATCCAGCTGTCACGGGACCCTATGAGCACGAAGAACATGATGGTTGAACTTGCATCAACCGAGATGTTTGGAGACTACATTTAGTCCCTTAGTCTTCTTAGTGATCTATTTATCTATGTCCATTAATGTTGTTCTAATAAGAACATAAGTATTGTTGTCATCATATATTGTATATCACAATATATTGTATCAACACTTTGATACAAATACATTTGTATGTATTCTATATATATGATAGAGGTTTTCATACTGGAAATCTTCAAGTCTATATATATTTATCTACGGGGTTCAATCAGATAAAATATGATATGTGCCTTGTGGACATATGCACCACAAACTCTATATTCGGGGAAATATAATGTTTCCACTCTTACTAAGAGGTCTGGAAATATTTCAATAATCACTGGACGTGACGATGTAACTATCGACTCAACTCGAGTCATATTTACTATCCCTATGGGTACTCTCGAGTGTTATAAAAGATACTTTATTGTGTCTCGATATAACTCGTACCCTACTACTATAGAGATATCCGTCAAAATAGTTTCCATAGCGAAACTTGTGATGACAACAAAGAGAAAGAAATTCTCTTCACCATATACGGATATGGCAAACCCATTATTTTCTTATCATCTGGATTGCACTATACATACTACAAAACCCGTAGCATTTGTTGCATACATAATAGCTTCCATAATGTCTTCTACATGACAAACTTGGCATACTCGCCTTGGTCATTTCGACATTGGGTTGAAACAGAAACTATTAGCAAATTTTATTGATCATGACTAAAATGGTGCCTTTAATATGGCCCTATAATTGAATTTTAGCACTTTGTCCTATGTGTCTAGATTCAATATGGTCTGGTAGAATCCTTTATCCAAAATTTTTTAAGCTCATTGCATGATCTTTACTTTAAAATTGCAACTTATCAACTTTACGTTGTAGTCATGCAGTTTTACATGCTCATGACAAACTGCATAATATTATTCCCCTTTATCTTTGATACATGGAAACCTCTTAAGCATTTCCCATGTGCGGTAATTCAGTTATATACCGATATCACCACCCTGGCATACATCATTGGCCCCTTAACATATATGTGGGATCTATGTGAGGAATAACTGTATTTCCATCAATACCTCAAGCCCCTCTCATGGGGAGTTATTCTAGGCCAGTATGCTGCTACACCGAGGAATATTTCCAGGCATTAGGGGGAGAATTCAAGTACCATGCATAATGCCAGGAAATTATTGGAATGTTCAACACATTTCTACCTCAAATCCACGTACTCAAAGATCTGAACCATGCGTTCAGAAGATTTGCAATACATTGCAAATAACCTGCCAAATTCATTTACTGAATATAAAGGTGTCACACAATCCTACAATCCTGCAAAAATATGCCTGAAAGAGTGAAGGTACCAACAAAAATCACTCCACTCCCCGTTCAAAGCAACAGGGAGAGAAGCATGGCAACAATACATCAGGATTCAGCTTCTCGCAAGCAAGGATATTAAGGCCATTGAATCAGTAAATGCAAGTCAACTTCACGTTGATAGACACCTAATGGGTAGTATACACCCAGTGGATGGGAAACCTCTACCAACCCAGGTCATAGTGCACACAATGGCCGGGACATCGGAATACCCGACTCAACCGCATTGGGAAATCGCGAGCAGTCGCCATGGGTAACGATATTTCCATCAACTATATATAAACATATATATTCTGGAGAAACATTTAACCGGAAGTCTACAATTATCGACATACATTTCTCAACTAGATTGCAAAAACCTTTCAAATGATTCGTGTCCAAAGACCATGGCCATGGCAAAGTGTGAACAACACTCGGACTGAACTCAAGCAAAGGATGCAATTCTAAGAAGAAATAATCTTGCTCAATAAGGGAAGGTATTCACATAAGCAATACCTACACCTGTTTTCTGCTGGAAACAAAATGAGAACACCGAGGTGGTGAAACATAGAGCAAGTATTG
The DNA here is from genome assembly GCA_950022295.1 of Bromus sterilis. Lineage (NCBI taxonomy): Eukaryota > Viridiplantae > Streptophyta > Magnoliopsida > Poales > Poaceae > Bromus > Bromus sterilis. Next base: position 286,500,142 of record OX465597.1, read on the forward strand.
TAGCACAAGGGTTTACGCAGATACCCAATTATTCTCCAGAAGTGGAATCTCTTTCCGATAACTTATATCATTGGCAGTATAAAATCATCTATCTGTGCAATTGATAGATGTAGTGATCACATATCCGTGTGGCTCACTAGATTCAGACATATATGATTGATTTCCGATGGAATCTCAATTCTGAATTGAATTACGAAATGTAACACACATTGTGTAAAAATCAGTAAGTCACCATACGACTTATTGTTGTCGGTACATATGGTACAACCGACATAGTGGGTTCCTTATACACAAGGATTACTCCTACAATGATGATTATCCATGTTTATGTGTCATACACGGTGACTACTCCTTCAATGACTACACATGTAATCATCTAAATGATGGAGTTTAATATGAAGGATTTGGGTAAAACCAAAATACCGCTCGTTACTACAACTTGAACACCTTTATTCATTCATTATGGTATACTATATTGTCTATATCCAGAATATATTGGAGAAATTCATTGTGGACAAATCTTATCCATCCATAACTCTCATGGAATTTCATTCTCTAGACGTAGAGAAAGATCTATTTAGTCCAAGAGATGATGGAATTGAGATATTGGGACTCAACGTTCCATAATGCCATTGGATCCACCAAACACAATTGGTTGGGACTCAAGAATATCTTTCGATATCTCCAAGGCATCAAACATCTTGTCCTGATTTTCCAGTTTCAAGGAAATATGAATACCAATATCATTGGATACATTGATCAGATCCCCACTATGTCAGATCATAGACAAGCTTAGTATTCATACTATGTGTGATAGCCACTCCATGAATGTCTTTCAAGCAGACCTTAGTGGCTACATCTACCAACCATTATCTCAAAGATAATGTTGCTTATGTTGCCCGGATGTAAACAGGTTACGTAACAAGCAATATCACTATATTGCTTATCTTGCAAGTCAAATCATACAACAAACTCATACGTTTGTTCACAAAGTCGCTACGAACTTCGACATTCAGAAAATGTTCCTGGAATTGGTATTCGACGACTTTGAGATATGCAAGAATCAGGGGGAGTATCTTCCTGAATTACTCCTGTTCAATGCATCATATTATACTCTTTTTCCCTGTATGAGTTTACTTCACAGGTTCTCATCAAGGTTTTTAATGAGGTAATATAACCACAAGATCATATGTCATACTTTCTGTTTTCCCCACCGGGGTTTTTAAGAAAGTATATACGACATATTTATTGTCCTTTTAATTCTATGAGTTTTTCTCATATCAATTTAAAACAGACAATAAACTTTATATGTTGCGGCATTTTCTCCTTATTTTTCCCATTGGGTTTGAAGGAGTTTTGACAACATATCAAACACTATACTCCTCATTTTTTTCCACAGGGTTTTTGGAGGAGCCTCTAATCAAGATGATGATTTTGGATGGACAAGTGTAGATTAGGGGGAGTGTTAGAATTAATTAACATGTTTTAATTATGGGGTAAATCTACCCTTGTAACTTCCACCTCTTCATGAAAAGGCACCTCTTCATAGTGTCCTTCCATCTGTATATATATCACATCATCTAATGAAAAAGACATAGTTGATTCATTTGCTTTCTTTACATCTCAATTTCAACACAATAAACACAATTCAAAGTATTTTTTTAGCACAACTCAATTCATTCTTTCATTGACATTCAATACGTTATCAGCACGATCTTCCAAGAGAGCTATTATTATTGACAAAACAAAAAGTTTTTATTATTTTTACTGTTCAGTAGGTACATATGAGTCCGGATTCGGAATTGAATATACTTTTGAGACGCTCATACTTTCACTCACTCCGTTTAGAGCATGCTTAATAGTATACGAGCTGGCTATAAGGAAATGCCATGTCATCCAATAATGCTATAAGAAATACCACTTTAGCAATATATAACCCATATGTCTATATCACAAGGTGCATAGGAGCATGTGTTGCAGCCGACTACTAATTAGTAGCCCATTTTTTTTCTTTTTTTTTTCTCTCTCCTCCAACCAAGCATAAATATACTATTTAATTCCTTATAGCCAGCTCACTTGGCACTCCCAGTGTTTGTAGCACGTAATCATTGACATTCTTTCCCCTCCTTCTTCTTCTCCTCCCGGCTTCCCCTCCCCTCGGCTCCAGCAACTCAAGTGGCCCGCGGAACTCCTCCAGCTTACTCCCGGTGAGCGCCCTTTCCCTCCCTTCCCCGACCTCCCTTCTTCCTGCGTGCCTTCGCGGCTGCTTTGCATAGCTGCCAGGTGGCCCACGAAATTCTTACACACCAGATTAGATTTCCCAGCCCCGGCCGGGGAAAAATAAGGACGGTCTACTTTCTTTTTTCTTTTTGATTGATTGAGGATGGTGGGCAAGGTGGTAACTCGTCTTTGTATATGTTGGGTACTTCCTTAATCCGACTTAGTATATTGCTTCCTGGGTTCACAATTATAACATGTTCTAACTTTTTTTTATGAATTGGATGTATATAGACGCATTTTAGTGTGTTTGTTCACTCATTTCAGTTTGTATGTAGTTCGCATTTAAATATTCGAAACATCTTTGAAGCAACACGGTACTACCATTATCCCATTGATCATGAGCTTGAGGCTTTGAGCAGTGGACTAGATGATGTTGATCCTGGGCGATGGCCAGGGGGCTTATGGTGGTATGGGTCCATGGGCTACGGTAGTACTTTATGGACTAGTAAGTAGATGATCTTGACAACCCTCCAAACAGAATTAATAAACGGATGTATCTAGTTGTATTTCAGTGCTAGATACATCCGTTTCAGTGATAATTAATATGGGATTGGAGAAACACACATCAGTTTAGTTTGCCTAACTGATGCTCAACGCTGCCACGTGCTGAATCTGCTACTTCCTCCGATCCTAATTAAGTGTCGCTAACAATCAACTGCACCAGTACAAAGTTCCTATACACTTTCCGACAGATTTTTTTGGATCGGAGGTAGTACATTTTAAAATAGGCAAGTGGAATACTGTCACTCTTTTCTCTGTTCCTAATTGTTCGACAATTTTCGATTTCCATGTTTTCAGTTAGGCCCTGCTGAGCGCCCCCAGCCATGAGTTACAGGAGGTATGCCATACCCACTAGTCTCTTCTCCTTGTGCATGTCTGACTGTAATTCTGCTACAAAATTCTGATGAGTTCATAACATTTTTGACATGTGATGCTAATGGCAGATCTGAACACAGTACCAGAAAATGCAGGACACATTCAACAGCAGGTGAAATGATGTATCTACATCCTGCCGATGCTAAGGAAACCACCCACTACCAAGCTAATCCGCCAACAACAATGGATCGCAATGTCAGCGCCTACCCTGTAAAGCACCACTTTCCCTCTCCTATAGTTTCTTGGATTGAAGACCTTTCGAGTTTTGGCGACGTTCCTTTTAGCCATGATACTGAATATGTGGATGAGCAATCAAGACCTTCATTAGGGCAGTCTTCTTCTTCCAGCAATTTGCATGACATGCAAATAGTATGTACCGTTTCATTTCTCATTCCCTTATCTGACTGAGTGTGTGCTCTTCCTAGAGGCATGTGAAGACATTAAGTTTTAGATAAAGTAACTGATTTTTGTGTGTCTTTCAGTCAGTGGGATTGACAGACGAATTCATGGAACTTGCAAAGGAGAATACAAGCAATAATCTAGAGACCTGTGGAATTCTTGGTGCTTCATTTGTAAGTGAAGTTGGGAGAATAATTAAATAAATTACCACTGATGGTCTTGCTATATTCACATTTGCATCTTAATTTATTTTACATTTGTTTGCAGAGGGATGGGACTTATTATGTGACAACGTTGATCATTCCAAAGCAAGAAGCAACTGCTCACTCAGTATGTCAGTAACTGTATGGTTTGGAAAAAAGTCATTATTTTGTTCAATTTGTCATTTTACTTTTATTATGTCATTTCTCATCTTACTTTAATGTGTCTTTCTTCCATTTATATATCTGAATCTACCTGTGTCTTGCTTCCATTTATCTATCTGAATCTGCCTTTCTCAAATGCAGTGTCAAGCTTCTAATGAGGAGGAGATACACTCCGTATTATCAGAGCAGTCACTTTACCCTGCAGGGTGGATACATGTACGGATCTAAACATTTCCATACCTCATCGAATTCAATTTTATGTTGGTTTAATATTGTACATTAAATAAATACATATGGCTAGCCTACCCCATATAGTCCAAGAAAATAGGTATGATGAGATAAAACTGTATTAGTGCATCCTGTGTTTAGTGCCATGTTAGGGTGTCTAATCTGACTTGCTTTTCTTCTGATTTGAAACTAGCATTATTTTTTCAAAACAATATCACGGGAGGTAAGAACATAGGTATTTTAAGATATATATTCATGATGGTTACCATTGACTATGCGTTGTACTGTGAATAAAAGTGTGAATACAGCCTCCACCACTTAATAACATACTGCGATCGTGGCCATTGCTGCAGCCAATATAAAACTATTGTGTTTGTCAATTCTAATAAATTTGAAAGAAGATTTGACATAAGGCACAATTCATACCAATATTTTTCTCATAGAAAACACACTGTACTTAGCAGCATAGAATTCATCTTTGTACACCAAAGGTTGTTACTTGAGCATATGTTTTCTTAGTGTGGTTAGATGCAGTGATTACTGTAATTTAACATTTAGTCAACAATTGACATTTTCCTTTTGTCTTTTCCAGACTCACCCTTCACAAACATGCTTTCTATCGTCGATCGACTTGCATACTCAATTCTCTTATCAGGTATCTAAATAAGTTTTGTTGATGTTTATGAACTAAGGATATTAGGCCTTGTTAACTGTAGAAATTCACGTTTTATATGAAAATCCTCCAGCCTCATATACCATGGATAATTGGATATCCTCCATGAAAGAACTCAGTTAGAGAACTCACAAAAGCAACTTTCAACAAAAACTCACAGACGTCACGCGAAAGAGAATAGGAATCCACCACGCGACACCTCTCCTCACACGACTCCTCTCAGAAGACCTAGCGCCTCCGCCACCGTCAACGCCCTCTCCACCGCGCCACTCCTCCCCCTCCTCTCCCCTCCGTCGCCCCCCCGCGTGGGCGGCCGAGGGGCCCTGACCTTGGCTGCCAGCGCCTCCAAATCCGCCCTCCCCACCCCCTCCGTCGCCGCCTAGGGTTGGTGCCGGGCTAAGCCCTTGCGTTGGCCGGCGGTGGCGGAGGGATGTTCCTCCTCTCCAGGATCGAACGGCGGCGAGGGCGCCAGATCCGTGGGGTGTGGCTGCCTCGACCCGCGGCGGCGTTTGCGGCGCGGGTGGAGTCCGGTTGGGCACGGCGTGGTGATCGGTTGGGCATGGCCTGAGGATGGTGGTGGGGCTGGACGTGGCCGATGGTGGTGGCGGCGGGGGCGGTCAGCCTGGATCTAGGCCTGGCGATGGCAACAACCACGTCTGGCCCATATTCAACTATGGTGGTGGCGTCGTCCCCTCCGCCGGGGAGGATGGCCAGGTGGAGGGTCCTGGTGGCGGCACTGGTGGCGGCGGATCTTGGGATCCCGTTCCTGGGGTCATCGCAGGATCGACGACGCTGGATGCTGGATCGCGACGGCTGTTACCGTTGTATGGGCAACGATAGCGGTTGGCGCGACGGTGTGTGCTCCCTGCAGTGCCCGGAATCGGCGCGGCGGACCCTCTCCATCAACGGTGGCAGATTCCGGGTCGTGAGGGCGACTTGGAGTCTGGATCTCGAGACGGCGGCATGGCGGTATGGGACGTCCCCTCCATCAACAGATAGGGTTCGATGTGGCTCGGCAGGTGACACACGTGCCTCTCTCGGAGTTGTCGGGAAATACTTGTCGCCGACAGGTGAAGCCACCGGTGGATGTGCTACCGGCGTCTTATGTGGAGACGTCAAGTCATGCCTGCCTTCGGCAGGTGATGCACGATGACTCTGGCGGAGGTGGCATGTTTAGCCTGTTCTTGCTGGATCGAAGGTGGTGCGATAGTAGCGGAAGGCAGGCGGTATGGGACGTCTTTGTCTTCAGTTGTCTTCTCCAGAGGTATTCGGCTATCGTGGTGTCCATAGACGGATAATGGCGGATGGTACAGGCGTCTTCAACGACGAGTTTATGCAATTCGGTGGAAACACAAGATCTCTGATCGGGCTATATCGACGTGCGCTTGCGTCGTGTCCTTGCTGAAGGTGGTGGTTTGAAGCTTAGCTTTGGGGATGAGAATTCGGTGTTCAATCTTGTGGTGGACTCGCCATCATCGGCGCACGAGCGACGATTCCTTCTTGAAGGTGTAGCTTAGGAACTGTGTATTTTTTGTTTTTGATGTGTTTTGTATCATAGGGTTAATGGCTATCTAGAGAAGTTACTGTCGCGAGGTATACGGCCTCTGGGTTTATTTTTCGCTTTATTTCCGAGGTTGTTTGGCTGCTGGATTCTGCATTTTTAATAATATATGGCCGTATGCATCATTCTAATGCAGAGGCCGGGGTTATCCTCCTTTTCAAGAAAAAAAAAGAACTCAGTTAGAAGTATACTTGCTGAACACTTGAAATTTTCACTAGACTAGAGTAGCTAACACATATGATTTTAATTTGTATGCAACAACGCACATTTGAAACTCTTGCAATGGAACGATAGAGACTCCATTTCACTTAGGTTGATTTAATTTAGGCTGGAGGAAGACCTAAGTCAAGGTATCCTCCTTTGAAACACTTTGGTATTGCTCCTAGATAGATCATAATACAAAAAATCAATCAAAGCACATGGAGCCATCTCATTATCTTTCCGTAAAAAAAACTATGGTGGAGTAACTGATCTCTAAATCAGTTTATGAAAGAGCCTAATGCAAAAAAATGCATGTTGGGTCTTTGAAACAGTTTGAATCATTTCCACCGCCTGAAGGTACGGTCTTCATCAATGTTGATGCAACACTGTTTATTTCTCGCATGATGTGCCATATCTGATGATAGAGCCACTTAAGGGGCTTGTATGTGTTGAAGTGTATATGTGAATTGCCTAGCTCTTTCCATAAGTTCGGGTTTTTGGTTGCGTTGGCTAGTGCATGAAGCTTAACATGGTAGCATATCCTAAGGTCTCGAGTTCAAGTTCTGGCTTTCGCAATTTATCTAAAAATTGTTGTAGCGTCCCCTTTGTCCACACATGAGCCTCTTGAACCATACCTTTGAGGCTACTGCATGAAGCTTAACAGTGTGTTGCTAGGCATAAAATGGATAAAAATAGTAAATCCCCCCTAGAAATGCTAAAAAGACAAAAATCATAAGTTCACCGATATTAATTCCAAAAGCCACCATGTCATCTGCACACATGGTCTATCCTTTGTTCAGTAGGTGTTGACTTGCTATCACTTACTAGGCCTTTGGGCTGATACCTTGTCTTCATATGCGAAAGGCGCATATTGTATATGTGGCTTAAGCTGCAGCGGTGCTTCAGTTCTTGAGATGTTAAACTTGATATACATACATAAAAATGAACGTTTTAACCTAACTTTGTAGCAGGATAGACCAGCCAAGCTAATTTACGGAAGCATGACCTAACCGAGTTAGTGCGATTTTGTGTTCTCCCTGGTTTGCACTAGCGAGCCAACATTGATAAAAACATGTAGTCTTATCTCAGAATTACTGGCCTTGTGTAACAATCTGTCGGGAGCTCACACTGAGGCAGCAGTGTGCTTTACTTAACTTGCATTTCACGCTGTTATCATTCTTACATAAAAACATCAACTTTATGCAGGTCATGTTACCAGAAGCTTTTGCAATTGTTGCTGCTCCCACCGATCCTACTAGGCATGTGTCTTTTGCTAAAAATTACAACAGTTAACATACATTTACCGCCTGCGGTGATGTCACCTGGCTAACAATATCGTATAGTAAAGTCTGAAAGCCTTTCTGCTGTTTTCAAACCTTCCAGGAGCTATGGTATATTCAGGTTGACAGATCCAGGAGGCATGGAAGTGCTCAGGGAGTGCAGTGAGAGTGGGTTCCATACTCACCGAGAGACGACGGATGGCGGTCCAATATATGAAACCTGCTCTAAGGTGCACTTCAAACCTAATTTGCGGTTTGAGATTGTCGATCTGCGTTCTTGTGCGTGACCAATCAGGCATACCAGTGTGTGGCTTCCTATGTATTACCCTCTGGCATAATATGCAAGTATGTGACGCATAGGCCATAGATGATAATAGATCTTACTGGTGGCTGTTAGTTAGCTTGATGGCCGTGTTAAAAATTTGTGTTACCAACCTATGATGTCAACTAGCTCTGAACTCTTTTGTGATAATGTGATGTACCTGAAAAAACAGCCACACTCATCTGCTCGTGTTAGTGTGGTAATGTACTCCCTCCGTTCCGAATTACTGTACTTGACATGGCTTTAGTTCAAGTTTAAATCAAGCTTGAACTAAAGTCATGTCAAGTAATTTGGAACGGAGTACGTTTTAACCCAATTGCTGGAAAGCGACCACGTGCAATAGAGCGGCCAAGCGGCAGTCATTTGATCTTGTCAACCATCATGAATGATGAATCGTACCATGTGGGAGAAGGATCGAAGGAGTGTCGACAAGCGGGTCGACAAAGACGATTGTTTTTGTTGGCTTCTTATTGAGTCACGCCGCACCGCGATTTCTCAGATGTCTCACTTTCTCCTCCACCACTGTGATTTTCAAATGTGTCTCATCAGAATTTGGGGGTTCGTTGGCACACGCCCTCGCAAGGGAGTGACCATCAGTGGCCTGAAATGAAGAGCAGGCTGCGATGAGTGATATTTTTACCATTATACATCTATTGTTTAACCCGAATAATAACAGATTTTATAATATATCCACTTCAATTTAATGATTGATGATTAATAAAGGCAAAAAGATTGCATATCGGTTTATTTATTTTATTGTCTTAAAAAATGGAGCATATATAAACTGGAAATCATGCCAAAAGAGAAGGAATCAATACCATAATCGAATGGAAAAAGTTAGGATGCCAAAAGAAGACCATGAGTGCTCAACGACATGCGGTACGATTCGAAGTGATCGTACCACTGATTGTACCAGGCGTTGGTGGTTCCAAGAGGTCCAACAGAATAACATTTATAAAAAACATCAAACCTAATTCAGGAAGGGAAAGGACACAACAAAGTAGAAGCGCAAACAGAAGCTAGAACCATCTTGGTTCATCTATAGCCGCTGCCATCATTCCCATCTAGTTTCTTCATCTCCACCATCATCATCCATCACTTAAAATCAAACAATATCTCTCTTATGTGCAATATTTTCTCTCTATGATCCGATAGCCATGTGTGAGTAATTCACCTAGGCAATGGGTTGAGGTATCAACCTTGCACTCCTATGTGTTTGTGATTTAGAATTGTTGGGGACTTTGAATCCAACGTGTTCTTTATTAATCTTGCAATTGAGTTAGCTAATGTCTTCTTTCCGTTTTAAGATCCTACCTGTATCTAGGACCCCTTGGGTCGATCGAAGAGGAGGTAATAAACAAGGGTGTGTGGATCGCTATACAGAACGTCAGTGACGTGAAGGATTAATAGGGTGGTGTATAAAAAATTCTTAGATATTGAAGTGCACTCACTAAATGTTCAATTTTTTGCATTATATATCTTAATAACTGAGGTAACCCCATGCGACGACATGGGGCAGTTGGACAATTCAATCATGATGCAAGTCGTGATCGGTCATGACGTACTTGAACACATCCATCACCTCGACAATTCACAAACACATCGATAAGGGTATCCACCAAAACTATGTTTCATATCAAGAAAAGATCTCGATCGCAATACAAGGTTGTAAGTATATATTCAAAGCATATCAAGGTACTTCCGGTTATAGATACTATTGAAACATCAATCATGCCTATCTTAATATTATTGTTAACACCAAAAAAGCACTATGATGTGTGTTTAAGGTTCAAAGACTTTAAAGTAAAAATAATACATAAATTTATTTTACATGCTTTGTATGAATTTGAGATATCAAATATGAGGTAGTTGGTTGCCGTGGAAGAAAATGAGGGGTGACTAACCACTATTCGAGAATGAGCCCGGGCCTGTTTGCAAGCGTAAAGGAGGGAGGATTTGCAAAGTGCGATTGTAATGGTCTAAGAGCATCTATAACCAGAGGTTTTAAACCCGCCCAAAACACCCGAATGGCCTGCCCGAACGCTGCTCAATCATTTTTTGCCACCTAACCAGATGGGGCAAACCTGGCCCAAATGCACAGGCTAACCGAAACCCCTCGTATCCGCCCCATATATGGGGTTGATATGAGGATGCCCAGATGTGCTCACCACGTCGGACTGGTGGAAGGGCCCTGCTTATAACCCATCGATCCAACGAGAGTCTCTTTGGTTTAGATGCAGACGCTACTGATGGAGCGCACGCATCTTCGGAACGCGTGCAGCGAGGCAACCCTCTCCCATATTTCTGATTTCTGTCTTGATCCATGATATATCTCGAACCTATCTATAAGTTTTTATTGTTTCATGATATTATGCCATCACTTTCATAATTTTTGAATAATATTTTATGTCATTTTTATATGATTTATTTGGGTCTAACCTATTAACTCAGTGTCCATGCGAGCTGTTTCTCCTTGTTTTTATATTTTAGAGGAAATCAATTTATCCGGAGTCAAAACCCCCAGGGATTTTTCCTGTTTTTTTCTGGAGCAGAAGAAGCCACCAACCGGAAGGGGGGGGGGGGTCCTAGAAGCTTCTAGAGCCCCCACACTGATGCCCAACGTGAGCTGGGGGGCCACCACATAGAGGGGGTCCTTTTGTCTTGATTCCTTCGCCATAATCATCATATATTCCAAAACCTCCCGAAGCGCAACCCATATTATGTTTCCCTCATCGTACGCTCCTGAACCTCATTGAACCAATCTAGAGGTTTTTTTCTTGCGTGCTTCTTGAGGTCAATCAATCACCGAAGGCTTTTACATGAACCTTGTTGTCACCATGGTGATGTGTGAGTATTTTCTCAAACCTTCGGGTCCATGGCTGAAATTATTTGGCATCTCTTCCTTTTAGATCTTCAATAGCATGTTCCCTTTTCTTCTTTGGGGAGTTGAGATCAATCTGATGTAATTCTGGATATGTTTGTTGGGACAAGATGAATTATGAGTTTATGGATCAGATTGTTCATGCTATCTTGATGGAACCCTTGTGGTTCTTATACATATAATTTCATAGCTAGGCATGCTTTATGATCTCTCTTGTTTACACCGGGCATGTTTATGGTTTGAACTTTGGAGAAAGTGGTGCATAGCAGTAGGTTCAATTTGTATGATGATCTATATCCGAGTGACCTTGTTTGGGACAAGACAAACATATTTACTGTTTCTACTAATGATTAAACTATGAGGATTAGTAGTATTGCACTATTTTCTCTATTTACATCATGTCACTTTACCTATAACGTTATCCCGTTTCTTGTAAACTGTAACACCCTCAGTGTCAGGTAACAGTAATCCATTTGGTAAAGGACAATCACTGTTCCTAATCTTGCCTTGATCATGTTTACATCTGATCATTTCAAAATGCCATTGGGTTGATATTAAAAAAGATGTGGTAAATAAAACCTTGTCCAAAAATTATGCCACCAATTTTGCTAAAAGCCAAAAAAATCAGTGGACCTTGTTAAACCAACATTGGGAAGTTATTACAATGTTTAATCATAACAAACAATTCAAACTAGTAGCTAAAACAACCCAAATACTCATTTAATAATTATATGAAAATCGAATGAATTTGTAAAAGACCCAAACTTTTTTGTGGCACTCTAGTAATGTGCAACAATAATATTAGGACCACTTCCATATTTTACAAAAAGTCAAAAGCTAACAAAACAAATAAAAACAAAAAAGCGAAACAGAAAAGAAAAAAAAGAAGAGAAAGTCTATCCTACACACTAGGCAAGGCCCACCCACCAAGCCAAGCCCGACCCACCCCCTCTCCACTTCATCCCCTCCACTGCTCACCTCCATGTCGTGGCGACCATCCCGTGGTGCCACGGCCGTCGCCGTGTCGCCCGTCAACGGCTAGCCGACGTGTATAAGGACCCCGTGACCCCCGCGAACCCTAGATCACCCTCCCTTCCCCTCATCGCCCCTACTCCTCCCGCGGCTCGGCCGTGCGCAGACGTCGCCGCCGCACGCGCGCCACTGTGGCCAGTGAGGTCCTCGTGCCCCGCCAGCTTGTCCAGCCGACACGTCGTCCTCGTCTTCATCGCCCTGTAGAAGGAGAGGAGCCATGAGCCACCACGTGGAGCGGATCGACGTCGTCTTCTTCCTCGGGCTGCCCGCTGCGCCGAGCAAACTCCGGCCTCTACAGACCCTCCCCGAGCTCGCTGCCCTCCTCGACGTGCTCCTGGTGAGCTAGACCACCGCCGCCAACTGCCCTCACCCCCCTCTCGCCGTAGCCCGACCCGCCATGGGTGCAGGAGCTCGCCGCCGCGGTTGACCTCGCCGCTGTGGCCCTAGCGGTTGTCACGCTCGCCTAAGCCCGTCTTTGTGTTCCTGGACCTCCCAGGATCCTAAAGCGCTAACGCACGCTCCTCGTCATGCTCGCAAGCGTCGTCGTCGTCGCCGCCGTACTACGGCTGCCGCTCGCCGTCGACGTGGTGCTCGTCTCCGGCCACCCTAGCCTCTGCCGCCACCACAGATCGACGCGGTGTGCCCTCCCCGTTCGAACGCGCCACCATGCATTGGAAATGGCGCGCCACGGCGAAATCCCGACGCCGACCGGGGCTCTCCGTCGTGCAACTTGGTCGACGGCGGCTGAACTCCGGCCACCGTCGACGTGGCACACCTGGGGCACCCCTTGGGTCATTGCCAGTGGGCCCCGTTGGCCAAGTTGACTAGGTTGACCAGTCAATCATGTTGACTGGACAACCCCAGTCATTGACAAGTGGGCCATAGGCCATTAACATTATCCCTGGATTAGTAAAATGGTTATTTGCCTCTGACTAAATGACATGTGGCTCACACTGGATATGTAGATTAAATAAAATGGCATTATAAATATATAGTGTAGTGTATGACATGTGGGCCCAATGTTTTTTTAAAATATAATATGAATTGTTTTAAATGTCTAGAGGCTGACATGTGGGACCCACTGGTCTGATTAGCTAGGTCAACAGAGACTGTTGACTGGGCCCACCCTGTCAGTGTTGACTCAGTCAATCCCCCATTGTTCTAGATAATGTTCTATTTTAATAATAAATAATTATAGAAATTGATTTAAAATAATTAAAACTTTAAAATTCAATATCTTTTAAACCGTAAATCAGATCAAAATATGTTATACATGAAAGTTGCTCAGAAAAATACAATGAATAAGAATACGCTACCCATATACCTACCACCCCTCTCTAACTTACCGAACACGAGACATTTCCCCCCTCCAGGCCGTCTGCCGATAATCACCCGGAGCCGGTAAATCATCCCCAGATGAATTCCTCTCCGAGCAAAACACTTTGTATTGCGTTAGAACACCGTTAACATTGCATCTATCATGCCTTGCATCTGTTTGCATATGATTGCGTTATATTTAATGTTTCTTCCCCCTTATTCTTCGGTAGACCCCGAGACTGCCGCCGACTACACCGCTGCTGAGTGCGACTACGTCATTGACGACCGTACCCCTACCGTCGAGCTTCCAAGCAAGCACTGCCCCATCTGGGGAGTGAACACGGATATAATTTATTATAACTGCAACATGTACGGTACAGCGCAGACACCGCTAAAGGCCCCTACCACGGCCCTTCCGAGCCACATCAAGTGTGAGCTATCGAGGATTAATCCTTGTACTTCACTCGTTGCTGACTCTGTAGTGCTGCCTTAGGGTCCCGAACTACGGTTTTACTTGAAGGTAAGAAGTCGGGTGACCCAACGGTGCCCGCGAGTGGTATTCTGGCGGGAGGAATGGGAGGGAATACCGATGTACTGGTGGGCTTGGACCTTGATCGTCTTCCGTGAGAGTTACCAAACCACGAAAGTCGAGCTCTTCCAAGAGCACCCGTGAGACAAGGTAAGGAGACAGTTCACCTTGTTGGTAACCGCGTGCTTTGAAGGGAAGACAGGGCAGGCATCGATGTACTGGTGGTCCTGGCTGCTGTTCGTTGTCCATTGTGTTACTAGTCGGGCAACGATAACAGTTGTCTGCGAGATAATAATAAAATGCTTAAATGGGCCAGGTGGATGACTTGAGTGGGTCGACGTGACCTATACGCGCTACCTCCACGCGGGATAACGGGTGTGGGCCCCTCGGCGGCATACATTCTATCGACAACTCTGAAAGACGTCCAGTTCAGCATTGTGGCACGGACGGATCGTGCCATCTAGTTGGGAGATGGCGCTCGAATTCACCCTGCTCACAACGACCCAGAGTGCGAGGGGCGACGTCCGAAGACCCCCGAGCGCTTAGGAATTTAGACCGTCGGGGACCTATCTGATGAGCCTAGGTAGGACTACGTCGTGTCGGATAGCCTCGGTGGGGCATTTCTTAACAAGGTGTGCGCCACCGTGGAGATCCAAGCGTGTAGGGTAATAGTAGTGCAGCCCCTGCAGGGATGATAATCTATTCGAATAGCCGTGTCCACGGTAACATGACGCTTTATGCTGAAGCCAGATCCTACTACTACAAAATATTACGAGTAAACTGTTGGTTCCGGGTTTTCTTCCTCACAGGGAAGTCGAGGAAGGGATCTCAGAGGCATTGATAACTATTACAACTTACTATTATACAATGCTGCAGCAACTTCTGTTGCATTGTTACTTTATGCTTTATATATAACTGTTGGCTATTCTCTGCAAGAATATTCCCCCATGCTGCAAGAATCATCGGAAAATGCTAGTCTTCGATAGGCCTAGCATATTCCCCCTTACCTTGGTATTTCTGTCTTGCAGTCCACTATACAGCCTTCCCTTCCATTTTGATACAAGTTGTAAGAGCAAGTTTTGCCCCCGAAGGTTTTGGACATTGTTGGACAAAGCAGAAGTGGAACTAATATTGTTTTCGAGTATAAACAGATTCTTAGGTTCCAAAAGAATGGAGTTTGCAAGTAGAAGGTCGAAGGACAACTCACTGCAGCAGAGATGTAGTCATCTACCGAACCCTTTGAAGGAAGACGACCTCTAAAAATGTAGTCGAAGAAAAAGTATCTCTCGAGTGAAAGCGCAACGAGGAGAAAGCTGAAGCTGGTCGAAGACTTAGTCTTTTTACTAGTTTCTCTTTATTTTCTTGAGTCGTAGGAAAAACCGTACTATCAAGAGGGGTTTGCTAGTTGAGATCTTAGTCGAAGTGAATTTGCTCTGCTCAACCTAAACCCACAAAAGCCTACCGAGAGAAATCTTGCTGAGTCGAGTAACTAGCTCGAAGGCAAAGTCATCGCACTTCGTGCCTTCGAGAGAGAACTCGTTCGGTAAGTCAGCTTACTTGTTCCTCAAGTAAAGTTGCGCAGTGATTGGAATCCGACCGTTGTGGACACGCGTCAAGCGGTTGCATCGGGTCACTTCAGTCATTTTACCCATCGGGATCGCCATCTATAAATACCCCGCACCTACCCGCCATTTCGGGTTGGCCGCTCCACTGAAGATTCTAAGACAGAAATCTGTGAGCATCCCAAGAGAGATTCATCGAGAGAAAACCAAAATCCCAAGTCTGAGCTGAGTTGAGCAATTCACTATGACTTAGGTCGAGATTAGCCGATCTTTTTATCTTGGAGAACTGCAAGTCTCCTAGACGGTTAGGCGTCGCCTGTCAAGCAGTCGAAGAGTAATTGTCACTGCTGAAGGAAGTTTGTAAAGGTCTCGGAGATGTCCTGAATCATCTACCACGAGTGAAAACTGGACAAGCTCGAGGAGTTTGTTGCAGTGGAGAATAGGACGGAGAGAGTTTTGCTCCAGGTGTTCAATCACCAGTCCCTCCAACCAGACGTATCACTTTGCAGAGTGTGAACTGGTTTACCAAACATCGTCGTGTCAGGCTCGTTTTCTTTCATACATTTAAATTAAGTATTCACTCGTAGCCTGCATGCCTTCGATGTTTCCCTTCGCCCTTAATTCTTTCGAGCTATGCATTACCTTCGATACTGTATTTCCTTCGAGATGTTCTTAGTCCTTCGCAGTTTGCATGAATTCCTTCTAAGTTCCTTAGAATTTTTAGAAGTGATCATTCACCCCCTCCCCCTCTGGTCATTCTTGAGCTTTCAATTGGTATCAGAGCTAGGCACTCCCTACGCTCTGCGTATTTTGGTCTAACAACCTGGAGTGTTGTCAAGAATGTCGTTTGCAGCTGTTCGCTCGGGGGAACCAATCCCTATCTTCAATGGGAAGGACTATCCCTATTGGAAGGACAAAATGAAGAGGAATATCATGGCTATCAACTCTGCCGCTTGGGAAGTTGTCAAAAATGGTGTAACTGTCAAAGACACAAATGCCATCACTCCTGAAGAGGCAAAGAAGATAGAACTAGATACTGAAGTCTGGGTCTTCATAACAAATCATCTGATTCCAGAGAAATACCATGAGGTCAAGAATATTCCTTCGGCCAAAGGTGTTTGGGATTATCTCGAGAAGATTGGTGAAGGTGTCTCTACTCAGAAAGATGCTCGTATTGACACCCTTCGAAGCAAGTTCTATCGTTTCAAGAGGCACGAGGGAGAAAAAGTTAGCTCCATATACAGCAGACTCACTGCGCTGTCAAATGAACTGATTTCTCTCGGTGCCGAAGACATTACCAATCGGATTATTGTCAGAACTTTGCTCCGTTCCCTTGATGATTCCTTCGATCACATTGTGCTGATGATCAAGGAAAGGACTGATTTCAAGGATCTGGTTGCCGCTGATATTCTCGAGAGACTTAATACCTTCGAGATGGAAGAAGATGAAAAACGAGATATAAATGGGACACGAAGAAAATCTCATGCACTGAAGGCCAGAGCTTCACATCACTCCTCTCCTGAAGCTAGTTCTGAATTGGGTTGTGCCTGAGATGACCCCGAGAACATTGGAAAAGATCTGGCACTGATAATGAGAATATTCAATCACTTTCAGAGAAGGAACTCCTCTTCACCGAAGAAAAACTACTCTTCAAGACATTCAAACAATTCATCACAGCATCGATCATCATCCAGAAACTCTTTAGCGAAAGATAACTGTTGCTATAAGTGCAAGAAGCCAGGTCATTTCATTGCTGATTGTCCTCTCTGGGAAATTGAACATAGATCAAATAATTCTCACATAAATTCTTCGAGCAAGTCTCACAGATCGAGCAAAAACTATGAGTCGAAGAGATATGATTCAAAGTCCAGAAAAGACAAGAAAGACGGTTCTGATGATGACAAGAAGAAGAAGTATCACAAGCATCGAGATGGTTCTTCCTCGAAATCACATTCCTCTCGACGAAAGAATTCCCATCGTGCCAAAGCCTATCTGGGTAAAGAGATGAACTCTGAAGATGATGCATCCGGTTCCGAAGCTGAATCAAACCCAAGATCTGGTTCTGGTTCTGAATCTGATGGCGTTGCTGGTTTAGCATTTGCTTCGAGCAAGACTTAAAGTTCATTCTTCACCAACCAAAGCAGCGAAGATGAATCTCCAGCTTACTGCTTCATGGCCAAGGCTAAGGTATCCTCATCTAAGAATTCCTACGATACTTCTGATGGATCTGCTTATGAAAGTAACTCTAGGATAAGTTATGCTAAACTTGCCAAAATTGCTTCTATCCAACAAGATGAGCTAGATTCTTTAAGTGAAACTATTCAAAAATCCGAGACTTTGTTGATCGATGAGATTGAGAAGGGTCAAACTTTGACGAATGAGCATACTGCTCAGAAAAGTATGATGAACTTTCCTCTCGTCATGATCTTCTCTCAGTGGACTACGAGAAGCTAACCTATGAATTCCTTCAAGGAAAAAAATGACTCTCGAAAAACTGAGAGAGGCTAATGAAGAGTTGGAAAGTGTCAACCTCATGCTCATGGCTCAACAAGGCTCAGAAGCTAAAAATGAATCTACTTCACCTTGCTTAATCTGTTTGGAACGAAGTAAAGTTGAGTCTATTTCCGAGAGATCGAAAGGAAAGCAACCTATTGTTATTGATGATACTAACCCCTCGAACGAGGAAACCATTACCGAGGAACTCCTCAGGTTGAAAGATTTATTTGAAACAGGCATGTTCAAAAGTGTGCAGGGACACCAGTACCTATGTGATATCCTACGAAAGGCTCTTCTTCACAGGAACCCCCGAAACGAAGGAGTTGGCTTCGAAAGGAAAATCAATCCTGATGGAACCTACTGGGAACCCGAGAAGTATCCTAAAACTGTCTGGGTTCTTGCGAAATAAAAGCCCATTGATATTGCTAACCTTTCAGGTTTCAGTTGCAAAATTGACAAAGCTATTGTTGATGAATCACTTGATTCTGACTACAAGCTTGTCAAAGATCAGGAAGGAAAGGTGTCGGCTGAATTCGTTGGTACTCCTCCGAAGAATGGTTTCTATAAGTGACAGATTTGGGTTCGCAAATCTCTCGTAGAAAAACTGCCCCCTAACCATTCTATGCAGGGAAAATCCTCGGTACCACCGAATCACTACTATTCTCTCGAGGATAGAAATGAACCTTTGGTGTCTGCTTCAAATGTTCCCCAGAAGGAATACTATAGTGTCGATAGAAATGTTTATCGTCATCGTAACGATAACACTAAAGTTCCTGTTACTCATCAGTACTCTAACCCCTCATCGAGGAATTATATTTATGGTGTGCTTGATGGTCCAGATAGACAATGCAATCCTGTTCGCTATAATATTGCTGCCCCATCTAGCTCTTCCATGCCTTCTAAGTCACCTGCTCGTTTGTGGGTGGTTAAGAAGAACTAATTCTTCTACAGGGCTATGTCTCCGGTGGATCCGAATTGGTCATGGATAGTGGATGTACAAATCATATGACCAGAGACAAAGATTTGTTCACCGAAGACAAACTCACTGAATCTTCATAGAGATACATTACCTTCGGTGACAACAACAAAGGAAAAGTAATTGGTTTGGGTAAGGTTGCTATATCGAAGGATAAGCATATCGATAAGGTTATGCTTGTTCAATCTCTAGGATATAATCTTATGTCTATCTCAAAACTTTGTGATATGGGTATGCTTGTACTGTTTTCTGCTTCTCGTTGTGTTGTCTTTTCACAGGATGATTATTCCTTCGTGTTCGAAGGATATCGCAAAGGTGATCTTTATGTTGTTGATTTTTCTTCGGGACCTGCAGTGTCCACATGTTTAATGGCCAAAGCCACTTCTGGTTGGTTATGGCACCGAAGACTTGGGCATGCAGGAATGAAAAACCTTCAAACTCTTATCTCGAAGAAGAACATCGTTGGAATTGACAATGTGGAATTCGATAAGGATCGTCTATGCAGTGCCTGTGAAGCGGGAAAGATTGCCAAGAAACATCACTCAGCAAAAACTATAATGACAACTACTCGTCCTCTTGAATTACTTCATATGGATTTATTCGGTCCTCAAAATTATGCTAGTCTTGGAGGTAACAAGTATGGTCTGGTTATTGTTGATGATTTCTCTCGATATACTTGGGTGTTCTTTCTAGATGACAAAAGCAAGGTTGTTGAAATCTTCAAAACTTTCGCAAAGAGAGCTCAGACTGAATATGAATTATCTCTCAAGCATATCAGAAGTGACAATGGTACAGAATTCAAAAACACTCATATCAAAGATTTTCTTGATGAATATGGCTTTACTCATGAATTCTCGGCTGCTTATACACCACAACAAAATGGTGTGGTCGAGAGAAAGACTCGAACACTTATTGAAATGGCCAGAACAATGCTTGCTGAATACAAGACTCCTATCAGGTTCTGGGCTGAAGCAATCAATACTGCATGTCATATCATCAACAAGGTTTATCTGCACAAGTTTCTGAAGAAAACTTCACAAGAACTTATTACTGGTAAAAAGCCAAATCTTTCATATCTCAGGGTTTTTGGTGCTCCATGTTATATCAGAGATATGAATCACAGCTCCAAGTTTGCTCCAAAGGCTCACGAAGGTTTTCTCCTAGGTTATGGTTCGAATTCTCACACTTACAGAGTTTACAACTCTCATCTTGGCAAAGTTGTAGAAACTGTAAATGTTCGATTTGATGAAACTAACGGCTCTCAAAAAGAGCAATTACCTCTTAACCTGGATGAACCACCTTTGGATGAAGTTATCAGGTACATGGCTATTGGAGATATTCGACCTGTCGATGGAAATGCATGTCAAGCAAACAAGGATGATGATGGTCCAATGTTCCCACACATAGCCCGGGGCGCTGGAAATCAACATCCTGAAGCAAATGATGTACAGGTCGAAGGAGAACGCGTAAACGAAGAAAATTTCCAATCCGAAGGAGAAGCTGATCCCGAAGGACAACCGAATCCGCAAGATGATGAAGGAGTTTTACCTCGTGTTCGAAGAAGAGTGGACGTCGACTCAATACTCGAAGAGATTCATTTACCAGGTCATCCCACCACTCGTTCTCGTACTCGATTAGCTCACTTCTGTGGAAATTTCTCGTTTGTATCCATGCTAGAACCATCGAAATTTGATGAAGCCATGAAGGACTCAGACTGGATGACTGCAATGCTCGAAGAACTTAATCAGTTCGAGAGAAATAAAGTCTGGTCCCTTGTTGGTAGACCTGATCCCAAGAAGCATAATATCATTGGTACGAAATGGATTTTTTCGCAACAAGCAAGATGAAGATGGCATTGTGATAAGGAATAAAGCTCGACTGGTTGCTCAAGGCTACACCCAAATCGAAGGTATTGATTTCGGTGAGACTTATGCTCCAGTTGCTCGACTTGAATCCATTCGTGTCATGCTTGCTTTTGCCAATTACAATGGTATATTGCTATATCAAATGGATGTCAAAAGTGCATTTCTTAACGGTGAAATCGAAGAATAAGTATATGTTATGCAGCCACCAGGTTTTGAAGACCCGAAGAATTCTGATAAGGTGTACAGGTTGCACAAGGCCCTATATGGGTTAAAGCAAGCTCCTCGTGCTTGGTATGAAACACAGAAGGATTTTCTTCTAAAGAAGGGCTTCAAACCAGGAACAACAGATCCGACTCTTTTTACTCGTGCATACAATAATGATCTTTTTGTGTGTCAAATTTATGTCGATGATATTATTTTTGGCTGTACTAACCCTGATATTAGCGAAGAATTTGCTCGTATGATGTCGAAGAAATATGAAATGTCTATGGTGGGTGAATTGAAGTTCTTTCTCGGGCTTCAAATCCGTCAACAGAAGAATGGGACTTTCATCTCTCAAGAGAAGTATCTCAGAGATTGCCTGAAGAAGTTCGATCTTGTCAGTTGCAAAACTATCAAGACTCCAATGCCTACGAATGTTCATCTAGATGCAGATGAAAAGGGCAAACCTTTCGATCAGAAGAAATATCGCTCGATGATCGGTTCGCTTCTTTATCTTTGTGCATCTAGACCTGACATAATGCTATCAGTTTGTATGTGTGCTCGTTTTCAGGCAAACCCAAAAGAATCACATCATATTGCTGTCAAGCGAATTCTTCGATATCTGGCTCACACTCCATCTTTGGGACTTTGGTATCCCAAGGGTGCCCAGTTTGATCTCGTTGGATATTCTGATTCTGACTGGGCTGGTGATCGAGTCGACATGAAATCTACCTCAGGCACATGTCATTTTCTCGGTAGATCCCTTGTCTGTTGGGCTTCGAAGAAACAGAATTGCGTATCTATTTCTACGGCTGAAGCCGAGTATATTGCTGCCGGTTCATGCTGCACTCAGATTCTGTGGCTCAAGCAAACGCTGAAAGATTATGGTATTCTTGTGAAGAAAATTCCATTGCTATGTGATAACGAGAGTGCTATCAAGATTGCCCATAATCCTGTGCAACACTCTCGAACGAAGCATATTGACATTCGTCATCATTTTCTTCGAGATCACGTTCAACGAGAAGATATTGTTATCAGCCATGTACGCACCGAAGATCAATTGGCTGATATCTTTACAAAGCCCTGGGATGAAAAGAGGTTATGTACACTAAGGTGTGAGTTAAACATATTGGACTCACGCAATGTGTAGTAAGATCATAACTATCGGTACCATGTATTATACGTTTTGTTTCTATGTTGTTTACTTACGTTATTTTTCTATCGTGTTTCTTTTTCGTTTGTTTCTGTTCGTTTGGTGTTGTCCTATACACTTACCACTCCGAGTTTTATCACTGTTTTCCCCTCGGATTGAGTAAGCATCGGACCCTGTTTTCCCTCTATTCTATCCCTACCCCATCTGTGCTTTTCTCTCGTGAACATGTATATATGTACTCGATCAAGATTCCCTTCGAATGTCATTGATTCCGAAGGAAAATCTATCGAACGTTTATCTACTTTTATACTCGATGTTCGATGAGTTTGGTCTCGGACGTGGAGCAACTTTCTTTCGGTTCGTTGGGATTTTCCCGCGATTACCGCCACAAAATCCGTCCGTTGAATGCGGAGAGACGCGAAATCTGCGCCGTTGGATCAGATCTGACAGTTATGTCAGACCCCCCTCCCTATAAATACTGATCCTCGCCACCGGCTCAGCCATCGCAATTTCCTCGACTTCGTCCCTCTGCTCCCGAAATTCTCTCTCGCGCGCCGCCGTGCTGCTCGTCGCCGTCGACTCCCTCGCCGCTTTGCTGCCGGAAGGAAGCCGCCGGAGACCTCCCCGTCGACGAGGAACTTCTTCCGCGTCGCCGTACATCACCAAGTTAGGGTATGCACGGCTCTGGACACGATTCAAATCTCATCTGTTCTTCGTATCCAGATTTGTTCTTGATTTCTCTCTCTTTTTCTTAGGTCTGTTTGATCTGTTTGGATCATTGAAACTTGGGAAATCTGTTTCTAGCGTTTTCTGTCGATTCCCATCTGAGCTAGGTAAGAAATCCCTCGGATTCTCTCACTTTAGCAATTTCCTCAGAAACGTATCGATAAACTTGTGTTGTGCAATTCTTTCATACAAGTTCTTCGTTAGATTTGCACCCGATGGAAATCTAGCCTAGCACTTGTTTGAAAAATCTGCTGCAAGA
The DNA here is from genome assembly GCA_950022295.1 of Bromus sterilis. NCBI lineage: Eukaryota > Viridiplantae > Streptophyta > Magnoliopsida > Poales > Poaceae > Bromus > Bromus sterilis. Next base: position 286,523,324 of record OX465597.1, read on the forward strand.
TATGCTTATCGATATGGTTACTGCTCTCAAAAAGTTTTTCCTCGAAAACCACTGGTACTTGTTCACAACTTTCCTATATTCCCTCGTACCTATCTTTTTCGCAGGAAAATGTCTGGGATCGAAGGAAATGTCAGAGCACCCAAGCGTGTAGGAGGCCGAACAAGAATCACCAACAACTCTGAAGGTTTATCAGAAGAGTTGATCGTCGAAAAGAAGTTAAGAATGCCTGAAGGTTCTGAGGATGAACGTACGAGAGAAAACCGTCTGCAAGAGATTCGAAGACTTCAAGCGCTTCGTTGGTATGAGTACAAGTCTCTTATGCCACGCTGGGAGAGGCTGTTTGCTATGAAAAATCCTTGGTCTGATGTCAAAGCGTTAAGGCCAAAGTGGACGAAAGATAATCGACCACCTCCTCCAGCTTATGCTCATCCATCCTCTCTGAAAACTCCTGCTGATTTTCAAGAGCTGGTTGATGCTCGGGAAGCACGAGCACAGAAGAGAAAAGAAGCCAAAGCTAAAAAGGAGGCTGCTGCTGCTGAGGGCACCGTAGATGTTGGCCCAAGTGCCAAATCGAAGGCTGGCAAGAAATCAGCCAAGCGAAAGAAAAAGGTGGTAATTGTCTCGCCACCTGATGCGAGCTCTGATGAAGAAGTAAATTCAGATGATCAAGACCCTGGTATAGAGGCTGATGTCGAGGACATTCCTCTGAAAAAGAAGCCGAGCAGTAAGGGCATTAGGATCCAGGAGCCAGCTTCACAGGCTCCTCGAGCAAATATTGACTTGACCAACTTGGTCACTGATCCGCCCATTTCATCTGCTCCTCCAGTTCAAGCTCGCCAACCAAAACCTTCGACTAAATCGAAGGGAAAGCAAGCTCTAGTTTCTGAGGATGAAGAAACACTTATTCAACATAGAGAAAGGCTGGCAAAGCAAAAAGAACAAGAAGCAAAGGACTTGACAAATTCCAAGCTCCTAAACTTTCACAGCCAGCCCGAGCATAAAAAGGCTCTGGTTGCTCAACAGCTAGGCATTCGTCATTTGGTCAGTGAAAAGTACCGACGACAAATTGCTGAAGGCAACATTCCTGTTGCACCGAAAGAAAAGGTTGTGGCCTCCAGCGCCACCGAGAAAATTGTGACTCCCACAGTCACGAAGGAAAAGGTTGCAGCCCCAAGTGCTGCGAAGAAAAATGCTGAGGCCCCAAGTGCCTCGAAGGATAAAGATGTGGCCCCTAGTGCCGTCACCAAACCCATTGCTGCTGCCAAGGCCACCAAGGAGGCCGAGAAGAAAGCCAAGGAGGCTAGGAAAAAGGCTCAGAATGTTCCAGTTCCTCCAGCTCCTGCACCTGCTGCACCTGTTGTTTCCGGCCCTCGTGCCGATGAAGAGAGTTCTAACGAAGGAGAATCTGCTGCCCATGCTCCTTGGGATGCTGCTAATATTTCTCATATCCTCTGGAAGATGGCTACCACACCGAGCAGAGTCACTGCCGAGGATGATGTCCCTGCTGAAATCCAAGAGCATGTTGCTCGATACATGATTCGCTGGGAAGGATATATCACCCAGGATCGCAAGGACAAGGAGCAAGTGAATTTTTACTCCCGACAACTTCAAGAAGAAACCGAGGACATTGAGTCCCGTAAGTTTTTCAAATCCAAGATTGCCACCGCTGAAGCTTCCAGAAGGGCTCAGAAGGAAAATCTGACCGCTGTGTATGAAAAGGTTCGACAAATTGTGTCGGCCGTATGCAAAGAGAACAATGATGCCCTGTACAAGAGACAATCTCGTAAGAGAAAGTCTGCTGCTCCAACCTCTGCGCGTGGGACGCCGGAGATCGAGAAGAATGCAAAGAAGGCCAAGTCTACCGAGGTCGTTGCTGCATCAGCACGACAAGATACTGCACCAAACCCCACCAAGGAACCAACTCCTCCTCGTGAAACAACTCCACCCCCTCGCCAAGCCACTCCTCCACCTCGACAACAAACACCTCCACCTCCACCTCGCCAACCCTCACCACCTCCAAACCCACCATCACCACCTCACGTCATTCCATCGACCACCCCTGCCCTCGAAACCCAAGATCATGCAGAGACCGAGCAAGCTGCTCATGTCGAGCAAGAAACTCAAGTCCCCATTTCCTCTGCTCAGAAAGATTACTCCTCTGCCCAGACTCTGCATGAAGGAGAAGACACTGATGTTGATATCACGACAGTTTCTTCTCGTCAAGATCCTGTCGAAGGAAATAGTTCTGGAGATGACCGTTCGAGTGCCAGTTCTTCCTCCTCCTCATCAAGTTCCTCGAACGAAGAAATGGTTGATGCTTTTGCACAACTAGATGAAGATTTGGAGGCCATGGAAAATGAAGAGGCTGCACAAAATGCTAACACCGACGAAGGAGTTGCCGTCGAAGCTCAGGCCAAGGAAAATGCACCTGCAGCCAACCCAGCTCAGGACATTGTAAACATTCCATCTTCCATTACTCGCCCTGCTGAGCCAGTTTTCCAGATGCCAGACAATGCTGACGAAGTTTTTCCTGTTGATGAGCTGCTCCATTCTGCTCATCCGAGAGAAATGCTGCCTCTGTTCCGCTCAGATGTTCCTCGAGGAGGCCCCATCTTCAAAAGGAGCGAACACAAGCCATTTTTCTTCGGGACCAATCCCTACGAGAAGCCCAGAAGTGCATATTCTCTTCGGTTTTGGACCCAAGAGCAAGCCATCTATTATAGTCGTGTGCTGTACAATAAGGCTAGAGTGTTCCAACATCAATACCTCGATATGCCTTCGGTGTACTCCACTTCATGTTTCGAGAATGTTGCCGAGACAATTGATGGTCTTCATGCTCACAAGATATTTTCTCTCGATTGTGGCTACAATCCCGAGCTTATCAAGCAATTTTATGCAACGCTCTATGTCACTGGTGATCCCGAGAACTCGAAGACGTGGAAATTTGATTATATGATCCAAGGCCAAGTATTCCATATGACTATCGATCAATTTCTGGTCATCATCAATTTACCTCGGTTCAAAGGATTACCACACAAGCTTCATGACTTACCTGCTCCAACTCCTGCTGAATTCTCAACGATAATGAATCCAGATGTCGTAGGAGATACCTATCCGACTGAGCCGAAGCCAAGACACATAGTCTTTGAAGCAAAGGCATGGTTTTATATTCTTTCGAAGAATTTGATGCCGATGCTCGATGTACACGATGAATTTCCTATTCCCAATGACGTACAACTTGCTCTGTTGAAGTTAGTCCACGGTCATCCTTTCGATTTTGAAGACTACTTCCTCAGAACTTTGGTGTCTTGTGCTGATGATCACAATTCCCACAAGCCGTATGCACCATGGCTGATGGCTATCTGCAATTACTCTCGGGACGTGCCATTCCCCGTGTCAATTTTCCCGAAGATTTTCACTCCACCTGTTAGGGAAGTGTTGCAGATTGTTGCTCGACCCAACGATCCATATGCTGAGCACACTGGCATCCGCGCACATTTGACTGAGCGTAATGTTCACTCGAAGTTTATCAAGCCAGTGCATCACATGGAAGTTTCTCTGCGGTCCCAGCAAATGCTTCAACATCAAATCGACCAAGATTTCATTCAGAAGCAAGCTTTGATGGACGAGATTAATCATTTGCGCAATATTACTATGAACAACAATCAGATGTTGCGTGAATGTATTCGCAGAGATTGGAAAGGACTGCGCAAATTCAATTCCCTCGGTCAACTTCAACGATGTGGCTTCGAAGAATATCCTCCTCATCTGACCAGGCATTGGACTAATGATGATCGAGTAGATCGCCCGGATCCCAATATCCCTCGGCTGCCGAAGAACAAAGATGTCCTAAGTGTTGATGACTATTACCACATCACCTTGGACACCTTCTCCTCCGAGTCCGAGCAAGATGAAGCCCCTCGACGTCAAGAGAGAGTTTATACTCCACACCCTCGAAGCCCCAGGACCCCGCCGGAATCGTAGCTGGAATCTTCTGGAGATCAACACTCCTTCCGCACGAAGATCACTCCTCCAGGCGCTCGCCCAATTCGTCGTGCTCCAACGCTCGCCGAATCCTCTCGTCGTCTCCGGAGCCGCCACAGCGAGTAGGGATTTCTTTCGACCCTATTCTCTCGACTTTTTGTACGTTGTGACAAAAAGGGGGAGATGTAGTGGCATCGAAGAAATTAGGTTGCCTACGGGGTTAAGGGCTTTGCTTTTCATTCGACAAACTTTTGATATTTGAAGTTTTCTGAGTAGTTTCAACAAACTTTCGATTCATATTCGATCTGGTTGTAACTAACTCTAAGTAGGACTGTGAACTGCTACTCTTTTTCGTAAGATATCTATCTGCTGCTTGCGATACTTAACCTTTTGCAGGAAGTTATCATTCACATAAGTTCACAGGTCATTCGAGGAGATTGCATGTTTCTCATTGGATATTATCTGGAATGAAATTTCACTCGCTAAGATTATTGTTTTTTTTCTCCCTCGACTCTACTTGTCAAAATATGCACTTCACAGGAAACTCTTATCTTCCGTGCATACATCAAGGGGGAGTATTTTCATCGACCTTAGCACTGGTTTATCATCGAAAACTCAAACTTTTTCAATTATTTATCGATGCCTGTTTTGTCAACAATCGTCCAAAAAGGGGGAGATTGTAAGAGCAAGTTTTGCCCCCGAAGGTTTTGGACATTGTTGGACAAAGCAGAAGTGGAACTAATATTGTTTTCGAGTATAAACAGATTCTTAGGTTCCGAAAGAATGGAGTTTGCAAGTAGAAGGTCGAAGGACAACTCACTGCAGCAGAGCTGTAGTCATCTACCGAACCCTTTGAAGGAAGACGACCTCTAAAAATGTAGTCGAAGAAAAAGTATCTCTCGAGTGAAAGCGCAACGAGGAGAAAGCTGAAGCTGGTCGAAGACTTAGTCTTTTTACTAGTTTCTCTTTATTTTCTTGAGTCGTAGGAAAAACCGTACTATCAAGAGGGGTTTGCTAGTTGAGATCTTAGTCGAAGTGAATTTGCTCTGCTCAACCTAAACCCACAAAAGCCTACCGAGAGAAATCTTGCTGAGTCGAGTAACTAGCTCGAAGGCAAAGTCATCGCACTTCGTGCCTTCGAGAGAGAACTCGTTCGGTAAGTCAACTTACTTGTTCCTCAAGTAAAGTTGCGCAGTGATTGGAATCCGACCGTTGTGGACACACGTCAAGCGGTTGCATCGGGTCACTTCAGTCATTTTACCCATCGGGATCGCCATCTATAAATACCCCGCACCTACCCGCCATTTCGGGTTGGCCGCTCCACTGAAGATTCTAAGACAGAAATCTGTGAGCATCCCAAGAGAGATTCATCGAGAGAAAACCAAAATCCCAAGTCTGAGCTGAGTTGAGCAATTCACTATGACTTAGGTCGAGATTAGCCGATCTTTTTTTATCTTGGAGAACTGCAAGTCTCCTAGACGGTTAGGCGTCGCCTGTCAAGCAGTCGAAGAGTAATTGTCACTGCTGAAGGAAGTTTGTAAAGGTCTCGGAGATGTCCTGAATCATCTACCACGAGTGAAAACTGGACAAGCTCGAGGAGTTTGTTGCAGTGGAGAATAGGACGGAGAGAGTTTTGCTCCAGGTGTTCAATCACCAGTCCCTCCAACCAGACGTAGCACTTTGCAGAGTGTGAACTGGTTTACCAAACATCGTCGTGTCAGGCTCGTTTTCTTTCATACATTTAAATTAAGTATTCACTCGTAGCCTGTATGCCTTCGATGTTTCCCTTCGCCCTTAATTCTTTCGAGCTATGCATTACCTTCGATACTGTATTTCCTTCGAGATGTTCTTAGTCCTTCGCAGTTTGCATGAATTCCTTCTAAGTTCCTTAGAATTTTTAGAAGTGATCATTCACCCCCTCCCCCTCTGATCATTCTTGAGCTTTCACAAGTGCATAAAGGCTTAGTAGCCTGGGTTTAAGTCTCGCTGAGTATGCTAGATACTCACCCTTGCTTTATTTCCCCTCTTTGTTTTATATACCCGGATTGCTGCAACCAGACGCTGGCGCCCAGGAGCAGGAGTACCCCGAAGGCGCCTACTACGATGTCGAGTTCCCCGTTAAGCAGGAGTAGTTCGGAGGTTCCCAGGCAGGAGGCCTCGCCCTTTCAATCTGTTGTTATTTTTGCTTGCCGTCTTAAGAAAAACTTGACTAACTATGTCTGTACTCAGATATTATGGTTTTTTTGACTTATGTATTCAGATCCTCGTGATCCCTATCTTGTAACTTAAAGATTATCTTATTTGTGTCTAGTGTTCTGCTGTGATATTTTACCGTGGCACCCTGATCTCGATCGTGTACAGTGCATGCATGATTAAGTACATGATCGTAAATCGGGTGCGTCACATAAACTTAATACTTTGGGATGCATTGCTGGATAGCGGTCATGGAGTGGAGTAATGGTAGTAGGAGTAGCTAGAGCAATAACAACAATTTATCTTACACGTAATGCACATATAGAATTATGCCATTAAAAATCATATCTATAAATCATTTGCAATCTTTTAATTGCTCAATTGTAATTTGTTTACCATATCATGTTGCTTTATGAAAGAGATGTCACTAGTGAATGTCGTGCCCCCCGGGTTCTATTTTTATTACCATATTTTCTATCTTTACATTCACTTTGTTGCTGCCCATTACCATAAAAGCATCTATCACTGGTTTTGATCTCTTGACTAGCAAGACAAGGGGACTAACAACCCTTGTGCCAATTAGTTGGGTGCGAAGCTTGTTTGTGTTTTATGTGCAGGTAATGTTCGATGTGTTGAGTATAGGAGCTCCTACTGGTTCGATAACCTCGGTATCTTCACTGAGGGAAGACCTTTCCACTTACTGTATATCCCTACCTTCCTGAGGGTCCTAACTCTAGTAAAGAGGAAGTGATCATCTGACGACGTTGTCGAGAATACTTCTGCCTCAACAATTAGGTACCTACACACAAATGCAATTCTTTTTTCTTTATTAGATATCTTGCTCAATCATTTCTATAAGCACACATCATCGCTTGCTAGAAAATACAAAAAAATGTCATTATCTATATATTATTATCCCGCACTTCGCTTGCTAAAAATGATATGGATCCTTCTTGACTAATTGGATTTTTCAAAAGTTCTAGTTATGATAAACCAATAGCTAATGATGTGAATAATTATAAGCTTGGGGATGAAGGACTTGGTGAATATGATCATTTTAGTCTCCCTTCTAATGATGCCATAAAAGAAAAGACTATTGGAGTACACTCATTGCATGCTAAATATGATTGGAGTAGACATGATAATCTTTACGATTGAAGCGATGAAGATAATGAATATATTGATAAATAATAGGTTTATGGTCCATCTTATGAAAATTGGATAGCTAAAATATTTGGGAAAGAAATCTTACATCTTACATTCTTAAGAAGTTGACCCCCTACTACTACCTATTCTCTGAACATGCACATACTCCACCTTAGCACGCATGCCACATTAGCTTTCCATCCCACCACAACTAAATATCTCACCATGCATTCCACATCACCAAATGTCTTTCAATACCACCACCACTAAATACCTCACCATGCATTCCAAATCATCAAATGTGCCATGCTAAAAATAACAATTCTCATTACTATCATGTACGAGAAACTCCACTTTTTTATACCAAAGGATTCCTCTACACCACCATCATGGATAGATAAGTCGATATATATTTGCATGCCGTTAAATTTAGTTGATGAAAGAAGCACCATTATTAACCATTGTTTACCTCATCTGCATTGAAGTTGCTTTCATTTCGTTTTTGTCTGATATATATATATACCTGTAGGTATGCTATTTGATTATAAACCAATGATTCGACTAAGCATGCATGTTTACATATATTGGAATATATCCACTAAGCATGCATGTTTGCATATATTGGAATATATCCACGCCCACAAAATTCAAAAACTGGTCAGCTATGCAACTTTTTTTTACTTCTTTTCTATGAATGTATTATATTTTTATACATGTGTGTGTTTTACTTTGAATTAAACCGCTTCATCCTTTTTGGTTAATATTTTTTTAAGAAATAATCAAAATATAATGTGATAATTGTATTTTGTGAGTTCCCAACATGCTATGTGTCTAATTTGAATTATGACATTTAATTGCTGAAAGTTTAACTTCATCATTGAACGTGATTGTTTAACTTCTATTGAGCAATGCCTTGATTGGTGTCATGACATAAAACAATGAACACTCATTGCCTTCTTTCTTTGTTATATATACAACTCTAAAAAACTGAGCAAAATATCCTGCAGCAACGCGCGAGGTATTATCTAGTTACTTTAGAAAAGGATACTCACACTTATGACACACTTCCTGTCGGGGGGATGACCCCCCGGTAGGGTCAAGAAGAGGAAACGAGTTTTCAGAACAGCGGGTGCCGATTGCGCCTTCAGTTCAGCTCGGCGGTTGTCGACTGCTCCGCGCCGATGGCACTCCAGCTCGGCCGCCTGCCGACTGCTCCGCACCGGTTGCCTGCTGTCGGTTTCCCACGCACCCGGCTGCCGGTTGCCCGCAGCTGGGTTGCCCGGAAGTCAACAACAACATCTCCAACGACAAGATGAGACAAGCAGACAAGACGAGCCGACAAGACAAGCCATGACACCTTTAGTCACATCAGGAATAGTGCAACCATGAGGTGTCACATTACATCACATCACATGTGTCCCATCACTTGTACTCCCTTTTGTCTTCTTCCCCTTGTCCCCATCCCATGAGCATCCTTGCCACTAGTATATAAAGGGCAAGGGGTTGAGCACATGAGGGGGCACATTAGCTCCATCCATCAATTTGCCCATGGCTAAGAGGAGGAGGAGAGGAGCAAGCTCCATTCCAACTAGTACTAGTAGCACATAAACAGCTCAAGGATCAACTCTGTACTGTCACCACCTCATAGTCAGATGGGCAGGAGTAGGGGTTTTATCTCTACGGAGAGCCACGCACCTGGGTACTTCACTGTGTTCACCACTGTGCTTGTACCTAGACCCGTCCGGAGCGCCGTCGCTTGCTAGCATTACCCCTCTTTAGCCATACCATGGCATCTGCCATCACCAGATCGACGAAAGTTGGCGCCCACCGTGGGGCATATTGCGGCGACCGGAGTTCCGCTCCAGCCGGGACCTTTCTTCACCAGTGATTTCGTCAGTGAAATTTTTTCTGGATCTGGATCTCAGTCCAGCAAACTACGCGCCCAGAGGTTACGCGTGTCAGCGGCTTTTCGTTGCGCTCGCAACCGTGCTCCCCTGATGTCTATGCACGCTTCTATTCTTGTAGACTATGTTGGGACTCCAAGCGCAGAGATTTGTAGGACATCAGCAATTTCCCTCAAGTGGATGACCTAAGGTTTATCGAACTCAGGGAAGTAGAGGTTGAAGATGGTCTCTCTCCAGCAACCCTGCAATTAAGATACAAGAAGTCTCTTGTGTCCCCAACACACCTAATACAACTAGGAGTTGTATAGGTGCACTAGTTCGGCAAAGAGATGGTAAAATATAGGTGATAGGTGTGGCAAAACAAAGTAATATAAATCTGTAATAAAAAGTGCAGCAAAGAAACAAGTGGTAAACGTGAGCACAAACGGTATTGCAATGGTGGAAACGAGGCCTAGGCTTCATACTTTCACTAGTGGCAACTCCCAACAACATTAACATAGTCTAATCACATGATAATTCCCATAAACATGCAATGGAGACGTACTCGGAGGTCATTCCTTTGTGGTCAAGAGAGGACGAGAATTGTGTAGGGCTACAAAAGCACACCTCAGAGTTCGTAGTTCTCATCTATGGATTTTCCAATGTCACCGCAGCCATCCAAAGAGAGTACCACAATCACCACAACATATCTAAAGGATAGTCAAAGACAAGCACCAAGAGACTCTCAATCTTCAATCAACACACAAAAGAGGAAATCACTCATGATAATATTCTTCTAACCCATGTCCAATAGACCGCTGTCACCATGGTCTCGGGGATTATACTAGATAAGATCAAGTGAGTACATCAATCCAATACATAGAAGAAGGGGAAACGTCATGGGATCATCCTAGATTAACATAGCCTATGATCACAATCAAGATCACATCATGGGAGAGAGAGAGAAGACCACATAGCTACAGGTAGAAACCTCAGCCCCGAGGAGGAACTACTCCCGCATCATGGAGGGAGGAAGCAACGTCGATGGAGACTTCCCCGTCCCGGCAGGCTGCCGGCACAGGAATTCTGTCCCCCCAAAACTTGATGGCGATGACGGCGGAGATCGGAATTGCTTCTGGAGAAAAGGGGTCCGGATTAGGGGTTTCCAGCCCAAGGGCTAAATATAGGCGGAGGGGGGCATCGAGGGGACCCACAGGGAAGCCAGGAGGGTGCTCGGCGCGGCCTAGGGTGGGGTCGCGCCAGGGACCCTTCTGGAGTCCCTGTGGTGGCCCCCCTCCACTGCCTTGGTGATTCCGGAAGCTTCCGTGTCGCTGATTTTTATATAATTTTTCCGGAATTTTTGGGGCACTTTTAATGGACGGAAAACCTGAAATACAAAAACACCAGAAAACAACAACTGGTAGCTGGGTGCACTGGGTTAATAGATTAGTCCAAATATGCTCAAAAGTGTATGAAAGTTCAAGAAAAACATGGCAAAGTCACACAAAACATGCATGGAGCAAGCAGAAATTATAGATATGTTTGGGACGTATCAACATCCCCAACCTTAATTCCTGCTCGTCCTCGAGTAGGGAAATGATAACAAGCATAATTTCTGTGGTGACATGCCACACAACCATATAAGGACTTTTAAGTAAAGCAATCAAAGCATGAAATTCAATTCAAGTCTTAACAAGCAAGAGTCTATATTAGCATTGACACATGCAATAAAAGAACAAAAGGTGCAAGAGCTCTCGCTATCCGTGACTCGAATGTCTCCAGATGGTGTTTGCGTGCAAGCAGGGGACTGGGAAAAAGAGAGAAAAAAGGTTGTTGAGAACAACTATCTACTAAAGTTTCACACTTGGTCTCCTTTGGATTCTTATCTTGACTCGTCCCCAGACCACTAGCCAGGTACAAGTCAAACTGATCCACTCCCTTTCGATATTTTGAGCACTCATGCAATGGATGAGCGTGAGCAAGAAAGTTGACACCTAAAAGGCGAAACAGAAAGAAGGTGGAGGAGGAAGAAAAAAAAGGTGTGAAAGGCTCACATCAATGAGGACAATCATAGGCGAGAGAAGGCCATATGATAGATATGATGTGAGGAGTAGGGATTTCCATGCAACGGATGCACATGTGAGCTAAAAGCTCTCCAAGGGAACTAGTGGGGGTGCATCTAACTTGCTTGCTCAAGAAGACCTAGAGCTCGTTTGAGGAGGCTCATCATTGGAATATACAAGCCAAGTTCTATAGTGTGAAGGTCCCCACATAGCTATATGCATGATGATGATCTCTATGGATTACAAGGGATAGAGGATGAAGTACTAGTGTGGATCTCTCAAAAGTAATAGTAGTGTGCCCCCTTCTCTCAAAAGGAATAGTAGTGTCCCCCCTTCTCTCAAAAGGATATGCAATGATACTAGCGCGTCATGTAGCAATGATTAGGGCAAGACCCAACTAGCATGCGGCTCATCGATCAAGCAAGTAGCATGTATGACATGAGGATCAAGTCATGAGAAGGTGGATGTTGCATGGCAATGTATCTCGGAAAGGCAATGGAAATGCCTTGTAGGTAGGTATGGTGGCTATTTTGAGGAAAGATATAAGGAGGCTTATGATGACAGAGCGTATCGTGCCAAGGGTTTGGATGCACCGGCGAAGTATGCGCCAACTCTCAAGGTGAGAAAGGGAAATGCACGGTACCGAAGAGGCTAAAAAAAGTATAGGTGGGTGGAAGTGTCAACTTTCGAATACTCACATTAGTCCGAAGAACTCATGCACTTATTATCGGTAACTCTCAATCTAATCAGGAGGTTCACAAAGAGACAAGTACCCCGGGGAGGAGTGTATGGGGGTTTGGTTATCCTTGCGCATCCTCGACTCATGGTATGTGAGTGTACTCTAATATTCGAACCCTCCAGAGGTTAGTGATCCATCTAGTAGCTAGATTTCTCAACAGGGGTTTTTGGTTTTCGAAAAACACACAGATTGCCCAAAATACGACACCTATCACTAATAGGCTAGAGCTCTTGACACCAAAAGTTCAAACATTACTCACATCAATACCTCAAAACTATTGCAAGTTACTACTAAAATTAAATAGCAACCTCAATTACCTACTCTCAAGACAAGACACAACTCAGTGCAGCAACCAACTCTCTTAACAAGATAAACATGAAAACTAAAGAGAGTTTCAGCAAAAACTAAACAAAAGCCAAGGCTCTTGCTAAAGACAAACTAAGACTAAAACTAAACATGGCAGTAGCTACGAAAAGATAAAGAACACACAACAGTAAAAAGATAGGCATGAAAAATCCTATGATGTGTTCTATATTTTGAAAGTGGAGCGTGTTTTTCTCCCACACAAAGTAAGACGGGATCTAACTTATTACTACAGCAAACAAAGCAAAAACAAACCTAGAAAAGTAAAGAGCGAGACGCTCCAAGCATAGCACACAACGCATGAAGTGATAAAAATATAGTGCAACGAGGGACGAACTGATAATTGTTGATGAAGAAGGGGAGGCACGGGGGCATCCCCAAGCTTAGACGCTTGAGTCTCCTTGAATATTTGAATATTAATTGGGGGTGCACATGGGCATCCCCAAGCTTGAGCGTTTGACACTCCAAGATCTTCTTTCATCATCTTCCATCGTGCACTTGAAAACTCCCTTCATACATAACTCATTGTAGACTGATTAGAGAGGTTAGTGACGTACTAAAATAACTTTTTCTCTACTGGAAATAAAGACAATCTTGAAGCTCTACTGTTTTTCAAGAGTGACAAAAGGTTTTTGCAAAGAAAAAGCAAGCTTAAGGTTTGCAAAACGAAGAAAAGGCAAAATAGGACAGAACCTGTGTAAAACAGACCAGCAGGTAGAAACGAATTTTTTAGGGATACTTCTGCAAATCAAATAAAAAAACTAAGAACATACGAAAGTTTCGTAATTGTATAGAGCACGCTGTGTAAAATATTTAGCACAAAAAGATGAACTTGGAGTTTTCGCTGATTTTTCTAGTCACGAGGACAGAATCTGTTTTCTGGACAGCATGTCACAACTTTCACTTCCTTTGTCGTATGAGGCTATAAAAGGCACAAAGCTTGAAAAGTAAAGATACAATGATGTTGCTACAGTAGTAACAATCATCAAGACCACTAAGGACATAAAGAACAAACAGAAAGTAAAAACTCAAACTAAAGATAACAAGGGTTGTCTCCCTAGAGCTCTTTCTTTATAGCCATAAAGATAGGCTTAAGATTTTAATGATGCTCTCATAGGAATAATGAATAAGAGTTGAAGAACAAAAGAGAGCATCAAGAAGAAAATAACAAAAACATTTAATTCTAACATGCTTCCTAAGCAAAGGGATCTTGTAGAGAAATAACTCATGGAGCATAAAGATATTAGCATAGGAAGCCAAAATAAGTGCAACTTCAAAACCTGCAAATAAAGAGAGGGAACTTGATATTATTGAAATATCTATAAGCATATGTTCCCCTCTCATAATAATTTTCAGTGAGATCATGAATAAAATCAACAATATAAGTATCACATCAAGAATTGTTACCATGATCCACATGCAAAAGGGTACCCTTACTCTCCACATAAGCATAATCTTTCTCATTGGTAATAGTGGGAGTAGGACTATCATAAACAACTTGAACACTATAGATTAATTGTGTATTAGGAAGATGGTGTTCAACAAGGGAGTAATTCCCTCCATGATTATGACAAGTTTCATAAGGATAATTTCTCCTTATGTCATAGGCACCTTTATAATCACTAAAGATAGGAGTTATAACATCATCATAGTAGAGAAGAGCATTATCATTGCTAGAAACTATATTTGTAAACATGTTGTATTTATTCTTACTAGCAAAAGAATTATCAATTACCACATCACTAATGGGTAAAGGACTTGCAATACTATCATCCCCAAGCTTAGAGCTTTCCATATCATCACTCTCAGAGTTAGTACCAAAAAGATTTTCAAGATCATAAGTAGCATTATCATCATTTTCCCAATCACAAAAAGTAACATGCATATCATAATCAAAATCATCTTCAATAGTGCCTACGGACTTAACATCAGGATAATAATGAATGCAATCAAGCTCACCGTCCTCCAAAATTTTCTGTCTGTTAGGATAAAAATCGATGCGAGGAATATGCTCAGGCCAGGTTGATACCCATGCTTCTTCCTTCTTACTCCTCTTCCTCCTCCTCTTCTTTTTCTTCTTATTTACCTTAGGAGGGAGTGGTTGGAGATGAAGCTTCTCCACATATCCATGTTTATCATTAGAAACAATAGAGGAAACTTGGGAGAAACACTCCTTTTTATTAGTAGAGGTATAAGAGACATTTTTATACTTTGGTAAAGTTCCCTCCTTTCTAATCTTACTTATGTAACCATTTTCATGGCAATTAACAACACAATAGAGATGGCAGTTTTTCAAAGTGTTGCTAATTCCTAAGGCATTAACATCTAGCCAAGAAGTCTTTTCTGATAACTCTTCACACATCAAAAATAACATAAGTTCATCATAAAGATCAGAAGTGATCATGTTATCACACAACTGATTAACAATTATGCTTTGAAATTCATGCATTGAAAATTAAAGTGACCCTCTATGCAGCAAAGTTCACAAGTAAAAGGATAAAGATCACACAATTCTCTAGCAATTTCATTTAAATCTTTGACCCAAGTGATTGTTCTTTCATGCTTATGTTGCTTACAATACTTCTCTTCTTCAATCATAGGCTTTTCACAAGGTCTATCCACTCCACAAAAATTAACATGCTTATATAAAACTTCATTTTCAGGTATTGGATCATGCATGTTGCAATTATCATGAACAATTTCATTTTCTTTGCAAATCTCTTTAAAAGGTTCATGATGCTTGATCCAATTCTCCTTGGGCATATTAAGATGTGAAGCAAAAGATTTGAGGTAATCAACAAGGAGTTGAGAATCAAGCCTAAACTTAGCACTAAACTTATTAAAACTCGCAGTTTCAACAAAGGACTTAATGCAATCATACTCATAATTTATACCTGACTCTTTAACTTTGTCGATCTCCCAATCTTCAGTATTGTGTTGAATTCTTTCAAGGAGTTCCCATTTAGTATCAATCTTTTTGTTTGTGAAAGAACCCATAAAGGAAGCATCGAGCAAGTCTCTATCCTGTCGAGAGAGCCTTGCATAAAAAATAGTAATAATTATATCTTTCGGGAGCCCATGGTTAGGACATTTGTAACACCCTCAGATCCAGTACAGTAATCACTACAGTGATTCCACTGTTAGTGATCATTACTGTT
Organism: Bromus sterilis; assembly: GCA_950022295.1. Classification (NCBI taxonomy): domain Eukaryota; kingdom Viridiplantae; phylum Streptophyta; class Magnoliopsida; order Poales; family Poaceae; genus Bromus; species Bromus sterilis. The sequence continues at coordinate 286,538,853 of OX465597.1, forward strand.
GATGATCAAGCCATGATAACCTTTGATCATAGCTCTGTCAGATTCTCACCCTGTTAAAATTTTCAAATAAGTGTGGATTGTAAAATCTTGCTCCAAAAAAAATTGTGGATGCCAGTCAATCAACATGATCATGGTTAAACCAAGTCACCCTTAGTTATTTGAATAATCACAAGTCTGTGATGATAGTGAAACCAATGTTGTGGGGTTATCAAAATTGTTTTGAAAATTTAAATTAAAATGGAAATCTTAGTTGAACCAAAATAATGGAATCTATTTATAAAATGCCTAGCAATCTTAAGCCATGATAATATAGCAATAGTTGTTTTATTAAAAATGGTATAGTAATATAAAGGGATAATATTTAAAGTAAAAACAATTGTTGGGAATTGTTAAATTGCCATGGAATAAAATAAACAAGTGGGAATTTTAAATAAACTAAAATTTATGGAAACAATTTTATAAAATGCCTAATAATCTGTAGGCCATAATAAAAGTGATTTGGGATTTTATTACCATGTTTTAATAATGTAGATAAATAAAAACAGTAGCAAAATAATAGCTTTTACCTCATATTAAATAATTTAAAGGTCTAAAGGATTTTATTTTTGTACCAAACTTTTTGTGGCATCATGTTAAATTGTAACAATAATATAGGTGCAATTATAACATTTTACAAAAATCAAAACCTAGCTAAAATAAATTAAAACAGAAAAGAAATAGAACAAAAAAAAGGAAAAAAAAAATACAAAAACCCCTATCAGACGCCGGGGGCGAGGCCCACCCCGGGCCCAGCCCCCACTGTCTCCTCTCTTCTTCCCTGTTTCCTCCCCATCCCAACCACCCCCGCACGAGCCATGGACAGGGGAGGGCCACGCCGCCATGGCCCCTCCACCTGCTCCCTCGCCCCCACTCCCTACCTACTCTCCCACCTGCCATGGAGATAAGGCCGACCCCCTCCCCCAACTTCCCCTGACCCCCTGCCCACTCCCCTCCCCTCTCTCACTGGTTGGACCCTCCCCGTGCGAGCTCCACCACGACCGTGGATGAGCCGCCGCGCACCGGCGTGGCCACCGGCCACCACAGGTCTCCCCGCTGTGTCCCGGGGCAACGCCGCGTCCGTCCACATCGGGGCCGCGCTTTGGATCTAGCCGGAGGCCACTTCACCGGACGAATCGAACCATTCCTCCCCGCCGGTCATCGACAGCCGCCGCCGCCATTGCAGTTGGTCCGCGCCACCCCGAGCTCTTCCAACGAGCTCTCGAGCCCCCTGGCCCGCCCTGCTGTCCCCTGTGAGCCTCGCCTTCGACCGCCCCCTATTCCTTTCTGATTGGACGCAGTAGGCCGCCGTCGCGCCATGTTCCGGCCGCCATGGCCAGGAGCTCGGACTCCTTGCGCCCGCGTGCTGCTGCTGCTGTGCGTCGCGCATGACCTCGCCATGCTCCCCCGTGCTCGGCCGTGCCCTGGTGCACGCGCGCGCGCGAGACCGTGACCGCACCGGCGCTGCTCCAGCCACCGTGGTCTGGTCGCCGTCGTGGTTTCCCCGCCGCCGGCGTGTGGTGTTAGCCAGGGGGCTAACCCACTGACGTGTGGGGCCACCCTGCTAACCCCCCCCCACCCCCTCTAATCTCTACTTAATTAAGCAGAGAAAACAACCCCTTTTGTATGACATGTGGGACCCCCTCCCCTTTGATTTAATCAACATGTTTAATTAACACAGCAGTGTATGACAGATGGGTCCCACTAGATTATTAGTTTAATTTAAATGGAATATTAAAATGAGTCACTGACATGTGGGACCCCACTATTATTTGAATTAATAAAATGGTTTTATTAACTGTGAGGCTGACTAGTGGGACCCACTGGTTAGGTTTGACCAGTCAAAGATCTGTTGTGGATAAGGTTGGGATTAAATAATAAAATAATTCAGAAAATTCATTTAAATTGATTTAAACTTTGAATTTGAATATCTTTTAAATCGTAAGTCAGATTAAAAAACTTTATACATGAAAGTTGATCAGAAAAATATAATGAATACGGATACGCTATCCGTATGTCTACCACCCCCTCTAACGTACCGAACATCGACATTCCCCCCTTCGGGCCGTCTGTCAAAAATTCCCGGTACGGATGAAAGTTGTCCGGATGAAAAACTTTTGTATACGAAAGTTGCTCAGAACGGATCACCGAGTTCGGATACGATACCCATACCCCCACCATACCCCTCTAACATGCCGAACATCGAACCGTCCCCCTCCGGTACCGTCAGTCCGATAATTGCCCGATACCGATAAACCCTCCGGATGAATTTATTTCGAACACGAAAGTTGTTTGGAATAGATCAGCTAACCCGGATACACCACCCACACATGTGTCGGATGTCTACGACACCTCCGGCATGATATCTTCCCCCCTCCGGACACCTTGTCCGATAATCACCCGGAGCCGGTATTTCATCCCCGGATGAATTCCCGGTCCGAGCAACGTACATCGTACTGCGATAGAACCCCGTTTACAATTCATCTGTTATGTCTTGCATTTGTATTGCTATTATTGTTGTGTATTTATTGTTTCTTCCCCCCCTTAATCTCCGGTAGACCCCGCTGCTGCCGTCGACTACACCGATGCTGAGTACGACTACTTCGTCGACGACCGTACCGCTACTGTCAAGCTACCAGGCAAGCAGAGCCATTCCCTTCCCCAGATATCGGCTATCTTTCCGTACATTTCTTGCACTAGGCATTGTTACTGCTGCTGCTACGATTACAATCCTATTCAATTGCATAGCCTGTTTTTGTCGCCCCTTGATGTACCTTCCTTTAATCCTATGCTGCCTATTATTACTTATGCTTTTTTTCAGCAGTAAACCCTGCACATTGTTAGTTAGGTTTAGAATAGCGGGCCGTGATCACTCTGGGAGTGATCGCGGGAACGATATATTACAACTGCAACAGGTACGGATCAATGCAGACACCCTAGGGAACCTACAACGGCGAGACTCTGCCGAGTCGCTTCGAGTTTGACTTACGAGTGGAATGGACTCGTATTTCACTCTCGTCGGCTCAGTAGCGTAGTATCACCGGGATGATACGAGGTTTACCTCTTTAGTTCATTCCGCTGATGTCTCTGTCAAACCTCTTAAGTGTGCCATCGAGGGTGATTCCTCCTGGTTTCACTTAATGGTAGGAACTCGAACCAACTGGTGTCCTTAAAGGTAAGAAGTCGGGCGACCCAACGGTGCCCGCGAGTGGTATTGCGACGGGAGGACAGGGAGGGTACGACCATGTACCGGTGTGCTTGGCCCCTGGTCGTTGGCCGCGAGAGTTACCAAAACCACGAAAGTCGAGCTCCTCCAGGAGCACACACGAGACAAGGTAAGGAGACGGTTCACCTTGTTGGTAACCGCAGTGACTTGGTGGGACGATGGGGCAGGCACCGATGTACTGGTGGTCCTGGCTGCTGTCGTTGTCCGCGGGTCAGTTAAGTCGAGGCAACGATAACGGTTGTCACGCAGGTTAATAAAATGCTAAATGGTTCAGTGAATGTCTTGAGTTGGCTATATGCCATGTACGCACTACCTACCCGTGGGAACTACGAGTTATGTGCTCCTCCGCTTCTTAGTGTCGTCCGAGGACTCTTCAGACGTCAGCAGTACCGCGGGCTGATTTCCGGGAAGTGCGCTGTCTTCTTTGCTCGAGCTGTGTTGTTTTTGTTACGGCTTCCCGGCCACCCACGCACCGTGTAGGAGTACGTCAGGGTTGGGGTCCAAGGCCCCGAGTACTTAGGATTTAGACCGGCGGATGGCCTCTCTGTTGAGTTTGAAAGATGGGCTAGGAAGTGTCGGATAGCCTCGGTGGAGCGTTCCCTAACAAGGTTCCCGCCACCCTGGAGATCCGTGCGTGTAGCGTAACACAAGTGCACCCCTGCAGGGAAGATTAATCTATTTGAATAGCCGTGTCCACGGTAACAGGACGCTTTATGCTGAAGCTGGATCTTACCACTAGAAACTATTATTAAACTGTATGGTTCCGGGTTCTCTTCCTCGCGGGGATGTCGAGGAGGTGAACTCGGAGGCATTGTTAATCATTACCACTTATTATTATACAATGCTGCAGCAACTTCTGTTGCATTGTTACTTTATGTTTTATATAAATTGTTGGCTGATTCTTACCTCATGCTGCAAGACATCGTCGGAATATGCTAGTCTTCGATAGGCCTAGCTTCTTACCCTTGCTCTGGATTTCTGTCTTTCAGTCCACTATATACAGCCTCTTCTTTCCGTTGATACAATGCATAATGCTTAGTAGCGGACGTAAGACTCGCGGGTATACTAGATACTCACCTGCTTTATTTCCTTTACTGTTTTGCCTGATCGGCCGCTGCAGTCGACGTTGGAGTCCGGGAGCAGGAGATCCCCGATGCCGACCACCACAACGTGAAGATCCCCGATGCTTTATATGACGTCGAGTTCCCCTTTGACCAGGAGTAGCTTGGAGGTTCCCAGGCAGGAGGCCTCGCCTTTTCGATCGTTGTTGTTATTTGTGCTAGCCTTCTTAAGGCAACCTTGTATCCTTGTGTCTGTACTCAGATACTATTGCTTCCGCTGACCTTGTGCTCTCGAGCTGTGGTATTCGAGCCCTCGTGGCCTCTGGCTTGTATTAAACAACTTGTATTATTTTATTTGTAGAGTTGTGTTCTGATATCTCATCGTGAGTCCCTAATCTCGATCGTGTACCTTGCGTGTATGATTACTGTACACGGTCTGATTTTGGGGGCGTCACAAGTTGGTATCAGAGCCGACTGCCTGTAGGAAGCCCCTAACCACTCCTCGGTCGAAGTTGAGTCTAGACTTTGAAAAACTATTTTGCTAACTTAATATTTGGCTTACGGGCCCACATCGATGTCACTACGAGTGATATCTATGGTATTAGGATCCTTTTCTCCTTACCTATGCTCTGGGACTCTGCTCTCTTATCCTTGCTGGTAAAGTTTTATTAACACTGACTTTAGGTTCATGTACCTCCTTCCTCCCAGAGAGCACTGCCTTCCCGATGATCGCCTGATTCACCTGAAGATCCCGACAATTACTCTCTGATCAATTCCCGAGAACCTGCGTGTTCATCGCCTTTGCAATCCCCTGCCACCGATAAGTCCGTATGGATGATTGCATCCACCTCCCGATCTGGAAAACACGATTCCCTTGTACTCAAGCATCGCATTATTCCGATGCGTCTATCACTCGATGCCTTTGCATTATTTCTCCTCCCGATTGAGTGCCGATACTCACATCGGATCCTTTGCGAACCATCCCACCTTTTCGTGGATTATTATCCGACTAAGCTTACATGGTTTCTTCCACGTGTCGATTGAATTCATTGTGTGAAATACCATCCTTGCCCCTCGATGCTTTGTGTTATCATCGACAACCCCCTTGACTCTCTGCCAATACAACTTGGTCGTGTACACCGTGCTCTGCTTTCCCTTGGGAAAGATATACACCTCATACTTGTGTATCATCACCTTTTCCTTTCCATTGGTCTGTTTAATCTTTCTTGTAATGTATCTTATCTAAGAAGTGAAATTCCCTGCTTATGTAAACACTTTGGTGTGCTACATTGTCTATACAACCAGTTACGATTGTTGATGACTTTTCGGTGACCACCGATCGACGAGAACTTTGCCAATTGGTCCGCCTCGTCTTAACGAGCAGGAAAATGGTTCTCTTCGTCCCTCGCCCTTGGCACTGATGTTGTTGACCGACATAGTTAACAAGTTGTTCTCTGTCATACCTTCCAACTTGATCGCATTGAATGTCACCACCCTAGTTCTATGTGGGCCCATAACCCACAGTTCCACAGGACCGAAACCTGACTCTTGTCCTCTAACTTATGATATTCCGTCCGATATCAGACTCAGTGCTTGTGTCTGATGATCGGGGCCCCTTTTCCATCTTCCGTCATCGGCATCGAATACGTGCCTAACCGGTTGAAACTTCTCACGATGTACTTCCCTGATGTTAAACTCGAAAGGACTTTGTACCCCATAACCTTGAACAACCCCATTTGATGGATCTTGTATCGATCCGACCCCCTTAAGCTTTACCTCTTAACCTGGTCGTAAGTACGATGAAGACCCCGAAGAAAGGATTACAACTCATCAAGATGCACCGATGCATAGAGATGAAGACAGCAACGTGAAGGATTAACTCCTTCGATACGGACAACAAGAACCAGAAGATTTGTTAGAAGGCGAAACCGATACTCTACCCCTTACACTACTTTTAATTCTCGGGACGAGAATTCTTTGTAGTGGTGGAGATTTGTAACACCCTCAGATCCAGTACAGTAATCACTACAGTGATTCCACTGTTAGTGATCATTACTGTTGATGATCAAGCCATGATCACCTTTGATCATAGCTCTGTCAGATTCTCACCCTGTTAAAATTTTCAAATAAGTGTGGATTGTAAAATCTTGCTCCAAAAAAAATTGTGGATGCCAGTCAATCAACATGATCATGGTTAAACCAAGTCACCCTTAGTGATTTGAATAATCACAAGTCTGTGATGATAGTGAAACCAATGTTGTGGGGTTATCAAAATTGTTTTGAAAATTTAAATGAAAATGGAAATCTTAGTTGAACCAAAATAATGGAATCTATTTATAAAATGCCTAGCAATCTTAAGCCATGATAATATAGCAATAGTTGTTTTATTAAAAATGGTATAGTAATATAAAGGGATAATATTTAAAATAAAAACAATTGTTGGGAATTGTTAAATTGCCATGGAATAAAATAAACAAGTGGGAATTTTAAATGAACTAAAATTTATGGAAACAATTTTATAAAATGCCCAAAAATCTGTAGGCCATAATAAAAGTGATTTGGGATTTTATTACCATGTTTTAATAATGTAGATAAATAAAAACAGTAGCAAAATAATAGCTTTTACCTCATATTAAATAATTTAAAGGTCTAAAGGATTTTATTTTTGTACCAAACTTTTTGTGGCATCATGTTAAAGTGTAACAATAATATAGGTGCAATTATAATATTTTAGAAAAATCAAAACCTAGCTAAAATAAATTAAAACAGAAAAGAAATAGAACAAAAAAAAGGAAACAAAACAAAATACAAAAACTCCTATCAGACACCGGGGCCGAGGCCCACCCCGGGCCCAGCCCCCACTCTCTCCTCTCTTCTTCCCTGTTTCCTCCCCATCCCAACCACCCCCGCACGAGCCATGGACAGGGGAGGGCCACGCCGCCATGGCCCCTCCACCTGCTCCCTCGCCCCCACTCCCTACCTACTCTCCCACCTGCCATGGAGATAAGGCCGACCCCCTCCCCCAACTGCCCCTGACCCCCTGCCCACTCCCCTCCTCTCTCTCACTGGTTGGACCCTCCCCGTGCGAGCTCCACCACGACCGTGGATGAGCCGCCGCGCACCGGCGTGGCCACCGGCCACCACAGGTCTCCCCGCTGTGTCCCGGGGCAACGCCGCGTCCGTCCACATCGGGGCCGCGCTTTGGATCTAGCCGGAGGCCACTTCACCGGACGAATCGACCGCCCCCTATTCCTTTCTGATTGGACGCAGTAGGCCGCCGTCGCGCCATGTTCCGGCCGCCATCGTCGGAATATGCTAGTCTTCGATAGGCCTAGCTTCTTACCCTTGCTCTGGATTTCTGTCTTTCAGTCCACTATATACAGCCTCTTCTTTCCGTTGATACAATGCATAATGCTTAGTAGCGGACGTAAGACTCGCGGGTATACTAGATACTCACCTGCTTTATTTCCTTTACTGTTTTGCCTGATCGGCCGCTGCAGTCGACGTTGGAGTCCGGGAGCAGGAGATCCCCGATGCCGACCACCACAACGTGAAGATCCCCGATGCTTTCTACGACGTCGAGTCCCCCTTTGACCAGGAGTAGCTTGGAGGTTCCCAGGCAGGAGGCCTCGCCTTTTCGATCGTTGTTGTTATTTGTGCTAGCCTTCTTAAGGCAACCTTGTATCCTTGTGTCTGTACTCATATACTATTGCTTCCGCTGACCTTGTGCTCTCGAGCTGTGGTATTCGAGCCCTCGTGGCCTCTGGCTTGTATTGAACAACTTGTATTATTTTATTTGTAGAGTTGTGTTGTGATATCTCATCGTGAGTCCATAATCTCGATCGTGTACCTTGCGTGTATGATTACTGTACACGGTCTGATTTTAGGGGCGTCACAACATTTTAGCATTAAGTTTTCAGTCTCCCCGAAGCTTGATCTATGCTCTCTCCATCGTGAGGATAGAAATTATAAATATAATTCCTATTCTCATGAACTTCATGAAGATGATAAAACTTGGAGTAAAAGAGAGACTGGATCTCTTCCCAATCCTGTAGGTGAGAATCATCTAGTAGCCTATACCATTCCAATGCTTTTCCTTTCAGTGACAAGGAAATTTTTTTCTTCATGACTTCATCTCTTGGCAAACCTGAAATCTTAAATAACTCACAAAGTTTTGTAAGTTTCAACAATTGAATACTAGGATTGATTGTCCCATCATAACAATCATTAATAATTATTTCAACTATCCCAAGTAGTATTTTGAACGGGATACATTCAGTAGGTGGAGGAGACTTCTCTACCATGGGTGTGGTAAAGCGGCCTTCCCCAAACAGCGAACTAAGAGTGCAGTTTTCCATAAGCATAACTAGTGAAAAGTAAAAACAAGAAACTAAAAGATTTAATTGCAAGATTTAAAGATATACCTTCAACGCTTACCTCCCCGGCAACGGCGCCAGAAATAGCTTGATGTCTACGCACGCTTCTATTCTTGTAGACTATGTTGGGCCTCCAAGCGCAGAGGTTTGTAGGACATCAGCAATTTCCCTCAAGTGGATGACCTAAGGTTTATCGAACTCAGGGAAGTAGAGGTTGAAGATGGTCTCTCTCCAGCAACCCTACAATTAAATACAAGAAGTCTCTTGTGTCCCCAACACACCTTATACAACTAGGAGTTGTATAGGTGCACTAGTTCGGCAAAGAGATGGTAAAATATAGGTGATAGGTGTGGCAAAACAAAGTAATATAAATCTGTAATAAAAAGTGCAGCAAAGAAATAAGTGGTAAACATGAGCACAAACGGTATTGCAATGGTGGAAACGAGTCCTAGGCTTCATACTTTCACTAGTGACAACTCCCAACAACATTAACATAGTCTAATCAGATGATAATTCCCATAAAACATGCAATGGAGACGTACTCGGAGGTCATTCCTTTGTGGTCAAGAGAGGACGAGAATTGTGTAGGGCTACAAAAGCACACCTCAGAGTTCGTAGTTCTCATCTATGGATTTCCCAATGTCACCACGACCATCCAAAGGGAGTACCACAATCACCACAACATATCTAAAGGATAGTCAAAGACAAGCACCAAGAGACTCTCAATCTTCAATCAACACACAAAAGAGGAAATCACTCATGATAATATTCTTCTAACCCATGTCCAATAGACCGTTGTCACCATGGTCTCGGTGATTATACTAGATAAGATCAAGTGAGTACATCAATCCAATACATAGAAGAAGGGGAAACATCATGGGATCATCCTAGATTAACATAGCCTATGATCACAATCAAGATCACATCATGGGAGAGAGAGAAGACCACATAGCTACTGGTAGCAACCTCAGCCCCGAGGAGGAACTACTCCCGCATCATGGAAGGAGGAAGCAACAGGGCCGGCCCATAGGTCGGGCAAAAGGTGCGGCCGCACTGGGCCTCAACTCGGCAGGGGCACCAGCCCAGGTAGTACTATACAGGCAGGGGCACTCAACAAAAAGGAAGGGACACTCCCACGCCCGCGTCGCTCCTAGTCCTCCTCATCTCCCTGCTCCAGTCCTCTTCGAGTCCTCCCCCAAAATTATTGCCGCCGCTGTTGCTTTCGCTTTCCGAGGTGGTGATGCGGGCACGCAGCCAGCTATTAATGGAGGCCAACGAGATAGGATGTGCAGCTGCTTCGTTCCCCAAATCACCGTGATGTGGAAACTAAAGGTGTGCTCTTTCCTCTATTTCTCTGCCTTTCCGTTGCTTCTCAATGGCCAATTTATTGTTAAATATTCCTCCTCTCCTCTTCTTCTTGTTCAGCTCAAGAAGTCAGGAAAAGTGATGGAGATTTGACCTTGATTGGATCTGAGAGAGTCCTCATTGCTCTGCTTGTTTGCTTAGGAGGAAGGTGCTACAACCTACAGATCAAGTCTACATACAAATTGAGCCAGGTGCTTTCGTTCCCTCTCTTGTCCAATTTCAGATTTTATATGTTACTTGCAATACTTGTTTGGTGATATGTCTTCTAGAAAGCAATTGTTTTTTGAAAAGGGGGATCCCGGCCTCTGCATCAATTGATGCACACAACCAATTTATTAAAAGCATCAAAAGTAGTTCAAGCAGTCCAACAACGTAAACTAAATGTGAAGCAAAAAGACCACAACCGGTCGGTAACAAAACAAAAGATTACATGACTCATCAACCACATAATCTACTAGTGTGATGCGACCCAAATCGGTTGAACAATGGCTGTGCGACCATCTCCAAATGGCTGCACCCATAGGCCATGAGCTCCATAGCGTCCCCGCGTTGTAGTAAGGACCACGTACAGATTGAAGAAGTAGTTCTGAAGATAACCTGCAAAAAATTAGGAGATCGTGATCTATTAAAAACACAATCATTCCGGCCATTCCAAATTGCCCAAAGTAAGGCATAAACCCCTACACGGATATGACCCTTAAGTTTTTTATTAATGCCAGCCAACCAGTTTCCAAACAAATTAGTGATACTAGTTGGAGGTGATAAATTATAAGCCACATGAATAATACGCCAGATCAACACAGTAAAAGGGCAAGATATAAAAAGATGTTGAATTGTTTCCTCTTGATCACAAAAACAACATTTTTTACATCCTTTCCAGTTTCTTCTAGCCAGGTTATCCTTGGTGAGAATCACTTCTCGTTGAACAAACCACATGAAATTTTTTATCTTTAATGGAACTTTAATTTTCCAAATATGTTTTCTACGGAACCTCGGCCCCGTATTAATGAGATCCGCATACATAGACTTGACAGTAAAGACCCCGTTAGTATTTAGTCTCCATCTAAATACATCTGGAGAATGAGAAAGATTAATCATCATCAATCTTCGAACTAAGTGTAACCATGACGTCCATTTATCTCCAAGGAAGAGAAAACATATTTCTTAGAAAGCAATTATATGGTAGTGAAAAAAGGAAGAGAAAAAATGGCTAATGCGTCTGTCAAAACTCAAGAAGGGTCTATACACGAGTTTCTTAGAATTGGTAGTTCTTCAAGGGATTCGAACACTCTGCAATTAGCCATAGTAAATGTTGAAGAACAACCAACTGAGAATATAGATGGGGATAATGACATCAGTGAGGGTGATAATAATTCTAGTGGGCATGAAAACCTAGATGATTCTTATCGCATTTTGTTTACTATACCTGTGACGGTAGCATCAGCGGAACATAGTTTTTCTAAGTTGAAATTGCTAAAAAAATATTTAAGATCATCAATGTCTCAAAAAAGGTTAAATGGTCTGGCTACTTCTGTATTGAGAAGGATAAATTGGATGAAATAAATACAAATGCAATTATAGTTGACTTTGCTTCTATAATTGTTAGAAGAAATTGCAAGTTTTGAACTCTATTTGCTTTATTATGCCTCATGCAGTAAGCTTTGGGAAATTCGCAACGACCTCAGTACAACCCTTCAGTTGTTATGGAACATTGGACATGATGCTTCTCTGGATAAATTCTTAATGTATGTTTCTGTACATAATGGTTTACTATTTTTTTCTTGCTTGGGGATTTTATAATACTTTTGTGTTTTCTAGGTGATTGCGGCTCTCTGGTTCTCTCTAAAGTAGGAGGATTTTGTGACTTTCCTACCTTGATCTAGGTTTGTTTCATCAAGCCCAAAAACCTGATGACCGTCCCCAACAACCTGATGAGAATAATGTGAGGTACAGAGAACTTTTTCTTTCTTCTTTTCTCTGAAATTGAACCCCGTTTCTTCATTCTCTGCAATTGGACTATGTTTCTTTTTTAAATGAAATGCAATGAAATGCAATGAAATGTAGTGCTAAGGAGGCTTTGGACAAGGCACACACTCTCTTGTTCTACTGCTGGTCACTCTTGCCACCACCATCACCTACAGAACTATCACGACAAATATCTTTTGTGTAACCAGAAACTTACAATCATTATATGTCCGCTTTATCGAGACACATAATTAGTATGTGTTGTCATTCTTAGAGTCAAAAGACTATGGATTTATGCTATGTACTTGAATATTAATGTGTTAGTGAAATATAAAGTGTTTTTAGCTTAAAAAATTACTGTTTTGATTTGTTTGTGTGTGTGTGTGTGTGTGTGTGTGTGTGTGAATAAGGGCCCCTTGCCATTAGTTCGCACCTGGGCCCCGTATAAGTATGGGACGGCCTTGGAAGCACCGTCGATGGAGATGAATCCGGGGACACTTCCCCGTCCCGGCAGGGTGCCGGCACAGGAATTTTGTCCCCCCGAAACTTGATGGCGATGGCGGCGGAGATCGGAATTGCTTCTGGAGAAAAGGGGTCCGGATTTGGGGTTTCCACCCCGAGGGATAAATATAGGCGGAGGGGGACATCGAGGGGACCCACATGGCAGCCAGGAGGGTGCCCGGCGCGACCTAGGGTGGGGCCGCGCCAGGGACCCTTCTGGAGTCCCTGTGGTGGCCCCCCTCCTCTGCCTTGGTGATTCCGGAAGCTTCCGTGTCGCTGATTTTTAATATAATTTTTCCGGAAATTTTGGGGCACTTAATGGCTGGAAAACCTGAAATACAAAAACAACAGAAAACAGCAACTGGCAGCTGGGTGCACTGGGTTAATAGATTAGTCCAAATATGCTCAAAAGTGTATGAAAGTTCAAGCAAAACATGGCAAAGTCACACAAGACATGCATGGAGCAAGCAGAAATTATAGATACGTTTCGGACGTATCATCCCCCGCCCGGCACCGGCGGCCTCCCGGCGCAAGTTGCTCCTTCCCGAGCCCCTCGTCGTTTTCCGCGCGCACTTCTTCTTCTCCGCCGTGCGTGGCTGCTGGTTCATGCCACAACTCCTTCCGAGCCGGTTGTGCGTGCCCCGCTCGTGTTTTCTTCTCCAGTGTGCCCCCGCCTGTGGCTTCTCCAGTGTCGACCCCATCCAGATGCATCGCCGTGCCGTTCTTCGGCGGCGGCCGTGGCTCCTCCAGCCATCTCCAACCATGTCGTCGACGCCTCGCCGACATGATGCTTCTCCACCGGGCGCCCGGGGCTACCTGCCTGCTTGCGCCTTCCTTCCTCGCAGCTACGGTTTCTCTTTTGTGCGGGAGCACCGTGGTTCTCGTGCCGCTGTTTCCCCTCACCGGCGAACCGGGGTCTACAGCCATGGCTGGCGCCGCGCCCTGCGGCCATCCCGTTTGCTTTGGGAATCTTGTATTGAGCCAAATGCAACCCAAATCCCTTAGATGCAACCCAAGTATCACCCATACACTACACAGATATTCCCCATACAACCCTTGTACAATCCCCGTACATGGGTCACACATAATTCGTATGCTTGCCAAAATAATTGTCGTGAAGCCCCCGTCCATTGGTGGCCGCCCCCAACTGCGCCCCCTGCAGCCGGCCGCCACTCTTCTCTGATTCGGCCAGCTCGGCCGGTTTGGCCGCCGGCTGCCCCGCATGCTCGTCCAGCTCAGCCCGAGCTCCATGCTCCATCTTTAGCTCGGCCGCCTGCCGCACATCTCGGCTGCCCTGCAGCTCGGCGAGCACGGATGCGCCCGCAGCGCCGCCCAAGCTCCTCCGACCTCGCCGTTCTCTGCCGACTGCGGCTCGCTGTGGCTCCGGCTGCGCGCTTCCAGCCCGGATGCGCCTCGGCCTCCAGCTCGGCCTCCACCGACTGCGCCTCGTCTGTCCGGCCCCGGCCATCCGGCTGCGCCTCCTCGGCATCCGGACTTCTCGAGCTTCGGCCGCGGCAACCGACCTCCCCGAGCTGAGTCGCCCCGACCTCGCTCCGCCCCCCGTGCCCGGCAGCTCGGCGCTCCCCGGAAGGCGCCGCCAGACCGGCCGTCATGAGCTCCCTGCTCCATCAGCTCGGCTGGCCCAAGGCTCCTCCTCAAGCTTAGTCGGCCCCCATCCGGCCACTCCGGCTTCCGCGCCTCCAGCTCGTCCGCCGGCCGGTCCAAGCCCATGCGCTCCCCGCCGTTTTGGCTGCAGAAAAATTCAGAGGGAGAAAGATCAGAGAAGGAAAAGAAAAATTCAGATCGGAGGTTGGGCGAGTGCAGCTCGTTTGTTAGTAGAAGTTGGTTGTGGAATTATTTGGGCCAGCTCGGCTAGCCGATTGCTCTAGCTCGGCCAGAAGACTGCAAAAAAAGAAGTTCGGTCGGTGTCAACCCGATTGCGCTAACCGGTCAGCTGATTGCGAAAAAGGAGTGCGGTTGTGTCCCGAAGTGCAGGCCATCCGCCGGAGCAACCACAAGGGATCACTTGCCCGGATGACTCGACGAGTCACTCGGAGGCTCGGAGGACGAGCCTGCCGAGAGCCCCGTCTGCTACATCAGCAGAAGACCCTCCGGATGACTCACCAAGTCACCCGGAGGCTACACCTTCACCCAGTGGGTGTTTCGGCTGCGCCAAAAAATCAATGTGAGTTCTCACTCAATACTTCTTATCACAATAGCATGATCATGAACCCGACTAGTCTTCGGGGGTTATCTCCGCGTTATTTCCATTTGGCTGCATGCTCAGTTCGGGATCGGTTGCCTTCGGGTTGACCGGATAACCCAAATAGTTATCCCGTGCATGATTACTTCCGAGTAAAAACATGTTGGCTCATCCTGGTTGAGATGGAAAAATTGGCTACTCCCAGTTGATTGCTCCATAGCAAGCTTATCCCGGTTGATTGCTCCAAAGCAAGCTTATCCCGGTTGATTGTTCCAAAGCAAGCTTATCCCGGTTGATTGCTCCAAAGCAAGCTCATCCTGGTTGAGATGGCCAAGTTGGCTACTCCCAGTTGATTGCTCCAAAGCAAGCTCATCCTGGTTGAGATGGCCAAGCTGGCTACTCCCAGTTGATTGCTCCATAGCAAGCTTATCCCGGTTGATTGCTCCAAAGCAAGCTTATCCCGGTTGATTGCTCCAAAGCAAGCTTATCCCGGTTGATTGCTCCAAAGCAAGCTCATCCTGGTTGAGATGGCCAAGTTGGCTACTCCTAGTTGATTGATCCAAAGCAAGCTCATCCTGGTTGAGATGGCCAAGTTGGCTACTCCCAGTTGATTTCTCCAAAGCAAGCTCATCCTGGTTGAGATGGTCAAGTTGGCTACTCCCAGTTGATTGCTCCAAAGCAAGCTCATCCTGGTTGAGATGGCCAAGTTGGCTACTCCCAGTTGACTGCTCCAAAGCAAGCTCATCCTGGTTGAGATGGCCAAGTTGGATACTCCCAATTGATTGCTCCAAAGCAAGCTCATTCTGGTTGAGATGGCCAAGTTGGCCAATTCCAGTTGATTGCTCCATAGAAAGCTCATATTGGTTGAGATGGCGAAGTTGGTCACTCCTAGTTGATTGCTCCATAGCAAGCTCATCCTGGTTGAGATGGCCAAGTTGGCTACTCCCAGTTGATTGCTCCATAGCAAGCTTATCCCGGTTGATTGCTCCAAAGCAAGCTTATCCCGGTTGATTGCTCCAAAGCAAGCTACTCCCAGTTGATTGCTCCAAAGGAAGCTCATCCTGGTTGAGATGACCAAGTTGGCTACTCCCAGTTGATTGCTCCATAGCAAGCTCATCCTGGTTGAGATGGCCAAGTTGGCCACTCCTAGTTGATTGCTCCATAGCAAGCTCATCCTGGTTGAGATGGCCAAGTTGGCTACTCCCAGTTGATTACTCCATAGCAAGCTTATCCCGGTTGATTGCTCCAAAGAAAGTTTATCCCGGTTGATTACTCCAAAGAAAGCTTATCCCGGTTGATTGCTCCAAAGCAAGCTAGTTCTGGTTGAGCATGCCTCCCGGTTGACTGCTCCATGAGAGCCCGTCCTGTTTGAGCACGCCTCTCGGTCGACTGCTTCAAGCAAACCCCTGCAGAGACACTCGACGTCATAGACTACACAAGCAAGAGAAGATCCGAGACGACTGCACACACTCGGCCCGAATCTCGGAGGCTACACCCAGTGGGTGCGCTGGCGCGCCCCCATGGGAAAGAAGCTGCACCAAGCGCAAACGTCTACAACGACAAGGAAGAACCCTCCAGATGACTCACCGATTCACCCAGAGGCTCGGAGGCTACTGTCGGGGGGATGACCCCCCGGTAGGGTCAAGAAGAGGAAACAAGTTTTCAGAACAGAGGGCGCCGATTGCGCCCTCAGTTCAGCTCGGCGGTTGCCGACTGCTCCGCGCCGATGGCACTCCAGCTCGGCCGCCTGCCGACTGCTCCGCACCGGTTGCCTGCTGCCGGTTGCCCACGCACCCGGCTGCCTGCTGTCGGTTGCCCACGCACCCGGCTGCCGGTTGCCCGCAGCTCGGCTGCCCGGAAGTCAACGACATCATCTCCACCGACAAGATGAGACAAGCAGACAAGACGAGCCGACAAGACAAGCCATGACACCTTTAGTCACATCAGGAATAGTGCAACCATGTGGTGTCACATTACATCACATCACATGTGTCCCATCACTTGTACTCCCTTTTGTCTTCTTCCCCTTGTCCCCATCCCATGAGCATCCTTGCCACTAGTATATAAAGGGCAAGGGGTTGAGCACATGAGGGGGCACATTAGCTCCATCCATCCATTTGCCCACGGCTAAGACGAGGAGGAGAGGAGCAAGCTCCATTCCAAATAGTACTAGTAGCACATAAACAGCTCAAGGAGCAACTCTGTACTTTCACCCACCTCATAGTCAGATGGGCAGGAGTAGGGGTTTTATCTGTACGGAGAGCCCTGAACCTGGGTACTTCGTTGTGTTCACCACTGTGCTTGTACCTAGACCCGTCCGGAGCGCCGTCGCTTGCTAGCATTACCCCTCTTTAGCCATCCCATGGCATCTGCCTTCACCAGATCGACGACACTTCCACTTTTGATGATGAGTGTGATGTGTTTACTTATTATGATGATCATGATTTGGGAGATAACTTTGGTAGTTCTAATATAAAATAATTATTTGGTACCAATGATGATTCTATGTTTGATCAAAATGATTATGATATTGCAAAAGTGGGCTTTAAATATTATCAACTTTGGTAGAGATCCCACAACTCTGGAAAGTGATCAATCTTATGGTGATATTATGAAAAATGTTTTTGGAGATGTAGTGACTTTAGTTAATAATGATCCCACTATTTTGGAAGATGATACAATCTATGTGCAAATTTGATTGGATATGAAAATTTCTTCAATCTCAAATGTGGCAAATAATAGTGGATGGAACTGATACAAATGATTTATTGAATTTATTTTTGCCAAAAAGTTGCCCTCCTATTGATATCTACCTTAATAATGATCTATAAATGAGGCTTTTTAGCTGTGAAACTTCCATTCCTAATTTAGTCTCACATTGATGTACTCCTCAGGCCAAGCAAGATACTACAGAAGAGAAAAGTGTGCCTGCCTCCACCAGTGCCAGGCATGCCAAAGGGAAGACAAAAAATAGAGCCGCTCGGATTGAAACAGAGGTAAGAAGAAGTAACAAATTAAGATGCACTGCAAAATGTTTCAGACAAACTCCATGTCACAACAAAAGTTGCCTAGCTTGTTATGCTATTCCACCTCCAGTTAAGAGTAAAGTGGTTAAAAATATTAATGTGGCTTATTGCAAGGTTAATTCTAAGGACTCCAATGTTGAAGTGCTGGAACAAAAAATGCAGAAGAAAGGAGACAAGGAAAAGGGGAACAAGATCACAAGGAAAGCCTAGCTTGCCCAGACACATACTTGGATAGAACTGATGTATCCCTATATTTTGTTGAATCATGAATATGTAATTTTTTTATCTGCCCTTCTGAACCTTGTGGATCTTATATCACTCTCAGTGCATCGAGTAATGCAGCTTTAGTTAGTTTGGTTTACCTCAAGATTATTCTGTATAAATCATATTTTCATCCTGGAACATCCTAAGATGGAATATTAGAGGCATCAATGCCCAGGAGAAATGGCTGGCAGTCTCCAATAAAATAGCTGAATCCAATAGATCTATTTTCTGCATTCAAGAAACCAAGAGAGAAACCTTTGACTCTTCATATATAAATTTATTTGTCCCAGAAATTTTAACAAATTTGACTATGTTCCTTCTGAGGGTGCTTCTGGGGGGCTGCTTGTGGCTTGGAATGATAGGATTTTCCAAGGAGAATGTTTATTTAAAAATAAGTACTCCATCTCAATAAGATTCACCTCCTTATTAAATAATCACTCTTGGATCCTCACCAATATATGGCCCATGTGATAGCTCACAGAGACTGGAATTCCTAGATTGGTTCAAAAACATCAACATGCCTGATGATACAGACTGGCTGATAGTTGGGGATTTTAATTACATTAGATACCCCCACAACAGAAACAGAGGAGTAGGAGACATTCAAAACATGCTACAGTTCAATTAAGCCATAAATAAACCTGCGCTCATAGAAATTCCTCTCAAAGATAGATCTTTGACCTGGAGCAACATGCAAGATGCACCATTATTGGAAAAACTTGATTGGGTCTTCACCTCTGAACATTGGACCAACTCATTCCCATACACCACTGTTATAACTCTTGCCAAAACTACATCTGACCACACTCCCTGTTATATTTCCATTGTCACTTCCATCCCCAAATCAAGGATTTTTAGATTTGATTTTTTTGGTTAAAACACCAGGATTTCAAACAAGTAGTGGCTGGCATTTGGAACCAACCTATCCAAGAAAGTGACAGTGCCAATATCATCACTGCAAAATTCAAAAGGCTGAGAAAGGGTCTAAAAAACCGTTCCAAAAACGTCTCAAATCTAGCAGCAACAATAAAGGCCTCCAATGAAATTATTCACATGTGGGACTTCTTTGAAGAATTCAGACCTTTGAGTGAAATTGAAAGCAATGGGAGAGATATTTTAAAAGATCATCTGGTTAAAACTCTAGAATATCAAAGGATTTACTAGAAACAAAGAGCTACTATCAGATGGGTCAAACTGGAGGATGAGAGCTCAAACTTTTACAAAACAAAAGCTACTATCAATCATATATGCAACTCCATAGCCTCCCTGACAGATTCACAAGGAAATGTAATCACAAATCATAATGTAAAGGCACATATGTTATGGAAAGCCTTTAAAAGTTTAAAGACAAATTGGGCAACAACAACCCTACAATTTACCCCATGAATTTCTCCAGCATCCTAAAAAGAATGGAAAACTTAGAGGAACTTGAAGCTCCCTTCACCACTGCTGAAATTGATGAAATTGTTAAACAAATGCCAGCTGACAAAGCCCCTGGCCCTGATGGTTTTAATGGGGCTTTCATCAAGCACAATTGGGGCATCATTTCTCAGGACTTCTACAGACTAATAACTGATTTTCATGCCGGAGTGATTAATCTGCAAAGCATTAATGCATCTTTCATCACCCTCATCCAAAAGAAGCACTCCCCGTCCACAGCAAATGATTTCAGACCTATCTCCTTGCTCAATTGCACCATCAGAATCATTATCAAACTCCTTGCCAACAGATTACAGAGACACATCTCCTCTTTGATCCACATCAATAAATATGGATTCATCAAGAACAGATCCTTGCAAGATTGTGTGGCATGGGCTTATGAGTATCTTCATTTATGCCACACATCCAAAAATCAAATAGTGGTGTGAAAATTAGACTTTGAAAAATCCTTTGACATGATTGAGCATAGGACAATCCTAGATATTTTGGAAACTAAAGGATTTGGTCGAACCTGGTGCAACTAGATGCAGATGATTTTTTTCCTCTGGCACTTCTTCTGTCCTTTTAAATGGAGTACCAGGAAAAAAAATTCCACTGCAAAAGGGGTGTCAGACAAGGAGATCCTCTCTCTCCACTGCTCTTTGTACTGGCTGGTGATCTACTTCAATTAATATGTAATGAGGCTATGCATACAAACCTCATTGAAAGTACAATTGCCTCAAAATCATGCCCTGACTGTCCCATCATTCAGTATGAAGATGACACCTTATTGATCCTGCCTGCATCCAAACCACAACTGGAACACGTAAAAACTTTTCTCCACTACTTTGCACAATACACTGGTCTGAAAGTTAATTTCAACAAATCTTTCCTGGTTCCAATCAATGTCCCACCTAATAGAGTGCAAGATCTCATCAATACTCTCAGTTGTCAATTGGGAGCTTTTACTTTCACCTATCTTGGACTTCCTATGGGCATTCACAAACCAAATATTTTACACTTCATGAATTTGATGCAAAGGATTGATAAAAGACTGTCTGGATGCTCCACTATGCTGTCATTGGATGGAACACTCATGCTCATTAGAGGGATCTTTTCTACTTTGCCCACCTTCTACATGTGCTCCCTAATGCTACCAGCTGGAGTTGTCACCCAAATCAACAAATATCTCAGATCTTTCTTCTGGAGAAAATTTGGCTCTGATCATGGAGGAACTCCTTTAATATCCTAGCAAAGAGTTTGCAGACCTAGGGATAAAGGTGGTCTTGGAATCATTGATTTAGCTCTCCACAACAAAGCTCTCCTCATTAAGAACATACACAAGCTCTTCAACAGAGAAACTCTTCCATGGGTACAACTACTCTGGGAAACAACTTACAGACATGGCCCACCTGATGAGCAACCTACTGGATCATTATGGTGGAAGGCTGATACGTCCCAAACGTATCTATAATTTCTGCTTGCTCCATGCTTTTTTGTATGATATTGCTATGATCTAGATACACTTTCATACACCTTTGATCAAATTTGGACTAACTTATTAACTAAGTGCACCACAGTGCCAGCTCCTGTTTTCTGCTAATTTTCTATTCCAGGTTTCCCCCATATTAAAAATGCTCCAAAAATTCAAGAAAAATCAGATAAAAAATCATCGCAACGGAACCTTCCGAAATCACCAAAGTGGGGCCAGAGGGCCACCACAAGGGACCCAGGCGGCCACCTGGTGCGGCCTAGGGCTTGGCCGCGCCAGGGGGGGGGCTGGACCCCTGGTGGCCCCCTGGCTGCCTCCTTCACCTATTTATTCTCCGTGTCGCGAAACCCCCAAGGACAGAACCCCTTTTCGCGATCTCGCCTATGTTTCCCCGCCGCCATGCTTCCAAGATCGGGAGCGCCAACATCCCTCTTCCCGGCACCTTGCTAGAGGGAGGATTGACCTTCGGGAGCTTCCCCTCCACCATGGACGCTTCGCAAATGTGCCGTGAGTAGTTCTCCTTGGACCATGGGTCCGTGATCAGTATCTATGTGATGTTCTCCTCCCCTCTTTGTTCTTCATGTTTTAGACCTCGTGAGCTTCCCTACATGATTGAGGCACATATGTAATTTTCTGCTGTTTCTATGCTGACTTTGCTGGGATCCGATGGATTATGAGACTATGTTCAGATTGTGATTGAGTAATATATTTGGTTCTTATCTTTTACTTTTTTGTTCCTAAGTAATTCTTGCATGTTCTCCGTTGCTGTTTATTGCTTTGTCCAAGTAGTGGGTAGTGACTCAAAGAGGGAACGCTATGCTCGATTGTGGGTTCATGCCCCCCGATGACACACTTGAGTGACAGAAACATGAGTCTAGGGGATGTGCTGTTGCCACAAGGGGGAAAACGGTGCTTGTAACCGCGGTTGCAAGGATTGTTTACTTTACGCAAGGTGATTTTAATGCAATTGTCTGTTGCTTTGGGTTTACACTTTGGGTGGGGCTCTCAACTTAATACCAACGAGATGTTCTGGATAGATATCTCAAGGTGGATGACTAGTAGTAGATGCAGTTGGATTTAGGTCTACTTATTTTGGCGTACCGCTCATGCTTTTGAGCCTCGTCCTTTCTTTGTAGCATAGTTAGCATTGCGGTGCGTTTTTAATCCTGTCGGTTGCCCAACTGTGATTGGTTTACATCGCATAGTATTTTTATCGTCTTTTGGTAGAGAGACATCACTAGTGAACATCACGGGACCCCGGTCCATATTCTCATCACTGTTTACACGCTCATTTTAATTTCCTGCTTTTACTTTCTAGCTTCCATCACCATTATCATTATCCCTTGCATTTGATCCTTTGTAAACAACAAGAACGGAGAGATTGACAACCTACGTATCATTGCCGGAGTCCGAAGGGAGACAAACCCTATCCTCTACATAGGGGAAATTTGCTGCTATTCTACATCTCACCTTCCACATGGGGTAACCAACGGAGGGCGAGAAACCATTATCATCATCTCGGTCATCAAGCAATTTTCTAGCGCCGTTGCCGGGGACTCCGAGTGCTAAGATAGGGGAGTTGCACACTATCTTTTACCTTTTCTTTTTAGTCTTGTTAGTTTACCTTTCATTTTTTATCTTTGTGTCCTATATCAAAAATCACAAAAAAATATTATTTATCTTGCTAGTAGCTGTCATTATGTCTGGTCCTTTTTTCCTTTGTTGAGACAAAGGTTCTCACCTTTAAAAAAAAGGAAGTGAAAGTTTAAAAGATGCTTGGTATAGAATTAATGATTCTCAGAAAAGAGCCACCAAGAAGCAATCCACTACTATCCTTCTTAGAAATTTTTATTTTGGGATTACTCCTTGGAATAGGTTCATTCTAGATACTGCTATCAATGGTAATTTCCTAGAAGCCCCAATTTGGGAGTCTCTTAATGTTATTGAAAATCTTGTTGGAAATCTCCCCGTTGCTAGCATACAAGAAGATATCACCCTAGCTCACATTATGAAAAAACTTGAAAATATAGAGTTAGAAATACAAAGTATAACTAGGATAAATGAGTTGGATCGCAAGATTCAAGGGAATTTGAATAGACTTGATAGCTCGATGTTTAAAATTATTAAAACTTTGGAGACCATCAAATCCCATGATATGGATCCTTCTAAGATTGATAAGTTTGAGGAAATCATTAAAACTTTAGGAACTAATTTCTCCTCAATCAAACCAAGAAAGGTAGAGACTCCGGCAAGGAAGGAACCTAAGTTCAATTATGTCCCTAAGGTTCCTCGACCCAAAAATAATCCACCCATTGCCAAAGGAGTTAAAACCGTGAAATCTTTGGACGAAATACCCCTCTTAGATCAATTTAAAAATGAAACTCCCATTGATTTTAGCCTTTCGGTTTTATCCCTAGAAGCACCTTTATTAGGCCTTTATTTGAAAGACCTCTTAAGAATAGTTGTACAATTGAAGAGCTTTTTTATGATCTTGATGATGGTTCGATTGATACAACTTGATCTTTTGCCTTATGCCTAGCTTAAAGGCGTAAAAGAAAGCGCTTGTTGGGAGGCAACCCAAGATGTTTTTTTACTTCAGTTTTTAGTGGTCTAGATGATTGTTACTACTGTAGAAACATCATTGTATCTTTATTTTCAAGCTTTGTGCCAAGTTATAGCTTCTTATGATAAGGGAAGCAAAAGTGGTGACATGCTGTCCAGAAAAGAGATTCTGTCTGCTTGACGGAAAAAATCGGAACAAATCACCACTTTATCATTTTTATATGAATTTTTTACACAAAATGATCTATACAATTTTGAAACTTTCTTATGTTCTGAGTTTTTTTATTTGACTTGCAGAAGTGCCCCGAAAAAATTCTCTACTACCTGATGTTATGTTTTTCACAGATTCTGCCACGTTTTGCCTTTCCTTACTTTTGCAAACCTTAAGCTTGCTTTTTCTTTGCAATTTTTTTTTTGGAAATCTTGATAAACAGTATATCTTTAAGAATATCTTTATATACAGTGGGAAAAAGGTATATTTGATAAGGGTACTAACCTCTCTAATCAGCTTATGATGAGTTATGTATGAAGGGACTTTTCAAGTGTGCGAGGGAAGATGATGAAAGAAGAACCGGGAGTGTCAAGCGCTCAAGCTTGGGGATGCCCACATGAATCCCCAATAAATATTCAAGGAGACTCAAGCGTCTAAGCTTGGGGATGCCCCCGTGCATCCCCTTCTCCATCAACAATCATCAGTTCGTCCTTCGTCTCACTGTATTTTTATCACTTCATGCGTTATGTGCTATGCTTGGAGCGTCTCGCTCTTAGGTTTAATTTTTTTGTTTTCTTTAGATTTGATTGCTGTTCATAACAAGTTAGACCCCAACTTACTTTGTGTGGGAGAGAAACACGCTCCACTCCAATCTAGCACATCATAGGATTTTAATGCTTATCTTTCTACTGTTGTGTGTTCTTTATCTTTTCGTAGCTACTGCCATGTTTAGTTTTAGTTTTAGTTTTTGTCTTTAGAAAGAGCCTTGTATTTTGTTTAGTTTGATGCTGGAACTCTCTTTAGTTTTCATGTTTATCTTGTTAAGAGAGTTGGTTGTTGCACTGAGTTGTGTCTTGTCTTGAAGTAGGTAATTGATGTTGCTATTCAATTGTAGTAGTAACTTGCAATAGTTTTGAGGTATTGTTGTGAGAAATGTTTGAACTTTTTGTGTCAAGAGCTCTAGCCTATTAGTGATAGGTGTCGTATTTTGGGAAATCCATGTTTATTTTCAAAACCTAAAAAACTAGTTGAAGACTCTAGCTACTAGATGGATCACTAATCTTTGGAGGGATCAGATATTAGAGTACACTCATGTACCATGATTCGAGGATGCGCAAGGATAACCAAACCCCCATACACTCCTCCTCGGGGTACTTGTCTCTCCGTGAACCTCCTTATTAGATTGAGAGTTACCGATAATAAGTGCATGAGTTCTTCGGACTAATGTAAGTATTGAAAGTTGACACTTCCACCTCCTCATATTTGCTAGCCTCTTCAGTACCGTGCATTGCCCTCTTCTCACTCCGAGAGTTGGCGTCCACCTTCGCCGGTACATCCAAACCCTTGGCATGATACACTCTGTCATCATAAACCTCCTTATATCTTTCCTCAAAACAGCCACCATACCTACCTATCAAGGCATTTCCATAGCCTTTCCGAGATATATTTCCATGCAACATCCACCTCTTCATGACTTGATCTTCATGTCATACATGTTCCTACTACACTGGCAGAGGCATACATTTTCATACATCATGATAGCTACATCTTCTTTATGTTTGAGTACCTTGTAAAGTGTGAAAGATCTTCTATAACTTCTTGTAAAATAGAGTGTTGCCCTTAAGTGAGGAAAAGATCCCAAAGTGGACAAAATAAAAGATCCTAAAGAGGACAATGAGAGTTAAATAGAAAGAGCCATTGAGTCCACCAAAAAAATACAAAAAATAGAAAAAGAAATAAAAAGGGAGAAAGGGGCAACACTATTATTCATTTTGAAAGATCCACACTAGTACTCCCTCTTATCCTTGTACTCCATAGAGATGATCACTTATGCATATATCTATGTGGGGACCTTCACACTATAGAACTTGGCTCGCATATTCCAAGGATGAGCCTCCTCAAACGAGCTCTAGGTCTTCATGAGCGAGCAAGTTGGATGCACCCCCACTAGTTCCATTGGAGAGCTTTTCTTAGCTCATATGTGCATCCGTTGCATGGCAATCCCTACTCCTCACATCATATCTATCATTTGACCTTCTCTCCCATGATTTCCTCATCTATGTGAGACTTCCTCACCTTTTTTGTCTTCCTCCTCCACCATATTTCTCTCTTTTCCATCCTAAGTGTCAACTTTCGTGCTTACGCTTCATCCATTGCATGAGTGCTCAAAATATCAAAAAGGAGTGGATCAAATTGACTTGTACCTGGCTAGTGGTCTTGGGACGAGTCAAGATAAGATTCCAAAGAAGACCAATTGTGAAACTTTAGTAGATTGAGTTCTCAACAAATATACTTTTTTCTCATATTCCCATATCCCCTTTCTTGCACGCAAACACCATTCGGAGACATTTGAGTCACGGACAGCGAGAGCTCTTGCACCTAATGTTCTTTTGTTGCTTGTTTCAATGCTAATATAGACTCTTGCCTATTATGACTTGAATTGAATTGCATACCTTGATTGCTTTACTTTCAAAGTTCTTATATGGTTGCTAGCATGTCACCACAGAAAGTATGATTGTTATCATTTACCTACTCGAGGACGAGCATGAATTAAGCTTGGGGATGTTGATACGTCCCAAACGTATCTATAATTTCTGCTTGCTCCATGCATGTTTTGTGTGATATTGCTATGATCTAGATACACTTTTGATAACATTTGGACTAACTTATTAACTCAGTGCACCACAGTGCCAGTTCCTGTTTTCTGCTAATTTTCTATTCCAGGTTTCCCCCATATTAAAAATGCTCCAAAAATTCAAGAAAAATCGGATAATAAAAATCAGCGCAACGGAACCTTCCGGAATCACCAAATTGGGGCCATAGGGCCACCACTAGGGACCCAGGCGGCCACATGACGCGGCCTAGGTCTTGGCCGCGCCATGGGGGCGCCTGGACCCCTGGTGCCCTCTGGCTTCCCCCCTTCGCCTATTTATTCTCAGTGTCGCGAAACCCTCTAGGACAAAACCCCTTTTCGCGATCTCGCCTCTGTTCCTCCGCCACCGCGCTTCCAAGATCGGGAGCGCCAGCAACCCTCTTCCCAGCACCCTTCCGGAGGGAGGATTGACCTTCGGGAGCTTCCCCTTCACCATGGACGCTTCCCAGATGTGACGTGAGTAGTTTTCCTTGGACCATGGGTCCGTGATCAGTATCTATGTGATGTTCTCCTCCCCTCTTTGTTCTTCATGGTTTAGACCTCGTGAGCTTCCCTACATGATTGAGGCACATATGTAATTTTCTGCTGTTGCTACGCTGACTTTGCTGGGATCTGATGGATTATGAGACTATGTTCAGATTGTGATTGAGTAATATATTTGGTTCTTATCTTTTACATTTTTGTTCCTAAGTAATTCTTGCATGTTCTCCGTTGCTGTTTATTTCTTTGGCCAAGTAGTAGGTAGTGACTCAAAGAGGGAACGCTATGCTCGATTGTGGGTTCATGCCCCCCGATGACACGCTTGAGTGACAGAAACATGAGTCTAGGGGATGTGTTGTTGCCACAAGGGGGAAAACGGTGCTTGTAACCACGGTTGCAAGGATTGTTTACTTTACGCAAGGTGCTCTTAATGTAGTTGTTTGTTGCTTTGGGTTTAAACTTTGGGTGGGGCTCGCAATTTAATACCAGCGAGATGTTCTGGATAGATATCTCAAGGTGGATGATTAGTAGTAGATGCAGTTGGATTTCGGTCTAATTATTTTGGCGTACCGCTGTGACGCCCCCAAAATCAAGCCGTGTACAGTAATCATACACGCTAGGTACACGACCGAGATTAGGGACTCACGGTGAGATATCACAACATAACTCAACAAATAAAATAATACAAGTTGTTTAATACAAGCCAGGGGCCACGAGGGCTCGAATACAACAGATCGAAAGCACAAACTTAGCGGAAGCAGAAGTATCTGAGTACAGACACAAGGTACACATGATCTGCCTTAAGAAGGGTAGCAAAAAAACAACAATGATCGAAAAGGCGAGGCCTCCAACCTGGGAACCTCCAAACTACTCCTGGTCAACGGGGAACTCGACGTCGTAGAAGGCATCGGGGATCTTCATGTTGTGGTGGTCGGCATCGGGGATCTCCTGCTCCTGGGCTCCAACGTCGACTGCAGCGGCCGATCAGGCAAAACAAAAGGGGGAAAATAAAGCAAGGATGAGTATCTAGCATACCCGCGAGTCTTACGTCCGCTACTAAGCATTTATGCATTTGTATCAAATGGAAAGGGGAGGCTGTATATAGTGGACTGCATGGTAGAAATCAGAATAAGGAAGAGAAGCTAGGCCTATCGAAGACTAGCATCTTCTGACGAGTCTTGCAGCATGAGGAAAGAATAGATAACAGTTTATATAAAGCATAAAGTAACAATGCAACAGAAGTTGTTGCAGCATTGTATAATAGTAAGTTGTAATAATTAATAATAATAAATGCCTCCGAGTTCTTCTCCTCGACTACCCTGCGAGGAATAAAACCCGGAACCAACAGTTTAATAGTAGTAGTTTGTAGTGGTAAGATCCAGCTTCAGCATAAAGCGTCCTGTTACCGTGGACACGGCTATTCGACTAGATTAATCTTCCCTGCAGGGGTGCACTTATGTTACACTACAACGCGCGGATCTCCAGGGTGGCGGGCACCTTGTTAGGGAACGCTCCACCGAGGCTATCCAACACTCCACAACCCATCTTTCAAACTCAACAGAGAGGCCATCCGCGGGTCTAAATCCTAAGTACGCCGGGCCTTGGACCCCAATCCTGACGTACTCCTGCACGGTGCGTGGGTGGCCGAGAAGCCGTAGAAAAAACAACACATCTCGAGCAAAGAAGACACCGCACTTCCCGGCAATCAGCCCGCGGTACTGCTGACGTCTGAAGAGTCCTCAGACGAGACTATGAAGCAGAGGAGCCCATAACTCATTATCCCACGTGTAGGCAGCGCGTACAAGCCAAAAGGCTACTCAAGTAATCCGCCAAACCATTAGTCATTTTATTAACTTGCGGGACAACCGTTCTTGTTGCCTCGACTTAACTGACCCGCGGACAACGATAGCAGTCAGGACCACCAGTACGTCGGTGCCTGCCCTGTCTTCCCACCAAGTCTCCGCGGTTACCAACAAGGTGAACTGAATCCTTACCTTATCTCGCGTGTGCTCCTGGAGGAGCTCGACTTTCGTGGTTTGGTAACTCTCGCGGCCAACGATCAGGGTCCAAGCACCCCGGTACACTGGTCGTACCCTCCCCGTCGTCCCGTCGCAATACCACTCGCGGGCACCGATGGGTCGCCCAACTTCTTACCTTAAGGACAACCGTTGTTCAGGACCCTAGGGAGGCTATACAGAGTCAGCAACGAGTGGAGTACGAGGATTAATAGTCGATAGCTCCACTTGATGTGGCTCGGCAGAGCCGAGGTAGGGGCCTGAGGCGGTGTCTGCATTGTACCGTACCTGTGCAGTTGTAATAAGTTGTATCCGCGTCACTCCCCGGAGTGATCACGACCCGCTATCTAATCCTAGCTAACAATGTACAGGGCTCACTGCTGAATATAATATATATATTTATAGGCAGCATAGGATAAAGGAAGGTACATCAAGGGGCGACAAAAATAGGCTATGCAATTGAATAGGATTGTAACATAGCAACAGCAGCAACAATTCCTAGTGCAAGAAATATACGGAAAGATAGGCGATATCTGGGGAAGAGAATGGCCCTGCTTGCCTGGAAGCTCGCGGTAGGGGTACGGTCGTCGACGAAGTAGTCGATCACAGGGGGCATCGACAGCGGACGTCGAGACTATCGAACAATAAGAGAGGGGGAAGAAATAATAAATACACAACAATAATAGCAATACAAATTCAAGACATGGCAAACACAGTGTTAAGTATTTTAGTCGGAGTGGAAATTTATTCGGGGTTGACTCATCGGTACCGGTTGATTACCAGACCAATGATCCGGAGGGGGAAGGTTCCATGTATGTAGTGTTAGAGACATCTGACAGACATGTGGATAGGTTATCCGTGCTCGTTGATCCATTCTGAACAACTTTCATGTTCAGAATAATTTCATCTAGAAAGTTTTACCGGCTCCGGGAATTACCGCCCGGATTCACCGGAGGGGGGAATGTCTCGTGTGCGGTATGTTAGAGGGGTGTGGTGGCTATACGGGTAGCGTATTCGGATTCGTGATATTTGTCTGATCAAGTTTGATGTATAAAATATTTCATCGGAGTTACGGTTTATTTTATATGATTTTCTGAAGTTTTAACAATATTATGGAATTGTTTTAATATTTCAATACAACATTATCCACATCAGCAGTTGACTGGTCAACTGACAGGTGGGGCCACACTGTCAGTTTTGACTGGTCAAACCTGACCGGTGGGGCCCTTCTGTCATAGAGAGAGGCTAAACAAATCATTATAATTATTTAACATTTAAGGGGGCCCACTTGTCAACCACACCAGGGGGTATTTTAATTCCTTTTAATTCTAATAAGGGGGGGGGGGGGTTAGTTTGACAGGGATTAGAGGTTAATCCCACTGGGTGGGCCCGAGTGGTCAGTGGCACATTGCCCCCAACGCACTGCCGAGGCCATGGCCGTGGCCCGCGAAGAACGCGGCGAGGGTGCGGGCGCGGACTGGGCGCGACAAGGGCGCGCGTACAGGGGAGCCTGGGCGCGGCCAGCGCAGGCTTCGGCCATGGCGGCCATGCCCATGGGCGGCCTAGGAACGGCGGAAACGGCGACAAATCGAGGGGTGCGAGCACGGGAATTGGATGAGGTCCTCACCGCGGTTCCGAAGACGCGCTCGAAGAGGCAGGGGAGGCGCCGGAGGTGGTCCGGCAGAGAGGTGCTCGCCGATGGCAGTGGCGGAAGGCGGCTGCGATTCGCGCAGCTACGAGGCTCCGAGCGCGCGTGGTTGCTCCCAGTCGACACAGACGTCCACAGCGGTGCGGGGGAACACGGCCTCAGGCGCCGGGGAGGACGGTGGCTACTCCGTCGAACCTGGCCATGGCGATGAACGAGGTGGATCAACACGGGGAGGAAAAGGAAGAGCACCAGGGGGGAGGAATGGCGAGGAGGTGGCACGATCCACCAAATCCGAGGGGAGGGCCAGATATTTCGTGCCCCGACGATCACTGTCGCGACCGAGGCGCGAGCTGTCTCGACCCGTCCATGCCGACCTGTCGAGCGGGGGAACAGGACGAGGTGGGGGATGGGGAAAAATAAAAGGCCCCGGGTGGGCCAGAGGGTTGGGCCTCACCCTAAGCGTAGGTTAGTCTTTTCTTTTCTTATTTATTTTCTGTGCTCTATTTTCTAGTTGGTAATTGTTTTATTAGTCTAGACATTTTTGTATGACATAAAACCAGTATGTATATCAGTGTTGCAATATACAGAAAGGTCACAAAAAGTTTTGGATTTTTATAATTGTTTGCAATTTGCAAGTTGCAAATGGTGCTGTTTTGCTGCTGTAAATCTTTGTTTGCATTTTTCCATAGCCCAATAAATACTCCATGTTGGTTTACAATGGTCCACCGAATAATTGGAATTTTTCAAAAGTGGTTTCATAATTTTTGAAGAAAGTTTAATTGCAACATTATTTTTCATATCCACCAAAAGGCATTTGGAATTTGTTTTGATTTCAAAATGATCAAGCAAGGTTTGCAAAAGTGATGAGCAACAGTAATAGTGATTACTGTAGTGTGACATTCGGGGTGTTACAACCGCCCATGCTTTTGAGCCTCGTACTTTCTTTGTAGCATAGTTAGTATTGCGGTGCGTTTTAATCCTGTCAATTGCCCAACTGTGATTTTTTTACCTCGCATATCAGTTTTATCGTCTTTTGGAAGAGAGACATCACTAGTGAACATCAAGGGACCCTGCTCCATATTCTCATCACTGTTTACACGCTCATTTTAATTTCCTGCTTTTACTTTCTAGCTGCCATCACCATTATCATTATCCCTGAACTTCATTGGGAGAAAAGTTATTTGTGTTGTGTGTAGGTCCACGTCAGTTGCGCCGTTGACACCTACTTATCATTGCCGGAGTCCTACCTGAGACAAACCCTATCCTCCACATAGGGGAAATTTGCTCCTATCCTACATCTCACCTTCCACTTGGGGTAACCAACAAAGGGCAAGAAACCATTATCATAATCTCGACCATCAAAGGCCCATATTCCCCTCATCCAAGTTTACAAGCAACATGCTGATGACCCTCAACTGTAGGGGATCGAGACAGTCTTCGCGGGTAAGATAACCCAATTTATTGATTCGACACAAGGGGAGCCAAAGAATATTTATAAGCTTTAACAGTTGAGTTTTCAATTCAACCGCACCTGAAATATACTTGCTTGCAACAAAATATTAATAGCAACGGTGATATGGAAGTGATAGCGGGAATGGTAATAGTGGTGGTGAAACAGCGAAAGTAAAACAGTAAAAGTAAACAACTAGTAACCAACAGGATTAAAACACTGTAGGCTAGGGAGATGGATGGTTGGGCGCTCCTTGGATGAGAGTAAACATGTAATATATTTTAACGTGGGGAAAGGCACACCGAAAAGCAAGGATCATCTAGACAAATATCAAACATTAGGCGTGTATCCCGTAGGTAGTTGTACGTGCTTGCAATAGGAACTTGCAGAACATCTTTTGTCCTACCATCCCGCTACAAACGGGGCCAAAAAGGAACTTATGGAGATTATGGTGCTCCTGTCAAAGAGCACCAGAACAAAGCATTAACACTCAATGGATACATGAAATCCTCAAATTATAGTCCATCCTCTTTGGTGTCTGATACGTCTCAAGCGTATCTACTTTTCCAAACACTTTTGCTATTGTTTTACCCTCATTCTTGCATGATTTGAACTAAACTAACCTGGACTGACGCTGTTTTCAGCAGAGTTGTTTGTATGGTTTTATTGTGCGCAGGAAAATGGATTTTTGGACATCTTAGAAAATTCCCAGAAAAATCACAAAAAATCCACGCACCTGAAGGAGCCCGGAGCCAGAAGTGGGACCAGAGGGCAGCAAGGGGGGCCCCAGGAGCCCTGTTGGCGCGGCCAGGGGTTGGGCCGCGCCAGCTGGCCGCCTGGGCGACTCCCCCCTCCCCGGTGCCCTACCTCGACTCCTATTCATTCCCGTGACGGGGAAACTCCGAAACAGAAGTCGCTTTTCCAGAACCCGTCGCGGAGCCGCCGCCTCCCTCTGTTCTTCCTCGGCAGGGCTAATCTGGAGGCTTATTTGGCCTCCGGAGAGGGGAGATCGTCGCCATCGTCATCACCATCACCACTCCATCCTTCCCCCATGACTTATCTTCACATGTGTGAGTAATTCCCTGCTGTAGGAAAATGGGATGGTAGGGATCGGATGAGATTGATCATGTAATAGTTCGCCAGATTGTTGGGGGCATGCTGCGTATCATCTACTTTGGTGTTTATCATCTTTGCTACAACTTGTTGTTCTTAATGCTTGTCACTTTGGGCCCGAGTGCCATGTTTTCAGATCTGAACCACTTATGTTTTCATGAGTATATTTATGTTCGAGATCCTATCTATGAATTGTATGCACCTATTATGGTCCGGAACCGGCGATCCCAAAGGTGACAGCTTGGGAAGGGGATGGTCCATATTTTGAGGATTCCATGTATCCATTGAGTTTATTGCTTTGTTCCGGTGCTCTTTGACAGGAGCACCTTAATCTCCATAAGTTCCTTTTGGCCCCGTTCGTAGCGGGATGCTAGGACAAAAGATGTTGTGCAAGTTCTTATTGCAAGCACACACAACTACCTACGGGATAAATGCCTAATGTTTGATATTTGCCTAGATGATCTTGCTTTTCTATGTGCCTTGCCCCGTGTTAGAATTTATTACATGTTCATTCTTATTCATGCAGCGCCCGACCATCCATCTCCCTAACTTACAGTGCTTTAATCCTGCTGGTCACTACTAGTTTATTTCTGCTGTTTTACTTTTGATGTTACCACTGTAGCTACCACTATTATACCACAGTTGCTATTAAAATTTTGTTGCAAGAAAGTATATTTCAGGTGTGGTTGAATTGAAAACTCAACTGTCAAAGCTTATAAATACTCTTTGGCTCCCCTTGTGTCGAACCAATAAATTGGGTTAACTTACCCGCGAGAACACTACAATCGATCCCCTACAGTTGAGGGTCATCAAGTACTGTTTTCTGACGCTGTTGCCGGGGAGCATAGCAATATTTACAAGTCTACTTGAAGTATCCTGCCTACCACACTTCATCCGCTATGGGTAAGAAAGGAGACCCCAAGGTTCCGATCCTACCATCCACTACAAGAAAATGTACCGTTCTGAGTACCAGTGCTACGCTTGATTCACCTTCCGTTATAAGTAAGTTTTCTTCACCACATGCCACTTCTACTGAGTCTGTTACTATGTCCTATACTTTTGATGATGCTTCCACTACTCTTGATGATACTAGTTTTCTTGGTCACTATATTGAAACTCAGACTGCTAAGGTTGCAGCAGAACCCGAGACCGAGACTCCTACTACCTATATTCCTACTTGCAAAACCTTTGGTTACCCAGACTTAGATGAACTCAAGGAGATGATCCTTGATGATGATTATATTACACTTGATGATGATCTTTGCAGGGAACTCAGAGAGTGTGTCGACTCTAACCCTGATGTTGTTAAGGAGCTGCTCGAAAAGCACTCCATGAAGAACAAGATTATTCCTGATCCTAAATTTGCCACATCTCCTATATGCATCTCTGATCCTGATTATGATTTCTCTGTTGATCTTTCAATTATATCTACAGTCGAGGCTGACCCTTTTTATGGTAGAGAAAATGATGATGCTATAGCACACCTGACCAAACTCGCTGAGTTAGGTGACCTATTTACTACTGATGAAAAGATACGAAACTTCTATGTGGCCAAGCTTTTTCCTTTTTCTTTGAAGTGAGACGCTAAATTATGGTACGATAAACTACCCTATGGTTCCATTGAGAGTCCTCAGGACTTAGTTCAATTTTTTGTTGATAAATATTTTCCTTCTCATATGCAACATGCTGCTTTGCAAAGAATCTATAACTTTAAACAATTGCAGGATGAGCAACTCCCTAAATCTTGGGGGAGGTATTGTGACATAATTAAGGCTAGACCGGGACATTAAGTCCCAAAGAATGAATTACTTGATATATTTTATGCTGGTCTAACCGATGAATCCAGGTCCTATCTGGATAGTTGTGTTGGTTGTGGTTTCAGGGAAAGAACACTGGACGAGGCCGAAGAACTAATGGGAAAGATTGCCAAGAACCATGAAGATTGGTCCGTCCCTGAACTAGCTCCACCACCAAAGAAGAGGGGCATGCTTTTTCTGAGCCCCGAAGATATGCAAGAAGCAAAGAAGTCTATTAAGCAGAAAGGCATTAAAGCCGAAGACGTGAAGAATCTACCGCCTATCGAGAAGTTGTGTGAGCATACTACTCACCCTCCCTGGGTAGAGGTACACTCTCTATTAGAATTTACTGAAAGTCACATCCCTAAAGGTAAGCCTCCCGACTAATGCTTAGATGAGCTTGATAATTTTATTATTAAGCAAGACAATTTTAATAGGAGGATACAAAGTTAGTTGCATGATAACTCTCTTGCTATCAAAAGTTTACTTGGTGTTCTTGAAAGAACAGTCAATGATGTTAAATGTCTTGTTAAGCATTTTCATATGGTTCAAACTCAGCTTGAAATTTTTTCTAATGTGCAAAAATATTTGCTTTTTTAACAATGCCAAACATGACATACAAGCTTATGGCATCAAGACCAGAGGTGGAAAAGACACCCAGGACCCACTCTATCCTGAGGGGCATCCAAAGAGGATCGAGCAAGGTTCTCAAGTACAAGTAGAAGACGGGATTGTTAGCTCTCCAAATAAGAAAAAGAAGAAGAAGAAACACAAGGAGGCTTACAACTCCAATGATCCTATTACAAGTGAAGAACCTGCTGTTGATCCTAACAGCATATCTACCTCCGATGCTGAAACAGAAGACGGTGTCGAGCCCGAAGAAAATGATAAGGAGAAGAATGATCCGCCCGAGGTGCGAGAAGAAGAAGCACCCGATAAACGCAAGAAGTATACTAGAGAAGACTTCATAGAAAGAAGACATGGGAAGGAAAGAGAACCGTGGGTAAAAAAACCCATGCCCTTTCCAAGTAAGTCTCTCAAATCTAAAGAAGAAGAGCATTATAATAAATTTTGTGAATGGATGAAGCCTCTTTTTCTTCAAATTCCCCTGACTGATGCTATCAAGTTACATCCTTATTCAAAATATATGAAAGATATTGTCACTAACAAAAGAAAAGTTCCTAATGAGGAAATATCTAGTATGCTTGCTAACTACTCTTTCAGTGGCAAGATTCCCGAGAAGCTTGGTGATCCAGGTATACCCACCATTCCATGTAACATAAAAAATAATTATGTTAAGACTGCCTTATGTGATCTCGGAGCAGGGGTGAGTGTTATGCCTTTTTCTCTTTATAAAAGATTATGTTTAGATAAGCTAATCCCTACAGATATCTCTCTTCAGATGGCTGACAAGTCAACAGCAGTCCCGATAGGTATTTGTGAGGATGTTCCCGTTGAAGTTGCTAATTTCTTAATTCTTACAGATTTTATTGTGCTTGACATGCCTGAGGATGGGAGCATGTCCATTATTCTTGGTAGAACTTTTCTAAACACCGCAGGTGCCATTATTGATTGCAATAAAGGAAAGGTTACCTTCAACGTAGACGAAAAAGAACACACGGTGTATTTTCCGAATAAGATCGACAAAAGGCATGGCCTTAACTCTATAGAGAATATTGAGACCGTGAAGTTTGGAGAATGGGATTGTCCTCTACACGTGCACCACAAATACAAAACCATCATGGTGGGGACAATGTCCATTAAAGTAAAGGTGCAATGATCACTTCATAAGAGGTGAGACTTTTTGTTCTATATATCGCCGGTTCGTTGGTAAGACTTGATTAACCTTTCTAGCTAGCATGTTTTATCTAGGCAAAACGTGGAGCTTGTTATGTTTTCATTTGCTTTAGCTTTCATTCTCCTTGTTGTACCAACTTTTTATGTTTTTGAAGCTTCACAATTCTAATCACTGCTTCAAGTTTTCAGAAAGTTTCGCAGCTTTTTGAACTCCGGAAAATTTTCAACAGTGAAGTTTTCAGAAAAATTCCAGAAAATTTAGAATAAAAATTTCCATGCCGGGAGTGAACCATAGGCACCTGGGCTGACCAGGGGGGGGGCACCTGGTGCAGGCAGCTCCCTGGCCGCGCCCACAGTGCGCCTGGGGCCCATAGGCCCCACCTGCAGGTATTTCTTCTTCCTCCTCCTTCCTCTCTCTCCAAAAAACACGAGTTCTGATCCAGTTCTTGCATTCTTGTTGTTCTTGGAGGCGATTTTTGATCTCTCTCTACAACCCACCATTTGAGCTGAGATTTTGAGAAAATACTCCTTGGTATGTAACTCCTCCACCCCTCAAAATAGATTTTTGATTGGTGGCTTCATTTGTGAGTATTTAGTAGTTCTTGGTGCTACTTAGATGAGCTTGCATGCATGTGTATAAATTTATTTTCCAAGTTTTGATGCAAGTTTATGCCATAGGTAAGTGAGTAGAGTAGTTTGCCTCAAGTCACTTTGTTTAAATCCTTGTTTTTGTGAATTGTCAAAAATTTTAGAAATGAGTTTGCTAGGAAAAGAAAAGGGGTGGCTTGGGAAGAAGAAGCCTGAGCGCTCCGATCGAGTTACTAGAGCTGCAGCTTCACCCTCAGCTGCTAGGGTGAGCTACAATGAAGATCATGTGCCCTTGGAGTTGTTGGAAGACACAAGTTCAGCATGCGCAATGATGTATCTATGCGATGATTTTCTTACAGCTGCAGGAATTAAGGAGGAATTATATGGGCTTTGCGCCAATGCAGGTTTGACACGGCTAGCATTATGCCGTGTGGTACAATATAAGAAGATTACCTCCTTCTTTGTTAACAGTTTTCGTTATAACCATGATGCTGGAACCGTCGAGTTTAAACTTTATAATAATCTTATAACCATGTCTTTGGCACAGTTTTGTGATATAATAGGTGTGCCAAACGCTGGTCACACGGAAAAGATGAACACTCACCCTCTCGAGTTGAGGACCCTCTTCAACTACCTTTGTAGCCAGGAGGAGACCGACATTCGACGTACAAAGATTTCCAGCATTCTGTTTCGCCACCTCAGGTATTTTGCGTACTTTGTTGCTAGAGGGGTGTTGGCTCGTGACAACATGAGCAATGGTTCTGCACCATATTTCGCTATCTATGCGAACGCCCTCTCTGATAAGAATGATTATAATGTGGGTGCATTAATTGCTCGGCGCCTTGTTATGAACAGTAACAAGGGCGATTTATATGGTGGTGTTTACGCCACACTTATCCTTGAGTCTCTTAAACGCACCCCGCATCCTGATGATGTTCCCTTTTCATACACAAGTCTCGATCTTGCTGCTATGAAGAGGCATACGTTTGTTACCATGACTTCCCAGTTTGGTAACCTTGTTTATATTTTGAGGTTCGAGAAGACCATTACTCGTGAGATCCGTCTACCTACACCACTTTTGTTTGATCACACTCGCAGGAACGGATGGTCCTTCAATGATGTCCAGTTCGATGAGTTCATGGAACAGTACCAGCTGCATAACCCCATGGAGGGGGTTATGCCCGACGAGGAGGAGCATGGTGAGTTCCCACCTTTCCAGGGGGAGACCTTCACCCAGCAGGGTGAGGGGTCTTCTTCTGCTTGGGATGCGGGACCTTCATCATGGGAGGAACCGAGGACTTCGGTGTACGTGCCGGAGGACTCATACGACCCTTGGACTTACTATTACCCCGGAGCAGGAGGCTCCTGGGGTAGTAGCTGCTACCAACTTAGGACAAAAGCCCAAGCTTGGGGGAGTACGTGCCCTTCTCACTTTTCCATTGTATTATCCGTTTTTATTTTGTTTGCTTTGATTTTTTCGAAGTTTTTGCCCGTTCTTGTTTGTTCTTTTAATTTGCAAAAACAACAAAAATATTTCCTTTTTTCTTTTCTTTCGTTAAACCTTTAAAAAACCCAAAAAGATTTCCTTTCTCTCTTTAGTTTGCTTTGTTTTCAGAGTTCAACTTGAGTCCGTGATGGCATTTGATTATATATTTCCCACGTTCGGTCGTGCAAGTGACAAGGAAGTAATGACGAAGATCGACGGAAGGGAAGCAACAAAGAAAACCAGTATGAACTCTTTTTTGTTTCTACTTTTGTACATATGTCTGTACTTATGATCTAGAGACCAGCTTGTAGCGACATAGTGCTATGTTTACAATGCTTTCCCAGTGTTCATGCTTTCCTTGTGGCTGATCTCAAATAGCTAGGGTGCATAATATGTTGTTGGAATGATCTACATGCATTGCATTGTTCATGGTTTGGCATATTGAAGTGGTATTTCCATTCGGAGAATTCTTGGATTGAGTTGGCACATGTTCACACATGTTTATGACTAAAATGTCTATCATGCCTTGATGACCTTTTTATTTCGGAATAGTTATATCACTTTCATGCCCGATTCAATGTTATTTTGTCGCTCTGCATGATTATGAAAATTATTTCTCTCTAGTTGGTCGCTTCCCAGTCATTTGCTGGCCTTTGCTCACACTAAGAGGAATTATTCTTGTGTATCCAAACTCCTTTTCAAACCAGTTATTCCACTTGAATCCACCATACCTACCAATATGTGGTATTTACCGGCAACTCCTAACATAGACTTCCTTGTGCCATCTCGTAATTTATTCAAAAGCTTCCCTTTTGTAACCGTAAAAGCTCATGGTGCAGTGAGGTAAAATCAGTATCTACCATGCGAAAAATATTTTGACGAAAGTTTTAACTAGTCAAATTTAAAAGAGAGAGAGAGAGAGAGTTACAACTCCCCCATACTTGATGATGGGATGAAATGGACCAAATGCTGCTAATGAGAGATGGAACGATATCCTCCTTCCATACTTGAGGCAAAATAAAAGGTTCCATAGACCATCAAAGGATTTATGGATAAGGGAACAAGTGTAAGCAAAAAGCATTAATATGGTTGGCATGGGAGATATTGAGAGACCTTTACCGTTCACCGTTGACTGGAAAGTTGCACTTCTCAAAAGAATTTTGCCTCTGTGTTCAAAACCAAGAGTTCTGGCACATGTTTAGTCTTGGCTTCCATTCACGGG
Organism: Bromus sterilis; assembly: GCA_950022295.1. NCBI lineage: Eukaryota > Viridiplantae > Streptophyta > Magnoliopsida > Poales > Poaceae > Bromus > Bromus sterilis. The sequence continues at coordinate 286,578,808 of OX465597.1, forward strand.
TTTTCAATCTTGCCATCAAAAAGCCACGATTCAAGAGTCTCCCCTTCTTTCTTCAAAGCACCAACTATTGAGAGCATAATTGTCATTCTTAGCGCAACATGCATTGTCCCAAAGTATTACATTGTCTTTTGCATGCTTGTGATATTGCTAGTCTGAAATTCTTAGTTCTAGTCTCCTTTAAAACTCCGGAGGATTTTCTGCATTTATGTTTTGATTCACTCATGGAGGCTAGCGAGATACCACTCTGATATGTTCAGGCTATGTGCATTGTGATCTTGTCTTGATTTTTGGCAGCATATTATTTACTTTAGGTTGTTTGTGATTGGTCACTTGAAAGAAGGATTGCTTCGTGCATTGTCCTCATAGCATTGTTTTGATGCTTTCTAAACTATTTTCGTAGTACTGGCTAATATACATCTTATGAAGCAAAAGAGTTTGTCAAAGTTTTCTTTGTCGCGTCCAGTTCGTTGAACTGAATTGCTTGAGGACAAGTAATATGCTTAGCTTGGGGGAGTTGATACGTCTCAAACGTATCCACTTTTCCAAACATTTTTGCTATTGTTTTGCCCTCATTCTTGCATGACTAGAACTAAGCTAACCCGGACTGACGCTCTTTTCAGCAGAGCTGTTTGTATGGTTTTATTGTGCGCAGTAAAATGGATTTTTGGACATCTCAAAAAATTCCCAGAAAAATCACAAAAAATCCATGCACCTGAAGGAGCCTGGAGCCAGAAGTGGGGCCAGAGGGAAACCAGGGGGGCCCCAAGCGCCCTGCTGGCGCGGCTAGGGGTGTGGCCGCGCCAGCTGGCCGCCTGGGCGACCCCCCCTCCCCTGGTGCCCTACCTTGACTCCTATTTATTCCCGTGATGAGGAAACTCTGAAACAGAAGTCGCTTTTCTAGAACCCGTCGCGGAGCCGCCGCCACCCTCTGTTCTTCGTCGGGAGGGCTAATCTGGAGGCTGATTTGGCCTCCGGAGAGGGGAGATCATTGCCATCGTCATCACCATCACCACTCCATCCTTCCCCCATGTCTTCTCTTCACATGTGTGAATAATTCCCTGCTGTAGGCAAAGGGGATGGTAGGGATTGGATGAGATTGATCATGTAATAGTTCGTCAGATTGTTGGGGGCATGCTGCCTATCATCTAGTTTGGTGTTTATCATCTTTGCTACAACTTGTTGTTCTTAATGCTTGTCACTTTGGGCCAGAGTGCCATGTTTTCAGATCTGAACCATTTATGTTTTCATGAGTATATTTATGTTTGAGATCCTATCTATGAGTTGTATGCACCTATTATGGTCCGGAACCGGCAATCCCAAAGGTGACAGCTTGGGACACCAAATGGGATGGTCCATCATTTGAGGATTCCATGTATCCGTTGAGTTTATTTCTTTGTTCCGGTGCTCTTTGACAGGAGCACCTTAATCTCCATAAGTTCCTTTTGGCCCCGTTCATAGCGGGATGGTAGGACAAAAGATGTTGTGCAAGTTCTTATTGCAAGCACGCACAACTACCTACGGGATACATGCCTAATGTTTGATATTTGCCTAGATGATCATTGATTTTCTATGTGCCTTGCCCCGTGTTAGAATTTATTACATGTTCATTCTTATTCATGCAGCGCCCGACCATCCATCTCCCTAGCCTACAGTTCTTTAATCCTGCTGGTCACTACTAGTTTATTTCTGCTGTTTTACTTTTATTGTTACCACCGTAGCTACCACTATCATACCACAGTTGCTATTAATATTTTGTTGCAAGAAAGTATATTTCAGGTGCGGTTGAATTGACAACTCAACTGTGAAAGCTTATAAATACTCTTTGGCTCCCCTTGTATCGAATCAATAAATTGGGTTAACTTACCCGCGAGAACACTACAATTGATCCCCTACAGTTGAGGGTCATCCGTGTCCCGCTTTCACCTTTGGGATTGCCGATTTCGGATCATAATAGGTGCATACAACTCATAGATAGGATCAAGAACACAAATAAACTCATGAAAACACAAGTGTTTCAGATCTGAAAACATGGCACTCGGGCCCAAAGTGACAAGCATTAAGAGCAACAAGTTGTAGCAAAGATGATAAACACCATAGTAGATGATAGGCAACATGCCCCCAAAAATCTGACGAACTATTACATGATCTAACTCATCCAATCCCTACCATCCCCTTTGCCTACAACAGGAAATTACTCACACATGAAAGGAGAAGTCATGGAGGGATGATGGAGTGGCGATGGTGATGACGATGGCGATGATCTCCCCTCACCGAAGGCCAAAACAACCTCCAGATTAGCCCTCCTGGAGAGGAACAAAGGGTGGCGGAGGCTCCGCGACGGAAACTGGTAAAACGACTTCTCCTCTGGGGTTTCCTCGCGAAGAGAATAAATAGGAGGCTTGGTAGGGAACCGGAGGGGGGAGGACCCACCCAGTCGGCCTCCCGGCGCGGCCAGGGGTGGGCCGCTCCAGTAGGGCGCCTGGGGCCCTCCTGGATGCCCTCTGGCCCCACTTTTGGCTCGGGGTCCCTCAGGGTGCGTGGATTTTCTGTGATTTTTCCTGGAATTTTCTGAGACACCTGAAAATCCATATTCCTGCACATAAGAAAACCATACATATAGCTCCGCTGAAAACATCGTCAGTCCGGGTTAGTTTCGTTCAAATCATGCAAGAATGAGGCCAAAACAATAGTAAAAGTGTTTGGAAAATTAGATACGTTTGAGACGTATCAAATCCCCCAAGCTTAGCATATTGCTTGACCTCAAGCAATTCAGTTCAACGAACTGGACGCAACAAAGAATTTTTTTTCAAACTCTTTTGCTTCATTAGATGTATATAAGCATGCACTACGAAAAGAGTTTAGCAAGTATTGAAACAATGCTACAAGGACAATGCACGAAACAATCCTTATTTCATGTTATCAATCACAAACAACTAAAAGTAAATAATATGCTGCTGAAAATCGAGACAAGATCACAATGCACATAGCTTGAACATACTAGAGTGGTATCTCGCTAGCCTCCATGAGTGAAAAAAACATAAATGCAGAAACTCCTCCGGAGTTTTAAAGGAGACTGGAACTAAGAATTTCAGAACAAGCAATATCACAATCATGCAGAAGACAATGTGGTACTTTGGGACAATGCATGTTACACTAAGAATGACAATTATGCTCTCAATAGTTGGTGCTTTGAAGAAAGAAGGGTAGACTCTCGAACCGTGGCTTTTGATGGCAAGGTTGAAAACCCGTGGATGGAAGCAAAGACTAAACATGTACCAGATCTCGTGGTTTTGAAAACAGAAATAAAATACTTTTTGGGAAGTGCAACTTTCCTGTCAACGGTAGACGGTAAAGGTCTCTCAATATCTCCCATACCAACCATATTAATGGCGGTTCCCATGCTTTTTTGTTTACACTTTTGTTCCCTTACCCATCTATCCTTTGCCGGTCTATGGTGCCTTTTTATTTTTGCCTTAAGTATGGAAGGAAAGTTTCTCGTTCCATCTATCATTAGAAGCATTTGGCCCATTTCATTCCATCATCAAGTATGGGAGAAGTGTAATTTTTTGTAAAATTGTGAAACAAGTGAGAACTGGGCATTCTCTAGACCGACCTCTGCCTCATAAATTTGACTAGTTAAAACTTTGTCAAGGAGTAAAACATTTTTGGCATGGAAGATACTAATTTTCCCTCACCGCACCATGAACTTGTACGGTTACAAAAAGGAAGCTTTTGAATAAATTTTGAGATGGTACAAGAAAGTCTTCGTTAGGGATGGCAGGTAAATACCATATATAGGAAGGTATGGTGGACTTAAGTGGAAAAACTGGTTTGAAAAGGAGTTTGAATGCACAAGTGATACATCCCAAACGTATCTATAACTTCTGCTTGTTCCAATGCATGTTTTGTGTGATATTGCAATGATCTAGATACACTTTCATACACTTTTGATCATATTTTGACAAACCTATTAAATCAGTGCACCCCAGTGCCAGTTTTTGTTTTCTGCTATTTTTCTATTTCAGTTTTCCCCCATATTAAAAGTGCTACAAAAATCCGGGAAAAATCAGATAAAAAATCAGCGCAACGGAAGCTTCCAGAGTCCCGAATGAGGGCCGGAGGGGCCCCACCTGGTGCCCAGGCGGCCAGGTGGCGCGGCCTAGGGTGGGGCCGCGCTGGGTGGCTCCCTTGGCTGCCCCCCTTCGCCTATTTAATCCCTGTGACGCGAAACCCCCGAAGACAGAACCCTTTTTCGCGGTCTCGCCTATGTTTCGCCGCTGCCGCGCTTCCAAGATCGGGAGCGCCAGCAGACTTCTTCCCGGCACCCTGCCAGAGGGAGGATCGACCTCCGGGAGCTTCGCCTTCACCATGGACGCTTCCCGGATGTGCCGTGAGTAATTTTCTTTGGACCATGGGTCCGTGATTAGTAGCTATGTGATGTTCTCCTCCCCTCTTTGTTCTTCATGGTTTAGTCCTCGTGAGCTGCCCTACATGATCGAGGCACATATGTAATCTTTCTGCTGTTGCTATGCTGAGTTTGATGGGATCTGATGGATTATGAGATTATGTTCAGATTGTGATAGAGTAATATATTTGGTTCTTATCTTTTATATTTTTGTTCCTAAGTAATTCTTGCATGTTCTCCATTGCTGTTTATTGCTTTGGCCAAGTAGTAGGTAGTAACTTCAAGAGGGAACGTGTTGACACCGGTTTTTGGCACCACAATAAACCTATATAAGATGACCTCAAATGGAGAAGTCCTCTTCATGAAAAAGTTTGGTGTCATCTATATGAACATTTTTGTAGTTCGAGCCATCGTCATCCGATTCCATCTTGAAGGCCGAAACTATGTTTGAAGCAATAAGACCATGACATTCGAAGTACTATTCTACCAATTAGGACTTCAAGACATCATAAAATGGAAAAATGTTCAACATGGGGCGGCTTCGGCTCATCGAACCGGTCGATTTTGATATTTGAAACGTCCAAATCCGAGTTCGTATGAATAAGTTACGGCCGAAACAGTGTGCTGCTGTAAAGCAAGTCAGAGAGCCTCCGAGGAAAGTTCGGACGTCCGACGGATATCGGAAGTCCGACATTTTTTGACGGGAAAGGTCAGTAGGGCTCCGATTTTTGGACCGGAAATCCGACGGGAATCGGACGTCCGACAGGACGGACGTCCGAATGGCGACGGACGTCCGATTTTGGCGACGGGATTCGAGAAGACTTTCCAGATTCGCGTTTTTCTCCGACCTGAGTTTGAAATCAGCTCAAAAACCTTTCAAGATGGCTCCAAATCAAAAAACGGTCAACATGAAAGTTCTTGGAAATTTCGAGGGCTACAACTTTGATGTTTTGAGTTTTTACATCCGAGGTCGTTTACATCCCCAAAATTACCGAAAACCGAACTGCTGTCCCGGGCCCACTTGTAATCCGAGTTCGGTTAAGTTTGGAAAGATTTGGACGGGATTTGAAGTTCTTTTCTTGAACGGAAAGTCCAGTCTCCTCATATATAGATGAGGTGACGGCCAATTGAAACAACACACAATCGAACAAACACATCTACATCCTTTACCCTAATTTTATCCTTCTCCCCTTGTATCTTTCTTTCTCGTTCTTCGTTCGTTCTTGTTCTTGCAGGGCAACGATCCACGAGGTCCTAGGGGCGATCAGGTCGACCTAGGGCAGCCCATAGCCGCCATGCTCCCTGACGGGGTCCCTCCCGGGAGTGTGGGGTTTCGGATCTACAAAAGCGCCCGCCGGATTGCTTGCGTACCGCGCTTCCGGTCGGGTCTCCTTCGACGTGAGTTGCGGTGTATCACCCCCGGCGTCGAGGGTACACGTGACATGTTCGTGTGTCAACAGAACGTTATGCTCGATTGTGGGTTCATGCCCCCGATGACACGCTTGAGTGACAGAAACTTGAGTGTTGGGGATGTGCTGTTTCCACAAGGGGAAAACAACGGTGCTTGTAACCGCAATTGCAAGGATTGTTTACTTTACGCAAAGTGCTTTTTAATGCAGTTGTATGTTGCTTTGGGTTTACACTTTGGGTGGGGCTCGCAACTTAATACCAGCGAGATGTTCTGGATAGACATCTCAAGGTGGATGATTAGTAGTAGATGCAGTTGGATTTCGGTCTACTTATTTTGGCGTACTGCCCATGCTTTTGAGCCTCTTCCTTTCTTTGTAGCATAGTTAGCATTGCGGTGCGTTTATACTCCTGTCAATTGCCCAGCTGTAATTTGTTTTCCTCGCATAGCAGTTTTATCGTCTTTTGGGAGAGAGACATCACTAGTGAACATCACGGGACCCCGGTCCATATTCTCATCACTGTTTACACACTCATTTACTTTCTTGCTTTTACTTTCTAGCTGCTATCATTATCACTATTATCTGTTGCGTTGATCCTTTGTGAACAGCAAGGCCGGAGAGATTGACAACCTCTCTGTACTCGTTGGGAAGCAAAGTTATTTGTGTTGTGTGCAAGTCCAGGTCAAGGAAGCAACTTTTGTCTAAAACGGTGCCATTGCTTTCTTTCCACCTACTTATCATCTCCGGATTCCTACTAGAAATAAACCTTGGTATCTTCACCGAGGGATATTTGCCGTTATCCTATATCTCACCTTCCACTTGGGTAACCAACGAGGAGAGGTGTTGCACCCGTCAACTCTCTCGACATCAACAAGTAGAATTCCACTTAGTGCGAGTGAAGGCTAGCAAAAGACTGGGAAGCGACCAACTAGAGAGCAATAACGGTCATAATCATGCAGAGCGACAAAGCAGCATTGAATCGGGCATGAAAGTGGTATAACTATTCTGAAATAAAAGATCATCAAGGCATGATAGACTTTTTAGTCATAAGCATGTGTGAACATGTTCCAAGTCAATACAAGAATTCTCCAAAGGGAAATACCATTTCAATATGCCAAACCATGAACAATGCAATGCATGAAAATCATTTCAACAACATACTATACACTCTAGCTATTTGAGATTATCCACAAGAAAGCATGAACCACTCGGAAAGCATTGTAAACATAGCAGTATGTCGCTACAAGCTGGTCTCTAGATCATAAGTACATGCATATGTACAAAAGTAGAAACAAAAAGAGTTCATACCGGTTTTCCTTGTTGCATCCCTTCCGTCAATCTTCATCATTGCTGCCTTGTCAGTTGCACGATCGAATGTGAGAAATATAATCAAATGCCATCACGGACTCGAGCTGAACTCTGCAAACAAAGCAAACTAAAGAGAGAAAGGAAGTCTTTTTGGGGTTTTCAAAAGTTTAACGAAAGCAAGAAAAAGGCGATTTAAAGAGAACAAAGAAGAAAAGGCAAAAACTCCGAAAAGATCAAAGCGAACAACACAAAACGGAAAATACAATGGAAAAGGGAGAAGGGCACGTACTCCCCCAAGCTTAGGCTTTTGGCCTAAGTTGGTAACAGCTACTGCGGTCCCCAGGAGCCTCCAGCTTCGGGGTAGTACGGGTGAGTCCAAGGGTCGTACGAGGCTTCAAGTGCGTACACTAAAGTCCTGTGATCCTCCCATGAAGAAGGCTCCACGCTCCAAGCAGAAGAAGACCCTTCACCCCACTGGGTGACGGTATCCCCCTAGAAAGGTGGAAAATCACTGTGGTCCTCCTCATCGGGCACAACCCCCTCCATGGGGTTATGAAACTGCTGCTAGACCACATACTCATCGAACTGGATACCGTTGAAGGACCATTTGCTCCTGCGAGTATAATCAAACAAAAGAGGTACAGGTAGACGAATCTTCAAAATAGTGGTCAGTCCAAACCTCAGAATATAATTAAGGTTACCAAACTCGGAAGTCCTGGTAAAAAACTCATGCCTCTTCATGGCAGCAAGGTGAAAGCTTAAATAAGTAAAAGGGTCATCATCCAGATGTGCGATGCGATTAAGAGACTCAAGGATAAGTGTGGCGTAAACACCACCACAGAGATCTCCCTTGTTGCCATTAGCAACAAGCGACGAGCAATTAAGGCACCCACATTATACTTACTCTCCCCTGAGAGGGCGTTCGCCAGGATAGCAGCATCCGGCGCAGAACTGTTGTTCGTTTTGTCACGAGCTAAAACTCCTCTAGCAATAAAATACGCGAAATGCCTGACGTGGGGAAACAATATACTGGAAATCTTCAAACGCTGGACATTCTTCGTGTCCTGGCTGCAAAGAGAGTTAAAGAGGGTTCTCAGCTCGGTGGGCTGAGTGTGCATCTTTGCCGTCTTTCCAACGTTCGTCACGCCTATTATTTCACAAAACATTGACAAAGGCATGGTCAAAAGATCATCATAAATTCTAAACTCAACAATACCAATGTCATGATTATATCTGAAACTATTAATAAAATAGGAGGTGAGTTTATGATACTGTGCAACACGGCATGTTGCAAGCCGTGTCAAACCTGCATTAGCGCAAAGGTTGTAAAAACCCTCCTTGATTCCTGCAGCTTCGAGGAAAACTTCACATGGATATGTCATTTCACGTGCCGGACTCGTTTCTTATAGCAACTCTAGGGGCACATGATCTTTGTTATAGCTCACCCTAGTAGTTGAGGATGAAGCTGCATCTCTAGTGACTCAGTCGACGCGCTCGAGCTTCTTCTTCCCAAGCCACCCCTTTGCTTTTCCTAACAAAAGCATTTATGAAATTTTTGAAAATTCAAAAAAAAAGGATTTAAGAAAAATGAGTTGAGGCAAACTAATCTACTTACTTACCTAAGACGTAAGCTTGCATCAAAACTTGGAAAATAAATTTCTACACATGCATGTAAGCTCATATGAACAACACCAAGAACTACTAAATACTCACAAATAAAGCCACCAATCAAAAATATAATTGGAGGGGTGATGGAGTCACATACCATTGAGTATTTGCTCAAAATTTCAGCTCAAACAACGGGTTGTAGAGAGAGATCGAAATTTTGGACGGAGAGCAGCAAGAACACGATTTCCATCTGAAGAACTCGTGTTTTGGGGAAGAAAGAGAGAGAGGGGTAGAAGACTTGCCTGGGTAGCTGACCTGGTGGGCCCAGGCGCCCTGTGGGCGCGGCCAGGGGGCAGTCCGCGCCAGCTGGCTTCCTGGACCAGGGGTGGCCCCCTGGTCAGCCCCAGGTGCCTCTGGGTCACTTTTTTGGCAGAAAAATTGATTTTTATTTGCGCAGAAATTTTTCTGACAACTTCACTTTTGAAAAAAATTCGAGGTTCAAAAAGCTGCTAAACTTCCTGAAAACTTGAAACAGTGGTTAAAAATGTGAAGCTTTAGAAACATAAAAACTTTGGTACAGAAAAGAGAACAAAAGCTAAAGGAAATTAAAACATAACATGCTCCAATTTTTACCTATATAAAACATGCTAGCTAGCAAGGTTGATCAAGTCTTACCAACAAACCGGCGATATATAGAGCAGAAAGTCTCACCTCTTATAAAGTGATCATTGTACCTTTACTTTAATGGACATTGTCCCAACCATAATGGTTTTTTATTTGTGGTGCACATGTAGAGGACAATCCCAATCTCCAATCTTCACGGTGTCGATATTCTCTATATAGTTAAGGCCATGCCTTTTATCGATTTTCTTCGGAAAACACACCGTGTGTTCTTTATCATCCATGTTGAAGGTAACCTTTTCTTTATTGCAATCAATGATAGCACCTGCGGTGTTAAGAAAAGGTCTACCAAGAATAATGGACATGATCCCATCCTCGGGCATGTCAAGCACAACAAAATCAGTAAGGATTAAGAAATTATCAACTTCAACAGGAACATCCTCACAAATACCAATCGGGACGGCTGTTAACTTGTCAGCCATCTGAAGAGAGATATCTGTAGGGATTAGTTTATCTAAACAAAGTCTCTTGTAAATATAAAAAGGAATAACACTCACTCCTGCACCATGGTCACATAAAGCAGTTTTGACATAATTATTCTTTATGGAGCAAGGAATGGTGGGTATACCTGGATCACCAAGCTTCTAAGGAATCTTGCCACTGAAAGAGTAGTTAGCAAGCATAGTAGATATTTCCTCATTAGGAACTTTTCTTTTGTTAGTGACAATATCTTTCATATATTTTAAATAAGGAGGTAACTTAATATCATCAGTCAAAGGGATTTGAAGAAAAAGAGGTTTCATCCGTTCACAAAATTTATTATAGTGCTCTTCTTCTTTGGTTTTGAGAGACTTACCTAGAAAGGGCATGGGTTTCTGTACCCATGGTTATCTTTCCTTACCATGTCTTCTTGCAATGAAGTCTTCTCTTGTGTATTTATTGCGTTTATCGGGTGCTTCTTCTTCTCGCACCCCAGGAGGATCATTCTTGTTCTTGTCTTTTTCGGGCTCAGAACCGTCTTCAGTTTCAGCATCGGAGGTAGATATACTATTTGGATCAGCAACATGCTCTTCTTCAAATATGGGATCATTTGAATTGTCAGCTTCCTTGTATTTATTCTTCTTCATAGAACTAACAATTTCTTCTCCCTGCGCTTGAGAATCTTGCTCGACCCTCTTCGGATGCCCCTCTGGATATAGAGGGTTCTGGGTGTGTGTTCCATCTCGAGTCTTTATACCATAGGCCTGTAAATTATCTTGTTTGGCAGTGTTAGCAAGCAAAACTTTTTGCACGTTAGAAATTTGTTCAAGCTGAGTTTGAACCATAAGAAAATGCTTAACAAGACATTTAACATCATTAACTTTCTACCTAGAACATCAAGCAAACTTTTGATAGCAAGAGTGTTATCATGCAACTGACTTTGAATCCTCATATTAAAGTGTTTTTGCTTCATAATAAAATTATCAAGATCATTTAAGCATTGATTAGGAGGCTTACCTTGAGGGATGTCACTTGCAATGAAATCTAAAAGAGAGTGTACCTCTACCAAGGGAGGGTGAGTTGTAGGCTCACACAACTTCTCAATAGGAGGTAGATTCTTCACGTCTTCAGCTTTAATACCTTTCTCTTTTATAGACTTCTTTTCTTCTTGCATATCTTCGGGGCTTAGGACAAGCATGCCCCTCTTCTTTGGTGGTGGAGGTGGTTCAAGGACGGACCAATCTTCATGGTTCTTGGAAATCTTTCCCATTAGTTCTTCAACATCGTCCGGCGTTCTTTCCCTGAAAACACAACCAACACAACTATCCAAATAGGATTTAGAGTCATCGGTTAGACCAACATAAAATATATCAAGTAATTCATTCTTAGGGACTCCATGTCCCGGTCTAGCCTTGATCAAACTGCAATACCTCCCCCAAGCTTTAGGGAGGTGCTCATCCTGCAATTGTTTAAAGTTATAAATTCTTTGTAAAGCAGCATTTTGCATGTGAGCAGGAAAGTATTTATCAACAAAATATTGAGCCAAATCTTGGGGACTCCTAATGGAACCATAGGGTAGTGCATCATACCATGCTTTGGCGTCTTCCTTCAAAGAGAAATGAAGAATCTTAGTCACATAAAAGTTTCGTATCCTCTCATCGGTAGTAAACAAGCCACCCAACTCAGTGAGTTTGGTCAGGTGTGCAATAGCATCATCATTTTCCCTGCCATAAAAGGGGTCAACTTTAACTTTAGATATAAGTGAAAGATCAACAGAGAAATCATAATCAGGATCATTGATGCATATAGGAGACGTAGCAAATTCAGGATCAAGAGTAATCTTGTTCTTCATGGAGTGTTGCTCAAGCAGCTTCTTAACAACAGCAGGGTTAGAGTCGGCACACTCTGCAAGTTCCCTGCATAAATCATCATCAAGAATAATTTAATCATCCTCAAGGAGTCTCTCCTTGGGTTTGTCCAAGTCTGGGTAACCAAAACCTTTGCAAGTGGGAAAATAGGTAGCAGGAGTTTCAGCCTCGGACTGTGCTGCAACATTAGCAATTTGGGATTCAAGATAGTGATGCTAGCAAGGAAGATAGTTCTCTCGCTTCTCGTTGGTTACCCCAAGTAGAAGGTGAGATGTAGCATAGAAGGAAATTTCCCCTGTGCAGAGGATAGGGTTTGTCTCCCGTAGGACTCGCAGAAATACAAGAAGGTGGTAAAGTGAACAATGGCGCCGAGGTTGCTAACTTCACCTGGACCTGCACACACAACAAGTAGCTTTGCTCCCAACGAGTACAGAGGAGTTGTCAATTCCTCCGGCCTTGATGTTTACAAAGGATCAACGCAAGAGATAATAATAGTGGCAATTGAAAGTAAGAACTGGAAGTAAATTGAAGGTGTAAACAATGGTGGAAATATGGACCGGGGTACCATGACGTTCACTAGTGAAGTCTCTCTCCGAAAAGACGATAAAAGTGCTAGCAAGGTAAACAAATCACAGCTGGGCAATTGACAGGCTTATAAACGCACCGCAATGCTAACTATGCTACAAAAGAAAGGAAGAGGCTCAAAAGCAATGGGCAGTACGCCAAGGTAAGTAGACCGAAATCTATCTGCATCTACTACGAATCATCCACCTTGAGATATCTATCCAGAACATCTCGCTGGTATTAAGTTGCGAGTCCCACCCAAAGTGTAAACTCAAAGCAACAGACAACTGCATTAAAAGAACTATGCGTAAAGTAAACAATCCTTGCACCCGCAGGTACAAGCACCGTTGTTTTATCCCTGGTGGCAACAACACATCCCCTAGTCTCATGTTTCTGTCACTCAAGCTAGATATCAGGGGGCTGAACCCACAATCAAGCATAACGCTCCCTCTTGGAGTTGCAACAGATCACTTGGCCAAAGCAAAATACGGCAATGAAGAACATGCAAGAATTAACTAAAGAACACAAATTTAAAAGAGAACCAAATATATTACTCATCACAATCTGAACATAATCTCATAATCCATCAGATCCCAGCAAACTCAGCATAGCAACATAGAAGCTTACAAAGGTGCCTCGATCATGTGAGTCATCTCACGAGGTCTCGAAAGTGGAAGCACAAAGAGGGGAGGAGAACATCACAGATATACTGGTCATGGACCCATGGTCCAAGGGGGACTACTCACAAGACATCCGGGAGGCGTCGATGGCGATGGAGTCTGTCGGGACCCGGAATATGCGTATGTAATTCCAGTCACGATACAATCACATGGAGAGCCGAGAGCCGTACCCACTTGTCTAAGAAGACAAGGCCAAGCACATAACACTCCCGGAAAGCATCGAACGTGAGGGGCATCCCATCTAGGCCGGATGATCAACTGAGATGGGTCCTCGTCGTCTGCTCACCAGTCTAAATGCTTATGGGTGGTGAATCCCATACTCATAGACAAGTCGCCTCAACCATGTTATCGATTGAATCCTAACTCTTACATAGACTTAATCCAGCCCGATCACTTAGTCGGGGTCTAGGGAGGGCTCGATCATACAACAAAGTGTGCACGTGACAGAGTCACGAACAATAGCATCGTAATGCCCCAAGCTGCGCACATCTAAGGGCCACTTGGTGTATAAAAGACCGCCAGCCAGATCACAACTAAGGTCTCGAAAACCCATACTAAGACATGCAATTTATAACATACACGCAGCACACATTCCTAGTATGAACAGCAGGTATCATCACATAACTCTACAAAGTACTTCTTTATTTACTTACACATAGACCATACAAAGATCACATGTCTGTGATCATCATTACATCATACAACGGAAGCAAATTAGGTCTGGGTACAGACAAGTTTAACAAATGGCTTAGAGAAGCCTTGTAAACATACATGCCCTTCCACGAGGGACCAGACTGCTGTCTGGAACTATACTAGCTTAGTCAACGTCGAGCTTCAGGAAGGTGACTACATCGGGGTCTGGGTTTCCATCTAAAACATAGAATAAGCAAACGTGAGTACAAAGTCGTACTCTGCAAGACTTACATAAAAACTATACTACTCATGCTCCATTATCAAGGTAAAGGGAGGTGGGGTTTCATCATGCAGAAGTGCCAGCTTTGACTTGGCTAGTCCTGTGCTACGAGTACCAGAATTGAGGTAAGAAGCGTACACGAGTCCACTACCAAGTCTCCAACCAATACACCACTATGGTTACTTCCTCGACTTCCCCACGAGGAAGCACACCACAGCACTCACGCTTATCTTGCGAGTTTTAGAAGTATCCATTCAAGTTGTCTAATAATCAGGTACAGGTACCAAGTAGTCCTTAACCGCGGATGCGGCTATTCGAATAGTTTTGTTAACCTTGCAAGGGTGTAAGCTACACACACATGACCATCGGTTACCGCCTTCTGCTCGCCACCGTTCAAGAGGTGACAGCGAGGATGTTCACCACGACACTTCGCTCACAACCGGTCTATTCCAGGAGTCGACTATCTGAGTTGCCTCCGCTCGAGAGCCTGGTCGGATCAACGAAACGGACTCAAACAATGCAGGTGACCGAGACGCCACCTCTGGCAGATGGTTTTCCTGCCTCACAGGTGCACCCACATATCTATATGATGCAACCATTCCTTCATTCTTTTTCTATGCAGATACCAAATGGAAAGCCCGAACTAATGTGACTCCTGGACGTCGACACGGATCAAGGTACTAGGCCGAGAGGGGTCAGTGAGCCCAATGTGTGGTTGTACTCTTTGTCTTGGGTTACCATACAAGAACTCGGTACTTAAGGCGGTGTTCAACGAGACAACCCACTGTGTACTCCTACACAACCTCTCATCGTTCACCTTGTATTAGGGTGGATTCACCAACACAGTTTCACTTTAATCAACACCATGTTCACTATCATCCCGACTCACATCAAAAGCAACCTCAATGTAACCTCTAAGCATGCAATAAGCTTTAACAGTTGCAGGGGCCACATGATATCAATCAACTCCTATGTCAGCTAGGATTGTGGTTTGCTTACTACTGTGACAAGATGATAGGTCATGCATCGGATATGGGTTCAGCTATGCGGTATAATCGATACAAGGTGATCTCCTAAACATGCATAAGCGAGACTGAGAGGGAATTGGGATTTTATAGACATGATCAAAGGGGTTTGCTTTCCTTGCTGACGAGGTTATCACACGGTGTCTTAGACGAAGGGGGTGGCCTCCGGTTCCGGTTCCACTTCTATCGAGCAAACAAAGCAACCAAGGGATAAATATAATTGCGATGCTCAAACACATGATAAGTTGTGAAAACATGATGTACATGGTACTGATGTGTTGACAATTCCATTTAATTGAAGTGTATTGCAAAAGAATTGCAAATTCAAACTCCAAATTCAAATTCAAATTAAGCCATATGCACATTTGCTACTGTTTCCCCATTTTAAAATGGTCAAACATGAATTTTTTTTGCATATTCTTAATCCTTGCATTTTTCTGATAATTTTTCATATATTAATTGTTTAATTTGGAGTTAGTATGAATTTTCTATGAATTTTTGAAGTTTAAATGAATTTCTGGTTTTTTTGTAATTTCTCTGATTTTCTTTTAAAACAATTTCTGTTTACTGCGTCATGCTGACATCAGCATGACGTGGGTGGGATCTGGCCAGTGGGGCCCTGTTGTCAGCCTTAGTGGGGTTAAACCCGTGGTTAATTAACTTAACCAGACAGTTAAGGGGGCAGGGCCCACCTGTCAGTGGGGTGGGGTTAGTTTAGGGGGTGGTTAAGGGGGGATTAGGCCTAAGTGGCCGGCGGCTAGCCGCTGGTGCCACTGGGCACGGCGGAGCCCACTCGGGGTGGCGTTCCCGGGCATCGTTCGCAGCGCTGAGACCACGAGCATGAAGCCCGTGCCCGCGTGCAGCCACTGGAGGTGTCGGGCGACCACGAGGAGGCCCAACGTGACGGCGGCGAGCTTCCCGGCGGCGGCGGGAGCACGGCACAGGCGGGCTTGGTGATTAGGGGCACGGGAGGAGGCGCGGAATGGGGCAAACGACGCAGGAGCTCACCCTGGAGCTACTGGAGGGGACGACGAGGTCGTAGGCAGCAAAACGGCGGCGCAATCGTCGACGAACTCCACGGCGGCCGGCGGGACGTCATGGTACGATTCGATGGCGTTGGGGCTCTCCATCTCGCGATTGTTGGTGAGGTGGCGAAGTCGATGGCGGCGGACGCGAGGGACACGACGGCTTGGCGCCTCGTCGACGTTGGCTACGGCGGCACAACGGCGTGCTCTGCGGCGGCGCTCGGGCGGCGCTGGATTCGCGAGGAAGAGAGACAGAGAGGAAGCCAGAGGAGGGGGAAATGGCCGTGGAGCACTTGGGCGTCTCCGTGGCGCGTGTACAAGGCTCGGGGTCGCCTGGAAGCGTCTCGGCGTCGAGGTGGCGTCGGCCGAGCGCTCTGCTGCCTCCAGCGAGGTACTTGAGGAAGAAGACAAGGGAGGAGGAGGTGGGCTAGGCCGTGGGGGGATCAGTTGGGCCAAAAGCCAGGTAGGCCTTTCTTTCTTTTCTTTATGTTTTTGTTTTTATTTCTTCTGACATTTGTTTTGTTTTGATATAAAAAAATACCAGAACATTTTATAAAATCCCCAAATTATTTATATGGACTTACATGGCATAACACTAGCCAATCCCAAGATTTGAAGATTTTTGAAATTTCAACTTATTTGAATTTCAATTCAAATAGGGTTTTTATTTAATTTCCAAGCCCTGTCTGGAATATTTGAAAAATCTTCGTGCATGCAGTGGGACCCACTTCACTTTATATGTGATCATGCATATTTACAAGACTTTTCAAAAATACCAGAGGAATTTTTGGAAGAAATTTTTGTCTGGCCATTTATTTAAATTCTTCAGGGCTTTTCTTTTCCCCATTTTTGAATTTCTTTCTGGATTTTTCACATGATGCAAAGGGAACTCAAACCCTAGCACTTACCCTAGTTGGGGTTCTGACAACTCGCCCCCACTCAAAAGAATCTCGTCCCGAGATTCAGAAGTCATCGGGAGGAAGGTGGGGTACTCGGCACGGAGGCGGTCTTCTCTTTCCCATGTTGCTTCTTTCTCGGAGTGGTGTGACCATTGCACTGTGAGGAACTTGATCTTCTGACGACGGGTGACACACTCTGCTGAATCAAGAATACGAACAGGGTACTCTCGATAAGAAAGGTCATCTTGGAGATCAAGCGTTTCATGGTCGACTTCGCGGATGGGGTCCTTGAAGCAACGCCTGAGTTGTGACACATGGAACACATCATGTACTCGGGAAAGGTGAGGGGGTAGTTCAAGTTGGTAGGCAACTTCTCCACGTTTAGCGAGAATACGGAAAGGTCCGATGTAACGTGGGGCCAACTTGCCTTCGATACCGAATCTTTGGGTTCCCTTCAGAGGAGTAACCCGAAGGTAAGCCTTCTCATCAATATTGTAGCTCTCTTCTCTATGATGACGATCATAGTAGCTCTTTTGACGAGACTGTGTGGCTTTCAATCGATCACGAACAATGCGAACTTGATCTTCTGCTTCCTTGATCATATCCGGTCCAAAGAGTTGTCTTTCACCGGTTTCTGACCAGTTTAGGGGTGTTCGACATCGTCGGCCATAGAGGAATTCAAAAGGAGCCATGTTCAGACTAGTTGGAAAATTATTGTTATAAGAAAATTCGGCGAATGGAAGAGACTTCTCCCAATTCTTTCCGAATGAGATAACACAAGCTCTGAGCATGTCTTGAAGAATTTGGTTAACCCTTTCGACTTGACCGCTAGACTGAGGATGGAAAGCTGTACTAAAGGATAGATGAGTTCCCATAGCATTCTGAAAGCTTCCCCAAAATCTAGAAGTGAAAAGGCTACCTCGATCAGAATTGATTTCCAAAGGAACACCGTGAAGAGACAAAATTCTAGAGACATACAAGTCAACTAACTGGCTAGCAGTTATAGACTCGCGAACGGGAAGGAAGTGAGCAACTTTGGAAAGTCGGTCAATGACTACGAAGATGGCATCATTTCCTTTCTGGGTTTTTGGAAAGCCGGTGATGAAGTCCATACCGACTTTGTCCCATTTCCACTCGGGAATAGGCAAAGGTTGAAGTGTACCAGAAGGACTTTGGTGTTCTGCCTTAATGCGACGACAAACATCGCATTCGGCAACATATCGAGCAATGTCTCTCTTCATCCTAGTCCACCAAAATCTCTGGCGTAGATCTCGGTACATTTTTGTGCTACCGGGATGAATCGAGAGGGGTATGTCATGGGCTTCTTTGAGGATTAGTTGCCTTAGATCTCTATTCTTAGGTACTACCAAACGATTTCCAAAGAATACCGTTCCTTTACTATCTGTGGAGAAAAATTTAGCAAATCCGCTAGCAATGTTCTCCTTGATCCGGCGAACACCTCGTGCACGCCTTTGGGCAACTATGATTTGATCCTCAAGGGTTGGTTTCGCCACCAAGTTGAAAAGAGATCCACGAGGAACAATCTCGAGATTAAGCTTTCAAAATTCCTCATGAAGAAGTGGTTGATACTGTTGTAACATGAGGTTGTTACAATGCGACTTACGACTTAGTGCATCAGCCATGACATTGGCTTTGCCTGGGGTGTATGAAATTCCTAAGTCATAATATTTTATCAACTCTATCCAGCGTCTTTGCCTGAGATTAAGATTTGGCTGGGTGAATATGTATTTGAGGCTTTGGTGGTCAGAATAGATCTCACAACGATTACCAAGGAGGTAATGTCGCCAAGTCTTCAGAGCATGAACTACGGCAGCGAGATCAAAATCATGGGTAGGATAGTTCTCTTCATGTGGCCGCAACTGGCGTGAAGCATAAGCTACCACATGTCTATCTTGCATAAGTATGCATCCTAACCCTTGCCGTGAAGCATCACAGTAGATCTCGAAATCCCTTTTGGTGTCTGGAGGTGCAAGTACGGGTGCAGAAGTCAATCTTATTTTTAGCCCTTGAAATCTTTCCTCGCACTTGGGGGTCCATTGGAATTTCTTATCTTTCTTGAGGAGTTCAGTTAGAGGCTTTGCAACTTTATAAAAGTTCTCGAGGAAGCGGCGACAATAGCTTGCTAAGCCAAGAAAACTCCTAACTTGCTTAACCGATTCAGGTGGAGTCCAGTCAAGGACGGCCTGAACTCTCTCGGGATTGACAGCAATGCCTTTTCCAGAAATCACGTGGCCTAAGTAGGTCACTTCTGGTAGCCAAAATTCACACTTGGAGAACTTGGCATAAATGCGATGCTCTCGAAGTTTCATCAATACCAACCTAAGATGTTCTGCGTGCTCTTCTCCGTTCTTCGAGTAGATGAGAATGTCATCAAGATAAACCACAACAAATTTATCTAGGTACTCCATGAAGATCGAATTCATCAAGCGCGAGAATGTGGAGGGGGCATTGGTTAAACCGAAGGACATGACGGTGTACTCTTAAAGACCGTAACGAGTAGTGAAAGCCGTTTTTGGAATGTCCTCATTTCAGATTTTGATTTGATGATAGCCTAATCTCAAATCCATCTTGGAGAAGACAGAGGATCCAGCAAGTTGATCATAAAGATCATTGATCCTGGGAAATGGGTACTTGTTCTTTACCGTCGCTAGATTTAGCGGGCGATAGTCTACGCACATCCTTTCTGTTCCATCTTTCTTCGTTACGAACAGAACAGGGCAACCCCATGGCGATGAGCTAGGGCGGATAAATCCTTTTGCCAACGAAGCATCAAGTTGGGTTTTTAGCTCAGCTAACTCATGTGGGGCCATTATATATGGGCGTCTGGAAATTGGGGTTGTGCCTGGTATAAGATCCACTATGAATTCTACACATCTGTCAGGGGGCATCCCTGGCAGCTCTTCAGGAAGTCACGAACCACCGGAATATCTTCAAGGTCAGGAAGGGGAAGCACATTCAAGGTATGCATCTGGATTCTAGAGCTGGGTGATGTGTAGTCAATGGTCTGGCCTGAAGGATGGGTGAGTTTAACTGATTTGGCTTTACAATCAAGGAAAGAATTCTGCCTTGATAACCAATCCATTCCTAGGATGAAATCAATGTCCGAAGACTTGAGGGCTATAAGTGAAGCAAGGAATACTAAACCCTCAATTTCAATTTGATTTCCACGGCTTACTCTATTAGTTTTCCACTTTGAACCAGGAGTTTGAATGATCATTGGAGAAAAAATTTCTTCAAAAAGGAATTCATGACGAAGTGCATAACTCTCCGACATGAATGAATGAGAAGGTCCTGGATCGAAAAGAACGGAGGCGGGGACATGATTGACTGGGAGTGTGCCAAGAATGACGTCAGAAGCAGCAGTGGTGTCCTCAACTGAGATTTGGTTCACATATCCACTACTAGTGGAGGAAGGCTTTGCTGGAAAGGCTTTGGTGGTTGATTTCTTTGAAGGCTTGGGTCGAGAATGACGTGGTGTCATCAAGACCTGAGGGCACTGACGAAAGTAATGGCCTGGAAGACCACACTTAAAGCATACCCTGTCTGAATTGCTGGGAGTGGGATTACTTGGTTGCACACCATCATTCCTGGGAGGAACAATGTGTTGAGGTGGATGGTATATATTGGATGGTGGTCTCTGAAGAAAGTTTTGAGCTATGGCTCTGGTTGGAATCCAAATTCGGCGTTTCTGAGGGGCTGAACTTGAAGAAGGAGAAAGCTCAAGAGCATGCTTGCGAGACTCTTCGAACACTTCATTGCCATGCTCAGCTCTGAAGGATCTGTTGACTAAATCCTCAAAGGTGGAAAATTCAATGAGGTTGAGATCATGACGAAGGATGGGGCTAAGTCCCTTACGGAACCTTGCCTGCTTTCTGGCATCGGTGGTGATCTCATCTTGGGCATATCGAGCAAGACGGTTGAACTCTCTCACATACTCATGAATGGACAACTCTCCTTGAGTCAGATTGCAGAACTCTTCCTTCTTGCGCTCCATCAACTCATCCAAAATGTGGTACCCTCGAAAGGCAACACAGAACTCCTCCTAAGTCACTACGTGACCATTTGGCTGCATAGCCACATAGTTCTCCCACCATTGAAGAGCAGCACCTTCCAAGAAGTATACCGCGAAAATAACTCGATCATCGGGAGAAACATGTGCAGTATCAAGCTTACGCTCGATGGAACGGAGCCAATCATCAGCTTCAAGGGGCTCAGAAGAACATCGGAATACCGGTGGCTTGAGGAGCATGAAATCCTGAATGCTCACAACCACATTGAAATGACGTGAGGTATTCTGCTCGATAAGCTCCAGTAGGCGTGTTTGATCGCGTCGATTCTTCTCAGCTTCCATCACGATTTCCGCCGCAGAAGGCGGTGGTGGAGGTTCATCATTACTTCGATTCCGATCACGGTCTCGATTCCGACGAACAGCACTACGAGTTCCACCTGACATCCTGTGTGATAAAGATCAACAATCAGAACAGGTTGTACGATGTAATCAAAGACAAGAAGGACATGATGAAGACGGAAAAGATTATAATGCGAAGGAAATGACTGAAAGAAACACGGAACAAATCCGGCAGCATAACGGCTACACCGGAATGGAAAACAAGACAACCTCGAGGAGATTGGACAGAACTTCCTCAAGGAACTCAAAACACGGAGACTCTGGACGACCACAACAATCCTACGGCCAAAAGGAGGCAATCAACAAGATGTTCCAGCAATACATAGATGAGCCTAGTCCTATCTTCCCGTAGAACAAGATGAGGGTGACTCAGAACTCAGATCGATGAGGGTAAGGAGAAAAGGAAGCCTTACGTTGTTCCCTTTATACCCAAGTAACTATATAACTATAGAATGCTAGACTCGACTTCGACCAAGGGTTAAATAATCCTATAGACAGTCCTGCTCTGATACCAAGTCTGTCGGGACCCGGAATATGTGTATGTAATTCCAGTCACGATACAATCACATGGAGAGCCGAGAGCCGTACCCACTTCTCTAAGCAGACAAGGCCAAGCACAGAACACTATCGGAAAGCATCGAACGTGAGGGGCATCCCATCCAGGCCGGATGATCAACTGAGATGGGTCCTCATCGTCCGCTCACAAGTCTAAATGCTTATGGGTGGTGAATCCCATACTCATAGACAAGTCGCCTCAACCATGTTATCGATTGAATCCTAACTCTTACATAGACTTACTCCAGCCCGATCACTTAGTCGGGGTCTAGGGCGGGCTCGATCATAGAACAAAGTGTGCACGTGACAGAGTCACGAACAATCACATCGCAATGCCCCAAGCTACGCACATCTAAGGGCCACTTGGTGTATAAAATACCGCCAGCCAGATCACAACTAAGGTCTCGAAAACCCATACTAAGACATGCATGTTATAACATACACACAGCACACATGCCTAGTATGAACAGCAGGTATCATCACATAACTCTACAAAGTACTTCTTTATTTACTTACACATAGAGCATACAAATATCACATGTCTGTGATCATCATTACATCATACAACGAAAGAAAATTAGGTCTGGGTACAGACAAGTTTAACAAATGGCTTAGAGAAGCCTTGTAAACATACATGCCCTTCCACGAGGGACCAGACTGCTGTCTGGAACTATACTAGCTTAGTCAACGTCGAGCTTCAGGAAGGTGACTCCATCGGGGTCGGGGTTTCCATCTAAAACATAGAATAAGCAAACGTGAGTACAAAGTCGTACTCAGCAAGACTTACATCAGAACTATACTACTCATGCTCCAGTATCAATGTAAAGGGAGGTGGGGTTTCATCATGCAGAAGTGCCAGCTTTGACTTGGCTAGTCCTGTGCTACGAGTACCAGAATTGAGGTAAGAAGCGTACACGAGTCCACTACCAAGTCTCCAACCAATACACCAATATGGTTACTTCCTCGACTTCCCCACGAGGAAGCACACCACAACACTCACGCTTATCTTGCGAGTTTTAGAAGTATCCATTCAAGTTGTCTAATAATCAGGTACAGGTTCCAAGTAGTCCTTAACCGCGGACGCGGCTATTCGAATAGTTTTGTTAACCTTGCAAGGGTCTAAGCTACACACACATGACCATCGGTTACTGCCTTCTGCTCGCCACCGTTCAAGAGGTGACAGCGAGGATGTTCACCACGACACTTCGCTCACAACCGGTCTATTCCAGGAGTCGACTATCTGAGTTGCCTCTGCTCGAGAGCCCGGCCGGATCAACGAAACGGACTCAAACAATGCAGGTGACCGAGACGCCACCTCTGGCAGATGGTTTTCCTGCCTCACAGGTGCACCCACATATCTATATGATGCAACCATTCCTTCATTCTTTTTCTATGCAGATGCCAAATGGAAAGCCCGAACTAATGCGACTCCTGGACGTCGACATGGATCAAGGTACTAGGCCGAGAGGGGTCATTGAGCCCAATGTGTGGTTGTACTCTTTGTCTTGGATTACCATACAAGAACTCGGTACTTAAGGCGGTTTTCAACGAGACAACCCACTGTGTACTCCTACACAGCCTCTCGTCGTTCATCAACACCATGTTCACTATCATCCCGACTCACATCAAAATCAACCTCAATGTAACCTCTAAGCATGCAATAAGCTTTAACAGTTGCAGGGGCCACATGATATCAATCAACTCCTATGTCAGCTAGGATTGTGGTTTGCTTACTACTGTGACAAGATGATAGGTCATGCATCGGATATGGGTTCAGCTATGCGGTAGAATCGATACAAGGTGATCTCCTAAACATGCATAAGCGAGACTGAGAGGGAATTGAGATTTTATAGACATGATCAAAGGGGTTTGCTTGCCTTGCTGACGAGGTTCACACACGGTGTCTTCAACGAAGGGGGTGGCCTCCGGTTCCGGTTCCACTTCTATCGAGCAAACAAAGCAACCAAGGGATAAATATAATTGCGATGCTCAAACACATGATAAGTTGTGAAAACATGATGTACATGGTACTGATGTGTTGACAATTCCATTTAATTGAAGTGTATTGCAAAATAATTGCAAATTCAAACTCCAAATTCAAATTCAAATTCAAATTAAGCCATATGCACATTTGCTACTGTTTCCCCATTTTAAAATGGTCAAACATGAAAACAAATTGCATATTCTTAATCCTTGCATTTTTCTAATAATTTTTCATATATTAATTGTTTAATTTGGAGTTAGTATGAATTTTCTATGAATTTTTGAAGTTTAAATGAATTTCTGGATTTTTTTGTAATTTCTCTGATTTTCTTTTAAAAGAATTTCTGTTTACTGCGTCATGCTGACATCAGCATGACGTCGGTGGGCTCTGGCCAGTGGGGCCCTGTTGTCAGCCTCAGTGGGGTTAAATCCGTGGTTAATTAACTTAACCAGGCAGTTAAGGGGGCAGGGCCCACCTGTCAGTGGGGTGGGGGTTAGTTTAGGGGGTGGTTACGGAGGGATTAGGCCTAAGTGGCCGGGGGATAGCCGCCGATGCCACTGGGCACGGCGGAGTCCACTCGGGGTGGCGTTCCCGGGCATCGTTCGCAGCGCTGAGACCACGAGCATGAAGCTCGTGCCCGCGTGCAGCTACTGGAGGGGTCGGGCGACCACGGGGAGGCCCAACATGACGGCGGCGAGCTTCCCGGCGGCGGCCGGAGCACGGCACAGGAGGGCTCAGTGATTAGGGGCACGGGAGGAGGCGCGGAATGGGGCAAACGACGCAGGAGCTCACCCTGGAGCTACTGGAGGGGACGACGAGGTCGTAGGCAGCAGAACGGCGGCGCAATCGTCGACGAACTCCACGGCGGCCGGCGGGACGTCATGGTACGATTCGATGGCGTTGGGGCTCTCCAGCTTGCGATTGTTGGTGAGGTGGCGAAGTCGATGGCGGCGGACGCGAGGGACACGACGGCTTGGCGCCTCGTCGACGTTGGCTACGGCGGCACAACGGCGTGCTCTGCGGCGGCGCTCGGGCGGCGCTGGATTAGCGAGGAAGAGAGATAGAGCGGAAGCCAGAGGAGGGGGAAATGGCCGTGGATCACTTGGGCGTCTCCGTGGCGCGTGTACAAGGCTCGGGGTCGCCTGGAAGCGTCTCGGTGTCGAGGTGGCGTCGGCCGAGCGCTCTGCTGCCTCCAGCGAGGTGCTTGAGGAAGAAGACAAGGGAGGAGGAGGTGGGTTGGGCCGTGGGGGGATCAGTTGGGCCAAAAGCCAGGTAGGCCTTTCTTTCTTTTCTTTCTGTTTTTATTTTTATTTCTTCTGACATTTGTTTTTTTTTGATATAAAAAAATACCAGAACATTTTATAAAATCCCCAAGTTATTTATATGGACTTACATGGCATAACACTAGCCAATCCCAAGATTTGAAGATTTTTGAAATTCAACTTATTTGAATTTCAATTCAAATAGGGTTTTATTTAATTTCCAAGCCCTGTTTGGAATATTTGAAAAATCTTGGTGCATGCAGTGGGACCCACTTCACTTTATATGTGATCATGCATATTTACAAGACTTTTCAAAAATACCAGAGGAATTTTTGGAAGAAATTTTTGTCTGGCCATTTATTTAAATTCTTCAGGGCTTTTCTTTTC
Organism: Bromus sterilis; assembly: GCA_950022295.1. Lineage (NCBI taxonomy): Eukaryota > Viridiplantae > Streptophyta > Magnoliopsida > Poales > Poaceae > Bromus > Bromus sterilis. Next base: position 286,604,230 of record OX465597.1, read on the forward strand.
CCCATTTTTGAATTTATTTTTGGATTTTTCACATGATGCAAAGGGAACTCAAACCCTAGCACTTACCCTAGTTGGGGTTCTGACAGATGGTCTCCCGGAGGGGATTCTTCCTTCCAGCAGGGTGCCGGGGCAGCTTCTCCTAGAAGCCCCGATCTTGAAACGGCGGTGGCGGTGGTACAGAGAGGAGAACGGGAATAGCAGACCGATATTAGGGGTTTCCTCCGCGGGGGCTAAATATAGGCCGAAGGGGGCACCAAGAGGGGCCACAGGGCTTCCAGGAGGCCTCCTGGCGCGCCCTAGGGTGGGGCCGCGCCAGGGACCCTCCTGGGGTCCTGGTGGGTCCACCCCCTTCCATCTTTGGTTCTTAGGGAAGCTTTTGGGACGCTGATTTTTTATATAACTAGCAATGTGACCCGTGCATTTGCGCGGCTAGATTTTGAACATTTATGTACACATGTTATTTTAGATTTTGGTAGGGTATCCAAATGGGGGTTATTGTTTATTTTCAAATGAATATGCTACGTAGAATGTTACTATTATAAGTAAATAATTCATAAACCAATACTATTATTCCCGTTCAAGAATCAAAATACCTTTCATATAATAGCGGCTAATTTATAAGTTTGGTTAGCACCAATTCTTGTCACTCTTGGTTGGCCATGACGCAAAGGGATGTATACGTGCATTATTGTGTATTATTTAATGCTTCATATGTTCTGCAATATATAATGTTTTGGTTAGCTAAATTAACTTGCCAAAACGTCATATATTAGGCAACTGAGGGAGTAGAACTTAGAGAACAATTTTGACAATTACATATAAAACATATCAATTGGTAGTTAGTTAATTGATGCCATCGGCAATGATGTCATTACATGCAATACATAATGCTAAATATTGATTTCCATCAAAGCTTATTTTGTTGCTAATATAGATATACCTTTTTTTACTTAAATTTTTTATTCTCAGCCATCATAATTACAATACATTATATAATCAACATAGAGGATTATTTTTCCCATGTGGCCAAATGTAATGTCTAGTATCTTCTCTGTTTACTCCGTTCCTCGATCATCAGACCTATTAGATTCTTAACATAAAATCTTATTGAGGTCAACACTTAGAATCAAAATGATACACTTGGATTTCACGGATAAGCACAATGGCGTGCCTTTCTGGCAATAAAATCTGTAATTTTCTTCAACACGTTACCATCTACAGGTGAATATACACAAATGTCTTATTCTATCATATTTCCACAATATATTTACCTTTTTTCATTGAACCATCTTGTACCACGTTCTTTCTACATCCGTTTTTTTTTCAAAAATAAGAGATGAACCCGATTTGTTTGATCATTACTAATGCAAATCAAACTTATTGATTGAAATATGCATACATGCTCTAGAGTTGTGCAACTTTTCCATGATTAGTTTTATATGAGGTCACCCTCTCATATCCCTCATTTCTTTACATAACTAAAAATTGACTCGATTGTTTGCTTGACACCCTATTAGTCTCCTACAATACAATAACTACTACAAATTAAACTCATGCATGGAGCATACATGATTGTTATATTCATAGGTTTTTCTAGATTTCTGAAACATAGGCATGATGGTTGTAAGTGTCCGTCTTTTAATATAATTTATGTTGCTCCATATGTTACAAAATTTATTATACAATCAATTATTTGCAAATTTTACTCCATTATTTTAGCTTACAATTTTATTTATAATAAATCATACAATAATAAGTTTAATATGGCCCACAAATATTTTCTATTCAATATTTTTCCATTAATTTTATATTCAATATGGTAATATTATTCTTACATGTCCAGACCAAATACTATTACGTATATTAGTGTATGTATAGGAGTATTTTTTAACGTACAAAAATGAGTCCAGATTGCTTAATATGCTGAAGTCATCAATGACATCATCGAATGTAGTATTCTGCTAAGACTCAAACTCTTCATTATTTGGTTGGCCAGACTCTTGTTTTGGAAGATGTACCATGCAATGGCAGCGTATGATTTACATGTGATTGCATTGGAGATATTTCTTAATACGGAGTAGAAAATAAATATGGGACTTCGATGAAATAATTTACGTGACAGGCCAAATTGCTTGTACATGATTTTATTTGTATGTAACGCTACATCTTTTAGATCTTAGCCGTTAATTTTTAAAATTGACGATTGAGATAATTTAATATATGTGGACTCACGTGATCGCTTGTTTGTCTCCTGTTTTAATTATATAATAGATTTTTCCGGGATTTGTTTGACACTTTTAATGGCCGGAAAACCTGAAATATAAAAACAACAGAAAACAGGAACTGGCAAATGGGTGCACTGAGTTAATAGGTTAGTCCAAATATGATAAAAAGTGTATGAAAGTTGAAAAAAACATGGCAAAGTCACACAAATCATGCATGGAGCAAACAGAAATTATAGATACGTTTGGGACGTATCAACATCCCCAAGCTTAATTCCTGCTCATCCTCGAGTAGGGAAATGATAACAAGCATAATTTTTGTGGCGACATGCCACACAACCACATAAGGACTTTTTAAGTAAAGCAATAAAAACATGCAATTCAATTCAAGTCTTAACAAGCAAGAGTCTATATTAGCATTGACACAAGCAATAAAAGAACAAAGGGTGCAAGAGCTCTCGCTGTCCGTGACTCGAATGTCTCCAGATGGTGTTTGCATTCAAGAATGGGACTGGGGAAAAGAGAGAAAAAAGATTGTTGAGAACTACAATCTACTAAAGTTTCACACTTAGTCTCCTTTGGATTCTTATTTTGACTCGTCCCCAGACCACTAGTCAGGTACAAGTCAAACTGATCCACTCCCTTTCGATATTTTGAGCACTCATGCAATGGATGAGCGTGACCAAGAAAGTTGACACCTAAAAGACGAAACAGAAAGAAGGTGGAGGAGGAAAAAAAAGGTGTGAAAGGCTCACATCAATGAGGACAACCATAGCCGAGAGAAAGCCATATGATAAATATGACGTGAGGAGTAGGGATTGCCATGCAACTGATGCACATTTGAGCTAAAAGCTCTCCAAGGGAACTAGTGGGGGTGCATGCAACTTGCTTGCTCAAAAAGACCTAGAGCTCGTTTGAGGAGGCTCATCATTGGAATATACAAGCCAAGTTCTATAGTGTGAAGGGTCCCCACATAGCTATATGCATGTATGATGATCTCTATGGAGTACAAGGAATAGAGGATGAAGTACTAGTGTGGATCTCTCGAAAAGAATAGTAGTGTGCCCCCTTCTCTTTTTTTTTTCTTTTTTTGTATTTTTTTGGTGGCCTCAATGGCTCTTTCTATTTCTCTCATTTGTCCTCTTTGGGATCTTTTGATTTTATCCTCTTTGGGATCTTTTCCTCACTTTAAGGGAAACACTCTATATTTTACAAGAATATAGGAGATCTTTCACACTTTACAAGGGTACTCACATAAAGAAGATGTAACTATCATGATGCAAATGTATGCCTCTGCCAAGATAGCAGGATATGGAATGATACTAGCGCGTCATGTAGCAATGATTAGGGCAAGGCCCAACTAGCATGAGGCTCATCGATCAAGAAAATGGCATGTATGACATGAAGATCAAGTCATGAGAAGGTGGATGTTGCATGGCAATGTATCTCGGAAAGGCTATGGAAATGCCTTGATAGGTAGGTATGGTGGTTATTTTAAGGAAGGATATAAGGAGGTTTATGATGACAAAGCGTATCATGCCAAGGGTTTGGATGTACCGGCGAAGGTGGACGCCAACTCTCGGAGTGAGAAGGAGGCAATGCACGGCACAGGAGAGGCTAGAAAAATATGGAAGATGGAAGTGTCAACTTTCGAATACTCACATTAGTCCAAAGAACTCATGCACTTATTATCGGTAACTCTCAATCTAATCAGGAGGTTCACAAAGAGACAAGTACCCCGAGGAGGAGTCTATGGGGGTTTTGTTATCCTTGCGCATTCTCGACTCATGGTACGTGAGTGTAATCTCATATTCGAACCCTCCAGAGGTTAGTGATCCATCTAGTAGCTAGAGTTCTTAACAAGGGTTTTGGTTTTCGAAAATCACACGGATTGCCCAAAATACGACATCTATCACTAATAGGCTAAAGCTCTTGACACCATAAGTTCAAACATTAATCTAGTCAATACCTCAAAACTATTGCAAGTTACTACTACAAAGAGAATATCAACTTCAACTACCTACTTTCTAGTCAAGACACAAAACTCAGTGCAATAGGCAAACTCTCTAAACAAGATAAACATGCAACATATAGAAAGTTCAACCTAAGACAAAAGAAAAGCTCTAGAACAAAACTAAAGCACTACAACTAAACAGGGCAGCAACTAAGAAAATAAAAAGAACAACTCACAGCTAAGGAAATAGGCATGCAAATCCTATGAGTTCTAGTGCAAGCGGAGCGTGATTCTCTCCCACACAAAAGAAAGATGGGGTCTAACTTTTTATTACAGCAAATAAAGAAAAAACAAACCTAAGAAAAGTAAAGAGAGAGACGCTCCAAGCATAGCACATAACGCATGAAGTGATAAAAATATAGTGCAACGAGGGACGAACTGATAATTGTTGATGAAGAAGGAGATGCACGGGGGCATCCCCAAGCTTAGACGCTTGAGTCTCCTTGAATATTTATTGGGGATTCATGGGGGCATCCAGCTTGAGCGTTTGACACTCCAGGATCTTCTTTCATCACCTTCCATCACACACTTGAAAACTCCCTTCATACATAACTCATTGTAAACTGATTAGAGAGGTTAGTACCCTATTAAAATAATTTTCCTCTACTGCAAATAAAGATATTCTTGAAGAGCTACTGTTTATCAAGATTTCCAAAAAGTTTTTGCAAAGAAAAAGCAAGCTTAAGGTTTGCAAAAGTTAGGAGAGACAAAACGTGGCAGAATCTGTGAAAAACAGAACAGAAGGTAGTAAAGAATTGTTTAGGGGTACTTCTGCAACTCAAATCAAAAAACTCAGAACATAAGAAAGTTCCGTGATTGTATAGATCATGCTGTGTAAAAAAATCAGCTCAAAAAGATGAACTAGTGATTTTCTATGATTTTTCCCGCCACGAGGACAGAATCTGTTTTCTGGACAGCATGTCACAACTTTCACTTCCCTTGTCATATGAGGCTATATTTGGCACAAAGCTTGAAAAATAAAGATACAATGATGTTTCTACAGTAGTAAAAATCATCAAGACCACTAAAAACAGAAGAAAAATATCTTGGGTTGCCTCCCAACAAGATCTTTATTTTACGCCTTTAAGCTAGGCACAAAGCAAAAGATCAAGTTTTATCAAGAAAATAACTAGCCCATGTGACGGACTCAAAAGGCAACTTAATCTTTTTCCTAGGGAAATGATCCATCCCTTTCTTGAGAGGGAATTGGAATTTTATATTCCCCTCTTTCATGTCAATAACAGCACCAACAGTGCGAAGAAAAGGACGTCCCAAAACAATTGGACAAGAGGGTTCACACTCAATGTCCATAATAGTAAATTCAACGGGAACATAATTGTCATTGACAATGATAAGAACATCATCGATCTTCCCCAAAGGTTTCTTTACGGAAGAGTCGACAAGACGAACACCAAAAGAACAAGGATCAAGAGGTTTCAATTCAAGCATATCAAACATTCTTTTGGGCATAACAGAGGTACTAGCTCCAACATCACAAAGAGCAAAGCAAGAGAAGTTATTCAATTTGATTTTTATCATAGGATCCCAACCATCTTCTAGATTCCTAGGTATGGAGGCTTCTAGTCTAAATTTTTATCCCTAACTTTGATTAGAGCATTGGTGATATGCTTTGTGAAGGCAAGATTAAGTGTGCTAGCGTGGGGGTCTCTAGACATCTTTTGTAGGAAACCAATAACTTCAGGTAAGGTGCAGTTGTCAAAGTCTAGATCACTACTATCTATCAAGGAGGTAGTGATATCATTAAGGTTCACTTGTTTGAAAGCCTCTATGTTCATAGAGGTTTCTTCATCTATGGTTGAGGTGGTAGCATCACCATTGATAGGTCCAGGTGGACTAGGGGTGTGATGGGTGCTAACAGTTTGGACATCCTCAACAACTTGGATAGTAGCTACGATGTGGTAGGTAGGAAGGATCTTAACTCTCTCTTGTTCCTCATTTTTTCTAGCCCATCTCTCTTTAAGTTTTCCCAACATCCTAATGTTTTCATTAATTTGCACTTGTATAGCATTCATAGGAGTGGTTTTCCTCTCCTCGGGGGGAGAAGTTCTAATCTTAACCATCTCAACATCATGGGCTATGTTGTCTACCTTCGAAGAGAGGATATCTAACTTGTCTAATTTCTCTTCTACACTCTTGTTGAAGGCTTTTTGGGTAGTGATAAAGTTTTTAAGCATACTCTCTAGTTCAGAAGTGGAGTTTTTGGTGCTAGGGTAAGTATTGTTGTTCCCACAGTTGGATGGGAAAGGTCTAGGATTGTTTCTACCAAAATTACTCCTATAAGCATTATTGTTGAAGTTGTTTCTAGAGATAAAGTTCACATCTACTTGTTCTTTAGCAACCAAGGAATTAAAAGGAACATCCTGAGGATCAATATGAAGGGTTCGTTGCATAGAAAACAAAAATTTTCCTACGGTTGTAACAGCCAAGATCACATCTAGAAGATCACTTGTAACGGTTTGAGAAGGACTCACCCTCGAAGACCAAAAGCTTTAACGAGAACTATTCTCGTGGGTGATGTAGTCGAACACTCGCCGACCTCAAGGTCGTGATGAAGACTTGACGCCACGAACGGGCAGCGTCTCCGTAGTCGGTCACACGTACAGATCAGTGACGACCTCCGCCCCTTGTTCCAGTTGGGCAGCGGAAGTAGTGGATCCTCGGGAACTCCAGCAGCACTACAACATAGTGGTGGTGGTGGTAGAGAAGATCTTGAGCAGGGCTTCGACTAAGCACCGTACTCGTGAAACTGGATCAGCTAGCAAGGGGAGGAAGATGCCAACAAAAGGGCATATGAGAGATGGAGGAATGAGTGTGTAGAGGGGTCTCCACCCATCTATATATAGGAGGGGGAGGCAGCCCCCAAGGGGTAGCACGCCCCAAGAGGTGCCCCCACCTCTCCCCTCATCATGTGGGTGGACTCTCCACTCACAAAAACAAAGGGTCACACATTATTCCCATAACTTCCATAATTCTCCACTCAAAATTCCAAGAGTTTATCACATTAAAACACTTTTAATTATCTTGTTTAATGTCACTCAAATTAATGAACACTTCATTTAATGAGTACTTCATTGATGAACACTTCATTCAATGAACACATTAACAATTATCCCCTTGCACTATTTTGATATACCGAAACTATTCCAGCAGTTTTATCAAAACAGTCCATGTGCTGTCCAGTATATTCTCTGGCGTTCCGTATCCACTCAAACGCGTCAACGAATCCTTAAGTGTGTCACCCTACGGTTCGTGAATAAAATGGACATGACAGAGACTCTTCTCTGATCAATAATCATCAGCGGGATCTGGAGATCCATGATGACTCCCACTTACTCAACGATGAACTAGTGATCGTGTGAACCAAAACTCCGTAACCAATTCCTTTTGTCTCGCGATATTTTACTTGTCCGAGATCCGATCATTTGGTATCATCCATACCTAGTTCGATCTCGTTACCGACAAGTACTCTTTACTCGTTCCGTGATATAACATCCTCGTGAGCCAGTCACGTGCTTGCAAGCGATGTCAATGTGATATCACCGAGAGGGCCCAGAGTATATCTCTCCGTCATCTGGATGGACAAATCCCACTCTTGATCCACGAGCCTCAACTAACACTTTCCAAGTACCCAACGACACCTTTATAATCACCCTGTTACGGTGTGACGTTTGATGGAATCAAAGTACTCTTCCGGTGTCAGTGATTGACGTGATCTCATGGTCTAAGGATTAGGGTTACTTCGTGAAAGTTTGATACAGCAATAGAAACTTGATGACATGATCGTATTGCTATAACTACTGTGGGTGTATGTTCATCACATCATTCTCCAATGACATGACCTTGTTATTAACAACATCCAATGTTCATGATCAGGAAACCTTGATCATCCGTTAATCAACAAGCTAGTATAAAGAGAGGCATTACTAGGAACCTTTTCTCTGTTTATTAAACACACATGTATTAACGTTTCCGGTTAACACAATTATAGCATGAAAATAAACATTTATCATAAACATGGAATAAGATAATAACCACTTTATTATTGCCTCTCGGGCATATTCCCTTCACAATAGGAGCTTGCTTGGTAAGTAGAGACATGATCAAGTCAACCTTTTCATTAAGAGAGGAGATCTCATCGACATAATTTACCTTCTTACCAGTTGGAGATCGTTCGGTGTGCCACTGAGAGTAGTTCAGCATCATCTCATCAAGTAGCTTCGTGGCAGCACCAAGTGTGGTTGACATAAAAGTTCCTCCCGCGGCCGAGTCTAGCAGATTCCACGAGGTAAAGTTTAAGCCTGCATAAAAAGTCTGGATAACCATCCAAGTAGTCAAACCATGTGTAGGGCAGTTCTTAACAAGAGATTTCATTCGTTCCCAAGCTTGGGCAACGTGTTCATTATCCAATTGCCTAAAATTCATAATGTTACTTCTCAACTGGATAATTTTAGCAGGGGGATAGTACTTCCCAATAAAAGCATCCTTACACTTGTCCCAAGAATCAATGCTATTCTTAGGTAAGGATTGCAGCCACTCCTTGGCTCTTCCTCTCAAGGAGAAAGGAAAAAGCTTCATCTTGACGATGTCTCCATCTACTTCCTTGTACTTTTGCATATCACAAAGCTCAACAATATTATTTAAGTGCAAGGCAGCATCCTCTCCAGCACCTGAGAATTGATCTTTCATAACAAGATTCAGCAAAGAAGGTTTAATTTCATAAGAAGGTGCTGAAGTGGCAGGTGGAGCAATAGGAGGACAGATAAAGTCACTATTGTTGTGACTAGTGAAGTCACACAACTTGGTGTTTTCATTGGAACCCATAGTAGCAGCAGGTATTTTTGGTATTTTTTTATAAGGGACATAAAAGTAAAAACTGAAAGATAAACTAACAATACTAAAAAGAAAAGATAAAAGATAGTGTGCAACCCCCCTCTCTTGTAGACTGGAGTTCCCGGCAATGGCGCCAGAAATTTCTTGATGCTAGCAAGGAAGATAGTTCTCTCGCTTTTCGTTGGTTACCCCAAGTGGAAGGTGAGATGTAGCGTAGCAGAAAATTCCCCCTATGCAGAGGATAGGGTTTGACTCCCGTAGGACTCGCAGAAATACAAGAAGGTGGTAAAGTGAACAATGGTGCCGAGGTTGCTAACTTCACCTGGACCTGCACACACAACAAGTAGCTTTGCTCCCAACGAGTACAGAGGAGTTGTCAATTCCTCCGGCCTTGCTGTTTACAAAGGATCAACACAAGAGATAATAATAGTGGAAATTGAAAATAAGAACTGAAAGTAAATTGAAGGTGTAAACAATGGTGGAAATATGGACCGGGGTCCCATGACGTTCACTAGTGATGTCTCTCTCCCAAAAGACGATAAAAGTGCTAGCGAGGTAAATAAATCACAGCTGGGCAATTGACAGGATTATAAACGCACAAAAATGCTAACTATGCTACAAAAGAAAGGAAGAGGCTCAAAATCAATGGGCAGTATGCCAAGGTAAGTAGACCGAAATCCATCTGCATCTACTACGAATTATCCACCTTGAGATATCTATCCAGAACATCTCGTTGGTATTAAGTTGCGAATCCCACCCAAAGTGTAAACTCAAAGCAACAGACAACAACATTAAAAGAACTATGCGTAAAGTAAACAATCCTTGCACTTGCAGGTACAAGCATCGTTGTTTAATCCCTGGTGGAAACATCACATCCCCTAGTCTCATGTTTCTGTCACTCAAGCTAGATATCAGGGGGCTGAACCCACAATCAAGCATAACGCTCCCTCTTGGAGTTGCAACAAATCACTTGGCCAAAGAAAAATAGGGCAACGGAGAACATGCAATACTTAACTAAAGAACACAAATATAAAAGAGAACCAAATATATTACTCATCACAATATGAACATAATCTCATAATCCATCAGATCCCGGCAAACTCAGCATAGCAATATAGAAGATTACAAAGGTGCCTCGATCATGTGAGGCAGCTCACGAGGTCTCAAAAGTGGAAGCACAAAGAGGGGAGGAGAACATCGCATAGCTACTTCTCATGGACCCATGGTCCAAGGGGGACTACTCACAAGACATCCAGGAGGCATCCATGGCGATGGATGGTCTCCCGGAGGGGATTCCTCCTTCCGGCAGGGTGCCGGGGTAGCTTCTCCTGGCAGCGCCGATCTTGAAACGGCAGCGGGGCGGTACAGAGAGGACACGGGAATAGCAGATCGATATTAGGTGTTTCCTCCGCGGGGGCTAAATATAGGCCGAAGGGGGCACCGAGAGGGGCCACAGGGCAGCCAGGAGGCCTCCTGGCACACCCTAGGGTGGGGCCGCGCTAGGGACCCTCCTGGGGCCCTGGTGGGTCCACCCCCTTCCATCTTTGGTTCTTCGGGAAGCTTTCGGGACGCTGATTTTTTATATAATTTTTCCGGGATTTATTTGGCACTTTTAATGGCCGGAAAACCGGAAATATAAAAACAGCAGAAAACAGAAACTGGCAACTGGGTGCACTGAGTTAGTAGGTTAGTCCAAATATGATAAAAATTGTTTGAAAGTTCAAGCAAAACATGGCAAAGTCACACAAATCATGCATTGAGCAAGCAGAAATTATAGATACGTTTGGGACATATCAGATAGCGACCAAGAAAGCCAATTTTATCAAGAGTAGTAGAAGCATCACCAAAAGTATCAGACATAGTAACAGACTCAGTAGAAGTAGCATGTGGTGGTGGTGAAGCAAACTTACTTATAACTGAAGGTGAATCAAGTGTAGTACTAGTACTCAGAACAGTACCTTTTCTTGTAGTGGATAGTAATATCGGAACCTTGGGTCTCCTTTCTTACCCATAGTGGATAAAGTGAAGAAAGAAAAATACTTCAAGTAGACATGTAAATAAAGCCGTGCTCCCCGGCAACGGCGCCAGAAAACATTACTTGATGACCCTCAACTGTAGGGGATCGAGATAGTCTTCGCGGGTAAGATAACCCAATTTATTGATTCGACCAAGTGGATCCAAAGAATATTTATAAGTTTTAACAATTGAGTTGTCAATTCAACCACACCTGAAATATACTTGCTTGCAACAAAATATTAATAGCAACGGTGATATGGAAGTGATAGCGACAATGGTAATAGTGGTGGTGAAACAAGGAAAGTAAAACAGTAAAAGTAAACAACTAGTAACCAACAGGATTAAAACACTGTAGGCGAGGGAGATGGATGGTTGGGCTCTGCTTGGATGAGAGTGAACATGTAATAGATTTTAACACGGGGCAATGCACACAGAAAAGCAAGGATCATCTAGGAAAATATCAAACATTAGGCGTGTATCCCGTAGGTAGTTTTACGTGTTTGCAATAAGAACTTGCACACCATCTTTTGTCCTACCATCCCGCTACAAACGGGGCCAAAAAGGAACTTATGGAGATTAAGGTGCTCCCGTCGAAGAGCATCGGAACAAAGCATTAACACTCAATGGATACATGAAATCTTCAAATTATAGTCCATCCGCTTTGGTGTCCCAAGTTGTCACCTTTGGGATCGCCGGTTCCGGACCATAATAGGTGCATACAACTCATAGATAGGATCAAGAACACAAATAAACTCATGAAAACACAAGTGGTTCAGATCTGAAAACATGGCACTCGGGCCCAAAGTGACAAGCATTAAGAGCAACAAGTTGTAGCAAAGATGATAAAAACCATACTGGATGATAGGCAACATGCCCCCCAATAATCTGATGAACTATTGCATGATCTAACTCATCTAATCTCTACCATCCCCTTTGCCTACAGCAGGGAATTACTCACACATGAAAGGAGAAGTCATGGAGGGATGATGGAGTGCCGATGGTGATGATGATGGCGATGATCTCCCCTCACTGGAGGCCAAAACAACCTCCAAATTAGCCCTCCCAGAGAAGAACAGAGGGTGGCGATGGCTCAGCGACGGAAACTGAGAAAACAACTTCTCTTATGGGGTTTCCTCGCGACGATAATAAATAGAAGGCTTGGTAGGGCACCAGAGGGGGGAGGACCCACCCAGGAGGCCTCCTGGCGCGGCCAGGGTGGGGCCGCGCCAGCAGGGCGTCTGGGCCCCCCTGGCTGCCCTCTGGCCCCACTTCTGGCTCGGGGTCCCTCCGGGTGCGTGGATTTTCTGTGATTTTTCCTGGAATTTTCTGAGACACCTAAAATGCCATATTCGTGCACATAAGAAAACCATACAGGCAGCTCTGCTGAAAACAACGTTAGTCCGGGTTAGTTTCGTTCAAATCATGCAAGAATGAGCCCAAAACAATAGCAAAAGTGTTTGGAAAAGTACATATGTTTGAGACGTATCACATGCCACAATTCAAATTGGAAAAGGAGAATGTATCACTTTGGCAAGATAACTGGCTAAAGATCTGTTTTCAACAACAATACCCTGAAGTTTACTCATTTGCTAAACAGAAGAATTGCATAGTTCAGTTTGCCAATCAAATTGTCAACTGGGAGTATTTGTTTCACACACCACTTTCCATCCAGGCAGGGGGTCAATTGCATCATTTCTCAAACTCACTTACCACCTTCTCCAATGACAAAGTTGTCTGGCTCAATGATGGGCAACAGAAATATTCCTCTATGAGAATGTACACAAACCTCATAGAAGACAATCATGGCACCAGCCTAACCAAAAAATTGTGAAAGAGTGCTTGCAGATTGAAGCATAAGATTTTCTTCTGTCTTTTGATCAACAACAGAATAAACACAAGAGCTCTGCTCCAAAGGAAATCCTTTTAGCTAGACTGTTATGACTGTGCCTGCCGCCCTGCCAAAGCACCAGAAACATCACTTTATCTCTTCTGAGACTATAAATTTTCTTACAGATGCTGGATCACTCTTATGCCCTTCAAACAAAGAGGTACCTCAATTTTGGAAGAAAATTTGCTTGCTCTAGACCAGGTACCGTCAAACTTTGGATTGGAGATTATCATTCTAGGGTACTGGAATATTTGGAACCAAAGGAATGGAAAGATATTCAGAAATGAAAGACCAACTATCCAACAATGGAGGAGGAATTTGACCCAAGACCTATCCTTGCTTCAACACCGAATAAAGAATAATTACAGACAAGATCTCCTAGATTGGATCACAATCAACCTTGACTGGTTTTTTGAGGTAGCTTGAATAGATTCATTGGCTTTATGTTGCCCAAAATTGGTATTGGTTAAGCAAACCAAGCCTTTCACTTCTTTTCATTCTTTTATTTTCTTCCATTATAACATAACATTGTAACTTTTTATTGGAGAAAATAGAAAATACAACGTAGAACAATTGTTCTACGGTCACTGCCTCAAAAAAAAACAATCTATGTGCATGTGAATCAGGATAAAGAAGTCTTATGCGATAGCTATTTATTGACTTTGATTATGATCCTACATGTAACTACTATGAGAGAAGCAAATATATTTATAGAAATCTTCATGCTACTAAATCACCTCTCTATATGATGAATGTTTTGAAGTTATATTATTACATCTTGCTTATGCTAGGCATTGCTTCTTATAAAAAAATTGTTTGTGATATGCCTACGCATAGAAAGTGGTTAGATTTAAATGTGTTTGTTACACGCTTTATGACCTTTTTTATTGTGCTTCAATTTTCAAGTGACCATCATTTAATCATTATGTGTAGCTAATGGTATTAAAAGACCTTATTGGGAGGTCGAGGAGGAGCCACATCTGAAGAAGAATGAGACGGAGGAGGAGGACGACGACGAGGACCTCACCCTAGCCGAATAGGTGGGCACATTCACGATGAAAGACACGCTCGTGCTCAATGCGGAGGCAGGAAAGCAACGCGTCATGCTCGAATCCATCCGCCCAAAAGAAAAAGTGGACGCGAACCGTCGCTTGTCCACAATGAATGCGTGGATCTGGACCCGATCCTCACAGAACTGGTGGTGAAGGAAGAGGACGAGGATACTCCATCATAATGACCGGCCGTCAACGATCACGAGCCGGGGATTTGTCTTGAACGTCATAAACATATTGAACGACGACCAGTGGATAGTACTAGCACTAGTGTTTTACATAAATTTTTATTATACTGCATGCTTTTGTATTAAGTAATTGTGAAGTGTGAAGAAATAACGCCGTCGAAGGCATTATCCACTAACAATCACGTTCGTAGATGTTTGATGCATTATTCATCAGGTGTGCCATTGATAATGTTTCTTTCTTCAAAATTTTAAAAAATATCAGTGGCGCATTATTCACTAACGATCGCGCTGTCGCAGTCGAGCCCGTCGAATGCGTCCTATGGCCTACTTGATGGATCTATGGATGGGCGTCGTGACAATGAAATATCAAAGAGAGTTTACAGTTTGGGGGATTGAGGTCCAGTAGTTGGTGTAATTGGTGAGGACTTGCATACTGTATTTTAGATATCACATCTGAAGCTCAAGGGCACATATAGAAGAGAATTTTTTTCGAAACGGTGGCAAAAGCATTGCCACATCCATTAATTAAGAGAGAATCAGAGTTGTTTGGTTAATTAGGGAAAATCGAGCGAAAACCGTCACAACCGCTAAAGCGGTACCCCTTAGTTGCCTCTCACACACCACTCCCTTAGAGGACCCTAAACCTTGCGACCAAACAACGCAACTTCGACTCTGATGGAGAACTCTGAATGACAAAATCCAGGCACGAATGGCGCCACGAAAAACTACCCAAAGGTACACCTGCAGCCAGTCATCGTATACCACATGTCTCTGCCAATGCAACTTCGACTTCACAACTGCAAAACGAACCGAGGTAGTCCCGCGGACACGCCGAAGAAGAGTCGACTAACACATCCGATGCCACGCTGCCAACATCACTCTCACCGCCATCGTTTCCACATAAGTTTGGACGCCACCCCACCGCCATCCACCGGTCCCGCTTGCCGATGCCGAGATCCGAGACGAAGCCCCCAAGAGGGTACACGACGCCTTAGCGCCGCCGTCGCTCGACCCAAAAGTCACGGGTTTCCCCTGGAGAGGCCCAGAGGTTGGATCCCTGCAGGAGAGGTGCAGAAGCAAAGCAACGACGCCTCCAAGAAAGTCAACGACGGCCACAGCCGCCGCCATCGCTGGTCACGACACACTGCCGAGACAGGGTTTTCACCCCCACTTCCACACCACCTCAGCTGCACATCATCCCTCACCGGCGCCGACAAGCCCGCCAACCAACACCTCCACCGCGGAGACCACCACCAGCTCTTCCGTCACACGGCCAACACCGAAGCAGGACCACCGGACGCAGCATGAGCCAACATGCCGTACCGAGCACCACGTCAGCAAGGCCTGAAGGAGCACCGCCCGAAGCCACAGACCACCACGGTCCCTGACCGTAGCCCACGCGCCAGTCGATGGCAGCAGGAGCACCTAACGGCCTGCACACCTCCTCCTCCCGACGCCTTGCCAGAGCCGGACGCCGCCAAGCCCAATACCGCCGGAGACCGCCCAGCCGACCTTGAATCCAGCCGTGGAAGCCAGATCCGACGAGGCGCAGCTTCCCTGCGCGCAAACTTCCCGCGCCCCGAGCGGCCTCCCCACTCGTGATGACGCGTCCCTCGCTGCAGCCATCCATGCGCACCTCCCGAGGCCGTCGTCGGGCGTCGCACCCCCATCCAGCATGACCTGCTCCGCCCAGATCCGTGCCCCCGCTCGCCGGAGAAGCCGGCGCCGAGCACCGGCACGGCCGCCTCGGCACGCCTAAGCAGCCATGCGCTCACCGCGGCCGCCCTGTGCAGCCCACGGCCACGAGCGCCCCTAGCCGCCGGCATCCGGCAGCGGCCAATTCCGGGGCGAGACCCGCTCATGGGGCGTCCCGCGCCACCCCAGGAGACGAGAGGGGAAGAGCCCTCCGCCACCGCCATCGGTCACCCGGGCTTTGTCCGGCGACGTCCTCCAGCGGCGGCGGAGGGAAAGGAGGGAGGGAGGGGGCGGTGGGTGGCGGCTAGGTCGGGGGCTCCTCCCCATATAGAAGAGAAATCATCCCGCCGCCGGAGAAAATGTCATAACCGTGTATGTATACATCAGCAAAATTCTTGCTTATCGTATGGGTCTAGTACAATATAGTTGAGCTGCAGTAATCGACAGAATCAGAGAATCCTCCTGTTTGCAATTTTGTATGCACGGGACACGCGACCGAACCAACTGTTTGAACGTTCTGCATAAATACGGATATTGTACTCTACGTCTACGTGATTAAGTGCATATCTTATTCTGACCACAAAAAAAACAGAACAGTCTCTATACTGACGTCTAACGTAAAGATTGCTTTCGTAGATGAACACGGAGTTCCAAGAGACAATAAATTATTTATAAGTATGCGTATTAAAACTACTATTACAACGTTAGAGTTTTGCCCCAAAATGACACGCTCAAACAAAACAAAGAGGTTACAGCATACATGCATTCACGTAAGCCCAGTGATAGGCGCCGGTCGACCAGCGCTACTTTTGCGTCGGTAAGACGCAGACCGTCAGATTTTTTCGATTTAACGGTTCAGATTTGCGCGTACCCTTTCGTTTTTTACTGCAACATTTGCGGTACCTTTGCAATATTTACGGTACTTTCGCAACTTTTTTTGTATACAGATGCAACATTTTTATTTTTGATGTTTTTGCAGCAATTTTTTTTGTAGTTAATCACTTTATAACTTTTTCGTTGTAGCAAAAACTCTTAACGGTAGTAGCAAAAATACACAACGGTGGAAGCAAAACTTTAAACGGTTGCAACATTGTGCGTCATAAAAATAAACACGGTGGTAGCAAAAACATAGGACGGTTGTAGCAGAAAAAGTAACGGTTTCAACAAAATTCATCGTCGCCGCCGTTGAGGTCGTAGCTCCGTAGTGGTGATGTAGCAAAAATCTTGGCCGGTAATAGCAAAAACATAAAACGGTAGAAACAAAATGGTTCACTGGTTGCAACATTACATACTCAAATATTCTCCCTGTACATTATGCGTTGTAGCAAAAATAAGTTTGTTGCTTTGTAGCAAAAGTATGATATGGTTGTAGCAAAAATAAGATATGATTGTAACAAAAAAAATTAGTGGATCTGCACGGAGCTGCTCATGGCCATGGCGACCATGGCCGGCGACGTGGGGACACGGAAAGGTGCGGGCTCGCCAAAGGAGGACCGGGGCGGGCGCGGCTGGTCGGGGAGGTGCCGGATCTGGGCATAGAAAGGACGCCGACGAAGTCCAGGAGGCACGGCGGCGAGTTCCTCGAGCTTCACGTAGGCGACATCCATGACGCGGGCAGCGACTCGCGACGGCCTCCGCGCGGGATGCCACTTCCGTCTGTCGGCCGGGTGGGAACGTTTACCTTCACCAAACCTACAAATAAACATACTCGATGCACAATACTTCTACTCCCTCCGACCCGAATTAGTGTTCGCCACTCTGTTTTAATTTTTTTTTACAGAAAACTCCCCGCCCTTTTTAATCTGTTTGCAATCAAGTCCCTGGCGTCCTGGATCGCGGGAGAGAGCTCCGCCGCCGGCCACTGGGAGGGCGCTCCCGCCGCCGTCCACCGAGAGGGCGCTCCCGCCGCCGGCCGCATCCCCTTCCCACCGCCGTCCGCTGCTCGCCGGCCGCTGTTGCTCCTTCTCTGCCTCCCCCCTTCTCTGCCTCGCCGCTGCTCCCCGCCGGCCGCTCCGTCCGCTGCTCGCCGCCGGCCCAGGAACTTGTTCTCTCTCGAGGGCGGCCGCGTCTCCGCCAGGAGAGGAAGAGGTGGCGGCCACTTCTGCCTTTCTCCGGTGACCACGCGCGTCGGCCCAGTCGTTGGTGCGCCTCCTCTGTTCCGTTCGTCTTGTTCTTCTTCTTCTTCTTCTTCTTCTTCTGCTTTTGTTCAAAATCTGTGAATAATCAGGGACATCCCTACTGAATCCAGGCCGCACCATGGATTCAAGCTATTCCCGTATTCACTTTGTTGCTCTATTCGTCAAGCTCTCTGTCTCTCTGCTGCAGGCGCAGGAGAACCTGAGAAGCTAATCTTGGGCTAGAACAAGGAGGAGAACAAGTTCCTGGGTAGAGCGTACAGGTGAGTACAAGGCTTCAGTCTCTTTGGGCACCTACGAAACCAGAATTCCGTACCCACAGTCCAGCTCGCAAAGCACCTGGTCATTGTGGCAAAAAATATGAGAAGCATGATGCATGTTCAGTTAATTCATGACTGAAAACGAATAGATGGTCGCCTTGTTCTAAAGAAACAGTTTAAAACCTTGAACAGGTCTTCATCGGTTCAGTCGTCTCCGATGTATAGATGGGAAGGTTCAGGCCTTGCATGGTTGTCTAGCCGGAGCGACTAAATATCCTCTCAATCACTGCATGAACCTCTAAAACCTGCGCATGGTCAAGAGTTGCACTTTCTGTCAATGGTAGAAGAGCATGGACACACTTACTTAGAAGGAAAAGAGTTCTACCTTTCGTTGAGGAAAAGATTTCAGCGCAGGTGCAGAAATTGTCTACTCCAACAAAAACATCACTACCAGCCATTTAGTCCACAGACAAATTGTCACATGGAATACAGCCAAATCACTACCAGGCTACTAGTCGTACCTGCGTCCTGTTTTGAGTTTTTTCTTCCAAAAAATAGTCAGGCAGAGGTAAAAAAAATAGGTTCAGGTTCGTATACAGACTATAATTCCGGTAATATGCTGAAACTGTAAACATTTGTGCAGGTTCATACACACATATTGTGGTGATAGACATGCAGAAACTACTGACATGCAGAAACTACTTGCTCTATAGAAAAAACTTGCTCTATAGAATTCATATTTTACCTTGTTCATACACACATACACACTCCTTGTTATTCATACACACATATTCTGGAGTATTTACCTTGCTCTATAGAATTCATATTTTTTACAAAACTCTATATAGCTGCTGACATACATAACTAGATCAGTGTTCTTGTTCTTGCTGACATACATATTTACCATTCTGTTTTTGAGTTTTTTATTCTCAAACTTTTTTATTGCTTGTTTATCCTTCATGTTTTTCTGCATGTTATTAATTTTCAATTGCTTTTCTGCAGCTTGCCCAGTCCACCGTAGGAGAAGATGGTACTCTTTGATATCAACTTAACTCCTCCACGAGAGCTTAATGATGGAGGGAGGGTTTTGGATCTGAACTTCAGTCCACATACTCCAGAAGAACAAGAAGAAGCTGCTCAGCTAGGCCACATTGAAGAAGAAGAAGACCAAGAAGCAGTTGCTCAACCAGGCCACATTGAAGAAGAAGAAGACCAAGAAGCAGTTGCTCAGCCAGGCCACATTGAAGAAGAAGAAGAAGACCAAGAAGCAGTTGCTCAGTCAGGCCACATTGAAGAAGAAGAAGACCAAGAAGAAGCTGTGCAGAGGCACCATAAAGATCAGCCGGAGGGTTATAAATTTGCAGCATATATTGCACTAAAAGCACTAGGAAAAGATAGACCCGTGGTGAAGGCGGATAAAGAAATTGTGGCTCAGCTTTTGGGAATATGTCTTAGATCTGTCGAGAAGACATGGAAAAAGGCCATAGAGCAAGAGGGCAGAAATGAAGTGCTTGATTTCTCAAATAAGCGGAAGGGCAGGTGCGGAAGAAAGCGGAGAGAGCTTAATCTCGATGAAAGGGTGCCTCAAGTTGCACTGAACAAAAGGGGTACATTGAGGGCGTTGGCAAGGTCCCTTGACATCCCTTTCTCAACACTGCAAAGGAGGTTGGCGTGGGGTGATTTAAGGCGCCATACCAATAGCCTGAAATCACATCTAACTTTGGAAAACAGAATGAGAAGGCTCCTATATTGCATCTCAATGATTGACGAAACAACAATATTAGAAGCAAAGCTTTCATTCAAAAAGATGGGGAACACTATCCATATGGATGAAAAATGGTTTGATATGACTAAGCGAAACCGGACGTACTACCTAACACGAGAAGAACCAGATCCAGTTCGCACCATCCGAAACAAAAACAACATCGGGAAGGTCATGTTCTTAACACTTGTTGCAAGACCAAGATTTGATGAGCAAGGAAATATGACATTTGACGGAAAGGTCGGAATGTGGGCTTTTGTCACAGAAGATGCAGCCAAATACAACTCCAAGTATAGGACAAAAGGAACAATGCAATTGAAGAACATCAATGTCACTAGAGACATCATGCGGGAATACCTCTATGAGAAGGTAATTCCAGCAATTGTTGAAGTATGGCCCGATGATGAAGATGTTGGAACCATATGGATACAACAAGATAATGCTAGGACCCATGTTCAGCCTGATGATCCTGTATTTCTAGCCGCCGTAAAAGCTTCAGGATTGGACATCAGGTTGACTTTCCAGCCTTCCAATTCTCCGGATGTGAATGTTCTGGATCTTTGCTTCTTCAGTTCCATCCAATCCTTGGCATTTGAGAGTGCACCTAACACTCTCAAAGAACTGATAGAATCTGTCGAACAAGCTTATGATGCATATGACGTGAAGACACTTGCCAAAGTGTATGTAACCTTGCAGTCTGTCCTAGTGGAGATTATGAAAGACCAAGGTGGAAACACATATAAGCTACCCCACATGGGCAAGGACAAGCTAATGAAAGAGGAAAAGCTTCCTAACACACTAGAGGTTGAGAGCAAACTATATGAAGAAACCTTAAAGCTAATAGCCGACTATGAGAAACAACAAGTCGAGAAAGAGGAGGAGAAGATGAAGGATAAACTAGCAAAGAAAGCAACAAAGAGAAAAGGAAGGTCCCAAGTAATCGTGGATGATGACACATTTATCGCAGGAAGAGAATATAACACATGGTTGGAGGACCCATCAAGCATTGTCCGTCCGTGCTGTCGAGTCAAGAGTGTATGTCAATTTCTTATTGCTTGTAATTTTCTGTTTTAAGATAGGTGTAAACTCATGCATCTTACTGACAGAATTTTATTTTTATTATTTACAGAAACTTGATCTCATCCGGGAAACACAAATAGGAGAATTCGAAGCTTCAATACAACCAAGAATAGAAGAAGAGAAGCCTGAGGAGAAGAAGAGGATCAAGAGGAGAAGAGGAGGAGAAGATGAAGCGCAATACAAGAAGCCAAGGAAGCCAAACAGCCAAGAATGCAAGAAGATGGAGGAGGAGTTGTAAATTAGTTGGCATGTAATACTAGAGCAAACAATTGTAAATTATAAGCAAGCATTTTCAGATAGCAAGTATTTTCAGATAGCAAGCATTTTCAGATAGCAAGTATTCTGAACTAGGCACAGTGTTGTGTATGTTGACCACCTACTGATTTAATTCAGCAAGTATAATTCAGCAAGTGTACTCATAACTGAAATAGATTAGCAAAAATTTCAAACAGATCAGCATAATTGTAAATTAGCACTCAACTGATGTGGAGTAGAAAGTTTAAATATAAAGGTGATGTACTAGGCAGACTAGGCAAGTTCAAATAGAACCTGAAGACTCAGAAACAGGAGGAAGCTGAATAGTAGGCTAGAAAATAGAAATCATTACGTACTCCACTAGGCTGACTGAACAAAGACAGATGGTACTTCCAGTTTCTGCTACTACTACACAGATTCACTGAGCTATTCACAGGACCTCATTAGTGAATTAGTGCTAATGCAAGGCAACCAGTTTACTAACAGCAACACTCCTACTTCCTTGCCATCACTGTCAAATGAATTCTAATCATTTCCAGTGTCCTAATTATAAGCATGGCAGTACAGTACAACTGTCTCTATTCTTTAGATAGCAAATTCAGAGATAGCAAGTATTCTGAGATAGAGGCAAATTCAGAGATGGCAAGTGTCTCACCTGAACCATAGATGGAGGAGAAGTTGTCCGGGTCCTCCGCCCCGCGCGCCGGCGGCATCCACGACAAGGGCCCCCCACCACACCATCGGCGGCGGCTCCCTCTCCCTGTCCTGGCCGTTCCTAGCGCCACCTCCATTCCTGCCGCTGGCGCGGGGTGTGCCGGAGCCGGCGCCGGGAAGCTGGAAGCGGCCTCCCCTTGCACACTGGGCACTGCAAGCCGCTCATCCCCTTTGGCGGTGCTGCTGAAAGATTTGATTTTTAGGAGGGAAGGAGGGAGGGTGCTGCTAGGAGGGAGGGTGTTGGTCTGCGCGGCGGGAGGGAGCTGCTGGGAGGGAGGGTGTTGGTCTGCACGGCGGGAGGGAGCTGCTGGGCGAGGAGCGACGCGGGCGGCGGAGCAGGCGGCACCGTCGAGACGAGGGGGACGAGACGAGGGACCTGTGACTTCAGGTGAAAAAGATCAAGGTTTTTTTTGAAAAACAACCAGTGCGAACACTAATTCGGGTCGGAGGGAGTACTAATTAACATGGATAGTCCCATTCGAACATGTAGAAAACATACTCGAGATTGAGGAAAACAAGACAAAAAGAGATCAGTTCTGAGTTCTGACTGAAGTATGCAAGCAAACAAAGAACCTAGTACAGTACAAAATAGTCTATTCTTCTCCGATCTCTATTGTTGAGATGGCGCAGTTTTTTACATTTACCTTAGCCAAGCAGATCCTAATGTATAAACACGCCAGATTTATTTCTAACACTACCAAAGTTATTACTATGCAATATGCACACAAAAAACAGAAAATATTGTAGAGAACCATATTAAAACGGGGGATAACTTCGCCGCAACCCACTGACGTTGGCGAACAACCCGACGAGCTCTTGTTTGTACGGAAGATACGATCTCCTCCGGCCAGGGCCAGCGCCGCCGCTTCCTCCTCCGCCGCCTTTGCTGTAATAACTCCATCCGTGGGCATCGACGCTGGCGCCGCCTTCCTCCACGTCACCCTGCTTGGGATTGGGAGGCCCTGAGCCGGCGGCGTTCAAGAAAAGGAACTTGTCCTTGCCGTCGCTGTGGCTCCGCCCGACGAGGCGCTCGCTGATGCGGCGCCACCGGAGGACCGACCCCGTCGATCCGCTCTTCCGGCACCGCAGAGGGGACTCCGGAGTGGACTGCCCGGGCGCCCAGAGGCAGTAGCTCTCCGGTGCCACGCCCTCCAGATCGCCGTCCCCGCCGCAGCTCTCTTCGTCCGGCGGGGATCGGTCCCCGTCTCCCTGCCTCGCGCGGAATTCCCGCTCCTCCAGCAGGAGCCGGCCCAGCGGCACCCGTACGGTGGCCGTCTCCGGTTCCTCCGACGAGGCCGCCGGCGGCGGGGACGGAGGGCGACCGAAGATGGGGTACACGGTCACGATGCACGCGTCCGCCAGGAACGGCGGAAGAGGGAAGGTGAAGGCGCCTCCATCTTCCTCCTCTCCTTCATCTTCACCGTCGCCGTCGACATCGTGGTGTGGAGATTCCGGAAGGTTCTCAGCGGGGCCGCCGTGGTCTCTGTCCTCCATGACTCTCCTTCTCGCCTTTTGCGGGTGGAAGGAAGGATAGATATTTGATCGATGGGTTGCCTTTCCTTTCCTTTTTTTTTTTTTGAGATAACCTTTCCTTTCCTTTTGCTTGCCGTGAACCGGTGGCGGCGGCAAGTAAACAGAGAGCGGTGTGTCAGATAAGAAGGGGGCATTCTCCTAGAAGCTGACCGGTGGGCCCTATTGCGCTCGGGGTACCACAGGTCAGTGGGCTGGAGCTGAAGTGATGGTTCACGCAGTAGCTTTGGATCCAGTGCGTTTGGTTTGCGGTGAGGGACACGTGTCTGGGCGCGGTAAATTGAGTTCTATTGTTAGACGATGCAAAATAGGACAGCTGTCTAAAAGGTCATTTTAAGTACTCTTTTAATTTTTTACCTTTTTTGAGGTGTTTTTGTAATTTTATTGCTCACAAATGGTGTTTAAAAGGATACAATTTGGGTCATGAGATACAAAAAGCCAGACCCCAAGCAAGACTAGTAGGGAACTTAGCAAAATTATGAGCTTTTAAATTTGAAGAACGGCCTTTGAAAATGAACTAGCAGGATTTAAACTCCCCCTTCCCTCACATTGATTCCCTTCCAATTGCACTCAGAACATCTCCGGCTTCGGTGTTTATGTCTTGGACAATGGACTTAGCATCACATGCAACGATGACTTTACGAAGGAGGAGGTCCTCAGCTAGTGCATGTGCCTCCCTGCAAGCCAGTCCTTTTGCATATTTTTGCGTTCATCTGGCCCCTTGTAACTGATACGTCTCCAATGTATTTATAATTTCTTCTTGTTCCATACTTATATGGATGACTTTGCTATATGTTTTGCTAAACTTTTATACCTTTTTCAACATATTTGCACTAACCTACCAACTCAGTGCCACAGTGCCAGTTTTTGTCTGTTGTTCTCCGTGCATTGCAGGTATTTCCCAATATTCAAGGTGCTCGAAAAAATCCAGAAACAATATATAAAAAACAGTTCAGAAGCTTCCGGAAGACCGAAGGAGAACCAGAGGGGGGTGCCCCCCCTCCCATGCGGCCACCTAGCGCGACCAGGGGGTTGGCCGCGCCAGGGAACCGCCTGGTGGGGCCAGGCCTCCCCTGGTGAAGTCCTTCCGCCTGTATTCAGCCCTCGGGGTAAAAACACCCGAGAGGTCCTCCATTACACGATTTTCCCCACTGTTTCGCCGCCGCCGCAATCTCGAGATCGGGATCGCCAGAAGACCCTGTCCCGGCCCCTGCCGGAGGGAGTATTGATCTCCGGGAGCTTCTCCACTGATAACGCGTGAGAGCGCGCCTCGCTGGCTACCCCAAGTGGAAGGTTGAGATGTACCTAGCAGGAAATTTTCCTTAGTGAATATACCAAGGTTTGTCTCCGGTGGACTCCGAATGCTGCAAGTACACTACTGGAATTCACCTATTTGTCGTCTGCCTCGGCGGACGGCAAACACCTATATGGCGGACGGCAAAGTCCGTTGCCGTCTGCCCCCGCACGGCAAAGCACCCGTCAGCTATTTCTTCGGCAAAGAGGTGCTTTGCCGTCTGCAGGAACTCGACGGACGGAAAACCACCTTTGCCGTGCGCATTTGTGCAAGCAGACGGCGGAGCGGGCGTGACGGCGAACCTTTGCCAGCCGGCTCCGTCAGGCCGTTAACGGCGGGGTTTGCCGTCTACTGACAGACGGCAAACTTTGTCGTCTGCCTCAAAACTAGCCGGCTGGTCGGCCGGCTCCGTCAGGCCGTTAATGCCGTCTACTGACAAACGGCAAACCTCCCAACTTTGTCGTCTGTCTTGCCGGAGGCACACGGTATAATGACCAAATGGTCACCCAGCTGTTGCCAGATTGCACAGCTGGGCGCCACGTGTCTTCTTTGCCAATTGCAAGCAGACGACAAAGGCCTTTGCCGACAGCCAGCAGACGGCAAAGTGGATGCATTCCTTCTGTTTTATCTATTTTCTTTTAAATCCCTGCATTTGACAAAAACTACCAATATATATAGCAATATGTTTCTCCAACAGCATAGTGTAGGAACCCACACACATGTTGATCAACCAAATATTAATCAAAATCCATATATACACAAGTTCTCATACATATATAGGAAACACAAGTGACCAAATAGCAAGTTCTCATACATAGTAAACAAGTACACACAAGTGACCAAACAGTTTATAAACAAAGCTAGAAGTCCAATTGCAACTCTCCATCATAGCATTACTCCCATTAAGCAAATCTGCAAAATGAAGAAAAGAAAATTATAAGAAGATGAAGTAGAAGAAGAAGAAGAAGAATGAGAAGAGAAGAAGAATGAGAAGAGAAGAAGAAGAAGAAGAAGAGTAGTTCTTCTTCTCCTTCTTCTCGTCTTCTTCTCTTTACAAGTGAAAATGCAGCAACTCCAAAAATGCATTACTTTAGTCATTTTTAGGCAATAAAGCTAATTTTGCCATTTTTTAGCAAATTAAGCTAACTTTGGCAACTTTGAACAAATGAAGCTAACTTTAGCATTTTTTGAGCCAATTAAGGTAACTTTAGCATTTTATGAGCAAATCAAGCTAACTTCATCATATTGTGAGCAAATCTGGCTAATCATGCTATTATTGAGCTAACTTAGCTATATTTAAGAATTTCATAATATTTCAGAAGCTAAATATGCATTTTCAAACTAACTAAGCATTTTCAAACTTACCGGAGTGTAGCCCTCAAGGCTGAGGTGGCTGAGAAGCATCCGTCGGGTTGGCCGATGTTGACGGTGGAGAAGGGTCATGGGACGCAGCCCGAGAGTTATGTTGCACGAAAAGATCAACTAGAGGTTAGCACGACGCCACTCAATATGGTATTGATGATCATCGAAAGATACTCACCGTCCCCACAGGAGAAATGATCGGCATCGGTGGAGCGGCCTGACCAGTCTTCTCGCACATAGTCTGCACATTTGTTTTTCATGAGTCAATCATATTAGTTACTAATATAAACAAAAATTATAACATGCATTCTTTGGGTGAATATGAACAAGTGACTTACCACGAAGAGCTCATACAAGGCCCGGTTCGATGCATCGTGTCGTGCCGCGGCCTCCTCGAGAGCCTTCGCTGTCCTCTCCTCCGCCAGCCGCTCTCTCTCCGCTGCCTTCTCCTCTGCCAACCGCTCCTTCTCCTCCAGTAGCCGCTGGGTGTTCTGTCGCTCTTTCTCAAGAGCTTCCTGCAACCCCACTCCTCTAGTTAGCATTGTAATATTCGATGAGAGAAAACAAGAATGCAAGAGTCCTTATGGATAACCTGGATAGTGAGGTCGACTGGCCGCGGACGAGTCCTTATAGCAGGAGAAGAACTCGTTTGGCGTGCCTTGATCTCAGGAAGAGTCTTATCACACCTAATCAACTTATCTCCAATGGCCATGGCGCCATGGCGCCTTCCGCCACCAGAGATCATCACCAGCTCCGGGTCAATAGGCTTCCCAATCGGGGTGTAAGCCTCCCCGTGCTTCTCCTTCGCCACCTCAGTATAAGCCTTGAGCTTACTATAGGCGGCAATGTTGGTGAAAGTCGAAGGAGTGGCGAGATCCGACTCTGAGAGCACCTTGGCCTTCTTGTACGACGTTGTATGGGACATGCCATACATGTCGAACACCTGAGGCACCTCCGTTTTATTATGCTCCGCCTAAAAGACAAAGCAAAGCATGATATTAGTAAGTGGGTGCCTAAAAGACAAAGAAAAGAAGAATTTGCACATACCCATTTATGCCCGTAACCAGCTAAGTTACGGCTGCCTTGATGGTGTGGCACACCAACCATTTGGGCGCGCCGGTCCTTGGCATTGTTGTGGACGGCCAACCAGGCATCTGAGCACCAGTGGTCCACAATGACCTCCCAACAATCCATCTTGTCCGCACACCATCTCGGCGGCGCCTAAGTTAGTAAACAAGGAAACTAATAAGTAGCCTAGATAGGAATCAAATCAAGCAAACTATTCAAGACTTAAGAAGGGTTACCGTCATGTACTGGGCCCTGGTCAGAAACTTCTTGCGGCAGTCCTTCTTTCTACGCTTGCGCCCTTGCTTGGCGTAGTAGTCACGGACCGCCTGCACTCTCATCTCGTGCCTTGTGTTCTGCAAGAGGCGCGTGGCCTCTGCAACTATCACGTCCTCCGCCTCCTGCTGCTTGGACTCATTGACCTTGTAGTAGACCTGCAATAGCACGAGACAACACTGATGAGTGCACCAACTAGCTATTGTCAAGATTTTATTGTGTGAAACAGAAATTACCCAAAGCCGTTGATCACCATGTTGGCTCTGGTGTGGCATTCGACCCCGTTGATGGTCGTATCCGGCGGGGCCGGGGCAGCACAATAGTGCTCCCATTTGAGTCCAGGCTGCGGAACCTCATCAGGTCCGGGCAATTGAACTAGCCCCGGGAAGTTCTCCCCGACGAGCACACCAAGGATGGAGTTGGGATTGCGGACACCATTGCCGTATATCCAACCCCTGCAGTATAAAAAGACAAAGCCATCAGATAGACATAAGTATAGAAGGTACCGGAAGAGAGTATAAGTGCACTTACGTCTATCCATCAGGCGTAATCAACCACTTATGGGCAGGAGTCAACGGCACGGACGGGAGCCGTGTACCCCCACGCTGGTACACGATGGTACCCTCAGCCACCTCCTCCTCATCCGTAGTGTCCATCTCGACACCAGCCTCCCTCTCAGGCGTGTGCTGCTCCGGCTGGTCCGGCCAGGGACTCCAGGTCGTGCGGGTGGATGTAGCCTCCTCCTCCACCTCAGGCTGGTGGATCGGAGTGTCCGAGGAGGGATCCACCCTGCAGTGCTCTGGTGAATCAGCCAGAGGCGGCGGCGAGGAAGCAGCAGTAGGTGTCCGTCTCCCTTTCCCGCGAACACCACCTGCTTTGCCTCTCCCAGTCTTCTTCCGACCTCCTCTCCCCCTGGGCACCTCATCAGTAGAAGGAGGAGGCGAGGAAATACTCTCGAGCAAAGACCTCCGTAGAGCCAGAGGTGGGAGCGCATGACCCCTCCCTCGCGAGCCTGAGGTATCGCCCTCCATATCTGTCACGAACCTGCCAAGAATTAAAATAAAATAATTAGTACAATGAGAAAAAGAATTAATAATACAAAAGTAATTACTGCAATAATGAGAATATATATAAATATATAATTAAAGTTGAGATGCATACAACTAACAATAGTCGGGATCATCGGTATCTTCTCCGCGATCAATTGAAGGATCGTCATTACTATCACGCGTGTCGTCGATAATGACGGCCTCATCAGGTTCAACAACACCAACATTTGGAAGGCCTTTATGTAAACGGTCAAGCATGGACAGGTCATCTGGAGCAGTAACCTCTTCTTCTTCCATGTTCTGGGGTTGCGTAGAGCGGTTTCGAAAACGTTTTTTTATCACGCGTGTTTCTTGGAAGAATTCTCCTTCATATGTCTCTGGGTCAATGTGGGGTACATAATCCTCTTCATTGGGGGGAGGTGGTCTAATATGAGGTGGCACATCATAAACGACATCCCAACCTTTCAGGTTTTCAACCGTTTGGTAGGGGTAGGATAGATAGAAAACCTGGGTGGCCTGTTGAGCCGTAATATAGACATCGGGGACATTAAAATGGGTGTCTTGTCGAATTTTGACTAGACCTACATGTTCATGAGTTCGTCTAGTCCTCGACGGGAGAAACCAATGACATTTGAAGACAATGACGTTGGGAGGATTTTCACCATAGAATAGAAGTTCGTATATTACTTCAACTCTTCCATAATACTCAATACCTCCGTCGCCGACAGCAGAGACACCCGAATTTGTACTTTTTCGATCGGCCATTTTTCGCTCTTTATCAACGGTACGAAAGCGATACCCGTTGATGTCGTATTTCTCAAATACACGGACCTTATTGTTAAAACCATTAGCGACTTGTCTCAATTCGGCGTCCATAGGCTCCTCATTTGCCTATAAGTTTTATAGGAAAGGATTGGTATATTAGTGAAAAATAGGTCGAACACTACTGGAAAAACGTAATTTGCCGTCAGCTTCTGGCTTTACCGTCAGCATTTTCACGGGGCTGACGGCATAGAAGATATGCCCTCAGCCAGGGCAATTGCTGACGTCTTAGAAGGAGCTGACGGCATAGAAGGTCTTTGCCGTCAGCTGGTTCAAAGCCGTCAGCCGGCTGACGGCAGTGAGGAGCAAAGCTGACGGCATAGGTCCCCTGACGGCAAAGGGGCTCCCACCCCCCCACGAACTAGCGAGCCCTAACTGTCCGTCTAAGCCGTCAGCCAGCTGACGGCAAAGGCTAACGGAGAGCTTTGCCGTCAGTTGGCTGACGGCTTAGCCGCGAATAGTTAACCCCCTCCCGTCACCCTCTCTCTCTCACACACGCACACACACAGATCGAGCCCCCCCAGCACACCCACGCTCGCCGCCGCCGCCGCCCCCGTGGACCGCCGCCCCGCCCGTGGATCCGACCCCGCCAACACAGCCGAGCGGGACCGCCCTCGCCGCCGCGGATCCGCCTCGCCGACGCCCGACCCCGCTGTCGTCGCCGCCGACCCGCCGTCTTCACCGCCGCCTGTGCCACCCCGAGGTCGCCTCCCACGCCAGTGTCGCCGCCCCTGGTCAGGTCAGCCCCCCCTCCTCTCTTCACCCCTCTCTGTAGCTAGGTAGCTAGATTTTTTTTAATTTAGGTTTTATTCCACTTAGGTAGTATTCAACTTAGGTTTTATATTTAGTTAATATTGTACTTAGTAATTATGTTTAGATTTAGTTAGTATAGTTAGAAATTAGGTTCAAATTTATTTAGTATTGTACTTAATTAGTAATTAGGTTTTGATTATGTTAGTAATTATGAATGGAGGTGCCTCCATCGGTGCTTACGGGAAAAAATCGTTGGCCCTAGCATGTGCCCTAGCAAATTTGTTTTAGTATTTGGATAATAGCATTTTAGTAAGGTATTAGTTAGTAGGAGAAGTAGAGAAAGTTTTAGAAAAGAAAAAAAGAAGTATGACTAGAAGAAGCAGAAGAATGAGTTGGAGATGGATGGAGACAGGAGACTTAAAGGCGAGACACTGCGTTCGTCGGCTCATCACTCCCGACGGCACAAAAGTGCAGTATCCCTGCAACATAGAAAAGAAGTAGAAGAAAAAGAATAATTAAAAGAAAAGAAAGAAAATAATTTGTTTTCGAAGAATTTGTTGGATGTTAGTATTAGTTAGATTAATTATCGCGAGTGCGTATTTGTTTTGATTGATTGCATTTAAATGTGCAGTAGCTTCGCGAGGGTTTGGTTTTCGACGACCTCCACTGCATTCGAGAGTGAGCACATTTGTTAACTCTTCCTTCTCCACCTTTATATTGCTCTGTTCCGGCCTTCGTGCCGATGACACTATCTAGATAGGTAGTTTTAGTATTGAAATGCAAAGTCTTCGCGTAACCAATATGTGTCTCCTGTTCGAAAGGGTTACGTTTATAACTATGCATGCATTTGCATATTTATAACGGTGATTCTTTCGAATTGTCCAACGTTATCCATGGACAGCCCGGGTATGTGTAGATTGGGTCATTTTCCCATGCTTTGTTCCGGATCCGATGCAGAGTTTCGACAGCGCCTCCTTGTTGTTCTCCGAGTACACATCCTCTCGGTTAGTTTCCGAGACGTGTATTAGGAGAACAGCGGGGAGGTGCTGCCGAAATTTTGCGTTGGATCGGGAGCAGAGCATGGGAAAATGACCCAATCTACACATACTCGGGTGGGATTAGGATCCATCTTTACCTAGTAGCTGGTAGGTGTGCATGCCGTGCATCCCAATGTTTTAACCATGATTAAAAAATGACCATAATTAATTTGACATACTTGATGAACTGATAATTTATATTGTTCATATGTGGATACTATATAGCTAGCTTGACAGAATGACCGATCGTGAATGGATGTACTCCGGTCACCCTAGTCAGAAAGACATGACCGATGAATGGTTGAGCAAAACCTATGAATTCCTGCAAACGGAATTTTCTAAAGGCCAGCCAAAAACATGGTGCCCCTGCACTAACTGCAAGAATTATTCGCGACAGACAAAGGATGTAATGGGTAAACACCTGCAGATGCGTGGTTTTACTCCCGGCTATACCTTGTGGACATTTCATGGTGAGTCGGCCCAACGTAACAGAGACGAGGTTTTGCGTCGGCGCACCGACGATTATGGTACAGGGATTGAAGACATGGTCAATGATTTTGATGATGCTCGGAACAAGGACGAAGAGATGGAGGAATCCGCAAAGGCCTTCTATGCCATGTTGGAGTCTTCAAAACGTCCTCTTCACGAGCACACTAAGATTTCTCAGCTAGATGCCATCGCACAAGTAATGGCTCTGAGAGCCCAATTCAACATTGGAAGAGACCTGTTTGACTCAATGATGACCCTATTTGGGCGGTTTCTACCCGAAGGTCATATTATGCCTTCAAACCTATATGAGTCAGACAAAATCCTTAGTGCACTCAAGATGCCGTATGAGCAGATACATGCTTGTGAAAAAAGGATGTGCCTTATTTAGGAAAGAGTATGCGGACGAAACATATTGTCCATTTTGCAAGTCCTCCAGATATGTTGAGGTAGAAAACGGTGAAGGTGAGAAGAAGCAGAGCAAAATCCCTGTGAGTGTTCTACGGTATCTGCCAATCCTACCAAGACTTCAACGACTTTACATGCTCGAAGAAACAGCAAAATAGATGACATGGCACAAACATGGAATTAGGAAAGAATTAGATGAAAACGGAGATCCGATGTTGGTACACCCTTCGGATGGTGACGCATGGAAGGCATTTGATCGTAAACATACAGAAAAAGCTAAAGAGCCAAGGAATTGCCGAGTCGCCATCGGTCTCGATGGGTTCAATCCTTTTGGTATGACGGCTACCCAATATAGTTGCTGGCCTGTGTTTGTTATTCCGCTCAATCTTCCACCATCATCCATTATGCAAAGAAAGCACATATTTCTGACGTTGATAGTTCCAGGGCCAAACTATCCGGGGAAGAATATGAGTGTGTACATGCAACCGTTGATGGATGACTTGAAAGAAGCTTGGGTGAATGGGGTCAACACATACGACGCAGCTAAGAAAGAGAACTTTCAAATGTATGTTTGGTACCAATACTCGTTGCATGATCTGCCGGCATTTGCGCTTTTCGTTGCCTGGTGTGTGCATGGAAGGTTCCCATGCCCACAATGCAAAGCAACTCTTAAGTTTCATTGGTTGCCGGTAGGTGGAAAGTATTCCTGCTTTGACTTGGATAGACAGTTCTTGCCTTTGGACCATCCATTCAGAAAAGACAAGAAGAATTTCATGAAAGGTAAAGTTGTCAAACACTCGGCAACACCTGCGTTGACGGGCACACAAATTCATGAACAGTTAAAATCTATGGAGCCTGATCCAAACCGTCCAGGGTATTTCTTGGGTTATAATGAGGAACACGCCTGGACCCACAAGCCATGCATCTGGGATCTCCCCTACTTCGAAGACCTCTTACTACCACACAACATTGACATGATGCACACTGAAAAGAATATCGCCGAGGCCCTTCTTGGCACATTTTTCGGCACTGATAAGGGCAAAGATAATACAAAGGCTAGAGTTGACCAGGAGACTCTTTGTGATAGGCCATCACTAAACATGCGACAACCGAAAGGAAGAAAAAATTGGTCCAAGCCACCTGCCTGGTACAATTTCGAGAAGGGAGCAATAAGGGAAATCCTCTTGTGGGTGCAACAAAAGTTGTTGTTCCCTGATGGGTATGCTGCGAATCTAGCGAGGGGAGCGAGCATTGAAAAAATGAAAATTTTTGGGCTCAAGAGTCATGATTGGCACATATGGCTTGAGTGGATAATGCCAGTGATGTTGCGCGGCTATATCCCAGAGTCTGAATGGCTAGTATTGGCAGAGTTAAGTTATTTCTTCCGTGTTCTTTGTGCTAAAGAGTTGTCGCGTGCCGTGATAGATGACATGGAAGAGTTGGCGCCTGAGTTGCTCTGCAAGTTAGAGAAGATTTTTCCATCGGGCTTCTTTAATCCGATGCAACACATGATTTTGCATCTCCCGACCGAGGCAAGATTGGGTGGCTCTGTGCAAAATCGTTGGTGCTATGCAACTGAAAGAATGCAGAAGACACTTAGAGCAAAATGTAAAAATAAACGTAGAATTGAAGCATCGATGGCCGAGGCTTTCATTACCGAGGAGGCGGCAAACTTCGTAACAGCACACTATGATGCCACTTTGCACAGCTTGCATAATCCAAAGCCTCGGTACAATGTGGGCGACCCCAAACGACGTGAATCCAAACTCAGCCTCTTCAAAGGGAAGCTCGCTCCTTCTGGTGTGGTAAAATCAAAGTTGCTAGGCGTCGAGGAGTGGCGCACACTAACGATGTATATATTGAACAACTTAACAGAAGTTCGGCCGTACATCGAGTAAGTCCTCGATACATTGTTTCGCAACTTTTTAACAAGTTTTGTGTCTAACAACTGTTATTAATTGATACAGTCGATACGTCGAACAGTTCTCGAATGGTGTTGAAATCGAAAAAGAATCCATTCTCGAGTATGAACTTCTTGAAAAGACAGGAGGCGACTATCCCGGTTTCATCTCTTGGTTCAAAAAAATAGCTAATTCAGATGAGCAAGTCAACGATGAATTGAGACAAATAGCAAATGGTTTTGACTTTAAGGTCCGGACATTTCAGAAGTACGACATCAACGGGTATCACTTTCGTACTGCTAGCAAAGAGCTTTCAATGCCCGGTCGAAAAACAACCAATTCCGGTGTCTCTGCTATAGGCGAGGGAGGTGTCGAGTATTATGGAAGACTTGAAGAAGTTTACGAACTTCATTATTATGGTGAAAATTCTCCAAATGTTGTTGTGTTCAAATGTCATTGGTTCGATCCTACTAAGACAAGACGGACTCATGAACATGTTGGGCTAGTCGAAATTCGACAAGACAGGAAGTTAAGCGGTGATAATGTCTTTATTGTGGCTCAACAGGCCACCCAAGTTTTCTATCTGCCATACAGTCGTCAAAGTGTGAAGAACCTGGAAGGTTGGTATGTCGTGTACGATGTGCCGCCCCATCTTAGACCACCTCCACCAAACGAAGAGGATTATGAACCTCAAATTGGCCCAATAACATATGATGGAGAATTCTTCCAAGAATCACGTGGTGTGAGACGTCGTCTCCGGAACTGCTCTACGTCCACCCTGAACACGGAGGAACAAGAATCACGTGATGATGAGGAATAAGTGGAAGTAGAAGAGGTTACCAATCCGGATGAGCTAACAATGCTTGATCGGTTACAAAAAGGCCTTCCACATGATGTCCCTGAACCCGATGACGATGTCATTCATGACGACACGTATGATACTGATGATGATTATGCTTAAGTTGACCTTGGAGAAGAGACAGATGATCCCGACTATTAGTACTTTGTATGTATCCAAACATTGTTGTTTAATTATTTAATTAATTGTTTAATTATTCATGTATTTATTATTGTTCATTTAATTATTGTCTTTGAATTTGTACTAAGTATTTAACTATGTATTGTTGCAGGTGGTGAGACATGGCAGGCGGGGATAAGTTGAGGATAGCACCTGGCCAGCTACGGAGACAGTTGTTCCAGAGCTTTGCCGAGGAGCCCCGTGGGAGAGGCGGAGGAAAGAAGAGAGGCAGAGGACGTGGTCGCGGGAAAGGGAGGCTTCCTAATAGGAGCTAGTCGCCACCACCCTCAGCTACTTCAGTCTCATCCACTTCACCCCTGCAGACAAGGGTGTCACCGGTGCGGGATCCTCCCGTCCAGGAGCGGACACCGATGCAGGATCCTCCCGTCTAGGAGCCGACACCCTCACACGAGGAGTGGGGGAGTTGGGGGGACGGTGAGGGGGCTGGGGCGGATGCGGAGGCTGAGGTTTAGGTGGAGGATGAGGGGGCTGAGGCGGAGGATGAGAGGGCTGAGGCGGAGGATGAGGGCCCGTCTGCCAGCAAGTCGGTCTACCAACGTGGTATGACACGAGTTCCAGACCGATTAGAGTTGCAGCACAGGGCTTTGATTTCGCCAGATGGCGAGAAGTAAGTTGATGTCTATTGTTTACCTTATATCATTATTTTCCACCAAGTAGCTAATGTCTTTGCCTTCTCATTATGTAGGGGGTGGAATTACCCGGAGAATACCCGGAATCCAAACTGCCTCCTTGGTGCTTTGCTTAGGGAGCACTTTCCCGGGCTAGTGCACTTGCCCGGGGAGGGTATGGTTCCCGAGCCAGGACTCAAGTGGGAGCACTACCAAGCCGCGCTGCTCCCGGAAAACACTCACGTGAACGGTGTTGTTTGCGCGAGCGTGGCCGACAAGGTGTTGGCTGATTTTTGGGTAACTATTATTTTACCCAATAATAAGTATACAATATCCAATGTTATATCTTGTTATTTCCTATCATCTGTGCATATATATGGCATAATTGCAGAGTTACCATAGGGTCAAGGAGGGGACGGAGGAGGCGGCCAAGAAGAATCTCGAGAAAGAGTGCAAGAGATTATTGAATAACACGAGCATGAGATGCGTGTTCAGGCCGTTCGAGATTGGTACGCCAAGCAAAACGAGCCGAAGACGAAGGCTGAATGTCGAAAGATTTTCCCTGACAAGACCCAGTACATGGAGGTACGCATATTCCTTAGTTACATTCTTTATTAGTTATGTTAGGGCTAGTTACAATACTTAGTTTCATTCATAGGTGCCCCCGAGATGGTTGGCCGATAAGATGGATTGTTGGGAGATGATAGTGGACAAGTGGTGCACAGATGCTTGGTTGACCACCCACAATGTGGCCAAGGAGCGTCGTGCCCAATTGGTTGGTGTGCCACACCACCAAGGAAATGCCAACATCAAGCAATACGCCAAAAAATGGGTATGTGTGCCTTGTTTTCTTTCATCATTAATTCATTTGTGCATTATTTTTGTTGTACTAACTCTTTGCCTTTTCTTGTAGGCCAAACACCATAACCAGCCCGAGCCTCAGGGATACGCTGCGTTTGGCATGGCCCATAAGGGCTCGTACAAGACGGCGACACCATATTCTGAGGGGGACGGGCCATCGGCGTACACAAGCCTGTCCACCTACAACAAGATGACGTCTTATTCTCAGGTTGTCAAACAACTGCGCGGCCCTGACTTCGACCCGAGCCTGAATCCTATGGATGCGGAGGCGTTGATGATCTCTGGTGGTGGTAAGAGTCATGGCACGGTGGCCATGTGTGATGGCTTCGTCCCTATCACTGAGTCTCTATCTCATATCAAGGCGAGGCAAACTAGCTCGACTCCTGTAATACGGCAACGCGCGAGGCCAGTTGATCTTGCCATCGAGGTTAGTTTTCCTTCATTATTTCTTTAGTCCATTTGACCCTGGATGGATGATGATGAGAAGTGGTTGCAGGCCGCACTTGAGAATGAGAGGGAGGCCACCAGACTCTTGTTGGAGGAGAGGGACCGGAATACACAGAGGCTGCTGGAGGAGGAGAGGGCACGCAATAATGCCCATGCGAAGGCTATGCACGACTTCGTTGCGGTAAGTCAGTTGTGTGAGAAGCAAGGCTATGTGTGAGAAGCAACAAGACTATTTCTTTGACTTCTCGAAAACTAATTTGCAGGCTATGTGTGAGAAGCAAGGTTTGCCCCCCCCCTCCGCCGATGCCTTCTCCGGTGGGAACGGTGAGTTCCCTTTCAATGACCAACCTTGCACGGTCTTATATCATTGTATGTTGCCATGCTAACCACATATTTCAACTCTTGCCTTGTTGCAGCATCATTCCAGAGTCGCATCCCACAATCCCTCTCCCGGTGAGAGCCCTACCAACCCGGCGACCAACCGAGATGGTGATTCTCCTCCGTGACTTGGCATTTGGCAAGTTATTCCTCTCCTTCTTATTCTTATTGTTTAGCTCAACTTAGACTATGCCATGCTTTAGTTAGCTTAGTAAATTCTAGTTAGGAAAAAAATTGCATAATTAGCTTAATTACATAAAAAATTACATAATTAGCTTACTTACCTCAATAATGACATAGACTTTGCTTATTTGGTACAAACATGACATAATTACTTGATAACACCAAAAATAGCATAAATAGTTGATATTAGAGCTCAAAAATGACATAATTACTTTAGAAAGTTTCAAAAGAAAACAGAAGAGAAGAACAAAACAGAAGAGAAGAACAAAGAAGAGATGAAGAAATAAGAGAAGAAGAAAGAGGAGAAAAAGATAGATTAAGAAGAAAAAAATCTTCTTATTCTTCCTTTTTCTCTTCTTTCTTTTTCTCCATCTTTTTCTTCTTCTTCTTCTTCTTCTTCTTGTTCTTGTGTTCTTCTTCTTCTTCTTCTTCTTCTTCTTGTTCTTGTGTTCTTCTTCTTCTTCTTCTTCTTCTTCTTCTTGTTCTTCTAATTTCTTATCGCTAAATTCTTTCTTCTTCTCATTATGCAGATTTTGATAAAGCAGCATGGCACATGGATGGATGCTCCAGGGACTCTACTTGTAGTGTTAGATGCTTTGTAATGCACTTTGTAATGCACTTGTACTTGCGGATGCACTTGTGATTCTTTGTGAGGCTTTGTGATGCCATCTTGTTGTTTGCACTTTAAATCCTTTGTGATGCACTTGTGATGCACTTGTGGTGCTGTTTAGGGCCTGTCAGAAATATATATTGTGTTATTTATATTGTTGTTTGAAAATGCAGGGAATTAACAGAAATTAATTATAAAAAAAACAGAGAGGGTCTTTGCCGTCAGCTTACTGACGGCAAAGCCTTTGCCGTCGGTGGGCTGACGGCAAAGAAGGACACGTGGCAGTAAACTGTTCAATCTGGCAACTCTGGGACGGCCAAATGTCCCAGGTTGTCGGCTTTGCCGTCAGCTGGACTGTGGCTGACGGCAAAGAGTGGACCCACGTGGCAGCGGCCGTAGCTCCCCTGGCAAGCATGGCCCACAAGCAGCAGCAAACTTTGCCGTCAGCTGGGCTGTGGCTGACGGCAAAGCCTGTCGTTAACCCTCTAACGGGGCTGGGCTGAAGACGTTGCCGTCAAGGCTCTATGCCGTTAGCCTCGGCCCCCTAGCTGACGGCACAGTCTTTGCCGTCGGTCGATTTCCGGCTGACGGCAGAGAACCTGTTTGCCGATAAAATCGTGGCCAGCCTCTTTGCCGACAGCAAACTGACGACAAAGCCTTTGCCGTCGGTTAAAGTGGCCTTTGGCTGACGGCAAACCAGCAGATTCCAGTAGTGGAACCAACAAATGAAACCCTATATATGAATGATAGTTACCGTTCGTTTGAACCAAGAGATGAAACCAGGATTGTCGTCTCCTTGATTGGCAAGAAGCTCATACTCTGCGATGGAATCACTTTCAATAACCACTCCATTCGAGAATTTGGCGACGTATCGACTGTATGAATTCATGGGAATTAATAAGAAACAAGAATTATTAGAAGTTGCGAAACAATGTACGTACCGAGCACTTACTCGATGTACGGTCGCACTTCTGTTAGGTTGGTGAAGATATACAGTGTAAGAGTCTGCCATTCTTTGATATCCAAAATATTATTTCTCGAAGCACCAACAGGTCCGAGCTTCCCTTTGAATAGGCTGAGGTTGGATTGACGCCGTTGGGGGTCGCCAGTATTGTACCGAGGCTTTGGATTATGCAAATGGCAATTTTTGGCTTCATAATGTGCTGTCACGAAGTTTGCCGCCTCCTCGGTAATGAAAGCCTCGGCCATCGATGCTTCAATTCTACGTTTATTTTTACATTTTTCTCGAAGCGTCTTCTGCATTCTCTCCGTTGAATAGCACCAACGATTTTGCACAGGGCCCCCTAATCTTGCCTCGGTCGGGAGATGCAATATCAAATGCTGCATCAGATTAAAAAACCCGGTGGAAAGATCTTCTCTAACTTGTAGAGCAACTCCGGCGCCATATCTTCCATGTCTTCTAGCACGCCATCGGATAGTTCTTTAGCACAAAGAACACGAAAGAAATAGCTCAGTTCTTCCAGTACTAGCCACTCTTCCTCGGGGATATAGCCGCGCAACATCACCGGCATTACCCGCTCAAGCCATATGTGCCAATCATGACTCTTCAGCCCAAATATTTTATGTTTTTCAGGACTCGCTCCCCTCCTCAGATTCGCTGCATACCCATCGGGGAACATCAAACTGTTTTGCACCCACAAGAGAATTTCCCTGATATGCCCCCTTTCAAGATTGAACCAGGCCCTTGGCTTGGACCAATTCATCTTTCCTTTCGGCTGTCGCATGTTCTGTGAGGGTCTACCACATAGAGTCTCCTGGTCGACTCTAGCTTTAGGATTATCATTTGACTTCCCATCTATGCCGAAAAATGTACCAAACAGGGCCTCGCCGATTTTTTTTCCAGTGTGCATCACGTCAATATTGTGTGGAAGTTCAAGGTCTTGGAAGTAGGGGAGATCCCAGAAGCATGTCTTGTGAGTCCAGGCGTGATCCGAATTATATCCCTTAAAATACCCGGGACGTTCTGGATCAGGCTCGAGAGAGTTCAACTGTGCCAAGACATGTTCGCCCGTCATCGTAGGTGCTGCCAGGTTTTTGAAAACTTTGCCTTTGATGAAGTTCTTCTTGTCTTTTCTAAAAGGATGCTTAGGAGGCAGAAACTGTCTATGCAAGTCGAAGCATGAATACTTGCCACCCGCCTTCAGCCAATGAAACTGAAGAGCATCCTTGCATGTTGGGCACCCGAACTTTCCATGAACACAGAAGCCAGCGAAAAGCGCATACGTCGGCAGGTCATGCATCGAGTACTGGTACCAAACATGCATTTTGAAGGTCTTTTTGCTAGCTGCATCGTATGTCTTGAACCCTTCGTCCCAAGCTTGTTGCAATTCCTCCTTAAGCGGTTGCATGTACACATCCATATTCTTCCCCGGATATTTGGGTCCTGGTATTATCAACGTCAGGAAAATGTTCTTCCTTTTCATAATCTCTGAGGAGGGGAGATTGAGTGTGTAACACCCTCAGCGTCACGCTACAGTAATCCCTTGTGCTAATGATAAATCATCATGGTTGTGCTAATAATGATCACCCTTAATCATGGCTTGTCCAAGTCAACCCAAATAAAAATTCCAAAACAAAGTGGTAACTCAACCTCAACCAAAAGATGCAAATGCCAGTCTTATGTAGAAATGTCCCTAAGGTAGTTAATGATCCCAAAGAAATTAAAATAAATAAAACCAATAACTCCTAAATATTAAATTTCCCTAAGGAATTAAAATAAAAGTGGAAAATAAACTTTCTTCAAAAATTGTGAAACTACTTTTATAAAATCACAAATATTCAGTGGACCGTGTTACACCAATTTTGGGATTTTATTAATCTCTAAATTAATTGAAACAATTAAAATAGTAGCTTGTTTATTCCATCTTAATCATTTAATATTTAATTAAAATATTAAAGGATTTTATTTGTGCCCAAGACATTTTGTGGCAATGGCTTATAGTGCAACAATAATTTTGGAGCATCTTTCATGCTTAACAAAAATGTCTAAGTATTTAAATTAAATACAAAGAAGAAATCACAGAAAAGAAAAATATAAAAAGAAAAGAAAACTATCTACCGCCGGGGGCGTAGCCCATCCCCCCTCCCCCCTTGAGGCCCACCCCAGCCCACCCTGGCGCCTAGACCCCCCAGCCCGAGCTGCTACCCCGGTCAACTCCCCATCTCCCCCGATCTCGTTCTCTCTCTCCCTCCTCGACCCCCCTTCCTCCCATCTCGATCTGGATCGAGATCAGCGACCCCCCTACCTCCGGCGGCCGCCTGCCATCCCACGGCCGACTAGCCTGCCCCAGGATCTACTTGCGCCGGCCCCTGCAACTCCGACGAGCCCCAGCCCCCCCGACCGCCGCACCCCCACCGCGCCTCCACTTGCG
This sequence comes from Bromus sterilis, assembly GCA_950022295.1. NCBI lineage: Eukaryota > Viridiplantae > Streptophyta > Magnoliopsida > Poales > Poaceae > Bromus > Bromus sterilis. Next base: position 286,645,863 of record OX465597.1, read on the forward strand.
GTGGTGCTCCTCCTCAGCCCCGGCGTCGCCGCGCCCAAGGCTCCGGCCTCCGCCCCGGCTCCCCGTCGTCCTCCCCGCCAACCGCGCTGCGAGCCGCCTCCCAGCCGACGAATCGCGCCGCCCGGCCCCACTGTCAACGCGGCCATCGCCGCCGCGGCCTCGCCCTGCACCGCTACTCCGGCTCCGGCGAACCCCGCCACCGCGGCCGCTCCTCTGCACCCCCAGTGAGCTCCCCCTCCACCTCCCCTTGTGCTGCCGTTGACCAGTAGTCGTGGGTCGTCATCCCCGTACTTGCCATGGCCACCATGGCCGTGAGCCCCTGCTCTCCGCCTGGGCGCCGCCCCTGCTGGCCGCCCCAGCTGTCGGCCCCTCCATCCGTGCTCCCCTTGGCCATCTTGGCCGAGGCCGCCCCCCGCTGCCCCTGAAGATGTGTTGCGCGTGATGCTGCTGTTGTGCAGTGCTCGGTTACTGAATCTAAAGACAGAAATATTTGCTAAGTACTAAAGCTTGCTGCTGGACACCCCCATTTGGACAACAACAAAAACATGCAAACCAAAATTAACATAAATGAAATTTAAGCGAGTATGTGATACATCTAACAAACTTCGATTTTCTCCATTGGACCAATTTCCAATATTGCACGGATTAAATTCCACAAAAATCGCAAAATGCGGTTTTATAATAAACTGTAGCCTGAGTTGACCCGCTAGACACTTTGGCACAGTGGATAATTTTGCTACAAGGATCTGTCATGCCATCGAAGGGCATGTCATGGTTGTATACATGTTATAGCTCAAAACACATATTGGATGTATCTCCAAATGACCTAAAGATCAACGGCAGTTATCGGGCGAACTTTGCATCTTTTTACAGTTATTGGAGTTATCATCATGTAGCACTTTTTCAGCAGAGGTTTAGCTTAGCAAATGCACTCTAATGAATTTTCCTTCTGTACCATATTCGAGATTACATAAAATTGTTCAACTTTGTAATGAAGCACTAACTCGTCGGTTAAGCAGAACCCCAAACCGTAGGTCCCGAAGGCGGCTGATTGACAATTCTCACCAATAATCCCCGGACTTAGTGATATTTCAGAGAATTTAGAAATGAGGCAATCACATGTGGGTCCGGTGGATAAATAAATTTAATTAATTGATTTATAAAACATGTGAGGCTGACATGTGGGACCCACTGGTTAGTTGGTCCCACTGGTCAGGTTTGACCAGTCAAATTTTACTATTTTGGATAAGGTTAATTTAAATAATAAAAGAAATTCACAAATTGATTTAAATTGATTTAAACTTAATAATTTAATATCTTTTAATCCGTATATCAGATGGAAAAACTTTATACATGAAACTTGATTAGAAATATATAATGGATACGAATACGCTATCTGTTTGTCTACCGCACCCCTCTAACCTACCGAACGTGGAACATTTCTCCTCCGGTTCATCTGTCTGTCAGACGACCGGAGCCGGTAAAACTTTCCGGATGAAAATGTCCTGAACATGAAAGTTGCTCAGAGTGAATCAACTAGCACGGATACACTATCCACAAGTCTGTCAGATGTCTCTAACACTCCAGACATGGAACCTTCCCCCTCCGGATCATCGGTCCGGTAATCAACCGGTACTGATGAGTCATCACCGGATAAATTCCTGCTCCGAAAAAATCACCGAACACCGCGTTAGAGCCCCGTTGCTTTGTATCTTCTATGACATATATTTGTACTGCTATTATTGTTGTGTATTTATTGTTTCTTCCCCCTCTCTTTTTATCCGATAGTCTCGACGTCCGTTGCTGATGCCCCTGTGATCGACTACTTCGTCGACGACCGTACCTCTACCGTCGAGCTTACAGGCAAGCAGAGCCATTCTCTTCCCTAGATATCGCCTACCTTTCCGTACTTTCTTGCACTAGGCATTGTTACTGCTGCTGCTATGTTACAGTCCTATTCAATTGCATAGCCTGATTTTGTCGCCCCTTGATGTACCTTCGTTATCCTAAGCTGCCTGCTATATCTATATATTCTATTCAGCAGTGAGCACTGCGCATTGTTAGCTAGGATTAGATAGCAGGCCGTGGCCACTCAGGGGAGTGACGCGGATACAAAATATATACAACTGCAACAGGTACGGATCAATGCAGACGCCCTAGGGAACCTACAACGGCGAGACTCTGCCGAGTCGCTTCGAGTTTGACTTACGAGTGGAATGGACTCGTATTTCACTCTCGTCGACTCAGTAGCGTAGCATCACAGGGATGATACGAGGGTATTCCTCTTTAGTTCATTCCGCTGGTGTCTCGGCACCACCGGGGTGATACGAGAATATTCCTCTTTAGTTCATCCCGCTGATGTCTCTGTCAAACCTCTTTAAGTGTGCCATCGAGGGTGATACCTCCTGGTTTCACTTAATGGTAGGCACTCGAACCAACTGGTGTCCTTAAAGGTAAGAAGTCGGGCGACCCAACGGTGCCCGCGAGAGGTATATTGTCGGGAACGACAGGGAGGGTACGACCGACGTTACTGGCGTGCTTGGCCCCTGCTCGTATCTCGCGAGAGTTACCAAACCACGAAAAAGTCGAGCTCTACCAAGAGCACACGCGAGACAAGGTAAGGAGACAGTTCACCTTGTTGGTAACCGAAGTGACTTGGTGGGACGACAGGGCAGGCACCGATGTACTGGTGGTCCTGACTGATGTCGTTGACCGCGGGTCGGTTAAGTCGAGGCAACGATAACGGTTGTCACGCAGGTTAATTAAAATGCTAAATGGTTCGACGGATGACTTGAGAGACCCGTTGGTCTGTACGCACTACCTACACGTGGGATTATGGTGTGGGCCCTCCGCGTCGTAGTTCGTTCGAAAGCTCTTCAGACGTCAGCAGTACTGCGGCCTGATCGCCGGGAAGTGGTCTTGTCTTTTTGCTGCAGCAGGTGTGTTTGGATTTGCTTTTGCTGCACCGTCCAGACTCGCACCGTGCAGGAGCGTGAAAGGGTGAGGGACCTAGACCCCTTGGCGCATAGGATATAGTCCGGCGGATGGCCTCTCTGTTGAGCCTAGGATGGGCTGCGTCGTGTCGGATAGCCTCGGTGGGGCGTTTCCTAACAAGGTTCACGCCACCCTGGAGATCCGAGCGTGCAGGATGAATAGTAGTGCACCCCTGCAGGGAGTTTAATCTATTCGAATAGCCGTGTCCACGGTAACAGGACGCTTTATGCTGAAGCTGGATCTTACCACTACAAACTATTACTATTAAACTGTATGGTTCCGGGTTTTCTTCCTCGCATGGGTGTCGAGGAGGGGAACTCGGAGGCATTATTATTATTAATCATTACAACTTATATTATAAAATGTTGCAGCAACTTCTGCTTCATTGTTACTTTATTGCTTTATATGAACTGTTGGCTGTTTCTCTTCTCATGCTGCAAGACTCGTTGGAAGATGCTAGTCTTCGATAGGCCTAGCTTCTTACCCTTGTTCTGATTTCTATCTTGCAGTCCACTATATACAGCCTCCCCTTTCCATTTGATACAAATGCATAATGCTTAGTAGCGGACGTAAGACTCGCGGGTATACTAGATACTCACCTGCTTTATTTCCTTTACTGTTTTTCCTGATCGACCGCTGCAGTCGACGTTGGAGCCTTGGAGTCCAGGAGCAGGAGATCCCCGATGCAGACCACCGCAACGTGAAGATCCCCGATGCCTTCTACGACGTCGAGTTCCCCTTTGACCAGGATTAGTTTGGAGGTTCCCAGGCAGGAGGCCTCGCCTTTTCGATCTGTTGTTATTTTTGCTAGCCTTCTTAAGGCAACCTTGTACCCTTGTGTCTGTACTCAGATACTATTGCTTCCGCTAACTTTGTGCTCTCGAGCTGTTGTATTCGAGCCCTCGTGGCCCCTGGCTTGTATTAAACATCTTGTATTATTTTATTTGTAGAGTTGTGTTGTGATATCTCACCGTGAGTCCCTAATCTCGATCGTGTACCTTGCGTGTATGATTACTGTACACGGCTTGATTTTGGGGGCGTCACAGAGTGGCATGACAAATACAGGCCAACAACTGTATGAGGCTGCCATCAGACCGAAAGGATTGAACCCATCTGTGCTGACGGCGATTCGGAAATGCCTTGGCTCCTTAGCTTTTTCCGAATGTTTTTCATCAAAGTGCTTCCATGCTGAACCATCCGATGGGTGAGTCAACATCGGCTTCCCATCTGCATCAAATTCTGTTCTCTTCCCATGTTTGTGCCATGTCATTTTTCTGGCTGTCTCTTCCATCATGTAAAGGCGTTGAATTCTTGGTATCACTGGAAGATACCGAAGAACATTTACGGGTATTTTGGTCTGCGTCTTCTCACCTTGACCATTGTCTACCACAACATACCTGGATGACTTGCATTTGGGACAATAGTCATCGTCCGCATACTCTTTCCTAAATAAAGCACATCCATTTTCACAAGCATGTATCTTCTCATAGGGCATCTTAAGTACCTTGAGGATTTTATCCGATTGGTACAGGTTTGCAGGCATAACATGATCTTTTGGCAGAAACCGCCCAATTAGGGTTGTGATCGCATTGTAGCAATCTGTGCCCAAGTTGACTTGTGCCTTCAAAGCCATCAACTGTGCGATGGCATCGAGCTGACAAAGCTCAGTGTGAGCGTGCAACGGACGTTTCGAAGACTCCAACATCTCATAGAAGGCCTTCGCAGATTCCTCCATCTCATCGTCCTCATCCCGCGCATCGTCAAAGTCCTGCACCATGTCTTCGATCCCGGTTCCGTACTCATCCGTGCGCTGACGGACCACCTCCTCTCTCCGTCATCCGCCAGACTCGCCATGGAAGCTCCACACCGTATAACCAGGCTTATAACCCCACTTCTGCAAGTTTTTACCCATATCCACCTATGTCGCCTGTTTATAATTGTCGCACCTAACGCAGGGGCACCAGGTTTTTCTCTGCCCATTTGCAAACGCCTCTCTCAGAAACTCCTTGGTTTCATTGCCCATTCATTGCTGATCTCTTTCTGATTAGGGCGACCAGTGTACATCCACGCACGATCATCGCTCATCTTGTCGCTACAGGTAGCTACTAAACAACAAATATACCATTTTATTACGTCCACTTTTTATTGCTTTTATCATACATAGCTACGGCATATGCAATTAACCTACACACTAATAGGTAAAGATAGGTCCTAATCCCATCCGAGTATGTATGTAGATTGGGTCGGTTTCCCATGCTTTGGTCCCGATCGACGCGGTATTTCGGCAGCACCTCCCCGCTGTTCTCCTAATACACGTCTCGACAACAAGCCGAGAGGTTGTGTATCCGGAGAACAACAGGGAGGCGATGACGAAATACCGCGTCGGATCGGGACCAAAGCATGGGAAACCGACCAAATCTACATACATACTCGGGCTGTCCATGGATAACGTTGGACAAATCAAAAGAATCACTATTATAAATATGCAAATTAATGCATATTTATAACTGTAACTCTTTCGAACGGGAGACGCATACTGGTTACGCGACTGTATTTACCTAGCTACTAGTGTCATCGACACGAAGGCCGGAACAAAGAAAATGAAGGGGGGGATGATAGAGGACATTTTTTACTCACCCTCGGACGTAGGGGCGATCGTCGACACGAGACCCTCGTCGACGGCGATGCTCGAGGTAAAGGGGAAACAACTGCACCTTTAATTTTAGAAAATCAACACAAACACTACTACTGGTAATTGAGCTAAGTAACAGTAACATCTAATTACTTTTTCTCTTCTTTCTCTTTTTCCTCTTCTTTTAATTATTATTTTTCTTCTAACCTAACTAACTATTTATTTTCTTTTCCTTTTCTAAATCTTCCTTCTCCTCTTCTTCTTATTGTTCTTTCTCCTATTCTTCTTCTTCTTCTTCTTCTTCTTCCTTCTCCTCTTCTTCTTATTCTTCTTTCTCCTCTTCTTCTTTTTCTTCCTCTTCTATTTCTCCTATTCTTCTTCTCTTCTTCTTCTTCTTCTTCTTCTTCTTCTTCCTTCTCCTTTTATAATTACTTTTCTTTTCTAATTCGTTTCCTCTTCTTATTAAATTTAACTAAAAAACTAACTACAACTAATAAGTAAAACTAAATAAAACTAACTAACTACAATAGAATAACTGAATACAATACAAAAATTTACTAATCTAAAATCTATTAAAAACAGTAGCAATTAAAAACTAACTAACTTATATTAAAAACAGTAGCAATTAAAAACAACAACAATACGAACCTAACTAAATTTACTAATCTAAAATATGACTAACCTAACAATAAACTATAATGTGAACAACGCTAATACTAACAAATCTAACAATGCATAACAGTAATACTATATATAACAGAGAAAACAAAAAAACAAAAAAAAGAGAGGGAGAGGAGGGGGCTCACCGGCCGGAGTGGGGGTGGAGGTGGAGGAGGTGGGCGGCGGCTTGACGGCGGGTGGTGGAGGAGGGCAGCGACGCCGGAGCCGGAGACGACGACCGTGGGGCGAGGGAGGGGCGGGCCGAGGCGGGTGGGGGCGGGGCGGGCCGGGGCGGGTGGGAATCAGCGACGGCGAGGGCGAGGGCGCGGCGGCGGCGGCGTACGTGGGGGTGAGAGAAGAGAGGGCACGGGAGAGAGAGTAGTGGAGAGAGTGGGGAGATAGGAGAGACGACGGGCACTTAACGGTCCCCGTGCTATGCCGTCTGCCAGCAGACGGCATAGCACCCTTTGCCATCTGCTGGCAGACGGCATAACACGGGGCCGTTAGCCAGGCTGGTCGGAAGGGCCTGGTGGGCCTCCCAGCTCCTTTGCCGTCTGCCCTTAGACGGCAAAGTTCTGTTTGTCATCCGACTACGTGGAAGCTGACGGCAAACCACATGGTTGCCATGAGTTATTTAGTTGCCGTTTGTATTTAGGTTACCAGACGGCATACAGCCTCTTTGCCGCCCGCCCCGATGAAAAACAAACGGCAAAGAGGTTCACCCATGGCAAACTGGTGAATTCCAGTAGTGGTAGGTGTCAACGGCGCCAGATATTTAGTTGCCAGATGGAGATGAGGTTGACGTGGACCTGCACACACAACAAGTAACTTTTCTCCCAACGAGTACAGAGGGGTTGTCAATCCTCCGGCCTTGTCGTTTACAAAGGATCAAACACACGGGTAGATAGTTGTCATAAATGCAACGGAAAGTAAAATCAGTAAATAAAGTGGAGGTGTAAACATCGGTGGAATTATGGACCGGGGTCTCATGATGTTTACTAGTGATGTCTCTCTCCCAAAAGTCGATAAAATAAGTAAGCTGGGTGAACAAATTACAGTTGGGATTTTGACAGAATTATAAACGCACCACAGTGCTAATTATGCTACTGGAAAGTAAAAGGCTCGAGAGTATGGGCAATACGCCAAGAAAAGTAGACATAAATCCACCTGCACCTACTCACTAATCATCCACCTTGAGATATCTATCCAGAACATCTCGTTTGTATTAATTTGCGAGCCGCACCCAAAGTGTAAACTCAAAGCAACAGACAATTGCATTAACAATCTATGATTAAGGTAAACAATCCTTGCAACCGCGGTTACAAGCATCGTTGTTTTCTCCCTGGTGGCAACAAAACATCCCATAGTCTCATGTTTCTATCACTCAAGCTAGACATCGGGGGGCATTAACCCACAGTCATGCATAAACGCTCCCTCTTTGAGTTACTACCTACTACTTGGCCAAAGCAATAAAAGGTAACGGAGAACATGCAAGAATTACTCAAGAACAACATATAAACCAAATATATAACTCATCACGATCTGAACATAATCTCATAATCCATCGGATCCCAACAAACACATCATAGCGACAGAAAAAAAGAATTATATAGATGCGTTGGTCATGTAGGGAAGCTCACAAGGGCTAAGAATTGAAGCACAAGATTAGAGAGAAGACATCACATAACTACTGGTCATGGACCCATGGTCCAAAGGGGACTACTCACGACACATCCGGGAAGCGTCCATGGTGGTGGAGAAGCTCCCGGTGGTCCTTCTTCCCTCCGGAAGGGTGCCGGGAAGGAGTCTTCTGGTGCTCCCGATCTTGGAAGCGCGGCGGTGGCGGGACAGAGAGGTATTTCGCGATGCAGGTTTCTCCTTGAGGTTTCCTGGATGAAGAGGTAATATAGGCCAAAGGGGGGAGCCAGAGGTGGGCCAGGGCTGCCAGGCGCCCTGGTGGTGTGGCCAAAGGGGTGGCTGCGCCACCTAGCCGCTTGGGTGCCAGGTGGGGCCCCCATGGTCCCCCTTCGGGACTCCGGAAGCTTACTTCATGCTGATTTTTTATATGAATTTTCTTGAATTTTTGGATCTCTGAAAATTGGGGTAAAATACATGCAACTTACAGACATCAGCAGACAGAAGCTGGCATTGGGTGCACTAAGTTAGCATGTTAGTCCAAATATGTGTAAAATGATATAAAAGTGTAGAAAAACATGTAGCAATGTCACATAGAAGTACATGGAACAAGCAGAAATTATAGATACGTTTGGGACGTATCAACATCCCCAAGCTTAATTCCTGCTCGTCCTCGAGTAGGTAAATGATAACACATATAATTACTGTGGTGACATGATAACACACATATAATAACTTAGAAGTAAAGCAAGTAAGATGTGCAATTCAAGTCAATATAATAACAAGCAAGAGTATTTCAAAAGGGATAGTAGTGTTGCCTCCTTCTCTCTTTTTATTTCTTTTTCTCCTTTTTTGTATTTTTTTGTATTTTTGTGGCCTCATTGGCTCTTTCTATTTATCTCTCATTTGTCCTCTTTGGGATCTTTTAATTTGACCTATTTGGGATATTTTCCTCATTTAAGGGCAACACTCTATATTTTACAACAATATAGAAGATCTTCACACTTTACAAGAAGTACTCAACATAATGAAAGATGAAAACTATCATGATGTACACAAATGTATGCATCTGCCAGTGTAGCAAGATATGCAATGATACTAGCGCGACATGTAGCAATTATAAGGGCAAATCCCAACTTACATGCGGTTCCTCGATCAAGCAAAAGCATGTATGACATGAAGATCAAGTCATGAGATGGTGTATGTTGCATGGCAATGTAGCTCGGAAAGGCTATGGAAATGCCTTGATAGGTAGGTGTGGTGACTGTTTTGAGAAAGATATAATCAGGTTTATGATGACAGAGCTTATCGTGCCAAGGGTTTGGATGCACCGGCGAAGTATGCACCAACTCTCAAGATGATAAAGGGCAATGCACGGTACCTAAGATGCTAGCAAAATATGGAAGGTGGAAGTGCGAACAATCGAATACTCGCATTAGTCCGAAGAACTCATGCAGTTATTATCGGTAATTTTCTACCTGATCAGGTGGTTCACAAAGAGACGAGTACCCCGAGGAGGAATGTATGGTGGTTTGGTTATCCTTGCGCATCCTCGACCCATGGTACGTGAGGTACCCTATATATTCCAACCCCTCCAGAGGTTAGCGATCCATCTAGTATCTAGAGTTCTCAACTAATTTTTGTAGTTTTCGAAAATAAGCACGGATTGCCCAAAATACGACACCTATCACTAATAGGCTCAAGCTCTTGGCACCTTAATATCCAAACATTACTCAAATCAATACCTCAAAACTATTGCATGTTACCACTACACTTGTAATAGCAACCTTAATTACCTACTCATGCAAGACACACAACTCAGTGCAACAAGACCAATCTCTAAACAAGATAAGCATGAAATCTAAAAGAGTTCCTAGAACAAACTAAATAAAAGCTGCTAAAAATATAAGCATGAAAACTAAGAGCGAAGCATGACAACAACTATGAAAAGATAAAGAACACACAAAAAGATAAGCATGAAAAACTATGTTGTGTTCTAGGGTGGAGTGGAGCGTGTTTCTCTCCCAAACAATGAAGGCTAGGATTGAAATTGTTATGAACAGAAAGCAAAACTAAAAGAAACTAAAAAGTAAAGAGCAAGACGCTCCAAGTTTAGCACATAACATATGAAGCGATAAAAATATAGCATGGGGAAGGACGAACTGATGATTTTTGATGGAGAAGGGGATGCACGGGGGCATCCCCAAGCTTAGATGCTTGAGTCTCTTTGGATATTTCTTGGGGGTGCATGGGGGCATCCTCAAGCTTGAGCGCTTGACACTCCTGAATCTTCTTTCATCATCTTCCTTTCCATACTTGAAAACTCCCTTCATATGAAACTCATCATAAGCTGATTAGAGTGGTTAGTACCCATGGGAAAATAATTTTTCTCCACTGGAAATAAAGATATTATTGAAGAGATACTGTTTCTCAAGATTTCCAAAAGGTTTTTGCAAAGAAAAAGCAAGCTTAAGATTTGCAAAACAATGAAAACGCAAAACGTGGAAGAATCTTTGAAAAACAGACTAGCAGGTAGTAAATAATTGTTTTGGGGTACTTCTGCTACTCAAATCAAAAAACTCAAAACAGACACATGAAAGCTAATTGTATAGAGCATACTGTCAAAAAATTCAGATCAAAAGATGATCTGATGATTTTTTCCCAATATTTCCGTCAAGGGGACATGATCTATTTCTGGACAGCATGTCACAACTTTTGAACTTTCTTACAATCGGAGGCTAAAACTTGGCACAAAGCTTGAAAATAAAGATAAAATGATGTGGCTATAGTAGTAACAAGCATCAAGAACACTAAAACTGAAAGTAAAAATATCTTGGCTTGCCTCCCAACAAGCGCTTTCTTTTATGACTTTTAGCTAGGCATGATACAAGAAAATCAAGTTTTATCAATATCAAAAGAATAGCTTGCCCGTGTAACGGACTCAGAAGGTAACTTGATCTTTTTTCGAGGGAAGTGTTCCATTCCCTCTTTGTGGGGGAATTGGAATGTAATTATCCCTTATTTCATGTCAACGATAGCACCAACAGTGCGAAGAAAAGGATGTCCCAAAATAATTGGACATGAGGGATCACACTCAATGTCCATGACAAGAAAATCAACGGGAACATAAGTATCATTGACAATAATAAGAACATCATCAATCCTCCCTAAAGGTTTCTTTATGGAAGAATCAACAAGACGAACACAAAAAGTGTATGTATCAAAATGTTTCAAATTGAGCATATCATACATTCTTTTGGGCATAACGGAGGCACTAGCTCCAACATCACATAAATCAAAGCAAGAGAAATTGTTCAATTTAATTTTGACTATGGGTCCCAACCATCTTCTAGCTTCCTAGGGATGGAAGTCTCAATCTTGAGATTCTCCTCCCTAGCTTTGATAAGAGCATTGGTAATATGCTCGATGAAGGCAATGTTAAGTGTGCTAGTGTGGTGGTCTTTTGCCATTCTTTGCAAAAATGTGATCACTTCAGACAGACTACAATTATCAAAATCAAGATTACTAAAGAAAAACACTACTAAAAAGGAATTTTTGCAATTGTCCCAAGTGTCTTTCTTACAAGAAGGTAGGGAATGGAACCATTTCTTTGGTTTTCCATGGAGGGAAAAGTCAAAGAATTCTAATTTAAATTGGTCACTATCCATCCCAAGAGGTTTTTGTTCATCACAAACCCTCTCATAATTTACCAAGTGATAAATAGCATCCTCTCCTTTCTCAGAAAATTGGGTTTCCAAATCATAATAGAGGAAAGGTCTACCAATGGGTGTGCAAACATAACAGCTATCATGGCAAGCATAATTAGACAACTCGAAAGGATTGAAAGTATCCCCACTAGGGGTTCCGTGCCTGGGAAAAACCTCAATGCTAGTGGAACCCATAGTGGTAGCATCAAGCAAGAACAAAGGAAACCATTTTTTTCTGATTTTTGATAAAGGACACTAAGATACAAACTGAAAGGTAAACTAACAAGACTAAAAAGCAAAGATAAAAGATAGTGTGCAACTCCCTGATGTCTACGCACACTTCTATTCTTGTAGACTATGTTCGGCCTCCAAGCGCAGAGGTTTGTAGGACAACAAGAATTTCCCTCAAGTGGATGACCTAAGGTGTATCGAACTCAGGGAAGTAGAGGTTGAAGATGGCCCCTCTCAAGCAACCCTGCAATTAAGATACAAGAAGTCTATTTTGTCCCCAACACGCCTAATACAATGGAAAATTGTATAGGTGCACTAGTTCGGCGAAGAGATGGTAAAATATGGGTGATAGGTATGGAAAAGCAAGGTAATATAAATCTGTAATTAAAATTACAGCAAGGTAGCAAGTAGTAAACGTGAGCACAAACGGTACTGCAATGGTGGAAACAAGGCCTAGGCTTCATACTTTCACTAGTGGCAACACCCAACAACATTAACATAGTCTAATCACATGATATTTCCACTAAAACATGCATGGGAGACGTACTCAGAGGTCATTCCTTTGTGGTCAAGAGAGGAGAGAATTGTATAGCGCTACAAAAGCACACCTTAGAGTTCGTAGTTCTCATCTAAGGATTTCTAAATGTCACCGCAGCCATCCAAAGAGACTACCACAATCACCACAACATATCTCAAGGATAGTCAAAGACAAGCACCAAGAGACTCTCAATCTTCACTCCACACACAAAAGAGGAAATCACTCATGAAAATATTCTTCTAATCCATGTCCAATAGACCGTTGTCACCTTGGTCTCGGAGATTATACTAGATAAGATCAAGTGAGTACATCAATCCAATATATAGAAGAAGGGGAAACATTGGGATCACCCTAGATTAACATAGCCAATGATCACAATGAAGATCACATCATGGGAGAGAGAATTAACCACATAGCTGTCGTAGAAGGTCTCAACCCCGAGGAGGAACTACTCCCGCATCATGGAGGGAGGAAGCAACGTCGATGGAGATGAATCCGGGGGCACTTCCCCGTCCCGGCAGGGTGTCGGCACAAGAATTCTGTCCCCCGAAGCTTGTTGGCGATGGCGGCGGAGATCAGAATTTCTTCTGGAGAAAAGGGTTTTGGAATCAGGGTTTTCGCATCGGGAGAATAAATAAGAGCCAAGGGGGGCCACCAGGGGAGGTCCCAGTCGCCCAGGCGGCCAGGAGGGCACCTGGGGGCTGTGGGCCACCACAGAACTTCATACTCCGGCTGGAGGACTCTTCTAGAACGCTGATATATATATATTTTTCGTGGAATTTTCTGGGCACTTTGATTTTTCACCTTTTTCTGCAATGCACGGAAAAAACTGGCACTGGGTGCACTGAGTTAGTAGGTTAGTCCAAATATGTGTAAAATGATATGAAAGTGTAGAAAAACATGTAGCAATGTCACATAAAAGTGAATGGAACAAGTAGAAATTATAGATACGTTTGGGACGTATCAACATCCCTAAGCTTAATTCCTGCTCGTCCTCGAGTAGGTAAATGATAACAAGCACAATTTCTGTGGTGCATGCTACCAACCATAAAAGAACATTTAAGTAAGGCAATCAAGGCATATAATTCAATTCAAGTCATAACAAGCAAGAGTCTATATTAGCATTGAAACAAGCAACAGAAGAACATAAAGGTGCAAGAGCTCTCGCTATCCGTGACTCGAATGTCTCCTAATGCTGTTTGGGTGCAAGAAGTGGGAGATGGGATTACGAAAGAGGAAAAACATACTATTTATTTTAGTTGAGAACTCAATCTACTAAAGTTTCACACTTGGTCTCCTTTGGAATCTTATCTTGACTCGTCCCCAGACCACTAGCCAGGTACAAGTCAAACTGATCCACTCCTTTTCGACATTTTGAGCACTCATGCAATGGATGAGCGTAAGCAAGAAAGTTGACACTTAGGATGGCAAAGAGAGAAATGATGGAGGAGGAAGACAAAAAGGTGTGAAAGGCTCACAACAATGAGGAGAATCATAGGCGAGAGAAAGCCAAATGATAGATATGATGTGAGGAGTAGGGATTGTTGTAATAGCCCGGGTTTTTCATCAAAATTTAAAAAATTTGTTTGTTGATTTGTTTTGTTGATTGCTAGAATTGTTTGCAGTATTTTCTTTGCCAATTTATTCATCGGTGAATATTCTCCCCCTCTTTCTCGTATCGGATGCATGACCAAGCCCTTTTTTCCAAACGACACATGACCTTTGCGACACCGGGTTCACCTGAGCACCGTCGCAACTTCCGGCACAAGACCAACCATCGCCATCGGAACGAAAAACCTCATTTAATAATTAAATGGATTATTTTATTGGGCGCCGGAAAATTTTCTTGGAACGTCAGCGAAGTGAGGTAGGATTGACGGGCTCGACAAGCTAAGCGCATGGTTCGAGATTTCGTCCGAATCGGAGGTCGTATGCACTCCCGACGGTCATAAATACGGAGCATCGGACGCGAGAGAGAAAACCCGGGGGAATTTGCGTAAACCTGCCATCCAGGCCAGCCTATATAAAGACCACTACTCCCCCTAGCCCTTCTAGGGTTTCCCTTAGCACAAATTTGCATCCACCCCCCTCCACTTTTCCAAAATCTGCCGCAAAAACAGCCCCTCCCCTAAACCCTAGCTCTCCAGCCAGATCTGGCCGTCGGATCATGAGATCAACGCCTCAGAAGGCGCCACGTCGCCCTTCTCCCACCTCCATCCAGCCACCACCAGCACCTGGGCCCCGCGGGCCCGCATCTCCACCGCCTGGCCCATCTGGACAACCACCGCCGCCCGTGGAGTGTGCCGCCTCCTCGCCACCACCAACAGCCGCCGCCGGCGACCAGTGCTCCCTCCGGTGACCGCCTCCTCCTGCGCCTCTCCTGTTCTCTCCCCTCCTTTCACCTCATCCTCTCTCCCTGCTGCAACCAAGGACCAGCGCCGCCGCGCGCCATGGGCGCCGCCCGGCCCCAACGTCGACCGTGCCCCAGCCGCCGCCTCCCGCCTGTCGGAGACTCGCGCTCACCCCCCTCCTCCAGACCGTGCACCCTCGCCCCTGCCGACCGGTGAGAAAGCCGCCGCCGCTGCGGGATCGGGAGAGGCCCGACCCGGCCGCCTCCAACCGCCGCTGCGAGCTGGGCCGACGCGTCCAGCCCAGCGGCCCAGCCAGCCGACCTCCCTGGCAGCCCAGCCGCATACCTTCGGCCTCATGGGCCAAGGCCCAGGGTGAGACACCTTTTTTTCTAACTTTTCCCCCTCTGCGAATTTTTCTATGTCCGTGATAACTGTTGCTGTATTCAGTTTCACGCGTAGTTTTGCGAGCAAACCGTAGCTCGGATGACGATGCGCCCAAAATGAGTTTTTTTCTCTGTGATGTGCTCTATCATAAAGCTTTTGGGAGTTAATCCATTTGAGGTCATATTGATGGTGCAAATATGTGTTGAAGTGGGCACCAGACTGTTAACTGTTGCTAGTTTCTGTTAATTGATGATGTTGTTATTTTCTTGCAACTTTGGTTGATGATTGTGTCACATCCATGAGGCCTATGCTATTATTTCTTTCTTTTATGTCTTAAGCATCATGTGTACTTCAATTATATGCATTCCTTTGCCATGTTTGCCTGCTGTAGCTATTTTATTTCTTTCTCCAAAGTGGTCACCGTGATAACATGTGCTGCTGTTTATATAAAGTTGCTACTTTGATGCCTTATAGTTAGTGATCCATGCTTCATATGCAGTAGCTACAATGTAATTAATTGCTCCTTGTTATGTGTAATTTGATGCCATGCTTTTATTTGCCATGATATTCTTGCTGGTCATATAGTTATTGAGCTCCCAAAGTGCAACCCTGCTGTTTGCTGTCACATGCCCTGATTTTCACCAAGTCCCTAGACCAGTAGCATTTTCTTGCATTTTGCATGGGTTACAATTACTTGTTCCTAATGCTCATATACATGAAACTTTGTTGCCATGCCTTCCTTGTGATGCCTACTTCTGATCCACATCATTTTGGTACATGTTTGCATTCAGTAGCTAATTTTTTCATTGCCCTAAAGTATGCTCCCTCATGTTAACATCATGTACCCGTAACTTGTGATGCTTGTATCTTTTTAACCGTAACTCCGCATTTTTTGAATTTTAAGACTGTGAAGCATGAGCTCCACAGTAATTTATTGCATGGGAGAACCAAAGGTTCTCAAAGAATGGTACAAGTAAATAGTAAAACAGAACAAGAAAGTAAAGGAAGAAAACTAATCCTACCTATACTATTGCAGTGAATTGATCCATGAAATCAATCTGTTTTTAGGATCACCCTGCAATCTATGTGAAAGCAAGGTGATATCATGCACAAAGTGCCTTCTCCAGGAATAAAAAGAAGGTCTCTCATTCCTGAAGGTCTTCCCATTTCTGACTATCCAGATACACCAGGAGGCAGTAAGCATGACTTCCATGAAGAAAGACTGGCCAAATGAATCTTCGGCCTGTTGTAAACAGAATGCAAGGATCCATTGGCCCCCATGTAATTTGTAGATAGTTCCAAACTCTGCAACTAAAGTTGCAAGAGAAGAACAAATGCAGTCTGTCTTCAAGATCATGTGAGTGACACATCACACAAGAATTATCCTCAGTGGGTGGTCTCCAGTGTCTCCTAACAAGTAGATCTTTAGTGTTTAATCTGTCAAACATCAGGAGCCAGCCAAAAACTTTTATCTTCATGGTGCACTTACTCCTCCATATCCAGGCACATGATTGATCGGTAGGCATGTGAGAATGCATAAGATTGTAGAATCCTTTGGCAGCATAACCATATTTACCAGGCCTGTGCCAAGAATCAGCAGCTTGAGGATCTCTCTGAAGATTAGAAATCCAGTCCTTAAGACAGAAGTATTCATCAGCAGCTTGTTGTGTGAGTGGCAAGTGAAACAAAATCTCTTCATCCTCCAAGCTCAAAAAATCATAAAAAGATAGCTTGTCATCTCTCACAAAAGAGAAAATATGAGGCAACCTATATCGCAGAGGTCTACATGAGCCATTGATGCGCCACCCATCTGACCAAAAAAGTGCAGAATCCCCAGCATTGATCCTGACAGAGGTCACTGGTCTATATAGGTCACTTAGTTTAAGGATATCCTTCCACCAAAAGGATCCACAAAGCATTGTTGCATGTGGGACATTGCCATTATAATAAGTGTTCCAAATAAGTGAAATCCAAGGAACATTCTCCTTATTATAAAACTTATGCAAGTGCTTCAGAAGTAGAGCTTTGTTCTGAATTTGAAGGTTGACAATACCCAGACCACCTTTCTTTTTAGGCCTGCAAACAATCTCCCAAGCAGCAAGAGATTGTCTTGGGGTGTCAGAGTTCCCTCTCCAGAGGCATTGTCTCTGAATTCTCTCTAGTTGTTTGAAGATGCCC
Source organism: Bromus sterilis (assembly GCA_950022295.1). Classification (NCBI taxonomy): domain Eukaryota; kingdom Viridiplantae; phylum Streptophyta; class Magnoliopsida; order Poales; family Poaceae; genus Bromus; species Bromus sterilis. Next base: position 286,663,173 of record OX465597.1, read on the forward strand.
TGAGGGATAGCAAGACTACAAAGGTGATAAATGGGCATGGAGGAAATTACTGAATTGAGTAACTGAAGCCTTGCCCCTTGGTTCAGCATAGCAGAACTAGCAGAGAGTCTTCTTTCCACCCTGTCTACCAAAGGCATCAAATCCTGAATTTTAGGCCTGGTAGTACCCAGAGGTAAACCAAGGTAAGTGAAAGGCATTTGTCCAATGGATCATTCAAACACTTCAGCAAGATGAGCAGTCATAGCCTCATCAACATTCAGGGGGATTAAAGAGGATTTATTGAAGTTCACTTTGAGACCAGTGGAAGCATGGAACCTGATAAGCATCTCCTTGATAGCCAACAACTGGGATTCATCAGCATGAACTACCAATATAGTGTCATCAACATACTGAATGATAGGGTAGTATGGATCATGAGAATCAATTGGCAGTGTCAGGAGTTGATCATGGAGCATTTTATTGACTACTGATTGTAACAGATCAGCAGCCAATACAAACAACAGGGGAGACAGAGGATCTCCTTGTCTAACCCCTCTCTTGCAATAGAACTGTTTACCAGGCACTCCATTCAACAAGATGGATGAAGATCCAGAGCCTAAAATCTCTCTAATCCAACCGATCCATTTCTGACAAAACCCCTCTCCGTTTGGAGTGTTCTTTATATGTAACTTGATTATAATTTCATGTACTTTGTGTTTATGCCATTGTTTGCTGTTGTTAACCAACCTAAAATATGGTTTAGGGCAGAACAATACCAAATGCTTTAATCATCATGGGGCCCTTAGTGTAATTCCCTGTTTAGGTTGTGCCTCACTTAAATTGACCTAGCATAGATAGTTTATCTTATGCTTCACCTCTTGTAATTTTTGTGTGCTAGGCCATGCTTGGGTGATATGCCATGTTAACAACTTTTTCTCATGTTGTGTAGCTAAACAACTTGAACCTTTCTAAATGTGCGGTATCGTCGTGTGTGACGAATACTCCACTTAACCTGTTAGTAACCGCTCTCGGCGATAGATGCGATACCGTGCGTTGTCTCGTGTTTTATTCTTGATGTTGTTTGCTGTCGATTGCTTCGTAGTAATAGATGCTTGCTCGTCGATTTCCTTTTCCAGTGTTTCCTTCTTGTGTGCTTCCGCGGGTACTTCGAAGACGATACGAGCTTGCGACCGACTACACTGGCGCCTAGGTGTAGGATAGAACTATTGCTTGATACTACCACTTCACATTCATGCCTCTCAAATAAACCTAAAAAACCATGTCCTCCACATCCTAGCAAATCTTGTTCGTCTATGTTACTATTGCTCGCTGCTCAGCCACTGCTTAGTATGCATGCTAGGATGTTATCAACTATTATCCTGTTACTCCTTGGATTGGGCTATCACTTTATTATAATATTGTGGATGATGTGATTATTATAATGTTGACTATACTCGACGTAGGATGGAAGGTCTAGGCTATCCCGCCCCGATGCTTTGTTCCATTCGAGTCACCTAGGTCCCGAGTTCCGGGTATTGTGTCTTTTGAAGAGCGTGCCTAGCCGCGTGTGGGATACCATGGGGTCCCCTTGTCTTACCTAACTAGATTCAAACATTTCTAGTGGTGGCCCAAGCTGATTTACCATTTTAAACCCGCATGCATAACTGGTCTGCAGCCAGTGGATTTAAAACAAATTGGGCCAGTGGGATGGTATATCCTGTTGGTCCACCTCAGGGAGCTAGGGGTGCCTTCCCGGGCGAGGGTTAGCCATCCCGATCTCATCCAGACGGTAGAGACTGATTCGAGAGCGCGGCCGGCTTTTGAGTTGGATGTCGACTCACCGGGGGCCACCCGGATTTGTGCGTTGCTAGTTAGAGGGATCTGTCGTACTGGATCTCTCGGAACAACTCTTCAATGAGTGTTATTAACGGGCCCGACTGAGAGAGATGGGCGTGCGTGCGGAGCCTTGTAATGGGCAGTTGGTACACCCCTGCAGGGTTAAATCTTTTCGAGAAGCCGTGTCCACGGTTATGGACGACTTGAGACCTACTCCTTGTTCATAGACAACAACAACTAAGATAATCTTAATAAACTTGATCAATGTGTGTGTGCCTTGACTGCTTCTTCTTCGTCGGGATGCGAAGTGGAGGACAAGGATAGGATAGGTGTTATGTTTGCGTAAGTAGCTGATAGCAAGACTTGTTGGAGGCGATTCCTAATCGAATGCTTGGTTCTCATATTACACTAAAATAGACCGTTAGCCACTCATATATTGATAGTGCGACTGCAACCTCACCACTACCCCCATCTTACCGGCAGAAGTTAGTTACAAGACTTGTTGATATAGCTCGCCCCTTCTTCTTTCTTTTACGCACGTTATGCAAATGATCTTGGACTTCAGAGGAGCTCGACGACCCTTCTTCTGTATGCCTTCGCGGACACTCGACGACGACTAGTTAGGTGGATCCCGGCGGAGAGCCTGGACCCATGTGGTTACGGGAATGGTGTGTTTTACCTTTGCCACTAGGAATTTGATTGTAGTCTGTACTCAGACATATATCTTCCACTGACGTAATGTATTTAAGGCAGTTGTATGACGATTGTATGAGATGTTGTATCCTTGTATCTGTAATGTTGGGATATCATGTTGGAAATCTGGGGCATATGGCAGTGTCATATGTCGCGGTGGGACCGATATGTGCTTCGTCCCCGGATCTGGATGGAAACATCTAGATCTGGAACAACACCGCATACCAGGCCTTACAATGCAACAGATGCACATATGAGCTATGTAAAGCTCTCAAGAGGAACTAGTGGGGGTGCATCTAACTTGCTTGCTCAAGAAGACCCAGAGCTCATTTGAGGAGGCTCATCATTGGAATATACAAGTCGAGTTCTATAGTGCAAAGGTTCCCACATAGTCATATGCATATATGATGATATCTATGGAGTACAACATATAAGAGGGAGTACGAGTGTGGATCTCTCAAAAGGAATAGTAGTGTGCCCCCTTCTCTCTTTTTATTTCCTTTTTCTCTTTTTTTATTTTTTGTATTTTTTGTGGCCTCAATGGCTCTTTCAATTAATCTCTCATTTGTCCTCTTTGGGATCTTTTGGCTTGTCCTCTTTGGGATCTTTTTCTCACTTTAGGGGAAACACTCTATTCATTACAAGACGTATAGAATATCTTTCACACCTTACAAAAGTACTCAACATAGAGAAGATGAAGCTATCATGATGTATGCAAATTTATGCCTCTGCCAGTGTAGCAGGATATGCAATGATACTAGCGCGTCATGTAGCAATTATTAGGGCAAGGCCCAACTATCATGCGGCTCATCTATCAAGCAAAAGCATGTATGACATGAAGATCAAGTCATGAGAAGGTGTATGTTGCATGGCAATGTATCTCGGAAAGGCTATGGAAATGCCTTGTAGGTAGGTATGGTGTCTGTTTTGAGGAAAGATATAATGAGGCTTATGATGACAGAGCGTATCATGCCAAGGGTTTGGATGCACCGACGAAGTATGCGCCAACTCTAGAGGTGAGAAAGGGCAATGCACGGTACCGAAGAGGCTAGAATAATATGGGTGGTGGAAGTGTCAACAATCGAATACTTACATTAGTCCGAAGAAATCATGCACTTATTATCGGTAACTCTGAATCTAATCAGGAGTTTCACAAAGAGAAAAGTACCCCGAGGAGGAGTGTATGGGGGTTTGGTTATCCTTGCGCATCCTCGACTCATGGTACGTGAGTGTACTCTAATATCCGATCCCTCCACAGATTAGTGATTCATCTAGTAGCTAGAGTTCTCAACTAGTTTTTGTAGTTTTTCGAAAATAAACACGGATTGCCCAAAATACGACATCTATCACTATTAGGTTAATCTCTTGACACCAAAAGTTCAAATATTACTCAAGACAATACCTCAAAACTATTGCAAGTTACTACTACAATTGAATAGCAACCTCAATTACCTACTTTCAAGTCAAGACACACAACTCAGTGCAACATGCGAACTCTCTAAACAAGATAAACATGAAAACTCAAGAGAATTCCAACAACAAACTAACTAAAAGCTCTTGAAAAGGAAATAAACATTTAAACATAAGAGCTAAGCATGACATCAACTGCGAAAAGATAAAGAAACTCACAACAAAGATAAGCATGAAAATCCTATGATGTGTTCTAGGTTAAAGTGGAGCTTGTTTCTCTCCCACAAAAAGAAATCTGGGTTTTAACTTTTTATGAACAACAACAAAACTAAACAAACTAAAAAGTAAAGAGCAAGACATTCCAAGTTTAGCACATAACATATGAAGTGATAAAAATATAGTGGAACGAAGGACGAACCGATAATTGTTGATGGAGAAGGGAATGCAATAGGGGCATCCCCAAGCTTAGATGCTTGAGTCTCCTTGAATATTTCTTGGGGGGCATGGGGCATCCCCAAGCTTGAGCATTTGATACTCCCGGATCTTCTTTCAATATCTTCCTACGCACACTTGAAAACTCCCTTCATACATAACTCATCATAAGCTGATTAGAGAGGTTAGTAATCCTATTAAAATAATTCACCTCTACTGGAAATAAAGATTTTCAGGAAGGGCTACTGTTTTTCTTGATTGCCAAAAAGTTTTTGCAAAGAAAAAGCAAGCTTAAGATTTGCAAAACGATGAAAGCGCAAAACATGGCAGAATCTGTGAAAAACATACCAACATGTAGTAAATAATTTTTTTGGGATACTTCTGCAACTCAAATAAAAATAAATAGAACAGAAGCATGAAAGCTAATTTTATAGAGCATACTGTCAAAACAATTCAGATCAAAAATATGATCTGGTGATTTATCGTGAATTTTTCCGTCAAGGGGACATAATCTGTTTCCGGACAGCATGTCACAACTTTTGAACCTTCTTGCAATCGAGGCTAAAACTTGGCACAAAGCTTGAAAATAAAGATTCAATGATGTTGCTACAGTAGTAACAAGCATCAAGACCACCAATAACAGAAAGTAAAAACTCAAAGTAAAGATAACAAGGGTTTTCTCCCTAGATCTGTTTCTTTATAGCCATAAAGATAGGCTTAAGATTTTAATGATGCTCTCGTAGGAATAAGAGTTGAAGAACAAAAGAGAGCATCAAGAAGCAAATACCAAACACATTTTAGTCTAGCATGCTTCCTATGCATAGGAATGTTGCAATATAATAATTCATTGAAACACAAAGAAATAATCATAGGAAGGAAAAAAAAAGTGCAACTTCAAAACCTTCAACATAAAGAGAGGGAACTTGATATTATTGAAATATCTATAAGCATATGTTCCCCTTTCATAATAATTTTCGGTGGGATCATGAATAAACTCAACAATATAAGTATCACATAAAAACTTCTTATCATGATCCACAAGCATAGAAAATTTATTACTCCCCACATAAGCAAAATCCTTCTCATTAGTAATAGTGGGAGCAAACTCAACAAAGTAGCTATCACATGAATCATTCTTATCATGATCCACTTTCAAAAGTTTATTCTTTATAGCATAAGTGTCATCACAATAATCACCATAGATAGGAGTCAAAGTATCATCAAAATAAATTTCCTCATCAAAACTTGGGGGGCTAAAAAGATCATCTTCATCAAACGTAGCATCCCCAGGCTTATAACTTTGCATATCATTAGCATCAAGGGTATTCAAAGAAGACATACTAATACATTGCTACTATCATGGGTGTTGTGCGAATAATAAAGCTCCATAGGATTTTTGATTTTCTCTTCAAACACTTCATGTCCTAACTCAAGATAGAGATCATAAAGCTCTCTCATAATTTTATTGTTGTTTTCCATAAGCCTAACTAGTGAAAATAAAAACAAGAAATAAAAAACATTTAATTGCAAGATATAAAGATATACCTTCAAACCTTACCTCCCCGGCAACAGCGCTAGAAATAGCTTGATGTCTACGCACGCTTCTATTCTTGTAGACTACGTTGGGCCTCCAAGCACACAGGTTTGTAGGACAGCAGCAATTTCCCTCAGGTGGATGACCTAAGGTTTATCGAACTCAGGGAAGTAGAGGTTGAAGATGGTCTCTCTCAAGGAGCCCTCCAATTAAGATACAAGAAGTCTCTTGTGTCCCCAACACACCTAATACAATGGCAAATTGTATAGGTGCACTAGTTTAAGAGATGTTAAAATATGGGTGATAGGTATGGCAAAGCAAGGTAATATAAATCTGTAATTAAAATTACAGCAAGGTAGCAAGTAGTAATCGTGAGCACAAATGGTATTGCAATGGTGGAAACAAGGCCTAGGCTTCATACTTTCACTAGTGGCAACACCCAACAACATTAACATAGTCTAATGACATGATATTTCCAATAAAACATGCATTGGAGACGTACTCGGAGGTCATTCCTTTGTGGTCAAGAGAGGACGAGAATTGTGTAGGGCTACAAAAGAACACCTTAGAGTTCGTAGTTCTCATCTACGGATTTCCCAATGTCACCGCGACCATCGAAAGAGAGTACCACAATCACCACAACATATCTCAAGGATAGTCAAAGACAAGCACCAAGAGACTCTCAATCTTGAGTCCCCACACAAAAGAGGAAATCACTCATGAAAATATTCTTCTAATCCATGTCCAATAAACCGTTGTCACCTTGGTCTCGGAGATTATACTAGATAAGATCAAGTGAGTACATCAATCCAATACATAGAAGAAGGGGAAACATCATGGGATCACCCTAAATTAACATAGCCAATGATCACAATGAAGTTCACATCATGGGAGAGAGAATTAACCACATAGCTACTGTAGAAGGCCTCAGCCCCGCGGAGGAACTACTCCCGCATCATTGAGGGAGGAAGCAACGTCGATGGAGATGAATCGGGGGGTACTTCCCCTTACCAAAAGGGTGCCGACACAGGAATACTGGTCCCCCAAAGCTTGTAGACGATGGCGGCGGAGATCGGAATTTCTTTTAGAGAAAAGGGTTCTGGAATTAGGGATTTCGCGTCGGGAGAATAAATAAGAGTCAAGGGGGGCCACCAGGGGAGGTCCAAGTCATCCAGGCGGCCACCTGGCGCGGATCCCCCCTGTCCGCGCCAGGAGGGCGCCTGGGTGCTATGGGCCACCCCAGGACTTCATCCTTAGACTGGAGGACTCTTATAGAACGCTGATTTTTATATATTTTTCGTGAAATTTTCCGGGCACTTTGATTTTTCACCTTTTTCTACAATGCATGGACAAAACAGGCAGAAACTGGCACTGGGTGCACTGAGTTAGTAGGTTAGTCCAAATATGTGTAAAATGATATGAAGTGTAGCAAAATATGTTGCAATGTCACATAAAAGTGCATGGAACAAGCCGAAATTATAGATACGTTTGGGACGTATCACTACCCTATCTTGAAGATTGGAGTCCCCGGCAACGGCGCCAAAAATTGGCTTGATAACGCCCGAGAGCGCGCCTTGTTGGCTACCCCATGTGGAAGGTTGACATGTAGCTAGTAGAAAATTTTCCGTAGTGAAGATACCAAGGTTTGTCTCTGGTGGACTCCGAATGCTGCAAGTACGTGTCAACAGCCCCAGATATTAATTTGCCAGATGGAGATGAGGTTGACGTGGACCTGCACACAAAACAAGTAACTTTTCTTCCAAAGAGTTCAGATGGGTTGTCAATCCCTCTGGCCTTGTCGTTTACAAAGGATCAAACACACGGGTAGATAGTAGTGATAAATGCAACGGAAAGTAAAAGCAGTAAATAAAGTGGAGGCGTAAACAATGGTGGAAATATGGACCGGGGTCCCATGATGTTCACTAGTGATGTCTCTCTCCAAAAATACGATGAAATAGCTAAGCTGGGTGAACAAATTACAGTTGGGCAATTGACAGAATTATAAACGCACCGCAATGCTAATTATGCTACTGGAAAGTAAGAAGCTCGAGAGTATGGGCAGTATGCCAAGACAAGTAGACCGAAATCCATCTACATCTACTCACTAATCATCCACGTTGAGATATCTATCCAGAATATTTCGCTGGTATTAAGTTGCGAGCCCCACCCAAATTGGAATTTCAAAGAAACAGACAATTTCATTAACAATCTATGCGTAAGGTAAACAATCCTTGCAACCGCGTATACAAGCACCGTTGTTTTCTCCCTGGTGGCAACATCACATCCCCTAGTCTCACGTTTCTCTCACTCAAGCTAGACATCGGGGGGCATGAACCCACAATCACGAATAAACGCTCCCTCTTGAAGTTACTATCTAATACTTGGCCAAAGAAATAAAAGGTAACAGAGAACATGCAAGAATTACTCAAGAACAAAATATAAAAGGTAAACCAAATATATAACTCATCATGATCTGAACATAATCTCATAATCCATCGGATCCCAACAAACACAACATAGCAACAGAAAAAAAGAACTATATAGATGCCTTGATCATGTAGTGCAGCTCACAAGGGCTAGGAATTGAAGCACAAGATTGGAGAGAAGACATCACATAGATAATGGTCATGGACCCATGGTCCAAGGGGGACCACTCACGGCACATTCGGGAAGGAGTCTTCTGGTGCTCCCGATCTTGGAAGCGCGGCGGTGGCGGAACGAAGATGTATTTCATGATGTGGGTTTCTCCTCGAGGGTTTCCTGGACGAAGAGGTAATATAGGCCAAAGGGGGGAGACAGAGGTGGGCCAGGGCTCCCAGGAACGCTAGTGGCGCGGCCAGAGGGGTGGACGTGCCACCTGGCCGCCTAGGTGCTAGGTGGCCCCCCCTGGTCCCCCTTCGGGACTCCGGAAGCTTCCGCCATGCTGATTTTATATGAATTTTCTGGAATTTTTGGGCTCTGAAAATTGGGGTAAAATACATGCAACTTACAGACATCAACAGACAGAAACTGGCATTGGGTGCACTGAGTTAGTAGGTTAGTCCAAATATGTGTAAAATGATATAAAAGTGTAGCAAAACATGTAGCAATGTAACATAAAAGTGCATGGAATTATAGATACGTTTGGGACGTATCATCCACCACCATGTGCGCTTCCCGGATGTGTCATGAGTAGTCCACCTTGTACCATGGGTCCATGACCAGTAGCTATGTGATGTTTTCTCTCCAATCTTGTGCCTCAATTCTTATCCCTTGTGAGCTTCCCTATATGATCAAGGCATCTATGTATTAGTTTTACTGTTGCTATGCTGTGTTTGCTGGGATCCTATGGATTATGAGATTATGTTCAAATTGTGATGAGTAATATATTTGGTTTACCTTTTATGTTTTAGTTCTTGAGTATTCTTGCATGTTCTCCGTTACTATTTACTGATTTGGCCAAGTAGTATATTTGAACTCCAAGAGGAAGCGATATGCATGACTGGGGGTTCATGCCCTCCGATGTCTAGCTTGAGTGACAGAAACATGGGACTAGGGGATGTGGTGTTCACACTAGGGAGAAAACTACGGTGCTTGTAACTACGGTTGCAAGGTGATGCGCGAGAGATGATAACAGCTTCTCGCCCTTCGTTGGTTACCCCAAGTGGAAGGTGAGATGCAAATAGCGGAAAATTTCCCTCAGTGAAGATACCGAGGTTTATGCCTCCTGTAGGACTCCGACAACGACAAGTAGGTGTCTTCTGCTCTGGCGCTTACAAAAGACGTGGACCTGCACACAGATACAAATAACTTTTCTCCCAACGAAGTTCAGAGAGGTTGTCAATCTCTTCGGTCTTGTTGTTTACAAAGAATCAAATACGAGAGATAAAAGATAGTGATAGCTACAACTAAAACGTAAAAGCAAGAAGTAAATTGAGGGTGTAAACGGTGGTCGAAATATGGACCGGGGTCCCATGAATTTCACTAGTGATGTCTCTCTCACAAAAGACGATAAACAACTATGCAAGGTAAACAAATTACAGCTGGGAAATTGACGGGATTGCGGGCGCTAACCAATGCTAACTATGATATAAAAGAAAGGAAGAAGCTCAAAATCATGGGCGTTACACCAAGATAAGTAGACCGAAATCCATCTGCATCTACTACTAATCATCATCCTTGAGATATCTATCCAGAACATCTCGCTGGTATTAAGTTGCGAGCCCCACCCAAAGTGTAAACCCAAAGCAACAAACACCTGCATTAAAAGAACTTTTCATAAAGTAAACAATCCTTGCAACCGCGGTTAGAGCACCATTTTTCCCACTTGTGGCAACAACACATCCCCTAGACTCATGTTTCTGTCACTCAAGCTAGTCATCAGGGGGCATGAACCCACAATCAAGCATAACGCTCCCTCTTGGAGTCACTACCTACTAGTTGGCCAAAGAAATAAGAAGCAACGAAGAACATGCAAGAATTACTCAAGAAAACAAATATATAGGCGAAGGGGGGAAGCCAGGGGGGCCACCAGGGGTCCAGGTGGTCTCCCGGCAAGGCCCCACCCTAGGCCGCGTCACCTGGCCTCCTGGAGCCCAGGTGGGTCCCCTCTGGCCCCCCTTCGGGACTCTGGAAGCTTCCGTTGCGTTGATTTTTTATATATTTTTCCCGGAAATTTTCTGGCATTTTACGTAATGGGAAAACCTGAAATAAAAAGACAACAGAAAAAAGAAACTGGCACTGGGGTGCACTGAGTTAATAGGTTAGTCCAAATATTATCAAAAGTGTATGAAAGTGTATCAAAAGCATAGCAATATCACCCAAAACATGCATGGAGCAAGTAGAAATTATAGATACATTTGGGACGTATCAACATCCCCAAGCTTAATTTTCTGCTCGACCTTGAGTAGGTAAAAGATAACAAGTATAATTTCAGTGGTGACATGCTACCAACCATAAAAGAACTTTTTAGTATAGAAATCAAGGCATGTAATTCAATTCAAGTCGTAACAAGCAAGAGTCTATATTATCATTGAAACAGGCAACATAAGAACATAAAGGTGCAAGAGCTCTCGTTGTCCGTGACTTGAATGTCTCCAAATGGTGTTTGCGTACAAGAAGTTGAGGATGGGAATACGAGAGAGAAAAGTATTTATTTGTTGAGAACTCAATCTACTAATGTTTCGCACCTGGTCTCCTTTGGAATATTATCTTGACTCATCCCAGACCACTAGCCAGGTACAAGTCAAAATGATCCACCCCTTTCGATATTTTGAGCACTCATGCAATGGATGAGCGTAAGCAAGAAAATTGACACTTAGGATGGAAAAGAGAGAGAGAGATGGTGGAGGAGGAAGACAAAAAGGTGTGAAAGGCTCACATCAATGAGGACAATCATAGGAGAGAGAAAGCCAAATGATAGATATGATGTTAGGAGTAGGGATTCCCATGCAACGGATTCACATCTGAGCTAAGGAAAGCTCTCCAATGGAACTAGTGGGGTGGACCCAACTTGCTTGCTCAAGAAGACCTAGAGCTCATTTGAGGAGGCTCATCATTGGAATATACAAGCCAAGTTCTATAGTGTAAAAGTCCCCACATAGCTATATGCATATAGACCATCTATATGGAGTAAAGATACAAGAGGGAGTATTGATGACCCTCAACTGTAGGGGATCGATTGTAGTGTTCACGCGGGTTTTTAACCCAATTTATTGATTCGACACTAGGGGAACCAAAGAGTATTTATAAGCTTTGACAGTCGAGTTGTCAATTCAACCGCACCTGAAATATGCTTGCTCGCAACAAAGTATTAATAGCAACTGTGGTATGATAGCAATAGTGAAGATAGAGAAAGTAGAACAGCGAAAATCAACAACTAGTGACCAGCGAAAATTAACAACTAGTGACCAGCAGGGTTAAAGCACTGTAGGCTAGGGACATGGATGGTCGGGCGCTGCATGAATAAGAACGAACATGTAATAGATTCTAACACGGGGCAATGCACACAGAAATGCAATGATCACCTAGGCAAATATCAAACATTAGACATGTATCCCATAGGTAGTTGTGCGTGCTTGCAGTAAGAACTTGCACAACATCTTTTATCCCACCATCCCGCTATGAACGGGGCCAAAAGGAACTTATGGAGATTAAGGTGCTCCTGTCAAAGAGCAACGGAACAAATCAGTAAACTCAATGGATACATGGAATCCTAAAATTATGGACCATCCCCTTTGGTGTCCCAAGCTGCACCCTTGGGACCGCCGGTTCCGGACCATAATAGGTGCATACAACTCATAGATAGGATCTCGAACATAGATAAACTCATGAAAACATAAGTGGTTCAAATCTGAAAACATGGCACTTGATACACGAGATAACTTCTCGTCCCTCGTTGGTTACCCCAAGTGGAAGGTGAGATGTCGTGTAGCGGAAAATTTCCCTTAGCGAAGATGCTAAGGTTTTGATTGTCTCCAGTAGGACTCCAACAGATACAAGTAGGTGGTTGATGTCGCGAGAGTTGACGGGTGTAGTCTTCTCGCCCTTCGTTGGTGAGCCCCAAGTGGAAGGCGTGATGTAGCACAACAGCAAATTTCCCTCAGTAAAGATACCAAGGTTTGTCTGAAGTAGGACTCCAGAGATGATAAGTAGGTGTCAGCGGCGCAACTGACGCGGACCTGCACACAGACACAAATAACTTTGTTCCCAACGAAGTTCAGAGAGGTTGTCAATCTCTCCGGTCTTGTTCTTCACAAAGGATCAAACACAAGGGATAATGATAGCAACTGAAAGTAAAAGCAGAAAAGTAAATGAGCGTGGAAACAGTAATGAGGATATGGACCGGGATACGTGATGTTCACTAGTGATGTCTCTCTCCCACAAGACGATAAAACTGCTATGCGAGGTAAACAAACTACAGAATGGAATTTGACAGGATTATGAACGCACTGCAATGCTAACTATGCTACAAAAGAAAGGAAGAGGCTCAAAAGCACAGGCAGTACGGCAAAATAAGTAGACCGAAATCCAACTGCATCTACTACTAATCATCCACCTTGAGATATCTATCCAGAACATCTCGCTGGTATTAAGTTGCGAGCCCCACCCAAAGTGTAAACCCAAAGCAACAGACAACTGCATTAAAAATCACTTTGCGTAAAGTAAACAATCCTTGCAACCGCGGTTACAAGCACCGTTGTTTTCCCCCTTGTGGCAACATCACATCCCCTAGACTCATGTTTCTGTCACTCAAGCATGTCATCGGGGGGCATGAACCCACAATCGAGCATAACGTTCCCTCTTGGGGTTACTACCTACTACTTGGCCAAAGGAATAAACAGCAACGGAGAACATGCAAGAATTACTTAGGAACAAAAATATAAGAGATAAAAACCAAATATATTACTCAATCACAATCTGAACATAATCTCATAATCCATCAGATCCCATCAAACTCAGCATAGCAACAGCAGAAAGATTAAAAAAGTGCCTCGATCATGTAGGGCAGCTCACGAGGTCTAAACCATGAAGAACAAAGAGGGGAGGAGAACATCACATAGCTACTGATCACGGACCCATGGTCCAAGGAAAACTACTCACGAGACATCCGGAGAGCATCCATGGTGGAGAGGAGACTACCGGAGGTCGGTCTTCCCTCCGGAAGGGTGCCGGGAAGAGGTCTTCTGGTGCTCCCGATCTCGGAAGCGCGGCGGCGGCGGAACAGAGGAGAGATCGCGAAAAAGGGTTCTCTTTTCGGAAGTTTCCCGTGACGGAGAATATATAGGCGAAGGGGGGCAACCAGAGGTGTACCAGGGGCCCCAGGCGCCCCCCTGGCGCGACCATGGGTGGGGCCGCGCTGGGTGGCCGCCTGGGCCACCCCTGGCTCCCCTCTGGCCCCACTCGGGCTGTTCGCGAAGCTTCCTGTACGCTGATTTTTCCTATATTTTTCCCGGAATTTTTCTGGCACTTTTTATATGGGGGAAAACTGGAATAGAAAAACAGCAGAAAACAGGAACTGGCACTGTGGTGCACTGAGTTAATAGGTTAGTCCAAATATGATCAAAAGTGTATGAAAGTGTATCTAGATCATAGCAATATCACACAAAACATCCATGGAGCAAGCAGAAATTATAGATACGTTTTGGACGTATCAACATCCCCAAGCTTAATTCCTGCTCGTCCTCGAGTAGGTAAAGTATAACGGCACAATTTCTGTGGTGACATGCTAGCAACCATATAAGAACTTTGAAAAGTAAAGCAATCAAGGTTAGAAACTCAATTCAAGTCATAACATGCAAGAGTCTATATTAGCATTGAAACAAGTAACAAAAGAACATTAGGTGCAAGAGCTCTCGCTGTCCGTGACTCGAATGTCTCCAAATGGTGTTTGCGTGCAAGAAGGGGGATAGGGAATACGAGAAAAACAATTTATTTGTTGAGAACTCAATCTACGAAAGTTTCACACTCGGTCTTTTTCTGGAATCTTATCTTGACTCGTCCCCAGACCACTAGCGAGGTACAAGTCAATTTGATCCACTCCTTTTTCAATATTTTGAGCACTCATGCAATGGATGAGCGTAAGCACAAGAGTTGACACTTAGGATGGCAAAGAGAGAAGTGCGGAGGAGGAAGAAAAAAAGGATGAGAAAGGCTCACATCGATGAGGACAATCATAGGCAAGAGATGCCAAATGATAGATATGATGTGAGGAGTAGGGATTGCCATGCAATGGATGCACATATGAGCTAGGAAGCTCTCCAATGGAACTAGTGGGGGTGCATCTAACTTGCTCGCTCATGAAGACCTAGAGCTCGTTTGAGGAGGCTCATCCTTGGAATATGCAAGCAAAGTTCTATAGTGTGAAGGTCCTCACATAGCTATATGGATAATGATCATCTCTATGGAGTACAAGGATATAAAGGGAGTACTAGTGTGGATCTCTCAAAAGGATAGTAGTGTTTCCCCTTTCTCTCTTTTTATTTCTTTTTATCTTTTTCTATTTTTTGTATCTTTGGGATCTTTTCCTCACCTAAGGGCAATACTCTATTTTACAAGAAGGTAAAGGAGATCTTTCACACTTTACAAGGTACTCAAAATCATAAAGAAGATGTAACTATCATGATGTATGCAATGTATGTCGCTGCCAGTGTAGCAGGAACATGTATGACATGAAGATCAAGTCATGAAGAGGTGGATGTTGCATGGCAATACATCTCGGAAAGGCTATGGAGATGCCTTGATAGGTAGGTATGGTGGCTGTTTTGAGGAAAGATATAAGGAGGTTTATGATGACAAAGCGTATCATGCCAAGGGTTTGGATGTACCGGCGAAGGTGGACACCAACTCTCGGAGTGAGAAGAAGGCAATGCACGGCACGGGAGAGGCTAGCAAAATATGGGAACGTGGAAATGTCAACTTTCAATACTTACATTAGTCCGAAGAACTCATGCACTTATTATCGGTAACTCTCAATCTAAAAAGGAGGTTCACAAAGAGACAAGTACCCCGAGGAGGAGTGTATGGGGGTTTGGTTATCCTTGCGCATCCTCGACTCATGGTACGTGAGTGTTCTCTAATATTCGATCCCTCCAAAGATTAGTGATCCATCTAGTAGCTAGAGTTCTCAACTAGTTTTGTAGGTTTTGAAAATACACACGGATTGCCCAAAATACAACACCTATCACTAATAGGCTAGAGCTCTTGACACCAACAGTTCAAACATTACTCACAACAATACCTCAAAACTATTGCAAGTTACTACTAGAATTAAATAGCAACCTCAATTACCTACTTTCAAGACAAGACACAACTCAGTGCAACAACCAACTCTCTTTAACAAGATAAACATGAAAACTAAAAAGAGTTACATCAACAAAGAAAACAAAATCCAAGGCTCTTGCTAAAGAAAAACTATGACTAAAACTAAACATGGCAGTAGCTACGAAAAGATAAAGAAAGCACAACAGCAAAAAGATAGGCAGGAAAAATCCTATGATGTGTTCTAGATTTTGAAAGTGGAGCGTGTTTCTCTCCGACACAAAGTAAGACGGGATCTAACTTTTTATGAACAGCAAGCAAAGCTAAAGAAAACTAAAAATAAAACCTAAGAGCGAGACGCTCCAAGCATACCACATAACGCATGAAGTGATAAAAATATAGTGAGACGAAGGACGAACTGATGATTGTTGATGGAGAAGGGGATGCACGGGGGCATCCCCAAGCTTAGACGCTTGAGTCTCCTTGAATATTTATTGGGGATGCATGGGGGCATCCCCAAGCTTGAGCGCTTGACACTCCTGGATCTTCTTTCATCATCTTCCATCGCACACTTGAAAACTCCCTTCATACATAACTCATCATAAGCTGATTAGAGAGGTTAGTACCCTTAATAAAATAATTTTTCCCACTGGATATAAAGATATTCTTGAAGAGCTACTGTTTCTCAAGAGTGCCAAAAAGTTTTTGCAAAGAAAAAGCAAGCTAAAGGTTTGCAAAAGTTAGGAGAGGAAAAACGTGGAAGAATCTGTGAAAAACAGAACAACAGGTAGTAAAGAATTTTTTAGGGGCACTTCTGCAACTCAAATCAAAAAACTCAGAACATACGGAAGTTTCACAATTGTATAGAGCACGCTGTGTAAAAAATTTCAGATCAAAAATATGAACTGGGATTTTTCCGGGATTTTTCTAGTCACGAGGACAGAATCTGTTTTCTGGACAGCATGTCACAACTTTTGCTTCCCTTATCATAAGAGGCTATAACTTGGCACAAAGCTGAAAAATAAAGATACAATGATGTTGCTACAGTAGTAAAAAACATCGAGACACAACAAAAGCAAAAAGAAAAAGCTAAATTCGTTGCGGGCTGCCTCCCGAAAGCGCTTCTTTAGAGCCATTAGCTAGGCTTAAAGATTATAGAAGATGCTCTCACAAGAATAAGAATTTTGATGAAAAAGAGATTATCAAGAAGCAAATATGAAACACATTTAAGCCTAACCCACTTCCTATGCATAGGCATCTTGTAAGAAAATAAATCAAATAAGCACAAAGTGGCATGCATAGGAAGGTCGAAAAAGAACAACTTCAAAACTTTCAACATGAAGAGAGGTGTTTTTATAACATGAAGGTTTCTAGAACCAAACTTTCCTCTCTCAAAGTAATTTTCAGTAGCATCATGAACAACATCAAGAATATAACTATCACATAAATCATGTTGTTCATGGCCTACAAGCACACGTGTATTGTTTTCAACACGGTTTTTAGGATTATAAGATAGATGCAATCCATCACATTGAGCCTTGATAAGAGAAAAATTCTCTGCAATAGTTGGAGATTTCAAAAGGATAATAGAGCAATCAATTGTGGGTGCAATAGCAACAATTTCATGCTTAACATAAGGAACTATAGCAAGTTCATCTTTGTAAGCATCATCCATAGTGGCATCATGGCCATCAACAAAGCAAGTATGAAAATCATCAGAAAGGGAAGTATCAAGTGAGTCCTCGGAATCATAGGACTCCTCATCATAGCAATCATTAGCCTCTTATTGGGCAGCAAGCATTCTATTTTTAAAATCCTCAATATAAGAATTGGAAGTATAATTCTCAAAGAAATAAGCAAGAACAACAAAGTTTTCAGACTTGTGAATAGTATCGTAATACTTTTCAATCAAAGAAGCAATCTCATAAGCACATTTAAAAGCAACAAACTCTTCTATATTTTCAACATCAAAGTAATCATAAACACCTTTGGCATAAGAAGATAGGATCTCATTTTCATTAAACTCACACTGGAAAGGAAGGTGTTTACGCTCTATATTAGAGCAGCAAGTAAAATCATAAATGTGGCATAAACACTCGGCATAGCAATACGAAGTTTGTATTTGGTCCCATAAGTTTTTCCCTTTCTCAGATAGGCGGTGCCGCGTATAATGAGCATGCTCATCCAATGATTTTCCCTCAACCAAGTCGGTTGGGTTTTTAGCGCGAGCACAAATTGATCGAAGACGAGCCAAGTGAAACATGTCCATCCTACCATATTTGGGTGGTTCCACACCCATGGTGAAGATAGCATTAGTAGGTATTTTTGGTATTTTTGATTAAGGACACAAAAGTAAAAACGGAAAGGTAAACTAACAAGAATAAAAAAACAAAGGTAAAGTGTAGTGTGCAACTCCCCTATCTTAGCACTCGGAGTCCCCGGCAACGGCGCCAGAAATTTGCTTGATGTCCAGAGAGTTGACGGGTGTAGTCTTCTCGCCCTTCGTTCGTGAGCCCCAAGTGGAAGGCGTGATGTAGCACAACAGCAAATTTCCCTCAGTAAAGATACCAAGGTTTGTCTCCAGTAGGACTCCAGAGATGATAAGTAGGTGTCAGCGGCGCAACTGACGCGGACCTGCACACAGACACAAATAACTTTGTTCCCAACGAAGTTCAGAGAGGTTGTCAATATCTCCGGTCTTTTTGTTCGCAAAGGATCAAACACAAGGGATAATGATAGCAACTGAAAGTAAAAGAAGAAAAGTAAATGAGCATGGAAACAGTAATGAGGATATGGAACGGGATACGTGATGTTAACTAGTGATGTCTCTCTCCCAAAAGACGATAAAACTGCTATGCGAGGTAAACAAATTACAGAAGGGCAATTGACAGGATTATGAACGCACCACAATGCTAACTATGCTACAAAAGAAAGGAAGAGGCTCAAAAGCACAGGCAGTATGCCAAAAATAAGTAGACCGAAATCCAACTGCATCTAATACTAATCATCCACCTTGAGATATCTATCCAGAACATCTCGCTGGTATTAAGTTGCCAGCCCCACCAAAAGTGTAAACCCAAAGCAACAGACAACTTCATTAAAAAGAACTTTGCGTAAAGTAAACAATCCTTGCAACCGCGGTTACAAGCACCGTTGTTTTCCCCCTTGTGGCAACAACACATCCCCTAGACTCATGTTTCTGTCACTCAAGCGTGTCATCGGGGGGCATGAACCCACAATCGAGCATAACGTTCCCTCTTGGGGTTACTACCTACTACTTGGCCAAAGGAATAAACAGCAACGGAGAACATGCAAGAATTACTTAGGAACAAAAATATAAGAGATAAAAACCAAATATATTACTCAATCACAATCTGAACATAATCTCATAATCCATCAGATCCCATCAAACTCAGCATAGCAACAGCAGAAAGATTACAAAAGTGCCTCGATCATGTAGGGCAGCTCACGAGGTCTAAACCATGAAGAACAAAGACGGGAGGAGAACATCACATAGCTACTGATCACGGACCCATGATCCACGGAAAACTACTCACGAGACATCTGGGGAGCATCCATGGTGGAGAGGAGACTCCCGGAGGTCGGTCCTCCCTCCGGCAGGATGCCAGGAAGAGGTCTTCTGGTGCTCCCGATCTCGGAAGCGCGGCGGCGGCGGAACAGAGGAGAGATCGCGAAAAAGGGTTCCCTTTTCGGAAGTTTCCCGTGACGGAGAATATATAGGCGAAGGGGGGCAGCCAGAGGTGGACCTGGGGCCCCAGGTGCCCTCCTGGCGCGGCCAGGGGTGGGGCCGCGCCGGGTGGCCGCCTGGGCCACCCCTGGCTCCCCTCTGGCCCCACTCGGGCTGTTCGCGAAGCTTCCTGTACGCTGATTTTTGCTATATTTTCCCCGGAATTTTTCTGGCACTTTTTATATGGGGGAAAACTGAAATAGAAAAACAGCA
Source organism: Bromus sterilis (assembly GCA_950022295.1). Lineage (NCBI taxonomy): Eukaryota > Viridiplantae > Streptophyta > Magnoliopsida > Poales > Poaceae > Bromus > Bromus sterilis. The sequence goes on from OX465597.1 coordinate 286,682,756, forward strand.
GAAAAAGGAACTGGCACTGTGGTGCACTGAGTTAATAGGTTAGTCCAAATATGATCAAAAGTGTATGAAAGTGTATCTAGATCATAGCAATATCACACAAAACATGCATGGAGCAAGCATAAATTATAGATACGTTTTGGACATATCAGTGGTGAAGTGAACAATGGCGCCGTTTACAACCTAGGTTGCTAACTTCACCTGGACCTGCACACACAACGGATAGCTTTGCTCCCAATGAGTACAGAGGAGTTGTTAATTCCTCCGGCCTTGTTGCTTACAAAGGATAAAACGCACTGGATAATAATGATAGTGATAGCAACGGAAAAGTAAATAAAGCAGGAAATTGATAGTGTAAACAGTATGAGGAATATGGACCGGGGTACTATGATGTTCACTAGTGATGTCTCTCTCCCAAAAGACGATAAAATAGCCATGCGAGGTGAAAAATTTACACCTTGGCAATTGACAGGATTATGTGCGCAAACCAATGCTAATTATGCTATAAAGAAAGGAAGAGGCTCAAAAGCATGGGCGGTATGCAAAGAAAAGTAGACCGAAATCCATCTGCATCTACCTACTAATCATCCACCTTGAGATATCTATCCAGAACATCTCGCTGGTATTAAGTTAAGAATCCTACCCAAAGTGTAAACTCAAAGCAACGGACAACTGCATTAAAGAACTTTGCGTAAAGTAAACAATCCTTGCACCCGCAAGTACAACCACCGTTGTTTTCCCCCTTGTGGTAACAACACATCCCCTAGACTCATGTTTCTGTCACTCAAGCTAGTCATCGGGGGGCATGAACCTACAAGCATGAATAACACTCCCTCTTGGAGTCACTACCTACTACTTGTCCAAAGAAATAAACAAAAACGGAGAACATGCAAGAATTACTCAAGAACATAAATATAAAAGAGAAGAATCAAATATATAACTCAATCACAATCTGAACATAATCTCATAATCCATCGGATACCAGCAAACTCAACATAGCAACAGCAGAAAGATTACATAAGTTCCTGGATCATGTAGGGCAGCTCACGAGGTCTAATCCATGAAGAACAAAGAGGGGAGGAGAACATCACATAGCTACTGATCATAGACCCATGGTCCAAGGTGGACTACTCACGGTTCATCCGGGAAGCATCCATGGTGGTGGAGAAGCTCCCGGAGGTGATTCCTCCCTCTAGCAGGGTGCCGGGAAGAGGTCTTCTGGTGCTCCCGATCTTGGAAGCGTGGCGGCGGTGGAACAGAGGAGAGATCGCGAAAAAGGGTTTCGTCCTCGAGGGTTTCTCGTCACGGGGAATAAATAGGCGAAAGGGGGCAGCCATAGGTGGGCCAGGTGCTCCAGGCGCCTCCCCTGGCGCGGCCAGGGGTGGGGCCGCGCCCACTGGCCGCCTGGGCCCCCTGGCTCCCCTCTGGCCCCTCTCGGGATCTTCGCAAAGCTTCCGATACGCTGATTTTTCCTATATTTTTCCCGGAATTTTTCTGGTACTTTTAATATGGGGGAAACCTAAAATAGAAAAACAGCAGAAAACAGGAACTGGCACTGGGGTGCACTGAGTTAATAGGTTAGTCCAAATATGATCAAAAGTGTATGGAAGTTCATCAATATCATAGCAATATCACACAAAAGAGGCATGGAGCAAGCATAAATTATAGATACGTTTTGGACGTATCAACATCCCCAAGCTTAATTCCTGCTCGTCCTCAAGTAGGTAAATGATAACAAGCATAATTTCTGTGGTGACATGCTAACAACCATATAAGAACTTTTAAGTAAATCAATCAAGGCATGTAATTCAATTCAAGTCATAACAGACAAGAGTTTATATTTGGCATTGAAACAAGCAACATAAGAACGTAAAGGTGGAAGAGCTCTCGCTGTCCGTCACTCGAATGTCTCCAAATGGTGTTTGCGTGCAAGACAGGGGATAGGGATATACGAGAAAATGTATTTTTATGTTGATAACTCAACCTACTAAAGTTTCACACTTGGTCTTCTTTGGAATCTTATCTTGACTCATTCCCAGACCACTAGCCAGGTACAAGTCAAAATGATCCTCTCCTTTTCGACATTTTGAGCACTCATGCAATGGATGAGCGTAAGCAAGAAAGTTGACACTTAGGATGGCAAAGAGAGAATATGGTGGAGGAGGAAGACAAAAAGGGTGTGAAAGGCTAACATCAATGAGGACAATCATAGGCGAGAGAAAGCCAAATGATAGATATGATGTGAGGAGTAGGGATTTCCATGCAACGGATGCACATATGAGCTAAGGTAAGCTGTCCAATGGAACTAGTGGGGGTGCATCCAACTTGCTTGCCCAAGAAGACCTAGAGCTCATTTGAGGAGGCTCATTATTGGAATATACAAGCCAGGTTCTAAAGTTTGAAGGTCCCCACATAGCTATATGCATGAATGATAATCTCTATGGAGTACAAGATATAAGAGGGAGTACGAGTGTGGATCTCTCAAAAGGAATAGTAGTGTGCCCCCTTCTCTCTTTTTATTTCCTTTTCTCTTTCTTTTTTGTATTTTTTGGTGGCCTCAATGGCTCTTTCTATTTCTCTCTCATTTGTCCTCTTTGGGATCTTTTAATTTTTCCTGTTTGGGATCTTCTAATTTATCCTCTTTGGGATCTTTTCCTCACTTTAGGGGCAACACTCTATATATTACAAGGAGTATAGAAGATCTTTCACACTTTACAAAGGTACTAAAATCATAAAGAAGATGTAACTATCATGATGTATCCAAATGTATGCCTCTGCCAGTGTAGCAGGATATGCAATGATACTAGCGCGTCATGTAGCAATGATTAGGTCAAGGCCCAACTAGCATGCGGCTCATCGATCAAGCAAGTAGCATGTATGACATGAAGATCAAGTCAAGAGAAGATGGATGTTGCATGGCAATGTATATCGGAAAGGCTATGGAAATGCCTTGATAGGTAGGTATGGTGGCTGTTTTGAGGAAGGATATAAGGAGGTTTATGATGACAGAGCGTATCGTGCCAAGGGTTTGGATGTACCGACAAAGGTGGACGCCAACTCTCGGAGTAAGAAGAAAGCAATGCACGTCACAGGAGAGGCTAGAAAAATATGGGAAGGTGGAAGTGTCAACTTTCGAATACTCACATTAGTCCGAAGAAATCATGCACTTATTATCGGTAACTCTCAATCTAATAAGGAGGTTTAGAAAGAGACAAGTACCCCGAGGAGGAGTGTATGGGGGTTTGGTTATCCTTGCGCATCCTCGACTCATGGTACGAGAGTGTACTCTAATATTCGACCCCTCAGAAGAGTTGTGATCCATCTAGTAGCTAAAGTTCTCAACTAATTTTGTAAGTTTTGAAAATAATCACGGATTGCCCAAAATACGACATCTATCACTAATAGGCTAAAGCTCTTGACACCAAAAGTCCAAACATTACTAAAAATAACACATCAAAACTATTGCAAGTTACTACTACAAAAAGAATAGCAACCTCAATTACCTACTTCAAGTCAAGACACAAAACTCAATGCAACAGGCAAACTCTCTAACCAAGAAAAACATGAAAACTCAAGAGAGTTACAGCAACAAACTAAAAAAAAGCTCTTAAAAAGATAAGCATGAAAGCTAAGAGCAAAACATGATAGCAGCTACGAAAAGATAAAGAACACACACAACAAAGATAAGCATGAAAAATCCTATGTTGTGTTCTAAATTTTGGAAGTGGAGCTTGTTTCTCTCCCACACAAAGAAAGTTGGGTTCTAACTTGTTATGAACAGCAAGCAAAGCTAAAGAAAACTAAAAACAAATCCTAAGAGCGAGACGCTCCAAGAATAGCACATAATGCATGAAGTGATAAAAATATAATGAAACGAGAGACGAACTAATAATTGTCGATGGAGAAGGGGATGCACGGGGGCATCCCCAAGATTAGACGCTTGGTTCTCCTTGAATATTTCTTGGGGATGCATGGGGGAATCCCCAAGCTTGAACGCTTGACACTTCTTAATCTTCTTTCATCATCTTCCCTCGCACACTTGAAAACTCCCTTCATACATAACTCATCATAATCTTATTAGCGAGGTTAGTACCCATAATAAAATAATTTTTTCTCTACTGTAAATAAGGATAATCTTGAAGAGCTACTATTTCTAAAGATTGCCAAAAAGTATTTGCAAAGAAAAAGCAAGCTTAAGGTTTGCAAAACGAAGAAAAGGCAAAATAGGACAGAATCTGTGAAAAAAAGACCAGCAGGTAGTAAAGAATTTTTTAGGGATACTTCTGCAACGCAAATAAAAAAACTCAGAACATACGAAAGTTTCGTAATTGTATAGAGCCTGCTGTGTACAAAATTCAGCTCAAAAATATGAACTGGGATTTTTCGCTGATTTTTCTAGTCACGAGGACAGAATCCGTTTTCTGGACAGCATGTCACAACTTTCGCTTCCCTTGTCGTATGAGGTTATAAAAGGCACAAATCTTGAAAAGTAAACATACAATGATGTTGCTATAGTAGTAACAATCATCAAGACCACTAAAAACAGAAGAAAAACAAAAAGGAAAACCTAAATTCGTTGCGGGCTGCCTCCCGAAAGCGCTTCTTTAAAGCCATTAGCTAGGCTTAATGCAAATAGATCAAGTTGTATCAATTGAACCATCATCAAGATCATCAAAAAGCTCTTCAATAATACAACCACCCTTAAGAGATCTTTCAAATAAAGGCCTAATAAAGATACTTCCAGGGATAAAATCAAAAGGCAGAAAATCAATTGGAGTCTCATTTATCTTAAAGAGAGGTATCTCTTCCAAAGTCTTCACAGTTTCAACTCCTTTGGCAATAGATAGATTATTTTTGGAACGAGGAGCCTTTGGAACATAAACGAACCTAGGTTCCTTCTTTGCCGGAGTTTCCACCTTTTTGGTTTTGATTGAGGAGAAAGTAGTTCCTAGGGTGTCAAGGATTTCCTCAATCTTCTCAATCCTAGAAGGGTCCAGGTCATGGGATTTGATGGTCTCCAAGGTTTTGAAAATTTTATGCATGGAGATATCTAATCTATTCAAATTCCCTTGAACCTTACGATCCAACTCACTTATTTTATTAATTCTTGGCATCTCTAGCTCTATATTTTCAAGTTTTTTTCATAATATGAGCTAGGGTAATGTGCTCTTGAATGCTAGCAACAGGGAGATTTCCAACAAGATTTTCCATAACACTAAGAGCTTCCCAAACTGGGGCTTCTATGAAATTCCCATTGATAGCAGTATCTAGAATAAACCTATTCCAAGAAGTAATTCCAACATAAAAGTTTCTAAGCAGGATAGTAGTGGTTTGCTTCTTGGTGGCTCTTTTTTGAGAATCATTAATTCTATACCAGGCATCTTTCAGACTTTCACCACCTCTTTGTTTCAAGGTCAGCACTTCTGCTTCACCAAAGGTAAAAGGACCAGAAATAATGATAAATACTAGCAAAGTAACTATTTTTTTTGATAAAAGACACTAAAGAAAAAACTGAAAGGTAAACTAACAAGACTAAAAAGCAAAGATAAAAGATAGCGTGCAACTCCCCTATCTTAAAGAGTGGAGTCCACGGCAACGGCGCCAGAAATTTTCTTGATACACGAGATAACTTCTCGTCCCTCGTTGGTTACCCCAAGTGGAAGGTGAGATGTAGCGTAGCGGCAAATTTCCCTTAGCGAAGATGCTAAGGTTTTGATTGTCTCCAGTAAGACTCCAACAGATACAAGTAGGTGGTGAAGTGAACAATGGCGCCGTTCACAACCTAGGTTGCTAACTTCACCTGGACCTGCACACACAACGGATAGCTTTGCTCCCAACGAGTACAGAGTTGTCAATTCCACCGGCCTAGTTGTTTACAAAGGATAAAACACACGGGATAATAATGATAGTGATAGCAATGGAAAAGTAAATAAAGCAGTAAATTGATAGTGTAAACAGTATGAGGAATATGGACCGGGGTACTATGATGTTCACTAGTGATGTCTCTCTCCCAAAAGACAATAAAATAGCCATGCGAGGTGAACAAATTACAGTTGGGCAATTGACAGGATTATGTGCGGAAACCAATGCTAATTATGCTATAAAGAAAGGAAGAGGCTCAAAAGCATGGGCGGTACGCAAAGACAAGTAGACCGAAATCCATCTGCATATACCTACTAATCATCCACCTTGAGATATCTATCCAGAACATCTCGCTGGTATTAAGTTGTGAATCCCACCCAAAGTGTAAACTCAAAGCAACAGACAACTGCATTAAAGAACTTTGCCTAAAGTAAACAATCCTTGCACCCGCAAGTACAAGCACCGTTGTTTTCCCCCTTGTGGAAACAACACATCCCCTAGACTCATGTTTCTGTCACTCAAGCTAGTCATCGGGGGGCATGAACCCACAATCATGCATAACGCTCCCTCTTGGAGTCACTACCTACTACTTGGCCAAACCAATAAACAGCAACGGAGAACATGCAAGAATTACTCAAGAACATAAATATAAAAGAGAAGAATCAAATATATAACTCAATCACAATCTGAACATAATCTCATAATCCATCGGATCCCAGCAAACTCAAAATAGCAACAGCAGAAAGATTACATAAGTGCCTCGATCATGTAGGGAAGCTCACGAGGTCTAATCCATGAAGAACAAAGAGGGGAGGAGAACATCACATAGCTACTGATCATAGACCCATGGTCCAAGGTGGACTACTCACGGTTCATCCGGGAAGCATCCATGGTGGTGGAGAAGCTCCCGGAGGTGATTCCTCCCTCCGGCAGGGTGCCGGGAAGAGGTCTTCTGGTGCTCCCTATCTTGGAAGCGCGGCGGCGGCGGAACAGAGGAGAGATCGCGAAAAAGGGTTTCGTCCCCGAGGGTTTCTCGTCACGGGGAATAAATAGGCGAAAGGGGGCAGCCAGAGGTGGGCCAGGGGCTCCAGGCGCCCCCCCTGGCGCGGCCAGGGGTGGGGCCGCACCCACTGGCCGCCTGGGGCCCCCTGGCTCCCTCTGGCCCCTCTCGGGCTCGTCGCGAAGCTTCCGATACGCTGATTTTTCCCGGAATTTTTCTGGTACTTTTAATAAGGGGGAAACCTAAAATAGAAAAACAGCAGAAGGCAGGCATTGGCACTGGGGTGCACTGAGTTAACAGGTTAGTCCAAATATGATCAAAAGTGTATGGAAGTTCATCAATATCATAGCAATATCACCCAAAAGAGGCATGGAGCAAGCAGAAATTATAGATACGTTTTGGACGTATCAGCACTCGGGCCCAAAGTGACAAGCATTAAGAGCAATAAGTTGTAGCAAAGATGATAAACACCAAAGTAGATGATAGGCAACATGCCCCCCAACAATCTGAAGAACTATTACATGATCAATCTCATCCAATACCTACCATCCCCTTTGCCTACAGCAGGGAATTACTCACACATGTGAAGAGAAGTCATGGAGGAAGGATGGAGTGGTGATGGTGACGACGATGGCGACGATCTCCCCTCTCCGGAGGCCAAATCAGCCTCCAGATTAGCCCTCCCGAAGAAGAACAGAGGTTGACGGCGGCTCCGCGATAGGTTCTGGAAAAGCGACTTCCGTTTCGGAGTTTCCCCGTCACGGGAATAAAATAGGAGTCGAAGTAGGGCACCAGGGGAGGGGGGAGTCGCCCAGGCGGCCAGCTGGTGCGACCCCACCCCTGGCCGCGCCAGCAGGGCGCCTGGGGCCCCCCTGGCTGCCCTGTGCCCCCCTTATGGCTTTGGGCTCCTTCGGGTGCGTGGATTTTTTGGTATTTTTCTGGGAATTTTCTGAGATGTCCAAAAATCCGTTTTCCTGCGCACAATAAAACCATACAGGAAGCTCTGCTGAAAACAGCGTCAGTCCGGGTTAGTTTAGTTCAAATCATGCAAGAATGAGGGAAAAACAATAGCAAACGTGTTTGGAAAAGTAGATACGTTTGAAACGTATCAAGTATGAGTGTGGATCTCTCAAAAGGAATAGTAGTGTTGCCCTTTCTCTCTTTTTATTTTCTTTTTCTCTTTTTTGTATTTTTTTGGTGGCCTCAATGGCTCTTTCTATTTAACTCTCATTTGTCCTCTTTGGGATCTTTTAATTTGTCCTCTTTGGGATCTATTCCTTACTTAGGGGCAACATTCTATTTTACAATGAGTATAGAACATCTTTCACACTTCACAAAAGTACTCAACATAAAGAAGATGTAGCTATCATGATGTATGCAAATGTATGCCTCTGCCAGTGTAGCAGTAACATATATGACATGAAGATCAAGTCATGAGAAGGTGGATGTTTCATGGCAATATATCTCGGAAAGGCTGTGGAAATGCCTTGATAGGTAGGTATGGTGGCTGTTTTGAGGAAAGATATAAGGAGGTTTATGATGACAGAGCATATCATGCCAAGGGTTTGGATGCACCAGCGAGGTAGACGCCAACTCTCGGAGTGAGAAGAGGGAAATGCACGGTACCGAAGAGGCTAGCAAATATGGGAAGGTGGAAGTGTCAACTTTCAATACTTACATTAGTCCAAAGAACTCATACACTTATTATCGGTAACTCTCAATCTAATCAGGAGGTTCACAAAGAGACAAGTACCCCGAGGAGGAGTGTATGGGGGTTTGGTTATCCTTGCGCATCCTCGACTCATGGTACGTGAGAGTACTCTAATATTCGATCCCTCCAAAGATTAGTGATCCATGTAGTATCTAGAGTTCTTAACTAGTTTTTAGCTTTTTGAAAATAAACACGGATTGCCCAAAATACGACATCTATCACTAATAGGCTAGAGCTCTGGACACCAAAAGTTCAAAAATTACTCAAATCAATATCTCAAAACTATTTCAAGTTACTACTACAATTGAATTGCAACCTCAATTACCTACTTCAAGTCAAGACACAACTCAGTGCAACAAGCCAACACTCTAAACAAGATAAACATGAAAACTCAAGAGAGTTCCAGCAACAAACTAAACAAAATCTCTTACAAATATAAGCATGAAAACTAAGAGCTAAACATGACAACAACTACAAAAAGATAAAGAACACACAACAAAAGAAAGATAAGCATGAAAATCCTATGATGTGTTCTAGCTTAAAGTGGAGCGTGTTTCTCTCCCACACAAAGAAAGTTGGGTTCTAACTTGTTATGAACAGCAAGAAAAGATAAAAAAAATTAAAAAGAAAACTAAAGAGCGAGACACTCCAAGCATAGCACATAACATATGAAGTGATGAAAATATAGTGTAACGAAGGACAAACTGATAATTGTTGATGGAGAAGGGGATGCATGGGGGCATCCCCAAATTTAGACGCTCGAGTCTCCTCGAATATTTCTTGGGTGTGCATTGGGCCATCCCCAAGCTTGAGTGTTTGACACTCCTAGATCTTCTTTCATCATCTTCCCTCGCACACTTGAAAACTCCCTTCATACATAACTAATCATAAGCTGATTAGATAGATTAGTACCCATAATAAGAAAATTGCCTCTAATGGAAATAAAGATTTTCTTGAAGGGATACTGTTTCTCAAGACCGTGAATTTTTTTCAAAGAAAAAGCTAGCGCAAGATTTTCAAAACTAAGGAAAGGCAAAACGTGGATGAATCTGTGAAAAACATACCAGAAGGTAGTAAATAATTTTTTCGGGGCACTTCTACAACTCAAATAAAAAACTCAGAACAGATGCTCGAAAGCTCATTGTATAGAGCATGCTGTCAAAAAAATTCAGATCAAAAAGATGATCTGGTGATTTATCGTGAATTTTTTCGTCCAAGGACAGAATCTGTTTTCTGAACAGCATGTCACAGAATGATGTTGCTATAGTAGTAACAATCATCAAGACCACTAACAACAGAAGGAAAAACATCTTGGATTGCCTCCCAACAAGCGCTTTCTTTTACGCCTTTGAGCTAGGCATGAAGATTGCAAAAGATGCTCACAAAGGAAATAGAGTTTAAGAAAATAGAGCATCAAGAAGCAAATGTGAAACACATGTAAGCCTAACCCACTTCCTATGCATAGGAAACTTGTAAACAAATAAATCATAGAAGCACAAAGTGACGTGCATAGGAAGGGAGGAAAAAGAACAACTTCAAAACTTTCAACACAAAGAGAGGAGTTTTAGTAATATGGAAGTTTCTAAAACAAAAATTCCCTCTCTCAAAATAAGTTTCAGTAGTACCATGAAAAACATAAAAAATATAACTATCACATAAATCATGTTGTTCATGACCTACTAGCACACGTGTATAGTTTTCAACACGGTCTTTAGGATCATAAGATAAATGCAACCCATCACATTGAGGCTTGATAAGAGAAAAATTCTCCGGAATATGAGTTGGAGATTTCAAAAGGATAATAGGGCAATCAAGTGTGGGTGCAATAGCAACAATTTCATTCTTAACATAAGGAACTATAAAAAGTTCTTCTTTGCAAGCATAATCCATATTGGCATCATGGCCATCAACAAAGCAAGTATCAAGGTCTTCAGAAAGGGAAGTATCAACTGAGTCCTCGTAATCATAGGATTCCTCGTCATAGCAATCATTAGCCTCTTCTTGGGCAGCAAACATTTTGTTTTTAAAATCCTCAATATAACCATTGCAAATATAATTATCAAAGCAATAAGAAAGGACTGCAAAGTTTTCAGATTTGTGAATAGTATCATTATACTTTTCAATCAAAGAAGCAATCTCATAAGCACCCTTAAAAGCAACAAACTCTTCAATCTTTTCAACATCAAAGTAATCATAAACTACTTTAGCATAAGAAGATAGGATATCATTCTCATTAAACTCACATTGGAAAGGAAGGTGTTTACGATCTATATTAGAGCAACAAGTAAAATCATAAATGTGGCATAAACACTCAGCATGTAAATAAGAAGTTTGTATTTGGTCCCATAAGTGTTTCCCTTTCTGAGATAAGCGATGTCGCGTATTGACGAGGGGGTGACCCCACGACTCCTAAGGATGAGCCTACCCGGTGTACCCGACGACAGAAGGCCCACAAAGATGCCGGCTGGGCCCAGCCTTGGCCCACTAGTGGCACCGACATAGGAGTCCGCGACTCATAAGGAAGGTGAAAACTTGCCGTACGGAACAAGATCAGGGTTAGGAAACCTCGCCTGTAATCCAGGACGGACTCCCCGAGACCTAGCCTAGTATATAAGGGCTTGGAGGGGAGACGTCAAAATACAAGCAATATACAATCTGTAAACCTACCCTTGTGCGCACTAGCCTTGGCTCCCTATAATCGCCATCTCCGATCAATACTATCAAGAAGGAACGTATCCTCCTGTTAGCCTACGAGCTATCTTCCAACCTGTGCCTCTCATGACTAACCCAGGGTCCCTGACCATGGGATTTGCCGGGGTACATCCCCGACAATTGGCGCCGTCTGTGGGAACCGCACAGGTTGGGAACGCGATCTCGGCGGCCTCACCAGCATCTTCAACACCTGCCGACGCGATAACATCACCAGCACCCTTCGATCCGACAACCCAGGAGGAATCCGATCTGTTTGGGTCCCTCGGCTTCACGGCTCACCTCTCGACTCTCCGACCAGTCTACGACGACCTACGCTCCGGCATCAACCTGATCTTCGGAGCATATCGGATCTACATCAACCACTGGGGCGCCCTCCGCCTCACGGACGACGCCCGAACACCCGCGACGACATCTACAACATCAATCGATGCAGTCGCCGCCCGCGCGACCACCCTTCGAGCCAGCCGCGACTGCCCACCCAAACCAAGGCTCCACATCACCCGTGATCGCTCGGGTGGACCCCCGGCCTGGAAAAGTAACACCACACGCACGAGCAATAAGGCGTCCAGGGCACCATCCCAGGTGTTGATGGCAGAAGCCGACGCACCACCAGCAAACGGCGAGGGCCAAGATGACGACTCGAACACTTGCTAAGCCGACGACAACACAAAAGCCCTCGGAACCGCCAGTAAGGTCGTCGTGAAGCTGGGAGAAGTGGGAAGCATACCAACGAAAGTACCACAGGGACAATAACAGAGCAACCACAAGAGCGACAAGCCATCAAGCAGTAAGCAACAAACCCCGAGTGCGGCGGTGGACGACCCACCCAAAGAGCGAATATACCTGTCCAAAGAATAAATGGCCAGAGTAAAGGACGTAGTCGAACATGGGAAGTTACTACCGGCAAGCGCAACAAGGGACGATCTCAGGGCATACAACAAATTGGCAAGCGAGCTAACCCAGCAAGCGAGACAACAGAGCCTAGAGCCAGAGAAGCAAGAAAGGATGGCCTCCGAGCAGAAAAGAAATTGCAAGCCACCTCCAAGAGACGACTCCCCGGATCACGGCTCACCTCTCCGCAATAAATCGAAATTCAACAACCTGCGATGAACAGATAAGAAGAGAGTGGTTCGGAAGCTCGACAACGACTTCAAGTTAGAAGAGGAGGATGACGAAGAGGAACCCCTCACAGCAGCAGAAGCCCTTATAAGCGCCCGAGACTACCGGTCTCGCGCCTAGAAAAATAGGCAGAATAGTCCAGACGAGAACACTTCAATAGCCTTGCAGATAATTAAAGACGCCATCGCCGCCTCAGCACCCAAAATATCAAGTGCAAGGCGACCGACCTGCACAAAGACACCAGACAGGGACCCCAGCTCACCCGATGACGACGACAGCAGCGACGACTGGCGCAAACGCTCCGGCAAAAACAGGAAGTACGACAGCGACGACAACGACAACAGGCGCCGCAGAGTGGACGAGACGCGCGCGATGACATCACACAGAAAAAAGTCAACCGCAGTAGACGAAGACGCGTAGCACGTGAAAAGTACTCGGACGAAGAATCCTTCGACGAAGAAATCGAGCCATGCGGAGCACTATGCTTCACGCGTTCCATACGCGAGACGCGAATGCCGAGCGGGTTCAAATTGAACGCTACAACGCTCAATACAATGGACTTGAGGAGCCAGAGGCGTGGCTCGAGGACTAATTAACAGCAGTCAAGTTCCAGCGAGGGACCAACGTCACTCCAATGCAGTAAGTGCAGCTCATGCTCGAGAGCTCGACACGACACTGGTTGAAGAATCTCCCGCGAGGATCCATCAGCTCATGGAGGAAGTTCCATGATGCCTTCATAGAAAACTTCAAATCCACATACAAGAGACCGGCATCGCTCGAGGAGCTGTGGGCATGCAAGCAAGGAACCAGGGAAACCCTGCGGGCCTACATCCAGCGGTGGACCATGCTCAAAAATTCAGCAGAAGAAATATCAGACGAAAGCGCAATCGACGCGCTCAGGCGAGGCCTGCAGCGCATCGAATTCAAGGAACAGCTCGGGCAGATGAAAGTCCGAACACTCGTACGGCTGCTGGAGCAAGCCAACAGCTGGGCGGACGGCGAGGATTCCGTTCGCAATGAAACAGAAATCCACATCGCACGCTCAGAACACGACTACGACTACCACAACGGAGAAAGAGGACTCGACCGTCGAAGGAAGCGACCCAGGCGCAGTTTCTACGACAACAGAGGACCCGACATGGTTGCCGCCGTCTTCCCAGACGACAGAGACGGCAGGCATCATGACGATAGCAGAATACAGTGCAGAGACAACCTCGAAGATGCGCCCCAAGATCAGAAACGAGACTGGAGGACGAGGCAGCCACGCGACAGCACTAGAACATACCGCTCGGCCAAAGAACAACTCGACGGACCATGCTCGATACACGGATTCAGAAACGGACGAGGGGAGCTCAGATCAGGACACACCCTCAGGAACTGCAGAAGCTTCAACGAGTTGGCGGAGGAAAAAAGCCGATCCGCGACAACAGCGGCCCAGCCACTCGCGAGCATAGCAGTCGGGCCCATCGCCCACGACGCACCACCAGCCCCTCCCCTACCAGCAAGGAAAGTGGCCGCATTCCAGCAACGACGTAGGGCACCAGATGCAGAGGACCAGTAACCAGAAGCCCACGGCAGGATCTACATGATACAAGAAGGCATGCCTTCAAATAGGCAGCAGAAGGAGGTCACAAGACAAGTCTTCCTCGCAGCCTCCTCACACCCCGCTGTCCCGGAGTAATTGCGCGGGTCCGAGACAGATATTACCTTCTCTCGGGAGGACCACCCGCCTGCCATCCCTCGGCCAGGACATGCCGCGCTAGTGCTCGAGGCCAGAATTGGGAACTACGACATGTCACGAGTATTCATGGACGGCGGAAGCGGGATCAACATCATCTTCACAAGGACACTCAAAGAAATGCTAATCCAGAGCTCCGCGCTGAAATCCTCAAGCACAACCTTCCACGGGATTGTGCCAGGAAAAGCAGTCTACCCTCTGGGAAAAATAAGCCTGGAAGTGGTCTTTGGTGATGCGACCAACTTCCGCAAAGAGACCCTTGAATTCGAAGTGGTCGACTGAAAGTCGCAGTACCACGCAATCCTCGGACGACCGGCATTCGCCCGCTTCATGGCAGTGCCTCACTTCGCCTATCTTAAGCTAAAGATGCCAGGCCCTCATGGGGTCATCACAATCAGCATCAGTTTCGTCAGGTCCGACCGCTGCGACAAGGAATTCCACAAGATATCAGAGGCCTTTGCAGCCCACCAAGCCAGCGAGACCACGTGACCCACAGAAGAAGCGCTCCCGTAGAAGAAGCCACTACCCGGAGGACCCGAGCACTCGGAGAAGAAGCCATCTAGCCCTTAAGGCTACCACACCGCCGTTTTTAATAAAGGGGACTGTCCTCATCAGACCCCCCCCATTCTTACTAAATGTAAGAAACACCAGGAAGAATATTGAAAAATGTTTTTCCAAAAATTGATTCATTGGTACTCGGGGGCTCGCCGCAGCAGCCACCCCCCGAGGCGTTCTTCACAATCGCGACATAAACAAAATTGGCACTCGGGGGCTCGCCGCAGCAGCCACCCCCCGAGGCGTTCTTCGCAATCGTGACCTAAAAAAAATTGGCACTCGGGGGCTCGCCGCAGCAACCACCCCCCGAGGCGTTCTTCGCAATCGCGACATAAACAAAATTGGCACTCGGTGGCTCGCCGCAACAGCCAACCCTCGAGGCGTTCTTCGCAATCGCGACCTTAAACAAAACTGGCACTCGGGGGCTCGCTGCAGCAGTCACCCCCCGAGGCGTCCTTCGCAATCGCGACAAACAAGGGCTCGCCACAGCAGCACAACCCTTTGCTACAAAGGAATACAACACACCAAGAAGAAGCATATACAAAGAAAGGAAGCATCTAACCCCCAGGATCTATCTTCGCCTTAATAAGGGCACCCAGATAACGATCGTTCTCTTCATAAACCCGCTCCACTACTCGGCGCGCAGGCTCATCGACCGCCGAGTAATGCTCATCCATCGGGTAATCCCTACCACTTGGAGGACCCCCCACCACTTGAGCAATATCAGCTCCCGGACAATGACTATGGACCAAGCCCAAGGCAACGCGGGCTCCAGCATGAATCTTGTGATTCATCACGTGACGCAACTCTACAGGCTGAAAACACGCGGCAAAGCGTCTCAAAGGACGATGGCACCACCTGTAGCGGATAAAACTCAGCGTGGATGCCGCCCAGCACCTGTTGACAGTACCGCAGAGCAGCCGGCACCCGCTCAGCTCGAAGACGAAGCACAACAAATGCTCGAGCGCGAGCCTCATCTGCCCAGAAAGGATTGCTCGTTGCACTTCAGGATCATCCAACCGAGACAGCTCCGACTGGACGGCCTTCTGTTCATCCCGGGACCGCCCCGACAGCACTTCGAAAAACAGAATCAAAATCAAGACGACGACAGGAAAGCTACTAAATGCAGTCGAGCAATCGAGCAACAGCAAAACTCACCTCGCAGGAGGTCAGACAACTTTACCACCCACGAAGCAACACTATCCAACAAGGCCTCAGCACGCTCGCGTTTGGAACGACGAACTGCTACAACCCCCTTCAAGCGAACAACCTCCCGCTCAGCGTCTATCAGCCTCAAGCACACGGACTCATACGCGCCCTCGCGAGCGTCCTCCTTCAAGGAACTCCAAGACCGAAGCACGCCCGGGGCGGCCTACCGCAAAATGAACAAAAAGAAAAGACAATCAAGCACAACAGCAGGAATGGCCAAACAGTTACTTCAATTAGGTAGAACAGATCCACCACCACAAAGGAGGCATATTACAACGAGAAAGTTTTAGACGACACGACATGGCTACGACCCCCCCCCTTGCCTGCAGAGGAGGGATACTGAGCATCCACAACTTCCTGCAGGCGACGAGCCAGAACAGTGGCTCGCGCGCTCTGCTCGGCAGTATAAGCAGGGACAGTTTCAACCACAGATTCGTCAATGGCAACTCCATGCCCCATAAGAACAACTAGGGACGTGGAAAGACCACTCACCACGCTCTCCCCAACTAGCTCCTCCAAGAGATCCCCGCCATTACCAAATACAGCAACGCGGGCATCAAGACCAGCAGGTACCTTCGTGCCCTCCGGCATAAGGTGCTCATGAACAAGACCCACAAGAGTGGAAGCCCGGGCACAGACCCCCTTGGCAACATCAACAGCGGCCGACATGGCATCCGCGGCCCCTCAGAGAACTCCAGACTCCGATGCAACCACTTCCGTCGCACTCGCAGCCGTAGAGGCTGCACCAGGCAACAAAAATCACTACGAGAGGATAAGGAGACAAAGCACCCAGCAATGGAACAACAACTTACACACAAGCACGTCCGCCAAGACCCGAAGACACTCGCACTCGACCGCCTCCGCCTGCGCAAGCGCATCCTCAGCCTGACGCAAGCGCACCAGTTCCTCGTGTTGATCGTGCAGCTCCTTCTCCTTGGAAGCCAAAGCAGCCTTAAGGTTGGAAACCGTTCTTTCCGCCTTCTCGGCCTGATTCTCGGCAGTTTGACGACGGTCTGAAAAACAAGACAACACTCAGAACAGAAGACCCAGCAGTTCAAACACGGTAGCACATGAAGAAATACTCACTACTCATGGAAGATAAGGCATTCTAGGCAGAATTATGGGCCTGCTGCCAAGGCTCAGCCTCGACCACCAGACGCTCACAGTGCTAGAACACCGGCTACTCGAAGAAATCAAATACTAAAGTCAGAACCAAAGCAAGACTACAACCAACCGCAAGCGCTTTCTTGTAGCCTCGGGGGCTACTCCCATCGGGAGCACTGGCCGTGCTCCCAATGACGACACAAAGGAAAAACAGAGCCAAGGCAAGACTGCAAGCAACCGCAAGCACTTTCTTGCAGCCTCGGGGGCTACTCCCATCAGGAGCACTGCCGTTCCCCCGATGACAAAAACTACACAAACTAAACAGGAAACAAACTTACCAGCCCAGCTATGCGGTCGAAGAAGCGGACTTTATCTTCAACACCAAGATCAAGACGGACCAAGTAAGGACGATCTGGAGCAGCAGGCTCGGCATCAGGAGAAACAACACCAGACGCCACAGGCGGAGCAACAGCAGGAATCACACCCGCAGCAGGGACAGCAGGAGTGAACGATGATACGGGCTGACCAACAGCAGTCGTCGAATCCCCAGTATACTTGGCAGCCGCTCCAGAGTCAGTCGACTGCAGGTTGACAGCAGCCGCACTGGTGGAGGAAGCAGCCGGAGCAGTCGCATCGCTACAAGATAAAAGCCATCAGACAAAACGAATAGAGGAAAAACATCCCTAGCAAAGACAAGCATATGCTTACCCGCCACACGCAGAGCGAGCACGCAATAACCTCCCAGACCGAGGCCTTTTGCATTCAGCAACAGAAGGAGACGGCTCAGCAGACGGTACAGACAGCGGTACAGACGGCTCAGCATCAAGACCCTCGGCGCCCGAAGTCCGCGACCACTTGACACGAAAAGGCGCCGACTCCTCACTATCTCCGGTCCCCGGCAACTCGATCCCCGTGGACTCGTCAGCACCAGTGGCACCCGTGAGCATGCTGGCACCAGCACTCGGCGCAGCAACGTCAGTAGCGGAAGCATCCGTCTCCTCGCGAATATCAGCATCCTCCGGCTGCGGAGGGTTGCACAACACAGGAACATGATCCTACAAAAGCAAATAGCATCATCAGCAAGCAGTCAAACAAGCATCTCAAGTCATACAGGAAATTCAAAAACGCGAACCTGCGGCAGCGCTTGATCAGAAGAATAATGAATGAAGAAACCCATCTCAGAAACACTCGATCATTTGGTCACATGCTGGATCCGGGCCAGGAGGCCATCGGCATCAAGCTCTTGGCGGGAGCACCTCGTCGAGTCCTAGAGTCCCTCATATTGCCACATGGGACGGGATCAAGACTGCAATGGTTGAACGCGCCTCCCAATAAAAACAGAGATGAGCTGCCCACCGGTCAAGTTGTCCTTCACCAGGGCAACCCTCTCATAGAATGGAGCCACTTCAGATGACTCTCTCGCAGACAAAGAATGGGACCAGGAAGCCTGCTTGACTACGCGCGCTTCAGAATTAAAGAGAGCAAGACCAAATCGCTGCCCAGCAACGTGCTGATCCTTCAGATAGAACCAACTTTTCCGCCAAGAACTGACGGAGTCAAGCATCTCCAAATCAAAGTATGATTTGGAGTCCCTAATGGATATACCCACCTACCCTACAGCGTACTCAGAATTCGTCCTCTTTATACAAAAGAGGTGCTTCCAGAGCCCCCAATGGGGATAGATCCCCAAGAAAGCCTCACAAAGGGTAATAAAGAAAGCAATGTGCAAAATCCCATTGGGAGTCAAATTGTGCAGCTGAAGCCGATAGGTGTACAGCAAACCACGAACAAAAGGGTGAATCGGAAGGGCAAACCCGCGAGGGAAGAATGCCTGAAAGCACACCAGCTCATATGCCGTGGGAGCAGGAACAGGTTCATCCCCCGGAATCCGCACGACATCTCCAGCCACCAAGCCATCAGCAATCAGCGGACCGAGATCTGCAACCCCAAAAGTCGAGCGCTCCCACTTGCCAGACATCTTGGCCGATTTCGGAGCAGCATGGGAACGCGTTGTCATCAATCCCACAGCAAGCAGCAACAGGAGGAAGGAGAAGGCTTAAGAACAGGGGAAATCTAGCAGCAAGGGGAGAAGGCAATGGCTGGGTAAAACCTAAAATTTACTCAGCCGCTCGGTATTTAACCACCAGCCAGGCGAGAAGGGGCACCGTTCAATCCCAGCAGCCAGTAAACGTGCCGCGATCCCCACGGCAGGCGAAAAACATGGAAAACCCAATCGGCGCAGCAACAACACCGCCCACTACACGCGCAAAAAGAGGACCATAATCACACGAAGCGAAAATTTCGGCGGGACAGTGCCAAGTCATTTCCTTCGGCAGGTTACAATGGTCAAAGATACCAGAAAAACCAAGCCAGCGTCACAAGGCGTATCGAGTACGTTTCCCAGCCTCAGAATTTCAACTTTTGAAATCTTTTTCTGATGGGAAAAACATTTTACTCCCATCGGGAGAATATCCATGAGAGTTTCGGGTGCTCCCTCACCTAGAAGTAAAAATGTGCTCGAGTGATTACTCGCACCCATGAGAGTTTCTGGTGCTCCCTCACCTAGAACTAAAAACGTGCTCGAGTGATTACTCGCACCCATGAGAGTTTCGGGTGCTCCCTCACCACGACACAAGATGAGCAGACCTGCACTCGCCAGATCGAGCAGTCCAAGAGTATCGGGTGCTCCCTCACCCCGAGAGCAAAGTGATACTCGAGTGATTACTCGCAAAACTCTATGTACCCAAGCACTCGAAGAGCTCCCCAGAAAATACACCTCTACATTACTCCTCGCCTGAGCACTCCACAAAGCTCCGCGAGCGACCACTAAAACAACTCACTTGATTGCTTATTCCAAGTGGGTGCATCACTAACTAGGCTCCGCGCCTCAATAAAAATACATATTCCTGGAACACGATACACTATGCCCAAATGCCACGCAAACTTAGCGTGTAGGTAAGACCCCGCTGCGCAGATCGGCCGGGCTGGGACTTTCCGTAGAGCGATTTCACTCCCAACCTTTTCCATGCGCTTGAATGATAGAAAAAGCCGGGCGGACGCGCCTAGGCTGTGAACTTTACTGTCGGCAACTGATCACTGTAAGACCTGCAGCGGCATGACTTTTGCTTCACACCAGTGTTCCAAGCTCATGTCGAGGGACATGAGTTTGATTGGGATACTGCGGTTTTTTCCACTAGTGCAATTCACCAAGGCTCGACCAGTCGACTCCTTGGGCCCTTTCATCTTAGCATCCCTCGAAACAAGTTTTGTCATGGCCCCAGACTGCCAGCGACCCGCAGTTGAACCGTGCATACATCAAAACGACGCAAGAATGGATTTGAGTCCCTGCGCGCCTCTTCGAGTCCCCCAGGCACTCGGGGGCTACTGACGAGGGGGTGACCCCACGACTCCTACGGATGAGCCTACCCGGTGTACCCGAAGATAGAAGGCCCACAAAGATGCCGCCTGGGCCCAGCCTTGGACCACTAGTGGCACCGACATAGGAGTCTGCGACTCATAAGGAAGGTGCAAACTTGCCGTACGGAACAAGATCAGGGTTAGGAAACCTCGCCTGTAATCCAGGACGGACTCCCCGAGATCTAGCCTAGTATATAAGGGCTTGGAGGGGAGACGTCAAAAGACAAGCAATATACAATTTGTAACCCTAGCCTTGTGCGCACTAGCCTTGGCTCCCTGTAATCGCCATCTCCGATCTATACTATCGAGCAGGAAGGTATCCTCCTGTTAGCCGACGAGCTATCGTCCAACCTGTGCCTCTCATGACTAACCCAGGGTCCCTGACCATGGGATTTGCCGGGGTACATCCCCGACACGTATAATGAGCATGCTCATCCAATGATTTTCCCTCAACCAAGTCGGTTGGGTTTTTAGCGCGAGCACAAATAGATCGGAGACGATCCAAGTGAAACATATCCACCCTACCATATTTGGGTGGCTCCACACCCATGGTAAAGATAGCATCATCAGGCAAAAAAAGACAAAAGGTGGCAAATATTTGTTTGGTTTTTCATATAAGACTCTAAAGAAAAAACTAAAAGTTAAACTAACAAGACTAAAAAGCAAAGGTAAAAGATAGTGTGCAACTCCCCTATCTTGAAGAGTGGAATCCCCAGCAATGGCGCCAGAAATTTTCTTGATGCGCGAGAGATGATAACAACTTCTCGCCCTTCGTTGGTTACCCCAAGTGGAAGGAGAGATGTAGATAGCGACAAATTTCCCTCAGTGAAGAAACCGAGGTTTTTGTCTCCAGTAGGACTCTGACAACGACAAGTAGGTGTCTTCTGCTCTGGCGCGTACAGAAGACGTGGACCTGCACACAGATACAAATAACTTTGCTCCCAAAAAAGTTCAGAGAGGTTATCAATCTCTCCAGTCTTGTTGTCTACAAAGGTTCAAAGACGAGAGATAAAAGATAATGATAGATACAACTAAAAATTAAAAGCAAGAACTAAATTGAGGGT
The DNA here is from genome assembly GCA_950022295.1 of Bromus sterilis. Classification (NCBI taxonomy): domain Eukaryota; kingdom Viridiplantae; phylum Streptophyta; class Magnoliopsida; order Poales; family Poaceae; genus Bromus; species Bromus sterilis. The sequence goes on from OX465597.1 coordinate 286,704,244, forward strand.
GTAAACAGTGGTGGAAATATGGACCGGGGTCCCATGATGTTCACTAGTGATGTCTCTTTCCCAAAAGACGATAAACAGCTATATAAGGTAAACAAATTACAGCTGGGCAATCGACAGGGTTACGGGCGCAAACCAATGCTAACTATGCTACAAAAGAAAGGAAGAGGCTCAAAATCATGGGCGGTACGCCAAGATAAGTAGACCGAAATCCATCTGCATCTACTACGGATCATCTACCTTGAGATATCTATCGAGAACATCTCACTGGTATTAAGTTGCGAGCCCCACCCAAAGTGTAAACCCAAATCAACAGACAACTGTATTAAAAGAACTTTTTGTAAAGTAAACAATCCTTGCAACTGCGGTTACAAGCACCGTTGTTTTCCCCCTTGTGGCAAAAGCACATCCCCTAGACTCATGTTTCTTCACTCAAGCTAGTCATCAGGGGGCATGAACCCACAATCAAGCATAACGCTCCCTCTTGGAGTCACTACCTATTACTTGGCCAAAGCAATAAACAACAACGGAGAACATGCAAGAATTACTCATGAACACCAATATAAAAGAGAAGAACCAAATATATTACTCATCAAAATCTGAACATAGCCTCATAATCCATCAGATCCCAGCAAACTCAACATAGCAACAACATAAAGAATTACATTTGTGACTTGATCATGTATGACATCTCACAAGGTCTACTCCATGAGGAACAAAGAGGGGGAGATAAGATCACATAGCTACTGGTCATGGACCCATGGTCCAAGGTGGACTACTCGCAGATCATCCAGGAAGCGTCCATGGTGGTGGAGAAGCTCCCGTAGGTCAATCCTCCCTCCGACAGGGTGCCGGCAAGAGGTCTTCTGGTGCTCCCGATCTTGGAAGCGCGGCGGAGGCGGCACAGAGGAGAGATCGCGAAAAAGGGTTCTCTCCTCGGGGTTTTCGGGATGAAGAAAATATATAGGCGAAGGGGGGTAGCCAGGGGACCACCAGGGGTCCAGGCGGCCTTCCGGCACGGCCCCACCCTAGGTCACGCCACCTGGCCGCATGGAGCCCAGGTGGGTCCCCTCTTGCCCCCCTTCGGGACTCTGGAAGCTTCCGTTGCACTGATTTAGTATATATATTTCTTCGAATTTTTCTGGCATTTTATGTAATGGGAAATCCTGAAATAAAAAGACAGCAGAAAACAGAAACTGGCACTGGGGTGCACTGAGTTAATAGGTTAGTCCAAATATGATCAAAAGTGTATGAAAGTGTATCAAACGCATAGCAATATCACCCAAAACATGCATGGAGCAAGCAGAATTATAGATACGTTTGGGACGTATCACAAGGATTGTTTACCTTACGCATGCATTCTTCATGAAGTTGTCTGTTGCCTTGAGTTTGAACTTTGGGTGGGGCTCACAACTTAATACCAGTGAGATGTTTTTGATAGATATCTCAAGATTGATGATTAGTGAGTAGATGCGTATGAATAAACGGTCTAGTTGTCTTGGTGTACTGCCCATACGATTGAGCCTCTAGCTTTCTTTTAGCATAATTAGCATTGCAGTGCGTTTATAATTTTGTCAATTAACCAGCTGTAATTTGTTCACCCAACATAGTTACTTATCGTCTTTTGGGAGAGACATATCACTAGTGAACATCATGGGACCCCGGTCCATATTTCCACAATTGTTTGCACCTCAACTCTTTACTGCTTTTATCTCCCTTTCGTTGTAATCATCACTACTATTCCCGCTTGTATTTTGATCCTTTGTAAACAACAAGACCGGAGAGATTGACAACCTCTCTGAACTCGTTGGGATCAAAGTTATTTGGTTTTGTGTGTAGATCTAGGTTAAGGGAGCAATATATTTTCACACGGCGCGTTGCTCGTTTGACCACGTTCATGCAGAACTTGGAGTCCAACGGAAGACATAACCCTAGCCTATAAATTTAGGGGAAACTTTCTGAACTCTACTTCTTAACCTTCCACTTAGGGTAACTAACGAGGGGCGAGAAGCCATCAAGATAATTTCTAGCACCGTTGCCGGGGACTCTAGTCTACAAGATAGGGGAGTTTCCCACTATCTTTTACCTTTGCTTTTTAGTCTTTTCAGTTTTTTTAGTTTGTGCTTTAGATTCTTATACCAAAAACCACAAAAAATTAGTTACTTTGCTCTTGCTTGTTGTTACTATGGGTTCCACTAAAAACACCAAGTTGTGTGACTTCACTAGTCACAACAACAATGACTTTATCAGCACTGCTATTGCTCCACCTGCCACTTTAGCACCTTTATGTGAAATCAAACCTTCTTTGTTTAATCTTGTTATGAAAGAAAATTTTCCAGTGATGGAGATGCTGTTGCTCTGCACTTAAATAATTTTGCCGAGCTTTGTGATATGCAAAAGTACAAAGAAGTAGATGGTGACATTGTTAAACTTAAGCTTTTTCCTTTTTCTTTTAGAGGAAGAGCTAAGGAGTGGCTCCAATTCTTGCCTAGAAATAGCATAGATTTTTGGGATAAGTGCAAGGATGCTTTTATTGGGAAGTACTACCCACCTGCTTAGATTATCTAGTTGAGAAGTAACATTATGAATTTTAGACAACTAGATAATAAACACGTTGCCCAAGCATGGGACCGTATTAAATATCTTTTTAAGAATTGCCCTACAGATGGTTTGACTACTTGGATGGTTATCCAGACTTTCTATGTAGGATTGAACTTTAACTCACAGAATCTGTTGGACTCGGCCGCGGGACGAACCTTCATGTCAACTACACTTGATGCTGCCACAAAGCTATTGGAAGAGATGATGACAAACTATTCTCAACGGCACATTGAAAGATCTCCAACAGGTAGGAAGGTAAACTTTGTCGACGAGATCTCCTCTTTAAATGAAAAGATTGACTTGATCATGTCTCTACTTACTAAGCGAGCTCATGTTGATCCTCATGATGTTCCTTTGAATTCTTTGGTTGCTCAAGAAAGAGAGCAAGTAGATGTTAATTTTATTTCCAGGAACAACTTCAACAATAATGCTTATAGGAGTAACTTTGGTAGCAATCCTAGACCGTTCCCATCCAACAACTGTGGGAACCACAACACTTATCCTAGCACCAAAAACTCCACTTCTAAATTAGAAAGCATGCTTAAGGACTTTATCACTTCTCAAAAATCCTTCAAGAAGAGTGTAGAAGAGAAATTAGCCAAATTAGATAGTATCTCTTTGAAGGTAGACAACATAGCTCATGATGTAGAGATGCTTAAAACTAGAACTTCTCCCCTTGAGGAGAGGAAAACTACACCTATGAATGCTATCCAAGTGCAAATTAATGAGAATATTAGAATGCTATCCAAACTTAAAGATAGGTGGTCTAGAGAAAAAGAAGAGGAAGATAGAATTAAGAGCCTTCCTACACACACCACACTTGCCACTTTACCTGTTGTTGAGGATCTCAAAACCTTTAGCACCCATCACATCTCTAGTCCACCTAATGGACCCATCAATGGTGATGCTAATACCTCAACTTTAGGACAAGAAGGTCCCATGAACTTAGAAACTACCAAGAGAATTAGATTAGATCACATCACCACTATAATTAATGGTAGTGAACTTGATTTTGATAATTGTAGTCTTTCTGAAGTGATCACATTTTTGCAAAGAATGGGCAACGACCACCACACTAGTTCACTTAACATTTCCTTCACCGAGCATATTACAAATGTTGTTATCAAAGCTAGGGAGGAGAAGCTTAAATTAGAGGTTTATATTCCTATAAAACTATAAGATGGTTGGAATTCTATGGTCAAAATCAAAATGAATAAATGTTCTTGCTTTGCTTTATGTGATGTTGGAGCTAGTGCCTCCGTTCTACCCAAAAGAATGTATGATATGCTTGAATCGAAACCTTTTGATCCATGTTATTTTGGTGTTCATCTCATTGATTCTTCTGTTAAGAAACCTTTAGGAAGGATTGATGACGTTCTTATAGTTTTCAATGATAATTATGTTCCCTTTGATTTTCTTGTCATGGAGATTGAGTGTGATCCCTCATGTCAAATTATTTTGGGACGTCCTTTTATCCGCACCGTTGGTGCTATCATTGATATGAAAGAAGGGATTATAAGATTCCAATTTCCCCTCAAGAAGTGCATGGAGCATGTCCCTAGAAATAATATGAAGTTACCATTTGAGTCCATTACACGGGCAAGCTATGCTTTTGAAATTAATAAAACTTGATCTTTTTGCATCATGCCTAGCTAAAAGGCATAAAAGAAAGCGCTTATTGGGAGGCAACCCAAAATGTTGTTACTTTCAGTTTTAGTGGTCTTGATGCTTGTTACTAATGTAGAAACATCATCGTATCTTTTATTTTAAAGCTTTGTGCCAAGTTTAGCCTCGGATTGCAAGAAAAATCAAAAGTTGTGACATACTGTGCAGAAAATAGATTATGTTTGCTTGACGGAAAAATCCGCTTAAAATCACCAGATCATCTTTTGATATTATAGTTTTTGGCAGTATCCTCTATAAAATTTATTTTCTTCCATATGTTCTGAGTTTTTTTATTTGAGTTGCAGAAGTGCCCCTAAAAAATTATTTACTACCCGTTGGTCTATTTTTTTTCCAGATTCTTCCCTGTTTTGCGTTTTCACTGTTTTGCAAATCTTAAGCTTTATTTTTATTTGCAAATTTTTTTTGGCAATCTTGAGAAACAATATATCTTCCTAATAATCTTTATTTTGAGTAGAGGAAAATTATTTTATTATGGGTATTAACCACTCTACCCAGCTTATGATGAGTTTCGTATGAAGGGAGTTTTCAAGTGTGCAAAGGAACATGATGATAAAAGATACGGGAGTGTAAAAAGCTCAAGCTTGGGGATGCACCCATGCACCCCCAAGAAATATCCAAGGAGAATCAAGCGTCTAAGCTTGGGGATGCCCCCGTGCATCCCCTTATCCATCAACAATCATCAGTTCGTTCTTCTCCACGCTATATTTTTATCACTTCATATGTTATGTGCTATGCTTGGAGCGCCTCGCCCTTTACTTTTTAGTTTGGTTAGTTTTGTTCGCTATTCATAACAAGTTGGACCCTAGCCTACATTGCTTCGGAGAGAAAACACGCTCCACTTCACCCTAGAACACAAAATAGTTTTCATGCTTATCCTTGTTTTGTGTTCTTTATCTTTTCGTAGCTGCTATCATGTTTAGCCTTGTTTTCATGCTTTTATCTTTAAGAGATTTTATTTAGGTTGTTGCTTTTGGAACTCTCTTGAGTTTGCATGCTTATATTGTTTAGAGAGTTGGCATGTTGCACTGAGTTTTGTGTCTTGACTTGAGTAGGTAATTAAGGTTTCTATTTAAGTATAGTAGTAACTTGCAATAGTTTTGAGGTATTGATTTGAGTAATGTTGGACTTCTGTGTGTCAAGAGCTCGAGCCTACTAGTGATAGCTGTCGTATTTTGGGAAATCCATGTTTATTTTTGGAAACTACAAAAAATTAGTTGAGAACTCTAGCTACTAGATGGATCGCTAACCTCTGGAGGGGTTGTAATATATAGAGTACTATCACGTACCATGGGTCGAGGATGTGCAAGGATAAGCAAACCCCCATACACTCCTCCTCTGGGTACTTGTCTCTTTGTGAACCTCCTGATTAGATAGAGAGATATCGATAATAAGTGAATGTGTTCCTTGGACTGATGTGAGTATTCGATTGTTGGCACTTCCACCATCCATATTTTGCTAGACTCTTAGGTATCGTGCATTTCCCTTTCTCATCTTGAGAGTTGGTGAAAACTTCGCTGTTGCAACCAAACCCTTGGCATGATACACTCTGTCATCATAAACCTCATTATATCCTTCCTCAAAACAGCCACCATGCCTACCAATAAAGGAATTTCCATAGCCTTTCTGAGATACATTTCCATGCAACATCCATCATCTCATGACTTAATCTTCGTGTCATACATGCTTTTCCTTCATCGAGTAGCTGCATGCTAGTTGGGCATTGCCCTTACAATTGCTACATGACGCACTAGTATCATTGCATATCCTGCTACACTGGCGGAGGCATACATTTGCATACATCATGATAGTTTTCCGTTTTCTTTATGTTATGTACTCCTTATAAAGTGTGTGATCTTATTTTTATCCTTGTAAAATATAGAGTGTTTCCCTTAAAGTGAGAAAAAGATACTAAATAGGACAAAATAAAAGATCCCAAAGAGGAAAAATGAGAGATAAATAGAAAGAGCCAATGAGCCAACAAAAATACAAAAAAAAAGAGAGAAGGGGGCAACACTACTATACCTTTTGAAAGATCCACACTCGTAATACAAAGTAATATTTTGTACTACATAGAGAGTTTCATATTAATCATGCATAACTATGTGGGGATCCTTACACTATAGAACTTGGTTTGTCTATTCCAATGATGAGCCACCTCAAATGAGCTCTATTTCTTCTTGAGCAAGCGAGTTGGATGCACCCCCAATAGTTCCGTTGGATAGCTTCCCATAGCTCACATGTGCATCCGTTGCATGGCAATCCTTACTCCTCACATCATATCTATCTTTTGACTTTCTCTCGCCTATGATTATCCTCGTTGATGTGAGCCTTTCACACATTTTTGTCTTCCATTCCCCATCATTATTCTATTTACCATCATAAGTGCAAACATATCTTTCTTGCGCTCATTCATCGCATGGGTGCTCAAAGACGAAAGGGAGAGGAACAGTTTGACTTGTGCCTAACTAGTGGTTTGGGGATGAGTCATAATAAGAGTCCAAAGGAGACCAAGTGTGAAGTTTTAGTAGATTGAGTTCTCAATTAAACTATATAGTATTTTTATGCTCTAAACCCATCTCCCACTTCTTGCACACAAACACCATTTGGAGACATTCGAGCCATGGACAAAGAGAGCTCTTGCACCTTTATGTTCTTACTTTGATGTATTCAATACTAGATATAGACACTTGCTTGTTATTGACTTGACTTGAATCACATACCTTACTTGTTGTACTTTAAAGTTCATATATGTGTTGGTAGCCTGTCACCACAGAAATTATCTTTGTTATCATTTACCTGCTCGAGGACGAGCATGAATTAAGCTTGGGGATGTTGATACGTCCCTAACGTATCTATAATTTCTGCTTGTTCCATGCTTATATGGGTGACTTTGCTACATGTTTTACCACAATTTCATAACGTTTTCAACATATTTGGATTAACCTACTAACTCAGTGCCCCAGTGCCAGTTTATATCTGATGTTGTCCGTGCATTGCAGGTATTTCCCAATATTTAAAGTGCTTGGAAAAATTCAGAAAAATATATATATCAATCAGCAGTTCAAAATCTTCCGGAAGACCGAAGGAGAGCCAGAGGGGGGGTGGCCCGCTCCCAGGCGGCCACCTGGCCCATCCAGGGGGGAGGCCGCGCCAAGGACTCGCCTGATGGGGCCAGTCCTCCCCAGTGCCCTCCTTCCACCTATATTTAGCGCCTGGGGTAAAAAAACCCGAGAGGTGTTCCGTTACGCGATTTTCCCCACTGTTCCACCGCCGTCGCGAACCCAAGATCGGGATCGCCAGAAGACCCTGCCCTGGCACCCTGCCGGAGAGAGTATTGATCTCCGGGAGCTTCTCCACCACCATGAGCGCTTCCCGGATGTGCCATGAGTAGTCCACCTTGGACGATGGGTCCATAACCAGTAGCTATGTGATATTTTCTCTCCAATCCTTTGCCTCATTTCTTAGCCCTTGTGACCTGCCCTACATGATCAACGCATCTATGTATTAGTTCTGTTGTTTCGATGATGTGTTTGCTGGGATCCGATGGATTATGATATTATGTTCAGATTGTGATGAGTAATATATTTGGCTTACCTTTTATGTTTTAGTTTTGAGTATTCTTGCATGTTCTCCCATGTTATTTATTGCTTTGGCCAAGTAGTAGATTGGAACTCCAGGAGGGAGTGTTATGCATGATTGTGGGTTCATGCCCCCCGATGTCTAGCTTGAGTGAAAAAAACATGAGACTTTGGGATGTGATGTTGCCACCCGGAGAAAACAACGGTGCTTGTAACTACAGTTGCAAGGATTGCTTACCTTACGCATAGCTTTTTAATGTAGTTTTATGTTGCTTTGAATTTACACTTTGGGTGGGGCTTGCAACTTAATACTAGCGAGATGTTCTGGATATATATCTCAAGGTGAATGATTTGTGAGTAGATGCTGATGAATAAATGGTCTACTTGTCTTGGCGTATTGCCTATACGATTGAGCCTCTAGCTTTCTTGTAGCATAATTAGCATTGTGGTGCGTTTATAATTCTGTCAATCGCCCAGCTGTAATGTGTTCACCCATCATAGTTATTTATCGTCTTTTGGGAGAGAGACATCACTAGTGAACATCATGGGACCCCGGTCCATATTTCCACCATTTCTTACACCTCAACTCTTTACTTCTTTTATTTCCTTGTCGTTGCAATCATCACTACTATTCCCGCTTGTGTTTTGATCCTTTGTAAACAACAAGATCGGAGAGATTGACAACCTGTCTGAACTCGTTGGGAGCAAAGTTATTTGCTTTTGTGTACAGATCCAGGTTAAGGGAGCAATATCTTTTCATACGGCGTGTTGCTCGTTTGACCACCTTCTTGCAGAACTCGGAGTCCTACGGGAGACATAAGCCTAGCTTCACTTGGGGTAACCAACGAGGGGCGAGAAGCCATCAGTAACCAAATAAGAGGAACCCAGAAAACACATGTTTTCGTGTGACAGATTGCCGAAGAAGCTCACATCTTCCCGTCGCTGTAGAAATTTCCATCAACATTGATTTTGTGGAATCCCCGCAATGGTGGCTTCCATTCTGCTATTCGGTTTGTGTTGGTTTAAACAAGCGATATTGGTAACGGACTAATGTTCCATGCTCAAGATGTTGCGTCGACAGTGCAGACAATTTCAAGTTCAGAGATAAAATGGTTCACAGATATATGGGTAGCTCTAGGACTCTGGAAGATCGCTTCATGTATTGCCTTTTGAATTGCTGCCCAAATCGCCCACATGGTAACTGCCACCTTGATGAAGTCCGCATGCGATAACACCTCTAACAGTCGAAACAACCATAGTTTTGCCCCAGGCATTCTTATATCTTTCATAGTATCTACCAGCTCGTCGTCCCTGTAACTGCCCAGATTTCACAAAAATTAAAATTTTTGTTTTTGGTGTGAATTGTTTGATTGTCTGATTTGTTTACGGTTTTTGCATCTCGTATCGGACGGAGACCGACCCTTGCCACCCTGACACACGACATTTGCCACACCGGGTTTCACCCGATCACCGTCGCGAAAACCGCAAAAGACCAGCCGCAGCCAACAGAACGAAAAACCCTGTTTAATTATTAAACGGGTTATTTTTATAGCGCGCCTGAAAGTGTTCTCGGAACAGTTCCAGCGCAAGGTGAACACCACCGGCTCGACGCGCTGATCGCGCAGTTCGAAGTTTTACCCGAATCGAAGGTCCTACGGACCCCCGGCGGTCAAAAACGTAAACACCGCGCGCGCGAGAGAAAAATCGGGGATGTTTTTGCAAACTGCCAGCCACCTGGGCTATATAAAGACTAACCACGCTCCCACCCCTTTCTATGGTTTCCCTAGTCCAGAATTTCAGCCACCCCCTCCACTTTGCCCCAAAAATACCTCCATTTTCGTCCAAAACCTAGCTCCCAGATCTGGAAATCAGCCCAATGGATTGCGCCACGTCGGCCCCAACCTCCCTCTCTCTCCTCTCCACCGTGCACCCGAGGTCCACGCCGTGGGAATCCGCCGCCGCCTCCGGCCAACTCCGGCCGCCGCTGGCCACCTTCCCTCTCCTCCTGCGCCTCTCTCTTCCTTCCTCCTTCCCTCCTCACCTCCTTCTTCCCCTTGCTGCAGGTAGCCGCCGGCCGCCAGGAGCCGCCCGACGCCGCGCGCCATGGTTGGCCGCCCGAGCATGGAGCCGCGCCGCCGTCGACCTCCTGCAGCTCCCCGCGCTGCCTCCAAGCCGACCTCTCCACCTCTGGCCTCGTCGGGCTCGTCTCGGCCAGGTCCGGCCCATGGTGAGGCCCGACCACCGTAACCGCCGCCTTGCCGTCGCGCTCGGGGTAAGCCCCGATCCAACGCCCCGTTAACCGTGGCCTGGGCCGGCCCAGTCACCCCAGCGGCCCCAGTGGCCCAGATCCAGCCCCAGGCCAGTGGGCCTCGGCCCATGGTGAGGCCCGAGCGCCCTTTTTATTTTTTTTCTCTGCTGCATTTTTTTCCAAGTCTGATGATAATCTGCTGCTGATTCAATTTTGTGCTGCGATTTGCGAGTAAACCGTAGCCCGGATCACGTTGCGCCAAAAAGGAAAATTGCTTAGAATTGTGTGTACTTCAATTCATATTTTGTGAGCATTTTGATTTGAGGCCATCTTGATGTTGATAATCTGTGTTGAAGTGGGCATCAGGCTGTTAATTGCTATTATTTCCTGTTAGTGTGCTGCTGATGTTATTTTATTGCAAGTTTGATTGATGATTGTGACACATCCATGAGGCCTATTGCATTGATTCTTTTTGCATACTGTTAAGCATCATGTCTACTTCCATTACATGTAGTGCATTGTCAAGATATGCTTGCTGGTCATCTAGTTATTGAGCTCCAAAGTTGCTATGCTGCTGTTGTTGACACCACCCCAGTTTTTCACTAAGTCTGTAACGTTCTGATGCCATGTTGCATGCTTAATATCTTTGTATTTGTTATTCCTATGACCTTGATTCCTTTTTGTACCTGATCACCATCAGTTCTAGTTCATGCTCATATATTGCTATGTCATGTTGCTGCACTTTTTCATATAGCTTTACCCCTGTTTGTACAGCATAAAAATAACAGTTTCTGCCATGTTTTCATTATTTTCACTAAGTCCTATACCAGTAATGTTCTATAGATTTTGTGTTGCTTATAACTAGTGAACCATGATGCCTTTTTGCATGATTATTTTTTCCATGCCTTCCTTGTCATGTCTACTTTAGTTGCATATCATTTGTGAGCATGTTTGCATCCATTATCCTTTTTATGCATTGCTCTAAAGTGTGCTTCCTGATGTTGGCAGATTGTGTTTCAAACTTGTTTTGCTTGTATCTTTTTAACCGTAACTCCGTTTGGAGTGTTCTTTATATGTAACTTGATTAGTTTTTCGTGTACTTTGTGTTTATGCTATTGTTTGCTGTTGCTAACCAACCTAAAATATGGTTTAGGGCAGAGCAGTAACAATTACTTAAATTATCGTGGAGCACTTAGTGTATGCCATGTTTAGGTTGTGCCTCACTTAAATTGACTAGCATAGATAGTTTATCTTATGCTTCACCTCTCGACATGTTTGTGTGCTATGCCATGCTTGAGTGAGATGCCATGTTAACAACCTTTGTTGATCACCTGTAGCTAAACAACTTGAAAAAATATAAATGTGCGGTATCGTCGTGTGTGACGAGTACTCCACTTAACCTGTTAGTAACCGCTCTCGACGGTAGGTGCGATGTCTCGTGTTGCCTTCTTGTTGATGCTTGCTCGTGTTTGCTTTGTAGTAATAGATGCTTGCTCGTTGATTGCTTTCCAGTGTTTACCGTCCTGTGTGCTCCGCGGGTACCTTCGGAGACGTTGCGAGCTTGCGATCAACTACACCTTCGGAATCCGCCTTATCAACAGGCAAGGACTATGCATTACTTATGATCCATTCTATTTCAATCAGCGGTTTGCATGCTAGTCTAGGTTAAGTTCGATGTTTAATCCTACCACATGTTTACAGGCTCTTTCAAACCGATACAGCTATGTCCCCTCCCATCAAACCTTGTACTGCTATGTTACTATTGCTCGTTGCTCAGCCCCTGCTTAGTATGCATGCTTAGGATGCTACGATGTTACCCCCTGTTACTCCTTGGTTTGGGCTATCACATTATTATATTTTTGTTGATGATATGATTATTATAATGTTGACTATATTCGACGAAGGATGGAAGGTCTAGGCTATCCCGCCCCGACGCTTTGTTCCATTCGAGTCAACTAGGATCCGAGTTCCGGGTATTGGTTTTAAGACTGAGCGTGCCTAACCGCGTGTGGGATTTTATGGGGTCCCCTTTTCTTACCTACCTAGCTTCAAACATTTCTAGTGGTGGCCCAAGCTGATTTACCATTTGAAAATCGTGTGTGTTCTTGGTTGGGCCCCCAGTTGTTTTAAAACAACTTGGGCCAGTGGAGCCATGGTTTCTCTGTTGGTCCACCCGATCAGCTAGGACCCGGCCTCATGTGAGAATTACCAGCAATCCGACCTACGTCATACGGAAGAGTCCGGTCCGAGAGCGTGGCCGGCTTTTAGATTGGGTGTCGACTCCCCAGTGGCCACCCAGATTTGTTCGTTGTTAGCTAGAGGGACCTGTCGTTTCGGTTCTCTCGGAACTAAATCATAACATGGTTGCCTGTGATGGGTAGAAACTGAGAGAGATGGGCGTGCGCGCGGAGTCTTGTAATGGGCAATTGGTACACCCCTGCAGGGTTAAATCATTTCGAGAAGCCGTGTCCACGGTTATGGACGACTTGAGACCTACTCCTTGTTCATAGACAACAACCACTGAGATAATCTTAATATAACTTGATCAACGTGTGTGTGTGCGTTGACTGCTTCTTCTTCGTCGAGATGCGAAGAGGAGGACAAGGATATGATATGTGTTATGGTTGCATAAGTAGTTGATAGCAAGACTGGTTGGAGGTGATTCCTCGTCGAATGCTTGGCTTCTTACCTTACTCTCTAGATCGTTAGCCACTTCATAAATGCTAGTGCGGCAGGAACCTCACCACTTACCCCATCCTTACCGTAAACTACTAGTTGTCCTAGAATGATGAGTGATGAAGTCCTTGTTGGGTCAGATGACCACTAAAGTTGGATGCTGAGTACTTCTGTACTCATGATACTACCCCCAAAATCTTTTCAGTGTTCTGAATCGACAATAGGTATGCTGATCGACGTTTCACGTGGAGACTCGACGACGACTAGTTAGGCGGATCCGGGCGGAGGGCCTGGACCCGTGTGGTTATGGGGATCGATGGTTTTCCCTTTGCCAGTAAGCATTTGATTGTAGTCTGTACTCAGACATGTATCTTCCGCTGTTGTATTGTATTAAGGCAGTTGTATGCCGATTGTATGAGATGTTGTATCCTTGTATCTGTAATGTTGTGAATATCATGTTGGAAATCCGGGGCATATGGCATTGTCATATGTCGAAGTGGGACCGATATGTTCTTCGTCCCCGGATCTGGATGGAAACATCTAGATCTGGAACAGTACCGCATATAGGGCCTTACAGTCCCCAAGGGCACAAAGACATCTAGCCGACATGCACTCAATAAGTGAGTGCATCCAGGAGTCTCCTTCCCAACAAAAGGGGAAAGCATAATCGGTGCAGATTTTTCTCCTCTTTCAAAGATCATTAGTCGGTAGTGATTTTTGGCCAAGACGCCAAAGGAAAGATTTGATCTTTGAAGGTATCCAAACTTTCCATAGAGACATCCATCCGTTTTGATCAAAGGCTCGCGATGACCCGGAGGCAGTTCCTGCTAGACTTGCTTCGCCATTTATTTTTGGTTCCGCTAGCATGCGATATGCCGGCCGCACAAAAAAATTCCATTCTTTTCAAAATGCAACCCCATTAATCATGAAGAGGATGTGTAAAGAGAGGGATACTCATGATAAGAGATACATCAGCTGGTAGGAAAAGATGGTTTAACAAGTCCTCCTTCCATCTCTCTTCAGTACTATCGATCAGATCAACCACAAATTCTGGGGGTTTAGCGAGAGGCTCACGATTGGTTTGAGCTAAAAGTATCTGGGGATCCATTTCTGATGCATGACCTTCGTATTGTCAGGTTTTCCGATCCTCCTGATTAGACCATGATCATTGCGTCCCTTTCCTCTAAAATGCCGTCCAAATTTGTGACGGTGAGGCCCAAGCTGCGCATCCAAGATAGAACCTTCCGGTAAGTATACCGCTTTCATCAAACAAGCACTCAAAGATGATGGCCATGTCAGAATTCACCAAGCCTGGAGGGCCAGGAGCGCAAGGTTAATCAGTTCCAAGTATTTAAAGACCAAATCGCCATCTCTTTTTGGATGTGTCATTGTCTTTGAAGAGACCTAGTGTGGTTTCCTCTGTCCTTGTTTACTACCCCAACATAATTGTCTAGCAAGTTTGTTCAAAACCTCACAGAGACCACGGGGGTAGTTTAAAATAGGACATAGAGTAGACAGGGGCTGCCCGCGTCACCGATTTAATCAGTGTTTCTTTGCCTGGCGATGAGATAGTTTTTGATCCATCCCTTCACCTTGCTCCACATTCTATTTTTCAGAAATTTAAAAGCTCTGAACTTTGATGACCCAATGTCTAAAGGCAGTCCGAGATATCTCTCATTTAGTGTTTCTGTGTGAACATTGAGAATTCCCCCTTGGACCATGGGTTGTTATTGCTTTGACTTGAATTACATATCTTTCTTGTTGTACTTAAAAGTTCAAACTTATGTTGATAGCATGTCACCATAAAAAAGATCTTAGTTGTCATTTACCTACTCGAGGACGACCAGGAATTAAACTTGGGGATGTTGATATGTCCCAAACGTATCTATAACTTTTCCTTGTTCCATGCTTCTTTTGGTGATATTCCTATATGTTTGATGCACTTTAATATCATTTACAACATATTTGGGAATAACCTATTAACCTACTTCCCAGTGCCAATTTTTATCTGTTTTTGTACGTGCATTGCAGAAAAAGGTGAAAATCAAAGTGCTCAAAAAATTCTAGAAAAATTCCTAAAATTTTTTACGTCGTAAGACTCCAAAATCTAGAAGGGAAACCGGAGGGGGGCCATCCCGGGCCCAGGCTCCTATAGGGCATGCCCAGGGTGGGGGAGGGGGGCACGTCCTCTGGCCTCCTGGGCCAGTGGGGCGACCCTCGGTAACCCTTTGGCGTATATTTACCTCGTGCCCCGAAAACTCCAGAGGAGGAACCCTTTTTCGTGAATACCCTGTTGTTACGCCGTCGCCTAGATTCCGAGGTTGGGATCAGTAGAAGTTCTAGTCCCGACACCCTGCTGGAGGGAGGATTGCTCTCCGGAGGCTCCTCCATCACCATGATCGCCTCCGGAATGCGATGTGAGTAGTCCCCCTTAGACCATGGGTCCCTGATCAATAGCTAGTAGACATTGTCTCCCCAATATTGTGCTTCAATTTTTAGCCCTTGTGAGAGTAATATATTTGGTTTACCTTTATATTTTTGTTCTTGAGTGTTCTTGCATGATCTTCGTTGCGTTTGTTGTTTTGGACAAATAGTAGATTGCAACTCGAAGAGGGAGCATTATGCTAGATGATGGGTTCATGCCTCCCGATGTCTAGCTTGAGTGACAAAAACATGAGACTAGGGAATGTGTTGTTTCCATTAGGGGTAAAACAACGCTTCTTATGACTGTGTGTCATATGGATTTCTTACATTACACATAGAGTGTTAAGGAAGTTGTCCGTTGATTTGAGTTTGCAACATTAGTTGTGGCTTGCAACTTAATACCAGCGAGATGTTCTAGATAGATATCTCAAGGTGGATGATTAGTGAGTAGATGCTAATGAATGAACGATCTACTTGTCTTGGTGTAATGCCCATACGATTGAGCCTTTTACTTTTCCAGTACCATAATTAGCATTGAGGTGCATTTATAATTCTGTCAATTGCCCAGCTTTAATTTTCTTACCCAACATAGTTGTTTACTATCTTTTGGCACAGAGACACTACTAGTGAACGTCATGGTACTTCGATCCATCTTCGCATCATAATTTACACCATCAACATTAACTACTTTACTTTTCCTTTCAGTCACATTATTACTTATTCCCCTTTGTGTTTGACCCTTTGTAAAAAGCAAGGCCAGAGAGATTGACAACCTCTCTTTACTTGTTGGGAGAAAATCTATTTGTGTTCTTGTGTGCAGGTCCGCGGCAGCTGTCAACTCTCACGCCTCAAGAAAATTGCTGACGCCATTGCCACCTACTTGTTGTCGTTGGAATCCTACTGGATTTATAACCTTGGTATCTTCATCGAGAGAAATTTGCTGCTATCTACATCATAACCTTCCACTTCGGGTAACCAACGAGGATGTGTTATCTACACCCATCAAGCAAATTTCTGGTGCCGTTGCCGAGGATTCTGAAGTGCAACAAAAGCTTTGTCCCGTCAACCAGTGCAATCAAGCAAATTTCTGGCGCCATTGCCGAGGATTCGAAGCTTCAAGATTGGGGAGTTGCACAGTACTCTTTACCTCTTATTTTTAGTCTTGCTAGTTTACTTTACAATTTTTATCTTTGCTTGTGTGTATTATACCAGAAATACCAAAAAATTACTTACTTTGTTCTTGCTTACCTCTACTACTATGGGTTCCACTGAAAACACTAAGCTTTGTGACTTCACAAATCACAACAATAATGACTTTATTTGCATTCCTATTGCTCCACCCGCCACCTCGGTGCCTTATTAGGAAATTAAACCTGCTTTACTTAATCTTTTTATGAAAGAACAATTCTACGGAGCTGGAGATGCTGCTGCTTTGCATTTAAATAATTTTTTGAACTCTGTTATATGCGAAAGTATAAAGAAGTTGATGGTGATATTGTTAGGCTCAAGCTTTTTCCTTTCTCCTTGAGAGGAAGAGCTAAAGAGTGGTTGTCGTCCTTACATAGGAATAGCATAGGTTCTTATGATAAATGTAAGGATGCTTTTATTGGGAAGTACTATCCCCTTGCAAAGAATATTCAGTTAAGGAGTAACATTATGAATTTTAGACCACTTGATAATGAACATGTTGCTCAAGCTTGGGAACGTATGAAATCTCTTGTTAAGAATTGCCCTACTCATGGATTGACTACTTGCATGGTTATCCATACTTTCATGTAGGATTGAATTTTACCTCGCAGAATCTGTTAGACTCGGCCACGGGAGGACTTTTATGTCAATCACACTTGGTGCTGCTACAAAGCTATTAGATGATATGATGACAAACTACTCTCAATGGCACACCGAACGGTCTCCAAAAGGTAGGAAGGTAAACTTTATTTAGGAGATATCATCTTTAAATGAAAAGGTTGATTTGATTATGTCTCTGTTTACTAAGAAAGTTCCTATTGATCCGTGTGATGTTACTTTAATTTATTTGGTTTCTCAAGAGAAAGAGCAAATTGATGTTAATTTTATTACTAGGAAGGGATCCCTCTTCGCTAGGAAGGAGATCTCCACAGGGGAAAACTCAGGGTGATTAGATCACCAGGAGGACTTCTAAACCCTAGAGCCTCCTAGGGGAAAAACTTTGTGGGCACCGGAGTCGGGTTAATCCTTTTTACTCGGTATACAAGTCATGATAGAAATAGGCCCACAAAACCCATCGGCACATTGGTTTGGCCCATAATTTTAATGTCGATGGATCTTTTGAATCACGTTTTGAGGGTTTTTTAATCCCTCTGCGTTCGATATGTGTCAAGAAAAGAGAAGTCACCGTCATGGGTGCAGCCACAGGCACAGCCACAGCCACATCCACGGGCGCAACCATAGGTGCAACAACAACCACCACTGCCGCAACCACACGTGTAGCCACAAGCACAACCAAAGTTCGCGTGCAGCCACAGTTCACGCGAACCACGATTTCGTAGCGATTAGAACGTGACACGTGACGGCTTTTGGATGCACAAATTAACCTCTACAGTGACTTCATAGAGGGTACCCTCTAACTAGTTGCTAATTGCTCTCTTTGACTCACCTTCATAACGGAAACTGGGTAAACCCTATCTAACGTCGTGTTGATATATCCCAAACATATCTATAATTTCTTCTTGTTCTAGGATTATATTGGTGATATTTCTATATGTTTTTCTACACTTTCATACCTTCTACAACATATTTGGACTAACCTACTAACTCAGTGCCCCAGTGCCAGTTTATGTCTGCTGTTGTCCGTGCATTGCAGGAAAATTTCAAATATTAAAGTGCTCAAAAAAATCTAGAAAAATTATACAAAAAATCAGCACGATAGAAGACTCCAGAAGGTAGGAGGGGAGCTAGAGGGGCCCACCCGCCTGACTGGCGGGTCCCTGGCGCGACCTAGGGTGGGTCCCCTGGTTCCCCTCTTTGGCCTATTTATCCCTCTTGTTCCAAAAACCCTCGGGAGGACATCCGTTACGTGATTTTCACAATTTTTCCATCGCCGTCGCGATTCCGATCTCAGGATCGGCAGAAGACCTATCCCGGCACCCTACCGGAGGGAGGAATCATCTCCAGGAGCTCCTCCATCACCATGATCTCTTCCCGGATGTGCCGTGAGTAGTCCCCCTTGGACCATGGGTCCATGATCAGTAGCTAGATGATGTCTTCTCCCCAATCGTGTGCTTCAATTCTTAGACCTTGTGAGTTGTACTACATGATCAGGGCACTTTTGTATTAGTTTCTGTCAAAGTTGTCAGAATTGAGATTCTGAATTGGATCGGAATTCCATTGGTAGGATCATGAATCAAAGAATCCTAACTACCAGGATCATAGAATCTTAGATTCTATGAGAAAAATAGTAGAATCGGAGGGGCTAATTTGGATCGTAAGGTCGTAAGATTCTGAGACTTGACTCGCGATTCTGACAACTTTGTTTTCTGTGTTGCTATGATGTGTTTGCTGGGATCCGATGGATTATGAGATTATGTTCAGACTGTGATGAGTAATGTATTTCGTTTACCTTTTATGTTTTAGTTCATGAGTATTCTTGCATGTTCTCCGTTGCTTTTTATTGCTTTGGCCAAGTAGTAGATAGTAACTCCAAGAGGGAGCGTTATGCATGATTATGGGTTCATGCCCCCCGATGTCTAGCTTGAGTGACAGAAACATGGGACTAGGGTATGCGTTGTTTCCACTAGTGAGAAAACAGCGATGCTTGTAACTGTGGTTGGAAGGATTGCTTACATTACGCATAGAGTGTTAATGCAGTTGTATATTTCTTTGAGCCTACAGTTTGGTGGGGTTCGCAACTTAATGCCAGCGAGATGTTCTGGATAGATATCTCAAGGTGGAGGATTAGTGAGTAGATGCTGATGAATAAAGTCTACTCGTTTCAGTGTAATGCCCATACGATTGAGCCTCTAGCTTTCTTGTAGCATAATTAGCATTGCGGTGCATTTATAATTATGTTAATTGCCTAGCTGTAATTTGTTCATCCATCATAGTTGTTTATCGTCTTTTGGAAGAGAGACATCACTGGTGAAAGTCATGGGACCCCGATCCATATTTCCATCATAGTTTACACCATTCCCCTTTACTTCTTTTATTTCCTTTCCGTTGCAATCACCACTACTATTTCCCCTTGTGTTTTGATCCTTTGTAAACAACAAGACCGGAGAGATTATTTGCTTTTGTGTGCAGGTCCAGGACAAGTGAGTAATTTATCTCAAACCTTATAGTCCTCGTGTAAGGGAAATTCACCGCTATCTACATATCAATCTTCCACTTGGAGTAATCAATGAGGAGAACTAACCGGTGCCATCAAGAGAATTTATGGCGCCGTTGCCGAGCACTCTAATCGACAAGATAGGGGAGTTTCACACTATCTGTTACCTTTGCTTTTTAGTCTTGTTAGTTTACTTTTTAGTTTTTGCTTTTGAGTCTTATATCAACCCCCCCCCCCAAAGTATGTCTAGTTCCTTACTTTCCATTAATGAGTAACTCCTTTGAGACCAGATCTTATTGGCATGGAGGATTCAATGAGGATCAAAAAGAATATTACAAGGAATACCGCTTGTCTCAAAAAGGGATACACTTATGGAGACTAATACATCAATCGTATGAGTATGCTAGAAACTTGTGCTCAATATATGATATATCTTTCTGTAGGGATGAATCTTGTTGCTTTATGAGGCATAAACACATTACTTTCCAATTTGAGTACAATGATGATGAAACCTTAGCTTCTTGTGCTAAGGGAAATTATGATTTTTATGATGAAGCATAAATATAAGAATTTGTTGCTTTTAAGAGTGCCTATGAAATTACTTCTTTTCTTGAAAATATTTATGATGCCCCTTACAAATCTAAGAGCCTTGCTATACTTCAGTATTAGTTTGAAAATTACAATGAAAATTATTATATTACTGATTATCTTTCGAGAATCTCTCCCCAAAGGAAGAGACTAATGCTTCGCATGAATCTATGGAAGAAGAAATTGCTGAAACTGGAAGATCCTTGCATGAAAAAGAGAAGGAGAGTGACGAACAAAAGGAGGAAGAACGGAGCCATCCATGTCTACCTTCTAATGAGAATAACTCTTTGACTCTTACTTTATATGATTGCCCTCCATGCTTACCAGAGGAGGATGAATGCTATATTTATGAGTGTTATGATCCTATGGATTCTTTTGAAATATCCCTTTTTGATGAAGTTGATGCCTTCTATACTTGTGGCCATGATACCACTATGGATGATGCTTACGGAGATGAACTTGCTATAGTTGCTCATGTTAAGCATGAAATTGTTGTTATTGCGCCCATACTTGATTGTCCTATTATCCTTTTGAAATCTCCAATTCATATTCCGGAGAGTTTTGCTCTTATTAAGGCTCACTGTGATGGGTTGCATTTATCTTATGATCCTTAAGACGGTATTGAAAATAATACACAAGTACTTGTAGGTCATGAACAACATGCTTTATGTGATAGTTATATTGTTGTGTTTGTTCATTCTTGGGGTACACGGCACACTAAGCCAGCGCAAATTTAAAATTTTCTACGTGCACAACCAGGATCACTGCTACTAGAGATTAACTACGTGATTAGGTTTTACCACTAGACGCGCAATTACGACAGCGGAAGAAGAGTTGGTGATGCGCGTCGGCGGCTGCTCGTCGCGAATCCCATGAAACGATCCCTCGAACAATCCCACAACCGATGCCGCGAACTAATCCGTCCCAAGCACCGCATGTGCGGTGCTGATAGCGCGCGATGGCACTTCTCGTTGGTTACCTAAGTGGAAGGTTGGATGTAGCCTAGCAGCAAATTTCCCTCGGTGAAGATACCAAGGTTTGTCTCCGACGGACTTCGAATACTGCAAGTAGGTGTCAACGGTAACAGAGATTAAGTTGCCGGATTGAGACAAGTTGATGTGGACCTACACACACGACAAATAACTTTTATCCCAACGAGTATAGAGGGGTTGTCAATCCCTCCGACCTTGTCGTTTACAAAGGATAAAACACAAGAGGATAGTAGTGGTGATAATTGCAACTGAAAGTAAAAGAAGAAAATAAAGTGGAGGTTTAAACAGTGGCGGAAATATGGTCCGGGGTCCCATGATGTTCACTAGAGATGTCTCTCTCCAGAAAGACGATAAAATAGCTAAGCTGGGTGAACAAATTACAACTGGGGAATTTACAGAATTATAAGCGCACCACAATGTGATGACCCTCAACTGTAGGGGATTTGTTCTAGCGTTTTCGATAACTAAGAGTGTCGAACCCAACGAGGAGTAGAAGGTATTGATAAGTGACTTTGGTAAAGGAATAACTGCTAGCATTGAAAGATAGCTTTTTAGGGGTTTCGGTCTAAGCAACGAGAAGATAAAAGCAAACAAAGTAAAAGGTACTGACGAGAAACAAGTGGCCCAATTCTTTTGAGAAAATGATAAGCCTAGCAACTGAACTTATAAAGGCTAAAGCGTTCTTGGGGACACCCGGGAGAGGTAGTCACATGTTTTCACCATACTCCGTATCGGTACTATGTTTTGTGTTGATAAGTGTTGAGTGGGTGGATCTATGCTAGTACACCTTCTAGAGTAAGATAAGTGCACTCTTATGATTAACCACCTTGCAAGCATCCGCAAATACAAGGTACTACCTCCGATCCAAAATAAGTGTTGCTCATCTAGTACAAAATTTGTACTAGCTTAGTACAAAATCAGCGACACTTATTATGGATCGGAGGGTGTAGAAATTAAGGCAAAAGCCTAACCACATCAATAAGATCAAGGATCCATTATTCCTTGTGCAAAAGCGTGCAAACTGGGGTTCAGGTTTCTGTTACTCCGGCAACCCACCGTAAGCATTCTTTATACACAATGCATTCCCCTAGGTCCTTAATAAGACGAAGTTTTGAGTGTTCGACTCACACAACACCACTAGGAAAATAACAACACAAATTAAATATCAAACAGCACATATTACTTCAACATTATATGACTACTAACAACTAGACTTCTCCCATGTCCTCAAGAACTAAAGGAACTACTCACAAGACATAAAAAAGATCATGATAAGTGGTGATAAATAGATGATAAACAATCTGGACATAACAATATTTCTCCAACAAAACTCAATAGTATTCACCACAAAGGAGTAATCAACACCGATAGAGTAGAGAGGATAGATAGTACGGATTACAACACAAGTTACACTTGTGAGATGAGATAGGATGAAGATGGAGATGGTGCTGATGTTGGGGATGATGTTGATGATGATCTCGATGATTCCTGTGATGATGGTGATGACGATGGCGATGATCTCCCCTTCTGGGAGGTGTTCTCCCCGACGGATTCTGCCCGTCGGAGATGTCTTATCTTCTATGTAGGTTTCCGCCACGGACCAGCAGCGGAACTCGCTAAACTCCTCTCGTTTTAGGGTTTTCGGATGATGAGGGATATATAGGCCAGAGGGGGGAGCCTGGAGTGGCCCTAGGGGTCCAGGCGGCCTCCCGGCGCGCCTGGACACCTGGTGGCCCCGCTCTGGCCCATTTTTGGTGAAGCTTTGTTATTCTTCTGGAAAATATCCTCCGTCGATTTTCAACGCATTTGGAGATGTTCTGTTTCAGCAACTCAATGTCCACTTTTCTCTGATGAATCCTGTGTCTGCTGTATCGGCACCGGAAAGTTGCAAACTGCGTAAAACAAGCCAAAACAACATAAGAATAGCATCATAACATGAAATATATCAATGAATAGGGGTGAATTACGATATAAAATAGTGATGCATTTTGGACGTATCAACTCCCCCAAGCTTAGACCTCGCTTGTCCCCAAGCGAATACTGAGCTCGGTATACCTGCCCACAAGTTTTAGAGAGTGAAGTATCGGTAAATAGAATACGGACAAGAAGCATCATGATTTCTTCACCAAACTCAAGCATCCTCAACAGCAACCTCAACTCATAAGGCCCCTATGAGAAAGTAATAACAATTATAATCAAAAGTAGGGATAAGGAAACTCATCAAATCATGGAAAACATATCCTTGGTCAAAGGACAACTAATAACTTTTACTTTTTCTCTTTCACTTTATAATGAAACAATTTTAAGATTTTGAAAGGACATGTTATTAGTCATGAAGTGAAATTGCAAACACAAAGGAAGATGTTTGCTTGGCATAAGCTTTCGCAAACAACTTACTTATCAAATGATAATGTCAACAAGGATGTGGCATGAAAAAACTTAATGTAGCATTATATGAATGAATCCATGTCAACATCAAGTGTTTGTTCTCTTTAAGAAAAGAAGGAAGTAGGA
This sequence comes from Bromus sterilis, assembly GCA_950022295.1. Taxonomy (NCBI): domain Eukaryota; kingdom Viridiplantae; phylum Streptophyta; class Magnoliopsida; order Poales; family Poaceae; genus Bromus; species Bromus sterilis. The sequence goes on from OX465597.1 coordinate 286,727,851, forward strand.
AGAAACTGACTCAACATAAAAGTAAAGTGCAGGCCCTATTATAGGGAAGTAGGGAAAACTCATGTGCTATCCTTAGAGCAAACAGAATGAAAACAAATTTGGGAGGTGCATAGTTTGTCAACGAATGCTAATAGATAGCTCAATTACTTCTCAAGCTGTACAAGTTTCAAGGAACGGCTCCCAAGTGGGACGATCACATCCCCTTAATCTCCTTTGTTTATCACTGCCAAAGTTTCTGATTTCTCATAGACGAAGCGTGAAGGAGGGTTTGTTTGTTCTATTATGTTACGATCTGGGCGCACTCATGCCAGTTCCTCCTCATATTAGGGGTTTGCAGATTAGACATGCAATCCCGGGGTAAAACTTGTCCAACTTAAGAAGATCATGAATTACCTACTACTTCCTCATGAGCTAAACAAGAGGCACAAAATAGAAGATTTTTAACATTTAAGCATAACACATAAATTCTATACTTTTAGGAGTGGTAGTGGAATACCACGAATAGGAAGGTATGGTGGACTCATATGGAAGATATTGGTTTCAGGGTATGGATGCACAAGCAGAAATTTGCTTGGCAAAGAGTTTGGCTAGCAAAGGCTTCGAGGGAACAGACAATTGATGATGACTTAGATGCAAGGCACATAAAGCATAAACATTAAGTTGAGCATAACACATCAAGTTATCTTCCTTTACCAACATAACACTTCAAGCATAATAACATAAAGGTTTTGGCTATGTCGCTACTTGAGAAAAACATGCATGTTGTTATGAACAAAGCTATGTTTGCCAAGATTAAATAAATTTTTCAAAGCCATACCTGATATAAAGTCAATACTCCCCATAAGAATCATCATATAAGGTCGATTGCGTGAAGAGAATACCGAGTGCAGCGAGGGAACCAATAGACTTCTCATTAATATGCCATCATAGACGACTCCACACTCACGGATACAAGACTCTCCACAAAGGAGTGATAGACCTCAATGCAAACACCTATTTCATAAGATAACTTCCCTAGACATGATACGACTCTACTTGAATCTAAAAGACAAAGATAAAGATAAAGATACCGGGCATTCCCCCAAGCTTGGAACAAGCCAAGGGGATGCCATTACCCAAGGAGATTTTACTCCTCATTCCTGTTCCTGTTGATTACGCAGTCCTTGGCGAAACGCTTCCATGGCAGGGGTTCTCCAGTCTCATAAGAGATGCCGGTCTCCGGCGTCCTACACTCAACACCCAAACCCATGCGCAGAAACTTTAGTTCATACTCAGAATTTTGGTTGTGAAGATCATAAATCTTCCCTTGAAGCTCAATCACTCTTTCTTCTGATGCGGTGATGCTTGACCACATCTCCGTCACGAAGTAGGTCTTCAGATTGTTGATGATGTCAAAGTTAGCTTCAACACCACGCTCGACCATCTTCTTGTACTTGAAGACTTCATGCTCCACTTCTTCCAGACTGGCCTCGATGCTCCCCTCCTTGACAGGTCCCTTTAGATCTTCTTGATGGACGACACCATCCTCCACCTGAACAGTGTGCGGGTGCTTCTTCACCTCAGCGAGGTAAGGGTTGATGACATTGACGACGAACTTTTCCTTAGGGGAACCTGGGGAAGCCATGGCACCTAGGTCTAGTTCAAAGAACTCCTAGCAGAAACAACTCGAAAAATAAAACACACGAAATCGAGAGATACAGTGCGGGGATGATCCAGGAAAATATATAGCAAAAAAATATGCAATAGAAGGAAAGTAACGAGCCAAAGTGGGGTCGGAGACGGACTCCGGGGTGCCCAAGCGGCGTCCCGGCGCGGCCAGGAGTTAGGCCGCGCCAGGGGGGCGCCTGGGCCCCCTGGAGCTCCTCTCCGGCTCCACTTAGGCCTTGAATTTTCCAAATTTTGCAAAAACTCGTAAATGGAACTTTCATGGCGGTTCGCGATGTTTCATTACCGTAATACATACCTTTTCTTATTTTGTTCCTGCTGGTGTCTGAAATAGGGATGCAACATATTCTTCATGAGTTGTTGTGTGTATCAAATTTACATCAACATTGACAAGATCTCCCTCCATGTAATGCTTGAGTCTTTGCCCATTCACAACTTGAGGTTTGGTGCCGTCAAAATTGTTAATCTTGCGAAAGGATCGGAATGTCCACTAGAGGGGGGGTGAATAGGTGACTAACACTTTTTAAACTTTTCTTAACAAGTTAGGCTTAACAAGGGATATAGGTTGTCTAGATATGCAACTATGTGAGAAACCTATATGCCAACAACTATGATATAACAAGAAAGCAATAAATAAGCAAGGAAAGTAACTTGCACAAAGTAAAGGTAAAGGGGAACACGGGAGACAAGGATATGTTTCCGAAGTTCCTTCTCTTTCGATAAGTACGTCTCCGTTTGGAGAGGGTGAGGAGCACAATGCTCACACGAAGCCAACGAGGGCCAGCCTATTTCTCCTCACGCTCTTACCGATGTAAGATGCCGTGATCCACTACGAGGCGGCCTTGAAGGTGGCAACCAAACCTTTACAAACAAGGTTAGGGCAAACTCCAGAACTGAATTGGAGGCTCCCAACGAAACCACGAAGCTTCACCACAATGGAATGTGCCTTCGAGGTGACCTCTTCTGTCTAGGGCACCAAAGCACCCAAGAGTAACAAGATCCACACGGGATTAGTGGGGGGAATCAAATATCCTTTGGTGGAAGTGTAGATCGGGGCCTCCTCTTCCAAACCCTAGAGAATCAACAAGTTTTGATGGCTAGGGAGGGAGATCGGGCAATAATGGAGCTTGGGCGTCAATGGAGGTGAGAGCAATAAATGAGGTGCCTCTCAACGGGGAAGAAGACCCCCTTTTATAGGTGCCCTTAAATGCAACCGTTGGCTGTCCACCAACCACGGTAGTACCGCTTCAGAAGCGGTACTACCGCTCCACAGTAGTACCGAGCCCCAGTGCCGCCCCGACAACCGCAGAGTCCAGTGGGAATCCGGTAGTGGATGCGGTACTGGTTCACAGTACTACCGCTCTGAGAGCGGTACTACCGCTCTACGGTACTACCGAGCCCCAGTGCCGCCTCCACTACCGCAAAGTCCAGTGGGAATCCGGTAATGGATGCAGTACTGGGTCACGGTACTACCGCTCTGGGAGCGGTACTACCGCTCCACGGTACTACCGAGCCCCAGTGCCGCCTCCACTACCGCAGAGTCCAGTGGGAATCCGGTAGTGGATGCGGTACTGGTCCACGGTACTACCGCTCTGGCAGAGCCAGAGAGCCACATCCAAGAGTCCCCACACCTCCACGAAGCAAAATAAATATGTGGGTGCAGAAAGTGAGACCGTGTGATGATTCCACCCACCATATCCAAAGAGGATCCCCTCTTCATAGTATGGTTTTCCTACGACTCAATTAACACAGAAGGAGATCGAAAGAAAAACTCCGTCTTCACGTTTCGTACACCGAGGGGACAATAACCGTCTTGTGCCAATAATGTCGTTATCTGAAATGCTCATTGCACCCGGTTAGTCCGCAAATGTATTGTGATCAATCACTAAAACCAATCAAGGGAAAAATGCCCTATCAATCTCCCCCTTTTTGGTGTATTGATGACAACACAAGATTTGCACAATAAAAATAGGGAATTTTAAAACAACATGCCATTAGTTTATAAAGTATAGACAGGGTCCCCCTTGATGTGTGCATCATTTTAGATATGCCTCTGGAATGCAGGACACACACATAAGGAGGACACTCCCCCTATATTTTATAAACTAGGCCATACTAAGTTAGACAAAACAAGTATGTGAGAATAAGGATAACATGTCATAACATAGCACCACATAACAAGACAATAAGAGTACGAACATAAGATAGCATATGTCTCACACCATATATCACGGAAGTCTCACAAGACGGACTAAAAACCAAAGCAAATAAACGGAGTTCACAAGCGAAGCAGATGAGACAAATAAAACACGCTTGTGACTCGCCCAACCCTAAGAAGATGCAAATCGGAATCCTAGACCTCTCTCCCCCTTTGGCATCGAGATGCCAAAAAGGCAGAGAATGACCTAGCGTACCAAGGTGATGAACTACTCGTCGTCCTGGTCGTAGTCCTCGTCATCGTCAGACTCCTCGGACTCCACTGCTACCTCTGTTTCATCAGTAGCAGGCTACTGAGCAGTGGACAAAGGGCCAGGCATGTCATCGGTGAGGTCCCACGCGCTGAACTGGGAGATCCACTTGTCCTCGGGAGTGATGCTCCGCTCGGACCCACTCGAGACGTGCATGCCCTGCTGTCTATAGAAAGCCTTCTGTAGTCTCCTGTTCTTCTTCTCCCTCTCGTGGGCCTCATACAGGCAGTGTTGAACATCAGTCTAAAGGCAGAAGAGCTGCTTCACCTTCCTGGTGATCTTGGCAACCCATCCGGGCTGCTCCGGACCCTGTGCAGAAGACGAACCACCAGCACCAAAACTCGCACCAGAGCGTGTGTGGGGAACACTGCCTCCACCAGCCTCCTGCTCCTCCTAAATCTCCTCATCAGACCCGGCAGGAGGAGGGGAACCATGCGCAGGACCATGACCGCCAGCCCAGTTGTCCTTGATGCGCAGCTGAACCTCCTCGTGAGCAGTCAGAGCCCCAACGGGAAGGCGCTCAACAGCGAAGGTAGCTGCCCACGTGATCTCGAAGAGGACCTGAAGATAAGGTCCATATATGGGAACCTTACGTTCCATCACAGCAGCATGAAGCTCCTCCCACGTTATGTCACAAACATCCAAGGTCTGTGTGGTGCCCTTGCACTCCTCACAGAGGAGAAGCATGTCCACCAGATGCCCGTGAACCATGTCCAGATTGCCCACACGGGGAAATAGAGAAGTCCGGAAAATGCGATGCATGATGTCCAAGAACGGGCAGAGGACCACTCTGTACTTCTGCTGTCCCTTGGAATCTATATAAGGAATTTACTTCTGATAGGGCACTAGCATGCTCTTGGGCTTGGCAGTTGCTGAAGCATATGGGCTGACACCAACGGGTGCCTCTGACGTGGAGACGGGAATGTGCAAAGCTGTCATGAACTCTCCCCATGTGCATCTGACTTGCTCGTCCTTGCACATCCAAACGATGGTCCGATCAGCGTTACTGGTGAAGTACACTGTAGCAAAGAACTGGGCAAGAAGCTCGACATCGAACCGCTTGTTGAAGGAGATGATGTCTAGAATCCCAAACTGCTCGCAAAGAGCATATGCCTCTCCAAAGTAATCGGGGTGAGCCCGCATGTGCCTCAGCTGGACAGACTTCACGTGTGGAACAAACTTGTTCTTCCGGTGCATCATAACCTTGTGGAACACATCCCTCTGAGTCTTATTCCAGAACTGAGTGCCAACTAACTCTGGGTCTTGCTCTTCACGGTAAGGGTTGACACAACGGTAGGCCCTGTACTCGGGAAGAGAAAGCTCTGCCACCTGCTTGACCGGTTCCTTCTTCTTCTGAGCAACCTTCTTGAAGTTTCTACTGGCAGGACCTGAGGCCTTGCGCTTGGTATTCCGACGAGAGCCATCACCTGACCAACACCAACAAACAGAAACGGAAAAAAAACCACATGAGATGCAAAAGCCGGACACAAGTGAACAAGGCAGTTCTGTTGGGGAGGTTTCAGATTGAGGGACCCCGGTAGTACCGTCCGAGGCACGGTAGTACCGCCCAGCGGTAGTACCGCAACGGGACCAGCGGTAGTACCGCCCTGGAGCAGAGGACACGGATCTGAGATCCGGTACTACCGGGGTTCCAAAAACTCAAACCACTCCAACACATCTAATCCATTCCTATCTAGCAGTCTATCCATGTTCTCAAAGTGCCTAGGCATAGCCAAAAACCTAGTGGATCTACAAGTATTGCCCTAGCAACAAAGTTCAACAAAACTGAACCAAAGGAGAAGAGAACGGGGGCAATACCGGTATCCATGGAACCCGGGGGGGATAGGGAATGATCCCACCGGAGAAGAACAAGGAAGGACGGCACGGATGCAGCACACTGGGAGGGGGCGCCGGGGTGGGCGCCCCTGCTGCAGAGGAGAGAAAAACGAAACTGAAAGGGGCAATGGGGAGGAACTCCCCGTACCCCTTCAGTTATAAGATTCCTCGGTACCGCGGTAGTACCGCACCATGTGCAGTAGTACCGCGAGAGCGGTAGTACCGTGACATTTTGCGGTAGTACCGCTGGCAGTAGAAACGTCCACCAAGGACAACGATGAGGGGGGGGGGCTATTGCATCGAATGTCTTAGGGGGAAGGTCTTGGGATGACTCGAAGCACGGCAGCTGAAAGGAAAGCACTCCGAGACAAAACAACAACGAGAAAATGCAAGATCGAACTTGGAGTGATCAAGATGCAACAAAACTACCTGAACACAAGAAAGAAGCACAAAGGCGAACCAATCCTCCAAACGAGAGGGGCGGTGGCCGAAGCCACCATGTTTGAGCTTATTTGGTATGACACCACAAAGATGTATCTTGGGTTCATTGCCAATGCTCTTCTTTGAAGCACCGTTGTCACCTTGGGTGACCATGACGGCCGCCGAACGTGACCATAGTGAAAGAATTTTGTCTCTTTCCGCATAATAGGTGGAGTGGTTGCCTATGAATTAAGAAACACTCCCCCTATGTCCATGCCTACATCCAAGCTAGACCTCATGTTGAGATGGGAAGTGTGAGCAAGTCTTCAAACCGCATTACTTGAATCAATGATATTTAGCTCATGCCTTAACTCTAAAAATCTTGCTTCATCTAAAGGCTTGGTGAAGATATCCGCAAGTTGATCTCCGGTGCCCACATATGAAAGGTCAATATCACCCCGCTTCACATGATCTCGAATAAAGTGATGACGAATCTCAATATGCTTCGTCTTGCTATGTTGAACGGGGTTGTAAGCAATCTTGATAGCACTTTCATTGTCACATAAAAGAGGCACTTTGTCACAAATGACACTGTAATCCTTCAAAGTTTGCCTCATCCATAATAATTGTGCACAACAACTTGCGGCGGCAATGTACTCGGCTTCGGTGGTAGAGAGGGAAACACAATTTTTCTTCTTGGATGACCAACTCACCAAAGACCTACCAAGGAATTGGCATCCTCCGGAAGTGGACTTCCTCTCCACTTTGTCTCCCGCCCAATCCGAATCCGTGTACCCGACGAGGTTGAAGCTTGAGCCTTTAGGATACCACAATCCAAAGTTTGGGGTATAAACCAAATATCGAAAGATTCTTTTGACATCCACTACGTGACTCTCTTTTGGTGCGGATTGAAATCTTGCACATATGCCCACACTCAACATGATATCCGGCCTAGATGCACAAAGATACAACAAGGAGCCAATCATAGAACGATACTCCCTTTGGTGTACCTCTTTACCGTTCGGGTCGAGGTCAAGTTGACACTTGAGTGTCATGGGGGTCTTGGCTCCTTTAAGACCATCATACTTGAACCTCTTGAGCATGTCTTGAGTATATTTGGCTTGATTAATGAAAGTTCCTCTTGACAATTGCTTGACTTCAAAACCGAGAAAGAACTCCAACTCTCCCATCATAGACATCTCAAACTTGTTGGTCATTAGCTTAGCAAACTCCTCATTAAAAGATTTGTTAATCGAGCCAAAGATAATATCATCAACATATAGTTGGCATATGAACAATTTCCCACCTACCCTCTTGGTAAAAAGAGTGGGATCGATTTGCCCAATTTCAAACCCATAATCAACTAAGAACTCGGTAAGGTGCTCATACCAAGCGCGTGGTGCTTGCTTAAGGCCATAGAGCGCCTTGTCGAGTTTATAGACATGATTGGGGAAATTGTGGTCCTCGAACCCGGGGGGGTTGCTTGACATATACCAACTCATTAATGGGACCATTAAGAAAAGCACTCTTCACATCCATTTGATATAACTTGAAGTTGTGATGAGAGGCATAAGCAAGAGCAATACGAATGGACTCAAGACGAGCCACGGGGCAAAAAGTTTCACCAAAGTCAATACCTTCGACTTGGGAAAAACCTTGAGCCACCAAACGTGCCTTGTTCCGGATGACAATACCAAGTGTATCTTGCTTGTTCTTGAAAATCCACTTGGTCCCAATAAAATTATGATCACCTTTGGGTCTCTCCACTAATGTCCACACCTTGTTGCGCTTGAAGTTATTGAGTTCATCATGCATGGCCTCAAGCCAATCTAGATCTTCAAGCGCCTCACCTACCTTTTGGGGTTCAACACAAGAAACAAATGCATTATGGGCACAAAAGTTTCTCAATTGACTATGAGTTGTTACCCCCTTTTGGATGCTTCCGAGCACTTGATCCACCGAAAGATCTTGTGATTTTAACCGGGATGCATTCTTGAGTGCTCGACGAACTCTCTCTTCTTCCAAAGTTTCTTGAGGAGAAGCTAGAGGACCATCTTCGGAGAAAGGAGCATCCTCAAGGACTTGATCATCATATTGAGCTTGCCCTTGAACGAGAACATGATCTTGGTCATCATTTGGTGCACCACCATCTTCAATGATTTGATCTTGACCTTGATCTTGTACGGGCGAGAGAGGGCCTTCGTCTTGTTCTTGGTTTGCTTGTGAATCTTGAGGAGGTGATGGCTCCACGTGCGTAGAGCATTGTCCTTCTCCATCCACCACAAGGGGTTCCTCAATGGGTAGGAAATGACCCACACCCATTCTTCTTATGGCTTGAGGAGGAATTTCATCACCTACAACATTAAGATCACTTTGCCCCACTTGGGAGCCATTATGTTCATCGAACTCCACGTTACTAGACTCTTAAACGAGTCCGGAAGACTTGTTGTAGACTCTATAGGCGTGAGAGTTCGAAGCATAACCAACAAATATGCCCTCATTTGTCTTAGCCTCGAACTTAGACAAACGAGCACCTTTCTTAAGAATGAAACACTTACACCCGAAGACCCGAAAATACTTGATGTTGGGCTTCTTCCCGGTGATGATTTCATACGGAGTTTTGTTTAAGATCTTGCGGAGATAAAGACGGTTAGTTGCATGACAAGCAGTGTTGATGGCTTCTGCCCAGAAGTTGTATGGACTCTTGAACTCCGCCATCATTGTTCTTGCTGCATCAATCAGAGTGCGATTCTTCCTCTCCGCAACGCCATTTTGTTGAGGGGTATAAGAAGCGGAATATTGATGTTTGATCCCCTCATCTCGAAGGAATTCATCCTTTGTGTAGTTCTTGAACTCGGTGCCGTTGTCACTCCTAATTGCCAAAATCTTTGAATTGTGTTGACGTTGAGCTTCATTGGCAAACTCGATGACGGTTTTTTGGGTCTCACTTTTCTTCTTGAAGAAATAAACCCAAGTATATCTTGAATAATCATCAACAATAACCAAGCAATACTTCTTCCCGCCAAAAATATCATATGAGGGAGGCCCAAAAAGATCCATGTGAAGGAGCTCCAAAGGCCTCTTGGTGGAGATGATATTCTTGACGGGGTGTTTCTTCTCATGAAGTTTCCCTTCAATGCATGCCCTACAAGCACGATCTTTGGCAAAGCTAACATTTGTTAGTCCAATGACATGCTCACCCTTGAGAAGTGTTTGCAAAGACCTCATATTGACATGGGCTAGTCGGCGGTGCCAAACCCATCCCACATCAACTTTAGCCATTAAACACATGGCGGTATTTGTGGGGACTTTTGAGAAGTCCACCACGTACATACCGTCCTCCACGTGTCCAACAAAGGCTACTTTAAGAGTTTTGATCCACATTAGGGTGACCATGTATTTATCAAAGAAGGTACAAAGGCCCATCATGGCAAGTTGACGAACGGAAAGTAAATTAAAGGCACAAGTCTCAACTAGCAATACTTTCTCAATGGACGAGTCCGGAGAGATTATTACTTTGCCAAGACCTAATACCTTTGACATGTTTGCATCTCCAAATTGGACACGGGTGGTTCTAGATGGTCCGAAATCAATGTCCACCAACATGTCCTTGCTTCAAGTCATATGACTTGTAGCCCCGCTATCAAGTATCCATGAACCCCCACTAGAAGCCGCCACCTACATGAGATCAATGCTTGGATTTAGGTACCCATTCATGAATGGGTCCTCTCGCGTTAGTAACAAGGGTCTTAGGCACCCAAATGGACCATGCAATATACTCATCAAAGGAACCAACAAATTTGGCATAAACATACCCATCATTAGTGCAACAAAGAACATAAGAGGGGTTAGTTGATCCGGCAAAGTCATTGGGAGTGGCATCACTCCTCTTGGTCATTCCACCCTCAATGGCCTTTGCCACTTTTTCTTGAGGCTTCTCCCCTTCCTTCACAAATGTGACTTCCTTTGAAGGAGTCGGTGCCTTGGCTTTCTTCTTTTTTTTCTTCCTCTTCTTGTTCTTCCTCTTTGATGACTTTGTACCAAAACCAATGCCTTCCTTACCAATGACCTCCTTTTGGGAACTAAAGAGATCATTAAGGTTCTGTTCTCCTTGAATGCACGAGACAAGTCCCTTCTCAAGTTGTGCCTTCAACCTAGTGTTTTCCTCAATGAGAGGAGCATGCTCACAAAAAGAGTTAGAGGAACTAGGTTTCTCTACCACAATAATAGGAGAAAAGGTAGTAATTTCTTTAGTGAGTTGCATACTTGTTTCATCATCAGCCTTCTTGAGAGCCATGAGTTCGTGTTTTAAGGACTTGTGGTCCTTTTAGACTTTCTCATGATCCACAAGAAGTCTTTCATGAGCCTCAACAAGTTCATCATTTTTAGTCTTGAGATCACAAGCAATAGCATTAGAATGTTTAAGGTCAAGTTTTAGCTTAGAGATATCAATAGCATACGTCTCATCAAGAGACAACTTAAGCTCACGCTCTTCTTCGAGAGAATGAGATAGCTCCCCTATCTCATCCGCATAGTCGCGACTATGACCTTGCAACTCGATGATAGTCTCATCAAGTTGCTCAATGTGAGCATGTGCTTCTCCTAGTTGTTCCAAGAGAGCCACAAAATGTCCCTTTGCAACACCTTTGAGCTTGGACATGAATAGTTCGAATTCATTCTCCTCATGTGCTTTGGGCTCCTCATTTTCCTCCACACAATCCAACAAAGAGGGCTTAGTGGGAGTAAATGGTTTAAAGTGAGGAGTTACCGAGGTAGTCTTGGCCATAAGACACTTGTGGAGGATGTGAGAGTTCTCGTTGGGGGAGTTGAAGAGAGACGTTGATGAGGGGGATTCAAAGGAAATGGCAACGGTGACGGTTGCCAAAATCTCATCACTTCCTTCATCCTCCTCATCATCGGAATAGTATTCTTATTGAGCCACCAACACACGTTGTGGCTTCTTCTTCACAAAGGTCTTGTTCAATGGTGGCTTGTTCTTGTCCTTATGAATGAGCTTTCCACCGTGGTCTTCTCTCTTCTCATACGGACAATCCGCAACAAAGTGACTCACATTGCCACAATTGAAGCAAGTTCTTATTCTTTGGCCCTTTGGCTTGAAGCTACTTGAGTTGGACTTGAAGTTCATCTTGTTTCCCCAAAATTGTCTTGAGGCTAGAGCCATGTGCTCATTGTAAGCATACTTGGTGTCTTCCGGACCCACATCCTCTTCATCTTCATCTTCCTCAACTTGAAGCTCCTTGGCCTTCAAGGCAAGAGATGGCATCTTGGAGCCGCTTTGGCGAGCCAATTTTAACTCGGCCGTGGAGTCCAAGATTTCCATGGCAACGAATTCATCCAAGACTTGGTTTGAACTCAACTCGCGAAAGTCGGGCCTTTGACGTATGACCTTGGTGATATGCTTCTTGTGTAGGAGCATAGTCGTGATGTACTTTCTCTTTATCCATCCGTCATCGGTGTCCATGCTCCCATGGTACGTCATGGAATTTGCGAGAGCCACCAACCTTTGATGAACATCCTCGGAAGACTCCCCTTCATTCCGGACAAAGTGATCGGCTTGATCTTGAATCTTGTCAAACTTTGAGCACCGTATGCTAGTGCTTCCCATGAGAGTCCTCTCGAGAATATCCCACATCTCTTTGGCCGTTTCACACTTTAGGACAAGATTGTATTGCTCTTCCTTCAACCCATTTCCTATCACGAGCATAGGATGACTGTTGATGGTGTTGTCCCAATATTCTCTTGGGGTCATGTTGTGGCGGTCACGAGGAGTAAATCCCTCCTCAACGATGCGCCAAAGTTCCGCGGAGGACCCCTTCAAGTGTCTGTTCATGCGATGATCCCAAACCGGATAAGCATCTTTGTTAAGAATGGGAATAGTTCCTGCATGTGCAAAATGGGGTTCGGGTAGAGGTAGAGAGTTATAAGTAACAAAAGGAGCCACCGCGGAATGGATACCCGATCCATTCCCTGTACGAGGAATGGATCGGATATCATTCCTACCATCATCATTAGATTGGGAGATGAAATCTCCTCCACCCAACGTTGGAATATTGGGGATGATGGTGGGGTTGCTCTCTGAGGGCATCCTTGACAAGAGACTACCAAGCATATCGGTGACTTTGTTCGTGTGAGCCTTAATGGCGGACATGCCTTCATTGTACTCATGTCGAGAGATAGATGATGAGTCATCCTTCGCGAGCGTATTCGCGAAGCCCTCGATACTTGGATTCCCTTCCAAAAGAGAAGGGTTCGGAGTAGCTCCTGGAAGCTCAACCTCTACCGGTTTATCCTCTTGCGACATCCTCTTAAGGCAGTAAGGCCCTTAATAAGAGACGAGGCTCTGATACCAATTGAAAGGATTGGAATGTCGACTAGAGGGGGGGGTGAATAGGCGACTAACACTTTTTAAACTTTTCTTAACAATTTAGGCTTAACAAGGGATATAGGTTGTCTAGATATGCAACTATGTGAGCAACCTATATGCCAACAACTATGATATAACAATCAAGCAAAGTAACTTGCGCAAAGTAAAGGTAAAGGGGAACACGGGAGACAAGGATATGTTTCCGATGTTCCTTCTCTTTCAAGAAGTACATCTCCGTTTGGAGAGGGTGAGGAGCACAATGCTCACACGAAGCCAACGAGGGCCACCCTATTTCTCCTCACGCTCTTACCGATGTAAGATGCCATGATCCACTACGAGGCAGCCTTGAACGTGGCAACCAAACCTTTACAAACAAGGCTGGGGAAAACTCCACAACTGAATTGGAGGCTCCCAACGAAACCACGAACCTTCACCACAATGGAATGTGGCTTCGAGGTGACCTCTTCCGTCTAGGGCACTAAAGCACCCAAGAGTAACAAGATCCACACGGGATTAGTGGGGGGAATCAAATATCCTTTGGTGGAAGTGTAGATCGGGGCCTCCTCTTCCAAACCCTAGAGAATCAACAAGTTTTGATGGCTAGGGAGGGAGATCGGGCAAGAATGGAGCTTGGGCGTCAATGGAGGTGAGAGCAGTAAATGAGGTGCCTCTCAACGGGGAAGAAGACCCCCTTTTATAGGTGCCCTTAAATCCAGCCGTTGGCTGTCCACCAACCACGGTAGTACCGCTTCAGAAGCGGTACTACCGCGCTGCGGTACTACCGTACCGAGAGCGGTACTACCGCTCCACGGTACTACTGAGCCCCAGTGCCGCCCCCACTACCGCAGAGTCCAGTGGGAATCCGGTAGTGGATGCGGTACTGGTTCACGGTACTACCGCTCTGAGGGTGGTACTACCTCTCTGAGGGCGGTACTACCGCTCTACGGTACTACCGAGCCCCAGTGCCGCCTCCACTACTGCAATGTCCAGTGGGAATCCGGTAACGGATGCGGTACTGGGTCACGGTACTACCGCTCTGGGAGCGGTACTACCGCTCCACGGTACTACCGAGCCCCAGTGCCGCCTCCACTACCGCAGAGTCCAGTGGGAATCCGGTAGTGGATGCGGTACTGGTCCACGGTACTACCGCTTTGGCAGAGCCAGAGAGCCACATCCAAGAGTCCCCACACCTCCACGACGCAAAAGAAATATGTGGGTGTAGAAAGTGAGACCGTGTGATGATTCCACCCACCATTTCCAGAGCGGATCCCCTCTTCATAGTACGGTTTTCCTACGACTCAATTAACACAAAAGGAGATCGAAAGAAAAACTCCGTCTTCATGTTTCGTACACCGAGGGGACAATAACCGTCTTGTGCCAATAATGTCGTTATCTGAAATGCTCATTGCACCCGGTTAGTCCGCAAATGTATTGTCATCAATCACTAAAACCAATCAAGGGAAAACATGTCCTATCATCTTGATTGCACCGGATCGGTAGACTTCTTCGATATGAAATGGCCCTTCCCATTTGGAAAGTAATTTACCTGGAGAAAACCTAAAACAAGACCTAAACAACAAAACTTTATCACCAACATTAAATTCATGTTTCAGAATCCTTCTATCATGCCACTTCTTTACCTTTTCCTGAACATTTTAGCACTCTAGTAAGCCTCACTTCTCCACTTATCTAGAGAGGTCAAGTTCATGACACGCTTTTCACTAGCTAACTTTGGGTCAGCGTTAAGCTCTCTAACAGCTCAGAAAGCTTTGTGTTCTAACTCTAATGGCAAATGGAAAGCCTTTCCATAGACCATTTTATAGGGAGACATGCCCATGTGGTTTTTGTAAGCAGTTCTATACGCCCACAAAGCATCTCCTAACTTCTTTGATCAGTCCTTCCTAGAACTGTTAACTGTCTTTTGCAAGATCAACTTGATCCCTCTATTGGTGAGCTCAACTTGCCCACTAGTTTGAGGATGGTACGGTGAAGCAATTCTATGATTGGCATCGTACTTGGCTAAAACTTTTCTAAAAACTCCATGCGTGAAGTGTGATCCTCCATCAAACATGAGGTACCTTGGTACACAAAACCTAGGGAAAATCATCTTTGAGCATTTTCAAAGATGTCTTGTGATCAGCACTCTCAGTGGGGATTGCTTCAACCCACTTGGTTACATAATCAGCAGCTACTAAAATGTGAGTGTACATGTGTGAAGGAGGAAAAGGACTCATAAAATCAAAACCCCAACAATCAAAAGGCTCAATCACTAGAGAGTAATTCACAGGCATCTCATTCCTCCTACTAATATTACCAACTCTCTGACACTTATCACAAGATAAAACATAATTTCTAGCATCCTTAAAGAGAGTAGGCCAATAAAAACCTTATTGGAGAACCTTATGTGTGGTCCTCTCACCGGCGTGATGTCCTCCATAAAGACTATCGTGTCATTGTATGAGAATGTCCTTCTGCTCGTATTTCGGTATGCATCTTCTCACGATCCCGTCCGGACCTTCTTTGAAAAGATGAGGGTCATCCCATTAGTAATGCCTCAAATCCTGGAAGAACTTCTTCCTTTGCTCAAATGTTAAACCTGGAGGCAAAAACTTTGCAACGATAAAATTAGCATAGTATGCAAACCAAGAGTCGGAAAGAGATTGTACTTTTACAACAGCTAGTTGTTTGTCTAGAAAACTATCGTTGACTGGAATGGGATCATGCGGTATATCTTCCATCCTTGAAAGATTGTCCGCCACTGGATTGTCTGCTCCTCGCCTATCAACAATCTGCAAATAAAATTCGTGAAGAAGGAGTACCCACCTGATGATCCTTGGTTTGGCATCCTTCTTCTCCATCAGATACTTAAGGGCAGCATGGTCAGTATGAATAATAACTTTAGAATGAAGAATATAAGGTCTAAACTTATCACAAGCAAACACTACTGCTAATTAAGAATTCCTTCTCAGTAGTAGCATAATTCTTTTGAGCACTATCAAGGGTTTTGCTAGAATAATATATAACATTCAATTTCTTAGCAACCCTTTGTCCTAAAATAGCTCCAATAGCAAAGTCACTAGCATCACACATAATTTCAAAGGCAATTTCCAATCAGGTGGTTGTACTATAGGAGCGGTTATTAAAGCTTTCTTAAGAACTTCGAAGGCTTCCTTACAATCTTGATCAAATACAAAAGGAACATCCTTTTGGAGAAGATTAGTGAGGGGTCTTGAAGTCTTAGAAAAGTCTGTAATAAATCTCCTATAGAAACCAGCATGATCGAGAAAACTACGAATACCTTTGATGTCCCTTGGATAAGGCATCCTTTCAATAGCTTCAATATTCGCCTTGTCCACTTCAATTCCCCTCTCGGAAATCATGTGACCAAGAACGATCCCTTCGTTTACCATGAAGTGGCACTTTTACCAATTTAGAACTAAATTTGTATCCTCGCATCTCTGCAAAACTTTAATAAGATTTTGGAGACAATGGTGAAAGGAAGTTCCATAGACGGAGAAATCGTCCATGAAGACTTCCACAATCTCCTCACAGAAACCATGAAAGATAGCATACATGCATCTCTGAAAAGTAGCAGGTGCATTACATAAACCAAATGGCATACGCCTATAAGCATAAGTACCGTATGGACATGTGAAAGTGGTCTTCTCTTGATCGGTAGTATTGACATGAATTTGAGAGAAGCCAGAGTACCAGTCGAGATAGCAAAGTGGGTGTTTATGGACAACCAATCTAGCATTTGATAAATGAAGGGCATCGGGTAATGGTCCTTTGTAACAGCCCGTGATTCTCACCCAAATTAAAAAATTTGTTTGTTGCTCAATTTGGTTGATTGCCTGCTTTGTTTGCGGTGTTTGCATCCCCGATTTATCAATCGGTGATTATTTTCCCTCCTCTTATCTCGTAACGGACGGAGACTGACCCTTGCCACCGTGACACTCGACCTTTGCGACACCGGGTTTCACCCGATCACCGTCGCGAAAACTAGCACAAGACCAGCCGTAGCCAACGGAACGAAAAATCCCATTTAATAAGTAAATGGGATATTTTTATAGCACGCCGGAAAGTGTTCTCGGAACGGTTTCAGCGCGAGGTGGACGCCGCTGGCTCGACGCGCTGATCATATGGTTCGAAGTTTTACCCGAATCGGAGGTCCTACGGACCCTCGGTGGTCAGAAACGTAAACATCGCGCGCGCGAGAGAGAAACCGGGGATGTTTTTGCCAACTGCCAGCCACCTGGGCTATATAAAGACCACCACTCTCGCACCCCTTTCTAGGGTTTCCGCTAAGCCAAAATTGCAGCCACCCCCTCAAAATTTGCCCCAAAATTCCCCATAGCTCCTCCAAATTCAAAACCCTAGCGAGATCCATCCTGGACCGTCAGATCTCGCGATCTGACAGCCCACGAAGCTGCCACATCATCACCGTCTCCCACCTCCTCTCTCCTCTCTCCTCCCACCTCCTGCCGGTGGAGGCCGTCCGCCGTCGCCGTCTCCCTCCGACCACCGGGGCGCCTCGCCGCCAGCGACCCACTCTCCTCCTCCCGCGCCTCCCCTTTTCCCTCTTCTCCCCTGACCTTCTCGCCTTGTTCTCTGTACAGGACGCCGGTCGCCGCTGTCCTCCATGGCTCGTCCACCCCGAGTCCGAGCCGCCACCCACCATGGCGCCGCCGTGGGACTCGCCGAGCTAGACCGCCGCCTCTCCGGCCAAATCCTGTGAGCCACCAGTCGGGCCCCTCCTCCTGCGCATCCTCTGTCGCCTCCCTACGCTGCTCGCCGGAGCGCCGACTTCTGCCGTCGTCGGCACCCGATCCAGATCGTATCGGGCAGTCAGCCAACCACCACAGCTGGGCTGGCCCACCGCGCCCCGGGCCAGCGAGGCCACCTCCAGCCAGCCTCCTCCTTTGCGCCCTAGGCGAGCCAAAGATAGCCGCCGCTCGCAGCCTATTTGGGCTGAGCCCAAGATGGGTGAGCCCCTTTTCTTATTTTTCCCTCAGATTGAACCCTACTGAAATTTTCTAAGTCTGGAATGTTTTGCCTGTTAATGCTGTTTTGTGTTGTAGTTTGCGAGTAAACCGTAGCCCGGATCACGATGCGTCCAAAAGGAAAATTGTTGCCTGTGATGTTCTCTAACTTTCATCTTTTGTGAGCATTTTGATTTGAGGCCATCTTGATGTTGTTAATCACTATTGAAGTGGGCATCAGACTGTTAACTGCTGCTAATTTTGGTTAATTGCTGGTGTTGTTATTTTATTGCAACTTTGGTTGATGATTGTGTCACGTCCATGAGGCCTATGCTATTGATTCTTTCTTGTATGTGTTAAGCATCATGTGAAATACAATTAGATGCATTACTTTGCCATGTTTGCCTGCTGTAGCTATATTAATTATTGCTCCAAAGTGGTGACCCTGATGACATGTGCTTCTGTTTATATAAAGTTGCTACTTTGCTGCCCTATATCTTTTTAACCGTGCGTCCTCTTGAGCATTGTAATATGTCATCTTGATCTATGCCATGTCTACTTCCATTATATATATTGCATTATCATGTTTACATTCCTGGTCATAGTTATGTTCAGCTCCAAAGTTGCTATCCCGTTGTTTTTGACAGCCACCTCTGTTTTTCAGTAAGTTTGTAACTTTTCGAAGCCTTGTTGCACGTTTAATGTCTTTTGATCTGTGATGCATATAAACTTGATTCTTGTTTGTACCTGATCATCATGTCTACTTCATGCCCACATATTGCTATGTCATGTTGCTACACTTTTGCATATAGTTCTGCTCCTATTTATACAGCATGAAAATAACAGTTTGTGCCCTGTTTTCCTGATTTTCACTAAGTCATTGACCAGTAATGTTTTATAGATTTTTGTGTTGCTTATACCTAGTGAACCATGATGCATATTTGCATGATTCCTTTTGCCATGTCTACTGTTGATCCACATCTTTTGGTGTGTGTTTGCAATCTGTAGCTAATTGTTTCGCTCTAAAGTGTGCTCCCTGATGTTAACAGCATGTGTGCATAACTTGTTTCGCTTAATCTTTTTAACCGTAACTTCGTTTGGAGTGTTCTTTAAATGTAACTTGATTAGAATTTCGTGTACTTTGTGTTTATGCTATTGTTTTTTGTTGTTAACCAACCTAAAATATGGTTTAGGGCAGAACAGTACCGAATGCTTTAATCATCGTGGGGTCCATAGTGTTATGCCACGTTTAGGATTGTGCCTCACTTAAATTGACTAGCATAGATAGTTGACCTTATGTCTCACCTCTTATCATGTTTGTGTGCTATGCCATGCTTGAGTGAGATGCCATGTTAATAACCTTTGCTCATGTTGTGTAGCTAAACAACTTGAACCTTTCTAAATGTGCGGTATTGTCGTGTGTGACGAGTACTCCACTTAACCTGTTAATAACCGCTCTCGACGGTAGGTGTGATGCTTGTGTTATCTTCTTGTTGATGATTTCTCGTGTTTGCTTCGTAGTAATAGATGCTTGCTCGTTGATTGCTTTCCAGTGTTTACCGTCTTGAGTGCTCTCGGGGTTACCTTCGGAGACGATGCGAGCTTGCGATCAACTACACCTTCGGAACCCGACTTATCAACAGGCAAGGATTATACATTACTTATGATTCATTCTATTATAACCAGTGGTTTGCATGCTCGTCTAGGTTAGGTTCGATGTTTGATCCTACCACATCTTTACAGCCTCTTTCAAACCAATACAGCCATGTCCCCTCCGAGCAAACCTTGACTACTATGTTACTATTACTCGTTGCTCAGCTCCTGCTTAGTATGCATGCTTAGGATGCTACGATGTTACCCTGTTACTCCTTGGTTTGGGATATCACGTTATTATATTGTTGTGGAGGATATGATTATTATAATGTTGACCATATTCGATGAAGGATGGAAGGTCTAGGATATCCCGCCCCGACGCTTTGTTCCATTCGAGTCACCTAGGACCAGAGTTCCGGGTATTGTGTCTCTTGACGAGCGTGCCTAACAACGTGTGGGATGCTATAGGGTCCCCCTTTCTTACCTACCTAGCTTCAAACATTTCCAGTGGTGGCCCAAGCCGATTTACCATTTGAAACCGTGTGTGTGCTGGTCGGCCGCCAGTAGTTTTCAAACCAACCCGGACCAGTGAGGACATGGTTCCTTGCTGTCCCATCATGACTGGCTGAGGACCCGGTCTCATGTGAGATTAAACGGAAATCCAAACCTGGAGTCATACGATAGAGGCCGATTCGAGAGCGTGGTCGGCTTTTGAGTTGGATGTCGAGTCACCGGGGGCCACCCGGATTTGTTCGTCGTTATCTAGAGGGACCTGTCGTTTCAGATCTCTCGGAACTAAATCATAAAATGGCTGCCTGTGATGGGTAGAAATTGAGAGAGATGGGCGTGCGTGCGGAGCCTTGTAATGGGCAGTTGGTACACTCCTGCAGGGTTAAAATATTTTCGAGAAGCCGAGTCCACGGTTATGAACGACTTGGGACCTACTCCTTGTTCATAGACAACAACAACTGAGATAATCTTACTATAACTTGATCAATGTTTGTGTGGCTTGACTGCTTCTTCTTCGTCGGGATGAGAAGAGGAGGGCAAGGATATGATAGGGGTTATGCTTGAGTAAGTAGGTGGATAGCAGACTTGTTGGAGGCGATTCCTCATCGAATGCTTGGCTTCTTATCTTACTCTCTGGATCGTTAGCCACTTCATAAATGCTAGTGCGGCAGCAACCTCACTACTTACCCCATCCTTATCGTAAACTACTAGTTATCCTAGAATGACGAGTGATGAAGTCCATGCTGGGTTAGTTGACCACTATAGTTGGATGCTAAGTACTTCTATACTCATGATACTACCCCCAAACTCTTTTCAGGGTTCCTGGTCGACAACAGGTATGGTGATCGATGTTTCATGTGGAGACTCGACGAAGACTAGTTAGGCGGATCCCGGCGGAGGGCCTGGACCCGCGTGGTTATGGGGATCGATGATGTTCTCTTTGCCAGTAGGCAATTGATTATAGTACGTACTCAGACATGTATCTTCCACTATTGTATTGTATTAAGGAAGTTGTATGCCGATTGTATGAGATGTTGTGTCCTTGTAGCTGTAATGTTGTGATATCATGTTGGAAATCCGGGGCATATGACATTGTCATATGTCGCGGTGGGACCGATATGTTCTTCGTCCCCGGATCTGAATGGAAACATCTAGATCTGGAACAGTACCGCATATCGGGCCTTACAACATGGTATCAGAGCCTTACCGACCGTAGAATCCCCTCTCTGGCCGAAGTCGAGTCTAGACAAAAACTATTTTGTAGTTACTAAGTTAGTTAACGGAGAGTAAGATTCTTTTTCCTTCTTACCCATGCTCTGGTCAGGAAAAGTGTCGTGAGTGTTTTATTCTGGTCTTATCCCCGACAAACTTTAGGATCTCGAGTGTGTGGACTGTCGGAACCGTTACAATGCCTTTCTTGCAGCGTATTCTCTCGATTCCGATCTCAGGTTTGGGAAATCCTGTAGTACCTTTAGTTATTTCAACTCTTGGTAAACATCTTGGTCTTCTATTGACTTCAGTCCTCTCGCCCAGTATCCTCACGATTTCAGTGAGAATGCCTCCCTTGATCGTCGCTTTCAACTATCATTCTTTCTTTTGTCTCCCGACGGTTCCGTTCTTCGACGTCGCCATCTCTTTGCGGAAAGTTTCTCGATGGAAGTTCGACGTCGACATGGAGCAGAGTCCCTTGTTGGTGGTGTTGAAGATTGTCGACCCTCTTTCTCTCCCCTCCTCTCCCCCGGATCATCCTGGATCTCGGGACGAGATCCCTTGTTGGTGGTGTTGTATTGTAACAGCCCGGGATTTTCACCCAAATTAAAAAAATTGTTTGTTGCTTTATTTGGTTGATTGCCTGCTTTGTTTGCGGTGTTTGAATCACTGATTTATCGATCGTCGATTATTTTCCCCCCTCTTATCTCGTACCGGACGGAGACCGACCCTTACCACCCTGACACTCGACCTTTGCGGCACCGGGTTTCACCCGATCACCGTCATGAAAACCCGCACTAGACCAGCCATAGCCGACGGAACAAAAAAGCCCATTTAATAAGTAAACGAGATATTTTTATAGCGCGCCGGAAAGTGTTCTCGGAACGGTTTCAGCGCGAGGTGAACGCCGCCGGCTCGACGCGCTGATCGCGCAGTTCAAAGTTTTACCCGAATAGGAGGTCCTGCGGACCCTCGGCGGTCAGAAACGTAAACACCGCGCGAGAGAGAGAGAAACCGGGGATGTTTTTGCAAACTTCCAGCCACCTAGGCTATATAAATACCACCACTCTCCCACCCCTTTCTAGGGTTTCCCCTAAGCCAAAATTGCAGCCACCCCCTCAAAATTTGTCCCAAAATTCCCCCTAGCTCCTCCAAATCTGAAACCCTAGCCAGATCCATCGTGGACCGTCAGATCTCGCGATCCGATGGCCCAGGAAGCTGCCATTTCGTCACCCTCTCTCCTCTCTCCTCCCACCTCCTGCCCATGGAGGCCGTCCGTCGTCGCCGTCTCCCTCCGGCCAATGGGGCGCCTTGCCGCCGGCGACCCCCTCTCCTCCTCCCGCGCCTCCCCTTTTCCCTCTTCTCCCCTGACCTTCTCGCCTTCTTCTCTGTACAGGTCGCCGGTCGCCGCCGTCCTCCATGGCTCGGTCACCCCGAGCATGAGCCGCCACCCGCCATGGCGCTGCCGTGGGGCTCGCCAAGCCGGACCGCCGCCTCTCCAGCCAGATCCGGTGAGCCGGCGGCCGGGCCCCTCCTCCTACGCGTCCTCTGCCGCCTCCCTGCGCTGCTCGCCGGAGCACCGGCTGCCGCCATCGTCGGCACCTGACGAGGGGGTGACCCCACGACTCCATGGATGAGCCTACCCGGTGTACCCAAAGACAGAAGGCCCACGAAGACGCCGCCTGGGCCCAGCCTTGGCCCGCTGATGTCTACGCACGCATCTATTCTTGTAGACTATGTTGGGCCTCCAAGCGCAGAGGTTTGTAGGACAGCAGCAATTTCCCTCAAGTGGATGACCTAAGGTTTATCGAACTCAGGGAAGTAGAGGTTGAAGATGGTCTCTCTCAAGAAACCCTGCAATTTAGATACAAGAAGTCTCTTGTGTCCCCAACACACCTAATACAACTAGGAGTTGTATAGGTGCACTAGTTCGGCGAAGAGATGGTAAAATATGGGTGATCGGTGTGATAAAACGAAGTAATATAAATCTGTAATAAAAAGTGCAGCAATGAAACAAGTAACAAAAGTGCGTGCAAACGGTGTAACAATGATGGAAATAAGGCCTAGGCTTCATACTTTCACTAGTGGCAACTCCCAACAACATTAACATAGTCTAATCACATGATATTTCCCATAAAACATGCAATGGAGACGTACTCGGAGGTCATTCCTTTGTGGTCAAGAGAGGACGAGAATTGTGTAGGGCTAAAAAAGCACACCTCAGAGTTCGTAGTTCTCAATCTATGGATTTCCCAATGTCACCGCGACCATCCAAAGAGAGTACCACAATCACCACAACATATCTAAAGGATAGTCAAAGACAAGCACCAAGAGACTCTCAATCTTCAATCCACACACAAAAGAGGAAATCACTCATGATAATATTCTTCTAACCCATGTCCAATAGACCGCTGTCACCTTGGTCTCGGAGATTATACTAGATAAGATCAATTGAGTACATCAATCCAATACATAGAGGAAGGGGAAATATCATGGGATCGCCCTAGATTAACATAGCCTATGATCACAACAAAGATCACATCATGGGAGAGAGAGAAACTCAAAGCTCAAGAATGATCAGAGGGGGAGGGGGTGAATGATCACTTCTAAAAATTCTAAGGAACTTAGAAGGAATTCATGCAAACTGCGAAGGACTAAGGCATCTCGAAGGAAATACAGTATCGAAAGTAATGCATGGCTCGAAAGGATTTGGAGCGAAGGAAAACATCGAAGACAAACAGACAACGAATAAATACTTAATGTAACTTCTAGAAGGAGAACGAGCCTGACACAACGATGTTTGCTAAACCAGTTCACACTCTGCAAAGTGCTACGTCTAGTTGGAGGGACTGGTGATTGAACACCTGGAGAAAAACTCTCTCCGTCCTATTCTCCACTGCAACATAATCCTCGAGCTTGTCCAGTTTTCAGTCGTGGTAGATTATTCAGGACATCTCCGAGACCTTTACAAACTTCCTTCAGCAGTGAAAATTTCTCTTCGACTGCTTGACAGGCGACGCCTAACCGTCTAGGAGACTTGCAGTTCTCCAAGATAAAAAGATCGGCTAATCTCAACCTAAGTCTCTGTGAATTGCTCAACTCAGTTCAGACTTGGGTTTTGGTTTTCTCTCGATGAATCTCTCTTGGGATGCTCACAGACTTCTGTCTTAGAATCTTCATTGGAGCAGCCAACCCAAAATGGCGGGTAGGTGCGGGGTATTTATAGTTGGCGATCCCGATGGGTAAAATGACTGAAGTGACCCGATGCGACATCTTGACGCGTGTCCACAACGGTCGGATTCCAATCAATACGCAACTTTACTTGAGGAACAAGTAAGCTGACTTACCGAGCGAGTTCTCTCTCGAAGGCATGAAGTGCGATGACTTTGCCTTCGAGCTATTCACTCGACTCAGTAAGATTTCTCTCGGTAGGCTTTTGTGGGTATTGGTTGAGCAGAGCAAATTCACTTCGACTAAGATCTCAACTAGAAAACCCCTCTTGATAGTACGGTTTTTCCTACTACTCAAGAAAATAAAGAGAAACTAGTAAAAAAGACTAAATCTTCGACCAGCTTCAGCTTTCTCCTCGTTGCGCTTTTACTCAAGAGAGTCTTTTTCTTTGACTACATTTTTAGGGGTCGTCTTCCTTCAAAGGGTTCGGTAGATGACTGCAGCTCTGCTGCAGTGAGTTGTCCTTCGACGTTCTACTTGCAAACTCCATTCTTTCGGAACCTAAGTATCTGTTTATACTCGAAAACAATATTAGTTCCACTTCTGCTTTGTCCAACAATGTCCAAAACCTTCGGGGGCAAAACTTGCTCTTACAATCTCCCCCTTTTTGGACGATTTTTGACAAAACAAGTATCGACAAATAATTGAAAAAGTTTTGAGTTTTCGATGATAAACCAGTGCTAAGATTGATGAAATACTCCCCCTTGATGTATGCACGGAAGATGAGAGTTTCCTATGACGTGCATATTTGACAAGTAGAGTCGAGGGAAAAACATCACTAATCTTAGCGAGAGAAATTGCATTCCAGATAATATCCAATGAGAAATATGCAATCTCCTCGAATAACTTGTGAACTTATATGAAAGATAACTTCCTTCAAAAAGGTGAAGTATCGCAAGCAGCAGATAGATATCTTACGAAAAGGAGTAGCAGTTCACAGTCCTACTTAGAGTTAGTTACAACCAGATCGAATATGAATCGAAAGTTTGTTGAAACTACTCAGAAAACCTCAAAGATCAAAAGTTTATCGAATGAAAAGAACACCCTTAACCCTGTAGGCAAACTAATTTCTTCGATGTCACAACATACAAAAAGTCGAGAGAATAGGGTCGAAAGAAATTCCTACTCGCTGTGGCGGCTCCGGCGACGTCGAGAAGATTCGGCGAGCGTTGGAGCACGACGAATGGGACGAGCGCCTGGAGGAGTGATCTTCGTGCGGAAGGAGTGATGATCTCCAGATGATTCCAGCTGCGATTCCGGCGGGGTCCTGGGGCTTCGAGGGAGTGGAGAGTAAACTCTCGCTTGACGTTGAGGGGCTTCATCTTTCTCGTAGTCGGAGGAGAAGGTGTTCATAGTGATGTGATAATAGTCATCGACACTGAGTACACCTCTGTTCTTCGGTAGCCGAGGGATATTGGGATCCGGGCGATCTACTCGATCATCATTAGTCCAATTTCTGTTCAAATGGGGAGGATATTCTTCGAAGCCACATCGTTGAAGTTGACCGAGGGAATTGAATTTCCGCAATCCTTTCCAATCTCGGCGAAGGCATTCACGCAGCATCTGATTGTTGTTCATGGTAATATTGCGCAAATGATTAAGCTCGTCCATCAAAGCTTGCTTCTGAATGAAATCTTGGTCGATGTGATGTTGAAGCATTTGCTGGGACCGAAGGGAAACTTCCATGTGATGCACTGGCTTGATAAACTTCGAGCGAACATTGCGCTCAGTTAAATGGGCGCGGATGCCAGTGTGCTCAGCATATTGATCGTTGGGTCGAGCAACAATCTGCAATACTTCCCTAACTGGTGGAGTGAAAATCTTCGGGAAAACTGACACGGGGAATGGCACGCCCCGAGAGTAATTGCAGATAGCCATCAGCCATGGTGCATACGGCTTGTGGGAATTGTGATCATCAGCACAAGACACCAAAGTTCTGATGAAGTAGTATTCAAAATCGAAAGGATGACCATGGACTAACTTCAACAGAGCAAGTTGTACGTCATTGGGAATAGGAAAATCATCGTGCACATCGAGCATTGGCATCAAAGTCTTCGAAAGAATATAAAACCATGCCTTTTCTTCAAAAACCAAGTGTCTTGGCTTGGGCTCAGCCGGGTAGTTATCTCCTACGACATCTGGATTCATGATCGTAGAAAATTCAGCAGGAGTTGGAGCAGGTAAGTCATGAAGCTTGTGTGGTAATCCTTCGAACCGAGGTAAATTGATGATGGCCAGAAATTGGTCGACAGTCATATGAAATACTTGGCCTTGGATCATATAATCAAATTTCCACGTCTTCGAGTTCTCGGGATCACCAGTGACATATAGCGTTGCATAAAATTTCTTGATAAGATCGGGATTGTAGCCACAATCGAGAGCAAACATCTTGTGAGCATGAAGACCATCAATTGTCTCGACAACATTCTCGAAACATGAAGTGGAGTACACCGAAGGCATATCAAGGTATTGATGTTGGAAAACTCTAGCCTTGTTGTACAGCACACGAGTATAATAGATGGCTTGCTCTTGGGTCCAAAACCGAAGAGAATATGCACTTCTGGGCTTCTCGTAGGGATTGGTTCCGAAGAAAAATGGCTTGTGTTCACGCCTTTTAAAGATGGGGCCTCCTCGAGGAACATCTGAGCGGAACAGAGGAAGCATTTCTTTTAGATGAGCAGAATGGAGCAGCTCATCAACAGGAAAAACTTCGGCAGCATTATCCGGAATCTGGAAAACTGGGTCAGCAGGGCGAGGAATTGAAGATGGAACGTTTACAATGTCCTGAGCTGGGATGGCTGCAGGAGCATTCTCCTCGGCCTGCGCTTCGACGGCAACTCCTTCGTCGGCATTAGCATTCTGAGCGGCCTCTTCATTCTCCATGGCCTCCAAATCTTCGTCTAGTTGTGCGAAAGCATCAACCATTTCTTCGTTCGAGGAACTTGATGATGAGGAGGAAGAATTGTCACTAGAACCGTCATCTCCAGAACTGTGTCCTTCGACAACATCTTGACGAGAGGAAACTGTCATGATATCAACATCAGCGTCTTCTCCTTCATGCAGAGTGTGTGCAGAGGAATAATCTTTCTGAGCAGAGGGGATGGGGGCTTGAGGTTCTTGCTCGACCTGAGCAAGTTGCTCGGTCTCTGCTTGGGCTTGGGTCTCGATGGCTGGGGTGGTTGATGGAATAATGTTCGGTGGTGATGATGGTTTTGGTGGTGGCGACGAGGCTTTTGGTGGTGATGGTTGACGAGGTGGAGGTGTTTGTTGGCGAGGTGGAGGTGTTTTCTCACCACGAGGAGTGGGTTGCTTGGTGGGGGTTGGTGCAGTTTCCTGTCGTGCTGGAGCAGCAACGACCTCGGTAGACTTTGCCTTCTTGGCATTCTTCTCGATCTCTGGCGTCCCACGCGCAGAGGTTGGGGCAGCAGACTTTCTCTTACGAGATTGTTTCTTGTACAGGGCATCATTATGCTCTTTGCATACGGGCGACACAATTTGTCGAACCTTTTCATACACAGCAGTCAGGTTTTCTTTCTGAGCCCTTCTAGATGCTTCAGCGGTGGCAATCTTGGATTTGAGAAACTTTCGGGACTCAATGTCCTCGGTTTCTTCTTGAAGTTGCCTGGAGTAAAAATTCACTTGCTCCTTGTCCTTGCGATCCTGGGTGATATACCCTTCCCAACGAATCATGTATCGAGCAACATGCTCTTGGATTTCAGCAGGGACATCATCCTCGGCAGTGACTTTATTTGGTGTGGTAGCCATCTTCCAGAGGATATGATAAATATTAGCAGCATCCCAAGGAGTATGGGCACCAGAATCTCCTTCGTTGGAGCTCTCTTCATCCTGGAAACAACAGGTGCAGCAGGTGCAGGTGCAGGAGCAGGTGCGGCTCAAGGAACTGGAACAGCCTGAGCTTTTTGTCTAGCCTTCTTGGCTTTCTTCTCGGCCTCCTTGGTGGCCTTGGCAGCAATAATGGGTTTTGTTACGGTACTAGGGGCCGCAGCTGTATCCTTCGAGGCGCTAGGGGCCTCTGCATTTTTCTTTGCAGCACTTGTGGCTGCAACCTTTTCCTTCGTGACTGTGGGAGTCACAACTTTCTCGGTGGCGCTGGGGGCCATGACCTTTTCTTTCGGGGCATCAGGAATTTTGCCTTCAGCAATTTGTCGACGATACTTTTCACTGACCAAATGTAAAATGCCTAGTTGTTGAGCAACCTGGGCCTTTTTATGCTCGGGCTGGCTGTGAAAGTTCAGGAGCTTGGAATTTGTCAAGTCCTTTACTTCTTGTTCTTTTCGTTTTGCCAGCCTTTATCTACGTTGAACAAGTGTTTCTTCATCCTCAACAACTTGAGCTTACTTTCCCTTCGATTTGGCCAAAGGTCTTGGTTGGCGAGCTTGAACTGGTGGAGCAGATGAAATGGGCGGATCAGTGACCAAGTTGGTCAAGTCAATGTTTGCTCGAGGAGCCTGTACAGCTGGCTCCTGAATCCTAATGCCTTTACTGCTAGGTTTCTTCTTCAGAGGAATGTCCTCGACATCAGCCTCTGTACCAGGGTCTTGATCATCTGAATTTGCTTCTTCATTGGAGCTTGCATCTGGTGGCGAGACAATTACCACCCTTTTCTTTCGCTTGGCTGATTTCTTGCCAGCCTTCGATTTGGCACTTGGGCCAACTTCCACGGTACCCTCAGCAGCAGCAGCCTCCTTTCTAGCTTTGGCTTCTTTTCTTTTCTGTACTCGTGCTTCCCAAGCATCAACCAGCTCTTGAAAATCGGCAGGGGTTTTCAGAGAGGATGGATGAGCATCAGCTGGAGGAGGTGGTCGATTATCTTTCGTCCACTTTGGCCTTAAAGCTTTGACATCAGACCAAGGATTTTTCATTGCAAACAGCCTCTCCCAGCGAGGCATAAGAGACTTGTACTCATACCAACGAAGCGCTTGAAGTCTTTGAATCTCTTGGAGACGGTTTTCTCTCGTACGTTCATCCTCAGAACCTTCAGGCATTCTTAACTTCTTTTCGATGATCAACTCCTCTGATAATCCTTCAGAGTTGTTGGTGATTCTTGTTCGGCCTCCCACACGCTTGGGTGCTCTGACATTTCCTTCGATCCCAGACATTTTCCTGCGAAAAAGATAGGTACGAGGGAATATAGGAAAGTTGTGAACAAGTACCAGCGGTTTTCGAGGAAAATTGTTTTGAATGCAGTAAACTTATCGATAAGCATGTCTTGCAGCAAGTTTTTCAAGCAAGTGCTAGGCTAGATTTCCATCGGGTGCAAATCTAACGAAGAACTTGTATGAACGAATTGCACAACCAAGTCTATCGATATGTTTCTGAGGAAGTTGCTTAAGTGAGAGAATCCGAGGGATTTCTTACCTAGCTCAGATGGGAATCGACAGAAAATGCTAGAAACAGATTTCCCAAGAATCAATGATCCAAACGGATCAAACAGACCTAAGAAAAAGAGAGAAAAACATGAACAAATCTGGATACGATGAACAGATGAGATTGGAATCGTGTCCAGAGCCACACATACCCTAACTTGGCGATGTGCGGCGACTACAGCGACGCGGATGAAGTTCCTCGTCGACGGGAAGGTCTCCGGCGGCTTCCTTCCGGCAGCAAAGCGGAGAGGGAGTCGACGGCGACGAGAAGCACGGCGGCGCGTGAGAGAGAACTTCGGGAGCGGAGAGATGAAGTCGAGGAAATTGCGATGGCTGAGCCGGTGGGGTGGATCAGTATTTATAGGGGAGGGGGTCTGACATAACTGTCAGATCTGATCCAACGGCGCAGATTTCGCGTCTCTCCGCATTCAACGGACGGATTTTGTGGCGGTAATCGCGGGAAAATCCCAACGAACCGAAAGAAAGTTGCTCCACGTCCGAGACCAAACTCATCGAACATCGAGTATAAAAGTAGATAAACGTTCGATAGATTTACCTTCGGAATCAATGACATTCGAAGGGAATCTGGATCGAGTACATATATACATGTTCACGAGAGAAAAGCACAGATGGGGTAGGGATAGAATAGAGGGAAAACAGGGTCCGATGCTTAATCAATCCGAGGGGAAAACAGTGATAAAACTCGGAGTGATAAGTGTATAGGACAACACCAAATGTACAAAAACAAACGAAAAAGAAACACGATAGAAAAATAATGTAAGTAAACAACATAGAAAGAAAACATATAATACATAGTACCGATAGTTATGATCTTACTGCACATTGTGTGAGTCCAATATGTTTAACTCACACCTTAGTGCACATAACCTTTTCTCATCCAAGGGCTTCGTAAAGATATCAGCCAATTGATCTTCGGTGCGAACATGGCTGATAACAATATCTTCTCGCTGAACGTGATCTCGAAGAAAATGATGACGAATGTCAATATGCTTCGTTCGAGAGTGTTGCACAGGGTTATGGGCAATCTTGATAGCACTCTCGTTATCACATAGCAATGGAATTTTCTTCACAAGAATACCATAATCTTTCAGCGTTTGCTTGAGCCACAGAATCTGAGTGCAGCATGAACCGGCAGCAATATACTCGGCTTCAGCCGTAGAAATAGATACGCAATTCTGTTTCTTCGAAGCCCAACAGACAAGAGATCTACCGAGAAAATGACATGTGCCCGAGGTAGATTTCCTGTCGACTCGATCACCAGCCCAGTCAGAATCGGAATATCCAACGAGATCAAACTGGGCACCCTTGGGATACCAAAGTTCCAATGATGGTGTGTGAGCCAGATATCGAAGAATTCGCTTGACAGCAATATGATGTGATTCTTTCGGGTTTGCCTGAAAATGAGCACACATACAAACTGATAGCATAATGTCAGGTCTAGATACACAAAGGTAAATAAGCGAACCGATCATCGAGCGATATTTCTTCTGATCGAAAGGTTTTCCCTTCTCATCTGCATCTAGATGAACATTCGTAGGCATTGGAGTCTTGATAGTTTTGCAACTGACAAGATCAAACTTCTTCAGGCAATCTCTGAGATACTTCTCTTGAGAGATGAAAGTCCCATTCTTCTGTTGACGGATTTGAAGCCCGAGAAAGAACTTCAATTCACCCATCATGGACATTTCATATTTCTTCGACATCATACGAGCAAATTCTTCGCTGATATCAGGGTGAGTGCAGCCAAAGATAATATCATCGACATAAATTTGACACACAAAAAGATCATTTTTGTATGCACGAGTAAAAAGTGTCGGATCAGTTGTTCCTGGTTTGAAGCCCTTCTTTAGAAGAAAATCCTTCAGAGTTTCATACCAAACACGAGGTGCTTGCTTTAATATAGGGCCTTGTGCAACCTGTACACCTTATCAAAATTCTTCGGGTCTTCAAAACCTGGTGGCTGCATAACATATACTTCTTCTTCGATTTCACCATTAAGAAATGCACTTTTGACACCCATTTGATATAGCAATATACCATTGTAATTAGCAAAAGCAAGCATGACACGAATGGATTCAAGTCGAGCAACTGGAGCATAAGTCTCACCGAAATCAATACCTTCGATTTGGGTGTAGCCTTGAGCAACCAGTCGAGCTTTATTCCTTACCACAATGCCATCTTCATCTTGCTTGTTACGAAAGATCCACTTCGTACCAATGATATTATGCTTCTTGGGATCAGGTCTATCGACAAGAGACCAGACTTTGTTTCTCTCGAACTGATTAAGTTCTTCGAGCATTGCAGTCATCCAGTCTGAGTCCTTCATGGCTTCATCAAATTTCGATGGTTCTAGCATGGATACAAACGAGAAATTTCCACAGAAGTTAGCTAATCAAGTACGAGAACGAGTGGTGGGACGACCTGGTAAACGAATCTCTTCGAGAATTGAGTCGACGTTCACTCTTCTTCGAACACGAGGTAAAACTCCTTCATCGTCTTGAGGATCTGGTTGATCTTCGGGATCAGCTTGACCTTCGGGATCAGCTTGTCCTTCGGGATCATTTCCTTCGGGTTCAGCTTCTCCTTCGGGTTGGACATTTTCTTCGTTAACGTGTTCTCCTTCGACCTGTACATCATTTGCTTCAGGATGTTGATCTCCAGCGCCCCGGGCTATGTGTGTGAACATTGGACCATCATCATCCTTGTTGACTTGACGTGCATTTCCTTCGACAGGTCGAATATCTCCAATAGCCATGTACCTGATAACTTCATCCAGTGATGGTTCATCCAGGTTAAGAGGTAATTGCTCTTTTTGAGAGCCGTTAGTTTCATCAAATCGAACATTTACAGTTTCTACAACTTTGCCAAGATGTGAGTTGTAAACTCTGTAAGTGTGAGAATTCGAACCATAACCTAGGAGAAAACCTTCGTGAGCCTTTGGGGAAAACTCAGAGCTGTGATTCATATCTCTGATATAACATGGAGCAGCAAAAACCCTGAGATATGAAACATTTGGCTTTTTACCAGTGATGAGTTCATGTGAAGTTTTCTTCAGAAATTTGTGCAGATAAACCTTGTTGATGATATGACATGCAGTATTGATTGCTTCGGCCCAGAACCTGATAGGAGTCTTGTATTCAGCAAGCATTGTTCTGTCCATTTCAATAATTGTTCGGTTCTTTCTCTCGACCACACCATTTTTTTGCGGTGTATAAGCAGCCGACAATTCATGAGTAAAGCCATATTCATCAAGAAATTCTTCGATATGAGTGTTTTTGAATTCTGTACCATTATCACTTCTGATATGCTTGAGAGATAATTCATATTCAGTCTGAGCTCTCTTTGCGAAGGTTTTGAACATTTCAACAACCTTGCTTTTGTCATCTAGAAAGAAAACCCAAGTATATCGAGAGAAATCATCAACAATAACCAGACCATACTTGTTACCTCCAAGACTAGCATAATTTTGAGGACCGAATAAATCCATATGAAGTAATTCCAGAGGACGAGTAGTAGTCATTATAGTTTTTGCTGAGTGATGTTTCTTGGCAATTTTTCCTGCTTCACAGGCACTGCATAGACGATCTTTATCGAATTTAACATTATCAATTCCAACGATGTTCTTCTTCGAGATAAGAGTTTGAAGATTTTTCATTCCTGCATGACCAAGTCTTCGGTGCCATAACCAACCAGAAGTGGCTTTGGCCATTAAACATGTGGACACAGCAGGTCCCGAAGAAAAATCAACGATATAAAGATCACCTTTGCGATATCCTTCGAACACGAAGGAATAATCATCCTGTGAAAAGACAACACAACGAGAAGCAAAAAACAGTACAAGCATACCCATATCACAAAGTTTTGAGATAGACATAAGATTATATCCAAGTGATTGAACAAGCATAACCTTATCAATATGCTTATTCTTCGATATAGCAACCTTACCCAAACCAAGTACTTTTCCTTTGTTGTTGTCACCGAAGGTAATGTATCGCTGTGAAGATTCAGTGAGTTTGTCTTCGGTGAACAAATCTTTTTCTCCGGTCATATGATTTGTACATCCACTATCCATGACCCATTCGGATCCACCGGAGACATAGCCCTGCAGAAGAATTAGTTATTCTTAACCACCCACAAACGAGCAGGTGACTTATAAGGCATGTAAGAGCTAGATGGGGCAGCAATATTATAGCGAACAAGATTGCATTGTCTATCTGGACCATCAAGCACACCATAAATATAATTCCTCGGCAAGGGGTTAGAGTATTGATGGGTAACAGCAACTTTGGTGTTATTGTTACGATGACGATAAACATTTCTATCGACACGATAGTATTCCTTCTGGGGAACATTTGAAGCAGGCACCAAGGGTTCATTTCTATCCTCGAGAGAATAGTAGTGATTCGGTGGTACCGAGGATTTTCCCTGCATAGAATGGTTAGGGGGGCAGTTTTTCTACGAGAGATTTGCGAACCCAAATCTGTCGCTTATAGAAACCATTCTTTGGAGGAGTACCAACGAATTCAGCCGACACCTTTCCTTCCTGATCTTTGACAAGCTTGTAGTCAGAATCAAGTGATTCATCAACAATGGCTTTATCAATTTTGCAACTGAAACCTGAAAGGTTAGCAATATCAATGGGCTTTTCTTTTGCAAGAACCCAGACAGTTTTAGGATACTGCTCGGGTTCCCAGTAGGTTCCATCAGGATTGATTTTCCTTTCGAAGCCAACTCCTTCGTTTCGTGGATTCCTGTGAAGAAGAGCCTTTCGTAGGATATCACATAGGTACTGGTGTCCCTGCACACTTTTGAACATGCCTGTTTCAAATAAATTTTTCAACCTGAGGAGTTCCTCGGTAATGGTTTCCTCAATTTTACTTCGTTCCAAACAAGTTAAGCAAGGTGAAGTAGATTCATTTTTAGCTTCTGAGCCTTGTTGAGCCATGAGCGTGAGATTGACACTTTCCAACTCTTCATTCGCCTCTCTCAGTTTCT
Organism: Bromus sterilis; assembly: GCA_950022295.1. NCBI lineage: Eukaryota > Viridiplantae > Streptophyta > Magnoliopsida > Poales > Poaceae > Bromus > Bromus sterilis. Next base: position 286,762,553 of record OX465597.1, read on the forward strand.
CGAGAGCCATTTTCCTTTGAAGGAATTCATAGGTTAGCTTCTCGTAGTCCACTGAGAGAAGATCATGACGAGAGGAAAGTTCATCATACTTTTCCTTCAGAGCAGCATGCTCATTCGTCAAAGTTTGACCCTTCTCAATCTCATCGATCAAAAAAGTCTCAGATTTTTGAATAATTTCACTTAGAGAATCTAGCTCATCTTGTTGGATAGAAGCAATTTTGGAAAGTTTGGCATAGCTTATCCTAGAGTTACTTTCATAAGAAGATCCATCAGAAGTATCGCAGGAATTCTTTGATGAGGATACCTTAGCCTTGGCCATGAAGCAGTAAGCTGGAGATTCATCTTCGCTGCTTTGGTTGGTGAAGAATGAACTTGAAGACTTGCTCAAAGCAAATGCTAAACCAGCAACACCATCAGATTCTGAACCAGAACCAGAACCAGATCTTGGGTTTGATTCAGCTTCGGAACCGGATGCTTCATCTTCAGAGTTCATCTCTTTACCCAGATAGGCTTTGGCACGGTGGGAATTCTTTCTTCGAGAGGAATGTGATTTCGAGGAAGAACCCTCTCGATGTTTGTGATACTTCTTCTTCTTGTCATCATCAGAACCGTCTTTCTTGTCTTTTCTGGACTTTGAATCATATCTCTTCGACTCATAGTTTTTGCTCGATCCGTGAGACTTGCTAGAAGAATTGCTGTGAGAATGCTTTGATCTATGTTCAATTTCCCAGAGAGGACAATCAGCAATGAAGTGACCTGGCTTCTTGCACTTGTAGCAGCAGTTATCTTTCGCTGATGAGTTTCTGGATGATGATCGATGCTGTGATGAATTGCTTGAATGTCTTGAAGAGTAGTTTTTCTTCGGTGAAGAGGAGTTCCTTCTCTGAAAGCGATTGAATCTTCTCATTATCAGTGCCAGATCTTTTCCAATGTTCTCGGGGTCATCTGAGGCATAACCCGATTCAGAACTAGCTTCAGGAGAGGAGTGATGTGAAGCTCTGGCCTTTAGTGCATGAGATTTTCTTCGAGTCCCATTAACATCTCGTTTTTCATCTTCTTCCATCTCGAAGGTATTAAGTCTCTCAAGAATATCAGCGGCAACTAGATCCTTGAAATCAGTCCTTTCCTTAATCATCAGCACAATGTGATAGAAGGAATCATCAAGGGAACGGAGAAAAGTTCTGACAATAATCCGATTGGTAATGTCTTCGGCACCGAGGGAAATCGGTTCATTTGACAGCGCAGTGAGTCTGCTGTATATGGAGCTAACTTTTTCTCCCTCGTGCCTCTTGAAACGATAGAACTTGCTTCGAAGGGTGTCAATACGAGCATCTTTCTGAGTAGAGACACCTTCACCAATCTTCTCGAGATAGTCCCAAACACCTTTGGCCGAAGAAATATTCTTGACCTCATGATATTTCTCTGGAATCAAATGATTTGTAATGAAGACCCAGACTTCAGCATCTAGCTCTATCTTCTTTGCCTCTTCAGGAGTGATGGCATTTATGTCTTTGACAGTTACACCATTTTTGAAAACTTCCCAAGCGGCAGAATTGATAGCCAAGAGGAAGGGGAAATATCATGGGATCGCCCTAGATTAACATAGCCTATGATCACAACAAAGATCACATCATGGGAGAGAGAGAAACTCAAAGCTCAAGAATGATCAGAGGGGGAGGGGGTGAATGATCACTTCTAAAAATTCTAAGGAACTTAGAAGGAATTCATGCAAACTGCGAAGGACTAAGGCATCTCGAAGGAAATACAGTATCGAAAGTAATGCATGGCTCGAAAGGATTTGGAGCAAAGGAAAACATCGAAGACAAACAGACAACGAATAAATACTTAATGTAACTGCTAGAAGGAGAACGAGCCTGACACAACGATGTTTGGTAAACCAGTTCACACTCTGCAAAGTACTACGTCTGGTTGGAGGGACTGGTGATTGAACACCTGGAGCAAAACTCTCTCCGTCCTATTCTCCACTGCAACAAACTCCTCGATCTTGTCCAGTTTTCACTCGTGGTAGATGATCCAGGACATCTCCGAGACCTTTACAAACTTCCTTCAGCAGTGACAATTTCTCTTCGACTGCTTGACAGGCGACGCCTAACCGTCTAGGAGACTTGCAGTTCACCAAGATAAAAAGATCGGCTAATCTCAACCTAAGTCTCTGTGAATTGCTCAACTCAGTTCAGACTTGGGTTTTGGTTTTCTCTCGATGAATCTCTCTTGGGATGCTCATAGACTTCTGTCTTAGAATCTTCAGTGGAGCAGCCAACCAAAAATGGCGGGTAGGTGCGGGGTATTTATAGTTGGCGATCCCGATGGGTAAAATGACTGAAGTGACCCGATGCGACAGCTTGACGCGTGACCACAACGGTCGGATTCCAATCAATACGCAACTTTACTTGAGGAACAAGTAAGCTGACTTACCGAGCGAGTTCTCTCTCGAAGGCACGAAGTGCGATGACTTTGCCTTCGAGCTATTCACTCGACTCAGTAAGATTTCTCTCGGTAGGCTTTTGTGGGTTTTGGTTGAGCAGAGCAAATTCACTTCGACTAAGATCTCAACTAGAAAACCCCTCTTGATAGTACGGTTTTTCCTACGACTCAAGAAAATAAAGAGAAACTAGTAAAAAGACTAAGTCTTCGACCAGCTTCAGCTTTCTCCTTGTTGCGCTTTTACTCGAGAGAGTATTTTTCTTCGACTACATTTTTAGGGGTCGTCTTCCTTCAAAGGGTTCGGTAGATGACTGCAGCTCTGCTGCAGTGAGTTGTCCTTTGACCTTCTACTTGCAAACTCCATTCTTTCGGAACCTAAGTATTTGTTTATACTCGAAAACAATATTAGTTCCACTTCTGCTTTGTCCAACAATGTCCAAAACCTTAGGGGGCAAAACTTGCTCTAACAGAAACCACATAGATCAAGATATAAGCCTTAGCCCCGAGGGGAACTACTCACACATGGACATGGTGAGAGTGAGAGTTGTTGATGGAGAGGTGCAGCCCGGAGGAGATGAAGGAGACGGCGACGGCGGCGGCCACGGCCACGGCCACGGCCCTTGGGGGCAGCGGCCCTTGGCCCCTTCTTCTTCCTTGGAGATGGTGCTGCTGTGGAGATCTATCTCCCCCTCAAGACGGCTGCCAAGGGGGAGGAATTTTCGTGGTTCCCTTTGACCTAGGTTTCCTCTCTTTATATAGACTCTCGGATTCCCGTCATCCCGATTACGTTTCTCTATTTTGGGGTTTCTAGAAGCATCCGAACTCTGATTGGGCCAAGTTTTATATCTAAATGCACCGGAACAAAATTCCCTACAACTTTGTAGTTTTAAGTTTTTCCGTTTGAGGCCGTCTTCTAGCGTTTCCGAGGCGATCTTTAAAACATGTCTGGTGGGGACAGATTTCGGGAGAGTTAGAGTCCAACTCCTACAAGGCTCCTTTTTGTGATTTTTCCTTTATCCAAGTAATTCCTACACATAAAGTACAAAAACAAGAATTTGTGCACTCTTGCAACCATTAATAGGTTAGTTCCAAAATATGTTATAAAAATATATGAAAGTATATCAAAAGCATTGCAATATCACACAAAACATGCATGGAGCAAGCAGAAATTATAGATACGTTTGGGACGTATCAACATCCCCAACCTTAATTTTGCTCGTCCTCGAGTAGGTAAATGATAACAAGCATAATTTCTGTGGGGACATGCTACCAACCATATAAGAACTATTAAGTCAAGCAATCAAGGCATGTAATTCAATTCAAGTAATAACAGGCAAGAGTCTATATTAGCATGGAAACAAGCAACATAAGCACATAAAGGGGCAAGAGATCTCGTTGTCCGTGACTCGAATGTCTCCAAATGGTGTTTGCGTGCAAGAAAGGGGATAGGGATATACGAGAAAAAATATTTTTGTGTTGAGAACTCAATCTACTAAAGTTTCACACTTGGTCTTCTTTCGAATCTTATCTTGACTCATCCCCAGACCACTAGCCAGGTACAAGTCAAAATGATCCACTCCTTTTCGACATTTTGAGCACTCATGCAATGGATGAGCGTAAGCAAGAAAGTTGACACTTAGGATGGCAAAGAGAGAAAAGATGGAGGAGGAAGACAAAAATGGTGTGAAAGGCTCACATCAATGAGGACAATCATAGGCGAGAGAAAGCCAAATGATAGATATGATGTGAGGAGTAGGGATTTCCACGCAACGGATGCATATATGAGCTAGGAAGCTCTCCAATGGAACTAGTGGGGGTGCATCTAACTTGCTCGCTCATGAAGACCTAGAGCTCGTTTGAGGAGGCTCATCCTTGGAATATGCAAGCCAAGTTCTATAGTGTGAAGGTCCCCACATAGCAATATGCATAATGATCATCTCTATGGAGTACAAGGATATAAAGGGAGTACTAGTGTGGATCTCTCAAAAGGATAGTAGTGTTGCCCCTTTCTCTCTTTTTATTTCTTTTTCTCTTTTTTCTATTTTTTTGTATTTTTCTGTGGCCTCAATGGCTCTTTCTATTCAACTCTCATTTGTCCTCTTTGGGATCTTTTGATTTTGTCCTCTTTGGGATCTTTTCCTCACTTTAGGGGCAACACTCTATATTTTACAAGAATATAGGAGATCTTTCACACTTTACAAAGATACTCACATAAAGAAGATATAACTATCATGATGCAAATGTATGCCGCTGCCAGTGTAGCAGGAACATGTATGACATGAAGATCAAGTCATGAAGAGGTGGATGTTGCATGGCAATGTATCTCGGAAAGGCTATGGAAATGCCTTGATAGGTAGTTATGGTGGCTGTTTTGAGGAAAGATATAAGGAGGTTTATGATGACAGAGTGTATCATGCCAAGGGTTTGGATGTACCGGAGAAGGTGGACGCCAACTCTCGGAGTGAGAAGAAGGCAATGCACGGCAGAGGAGAGGCTAGCAAATATGAGGAGGTGGAAGTGTCAACTTTCGAATACTCACATTAGTCCGAAGAACTCATGCAATTATTATCGGTAACTCTCAATCTAATTACGAGGTTCACAAAGAGACAAGTACCCCGAGGAGGAGTCTATGGGGGTTTGGTTATCCTTGCGCATCCTCGACTCATGGTACGTGAGTGTACTCTAATATTCGAACCCTCCAGAGGTTAGTGATCCATCTAGTATATAGAGTTCTCAACAGGGTTTTTGGTTTTCGAAAATCACACGGATTGCCCAAAATACGACACCTATCACTGATAGGCTAGAGCTCTTGACACCAAAAGTTCAAACATTACTCACATCAATACCTCAAAACTATTGCAAGTTACTACTAAAATTAAATAGCAACCTCAATTACCTACTCTCAAGACAAGACGGAACTCAGTGCAACAACCAACTCTCTTAACAAGATAAACATGAAAAATAAGAGAGTTCCAGCAACAAACTAAACAAAAGCCAAGACTCTTGCTAAATACAAACTAAAACTAAAACTAAACATGGCAGTAGCTACGAAAAGATAAAGAACACACAACAGCAAAAAGATAGGCATGAAGAATCCTATGATGTGTTCTAGATTTTGAAAGTGGAGCGTGTTTCTCTCCCACACAAAGTAAGACAGGATCTAACTTTTTATGAACAGCAAGCAAAGCTAAATAAAACTAAAAATAAAACCTAAGAGCGAGACGCTCCAAGCATAGCACATAACGCATGAAGTGATAAAAATATACTGAGACGAAGGACGAACTGATGATTGTTGATGAAAAAGGGGATGCACGGGGGCTTCCCCAAGCTTAGATGCTTGAGTCTCCTTGAATATTTATTGGGGATGCATGGGTGCATCCCCAAGCTTGAGCGCTTGACACTCCGGAATCTTCTTTCATCATCTTCCATCGCACACTTGAAAACTCCCTTCATACATAACTCATCATAAGCTGATTAGAGAGGTTAGTACCCTTAATAAATAATTACTCCCCACTTGATATAAACATATTCTTGAAGAGCTACTGTTTCTCAAGATTGCCAAAAGGTTTTTGCAAAGAAAAAGCAAGCTTAAGGTTTGCAAAAGTTATGAGAGACAAAACGTGGCAGAATCTGTGAAAAACAGAACAGCAGGTAGTAAAGAATTTTATAGGGGTACTTCTGCAACTCAAATCAAAAAACTCAGAACATACGAAAGTTCCATGATTGTATAGAGCATGCTGTTTTAAAACATTCAGCTCAAAATGATGAGCTGGTGATTTGATCTGATTTTTCCCGTCACGAGGACAGAATCTGTTTTCTGGACAGCATGTCACAGCTTTCACTTCCCTTGTCATATGAGGCTATAACTTGGCACAAAGCTTGAAAATAAAGATAGAATGATGTTGCTACAGTAGTAAAAATCATCAAGACAAGTAAAAACAGAAGGAAAATAAAAAGGAAAGCCTAAATTCGTTGCGGGCTGCCTCCCGAAAACGCTTCTTTAAAGCCATTAGCTAGGCTTAAGATTATAATGATGCTCTCGCAGGAATAAGAGTTGAAGAACAAAGGAGAGCATCAAGAAGCAAATACGAAACACATTTAAGCCTAACATGTTTACTATGCATAGGAATATTGCAATAGAATAATTCATTGAAGCACAAAGCAATAAGCATAGGAAGGCAAAACAAGTGCAACTTCAAAACCTTCAACATAAAGAGAGGGAACTTGATATTATTGAAATATCTATAAGCATAAGCATATGTTCCCCTCTCATAATAATTTTCAGTGGGATCATGAATAAACTCAACAATACAAGTATCACATAAAACTATCTTATCATGATCCACAAGCATAGAAAATTTGTTACTCCCGACATAAGAAAAATCCTTCTCATTAGTAATAGTGGGAGCAAACTCAAGAAAATAGCTATCACATGAATCATTCTTATCATGATACACTTGAAAACATTTATTCTTTATAGCATAAGTGTCATCACAATAATCATCATAGATAGGAGGCAAAGTATCATCAAAATAATTTTCCTCATCAAAATTTCGGGGGCTAAAAAGATCATCTTCATCAAACGTAGCATCCCCAAGCTTATAGGTTTGCATATCATTAGGATCAAAGGTATTCAAATAAGACATACTAGTAACATTAGAATCATGAAGAGAATGCAAATAAAGTTCCATAGGTTTTTTGATTTTCTCTTGAAACACTTCATGACCCAATTCAAGGTAGAGCTCATAAAGCTCTCTCATTTTTTTCCATAAAGCCTAACTAGTGAAAATAAAAACAAGAAACAAAAAGAATTAATTGCAAGATCTAAAGATATACCTTCAAGCACTCACCTCCCCGGAAACGGCGCCAGAAATAGTTTGATGTCTACGCACGCTTCTATTCTTGTAGACTATGTTGGGCCTCCAAGCGCAGAGGTTTGTAGGACAGCAGCAATTTCCCTCAAGTGGATGACCTAAGGTTTATCGAACTCAGGGAAGTAGAGGTTGAAGATGGTCTCTCTCAAGCAACCCTGCAATTTAGATACAAGAAGTCTCTTGTGTCCCCAACACACCTAATACAACTAGGAGTTGTATAGGTGCACAAGTTCGGCGAAGATGGTAAAATATGGGTGATAGGTGTGATAAAACGAAGTAATATAAATCTGTAATAAAAAGTGCAGCAAAGAAACAAGTAACAAAAGTGAGTGCAAACGGTATAACAATGATGGAAACAAGGCCGAGGCTTCATACTTTCACTAGTGGAAACTCCCAACAACATTAACATAGTCTAATCACATGATATTTCCCATAAAACATGCAATGGAGATGTACTCGGAGGTCATTCCTTTGTGGTCAAGAGAGGACGAGAATTGTGTAGGGCTACAAAAGCACACCTCAGAGTTCGTAGTTCTCAATCTATGGATTTCCCAATGTCACCGCGGCATCCAAAGAGAGTACCACAATCACCACAACATATCTAAAGGATAGTCAAAGACAAGCACCAAGAGACTCTCAATCTTCAATCCACACACAAAAGAGGAAATCACTCATGATAATATTCTTCTAACCCATGTCCAATAGACCGCTGTCACCTTGGTCTCGGAGATTATACTAGATAAGATCAATTGAGTACATCAATCCAATACATAGAGGAAGGGGAAATATCATGGGATCACCCTAGATTAACATAGCCTAGGATCACAACAAAAATCACATCATGGGAGAGAGAGAAACCACATAGATCAAGATATAAGCCTTAGCCCCGAGGAGAACTACTCACACATGGACATGGTGAGAGGGAGAGTTGTTGATGGAGAGGTGCAGCCCGGAGGAGATGAAGGAGACGGCGACGGCGACGGCCACGGCGGCGGCGGCGCCCATGGCCACGGCCACGGCCCTTGGCCCCTTATTCTTCCTTGGAGATGGTGCTTCTGTGGATATTGATCTCCCCCTCAATACGGCTGCCAAGGGGGAGGAATTTTCGTGGTGCGCTTTGTCCTAGGTTTCCTCTCTTTATATAGACTCTCGGATTCCCGTCATCCAGATTACGTTTCTGTATTTCGGGGTTTCTGGAATCATCCGAACTCCAATTGGGACAAATTTTCTATCTAAGTCCACCAGAACAAAATTCCCTACAACTTTGTAGTTTTAAGTTTTTCCGTTTGAGGCCGTCTTCTAGCGTTTCCGAGGAGATCTTTAAAACCTGTTTGGTGGGGACAGATTTCGGGAGAGTTAGAGTCCAACTCCTACAAGGCTCTTTTTTGTGATTTTTCCTTTATCCAAGTAATTCCTACACATAAAGTACAAAAACAAGAACTTGTGCACTCTTGCAACCATTAATAGGTTAGTTCCAAAATATGTTATAAAAATATATGAAAGTATATCAAAAGTATAGCAATATCACACAAAACATGCATGGAGCAAGCAGAAATTATAGATACGTTTTGGACGTATCACCCGCTAGTGGCACCGACGTAAGAGTCCGCGACCCATAAGGAAGGTGCAGACTTGCCGTACGAAACGAGATCATGGTTAGGAAATCTTATCTGTAATCCAGGACGTACTCCCCGAGACCTAGCCTAGTATATAAAGGCTAGGAGGGGAGACGTCGAGATCAAGCAATACACAATCTGTAACCCTAGCCTAGTGCGCACTAGCCTTGGCTCCCCTGTAATCGCCATCTCCAATCAATAACATAGAGCAGGAACGTATCCTCCTGTTAGCCGACGAGCTATCTTCCAACCTGTGCCTCTCATGACTAACCCAGGGTCCCTGACCATGGGATTTGCCGGGGTACATCCCCGTCAATTGGCGCCGTCTGTGGGAACTACACAGGATGGAATTACGATCTCGGAGGTTCCGTCTTCAGCAAGCCACAACTCAAGAGCAAGGACCAGATGCAATCCACCCGAGGAATTCAAGATCACAGCGAATATCTCTGCCGCCCCAGCAAGATCGCTCGGCCTGCAGCCGTGTCAAGACCAATACTACGGCGGCAACCGAGCCCACCGCCAGCGAAGGAGAACTCGACGACCCAAAAGAAAGGCGCGAGGGTTCCACACGGAGGTCTCGATCGATGAAATACAGCATGAAGAAGAGGACTTGCCGACCACTCGACGACCCACCGCCACCCAGGCACCTGCCGCACAACAAGACACCGACTCCGAGCTCGAGATCAGCGACCGCCAAGATCATCGCCAACAAGGAAGAAATCGACGACTCGGAAGACAGGCGCGAGGATCCTACGAAGAGACCGCACTCGACGAGTCGAACTATACAGTCATGCGCTTGCCAACCACTCGACGACCCGCCGCCGTGCGGACAGCCGCCGCCAGCCAGAACAGCAACTCTGAGACTTAGACCGGCGAATACTACGACCCAGATCGAAGGCCAGACGAATTCGCCAATCTCATAAGGAACCAGAATCTAAGCGAGGAGATCGAAATCGACCCGCGAGCTCACGAGCACCTAGCGGATCACGCGCTGTTCTTCCGAATCTCAAGGAGGAAACGGCACGCCGGATCCAGCAAGCTCACGGTCAGGGAACAGCTAGAAGGACCCTGCACGATCCACTGCTTCGAAGACAACTGGGGAAACATCAGATCGAGCCACACTCTGGGAGACTGACACCTGTTCAACGAACTCGCCGACAGCCTCAAGGAGGAAAAACAACAAGAAGCCAAGCGCGCCCGACGAACCGAGCAGTCGCCCACTCAAGGACAGGTGTACACGATCCAAGAAGGCAAGGTATCGCAAGCCCAACAGGACGCCTACAGCCTGCAGGCCAGAGCAGCCGAGAACCTAAACACAGTCAAAATCTACCAGCTACACAACGCAGAAACCAGCATCACGTTCTCCCAGAGCGATCACCCACCTGCAGTCCCAAGGCCGGGGCTCGCGCCCCTGGTACTCGACGCCCAAATTGGAGGGTACGACATGGACAGAATCTTCATGGATGGAGGCAGCAGCATGAACATAATCTTCGTCAGCACCCTACGCAAGATGCTGATACCACGATCAGTATGGAAGAAATCAAGCACCGTGTTATACGGAGTAGTCCCAGGAGAAGCAGCTACTTCCCATGGACTAATCGAGCTCGAAGTCATCTTTGGAAGAAGACGCAATTTCGCAAGACACACCCTCGAGTTCAAAGTACTCGATTGGCAATCACAGTATCACTCCATATTGGGACATCCAGTGTTCACACAATTCATGGCGATTCCGCACTACGCCTACCTCAAACTCAAGATACCAGGATCCGCGGGCGTCATCACAGTCAACGGGAGCTTCATCAAATTAAAAATGTGACCACGATTTCCACAAAGTCTCCGACACCTTTGGAGCCGAGCAAGAACTCACAGAAATAGCCATGGCGACAAACAAAAGCATCTTTACACTAGCAAGCCGAAGCAAGTCAAAAGAGTATGGACGGGACTTCAAGATCGACAGCGATACGGTCACCCACCAGGTGCACCCGACAGACCCAGAAAAAACAGTCCGCGTGTACGCCCACCTCCCGGAAGAGCAAGCGACTTCCCTCATCGCTTTCCTCCGCGAAGAATGGGAAATATTTTCCTGGTGCCCAGCCGACATGCCAGGAGTACCGCGCGAGTTCGCGGAACACGCGCTGCGCATCGAGCCAGTGAAGCAGGCGCTACGAAGATTCTCATAACCCAAACGCAGAGCAATCGGGAAGGAAGTCAACCGACTACTCGACGCCCAATTCATCCGAGAGACGAAGAAAGCCACTTGGGTCGCCAACCCTGTGCTGGTCCCCAAGAAAGACACAGACGTACTGCGAATGTGCGTCGACTACGGGCCAGTCAACAAACACTGCCCAAAGGACCACTTTCCCCTGCTGAGAATCGATCAGATAATCGACTCGACAGCGGGATGCGATCTACTATCGTTCCTCGACGCTTACTCAGGATACAATCAGATCAGGATGAAGAAAGAAGACGAAGAGCATACATCATTCATCGCCCCTTACGGCGTATTTTGCTACAGAACAATGCCCTTCAGACTCAAGAACGCCGGCGCCACATACCAACGGATGATGCAAGCTAGCTTAAAAGAGCAAATCGGAAGAAACGGGAAGGTCTACGTGGACGACATAGTCATCAAAACCTACAGTGCAAACACGCTACTCGACGACCTGCGCGAGACCTTCGCAACACTCAACAAGTGCAGAATCAAGCTCAACCCGAAGAAGTGCACATTCGGCGTCCCAGCCGGGAAGCTGCTCGGGTACATGGTCTCTGCTCGAGGAATCGAAGCGAACCCCGAGAAATTTCAAGCAATCGCCAGGATGCAGGAAACAACCAACATCACAGGCGTGCAGCAGCTCACCGGAAGACTCGTAGCCCTGAGTCGTTTCATCAGCAGATTGGGAGAGCGCACATTGCCATTCTACCAGTTGCTGAGAAAAGGAGAGAAATTCGAGTGGACCGAAGAAGCCCACAAAGCATTCGCAGACCTGGAGAAGACACTATCAACCCCACCGACCCTGGCGGTACCCAAAGAAAAAGAAAAGGTGTACCTCTACGGGGCAGCAAGCAACAGCATGGTAAGCACAGTACTTGTCGTCGAGCGTACAGAAGAAGGCAAGATCTAGAGCATACAGAGGCTGATCTACTACCTCAGCATGCTCTTGACAAAATCCCAGCAGCGGTACCCGCACTACCAGAAGCTACTACTGGCCATCATCACGACCTCAAGAAAGGTGTCGCACTACTTCGACGAACACCCTATCACAATCGTGAGCAGCGCACCACTCAAAGACATTATCAACAACCCCGGAGCGACTGGGCGAGTCGCCGAGTGGAACATTGAGCTCAGTCCGCGGGACCTGCAATTCAAGCACCCAACAGCAATCAAGGCCCAAGTACTCCCAGATTTTCTGGTTGAGTTGACGGAGGTCCAGACACCAGGCCCCCCGGACCTATCGAACTCATGGAAAATGCTCTTCGATGGGTCGAAAAGACAGCAAGGAGCCGGAGCAGGAGTCGTTTTGGTCTCCCCCAAAGGAACCAAGCTCAAATACGTCCTCCAGATCAAATTCAGCCACGCCTCCAACAATGAAGCCGAGTACGAGGCACTGCTCTATGGCATGCGCATGGCCAAACCATGCGGCGCCACTCGCCTCGTAATCTACGGAGACTCCAACCTCGTCGTCCAGCAGGTGATGAAAGACTGCAATGCAGTAGCCGACAACATGGCGGCCTATCAGAAGCTCTACAACGCGTTCGAAGGAAGTTTCGATGGCTGCGAGCTCAATTATATCCCCAGAACAAACAACACAGAAGCTGACGAACTCACAAACATCGGCTCAACTCGAGGACCAGTACCACCCGGCGCCTTCCTTGAAAGAATCAGACAGAGATCCATCAAGAAGAAACTAGCAGCACCAGAGGCAGCTGTAGATGACGACACCACAGAGCCAGCACAAGTGACATCAGCAAGTCCATCTGAAGGCAACAACAGCCAAGAGGTCGAACATACGGATCCAACAGCACTCGAAGGACCAGCATGGACAAAACCGTTCCTCCGATTGTTAATCGAAGGCACACTACCGCAAGACGTCTCAGAATCTCGGTGCATCAGCCGCCGATCCAAGGCATTCACAGTCATCAACAGACAGCTATACAAGCGAAGCATCACCCAGATACTCCAGAAGTGCATCGACGAAGAAGACGGCAAAGCCCTACTGCTCTAAATCCATGAGGGCACCTACGGGCACCACGCGAGCAGTCGAGTACTCGTATCCAAAGCGTTCCGAGCAGGGTTTTATTGGCCCACTGCGATGAAAAACGCAGAAGACATCGGCGGCGTTGCATTGCCTGCCAAAAATTTGCCAGCAGACCACACGCGCCAGCCCCAGAACTCAAAACCATACCACTATCATGGTCGTTCGCTACCTGGGGACTCGACATGGTGGGCCCGCTCAAGAAATCATCAAAAGGAGGAAGAACACACCTGCTGGTAGAAGTCGACAAGTTCACCAAGTGGATCGAAGCAGTACCCATCACCAGCTCCACAGCCCTCACGGCAGTGAATTTTATCAAAACAATCATCTTCAGGTTTGGGGTGCCGGACAACGGTACGAACTTCACAGCGGCAGAATTCCAGAACTTCTGCGAAGAACTGGGCATCAAAATCAACTATGCATCAGTCGCACACCCGCAATCCAACGGCCAGGTGGAAAAAGCAAATAGCCTAGTATGCGGAGGGCTCAAAAGGCGGCTCCTTGCACCACTCGAGCAGGCCGCGGGGAACTGGGTAGAAGAACTCCCTGCAGTACTATGGAGCCTGAGCACCACCCCAAATACCGCAACCCAGTACACACCTTTCTTCATGGTGTACGGGTCAGAGGCAGTACTACCACATGACCTCAAATTCGGGGCACCCCGGATATCGGGGTACGAAGAAGAAGAAGCAGAAGAAGCAGTGCAAGATGACAAGGACACAGCAGACGAAGCAAGGGACACAGCCCTAGCAAGGTCAGAGGGGTACCAGGACAAACTGCGCACTTACAAAACCAGTCGTCTGCATACCAGAGCCTTCAACAAAGGCGACCTTATCCTACGGCTCATACAAGAGAAAGTCCACAAGCTTGCCCCCCAATGGGAAGGATCGTTCATAATCACAGAAGTCATAGGAGGAGGCGCCTATAGACTGAAGAACCCGAAGAATGACGGGGACGTGGGAAATCCATGGAACGTAGCGAACCTACGCCAGTTCTACCCATAGTCTCCACCAGTCATGCTCATCTGGCAGCTCATGTAAACCTTCGACGCAATAAAATGATGCTGCCCAAATACTACCACATCAAAGCACTCGGGGCTCGAGTACAAAACTCCCCCCGAGAGACGCTATCGTCGCTCACGCAATCTTTACCCAAAGCACTCGGGGGCTCGAGTACAAAACTCCCCCCGAGAGACGCTATCGTCGCTCACGCGATCTTTACCCAAAGCACTCGGGGGCTCGAGTACAAAACTCCCCCCGAGAGACACTATCATCGCTCACGCGATCTTTACCCAAAGAACTCGGGGGCTCAAGTACAAAACTCCCCCTGAGAGACGCTATCGTCGCTCACGCGATCTTTACCCAAAGCACTCGGGGGGTCGAGTACAAAACCCCCCCTGAGAGACCCTATCGTCGCTCACGCGATCTTTACCCAAAGCACTCGGGATCTCGAGTACAAACTCCCCCGAGAGACGCTATCGTCACTCGCGCGATCTTCACTCAAAGCACTCGGGGGCTCGAGCACCACCTCCCCCCGAGAAACGCTCACGCAGTCTGAAACTTAAAGGGCCCAAGAAAAAACACCCGACAGGCCCCACCTGCTGAAAGACGGCTCGGAATACATGGCCACAATCAGATGGAACAAAAAGCACTCTGAAGAAATATGGATGGAGCGCAGGACGCAGACAATTCTTTAGTCTTCACCTGATCGCCAACGATCACCTAAAGACTCGGGGGCTACTCCCATCGGGAGCGCTGCCGCGCACCTGATAAAAGAGAGAAAATAATGGAAGAACGACAAAGGAATCAAATCTCAGCCTACGCTCGACTCTCCGACTCAAACGTAGCCTCGGGGGCTACTCCCATCGGGAGCGCTGTCGCGCACCCGATAGAACCCACAGTACAAAGTTTTGATGGACTCGAAGACAGCTCTCCATCGCAAAGGGCTCAAACACAGCTCTCGGTTGCAAAGGACTCGAAGACAAATTCCATTACAAAGGCTCAAGCACAGTTCGCATCACAAGAACCCGAAGATCATTCTCAGTACAAAAAGATTCAAAGTACATTGGATAGAAGGCAGCTCTGATTACTCGAAGGCAATCCTCATTACATGGAGAACTAACCTAGTTACAAAAGACGCAAGCAGCCAATAAAGCCTACAGCGAGCACTACCCAAGGAATTATGACTTCTACATGTATGTTTGTGCTGGGATGATCGGCACTAAGACAGTGAGCATCATCCCGGACAAAGGAGGAGTTGAAGCAGCAGGCTCATGATGTCAATGACATAACAAAAAGTGAAGCTCGACATATTTGCAGAGCAGTTGAAGACGATGCTCCACCAGCTTCTTCTCCTGCTTCACCAGCTTCTTCTCCAGCTCCACCCGAGCTGCCGGCGAAGATGACACCGCTGCCTCCAGTTCTACAAGGTCGCCTGGCGCGCCCGCTTGATTGGTGGCTTGACGTCGAGGTCCTCTTCAGAGCCGGAGGAGGAAGCAGTTGAAGACGGCTCAACATCAGCAGCCGAAGAATCGCCGGAGGAGGAAGCAGTTGAAGGCACAGGCGTAGGACTCCTCGACCTGCCGGAACCTACGCTGCTTGTCTCCTGGAAGTACGGATCCATGCGATTTCTCATCGAGTCAAAGGCGCGGATGATAAGAGTATCTTCGCCATCAAAGTGGCAACAGAGTGTATCACCATCACGCAAGTTCGAGCATCGATCAAATGACTTCCAACCAAAGCCAAGAAAAATGAAGCGGGAACTATCGATCTCCAACTTAACATAAGAAGGAGATCGAGTGCACCCTTGAAAACGAAGCAGCAAGCCATCAAGACTACGCTCAGAAACAAGGGCAGAAAATGCAGAAGGAAGCAGAATGCGAGCGGCGTTCCGGCCACGGACGCGCAGGAGGAAATCATAGCGCCAAAAACCCTCCTCCGAATAAGAGGAGGAAGGCGTCGACGGTTGACCACGACGGCCACCGCGAGAAGAACGCGGAGTACGACCACCGCGACCACGGCGAACCCGGCCGCGGCTGGCCATACCTGCACCTCGTTTTGGCCCCATGAGAAGATGAAGAAGAGGAGCTAGAAAGGCAGAAGACGAACACTACTGCCAGATGAAGAAAAGGGGTCTATTTATAGCACAGGCCCAAGAGCACGCAGAAGCCAGACGACAGAAGCAATTAATTCAAAGACCAATCATGCCGGGCGATTCGAACTCTGAGACAAAGATGTCTTCAGACGGGCGGCATTGTGCGTTGGACGCGTCAAATCTCGCGCATTTTCAATGCGCGCATCGATAAACTCAACAGGCGGCTGCAGCACGCCACCAAGAGCCACCATTATGACCGATCATGAAGACATGACGGTTAGCAGCCAGAGCATCTTTGACGGTCCTCCAACAAGGAGATAGTTATCTTCACCAACAAGAGGTAAATAAATGGGGCAACGAGCAGAAGATGCAGCTTGCAAGCACCATTTTTTACATGGTTTAAATACATTTTTTCAAATATATCAACTCCCATCGGGAGCGTATCCACCCATGAGAGTTTTGTGTGCTCCCTCACCTAGAAGTAAAAACGTGCTCGAGTGATTACTCGCACCCATGAGAGTTTCGGGTGCTCCCTCACCTAGAAGTAAAAACGTGCTCAAGTGATTACTTGCACCCATGAGAGTTTCGGGTGCTCCCTCACCATGACAGAAGATAAGCAGACCTGCACTCGCTAGATCGAGCAGTCCCAGATAATCAGGTGCTCCCTCACCCCGAGAGCAAAACGATACTCGAGTGATTACTCGCAAAATTCTATCTACCCGAGTACTCGACGACCTCCCAAGCAAATACTCCTCTACGATACTCCTCGCCCGAGCACTCAGCAAAGCTCCACGAGTGACCGCTAAAACAGCTCACTTGATTGTTTATTCCAAGTGGGTGCATTATCTACTAGGCTCCGCGCCTCAATAAAAATACATATTCCTGGAACACGATACACTGTGCCCAGATGCCACGCAAGCTTAGCGTGTAGGTAAGACCCCGCTGCGCAGATCGGCCGGGCTGGGACTTGCCGCAGAGCGATTTCACTGCCAACCCTTTCCATGCTCTTGCATGATATAAAAAGCCGGGCGGACGCACCTAGGCTATGAACTTTACTGGCGGCAATTGATCACTGTAAGACCTGCAGCGGCATGACTTTTGCTTGACACCAGTGTTCCAAGCTCATGTCGAGGGACATGAGTTTTATTGGGCTACTGCGGTTTTTGCCACTAGTGCAATTCACCAAGGCTCGACCAGTCGACTCCTTGGGCCCTTTCAGCTTAGCATCCCTCGAAACAGGTTTTGTCATGGCCCCAGACTACCAGCGACCCGCGGTTGAACCGTGCATACATCAAAACGACGCAAGAATGGACTCGAGTCACTGCGTGCCTCTTTGAGTCCCCCAGGCACTCGGGGGATACAGACGAGGGGGTGACCCCACGACTCCCATGGATGAGCCTACCCGGTGTACCCAAAGACAGAAGGCCCACGAAGACGCCGCCTGGGCCCAGCCTTGGCCCGCTATTGGCACCGACGTAAGAGTCCGCGACTCATAAGGAAGGTGCAAACTTGTCGTACGAAACGAGATCATGGTTAGGAAATCTCATCTGTAATCCAGGACGGACTCCCCGAGACCTAGCCTAGTATATAAAGGCTAGGAGGGGAGACGTCGAGATCAAGCAATACACAATCTGTAACCCTAGCCTTGTGCGCACTAGCCTTGGCTCCCATGTAATCGCCATATCCAATCAACAACATTGAGCAGGAACGTATCCTCCTGTTAGACGATGAGCTATCGTCCAACCTGTGTCTCTCATGACTAACCCAGGGTCCCTGACCATGGGATTTGCCGGCGTACATCCCCGTCAGCACCCGATCCAGATCGGATCGCGCAGTCAGCAACCACCACGGCTGGGCCGGCCCACTGCACCCCGGGCCAGCGAGGCCACCTCCAGCCAGCCTCCTCCTCTGCGCCCTAGGCGAGCCGAAGCTAGCCACCGCTCGCGGCCGAGTTGGGCCGAGCCCAAGATGGGTGAGCCCCTTTTTTTACTTTTCCCTCAGATTGAACCCTGCTGAAATTTTTCTAAGTCTGGAATGTTTTGCCTGCTGATGCTGTTTTGCGTTGTAGTTTGCGAGTAAACCGTAGCCCGGATCACGATGCGCCCAAAAGGACTTTTTTTTCCTGTGATGTGATCTAACTTTCATCTTTTGTGATCATTTTTATTTGAGGCTATCTTGATGTTGTTAATCACTGTTGAAGTGGGCATTAGACTGTTAACTGCTGCTAATTTCGGTTAATTGTTGTTGTTATTTTATTGCAAATTTGGTTGATGATTGTGTCACGTCCATGAGGCCTATGCTATTGATTATTTCTTGTATGTGTTAAGCATCATGTGCAATGCAATTAGATGCATTACTTTGCCATGTTTTCCTGCTGTAGCTATATTAATTCTTGCTCCAAAGTGGTGACCCTGATGACATGTGTTGTCGTTTATATAAAGTTGCTACTTTGCTGCCCTATATCTTTTTAACCATGCGTCCTATTGAGCATTGTAATATGTCATCTTGATCTATGCTATGTCTACTTCCATTATATATATTGCATTGTCATGTTTACATTCCTGGTCATAGTTATGTTCAGTTCCAATGTTGCTATCCCGCTGTTTTGACAGCCACCTCTGTTTTTCAGTAAGTATGTAACTTTCCGAAGCCTTGTTGCACGTTTAATATCTTTTGATTTGTGATGCATATGACCTTGATTCTTGTTTGTACCTGATCACCATCATGTCTACTTCATGCTCACATATTGCTATGTCATTTTGCTACACTTTTGCATATAGTTCTGCTCCTATTTATACAGCATGAAAATAACAGTTTCTGCCCTGTTTTCCTGATTTTCACTAAGTCATTGACCAGTAATGTTTTATAGATTTTTGTGTTGCTTATACCTAGTGAACCATGATGGATATTTGCATGATTCCTTTTGCCATGCCTTCCTTGCGATGTCTGCTGTTGATCCACATATTTTGCTGTGTGCTTGCAATCTGTAGCTAGGTTTTTCACTCTAAAGTGTGCTCCCTGATGTTAACAGCATGTGTGCATAACTTGTTTTGCTTATATCTTTTTAACCGTAACTCCGTTTGGAGTGTTCTTTACATGTAACTTGATTAGAATTTCGTGTACTTTATGTTTATGCTATTGTTTTCTGTTGTTAACCAACCTAAAATATGGTTTAGGGCAGAACAGTACCAAATGATTTAATCGTCATGGGGCCCATAGTGTTATGCCACGTTTAGGATTGTGCCTCACTTAAATTGACTAGCATAGATAGTTTACCTTATGTTTCACCTCTTGTCATGTGTGTGTGCTATGACATGCTTGAGTGAGATGCCATGTTAATAACCTTTTCTCATGTTATGTAGCTAAACAACTTGAACCTTTCTAAATGTGCGGTATCTTCGTGTGTGACGATTACTCCACTTAACCTGTTAATAACCGCTCCCGGACCAGTGAGGACATGGTTCCTTACTGGCCCATCATGACCGGTTGAGGACCCGGTCTCATGTGAGATTAACCGACAATCCAAACCTGGAGTCATACGGTAGAGGCCGATTCGAGAGCGCGGCCGGCTTTTGAGTTGGATGTCGACTCACTGGGGGCCACCTGGATTTGTTCGTTGTTAGCTAGAGGGACCTGCCATTTCGGATCTCTCGGAACTAAATCATAAAATGGCTGTCTGTGATGGGTAGAAACTGAGAGAGATGGGTGTGCGTGCGGAGCCTTGTAATGGGCAGTTGGTACACCCCTGCAGGGTTAAAAAAAATCGAGAAGTCGTGTCCACGGTTATGGACGACATGAGACCTACTCCTTGTTCATAGACAACAACAACTGAGATAATCTTAATATAACTTGATTAACGTGTGTGTGCCTTGACTACTTCTTCTTCGTCAGGATGTGAAGAGGAGGACAAGGATATGATAGGTGTTATGCTTGCGTAAGTAGGTGGATTGCAGACTTGTTGGAGGCGATTCCTCATCGAATGCTTGGCTTCTTATCTTACTCTCTAGATTGTTAGCCACTTCATAAATGCTAGTGCGGCAGCAACCTCACCAATTACCCCATCCTTACCGTAAACTACTAGTTATCCTAGAATGACGTGTGATGAAGTCCTTGTTGGGTCAATATACCACTACAATTGGATGTTGAGTACTTTTGTACTCATGATACTACCCCCAAACTCTTTTCAGGGTTCCTGATCAACAACAGGTATGGTGATCGACGTTTCATGTGCAGACTCGACGAAGACTAGTTAGGAGGATCCCAGCGGAGCGACTGGACCCGCGTGGTTATGGGGATCGATGATGTTCTCTTTGCCACTAGGCAATTGATTGTAGTATGTACTCAGACATGTATCTTCCACTATTGTATTGTATTAAGGCAGTTGTATGCCGATTGTATGAGATGTTGTATCCTTGTAGTTGTAATGTTGTGATATCATGTTGGAAATCCGGGGCATATGACATTGTCATATGTCGCGGTGGGACCGATATGTGCTTCGTCCCCGGATCTGAATGGAAACATCTAGATCATGAACAGTACCGCATATCGGGCCTTACATCCTTCCTGGTCGCCTTGTTCAACTTCCTTTAATCAATACACATTCTATATCCAATAAAAACTCTTTGAGGTATTAATTCATTTTTATCATTAGGAACAATAGTCATACCTCCTTTCTTAGGAACACAATGAACTGGACTTACCCACTTAATATCAGCTATAGGATAGATGATACCTGCGGCTAGAAGCTTGAGAATTTCAGTCCTAACCACGTCCTTCATCCTTGGGTTCAACCATCGTTGATGATCAACAACTTGTTTTGCATCAGGCTCGAGATTGATAGTATGTTGGCAAATCGATGGACTAATCCCTTTAAGGTCATCAAGGGTATAGCCAGGGGAGCCACAGTGTCTGCGAAGTGTCTCCAATAATCGCTCTTCTTCAAATCCTGAAAGGTTAGCATTGATAATAACATGATATATTCTCTTTTCATCAAAATAAGCGTACTTGAGCATATCGGGAAGTGGTTTGAGGTCAAACACCGGGTCTTCTTTTGGTTGAGCAAGGATTCCTAAAGGTTCAACCGGAAGGTTGTGCTTCAGGATAGCAGTTTGCCTTGAGAATATTTCATCTAACTCATTTATTTCTTGAATATGCATATCATTCTCGTGGTCTTCCATATATTGCTACAAAGGATCATTAGGAGGAATAGAAATGGAAGCAATATTTTCAATAATTCTATCATTACTAGGTAAATTAGTACCACGAGGCTGCTTAGAAAACTTAGAAAATTTAAATTCATATGGCTCACCATTGAATTCAACAGAAACTTTAACTTTCCTGCAATCTATTATAGCTCCACAGGTGCTGAGGAAAGGCCTATCAAAGATAATAGGGCAAAAACTATCTTGTATTGAACCAAGTACTAGAAAGTCGGTAGGATACTTTACCTTTCCACATAGTACTTCAACATCTCTCACAATTCCAATGGGGGAGATAGTTTCTTTATTTGCTAGATAAATAGTAACATCAACATCTTAAGGTTCACAGGGTGAAATTTCACCCATGATCTTCTGATAGAGTGAATAAGGAATAGCGCTAGCACTTGATCCCAAATCACATAGCCCGTAATAATTGTGATCTCCTATTTTGACAGATACAACTGGTGTACTTGAAATTGGGCTTTTATTCTTGGCTATAACAATATTAGTGGAAACAACACAAAATTTTATATTGGAATCTAAAACATCATTAGTAACTAGATCTTTAACCACCGCAACTTGAGGATCGACCTTGATCTGGTCCTCAGGTTCGTCAGTTCTTCTCTCACTTTTATTTATTATGCCTGTCACAAAAGAGTGCTCCCTTATCCTTGCGGGAAAAGGTTTTTTTTCATACATAATTGCAGGCAAAATAGGGTTAGCAACATTAATAGCAACAGGTAATTCTTTAAAAGGTTTATGGTGCTGATCCTTCCCCTCCTTAGAAGAGTCAATATGAGAGGCAAAGTTCTTACAAAAATCAATCGTTAGCTGGGAATCAAGACCAATCTTAGAGCAAAAGGTATTAAAGTAATAAGTTTTCACATAGCTCTCAATATAATCATGCTCATAATTTATAACGGGTTCAATACCTTTATCAATTTCCTAGTCTTCGGTGTTCTTTTGAATTCTCTCAATGAGATCCCATCTCTCTTCAACACTTCTCGTTTGAAATACCCCACTAGAGGAGGCATCCAACATCTCCTTATTCTGTCGAGAAAGCCTGGCATAAAAAATTGTAAGAATAATATCCTTGGGGAGCTCATGAATAGGACATTTGAGCATTAGAGACTTCAGTCTCCCTCAAGCTTGAGCGATGCTTTCTCCGTCACGATACCAAAATTTATAGATGTAATTCATGTCCCGATGAATTTCATGAAGAGGATAAAACTTTGTATAAAAGATATACATAAGATCTTGCCAATTAAGAAAATGTGAGTTATCGAGGAGCTTATTCCAATCTGAAGCTTTATCTATAAGTGATACGGAGAATAATTTCCTCATGACAAACTCCATTGATACACGTGCAAGCTTAAATAATGAACATAGTTGTGATAAATATAGCAAGTGTTCACCTGGATGTCTGTCTCCTCCATAACGATTAGCCAAGACATAATCGATAATACGAGTTGGTATTTTATAAGGCACAATTTAAGTAGGGGTGGGAGAAACCACCACAGTATCGGGGCGTTCCTCCAAAAGCAACGAACCAAGAGTAGAGTTGTCCATAAGGACAAAGAGTAGCAACAGCAAAATAAAAACAGAAATATAAAAGTTTCCTTACCAGCTTCACTTACTAATAGCGCTACTCTCCCCGACAACGGCGCCATAAAACAGTACTTGATGATCCTCAACTGTAGGGGATCTATTGTAGCGTTTTCGATAAGTAAGAGTGTCGAACCCAACGAGGAGGAGAAGGTATTGATAAGTGACTATGGTAAAGGAATAACTTCAAGCACTGAAAGGCAGCTTTTTAGGGGTTTTCGGTATAAGCAACGAGAAGATAAAAGAGAAAACAAAGTAAAAGGTACTGAGGAGCAACAACTTGCCCAATACTTTTGAGCAAAGGATAAGCCTAGCAACTAGACTTATAAAGGCTAAAGCGTTCTTGAGGACACACGGGAGAGGTAGTCACATGCTTTCGCCATACTCCATATCAGTACTATGTTTTGTGTTGATAAGTGTTGAGTGGGTGGATCTATGCTAGTACACCTTCTAGACTAAGATAAGTGCACTCTGTTAGACCAAGTATGTGATCAGAGGGGGAGGGGGTGAATGATCACTTCAAAATTTTGCATAAAACTGTGAAGTGAAGCATAACTCAGCAACCGAAAGGATTCAACAGAAAGGTAAACATTGAAGCAGAACATGATTGACGCAAAACATAGCGAATCAAAAGCATCGAATCAATTGCATCGAAGCGGATCACTGAAGCAATTGATAAACTGAATGTGAGTGCGGAAAGTAAAACGAACTCTTGACTCGGCGATGTTTGTTCGACCAGTTCACACTCTGCAAAGTGCTACGTCTGGTTGGAGGGACTTGTGATTGAACACAGGAGCTAACCTCTCTCCGTCCGTTTCTCCACTGCACCAATCTCCTTGAGCTTGGTCAGTTCTTCACTCGTGGTTGATTATTGAGGAAATCACCGAAACCTTTGACAAACTGGACTTCGAGGCGACAATAACTCTTCGCTCTCTGAAGAACAACTCTCTAACCGTCTAGGAGAGTTGCAGTTCTCCAAGATAAAAAAAGGCTAGCAAACTTCTTCCTAAGTCATAATGAATCAACTCAGATCAATAGGACTTATGCTTCTGTGGATGGGTTTTTGATAGGCTTCGGTGGGGTTGCTCTCTCTCTCTCTCCTCTGTAGGGAATCAATCTTGGAGCAGCCACCGGCCAATGAGGGCTGGGGTGGCGTATTTATAGGTGGCAATCCCTAGGTGCGAAATGACTGAAGTGACCCGATGTGACAGCTTGACACCTGTCCCCAACGGTCATATTTCCAATCAAAGCGCAACTTTACTTGCGGTCCAAGTAAAGCTGACTCACGGACTTGGTTCTGCTTCAGGAGCCGAAAGAACAAAGTCTTCGCTGGTGAAGCATTACCTAGCTCACATGAGATTTCTTCGACTCTGGCTACTCACTGGTTTGGATTCGATCTGAGTCTTTTCATCAAAACCTTCGGAGTACATTTACTAAACCCCTCTTGATAGTACAGTTTTTCCTACGACTCAAAGAAGTGAAAAAGAACTACGCAAAAACAACTAAGCCTTGCGCCATCTTGGTCATCTTCTTCGATAAGACGTGCTTCATAATTCCTTATCTTTTTAGGGGTCGACATCCGTGATGAGCTTCACTCCAGAGGATGTGCTTCGATAAAAGAGTAAATCTTCGTTGAAGCTTTATCACCAACCTATAAATTTAGGAACCTAACCATCTGTTTCACACTAGAAAACTTGTTAGTTCCTCTACTGTTTTGACCAACAATATCCAAAACTCATGAGGGTATAACTTTGCTCTTACACACTCTTATGATTAAACACCTTGCAAGCATCCGCAAATACAAGGTAGAAATTAAGGCAAAAGCCTAAACACAACAATACGATCAAGGATCCATTATTCCCTTGTGCAAAAGCATGCAAACTGGGGTTCAGGTTTCTGTCACTCCGGCAACCCGCCGTAAGCATTCTTTATACACAATGAATTCCCCTAGGTCCTTAATAAGGCGAAGTGTTGAGTGTTCGACTCACACAACACCACTAGGAAAATAACAACACAACTTAAATACCAAACAACACATATTACTTCAACATTATATGACTACTAACAACTAGACTTCTCCCATGTACTCAAGAACTAAAGTAACTACTCACAAGACATAAAAGAGATCATGATCAGTGGTGATAAATAGATGATAAACAATCTGGACATAACAATATTTCTCCAACAAAACTCAGTAGCATTCACCACAAAGGACTAATCAACACCGATAGAGTAGAGAGGATAGATAGTACGGATTACAACATTAGTCACACTTGTGAGATGAGATAGGATGAAGATGGAGATGGTGCTGATGTTGAGGATGATGTTGATGATGATCTCGATGATTCCCGTGACGATGGTGATGATGATGGCGATGATCTCCCCTTCCGAGAGGTGTTCTCCCCGGTGGAATTTGCCCGCCGGAGATGTCTTTTCTTCTCTGTAGGTTTCCGCCACGGAGCGGCGGCGGAACTCACGAAACTCCTCTCTTTTTAGGTTTTTTGGATGAAGAGGGATGTATAGGCCAGAGGGGGGAGCCGGGAGTAGCCCCAGGGGTCCAGACGGCCTCTCTTTTTAGTTTGTCTTGAAGAATATGCAATCATCCAATGACCTGTGAACTTAAGGAAAATAACCACCTGCAAGATAAAATATAGGAAGGCAACTTGCAAGCACGGGGTTATTAACATATACAATGAAGCAGTTCACAACCGAAGTAAAACGTTAAGATACAACCCAATCGAAATGGATGGAATGTTTGTCGAATCTTAACACATGCAAAAGATCGAGTCAAAACCCAAAACCCCGCAGCGAGTCTAAACTCCATCGATGCTACTTTCTCCCCCTTTTTGTCAAGAATTGGACAAAAGGTTGAGAGGCAGATCGAGAGTATTTACGCGTCAGCTGAAACCCTGGGACCCTGCGAAATGTCTTCGCCTGACGAAGAAGCATCTCCAGAAGTTTCGCCTTCGGTCGAAGCCGGTGACTCTTCCTCGTCGAAGTCCATCGGCGCTTGAAGAAAGTCAAGTTCGCTGTCGTCGAGAGGATCGTCTTCGTGCTTCGATGTGTGAGAGTATTCATCAGAGAAAGTATCGGGGCGAATCTGTTCGGCAGAGTTGACAAATAATACTTCATCGATCTTGTCCAGCGAAGGGATCTTGGGGTTGGGGCGGTCGACCGTATCATCTCTGGAGAAGTAACGTTGAAGATGTGGATACTCTTTGAAAATCCGATTGGCTTCGAGTTTCTTCACTGAGTTGAATTTCCTTGGGCCTTTCCAAGAATGACGCTTCAACACCTTCAAGTATTGGTTGTTGTTCAAGGCAATGTTTCCAACTCTGTTTATCTCATCAGATAGATGTTGCATCTGGCGCTGATTTCCTTCGATGAAGTTTTCAAGCAGCTGTTGGTTTCGAATAGCAACTTCAAAGTGGTACACTTCTTTCTGATAACGCTTCGACATATTGCGTTCATTGACGTGCTGTCTGACTCCAACATATGTTGCAAATGGGTCATTTGGCCGCCTGAAGATATTCATTGTATCGCAGACCGGAGGGCAGAACAGCTTCGGGTGATGCTTCGCAGTGTAATCTTCGCTGCGTCCATGGTTGCAAATGGCTTGCAGCCAAGGAGCATATGGCTTCAGTTGATTTACCAATTCAGCAGCTTGTACCATGTATCGAAGAAAACAATCCTCGAAGTCAAACACATGTCCATGGGTGAGCTTCATTAAAGCATGACGAGTAGGATAGAGAATGTTTGATTCTTCATTCGCAGAACTGAGAGGCATCAGTGAGTTTGACAAGATATAGAACCATGTCTTCGAGATGAACACCAAATGCTTCGGGCGAATGTTTTCTGGCATGTGATCTCCAGTGACTTCGGGATCCAATAGGGATGCGAATTCAGCTTCAGTGGGATCTGGCAACATGTGAACCTTTGCAATATCTCCAGTGTGTCTTGGAATGTTTACTATATCCATGAATTCATCGGTGTGCATCCTAAACACTTTCCCTTGAATCATCCATTCAAGAATCCATGTGCTAGTATCTTCTGGAGTTCCAGAGACATATAGTGTGGCATAGAATTGCTTCACTAGCTCTGAATTGAATGGAGTTTCCATAGCAAATAGTCCAGTCAAGTTATGTGCTTCGATAGTTTCCATGATGTTTTGGAAGCACGTTGCAGAAGCTAGACTGTGCATATCCAAGTACTTGTGTCTGAAGAGAACACCTTTCTGACAGTAAAGCTTCGTGTACAGGATTTGCTGTTCCGCTGTCCAGAATCTAAGATCATCAGCTGTCCTTGGTGAATCATATGGACTAGTGCCAAAGAATCAAAGCTTCTTGCGATGAACTTCAATATCGAATTCAGGACCATGCCTTGAAGAAGATCCTTCTCCCAGGAAAATGGGAAAAGTCTCTCTGGGATAGAGAGAATCCAGCTGTGTGTCTTGAGCAGGAATGCAATGCCTTCGTGCATCTGTGAGTCGCCTTGGCGGTTGAGTTACAATGGCCAACTCATTTGCGACGGCTTCAGCTTCGACTTCCGCATCTGCATTGGCTTCAGCATTAGCAGCTTGATCTTGGGCTTCGCCTTGTTTTTCTTCAGACTCCTCAGCAGAGTGAGCTGAAGAGTAATCCTTTTCAGGAATGTCTTGAGGGGGTGGAGAAGATTCTGGCGCAAAATTGTCTTGAGCGGATGGTTGTGGAGCAGGTTGAGGTGGAGGAGGAGTTTGAGCACGAAGTGGAACGACTTCGGGGGCGGATGGCTTCGATGTGGGTTTGCCAAGCTTGATGATTCTGCATCGAGGAGGCGATGCCTTTCTAGGGGCCTTCTTGGCCGGATGAGAGCTCACCTCATCAGCTTCTTCAGTGTCAGCAATGAGACATCGCTTCCTTTGTTGCAATATAGGAAGTGGTGAAGCTAATTGCTTGAGCATGGCTTCGCGCTTCTTTGAGTCAAGAGCCATGATAGAAGCATTGTGAGTCTTGCAACATTCTTCAATGGCAGACTTTAACTTGTCTTGAAAGACTTGAATATTTTGCTTCGTTTGTTCATTAACAGTAGAAATTTTCTTCGAAGCAGCTATGTCTTCGGTCTTGAAATCCTCATCAGACTCAGCATCTGCTTTCTTCTTGAATTTCAGAATCTTAGCAGTTTCTGATCTGTCCCTTGAATGCAAATCTCTCAGCTGATTGTTCAAAGTTTCGAGCATGGCTGAAAGATTTGGTGAAATGTAGATATTCCCAATATCCACAGCTTGGGGATTTACAGCTTCGGCAAGCTTACAGTATGCCTGGTTCAGACCCAGACAATCCCAAAGTTCACCTTCCCTAGCATCCGGGAAGTTGTGCTCACTATGCTCAGCTTCATCATGGGCTTCGGGGACAGGAGCTGCGACTGGCTTCGGGGGAAGGTTCTTCGGTGCCATGTCCACAGCGGCTTCCTCTTGAGCGGCCCTTGCAGCTTTCTCAGCTTTCTTCGTGCGAAGAATATCCAACTGAGCTTGGCGTTTAGCTTCAGCTTCGCTAAGATGTTTGGCTTCGGCGGCAGCCTTAGCCTCTTGTGCTTTAGCTTCAGCTAGCTTGCGCTTCGCTTCAGCTTGCTGTTTTGCCTCGGCCAGCTCCTTCCTTTGCTTGTCAAGTTCAGCAGCTTCTCTATCAGCTTTCTCTTTCTCTTTGGCTTCTTTTTCAGCCTTAGCTTTGGCTTGAGCTTCGGCATGCAAACGTTCAGCTTCAATACGGTCTCTCTTCCGCAATTCAGCTTCTGACAACTTCTTTGTGCCCACCTGGGCATAAGTCTGATCAGGCTTAGCCACAGTTGCCTTTGGCTTCGGAGCTTTAGTATGCTCAGCAGCTTTGACTTCGGGCACAGCAGTAGGCTTAGCCACAGGCTTTGCCTTCGGGTCATGCCGTTCCATGGTCCTCTGCTCGGCTGGAACTGGACGGCGGGGAGGCTTGGAGGACAGGGGTGGCTCGACCACCAAGTTCGTCAAGTCTATGTTCCTCTTGGGAGCAGGAGGTGCTGTTGGTTCTTGAATCTTAACACCTTTAGGAGTAGTTGGCTTCGCTCCAGCCTTCTTCTTCAGAGGCATCCGAATCAGTTTCTTCTTTGGACTTGGGGGAATGGGTGAGTGCTCTGACTCATCATCTGCTTCATCAGCAGGATCTTCATCGATCGAGTCTTCAAGCGGAGCAGCTGCTTCAGCTTCGTCATCTGCTTCGTGTTCAGCCTCCTCTTCTGAAGCAGGAGGGGGTGAATCACTCAGCTTCCGAAGCTTTCGCCTCTTCTTAGGCTTCGATGGTTCGGCTTCATCAAGCCCTACAGCAGCAAGAGCTTTTGCCTTTTTCTTGTCTTGGATCCTCTTCTTCTCAGCCAGAAAAGCAAGCCTCTCTTGCTCTTTAGGATAATCATCCGGGGTCTTGAGTGAATTCGGGTGCGGGACAGCCGGAGGCTTCGGGTAGTACTTCTTCCGGTTTGCTGCAGTGTACTGAGCGCACATAGCGGTGGTGTACCGATAAGGTGGGCTGAAGGCGAATTGCATTGCCCACTTCCAAGATGGAACGCTTTTGAACTTGTACCACCGAATAGCCCAATATCGACGAATCCTTTGCAGTCGAATCTTCCTATCATGATCTGTCTCTTCTGGCGGGGTGTCATAGCCCATCTTGAGGCAAATGGCTTCGGGTATGCCTCGGGCATTATTCACTTCCTTCGTTTTTCCTCCTTTGCCCTTTTGCTTCGGTGGCTCAGGGTAATTCTCGAGTCCATCAACAATGGGAGACTCATTTCCCATAGCAGCCTCTTCGTCAGACATCCTGTGAACAGAATCATAGACAAGAGGGAAACAGGGAGAGGGAATGAATAAGCACAGGCAAAGGTTTCGACCAAAAAACAAATCAATTTTGATAGGAGCTCAGATCAATCTAAGATTGGATGCAACTCTGATTATGAATTCGGCTAGAACCAGTTTGAGAACAAGACCTAACCCAATCCAAAACACAGACGAAATCGAGTCTTAAGCACTGACCTAGAGAAAATGGGATTACTTTGGATTCTAAGAACAGCTTTCCCAAGGAGCAAGAAACCGCACGGATCAAACAGCCCTATAAAGGAAGTCAAAAAACCTAACAAAACTTAGATCCAAACCCTAGATGAAGAACACAGAGAACACGATTGGATCCAAGATGCTGTGCGTACCCTAACTTCATGACGCAAGGAGGCTACGGCGACGGGGAGCGGAGAAGTGCTCTGCGTCGACGAGGAGTGTCCACGGCGGCGGCGTTCCGGCAGTGAAACGGCGATGGCAACGACGGAGACGAGAGCTCTGCGGATGCTCGAGGTGGGAGACGGAGAACTCGGAGAGAATGAGCGTGGGGTGAACCGTTTCAGTGGGGAGATTCCTTAAATAGGCCTGACATGGAGCGGTTACCAGATCAGATCGAACGGTGTCCAGCGACTGACTCTTCCGATTCAACGGCTCAGATGAAGTGGCGTATCGCGAGCGAATCTCAACGACCCGAACAAGACGGGGACTCAACGGCCGAAGAATAAGTCTTGACCGAGAGCAAAAACTTCGATAAAGTTGGAAGCATTTGATTCGGAACTCAATGACGTTCGAAGCAATATGCATTCTTTTTCAATTTGTGCTTAACATTCAAGATAGAAAAGATTGGGAGTGAAACAGAATGGAGGGGTAGGGTCCGAAACTTATCACTTCGAAGAACAACATCGAAGCTAAAAGTGATAAGCATAGGGGACAAAGGAAACGAATAAATAAAACAAACTAAACACAGAACAGAAAGCAAATGGCAAACGAAGCTAAACTTGGACGAAGAAAAACTCAAGCGAAACAAATAAAGCACAACGAAGGTGATTATATACAGTGAAAAGTTTCGATCTTACTGAACATTGTGTGAGTCTAAGATGTTTAGCTCACATCTCAATGCACAAAACCTTTTCTCGTCCAATGGCTTCGTGAATATGTCTGCCAATTGATCTTCAGTTCTTACATGGCTAATCTCAATGTCTTCGCGCTGAACATGATCTCGAAGAAAATGATGACAAATATCAATATGCTTCGTTCGAGAGTGTTGCACAGGATTGTGAGCAATCTTGATAGCACTCTCATTGTCACAAGGCAGAGGGATTTTCTTCACAAATATACCATAATCTTTCAGCATCTGCTTAAGCCAAAGTATTTGAGTGCAGCATGAGCCAGCAGCAATGTATTCAGCTTCAGCAGTAGATATTGAGACACAATTCTGTTTCTTCGAAGCCCAACACACAAGAGATCTACCAAGAAAATGACAAGTGCTTGAGGTAGATTTCCTGTCAACCCTATCACCAGCCCAGTCTGAATCAGAATATCCAATCAAATCAAACTGAGTACCCTTGGGATACCAAAGTCCCAACGAAGGTGTATGTGCTAGATATCGAATAATTCGCTTCACGGCAATATGATGCGATTCCTTCGGATTCGCCTGAAAACGAGCACAAATACAAACTGATAGCATGATGTCAGGTCTAGATGCACATAAGTATAAGAGTGAACCTATCATAGACCGAAACTTTTTCTGATCGAAGGGTTTCCCTTTCTCATCTGCATCAAGAAAACCATTAGTAGGCATGGGAGTTCTAATGGTCTTGCATTCAGCAAGATCAAACTTCTTCAGGCAATCCTTCAGGTATTTCTCTTGTGAAATAAAGGTGCCATTCTTCTGTTGTCGAATCTGAAGTCCAAGGAAAAACTTCAATTCTCCCATCATAGACATCTCATATTTCTTCGACATCATCCTTGCGAATTCTTCGCTGATTTCAGTGTTAGTACAGCTAAAAATAATATCATCTACATAGATCTGACACACAAATAGATCATTGTTATATGATCGAGTGAAAAGAGTGGGGTCAGTTGTTCCTGGTTTGAAACCTTTCTTCATGAGGAAATCCTTCAATGTTTCATACCAAGCACGAGGTGCTTGCTTCAGTCCATACAAAGCTTTGTGAAGCCTGTACACCATATCAGGATTCTTCGAGTCTTCAAAACCTGGAGGCTGCATAACATACACTTCTTCTTCGATTTCACCATTAAGAAAAGCACTCTTGACATCCATTTGATATAGCAATATATTTTTGTGGTTAGCAAAAGCAAGCATGACACGAATGGATTCGAGACGGGCTACTGGAGCATAGGTTTCACCAAAGTCAATGCCTTCGATTTGGGTGTAACCTTGTGCTACCAATCTAGCCTTATTTCTTACCACAATACCTTCTTCATCTTGCTTGTTGCGAAATATCCACTTGGTGCCAATAACGTTGTGCTTCGTGGGATCTGGCCTTTTAACAAGTGACCAGACCTTGTTCCTTTCAAATTGGTGAAGTTCTTCCATCATAGCCAATAACCAATCAGGGTCCTTCATGGCTTCATCATATTTTGAAGGCTCTAGCATGGAGACAAAAGAAAAGTTTCCACAGAAGTTAGCCAAACGAGTACGATAACGTGTAGAGGGGCGACCTGGTTGATTGACATCTTCAAGGATCGAATCCACATCAACTCTTCTTCGAACTCGTGATAACGTAGTATCATTTGCTTCAGGCTCAACTTCTGCTTCAGGATCTGCATCAGCTTCGGGTTCAGCTTCAGCATTTCCTTCGTTCCCTTGTCCTTCTTCGCCCTGTTCATCATTTGCTTCAGGATGGTGATCTCCAGCGCCCCGGGCTATGTGTGGGAACATTGGACCATCATCATCCCTTACAGCTTGACGTTGATTGGCTTCAACAGGGCGAATCTCACCAATAGCCATGGACCTTATTACTTCATCAAGAGGAGGTTCATCTAGATCATGAGGCAAATGCTCTTTTTGAGAGCCATTAGTTTCATCAAACCTTACATTCACAGTTTCCATAACTTTCCCAAAGTGAGAGTTATAGACTCTGTAAGTGTGAGAGTTTGAGCCATAACCTAAAAGAAAACCTTCATGTGCCTTAGGGGCAAATTTGGAACTGTGATTCATATCTCTAATAAAGCATGGAGCACCAAATACCCTAAGATATGAGACATTTGGTTTGTTACCAGTGATAAGCTCATGTGAAGTCTTCTTCAAGAATTTGTGAAGGTAAACCTTGTTGATGATGTGACATGCAGTGTTGATTGCTTCGACCCAGAACCTAATAGGAGTCTTGTATTCAGCAAGCATAGTTCTGGCCATCTCAATAAGAGTTCTATTCTTCCTTTCAACTAGACCATTCTGTTGAGGTGTATAAGCAGCAGAGAACTCATGAGAAAATCCATAATCATCAAGAAATTCTTCAATATTTGTATTTTTGAACTCAGTTCCATTGTCACTTCGGATATGCTTCAGAGATAATTCATATTCTGTTTGAGCTCTCTTAGCGAATGACTTGAAGATTTCAACCACTTTGCTCTTGTCATCCAAAAAGAAAACCCAAGTATAACGAGAGAAGTCATCAACAATAACTAGACCATATTTGTTTCCTCCCAGACTTGCATAATTTTGAGGACCAAAAAGATCCATATGAAGCAATTCAAGAGGACGAGTGGTGGTCATGATAGTCTTCGCTGAATGATGTTTCTTCGTAATTTTACCAGCTTCGCAAGCACTGCAGAGACGATCCTTATCGAATTTTACTTCGGTAAGACCTATAACATGATTGTTCTTCACTAAGTTATGAAGATTTCTCATCCCTGCATGACCAAGTCTTCGATGCCATAATCAACCAGATGAAGCTTTTGCCATTAAGCAAGTGGAAACAGCAGGGCCCGAAGAAAAGTCAACAATGTATAGATCTCCCTTTCGGTAACCCTCGAAGACAAACGTATAGTCATCCTGTGAAAAGACAACACAACGCGAAGCAGAAAACAAAACAAGCATACCCATATCGCATAACTTTGAAATAGACATAAGATTATATCCAAGAGATTGGACTAACATAACCTTGTCAATGTGCTTATCCTTCGATATGGCAATCTTACCCAAACCTAACACTTTACCTTTGTTGTTATCACCGAAGATTGAGATAGTTTTTCTTTGGTGAATAACTCCTTGTCTCCGGTCATATGATTTGTACAACCACTATCCATGACCCATTCGGATCCACCGGAGACATAGCCCTGCAGAAGAATTAGTTCTTCTTAACCACCCACAAACGAGCAGGTGACTGAGAAGATGTTGAAGCACTGGTCGAAGCAATATTAAATCGAACAGGAGTGTATTGCTTCGGTGAACCATCAAGCACACCATAAATGTAAGTCCTCTGCGAATGGTTAGTATAAGTATGAGCATATGCAATCTTAGTATTATTATTATGAGGACGATACGTATGGCGACCAGTACGATAGTATTGCTTCTGCGGAACATTTGATTCGGTTACCAATGGATCATTTCTTGTCTCAAGAGAGTAGAAATGATTCGGTGGTACCGAAGACTTTCCCTGCATAGAATGGTTAGCAGGAAATTTTTCCACAACTACTTTCTGCACCCATATCTGCCTCTTATAGAATCCATTCTTTGGTGGTGTACCTACATACTCAGCTGAAACTTTTCCCTGTTCATCTTTCATGAGTTTGTAGTCTGAATCAAGTGATTCATCCACAATGACTTTGTTCATTTTGCAGTCGAAACCTGAAAGGTTAGCAATATCAATGGGTTTCTCCTTTGCTAGAACCCAAACAGTCTTAGGATACTGCTCAGGCTCCCAGTATGTGCCATCAGGATTTATCTTTCTCTCAAAACCAACACCTTCATTCCTGGGATTCCTGTGAAGGAGAGCCTTCCTCAGGATATCACAGAGATATTGGTGTCCTTGCACACTTTTGAACATGCCTGTTTCAAATAAGTTTTTCAACCTGAGGAGTTCCTCGGTAACAGCAGGATTTTCCTCATCGGAGGCATTAGTATCATCAATAACAATAGGAGCTTTCCCTTTGGAAATAGTTTTGCTTCGTTCCAAACAATCCAAACAAGGTGATTCAGATTTATCAATTGCTTCAGAACCTTGTTGAGCCATGAGAGAGAGATTGAAATTTTCCAATTCTTCATGAGCCTCTGTCAGTTTTGTGAGAGCCACTTTCCTCTGAAGAAATTCATAGGTAAGCTTCTCATAATCAACTGAAAGAAGATCATGCCGAGAGGATAATTCTTCAAACTTCTCCTTCAGAGCAGCATGCTCATTGGTTAAAGTTTGATTCTTCTCAATCTCATCGATCAACAACGTTTCTGACTTCTTAATGGTTTTGCTTAGTGAATCAAGTTCATCTTGTTGAATTGAAGCAATTTTAGCAAGTTTAGCATAGCTTATCCTAGTATCACTTTCACATGAGGAATAATCAGAAGTATCATAGTTTGACTTGGATGAAGATACCTTTGCCTTGGCCATGAAGCAATATGCAGGAGTTTCATCTTCACTACTGTTGTTGGTGAAGAATGAGCTCGAAGCATTGACTGAAGCATCTGTCGAAGCAAAGGCCAAACCAGCAACACCATCTGATTCGGACCCTGAAGCAGACCTTGAGTCTTGTTCAGCTTCGGAACCAGAGGCTTCATCTTCTGAGTTCATCTCCTTTCCCAAATAGGCCTTGGCACGGTGAGAGCTGCTTCGACGAGACGAGTGAGTCTTCGATGAAGAACCCTCACGCTTCTTATGATACTTCTTCCTCTTATCATCATCAGAATCTTTCTTCTTTTCCCTTCTTGAACTGGGATCATGTTTCTTTGACTCATGACTTCTGGTGGATCTGTAAGGCTTCGATGAAGAGTCTCTGAGTGAATACTTCGATTTGTTCTCAGCTTCCCACAGAGGGCAATCAGCAATGTAGTGTCCTGGTTTCTTGCACTTATAGCAGCAGTTGTCCTTCGATGGAGAGCTTCTTGAGGATGATCGGTGAGAAGAATGACTTGAGCTTCTTGAAGGATAACTCTTCTTGGGTGAAGAAAAACCTTTCTTCTGAAAGCGATTGAAGCGTCCCATGATCAGTGCTAAATCCTTTCCAAAGCTTGCGGGATCATCCGATTCGACACCTGAAGCAGAACTGACTTTGGGCGAAGAATGACGCGAAGCTTTTGTTTTCAAAGCATGAGATCTCCTTCGAGAACCATTTATGTCACGTTTCTCATCTTCTTCCATTTCAAAGGTAGTGAGTCTCTCAAGAACATCAGCAGCAACAAGACGTCTGTAATCAGTCCTTTCCTTGATCATCAGCACAATGTGATCAAATGAGTCATCTAACGAGCGAAGCAGAGTTCTGACAACTGAGTGAGGAGTTATGTCATCAGCATCGAGGGAAATCAACTCATTTGCAAGAGCTGTGAGTCTGCTGCAAATTGAGTGAACTTTTTCACCCTCGAGTCTTTTGAAGCAATAGAATTTGCTTCGGAGTGTGTCAATTCTGGCATTTCTCTGGGTAGAAACACCTTCACCAATCTTTTCAAGATAGTTCCAGACACCTTTGGCCGAAGGAATATTCTTCACTTCATGATACTTTTCTGGTGTCAAGTGATTTGTGATGAACACCCAGACAACAGAATCAAGATCAATCAGTTGAGCTTCTTCAAGAGTGATAGCATCCTTGTCTGTAACTGTAACACCATGTAAGACAACTTGCCATGCAGTGGAATTGATAGCCATAATATTCCTCTTCATCTTGTCCTTCCAGTAAGAGTAGTCCTTCCCATTGAATATAGGAATAGGTTCGCCAGAGCGAACTGCTGCGAAAGACATACTTGCAAAACACTCTAGGAGGTTAATCCAAATAAAGAGTGCCTAGCTCTTATACCAATTGTTAGACCAAGTATGTGATCAGAGGGGGAGGGGGTGAATGATCACTTCAAAATTTTGCATAAAACTGTGAAGTGAAGCATAACTCAGCAACCGAAAGGATTCAACAGAAAGGTAAACATTGAAGCAGAACATGATTGACGCAAAACATAGCGAATCAAAAGCATCGAATCAATTGCATCGAAGCGGATCACTGAAGCAATTGATAAACTGAATGTGAGTGCGGAAAGTAAAACGAACTCTTGACTCGGCGATGTTTGTTCGACCAGTTCACACTCTGCAAAGTGCTACGTCTGGTTGGAGGGACTTGTGATTGAACACAGGAGCTAACCTCTCTCCGTCCGTTTCTCCACTGCACCAATCTCCTTGAGCTTGGTCAGTTCTTCACTCGTGGTTGATTATTGAGGAAATCACCGAAACCTTTGACAAACTGGACTTCAAGGCGACAATAACTCTTCGCTCTCTGAAGAACAACTCTCTAACCGTCTAAGAGAATTGCAGTTCTCCAAGATAAAAAGGCTAGCAAACTTCTTCCTAAGTCATAATGAATCAACTCAGATCAATAGGACTTATGCTTCTGTGGATGGGTTTTTGATAGGCTTCGGTGGGGTTGCTCTCTCTCTCTCTCCTCTGTAGGGAATCAATCTTGGAGCAGCCACCGGCCAATGAGGGCTGGGGTGGCGTATTTATAGGTGGCAATCCCTAGGTGCGAAATGACTGAAGTGACCCGATGTGACAGCTTGACACCTGTCCCCAACGGTCATATTTCCAATCAAAGCGCAACTTTACTTGCGGTCCAAGTAAAGCTGACTCACGGACTTGGTTCTGCTTCAGGAGCCGAAAGAACAAAGTCTTCGCTGGTGAAGCATTACCTAGCTCACATGAGATTTCTTCGACTCTGGCTACTCACTGGTTTGGATTCGATCTGAGTCTTTTCATCAAAACCTTCGGAGTACATTTACTAAACCCCTCTTGATAGTACGGTTTTTCCTACGACTCAAAGAAGTGAAAAAGAACTACGCAAAAACAACTAAGCCTTGCGCCATCTTGGTCATCTTCTTCGATAAGACGTGCTTCAGAATTCCTTATCTTTTTAGGGGTCGACATCCGTGATGAGCTTCACTCCAGAGGATGTGCTTGGATAAAAGAGTAAATCTTCGTTGAAGCTTTATCACCAACCTATAACTTCAGGAACCTAACCATTTGTTTCACACTAGAAAACTTGTTAGTTCCTCTACTGTTTTGACCAACAATATTCAAAACTCATGAGGGTATAACTTTGCTCTTACACACTCTTATGATTAAACACCTTGCAAGCATCCGCAAATACAAGGTAGAAATTAAGGCAAAAGCCTAACCACAACAATACGATCAAGGATCCATTATTCCCTTGTGCAAAAGCATGCAAACTGGGGTTCAGGTTTCTGTCACTCCGGCAACCCGCCGTAAGCATTCTTTATACACAATGAATTCCCCTAGGTCCTTAATAAGGCGAAGTGTTGAGTGTTCGACTCACACAACACCACTAGGAAAATAACAACACAACTTAAATACCAAACAACACATATTACTTCAACATTATATGACTACTAACAACTAGACTTCTCCCATGTACTCAAGAACTAAAGTAACTACTCACAAGACATAAAAGAGATCATGATCAGTGGTGATAAATAGATGATAAACAATCTGGACATAACAATATTTCTCCAACAAAACTCAGTAGCATTCACCACAAAGGAGTAATCAACACCGATAGAGTAGAGAGGATAGATAGTACGGATTACAACATTAGTCACACTTGTGAGATGAGATAGGATGAAGATGGAGATGGTGCTGATGTTGAGGATGATGTTGATGATGATCTCGATGATTCCCGTGACGATG
Organism: Bromus sterilis; assembly: GCA_950022295.1. Classification (NCBI taxonomy): domain Eukaryota; kingdom Viridiplantae; phylum Streptophyta; class Magnoliopsida; order Poales; family Poaceae; genus Bromus; species Bromus sterilis. The sequence goes on from OX465597.1 coordinate 286,801,318, forward strand.
GTGATGATGATGGCGATGATCTCCCCTTCCGAGAGGTGTTCTCCCCGGTGGAATTTGCCCGCCGGAGATGTCTTTTCTTCTCTGTAGGTTTCCGCCACGGAGCGGCGGCGGAACTCACGAAACTCCTCTCTTTTTAGGTTTTTTGGATGAAGAGGGATGTATAGGCCAGAGGGGGGAGCCGGGAGTAGCCCCAGGGGTCCAGACGGCCTCCCGGCGCGCCCCTGGTGGGGGCCGCGCCAGGGGGTGCCTGGACACCTGGTGGCCCCCCTATGCCCCATTTTCGGCGAAGCTTCGTTATTCTTCCAGAAAATATCCTCCGTTGATTTTCAGCGCATTTGGAGATGTTCGGTTTAAGCAACTCAATGTCCACTTTTCTGCGCTGAATCATGCGTTTGCTGTTTCGGCACCGGAAAGTTGCAAACTGTGTAAAACAAGCCAAAAAACATAAGAATAGCATCATAACATGAAATATATCAATGGATAGGGGTGAATTACAATACAAAATAGTGATGTATTTTGGACGTATCACAATGCTAATTATGCTACTGGAAATCTAGAGGCTCAAAAGTATGGGCAATACGCCAAGACAAGTAGACCGAATCCATCTGCATCTACTCACTAATCATCCACCTTGAGATATCTATACAGAAAATCTCGCTGGTATTAAGTTGCAAGCCCCACCCAAACTGTAAACTCAAAGCAATAGACAACTGCATTAAAAAACTTTGCGTAAGGTAAACAATCCTTGCAACCGTGGTTACAAGTACCGTTGTTTTCTACTTGGGGGCAACAACGCATTCCCTAGTCTCATATTTCTATCACTCAAGCTAGACATCGGGGGGCATGAACCCACAATCATGCATAAACGCTCCCTCTTGGAGTTACTATCTACTACTTGGCCAAAGAAATAAAAAGTAACGAAGAACATGCAATAATTACTCAAGAACAAAATATAATAGGTAAACCAAATATATAACTCATCATGATCTGAACATAATCTCATAATCCATCGGATCCTAGCAAACACAACATAGCAACAGCAGGGAAATTACATAGGTGCCTTGATCATGTAGGGAAGATCACAAGGACTAACAATTGAAGCACAAGATTGGAGAAAAGACATCACATAGCTACTGGTCATGGACCCATGGTCCAAGGGGGACTACTCACGGTACATCCGGGAAGAGTCCATGGTGGTGGAGAAGCTCTCGGATGTCAATCCTCCCTGCAATGGGGTGCCGGGAAGAGGTCTTCTAGTGCTCCCGATCATGGAAGCGCAGCGGCGGTGGAACACAGAGGAATTTCGCGATGCGGGGGTCTCTCTGAGGGTTTTGTAGACGCGAGGTAAATATAGGCCGAAGGGGGCGCCAGAGGTGGGACCCACCTCCTAGGCGCCCTAATGGCGCAGCCAGGGAGGGGGCCACGCCACCTGGCCACCTGGGTGGTAAGTGGGCCCCTTGATCCTCCTTCGGGACTCTGGAAGCTTCATGTACGCTGGTTTTTATATGATTTTTCTGAAATTTTTGGAGCGCTATAAATTTGGGTAAAAACCTAAAACTTACAGACATCAGCAGACAGAAACTGGCACTGGGTGCACTGACTTAGTAGGTTAGTCCAAATATGAGTAAAAATATATAAAAGTGTAGCAAAACACATAGCAATGCCACATAAAAGAGCATGGAACAGGCAGAAATTATTGATGCGTTTGGGACGTATCAACATCCCCAAGCTTAATTCCTGCTCGTCCTTGAGTAGGTAAATGATAACACAGATAATTTATGTGGTGACATGCTAACACACATATAAGAACTTCAAAGTAAGGAAAGTAAGATGTGCAATTCAAGTCAAGATAATAACAAGCAAGAGTCTATATCTATTAATGAAACTAGCAAAGTATGAACATAAAGGTGCAAGAGCTCTCCCTGTCCGTGACTCATTGGGAGATGGATTTAGAGAATAAAAATAATATATGGTTTAATTGAGAACTCAATCTACTAAAGTTTCATAATTGGAATCCTTCGGGATCTTTTTTTGACTCATCCCCAGACCACTAGTCAGGTACAAGTCAAACAGATCCTCTCCCTTTCGACTTTGATCACTCGTGCAGCGGATGAGTGCGAGCAAGATACGTTGGCACTTAGGATGGCAAAGAGAGAAATTATGGGGAAGGAAGACAAAAAAGGTGGGAAAGGCTCACATAAATGAGGACAATCATAGGCGAGAGAAAGCCAAATGATAGATATGATGTGAGGAGTAGGGATTGCCATGCAACTGATGCATATATGAGCTAAGGTAAGCTCTCCAATGGAACTATTGGGGGTGCATCCAACTTGCTTGCTCATGAAGACCTAGATCTCTTTTGAGGAGGCTCATTGATGACGAGGTTGACCCCGCGACTCTTACAGATGAGGGTACCTGGCGTGTATCAAGCTAGAGGGCCCGTTGGAAGCCTCGACCGACCCACACCAAGCGCACTTAAAGCAACCTCCATAAGGAGTCCTCGATCATCATGGAAACCGCGACTTGGCATCCAAGATTAAAGTTAGATTAGGAAACCCTCTCTGTAAACCTAGACGGACTCCTTGCGACCCAGCCTAGTATATAAAGGCTGGGAGAGGGGGCGTCTAGGGCATCGAAATTCTAGCAATACCACCGGTCCTGCGCGGTCTCGCCCTGACCGCAACTGTAATCGCCTCCATCATAATATAATCGAGAAGGAAGTGCTTTCTCCTGTTAGCCGACGAGTATCGCCAACCTGAACATCTTCTCTACGATCTAACTGAGGGTTCTTAACCATGGGATTTGCCGAGGTCAATCCTCGTCAATTGGCGTCGACCGTGGGGAAGACGCTGGTTGGAATCACGATCTCGGCGGTCCCGTCATCAGAAAATCACAACTCGGGGACTCGAGCAAGATCCAATCCACTCGAAGAACTCAGGTTCATCGCAAGCCTCTCCGTCACGCCTCCAAGATCACTCGGCCGATGACTGCGCCAAGATCAGTCTTTCAGCGACTATCAAGTTCGTGCCCAGCGAAGAAAAACTCGACGACACAGAAGGCAAACACAGGTCGCAGCCACCGGGCCAATCACGGAGCCAGAGCGAGAAGTCCGAATCGAAGTCTCACTCGAGGAATCACCTCCCGGCGCAGCAGCGCCGACATCCACCCGAGCACCCTCCGCCACCCGAGCAGCTGACGAAAGTTCCGAAACTCAATCGGGCGAGTACTACGACCCCGCCATAGACCGGACGAATTCGCCAAGATGATCCGCAACTACTCGATCAATGACGGAATTGAACTTGATCCAAGGTTCCACTCCCGTTCAGAAGACCACTCGCAGTCGTTACGCATTGCAAGAAGAAGAAGGCGCACCGGCTCCAGCAAACTCACAGCCCAAGAGCAGCTGGATGGGCCATGCACAATCCATTGTTTCAAGGATGATTGGGGACGCACCAGATCAAACCACACCTTGAGGATATTCTGCTTGTTCACTGAACTCTCCAAAAGGCTCAAGAAAGAAAAGCAACAGAAATCAAAACGGGATCGAGAGACAGCGCAGCCGCAAGCGCACAACTCAGAAGAGCAGTACCCGCCGTCCCATGGACGAGTCTGCATGATCCAAGAAGGACGACCATCAAAAGCAAAACAAGAGGCACACACTCAGCAAGCTTGAGCAGCCGAAGACCTATTGACGGAATAAACCTACCACCTATACGGTTCAGAAACCAACATCACCTTCTCGAAAGATGAACATCTGCCTTCAGTTCCAAGACCAGGGCACGCACCATTGGTTCTCCAAGCTCAGATTGGCAGTTACGACATGGACAGAGTATTCATGGACGGAGGCAGAAGCCTAAACATCATCTTCACCAGCACCTTGCGCAAAATGTCGATTCCTCGATCAGTCTGGAAAAACTCAGCCGTCACAATCTACGGCGTAGTGCCAGGGGAATCATCCTCCTCACTGGGATCAATCGAGCTCGACGTCATTTTTGGCAGCAAGGGCAACTTCGCAAGAAAAATCCTCGAGTTTGAAATAATCGACTAGGAGTCCCAATACCATGCCATACTCGGATGACCGGCATTCGCACAATTCATGGCAGTCCCGCACTATGCATACCTCAAACTCAAGATGCCCAGGCCCTTAGGAGTCATCATGGTTAATGGAAACTTCATCAAATCAGATCAATGTAACCGAGACTTCCATCAGATCTCCGAAACGTTTGGAGCACATCAGCAACTCGAAGAGATAGCCATGGTGGTAGACAAGAGCGTCTTTCCGCTAGCAAGCAAAAGCAAGAAAAAAGAATTCACTCGCGATTTTAGCGTAGACAGTGCCACAACAATTCATCAGGTGCACCCGCATTCCAACGGCCAAGTAGAAAAAGAAAACGATCTAGTATGCAGTGGAATCAAAAAACGGCTCCTCGCAACACTCGAGCAAGCTGCAGGCAACTGCATAGAAGAACTCCCCGCAGTCCTATGGATCCTGCGCACCACTCCCAATGCTTCAACCCAGTACACGTCATTCTTCTTAGTATACGGAGCGGAGGCCGTACTGCCGCACGACCTCAAGTTTGGAGCTCCCCGAATAATGGGATATGAAGAGGAAGAAGCAAAAGACGCACTCGAAGAAGACAAAGATGTCGCAGACGAGGCAAGGGACACAGCTCTCGCAAGGTCAGAAGGATACCAAGACAAGCTACACACTTATCACAGCAGACGCCTGCAAACAAGAACTTTCCAGGAAGGCCATCTCGTCCTATGACTAATACAAGAGAAGGTCCACAAGCTCACCCCACAGTGGGAAGGACCATTTATAGTCTCTGAGGTCCTAGGAGGAGGAGCATACAGACTAAGGAATCCGAAGACCAACGAAGACGTGGGAAACCTGTGGAACGTGGCAAACTTACGCCTCTTCTACCCATAGATTACTCACTTGGCAACATCCCCCAGCAACGCAAAGATCGGCAGCAGCGCCGGCTGGCAACCTATGTACAAACTTGAAGGAATAAAGAATGTGTTTCCCAGACGACACCATTTAAAGCACTCGAGGGCTCAAGCACGGACTCCCCCCGAGAGAAACTTTTTTGATTACGCGGCGACTTAACTTAAGCACTCAGGGGCTCGAGCACGGACTCCCCCCGAGAGATGATTTTTCGCTTACGCGATGACTTAAATTAAGCACTCGGGGGATCGAGCGTGGACTCCCCCCGAGATACGCTTGTTCGCTTACGCGAAGTCACAACATTAAGCACTCGGGGGCTCGAGCACGGACTCCCCCCGAGAGGCGCTTTCTCTTACGCGACGATAGAACTCAGAGATTTAACCACAAGCTCTCCCCAGAAACCGTTTTCACCCACACCTACACTTAAAAAGCGTGCAGAGGACACAAGTTCAATCCCCAAGGCAGCACACAGTCGCGGTACCAAAGCCACGCCGCTCCCCCTCGCAGTGATGACAAGAGAAACAACCTTTAACCTTTGGAAGACACAAAATCAGGCTCATAAGGAGGATCCAAGACAGCTACTGGGCAGGAAATTGTCCAAAGTCTTCACCCGATCACAAGTGATCACCTAAAAACTCGGGGGCTACTCCATCGGGAGCGCTGTCGAGCACCCGATGAGTTTCTCAGAATAACAGAGCAAACTTAAAGCGGGCCAGTTTAACTATACTACCAGCCTATGCCCGACTCTACGAATCGAACATAGCCTCGGGGGCTACTCCCATTGGGAGCGCTGCCGCGCACTCGATAAAGGTAAAAGTTTCGCATCAAGGACAAACGCCCGAAGATAGTTTTGTCATAAGGTAAAACACTCGAAGGCCATTTTTATTACATAACAGAAAGACACGAGCCCAGTACAAGGTTCCTCGCTTTACATCAAAGATTACAAGTCAAGGCAATCGATCAACTATTCAAAGATTACAAGTCAAGTAAATCGATCAGCTATCCAAAGATTACAAGACCAATCATCCCGAGGCATTATGAATTCTACATGTGTACTCATGCTGAGATAATTGGCACTTTGGCCCACATCTTGACGAGCATCATCACAGACAAAGCAAGACTAAGTCTGCAAGAAGCCACTCGCCGCCTTCCTGAGCCTGGTGACCTTGCCTATCGATGCACCTGCTTGCTCGGCGGCTTGACGTCCGACCCCTCCTTATAACTAGATAAGAAAGCACCACCAGTCGAGGATTCGGTAGAAGATGAAGCCACAGGAGAAGAAGTCGAAGTGCCCCACGGCCCGTCAGAGCTGTCACTGCTTGATTCCTCCCTGTAAGGATCTAGACAATTGCCACCGACATCAAAAGCGTTGATGGTGTGGAAGTGATAATGGCTTCTCGGCCTTCGTTGTTTACCCCAAGTGGAAGGTGAGATGTAGGATAACAGCAAATTTCCCTTGGTGAAGATGCCAAGGTTGAGTATCAAACTAGTAGGACTCCGATAGTGATAAGTAGGTGGCAAGGAAACAATGGCACCTTTCTATGTGCTTGGATTTCTGGTGATGCCTTGTCTCCCTGGCCTATGCGATGGAACCACTATTATCACAATAGAGGTCCAACGAGTTTGCCGAGTCTGTAACCACACCAAGTAAGGAAATGACATCCCGTATCCAAACACCTTCCTTTGAAGCTTCCGAAGCCGCAAGGTACTCGGCCTCTGTTGTAGAATCAGCTAGCGTCTCTTGCTTGGAAATTTTCCAGCTCACTGCACCTCCATTCAGGATGAACACATAACCAGATTGTGAAAAAAGGCATCCATGTCGGTTTGGAAACTAGCATTGGTGTAACCCTTTACAAAAAGCTCATCTTCACCTCCATAAACTAGGAACATATCCTTAGTACTTCTCAGGTACTTCAGGATACTCTTAACTGTTGTCCAGTGGCTCTTTCCTGGATTGGCCTGGTATCTGCTCGTAGCACTTAGAGCATAGGAAACATCTGGATGAGTACATAGCATAACATACATGATAGACCCGATGGTCGAAGCATACGTAATCTTATCCATGCGTCTTTGCTCATCATGAGTCGATGGACCATGAGTCTTGCTTAGATGAATGCCATGTGACACAGGCAAGAACCCTTTCTTAGCCGCATGCATGTTGAACCTTTTCAACACCTTGTCAATATATGTACTCTAGCTTAATCAAATAAGCCTCCTTGATCTATCTATATAGATCTTGATTCCCAAAATTTAAGATGCTTCTCCCAAGTCCTTCATTGCAAAAATATTTTTCAATGAGTCCTTGACAGCTTCAAGCATTGGGATCTCATTCCCAATCAGTAATATGTCATCCACATATAAGATTAGAAATACGATTGAGCTCCCACTAAACTTCTTGAACACACAAGGTTCCTTTTTGTTCTCGAGGAAGCCAAATGATTTGACAACCTCTTTAAAATGAATGTTCCAACTCTGAGATGCCTGCTAAAATCCATAAATGGATTTATGAAGTTTGCATACTCTACTAGCATTCTCTGGATCGACAAAACCGTCGGGTTGTATCATATACACGTCCTCTTCTCGATTTTCATTAAGGAAAGATTTTTTTACATCCATCTGCCAAATCTCATAATCGAAATAGGCAGATATAGCTAGAATAATCCGAACTGATTTAAGCATCGCTATAGGCCAGAAGGTCTCGTTGTAGTCAATTCCTTGAACTTGTCGAAACTCCTTCGCGACAAGTCGAGCTTTATGGATATGAACATTTCCATCCATATCAGTTGAAAGGACGTGGATGTCGCCTAGAGGGGTGTAACACCCCAGGTGTCACACTACAGTAACCACCTACAGTAATCCCTTTTACTGTTGCCAAGTCACTGTGGTTAAGCATGGATGATCACCCTTGATCATAGTGATCCAGATTCAGCCCAAATAAAAATTCCAGATCTAAGTGGGAATAAAACATTGCCCAAAAATTGTGCAACCACTTTTTTTAAATCACAAATAATCACTGGGCCATGCCAATATGGTTATGGTATTTTATCAAGCCACTGGAAAATTCAAAAATCCAAACCAGGCCCAGAACAGCACTATTTATCAGTTGAATATTAAAGAGAATTACTAAATGAATTTCTTTTGCCATCAAACTTTTTGTGGCACCTCTAATATATGCAACACAAATATGCCCACAAGTTTCACATGTGGAGAAAATCATTTGAAAGCAAAACAGATTAAAACAGTAAAGCAATAAAAGAACAGAAAATGGAAAAGGAAAAGAAAATAGGAAATCCTAACCTACACCCAGGGCGAAGCCCACCACCACCTTGGCCCACTCTCCTCCCCCCTGGGCCGAGCCCACCCTGGCTCTCTCCCCTCCCTCTCCTGTTCATGGTGGGCGTGGCACCCATCCCGTGGTGCCACGGTCGCCGGCGTCGCCGTGGTGCCAATCAACGTACGCCGATGAGGTATAAGTCGTCCGCGCCCTCCCCTCTCGTCCTGGAAGCCCTAGGTCGAGTTCCCCCCCCCCCCCAGATCTCCTCCCTCCTCGCCTATGTCTCCTCCCCGCTTTAAACCTGCTGCGGGCAGTCGTCGCCGCGGACGTGGCCACCGGCCACCTCCGGTCCGACTGAGTTGTCCAATATGACCGCCAAGCTCGTCTGCTTCACCCCGGAGGAAGAACACGAGCTCACGGCCACCGTCCGCTCGGAATCGGGCCCTTCTTCCACCTCCAGCTACCGGCCTGCTTCGACGCCCCCGGCCACTCCAAGCCCTCCCCGAGCACACCGAGCCCCCCATCACGCTCCTGGTAAGCCCCCCCCCCTTCCTGGTCCTCCCGCGCCGAGTTTGATGCGCGAATCGCCACCTCCGTCACGGCTTGCTCCGGCCGCCGCCGCGAGCTCGCGTCTGGCGGGCACCGTCCAACCCAGGCCACGTTCTTTGCACGAATGGGCGCGGCTCCTCGCACTGGTCACGTAGACGCGAACGGCGCGTGATTTGATCCCTCGTAGCGTGCGCATGAACGCCGTCGCGTTTACTGTTTGCCGCCGGTGTGCTTGTCCTCGCCGGCGTCATGACATGGCATCATTAGCCACTGTGTAATCCCCTAATGGCCCACTGACGCATGGGCCTGAGGCCAGGGTTTAGTTATGAATTATGTTAAGTAAAAATGGATCTGAGAGACTTACAGGTGGGGTCCACCTCTAGGCAATTACCATTTTAGTTAAGTTATATAAACTCTCTATGACAGATGGGCCCTAGGCCCTAAATAAAATTAAATTTGATTAATTAGCTCTGTGCCACTTACACATGGGCCCCACTGGGTTATTTTTTTAATTTAAATGAATTAATATAAATGAGTCAATGACATGTGGGCCCATTGCTATTAAAATAAATAAAATGTTTTATTATGCCACTGTGAGGCTGACATTTGGGACCCACTGGTCAGTTGACCAGTCAACCTTACAGGTGGGTCCCCTCTGTCAGGTTTGACTGGTCAAACCCCTGTTTTCGATAATGTTAGGTTTAATAATAAAAGAAATTCTAATACATGATTTAAACTCTAGAAAATCATATCTTTTAATCCATATGTCAGATGAAAATATTTTATATATGAAACTTGATCAAAAAAAATAACGAATAAGAATACATCACCCGTATAGCCACCACACCCCTCTAACATACCGAACCCGAGACTTTCCCCCCTCCGGATCGTTTGTCCGGTAATTACCCGGTACCGATAAAACTTTCCGGGTGGTTTTGTTCTGAACATAAAAGTTGTTCGGAATGCATCAATGATCACAGATACACTATCCACATGCCTATCAGACATTCACGACACTACAGACATGGAACCTTCCCCCTCTGGTCCGTTAGTCGATAATCACCCGGAGCCGGTATTTCATCCCCAGATGAATTCCCGCTCCGAGCATAACCCTTTGCACTGCGTTAGAGCCTCGTTGCTTTGTATCTCCTATATCATATATTTGTATTTCTATTATTGTTGTGTATTTATTGTTTCTCCCCCCCCCCCCTTTATTCTCCGGTAGACCCCGTTGCTGCCATCGACGACACCGTTGCCGAGTACGACTACTACATCGTCGACCGTACCCCTCCCGCGAGCTTCCAAGCAAGCAGAGCCATTCTCTTCCCCAGATATCGCCTATCTTTCCTTACTTTCTTGCACTAGGCATTGTTACTGCTGCTTCTACGTTACAATCATATTCAATTGCATAGCCTGTTTTTGTCGCCCCTTGATGTACCTTCCTTCATCCTATGCTGCTTTATATATATATATATATATATATATATATATATATATATATTATTCAGCAGTGAGCCCTGCGCATTGTTAGCTAGGATTAAATAGCGGGTCGTGATCACTCAGAGGAGTGAACACGGGTACTAGTTATTATAAACTGCACAGGTACGGTACAATGCAGACACCGCCTAAGGCCCCTACCTCGGCTCTGTCGAGCCAGCATCAAGTGGAGCTATCGAGGAGTAATCCTCGTACTCCATTCGTTGTTGACTCTGTATAGCCGCTCTAGGTAACTGAGCAATGGTTGTCCTTCAGGTAAGAAGTCGGGCGACCAACGGTGCCCGCGAGTGGTATTGCGACGGGATGACAGGGAGGGTACGACCAGTGTACCGGTGTGCTTGGCCCCTGATCGAGAGTTACCAAACCACGAAAGTCGGGATCCTCCAGGAGCACACGCGAGACAAGGTAAGGAGACGGTTCACCTTGTTGGTAACCGCAGAGACTTGGTGGGACGACAGGGCAGGCACCGATGTACTGGTGGTCCTGACTGTTGTCGTTGTCCGCGGGTCAGTTAAGTCGAGGCAACGATAACGGTTGTCCCGCAAATTAATAAAATACTAAATGGTTCGGCGGATGACTTGAGTGGCCTTTTCGCTTGTACGCGCTGCCTACACGTGGGATAATGAGTTATGAGCTCCTCTGCTTCATGGTCTCGTCCGAGGACTCTTCAGACGTCAGCAGTACCACGGGCTGATTGCCGGGAAGTGCGGTGTCTTCTTTGCTCGAGCTGTGTTGTTTTTGTTACGACTTCCCGGCCACCCACGCACCGTGCAGGAGTACGTCAGGGTTGGGGTCCAAGGCCTTGCGTACTTAGGATTTAGACCGGCGGATGGCCTCTCTTTTGAGTTTGAAAGATGGGATGTGGAGTGTCGGATAGCCTCGGTGGAGCTTTCCCTAACAAGGTGCCCGCCACCCTGGAGATCCGTGCGTTGTAGTGTAACAGAAGTGCACCCCTGCAGGGAAGATTGATCTATTCGAATAGCCATGTCCACGGTAACAGGACGCTTTATGCTGAAGCTGGATCATACCTCTACAAACTATTATTATTAAACTATATGGTTCTAGGTTTTCTTCCTTGTTGGGATGTCGAGGAGGTGAACTCGGAGGCATTGCTAATTATTACAACTTATTATTATACAATGCTACAGCAACTTCTGCTGCATTGTTACTTTATGCTTTTTATAAACTGTTGGTTGTTCTCATCTTGTGCTGCAAGACACCGTCAGTAGATGCTAGTCTTCGATAGGCCTAGCTTCTTACCCTTATTCTAATTTCTACCTTGCAGTCCACTATATACAGCCTCTCCTTTCCATTTGATACAAATGCATAAATGCTTAGTAGCGGACGTAAGACTCGCGGGTATGCTAGATACTCACCCTTTCTTTATTTCCCCCTTTTTGTTTTGCCTGATCGGCCGCTGCAGTCGACTTTGGAGCCTTGGAGTCCAGGAGTAGGAGTTCCCCGATGTCGACCACCGCAACATGAAGATCCCCGATGCCTTCTACGACGTCGAGTTCCCCGTTGACCAGGAGTAGTGTGGAGGTTCCCAGGCAGGAGGCCTCGCCTTTTCGATGTCTTGTTATTTGTGCTAGCCTTCTTAAGGCAACCTTGTATTCTTGTGTCTGTACTCAGATACTATTGCTTCCGCTAACTTTGTGCTCTCGAGCCGTTGTATTCGAGCCCTCGTGGCCCCTGGCTTGTATTAAAAAGCTTGTATTATTTTAATTTGTAGAGTTGTGTTGTGATATCTCACCGTGAGTCCCTGATCTCGATCGTGTACCTTGCGTGTATGATTACTGTACACGGCTTGATTTTGGGGGCTTCACAAGGGGGGTGAATATGCGCTTAAAATAATTACGGTTTAGGCTTGAACAAATGCGGAATAAAACTTAACGTTTAATTTTCCAAGCAAGAAACCTAAATAAGCTAGGATCAACTATGTGCACCAACAATTTATACTATGTGATAGCAAGATATATAACAAGAGCACTATGTCTATCACAAAGTAGGTGCACAAGTAAATAGGTTGACTAGATGAACAACCTATGGGCCAAGAAATGCAAAAATAATATGAGCAAGCACAAGATAAACAAGGTAATAGGCTTGCTCAAAGTAAGGTTAGAGATAACCGCAAGTGGAGCCGATGGAGACAAGGATTTCTAACGGAAGTTCCTTCTCTTGCGAGAAGTACGCCTCCATTTTGAGAGGGTGTGGAACACAATGCTCACACGAAGCTAACGAGGGCCACCCTATTTCTCCTCACGCTCTCACCAATGCAAGATGCCATGATTCCACTATAGGACACTTGAGGGCGGTCACCGAACCCATACAAATGCTCGGGGCTATCTCCACAACCGAATTGGAGGCTCCCGTAGCGTCCCAAAGTTTTACACCACAATGATTGAGCTTCGCAACAACAAGCCTATAGGGGCCAATGCACCCAAGAGTAACAAGCTCTAGAGTGTCAATGCACTCAAGAGTACAATCTCTAGAGTGCTAATGCACTCAAGAGTAACTATCTTCTCAAATTCACTTACTACAACGAATCCTCGGAGAGAACTCAAACCGATGCACAAAATGCAATGGCAAGAGCACACGAAGTGCTCAAGTCCCCCACACTCAAATCCAACCAAAGCAACAAAATATATGGAGGAATATGAGAGGAAGAACAAGGAGAACACCAAATAACTCCAAGATCTAGATCCACAAGGCTCCCCACACTTAGAGGAGAGATGGCTTGGTGGAGAATGTAGATCTAGATCTCCTGTCTCTTTTCCCTCAAAAAGGAGCAAGAATCATGGGATGGATAGAGAGAAAGGAAGCTCAAAGAGGTCAACAATGGGGGGGAAGAACTTGCACAAAACCGGTGGGGACAAAGGAAGAAGAAGACCCCCTTTTGTAGGTCCCCATGAATCCAACCGTTGGCAGCCCACCAACCACGGTACTACCGCACTGCGGGCGGTACTACCATGTCGCGGTACTACCGCACGGCGAGGGGTACTACCGCCCCATGGTACTACTGAGGGTCAGTGTCGTGCCTACCACCGTTTCTTACAGAAGCATTACGGTAGTGGGTGCGGTACAAGCCTACAGTACTACCGTGGCGCGGTAATACCGCACGACGAGCGATACTACCGACCCATGGTACTACCGAAGGCCAGTGTCATGCCTACCACAGTTTCTTACAGAAGCATGTCGGTAATGAGCGCGGTACTAGCCCAAGGTACTACCATGGCGCGGTACTACCGCACTACGAGTGGTAATACTGCCCTGGTAGAACCAGGGAGCACTTGCCACAATGCCAAATGAACTCCAAATGAAACAGGCAAACCCTGAACTGCCATTACTTCTGCAAATGAACTCCAATTAAGGAAAACTCAAGCTTGATGGAAAACTAACAAACAGAGCTTCCTAATCATGAATAGAGGTGTGGAACCTCTGACCGAGAACCGGCAAATCTCCCAAATCGAAAAACACAAGATAAGATGCATACGAAATCCGTTTTCGATGAACACGAGCTTGTCATGAAGAAGACCACAAGATCCAAAACTCACAAAGAGAAAAGCCAAACAAGAACCAATAAAGATGATGCAAAGGTTTGAGCTCTCCACGAACGATTAGGCCTAGCCTATAACCTATCTATGTCAAACCATTGTCTTGCGCATAATCCACTTGAGCTTGATGATGACGATCATGCTCGCCTCAAGTTGGAACATCTTTCTTGATTACGCCGGCTCGATGAAGACTAGTATATTGCTCCCCCATACACCACTATGGGTGAGCCTCTTTTAGGCACATCTTCACTAGACGACCAAATGGTCGGAAAGCTCCAAGCATATGATATCTTCATGATGCTCCTCTTGAACTTGCACACATCAACCGAACCAATCTTTGGATAACTCCATGAAGAACACCTTGGTCAACACGTAATCTTCATCATTCAACCTTGAAGCCAACATATGATCTTCAAGCGTTGCCTATGGACAAACCCTAAAGTATAACTCAAGGAAACCATTAGTCCATAAAGATTGTCATCAATTACCACAACCAAACATAAGGGCACATGCCCTTTCATCAGTGTTCTTAAAGATTCATTTGCACTCAATGGTTCTTGCACCATTTGGTACATCAACCAAGTTCCAAACTTGATTGTCATCCATGGATTTATCTTGGATCTCATGGCTTCAAGCCATAACTCGGAATCTGGATCCACCATCGCTTCCGCATATGTCAAAGGCTTATCGCTATCCAATAACAATACCTTGCTTGCATTACACAGCCTTTCTGACCTTCGTGGTGCAGGTGCTACTTCAACCACGAGTTATCTGACTGGCTCTGCCATCATGGCATCATTTGCCGAGTCTTCCCCGAGTGGTTTATCTCAAACCTCTTCGAGTTACACCGTCCTCCCACTAGCCTTCCTAGTGAGAAACTCTTTCTCAAGGAAGGTACTGTGTTGAGCGACAAACACTTTTCCCTCTTGTCGATTTTAGAAGTAATACCCTAAGGTTTCCCTTGGATATCCTATGAATATGCACTTATACGATTTGGGTGTGAGCTTGTCCAACTGAAGTCACTTGAAAAACGCTCCATGTAACACTCTCACTGTCAGTGAACAGTAATCCCCATTACTGTTGATCACTACTGTTCAACAATTTTGTTTGATCAACTTGGTTCATCTCAAATTCAATTCCCCTTTGTTATTGTTGAATGCAATGTGAACCTTGGACCTTGATCATCATGGATCAATAACAAAGTCCAAACCATTTCTATTTGAAATCAAATCAAAGTTCAAAATGCCTTTGGTGGAATATTAAAACCAAGGTGCAAAATAAAACTTGTCCAAAAAATGTGCAACCACTTTTATAAAATCTCTAATAATCAGTAGATCATATTAAAACTATAATGGGAGTTTATTAAAATGTTTTACTAATTTAATCAAATCAAAACAGTGTCAAATCTGCGGCATTTAATGCATTTTAAATATGACAAAAATGCAAATGAATTTATTTCTTGCCCAAAAATTTTGTGGCATCACCTTATATTGTAACATGAATATTAGGACCAGTGGAACATTTTTGAAAATTCATTTGCTAGTCTAAATAAAATACAACAGAATGATAAGGTGTTACAAAATGCAGAAAATTGGAAAAGAGCAAAAACACGCCCAGGACAATTCCTCCCACAGCCCAGCCCATCTCTCTCCTCTTTCTTCTTCCTCCCGCTACAGTGAAAGGGAGGACATCCGGACCGAGCCGGCTGTCGCCGCCGAACCCGTTCGCCCCCTCTGGCCACTCACGCGTCGACAACGGCCATACTACAGCGTTCGTGGAGGATAAAGATCACGCCCTGCCACCTGGAGCTGCCCACACCATTTTCCCCCTCCGCTCCCTCGTACCTCACCTCACCTGAGCCGCCATGGCGCGCGCATCGGCGAGCTCGCGTGGCCACTGTCATCCCTAGGCCAAGCTGTGCTGTCCAAGATGTTCACCATCGACGTCCACGTTGCCCTGCAGAAGAAGCCGAGCCGGGAGGCCCCGTGCGCTCGACGTCGTCCTCATCCCCGCCCATGGCCGTCGCGGCCTTTTCCGTCGATCTCCACCACCAGCGCATCCTGGCGTCTCCGAGCATGTCCACGAGCCTCCCCGTGAGCGTCTCCCCCGATTCCCCTATTTTCCTGTCGGATCCCTCTCCGTAGGACACCGCCCCGTGTTTGGCCGCCATGGCCGGACCTCCGTGCCTGCAGGACACGGTCGCGCCCCGCGCGCGCACTTGCAGCGCCAGGCCGTGCCTCGCGCACACAACTGGCCGCGCGATGCCACACCCCTCCCATACGCCCCCTCTCCCGTGGCCCCTTGCCCGCTGCCGGCTGGCCTCGCCGTCCTCTGGCCGGTGGCCATGACCGTGCTTCTCCCCCCCCCCCCACTCTCGGGCCCGCTGTTACTGTTGCGGCTTGACGTGCGCCCGCTCGCGGTGTCCGCCGCGCCCCACCCCCCCCCCCCCCCTGCTGCTCGCCGTCGTGCCGAAATTGCACCAGCGGCGTGCTCCCTGAGCCGTTGTAAGCGGGACGGGGGCTAATCCCCCATTAGGCCAGTAACCCCCATAGCTAGTCCCTGACATGTGCCCCCCCCCCACTTAACAGTATTTTAAATCAAATAATTAAACAACTGATTAGTATGACAGGTAGGCCCCACTGGCAGAATTAATTAATTGAATGTTTTATTAAAATTCAGAGGCTGACATGTGGGGCCATGTGCTGTTTAAATAAACAAAATGATTTTTATAAATATTCAGAGGATGACATGTGGGACCCATAGGTCAGTTGACTGGTCAAACCCCTGTTCTGGATAATGTTACATTTTATTAATAAAAGAAATTCAGAAATTGATTTAAATTGAATTAAACTTTGAATTTGAATATCTTTTAAACCGTAAGTCAGATTCAAAAACTTTATACATGAAAGTTGATCAGAAAAATGTAATGAATACGATTTCTCTATCCGTTGGTCCACCACACCCCTCTAACATACCGAACATCGAACCGTCCCCCCTCCGGACCGTCTGTCCGATGAATTGTTCGGTATTGTTAAAAGTATCCTGATGAATCTATTCTGAACACGAAAGTTGTCCGGAATGTTTCATCTAGCACGGTTACACCATCCACACGTTTGTCGGATGTCCACGACACCTTCGGCATGATCCCTTCCCCTCCGGGCCATTTCTCGATAATCACCCGGATCCGGTATTTCATCCCCGGATGAATTCCCGCTCCGAGCCTGATACATCGTACTGCGTTAGAACACCGACATCGATACATTTGCCATGTCATTCATATGTTTGCATTTCTTGGTTTGTATTTACTGTTTCTTCCCCCCCCCCCCCTTATCTACGGTAGACCCCGATGCTACCGCCGACTACACTGCTGCCGGGTACGACTACTTCGTCGACGACCCTGCCCCTACCGTCGAGCTTCCTGGCAAGCAGAGCCATTCTCTTCCCCAGATATCGCCTACCTTTTCCGTACTTTCTTGCACTAGGCATTGTTACTGCTGCTGCTACGATTACAATCCTATTCAATTGCATAGCCTGTTTTTGTCGCCCTTGATGTACCTCCTTTATCCTATGCTGCCTATTATTACTTATGCATTATTCAGCAGTGAGCCCTGCGCATTGATAGCTAGGATTAGATAGCGGGCCGTGACCACTCAGGGGAGTGAACACGGATACGATATATCAACTGTAACAGGTACGGTACAATGCAGACACCGCCTAAGGCCCCCTAGCTCGGCTCTGTCAAGCCACCTTCAAGTGGAGCCACCGAGGAGTAATCCTCGTACCTTCACTCGTTGTTGACTCTGTATAGCCGTTCTAGGTACCTGAGCACGGTTGTCCATAAAGGTAAGAAAGTCGGGCGACCCAACGGTTCCCGCGAGAGGTATATTGTCGGGAACGACAGGGAGGGTACGACCGACGTTACTGGCGTGCTTGGCCCCTGCTCGTATCTCGCAAGAGTTACCAAACTACAAAAAGTCGAGCTCTACCAAGAGCACACGCGAGACAAGGTAAGGAGACGATTCACCTTGTCGGTAACCGCAGAGACTTGGTGGGACGACAGGGCAGGCACCGATGTACTGGTGGTCCTGACTGTTGTCGTTGACCGCGGGTCAGTTAAGTCGAGGCAACGATAACGGTTGTCACGCAGGTTAATTAAAATGCTAAATGGTTCGGCGGATGTCTTGAGTAGCCTTTTTGGCTTGTACGCACTACCTACACGTGGGACGAGGAGTGTGGGCTCCCCTGCATCGTAGTCTCGTTCGAGGGTCTTCAGCCGTCAGCAGTATCGTCGGCTGATTGCCGGGAAGTGGTGTTGTCTTCTCTTGCTCGAGCGGTGTATTTGTATTTGCTTTGATTTTGCTTCACCGGCCAGTCACGCACTATGCAGGAGTACGTTCGGGTTAGGGTCCAAAGCCCGGAGTACATAGGATATAGTCCGGCGGATGACCTCTCTGTTGATTGCCGAAGGATGGGCTACTTTGTGTCGGATAGCTTTGGTGGAGCGTTCCCTAACAAGGTTCCCGCCACCCTGGAGATCCGAGCGTCGTAGAGTCACGCCAGTGCACCCCTGCAGGGAAGATTAATCTATTCGAATAGCCGTGTCCACGGTAACAGGACGCTTTATGCTGAAGCTGGATCTTACCACTAGAAACTACTACTATTAAACTGTATGGTTCCGGGTCTTCTTCCTCGCAGGGAGTCGAGGAAGGGAACTCGGAGGCATTATTACTATCAATTATTACAACTTACTATTATACAATGCTGCAGCAACTTCTGCTGCATTGTTATTACATTTCTGCTATTGAACTGTTGGTTGTTTCTCTGCTCATGTTGCAAGACATCGTCAGAAGATGCTTGTCTTCGATAGGCCTAGCTTCTTACCCTTATTCTGATTTCTACCTTCCAGTCCACTATATACAGCCTCCCCTTTTCCTTTGATACAATGCATAATGCTTAGTAGCGGACGTAAGACTCGCGGGTATGCTAGATACTCACCTGCTTTATTTCCCCCCTTTTGTTTTGCCTGATCGGCCGCTGCAGTCGACGTTGGAGCCTTGGAGTCTAGGAGTAGGAGATCCCCGATGCTGACCACCGCTACATGAAGATCCCCGATGCCTTCTACGACGTCGAGTTCCCCGTCAACCAGGAGTAGTTTGGAGGTTCCCAGGCAGGAGGCCTCGCCTTTTCGATCGTTGTGGTTTATGTGCTAGCCTTCTTAAGGCAACCTTGTATCTTTGTGTCTGTACTCAGATACTATTACTTCCGCTGACTTTGTGCTCTCGAGCTGTTGTATTCGATCCCTCGTGGCCCCTGGCTTGTATTAAACAGCTTGTATTATTTTATTTGTAGAGTTGTGTTGTGATATCTCACCGTGAGTCCCTAATCTCGATCGTGTACTTTGCGTGTATGATTACTGTACACAGTCTGATTTTGGGGGCGTCACAAGTTGGTATCAGAGCTGACTGCCTGTAGGATACCCCTTCCAACTCCTTGGTCGAAGTCGAGTCTAGCCCTTGCAAAACTACTTTACTAACAGTGATGTGTGGCTTATCGGCCCACGTCGCCAACTGGGTGGTATTAGGATCATTTTTCTCCACACCTTTACTCTGGGACTCTACTCTCTCTTCCTTTCGGGTTAAATTTTTGCTAACTCTGACATTAGGTTCTCGTGACTACTTCCTCCCGGAGAGCCCCTCATTACAGATGATCGCTTGCTACACGAGAAGATTCCGAAGAATACTCTCCGATAAAGTTCCCGAGACCATATGTGCCGATCACCTTTACACTTCCCTGCCACCGATGAGTCCGTATGTATAACCACATACACCTTCCGTTCATCCATTCAATCCCAGTTGCTCTTGTGTTCACAAGGTGCATCGAAATACTTTCCGTTGTTTCGGGAATCTTTTGAGCCTACTGCCTTGCAGCTTCTTTTCATCATGCGGATAATTCCTCACATTTATCGAGGATCCGTTGATTCAAAGTGGTTCCTGTGATTCCCAAAATATTTTGAAATACTATTCAATCTCGCGACAATCCTCGGCAGCCTACTGCTTTGGAGATTCTTCTTACCTGCTTGCACTATGATTAATCCCGTTTGTCTTGTATTCTTTGATGACCTCCCTTGGCCTTGCCATTCTGATATGTTGAATCATCGTGTGTGCTAGTGCACACAATCATCAGTTGATCCCTATGAATTCTTTCTTTCGGCTCAGACGTCATTTCAGACATGAGCTGGATATCGGTAAATCAAACCTCGGTTGATTGTCCGTATAAGTCCGTTCAACTTATATACCCATGGTCAGAACATCTGCTTCTGATATCCCTTATTGGAAGCCATAATTCCTTTGTACCTAAGCATCAAATTATTCTGATGCTTCTATCTCCAATGCTTTATCATTCTTTCTTCTTATGGTTGAGTACCAATACTCGCCCCAGAATCTCTGTACACCGCCTGACCTTTTTGGTGGATTACTACCTGTCGTCCCCTGGTGTCCTAAATCATTGACAAGCTTCCCCTGATACGTAATGCCTTTGGCGAACGGTATCATCTGGTCCGTGTCATCAGCCTTCTGCTTTCAAATTTGTATCTCTTGTTCCTATTGTTTGTCGTATAGATCCGTACAAATGTCCCTATGGGTTGTATCTATGCTTCATCCATCTGTGTGAACCCATGAACCTCTACGGGTCATATTCTACTGGTGTTATGCCAGATAAATTTTTGAATGCTACAAATTCATCCACAGCGAGAAGTGATTGAAAGGTTATGCACTGAAGAAGTGGGAGTCGACCCTGAACCTTTGTGTTCGTGCCCGTGGATACTATGTATAACTTATCATGAAAGCTTCTTGTAGAGGTAATTATCCCCCTTGGTATAAATTCTTCTACACCTATGATCCACCATTCTACAATCGAGTATTACCCTGGTATCTCGAGGATATCATGCATTTGCACTAAATCTTATGAATTGAGATGAAACAATGCCTATCCCTGTCATAGCCATTTCGTGGTTCTGGGTTGTCGTCAACAGAGAACACCGCTTACATTTGGCTCCACCACCCCTTTTGATTGGTGATGTGGATATTCGATTGCATTTTTCTTGAAACCCCTTGACATAATGTGTCGTGGTCATCATCCACATTTTTTTCTTCTTCCATGTGCCTATTGAACTCTTGGCGAGAAATACCATCCTTGCCTCTCGATGATTTGTGTTATCATCGACAACATCCTTCGACTCCCTGCCAATACAAACCTTGTCATGTATATCTTACTCTGTTTTCCCTTGGGGAAAGATAGACACCTGTTACTTGTGGACCTTCACCTTTTTCTTCCCATTGGTCTATTTAACCTTTCTTTTTAATATAAATTATCTGAGCAGTGATAATTCCATGCTTATGTAAACACTTCGGTGCACTATTTTGTCCGTACAACCTATTACTATTGTTGTTGACTTTCGGTGACCACCGATGGACGAGAACTTTGCCTACTGGTCCGCCTCGTCATAACGAGCAGGAAAACGGTTCTCTGTGTCCCTCGCCCTTGGTACCGACGTTGTTGTTGACATAGCTAACAAGTTGTTCTCTGACTTACCTTGCAACTTGATCGCATTGTTTGTCACCACCCTTCTTATTCAATGTGGGCCCATAACCCACAGTTCCACAGGATCGAAACCTGACTCTCTTGACCGCGTATGCAATTCACGAGTCCTCTACCTTGTGATATTCAGTTCAATATCAGACTCGGTGCTTATGCCTGATGTTTTGGACCCCTTTTTCATCATCTGTCATCGGCATCGAATGCATGCCTATCCGCTTGAAAACGTCTCATGCCTTCGTTTGTTTCTCTCGATGTATCTCCCTGAGTGTAACTCGTGAGATACTTTGTACCCCATTCCCTTGGACAACCTTGGTTGGTTAACCTTGTACCGATTCGACCCCCTTGAAATTTCGTAAGTACGGTGAAGACCCTGGATGAAGAATGACAACTCGTCGAGATGCACCAATGCAGAGAAATGAAGACATCAATGAGAAGGATAAACTTCTTCGAGAAGGACAACAAGCACCAAAGAAATCGCTAGGATACGAAACCAAAACTCTACCCCTTGCACTAACTTTAATTCTCGGGACGAGAATTCTTTGTAGTGGGGGAGATTTGTAACACTCTCACTGTCAGTGAACAGTAATCCCCATTACTGTTGATCACTACTGTTCAAAAATTTTGTTATATCAACTTGGTTCATCTCAAATTCAATTCCCCTTTGTTATTGTTGAATGCAATGTGAACCTTGGACCTTGATCATCATGGATCAATAACAAAGTCCAAACCATTTCTATTTGAAATCAAATCAAAGTTCAAAATGCCTTTGGTGGAATATTAAAACCAAGGTGCAAAATAAAACTTGTCCAAAAATTGTGCAACCACTTTTATAAAATCTCTAATAATCAGTAGATCATATTAAAACTATAATGGGAGTTTATTAAAATGTTTTACTAATTTAATCAAATCAAAACAGTGTCAAATCTGCGGCATTTAATGCATTTTAAATATAACAAAAATGCAAATGAATTATTTGTTGCCCAAACTTTTTGTGGCATCACCTTATATTGTAACATGAATATTAGGACCAGTGGAACATTTTCGAAAATTCATTTGCTAGTCTAAATAAAATACAACAGAATGATAAGGTGTTACAAAATGCAGAAAATTGGAAAAGAGCAAAAACACGCCCAGGACAATTCCTCCCACAGCCCAGCCCATCTCTCTCCTCTTTCTTCTTCCTCCCGCTACAGTGAAAGGGAGGACATCCCGACCGAGCCGACTGTCGCCGCCGAACCCATTCGCCCCCTCTGGCCACTCACGCGTTGACAACGGCCATGCTACAGCGTTCGTGGAGGATAAAGATCACGCCCTGCCCCCTGGAGCTGCCCACACCATTTTCCCCCTCCGCTCCCTCTTACCTCACCTCACCTAAGCCGCCATGGCGCGCGCATCGGCGAGCTCGTGTGGCCACCGTCATCCCTAGGCCAAGCTGTGTTGTCCAAGATGTTCACCATCGACGTCCACGTTGCCCTGCAGAAGAAGCCGAGCCGGGAGGCCCCGTGCGCTCGACGTCGTCCTCATCCCCGCCCACGGCGCCGCGGCCTTTGCCGTCGATCTCCACCACCAGCGCATCTTGGCGTCTCCGAGCATGTCCACGAGCCTCCCCGTGAGCGTCTCCCCCGATTCCCCTATTTTCCTGTCAGATCCCTCGCCGTAGGACACCGCCCCGTGTTTGGCCGCCATGGCCGGACCTCCGTGCCTGTAGGACACGGTCGCTCCCCGCGCGCCCACTTGCAGCGCCAGGCCGTGCCTCGCGCACACAACTGGCCGCGCGATGCCACACCCCTCCCATACGCCCCCTCTCCCGTGGCCCCTTGCCCGCTGCCGGCTGGCCTCGCCGTCCTCTGGCCGGTGGCCATGACCACGCTTATCCCCCCCCCACTCTCGGGCCCGCTGTTACTGTTGCGGCTTGACGTGCGCCCGCTCGCGGTGTCCACCGCGCCCTGGCCCCCCTGCTGCTCGCCGTCGTGCCGGAATTGCGCCTCCGGCGTGCTCCTTGAGCCGTTGTAAGCGGGACGGGGGCTAATCCCCCATTAGGCCAGTAACCCCCATAGCTAGTCCCTGACATGTGCCCCCCCCACTTAACAGTATTTTAAATCAATTAGTTAAACAACTAATTAGTATGACAGGTAGGCCCCACTGGCAGAGTTAATTACTTGAATGTTTTATTAAAATTCAGAGGCTGACATGTGGGGCCAGGTGCTGTTTAAATAAACAAAATGATTTTTATAAATATTCAGAGGCTGACATGTGGGACCCACAGGTCAGTTGACTGGTCAAACCCTTGTTCTGGATAATGTTACATTTTATTAATAAAAGAAATTCAGAAATTGATTTAAATTGAATTAAACTTTGAATTTGAATATCTTTTAAACCGTAAGTCAGATTCAAAAACTTTATACATGAAAGTTGATGAGAAAAATGTAATGAATATGAATACGCTATTCGTTGGTCTACCACACCCCTCTAACATACCGAACATCGAACCGTCCCCCCTCCGGACCGTTTGTCCGATGAATTGTCCGGTACTGTTAAAAGTATCCTGATGAATCTATTCTAAACACGAAATTGTCCGGAATGTTTCATCTAGCACGGTTACACCATCCACACGTTTGTCGGATGTCCACGACACCTCCGGCATTATCCCTTCCCCTCCGGGCCATTTCTCGATAATCACCCGGATCCGGTATTTCATCCCCGGATGAATTCCCGCTCCGAGCCTGATACATCGTACTGCGTTAGAACACCGACATCGATAAATTTGCCATGTCATTCATATGTTTGCATTTCTTGGTTTGTATTTACTGTTTCTTCCCCCCTTATCTCCGGTAGACCCCGCTGCTACCGCCGACTACACTGCTGCCGAGTACGACTACTTCATCGACGACCCTGCCCCTACCGTCGAGCTTCTAGGCAAGCAGAGCCATTCTCTTCCCCAGATATCGCCTACCTTTTCCGTACTTTCTTGCACTAGGCATTGTTACTGCTGCTGCTACGATTACAATCCTATTCAATTGCATAGCCAGTTTTTGTCGCCCTTGATGTACCTCCTTTATCCTATGCTGCCTATTATTACTTATGCATTATTCAGCAGTGAGCCCTGCGCATTGATAGCTAGGATTAGATAGCGGGCCGTGACCACTCAGGGGAGTGAACACGGATACGATATATCAACTGTAACAGGTACGGTACAATGCAGACACCGCCTAAGGCCCCCTAGCTCGGCTCTGCCGAGCCACCTTCAAGTGGAGCCACCGAGGAGTAATCCTCGTACCTTCACTCGTTGTTGACTCTGTATAGCCTTTATAGGTACCTGAGCACGGTTGTCCTTAAAGGTAAGAAAATCGGGCGACCCAACGGTGCCCGCGAGAGGTATATTGTCGGGAACGACAGGGAGGGTACGATTGACGTTACTGGCGTGCTTGGCCCCTGCTCGTATCTCGCGAGAGTTACCAAACTACACAAAGTCGAGCTCTACCAAGAGCACACGCGAGACAAGGTAAGGAGACGGTTCACCTTGTCGGTAACCGCAGAGACTTGGTGGGACGACAGGGCAGGCACCGATGTACTGGTGGTCCTGACTGTTGTCGTTGACCGCGGGTCAGTTAAGTCAAGGCAACGATAACGGTTGTCACGCAGGTTAATTAAAATGTTAAATGGTTCGACGGATGTCTTGAGTAGCCTTTTTGGCTTGTACGCACTACCTACACGTGGGACGAGGAGTGTGGGCTCCCCTGCATCGTAGTCTCGTTCGAGGGTCTTCAGACGTCAGCAGTATCGCGGGCTGATTGCCGGGAAGTGGTGTTGTCTTCTCTTGCTCGAGCGGTGTATTTGTATTTGCTTTGATTTTGCTTCACCGGCCAGTCACGCACCGTGCAGGAGTACGTTCGGGTTAGGGTCCAAAGCCCGGCGTACATAGGATATAGTCCGGCGGATTACCTCTCTATTGATTGCCGAAGGATGGGCTACTTTGTGTCGGATAACTTTGGTGGAGCGTTCCCTAACAAGGTTCCCGCCACCCTGGAGATCCGAGCGTCGTAGAGTCACGCCAGTGCACCCCTGCAGGGAAGATTAATCTATTCGAATAGCCGTGTCCACGGTAACAGGACGCTTTATGCTGAAGCTGGATCTTACCACTAGAAACTACTACTATTAAACTGTATGGTTCCGGGTCTTCTTCCTCGCAGGGAGTCGAGGAAGGGAACTCGGAGGCATTATTATTATCAATTATTACAACTTACTATTATACAATGCTGCAGCAACTTCTGCTGCATTGTTATTACATTTCTGCTATTGAACTATTGGCTGTTTCTCTTCTCATGCTCCAAGACATCGTCAGAAGATGCTAGTCTTCGATAGGCCTAGCTTCTTACCCTTATTCTGATTTCTACCTTGCAGTCCACTATATACAGCCTCCCCTTTTCCTTTGATACAATGCATAATGCTTAGTAGCGGACGTAAGACTCGCGGGTATGCTAGATATTCACATGCTTTATTTCCCCCTTTTGTTTTTCCTGATCGGCCGCTGCAGTCGACGTTGGAGCCTTGGAGTCCAGGAGCAGGAGACCCTCGATGCTGACCACCGCTACATGAAGATCCCCGATGCCTTCTACGACATCGAGTTCCCTGTCAACCAGGAGTAGTTTGGAGGTTCCCAGGCAGGAGGCCTCGCCTTTTCGATCTTTGTGGTTTATGTGCTAGCCTTCTTAAGGCAACCTTGTATCTTTGTGTCTGTACTCAGATACTATTACTTCCGCTGACTTTGTGCTCTCGAGCTGTTGTATTCGATCCCTCGTTGCCCCTGGCTTGTATTAAACAGCTTGTATTATTTTATTTGTAGAGTTGTGTTGTGATATCTCACCGTGAGTCCCTAATCTCGATCGTGTACTTTGCGTGTATGATTACTGTACACGGTCTGATTTTGGGGGCGTCACACTCCACAACCCCAAATCTTTAAAAAAGACAAACTGTGACGTTTCCCAGTCCATATCTCATATGGTGTCTTATCTACGGATTTAGATGGTACTCTGTTTAGTGTGAAAGATGCAGTTTGTAGAACATAACCCATAAATGCCAACGGTATATCTGACTGACTCATCATCGATCGAACCATGTCCAACAAGGTACGATTTCTCCGTTCTGACACTCCATTTCTCTGTGGCGTTCCAGGAGGAGTGAGTTATGGAACAATTCCAT
This sequence comes from Bromus sterilis, assembly GCA_950022295.1. Lineage (NCBI taxonomy): Eukaryota > Viridiplantae > Streptophyta > Magnoliopsida > Poales > Poaceae > Bromus > Bromus sterilis. The sequence continues at coordinate 286,827,935 of OX465597.1, forward strand.
GACTCTTCAGATGATCATCAAACTCTTGACTCAGATATTCACCTCCACGATCTGATCGCAGAAGTTTGATCATTTTGCCGAGTTGATTATCTACTTCATTCTGAAACTCCTTGAACTTTTCAAAGGTTTCCAACTTGTGCCTCATCAAGTATATATATCCATATCTGCTCAAGTCGTTGGTGAAAGTCATGAAGTACTGGTAACCACCTCTAGCAGTCGTGCTCATTGGTCCACACACATCTTTATGTATGAGTTCCAACAAGTCGGACGCCCTCTCACAACTTTTTGCAAAAGGTGTCTTGGTCATCTTGCCGAGTAGGCATGATTCACATGTCTTGAATGATTCAAAATCAAACAAATTTAAAATTCCATCATCATGGAGCTTCTTCATGCGATTTTCACTAATATGACCAAGCTGACAATGCCAAAAGTAAGTTGTATGCAAATCATTAGGTTTAAGCCTCTTGACATTTATATTATAGACAGGTTCACCTTCAAGATTTAAAACAAATAACCCATTAAAAACGGGCACCAAGCCAGAAAACATCGTATTCAAATATATAGAACAACCATTGTCCTTATTAATGAATTCATAACCTTATCTCATCAGACAAGAGACAGAAATAAATTTTTGACTTAACGATGCAACATAATAACAATTATCAAGCTCCATTACAAATCCAGAAGGTAAATTAAGTTGCATGGTGCCAACGGCTAGTATAGCAACTCTTGCTTTATTCCCGACGCATATGTCAACTTCTCCTCTTGCAACATCTCTATGTCCTTGTAGTCCCTTCATGGAGTTGCAAATGTGAACAACCGATCTGGTATCATATACCCAACAACTATTACAAATATCCGAAAGATAAATGTCTATAACATATACAACAAATGTACCCGTAGAAGTCGTACTTCCACTAATCTTGCCCTTCTTGGCAATCCACTTCTTGTAGTTCCTCTTACATTTACCATTCAACTTGCAACAGAAGCAAATGGTCTCCGCGTCAGGTCCAGGCTTAAGTGCCGGTGATGGAGTCGGGATCACATCCTTTTCCTGCCCTTTGTGTCATGGAAATGACCCCCGGGTAGCGTCACCCAGGCGAAATAACCTTTCAAGAAGAAGATCACCGATCTAGTGGCCGCCTATCTAAGCAAGGCCGAGCTAATCCGGGCCGACCTGAAGACCGCCATTCTGAAGAAGGCCGATCTGATCAAGGACGACCTGAAGACCGCCGATTTGAGGATCGCCGATCTAAAAGAAGACCAAGCCGCACAAGATCGATCTCCAGAGGGCCAAGATGATTAGGTCGGAAGCCGGTTGCTCTGGGAGAGAGCAATCGACCTCACCTAAGTTCATTTGGCCCAAGAAGACACAAGACTATCCGAGCTAACCACGAGAGTTGACCTTGGGCCGGATGGGCGCGCCCGTCCCGAGGTCATCAATAGGTGATCGTGAGAGATCCGCATGGCAGACAGAATAGTACCATGCCGACCTGTCAGACGCATGGTGTTCTCTCAACACATTAGCTGACAGGGCGGCGGAGGCGACAAGGCATTGAGGCAGCCGCAAGGCTAGACGTAGATCTCTCTAGACCTACATAGCAAGATTCCACGACAAAGTAGGGCAACAGATTTCCGCCGCCTTGAACCCGTAAAGGGCGCAGTCGACGGTACCCAGTAGTTCACCAGAGGCTTACATCTGGGCCCTGGACAACCAGGAAGTTACTAGACTACCCTGGGCTCGGCCTATAAGAGCCCCAGGGATCCCTCCTGTGTGAGGGGACGATCACATTTACTTCACTTCACCCACCAAAGAGAGAGCAAGGAGAGAGTTGTGCTTAGAGCCCTCTCCCCTTCCTATCATAAAGCTCACGGAGCATTCATTGTAGCCCGAGTTATTCCTTATAGCTAGCTCGACATGAGTAGGGGTGTTATCTCTACGGAGATCGTCGAACCTGGGTACATCGCGGTGTCTCATTGTGTCTGTCCCCACTCTCGATTCCGGCACCGGCGACACTAACCTCGGTTTGTCCCCCTCTTTAACCATCCCCATGGCATCTGCCATTACATATCGATGACACTTTGTGTTAGCCTTCTTCTTGGTCCATGACTTCTTGAACTTGGCCGTGTTGTGCACCATCAACACTTGATGCGTGCGTTTCTTAATGTCCTGCTCTGCTATCTTAAGCATCCCATGAAATTCAGTGGGCTTCTTTTCCATGCCATGCATATGAAAGTTCGTAATGAACGAGTTATAGCTTGGCGGAAGAGAACCCAGAATTGTATCTGGAGCTGACTCAGGAGTCAACGGATGCCTGATGGATTCTCGCCCCTCGTTGGTTACCCCAAGTGGAAGGTTGAGATGTAGATAGTGACAAATTTCCCTTGGTGAAGAAACCAAGGTTTATCAATCGAGCAGGACTCCAAGTGCAACAAGTAGGTGGTCAAACGAGCAATACGTCGTCTAAATAGAAATTACTCATTTGACCTAGACCTGCACAAAAAAGCAAATAACTTTTCTCCCAATGAGTTTAGAGAGGTTGTTAATCTCTCCGGCCTTACCGTTTACAACGAATCAAAACACAAGGGGAAAATAGTAGTGGTGATTGCAACAGAAAGTAAATGAAAGCAGTAAATTGGAGGGGTGTAAACTATGATGGAAATATTGAACGAGGTCCCATGACTTTCACTAGTGATGTCTCTCTCCCAATAGACGATAAACAACTATGCTGGGTGAACAAATTACATCTAGGCAATTGAGAGAATTATAAACGCACTGCATTGCTAATTATGCTACAAGAAAGCTAGAGGCTCAATCGTATGGGCATTACACAGAAATGAGTAGACCATTTATTCATCAGCATCTAATCACTAATCATCCACCTTGAGATATCTATCCAGAACATCTCGCTGGTATTAAGATGCAAACCCCAGCTAAACTGTAGGCTCAAAGAAATAGACAACTGCATTAACACTCTATGCGTAATGTAAGCAATCCTTGCAACCGCAGTTACAAGTACTGTTGTTTTCTCCCTGGTGGCAACAACACATCCCCTAGTCTCATGTTTCTGTCACTCAAGCTAGACATTGGGGGCCATGAACCCACAATCATGCATAACACTCCATCTTGGAGTTACTATCTACTACTTAGCCAAAGCAATAAAAAGAAATGGAGAACATGAAAAAATACTCATGAACTAAAGCATAAAAGGTAAACCAAATATATTACTCATCAAAATATGAACATAATCTCATAATCCATCGGATCCCAGCAAACACAGCATAGCAACACAGAAACTAATTCATAAACATGTAGGGAAGCTCACAAGGTCTAAGAATTGAAGAACAATATTGGAGTAACTACTAGGATAATGGCCTCTAGCAGCGCGGGGTACACGCGCTGTAGATAACGCGTTGCTTCTAACTTCCATCTACAGCGCGGGGCGCCCACGCTGTAGCTAACAATACAGTTAGCAGTGCGTGTGTAGTAACCCGCGCTGCAGAAATGCACTTCCACTAGCAGCGCCTCTAGCCAGCCTGCGCTGCAGGTACATTTTTAGCATTTTTATTTATTCTGTAATATTATTTGTTTATACAGTTTTTTTATAAATTTCCAGCATACACACATAACATTTATATACAAAGTAGAATTACACACATATAAACCATATCATATCATAGACATGCAATAGGCTCATCGATCATCATATACATTTATATATCATCTCATAAGTTTAATATCGAACACAAAGGTCAACTTTTCCTAGTTTAACTTCGCTAATATCCAACAACATAATGTTTAACAACAACTACGAACCAACCTACTGATCACCACCACAAGGTGAAATGAAAAAAAAACAAAAGACACCCCACATTCCATTATGTAATATGGAGAAAAACTTGTCTCCATGTTTGATGTTCATCTGATTCACTATCCTTTTCCATCCTTTTATTCTTACGCAGCCATCATCTCCAGCTTCAGTGGAGTAGTCAGTGCTGAAGAGGACATCTCATGCCCGTGCAGAAACAACTATAAGCTCGCCTTGAGGAGGCATCCACTTAGGCGTACATGCTACTGGGATTCTCTGTTGAAAACATACGAGTAAAATACTTAGTAATACATTATACTTAATGTTAGGTCAAAAGATTTCTGAAAATGGACTAGTGTGATAGAATAGTAAAAAATCTTACCATGATATAATCTTTTACATGTCCTGGAAACAACTTGACAACAAATGGAACATATGGTGTATAAGTTTCGCCAATATTATTCAAGTTCACAAACTAAGGAACACCTTTAAGAACATTGATGAAATCATCTTGTTCATCAATTGTCAGGCCAAAGCCGCCATTATGAAAAGTATTATCAAGCATCTTCCGAACTTATTTTGGAGCATGGAGATAAACTAACAATTATAAATAAGTTGTGACCTTGGGAAGCAAGAAAATAAGGAAGTAAACAAGTCAAACTTGTTTAAGAAACTCACGTGGAGATAGAACTAGCTTAATGTCGTCCACTAGCATCCAAATGTCCTTATTTCAAAATGTTTGACCATCTCGACGACGAAGTCCAAGATCAAATTTTATTTGCATATCATCCTGTAATGCATATGCCTTGCATAGTGCATTCCAATTTGGACAATCAAAATATGTGCTATTTGGTTCATTACAGACCTTGACCTTTACAGTTGTACTATCTTTCGTCTTAATATTGACATCTTTTTTGGCATTCTCACGCCACTCATCGATTTTGACAAAGTCGCAGACATGAGGTCTTGCATAGCAAGGGGTGTGCTAGTTGATTATAAAAAAATACACGTCAAAACAAAAATTAAGTGAAGCATGCTTAAATAAGAAGATGTCGCAGAAGTTGCATACCGTTTGAAATTCGAAGCCCTCCCTAAGCGTGATGGAGAAGTATCTTTCTTACTCCCCATCCAACTCTAGAAACTTGTCGCACCGACCCGAGTCATCTCCACAATAGTCGCACTCGGGGATTCTATCGTCGCCGGCCATTTTTTGTGTTCATAATTTAAAAATTAGGACATATACACAAGCAACTACAGGGATGGAGCAAGCGAGTCAAGTAAGATGCACAAGTTCGTTACTTGTGCATATCACAAGGCTCACTCGACCGACCCTGCAGTCACATGGTGTCACAACGGTTTTAATTATTCTTAAAAAGGAACACACATATCGGTTTTTGCCTCATACTTAATTAGTTTGAACACACACAAGCAACTACAAGGATGGCGTTAGCGAGCCAAGTAGGATGCACAAGATTCGTATTTTTTTATATCACAAGGCTCGCTAACTCATCCCTGATGTCACAATATTGTGTGACAACGGTTTTAATCATCGGCGTTTAAAACAAAAGGAAAAAAACAGATGAACTCAAATAAAATGCAACAATAATATTTTATCATATAATATCACTAATATATCTCGAATAATTCAGTCAATGAAATGATAATATCACCAGTACATCTCGACTACAACATCTAGGAAATTCACTACTACATCTCGAAAAATCAAACTCGACGACGAACCAGAGCCAAGCCGCGGGCGGTAAACACCCAAAAATAAGGAACCGCCACAGGAACATAGCTCAGGTGAGAGCCGTGAAGAATCTGCCAGGTATTGGTCGTGGAGAACCCGACGTCCAACGCAACCAAGTAGCGATGGACGTGCTTGTCCTCCTACCTGACCCGACGACGTACCACCTCCTCGGGGGCCGGCTCCCTCTGCATCGACTATGGCCCACGTGACCGCCACCAAAGAAGCTCCGGGTCGATGACAGGACCCGGAATCCTCACCTAGCGGCGCGCCCCGTAAACCACCTCCCAGTGCCAGCCCGGGGGAGCCCAGTCCCGGACATTGCGCATCCCATCAAGCAGGTGCTCTCCGCCACCGCGACGGGGATGCGGGCCAGGCATCGTTGCCGAGAACTTATTTAATATACAAAGTTTTATTAAAATAAATGAGTGAAAAATTATACTAACTAACAAATTAACAAAATAAGACAAAATTACTAACTAACAAATTCTAAAAAGGAGAAATAGTGCCTCATATTTAGATTGGACAGATAAGCGATTCCAAGGAGAGTGTGGCAGTGAACCCAAATAGGATGCACAAGTTCCGTACTTGTACATATCACAAGGGTTTGCTTCACACTCTCCCCGATGTCACATAGTGTCACAATATATTTAAATCATCGGCATTCTAAAAAAGAAGAAATAATGCCTCATATTTAGATTGGACACATAAGCCATTCCAGGGAGAGTGTGGCAGCGAACCCAAATAGGATGCACAAGTTCCATACTTGTACATATCACAAGGGTTCGCTTCACACTCTCCCCGATGTCACATAGTGTCACAATATATTTAAATCATCGGCATTCTGAAAAAATAGCAAAAGTAATGATTAAAAATAGAAAAATGATTCTAGAATATGTCACTACATTCCGTCTGCTCAGAAAAATTTATACTAACTAACAAATTAACAAAAACGAATATGGGATGATACAATCCAAATTAGTGCCTCATATTTAGATTGAACACATAAGCGAATCAGGGGGAGCGTGGCAGCTACCCAAGTAGGATGCACAAGTTCCGTACTTGTACATATCACAAGGGTAGCTGCACGCTCTCCCCCGATGTCACATAATGTCATAATATATGTAAATCATTGGCATTCTAAAAAAATATCAAAAGTAATGATTAAAAGTAATTTGATGCCGAAACACCATTTAATTCCCGTTTTGACAAATCTCAAGTACTCGATGTGTCCTACTTTTCTGGCATAATTCATGTCGAAATCCACGAAAAATTTCGGCATGACCTTTGCTAGAAATTGGACATATCGAGCGCCTGAAATTTGCCGAAATGGAAATGAATCGACATTCCGGAAAAACACATGTCACTCATATCCCTGGAAATTTTGAATGCTTCAATACGCTAACAAAAATCCTAATTACCTCAATATGCTAAAAAAAATCCTAATTGCCTTAATATGCTAACAAAAACTCTTATTGTCTAAGAAAAATCCTAATTACCACAATATGCTAACATAAATCCTAATTACCTCAATATGCTAATCAAAATTCCTAATTGCCTAACAAAAATCCTAATTTCCTAACAAAAATCCTATTTTGCAACCTAACATTGAGGAAGGGGGAGGGGGCGACTAACCGGGCAAGGGGCGGCCTCCGGAGACGGCGAGACGGCACGGAGGGCACGGGCGCGGGCTAGGGCGAGGGCGACGGCGACGAGGAGGAGGGCGCGGCGTGGGCACGGGCGACGGCGAGAGGACGGCGACGGAGCGGGCAACGGCAGGCGACGGTGATGAGAGGCGCGGGCGGGGAAGTGTGAGAGTGAGAGTGAGAGTCATAGTTAGATCCAGATGTATAGCAAATAATCTGCAGCACGGGTTCCGAAGGGTGCGCTGTAGATGTTTAGTTCATCTACAACGCGGGGTGACGGTCCGCTCTGCTGATATGTGTGCCCAAAATAACGGGCCGGTGTGCTATCCATATTAGCAGTGCGGGCCCACGGGCCGTGCTGCAGATGTCCTCAGCATCTGCAGCGCGGGCTTTGCGTTGCGCGCTTCTAAATTGGTCGGATACGGGAACTACAGTTGTCATCACATACTAGCAGCGCTGGTTTAAAGCGCTCGCGCTGCTAATTGCTAATCACCTGCAGCGCGTGGTTCTTGCCTGCGCTGCTAACTTATACCTGTAGCGCGCCCCATAATAGTCGCGCTGCTAATTTCCATTCTTGTATGATTAAAATCCTAGTAGTGAGAGAAGACATCATTTAGCTACTGATCATGGACCCATGGTCCAAGGGGGACTACTCACGGCACATCCGGGAAGCGATCATGGTGATGGAGGAGCTCCGGGAGGTGATTCCTCCCTCCGGAAGGGTGTCGGGACAGGTCTTCTTGCGATCTCGAGATCGGAATCGCGACAGCGGGGGAACAGTGGTGAAAATCTCATAACGGACGTCCTCCCGATCCAATTTTTTAATAGTTTCTATGTTGCTATGTTGTGTTTGCTGTGATCCGATGGATTATGAGATTATGTTCAGATTGTGATGAGTAATATATTTGATTTACCTTTTATGTTTTAGTTCTTGAGTATTCTTGCATGTTCTTTGTTGCTTTTTATTGCTTTGGCCAAGTTGTAGATAGTAACTCCAAAAGGGAGCGTTATGCATGATTGTGGGTTCATGCCCCCCGATATCTAGATTGAATGACAGAAAGATGAGACTAGGAGATGTGTTGTTTCCACCAGGGTGAAATCAGCGGTGCTTGTAACTGTGGTTGCAAGGATTGCTTACATTACGCATAGAGTGTTAATGCAGTTGTCTGTTGCTTTGATCCTACAGTTTGGCTGGGGTTTGCAACTTAATACCAGCGAGATGTTCTAGATAGATATCTCAAGGTGGAAGATTATTCAGTAAATGCTGATGAATAAACGATTTACTCCTTTTGGTCTAATGCCCATACGATTGAGCCTCTAGCTTTCGTGTAGCATAATTAGCATTGCGACGCGTTTATAATTCTGTCAATTGTCCAGCTATAATTTGTTCACCCAGCATAGTTGTTTATCATCTTTTGGAAAAGAGACATCACTAGTGAAATTCATGGGAGCCCGGTCCATATTTCCATCATAGTTTACACCGCTCCAATTTACTGCTTTTATTTACTTTCCATTGCAATCACCACTATTATTTCCCCTTGTGTTTCGATCTTTTGTAAACAACAAGACCGGAAATATTGAAAACCTCTTTGACTCCTTGGGAGCAAAATTATTTGGTTTTGTGTGCAGGTCTAGGATAAATGAGTAATTTATCTCAAACGGCATCTCGATCGTTTGACCACCTTCTTGTTGATCCTTGGAGTCCTCCTGGATTCGACAAACCTTACAGTCCTCGTGAAAGGGAAATTCACCGTTATCTACATCTCAACCTTCCACTTGGGGTAATCAACGAGGAGTACTAACCGGTGCCATCACGTGTGTGTCAGTTTTCCGAACGATCGTAGAAGATTTTCAACAAGCTGCGCGATGTTGGTCGGCTCACATTACGTTGTTTTTTTCTGTTTCACTTTTATTCGTTTTTGAACTATTTTTCTTTTTGTTGTTTCATTTATTTCTATTTTGTTTTCTCTCTTTTTGAGTTTCAGATTTTATTTTTTAACTTTTTCTTAAAACATGTTTAAAACTTTGAAATGCATGCCAAATTCACCACTGGGGATGGTCTATACAGTTCGGCTGGGTGCCCCAAGCTGTTCATTCTGTTTTTCAGAGAAAAGCCGTAATTGTTTGTGTAATCTGCTTTGAGCTTTACTTTTTTTACTTCATTATTAGGAAGGCACTGTGGGAAAAAGTGGATGCACAATGTAATTTGAAGGCTATTTGTGCTAATTACTAAGAGCCAGATTGTGATGATTTTTTATTCGCCTGTTGTTTGCGTGAAATACATAGATGAAGTTCGCTTTGTGGAAACAAATTTGCTTTATGTGAATTCTCTTTGTGGTGCAGGGCGCTTGGTGTTTCGATGCAATTCACTGAACATAATTTGAAGAAAAAAGTAAATGCAGTTCGCTCGCCTCGTCCTTGCAGTGCACGCTCGTTGACAAAAAATAATGTTAAAAATAAATAAAACAAGTGCAGTTCTCTCTGTCGATAAATGCAACCGGTACCGGTCGAGTGCAGTTCACAAGGTCGATTCTGGGTCCGCGAAAAAAAATACTCGTATTTCTCTTTTTCATGTGAAAAAATCATGTGAAGTTCTTTCTGTTGACAAATGCAATCGGGTGCCCTGCGGATGCAGTTCACTCGCCGTTTTTTTGTTCCGCGAAAAACATGTGCAATTCTGTTTGGCGATAATGCAGTGCGCTTGACTGTCGGATGCAATCGGGTGCCCCGCGGATGCAGTTCACTCGCCGATTTTTTTGTTCCACGAAAAACACATGTGTTCTGTCTGGCGATAATGCAGTGCGGTTGCCCGGCGAATGCAGTTCACCTGGTCGATTCACGGGTCCGCGAAGAACGGAGTTCCCTGATTTACTAAAATCGACACAACTTTTAAACCGTAAGGAATTAGACGATGTGTTTTACATATAAATGGAGCGCCTCGACGATAGATATCCAATGTTGTATCAATTGCATCAATCGGACGAACGAATCAAACAAATTTACGCGAAAACTCCCGCTGTCCAAAAGAGGGCAGCGCCACGGTTTTCGAAATTCCTTTAAAACAGTGAAGAATCGCGAAAATGTTCAACATATGGATTAATCTCCTACTCCATACGAATCCAACGGTGTATCATACGCATCGATCGGACAAGCGGTTAAAAAGTTCTACTCTCTACAAGATCCGAAAACGAAAAACCGAGTTGCTGCGTTTTTTGCGTCTAGATTTCTCTCAAATCCGTAGCGAATTAGACAAAGTGTTCTACATATGGATGGATCACCTGATCGATATCTTTTCAACGGTATATCATTTGCATCATTCCGATGAACGGTTAAAGAGAAATCGCGAAAAACTGTAGCTATGAAAGTGGGTCGCCGCACCATTTTTGAAAATGCTCTTAATCCGTGAATAATCAGGGGAAGTGTTCAACATACGGAAGATGCTCCTTTTCCATATGAATCCAACGGTGTATCATACGCTCAATTCCGACCAACGGTTAAAAAGTTGAATCGAAAACGATGCATGCGGTTCTGTTTACCCGAACTGCAGTGCTCCGAATTCAGCAGTGCGGTTCTCTTTGTGAAAATACTGCAGTTCGGAATGTTGTCAGAATAGTTATTCTGACATTGATGTCAGAATAGACCGGCTGTATATAAACTATTTTCTAGTACGATATAATAAAACATTATGTATAATAAACTATTTTCTAGTACGATGAATATCTTTGTAACATATTGATCTTTTTTAAAATGCATATTGAATTTATATTTATATATATATATTGAACATTTTTTTAGTATGATGATTTTTTAATACACACTTAATTTTTTTTTATATGGTGAATATTTTTTTAAGATGTACAAAAAATATTAATATAGAAGAAAAATTAGTAATACATTGAATTTTTTATTCCTAATAAATTTTTCATACATAGCGTGGTTAAACCATCCAAAAACCGAAAATTAAAAACTAAAAAGAAAAAGGAAAGCTCGTTGTAAATGGCCGGCTTAATCCCCGTGCACCTTCTGCAGAAAAGCTTGTAGGCTGATGCTCATGTGCGTTTTATAGGGGCTCTTAGAAACTTGAGCTAGAGAAGCCAACGACTATTCCCCTCATCGGGATAAGTGATTCAACTCAAATTTAGTTGCCTAATTTTATAGTCAAGTGTTATAATGCATATGACTTTGTAAAGTTATTGTCCTTGTGCTATGAATGGTTTGTTTCAGAGTTATAAAATAGTATACCTTATGATGCAAATGATTCAGGGTATAGATACAAATTGAGTTATCTATGCTTCACTTGTTTAGTTCGAAGAAACTTAAGCTTTGGATCCTATCCGTTTGGTTTGCGGTGTGGTAAACTGAGTGTAAGTTAAGATCTATTGTTATACGATGAAAAATAATACAACTATCTAAAAATAGTTTTAGTACTCCTTTCGGTCTTTTTTACTCGGTATACAAGTCATCATGATGGAAATAGGCCTAGAAAATCTATCGAAACATTGGTTGGCGGTCCTGTTCATATTTAAACGTCGATGGATCTCCTGAGTCAGCTTCATATGAAAATTGGGTAAACTCGCGTTTTAAGACTCCAACAAGCCGCGCCACATTGGCCAACTCATATTTCGTGTTTTTTTACAATTTTTTGGTTTTCATTTCATTTTATTCTATTCTTGTTTCTTTTTTTCGTTTTTTATTTTCTTTTTCAGTTTCAGATTTTCGCTTTTTTACTTTTTTCCTAAAACAAGTTGAACTTTTTAAAATGTATGTTAAAAAAATTATTGATATATATTGAATAAATATTAATAGTACAGTGAACTCTTCATATAGATTAAATTTATATTTTATGCGATGAAATTTTTTGGAACAAATAGAGTTTTTTATAAATGCATATTGAAAAAAATTCTAATCTATAATGAAATTTGTTTAATATACGTTGAATTTTTATATTATATGTTGATTTTATAATATCTACCAACAATTTTTTAAATATAGAATTAGCTTTTTGAGTAAACAATGATTTTTTTATTGACGATCTTTTGTTTATTACACACCAAAAAAATCATATATAGAATGGTAAAACCGGGAAAATAGTCCAAAAAACTAAAAAAATAAAAATGAAAAAACATAAATGGGATGGCAAAAAAATGATTGTTGTAAATTGACCAACACAATCAAGGTGCACCTTCTTCGAAAGCTTGTACTCTTACACACAAGTGCGTCTTGTAGGGGCTCTAAGAAAATTGAGCTAGATAAGCCAACCACCATCCACCTATCGGGATAAGCGAGTCGACAAAAACTTAGTTGTTTAATTTTATAGTGAAGTGTTATAATAGATATTTCTTTGCAAAGTTGTTATCCTTATGCGATGATTGCTTTTGTTTCAGAGTTATAAATATGATACATTATGATGCAAATGAACGTAGGTATAAATACAAATTGAGTTATCTATGCTTCCCTAATTTATTTTGAACAAATAATTTAGGTCACGAGCGCTCCTCCTTGACGGGTTGTTAGCGAGGAATCGGTGGCCGAGCCATCATCATCGAGGAGCGAGCACTGGATCACATAGTCCATCTACGTTGCGAACTCTTCATCTGTTTGCGGCCTCGACAAGCCAATTAGGATGCATCGGCTGCTGCAGCGCATGGTCCTCCTTGTCGCCTGGCGAGATGAGGATCTCGGTCTCGGAGGACCCGGGCATCGTGGAGGAGTAAGTGTACGAAGATCTACGATGCCGCCTCTAGGTTCCCATGGAGATCCTTCTCCGCTGCCAGCATCGACCGACACGGAGAACCAGAATTTCATCATGGAGATCGGGAATGGTGGATAGAGCGGAGAAGAAGAGGATAGAAGCTTAGAGAGGCGTGATTTGAGAGTGTGAACGGTGTCGAAGTCGTACTTAAATATATGCAAGCAGCTTCAATGCGATCGGAGTAGGTTCATTGGGCGCCTCTGCAGTATTGAACGAGAGCGGAGAAAGGATGCGCCGCTTCAGTGACCGATCACGTCGCTCTGACCAACAACATCAATGTCGACGAATCACATCCGCTATGGAGTGAACTAACCTATCATGAATGCATGGCAACCTTTTAAGACGCGAAGGGTGGTTTTGGTACAAATGGTTTTGGTGTGTGCAACGGTGTCAGATGAAGACGCTCCGGCGGTCCGGAATCCCGCAAAACCCCCTCCCCCGCATGATTTAAGTTAAATTTGCAGAAAAACAAATATTCAAATCGACCCTTAAAGAAATACAATAAGGCGCTAAATGAAAAAAAAAATGATCAACGCAATTAAATTCAAGGACGGGACTCCACAACGGCGCCGCATTTAGATTTTATCATGCGGCGGCTGGTTACTACTAGTACTAGTACTAAAAGACTTGCAAAATGTGCTAGCTTATGTGTTTTCAAATTTTTGAAATGTTTTATCTCTCAAACCGTTAACCCGATTGATAAACCGTTTTCACCATTAGCTTTCTCGCGACGAGATCTTCGAAACTAGATCACATATTAATATATTTTGAAAAACTTTTTTTATCAATACTTGCCACATTACTGTTCTACTTACCTGATAATTATTCATACAATTGTCAGATTATAGTAACTTGATTGTTTATATCTTTTTTATCAGTACTTGCCACATTACAGTTTTACTTACCTGATAATTATTTATATAGTTGCCAGATATATACCAATTTGGTTGTTAATATCATAATTTTTATCAGTACTCGCCACATTATTGTTCTACTTACCTGATAATTATTCATATAGTTGCTAGATTATACCAACTTGATTGTTAAAACATTTTATATTAACATACATAAATGAAAAACTTATTTTGTGGTGTTTGTATGTGTTTCTCTTTTGACTCACCAAAAAAGCACTCATACTTGTCATGTAATTTACACACAAAAATCATAATAACTTGTTGTGCTTGAACGATTGGTTACCGGTTTACTTAAGTTTGGTTGTCGTATGCTTACTTCTAATTGACATGATGGTTTATTGTTTTTGCCAATTTTATCATTTTGAGTTGCCATTTTATTGTATCATAAGCTTAAGTATACTGAACTATTCCCCCGGTAACTATGTACAAACATTTGTGGCAACCGTTTACGGTAAAAATGGCAACTAGGATGACCTAATCTGGCAACTGACGGTGACGAAAAAATTTCGTCAAAACATATCAATATGGGATCTTGTTTTGAAGCCCTCGTAAAAACAAACCCAACGGTGAAGACGGAATGCTAATCGGACTAATGGTTTATATGATAAATCATTTTAATAATTCAAAAAACGCATTTAATGCGATGATGTCAGCATGAGGTACTAATATTGTATGTCAAGTCTTCGCATGGACAGCAGACGCACGCAAGTGCTAGGATGCGGCGGAGTAGTATAGCTTTTCCCTAAATTCAAAGGATGCAAAAGATTTAAGAATCAATGTTGGATAGGCTCTCTTATTCCTACAATCCGGGACATGCTAGACGCCCGGCGGGCAAAGCTGACAGACGGCATGAGTCCAATTGGCACGATGCGGTCAGCCCAGCGGCACTTTGCGAGATGACTCGGCGGGATATACGCATATGCCGGTGCATCGAATTCCGCCGGACAAAGTCTCACAAACGAGTCAGAGATGTTAAAATTTTCCCGCAAATATATACAGGCACAAATTATGTACAGTTGGTAAGTAGAAATGGAGCTCCCCAAACCAAAGCCATGAACACACAAGAAACAATGAACACCTGACGAAGGAGGAGCTGAAGGCCTGTCCCTGTGCACCAGTGCGCGCATTGAGCTGCTGTGGTTTGACCACGAGCCTCCGAAGCAGCCAAGACATCAATCTCCAAAGCATCCCCAACAACTTTCGCATTGGATCATGTGCCGGAAATCCGCCAATCCATGAGACATTTCTCGGTGCTTTGCTCTGCTCCCCCGTAGCTTTTGGGCAGAGCAACACGAATGCCGGCCGGCCATCGCCAGCACGATGGGATTCTGAATTGTCGCCGTCGGGCCGCCCGTGCCGCAGCGACAGAGACAGGCCGTACAGAAAAGAGACGGCCGGAACTGGGCGGTTTGGCCTGTTCACACGTCGCTTTCGCGGCCGTCGGCGTCGGCGTTGCGGCCGGTGGCCCTCGGACTCGGAGGCGGGTTCGCGGAGAAGGACAAGCGGCCGAATCCCCACTGCCCCACCTGGTACATCTCCAGCCAAATCCTTTCCTCCTCGCTCGCGGCCGCGCCGCCCTGATGGCCCGGGTACGCCGCCGTCACGGCACCGTCCTCGCCTTTTGATGCTGCCTCGCCGTGGCCGCCCCGGCCCGCACTCTTGGTGGCGCTGCTGGCGCTAGGGCGACCGGGCGCAAGGTCCATGTCGCGGACGCGCTTCTTGTGCTGCAGCCTCCCATGCCGCCGGCGCAGGCGCTGCAGGCAGCGGCGGCCGACGGCGAGCGGGGCCTTGACGAGGGCCAGGCCCAGCAGGCTGACCACCGCGCACGGGCAGCAGCCGAGCGCGATGCAGTCCGCCAGCGACACCGCCACGCACGACCGGCACGACCGCGCCGTGCACTCGGCGTGGTCGACCACAGCCGGCGCGGCACTGCCGCCTTGGTCGCTGTCGCCGCCGCTGGCGTGGTGGAACCGCCCTTGCCGCCGGCGCGACATGCCGCTCCGACCGGTCAACGCCTCCTCATTCCGCTGCAACCTGTCCATTGTGAAAAACCCGAGAGGCGCTGAGCAAGACGGTGGGGAAATGGTAATGGCATCACGAAGCTAGACTTGTCGCCTCAAATTGAAACGAGGTTTATGCGCGAGAGCGAGACCGGTGGCCTTGTGTTTGGGAAGGGAGAAATAAAAGGCTTTTGAGCAAGCACACACAGTAGCGGGCAAACTGGCAATGTAGTAGACGGAGGAAGGAGAGCCACATGGTGTAGTAAATTAAGTGAGGCTGTGGACACGGACACATGCCAGTAAATGCAATGCATGCACCCCTGAAATAGAAACTTTGGCAGATGGCCAAGGCATATCAACAAATAAATACCCTAATAAATCCCGTAAAGAAACTAAACTCCATGTCCATGATCAACAAGAAACAAAAAAGTGCCAGGTCAGTTTCAAAATGAAATGAATTCCCTCACTTGTACTGTGGTGGTGGGTTTTGCTTTTGGGGTGGAGGTCTACATTCCGGTCTAGCTACTGTGCAGACACGTCGGACAGGTACAGGCGGAAACTGTAGCATCCATCACCACCCGACGCGCCATGGATCTCTTGCCCGATTCCTGCCTGCCTGCGTCTTGCCGTGTGGGGGGCCCCGGCCCACCGGGATTGATTGCCGGGCTTTAGGTACGTTTATTACTCCTCCTCCTTGGCACAACAGCAGCAGATCCGAGCCATTCAAAGGCATGGGGTCCTCTGGTTGGATAGCTTTGCTTTGCTTTGTTTGTGACAAGTACACCAGATAGATAGATGATGATACGGACGGCTCCTAATAATGCCCTAGGCTTTCTTTCTTTCAAACTTTGTTTCCCCTAGACCTCCCTCCGTTTCATCATTGGACTTGGACGCTGAGCTGGAGAGCCAGGGGTTTGAGGGCCTTGGATGGAACATGTCGGACTAGCAGGAGGAATCTCGATATCTGATTATGGTGTGATTTGTCTGCACGCTAGCCATCGTCTCTCTCCATCATGATCAAGTACCCAAAACACATCACCGACTAACCCAGTACGTATAATACCTTCTTCTTAAGAGTCAAACTCCATCCACCGCCGAAAAGAAAACAAAAACACAAGTACTCCTAAATCCTTACAAAATGATATCAGATGGATTAACCAAACTCACAAAATGATATCAGATGGAGTAACCAAACTCATCAGAGTCGCCATCAATCCCACTGGTGCACATCCGACGACAATTAAATACGGTGCAGTGCAAAAAACCTGCTGTGTCCTTGTCCCCCGAATTATTACAGTGAGATTATCATTGCCACACCGTTGAAGGACGTGAAACAGCTTGGAAAGTCGCTGGCAACACGGACGGGATAGGGATGGCTCCCGCGACGCAGCGCCCGCGGCCGGCGGCGACGCCTTGATCACCTTCCTCCTGCCACCGTCCCAGCTGCTGAGGCCAGATCCAAGCTGCTTCCAGTGTCCTCTGTCGGCTGCACCCCATCTCCCTCCCGATCTCCCGCTGTGCAGCAGCCGCCATGGCTCAAGCATCCGCGCCACAAGTTCCGGCTCCGTCGTCCACCTCGGCCTCCGCCGCCACCGCGCTCGTCGAAGCCGCCCTTGCCTCCCGCAAGGCCGCCCTGGCCATCTACGGACGGGTGAGCACGATGGCCGACCCAGCTCCGCCGCCTGCCGTCACCTCGGTGTCGCGGCCTTGCGACCAGGCCCCCTCCGCGGCCTTCCGCTGCCTCGGCTCCGCGGCCAGGAGACCACCCCCCTTCGACGGTGACCATCCGAGCTTCGCCGCCGCCTGCCACTGCATCGGCTCTGCGGCCTGGCGACCAGCCCCCTTCAACGGCGGTCGTCCGGGATTCGCCGCCTTCTGTCGTTGCCTCGGCTCCTCGACCTGGCGGCCAGCCCCCGCCAATGGCGCCCGTCAGAGCTCCGCCACGCGCCGCTGCCTCGTCAGAACTCCAGTCCACTCCGGCGGCGGACCATTGGGCGGAGGCGTGTGACGGCTGGCAGCTCGTCAAGTCACGTCGAGCTCCGCTCAAGCCAGCTTTGGCGTCGTGGGCTTTGAAGACGGCCATCCCATCCTGGCTTGATGGCCGCTGTTGTCGTTGCCTCGCCCCCGGGCACATGGCATCCACATGCCGCGACCCCCTTCGCTGCTCTCGGTGTCTACAAAATGGGCATCGCGCTCGTGGATGCAACAATCACTGGAAGCCGTCGAGCTCTTTGTCGTGCCTCGTCCTCGTCCCTCCACCGCCACTCACTCGACCTGCTCCAACTCCGCTTCAGCCTCGGCAAGCGACACCTCGTTTCGGCGCTGGAAGAGGCTGGCCCCTGCTCCGTCCACAACTGCAGACGCCCGGAGCTCCTGCCATGGCTTGGCCGGGTGTTGTAGCCCCGGCCACCCCAGAGATGCAAGTCGAGCCGGCGCAGCTCTTCGCGGAGCAGACCGAGCTCCTTCGAGCTGAGCTTCGCGAGTGCATTGCGCGTGTGAAGAGTGTGGAGGACGCTCTCGCCAAGCTCCAGGTTGAGCATGTTGTGCCCTTGTTGTCTGAGATCCAGGTTGGTTCGGTTGACGGGGATGCAAGCATGTATGGAGACCTTTCCCCTCGTGCTACACCTTGTCTGTCGTCGCTGCCTGTTGTGTCGATTACTGCTGAGAGTGAAATCGCTATCGACATCGTTGCTCCGGTGCTACAGATTATGCCTGAGTTGCAGAAGCTTTGTGGGGAGTCCGCTCCGCCTATTTCGATGGTGCTTCCTAAGGAGTTGGGAACGCTTGGAGGGGCCTTGGTGATGTCGTCTGCTCCCTCGCCGCTATTGTTGGAGCCCAGTCAACCGCTCTCCTTTGTGGACCGTGGAGGTTTGGATGTTGATATTGCTCTCTCGCCTCTGGCTGTTGATCCTGGTGTTGAGGCTAATGAGGCGATGAAGACATGTGAGCAGCTGAAGATGAGTGAATCCTTCGTGTCGGTGGTACCTTTGGTTGGTGATATTGAGGAGGCTGGTGTATTGACGCCTGATCCTTCGGAGTCCTGTCAGTCGCTCGCCCATGTGGATCATGAAGGATCCAACATCGCGACTTCTCAATCGCACGTGACCTTTGGGTTGGCAGCCGCGTGTGACAAGTTTAACGAGTTTCTCTTCGAGCTAGAGATTCACAGCTTGCTCAAGCGTTTGGAGAGGGTTAGCCCTGGATCTGGCAAGACGATTGTGGAGGAGGCTCTCAAGGGCAAAAGTAAAAAGAGTGATGCCACAGGGAAGGCGTCTGCAGCTGCTTGATGATTGGTCTTGGGGGTGCCCGTGGTATTTGGCCGAGGTCTTTCTGTTGTGGATTTCTTTGTCTTGTAGCAGTGTAAGGGTTGGGGGTCATCGCGTGTTGAGTATGGTTGTCGGGGTCTTAATGTGTATACGCATGCTCTGTGAGTAGTTCACATGTGGCTAATTTGTATCGGTTTTCGCTCGGTTTTCCGTTAATTAACTGAGCAACTCTCTTCTTCTTATTTAATAGATGTGGCAAAGCTTTTGCCACCGTTTCGAAAAAAAAATCATTGCCACGACCAGGTTGCACGCTTCCTCCATGTTTAATGTACACCCGGTGGTTTAGCAAAGCAACCTGAATTCTAATGCCATTACCATTAGCTTAGTTCAACACAAACTGGCATAGCTTTGATCATTTCTATTTTAATCAGGCTAACCCCATCCATTAAAGGCATAATAAAGATATACTAACTTCCTTTGGCCACAATTACTTGTGGTTCAAATGGATGTATCTAGCATTAATTAAAAAAAATACAAGATACATCCATTTAAGCAACAAACAATTCCAATAAAACAAAGTACCAAGTTTCGGTTTTATAAGAAAGGGAAAAGAAGGAAAGCGAGCTCAGGCATTGCGAAAAAAATCATTTTCAATATCGAAGCGTGCACGACGGAGCAAAAACTTTGCAAAGCTTTGGTCCATGGGCAACTGGTAGAATTTTCTATTTTAGTTTGAAGTGGTTAGTAGCTTTCTGTGTTGCAAGAAACCGTCTCCATCATCAAACCCTCCAATCCTGTATATACTAAGACATAGATGAACGGGACATGTCTCCTATTTTACTATATAGGGCATAATCTACCGAAAAGATGGCATGATTAGGAAGCGGCGAAAGCTCCGCCGTCTGGAAACATTAAAACTTTTTCATAAGAAATTCTTGTGATGTCAGCAACGGATTGGATGTTTGGCTCATATATGTAACATGTAATTGCAAGGTCTCCTATTTCCGATGGGTGTGGTTTGTCTGAAAACAATGAACACATACAGACATATCTATACTACACTTGTAAAGTTTTATTTCAAGATTTTTCATGGCCTTGTGGTATATATGTACTTCCGCCGATCCATATTACTTGTCCTAAAATTGATGTATCTATCACTAAAATGCATTTAGATACATCCATTTTAAGACAAGTAATATGAATCGGAGGGAGTATGTATATCGGTATATGCGTTGGCCTATTGCCATCATCAAAGAGATGGAAAGATTCTGCTTAATTAGAAATAGACGAGGCTACGCAAGCATGAGCTGTTGAAGTCAAACCACCGAGAAACTCAACCATTCCCTAGAGCTAGAGATATATGGAGTCGATCATTACCCGGAGATTAAAATGGGACAGAAATGCATCCATACGTTTTACTCTGTGTTGACTATATTTGTTATATTAGGAAATACGAGATAAAGTAGGACTCTATTTTATCTTGCCTTGTACTCCAAGTAGATCATTGTACTTCTATATATATGCCTCCAAGGCTCAAGCAATAAACATCGATAACACCAAACCCCTCTTTATCCCTCTACATGGTATCACCCTAACCGGTCCTAAACCCTAGCCGCCGCCGTCGCTTCCGCCCGCGCCGCCCCCGGCGCCGATCCCTGATCGCTGGCGCTGGGGTCGCGCCGCCTGTAACTAGGGTTCGTCCGCCGATCCCGTGGATCGACTGCCCTAGAGTCTTTTCTCTCGATCCCTTGATCGGGGCTTTTTCTCTCCGCCGGTCGTCTTGATCGGCGTCTTTTTTGGTTTTTCGATCTAAGATCGGTTTGCGTCGCCCATCACCGTCGTCGATCCACTGCGCCTCTACTTCGACTCCGGCGCGACTGCCGGCTTATTCACCGACAAGGCGGCTTCGCGCGCCGCCTCGGCGGCTTCGCGCGACGTGGCGGCCTGTAGTGGCCGCCTTCCGCGCGTTAGCCCGAACGTCGCCCACGCCGGCCGTCGCCGCCCCTGCTTCAGATCGGAGTCCTCCACCGCCTCGTCGCCACCGATTACAGCCCGCCCCGGCCCCCGCGTCGTCCCCGACTGGCCCCGCGCCAGCTGGGGTCACGTCAGCTGGCCCCACATCGTTGAGTCGCGTCGGCTAGTCCCGCGTCGCGCCGGCGCTGCTGGTTCGCTCCCCCCCCCTCGCCATCAACACGCCGAGCGACGCTCCTCCACCTCGCGGGCGATCGGATTGATCACCCGCCCGCCCGCGCGACTGCCTCCTTCGTGCCGCGTTGACGACCCGTACAGTCGCCCGCGTGCGCCTCCGCCGGATTCCGTGAACAACGCCCCCCGAGTACGAGCGCCTATCCACCGATTGAGCATCGGGCGGCCGCCGCGTCGCCCCTTCGGGACGCAGCGCCGCCCCCGTGGTTCTCCCCGTGGCTACCCCGACTTCTGTGTCGCCGCTGCGTCGCCCCCACGGGCCACAGCGTCGCGGCGCGCAGTCCACGCCGCGGCCCCGAGGCCGTCCCCGCGGCTGCCCGACACGCACGTCGTCGTTGCGTCGCCCCCACGGGCCGTAGTGTTGTCGCCGTGCTCGCAGCAGCCGCCCCGAGGTCTTCCCCTTCAGGCCTTAGCGGCGCAGCCCGCGGTCCACTGCCGTCCCCGCGCGTTGACGCCCCCGTGGCATGGGCCGCGTCGCCTCTCTTGGCGCGGGACCGCCATCGTCCGCGCATGGTCTTCCTCACGCTGTTGGGTTCTTCATCGCCTACGTCGAGCTCCGCCCTCGCTGCGCCACCCGCGCCGCTGCCGCTCACCCGAGCCGCGCCGACTCCCTGTTCGTCGTTGCCGGTCCACCGAGCCACGCCGCCTCTACCGGCGACCGACGTGGCCCCCCACGGGCTACCTCTGGTTTCGCCGACTTCATCGTCGTCCACCTCTTCGTCTTCGTCCAGCACCAGCTCATCGCCAGCGTCGCCGTCATCTTCCTCGACCACTTCATCTAGCTCCGGCAACCGCGGCGACTCCACCCTCGGCACCTTCTACCCCCCGCCGAGTTGTGCCGCAACCGCTTCGAGCCCTTCTCTGCTGGTCCCTCCGACATGGCGTACAACTCTTACCGGTCCCCGTCTACGCATGCCCGGTACTGGCAACACCGGTGTGTGTCTTCATCTACGACGTGTTCCCGGGCCTGGCAAGCCTGGTGCGGCGCTTCGTCGACATCGTCTTCGTCTGTCTACGCATGCCCGGTGCTGGCAACACCGACGCGTGCCTTCGTATACGACGTGTCCCCGGGATTGGCAAACCCGGCACAACGCTTCGTCAACACCGTCTCCTTCTGGACGTCACCATCATCTTCTTCGCGACGTCCCGCGCTACGACTGACGACCGCCCGCCAGTGCCGCGCTGCGCTCCTGACTTTCCGACACCCGCGGCTCCTCGACGACTACCTCGACACCGGCTACCCCGACTTGACATCGACCACGGCATTTCTCGCACGGCTACCTCGACAACGGCTTCACCACCCCTACGCTCTCGGCTACTTCGACAACGACACAAAGGGCTATCGCCTGCTTGGGAACTTCGTTGGATTTCACTCCAGCCACAACTCCGCGATGCGTCAACCGTTACGACTGTGGTGGGGATGTCTGTCGGCTCCGCCTTCGAATTCTTCTCCAGTCTCAAACGTCTGCATCGCTACGTTGTGACTGCGGGGGATGTTCAGTATATTTGTTATATTAGAAAATACAAGATAAAGTAGGACTCTATTCTATCTTACCTTGTACTCCAAGTAAATCATTATACTCCTATATATATGGAGGTCCTATATATATATATATATATATATATATATATATATATATGCCTCCAAGACTTAAGCAATAAACATCGATTTCACCAAACCCCTCTCTATTTTTTCTACACTCAGAATTGACGATCGGTGCACTGCATAGCTCGTGTCGTGTCAGCACTACGGAGCCGAGGTTTCCTGGATCATCTGCGTGCATCTGTGTGTGCAGCAGCCTAGCCCGGCCAAACCATCGTTTCAGAGCAGTGGCTAGATCTCCTAGGATATCACATTTGCCGAGGAGCATCGCCCATGACTTGTTACTAATTTTTCTTTTGTAGAATAATAATGTGCTCTGCCTAGCTACTTGGCTACTTCCACTATACTCTACTTTACTTGAGTCGATACTGCTGTACTCCTACTGGGCATTTAAGAGCTGCATGTGCATTTGTTCGGATGTGAAAATCACAGTTGCATTGTCTTTTGGAGTTTTTGGCAGCCATGGCACCTGCCATATTGGTCAAATCTGTCTTGTCTCATTATTCTTTCCTAGACTAGAGTAGCAGCAACATATCTGATGCTATCACCGCTGAAAATTTACCATGGTGAGATTCAAGTGATGCATATTTGAGGGTAAAAGATTCAGCTTCGGTAACAAGAACGAAATGGAGTATCAGCAACAGCAAGAACTCGCAAGCAAGCAAGCGTATCTGATCCTGGCCGCGGAGTCACCGTGGACTAGAAGCACCGAGTTTATGGCTAGCAAGAGCAACGCATTTTGAGATTCATCCGATCAAAGTAGAGATGCAGGAGCAGCAGCCTTACTTGCCGTGAAGTGATGTGGTGGCGCGCCGTCGATCGTCTTTGCCGGCGCCGATCGGGTCAAAGACCCAACCCCGACGCCGTTGATGAGTGGGCGACCACGGCAGGCATGGCGGTAGGTCGATCAGATCATCAGAGTAACGGCTGGCGAGCAGGAGCCTTTCCGACGGGCTCGAGTTTGAGGCAGCAAGGGTGGCCACTTGATTTGATCGGGAGCTAGGGAAACGAGAGGGACGAGAGCTCCGTTGCTCCGCGGCTCTGTTTCTCTGATTTTGTAAAGCTTTGCCGATACTACTCCTGGCGACGTGGACAGGCCAGGGACTGGACTGAGAGAAACTGTACAACGGGCGGGTGCGAATGGAGTAAATTCTCTCCTCAGCTTGATTTTATTTATTTATTTTTACCAAATACTAAAACAATATTCCCGATTCCAAAATTTACATTTATACAATGTGATTTTCTGTTAAACCGCTTTATAATAAGCTTGTGTTGGGCTCCTCTTGCTCTCACTTCAAGCCCTTTTGATAAGCTAAGGTGCCCCCCTCCCAAATGAATTTTGTATGTGGCAAGCTTTCCGAGGTAAACTTCCAGCGTCGAACCAAATTCAGCAGAGAGGAGGGCCTGCCGATGTTGGTTGCACCCTTTGTGGTGCCCCTGAGAATACTGACCATATTATGTTTGATTGCAATTTTGCGCTCCTCTTTTGGAGTTGAATTCGAGAATGGGTGGCTGTGTCGTGGAACTGATTGTCCTTTCGTGATATGTCGGCAGTTGCGCGAAACCTTTCTGGTTCGCACAACCGCATATTCTGGACCCGTGTTTCTCCTTGGTGCTGGGTCTTGTGGACTACTCGTAATGAATTCACGACCGAGCACGCTTTCCCTAACAAGTCTGTTGATTATCTTTATAAGTTGATCTTTTTATTTTAGATGTGAATAATATTGATTAAGGCAGAAGACTTCGACTTCCTGCATCTACTCCACTGTGCATCGTCTATCTTCCACTAATCCTTATGTTGCGAGTAGCTCTTCTTAGTTTCGTTTCGAACATTTTTTTTGGGTGCTTTTGGTACTCATGGGTTGTTGATCTGCGTGCTGCCTTCTCCCGTATGGGATGTAATGTTCTATAATGTGATTTCTTTCTCTGCTATGTTGGATGTTTATAAAGCTTGATGCCCGTTGACTTTACTATATAAGAATCATTTTTCATCTAAAAAAGATCCTTCATAGGTTCTATATAAATATCCTCATTTTTTTTTGTTGAGGGGAAAACATCCTCCCTTTTGTAAAGATTATACTACGCATAAAAGTTACTACCTCTGTTTCATAATATAATAACGTTTTTTGAACTAGACTAGCTCAAAAAATGTTACTTCTATATTATGGGATGAAAGGAGCAGGGAGTACAAACAAAATGATCGATCAGCGTGGACCTACGCCGTAGTTTTCCTCCTCTGAGTACGTGGTTGTGCAGTACACATCTTATCATAGATCACATCGTTCCGGCTTTAACGCACAGCACGAGTAGTTTATAGCTAGTCACCTTGTCGTATGCGCTTGCTTTGGCATGTGCGCGCCCGCAAGTATGTTGTGTTTCCGTGCACTGTACGTGTGTGTCGTCTGCTCTCTCCGGCCATTGCTCTCTGCTACGAGAGAGTGAGTGAAGAACGGACGACGAGGAAGATGCCCATGACACGACAGGCGACACAGTTTCTCCATTTCTTCACGTACCCTGACCTGGATACCCCAGTAACCTGTAACTTCTAAATTTCCTTAGATAATACTAACCGGAAGCAGTACACGATGATGTATTTTTGCTGTGAGTTTTTAATTACGGGTTAGATAGTGTAGTTGGTTTCATGGGCCAGATCCCGATCCAGGGTGTGTGGTACTGTGGCTGCCAGATCGACGAAAAGGTGGCGAGCTGCAGTCTGCAGTTCATGTGCGCATGCAGACGCAGCTAGCTGCTGCTGTTTAAACATGGTCAAATGCTGCTGGGCTGGCTGTACAGTAAGCTATACCGCAGGGGATGTGAACCTTTCAGGGCCTTTAGAGTTAAGAGAATAATGCGGGTAGCTTGCTGCGGCAGCACCACGTGGTCTGGCTAGGATGTGTTTGTGATTTGAGATGTTTAAGCTGAGGTGTCCTGTGCATGCCACTATGTAGTAGTAGTACCCTATCGCCGGTTCTTTCTTCTTTGACCATTTTTCTTGTTTATGAAGGAGAAGATGGGATGGATATGATACTCCATGTACTCACCATGTGATGCATGTATTCTCAACCATGTATGTTGACTTCCCTTAGATTTTCTTCACGTATGTAACTAGTAAAAATAGAGTCAGTGCGGTAATAGTATAGAAAAACTTTATTTTTGCCACTCTAGATTTTGCCCATTTTATTTATGTCATTATAGAATTTGATATCAGGTGTCAGTTGAGAATAATAAGATGATTTGGTGTTTGAAGATACCATTCAAAACAAAGATATTTGCATGCTATCTTCGTAGATGAGTTATTCTTATTAAAAATAATCTTATCAGGAGGAATTGACATGGTAGTTCACAATGTGTTTTCTGTCATCACGACGAGACAATTAAGCATTTGTTATTTCAATGTAAATTTGCTCGGTTTATATGGCCAGTCATCCAAGGAGCTTTTGGCATGTATCTCCCATGCAAGGTTTCTAACATATTCGGAAACTGGCTGCATGAATTAGACCACAAGTTTAGAAATCTTCTTAGAGTGGGAGCGCTAGCCGTTATTTGGTCGCTATGGCTATCTAGAAATGATAAGCTTTTTAATGCTAAGATTACCTTTTTTGCAGGTTATTTCCCGATGTACCAGTATATTAGATTTATGGTTATCTGTACAACGGGTGGAGCATCGCGACCTGTTTATGGAGGTCTGTACACGGTTGGAGGCCACATCAAGAGATATTTTTTCCAATGTGGATGGCAGCATAATCTACGGATTGACCCTCTTTCATCAACAGGGATCAACAACTCTACCTAGTGCTTGTATTCCGCTGTTTTTTTACCTTTCTCTATTTTGTTCGAATTTAGAGTGGTTGTGTGCATCCTAGTTATGCAGAGGCCAGGTGTAATGCTTAAAACTATTAAGTAATAAAGTGCTCTTTATCGAAAAATATAAGTTGGTATCTCTTTTTTGCCACTCTTAGCTCCCGACAATACATCAAAAAATGCCATTTCATGACAAAAGCAATAATTTTAGGGTGAAAATTGTGATACATTGTCAAAAACTATAAGTGACAAAAGTTAAATGAAAAATTAATATTTTTACCACGGGATGACATTTGTGAGGTATTTTCAAAAGCGAAGAATGGCAAAAGTGAGATGACAAATTCTAGAGTGGCATAAGCAAAGTGGGAAAAATCTAGAGTGTAAAAAACAAAGTTTTTTTCAAATCTAAAGCTATGTTTTCTGCGTGATATGCAATGTTTTATGCTAACGATGACCAACTCTATGACTTCTTATGGTTGATAGATAATAATGGTGAAGGCAAAAGCTTGTTCTTCTTGGTTAGCACCCAATCAACATAACATTCTTTCCAATGATTATTAAGCCCTTTTCAATGTTTCACCTTGTACATGTATTAGAATGTTAATAATGGAAGTATCATAGTTAATATAATGCATGCCAACTAAATAAACTTGATATAAAGTGGTATAGAATTAAATGGAAAGATAAAATTTTTAAGTATTATAATAAACTACATAGGAAGTGCGGCTTGCCACCCCCACTCTGACACATCGATATCCAACCCCTTGTTTCATGTCTTTGGGTAGAGTGGAAAAAATGTTAAACAAAAGTAGTAAAATAATACACAAAAGACCATTTGCAATTGCATCGCTAAAACACAGAAGCAAACGACCTAACCAAGTATAATGGATCGGTAACAAATTGCAATGAATCATCTCCTACGCATCACACACCTCACACATTATATACCTGTGACGCCCCCAAAATCGAACTGTGTACAGTAATCATACACGCAAGGTACACGATCGAGGTCGGGGACTCACAGTAAGATATCACAACACAACTCTACAAATAAAATAATACAAGTTGTTTAATACAAGCCAGGGGACACGAGGGCTCGAATACAACAGCTCGAAAGCACAAAGTTAGCGGAAGCAGTAGTATCTAAGTACATACACAAGGTACACATGAATTGCCTTAAAAAGGCTAGTACAAAAACAACAACGATCGAAAAGGCGAGGCCTCCTGCCTGGGAACCTCCAAACTACTCCTGGTCATCAGGGATCTCCATGTCGTAGAAGGCATCGGGGATATTCACGTGGCGGTGGTCGGCATCGAGGATCTCCTGCTCCTGGGCTCCAATGTATGATGGCAACAACCGGTCGGGTATATAAAACAAAGGGGGGAAATAAAGAAAGGGTGAGTATCTAGCATACCCGCGAGTCTTACGTCTGCTACTAAGCATTTATGCATTTGTATGAAATGGAAAGGGGAGGCTATATATAGTGGACTGCAAGGTAGAAAGTCAGAACAAGGAAGAGAAGCTAGGCCTATCGAAGACTAGCATCTTTCGATGGTTCTTGCAGCATGAGAAGAGGATAGACAACAGTTCAATATAAAACATAAAGTAACAATGCAACAGAAGTTGCTGCAACATTGTATAATAGTAAGTTGTAATAATTAACAATTATAAATGCCTCTGAGTTTCCTTCCTCGACTTCTCTGCGAGGAAGATAAACCGGAACCAACATTTTAATAGTAATAGTTTGTAGTAGTAGGCTCTGGCTTCAGCATAAAGCATCCTGTTACCGTGGACACGGCTATTCGAATAGATCATCTTCCCTGCAGGGGTGCACTACTGTTCAACCTACACGCTCGGATCTCCAGGGTGGCGTACACCTTGTTAGGGAATGCCCCACTGAGGCTATCCGACACGCCGAGGCCCATCCTATGGCTCATCAGAGAGGTCCCCGCCGGTCTAAAGTCCTAAGCGCAAGGGGGTCTTGGACCGTCGCCCCTCGCCCTCCGGGTCGTTGTGCGCCAGGTGATTCCACGCAACTCTTCCAGGATGCGGATCGACCCAACCAAAATGCTGAACTGGACGTCTTTCAGAGCTTTCGAATGAGACCACAACACGGAGGGTCCACACCGTAATCCCACGTGAAGGTAGTGCGTACAAGCCTTTGCGGCCTCTCAAGTCATCCACCTGAACCATTAGTCATTTTATTATTATCTCGCGGACAACCGTTATCGTTTCCCGACTAGTCAACACAATGGACAACGAAAAACAGTCAGGACCACCATTGCATCGGTGTCGGCCCTGTCGGCCCGTCAAAGTTATGCGGTTACTGATACGTCCAAAACGTATCTTTTTCTGCTTGCTCC
Organism: Bromus sterilis; assembly: GCA_950022295.1. Classification (NCBI taxonomy): domain Eukaryota; kingdom Viridiplantae; phylum Streptophyta; class Magnoliopsida; order Poales; family Poaceae; genus Bromus; species Bromus sterilis. Next base: position 286,857,042 of record OX465597.1, read on the forward strand.
ATGCTTCTTTTGTGTGATATTGCTATGATATTGATGCACTTCCATACACTTTTGATCATATTTGGACTAACCTATTAACTCAGTGCACCCCAGTGCCAGTTCATGTTTTCTGCTGTTTTTGTATTTCAGGTTTACCCATTACTTAAGGTGCCAGAACAATTCCGGGAAAAATATAGGAAAAATCAGCGTATAGGAAGCTTCGGGAAGAGCCCAAGTGGGGCCAGAGGGGAGCCAGGGGTGGCCCAGTCGGCCACCTGGCGTGGCCACCCCTAGGCCGCGCCAGGGGGGGCCCTGGTCCACCTCTGGCTGCCCCCCTTCGCCTATATATCCCTCTCGTCCCGAAACCCTCGAGGACAGAACCCTTTTTCGCAATCTCTCCTCTGTTCCGCCGCCGCCGCGCTTCCAAGATCGGGAGCACTAGGAGCCCTCTTCCCGGCACCCTGCCGAAGGGAGGAACCACCTCCAGGAGCTTCTCCACCACCATGGATGCTTCCCGGATGAACCGTGAGTAGTCCACCTTGGACCATGGGTCTATGATCAGTAGCTATGTGATGTTCTCCTCCCCTCTTTGTTATTCATGGTTTAGACCTCGTGAGCTGCCCTACATGATCGAGGCACATATGTAATCTTTCTGCTGTTGCTATGTTGAGTTTGCTGGGATTTGATGGATTATGAGACTATGTTCAGATTGTGATTGAGTAATATATTTGATTCTCCTCTTTTATATTTATGTTCTTGAGTAATTCTTGCATGTTCTCCGTTGCTATTTATTGCTTTGGCCAAGTAGTAGGTAGTGACTCCAAGAGGGAGCGTTATGCATGATTGTGAGTTCATGCCCCCTGATGACTAGCTTGAGTGACAGAAACATGAGTCTAGGGGATGTGTTGTTTCCAAAAGGGAGAAAAAAACGGTGCTTGTACTTGCGGGTGCAAGGATTGTTTACTTTACGCAAAGTTCTTTAATGCAGCTGTCTGTTGCTTTGAGTTTACACTTTGGGTGGGATTCACAACTTAATACCAGCGAGATGTTCTGGATAGATATCTCAAGGTGGATGATTAGTAGGTTGATGCAGATGGATTTCGGTCTACTTGTCTTGGCGTACCACCCATGCTTTTGAGCCTCTTCCTTTCTTTATAGCATAGTTAGCATTGGTTTGCGCACATAATCATGTCAATTGCCCAACTGTAATTTTTTTACCTCACATGGCTATTTTATCATCTTTTGGGAGTGAGACATCACTAGTGAACATCATGGGACCCCGGTCCATATTTCCAACACCGTTTACACCCACTATTTATTTTCTTCTTTATTTACTTTTCTGTTGCTATTGCTATCATTAATATCCCGTGCGTTTGATCCTTTGTAAACAACAAGGACGGAGGGATTGACAGCCTCTCTGAACTCGTTGGGAGAAAAGTTATCTGTTGTGTGTGCTTTTCCACATCAACCGCCTAATGCTGGCGCCATTATCACCTTCCTGTCGTTGTCGGATTCCTACTAGAGACAAAACTTGGTATCTTCACCGAGGGAAATTTGCTGCTGTCTACATCTCAACCTTCCACTTTGGGTAACCAACGAGGGGCGAGAAGCCATCAAAGCTAATTTCTGGCGCCGTTGCAGGGACTCCACTCTTCAAGAAAGGGGAGTTTCACACTATCTTTTATTTTTGCTTTTTAGTCTTGTTAGTTTACCTTTCAGTTTTTTCTTTAGTGTCCTTTATCAAAAATCAAAAAAATATTTACCTTGCTTGCTGCTGTTATGGGTTCCTCCGAGAACACCAAGTTGTGTGACTTCACTAGTCATAACAACAGTGAATTTATCTGCACTCCTATTGCTCCACCTGCCACTTCAGCACCTTCTTATGAGATTAAACATGCTTTGCTGAACCTTGTTATGAAAGATCAATTCTCCGGTGCTGGAGATGCTGCTGCTTTGCACTTAAATAATTTTGTTGAGCTCTATGATATGCAAAAGTACAAAGAAGTAGATGGTGATATCGTTAAGCTTAAGCTTTTTCCTTTCTCCTTGAGAGCAGGAGCTACAATCTGGTTTCAATCCTTTCCTAGGAATAGCATAGATTCTTGGGATAAGTGCAAGGATGCTTTTATTGGGAAGTACTACCCCCCAACTAAGATTATCCAATTTAGGAGTAATATTATGAATTGTAAGCAATTGGATAATGAGCACGTTGCCCAAGCTTGGGAATGCATGAAATCTCTTGTTAAGAATTGCCCTACGCATGGTTTGACTACTTGGATGGTTATCCAAACTTTTTATGCAGGCTTGAACTTTACCTCGCGGAACTTGCTAGATTCGGCCATGGGAGGAACCTTTATGTCAACAACACTTGGTGCCGCCACAAAACTACTCGATGAGATGATGACCAACTATTCCCAATGGCACACCAGAAAGAGCTCCAACAGGTAGGCAGGTAAACTCTGTCGAGGAGATCTCCTCCCTAAATAAAAAAGTTGACTTGATTATGTCTCTACTTACCAAGCAATCTCCTATTGATCCTCATGATGTTCCTTTAAATTCTTTGATTGCTCAAGACCAAGTAGATGTGAACTTTATCTCTAGAAACAACTTCAATAACAATGCTTATAGGAGTAATTTTGGTAGCAATCCTAGACGTTCCCCTCCAACAACTATGGAAATAACAACACTTATCCTAGCACCAAGAACTCCACTACTGAATTAGAGAGTATGCTTAAAGACTTCATCACTACCCAAAAAGCCTTCAACAAGAGTGTAGAGGAAAAGCTAGACAAATTAGATAATCTCTCGTCGAAGGTAGACAATTTAGCCCATGAAGTAGAATTTCTTAAAATTAGAACTTCTCCTCTTGAGAAGAGGAAGGTCACTCCTATGAACGCTATTCAAGTGCAAATTAATGAAAACATTAGGATGATGGCTAAACTTAAAGAGAGATGGGCTAGAGAAAAGGAGGAAGAAGATAGAATTAAGAGCCTTCCTACACACCATACCGTTGCTACTATCCAAGTTGTTGAGGATGTCCAAACTCTTAGCACCCAATGCACCCCTAGTCCCATAGGACCTATTAACGTTGATGCTATGATCTCAACCGTAGAAGAAGAAACTCCTATGACTATAGAAGATACCAAAAAAGTGAGCCTAAAGGACACCACTACCACTTTACTTGATAGTAGTGACCTTGATTTTGATAATTGCACCCTTTCTGAAGTTATCTGTTTCCTTCACAAGATGTCTAGAGATCCCCACACTAGCACACTTAATCTTGCCTTCACGGAGCATATCACTAATGCTCTCATTAAATCTAGGGAGGAGAAGCTTAGGGTAGAAGCCTCCATACCTAGAAAGCTAGAAGATGGTTGGGATCCTATGATTAAAATTAAGTTGAATAACTTCTCTTGCTATGCTTTATGTGATGTTGGAGCTAGTACCTCTGTTATGCCCAAAAGAATGTATGATATATTTGAATAGAAACCTTTTGACCCTTGTTCTTTTGGTGTTCGACTTGTCGATTCTTCCGTAAAGAAACCTTTGGGGAAGATCGATGATGTTCTTATCATTGTCAATGAAAATTATGTTCCTGTTGATTTTACTATTATGGACATTGAATGTGAACCTTCTTGTCCAATTATTTTGGGACGTCCTTTTCTTCGCACCGTGGGTGCTGTTATTGATATGAAAGAAGGGATTATAAAATTCCAATTCCCTCTCAAGAAAGGGATGGAACATTTCCCTAGAAATAAGATTAAGTTACCTTTTGATTCCGTCACACGGGCTAGTTATTTTCTTGATAAGACTTGATCTTTTTGCATCAAGCCTAGCTAATGGCTTTAAAGAAGCGCTTTCGGGAGGCAGCCCGCAACGAGTTTAGGTTTTCCTTTTTGTTTTTCTTCTGTTTTTAGTGGTCTTGATGATTTTTACTACTGTAGAAACATCATTGTATCTTTACTTTTCAAGCTTTGTGCCAATTATAGCCTCATATGACAAGGGAAGTGAAAGTTGTGACATGCTGTCCAGAAAACAGATTCTTTCCTCGTGACGGGAAAAATCATAGAAAAATCCCAGTTCATATTTTTGAGCTGAAAGTTTTACACAGCGTGCTCTATACAATCGCGGAACTTTCGTATGTTCTGAGTTTTTTTATTTGAGTTGCAGAAGTATCCCTAAAAAATTATTTATTACCTGCTGGTCTGTTTTTCACAGATTCTGTCCTGTTTTGCTTTTTCTTCGTTTTGCAAACCTTAAGATTGCTTTTTCTTCGCAAAAACTTTTTGGAAATCTTGAGAAACAGTAGGTCTTCAAGAATATCCTTATTTCCAGTAGATAAAAAATTATTTTATTATGGGTACTAACCTCGCTAATCAGATTATGATGAGTTATGTATGAAGGGAGTTTTCAAGTGTGCGAGGGAAGATGATAAAAGAAGATTCAGGAGTGTCAAACGCTCAAGCTTGGGGATGCCCCCATGCACCCCCAAGAAATATCAAAGGAGACTCAAGCGTCTAACAATTATTAGTTCGTCTTTCGTTCCACTATATTTTTATCACTTCATGTGTTATGTGCTATGCTTGGAGCGTCTTGCTCTTTATTTGCTTTTTAGTTTTCTTTAGCTTTGCTTGCTGTTCATAACAAGTTAGAACCCAGCTTTCTTTGTGTGGGAGAGAAACACGCTCCACTTTCAAAACCTAGAGCACATCATAGGATTCTTCATGCTTATCTTTGCTGTGTGTGTTCTTTATCTTTTTCGTAGCTGCTTTCATGTTTAGCTCTTAGTTTTAATGCTTATATTTTTAAGAGCTTTTGATTAGTTTGTTGCTGGAACGCTCTTGAGTTTTCATGTTTATATTGTTTAGAGAGTTTTCCTGTTGCACTGAGTTTTGTGTCTTGACTTGAAGTAGGTAATTGAGGTTGCTATTCAATTGTAGTTGTAACTTGCAATAGTTTTGAGGTATTGTCATGAGTAATATTTGAACTTTTGGTGTCAAGAGATTTAGCCTATTATTGATAGATGTCGTATTTTGAGAAATCCATGTTTATTTTCGAAAACCCTACAAAACTAGTTGAGAACTTTAGCTACTAGATGGATCACTAATCTTTGGAGGGATCGAATATTAGAGTACACTCACGTACCATGAGTCGAGGATGCGCAAGGATAACCAAACCCCCATACACTCCTCCTCGGGGTACTTGTCTCTTTGTGAACCTCCTAATTAGATTAAGAGTTACCGATTATAAGTGCATGAGTTCTTCGGACTAATGTGAGTATTCGAAAGTTTACACTTCGACCTACCCATATTTTTCTTGCCTTTCCTGTGCCGTGCATTGCCTCCTTCTCACTCCGAGAGTTGGCGTCCACCTTCGCCGGTACATCCAAATCCTTGGCACGATACGCTCTGTCATCATAAGCCTCATTATATCCTTCCTCAAAACAGCCACCATACCTACCTATCAAGGCATTTCCATAGCCTCTCCGAGATACATTGCCATACAACATCCACCTTCTCAGGACTTGATCTTCATGTCATACATGCTTTTGCTTAATCGATGAGCCGCATGCTAGTCGGGCCTTGCCCTAATCATTGCTACATGACGCGCTAGTATCATTGCATATCCTGCTACACTAGCAGAGGCATACATTTGCATACTTCATGATAGTTTCATTTTCTTTATGTTGAGTACTTTTGTAAATTGTGAAAGATCTTCTATGCTTCTTGTAATATATAGAGTGTTGCCCCTAAAGTGAGGAAAAGATCCCAAAGAGGACAAAATCAAAAGATCCCAAAGAGGACAAAAGAGAGAAATAGAAAGAGCCATTGAGGCCACCAAAAAATACAAAAAAATATAAACAAAGGAGAAAAAGAAATAAAAAGAGAGAAGGGGCACACTACTATTCCTTTTGAGATATCCACACTCGTACTCCATCTTATATCTTGTACCCCATAGAGATTATCATTCATGCATATAGCTATGTGCGGACCTTCACACTATAGAACTTGGCTTGTATATTCCAATGATGAGCCTCCTCAAATGAGCTCTAGGTCTTCTTGAGCAAGCAAGTTGAATGCACCCCCACTAGTTCCATTGGAGAGCTTACCTTAGCTCATATGTGCATCCGTTGCATGGCAATCCCTACTCCTCACATCATATCTATCATTTGGCTTTCTCTCGCCTATGATTGTCCTCATTGATGTGAGCCTTTCACACCTTTTTTGTCTTCCTCCCCCATCATTTTTCTCACTTTGCCATTCTAAGTGTCAACTTTCTTGCTTACGCTCATCCATTGCATGAGTGCTCAAAATATCGAAAAGGAGTGGATCATTTTGACTTGTACCTGGCTAGTGGTCTGGGGATGAGTCAAGATAAGATTCTAAAGAAGACCAAGTGTGAAAGTTTAGTAGATTAAGTTCTCAACAATATAAACTATGTTTTACTCTCTCGTATATACCTATCCCCTTTCTTGCATGCAAACACCATTTGGAGACATTCGAGTCACGGACAGCGAGAGCTCTTGCACCTTTATGTTCTTATGTTGCTTGTTTCAATGCTAATATAGACTCTTGCCTGTTATGACTTGAATTGAATTACATGCCTTGATTGTTTTACTTAAAAGTTCTTATATGGTTGGTAGCATGTCACCACAGAAATTATGCTTGTTATCATTGACCTACTCGAGGACGAGCAGTAATTAAGCTTGGGGATGTTGATACGTCCAAAACGTATCTATAATTTTTTCTTGCTCCATGCTTCTTTTGTGTGATATTGCTATGATATTGATGCACTTCCATACACTTTTGATCATATTTGGACTAACCTATTAACTCAGTGCACCCCAGTGCCAGTTCCTGTTTTTTGCTGTTTTTGTATTTCAGGTTTTCCCATTACTTAAGGTGCCATAAAAATTCCGGAAAAAATATAGGAAAAATCAGCGTACATGAAGCTTCGGGAAGAGCCCAAGTGGGGCCAGAGGGGAGCCAGGGGTGGCCCAGGAAGCCACCTGGCGCGGCCACCCCCTAGGCCGCGCCAAGGGGGCGCCTGGGGCCCCTGGTCCACCTCTGGCTGCCCCCCTTCGCCTATATATCCCTCTAGTCCCTAAACCCTCGAGGACAGAACCCTTTTTCGCGATCTCTCCTCTGTTCCGCCGCTGCCGCGCTTCCAAGATCGGGAGCACTAGGAGCCCTCTTCCCGGCACCCTGCCGGAGGGAGGAACCACCTCCGGGAGCTTCTCCACCACCATGGATGCTTCCCGGATGAACCATGAATAGTCCACCTTGGACCATGGGTCTATGATCAGTAGCTATGTGATGTTCTCCTCCCCTCTTTGTTCTTCATGGTTTAGACCTCGTGAGCTTCCCTACATGATCGAGGCACATATGTAATCTTTCTGCTGTTGCTATGTTGAGTTTGCTGGGATCTGATGGATTATGCGACTATGGTCAGATTGTGATTGAGTAATATATTTGATTCTCCTCTTTTATATTTATGTTCTTGAGTAATTCTTGCATGTTCTCCGTTGCTGTTTATTGCTTTGGCCAAGTAGTAGGTAGTGACTCCAAGAGGGAGCGTTATGCATGATTGTGGGTTCATGCCCCCTGATGACTAGCTTGAGTGACAGAAACATGAGTCTAGGGGATGTGATGTTGCCACAAGGGAGAAAACAACGGTGCTTGTACTTGCGGGTGCAAGGATTATTTACTTTACGCAAAGTTCTTTAATGCAGTTGTCTGTTGCTTTGAGTTTACAGTTTGGGTGGGATTCACAACTTAATACCAACGAGATGTTCTGAATAGATATCTCAAGGTGGATGATTAGTAGGTAGATGCAGATGGATTTCGGTCTACTTGTCTTGGCGTACCGCCCATGCTTTTGAGCCTCTTCTTTTCTTTATAGCATAGTTAGCATTGGTTTGCGCACATAATCCTGTCAATTGACCAGCTGTAATTTGTTTACCTCGCATGGCTATTTTATCATCTTTTGGGAGAGAGACATCACTAGTGAACATCATGGGATCCCGGTCCATATTTCCAACACTGTTTACACCCACTATTTATTTTCTGCTTTATTTACTTTTCTGTTGCTATCGCTATCATTATTATCCCTTGCGTTTGATCCTTTGTAAACAACAAGGCCGGAGGGATTGACAACCTCTCTGAACTTGTTGGGAGAAAAGTTATTTGTTGTGTGTGCAGGTCCACGTCAACCGCCCAATGCTGGCGTCGTTAGCACCTTCCTGTCGTTGTCGGAGTCCTACTGGAGACAAACCTTAGTATCTTCACCGAGGGAAATTTGTTGTTGTCTACATCTCAACCTTCCACTTTGGGTAACCAACAAGGGGCGAGAAGCCATCAGTTACCGACAAGGTGAGCCGTCTCCTTACCTTGTCTCGTGTGTGCTTCTAGAGGAGCTCGACTTTTGTGGTTTGGTATCTCATGGACAACGAGCAAGGACCAGGCCCACGATGGTATCCGCATGTCCTGTTGTCCCGATACAATACCTCTCGCGGGAACCATTGGGTTACCCGACTACTTACCTTTAAGGACATCAGTTGATTCGAGTGCCTACTATCAAGTGAAACCAGGAGGAATCACCCTCGATTGTACACTTGAAGAGGTTCGACCGAGACATCAGCGGAATGAACTAACGAGGAATATCCTCGTATCATCCCGGTGATGCTACGCTACCGAGCCAACGACGAGAGTGAAATACGAGTCCATCCACCCGTAGATCAAACTTAAGGCGACTCGGAGGGTCTCGCCATTGTAGGTTCCCTTGGGCGTCTTCTTTGTACCGTACTTGTTGCAGTTATAAGAAATTGTATCCTTGTCACTTCCCAGAGTGATCAGGCCCGCTATCTAACCCTAGTTGACTAACATGGCGCAAGGCTAACTGCTGGATATATATATATATATATATAAAATAGGCAGCATAGGATAAAGGAAGGTACATCAAGGGGCGACAATGATAGGATATGCAATTGAATAGGTAAGCAACATAGCAGCAGCAGTAATGCGTAGTGCAAGAAATGTACGGAAAATATAGGCGATATTTTGGGAAGGAAAATGGATCTACTTGCCTGGAAGCTCGACAGTAGGGGTACGGTCGTCGACGAAGTAGTCGTACTCGGCAGCGGTGTAGTCGTCGGTAGCAACAGGGTCTACCGGAAGAATAAGGGGAGAGAAACAATAAATACATGGCAATAATAACAATACAAATGCAAGACATGGCAATATGTTTTACACGATGTTCTAACGCAGTGTTAAGTATTTTAGGCGGAGCGGGAATTTATTCGGGGATGACTCATCAGCACCAGTTGATTACCGGACAAATGATCCGGAGGGGAAGGTTCCATGTTTGCAGTGTTAGAGACATCTGACAGACATGTGGATAGTGTATCCGTGCTCGCAGATCCATTCTGAATAACTTTCATATACAAAACATTTTCATCCGGAAAGTGTTACCGGCTCCGGTCGTCTGACAGGCAGATGAACCGGAGGAGAAATGTTCCATGTTCGGTATGTTAGAGGGGTGCGGTGGTTATATAGGTAGTGTATTCGGATTCGTGAAATTTTTCTGATCAACTTTGATATATAAAATATTTTCATCTGACTTACGTTTAAAAGATATTAATTTTCTAAGTTTAAATCAATTTAAAAGAATTTTCTGGATTTTCTTTTATTAACTAATACAACATTATCCATAAGTCTATCCAAAACAGTGCACTGATAAGGGGGCCCCACATGTCATAGGCAGTGGCATATAAATCATTTTGTTTAATTTAACAAAACAGAAAGGACCCACATTTCATAGAGAGACATTTAGCAAAATCTTTAATTACTTAACAGCGGGTGGGGCCCCACCTGTCACACACACAGGGATATTTTTAGCTATTTAATTAATATAATGGCCTAGGACCCACCACTACTAGGGAAATAGCTATACATGGAAAGCTTATTAGTGGCGCATATAAGAAGTCATGCGCCACCATCTGTTAGGGGTGGCGCACTGGAAAATAATGCGCCACCCATAAGACCTTAGGGGTGGCGCATCATTTTCCAGTGCGCCACCCCTAAGAGTGGGCCATCCTGGATGAGCTTATACGTGGCGCATTCGGTATAATGTGCCACCCCTAAGAACCTTATAGGTGGCGCATTCTATAAATGCGCCACCCATAAGGTTCTTAGGGGTGGCGCATTCTGGAAATGCGCTACCCATAAGAGCTTAGGGGTGGCGCATTCCAGCAATGCGCCACCACTGACTTGCTATATGAGCCACTAAATGCCTAGAGATGCCCTTATCTACTCCACCCTACCTACCACCTCTCATTCACTCCACACAATTCTCAAACTAGATCCACTCTTCTCACCCTAGATCTATTCGGTTTTCTCCTCCTCCCCACCTCATTTCTTCCATTTATCCATCCATACTTGGCATTAAATCTATTTTGTTTCATATTGAAGTAAGTAGACCTCCTCCCAAACTCTTTTCTTTCATTTATCACCCATATACTTGCCTTTATTAGCTTGGGTTTGTTGTATATGTGAAGCTTTAGTTTGATGTATATGTGAAGCTTGTGGTGGTTTGATGTATATGTGAAGTGTATATGTGAAGCTTGTGGTGGTTTGATGTATATGTGAAGTGTATATGTGAAGCTTGTGGTGGTTTTGATGTATATGTGAAGTGTATATGTGAAGCTTGTGGTGGTTTGATGTATATGTGAAGCTTATGGTGGTTTGATGTATATGTGAATCTTGAGTGGCCAATGTTTTGCCGAAATGTCGATTCATTTCCGTTTCGGCAAATTTCTGGCGCACTCTCTGCATGCTCCCATGCATTATTAGGGAAGGTCATGCCGAATTTTTCTGGCGATGACTGTGATATATAATTGTGTTGCTCTCTCTGTGCATGCAGGTGATCGACCATGGTCCACGAGATGCTGAGCGATATCACCGTGGCTAGGTGGATGCAATGTGCGACAAACGACATGCTAAGGAATAATAGGTCGGATATAAGATGTCCGTGTCAGAGATGCAAACTACAGTGCATGACCGAGCCTGATTCCGGAATATTGCAAAGACACCTGAAGCGTAATGGTTTGATGGATGGCTACACACGGTGGATAAGTGATGAAGCTGGTGAGGAGGAGGACGTCAATGGTGGGGCGCCAGTAAATGAGGAAGGGCAACCAGACAACAGCGGCGGGCGAGAAGACGAAGAGCATCCCGTACATGATCATGAAGAAGATGCCAAAGAAGATCATGTAGATCAAGATGCCGGACATGAAGATCAAGATGTCAGACATGATGCGGATTCAAGCTGGGTGCGGGACCCTCATGTTCAAGAGCTTCTTGTCAAAGAGGCATTGAACGCAAGAGGTGCAACTAGAGAGAAAGCCAAGATGGCGCAACTCGAGAAAGACGCGGTTACGAAGTTGTATGAAGGATGCAACGACGGGGATACCCGCTTGAATGTAACACTTTGGGCTATGGAGATGAAGGCAAAACACAAATGGACCGACGAAAGCTTTGATGATAACATGGCATTCTGGCACGATCGTCTTCCGAAGGGCAACACGTGTCCAACTAGTATCGCTGAGGCCAGGAAAGTCCTGTGCCCTCTCGATCTTCCGCACGTTAAATATCACGTCTGCATAAATGATTGCATGATCTATCGGGTGAGGACTAAGAGAAAACCACATGCTCGGTGTGCGGTGTTAGTCGATACAAGAGAGGGAAGAAAGTTCCTAGAAAAGTGGTATGGTACTTTTCGATCACTCCTCGTTTGCAGAGGTATTTCTTAGATCCCGAGGAAGCAAAGCTCATGACCTGGCACACAGATAGAAAGAAGCTAAAATATGATGACCCGAACCCGGATCCGGAAAAGGAGGACATGCTGAGGCACCCTTCAGATGGTAGCTAATGGACTGCGTTGGACCTCGAATACCCAGATTTTGGGGAAGAACCAAGGAACCTCAGGATTGGTGTGAGCGCCGATGGAGTCAATCCGTTTGGCGGCCAGAGCAGCACACACAGTACCTGGCCCGTTTTTGTATGCATATACAACCTTCCCCCTGTAAGTGCATGAAGAAAAAGTACATAACAATGTGTATGCTAGTTCAAGGGCCGAAACAACCAGGTACGGACCTCAATCTATATCTGCAGCTGTTGAAAGAGGAGCTAGAAACGTTATGGAAAGACGGAGTCAATACGTGGGACACCGCCGCAAAAGAATATTTCCCAATGAAAGCCGCGGTGATCACGACGGTGCACGACTATCTCGTATACAGATATTTCTCAGGGCAGGTGGTCCAAGGATTATGTGCATGCGTTAGGTGCATGGATAATACAATGTACCGCCAGCTACCAAAAGATCCCGGATCTTCAAAAACCGTGTTCCAGGGGTCTCGGAGGTGGCTTCCACACGCGTGGAGAAAACAGGGACATCTGTTCGATGGAAGCGAGGAGCTCGGAGCACCCCCAGCTCGAAGGAGAGGCAAAGAAATCGACAACTTGTTGAAAACTTGGAAAGAGTGCCCCGCACCGGCTAAGAAAAAAAAAGAAGACTCAACCGTTGATGAGGGTATGGAAAGCGAGGTCTGTTTTCTAGGATTTGGAATACTGGAGTCTCCTCCGCAGTCCTCATAGCCTTGATCTCATGCATATCACAAAGAAGTGTGCGAGAGCTTGTTTGGCACGTTGCTCAACATGCCGGAGAAGACCAAGGACGGGCCAAAAGCAAGGAATGACTTGAAATTTATGGGCATCGGGAGGTAACTTCATCCCCCTGGTGACGACGATGATGAGCCGGAGGAGGAAGAGGATACGGAAACGCAAAACTCTCGCAAACTAAAAAGGGCGACCAAGAAGAAGACGGGTATTGATCACTGCCCCCCGGCATGCTTCACTCTGTGCGAGGAGGAGATCAAGCGGTTTATCCACTGCCTCATAGGAGTAAAATTTCCGAACAGCTACGCGGGGAAGATAAGAAGATACCTAGACGAGGCGAAGCAGCGTTTCAGCAGGATGAAATCTCACGACTGTGCCGTGCTGATGACGCAGATTCTCCCGGTTGCGATCCGAGGGATAATGGACGAGCACGTCCGTAAAACGTTGTTTGGCCTTTGCAACTTTTTTGACGTCATCTACCGGAAGTCGATTTGCGCTACGCAACTCAAAAGGCTACAGGAGGAGATCGTGCTCATACTATGCGAGCTTGAGATCTATTTCCCGTCCGCGTTCTTCGACATTATGGTGCATCTGCTGATCCACGTCGTGGAGGATATCGTCCAACTCGGGCCTGCGTTTCTGCGCAGCATGATGCCGTTCAAAAGGATGAATGGACACATAAAAAAATACGTTCGTAACAGGTCCCGTCCAGATGCAAGCATAGCGAAGGGCTTTCTAACCGAAGAGTGCATCTCTTTTTGCACGAATTATCTCAACACCGAGAACCCTGTTGGTCTGGCCATCAACAAGCACTTTGGCAGGACCGATGGGTGTGGTCACCACGAGGGAAGCCGCGCAATGCATGTCAACTTTTACGGTAGAGACATTGACTTTGAAAGAGCAAGCCTAGTCGCGCTACAACACATCCAGCTGGTCGATCCTTGGATAGTAAAGCACAAGGATGTAATCAAGAAGGAGTATAGTGACCAGGGCCTGCAGATAACGGACCGAGATCCACGGCAAATCAAAGAGCACAACTCCGGTTTCATGACTTGGTTCAGGGACGAGCTTCGTGCTAATCCCCCGCGAAGGAACGCTTCCGAGGATGAAAAGATGATATTCACCTTTTCACAGGGTGGCGCACGCAACCTGATGAACTATCAAGCGTATGATATCAACGGTTACACATTCTACATGGAGGAAAAGGACAATAACTGCGATTACCAGAACTTAGGGGTAACGGCGATATTCTACACCGATGGCGTCAAGGAAAGATTATACGGAAGGACCGAGGACATATGGGAGCTCGACTACTATGGAGAGAAGGTGCCGATGTTCCATGTGAGATGGGCCAAGAGCGTCGTAAAAGAAGACCGGTACTTCACCACCATGGTTATACCCGAAGCCAAATCCAAGTCTGCGGGCACAAACGTCACCACGAAAAATGAGCCATGGGTACTGGCTAGCCAAGTGGACCAATGCTTCTTCATTACCGACCCATCAAATCCGAGCCGCGTTGTAGTGAGGAGAGGCAAAATAAACATCATCGGAATGGATGAAGTCGCCAACGAGCAAGATTTTGACAAGTACGGCGACCCGAAGATGGAAGACGACTACGCCGCTCAGGATACATACATCACAACCCTACCGAAGAAAGGTCTCCCGTTCAAGAGGAAAAGTGAAGGCGTCCCAGGCTTAAATTATTCAACCACGACAAAGAAGGGAAAGAAGAAGATCGTGAGGAAACGATAGCTAGCTAGCTAGCTCCAAATTTAAGAAAAATATTTTTCAATTCATGATCACTTTGTGTATGCATGGACTTAATCTGCACTTTGCTGTTGTTTGTTGGTGTTGCTGCTTCTGCTTGCTCCCCTCTCACATTACACCTAGTATTTTGTTAAAGCTTTTCCTTGTTTGCATCCACTTCATGACTCCACCTACATATTATAACCATCAGGGGTCTGTGTTTTCATCATAATCGTTAAGGCACTGCCAGAATACAGGGCTTGGTTGCTTAATATTCACAACCCAATGGCCAGGAGAGAACGTGAAGCAAGCAACACACATCAAACACAATCTTTGCTGGTACATACTTACAATATACTCCAAGAAGAAGAAATGGAAATATTCATTCATAATGTGACAAGGCATGTTTAATTAAAAAATAATTCAACAAAAAAAATTAAAAAACGCTTACGGGTGGCGCATATTGCCGCAATGCGCCACTAAGTGCTCTTATGCGCGGAGCATTTTGCTGAAATGCGCCACCAAAAGGTTTCTTATGCGTGGCGCATTTCGCCAAAATGCGTCACGCATAAGAAACCTTATGCGTAGCGCATTTCAGCAAAATGCGCCACCCCTAAGCTTTAACCTCCACCACCCCCTCCCCTTTCCCGTGCCCACACCCATTGATCCCCACCGCACTCGACGCCCGTCCCCGCTGCCACAGGAGCCCCTCGACGCCATCGCGGAGGAGCCCCCGACGACCGCAGTCCTACCGAAGCCGCCCCGCGCCACCATCCATCGTCCGACGACCTCTCCCCGCCGTCCTGCTTGCCATTGCCAGGTACATCCCATACCCCCCCTCTCCCCTCCATCTTTGCCTCGCGCTCGGCCGCGGCCCGCTCGACTTTGCTGGATTCCGACGGCGCCCGTGGTGGCCATGGACGCCCCCATCCCCCACTCTCCCCTGCAAACAGTTCGTATTGGAACTGGTTCAACTGTTGCGTGGATTCCATGAACACCGGTGCACTAGATCGATTCAATATGGGTTTACAACATCATCTTGCAGCATCTTATCAGAGCACCATGATTGAATTGGTTTACAACTTGTTTACAATAGTTTTTCTGATCGATATTGTAATTGTAGTGGCTTGGATAAAGGTTCTGATCACCTTAAGCCTATGATCATTTTTATGCTAGTACCAATGAAAATTCAGGCACTCAACATACCTGGAGTGATCTGCTAGCTATAGATGCATAGTGCAAAGTAATAAAATGGCCCTGGGACAGGGTTAACCAGTGATAGGACTATATGAGATATATTGACACTTAAATATATATCTATACGCTATATTTCTTGGTACAATATTTTGAGTGTGGAGGGTGCTTTTTCAAATGAAGTGTGTGCTGTCTAGATGCCTGCCACACAAGTCAATGGCCATGCCACCATATTGGTCCATGACTCCATGTCACTTATGCTATTTCCAAGCATGACTCCATGTCACTTCTGCTTTTGCATTCTTAACCACTTCACCAGGCATTGTTAATAGAACATAGGTTTAAATCTAGCTGCATCAAATATAGGTTGTTCTACTCCATTTCCCATAAATTACTCTTGCATATTTTGCACAATCCCATGTATGACTTGAGAACTTTTTGACTAAATTATAAAATGCGGATACCTTTTCCTTTTCTCTGTAAATTGTAAAAATCAAATATTTGTGTTGCTTGCTTCCATATTGCTTAGCAAGCATAGCATATGTTCTTATTAATATTTTTGCTTACATGTTATTGTCACATACATGTTATTCTATATGTTGTGCAGGGACTCTCATTATCCCCTTTCTCCCGAAATGTTGATTAACTTCCGTTTCGGTTGAGAATGGGGCACTCTCATGTTAAGAAAAATAGCAAAGGTCATGCCGAATTTTTCCGTGAATTCGTGCATGACGTACCTTTGCTATTTTTCTTAACATGAGAGTAGTTGCATTTATTTATTGTGCTAATTAATTAAGTAGTTGCATTTCTTAATATTGTACTAGTGCAAACATGTCGACCGGAGCCGACGCCGGTCCTTCTTCTCAGCCGGGAAAAAAAGGAAGCAATTTTGGGAATACTCCCAGGAGGAGGTCGAGGAGCAGAGAGAAGAGGAAGTACCTCCGGGCTTGGAGGAGTATGAGGAGGAGATAGAGTCGGAGTGACGTGGAGGAGGAGTCCGGTACGACAGACAGCGAGAGGAACTCCGGCGAGGGATGATGGGACCGGTGGCTCCAACACAGATGGTACCCAGTCGAAGAAGAGGAATCGTAAACCGACCAAGGTCGGCACCATCAGGCAAGAGTTTACCGTTGTGACCGCCGTCGGGATTCCTAAACAGCCCGAACGTTTTTCGGAAGGGTACGGCCGTCAAGTCGCGGCGATCCTCCGCAACACCGTGCCGATCACCATGATTAACCCCAGGAGTCGTGAGAATATTCATTATTGTCAGCTTCTTATCAACAAGATGCACGGACGATACAAGTTTCCGGAGCCGTACGATAACACCAAACTCAAAGGGAACAAAGTAAACACATGGGCCCTCAGGAAGATGAGCAAGGCCTTGTCCAGTTGGAAAACCCAGGAGAAGAGGGCAATTTTTGAAAAGAACAAAACCTGGGAGGAGCTCAAGGAGAAAGATCCATTGATCGACGAAGATACCTACAACCTTTTGAAGGCTAGGTGTGAGTCCGAGCCCGCCAAGTCCGCGAGTGCAAAGGGCAAGGCCATGCGGTCGCAGGTCATAGGTAACCACCGTCTCGGAGCCGGTGGTTACAGAAGTTCCAAGCCTAAATGGGACAAGGAGGATGCCGAGTACGCCGCTGCGGGCATACCTAACCCCTTCGAGCAATACAAAAATGATCCGCAGACCGAATTCTTTGTGAGGGCCCGAAGCTATAAGGACAAAGCAACCTCGAAAATAGTTATCGATCCTAAGATTCAGGAGTTTACGACTGCCGTGGTAAGTAGTTTACCACGGGACCTTGTCGATTGAATTCTCCAGTGAAGTTCACAATTTCTTAATGTTTCACGTTCTTTCTGCAGCAAGCGGAAATGAAAATCGCCTCATTGCAGGAGTCGTCAGTTAAGCCGGCCGGCCCGTGGGATAACGCCTTTAACAGGGCGTTGAACAAGGTCAAGAAGGTTGACGATGTGACGGCGAAGCCATCGTCAGCCGGCCGTGTGGTCGGCTTTGGTGCGGACCTAAATTGGTCCGAATATTATGGAAAACCGGCGGAGCAGTCCGGTTCGAGGGGGCGCAAGGCGAGAAGGACCGAATAAGATGCCGCTTATGTTTGTGGACTAGAGGAGAAGGTGAATATGCTTCCGCAGCTTGTCGAGGACGAAGTGGCGAAGACGATGAACGCCCTCCTTCCAGATATGATGCAGTCACTCGCGAATTGGCAAGCGCGTGGTGGACAAGGGCCCATACCGGTCCCCAGCATGGTCGGCAGCAACTCGGGCACCGCGGCGCCTGCAGTCCCGACTCCCGCCGTAGTGGTGGCTCCCGCACCGACTCCCGGCATATTGGTGACTCCGGCCGCCAACACCGCGGCGGTGGTGGCGTACGTGATGGTAAATCCTCCAGCCACGATCGAGCAACCGGGGAATAACAATAATGCACATGATGGCAGCGCAAATAGGGCGACCGACGCCACGGGAGGCAGCGCACCCTCCATCTCTTGCATGCCCGCCGTCATCGGCAGGGTCTCTTCATTGGCCGACCTCGACGCCCTCAAGGTAATTATAAGCGTCTGCAACTCAAACGAGGACTTCATCTCCTTGCCTTTTTAGTGGAATCTCTCTGATGCCCTACATGCATATATCTCTTTCGCAGGAGGACACTCCATGCATTCTATTACAAGTCGTGGACGGCGAGTTGAAGGATGTTGCCAAAGGTAAAATCCTTCAACCACAAAATCGAATCATGCGCAATATGCCGATGGCACCGGAGATGCATCGGGTTCAAATCTCTCTCGTGATTTCGGGCTACGAGAGAGTTGAACCTCCCATTCAATCCCCCGGATACGATGAGGACGAGCCGACAGTCCTCAGTGACTGTTTCGGACAAATATGCCTATGGAAGAAGACCCAAATGCGTTTAATGACGGGGAAAAGGGGCACCACACCTAGGACAACACCGTTAGTCATCGTGCCAGCGCCACATGATCCCATCGGCGCACAACAAGAAGACGATGATCTTGATGATGATGATGATATCAACGCCGACCAGTTCATAAACACTTTGTTCGAAGGTGATGACTTATTTATGCCTCCTGTTGAAGGAGCCTACCAGCATGACGAGGAAGCTCGCGGTCTAGCTGATCCTGCGGCGAAACCTGCTTGCTCCAAGCATCTCTTTTCTGCTTCTCAGGAGATGTCTCCAGCACCTTGCGCCTTCACCGAGCCTCAAGCAGATGCCACAAGGAGATCTATTCTCAGCCCGTCCACACTCCATAAGGCGGCCACTGAGCAGATAAAGGTCGGTGACTGCTCGAAATCAGAAAAGAAGAAGGGACGAAAAAGAAAGAAGAGCATCACTTCGAGCAGCCAACCTCCGATGTCGATCCGGGCTCAGGATGAGCCACCAAGACCCAAGGATCTCTCTCGTTTGAAATCCATGTGGCGGGTAGGGCGATGCTACCTAAGGACATGCTCGACCTTGCAACTTCGGATATGCAGAGTGTGCATCACAGTATTATGGCATTAGAGAAGATTCTTCTTCGAGAAGAGAATCCCTCGTACCCGGTTTTCATCGCCAAGGTGCCACTCAACATGGGCTTCATCAACACTATCCCCGCGGATATGATAATCCTGCGGTTTTCGGAGATCTTCAATTTGTACCATCTCAAGCGGCTGGACCATAGACTTATCCTTTGTTCTCTCTCAGTCTTTCTATGAGTATCAGGAGACATAAGACCCCGAGCGTCGCGATATTGGACCCCTTCTACATGCGTGAAAGCATCTTGATGGACGACGGGGACGTGGCTCTCGCGGCGGGGTACATCAGAGACTTCATGCTACAGAACGCCGGCAAGGATTCATTTCTTATGACCTACTCTCCCAAGTAAGTCATTCGCTCGCCGCAGTAGCATATATGCTTTCTTAGCTTTCCATTGTCCTCTTCCAACATTCCTTTTGGATTGTTTTAATTATGCAGTGAGGATCAAGACTGCGTGCTCATCTGCTTTTCACCACAACACTCGCATGCCGTGTATTTAGATTCAGGGAGTGTGAAAAAGAAAGATTACAAGTATATCATGATAGTTTTGGATGATGCTCTCGCCGGCTACATAAAAGCCGGAGGCAAGATGGTGAAGCACAAGTTCAGGAAGAATTAGCCTGGCGTGAACGTGTTCAGCCATGTAACGCAGTTCCCGTGCGTCAAGCAGCCGGCTGGCAGTGTGAGGGATGCGTACTACGCCCTTCGTCACATGAGGGCGATTGTAAAGGAACAACGCAACCTTACGCTGCCAAGTCATCTCAGAGCGTGGGCCGAAAGGAAGGAGGAAATCGCCGATGCAAATCTTAAGGAGGAGTTCTTTCACATCCAAGCGCAGATGGCGACTATCATCCGTCATGAAGTAAAAATGAGGGGTTCGATCTTCCACTCCAACATTGCACCATCCAATGGGGAGATATAAGTCCGCCTAAAGGCCTTGCGTGACACAAGGCCTTTCATGACGAAAGAAGGATGCCGCCCATTCCCCGAGCCGAGTCAGAAGATGTGACAAATTTATGTTATATATGGCAGTCGTTTGATGAATGTGTGCCCTACATGTAATTTGGATGTACTCTTTGTGTAGTAGACGATGGTAGTGTAAAATACTCTTGGTGCTCTTTATGTATAAAGGTCACTGCATATGCATTTTTATGCATATGTGCATGCTCCTGGCCATTGATCGAGTTGCTTTATGTTGTTGATAAGAATAGATGCTATATTGCGTTGTTGTCATTTGCTATGAATTCATATGGATGCGACCTCTAAATTCATTATTTTTCGTAGGTTGAAGAGAAAACAAGAGATGATGAAGAAAGTAGATTTCTGTTTTCAATAATTGTTGGACTCATTGTAATATTGTGATGGATGTAATCTTGTGAATCTTGTTGGCCTCTAAACCTTAGACGATGATGGATGTAATCTCTTGTAAATCTTTATAATAAGAATTATAATGCAGTTCTTTTGTATCAATAATTGTTGGGCTCATTGTAATATTGTCTTTTGAATTTCTGTAATATGGTAAAAATATATGTAATGTTTGTAATTATGTACTGTTTTATTCTTTTCTGTAATTCTTTTTGTTTTGTTTTCTGTAACCAATTTAGTGGCGCATTATGTCTGGATTTAGTGGAGCACTTGGAATGCGCCACCCCTAAGGACCCTTAGGCGTGGCGCATTTCAGAATGCGCCACCCCTAAGAGCTTATAGGTGGCGCATTCTAAGATGCGCCACGCCTAAGGGCCTTAGGGGTGGCGCATCCAGAATGCGCCACCTCTAAGCCCTTATTAGTGGCTTGTAGTTAGTGGCGCATCCATAATACGCCACTAAACATAAAAAAGGACGCCACTATAAGGGTATTCCCTAGTAGTGCACAGGTCAATGAGACATATATTAACAGGGGGTTTATTGTTAAGCTAATCCAAGGGGGGCCACAGGTCAGTGAGGAGGGGGTTAGCCTAATAGGGGGTTAGCGCTAAAAAAATTAGTTAGAGGGGGGGTCCGCCCGTCAGTGGTGTTAGCCCCCGGCCAAGTCCACGGCGCGCCCACGCCGGCGACGATAGAGGCATGGCGAGGCCACTCCGTCCAAGGGGCGCGCGCAGCAGCTGATGCAAAGCAGAGCGCGAGGAGGAGAAGGGTGCGGGGCGCGCGCGTCCGTGGTGGGCAACAGAGGCCGGAGCTCGGGGCGCGGCGGAGGGGTATACGGCGAGCAAATTGAAGGGGGAGGGGACCTTTGAGGGGGAGATCTCACAGTGGAGGTCGAGCAGGGCTCGGGGAGGCCGAAGAGGACACGGGGCGAGCAGATCGACCAGCGGTGCAGCGGCCATGGAGTAAGGGGGCGGCTCGATGGCGAGCAAGAAGTGCCCCCCGACCAGATTTGATGCTCGAAACGGACGAAGTGGACCATTGTGTTTCTCTTGGACATATTCTCATGCGACTAGGCGGGCGGTGGCCACGGCGACGACATCGGCCATGGAGGGCAGCGAGCTCGGGCGCGAAGAAGAAGAACGAGTCGAGGCGAGGGAGAGGAGTGTCGATATAGGGTTCGTCCCAGGCGTCGGGAGGGTCTTAACCGCGTCGAAGAGCCACGCGATGGACTACACGACGTCAATCGGGGCGTGGATGGAGTGTGTCTGCCCGGCCAGCGCCATGGCCCCTGCGTGCACTGTTCGTGAGGTGGGAGACAATGGATGGAGCGGCTGGGCCAGGCTGGTGGACGCATAGGGCGAGGAATAGCCTTTTTGCATGTTCTTGTTTATTTTCTGTTTTCTTTTCCTTTTTCTTTTCTGTTTGTATTTTGGTTTAGCCAGTATAGGACTTTTATAAAAAGTGCTAAGCGTTCCATTATTAGTATTAAACTTACCGAGATGCCACCAAAAAGTTTGGCACACTTTAAAAATCATTTGAATTTCATTTAAATATTAAAAGGTCACTTGGTGCTGATTTGCTACTGTTTTTATTTAATTGTATTACTTAAATATTTCAATAAATCCCCATTTCTAGTTTTTGAAGACCTACTGAATATTAGGCATTTAATAAAAGTGGTTCCACAACTTTTGCCTAAATTTTAATTTCCACATTGTTTTGAATCTCCAAATGAGTTTGACTTGAAGTTGGGCATGATCAAGGGTGTTTAATGGCTTGCTAATCACTGTGAATTATTATTAATAAAAATGATTACTATGGCCTGACACTAGGGGTGTTACAATACCTTCACAAAAACAAGATCTTATCATGCGACAACAAACGGTCTTGCAGAGCTATGCACCCACGTAACAATGTGTTTAACATGGAACAATGGATGACAACATATGTTTGTACTTATTTTAATAATACAGTAGGCAATTATTATTTGAATATGGCTAAATTTTGCAGTAATATGCAAGCACAAAGGTCAATGCATAATAGGAACATCGATATAAAAAACTTGAAAACACGCCTTATCGTTAATACAACAACACGACTAACGTGAATAATGAATAAGAACGCAACAACAAGATCATATAACTTGAAAGGTCATTCTACACATTGTTAGATCCATAGGTAAATGTTAAAAGACACGCAAGCAGAGCTCTCTACATCAAAAGCAACACACAATTATCATGCAATAGCATATAAGCAAAATGTTGAACTAACTATAGTGTTTTGATAGCAGTCAAAACGTTAGGAAAGGGTAGCATATGCACAAAGCTCTCACGCATAGAAGAAGCATAAGACATGGCTTACCTCCGTAGATGAGGGATGCCTTCAAGTTTCTAAACCCTGGTCACACGAAGTACAGTAGTAAAACAGAGGAAGATGATCAGTTGTTCGTCCAACATCCCTTTTACTTAACTAAATGAACCCATTCATAAGCTCACCTCAGGAAATAATGTGGACCATGAGCGTAGGCGATCACTTTACTCTAGCTCAAAAGAAAATATGAAGAGATCATCTGGTTCGATATTATTTTGTTGGATGAACCGAAACCAGTTAGTAGTGTTGGTCACTTTTTCACATTGACCTTCGATAAAGTGAAATTTATCTTGCACACAACCGCATGTTGTCTTGATTTGAATACGTAGGCTGGCTGAAGTGAGAAACTCTACAAAATGTATCTTCGTGTATGGAGCAGGAAAGTACTAATGCAACAGAATAGAGAGAAGTCGATCAGCGTGTGCAAGCAAAGTGCACTATGAGACATGAAGATAACCAGTTAGCCTCGTATCATCCTATATCCTGGAGTAGCGCAATTGTTGTTCATGCGACACACATATATCCGAACAGGAGGTACCCTTTGGACCAACTAGAAGCTTGAGACGTCCGAGCTCATGCAAAGAGATGGTAGACTCAGTAGAATAATAGCATTGTGACTTAGGATGATCTAGGAAATACATACAAGGCCCTGTATTTTGAGGAAATCGAATCTAGCTATATATGTAAACTCAATCTGCACAGACACAAGAGGAACCAAAGTTCACTCGATCAACGGTTCTTGCAAACGGATCCCTGCTAGTTTGTCGAGCCGAGTTCCCAGATCTCTTTGTACTAACGGCCTTTCCAAAGTCTCAAAAAACACAAAGCATTAGGTTCGACTTTGTAGCAAGAAAATGCATGAAGCACCTCTCATAAGACTCAGGCCAAACAGAAACATCACCATATGCAAGGCTAACAATTTTGATCACTATCGTACCTTTGGCACATTACATCTATCCATCTGATACTTAAGAGTCGCTTCAATAGCTACGATCGCATGTGATACGTCTCAAACGTATCGATAATTTCTGCTCGCTCCGTGCATGTTTTGTGTGATATTGCTATGATCTAGATACAATTTCATACACTTTTGATCATATTTGGACTAACCTACTAACTCAGTGCACCCCAGTGCCAGTTCCTGTTTTCTGCTGTTTTTCTATTCCAGGTTTCCCCCATATTAAAAGTGCTCCAAAAATTCGGGAAAAATCGGATAAAAAATCAGTGTAACGGAGTCTTCCAGAAGCACCCAAGTGGGGCCAGAAGGCCACCACCAGGGGCCCAGGCGGCCACCTGGCGCGGCCAGGGGCCTGTCCGCGCCAGGGGGGCGCCTGGTCCCCTGGTGGCCCCCCTAGCTACCCCCTTCGCCTATTTATTCCTCGTGACGGGGAAACTCCGAAGACATAACCCTATTTTGCAATCTCGCCTCCCTTCCGCCGACGCCGCGCTTCCAAGATTGGGAGCACCGTCAGGACCCTTCCCGGCACCCTGCCGGAGGGAGGATCGACCTCCGGGAGCTTCTCCTCCATCATGGACGCTTCCCGGATGTGACGTGAGTAGTCTACCTTGGACCATAGGTCCGTGATCAGTAGCTATGTGATGTTCTCCTCCCCTCTTTGTTCTTCATGGTTTAGACCTCGTGAGCTTCCCTACATGATCGAGGAACATATGTAATTCTTTCTGCTTTTGCTTTGATGAGCTTGATGGGATCTGATGGATTATGAGATTATGTTCAGATTGTGATAGAGTAATATAATTGGTTCTTATCTTTTGTATTTTTGTTCCGAAGTAATTCTTGCATGTTCTCCGTTGCTATTTATTGCTTTGGCCAAGTGGTAGGTAGTGACCCCAAGAGGTAACGTTATGCTCGATTGTGGGTACATGCCCCCTGATGACATGCTTGAGTGACAGAAACATGAGTCTAGGGGATGTGTTGTGGCCACAAGGGGGAAAACAACGGTGATTGTAACCGCGGTTACAAGGATTGTTTAATTTACGCAAAGTTATTTTAATGTTGTTGTCTGTTGCTTTGGGTTTACACTTTGGTTGGGGCTCGCAACTTAATACCAACGAGATGTTCTGGATAGATATCTCAAGGTGGATGATTAGTAGTAAATGCAGATGTATTTCGGTCTACTTATTTTGGCGTACTGCACATGCTTTTGAACCTCTTCCTTTCTTTTGTAGCATTGTTAGCATTGCGGTGCGTTTATAATCCTGTCAATTGGCCGTCTGTAATTTTTTTACCTCGCATAGCAATCTTATCGTCTTTTGGGAGAGAGACATCACTAGTGAACATCATTATCCCGTGTCTTTGATCCTTTGTAAACAACAAGGCCAGAGAGATTGACAACCTCTTTGAACTTCGTTGGGATCAAAGTTAATTGTGTTGTGTGCAGGTCCGCGTCAGGTGCGTCGCAGACACCTACTTATCATCGCCGGAGTCCTACTGGTCGATACTCAACCTCGGTATATTCACCGAGGGAAACTTGCTTCTACGATGCATCTTACCTTCCACTTGGGGTAACCAACGAAGGGCGAGAAGAAATACTCTCTCATGTATCAAGCGAATTTCTGGCGCCGTTGACGGGGACTCCGAGTGATAAGATAGGGGAGTTGCCCACTACCTTTTACCTTTACTTTTTAGTCTTTTTAGTTTACCTTTCTGTTTTTGTCTTTGTGTCTTATATCAAAAATTATAAAAAAATCTGCCACACCTGCTGCTACTATGGGTTCCTCTGAAAACACAAAGTTGTGTGACTTCACCAGTCACAACAACAAAAACTTTATCTGCACTCCTATTGCCACAGCTGCCACATCAGCTACCTCTTATGAAATTAATCCTGCTTTACTAAACCTTGTTATGAGAGATCAATTCTTGGGTGCTGGAGATGATGCTGCTTTAATCTTGAATAATTTTGTTGAATTATGTGATATGCAAAAGTATAAAGAAGTAGAAGGTGATATTTTTAAGCTCAAGCTTTTTTCCTTCCTCTTTGAGGGACGGAGCTAAAATCTGGTTTCAATCTTTGCCTAGGAATAACATAGATTCTTGGGATAAGTGCAAAGATGCTTTTATTGGGAAGTACTACCCACCTACTAAAATTATCCAATTGAGGAGTAACTTTATGAATTTTAGGCAATTGGATAATGAACACGTTGCCCAATCTTGGGAACGTATGAAATCTCTTGTTAAGAAATTCCCTACACATGGTTTGACTACCTGGATGGTTATCCAGACTTTTTATGCAGGCTTGAACTTTACCTCGCGGAACCTGTTAGATTCGGCCGCGGGAGGTACCTTTATGTCGACTACACTTGGTGCTGCCACAAAACTTCTCGATGAGATGATGACCAACTATTCCCAATGGCACACCGAACGCGCTCCAACAGGTAGGAAGGTAAATTCTGTCGAGGAAATTACCTCCCTAAATGATAAAGTTGATTTAATTATGTCTCTACTTACCAAGCAACCCTCTATTGAGCCTCATGATGTTCCTTTAAATTCTTTGGTTGCTCAGGAACAAATAGATATGAACTTCATTGCTAGAAACAACTTTAATAATAATGCTTATAGGGGCAACTTTTCTAGTAATCCTAGACCGTTTCCATCCACTTATGGGAACAACAACATCTACCCTAGCAACAAGAACCCCACTCCTGAACTAGAAAATATGCTTAGAGACTTTATCACTACCCAAAAAGCCTTCAACAAGAATGTGGAAGAAAAGCTAGCTAAACTAGATAATATTTGTTTGAAGGTAGATAGCTTAGCCCTTGATGTTGAGATGTTAAAAATTAGAACCTCTCCCCTTGAGGAGAGTAAGGCCACTCCTATTAATGCTATCCAGTTACAAATCAATGAAAACATTCGGATGATGGCTAAACTTAAAGAAAGATGGGCTAGAGAAAAAGAGGAAGATGATAGAATTAAGAGCGTTCCTACACACCACACTGTTGCCACTATCCAAATTGTTGAGGACACTGAAACTATTAGCACCCAATGCACTCCTGGTCCCATTGGACCTATTAATGGTGATGCTAATACCTCAACCGTAGAAGAAGAAACTCCTATGAACATAGAGGGTTTCAAACAAGTGAGCTTAGATGACACTACTACCACCTTTGATAGCAGTGATATTGATTTTGATAGTTGCACCCTCTCAGAAGTTATCAACTTATTACACGAAATGTCTAGAGACCCCCACACTAGCACACTTAATCTTGCCTTCACGGAGAATATCACAAATGATCTTATCAAAGCTAGGGAGGAGAAGCTTAGGTTAGAAGCATCCATACCTAGGAAGCTAGATGATGGTTGGGACCCTATGATAAAAATTAAATTAAATAACTTCTCTTGCTATGCTTTATGTGACGTTGGAGCTAGTACCTCCGTCATGCCCAAAAGAATGTATGATATGTTTGAATTGAAACCTTTTCATTCATGTTCTTTTGGTGTTCGTCTTGTCGACTCTTCCGTAAAGAAACCTTTGGGGAAGATCGACGGTGTTCTTATCATTGTCAATGACAACTATGTTTCCGTTGATTTTATCATTATGGATATAGAGTGTGAACCTTTATGTCCAATTATTTTGGGACGTCCTTTTCTCCGCACCGTTGGTGCCATCATTGACATGAAAGAGGGGAATATAAATTCCAATTCCCTCTCAAAAAAAGGATGAAACACTTCGCTAGAAATAAATTCAAGTTACATTTTGAGTCCGTTACACGGGCAAACTATTCTCTTTCTCTTGATAAAACTTGATTCTTCTTTTTCCTTATGCCTAGCTTAAAGGTGTAAAAGAAATCGGTTGTTGAGAGGCAACCCAAGATGTTTTTACTTCTGTTTTTAGTGGTCTTGAGGACTGTTAATACTGTAGCAACATCATTGTATCTTTATTTTTCAAGCTTTGTGCCAAGTATAGCCTCCTATGACAAGGGAAGTGAAAGTTGTGACATGCTGTCCAGAAAACAGATTCTGTCCTCGTGACGGGAAATCAGAATAAATCACCAGTTCATCTTTTTGAGCTGATTTTTTTTACAAAGCGTGATCTATAAAATCAAGGAACTTTCGTATGTTCTGAGTTTTTTTATTTGAGTTGCAAAAGTGCTTCTAAAAAATTCTTTACTACCTGTTGTCCTGTTTTTCACAGATTCTGCCACGTTTTGTCTCTCCTAACTTTTGCAAACCTTAAGCTTTCTTTTTCTTTGCAAAAACCTTTTGGCAATCTTTAGAAACAGTAGCTCTTCAAGAATATCTTTATATCCAGTGGGGAAAAAACAATGCATACCCAATAAATATCCAAGGATACTCAAGTGTCTAAGCTTGGGGATGCCCCCGTGCATCCCCTTCCCATCAACAATCATCAGTTCGTCCTTCGTCTCACTATATTTTTATCACTTCATGCTTTATGTGCTATGCTTGGAGCGTCTCGCTCCTAGGTTTTCTTTTAGTTTTCTTTAGCTTTGCTTGCTGTTCATAACAAATTAGATCCCGTCTTACTTTGTGTGGGAGAGAAACACGCTCCACTTTCAAAATCTAGAACACATAATAGGATTCTTCATGCCTATCTTTTTGCTGTTGTGTGTTCTTTATCTTTTCGTAGCTACTGCCATATTTAGTTTTAGTCTTAGTTTGTCATTAGCAAGATCCTTGGCTTTTGTTTAGTTTATTGCTGAAACTCTCTTTAGTTTTCATGTTTATCTTGTTAAGAGAGTTGGTTGTTGCACTGACTTATGTCTTGTTTTGAGAAGTAGGTAATTGAGGTTTATATTTAATTTTAGTAGTAACTTGCAATAGTTTTGAGGTATTGATGTGAGTAATGTTTGAACTTTTGGTTTCAAGAGCTCTAGCCTATTAGTGATAGGTGTCGTATTTTGGGATATCCGTGTTTATTTTCAAAAATCTACAAAACTAGTTGAGAACTCTAGCTACTAGATAGATCACTACTCTTCTGAGGGGTCGAATATTAGAGTACACTCACGTACCATGAGTCGAGGATGCGCAAGGATAACCAAACCCCCATACACTCCTCCTCGGGGTACTTGTCTCTTTGTGAACCTCCTCATTAGATTGAGAGTTACCGATAATAATTGCATGAGTTCTTCGGACTAATGTAAGTATTGAAAGTTGACACTTCCACCTCCTCATACTTTCTAGCCTTTCCTGTGCCGTGCATTGCCTCCTTCTCACTCCGAGAGTTGGCGTCCACCTTCACCGGTACATCCAAACCCTTGGCATGATACGCTCTGTCATCATAAACCTCCTTATATCTTTCCTCAAAACAACCACCATAGCTACCTATCAAGGCATTTCCATAGCCTTTCCGAGATATATTGCCATGCAACATCCACCTCTTCATGACTTGATCTTTATGTCATACATGTTCCTGCTACACTGGCAGCGACATACATTGCATACATCATGATAGCTACATATTCTTTATGATTTGAGTACCTTGTAAAGTGTGAAAGATCTTCTATACCCTCTTGTAAATTAGAGTGTTTCCCTTAAGTGAGGAAAAGATCCCAAAGTGGACAAAATAAAAGATCCCAAAGAGGACAAATGAGAGCTAAACAAAAAGAGCCATTGAGGCCACCAACAAAAATACAAAAAAAATAAGAAAAAAGAGAAAAATAAATAAAAAGAGAGAAATGGGCAACACTACTATCCTTTTTGAAAGATCCACACTAGTACTCCCTCTTATCCTTGTACTCCATAGAGATGATCATGCATATAGCTATGTGGGGACCTTCACACTATAGAACTTGGCTTGCATATTCCAAGGATGAGCCTCCTCAAAAGTGCTCTAGGTCTTCATGAGCGAGCAAGTTAGATGCACCCCCACTAGTTCCATTGGAGAGCTTTTCAGCTCATACGTGCATCCGTTGCATGAAAATTCCTACTCCTCACATCATATCTATCATTTGGCCTTCTCGCCTATGATTGTCCTCATTGATGTGAGCCTTTCTCATCTTTTTGACTTCCTCATCCACGATATTTCTCTCTTTGCCATCCTAAGTTTCAACTTTCGTGCTTACGCTCATCCATTGCATGAGTGCTCAAAATATCGAAAAGGAGTGGATCAAATTGACTTGTACCTGGCTAGTGGTCTTGGGACGAGTCAAGATAAGATTCCAAAGAAGACCAAGTGTGAAACTTTAGTAGATTGAGTTCTCAACAATAATACTTTTTCTCGTATTCCCTATCCCCCTTCTTGCACGCAAACACCATTTGGAGACATTCGAGTCACGGACAGCGAGAAATCTTGCACATAATATTCTTCCGTTGGTTGTTTCAATGCTAATATAGACTCTTGCCTATTATGACTTGAATTGAATTACATACCTTGATTGCTTTACTTTTTCAAAAGTCCTTATATGATTGCTAGCATGTCACTACAGAAATTATGCCTGTTATCATTTACCTACTCGAGGACGAGAAGGAATTAAGCTTGGGGATGTTGATACGTCTCAAACGTATCGATAATTTCTTCTCGCTCCATGCATGTTTTGTGTGATATTTCTATGATCTAGATACAATTTCATACACTTTTGATCATATTTGGACTAACCTACTAACTCAGTGCACCCCGGTGCAAGTTCCTGTTTTCTGCTGTTTTTCTATTCCATGTTTCCCCCATATTAAAAGTGCTCCAAAAATTCGGGAAAATCGGATAAAAAATCAGCTTAACAGAGTTTTCCAGAAGCACCCAAGTGGGGTCAGAGGGTCAGAACCAGGGGCCCAGGCGGCCACCTGGCGCGGCCAAGGGTCTGGCCGCGCCAGGGGGGAGCCTGGACCCCTAGTGGCCCCCCTGGCTGCCCCCTTCGCCTATATATCCCTCGTAACGGGGAAACTCCGAAGACAGAACCCTATTTTGCAGGCTCGCCTCTGTTCCGCCGTTGTCGCGCTTCCAAGATCAGGAGCACCGCCAGGACCCTTCCCGACACCCTGCCGGAGGGAGGATCGACCTCCGGGAGCTTCTCCTCCACCATGGACGCTTCCCGGATGTGTCGTGAGTAGTCTACCTTGGACCATGGGTCCGTGATCAGTAGCTATGTGATGTTCTCCTCCCTTGTTTGTTCTTCATGGTATAGACCTCGTGAGCTGCCCTACATGATCGAGGCACATATGTAATTCTTTCTGCTTTTGCTATGCTGAGTTTGATGGGATCTGATGGATTATGAGATTATGTTCAGATTGTGATAGAGTAATATAATTGGTTCTTATCTTTTGTATTTTTGTTCCTAAGTAATTCTTGCATGTTCTCCGTTGCTATTTATTGCTTTGGCCAAGTGGTAGGTAGTGACCCCAAGAGGAAACGTTATGCTCGATTGTGGGTACATGCCCCCTGATGACACGCTTGAGTGACAGAAACATGAGTCTAGGGGATGTGCTGTGGCCACAAGGGGGGAAACAACGGTGATTGTAACCGCGGTTACAAGGATTGTTTACTTTACACAAAGTTCTTTTAATGTTGTTGTATGTTGCTTTGGGTTTACACTTTGGGTGGGGCTCGCAACTTAATACCAACGAGATGTTCTGGATAGATATCTCAAGGTGGATGATTAGTAGTAGATGCAGATGGATTTCGGTCTACTTATTTTGGCGTACTGCCCATGCTTTTGAACCTCTTACTTTTTTGTAGCATTGTTAGCAT
Organism: Bromus sterilis; assembly: GCA_950022295.1. NCBI lineage: Eukaryota > Viridiplantae > Streptophyta > Magnoliopsida > Poales > Poaceae > Bromus > Bromus sterilis. Next base: position 286,888,568 of record OX465597.1, read on the forward strand.
TGTGGTGCGTTTATAATCCTGTCAATTGGGCGTCTGTAATTTGTTTACCTCGCATAGCAATCTTATCGTCTTTTGGGAGAGAGACATAACTAGTGAACATCACGGGATCCCAGTCCATATTCTCATCACTGTTTACACGCTCTTTTACTTTCCTGCCTTTTACTTTCAGTTGCTATGATTACCATTATCCTGTGTCTTTGATCCTTTGTAAACAACAAGGCCAGAGAGATTGACAACCTCTCTGAACTTCGTTGGGAGCAAAGTTAATTGTGTTGTGTGCAGGTCCGCGTCAGGTGCGCCGCTGACACCTACTTATCATCGCCGGAGTCCTACTAGTCGATACTCAACCTCGGTATCTTCACCGAGGGAAACTTGCTGCTATGCTGGATCTTACCTTCCACTTGGGGTAACCATGGAAGGGTGAGAAGCAATACTCTCTCGCGTATCTGCATGCTAAGAAAATAATGTAGTACACAGTATATGAGGACATGTAATACGTAGAGAACATAATTACTACCTTCATCGGTGCTAATGTATTGGATCTTCCAAATTTACCATCTTCATGTTGTAAATGCCATTTCAGTTTCATAAGAGTATACATACATAAGGGCAAATACATTGACCATAGAGACAACAGATCCATGCAACCACAACAATCATAATATCTAAAAAATCAAGACCACGCATCGAGGAAGCAACAACATATGGACAACAACACATCAAGCACGATCAATGAAATGTCCACTACGACATTCTTGTGTGCTCGTTAGTTCATCCATATCATTCCAGTACCGCTTCGAGCTCCTTCTTCTCATGGTGAAAACCATCAAATCCAAACCCACCCTTATTTCGTGGCCATGATACTTAGGCCACTGTGATCGGTCCAAATAAGGGTCGAATTTAATCGACCATGTCAACCTTGAGGGCTCAAGAGTGAATTGGTGCAACCTCACGATCAAACCATCGGAAATAGCAACATTCCTTGTGTTTGTCGCTCTCATCAAGTGTGAGCAATGCCAATGGTCTTAATAGGCCTTTGGCATGTGCATGTGCGTGTATTAAGAGACACCTCAAATGCTCGCCTACCATATGTCTATCCATCTTGCATTGTGCCAACTGGCTCGTCCACTTAGTATTTCATTTCCGTGACACCAAGGCAAGTTTATTTTTCTATGGAGGATTTGCCTCTCTGGAACTCAAGCCACTCCTCAACTCTCTTGGAGTACACCTCATTGGGAGGAAACATATTTTTCAAAATAAAATTAAAAATTTCTTTGTAATTCTTTGGAAAATAATCGTTTAGCTTGTAAAATGTATATTCCACTATTGCTATTACCGGTAACTAATGTAAACATTTCAGCACAAAGTTGAAGCATTTAGTCATGTTGCTTGTCATGTCACCATATCTCAAATCACATTTATCACATTCGCATGACCACTTATGTCTCTCTTAGAATTTTTCTCTTAGGAATTATTTTCCACCATCATTTGCCTTCTTATATATTTTGTCCAGGCGTCTCATGAATGCCCGCTCGGTGAATGCCACACAAGCAGAGTTCAAGTCATTGAAGAGGTCCTTCTTCTTACATGCCTTATAATTTTTTTCCATGAAGGTCAATATCCACGGCCTTCAAAATGCTTTGATCTTGGTCTAATATGATGCATACCTCTCAATTCGGACCAATGATTTTTATCCTCACAATGCACATGAACCATTCCCAGTTGACTTGGTGCTCAACAGACACCTGATACGTCCCAAACGTATCTATAATTGTTGCTTGTTCCATGCTCTTTTAGGTGACATTGCTATGTGTTTTGCTACACTTTCATACTTTTTTTACCCATATTTAGACTAACCTACTAACTCAGTGAACACAGTGCCAGTTTCTGTCTGCTGATGTCTGTGAATTGCAGGTTTTTACCCAAATTTACAGATCTCCAAAAATTCCAGGAAAAATATATAAAAATCAGCGCAACAGAAGCTTCGGGAATCACCGAAGGAGAGCCAAAGGAGGGGGGCCACCCCCTCCCAGGAGGCCAGGGGGCGCGGCCCCACCCTAAGTCGCACCACCAGGGCGCCTAGGGGGAGGGGCCACCCCCTGGTGCCCCCCTTCGGCCTATATTTACTCCTCGCTCCAAAAACCCTTGCAGAGAACCCCGCATCACGATTTTAACCTCTGGTCCACCGCCGCCGCGCTTCCAAGATCGAGAGCACCAGAACACCTCTTCCCGGCACCCTACCGGAGGGCGGCTTGACCTCCGGGAGCTTCTCCACCATCATGAGCGCTTCCCGGATGCATTCTCCACCACCACCATGTCCAGTAGCTATGTGATTTTCTCTCTACAATCTTGTGCTTCAATTCTTAGCCCTTGTGATCTTCCCTACATGATCAAGGCATCTATGTAATTCTTTCTGCTGTTGCTATGCTGTGTTTGTTGGGATCCCATGGATTATGAGATTATGTTCAGATTGTGATGAGTTATATATTTGGTTCTCCTTTTATATTTTGTTCTTGAGTAATTCTTGCATGTTCTCCGTTGCTTTTTATTTCTTTGGCCAAGTAGTAGATAGTAACTCCAAGATGGAGTGTTTATGCTCGATTGTGGGTTCATGCCCCCGATATCTAGCTTGAGTGACAGAAACATGAGACTAGGGGATGTGTTGTTGCCACCAGGGAGAAAACAACGGTGCTTGTAACCGCGGTTGCTAGGATTGTTTACCTTACACAAAGTTTTTTAATGTAGTTGTTTGTTGCTTTGAGTTTACACTTTGGGTGGGGCTCGCAACTTAATACCAGCGAGATGTTCTGGATAGATATCTCAAGGTGGATGATTAGTGAGTGGATGAAGTTGGATTTCGGTCTACTTGTCTTGGCGTACTGCACATAATTTTGAGCCTCTAACTTTCATTGCAGCATAATTAGCATTGTGGTGCGTTTATAATTCTGTCAATTGCCCAACTGTAATTTATTCACCCAGCTTAGCTATTTTATCGTCTTTTGGGAGAGATACATCACTAGTGAACATCATGGGACCCCGGTCCATATTTCCACCACTGTTTACACCTCACTTTATTTACTGCTTTATTTCCTTTTTGTTGCAATCACCATTATTGTTTCCCCGCTTGTGTTTGATCCTTTGTAAACGACAAGTCCGGAGAGATTGAAAACCTCTTTGTACTCGTTGGGAGAAAAGTTATTTGCTTTTGTGTGCAGGTCCAGGTTAAGAAAGTGATATCGATAAACGGCGCGTCACTTACTTCACCACCTACTTGTCGATCCTTGGAGTCCTACTAGAGACATAAACCTTGGTATCTTCACCGAGGTATATTTGCTGCTACGCTACATCTCAAACTTCCACTTGGGGTAGCGAACGAGGAGCACTACTTTAGTGCAATAAACACCAAAGCACATGCCACGGGCAAAACTTAATCATTACATTCATGTGCCAATGCTATCATGATGTTATGATATATATTGGGTTTCCTACTTGCCATTCCTCCCAACTATCTAGCAAGATGGTTGTATGTTTCTTCCCACCCACCGCACAACATTCTAACAGCAAATAGATTAGCCTTCCATATCTTCTTATATTTCACTTCATGTACGAAGAAATCCTCTATCATACTCATCATTAACTTTATCTTAATGGTCAGGTCATTGGATATATTATTTGTGAATCTATGCCGATGAATTCCGAGGTCAACTTCTGGTGTGTCTTGCGTGCTTCGACAACTATCGATTTGCAACGGTAAATGGCATGTCAACCGAGGATATCTCTCCACCATCCATATTTCATGATTCTAGCATGGACTCTCCATGAGCATCCATTTCTCTTATATTTCACATTGTATCTCTTCTTGAAATCCGAGTGACCATCTAAGAAAGGTCTATAATGCTTAATAGTATACTCACACAACTACATCATCAATTCAAGCACCATCTCAAACATCAAGCCTTTTGTAGATAAGACTTTTCTTCCGGTTTAGTTGTAGTTTTTGAACTTGGTCATGGATCAATAGCCTTATGCCACCATCAACCACCTCTTTATGGGAAAGTCTAAGATCACAAAAGAATTATATTAGGTGATCCCAACCTGTGAGTTTTGTATAACACTTGAATTCTATGCATCCTCGTCCAAATAATTCTTCGGGCCATCATCATCCGAGTAATGGGCATAGTGTCGTCGATAGAAGATGTCATGGTTCATGTCCTTTTGACTCATTTCAGACGCTATGTCACCAAGATCACTGTTGTCCCTATCATCATTTTTGTCGCAAGTAATAGCTTCATGATCATCTTCTTCATTTTCATTTCTTGTCCGACATGAACTAAATCATCTTGTTCATTGACTTGGCTAATAGGAGGTTGGCTCATTGCATTAATGGTCTTCACTTCAACTCTTTCCTCAAAAAATTTCACACGTTTAATAGGGCTAATATCATTTATCGAGGTTAGGTTCAAGTCCTTGCCTTTGGTGGAAAATATTTCAAGGTACTTAACTTCCAAGGAAGTAATAATCTCCTTGTATATATGCGCCCCATTGAAAATCTAACTTGACAGACATCTTCTTCATTAGAGACTTTTGGCATGTCCCAACATCATATCTTCCTGAGAGTTCAAATTGGTCACTAGGATCCATCCAATTTAAAATTATCCTTATTTGTTCAACAACCTCATTATAACTAGGAAGCACCAAATGTTAACACTTACTACTCAATGTCAACAATCTCGGCATTAATAAATGTTGGCTTGTCAGCATAATGGTCATGGACAAATTTTTCCATCTAAAACAAGTGGAATAAATAGTAAAAATATATCAATGACAGATATAGAGTAAATAGCATAAAACTACCACTTCACAGGCTAGGATTACAAAAAATTATTGCTTTTGCTAATGTCTCAATAAACTACCACATTTTTTGTAACCGTTGGAAAAAAACAAAATGGTCTACTTTTAAGCCAGTTTATGACAGGGGTGGCCCGCCTGTTTTGTCCACGTCGACCAAAGCAGACGACGCGACGCATAACAGCCGTTATCACATGCCAATTCAGACCGGGGTCATGTGGTCAACCTGGGCCATGTCTCATCTCTCTCTCGCACTTTGTCTCTCTCCCGTTGATCTGACCTAGGCGATGCTGGCGGCGGAGAAGAAACCAGTGCAGGGTGGCGAATCTATGGGGGGTGGCACGGGGGGAGAGTTTTCGGAGGTTACTGATTGGGCATCGGGAGCTTCGCAACCCAGCCGCCGTCGTAGTCTCCACCTCTAGCGTTGCCGCAGCCTACAGTAGAGGCACCGCCGAAGCCTATAGTAGAGGCATAGTTGCAACCTACAACAGAGCCAAACTAGATGCTGGAGTGGAGAGCGGCCAGGGCTCTTGCTGGCCAAAAAGCGGTGATCCGGCGGGCTCTCACCGCTGGTGCTCCTCATTTTGTGGCGTAGTGTAAGTTTTCTCTTACTCCCCCCATCTTACAACTTCAAAATTGAAGTATTGGTTAGTGGTTGTTGAATTTGCAGTTTATGTTGTCTGAATTTGGCAATGAATGTTGTCTGAATTTTGCATTTGTAGTATGTAGTTAAAATTTTGCCGTTCAAATTTGCAGTGTATGTATGATTTGATTTGAGGTTTAGTTAGTGAATACAGTTGTATATGTATCCTTGTGTGTACTTATCTGAATATTTTTCTTTATTGCATAGGTAGCATTGTACTTAGGTAGCAATTTTGTGCATTTAACTTCTGGTTTGAGTAGATGATAGACAAATTTAATTTTATGCTGCATTTCCAGGGGAGAGACAACACGGTAAGAAAGTATTGTCTTTCAGATATAACATTTCTGAATTTGGTTGCACTTGCTGAGATTGAAGGGCATTGGCTATAGGACTGCGTGTACTATGTTAAAGAATAAAGAATTGTTGTGTATGGTTTATTGCTTTTGTACAATGATGATGCAGTAGAAACCATGATTGAGCACTGTAGTGTGCAATTTTTGAATATCATAGTTGCCAAGGGAAATGAAGACATGCATGTTCAATTTAATGTGTGTGTCAATCTTTGTGAAGAACGAATTCCTATAGGCATCCTAGAGGGATTTTTGTTAAGTCTATCTCAAGATGGTGTTGTTCACCCTATTGAAGAAAATGTCAACACACACCAGAGTTGCAATGTGAACTCTGAAAATTTTATTGTTGAAGATTGGAAAGCTTGTGGAGAAGATTAGGGTGGCGAAGATGTGGACAAATCATCTTCAGATTTTGAGTTTGACAGGGGGGATTTCACAGGGAAAAAGATGTCTTACAAGGCTTGGCATAGTGGTGAGGAAGAATATTTTGAAAATGAGACGATCACACACTTTGAAGGGGATACTGATGCTGCAGAGTATTGGAAGAGGAGAAATACAATGATAGTGAAGAGCATATTATGGTTGCACAGTGCGGGCATGAGAAACTTAAGCTTATAATAAGAGAAGCACAAAACAAAGCTCCCCCTTCTAGATCTCACTGTGAATTAGAAATTCCCAAGTTTAAGGATTTTGTGCCTGGAACTGATGAGTTATGTTTCCTGGTGATAAGGGAATTTCTGATTCAGATGGAAAAGCACCATTACTACCTTATTGAAGGAAGAGAAGAATGAGGAAGAAGAAGAAGGAGAGGATATGGTATGACCCAACATTCCCTGATGCACATGAGCAGCTCTGCAAGGACCTTTGCTTCACTAATGTGTATGAGTTCAGAAATGCACTGAGAAATCATCATGTTAAGGTATTGAGATTTTTTTATATCATATGAATGATACTGTAAGGATTATTGTTTGGTTCTATAATCATGGAAACCTTATTAGTGGCGCATTTTATATGTAATGCGCCACTATGTTGTAAGGGGTGGCGCACTTGTAAAAAATGCACCACCCATAAGCTCTTATAGGTGGTGCATTTCTCCAAATGCGTCACCCCTAAGAGTGGGCCAGCCCTGGATCCCCTTATACGTGGCGCATTTGGAGAAATGCGCCACCCCTAAGAACTTTATAGGTGGCACATTTTGGAAATGCGCCACCCCTAAGAGCTTATGGGTGGCGCATTCTGGAAATGCGCCACCCCTAAGGAATTATTAGTGGCGCATTCAGAATGCGCCACCCATAAGCTCTTAGGGGTGGCGCATCTTGCATATGCGCCACTACTAAGCAAAAACTGTGAGGGAAATTTCCCAAATACACCCCCCACCCGTGGACCGCCTTTTCAATTTGAAAAATAAATAAAAGAAAATGATAGAAATGTCAAAAAAATAAAATAAAATAAGTTTCCCATATGATATGTGGTCTAGTTGTTAGGAAAATTTGCAAATATGAATTTCGACTTTTTTTGCAAAATCTCTCGAGAATTTTGTAAAATGGGCATAACTTTTGCATACGACCTCCGATGAAAAAGTTTTTTATATGAAAAATTATCTACTCTAAAAGTTATATCCAAATTCAACGGGGTGAACCCGTTGAACATTTTTAGAATCCTCAAAAACCTAACAGAAAAAAAGTTACTGGCATTTGAAGATCTGGAGAGAAAAAAATTAAACTTAGTAGTGGCGCATTTTGTATGAAATGCGCCACTAGTAACAGAAAAAAATTGATTTTTAAAAAATATATTTTTTTATTTAAAAAAAATTCAACATAGGCTAGAGGACCGATCGGGAAGTTTCAAAAAAAGTTAAAATTTTTAGCTAGTAACATTAAAACAAATAAAAATAAAAAAATTTATTTTCAATTTTTTTTTAAAAAGTTCAAAATATGCTAATGGTCCCATCGAGAAAGTTTCAAAAAAATATTGAAAATTGTAGCACACCCATGAACATCAACAAGGTCCTAGACATCAACATTGTTCAATAGGATTTATATGATAGATATATCAACAAGTGCCTGCTAGGTGAGCTGGAGTGGAAGTTGAATAGAACCGAGAAGTTAAGCGTGCTGGGGCTCGATTAGTGCTAGGATGGGTGACCCTCGGGGAAGTTTGACCATGGAGGTTAGTTTGACCTGAGATTAAGCAATGGGTGACCCTCGGGGAAGTTTGACCTGAGATTAAGCATAGTGACCGAGCATTAAGCATACTAACCTGAGATTAAGAAAAAAAAATTGTTTTCAAAATTCAAAATTTAATTTTTTTAATAGTGGCGCATTTTCAGAATGCGCCACCCCTAAGACTCTTATGGGTGGCGCATTTGGGCTTATAGGTGGCGCATTTTGAAATGCGCCACGCATAAGAGTTTTAGGGGTGGCGCATTTGAAATGCGCCACTATTAAGGCCTTAGTAGTGGCTTGTCCTTAGTGGCGCATTTGAAATGCACCACTAAAGGCCAAAAAAGGACGCCACTATAAGGCCTTTTCCTAGTAGTGTCAGAAATAGCTCATGGGTGTAATTTTTACATGACAACATATAAAGTAGACCATGAAGATACATTTGTGATCAAGAAGTGCCATATTGATAACACATGTGCAACTAGTGTAGAGACCACCAAAGTTGCTACAAAGTGGGTTGCACAAACTGTTGAGGACACAATGAGATCAAATGTCAAATCTGATGTTACCACAATTCTCAAACATACAAAGAAGAAGTTTGGGCTTCATGTGCCTAAGAGTATGGCCTACAGGGCAAGGAAGATGGTTGTTGATGTGGTGCAAGGTGATCACAGAGTTCAGTATTTGAGGTTGTGGGACTATCTGCAATGTGTGGTTGATACAAACCCTGGAAGGAGGTGCATTGTGACAACTTTTGTGGATGCCCAGAACCCAGCACCTACACCAAGGTTCAAATACTTGTTCTACTTCCTGCAGGCTTCCATGGATGGATTTCTTAATGGATGTAGGACTTTCATAGGTACAAATTTCATTTATGTATTCCTTGTTTCTTTTGTAACTTGATCAATTACTATAATTTCACCCAAATCTCATTGTTTTGCAGGTCTTGATGGTTGCTTCATCAAGTTATCAATTGGACAACAGATTTTGGCAGCAATCAGAAGGGATGGCAATAACAACATCTTCCCAATTGCATTTGGGGTAGTTGACAAGGAGGATAATGACAACTGTACATGGTTTCCGAATCAGCTCAGGTGTTGCATTGGTACAAGTAAAAAGTATGGAAACTACACCATCATGTCTAACCGACAGACGGTAGTGTCTTACCTTTGCAATGATTTACTTACCTATCCAATGATTTACATAGATTTTCAATGCTAATTTTCAAGATCCAGCTTCTCCATCTGCAACTGCATCTCTAGTTCTTGCTTCTCTTTCTCTATCTTCTCAGCATCCTTTGATTTATGGTGCTCTTATTGGTAGTTCATTTTACTAACACCATCCTGCCAGTCAAACATTTGGGTAACCTCATCAACCATCTTCAGGTATGTTTTCACTGGCGCAGCTGGGCCATCCTGGACTTGAACCAGAGACCTCGCCCGTGAAGTAAATCATCGCCCCTACGATCCAACCAATTGGGAGAGAATCAATAGACTCCTTTTCAGGAGCGATTCATCCTTCCCGAATGCAACATTGATACGTCCCAAACGTATCTATAATTTCTGCTTGCTCCATGCATGTTTTGTGTGACTTTGCCATGTTTTGGTTGAACTTTATTACACTTTTAAACCAATTTGGACTAACCTACTAACTCAGTGCACCCAGTTGCCAGCTTCTGGTTTTCTGCTGTTTTTGTTTTTCAGGTTTTCCGGCTGATTAAAGTGCCCAAAAAATTCCGCAAAAATTATATTAAAAATCAGCGGGCAGGAAGCTTCCGGACTAACCAAGGGAGAGAGCCGGGACCACCACCAGGGAGTCAGAAGAGTCCCTGGCGCGGCCCCAACCCTAGGGCGCGCCAGGCACCCTCCTGGCTGCCCTGGGTGGCCCCTCGACGCCCCCTTCGCCTATATAACCCCCTCGGGGTAGAAACCCCAAAACAAGAACTCTTTTTCGCGGAAACCTCTCTGTTCCGCCGCCGCCGCCGTTTTCAGATCGGGGCTGCCTGGAGAAGCTGCCCCGGCACCCTGCCGGAAGGAGATCACCCCTCCGGGAGACCATCCATAGCCATGGACGCCTCTCGTATGTGCCGTGAGTAGTCCCCCTTGGACCATGGGTCCGTGATCAGTAGCTATGTGATGTCCTCTCCCTCTTTTGTGCTTTCACTTTCGAGACCTCGTGAGCTGCCTCACATGATCGAGGCACCTATGTAATTTTCTGCTGTTGCTATGCTGAGTTTGTTGGGATCTGATGGATTATGAGACTATGTTCAGATTGTGATGAGTAATATATTTTGTTTGCCCTTTTATATTTTGTTCTTGAGTAAATTCTTGCATGTTCTCCGTTGCAGTATTTGCTTTGGCCAAGTTATTTGCTTGCAACTCCAAGAGAGAGCGTTATGCTCGATTGTGGGTTCAGCCCCCTGATGTCTAGCTTGAGTGAGAGAAACATGAGACTAGGGGATGTGCTGTTGCCACCAGGGATAAAACAACGGTGATTGTGCCTATTGGTGCAAGAATTGTTTACTTTACGCAAAGTTCTTTTAATGCAGTTGTCTGTTGCTTTGAGTTTACACTTTGGGTGGGATTCGCAACTTAATACCAGCGAGATGTTCTGGATAGATATCTCAAGGTGGATGATTCGTAGTAGATGCAGATGGATTTCGGTCTACTTACCTTGGCGTACTGCCCATTGCTTTTGAGCCCTTCCTTTCTTTGCAGCATAGTTAGCATTGCGGTGCCTTCATAATCCTGTCAATTGCCCAACTGTGATTTGTTTACCTCGCTAGCATTTTTATCGTCTTTTGGGAGAGAGACATCACTAGTGAAAATCACGGGACTCCGGTCCATCTTCATACCATTGTTCACACCCACTATTTACCTTTCTGTTTTTACCTTTACTAGTACCTTTTTATCTCTTGCGTTTGATCCTTTGTAAACGACAAGGCGGAAGGAATTGACAACTCATCTGAACTCGTTGGGAGCAAAGTTATTTGTTTTGTGCAGGTCCACGGCAACTCCACGCATCAGAATAATTTCTGGCGCCGTTGCCACCTATCGTACTTATCGTTGAGTCCTACTGGAGACAAACCTTGGTATCTTTACTGAGGGAAATTACCGCTACGCTGCATCTCAACCTTCCACTTGGGGTAACCAACGAGGGGCGAGAAGCCATCAAGCTAATTTCTGGCGCCGTTGCCGGGGACTCAAAGGAAGTACAAATACGCGAGTCCTGATAACCACCAATTTATGGCGCCGTTGTCGGACTCCTGTATCAAAAATAGGGGAGTTACACTCTATCTTTTACCTTTGGTTTTTAGTCTTGTTAGTTTACCTTTCAGTTTTTACTTTTGTGTCCCTAATCAAAAATACCAAAAATACCTGCTGCTACTATGGGTTCCAATGAAAACACTAAGTTGTGTGACTTCACCAGTCACAACAACAGTGACTTTATCTGCACTCCTATTGCTCCACCTGCCACTTAAGCACCTTCTTATGAGATTAAACCTGCTCTGCTTAACCTTGTCATGAAAGATCAATTTTCAGGAGCAGGAGAAGATGTTGCTTTGCACCTAAACAACTTTATCGAGCTCTGCGACATGCAGAAATACAAGGAGGTGGACGGAGACATCGTCAAGCTGAAGCTTTTCCCTTTCTCCTTGAGAGGGAGAGCCAAGGAGTGGCTACAGTCTCTACCCAAGAATAGTATTGATTCTTGGAGCAAATGCAAGGATGCTTTTATAGGGAAGTATTATCCCCCTGCTAAAATTATTCAATTGCGGAGTAACATTATGAATTTCAGGCAATTGGATAACGAACACGTTGCCCAGGCTTGGGAACGTATGAAGACGCTCGTCAAGAACTTCCCTACACATGGACTGACTACCTGGATGGTTATCCAGACTTTTTATGCAGGCTTGAACTTCACCTCGCGGAACCTGTTGGATTCGGCCGCGGGAGGTACCTTTATGTCAACCACACTTGGTGCTGCTACAAAACTACTAGATGAGATGATGCTAAATTATTCATAATGGCACACCGAGAGAGCTCCAACTGGTAAGAAGGTAAACTCTGTCGAGGAGATTTCCTCTTTAAATGAAAAGGTTGACCTTATCATGTCTCTACCTACCAAGCAACCCTCTATTGATCCTCAAGATGTTCCTTTAAATTCTTTGGTTGCTCAGGAGCAAGTAGATGTTAATTTTGTCTCTAGAAACAACTTCCACAATAATGCTTATAGGAGTAACTTTGGTAGCAACAATCCTAGGCCTTTCCCATCCAACAACTATGGGAACAACACTTATCCTACCACTAGAAACTCCACTTCAGAACTAGAGACTATGCTCAAAGACTTTATCACTACCCAGAAGGCCTTCAACAAGAGTGTGGAAGAAAAATTAGATAAACTAGATATCCTCTCTTCGAAGGTAGACAATATAGCCCACGACGTAGAGATACTGAAGATTAGAACCTCTCCCCCTGAGGAGAGGCAGGTCACTCCTATGAATGCCATCCAGGTCCAAATTAATGAAAACATTAGGATGCTGGGAAAACTTAAAGAGAGATGGGCTAGAGAGAAGGAGGAAGAAGATAGAATTAAGAGCCTTCCTACCTACCACACAGTAGCCACTATCCAAGTAGTTGAGGAGATCCAAACTGCTAGCACCCATCACACCCCTAGTCCCACTGGACCTATCAATGGTGATGCTACACCCTCAACCATAGAAGAGGAAACCTCTATGAACATAGAGGCTTTCAAACAAGTGAGCTTAAATGATATCACTACTTCCCTTATAGATAGTAGTGAACTAGACTTTGATAACTGCACCTTACCAGAAGTTATTGGTTTCCTACACAAGATGTCTAGAGACCCCCACACTAGCACACTAAATCTTGCCTTCATGGAGCATATCACCAATGCTCTAATTAAAGTTAGGGAGGAGAAGCTTAGACTAGAAGCCTCCATACCTAGGAAGCTAGAAGATGGTTGGGATCCTATGATTAAAATTAAATTTAATAACTTCTCTTGTTTTGCTCTTTGTGATGTTGGAGCAAGTACCTCTGTTATGCCCAAAAGAATGTATGATATGCTTGATTTGAAACCTTTTGATCCCTGTTCTTTTGGTGTTCGTCTTGTCGATTCTTCCTAAAGAAGCCTTTGGGGAAGGTCAACGATTTTCTTATCATTGTCAATGACAATTATGTTCCCGTTGATTTCACTATTATGGACATTGAGTGTGAGCCCTCTTGTCCAATTATTTTGGGACGTCCTTTTCTTCGCACAGTTGGTGCTATCATTGACATGAAAGAGGGAACTATCAAGTTCCAATTCCCTCTCAGGAAAGGGATGGAACATTTCCCTAGGAAAAAGATTAAGTTACCTTTTGAGTCCGTCACACGGGCTAGTTATTCTCTGGAAAAAACTTGATATTCTGCTTTAAGCCTAGCTAATGGCTCTAAAGAAGCGCTTTCGGGAGGCAGCCCGCAACGAATTTAGGTTTTTGTTTTTGTTTTTGTTCTGTTCTTAGTGGTCTTGATGATTGTTACTACTGTAGCAACATCATTGTATCTTTCTTTTTCAAGCTTTGTGCCAAGTTTAGCCTCAGAGTGCTTGAAAGTTCAAAAGTTGGAGCTTGCTGTCCAGAAACATATTCTTTCTTCTTGACGGGAAAATTCGCGATAAATCACCAGATCATCTTTTTGATCTGAATTGTTTTTATAGCATGCTCCATACAATTGGCTTGCTAGCCTCTGTTCAAAGTTTTTTGATTTGAGTTGCAGAAGTACCTCGTAAAAATTCCCCTTTCTCTGTTGTTCTGTTTTTCTCAGCTTCTGCCCCAGTTTTTCTTTTCGCAGTTTTGCAATCGTTAAGCTTGCTTTTTCTTTGAAAACTTTTTTGGGCATGCAAGAGAAACAGTAGATCTTCCTGGAAATCTTTATTTACAGTAGAGGAAAATTATTTTATTAGGGTACTAACCTCTCTAATCAGCCTACAATGAGTTATGTATGAAGGGAGTTTTCAAGTGCGCGATGGAAGGTGATGAAAGAAGATCCAGGAGTGCCAAGCGCTCAAGCTTGGGGATGCCCAAGTGCACCCCCAATAAATATTCAAGGAGACTCAAGCGTCTAAGCTTGGGGATGCCCCCGGTGCATCCCCTTCTTCATCAACAATCATCGGTCTGTCTTTCGTTACACTATATTTTTATCACTTCATGCGTTATGTGCTTTGCTTGGAGCGTCTCGCTCTTTACTTTTCTAGGTTTGTTTTTCTTTGTTTGCTGTAGTAACAAGTTGGACCCCAACTTACTCTTTTGTGTGGGAGAGAAACACGCTCCACTTGAACTAGTACTCCTCATAGGATTTGCATGCTTATTTCTTTTAGCTGTGAGTTGTTCTTTTTCTTTTCTTAGCTGCTGGTCTGTTTAGCTGTAGTGCTTTAGTTTTTCTAGAGCTTTTCTTTTCAGGTTGAACTTTCTATAGGTTGCATGTTTTATCTTGTTAGAGAGTTTGCCTGTTGCACTGAGTTCTGTGTCTTGACTAGAAAGTAGGTAGTTAAAGTTGCTTTTCTCTTTGAAGTAGTAACTTGCAATAGTTTTGAGGTATTGACTAGAGTAATGTTTGAACTTTTGGTGTCAAGAGCTCTTGCCTATTAGTGATAGATGTCGTATTTTGGGCAATCCGTGTGTTTTTCGAAAACCAAAAACCCCTGTTGAGAACTCTAGCTACTAGATGGATCACTAACCTCTGGAGGGTTCGAATATTAGAGTACACTCACGTACCATGAGTCGAGGATGCGCAAGGATAACCAAACCCCCATACACTCCTCCTCGGGGTACCTGTCTCTTTGTGAACCTCCTATTAGATTGAGAGTTACCGATAATAAGTGCATGAGTTCTTCGGACTAATGTGAGTATTCGAAAGTTAACACTTCCACCTACCCATACTTTTTCTAGCCTCTTCGGTACCGTGCATTTCCCTTTCTCACCTCGAGAGTTAGCGCATACTTCGCCGGTGCATCCAAACCCTTGGCATGATACGCTCTGTCATCATAAGCCTCATTATATCTTTCCTCAAAACAGCCACCATACCTACCTACAAGGCATTTCCATAGCCTTTCCGAGATACATTGCCATGCAACATCCACCCTCTCATGACTTGATCCTCATGTCATACATGCTACTTGCTTGATCGATGAGCCGCATGCTAGTTGGGCCTTGCCCTAATCATTGCTACATGATGCGCCAGTATCATTGCATATCCTGCTATCCTGGCAGAGGCATACATTTGCATCATGATTAGTTACATTTTCTTTTTGTGAGTACCTTTGTAAAGTGTGAAAGATCTCCTATATTCTTGTAAAATATAGAGTATTGCCCCTAAAGTGAGGAAAAGATCCCAAAGAGGACAAAATCAAAAGATCCCAAAGAGGAAAAATGAGAGTTAAATAGAAAGAGCCATTGAGGCCACCAAAAAAAAGAGAAAAAGAGAAAAAGAGAAAAAG
The DNA here is from genome assembly GCA_950022295.1 of Bromus sterilis. Classification (NCBI taxonomy): domain Eukaryota; kingdom Viridiplantae; phylum Streptophyta; class Magnoliopsida; order Poales; family Poaceae; genus Bromus; species Bromus sterilis. The sequence goes on from OX465597.1 coordinate 286,904,068, forward strand.
AAAAATAAAAAGAGAGAAGGGGGCATACTACTATTCCTTTTGAGAGATCCACACTAGTACTTCATCTTCTATCCCTTGTACTCCATAGAGATTATCATCATGCATATAGCTATGTGGGGAAATTTTACACTATAGAACTTGGCTTGTATATTCCAATGATGAGCCTCCTCAAACGAGCCCTAGGTCTTCTTGAGCAAGCAAGTTAGATGCACCCCCACTAGTTCCATTGGAGAGCATTTAGCTCACATGTGCATCCGTTGTATGGCAATCCCTACTCCTCACATCATATCTATCATATGGCCTTCTCTCGCCTATGATTGTCCTCATTGATGTGAGCCTTTCACACACCTTTTTGTCTTCCTCCTCCACCTCTTCTTTCTGTTTCTCCTTTTAGGTGTCAACTTTCTTGCTCACGCTCATCCATTGCATGAGTGCTCAAAATATCGAAAGGGAGTGGATCAGTTTGACTTGTACCTGGCTAGTGGTCTGGGGACGAGTCCAGATAAGAATCCAAAGGAGACTAAGTGTGAAACTTTAGTAGATAGTTGTTCTCAACAACCTTTTTTCTCTTTCTTCCCAATCCCTTGCTTGCACGCAAACACCATCTGGAGACATTCGAGTCACGGACAGCAAGAGCTCTTGCACCTTTTTTTCTTTTGTTGCTTGTGTTAAATGCCAATATAGACTCTTGCCTGTTAAGACTTGAATTGAATTGCATGCTTTGATTGCTTTACTTAACAGTCCTTATTTGGTTGTGTGGCATGTCACCACAGAAATTATGCTTGTTATCATTTACCTACTCGAGGACGAGCAGGAATTAAGCTTGGGGATGTTGATACGTCCCACACGTATCTATAATTTCTGCTTGCTCCATGCATGTTTTGTGTGACTTTGCCATGTTTTGGTTGAACTTTATTACACTTTTAAACCAATTTGGACTAACCTACTAACTCAGTGCACCCAGTTGCCAGCTTCTGGTTTTCTGCTGTTTTTGTTTTTCAGGTTTTCCGGCTGATTAAAGTGCCCAAAAAATTCCGCAAAAATTATATTAAAAATCAGCGGGCAGGAAGCTTCCGGAATAACCAAGGGAGAGATCCGGGACCACCACCAGGGAGCCAGAAGGGTCCCTGGCGCGGCCCCAACCCTAGGGCGCGCCAGGCACCCTCCTGGCTGCCCTGGGTAGCCCCTCGACGCCCCCTTCGCCTATATAACCCCCTCGGGGTAGAAACCCCAAAACAAGAACTCTTTTTCGCGGAAACCTCTCTGTTCCGCCGCCGCCGCCGTTTTCAGATCGGGGCTGCCTGGAGAAGCTGCCCCGGCACCCTGCCGGAAGGAGATCACCCCTCCGGGAGACCATCCATAGCCATGGACGCCTCCCGTATGTGTCGTGAGTAGTCCCCCTTGGACCATGGGTCCGTGATCAGTAGCTATGTGATGTCCTCTCCCTCTTTTGTGCTTTCACTTTCGAGACCTCGTGAGCTGCCTCACATGATCGAGGCACCTATGTAATTTTCTGCTGTTGCTATGCTGAGTTTGTTGGGATCTGATGGATTATGAGACTATGTTCAGATTGTGATGAGTAATATATTTGGTTTGCCCTTTTATATTTTGTTCTTGAGTAAATTCTTGCATGTTCTCCGTTGCAGTATTTGCTTTGGCCAAGTTATTTGCTTGCAACTCTAAGAGAGAGCGTTATGCTCGATTGTGGGTTCAGTCCCCTGATGTCTAGCTTGAGTGACAGAAACATGAGACTAGGGGATGTGCTGTTGCCACCAGGGATAAAACAACGGTGATTGTGCCTATTGGTGCAAGAATTGTTTACTTTACGCAAAGTTCTTTTAATGCAGTTGTCTGTTGCTTTGAGTTTACACTTTGGGTGGGATTCGCAACTTAATACCAGCGAGATGTTCTGGATAGATATCTCAAGGTGGATGATTCGTAGTAGATACAGATGGATTTCGGTCTACTTACCTTGGCGTACTGCCCATTGCTTTTGAGCCCTTCCTTTCTTTGCAGCATAGTTAGCATTGCGGTGCCTTCATAATCCTGTCAATTGCCCAACTGTGATTTGTTTACCTCGCTAGCATTTTTATCGTCTTTTGAGAGAGAGACATCACTAGTGAAAATCACGGGACTCCGGTCCATCTTCATACCATTGTTCACACCCACTATTTACCTTTCTATTTTTACTTTTACTAGTACCTTTTTATCTCTTGCGTTTGATCCTTTGTAAACGACAAGGCCGGAGGAATTGACAACTCCTCTGAACTCGTTGGGAGCAAAGTTATTTGTTTTGTGCAGGTCCACGACAACTCCACGCATCACAATAATTTCTGGCGCCGTTGCCACCTATCGTACTTATCGTTGAGTCCTACTGGAGACAAACCTTGGTATCTTTACTGAGGGAAATTACCGCTACGCTGCATCTCAACCTTCCACTTGGGGTAACCAACGAGGGGTGAGAAGCCATCAAACATACAACTCCCCGATGTACTGCGCTCTTCAAGTGTGCTTCTTCCACCTTCTCCCTCTTACCATAGCAAGTCCTTGGGTAATAACTCCGATGGGCAGAAAAAGGAAGGCGTTAAAAGACCCTCCTGGCCCAACCCTAGACACCCTAAGATCCTTTTCCAAACCTGCTCTGCTCCCATTTAAGGAAAAATAATTTCACGTTCTTCCTGAAAGGAAGGGAGGATTAGGAAAGTCCTATTGATTGTTGCTTTCACCAGACCGACGGGAAAAGCATGAAAAAAAGGCTCGAATGGTACGATCCCGACGTCACCCCAAAATGAAAGGGGTGATCTCGTAGTTCTTGGTCTGTGAAGATGCGTTGTTAGGTGCTCCACGACCAGACATGATCCTTCTCCTTAATCAGCTTGGAAACCTCCTTGTCATGTGCGGCCTTGTCTTTAGCCCTCTCCCGACTGCTCTCATAGAACATGTCCCACACCATAATGAGGCAGTTTTGAAGTATCTCAAGCCAAGGAGCATCAACCCACTGAACCACACCATTATTCATACTTCCCTATTCAAATTAACAACATGACAACAACTGAATTCTGTGTACAAACTAATAGGCATAGAATGATATGAATTCCATATACTATAAAATGCAACACAAGTATCAATTCTTTATAACATTCCGACCATATCCAACACAAATAAATGTGCACATTGCAAGAAATTCATGTCCAACACAAAGGAAATGATGCACAAAATAGGTATTTTTGAGCAGAACTACTTAACAATAACTAGCAAAGAAAGGCATATCCAACACAAAGGAGATGATGTAGAAACTACTTATTTTTCAGCAGAACTATCACAATGCTTTAATCATGCAAAAACTAACAATAACTAGAAAAATATATAACCTTGCTAACCTGTAATTTCTAGCAATAACTAGCACTAACAGATCAATATCTAGCAAAAGCTTATTTTTTAGCAGAACTACACTAAAATGGGTACTTGTGATTGCTAACCTGCACAGAGCATCCATAGAACCTCCTCTCAGTGTTAGCACCTTCAAAAGCAACACAATTCCTTGATGTAGTACTGTGTAGCATGCACTTGGACACATCTTCATAAATTACAGATCCGCAAAAGATGGGCTCAGGGATTGTGTTAATGGTACATCCTGAGCTACTCCTACATACATACATACAAAATAGTGGGTTGAACAATCAATTCCTTCAATACATGAACAAAGCACAGAAACCATCATCCCAAATTCTCTGAAACCTAACCTAATTCCCAAATCAGAGAGGAGGAGGAGTAGGACTGTGTTAATGGTACATCATGACCTGTTGCTACTACTGCTAACTCCAATCAGGCCGAATCCATGAACTAAATCAAATCAAAGATAAACGTAATTCCCAAATAAAATAGGGGAGTGGATCCGTAGGATGACGCTTACAAAGTACTCCATATCCATCAATTTGTCGCCCATGCTGTCGCTGCTCTCTTCCCCATCCTTCCAAGAGGGCATGCTTGCCGGCGACAAGGTCCTACGATGGCGGCGTCAATGGCGAGCTCGGGCACTTGAGAGGAGAGCAAGGAGAGACTGAGAGAGAGTAGAGTGAGACAAAGTGCGAGAGAGAGAGAGGGCGTGGTTTTGACCCCGGTTGGAACGGCGCATGCTAGTTGCCATTATGCGACGCAGCGTCTGCTTTGGTTGATGTGGACCTGATTGGCGGGCCACCCCTGTCATAAACTGGCTTAAAATTGGACCATTTTGAGTTTTGGTTTTTTTTCCAACGGTTACCAAAAATGTGATAGTTTTTTAGACATTAGAAAAAGCGGTAGTTTTTTTGTAATCCTGGCCTGTAAAGTGGTAGTTTTATGCTATTAACTCGACAAATATACCATATGGCACATAACACAAGAATCAATTATGATACAAATATCATATGGCACATAACCCTAACCCTAGTCATAAGCTTAACTAAATCAATAAATCTATCATATAGCACATAACCCTAGTTTATTCACTTCACTATATAAAACAAATATAGCATATGAATAAGATTTTAAATAGTGGATAGCGGGCTGGTAGCGGATTGGGGTCCGCGTAGAGGAATGTGGATAGTAGGTGATATTGCGGACGCTATGTGCCCATAGCGAATTTGTAAAAATGTACATTATTATTTAAATTTCTAGATCTTTCAAAAAGTATTTGCATTTAATATGAGCAATAGTGGTCCCTATAGTGCTAAATCAAAGCAATTTAAAACTATGCATATGAACTTCACCATAATTCATCCATTTCACCATATCAAACAAATCTAGCATATAAATTTCACCCTAGTTCATCCACTTTACTAGATCCAACAAATCTAAAATATTAAATTAACCCTAGTTCATTCACATCACTTAATCTATATTGTACCAATTCATTGGTGAACTTGGAAGTGCTATAGGGTTAGAAAACAAATCAACAAAGCAATCAAATAGACAACTTTCATCAAATTAAATTTGGAGGATGAAGGATATGGCCTCAATAAATCCAAAGAACACCAAGTCCAAGGAGATTCCATAAAATTAAATGGATTTGAGTGAGGTTTGAGTGAAGGAGAGACAAGGGAGAGAGAGACAAGCTCGAGGCGAGGTGAGGAGTGAAAGAGTGGGCGATGAGAAGTGGGAGGGTGGGCAACATATGAAATTTGCATGTTCAAGGTGGAAATATCATATACACTAGTGTTTCCACCCTGCCATGTCAACGGTCAGATGGTGTGATGCCCCCAAAATCAATCCGTGTACAGTAATCATACACGCAGGGTACAAGGCTGAGATTAGGGTGCCACGGTGAGAATATCACAGCACAACACTAAACACAAAAGGATAAACCAATATGTTAAAATAAAGGGGGGTCAGGCGGACCCGAATACATAAGTTATACAAGCCATAATATCTGAGTACAGACATAGTTAGTCAAGTTTTGCCTTAAGAAGGCTAGCACAAATAACATCAGAGATACAGATCGAAAAGGCAAGGCTTCCTGCCTGGGAGCCTCCGAAACTACTCCTGGTCCTGGTCAGCGGGGGTCTCGACGTAGTAGTATCCGCCTCCGGGGTACTCCTGCTCCTGGGCTCCAACGTCGACTGCAGCGGCCGATCAGGCAACACATAAAAGGGGAAATAAATCAAAGGTGAGTATCTAGCATACCCGCGAGTCTTACGTCCGCTACTAAGCATTATGCATTGTATCAAATGGAAAGGGGAGGCTATATATAGTGGACTGCAAGATAGAAATCAGAATAAGGATAAGAAGCTAGGCCTATCGAAGACTAGCATCTTCTGACGTTGTCTTGCAGCATGAGGAGAGAAACAACCAACAGTTCATATAAAGCAATAAAGTAACAATGAAGCAGAAGTTGCTGCAACATTGTATAATAGTAAGTTGTAATGATTAATAATAATAATGCCTCCGAGTTCCCCTCCTCGACTCCCATGCGAGGAAGAAAACCCGGAACCATACAGTTTAATAGTAATAGTTTGTAGTGGTAAGATCCAGCTTCAGCATAAAGCATCCTGTTACCGTGGACACGGCTATTCGAATAGATTAAACTCCCTGCAGGGGTGCACTACTGTTCAGCCTGCATGCTCGGATCTCCAGGGTGGCGTACACCTTGTAAGGGAATGCCCCACCGAGGCTATCCGACACATCGCAGTTCATCCTAGGCTTAGCAGAGAGGCCATCCGTCGGACTATATCCTATGCGCCAAGGGGTCTAGGTCCCTCACCCTTGCACGCTCCTGCACGGTGCGAGTCTGGCCGGTGAAGCAAAAGAAAATCCAAACACACCTGCTGCAGCAAAAATACAAGACCACTTCCCGGCGATCAGGCCGCAGTACTGCTGACGTCTGAAGAGCTTTCGGATGAACTACGACGCGGAGGGCCCACACCGTAATCCCACGTGTAGGTAGTGCGTACAGACCAACGGGTCTCTCAAGTCATCCGCCGAACCATTTAGCATTTTAATATTATCTCGCAGACAACCGTTATCGCTGTCTGACTAACAACACAACGGACAACGAACAGCAACAAGGCCCACCGGTAACGTCGCGGCCTGCCCTGTCGTCCCGTCAAACCGCGCGGTTACCGACAAGGTGAACCGTCTCCTTACCTTGTCTCGCGTGTGCTCTTGGTAGAGCTCGAATTTCGCGTGGTTTGGTAACTGTAGCGAGATACAAGCAGGGGCCAAGCACGCCAGTAACGTCGGTCGTACCCTCCCTGTCGTTCCCGACAATATACCGCTCGCGGGCACCGTTGGGTCGCCTGACTTCTTACCTTAAGGACAACCGATGTTCAAGACCCTATGGCGGCAAGACAAAGTCAGCCTCGAGTGGAGTACAAGGATTACTCCTTGATAGCTCACACTTGAGGTGACTAGGCATAACCCAGATAGGGGCCTTTGGCGGTGTCTGCTTTGTTCCGTACCTGCAACAGTTATAATTAATGTATCCACGATTGCTCCCTTAGTGATCACAGCCCGCTACCTAACCCTTGCTAACAATGCGCAAGGCTCACTGCTGAATAATGCATAATTAATAATAGGCTGCATAGGATAAAGGAAGGTACATCAAGGGGCGACAAAAGCAAGCTATGCAATTGAATAGGGTTGTAATCGTAGCAGCAGCAGTAACAATGCCTAGTGCAAGAAAGTACGTAAAAGGTAGGTGATATCTGGGGAAGAGAATGGCTCTTCTTGCCTGGAAGCTCGACGGTAGGAGCAGGGTCGTCGACGAAGTAGTCGTACCCGGCAGCAGTGTAGTCGGCGGTAGCAGCGGGTTCTACCGAAGATTAAGGGGGGAAGGAAACAGTAAATACACAGCAATAATATTCAAACATATGCATGACATGACGTAAGCAAAGTTAACGGTGTTCTAACGCAGTGCAAAGCACGTTGCTCGGAACGGGAATTCATCCGGGGATGAAATACCAGCTCCGGGTGATTACCGGACAGGGTGTCCGGAGGGGGAAGGGATCATGCCGGAGGTGTCATGGACATCCGACAAACATGTGAAGGGTGTATCCATGTTAGTTGATCCATTCTGAACAACTTTCGTATTCAGAATAAATTCATCCGAATACTTTAACACTACCGGACAAATCATCGGACAGACGGTTCGGAGGGGGACGGTTCGATGTTCGGTATGTTAGAGGGGTGCGCTGGGTATGCGGGTGACGTATCTCTATTCCTTGTATTTTTCTGATCAAGTTTAATATATAAATTATTTTCAACGGAGTTACGGTTTAAAAGATACTGAAATTATAATATTTAAATGCTTTTGGAATTTACTGGAATTACTTTTAATATTAAATCCAACATTATCCACAATAGTGAGGTTGACTAGTCAACTCTGACATGTGGGGCCCTAATGTCATTGACTGGTCTCTGATAAATAATCTAATTAATTAAGCCCGGAATAACTATATGCCATAAACACTATTTGATCTTGGTTATGTGTATAACATGATCATGCCATTGCAATATTAATTATATACAATAACACAGTGTTACGGGCTTGTGAAGTGGTTAAGATAACACTTTTGACTTAGCAAAAATTTGCTGAATATAGGAATTTTCTGTTTTAACAAAAAGTAGACTCTTACAAGATTTATTGTGATCAATCTATGTATAATTTAGAGTTGATCCAGTAAAAAGAAATCCCCTTTGGTATGTCTAATTTTTGGATCAATATTTTGTACTCGTTTAGACAAGAAGAACAAGTAGCAACAACATGTGGTGCAAATCAAAACAAAAAAGGGGGTTTCAATGTCACAGGAGGGACTCGAACCCTGCATCTCTCAGATGAAAACCATAAGCACGCACCACTACACACTTGATTAGTCACGACAGAATACAAAACTGAACGTATCTAAATACCAGAAGTTGCGCTACTCTGAATCTAACCAAATCTGAAGAAATATTCAGTGGCCAAACTCTGAACAACTGCTGTGTACGAGCGCGGAGGGAGGACCAAGCAGTGATGGGGGGAGGGGGAGCACGGGGAGGCCATAGGCGTGTCCAAGGGGCAGCCGACCGCGGCCAGCGCGTGAGGGCTTGCAAGGAGGCGCACACGGGGAGCATGGGAGTGGCCAGGGGTGTCCACAACAACGGACAGTGGCAGCCAGAGCTTCGTGGCGCGCGGCAGCCGGAGCTACGTGCCGAGCGGTGGCCGGAGCTGCGTGACGAGCGGCGGGGGCGCGAAGTGACCACGACCACGAATGGGGGTTTCGGGCAAGTAGCAGCGACAGCGACGAGCGGCCCGGGAGATCGAGCTCCCAGCCATGGCGGACGGCGGCTACGGCGTCGGCGGTGGAGGGACTACGACGACCAATTTGTGCGGGAAAGGGGGGGAATGGGTGCGGCTTACAGCGATGAGGCCAGTGGCGAGCTCGTACGGGGTCGAGGTAGACCGAAGGCGGAAAATTTGGAGTGGAGGTGCGGCGGACATGGCGACGGGAAAGGGTCCGATTCGCGACCTGTCGTGCGTCTCAGCCCGAATTGAGGCGCGAGGAAGATGATTCCATCGACGAGCTACCTCCTGGACACGGAGGCGCGCTCTGGGAGGCCCGGCCGCCGCGAGCACGACGGCGGCGTGGCGACGGACGCGGCCGACAAGCGAGACGGAGAGAGGGGGAATGGTGGCGCGAGGGAAGAAGAGGAGTAGGGCGCGCTAGGGTTCGAGGGAGTGGGCATGGGTCTTCTATACACACCGGGCAGACTCGGGATGGCCGACACGGGGCCATGGCGCGGCCATGGTGGCCGGATGGCTGCCACGCCCTGCTCCTGGCTCCCCCCTGTACGGAGGTAGGGGAAAACGAGTGGGGGTGGGCTGGTTGGGCTTGCTGGGCTGGTTTGGCCCAGGGGGAAGAGGGGGGATGGGCTAGGGGTGCAGTAGATTAGGTTTCTTTTTATTTTGTTTCTTTTCTTTTCTGTTAATTTCCTTTTGGAATTCTTGTGGCTATTTTACAATTTTGTAAATTGTGTTACTTATCCCTAAATTAGAGGTGCACCAAGTACCCATGCCACAATAATTTTGGTGAATTAATAAATTCATTTATTATTTCTTTTATTTATTCTATTGATGAAAAGGGGGTTTTGGCTACTGTTTTATTTTATTGGATTTATTTTATAGCACAATAAATAACCACAACCATACTAGCAGGGGCCAGTGATTATTATTGATTTTACAAAAGTGCATTCATAATTTTTGGACAAAGTATTCATTGCCACAATGTTTTTAATATTCAACCAAAAGGCATTTGAGCTAAGTTTTGATTTCAAATGCAAAGGGGCTTGGATTTGTTTTGATCCATGATGAGCAAAGCCCATGGTCACATTGCTTTAATGCCAACCACCATGAATATAAAAATAACAAGTTGCAAAGTTTGATCAAGGCCAGTTTGAATAACAGTGATTATCAAAAGTGATTAGCAATAGTAATCCTTGATTAGAAAAGTGATTACTGTTCATGACAGTGAGGGTGTTACAAATCTCCCCCACTACAAGAATTCTCGTCCCGAGAATTTAAAAGTAGGGCTAGGGGTAAGGTTTCGGTTTCGCGTTCTAACGATTCTTCTGGTGTTTGTTATCCTTCTCGAAGAAGTTTATCCTTCTCACTGATGTCTTCATTTTTCTGCATTAGTGCATCTTGACGAGTGACCATCCTTCCAACGTTGTCTTCATTGTACTTACGGATTGGTTAGGAGGGAAAACTTAAGGGGGTCGAATCGATACAAGATTTATCAACCGAGGCTGTCCAAGGGAATGAGGTACAATGTATCCTCCGAGTTTAAACTTAGGGGAATACATCAAGAGAAACAAAAGAAGGCATGAGAAGTTTTCAAGCGGATATGCAATCATTCGTCGATGATAACGGAGGATGAAAAGGGGTCCAGAGCATCAGGCATAAGCAATGTGTCTGGTATTGGACTGAACATCACAATGTAGAGGACTCGTGAGTTTCATACGAGGTCAGGCAGGAGGAATAACCTCGAGAACAGAAAGGTACAAGAGAGTCAGGTTTCGATCCTGTGGAACTGTGGGTTATGGGCCCACATTGAATAAGAAGGGTGGTGACAAACAGTGCGATCAAGTTGCAAGGTAAGTCAGAGAACAACTTGTTAGCTATGTCGGCAACAACATCAGTGCCAAGGGCGAGGGACGGAGAGAACCATTTTCCTGCTCGTTAAGACGAGGCGGACCAATAGGCAAAGTTCTTGTCCATCGGTGGTCACCGAAAAAGTCATCAACAATCGTAACAGGTTGTATGAACAAAGTAGTACACCGAAGTGTTTACATAAACAGGGAATTATCACTGCTCGGATAATTTATATTCAAAGAAAGGTTAAACAAACCAATGGAAAGGAAAATATGATGATACGCAAGTATCAGGCGTAAATCTTTCCCAAGGGAAAGCAGAGCAAGATATATATGACCAAGTTTGTATTGGCAAGGAGTCATAGGGGGTTGTCAACGATGACACAAATCATCGAGGGGCAAGAATGGTATTTCACACCATGAACTCGATAGACACATGGGAGAAGTCAAAATGTTGATGATGAACACGACACATCAGGTCAAAAGGTTTCAAGAAAATGCAATCAAATAGCAACATCACCAAACAAAAGGGGTGGTGGAGCAAAAGGTAAGCGGTGTTCTTGGTTGACGACAACCCATAACCCATGAAGTGGCAAAAATCGATGAGAAGTATTCCTTCTGCAAAAAAATTTAAGAGGTGGGGCAATGGCACGATATCCTCGAGATACCAGGGGGTAATACTCGAAGGTAGAGCGAAAGATCACAGACGCGAGAAGAATTTCCACCAAGAGGACAATTTAACTTTACAAGAAGCTTTCATGATAAGTTCTACATCGTATCCATGGGCATGAACACAAAGGTCCAGGGTCGACTCCCACTTCTTCAATGCATAACCTTTCACTCACTTCTCGCTCACATGAAGGTTGTAGGATTGCGAGTTTATCTGACGGAAGGCCAGTAGAGTATAACCCGCAAAAAAAATTGGGTTCATCAGATTAGGGGAAGCATAGGGTTAACCCATCGGGGCATTTTGAAAACCCATACAACAAATATCATAAGCAAGGGATACAAGTTTGAAAGAAGAAGGCTGACGACACCGAGTAGATGATATCATTCGCCAGAGGCATCTGATATCAGGGAAAATTCATGAATGACCTAGGGCAGAGGGGACGGTAGGTAGTAATCCACCAAAAGGTCAGGCGGCGTACAGAGAGTCTAGTGTGAGTATCTGTACTCAACCATAAGAATAAAGAATGCCAAAGCATTGGAGATAGAAGCATCGGAATAATTCGATGTTTAAGTATAAAGGAATTATGACTTCCATATCGGTGTATAAGATTCAGATACATCGATCAAACATGAATAAGTTGAATAGAAGCTTGACAGTTAATCAATTAAGGTTGGATTTACCGAGATCCAGCTCATGTCCGGAATGACGTCTGAGCCGGAAGAATGAATTCATATGGATCAACAGATGATTGCGTGCACTAGCACACACGATGATTCAACAGATCAGAATGGCAATGCCAAGGGAGGTCATCAAAGTCTACAAGACAAACAAGATTAATCATAGTGCAAGTAGGTAAGAAGAATCTCCAAACAAGTAGGTTGCCGAGGACTGTCGCGAGATCGAATAGTATTTCAAAGTATTTTGGGAATCACATGAACAACTTAGGATGAACGGATCCTCGATAAATGTGAGGAATTATCCGCAGGGTGATAAGAAGCTGCAAGGCAGTAGGCTCAAAGGATTTCCGAAACAACGGAAAGTATTTCGATGCATCTTGTGAACACAAGAGCAACTGGGATTGAATGGATTCACTAAAGGTGTATGTGGTTATACATACAGACTTATCGGTGGTAGGGAATTGTAAAGGTGATCGGCACATAGGTTCTCGGGAATTTATCGGAGAGTATCTTCGGAATCTTCAGGTGCAGCCAACGATTATCTTGGTTGAAGGGCTCTCCGGGTAGATGCGACCACGAGATCCTAATGTCAGAGTTAGCAAAATTACCCGAAAGGATAAGAGAGCAGAGTCCCAGAGTAAAGGTACGGAGAAAAATGATCCTAATACCACCAAGTTTGCGACGTGGGCCGATAAGCCACACGACACTGTTAGTAAAGTAGTTTTGCAAAGACTAGACTCTACTTCGACCAAGGAGTTGGAAGGGGGTGTCCTACAGGCAGTCGGCTCTGATACCAACTTGTGACGCCCCCAAAATCAATCCGTGTACAATAATCATACACGCAAGGTACAAGGCTGAGATTAGGGTGCCACGGTGAGAATATCACAGAACAACACTAAACACAAAAGGATAAACCAATATGTTGCAATAAAGGGGGGTCACGCGGACACGAATACATAAGTTATACAAGCCATAATATCTGAGTACAGACATAGTTAGTCAAGTTTTGCCTTAAGAAGGCTAGCACAAATAACATCAGAGATACAGATCGAAAAGGCAAGGCCTCCTTCTAGGAGCCTCTGAAACTACTCCTGGTCCTGGTCAGCGGGGGTCTCGACGTAGTAGTATCCGCCTCCGGGGTACTCCTGCTCCTGGGCTCCAACGTCGACTGCAGCGGCCGATCAGGCAAAACATAAATGGGGAAATAAAGAAAAGGTGAGTATTTAGCATACCCGCGAGTCTTACGTCCGCTACTAAGCATTATGCATTGTATCAAATGGAAAGGGGAGGCTATATATAGTGGACTGCAAGATAGAAATCAGAATAAGGATAAGAAGCTAGGCCTATCGAAGACTAGCATCTTCTGACGTTGTCTTGCCGCATGAGGAGAGAAACAGCCAACAGTTCATATAAAGCAATAAAGTAACAATGAAGTAGAAGTTGCTGCAACATTGTATAATAGTAAGTTGTAATGATTAATAATAATAATGCCTCCGAGTTCCCCTCCTCGACTCCCATGCGAGGAAGAAAACCCGGAACCATACAGTTTAATAGTAATAGTTTGTAGTGGTAAGATCCAGCTTCAGCATAAAGCGTCCTGTTACCGTGGACACGGCTATTCGAATAGATTAAACTCCCTGCAGGGGTGCACTACTGTTCGTCCTGCACGCTCGGATCTCCAGGGTGGCGTACACCTTGTAAGGGAATGCCCCACCGAGGCTATCCGACACATCGCAGTTCATCCTAGGCTCAGCAGAGAGGCCATCCGCCGGACTATATCCTATGCGCCAAGGGGTCTAGGTCCCTCACCCTTGCACGCTCCTGCACGGTGCGAGTCTGGCTGGTGAAGCAAAAGCAAATCCAAACACACCTGCTGCAGCAAAAAGACAACACCACTTCCCGGCGATCAAGCCGCAGTACTGCTGGCGTCTGAAGAGCTTTCGGACGAACTACGACGCGGAGGGCCCACACCGTAATCCCACGTGTAGGTAGTGCGTAGAGACCAACGGGTCTCTCAAGTTATCCGCCGAACCATTTAGCATTTTAATATTATCTCGCAGACAACCGTTATCGCTGTCTGACTAACAACACAACGGACAACGAACAACAACAAGGCCCACCGGTAACGTCGGGGCCTGCCCTGTCGTCCCGTCAAAACGCGCGGTTACCGACAAGGTGAACCGTCTCCTTACCTTTTCTCGCGTGTGCTCTTGGTAGAGCTCGACTTTTGCGTGGTTTGGTAACTCTTGCAAGATACGAGCAGGGGCCACGCACGCCAGTAACGTCGGTCGTACCCTCCCTGTCGTTCCCGACAATATACCGCTCGCGGGCACCGTTGGGTCGCCCGACTTCTTACCTTAAGGACAACCGCTGTTCAAGACCCTATGGCGGCAATAAAAAGTCAGCCTCGAGTGGAGTACAAGGATTACTCCTTGATAGCTCACACTTGAGGTGACTAGGCATAACCCAGATAGGGGCCTTTGGCGGTGTCTGCTTTGTTCCGTACCTGCAACAGTTATAATTAATGTATCCGCGATCGCTCCCTTAGTGATCACGGCCTGCTACCTAACCCTAGCTAACAATGCGCAGGGCTCACTGCTGAATAATGCATAAGTAATAATAGACAGCATAGGATAAAGGAAGGTATATCAAGGAGCGACAAAAGCAGGCTATGCAATTGAATAGGGTTGTAATTGTAGCAGCAGCAGTAACAATTCCTAGTGCAAGAAAGTACGGAAAAGGTAGGCGATATCTGGGGAAGAGAATGGCTCTGCTTGCCTGGAAGCTCGACGGTAGGGGCAGGGTCGTCGACGAAGTAGTCGTACCCGGCAGCAGTGTAGTCGGCGGTAGCAGCGGGTTCTACCGAAGATTAAGGGGGGGGGAGGAAATAGTAAATACACAGCAATAATATTCAAACATATGCATGACATGACGTAAGCAAAGTTAACGGTGTTCTAACGCAGTGCAAAGCACGTTGCTCGGAGCGGGAATTCATCCGGGGATGAAATACCAGCTCAGGGTGATTACCGGACAGGGTGTCCGGAGGGGGAAGGGATCATGCCGGAGGTGTCATGGACATCCGACAAACATGTGAAGGGTGTATCCATGTTAGTTGATCCATTCTGAACAACTTTCATATTCAGAATAAATTCATCCGAATACTTTAACAGTACCGGACAAATCATCGGACAGACGGTCCGGAGGGGGACGGTTCGATGTTCGGTATGTTAGAGGGGTGCGGTGGGTATGCGGGTGACGTATCTCTATTCCTTGTATTTTTCTGAGCAAGTTTGATATATAAATTATTTTCAACGGAGTTACGGTTTAAAAGATATTGAAATTATAATATTCAAATGCTTTTGGAATTTACTGGAATTACTTTTAATATTAAATCCAACATTATCCAAAATAGTGAGGTTGACTAGTCAACTCTGACATGTGGGGCCCTAATGTCATTGACTGGTCTCTGATAAATAATCTAATTAATTAAGCCCGGAATAACTATATGCCATAAACACTATTTGATCTTGGTTATGTGTATAACATGATCATGCCATTGCAATATTAATAATATACAATAACACAGTGTTACGGGCTTGTGAAGTGGTTAAGATAACACTTTTGACTTAGCAAAAATTTGCTGAATATAGGAATTTTCTGTTTTAACAAAAAGTAGACTCCTACAAGATTTATTGTGATCAATCTATGTATAATTTAGAGTTGATCCAGTAAAAAGAAATCCTCTTTGGTATGTCTAATTTTTGGATCAATATTTTGTACTCGTTTAGACAAGAAGAACGAGTAGCAACAACATGTGGTGCAAATCAAAACAAAAAAGGGGGTTTCAATGTCACAGGAGGGACTCGAACCCTGCATCTCTCAGATGAAAACCATAAGCACGCACCACTACACCACTTGATTAGTCACGACAGAATACAAAACTGAACGTATCTAAATACCAGAAGTTGCGCTACTCTGAATCTAACCAAATCTGAAGAAATATTTAGTGCCCAAACTCTGAACAACTGCTGTGTACGAGCGCGGAGGGAGGACCAAGCAGTGACGGGGGGGGGAGCACGGGGAGGCCATAGGCGTGTCCCAGGGGCAGCCGACCGCGGCCAGCGCGTGAGGGCTTCCAAGGAGGCGCACACGGGGAGCATGGGAGTGGCCAGGGGTGTCCACAGCCACGGACAGCGGCAGCCAGAGCTGCGTGGTGCGCGGCAGCCGGAACTACGTGCCGAGCGGTGGCCGGAGCTGCGTGACGAGCGGCGGGGGCGCGAAGTGACCACGACCACGAATGGGAGTTTCGGGCAAGTAGCAGCGACAGCGAAGAGCGGCCCGGGAGCTCGAGCTCCCAGCTATGGCGGACGGCGGCTACGGCGTCGGCGGTGGAGGGACTACGACGACCAATTTGTGCGGGAAAGGGGGGGAATGGGTGCGGCTTACAGCGATGAGGCCAGTGGCGAGCTCGTACGGGGTCGAGTTAGACCGAAGGCGGCGAATTTGGAGTGGAGGTGCGGCGGCCATGGCGAAGGGAAGGGTCCGATTCGCGACCTGTCGTGCGTCTCGGCCCGAATTAAGGCGCGAGGAAGATGATTCCATCGACGAGCTACCTCCTGGACACGGAGGCGCGCTTTGGGAGGCCCGTCCGCCGCGAGCACGACCGCGGCGTGGCCACGGCCGCGGCCGACAAGCGAGACGGGGAGAGGGGGAACGGTGGCGCGAGGGAGGAAGAGGAGTAGGGCACGCTAGGGTTTGAGGGAGTGGGCATGGGTCTTCTATACACGCCGGGAAGACTCGGGATGGCCGACACGGGGCCATGGCGCGGCCATGGTGGCCCGATGGCTGACACGCCCTGCTCCTGGCTCCCCCCTGTACGGAGGTAGGGGAAAACGAGTGGGGTGGGCTGGTTGGGCTTGCTGGGCTGGTTTGGCCCAGTGGGAAGAGGGGGGATGGGCTAGGGGTGCAGTAGATTAGGTTTCTTTTTATTTTGTTTCTTTTCTTTTCTGTTAATTTCCTTTTGGAATTCTTTTGGCTATTTTACAATTTTGTAAATTGTGTTACTTATCCCTAAATTAGAGGTGCACCAAGTACCCATGCCACAATAAGTTTGGTGAATTAATAAATTCATTTATTATTTCTTTTATTTATTCTATTGATGAAAATGGGTTTTTGGCTACTGTTTTATTTTATTGGATTTATTTTATAGCACAATAAATAACCACAACCATACTAGCAGGGGCCAGTGATTATTATTGATTTTACAAAAGTGCATTCATAATTTTTGGACAAAGTATTCATTGCCACAATGTTTTTAATATTCAACCAAAAGGCATTTGAGCTAAGTTTTGATTTCAAATGCAAAGGGGCTTGGATTTGTTTTGATCCATGATGAGCAAAGCCCATGGTCACATTGCTTTAATGCCAACCACCATGAATATAAAAATAACAAGTTGCAAAGTTTAATCAAGGCCAGTTTGAATAACAGTGATTATCAAAAGTGATTAGCAATAGTAATCCTTGATTATAAAAGTGATTACTGTTCATGACAGTGAGGGTGTTACAGATGGCCAAGGCAAGACATGGGCTAGGACGAAAACACCATGATTTATGGCGTGTCTTAGTGGTCTAGAAATACCACGATGATTGGCGTTGCTAGAAGGGGTTAAATTGTGCCAATTATTTTGAGAGGGGTCAAATCAAGCTAAACATGATCAAAAGGGTCAAAACAATGATTTCATCACAATAGATGACCCATGATAGACCCATCGGCTAGTCATAATGCTAGCGCCTTGATTGAATAGCTGAGTTACACTACTAGGGAAATAGCTATACATGGAAAGCTTATTAGTGGCGCATTTTATATGTAATGCGCCACTATGTTGTAAGGGGTGGCGCACTAGTAAAAAATGCGCCACCTATAAGCCCTTATAGGTGGCGCATTTTTAAAAATGCGCCACCCCTAAGAGTGGGCCAGCCCTGGATCCCCTTATACGTGGCGCATTTGGAGAAATGTGCCACCCCTAAGAACCTTATAGGTGGCGCATTTTGGAAATGCGCCACCCCTAAGAGCTTAGAGGTGGCGCATTCTGGAAATGCGCCACCCCTAAGGAATTATTAGTGGCGCATCCAGAATGCGCCACCCATAAGCTCTTAGGGGTGGCGCATTTCCCATATGCGCCACTAATAAGAAAAAACTGCGCGGGAAAATTCCCAAATACACCCCCCTCCGGTGGACCGCCTTTTCAATTTGAAAATAAAATAAAAGAAAATGATAGAAATGTCAAAAAAATAAAAGAAAATAAGTTTCCCAAATGATATGTGGTCTATTTGTTAGGAAAACTTACAAATATGAATTTCGACTTTTTTTGCAAAATCTCCCGAGAATTTCGTAAAATGGGCTTAACTTTTGCATACGACCTCTGATAAAAAAGTTTTTTATATGAAAAATCATCTACTCGAAAAGTTATATCCAAATTCAACTGGGTGTAACCCGTTGAACATTTTTAGAATCCTCAAAAAGTTACGGGCGTTTGAAGATCTGAAGGCCCAAAAAAAGAGAAAATTTTGAAAAAAAATTTGAACTCGGTAGTGGCGCATTTTGTATGAAATGCGCCACTAGTAACAGAAAAAAAAAGTTGAATTTTTTTTAAATTCAAAATAGGCTAGAGAACAAATCTGGAAGTTAAAAAAAGTTGAAAATTTTAGATAGTAACATTAAAAAAAATTAAAATTTTAAAATTTAATTTTTTTAAAAAAAATCAAAAAAATTTAAAAAGTTCAAAATATGCTAATGGTCCCATCGAGAAAGTTTCAAAAAAATGTTGAAAATTTTAGCACACCCATGAACATTAACAAGGTCCTAGACATCAACATGGTTTAATAGGATTTATATGTTAGATATATCAACAAGTGCCTGCTAGGTGAGCTGGAGTGAGAGTTGAATAGAACCGAGAAGTTAAGCGTGCTGGGGCTAGAGTAGTGCTAGGATGGGTGACCCTCGGGGAAGTTTGACCTGGTGGCGCATTCTGAGATAAGCCCTTATTAGTGGCTTGTAGTTAGTGGCAGTGTACCCACTACCGTAGTCGTAGATGATATTTGATTGATCCAAAAGTCCGCATATGTGATGCCACATGTAGACACAAGAACTCAACCCGATCCATATTAATTAACGCACACTTAATTCAATTTTATATTAAAATTGTATTAAATATGGAACGGAGAGAGTACATGAATATGCATGTTTCCCATAAGTATGGGATTAAGTCGATTACAACTTGGGCCTAGGCTATCTATATAAAGAGCGTACAGAGATGAACGAAATAATTAATTTGAAATTTAATCATGATACCATCCTAGGTTTAGGGGTATGTTTTAATATCCACCGTTTATTTCTTTAAGGGTGTACCTTTTGACTAATTACATTATAGTAGAAATCATATACAACTCAGCATAATTTAGAGGACTAAACAACCGAGCATAATTTAAATAAGTAATTTTACTCTTCTAAATTTTAGCACCTCTAGGATCCTAGTTGATCCTTAGCGAAGTAAAATTTTATTTTTGTCAAATTTATTTAATTTTCATGTACCAAAATGAATTTCACAACTTTATTGCTTCACTAAACGACAACGTAGTTACATATTTTACAAATTCTTCGCTAACAAAATCGATCCAAAGAAAATTTCAAGAAAAAAATAGATACTTTAATAAAATGACAAGGATCATAACTTCTCCCACTAGTTTGATTCATTCTTTCTCAGTGTCTTTATTGCAAACATTGCTTCTTTTCTCTGTTGGCTTATCAAGTTTGCACACTTTGTTCTTCTCCACCTTCACAACATTGAACATTCCGCGGTCTCTAGTCTCATCATTAGCAAGTAGTGCTCGAACATCTAGCAAAGTTCTTCTAATCAATAGAACAATGTATTCTTCATCGCAATACCAATACTTGCATTCATCCTACATACAATTTTAAGAAAATAATAAGTTTCAAATTGCCACAAATCCAAAGAAAAAACATACAAATATGCACTCACCACATTTTTTGCACCCGTAGAACACCCATTCGGGTGTTTCGGCATGCTCGAAACTCGGTGCAACATCAATCGCGGGTAGTGGTCACACTTGATGACTGTCAGCAATGCACTAGCGAGCTGATGTGCTGGTTCTGAGCCCGGTGGCTAGACTTGGTTGTGCTGATGGTCGATCGACGCGGGAGATCCGAGTGCCGAGAGGAGGAAGACATACCGAGATACGATGCAAAGCGGTTGCTGGGGCAACGCAGTTCGACCCTCGTCGAATCCATCCGAACCTCAACGGCACCGACGACTGGGGTGGGACGAATTCGACGACGGGGTGACGATAATAGATCTATTGATTTACGAGCCACTGGAAGCGAAAAGGTCAATCAACATAGGACGGCGCGTTGTGGGTCCTAGTGGTGGCCGGTGATGACAAGAGATGCGACAGCGCTAGATCCCCCGATTTAGGCATCGACGGGTCCTACACGGGTCGGCGGTGGCCCGTGGTGGTCGACAGAGGCACAAGAGGGGAAGCACCAGAGTGGATGCGGCACGATGTGAGGTGGGTGTGGCCAAGGGAAGATAGAACATGTTTACTCTTTCGGTGGGCGGCCGAGTAAATATAGGAGTCTGCTGTCTGAGTAAAAAAACAGTGCACCTAGCTGTTATATGAGTTCGACTAGGTATCGGTTAGGAAAGTATATCAGAATTTGTACTCCTCTAATCATTATAGGGGATAGGTTAGAATTGCTCTAAAAAACACTATGATCAAGCAGATGGCAAGCTCTTAACTGATTGGCTGTTTTGCATTTAATACTAAAGATTATAATGACAGAAAACAGAGAAACTGTATGGCTGTTGCAGTCAATAGAAGAACAAGGAGGTACGTTGTTCAAATATTTTATAAAGTAGATTATCTAATATTAACAACAATATAGTACTCCCTCCGATCCATAAAAAGTGTCGTAGAATAAAGAAATCTTTTAGGAGCGGAGATAAGAATATTCATTCGTACTGTATTGTAAGGGTTCGAGACATATGTACATTACGTCTTCTTATTCTTTTTTTTTTGAGGAACACAGTACAACTCTGACACTCACATACACGAGTATACAATCACCCCTATGACGCACACACGCACACCCTACCCCTATGAGGGTCTTCGCAATACTGAGCCGGTACATCATCTTGAAATTAACGAAGCCTCCACCTCGTCTTCGACGGGAACGTCTCATCCCACTGAAAGCGCATCACCGGAAGCCCTGGAATAAATCCAGGAAAATGCGAGCACCATTGTCAAATCTGAGATTTGAACTCTGGTGGGCTGGGGATACAACCATCCACCTAACCATCTCAACCACAGGTTGATTCGCTTTACGTCTTCTTATTCTGTTAGATCAGCTATCACCATCTACGGGTGATAGAAAACTAAATGGATAATGAGAATCGATCACTTAATAAGTAAATTCTATTTGCACGACAAGTAGGCATACATGGGCGACGTATAATGAGGATACTAGTTAGCCAATAGAGAATCAAGTGACCATTAAACAATAGTACTAAACATAGATTACAAGTTGATATAGATTATCCACATCAAGCACAAAGTGTTGGTTCCCACGTATTTCCAATAAGCAACCTTGCGTCAAGTAGCTGAAGGAGATAATAATTGTACGCAATAAACTTGAATAGCTTCATCCTACGTCTCTCTGACGGTGATGTATCTAAACGATAAGGAACTTCAGAACACCGACTCCATACCTGGAGGCTGGACTGTGTCGTCTGTTTAGACTACAATTTGTGTCGCGAGTAATACTTTTTGTAGTAGTAGCAGGCGAATTGCCGTGTGTCCATGAACTATCTTAAGGGAACGGTGGAGTAGAAAGCAACGTTGCAGCGAGCTATTATCAGCAAATAATATCTTCAAGTCGTTGATTAAAAAAATGAAACTACGAACTTGGCTGCTCCAAATCGGTAAGGACGTCATGCTTAAGATTCGATTTGGAAAGGCGTTTACTTGGCTGTTCCTAACCGGTAAAGCCACTGGGACCTTAGATAAATGTGAAAGCTAATGACGTTTACGTGGAAAGGCGTTTACGTCTGTCTAGGAAAATCTTCGCGCGACACAACGGCTAGCCGTGCGATGGCCGCTTGAATCTCTTTCGCTCGACAACATAGCAATTCGGAGGGGTAAACCGTTGGCTCCATTTTGCTTTCTACTTGAACCCTTCTGCATTTTTCTTTCGGGTCATG
Organism: Bromus sterilis; assembly: GCA_950022295.1. NCBI lineage: Eukaryota > Viridiplantae > Streptophyta > Magnoliopsida > Poales > Poaceae > Bromus > Bromus sterilis. Next base: position 286,926,297 of record OX465597.1, read on the forward strand.
TTCACATATAACATATAAACTACGCTTAACAACTAGTGATTTGTTAGATAACTGAGACCGTAGGAATACGAAAAAAGGACACCGGAAAGATTTTATATGGTTCCGGAAGTTGTCCGGATGGGTTCAGGAGGGTCAGAAAAGCACCTTCTTTGTATTGAATTGATATTTGAATTTTGTCATTTGAAGATAGGGCATGGTTTACATGTTGACGGTATTTTATTTTCTCATGGCCGTTTTTTTTCATGAATCTATAGCATCCTTTATGTTAGCAAAATGATAACTACTACACGTGTGATAGGAGCAATGTTAGGATGAACGTCTTTCTAACCGTTCGATGGTAGTACAAATCTAAAAGCGACAGGCCAGCTTTAGAAAAAATGTGTGGTAGGAGTGGGATCCGACCTGATGTTTTATTAACACTACAACAAAAATACCACGTATGGTTGCTTTTTATGAGACGATATTTGTAGTCGTCTCAATGCTCATCAACACTAGCGATCCAAAGACGCTTCTTAAGACGTTTATGAGACGTTTTGTCATGCGACTCTTATAATTAGCTTTAAACTAATAATTGTGCAGTTTTAATCAACTTAGAGACAATTTATGAGACGTTTTGTCATGCGACTCTATTATTTTCTTAAACTTGTAAAAACTTTGAATATTGTTTTAAAAATCTTGAAGAGCTATTAAAATTAGATAAGTTCAAACACATTATCCGGGTAACTGCGTCAACATATAAATTAAGAGGCATTTTGTTATATTATTGTAACCTTAATCATTCCTATAGGATATCATCCTATACATTATTTTCCTCTGTAATATTCTATAAATAAAAATAATAATTATCTTGAAGATACATACTCTGCTAAAAATGTATGGCTGGTGCCAAGGGGTCGAGATCAATTTTTTATCTTATATGTGTGAACAATCATGACTACCGATTTCAGCTGGCCAGTCTCAACATGGGTGCGCGACAGGTCCAATATTATCACCACGCTCGATCGCGACATTGCTCGAGCAAGATGTACTTTCCGCGGACATCGGTTGGAGCAAAAAGAAACAACTCAAAAATATTTTTGTATATAATTAATACTTTTTGGGTGTAAGTATACAATTAGTAATTATCCATATATCAACTTAAAAAATTCATATATTGATTTGCGTCACCGAAATTATTTCAGTCCAATTAAATTTGGAGCTTCTAGACTATTCTATTTACCGCATAACCTTCCCGCGTCCTCCAATTTCTTTCAGTCCATATTTCCCCTCAGGGCGCCATCTCACCAGATCCCAAATCACAACTTCCGATTCCAATCTGGGAAGATCCCGTGCGCCGCCCCTTCCCCAACCCTGCCCGGCGGTAGCCTCTTCCCAAAGCTCTGCCCACCACCGACTCATGTTCTCCTCCGTCAGTACCTGGAAGCAAACCCGCGTTCGTCATTCTCCATCCAACATCTTCAACCTCGTCCACGTCAAGCAGGTGATTCCAATCCCATACATCCTCTTCTACGTCTGTCTCCTTACTTCCTTCATGTAGGCATGCTCTCTAAGTGTTTGGTGAATTGTTTGCGTGCCTAGAAATCAATTCGGATAGATTTCCTTGAAAATATGTGAGGAACTGTTTGATCCAATCAAATTTAATATGGCAAGTCCCGAAAGTATTACAAATGGTGTTAGATAGATGGGCCAAAATAACCTCGGATTGCATTTACCTAGGAGAATAAAACATGGTAGTTTTATGTCGCTTTGCACTCCATGGAAACTTAATTCGGTTTTACTGACGGCAACTTCAGCCCCCAAGAGGGGTTCTCATTATCAACTAACTAAAAATTTGCCTTGTTTAGCAACCTGAGTAATCTGACAACTCATATCTCTTTGTAATTCTTTGTAGATACACCTCTAACCTGTATATGTGAAACTGTACTTGATGTACGGATGCCGGCCTAATTTCCATCATCTTAATAGTCGCAGTTATAGAACAGACAGTTACTTACAACTAACCATTTTGGTTTCTTTCCTAGTAATTGATATGCCGACCAACTCATTTATAAAGCAGCAATGATAGGACAAGGTGGTATATTAGTCGACTTACATCTCTGCACATACGGTGATCTATCTGTGCGAGATCCATTTAATATGTTTGCAGTTTTCTTGTAGTTTCTGTTAGATTCCTATTGGATCTAGCATGCTTTAGTTGTCTATTAGTATTAGATAATGGTGTGTAAAGCATGACCTTGAAATACGTTTCTATGCCAACGTCACATGTCATTAGCTTTTTGATTAACATATGATTTTAACATTGCTTTGGCAAAGGTATTATGTCGAGTATACCTCGACGGCTTTGAAGCTTGAACATCCTAGTGTAGGTTGCTGAAAGTGCACAACCAGATGAACAAGATTTTCAAGGTCCTCCAGAGATTGATGATTTATTACCAAAAATGCCTCCTGAATCTACTAGCCAAATTAAAATAATTTGTAAGCTCAAACATCTTTTCAAACGCATATCTAGTGTAATTTATATGTTTCAGTAATATTCCCTTGATATTCTTGCATTCAACGTCGAGTGGAGAGGTGCAGCAAATTATAGGGAAATTCCGAGTTAAAAATTTGTTGGAGATACGCGGAGGAAAGATAACTGTGGAGACTGATGGAAGTGGTCTTCCAAATGAAAAGTCGAAGGTCATTCTCTGTAAACATCTTTGTTGGCTAGTAGAGAGCTCAACGTTTGCACCATTGCGTATTGCGAGATGGGGCAATGAATTGTTTCTCCAACAACATGGGCAGATGATCACAAATGTGGAGGTAAACTTTTCATAGCACTGTTCAAGCTTGATAATTTGACATGCTGATCTTCAATTTCATTTGTTCAAGGAGAAATTTATCTATCCCAATGAGACGAGATACCTTACACGAGACTGGATCCTATTGACTCTTGGTAAAAAATGGAGAGCGTATAAGTCTTGTTTGAATAAAAAAAAATTAATTGTGATAAGAGGACTCACACATGGTTATGTGTTCTATTCTCATACTTAATTTGTCATACAGAACTTGTTTGGTGACATTAGTATTGATTAGATGTGTTGTTTTTTCAGAAATTATGCCGAAAGAACACTAAGTGTGCAAAGAAGTAGAAGAACCCACATACAACAAGAAGGAAAAGCCATGCTAGGCTCACAAAAGAGATGGTTAAACTAATTGAGTGATTGGAGAAGAATATGTGGCTATTGACAAAATAGTTTTTTGTAGGCATGCATGATAAGTTTACCTCACAACTTGTATACTTATCTGGCCTATGCTTGCTTGTAAAAATTCAAGTTTTTACATCTTGTCTTGTTATCAGGCGTTGGCACACTATACACATAAGGCACTTTAGAAAGTAATCTATGAAAGCTGATGCACAGAGTTGACTGTGATATACATGATAGATCAGGATGTGTACTGAGTTATACCTTTTTTGAGCTTACACCAACATTCAGTATTTCTAACATATTGACGTGGAGTTTTGAAAAGTGTGCTGCATTGGAACCACCGATCTGTCAAACTATGTACACCACAAAGAATGAGTACATGGAGTTTGGTGTACATAGTAGCTAGTTGTGTAGCATGCACAAGAGATCACTTAGTATATACTTCCTTCGTTCCTTAATAGCTTGCTAACACATCATGAGAGTATGTCTTTATGTACCCTTTTTTTGTTTTATTAAGAGAACAAAAGTACTTTCACATCCAACATTCACATACACTATGCAATATTTTATCCACAAAACATGTGACGACACTAGCTCTAACACTATAGCTCTCCATGCCAGTCCAAATGTACCGATGCATTGTCCGCAATTAGTGTTCATATCTCTACATGTTTTTCATGAATGCACTATCTTAACCTCAAAGCTTGGATCTCTACGTGCTCAGATCATATGGTGGCTACCGGTGTGGTAGCTATCCCAGGTGGCAGCCAATTATTTACGTTTTCTTGTTACACCAGTTAAAAACCTATGTTATTTTTCTTGTTATCTTTCCTTTTCAGGATAGTTGAAGATTTCAAAAAGGACTGTATTGCACGAGCGTGGAGCAACTATAGAAGAATTAGTTTTTAGATGAACAAATATTATGGATCTTGTATATATTTTAGGTTCATAGGAAGCTTATTTCTACTTTATAAGTTATTTTCTTATTTTTTTGCATCTTACATACGAATGTGTTTTCAATCAGTTGTGAACTCAAGGTGTTCATTCCTATTAATTAGTCCACTGGATTGGTTACAAAGTATATTATTTGTGCGAATGGGATGCTTGTGAATGCAATTAGTGATATGGGCGGATGCACTATATAATAGTGTTTGTTGATTGTGCATACAATTTATCGAGGTATGTCTATAATGATATATGTTGATCATTCTGGACATGCATTGGCATGATAAATTAACGGAATTTGAAATGATGAAATAGAAATTCTAAATAAATAAAGTAATATTGACAGTAAAATATTTGAAGTTACAAAGATGTATAAGCATGGGCCCATGACAAACGAAACGTCTCTATGTGAGTAGAGACGTGATATGAATGCAGCTCACATAACGTCTCTACATATCTTGAGACGACTTTGAACGTTTCCACATAATGTCTTTACAAATCTAGAGACGACTTTGAATGTCTCAACCCAACGTCTCATACCATGTAGAGACGCTTTGTAACACCCCGGGTGTCACGCTACAGTAATCACCTTGTGCTAATGTCAAGACATCTTGATTAGCTTGTGATGATCAACATTGATCAAGCTTGTTCAAACTCTAGCACAAATAAAATTCCAAAAACAAAGTGAACATAAAAGTTCCCCAAAAATTATGGAAAGAAATTATAATAAAACTTAGTAATAATCATTTGACCATGGTGTAGTTTGCCACCAATATTTACTAAAGTATTTAACTAATTTAAATCGGTGAAAACAATATGTTGGCATTATTAAATTTCATTGGATTTTAATAAACTAGTAGAAAAAAAATTAAACCAAAAATAGTGCCAGCATTTTTATTAAATGCTTATAATTCAATAGGTCATATTAAACTAGCAGTGGTGATTTATTGCAATGTTTTAAGAATGTAAATAATGCAAAACAGTAGCATAATAGTAACTTTTATTACTTATCGAATAAAATATATGTGCCATACTTTTGGTGGCACTACAATAATGTGCAACAATAATAATAGAGTCAGTCTCATAATTTACAAAAATATTAAAGTATTTAAAACAACTACAACAAAAAAACTACAAAAAAAGAGACACTAAGTCTCGCCTAGGGCGAGGCCCACCTAGACGATCCCACCCAGCCCAACCACCTAGACCCCCCGTCGGCCTAGACAGAGGGGCAACCTGAACCGCCCCCATCCACAATATCTCTCGGTCTCCCCCTCCTCCCCCGGTCCCGATCCAGATCGGACCTTCCCCGATCCCCTTCCCCCCCACTGGACTTCGCCGACCCCATCGACTCCGGCGAGCCCCCAGTCGGCGTGCTGCACCGCCTCGCACCCCTCCCCCCCCCCACTGCCTGGACCGGCGGCTGCTCCCCTGTCCCGCGCCCGGCTTCGCCCCGCCAGAGCTCGTCTGTGACATCCTGGCTTAGTAGGAATGAAAGACTACTCATATCAACAAGGTGCACCTTCTTTTCCGGGAGCCCAGATGCAAAGAACTCCAAAGTTAAGCGTGCTTGGCTTGGAGCAATTTGAGGATGGGTGACCGACCGGGAAGTTCCCCCCGGGTGCGCACGAGTGAGGACAAAGTGCGTAGGAAAGACTAGTGTTGCTCTGTGGGGACGGTCTAGATCCCACCAGGCGTAACGGCCAAGAACCGGTGTGTGACCGGGGCGTTACATCGTCGCTCACGCCGCCAGCCACGCCGCCCCTGCCCCCTATGAGCGCGCCCCACCGCCGAAACCCCTCTCCCTCCCTCGGCTCCCTGCGCTCTGTTCTCCACCGTCGTGCGCCATGGCCGAGCTCACTGGAGCGCGCCCCCCTGTGCGCGCCCGTGACCTCCCCACCCACCCCCAGCACGCGCGCGCGCCACGCCGCCCGCAGCCGTGCGCGGACCGCACCCCCGCCGCGCAGACGCACGCCTCGCCGCGGCCTAGCTCGCTAGCCGGCCTCGCCGGCGGGCACGGCTGGGGCTGTTGGGACAATCCCCCCTCTCCCTGACAGGGGGGGCCCACCCCCTAACCCCCTGTAATTAAACATAAAAAAACCTACTGCCTATTACATGTGGGGCCTGGCCCCACTTAATTATATGGGTTAGCTAAATAAAACGGTTAGGATGACAAGTGGGCCCATGGGCTGATTTTTAATTAATACAATGATTTATATTTGCACTATGTATGACATGTGGGCCCTGCCCATTTAGAATTAATTAAAATTGTAAATTAAAACATGTGTCACTTACATGTGGGACCCCACTGTTTAAATTAATTTAATTGTTAACTAAGTCACTGACCAGTGGGGCCTACTGGTCAATATTAAATTGAATATTGTTTAAATTAATAAATAATAAAAGTAAATAGAAAATGATTTAGTAAATGCTTTAAATTGAATTAAACTAATAAAATTAATATCTTTTAATCCGTAACTAGAATTAAAATAATTTATATATCAAACTTTATCAGAAAAATGCAACGATCATGAATACGCTATCTGTATGTCTACCACACCCCCTATCACAACGAACATAGACACCCCCCCTTCGGACCGTCTGTCCGATAATTACCCGGTACCGGTAAAACTTTCCGGATGGAAATGTTCTGAACATAAAAGTTGTTCAGAATGGATCAACTAGCACGGATACACTATCCACATGTCTGTCAGATGTCTCTCACACTGCACACATGGAACCTCCCCCTCCGGATCATCTGTCCGGTAATCAACCGGTACCGAAGAGTCATTCCCGGATAAATTCCCGCTCCGCCTAAAAATACTTAACACTGCGTTAGAACATCGTGTATAACGTATTGCCATGCCTTGCATTTGTATTGCTATTATTGCTGTGTATTTATTGGTTCTCCCCTCCCCTTATTCTTCGATAGACCTCAACGCTGCCGCCGACAACACCGTTGCCGAGTACGAATACTTCGTCGACGACCGTACCTCTACGGTCGAGCTTCCAGGCAAGCAGAGCCATTCACTTCCCCAGATATCTCCTACCTTTCCGTACTTTCTTGCATTAGGCATTGTTACTGCTGCTGCTACGTTACAATCCTATTCAATTGCATAGCCTGATTTTGTCGCCCCTTGTTGTACCTTCCTTATCCTATGCTGCCTGCTATATCTATATATTATATTCAGCAGTGAGCCTTGCGCATTGTTAGCTAGGATTATATAGAGGACCGTAGCCACTCAGGGGAGTGACGCGGATACATAATATATACAACTGCAACAGGTACGGATCAATGCAGACGCCCTAGGGAACCTACAACGGCGAGACTCTGCCGAGTCGCTTCGAGTTTGACTTATGAGTGGACGAACTCGTATTTCACTCTCGTCGGCTCAGTAGCGTAGCATCACCGGGATGATACGAGGTTTACCTCTTTAGTTCATCCCGCTGATGTCTCTGTCAAACCTCTTTAAGTGTGCCATCGAGGGTCATACCTCATGGTTTCACTTAATGGTAGGCACTCGAACCAACTGGTGTCCTTAAAGGTAAGAGTCGGGCGACCCAACGGTGCCCGCGAGCGGTATATTGTTGGGAGCGACAGGGAGGGTACGACCGACGTTACTGGCGTGCTTGGCCCCTGCTCGTACCTCGCGAGAGTTACCAAACTACGAAAAGTCGAGCTCTACCAAGAGCACACGCGAGACAAGGTAAGGAGACGGTTCACCTTGTGGGTAACCGCAGTGACTTGGTGGGACGACAGGGTAGGCACCGATGTACTGGTGGTCCTGACTGATGTCGTTGACCGCGGGTCAGTTAAGTCGAGGCAACGATAACAGTTGTCACGCAGGGTAATTAAAATGCTAAATGGTTCGGCGGATGACTTGAGAGGCCACAAAGGCATGTACGCACTACCTTCACGTGGGATAAGGAGTTATGGGCTCCCCTGCGTCGTAGTTTGTCCGAAAGCTCTTCAGACGTCAGCAGTACCGCGGCCTGCGCCGGGAAGTTGTGTCTTCTTCGCTCGAGCGGTGCGTATTTGGATTTGCTTTAGCTTCACCGGCAAGCTACGCACCGTGCAGGAGCGTGCAAGGGTGAGGGTCCTAGACCCCTTGGCGCATAGTATATAGTCCGACGGATGGCCTCTCTGTTGAGCCTAGGATGGGCTGCGTCGTGTCGGATAGCCTCGGTGGGGCGTTCCCAAACAAGGTTCATGCCACCCTGGAGATCCGAGCGTGCAGGCTGAACAGTAGTGCACCCCTGCAGGGAGTTTAATCTATTCGAATAGCCGTGTCCACGGTAACAGGACGCTTTATGCTGAAGCTGGATCTTATCACTACAAACTACTACTATTAAACTGTATGGTTCCGGGTTTTCTTCCTCGCAGGGAAGTCGAGGAGGGGAACTCGAATGCATTATTATTATTAATCATTACAACTTACTATAATACAATGCTGCAGCAACTTCTGCTCCATTGTTACTTTATTGCTTTATATAAATTGTTGGCTGATTCTCTCCTTGTGCTGCAAGACACGTCAGAAGATGCTAGTATTTGATAGGCCTAGCTTCTTACCCTTATTCTGATTTCTATCTTGCAGTCCACTATATACATCCTCCCCTTTCCATTTGATACAATGCATAATGCTTAGTAGCGGACGTAAGACTCGCGGGTATGCTAGATACTCACCTGCTTTATTTTCCCTTTTTATTGTTTTGCCTGATCGGCCGCTGCAGTCGACGTTGGAGCCTTGGAGTCCAGGAGCAGGAGATCCCTGATGTCGACCACCGCAACATGAAGATCCCCGATGCCTTCTACGGCGTCGAGTCCCCCGTTTTCTAGGAGTAGTTCGGAGGTTCCCAGGAAGGAGGCCTTGCCTTCTTAAGGCAACCTTGTACCTTGTGTCTGTACTCAGATACTTTTGCTTCCGCTAACTTTGTGCTCTCGAGTTGTTATATTCGAGCCCTCGTGGCCCCTGGCTTGTATTAAACAGCTTATATTATTTTATTTGTAGAGTTGTATTGTGATATCTTACCGTGAGTCCCTGATCTCGATCGTGTACCTTGCGTGTATGACTACTGTACACGGTTTGATTTTGGGGCGTCACACGCTTAGCCGGCGCGTCTACATGTTTTGAGACGGTGCGTGAGGAGACGCTCCAGATTTACTAAGTCGACTTTATGGTTGCATAGAGATGAAATAACATGTCTCTAGCTATGGAATTGCACGTCTCTACATGTATATTTTCTTGTAGTGATTGCAGTTTACCTCACACCAGGCGACACTTTGTTATCACTCGTCCAAGCGATGTGTAGCTATTTTATATTCGCTGTTTAGGCTCGATTGCTATAGATTCGACCCATTGCATGATTTATTATTGTTTGGGTATATTAATTATAGAATTAGATACAATTTTGATTATCCTTATAATTTTTGAACGCTAGTTTGGATTGAAGCGTGGTCTGAATGTGACTTTTTTAGAATTCTGTCTAGTTTCATAAAATGTGCTTTTTATTTTATGTTTGTAATTTTTAACATGTTGTTTTCTGCTAATTACAAATCATGCCATTGTAAATGAATTGTGTGATAACTACTTAACCGTAAGTCATGAGAATTATTTTTTGTATGTAACTTATGGGTCATGGTAATTAATATTTTTAGGACATGATAATTGTTATTTTGTGAAACATGAAAATTCTTATTTTGTAAGACATGGCCATTCTTATACATTTTCATGGGGTACACATTTATTAAAACACGGCAATTATTATTTGTGTGACATGCCATGGCAATTCTTATTTGTAGTACATGACAATTCTTTTATTTGTGTGACATGGTATTTCTTATTTGTGTGTCATGATAATTCTTATATGTTGTTATGGGGGTACACATTTATTAAAACACAAAAAACATTATTTAAATGTTTGACATGTGTCTTTTAAGCAACATAATGATACTGTGTGAAACATGATAATTTTCTATTGGAAATGGCTTTTTTGAGTAGAACATGGCAAATTTCCCATGGTTTCAATGGTGCAATAGGTTTTCACACACCATGGTAATTTTGTCTAGTTTTTATTTTTTTATATTGTTTTTATATAGGTTTCGATGGATATTTTGCACATGTAAAATTCTTATTTTTACACATTTTAAATTCATCTGATTTCTCTTTTTTCAAATTCATGGCAAATTCTTATTTTTTGGGAGATGACAATACTTAATTGTATATATCTTGTGGGACATGACATTTCATATTTGTAGGACACAGTAATTCTTATTTGTTGGACACATTAATTCTTATTTTGTTGGATACAATAATTCTTATTTTTGTTGGAGATGGAAATTCTTAATTAGTGGGCATGACAATTCTTTTTTACAGGACATGACAATTCTCTTTCGTATGACATGGCAATTCTTACGTCTACGATATGACAAATTGTTTTTGTGTGACATGAATTTTTTTATATGTGGAACATGATATTGTGTGGAACATGACAATATTGAGTAGAACATGTCAAATTTATAATGATTATAGTTTTTTCACGTCATGGCAATTTTTCCGTGTTTTTATTTTTAGATCATTTTACATAGGTTGTGATGGATCTTTGCACGTGGTAAATTCTTATTTTTGCACATGACAACTCATAGCATTTTCTTTTTCAAATCATCCATGGCAAATTCTTTTTTCTGTGAGATGACAATTCTTATTTTGTACTTCCTCAGTTTCTTCATATAAGATTTATCGGAAGTAAAACTTCATAAAATTTGAACATATTTATATTAATAAATTTTAATATTTACAACATCAAAGTTAGACAATATTAAAATTAACTTCATGATGGACAGAATATCCCATGACAAATGGATTCCTAAAGAAAAAGCATGGTATAGATTATTCTAAACACATGGGATTTTCCTAGAATTGTCATGGCAAAAATTTATGTTGGAAAACAATGATGTGGAAAAAGCTTACCATCGAAAAATATAGAATGAACAATGAAGACAAATAATTTGAACCAAAATATTAGTGTGGCAAATTAATAATAATAAAATTGCCATGGTTTTATTTAAATTTTCAATGTTCCTTATAAATTAATTTTTTCCATGGGAGTAAAAATATAAAAAATTTGTGGGACTAAATATAAAATTGCCATGGAAAATTTATATCGAAAATCTGTTAAATTTGAACAATTTTACATGGTAATCTTTTTGAAAAAAATTGACATGGGAAAAAATTCGTATGATAATCATATAAAATAGAATCTTCTTTTCAGACATATAAGAAGTCCCATGTCCCACATATAATAAATGCCATGTCACACAAAGAAAAAACGGCCTATCTAGGGCTTATGTTATGTAAATTGTACTATGCTCTTATCATAAATTAGCCTAAACAACTAGCTTTACTTATTTGTTTGTCTAAGTTTTTCTCTGTTTGTCGCACAGATAAGAAGAAGCCCGATAAACTACCATTCATCCCATTTTTTATTCGCGTTGTCAAGATGGGCCGATCCAAGTCTGCTACAGGCCACAACTTCTTTTTTTGTATTATCATGTTTCTTTGTTTTTTTACTTTTATTTTCTGTTTAAAATAAACTAAATAAATATATTAAACATAAATTTTATAAAAATCTTAAAAATGTTAATTGAGCATTTTAAGAATATTAAAGGCATATATAAAATTGTTTCTTATGTATACGAAAAATACATTATCTATGAAACAATTCATTATGTTATTTAATGAAATCTTTCAAGGATTTTTTTATCATATATACGAAAAATGTATAAAATATATGCAAATATTTATGAAAAATGGTGATCGTGTATTTAAAATTGCTAATCATGTATTTAATTTTTTGACATATAATGAAGAAAATATTTATCATGTATTTAAAAATTATATAGACAAAATATACAATCTGTATGTTAAAACATTATTCATGTATTTTAAAAATGTTGATAAAGTATTTAAATATGTTAATCATCTACTTAGAAAATACAAAAAATTATGAAAAAAATGTATAACATGTACTCCGAAAATTTTAACCGTGTATGAAGAAATAATAAATGTAAAGAAGTCTATTTTAAAATTTGAAAGTGAATGTCGAGCCCAGATGCGATTCGGTGGTGGAATTGTAACTGGAGGGGGGGGAATCGAGCCCACTTCCAAGTCGATGGGCGAGCTGTAACTTGGACTAGAAAAAATGTCGGGTCCAGTGCAAATCAGTGGTGGACTTGCAAATGGGCGGAAAAAAGTCGATGATGGGAGTTCCACCTGGTACAGGAAAAAATGGAAGCCTATTGGAAGTCGGTGGTGCACTTGTAACTTGGACAAAAAAATGTTGAACCCAGTTGGGAGTCGGTGGTGGCCTTGCAACTGTGGTGGAAAAAAAGTCGATGGTCGGAGGTTGTGACTGGTATAGGACAAAAGATTGGGGCCAGTCGCAGGTCATTGGTGCACTTTAAATTTGCACACAAAAAAATTGAGCCCAGTTGCGACACAGTGATGGACTTGTATGTTGTACGGGAATAAAAAGGCGAGCCTAGTTGCAAGTTGTTGGTGGACTTGTAGCTGGGTCAGCCAAATATGGTCAGACCCAGTTGCAAGTCGATGGTGGATTTGCAATTGTGGCGAAAAATTTGTGCCAAGAGGTCCAGAAAGGTCATTGATGGGAGCTTGTGTTCGGGCTGACCAGTGATTTCTACCAAACAAAATCGTTCGGGAGGTGGACCAATCCTACCGAACGAAACTTCCAGTATAGACAACTCTGCTGAAAACAACGTCCGTCCGGGTTGATTCCTTTCAGATCATGCAATAATGAGGTAAAACAATAGCAAAAATGTTTGCAAAAGTAGATATGTTTGGGATGTATCACCCATTCACAATGTATATAACTTCGTTTACACCATAAATTTTGAACTTCTTCTGTTTGCAGTGGTTTTCAAAGAAGTTCACCAACGATTACCTCTAAAACTATGCAATTCAAGGTGAAGCAATAACGGTTAAAATATTTCACAAAAACCATGATGAACTTGATGCCGTCCTCAAGATTACGAAGGATGGTCGGGCAATCATCACAAAGGGTCCGACCAAGGTTGTTAAAAGCCTTGCACAAGAAGGAGGGCTCAATATCGGCATTCCGCTTCTCCAACTTCGACAACAACCAAAAGCTATTTCACCTCTATGTTTACCATCTCTAAACCTGTTTCGTTGTCAATTTTTGTAATGCATGCGCTTGTATGTTGTTGTATATATAGTTCTGTTTATTTGTACTTGTTGAAGTGCTTGATGATAATAAAGATGTCTTGTTATACCTGCATTCAAATTAGAAAGAATTATGGTTAATTGTAAATTGTAGTAATTAACTAAATAAAATTCAATGCCTATTATAAGACATAACATTGCACATAGTTCATGAGTAAAAAATGCTAGCCTTAAACTTGACAAATCACACAGTTCATGAGCAATAAATGCGAGCCTTGAAATTGACAAAGCACACATTTCGTAGAAAGCACTCAGGTGCGATCGACCAACATTGCATGGGATCAACAAAAACACATCGTTTCAGATAGGTACCTGTAGCACACACAGTTCTGTTCAAAACATTGTATGGGATCAAGATGTTGTAGGGGATGCGAGCAGGATTCACACAAGTTTCATTTCAATAGGCCGTCAGGAAAGCAACGGTTCATCGAAATAGTTTGTGTATCATGTGTTATGGCACCCCTCATCACCCACCTACTCTGTCACAATGTTCCGAAAATCATATGTGATGGGGCTAAAAGGCCGTGTGCATAGCTGCGCTCGCTACTAGTGGTAGAGCAAGAAGTATAGCCATGAAGAAAATCCATGGATATGAACAAGCTCAATACATATTGTTATGGGACTATTTCAATGAAGTTAAGTGAGTTTGCAAGCATCTATTATGTAGCATGAGAGGGTGTATTTCAAGTGAATGATAGATTGGTAGATTACATACCTGGCATTTCTTTTCAGTCATGCTCATGTAGCAGATGGGATCTTAGTGGAGTTCCTTGCCCTCGTGTCATTGTATGTTGCAGAGATGTAGAAATTGATCATCTCTCAATGGTTAATGATTGCTACTTAGTTGCAATGTTCAACAAAACATAGAGGCACATAATATTTCCTACAAAAGATAGTAAAGAGTGGCAAAGAGTGAGTGGACCACCACTAGTGCCCCCCCCTCTATAGTTGAAACAATTTGGTAGGCCATGCAAGAGTAGAAGAAAGCTCCTTATGAAGTTAGTGACATAAGTGGAGGGAAGGAAATTTCAAGACATGGAGTAGTTATGCATCATAGCTACGGTGATAAGCCCTATCACAACAAGAAATGGTTGCAAAGGCTTAAAAAATGGCCTCCCACCTCATGGATACCAAGCTCATGTTGATGTTGGAAATGAAGGTCATGTTGATGTTGGAAATGAAGGTCATGTTGATGTTGGACATGTATCTCATCTAGATGAAAGATATTGAATCTGCCATCACACGAGATACACCAACACCATGCAGTGGAGTCAGACTAGTGGATTCAATGCTTCAGTAGGTGAAAACATAATTGTACTTTTATCTTTTTTTAATGCATTGTTGTCTACTTTAAACTATATTATTAACTGCATTGAAAATTGTAATTAGTGCTAGGGTAAGGAACTAAGGACAAAAATGCCAAATCCATAGTCCACATTTAAAGTGTAGCTCAAGCTACGCTTAGTCAAGACACAGTTGGATCCAGTCAGTCAAGCTCCATAATGCAGGGACAACTTGCTCAACAGTTAAGAAACATGAAGTTGTAGAAGACCATAGAAGCTGAAGAAAGAAAGAGAGTATTGTTGGAAGCCAGTCAGGAAGCATACCTCAAGAAACTACAAGATAGTGCAAGGAGGAAAGAGGAGTTGGACAAGAACAAATAAGATGAAGCTGGAGCTAGGAGACTGCTTGTAGAAGAGAGGAAGGACAATACAAGACAAGGAACTGACAAGAAAGTGCATGCAAAAACTAGGATGATAATATCTAAGACAAAGAAGGCTAGTGTTGTTGAGAAGAAAGCAAAGTTAGACGTTGAGAGAAAGGAGGTAACTACTTCTACAAAGAAAGAAGTGCAATCACTGGCTTCTCGTGAGAGAGCAAGGATGAATGCAACTAGGAAGATTATGATTGCTGCTACAAAAAGAGCTACAGAGTTTGCTCCAGCTACATCCAATTCGGGTGCCCAGAACAGTGGAACTACCCAAGCACCACCTGTAAGCACTGGCACTACACAGTCAAGTGGTGTGAAAAAGCTAGTAACAACAACTACCACATCTAAGGCAGTGGCATCAACAAAGAAGGCAGGGAAAAGCTCTATGGTTTATGTATTCAGGTGATAGAGATGATGAGCGCTTGTGCTTGATGTTTCTAGCAAGCACATCATTTGATCAAGACATGTCTATTTATGCTTGTAAGAATCCTAGATGTTATGTTCAACTGAATCTTTTGTTTGGAGGTTGTGCAATATATGCTTCTAAACCTCTATGTGGTTGATATGCTTGGATGTGTTCTCTGTCACTTGTTATTCTTGTGTGAATGTTGTGCAATGCAAAGATGCATTTTTTCCTAGTGATATATTTTTTAATGCATCTGCTTGATACTTCCTCTGTTCCTAGATATAAGGTGTATTAGTTTTGAGAAAAAGTCCAAAAAATAGGGTGCATTGCATTGAAACACTCAGATCGACATTTTTATTAGAGATTTGATCATGTTTATTTATCTCTTGCAAACCCCTAAATTTTGTCACGTCAATTAGCTAGGGGTAATCCCGTCCGAACCTGGTGAATTTTTTCCTCAATGTGTGTTCTTTAAGTTCCATGCCAAAAACTATACACCTTATCTAGGAACGGAGGGAGTATGTGTTAAGATTAAAATGTATTTTTTCATATCGAAATATTTTGAGATGCATTTGTGATACGTCCCAAACGTATCTATAATTTCTGCCTGTTCCATGCTCTTTTATGTGACATTGCTATGTGTTTTGCTACACTTTTATATCATTTTACACATATTTGTACTAACCTACAAACTCAGTGCACCCGGTGCCAGTTTCTGTCTGCTGATGTCTGTAAGTTGCAGGTTTTCCCCCCAATTTTCAGAGCTCCGAAAATTCCAGAAAAATCAGATAAAAAATCAGCGTGACGTAAGCTTCCGAATCCCCGAAGGAGGACTAGGGGGATGTCGGGGGGGGGGGGATGGCCCAGCGCCATGACCCGGCATACGAAAGACCGGGTCGACTTAGTAAGGAGAAGGCCCAGAAGGAGACTCGGCTTGCGCCGGGACATGTCATCGTGAAGCTAGAAGACCGTAGAAGGAAATAGACTTACCTTGTGTAATAAGGAAACTATGTTGTAGAACCAGACTAGGATTCCATCTCGTATGGAAGTCGGACTCATGTAAACAAGGGACCCGGTATCTATATAAGAAGCCCCCTTGGACCAAACAGGACAACTCAACTTAGATCCTCTCGAGCTATAGGAAGCGATCTCGCGCCTTTTTATTCGAGAAGTCGACGCCCCATAATAGAAAAGCAGGAGTAGGTCTTTACCTTACGAGGGGCCGAAACCTGGGTAAAACTCATGTCTTGTGTTCTTGCCGACTCACCTCCTCGAAACCACCTCGCAACAAAGGTCCCATACTAAGTTCTCCAATGAGGACATCAGTCGTGACTTTCCCACGACAGTTGGCTCCCACCGTGGGGCCTGCACATGCAGGTGTTGTGATAATGGAGGGAGCTCTACGAGGTATGAAAGGTTTCATCGCCAGCCGAATCACCAAAAGTCGGCGAGGAAAACTCTGCATCGACGACACCACATGGGATTCCGAAGCCGACTCCATAGAGTCAAGCCATCGGGTCCCGATCGGTTCCATTCACATCTTCATTGACAGGGTAAGAGGATCTGAGCCAGAGCCGGACCGCAACGCCCTGGCAAAAGCCGCGAGCCGGTCTATGACCAACTCAAGGCATGTCTTTGTGACGCCCCCAAAATCAGACCGTGTACAGTAATCATACACGCAAGGTACACGATCGAGATAAGGGACTCACGGTGAGATATCACAACACAACTCTACAAATAAAATAATACAAGCTGTTTAATACAAGCCAGGGGCCACGAGGGCTCGAATACAACAGCTCGAGAACCCAAAGTTAGCGGAAGCAATAGTATCTGAGTACAGACACAAAATACAAGATTGCCTTAAGAAGGCTAGCACAAAATCAACACTCCATCGAAAAGGCAAGGCCTCCTGCCTGGGAACCTCCAAACTACTCCTGGTCAAAGGGGAACTCGACGTCGTAAAAAGCATCGGGGATCTTCACGTCGTGGTGGTCGGCATCGGAGATCTCCTGCTCCTGGACTCCAAGGCTTCAACGTCGACTGCAGCGGCCGATCAGGCAAAACAATAAAGGGGAAAATAAAGCAGGTGAGTATCTAGCATACCCGCGAGTCTTACGTCCGCTACTAAGCATTATGCATTGTATCAACGGAAAGAAGAGGCTGTATATAGTGGACTGAAAGACAGAAAACCAGAGCAAGGGTAAGAAGCTAGGCCTAACGAAGACTAGCATCTTCCGACGAGTTTTGCAGCATGAGGTAAGAATCAGCCAACAGTTTATATAAAGCATAAAGTAACAATGCAGCAGAAGTTGCTGCAGCATTGTATAATAATAAGTTGTAATAATTAACAATGCCTCCGAGTTCACCTCCTCGGCATCCCCGCGAGGAAGAAAACTCGGAACCATACAGTTTAATAATAATAGTTTGTAGTGGTAAGATCCAGCTTCAGCATAAAGCGTCCTGTTACCGTGGACACGGCTATTCGAATAGATTAATCTTCCCTGCAGGGGTGCACTTGTGTTACACTACACGCACGGATCTCCAGGGTGACGGACACCTTGTTAGGGAACGCTCCACCGAGGCTATCCGACACTTCGTAGCCCATCTTTCAAACTCAACAGAGAGGCCATCCGCCGGTCTAAATCCTAAGTACGTCGGGCCTTGGACCCCAACCCGAACGTACTCCTACACGGTGCGTGGCTGGCCGGTGAAGTTGAAGCAAATCCAAATAAGACACCACCGCGCGAGCAAATAAGACAACACCACTTCCCGGCGCAGGCCGCGGCACTACTGACGTCTGAAGAGTCCTCGGACGACACTACAAAGCAGAGGAGCCCATAACTCGTAATTCCCACGGGTAGGTAGTGCGTACATGGCATATAGCCAACTCAAGACATCCACTGAACCATTTAGCATTTTAATTAACCTGCGTGACAACCGTTATCGTTGCCTCGACTTAACCGACCCGCGGACAACGACAGCAGCCAGGACCACCAGTACATCGGTGCCTGCCCCGTCGTCCCACCAAGTCACTGCGGTTACCAACAAGGTGAACCGTCTCCTTACCTTGTCTCGCGTGTGCTCCTGGAGGAGCTCGACTTTCGTAGTTTGGTAACTCTCGCGGCCAACGATCAGGGGCCAAGCACACCGGTACACTGGTCGTACCCTCCCTGTCGTCCCGTCGCAATACCACTTGCGGGCACCGTTGGGTCGCCCGACTTCTTACCTTTAAGGACACCAGTTGGTTCGAGTTCCTACCATTAAGTGAAACCAGGAGGAATCACCCTCGATGGTACACTTGAGCTGGCTCGACTGAGACATCAGCGGGATGAACTAAAGAGGTAAACCTCGTATCATCCCGGTGATGCTACGCTACTGAGCCGACGAGAGTGAAATACGAGTCCATTCCACTCGTAAGTCAAACTCGAAGCGACTCGGCAGAGTCTCGCCGTTGTAGTTTCCCTAGGGCGTCTGCATCGATCCGTACCTGTTGCAGTTGTAATATATCGTTTCCGCGATCACTCCCAAAGTGATCACGGCCCGCTATCTAATCCTAGCTACCAATGCGCAGGGTTTACTGCTGAATAATGCATAAGTAATAATAGGCAGCATAGGATTAAAGGAAGGTACATCAATGGGCGACAAAAACAGGCTATGCAATTGAATAGGATTGTAATCGTAGCAGCAGCAGTAACAATGCCTAGTGCAAGAAATGTACGGAAAGATAGGCGATATCTGGGGAAGAGAATGGCTCTGCTTTCCTGGAAGCTCGACGGTAGGGGTAGGGTCGTCGACGAAGTAGTCGTACTCGGCAACGGTGTCATCGGCGGCAGCAACGAGGTCTATCGGAGAATAAAGGGGGGAGAAACAGTAAATACAAAGCAATCATAGCAAACAGATGCAAGGCATGACATATGAAAAGTTAACGATGCTCTAACGTAGTACGAAGCAATATGCTCGGAGCGGGAATTCATCCGGGGATGAACAGCCAGCTCCGGGTGATTACCGGACAGGGTGTCCGAAGGGGGAAGGGATCATGCCGGAGGTGTCGTGGACATCCGACAAACGTATGGGTGGGGTATCCGAGTTAGTTGAACTATTCTGAACAACTTTCGTGTTCAGAATAAATTCATCCAGAGAGTTTTACCGGCACCGGAGAAATATCGACAAACGGCCCGAAGGGGGAATGTCGATGTTCGGTATGTTAGAGGGGGGTGGTAGCCCTATGGATAGCGTATTCGTATTCATTGTATTTTTCTGATCAATTTTCATGTATAAAGTTTTTTGATCTGAGCTACGGTTTAAAAGATATTCAATATCATAGTTTAAATCATTTACTTATTTTCTAGAATTTCTTTTAATATTAAAGCAACATTATCCACAAGATTATCCAGAATAGTAATCTGACAAGGGGGGCCATATGTCATGAAGAGTTTATTTTAATTCAACTAAAACAGGGATTATTAGAGGGTGGGTCCCACATGTCATAGGCTATTTATTTAACAGATTTATTTAATCTAAACTCTAATTAATGGTAGAGGACCTATTTGCAAATTCCAAAAACTTAGGAAGTTATCTGCGAACTTTTTATTTGCACATATGGCCTCGGGCATTACTCTACTAGCACATTTTAGACTTTTGCTCTTTTGTCAATTTTCTACGAATTAATCGGTGCATCAAATGGATTTGGTCCAATGAGCAAAAATGAAGCTTGATACATCTACTTTCTAACCATACCATTTTTAGATTTATTAGGTTTGGCTTTGTTGCTATTTTGTGGCTAGTAAAAGTGGTACAACAGCAGCAACATGCATCGGCTGTAGCTGCAGTTGCTGAAACTTCAGTAGCAGCAACAGCAGACTGCAGCGGCGGCCACGGGGCAGGCGGACGCGCTGGGTGCGGCCGGCGGCGGCGGCCGAGCCAGCCGGCGGCACAACCAGCTGGGGCTATGCACACCACACACACGCTATACACACACACACTCACGTTGCACACGCACCCCGCACACAGCACACCACGCACACCACGCACGACCATGGATGGCCGTGTCCTCTGGCCTAAGCAACCAGCCCACGTAGGAGCACGGGGGTGGCATCCAGAGTGACATCGGGCGGCGCGAGGGGCGCAGGTGAGCGCGGGCTACGACCATGGTGGACAAGCACACGGAAACGACGGCTACGACGGAGAGTGATGCTGCGGCGGCCGGAGTTCGTGCAGGCGAGGACGACGACTAGCGCTCGAAGGGAAAACCAGGGGGAATCAGCAAGAAGCTCACGTTGAGCTCGTAGGGGAGGCAGTGGGCTCGGGGGAGGGCGTGAGGCGTCCGGATTCGAAGCCGGCGCGACGGCGGCTGTTGTGAGGGCGTGGCCCGATTCGCGGCCTGTGGTGGCTCCCGGCGACGAACGACGACCTGAGGCGATGGAGTCGACGGTGGGGGACCTGCTGGACAGGTCGGGGCGAGCTAAGGTAGCCGTTGGCCACGGCGAGCACGGCGGCACGGCCACGGCGAGCACGGGCACCAGTGAGACGCCAGGGAGAGGAAGAACGAAGGGGATACGACGTGGGGAAAATATCTAGGCATCAAGGGGGCAGCAGGTTGATCTTATCTCCCCCACGGCACTGTAGCGGCGCGGGCAACGGGGTTCGACGATGACGAGGCTGCAGCCGGGTGCGCCATGGCTCTCGGTCGGTTGAATAGGGAGAGGGAAAGAGGAGAGATGGAGGTGGGACGGGGTGGGCCTTGCCCAGTGCGAGGTTTGACCCTTTTTCATTTTATTTGTCTTTTAGGCTATTCTTTCTATTCTGTTTTATTTTGTTTGGCACTCAAATTACTTTTGTTAAACATGAGACTTGCTCCATTATTTGTATTGCCCTATGTAGCAATGCCACAAAAAGTTTGGTGGACATATAAATTCAATTGCATTTTTGTTTTATTTAATAGGGTCAAATGTTACTGTTTTGCTATTGTTTTGATTTTTTTACAATAGGCACACCTTGTAATAAATGCCCACTATTATTTTAATATGACCTAATGATTATTATGCATTTAATAAAATTGTTTGCAACATTTTTAGTTTCACTTTTATTTCCACATTGTTTTGATTCCATTCAATTCCCATGACAATGTTGATAATCCAACCTTATGGGTTCCATGATTATCATTGACTTGGGATTATGCAAATGACTAAGGTGGATTTGGTTTAACCATGATCAAGTTGATTGACATGCATCCACAATCCTTCGAGCAAGATTTACAATCCACATTTATTTGAAATTTTATCAGGGTGGGAATCTGACAGAGCTATGATCAAAGGTGATCATGGCTTGATTAGCATAGTGATGATCATGAACAGGGGAATCACTGTAGTGATTACTGTTACTGATTCTGAGGGTGTTACAGTCTTCGTCAAATTCACCAATGGATCTCCAGAACCGGCGTGTTCTGTCGAGACCTTGGAACAGGATAGCTCGGCAGAACTCCCCGACGCCGACTCACATCCTAGCGAAGGAAAGGACTCGGATTCCGGGTCGATCCGTTCCGCTGGAAGCAACAGGCTTGGATCAGGATTAGAGGGTTACGATACAGATTCCCCCTATTTCGAGCCACCTTACTACGCTACTGTTTACATGGTAGGCCCCCAGGATCAGCAGAACACGGTTATAAACCCGACTGATGGATCGGCTGCCCGTGCCCCAGAACCGGCCCCGACCAGAACAGAGGCCCTCGCAGCGACCCTGAATGCTTTGCGAACAACTCTCTCTACTTCGATCACCCTGGAAAATTACGAGGCCCGTAAAGCGGAGACCTAAGAGCTCGAGAAGCAAGTAACCAGGATTCGGGGGGAGATCCAGGTGGAAAAAAGAGCAGATGGCAGAGGAAGCAGGCCAACTTGCATGAGAAGCCACGCGAATACAGGAGAAATCCGAGTAGTTAAACGCTCAGATGGCGAAATACTCAGTCGCCCACCAAGCCAGGCACGTGAGCCAGATCCCGCCAGGCATGGTAGGGCAAGCACTTTTCCAGAGCCCGCAGTAGGGAGCCACCCCGCCGGGGTTCACCCTGCCACGAGAGCCGACCAGATTCCATACGCCGCCTAGCCATTATAAAAACCCCGTGGTGAACGTCATGGCTGCGACATGGTATCTGACTAACGCACCCATCCATGGGAACACTCCTGCAGACCAAGCCGCACGAGATGCAATAGAGCTGCTCAAGACAGCAGTCGATCAACAGGCCTAATACGCGCATGGTTTCTCATATTTACATGGGACTCCTCGCCCAAGCGGAAGTCGGCAAGCAAAATCCTCGGCTCCAGCCGCCTCCAGCGGTCACCGACAACAGATAGGATAGACGGAACCCGAACCACAACAGGCGACCCGACTTAGTGAACAGCCGGCATCCAGGGTTCCCGAGCCGACAATGCAGCCCCCACTTCAGGAGGAAGGGGCAGGTTTTGTTAGTCGTTCGGTCGGAAATCGTTTCTTAGTCTCAACTTTGAGGAATGCCCATATACCGTCGGATTTAAAAGGACCCCACAAAATCTCAAACTATACAGCAGATATGGACCCCGCAGTGTGGATCGAAAGTTATGATCTAGCAATGGATATGCTCCAAGCTAGTGACGGAGTCTGCGCCTAATACCTCATGATGATGTTGGAAGGACCGGCTCGTACCTGGCTCAAAAACCTCCCGTAAAACTCCATCAGATCCTGGTCAGAGTTGAAGGAGAAGTTCAACAAGAATTTCCAAGGTGCATGCCTACGTGCTACCACGATCATTGATCTGGAGCACTGTGTTCAGAAGGAAGGAGAGTCGGCCACCATTGGGCTTGACGGATTGCCGAAATAATCCACTCCTCAGACAGAATCACCGCTCAGACAGCTGTTTTAGTCCTAGAGAAGAACTTCAAATTTGAGCCCTTGATCCATAAACTCGGTCGCATTAAGAGAACGGTCAGAGATATGGGGCAACTCATGGATGCAGTCACCAAGTATGCCGAGTCTGACAAAACCAAAGACGGCGAATCCGATGAGGACAAAACTGGCCAAGGAAAGAAAGGTGGTAGCAAAGGGCAGCAGAACGGTGGAAATCAGAGTCAGCAGAACAAGCGCCGGCTCGACTAGAATGCATCTGACTTGGTAGCCAACACAAATGTCGGCTCCCAAAGACTGAGGAAAGGGGAAACTACCGGAAGACGGGGGAAAGCTTTCACCCAAATAGTTACGAGTCCGCCATCAAGGGGGCATGCCCAAGACATAGCAGACCCAGTCGTCCGGCTAATCATTCCTGGGAGATCTGCAACATCATGCAGGAGTTCAAACGGCGAGGAGGCAATGGTGTAGGACACCAAGGACCCCCTGGGACAGGTTCAGGAGCTCGTTACAATAATAGCAACCAACAAACCGTCCATCAGGGAACCGGCTGCAACAATAACAATCAACAACCAGGCAATACGGGAGCCGGCTCTGGACCTCAATATCAAGGAGCCGGATCCGGAAGACAGATGCAATCGGGGCTTGTCAGATTTCAAGCAAACCCAAAGCAACTTGATGACCATGAAGCATATCATGTTTTCACCACCAGCAGTTGCAGAAGGGATAGAAAACTCCAACAGCATGCAACCTTGTCTGTAGAGAAGGAGCCGGCAATACCCAAATGGCTCAACTGGTCCGAGCAGCCAATAACCTGGACAAGGGAGGATCATACCCCAGTGGTGAATAACCCGGGGGCCTTAGCCCTGGTAGTGGCACCACATGTTGGAGGATATACCTTGCATATGGTACTCATGGATGGAGGAAGTAGCATCAACATCCTCTACTATGAGACTTTCTGTAGGACGGGTTTAACCCACAAACAACTACAACCCTCCAATACGATTTTTCATGGAATCGTTCCCGGCAAGTCGGCGCGACCCATAGGCAAGATATACCTCGAAACGGCCTTTGAGAATTCTAAGAAGTTTCGTTCTAAAATCATACCCTTTGAAGTCGTCAAACTCGAGAGTCTGTATCATGCCATTTCGGGAAGGACGGCTTACGCCCGCTTCATGTCTCGTACCTGCTATTCTATCTAAAGCTTAAGATGTCGGGTCCCAACGGGCCAATCACGGTTGAAGGAAGTCAGTCATGGGCCACCGAGTGTGAGGAAGATCATGCTAAATATGTTGAGTTGGCCTGCGCTAAGGAGGACTTGACAGCTTATAAGGAGAAGGTAAATCCAGAGGATCCCACGATCTTGAAAAAACCGACCCTCGATACCAACCCGAAATTTGAGCCGGCTCAAGATACCAAGAAAGTCAACTTTGTCCCCGGTGATGCCTCCCAGCAGTTCATCATCGGTACATGGCTCTATGATAAATAGGAAAGCGCGCTCATCGAGTTCCTCCATGAGAATCGGGACATCTTTGCATGGAAACCTTCTGACATGCCAGGCGTCCCGAGGGAACTTGCTTAGCACCACCTTCAAACAGATCCCAATCTGAAGAAGGTAAAATAGTTGCTCCGTCGATTCAACGACGAGAGAAGAGATGTTATTGGAGAAGAGATAGCCCGGCTCCAAGCTGCCGGGTTCATCAAGGAAGTTTTTCATCCGGAGTGGCTGGCAAACCCGATCCTCGTTTTGAAAAAGAACGGGACTTGGCGTATGTGTATCGATTACACAGACCTAAACAAAGCCTGCCCGAAGGATCCTTTTGGTCTTCCCCCATATTGATCAGATTATAGATTCAACTGCAGGATGCGAGATCCTATGCTTTCTCGATGCCTACTCTGGATATCATCAAATCAAGATGGCCGTTGAGGACCAGGAGAAGACATCTTTCATCACCCCCTTTGGAGCTTTCTGCTATACTTTGATGCCTTTTGGTTTGAAGAACGCAGGAGCCACCTATCAACGGACGGTGCAGAACTGCCTCAAGGACCAAATTGGACGCAATATGCATGCTTATGTGGATGACATAGTGATAAAATCCATGTTAGCTGACTCCTTGATCGACGACTTACGGGAGACTTTTAAGAATTTGCGTACTTACCAGATGAAGTTGAACCTAGTCAAGTGCACTTTTGGAGTCCCAGCAGGGAAACTTCTCGGATATATCGTGTCCGAGAGAGGGATTGAGGCAAACCCGGAAAAAATTAGTGCTATTATGGCACTTCAGAAGCCGTCTTCAGTCAAAGGGGTTCAACGACTCAAGGGATGTGTGGCCTCCTTGAGCAGGTTCATAAGACGGCTTGGAGAGAAATCCATCCCATTATATCGACTTCTGCGGAAAACAGAGAAATTCGTCTGGGATCCAGAGGCAGATGAGGCACTTGAATCACTAAAGAAGCAATTGTCCCAAGCACCTATCTTGGCAGCTCCCAAACTCAAGGAACCTATGCTTCTTTACATATCAACCAACAACCGAGCGGTCAGCGCTGCGGTCGTTGTTGAACGCAAAGAAGAGGGCACGGAGCATCCCTCTAGAGATTTGTTTAGTATGAATAACCCCCCCAGTGTCATGCTACAGTAATCACCCTGTTCTAATGCCAAGTCACAGTACTTACCTGTGATTAACCAGTCTTGATCATGCCTAGTTCAAATTCAACCCTGTTGGAATTCAAATTAAATTATAAACAAAGTGGAAAATAAAGTTGATCCAAAAATAATGCAACCAATTTTATTAAATGCCTAATATTCAGTATGTCTTCAAAAACCTGAAATGGGGATTTATTGAAATATTTAAGTAATACAATTAAATCAAACCAGTAGCAAAACAACCCCATCTACTGGTTGCATATTCAAAATAAATATTAAATGATTTTGTAAATTGTCCAAACTTTTTGTGGCATTCCTCTATGGTGGAATACAAATATGGCAACAAGTTTCCCCCTTGCCAAAATTCATTTGCTATCCCAATTGATTAATACACTACAACAGTTTTGCTGGAAAACAAAAAATAGCAACAGAGCTATCTCCCGCCTAGTGCGACTTCAGCCTGGCCCAGCCCATCCGCTCCCCTGTTTCTTCAACCTCCCGCTACACTGGAGGGGAAGGACATGGCGACCGAAGCCACTCGTCCCCATCGAACCCGGTCTCCTCGCGCCGCTACAGTTGCCCCCCCATGGATAAGACTACCGCGCAGCCCAACCCTAAACCTAGATCGTCGTTTTGACGCCCCCACCTAGCCTCGTCTTTTTTCTCTGTGTGACTGCCCGAGGACCTGGCCGCCATGGCCACGGGCTTGCGAACCCCGCGGCCACCGTTCCCCCTGAGCTTCGTCGGCATGTCCATGGGGCTCCCCGATATCGACTCCGTCACCCCACGCGTTCCTTCCTCGCAGAGGCACACTAGGGGCTCGCAATTGGGTCGCCCCCTTCCACCATGGCCGTCGGCCATTGTCGCCGAATTCGCCTCTTGCGGCCACTCCCCGTCGACGCCGACCCGACCACCGCATTCACGGTGAGCTTCTGCCTCGACCCCATCTCTTCGCGCTTGTTTCCATGATTTGTGTCTTCGTGGCCACCGAGCCCGTGCTCCCGCCGCTGTTGGCCACCATGGCCGAGGCATCCCTGGCCTCGCCCCGCGCCCTTGGCAGAGCCCCAATACGCGCGTGCCTCGCACCTGCGCGGCAACCCCCCATCGTACCACCACCACCGTAGCCCCCTCCGTCTAGCTCCGGCCGATGCGGCCCGTCATGGCCTGACGCGCCTGAGCCGCACCCTACGCCCCTACCTCCTCACGTTGCTGCAGCTGCTTGCTGCAGCTTAGCTGCAACCACGGCTGTCCGCCCGCCCGTGTTCGTCTTGGTCGCCGGTGTGTGCCGCGGTGACCTCTCCGCCGCACTCTGTCGTCGCTGGTGTGCTCTACTGCGAGCTTGGCTCACTGTCACGTGGGCCCGCCCTGTTAAGCCTCTATCAGTGTTAAGCTAATAACCCCCCCTGTGTGAGTGACAGTGGGCCCCCTTTTGCTAGTTATGTCTAATTAAACCTGAGATAACCCTTCACATTATGACATGTGGGCCCTTGCAGATTAATTCATGTTAACTAAACTCGGTTTAGGCTAATAGGTTAGTGACACGTGGGCCCCCTGTTAATTAGGCATTTAAATTAAATTAAAACTCTGTTAAAATAAGTGTGTCAATGACCAGTGGGCATGCCCTTGCTTAAATTAATTGATTTAAATAATATTAACTCTGAGGCAATGACATGTGGGTCCACTAGGTTATTAGAATTAATTAAACCATTTTTAATAAATTAGAGGCTGACCAGTGGGACCCACTGGTCAGGTTTGACTAGGTCAATGGTACTGTTTTGGATAATGTTTTATTTAATTAATAAAATAAATTCCTATAATCCTTTTTAAATTGATTTAAAACTTCAAAATTTAATGTCTTTTAAACTGTAACTCGAATCGAAAAACTTTATACATCAAAATTGATCAGAAAAATATAACAAATACGAATACACTACCCGCATACCCACCGCACCCTTCTAACATACCGAACTCGATACTTTCCCCCTCTGGATCGTGTGACCGGTAATCACCCGCTACTAGTAAAGCTTTCCGGATGGTAATGTTCTGAACATAAAAGTTGTCCGGAATGCATCAACGATCACGGATACACTATCTGTATACCAACCACACCCCTCTAACACAATGAACATCGACATTACCCCCCCTCCGGGCCTTCTGTCGATAATCACCCGGAGCCGGTATTTCATCCCCGGATGAATTCCCGCTCTGAGCATAACACTTTGTACCGCGTTAGAACACCTTTGACAATGCGTGCATCGTGTATTGTATTTTTATTGTTGTTATTGTCATGTATTTATTGTTTCTTCCCCCTCTCTTATTGTTCGATAGTCTCGACGTCCGCTGCCGATGCCCCTATGTTCGACTACTTCGTCGACGACCGTACCCCTACCGTCGAGCTTCCAGGCAAGCAGAGCCATTCTCTTCCCTAGATATCGCCTATCTTGCCGTACTTTTCTTGCACTAGGCATTGTTGCTGCTGCTACGTTACAATCCTATTCAATTGCATAGCCTGTTTTTGTTGCCCCTTGATGTACCTGCCTTTATCCTATGATGCCGATGCCGACCACCGCAACATGAAGATCCCCGATGCCTTCTACGACGTCGAGTTCCCCGTTGACCAGGAGTAGTTTGGAGGTTCCCAGGCAGGAGGCCTCGCCTTTTCGATCTGTTGGTATTTGTGCTAGCCTTCTTAAGGCAACCTTGTATTCTTGTGTCTGTACTCAGATACTATTGCTTCCGCTACCTTTGTGCTCTCGAGCTGTTGTATTCGAGCCCTCGCGGCCCCTGGCTTGTATTAAACAACTTGTATTATTTTATTTGTAGAGTTGTGTTGTGATATCTCACCGTGAGTCCATAATCTCGATCGTGTACCTTGCGTGTATGATTAATGTACACGGTCTGATTTTGGGGCCGTCACACTATGTCAGCGAGGTCTTAACATCATCCAAGCAAATATATCCTCAATGGCAGAAGCTGGTCCTGGGAGTATTTATGGCAAGTCGGAAGCTGAAGCACTATTTTGAGGAGCATCCGATCACAGTAGTCGGCTCAGCACCACTCTCCGACATTATCCAGAATCGAGAGGCTACTGGATGAATTGCCAAGTGGGCCATCGAACTAGGAGACTATCACATCAAGTACGAGCCACGAACAACCATCAAATCCCAGGCACTGGTCGACTTTATCAATGATTGGACGGAACTCCAGGCACTTCCTGAACAGTCGACTACCAAGTACTGGACAATGCACTTTGATGGAAGTCGACAACTTCAGGGCTCAGGAGCCGGAGTCGTTCTCACTACGCCGAGTTGGGAGAAATTTTGTTATGTCTTAGAGCTGCAGTTCACCTGCACCAATTATGCGGCTGAATACGAAGCCCTACTCCATGGCCTCCGATTGGCACGTGAGATGAACATAAGCCGGATCCAATGTTTTGGTGATTCTGACCTTGTTTCCCAGCAAGTATCAGGGACATGGGATTCCAAGGACCCCCTTATGGCAGCTTATAGGCGATAAGTCTCAAGGCAAGCTGGATTCTTCACCGGCTACCAAGTAGACCATGTCGATCGTAGGAAAAACGAGGCAGCCGACGTATTGTCCAGACTCGGTTCTCAATGGAAGCCGGTCCCGCCAAATGTTTTCATTGACATCCTGTCACATCCATCTGTGCGGCTCCCCACAGAACATGATATTACAATACCAGACCCAGAGTCGGGTCTAGTAGTCGCAATACATGCCACTCCCTCGTGGTCGTACTGTATTTGGACTATAAGACTCGGGGCATCCTTCCCACTGATGAGGTATTGGCCAGAAAAATCGTCAGGCGAAGCAAATCTGTTGTGATTATCAATGGAGAACTACACCGGCTCATTACTACCCAAGTCTTCCAGAGATGTGTTTCGCCAGAAGAAGGATGAGACATATTAAACGAAATACATTCTGGAGACT
Source organism: Bromus sterilis (assembly GCA_950022295.1). Lineage (NCBI taxonomy): Eukaryota > Viridiplantae > Streptophyta > Magnoliopsida > Poales > Poaceae > Bromus > Bromus sterilis. Next base: position 286,956,271 of record OX465597.1, read on the forward strand.
GTGGTCATCATGCCGGCTCCCGATCACTAGTAGCCAAAGATTATCGTCATGGATTCTACTGGTCCATGGCTCATACAGATGCAGAGCATATAGTTAAAAAATGCGATGGTTGTCAGCGGTATACCAAGAAAGATCACGTGTCATCTCAAGAACTCAGGATGATTCCAATCACTTGGTCTTTTGCAGTCTGGGGGCTTGATATGGTAGGGCCTTTTAGGCGATCCAAGTGCGGAAATACTCACCTCTTGGTTGCGGTAGACAAATTCACCAAGTGGATTGAAGAAGAGCCGATCAGTAAATGTGACGCAACAACAACACTCATTTTTGAAGAAAATCATTTTCAGAATGTGTTAACCCCATAGTATTATCACTGAAAATGGAAGCAATTTGTCAGAGAGTGAGATGGAACGTTTCTATGGAAAGGAGCATATACGGCTCGATCTTGCATCCGTAGCTCACCCGCAGTCCAATTGACAAGCTGAGAGGGCTAATCAGGAACTATTGCGTGGCATCAAACCCTGACTCCGTGTTCCTCTAATAAGAAAGTCGGGTTGCTGGGTTGAGGAGTTACCCTCTGTGCTCTGGAGTATCAGGACTACGCCCAACAGGTCAACTGGTCTTAGACCTTTTTTCCTTGTTTATGGAGCAAAAGCCGTCCTCCCAAGTGACATCCGTCACGACTCACCTCGAGTTACTGCATATGTGGAAGCTGACAATGAACAAGCAAGACAGGCTCCTTTGACGTCCTTGATGAAGAACGAGCAGCAGCTAAGTCGGCTATCTACCAACAAGACCTTCGACGATACCATAGTCGACGCATCAAGAGTCAGACCTTTCAAGAGTGGGACTTAGTGCTCCGCCTGATACAAAAAAGGAAAAGGATGCACAAGTTATCCCCGCCTTGGGAAGGGCCGTTCGTGGTAAGCAAGAATTTGTACAATGGATCCTACTACATAGTTGATATACGCGAGCCAACTTCCATGCGCAAGTCCGAAGAAGAGACTCCCAGGCCGTGGAATATAGCCCAGCTCCGTCCCTATTATACTTAAGTAGTCAGGAATGCTCTTGTAACCAGTATAAATATCAGCAATAAAACCGACTCATTTTTCCTTTTTTCTAACTTGTGTTTTCCTTCTTTTCAAAGTTGATTTATTTTTCTGCTAAATTCTTTTATACCGCATTGCATTACATTCTTGCATTAAATTCCCTGGAACCTAGAAGGACTGATCATCTCTTCCCTGGAACCTGGCGTGTATATTTTTGTATTCAGATACCCTGGGGGTTTGAAGGGATTTTAACTTTAAATCTTCAACTGGGGACTCGGCATATACATGAATTAAGCCTACCATGGCTTATTTTGCCTATAAGCTGATGCAAACTCGTACTTATGTGACCTACGTGACCCATTTAGAGTAAACATTAGCAAACCCTATAAGGGGTTTGATGAGTTTTACTATATCAATAAAGAACGCTAGAATAAGTCATAAGATGCTTGCTCACAGAGAAGTTTTGACTCAAGCGCAAATTAAGTGGCCAGCATTTCTTTTTTACGAGACTGACAAAATCCTCCTATTCGAGGAGTCAGTTTTGGGCTGATCTCGTATTGTTAAAGGATGCTGAGACAGTCACACGTACGGTCGACTTATATATGAGTTGTTTACATCTTTTGCATTTCATAAGCATACCTTTTTTGTTTACTTTTTCAGCATATATACAAGTATATTAATATTTCCCTCCATAAAAAATCGACTTTATTAAAACGCCATAAGAAGAACTAAAAGTCAGTACTTGAGGGTTACAGGTTGATTCTACTATAATTCGACATGTACATATATTGTTCATACCAAATCCATGGGGGCTAAACCTCGATTTTTAAAAAGAAAAGTAAGACATGTTGATTCTAATGATTCAGTATGACATAAATTGAGCATACCGACTCATGGGGGATACATGTTGATTTTATCATCATTCGGAACGACATACAGATAAGTCATCCCGACTCATGGGGGCTACATGTTGATTTTATCATCATTCGACACGACATACAGATAAGTCATCCCGACTAATGGGGGCTACATATACTGATACTGAATCGTCGAAAAACTTATTTAGAAATCAGTATAAGTCGGTTGTGAAAAACCGGCTAATCGAAACAATACAGGAAACTATTCAAGGCACTTCACTGAAATCACAAATTCTTTTTATTCCAAAGTGTCTTCAAAAGAAAAAGCATTACAAGCACGATCAAACACTTAAAAACTATCAACACTATGATCGAGTTTTCTCAAACTTCATCATCAGTACTGGAAACATCATTATCATCTATTGGTACATTTTCTCCATTGTAAAACTCACTATCACTATTACCGGAGCTCTCCGCGCGGCACTCCATGTGATCCCTATCAGAATCAAAACACCTTGCCCACAAGGTATCGTCTCCATCATACTTGAAGACAATACTATCTCGCTTCTTAAGGCTTCGGGAACGGATAAAGGTCTTCCAGCCTTTCTCCGGGAACATGGAGCCATTGCTAGAAAGACTTGTGGTCGCCTAGATAGGTCCATGAGGGAAACCATCCGAACGAATCCACAAGCCGGGAGGCTTAGAATCTTCCATGACCTATGCAAAAGTACTAGGAAGTTGAACCCATCGACGGGGCTTGGAGCGAAGCACTATGAGAAATTCATGGCTAAGTGCTCGTTCATGGACGATACCGCGGGAGGAAGAAGATAATTCCTCGCGAGATCCACGGCCACCTTTATTCCCTCGACCTCGACCGCGACCTCTACCACGACCACGACCACGGAAAGTTATGTTGCCCTGATCAACGGAATCCAACTCATCGTTGGTTACGGGATCACGGTTGCAGAGCTTAGGCGCCATGGGCAAGCAATATTGCAAAAGGGGAGAAGAAGAGAGAAATGTGTTTTCTCTTCTTCACGCGTTTAGCTTTATATATATATATATATATATATATATATATATATATATATATATATATAATAGGATGGGTCTATTGTAACAACACCCTTAAGAGTCTTATTCTAACAGCATTTGCTTATTCTGCCAACACCTAACACCCGCGCCATCCAACACTACTGAACCACCGGGCCGTTACAAATCAACAAGCCCCCCGTCCCGACCGTCTTCCTCCCTGCTCGTTCCTCACCCCCACCAACCACGCCTCCCTCCACCTTCCTAGAGCGCTGCCGCCGGCAACCAGCCACCCGCCGCCCCATCCCACCCCGACCCAGCGCACCACCGCGCCTCTCCTCCCTAGATCCACCGAGATCACCACCACCCCATCCCACCCCGACCCCATCGCCCCCGGTGGATCTGATCCTCTGCCCCCAGCCACGACAGCCATCTCCCCCAACCACGGCGACCTCCCCACCCCGCCCTCGCGCGGATCCTGCGCGCCTGGAAGCCGTGCTGCGGCGGCGGCCATCGGCAGCAACTCCGGCTCCGGCTAGCCACCGGCCTCCCGCCAACGCCATCTCGACCAGCCACGGCGGTCTCCCCCGCTCCAGCCACGTGCGGATCCAGCCGCCAACTCAGGCACAACGACCTCCTCCCTCATGGCCCCGCACGGATCCAGCGCGCCCCGGCCATTCACCCAGATCGGTTGCGCTTCAACATGGATGGACGGGGTGGATGGATAGGAAAGGAGGTGCTCTCCATGGCTGTCTACAGTTCGTCGTGGTTGTGATGATGCAGTGTTGAAGTAGAAGCATCTGCCTCCTCCCCAGCCGGTGCGCATATCCCACGCGAGAGATGCGGTGCAGTGGGCGCACTGACGAAGTTCAGAGATTTTTTTTTCTGGATTTTTAACATTAATTAGACTTGTTGGGATCATGGCGAACAAAAAATGCAGTTTGCTTGAAGTCATCGATGTGGTGCGGGTGGTTGTCCAGTGTATTTTTGTAATGATCCAATGCATGATTTTAAATAATCACTTGTTAAAGGGATGATGTATCCGCATACGGGTAATTCCTTCATTATTGTTGTGCGGTTCTTTTATTGGTATTGCAGTGCGGTTTCCAGCATATGCATGCGATTCGGAATTTCAGATGCATTTATAAAAAAAAATGTAGTTTACTTGCTTCGTCCTTGCGGTGCACGCTCATTAATAAAAAAATATGTTACAAGTTAAAAACACAAATGCAGTTCTCTCGGTCGAAAAATGCAGCCGGGGCCCGAAGGATGCAGTTCTTTTCGTCGAATTCGGATCCGAGAAAAACATGTGCGTTTTCTGTTTACTGATAATGCAGTTCGGTTGCCCGTCGGATGCAATCGCATGCAGTTCGCTTCACCGATTTCGGATCCGCGAAAAACACGTGCAATTCTGTTTTGCGATAATGCAGTGCGCTTGTCTATCGGATGCAATTGGGTGCCCCGCGGATGCAGTTCGCTCGCCGATTTTTTTGTTCCGCGAAAAGCACGTGCGTTCTGTCTGGCGATAATGCAGTGCGGTTGCCCGGCCAATGCAGTTCACCTCGTCGATTCCGGGTCCGCGAAGAACGGAGTTCCACGATTTACTAAAATCGACGCAACTTTTAAACCGTAAGGAATTAGAGGATGTGTTTTACATATAAATGGAGCGCCTCGACGATAGCTATCCAATGGTGTATCAATTGCATCGATCGGACGAACAAATCAAATGAATTTAAGCAAAAACTCCCGCTGTCCAAAAGAGGGCAGCAACACCGTTTTTTAAATTACTTCAAAACCGTGTGGAATATGGAAAAGTGTTCAACATATGGATTAATATAATACTCCAGAAGAATCCAACGGTGTATCATACGCATCGATCGGACAAGCGTTTAAAAAGTTCTACTCTCTACAAGATCCGAAAACGAAAAACAGAGTTGCTGCGTTTTTTTGCGGCTAGATTTCTCTCAAATCCGTAGCGAATCAGACAAAGTGTTTTACATATGGATGAAGCGCCTGATTGATATGTTTCCAACGGTATATCATTTGCATCATTCCGATGAACGGTTTAAGAGAAATCGCGAAAATACGCCCGCTGCAAAAATGGGTCGCCGCACCATTTTTGAAACTGCTCTTAATCCGTGAAGAATCAGGGGAAGTGTTCAACATACGGAAGATGCTCCTTTTCCATACGAATCCAACGGTGTATCATGCGCTCAATTCCGACCAACGGTTAAAAAGTTATCGCGAAAACGGTTCATGCGGTTTTGTTTTACCCGAGCTGCAGTGTTCCGAATTCAGCAGTGTGGTTCTCTTTTGCGATATGATGCAGTTCGGAATATTGTCAGAATAGTTATTCTGACATCGATGTCAGAATAGACCGGCTATATAGGACGACCATTTGGGACACCTAGGTGCCCAGGCACCTTGCATAGAAACCGTTGGATCATACTAAGATATGTGCCTATGTAATTAGTATTAGCATTAATGGATAAATCCTTTAGCCTTTTATTAGGAAAGAATTATTGCTTATTATGCCATTAAGTGGACACTTAATGCCTAGATTAAATAAGGCCATGCATGTCTCATACTCTGATGCATGGTAGGTGCGTTGCATGTCTCATGGCCGTATAAGATATGTAATTTTCGGTATATTTTCAAATCATACGTGTATATTGAAGAAAGAGATGTTGCTATAGTATGTAGGTATATGTACGTACACATATATTGGGTATCTCTGTCTATGTGGATCGTATATATCCAAAAAATGAAATATCACCGAGTATCTATTAAATAATCCAAAATACCTTAGGTACGTTTATTTACTCAAAATATAGTGTGTATATTTAGATACCGGTATGAAATTTTGGATCATGTATGTAATAAATCACTAGGTACTTATGCTCCCTCCGTTTCTTTTTACTTCGCATATAAGATTTGGTCAAAGTCAACTTTGATAAAGTTTGACCACTTTTATAGAAAAATCTATCAACATGCACAATATGAAACCAATATCATTAGAAGCATCATGATATTAGTTTTCATATGATATAACTTTGATGTTGTAGGTGTTGATACTTTTTAATGTAAATTTGGTCAAATTTTATTAAATTTGACTTTGACCAAATTTTATATGCGAAGTAAAAAGAAACGAAGGGAGTACATTATATATACCCCAAAATATACATAGGTATTATATAACTTTGAATAAATCAGCATTAAGTGCATGGCGTTGCTACTATGGAAAGAGTATTTAATGAAGTAATTCATGAGCATTAATGGATAAAACAAGTGCATGCAAGCAAAAATGGAAAGGAAATTAAAACAAGTTGGACCCGATCCTAGGTGCCCATGCACCTATATATATATATATATATATATATAGCCGAGGATTTGACGGGAAAATGCCAGTCAACATAATTATGATCATGCGGATCACCAATGTCAGGTGGCATTGAAGGAAAAGACTCTTCAACTTTTACAAAACACATAAATGAGGCATTCAATAGGAGACACCTCGTTTCTTGAAACATTTAAAGAAGGTACAGATAAGGAGGTAACCACTCTTTGCATAAAATCGGCAAAAGGTCGGCTCATTAAAAGAAGCCAAATTTTTCTAATGAAGTTTTGAAGCTGTGAAGAGTCGGCATCAACAGTTGTAGAAAAAAATCCAGGAAAGATCACCGAGAAGCTAAAGCATCGCGTCAATCTTGGGGGCTAATGTCGGGGGGATGGCCCAACGCCATGACCCGACATACGGAAGACCGGGCCGACTTAGTAAGGAGAAGGCCTAGAAGGAGACTCGGCTTGTGCCGGGACATGTCATCGTGAAGCTAGGAGACCGTAGAAGGAAATAGACTTACCTTGTGTAATAAGGAAACTATGTTGTAGAACTAGACTAAGATTACATCTCGAATGGAAGTCGGACTCATGTAAAAAAGGGACCCAGTATCTATATAAGCCGCCCCCCTTGGACCAAACAGGACAACTCAACTTAGATCCTCTCGAGGCATAGGAAGCGATCTCGCGCCTTTGTATTCGAGAAGTCGACACCCCACAATAAAAAAGCAGGAGTAGGTCTTTACCTTACGAGGGGCCGAAACCTGGGTAAAACTCATGTCTTGTGTTCTTGCCGACTCACCTCCTCGAAACCACCTCACAACAAAGGTCCCACACTAAGTTCTATAATGAGGAAATCTGTCGTGACTTTCCCACGACAGTTGGCGCCCACCGTGAGGCCTGCACACGCAGGTGTTGTGATCATGGAGGGAGCTCTATGAGGTATGCGAGGTTTCATCGCCGGCCGAATCACCAGAAGCCGACGAGGAAATCTCTACATCGACGACACCACCTGGGGTTCCGAAGCCGACTCCATAGAGTCAGGCCATCGGGTCCCGGTCGGTTCCATTCACATCTTCATTGGCAGGGTAAGCGAATCTGAGCCAGAACTGGACCGCAATGCCCTGGCAAAACCCGCGAGCCGGTCTATGACCAACTCAAGGCATGTATTCGTCGGATTCACCAATGGATCTCCAGAACCGGCGCGTTCTGTCGAGACCTTGGAACAGGATAGCTCGGCAGAACTCTCCGACACCGACTCACATCCTAGCGAAGGAAAGGACCCGGATTCTGGGTCGATCCGTTCGGCTGGAATCAACAGGCTTGGATCAGGAGTAGAGGGTTACGATCCAGATTCCCCCTATTTCCAGCCACCGTTGTCGGGGACTCCAATCTTCAAGATGGGGGAGTTGCACACTGATATGTCTCAGATGTATCTACTTTTCCAAACACTTTTGCTATTCTTTTTCTCTCATTCTTGCATGATTTGAACTAAACTAACCCGGACTGACGTTCTTTTCGGCAAAGATGCATGCATGGTTATATTGTGTGCAGGAAAATGGATTTTTAGGTATCTTGGAAAATTCCCAGAAAATTCAGGAAAAATCCACACACCCGAAGCTTCCACGAGCCAAAAGTGGGGCCCAGAGGGGGGCCACAGGGGCTCCAGGCGCCCTGCTGGCGCGACCCCACCCCTGGCTGCGCCGGCTGGCCGCCTAGGGGCCTCCCCCCTCCTCTGATGCCCTATCGATGCCCCTATTTATTCCCGTGACGAGAAAACCCAGAAAAAGAAGTCACTTTTCCAGTTTTCGTCGCGGAGCCGCCGCCACCCTCTGTTCTTCCTCTGGAGGCTGATTTGGCCTCCGGAGAGGGGAGATCGTCGCCATCTTCATCACCATCAGCACTCCATCCTCCCTTCATGACTTCTCTTCACATGTGTCAGTAAATACCCTGTTGTAGGCAAAGATGATGGTAGGGATTGGATGAGTTTGATAATGTAATAGTTCGTCAGATTGTTGGGGGCATGTTGCCTATCATCTACTATGGTGTTTACCATCTTTGCTACAAATTGTTGCCCTTAATGCTTGTCACTTTGGGCCCGAGTGCCATGTTTCCAGATGTGAACCACTTGTGTTTTCATGAGTATATCTATGTTCTTGATCCTATCTATTAGTTGTATGCACCTATTATGGTCCGGAACCGGCGATCCCAAAGGTGACAGCTTGGGACACCAAATGGGATGGTCCATAATTTGAGGATTTCATGTATGCTTTGAGTTTATTGCTTTGTTCCGGTGCTCTTTGACAGGAGCACCTTAATCTCCATAAGTTCCCTTTGGCCCCGTTCGTAGCGGAATGGTTGGACAAAAGATGTTGTGCAAGTTCTTATTGCAAGCACACACAACTACCTATGGGATACATGCCTAATGTTTGATATTTTCCTAGATAATCATTGTTTTTCTGTGTGCCTTGCCCCGTGTTAGAATCTATTACATGTTCACTCTTATCCAAGCAGCGCCCAACCATCCATCTCCCTAGCCTACAGTGTTTTAATCTTGCTGGTTACTAGCAGTTTACTCTTGTTATTTTACTTTTGCTGTCGCCAATACCACTATAATATCACAGTTGCTATTAATATTTTGTTGCAAGCAAGTATATTTCAGGTGCGGTTGAATTGACAACTCAACCGTTAAAGCTTATAAATATTCTTTGGCTCACCTAGTGTCGAATCAATAAATTGGGTTATCTTACCCGCGAAGACTATCTCGATCCCCTACAGTTGAGGGTCATCACACACTATTGGTGTATACGCACGCTTCTATTCTTGTAGACTATGTTGGGCCTCCAAGCGCAGAGGTTTGTAGGAAAACAACAATTTTCCTCAAGTGGATGACCTAAGGTTTATCGAACTCAGGGAAATAGAGGTTGAAGATGGTCTCTCTCAAGCAACCCTGCAATTAAGAAACAAGAAGTCTCCTGTGTCCCCAACACACCTAATACAACTAGGAGTTGTATAGGTGCACTAGTTTTGTGAAGAGATGGTAAAATATAGGTGATAGGTGTGGCAAAGCAAGATAATATAAATCTGTAAATTTTTTTACAGCAAGGTAGCAAGTAGTAAATGTGAGCACAAACGGTATTGCAACGGTGGAAACAAGGCCTATGCTTCATACTTTCACTAGTGGAAACTCCCAACAACATTAACATAGTCTAATCTCATGATATTTCCACTAAAACATGCATTAGACACGTACTCGGAGGTCATTCCTTTGTGGTCAAGAGAGGATGAGAATTTTGTAGGGCTACAAATGCACACCTTAGAGTTCGTAGTTCTCATCTACGGATTTCCCAATGTCACCGCGGCACCACAATCACCACAACATATCTCAAGGATGGTCAAAGAGAAGCACCAAGAGACTCTCAATCTTCAATCAACACACAAAAGAGGAAACCACTCATGAAAATATTCTTCTAACCCATGCCTGAAAGCCAATTGTATAGAGCATACTATCAAAAACATTCAGACCAAAAAGATGATCTGGTGATTTATAGTGAATTTTTCCGTCAAGCATACAATATCTGTTTCTGGACAGCATGCCACAACTTTTGAACTTTCTTGCAATCAGAGGCTAAACTTGGCACAAAGCTTGAAAATAAAGATACAATGATGTTGCTACAGTAGTAACAAGCACCAAGACACACTAAAACTGAAAGAACAAACTGAAAGTAAAGATAACATGGGGTGCCTCCCAAGAGCTCTTTCTTTATAGCCATAAAGATAGGTTTAAATTGTTAATGAATCTCTCGTAAGAATAAGAGTTGAAGCAAAAAAGAGAGCAACAAGAAGAAAATACCAACCAAATTTAAGTCTACCCCACTTCCTATGCAAAGAGATCTTGTAGAGGAATAACTCATTAAAGCATAAATATATTAGTATAGGAAGGCAAAACAAGTGCAACTTTTAAACTTTCAACATAGATAGAGAAATCTTGATAAAATTGAGATATATATAAGCATGAGTTCCCCTCTCATAATAATTTACAGTGGCATCATGAATAAACTGAACAATATAACTGTCACATAAAGCATTATCATCATGGTCCACATGCAAAAAGTTATTCTTACTAGAAAAAGAATTATCAATTATCACATCACTAATGGGTAAAGGATTTTCAATCCCATCATCCCCAAGCTTAGAGCTTTGCATATCATCATTCTCAGAGTTGGTACCAAAAATATTTTCAAGATCATAAGTAGAATTATCATCATTTTCCCAATCACAAAAAGTAACATGCATATCATAATCAAAATCAACTTCAATAGTGCCTACGGACTTAACATCAGGATAATAATGAAGGCAATAAAGTTCACCATCTTCTTTAAACTTACAACCGTTAGGATAAAAGTTGATGCGAGTAATATGCTCAGGCCAGGTTGATACCCATTCTTCTTCCTTTTTTCTCTTCTTCCTCCTCCTCTTATTTTTCTTCTTCTTCTTCTTCTTCTTAGGAGGGAGTTATTGGAGAGGAAGCTTCTCCACATATTCTGGTTCATCATTAGAAACAATAGAGGAAACTTGGGAGAAACTCTCCTTTTTATTAGTAGAAACATAAGAGACATTTTAAAACTTTGGTAGAGTTATCTCCTTTCTAATATTTCTTATGTAATCATTTTCATGACAATTAACAACACAATAGAGATAACATTTCTGCAAAGTGTTATTTATTCCCAAAGCATGAACATCTAGCCAAGAAGTCTTTTCTGATAACTCCTCATACATAAAAAATAACATAAGTTCATCATAAAGATCAAAAGTAATCATGTGATCACACAACTGGTTAACAGTTATGTTTTGAAAGTAGATGCATTGAAAATTAAAGTGACCCTTTACAAGTAAAAGGATAAAGGTCACACAATTCTCTAGCAATTTTATTTAAATCTCTAACCCAAGTGATTGTTCTTTCATGCTTATGTTGCTTACAATACTTCTTTTCTTCAATCATAGGCCTTTCACAAGGTCTATCCACTCCACAAAAATTAACATGCTTATATAAAACTTCATTTTAGGAATTGGATCATGCATGTTGCAATCATCATGAACAATTTCATTTTCTATGCAAATATCTTTAAAAGGTTCATGATGCTTTATCCAATTCTCCTTAGGCATATTAAGATGTGAAGCAAAAGAATTGAGGAAACCAACATGGAGTTCAGAATCAAGCCCAAACTTACTGCTAAACTTATTAAAACTTGCAGTTTCAACAAAGGACTTAATGCAATCATACTCATAATTTATACCCGACTCTTTACCTTTGTCGATCTCCCAATCTTCAGTATTGCGTTGAATTCTTTCAAGGAGTTCCCATTTAGCATCAATCTTTTCGTTTGTTAAAGAACCCATAGAGGAAGCATCGAGCAAGTCTTTATCCTGTCGAGAGAGCCTCGCATAAAAATTAGTAAGAATTATATCTTTGGGGAGCCCATGGTTAGGAAATTTTAGCATTAATGTTTTCAGTCTCCCCCAAGCTTGAGATATGCTCTCTCCGTCATGAGGATAGAAACTATAGATATAATTCCTATTCTCATGAACTTCATGAAGAGGATAAAACTTGGAGTAAAAGAGAGACTGGATCTCTTCCCAATCCAGCAGGTGAGGATAATCTAGTAGCCTATACCATTCCAATGCTTTTCCTTTCAGTGTCAAGGAAAATAATTTCCGCCTGACTCCATCTCTTGTGAAACCTGAAATCTTAAACAACTCACAAAGTTCTGTAAGTTTCAACAAATGAATACTAAGATGGATTGTTCCATCCCCTGCATAATAATCATTCATAACTATTTCAATTATCCCAAGTGGTATTTTGAATGGGATACATTCAGTAGGTGGAGGAGACTTCTCTACCACGGGTGTGGTAAAGCGGTCTCCCCGAAGCAGCGAACTAAGAGTGCAGTTTTCCATAAGCCTAACTAGTGAAAATAAAAAAAAGAAACAAAACGATTTAATTGAAAGATCTAAAGATATACCTTCAAGAACTCACCTCCCCGGCAACGGCGCCAGAAATAGCTTGATGTATACGCACGCTTCTATTCTTGTAGACTATGTTGGGCCCCCAAGCGCAGAGGTTTGTAGGACAACAGCAATTTCCCTCAAGTGGATGACCTAAGGTTTATTCAACTCGGGAAGTAGAGGTTGAAGATGGTCTCTCTCAAGCAACCCTGCAATTATGAAACAAGAAGTCTCTTGTGTCCCCAACACACCTAATACAACTAGGAGTTGTATAGGTGCCTAGTTCGGCGAAGAGATGGTAAAATATAGGTGATAGGTGTGGCAAAGCAAGATAATATAAATTTGTAATAAGAATTACAACAAGGTGTCAAGTATTAAACGTGAGCACAAACAGTATTGCAGCGGTAGAAACAAGGCCTGGGCTTCATACTTTCACTAGTTGCAACTCCCAACAACATTAACATAGTCTAATCTCATGATATTTTCACTAAAACATGCATTGGAGACGTACTCGGAGGTCATTACTTTGCGGTCAAGAGAGGACGAGAATTGTGTAAGGCTACAAAATCACACCTTAGAGTTCGTAGTTCTCATCTACGGATTTCCCAATGTTACCGCGACCATTGATGGCGGAGAAGTTAATAGGTTTAGTTGGGTTGCCTTCCCTGTTAACCGCGCCAATAAACGATTCTTGATAACCCACAAGTCTAGGGGATCAATTGTAGCTTTTCGAAAAATAAGAGTATCGATCCCACGAGGAGCAGAAGGTGTTGATAAGTGACAATGGATAAGGAAAGGGCTGCAAACACTCAAAGGTAAATATTTAGGGGTTTTTGGTTTAAGCAACAGAAAAGTAAAAGACAGGCAAAGTAAACAGGGTAACTGAGGAGTAGCAAGTGGCCCAATCCTTTAACAAGGATAAGCCTAGGAACTGAAATTATAAAATCTAAAGCGTTCTTGAGAAAACACGGGAGAGATATCCAAGTCACTTTCACCATACTCTGCCAAGTAATATGTATCGTGTTGATAAGTGTCGGTGGGTGGATCAATGCTAGTACACCTTCTATACTAAGATAAGTGTACTCTTATGATTACACACCTTGCAAGCATCCGCAAATACAAGGTAGTAATTAAGGCATAAGCCTAACCACAGCATTACGATCAAGGATCCATAACTCCCTTGTGTGAAAGTCTGCGAACTGGGGTTTAGGTTTCTGTCACTCCGGCAACCCACCATAAGCATCCTTTGTGCACAATGTATTCCTCTAGGCCCATGAAAGGTGAAGTGTTATGTGTTCGACTCACATAACACCACTAGAGAAATAACAACACAACTTAAATATCAAACAACACATAATACTTCAACATCATATGACTACTAACAACTAGACTTCTCCCATGTTCTCAAGAACTAAAGTAACTACTCACAAGACATAAAATAGATCATGATCAGAGGTGATAGATGGATGATAAACAATCTGGACACAATGATATTTCTCCAACAAAACTCAATAGCATTCACCACAAAGTAGTAATCAACACCAACAGAGTAGAGAGGATAGATAGTACGGATTACAACACAAGGTGCAATTGTGAGATGAGATGGGATGGAGATGGAGATGGTGCTGATGTTGGGGATGACGTTGATGATGATCTCGATGATGCCCGTGACGACGATGATGATGATGATGATGACGACGATCTCCCCTTCCGGGAGGTGATCTCCCCGGCGGAATCTGCCCGCCGGAGATGGCTTTTCTCCTCTGTTGGTTTCCGCCCCGTGGCGGCGGCGAAACACGTAAACGACTCTTTTTTTAGGGTTTTCACCCCAGGGGGGTCTTATAGGCGAGAGGGGGAACCGACGGGGCCACCAGGAATCCAGGAGGGTGCCTGGCGCGGCCAGGAGGGGGGCCGTGTCAGGCACCCTTCTGGCTGCCTGGTGGGTCCCCTCACCTCCTCCTTCGGTGATCCCCAGTCAATCTTCATAAAAATACTCCCCGTAAAATTTCATCCCATTTGGACTTGATCTGATTCAGCAACTTGGTATCCACTTTTTACCGCTGAATTCTGGTTCTGCTGCTTCGGCACCGGAAAGTTGTAAACTGTGTAAAATAAGCCAAAACAACATAAGAACAATACTTTAAAGTGGAATATATCAATGAATAGGGTGAAATCACAATATAAAATAGTGATGATTTTTGGACGTATCAGCCATCTAAAGAGAGTACCACAATCACCACAACGTATCTAAATGATAGTCAAAGACAAGCACCAAGAGACTCTCAATCTTCAATCCACACACAAAAGAGGAAATCACTCATGAAAATATTCTTCTAATCTATGTCCAATAGACCGCTGTCACCTTGGTCTCGGAGATTATACTAGATATAGACAAGTGAGTACATCAAATCCAATACATAGAAGAAGGGAAAACATCATGGGATCACCCTAGATTAACATAGCCAATGATCACAATAAATATCACATCATGGTGGAGAGAATTGACCACATAGCTATTGGTAGAAACCTCAGACCCGAGGAGGAACTACTCCCACATCATGGAGGGAGGAAGCAACGTCGATTGAGATGAATCTGGGGGCACTTGTCCCGGTAGGGTGCCACCAAAGGAATTCTGGTCCCCCGAAGCTTGTTGGCGATGGTGACGGAGATCGGAATTTCTTCTGGAGAAAAGGGTTCTGGAATCAGGGTTTTTGCGTTGGGAGTACAAATAAGGTCCAAGGGGGGCCACCAGGGGAGGTCCCAGTCGCCCAGGCGGCCTATGGGCGCGGCCTCCCCCTAGGCCGCGCCGGGTGGCCGCCTGGGTGACAGGTGGCCCCCCTCCGGCTCTCCTTCGTCCGTCTGGAGTCTTTTGGAACGCTGATTTTTTATATATTTTTCCCGGAATCTTTTGGGCACTTTTAATAAGGGGAAAAATCTGAAATACACAAACGGTAGAAAACAGGAACTGGCACTGTGGTGCACTAAGTTAATAGGTTAGTCCAAATATGATCAAAAGTGTATGAAAGTGCATCAAAAGCATAGTAATATCACCCAAAACATGCATGGAGCAAGCAGAAATTATAGATACGTTTGGGACGTATCAACTATCTTTTATCTTTGCTTTTTAGTCTTGTTGGTTTACCTTATAGTTTTGATCTTAGTGTCCTTTATAAAAAACCACAAAATAATTATTTACCTTGCTTTTAGTTTTCCTTTCTGTTAATCAAGCATGTTAGGACTTGGTGCTTTGAGGGAATCGGAGGTTCTAGAATTCCATCAAAGGGATGGAGAAAATATGAAGAAGGCGTGGGACAGAATTTCTGATGCACATAGAAGAATTATGCCTTGGATACCTATAAAAATTGTGCTTAGAAATTTTTACCATGGTCTTTTTAGATGGTGAGAACACTCTTGATATTATAGCTGAAGGAGATTTCTTAGAGTGTGATGAGGCTAGAGCTCTTGATATTATACATGGTCTATCTAGCTACTTTGTTTATGATCATAGTTTTGATACTGTTATAGATAGACTTGCTACTATTGAAAAAAAGGATGCTCTAGACTTAAGAGAAGGGGAGAAACCCAAGCCTGATAGGAAGTAAATTTTAGAGATAGATGTTGATTGGGGGCCCTTTGTTAGAATTGGCATCTCTAACCAAGAATTCCTTGCTTATTGTGATATTGGATCCATGGTTTCGACTATGCCAAAAGTTGTTTATGATTCCCTAAACCTTACAAATATGATCAATCTTTCATCTTATCATGAACATGCTAATGCATATGTTTCTAAGATCCAGGAAAAAGTAAAAGATGTTATTATCCGTTCGTTTTTCTCCTTGCTATATTTTTATCACTTCATATGTTATGTGCTAAACTTGGAGCGTTTTTCTCTTTACTTTTTAGTTTGTTTTAGTTTTTCTTGCTGTTCATAACAAGTTGGATCCTACCCTTCATTGGTTGGCAGAGAAGCACGCTCCACTCCACCCTAGCACACAACATAGGCTTGCATGCTTATCTTTCTTTTTGTGTGTGTTCTTTATCTTTTCATAGCTGCTGTCATGCTTAGCTCTTAGTTTACATACTTATCTTTTTAAGAGCTTTTATTTAGGATGATTTAGGAACTCTCTTGAGTTTTCATGCTTATCTTGTTTAGAGAGTTGGCTTGTTGCACTGAGTTGTGTGTCTTGCATGAGTAGGTAATTAAGGTTTCTATTACAAGTGTAGTAGTAACATGCAATAGTTTTGAGGTATTGATTTGAGTGATGTTTGAACTTTTTGTGCCAAGAGATTGAGCCTATTAGTGATAGGTGTCGTATTTTGGGAAATCTGTGCTTATTTTTGAAAACTACAAAAAATTAGTTGAAAACTCTAGTTACTAGATGGATCGCTAACCTCTGGAGTGGTTGGAATATATAGAGTACCCTCATGTACCACGGGTCGAGGATGCGCAAGGATAACCAAACCCCCATACACTCCTCCTCGGGGTACTCGTCTCTTTGTGAACCTCCTGATAAGATAGAGAGTTATCGATAATAAGTGCATGAGTTCTTCGAACTAATGCGAGTATTCGATTGTTGACACTGCCACCTTCCATATTTTGCTAGCCTCTTCGGTATCGTGCATTGCCCTTTCTCATCTTGAGATTTGATGCATACTTCGCCAGTTCATCCAAACCCTTGGCATGGTACGCTCTGTCATCATAAACCTCCTTATATCTTCCTCAAAACAGCCACCATACCTACCTATCAAGGCATTTCCATAGCCTTTCCGAGATACATTGCCATGCAACATCCATCATCTCATGAGTTGATCTTCATGTCATACATGATTTTGCTTGATCAAGGAGCCGCATGCTAGTTGGTCTTTTCCCTTATAATTGATACATGACACGCTAGTATCATTGCATATCCTGCTAAACTGGCACAGGCATACATTTACATACATCATGATACTTTTCATTCTTCTTTATGTTGAGTACTTCTTGCAAAGTGTGAAGATCTTCTATACTCTTGTAAAATATAGTGTGTTGCCCTTAAGTGAGGAAAAGATCCCAAAGAGGACAAATTAAAAGATCCCAAAGAGGACGAATGAGAGATAAATAAAAGGAGCCAAAGAGGCCAGAAAAATACAAAAAAATAATAGAAAAAAATAAAATAAAAAAGAGAGAGAAGGGGGCAACACTACTATTCCTTTTGAAAGATCCACACTCGTACTCCATTGTTATATTTGTACTCCATAGAGATTACCATTCATGCCTAACTATGTGGGGACCCTTACACTATAGAACTTGGCTTGCATATTCCAAGGATGAGCCTCCTCAAATGAGCTCTAGGTCTTCATGAGGAAGCAAGTTGGATACACCCCCACTAGTTCCATTGGAGAGCTTACCTTAGCTCATATGTACATCCTTTGCATGGACATCCCTACTCCTCATGTCACATCTATCATTCGGATTTCTCTCGCCTATGATTTCCCTCATTGATGTGAGCCTTTCACACCATGTGACGACCCAAAAATCAAGTCGTGTACAGTAATCATACACGCAAGGTACACGATCGAGATCAAGGACTCGCGGTGAGATATCACAACACAACTCTACAAATAAAAATAATACAAGCTATTTAATACAAGCCAGGAGCCACAAGGGCTCGAATACAACAGCTCGAGAGCACAAAGTTAGCGGAAGCAATAGTATCTGAGTACAGACACAAGGCACACATGATTTGCCTTAAGAAGGCTAGCACAAAAACAACAACGATCGAAAAGGCGAGGCCTCCTACTTGGGAACCTCCAAACTAATCCTGGCCGACGAGGAACTCGACGTCGTAGAAGGCATCGGGGATCTTCATGTTGTGGTGGTCGGCATCGGGAATCTCCTGCTCCTGGACTACAAGGCTCCAACGTCGACTGCAGCGGCTGATCAGGCAAAACAAAAAGGGGGAAATAAAGAAAGGGTGAGTATCTAGCATACCCGCGAGTCTTACGTCCTCTACTAAGCATTTATGCACTTGTATAAAATGGAAAGGGAGGCTGTATATAGTGGACTACAAGGTAGAAATCAAAATAAGGGTAAGAAGCTAGGCCTATCGAAGACTAGCATCTTCCGACGTGTCTTGCAGCACAAGAAGAGAACAAAAACCAGGTTATATAAAGCATAAAGTAAAAATGCAGCACAAGTTGCTGCAGCATTGTATAATATAAGTTGTAATGATTAATAATAATAATGCCTCCAAGTTCCCTTCCTTGACTTCCCTGAGAGGAAGAAGACCCGAAACCATACAGTTTAATAGTAGCAGTTTGTAGTGGTAAGATCCAGCTTCAGCATAAAGCGTCCTGTTACCGTGGACATGGCTACTCGAATAGATTAAACTCCCCGCAGGGGTGCACTAGTGTTTAGCCTGCACGCTCGGATCTCCAGGGTGGCGGGAACCTTGTTAGGGAATGCTCCACCAAAGCTATCCGACACGCTGCAACCCATCCTAGGCTCAGCAGAGAGGCCATCCGCCGGACTAAATCCTATGCGCCAAGGGGTCTAGGTCCCTCACCCTTGCACGCTCCTGCACGATGTGAGTCTGGCCGGTGAAGCAAAAGCAAATCCAAATACACCGTCCGGACGAAGAAGACACACCACTTCCCGGCAATCAGGCCGCGGTACTGCTGACGTCTGAAGAGCTTTCGGACAAACTACGACGCAGGGGAGCCCATAACTCCTTATCCCACGTGAAGGTAGTGCGTACAGACCAACATGCCTCTCAAGTTATCCGATGAACCATTCAACATTTTAATTAACCTGCGTGACAACCGTTATCGTTGCCTCGACTTAACTGACCCGCGGACAACGACAACAGTCAGGACCACCAGTACATCGGTGCCTGCCCTGTCGTCCCACCAAGTCTCTGCGGTTACCAACAAGGTGAACCGAATCCTTACCTTATCTCGCGTGTGCTCTTGGTAGAGCTCGACTTTCGTGGTTTGGTAACTCTCGCAAGATATGAGCAGGGGCCAAGCACGCCAGTAACATCGGTCATACCCTCCTTGTCGTTCCCGGCGCAATACCGCTCGCGGGCACCGTTGGGTCGCCCGACTCTTACCTTTATGGACAACCGCGGTTCAGGACCCTAGTGCGGCTATACAGAGTCAGCAACGAGTGGAGTACGAGGATTACTTCTTGATAGCACACACTTGATGTGACTCGGCAGAGCCGAGGTAGGGGCCTTAGGCGGTGTCTGCATTGTACCGTACCTGTGCAGGTTAAATAAGTTGTATCCGCGTAACTCCCCTGAGTGGTCACGACCCGCTATCTAATCCTAGTTGACTAACAAAGAGTAGGGCTCACTGCTGAATATAATATATATATTTATAGGCAACATAGGGTAAAGGAAGGTACATCAAGGGGTGACAAAAACAGGCTATGCAATTGAATAGGATTGTAACGTAGCAGCAGTAGTAACAATGCCTAGTGCAAGAAATGTACGGAATAGATAGGTGATATCTGGGGAAGGAAAATGGCTCTGCTTGCCTGGAAGCTCGACGGTAGGGGTACGGTCGTCGTTGACGTAGTCGATCACAGGGGAATCAGCAGCGAAAGTCGAGACTACCGGACAATAAGAGAGGGTGGAGAAACAATAAATACACGACAATAATAGCAATACAAATGCAAGACATGGAAAACGCGGAGTTAACGGTGTTCTAACGCAGTGCAATGCACGTAGCTCGGAGCGGAAATTCATCCGGGGATGAAATACCGGCTCCGGGAGATTATCGACAGACGGTCCGGAGGGGGAAGGTTCCATGTCTGTAGTGTCGTGAATATCTGACAGACATGTGGATAGTGTATCTATGATCGTTAATGCATCCTAACAACTTTGATGTTCAGAACATTTCCATCCGAAAAGTTTTACCGGTACAGGGTAATTACCGGACAGACGATCCGGAGGGTGAAAGTCCCTTGTGCGATATATTATAGGGGTGTGGTGGGGGTATGGGTAGCGTATCCGTATTCGTGGCATTTTTTTGATCAATTTTAATGTATAAAATATTTTCATCGGAGTTACGGTTTAAAAGATATTGGATTTCTAAGTTTAAATCATTTTAAAGAATTTTCGGAATTTCTTTTATAAAAAATTAACAGCATTAACCACAAGGAATCTTTGACTGGGTCAAAATGACAGATGGGACCCACCTGTCATAGGTTAGGTGGCTTGAATGGTCAACTGACCAGTGGGCCCCATGTGTCATAGACACATGCAACAATTTGACTTTATTTAAACTAAATAGCACAAGGGGACCCACATGTCATTGAGTCATGTTTTAACAATCCAATCTATTTTTTTAATTAACCAAGGGTTAAGGGGGGGGTGCTGGGCCCACATGTCATTCTATCAGGGGAAACTAATCTACTTAGTTTAATTAGACAAGGGCTAGGCCCCACTTGTAAGCCACACAGTGGGGGTAACCTAAACCGTTTAACAGGGGGGCTTAACCCCGTCCAGCACGTCGGCGGTGAAGGCCACATCGGCAGTGAGTGCAGCCGGGGAGCAGGAGGGGCCGATGGCCAGGGAGGCTGGATGCGGGGGCGGCCTCGACCAAGGTGGCCAAGGGGACAACGCGGACGGAGGGTCCGACAGCCGGGGCGGCGCCCAGGCGGGGAGAAGGGGCTCACGACCATGATGTCCATGGCGGCCACGGAACCGCTGCAGCCCGGCGAGGGGCGTGGTGGACGACGGAGCAGCCGCGCGGGCAGCGCGCGTGGGAAGCCAGGGCAGCCAAGAGGCGAGTGGGCGTGACCACGGGCGTCCAGGAGCTCGAGCTCGTGATCCCGCTAATGGCGGCCCGTGCGGGGCTCGGTCCTATGAGAGCGGAACGGCGAGGGAGAGGGGAGGAATCGGTGCGGCTCACCAAGGGGAGGCTGATGGTGAGCTCAGGGAGGCGCGAGGAGGTCCGGATGGCCGAAATCGACGACGTAGGCCGGCGGCTAGAGGAAGAAGAAGGCTCGATTCGCGGCCTCCGGTGGACTTCGGCGACGAGGGAGTGCTCGAGGTGAGGGAGTCGACGGTGGGGAACACTCGAAGCACGACAGTGCGGCCTCCGGCGGCCGTTGGCCACGGCCACGGCGTGGTGGCGGCGACGAGCAGTGCGGGCGGCTTCGGGGCTAGTTGCGGGGAGACGAGGAGGGGGGGGGGGGCAAATGGCGAGGGGCTCGATCTAGGGCTACAGGGGGGCACGGGGCCGTTCTTAAACTCGCCGAGGATGCCGTGGATGGTCGACAGCGAGGCACCGGCGATGCCATGGATGGCCGCCTCGGCTCCTGTGAACAGGAGGTGGAAGAAAGGGGAGGGAGATGGCTGGGCCCGGTTGGGCTTTTGCCCAGGGCGTAGCTTAGGATTTTCCCATTTTTCTGTTTTTGATTTTATTCTTTTCGGTTACTATTTTATTTTTCCACCATATGATTTTTCTAAAATGGAGGACTTGCTCCATAATTACTGTTACATATTAGAGTGATGGCACAAAAAGTGTGGTACCAAAATAAAATCATTTAGATTTTTGAATGATTTAATATGAAGTAAAAATTGTTGTTTTGCCACTGTTTTCATTTCTTTGCATTATTTAAATAGCTTAATAAATTCCCATTTCTATTTTTATATGACCCACTGATTATTAGGCATTTAATAAAATTGTTTTAACATCTTTTAGTTTAACTTTATGTTCCACTTTTATTTTAATTCCTAGGGGCAATTTTAATAACCCACCACTATTGGTTTTATAATTATCATTGACTTGGGATTATTCTAAAGGCTAGGTATGACTTGGTCTATTTATTTGCAAGGTGATTAATAATCTCCCAAAATTCTTGGAGTAAGATTTATAATCCACCCAATTTGAAAACTTTATCAGGGTTGGAATTTGACAGAGCTATGATCAAAGGTGACCATGGCTTGATTAACAACAGTGATGATCATTACCAAGGGGATCACTATAGTGATTACTGTTACTGGCTCTGGGGTGTTACAAATCTCCCCCACTACAAGAATTCTCGTCCCGAGAATTAAAAGGTAGTTGAAGGGGTAAAGCTTGTGTTCCGTATTCTAGCGATTTTCTCGTGCTTGTTGTCCTTCTCGAAGAAGTTAATCCTTCATGTTGATGTCTTCATTTATCTGCATCAGTGCATATCGACGGGTTGTCATCCTTCATTCAGGGGCTTCATCGTACTTACGAATAGGTTAGGGGAAAACTTGAGGGGGTCGGATCGGTACAAGGTTAATCAACCGAGATGGTCCAATGGAATGGGGAACAAAGTATCTCGCGAGTTAAACTCAGGGAGATACATCGAGAGAAATAAAAGAAGGCATGAGAAGTTTTCAAGAGGATTTGCAACCATTCTTCGATGATAACAGTGGATGAAAAGGGGTCCAAAGCATCAGGCATAAGCATTGAGTCTCATATCGAACTGAATATCACAAGGTAGAGGACTCGTGAGTGGCATACGAGGTCAAAAAGAGGAATAACCTCGAGAGCAAAAAGGTACAAGAGAGTCAGGTTTCGATCCTGTGGAACTGTGGGTTATGGGACCACATTGAATAAGAAGGGTCGTGACAAACAATGTGATCAAATTGCAAGGTAAGTTAGAGAACAGCTTGTTAGCTATGTCGGCAACAACGTCGGTACCAAGGGCGAGGGACAAAGAGAACTGTTTTCCTGCTCGTTAAGACAAGGCGGACCAATTGGAAAAGTTCTCGTCCATCGGTGGTCACCTAAAAACCATCAACAATCGTAACAGGTTGTACGGAAAAAGTAGTACACCGAAGTGTTTACATAAGCAGGGAATTATCACTGCTCAGATAATTTATATTAAAAGAAAGGTTAAACAGATCAATGGAAAGGAAATTGTGATGATACACACGCATCAGGCGTAATTCTTTCCCAAGGGAAGGCAGAGCAAGATATACATGACCAAGTTCGTATTGGCAGGGAGTCAAGGATGATGGTCGATGATAACAAAAATCATCGAGGGGAAAAGGATGGTATTTCCCGTCATGAATACAATAACCACATGGGAGAAGACAAAATGTTGATGCTGACCACGACACATTATGTCGAGAGGTTTCAAGAGAATGCAATCGAACAACGGCGGCATCAAGCAAAAGGAATGGTGAAGAAAAAAGGTATTTGGTGTTCCCGGTTGACAACAACCCAAAACCCATGGAGTGGTTACGACAGGGAAAGGTATTGTTTCATCAAATTTCATAAGATGTAGTGCAAAGGTATGATATCCTCGAGGTACCAGGAGGTAATACTCGAAGGTAGAATGGAGGATCATAGGTGCAGCAGAATTCATACCAAGGGGATAATTATCTTTACAAGAAGCTTTCATGATAAGTTCTACATCGTATCCATGGGCATGAAAACAAGTTCAAGGTCGACTCCCACTTCTTTAATGCATAACCTTTCATTTACTTCTTGATTTTACGGAATTGCCGTGTTGGAATCTTATCTGGAATAATACCAGTAGAGTATGACCCGCATAAAGTTTGGGTTCATACATATTAGGGGAAGCATAGGGTTAACCCATCGGGGAATTTTGAAACCCATACAACAAACATCATAAGCGAGGGATACCAGTTCGAAAGAAGAAGGCTGATGACACCGAGTAGATGATATCATTCGCCAGAGGCATCTGATATCAGGGAAAGTTCATGAATGACTTAGGGCACAAGGGGAAGGTAGGTAGTAATCCACCAAAAGGCCAGGCGACGTACATAGAGTTTGGTGTGAGTATCGGTACTCAACCATAGAAGAAAGAATGCCAAAGCATTGGAGATAGAAAAATCGGAATAATCCGATTCTTAAGTACAAAGGAATTATGACTTCCATATCGGTGTATCATATTCAGATACATCAATCGAACATGAATAAGTTGAATAGAAGTTTGACGGTTAATCAATCAAGGTTTGATTTACCGAGAACCAGCTCAGGTCCGGAATGACGTCTGAGCCGGAAGAATGGATTCATAGGTATCAACTGATGATTGTGTGCACTAGCACACACGATGATTCAACAGATCAAAATGGCAATGACAAGGGAAGTCATCAAAGACTACAAGACAAACGTGATTAATCATAGTGCAAGCAGATAAGAAGGATCCCCAAAGCAGTAGGCTGTCGAGGATTGTCGCGAGATCGAATAGTATTTCAAAGTATTTTGGGAATCACGTGAACCACTTAGGATGAACGGATCCTCGTTAAATGTGAGGAATTATCCGCAGGGTGAAAAGAAGCCGCAAGGCAGTAGGCTCAAAGAATTCCCGAAACAACAGAAAGTATTACGATGCATCTTGTGAACACAAGAGCAACTGGGATTGAATGGATGAACGGAACGCGTATGTGGTTATACATACGAACTTATCGGTGGCAGTGAATTGTAAAGGGGATCGACACATATGGTCTCGGGAATTTTATCGGAGAGTAATCTTCGAAATCTTCTCGTGAAGCAAGCGATCATCTGGAATGAGGGGTCTCCGGGAGGAAGTAGTCACGAGAACCTAAAGTTAGTGTTAGCAAAAATCATTAACCCGAAAGAGGAGAGAGGTCAGAGTCCCAGAGTAAAGGTGCGGAGAAAAGGATCCTAATACCACCCAGGTTGCGACGTGGGCCAATAACCCACACGACACTATTAGTAAAGTAGTTTTGCAAAGACTAGACTCGACTTCGACCAAGGAGTTGGAAGGGGGTTACCTACAGGCAGTCGACTCTGATACCAACTTGTGACGCCCCCAAAATCAAGTCGTGTACAGTAATCATACACGCAACGTACACGATCGAGATCAGGGACTCACGGTGAGATATCACAACACAACTCTACAAATAAAAATATTACAAGCTATTTAATACAAGCCAGGGGCCACGAGGGCTCGAATACAACAGCTCGAGAGCACAATGTTAGCGGAAGCAATAGTATCTGAATACAGACACAAGGTACACATGATTTTCCTTAAAAAGGCTAGCACAAAAATCACAACGATCGAAAAGGCGAGGCCTCCTGCTTGGGAACCTCCAAACTACTCCTGGCCGACGGGGAACTTGACGTTGTAAAAGGCATCGGGGATCTTCACGTTGTGGTGGTCGGCATCGGGAATCTCCTGCTCCTGGACTCCAAGGCTCCAACGTCGACTGCAGCGGCCGTTCAGGCAAAACAAAAAGGGGGAAATAAAGCAAGGGTGAGTATCTAGCATACCCGCGAGTCTTACGTCCGCTACTAAGAATTTATGCACTTGTATCAAATGGAAAGGGAGGTTCCATATAGTGGACTGCAAGGTAGAAATCAGAATAAGGGTAAGAAGCTAGGCCTATCGAAGACTAGCATCTTCCAACGTGTGTTGCAGCACAAGAAGTGAACAGCCAACAGTTTATATAAAGCATAAAGTAACAATGTAGCAGAAGTTGTTGCAGCATTGTATAATATAAGTTGTAATGATTAATAATAATAATGCCTCTGAGTTCCCTTCCTCGACTTCCCTGCGAGGAAGAAGACCCGAAACCATACAGTTTAATAGTAGTAGTTTGTAGTGGTAAGATCCAGCTTTAGCATAAAGCGTCCTGTTACCGTAGACACGGCTATTTGAATGGATTAAACTCCCTGCAGGGGTGCGCTACTTTTCAGCCTGCACGCTCGCATCTCCAGGGTGGCGGAACCTTGTTAGGGAACGCTCCACCAAAGCTATCCGACACGCCGCAGCCCATCCTAGGCTCAGCAGAGAGGCCATCCGCCGGACTAAATCATATGCGCCAAGGGGTCTAGGTCCCTCACCCTTCCACACTCCTACACGGTGCGAGTCTGGCCGGTGAAGCAAAAGAAAATTCAAATACAGCGTCCGGACGAAGAAGACACACCACTTCCCGGAAATCAGGCCGCAGTACTGCTGACGTCTGAAGAGCTTTCAAACAAACTACGACGCAGGGGAGCCCATAACTCCTTATCCCACGTGAAGGTAGTGCGTACAGACCAACGGGCCTCTCAAGTCATCGGCATAACCATTTAGCATTTTAATTAACCTGCGTCACAACCGTTATCGTTGCCTCGACTTAGCTGACCCCGCGGACAACGACAACTGTCAAGACCACCAGTATATCGGTGCCTGCCCTGTCGTCCCACCAAGTCTCTGCGGTTGCCAACAAGGTGAACATACTCCTTACCTTATCTCGCGTGTTCTCTTGGTAGAGCTCGACTTTCGTGGTTTGGTAACTCTCGAGAGATACGAGTAGGGGCCAAGCACGCCAGTAACGTCGGTCGTACCCTCCCTGTCGTTCCTGACGCAATACCGCTCGCGGGCACCGTTGGGTCTCCCGACTCTTACCTTTAAGGACAACCGCGGTTTAGGACCTTGGAGCGGCTATACAGAGTCAGCAACGAGTGGAGTACGAGGATTACTCCTCGATAGCACACACTTGATGTGACTCGGCAGAGCCGAGGTAGGGGCCTTAGGCGGTGTCTGCATTGTACCGTACCTGTGCAGGTTAAATAAATTGTATCCACGTCACTCCCCTGAGTGGTCACGACCCGCTATCTAATCCTAGTTGACTAACAAAGCGCAGGGCTCACTGCTGAATATAATATATATATATATTTATAGGCAACATAGGGTAAAGGAAGGTACATCAAGGGGCGATAAAAACAGGCTATGAAATTGAATAGGATTGTAAGGTAGCAGCAACAGTAACAATGCCTAGTGCAAGAAATGTACGTAATAGATAGGTGATATCTGGGGAAGAAAAATGGCTCTGCTTGCCTGGAAGCTCGACGGTAGGGGTACGTTCGTCGTCGACGTAGTCGATCACAGGGTCATCAGCAACGGACGTCGAGACTACCGGACAATAAGAGAGGGGGAAGAAACAATAAATACACGGCAATAATAGCAATACTAATGCAAGACATGGGAAAGGCAGAGTTAGCGGTGTTCTAACGCAGTTCAATGCACGTAGCTCGGAGCGGAAATTCATCGGGGGATGAAATACCGGCTCCGGGAGATTATCGACAGACAGTCCGGAGGGGGAAGGTTCCATGTCTGTAGTATCGTGAATATCTGACAGACATGTGGATAGTGTATCTGTGATCGTTGATGCATTCCGAACAACTTTTATGTTCAGAACATTTCCATCCGGAAAGTTTTAACGGTACAGGGTAATTGCCGGACAAACGATCCGGAGGGGGAAAGTCCTGTGTGCGGTATATTAGAGGGGTGTGGTGGGGGTATGGGTAGCGTATCCGTATTCGTGGCATTTTTCTGATCAATTTTAATGTATAAATTATTATCATCGGAGTTACGGTTTAAAAGATATTAAATTTCTAAGTTAAATCATTTAAAGAATTTTCAGATTTTCTTTTATCAACAAATTACAGCATTATCCACAAGGAATCTTTGGCTGGGTCAAACTTACAGATGGGACCCACCTGTCATAGGTTAGGTGGCTTGACTGGTCAACTGACCAGTGGGCCCCATGTGTCATAGACACATGCAACAAATTGATTTTATTTAAACTAAATAGCACAAGGGGACCCACATGTCATTAAGTTATGTTTTAATAATCCAATCTATTTGTTTAATTAACCAAGGGTTAAGGGGGGTGCTGGACCCACATGTCATTATCTCAGGGGAAACTAATCTAGTTAGTTTAATTAGACAAGGGCTAGGCCCCACTTGTAAGACACACAAGGGGGGAGGGGTTATCTAAACCGTTTAACAGGGGGGCTTAACCCCGGCCAGCACGCCGGCGGCGAAGGCCACAGCGGCAGTGCGTGCAGCCGGGGAGCAGGAGGGGCCGGCGGCAAGGGAGGCTGGGCGCTGGGGCGGCCCCGATCAAGGTGGCCAAGGGGACAACGCGGACGGAGGGGCTGACAGCCGGGGCGGCGCCCAGGCGGGGAGGAGGGGCTCACGACCATGGTGGCCACGGCGGCCACGAAACCGATGTAGCACGGCGAGGGGCGTGGTGGACGACGAAGCGGCCGCGCGGGAAGCGCGCGCGGGAAGCCATGGCAGCCAAGAGGCGAGTGGGCGCGGCCACGGGCGTCCAGGAGCTCAAGCTCGTGACCCCGCTAATGGCGGCCCGTGGGGGGCTCGGTCCTACGGCGGCGGAACGACGAGGGAGAGGGGAGGAATTGGTGTGGCTCACCGAGGGGAGGCTGATGGCGAGCTTAGGGAGGCGCGAGGAGGTCCGGGGCGGCCGGAATCGACGACGCAGGCCGGCGGCTAGAGCAAGAAGAAGGCGCGATTCGCGGCCTCCGGTGGACTTCAGCGACGAGGGAGTTCTCGGGGTGAGGGAGTCAACGGTGGGGAACACTCCAGGCACGGCAGTGCGGCCTCCGGCGGCCGTTGGCCGCGGCGACGACGTGGTGGCGGCGACGGGCGGCTTCGGGGCTAGCTGCTGGGAGACGAGGAGGGGGGGGAATGGCGAGGGGCTCGATCTTGGGCTATAGGGGGGCACGAGGCCGTTCATAACCTCGCAGAGGATGCCGTGGATGGTCGACAATGAGGCATCGACGATGCCATGGATGGCCGCCACGGGTCCTGTGAACAGGAGGTGGAAGAAAGGGGAGGCGGATGGTTGGGCCCGGTTGGGATTTTGCCCAGGGCGTAGCTTAGGATTTCCCCATTTTTCTGTTTTTGTTTTTATTCTTTTCGGTTACTATTTTATTTTTCCACCATATGATTTTTAAAAAACGGAAGACTTGCTCCATAATTACTGTTACATATTATAGTGATGGCACAAAAAGTGTGGTACCAAAATAAAATCATTTAGATTTTTGAATAATTTAATATGAAGTAAAAGTTGTTGTTTTGCCACTGTTTTCATTTGTTTGCATTATTTAAATAGCTTAATAAATTCCCATTTCTATTTTTATATGACCCACTGATTATTAGGCATTTAATAAAATTGTTTTAACATTTTTTTTAGTTTAACTTTATGTTCCACTTTTATTTTAATTCCTAGGGGCAATTTTAATAACCCACCACTATTGGTTTCATAATTATCATTGACTTGGGATTATTCTAAAGGCTAGGTATGACTTGGTCTATTTATTTGCAAGGTGATTAATAATCTCCCAAAATTCTTGGAGCAAGATTTATAATCCACCCAATTTGAAAACTTTATCACGGTTGGAATTTGACAGAGCTATGATCAAAGGTGACCATGGCTTGATTAACAACAGTGATGATCATTACTAAGGGGCTCACTGTAGTGATTACTCTTACTGGCTCTGGGGAGTTACACACCAAACATAACTACAATTTCTGCTTGTTCCATGCTCTTTTATGTGACATTGCTATGTGTTTTGCTACACTTTTATATCATTTTACACATATTTGGACTAACCTACTAACTCAGTGCACCCAGTGCCAGTTTCTGTCTGCTGATGTCTGTAAGTTACAGGTTTTCCCCCCAATTTACAGAGCTCCAAAAATTCCAGGAAATCCGATAAAAAATAAGTGTGACAGAAGCTTCTGGATCCCCTAAGGAGGACCAGGGGGGCTACCTGGCACCCAGGCGGCCAGGTGGCGCGGCCCCCTCCTTGGCCGTGCCACCAGGGCGCCTGAGAGGTGGGGCCACCCCCTCTGGGCCCCCTTCGGCCTATATTACCTCCTCGTCCCGAAAACCCTCGGAGAGACCCCCGTATCGCAAAGTTTCTCTCTATTCTGCCGTCTCCGCGCTTCCAAGATCGGGAGCACCAGAAGACCTCTTCCCGGCACCCTGCCTGCGGGACGATTGACCTCCGGGAGCTTCTCCACCGCCATGGACGCTTCCCGGATGTGCCGTGAGTAGTCCCCCTTGGACCATGGGTCCATGACCAGTAGTTATGTGATGTCTTCTCTCCAATCTTCTGCTTCAATTCATAGTCCTTGTGAGCTTCCCTACATGATGAAGTCACCTATGTAATTTTCCTATTGTTGCTATGCTGTGTTTGCTGGGATCCGATGGATTGTGAGATTATGTTTAGATCGTGATGACTTATATATTTAGTTTACCTTTTATATTTTTTTCTTGAGTAATTCTTGCGTGTTCTCTGTTACTTTTTATTGCTTTGTCCAAGTAGTAGATAGTAACTCCAAGAGGGAGCGTTTATGCTTGATTGTGGGTTCATGCCCCCTGATGTCTAGCTTGAGTGACAAAAACATGAGACTAGGGCATGTGATGTTGCCACCAGGGAGAAAACAATGGTGCTTGTAACCGCGGTTGCAAGGATTATGTACCTTACTCAAAGTTTGTTAATGCAGTTGTATGTTGCTTTGAGTTTACACTTTGGGTGGGGCTCACAACTTAATACTAGTGAGATGTTCTGGATAAATATCTCAAGGTGGATGATTAGTGAGTAGATGCAGATGGATTTCGGTCTACTTGTCTTGGCGTACTTCCCATACTTTTGAGCCTCTAGCTTTCCAGTAGCATAATTAGCATTGCGGTGCGTTTATAATTCTGTCAATTTCCCAGCTGTAATTTGTTCACCCAACTTAGCTATTTTATCGTCTTTTGGGAGAGAAACATCACTAGTGAACATCATGGGACCCCGGTCCATATTTCCACCACTGTTTACACCTCCACTTTATTTCCTACTTTTACTTTCAGTTGCTATCATCACCAGTATCATTATCACTACTACTATCCCGTGCATTTTATCCTTTGTAAACGACAAGGCCGAAGGGATTGACAACCCCTCTGTACTCGTTGGGAGCAAAGTTACTTGTTGTGTGTGTAGGTCCACGTCAACCTCATCTCCATCCGGCAACTTAATATCTGGCGCCGTTGACACCTACTTGCAGCATTCGGAGTCCGCATAGACAAACCTTGGTATCTTCACCGAGGGAAATTTGCTACTAGCTACATCTCAAGCTTCCACTTGGTATAGAAAACTAGAAGCGCCATCACGCACAATCAAGCATAATTTCTAGTGCTGTTTCCGGGGACTCCAATCTTCAAGATAGGGAAGTTGCACACTATCTTTTATCTTTCCTTTTTAGTCATGTTAGTTTACCTTATAGTTGTTATCTTAGTGTCCTTTATCAAAATCCACACAAAAATTAGTACAAGTTTGTAAATATGTGTTGCAACATGTTTGTTCCTTTCTCTTACAAGTTTGTACAACATTGAAAACCACAATTTTGTACATCAAAGGAACCAAAAAGTAATCATGCATCATAAAAATTCTCAGAGAAAACATAATATTACTAAACATATCTTACACCAAAACATCATACAACCTTAGATAACCCATTGAGCAACACTAAAGCATACAATTAAGTTCATTACATTGATTAGAAAATTAAACTAGGACCCATACAACAACTTCATTTCTTCATATCTGGCATCATCTTCAGTGATCTTCAGATAATCATTTCTTAAGGATAAGAATGACAAAAGGCAAATAGAGAAGAACCCCCACAACTACTGCAATCTTCAAGAACAACAACACATTTGTCCCAAGTTTCGACAATCCATTTGCATTGGTTTTCTTTATCCTAGTCTACAACTCCTATGTTCCCCTATTCGTCTTTAGCAGCAGGTTCATGTCCATACTCTAGCTCCTCCATACTGTCCTCACTCCATCTAATAGCTGTTGGATATATGCTCTAGAGGCAAATAATATATGATTATTCCAATATATCTAAGAAAGTTCATAACCAGTTTCATACCGTGCTAGAACTGTGTCAGTGAAACAATGATGTAGGTGTGGTATAGAAACCCCCAGAGTTCCTAGTTAGCCTCTACATCAATAACTAGTTCATGGTCAACATGATGGTCGTGGTTTCGCGATCATGGACAATTAAGTCTCTTGACTATGAGGTCACCTCACTGGACGTGATGAACATTACCCAAAGTAAGCATTACAGCATGATCAAATCTTGTGAAGGTTCAGTGTTGTAATTACAGAACGTGGTAGACCGTTCCTTTGACCGTGAGTACATGCATAATTGCTATCTTCCCGGATGCTTTGACTTACATCCCACCACCTGACTGAAATATGCGGGTCATAACGGTTGTATCTTGGGTATTCCGTGGAGATATGTTGAGGAGTATTGTTACAAGAGTGGGATTTGTCAATCCATATAATGGATAGATACTCGGGGCCCACTCGGTGAGATTCCATCCATAAAGCTGCAGCGTGTGACTAGGTCACGGGGATGAATATCACGGGAACGAGTGAATGAGGATTAGTTCAGAACGAGGTTGAACCAGACATAGGATGTCATTGATCGAATCTCGGAACAATCCAGTATCGCTGACAAAGGTAATGCTATACGGCGTAAGGTCCAATCGGTGTTTGATATCCGGAATGCACAGGGGTCATTATGGGCATCCAGGTCCCGCTGATGCTCATTCACCGTAGCCTCATCTCGGTCATGACTGGAGTGTTCTCGGACCGTAGGGTAACACACTTAAGGGCTCGATGAAATCGGAGACCTTTTCGGAACCATCGGAGTAACCAGAGAATAAAGGAAACAACATCGGAGAAGTACCGTGTTGAACCAAACAAGTTCGGAGTGAACCGGAAGGTGTTCCGGAACACCGGGAGATGGAATATTATGTTTTAGTTATTAATTAATTTAATTAATAATTTAATTCATTTTATTTCTAATTAATATGTGCAATGGGCCTTAGTGGAGAAAAAGGCCCATTAGGGGAAATAAAAGGGAAAAAATAAAAAGGAAAGAGGGGGGAGGCGCTATGGGCCCTAGGGCCCGTGAGGGGTGCGCCCCCTCCCCCCCCTTAGCTGGCCACCCCCCTTAGCAAAGGGACTTTAGTTCCACATTGCTAAGGGAGAGGGGTTGACTCCCTCCCCTCTGCCTATATATAGATGGGCAGGGTGCACATATTTAATACACAGAAATTCGTGAGAAAATAAATATTACTCCGAATTGAGATCGGTTTTCTCCGGTCTTCTCCCCTCCCTTGTCTCTTTCACGGTGGGCTCCCTAGTGTGAGCCTATAGTGGAATTGAGGCTTCTCTGCTAGAATCGGAGGCCGTCGTGCTGCCGAAGCTCCGTCCGGAGGTCTGCTTCCGCCACCTTCGCTGGATCGGAGAACGGAGGTCGTCATCGAGTCTCGTATGTGTGCGAGTACTACGAGGTGCTACACGTGTGGCACTACACCCATCCGGGTGCTCAACACAGCCAGGGGGCTGTGAAACTTGATCGGCTACATCAACCACGTTTGCGGGAACGTTTCCCGCGCAACGGACTACACCCCGAGGTATGTTATTTCCGCACTACTTTCCGTTATGGTAATACGGCTAGCTAGATCTTGGGTTATGGGAACGCTAGTTAGAAAAATTTGTGTTTTCTGCTGCGAACCCCAACAATAGCATCAACAATTGCATTTCCTCTTAGAAATATCTGCTTCATAGGATGAGCCACATACTCCCATTCCTAGTGCCAAAATTTTCAACTATGCTTAAAATCAAGAGACAACCGAAGAACATGTTAAATAATTGCAAAATTTAAGGGAAACCAAGAGAGAGAGAGAGAGAGAGAGAGAGAGAGAGAGAGATGGTACTCACACTGTGTGTTTGGCATCTGTAGAAGATGTACAACTTCACATGTTGGTCATAGTCTAGGTAGTCGATCAAGGAGATGAACGGGTTGCGACGGTGCTGAGTGATACGTCCCAAATGTATATATAATTTTTTCTTGTTTCATGACATTGCTATATGTTTTTGCTACACTTTCATACCCTTTACACCATTTTTTGGAACTAACCTATTAACCCAGTGCCTAGTACCAGCTTCTATCTGTTATGTCTATGCATTGTAGAAACATGTCAAAAAAGTGCTCAGAAAAATCCAGAAAAAATCCTAAAATTCTTATTCACCAGAAGACCCCAGGAGCTAGAAGGACTATCGAAGGGGGGCCACCACTGGTCCAAGCAACCTCAGGGTGTGGCCTGGCCCTAGTCGCGCCTCGTTGCCGCCTGGCCAGGTGGGACGACCCCTCAGGCCCTCCTTTGGCGTATATTTACCCCCAATCGCTAAAACCCTGAATATCCAGACGTTTTTTCCATAAGCAATTCCGATCTTTTCCGCCAATGGCAGCAAGCTTCGGTAGAACAAACGTTCCTATTTTAGCACCCAGTCGGGATAGGAGTCACCCCAGATCCATCTTCATCGATGTTGCTTCCTCCCAAGATGATGCGGGAGTAGCTTCTCCGCGGGTTGAGGTCTTCTGCCAGTAGCTATGTGGTTCTGTCTCTATTCCATGATGTGATATTGATTGTGATCATTGGCTATGTTAATCTAGTTGAATCCCATGATGTTCCCCCATCTATCTCCTTTATGTATTGGTTGTATGTTGCTCACTTGATGATATCTAGTATAATCACCGGAGACCGCGGTGACAATGGGTCTCATAGGACATGGACTAGAAGAATATTATCATGAGAATATTCTTCTTTCTTGTGAAATGAACAATGGAATTGAGTGATCTTGATGTTTGTGTTGAGTATTGTTTTCATAGTGCTTCCGTCACGGGATGGGCACTTTGTTATATTAGAAAGAGACTATTCAAGAGATATATTGTGGTGTTTGTAAGTACTATCTTTGGATGCTCGCGGTGACATTGGGGTGTCCATAGATGTGGAATACAAACTCGAAGGTGTGCTTTTGTAGCCCTACACTATTCTTTTCCTCTTTTGATCCACAAAAGAATGATGTCTGAGTAACGTCTTCCTTGCATGCTTTGGAGGAAATATCATGAGTTTCAATTATGCTAATGTTGTTGAGAGTTACCACTAGTGAAAGTATGAAGCTTAGGCCTTGTTTCCAAACGTTGCATTATCATTTGTGCTCACTTTTATCACTTTCTAACTTGCTGTAATTTTTT
The DNA here is from genome assembly GCA_950022295.1 of Bromus sterilis. Lineage (NCBI taxonomy): Eukaryota > Viridiplantae > Streptophyta > Magnoliopsida > Poales > Poaceae > Bromus > Bromus sterilis. Next base: position 286,991,409 of record OX465597.1, read on the forward strand.
TACAGATTTATATTATTTTGGCTTACCACCCCTATCACTCATATTTTACCACCTCTTCGCCGAACTAGTGCACCTATACTACTTACCATTATATTAGGTGTGTTAGGGACACAAGAGATTTCGATCGCTCTCGTTTCTTGAGAGAGACCTTCTTCAACCTACACCTCTCGTGGTTCGATAAACCTTTGGTCACCTACCTAAGGGAAATTTGTTGTTGTCCTACAAACATCTACGCTTGGAGACCCAACATAATCTACAAGTATAGAAGCATGTAGTAGACATCACTGAGCAGATCGGGAGCAGTTGGACAAAGACATGGATCTTGATAGGGAATGGCAGCGACTAACTGGAAAAGGGAGAATGAAACTACAACGAGGTGGGGGTAAAGAATGGCGCCGTTCGCGATGATGGACAAAGGATTGGGGCAACGATGCGATCAGAGGGGGCGTCGACTAGGGATTTGGGGCCAGACTAGGAAATTTTGGGGCAGAGGTTCCTATAATAAAAAAAAGAGTTGCAAAAACCATCCCCATTCACGTGGGACACCAAGTTCTAGAGCCTGCATGAATGTGTTGACCAGTCAGAAACCGCCATGATGATAAAACACCACTGTTCAAAAAAATTATTCGAGTAGATGATTAATTGCTACTCGGCCAGCAATCATTTATATTATCATTATTATACAAACGGGGGTAGATTGCAAAATTTTAGACCTCTCTGTCTCAACTCAGTCCTCATCCATCCTAACTATGCTTTCCATAGGCCCCGAGCTTGCTCTCACCCTAGCGATGCCGCCTAAGCCACCCCCCGCGCTATCGCCTTTACACCGCACCGCCGTTGGCGATACGTCCCAAACATATCTATGTTTTTTTTGCTTTTCCATGCTTCTTTTGGTGACTTTGCTATATGTTTCGATGCACTTCATACCATTTGCAACATATTTGGGATTAACCTGTTAACCTAGTGCCCAGTGTAAGTTTCTTTCTGTTTTTGTCCGTGCATTGCAGAAAAAAAAGTGAAACATCAAAGTGCTCCCCTTTGGCTCATATTTTTACCCCCGACGTAGAGACCCTGAAAATTGATTCGCCTTTTCAGGGTCAATTTTCAGGGTCAATTTTCCGATCTCCGCCGCCATCGCCAACAAGCCTCGACGGATGATGGGTGTAGATAACACCTCCTCGTTAGATACCCCAAGTGGAAGGTTATGATGTAGATAACAAAAAATTTCCCTCGGTGAACATACCGAGGTTTGTCATGAGTAGGACTCCAAGTGCAACAAGAAGGTGGCAAGAAAACAATGACGTCGTTTACAAACCAAAGGTTTTTTTACTTGACATGGACCTGCACACAAAAGCAAATAACTTTGCTCCCAACAAGTACAGGGAGGTTGTCACTCTTTCCGGCCTTGCTATTTACAAAGGATCAAACACAAGGGTGGAAATAATAGTGGGTGCAACTGAAAGAAAAGTAAAGCAGTAAAAGTGAACGGTGTAAACTATGGTGGAAATATGGACCTGGGTCTCATGACTTTCACTAGTGATGTCTCTCTCCCAAAAGACGATAACAACCATGCTGGGTGAACAAATTATAGCTAGGAAATTGACAGAGATTATAAACGCACCGCAATGCTAAATATGATACTAGAAAGTAAAGAGGCTCAATAATGTGGGCATTACACCAAAACAAGTAGACCATTTATCCATCAGCATCTACTCACTAATAATCCACCTTGATATATCTATCCAAAACATCTCGCTGGTATTAAGTTGCGATCCCCAACAAAATTATAGGCTCAAAGCAAGAGACAACTGCATTAACAAACTATGTGTAATGTAAGCAAGCCTTGCAACCGTAGTTACAAGCACTGTTTTTTTCTCCCTGGTGGCACCAGCACATCCCCTAGTCTCATGCTTCTGTCACTCAAGCTAGACATCAGGGGGCATGAACCCAAAATCATGCATAACGCTCCCTCTTGGAGTTACAATCTACTACATGGCCAAAGCAACAAACATAACGGGGAACATGCAAGAACACTCAAGAACTAAAATATAAAGGTAAACCAAATATATTACTCATCACAAACTGAACATAATCTCATAATCCATCCGATCCCAGCAAACACAACATAGAAAAATAGGAACTAATGCATAGGTGCCTTGATCATGATAGGCACCTCACAAGGGATAAACATTGAAGCACAAGATTGGAGAGAAGACATCACATAGCTACTGGTCATGGACCCATGGTCCGAGGGGACTACTCACGACACATCCCAGAGGTGATCATGGTGATGGAGAGGCCTCCAGAGGTCAATCCTCCCTCTGGCAGGGTGTCGGGAAAGCTTCTCCTGGTGATTCCGAGATCAGAATCGCGGCGGCCGCGGAACAATGGACGAAATCGCATAACAGGGTTGCTCTCGAGGGTTTTCGGAGCGAGAGGTAAATATAGGCCAAAGGCGAGCTGAGGGCAGGCGGCCAAGTGGCACAGCCACCCCCTGGCTGCGTCAGGAGGTCGCCTGGCTAGGGGTGGCCCTCTTCGGGCATCCAGAGTCTTCTGTCTTGCATATTTTTATATGATTTTTCCGGAATTTTCCGAGCACTTTTAGTTTTGACATTTTCCTGCAATGCACGAACAATAGCAGACAAAAACTGGCACTGGGAACTGATTCAGTGGGTTAGTCCAAAATATGTTGTAAATGATATGAAAGTGCATATTAACATATAGCAATATCACCAAAATAAAAATGGAGCAAGAAGGAACTATAGATACATTTAGGACGTATCAACATCCCCAAAATTAATTCATGATCGCCCTCAAGTAGGTAAATGACAACAAAGATAATTTTTATGGTGACATGCTACCAACAAAGATTTGAACTTTAAAGTACAACAAGCAATATATGCAATTCAAGTCAAGACAATAACAAACAAGAGTCTATATCTAGTATTGAAACTAGCAAAGTAAGAACATAAAGGTGCAAGAAGTTCTCGCTGTCCATGACTCGAATGTCTCCAATCGGTGTTCTCGTACAAGAAAGTTGGGAGATGGCTTTAGAGCATAAAAATGCTGAATATTGTTGAGAACTCAATCTACTAAAACTTCACACTTATTCTCCTTTGGACTCTTATTATGACTCGTCCCCAGACCACTGGCCAGGTACAAGTCAATTCGATTCTCTCCCTTTTAACTTCGATCACTCATGAAATTAATGAGCGCGAGCAAGATTTGTTGGCACTTAGGATGGAAAAGAGAATAAATGATGGGGAAGGAAGACAAAAAAGTGTGAAAGGCTCACATCAATGAGGACAATCATAGGCGAGAGAAAGCCAAATGATAGATATGATGTGAGGAGTAGGGATTGCCATGTAATGGATGCACCATGAGATATGAAATCTCTCCAATGTAACTAGTGGGGGTGCATCCAACTCGCTTGCTCACGAAGACCTAGAGATCTTTTGAGCAGGCTCATCATTGGAATATACAATCCAAGTTCTATAGTGTAAGGGTCCCCACATAGTTATGCATGAATGATATGAAAACTCTCTATGAAGTACAAATGCTACTTCGAAGCACGAGTGTGGATCTTTCAAAAGTTATAGTAGTGTTTCCCCTTCTTTCTTTTTATTTCTTTTTTTCTTTCTCTTTTTTCTCTTTTTTCTATTTTTTCTATTTTTGTGGCCTCTTGGACTCTTTCTGTTTATCTCTCACTTGTCCTCTTTGGGATCTTTTTCATGTGTCCTATTTTGGGATCTTTTATTTGTGTCCTCTTTGGGATCTTTTCCTCACTTAAGGGCAACACTATATTTTACAAGGATAAAGAAGATCACGCACTTTACAAGTACTCAACATAAAGAAAACTGAAACTAAATCATGATGTATGCAAATGTATGCCTCTGCCAGTGTAGCAGGCTATGCAATGATACTAGCGTGTCATGTAGCAATTATAAGGGCAAGGACCAACTATCATGCAACTCTACAATCAAGAAAAAGCATGTATGACAATGAAAGATCAAGTCATGAGAAGAGGGATGTTGCATGGCAATGTATCTCGGAAAGGCTATCGAAATGCCTTGATAGGTAGGTATGGTGGCTATTTTGAGCAAGATCTAATGAGGCTTATGATGACAGACCGTATCATGCCAATGATTTGGATTCACCGGTGAAGTTTGCACCGACACTCAAGACGAGAAAGGACAATGCACGGTACCGAAGAGGCTACCAAAATATGGATGGTGGAAGTGCCAACAATCGAGTACTCGCATTAGTCAAAGGAACTCATTCACTTATTATCAGTAACTCTCTATCTAGTCAGGAGATTCACAAAGAGACAAGTACCCCTAGGAGGAGTGTATGGGGTCTTGGTTATCCTTGCGCATCCTCGAGCCATGATAACTCTATATATTACAACCCCTCCAAAGGTTAGTGATCCATCTAGTAGCTAGAGTTCTCAAATAATTTTTGTAGTTTTTGAAAATAAGCATATTGAACCAAAATACGACCCCTAACACTAATAGGCTTGAGCTCTTGACACACAGAAGTCCAAACATTACTTGAAACAACACCTCAAAACTATTGCAAGTTACTACTAAACTTATAATAGAAACCTCAATTACCTACTCAAAGTAAGACACACATTTAGTGCAATAGGACAACTCTCTAAACAAGATAAGCATGAAACTCAAGAGAGTACTCGAAACAATATCCTATACAATAACTCTTAAATATAAACATGAAGAACAAGAGCTAAACATGACATCAGCTAGAAATAATAAAGAACACTCAACAAAGATAAGCATGAAAACAATGAGTATTCTAGGCAAAAGCGCAGCGTGTTTCTCTCCCAAACAAGGCATGCTAGGGTCCAACTTGTTATGAACAGAAAACAAAACAAAACTAAGCAAAGAAAACTAAAAAAGTAAATGCAAGACGCTCCAAGCATAGCACATAACATATGAATTGATAAAAATATAGTGTGGAGAAGGACAAACTGGTGATTGTTGATGTAGAAGGGGATGCGGGGCATCCCCAAGCTTAGACGCTTGAGTCTCCTTGAATATTTCTTCAGGGTGTCGGGGGCATCCCCAAGCTTGACCTTTTGGCACTCCTGAATCGGCTTTCATCATCTTCCTTCGCACACTTGAAAACTCCCTACATACGAAACTCATCATAAACTGATTAGAGTGATTAGTACCCATAATAAAATAATTTTACTTTGCTATAAATAAGGATTTTCCAACAAGTTCTACTGTTTCTCAAGATTTCCAAGAAGTTCTTGCAAGGAAAAAGCATGCGCGAAATTTGCAAAATTGAAGAAGCGCAAAACAGGGCAGAATCTGGGAAAAACAGAACAATATGTAGTAAATAATTTTTTCAGGGTACTTCTGCAACTCAAATAAAAAAAACTTAGAACAGGTGGTAGTTATCCAATTGTATAGAGAATACTGTCAAAAACATTTATATCAAAAAGATGACCTGGTGATTTTGAAAGATTTTCGCAATGAAGCAAACATAATCTGTTTTCTGGACAGCGTGTCACAGCTTTTGATCCACTTGCCCCGGAGGCTAAAACTTGGTACAAAGCTTTGAAAATAAAGATACAATGATGTTGCTACAGTAGTAACAAGCATCAAGACTAAAACTAAAAGTAAACACATTTTGGGTGGCCTCCCAATAAGCGCTTTCTTTTATACCTTTGAGCGGGGCATGAAGCAACAAGATCAAGTTTTATCAATATCAAAAGAATAGCTCGCCCTTATAATGGACTCAAAAGGTAACTTAATCTTATTTCTATGGAAATTTTCCATGCCCGTCTTGAGGGAAAATTGGAATCCTATAGTACCTTCTTTCATGTCAATGACTGCACCAACGGTGCGAAGAAAAGGTCGTCCCAAAACAATTGGACCTGAGGGATCACACTCAATGTCCATGAAAAGAAAATAAACGTGGAACATAATTACCATTGACAACAATAAGCACATCATCAATCCTTCCTAAAGGCTTCCTTACGAAAGAATCAACAAGACGAACACCAAAAGAACAAGGATCAAAAGGTTTCAGTTCAAGCATATAATACATTTTTTGGGGTAAAACGAAGGCACTAGCTCCAACATCACATAACGCAAAGCAAGAAAGGTTATTCAATTTAATCTTCACCATAGGATCCCAACCATCCTCTAGTTTTCTATGAATAGAAACTTCTAGTTTAAGTTTCTCCTCCCTAGCTTTGATAAGAGCATTAGTGATATGCTCGGTGAAGGCAATGTTAAGTGAACAAGTGTACATGGGAGTCTTTGACCATTCTTTGCAAAAACTTAATGACTTCGGAGAGGCTACAATTATCAAAGTCAAGTTCACTACCATTAATTAAAGTGGTAGTGATGTCCTCTAAGCTCAATTTCTCTTTGGTAATCTCTAAGTTCAAGGGACCTTCTTGTCCTAAAGTTGAGGTTTTAGCATCACCATTGATGGGTCCATTAGGTGGCCTATGGATGTGATGGGTGCTCAAAGTTTTGACATCCTCAACAACATGTAAAGTAGCAAGTGTGGTGTGTGTAGGAAGGTTCTTAACTCTCTCTTCCTCTTCTTTCTCTCTAGCCCATCTATCCTTAAGTTTGGCTAACATTCTAATGTTCTCATTAATTTTCACTTGGATAACATTAATATGTGTGGTTTTATTCTCCTCAAGCGGAGAAGTCTTAATTTTTGTGTGATATTGCATAAAAAGTCTGGATAACCATCTGATACGTCCAAAACGTATCTATAATTTCTGCTTCCTCCATGCATGTTTTGTGTGATATTGCTATGTTCTAGATACACTTTCATACACTTTTGATCATATTTGGACTAACCTATTAACTCAGTGCACCCCAGTGCCAGTTCCTTTTTTCTGCTGTTTTTCTATTTCAGGTTTCCCCCATATTAAAAGTGCTCCAAAAAATCGTGAAAAATCAGATAAAAAATCAGCGTTCCGGAAGCTTTCGGATTCACCGAAGAAGGTCCAGAGGGGCCCCACCTGGTGCCTAGGCGGCCAGTGGGCGCGGCCCAAAGCTTGGCTGCGCCGGGAGGCCGCCTAGGCGACTGGTGGCCCCCCTGGTGCCCCCTTTGGCTCCTATTTATTCTCCCGTCGCAAAAAACCCTGATTCCAGACCCCTTTTCTCGAAAAGCAATTCCGATATCCGCCGCCATCGCCAACAAGCTTCGGGGGACCAGAATTCCTGTGCCTGCACCCTGCAGGGACGGGGAAGTTCCCCCGGATTCATCTCCATCGACGTTGCTTCCTCCTTCCATGATGCGGGAGTAGTTCCTCCCTGGGGCTGAGGTTTCTACCAGTAGCTATGTGGTCTTCTCTCTCTCCCATGATGTGATCTTGATTGTGATCATAGGATATGTTAATCTAGGATGATCCCATGATGTTTCCCCTTCTTCTATGTATTGGATTGATGTACTTACTTGATCTTATCTAGTATAATCCCCGAGACCATGGTGAAAACGGTCTATTGGACATGGGTTAGAAGAATATTTTCATGAGTGATTTCCTCTTTTGTGTGTGGATTGAAGATTGAGAGTCTCTTGGTGCTTGTCTTTGACTATCCTTTAGATATGTTGTGGTGATTGTGGTACTCTCTTTGGATGGCCGCGGTGACATTGGGAAATCCATAGATGAGAACTACAAACTCTGAGGTGTGCTTTTGTATCCCTTCAAAATTCTCGTCCTCTCTTGACCACAAAGGAATGACCTCCGAGTACGTCTACATTGCATGTTTTATGGAGAATATCATGTGATTAGACTATGTTAATGTTGTTGGGAGTTGCCACTAGTGAAAGTATGAAGCCTAGGCCTTGTTTCCACCATTGCAATACCGTTTGTGCTCACGTTTACCACTTGTTTGCTTGCTGCACTTTTTATTACAGATTTATATTACTTCATTTTGCCACACCTATCACCTATATTTTACCATCTTCGCCGAACTAGTGCACCTATACAACTCCTAGTTGTATTAGGCGTGTTGGGGACACAAGAGACTTCTTGTATCTTAATTGCAGGGTTGCTGGAGAGAGACCATCTTCAACCTCTACTTCCCTGAGTTCGATAAACCTTAGGTCATCCACTTGAGGGAAATTGCTGCTGTCCTACAAACCTCTGCGCTTGGAGGCCCAACATAGTCTTCAAGAATAGAAGTGTGCGTAGACATCAAGCTATTTATGGCGCCGTTACCGGGGAGGTAAGTGTTGAAGGTATATCTTTAGATCTTGCAATTAAATCTTTTTGTTTCTTGTTTTTATTTTCACTAGTTAGGCCTTATGGAAAACAACAAAAATATTATGAGTCAGCTTTATGAGCTCTACCTTGAGTTGGGGCATGAAGTGTTTGAAGAGAAAATAAAAAATCCTATGGATCTTCATTATTTGCACCACACTCATGTTAGTAGCAATGTTACTAGTATGTCTTCTTTGAATACCTTTAATGCTAATGATATGCAAAGTTATAAGCTTGGGGATGCTATGTTTTATGAAGATGATATTTTTAGCCCCCCAAGTTTTGATGAGGAAATTTATTTGATGATACTTTGCCTCCTATCTATGATGATTATTGTGATGAAACTTATGCTATAAATAATAAATGTTTGAAAGTGTATCATGATAAGAATGATTCATGTGATAGCTATTTTCTTGAGTTTGCTCCCACTATTATTAATGAGAAGGATTTTGCTTATGTGGAGAGTAATAAATTTTCTATGCTTGTGGATCATGATAAGAATTTTTTATGTGATACTTATATTGTTGAGTTTATTCATGATTCCACTGAAAATTATTATAAGAGGGGAACATATGCTTATAGATATTTCAATAATATCAAGTTCCCTCTCTTTATGTTGAAGGTTTTGAAGTTGCACTTATTTTTCCTTCCTATGCTAATATCTTTATGCTTCAATGAGTTATTTATCTACAAGATCCCTTTGTATAGGAAGCATGTTAGACTTAAATATGTTTGTTATTTGCTTCTTGATGCTCTCTTTTGTTCATCAACTCTTATTCCTATGAGAGCATCATTAAAATCTTAAGCCTATCTTTATGGCTATAAAGAAAGAGCTCTAGGGAGACAACCCTTGTTATCTTTAGTTTGGGTTTTTTACTTTCAGTTTTTAGTGGTCTTGATGATTGTTACTACTGTAGCAACATCATTGTATCTTTATTTTCAAGCTTTGTGCCAAGTTATAGCCTCATATGACAAGTGAAGTGAAAGTTGTGACATGCTGTCCAGAAAATAGATTCTGTCCTCATGATGGAAAAAATGAGATCAAATCACCAGTTCATCTTTTTGAGCTGAATTCTTTACACAGCATGCTCTATACAATCACGGAACTTTCGTATCTTCTGAGTTTTTTGATTTGAGTTGCAGAAGTACCCCTAAAAAAATTCTTTACTAACTTCTGTTCTGTTTTTCACAGATTCTGCCACGTTTTGTCTCTGCTAACTTTTTCAAACCTTAAGCTTGCTTTTTCTTTCCAAAAACCGTTTGGAAATCTTGAGAAACAGTAGCTCTTCAAGAATATCCTTTTTTCCAGTAGAGGAAAAATTATTTTATTACGGGTACTAACCTGGCTAATCAGATTATGATGAGTTATGTATGAAGGGAGTTTTCAAGTGTGCGAGGGAAGATGATGAAAGAAGATTCAGGAATGTCAAGCGCTCAAGCTTGGGGATGCCCCCATGCATCCCCAAGAAATATTCAAGGAGACTCAAGCGTCTGAGCTTGGGGATGCCCCCGTGCATCCCCTTCTCCATCAAAAATTATCAGTTCGTCTTTCGTCTCACTATATTTTTATCACTTCATGCGTTATGTGCTATGCTTGGAGCGCCTCGATTTTAGGTTTATTTTTAGTTTTCTTTAGCTTTGCTTGCTGTTCATAACAAGTTAGATCATGTCTTACTTTGTGTGGGAGAGAAACACGCTCCACTTTCAAAATCTAGAACACATCATAGGATTCTTCATGCCTATCTCTTTGCTGTTATTTGTTCTTTATCTTTTCGTAGCTACTGCCATGTTTAGTTTTAGTTTTAGTTTGTCTTTAGCAAGAGCCTTGGATTTTGTTTAGTTTGTCACTGGAACTCTCTTTAGTTTTCATGTTTATCTTGTTTAGAGAGTTTTCCTGTTGCACTGAGTTGTGTGTCTTGACTTGAAGTAGGTAATTGAGGTTGCTATTCAGTTGTAGTAGTAACTTGCAATAGTTTTGAGGTATTGCTTTGAGTAATGTTTGGACTTTTAGCGTCAAGAGCTTTAGCCTATTAGTGATAGATGTCATATTTTGGGAAATCCGTGTTTATTTTCAAAACCTACAAAATTAGTTGAGAACTCTAGCTACTAGATGGATCACTACTCTTCTGAGGGGTCGAATATTAGAGTACACTCACGTACCATGAGTCGAGGATGCGCAAGGATAACCAAACCCCCATACACTCCTCATCACGGTACTTGTCTCTTTGTGAACCTCTTTATTAGATTGAGAGTTACCGATCATAAGTGCATGAGTTCTTCGGACTAATGTGAGTATTCGAAAGTTGACACTTCCACCTTCCCATATTTTGCTAGCCTTTCTTGTGTCGTGCATTGCTTTATTCTCACTCCGAGAGTTAGCTTCCACCTTCGCCGGTACATCCAAACCCTTGGCACGATACGCTCAGTCATTATAAGCCTCCTTATATCCTTCGTCAAAACATCCACCATACCTACCTATCAAGGCATTTCTATAGCCTTTCCGAGATACATTGCCATGCAACATCCATCTTCTCATGACTTGATCTTCATGTCATACATGCTACTTGCTTGATCGATGAGCCACATGCTAGTTGTGCCTTGCCCTAATAATTGCTACATCACGCGCTAGTATCAGTGCATATCCTGCTACACTGGCAGAGGCATACATTTGCATACATCATGATAGTTACATCTTCTTTATGATATGAGTACTTTGTAAAGTGTGAAAGATCTTCTATACTTTTTGTAATATATAGAGTGTTGCCCCTAAAGTGAAGGAAAAGATCCCAAAGTGGACAAATCAAAAGATCTCAAAGTGGACAAATTAAAAGACCCCAAAGTGGAAAAATTAAAAGATCCCAAAGAGGACAAATGAGAGTTAAATAGAAAGAGCTATTGAGGCCACCAAAAAATACAAAAAAGTACAAAAAGAAAAAAAAGAGAAATAAAAAGAGAGAAGGGGGCACACTACTATTCCTTTTTGAGAGATCCACACTCGTACTCCATCTTGTATCTTGTACTCCATAGAGATTATCATTCATGCATATAACTATGTGGGGACCTTCACACTATAGAACTTGGCTTGTATATTCCAATGATGAGCCTCCTCAAATGAGCTCTAGGTCTTCTTGAGCAAGCAAGTTGGATGCACCCCCACTAGTTCCATTGGAGAGCTTCCTAGCTCGTATGTGCATCCGTTGCATGGAAATCCCTACTCCTCACATCATATCTATCATTTGGATTTCTCTCGCCTATGATTGTCCTCATTGATGTGAGCCATTCACACCTTTTTTGTCTTCCTCCTCCACCATATTCTCTCTTTGCCATCCTAAGTGTCAACTTTCTTGCTTACGCTCATCCTTTGTATGAGTGCTCAAAATGTTGAAAAGGAGTGGATCATTTTGAATTGTACCTGGCTAGTGATCTGGGGATGAGTCAAGATAAGATTCCAAAGAAGACCAAGTGTGACACTTTAGTGGATTGAGTTCTCAACAATAAAAATACTTTTTCTCGTATATCCCTATCCCCTTTCTTGCACGCAAACACCATTTGGAGACATTCGAGTCACGGAAAGCGAGAGCTCTTGCACCTTTATGTTCTTATGTAGCTTATTTCAATACTAGATATAGACTCTTGCCTGTTATGACTTGAATTTAATTGCATGCTTTGATTACTTTATTTATAAAGTTCTTATATGGTTGTTAGCATTTCACCAAAGAAATTATGCTTGTTATCATTTACCTACTCGAGGACGAGCAGGAATTAAGCTTTGGGATGTTGATACGTCCAAAACGTATCTATAATTTCTGCTTGCTCCATGCATGTTTTGTGTGATATTGCTATGTTCTAGATACACTTTCATACACTTTTTATCATATTTGGACTAACCTATTAACTCAGTGCACCCCAGTGCCAGTTCCTGTTTTCTGCTGTTTTTCTATTTCAGGTTTCCCCCATATTAAAAGTGCTCCAAAAAATCGTGAAAAATCAAATAAAAAATCAGCGTTCCGGAAGCTTCCGGATTCACCGAAGAAGGGCCAGAGGGGCCCCACCTGGTGCCTAGGCGGCCAGTGGGCGCGGCCCAGGGCTTGGCTGCGCCTGGAAGCCGCCTAGGCGACTGGTGGCCCCCCTGGTGCCCCCCTTTGGCTCCTATTTATTCCCCCGTCGCAAAAACCCTGATTCCAGACCCCTTTTCAGCAGAACCAATTCCGATCTCCGTCGCCATCGCCAACAACCTTCGGGGGACCAGAATTCCTGTTCCTGCACCCTGCCGGGACGGGGAAGTTCCCCCGGATTCATCTCCATCGACATTGCTTCCTCCTTCCATGATGCGGGAGTAGTTCCTCCCCGAGGCTGAGGTTTCTACCAGTAGCTATGTGGTCTTCTCTCTCTCCCATGATGTGATCTTGATTGTGATGATAGGATATGTTAATCTAGGATGATCCCATGATGTTTCCCCTTATTCTATGTATTGGATTGATGTACTCACTTGATCTTATCTAGTATAATCCCCGAGACCATGGTGATAGCGGTCTATTGGACATGGGTTAGAAGAATATTTTCATGAGTGATTTCCTCTTTTGTGTGTGGATTGAAGATTGAGAGTCTCTTGGTGCTTGTCTTTGACTATCCTTTAGATATGTTGTGGTGATTGTGGTACTCTCTTTGGATGGCCGCGGTGACATTGGGAAATCCATAGATGAGAACTACGAACTCTGAGGTGTGCTTTTGTAGCCCTACACAATTCTCGTCCTCTCTTGACCACAAAGGAATGACCTCCGAGTACGTCTCCATTGCATGTTTTATGGAGAATATCATGTGATTAGACTATGTTAATGTTGTTGGGAGTTGCCACTAGTGAAAGTATGAAGCCTAGGCCTTGTTTCCACCATTTTAATACCGTTTGCGCTCACGTTTACCACTTGTTTGCTTGCTGCACTTTTTATTACAGATTTATATTACTTCGTTGTGCCACACCTATCACCTATATTTTACCATCTCTTCGCCAAACTTGTGCACCTATACAACTCCTAGTTGTATTAGGTGTGTTGGGGACACAAGATACTTCTTGTATCTTAATTGCAGGGTTGCTGGAGAGAGACCATCTTCAACCTCTACTTCCCTGAGTTCGATAAACCTTAGGTCATCCACTTGAGGGAAATTGCTGCTGTCCTACAAACCTCTGCGCTTGGAGGCCCAACATAGTTTACAAGAATATAAGTGTGCGTAGACATTACCATCCTAGTAGTTAATCCATGAGTAGGGAAATTCTTAACAAGAGATTTCATGTGTTCCCAAGCTTGGGCAACGTGTTCGTTATCCAGTTTCCTAAAATTTAAAATATTACTTCTCCACTGAATAATCTTAGTAGGTGGGTATTTATTCCCAATAAAAGCATCCTTACATTTATCCCAAGAATCTATGCTATTCCTAGGTAAGGATTGGAGCCACTCCTTAGTTCTTCCTCTCAAAGAGAAGGGAAAAGCTTAAGTTTAACAATATCACCATGTACTTCCTTATACTTTTGCATATCACAAAGCTCAAAAAAATTATTCAAATGCAAAGCAGCAGCATCTCCAACACCAGAGAATTTTTCTTTCATCACAAGATTCAATAAAGCGGGTTTAATCTCATAGGAGGTCGCCATAGTGGCGGGTGTAGCAATAGGAGTGCAAATAAAGTCATTGTTTGTTGTGAATAGTGAAGTCACACAACTTGGTGTTTTTAGAGAAACCCGTAGTAACAGCAGCAATCAAGAACAAAGTAACTAATATTTTTTGGTGTTTTTTGATAAAAGACTCTAAAGCAAAAACTGAAAAAAGTAAACTAACAAGACTAAAAAGCAAAGATAAAAGATAGTATGCAACTCCCCTATCTTGAAGACTGGACTCCCCGGCAATGGCGCCAGAAATTCGCTTGATGGGTGTACATAACACCTCCTCGTTGGTTACCCCAAGTGGAAGGTTATGATGTAGATAGCAGAAAATTTCCCTCGGTGAAGATACCGAGGTTTGTCTCCAGTAGTACTACAAGTGCAACAAGAAGGTGGAAAGAAAACAATCGAGTCGTTTACAAACCAAAGGTTGTTTACTTGGCCTGGACCTGCACACAGACGCTAATAACTTTCCTCCCAACAAGTACAGAGAGGTTTTCAATCTCTCCGGCCTTGTTGTTTACAAAGGATCAAACACAAGGGTGGAAATAATAGTGGGTGCAACTAAAAGGAAGTAAAATAGTAAAAGTGAATGGTGTAAACTATTGTAGAAATATGGACTAAGGTCCCATGACTTTCACTAGTGATGTATCTCTCCCAAAAGACGATAACAACCATGCTGGGTGAACAAATTACAGCTAGACAATTGATAGAATTATAAATGCACCTCAATGCTAATTATGATACTAGAAAGTAAAGAGGATCAATCATGTGGGAAGTACACCAAAACAAGTAGACCGTTTGTCATTAGCATATACTCACTAATCATCCACCTTGAGATGTCGATTGTGGCGCCCCCGAAATCGTACCATGTACAGTAATCATACACGCAAGATACACGATCGAGATCAGGGACTCACGGTAAGATATCACAACACAACTCTACCAATAAAATAATACAAGTTGTATAATACAAGCTAGGGGCCAAGAGGGCTCGAATACAACAACTCGAAAGAACAAAGTTAGCGGAAGCAATAGTATCTGAGTACGGACACAAGGAATACAAGGTTGCCTTAAGAAGGCTAGCACAAAATCAACAACGATCGAAAAGGCGAGGCGTACAGCCTGGGAACCTCCAAACTACTCATGGTCGTCGGTGATCTCCATTTCGTAGAAGGCGTCGGGGGTATTCACGTTGTGGTGGTTGGCATCGGGGATTTCCTTCTCCTGGGCGCCATTGTCTGGTTGCAGCAACCGGGTATAAAAAACAAAGGGGTAAATAAAGCAAGGGTGAGTATATAGCATACCCGCGAGCCTTACATCCGGCTACTAAGAATTTATGCATTGGTATCAAATGGAAAGGGGAGACTATATAGTGGACTGAACTGCAGAAACCATGAATAAGGATGAGAAGCTAGGCCTATCGAAGACTAGCATCTTCCGACGATTCTTGCAGCATGAGAAGAGAATAGCCAACGGTTATATCTAAAGCAAAAAGTAACAATGCAGTAAATTGTAATAATTATCAATGCCTCCGAGATCACTTCCTCGAGTTCCTGATACTTCTCAAACGTATCTACTTTTCCAAACACTTTTGCTATTGTTTTGCCCTCATTCCTGCATGATTTGGACGAAACTAACCCGGACTAACGATGTTTTCAGCAGAGCTGTCTGTATAGTTTTATTGTGTGGAGGAAAGTGGATTTTTAGGTGTCTCAGAAAATTCCAGGAAAAATCACAGAAAATCCACGCACCCGAAGGACCAGTGTGCCAGAAGTGGGGCCAGACGGAAGCCAGGGGGCCCCAGGCGCCCTGCTGGCGCGGCCCCACCCCTGGCTGCGCAAGGAGGCCGCCTGGGAGGGTCCTCCCCCCTCTGGTGCCCAACTTTGCCTCCTATTTATTCCCGTGCCGAGAAAACCCCAGAACAGAAGTCGTTTTCCCAATTCTCCTCGCGGAGCCGCCGCCACCCTCTGTTCTTCTCCGGGAGGGCTAATCTGGAGGCTGTTTTGGCCTCCGGTGAGGGGAGATCATCGCCAGCGTCATCATCATCACCACTCCATCCTCCCTCCATGACTTCTCCTTTCATGTGTGAGTAATTCTCTGTTGTAGGCAAAGGGGATGGTAGGGATTGGATGAGTTAGATCATGTAATAGTTTATCAGATTGTTGGGGGCATGTTGCCTATCATCTAGATTGGTGTTTATCATCTTTGCTTCAACTTGTTTCTCTTAATGCTTGTCACTTTGGGCCCGAGTGCCATGTTTTCAGATCTGAACCCTATGTGTTTGCATGAATATATTTGTGTTCTTGATCTTATCTACGAGTTGTATGCACCTATTATAGTCCGGAACCGGCGATCCCAAAGGTGACAGCTTGGGACACCAAAGGGGATGGACTATAATTTGAGGATTCCGTGTATCCATTGATTGTTAATACTTTGTTCCGGTGCGCTTTGACAGGAGCACCTTAATCTCCATAAGTTCCTTTTGGCCCCGTTCGTAGCGGGATGGTAGGACAAAAGATATTGTGCAAGTTCTTATTGCAAGCACATACAACTACCTGTGGGGTAGGAAAAAAATTCAACAATGAAGTTGTCAGATAAATTCTAGAAAAATAAAAATAAAAATTTCCATGCCGGGAGTGACCCAGAGGCACCTGGGGCTGACCAGGGGGGCCACCAGTGGCCCAGGCGGCCAGCTGGCGCGGCTTGCCCCCTGGTCGCGCCCACAGGGCGCCTGGGGCCCACAGGCCCCATCTCTAGGTGAGTCTTCTTCCTCTCTCTCTCTCTCTCCAAAAACATGAGTTCTGCACTTGTTCTTGCGTTCTTGCTGTTCTTGGAGGCGATTTTCGATCTCTCTGTACATCCCATCATTCGAGCTGAGATTTCTAGAAAATACTACCTGGTATGTGACTCCTCCACCCCTCCAATTAGATATTTGATTGGTGGCTTTGTTAGTGAGTATTTAGTAGCTCTTGGTGCTGTTCATATGAGCTTGCAAGCATGTGTAGAATTTTTTTTTCCAAGTTTTGATGCAAGTTTATGACTTAGGGAAGTGAGTAGAGTAGTTTGCCCCAACTTGTTTTTCTTAAATCCTTGTTTTTGTGAATTGTCAAAAAAATTCATAAATGAGTTTCTTAGGAAAAGCAAAAGGATTGCTTGGGAAGAAGAAGCCCGAGCATACTGATAGAGTAACTAGAGCTGCAGCTTCATCCTCAGCTGCTAGGGTGAGCTACAATGAAGATGTTGTGCCCCTGGAGTTGCTGGAAGATACAAGTCCAGCACGGGCAATGATGTTTCCGTGCAACGATTTTCTTGAAGCGACAGGTATTAAGGAGGAGTTTGATAACCCTTGTGCTAATGCAGGTTTGACACGGCTTGCAACATTCCGTGTTACTCAATACCGTAAGCTCACCTCCTGTTTTATTAACATTTTTGGATATAACCATGATGCTGGTCTTATTGAGTTTAAAATTTACAATGGTCCTTTGAACATGTCTTTGGAAAATTTTGTGAAATAATAGGTGTGCCGAACGTTGGACGGACGGCAAAGATGAACACTCAGCCCACCGAGCTGAGAACGCTCTTCAACTCTCTTTGCAGTCAGGATACAAGGGATATCCGACGTTCAAAAATTTCCAGCATCTTGTTTCCCAAGCTCATGTATTTTGCATATTATATTGCTAGAGGGGTCTTAGCTTGTGACAACACGAGCAACAGTTATGCGCCGAATATTTCTATCCTGGAAAATTCCCTCTCAGGGGAAACTACGTATAATGTGGGTGCCTTGATTGCTCGCCGACTTGCCCTTAATGGAAACAAGAGAGATCTCTTTGGTGGCGTTTATTCCACACTTATCCTCGAGTCTCTTGGACGCACCCCACATCCTGATGATGAGCCTTTTCCTTTTATAAGCTTTGACCTTGCTGCTATGAAGAGGCATGAGTTTGTTACCAGGACTTCCGAGTTTGGTAACCTTATTTATATTCTGAGGTTTGGACTAATCGATATTCGGGAGATCCGTCTACCTGCTCCTTTTTGGTTTGATTCTACTCGCAGGAACGGATGGTCCTTCAACATCACCCAGTTCGATAAGTTCGTGGCCCAGCAGCAGTTCCATAACCCCATGGAGGGGGTTGTGCATGATCAGGAGGAGGATCCCGTTACCCAGTGGGGTGAAGGGTCTTCTTCCGCTTCGAGCGCGGAGCCTTCTTTGTGGGAGGATCCCAGGAATTCGATCTATGCACCTGAAGCCTCGTACGACCCATGGACACACCAGTACTACCCTGGAGCTGGAGGCTCCTGGGGACCACAGTAGCAGATACCAACTTAGGCCAAAAGCCTAAGCTTGGGGGAGTATGTGTCCTTCTCCCTTTTTCCATTGTATTATCCATTTTATGACTGTTCGTTTTGATCTTTTCGAAGTTTTTGCCTGTTCTTCTTTGATTCTTTCTTTGAAAAAACAACAAGAAGATCTTATCTTTCTTTTTCTTTTGTTTAACCTTTGAATAATCCAAAAAGATTTCTTTTCTCTCTTTAGTTTCCTTTGTTGCAGAGTTCAGCTCGAGTCCGTGATGGCATTTGCACTTGATTATATTTTCCTACGATCGAACGTGCAAGCGACAAGGCAGTGATGACGAAGATCGACGAAAGGGATGCAACAAGGAAAACCGGTATGAACTCTTTTTGTTTCTACTTTTGTACATATGCTTGTACTTATGATTTAGAGACCAGCTTGTAGTGACATAGTGCTATGTTTACAATGCTTTCCCAGTGGTTCATGCTTTCTTTGTGGCTAATCTCAAATAGCTAGGGTACATAATGTGTTGTTGAAATGATTTACATGCATTGCATTGTTCATGGTTTGGCATACTGAAATGGTATTTCCCTTTGGAGAATTCTTGGATTGACTTGGCACATGCTTACACATGTTTAAGACTAAAAAGTCTACTATGCCTTGATGATCTTTGAATTTCAGAATAGTTATATCATTTTCATGCCCAGTTCAATATTGGTTTGTCGCTCTGCATGATTATGACTGTTATCGCTCTCTAGTTTTTCGTTCCCCAGTCTTTTGCTAGCCTTCGCTTGCACTAAGCGGAATTTTTCTTGTGCATCCAAAATCCTTGAAACCAGTTATTCCATATGAGTCCACCATACCTTCCTATGTGGTATTTACCGGCCATCCTAACGAAGACTTTCTTGTACCATCTCGAAATTACTCAAAAACACTCCTGTGTTGTGCCTCTACTTTAGCTCATGAGGAAGTAGTAGGTAATTCATGACCTTCTTATGTTAAACATGTTTTATCTCGGGATTGCATGTCCAATCTGCAAACCCCTAATACGATGAGGGACTGGCATGAGTGCGCCCATCTCACAAAAGATAATCACAACCAACAAACCCTCCTTCACGCTTTGTTTATGAGAAATCAGAAAACTTTGGTAGTGATAAACAAAGGAGATTAAGGGGATGTGATCGTCCCCATCTTGGGAGCCGTTCCTCGAAACATGCCTAGCATAAGAGGTGATTGGGTTGTCTACTAGCATTCGTTGATGAATCATGCACCTCCCAAAAACATTTTATCTCTGTTTTCAAAACCAAGAGCTCTGGTACATGTTTAGTCTTTGCTTCCAACCACGGGTTTTCAACCTTGCCATCAAAATCCACGGTTCGAGAGTCTCCACCTTCTTTCTTCAAAGCACCAACTATGAGAGCATAATTTTCATTCTGAGTATAATGTGCATTGTCCCAAAGTACTACGTTGTTTTCTGCATGATTGTGGTATTACTTATTCTGAAGTTCTTAGTTGTAGTCTCCTTTAAAATTTCGGAGGAGTTTCTGCATTTATGTTTTTCTTCACTCATGGAGGCTAGCGAGATACCACTCTAATATGTTCAAGCTATGTGCATTGTAATCTTTCTTTGATTTTCAGTAGCATATTATTTACTTTTAGTTGTTTGTGATTGTTCACATGAAAGAAGGATTGCTTCGTGCATTGTCCTTATAGCATTGTTTCAATACCTTCTGGACTATTTTCATAGTACATGCTTATATACATCTAATGAAGCAAAAGAGTTTGTCAAAGTTTTCTTTGTCGCGTTCAGTTCGTTGAACTGAATTGCTTGAGGACAAGCAATATGCTAAGCTTGGGGGAGTTGATACGTCTCAAACGTATCTACTTTTCCAAACACTTTTGCTATTGTTTTGCCCTCATTCTTGCATGATTTGGACGAAACTAACCTGGACTAACGATGTTTTCAGCAGAGCTGTCTGTATGGTTTTATTGTGTGCAGGAAAGTGGATTTTTAGGTGTCTCAGAAAATTCCAGGAAAAATCACAGAAAATCCACGCACCTGAAGGACCAATGTGCCAGAAGTGGGACCAGAGGGCATCCAGGGGCCCCCAGGCGCCCTGCTGGCGCGGCCCCACCCCTGGCCGCGCCAGGAGGACGCCTGGGAGGGTCCTCCCCCCTCTGGTGCCCAACTTTGCCTCCTATTTATTCCCGTGGCGAGAAAACCGCATAACAGAAGTCGTTTTCCCAATTCTCGCCGCGGAGCCGCCGCCACCCTCTGTTCTTCTCTGGGAGGGCTAATCTGGAGGTTGTTTTGGCCTCCGGTGAGGGGAGATCATCGCCATCGTCATCATCATCACCACTCCATACTCCCTCCATGACTTCTCCTTTCATGTGTGAGTAATTCCCTGTTGTAGGCAAAGGGGATGGTAGGGATTGGATGAGTTAGATCATGTAATAGTTTATCAGATTGTTGGGGGCATGTTGCCTATCATCTAGATTGGTGTTTATCATCTTTGCTTCAACTTGTTGCTCTTAATGCTTGTAACTTTGGTCCCGAGTGCCATGTTTTCAGATCTGAACCCTATGTGTTTGCATGAATATATTTGTGTTCTTGATCCTATCTACGAGTTGTATGCACCTATTATAGTCCGGAACCGACGATCCCAAAGGTGACAACTTGGGACACCAAAGGGGATGGACTATAATTTGAGGATTCCGTGTATCCATTGATTGTTAATGCTTTGTTCCGGTGCTCTTTGACAGGAGCACCTTAATCTCTATAAGTTCCTTTTGGCCCCGTTCGTAGCGGGATGGTAGGACAAAAGATTTTGTGCAAGTTCTTATTGCAAGCACGTACAACTACCTATGGGGTACATGCCTAATGTTTGATTTATGCCTAGATGATCATTGCTTTTCTGTGTGCCTTTCCCCAAGTTAAATACATGATGTATCTTATCCATGCAGCACCCAACCATCCACCTCCCTAGCCTACAGTGTTTTAATTCTGCTGGTTACTAGCTGTTTGCTTTTGCTGTTTTACTTTCGTTGTTTTACCGCCACTATTTCCGTTGCCACCATCACTTCCATATCGCAGTTACTATTAATATCTCGTTGCAAGTAAGTGTATCTCAGGTGCGGTTGAATTGACAACTCCACTGTCAAAGCTAGTGGGTATTCTTTGGCTCCCCTTGAGTCGAATCTATAAATTGGGTTATTCTTACCCGCGAAGACTATCTCGATCCCCTGCAGTTGTGGGTTATCAAGACTGTTTTCTGGCGCCGTTGCCGGGGAGCATAGCTTTATTCACAAGTCTACCTGAAGTATTTTACTTGCTGCAAATTATCCACTATGAGTAAGAAAGAAGACCCCAAGGTTCCGATCTTACCATCCCAGACAAGAAAATGTACTGTTCTAAACACTAGTGCTACACTTCATTCACCTTCAGTTATGAGTGAGTTTGCTTCACCTCCACCACATGATGCTTCTACTGAATCCGTTACTATGTCCGATACTTTTGATGATGCTTCTACTACTCTTGATGATATTGGTTCACTTGGTTACGCTCTTGAGAAATAGATTGCTGCTGCAAAAAAATCTGGAATTGAAATTCCTGTTACTCACTACCCTATTGGTGGTACTTACGATTATCCTGATTTGAGTAAACTCAAGGGGAGACTCCTTGATGATGATTATATTATGCTTGATGATGATTTATGCAGGGAGCTAACAGAGTTTGTCGACTCTGGCCCCGGTGATATTAAGAAGCTTCTCGAAAAACACTCCCTGAAGAACAAGACCGTTCCTGATCCTGAATTTTCTACATCTCCTATATGCATCAATGATCCTGATTATAATTTATCTGTTGATCTTTCACTTATATCTATGGTTGAAGCTGACCCTTTTATGGCAGAGAAAATGATGATGCTATTGCACACCTGACCAAACTCACTGAGTTGGGTGGCCTATTTACTACGGATGAAAAGATACGATACTTTTATGTTACTAAGCTTTTTCCTTTCTCTTTGAAGGAAGGTGCTAAAGCATGGTATGATGCACTACCATGTGGTTCCATTAAGAGTCCTCAAGACTTAGCTCACTCTTTCGTTGATAAGTACTTTCCTGCTCATATGAAACATGTTGCTTTACAAAGAATTTATAACTTTAAACAGTTGCAGGATGAGCACCTCCCTAAAGTTTGGGGGAGGTATTGCAGTCTGATCCAGGCTAGACCGGGACAGGGAGTGGCATCTTGGCCATCAACAAATCAAGTACCAAAATTTTCAGAAAGGGATATTTCAAGTGAGTCCTCGGAATCATGGGATTCCTCCTCAAAGCAATCATTGGCCTCTTCTTGGGCAGAAAACATTATCGTGATACTTTTCAATCAAGGAAGCAATCTCATAGGCACCTTTAAAAGCAACAAACTCTTCAATCTTTTCAACATCAAAGTAATCATAAACACCTTTAGCATAAGAAGATAAGATATCATTTTCATTAAACTCACATTGGAAAGGGAGGTGTTTATGATCTATATTAGAACATCAAGTAAAATCATAAATGTGGCACAAAAGTTTAGCATGGCAATAAGAAACATGTATTTGATCCCATAAGTGTTTCCCTTTCTGAGATAGGCGGTGCCTCGTATAATGAGCATGCTCATCCAATGATTTTTTCATAATGTGGGGTTTTTAGCGCGAGAACAAATTGATCGAAGACGATCCAAGTGAAACATGTC
The DNA here is from genome assembly GCA_950022295.1 of Bromus sterilis. Taxonomy (NCBI): domain Eukaryota; kingdom Viridiplantae; phylum Streptophyta; class Magnoliopsida; order Poales; family Poaceae; genus Bromus; species Bromus sterilis. The sequence continues at coordinate 287,014,348 of OX465597.1, forward strand.
CATCCTACCATATTTGGGTGGTTCATCACCCATGGTGAGGATAGCATAAATAGGCAAAGCAAGACAAAGGCAAAAGGTAGCAACTATTTTTGTGGTTTTTCATAAAGGACACTGAGATAAAAACTGAAAGGTAAACTAACAAGACTAAAAAACAAAGGTAAAGGGTAGTGTGCAACTCCCCTATCTTAGCACTCGGAGTCCCCGACAACGGCGGCAGAAATTTGGCTTGATGTGCGAGGTAATGATAGTGATTTCTCGCCCTTCGTTGGTAAACCCCAAGTGGAAGGCGTGATGTAGCACAGCAGCAAATTTACCTCAGTAAAGATACCAAGTTTTGTCTCCAGTAGGACTCCAGAGATGATAAGTAGGTGTCAGCGGCGCAACTGATGCGGACCTGCACACAGACACAAATAACTTTGTTCCCAATGAAGTTCAGAGAGGTTGTCAATATCTCCGGTCTTCTTGTTCACAAATGATCAAACGCAAGGGATAATTATAGCAACTGAAAGTAAAATCAGAAAAGTAAATGAGTGTGTAAATAGTGATGAGGATATGGACCGGGATACGTGATGTTCACTAGTGATGTCTCTCTCCCAAAAGACGATAAAACTGCTATGCGAGGTGAACAAATTACAGAAGGGCAATTGACAGGATTATGAACGCACCGCAATGCTAACTATGCTACAAAAGAAAGGAAGAGGCTCAAAAGCATGGGCAGTATGCCAAAATAAGTAGACCGAAATCCAATTGCATCTACTACTAATCATCCACCTTGAGATATCTATCCAGAACATCTCGCTGGTATTAAGTTGCGAGCCCCACCCAAAGCGTAAACCCAAAGCAATAGACAACTGCATTAAAAATCACTTTGCGTAAAGTAAACAATCCTTGCAACCGCGGTTACAAGCACCGTTGTTTTTCCCCTTGTGGCAACAACACATCCCCTAGACTCATGTTTCTGTCACTCAAGCGTGTCATCGGGGGGCATGAACCCACAATCGAGCAAAACGTTCCCTCTTGGGGTTACTACCTACTACCTTGCCAAAGCAATAAACATCAACGGAGAACATGCAAGAATTACTTAGGAACAAAAATATAAGAGATAAGAACCAAATATATTAGTCAATCACTATCTGAACATAATCTCATAATCCATCAGATCCCATCAAACTCAGCATAGCAACAGCAAAAAGATTACAAAAGTGCCTCGATCATGTAGGGCAGCTCACGAGGTCTAAACCATGAAGAACAAAGAGGGGAGGAGAACATCACATAGCTACTGATCACGGACCCATGGTCCAAGGAAAACTACTCACAAGACATCCGGGAAGCATCCATGGTGGAGAGGAGACTCCCGGAGGTCAACCCTCCCTCCGGCAGGGTGCCGGGAAGAGGTCATCTGGTGCTCCCGATCTCGGAAGCGCGGCGGTGGAACAGAGGCGAGATCACGAAAAAGGGTTCTTTCCTCGAGGGTTTCACGTCACGGGGAATATATAGGCGAAGGGGGGCAGCCAGAGGTGGACCAGGGGCCCCAGGCGCCCCCCCTGGCGCGGCCCAGGGGGTGGCCGCGCCGGGTGGCCGCCTAGGCCACCCCTAGATCCCCTCTGGCCCCACTCGGGCTCTTCGCGAAGCTTCCTGTACGCTGATTTTTCCTATATTTTTCCCGGAATTTTTCTGGCACTTTTTATATGGGGGAAAACTGAAATAGAAAAACAGCAGAAAACAGGAACTGGCACTGTGGTGCACTGAGTTAATAGGTTAGTCCAAATATGATCAAAAGTGTATGAAAGTGTATCTAGATCATAGCAATATCACACAAAACATGCATGCAGCAAGCAGAAATTATAGATACGTCTTGGACGTATCAGTATGTTAATAGATCAGAGCCGGATTAGTTAGTCCAAGTGATGGATAGGTACTCTGGGCCCACTCGGTGATATTGCATCAATGGCTTGCAAGCAAGTGACTAGGTCACATGAGATGCAATAGGCATGGACGAGTAAACTTGTTTTTTCGGAACAAGATGTGAACACGGTATGATGGATACCGACGATCAAACCTAGGACAAACAAAGTACTGCAGCACAAAGGGATTACGTCGTATCGTTAACGATTCCCAAAAGCGATTGAAGTTCATTCGATGGAAGCGCAGGGGTTGTCAAGGATTGTAACCAGGTCCAACTGACTGGTCATTGGTCAATGAGAGTGTCTCGATCATGTTTGCTGTTTCTCGGACCGTTAGGGTGTTACACTTAAGGACAATCGATGCATGGGGATAGATTCGGGATCATCGGTGAAATAGGAGAAATCACCGGAATAGTTATGGAGGAGAACGGAAGTTGTTCCGGACATTTTTAAAGGTTCAAAACAAAGATTAATTGTATTTAATAATGTTTTATTATTTAATTATCTGAACTAATATTAAAATATATTTAAATCAATTTAAAAAATGGAAAAGGCTTAATGGGCCATATGGGCCCATTACGGGAGGAGGGGGTTTCCCCCCCTTGGGCTTGGCGCCAATGGTGGGGCCCATCCCCCTCCCTGTCCGGCGCACCCCCCCTCCCTTGGGAGTTTAGTCCCACCTCGGGGAGGGGAGGAGGATGGCACCCCCCTTGGCCAATATAAGGAGGGGTACACCCCCTTTTTCCAACACACAATATTCTCTCTCTCCTTCTCCTACCTAGTGAGTGGACTCCCCTTGTTTGGAGTCTACACCTAGTGTGGAGTTCTCCACCATAGCAGGTCGTCGCTCTTCCGGAGTCGGGATCCGAATTCGTCTTTCTTTCACTACTCGCCTGGTTCGGGGCACGGAGGGAACATCGATTCTACCGTACGTGTATAATCTCTTCGAGGCACTACACCTATGGTGCTACTTCATCGCTGGAGGTCAACCGGGAGTCTCCATCGCTGGTGGTCTTCTACACGACAAGGCGGTCGTAGTTCTGAGTCTACGCCAGCCACGTTCGCAAGAACGTTTCCCTCTTTCGGTCTTCAACGGTATGAACTCCGCTTCCCTCTGTTACTTTACATCGTCATAGCATAGATCTTGGGTTCGGGTATCGTAGGTATGAAAAAATTGTGTTTTCTGCCCCGTATCCCAATACACCAGTGCACCGGGGCCTGCCCTGTCGTCCCGTCAAAGCTATGCGGTTACCGACAAGGTGAACCGTCTCCTTACCTTGTATCGGGTGTGCTCCTAGAGGAGCTCGACTTTCGTGGTTTGGTATCTCACGGCCAACGAGAAAGGACCAGGCCCACGATGGTATCCGCCTATCCTGCCGTCCCAATACATTACCTCTCGTGGGCACCGGTGGGTCACCCGGCTACTTACCTTTAAGGACACCAGTTGATTCAGGTGCCTACCATCAAGTGAAACCAGGAGGAATCACCCTCGATGGTACACTTGAAGAGGTTTGACCGAGACATCAGCGGAATGAACAAAAGAGGAATATCCTCGTATCATCCCGGTGGTGCTACGCTACCGAGCCGGTGACGAGAGTGAAATAAAAATCCATCCACTCGTAAGTTAAACTTGAAGCGACTTGGCAGAGTCTCGCCGTTGTAGCTTCCCTTGGGCGTCTGCTCTGTACCGTACATGTGGCAGTTATATATATATATATATATTGTATCCACGTTCACTCCCAGAGCGATCACAGCCCGCTATCTAATCCTAGTTGACTAACAATGCGCAGGGCCAACTGCTGAATATTATATTATATAGGCAGCATAGGATAAAGGAAGATACATCAAGGGGCGACAAAAACAGGCTATGCAACAGAATAGGAATTAACATAATAACAGCAGCAGCAATGCCTAGTGCAAGAAATGTACGGCAAAGATAGGCAATATCTGGGGAAGGATAATGGCTCTGCTTGCCTGTAAGCTCGGCGGTAGGGGTACGGTCGTCGACGACGTAGTCGAACACAGCAACGTCGGCGGCGGTAGTCGCGGGGTCTATCGGACAATACGAGGGGAAGAAACAATAAATACACGACAATAAAAGCAATACAAACACAGTGTTGGCGGTGTTCTAACGCAGTACAAGGTGTATTGCTCGGAGCGGGAATTCATCCGGGGATGAACTGCCAGCTCCCGATGATTATCGCCAAACGATCCGGAGGGGGAATGTCACGTGTTCGGTATGTTAGAGGGTTGTGGTGGATACACGAGGCGTATCCATATTCGTTATATTTTCTTGATCAACTTTCATGTATAAAATATTTTCATCGGAGTTACTGTTTAAAAGATATTGAATATCTAATATTTAAATGATTTTAGGAATTACTGGAATTAACTAAATAATTTAACCAACATTGACTAGAATAGTGACTGTTGACCAGTCAAACTGACTGGTGGGGCCCCACTATCATAGACTAAGCTCTAATCAATCATTTACTTATTTAAATAGTGAAAGGGACCCACTTGTCATCCACTCAAGGTTAATTAAATTTAACATAAATCATATTAGTAATCAAAAGGATGGGAGGCCCACATGTCATAGTGCATTTACTTAATTACTTGATTTAATGATAACAGGGGGTTAAGTGGCACAATGGCCCACATGTAATAGACAAGGGGGTTCTTAGGTTTAGATTAACAGGTAATTAAGTGGCCCTAGGCCCACATGTCAAAAACTCAGAGGGGGTGGTTAACCCTCTGTTTATCTGCGTGCAGGCACGCCGGAGGCAAGCAACAGCACAGCGAGGCTCGTCGGTTGGTGTTGCGCCAGGAAGCGGCGAGGGGGGAGTGGGAGAAGGGTGCGGCAAAGCGTGGGTAGGCACGCACACAGCGGTGGTGAGACCGGCCGACAGTGGGTGCGTCCACGGCGGCCGACGGCGCCATTAGCGGCAGCCGGAGCATGGCACAGTTGGAGATGGTTTTTGGGCACATGGGATTGAGCGTGGAAAGGGGGAAAATTAAGCTGACCTCACAATGAATTCGGGAGCGTGCACGAGGAAGTCATTAGTGCTCGGATGGCGACGAATTTCGTCATCGAAGACGGCGACCGTGGCAGAGGGGATCGCCCGATTCAAGGCTGATGGCTTCTCGCCCCTCGTTGGTAACCCAAAGTGGAAGGTTGAGATGTAGCGCAGCAGCAAGTTTCCCTTGGCAAAGATACCAAGGTTGAGATCGAACCAGGAGGATACCAAGATCGACAAGTAGGTGGTAAAGTGAACAATAGTGCCGTTCACGACCGAGGTTTCTTACTTTACCTGGAACTGCACACACAACAAATAACTTTGCTCGCAACGAGTACAGAGAGGTTTTCAATCTCTCCGGTCTTTTTGTTTACAAAGGGTCAAACGCAAGAGATCAAAGGGTAATGATAACTGCAACTAGAAAGTAAAACAGGAAGTAAATTGAGGGTGTAAACAGTGGTGGAAATATGGACCGGGGTCCCATGAAGTTCACTAGTGATGTCTCTCTCCCAAAAGACGATAAAAAACTATGCAAGGTGAACAAATTACAGCTGGGCAATTGACAGGATTACGGGCGCAAACCAATGCTAACTATGCTACAAAAGAAAGGAAGAGGCTCAAAAGCATGGGAGGTACGCCAAGATAAGTAGACCGAAATCCATATGCATCTACTACTAATCATCCACCTTGAGATATCTATCCAGAACATCTCGTTGGTATTAAGTTGCTAGCCCCACCCAAAGTGTAAACCCAAAGCAACAGACAACTGCATTAAAAGAACTTTGCGTAAAGTAAACAATCCTTACAACAGCAGTTACAAGCACCGTTGTTTTCCCCGTTGTGGCAACAACACATCCCCTAGACTCATGTTTTTGTCACTCAAGCTAGTCATCAGGGGGCATGAACCCACAATCAAGCATAATGCTCCCTCTTGGAGTTACTACCTACTACTTGGCCAAAGCAATAAACAGCAACGGAGAACATGCAAGAATTACTCAAGAACAAAAATATAAAAGAGAAGAACCAAATATATTACTCATCACAATCTGAACATAGTCTCATAATCCATCAGATCCCAGCAAACTCAACATAGCACCAGCAGAAAGAATTGCATATGTGCCTTGATCATGTAGGGTAGCTCACAAGGTCTAATCCATGAAGAACAAAGAGGGGGAGAGGATATCACATAGCTACTGATCATGGACCCATGGTCCAAGGAGGACTACTCACGGATCATCCGGGAAGCGTCCATGGTGGTGGAGAAGCTCCCGGAGGTCAATCCTCCCTCCGGCGGGATGCCGGGAAGAGGCCTTCTGGTGAACCCGATCTTGGAAGCGCGGCGGCAGCGGAACAGAGGCGAGATCGCGAAAAATGGTTCTGTCCTTGGGGGTTTCGGGATGAAGGAAATATATAGGCGAAGGGGGGCAGCCCGGGGGTGCACCAGGGGTCCAGGCGCCCCCCCGGCGCGGCTCCACCCTAAACCGCGCCCACAGGGCGCTGGAGCCCTGGTGGGTCCCCTCTAGCCCCCCTTCGGGACTCTAGAAGCTTCCATTGCGCTGATTTTTTTATATATTTTTCCCAGAATTTTTCTGGCATTTTACATAATGGGAAAACCTGAAATAAAAAGACAGCAGAAAACAGAAACTGGCATTGGGGTGCACTGAGTTAATAGGTTAGTCCAAATATGATCAAAAGTGTATCAAAAGCATAGCAATATCACCCAAAACATGCATGGAGCAAGCAGAAATTATAGATACGTTTGGGACGTATCAACGGCCAAGGTGGAGGTCCGGCGACGACTAAGGGCGCGACGAGATGAAGCAGCCCGCGGGCGAGCTCCCAGACGGGTTGGCGCGGTCCGAGGTGGCTGATGGGCACGCGAGCACGGTGCCGCGGCCACGGCGCGGCCGGCGAGCGAGGCAGGGGGGAGCGGTGGCGCGAGGGGGAAAGGGAAAATGGGGAGGCGACTAGGGTTGCGTTGGGGGGCTCGAGGGCTCTATTCCCTGCCGGCTAGCCGGCGGATGGCCTCCACGGCGTGCCCGGCCGCGGGATGCGCACCACGACCCCCCTATGAACAGAGGATGGAGATGAGGTCGGGGGTGGGCTGGGCCTTGGGTGGGTTTTGCACTGGGCGGGGAATAGTTTTTTCTTCTTCTTTTGTTTTTGTTTTCTTTTCTGTTCTCTATTTTATTTGGCTAGCAATTTGTTTTATAAAAATGTGCCACTTGTACCATAATTACTGTTGCATTTTATATCACTGCTACAAAAAGTTTGAGCACCAATTAAAATCATTTGCTTATTTTTGTTTATTTTAAAAGGATTTTTGGTGCTACTTTCCTACTATTATCATTTATTTAAATAGTTAAACACTCTAATGATTATTAGCAAGTTTTTGATTATTTTCCCAAGAATTTTGGTGCAACTTTACTTTTCACTTTTGTCTTGAAATTTTATGAGGGTTGGAAATTGAATGAGATATGATCTAGGGTGATCATCACATGCAATCAAGGTAACTTGGCATTAACCAAAATTGATTACTGTTGCGTGACACTTGGGTGTTACATCTATCCAGAACATCTTGCTGGTATTAAGTAGTGAACCCCAACCAAATTGTAGGCTAAAAGAAACAGACAATTGCATTGACAAACTATGCATAATGTAAGCAATCCTTGCAACCGTACGTACAAGCACCGTTGTTTTCTCCCTGGTGGCAACAACACATCCCCTAGCCTCATGTTTCTCTCACTCAAGCTAGACATCAGGGGCCATGAACCCATAATCATACATAACATGTCAGAACCCTAATTTAGGTTTGTGCTTTTCTAAGCTAGCATTTTTTTTGCATCATGAAATTTTTTGCAAAAAGAAAAGATATGGGGAAAAGAAAAGCCCTAAATGAATTATATAAAAAGGCCAGAAATAAATCTTTTTCCAAAATTCTTTTGGATATGTTGAAAAGTCCTAAAAATGAGTGTGACCATTTTAAAAGTGATTTGGGATTAATCCCATGCTCATAGATTTTTCAAAAATCCAAACAATGGCTTGGAAATTAAATCAATTGCCTATTTGAATTGAAATTCAAATAATTTGAATTTCAAAAATTCCCAAAACTTGGGGTTGACTAATAATAAGCCACCTAGGTTTTATAAAAATGATTGGGAATTTTATTAAATGCTCTAGCTATTTTTTTTAAAGAGCCAAACAAATTAATAGAAACATAAAAATAAAACAAAAGGGTGGCAACCTTACCTTGCGCCCACGGGCGAAGGCCCATCAGGCCCAGCCCACTCCAGCGCCATGTCGTCTTCCTCCTCGCCAGAAGGAGAGACAGAGGAGCCGTGTGCCGTGGCATGGACGCCACCTCCTCCTTCTCGCCAGCGCACGGGCCTCTTCGTCCTCATCTTCGAGCTAGTGACGCCTGGAGGCCATCCCGATCCATTCCCCCCTTGGAGCCTTCTCCTTCGTCTTCTTCCTTCGTCCCGCGCAAGATCCGAGCCGCAGCCGGAGCGCCGACGTGCCCCAGCGTGGCCACCGGCCTCGTCTCGCCGCCGTGCCGTTTCAACTAAGCTCGCCGTGGACGGCTACTTCGACCCCCTCATCTAATGTGGAGCGAGAGGCAAAGAAGACGACACAAGCTTCGACACCTCACCGCCGGCCGCCGTGGATCTCGGGCTCAAATTCGCGGCCACCTCTTCGTCTCCGGCCACCCCGACTCCTCCACTGCACTCAGGGTGAGCCTCCGGTTCGAACGCAATCCTCCGCGCCCCTTTCTGTGCACGCCATCGTCGTTCCCCTCCTTGGCTAAGAGCTCACCGCCGCGGGCCTCGACGAAGCCGTGCTCTGAGAGCCTCCCGTGACCCCCTGCTGGCCCCTTCGGATGCGCGACGTCGAGAGGATCGCCCCAGTGCCCCCCTTCTCCTCTCTCGTGCCCGATTCCCCCTCTCCGGCGAGCTCTCCGGCGTTAAAAGTGGACTCCGGCGACCTAGGCCATTAGCGCCCCTAACCGTGCTCCTAACCCCTGTGCTAATCACCCCCCTCCTCTCACTGACACTGGGCCCAGTGCCCTTAAGCTAATCACAAATTAAAATAAACAGAGCTAATTAACCCCAGTGAGACTGTCCAGTGGACCCCCCCCCCCCCGTTAGGCCAGCCCCTGCGTCATCATGACATCATGCTGATGCAATAAAGAGAAATCAATTTAATTAAATCAGAAATTCCAGAAAATATTCAAAACTTTGAAATCTAATATCTTTTAAACCGTAACTCCAATTGCAATGATTTTTATATGAAAATTGATCAGAATAAAATGCTCTATCCAAATATCAAACTTTCATCCATGTTTGAATTGTTTATATTGAGGAACCAGTAGCATTTTTCTATATGGATCATTTGATATTATTCAAATAAATCACTAAAGCCATTCCAACTTCAACCAAAGCAATGCTAATATGATCACCTACACTTCAGAAGCATTTCACACACATGATAGCATGGTTTATAATGAACAAACATTAGCAAATGCAACTTGGACCAATTTGAATACATTTGGAGTTTGAATTTGAATTCACTTTTCAATTCAACTTCAATTAACATGTTGCAAATTAAACATAGGTCACATCAGTACCTTACCATGCTATGTTTTGCATATTTCTTGAGCATTGTATTATCTTGATTGTGCTTTACCTCCAGTGCTTCGGTGATTGCATCTTCTCGGTAGAGTTGATCTCGGAGACGAGTTTAACTTCACGACAAAAGACTAGTACCTCGTGATCGTCAGCAATGCAAGCACCCCCTCCTTGATCATGTCGATAAAATCCTAGTTCCCTCTCATGCTTGCTTATGCATGATTAGGATGTCACCATGATACGTTCTACCGCTAGTTGAACCTATTCCTTTGCATGACCTATCATTTTATCACAGTAGTAAGCAAACCACAATCCTAGCAGATGTAGGAGTTGGTTGATATCATGTGGCCCCTGCAACAGTTACAGTTTATTGCATGCTTAGAGTTGTTACCTGAGGCTACATTGATGTGAGTCGGGACGGTAGTGATCATGTGAATGTTGGTGGATACGTGTTGGTGAATCTACCCTAAACAAAGGTGAATGATGAGTGGCTGTGTAGGAGTACACAGTGGGTTGTCTCGTTGAACACTGCCTTAAGCCCGAGTTCTTGTGTTATTATCCAAGACTAAGAGTAGGACCACACATTGGGCTCACTGACCCCTCTCGGCCTAGTACCTCACCCCGGACCAAGTCCAGGAGTCGTAAGTAGTTCGCCCTTTAACGATCTCAAGCAGGTGGAACCAAGGTAAGTGATTGGCATAGGTTGTGGGCACGTTGAATCAAGTGATCATGATCGAGTTGAGCTTGATGGCGGTCACACAACGTTTGAGTCCGCATCGGAAAAATCGGCCGGATTCCGATCGTGGTCCCAACTCAAATAGGTGACTCCCTAGGACTAGAAATGGTGCTGTGAGTGAAGTGTCGTGGCAGCATCCTCGCCGGTACTCACTTGAAGGGTCCATCCCCAGGCGGTAACTGATGAGGCGTGTGTGTAGCAGTACACCCCTGTAGGGTTAATGAACTATTCGAATAGTCGTGTCCGCGGTTATGGACTACTTGGAGACCTTTACTTGATCATAGACAACTTGAACGGTTACTCTTAAAACTTGCCAAGATAAGTGTGAGTGTTATGGCGTGCTTCCTCGTGGGGAAGTCGAGGAAGTAACCATAGTGGTGTATTTGTTGGAGACTTGATACTTGGACTCGTGTACGCTCCTTACCTCATTATGGTATTCGTAGTACAGTACTAGCCAAGTCAAAGCTGGCACTTCTGCATTGAAACCCCACCTCCTTTTACCGTGATACTTGAGCATGAGTAGTATAGTTCCTATGTAAGTATTGCTGAGTACGACTTTGTACTCACGTTGGCTTATTCTATGTTTTAGAGACGAGACCACTGACCCTGATGGTGGCCTCTACCTCGAGCTCGACGTGGACCAGGTCGCATAGTTCCAAACAGCAGCCTGTGCCCTTTGGAGGGTCATTGTATTTTCTTTCAGGCTTCTTAAGCCATTTGTTAACCTTGTCTTTACTAGGACATAATTTGCTTCCGTTGATGTTTGATGTAATGTTGGATCACAGCCATAGGATCTCTGCTTGTAATACAACTACTATGTCTGCTCTGTTTAGAAGAAGTTATAAAGACTATGAGTTTTTAGAGTTCATGTTGTGATTACCTGCTATTTACACTGGACATGTATGCTGCGTGTATGATTATAACGTGCATCTCTTAGTGTGGTTTTTCGAGACCTTAGTTGTGATCTGGCTGGCGGTCTTTTATACACCAAGTGGCCCTTAGATGTGCGCAGCTTGGGACATCGCGATGTGATTGCTCGTGACTCTGTCACGTGCACACTTTGTTGTATGATCGAGCCCGCCCTAGACCCCGACTAAGTGATCGGGCTGGAGTAAGTCTATGTAAGGGTTATGATTCAATCGATAACATGGTTGAGGCGACTTGTCTATGAGTATGGGATTTCACCACCCATAAGCATTTAGACTTGTGAGCGGACGATGAGGACCCATCTCAGTTGATCATCCGGCCTGAATGGGATGCCACTCATGTTCGATGCTTTCTGAGAACGTTCTGTGCTTGGCCTTGTCTGCTTAAACAAGTGGGTACGGTTCTCGGCTCTCCATGTGATTGCATCGTGACTGGAATTACATATGCTAACCCCGGGTGCCGACAGACTTGGTATCAGAGCAGGTCTGTCTGTAGGATTATCAAAGCCTTGGTCGAAGTCGAGTCTAGCATTCTATAGTTATATAGCTACTTTGGATATAAGGGAACATCATAAGACTTCTTTTTTCTCCTTACCCTCATCGATCTGAGTTCTGAGTCATCCTCATCTTATTCCACGGGAAGATAGGACTAGGCTTCTCTATGTCTTTACTAGGACATCTCGTTGATTGCTTCTTTGTAGCTGTAGGAGTGTTGTGGTCTTCCAGAGTCATCATTCCATAGTGCTTCTTTGGAAGTGATGTCTTTTATCTTGCCGGTTGTCTCATTTTCCATCCCGGTACAGCCATTATGCTGTCCGACTGGGACTTCGATGTCGTTGCATTATAGTCTTGTTGGTTTAGCTTAGAAGTATATCATAAATCCTATTCTGATTGTTGATTCTTATCACACAGAATGTCAGGTGGAAATCATTGTGTTGATTTCAGTCTTGGAAATAGAGATGTTGATGATCCTCCACCAGCGCCTTCTGCAGAGGAAATCATGACGGAGGCTGAGCAGAATCGTCGTGATCAGACACGTCTTCTAGAGCGTATTGAGCAAAACACTTCTCGTCAGCATCATAGTGTTGTTACCATCGAGGACTTCATTCTCCTCAACCCGCCAGTATTCCGATGTTCTTCTGAGCCCCTTGATGCCGATGATTGGCTTCGTTCCCTCGAGCGTAAGCTTGAGACGGCCCATGTTGCTCCCGGTGATTGTGTGCTATTCGCGACATACTTTCTGGAAGGTGCTGCTCTTCAGTGGTGGGAGAATTTTGTAGCAATTCGGCCCATAGGTCACGTGGTGACTTGGCAAGAGTTCTGTGATGACTTCCGAGGATATCATATTCCGGATCAGCTGATGGAGCGCAAGAGAGAAGAATTTTGCAATCTGACCCAAGGAAAGATGTTTGTTCATGAGTATCGGACCGAGTTCACTCATCTAGCACGTTATGCCCAAGAAGAAGTATCCATTGATGCCAAGAAACAGGCAAGGTTCCGTAAGGGACTTAGCCCCGTCCTTTGTCATGACCTGAATCTTCACGAGTTCGTCAACTTCAGGGACTTGGTCGACAAATCCTTCAAGGCCGAGTATGGAAATGAGTTGTATGAAGAGTCTCGCAAGCGTGATCGTGAGTTTGCACAATGTTCTGGCCCAGTTTCTCGGAAACGTTGTGTATGGATTCCCTTCAGTGACGTCAGTCATGCTGTAAGTGCTTCTAGACCATCAACCACCATATATCGTCCACCTCAACCCAATCTTCTTCCTTGGAATTTTGTTGGACAATCAAGTGGCCATGTTCCTTTCATTCCACGTGGTGTTTGTTTCCAATGTGGACAATCAGGCCACAATGTTCGAGAGTGTCCCCAAAATTATGTAGCCATCACACCTAAACCAAAGCAAGCCTTTCGTCGTGGAAAGCCACCACCCAAAACTTCCAATGTCAAGCCTCCTGCCTATGAATATGGTTATGTGAATCATGTATCCATTCTAGATTCCCACAAGTCAACCGATGTTGTACTTGGAACCCTTCCTGTCAATTTCACCCCAGCTTCGGTTCTTTTCGACCCGGGAGCATCTCACTCATTCATATCCCAGGATTTTGCACCGTCACATGACATCTCTTTTTCGATGTTATCCACCCCCTTAGTTGTGCAAGCCCCTGGATCCAGATGGCACACCCCCATGGTGAGTCATGAAAATGAAGTTGAAATTGAGGGTTTAGTATTCCTTGCCTCACTTATAGCCCTCAAGTCTTCAGACAATGATGTGATCTTAGGTATGGATTGGTTATCAAGACAGAATGTTGTCCTTGATTGTAAAGCCAAGTCAGTGAAACTAACCTATCCATCAGGCCAGACAATCAAGTACACCTCACCAAGCTCTAAAACCCAGGTGCATTCTTTAAATGTGCTTCCACTTCCTGATCTTGAAGATATTCCGGTGGTTCGTGACTTCCCGGATGTCTTTCCAGAAGAGCTGCCAGGCATACCACCTGACAGATCTGTAGAGTTTGTGGTAGATCTTATCCCAGGAACCGCCCCAATATCCAGAAGCCCATATAGAATGGCCTCGCGTGAGTTAGCTGAGCTCAAAATCCAACTTGAAGCTTCGTTGGCAAAGGCTTCATCCGCCCTAGCTCATCGCCATGGGGTTGCCCCGTTCAGTTCGTAACGAAGAAAGATGGAACAGAAAGGATGTGCGTACACTATCGCCCGCTAAATCTAGCGACGATAAAGAACAAGTACCCACTTCCCAGGATCAATGATCTTTATGATCAACTTGCTGGATCCTCTGTCTTCTCCAAGATGGATTTGAGATTAGGCTATCATCTAATCAAAATCAGAAACGAGGACATTCCCAAAACGGCTTTCACTACTCGTTATGGTCTTTATGAGTACACCGTCATGTCCTTCGGTTTAACCAATGCCCCAGCCACTTTTTCGTGCTTGATGAATTCGATCTTCATGGAGTACCTAGATAAATTTGTTGTAGTTTATCTTGATGACATTCTCATCTACTCGAAGAATGAAGAAGAACACGCAGAACATCTTAGGCTGGTATTGATGAAACTTCGAGAGCATCGCCTATATGCCAAATTCTCAAAGTGTGAATTCTGGCTACCAGAAGTGACCTATTTAGGCCACGTGATTTCTGCCAAAGGCATTGTTGTCAATCCCGAGAGAGTTCAGGACGTCCTTGAGTGGACTCCACCTGAATCGGTTAAGCAAGTTAGGAGTTTTCTTGGCTTAGCAAGCTATAGTCGCCGCTTCGTCGAGAACTTTTCTAAAGTTGCAAAGCCTCTAACTGAACTCCTCAAGAAAGATAAGAAATTCGAATGGACCCCCAAGTGCGAGGAAAGCTTTCAAGAGCTAAAAATAAGATTGACTTCTGCACCCGTACTTGCGCCTCCAGACACCAAAAAGGATTTCGAGATCTTTTGTGACGCCTCACGGCAAGGGTTAGGATGCATACTTATGCAAGATATACATGTGGTAGCTTATGCTTCACGCCAGTTGCGTCCACATGAAGAGAACTATCCTACCCATGATCTTGAACTCACTGCCGTAGTTCATGCCCTGACAACTTGGCGACATTACCTCCTTGGTAATCATTGTGAGATCTATTCCGACCACCAAAGCCTCAAATACATATTCACCCAGCCAGATCTTAATCTCAGGAAAAGACGCTGGATAGAGTTGATAAAAGATTATGACTCAGGAATTTCTTATACCCCAGGCAAAGCCAATGTCATGGCTGATGCACTAAGTCGTAAGTCGTATTGTAACAACCTCATGTTACAACAGTATCAACCACTTCTTCATGAGGAATTTCGAAAGCTCAACCCTGAGATTGTTCCTTGTGGGTCTCTTTTCAACTTGGTGGCGAAACCAACCCTTGAGGATCAGATCATAGTTTCCCAAAAGCGTGCACGAGGTGTTCGACAGATCAAGGAGAACATTGCTAGCGGAGTCACTAAATGTTTCTCCACATATAGTAAAGGAATGGTATTCTTTGAAAATCGTTTGGTAGTACCTAATAATAGGGATATAAGGGAACTCATCCTCAAAGAAGCCCATGACACACCCCTCTTGATTCATCCCGGTAGCACAAAAATGTACCGAGATCTACGCCAGAGATTTTGGTGGACTAGGATGAAGAGAGAAATTGCTCAGTTCATTGCTGAATGTGATGTTTGTCGTCGCGTTAAGGCAGAACATCAAAGACCTGCTGGTACTCTTAGACCTTTGCCTATCCCCGAGTGGAAATGGGACAAAGTCAGTATGGATTTCATCACTGGCTTTCCAAAAACCCAGAAAGAAAATGATGCCATCTTCGTTGTCATTGATCGACTTTCCAAAGTTGCTCACTTCCTTCCTGTTCGCGAGTCTATAACTGCTAGCCAGTTAGCGGACTTGTATGTCTCCCGAATCGTGTCACTTCACGGTGTTCCTTTGGAAATCAATTCAGACCGTGGTAGTCTTTTCACTTCTCGATTTTGGGAAAATTTCCAGAATGCTATGGGAACCCACCTCTCCTTTAGCACCGCCTATCACCCGCAGTCCAGTGGTCAAGTAGAAAGGGTCAATCAAATTCTCGAAGACATGCTCAGGGCTTGTGTTATCTCTTTAGGAAAGAAATGGGAGAATTCTCTTCCTTTTTCTGAATTTGCGTATAACAATAGCTTCCAATCTAGCTTGGGCATGGCTCCTTTTGAATTTCTCTATGGACGGAAATGTCGAACACCCCTAAACTGGTCAGAAACCGGTGAAAGACAATTATTTGGACCGGATTTGATTCAGGATGCAAAAGAGCAGGTTCGCATTGTTCGTGAGAAATTGAAAAC
Organism: Bromus sterilis; assembly: GCA_950022295.1. Taxonomy (NCBI): domain Eukaryota; kingdom Viridiplantae; phylum Streptophyta; class Magnoliopsida; order Poales; family Poaceae; genus Bromus; species Bromus sterilis. The sequence goes on from OX465597.1 coordinate 287,030,403, forward strand.
AGCCCAGTCTCGTCAGAAAAGCTATTATGATCGTCATCATAGGGAAGAAAGCTATAATCTGGATGAGAAGGCTTACCTTCGGGTTACTCCTCTGAAGGGTACCCATCGCTTCGGTATCAAAGCCAAGTTGTCCCCACGTTACATTGGTCCCTTTCGCATTCTCGCTAAACATGGAGAAGTTTCCTACCAATTGGAACTACCCCCTCACCTCTCCCAGGTTCATGATGTCTTCCACGTCTCTCAACTCAGGCGTTGCTTCAAGGACCCCATCCGCGAAGTAGACCATGAAACGCTTGATCTCTAAGATAACCGTTCATATAGAGAGTACACTCTTCGTATTCTTGATGAAGCCGAGCGTAGCACCAGAACTCAGAAGATTAGATTCCTCAAAGTGCAGTGGTCACATCATTCAGAGAAAGAAGCCACCTGGGAACGAGAGGATCGTCTACGAGCTGAGTACCTCACACTCTTCCCGACGACTTCTGAATCTCGGACGAGATTCTTTTGAGTGGGGGCGAGTTGTCAAAACCCTAATTTAGGTTTGTGCTTTTCTAAGCTAGCATTTTTTTGCATCATGAAAAATTTTGCAAAAAGAAAAGAAATGGGGAAAAGAAAAGCCCTAAATGAATTAAATAAAAAGGCCAGATATAAATCTTTTTCCAAAATTCTTTTGGATATGTTAAAAAGTCCTAATAATGAGTGTGATCATTTTAAAAGTGATTTGGGATTAATCCCATGCTCATAGATTTTTCAAAAATCCAAACATTGGCTTGGAAATTAAATCAATTGCCTATTTGAATTGAAATTCAAATAATTTGAATTTCAAAAATTCCCAAAACTTGGGGTTGACTAATAATAAGTCACCTAGGTTTTATAAAAATGATTGGGAATTTTATTAGATGTTGTAGCTATTTTTTTTAAAGAGCCAAACAAATTAATAGAAACATAAAAAGAAAACAAAAGGGGTGCAACCTTACCTTGCGCCCACGGGCGAAGGCCCATCAGGCCCAGCCCACTCCAGCGCCATGTCGTCTTCCTCCTCGCCAGAAGGAGAGACAGAGGAGCCGTGCGCCGCGGCATGGACGCCACCTCCTCCTTCTCGCCAGCACACGGGCCTCCTCGTCCTCATCTTCGAGCTAGTGACGCCTGGAGGCCATCCCGATCCATTCCCCCCCCCCCTGGAGCCTTCTCCCTCGTCTTCTTCCTTCGTCCCGCGCAAGATCCGAGCCGTAGCCGGAGCGCCGACGTGCCCCAGCGTGGCCACCGGCCTCGTCTCGTCGCCGTGTCGTGTCAAATAAGCTCGCCGTGGACGGCTACTTCGACCCCCTCATCTAATTTGGAGCGAGAGGCAACAAAGATGACGCAAGCTTCGACACCTCACCGCCGGCCGCCGTGGAGCTCGGTCTCAAATTCTCCGCCACCTCTTCGTCTCCGGCCACCCCGACTCCTCCACTGCACTCAGGGTGAGCCTCCGGTTCGAACGCCACCCTCCGCGCCCCTTTCCGTGCATGCCATCACCGTTCCCCTCCTCGGTCGAGAGCTCACCGCCGCGGGCCTCGACAACGCCGTGCTCCGAGAGCCTCCCGTGACCCCCTGCTGGCCCCTTCGGATGCGCGACGTCGAGAGGATCGCCCCAGTGCCCCCCTTCTCCTCTCCCGTGCCCGATTTCCCCTCTCCGGCGTCAAAAGTGGACTCCGGCGACCTAGGCCATTAGCGCCCCTAACCGTGCTCCTAACCCCTCTGCTAATCTCCCCCCCCCTCCTCTCACTGACACTGGGCCTAGTGCCCTTAAGCTAATCACAAATAAAAATAAACAGAGCTAATTAACCCCAGTGAGACTGTCCAGTGGACCCCCCCTGTCAGGCCAGCCCCTACGTCATCATGACGTCATGCTGAAATTTCCAGAAAATATTCAAAACTTTGAAATTGAATATCTTTTAAACCGTAACTCCAATTGAAATGATTTTTATATGAAAATTGATCAGAATAAAATGCTCTATCCAAATATCAAACTTTCATCCATGTTTGAATTGTTTACATAGAGGAACCAGTAGCATTTTGCTATATGGATCATTTGATATAATTCAAATAAATCACTAAAGCCATTCCAACTTCAACCAAAGCAATGCTAATATGATCACCTACACTTCAGAAGCATTTCACATACATGATCACATGGTTTATAATGAACAAACATTAGCAAATGCAACTTGGACCAATTTGAATACATTTGGAGTTTGAATTTTGAATTTACTTTTCAATTCAACTTCAATTAACATGTTGCAAATTAAACATAGGTCACATCAGTACCTTACCATGCTATGTTTTGCATATTGCTTGAGCATTGTATTATCTTGATTGTGCTTTACCTCCAGTGCTTCGGTGATTCCATCTTCTTGGTAGAGTTGATCTCGAAGACGAGTTTAACTTCACGACAGAAGACTAGTACCTCGTGATCGTCAGCAAGGCAAGCACCCCCTCCTTGATCATGTCGATAAAATCCCAGTTCCCTCTCATTCTCGCTTATGCATGATTAGGATGTCACCATGATATGTTCTACCGCTAGTTGAACCTATTCCTTTGCATGACCTATCATTTTGTCACACTAGTAAGAAAACCACAATCCTAGCAGATGTAGGAGTTGATTGATATCATGTGGCCCCTGCAACTGTTACAGCTTATTGCATGCTTAGAGTTGTTACCTGAGGCTACTTTGATGTGATTCGGGATGGTAGTGGTCATGTAAATGTTGGTAGATACGTGTTGGTGAATCTACCCTAAAAAAATGTGAACGATGATTGTGTAGGAGTACACAGTGGGTTGTCTCGTTGAACACTGCCTTAAGCCCGAGTTCTTGTGTTGTTATCCAAGACTAAGAGTACGACCACACATTGGGCTCACTGACCCTCTCGACCTAGTACCTCACCCCGGACCAAGTCCAGGAGTCGCAAGTAGTTCGCCCTTTAACGATCTCAAGTAGGTGGAACCAAGGTAAGTGGTTGGCGTAGGTTGTGGGAACGTTGAATCAAGTGATCATGATCGAGTTGAGCTTGATGGCGGTCACACAACGTTTGAGTCCGCATCGGAAAAATCGGCCGGATTCCGATCGTGGTCCCAACTCAAATAGGCAACTCCCTAGGACTAGAAATGGTGTTGTGAGTGAAGTGTCGTGGCAGCATCCTCGCCGGTACTCACTTGAAGGGTCCATCCCCAGGTGGTAACTGATGAGGCGTGTGTGTAGCAGTACACCCCTACAGGGTCAACGAACTATTCGAATAGCCGTGTCCGCGGTTATGGACTACTTGGAGACCTTTACTTGATCATAGACAACTTGAACGGTTACTCTTAAAACTTTCCAAGATAAGTGTGAGTGTTATGGCGTGCTTCCTCGTGGGGAAGTCGAGGAAGTAACCATAGTGGTGTATTTGTTGGAGACTTGATACTTGGACTCGTGTACGCTCCTTACCTCATTCTGGTATTCGTAGTACATGACTAGCCAAGTCAAAGCTGGCACTTCTGCATTGAAACCCCACCTCCTTTTACCTTGATACTTGAGCATGAGTAGTATAGTTCCTATGTAAGTCTTGCTGAGTACGACTTTGTACTCACTTTTGGTTATTCTATGTTTTAGAGACGAGACCACTGACCCTGATGGTGGCCTCTACCTCGAGCTCGACGTGGACCAGGTCGCATAGTTCCAGACAGCAGCCTGTGCCCTTTGGAGGGTCGTTGTATTTTCTTTCAGGCTTCTTAAGCCATTTGTTAAGCTTGTCTTTACTAAGACATAATTTGCTTCCGTTGATGTTTGATGTAATGTTGGATCACAGCCATGTGATCTCTGCTTGTAATACAACTACTATGTCTGCTTTGTTTAGCAGAAGTTATAAAGACTATGAGTTTTTAGAGTTCATGTTGTGATTACCTGCTGTTTACACTGGACATGTATGCTGCGTGTATGATTATAACGTGCATGTCTTTGTGTGGGTTTTTGAGACCTTAATTGTGATCTGGCTGGCGGTCTTTTATACACCAAGTGGCCCTTAGATGTGCGCAGCTTGGGACATCGCGATGCGATTGCTTGTGACTCTGTCACGTGCACACTTTGTTGTATGATCGAGCCCGCCCTAGACCCTAACTAAGTGATCGGGCTGGAGTAAGTCTATGTAAGGGTTATGATTCAATCGATAACATGGTTGAGGTGACTTGTCTATGAGTATGGGATTTCACCACCCATAAGCATTTAGACTTTTGAGCGGACGATGAGGACCCATCTCAGTTGATCATCCGGCCTGGATGGGATGCCCCTCACGTTCGATGCTTTCTGAGAATGTTCTGTGCTTGGCCTTGTCTGCTTAGAAAAGTGGGTACGGTTCTCGGCTCTCCATGTGATTGCATCGTGACTGGAATGACATATGCTAACCCCGGGTCCCGACATAACGCTCCCTCTTGGAGTTACAATCTACTACTTGGCCAAAGCAACAAACATAACGAGGAACATGCAAGAACACTCAAGAACTAAAATATAAAGATAAACCAAATATATTACTCATCACAAACTGAACATAATCTCATAATCCATTGGATCCCAGTAAACACAGCATAGAAAAATAGGAACTAATACTTAGGTGCCTTGATCATCATAGCCAACTCATAAGGGCTAAACATTGAAGCACAAGATTGGAGAGAATTCATCACATAGCTACTGGTCATGGACCCATGGTCAAAGGGGGACTACTCACGGCACATCCCGGAGGCGATCATGGTGATGGAGAGGCCTCCGGAGGTCAATCCTCCCTACGGCAGGGTGTTGGGACAGTTTCTCCTGGCGATTCCGAGATCAGAATCGCAGCGGCGGGGAACAGTGGACAAAATCGCGTAACGGTCCCTCGAGGGTTTTCGGAGGGAGAGGTAAATATAGGACAAAGGGGGCCTGAGGGGTGCCCCCCTGGCCCAGGCGGCCAGGTGGCGAGGCTACCCCCCTGGGCATGCTAGGAGGTCGCCTATCTGGGGGGTGGCCCCCCTCGGGGCCCCCTTCGGGCATCTAGAATCTTCCGTCTTGCATATTTTTATATGATTTTTCTGGAATTTATCGATCACTTTTATTTTTGACATTTTCCTGCAATGCACGGACAATAGCAGACAGAAACTAGCACTAGGCATTGATTTAGTAGGTTAGTCCAAAATACGTTGTAAATGATATGAAAGTGCATCAAAACATATAGCAATATCACCAAAATAAGCATGGAGCAAGCGGAAATTATAGATACATTTGGGACATATCAGGGACCAGAAGTTCCAGTTTCGGCACCCTGCTGGGACGGGGAAGTGCGCCCAGATTCATCTTCAGCGATGTTGCTTCCTCCCTCCATGATGCGGGAGTAGTTCCTCCTCGGGGCTGAGGTATTATAAAGTAGCTATGTAGTTATCTCTCTCTCCCATGATGTGGTCTTGATTGTGATCATTGGCTATGTTAATCTAGTTGTCTCCCATGATGTTTCCTCTTCTTCTATGTATTGGATTGATGTACTCACTTGACAATATCCATTATAATCTCCAAGACTGCGGTGACATTGGGTCTATTGGACATAGATTAGAAGAATATTTTTATGAGTTATTTCTTCTATTGTGAATTAATTGAAGGTATGATGTTCTCTTGGTGCTTGTCTTGAATATCCTTGTGATATGTTGTGGTGATTGTGGTACTATCTTTGGATGGACGCCGTGACATTGAGAAATTCATATATGTGGAACAAAAACTCCAAGGTGTGCTCTTGTATCCCGACACAATTCTCGTCCTCTCTTGACCACAAAAGAATGATCTTCGAGTTACGTCTCCCTTGCATGGTTTTGGTGGAAATATCATGTGTTTCAATTATGTTAATGTTGTTGGGAGTAGCCACTAGTGAAAGTAAGAAGCCTAGGCCTTGTTTCCACCATTGCAATACCATTTGTGCTCACGTTTACTACTTGTTTGCTTGTTGTAATTTTTATTACAGATTTATATAACTTTGCTTTGCCACACATATCACCCATATTTTACCATGTCTTCGCCGAACTAGTGCACCTATACAATTCACCATTGTATTAGGTGTGTTGGGAACACAAGAAACTTCTTGTACCTTAATGACAGGGTTGCTTGAGAGATACCATCTTCAACCTTTACTCCCCTGAGTTCGATAAACCTTAGGTCATCATCCACTTGAGAGAAATTGTTGTTGTCCTACAAACCTCTGCGATTGGAGGCCCAACATAGTATACAAGAATAGAAGTGTGTGTATACATCAAGCTAATTCTGGTGTCTTTGCCGGGGAAGTCAGGTAATAGGCACACACACACACTGTAACAGCCCAGATTTCACAAAAATTAAAAATTTTGTTTTCGGCGTGAATTGTTTGATTGTCTGATTTGTTGCGGTGTTTGCATCTCCAATTTATCGATCGGCGATTACTATTCCCCCTCTTATCTCATACCAGACGGAGACTAACCCTTGCCACCCTGACACTCGACCTTTGCGACATCGGGTTTCACCCGATCACCGTCGCGAAAACCGCACGAGACCAGCCGCAGCCAACGGAACGAAAAACCCAGTTTAATAATTAAATGGGTTATTTTTATCGTACGCCGGAAATTGTTCTAGAAACGGTTCCAGTGCGAGGTGAAGGCCGCCGGCTCGACGCGCTGATCGCACAGTTCGAAGTTTTGCCTGAATCGGAGGTCCTGCGGACCCCCGGCGGTCAGAAACGTAAACACCGCGCGCGCGAGAGAAAAACCGGGGATGTTTTTGCAAACTGTCAGCAACCTGGGCTATATAAAGACCACCACTCTCCCACCCCTTCTAGGGTTTCCCTAGCCAAAAAATTGCAGCCACCCCCCTCACAATGTCCAAATCTGCCCCAGATTTGCCCCAAATCCCGAAACCCTAGCCGTCTTCGCATCCCAGCCGTTAGATCAGCAATTGGACGACTCAGATCTCCCAAGATCATCCACAGCCAACCTCCTCACCGGTTTGGGCCCCGCAGGGCCCTGGAAGCCCGCTTGGGCCCGAATCCGTGCCGCCGCGCCACCGCCTCACGTCGGCCGGCCTGCCGCCGCCGGCGACCACGGCGAGCCGCGCGCCGCCCCGAAGCTCCGGTGACCTCCCCAGCCTCCTGCGCTCTCCTCTCCTCCCTCAACCCTCCTCTCTCCCTCGTAGAGCACCCCGCGCCTCCATGGAAGGCCAACCAGGAGCTCACCGCCGCTCCTCCCAGGACCCAGTCGTGGCCGCCCCTGCACCTCGAAGGCCAGATCCGGCGAACCCTCCACCACCGCGCCCGGATCCGGCGAGCTCGCCCTGTCCCACTCTACCCTTAACCGGATCCACGCCCTCGTCGCCCCTACGCCGCGATGATGGCTTCTCGCCCCTCGTTGGTTACCCCAAGTGGAAGGTTTGAGATGCAGTGTAGCAGCAAGTTTCCCTCGGTGAAGGTACCAAGGTTATCGAACCAGTAGGACTCAGGAGATACAAGTAGGTGGCAACGTCGCCAGAAATTGCTTCCTGACTAGGGTGTTGCCGTGGACCTGCACACAGCAACAAATAACTTTTCTCCCAACGAGTACAGAGGAGTTGTCAATTCCTCCGGCCATGTCGTTTACAAAGGATCAACGCAAGAGATAAAAGGTGCAAAGGAAAGTAAAAGTTGAAAGTAAATTGAGGGTGTGAACAATAATGTGAAGATGGACCGGGGTCCCGTGATTTTCACTAGTGATGTCTCTCTCCCAAAAGACGATAAAAATGCTAGCGAGGTAAACAAATCACGGTTGGGAAATTGACAGGATTATGAAGGCACCGCAATGCTAACTATGCTGCAAAGAAAGGAAGGGCTCAAAAGCAATGGGCAGTACGCCAAGGTAAGTAGACCGAAATCCATCTGCATCTACTACGAATCATCCACCTTGAGATATCTATCCAGAACATCTCGCTGGTATTAAATTGTGAATCCCACCCAAAGTGTAAACTCAAAGCAACAGACAACTGCATTAAAAGAACTTTTCGTAAAGTAAACAATACTTGCACCCGCAGGTACAAGCACCATTGTTTTATCCCTGGTGCAAACAGCACATCCCCTAGTCTCATGTTTCTATTACTCAAGCTAGACATCAAGGGGTTGAACCCACAATCGAGCATAACGCTCTCTCTTGGAGTTGCAAATAAAATACTTGGCCAAAGCAAATACCGCAACGGAGAACATGCAAGAATTTACTCAAGAAAAAAATATAAAAGAGAAGAACCAAATATATTACTCATCACAATCTGAACATGGTCTCATAATCCATCAGATCCCAACAAACTCAGCATAGCAACAGCACAAATTACATAGATGCCTCGATCATGTGAGGCAGCTCACGAGGACTCGAAAATGGAAGCACAAAGGGGGAGATATAGATCACATAGCTACTGGTCACAGACCCATGGTCCAAGGGCAACTACTCACGGTACATACGGGAGGCGTCCATGGCTATGGATGGTCTCCCGGAGGGGGTAGCTTCTCCCGGCAGGGTGCCGGAGCAGCTTCTCCAGGAAGCCCCGATCTTGAAACGGTGGCGGCGGCGGTACAGAGGGGAGTTCGCGAAAAAAAGATCGATATTAGGGGTTTCCACCCCGAGGGGTAAATATAGGCGAAGGGGGGCATCGAGGGGACCCACAGGGCAGTCAGGAGGGTCCCTGGCGCGGCCCAGGGTGGGGCCGCGCCACCTGCCCTCCTGGCTTCCTGGTGGTGGCCCCCCTTCCCTCTCTTGGTGATTCCGGAAGCTTCTGTTGCGCTGATTTTTTATATATTTTTCCCGGAATTTTTGGAGCACTTTTAATGGCCGGAAAACCTGAAATACAAAAACAGCAGAAAACAGAAACTGACAACTGGGTGCACTGAGTTAATAGGTTAGTCCAAATAGGTTCAAGAGTGTATGAAAGTTCAAGCAAAACATGGCAAAGTCACACAAAACATGCATGGAACAAGCAGAAATTATAGATACGTTCGGGACGTATCAACATCCCCAAGCTTAATTCCTGCTCGTCCTCGAGTAGGTAAATGATAACAAGCATAATTTCTGTGGTGACATGCCACACAACCAAATAAGGACTTTTAAGTAAAGCAATCAAAGCATACAATTCAATATTAGCTCGTCCTCGAGTAGGACTTTTAAGTCTTAACAAGCAAGAGTCTATATTAGCATTGACACAGGCAACAAAAGAACAAAGGGTGCAAGAGCTCTTGCTGTCCGTGACTCGAATGTCTCCAAATGTTGTTTGCGTGCAAGCAAGGGACTGGGAAGAAAGAGAAAAAAGGTTGTTGAGAACAACTATCTACTAAAGTTTCACACTTGGTCTCCTTTGGATTCTTATCTGGACTCGTCCCCAACCACTAGGCAGGTACAAGTCAAACTGATCCACTACCTTTCGATATTTTGAGCACTCATGCAATAGATGAGCATGAGCAAGAAAGTTGACACCTAAAAGGCGAAACAGAAAGAAGGTGGAGGAAGAAGACAAAAAGGTGTGGAAGGTTCACATCAATGAGGAAATCATAGGTGAGAGAAGGCCATATGATAGGTATGATGTGAGGAGTAGGGATTTCCATACAACGGATGCACATGTGAGCTAAAAGCTCTCCAAGGGAACTAGTGGGGGTGCATCTAACTTGCTTGCTCAAGAAGACCTAGAGCTCATTTGAGGAGGTTCATCATTGGAATATACAAGCAAGGTTCTATAGTGTGAAGGGTCCCCACATAGCTATATGCATGATGATGATCTCTATGGAGTACAAGGGATAGAAGATGAAGTACTAGTGTGGATCTCTCAAAAGGAATAGTAGTATGCCCCCTTCTCTCTTTATTTTTTTTTCTTCTTTTTCTCTTTTTTTATTTTTTTGGTGGCCTCAATGGCTCTTTCTATTTAACTCTCATTTGTCCTCTTTGGGATCTTTTGATTTTGTCCTCTTTGGGATCTTTTCCGCACTTTAGGGGCAATACTCTATACTTTACAAGAATATAGGAGATCCTTCACACTTTACAAAGGTACTCACATAAAGAAAATGTAACTATCATGATGCAAATGTATGCCTCTGCCAGGGTAGCAGGATATGCAATGATACTAGCGCGTCATGTAGCAATGATTAGGGAAAGGCCCAACTAGCATGAGGCTCATCGATCAAGCAAGTAGCATGTATGACATGAAGATCATGTCATGAGAAGGTGGATGTTGCATGGCAATGTATCTCGGAAAGGCTATGGAAATGCCTTGTAGGTAGGTATGGTGGCTGTTTTGAGGAAAGATATAAGGAGACTTATGATGACAGAGCGTATCATGCCAAGGGTTTGGATGCACCGGCGAAGTATGCGCCAACTCTCGAGGTGAGAAAGGGCAATGCACGGTACCGAAGAGGCTAGAAAAAGTATAGGTGGGTGGAAGTGTCAACTTTCGAATACTCACATTAGTCCGAAGAACTCATGCACTTATTATCGGTAACTCTCAATCTAATTAGGAGGTTCACAAAGAGACAGGTACCCCGAGGAGGAGCGTATGGGGGTTTGGTTATCCTTGCGCATCCTCGACTCATGGTACGTGAGTGTACTCTAATATTCGAACCCTCTAGAGGTTAGTGATTCATCTAGTAGCTAGAGTTCTCAACAGGGGTTTTCGTTTTCGAAAAACACACGGATTGCCCAAAATACGACATCTATCACTAATAGGCAAGAGCTCTTGACACCAAAAGTTCAAACATTACTCAAAACAATACCTCAAAACTATTGCAAGTTACTACTACAAAAATAATAGCAACCTCAACTACCTACTTCTAGTCAAGACACAGAACTCAGTGCAACCGGCAAACTCTCTAAGAAGATAAAACATGCAACCTATAGAAAGTTCAACCTAAGACAAAAGAAAAGCTCTAGAAAAACTAAAGCACTACAACTAAACAGAACAGCAGCTAAGAAAAGAAAAAGAACAGATCACAGCTAAAAGAATAAGCATGCAAATCCTATGAGGAGTTCTAGTTCAAGAGGAGCGTGAATCTCTCCCACACAAAAGAGTAAGTTGGGGTCTAACTTGTTACTACAGCAAAGAAAGCAAACCAAACCTAGAAAAGTAAAGAGCGAGACGCTCCAAGCAAAGCACATAACGCATGAAGTGATAAAAATATAGTGCAACGAGGGACAAATTGATGATTGTTGATGAAGAAGGGGATGCATCGGGGGCATCCCCAAGCTTAGACCCTTGAGTCTTCTTTGGATATTTATTGGGGATGCACATGGGCATCCCCAAGCTTGAGCGTTTGACACTCCTGAATCTTCTTTCATCACCTTCCATCGCGCACTTGAAAACTCCCTTCATACATAACTCATTGTAGGCTGATTAGAGAGTTTAGTACGCTAATAAAATAATTTTTTCTCTACTGGAAATAAAGATAATCTTGAATAGCTACTATTTCCCAAGATTTCCAAAAAAATTGCAAAGAAAAAGCAAGCTTAAGGTTTGCAAAAGTGAAGAGGGACAAAACGTGGCAGAATCTGTGAAAAACAGAACAGCAGGTAGAAATGAATTTATTACGGGTACTTCTGCAACTCAAATAAAAAAAACTCAGAACATACGCAAGTTTCGTAATTGTATAGAGCATGTTGTGTAAAAAATTCAGCTCAAAAAGATGAACTGGGATTTTTCTCTGATTTTTCTAGTCACGAGGACAGAATTTGTTTTCTGGACAGCATGTCACAACTTTCACTTCCCTTGTTGTATGAGGCTAAACTTGGCACAAAGCTTGAAAAGTAAAGATACAATGATGTTGCTACAGTAGTAACAATCATCAAGACCACTAAGAACGGAACAAAAGAAAAAATAAAAACCTAAATTCGTTGCGGGCTGCCTCCCGAAAGCGCTTCTTTAGAGCCATTAGCTAGGCTTAAAGCAGAAGATCAAGTCTTTTCAAGAGAATAACTAGCCCGTGTGACAGACTCAAAAGGTAACTTAATCTTTTTCCTAGGGAAATGTTCCATCCCTTTCTTGAAAGGGAATTGGAATTTGATAGTTCCCTCTTTCATGTCAATGATAGAACCAACTGTGCGAAGAAAAGGACGTCCCAAAATAATTGGACAAGAGGGCTCACACTCAATGTCCATAATAGTGAAATCAACGGGAACATAATTGTCATTGACAATGATAAGAACATCGTCGATCTTCCCCAAAGGTTTCTTTACGGAAGAATGAACAAGACGAACACCAAAAGAACAAGGATCAAAAGGTTTCAATTCAAGCATATCATACATTCTTTTGGGCATAACAGAGGTACTTGCTCCAACATCACAAAGAGCATAACAAGAGAAGTTATTCAATTTATTTTTTATCATAGGATCCCAACCATCTTCTAGCTTCCTAGGTATGGAGGCTTCTAGTCTAAGCTTCTCCTCCTTAACTTTGATTAGAGCATTGGTGATATGCTCTGTGAAGGCAAGATTGAGTGTGCTAGTGTGGGGGTCTCTAGACATCTTGTGTAGGAAACCAATAACTTCTGGTAAAGTGCAGTTGTCAAATTCTAAGTCACTACTATCTAACAAGGAAGTAGTGATATCATTTAAGCTCACTTGTTTGAAAGCCTCTATATTCATAGAGGTTTCCTCTTCTAAGGTTGAGGTGGTAGCATCACCATTGATAGGTCCAGTGGGACTAGGGGTGTGATGGGTGCTAATAGTTTGGACATCCTCAACTACTTGGATAGTGGATACTGTGTGGTAGGTAGGAAGGCTCTTAATTCTCTCTTCTTCCTTGGGTACAACTTCGGGTTTAGCTGCCATTTGGTTTATCAAGGTACATTGGGTATGAGACATGTTTGAAACATAAGTGTCGATGGCAGTGAGTCTAGTTTGGAGACTGGAAATGTCACCGTTCAGGCTCTCAAGCTGTTTGCTAATGTTTTGCAGGATAGAGGAGTGCTCATCTAATTGTCTAGAAAAGGCCTTGTTTTGTTCAAACTGAGTGTGCATATAGCTTTTGGTGGCCTTTTCTATTTCTACAAGTTTCTCATAGCTGGGCAGGTATTTTCCCTATAGTTCTGGCTGTAGGAGTTTCTGGTGGTAGGATAAGTGTTGTTCCCATAGTTGTTGGATGGGAAAGGCCTAGGATTGTTGCTACCAAAGTTACTCCTATAAGCATTATTGTTGAAGTTGTTTCTAGAGACAAAATTAACATCTACTTGCTCCTGAGCAACCAAAGAATTTAAAGGAACATCTTGAGGATCAATAGAGGGTTGCTTGGTAAGTAGAGACATGATAAGGTCAACCTTTTCATTTAAAGAGGAGATCTCCTCGACAGAGTTTACCTTCTTACCGGTTGGAGATCTCTCGGTGTGCCATTGCGAGTAGTTCAGCATCATCTCATCAAGTAGTTTTGTGGCAGCACCAAGCGTGGTTGACATAAAAGTTCCTCCCGCGGCCGAATCTAACAGGTTCTGCTAGGTGAAGTTCAAGCCTGCATAAAAAGTTCTTGACAAGCGTCTTCATACGTTCCCAAGCCTGGGCAACGTGTTCATTATCCAATTGCCTGAAATTCATAATGTTACTCCGCAATTGAATAATTTTAGCAGGGGGTAGTACTTCCCTATAAAAGAATCTTTGCATTTGCTCCAAGAATCGATACTGTTTTTGGGCAAAGATTGTAGCCACTCCTTGGCTCTTCCTCTCAAAGAGAAAGGAAAAAGCTTCAGCTTGACGATGTCTCCATCCACTTCCTTGTACTTCTGCATGTCGCAGAGCTCGATAAAGTTGTTTAGGTGCAAGGCAGCATCTTCTCCTGCTCCTGAGAATTGATCTTTCATAACAAGGTTAAGCAGAGCAGGTTTAATCTCATCAGAAGGTGATGAAGTGGTAGGTGGAGCAATAGGAGTGCAAATAAAGTCACTGTTGTTGTGACTAGTTGAAAGCTCAAGAATGATCAGAGGGGGAGGGGGTGAATGATCACTTCTAAAAATTCTAAGGAACTTAGAAGGAAATCATGTAAACATCGTAGGACTAAAGACATCTCGAAGGAAATACAGTATCGAAAGTAATGCAAGGCTCGAAAGGATTTGGAGCGAAGGAAAACATCGAAGACAAACAGGCTACGAGAAAATACTTGAAGTAAATGCTAGAAGGAAAACGAGCCTGACACAGCGATGTTTGGTAAACCAGTTCACACTCTGCAAAGTGCTACGTCTGGTTGGAGGGACTGGTGATTGAACACCCGGAGCAAAACTCTCTCCGTCCTATTCTCCACTGCAACAAACTCCTCAAGCTTGTCCAGTTTTCACTCGTGGTAGATGATTCAGGACATCTCCGTGACCTTTACAAACTTCCTTCAGCAGTGACAATTACTCTTCGACTGCTTGACAGGCGACGCCTAACCGTCTAGGAGACTTGCAGTTCTCCAAGATAAAAAGATCGGCTAATATCAACCTAAGTCTCCATGAATTGCTCAACTCAGTTCAGACTTGAGTGTAGGTTTTCTCTCGATGAATCTCTTCGGGATGCTCTCAGACTTCTGTCTTAGAATCTTCAGTGGAGCAGCCGACCCGAAATGGCGGGTAGGTGCGGGGTATTTATAGTTGGCGATCCCGATGGGTAAAATGACTGAAGTGACCCGATGCAACCGCTTGACGCGTGTCCACAACGGTCGGATTCCAATCACTGCGCAACTTTACTTGAGGAACAAGTAAGCTGACTCACCGAACGAGTTCTCTCTCGATGGAACGAAGTGCAATGACTTTGCCTTCGAGCTATTCGCTCGACTCGGTGAGATTTCTCTCGGTAGGCTTTTGTGGGTTTTGGTTGAGCAGAGCAAATTCACTTCGACAAAGATCTCAACTAGCAAACCCCTCTTGATAGTACGGTTTTTCCTACGACTCAAGAAAATAAGGAGAACTAGCAAAAAGACTAAGTCTTCGACCAGCTTCAGCTTTCTCCTCGTTGCGCTTTTGCTCGAGAGAAACATCTTCTTCGACAAATTTTTAGGGGTCGTCTTCCTTCAAAGGCTTCGGTAGATGACTGCAGACTCACTGCAGTGAGTTGTCCTTCGACCTTCTACATGCAAACTCCATTCGTTCGGAACCTAAGTATCTGTTTATGCTCGAAAACAATATTAGTTCCACTTCTGCTTTGTCTAACAATGTCCAAAACCTTCGGGGGCAAAACTTGCTCTTACAATCTCCCCCTTTTTGGACGATTGTTGACAAAACAGGCATCGATAAATAATTTGAAAAAGTTTGAGTTTTCGATGATAAACCAGTGCTAAGGATTGATGAAGAACTCCCCCTTGATGTATGCACGTAAGATAAGGATTTCCTGTGAAGTGCATATTTGACAAGTAGTGTCGAGGGAAAAACATCAATAGTCTTAGCGAGAGAAATTGCATTCCAGATAGTATCCAATGAGAAGTATGCAATCTCCTCGAATGACCTGTGAACTTATATGAAAGATAACTTCCTGCAAAAATGGTTAAGAATAGCAGGCAGTAGATAGATATCTTATGAAGAAGAGTAGCAGTTCACAGTCCTACTTCGAGTTAGTTACAACCAGATCGAATATGAATCGAAAGTTTGTTGAAACTACTCAGAAACCTCAAAAACAAGAGTTTATCGAATGGAATGCGAAACCCTTAACCCCGTAGGCAAACTAATTTCTTCGATGCCACTACATCTCCCCCTTTTTGTCACAACGTACAAAAAGATCGAGAGAATAGGGTCGAAAGAAATCCCTACTCGCGACGCTGGCTCCGGCGACGACGAGAAGATTCGGCGAGCGTTGGAGCACGACGAATTGGACGAGCGCCTGGAGGAGTGATCTTCGTGCGGAAAGAATGTTGATCTCCTGAAGATTCCAGTTGCGATTCCGGCGGGGTCCTGGGGCTTCGAGGAAGTGGCGAGTGAGCTCTGGGTTGACGTTGAGGAGGGGCTTCTTCTTCTTGCTCGGAGTCAGAGGATAAATTGTCCAAAGTGATATGATAATAATCATCGACACTTAGCACATCTCTGTTCTTCGGTAGGCGAGGGATACTGGGATCCGGTCGATCTACTCGATCATCATTGGTCCAATTCCTGTTCAGATGGGGAGGATATTCTTCGAACCCGCAACATTGAAGTTGACCGAGGGAATTGAACTTCCGAAGACCTTTCCAATCACGGCGAAGGCATTCACGCAGCATCTGATTGTTGTTCATGGTAATGTTACGCAAGTGGTTGATCTCATCCATCAAAGCTTGCTTCTGAATAAAATCTTGATCAATGTGATGTTGAAGCATTTGCTGGGACCGAAGAGAAACTTCCATATGATGCACTGGCTTGATAAACTTCGAGCGAATATTGCGCTCAGTTAAGTGGGCGCGGATGCCAGTGTGCTCAGCAAAAGGGTCGTTGGGTCGAGCAACAACCTGCAATACTTCACGAACTGGAGGAGTGAAAATCTTCGGGTAAATTGACACGGGGAAAGGCACGTCCCGAGAGTAATTGCAGATTGCCATCAGCCAAGGTGCATATGGCTTGTGGGAATTGTGGTCATCAGCACAAGACACCAAGGTTCTGAGGAAGTAGTCTTCAAAATCGAAGGGATGACCGTGGACTAATTTCAACAGAGCAAGTTGCACATCATTTGGAATTGGAAAATTATCGTGCACATCAAGCATTGGCATCAAAGTCTTCGAGAGAATATAAAACCATGCCTTTGCTTCAAATACCAAGTGTCTTGGCTTCGGCTCAGTGGGGTAGTGATCTCCTACGACTTCTGGATCCATCAGCGTAGAGAATTCAGCAGGAGTTGCAGCAGGTAAGTCATGAAGTTTGTGAGGTAATCCTTCGAACCGAGGTAAATTTATGATAGCCAGAAATTGGTCGACAGTCATGTGAAAAACTTGGCCTTGAATTATATAGTCAAATTTCCATGTCTTCGAGTTCTCAGGATCTCCAGAGACATAAAGTGTTGCATAAAACTGTTTGATAAGCTTGGGATTGTAACCACAATCGAGAGCAAACATCTTGTGAGCATGCAGGCTATCAATTGTCTCGGCAATGTTCTCAAAATAAGTAGTGGAGTACACCGAAGGCATATCAAGATATTGATGCTGGAAAACTCTTGCCTTGTTGTACAACACACGAGTATAGTAGATGGCTTGCTCTTGGGTCCAAAACCGAAGAGAATAAGCACTTCTGGGCTTCTCGTAGGGATTGGTACCGAAGAAAAATGGCTTGTGTTCGCGCCTTTTGAAGATGGGACCTCCTCGAGGAACATCTGAGCGGAACAAAGGCAGCATTTCTCTCGGATGAGCAGAGTGAAGCAGCTCATCAATGGGAAAAACCTTGGCAACATTATCTGGCATCTGGAACTCTGGTTCAGCAGGTCGAGTGATAGATGATGGAATGTTTACGATATCCTGAGCCGGAATGACTGCAGGAGCATTCTCCTCGGCCTGAGTTACGACGGCATCTCCTTCGTCGGTTTGAGCATTTTGTGCGGCCTCTTCAATTTCCATGGCCTCCAAGTCTTCATCAAATTGAGCAAACGCATCAACCATTTCTTCGTTCGAAGAATTGGATGAGGAGGATGAAGAATTATCACTTGAATTGTCATCTCCAGAACTATTGCTTACGACAGGATCTCGTCGAGAGGAAACTGTCGTGATGTCAACATCAACATCTTCTCCTTCAGGCATAGTCCGGGCAGAAGAGTAATCTTTCTGGACTTGAGTTTCTTGCTCGACACGAGCAACTTGCTCGGTCTCTGCATGAGCTTGGATTTCAGTGGCGGGGGTGGTCGATGGAATGACATGAGGTGGAGATGGTGGGTTTGGAGGTGGTGGCGAGGTTTTTGGTGGTGAGGGTTGACGAGGTGGAGATGGAGGTGGAGGTGGAGGTGTTTGTTGTCGGGGTGGAGGTGTAGGTGTTTGTTGTCAGGGTGGAGGTGTAGCTTGACGAGAGGGTGGAGTTGTTTGTCGACGCGGTGAATTTGTTTGGCGAGGTGGTGGAGTTTTCTTACGGGGAGGAGTGGGTTGCTTGGTGGGGTTTGGTTCAGTTTCTTGTCGTTCTGTGGTAGCAACGACCTCGGTGGACTTGGCCTTCTTTGCATTCTTCTCGATCTCTGGCGTCCCACGCTCAGAGGTTGGGGCAGCAGACTTTCTCTTTCGAGATTGTCTTTGGAACAGAGCATCATTATGCTCTATGCAAACGGCAGACACAACTTGTTTTACCTTGTCAAACACAGCAGTTAAATTTTCTTTCTGAGTCCTCCTGGAAGCTTCAGCAGAAGCAATCTTGGACTTGAAAAAATTTCGGGACTCAATGTCCTCGGTTTCCTCTTGGAGTTGCCTGGTGTAAAACCTGACTTGCTCTTTATCCTTTCGATCCTGGGTGATGTAGCTTTCCCAGCGGATCATGTATCGAGCAACATGCTCTTGGATTTCAGCAGGAACATCATCCTCGGCAGTGACTTTGCTCGGTGTAGTAGCCATCTTCCAGAGAATGTGAGAAATGTGTGCAGCATCCCAAGGATCATTTGCATTAGATTCTCCTTCATTGGAACTTTCTTCATCGGCACGAGGGCTGGAAACAGCAGGTGCAACAGGGGCAGGAGCTGGTGCAGCTCGAGGAACTGGAGCAGCTTGAGCCTTCTGTCTTGCCTCTTTGGCTTTCTTTTCTGCTTCCTTGGTGGCTTTGGCAGCAGCAATGGGTTTTGAGACCACTGCTTTATCCTTCGAGGCACTAGGGGCCTCAGCATTCTTCTTCGAAGCACTAGGGGCTATTACCTTTTCTTTCGTGACTGTGGGAGTCACAACTTTCTCGGTGACCGTTTCTTTCGGGTCACTAGGAATAGTGCCTGCAGAAATCTGTCGTCGATATTTTTCACTGACCAAGTGAAGAATGCCCAGTTGTTGAGAAACCAGAGCCTTTTTATGCTCAGGCTGACTGTGAAAGTTTAGGAGCTTAGAATTAATCAAGTCTTTCTCTTCTTGTTCCTTTTGCTTGGCCAGTCTTTCCTTTCGCTGAATAAGCGTTTCATCATCTTCACCAACTTGAGCTTGCTTTCCCTTCGATGGAGCCGAAGGTTTTGGTTGGCGAGCAGGAACAGGTGGAGCAGATGAAATAGGTGGATCTGTGACCAAGTTGGTCAAGTCAATATTTCCTCGAGGAGCCTGTGGAGATTGCTCCTGGATCCTTATGCCTCTACTGCTCGGCTTTTTCTTCAGAGGTAAGTCCTCGACATCAGCCTCTGTACCAGGGTCTTGATCATCTGAATTAGCTTCTCCTTCGGAGCTTGCATCTGGAGGTGAAACTATTACAACCTTTTTCTGTCTCTTGGCAGACTTCTTGCCACCCTTCGGTTTGGCGCTAGGGCCAACTTCTTCGGCAGCTTTAGCAGCTGCTTCTTTTCGAGCTTTAGCTTCTCTTCTCTTTTGTGCTCGAAGTTCACGTGCTTCAACGAGCTCTTTAAAATCATCAGGAGTTTTGAGGGCAGAAGGGTGAGCATCAGCAGGAGGAGGTGGTCGATTAAATTTCGTCCACTTTGGCCTTAGAGCTTTGACATCAACCCAAGGATTCTTCATAGCAAACAGCCTCTCCCAACGAGGAATAAGAGACTTGTATTCATACCAACGAAGAGCTTGAAGTCTCCGAATCTCTTGCAAACGATTCTCTCTTGTACGATCATCCTCAGATCCTGACGGCGTTCTCAAATTCTTCTCGATGATTACTTCCTCAGACAAACCTTCAGAGTTATTGGTGATTCTTGTTCGGCCTCCCATACGCTTGGGAACTCTAATATTTCCTTCGTTACCAGACATTTTCCTGCGAAAAAGAAGGATACGAGGGAATATAGGAAAGTTTTGAACAAGTACCAACAATTTCGAGGAAAAACATTTTGAATGCAGCAATCTTATCGAGAGATTTGTCTTATCGCAAATTTTCATGAAAGTGCTAGGCTAGATTTTCATCGGGTGGAAATCTAACGAAGAACTTGTATGAATAAATCGCACAAGATTAAATCTATCGAAACGATATTGTAGGATTTGCCTAAGTGAGAGAATCCAAGGGATTTCTTACCAAGGACAGATGGGGAATCGACAGAAAAGCTAGAAACAGATTTCCCAAGTTTCAAAGATCCAAACGGATCAAACAGACCTAAGAGAAATCAAAAAAATCAACACAAAAGCTGGAAACGAAGAACAGAACGAGATGAATCGACTCCAGAGCCACACATACCCTAACTTGGTGATGTGAGGCGACTACGGCGACACGGATGATGATCTTCGTCGACGGGAATGCCTCCGGCAGCTTCCTTCCGGCAGTTAAGCGGCGAGGGAGTCGACGGCGACAAGACAGCACGGCGGCGCGCGAGAGAGATAGCTTCTGGAGGCGAAGAGACGAAGTCGAAGGAATAGCGATGTCTAAGCCGGTGGAGTGGATCAGTATTTATAAGGGAGGTTCTGACCGAGCTGTCAGATCTGATCCAACGGCGCAGATTTCGCGTCTCTCCGCATTCAACGGACGGATTATGTGGCGGTAATCGTGGGAAATCCCAACGAACCGAAAGAAAGTTGCTCCACGTCCGAGACCAAACTCATCGAACATCGAGTATAAAAGTAGATAAAACTTCGATAGATTTTCCTTCTGAATCAATGACATTCGAAGGGAATCTTGATCGAGTACAAAATATACATGTTCACGAGAGAAAAGCACAGAATAGGTAGGGATAGAGTAGAGGGAAAACGGGGTCCGATACTTAGTCAATCCGAGGTTAAAACCAGCGATAAAAACTCGGAGTGATAAGTGTATAGGACAACACCAAACGAACAAAATAAACGAAAAAGAAACACGATAGAAAATTAACGAAAGTAAATAACAATAATAAGGTATTATACATAGTACCGATAGTTATGATCTTACTGCACATTGCGTGAGTCCAAGATGTTCAACTCACACCTCAGTGTACAGAACCTCTTTTCATCCAAGGGCTTTGTGAATATATCAGCCAATTGTTCTTCGGTGCGAACATGACTGATAACAATATCTTCTCGCTGAACATGATCTCGAAGAAAATGATGACGAATATCAATATGCTTCGTTCGAGAGTGTTGCACTGGATTATGAGCAATTTTGATTGCACTCTCGTTATCACAAAGAAATGGGATTTTCTTCACAAGAATACCATAATCTTTCAGCGTTTGCTTGAGCCACAGAATCTGAGTACAGCATGAACCGGCAGCAATATACTCGGCTTCAGCCGTAGAGATAGATACACAATTCTGTTTCTTCGAGGCCCAACAGACAAGAGATCTACCGAGAAAATGACATGTTCCTGAGGTAGATTTCCTGTCGACTCGATCACCAGCCCAGTCAGAATCTGAATAACCAACGAGATCAAACTGGGCACCCTTGGGATACCAAAGACCCAAGGTTGGTGTGTGTGCCAAATATCGAAGGATTCGCTTGACAGCAATATGATGAGATTCCTTCGGATTTGCCTGAAAACGAGCACACATACATACTGATAGCATAATGTCAGGTCTAGATGCACAAAGGTAAAGAAGCGAACCGATCATTGAGCGATATTTCTTCTGATCGAAAGGTTTGCCCTTCTCATCTGCATCTAGATGAACATTCGTAGGCATTGGAGTCTTGATAGTTTTGCAACTGACAAGATCAAACTTCTTCAGGCAATCTCTGAGATACTTCTCTTGTGAAATGAAAGTACCATTTTTCTGTTGACGGATTTGAAGCCCGAGAAAGAACTTCAATTCACCCATCATAGACATTTCATATTTCTTCGACATCATACGAGCAAATTCTTCGCTAATATCAGGGTTAGTACAGCCAAAAATAATGTCATCGACATAAATTTGACACACAAAAAGATCATTTTTGTATGCACGAGTAAAAAGAGTCGGATCAGTTGTTCCTGGTTTGAAGCCCTTCTTAAGAAGAAAATCCTTCAGCGTTTCATACCAAGCACGCGGTGCTTGCTTTAACCCATATAGGGCCTTGTGTAATCTGTACACCTTGTCAGGATTCTTCGGGTCTTCAAAACCTGGTGGCTGCATAACATACACTTCTTCTTCGATCTCACCGTTAAGAAATGCACTTTTGACATCCATTTGATATAGTAGAATACCATTGTAATTGGCAAAAGCAAGCATGACACGAATGGATTCAAGTCGAGCAACTGGGGCATAAGTCTCACCAAAATCAATACCTTCGATTTGGGTATAGCCTTGTGCAACCAGTCGAGCTTTATTCCTTACCACTATGCCATCTTCATCTTGCTTGTTGCGAAAAATGCACTTCGTACCAATGATATTATGCTTCGTGGAATCAGGTCTATCGACAAGGGACCAGACTTTATTTCTCTCGAACTGGTTAAGTTCTTCGAGCATGGCAGTCATCCAGTCTGAGTCCTTCATGGCTTCATCGAATTTTGATGGTTCTAGCATGGATACAAACGAGAAATTTCCACAGAAGTTAGCTAATCGGGTACGAGAACGAGTGGTGGGACGACCTGGTAAACGAATCTCTTCGAGAATTGAGTCGACATTCACTCTTCTTCGAACACGAGGAAAGGATTCTTCATCTTGTGGATCAGGTTGATCTTCGGGATCAGCTTGTCCTTCGAGATCAACATATTCTTCGTTTATGCGCTCTCCTTCGACCTGTGCATCAATTTCTTCAGGATGTTGATCTCCAGCGCCCCGGGCTATGTGTGGGAACATTGGACCATCATCATCCCTGTTGACTTGTTGAGCATTTCCTTCGACAGGTCGAATATCTCCAATAGCCATGTACCTGATAACTTCATCCAAAGGAGGTTCATCCAGGTTAAGTGGTAATTGCTCCTTTTGAGAGCCGTTAGTTTCATCAAATCGAACATTTACAGTTTCTACAACTTTTCCAAGATGTGAGTTGTAAACTCTGTAAGTGTGAGAATTTGAACCATAACCTAGGAGAAAACCTTCGTGAGCCTTTGGGGCAAACTTGGAGCTGTGATTCATGTCTCTGATATAACATGGAGCACCAAAAACCCTGAGATAAGACACATTTGGCTTTTTACCAGTGATGAGTTCATGTGAAGTTTTCTTCAGAAACTTATGCAGATAAACCTTGTTGATGATATGACATGCAGTGTTGATAGCTTCTGCCCAGAACCTGATAGGGGTCTTGTATTCAGCAAGCATTGTTCTGGCCATTTCAATAAGTGTTCGATTCTTTCTTTCGACCACACCATTTTGTTGCGGTGTATAAGCAGCCGAGAATTCATGAGTAAAGCCATATTCATCAAGAAGATCTTCGATATGAGTATTTTTGAATTCAGTACCATTATCACTTCTGATATGCTTGAGAGATAATTCATATTCAGTTTGAGCTCTCTTTGCGAAAGTTTTGAAGATTTCAACAACCTTGCTCTTGTCATCTAGAAAGAAAACCCAAGTATATCGAGAGAAATCATCAACAATAACCAGACCATACTTGTTTCCTCCAAGACTAGCATAATTTTGAGGACCGAATAAATCCATATGAAGTAATTCAAGAGGACGAGTAGTAGTCATGATGGTTTTTGCAGAGTGATGTTTCTTGGCAATCTTTCCTGCTTCACAGGCACTGCATAGACGATCTTTATCGAATTTTACATTATCAATTCCAACGATGTTCTTCTTCGAGATAAGAGTTTGAAGATTTTTCATCCCTGCATGACCAAGTCTTCGGTGCCATAACCAACCAGAAGTGGCTTTGGCCATTAAACATGTGGATACAGCAGGTCCCGAAGAAAAATCAACGACGTAAAGATCACCCTTGCGATATCCTTCGAACACGAAGGAATAATCATCCTGTGAAAAGACAACACAACGAGACGCAGAAAACAGTACAAGCATACCCATATCACAAAGTTTCGATATAGACATAAGATTATATCCTAGAGATTGTACAAGCAAAACCTTATCAATGTGCTTGTCTTTTGATATAGCAACTTTACCCAAACCAAGTACTTTCCCTTTGTTGTTGTCACCGAAGGTAATATATTTCTGTGAAGATTCAGACAGTTTTTCTTCGGTGAACAAATCTTTGTCTCCGGTCATATGATTTGTACATCCACTATCCATGACCCATTCGGATCCACCGGAGACATAGCCCTGCAGAAGAATTAGTTCTTCTTAACCACCCACAAGCGAGCAGGTGACTTAGAAGGCATGGAAGAGCTAGATGGATCAGCAATATTATATCGAACAGGATTGCATTGTCGATCAGGACCATCAAGCACACCATAAATATAATTCCTCGACAAGGGGTTAGAGTAACGATGGGTAATGGCAATTTTGGTGCTATTGTCACGATGGCGATAAACATTTCTATCTATTCTATAATAATCCTTTTGGGGAACATTTGAAGCAGGCACCAAGGGTTCATTTCTATCCTCGAGAGAATAGTAGTGATTCGGTGGTACCGAGGATTTTCCCTGCATAGAATGGTTAGGGGGTAGTTTTTCTACGAGAGATTTGCGAACCCAAATCTGTCGCTTATAAAAGCCATTCTTTGGAGGAGTACCAACGAACTCAGCCGACACCTTTCCTTCCTGATCTTTGACAAGCTTGTAGTCAGAATCAAGTGATTCATCAACAATAGCTTTGTCAATTTTGCAACTGAAACCTGAAAGGTTAGAAATATCAATGGGCTTTTCTTTCGCAAGAACCCAGACAGTTTTAGGATACTGCTCGGGTTCCCAGTAGGTTCCATCAGGATTGATTTTCCTTTCGAAGCCAACTCCTTCGTTACGAGGATTCCTGTGAAGAAGTGCCTTTCGAAGGATATCACATAAGTACTGGTGTCCCTGCACACTTTTGAACATGCCTGTTTCAAATAAGTTCTTCAACCTGAGGAGTTCCTCGGTAATGTTTTCCTCGTTCGAGGGGTTTGTATCATCGATAACAATAGGTTGCTTTCCTTTCGATCTCTCAGAAATAGACTCAATTTTACTTCGTTCCAAACAGGTTAAGCAAGGTGAAGTAGATTCATTTTTAGTTTCTGAGCCTTGTTGAGCCATGAGCGTGAGATTGACACTTTCCAACTCTTCATTAGCCTCTCTCAGTTTCTCGAGAGCCATTTTCCCTTGAAGTATTTCATAGGTTAGCTTCTCGTAGTCCACTGAGAGAAGTTCATGACGAGAGGAAAGTTCATCATACTTTTCCTTCAGAGCAGCATGCTCGTTAGTCAAAGTTTGACCCTTCTCAATCTCATCGATCAACAGAGTCTCAGTTTTTTGAATAGTTTCACTTAGAGAATCTAGCTCATCTTGTTGGATAGAAGCAATTTTAGCAAGTTTAGCATAGCTTATCCTAGAGTCACTTTCATAAGCAGATCCATCAGAAGTATCGTAGGATTTCTTAGATGAGGATACCTTAGCCTTGGCCATGAAGCAGTAAGCTGGAGATTCATCTTCACTGCTCTGGTTGGAGAAGAATGAACTTGAATTCTTGTTCGAGGCGAATGCTATCCCAGCAACACCATCAGATTCAGAACCAGAACCAGAACCTGATCTTGACTTTGATCCTACTTCAGAACCGGATGCTTCTTCTTCAGAGTTCATCTCTTTACCCAGATAGGCTTTGGCTCGGTGCGAATTCTTTCGACGAGAGGAATGATATTTTGATGAAGAACCCTCTCGATGCTTGTGATACTTCTTTTTCTTTTCATCATCAGAACCATCTTTCTTGTCTTTTCTGGACCTTGAATCATATCTCTTCGAATCGTGATTTTTGCTCGATCTGTAAGACTTGCTCGAAGAGCTGCTGTGAGAGTGCTTTGATTTATGTTCAATTTCCCAGAGAGGACAATCAGCGATGAAGTGACCTGGCTTCTTGCACTTGTAACAACAGTTATCTTTCGCTGAAGAGTTTCTGGATGATGATCGATGTTGAGATGAATTATTTGAATGTCTTGAAGAAAAGTTTTTCTTCGGTGAAGAGGAGTTCCTTCTCTGAAAGCGATTGAATCTTCTCATTATTAGTGCCAGATCTTTTCCAATGTTCTCGGGGTCATCTGAGGCACAACCCGATTCAGAACTAGCTTCAGGAGAGGGGTGATGTGAAGCTCTGGCTTTCAGTGCATGAGATTTTCTTCGACTCCCATTGACGTCACGTTTCTCATCTTCTTCCATCTCGAAAGTATTAAGCCTTTCAAGAATATCAGCGGCAACCATATCCTTGAAATCAGTTCTTTCCTTAATCATCAGCACAATGTGATCGAAGGAATCATCAAGAGAACGGAGCAAGGTTCTGACAATAATCCGATTGGTAATATCATCTGCACCGAGGGAAATCAGTTCATTTGACAGCGCAGTGAGTCTGCTGTATATGGAACAAACTTTTTCTCCCTCGTGCCTCTTGAACCGATAGAACTTGCTTCGAAGGGTGTCAATTCGAGCATCTTTCTGAGTAGAGACACCTTCACCAATCTTCTCGAGATAATCCCAAACACCTTTGGCCGAAGGAATATTCTTGACCTCATGATATTTTTCAGGAATCAGATGATTTGTGATGAATACCCAGACTTCAGCATCAAGGGACAACTTCTTAGCCTCTTCAGGAGTGATGGCATCAGTGTCCTCGACAGTTACACCATTCTTGACAACTTCCCAAGCGGCAGAGTTGATAGCCATGATATTCCTCTTCATTTTGTCCTTCCAATAGGGATAGTCCTTCCCATTGAAAATAGGGATTGGTTCCCCTGAGCGAACAGCTGCAAACGACATTCTTGACAACACTCCAGGTTGTTAGACCAAAATACGCAGAGCGTAGGGAGTGCCTAGCTCTGATACCAATTGAAAGCTCAAGAATGATCAGAGGGGGAGGGGGTGAATGATCACTTCTAAAAATTCTAAGGAACTTAGAAGGAAATCATGTAAACATCGTAGGACTAAAGACATCTCGAAGGAAATACAGTATCGAAAGTAATGCAAGGCTCGAAAGGATTTGGAGCGAAGGAAAACATCGAAGACAAACAGGCTACGAGAAAATACTTGAAGTAAATGCTAGAAGGAAAACGAGCCTGACACAGCGATGTTTGGTAAACCAGTTCACACTCTGCAAAGTGCTACGTCTGGTTGGAGGGACTGGTGATTGAACACCCGGAGCAAAACTCTCTCCGTCCTATTCTCCACTGCAACAAACTCCTCAAGCTTGTCCAGTTTTCACTCGTGGTAGATGATTCAGGACATCTCCGTGACCTTTACAAACTTCCTTCAGCAGTGACAATTACTCTTCGACTGCT
The DNA here is from genome assembly GCA_950022295.1 of Bromus sterilis. NCBI lineage: Eukaryota > Viridiplantae > Streptophyta > Magnoliopsida > Poales > Poaceae > Bromus > Bromus sterilis. The sequence continues at coordinate 287,057,699 of OX465597.1, forward strand.
TGACAGGCGACGCCTAACCGTCTAGGAGACTTGCAGTTCTCCAAGATAAAAAGATCGGCTAATATCAACCTAAGTCTCCATGAATTGCTCAACTCAGTTCAGACTTGGGTGTAGGTTTTCTCTCGATGAATCTCTTCGGGATGCTCTCAGACTTCTGTCTTAGAATCTTCAGTGGAGCAGCCGACCCGAAATGGCGGGTAGGTGCGGGGTATTTATAGTTGGCGATCCCGATGGGTAAAATGACTGAAGTGACCCGATGCAACCGCTTGACGCGTGTCCACAACGGTCGGATTCCAATCACTGCGCAACTTTACTTGAGGAACAAGTAAGCGGACTCACCGAACGAGTTCTCTCTCGATGGAACGAAGTGCAATGACTTTGCCTTCGAGCTATTCGCTCGACTCGGTGAGATTTCTCTCGGTAGGCTTTTGTGGGTTTTGGTTGAGCAGAGCAAATTCACTTCGACAAAGATCTCAACTAGCAAACCCCTCTTGATAGTACGGTTTTTCCTACGACTCAAGAAAATAAGGAGAACTAGCAAAAAGACTAAGTCTTCGACCAGCTTCAGCTTTCTCCTCGTTGCGCTTTTGCTCGAGAGAAACATCTTCTTCGACAAATTTTTAGGGGTCGTCTTCCTTCAAAGGCTTCGGTAGATGACTGCAGACTCACTGCAGTGAGTTGTCCTTCGACCTTCTACATGCAAACTCCATTCGTTCAGAACCTAAGTATCTGTTTATGCTCGAAAACAATATTAGTTCCACTTCTGCTTTGTCTAACAATGTCCAAAACCTTCGGGGGCAAAACTTGCTCTTACACTAGTGAAGTCACACAACTTAGTGTTTTCATTGGAACCCATAGTAGCAGCAAGTATTTTTTGTATTTTTTATTAAGGACACAAAAGTAAAAACTAAAAGATAAATTAACAAGACTAAAAAGCAAAGGTAAAAGATAGTGTGCAACTCCCCTATCTTGTAGACTTGAGTCCCCGGCAACGGCGCCAGAAATTTTCTTGATGGCTTATCGCCCCTCGTTGGTTACCCCAAGTGGAAGGTTTGAGATGCAGTGCAGCAGCAAGTTTCCCTCGGTGAACATACCAAGGATATCGAACCAGTAGGACTCAGGAGATACAAGTAGGTGGCAACGTCGCCAGAAATTGCTTCCTGACTAGGGTGTTGTCGTGGACCTGCACACAGCAACAAATAACTTTGCTCCCAACGAGTACAGAGGAGTTGTCAATTCCTCCGGCCTTGTCGTTTACAAAGGATCAACGCAAGAGATAAAAGGTGCAAAGGAAAGTAAAAGCTGAAAGTAAATTGAGGGTGTGAACAATAATGTGAAGATGGACCGGGGTCCCGTGATTTTCACTAGTGATGTCTCTCTCCCAAAAGACGATAAAAATGCTAGCGAGGTAAACAAATCACAGTTGGGAAATTGAAAGGATTATGAAGGCACCGCAATGCTAACTATGCTGCAAAGAAAGGAAGGGCTCAAAAGCAATGGGCAGTACGCCAAGGTAAGTAGACCGAAATCCATTTGCATCTACTACGAATCATCCACCTTGAGATATCTATCCAGAACATCTCGCTGGTATTAAGTTGTGAATCCCACCCAAAGTGTAAACTCAAAGCAACAGACAACTGCATTAAAAGAACTTTGCGTAAAGTAAACAATCCTTGCACCCGCAGGTACAAGCACCATTGTTTTATCCCTGGTGGCAACAGCACATCCCCTAGTCTCATGTTTCTGTCACTCAAGCTAGACATCAAGGGGCTGAACCCACAATCGAGCATAACACTCTCTCTTGGAGTTGCAAATAAAATACTTGGCCAAAGCAAATACCGCAATGGAGAACATGCAATAATTTACTCAAGAACAAAATATAAAAGAGAAGAACCAAATATATTACTCATCACAATCTGAACATAGTCTCATAATCCATCAGATCCCAAAAAACTCAGCATAGCAACAGCAGAAATTACATAGATGCCTCGATCATGTGAGGCAGCTCACGAGGACTCGAAAATGGAAGCACAAAGGGGGAGAGATAGATCACATAGCTACTGGTCACGGGCCCATGGTCCAAGGGAAACTACTCACGGTACATACGGGAGGCGTCCATGGCTATGGATGGTCTCCCGGAGGTGGTAGCTTCTCCCGGCAGGGTGCCGGAGCAGCTTCTCCAGGCAGCCCTGATCTTGAAACGGCGGCGGTACGGAGGGTAGTTCGCGAAAAAGAGATCGATATTAGGGGTTTCCACCCCGAGGGGTAAATATAGGCTAAGGGGGGCATCGAGGGGACCCACAGGGCAGTCAGGAGGGTCCCTGGCTGCCTGGTGGTGGCCCCCCTTCCCTCTCTTGGTCGGAAGCTTCTGTTGCGCTGATTTTTTATATATTTTTCCCGGAATTTTTGGAGCACTTTTAATGGCCGGAAAACAAGAAAGACAAAAACATCAGAAAACAGAAACTGGCAACTGGGTGCACTGAGTTAATAGGTTAGTCCAAATAGTTTCAAAATTGTATGAAAGTTCAAGAAAAACATGGCAAAGTCACACAAAACATGCATGGAACAAGCAGAAATTATAGATACGTTTGGGACGTATCACGCGCCGCCTCCCGACGCCGCTCGCCGGAGCCCCGAGCGCCGCCGTCGGCACCCGATCTGGAATGGGCGGCCAGCCCAGGCGCTACCGACCGCCATGGGCCGGCTAGGCTCACGGCCCAGCCGCCAGGCGCCTTCTGCCTCTTGGGCCGAGCCCAATAGAGGGGTGAGGCCTTTTTTTCTTTTTTTAAATATTTTTCTGCTGTTTTTTTTCTTTCCTAAGTCTGTGAATTTTTCTAAGTCTGAATAAATTGTTGCTGTATCCATTTTGCGTTGTCGTTTGCGAGAAAACCGTAGCCCGAATGAGTTTGCACCCAAAAGGAAAATTGTTTAGTTTTGTGTGTACTTCAGTTCATCTTTCGTGAGCATTTTGATTTGAGGCCATCTAGATGTTGTTAATCTCTGTTGAAGTGGGCATCAGACTGTTTAACTGCTACTAGTTTCTGTCATGTGTTGCTGCTGTTATTTTATTGCCAGTTTGATTGATGATTGTGACACATCCATGAGGCCTATTGCATTGATTCTTGTTGCATATTGTTAAGCATCATGTCTACTTTCATTATATGTATTGCATTGTCATGTTTACATTTCTGGTCATAGATATGTTTAGCTCCAAAGTTGCTATGCCACTGTTTTGACAGCCACATCTGTTTTTCTCTAAGTCTGTAACGTTCTGATGCCATTTTCCATGCTTAATATCTTTTGATCTGCTATGCCTATGACCTTGATTCTTGTTTGTACCTGATCACCATCATGTCTAGTTCATGCCCATATATTTCTATGGCATGTTGCTGCACTTTTGCATATAGTTTTTCTCCTGTTTATACAGCATGAAAATAACAATTTCTGCCATGTTTTCCTAATGTTCACTAAGTCCTAGACCAGTAATGTTTTATTGCATATTGCTTGGGCTATAATTAGTTGTTCATGATGCCTTTTTGCACGATTACTTTTGTCATGCCTTCCCTGCCATGTCTACTTTAGTTTCATATCAATTGTGAGCATGTTTGCATTCATTATCCTGTTTATGTATTGCTCTAAAGTGTGCTTCTTGATGTTGGCAGATTGTGTTCCAAACTTGTTTTGCTTGTATCTTTTTAACCGTAACTCCGTTTTGAGAGTTCTTTATATGTAACTTGATTAGAATTTCATGTACTTTGTGTTTATGCTATTGTTTTCTGTTGTTAACCAACCTAAAATATGGTTTAGGACAGAACAGTACCAAATGCTTTAATTGTCGTGGGGTACTTAGTGTTATGCCATGTTTAGGTTGTGCCTCACTTAAATTGACTAGCATAGGTAGTTTACTTTATGCTTCACCTCTTTCCATGTATGTGTGCTATGCCATGCTTGAGTGAGATGCCATGTTAACAACCTTCTCACCTTTTGTAGCTAAATAACTTGAACCGATTTTAAACGTGCGGTATCGTCGTGTGTGACGAATACTCCACTTAACCTGTTAGTAACCGCTCTCGACGGTAGGTGCGATGTATCGTGTTTCCTTCTTGTTGATGCTTGCTCGTGTTTGCTTCGTAGTAATAGATGCTTGCTCGTTGATTGCTTTCCATTGTTTACCGTCTTGTGTGCTTCCGCGGGTACCTTCGGAGACGATGCGAGCTTGCAATCAACTACACCTTCGGAACCCGACTTATCAACAGGCAAGGACTATACATTACTTATGATCCATTCTATTTCAACCAGCGGTTTGCATGCTAGTCTAGGATAGGTTCGATGTTTGATCCTACCACATGTTTGCAGCCTCTTTCAAACCGATACAGCCATGTCCCCTCCCAGCAAACCATGTACTACTATGTTACTATTGCTCGTTGCTCAGCCCCTGCTTAGTATGCATGCTTAGGATGCTACGATGTTACCTTGTTACTCCTGGTGACGGGGATCAACCCCGGCAAATCCCATGGTCAGGGACCCTCGGTTAGTCATGAGATGCACAGGTTGGACGATACCTCGTCGGCAAACAGGAAGGCTCGCTCCTGCTCGATATTATTGATGGGGGAGATGCGATTACAATGGAGGCCAAGGCTGGAGCGCTCAAGGCTAGGGTTACAGGTGATATTAGATGTGTTTGGCGTCGCCCCTCCTAGCCTTTATATACCGGGCTAGGTATCGGGGAGTTCATTTACGTGTACAGGTAAGCTTTCCTAACCCTAGCTTTCTCCGTACGGCAGGTCTTCGCACCTTCCTTGTGAGTCGTGGACTCCTACGTCGGTGCCAACTAGCGGGCCGAGGTTGTATCTTCATGGGCCTTCTACCTTCATGGACACCAGGTAGGCTTATCCGTAGGAGTCGTGGGGTCACCCCCTCGTTAGTAGCCCCAGAGTGACTGGGGGACTCGAAGAGTCGCGCAGGGACTCGAGTACATTCATTTGTCAGTTATTGGTATGCGCGGTTCATCCGCGGGTCGCTGGCAGTCTGGTGGCCATGACAAAACCTGTTTCGAGGGATGCTAAACTGAAAGGGCCCAAGGAGTCGACGGGTCGAGCCTTGGTGAATTGCACTAGGACAAATACCACAGTAGCCCAATTAAACCCACGTCCCTCGACGTGAGCTTGGAACACTGGTGTCGAGAAAAAGTCCGGTCGCTTCAGGTCTTACGGTGTTCATTTTCCGCCAGTAATGTGCATAGCCTAAGGCGCATCCGCCCAGCTTTTCTATCATACGCAGCGCATGGGAAAGGTTGGGAGTGAAATCGCTCTTCGGAAGTCCCAGCCCGGCCGTACTTCGCAGCGGGGTCTTACCTACACGCTAATCTTGCGTGGCATCTGGGCACAGTGTATCGTGTTCCAGGAATGTGTGTTTTTGAGGCGCGGAGCCTTATAGCATTGCACCCGCTTAGAACAAAACATCAAGCTAGTTGTTCACTCATTCACCCGAGGAGCTTGTTTCGAGTGCTCAGTCGGCGGTTTTTCGCGAGTAATCACTCGAATGCCGTTTCGGCTCTTGAGGTGAGGGAGCACCTGAGACTCTTAGTGACGTATGGTCTTGGTGAATGCATGTTTGTCTTTGCGTCGGGTTGAGGGAGCACCCGAGACTCTTCGTGAGTGCGAGTGGTCACTCGAGCACTTTGCTGACCTTTAGGTGAGGGAGCACCCGGGACTCTTATGATGTACTCTCCCGATGGGGGTAAGATGTTTTTTATCCATCGGGAAAAAGATCTGAAAGATAGAATCTCAGAGCCTTGATGGCGTACTCAGTATGCCTTGCTGTGATATGACGTTGGCGTGGTCTTCTGCAAATTTTTTTACCGCTGTGGTCTGTCGTGGGAAATGACTTGGCGCTGTCCCGCCGAAATTTTCGCGTCGCGCGATCATGGTCCTCTTTTTTCGTGCGTAGTGGGCGGTGTTGTTATTGCGCCGGTTGGATTTTCCATACTTTTCGCCTCTGTATGGGGTCGTGCCACGTTTTACTGGGCAAAAAGATTGCATGGTGGCCCTTCTTGCTAGGCTCTTTGATTTAAAGACCATGTGGTTGGGTAAATTGTATGTTTTACCCAGCCATTGCCTTCCTCCTCTTTCTCTGCTTCCTTCGTGTTCCTGAGCCTTCGTCTTTTCTCTTCTGCTTGCTGCTGTGAGATCTATGTCCAAGCGCCCCCGTGCTGCTGTCGAGTCGGCCAAGATGTCCGGCAAGTGGGAGCGGTCCACGTTCGGGGCTGGAGATCTGGATGCACTGGTTGTTGATGGCATGGTGGTGGCGGGATATGTCCGTCTTCCTGGTGATGAGTCGATTCCAGCGCCGGCGGCGGACGAGCGGGTATGCTTCCAGGCTTTCTTCCACCGTGGGTTTGCTCTTTCGCTGCATCCTTTCGTTCGGGGCTTGTTGTATTCCTATCGGCTCCAGTTGCATGACCTGACTCCCAATGGGATTTTGCACATTGCGTGTTTCATCACTCTTTGCGAGGCCTTCCTGGGGATTTACCCCCATTGGGGACTTTGGAGGCGTCTTTTTAATGTAAAGAGGACGAATTCTGAGTACACCGTGGGTCGAGTGGGTATCTCCATTGGGAATAAACATTCATATTTTGACTTGGAGAAGATCGATTCCGTTAGCGGCTGGCGAAGAGGCTGGTTTTATCTGAAGGATCGCTTTGTTGTTGGTCAGCAATTTGGTCTTGCTTCTTTCAATCCGGGCATGCGGGTGGTCAGACAGCCTTCGTGGTATTTGACCGAGGTGGAGTCGTCCGAGCTGACTCCGTTTTTGGAGAGGATTTCTGTGTTGAAGGATAACTTGACTGGTGGTCATCTTATCTCTATTTTTGTGGGGAGGCGAGTTCAACCGTTGCAGCATCGAGCTCGCCCTATGTGGCAGTACGAGAGACTCGGTGACTCGACGAGATGCTCGCCTGAAGAGCTAGAACATGATGCATTGCTGGCTCGTATCCAGCATGTGACCAAGTGCTCGAGTATTTCTGAGATGCGCCTTGTCCTTCCATATGCTTCTGATCATTCTCCGCCACCGGTTGGTGCCCGTGTTCATTCATTTGTTTGGACGAGTACCTAGTTTTGTTTTGTTGTTGACATTGCTTGCCTTGCAGGGCCGTGCTCCGGTACCGTGTAATCCTCCGCAGCCGGAAGACGCCGATATTCGTGAAGAGCCTGATGCTTCCGCAGCTGATAATGCTGCGCCGGCTGTTGATGCTGAGATTGTGCTAGTGGAGACTGGAGATAGTGAGGACTCGAGTCCCTTTCTTGTGAAGCGTCTGCGCCCCTTGGATGCTGAAGATCATGCTGCGCTAGGTGATGATGTCCCTCCTGCTGCTCCTATTGCTAGGCCTTCCCCTTCGGCTGCTGCTCCGGCCCCTCCTCCCAAGAGGGTCAGGCTTGGGAGGCTGGGGCGTCCTCGTGCTGCGCGTGTCGGGTAAGAGTCTGCTGGATTTGTGCCCGTTCCTTTTTTCCTTGTTCTTGCGTCTGACAATGCTTATTTTGTAGTGTTGCGCCTGCTCCGGCTGCTTCGTGCACCAGCGCAGCTGCTACTGATCTGAAGTCGACGAGTTCTGGGGCGGCAGCCAAACATCTCGAGGACCTCTCGGTTGCTGCTGGTCAATCTGGGCCGACGGCGACTCCTGCTGTTTCGGCTGCGGGTGTAGTTCCTGGTGTGCCTTCTTCTGAGGCGCTTAGTGCTGTTGCTCCTAATCCCAATCCGATTGAACTTGGGTCTTCGTACTTTGGCCGTCTTGATCTGGCGATTGAAGACAAGGCCCGTGTTTTCGACCGTGTCTCCAAGCTGGTAAGATGATTCGTGTCTGTGTTACTTTATCATCGGGGGCACGGCAGTGCTCCCGATGGGAGTAGCCCCCGAGGCTAGAAGTAACTGTTTGCAGTTGCTTGTAGTCTTGTCTTTCCCTGACACCTGATTGCCTGGTATTTGTAGCCTGTTTTCCAACACTGTGAGCATTTGATGATTGATGCTGAGCGTTGGCAACGGGCCCATGATTCTGCCCAGGATGCCTTGTCTGCTATAGATGGTGAGTTTTTGTTTTTGAGCTGCTGAGCTTTGGGTGCTTCGTCTTCTGTTCTGAGTGCTGTCTTGCTTTGTAGATCGTCGTCGGGTAGCCGAGAAGCAAGCCGAGAAGGCGGAAAAGATGGTTTCCGTTCTAAAGGCTGCCTTGGCTTCCAAGGAGGCGGAGTTGCACGGTCAACATGAGGAGCTGGTTCGCCTTCGCCAGGCTGAGGACGGGCGTGCGCGGGTGGAAGCAGTCGAGGGCAAACGTCTTCGCTTTTTTGCGGACTCGCTTGTGTGTAAGTTTTGGTATTCAACCACTGGTTTTGTTGTTCCTACTGTCTTCCCCTGGTGACGTTTCTTTGCTTGGTGCAGCTGCTATAGGTGCGAAGCCGGTGGAGACTGCTGCGTCAGAGTCTGGAACTCTCCAAGGTGCTGTGGATGTTGTTGTAGAGGCTGTTTCGGTGGTCGGGGACGTCTGCGCCCGGGCTTGCAATCTTGTGGGGCTTGCGCACGAACATCTTATGCCGGAGGGTTCAAAGGTACCTGATGGCCTGGGCGCTCGGGTGGCTGCATTCGGTCCTGATGGGAGACGTATGGTGGAGCTGGTTGCAGAGAGCGTGGTGAGTGGTTCTTCCGCGGCCCTTGTCGTCCTTATAGGGCATGGGGTTTCCTTTGATGATTCCTTGGTTGAGACCATCCCGGACTATTCTGATGAGCAGGACGACCGAGCCGATAAGCTCGCTCATCGCCTACAACAGGTTGTGGATGCTCAGGGTCCCCCTGTCGTAGGTGAGGGGGAGGCATAGTAGTGTTGCGTCGCTTTGAAACTTTCTTTTGTTCATCTTGCGGTAGGCCACTCCGGGCGTTCTTCGTCCGTGGAGTTTGCTGAAGGATGACGCTCGCGAGGGTGCGTACGAGTCCGTTTGCTTGCGGCTGAAGGACGCTGAGCGTGAGATTGTTCGACTGAAGGGATCCGTAGCCGTTCAGCGTACTCGTCGCGAGCGTGTCGAGGCCGTGGTTAAGAGCCTTGCTTCGTGGGTGGTGAAGTTGTCCGACCTCCTGCGGGGTGAGTCTTTCCTCTGCTTGGTTGCTTGATTCCGCTTAGTGGGTTTTGCCATCTTTGTCTTGATCGTAGTTCTTGACTTTCGAAGTGCTGGCAGGGCGAACTCGGGATGAAGAGAGGGCCGTTCAGTCGGAGATGTCGCGGCTTGATGATCCTAGTGTGCAGGCGAGCAATCCCTTTTGGGCAGATGGGGCTCGTGCGCGAGCGTTTGCTTTGCTTCGTCTCCGAGTTGAGCGGGTACCGGATGCTCTCAAATACTGCCAGTGGGTATTGGGTGGTATCCATGCTGAGTTCTATCCATTGGAGGTGGTTCCTTCGTCCCTTGAGAGGCTCTGTCGCATATTTTCTCAGCCTGCCGAGTTACGTCGAGTGATGGATCAGCGGATTAGTGCTGGAGCCTGAGCTGCTTTGGGTTTGGTCCATAGTCATTGGCCAGGGGTGGATTTTGCTCAGGTGGTGGAGGGTCCTCCAGGCCGTAGGGGTCATCCGATGAACGAGCACTATATGGCTGTAGATGAACCTGCGCGCCAGGTTGTGAGGCGAGTTTGTGAAGAGAACGACCGCCATCTGGGTGCACTTATTAAGGCGAAGTTGGAGCCTAAAGATTAGGTGCTTTCCTTCGTTGTGTATGCTTCTTCTTGGTGGTGTATATTCCATTCTGTCTTGTTCGCGTCGCGGGGGGTCGTCTGCGTCGTAATTGCGGGGGACGTTTGCCGCAGCTTGCCCTTGAGTGTAAAGTTTTTTATGTGTCGCGGTTGCGAAGGACGCCTCAGGGGGTGGCAGTTTCGGCGAACCACCGAGTGCCAAGTTTTGATGTGCCGCGGTTGCGGAGGACGACTCGGGGGGTGGCTGCTTCGGCGAGCCCCCGAGTGCCAAGTTTTGATGTGCCGCGGTTGCGGAGGACGACTCGGGGGTGGCTGCTTCGGCGAGCCCCCGAGTGCCAAGTTTAATGTGCCGCGGTTGCGGAGGACGTCTCGGGGGGTGGCTGCATCGGCGAGCCCCCGAGTGCCAAGTTTTGGTGTGCCGCGGTTGCGGAGGACGACTCGGGGGGTGGCTGCTTCGGCGAGCCCCCGGGTGCCAAGTTTTGATGTGTCGCGGTTGCGGAGGACGACTCGGGGGGTGGCTGCTTCCGCGAGCCCCCGAGTGCCAAGTTTAATGTGCCGCGGTTGCGGAGGACGACTCGGAGGGTGGCTGCTTCGGCGAGCCCCCGAGTGCCAAGTTTAATGTGGCGCGGTTGCGGAGGACGACTCGGGGGGTGGATGCTTTGGCGATCCCCCGAGTGTTTAATGTGCCGCGGTTGCAGAGGACGACTCGGGGGTGGCTGCTTCGGCGAGCCCCCGATTGCCAAGTTTAATGTGCCGCGGTTGCGGAGGACGACTCGGTGGGTGGCTTCTTCGGCGAGCCCCCGAGTGACAAGTTTAATGTGCCGCGGTTGCTAAGGACGACTCGGGGGGGTGGCTGCATCGGCGAGCCCCCGAGTGCCAACAGATTTTGGGGGAAAATATTTATGTAATACTTTTACTGTTGTCTCTTACAGAGAGTAGGGGGTGTTGTTGAAGACAGATCCCTTTTGCTTAGAACGGTGATGTGGTGGCCTTAATGGCCTGGTAATTTTATCTCCGAGTGCCTGGGTTCTTCGGGCGATTTTCCTTTCCTTCTACGGGAACGCTTCTTCTGCGAGTCCCGTGGTCCTGCTGTCTTGGAGGGCTATGAAGGCTTCTGCTATCTTGTGGAATTCTTTGTCGCAGCGGTCGGATCTGACGAAACTGCCGCTAATTGTAATGACCCCATGCGGGCCAGGCATCTTCAGCTTGAGCTAGGCGTAATGGGGTACGGACATGAAGCGAGCGAAAGCTGGTCGCCCGAGGATTGCGTGGTATTGGGACTTCCAGTCGACCACTTCAAAGTCAAGCATTTCCTTGCGAAAGTTTGTCGCGTTCCCAAAGACTACCTACAGGTTTATCCTTCCCAGGGGGTAGACTGCTTTTCCTGGTACGATCCCGTGGAAGGTTGTGCCTGATGACTTGAGTGCGTTGTTTTGGATGAGCATGTCTTCGAGTGTTCGGGTGAAGATGATGTTGATCCCGCTGACGCCGTCCATGAATACTCGCGACATGTCGTAATTTCCAATTCTGGCCTTGAGTACTAGCGCGGCGTGCCCTGGTTGGGGAACGACTGGCGGGTGGTCGTCCCGGGAGAAGGAGATTTATGTCTCTGACCCGCGCAGGTACTCTGGGACGGCCGGGTGTGCGGAGGTTGCCAGGAAGACTTGTCTGGTGACTTGTTTCTGCTGCATGTTGGAAGGTCTTCCTTCTTGTATCATGTAGATCCTCCCGTGGGCTTCTGGGTACTGGTTTTCTTCTTCTGGTGTCCTTTGACGTTCCTGGATAGCGGCCACTTGTCTTGTTGGCTGAGGGGGGGCTGGTGGCGCATCGTGGGCGACTGGCCCAACTTCTATGCTTGCGAGTGGTCGTGCTCTTGCGGCCGCAGAGCGGCTTTTCTCCTCGGCCAACTTGTTGAATCTTCTCCAATTCCTGAGGGTGTGGGATGATCTGAGCTCTCCTCGCTCGTTTCTGCATCCGTGTATAGATCACGGTCCATCGAGTTGTTCTTTGGCGGAGCGGAATGCGCGAGTGTCGTCGCGTGGCTGCATTGTCCTCCATTCTCGTCTCTGAGCCTGGGGCTCGTCTTCTGGGTTGTCTCGTCGCTGTGGTCTGTTGTCCTCACGGTGTCTGTCGTTCCGATCGTCCGAGAAACCGGCGGCGACCATGTCAGGTCCTCTATCATTGTAGAAGTTCCGTCTGGGTCGCTTCCTTCTTCTGTCGTCTCCTCTATCTCCGTTGTAGTCGTAGTCGTACTCTGATCGTGCAGTGTGGGTTTCTGTTTCATTACGAACGGAATCTTCTCCGTCCGCCAAGCTGTTGGCTAGTTCTAACAGCCGTGCGAGTGTTTGGACTTTCATTTGTCCGAGCTGCTCCTTGAATTCAACGCGTTGAAGACCTCGCATGAATGCGTCGATCGCACTATCATCCGAGATGTCTTCCGCTGAATTCTTGAGTATCGTCCATCGCTGGATGTATGCTCGCAGGGCCTCCCTCGTTCCTTGTTTGCATGCCCGCAGCTCCTCGAGTGAGGCTGGTCGCTTGTATGTGGATTTGAAGTTTTCTATGAAGGCTCCTCGAGACTAGCTCCAGGAGCTGATGGATCCGCGCCGAAAATTTTTCAGCCAATGTCGAGCAGAGCTCTCGAGCATGAGTTGCACGTACTGCAGTGTCGTGACGTTGGTTCCTCTTTGAAACTTGACTGCTGTTAGGTAGTCGTCGAGCCATGCCTCCAGCTCCTCGAGTCCGTTGTACTTTAGTGTCGTGGAGTTCAGTTTGAACCCGTTTGGCATACGCGTCTCACGTATGGCACGTGTGAAGCAGAGTGCTCCACATGGCTCGATTTCCTCGTCGGAAGCCTCTTCATCCGAGTACTCCTCGCGTGCTGCACGTCTTCGCCTGCTGCGGTTGACTCTATTCTGTGTGATGTCGTCTCGCGCATCTCGCCGAGTGCTGCGGCGCCTGTTGTTGTCGTCGCTGTCGTGTTTCTTATGCTTGTCGGGGCGCCTGCGCCTGTCGTCGTCGTCGTCGTCTGGTGGACTTGGGTCCCTGTCCGGTGTCCGCTCACGAGTCTGCCGTTTTGCACTGGATTTCTTGGGTACCGAGGCATCGATAGCGTCCTTCATTATCTGTAAAGCTATGGAAGTGTAGCGATCCGTCTTGCCCTTTCTGCTTTTCTGGGCACGGGACAGGTAGTCCTGGGCGCTTATGAGTGCTTCTGCCGGACTGAGGGGCTCTTCTTCGTCGTCGTCCTCCTCTGATATGAAGTCATCTTCCACTTTCCGCACTACTCTCGCCCTTTCTGTCTTCCGCAGGTTGTTGAGTTTTGATCTGTTGCGGGTGGGGGATTCGTGGCCTGGAGAGTCACTTCTGGGAGATTGTCTGCGACTTCTTTTCATTTCTGGTTCCGCTTTTGCTTGCTTCTCCATGGCTAGGCGCCACTGTCTCGTCTGCTGGGTTAACTCACCCGCTAACTTGTTGTATGCCCTTAGCTCGTCTCTTGAGGCATCTGATGGTAGTAACCTGCCGCGGGCGACTACTTCCTTTACCATTGCCATTGATTCCTTGGACAAGTATATTTTTTCTTTGGGTGGTTCGCCCGCCGCTGCAACCGGGGTTTGCTGCCTGCTGCGTGATGGCTGGCTGCCTTGGACAGGTGCTTGATGTTTGCTGCTTAGCGGCTGACTGCTTTTTTGATTGCTGGGTCCTTGTTCCACCGGGACTTTCTTTGGTATGGTCCCCGGTTCTCCTAGCTGTACGACCATTTGATTGGTGTTGCCGGGGCCTGCTGCCCTGTTGGTGGTTGGGGTGTCTTGACGAGTGCCCGGGTCGTCGATTCGCCCGTTGTTACCTGACGCTGATGCGCCAACTTCTGCCATGAACACATGCGATGGTGTCCTTGCCGTCTCCTTGCTGATACGTGTGATCATGCTTCTCCATGTTGGGGCTTCACTCGAGCGGTCGTGAGTGGCGTGGAGCCGTGAGTTGGGTGGGTAGCTACAACCGCCAGATAGGTTGGCCGTGCGGGCGGCGTCTGCTACAGTCATTGCTGCAGGTGTTGCCGTGGGCGCACGGGTGCCGTCGATGAGGCGAAGGGTACCCCAATGGTTGATGTAGATCTGATACGCTCCGAAGATCAGGTTGAAGCCGGAGTGTAGATTGGTGAAGACTGGCTTGAGGGCCGGGAGGTGGGTCGTGAATCCGAGGGACTCGAATAGGTTGGATCTTGCCGGAGCCGTCGAGTCGATGAGTGCTGATGATGATGAGGCCGCCGAGATCGCATTCCCAACCTGCGCGGTTCCCACAGACGGCGCCAATTGACGGGGATCAACCCCGGCAAATCCCATGGTCAGGGACCCTGGGTTAGTCATGAGATGCACAGGTTGGACGATAGCTCGTCGGCAAACAGGAAGGCTCACTCCTGCTCGATATTATTGATGGGGGAGATGCGATTACAGCGGAGGCCAAGGATGGAGCGCTCAAGGCTAGGGTTACAGGTGATATTAGATGTGTTTGGCGTCGCCCCTCCTAGCCTTTATATACCGGGCTAGGTCTCGAGGAGTTCATTTACGTGTATAGGTAAGCTTTCCTAACCCTAGCTTTCTCCGTACGGCAGGTCTTCGCACCTTCCTTGTGAGTCGTGGACTCCTACGTCGGTGCCAACTAGCGGGCCGAGGTTGTATCTTCATGGGCCTTCTGTCTTCATGGACACCAGGTAGGCTTATCCGTAGGAGTCGTGGGGTCACCCCCTCGTCACCTGGTTTGGGCTATCACATTATTATATTATTGTTGATGATATGATTATTATAATGTTGACTACATTCGACGAAGGATGGAAGGTCTAGGCTATCCCGCCCCGACGCTTTGTTCCATTCGAGTCACCTAGGACCCGAGTTCTGGGTATTGGTTTTAAGACTGAGCGTGCCTAACCTTGTGTGGGATTTTATGGGGTCCCCTTTTCTTACCTACCTAGCTTCAAACATTTCTAGTGGTGGCCCAAGCTGATTTACCATTTGAAAACCATGCATATATGTCTGTCGGGTCGCTCGTAGCAGATATCTTTTAAAACAACTTGGGCCGGTGGAGACATGGTTTCTCTGTTGGTCCACCTGATCAGCTAGGACCCAGCCTCATGTGAGAATTACCGGCAATCCGACCTGCGTCAGCCGGAAGAGTCCGATCCGAGAGTGCGGACGACTTTTTGATTGGGTGTCGACTCCCCGGGGGCCTCCCGGATTTGTTCGTTGTTAGTTAGAGGGACATGTCGTTTCGGATCTCTTGGAACTAAATCATAAAATGGTTGCCTATGATGGGTAGCAACTAATAGAGATGGGCGTGCGTGCGGAGCCTTGTAATGGGCAGTTGGTACACCCCTGCAGGGTTAAATCTTTTCGAGAAGCCGTGTCCATGGTTATGGACGACTTGAGACCTACTCCTTGTTCATAGACAACAACAACAACTGAGATAATCTTAATATAACTTGATCAACGTGTGTGTGCCTTGACTGCTTCTTCTTCGTCGGGGTGCGAAGAGGAGGACACGGATAGGATAGGTGTTATGCTTGCGTAAGCAGGTGGATAACAGACTTGTTGGAGGCGGTTCCTCATCGAATGCTTGTCTTCTTACCTTACTCTCTAGATCGTTAGCCACTTCATAAATGCTAGTGCGGCAGCAACCTCACCACTTACCCCATCCTTACGGTAAACTACTAGTTGTCCTAGAATGACGAGTGATGAAGTCCTTGCTGGGTCAGTTGACCACTACAGTTGGATGCTGAGTACTTCTGTACTCATGATACTACCCCCAAACTATTTTTAGGGTTCTCGATCGACAACAGGTACGGTGATCGACGTTTCACGTGGAGACTCGACGCCGACTAGTTAGGTGGATCCCGGCGGAGGGCCTGGACCCGTGTGGTTATGGGGATCGATGATTTTCTCTTTGCCAGTAGGCATTTGATTGTAGTCTGTACTCAGACATGTACCTTCTGCTCTTGTATTGTATTAAGGCAGTTGTATGCCGATTGTATGAGATGTTGTGTCCTTGTATCTGTAATGTTGAGATATCATGTTGGAAATCCGGGGCATATGGCTATGTCATATGTCGCGGTGGGACAGGTCTGTGCTTCGTCCCCGGATCTGGATGGAGACATCTAGATCTGGAACAGTACCGCATATCGGGCCTTAAACACACACACACTCCCGCAACAAAGCTATTTCTTGTGGGGAGGTGAGTGCTTGAAGGTATATCTTTAGATCTTGCAATTAAATTTTTTTGTTTCTTTTTTTATTTTCACTAGTTAGTCTTATGGAAAAAAATGACAGAGCTTTATGAGCTCTACCTTTAGGACATGAAGTGTTTGAAGAGAAAATTAAAAAACCTATGGAACCTTATTTGCATAGTCGTCATGATTGCAATGTTACTAGTATGTCTTCTTTGAATACATTTGATGCTAATGATATGCAAAGTCATAAGCTTGGGGATGTCATGTTAGATGAAGATGATATTTTTAGCCACCCAAGTTTTGATGAGAATGTTTGCTATGATGATACTTTGCCTTCTATGTATGATGATTACAATGATGAATGTGATATGTTTAGTCCACCTACTATTGAGTAGGAAATTTATTATGATTATAATATGCCTCCTATTGATGATGATTATTGTGATGAAACTTATGTTATAAAGAATACTATTTTGCATGTGGACTATGATAAGAATGATTTGTGTGATTATTATTTTCTTGAGTTTGCACCCACTATTACTAATGAGAAGGATTTTGCTTATGTGGTGATGGCTTCTCGCCCCTCGTTGGTTTCCCCAAGTGGAATGTTGAGATGTAGCCTAGCAGCAAATTTTCCTAACATAGAGGATAGGGTTTATGTCTCCCGTGGGACTCCAAGGTCGACAAGTAGGTGTTTCGGCAAGTGATGCACCGTTGAAAATCACTTGCTTTACTTGGACCTGCACACACAACAGATAGCTTTGCTCCCAACGAGTACAGAGAGGTTGTCAATCTCTCCGGCCTTGTTGTTTACAAAGGACTAAACGCAAGGGTAGATAGTTGTGATAATGGTGATTGCAACAAAAGTAAAAGTTGAAAGTAAAGTGGAGGTGTAAACAGTGGTGGAAATATGGACCGGGGTCCCATGATGTTCGCTAGTGATGTCTCTCTCCCAAAAGACGATAAAACAACTAAGGTGGGTGAACAAATTACAGCCGGACAATTTGAAAGTCCAAGTATGTGATTAGAGGGGGAGGGGGTGAATGATCACTTCAAAATTTTCTACTGAAACTATTGAAGTGAAGCATAAGCAGTGCGGAATAGCGAAGGATAACTGGAAGCGAAACTAAATGCAGTGAATCAAAACACATTGAAGCATAACAGTGAAGCAAATGTAATACTGAAAGTAAATGCTTGAAGTAAAACGAACTGGGACTCGGCGATGTTTGTTCGACCAGTTCTCGCTCTGCAAAGCGCTACGTCTGGTTGGAGGGACTGGTGATTGAACACCTGGAGCAAAACTCTCTCCGTCCGTTACTCCACTGCATCAAACTCCTTGAGCTTGATCAGTTCTTCACCCGTGGTTGATTATTGAGGAAATCACCGAAACCTTTGACAAACTGGACTTCGAGGCGACAATTACTCTTCGCTCTCTGAAGAACAACTCTCTAACCGTCTAGGATAATTGCAGTTCTCCAAGATAAAAAGGCTAGCAAGCTTTCACCTAAATCATCTCGAATCTACTCAGATCAATGGGACTTAGGTTAAAGTATCTGGATTTTGGGTTTTGCTTCGGTGGGGTTTTGGGGTGCTCTCTTCAGTCTCTCTTGGAATGATCTCAAAGCAGCCACCCGCAAATGGAGGAGGGGGCGGCGTATTTATAGTTGGCGATCCCGAGGTGCGGAATGACCAAACTGACCCGAGGTGACAGCTTGACACGTGTCCACAACGGTCGGATTTGTCATCAATGCGCAACTTTACTTGAGGAACAAGTAAAGCTGACTCACGGACTTAGTTCTGCTTCAGAAGCCAAAGAACGAAGTCTTTGCTACCAAAGCTTAACTTAGTGCACATGAGATTTCTTCACTCAGGCTTCTCACTTGGCTTGGATTTGATCTGAGCATTTCTCAATGACTTCGATGTCCACAAACTAAATACCCCTCTTGATAGTATGGTTTGTCCTATGACTCAAGGAACAGAAAAAGAACTACACAAAAACATCTAAGTCTTGCGCCGTCTTCTTCATTTCCTTCAATGAGTAGAGCTTCAGGACACCTTCATTTTTGGGGGTCAACCTTCGTGATTAAGCTTCCCTCCGAGGGTAATGCATCGATAACCTGAAAACCTTCACTGAAGCTTTATCACATGGCTTGTCCTTCAGGAACCTATGCAACTGTTTATACTAGAAAACATTGTTAGTTCCTCTACTGTTTTGTCCAACAATATCCAAAACACACGGGGGCAAAACTTTGCTCTTACAATCTCCCCCTTTTTGGACTATTGTTGACAAAACAGGCATCGATAAAAGATATTGAAGTTTTTGAGAAGGATGGGACAAACTCTAAGATATGAAGTTTTAGGCTCCCCCTGAATACAAGCAACGAAGATTTATATAATCAAAGTTAATGCTTGAGATAAATTTTTCTTCGGTGGAGAGCAAAACGAGATATCTTAGTGAATACAAATGCATTGAAGATATTTATGCAGGAATGTATGCAATAACTTCCAATGACCTGTGACTTAGAAATAATAACCACCTGCAAGATAGAAGATACGAAGCAATACTTGCAAGCAAAGGGGTTATTAAAATTTAAACGTAGTACAGGAGTAGCATGACCGAAGTTAAACTTAAGTTACAACCCAATCGAAGAAAATGAAATGTTTGTTTTTACTTAACCAAACGAAGCAAATAGCAAATAGCAAGAACCCTTTCCCCGATGCAAAACTAACTCATCGATGCCCTCATTCTCCCCCTTTTTGTCAATGATTGGACAAAAGGTTGAGAAGAGGTTCGAGAGATCTATTACGCAGCATCAGCACCCTGAGAACCCGACGAAGCTGTGCTCGACGAAGACTCATCCGACGAAGATTGATCGCCTGAGGATTCTTCTTCGGAAGATGATGTAGGAAGAGCTTCGTGGCGTGTCTGTGTGGTGAGGTTGATGTCGAGGTCGCTATCGTCAAGGCTGTCGTCGTCCTTGGAGGTGATGGAGTCATTCTCGGAGACGGTATCTGGCCGGATGGGTTCAGGCTCGTTAACGAAGAACACTTCATCAATCTTGTGCAGGGGAGGGATCTTCTGATCCGGGCGGTCCACTGAGTCATCACGTGAAAAGTGTCTCTCGAGGTACGGATACTCTTTGTAGATGCGATCTTTACGAAGACCTTTCACAGAGTTGAATTTCCGGAGACCTTTACAGGAATGACGCTTGAGCACACGCAAGTACTGATTGTTGTTGAGTGCTATATTGCCAACACGGTTGATCTCATCAGCAAGAAACTGTATCTGGTGTTGAAGAGCTTCAATTAAGTTGTCAAGCATTTGCTGCGTGCGAAGATTAACTTCAAAATGATGGCAGTCTTTCTGGAACGTCTTGGATAAGTTTCGTTCATTGACTTCATGGCGCACACCAACATATGTGGCAAATGGATCATTGGGTTTCCTTAGCAGTTCCAAGGAGTCACGCACTGGTGGGAGGAAAAGATTCGGATGATGGCGTGCCAAAAAGTCTTCGTTCCAACCATAGTTACAAACTACTTGCAGCCAGGGAGCATAGGGTTTCAGTGTGAAAGGTAGCTCTGCTGCATGAACCAAATTCCTAATGAAGCAATCCTCAAAGTCGAAGAGAAGGCCATGAGTGAGTTTCATAATAGCATGCCTTGTCTCTGGATAAAGATTCGATTCTTCCGAAGTTGTACTCAAAGGAATCAATGAGTTTGACAGGATGAAGAACCAAGTCCTTGAAATGAAGTTCAAGTGCTTCGGGCGAATGTTTTCAGGAACATGGTTATCGGTGGCTTCAGGATCCAACAAAGTTGAAAATTCTTCTTCAGACAGATCAGGTTCAGCATGAATCTTTTCATGAACTCCAGAATGCCTAGGAATGTTGACAATTTCCATGAATTCGGCAGAGGACATCCTGAAGACTTTGCCTTGAATCATCCATTCCAGCGTCCATGAGCTGGGTTCATTGGCATCACCAGACACATAAAGGGTTGCATAGAATTGTTTGATGAGCTCTGAGTTGAAAGGAGTGCTCAACGCAAACAACCTAGACAAGTTCTGATTTTCAATAGTTTCGAGGACGTTCTGAAAGCAGGATGCAGTGGAAAGACTTCGCAAGTCCGGAAACTTGTGCCTAAACAGAACTCCTTGCTGGCAGAAGACTTTGGTGTATAAGACTTGTTGTTCAGCAGTCCAAAAACGAAGATCATCCGCTGCGCGGTCAGAAGCATAAGGACTAACACCAAAGAATCGATGGTGCTTTCTATGTTGTTCCAGGTTGAATTCCGGGCCATGCCTTGAAGAATAACCAGCACCCTTGAATATAGGAAAAGTTTCACGCGGGTAATTGGAGTCAAGCTGGGTATCTTGGCAGGGGCGCGAACGGTCACGAAGTCTTTGCAGAGGAGCAATAGGGTTAGCTCTTGAAGGGCCAGCAGATTGAGCGACTACAAGCGCTTGCTCTTGCGACGGGTTCAGAATTTGTACATGTTCGTCTTCGTCATCATGTGCTTCGGTGTCGGGCACATGTGCTTCAGACTCTTGAACTGTTCTGGCGAGGGAAAAATCTCGGGATACATGGGTTCTGGAGTGAGTTGGTGATGGAGCATAAGCTTCACGGGGAGGTGATGGAGGTGGTGCGGGAGCAACTGGCGGAGTGGGAATTCTTTGTGGTTCGGGGGTTGGAGCACGGATGGGTGTGGGAACTCGAGGTGGTATAGGTGAGGGGTTTCGTGCAGGCATTGGAGTGGGGGTAGGAGCTTTCTGGGGTGGAGTTTGCTTGGGGGTGGTTCTGGTAGGAGGAGGAGTGGGAGTCTTGGTGGGTGGAGCTGAAGGCTTTGATGCGGGCTTGGATGGCTTTGGCTTCGGAGCAGGAGTGGGAACGGCTTCAGGAGATTCCGGGGGCTGTTCATCACTTGTATCCATGTCTGCGGCTGAGGCCAAAGTAATCTTGCGCCTCTTGGAGTTTTCTTCTTCGGTGAGGGTCATGTTGCCTTTGATGGAGCAGGCTTAGGAGATGGTGGTGCAACAACGCATTCAGCTTCGGGCGAGGCCTTGCGTTTCCTCGAATCCCTTTCCATAATGGAAGCATTATGGTTCTTCACCATGTCATCTACAACGGCCTTTACTTTGCCTTTGTAGATTTTGATATTGTCCTTGGTGGTGGAATTGACTTCTGTCACTCGTTGAAGCAATTGCAGGGCGTGCTGTTTGAATTCTTCATCAGGTTCTGATTCAGCTCGCTTCTGATAGTTGTGAATCTTTTTCATTTCAGCCTTGTCTCTGGAATGCAGATCCTTCAGCTGGCTAATCATAGTAGAGATCATAGCTTCGATAGATCTTGAAATGTACACTTCTCCAAGATCAACAGCATCAGGATCTTCAGCTGCACACTTCTCCCAAAGGGCTTCAGTGATGCCCAACTGATCCCAGAGTTCGCCTTCACGAGAGTTAGGGACTGGATGGACACTGATGATCAGCTTCAGCTTGAGCTTCAGACAAAGATATGCCTTTCTGCTTCGATGGAATAGTTGAGGGAGTCATATCAACTACGGGCTTCTTCTGGCTTGCCCTAGCAGCTTTCTCAGCTTTCTTCGTTCTGAGGCTCTCTAATGAAGCCTTGCGTTTAGCTTCATGTTCAGCTAGCTGTTTAGCTTCAGCAGCAGCTTTCTCTTCGTTCTTTGCGGCTTCGGCGAGCTTGCGCTTCGTCTCAGCCTTCTCTGCAGCCATCTTGGCTGAGTCCAATTCCTTTTTATGTCTGGCAGCATCCTCATCTGCCTTCTTTTTGTCAGCTGCGCTTTTGGCAAGGATGTTGCGCTCTAGTGCCTCTTCGAGGTCTTTCTGTCTCAATTCTTCTTCAGTGAGCTTGTGCTTCGCTGAAGGGATTTTAGCAGCAGACTGCTTGGGCTTCGTTGATGCTGAAGCCTTTGCAGGTTGTCTCTTGGCGGGGTCGTGCTTCTGCTTTGATCGCCTCTCCTTGTCGGGGCATCAGCCGGTGGCTTGGAGTCCAAGGGCTTCGTGACAACCAAGTTGGAGAGATCAATAGTGGGACGAGCAGAAGGCTTGACCTTAGCCTCAGGTTTCTCTCCTGGCTTTTTCTTCAGTGGGATCTGAAGTCTTTGTTTCTTGGGGGGAACAGGATCATCCAATTCGTCATCTGCTTCGAAATCAGATTCGTCATCAGCTGCATTGGATTCATCCATGATGGAATCTTCCAGAGCAGCTTGTTCTAATCTGGCATGATCTTCATCCTCTGTTGTAGCATGGGGTGGAGAAGTTGACTTCTTCTTCAGCTTCTTCTTCTTCTTTGAGCTTGGCCCAGCACCTTGGGCTTCAGCTTCAGCCAACTTGGCTGCCTTTTTCTCTTCTTTCAGCCTCTTGGCTTCAACAGCGATTCTTAATCGTTCTTGTTCATCTGGGTAATCATCTGGTGTCTTGAGGGTGTTGGGGTGAGGAAACTTCGGTGGAACTGGGTAGTACAGGTGACGATTCTCTTCAGTGTACTGACTGCACATGGTTGAAGTGTACCGATAGGGTGGACTGAAGGCAAACTGCATAGTCCACTTCCAGGTAGGGATGCTCTTGTACTTGTACCATCGAACAGCCCAGTACCTGCGAATGTTTTGCAAGCGGTTCTTGCGCTGCTCCTTGGTTTCTTCAGGAGGTGTTTCATAACCCAGAGCAATACGAATTGATTCGGGGATTCCTCTGGCGTTGTTGGTTTCCTTCGTTCTGCCTCCTTTCTTCTTCGCAGCAGTACGTTCTTCTTCGTTGATGTGATCGAGATTTGGAGACTCATTACCGAAGTCAAACTCTCCAGACATCCTGTGAACAGCACAAAGGTAGCGAGGGAAAAGGCGAGTATCGAATGAGCACCAGCAAAAGGTTCGATCCAAAAATAATTTTGACAAGAGATTTAGTGAAGAATTTTGGGTAGGGATTCTGGTCTGTTCTGAGCTAGACTTAATCTCACTCAAGATGAGCAGAAACCCTAACACAGAACAGATAGATACTAACCCTAACTTCTAACCTGAATCGAGGAGGAAACCTTGACTAGCAGAAACAGGTTTCGCAACAGTGCAACGATCCAACGGATCAAAGAAACCTAGAGAAATCAGCCAAAGAGACTAAGAACACGGATCCAATCTGGAAAAGGAAGAACAGAGATGGAGATTGGACCGAGGCTTGGCGTACCCTAACTCGGTGGCGTCAAGCAACTACTGCGGCGAAGAGCGGAGAGGATGTGCTCGTCGACGGCGTGAAGTCCACGGCGGCGCTCTTCCGGCAGTGAAGCGGCGAGAGCGGCGACGGAGACGAAGAGCTTAGCGGCGCTCGGGAGATAGGGTTCCGGGGAGATGCGAATGAAGAGGTGGGATTGCTTCGCTGGGGTGGGATGCCTTATATAGGCCGGTCTGACAGGAGCTGTCAGATCAGATCGAACGGCCCCCAGCGTCTGTCTCTCTGGATTCTACGGCGAGGATTACGTGGCGAATCGCAAGAAAATATCAACGACCCGGATTTGACGGGATCTCAACGACCGAAGAATAAGTCCTCGGCATGAGTAAAACTTCGATAAGAATTGGAAGCATTTGATTCGGAACTCGATGATGTTCGAAGCAAAATGCTTCCCGTTTCAATTGTGCTCACCCAATATGGACAGATAGAGTTAGAAATAAAAAGAAACAGAAGGGGTAGGGTCCGAAACTTATCACCTCGAAGAAAAACCAAACGAAGCAAAAGGTGATAAGCATAGAGGACTAAATCCAAACGAAAAATAAACTAAACGAAGCAAAAACACACAACGAAACTAAATAAGTAAGCAACAAAGTAACTGAGTATATACAGAAGTAAAAAGGTTTCGATCTTACAGTACGTGTCGTGAGTCACATATATTGAGCTCACACCTTAATGTACAGAATCTTTTCTCATCCAATGGTTTCGTGAAAATGTCTGCCAGTTGATCTTCAGTTCTGACATGACTAATAACAATATCTTCACGCTGAACATGATCACGAAGAAAATGATGGTGAATGTCAATATGCTTCGTGCGAGAGTGTTGTATAGGATTGTGGGCAATTTTGATTGCACTCTCATTATCACATAGGAGCGGAATTTTCTTCACATGAATACCATAGTCCTTCAGCGTTTGCTTCAGCCATAGAATCTGAGTACAGCATGACCCAGCAGCAATGTATTCGGCTTCAGCAGTAGATATTGAAACACAGTTTTGCTTCTTTGAAGCCCAACACACAAGTGATCTTCCAAGGAAATGACAAGTCCCTGAAGTTGATTTCCTATCCACACGATCACCAGCCCAGTCTGAGTCAGAATAGCCAATGAGATCAAACTATGCTCCCTTGGGATACCACAACCCCAAGGTAGGTGTGTGATCCAGATAACGAAGAATTCGCTTTACAACAGTGTGATGTGATTCCTTTGGATTTGCCTGAAAACGAGCACAAATACATACTGAAAGCATAATGTCAGGTCTAGATGCACAAAGATATAAAAGGGATCCAATCATAGACCGATATTTCTTCTGGTCGAAGGCTTTTCCCTTCTCATCTGCGTCTAAGAAGCCATTGGTAGGCATAGGCGTCTTAATGGTTTTGCATTCAGTGAGACCAAACTTCTTCAGGCAATCCTTGAGATATTTTTCTTGAGAAATAAAGGTGCCATTCTTCTGTTGACGGATTTGAAGTCCAAGGAAGAACTTCAATTCACCCATCATAGACATCTCATATTTCTTCGACATCATCTTCGCAAATTCCGCTGATATCAGTGTTAGTGCATCCAAAAATGATATCATCTACATAGATTTGACATACAAACAAATCACCATTATAAGATCGAGTGAAAAGTGTTGGGTTAGTGGTTCCTGGTTTGAAGCCTTTCTTCGGAAGGAAGTCCTTCAATGTGTCGTACCAAGCACGAGGTGCTTGCTTCAACCCATAGAGGGCCTTGTGTAACCTGTACACCATGTCGGGTTTCTTCGGGTCTTCAAAACCTGGAGGCTGCATGACATACACTTCTTCCTCGATTTCTCCGTTAAGGAAAGCACTTTTCACATCCATTTGATAAAGCAGAATACCATTGAAATTTGCAAAAGCAAGCATAACACGAATGGATTCGAGACGAGCAACTGGAGCATAAGTTTTGCCAAAATCGATACCTTCAATTTGGGTGTAACCTTGTGCTACCAGTCGTGCTTTGTTTCTTACCAATATACCATCTTCATCTTGCTTGTTGCGAAAAATCCACTTTGTACCAATGATGTTGTGCTTCGTGGGATCAGGTCTATCAACTAAGGACTAGACTTTGTTTCGCTCGAACTGGTTAAGTTCTTCGAGCATGGCAGTTAACCAATCTGGATCCTTCATGGCTTCATCAAACTTCGACGGTTCTAACATGGAGACAAAAGAAAAGTTTCCACAGAAGTTAGCCAAACGAGTACGAGAACGAGTTGTAGGACGACCTGGTTGATGAATTTCTTCAAGAATCGAGTCAACATCAACTCTTCTTCGAACTCGTGATAAGGTTGAATCATTTGCTTCCGGCTCAGCTTCTGCTTCAGGATCTTCTTCAGCTTCAGGATCTGCTTCACCTGCAGCAATAGCATTTCCTTCGTTCCTTTGTTCTTCTTCGTCCTGTTCATTATTAGCTTCAGTATGTTGATCTCCAGCGCCCCGGGCTATGTGTGGGAACATTGGACCATCATCATCCCTATTTGCTTGACTAGCATTGGCTTCAACAGGGCGAATCTCTCCAATAGCCATGGACCTGATCACTTCATCTAGAGGAGGTTCATCTAGATCATGAGGCAAATGCTCTTTTTGAGAGCCATTAGTTTCATCAAACCTCACACTCACAGTTTCCATAACTTTCCCAAAGTGAGAGTTATAGACTCTGTAGGTGTGAGAATTTGAGCCATAACCTAAAAGAAAACCTTCATGTGCCTTAGGGGCAAATTTGGAGCTATGATTCATATCTCTAATAAAGCATGGAGCACCAAACACCCTAAGGTACGAAACATTTGGTTTGTTACCAGTGATAAGCTCATGTGAAGTCTTCTTCAGAAATTTGTGAAGGTAAACCTTGTTGATGATATGACAAGCTGTGTTAATTGCTTCGGCCCAGAACCTAATAGGAGTCTTGTATTCAGCAAGCATAGTTCTGGCCATCTCAATGAGAGTTCTATTCTTCCTTTCAACAACACCATTCTGTTGAAATGTATAAGCCGCAGAGAACTCATGAGTAAAACCATGATCATCAAGAAAATCTTCAATATGAGTGTTTTTGAATTCAGTTCCATTATCACTTCGGATATGCTTCAGAGACAATTCATATTCTGTTTGAGCTCTCTTGGCGAATGACTTGAAGATTTCAACAACTTTTCTCTTGTCATCCAAAAAGAAAACCCAAGTATAACGAGAGAAATCATCAACAATAACTAGACCATATTTATTTCCTCCCAGGCTTGCATAATTTTGAGGACCAAAGAGATCCATATGAAGCAATTCAAGAGGACGAGTGGTAGTCATGATAGTCTTCGTTGAATGATGTTTCTTCGTAATTTTACCAGCTTCACAAGCACTGCAGAGACGATCCTTGTCGAATTTAACTTCGCTAAGGCCAATAATATGATTCTTCTTCACTAAGTTATGAAGATTTCTCATCCCTGCATGACCAAGTCTTCGATGCCATAACCAACCAGATGAAGCTTTTGCCATCAAGCATGTGGATACAGCAGGGCCCGAAGAAAAATCAACAATGTATAAGTCTCCTTTTCGGTAACCCTCGAAGATAAACGCATAGTCATCCTGTGAAAATACAACACAACGCGAAGCAGAAAATAGAACAAGCATACCCATATCGCATAACTTCGAAATAGACATAAGATTATATCCAAGTGATTGGACTAGCATAACCTTGTCAATGTGCTTATTTTTCGATATGGCAACCTTACCCAAACCTAAAACTTTACCCTTGTTGTTATCACCGAAGGTAATGTACTTCTGAGAAGAGTGAGATAATTTTTCTTCGGTGAATAACTCCTTGTCTCCGGTCATATGATTTGTGCAACCACTATCCATGACCCATTCAGATCCACCGGAGACATAGCCCTGCAGAAGAATTAGTTCTTCTTAACCACCCACAAACGAGCAGGTGACTGAGAAGATGTTGAAGCACTGGTTGAAGCAATATTAAATCGAACAGGAGTGTATTGCTTCGGTGTACCATCAAGCACGCCATAAATGTAAGTCCTCTGCGAATTGTTAGCATAAGAATGAGCATATGCAATCTTAGTATGATTATTATGAGGACGATAAGTATGACGACCAGTGCGATAGTATTGCTTCTGCGGAACATTTGATTCGGGCACCAAAGGATCATTTCTCGTTTCAAGAGAATAGAAATGATTCGGTGGTACCGAAGACTTTCCCTGCATAGTATGGTTAGCAGGCAGTTTTTCCACAAGTGCTTTCTGCACCCATATCTGCCTCTTATAGAAGCCATTCTTAGGAGGAGTACCAACATATTCAGCTGTAACCTTTCCCTGTTCGTCCTTGATGAGCTTGTAGTCAGAATCAAGTGATTCATCTACAATAGCTTTGTTCATTTTGCAATCAAAACCTGAAAGGTTAGCTATATCAATGGGGTTCCCTTTCGCAAGGACCCAAACAGTCTTAGGATACTGCTCAGGTTCCCAATAGGTGCCACCAGGGTTTATCTTTCTCTCGAAACCAACACCTTCATTCCTGGGATTCCTGTGAAGGAGAGCCTTCCTCAGGATATCACAGAGATACTGGTGACCTTGCACACTTTTGAACAAGCCTGTTTCAAATAAGTTTTTCAACCTGAGGAGTTCCTCGGTAACAGCAGGGTTTTCCTCATCAGAGGCATTAGTATCATCAATAACAATAGGAGCTTTGCCTTTGGAATCAATTTTGCTTCGTTCCAAACAATCCAAACAAGGTGATTCAGTTTTATGATTTTCTTCAGAACCTTGTTGAGCCATGAGAGAGAGATTGACATTTTCCAACTCTTCATGTGCCTCTTTCAGTTTTTCGAGAGCCATTTTCCTCTGAAGAAATTCATAGGTGAGCTTCTCATAATCAACTGAAAGAAGATCATGCCGAGAGGATAATTCTTCAAACTTTTCTTTCAGAGCTTCATGCTCATTAGTTAAAGTTTGACCTTTCTCTATCTCATCGATCAACAGAGTTTCTGATTTCTTAATGGTTTTGCTTAGTGAATCAAGTTCATCTTGTTGGATTGAAGCAATTTTAGCAAGTTTAGCATAGCTTATCTTTGAATCACTGTCATATGAAGAACAATCAGAAGTATCATAGTTAGATTTCGATGAAGATACCTTCGCCTTGGCCATGAAGAAATATGCAGGAGATTCATCTTCACTACTGTTGTTGGTGAAGAATGAGCTCGAAGCTTTTGCCGAAGCATCTGCTAAAGCGAATGCCAAACCAGCAACACCATCTGATTCGGATCCTGACCCAGACCTTGAGCCTGAATGAGCTTTGGACCCAGAGGCTTCGTCTTCGGAGTTCATCTCCTTACCCAGATAGGCCTTGGCTCGATGAGAGCTGCTTCGACGAGACGAGTGATTCTTCGAGGAAGAACCCTCACACTTCTTATGATACTTCTTCTTCTTGTCATCATCAAAATCTTTCTTCTTATCTCTTCTAGAACTGGAATCATGTCTCTTGGATTCATAGCTTCTGGAAGATCTGTGGGACTTGGATGAGGAGTCTCTGAGCGAATGCTTTTCTTTGTTCTCAGCTTCCCACAAAGGACAATCAGCAATGTAGTGACCTGGTTTCTTGCATTTGTAGCAACAGTTGTCTTTTGATGGAGAGCTCCTTGAGGATGAACGGTGAGATGAGTGAGTGGAGCTTCTTGAAGAATAACTCTTTCTCGGTGAAGAAAAACCTTTTCTTTGGAAGCGATTGAAGCGTCTCATGATCAATGCCAAATCCTTCCCAATACTTACAGGATCATCTGATTCGACACCTGAAGAAGAACTGACTTCGGGTGAAGAATGACGTGAAGCTTTTGCTTTCAAAGCATGAGTTTTTCTTCGTGAACCATTTATGTCACGTTTCTCATCTTCTTCCATTTCAAAGGTAGTGAGTCTCTCAAGAATATCAGCAGCAACAAGACGTCTGAAATCAGTCCTTTCCTTGATCATTAGCACAATGTGATCAAACGAGTCATCCAATGAGCGAAGCAAAGTTCTCACAACAGAGTGAGGAGTAATGTCATCAGCACCAAGGGAAATCAACTCATTAGCAAGAGTCGTGAGTCTGCTGTAAATAGAGCTGAATTTTTCACCCTCGTTTCTCTTGAAGCGATAGAATTTGCTTCG
The DNA here is from genome assembly GCA_950022295.1 of Bromus sterilis. Taxonomy (NCBI): domain Eukaryota; kingdom Viridiplantae; phylum Streptophyta; class Magnoliopsida; order Poales; family Poaceae; genus Bromus; species Bromus sterilis. The sequence continues at coordinate 287,087,030 of OX465597.1, forward strand.
GAGTGTGTCAATTCTGGCATCTTTCTGGGTAGAAACACCTTCACCAATTTTTTCAAGATAGTCCCAGACACCTTTGGCAGTTGGAATATTCTTCACTTCATGATACTTTTCAGGTGTCAAGTGATTGGTGATGAAAACCCAAACTACAGAATCAAGATCAATCAGTGTTGCTTCTTCAGGGGTGATGGCCTTCTCATCGGCAACAGTGACTCCATACAAGACAACTTTCCAGGCAATTGAGTTGATAGCCATGATTCTTTTCATCTTGTCCTTCCAGTACGAGTAGTCCTTCCCATTGAAAATAGGAATAGGTTCGCCAGAGCGAATAGATGCGAAAGACATACTAGAAGACATACTTGAAGACACTCCAGGAGGTTAATCCAAAACACACAGAGTGTAGGGAGTGACTAGCTCTGATACCAATTGAAAGTCCAAGTATGTGATCAGAGGGGGAGGGGGTGAATGATCACTTCAAAAGTTTCTACTGAAACTATTGAAGTGAAGCATAAGCAGTGCGGAATAGCGAAGGATAACTGGAAGCGAAACTAAATGCAGTGAATCAAAACACATTGAAGCATAACAGTGAAGCAAATGCAATACTGAAGGTAAATGCTTGAAGTAAAACGAACTGGGACTCGGCGATGTTTGTTCGACCAGTTCACGCTCTGCAAAGCGCTACGTCTGGTTGGAGGGACTGGTGATTGAACACCTGGAGCAAAACTCTCTCCGTCCGTTACTCCACTGCATCAAACTCCTTGAGCTTGATCAGTTCTTCACTCGTGGTTGATTATTGAGGAAATCACTGAAACCTTTGACAAACTGGACTTCGAGGCGACAATTACTCTTCACTCTCTGAAGAACAACTCTCTAACCGTCTAGGAGAATTGCAGTTCTCCAAGATAAAAAGGCTAGCAAGCTTTCACCTAAGTCATCTCGAATCTACTTAGATCAATGGGACTTAGGTTAAAGTATCTGGATTTTGGGTTTTGCTTCGGTGGGGTTTTGGGGTGCTCTCTTCAGTCTCTCTTGGAATGATCTCAGAGCAGCCACCCTCGAATGGAGGAGGGGGCGGCGTATTTATAGTTGGCGATCCCGAGGTGCGGAATGACCAAACTGACCCGAGGTGACAGCTTGACATGTGTCCACAACGGTCGGATTTGTCATCAATGTGCAACTTTACTTGAGGAACAAGTAAAGCTGACTCACGGACTTAGTTCTGCTTCAGAAGCCAAAGAACGAAGTCTTTGCTACCGAAGCTTAACTTAGTGCACATGAGATTTCTTCACTCAGGCTTCTCACTTGGCTTGGATTTGATCTGAGCATTTCTCAATGACTTCGATGTCCACAAACTAAATACCCCTCTTGATAGTACGGTTTGTCCTATGACTCAAGGAACAGAAAAAGAACTACACAAAAACATCTAAGTCTTGCGCCGCCTTCTTCATTTCCTTCAATGAGTAGAGCTTCAGGACACCTTCATTTTTGGGGGTCAACCTTCGTGATTAAGCTTCGCTCCGAGGGTAATGCATCGATAACCTGAAAACCTTCACTGAAGCTTTATCACATGGCTTGTCCTTCAGGAACCTATGCAACTGTTTATACTAGAAAACATTGTTAGTTCCTCTACTGTTTTGTCCAACAATATCCAAAACACACGGGGGCAAAACTTTGCTCTTACACAATTGACAGAATTATAAACGCACCGCAATACTAATTATGTTACTTGAAAGTAAGAGACTCAAAAGTATGGGCAGTACGCCAAAATAAGTAGACCGAAATCCATCTGCATCTACTCACTAATCATCCACCTTGAGATATCTATCCAGAACATCTCGCTGGTATTAAGTTGCGAGCCCCACCCAAAGTGTAAACTCAAAGCAACAGACAATTGCATTAACAATCTATGTGTAAGGTAAACAATCCTTGCAACTACGGTTACAAGCACCGTTGATTTCTCCCTGGTGGCAACATCACATCCCTAGTCTCATGTTTCTTTCACTCAAGCTAGACATCGGGGGGCATGAACACACAATCATGCATAACGCTCCCTCTTGGAGTTACTATCTACTACTTGGTCAAAGCAATAAAAAGCAACAGAGAACATGCAAGAATTACTCAAGAACAAAATATAAAAGGTAAACCAAATATATAAATCATCACGATCTGAACATAATCTCATAATCCATCGGATCCCAGCAAACATAGCATAGCAACAGCAGAAAAATTACATAGGTGCCTTGATGGACAACTCACAAGGACTAAACATTGAAGAACATGATTGGAGAGAAGACAACACATAGCTACTGGTCATGGATCCATGGTCCAAGGGGGACTACTCACGGCACATCCGGGAAGCGTCCATGATGGTGGAGAAGCTCCCGGAGGTCGATCCTCCCTCCGACAGGCTGCCGGGAAGAGGTCTTCTGGTGCTCCCGATCTTGGAAGCGCGGCGGCGACAGAACAGAGAGGTATTTCGCGATGCGGGGTTCTCCTCGAGGGTTTCTGAGACGAAGAGGTAATATTGGCCAAAGAGGGCAGCCAAGGGCCACCCAGGGCTCCCAGGCGCCCTGGTGGCACGACCAGTGGTGGGGCCGCACCACCTGGCCGCCTGGGTGCCAGGTGGGGCCCCCTGTCCCTCCTTCGGGGTTTCGTAAGCTTCCGTCTCGCTGATTTTTATTCTAATTTTTCTGGAATTTTTGGAGCACTTTAAATTAGGGAAAATCACTTCAACTAAAAGACATCAGTAAACAAAAACTGGCATGGGTGCACTGAGTTAGTAGGTTAGTCCAAATATGTGTAAAATGATATAAAAGTGTAGCAAAACATGTAGCAATATCACATAAAAGTGCATGGAACAAGCAGAAATTATAGGTACGTTTGGGACGTACCATGTGGGGAGTTACAAATTTTCTATGTTTGAAGATCATGATAAGAATGCTTTTTGTGATAGTTATATTGTGGAATTTATTCATGATGCTAATGAAAGTTATTATGAGGGAGGGAGATATGGTTTCACTTATTTCAATAATATTAAGTTTCCTCTCTTTATGTTGAGAGTTTTGCAGTTGAACATGTTTTGTCTTCCTGTGCTTATTGCTTTGTGCTTTAATAAATTATTTCATTACAATATTACTATGCATAGAAAGCATGTTAGACTTAAATGTGCTTGGTATTTGCTTCTTGATGCTCTCTTTTGTGCTTCAACCCTTATTTTTACGAGAGCATCATTAAAAATTTAAGTCTATCTTTATGGCTATAAAGAAAGAGCTCTTGGGAGGCACTTCATGTCATCTTTACTTTCAGTTTGTTTCTTTTTTTTTAGCGTCTCTTGGTGTTTTTTTACTACTGTAGCAACATCATTGTATCTTTATTTTCAAGTTTTGTGCCAAATTTTAGCCTCTGGTTATAAGGGAATCAAAAGTTGTGACATGTTGTCCAGAAAACAGATTCTCTTTGCTTCATTGCAAAAATCTTCAAAATTCACCGGATGCTTTTTGATCTGAATTTTTTTACACAGCATGCTCTATATAATTGGGAAACTTTCATCAATTTTGAGTTTTTTTATTTGAGCTACAGAAGTGCCTCCAATAAATTAAGTTTCGTCTGCTGTCCTGTTTTTCCAGATTTCTGTCCTGTTTTGCATTTTCATATTTTGGACACTTTGTTCTTGGTTTTTCTTTGTAAGAGCCTCTAAACAAAGTTGGACAACAGTAACTATTGTTTAATTTGAGTGAGTCATCAGTACCCAAATGAAACTTAATTATTTATCAGCACTAACCGCTCTAATCAGTTTATGAGAAGTTTCGTGTGAAAGAAGTTTTCAAGTGTTGTGAAGGGAGATGATAAAAGAAAATTCAGAAGTGTCAAAAGCTTAAGCGTGGGGATGCCCCCTGCACCCCCAAGAAATATCCAAGAAGACTCAGCGTCTAAGCTTGGGGATGCCCTCGTGCATCTTCTTTTTCATCAACAATTATCAATTCGTCTTTCTTAGCACTATATTTTTATTGCTTCACATATTATGTGCTTTGCTTGTAGCGTCTTTCTTTTTTGTTTTTATTTTATTTTTTAGTTTTCTTGTGTTTGTTTGTTGGTCATAGCCTTTGAGACCCAGAATCCTTGATTGGGAGAGAGACCCGCTCCATTTTTGCCTAGAATGCTCATAGTTTTCACTAGTTAGGCTTATAGGAAACAAAAAGAATTTGAAAGAGCTTTATGAGCTCTACCTTGAGTTGGAACATTTTTTAAAAACTTATGAAACTTTATTTGCTTAGTCTTCGTGATTGCAATGTTATTAGTATGTCTTCTTTGAATATCTTTGATGCTAATAATATGCAAAGTTATAAGCTTAGAGATGCCATGTTAGATGAATATGATATTTTTAATCTCTAGTTGATCGAACAGTTGCCGATTACCGATTTCATGAATATTGCAAAATACATACTCGGTGTGACCATCGTATCTCTTTAAGCAAGTACTCCCATTCGTTTATTTTTACTTCGCATATAAGGTTTGGTTAAAGTCAATCTTCATAAAGTTTGACCAACTATATAGAAAAATCTATCAACATCCACAATATGAAACAATTAACATTAGATTTATCATGAAATTAATTTTCATATTATATAATTTTGATATTGTAAATGTTGATACTTTTTAATATAAACTTGGTCAAACTTTATAAAGATTGACTTTGATCAAACCTTATATGCGGAGTAAAAAGAAACGGAGAGAGTACAATTATTGTAATGGTGCATTTTCTGAATACAGTGAGTAAAATGACTAAGTGGAACAAATTCAGTGACCTAGAGTGCATTTTACTCATATAAACAACGATCCCATTGGCTTTGCTAATCCAGCCAGCACGCATTGGCCACTCACCAAGCTGATATATAGATAGCACGGGTCATCTATCCGCTCGCCTCATCTTATCCCCCTTCGTCTCCGCTTTCTCCTCGTCTTCCTCCCGCTCACTCCCGTAGCGAAGCCTCAAGAGCTCCTAATGGCTTCCACCACGTTCTCCTCCGCCTTCTCCATCCTCTCGCTCCCCTCCTCCTCTCCATCCCCTTCCGCCTCGTCCCCCAGGACCCTCCCCGTCGCCAACCGCCGCCGCCGCGCCGTCACCGTCGCCTCCACCGCCACGGAGTCCCCGAAGGTCCTTGAGCTCGGCGACGCCATTGCCGGGCTCACCCTTGAGGAGGCGCGCAACCTTGTCGACCATCTTCAGGAACGTCTTGGCGTCTCTGCCGCCTCCTTCGCTCCCGCTGCCGCGGCCGCGGCTCCGGCCGCCGCGGTGGCCGAGGAGGCACCGGTGGAGAAGACGGAGTTCGACGTAGTCATCGAGGAGGTTCCCAGCAGCGCGCGTATCGCGACCATCAAGATTGTGCGCTCACTGACCAACCTGGCGCTGAAGGAGGCCAAGGATCTTATCGAGGGGCTCCCAAAAAAGCTTAAGGAGGCCGTGAGCAAGGACGAGGCCGAGGAGGCCAAGAAGCAGCTCGAGGGGGTCGGCGCCAAGGTGTCCATCGCGTGAGACTAGGTATACTAGGCTCCTTTTTCTTGATTACATTTTATCTTTCATATCAATCTGTTTTATTTTTAAAAATTTCATACCAATCTTCGGTATTCCTCTTGTAATTGTCGTGGACTCTTGATTCATATATGAGATTAGTGCGCATGTGAAATTATTAGTTCATGTTCGTGTGTTGTATTCAATCGTGTATAATTACTGGATGTTGCATTCTTTAGATTCCTAATGGTACTATTGATTTCAGATATGATACTGTCATGTTTGTAGAGATTGTGCATTGCCAATTTTAGAGTTTGTTTGGAGCAATGGAGTGGCATATCTCTCGTTTTGATTTTTGAGTCTGTAATACCTCTCAGTTTATAATTGCCCATGAGACTTGGAACATCAGATTTGTTATCAAGAATTCGAAGTATCTGTCGAGAAAAAGAAGAATCAGAAATAGTTCGTACATGACATTATATTTAGTTAAGGTCAATTCGGACTATAACTTCCACCTGGGATGTTACATTACATAATTGTTCAACAATGTTACATCATATTGTTCGGCATTGTTCAAGAATACTACATGACATTATCTCTCCAGGGTCTTACAAAATAGATGGTAATGTGACATGGTTGAAAGTGTTCCCCTTTTTCCCACATGGAACAACGTGTGTTTATGTTTATACTGTATCGACATTTAATAACATGTTCAGTCAGTATGTATAATGAATGATTGATTAGATGTGCTGTTAAGCATACCACTGACAGCAGCAAATAATATTACCAATTTATCTACCCTTGATTTGCCTACTGCTCTGGAGAGCTTGAGGCAACACTGGATTGATGCATCTCCACATATTAAAACATCTTCCTGATAAGTTTTTCCTTTTTTGAACAAGGGACCTAGTTAGTTTGTATTTCCACTGAGAAATCCATGTTGTCGCTAGATCTTCTGAATATTGAATTATAATGCCAAACAAATGAGTAATTGAGAATTTAAAATCTATGCTTTTTAGGATGCACTCAGCTCACTAGCTCAGCAGTGTGTAGAAGAAACAAACAGTATTTTGCCTAAAATTATCTTTGAGGTGGTATGATTTACATATCACCCAAACCAAGATGAGCATATGTTAATAAACGAAGGAATGGAGTATAGATGATTGATTCTTCCCACGGCATGTCGTCGCTAAATCTTAGTGTAGTTTGTCCAACAATATTGTAAAACAGATGTAACATTACGAGCTTGTGCACACATTGGGATGTCAGTACATTTTTTTCAAACTGTTACCATGGTGGTGGGGTGGGGACGAAGGGAGGGAAGGCTCCCCATGTGAATTCGATCTCATTTCAAAAGGAAAGTTGATGCAGTTTATAAGGGAGATCAGATTGAAAACCAAAAAGAACGGTCCTGCTTATGAGGAAAGCCAGGCTGAAAACCGCACAAACAACAAAGCATCTGATCTCAGTACATTATACAGGTTGATGGCTCGTGTCAGTTAGCTTGGTCTGAGAGTTAGCTCAATTTGGCTTGTGCCAGTTAGCTTGGTCTGAGAGTTAGATCAATTTCTATACTTAGTTACTTACGCTATGTATAATTTGCTTTAAGACTTGAGCATTCATGCAGTGCTTCCTTCATTATTATATATATGGTATTTGCAGAAATAAACTTTCTATATTCTTGTTTTCATATTATTTATCTCCCTTTTCTGCAGAACAATGTGAGTAAATCATTTTTTATCTTGGACATGGCATATGAGTCTTGGATGTTGAAGAACAAGGACTCCAGATGCAGAACTGTGTGTGGCGCTGAACCTTGGAAATTCTTAGAAAATGTTGTGTATTGTGTCTAGAGTATTTTGTTTTTCCCCGTGATTTGAATACGATGATTGTTGTTTTGCGCCAACTTTGTATTTCTGAATCTCTAGTTCTGCTTTCCAAAGTGTAATTGGGTGACGCTATTAGGGCATCTGCAACGTGATCCTTAAACCTCCCACAAATGTTTGGATCAGATAGTCCAGAGGTGTTTTGCCATCCAGCACGGTTTTGTATTTGTTTTTTAACCGGTTCATGTGTCCGTTGTTTCATAAATCAAACGCAAACCCGGGGAGGGGGAGGGGAGCACCCTGGTCCCACCCAAAACCTTTTGTGCTAGAACTCATCTTCGTCCGTGAAACGATTGCCACACATTCATGTTGGCCAACCCGCTCGAGAATAGATATTGATGTTGACCTAGAGCGAGTGCGATTCGTCGGCATTGATGTTGGTAGAGCAACACGCTCGATCTTCGCAGAGCTCTGATCTCCACGCATGTTCAATGTTGCCAAGACACGGCGAGCCGCATTGATGACGGTTGCCCATTTGTTCACCTATCCGCGACTACTTAAACACGGGACCGGAGCCGTTAACACCCCAAACCACTCCTCTCTAGTCATCTTCATCCCTGACTTCGACAATGTGAAAACCTTGGTTCTCCGCGCCGACCAATGGCTATTGAGGTGGATCTCCATTCAGATGAGGCGGATCATGGCATCGCCGCCGTTGATCTCCGGGGCTCTCTTCATTGCGCCCGGCACCTTCGGCAATGATATTGTGATCTTGTTCGGCGAGGAGGAGGACCAACAGCCGCCTCAGAAGCACCTACTCTCGGAGGCTGCCAGGACAGACGAGGAGTTCTAGGTGCAGATGAAGCTAGTCATCTGTAACACCCTCAATGTCAAGCTACCGTGATCACTCTGTTAATGACTAATCACAGTGGGTAATCTTGTATTGGTCATCATTGATTCTAATCATTTCTAAAATCCCCCTTGTGATGGAATTAAAAACAAATTGGAAAATAAAGGTGTGCCAAATATTGGAAAAATATTCTAAATAAGGCAAATAATCAGTAGGTGATGGAAAAATAGAAATAAGCATTTGATAAAATATTTGCATAACCTAGCTGACGAGGGGGTGACCCCACGACTCCTACGGATAAGCCTACCTGGTGTCCATGAAGACAGAAGGCCCATGAAGATACAGCCTCGGCCCGCTATTTGGCACCGACGTAGGAGTCCACGACTCACAAGGAAGGTGCGAAGACCTGCCGTACGGAGCAAGCTAGGGTTAGGAAAGCTTACCTGTACACGTAAATGAACTCCCCGAGACCTAGCCCGGTATATAAAGGCTAGGAGGGGCGACGCCAAACACATCTAATATCACCTGTAACCCTAGCCTTGAGCACTCCAGCCTTGGCATCCACTGTAATCGCATCTCCCCCATCAATAATATCGAGCAGGAGCGAGCCTTCCTGTTTGCCGACGAGCTATCGTCCAACCTGTGCATCTCATGACTAACCCAGGGTCCCTGACCATGGGATTTGCCGGGGTTGATCCCCGTCAATTGGCACCGTCTGTGGGAACTACACAGGTTGGGATCACGATCTCGGCGGTCCCATCTTCAGCAAATTACAACTCAAAAGCAAGAACCAGATCTAGCCCACTCGAAGGATTCAAGATCACGGAGGACATCTCTGCCACCCCATCAAGACCGCTCGAGCTACAGTTGTGCCAGGACCGATACTACGGTAACGGCCAAGAGCAGCGCCAGCGCCGAAGGAGTCGACGACCCAGAAGAACGGCGAGGGGCCTCTACGAAGGAATTCCACTCGACGAACCGCGACGCGCAGCGGAGGACTCGCAAATCTTTCGACAACCCACCACCGCCCGGGCACCCGTCGCACATCAAGATGATGACTGCGAGATCGAATCCAGCGATCAGCAGAACCACCGCCAAGGAAGAAGGAATCAACGACCCAAAAGGCGCGCATGGGAGATCTACGGCGAGGCCCCAATGAACGAGCCATATCACGCAGCCGCACAACCAACGACCACTCGACGACACGCCGTCGCGCGAGCACCTGCCGCCAACCAAGACAGCGACTCCGAGACACCTGTAGGCGAGTACTACGACCCAGATCAAAGGCCGGATGAATTCGCCAACCTCATCGTGAACCAAGACATGAGTCGAGGAATCGAAACCGACCCTCGCTTCCACGAACACCCGGAGGATCACGAGAAGATCTTCATAATCTCAAGAAGGAAGAGGCACGACGGATCTAGAAAACTCACGGTTAGAGAGCAGCTAGCAGGACCCTGCACGATCCACAGCTTCGAGGATGACTGGGGACGCGTCAGGTCAGGTCACACTTTGAGAGACTGCCGCCTGTTCAACGAGCTAGCCGACGACCTCAAGAAGGAGAAGCAGAAAGAAGACAGGCGCAAACGACGACCCGAACAATCGCCGACCTCAAGCCCGGAAGGACGTCACAGCCCGCTGCAAGAACAGGTGCTCATGATCCAAGAAGGAAGGGTACCGCAAGCACAACGCGACGCCCACACCCTGCAGGCTAGAGCAGCTGAGAGCATAAACATAGTCGAAGTCTACCAGCTACATGACACGGAGACCAGCATCACGTTCTCACAGGACGACCATCCACCCGCAGTCCCAAGACCGGGGCACGCGCCCCTAGTACTCGATGCACAAATCGGAGGGTACGACATGGATAGGGTCTTCATGGACGTAGGCAGCAGCATGAACATCATCTTCGCCAGCACCCTGCAAAAGATACTGATCCCACGATCAGTATGGAGAAAATCAAGCACCGAGTTACACGGGGTAGTCCCAGGAGAAGCAGACACATCCCTCGGATTCATGGAACTCGAAGTTGTCTTCGGCAACCGACGCAACTTCGCAAAGCACGTCCTCGAGTTCGAGGTACTCGACTGGCAATCGCAGTATCACGCCATATTGGGACGGCCAGCATTCGCGCAGTTCATGGCGGTCCCACACTACGCCTACCTCAAGCTCAAGATGCCAGGATCATCAGGAGTCCTCACGATCAACGGAAGCTTCATCAAATCAGATCAATGTGATCGTGACTTCCACAGAATCTCCGACACATTCAGAGACGAACAAGAACTCAGAGAAATAGCCATGGTGACGGACAAGAGTACCTTCCCATTGGTGAACCGAAGCGAATCCAGGGAGTACGGACGCGACTTCAGCATCGACAGCGACATAGTCACTCACCAAGTGCACCCGACGGACCCAGACAAAACAGTCCGCGTGTACGCCCACCTACCAGAGGAGCAGGCGACGGCTCTCGTCGCTTTCCTTCGAGACGAGTGGGAAATATTCGCCTGGTGCCCAGCCGACATGCCTGGGATACCACGCGAATTCGCGGAACACGCCCTACGCATCAAGCAAAACACGAAGCCGGTGAGGCAAGCGCTGAGACGATTCTCGGAGCCCAAGCGCAGAGCAATCGGAGAGGAAGTCAACCGGTTACTCGACGCTCAGTTCATCCGAGAAACGAAGAAAGCCACCTGGATAGCCAACCCAGTGCTGGTGCCCAAGAAAGACACGACCGTGATGCGCATGTGTGTCGACTACGGACCAGTCAACAAGCTTCTCCCGAAGGATCACTTCCCCCTTCCTAGAATCGATCAGATAATCGACTCAACAGCAGGGTGCGATCTACTTTCCTTTCTCGACACTTACTCAGGATACAACCAGATCAGGATGAAGGAAGAAGACGAAGAGCACACATCGATCATCACCCCCTATGGTGTATTCTGCTACAGGACCATGCCCTTCGGGCTCAAAAACGCAGGCGCCACTTACCAACGAATGATGCAGGCCTGCCTGAAGGAGAAAATCGGAAGAAACGTGCAAGTCTACGTGGACGACATCGTCATCAAGACCTACAAAGAAGCCACACTACTCGACGACCTGCGCGAAACCTTCGCGGCGCTCAACTAATACAGAATCAAACTCAACCCAAAGAAGTGCGCATTCGGCGTACCGGCGGGAAAGCTGCTTGGCTATATGGTCTCTGCCCGAGGAATCGAGGAAAACCCTGAGAAAGTCCAAGCCATCACCCGCATGCAAGAACCAACCGACGTCAAAGGAGTACAGCAGCTCACTGGAAAACTCGCAGCCCTAAGCCGCTTCATCAGCAGGCTGGGAGAACGCACGCTGCCTTTCTATCAGCTGCTCAGGAAAGGATAGAAATTCGAGTGGACGGAGGAAGCCCGCCAAGCATTCGCGGACCTGAAAAAGACACTCTCGACCCCACCAATCCTGGCGGTACCTAAGGAACAAGAGAAGTTATACCTCTACGTGGCAGCACGTAGAAGTGTAGTAAGCACAACGCTCGTTGTCGAACGCGTAGAAGAAGGCAAGGTCCAGAGCATCCAAAGACCAATCTACTACCTCAGCATGCTCCTGACCAAATCCCAGCAGCGGTACCCGCACTATCAGAAGCTACTACTGGCCATCGTCATGACCTCAAGAAAGGTGTCCCACTACTTCGACGAGCACCCTATCACAATCGTGAGCAGCGCACCACTCTCTGACATACTCAAAAACCCTGGAGCAACCGGGCGAGTCGCCGAGTGGAACATTGAGCTCAGCCCATGGGACCTGCAGTTCAAGCACCCAACAGCCATCAAAGCCCAAGTACTCCCAGATTTCCTGGTCGAGTGGACGGAGGTTCAGACACCAGCCCCCCCAGACCTATCAAGCTCATGGTCAATGTTCTTCGATGGGTCCAAGAGACAACAAGGAGCTGGGGCAGGAGTTGTGCTCATCTCCCCTAAAGGAACAAAGCTGAAATATGTCCTCCAGATCAACTTCAGTCACGCCTCCAACAACGAAGCAGAATACGAGGCACTCCTCCATGGCATGGGCATGGCCAAAACATGTGGAGCCACTCGCCTCATAATTTACGGGGACTCCAATATCGTCGTCCAGCAAACGATGAGAAACTTCAACGCAATAGACAACAACATGGCGGCCTACCAAAAGCTCTACAACGAACTCGAAGGAAGTTTCGACGGTTGCGAGCTCAACTACATCACCAGGGACAACAACACAGAAGCTGACGAGCTCGCGAACATCGGTTCGACCCGGGGGCCTGTACCACCCGGCGTTTTTCTCGAAAGCATCAAACGGAGATCCATCAAGGTACAGGAAGCAACACCTGAAGCAGTCGTGGACGGCGAAGACGCAACAGAAATGGCGCAGGTGGCAGCAGAAACCCCATCAGAAGGCACAAGCACAAGCACATCCGACAGCACAGCTCCGACAGAGCTCGAAGGACCCGTTTGGACAAAATCGTTCCTCCGATTTCTAATCGAAGGCACGCTACCACAAGATGTGGCTGAAGCACGACGCATCAGCCGACGATCCAAGGCGTTCACGGTGATCAACAGACAACTATACAAGCGCAGCATCACCCAGATACTCCAAAGGTGCATCGACGAAGAGGACGGCAAAGCCCTACTTCTCGAAATCCACGAAGGCACATGCGGGCACCACGCGAGCAGTCGAGTACTCGTGTCCAAAGCATTCCGAGCTGGGTTCTACTGGCCCACAGCCATGAAAAACGCAGAGGAAATCCTGCGACATTGTGTCGCTTGCCAGAAATTCGCCAACAGGCCACACGCTCCCGCATCAGAGCTCAAGACCATACCACTATCCTGGCCGTTCGCCACCTGGGGACTCGACATGGTGGGCCCACTCAAGAAATCATCAAAGGGCAAAAGGACACTCCTGCTCGTTGCAGTCGACAAGTTCACTAAATGGATTGAAGCAGTGCCCATCACCAGCTCCACAGCCCTCACGGCTGTCAACTTCATCAAATCGATCATCTTCAGATTCGGAGTGCCACACAACATCATCACGGACAACGGCACGAACTTCACAGCCGCAGAATTTCAGAACTTCTGCGAAGAACTGGGCATCAAAATCAATTATGCATCAGTCGCGCACCCGCAGTCCAACGACCAGGTGGAAAAAGCAAAACGACCTTGTCTGCGGGGGAATCAAAAAACGGCTCCTCGCACCACTCGAGCAAGCCGCATGCAACTGGGTAGAAGAGCTCCCCGCGGTCCTATGGAGCCTACGTATTACACCAAACACCGCGACCCAGTACACACCCTTCTTCATGGTGTACGGGGCAGAGGAAGTCCTACCACATGACCTCAAATTCGGAGCACCCCGGGTCACCGGATACGAAGAAGAAGAAGCAGAAGAAGCACTACAAGATGACAAAGATACGGCTGACGAAGCAAGAGACACAGCCCTGACAAAATCAGAGGGGTACCAAGACAAACTACGTACCTACCAAAGCAGTCGATTGCGCACTAGAACCTTCAACAAAGGTGACCTAGTCCTACGACTAATACAAGAGAAGGTCCACAAACTTGCCCCCCAATGGGAAGGACCATTCACAGTCTCAGAAGTCATCGGAGGCGGCGCCTACAGGCTGAGGAACCCGAAGACAGACGAGGACGTGGGCAACCCATGGAACGTAGCAAACTTGCGACTGTTCTATCCATAGCCCCTATCGGTCGGACATGACTGGCAACTCATGTAACCGCTTGACCGCAATAAAATAAATTCTGCCCAAATACTGCCATCTCAAAGCACTCGGGGGCTTAAGAGAAAAATCCCCCCGAGCAACGCTATCGCCTACGCGATCTTAACCAAAGCACTCGGGGGCTTAAGAGCAAAATCCCCCCGAGAGATGCTATCGCCTACGCGGTCTGAACCAAAGCACTCGGGGGCTTAAGAGCAAAATCCCCCCGAGCAACGCTATCGCCTACGCGATCTTAACCAAAGCACTCGGGGGCTTAAGAGCAAAATCCCCCCGAGAGACGCTATCGCCTACGCGATCTTAACCAAAGCACTCGTGGGATTAAGAGCAAAATCCCCCTGAGCAACGCTATCGCCTACGCGATCTTAACCAAAGCACTCGGGGGCTTAAGAGAAAAATCCCCCCGAGAGATACTATCGCCTACGCGATCTTTATCAAAAGCACTCGGGGACTCGAGCACAAGAAATCCCCCCGAAGGACGCTATCGCCACCCACGCGACCCCTACATCCAAGCACTCGGGAGCTCGAGGACCATCGCCTCCCGAAGACCGTTCGCGCAGTCTGAAGCTTAAAAAACGCTCAAGCAAAAAATACCCGGCCATCCCCACCTGCTGAAAACAAGGCTCAAAAGACATGGCCACAATCAAATGGAGCACTAAGTACTCTGAAGAAGCTTTGGAGGAAGCACAGGACACAGGCTCATTTAGTCTTCACCCGATCGCCAACGATCACCTAAAGAATCGGGGGCTACTCCCATCGGGAGCGTTGTCGCGCACCCGATAGAACCCACAATGCAAAGTATTGGACGGACTCGAAGACAGCTCTCGGCCGCAAAGGACTCGAACACAACTCTCAGTTCCAAAGAAATCAAAGACTGCTCCTGATCGTCAAGGACTCGAACTCAGATTTCGGTTGCATAAAGGCCCAAATATAAATTCCATTGCAAAGGATCAAGCACAGTTTACATCATAAGGATCATCTTCAGTACAAAAAGGACTCAACTACATTTGGATAGAAGGCAGCTCCTGTTACAAGAGGGAATCACCCAAGGAATTATGACTTCTACATGTGTGCCCATGAAGGGTAATCGACTCTAGTACAAGAGCGTCATCACAGACAAAGGAGGAGTCGAAGCAGCAGGCTCATGATGTCAATGACATAACAAAAGGTGAAGCTCGACTTATTTGCAGAGCCATTGAAGACGATGCTCCACCAGCTTCTTCTCCTTTTCCTCTAGCTTCTTCTCCAGCTCCGCCCAAGCTGCCGGCGAAGATGACGCCGCTGCCTCCAGTTCTACAAGGCCGTCTGCCGCTCTCGTTTAACCGGTGGCTTGACATCGAGGTCTTCTTCAGATCCAGAGGGGGAAATAGTTGAAGACGGCTCACCACCAGCACCAGAAGAGTCCCTGGAGGAAGAAGCAGTCGAAGACGCAGGCGAAGGACTCCTCGACTTTGTGGAGATGCCGCTGCTCGACTCCTGCCAGCACGGATTCATGTTGTTGCCGCTCGGGTCGAACGCGCGGACAGTGACAGTGCTTTCGCCGTCAAAACGATAGCTGAGCACATCCCCATCTCGCAAATTCAATTGTCGAGCAAACAAACTCCAACCAGAGCCAAGAAAAATCAAGAGGGAACTATCAACCTCCAAGTCAACATAAGAAGGAGATCGACAGATCCCTTGAAGATGCAGAAGCAAGCCATCCAAGCCACGTTCAGAGACAATGGCGGAAAAAGCAGAAGGAAGAAGAACGTGATTGGCACTTTGGCCACGAACATGTAAAAGAAAGTCATAGCGCCAGAATCCCTCCTCCAAGGGAGAAGAGGAAGGCACTGGCGCCGCACCATGGCGACCACCAAGGCATGAACGTGGTGTACGGCCACCACGGCCACGACGAACAAGGCCACGGCCAACACCCCGCTTGGGAGCCATGAGAGGAACAAGAGAAGAAGGAAGAGGCAAAGCAGCAAGCTGGATAGAGGCGGAACGCTGTGGGAGACAAAGGCTTATTTATAGAACAACAATCCTCAAGCACAGAGAAGCCAGGACGACAGCAGCAATTAATTCAAAGACTAAACGTCGCAGACGTCTCGGACTCCAAGACCAAGATGCTCTCCCACGGGACGCACTGTGCGCAAGACGCGTCAATTCACGCATGTTTCCAACGCGCGTATCAGAAACTCAACCGGCGCTTGCCGCACGCCATAGCGGCCATTATTATGACCGGTCATGAAGACATGACGGTTCACTGGCAAAGCATCCCTGACAGCCATCAAACAGAGGCACCGCTATCCCTGACAAGCGGCGAAGAAAACCAAACAGACATCAAGGCCCTGAGATTCCATCTCTCAGATCTTTTTCCCGAGGAAGGAAAAAAAACATCTTACTCCCATCGGGAGAGTACATCATGAGAGTCTCGGGTGCTCCTTCACCTAAAGGTCAGCCATGTGCTCGAGTGATCACTCGCACTTATGAGAGTCTCGGGTGCTCCCTCAACCCGGCGTGAGAAAAATATGCATTCGCCAAGACCATACGGCACTCAGAGTCTCAGATGCTCCCTCACCTCAAGATCCGAAACGGCATTCGAGTGATTACTCGCGAAAACCCCCGACTGAGCACTCGAAACAAGCTCCTCGGGTGAATGAGTGAACAGCTCGCTTGATGTTTTGTTCCAAGCGGGTGCAATGCTATAAGGCTCCGCACCTCAAAAACACACATTCCTGGAACATGATACACTGTGCCCAGATGCCACGCAAGATTAGCGTGTAGGTAAGATCCCGCTGCGAAGTACGGCCGGGCTGGGACTTGCCGAAGAGCGATTTCACTCCCAACCTTTCCCATGCGCTGCGCATGATAGAAAAGCCGGGCGGACGCGCCTTAGGCTATGCACATTACTGGCGGCAAATGAACACCGTAAGACCTGAAGCGGCCGGACTTTTTCTCGACACCAGTGTTCCAAGCTCACGTCGAGGGACGTGGGTTTGATTGGGCTACTGTGGTATTTTCCCTAGTGCAATTCACCAAGCCTCGACCCGTCGACTCCTTGGGCCCTTTCAGTTTAGCATCCCTCGAAACAGGTTTTGTCATGGCCACCAGACTGCCAGCGACCCGCGGATGAACCGCGCATACCAATAACCGACAAATGAATGTACTCGAGTCCCTGTGCGACTCTTCGAGTCCCCCAGGCACTCGGGGGCTACTGACGAGGGGGTGACCCCACGACTCCTACGGATAAGCCTACCTGGTGTCCATGAAGACAGAAGGCCCATCAAGATACAACCCACATCCGGTATATAAAGGCTAGGAGGGGCGACGCCAAACAAATCTAATATCACCTGTAACCCTAGCGTTGAGCACTCCAGCCTTGGCATCCATTGTAATCGCATCTCCCACATCAATAATATCGAGCAGGAGCGAGCCTTCCTGTTGGCCGACGAGCTATCGTCCAACCTGTGCATCTCATGACTAACCCAGGGTCCATGACCATGGGATTTGCCGGGGTTGATCCCCGTCACTAGCCTAATTAAAATCGTGCTAAAACAATAACTTTGTCCCATTTAAAATGAAAGCAATACTCAATTGAATTTATTTGGAGCCGTAAATTTTGGTAGCAATGTAGAATAATGTAACATGAATATTAAGGCCAATTTCACAATTTGCAAAATTGTGTTGCTAGCCAAAACTAAGTTGAATAGAAAACAAACAAAAACCAGAAATGAAAAAAGCCTTTATTGTGCCAGGGAAACCCCCTACTAGGCCCATCTCTCTCTCCCCGCCCCGGCCCAGCCCCCCCCCCCCCCCCCCGCGTTTTCCCCCACCTCACGCTACTGGGGAAGGCCGAGACCATGGCGTGGCGGCCATCCAGCCGTCATTGCCACGCCATGTCGCGGTGGCGACCATCCCCGCCCCACCCTGCGTATAAGAACCCCCCCCCTTGTGAACCCTAACCCTAGGACGCCCCTCAGTTCCCCCTCGCGACCCCCCTTGCTCCAGACCGGGCTGCTCCGAGCGCCGCCGTGGGCACGTCCTCAACGCCGGCGTGGCCAGCGACGCCGATAGGCCGCCCCGCCGTGTCCACTGGACTCCCCGTGGACGACCTCGTTCCCCCGCGAAGCCAATCGACGCCCGACCGCACTGCAGCCCACGAATCAAGCCGCCGCGCTCCAGCGACGTTTGCGTCGCCCTCCGAGCCCCCCGGCCACCCCGAGCTCTCCTCTGCCCCCCCTGTGAGCTCTGCTTCGTTCCTCCCCCCCACCCCGCTCTCGATTCTGCGCATTAGGCTGCCGTCCGCGGGCTCGCCGTGGATGCGCCGGTCGCCGCGCGCCTTGGTCATGTGCCGCTCTGGCCACGCCCCAGCCGCGCCCCCCTGTGTTGTGCAAGCACGCGCGCGTGCCCTGGCCGCGCACGGCCATGCCCTGCGCGCGTGCCGCATGGCCTCGCCGCGTGCTGGCTTGCTCCGGCGAGCGCTGGGTGCACTGCACCCGTGGTTAGCCAGGGTGCTAACCCTCAATAAGGGCTAATCCCCTATTAAAACAATATATAACTAACTCCTGGTGTAGTGACACGTGGGCCCAAGACCCTAATTAACCTAATAACTAAACTAATTAAAATAGTTAATTAGTTAGTCTATTACAGGTGGGCCATGCACTGTTTTAATTATTTAAATGATTGATTAGAATAACTAGACTATGACATGTGGGCTGAGGACCTGTTTAAATTTAATAAAAATGTTTATAGATACTGTGAGGCTGACAGGTGGGTCCCCTCTGTCAGTTGACCAGTCAATGTCACTGTTTTGGATAAGGTTTGAATTAATAATTAAAATAAATCCAGAAATTCTTTTAATTTGATTAAAACTTTGAAATTCAATATCTTTTAAACCGTAAATCAGATGAAAATAATTTGTACACCAAAATTGATCAGAAAAACATGTAGAGTACGGATACGCTATCCGTATGTCTACCACACACCCCTAACACAACTAACATCGACATTTCCCCCTTCGGGCCGTCTGTCGAGAATTCCCTGTACCGATAAAAGTTGTCCGGATAAAAACTTTTGTATACGAAAGTTGCTTAGAACGGATCAAAGATTACGGATACGCTACCCATACCCCCACCACACCCCTCTAACATACCGAACACGGGACATTCCCCCTCCGATTGCACTGTCCGGTAATTACCCGGTACCGGTAAAACTTTCCGGATGAAAATGTTCTGAACATGATAGTTATTCAGAATCGATATGCGAGCATAGATACACTATCCACATGTCTGTCAAATGTCTCTAACACTGCAGACATGGAAACTTCCCCTCTGGATCATCTATCCGGTAATCAACCGGTACTGATGAGTCAACCCCGGATAAAATTCCACTCCGACTAAAATACTTATCACTGCGGTTTCCATGTCTTGAATTTGTATTGCTATTATTGCCATGTATTTATTGTTTCTCCCCCCTTATTCTTCCAGTAGACCCCGACACTGCCGTCGATGACATCGTTGTCGAGTACGACTACTTCGTCGACGATCGTACCTCTATCGTCGAGCTTCCAGGCAAGCAGATCCATTCTCTTCCCCAGATATCGCCTATCTTTCCGTACTTTTCTTGCACTAGGCATTGTTATTGTTGCTGCTACGTTGCTTACCTATTCAATTGCATAGCCTGTTTTTGTCGCCCCTTGATGTACCTTCCTTTATCCTATGATGCCTATAAATATATATATATTATATTCAGCAGTAAACCCTGCGCATTGCTAGCTAGGTTTAGAATAGCGAGTCGTGATCACTCTGGTGAGTGAACGCGGATTACAAAATATTATAACTGCAACAGGTACGGATCAATGCAGACGCCCTAGGGAACCTACAACGGCGAGACTCTGCCGAGTCGCTTCGAGTTTGACTTACTAGTGGATGGACTCGTATTTCACTCTCGTCGGCTCAGTAGCGTAGCATCACTGGGATGATACGAGGGTATTCTCTTTAGTTCATTCCGCTGGTGTCTCGGCACCACCGGGGTGATACGAGAATATTCCTCTTTAGTTCATTCCGCTGATGTCTCTGTCGAACCTCTTTAAGTGTACCATCGAGGGTGATACCTCCTGGTTTCACTTGATGGTAGGCACTCGAATCAACTGGTGTCCTTCCAGGTAAGGAGTCGGGTGACCAAACAGTGCCCGCGTAGGGTACCTTAGCGGAACGACAGGTCAGGTGTGTTCCATCGGTGTGCGGCGGGCCTGGTACTGTTCGTGGCCGACAGATATCATGTTGTACGAAAGTCGAGCTCTTCGGAGCAAACGCGGGACAAGGTAAGGAGACGGTTCACCTTGTTGGTAACCGCACGAGTTGGTGGGACGTCAGGGCAGGCACAGACGTTACTGGTGGTCCTAGTTGATGCCGTTGTCCGCGACTCACCCAGAAAGGGGCAACGATAACGGTTGTCCCGACAGATAATAATAAAATGCTTAACGGTTCAGGTGGATGACTTGAGAGGCCGCAAAGGCTTGTACGCACTACCTTCACGTGGGATTACGGTGTGGGTGATACGTCCCAAACGTATCTATAATTTCTGCTTGCTCCATGCATGTTTTGTGTGACTTTGCCATGTTTTGCTTCAACTTTCATACATTTTTGAACCTATTTGGACTAACCTATTAACTCAGTACACCCAGTTGCCAGTTTCTGTTTTCTGCTGTTTTTGTATTTCATGTTTTTCGGCCATTAAAAGTGCTCCAAAAATTCCAGGAAAAATATATAAAAAATCAGCGCAACATAAGCTTCCGGAATCACCAAGAGAGGGAAGGGGGGCCACCACCAGGCAGCCAAGAGGGCAGGTGGCGCGGCCCCACCCTGGGCCACGCCAGGGACCCTCCTGACTGCCTCGTGGGTTCCCTCGATGCCCCCCCTTCGCCTATATTTACCCCTCGGGGTGGAAACCACTAATATCGATGTCTTTCTCGCAAACTCCCCTCTGTACCGCCGCCGCCGCCGTTTCAAGATCGGGGCTGCCTGGAGAAGCTGCCCCGGTGTATGTAAGGCCCGATATGCGGTACTGTTCCAGATCTAGGTGTTTCCACTCAGATCCGGGGACGAAGCACATATCGGTCCCACCGCGACATATGACGAAGTCATATGCACCGGATTTCCAACATGATATCACATAATTACAGATACAAGGATACAACATCTCATACAATTGGCATACAACTGCCTTAATACAATACAACAGCGGAAGGTACATGTCTGAGTACAGACTACAATCAAATGCCTACTGTCAAAGAGAAAACATCGATCCCATAACCACACGGGTCCAGGCCCTCCGCCGGGATCCGCCTAACTAGTCATCGTCGAGTATCCACGTGAAACGTCGGTCACCATACCTGTTGTCGATCAAGAACGCTGAAAAGAGTTTGGGGGTAGTATCATGAGTATAGAGGTACTCAACATCCAACTGTAGTGGTCATCTGACCCAGCAAGGACTTCATCACTCGTCATTCTAGGACAACTAGTAGTTTACGGTAAGGAAAGGGTAAGTGGTGAGGTTGCTGCCGCACTAGCATTTATGAAGTGGCTAACGATCTAGAGAGTAAGATAAGAAGCCAAGTATTCGATGAGGAATCGCCTCCAACAAGTCTTGCTATCCACCTACTACGCAAACATAACACCTATCCTATCCTTGTCCTCCTCTTCGCATCCCGACGAAGAAGAAGCAGTCAAGGCACACACACGTTGATCAAGTTATATTAAGATTATCTCAGTTGTTGTTGTCTATGAACAAGGAGTAGGTCTCAAGTCGTCCATAACCGTGGACACGGCTTCTCGAAAAGATTTAACCCTGCAGGGGTGTACCAACTGCCCATTACGAGGCTCCGCACGCACGCCCATCTCTCTCAGTTGCTACCCATGATAGGCAACCATTTTATGATTTAGTCCCAAGAGATCCGGAATGACAGGTCCCTCTAACTAACAACGAACAAATCCGTGTGGCCCCCGGTGAGTCGACATCCATCTCAGGAGTCGGCCGCTCTCTCGATCTGGTCTCTACCATCTGTCTCGGGTTTGGATAGCCGGTTAATCACACATGGGAAACCGGGTCCTCAGCCGAACAAGGTGGGCCAGCAAGGGAACTAAGTCCTCACTGGTCCGAGTTGGTTTGTAAACAACTGGCAGCTGACCAGCACACACACGGTTTCAAATGGTAAATCAGCTTGGGCCACCACTAGAAATGTTTGAAGCTAGGTAGGTAAGAAAAGGGGACCCCATAAAATCCCACACGCGGTTAGGCACGCTCAGTCCTAAAACCAATACCCGGAACTCGGGTCCTAGGTGACTCGAATGGAACAAAGCGTCGGGGCGGGATAGCCTAGACCTTCCATCCTTCGTCGAATATAGTCAACATTATAATAATCATATCATCAACAACAATATAATGATGTGATATCCCAAACCAAGGAGTAACAGGGTAACATCGTCGCATCCTAAGCATGCATACTAAGAAGGGGCTGAGCAACGAGCAATAGTAACATAGCAGTACATGGTTTGCTGGGAGGGGACATGGATGTATCGGTTTGAAAGAGGTTGTAAACATGTGGTAGGATCAAACATCGAACCTAACCTAGACTAGCATGCAAACCGCTGGTTGAAATAGAATGGATCATAAGTAATGTATAGTCCTTGCCTGTTGATAAGTCGGGTTCCGAAGGTGTAGCCGATCGCAAGCTCGCATCGTCTTCGAGAGGTACCGCGGAAGCACACAAGACGATAAACACTGGAAAGCAATCAACGAGCAAGCATCTATTACTACGAGGCAACACAAGATCAAGAAGACATCACACGACATGGCAACGCGATACGGATCTATCGTTGAGAACGGTTACTAACAGTTTAAGTGGGGTATCGATCACACACGACGAATACCGCACGTTTACAGTGGTTCAAGTTGCTTAGCTACAGGTGATCAACCAACGGTTATTAACATGACAACTCAAGCAACCATGGCATATCACACAAACATGTCAAGAGGTGAAGCATAAAATAAACTATCTATGCTAGTCAATTTAAGTGAGGCACAATCCTAAACATGTCATAACACTAAGTGCCGCACGACAATTAAAGGATTTGGTACTGTTCTGTCCTAAATCATATTTTAGGTTGGTTAACAGCAGCAAACAATAGCATAAACACAAAGTACACGAAAAACTAATCAAGTTACATATAAAGAACACCCCAAACAGAGTTACGGTTAGAAAGATACAATCAAAACAAGTTACGGGCACAAACTGCCAACATCACGAAGCACACTTTAGAGCCATGCATAAACAGGATAATCAATGCCAACATGCTCACAAATGATATGGAACTAAAGTAGACATGACAGGGAAGGCATGGAAAAAAGAATCATGAAAATAGGCATCATAGATCAAAAGATATTAAGCAAACAACATGGCATCAAAGTAACAGACTTAGTGAAAATCAGAGGTGGCTGTCAACAACAGCAGCATAGCAACTTTGGAGCATAATATCTATATGACCAGCAAGCATATCATGACAATGCAATACATGTAATGAAAGTAGACATGATGCTTAACAATATGCAATTGGAATCACTCAATTCCGATAAACGGTCGCGACACACTCGTCGACCGAAGTTGCAACAAAATAACAGTTTCAGCAACAGCAGCACACTAACATCAGGATCACCACTTTGGAGCAAGATACAATCATGATGCATCAAGAAATTATGGCATGTGAATGCATGGAACTGAAGTAGAAACAATGCTTAACAGGATGCAAAAGGAATCAATCAATTCCGACGTACGGTTGCGAAGCAATCGTCGCCCGAAGTTGCAATAAAATAATAAAAGCAGCACTTAACAGGAAAAAAAGCAATTAACGGCCTGATGCCCACTTGAACGCAGAATTAAACTATCTAGACGGCCTCAAACGGAAAAAAAAATTCTACATACGAACGCTAGAGCACGCAAAACCGAGCAATTCATCTTTTGGGCGCAACGTCATACGGGCTACCGATCAGCGGGAAATCACATCGCAACACTGATAACAGCAGTAAAATACTCTCAGACTTAGTCAAAATTTTCAGCAGGGTCTAGAGAAAATAAAAGGGCGCTGGGCCTCACCCTAGTGGGCCTTTGGCCCACTTGGCTTGGAGGGGCGGTTGGGCTGGGTGCAGGCCGCGCCTGGCCTGGCTGCTGGGCTGCTGGAGGCCGGCCCAGGGCGGCTGCCGGCCAACGGATCGGGATCGGGTGTCCCTGTCCTCACGAGGACGAGCCGCCGGTGGCCGTCTCCGGCGAAGGGCGGCGCTGCAGGCCGGCGGGTGGCGGTGCAGACGAAGGGGCGCGGCGGATCCGGGCGCAGGGCGGCCGAGGTCGCCGATTCCAGGCCGGAGGGAGCGCGGGCGTCCGGCGCAGCGAGGTGGCGGCACGAGCCCGAGCTCGGGCTCGGCTCGTCCATGGCGGGGCGATGGAGCTTCCGAGGCGGCCTGGCGGCCTGCAACAGAGAGGAGGAGGGGTGAGGGGAGAAGGGAGGAGAAGGAGAGGGAGGTGCGGCGACCTGGGCTGGCGGCTCGCCGGCTGCTGGCCGGAGAGAGGCGGCGGCGGCCTCGGGCCTGGCGATGGCTCGGCCAGGAGAGAGAGGAGGTGGAGGTGGGAGATGGCTAGGGTGATGTGGCGCAACACGATCCCTCCGATCGCGCGATCCAACGGCCGGGAAAAACTCAGATCTAGGGTTGTGCGAAAATTGGGGATTTTGGGAGGCAAAACTGGAGAAAGTGGAGGGGGGTGGCTGCAAATTTTATGCTAGGGAAACCCTAGAAATGGGTGGGAGTGTGGTGGTCTTTATATAGCCCCGGTGGCTGGCAGTTTGCAAAAACATCCCCGGTTTCTCTCCCGCGCACGCGGTGCTCACGTTTCTGACCGCCGGGGGTCCGCAGGACCTCCGATTCGGGTAAAACTTCAAACCGCGCGATCAGTGCGTCGAGCCGGAGGCGTTCACCTCGCGCTGGAACCGTTCCGAAAACACTTCCCGGTGCGCTATAAAAATAACCCATTTAATTATTAAACAGGGTTTTCGTTTCGTTGGCTGCGGCTGGTCTCGTGCGGTTTTCGTGACGGTGATCGGGTGAAACCCGGTGTCGCAAAGGTCGAGTGTCAGGGTGGCAAGGGTCGGTCTCCGTCCGATACGAGATAAGAGGGGGGAAAATAATAGCCGATCGATAAATCGGGGATGCAAACACCGCAAACAAATCAGACAATCAAACAATTCACACCGAAAACAATTTTTTTAATTTTTCTGAAAACTGGGCTGTCGCCGATCGATAAATCGGGGATGCAAACACCGCAAACAAATCAGACAATCAAACAATTCACACCGAAAAAAAAAATTAATTTTTCTTAAATTGTTTGATTGTCTGATTTGTTTGCGGTGTTTGCATCCCCGATTTATCGATCGGCGATTATTTTTCCCCCTCGTATCTCGTACCGGACGGAGACCGACCTTTGCCACCCTGACACTGTACCTTTGCGACACCGGGTTTCGCCCGATCACCGTCGCGAAAACCGCACGAGACCAGCCGCAGCCAACGGGACGAAAACCCCGTTTAATAGTTAAACGGGATATTTTTATAGCGCGCCGGAAAGTGTTCTCGGAACGGTTCCAACGCGAGGTGAACGCCGCCGGCTCGACGCGCTGATCGCGCAGTTCGAAGTTTTACCCGAATCGGAGGTACCGCGGACCCCCGGCGGTCAGAAACGTGAGCACCGCGCGCGTGAGAGAAAAACCGGGGATGTTTTTGCAAACTGCCAGCCACCTGGGCTATATAAAGACCACCACACTCCCACCAATTTCTAGGGTTTCCCTAGCCACAAAATTGCAGCCACACCCCCGGATTTGGTCCAAATTTTCGTCCAAAACACCCACATCCCGAAACCCTAGCCATCAAGCATTTCTGACCGTTGATCTGAGAGATCAAGGGTCCAGATGCGCCCTAGCCAGCTCCCACCTCTTCTCTCTCCTCACGCAGCTGCCCATGGAGGCCGAGCCGCCGCGCCCGGCCAGCCTCTCCCCGCCGGCACCCCTCTCCTCTCTTCCTCTCCTCCATGACCTCCCTCTCTCCTAACTCCTCCTCTCTCTCTCTCTCGCAGGGGCGTCGCCGCACCATGGGAGGCCAACCCGAGCTCGTCGCCGGCCTGGTGGTCCTCCACGCGCCCCTCGTTCGAAGGCCGCCGCCTCCCTCTGGATCCGGCAGGATCCCCGCGCGCCGCACGCCCTCCAGGTCGCCCCGACCCCCTGCCGCCTCGCCGGAGTCGGCCAGCACCGCCGGCCGGCCGGTCACAGCAGCGACCCGATCCGATCTGGATCGGGCAACCACGGCAGCCATCGCGCCCGCGTGGGCCGGCCCAGTCCAAGCGGCCACCTGCAGCCCAGTCGCGGCCCCCAACCGCCAGCCCAGGCCGCCAGCCCAGGCCGCCACCCAGTCACATGGGCTCGGCCCATGGTGAGCCAGTCCAGCTCCTATTTTTCGTCTGTTTTTTTTTGTGTCTGAAAATTTCTGCGAAGTCTGGAAATAACTGCTGCTGTTTCCGTTTTGCGTTGTAATTTGCGATTAATCCGTAGCTCAGATCGCGATGCGCCCAAAATGAAAGTTGCTCAGAATTGCGTGTACTTTAATTCATCTTTTGTGAGCATTTGCATTTTAGGTCATCTTGATTGTGTAATTGTGTGCTAAAGAGGGCATCAGATCGTTAATTGCAACTGCTGCTGTTAAACTGTCTGAAAACTGTTGCTTGATTGAAACTGCTGCTGTTAAACTGTCTGAAAACTGTTGCTTGATTGAAACTTCGGGCGACGGTTGCTTCGCAACCGTACGTCGGAATTGAGTGATTCCTTTTGCATTGCGTTAAGCATTGTTTCTACTTCAGTTTCATGCATTCACATGCCATAATTGCTTGCTGCATCATGATTGTATCTTGCTCCAAAGTAGCTACCCTGCTGTTAGTATGCCGCTGTTTATATTTTGTTGCAACTTCGGTCGACGAGTGTGTCGCGACCGTTTATCGGAATTGAGTGATTCCAATTGCATATTGTTAAGCATCATGTCTACTTTCATTACATGTATTGCATTGTCATGATATGCTTGCTGGTCATATAGTTATTGAGCTCCAAACTTGCTATCCCGCTGTTTATGACAGCCACCTCTGTTTTTCTCTAAGTTTGTAACGTTCCGATGCCATGTTGCATGCTTAATATCTTTTGATCTATGATGCGTTTTTGCATGATTCTTTTTGCCATGCCTTCCCTGTCATGTCTACTTTAGTTCCATATCATTTGTGAGCATGTTTGCATTCATTGTCCTGTTTATGCAATGCTCTAAATTGTGCTTCTTGATGTTGGAAGATTTTGCCCGTAACTTGTTTTGCATGTATCTTTTTAACCGTAACTCCGTTTGGGGTGTTCTTTATATGTAACTTGATTAGTTTTTCGTGTAATTTGTGTTTATGCTATTGTTTGCTGCTGTTAACCCACCTAAAATATGGTTTAGGACAGAACATTACCAAATCCTTTAATTGTCGTGGGGTACTTAGTGGAATGCCATGTTTACGTTGTGCCTCACTTAAATTAACTAGCATAGATAGTTTCCTTTATGCTTCACCTCTTTCCATGTTTGTGAGCTATGCCATGCTTGCTTGAGTTTCCATATTAACAACCTTTGTTGATCACATGTAGCTAAACAACTTGAACCCTTGTAAATGTGCGGTATCGTCATGTGTGACGAGTACTCCACTTAACCTGTTAGTAACCGCTCTCGACGGTAGGTGCGATGTATCGTGTTGCCTTCTTGTTGATGCTTGCTCGTGTTTTCCTCGGAGTAATATAGTGCTTGCTCGTTGATTGCTTTCCAGTGTTTACCGTCTTGTGTGCTTCCACGGGTACCTTCGGAGACGATGCGAGCTTGCGATCAACTACACCTTCGGAACCCAACTTATCAACAAGCAAGGACTATACATTACTTATGTTTCAATCTATTTCAACCAGCGGTTTGCATGCTAGTCTAGGATAGGTTCGATGTTTGATCCTACCACATGTTTACAGCCTCTTTCAAACCGATACAGCCATGTCCCTTCCCAGCAAACCTTGTACTGCTATGTTACTATTGCTCGTTGCTCAGCCCCTGCTTAGTATGCATGCTTAGGATGCTCCGATGTTACCCTGTTACTCCTTGGTTTGGGATATCACATTATCACATTGTTATATTGTTGTTGATGATATGATTATTATAATGTTGACTATATTCGACGAAGGATGGAAGGTCTAGGCTATCCCGCCCCAACGCTTTGTTCCATTCGAGTCACCTAGGACCCGAGTTCCGGGTATTTGTTTTAAGACTGAGCGTGCCTAACCGCGTGTGGGATTTTATGGGGTCCCCTTTTCTTACCTACCTAGCTTCAAACATTTCTAGTGGTGGCCCAAGCTGATTTACCATTTGAAACCGTGTGTATGCTGGTCAGCTGCCAGTAGTTTTTAAACCAACTTGGACCAGTGAGGACATAGTTCCCTTGTTGTCCCACCTTGTTCGGCTGAGGACCCGGTTTCCCATGTTTGATTAACCGGCTATCCAAACCCGAGACAGACGGTACAGACCGATTCGAGAGCGCGGCCGGCTTTTGAGTTGGGTGTCGACTCACCGGGGGCCACCCGGATTTGTTCGTTGTTAGTTAGAGGGACCTGTCGTTTCGGATCTCTCGGAACTAAATCATAAAATGGTTGCCTATAATGGGTAGCAACTGAGAGAGATGGGCGAGCATGCGAGGCCTCATAATGGGCAGTTGGTACACCCCTGCAGGGTTAAATCTTTTCGAGAAGCCGTGTCCACGGTTATGGACGACTTGAGACCTACTCCTTGTTCATAGACAACAACAACTGAGATAATCTTAATATAACTTGATCAATGTGTGTGTGCCTTGACTGCTTCTTCTTCATCGGGATGCAAAGAGGAGGACAAGGATAGGATAGGTGTTATGATTGCGTAAGTAGTTGATAGCAATACTTGTTGGAGGCGATTCCTCATCGACTGCTTGGCTTCTTATCTTACTCTCTAGATCGTTAGCCACTTCATAAATGCTAGTGCGGCAGCAACCTCACCACTTAACCCTTCCTTACCGTAAACTACTAGTTGTCTTAGAATGACGACTGATGAAGTCCTTGCTGGGTTAGATGACCACTACAGTTGGATGCTGAGTACCTCTGTACTCATGATACTACCCCCAAACTGTTTTCAGGGTTCTTGATCGACAACAGGTATGGTGATCGTCGTTTCACGTGGAGACTCGACGACGACTAGTTAGGTGGATCCCGGCGGAGGGCCTGGACCCGTGTGGTTATGGGGATCGATGTTTTTCTCTTTGCCATTAGGCATTTGATTGTAGTCTGTACTCAGACATATACCTTCCGCTGATGTATTATATTTATGGCAGTTGTATGCCGATTGTATGAGATGTTGTATCCTTGTATCTGTAATGTTGTGATATCATGTTGAAAATCCGGGGCATATGGCTTTGTCATATGTCGCGGTGGGACCGATATGTGCTTCGTCCCCGGATCTGGGTGGAAACACCTAGATCTGGAACAGTACCGCATATCGGGCCTTTAAACTTGGTATCAGAGCCTTACCGACCGTAGGGTCCCTTCTCTGGCCGAAGTCGAGTCTAGACAAAAAACTATTTTGTAGTTATTAAATTAGTTATCGGAGAGTAGGAATCTTTTTACTCCTTATCCTTGCTCTGGTCAGGACAAGTGTCGTAAGTGTTTTATTCTCACCTTATCCCCTTCAAACTCTAGGATCTCGAGTGTGTGGAGTATCGAAATCGTTACAATGCCTTGCTTGCAGCGTATTGTCTCGATTCCGAGCTCAGGTGGGAATTCCTGTAGTACCTTTAGCTTCTCCGATTTTGGGTATCATCTGGGTCATTCATTGCCATCCATCCTTTTCCCGGTGTTTTTACGACTTGCGTCGCAAATCACTATCCCTTGATCTGGTCTTCGCGATCGTTCTTCCTCTTGTCACTGACGGATTCGTTTTCTTACCTAACCGCGTGTGGGATTTTATGGGGTCCCCTTTTCTTACCTACCTAGCTTCAAACATTTCTAGTGGTGGCCCAAGCTGATTTACCATTTGAAACTGTTTGTGTGCTGGTCAGCTGCCAGTAGTTTTTAAACCAACCTGGACCAGTGAGGACATAGTTCCCTTGCTGGCCCACCTTGTTCGGCTGAGGACCCGGTTTCCCATGTGTGATTAACCGGCTATCCAAACCCGACACAGACGGTAGAAACCGATTCGAGAGCGCGGCCGGCTTTTGAGTTGGGTGTCGACTCACCGGGGGCCACCCGGATTTGTTCGTTGTTAGTTAGAGGGACCTGTCGTTTCGGATCTCTCGGAACTAAATCATAAAATGGTTGCCTATAATGGGCAGCAACTGAGAGAGATGGGCGAGCATGCGACGCCTCGTAATGGGCAGTTGGTACACCCCTGCAGGGTTAAATCTTTTCGAGAAGCTGTGTCCACGGTTATGGACGACTTGAGACCTACTCCTTGTTCATAGACAACAACAACTGAGATAATCTTAATATAACTTGATCAATGTGTGTGTGCCTTGACTGCTTCTTCGTCGGGATGCAAAGAGGAGGACAAGGATAGGATAGGTGTTATGATTGTGTAAGTAGTTCATAGCAAGACTTGTTGGAGGCGATTCCTCATCGAATGCTTGGCTTCTTATCTTACTCTCTAGATCGTTAGCCACTTCATAAATGCTAGTGCGGCAGCAACCTCACCACTTAACCCTTCCTTACCGTAAACTACTAGTTGTCCTAGAATGACGAGTAATGAAGTCCTTGCTGGATAAGATGACCACTACAGTTGGATGCTGAGTACCTCTGTACTCATGATACTACCCCCAAACTCTTTTCAGGGTTCTTGATCGACAACAGGTATGGTGATCGACGTTTCACGTGGAGACTCGACGACGACTAGTTAGGTGGATCCCGGCGGAGGGCCTGGACCCCTGTGGTTATGGGGATCGATGTTTTTCTCTGTGCCATTAGGCATTTGATTGTAGTTTGTACTCAGACATATACCTTCCGCTGATGTATTATATTTAAGGCAGTTGTATGCCGATTGTATGGGATGTTGTATCCTTGTATCTGTAATGTTGTGATATCATGTTGGAAATCCGGGGCATATGGCTTGGTCATATGTCGCGGTGGGACCGATATGTGCTTCATCCCCGGATCTGGGTGGAAACACCTAGATCTGGAACAGTACCGCATATTGGGCCTTACACCCGGCACCCGTCCGGAAGGAGTAACCCCCTCCGGGAGACCATCCATAGCCATCGACGCCTCCCGGATGTGCCCTGAGTAGTCCCCCTTGTACCATGGGTCCGTGACCAGTAGCTATGTGATGAATCTCTCCCCCCTTTGTGCTTCCACTTTTGAGTCCTCATGAGCTGCCTCACATGATCGAGGCATCTATGTAATTTCTGTTGTTGCTATGCTGAGTTTGTTGGGATCTTATGGATTATGCGACTATGTTCAGATTGTGATGAGTAATATATTTGGTTATTCTCTTTTATATTTTGTTCTTGAGTAAATTCTTGCATGTTCTCCGTTGCGGTATTTGCTTTGGCCAAGTATTTTATTTGCAACTCCAAGAGAGAGCGTTATGCTCGATTGTGGGTTCAGCCCCTTGATTTCTAGCTTGAGTGACAGAAACATGAGACTAGGGGATGTGATGTTGCCACCAGGGATAAAACAACGGTGCTTGTACCTGCGGGTGCAAGGATTGTTTACTTTACGCAAAGTTCTTTTAATGCAGTTGTCTGTTGCTTTGAGTTTACACTTTGGGTGGGATTTGCAACTTAATACCAGCGAGATGTTCTGGATAGATATCTCAAGGTGGATGATTCGTAGTAGATGCAGATGGATTTCGGTCTACTTACCTTGGCGTACTGCCCATTGCTTTTGAGCCCTTCCTTTCTTTGCAGCATAGTTAACGTTGCGGTGCCTTCATAATCCTGTCAATTGCCCAACTGTGATTTGTTTACCTTGCTAGCACTTTTACCGTCTTTTGGGAGAGAGACATCACTAGTGAAAATCACGGGACCCCGGTCCATCTTCACATTATTGTTCACACCCGCAATTTACTTTCAGCTTTTACTTTCCTTTGCACCTTTTATCTCTTGCGTTGATCCTTTGTAAACGACAAGGCCGGAGGAATTGACAACTCCTCTGTACTCGTTGGGAGAAAAGTTATTTGTTGCTGTGTGCAGTTCCACGACAACACCCTAGTCAGGAAGTAATTTCTGGCGACGTTGCCACCTACTTGTATCTCCTGAGTCCTACTGGTTCGATAACCTTGGTATCTTCACCGAGGGAAACTTGCTGCTGCACTGCATCTCAAACCTTCCACTCGGGGTAACCAACGAGGGGCGAGAAGTCATCAAGCAAATTTCTGGCGCCGTTGCCGGGGACTCAAGTCTACAAGATAGGGGAGTTGCACACTATCTTTTACCTTTGCTTTTTAGTCTTGTTAGTTTACCTTTCAGTTTTTTGCTTTTGTGTCTTATATCAAAAATCAAACAAAAATATTAGTATGTCTAGTTCCTTACTTGCCAATCAATGTCTGACTTCTTTGAAAATAGATCTTATTGGCATGGAGGATTCACTGAGGATCAACAAAAGTGGTACAAGGAACACCGCTTGTCTCAAAAGGGGTTACACTTATGGAAACAAATATATCAGTTGTATGAGTATGCTAGAAACTTGTGCTCAATATATAATATATCTTTCTGCAGGGATGAATCTTGTTGCTTTATGAGGCATAAACACCTTGCTTTCCAATGTGAGTACAATGATGATGAAACCTTAGCTTCTTATGCTAAGAGAAACTATGATTTTTATGATGCAGAGGAAATAGAAGAATTTGTTGCTTATAAGGGTGCCAATGAAATTACTTCTCTTCTTAAAAATATTGATGATGCCCCTTACAAATCTGAGAGTCTTGCTATACTTAACTATTGTTTGGAAAATTACTATGCAAATTACTATATTACTGATCATCTTGAGAGAATCTCTCCTCCAAAGGAAGAGACTAATGTTTTGAAGGACTCTATGGAAGAATAAATTACTAAACCTGAAAGCTCCTTGGATGAAAAATAGGAGGAGAGTGACGAACAAGAGGAGGAATAATGGACCCATCCATGTCTACCTTCTAATGATAGTAACTCTTTGACTCTTACCTTATATGGGTGTTATGATCCTATGGATTCTTTTGAAATATCCCTTTTTGATGAAGTTGATGCCTTCTATGCTTATGGTCGTGATGCCACTATGGATGACGCTTACGAAAATGAACTTGCTATAGTTCCTTATGTTAAGCATGAAATTGTTGCTATTGCACCCACACTTGATTGCCATATTATCCTTTTGAAACCTCCAACTCCGGAGAATTTTTCCCTTATCAAGGCTCAATGTGATGGGTTGCATTTATCTTATAATCTTAAAGACCGTGTTGAAAAATATACACGTGTGCTTGTAGGTCATGAACAACATGATTTATGTGATAGTTATATTCTTGATGTTGTTCATGATACTACTGAAAATTATTTCGAGGGTAGTTTGGTTGTAGAAACTTCCATATTACTAAAACACCTCTCTTCATGTTGAAAGTTTTGAAGTTGTTCTTTTTCGACCTTCCTATGCATGTCACTTTGTGCTTCTTTGATTTATTTTCTTACAAGATGTCTATGCATAGGAAGTGGGTTAGGCTTAAATCTGTTTCATATTTGCTTCTTGAAGCTCTCTTTTGCTTCAAAATTCTTATTCTTGCGAGAGCATCTTCCATAATCTTTAAGCCTAGCTAATGGCTCTAAAGAAGCGCTTTCGGGAGGCAGCCCACAACGAATATAGGTTTTTATTTTTGCTTTGCTTCTGTTGTTAGTGGTATTGATGATTTTTACTACTGTAGCAACATCATTGTATCTTTACTTTTCAAGCTTTGTGCCAAGTTTAGCCT
Organism: Bromus sterilis; assembly: GCA_950022295.1. Classification (NCBI taxonomy): domain Eukaryota; kingdom Viridiplantae; phylum Streptophyta; class Magnoliopsida; order Poales; family Poaceae; genus Bromus; species Bromus sterilis. The sequence continues at coordinate 287,121,037 of OX465597.1, forward strand.
CAGATTGCAAGAAAGGTCAAAAGTTGGTGCTTGCTGTCCAGAAACAGATTATGTAAATCACCAGATCATTTTTTTTATCTGAATTTTTTTGACAGCATGCTCCATACAATTACCTTTCATGCGTCTGTTCAAAGTTTTTTGATTTGAGTTGCAGAAGTACCTCTAAAAAATTCTCCTTTCTCTACTGTTTTGTTTTTCTCAGCTTCTCCCCCGGTTTTTCTTTTCACAGTTTTGCAATCATTAAGCTTGCTTTTTCTTTGCAAACTTTTTTGGGCAGGCAATAGAAACAGTAGCTCTTCCTGGAAATATTTATTTGCAGTAGAGGAAAATTATTTTATTAGGGTACTAACCTCTCTAATCAGCCTACAATGAGTTATGTATGAAGGGAGTTTTCAAGTGCGCGATGGAAGGTGATGAAAGAAGATTCAGGAGTGTCAAACGCTCAAGCTTGGGGATGCCCATGCACCCCCAATAAATATTCAAGGAGACTCAAGCGTCTAAGCTTGGGGATGCCCCCGATGCATCCCCTTCTTCATCAACAATCATCAGTTTGTCCCTCGTTGCACTATATTTTTATCACTTCATGCGTTATGTGCTTTGCTTGGAGCGTCTCGCTCTTTACTTTTCTAGGTTTGTTTTGCTTTCTTTTCTGTAGTAACAAGTTAGACCCCAACTTACTCTTTTGTGTGGGAGATATTCACGCTCCGCTTGAACTAGAACTCCTCATAGGATTTGCATGCTTATTCTTTTAGCTATCAGCTATTCTTTTTCTTTTCTTAGCTGCTATTCTGTTTAGTTGTAGTGCTTTAGCTTTTCTAGAGCTTTTCTTTTGTCTTAGGTTGAACTTTCTATAGGTTGCATGTTTTATCTTGTTAGAGAGTTTGCCTGTTGCACTGAGTTCTGTGTCTTGACTGAAAGTAGGTAGTTAAAGTTGCTATTCTCTTTGTAGTAGTAACTTGCAATAGTTTTGAGGTATTGACTAGAGTAATGTTTGAACTTATGGTGTCAAGCGCTCTTGCCTATTAGTGATAGATGTCGTATTTTGGGCAATTCGTGTGTTTTTCGAAAACCAAAAAACCCCTGTTGAGAACTCTAGCTACTAGATGGGTCACTAACCTCTGGAGGGTTCGAATATTAGAGTACACTCACGTACCATGAGTCGAGGATGCGCAAGGATAACCAAACCCCCATACACTCCTCCTCGGGGTACCTGTCTCTTTGTGAACCTCCTGATTAGATTGAGAGTTACCGATAATAAGTGCATGAGTTCTTCGGACTAATGTGAGTATTCGAAAGTTGAAAATTCCACCCACCTATACTTTTTCTAGCCTCTTCGGTACCGTGCATTGCCCTTTCTCACCTCGAGAGCTGGCGCATACTTCGCCGGTGCATCCAAACCCTTGGCATGATACGCTCTGTCATGTTAAGCCTCCTTATATCTTTCCTCAAAACAGCCACCATACCTACCTACAAGGCATTTCCATAGCCTTTCCGAGATACATTGCCATGCAACATCCACCTTCTCATGACTTGATCTTCATGTTATACATGCTACTTGCTTGATCGATGAGCCGCATGCTAGTTGGGCCTTGCCCTAATAATTGCTACATGACGCGCTAGTATCATTGCATATCCTGCTACCCTGGCAGAAGCATACATTTGCATCATGATAGTTACATTTTCTTTATGTGAGTACCTTTGTAAAGTGTGAAAGATCTCCTATATTCTTGTAAAATATAGAGTATTGACCCTAAAGTGAGGAAAAGATCCCAAAGAGGACAAAATCAAAAGATCCCAAAGAGGACAAATGAGAGTTAAATAGAAAGAGCCATTGAGGCCACCAACAAATAAAAAATAAAGAGAAAAAGAGAAAAGAAAAAAAAAGAGAGAAGGGCGCATACTACTATTCCTTTTGAGAGATCCACACTAGTACTTCATCTTCTATCCCTTGTACTCCATAGAGATCATCATCATGCATATAGCTATGTGGGGACCCTTCACACTATAGAACTTGGCTTGTATATTCCAATGATGAGCCTCCTCAAACGAGCTCTAGGTCTTCTTGAGCAAGCAAATTAGATGCACCCCCACTAGTTCCCTTGGAGAGCTTTTAGCTCACATGTGCATCCGTTGTATGGAAATCCCTACTCCTCACATCATATCTATCATATGGCCTTCTCTCGCCTATGATTGTCCTCATTGATGTGAGCCTTTCACACCTTTTTGTCTTCCTCCTCCACCTTCTTTCTGTTTCGCCTTTTAGGTGTCAACTTTCTTACTCACGCTCATCCATTGCATGAGTGCTCAAAATGTCGAAAGGGAGTGGATCAGTTTGACTTGTACCTGGCTAGTGGTCTGGGGACGAGTCCAGATAAGAATCCAAAGGAGACCAAGTGTGAAACTTTAGTAGATAGTTTTCTCAACAACCTTTTTTCTCTTTCTTCCCAGTCCCTTGCTTGCATGCAAACACCATTTGGAGACATTCGAGTCACGGACAGCGAGAGCTCTTGCACCTTTTGTTCTTTTGTTGCTTGTGTCAATGCTAATATAGACTCTTGCTTGTTAAGACTTGAATTGAATTGCATGCTTTGATTGCTTTACTTAAAATTCCTTATTTGGTTGTGTGGCATGTCACCACAGAAATTATGCTTGTTATCATTTACCTACTCGAGCACGAGCAGGAATTAAGCTTGGGGATGTTGATACGTCCCAAACGTATCTATAATTTATGCTTGCTCCATGCATGTTTTGTGTGACTTTGCCATGTTTTGCTTGAACTTTCATACACTTTTGAACCTATTTGGACTAACCTATTAACTCAGTGCACCCAGTTGCCAGTTTCTGTTTTCTGCTGTTTTTGTATTTCAGGTTTTCCGGCCATTAAAAGTGCTCCAAAAAATCCGGGAAAATATATAAAAAATCAGCGCAACAGAAGCTTCCGGAATCACCAAGAGAGGGAAGGGGGGCCACCACCAGGCAGCCAGGAGGGCAGGTGGTGCGGCCCCACCCTGGGCCGCGCCAGGGACCCTCCTGACTGCCTCGTGGGTCCCCTCGATACCCCCCTTCGCCTATATTTACCCCTCGGGGTGGAAACCCCTAATATCGATCTCTTTCTCGCGAACTCCCCTCTGTACCGCCGCCGCCACCGTTTCAAGATCGGGGCTGCCTGGAGAAGTTGCCCCGGCACCCTGCCGAAAGGAGGAACCCCCTCCGGAAGACCATCCATAGCCATGGACGCCTCCCGGATGTGCCGTGAGTAGTCCCCCTTGGACCAGGGGTCCGTGACCAGTAGCTATGTGATGAATCTCTCCCCCCTTTGTGCTTCCACTTTCGAGTCCTCGTGAGCTGCCTCACATGATCAAGGCATCTATGTAATTTCTGATGTTGCTATGCTGAGTTTGTTGGGATCTGATGGATTATGAGACTATGTTTAGATTGTGATGAGTAATATATTTGGTTCTTCTCTTTTATATTTTGTTCTTGAGTAAATTCTTGCATGTTCTCCGTTGCGGTATTTTCTTTGGCCAAGTATTTTATTTGCAATTCCAAGAGAGAGCGTTATGCTCGATTGTGGGTTCAGCCCCTTGATGTCTAGCTTGAGTGACAGAAACATGAGACTAGGGGATGTGTTGTTGCCACCAGGGATAAAACAACGGTGCTTGTACCTGCGGGTGCAAGGATTGTTTACTTTACGCAAAGTTCTTTCAATGCAGTTGTCTGTTGCTTTGAGTTTACACTTTGGGTGGGATTCGCAACTTAATACCAGCGAGATGTTCTGGATAGATATCTCAAGGTGGATGATTCGTAGTAGATGCAGATGGATTTCGGTCTACTTACCTTGGCGTACTGCCCATTGCTTTTGAGCCCTTCCTTTCTTTGCAGCATAGTTAGCATTGCGGTGCCTTCATAATCCTGTCAATTGCCCAACTGTGATTTGGTTACCTTGCTAGCACTTTTATCGTCTTTTGGGAGAGAGACATCACTAGTGAAAATCACGGGACCCCGGTCCATCTTCACATTATTGTTCACACCTTCAATTTACTTTCAGCTTTTACTTTCCTTTGCACCTTTTATCTCTTGCGTTGATCCTTTGTAAACGACAAGACCGGAGGAATTGACAACTCCTCTGTACTCGTTGGGAGCAAAGTTATTTGTTGTTGTGTGCAGGTCCACGACAACACCCTAGTCAGGAAGTAATTTCTGGCGACGTTGCCACCTACTTGTATCTCCTGAGTCCTACTGGTTCGATAACCTTGGTATCTTCACCGAGGGAAACTTGCTGCTGCACTGCATCTCAAACCTTCCACTTGGGGTAACCAACGAGGGGCGAGAAGCCATCAGTGGGCCCTCCGCGTTGTGGTCTCGTTCGAAAGCTCTGAAAGACGTCCAGTTCATCATTGTGGTTAGGTCGATCCGCATCCTGGAAGAGTTGCGTGGAATCACCTGGCACACAATGACCCGGAGGGTGAGGGGCGACGGTCCAAGACCCCTTGCGCTTAGGACTGTAGACCGGCGGGGACCTCTCTGATGAGCCGTAGGATGGGCCTCGGCGTGTCGAATAGCCTCGGTGGTGCATTCCCTAACAAGGTGTACGCCACCCTGGAGATCCAAGCGTGTAGGGTAACAGTAATGCAGCCCCTGCAGGGATGATAATCTATTCGGATAACCGTGTCCACGGTAACAGGACGCTTTATGCTGAAGCCAGATCCTACCACTACAAACTACTACTATTAAACTGTTGGTTCCGGTTTCTTTTCCTCGCAGGGAAGTCGAGGAGGGGATCTCAGACGCATTTATAATTATTAATTATTACAACTTACTATTATACAATGCTGCAGCAACTTCTGCAGCATTGTTATTACATTCATGCTATTGAACTGTTGGCTATTCTCTTCTTGTGCTTCAAGACTCGTCGGAAGATGCTAGTCTTCGATAGGCCTAGCTTCTTACCCTTATTCTGATTTCTACCTTGCAGTCCACTATATACAGCCTCCCCTTTCCATTTGATACAAATGCATAAATGCTTAGTAGCAGACGTAAGACTCGCGGGTATGCTAGATACTCACCCTTGCTTTGTTTCCCCCCTTTTTGTTTTGCTTGATCGGCCGCTGCAGTCGACGTTGGAGCCTAGGAGCAGAGGATCCCCGATGCCGACCACCGCAACGTGAAGACCCCCGATGTTTGCTTCATCGTGGAGTTCCCCCCTTGACCAGGAGTAGTTTGAAGGTTCCCAAGCAGGAGGCCTCGCCTTTTCGATCGAGTGTTTTTTTTGTGCTAGCCTTCTTAAGGCAGCCTTGTATCCTTGTGTATGTACTCAGATACTATTGCTTCCGCTAACTTTGTGTTCTCGAGTTGTTGTATTCGAGCCCTCGTGGCCCCTGGCTTGTATTAAACAGCTTGTATTTATTTTATTTGTAGAGTTGTGTTCTGATATCTCACCGTGAGTCCCCGATCTCGATCGTGTACCTTGCGTGTATGATTACTGTACACGGACTTGATTTTTGAGGCGTCACAAGTTGGTATCAGAGCTGACTGCCTGTAGGATACCCCCTTCCTACTCCTTGGTCGAAGTCAAGTCTAGTCTTTGCAAAACTACTTTCCTAACAGTGTCGTGTGGCTTATTGGCCCACGTCACAAACTGGATGGGATTAGGATCCTTTTTCTCCGTACCTTTACTCTGGGATTCTACTCTCTTATCCTTTCGGGTAATTTTGCTAACTCTGACTTTAGGATCTCGTGGTCGCATCTACCCGGAGAGCCCTTCACCCAAGATGATTGCTTGCTTCACCTGAAGGTTCCGAAGATACTCTCCGATAAATTCCTGAGAACCTACGTGTTCATCGCATTTGCAATCCCCTGCCACCGATAAGTTTGTATGGAAAATTGCATCCACCTCTCGATCTGGAAATCATAATTCCCTTGTACTTAAGCAAAGAATTATTTCGATGCCTCTATCTGATGCCCTTGCATTCTTTCTCCTTCTGGTTGAGTGCCGATACTCATGTCAGATTCTTTGCGAACCACCCGAACTTTGATGGATTATTATCTGACTAATCTTACATGGCTTCTTCCATGTGTCAATTGGATTCATCATGTCAAATACCATCCCTGGCCTCGATGATTTGTGTTATCATCGATAACCCCCTTGACTCCTTGCCAATTCAACTTGGTCGTGTATATCGTGCTCTGCCTTCCATTGGGAAGGATATACACCTGATACTTGTGTATCATCACATTTTCCATTCCATTGATCTATTTAATCTGATGATCACATTTTCCCTCCCATTGGTCTATTTAACCTTTCGTGTAATGTGTCTTATCTGAGCAGTGATAATTCCCTGCTTATGAAAACACCTCGATGCATTTTCCACAGGATCGAAACCTGACTCTATTGTACATCCACGTTCCCAAGGTTATTCCTCGTGCTTGACCTCGTATGCAATTCACGAGTCACCTCATGGTGATGACTAGTCCAATATCAGACTCAGTACTTATGTCTGATGCCCTGGACCCCTTTTCGTCATCCATCATCGGCATCGAATGCTTGCCTATCTGCTGGAAGATTCTCATACCTTCTTCTGCTTCTCTCGATGTGTTTCCATGTGTTTCAACTCGAGAGATACTTTGTACCCCGTTTTCTTGGACAACCTTGGTGGAATAACCTTGTACCGATCCGACCCCTTGAGTTTACCCCCCAACCTATTCGTAAGTACGATGAAGACCCTGAAGGAAGGATGACAACTCGTCAAGATACCCTGATGCAAACAAATGAATACAACAACATGAAGGATTAGCTTCTTCGCGAAGGATAACAAGCCCCCGAAGAATCGTTAGGATACGAAACCCAAACCTTACCCCCTTGCCCTACTTTTAATTCTCGGGACGAGAATTCTTTGTAGAGGGGGAGATTTGTAACACCCTCAATGTCAAGCTACCGTGATCACTCTGTTAATGAATAATCACAGTGGGTAATCTTGTATTGGTCATCATTGATTCTAATCATTTCTAAAAAAAACCTTGTGATGGAATTAAAGACAAATTGGAAAATAAAGTTGTGCCAAATGTTGGAAAAATATTCTAAATAAGGCAAATAATAAGTAGGTGATGGAAAAATAGAAATAAGCATTTGATAAAATATTTGCATAACCTAGCCTAATTAAAATCATGCTAAAACAATAACTTTGTCCCATTTAAAATGAAAGCAATACTCAATTGAATTTATTTGGAGCCGTAAATTTTGGTAGCAATGTAAAATAATGAAACATGAATATTAAGGCCAATTTCACAATTTGCAAAATTGTGTTGCTAGCCAAAACTAAGTTGAATAGAAAAAAAAGTAAAACAAAAACCAGAAATGAAAAAAGCCTTTATTGTGACAGGGAAACCCCCCTACTAGGCCCATCTCTCTCACCCCGGCCCGGCCCAGCCCCCCCCCTCCTGTTTTCCCCCACCTCGCGCTACAGGGGGAGGCCGAGACCATGGCGTGGCGGCCATCCAGCCGCCATGGCCACGCCATGTCGCGGTGGCGACCATCCCCGCCCCCACCCTGCGTATAAGAACCCCCCCCCCCCTCGTGAACCCTAACCCTAGGACGCCCCTCAGTTCCCCCTCACGACCCCCTTGCTCCAGACCGGACTGCTCCGAGCGCCGCCGTGGGCACGTCCTCGACGCCGCCGTGGCCAGCGACGCCGATAGGCCGCCCCGCCGTGTCCACTGGACTCCCCGTGGACGACCTCGTTCCCCCGCGAAGCCAATCGACGCTCGACCGCACTGCAGCCCACGAATCGAGCCGCCTCCTTCCGCTCCAGCCGCCGCGCTCCGGCGACGTTTGCATCGCCCTCCGAGCCCCCCGGCCGCCCTGAGCTCTCCTCTGCCCCCTGTGAGCTCTGCTTCGTCCCCCCCCCCCCCCCACCCCGCGCTCGATTCCGCGCCTTAGGCCGCCGTCTGCGGGCTCGCCGTGGATACGCCGGTCGCCGTGCGCCTTGGTCATGTGCCGCTTTGGCCACGCCCCAGCCGCGCCCCCTGTGCTGCGCGAGCACGCGCGCGTGCCCTGGCCGCGCGTGCCGCATGGCCTCGCCTCGTGCTAGCTTGCTCCTGCGAGCGCTGGGTGCACTGCACCCGTGGTTAGCCAGGGTGCTAACCCTCCATTAGGGCTAATCCCCTATTAAAACAATATATAACTAACTCCTGGTGTAGTGACACGTGGGCCCAAGACCCTAATTAACCTAATAACTAAACTGATTAAAATTGTTAATTAGTTAGTCTATTACAGGTGGGCCATGCACTGTTTTAATTATTTAAATGATTGATTAGAATAAGTAGACTAGGACATGTGACCCCAGGGCCTGTTTAAATTTAATAAAAATGTTTATAGATACTGTGAGGCTGACAGGTGTGTCCCCTCTGTCAGTTGACCAGTCAACAGCACTGTTTTGGATAAGGTTTGAATTAATAATTAAAATAAATTCAGAAATTCTTTTAAATTGATTAAAACTTTGAAATTCAATATCTTTTAAACCGTAAATCAGATGAAAATAATTTGTACACCAAAATTGATGAGAAAATATGTAGAGTACGGATACGCTATCCGTATGTCTACCACACCCCCCTAACACAACGAACATCGACATTCCCCCCCTTCGGGCCGTCTGTCGAGAATTCCCTGTACCGATAAAAGTTGTCCGGATGAAAAACTTTTGTATACGAAAGTTGCTCAGAACGGATCAACGATTACGGATACGCTACCCATACCCCCACCACACCCCTCTAACATACTGAACACGGGACATTCCCCCTCCGATTGCACTGTCCGGTAATTACCCGGTACCGGTAAAACTTTCCGGATGAAAATGTTCTGAACATGAAAGTTATTCAGAATCGATATGCGAGCACAGATACACTATCCACATGTCTGTCAAATGTCTCTAACACTGCATACATGGAACCTTCCCCTCCGGATCATCTGTCCGGTAATCAACCGGTACTGATGAGTCAACCCCGGATAAAATTCCGCTCCGACTAAAATACTTAACACTGCGTTAGAACACCGCCAACACTGCGTTTGCCATGTCTTGAATTTGTATTGCTATTATTGCCATGTATTTATTGTTTCTCCCCCCTTATTCTTCCGGTAGACCCCGACACTACCGCCGACGACATCGTTGTCGAGTACGACTACTTCGTCGATGACCGTACCTCTACCGTCGAGCTTCCAGGCAAGCAGAGCCATTCTCTTCCCCAGATATCGCCTATCTTTCCGTACTTTTCTTGCACTAGGCATTGTTACTGCTGCTGCTACGTTGCTTACCTATTCAATTGCATAGCCTGTTTTTGTCACCCCTTGATGTACCTTCCTTTATCCTATGCTGCCTATAAATATATATATTATATTCAGCAGTAAACCCTGCGCATTGTTAGCTAGGTTTGGAATAGCGGGTCGTGATCACTCTGGTGAGTGAACGCGGATTACAAAATATTATAACTGCAACAGGTACGGATCAATGCAGACGCCCTAGGGAACCTACAACGGCGAGACTCTGCCGAGTCGCTTCGAGTTTGACTTACTAGTGGACGGACTCGTATTTCACTCTCGTCGGCTCAGTAGCGTAGCATCACTGGGATGATACGAGGGTATTCCTCTTTAGTTCATTCCGCTGGTGTCTCGGCACCACCGGGGTGATACGAGAATATTCCTCTTTAGTTCATTCCGCTGATGTCTCTGTCGAACCTCTTTAAGTGTACCATCGAGGGTGATACCTCCTGGTTTCACTTGATGGTAGGCACTCTAATCAACTGGTGTCCTTCCAGGTAAGGAGTCGGGTGACCCAACGGTGCCCGCGCAGGATATCTTAGCGGAACGACGGGTTAGGTGTATTCCACCGGTGTGCGGCGGGCCTGGTACTGTTCGTGGCCGACAGATATCCTGTTGTACGAAAGTCAAGCTCTTCGAAGCAAACGCGAGACAAGGTAAGGATACGGTTCACCTTGTTGGTAACCGCACGAGTTGGTGGGACGTCAGGGCAGGCACCGACGTTACTGGTGGTCCTGGCTGCTGTCGTTGTCCGCGACTCACCCAGAAAGGGGCAACGATAACGGTTGTCCCGACAGATAATAATAAAATGCCTAACAGTTCAGGTGGATGACTTGAGAGACCGCAAAGGCTTATACGCACTACCTTCATGTGGGATTACGGTGTGGGCCCTACGCGTTGTGGTCTCGTTCGAAAGCTCTGAAAGACGTCCAGTTCATCATTGTGGTTAGGTCGATCCGCATCCTGGAAGAGTTGCGTGGAATCACCTGGCACACAGCGACCCGGAGGGTGAGGGGCGACGGTCCAGGACCCCCTTGCGCTTAGGACTGTAGACCGGCGGGGACCTCTCTGATGAGCCGTAGGATGGGCCTCGGCGTGTCGAATAGCCTCGGTGGGGCATTCCCTAACAAGGTGTACGCCACCCTGGAGATCCGAGCGTGTAGGGTAACAGTAGTGCAGCCCCTGCAGGGATGATAATCTATTCGGATAGCCGTGTCCACGGTAACAGGACACTTTATGCTGAAGCCAGATCCTACCACTACAAACTACTACTATTAAACTGTTGGTTCCGGTTTCTTTTCCTCGCAGGGAAGTCGAGGAGGGGATCTCGGAGGCATTTATAATTATTAATTATTACAACTTACTATTATACAATGCTGCAGCAACTTCTGCTGCATTGTTATTACATTCATGCTATTGAACTGTTGGCTATTCTCTTCTTGTGCTTCAAGACTTGTCGGAAGATGCTAGTCTTCGATAGGCCTAGCTTCTTACCCTTATTCTGATTTCTACCTTGCAGTCCACTATATACAGCCTCACCTTTCCATTTGATACAAATGCATAAATGCTTAGTAGCGGACGTAAGACTAGCGGGTATGGTAGATATTCACCCTTGCTTTATTTCCCCCTTTTTGTTTTGCCTGATCGGCCGCTGCAGTCGACGTTGGAGCCTAGGAGCAGAGGATCCCCGATGCCGACCACCGCAACGTAAAGACCCCCGATGTTTGCTTCATCGTGGAGTTCCCCCCTTGACCAGGAGTAGTTTGGAGGTTCCCAGGCAGGAGGCCTCGCCTTTTCGATCGAGTGTTGTTTTTGTGCTAGCCTTCTTAAAGCAGACTTGTATCCTTGTGTCTGTACTCAGATACTATTGCTTCCGCTAACTTTGTGTTCTCGAGTTGTTGTATTCGATCCCTCGTGGCCCCTGGCTTGTATTAAACAGCTTGTACTTATTTTATTTATAGAGTTGTGTTGTGATATCTCACCGTGAGTCCCCGATCTCGATCGTGTACCTTGCGTGTATGATTACTGTACACGGACTTGATTTTGGGGGCGTCACATCATCATGCGATCACTTTGCTACGTTATCGGTCTGATACGTTCCTCGCCTTTCCACCACGTTAAAGGCGAGTGTGCATCGCCACCACTTGTCCTACGCGTCAAGACAGAGTGCCCATCGCCACCACCTCTTTGTCGCGCCAATAAGGCATGTGCGTCGCAACTGCCTCTCCAGCACAACCGCGACATCGAGATCAGATGCCGCGTGAAGGAACAGCCAATGTCACCGCCGGACAACGCCTATGTAGTGTTCAACTTCGGGATGTCATCGTCGTCGCGTCAGATTTGGCCCAGCAAGACCATCAAGAAGGAGGAGCTGATGTCGACGATCACGAAGGCGCGTGGCCGCCTCCTCTGCTACATTTATCGCGGTGACAATCACTCTCTCGTCTTCGCGGGTCACCCTCTCCACGGAGGAGAGGTTGTACAGGGAGGAAGCACAGTGCAATGCAGCGTGTTGGTCCGCGTTTTCCAAAGTTGATGATTTTCTTGGTAGGAACTCGTGGAGGCCTAGGCCCTCTACTGGTCGATGTGATGGCGGAGACATTTGCACGACGACTGCGCCACCTCGACCAGGAGCTCATCAAGACTAGCAAGGAATGGTCCCTAAGCGGCCCCGGCTAATCGCAAGGGCAAGGCTCGGGCTGCTACTCCTCCATTGCCAGGGTCGGCGTTGGTCGAGGTAACCCTTTATGCAGCGAAGGAAACTAAACGGCCCCTCTGTGAGTGGCAGGGGGCAGTCAGGTAGGATTGTCGCGCCGCCTCAGCATTTCTCTACTGGAAGGACCACTCTGCCGCTGACACGACGGCATAGATAACGATGTAGGTGCCGTCGTGCATCCCGACCAGGCATACAAGGTCACCATCCGTGAGTTTTTTTGTAGTTTGTTAGTCTTATTAGTTGAACGAACAAAACATTATCCTATTTATGTAAATTATGTCTAAACTACTGTTGCGGTCAAGGGCAACACTTGTAGTTGCATGTCTAACGGTGAACATGCAACTCTCGACAAAATGTCACTGATACACCTCTCCCCTCACACCCAAACAATCATGTTTGCAGTCGCATTGAGGATGTGTGATTGCACTGGGGCCAACACTTGTAGTTGTGTATTTAGTAGAGAACATGCAACTTCCTCCAAACTCCTTCCCGCGACAACATAGGTTCTGCAACACTCACACTCCACCACCCCTAGTTATTGTCACATTGAGGACGTGTAGTTTTAGTCTAGGGCTAAACTTACACTTATGTCTAGTGGCAAACATGCAACTACCTATCCCTTGACAAAATTCCACTTCCGCAACCCCATGTGCCCAAACAACCCTAGTTGCATTCACTAAGGGCAACTTACATACTTCCTCCGTTCCGGTGTGTTTCTTAGAGGTTGTATCTTAGCACAATATCATAGGAGCAATAAATATTTAAGATACAACCCTCACAATGCATTGTTTTTTAGAGGTTGTATCTTATTTAATGATTTTGGCTCCATGCATAAATGTGATTGGTCTAACCATGCTTTTTGCATATGGCCACGTGTAAGGGTTGTATCTTAGCTAAGATACAACCTCTCTCTCTTTCTTCATTAAATACTATGCCACATAAGCAAAATACCTATGATTTCGTGCTAAGATACTAGCATTGGGAGTGCCCTAAGGGTTCTCCCAATGCATTGTTTCTTAGCACAATATCATAGGAGCAATAAATATTTAAGATACCATCTCCACAATGCATTGTTTCTTAGTGGTTGTATCTTATTTAATGATTTTGGTTGCATGCATAAATATGATTGGTCTAATCATGTTTTTTGCATATGACCACGTGCAAGGGTTGTATCTTAGCTAAGATACAACCTCACTCTCTTTCTTCATTAAATACCATGCCACATAAGCAAAATGCCTATGATTTCGTGTGCTAAGATAATAGCATTGGGAGTGCCCTAACATAAATTAACTTTGTGAGCTTCAACGCTGTTTCTTGCCAATCTAATCCTCTGATCTGGTGACTTGGCATGACACAGAAAAATCAAAGCATAGATTAGCAACCTGGGACAAGTTCAATAAACTAACTCCCAAAGATAGAACCCAATGTCTTTGGAAAGGGAAACGACATCAAGTGTCTACTTTTAAGACTTCCAAGCAGTTGATATGTCACATACATGCATACCTTTTCCTAACATGACAGCACGTTTATTTCAAATTGTTCGTGTTCATCCTTATGATACATGCTACAACACTGGAGTTTGTGAACATTGCACACCATTTCCAACCCTTATAGAACAGAAGCATATACCTATACTAGGACCAGATGCATCCCATACGGTCAATATCCTTGACGACGGAAACATGAACATGTTCATGCTTCGGCAGCCTTCTCTCCAGGGCTGTCTCCCAGCTTCGCCTTCTTTGATTCATAATCTTTCACGGCAGCTTTAATTGCATCTTCAGCAAGCATACTACAATGGAGCTTTACCGGTGGAAGTGACAAGTGCTTTGCAATCTCACTGAAAACATGGAGCATTGGAGCTTGTTATAGTTTTACAGGTCTAGTTAATAGTTTTATTGAACATTCAACAAGCATCTAGGAGACAGTCATTCAATAATAGCAACAAGAAGGAAATGAGTTGGTTCATCTGATGTGATTTTAAGACCATGAGCTGCAGCTTTATTCTGATGTGATTAGCATCAATATTCATTTGCAAATATAAACAGCCAAACGATTACAGCTTGTATAGTATTGTCATTGCTGCAAATATCAAGCCTCTTAATACAAAGACCAGCTTGTACACACTTCAATTATAACTATTAAAATTGAGCTGACTGATTTTACGTTAACAAGTCCAGAAGAGCCTGCTATTAGTAACTAACTTAGAAAGACCGTGACAATGCAGCATGTAGGTTCAATGCAATCTCAAAACATTTGTTCTTTTCAAAATTCTTCAAGAACAAGCAAATGCCACGACCTCAACTTGAATACTAGATGGTTAACATCTACTATATATATACATATACACTAATAATAAAGGGAGGTGGGTTTCTTGGTCCGTCATATACATTTGCAGAAAATCCCCTGACTTTTTGTAGAATCAACCCGCACTCCCTTAGATTCATCCGTTAAGTGACAGAAAAAGAAGATTCGCCGGGCCCTCTCTTTCCCGCACGAGAATGTGAGATGCCCTGACGCAAGCAAGGGTTTCATCCGCCGCTGCGCCCCATCCCTCCGGTCCTGGCACCCTCGCCACACATGCCCCACCGCCGCCCCCGTCTCGCTATTTCTCATGTATCCTCCACTCCCCCCCCCCCCCCCCCACTATCCTCTCCCATCCCCTTGCAGTCACCGTCATAGTCCCCCGCAGCGGGTCAATAGCCTTGACCAGTGGTGGAAATCCCCTTGGGGCAAGGTGGGGCGGCTGCCGTAACTTGATTAGGTGCAGAAGTTTCTACATAGGTACGCATACACGCTGCAATCAGCTGCTTCACTAGAAAATATCGCTAAAAACAAAAGGGGCAGTCATTGGTTCGTACGGGCTAGTTGGGCCGTCTAACCTAAGCCAACAACGCGACACACGAGTCAAACGCCACAAATCAATCGAGCCATCCATGAGTGGCTCAGTACGCACACAAAGCAGCCACATGCTTCCAGTGATAGCGACACGCACCACGACGAAGAACCCTAGCTAGCAGCGAAGGCGAACGGCGGTAGACGACAAGCAGGAGGACACAGTGGACTATAGAATACTAATTGAATGCATGGGAAGTGGATGAAGAACCTGAGGTTGTGCCAATTGCAATATCCCATGGCCAGGACCTCAGCTTCTCCACAAACCAGCACTTATCCCCTCCAATTTTGAGTCAAAAAAAGGGAAAAACAGAGTCGCTCGACTCAAAGTGGAGGACTAGTCCAGACTAGTCTATCGACTGCTCGACTCGGCCAATTAGTCTACACGACATTTGTAGTTGACACTGGAGTTACGACTCATCGACTAATTTTATCCGGTGGTGGCCGAGATGGTGATAGACTTGGGAGGTGGCCGGGGGATTTCAGAGTAGGCAGAGTGCTGGTACCGCTAGTGTAGGTATGAAATCACAGTATGCTAGCAATTTATCATTTTAGAAATAAAACCTATGTACATAAAGTTTGAACTTATTCAGTCTCTTGTACATCCTCCAGTTTATGATGAATCAATATCAGAAAATACAGAATACTTGAATGTGACTATACTCTTGAAAAAGCTCCATTCCCTAAGTTTGTGTTAGTTACAAAATTGCCTCTTGAAGAAGAAAATGAATTGGCATTTTTTCTACCGTTGCAACACACGAGCATTTGTGCTAGTAAGATAATCAAGAGTGAATGGAGTATAGGCCAACGCAACCTCCCACATCATAATACTGGTAATAATACAGATTGCGAAGGAAACTGTGTATCAGGACCTTAGTTACAGAGTTACCACGAGATAACTAGTAGATACGTGTGTTCAGTGAATGCACAGTAAACAATAATACGGAAAATAATGAAAAAAAGGCCAACATTAAAATTTCCAGGGAAGACATGAACACCGCTTAAAATATTGTAATGGAAACGAAGATCAAGAATATCTAGGAGAACTTACGTGTTCTTGATAGTCACTACTTCCTCCATTTGCTTTCCCTTCACCCATTCTGTAGCTGCAAGGACAATTGTAGGATCAATAATTGACTTCATGACTTGACAATTGCTAATACAGATATCATACATCTTGCAGGGAAATAGAAGTATATCCTATCATTCTGTAGCTGCCTCAACCCAATTGTCAGACTATCAACTCGCAGCAATAATGTGGAGATCTTTTTGTTTTGGGGCATGATCTACTAAAACAACCTTTCAAAGGTGTTTTCCAGCCTCACAGAACACACTCATCTCTAACTTGGTTGAGCAACTATCAGTTGGAGAAACTGAAAATGAACTAGGAGCCATCATTGTTCTATAAGATAAACATACCTATACAGACCAAGAAAAATAGGAAACTAAGTAGCAAATAGATCAAAGACCAATTATAGAAGCAACATCATAGTATCCACAAGCCAGTCAAATCAAACTGAAGTCATGCCTAAGCGAATTCTTAAGATGAACTGTGCTCCGTGCATGAACTTCCTATCATATACAGCTTATATGAATAGCTCTGCAAATCAAAATGAAGTCATGCCTACAGACAGCATAGTGTCCACAAGCCAGACAAACCAAACGTTCGACCCTATCCTAAGCGAATTCTTAAGATGGTGTGCTCCATGCATGAACTTCCTATAATACAGTTTATATGAGTAGCTCTGTAAACCAAATAGAAGTCACGCCTGCAGTAAACATCAAACAAAATAAAATGCCAGAAGCCAATTCAACCACCCATCAGCTAAAATAGACACAGAGAAAGCGCAATATCCAATCAATAACATCCCCATAGATGAAGATTCGAACTAGAGCTGCTATTTTCTTTTCTAATCTATTCAGCTTAGGCATCCACTAACCATCTCATCCGGGGATGTTTCACAGTCAGAATCATCCTTACAAACATCCTATCATCTAATGTGTAAATGGGATTCCTTAATAGGTCATCGTTAATTCACCATGCCCAATCAAATAGCATTGATTACAAATCGGTAGAAAAATGTTGCATCCTTAAAAAATCCCCTCCCTATTCGAAACGATTGCATCCCTAAACTAATAGAACAACAAATTGTTTACCTGCATTCAATTCACAGAAGCTAACCAGTTCTAAGATTGCAACGAATATAGAACTAAGTCAACAGCCAAACCACCGAGCAAGAAAAGGCAAGGAAACGGGACGGGGGAGCGGTTTGAGGGCTCACCGACGGAGGAGGACGCGATTGCGGAGCCGCAGCCGAAGGTCTTGAAGCAGGCGTCGACGATCTTGCCGGTTCCTTCGTCGACACGGATCTGCAGCTTCATGACGTCGCCGCAGGCCGGGGCGCCGACCAGCCCGGTGCCGACGTTAGGGTCGTCCTTGTCGAAAGACCCCACGTTGCGCGGGTTGTTGTAGTGGTCCACCACCCGCTCGTGGTACGCCCTCGTCCCCGCCGCCGCCAGCCCCGGCGCAGCCCTCTCGCCGGCGCCCGGGCCGAGGAGCCGCCGGAGTCCGGGAGCGACGAGCCGACTTCCTCCCGCGCGCAGCATCGCCAACAAACTCGGAGGTGCCTGTGGATTCCCTTGACGTTCTCCGGCTATGGATGGGCTGTTTAACCTGGGGAAAGAGAGGAGGCGGATTTGTGGACTTGTGGTTTCGACAGTTTATGCGGCCGCGGAAGATGTGGCGATCCGGTGTAGGGCAAACCTGGCGGTGTGGCTTCATTGGATGGATACGCGGCATGCTATCTGTGGAGGAACAAGGCGTTTGCTGTTTTCCGTGCCGCAGAAGATTCGCATAGGTTAGAGCATTTTCAATGCTTGTAAGATAGGTGTTGATAAATTTGTCATCTAGAACATTTAGATGATGCGGCATTTAATAAATGAGGTGAGAGAGCAAAGTTGTATGTAAATTAACCAACACCTCTTGCACAAGCTTCAAGGTAGAATAGAGAGCAACCATATTTATTTATCTTCCTCTATTGGATGTCTTACATACAACTCATTGGAGTAGTTGTATGATAGCTTGTTGGTAGATGACATAGACATTTTACCAACACAATTTACATACAACCTATTGGAGATGCCCTTAGGGCTCCCCAATGCATTGTTTCTTGGAAAATGTTTAGCTTCCGCCGGTTGATAACTTGAACGCGTAAGCCGCGTCCTCGACCAACCACGTGTCCATGTGGAGGATCCATGCGTAGCTGGCGATAAAAGACAAACGTACAGTTTTACTCGCTGCCGTTTGTTTCAAAACATACGCTGATTGTTACTGTTTTTTCTCAGTTTAGACACTCGTACGCGTACTTTACTTGATGAGACACTACAAAACCAATGATCTATTTTTTGCTGCGATGATGATTATCAGTTGCAACGACGATGATGACGGCAAGCTGCGATCATGTCGATGAGTTGCGACGACGGTGATGGCAGTGAGTTACGAACATATCGACAGTGGCGAGCGACAATGACATCGATGCCGGCGAGTTGCTTTAACGACGGCATCGAGCTGCGACGACGATGACAATGGCGAGCTGTGACGATGATGACAGAGGCAAGCTGGGATGATGATGATGCGCTGCGACCATATTGATGATGACGAGTTGCGACGGTGATAAGCTGCGGCGATATCGATAATGGTGAGTTGCAACGACGCCGATGATGAGGTACGACAACGACGGCGGATTATGATCATGTCGACAATAGCGAGCTGCGACGAAGACGACGACGATGTCAAGCTACGACGGCGATAACAACGGCGAGCGGCGATGATAATGACAAGCTACGACCAAGTCTGCGGCGACGAGTTGCGACGATGTCGACGATGGCGAGCCGCGACAACAACGGTGGGCTACAACCATGTTGATGATGTTGAGCTGCGACACTGGCGATTGCGGTGAGCTGCAACGACAGCGACGACATGGGATGAGGGCAAAGATGATCTTGGTGAGTTGCGACGGTGATGGCGAGCTAGGGCCATGTCGACGACGAGCTGCGGCGACACGACGACAATCTACAGCGATTTACGGCCATGTCGACAATGATTAGTGATGACCGCAACGGCGGCGAATTGCAACAACATCGATGAGATGGGGCGATGGCGGTGAGCTGCGGCAACGAGTACGACGAGCTACGATGAGCTGCTGATACGTCCAAAAAGCATCACTATTTTATATTGTGATTTCACCCTATTCATTGATATATTCCACTTTAAAGTATTGTTCTTATGTTGTTTTGGCTTATTTTACACAGTTTACAACTTTCCGGTGCCGAAGCAGCAGAACCAGAATTCAACGGTAAAAAGTGGATACCAAGTTGCTGAATCAGATCAAGTCCAAATGCGATGAAATTTTACGGGGAGCATTTTTATGAAGATTGACTGGGGATCACCGAAGGAGGAGGTGAGGGGACCCACCAGGCAGCCAGAAGGGTGCCTGGCGCGGCCCCCCTCCTGGCCGCGCTAGGCACCCTCCTGGGTGCCTGGTGCCCCCCCCCCCTCGGTGCCCCCTTTCGCCTATATAAGCCCCCTGGGGTGGAAACCCCTAAAGAAGAGACATTTCCGTGTTTCGCCGCCACCACGGGGCGGAAACCTACAGAGGAGAAAAGCCATCTCCGGCGGGCAGATTCCGCCGGGGAGATCACCTCCCGAAAGGGGAGATCGTCGCCATCATCATCATCATCGTCACGGGCATCATCGAGATCATCATCAACATCATCCCCAACATCAGCACCATCTCCATCTCCATCCCATCTCATCTTACAATTGCAACTTGTGTTGTAATCCGTACTATCTATCCTCTCTACTCTGTTGGTGTTGATTACTACTTTGTGGTGAATGCTATTGAGCTTTGTTGGAGAAATATCATTGTGTCCAGATTGTTTATCACTCATCCATCACCTCTGATCATGATCTCTTTTATGTCTTGTGAGTAGTTACTTTAGTTCTTGAGAACATGGGAGAAGTCTAGTTGTTAGTAGTCATACTATGTTGAAGTATTATGTGTTATTTGATACTTAAGTTGTGTTGTTATTTCTCTAGTGGTGTTATGTGAGTCGAACACATAACACTTCACCTTTCATGGGCCTAGAGGAATACATTGTGCACAAAGGATGCTTATGGTGGGTTGCCGGAGTGACAGAAACCTGAACCCCAGTTCGCAGACTTTCGCACAAGGAAGTTATGGATCCTTGATCGTAATGTTGTGGTTAGGCTTATGCCTTAATTACTACCTTGTATTTGCGGATGCTTGCAAGGTGTGTAATCATAAGAGTACACTTATCTTAGTCTAGAAGGTGTACTAGCATTGATCCACCCACCGACACTTATCAACACGATATATATTACTTGGCGGAGTATGGTGAAAGTGACTTGACTATCTCTCCCGTGTTTTCTCGAGAACGCTTTAGCTTTTATAAGTTCAGTTCCTAGGCTTATCCTTGTGAAAGGATTGGGTCACTTGCTACTCCTTAGTTACCCTGTTTACTTTGCCTGTCTTTTACTTGTCTGTTGCTTAAACCAAAAACCCCTAAATATTTACCTTTGAGTGTTTGCAGCCCTTTCCTTATTCAGTGTCACTTATCAACACCTTCTTCTCCTCGTGGGATCGATACTCTTATTTATCGAAAAGCTACAATTGATCCCCTAGACTTGTGGGTTATCAAGAATCGTTTATTGGCGCGGTTAACAAGGAAGGCAACCCAACTAAACCTATTAACTTCTCCGCCATCAACGAGCTTTTCTGGCGCCGTTGCCGGGGAGTGTAGCGCTATTGGTAAGTGAAGCCGGTAAGGGAATTTTTATTTTCTGTTGTTACTTTCAGTCCTTATGGACTCTTCTGCTGTTGGTTCGTTGCTGGTAAGGAGCCGCCCCACGACTGTGGTGGTCACTCCTACCCCTACTGAAATTGTGCCCTATAAAATACCATCTGGTATTGTTGATTATGTCTTGGCTAATCGTTATACAGGAGAAGGACATCCGGGAGAGCACCTGCTATATTTATCACAATTATGTTCTTTATTTAAGCTTGCAGGTGTGACGATGGAGTTCGTC
Source organism: Bromus sterilis (assembly GCA_950022295.1). Taxonomy (NCBI): domain Eukaryota; kingdom Viridiplantae; phylum Streptophyta; class Magnoliopsida; order Poales; family Poaceae; genus Bromus; species Bromus sterilis. Next base: position 287,142,067 of record OX465597.1, read on the forward strand.
ATGAAGAAACTATTCTCCATATCACTCAAAGATAAAGCTTCGGATTGGTATAAGCTACTCGATAACTCTGATCTCCTTGAATGGCCAGAGCTTATGTCTCTCTTTTATGCAAAGTTTTATCCTCTTCGTGAAATTCACCAAGACAGGAACTACATCTACAACTTTTGGTCTCGCGACGGAGAGAGCATCGCTCAAGCTTGGGGGAGACTGAAGTCCCTGATGCTCAAATGCCCAAACCATGAGCTCCCCAAGGAAATTATACTTACAAATTTTTATGCCAGGCTTTCTCGTCAGGACAAGGAGATGTTGGATGCCTCCTCTAGTGGGGTATTCCAGACCAGAAGTATGGAAGAAAAATGGGATCTTATAGAAAGGATCCAGAAGAACACTGAAGACTGGGAAATTGATAAAGGTATTGAACCCGCTATAAACTATGAGCATGACTACATTGAGAGTTATGTGAAGACTGATTACTTTAATACCTTTTGCTCTAAAATTGGTCTTGATTCCCAGCTAATGGTTGACTTTTGCAAGGACTTTGCTTCTCATATTGATTCTTCCAGGAAGAAGGAGAGTCAACATCATAAACCTTTCAAGGAGTCACCAATTGAGATTAATGTTACTGATCATGTTTTACCTGCAGTTGTGTATGAACAGCCTCCTTACCCCTCTAGGATAAAGGAGCACTCTTTTGTTACAGGTATTCTAAACAAGAATAGAAGGACCACTGACGAACCTGAGGACATGATCAAGGTCCAGCCTCAAGTTGCAATGGTCAAGGATTTGGTAACCAGTGATATCGAAGAATCCACTATTAGTTTTTGTGTTGTTGCCACTAACATTGTCACAGCCAGGAACAAAGGCCCAATTTCAGGTACACCAGTTGTATCTGTAAAAATAGGAGATCATAATTACTATGGGCTATGTGATTTGGGATCTAGCGTCAGCGCTATTCCCTTCACACTTTATCAAGAGATCATGCACGAGATTCAGCCGTGTGAGATCGAGGACATAGATGTCATTATCCATCTTGCAAATAAACAAACAATCTCTCCAGTTGGGATTGTAAGAGATGTTGAAGTACTCTGCGGGAAGGTAAAATCTCCTATAGACTTTCTTGTACTTGGTTCAGTGCAAGATAGTTTTTGCCCTATTATCTTTGGTAGGCCCTTCCTCAGCACTTGCGGAGCTATAATAGATTGCAAGAAAGGTAAAGTTTCTGTTGAATTCAACGGTGAGCCGTATGAATTTAATTTTTCTAAGTTTTCTAAGCAGCCTCGTGGTCCTGACCTGTCAAGTAATGACAAAATTATTGAAGAAATTGCTTCCATTGCTATTCCTCCTAATGACACTTTGCAGCAATTTATGGAAGACCACGAGAATGATATACATATGCAGGAGAGGGATGAACTAGAAGACATATTTTTAAGACAAACTCCCATCCTGAAGAACAACCTCCCGGTTGAACCTTTAGGAATCCTCTCGCAACCAAAAGAAGACCCGGTGTTCGACCTAAAACCACTACCCGATACACTCAAGTATGCTTATTTAGATAAAAAGAAAGTATATCCTATTATTATCAATTCTAACCTTTCAGGGTATGAAGAAGAGCGATTATTGGAGACACTCCGCAGACACTGAGGGGCTATTGGCTATACTCTTGATGATCTCAAGGGTATTAGTCAATCCATTTGCCAACATACTATCAATCTCGAGTCCGATGCTAAACCGGTTGTTGATCATCAACGACGGTTGAAACCAAAGATGAAGGACGTGGTTAGGACGGAGGTTCTCAAACTTCTAGCCACAGGTATCATCTATCCTATAGCTAATAGTAAGTGGGTAAGTCCCGTTCATTGTGTTCCTAAGAAAGGAGGTATGACTGTTGTTCCTAATGATAAAAATGAACTAATACCTCAGAGGACTATTATTGGATATAGAATGTGTATTGATTTTAGGAAGTTGAACAAGGCCACCCGGAAGGACCACTATCATTTGCCCTTTATTGATCAGATGCTCGAGCGGTTGTCTAAAAACACCCACTTCTGCTATCTTGATGGGTACTTTGGCTTCTCCCAGATTCACGTCAACACCGCGAATCAAGAGAAGACCACTTTCACGTGTCCTTACGGTACTTATGCTTCTAGGCATATGACTTTCGGTTTGTGTAATGCACCTGCTACTTTTCAGAGGTGTATGTCTGCAATATTTCATGGTTTCTGTGAGGAGATTGTAGAAGTTTTCATGGACGACTTTTCCGTCTATGGAAACTCCTTTGACCACTGTCTCCGCAATCTTAATAAAGTTTTGAAGAGATGTGAAGAAACAAATTTGGTGCTCAATTGGGAGAAGTGTCATTTCATGGTTAACGAAGGGATAGTTCTTGGACACAAGATTTCCGAAAGGGGGAATTGAAGTGGACAAGGCAAAAATTGAAGCTATTGAAAGGATGCCCTATCCAAGGGACATCAAAGGTATTCGTAGTTTTCTAGGTCATGTTGGTTTCTATAGAAGATTTATCAAGGACTTTTCTAAGACCTCGAGACCCCTTACCAATCTTCTCCAGAAGGATGCTCCTTTTGTATTTGATGAAGATTGTAAGGAAGCTTTTTAAGTTCTTAAGAAAGCCTTGATAACCGCTCCTATAGTACAACCACCTGACTGGAATTTTCCCTTTGAAATTATGTGTGATGCTAGTGATTTTGCTGTTGGAGCTGTTTTAGGACAAAGGGTTGACAAGAAGTTGAATGTCATCCACTATGCCAGCAAAACACTTGATAGTGCTCAAAATAATTATGCTACTACCGAGAAGGAATTCTTGGCAGTGGTGTTTGTTTGTGATAAGTTTAGGAAGTATATTGTTGATTCTAAAGTTATTATTCATACCGACCATGCTGCCATTAAGTATCTTATGCAGAAAAAGGATGCCAAACCAAGACTCATTAGATGGGTACTCCTTCTTCAAGAATTTGATTTGCAGATTGTCGATAGAAAAGGAGAAGACAATCCGGTGGCGGATAAACTTTCAAGGATGGAAGATATCCCGCACGATCCTATTCCAGTCAACGACAGTTTCCCAGATGAACAGCTTGCTGTTGTAAAAGTACAATCTCATTCCGACCCTTGGTTTGCAGATTATGCTAATTTTCTTGTTGCAAAGTTTTTGCCTCCGGGTTTCACATTTCAGCAGAGGAAGAAATTCTTCACGGATTTGAGGCATTACTTTTGGGATGATCCACTTCTTTATAAAGAAGGTGCGGACGGGATCGTAAGAAGGTGTATACCGGAGCACGAGCAGCAGGACATTCTTCGACAATGTCACGATAGTCCCTATGGAGGACATCATGCCGGTGAAAGGACCGCACATAAAGTTTTACAATCAGGTTTTTATTGGCCTACTCTCTTTAAGGACGCCCGAAGGTACGTTCTATCTTGTGATAAGTGTCAGAGAGTTGGTAACATTAGCAGGAGAAATGAGATGCCTATGAATTACTCACTAGTGATCGAACCTTTCGATTGATGGGGTTTTGATTTTATGGGTCCTTTTCCTCCTTCACACAAGTACACACACATCTTAGTTGCTGTTGATTATGTAACCAAGTGGGTTGAAGTAATCCCCACTGAGAGTGCTGATCACAAGACAACTTTGAAAATGCTCAAAGATGTAATTTTTCCTAGGTTTGGAGTACCAAGGTACCTCATGACAGATGGAGGGTCACACTTCACGCATGGAGCTTTTAGGAAAGCTCTAGCTAAGTACGATGTCAATCGTAGGATTGCATCACCGTACCACCCTCAAACTAGTGGGAAAGTTGAGCTCACCAATAGGGAGATCAAGTTGATCTTGCAGAAAACAGTAAACGGTTCTAGAAAGGACTTGTCAAAGAAGTTAGGAGATGCTTTGTGGGCGTATAGAACTGCTTACAAAAACCCCATGGGCATGTCTCCCTATAAGATGGTCTATGGCAAGGCTTGCCATTTACCATTAGAGTTAGAGCATAAAGCTTTCTGGGCTGTCAGAGAGCTGAATGCTGACCCAAAGTTAGCTGGTGAAAAGCGTCTCATGAACTTGACTTCTCTAGATGAGTGGAGAAGTGAAGCTTACGAGAGCGCTAAAATGTTCAAGGAAAAGGTAAAGAAGTGGCACGATAAAAGAATTCTGAAACGTGAATTTAATGTTGGTGATAAAGTTTTGTTGTTTAGATCTCGTTTCAAGTTTTCTCCAGGTAAACCACTTTCCAGATGGGAAGGACCTTTTCATATCGAAGAAGTATATCGGTCCGGTGCTATCAAGATCAATAATTTCGAAGGCACCAAACCTCAAGTTGTGAATGGACAAAGACTCAAACATTATATGGCAGGTGATCCAATCAATGTGGATGCAAACATGATATATACAAGTACTCATGAAGAACATGTTGCAGCCCAGTTTCAGACTCCGGCAGGAGCAGAATTAGAAAGGTATGAATTATGGTAAGAAAACACCGCGAACGTCAATAAAAGTTAACTTTTCAGAGTTTTTGCAAAATTAGGAAAATTCCAAGCCCGAGTGGATCCGGAGAGGAGCTCCAGGGAGGCCAGGAGGCCCCCTGGCGCGGCCCATTCCTGGCCGCGCCGGGCACCCTCCTGGCTGCCCTGGACTCCGCCTCCGACTCCACCTTGGCTTGAAACCTTCCTTCTGTTGCAGAAATTTTTGCTATATATTTGCCCGGATCATCCCGGCACCGTATCTCGCGATTTTGTGTGTTTCCTTTCTCGGTCTGTTTCTGCCAGGAAAACTTTCAGCAGATCTAGGTGCCACGGCTTCTCCAAGTTCCCCCAAGGACAAGTTCGTCGTCAACGTCATCAACCCTTATCTCGTAGAGGTGAAGAAGCACCCCCAGGTCCTTCATGTGGAGGACGATGTCCTCCGCAAGGAACATCTGGAGGGACCCGTCAAAGAGGGGAGCACCGAAGATCGGCTGAAGGAGATGGAACAAGAAGTTATCAAGTACAAGAAGATGGTGGAGCGTAGTGTTGAAGACAACTTCGACATGATGAACGAGTTAAAGGCTTTCCACAAGAAGGAGACAAAGGAGATGCTGTCAAATTTGGCCGCGCTAGAAGAAAAGCTCTACGGGATGCAAGCACAGATCTATGATCTTCAGAACCAGAACTGTGAGTATGAACTCAAGTTCTCACGCATGGGTTTGGCTACTGAGTGCAGGATCCCGGAGACCAAGATGTCCTTCGAGACCGGAGAACCTTTACCGTGGAAGCGCTTCTCCAGGGAAAACATGTTCACCCCCATCAACAAGAAAATTGAGGGTTAAATTCCCTTGGGTAATGGCACCCCCTTAGCTTGTTCCAAGCTTGGGGGAGTGCCCGGTATCTTTATCTTTATCTTTGTCTTCAGGAGTCAAGTAGATTCATATCATGTCTAGGGAAGTCACTTTATGAAATAGGTGTTGCTTTGAGGTCTATCACTCCTCTTGTGGAGAGCTTTGTATCCGTGAGTGTGGAGTCGTCTATGAAGGAATATTAATGAGAAGTCTACTGGTTTCTTCGCTGCACTTGGTATTATCTTCACACAATCGACATTATGAGCTGATTCTTATGAGGAGTATTGACCTTATATCAGGTATGGCTTTGAAAACTTTATTTAATCTTGGCAAGTATAGCTTTGGTCATAACAACAAGCATGTTTTTCTCAAAGTAGCGACATAGCCAAAACCTTTGTGTTATTATGCTTGAAGTGTTATGTTGACAAGGAAGAAAACTTGATGTTTCATGCTAGTTTTAATGTTTATGCTTTGTATTGATTGCATCTAAGTTGTCATCAATTGTCTGCTCTCTCAAAGCCTTGCTAGCCAAAACTCTATACTAAGCGGAATTCTGCTTGTACTTCCATACCTTGAAACCAACTTCTTCCACTTGAGTCCACCATACCTTCCTACTTGTGGTATTCCACTACCACTCCTAAAGTATATAATTTATGTGATATCTTTAGATGTTCAAAATCTTATGTTTTGTGCCGCTGATTCATCTCATGAGGAAGTGGTGGGTGACCCATGATCTTCTTAATTTGGACAAGTTTTATCTTGGGATTGCATGTCTAATCTGCAAACCCCTAATACGAGAAGGGACTGGCATGAGTGCCCAGCTCGTAAAATATAAATACTAACACACAAGTTCCTTCGCCCTTTTACGAGTGATAAACAAAGGAATCCAAGGGGATGTGATCGTCCCCACATGGGAGCCGTTTCTCGAAACTTGTCCAAATCATGAAGTGAATGAGTTATCTATCAGCAGTCGTTGACGGATCATGCACCTCCCAAAAGTTTGTTTTTATTCTGTTTGATCTAGAGATGGCACATAAGTTTTCCCTGCTTACCCTTTTGCACGGGGTTTATCTTTATTTTGTGCTGAGTCAGTCCTTCCTACTTCCTTCCTTCTTGAGAGAGAACAGACATTTGATGTTGATAAAGATGCTTGCATATAAAGTTGCATTGAAATCTAGCATGTTACATCTTTGTTGACATTATCTTTTGATAAGCGAGTTGTTTACAAAAGCTTATGCTTAGTAAACATCTTCCTTTGTGTTGATATGTGCACTTCTTGACTAATAGCATGTTCTTTCAAAAGCTTCAACTGTTCCATTATAAGTGAAAGAACAAAAGTAAAAGTTATTAGTTGTTCCTTGACCAAGGCTATGTTTATCATGATTTGATGAGTTTTCCAGGTCCTACTTTGTTATAATTCTTACTACTTTCTCATAAGGACCTTATGAGTTGAGGTTGCTGTTGAGGATGCTTAAGTTTGGTGAGGAATCTATGCTTCTTGTTCGTATTCTTTTATCGATACTTCACTCTCTAAACTTGTGGACAGGTTTACCGAGCTCAGCAATCGCTTGAGGACAAGCGAGGTCTAAGCTTGGGGGAGTTGATACGTCCAAAAAGCATCACTATTTTATATTGTGATTTCACCCTATTCATTGATATATTCCACTTTAAAGTATTGTTCTTATGTTGTTTTGGCTTATTTTACACAGTTTACAACTTTCCGGTGCCAAAGCAGCAGAACCAGAATTCAGCGGTAAAAAGTGGATACCAAGTTGCTGAATCAGATCAAGTCCAAATGCGATGAAATTTTACGGGGCGCTTTTTTATGAAGATTGACTGGGGATCACCGAAGGAGGAGGTGAGGGGACCCACCAGGCAGCCAGAAGGGTGTCTGGCGCGGCCCCCCTCCTGGCCGCGCCAGGCACCCTCCTGGGTGCCTGGTGGCCCCCCTCGGTGCCCCCTTTCGCCTATATAAGCCCCCTGGGGTGGAAACCCCTAAAGAAGAGTCGTTTCCGTGTTTCGCCGCCGCCACGGGGCGGAAACCTACAGAGGAGAAAAGCCATCTCCGGCGGGCAGATTCCGCTGGGGAGATCACATCCCGGAAGGGGAGATCGTCGCCATCATCATCATCATCGTCACGGGCATCATCGAGATCATCATCAACATCATCCCCAATATCAGCACCATCTCCATCTCCATCCCATCTCATCTCACAATTGCAACTTGTGTTGTAATCCGTACTATCTATCCTCTCTACTCTGTTGGTGTTGATTACTACTTTGTGGTGAATGCTATTGAGTTTTGTTGGATAAATATCATTGTGTCCAGATTGTTTATCACTCATCCATCACCTCTGATCATGATCTTTTTTATGTCTTGTGAGTAGTTACTTTAGTTCTTGAGAACATGGGAGAAGTCTAGTTGTTAGTAGTCATACTATGTTGAAGTATTATGTGTTGTTTGATACTTAAGTTGTGTTGTTATTTCTCTAGTGGTGTTATGTGAGTCGAACACATAACACTTCACCTTTCATGGGCCTAGAGGAATACATTGTGCACAAAGGATGCTTATGGTGGGTTGCCGGAGTGACAGAAACCTGAACCCCAGTTCGCAGACTTTCGCACAAGGGAGTTATGGATCCTTGATCGTAATAATGTGGTTAGGCTTATGCCTTAATCACTACCATGTATTTGCGGATGCTTGCAAGGTGTATAATCATAAGAGTACACTTATCTTAGTCTAGAAGGTGTACTAGCATTGATCCACCCACCGACACTTATCAACACGATACATATTACTTGGCGGAGTATGGTGAAAGTGACTTGACTATCTCTCCCGTGTTTTCTCGAGAACACTTTAGCTTTTATAAGTTCAGTTCCTAGGCTTATCCTTGTGAAAGGATTGGGTCACTTGCTACTCCTTAGTTACCCTGTTTACTTTGCCTGTCTTTTACTTGTCTGTTGCTTAAACCAAAAACCCCTAAATATTTACCTTTGAGTGTTTGCAGCCCTTTCCTTATTCAGTGTCACTTATCAACACCTTCTTCTCCTCGTGGGATCGATACTCTTATTTATCGAAAAGCTACAATTGATCCCCTAGACTTGTGGGTTATCAAGAATCGTTTATTGGCGCGGTTAACAGGGAAGGCAACCCAACTAAACCTATTACCTTCTCCGCCATCAACTGCGACAACAACGATGAGCTACAATCGTATCGATGGCGGTGAGCTGTAACAATGACGATGGTGACGCCATGAACGATGAGCTGCTACGGCGAAAATCTTCATTGAAGCTCCCGCGAAGTCCATTCCAACACGACGTAGCTTCAACAATTCCGGCGATGCTCCATTGCAGCTCCCGGCGCAAGCGTTGCATAGCAGCACCACCGCAACAGTAGAGGGATGAGAACGGACATATAACTCGTAAATCTCGTCGGCGGTGGAAGTTTGTACAACTCGCTGGCGAAACTTCATTGCAGCGCTGGCGTGGCACCGGTTGCGCGTGTAAAGAGCTCCAACGCAGCACTCGATGGCGAGCTTCATTGCAGCGCCGACGTCGACGCGGCGGTGCTCCATCGCGGCGCAATGGCGACGGGTGTTGTGACCAAGCAAAACGCCGGCGGCACGACGCAGCTCCGACCGCCGCGAGACCGGCACACGTTGATGCTTCACTGCAGCGGTAGTTCTTCCCCGATGGTCGTCCTCCGATGAGTGTGGCGGTGCCTCCCTGACGGTCGTCGTCCTATGAGTGCAACAAAGTGCTCGACGACAGCTTACGATGCTGCAACGGAACACTCACCGGCAACTCAGGAGCACCGCGACGTAGCTCCGCCAACGACGTGACAGCCTGCTGCAATGCAGCTCCGCCACACTCCATTGCAGCCGCCGTGCAACTTCGGCGAAGCTTCAACGCAGCACCGCCGGCTAGGGTGAAGCTCTGCTGCAGCGCCGGCGAAGTTTCAACGCAGCACCAACGCGCGCCCGGCGAGCTCCATTACAACCTCCGACGGAGCTCCAAAAGCCGCTGGCGTGCGGCTCCCTCGGCCTCAGCATGCACCGGCGAAGCTTCATGGTTCATACTACGTACCGCCAATGGATTAGCGTAGCTGGCTGCTGCATGCAACTAGCAATTTAAATTAGGGAAGTGCTAAAATGTATGTACATGCGTTTTAAGTATCTCACATGTACCGCTTTTTTTCTTTTTCGCCCTGGGCGTCGGGCTTGTTTGTTGGGCTTGTTTTTTTATCTGGGCCGTGTCTGCGCCGTTGTTTTTTTTATGGCCGCGAGAATATCTATCCCTTACACAATATGAAAAATTGGAAATGCTTTTTCAAGCCAAGTTTAAATTGGTGTATGTGTAAGGGATGCAGAAAATGAAATTGGTGTTTACTTACATTGAGAAAGGTATCGGTGTATGTTTTATTTTTCCTTTTCTTTAAAAAAAATGATGAATATGGTTTTGGTAAATGTTTTTATAAATTTGTAAACAATATTTTTTTTGTCAATACATGGCGTCGATGCATGTTTGTTATCGCGAGTTGGGTTGTGTTATTTTCATATCTTTGTTTTCCCATTTTCCTTATCAATTTTTCTATTTGATCGATTTCAAATTATGTTTTTTTTATTTCATGATTTTCTAAAAAAATATGTTTTATTTTCTCCTTTTACAATTTTCCTTTTTTATTTTTTCTATTTTTCAAAACCTAGTTGCAAATCTATTTTTTGTCTGAATCCAACTGCAACTATTTTTCGTCAATCCAATTGCATGTTGCTCATCAACTCACAACTGAATTTTATTCGCACAACCAGTTGCAAGTTGGTTGCTGACTTGCAACTGGACTTTTTTTTCCAATCCAGTTGTAACACGCCTATTGACTTGCATTTCGGGTTTTTTTGCAATCCAGTTGCATGTCGCACACCGGCTCGCAACTACTTTTTTTTCAAAACCCACTACAAGTCACTCATCGATTAGCAAATAGATTTATATTTTGCAAAACCTAGTTGCAAACCCATAGACTCGCAATTAGGCTTGAATTTTTTATTATTTCAAATGCAAATCCACAACCGACTCGCAACTTGATCGACTTTTTTTTCTCTCTCTGTTGCATCAGACTTTTCTTGGTCCAGTTGCAAGTTAACCATCAACTTGCAACTGTGTTCGTGTTTTTTTCACTCAGTTGCAAGCACACCACTGATTTGCAACTGTTCTGATTTTTTTTGTCTTGTACCAGTTACAAGTTCGCCATACACTTCAAAAACCCAATAACAAGTTGTCTATCGAGTCGTAACTCGTCTTTTTTGTCAACCCAGTTGCATGGCGCACATCGACTCGCAACTAGATTTATTTTTTGTAAACCCTAGTTGCAAGTCACGCAACGACGCGCAACTAGACTTGACTTTTCCCATCCCAATTGGAAATCCAAAACCGACTAAAACTTGGTTCACATTTTTTTCTTTGTTGCACCGTTGACATTTTCTTGGTCCATGTAAGTGCATCAAGTGCCCTCCCCTTGAGGTTTTGGAGTTTGATGACAAAACGGTTAAGGGAATGATGTGTTTGTGAGTATACACAGGAGAACAGTCCCTGATGAGGTGTTTAACCACCAATGTCGACCCCCCAAAATGTTGAGGAACATTACAGAAATCGGTGCGTTTCCTGAAGAATGAAGTTGCGCGAAATCCTGAGGAATCAGGATCCTGAAGCGTTCGGTTGAAGCTGAAGCTGAGGACGATCCTGAGGACGTTCGCGCTGAAGACGAAGTTGAAGCGTAGTCTTCGCTAAGAATTTTTATACTTCTTGATTCGTAGGAAAACACCGCACTGTTGGAGGGGTTGAAGAAAACAAGTTCCGAAGTTCTGAGGAAGTGCTCAATTAGGAATCCTGAAGAAAAACCCTGAGGAAATCTCCTGCAGTAGAAGTTCAGTTCCTCGGGTGTCTGAGACGTTGTTCTTCAGGACACTGAGGAATCTGTCTTCGGTTGAGGAGTCTGGAGACTGCGAGTGCAGTTCTCCTGAAGAGAGAGTTATCTCCTGCAGTAGAAGTTCAGTCCTCGTGTGTCTGAGACGTTGTTCTTCAGGACACTGAGGTAACTAACTTCGGTTGAGGAGTCTGGAGAGAGAATACTTTGACCGTGCCACGTGTTGCGTGGTGAGAGGCTAGAACTTGTCTAGCCACGGTCATTTCCGGGGGCATGAGAGTAATTGCATGCATGGGCATTTATGTCCTTTCACCTCGGGTTGCTCCGCGGCTATAAATAGCCACCCCCAGCCCCATTTGTGGGTTGGCTGCTCCGAGAGAAAAACTGACACTTGTCATTTGAGAGCAACCCACCTCTGAGGAAACTGAAGAACCTATGTGAGGAAAACCACCAGCCTGAGTAGTTGAGCATTTCTGAGGAAGTCGGTTCGAGTAATCCGAAGCTTTTTACTCTTGAAGACTGTGATCTTCCAGCCGGTGTAGAAGTATTCAGTCTTAGGAAGTCAAGAAGCAATTGTGAATTCCCGGAGTGACTGAGTCTGTGAAGGTTTCGACAGTCTACCTTGAAGACTCACCTGAGTTATTGGACGGAGTCTGAGGACTTTAGTTCAAGGAGAACAAGGTGAAGACTATGTCTTCTGAGTTGAATCTCAGCCTCTCCAACCAGACGTAGAGTTGTCACAGCAACTTGAACTGGTCTACCAAATCACTGTCTTGAATCTCTGGTGCTATCTCTTCAACCTCTTAAGCTTCAGTATTTGCTATGTTGACTTCTTATGCTTCAGCTCTCCCTCTGCTCTTTGTCTTCATACTAAGCATCTGAAGCACTTCTGCTTATCTGAATTGATTTATTTCTGTTGCATTATGATGAGCTTCCCTAATGATTACATTCTGTGAAGTTTTATTTCTTCATCATTTTGGTTACTTCTTCAGCTTCATGATTGCTTCAGTCCTGAAGAAAACCAAAATCTGGTAGTAAAATTGAAAATCTCCCATTCACCCCCCCTCTGGTCGATATATTGCACTTTCAATTGGTATCAGAGCAAGGTACTCCCTTGTTCTATGTGATTCGGTTTAACCGCCTGGAGTTTTAGTTATGTTGACCTCAGGTACAATGAGTGTTGCCTCAAACTGCCCTTCCTTCGACGGGACAGACTATCCATACTGGAAGAACAAGATGAGGATGCATCTTGAAGCCATTGACAAGGATCTGTGGGATATTGTTGATCAAGGCATTCTTGAAGCAAATTTGATGAATGCTTCTGAAGTTGTCAAGAAGAACTGGCAGCTTGATGCAAAAGCTCGAAGCATCATTGGTGGTCATCTCAACAAGGCCCAGTTCAACCGTATCAGTGGTCTGGATACTGCAAAGAAGATATGGACAAGACTGTCTAAAGTCAATGAAGGAGTCTCTGCTCAACGAGACTCACGGGTTGATACACTCCGCAGTCTCTTCAACAGGTTCAAGAGGCTGGACAATGAGCACGTGCAACAAACCTTTGACAGACTCACTGACATATCCAATGAACTTCAAGCATTAGGTGCCGCTGATATCACAGACCATGAATTTGTGAAGAAACTACTGAGGTCACTAGATGACTCATTTGAGTTCCTATCGCTGATGATTCAAGAAAGGCCTGACTTCAAGACTCTGGATCCAGCGGACATTCTCGAGCGCCTCAATGCTCATGAACTGAAGCTCTCTGAAAAACGAGATTTATACAGCACCACGCCTAAAGTCCGCGCGCTAAAAGCTAGAGCACGAAGAGTGTCCTCTGATGAAGAGTCTGAGGCTGATACTGATAATCCTGAAACTCTCAGCCGTGAACTTGCTCTCCTCACCAGAAAGTTCCAGAGATTCACGAAGAAGAATCGCTTCGGAAATTCCTCAAGATCGTCCTCAAGAAAAAGCAAAGATGATGACTCTGTCGAAGCAAGAAAGAGAGTCTGCCACAAGTGCAAGAAACCTGGGCATTACATCGCTGAGTGTCCTTTATGGGAAAAGGAAGCTAGACTGAAGAAGAAGAAGAAAGGGAAAGATGACAGTTCTGATGAAAAGACAAAGAAGAAATCCTCAAGATCCTCAAAGTCTGCTGGATACATGAACAACAGTTCCCGTAAGGCTCGCGCATATCTCGGCAAAGAATTGGACTCGGAAGAATCTGGTTCCAACCCTGATGCTGAGGAAGAGGAATCTGAAGAATCTGAGGGTGTGGCCGGTCTAGCTCTTGCCAGGACGCTTGTCTCAAAGTCAATCTTCAGCATTGAGGAATCTGGTCTATCACATGTTGATGATGAAGCTGAAGACACAACTCCTGCCTTCTGCTTCATGGCCAAGTCCTCCAAGGTATCTTCTTACTCATCATCAGATGAACCCTCTGATGAAGAACCTGATGAAAACTATGCTAAACTTTCTAAACTTGCATCTAAGCAACAACGTGCACTTGAAAAGACTCAGATCTCACTAAACAAAAGTGATGATATGTTGGTTGAGGAAATGACAAAGACTCAAAAGTTGACTGATGAATAAAAAATTCTTCAGTCAAAGTTTGATGACTTGTTCAATCGTCATGAGGCACTCCTTACCGATCATGAAAAGTTGTCTCATGAGTTCCTCATGAGGAAACAAGAACTTGAACGTGTAAGGATGTCTCATGACGATCTGAGGAAAGAAAATGATTCACTCCTCTCCCAACAGATCATCATGCCACAAGAAGGATTTAATCCTCCCTGTTTAAAATGCATTGAACATGATCGTATCATCTCTGTGTCTAGTTCCTCAATGTCTTCAGACTCTGTTATTTCTATTGCCTCTGTGGTATCTAACCCCTCATCTGAGGATACCATAGACATTGCTGAAGAAAATGCTAGGTTGAAGAGTCTACTGGAAACAGGCATGTTCAAGTGTCTGAAAGGACATCAGACTCTTTGTGACATCCTCAAGAGACAGATCCTCAACAGAAACCCGAGGAAAGAAGGTGTCGCATTCACTCGGAAACTCAACCCCGATGGGTCTTACTGGAAACCTGAACAATATCCAGAGACCACTTGGGTTCGGGCAAAGATGCCCCCTCCTGATCCCTATACCTTATCTGGTTATGATGCTGTTTCTTCAGATGTGATGATTGAGTCATTTGACTCAAACTATAAACTATTTAAGAATGGTAATGGTGAGGTATTTTCCAGATACATCGGAGCTAACTACAGGAACGGTCCTCCAGTCAAGCAGATCTGGGTTCCGAAGGACCTCATCACTAACCTTCAAGTGAATGCAGATGCAAATGAGCTGAGGAGATCATCTGAGGACGATACCTCAAAAGGAAATGATTATAATCATGTATCTGCTAACCATTTTGTTCACAGGGAAGCTCCACATAAGAATGCTTATTCATTTGTTTATCCTAATGCTACCATCTCACACCCATTAGGTCTCATCACCCTCATCAATCCTCATGTGCCTCAAGACCACCCATAAAGATGTGGGTGGTTAAGAACTAATCATCCTTGCAGGGACATGTCCTGAGGCAATTACAATTTCTGCAGATCATATGCCCAGGACAACAACATTTGAGTCAGTTGAAGGATAATTATATTGTTTGGTTTCATAGAATCAATCCTGAGGAACATCCTGAGGAATTAATTCTGAGGAACCTTAAATTCCTCAAACTGAGACTGGCTCATAACTTGCTGTATGAGATACTAATTCATTTGCAGGGAAAGACTGAATGGGTGATGGACAGTGGATGCACAAATCACATGACTGGTGATAGAAGTCTTCTTATGGAATCATCATTGAGTCCTTCTTCAAAGAAAACCATCACCTTCGCTGATAAAGGTAAAAGTAAGGTATTGGGTCTCGGCAGAGTGGCTATCTCTCGAGACCAACACATTGATAAAGTCATGCTTGTTGAATCCCTTGGACACAACTTGATGTATGTATCTATGTTGTGTGATCTTAATCTCGCAGTTCTCTTCGGAAAACATGGTTGTATTGTCTTCATGGTTAGCAATAACTCCGTTGTCTTCAGTGGGGTTAGGAAAGGTGACCTGTATATTGTAGATTTCTCTGAAGGTCCTCAGGTCGCTACATGCCTCATGGCACGAGCCTCAGAGTGCTGGCTATGGCATCGAAGACTCGGCCACGCTGGAATGAGAAATCTTCAGAAGCTGGTACTGAAGAAACATGTCCTCGGGATTGAGGAAATCAGATTCTCAAAGGATCGGCTCTGTGGTGCTTGCGAAGCTGGAAAGATGACCAAGGCCAAGCACCCAGCAAAGACCATCATGACTACTACGAGACCACTGGAATTGCTTCACATGGATCTATTCGGTCCTCCAAAGTATTCAAGCTTTGGAGGTAATGTGTATGGTCTTGTTATTGTTGATGACTTCTCACGATACACTTGGGTGCATTTTCTTCTCTATAAGTCAGAAACCCAAGCAATCCTCAAGCGCTTCACCTTGCGAGTCATGAACAACTACAACCCGAAGATCAAGCACATTCGAAGCGACAACGGCACTGAGTTCAAGAACTTCGGTGTGGAAGAATTCCTCGATGACTTGGGAATCACTCATGAATTTTCTGCTCCCTACACTCCTCAGCAAAATGGAGTTGTTGAGAGGAAGAATCGAACCCTCATCGAGATGGCTCGCACGATGCTGGCTGAGTACAACACTCCACTCAAGTGGTGGGCTGAAGCAATCAACACTGCATGCCACATCGTCAATCGAGTGTATCTTCATAAGTTCTTCAATAAAACATCATACGAGTTAATGGTCGGTAAGAAACCCAATGTAAGTTACTTCAAAGTATTCTGTGCACCCTGCTGGATTCGTGATCCTCATCATGAGTCCAAATTTGCACCCAAAGCATGTGAGGGCTTCATGCTTGGTTATGGTATCAACTCGCACACCTACAGAGTCTTCAATATTAGTCATCATAAAATTGTCGAAACTGTAGACATGCGATTTGATGAATCTAATGGCTCCCAAAGAGAGCACCTGCCACATGATTTAGGTGAAGCACCACCTGAAGAACAGATCAAGAAGATGGGTGTTGGTGACATCATTCCTGTGGATCATCCTGAAGAAATCCACATACCTCCTTCTCCTGAAGAACATCCAAATCCTGATGCAGATAATCCTGATGACGATCCTGATCCTGAGGCTCCTGATACCCCTGAAGCTCCCGAAGCACCTGAAGATGATGCAAATGAACCTGACACCAGTGACGAAGATGCGCCTCAAGATCATCCTCCTCGACTTCCTCGTGTGGCAAATGAAGTTCAAGTGGACAAAATCCTCGCTGATGTCAACCTACCAGGTCCTCTTACTCGTGCAAGAGCTAATCGTATAGCTACTGTGGGCATTTCTCGTTTGTATCAATTTCAGAGCCCACCAAAGTCACCGAGGCATTCCAAGAAGCGTAATGGATTCAGGCAATGCAAGACGAACTTCTTCAGTTTAAACTGAATGATGTTTGGGAACTTGTCAAACGTCCTAATCCTCGAGTTCACAATGTCATCGGCACGAAGTGGATCTACCGCAACAAACTCGATGAAGATGGACAAGTCATCAGAAACAAAGCTCGTCTCGTAGGTCAAGGATATACTCAAGTCGAGGGGGTCGACTTCGGTGAAACCTTCGCTCCTGTTGCTAGACTTGAGTCCATTCGTATTATGCTTGCATTCGCTAACCATCATAATATCAAGTTATATCAAATGGATGTGAAAAGTGCTTTCCTCAATGGTAATATCGTGGAAGAAGTATATGTTGCTCAACCTCCAGGTTTTGAAGACGCAAAGAAACCTGATATGGTGTACAGATTGAAGAAAGCCCTCCATGGACTGAAGCAAGCCCCTCGGGCTTGGTATGACACACTAAGGGACTTCCTCATCAGCAAGGGCTTCAAATATGGTTCCCTCGATCCAACTCTTTTCACAAAACGATATGATGATGCATTATTCATATGTCAAATTTATGTTGATGACATAATATTTGGATGCACTAACAAGAAATATAGTGAAGAATTTGCATTCTTGATGAGTGAACAGTATCAGATGTCCATGATGGGCGAACTGAAGTTCTTCTTAGGGCTCCAAATTCGTCAACAACCCAACGACATCTTCATCTCTCAGGAGAAGTACCTCAAGGAGTGCCTGAGGAAATTCGGGATGCAAGACTGCAAGGGCATCAAGACACCGATGCCCACAAATGAACAACTTGGCCCTGATGAAAATGGCAAGGACTACGATCAAAAGGTATACCGCTCCATGATAGGTTCTCTGCTATATCTATGTGCATCTAGGCCTGATATAATGTTGAGCGTTTGCATGTGTGCCCGATTACAAGCGGCACCAAAGGAATCGCATCACCAAGCGGTGAAACGAATTCTTCAATATTTGGCTCACACCCCATCGCTAGGCTTATGGTATCCAAAAGGCACACAGCTGGATCTCGTCGGGTACTCAGACTCAGATTATGCTGGAGATCGAGTGGATCGGAAGTCTACCTCAGGAACATGTCACTTCCTCGGACGTTCTCTTGTGTGATGGTCATCGAAGAAGCAGAACTGCGTCTCCCTCTCCACCGCTGAAGCTGAATACATTGCTGCTGGTGCTAGCTGCTCACGGCTTCTTTGGATGAAGCAAACTCTGAAGGACTACGACATCAACCTGAAGAAAGTACCACTACTATGTGACAATGAGAGCGCCATCAAGATCTCTCAGAACCCAGTACAGCACTCGAGGACAAAGCACATTGAGATTCGGTATCACTTTCTTCGAGATCATGTATTGAAGGAAGACATCGTCATCAGCCACGTGAAGACTGAAGATCAACTTGCTGATATATTCACTAAGTCTTTGGATGAGAAGTGATTTAGCACTCTGAGGTGTGAGCTAAATATCTTAGATTCCTCAAACGTCCAGTGAATGGACACACATCCTAACGCTTAAACAATATTGAAGAATCCTGATGTACAACACACGATGCGTCGTACTCCTCAAATCATGAGGAACTACCTTGCTAAGTGTGAAGAAATTAACGTGGAATTGACTCAAGATCCATACGACAATTGTATGGTATCAAGTGTCTCATTCCCTATAAGGTGGGTAGCGCCACCGCCCAAACACCTCAGGATCTGTTGTTCCTCAACTTCCTCAGGATTTGAAGTCTTCATTTCTAATGATCACCGTGTTTGTCCTCAACAGCGTTCACCTATAGTTATTGTTCTTCAACTTTTGCTTCTTCGTCTATGTGAACGTGATCGGACCCGTCCCTCTGTGCTCACTTATCTAATCTGTCTATATCATATGCGTTCATCCGGAAATCATGTATTCCTCAGACTAAGACCATTTGTCTTCATCCTCAGCCCATGTCCTCAAGTTCCTCAAATCACAGATTTTCTGTTACAACTGTATTCAATTTGTTGCGATTTTACCGCACGTCGTGATTATCCACCATTAAGATATCCACTGAGGATCCCAACAATCCGGGGCTATCTCGTCCACAAATTTCGCAACCCCCTCAGCCTTTCACCCCTCTATAAATAGCCCTCTACCCCCCGGTCATTCCCCCCCACCGCTTCTCTCACTCTCGCGCCGCCGCCCTTGAGCTCCTCAAGCTCGTGCGCTCACGTCGCCTGAGTTCCCCGTCGCCGGGGACGAAGACTCGTTGTTCCTCAGCATTCGCCTCAACTCTGGTATGCTTATTCCTCAGTGGATTATTCCTCAGCGTATTATTCCTCAGTACTGTTGTGTCCTCAAGCCAGTTAAATCCTCAACTGTACTGCTAGCTTTCTGAGACCTATACCTATGCCTCATTCCTTTTTTTTCCTTAGGCTATTTCTCATGAACGCATATAACCGTACCCCACTTCCCTCGCAACTTAATTCTGTCACAGGTACATGTCAGCTGAGGAATCGTATGGTTCTCATAGTCTCACTTCATTTGCAGCTCAGCTCGAACGTACAATTCCTCAGTCACCACCGCTGAAGCAAATGGCTCCTCGACATAAGCACGCTGATACCGCTAAAGACTTGCCCCCGAAGCTATATGAGAAGCTGAAGACTCCCGAACGAGAAACTGCTGATGAACGTAAGAAGTGGGTACAGAAGATCACGAGGGAATGGGCCAAGCGTTGGGTGGCCTACCAATGGCTTAATCCTCAACATGAGGAGATGTTTGCCGTTAATCCGCCACTGAAGACCTTGGGTATCAAGGCTCGACCTCCACCAGCTCCTGGAGTCATTCCTAATCCCACAACAATGCACACTCCTGAAGACTTTCCTGCGGCATATGAGCAGTACCTCAAGCGCACTCGCAGTCGTGTCAAGAATCTTGTCCGTGACTTGACTGCTTCAATACAGTTTCCGCCTCAGGATCAGTCTCAACCCAGACAACAACCTCCGCCTCAGCACCGCAAAAAGGCTCCTGGCATGAAACCCTCCCAGAAGACCTCAGCTAAGCCTCAAGTTGTTGGCTCCTCATGTCAACGCACGGATGGTGTTGCCCCCTCCTCAAGGATACGCACTGATGAATCTGGTGCTCCTGAGGCCTCAACCACAATGCCTCAGTCTCAGCTGAAGACCAAAACTGTTCTTCAACGCGGCCCTCGCCCCTCACCAAAGAAAACTGCTATGCGTGGCGCCATTCATCATACTCCTCAATCCTCTGATGATGAAGATGAATTTGAGGATTTGGCCGGCTTCATCGCCACTGAAGCTGATAAGATTGAATATGTGCGTGCTGCGGCCAGACGCAAAGCTGAAGCAACGTGTTCAGAAATCCCGCTTCTCCTTGATCCCAAGAAGATCTTGGAGTACATTGAAATTTGGTCTGTCAAGCCTGGCACTCCGCTTGATGATTTGGACATCCCTAAAGACGTCAAGTTATATGTTCAACAGTTCCTCATAAATAAGATTCATCAACGTGATCTTCAGAAATAGTTGAAGGCCAAACTGAAGAAAGTCCACAATGACTTCAAGAAGAAATCTATCACTGAAGTTACTCCTCAGGAGTTTACAGAGCATCAATGCGAAGTTCAACGTCTCAACATTGAGTTCGTTGCCAACCGTGCTTATATTGGTAAATCCAAGGAACGGATCTCACAACATATGGCAAAGTTGATGAAGCTTCGACAACCTGCTTCCTCAGTACCCACTGATGCCTCTGCCAAAAGCCTCAAGCGCATGCCTGAAGCCCAACCCTCAACTCCACCTACTGCAAAGAAGCCTACTGTTGAGGACCCCATTGATGCTACACCACTTTCCTCAGCTCCTCCTACAACTCAGGCCGCTGATACCACCGTTCACATTACTGCTGCCTCAACTCCACCTCAAAATCCTCAGCGCAGCTTAATCGTCTTCACTCCGCCCCATGCAGCAACACCGATTGTTCCCACTCCTTCGTCCCCACCACCACCAGTTATCACTGAGGTTGAAGACATGGACGTCGACATTATGGATGATGGAACTCCTCGCGTTCATGATGAGGACTATGGGCTGACAAACTCACCCACTCATACTGTCTTCTCACCTGAGCCTCACTCCAACACCGTGACCGAGGTGCTTCCTGATACTTCTCTGCAGTCTGAAGAATCAGTTGGTGCATCGTCCTCAGCGTCTGATGCTGATGACCCAGAAGCCACAAGTACTCCCACCAATTCTGCTGCTGACACTGATGCTGCAGCAACCACTACTACTGATACTGATGTTGCTGAACCTACCACTGCTGATCCTCAGCCAGACCCACCAGCCGCTGAAACTGAAGCTGAAGCTGAGCAAAGCACAAATGCTCCTCCTGAAGCAGAAAACAGTACAAATGCTAATCCTGAAGCCTCAAAGGATGGCTCTAAAGACAAACAGGCCACATCACCTTGTCTTCCCAAGGACCTTGACACTTCTGTGCCTGTAGCATCTGTAGCGGTTCCGCCTCAGCCTCAAGCCTCTCTTCAGATTGAAGTGCCTCAAGCGCCTTCACCACCTCAAGGCCCAGTTCAAGCTAGGTCCTTGTGTCCGAAGCAGAAACAACCGTTCTTCCGTGATCTTGATGCTGATGATACCCCAAGCTTTGATGCTACCGATTTCTTCAATGCCATGAGTTTCTTCCAAGAGGGGATTCAAAATCCATATCATTCTGCTCCACCTCGAAAGCTGCTGAGGTTCTGGACTGCCACTCAGAAGAACTATTATGCTTCAGTGCTCTACAAGCAAAACAAACTGTTTCCTCATAAGCATATTCCTCTGATGGATATGGAAGCCCTTCCCTGCTTCAACAATGTGCTTCAGGATCTGCATCATGCCAAGCTGCTTCAGTTCTGCTCTGAATGCATTCGTCATCCTCAGTCTCGAACTACTGATGAAACAAGAACTCATGCCTCAACCGAGGATACAACTCAGGCTCGAGTGATGACTGACCGAGAGCTTCTGATTAGTCTTCATCAGAAGGTTGACCGAAATCATGATTGGGTGAAGCGTCAGTTTACTGAAATCCTCAGCTACATGGCTCAGACGCATTCTTCAGTGAAGAAAGTGCATCAGTATGCTCATCATACATATCAACATCTTGATGCCTTGATGAGAGAAGTAATCACCCCTGAAGACCTTGCAAAATTGGAGCTTCAAAAGCCTCCGATTCCTGCAATCAGACCCCCAAGGCAATTCAGACGCTGCACAACTCCTCCTCCGGCCATGGATTCTTATTCTTCAAACCAGGAGATGACTGCTGAAGAAGCTGAAGACACAGCTGCCTGCCCTCACACTGCAACGGATTGCCTCAGGCGTGACTCACCTCAGCCTTGAAGCAACTTCAAAGGGGCGTTAGCTTCAGTTTTTCCCTTTTTTTGTTCATTTTATGACAAAGGGGGAGAAATTTGTTAGTCTTCAAGCGGGTTTTAGTTATGGGGTTCTTCAGTTACAACTCTCGTTCTTCAGATTTTTTTTGTAACGAGTTGTAAACTGTAATTTTGGTGTTTGCCTGATACTATTCCTCAGTTACCTCATGCTATTTCCTCAAGTTTATCATATATGCATGTGATTGTCTCTGCAAACACCTCTCTCAGTGCGTTGTTTAATTTCCTCAAACACTTCATAACATGCACTGCTTCAGAAATGCCTGGATATAGGGGGAGCTCCTCATATACCTCAAAATGCTTTAGATATTAAAAATTCTTCAACTCATATGCATATCCTCAGGGGGAGCTTCATTATATCCAGCTTAATGATACAAATGTTCTTCAAAGTTTTTATTCTTCAAACTCATAATTCTATTCCCGTTGAAGCTTAACCTGATTGTCATCAAATCACCAAAAAGGGGGAGATTGTAAGTGCATCAAGTGCCCTCCCCTTGAGGTTTTGGAGTTTGATGACAAAACGGTTAAGGGACTGATGTGTTTGTGAGTATACACAGGAGAACAGTCCCTGATGAGGTGTTTAACCATCAATGTCGACCCCCCAAAATGTTGAGGAACATTGGAGAAATCGGTGCGTTTCCTGAAGAATGAAGTTGCGCGAAATCCTGAGGAATCAGGATCCTGAAGCGTTAGGTTGAAGCTGAAGCTGAGGACGATCCTGAGGACGTTCGCGCTGAAGACGAAGTTGAAGCGTAGTCTTCGCTAAGAATTTTTATACTTCTTGATTCGTAGGAAAACACCGCACTGTTGGAGGGGTTGAAGAAAACAAGTTCCGAAGTTCTGAGGAAGTGCTCAATTAGGAATCCTGAAGAAAAACCCTGAGGAAATCTCCTGCAGTAGAAGTTCAGTTCCTCGGGTGTCTGAGACGTTGTTCTTCAGGACACTGAGGAATCTGTCTTCGGTTGAGGAGTCTGGAGACTGCGAGTGCAGTTCTCCTGAAGAGAGAGTTATCTCCTGCAGTAGAAGTTCAGTCCTCGTGTGTCTGAGACGTTGTTCTTCAGGACACTGAGGTAACTAACTTCGGTTGAGGAGTCTGGAGAGAGAATACTTTGACCGTGCCACGTGTTGCGTGGTGAGAGGCTAGAACTTGTCTAGCAACGGTCATTTCCGGGGGCATGAGAGTAATTGCATGCATGTGCATTTATGTCCTTTCACCTCGGGTTGCTCCGCGGCTATAAATAGCCACCCCCAGCCCCATTTGTGGGTTGGCTGCTCCGATAGAAAAACTGACACTTGTCATTTGAGAGCAACCCACCTCTGAGGAAACTGAAGAACCTATGTGAGGAAAACCACCAGCCTCAGTAGTTGAGAATTTCTGAGGAAGTCGGTTCGAGTGATCCGAAGCTTTTTACTCTTGAAGACTGTGATCTTCCAGCCAGTGTAGAAGTCTTCAGTCTGAGGAAGTCAAGATGCAATTGTGACTTCCCGGAGTGACTGGGTCTGTGAAGGTTTCGACAGTCTACCTTGAAGACTCACCTGAGTTATTGGACGGAGTCTGAGGACTTTAGTTCAAGGAGAACAAGGTGAAGACTATGTCTTCTGAGTTGAATCTCAGCCTCTCCAACCAGACGTAGAGTTGTCACAGCAACTTGAACTGGTCTACCAAATCAATGTCTTGAATCTCTGGTGCTATCTCTTCAACCTCTTAAGCTTCAGTATTTGCTATGTTGACTTTTTATGCTTCAGCTCTCCCTCTGCTCTTTGTCTTCATACTAAGCATCTGAAGCACTTCTGCTTATCTGAATTGATTTATTTATGTTGCATTATGATGAGCTTCCCTAATGATTACATTCTGTGAAGTTTTATTTCTTCATCATTTTGGTTACTTCTTCAGCTTCATGATTGCTTCAGTCCTGAAGAAAACCAAAATCTGGTAGTAAAATTGAAAATCTCCCATTCACCCCCCCTCTGGTCGATATATTGCACTTTCAGTCCAGTTGCAAGTCAACCATCAACTTGCAACTGGGCTCGATTTGTTTTCCATTCATTTTCAAACACACCATTGACTCGCGACCGGTCTGAATTTTTTGGGCCCAGTTGCATGTCAATCATCAACTTGCAACTGGGCTCAATTTGTTTTCCATCCAGTTGCAAGCACACCATTGACTCACAACTGGTTTGACTTTTTTTTCTTGTACCAGTTGCAAGTTCACCATCCACTTGCAACTGGGCCTGACCTTTCTTTGCCGCCCTAGTTGCAAGTTCATCAATGAGTCGCACCTGGGTTCGACCTTTTTTTCAAGTCCATCAATGAGTCACAACTGGGTTTGATTTGTTTTTTCAGTTGCATGTCCACCAACGAGTTGCAACTGAGTTTGACAATTTTTTTCTCAGTTGCAAGTCCAACAATGAGTCGCAACTGGGTTCGTCATTTTTTTCAGTTGCATGTCCACCAACGAGTCGCAACTGGGTCCCACTTTTTTTTCTTAGTTGCAAGTTCACCAATGAGTTGCAACTGGTTTTTTTTCTCAGTTGCTAGTCCATCAACGAATCGCAACTGGGTTCGAATTTTTTTTCTCAGTTGCAAGTCCATCAACGAGTCACAACTAGGTCTGACTTTTTTTGTCAGTTGCATGTCCACTAACGAGTCGCAACTGGGTCCGTCATTTTTTTCAGTTGCATGTCCACCAAGGAGTTTATTTTTTTCTCAGTTGCAAGTTCACCAATGAGTCGCAACCGGGTCTGAATTTTTCTCAGTTGCAAGTCCACCAAGGAGTCACAACTGGGTTCGAAATTTTTCAGTAGAAAATCCACCAACGAGTAGCAACTGAGTCCAATTTTTTCTCTGTTTGAAGTCTACCAACGAGTGGCAACTGGGTCTGACTTTTTGTTTCTCAGTTGCAAGTCCACAACGAGTCGCAACTGGGCTCGGCTTTTTTCTTAGTTGAAAGTCCACCAATGAGTCGCAACTGAGTCCGATTTTTTTCTCAGTTGCAAGTCTAGCAACGAGTCGCAACTGGGTCTGACTTTTTTTATCAGTCGCAAGTCTACCAACGAGTCGCAGCTGGGCCCGACGTTGTCTCTTAGTTGCAAGTCCACCATCGAGTCACACTCGAGTCCGATTTTTTCTCAGTTCCAAATCTACTAACGAGTCGCAACTGGGTCTGATTTTTTTTCTCAGTTGCAAGTTTACCAACGAGTCGAAGTTGGGTCCGCCTTTTTTTTCTCAGTTGCAAGTCCAGCAACGAGTCGCAATTGGGTTCAAATTTTTTTCTCAGTTGCATGTCTAGCAACGAGTCGCAACTGGATTCCACTTTTTTTTCTCAGTTACAAGTCCACCAACGAGTCGCAACTGGGTCCGGATTTTTTTAAGTTGCAAGTCCACCAACGAGTCGCAACTAGGTCCGATTTTTTTTCTCAGTTGGAAGTCCACCAACGAGTCGCAACTCGGTCCAACTTTTTTTTCTTAGTTGGAAGTTCACCAATGAGTCATAACTGGGACCGACTTTTAAAACTAACAAACGAGGGGAGGTGTGACAAGGGTCTCGGTGAACATAATTATGTCACATGTAGATGTGCCCTAGTCGTTCCCATATTTAATATTTCTTCATACACATTTTTTTATATACGACATTAATGTTTTTTCATACTTGATCAACATTTTTTTAATAGATGATAAAAAAAATTAAATACAGATTGTGTATTTTTCTATATACTTTTTAAATACATGACCAACATTTTTTTATATATGGTTTAAACAATTCTTAAACAATTTTAAATACATTATCAAAAAATTCATATATAATTAATTTTTTAAAATACAGGATCAACATTTTTTCAAAAATATTTGCATATATTTTATAACTTTTGCGTATACACAATAAACAAATTTCATACACGTTTAATATTTTTCAAATGCCTGATTAACATTGATTAAATAACATATTGAGTTGTTTCATACATAACCTAATTTGTATATACATATTTTTTAATATTATTTTTAAGTACAAACAAAAAAAGAAAAATAAGTAAATAACGTAAACTACACAAAAAACGTAGATGTGGCCTCCGGCACACTTGGGCCCGCCCATTACACGCCTGAACAATGTGGCGAATGATAGTTTTTCAGACTGCTTATCAGGCTGCTTTTTTTCTGTGCGACAAAAAAAACCTGAACAAACAAATAATTAAATTTCGTTTTATTGGGCTAATTTGTGATAAAATTATAGTACACGTGACATAACTATGTCACATGTATATGTGTTTTAGACAGACCCTTTAAATTAGTCTTGTGGGCTCTGAAGTCCATGTGAGGTGAGTTCTGTCACACGCGCAAAGAAAATCTAAGC
This sequence comes from Bromus sterilis, assembly GCA_950022295.1. Taxonomy (NCBI): domain Eukaryota; kingdom Viridiplantae; phylum Streptophyta; class Magnoliopsida; order Poales; family Poaceae; genus Bromus; species Bromus sterilis. The sequence goes on from OX465597.1 coordinate 287,168,563, forward strand.
GGTCCAGCATAGTAGATACAATGGCTGTGAGGTGAGTTCTGTCACACGCGCAAAGAAAATCTAAGCGGTCCAGCATAGTAGATACAATGGCTGATTAGGCGGCTGATTTCTCGGACATTTTCAGCCGGTTTACGCCTAGCATCGGCCTTGTTTCTTAGCACAATATCATAGAAGCAATAAAATATTAAAATACAACCCCTACAATGCATTGTTTTTTAAATGTTGTATTTTATTTAATGATTTTGGTTTCATGCATAAGTGTGATTGGTCTAACCATGCTTTTTACATATAGCCACATGCAAGGGTTAAGATACAACCTTCCTCTTTTTCTTCATTAAACACCATGTCACATAAGCAAAATACTTATGATTACGTGCTAAGATACTAGCATTGGGAATGTCAGAACATGTACAATGGTTGATAAGACTGTTTTATTTTACATTGGTCATGTAATTTAGATATAAAAAAGATCGTGTTATACAATAAGTTATATCTTATCTTAGCTATAATAACTATAGAATCCTAAATTTATGGTGAGAGAATAGTTGCTAAGAGATTATCTCTCAAATAAGAGGAGACAAGTTAAAAAAATCCTCCACATCAGCACTTATCCTATGTGCCACAGCTAAGATATCACCATTATATACAGGGCGATGCTAGGTGTCATCCGACTTATTTTCAGCAAAAATAAGTCGGGTTGATGGCCGTTTGATCTGCTGCATGCAGCCGTTAGATGATGGGCATCATTGATTTCTTCTTTCTGAGTCAGCAAACTCAACAACACAGCTCAGTTCCGTAGTCGCAGCGACGCAGCAGACTTTGCAGCAGCAGCCCGGCGTCGATAGGGGAGCGGCTTCTACCTGCAACCCAGCATCGGCGGTCGCCGACGAATGTTATGACGCAACACACTACGACGGTGATGCTGCGTTGCAGCATGTCGGCCACTGACGGAGGTGCGTTGCCGTTGCCACGCCTCGACGACGAGTCGGCGACGTTGCTATGCAGCAGGTGGTCCGTTGCAAACGCAACTGCCACGGACGAAGGTGCTTCATTGCAGCAGGAGACCCTGCTGACCTGTGAGACAACGATGCTACGTTGCTCAATCACTAGCGGCGCTCCGTCGCGGCACCTAACGTCGTTGGCGATGCATCACTACAGCGGTACACCGGCGCGGCGGCGCTCCATCGTAGCGCCCGACGCTGTCGACGGTTCTTCACTCCAGCGGCACAACGGCGCGCGACCCACGGTGAAGCTGCACTGCACCCCGCGGCGCTTCAATGCAGCTCCGGCGGTGATTCAATGAAACTCCAGCGACCGTCGTCGGTGGTCCTCTCGGCTCCTAGTTGTGATGGTTGGTGGTGCTCGTCTGGATTGACGACCTCTCCTCTGATGAGCAAAGGGAAAAAGAGAAAAACAAGTGGGGAAGAGGATTGCGAGGAGATAAGGCTGTTGGAGCGGTGGGTGGTCTTTCACCAGACACGTGTCGCACATAGGAGCCGGTTTAAGAAAGAAAGAAATCCTCCGGTTGAAAGCAAAGCTTTTCCTTATATACATGCCCTTATAACTTTTTTTAATGAAATTACTACCTCCTTTATTCAACTATAGAAGGTGTTTGTTTCGTAACTTTGTAACCTAACATGTTAATAGCGGTAAAAGTGACATTGAATTATTATTTTTCAAAACACAATACAACGCAGATGCTCACATGCATGAGTATACACTCACACCTATAAACACACACGTGCGCATCCTAACCTATGAGCATCTTCACAATACTGAGTCGGCACATCATCTTGAAATTAACGAAGTCATCACCTCGTCTTCGAGGGAAACGTCTCCTCCCACTGAAAGCACATTTCTGAAAGGCCTGGAATAAATCCAGAAAAAATGCGAGTACCAATATCAAATCTAGGATTTGAACTCTGATAAAATGGGAATACCATTGTTTTTCTAACCAACTCAACCACAGGTTGATTCACAAGTGACATTAAATCTTGTTTGGTTAGTTTGCAATGTAATCAGATAGCACGGTATTAGTTACCGGTCCTATACAAATCCTATTCCACACAAAATCATGTGTTAACAGAAAGCGTCATCCGGTTGATTTTCGTAACTTTTAAGCCGTCCTAGAAACCGTGCGATCAGTACAGAGTTAACCGTTGGATATTTGCATTGCTCGGTACAACTGCACGAGCCGTCCCAGCGATGTACTAGTTCCAGCGGCGTACGTCATCTGGGTAGGTTCATTATGATCGTGGAGCCCACCACTACGAAGCTGAATCAAGCAAGTTATTGTTACCTATAGCCTGTACTACTACATAGCGTATATTTAAGAAAAAACTATAGCATGTAGGATGTAGCTATGTCTGTCTCGTATCTCATCATTTTTCGCATAGGTTGACCTGATTGCATTTTGCAGAGATGAAAATGGAAAAACAAACTCAGTCGTATTGTTGCAATAAAATGAAAGGTGTTGCTACATATCATCCCGCTCTGAGTCATTTGATTTGGCTGCGTCCATGGCAGCGCCATGCAACAACTGCCATGGCGGCGCCTTGCAGCGCCGATGGCTCCCGGCGGTGCTCCGTTGCAACGTTGATGGAGCTTCAATGCAACTTCAGTGGTGCTTCGTCACATCCCCGATGGCCCTGGCGAGTTTTAATGCAGCCCCGGTGGCGCTTCAATGCAACTTCGGGCGGTTAGTGATGCTTCATTGCAGCAACGTGCAGGGAGAGCTCCGGTGGTGCTTCATCACAGCCCCGGTTGCCCCGGCGAGCTTCAATGCAGCCCCGACGGCGCTTCAACGCAATTTCGACGGTGCTTCGTTGCGGCCCCGACGGTTTCGGCGATGCTTCACTGCAGCAACGTGCAGGGAGAGCTCCGGTGGTGCTTCATCGCAGCCCCGATGGCCCCGGCGAGTTTCAATGCAGCCCCGGCGGCGCTTCAATGCAACTTTGGCGGTGCTTCATTGCAGCCCCGACGGCTTCGGCGATGCTTCACTGCAACAAGGTGCATGGAGAGCTTCGACGACGTCGGGGTTGCTTGCTCGACGGTGGTTCAACGACCCGAAGAGCGCCACATTGCAGCTCCGCCGCCGGCGACTTGCAGCATCAGCAGCGCCCCCCTCCCTCGAGGATGTGTCGTAACGCCGAGGAGCACTGCCGAAGAGCAGTGGTCGTGGATGCCGCCGAGGAGCACCCATTGCAGCGCGCGCGAGGCTGCAACACAGCTCCGGTGAGCCGCTACAAACACGTAGATTAGCGGGCGCAGACGGTTTTGCTGGTTCCTCAACTCCGACGGCTAGCCCTCCTTGGATTCATCCCTCTGTTCTGGTGGCTCGTGGGAAGAAACGGGCGGAGGGGAAGAGATAACGTAGGAGAAGAGCGGTGGGTGGAACCCCATGGCCCATGGGTCACGTGTCGTGCGGTGGAGGAGGTTTACAACGCGAGAAAATCAAAGAGTTGCTAATTGTTTCTTTTATGAGTTGAAAATAATAATTAACCATAGTGTCTTGCTAAGTACAATAATGTGCAAGTGCGTATAGGCAAAAAAAACAAGAGCATGCAACATGGGAAGGGACCAGACGTACGTGGGGCCGAGGGAGCGGCGCTTTGGTTTTCCAGGCGCGCGTAGACGCTAGCCTTCCACCTGGAGACGTGGTCGATGGAGAAAGCGGCTTACATTTGCGCGTAACCAGCCGGAGGAAAAGAAACATTTTCCTAACAGAAACCACAGCGAGACTCACATCTATCCTAAAATTGTTATTCCGACTTCCCTATCTCGCCCCATGGAGTTGGCGGCGACTCGACGTCGCGCCCGACAAGGCTGCGGTGGAGACTGGAACACGTCGGTGAGAGTGAAGACCTGTAGGCCGGACACACCAGCGAGAGTGAAAGAAAGCACGCTGACGCCTGTGCGCGCCACCATGCCCACCGCCAGGACCGGCATCGAGCTTCGGCTGCTCGAGGCCGGAATCCTCGTCGCCATCGTCGGGGATGGGAAAAAAATCCTATGAGACCAGGTCTCATAGGACGTTCTCTGAGACCCTCCCTGATGATTGCCATGTGGCATGTTAATCTCAAAGCAAGATAATCTCCAACATGCAATCAGTTTTAGCGCCATACAGTTTTAGCGCCTTACAGGATCCCATATGTGAACCGTACCGGACTCTACTACCGGTGCCAGCTTAGGAAAATCGACGCCGCGGAGCTCCTCAGCACACGTTGAGTCCTCGTCTTCCACGCCATCTGCGAGGAAGAGGTCGCCGGTGGGTGCCCCGTCGTCCGTCGAGATGTGTGTGCTGCTGGCGCTCGTGTCAGCCAACATGGTGCGCGCCGTGCTGGGCGACCGGTGCCGAGATTTTGCTCCCAGCTCGCCGCTGGGTTAAAACGCAGGTCCATGAAGCTCGCCGGACGGCTCAGCGGTGCCGTGCGCCGCGCCAAGGCGTGCTGCGACACCATGTATGAAATCGCCGATGGCGGCGTTAGGAGCAGCCTACTAGTCCGTACGTGAAGACATCAACAATCTCAGATGAGTTTGAGAAGATATGTACGATGCAAAACAGCAACAATTGAACAAGCCGAAAATTAAATCTAAACTAGTGCAGAATGTGCAGGACATTTCAAAAGCTTCAGAAGCTATATATGTTTAGTTGGCCTGCTGGTCCATAAAACATCCACTAAACTTGTATATTGGTTTACATGTTTTGAAATAAAAATCCACACAATAAAAAGGACACATGAGTAGCATGTTCTATCAGTTTATGTGATGATTGCAACGTATCATCACTGAAACTGGCTTGTATTAGTTCCTTCCTTGAAATTCAATCTCCGAACAGTAGACATTGTCTGGTTATCATCATGAGCTTGAAGTAATAAACTTGTAAATCCTCCTGGAATTGGTGCTTGAGCATAGTTTGCAGAATAATCACCAAATGCCATGGATATCGCTGTCGATGGAGCTATATTTTGAAAACAACCATTCGGATCCAGTGGTCCCTTCATACAACAAGAAGAATGAAACTTATTATAACAACATGTTAATAACGAATTATATATGATGTAATCATTTACTGCTATACTTACAGGAAAGTCTGAAAGTCCAACCGGATGTGTTGTGAATTCAGTTATAGATGACACTGGCAAATGTCTTATATCTGCCCCTGCTAATCGTAATTATTTTAATATGTATTCACAAAGGTCAGATGAAAATTGTATTGGACATTCAAAAATAAACAGTAAGCATACCTTTCTCTGATGTAGCTTTAGTTTTTCCCTTTTTGGATGTAGCTTTTCCTTTTCCTTTCTTTGATGCAGCCTTACTTTTTCCTTTCTTTGGTGCCTCTAGTGGATCTTTTGATCGTTTCTCCATCGACCCATTTTTCCGTTTAGGGGCTCGAAATGATACTCGTGCTTTGTCAACATCTTCGGTAAATTCAGCATAACATTCTGTGTCCTCATTTTCATCCATGCTTACCTTGCTTAGCAAGTCGCATACTTCAGAAGCTAACTTATCAATACCATTGTCTAGATATCGAAGAACCTCCTTTGAGGGTTTACACTTAAATGCAAGTGATATCATCTTTCGAGAGATTTGGGCACACTGCAATTCTGAACTATCATTGTCCTCTATTCTAGAATTGAAGATATCTTGTTTTGCATACTTTGTCCATCTATTCATTATGTATTGCCTTGGCAAGGTGATAATGTTACAAAAATTATAAACTTTATGAGCATGCTTACACAGAATACCTGAAAAATTAATAGAAAATCATTAGGACAATTTCAGAATCCCATATTGAGGAGATGATGGACGAAAAATATATACATACCCACACATCCATACAACTTGCAAGAACAAGATATCTCCAAAGTTGTTGGGTTAAATTCCACTATGGCTTCTCCATCCTCTCGATAGAAGGATGCAACTTTGTAAGTGTTGATTGTGTTTTCATTAGACAACAGAGTGCATGACCAAGTAAACTGCCTCTGAAATTCTGCTTCAAAATAAGCATAGACTGACCTCGTGTACGATGCAGCTGCCGCTTTCAACAAAGGATGTCTAGGTATGCAAAGCACTGGTTCTGAATGGCGCGATTTATAATCTTCATACTTTTCTTTTCGTCGAAGCCGTGCGACACACTTGTCATATTTTTCTAGCAACTCTGAAAGGGAGAGTTTTCCATTGAATGTTGTTTTGAAGGCATTGTTCATCCCTTCACTCCTCTGGGTTGATGTCATGTCTGCATTAAATGAATCTCGCCTATATACAGTTGCCCATTTCTCACGAAATTTGAACATGTTGTTAATCCAAGAATTATCCATGAGGCTATATTTAACCAATAAATCATGCCATCTTAATTCAAAATGTGCAACTGACCTTTCTTCATATACACACTCCTTCAATTCAGAAAGAAATTGCGGATGGTCAGCGATAATATGACTTAGATGTTTAACAGCATTTTGGTATAGATGCCATAGACAAAGACGATGGCTTGTTTTTGGGAATACATCTCCAATTGCATTGATACTCGCAATACATTGATCAGTGAAAATTGTTTTTGGCTCCTTGCCGGACATTGCTTGCAGGAAGGTACTGAAAAGCCACCGAAATGATTCTGTAGTTTCGTCACATATAATTGCAGCGCCAAAAACAATAGTTTGCTTGTGATGATTAACACCAAGCAGCGGAGCGAATGGCATTTCAAACTTATTCGTCGAGAATGTGGTGTCAAAAGAAATAACATCTCCAAAGGAAGAATAATCCATTATTGATTGTCCATCAACCCAGAATAAATTTGCCAGTGTACCATCCTCTTTATTAAGTTGCATAGCATAGAAAAATGATGGATCTTCCACTTGTTTGTTCTTTAAATACTCCACGAGAGTTTGAGCATCTTTGGTTTCCAAGTACTTCTTACGCTGTCTTGTTATGTAGTTATTAGAATCCATCTCCAGGAAAGGCACATTTGATGCTCCACCACACCATTCCTCATAATAATTATATATTTTCGATGGGGGTATTCCAGCTGACCGCATGTGGTTGATAATGTGTTTATCAACGTCTATTAACTGCCGTTGTGATCTTAGCATGTGTGCCTTGTCCGGAGATACCATATGATGATTGTGCTCAATAACAACCTTCTGAATGATCCAAACATCAGCTGGAGTAATGCGGAACTGAACACGAGCTTTACAAGATGTCCTCGTAGAAGCTTGTTCTTTCCTCGTCTCATATGTGCTATGCTTTTCCTTTACACCTTCCTTACTGCAAACTAAATATCTAGCTGATAAGGTACCATCTGCTCTTGTTTTTCTGTGTGTCCACCTCACACTAAACCCTTTCATTTTAGCATACACGTTATAGAACTTGTATGCCTCTTTTTCAGACTGAAAATACATTCCTTCCTTTGGTTCACTTTGACAAAAAGATGCATCCGTATTATCCTGGTACGCACAGGAAATAAACCAACACGGTCAGAAATGTAGTATATTTATGTGAACAATATTGATACATTAATCAAAGAAAAATTGATTTATACTGTATTTTTTTACCTTAGTTAGACAATTTTCTTGTCCTTTATCAACGTTGTCAAACTTCAAGTTGGGATCATCAGTACACATGTTGCTCATGCCATTGTTCTTACTCACAGAATCAGAAAATACCATGATCGAAGGAGGCATAGATGGACAGAGCGTCTCGGTTGTCATGGAGTTCGCCGGCGCCAACATGAGCGATTGCGGAAGCACAGAGCAGTTCGACGCATGTTGGCGTATAGCCGCCGTCGAGGAGGAGCTTGTCCGGCCGCCAGTGGTGACATCATGTGCGACCATCATCTCTTCTTCTTCCCTTCCGAGTTGTATACTCTTCATATTTAGTAGTAGATTAATTAGTACTCCATATAAAGCTTCCGTATAAGCTATCAATGTCGAACAATACATAGACAATAGCCAATCACTCAAGCAATCTTGTAGTATGCATTGCTCACCGGGTGTGTAAGAGTCCTAGACGGACATTGTATTGAAGATGAAGTCATGGACGAGGAGCCGCCTGTGATGAGATTGTTTGGCTCAGCCATGGATGAGGAGCCGTCGTGGCGAGCCACACGGCCCCCAGCGCCCGGGTAGTTCAGCGTGGCTGGAGATACTTGGTGGCGAGGTCCCGGCGGCGAGCTCATCCGCTGGCAGGCGGCGGCTTGGTCGTCCGGCGCGGCCATGATCAAACGTGAGAGAACGCAGAAAACCCTAGTTTCGTGGGGGTTACGTACATATCTCGTACACTGAAATTAAAACTGACTGCAGGTTGGAGATTATCTTGCTTTGAGATTAACATGCCACATGGCAATCATCAGGGAGGGTCTTAGAGAACGTCCTATGAGACCTGGTCTCATAGGATTTTTTTCCTCGGGGATGGAGATGCGGATGCTGCGCTCGAGGGTGGGGGACTGGGACGCCGAGGACGAGGGATAGGATAACGACGAGATTGGAGGCGAAGCGGTTGACGTGCTGATCGGGGAGCTCGGGTCTGCCGCTTTGAAAGCGCTCATGTCCAGCGACACTGAGTCGATTCAGGGCTGATTACGATTACAGTTCATTGGAGTAACAAACAAATTATGACTTTTTCCATTCCCTTGACAGTAATGGTGTAGCTTTATTGCGTTTACGTTTGCATAACCTCAGGGCCGGCCCAGAGGACGGGGCAACGGGGCGGCTGCCCTGGGCCCCTGAGAGGTAGGGGCCCCATCCCATGCAGTAGTTCAGTATACATACGTACGACTGTGTGGAAAAATAATCACAAATTTTTATCCCAAGCAGACAATGTAAGTAACATTCTAGCTCTAGTACTCCAAAATTTTCATAGCAGTTCCGTCGCTACCACTTCCCCATGCACATCCAAATTCGAGGAATGAGGTCGCCGCTCCCCCATGCAGCAATTAATAGAGACGAATGGTGCTATTCCTTTCCCTAGTCATCTTTATTCCCATAACGTCTCACTCCTTTCTCAGTTTCCCTAATGTTGTACTTCCTCCGGTCTTTTTTACTCCGCGTATTAGAATTGTGTCAAGTCAAACTTTAGAAAGTTTGACCAAATTTATATTAAAAAATATCAACATCTACAATACTTAATATATATACTATGGAACTACATTTCATGATGAATCTAACCATATAAATTTGACATTGTGAATGTTGATAATTTTTTCTACAAGTTTGGTCAAAGTAGAGATACTTTGATTTTGGACAAAACTTATATACAGACTAAAAAGGACCGGAGGGAGTACTACACTTTTTTTCTTAGAACCGATAGTCCTTCTAGGAACTCCCTGCAATTGATCATAGTAACTGTTGAAAAACAAAAAACTGAGAATTTAGATGAAGATAATTGTACCAACTAGCAGATTGATAATAATCTTGTCACCATGAAAACCTGGCCGATTTGACAAATATCAAAATTCTAGGTGTCGATAAAAAACAACCTTTTTTGTTCTTGTTTAAAGAACTTTAATCTATGTTATGTACTAATTACTGAATTGCTTGTGAAATACACTACATTTCAAAAAACAAATATACCTACAAGGGCCCCATTTTGTTGTCTCGCCCCAGGGCCTCTAAAATGTGTGGACCGGCCCTGCATAACCTTCGATGAACCAAACACCTCCATAGTGCTAACATTGACAAACTAGAGTACAAGGCTATCAGGAGGTAATTCCATCCTGAGGATGAGAAAACTTTGCTAACTCATGAGCTTTTTTTTACACCAAACTCATGAGCTACTTGATTGTTTTCCCGATTACAATGATCATATAACACATGATTGAAGTCTAGAGACATAAAAAAACACCTTGTTAATAGGATCTGTCTAGAGATTATTTACATGTGATATAATTGTATTATATCTACTATGACATCATTACAAATCTGCGAAAATACTAAATGTCGCACGTCAGGGCAGAAGCACCTTCGCCCTAACGTTTTTACAGCTAAATTACCATCTAAAAGAAAAAAAAGAAAACGAAAAAATGAAAGTTGTCATGTGTTGATAACTGAAATTGCCACCCTGCGTCACTAAAATTATCACAAAAAACAATAGGGTTTGCCATGTGCTCGTACCACAAGTGTGGCACTTATCAACATATATAGGTAAAATCTATTTGTTTAATTTTCTCCTTTGTTTGCCACGCAGAAAAAAGATGCAGAACGTAACAAACAAGCTCAAGAAATGAACCGTGGAAAAAATAGAGATGTTAGTTGAGAGAAGGAAAATGTTCTGTTACTGTTTGATTTGTTAAGAAAAAAATATTAATCACAAGAAATTATACATCTACAAACAATAACAAAATGTATTCTTACTCTATTAATTTTATAGGGGTGAAAACCTTGGTTTGTAGAATGAAACAGAAGGATTTTTTTGACTCGGACCATTTTTTTCAAAGGGCAGACTTGCCATCATAACATAAAAGGAATCAATGAAAAATAATCGATTACAAAAAAGGTTGGTCTTACAGATCAAAAATCAGAGTACAATTCCTAAAAATGGGGGGGGGGGTTGAACTTGTAGCTGGTGTGGCGTCAACAAAAGAACACTAAAAATCTGTGCAAGAAAAGTAACTGATATTAGTGAACTTGCAATTGGTCATTGATTGAAAAACCAGCTGCAGGTAGATGGTGTACTTGCAACTACATCAAAAAATGACTGGAGTAGAGCTCAAGTAGCCAGTCGAGGGATGAGTTGCAATTGGAGCGTCGATGAATAGCTCTACAAAACCCAGTTGAAGGTAGACTTGCAACTATGTGTTGGTGCGATTTTTTAAACCCAATTCCCATTATAGGTTGGACTTGCAATTGCATCAAAAATTTCGAGTGAGATCGAGTTAAGTTGTAAGTCGAGGGGTGACTTGCAACTGATGACATCGATGAAAAAATCTTAAAAAATCAGTTGTATGCATATAGTGGAATTGCAACTACATACAAAATGAGTTGAACCCAGTTGCAAGTCAAGGACGATGATGAACTTTGTTATAAGCAGGTTGCAGGTAGACAATCAATTTGGAACTAAATAAAAAAACAATGGGGGTCGAGCCTGTTGTGACTTGTAAGTCGAGGGATGACTTGTAATTGGGGCGTCGGTGAAAACTCCTAACACCCACATGCGGTTAGATGGTGGACTTACAGTTACATACAAATAGTGTGGTCGAGCCAAAATTCCAAGCCAAAGTGATGTTGCGGAGGCCCGATCTTTCAATGAGAGTGGAGGTAGCTATTGATTTGGTGTATTTTGACCTTGACGATCCGGCTATACCGTACCCAACGATACACCTGGCAATCGCTAAATCAATCTTCGATGGTTATTGATCTTGATGTAGGCACAATCAACATGAATAAAGAGGTTCGCGTTTCTACAAGCAACCGAAAAAACAGCAAGAACGGAAATAAATTGCATTCTGAAACTGCGGATAATATATTAAGCATACGAGTAGATGAACAAGTTTAGATTCGACTGCAGATCTGACAAGGCGGTAGTCATAAACGTCTCGTAGATACGATTGGTAGCGATGGCTAAATAATTCAATAAAATCCGAGTCTAACCCTAATAGATGCTAGCTATTTATTGGAGATGGCCGCCGACTTTGTTTGTTGATGTTGCGCGTAGACGTATCCCACATGGACTGCTTCAGGTCAAAAGGAAATCTTCATGTATTAACCCATATTAAGGTTGACTTCTATTGATTAGATGGGCCAGTGTGCACTTTGAAACAACATGTTTGGGTCCAACAAATCCAATCCTTCCTTGCTCTTGCACTGGGAATCACTAGTTAGAGGGTACCCTCTCGTGCACCCCCGCAGAGGTCACTTTTGATGTGTTTTGGAGCCGCCACGTGTCGTGTTTTGACTATGCCCGCGCGAAGCAACAACTATGATTGCACGTGAACTGTGACTGTACTTGTAGATGCACTTGTGGCTGCACGGGGCCTGCGGCTGCACCTGTGGCTGTGGCTGTGACTTGAAATGTGGTTGTTAGTCGGGTTGTAGCTAGAGTTGTGGCTGCGTCCGTGGCTGTGGCTGGTCAAGTGGTTGCGTGTGTGGTTGTGGCTGCGGCTGTGCGTCCGGAAGGCACCACATGTCAAACACGAAAGGGCTAAAGGGGAACCCCGAAACGCACCAGAACGCGACACTTGACGCACTCGGAGCGCACATGAGTGACCTCCGCGAGGGATACCCATCAACTAGTGATTTGGTATTGCACTTGCACGTTGTATGCATGCATTTTTTTAACATAAAGACACTTTATTAGAATATATAAATATTATAGCACAGCTTACAAAGGAACACTAAGAAATCAGTAAAATACAACCAAGTCCCTACACTTTTGCAAGAACGACCCTTGAAAGATAGAAAAAGCGATCGGGTCCATCTTCTTCTCTCCAGATACTCCTTGCTGAAAGGGCATGTGCCCTCATGTTTGGTTTTGGTAATTGATGCCAATCTTTATGAACTAATGGTTTCCTTGGGTTATACTTTAAGGTTTGTCCATAGGCAATGCTTGAAGATCATACGTTGGCCTCAAGGTTGAAAGAGGAAGATTACGTGTTGACCAAGGTGTTCTCTATGGAGTTATCCAAAGATTGGTTAGGATGATGTCTGCAAGTTTAAGAGGAGTATCACGAAGATATCATATGCTTGGAGCTTGCCGACCATTTGGTGATAATGGTCTTGTGAAGATGTGCCTAAAAGAGGCTCACCCATAATGGAGTATGGGGAGCAATCTACTAGTCTTCATCGAGCCGGCGGAATCAAGGAAGATGTTCCAACTTGAGACGGGCATGATCGTCATCATCAAGCTCAAGTGGATTATGCGCAAGACAAAGGTTTGACATAGATAGGAGTCTAGTTTACCGGTCTCTTGGTGATAGTTAGGAGACCGGATTATAGGCTAGGCCGAATCGTTCGTGCAGAGCTCAAACCTTGGCATCCTTGGCATCATCTTTATTGGTTCTTGTTTGGCTTTTATCTTTGTGAGTTTTGGAGCTTGTGGTTTTCTTCATGACAAGCTCGTGTTCATCAAAAACGGATTTCGTATGCATCTTCTCTTGTGTTTTTCGATGTGGGAGATTTGCCGGTTCTTCTCGGTTAGAGGTTTCACACCTCTATTTGTTTGGCATTTCGCCCTTGCCGCTTTTAAACATTTCTAGTCATGATTAGGCAGCTCTATTCGTTAGCTTTCCATCAAGCTTGAGTTTGCCTTAGTCGGAGTTCATTTGCAAAAGTTGTGGCAGTTCAATGTTTGCCTGTTTCATTTGGAGTTCATCTGTTATGTGGCATGGGCTCCCTGGCTCTACCAGGGCGGTAGTACCGCTCGACGTGTAGTAGTACCACGCCACGGTAGTACCGTGGGCTAGTACCGTGCTCACTACCGTACGTCTTTTGTACTCACGGTAGTGGGTGATACGGTGAGGATAGTTCTCACTCCTCGCTGGTTACCCCAAGTGGAAGGTGAGATGTAGCGTAGCAGCAAATTTCCCTCGGTGAAGATACCAAGGTTTGTCTCCAGTAGGACTCGCAGAAATACAAGAAGGTGCCAGCGGTGCTAGCTTCTGACTAGGGAGTTTACAAGACCTGCACACAAAAACAAATAACTTTGCTCCCAACGAGTACAGAGGAGTTGTCAATTCCTCCGGCCTTGCTGCTTACAAAGGATCAACGCAAGAGATAATAATAGTGGCAACTGAAAGTAAAGACTAAAACTAAACTAAGGGTGTAAACAATGATGTGAAGATGGACCGGAGTCCCGTGATTTTCACTAGTGATGTCTCTCTCCCAAAAGACGATAAAAGTGCTAGCGAGGTAAACAAATCACAGCTGGGCAATTGACAGAATTATGAAGGCACCGCAATGCTAACTATGCCGCAAAGAAAGGAAGGGCTCAAAAGCAATGGGCAGTACGCCAAGGTAAGTAGACCGAAATCCAACTGCATCTACTACGAATCATCCACCTTGAGATATCTATCCAGAACATATCGCTGGTATTAAGTTGCGAATCCCACCCAAAGTGTAAACTCAAAGCAACAGACAACTGCATTAAAAGAACTTAGCGTAATGTAAACAATCCATGCACCCGCGGGTACAAGCACCGTTGTTTTATCCCTAGTGGAAACAACACATCCCCTAGTCTCATGTTTCTGTCACTCAAGCTAGACATCAGGGGGCTGAACCCACAATCAAGCATAATGCTCCCTCTTGGAGTTGCAACAAACTACTTGTCCAAAGCAAAATACTGCAACGGAGAACATGCAAGAATTTACTCAAGAACAAAATATAAAAGAGAAGAACCAAATATATTACTCATCACAATCTGAACATAGTCTCATAATCCATCAGATCCCTGCAAACTCAGCATAGCAACAGCAGGAATTACAAAAGTGCCTCGATCATGTGAAGCAGCTCACGAGGTCTCGAAAGTGGAAGCACAAAGAGGAGAGAAGTACATCACATAGCTACTGGTCACGGACCCATGGTCCAAGGGGGACTACTCACGGTACATCCGGGAGGCGTCCATGGCTATGGATGGTCTCCCGGAGGGGGTTCCTCCTCCCGGCAGGGTGCCGGGGCAGCTTCTCCAGGCAGCCCCGATCTTGAAACGGCGGCGGCGGCGGTACAGAGGCGAGTTCACGGAAAAGAGATCGATATTAGGGGTTTCCACCCCGAGGGCTAAATATAGGCGGAGGGGGTGTCGAGGGGACCCACAGGGCAGCCAGGAGGCCCCCTGGCGCGGCCTAGGCTGGGGCCGCGCCAGGGAGTGTGACGCCCCCAAAATCAGACCGTGTACAATAATCATACACGCAAGGTACACGATCGAGATCAGGGACTCACGGTCAGATATCACAACACAACTCTACAAATAAAATAATACAATATGTTTAATATAAGCCAAGAGCCACGAGGGCTCGAATACAACAACTCGAAAGCTCAAAGTTAGCGGAAGCAAAAGTATCTGAGTACAGACACAAGGGTACAAGGTTGCCTTAAGAAGGCTAGCACAAAATCAACACTCGATCGAAAAGGCAAGGCCTCCTGCCTGGGAACCTCCAAACTACTCCTGGTCAAAGGGAAACTCGACGTCGTAGAAGGCATCGGGGATCTTCATGTTGCGGTGGTCGGCATCGGGGATCTCCTGCTCCTGGACTCCAAGGCTCCAACGCCGACTGCAACGACCGATCAGGAAAAACAATAAAAGGGGAAAATAAAGCAGGTGAGTATCTAGCATACTCGCGAGTCTTACGTCCGCTACTAAGCATTTATGCATTTGTATCAAATGGAAAGGGGAGGCTATATATAGTGGACTGCAAGATAGAAATGAGAATAAGGGTAAGAAGCTAGGCCTAACGAAGACTAGCATCTTTCGACGAGTCTTGCAGCATGAGAAGAGAATAGCCAACAGTTCAATAACATGAATGTAATAACAATGCAGCAGAAGTTGCTGCAGCATTGTATAATAGTAAGTTGTATTATATAACAATTATATATGCCTCCGAGAATCCCTCCTCGACTTCCCTGCGAGGAAGAAAACCTGGAACCAACAGTTTAATAGTAGTAGTTTGTAGTAGTAGAGTCTGGCTTCAGCATAAAGCGTCCTGTTACCGTGGACACGGCTATCCGAATAGATTATCATCCCTGCACGGGCTGCACTACTGTTACCCTACACGCTCGGATCTCCAGAGTGGCGTACACCTTGTTAGGGAATGCCCCACCGAGGCTATCCGATACGTCGAAGTCCATCCTTCGAGCTCAACAAAGAGGCCATCCGCCGGTCTAAATCCTAAGTACAAAGGAACTTTGGACCCCTGTCCTTTGTACTCCTGCACGGTACGCGACTGGCCGGTGAAGCAGACCCACTTCCCACTACCGGATTAAGCGGTCCAAGCCCGGCAATCAGCCCGAGGTAAAGCTGACGTCTGAAGATCCCTCGAACGAGGCTACAACGCAGAGGGCCCACACCGTAATCCCACGTGGAGGTAGTGCGTAAAGGGCACGACGACCCACTCAAGTCATCCACCTGACCCATTAAGCATTTTAATTATTATCTGTCGGAACAACCGTTATTGTTGTCCTTATTTAGGTGAGTCGCGGACAACGACAACAGCCAGGTCCACCCCCATTACTAGAGCCAGTGGCCGCCTGCCCTGTCGTCCCACCAACTCGTTGTAACACCCTCACTGTCTGTAACAGTAATCACTTTGACTGTTGACTATTATTATTGCTAAACACTGTTACTAGTCTTGCTTCATCACTTGGAATCAAAACAAATCCAAAATCCCTTTTGGTTGATATTAAAAATAATGTGAAAAAATAAAACTTAATCCAAAAATATTGCAACCACTTTTATAAAATGCATAATAACCAGTAGGTCTTATTAAAAATGAAATAGGAGTTTATAAAATGTTTTTCTAATTTAGTAAAATCAAAATAGTGTCAAATCAGTGGCATTTAATCCCATTTAAATAAAACAAAAATTCTAATGATTTTATACTTGAGCCAAACTTTTTGTGGCCTCTCTATAATGTTTAACACAAATAATAAAAATATTTTCATAGATAACAAAATTCACATGACACTTAAATAAAATAGAAATAGAAAAGAATAAATAAAAGAAATAAAAAAACTATCCTACGCCTGGGGCGAGGCCCACCCAGGCCCAGCCCCCTCCCTCCTCTCTCCTCCCACCTGCCCCCATCCCCTCCCCACCTGCCCCCCCCCCCCCCCCCGTGTCGTGGCACGGCCATGGCCATGGAAGCCGCGGCCGGCCCCCTCCCTCCTGTGCCCCCCTTGAAGATAAGACCGAACCCCTCCACCCTAGCTGCCCCCTTATCCCCCCCTCCTCGCGCCGCGCTACCCCGGGCCCTCGCTCCCTCTCTGCTTCTGGTGAAGAACCGCGCACCCCCGGGCAGGCCGTCGTCGTCGACGCGGCCGGTGACCTCCTCGGCGAGCGGGGACTTGTCCTAGGTCTCCCACGTCGACGACTAGGCCAGCCCCGTGCATCAATTCGGGCGGGGGCGCCCTAGAAGCCTGCCGCCGCGCCAATTCCTTTGCCACGGCCGCCGGCGAACGTCGCCTTGATTCGCGCTACTCCGAGCTCCTCTGGACACAACGACCTCTCCGTCGTGCTCCTGGTGAGCATTCGCGCCGTTTCCCCTCTATCCCCTCGCCTGACTGCCGCCGTAGGTCCTCCCCGTCGATGCCATGCTCCGGCTGCCGCGGATGCTCGCCGTGGCTGCCTTGTGTGCGTGCACTGCTGCTTCCACCGCGCTCGCATGCCGTTCGCTCCGCCCGTGCGTGCTATGCCCGCCAGTGTGTGCCGCATGCCCCTGCTGGACGCCTCCACCCGCCGCCGTTGGATGTCGCCGGCCACGACATGGCCGGGCGTGCGTTGGTGTGTGGTGCGGCTTGGCCCACTGCCATGTGGGTCCGGCCCGGTTTTAGTTAGGGGCTAACCCCCCCTATTAAGTTTAAACCCCTGTTAAATAAACTAAAATGGACTAAGCCCCCAGTCACTTACATGTGGGCCAGCCACTTAAAACCCCTGTTAGATTTATTTTAAAATCAGTTAAAACTCTGTGACTATGACACCTGGCCCCCCCCTGAGATTATAGATTATATCAAATGTTTAATTAGAGTGAGTGTATGACTGCTGGGCCCCAGTGCAATTTAGTTAAATAAAAATGTTTATTAGATATGTGTGGCTGACACATGGGTCCCACTGGTCATGTTTGACCAGTCAATACCCTGTGTATGACATGTGGACCCCCCTGGCTTTTTAATACATTAAATTGATTTAAATTGCTTCTGTGTATGACATGTGGGTCCACCCTGTCAGCACTATTTTGGATAATGCTTATTTATTTAATAAAAGGAAATACATAAATTGATTTAAATTGAATAAAACTTTGAAGATCAATATCTTTTAAACCGTAACTCTGATAAAAATATTTTATATATCAAAATTGATCAGAAAATTATAAAGAATACGAATACGCTATCTGTATGTCTACCACACCCCTATAACACAACGAACATCGAACCGTCCCCCTCCGGACCGACTGTCCGATGATTGCCCGATACCGATAAAATATTCGGATGAATTTGTTCTGAACACGAAAGTTGTTCAGAATGGATCAACTAACACGGATACACCTTTCACATGTTTGTTGGATGTCCAAGACACCTCCGACATGGTACCTTCCCCCTCCCGACACCCTGTCCGATAATCACCCGGAGCTGGCATTTCATCCCCGGATGAATTCCTTCCCCGAGCATAATACATTGCACTGCGTTAGAACACCGTTAACATTGCATATGTCATGTCATGCATTTGTTTGTATATGCTTGCTTTGTATTCACTGTCCCCCCTTAATCTCCGAAAGACCCCGCTGCTGCCGCCGACTACACCACTGCTGAGTACGGCTACTTCGTCGACGACCCTGCCTCTACTGCCGAGCTTACAGGCAAGCAGAGCCATTCTCTTCCCCAGATATCGCCTATCTTTCTGTACATTTCTTGCACTAGGCATTGTTACTGCTGCTGGTATGTTACAATCCTATTCCATTGCATAGCCTGTTTTTGTCGCCCCTTGATGTACCTTCCTTTATCCTATGCTGCCTATTATAATATATGTTATTCAGCAGTAAGCCCTGCGCATTATTAGTCAACTAGGATTAGATACCGGGCCGTGATCACTCTGGGGAGTGAACGCGGATACGATGATTATAACTGCACATGTACGGTACAATGCAGACACCGCCTCAGGCCCCTACCTCGGCTCTGTCGAGCCACATCAAGTGGAGCTATCGAGGAGTAATCCTCGTACTCCACTCGTTGCTGACTATGTATAGCCGCTCTAGGTACCTGAGCAACGGTTGTCCTTCAGGTAAGAAGTCGGGTGACCCAACGGTGCCCGCGAGTGGTATTGCGACGGGACGACAGGGAGGGTACGACCAGTGTACCGGTGTGCTTGGCCCCTGATCGTTGGCCGCGAGAGTTACCAAACCATGAAAGTCGAGCTCCTCCAGGAGCACACACGAGACAATGTAAGGAGATGGTTCACCTTGTTGGTAACCGCAGAGACTTGGTGGGACGAGAGGGCAGGCACCGATATACTTGTGGTCCTGACTGCTATTGTTGTCCGCGGGTCAGTTAAGTCAAGGCAACGATCACGGTTGTCACGCAGGTTAATTAAAATGCTAAATGGTTCGGTGGATGTCTTGAGTTGGCTATATGCCATGTACGCACTACCTACCCATGGGAATTACGAGTTATGGGCTCCTTTGCTTCGTAGTGTCGTCCGAGGACTCTTCAGACGTCAGCAGTACCGCGGCCTGCGCCTTGAAGTGGTGTTGTCTTATTTGCTCGCGCGGTGGTGTCTTATTTGGATTTGCTTTAACTTCACCAGCCAGCCACGCACCGTGTGATGGCTTCTCGCCCCTTCGTTGGTTACCCCAAGTGGAAGGTTGAGATGTAGTGCAGCAACAGTTTTCCCTCGGTGAAGATACCAAGGTTTGTCTCCAGCAGGACTCCAGAGATGATAAGTAGGTGCCAGCGGCGCAACTGACGCGGACCTGCACACAGACACAGATAACTTTGTTCCCAACAAAGTTCAGAGAGGTTGTCAATCTCTCCGGTCTTGTTGTTCACAAGGATAAAATGCAAGGGATAATGATAGTAAGTAAAAGCAGTAAAGTAAATATAGCTTGGAAACAATAATGAGGATATGGATAGGGATACGTGATGTTCGCTAGTGATGTCTCTCTCCCAAAAGACGATAAAATTGCTATGCGGGGTAAACAAATTACAGAAAGGCAATTGACAGGATTATGAACGCACCGCAATGCTAACTATGCTATAAAAGAAAGGACGAGGTTCAAAAGCACAGGCAGTACGCCAAGATAAGTACACTGAAATCCATCTGCATCTACTACTAATCATCCACCTTGAGATATCTATCCAGAACATTTCGCTGGTATTAAGTTGCGAGCCCCACCCAAAGTGTAAACCCAAAGCAACAGACAACTGCATTAAAAAGAACTCTGCGTAAAGTAAACAATCCTTGTGACCGCAGTCACAAGCATCGTTGTTTTCCCCCTTGTGGCAACAACACATCCCCTAGACTCATGTTTCTGTCACTCAAGCGTGTCATCGGGGGGCATGAACCCACAATCTAGCACAACGTTCCCTCTTGAAGTCACTACCTACTACTTGGCCAAAGCAATAAACAGCAACAGAGAACATGCAAGAATTACTTATGAACAAAAATATAAGAGATAAAAACCAAATATATTACTCTATCACAATCTGAACATAATCTCATAATCCATCAGATCCTATCAAACTCAACATAGCAATAGCTGAAATATTACAAAGATGCCTCGATCATGTAGGGCAGCTCACGAGGTCTAAACAATGAAGATCAAAGAGGGGAGGAGAACATCACATAGCTACTGATCACGGACCCATGGTCCAAGGAAAACTACTCACGATCATCCGGGGAGCATCCATTTGTACTTCCTTTGAGTCCCCGGCAACGGCGCCAGAAATTAGCTTGATGGCTTCTCGCCCCTCGTTGGTTACCCCAAGTGGAAGGTTGAGATGCAGCGTAGCGGTAATTTCCCTCAGTAAAGATACCAAGGTTTGTCTGCAGTAGGACTCAACGATAAGTACGATAGGTGGCAACGGCGCCAGAAATTATTCTGATGCGTGGAGTTGTCGTGGACCTGCACAAAACAAATAACTTTGCTCCCAACGAGTTCAGAGGAGTTGTCAATTCCTCCGGCCTTGTCGTTTACAAAGGATCAAACGCAAGAGATAAAAAGGTACTAGTAAAAGTAAAAACAGAAAGGTAAATAGTGGGTGTGAACAATGGTATGAAGATGGACCGGAGTCCCGTGATTTTCACTAGTGATGTCTCTCTCCCAAAAGACGATAAAAATTCTAGCGAGGTAAACAAATCACAGTTGGGAAATTGACAGGATTATGAAGGCACCGCAATGCTAACTATGCTGCAAAGAAAGGAAGGGCTCAAAAGCAATGGGCAGTACGCCAAGGTAAGTAGACCTAAATCCATCTGCATCTACTACGAATCATCCACCTTGAGATATCTATCCAGAACATCTCGCTGGTATTAAGTTGCGAATCCCACCCAAAGTGTAAACTCAAAGCAACATACAACTGCATTAAAAGAACTTTGCGTAAAGTAAACAATTCTTGCACCAATAGGCACAATCACCGTTGTTTTATCCCTGGTGGCAACAACACATCCCCTAGTCTCATGTTTCTGTCACTCAAGCTAGACATCAGGGGGCTGAACCCACAATCGAGCATAACGCTCTGTCTTGGAGTTGCAAGCAAATAACTTGGCCAAAGCAAATACTGCAACGGAGAACATGCAAGAATTTACTCAAGAACAAAATATAAAAGGGCAAACCAAATATATTACTCATCACAATCTGAACATAGTCTCATAATCCATCAGATCCCAACAAACTCAGCATAGCAACAGCAGAAAATTACATAGGTGCCTCGATCATGTGAGGTAGCTCACGAGGTCTCGAAAGTGAAAGCACAAAAGAGGGAGAGGACATCACATAGCTACTGATCACGGACCCATGGTCCAAGGGGGACTACTCACGGCACATACGGGAGGCGTCCATGGCTATGGATGGTCTCCCAGAGGGGTGATCTCCTTCCGTCAGGGTGCCGGGGCAGCTTCTCTAGGCAGCCCCGATCTGAAAACGGCGGCGGCGGCGGAACAGAGAGGTTTCCGCGAAAAAGAGTTCTTTTTTAGCCGAGGGGGTTATATAGGCGAAGGGGGGCGTCGAGGGGCCACCCAGGGCAGCCAGGAGGGTGCCTGGCGCGCCCTAGGGTTGGGGCCGCGCCAGGGACCCTTCTGGCTCCCTGGTGGTGGTCCCGACTCTCTCCCTTGGTTATTCCGGAAGCTTCCTGCCCGCTGATTTTTAATATAATTTTTGCGGAATTTTTTGGGCACTTTAATCAGCCGGAAAACCTGAAAAACAAAAACAACAGAAAACCAGAAGCTGGCAACTGGGTGGACTAAGTTAGTAGGTTAGTCCAAATTGGTTTAAAAGTGTAATAAAGTTCAACCAAAACATGGCAAAGTCACACAAAACATGCATGGAGCAAGCAGAAATTATAGATACGTTTGGGACGTATCATGGTGCACTGAGTTAATAGGTTAGTCCAAATATGATCAAAAATGTATGAAAGTGTATCTAGAACATAGCAATATCACACAAAACATGCATGGAGCAAGCAAAAATTATAGATACGTTTTGGACGTATCAACATCCCCAAGCTTAATTCCTGCTCGTCCTCGAGTAGGTAAATGATAACAGCATAATTTCTGTGGTGACATGCTAGCAACCATAAAAGAAGTTTGAAAAGTAAAGCAATCAAGGTTAGAGATTCAATTCAAGTCATAACATGCAAGAGTCTATATTAGCATTGAAACAAGTAACAAAATAACATTAGGTGCAAGAGCTCTCGCTGTCCGTGACTCGAATGTCTCCAAATGGTGTTTGCGTGCAAGAAGGGGGATAGGGAATACGAGAAAAAGTAATTTTTTTTGTTGAGAACTCAATCTACTAAAGTTTCACACTTGGTCCTCTTTGGAATCTTATCTTCACTCATCCCCAGACCACTAGCCAGGTACAAGTCAATTTGATCCACTCCTTTTCGATATTTTGAGCACTCATGCAATGGACGAGCGTAAGCACGAGAGTTGACACTTAGGATGGCAAAGAGAGAAATATGATGGATGAGGAAGACAAAAAGGAAGAGAAAGGCACACATCAATGAGGACAATCATAGGCAAGAGATGCCAAATGATAGATATGATGTGAGGAGTAGGGATTGCCATGCAACGGATGCACATACGAGCTAGGAAGCTGTCCAATGGAACTATATGCAAAAAGATCATCTCTATGGAGTACAAGGATATAGAGGGAGTACTAGTGTGGATCTCTCAAAAGGATAGTAGTGTTGCCCCTTTCTCTCTTTTTATTTCTTTTTCTCTTTTTTCTATTTTTTTGTATTTTTTTGGTGGCCTCTAGCAAAATATGGGAAGGTGGAAGTGTCAACTTTCAATACTTACATTAGTCCGAAGAACTCATGCACTTATTATCGGTAACTCTCAATCTAATGAGGAGGTTCACAAAGAGACAAGTACCCCGAGGAGGAGTGTATGGGGGTTTGGTTATCCTTGCGCATCCTCGACTCATGGTACGTGAGTGTACTCTAATATTCGACCCCTCAGAAGAGTAGTGATCCATCTAGTAGCTAGAGTTCTCAACTAGTTTTGTAGGTTTTGAAAATACACACGGATTGCCCAAAATACGACACCTATCACTAATAGGCAAGATCTCTTGACACCAAAAGTTCAAACATTACTCACATCAATACCTCAAAACTATTACAAGCTACTACTAAAATTAAATAGCAACCTCAATTACCTACTTTGAAGACAAGACACAACTCAGTGCAACAACCAACTCTCTTAACAAGATAAACATGAAAACTAAAAAGAGTTGCAGCAACAAACTAAAAAGAATCCAAGGCTCTTGCTAAAGACAAACTAAAACTAAACAAGGCAGTAGCTATGAAAAGATAAAGAACACACAACAGCAAAAAGATAGGCAGGAAAAATCCTATGATGTGTTCTAAATTTTGAAAGTGGAGCGTGTTTCTCTCCCACACAAAGTAAGAAAGGATCTAACTTGTTATGAACAGCAAGCAAAGCTAAAGAAAACTAAAAACAAAACCTAAGAGCGAGACGCTCCAAGCATAGCACATAACGCATGAAGTGATAAAAATATAGTGAGACGAAGGACGAACTGATGATTGTTGATGGAGAAGGGGATGCACGGGGGCATCCCCAAGCTTAGACGCTTGAGTCTCCTTGAATATTTATTGGGGATGCATGGGGCCATCCCCAAGCTTGAGCGCTTGACACTCCTGGATCTTCTTTCATCATCTTCCATCGCACAATTGAAAACTCCCTTCATACATAACTCATCATAAGCTGATTAGAGAGGTTAGTACCCTTAATAAATAATTTTTCCCCACTGGATATAAAGATAATATTGAAGAGATACTGTTTCTCAAGAGTGCCAAAAAGTTTTTGCAAAGAAAAAGCAAGCTTAAGGTTTGCAAAAGTAAGGAGGGAAAAAACGTGGCAGAATCTGTGAAAAACAGAACAGCAGATAGTAAAGAATTTTTTAGGGGCACTTATGCAACTCAAATAAAAAAACTCAGAACATACGGAAGTTTCGTAATTGTATAGAGCATACCGTGTAAATATTTCAGCTCAAAAAGATGAACTGGGATTTTTCTGGAATTTTTCTGGTCACGAGGACAGAATCTGTTTTCTGGACAGCATGTCACAACTTTTACTTCCCTTGCCGTAAGAGGCTATAACTTGGCACAAAGCTGAAAAATAAAGATACAATGATGTTGCTACAGAAGTAAAAATCATCAAGACACAATAAAATAAAAAAAAACACCTAAATTCGTTGCGGGCTGCCTCCCGAAAGCGCTTTCTTTTATGCCTTTAAGCTAGGCATGAAGATTATGGAAGATGCTCTCGCAAGAGAATAAGAATTGAAGCAAAAGACAGCATCAAGAAGAAAATGTGAAATGAATAAGAATTGAAGCAAAAGACAGCATCAAGAAGAAAATGTGAAACAAATTTAAGCCTAACCCACTTCCTATGCATAGGCATCTTGTAATAAAATAAATCAAAGAAGCACAAAGTGACATGCATAGGAAGGTAGAACAAGAACAACTTCAAAACTTTCAACATGAAGAGAGGTGTTTTTATAACATGGAAGATTCTACAACCAAACTTTCCTCTCTCAAAGTAATTTTCAGTAGCATCATGAACAACATCAAGAATATAACTATCACATAGATCATGTTTTTCATGACCTACAAGCACACGTGTATTATTTTCAACACGGTTTTTAGGATGATAAGATAGATGCAACCCATCACATTGAGCATTGATAAGAGCAAAATTCTCCGGAATAGTTGGAGATTTCAAAAGTATAATAGGGCAGTCAAGTGTGGGTGCTGTTGGGAAACGTAGTAGAAAACAAAAAAAATTCGGCCTACGAATCAAGAACCCAAGATCATCCAAGAAGATTGCATACAAGGTTTTAGGTCATGTCTCACCAACCTATGTAGCGGAAGTAGAGTTGGTGAAGCTCGTGGACGTAGTGGAAGTAGATCTCGCAAGTTCTCCCACGAACAGTCCCTCGATCAATGCCACGAACAAGTCCCGCGATCTAGTCCCACGGACAACTCCCATGAACAAGCTCCTCGAAGAAGGGTCGAAGGTACGACCCCTCCATTAGTATCCACACATCCCGTAGCAGCAATCCAGAAGCGCTCCGCCGTCCAGAGATGAACGCCACCGAGAAAACTAGAGGGAGAAAACCCTAACGGATTCCGATCTAGAACAACGTCTAAACCAGGGTCTAATTGTGGAGCAACGGGGTTTAGAGGAGGGAGGGTGGTGCATAGGCCTTGGGGACAAGTTGTGCTGCGCCCCCCACCCCTCCCCCACTTTATATAGGTGGCCAAGAGGCCCTTGGGGCGCAATAAGGGGGGTGGGGAGTCCAACTTGGACTCCCAAACCTCCCAAACCTTCCCACCGGAAACCTGCCATATTGGAGAGTTGGACTTTCCACCTGGAGGGGGATTCCTTCCCCTTGGTGCGCCCCCACCCCTTGGCCGGCCAGGGCAGCCTAGGTGGCTTGCCCCCCAAGGCTAGGGGAGCAGGGGAGTGGGCGGTACTGCCCGGAACCTTCTGGAACCTTCCATGACCTTCTAGATGCTTCCAGGACCTTCCGGGACATACCGGGACCGTTTCGGGACATTCCGGACACTTCTGGAGCACTTCCAGGACCTTCCGAGACCGTTCTCGGACGTTCCGGAGCCATCCGGATAGTTTCCAAGACCATCCGAGTTACAGCTTAAGCCACCCGATGACCGCGAAGGTTGTTGGGACGCCCAGCGATTATCCGGAAACTATTCCGGTTGATCCAGGACTTCCCTAGTACCATTCTCATATGTTCCGGAACCACCTAGGACTACTCCAGAGTTATCCGGACATAACCTTAAATACCCAGAACTACTTCTGGTGCCCTTATGAACAATTCCATAAATCTCCGGAACTACTTCCGGTACCCGTATGAACTATTCTGCTTTGCTTCCACTAAACCTTCTACGATACTAGTATTCTAACAGACTACTGCTCGTTAAGTGTGTGACCCAATAGGTTCGGTATAATGCGGACATGACTCAGAACATCTTCCGGACATAGGTCAACAGCCTTTTGTCAATAGCCAATAATCAACAGCGGAGCCATGGACACCCATGTTGACTCCCGCACATACACGAAGAAACTTCGAGTGAACCATTATGTTTAGTCATGTACCATTCCCTTTGCTTCGCGATATATGACAAAGTAAGAGGAGAGAAGTTTGGCACCCATGTGTAACAACTTTTGAACACAAGCCACTCGTTATCCTCTTTGCTCATTTGTCCCTTTTCTCGTTATCGTATTCCGGTATCCCCGTGACTGAATCACAATGCGTCTGGCCAGACTATAATGGATACCGTCATACCGAGTGGGCCCGAAGTGAATATCTTCTTCATCGTGAAGGAGCAAATCCCATTCTTGAACTATCACAGTCACTAGCCACACCATCTGACATACCCAGAACTTATTTTACTACTTCCCATTTACGGGAGGATTCATCTAAGAACCAAAGCATGTCTTCCTGTGTGAAGCAACTCGATACTCTCATGGTCTAAGGAATTACGTATATGAAAACATTTCATGATATGACTTATAACGTAGTTACGATGTGATCTCTAAGTATATCATTCAATACTGGGGTCGGTTCAACATCATTGTTCTGCTAACAATATGTTCCCATTGCTACTGACATCCTTGTTACAAGAACAATGTCCATGATTAAGAAAACGTAATCATCAGTTAGCACATGAGCTGGTCTTAGAGGCTAAACCAGGAACTCTTGGTGTTTACATTTCCACACATGCAAATGAGTTTTCTTCTGAATCTCATAGTCAGGGTCATTGCAATTATAGCACAGAAATATAAACATTAATTACGAACGTGGAAATATATATATAATAACATTTTATTATTGCCTCTAGGGCATATTTCCAACAGTCTCCCACTTGCACTAGAGTCAATAATATTGTCAGTGCTTGAGTACTTTACACCTATGGCATACCGGTGTAATAAATGCCTCATTTGTGGTATAGACCTCATCTTCGGATCTGACGTTTCAGGCCCGTTTGTATCTTGCATATCTTCGCGTTTTCACGCTATCATAAAATTCACTAATTTTACCGGTTTAGCTTTGTATATGTTTGAATCATTTGGTAGGACCTTGGTTCCTTAGAATAAGTCCTGAAATCATTCATCAATGTTCCATGAGCTTCAAGCATCTAGGAAACCATACCATGTTCATAAATGAACTGATGATTCAAAATACCCTCCTTGTTACTTCTTTAAGCAACAATATACTTAGCCTCTGTTATAGAATTCGCCACAGTATCTAACTTTAACACAGTTCCTTCATACTGTGCCACCCTTATGTGTGAAACACATAATCCCAATTAAAATCAAAAACCGATCGGAGTAAGTATGAAGACTGAATTGGTGTAACTGTTTACATCAAAATTCAGCTGGTGTAACTTGTTACAACGAGCTCTTCATTATCTCCATTTTCCGAGAAACATATCTTATCTATCATAAGTTTAACTTTTCACTGTTTGTCCAATGATCAACATGTTGATCACTTTGGTATCTTGCTCACAACCTTTTGGAGCACTGGACATATCTGGTCGTTTTACATATTATGGTGTACATGATTAATCCAAACACACATGTGAGTGGAATTCAATTCATGTGTTTTGCTTATCTGTGTTCATGAACACTGATTTCCGCAAACAACTTTTCACCGTGACCTCGGCAAGAACATCCTTCTTGGCGTTTTCATACTAAACTACTTTAGTATCATGTCAACATGTAACGTTGGATTTAGCATGATCAAGCACTTACTATCTGCATAGATCAATGTGCTCAATACAAATGCTATATTAGCCCAAGTTCTTCAACTGAAAACTATTTCCAATGAAGTCCTTATTCGTGTCAAGAAATTTATATAATTTCCAATCAACAATATGTCATCTACATAAGATTTTAGAAATATCATTCAGCTCCCACTTACTTTCTTGAACATTCAAGCATCTTCGTTATTCCTGATGAAAACAAACTCTTTTGGCAATTTCATCATAACGAAAATTCCAACTCCATTATGCTAGCTCCAGTCCATCACTGGATATCCAAGGCTTGCATCTATTTTAGCATCCTTTGAATCGACAAAACATTCCGGTCGTATCACGTATACGTCCTTTGTTATATTTCCATGTAGGAACTTTGTTTTGACGTTCATTCTACCATATCCTAGAAATGAGATATGTAGTAATTGCTAGTATAACCCGAACTGACTAAAGCATTTCTACGGTCGACACTATTTCGCCGTAGTCAACCTTTGAACTTGCTAGAAAACAATTTTCCAACGAGTTGAGCTTTATGGATAAAACAATTTCATCCGAATCAATTATAGATCCATATATATATTCTTCAGACTTTTAGTCTTTCCGAGGGTCTACCAAGTTCAAAACTTGACTTACTTCCATGGATACTATCTCGGATTATTTGGCATTTAGACAAATCCCGGAGTCAGGGCCCATCAACGCTTCTTTGTATATCACAGGTTTATCATTGTCGAACAACAATATCTCGTTTTACATATCATGAATGTTTGTACGATTTTGTCTAACCTGTGTGGTTCAGCTGCGCACTCCTCTGAAGATTCAACAATCTTTGACAAGTTGCACTGTCCTCCCACTCACTCTTTTGTAAGAAACTATTTTTCTTCAAAACACATTGTTCTTAAGAGCAAACAGTTTTGCTTTTGTGTAGTGATAGAGGAATACCAAAACTTTTGGCATAACCTTAACAAAGTAGCACTTATCTGATTTGGGGTTTTGAGTATGTCAAACATATGCCTCATATACCCAAATTTTAAGAAAAGACAACATGGTTTTAACAGTCCATACCACATCTAATATGGTGTCATTTCAACAGATTTGATGATGCTCTTTTCAGTGTAAAAGCCGTAGTCACTAACGCATAATTTTAATAAGTATAATGGCAAATTGATAAACGTCATATTTGATCTTACCGTGTCATACATGGCTTGATTACATCTCTCGAACATCTTACTCATAGTGATGTTCCGGGAGACGCAAGTTATGACACTCTTCACAACTCATCAGACGTTCGCTAAACTTGTAACTCAAATATTACTTTCTACAATCTAATTTGCAGAAGCTTTATTTTCTTGTTACAATGAATTTCTATTTCACTCTAAAATTCCTTGAACATTTCAAAGATTTCAGACGTATGTCTCTATTGAACAGATATCCACATATCTACTTCAACTCATGAGTGAAGATAGGGAATCCACTGCACACAACTACACTTATTAGACTACACACATCATCATGTATGATTATCAATGGTTTAGTTGCCCGTTCATGTATGACCTATCAACGGTGTTTTAGTCACATTACTTCGAGACAAAGATCGCAAGCGTCAAGTGATTTCATAATCATATGACTCGAAAGTCCATCACTTATGGAAATTCTACATGCATTTTATGTCACTTGTGATAAACGGCAGTGCCACATCTATGTGGTATTTCTGTCAGTCTTGCGACGTTTAGCGTCAGTGTTATGGATGTTTAGCATTATTATCAAGATTCATAACATACAACCTATTCACAATAGAAGTATGTCCTTTATGTTATTCATAGCTTTGAACAACTCTCTTGCAATAAACATGATTCAAAAATGATGTTTTGCAACAAGGCTAAAGTGTAGTAACAATTTACTCAACTCTAAAATGAATTATGAAGATAATCATAGAGTCAACACACGGTATAGTAAACCTTTTACCGTGTTCCCGAGCGTGTCAAAACTCATCATTAGCTAGTCATAAAGGCCATAGTATTTCTTGCATCGAGTTGCAACAATATGCAATCGATGTGATATTCTTGTGATCAACAGTTTAATCACAATATTCAGAATCCACAATTAATTGCTTAATCATGATTCCTAAGAATTACATCTCTTGACCAGCAATGAATTCATCTATAACTACGTATGACTATCATTTCTGAGCTGGTTATTCCAGTCTTCTTTTGTTTTGCCTTTATACGTATCATAGTTCTATTTCCAATGTCACTCCTACTCACAGAAGCTCACATATGATCAAGGATGGCGCAGGCCATGGACTTTCCGGCGTGTAAGTCTTACTAACACCATATGGAACTTCCTTTCCCTTAATCCTCATCATCATATGATCGGTGTTCTTCTGGATCCCACACTTATCAGTTTTGTTTGAGCATAATGAACATTTTCACTAACGCTTACAATCAGACATTGTACTAGATATCTTATATCCTACATCAATTGTCTTATCACTGAAAACAATTTTTCAGTTCCATGAATATAACATAACTATCCCAAACGTTTCAAAGTTCGGGTTTCATGGTGATTACGACAATACACTTAGCTGTGGTGGAATTCTAGCCTTTTGGATTATGTACATAAGTCACATCATCCATTGCATTAGCGGGAGAGCATCGAAAATTAGCGATAGGACATGGTCCTTCTCGGCACTATTGAGGATAGTCCTCACAATACGGTACCAATCGTAAAGTTTTTACCAGATAATACAGTTAATCAAAAACAATTGGGAAGGTGGTAACGCGAGCCATTATTCTACAATGATAATGCAAATACTAAGACTTTGTTCATAATTAAGTTGCACTTGTGATTAATCAATTTAATTACTAAGTGCGCTCCCACTCAGATCAATATCTCTCGTAATTGATGCTGGAGTGATTCAAGATCCAACCCAATCGTCCGCCATTGATGTGACATCACTGATGACTTAGACTGGACCGGTAGGCCAACTTGCCAATCACACCAAAGGTGATTCTTGTTCATCTTTCGATGGGCGTGTTCCGGTAGCAAACTTTTATCCAAACCGTCAA
Organism: Bromus sterilis; assembly: GCA_950022295.1. Lineage (NCBI taxonomy): Eukaryota > Viridiplantae > Streptophyta > Magnoliopsida > Poales > Poaceae > Bromus > Bromus sterilis. The sequence goes on from OX465597.1 coordinate 287,199,788, forward strand.
GACAACCAAGTGTAATGCGCTGTGTGTTCTTTTAACACACCCGCCTTTTATGCGTCACACACGTGTGCACCCATGTGACATGACCTGCTCCGGTGTGAAACGTAGTATAGAAGGTGCTACAGTTGGGAGAACACTATCAACTTGATATTGTTTTGCGAGAGATCACCCTAATAAAATACGACTACCGCGCATCAAACAAGGGTGCATCAAAGGGATAAACATCACAGGCAGTTCATAAAATTATGTGATATGATATAGCCCTTTGCTTCGTGAAGTCTTCATTATCTTCACGTTGTCATGGTTGAAGTCACCGTGTCCACCAACTTTGTCCTTGGTGCCGGGACCAACACCACGGCTTCCGGCATGTGCGTCGGGGTCCACCTCCGCATCGTAGATCATCACCTTGCATCTATCTATTGCTTTGCCTCGAGCTAATAAACAGTTCTGGCACGCAGGCCATAATTAAGTGACAATCATATGACTCCAGTCATCATGCCGTACCACGACACGCAGGTCGCGAATAAATATTACATAACATATAGCATCTCATACAAACACATTGCAAATCTTGAAGGCTATACCACATCACATGCATACTCTGCAAAAACGAGTTAGATCGCCATCTACACGGGTTGTTGCAACTTTTATCGTGGTTGTTAAGAAGGTTTACAAGGCAAACGAGAAACCCTAGACAAAACAAAAACACGATACTTCTTTTGTTGCTAGTTTAACATACGGGGTGCGTGTAGCAACTAATGCCACAAGCCAAACTTCGTTAAACGCGTGACCCCCGTGTGGATTTGAGTTCATAAAATCCACAAGCCCGTTCATGTAAAATTTTCTATAGCAAGACTAGGATGAGATCCAAGGAATTTGATGTAGTCCATGATCAAGGCAACCAGCATACTAAGAGCAGCATAGAGGGATCATGGCAAAACTCAAACCTTGTAGCAAAATCACATCATGCCGTCGAGCAAAGAAAAGATCACATGATAGGGAAGCAAACAAGAAAATCAATGCCTCATATCAACATATGATCTACCTAAACATGCATCTAATCAAGGATCGCTCATGATACCACTGTTGGGAAACGTAGTAGAAAACAAAAAAAATTCGGCCTACGAATCAAGAACCCAAGATCATCCAAGAAGATTGCATACAAGGTTTTAGGTCATGGCTCACCAACCTATGTAGCGGAAGTAGAGTTGGTGAAGCTCGTGGACGTAGTGGAAGTAGATCTCGCAAGTTCTCCCACGAACAGTCCCTCGATCAATCCCACGAACAAGTCCCGCGATCTAGTCCCACGGACAAGTCCCATGAACAAGCTCCTCGAAGAAGGGTCGAAGGTACGACCCCTCCATTAGTATCCACACATCCCGTAGCAGCAATCCAGCAGCGCTCCGCCGTCCAGAGATGAACGCCACCGAGAAAACTAGAGGGAGAAAACCCTAACGGATTCCGATCTAGAACAGCGTCTAAACCGGGGTCTAATTGTGGAGCAATGGGGTTTAGAGGAGGGAGGGTGGTGCATAGGCCTTTGGGACAAGTTGTGCTGCGCCCCCCACCCCTCCCCCACTTTATATAGGTGGCCAAGAGGCCCTTGGGGCGCAATAAGGGGGGGTGGGGAGTCCAACTTGGACTCCCAAACCTCCCAAACCTTCCCACCGGAAACCTGCCATATTGGAGAGTTGGACTTTCCACCTGGAGGGGGATTCCTTCCCCTTGGTGCGCCCCCCACCCCTTAGCCGGCCAGGGCAGCCTAGGTGGCTTGCCCCCCAAGGATAGGGGCGCAGGGGAGTGGGTGGTACTGCCCGGAACCTTCTGGAACCTTCCATGACCTTCTAGATGCTTCCAGGACCTTCCGGGACATACCGGGACCGTTTCGGGACATTTCGGACACTTCTGGAGCACTTCCAGGACCTTCCGAGACCGTTCTCGGACGTTTCGGAGCCATCCGGATAGTTTCCAAGACCATCCGAGTTACAGTTTAAGCCACCCGATGACCGCGAAGGTTGTTGGGACGCCCAGCGATTATCCGGAAACTATTCCGGTTGATCCAGAACTTCCCTAGTACCATTCTCATATGTTCCGGAACCACCTGGGACTACTCCAGAGTGATCCGGACATAACCTTAAATACCCAGAACTACTTCTGGTGCCCTTATGAACAATTCCATAAATCTCCGGAACTACTTCCGGTACCCGTATGAACTATTCTGCTTTGCTTCCACTAAACCTTCTACCATACTAGTATTCTAACAGACTACTGCTCGTTAAGTGTGTGACCCAATAGGTTCGGTATAATGCGGACATGACTCAGAACATCTTCCGGACATAGGTCAACAGCCTTTTGTCAATAGCCAATAATCAACAACGGAGCCATGGACACCCATGTTGACTCCCGCACATACACGAAGAAACTTCGAGTGAACCATTATGTTTAGTCATGTACCATTCCCTTTGCTTCGCGATATATGACAAAGTTAGAGGAGAGAAGTTTGGCACCCATGTGTAACAACTTTTGAACACAAGCCACCCGTTATCCTCTTTGCTCGTTTGTCCCTTTTCTCGTTATCGTATTCCGGTATCCCCGTGACTGAATCACAATGCGTCTGGCCAGACTATAATGGATACCGTCATACCGAGTGGGCCCGAAGTGAATATCTTCTTCATCGTGAAGGAGCAAATCCCATTCTTGAACTATCACAGTCACTAGCCACACCATCTGACATACCCAGAACTTATTTTACTACTTCCCATTTACGGGAGGATTCATCTAAGAACCAAAGCATGTCTTCCTGTGTGAAGCAACTCGATACTCTCATGGTCTAAGGAATTACGTATATGAAAACATTTCATGATATGACTTATAACGTAGTTACGATGTGATCTCTAAGTATATCATTCAATACTGGGGTCGGTTCAACATCATTGTTCTGCTAACAATATGTTCCCATTGCTACTGACATCCTTGTTACAAGAACAATGTCCATGATTAAGAAAACGTAATCATCAGTTAGCACATGAGCTGGTCTTAGAGGCTAAACCAGGAACTCTTGGTGTTTACATTTCCACACATGCAAATGAGTTTTCTTCTGAATCTCATAGTCAGGGTCATTGCAATTATAGCACAGAAATATAAACATTAATTACGAACGTGGAAATATATATATAATAACATTTTATTATTGCCTCTAGGGCATATTTCCAACAGGTGCAACAACAATAATTTCATGCTTAACATAAGGAACTATAGCAAGTTCATATTCGTAGGCATCATCCATAGTGGCATCATGGCCATCAACAAAGCAAGTATCAAAATCATCAGAAAGGGAAGTATCAGGTGAGTCCTCGGAATCATAAGATTCCTCTTCATCACAATCATTAGTCTCTTCTTGGGAAGCAAGCATTCTATTTTTAAAATCCTCAATATAAGAATTGGAAGTATAATTCTCAAACCAATAAGCAAGAACTGCAAAGTTTTTAGACTCGAAAATAGTATCGTGATATTTTTTAATCAAAGAAGCAATCTCATAGGCACCTTTAAAAGCAACAAACTCTTCAATCTTTTCAACATCAAAGTAATCATAAACACCTTTAGCATAAGAAGATAAGATCTCATTTTCATTAAACTCACATTGGAAAGGGAGGTGTTTATGATCTATATTAGAACAGCAAGTGAAATCATAAATGTGGCACAAAAGTTTAGCATGGCATAAGAAACATGTATTTGATCCCATAAGTGTTTCCCTTTCTGATATAGGCGGTGCCGCGTATAATGAGCATGCTCATCCAATGATTTTCCCTCAACCAAGTCGGTTGGGTTTTTAGCGCGAGCACAAATTGATCGAAGACGATCCAAGTGAAACATGTCCATCCTACCATATTTGGGTGGTTCAACACCCATGGTAAAGATAGCATCAACAAGCAAGGTAACATGTATTTTTGGTATTTTTGATAAAAGACACAAAATTAAAACTGAAAGGTAAAATAACCAGACTAAAAAAACAAAGGTAAAGGGTAGTGTGCAACTCCCCTATCTTAGCACTCGGAGTCCCCGGCAACGGCGCCAGAAAACTTTGCTTGATGGCTTCTCGCCCCTTCGTTGGTTACCCCAAGTGGAAGGTTGAGATGTAGTGCAGCAGCAGTTTTCCCTCGGTGAAGATAACAAGGTTTGTCTCCAGCAGGACTCCAGAGATGATAAGTAGGTGCCAGCGGCGCAACTGACGCGGACCTGCACACAGACACAGATAAATTTGTTCCCAACGAAGTTCAGAGAGGTTGTCAATCTCTCCGGTCTTGTGTTCACAAGGATAAAATGCAAGGGATAATGATAGCAAGTAAAAGCAGTAAAGTAAATATAGCGTGGAAACAATAATGAGGATATGGACTGGGATACGTGATGTTCGCTAGTGATGTCTCTCTCCCAAAAGACGATAAAATTGCTATGCGAGATAAATAAATTACAGAAAGGCAATTGACAGGATTATGAACGCACCGCAATGCTAACTATGCTACAAAAGAAAGGACGAGGTTCAAAAGCACAGGCAGTACGCCAAGATAAGTAGACCGAAATCCATCTGCATCTACTACTAATCATCCACCTTGAGATATCTATCCAGAACATCTCGCTGGTATTAAGTTGCGAGCCCCACCCAAAGTGTAAACCCAAAGCAACAGACAACTGCATTAAAAAGAACTCTGCGTAAAGTAAACAATCCTTGTGACCGCGGTCACAAGCACCGTTGTTTCCCCCTTGTGGCAACAGCACATCCCCTAGACTCATGTTTCTGTCACTCAAGCGTGTCATCGGGGGGCATGAACCCACAATCTAGCACAACGTTCCCTCTTGAAGTCACTACCTACTACTTGGCCAAAGCAATAAACAGCAACGGAGAATATGCAAGAATTACTTAGGAACAAAAATATAAGAGATAAAAACCAAATATATTACTCTATCACAATCTGAACATAATCTCATAATCCATAAGATCCAATCAAACTCAACATAGCAATAGCAGAAATATTACAAAGATGCCTCGATCATGTAGTGCAGCTCACGAGGTCTAAACAATGAAGATCAAAGAGGGGAGGAGAACATCACATAGCTACTGATCACGGACCCATGGTCCAAGGAAAACTACTCACGAGACATCCGGGGAGCATCCATGGTGGAGAGGAGACTCCCGGAAGTCAATCCTCCCTCCGACAGGGTGTCGGGAAGAGGTCTTCTGGTGCTCCCGATCTTCGGAAACGCGGCGGCGGCGGAACAGAGGCGAGTTCGCGGAATAGGGTTCCTCTTCTGGAGTTTTCCCGTGACGGAGAATAAATAGGCGAAGGGGGGCAGCCAGAGGTGGACCAAGGGCCCCAGGCGCCCCCCTGGCCCGGCCAGGGGTGGGGCCGCGCCGGGTGGCCGCCTGGGCCCCCCTAGCTCCCCTCTGGCCCCTCCCGGGCTCTTCGCGAAGCTTCCTCCATGCTGATTTTTTATCTGAATTTTCCCGAATTTTTCTGGCACTTTTTATATGGGGGAAAACTGAAATAGAAAAACAGCAGAAAACATGAACTGGCAACTGGGGTGCACTGAGTTAATAGGTTAGTCCAAATATGATAAAATATGTATGAAAGTGTATCTAGAACATAGCAATATCACACAAAACATGCATGGAACAAGCAGAAATTATAGATACATTTTGGACGTATCACCGTGCAGGAGTATGTTCGGGTTGGGGTCCAAGGCCCGGCGTACTTAGGATTTAGACCGGCGGATGGCCTCTCTGTTGAGTTTGAAAGATGGGCTACAGAGTGTCGGATAGCCTCGGTGGAGCGTTCCCTAACAATGTGCCCGCCACCCTGGAGATCCGTGCGTGTAGTGTAACACAAGTGCACCCCTGCAGGGAAGATTAATCCATTCGAATAGCCGTGTCCACGGTAACAGGACGCTTTATGCTGAAGCTGGATCTTACCACTACGAAATATTATTATTAAACTGTATGGTTCCGGGTTTTCTTCCTCGCTGGGATGTCGAGGAGGTGATCTCGGAGGCATTGCTAATTATTACAACTTACTATTATACAATGCTGCAGCAACTTCTGCTGCATTGTTACTTTATGCTTTATATAAACTGTTGGCTATTCTCTCCTCATGCTGCAAGACTCGTTGGAAGATGCTAGTCTTCGATAGGCCTAGCTTCTTACCCTTATTCTGATTTGATACAATGCATAAATGCTTAGTAGCAGACGTAAGACTCGCGGGTATGCTAGATACTCACCTTTGCTTTATTTCCCCTTTTTGTTTTGCCTGATCGGCCGCTGCAGTTGACGTTGGAGCCCAGGAGCAGGAGATCCCCGATGTCGACCACCGCAACATGAAGATCCCCGATGCCTTCTACAACGTCGATTTCCCCTTTGACCAGGAGTAGCCTGGAGGTTCCCAGGTAGGAGGCCTTGCCTCTTCGATCGAGTGTTGATTTTGTGCTAGCCTTCTTAAGGCAGATCATGTGTACCTTGTGTCTGTACTCAGATACTATTGCTTCCGCTAACCTTGTGCTCTAGAGCTGTTGTATTCGAGACCTCGTGGCCCCTGGCTTGTATTATACAACTTGTATTATTTTATTTGTAGAGTTGTGTTGTGATATCTTATCGTGAGTACCTGATCTCGATCGTGTACTTTGCATGTATGATTACTGTACATGACTTGATTTTGGGGGCGTTACAAGTTGGTATCAGAGCCGAATGCCTGTAGGACACCCCCTTCCAACTCCTTGGTCGAAGTCGAGTCTAGTCCTTGCAAAACTACTTTACTAACAGTGTCGTGTGGCTTATCGGCCCACGTCGCAAACTGGGTGGTATTAGGATCTTTTTCTCCGCATCTTTACTCTGGGACTCTGATCTCTCTTCTCTTTCGGGTTAAAGATTTTTGCTAACACTAACTCTAGGTTCTCATGATCACATCCTCCCGGAGAGCCCCTCATTACAGATGATCAGCTTATTCAGCAGAAGATTCCGAAGATTACTCTCCGATAAAATTCCCGAGATCATATGTGTCGATCACCTTTACAATTCACTGCCACCGACAATTTGTTATGTATAACCACATACACGTTCCGTTCATCCATTCAATCCCAGTTGCTCTTCTGTTCACAAGATGCATCGTAATACTTTCCATTGATTCGGGAATCCTTTGAGCCTACTGCCTTGCAGCTTCTTTTCACCTTGCGGATAATTCCTCACATTTATCGAGGACCCGTTCATCCTGTGATTCCCAAAATAATTTGAAATACTATTCGATCTCGCGACAATCCTCGGCAGCCTACTGCTTTGGAGATTCTTCTTACCAGCTTGCACTATGATTAATCCCGTTTGTCTTGTAGTCTTTGATGACCTCCCTTGGCATTGCCATTCTAATCTGTTGAATCATCGTGTGCGCTAGTGCACGCAATCATCAGTTGATCCCTATGAATCCATTCTTCTGGCTCAGACGTCATTCCGGACATGAGCTGGTTCCCGGTAATTCAAACCTTAATTGATTAATCGTCAAGCTTCTATTGAACTTATTCTTGTTTGATCGATGTATCTGAATCTGATACACCGATATGGAAGTCATAATTCCTTTGTACTTAAGAATTGAATTATTCCGATGCTTTTATCATCCGATGCTTTTGCATCCTTTCTTCTTATGGTTGAGTACCGATACTCACACCAGACTCTCGGTACCCCCGCCTGACCTTTTTGATGGATTACTACCTGCCGTCCCCTTGTGTCCTAAATCAGTGACGAGCTCCCCTGATACGAAATGCCTTTGGCGAACGGTATCATCTGCTCCGTGTCATCAGCCTTCTGCTTTCAAACTTGTATCTCTTGTTGCTGTTGTTTGTCGTATAGATTCGTAAAATGTCCCTCTGGGTTGTATCTATGCTTCATCCATCTGTGTGAACCCATGAACTTCTACGGGTCATACTCTACTGGTGTTACGCCAGATAAATTTCCTACTCTACAACTTCATCGAAAGCGAGAAGTGATTGAAATGTTATGCATTGAAGAAGTGGGAGTCGACCCTGAACCTTGTGTTCATGCCCATGGATACTATGTAGAACTTATCATGAGAGCTTCTTATAAAGGTAATTATCCCCTTGGTATAAATTCTGCTGCACCAAAAATCCTCCATTCTACCGTCGAGTATTACCTCCTGGAACCTCGAGGATATCATACCCTTGCACTACATCTAATGAATTTTGATGGAACAATACTTATCCCTGTCGTAACCACTCTATGGGTTCTGGGTTGTTGTCAACCGAGAACACCAAATACTTTTGCTTCACCATTCCATTTGCTTGATGTGTCCGTTGTTCGATTGTATTTTCTTGAAACCTTTTGACATGATGTGTTGTGGTTATCATCAACATTTTTCCTTCTTCCAGGTGTCAATTTAATTCATTGTGGGAAATACCATTCTTGACCCTCGATGCTTTGTGTCATCATTGACAACCCCCTTTGACTCCCTGCCAATACAAACTTGGTCATGTATATCTTGCTCTGTTTTCTCTTGGGAAAGATATACACCTGATACTTGTGTATCATCACATTTACTTTCCTTTGGTCTGTTTAACATTTATTTGAATATAAATTATACGAGCAGTGATAATTCCCTGCTTATGTAAACACTTCGGTGTACTACTTTGTCCGTACAACCTTTTATGATTGTTGATGACATTTCGGTGACCACCGATGGACAAGAACTTTGGCAATTGGTCCGCCTCGTCTTAACGAGCAGGAAAATGGTTCTCTGCGTCCCTCGCCCTTGGTACCGACATTGTGATGGCTTCTCTCCCCTCGTTGGTTACCCCAAGTGGAAGGTTTGAGATGCAGTGCAACAACAAGTTTCCCTCGGTGAAGATACCAAGGTTATCGAACCAGTAGGACTCAGGAGATACAAGTAGGTGGCAACATCGCCAGAAATTACTTCCTGACTAGGGTGTTGTCGTGGACCTGCACACAGCAACAAATAACTTGGATCCCAACGAGTACAGAGGAGTTGTCAATTCCTCCGGCCTTGTCGTTTACAAAGGATCAACGCAAGAGATACAAGGTGCAAAGGAAAGTAAAAGCTGAAAGTAAATTGAGGGCGTGAACAATAATGTGAAGATCGACCGGGGTCCCGTGATTTTCACTAGTGATGTCTCTCTCCCAAAAGACGATAAAAGTGCGAGCGAGGTAAACAAATCACAGTTGGGCAATTGACAGGATTATGAAGGCACCACAATGCTAACTATGCTGCAAAGAAAGGAAGGGCTCAAAAGCAATGGGCAGTACGCCAAGGTAAGTAGACCGAAATCCATCTGCATCTACTACGAATCATCCACCTTGAGATATCTATCCAGAACATCTCGCTGGTATTAAGTTGTGAATCCCACCCAAAGTGTAAACTCAAAGCAACAGACAACTGCATTAAAAGAACTTTGCGTAAAGTAAACAATCCTTGCACCCGCAGGTACAAGCACCGTTGTTTTATCCCTGGTGGCAACAACACATCCCCTAGTCTCATGTTTCTGTCACTCAAGCTAGACATCAAGGGGTTGAACCCACAATCGAGCATAACGCTCTCTCTTGGAGTTGCAAATAAAATACTTGGCCAAAGCAAATACCGCAATGGAGAACATGCAAGAATTTACTCAAGAACAAAGTATAAAAGAGAAGAACCAAATATATTACTCATCACAATCCGAACATAGTCTCATAATCCATCAGATCCCAACAAACTCAGCATATTTACAACAGAAATTACATAGATGCCTCGATCACGTGAGGTAGCTCATGAGGACTCGAAAGTGAAGCACAAAAGGGGGAGAGATTCATCACATAACTACTGGTCACGGACCCATGGTCCAAGGGGGACTACTCACGGCATATCAGGCCGGGAGCGTCCATGGCTATGGATGGTCTCCCGGAGGGGGTTCCTCCTTCCGGCAGGGTGCCGAGGAAGCTTCTCCAGGCAGCCCCGATCTTGAACTAGCAGCGGCGGCGGTACAGAGGGGAGTTCGCAAGAAAGAGATCGATATTAGGGGTTTCCACCCCAAGGGGTAAATATAGGCGAAGGGAGGCATCGAAGGGACCCACGAGGCAGTCAGGAGGGTCCCTGGCGCGACCCAGGGTGGGGCCGCGCCACCTGCCCTCCTGGCTGCCTGGTGGTGGCCCCCCTTCCCTCTCTTGGTGATTCCGGAAGCTTCTGTTGCGCTGATTTTTTATATATTTTCCCGGAATTTTTGGAGCACTTTTAATGGCCGGAAAACCTGAAATACAAAAACAGCAGAAAACAGAAACTGGCAACTGGGTGCACTGAGTTAATAGGTTAGTCCAAATAGGTTCAAAAGTGTATGAAAGTTTAAGCAAAACATGGCAAAGTCACACAAAACATGCATGGAGCAAGCAGAAATTATAGATATGTTTGGCACGTATCAAGATCCCCAAGCTTAATTCCTGCTCGTCCTCGAGTAGGTAAATGATAACAAGCATAATTTATGTGGTGACATGTGATGGCTTCTCGCCCCTCGTTGGTTACCCCAAGTGGAAGGTTTGAGATGTAGCGTAGCAGCAAGTTTCCCTCGGTGAAGATACCAAGGTTTGTCTCCAGTAGGACTCCAGAGATGATAAGTAGGTGTCAGCGGCGCAACTGACGTGGACCTGCACACAGACACAGATAACTTTGTTCCCAACGAAGGTCAGAGAGGTTGTCAGTCTCTCTGGTCTTGTTGTTCACAAAGGGTAAAACACAAGGGATAATGATAGCAATTGTAAGTAAAAGCAGAAAAGTAAAGATAGCGTGGAAACAGTAATAAGGGTTTGGACCGGCATACGTGATGTTCACTAGTGATGTCTCTCTCCCAAAAGACGATAAAACTGCTATGCGAGGTAAACAAATTACAGAAGGGCAATTGACAGGATTATGAACGCACCGCAATGCTAACTATGCTACAAAAGAAAGGAAGAGGCTCAAAAGCACGGGCAATACGCCAAAATAAGTAGACCGTAATTCAACTGCATCTACTACTAATCATCCACCTTGAGATATCTATCCAGAACATCTCGCCGGTATTAAGTTGCAGGCCCCACCCAAAGTGTAAACCCAAAACAACGGACAACTGCATTAAAAAGAACTTTGCGTAAAGTAAACAATCCTTGCAACGCGGTTACAAGAACCGTTGTTTTCCCCCTTGTGGCAACATCACATCCCCTAGACTCATGTTTCTGTCACTCAAGCGTGCCATCGGGGGGCATGAACCCACAATCGAGCATAATGTTCCCTCTTGGAGTCACTACCTACTACTTGGCCAAAGCAATAAACAGCAACGGAGAACATGCAAGAATTACTTAGGAACAAAAATATAAGAGATAAAAACCAAATATATTACTCTATCACAATCTGAACATAATCTCATAATCCATCAGATCCCATCAAACTCCGCATAGCAATAGCAGAAAGATTACAAAAGTGCCTCGATCATGTAGGGCAGCTCACGAGGTCTAAACCATGAAGAACAAAGAGGGGAGGAGAACATCACATAGCTACTGATCACGGACCCATGGTCCAAGGAAAACTACTCACGAGACATCCGGGGAGCATCCATGGTGGAGAGGAGACTCCCGGAGGTCGGCCCTCCCTCCGGCAGGGTGCCGGGAAGAGGTCTTCTGGTGCTCCCGATCTCGGAAGCGCGGTGGCGGAGAAACAGAGGAGAGATCGCGAAAAATGGTTCTGTCCTCGGAGTTTCCCCGTGACGGAGAATAAATAGGCGAAGGGGGCAGCCAGAGGTGGACCAGGGGCCCCAGGCGCCCCCCTGGCGCGGCTAGGGGTGGGGCCGTGCCGGGTGGCCGCCTGGGCCCCCTGGCTCCCCTCTGGCCCCTCTCGGGCTCTTCGCGAAGCTTCCTGTACGCTGATTTTTCCTATTTTTTTCCCGGAATTTTTCTGGCACTTTTTATATGGGGGAAAACTGAAATAGAAAAACAACAGAAAACATGAACTGGCACTGGGGTGCACTGAGTTAATAGGTTAGTCCAAATATGAGCAAAAGTGTATGAAAGTGTATCTAGATCATAGTAATATCACACAAAACATTCATGGAGCAAGCATAAATTATAGATACGTTTTGGACGTATCAACATCCCCAAGATTAATTCCTGCTTGTCCTCGAGTAGGTAAATGATAACAGCATAATTTTTGTGGTGACATGCTAGCAACCATAAAATAACTTTGAAAGTAAAGCAATCAAGGTTAGAGATTCAATTCAAGTCATAACATGCAAGAGTCTATATTAGCATTGAAACAAGTAACAAAAGAACATTAGGCGCAAGAGCTCTCGCTGTCCGTGACTCGAATGTCTCCAAATGGTGTTTGCGTGCAAGAAGGGGGATAGGGAATACGAGAAAAAGTTTTTTTGTATTGAGAACTCAACCTACTAAAGTTTCACACTTGGTCCTCTTTGGAATCTTATCTTGACTCGTCCCCAGACCACTAGCCAGGTACAAGTCAATTTGATCCACTCCTTTTCGATATTTTGAGCACTCATGCAATGGATGAGCGTAAGCACGAAAGTTGACACTTAGGATGGCAAAGAGAGAAGTGTGGAGGAGGAAGACAAAAAGGATGAGAAAGGCTCACATCAATGAGGACAATCATAGGCAAGAGATGCCAAATGATAGATATGATGTGAGCAGTAGGGATTGCCATGCAACGGATGCACATACGAGCTAAGAAGCTCTCCAATGGAACTAGTGGGGGTGCATCTAACTTGCTCGCTCATGAAGACCTAGAGCTTGTTTGAGGAGGCTCATCCTTGGAATATGCAAGCCAAGTTCTATAGTGTGAAGGTCCCAACATAGCTATATGCATGATGGTCATCTCTATGGAGTACAAGGATATAAAGGGAGTACTAGTGTGGATCTCTCAAAATGATAGTAGTGTTGCCCCTTTCTCACTTTTTATTTCTTTTCTCTTTTTTCTATTTTGTTCTATTTTTTTGTGGCCTCAATGGCTCTTTCTATTTAACTCTCATTTGTCCTCTTCGGGATCTTTTATTGTGTCCACTTTGGGATCTTTTCCTCACTTAAGGGCAACACTCTATTTTACAAGAAGGTAAAGGAGATCTTTCACACTTTACAAGGTACTCAAAATCATAAAGAAGATGTAACTATCATGATGTATGCAATGTATGTCGCTGCTAGTGTAGCAGGAGCATGTATGACATGAAGATCAAGTCATGAAGAGGTGGATGTTGCATGGCAATATATCTCGGAAAGGCTATGGAAATGCCTTGATAGGTAGGTATGGTGGCTGTTTTGAGGATATAAGGAGGCTTATGATGACAGAGCGTATCATGCCAAGGGTTTGGATGTACCGGCGAAGGTGTACACCAACTCTCGGAATGAGAAGAAGGCAATGCACGGCACGGGAGATGCTAGCAAAATATGGGAAGGTGGAAGTGTCAACTTTCAATACTTACATTAGTCCGAAGAACTCATGCACTTAATATCGGTAACTCTCAATCTAATAAGGAGTTTCACAAAGAGACAAGTACCCCGAGGAGTAGTGTATGGGGGTTTGGTTATCCTTGCGCATCCTCGACTCATGGTACGTGAGTGTACTCTAATATTCGATCCCTCCAAAGATTAGTGATCCATCTAGTAGCTAGAGTTCTCAACTAGTTTTGTAGGTTTTGAAAATACACACGGGTTGCCCAAAATACGACACCTATCACTAATAGGCTAGAGCTCTTGACACCAAAATTTCAAACATTACTCACATCAATACCTCAAAACTATTGCAAGTTACTACTAGAATAAAATAGCAACCTCAATTACCTACTTTCAAGACAAGACACAACTCAGTGCAACAACCAACTCTCTTTAACAAGATAAACATGAAAACTAAAAAGAGTTCCAGCAACAAACTAAACAAAAGCCAAGGCTCTTGCTAAATACAAACTAAGACTAAAACTAAACATGACAGTAGCTATGAAAAGATAAGAACACACAACAGCAAAAAGATAAGCAGGAAAAATCCTATGATGTGTTCTAAATTTGAAAGTGGAGCGTGTTTCTCTCCCACACAAAGTAAGACGGGATCTAACTTGTTATGAACAGCAAGCAAAGCTAAAGAAAACTAAAAATAAAACCTAAGAGCGAGACGCTCCAAGCATAGCACATAACGCATGAAGTGATAAAAATATAGTGAGACGAAGGACGAACTGATGATTGTTGACGGAGAAGGGGATGCACGGGGGCATCCCCAAGCTTAGACGCTTGAGTATCCTTGAATATTTGTTGGGGATGCATGGGGGCATCCGCAAGCTTGAGCGCTTGACACTCCTGGATCTTCTTTCATCATCTTCCATCGCACACTTGAAAACTCCCTTCATACATAACTCATCATAAGCTGATTAGAGAGGTTAGTACCCTTAATAAAATAATTTTCCCCACTGGATATAAAGATATTCTTGAAGATCTACTGTTTCTCAAGAGTGCAAAATAGTTTTTGCAAAGAAAAAGCAAGCTTAAGGTTTGCAAAAGTTAGGAGAGACAAAACGTGGCAGAATCTGTGAAAAACAAAACAGCAGGTAGTAAAGAATTTTTTAGGGGCACTTCTGCAACTCAAATAAAAAAACTCAAAATATATGGAAGTTTCGTAATTGTATAGAGAATGCTGTGTAAAAATTTCAGCTAAAAAAGATGAACTGGGATTTTTCTGGAATTTTTCTGGTCACGAGGACAGAATCTGTTTTCTGGACAGCATGTCACAACTTTTACTTCCCTTGCCGTAAGAGGCTATAACTTGGCAGAAAGCTGAAAAATAAAGATACAATGATGTTGCTACAGTAGTAAAAATCATCAAGACACAACAAAAGCAAAAATAAAAACCTAAATTCGTTGCGGGATGCCTCACGAAAGCGCTTTCTTTTATGCCTTTAAGCTAGGCATGATGCAAAAGAAGAATCAAGTTTTATCAAGAGAAAGAGAATAACTAGCCCGAGTAACGGACTCAAAAGGTAACTTGATTTTCTTTCTATGGAAGTGTTCCATCCCCTTTTTGAACGGGAATTGGAATTTTATATTCCCCTCTTTCATGTCAATAACCGCACCAACGGTGCGAAGAAAAGGACGTCCCAAAATAATCGGACACAAAGGTTCACACTCTATATCCATAACAATAAAATCAACGGGAACATAGTTGTCATTGACAATGATAAGAACATCGTCGATCTTCCCCAAAGGTTTCTTTACGTAAGAATCAACAAGACGAACACCAAAAGAACATGGCTCAAAGGGCTTCAATTCAAACATATCAAATATTCTTTTGGGCATAACGGAGGTACTAGCTCCAACATCACATAAAGCATAGCAAGAGAAGTTATTTAATTTAATTTTGATCATAGGGTCCCAACCATCATCTAGCTTCCTAGGTATGGAGGCTTCTACTCTAAGCTTCTCCTCCCTAGCTTTGATGAGAGCATTTGTGATATGCTCCGTGAAGGCAAGATTAAGTGTGCTAGTGTGGGGGTCTCTAGACATTTTGTGTAACAAGCTAATAACTTCTGAGAGGGTACAACTATCAAAATCAATATCACTACTATCAAAGGTGGTAGTAGTGTCATCTAGGCTCACTTGTTTGAAACCCTCTATGTTCATAGGAGTTTCTTTATCTTCGGTTGAGGTATTAGCATCACCATTAATAGGTCCAACGGGACTAGGAGTGCATTGGTTGCTAATAGTTTGGGTGTCCTCAACAATTTGGATAGTGGCAACTGTGTGGTGTGTAGGAAGGCTCTTAATTCTATCTTCTTCCATAGGGATAACTTCCGGTTTGGCTGCCATTTGATTTATCAAAGTAGATTGGGTGTGGGACATATTCGAAACATGGGTTTCGGTGGCGGTAAGTCTAGCCTGGAGATTAGAAATCTCACTGTTCAGGCTATCAAGCTGTTCACTAATGTTTTGCATAATGGCAGTATGCTCACCTATTTTCTTAGAGAAGGCTTTGTTTTGTTCAAACTGGGTGTGCATATAGTTCTTAGTAGCTTTGTCTATTTCTACCAATTTCTCATAACTAGGTAGGTCTCTTTTCGTATAAGCAGGATTATAGGAGTTGTTGCTAGGGTAGGTGTTGTTGTTCCCATAGTTGGATGGAAACGGTCTAGGATTGCTAGCAAAATTTCCCCTATAAGCATTGTTGTTGAAGTTGTTTCTAGCAATAAAGTTCACATCTACTTGTTCTTGAGCAACCAAAGAATTTAAAGGGACATCATGAGGATCAATAGAGGGTTGCTTGGTAAGTAGAGACATAATTAAATCAACTTTTTCATTGAGGGAGGTAATTTCCTCGACAGAATTTACCTTCCTACCTGTTGGAGCGCGTTCGGTGTGCCATTGGGAATAATTGGTCATCATTTCATCCAGAAGCTTCGTGGTAGCACCAAGTGTAGTTGACATAAAAGTTCCTCCCACGACCGAATCTAACAGGTTCCGCGAGGTAAAGTTCAAGCCTGCATAAAAAGTCTGGATAACCATCCAGGTAGTCAAACCATGTGTAGGGCATTTCTTAACAAGAGATTTCATTCGTTCCCAAGCTTGGGCAATGTGTTCATTATCAAATTGCTTAAAATTCATAATGTTACTCCTCAATTGGATAATTTTAGCAGGTGGGTAATACTTCCCTATAAAAGCATCTTTGCACTTATCCCAAGAATCTATGCTATTCCTAGGCAAAGATTGAAACCAGATTTTAGCGTCTCCCCTTAAAGAGAAAGGAAAGAGCTTGAGCTTAACAACATCACCTTCTACTTCTTTATACTTTTGCATATCACATAATTCAACAAAATTGTTCAAGTGTAAAGCGGCATCATCTCCAGCACCAGAGAATTGATCTCTCATAACAAGGTTTAACAAAGCAGGTTTAATTTCATAAGAGGTAGCTGAAGTGGCAGGTGTGGCAATGGGAGTGCAGATAAAGTCTTGGTTGTTGTGACTAGTGAAGTCACACAACTTGCTGTTTTCAGTGGAACCCATAGTAGCAGCAAGTGTGGCCGATTTTTTTTGTAATTTTGATAAAATACACAAAGATAAAAACTGAAAGGTAAACTAACAAGACTAAAAAACAAAGGTAAAGGGTAGTGTGCAACTCCCCTATCTTAGCACTCGGAGTCCCCGGCAACGGCGCCAGAAATTCGCTTGATGGCTTCTCGCCCCTCGTTGGTTACCCCAAGTGGAAGGTTTGAGATGTAGCGCAGCAGCAAGTTTCTCTCGGTGAAGATACCAAGGTTTGTCTCCAGTAGGACTCCAGAGATGATAAGTAGGTGTCAGCGGCGCAACTGACGTGGACCTGCACACAGACACAGATAACTTTGTTCCCAACGAAGTTCAGAGAGGTTGTCAATCTCTCCGGTCTTGTTGTTCACAAAGGGTAAAACACAAGGGATAATGATAGCAATTGAAAGTAAAAGCAGAAAAGTAAAGATAGCGTGGAAACAGTAATAAGGGTTTGGACCGGGATACGTGATGTTCACTAGTGATGTCTCTCTCCCAAAAGACGATAAAACTGCTATGCGAGGTAAACAAATTACAGAAGGGCAATTGACAGGATTATGAACGCACCGCAATGCTAACTATGCTACAAAAGAAAGGAAGAGGCTCAAAAGCACGGGCAGTACGCCAAAATAAGTAGACCGTAATCCAACTGCATCTACTACTAATCATCCACCTTGAGATATCTATCCAGAACATCTCGCTGGTATTAAGTTGCGAGCCCCACCCAAAGTGTAAACCCAAAACAACGGACAACTGCATTAAAAAGAACTTTGCATAAAGTAAACAATCCTTGCAACTGCGGTTACAAGCACCGTTGTTTTCCCACTTGTGGGAACAACACATCCCCTAGACTCATGTTTCTGTCACTCAAGCGTGCCATCGGGGGGCATGAACCCACAATCGAGCATAACGTTCCCTCTTGGAGTCACTACCTACTACTTGGCCAAAGCAATAAACAACAACGGAGAACATGCAAGAATTACTTAGGAACAGAAATATAAGAGATAAAAACCAAATATATTACTCTATCACAATCTGAACATAATCTCATAATCCATCAGATCCCATCAAACTCAGCATAGCAATAGCAGAAAGATTACAAAAGTGCCTCGATCATGTAGGGCAGCTCACGAGGTCTAAACCATGAAGAACAAAGAGGGGAGGAGAACATCACATAACTACTGATCACGGACCCATGGTCCAAGGAAAACTACTCACGAGACATCCGGGGAGCATCCATGGTGGAGAGGAGACTCCCGGAGGTCGGCCCTCCATCCGGTAGGGTGCCGGGAAGAGGTCTTCTGGTGCTCCCGATCTCAGAAGCGCGGCGGCGGCGGAACAGAGGAGAGATCGCGAAAAAGGGTTCTGTCCTCGGAGTTTCCCCGTGACGGAGAATAAATAGGCGAAGGGGGGCAGCCAGAGGTGGACCAGGGGCCCCAGGCGCCCCCCTGGCGCGGCCAGGGGTGGGGCCGCGCCGGGTGGCCGCCTGGGCCCCCCTGGCTCCCCTCTGGCCCCTCTCGGGCTCTTCGCGAAGCTTCCTGTACGCTGATTTTTCCTATATTTTTGCCGGATTTTTTTTGGCACTTTTTATATGGGGGAAAACTGAAATAGAAAAACAGCAGAAAACAAGAACTGGCACTGGGGTGCACTGAGTTAATAGGTTAGTCCAAATATGATCAAAAGTGTATGAAAGTGTATCTAGATCATAGCAATATCACACAAAACATGCATGGAGCAAGCAGAAATTATAGATACGTTTTGGACATATCAACAGGCCACACAACCAAATAAGGACCTTTAAGTAAAGCCATCAAAACATGCAATTCAATTCAAGTCTTAACAAGCAAGAGTCTATATTAGCATTGACACAAGCAACAAAAGAACAAAAGGTGCAAGAGCTCTCGCTGTCCGTGACACGAATGTCTCCAAATGGTGTTTGCGTGCAAGCAAGGGACTGGGAAGAAAGAGAAAAAAGGTTGTTGAGAACAACTATCTACTAAAGTTTCACACTTGGTCTCCTTTGGATTCTTATCTGGACTCGTCCCCAGACCACTAGCCAGGTACAAGTCAAACTGATCCACTTCCTTTCGACATTTTGAGCACTCATGCAATGGAGATCTTTCACACTTTACAAAGGTACTCACATAAAGAAAAAGTACCTATCATGATGCAAATGTATGCCTCTGCCAGGGTAGCAGGATATCCAATGATACTAGCGCGTCATGTAGCAATGATTAGGGAAAGGCCCAACTAGCATGCGGCTCATCGATCAAGCAAGTAGCATGTATGACATGAAGATCAAGTCATGAGAAGGTGGATGTTGCATGGCAATGTATCTCGGAAAGGCTATGGAAATGCCTTGTAGGTAGGTATGGTGGCTGTTTTGAGGAAAGATATAATGAGGCTTATGATGACAGAGCGTATCATGCCAAGGGTTTGGATGCACCGGCGAAGTATGCGCCAACTCTCGAGGTGAGAAAGGGCAATGCACGGTACCGAAGAGGCTAGAAAAAGTATAGGTGGGTGCAAGTGTCAACTTTCGAATACTCACATTAGTCCGAAGAACTCATGCACTTATTATCGGTAACTCTCAATCTAATCAGGAGGTTCACAAAGAGACAGGTAACCCGAGGAGGAGTGTATGGGGGTTTGGTTATCCTTGCGCATCCTCGACTCATGGTACGTGAGTGTACTCTAATATTCGAACCCTCCAGAGGTTAGTGATCCATGTAATAGCTAGAGTTCTCAACATGGGTTTTTTGGTTTTCGAAAAACACACGGATTGCCCAAAATACAACATCTATCACTAATAGGCAAGAGCTCTTGACACCATAAGTTCAAACATTACTCTAGTCAATACCTCAAAACTACTGCAAGTTACTACTACAAAAAGAATAACAACTTTAACTACCTACTTTCAGTCAAGACACAGAACTCAGTGCAACAGGCAAACTCTCTAACAAGATAAAACATGCAACATATAGAAAGTTCAACCTAAGACAAAAGAAAAGCTCTAGAAAAGCTAAAGCACTACAACTAAACAGAACAACAGCTAAGAAAATAAAAAGAACAGCTCACAGCTAAAAGAATAAGCATGCAAATCCTATGAGGAGTTCTAGTTCAAGCGGAGCGTGAATCTCTCCCACACAAAAGAGTAAGTTGGGGTCTAACTTGTTACTACAGCAAAGAAAGCAAAACAAACCTAGAAAAGTAAAGAGCGAGACGCTCCAAGCAAAGCACATAACGCATGAAGTGATAAAAATATAGTGCAACGAGGGACAAACTGATGATTGTTAATGAAGAAGGGGATGCATCGGGGGCATCCCCAAGCTTAGACGCTTGAGTCTCCTTGAATATTTATTGGGGGTGCACATGGGCATCCCCAAGCTTGAGCGTTTGACACTCCTGAATCTTCTTTCATCACCTTCCATCGCGCACTTGAAAAGTCCCTTCATACATAACTCATTGTAGGCTGATTAGAGAGGTAAGTACCCTAATAAAATAATTTTCCTCTACTGCAAATAAAGATTTCCAGGAAGAGCTACTATTTCTCTTGCCTTCCCAAAAATGTTTGCAAAGAAAAAGCAAGCTTAAGGATTGCAAAACTGCGAAAAGAAAAATCGGGGCAGAAGCTGAGAAAAACAGAACAACAGAGAAAGGAGAATTTTTTCGAGGTAGTTCTGCAACTCAAATCAAAAAACTTTGAACAGACGCATGAAAGGTAATTGTATGGGGCATGCTGTCAAAACAATTCCGATCAAAAAGATGATCTCGTGATTTATTGAGAATTTTTCCGTCAAGCAGACAGAATCTGTTTCTGGACAGCAAGCACCAACTTTTGACCTTTCTTTGAATCTGAGGCTAAACTTGGCACAAAGCTTGAAAAGTAAAGATACAATGATGTTGCTACCGTAGTAACAATCATCAAGACCACTAACAACAAAAACCTAATTTTGTTGCGGGCTGCCTCCCGAAAGCGCTTCTTTAGAGCCATTACCTAGGCTTAAATATTATGGAAGATGCTCTCGCAAGAATAAGAATTTTGAAGCAAAAGAGAGCATCAAGAAGCAAATATGAAACAGATTTAAGCCTAACCCACTTCCTATGCATAGACATCTTGTAAGAAAATAAATCAAAGAAGCACAAAGTGACATGCATAGGAAGGTCGAAAAAGAACAACTTCAAAACTTTCAACATGAAGAGAGGTGTTTTAGTAATATGGAAGTTTCTACAACCAAACTTCCCTCTCTCGAAATAATTTTCAGTAGTATCATGAACAACATCAAGAATATAACTATCACATAAATCATGTTGTTCATGACCTACAAGCACACGTGTATAGTTTTCAACACGGTCTTTAAGATTATAAGATAAATGCAACCCATCACATTGAGCCTTGATAAGGGAAAAATTCTCCGGAGTTGGAGGTTTCAAAAGGATAATATGGCAATCAAGTGTGGGTGCAATAGCAAAAATTTCATGCTTAACATAAGGAACTATAGCAAGTTCATCTTCGTAAGCGTCATCCATAGTGGCATCACGGCCATAAGCATAGAAGGCATCAACTTCATCAAAAAGGGATATTTCAAAAGAATCCATAGGATCATAACATTCATATAAGGTAAGAGTTAAAGAGTTACTCTCATTAGAAGGTAGACATGGATGGGTCCATTCTTCCTCCTCTTGTTCGTCATTCTCCTCCTCTTTTTCATCCAAGGAGCTTTCAGGTTTAGTAATTTCTTCTTCCATAGAGTCCTGCAAAACATTAGTCTCTTCCTTTGGAGGAGAGATTCTCTCAATATGATCAGTAATATAGTAATTTGCATAGTAATTTTCCAAACAATAGTTAAGTATAGCAAGACTCTCAGATTTGTAAGGGGCATCATCAATATTTTGAAGAAGAGAAGTAATTTCATAGGCACCTTTAAAAGCAACAAATTCTTCTATTTCCTCTGCACCATAAAAATCATAGTTTATCTTAGCATAAGAAGCTAAGGTTTCATCATCATTGTACTCACATTGGAAAGCAAGGTGTTTATGCCTCATAAAGCAACAAGATTCATCCCCGCAGAAAAGTATATTATATATTGAGCACAAGTTTCTAGCATACTCATACAACTAATATATTTGTTTCCATAAGTGTATCCCCTTTTGAGACAAGCGGTGTTCCTTGTACCACTTTTGTTGATCCTCAGTGAATCCTCCATGCCAATGAGATCTATTTTCAAAGAAGTCAGACATTGATTGGCAAGTAAGGAACTAGACATACTATTTTTTTTGATTTTTGATATAAGACACAGCAAAAAACTGAAAGGTAAACTAACAAGACTAAAAAGCAAAGGTAAAAGATAGTGTGCAACTCCCCTATCTTGTAGACTTGAGTCCCCGGCAACGGCGCTAGAAATTTGCTTGATGGCTTCTCGCCCCTCGTTGGTTACCCCAAGTGGAAGGTTTGAGATGCAGTGCAGCAACAAGTTTCCCTCGGTGAAGATACCAAGGTTATCGAACCAGTAGGACTCAGGAGATACAAGTAGGTGGCAACCTCGCCAGAAATTACTTCCTGACTAGGGTGTTGTCGTGGACCTGCACACAACAACAAATAACTTTGCTCCCAACGAGTACATAGGAGTTGTCAATTCCTCCGGCCTTCTCGTTTACAAAGGATCAACACAAGAGATAAAAGGTGCAAAGGAAAGTAAATTGAGGGTGTGAACAATAATGTGAAGATGGATCGGGGTCCCGTGATTTTCACTAGTGATGTCTCTCTCCTAAAAGAAGATAAAAGTGCTAGCAAGGTAAACAAATCACAGTTGGGCAATTGACAGGATTATGAAGGCACCACAATGCTAACTATGCTGCAAAGAAAGGAAGGGCTCAAAAGAATGGGCAGTACGCCAAGGTAAGTAGACCGAAATCCATCTGCATCTACTACGAATCATCCACCTTGAGATATCTATCCAGAACATCTCGCTGGTATTAAGTTGCGAATCCCACCCAAAGTGTAAACTCGAAGCAACAGACAACTGCATTAAAAGAACTTTGCGTAAAGGAAACAATCCTTGCACCCACAGGTACAAGCACCGTTGTTTTATCCCTGGTGGCAACAGCACATACCCTAGTCTCATGTTTCTGTCACTCAAGCTAGACATCAAGGGGCTGAACCCACAATCGAGCATAACACTCTCTCTTGGAGTTGCAAATAAAATACTTGGCCAAAGCAAATACCGCAACGGAGAACATGCAAGAATTTACTCAAGAACAAAATATAAAAGAGAAGAACCAAATATATTACTCATCACAATCTGAACATAGTCTCATAATCCATCAGATCCCAACAAACTCAGCATAACAACAACAGAAATTACATAGATTCCTCGATCATGTGAGGCAGCTCACGAGGACTCGAAAGTGGAAGCACAAAGGGGGGAGAGATTCATCACATAGCTACTGGTCACGGACCCATGGTCCAAGGGGGACTACTCACGGCACAGCCGGGAGGCGTCCATGGCTATGGATGCTCTCCCGGGGGGGGGGGGGGGGTAGCTTCTCCCGGCAGGGTGCCGGAGCAGCTTCTCCAGGCAGCCCCGATCTTGAAACGGCGGCGACGGCGGTACAAAGGGGAGTTCGCGAAAAAGAGATCGATATTAGGGGTTTCTACCCCGAGGGGTAAATATAGGCGAATGGGGGCATCAAGGGGACCCACAGGGCAGTCAGGAGGGTCCCTGGCGCGGCCCAGGGTGGGTCCGCGCCACCTGCCCTCCTGGCTGCCTGGTGGTGGCCCCCCTTCCCTCTCTTGGTGATTCCGGAAACTTCTGTTGCGCTGATTTTTTATATATTTTTCCCGGAATTTTTGGAGCACTTTTAATGGCCGGAAAACCTGAAATACAAAAACAGCAGAAAACAGAAACTGGCAACTGGGTGCACTGAGTTAATAGGTTAGTCCAAATAGGTTCAAAAGTGTATGAAAGTTCAAGCAAAACATGGCGAAGTCACACAAAACATGCATGGAACAAGCAGAAATTATAGATACGTTTGGGACGTATCAAGATCCCCAAGCTTAATTCCTGCTGGTCCTCGAGTAGGTAAATGATAACAAGCATAATTTCCGCGGTGACATGCCACACAACTAAATAAGGAATTTTATTTAAAGCAATCAAAGCATGCAATTCAATTCAAGTCTTAACAAGCAAGAGTATATATTAGCATTGACACAAGCAACAAAAGAACAAAGGGTGCAAGAGCTCTTGCTGTCCGTGACTCGAATGTCTCCAACTGGTGTTTGCGTGCAAGCAAGGGACTGGGAAGAAAGAGAAAAAAGGTTGTTGAGAACAACTATCTACTAAAGTTTCACTCTTGGTCTCCTTTGGATTCTTATCTGGACTCGTCCCCAGACCACTAGCCAGGTACAAGTCAAACTGATCCACTCCCTTTCGATATTTTGAGCACTCATGCAATGGATGAGCGTGAGCAAGAAAATTGACACCTAAATGGCGAAACAGAAAGAAGGTGGAGGAGGAAGACAAAAAGGTGTGAAAGGCTCACATCAATGAGGAAAATCATAGGTGAGAGAAGGCCATATGATAGATATGATGTGAGGAGTAGGGATTTCCATACAACGGATGCACATGTGAGCTAAAAGCTCTCCAAGGGAACTAGTGGGGGTGAATCTAACTTGCTTGCTCAAGAAGACCTAGAGCTCGTTTGAGGAGGCTCAACATTGGAATATACAAGCCAAGTTTTATAGTGTGAAGGGTCCCCACATAGCTATATGCATGATGATGATCTCTATGGAGTACAAGGGGTAGAAGATGAAGTACTAGTGTGGATCTCTCAAAAGGAATAGTAGTATGCCCCCTTCTCTCTTTCTTTTTTCTTCTTTTTCTCTTTTTCATTTTTTTGGTGGCCTCAATGGCTCTTTCTATTTAACTCTCATTTTTCCTCTTTGGGATCTTTTGATTTTTTCCTCTTTGGGATCTTTTCCTCACTTTAGGGGCAATACTCTATATTTTACAAGAATATAGGAGATCTTTCACACTTTACAAAGGTACTCACATAAAAATGTAACTATCATGATGCAAATGTATGCCTCTGCCAGGGTAGCAAGATATGCAATGATACTAGCGCGTCATGTAGCAATGATTAGGGAAAGGCCCAACAAGCATGCGGCTCATCGATCAAGCAAGTAGCATGTATGACATGAAGATCAAGTCATGAGAAGGTGGATGTTGCATGGCAATGTATCTCGGAAAGGCTATGGAAATGCCTTGTAGGTAGGTATGGTGGCTGTTTTGAGGAAAGATATAAGGGGGCTTATGATGACAGAGCATATCATGCCAAGGGTTTGGATGCACCGGCGAAGTATGCGCCAACTCTCGAGGTGAGAAAGGGCAATGCACGGTACCGAAGAGGCTAGAAAAAGTATAGGTGGGTGCAAGTGTCAACTTTCGAATACTCACATTAGTCCGAAGAACTCATGCACTTATTATCGGTAACTCTCAATCTAATCAGGAGGTTCACAAAGAGACAGGTACCCCGAGGAGGAGTGTATGGGGGTTTGGTTATCCTTGCGCATCCTCGACTCATGGTACGTGAGTGTACTCTAATATTCGAACCCTCCAGAGGTTAGTGATCCATCTAGTAGCTAGAGTTCTGAACATGGGTTTTTTGGTTTTCAAAAAACACACGGATTGCCCAAAATACGACATCTATCACTAATAGGCAAGAGCTCTTGACACCATAAGTTCAAACATTACTCTAGTCAATACCTCAAAACTATTGCAAGTTACTACTACAAAGAGAATAGCAACTTTAACTACCTATTTTCAGTCAAGACACAAAATTCAGTGCAACAGGCAAACTCTCTAACAAGATAAAACATGCAACCTATAGAAAGTTTAACCTAAGACAAAATAAAAGCTCTAGAAAAGCTAAAGCACTACAACTAAACAGAACAACAGCTAAGAACAGAAAAAGAACAACTTGCAGCTAAAAGAATAAGCATGCAAATCCTATGAGGAGTTCTAGTTCAAGCGGAGCGTGAATCTCTCCCACACAAAAGAGTAAGTTGGGGTCTAACTTGTTACTACAGCAAAGAAAGCAAAACAAACCTAGAAAATTAAAGAGCGAGACGCTCCAAGCAAAGCACATAACGCATGAAGTGATTAAAATATAGTGCAACGAGGGACAAACTGATGATTGTTGATGAAGAAGGGGATGCATCGGGGGCATCCCCAAGCTTAGACGCTTGAGTCTCCTTGAATATTTATTGGGGGTGCACATGGGCATCCCCAAGCTTGAGCGTTTGACACTCCAAGATCTTCTTTCATCATCTTGCATCGCGCACTTGAAAACTCCCTTCATACATAACTCATTGTAGACTGATTAGAGAGGTTAGTACCCTAATAAAATAATTTTCTCCACTGGAAATAAAGATAATCTTGAAGATCTACTGTTTCTCAAGATCGCCAAAAAGTTTTTGCAAAGAAAAAGCAAGCTTAAGGTTTGCAAAAGTAAGGAGAGACAAAACGTGGCAGAATCTGTGAAAAACAGAACAGCAGATAGAAAATAATTTTTTAGGGATACTTCTGCAACTCAAATAAAAAAACTCAGAACATACGAAAGTTTCGTAATTGTATAGAGCACTCTGTGTAAAACATTCAGATAAAAAATATGAACTGGGATTTTTCTCTGATTTTTCTAGTCACGAGGACAGAATCTGTTTTCTGGACAGCATGTCAGAACTTTCACTTCCCTTGTCGTATGAGGCTATAAAAGGCACAAAGATTGAAAAGTAAAGATACAATGATGTTGCTACAGTAGTAAAAATCATCAAGACCACTAAAAACAGAATAAAAGCAAAAGGAAAAACCTAAATTCGTTGCGGGCTGCCTCCCGAAAGCGCTTCTTTAAAGCCATTAGCTAGGCTTAAGGATTATAGAAGATGCTCTCACAAGAATAAGAATTTTGAAGCCAAAGAGAGCATCAAGAAGCATATATGAAACACATTTAATCCTAACCCACTTCCTATGCATAGGCATATTGTAAGAAAATAAATCAAAGAAGCACAAAGTGACATGCATAGGAAGGTCGAAAAAGAACAACTTCAAAACTTTCAACATGAAGAGAGGTGTTTTTGTAATCTGGAAGTTTCTACAACCAAACTTCCCTCTCTCAAAATAATTTTCAGTAGTATCATGAACAACATCAAGAATATAACTGTCACATAAATCATGTTGTTCATGACCTACAAGCACACATGTATAGTTTTCAACACGGTTTTTAGGAACATAAGATAAATGCATCCCAACACATTGAGCCTCAATAAAAGCATAGTTCTCTAGAATATGAGTTGGAGATTTCAAAAGGATAATAGGACAATCAAGTGTGGGTGCAATAGCAAAAATTTCATGCTTAACATGAGGAACTATAGCAAGTTCATATCCGTAAGCATCATCCATAGTGGCATCACGGCCATAAGCATAGAAGGCATCGACTTCATCAAAAAGGGATATTTCAAAAGAATCCATAGGATCATAACACTCATATAAGGTAAGAGTCAAAGAGTTACTCTCATTAGAAGGTAGACATGGATGGCTCCATTCTTCCTCCTTTTGTTCGTCACTCTCCTCCTCTTTTTCATCCAAGGAGCTTGCAGGTTTAGTAATTTCTTCTTCCATAGAGTCCTGCAAAACATTAGTCTCTTCCTTTGGAGGAGAGATTCTCTCAATATGATCAGTAATATAGTAATTTGCATAGTAATTTTCCAAACAATAGTTAAGTATAGCAAGACTCTCAGATTTGTAAGGGGCATCATCAATATTTTGAAGAAGAGAAGTAATTTCATAGGCACCTTTAAAAGCAACAAATTCTTCTATTTCCTCTGCACCATAAAAATCATAGTTTATCTTAGCATAAGAAGCTAAGGTTTCATCATCATTGTACTCACATTGGAAAGCAAGGTGTTTATGCCTCATAAAGCAACAAGATTCATCCCCGCAGAAAGATATATTATATATTGAGCACAAGTTTCTAGCATACTCATACAACTGATATATTTGTTTCCATAAGTGTATCACCTTTTGAGACAAGCGGTGTTCCTTGTACCACTTTTGTTGATCCTCAGTGAATCCTCCATGCCAATAAGATCTATTTTCAAAGAAGTTAGACATTGATTGGCAAGTAAGGAACTAGACATACTATTTTTTTTTGATTTTTGATATAAGACAGCAAAAAACTGAAAGGTAAACTAACAAGACTAAAAAGCAAAGGTAAAAGATAGTGTGCAACTCCCCTATCTTGTAGACTTGAGTCCCCGGCAACGGCGCCAGAAATTTTCTTGATGGCTTCTCACCCCTCGTTGGTTACCCCAAGTGGAAGGTTTGAGATGCAGTGCAGCAACAAGTTTCCCTCGGTGAAGATACCAAGGTTATCGAACCAGTAGGACTCAGGAGATACAAGTAGGTGGCAACCTCGCCAGAAATTACTTCCTGACTAGGGTGTTGTCGTGGACCTGCACACAACAACAAATAACTTTGCTCCCAACGAGTACAGAGGAGTTGTCAATTCCTCCGGCCTTCTCGTTTACAAAGGATCAACACAAGAGATAAAAGGTGCAAAGGAAAGTAAATTGAGGGTGTGAACAATAATGTGAAGATGGACCGGGGTCCCGTGATTTTCACTAGTGATGTCTCTCTCCCAAAATACGATAAAAGTGCTAGCGAGGTAAACAAATCACAGTTGGGCAATTGACAGGATTATGAAGGAACCGCAATGCTAACTATGCTGCAAAGAAAGGAAGGGCTCAAAAGCAATGGGCAGTACGCCAAGGTAAGTAGACCGAAATCCATCTGCATCTACTACGAATCATCCACCTTGAGATATCTATCCAGAACATCTCGCTGGTATTAAGTTGCGAATCCCACCCAAAGTGTAAACTCAAAGCAACGTATAACTGCATTAAAAGAACTTTGCGTAAAGTAAACAATCCTTGCACCCGCAGGTACAAGCACCTTTGTTTTATCCCTGGTGGCAACAACACATCCCCTAGTCTCATGTTTCTGTCACTCAAGCTAGACATCAAAGGGCTGAACCCAAAATCGAGCATAACGCTCTCTCTTGGAGTTGCAAATAAAATACTTGGCCAAAGCAAATACCGCAACGGAGAACATGCAAGAATTTACTCAAGAACAAAATATAAAAGAGAAGAACCAAATATATTACTCATCACAATTTGAACATAGTCTCATAATCCATCAGATCCCAACCAACTCAGCATAACAACAACATAAATTACATAGATGCCTCGATCATGTGAGGCAGCTCACGAGGAATCGAAAGTGGAAGCACAAAAGGGGGAGAGATTCATCACATAGCTACTGGTCACGGACCCATGGTCCAAGGGGGACTACTCATGGCATATCCGGGAGGCGTCCATGGCTATGGATGGTCTCCCGGAGGGGGTTCCTCCTTCCGGCAGGGTGCCGGGGCAGCTTCTCCAGGCAGCCCCGATCTTGAAACGGCGGCGGCGGTGGTACAGAGGGGAGTTCGTGAGAAAGAGATCGATATTAGGGGTTTCCACCCCGAGGGGTAAATATAGGCGAAGGGGGGCATCGAAGGGACCCACGAGGCAGTCAGGAGGGTCCCTGGCGTGGCCCAGGGTGGGGCTGCGCCACCTGCCCTCCTGGCTGCCTGGTGGTGGCCCCCCTTCCCTCTCTTGGTGATTCCGGAAGCTTCTGTTGCGCTGATTTTTTATATATTTTTCCCGGAATTTTTGGAGCACTTTTAATGGCTGGAAAACCTGAAATACAAAAACATCAGAAAACATAAACTGGCAACTGGGTGCAGTGAGTTAATAGGTTAGTCCAAATAGGTTCAAAAGTGTATGAAAGTTCAAGAAAAACATGGCAAAGTCACACAAAACATGCATGGAGCAAACAGAAATTATAGATACGTTTGGGACGTATCACATTGTTGCCGACTTAGCTAACAAGCTGTCCTCTGACTTACCTTGCAACTTGATCACATAGTTTTTCACCACCCTTTTTATTCAATGTGGGCCCATAACCCACAGTTCCACAGGATCGAAACCTGACTCTCTTGTACCATTCTGTTCTCAAGGTTATTCCTCTTGCTTGACCTTGTATGCAACTCACGGGTCCTCTACCTTGTGATATTCAGTTCGATATCAGTCTCAGTGCTTATGCCTGATGCTCTGGACCCCTTTTCATCCTCCGTTATCATCTTTGAATGCTTGCATATCCGCTTGAAAACTTCTCATGCCTTCTTTTGTTTCCCTCGATGTATTCCCCTGAATTTAAACTCGGAGGATACTTTGTACCCCTTTCCCTTGGACAACCTCGATTGATTAACCTGGTACCGATCCGAACCCCTTAAGTGTCCCTCCTACCCTATCCGTAGGTACGATGCAGCCCCCACAGGAAGGATGACAACCCGTCGAAAAGCACTGAGGCAGAGAGATGAAGACATCAACGAGAAGGATTAACTACTTCAAGGAGGACAACAAGACCCAGTAGAATCGTTAGAATATGAAACCAAAGCTTTACCCCTTCCACTAGCTTTTAAATTCTCGGGACGAGAATTATTGTAGTGGGGGAGATTTGTAACACCCTCAGTGTCTTTCACAGTAATCACTTTGACTGTTGACTATTATTATTGCTAAGCACTGTTACTAGTCTTGCTTCATCACTTGGAATCAAAACAAATCCAAAATCCCTTTTGGTTGATATTAAAAATAACGTGAAAACATAAAACTTAATCCAACAATATTGCAACCACTTTTATAAAATGCATAAAATCAGTAGGTCTTATTAAAAATGAAATAGGAGTTTATAAAATGTTTTACTAATTTAATCAAATCAAAATAGTGTCAAATCAGTCGCATTTAATCCCATTTAAATAAAACAAAAATTCTAATGATTTTATACTTGAGCCAAACTTCTTGTGGCCTCTCTATAATGTTTAAAACAAATAATACAAATGTTTTCATAGATAACAAAATTCACATGGCACTTAAATAAAATAGAAATAGAAAAGAATAAATAAAAGAAATAAAAAACTATCCTACGCCTGGGACGAGGCCCACCCAGGCCCAGCCCCCTCCCTCCTCTCTCCTCCCACCTGCCCCCATCCCCTCCCCACCTGCCCCCGTGCTGTGGCACGGCCATGGCCATGGAAGCCGCGGCCGCCCCCTCCCTCCTGTGACCCTTTTGAAGATAAGACTGAACCCCTCCACCCTAGCTGCCCCCTTATCCCCCTCCTCGCGTCACGCCACCCCGGGCCCTTGCTCCCTCTCTGCTGCTGGTGAAGAACCGCGCACCCCCGGGCAGGCCGTCGTCGTCGACGCGGCCGGGGACCTCCTCGGCGAGCGGGGACTTGTCCTAGGTCTCCCACGTCGACGACTATGCCAGCCTCGTGCATCAATTCGGGCGGGGCGCCCTAGAAGCCTGCCGCCGCGCCGATTCCCTTGCCACGGCCGCCGGCGAACGTCGCCATGATTCGCACTACTCCGAGCTCCTCTGGACACAACAACTTCTCCGTCGTGCTCCTGCTGAGCATTCGCGCCATTTCCCCTCTCTCCCCTCGCCTGACTGCCTCCGTAGGTCCTCCCCGTCGATGCCGTGCTCCGGCTGCCGCGGATGCTCGCCGTGGCTGCCTTGTGTGCACGCACTACTGCTTCCACCGCGCTCGCAGGCCGTCCGCTCCGCCCGCGCGTGGTATGCCTGCCAGTGTGTGCCGCATGCCCCTGCTGGACGCCTCCACCCGCCGCCGTTGGACGTCGCCGGCCACGACATGGCCGGGCGTGCGGTGGTGTGTGGTGCGGCTTGGCCCACTGCCATGTGGGTCTGGCTCGGTTTTAGTTAGGGGCTAACCCCCCTATTAAGTTTAAACCCCTGTTAAATAAAATAAAATGGACTAAGCCCCCAGTCACTTACATGTGGGCCAGCCACTTAAAACCCCTGTTAGATTTATTTTAAAATCAGTTAAAACTCTCTGTGACTATGACACCTAGGCCCCCCTTGAGATTATAGATTATATCAAATGTTTAATTAGAGTGAGTGTATGACTGCTGGGCCCCACTGCAATTTAGTTAAATAAAAATGTTTATTAGATATGTGTGGCTGACACATGGGTCCCACTGGTCATGTTTGACCAGTCAATAACCCTGTGTATGACATGTGGACCCCCTGGCTTTTTAATAAATTAAATCGATTTAAATTGCTTCTGTGTATGACATGTGGGTCCACCCCGTCAGCACTTTTTTGATAAGGTTTTGGATAATGCTTATTTATTTAATAAAAGGAAATACATAAATTGATTTAAATTGAATAAAACTTTGAAAATCAATATCTTTTAAACCGTAACTCTGATAAAAATATTTTATATATCAAAATTGATCAGAAAATTATAATGAATACGAATACGCTATCCGTATGTCTACCACACACCTCTAACACAACGAACATCGAACCGCCCCCCTCCGGACCGACTGTCTAATGATTGCCCGATACCGATAAAATACCCGGATGAATTTGTTCTGAACACGAAAGTTGTTCAGAATGCATCAACTAACACGGATACACCTTTCACATGTTTGTCGGATTTCCACGACACCTCCGGCATGGTACCTTCCCCCTCCGTACACCCTGTCCGATAATCACCCTGAGCTGGCAGTTCATCCCCGGATGAATTCCCGCCCCGAGCATAATACATTGCACTGCGTTAGAACACCGTTAACATTGCATATGTCATGTCATGCATTTGTGTGTATATGTTTGCTTTGTATTCACTATTCCCCCCCCTTAATCTCCGATTGACCCCGCTGCTGCCGCCGACTACACCGCTGCCGCCGCCGACTACACCGCTGCTGAGTACGACTACTTCGTCGACGACCCTGCCTCTACTGCCGAGCTTACAGGCAAGCAGAGCCATTCTCTTCCCCAGATATCGCCTATCTTTCCGTACATTTCTTGCACTAGGCATTGTTACTGCTGCTGCTACGTTACAATCCTATTCTATTGCATAGCCTATTTTTGTCGCCCCTTGATGTACCTTCCTTTATCCTATGCTGCCTATTATAATATATGTTATTCAGCAGTAAGCCCTGCGCATTATTAGTCAACTAGGATTAGATAGCGGGCCGTGATCACTCTGGGGAGTGAACACGGATATGATGATTATAACTGCACAGGTACGGTACAATGCAGACACCGCCTCAGGCCCCTACCTCGGCTCTGTCGAGCCACATCAAGTGGAGCTATCGAGGAGTAATCCTCGTACTCCACTCGTTGCTGACTCTGTATAGCCGCTCTAGGTACCTGAGCAACGGTTGTCCTTCAGGTAAGAAGTCGGGTGACCCAACGGTGCCCGCGAGTGGTATTGCGACGGGACGACACGGAGGGTATGACCAATGTACCGGTGTGCTTGGCCCCTGATCGTTGGCCGCGAGATTTACCAAACCACGAAAGTCGAGCTCCTCCAGGAGCACACGTGAGAAAAGGTAAGGAGACGGTTCACCTTGTTGGTAACCGCAGAGACATGGTGGGACGACAGGGCATGCACCGATGTACTGGTGGTCCTGACTGCCGTCGTTGTCCGTGGGTCAGTTAAGTCGAGGCAACGATAACGGTTGTCACGCAGGTTAATTAAAATGCTAAATGGTTCGGTGGATGTCTTGAGTTGGCTATATGCCATGTACGCACTACCTACCCGTGGGAATTACGAGTTATGGGCTCCTCTGCTTCGTAGTGTCGTCCGAGGACTCTTCAGACGTTAGCAGTACAGCGGCCTGCGCCGGGAAGTGGTGTTGTCTTATTTGCTCGCGCGGTGGTGTCTTATTTGGATTTGCTTTAACTTCACCGGCCAGCCACGCACCGTGCAGGAGTACGTTCGGGTTGGGGTCCAAGGCCCGGCGTACTTAGGATTTAGACCGGCGGATGGCCTCTCTGTTGAGTTTGAAAGATGGGCTACGGAGTGTCGGATAGCCTCGGTGGAGCATTCCCTAACAAGGTGCCCGCCACCCTGGAGATCCGTGCGTGTAGTGTAACACAAGTGCACTCCTGCAGGGAAGATTAATCTATTCGAATAGCCGTGTCCATGGTAACATGACGCTTTATGATGAAGCTGGATCTTACCACTACGAACTATTATTATTAAACTGTATGGTTCCGGGTTTTCTTCCTCGCTGGGATGTCGAGGAGGTGATCTCGGAGGCGTTGCTAATTATTACAACTTACTATTATACAATGCTGCAGCAACTTCTGCTGCATTGTTACTTTATGCTTTATATAAACTGTTGGCTATTCTCTCCTCATGCTGCAAGACTCGTTGGAAGATGCTAGTCTTCGATAGGCCTAGCTTCTTACCCTTATTCTGATTTCTATCTTGCAGTCCACTATATATAGCATCCCCTTTCCATTTGATACAATGCATAAATGCTTAGTAGCGGACGTAAGACTCGCGGGTATGCTAGATACTCACCTTTGCTTTATTTCCCCTTTTTTTTGCCTGATCGGCCGCTGCAGTCGACGTTGGAGCCCAGGAGCAGGAGATCCCCGATGTCGACCACCGCAACATGAAGATCCCCGATGCCTTCTACGACGTCGAGTTCCCCTTTGACCAGGAGTAGCTTGGAGGCTCCCAGGCAGGAGGCCTTTCCTTTTCGATCGAGTGTTGATTTTGTGCTAGCCTTCTTAAGGCAGATCATGTGTACCTTGTGTCTGTACTCAGATACTATTTCTTCCGCTAACCTTGTGCTCTCGAGCTGTTGTATTCGAGCCCTCGTGGCCCCTGGCTTGTATTATACAGCTTGTATTATTTTATTTGTAGAGTTGTGCTGTGATATTTTATCGTGAATCCCTGATCTCGATCGTGTACCTTGCGTGTATGATTACTGTATACGACTTGATTTTGGGTGCGTCACACTCGTGCGGTTACCAACAAGGTGAACCGTCTCCTTACCTTGTCTCGCGTTTGCTCTAAAGAGCTCGACTTTCGTACAATAGGATATCTGTCGGCCACGAACAGTACCAGGCCCGCCGCACACCGGTGGAATACACCTGACCCGTCATTCTGCTAAAATACCCTGTGCGGGCACCGTTGGGTCACCCGACTCGTTACCTTTATAGGACACCAGTTGATTTGAGTGCCTACCATCAAGTGAAACCAGGAGGAATCACCCTCGATGGTACACTTGAAGAGGTTTGACAGAGACATCAGCGGAATGAACTAAAGAGGTAAACCTCGTATCATCCCGGTGATGCTACACTACTGAGCCGACGAGAGTGAAATACGAGTCCGTCCACTCGTAAGTCAAACTCGAAGCGACTCGGCAGATTCTCGCCGTTGTAGGTTCCCTAGGGCGTCTGCTTTGATCCGTACCTGTTGCAGTTGTAATATATCGTTCCCGCGATCAATCCCGGAGTGATCACGACCCGCTATTCTAAACCTAACTAACAATGCGCAGGGTTTACTGCTGAATAATGCATAAGTAATAATAGGCAGCATAGGATACGGAAAGGTACATCAAGGGGCAACAATGACAGGCTATGCAATTGAATAGGTAAGCAACGTAACAATGCCTAGTGCAATAAATGTACGGAAAGATAGGCGATATCTGGGGAAGAGAATGGCTCAGCTTTCCTGTAAGCTCGGTAGTAGCGGTACGGTCGTCGACGAAGTAGTCGTACTCGGTGGTGTCATCGGCGGCAGCAACGGGGTCTACCAGAGAATAAGGGGGGGGGGGAGAAACAGTAAATACACAACAATAATAGCAATACAAATGTATGACATAGAAGATACAAAGCAACGGGGCTCTAACGCAGTGCGATGCAATATGCTCGGAGAGGGAATTCATCCGGCGATGAACATCCAGCTCCGGGTGATTACCGGACAGGGTGTACGAAGGGGGAAGGATCATGCCGGAGGTGTCGTGGACATCCGACAAACATATGGGTGGGGGTATCCGAGTTAGTTGAACTATTCTGAACAACTTTGGTGTTCGAAATAAATTCATCCGGATATTTAACGGTATCGGGCAATTATCGGACAGACGGCCCGGAGGGGGATGTCGATGTTCGTTGTGTTAGAGGGGTGTGGTTGACATATGGATAGTGTATTCGTATTCATTGTATTTTTCTGAGCAATTTTGATATATAAATTATTTTCATCTGATTTACGGTTTAAAAGATATTCATTTATTAAGTTTAAATCAATTTTAAATCATTTTCTATTTTCTTTTATTATTAAAAAGAAACATTATCCACAGAAGGGTTGACCAGGTTAAACTTGACAGAGGGGACCCACATGTCATAGGCTGGAGCCTTTGACTGGTCAACTGACCAGTGGGTCCCATATGCCATAGGCTAGAATATACAATTATTTGATTAATAAACCAGGTTCCCACATGTCATTGTAACATGTTATAATTAATAGTTTAAATAATTCCAGGGGTATTTTAAAGGGGCTGGCCCACATGTAAGTCACACAGTGATGTTATCTCTGTTTAATTAAAACACTAGTTATTAATCAAAGCACTAGGCCCACATGTAAGTCTCTTATTAGAGTGTTTTCTCTGGTTATTCTAATTCACAAAAAAATAGAGGGGTATGGGACCCATGTGTCATTGACTCTATTAACTAAACAAGGGGGTTTCTCTGGTTAACTTAATTGGAAGTTAATTAGGGGGGCTGGCTGATTAGGGGCACCCAGCCCATGCGACAGTGACAGAGAGAGGGGGAGGCTCAGCCCATGGCTAACCCCGCGAGTGCACGCCGGCGAGGTCGCGATGACGAAGACCGGGCAGTCGTTCCCGGCGAGCAAATCGAGCAGGGGAGGGAGAAGACGGGTGGTGGCTCACAGTTAGGTAGTGGGGGCTTAGGGGAGCCATGGCGGGAGCAGGAGCAGTGTACGAGGAGGCGCGTCGCGATGGTCTTGGCACCAGGGGCGGCCGAGGCCGGGGACAGCAGGCGCGGCCACGGTAAGGCCACGAGGTGGCAAGGACGCTGAGGCGACGGGAATAAGCACGGGTAGGCGCCGGAACCACGGTGGTAGTCATGGCGGCGCCGTGCACCGCAGCCACCATGGCCAAGGTTGGCCGAGGTCGCACATGGAGGAGGAGTTCATCGGGTCTACGCGGTGGAGGAGGTGCCCAGTCACGAGCGGGTTCTGGGGTTGGTGCAGCATGGAGGCCGTGGCAGCCGAGGCTCGTCGGAGTGGGTTGGGGCCGGCGGCGTCTAGGAGGTGGAGGGGATCGGGACCGAGATCCAGATCGAGAGGGAGATAAGAGAGAGGGGACGATGGGGGGGGAGGGGGAAGAGAGCCAGGGGATGGGTGGCGCCCTTATCCTCCCAGGAGGCCAGGATGGCAAGCCCCTGTAGAGCACGTGCGATGAGGGGGGAGGGGTGGGATGGCTGCGCCAATGTCCATGGTGTTGCCTGTACGAGAGGAACGGGAGGGATGAAGGGATGGGGGATTGGGCTGGGCCCGGTGGGGAGGGGAAGGGGGAAGTGCCCGGTGCAAGGGATAACCCTTCCTTTCTTTTTCTTTTTTTATATTTTATTTATCTAAAATTTTGATTTTTATAAGATTATGTACTAGACCTAATATTCATGTTACACTTTAATAGGATGCTGCAAAAAGTTTGGGCCTTTTATAAAATCATTTGATTGTCATATAAACAATAATAGATTAAAGTGGATTGTTTTGCCACAGGTTTGATTTGTTTAAAATATTAAAATATTATAAAAAATATCCATGGCTATTTTAATATAACCTAACGACTTTTAGGTATTTAATAAAATTGCTTGCATAATTTTTGGGCAAGGTTTTATTTCCACATAGATTTGGAATTTTTATTTGGGTTGAATCTGAACAAGTCATGATCCAGGGTGATCATCACATGCCTAATCATGGTGACATGGCAACAGTAAAAGTGATTACTCTAGTGTGACACCCGGGGTGTTACAAATCTCCCCCACTACAAAGAATTCTTGTCCCGAGAATTAAGGGTAGTGTAAGGGGTAGAGTTTTGGTTTCGTATTCTAGCGAATCTTCGGGGTCTTGTTGTCCTTCTCGAAGTAGTTGATACTCCTCGTTGATGTCTTCATTACTCTGCATCGGTGCATCTCGACGAGTTGTTATCCTTCCATCGGGGCTCCATCGTACTTACGAATAGGTTGGGGGTAAACTCAAGGGGGCCAGATCGGTACAAGGTCAATCAACCAAGGTTGACCAAGAGAATGGGGTGCAAAGTATCTTCCGAGTTTAACTCAGGGGAATACATCGAGAGAAACAATGGAAGGCATGAGTAGTTTCAAGCGGATATGCAAGCATTCAACGTCGATAACGGATAACGAAGAGGGGGGTCCAGAGCATCGGGCATAAGCACTGCGTTTGGTATCGGACTGAATATCACAATGTAGGTGACTCGTGAATGGCATATGGGGTCAAGCACGAGGAATAACCTCGGTAACACGAAGGTAAAGGAGAGTCAGGTTTCGATCCTGTGGAACTGTGGTTTAAAGGGGTGGTATATTACGCGATTACGATGCAAGGATTGTCAGAGAACAGCTTGTCAGCTATGTCGGCAACAACATCGGTACCAGGAGCAGTGGACATTGAGAACCATTTTCCTGCTCGTTAATACGAGGCGGACCAGTTGGCAAAGTTCTCGTCCCGGTGGTTACCACCATTGTTGATGACATTTCGGTAACAAGGTTTTACTGACAAGGTCGTACACCGAGTTGTTTACAAAAGCAGGGAATTATCACTGCTTAGGTAAGTTATGTTACTAGAAAGGTTAAACAGGCCAATGGAAAGGAAAATGTGATGATACACAAGTATCAGGTATATATCATTCCCAAGGGAAAAATGAGCACGATACACACGACCAAGTTGTATTGGAAGAGAGTCAAGGGAGGTTGTCGATGATAACACAAATCATCGAGGGCAAGGATGATATTTCACACGATGGATCCAATTGACTTATGGGATAAGCCATGTAAGATTAGTCAGATAAGAATCCACCAAAGGTCGGGTGGTTCGCAAAGAATCTGAGGCGAGTATCAACACTCAACTAGAAGGAGAAAGAATGCAAAGGCATCGGATCATAGAAGCGTCGGAATAATTCGATGCTTAAGTACAAGGGAATTATGATTTCCAGATCGGGAGGTGGAGGTAATTATCCATACGGACATTATCAGTGGCAGGGGATTGCAAAGGCGATGAACACGTAGGTTCTCGGGAATTTATCGGAGAGTATCTTCGACATCTTCGGGCGAAGCAAACAATCATCTGGGATGAGGGGCTCTCCGGGAGGAAGTAGTCACGAGATCCTAATGTCAGAGTTAGCAAAATTACCCGAAAGGATAAGAGAGTAGAATCCCAGAGTAAAGGAACGGAGAAAAAGGATCCTAATACCACCAAGTTTGCGACGTGGGCCGATAAGCCACACGACACTGTTAGTAAAGTAGTTTTGCAAAGACTAGACTCGACTTCGACCAAGGAGTTGGAAGGGATGTCCTACAGGCAGTCGGCTCTGATACCAACTTGTGACGCCCCCAAAATCAGAACGTGTACAGTAATCATACACGCAAGGTACACGATCGAGATCAGGGACTCACGGTGAGATATCACAACACAACTCTACAAATAAAATAATACAAGATGTTTAATACAAGCCAGGGGCCACGAGGGCTCGAATACAACAGCTCGAAAGCTCAAAGTTAGCGGAAGCAAAAGTATCTGAGTACAGACACAAGGGTACAAGGTTGCCTTAAGAAGGCTAGCACAAAATCAACACTCGATCGAAAAGGCAAGGCCTCCTGCCTGGGAACCTCCAAACTACTCCTGGTCAAAGGGGAACTCGACGTCGTAGAAGGCATCGGGGATCTTCATGTTGCGGTGGTCGGCATCGGGGATCTCCTGCTCCTGGACTCCAAGGCTCCAACGTCGACTGCAGCGGCCGATCAGGAAAAACAATAAAAGGGGAAAATAAAGCATGTGAGTATCTAGCATACCCGCGAGTCTTACGTCCGGTACTAAGCATTTATGCATTTGTATCAAATGGAAAGAGGAGGCTATATATAGTGGACTGCAAGATAGAAATCAGAAAATGGGTAGGAAGCTAGGCCTAACGAAGACTAGCATCTTCCTATGAGTCTTGCAGCATGCGAAGAGAATAGCCAACAGTTTAATAACATGAATGTAATAACAATGCAGCAGAAGTTGCTGCAACATTGTATAATAGTAAGTTGTATTATATAACAATTATATATGCCTCCGAGAATCCCTCCTCGACTTCCCTGCGAGGAAGAAAACCCGGAACCAACAGTTTAATAGTAGCAGTTTGTAGTAGTAGAGTCTGGCTTCAGCATAAAGCGTCCTGTTACCGTGGACACGGCTATCCGAATAGATTATCATCCCTGCAGGGGATGCACTACTGTTACCCTACACGCTCGGATCTCCAGGGTGGCGTACACCTTGTTAGGGAATGCCCCACCGAGGCTATCCGATACGCCGAAGTCCATCCTTCGAGCTCAATAGAGAGTCCATCCGCGGGTCTAAATCCTAAGTACAAAGGAACTTTGGACCCCTGTCCTTTGTACTCCTGCACGGTACGCGACTGGCCGGTGAAGCAGACCCACTTCCCACTACCAGAGTAAGCGGTCCAAGCCCGGAAATTAGCCCGAGGTAAAGCTGACGTCTGAAGATCCCTCGAACGAGGCTACAACACAGAGGGCCCACACCATAATCCCACATGGAGGTAGTGCGTAAAGGGTACGACGACCCACTCAAGTCATCCACCTGACCCATTAAGCATTTTAATTATTATCTGTCGGAACAACCGTTATCATTGTCCTTATATAGGTGAGTCGCGGACAACGACAGCAGCCAGGTCCACCCCCATTACCAGAGCCAGTGGCCGCCTGCCCTGTCGTCCCACCAACTCGTGCGGTTACCAACAAGGTGAACCGTCTCCTTACCTTGTCTCGCGTTTGCTCCGAAGAGCTCGACTTTCGTACAATAGGATATCTGTCGGCCACGAACAGTACCAGGCCCGCCGCACACCGGTGGAATACACCTGACCCGTCGTTCCGCTAAAATACCCTGCGCGGGCACCGTTGGGTCACCCGACTCCTTACCTTTATAGGACACCAGTTGATTCGAGTGCCTACCATCAAGTGAAACCAGGAGGAATCACCCTCGATGGTACACTTGAAGAGGTTTGACAGAGACATCAGCGGAATGAACTAAAGAGGTAAACCTCGTATCATCCCGGTGATGCTACACTACTGAGCCGACGAGAGTGAAATACGAGTTCGTCCACTCGTAAGTCAAACTCGAAGCGACTCGGTAGAGTCTCGCCGTTGTAGGTTCCCTAGGGCGTCTGCTTTGATCCGTACCTGTTGCAGTTGTAATATATCGTTCCCGCGATCAATCCCAGAGTGATCACGGCCCGCTATTCTAAACCTAACTAACAATGCGCAGGGTTTACTGCTGAATAATGCATAAGTAATAATAGGCAGCATAGGATACGGAAAGGTACATCAAGGGGCAACAATGACAGGCTATGCAATTGAATAGGTAAGCAACGTAACAATGCCTAGTGCAAGAAATGTACGGAAAGATAGGCGATATCTGGGGAAGAGAATGGCTCATCTTGCCTGTAAGCTCGGTAGTAGCGGTACGGTCGTCGACGAAGTAGTCGTACTCGGTGGTGTCATCGGCGGTGGCAACGGGGACTACCGGAGAATAAGGGGGGGAGAAACAGTAAATACACAACAATAATAGCAATACAAATGTATGACATAGAAGATCAAAGCAACGGGGCTCTAACGCAGTGCGATGCAATATTCTCGGAGCGGGAATTCATCCGGGGATGAACAGCCAGCTCCGGGTGATTACCGGATAGGGTGTCCGAAGGGGGAAGGGATCATGCCGGAGGTGTCGTGGACATCCGAAAAACGTATAGGTGGGGTATCCGAGTTAGTTGAACTATTCTGAACAACTTTCGTGTTCGGAATAAATTCATCCGGATAGTTTAACGGTATCGGGCAATTCTCGGACAGACGACCCAGAGGGGATGTCGATGTTCGTTGTGTTAGAGGGGTGTGGTTGACATACGGATAGTGTATTTGTATTCGTTGTATTTTTCTAAGCAATTTTGATATATAAATTATTTTCATCTGATTTACGGTTTAAAAGATATTCATTTATTAAGTTTAAATCAATTTTAAATCATTTTCTATTTTCTTTTATTATTAAAAAGAAACATTATCCACAGTAGGGTTGACCAGGTCAAACCTGGCAGAGGGGACCCACATGTCATAGGCTGGAGCCTTTGACTGGTCAACTGACCAGTGGGTCCCATATGCCATAGGCTAGAATATCCAATTATTTGATTAATTAACCAGGGTCCCACATGTCATTGTAACATGTTATAATTAACAGTTTAAATAATTCCAGGGGTATTTTAAAGGGGCTGGCCCACATGTAAGTCAAACAGTGATGTTATCTCTGTTTAATTAAAACACTAGTTATTAATCAAAGCACTGGGCCCACATGTAAGTCTCTTATTAGAGTGTTTTCTCTGGTTATTCTAATTCACAAAAAATTAGAGGGGTATGGGGCCCATGTGTCATTGACTCTATTAACTAAACAAGGGGGTTTCTCTGGTTAACTTAATTGTAAGTTAATTAGGGGGGCTGGCTGATTAGGGGCACCCAGCCCATGCGACAGTGATAGAGAGAGGGGGAGGCTCAGCCCTTCACTAACCCCGCGAGTGCACGTCGGCGAGGCCGCGATGACGACGACCGGGAAGTCGTTCCTGGCGACCAAATCGAGCAGGGGGAGTGCGAAGACGGGTGGCGGCTCACAGTTAGGTGGGGGGGGGGCTCAGGGGAGCCATGGCGGGAGCCGGAGCAGTGTACGAGGAGGCGTGTCACGGTGGTCTTGGCACCAGGGGCGGCTGAGGCCGGGGACAACAGGCGCGGCCATGGTAAGGCCACGCGGTGGCGAGGACGCCGAGGCGACGGGGATGGGCACGGGTAGGCGCTGAAACCACGGTGGTAGTCATGGCGGCGCCGTGCACCGCGACCACCATGGCCAAGGTTGGCCGAGGTCGCACATGGAGGAGGAGTTTGTCGGGTCTACGCGGTGGAGGAGGTGCCCCGTCACGAGCGGGTTCCGGGGGTGGTGCAGCATGGAGGCCGTGGCAGCCGGGGCTCATCGGAGTGGGTTGGGGCCGGCGGCGTCCAGGAGGGGGAGGGGATCAGGACCGAGATCCAGATCGAG
This sequence comes from Bromus sterilis, assembly GCA_950022295.1. NCBI lineage: Eukaryota > Viridiplantae > Streptophyta > Magnoliopsida > Poales > Poaceae > Bromus > Bromus sterilis. The sequence goes on from OX465597.1 coordinate 287,243,163, forward strand.
AGGGAGATAAGAGAGAGGGGAGGATGGGGGGAGGGGGAAGAGAGCCAGGGGATGGGTGGCGCCCTTATCCTCCCAGGAGGCCAAGGTTGCAAGCCCCTGTAGAGCACGTGCGATGAGGGGGGGGGGATGGCTGCGCCGATGTCCATGGTGTTGCCTGTACGGGAGGAACAGGAGGGATGAAGGGGATGGGGGATTGGGCTGGGCCTGGTGGGGAGGGGAAGGGGAAGTGCCCGGTGCAAGGGATAACCCTTCCTTTCTTTTTCTTTTTTTTATATTTTATTTATCTAAAATTTTGATTTTTATAAGATTATGTACTAGACCTAATATTCATGTTACACTTTAATAGGATGCTGCAAAAAGTTTGGGCCTTTTATAAAATCCTTTGATTGTCATATAAACAATAATAGATTAAAGTGGATTGTTTCGCCATAGGTTTGACTTGTTTAAAATATTAAAATATTATAAAAAATATCCATGGCTATTTTAATATAACCTAACGAGTTTTAGGTATTTAATAAAATTGCTTGCATAATTTTTGGGCAAGGTTTTATTTCCACATAGATTGGGAATTTTTATTTGAGTTGAATCTGAACAAGTCATGATCCAGGGTGATCATCACATGCCTAATCATGGTGGCATGGCAATAGTAAAAGTGATTACAGTAGTGTGACACCCGGGGTGTTACAGGGACCCTTGTAGAGTCCCTGTGGTGGCCCCCCTCCGCTGCCTTGGTGATTCTGGAAGCTTCCGGGTCGCTGATTTTTTATCTGATTTTTACGGATTTTTTGGAGCACTTTTAATGACCGGAAAACCTGAAATACAAAAACAGCAGAAAACAACAACTGGCAGCTGGGTGCACTGGGTTAATATATTAGTCCAAATATGCTCAAAAGTGTATGAAAGTTCAAGCAAATCATGGCAAAGTCACACAAAACATGCATGGAGCAAGCAGAAATTATAGATACGTTTGGGACGTATCAACATCCCCAAGCTTAATTCCTGCTCGTCCTCGAGTAGGTAAATGATAACAAGCATAATTTCTGTGGTGACACGCCACACAACCATATAAGTACTTTTAAGTAAAGCAATTAAAGCATGCAATTCAATTCAAGTCTTAACAAGCAAGAGTCTATATTAGCATTGACACAAGCAACAAAAGAACAAAAGGTGCAAGAGCTCTCGCTGTCCGTGACTCGAATGTCTCCAGATGGTGTTTGCGTGCAAGCAGGGGACTGGGAAAAAGAGAGAAAAAAGGTTGTTGAGAACAACTATCTACTAAAGTTTCACACTTGGTCTCCTTTGGATTCTTATCTTGACTCGTCCCTAGACCACTAGCCAGGTACAAGTCAAACTGATCCACTCCCTTTCGATATTTTGAGCACTCATGCAATGGATGAGCGTGAGCAAGAAAGTTTACACCTAAAAGGCGAAACAGAGAGAAGGTGGAGGAGGAAGACAAAAATGTGTGAAAGGCTCACATCAATGAGGACAATTATAGGCGAGAGAAGGCCATATGATAGATATGATGTGAGGAGTAGGGATTGCCATGCAACGAATGCACATGTGAGATAAAATCTCTCCAAGGGAACTAGTGGGGGTGCATCTAACTTGCTTGCTCAAGAAGATCTATAGCTCGTTTGAGGAGGCTCATCATTGGAATATACAAGCCAAGTTCTATATTGTGAAGGTCCCCACATAGCTATATGCATGATGATGATCTCTATGGAGTACAAGGGATAGAGGATGAAGTACTAGTGTGGATCTCTCAAAAGGAATAGTAGTGTGCCCCCTTCTCTCTTTTTATTTTTCTTTTTCTCTTTTTCTATTTTTATATTTTTTGGTGGCCTCAATGGCTCTTTCTATTTAACTCTCATTTTCCCTCTTTGGGATCTTTTGATTTTGTCCTCTTTGGGATCTTTTCCTCACTTTAGGGGCAACACTCTATATTTTACAAGAATATAGGAGATCTTTCACACTTTACAAAGGTACTCACATAAAGAAGATATAACTATCATGATGCAAATGTATGCCTCTGCCAGGATAGCAGGATATGCAATGATACTAGCGCGTCATGTAGCAATGATTAGGGAAAGGCCCAACTAGCATGCGGCTCATCGATCAAGCAAGTAGCATGTATGACATGAAGATCAAGTCATGATAAGGTGGATGTTGCATGGCAATGTATCTCGGAAAGGCTATGGAAATGCCTTGTAGGTAGGTATGGTGGCTGTTTTGAGGAAAGAAATAAGGAGGCTTATGATGACAGAGCGTATCGTGCGAAGGGTTTGGATGCACCGGCGAAGTATGCGCCAACTCTCAAGGTGAGAAAGGGCAATACACGGTACCGAAGAGGCTAGAAAAAGTATAGGTGGGTGGAAGTGTCAACTTTTGAATACTCACATTAGTCCAAAGAACTCATGCACTTATTATCGGCAACCCTCAATCTAATCAGGAGGTTCACAAAGAGACAAGTACCCCGAGGAGGAGTGTATGGGGGTTTGATTATCCTTGCGCATCCTCGACTCATGGTACGTGAGTGTACTCTAATATTCGAACCCTCCAGAGGTCAGTGATCCACCTAGTAGGTAGAGTTCTCAACTGGGGTTTTTGGTTTTCGAAAATCACACGGATTGCCCAAAATACGACAGCTATCACTAATAGGCTCGAGCTCTTGACACCAAAAGTTCAAACATTACTCTAGTCAATACCTCAAAATTATTGCAAGTTACTACTACAAAGAGAATACCAACTTGAACTACCTACTTTCTAGTCAAGACACAAAACTCAGTGCAAAAGGCAAACTCTCTAACAAGATAAAATATGCAACCTATAGAAATTTCAACCTAAAACAAAAGAAAAGCTCTAGAAAAACTAAAGCACTACAACTAAACAGAGCAGCAGCTAAGAAAAGAAAAAGAACAACACACAGCTAAAAGAATAATCATGCAAATCCTATGAGGAGTTCTAGTTCAAGCGGAGCGTGTATCTCTCCCACACAAAAGAGTAAGCTGGGTTCTAAATTGTTACTACATAAAACAAAACTAAAGAAAACTAAAAACAAAACCTAAGAGCGAGACGCTCCAAGAATAACACATAACGCATGAAGTGATAAAAATATAGTGCAACGAGGGACGAACTGATAATTGTTAATGAAGAAGGGGATGCACGAGGGCATCCTAAAGATTAGACACTTGAGTCTCCTTGAATATTTATTGGGGGTGCACATGGGCATCCCCAAGCTTGAGCGTTTGACACTTCAAGATCTTCTTTCATCATCTTTCATCGCGCACTTGAAAACTCCCTTCATACATAACTCATTGTAGACTGATTAGGGAGGTTAGTACCCATAATAAAATAATTTTTTCTCTACTGTAAATAAAGATAACCTTGAAGAGCTACTGTTTCTCAAGATTTCCAAAAAAAAATTGCAAATAAAAAGCAAGCTTAAGGTTTTCAAAACGAAGAAAAGGCAAAACAGGACAGAATCTGTGAAAAACAGACAAGCAGGTAAAAACTAATTTTTTAGGGGTACTTATGTAACTCAAATAAAAAAAATCAGAACATACGAAAGTTTCGTAATTGTATAGAGCACGCTGTGTAAAAAATTCAGCTCAAAAAGATGAACTGGGATTTTTCTCTGATTTTTCTAGTCACGAGGACAGAATCTGTTTTCTGGACAGCATGTCACAACTTTCACTTCACTTGTCGTATGAGGCTAAACTTGGCACAAAGCTTGAAAAGTAAAGATACAATGATGTTGATACAGTAGTAAAAATCATCAAGACCACTAAGAACAGAAGAAAAGCAAAAAGGAAAACCTAAATTCGTTGCGGGCTGCCTCCCGAAAGCGCTTCTTTAGAGCCATTAGCTAGGCTTAAAGCAGAAGATCAAGTCTTTTCAAGAGAATAACTAGCCCGTGTGACGGACTCAAAAAATAACTTAATCTTTTTCCTAGGGAAATGTTCCATCCCTTTCTTGAGAGGGAATTGGAATTTTATAATCCCTTCTTTCAAGTCAATAACAGCACCTACTGTGCGAAGAAAAGGACGTCCCAAAATAATTGGACAAGAGGGTTCACACAATGTCCATAATAGTGAAATCAACGGGAACATAATTGTCATTGACAATGATAAGAACATCATCGATCTTCCCCAAAGGCTTATTTACGGAAGAATCAACAAGATTAACACCAAAAGAACAGGGATCAAAAGGTTTCAATTCAAGCATATCATACATTCTTTTGGGCATAACAGAGGTACTTGCTCCAACATCACAAAGAGCATAACAAGAGAAGTTATTCAATTTGATTTTTATCATAGCATCCCAACCATCTTCTAGCTTCCTAGGTATGGAGGCTTCTAGTCTAAGCTTCTCCTCCCTAACTTTGATTAGAGCATTAGTGATATGCTCTGTGAAGGCAAGATTAAGTGTGCTAGTGTGGGGGTCTCTAGACATCTTGTGTAGGAAACCAATAACTTCAGATAAAGTGCAGTTGTCAAAGTCTAGGTCACTACTATCTATCAAGGAGGTAGTGATTTCATTTAGGCTCACTTGTTTGAAAGCCTCTATGTTCATAGAGGTTTCTTCATCTATGGTTGAGGTGGTAGCATCACCATTGATAGGTCCAGTGGGACTAGGGGTGTGATGGGTGCTAACTGTTTGGACATCCTCAACTACTTGGATAGTATCTACTGTGTGGTAGGTAGGAAGGCTCTTAACTCTCTCTTATTCCTCCTTTTCTCTGGCCCATCTCTCTTTAAGTTTTCCCAACATTCTAATGTTTTCATTAATTTGGATTTGGATGGCATTAATAGGAGTGACCTTACTCTCCTCAAGGGGAGAGGTTCTAATTTTTAACATCTCAACATCAAGGGCTAAGTTGTCTACCTTCAAACAAAGATTATCTAATTTAGCTAGTTTTTCTTCCACATTCTTGTTGAAGGCTTTTTGGGTAGTGATAAAGTCTTTGAGCAAGGTCTCTAGTTCAAAGGTGGAGTTTTTGGTGCTATTATAAGTGTTGTTGTTCCCATAGTTGTTGGATGGGAAAGGCCTAGGATTTTTGCTACCAAAATTACTCCTATAAGCATTATTGTTGAAGTTGTTTCTAGAAACAAAGTTCACATCTACTTGTTCTTGAGAAACCAAAGAATTTAAAGGAACATCCTGAGGATCAATAGGAGCTTGCTTGGTAAGTAGAGACATGATAAGGTCAACCTTTTCATTTAGAGAGGAGATCTCCTCGACAGAATTTACCTTCTTACCAGTTGGAGATCTTTCAGCGTGCCAATGAGAGTAGTTCAACATCATCTCATCAAGTCGCTTTGTGGCAGCACCAAGTGTGGTTGACATAAAAGTTCCTCCCGCGGCCGAATCTAACAGGTTCCGCGAGGTAAAGTGCAAGCCTGCATAAAAAGTCTGGATAACCATCCAGGTAGTCAGTCCATGTGTGGAGCAGTTCTTGACAAGCGTCTTCATACGTTCCCAAGCCTGGGCAACGTGTTCATTATCCAATTGCCTGAAATTCATAATGTTACTCCTCAATTGAATAATTTTAGCAGTGGGATAATACTTCCCTATAAAAGCATCTTTGCATTTACTCCAAGAATCGATACTGTTCTTGGGTAAGGATTGCAGCCACTCCTTGGCTCTTCCTCTCAAAGAGAAAGGAAAAAAGCTTCATCTTGACGATGTCTCCATCCACTTCCTTGTACTTTTGCATATCACAGAGCTCGATAAAATTGTTTAAGTGCAAGGCAGCATCCTCTCCAGCACCTGAGAATTGATCTTTCATAACAAGATTAAGCAGAGCAGGTTTAATTTCATAAGAAGGTGCTGAAGTGGCAGGTGGAGCAATAGGAGTGCAGATAAAGTCACACAACTTGGTGTTTTCATTGGAACCCATAGTAGCAGCAGGTATTTTTGGTATTTTCTATAAGGGACACAAAAGTAAAAACTGAAAGCTAAACTAACAAGACTAAAAAGCAAAGATAAAAGATAGTGTGCAACTCCCCTATCTTGTAGACTGGAGTCCCCGGCAACGGTGCCAGAAATTAGCTTGATACGGTGAGGATAGTTCTCACTCCTCGTTGGTTACCCCAAGTGGAAGGTGAGATGTAGCGTAGCAGCAAATTTCCCTCGGTGAAGATACCAAGGTTTGTCTCCAGTGGGACTCACAGAAATACAAGAAGGTGACAACGGCGCTAGCTTCTGACTAGGGAGTTGACAGGACCTGCACACAGAAACAAATAACTTTGCTCCCAACGAGTACAGAGGAGTTTTCAATTCCTTCGGCCTTGCTGTTTACAAAGGATCAACGCAAGAGATAATAATAGTGGCAACTGAAAGTAAAGACTAAAAGTAAACTAAGGGTGTAAACAATGATGTGAAGATGGACTAGAGTCCCGTGATTTTCACTAGTGATGTCTCTCTCCCAAAAGACGATAAAAGTGCTAGCGAGGTAAACAAATCACAGCTGGGAAATTGACAGAATTATGAAGGCACCGCAATGCTAACTATGCTGCAAAGAAAGGAAGGGCTCAAAAGCAATGGGCAGTACGCCAAGGTAAGTAGACCGAAATCCAACTGCATCTACTACGCATCATCCACCTTGAGATATCTATCCAGAACATCTCGCTGGTATTAAGTTATGAATCCCACCCAAAGTGTAAACTCAAAGCAACAGACAACTGCATTAAAAGAACTTTGCGTAATGTAAACAATCCTTGCACCCGCGGGTACAAGCACCGTTGTTTTATCCCTGGTGGCAACAACACATCCCCTAGTCTCATGTTTCTGTCACTCAAGCTAGACATCAGGGGCTGAACCCACAATCAAGCATAACACTCCCTCTTGGAGTTGCAACAAACTACTTGGCCAAAGCAAAATACTACAACGGAGAACATGCAAGAATTTACTCAAGAACAAAATAAATAGAAGAACCAAATATATTACTCATCACAATCTGAACATAGTCTCATAATCCATCAGATCCCGACAAACTCAGCATAGCAACAACAGAAATTACAAAAGTGCCTCGATCATGTGAGGCAGCTCACGAGGTCTCGAAAGTGGAATCACAAAGAGGAGAGAATTACATCACATAGCTACTGCTCACAGATCCATGGTCCAAGGGGGACTACTAACGGTACATCCGGGAGGCGTCCATGGCTATGGATGGTCTCCAGGAGGGGGTTCCTCCTCTCGACAGGGTGCCGGGGCAACTTCTCCAGGCAGCCTCGATCTTGAAACGGCGGCGGCGGTACAGAGGCGAGTTCGCGGAAAAGAGATCGATATTAGGGGTTTCCACCCCGAGGGCTAAATATAGGCGGAGGGGGTGTCGAGGGGACCCACAGGGCAGCCAGGAGGCCCCCTGGCGCGGCCTAGGGTGGGGCCGCGCCAGGGACCCTTCTGGAGTCCCTGTGGTGGCCCCCCTCCGCTGCCTTGGTGATTCCGGAAGCTTCCGGGTCAATGATTTTTTATCTGATTTTTCCGGATTTTTTGGAGCACTTTTAATGGCCGGAAAACCTGAAATACAAAAACAGCAGAAAACAACAACTGGCAGCAGGGTGCACTGGGTTAATAGATTAGTCAAAATATGCTCAAAAGTTTATGAAAGTTCAAGAAAATCATGGCAAAGTCACACAAAACATGCATGGAGCAAGCATAAATTATAGATACGTTTGGGACGTATCAGTGGGGCACGGTACTGGGCTTCGGTAGTACCGTGGGGCGATAGTACCGCTCCCGGTGCGGTAGTACCGTAGGCTAGTACCGCACCCACTACCGTAAGTCTTCTGTACTCACGGTAGTGGGGAACGACACTGGGCTTCGGTAGTACCGCTCGCAGTGCGGTAGTACCGTGGTTGGTGGGCTGCCAACGGCTGGATTCGTGGGGACCTGATACGAACGACAGTGCTGAAAATACTAATTGTTATTCCCAAGAATTTCAAACTGCTGCTATTTTATCACTTGCTAGTGTTTTTCAAGCACAACAGAAACGTAACTTGATCCTGGAAAGAAGAGATGTGGCTGAGGTAGAAGACGTCCAAGCACAGACAAATATAGTCGATGAACATATATTTTACATTGGCTCTGTTCTGGTGAAGATTCCATGGTCAGCTGATCTAGAGGAAGAAACTGTCAAGCCTACTTTTAGAACGCCTTCATGGGGTTATATTTTCATTGGAAAGATTTTTAATCCAAGTTTTTAGGTGGCTGCGTGAGAGTCCAATTCCTTTTAATCTAGTAGTACTAGTTACGTGGAGAACCTTTGAGTCCTAATCCTTAGGGGATCAATTTATCCGGTTAGTTAGTAAGGTAGGATTTGTTTAGTTGGAAAGGAAAGATAGAGTCCGTATCAAATATGCTTTGCATATCGGTTCAGCTAAGATGGTGACGCCTATATAAAGGGCTGGCTTCGGTCGATGTAAGGGGGATAGAGTCCGTATCAAATATGCTTTGCATATCGGTTCAGCTAAGATGGTGACGCCTATATAAAGGGCTGGCTTCGGTCGATGTAAGGGGGATTTGGAGATCGTTGGTGAGTCAAGAAAAAGTCAGAAAACGTCCCATGTCGGGGGACACCAAATATCGTTTTCGTTGCTGATTCGTTGTGATTCTGTTGCTGCTGCGCGTGGAGTTGATCTAATATACTCGACGCAAGTTTTTGATATTACGGTTTTGCATCCTTGTTCGATCGGAATTTCTTGTTGCTACTGTTGTACCGTGAAATATCGGACAATTTACACGCACAATTTTGCGCTTGGCTTATTCGTGCCTTATCAAGTGGTATTCAGAGCTAAGGTTATTCACGGTACTGTATTGATCAAGATGTCAGGCTCCGTCAACAATAAGAACGCCGAGACTGCTGATTCTGAGAAAGTTGTACGACCAGTGTACGCGGATGATATTCCTCAAAATATTTTGGATGGCTTTGACCACACGTGCAACTACGTCAAGCAATATCATGATGCTCTCGAGGCGAAGCTTAGCAAAAAGATGGATCTCCTTATTACCTGGTTCGATGCTTTGGAGGACATCATCAATACACCGGCGACTGATTCTGCACCACCACCGGCAGCTCCAGCTGCTCCATTGCGTTACGCACCAGCGGCTCGTAACGTACATATCGGCATGCATGATCGCCGTTTGGATGCACAACAACATGTTGGGGATAATGACTTTGATAACAGCATTGACCATGTGGCAGGGTACGCGCCACGACCGCGACACTATGAGCCTCCTCCTCAAACTTCTGCTAATGGTGGACTGCATAATTGTGTGCGTCAAGCTATGTGTGTTCCCGTGGATGATGGAATTGGGCGCATAAAAATTTCAATCCCTTCGATCTCTGGCAAGTGCGAACCAGAAGGCTATTTGGAGTGGGAGATGCGTGTTGATCAAATTTTTGATGCTCATCACTATAGCGAAGAGAAAAAAGTTCAACTTGCTGGAATTGAGTTCACCGGTTATGCGCTAATTTGGTGGAATCAAATTTGCCGATCGCGACAACGTCCTATGACATGGCGAGGGATGAAAGAATTCATGAGGCGGCGTTTTGTTCCTAAACACTATATAAGAGATATGTACAACAAGTTGCAGCGGCTCTCTCAAGGTAATAAGAGTGTTGATGAATACTACAAGGAGATGGAATTGCTTATGATACAACGGAGGATCCGGAGGCTACCATGGCACGTTTCTTTAACGGGTTAAACATTGAGGTGCAGGATCGCGTAGAGATGGTGATTTATTATAACATACAAGATCTTGTGCATCAAGCTGTGCGTGCAGAGCAGCAAATTAAGAGACGGGAAACCAATGCTTTTCAAAGCACCGCTTTCAACTCATGGCGACGTCCTCAACAAAATTCTAATGAAGGTATCACCGTTTCCAAGATGGCGTCATCAAATCGATCTAATAGTTTAGTGTAGAAGGAAGTTCCAAAAATAGGAGCATCGAGAGCTGATTTGAGCGAGCAGCCTACCTCACACACTAGCGATATAGAGTGTTTCAAATGTGGAGGTCGGGGACATATGAAGCGTGAATGTCCTAGTCTGAAGAGAGTATTGCTCACAAAAGATGGATATGTATCTGCTAGTAATGAAGAGGAAGTTACCGACAATCCTCGTGAGGAATCTAAAGATGATGAAAAGGTGGCTTTGATGAGTTTTGAAGCCACCGAATCATATCCGTCATTGATGGTGCAACGAGTGCAAGAGAATCACATTGAGGATAAGGGGCAGCGTTGGAATATTTTCGAAACTCAATGAAAAATCAACAACGTCAATTGTAAGTTGATCATAGATGGAGGAAGCTATACCAACACGGTTAGCAAGGATTTGGTGGATGCTTTGGCATTGCCTATTTGGAAGCACCCACAACCACGCTGCGTCGAATGGTTATATCAGTCGGGCAAACTGAAAGTTACTCACAAGGTGCGTATCAAATTTTCAGTTGGCGACTATATTGATACAGTTATCTGTGATGTTTTGCCAATGGATGCATGCCACTTGTTATTGGGAAGATCGTGGCAATATGATCATCATGCCACATATGAGGGCCGGACCAACATTTATTCTTTTTGGGATGTTGGAAGGCGACGTGTTTTGCGGCCGATGTTTGCTAGTGCTATACAAGTGGATGGTATTGTTTCAGTTAAGAAAATCACCTCTAAGGTTACCACGAAACCGAGGACGGCTTCGTTTCAAAAGGGAGAGGATGATACGAACGATAGTGCTGAAAATACTAATTGTTATTCCCAAGAATTTCAAACTGCTGCTATTTTATCACCTGCTAGTGTTTTACAAGCACAAGAGAAACGTAACTTGATCCTGGAAAGAAGAGATGTGGCTGAGGTAGAAGACGTCCAAGCACAGACAAATATAGTCGATGAACATATATTTTACATTGGCTCTGTTCTGGTGAAGATTCCATGGGCAGCTGATCTAGAGGAAGAAACTGTCAAGCCTACTTTTAGAACGCCTCCATGTGGTTATTTTTTCATTGGAAAGAATTTTAATCCAAGTTTTTAGGTGGCAGCGTGAGAGTCCAATTCCTTTTAAACTAGTAGTACTAGTTACGTGGAGAACCTTTGAGTCCTAATCCTTAGGGGATCAATCTGTCCGGTTAGTTAGTAAGGTAGGATTTGTTTAGTTGCAAAGGAAAGATAGAGTCCGTATCAAATATGCTTTGCATGTCGGTTCAGCTAAGGTGGTGATGCCTATATAAAGGGCTGGCTTCGATCGATATAAGGGGGATTTGGAGATCGTTGGTGAGTCAAGAAAAAGTCAGAAAACGTCCCATGTCAGGGGACACCAAATATCATCTTCGTTGTTGATTCGTTGTGATTCCGTTGCTGCTGCGCGTGGAGTTGATCTAATCTACTCGATGCAAGTTTTTGATATTACGGTCTTGCATCCTTGTTCGATCGGAATTTCTTGTTGCTAATGTTGTACCGTGAAAGATCGGACAGTTTACACGCACAATTTTGCGTTTGGCTTATTCGTACCTTATCAGGACCTATAAAAGGGGGTCTTCTTCTTCCTTTGTCCTCACCGGTTTTGTGCAAGTTCTTCCCCCTATTGTTGACCTCTTTGAGCTTGCTTTCTCTCTATCCCTCCCATGATTCTTGCTCCTTTTTGAGGGAAAAGAGAGAGGAGATCTAGATCTACATTCTCGACCAAGCCATCTCTCCTCTAAGTGAGGGGAACCTTGTGGATCTAGATCTTGGATTTCTTGGTGTTCTCCTTGTTCTTCCTCTCATATTCCTCCATAGCTTTTGTTGTTTTGGTGGGATTTGAGACTAGGGGACTTGAGCACTTCGTGTGCTCTTGCCATTGCTTTGGTGCATCGGTTTGAGTTCTCTCTGAGGATTCGTTGTAGTAAGTGAAGTTGAGAAGATAGCTACTCTTGAGTGCATTGGCACTCTAGAGCTTGTACCTCTTGGGTGCGTTGGCCCCTAGAGGCTTGTTGTTGCGGAGCTCAATCATTGTGGTGTAAAGCTTCGAGACGCTACGGGGCCTCCAATTCGGTTGTGGAGATAGCCCCGAGCATTTGTATGGGTTTGGTGACTGTCCTCAAGTGTCCTATAGTGGAATCACGACATCTTGCAATGGTGAGAGCGTGAGGAGAAATAGAGTGGCCCTCGTTGGCTTCGTGTGAGCATTGTGTTCCACACCCTCTTCAAACGGAGACGTACTTCTCGCAAGAGAAGGAACTTCGGTAACAAATCCTTGTCTCCATCGGCTCCACTTGCGGTTATCTCTACCTTTACTTTGAGCGAGCTTATTACCTTCACTACAGGAAACATGAGTTTTGCCGTCAGCCAAAGCTGACGGCAAACTTATGAAAAGCTGACGGCAAAAGCTTTGCCGTCAGCTCCACGACGGCAAACCTGTTGTCAGCTCATCAGTCGGCAGTGAGCTGCTTTGCCGTCAGCTCAAGATCGACCGACGGCAAAGCCTTTGCCGTCAGCCTTTTTGTACTGGCTGACGGCAAAGCCGCTCGTACGGCCAGCTCTGACTTAACCCCCGTGGGCTGAGTTAACGGCGTGCATTGCCGTCAGCTAGCCGTCTGGCTGACGGCAAAGCCCTTGCCTGGGCCCACATGTCAGCAGTTTTCCGTCAGCCAACCTACTCTTTTCCGTCAGCCGGTTGAAGGCCGACGGCAAAGCCGTGACCAAATGGTCACTGCCACAGCCTAGATTGCACAGGCTGCCGCCACGTGTCCGCTTTGCCGTCAGCTTGCTAACGGCAACGCCTTTGCCGTCAGCAAGCTGACGGCAAAGCTCTCTGTATCTATCTTTCTAATTTGTTTTTCTTTAATTCCCTGCATATAAACAATAATATATATATGTACAGAATGCCATCCACAAGTCATATATACAATCATAATGCTATCCACAAGTCACGTATACAAAAGAAGCCATCCACAAGTCATATATACAAAAAGAAGCCATCCACAAGTCATATAAACAAAAAGAAGCCATCTCCATGTTTACAAAAGCAAGTCATCTCCATGTTTAAAACAGCAAGCCATCTCCAAGTTTAAAACAACAAGTCATCATATATACAAAAGGAAAGTGCCCAACATTATATACATCTACAAGTCATCTCCATCCTAACATACTATATCTACAACAAAGAAGCATCCATCCATGCATAAAGGCAAATCTGCAAAATGAAAACATAATCATATGTTACATACGGAAAAGAAGAAATCCAAAATGATGAAAAGATGAAAATAAAAAGGAAAAAGAAGAACAAGGAGAAGAAGAGTAAGGAGAAGAAGTGGAAGAATAAGAATAAGATGAAAGGAAGAAGAGAAGATGGAGAAACAGAAAGAAGATAAAAAGTAAGAATAAGAAGAATTCTTCTTCACTTCTTTCTTTTCCTCCTATCCTTCTTCTTATTCTACAATACTTGTTCTTCTTAGACCTCAAGATCTAAATATATCTCATTTTAGATCTAACTAAGTCATTAATTCATTTTTGAGCTTTATATGCGAAGTATAAGTCATTTTTAGGTTTATAAGCCACTTAAGCTAGTAAATTCATTATTGAGCTTTTATAAGACAAGTATAAGTCATTGTTGAACTTAATAAGCTTATAAAATCTAATTTGAGCTTTAAAAGCTTATAAAGCCAAGTTTGAGCTTTATAAGCTTATAAAGTCACTATTGAGCTTTTAGAAGCCAAGTATAACTCAATTTTCATCGAACTACGCTATTAACATCATTTTTCAGCTTTATGAGCTTATGAAGTCATTGAGGAGCTATTATAAGCCAAGTATAAGTCATTTTTAGGTTTACAAGCTTATAAAGCCAAGTATAAGTTTTATAAGCTTATATAGTCATTTTTTAGCTTTTATAAGCCAAGAATAAGTAAATATTTATGTAACTAAGCTATTACTACCATTATTGAGCTTTATGAGCATATAAAGTCATTGATGAGCTTTATGTAACTTACCGGAGGCCACCTCAAGGCTGAGAAGCGCCGCCACGTGGGTTGCTCGGGGATTCACTAGGAGATTCTTGTGGGTTGTGAGATGCATCTCCGGAATTATGCTGCAACAAAGGATGAGTTGCAATGTGGTAAGCATGATGACACTTGATGGTATAAGACCGGGATATATTGATCATTGAAAGAAACTTACCGTTCCGGGAGGAGAAACGATAGGCGTCGGCATCGGTGGAGGGGTAAGACCTTGCTTCTCCCACATACTCTGCGAGTTAGTTTTTGAGGACTCGAGCATATTAGCAAGTGAACCAAACATATGCATATGCATTCTTGGCGGATATATGAAAAAGTAGTAACTTACCCAGAAGAGGTCGTAGATGGCCTTCGTTTGGGCATTATTGCGTGCCCTCTCCTCCTCGAGTATCCTCTGGGTCCTCTCCTCCGCCAGCCGGTCCCTCTCCGCAAGCTGCTCCGACAACATCTCTTGTGTCGCTTGTCTCTCCCTCTGAATGGCGTCCTGTGAACACTCAACAATATAGCAATTATTGTCATCATCACTACGTAGTCTAAAGAACGGAAAGAAAAATTGAGACAAAGTTATACCTGGATAGCAATGTCCACTGGCCGCGGGCGAGGTCGTACAGCAGGAGCGGAGCTCGTTTGCCTCGCCTTGATCTGAGGTAGAGTCTCCGGGCAATGTACGAAGCCATTGCACATGTAGGTGCTGCCATGATGCTTACCGCCACCAGAAATCATCAAGGCCTCCGGATCCATCTCCTCCTCGCTCGGGTCAAACTGAGGACCGCGTAGCTCTTTCGCCACCTCAGAATAGGCCATCATCTTGTGGTAGGCTGCAGCGCTGGTGTACGCCTCAACACCATCGCCCTCGGAATATGCCATCACCGTTTTGTACTTTCCCTTATGGGCCATGGCAAATGAGCGAAATCCCTTAGGCACAGGCTGATTATGGTGCTTCGCCTACAATGAAAAGCAAAGAAAAGGCATGAAACAAATCAATTGATTAATGATGAAAGGACATGAAACTTAAAACAAAAAGGCACATACCCATTTTTTTGCGTACTCGTTGACGTTGAGATTGCCTTGGTGGTGTGCCACACCTACCATTTGTGCACGCCTAGCCTTGGCGCTTTTGTGGGTGGACAGCCAGGCATCACTGAGCCATTTGTCCACTATCGCCTCAAAGCAATCCATCTTATTTGCACACCATCTCGGGGGCGCCTATGAATTAATAATCTTATAAAGTCATTGAATATCTTTTTTAAGCCAAGTACAAGTCAAGTTTTATGTAACTAAGCTATTATTATCATTTTTTAGTTTTACAAGCTTATAGAGCCAAGTTTGACCTTTATAAACTTATAAAGCCAAGTTTGACACTTATAAGCTTATAAAGCCAAGTTTGAGCTTCATAAGCTTATAAAGAAAAGTTTGACACTTATAAGCTTATAAAGCCAAGTTTGAGCTTCATAAGCTTATAAAGAAAAGTTGGAGCTAACTAGGCCTTACTTATAAGTGTAGGAATTTGAATTAGTTAGTAATTTACCTCCAAGTATTCTTCCTTCTTAAGGAAAACTTTTCTACACTTCTTCTTGGCCTTCTTCACGCCCTTCTTGGCGTACCAATCTCGAACACACTGAACACGCATCTCGTGCCTAGTGTTCGTGAGTAGCCTCACTATCTCCTTCTCGAGATTCTTCTGGGCCGCCGGCTCCATCCCCTCCTCAACCCTATAGTAGCACTAAAAAATGCATCGAACATATGAAAAGATGAGTGAAATGATTCCAACACTAATAAATGATTGCAATGCTTAGAATACTTACCCAAAAAGTAGCCACCACCATGTCGGCTTTGGTACGGCATTCAACGTTGTTGATGCGTTCATCTGGCGGGGCCGGGGCGGCTTTGTAGTGTGGCCAAGTGAGGCCGGGCTCAGGAACCCTACCCTCAACAGGCAACTGGACTAGCCCGGGGAACTGCTCCTTAAGCACGGCACCAAGGAGGCAGTTCGGATTCCGAGCACCTTCCGGGTAACTCCACGCCCTGCAAAATAAGAACACAAAGACATTAGTTCTTGTTGGACCATATGTACATGTATGATATATATATACAAGGAACACAAAAAATTCATCAACTTACTTCTCCCCATCTGGCGCAATCAATGTCCTCTGCGCAGGGTCCGGACGTGGTGGGAGCCGTGTCATACCACGCTGGTACACCGGCTTCTTGGAAGAGGATCTCCCCTCACCCCCATCATCCCCCTCACCCCCCTCAGCCTCGTCGTCATCGCTATCATCATCCTCATCAGCATCATCATCATCCGTGCGAGCACGCTTCTCCCAAGGATCATCCCAACGAGGCTCCGTCGACTGCCTCGGTGCCTCCGGTGTCTCTGACTGCATCGGCGGTGTCCGCTGCTCCGGTGCCTCCGAATGCACTGGCGGTGGCTCCTGCACCGGTGAGACTGTCCTGTGAGTGGGTGACTCGGCTAGGGCGCCACCTGCTCCTCGACCACCTCCTCGACCACCGGGTTTAGCTCTCTTTGGGCCTTTTCCCCGACCTCTCCCACGAGGCTGCTCAGCACGCGCCGGCGGCGAGCTGGCTGCGACAATACCCGCCAGCAACTCTCTCCGTAGAGGTAGAGGTGGTCGAGACTCCACCGGTGGGTCCCTACGGCTTGCCATGTGTCAACACCTGTTACGGAGTAAAGATGAATTAGTAAAGTAAGGAAATAAATAATAAAAATTCATATATACAAAAAACAAACATATGCATATAAAGATGAATTAGTACATTAAGGAAATAAATAATACAAATTCATATATACAAAAAACAAAAGAAAGTTGGGATGCATACAACTAATAGTCGGGATCATCTGTATCTTCTCCAGGATCAATAAAAACATCATCGTCACTATCACGCGTGTCGTCATGAATGATCTCTTCTCCGGGATCGGGTTCAGCGTCAACCACATTTCGAAAGCCTTTTTGTAACCGGTCAAGCAATGATAGGTCATCCGCATCGGTAACCTCTTCGTGTTCCACTTCTTCATCTTCCTCCTCATCATCATCGGTAACCTCTTCGTGTTCCACTTCTTCCTCTTCCTCCGCATTGTCATTCTCTACTTCCATGTTTTGACCAAACGTAGAGGTTTTTCCGAAATGTTTTTTGGCCACACGTGTTTCTTGGAAGAATTCTCCGTCATATGTGTCTGGGTCTATGTGAGGTTGATAATCCTCTTCTTCATTGGGGGCAGGTAGTTTACCATGTGGCGGCACGTCATAGACGACATACCAATCTTCGAGATTCTTTACACTTTGGCAGGCCCATGGAAGATAGAAAACTTGTGTGGCCTGTTGAGCCACAATATAAACTTCGGCAACATTTAAACGGTTCTTCTGTTTAATTTCAACTAGCCCAACATGCTCATGAGTTCGTCTAGTGTCCTTCGGATCGAACCAATGACATTTGAAGACAACGGCATTCGGAGGATTTTCACCATAATATAGCAGTTCGTATATTTCTTCAACTATTCCATAATACTCGACTCCTCCATCTATAGCGGACACACCGGAATTCGTTGTTTTCCGATCGGGCATAGTTTGCTCTTTCATACCAGTACGAAAGCGATACCCATTGATGTCGTATTTTTCATATGTATGGACCTTAAAGTCAAAACCATTTGTGATTTGTCTCAATTCAGCGTCCATCGACTCTGAATTATCCTACAAGTTGAAATGGAAAGGCTTGTTGTATTAGTCGGTACTGAGACGACGAAGAAATAAAAATGGCATGTATATCATATAAGAAGTACCGTTTGTGTAAACCAAGAGATGAAACCGGGATTGCCGCCTCCCCGCTTCTCAAGAAGATTAATCTCTTCGATGGAGTCTTTTTCGATCGCCACTCCATTCGAGAATTGCGCGACGAATCGACTGTATCAAATAATTAAGAGAAGTTAGACACACAACTCGTCAAGAAGTTGCAGAACAATTAATATGTACCGCGCACTTACTCGATGTATGGCCGCACTTCTGTCATGTTTGTCAAGATATACAATGTAATGATGCTCCATTCCTCGAAGGTCAACGTCTTTGTCTTCATAACCCCACAAGGTGCGACGCTTCCTTTAAAGAGTTTGAACTTGGATTCATGTCGCTCGGGGTCGCCAGTATTGTACCGAGGCTTTGGATTATGCAAACTGTAATTAGTGGCAGCATAGTGTGCTGTCACGAAGTTTGCCGCTTCCTCGACAACGAATGCCTCAGCCATTGATGCTTCAATTCTCCGTTTATTTTTACATTTTTCTCGAAGCGTCTTCTGCATTCTCTCGGTTGCATAGCACCAACGGTTTTGCACAGGGCCACCCAATCTTGCCTCCATCGGTAGATGCAAAATCATATGTTGCATCGGATTAAAGAAACCCGGTGGAAAGATCTTCTCTAACTTGCATATCAACTCCGGCGCCAGTTTTTCCATCTCTTCTATCACAATAGGCGATAATTCTTTAGCACAAAGAACACGGAAGAAATAGCTTAGCTCTGCCATTACTAGCCATTCATCCTCGGGGATGTAGCCGCGCAACATCACCGGCATTATCCGCTCAAGCCATATGTGCCAATCGTGACTCTTCAGCCCAAAGATTTTCAACTTTTCAAGACTTGCTCCCCTTGCTAGATTCGCTGCATACCCATCGGGGAACATCAACTTTTTTTCACCCAGATGAGGATTTCCCTCATGTGTTCCCTTTTAAGATTGAACCATGCCTTTGGCTTCTCCCAATTCTTCTTCCCTTTCGGTTGTCGCATGTTCAGTGACTTCCTATTACACAGACTCTCCTGATCGACTCTAGCCTTAACATTATCTTTCCCCTTATCAGTGCCGAACAATGTACCAAGAAGGGCCTCACCCATATTTTTTTCAGTGTGCATCATGTTAATGTTGTGTGGAAGAGCAAGGTATTTGAAATACGGGAGATCCCAAAAGCATGGCTTGTGGGTTCAGGCGTGTTCCGTATTATATCCCAAGAAATACCCTGGCCGGTTCGGATCAGGCTCTAGTGAGTTCAACTGATCAAGAATTTGTGCGCCCGTCATCATAGGTGGTGCCTCGTGCTCGACAACTTTACCTTTGGTGAAATTCTTCTTGTCTTTTCTGAATCCATGGTCCAGAGGCAGGAATTGTCTATGCAAGTCGAAGCAAGAATACTTGCGACCCTCCGGCAGCCAATGAAACTTAAGAGAAGACTTGCATTGCGGGCATGGGAACCTTCCGTGCACGCACCATGCAACAAAAAGTGCAAACGCCGGCAGGTCATGCATGGAGTACATCAACCAAGCATGCATTTGGAAGTTTGTTTTGCTAGATGCGTCATATGTCCGGATCCCATTATCCCAAGCTTCTTTCAACTCATCCATCAGTGGTTGCAAGTACACATTCATATTTTTTTCGGGATAGTTGGGCCCCGGAACTATCAACGTCAAGAAGATGTGCTTTCTTTGCATAAGTACTCCAGGGGGCAGATTGAGGGGCATGATGAATACGGGCCAACAACTATACTGGGTTGCCGTCATACCGAAAGGATTGAACCCATCGAGGCTAATGGCGAGTGCCACGTTTCTTGGGTCTTTGGCTTTACCTTCTTTATGTATTTCATTGAACATCTTCCACGCTTCACCATCAGAGGGGTGGGTCAACATCAAATTCCCGTATTCATCTGTAGCACGTCTAATTCCATCTCTGTGCCATGTCATTTGTTTTGCTGTTTCTTCAAGCATGTAAAGCCGTTGAAGTCTTGGTAAGATCGGTAGGTACCGAAGAATGTTTACGGGTATTTTGCTCTGCGTCTTCTCACCAAGACCGTTGTCTACGACAATATACCTGGAGGACTTGCAGCGTGGACAATAATTATCATCCGCATACTCATGCCTAAATAAGACGCATCCTTTCTCACAAGCATGTATCCGCTCGATGGGCATCTTCAGTGCACCGAGTATTTTGTCTGAGTGGTATAGGTTTGCAGGCATAATATGACCGTCCGGTAGAAAGCGCCCGAATAAGGTCATCATCGCATCATAGCACTCTCTGGACAAGTTGAATTGTGCCTTAAGAGCCATTGTTTGTGCGATGGCATCTAGTTGACAAAGCTTGGTGTGCGCATGCAGTGGGAGTTTTGAAGACTCTAGCATGGCATAAAAGGCCTTGGCAGTTTCCTTCGGTTCTTCGTCCTCAAGACGAGCATCATTGTAGTCATTGACCATGTCTTCGATCCCTATACCACAATCCTCAATGCGCTGACGCACTACCTCATGTCTGTCACGTTGGGCCGACTCACCATGAAATGACCACAACTTATAATCAGGCATAAAACAACGTATTTGCAGGTGTTTACCCATTACATCCTTTGTCTGTTGTGAATAGTTCTTACATCTAGTGCAGGGGCACCATGTTCTTGGTTGGCCAGCACTAAATGCAACCTCTAGGAACTCCTCGGTCTTGGTCAACCATTCCTCAGTCATATTTTTTTGACTAGGGTGACCGGTGTACATCCACGCACGATCATTCATTCTGGCTAGCTAGCTAGTACAAATTAACACCAGAAGGCATATAATTAATTACGGTGATACAACATATGCACACTAGATAATAGGTAAAGATAGGTCCTAATCCCACCCGAGTATGTGCAGATTGGATTCATTTCCCCTCTCCTCCCGATCTGACGCAAAATTTCGACAGCACCTCCCCGCTGTTCTCCTGATACACGTCTCAGCATAAACCGAGAGGATGTGTACCCGGAGAACAACAAGGTGGCGCTGACGAAATCCTGCGTCTGATCCGGAGGAGAGCATATATGGGGAAATGAATCCAATCTACACATACTCGGGCTGTCCATGGATAACGTTGGACAATTCGAAAGAATCCAATTATAAATATGCAAATGAATGCATATTTATAAATGGAATCTTTCGAACGGGAGACGCATATGGGTTACGCAATGGAACCTTACATCTAAATTTTAATTCTACCTAACTAGTGTCATCGGCATTAAGGCCGGAACATAGCAAAGTAAAGGGGAGAAAAATATTAATTATATTTCTTTTCTAACTTCTTCTCTTCTTTCTTCTTTCTTATATTTCCTTTATTCAATGGCATCATCAATGCAAAGTTAATACTAACAAACTATTTATTTTCTTTTACTTTAATTTTCTTTCATTGTATTTTCTAACAAATTTAAGCTAACCGATTTTAACAGATTTAAGCTAAGCTGAGCTAACATTAACTAATGTAATTATAAGCTAACAGATTTTAAAAACTAATCTAACATACTAACTCAATTTCTTTTATTTTTCCTTTCCTTTTTTCCTTTTGTTCTTCTTCTCCACCACTAACATAGTACTAACTACTAGCTAATTGACTAATTCCTAAATCTACCTAAACTAGGTAACTAACTAATAATTCCTAAATCTAACTACACTAACTAACTAATAATTCCTAACTACAACAGGACTAACTACACTAGCTAATTGCAAAATAAAAAAATAAAAACAGGGAAAGGGAGAGGGGGAGCTAACCGGAGGGGGGCGCCGACGAGGAGGCTGCGGGGGCGGCGAGGAGGGGCGCCGGAGAGCAAGGGGGAGCCGGCGAGGAGGGGGCGGGGGCGGCGAGGAGAGCACCGAGGCGGGGGCGGGGGCGGCGAGCACGGGCGCGGGGCGCCTCCGGAGAGCACGGGGGCGGCGGCAGGGGGGCAACCGGGTGGTGGTGGTGGCGGCGGCGGCGACGCGCGTCGGGGAGGGGGAGGAAGGGGAGTGTGGTGGAGTGGGGGTGGGGGTTAGGACACGGGCCGAGGGTGTTATGGACAGGCTATGCCGTCAGCCGGCTGACGGCAGCGTCTGCCCTTAGGCTAAGCCGTCAGCTGGCTGACGGCAAAGCGCCAGCCCGTTACTCCCTCGGCACATGGTGGGCCCGGGTCCCCCTAGGCCGTCAGTTGCCGCGTTGCCGTCAGCTTGGTGCTAGTTTACCGTCAGCCAATTGACGGCTTAGAAAAATCTGACGGCATAGCAATTTTTGCCAACAGCTAATTCTTTGCCGTTAGCTTTAATTCTAGCTGACGGCAGAGCATCATTTGCCGTCAGCCCCGATAGAAAGCTGACGGCAAAGCAGTAAGCTGACGGCAAAACTCTTGTTTCCTGTAGTGCTTGTTTATCTTGTGCTTGCTCATATTATTGTTGCATTGCTTGTCCCATAGGTTGTTCACCTTGTTGCATATCTAGTCAACCTATTTTTTTGTGCACCTACTTTGTGATAGCCATAGTGCTCTTGTTATATATCTTGCTATCACATAGTTGTTTATCTTGTTTAGTATAAGTTGTTGGTGCACGTAGTCGAGCCTAGCTTATTTAGGTTTCTTGCTTGGAAAATTGAACGTTAAGTTTTATTCCGCATTTGTTCAAGCCTAAATCGTAATTATTTAAAGCGCCTATTCAGCCTCCTCTAGGCGACATCCACATCCTTTCACTTGTCGGCGCCGGGGACCAAGCCACTTGGTCCGACGTGAGCCCCACCACCCGTGAATACTAGAGGAAAGAAGATATGCCTCACTCAGAGGAATAAAAAGTGGCTGCCCTTAAGCCAGAAAATGCAGCAGCTCGGAGTCGTCCTCGTGGACACCATGAGATATGCTTCTATAAGCGCGGAACGCAACTGTAGCAAGAAAATCTGTAGATGCCCAGGGAGAAAGAAGAACCACCAAAGTGCCTCTTTTCTCCAAGGAACTTGAGTCATAGATGAAGCAGAGCAGGGAGCAGATCGATACACCACTAAGAGCAAAACAAATCAGGAAGGTCTTGCCCCTCCACTGCAAGCCGCGAACATGATGGTCACAAGAGGAGAAGTAGATCGCCACATCCGTCCCACCCGAAACCGCATCGGAGCTCCTGCCTCCATCTTCCATCACCGAGATGGCCACCAGGAGGAAGAACACTAGCGAGATCCACCCAGAGCTTATTTGTGGGGTAGCTAGAGAGGACCCCCCCGCAGTCTACACGCCGCCGCCGTGAAGATGAGCAACACCGTCTGTCATTAGACGCTGCTCGAGCGCATCAATGATGAGATCCCCCTTGAAAGACAAGAACCTTCCGGCACGAGGCCATACCTACACACACGCGCGCACCAGGCACCATCCCCGTCCCCTCCCCGGCCAACAACGCCGACAGTGAGGTTCTGGATCCGGGTCGGACGACGAGATCCTGACCAGTCGCTCAAGGGGAGGGAGGGGGAGGGGAAAGTGCCTACGCATGCAATTAGCAATGCTCTTATCATCTCTTCATTACCTTCGTTCCTGAGTACAGGAAAATACATAGATGAAGGCAATACCATATTCTTATTCGTTAATTCACATGTATTAATAAACAAAGTTAGCTGGCAATTATCTTTACACATAACAATTGTGGGGATTTTCTAATCCTCATCTAGATGAGAATTAGTTATCTCTCATCTAAGTCTTTTAGCCATTGGGTAGTATGTTAAGATTCGTGCTTCTTCTTTTCCTCACGCGATTCTTACTAAGTTGTAGCTGAGAAACAAACACATAGCTAAATACTTAGATGTGACTTAATTATGTCACATCTAGATGTGCCTTAGATAGACCCTCGGAATCATGTCTATATCACAGAGGATGACTTGCAACTCGGATGCAGGTAGATGGTGAACTCACAACTACATCCAAAAATCTATGGGGGTGATCCCAAGTTGTAAGTCGAGGGATGACTTGCAATTGCAGGCGTCGTTTAAAAATCCTTAAAATGCTTACAGGCAAATAGTGGCCTTGAAACTACATGAAGAAAAAATAGTGAGTAGTTACAAATCGAGGGGTGACTAGCAACTGGAGTATTGATGAAAAAACCAATTGCAACTACGTAAAAAATAAGAAAAAACACCGAAGGTTGATCTCAGTTGCAAGTCAAAGGTTCACTTGCAACCACTGTGTCGTTAAAAATATCCTAAAGGCAGATTGCAGGTAGATGATGGACTTTGAACTACATAAAAAAATAGTGGGGTCGAGCTTAAGTCGCAAGTCGATGGGTGACTTGCAACTGCGGGCGTCGATGAAAAAACCCTTAAAACCTCAGTTGTAGGTAGATGATGAACTTACAACTACATAAAAATGATGGGACCATGCTTAAGTTGCAAACCGAAGGGTGACTTGCAACTAGGCGTCGATAAAAAATTATAGTTGCAGGTTAATAGTGAACTTGCAACTACATCAAAAAAATCAACGAGATCGAGCCCAAGTTGCAAATCGATGGATGAATTGCAACTAGAGGCGTTGAGAAAAAAATTCAAAAAATCGGTTGCAAGCAGATAATGAACATGCAACTACATAAAGAAAAAACCGACCAAAAATTGACAACTAATCAACCACCGCGATAGAAAAAATAGAAGACGATCAAACAAAATAAAAAACATTCGACTCTAACTCGCCGGCGACAACCTTTCGCTTGATTTTTTAATACAAAGCAAATTCAACGTTAATGATTTCGGGCATGTGAGATAATTAAATCACAATATTTATGTGAAGAAAGAAAAAGGAGACGGGACAGAAATCAGGGAGCAGAGTGACAAAAGAGAGATATGAAATAAAAGTAACATCTGACTCACAGTGAGATAGACTCCTCGCATTTTACCTGAGAAAATAGTCCACAAAAAATCTTTAGGGTAGAAAACACCGAAAATGGCACAAAAACCAAAAAAGGCCCGCTATCCACTTAGTGGTAATCCAGGCTGAACAAAAGCCTCGATCGCCTTGTGCGAATTTTAACAAACGAAAATATCTAACGGTGCAGGACATATATATGACATATATATTTCCCATGTACATACAATTTAGCAAATACGGTGTCAATAATATAGCAGACAACCGGCTATATGATATTGATATATCATTTATGGGCAATGTAATAATCTATTCATATCATAATGGGACGTATTAATAATTCATTCATACAATAGTAAGGTATATTGAGTTTTCCCGATAGAAAGGGACATGTGCGACAGCCACGCACGCGACCATGTCATCCGTAGCTCGTAACGAAACAAGTACCTGAGCAGCACCAAATTCCGAAAATACTAACCGGCTAACATCGGATATTTGGGAATCTCTAACGGACGCCCTTCATGTCGTCCATCTACCTAACATATATTTTGGCGCAAGGGTCTTGCCACCTTAGACCTACGAACTTGTTCGCTAGACATAAAAGCGACGCCGACATTACCATAACCAAACAAAGCATCCACATGACAAGTTTGCACATAAAGTTTCCACCTATAAGATCTGGGTTTGAATCCCATATCCTTCTTTTTTATTGTTATGTTTTAGGTGGTAAAAACATGCATTTTCCTATTTTGAGGTACATGTCAATTTTTCAAACAAAACATTGTACATGACATAATTTTTTTTGAACTTGTTCACATGGCAATTTTTCAAAAAAAAAACTGCAATGTTTTCACATGTTAAGTTTGTTTTTTTGTACTCATGACAAATTGTGGTGATTTTTTATTAAGAGCATGGTAATTTTATTAAGAGTATGACATTTTTATTATTAAAAGCATGGAAATTTTATTATCAAGAGCATGCCATTTTTATTTTAAGTAGCATGGCAATTTTATTAGTTAGAGCATGCAATTCTATTTTAGGTAGCATGTCAATTTAATTATTAAGAGCATGGCAACCGGCAGTGTGTAGTTTATATGTGTTTAAAAAAACATTGAAAATTTCTTTGTACGTTTTTATTGAATTAATATGCAAATTTTCCGGCTAGGTATTTTTTGGTAGGCTACCACATTATTTATTTTGCTTTTGCAGTTATGTAAATTGTGTGTTCTATGCTTTTTTCTGTTACCAGAATTTTTACCATTTTTGGTTGATGGCAGTTTTTCAAAAATATCAATTCTTTGGGATCCAAAAATTAAGCCTGGACTGCACGCGTTTCTAGATCCTATCCAAATTTTATTTCAGTGCTGATGTGTGATGTGGATCCCATCCTCTGGTTGACTAGGTCCAAACATACAAGTATATAATACACTGTGATTAGATTCACAAATGTGTCATTTTCTTTCATGTAAACAAACTGCATTTCCAGCAACAAATTGTCAACAAAATTTCCACACTGTGCAGATGACAATGTCTAAACTATCCACGGAAGATGGCAAATGTGTGGGTTGCCTCCTGCAAATTGATTAGAGGAAGAGATCCAGTAACATTTTCTACAAGATGATGAAATTATCAAGTGAAAGTCATGGTTTCCGGGGGAACTTTGAGAAATCAGGGCGTCGTCGTTCCATGTAGGCATTCTTTCCTTCTTTGGCCTCTTCAGTACCGTAGAAGATCAATGTCGCATTCCCGCCGAGCTCCTGTGACACAAGTGCCCATTGCATCATTAATTATAAGGACATAAGCATCATATGCGTGTATGTAACATTGTTGGGAACATCCCCACCAGTTGACGAAGACCAAGACTCGTTCGAGTTTTTGATATTCGACAAAGTAATACCTGAAGACCAGCATGACCATCATCAGCTGCATTGAGTGCAGATTTCAGCACCCGAATGGCTGTGGGACTGTTCATTAAGATTTGCCGGCACCATGTCACGGTTTCGCGTTCCAAGTCAACAAGCTGCATATGCAAAGGATATAGCAAGTACATGCTTTCATAAACACCTAAGGTGGGGCATATTGCAACCTGCATTCTAGATGAAGGTAACAGACAACTGCCTAATAAGCAGTTTTAATGTTTTATTTTTCTTAATAAGAGAATTCAGGCACTCACTGGTACAACTACATTGATGAGTCCCATTCTTTCTGCTTCTTCAGCGGTATAGAACCGTGACAGAAACCACATCTCACGGGCTTTCTTTGGTCCAACCTGTCCACAGGAGATCAAATGAGATAGAAAGGACTGCTACTATTTTCTGAAAATTACCAAAATCATTACACGTTAGGAATGGACATGCTTGGCAAAGAGTTCCCTCCCCACTTGGCAGCTCTAGCATGGGGCATAATTGTTTTATGCTCTAAGAACAAAGAGAATGTGCATCTCACTTGATCACCAGTTAAGCATGAAGGAAACAGACTAGTATGGTAGCTTACCAATCGAGACATGATGGAAGAGCCATAGCCAGCATCAAAGCTTCCAACCTGTCATACAAATCAGAGGGAAAAGGTAAAGTAAGCTACGTGTAAACTTTAAATTGGTAGTGTTTATAAGAAACTGTTAAAATAAAGGAACATGAACGAACTGGAACAGAAGCTGGGATCAATATTTTATACTTATTTTAAACTGTCAGCACGTGTTTTTTAAACTTTAATGTCCCCAATTGAAGTAATACATCTTCAGGGCAAAAGGAAAATTATAATCAAATCAGAATAGAGGAAGCCATAAATAAATGCGTGCATAACACCTGTTAGTGGCACACCAAAGCATATTACATATAATCACCATTCAAAACCAGATTGCAACTCATTAAAATGGGCTTTCAGTGAAGCAAAAAATGATTTTCTTTTCATTTATTATACAACCAGGTTCATAAGTACTGGGAACTATATTCAATAACATTGACTTTCCCGAGCAACTCAAGAATAAACTTAATAGAATTACAATATGGGTTTAAATGAACCGGACATTTGCAAAGGTTTCCCGGATAAATACTTACGTTCTTTTATCCATATTGCTCCGTAGATATCAAGATTTTAACTAGTACACCAAAAACTAAACCAATGACTATGCACGATTCCATCCATATTGAATCAATTCTCTATACCACTTTGCAATGAAAACATGAATGTTGGTTATGGTAAAACTCCGTTTAAAAATATGTGGTAGAAAGCAACATGCAACTTGTAGGACATGATCTGCAGTTTTAATTGAACTCTGAGTAAGATTACACAAGGCGGATTACTGATTTTCATCCAAATATGCTATTGTGAAGACAATTGCCAGTCTTGACCTCAGTTATTTGTGAGAACTTACTAGAAGTGCACCCATGGTAATCAGGGGTGCATAAAAAGGCATTGTAGATGCTAAGGGTGTGTGGAGAAAATAATGCTGCAGACTGGCAAGCAAACATCCTCGCAAAAAAGAAGGCAAGCAGAGTTCCACATGTAGAAACTTTAAAAAGAGACTGGTGTTTCATACAGGATTTTAAACTGGCAACAATATATTCTACTAGGAATAGTATATAAAATCTATAGTTTCAATTTGCATACTACGAATCAAGAAGCAAGCTAGGCCAAAGAAACACCTTTGGACCGGTCTGCCCAAATATCGCATTGTCAGCTGCAATCGTTAGATCACACACCATGTGTAGAACATGTCCACCACCAACTGCATAACCAGCAACCTGATAACACAGTCAATAGGACGAATACGTTGGATGATAAAGGAAAACCGATTAAGAAATAATAGTGCAGGCAATTCTCATACCATTGCTATAACTGGCTTTGGAAGGCGCCGGATTTGTACCTGGAGAAATTATTTCGCTGATGTGCTCAGAATTAACAATCATTCCATACAGAAATCTCCCTGAGCAGTATAATACTAACACGCCAACAGGCAACAGGTAATAGCATAACAATTCGTCTGTGTTGGTCACTGTGTCCAAAATGTCAGAGGAAGGCATATCTGACCTGGAGGTCTAGAACATTGAGCCGGCCAAAGCTATCAAAGTCAACATATCCATCAGAATCCCTCAAGGCTTGGTCGCCGCCGCTACAGAATGCCTGGGATCCCTGTGCATCAAAAGGATTAAAGTAAGACCCCGTCCACATCCTATATATGCAACACACCATGACCAGAACTATAAAATGGCTAAGTTTCATTGTTCCTCTAGAAGAAGAAGGAACAAGGCTCACCTTCCCCGTGAGTATGACGACTCCAATTGAACTATCATCTCGAGCATCGCTGAACGCACGCATCAGCTCTTTGACAGTCAGTGGTCTGAATGCGTTTCTCCTATCAGGTCGGTTGATTGTGATCTTGAACAAGAAATGCAATAAGTCAAATCATCAGATACAACATCGTAGTGCTAGAATGGTACTTGTACTAGAGACTAGTCGACAAACAAGCTTCGATTCGCCGGCCGGTGTTTACTTCGAACCCAAAACTTTACAAGGATGTTGGTAGGAGAGAAAATATTTCACCTTTGCGATGCCCTCCCCTACGGACTTCTCGTAAATGATGTCGACGAAGTCCTTCCCATGCTCGTCCGTCGCCGCGCGCCACTCCGGGGGCTCCGACGGGACATCGCCGTGTACGCGACGGTAGCTGTCTCCGGCGGGGGACGACGAAGCAGCAGCAGGGGATGGCGCGACGAGAGGGGCGGAGGCGAGCGGGAGAGGGGAGGGCAGGAGGTGGGCCGTGACGCGAGCAAGTCTCCTCTCCGCTGCGTCCATGCCGCCGAGAGCCGAGAGACGACGGGCGGGGGTGGCGCGCAGTCCGTGGTGGTCTGATTGGTCGATTTTGTGTTCCGGATGAGAGAGTGAGATTTGCGCGATGTGGACGGGGCCCACCGTGCCACGACGGCGTTTTCCTTCTTCCACCGAGCCAACAACTCGAGACCATCTAGAATACTAGTTCGCGGGCTCGCTCAGCGAGCATTTTTCTGAGTTTACAGCACACCACTGTCGCATTTACAGTGTTTTTTAGGATTTCATTTTTTTAATTTTTGTGTATGTATTTTTAGTGGTAAAAATTGATTTATTTTATTGGTTTTTTTGGTTTTTCTAATTTTCGCACGCTTTTATTATTTGTTTTGGCAAAAAAAACACGATTTTGTCTCCATGGGAGTTTTATTACTATATGTTTGTGGAAGGTAGGTCGCGTGCCTCCTCTTTAAAGGCACGAGTCGTGCCTCAAAAAAACACGAGTCATACCCTTTAAAATAAAGCAACGATCATATCTTTTGGGAGGCACAAATTAACTTATAAAGATACGTGCCTTTAAAAAAAACGAAATCCTCTGACGTGGAGGCATCTACTGCAGAGGGACGTCCTATGGCCTGAATCGCATGATTAACAGCCTGCCTCACTCCTTCCCTTCGACTGGAAACAGAAATAGGCGGCCCATGCGGCCCAGTTCGCTCTCGCCTCACACATCGCCGCCATCGAGTTTCTCAAAAAAAAAAATATCTATACCCCTAAAAAAAAACTCCATCCATCGCCATCGTCTTCGGTCAGTGGCACTTGGTCTCTCCTAGGGCTCGCTGCGCCGGCGGGGAAGAGCAGCCGCTGCTTCATGAGGGCGGGAGCAGCGTAGACGTGGAGCGGCGGAGCCAGCCGTTGCCCCGTCCAAGGCATTACGCTGCCTGGCCGTCGAGACGGCGGAGCCAGCCGTGGCCGCGTACAGTGTGCGACGCCCCCTGAGTGTCGAGACCGTTGAGCCGCGGATCAAGCATCGTTGACGCCGCATATTCTTGTAGGAGGATTTCTCTGCTGCTTGGCTCGAGTTGCATTGGTTTCCTGCTTGCTTTGCCTTGTACAGAGGTGTCTTAAGTTTCAGTTGTGCAGAAATACTGTTTTGTGCAGAGAACAGGCAACAACAGAGAAGCAACAACAACAAGAGAATGCCCCTGAACTTGTAATTGATGTTAATTGAGTGTACACTTCAGTGAATAGTGTGACTGAATGTTGTACCCAGATTGTAATCATGTGATTTGAGAGTCGGTTTTAGTGAATTTGAGTGTGATTGTTGTTACAAAATATTGAATGTGACTCAATGAAGATCTGTGCACTGTGATTATTCTATTGTTGTGATCTAAGATTGTCAAATTAAAGCATAATACTGGTGTTGCTTAGTAAAGAGGATAGCACATGTTGATAATTTGAGAGCATGTCCTTCCAGAAATACAAAAACCGCAGGTGCACTGAACAAAAGAGATGCCTACCTAGGGATATCTTTGAAATGTATTGCAAAAGACTGAGCCACTAGAACCTAGAACTGAACTGATGACCAAATTTGCCAAAACCATGCTTGTTTGTGCTCTCATTCAAGTATAAAGCACATGATTTCCGAAAAACAGTAGTACTTCACCATGATCCAGTGAGTAGATCATCTGTAATTAGTCCCTGGAAATAAAAAAATCAATAAGTTTCTATTAAAAAGATACCGTCTCTAGATTTCAAAACTAACTATATGAGCAAGATTACCATCAATAATTGAGTGAAGCTAAGATTTTCATTGTAATCTTGAGACTCCTTCCCAGTTTCCTTGTAAACTATAACATCTCAACTTGTCCAACACCACGACATGCATCTTGCCCAACCTCTTGTTTCTTCTAATGAAAGAAACTTGAGTGTTATGATAAAATAAAAGTAATGAGCAGAATAATAACGATGAAAATACAAAAATCATTTAGAAACATACCTCTTCCTCGAAATGTGATGTAGTTTTGTTTTCTCTCTTTTTCGTAGCCTTGTGCTTCTTCTCGAGCCAAGTTCTTTTTCTATTTGAACTTTTTGTTTCGACCTCCTTTTTCTTTAGGCGTGCATGAGCCAACAAGTCATTTGGTGGGTTAGGATTTGTGGGAACTGTACATGGATTCCCAGATATGCTTGTGTTGAAATAAGTCATGTGCTTTAGGCCCATCACAGAATTTCAGAAAATCTCTGAGGGCCCAGGTGGAAAAATATGACATGGGTGTGGTGCTAAGTTTAGTACCACCCCGGAAGTGGAGGGTGAGTTGCACCTCTTTATAAGGTGAGCTCTCCTACATGCTATTGAGAAAGTAGAAGTCCTACATGCTATTGAGCAAGTAGAAGAGTGAGAGCTCACGCGCGCTCCTCCTCCGCCGCCCGCCTCGCCTTGGCGCGCACGCGCGCGCCGCGATATGCGGAATTGAGCTGAGCCGAGCTAATACCTATGTCATGCGTGCGCTTAATTTTGCGAGTCAGGAACGGCTAATTAATTGGCATAATGCAATTAATCACGAGTTAACCTCTGCATGATCTGAGACGTCAATCGTGGGCCGACTCGGTCGCGGGTATCTAGTCCCACGTCGCCCTACCTCGGCTGTGTATAAATTGGAGCCGCAACAACCCTAGTCGGCGCACTACAGAATAGATCACATTTGTTCTTCCTCGCACACCCACGTCGTTCCACGCACTGCTGCTGCCTCCGGCGACCCCATCCCGTCCGCCACGTGCACGGCTGTGCGGGAGAGGAGGCCTCCGGAACCCTGCCCTTTGTGATCCTGCACCGGAGAAGGGCAATAAGGTTTTTGGGGAGCGTCTACGACGTGATTGCTCGCTTCCGCTCGTCTACTTCGACTACTTCCTCTACGTTGCCATGTCTACCGACGCTGAGAAGGCCGCCGGCGAGAAGCTCGCTCAGGACGAAGCCGCCGCCAAGAAGACCGCCGACGAACTTGCTGCTGCTAGCAGCGCATCCGCTGCTGCAATCTGATCGAACGGAGGGTATGATCTACTCACCCCGTTCATCATTGTTTTCTTCTATGCCATGCTTATTGTCTGCGTATATATATGTGTTATTTGCGTAGATTTGAGTTTCATGGTTAAGTATCAGTATAAGATTAATCTTGCATGCGCCATCTTCATGATTTATCTAGGGATTAAATTGCTTGGAAAATTGCTAATGTATCCAACAATCCAAAAACTTTATTTTTATAGGCAATTTTCTACTCCTGGTTTTGCTGCGACACTGAAACCGAACCCGTTTATGGGCCAAAATTTTATGCATTGTCAAACAAAGACTACTTTGTGGCTCACGACTATGAATGTCTTCTGGGTCGTTGGTGACGCTCCCACTGGAACGATTATTCCTGAACAAGAGAAGGCGTTCAGGGACGCCTCCATCGTCTTTGTTGGAGCAGTTCTCAGCGTGATCGGAGACAAATTAGTTGACGCATATTTACATATGCGAGATGCCAAGAACTTATGGAGTGCACTCGAGGCAAAGTTCGGAGCAACTGATGCCCGGAGCGAGTTGTATGCTATGGAGCAGTTCCCTGACTTGTGGACCCAGGATAGGACTTGGCCGTCAGCTTTTTTGAGCCGGCTGACGGCAAAGCACGTCGTTAACTCAGCCCACGGTGTTAAGTCAGAGGCTGGCCGTACGAGCTGCTATGCCGTCAGCCGGCGCGAAAAAGCTGACGACCAAGTCTTTGCCGTCGGTCGATTATAAGCTGACGGCATAGCATCTCACTGCCGACTGAGGAGCTGCCAAAACGTTTGCCGTCATGGAGCTGACGGCAAAGCCTTTGCCGTCAGCTTTTCAGGTGTTTGCCGTCAGCTTTGGCTGACGGCAAAACTCTTGTTTCCTGTAGTGGATGGTCGAGAGCCGTCCTGTGTTGGAACAGGCCCATGAGATACAGTGCATCGTGAAAGAGCTTGAGCTCCTAAAGTGTGATTTACCGGACAAGTTTGTCACGGGATGCATAATTGCTAAACTGCCTTCATCTTGGAGGAGCTTTGCCACCACTCTGAAGCACCAGAGGCGAGGTTTATCAGTTGAGGATGTTATCGGCCATCTGAGTGTGGAGAAGAACTCAAGGGCAAAAGACTCACACCATAAGGGAGCTGAGGGAACTTCTACTGTCAACATGGTGCAGCAAAAGAACTTTGAGAATAAGTTCAAGGGAAAGAACAAGGTCCAACAGAATACTACCTTCAAGAAGAAGGGAAAGAAGAACAACAAGAAGGATGATGGCTTCTTTACTTGTGGTTCACTAGAACACTGGGCTCGGTGCCGTAGCCATGATTCTCTTGTGCCCCGGGCCAGCAGTGCATGTACAGTAAATACTGTAGCTACAGTATTGCTACATTCCACGAAGAAAATGCAGCGCACGCCCCAGACCATGGCCCTGGTAGCCCTGGGCCTGGCTACGCCCCTGACTGGGCTAACAACTGCCCGAACAAGTATAAGAAGCCAGGACAGAATTCCAATTCTGTCAATGTGGTCATGGACAACACGGACAAGGGTGCATCTGGGTACGGTAATTCATTTACTGTTTTCTCAGTTTATCAATCCACCAAATGGTGGGTTGGCACGGGTGCAAATGTTCATGTGTGTGTTGACTTCTCCTTGTTTTCTTCTTACCAGGCCACAGGAACCAGCTCCGTATTGATTCTAAAGACTTTCATAGGATTTCGATGTGACCTACACGAAAAAAATCATAATATGCCCACTAAAACCTATCATGAAGCTACCAAACCAACAGAATCAACCATAAATAATGGGATAGGTTCCACATTCCAATAAGTCAAGAAAGAAACATATCCAAGTAAGCAAGTGACCTGAAAGAGAACTTACTGCGGCTTTACAAGTATGTCATTGTCAACTGCGTGACAAACACCATGATCGAATGATGGAGCATAAACATAACTCTACAAACTAAGATTTTTAAGTATAAGTCCGTATGCATTTACTGCCACATATCTCATAACATTTGACATTCAAAATACCTCTTCTCTTAGGGTTTGTAGGCATTTCATAAAAAGTGATGGACTGAATGTCCATAGTGCAAAATTTAACAAATCAAATGTCAATGCTTTTTTTAAACAATGTTTTATTAAAAGATATCAAGTGGAGAACCCTTCTCACCTCCTTTGCCTGCGTGCTATTTTTGGATCCTAAAAGCACCATTGTGTCTATAACTTTAGAAGAAGAAAATTCAAAAATAGATTTCTCAACAGAGAACAAACCTCCATTGCATCAAGCTGGGATCGATAAAGGTGGAAGTCGTCCTTGGGAAGCATTGTCGCAATATCTTCGCTTGAATTCAGTGAACTATCTTTTGCATGCTTCTGAGAGCGATGCATATTGACGCGTCGAACCATTTCAGAGCCAATAGTAGACTTGCCTGGACCAGGTGGGCCAGCTAGACCACTAATGTATCTGTTCAGACTTGAGAGTAGTATTATTAAGTGACACATCACCTAAATGAACATATCACATTGCAATTTTGCAATAGAGAAAAAAAACCTAGCTAAAGTCAACATGCACAGATACATATGCTAAATTCAATGTGTTGGGTCCATCAAACAGGTGTGGGCCCTAAAATATAAGTGGATGACATAAGCATTATATTCAGGAAGTATCCCAACACCCTTAACCATGAGCCCTAATCAATACTATCAAGGTTCAAGGCCATCTCTGATTCTAAAGACTTTCATAGGATTTCGATGTGACCTACACGAAAAAAAATGATAATATACCCACTAAACCCTATCATGAAGCTACCAAACCAACAGAATCAACCATAAATAATGGGATTGGTTCCACATTCCAATAAGTCAAGAAAGAAACATATCCAAGTAAGCAAGTGCCCTTAAAGAAAACTTACTGCAGATTTACAAGTATGTCATTGTCAACTGGGTGACAAACACCATGATCGAATGATGGAGCATAAACAGAACCCTACAAACTAAGATTTTTAAGTCTCATAACATTTGACATTGAAAATACCTCTTCTCTTAGGGTCTGTAGGCATTTCAGAAAAAGTGATGGATTGAATGTCCATAGTGCTAAATTTAACAAATAAAATGTCAATGCTTTGTGAAAACAATGCTTTATTAAAAGATATCAAGTGGAGAACCCTTCTCACCTCCTTTTCCCGCGTGTGCTTCTTTTGGATCCTAAAAGCACCATTGTGTCAATAACTTTAGAAGAAGAAAATTCAAAAATAGATTTCTCAACAGAGAACAAACCTCCATTGCATCAAGCTGGGATAGATAAAGGTGGAAGTCGTCCTTGGGAAGCATTGTCGAAATATCTTCGCTTGAATTTAGTGAACTATCTTTTGCATGCTTCTGAGAGCGATGCATATTGACGCGTCGAACCACTTCAGAGCCAACAGTAGACTTGCCTGGACCAGGTGGGCCAGCTAGACCAATAATGTATCTGTTCATATTTGAGAGTAGTATTATTAAGTGACACATCACCTAAATGAACATATCACATTGCAATTTTGCAATAGAGAAAAAAACCCCAGCTAAAGTCAACATGCACATGTACATATGCTAAATCCAATGCGTTGGGTCCGTCGAACATGTGTGGGCCCTAAAATATAAGTGGACGCCATAAGCATTAAATTCAGGAAGTAGCCCAACACCCTTCACCATGAGCTCTAATCAATACTATCAAGCTTCAAGGCCATCTTTGATTCTAAAGAATCTCATAGGATCTCGATGTGACCTACACGAAAAAAAATCATATTATAACCACTAAATCCTATCATGAAGTTACCAAACCAACATAATCCACCATAAAGAATGGGGCAGGTTCCACATATCAATAAGTCAAGCAAGAAAAATGTTAGAATAAGCAAGTGCCCTGAAAAATAACTTACTGCGGCTTTACAAGTATGTCATTCTCAACTAGGTCACAAACACCATGATCGAATGATGGAGCATAAACCAACCCTTACAAACGAAGATTTTTAAGGATAAGTCTGAATGCATTTACTGCCACAGATCACATAACATTTGACATTGAAATAGGCAAATACCTCTTCTCTTAGGGTCTGTAGGCATTTCAGAAAAAGTGATGGATTGAATGACCATAGTGCTAAATTTAACAAATCAAATGTCAATGCTTTGTGAAAATAATGTTATATTAAAAGATATCAAGTGGAGAACTCTTCTCACCTCCTTTTCTTGCATGTGCTTCTTTTGAATCCTAAAAACACCATTGTGTCAATAACTTTATAAGAAGAAAATTCGAAAATGGATTTCTCAACAGAGAACAAACCTCCATTGCGTCAAGCTGGGATCGATAAAGGTGGAAGTCGTCCTTGGGAAGCATTGTCTAAATATCTTTGCTTGAATTCAGTGAACTATCTTTTGCATGCTTCTGAGACCAATGCATATTGACGCGTCGAACCACTTCAGAGGCAACAGTAGACTTGCCTGCATCAGGTAGGCCAGCTAGACCAATAATGTATCTGTTCAGATTTGAGAGTAGTATTATTAAGCGACACATCACCTAAATGAACATATCACATTGCAATTTTGCAATAGAGGAAAAAACCCAGCTAAAGTGAACATGCACAGGTACATATGCTAAATCCAATGCATTGGGTCCATCGAACAGGTGCGGCTCTAAAATATAAGTGGACGACATAAGCATTAAATTCAGGAAGTAACCCAACACCCTTAACCATGAGCTCTAATCAATACTTTCAAGCTTCAAGGCCTTCTCTGAATCTAAAGACTTTCATAGGATTTCGATGTGACCTACACGGAAAAAATCATAATGTACCCACTAAACCCTATAATGAAGCTACCAAACCAACATAATCCCCCATAAAGAGTCCTACACATCCTAAAAATACAATCGTTACTAAGAACGAAAACAAAAATTAACCTCCAACAATTGCCAAGATACAAACCAACAGGAACCACCCAAACCATGAGCAATGCAAGAGCAACTTTCCCATGGCGCCGCCTGCTGTTGCAGCGTCTCCTTCCTGCTGTCGAGCTCTTGGCAGAAGTAGCTGCCTGCTTATCCCCTCTTTGACCTACAACAGAGAGTCAAAACCCTAGAAAATCCTGAATCCATCGCACCAGACCCAAAGGACACAAAATCCCGCACCTTTATACGCTGGAGGTCAGGTGAAAACAAACGCCAGATCAAAGGGAGACCACATGGATGGCCTGAAGATGGCTGGGTTCCTTTCATCATTTAAAGTGTTTGGGGTTTCTATCCACCTTAATCCTTGTGAAATCATTCACATTAGCAAACCTCTATCCAGAAATAAAGTCTAAAGACCACTTATATAGTTGCACGAAGCATATGTCATGCCATTAATTTACCCCTTTAAATATCACCTATATTTATCTATAACCATTACTGAAAAATAGGGATGCATAGATACAGTACGTCAGGAAAAGCACATCATCCAGTTGAAAAAATAACTCAAGATTCAACCTGCAAATCTATGAAGCAGTGCATCATCAACAAGTGGAACACGAAAACAACCTCGATGCGACAACAAGCTTACCTTTCTAATAATAGTCAACTTAGGATTTAGGGAGGCCAAGCCACCAGGTGGAAGCCGAGGAGCACCAGTCACAAACTGGCACAAAACATGTTGCTCCGGAGTAAAGTTTGTCATGATCTCAAGTAGCTGCAAACCAAAAGCAGAAACATTATATTGAAGTGTTCCAAAATTTCTAAAATAAATCTGGGTGAAGATAAGTACTTTTTCAAAAAAGAAAAGGATGTACTCACATTGAAAATTGCTGGACTCTTTGTGGTGTAACCATGATCAAACTTTATATGTTCAACCAGTGTCTTCGGCTGCATAAAATGCATTTACTTAGCACAAGTTAAATATTAATTATAGAAGGGAGAACAGAAGTTAAGAGGGGGGATTACCTCCCAAAGTTCTCGTCGACCACAAATGAGATAGTCAAGCTGTTGAGGAGAAAATATTTGGAAGGATGATATGTCAAATACCTGAATTAGAAAAATAAAAATATCTTTATGAAAAATGCAATAGATAATTAAGAATAATTGCCAGCAAATAAGATAAGTTAGGAAAAATGGGAAGACCTGATAAAATCTAGCTTTGAATCCTTCTACTTGACACATTATTCCAGTCTTAACTATAACATCGACTACCAACGAAATGTACTCTTCTAAGTTGTAAATGCAGACCTATAGGAAGGTATAACAATGAGTAGTCATCAACAAAATAAGAAGAAAAATCTCAAGTAATGACAACTAAAGAACCTAACCTACTCCAACTTACCATTGTATTTTCTTCACCTTCCTTCAGAACAAAATCCAGATAGCCCGGAAGAATAAAATCTAAGCATAGGGCTTCAATAGGAGCACCACGAAAGCTCAAATGTTTAATTTGTTGATTGTGATTAGAGCAAGACTCCAGAAATCGATTGCGTTCAACAAGAACTTGCAACTCTTGCAATATTTTTTCAAAATCAACAAGAAATCAACTCTTGCAGTATGTCGTACAAATTAACCCATCGATGAAATCATGAACGAAACTGATTACTTTACGGATGCAACGATTTTCCGAAGGCAACATTCTTAGCGTCACCAGTGCATCGTACAGGCATCAGAAGCAACGCATTTTCAAAGCCAACATCGAAAGGCAACATTCTTAGGGTCGGTGAAGCATCGATACCCCCATCGTTGAAATCATGACCGAAATCGATTACTTTACGGGTGCAACGATTTTCCGTAGGCAACATTCTTAGGATCACCGGTGCATCGTACATGAAATCAACAATTGTAAATTGGAAGCAACGAATTTCCAAAGGCAACATTCTTAGGGTCGGTGATGCATCGATACCCCATCGTTGAAATCATGAATGAAACCGATTACTTTACGGGTGCAACGATTTTCCTAAGGCAACATTCTTAGCGACACCGCTGCATCGTACATGAAATCAACGATTTTCCGTAGGCAAAATTCTTAGGATCACCGGTGCATCGTACATGAAATCAAGGACATTGAAAGCAACACATTCTCGAAGGCAACATTGTTAGGGTCGGTGATGCAACGATAACCCATCTTTGAAATCATGAATGAAACCAATTACTTTATAGGTGCAACAATTATCCGAAGGCAACATTCTTAGCGTCACTGGTGCATTGTACACAAAATCAACGATAGGGAACCGGATGCAACGCATTTCCAAAGCCAACATCCAAAGACAACATTTTTATGGTCGGTTATGCATCGATACCCCATCGTTGAAATCATGAACGAAACCGATTATTTTACGGGTGCAACGATTTTTCGAAGGCAACATTCTTAGCTTCACCGGTGCATCGTACACGAAATCAACAATGTTCCGTAGGCAACATACTTAGCATCACCGGTGCATCGTACATGAAATCAAGGGCATTGAAAGCAGCGCATTCTCGAAGGCAACATTTTTAGAGTCGGTGATGCATCGATACCCATCGTTGAAATCATGAACGAAACCGATTACTTTATGGGTGCAACGATTTTCCAAAGGCAACATTCTTAGAGTCGGTGAAATCAACGATTGGGTATCGGCAGTAACGCATTTCCACAGGCAACATCCGAAGGCAACATCCGAAGAGTCGGTGATGCATCGATACCCATCTTTGAAATCAAGAACGAAATCGATTACATTACGGACTTGCTGGTGCAACGATTTTCCGAACATGCGTGTGTATCGCACCAGCAACGATTTTCCGAAGGAAACATTCTTATGGTCACTGATGCATCGTACACGAAATCAAGAATTGGGCATCGGCAACAACTCATTTCCACAGGCAACAACCAAAGGCAACCTTTTTAGAGTCGGTGATGCATCGATACGCATCTTTGAAATCATGAACGAAACCTATTACATTACGGGTGCAACGATTTTCCGAAGGAAACATTCTTAGGGTCATCGGTGCATCGTACACGAAATAAACAATTGGGCATCCGCAACAACTCCACAGAGGCAACATTCGAAGGCAACATTTTTAGAGTCGATCATGCATCGATACCCAACGTTGAAATCATGAACAAAACCGATTAATTTATGGGTGCAACGATTTTCCGAAGGCAACATTCTTAGGGTCACCGGTGAATCGTACACGAAATAAACAATTGGGCATCCGCATCAACTCATTTCCAAAGAGGCAACATCCGAAGCCAACATATTTAGAGTCAATGATACATCGACACCCAACGTTGAAATCATGAACGAAACCGATTACTTTACGGGTGCAACGATTTTCCGGAGACAACATTCTTAGGGTCACTGGTATATCGTACACGATATCAACAATTGGGCATCCGCAGCAACTCATTTCCACAGGCAACATCCGAAGGCAACATTTTTAGAGTCGGTGATGCATCGATAGCCATCGTTGAAATCATGAAAGAAACAAGTTACTTCACGGGTGCAACGATTTTCCGAAGGCAACATTCTTAGGGTCACCGGTGCATCGGAAACGAAATCAACGATTGGGAATCGGCAACAAGGCATTTCCAGAGGAAACATCTGAAGGCAAAAATCTTAGAGTCGGTCGTGCATCGATTCCCCATCGTTGAAATCATGAACGAAACCGATTATTTTACGGGTGCAACGATTTTCTGAAGGCAACTTTCTTAGCATCACCGGTGCATCGTACACGAAATCAACAATTTTCTGTAGGCAACATTCTTAGGATCACCGGTGCATCGTACATGAAATTAATGACATTGAAAGAAACGCATTTTCGAAGGCAACATTTTTAGAGTCGGTGATGTATCGATACCCATCGTTGAAATCATGAACGAAACCGATTACTTTACGGGTGCAACAATTTTCCGAAGACAACATTCTTAGGTTCACTGATGTATCGTACACGAAATAAACAATTGAGCATCCGCGACAACTCATTTCCATAGAGGCAACATCCGAAGGCAACATTTTAGGGTCGGTGATGCATCGATAACCCATCATTGAAATCATGAACGAAACCGACTACATTAGGGGTGCAACGATTTTCCAAAGGCAACATTCTTAGGGACATCGGTGCATCGTACACGATATCAAGAACGGGGCAAGGAAAGCATCGCATTTCTGAGGGCAACATCCGAAGGCAACATTCTTAGGGTCGATGATGCCTCGATATCCCATCCTTTAAACATGAACGAAACCGATTACTTTACAGGTGCAGCGATTTTCCAAAGGCAACATTCTTAGGGTCACCGGTGTATCGTACACAAAATCAACAACTGGGCATCCGCAGCAACTCATTTCCACAGGCAACATCCGAAGGCAACATTTTTAGAGTCGGTGATGCAGCGATACCCATCGTTGAATCATGAACGAAACCGATTACTTAACAGAG
Organism: Bromus sterilis; assembly: GCA_950022295.1. NCBI lineage: Eukaryota > Viridiplantae > Streptophyta > Magnoliopsida > Poales > Poaceae > Bromus > Bromus sterilis. The sequence goes on from OX465597.1 coordinate 287,284,970, forward strand.
TTACTGGTGTAACGATTTTACGAATGCAAAATTCTTAGGGTCGGTGATGCATAACACGCGTGTGTCGCACCAACAACGATGGTTCAATGATTTTTCCAAGGCAACAACCGAAGGCAACATTCTTAAGGTCATCGGTGTATCGTACATGAAATAAAAAATTGGGCATCCGCCACAACTCATTTCCACAGGCAACATCCGAAGGCAACATTTTTAGAGTCGGTAATGCATCGATACCCATTGTTGAAATCATGAACGCAAGAGATTACTTTACGGGTGAACAATTTTCCGAAGTCAACATCCTTAGGGTCATCGTTGTATCATACACGAAATAAAAAATTAGGCATCCGGAGCAACTCATTTCAACAAGTAAAATCCGAAGGCAATAATTTTAGAGTCGGCGATGCATCGATACCCATCGTTGTAATCATGAACGAAACCGATTACTTTAGGGGTGCAACGACTTTCCAAAGTCAACATTCTTAGGGACATCGGTGCATCATACACGAAGTCAAGAAGGAGCAACGAAAGCATCACATTTCTGAAGGCAGTATCTGAAGGCAACATTGTTAGGGTCGGTGATGCCCTGATAACCCATTCTTGAAATCATGAACGAAACCGATTACCTTACGGGTGCATCGATTTTCCGAAGGCAACATTCTTAGGGTCACTTATGCATCGTAGACGACTGCGACGACGAGGATTTTAGAGCAGCGCATGTGCGAAATCAACATTCTTAAGGTCAATGATGCATCGATAACCCAGCATTGTAATCATAAACTAAACCGCCAACTTTAGGATGTAATGATTTTCCAAGGTAACATTCTGAGGGACAGCGATGCATCGTACACTATATCAACAATGGGTATATAAAGCATTGCTGAAAGCAACATCCGAAGGAAACATTTTAGGGTCGGTGATGCATCGATAACCCATCATTGAAATCATGAACTAAACCGACTACATTAGGGGTGCAACGATTTTCCAAATGCAACATTCTCACGGACACCGGTGCATCGTACACGATATCAAGAATGGGGCAACGAAAGCATCACATTTCTGAAGGCAACATCCGAAGGCAACATTCTTTGGGTTGATGATGCCTCGATAACCCATCTTTTAAATCATGAACGAAGCCGATTACTTTACGGGTGCAACGATTTTCCAAAGGCAACATTCTTAGGGTCACCGCTGTATCGTACACAAAATCAATAACTGGGCATCTGCAGAAACTCATTTACACAGTGTCGGGACCCGGGGTTAGCGGATGCAAGTACAGTTAAGACATAGTCATATGGAGAGCCGAGAACCGCACCCACTTGTCTAAGCAGACAAGGCCAAGCACTGAACATTCTCGGAAAGCATCGTACGTGAGGGGCATCCCATCCAGGACGGATGATCAACTGAGATGGGTCCTCATCGTCCGCACACAAGTCAAATGATATGGGTGGTGAACTCCCATATTCAAAGACAAGTCGCCTCAACCATACTACCGACTATCTCAAAACTCTTACATAGACTTACTCCAGCCCGATCACTTAGTCGGGGTCTAGGGCGGGCTCGATCATACCACAAAGTGTGCACGAGACGGAGTCTCGAGCAATCGCATCGCGATGCCCCAAGCTGCGCACATCTAAGGGCCACTTGGTGTATGAAAGACCGCCAGCCAGAACACAACTAAGGTCTCGAAAACCCATACAAAGACATGCATGTTATAAACATACACGCAGCACACATGCCTTGTATGAACAACAGGTACCATTGCAATTCTCTACAAAGTGTACATTTTATTTATAACTCTTATAGAGTGCACACAGAGATCACATACATGTGATCCAACATTACAACACAGGCGGAAGCAAATTATGTCTGAGTACAGACAAGTTTAACAAATGGCTTAAGAAGCCTTATTTAAACACAAAGCCCTCCACGAGGGAACCAGTCGTCTGACTGGGACTAGACTAGTTGGTCTTCAGTCGTCCAGCTCGATGAAGAAGCCACCTTTGGGGTCAGTGGCATCATCTAAAACATAGATTAAGCAAACGTGAGTACAAAGTCCTACTCAGCAAGACTTACATAGGAGCTATGCTACTCATGCATATGTATCAAGGTAAAGGGATGTGGGGTTCACTTGCAGAAGTGCCAGCTTTGACTTGGCTAATCCTGAACTACGAGTACTAGACTTTGAGGTAAGAAGCGTACACGAGTCCACTACTTTCTCCAACCAATACACCACTATGGTTCCTTCCTCGACTTCCCCACGAGAAAGCACGCCATAGCACTCACACTTATCTTGGTGTGTTTTAGAAGTATCCGGTTCAAGTTATCTAATAATCAAGCTAAGCTTTCCAAGCAGTCCATAACCGCGGACGCGGCTATTCGAATAGTTTTGTTAACCTAGCAAGGGTGTACCGCTACACACACATGATCATCATTTACCGCCTTTGATCTCGACACCATTCAAGGGGTGCCAGCGAGGATGCTCACCACAACTGTTACCTCATAGCCGATCTAGTACAAGAAAGCCGCCTACTTGGGTTGGTTACCACAATCGTGAACCCGGCCGGTTTACCGAAGTGGACCCAAGTGATGTGTGCGTGGTGCATAAGCCAGTCTCGGATGAGCCGTTCTCTCACTTAGCATCCAGGCCACAGACCTACCAGAACTCCAAACTATTGCGACATCTAGACATCGAAAGGGATGAGTTAGTAAGTTGAGAGGGGTCGGTGAGCTCAATGTGTGGTTGTACTCTTCATCTTGGATCACCACACAAGAACTCGTACTAGGGAGGTGTTCAACGAGACAACCCACCGTGTACTCCTACACAGCCTCTCATCGTTCACCTTGTATTAGGGTCAATTCACCAACACTTTTCCACCAACATCAACGTGATCATTCCCATCCCGACTCACATCACAGTACAACATGGTATCATACTAAGCATGCAATAAGCAGTAACATTACAGGGGCCACATGATATCAAACAACTCCTACATTTGCTAGGATTGTGGTTTGCTTACTACTGTGACAAAATGATAGGTCATGCAAAGGAATGGGTCATCTATGCGCTAGAATCGTAACATGGTGATCATCCTAAACAATGCATAAGCGAGACATGAGAGGGAAGTGGGATTTTATCGACATGATCAATGGAGGTTTGCTTGCCTTGCTGACGAGGTTCGGGTTCGGGGTCTTCAACGAAGGTTGCAACCTCTTGCTCCGGTTCCACCTCTACTCGACAAACAAAGCACGAAGTAGCAATCAATATGAATGCAATGCTCAAGCACATGAATGAAAGTTGAAACTTGAAGTATAAGTTTTGATGTGTGAGGCAATTTCATTTAAGTGGAGTATATTGCATTTGAAATGCAAATTCAAACTCCACATTTGAATTCAAATTAACCAAGTTGCATGTGATATTGATTGATCATTTTGAATTATTTTCAAATGTGTATGATATGCCTCTGAAGTGTGGTTGAATTGTAGCTTAATTCCATGGTCCAAGTTGCAAGATCATTTGATCTGAATTTGAATTAAATTCAAATAAACCAAATGACATATGCTACTGGTCCCATTTTAAAATCAACTCAAACAGAGTTGAAAGTTGCATATTTGGAAAGATAATTTTCTGCTGATCATTTTTCATATATTATTTGTCCAATTTGGAGTTAATATGAATTTTCTATGAATTTACAAAGTTTGGGGTATTTTCTGGAATTTCTGGAATTCTTTTAATTCAAATATTCTCTGGAAATTCATTTAACTGATTTATTGCGCAAGTGCTGACGTCAGGGGGGGCTGACATGTGGGGTCACCTTGTCAGTGACTGGGTTAACTTAACCCGTGGGTTAAATTAATCCAGTGGCTTAATTAAGCCACTGGGCCCACTGGTCAGTGACCCAGGGGGTCATTAGTCGAGTAATTAACAGGGGGGGTTTGGCTAACTCGCCGGCGGCTAAACGCCGGCGACTGGACCGCGGCGGCGCTGCACGTTCTTCCTCTCCTGGCCTCCATTCTCTGCGCTGAGACAACCGTTCGAAAGCCCGTGATGAGCCGCGTCGAAAGCACCACTTGTACGTCGCCGGGGAGCTCACGTCCGTCGACTGCTTCGATCTTGGCGGCGGCCGGAGCCACGACTTGGAGTAAAACTTGCAAAACGGCCACGGGGAGAAGCAGGCATGGTCGCGTTGGGTTGCTGGGGACTCCAGGAGTACTACGGACGCACTGGCGAGGACGGAAGCGCACGTGAGCGAGCGCATGGTCAACCTCGGCGGCAACCGTGCTCGGCTTCCATGGCGGATCCGGCTAGAGTGAGTAATCCAGGGGGAGAAGAGAGGGGTTACGAACCCGAGCTCACCAGGAACTCAGTCGAGGTGGTGGCGAGGGCTGGGGTGGTTCAACGGCGACGTAATCGACGAAGTCCTTCACGGCGGCCGGCGGGAACTCGAGGAAGAATCTGGCGTCTACGTGGGCTCCGGGCTCGATTCCTTCTGCAAGTCGGTGAAGACGACGACGACGAAGCGCTTGGACACAGTCTTGGGGCTTCTAGGCGTCAATGGCCATGCGTGTGCTCGACGGCGCTCCGGCGTGTTCCTCGGGCGGCGATGAAACGGGCGAGAGAGGAAGGGGAGGTGTTCCTGGAGAGGGGGAATGAAGCAGGGCGGCTCCAGGACGCGTCTGGACGAAGAGATAAGCTCGGGGGAGGCCTGGACGCTCGAAGGCATCGCGGTGGCGTCCACGGCGTCGGCGCCTCGACACCGAGCTGCTTGGCAGCACGGGGTGGAAGACGACAAGGGGTTTTGCGGGCTGGGCTGCGGGAGAGGTGAGTTGGGCCAGGGTGGCCCAGGTAAGCGGGCCACTTTCCTGTTTTCTTTTTCTTTCTGTTTTCTCTTCTGACATTTGTTCTGTTTAGCTAAATAAAATAGCTAAACATTTTATTAAATGCTGAAAACTTTTATATGGCCCCATAATTATATAGACTAGCCACTTATAAACTTTCAACATTTGTAAAATTCAAATAATTTGAATCTTAATTCAAACAGGGGTATTTCTTTAATTCCAAGGCACTGTTTGAATATTTGAAAAATCTATGAGCATGGGATGGGTCCCACATCACTTGATATGTGATCACACTCATTTATAAGACTTTTCAAAAATCTAAAATGAATTTTTGGAGAATATTTTTATCTGGCCTTTTGAATTAATTCAACTTGGGGGTGTTCCTTCTCCCATTTGGATTTTGAAGTTGGTTTCCTTTGAAAAATTGACATGATGCAAGGTTACTTGATCCTAGCACATTACCTAACAGAGGGTTCTGACAACTCGCCCCCACTCAACAGAATCTCGTCCCGAGATTCAGAAGTCTGCGGGAGGAAGGAGGGGTACTCGGCACTGAGACGGTCTTCTCTTTCCCACGTAGCTTCTCTTTCAGAGTGGTGTGACCATTGCACTTTTAGAAACCTAATCTTCTGACGACGAGTGACACGCTCTGTGGAATCAAGAATACGAACGGGGTATTCTCGATAAGAAAGGTCATCTTGGAGATCAAGCGTTTCATGGTCGACTTCGCGGATGGGGTCCTTGAAGCAACGCCTGAGTTGTGACACATGGAATACATCATGTACTCGGGAGAGGTGCGGAGGTAGTTCAAGTTGGTAGGCAACTTCTCCACGTTTAGCAATAATGCGGAAAGGTCCGATGTAACGTGGGGCCAACTTGCCTTTGATACCGAAACGTTGGGTTCCCTTCAGAGGAGTAACCCGAAGGTAAGCCTTCTCATCCAGATTGTAGCTCTCTTGCCTATGATGACGATCATAGTAGCTTTTCTGACGAGACTGGGCTGCTTTCAATTGATCACGAACAATGCGAACTTGCTCTTCCGCTTCCTTGATCATATCCGGTCCAAAGAATTGTCTTTCACCGGTTTCTGACCAGTTTAAAGGTGTTCGACATCGTCGTCCATAAAGGAGTTCAAAAGGAGCCATGTTCAGACTAGATTGAAAACTATTGTTATAAGCAAATTTGGAAAATGGAAGAGACTTCTCCCAATTCTTTCCGAATGAGATAACACTAGCTCTGAGCATGTCTTACAGAATTTGGTTAACCCTTTCGACTTGACCGCTAGACTGAGGATGGAAAGCTGTACTAAAGGAGAGATGAGTTCCCATAGCATTCTGAAAGCTTCCCCAAAATCTAGAGGTGAAAAGGCTACCACGATCAGAATTGATTTCCAAAGGAACACCATGAAGGGATACAATTCTAGAGATGTACAAGTCTGCTAACTGGCTAGAAGTTATAGACTCGCGAACCGGAAGGAAGTGAGCAACTTTGGAAAGCCTATCTATGACAACGAAGATGGCATTGTTTCCTTTCTGGGTTTTTGGAAAGCCGGTGATGAAGTCCATACCGACTTAGTCCCATTTCCACTCGGGAATAGACAAAGGTTGAAGTGTACCAGCAGGTCTTTGATGTGCTGCCTTGATGCGACGACAAACATCACATTCGTCAACAAATTGAGCAATGTCTCTCTTCATCCTAGTCCACCAAAATCTCTGGCGTAGATCTTGGTACATTTTTGTGCTACCGGGATGAATTGAGAGGGGTGTGTCATGGGCTTCCTTGAGGATGAGTTGCCTTAGTTCCCTATTCTTAGGTACTACCAAACGATTTCCAAAGAATACCGTTCCCTTTCTATCTGTGGAGAAACATTTAGCAACTCCGCTAGCAATGTTCTCCTTGATCCGGCGAACACCTCGTGCACGCCTTTGGGAAACTATGATTTGATCCTCAAGAGTTGGTTTCGCCACCAAGGTAGAAAGATAGCCATGAGGAACAATCTCAAGATTGAGCTTGCGAAAGTCTTCATGAAGAAGTGGTTGATACTGTTGTAACATGAGGTTGTTACAATACGACATACGACTTAGTGCATCAGCCATGACATTGGCTTTGCCTGGGGTGTAAGAAATTACTACGTCGTAATCTTTTATCAACTCAATCCAGCGTCTTTGCCTGAGATTAAGATCTGGCTGGGTGAAAATATATTTGAGGCTTTGGTGGTCGGAATAAATCTCGCAACGGTTACCAAGGAGGTAATGTCGCCAAGTTGTTAGGGCATGAACTACGGCAGCGAGTTCAAGGTCATGGGTAGGATAGTTCTCTTCATGTGGCCGCAATTGGCGTGAAGCATAAGCTACCACATGTCGATCTTGCAGAAGTATGCATCCTAACCATTGCCGTGATGCATCACAATAGATCTCGAAATCCTTTTTGGTGTCTGGAGGTGCAAGTACAGGTGCAGAAGTCAATCTTCTTTTTAGCTCTTGAAAGCTTTCCTCGCACTTGGGAGTCCATAAGAATTTCTTATCTTTCTTGAGGAGTTCAGTTAGAGGCTTTGCAACTTTAGAAAAGTTCTCGACGAAGCGACGGCAATAGCTGTCTAGGCCAAGAAAACTTCTAACTTGCTTAACCGATTCAGGTGGAGTCCAGTCAAGGATGGCCTGAACTCTCTCGGGATTCACAGCAATGCCTTTTGCAGAAATTACGTGGCCTAAGTAGGTCACTTCTGGTAGCCAAAATTCACACTTGGAGAATTTAGCATACAGGCGATGCTCTCTAAGTTTCATCAATACCAGCCTTAAGTGTTCGGCATGTTCTTCTTCGTTCTTCGAGTATATAAGGATGTCATTGAGGTAAACCACGACGAACTGGTCCAAATACTCCATGAAGATCGAGTTCATCATGCGTGAGAAAGTGGCGGGGGCATTGGTTAAACCAAAGGACATGACGGTGTACTCGTAAAGACCATAACGAGTAGTAAAAGCCGTTTTGGGAATGTCCTCGTTTCGGATCTTGATTTGATGGTAACCTAGTCTCAAATCCATCTTTGAGAAGACGGAGGATCCTACAAATTGATCATAAAGATCATTGATCCTGGGCAATGGGTACTTGTTCTTGATCGTCGCTAAATTTAGCGGGCGATAGTCTACGCACATCCTTTCTGTTCCATCTTTCTTCATTACGAACAAAACGTGGCAACCCCATGGCGATGAGCTAGGGTGGATGAAGCCTTTCTCCAACAAAGCTTCCAGTTGGGTTTTAAGCTCAGCTAACTCACGTGGGGCCATTTTGTATGGGCGTTTAGAAATTGGTGTGGTTCCTGGGGCAAGATCCACTATAAACTCTACACATCTGTCGGGTGGCATGCCCGGCAGCTCTTCAGGAAAGACATCCGGGAAGTCACGAACCACCGGAATATCTTCAAGTTCGGGAAGGGGAAGTACATTCAAAGAATGCACTTGGGTTCTTGTTTTGGGTGAGGTGTAGTTGACGGTTTGGCCTGAAGGGTGGGTGAGTTTCACGGATTTGCCTTTGCAATCCAGGTAGGCATTCTGTCTTGATAGCCAATCCATGCCAAGGATGACATCAATGTCTGAAGACTTGAGGGATATGAGTGAAGCAAGGAATACTAAACCCTCAATTGCAATCTGATTACCATGGCTTACTCTATTAGTTTGCCATCTTGACCCTGGAGTTTGAATAATCATTGGGGTGGACAATTCAACAAAGGGTAACTCATGCCGAAGTGCATAACTTTCCGACATGAACGAATGAGATGCTCCTGGGTCGAAAAGAACGGAAGTAGGAACAAAATTGACTGGGAGCGTACCAAGAATGACGTCAGTGGTGTCGTCAGTCTCTTCGGCGGCAATCTGGTTCACACGTCCACGAGTGGCGGGAGGAGAGGGTTTGGCGGTGTAGACCTTCTGGGGTGGCTTGCCACGGCCATTGTTGTTGTTGTTGTTGTTGCCTCCGGCACGTGGTGGAGCATTCTGGTGTTGGAGCTAGTTCTGGGGACACTCACGAGAATAGTGGCCTGCCTGACCACACTTGTAACAGGCTCCGAAACAGTTCGTGGAGCTGGGTTGTTTGGTGGAGCTGGGTGGAACTTGGTGGGTGGACGAGGCGTCACATAGGATGGCCTCGGGGGGTTGTTCTGGCGGAACATGCTGTTTGGAATCCAGATCTTGCGCTTCTGGGAGCTAGAACTGGATGAACCATCATCTCTGGGGTGTTTGCGAAATTCGTTGGGGGTGTTCATGTCCTCTGCTTTGATGGCCTTGTTGACAAGGACCTGGTATGTGGCAAAGTCATGAAGATTGAGCTCACGACGAAGTCCAGTGTTGAGGCCACGACGGAACCTCTCTTGCTTCTTGGAGTCGGTGGAGACTTCTTCGGTAGCATAACGAGCAAGTTGGTTGAACTCACGACTGAACTCGTCAACTGTCCTTCTGCCTTGAGTGAGGTTGCAGAATTCCTCACGCTTGCGGTACATGAGACCCTTGGGTATGTGGTGCTCGCGGAAAGACGTGCAGAACTCCTCCCAAGATGCAGGTGGTCCAACGGGACACATATTCAGAAAGTTCTCCCACCAAGAGCTAGCTGCACCTTTGAGGTGATAGGTGGCATAGCTGACCTTGTCGCCATTTGCAACACGGCCTGCTTGGAGCTTCCTCTCGATGCTGCGAAGCCAGTCATCGGCGTCAAGGGGCTCGGTGGAGTAACTGAAAACTGGGGGATGAAGTCGGATGAAGTCGTTCAGGGACACCAACTCATTGCGCTGCTGAGTGGTGTTGCGAGCAATGACTTCCAGAAGGTGGTGAGAGTCACGGCGGTTCCTCTCGACCTCCATCAGAACTTGTGCCATCGTGGGTGGGGGTGGAAGGTTGCCTTCCTCCTGGTCATTCCCACGACCTTGGTTACGACCAACCTGGCCACGGGTTCCTTGAGACATCCTGAAGGTGAAAACCAAAGTCAACAGAGTTGATTGAAGAGTCTAATCAAGGTATTGAAGTACTGGAAGGATTACAGAGCAAAGGAAGTAATCATCTTGACAACATGGTGATAAAGCATACAAGCCATATATTCACAAGCTGTCATACAAACCATACATCGTTTTAGTACAAGCACTAAGCTAATACAAACGTGATGAAGATGATACATCCTTCAGAGGCACTCTGACTTCCTATACATTATTTATCTAAGCCTCTGGAACTTAGACACCTTGCGTACAATACACTAAGATACTACTACATCATCACTAAGTAAGGCCACAGGCGGTCTCACTCATCTCCATCTCCATAGTAGTCCTCGTAAAAGTTACCCGCATATCCCGGTAGCTGGAGGTGACCATCGGAAAACACGGAGGCTTGTGGACCCTGATATCCATTTGGGAAAGGATGGGGCCTAGGTCCAGTGTAGGGTGGAAGCAAAGGACCACGGGGTGGAAAAATTCCTCCAATCTCGGGCCAAGCAACTCGAGAAGGCATCTGGGTCCTCACTGGATAGATCGCATCATGCTTAACTGATCCCACTCTCACAAAGGGAGCCAAAAGTGTCAGTGCTCGATACAGACGAACACGGGTGGCGTGGAGCTCAAAACGGAGAGCGCGTGCATCACGATCTCTGTCACTAGCAAACCTAGCAGTCACCTGGAGTGCTGGATCCTCTGCAGAGTGATCTGAGTAGAGTCCGGTGTAATATCCCTCTTCTCCTGGAAGTGCAGCAGGGATATAGCGGAAAGAAGTCTCTCTCAGCAAAGTGTGCTCCTCTCTCAGCAATGTCATACATGAGTATGCAGCATCCTGCACAGCCATGTTCTCGGTAACACCAATGCCATGTCCAAAGTGGATAGGCTGAGTGACTCCAACATGGTGCGGATAGATCCGGACAATGCAGTGGAACTGCGTCTGGTTAAAGTCGTGAAACTGCTCCTCGATGGTGTACTCAGGGTACCACCGATATCCCACGTAGGACATCATCTCGATCAACGTGGCGGGATGGCCACGCACACCGAGGCACCTGGTCAAACGAACAATCTGCCGAGGGGGAAGATCTGCCATCTGAAACAGAAAGGGGTTTGCAAATGCATCAGATTATGAGATAAACCTGGAATAACTCGGACAGCATAACGGCTGTAATTGCAAGAAAAAGACAATTTCTTACAACATGGAAACAACACTTACATACGATGTAACAAAACAGGGAGCATAACCACTCTAAAAACCGATCACAACGTTCCTATGGCTATGAGGAAGCAAACAACGAGATGTTCTAATCAGACAGAGGAGAGACTAGTCCTATCTTCCCGTAGAACAAGATGAGGGTGACTCAGAACTCAGAACGAAGGGGGTAAGGAGAAAAAAAAGAAGCCTTACGTTGTTCCCTTATATACCCAGAGTAACTATATAACTATAGCAAGCTAGACTCAACTTCGGCCAAGGCTACTAGTCCTACAGTCACTCCTGCTCTGATACCAAGTCTGTCGGGACCCGGGGTTAGCGCATGCAAGTACAGTTAAGACATAGTCATATGGAGAGCCGAGAACCGCACCCACTTGTCTAAGCAGACAAGGCCAAGCACTGAACATTCTCGGAAAGCATCGTACGTGAGGGGCATCCCATCCAGGCCGGATGATCAACTGAGATGGGTCCTCATCGTCCGCACACAAGTCAAATGATATGGGTGGTGAACTCCCATATTTGAAAGACAAGTCGCCTCAACCATACTACCGACTATCTCAAAACTCTTACATAGACTTACTCCAGCCCGATCACTTAGTCGGGGTCTAGGGCGGGCTCGATCATACCACAAAGTGTGCACGAGACGGAGTCTCGAGCAATCGCATCGCGATGCCCCAAGCTGCGCACATCTAAGGGCCACTTGGTGTATGAAAGACCGCCAGCCAGAACACAACTAAGGTCTCGAAAACCCATACAAAGACATGCATGTTATAAACATACACGCAGCACACATGCCTTGTATGAACAGTAGGTGCCATTGCAATTCTCTACAAAGTGTACATTTTATTTATAACTCTTATAGAGTGCACACAGAGATCACATACATGTGATCCAACATTACAACACAGGCGGAAGCAAATTATGTCTGAGTACAGACAAGTTTAACAAATTTCTTAAGAAGCCTTATTTAAACACAAAGCCCTCCACGAGGGAACCAGTCGTCTGACTGGGACTAGACTAGTTGGTCTTCAGTCCTCCAGCTCAATGAAGAAGCCACCTTCGGGGTCAGTGGCATCATCTAAAACATAGATTAAGCAAACGTGAGTAAAAAGTCGTACTCAGCAAGACTTACATAGGAGCTATGCTACTCATGCATATGTATCAAGGTAAAGGGAGGTGGGGTTCACTTGCAGAAGTGCCAACTTTGACTTGGCTAATCCTGAACTATGAGTACCAGACTTTGAGGTAAGAAGCGTACACGAGTCCACTACTTTCTCCAACCAATACACCACTATGGTGCCTTCCTCGACTTCCCCACGAGAAAGCACGCCATAGCACTCACACTTATCTTGGTGTGTTTTAGAAGTATCCGGTTCAAGTTATCTAATAATCAAGCTAAGCTTTCCAAGCAGTCCATAACCGCGGACGCGGCTATTCGAATAGTTTTGTTAACCTTGCAAGGGTGTACCGCTACACACACATGATCATCATTTACCGCCTTTGATCTCGACACCATTCAAGGGGTGCCAGCGAGGATGCTCACCACAACTGTTACCTCATAGCCGATCTAGTCCGAGAAAGCCGCCTACTTGGGTTGGTTACCACAATCGTGAACCCGGCCGGTTTACCGAAGTGGACCCAAGTGATGTGTGCGTGGTGCATAAGCCGGTCTCAGATGAGCCGTTCTCTCACTTAGCATCCAGGCCACAGACCTACCAGAACTCCGAACTATTGCGACATCTGGACATCGAAAGGGATGAGTTAGTAAGTTGAGAGGGGTCAGTGAGCTCAATGTGTGGTTGTACTCTTCATCTTGGATCACCACACAAGAACTCGTACTAGGGCGGTGTTCAACGAGACAACCCACCGTGTACTCCTACACAACCTCTCATCGTTCACCTTGTATTAGGGTCGATTCACCAACACTTTTCCACCAACATCAACGTGATCATTCCCATCCCGACTCACATCACAGTACAACATGGTATCATACTAAGCATGCAATAAGCAGTAACATTACAGGGGCCACATGATATCAAACAACTCCTACATTTGCTAGGATTGTGGTTTGCTTACTACTGTGACAAAATGATAGGTCATGCAAAGGAATGGGTCATCTATGCGGTAGAATCGTAACATGGTGATCATCCTAAACAATGCATAAGCGAGACATGAGAGGGAAGTGGGATTTTATCGACATGATCAATGGAGGTTTGCTTGCCTTGCTGACGAGGTTCGGGTTCGGGGTCTTCAACGAAGGTTGCAACCTCTTGCTCCGGTTCCACCTCTACTCGACAAACAAAGCACGAAGTAGCAATCAATATGAATGCAATGCTCAAGCACATGAATGAAAGTTGAAACTTGAAGTATAAGTTTTGATGTGTGAGGCAATTTCATTTAAGTGGAGTATATTGCATTTGAAATGCAAATTCAAACTCCACATTTGAATTCAAATTAACCAAGTTGCATGTGATATTGATTGATCATTTTGAATTATTTTCAAATGTGTATGATATGCCTCTGAAGTGTGGTTGAATTGTAGCTTAATTCCATGGTCCAAGTTGCAAGATCATTTGATTTGAATTTGAATTAAATTCAAATAAACCAAATGACATATGCTACTGGTCCCATTTTAAAATCAACTCAAACAGAGTTGAAAGTTGCATATTTGGAAAGATAATTTTCTGCTGATCATTTTTCATATATTATTTGTCCAATTTGGAGTTAATATGAATTTTCTATGAATTTCCAAAGTTTGGGGTATTTTCTGGAATTTCTAGAATTCTTTTAATTCAAATATTCTCTGGAAATTCATTTAACTGATTTATTGCGCAAGTGCTGACGTCAGGGGGGGGCTGACATGTGGGGTCACCTTGTCAGTGACTGGGTTAACTTAACCCGTGGTTTAAATTAATCCAGTGGCTTAATTAAGCCACTGGGCCCACTGGTCAGTGACCCAGGGGGTCATTAGTCGAGTAATTAACAGGGGTGGTTTGGCTAACTCGCCGGCGGCTAAACGCCGGCGACTGGACCGCGGCGGCGCTGCACGTTCTTCCTCTCCTGGCCTCCTTTCTCTGCGCTGAGACCACCGTTCGAAAGCCCGTGATGAGCCGCGTCGAAAGCACCACTTGTACGTCGCCGGGGAGGTCACGTCCGTCGACTGTTTCGATCTTGGCGGCGGCCGGAGCCACGGCTTGGAGTAAAACTTGCAAAACGGCCACGGGGAGAAGCAGGCATGGTCGCGTTGGGTTGCTGGGGACTCCAGGAGTACTACGGACGCACTGGCGAGGACGGAAGCGCACGGGAGCGAGCGTATGGTCAACCTCGGCGGCAACCGTGCTCGGCTTCCATGGCGGATCCGGCTAGAGTGAGTAATCCAGGGGGAGAAGAGGGGTTTTGAACCCGAGCTCACCAGGAACTCAGTCGAGGTGGTGGCGAGGGCTGGGGTGGTTCAACGGCGACGTAATCAACGAAGTCCTTCACGGCGGCCGGCGGGAACTCGAGGAAGAATCTGGCGTCTACGTGGGCTCCGGGCTCGATTCCTTCTGCAAGTCGGTGAAGACGACGACGACGAAGCGCTTGGACACAGTCTTGGGGCTTCTAGGCGTCAATGGCCACGCGTGTGCTCGACGACGCTCCGGCGTGTTCCTCGGGCGGTGATGAAACGGGCGAGAGAGGAAGGGGAGGTGTTCCTGGAGAGGGGGGAATGAAGCAGGGCGGCTCCAGGACGCGTCTGGACGAAGAGATAAGCTCGGGGGAGGCCTGGACGCTCGAAGGCGTTGCGGTGGCGTCCACGGCGTCGGCGCCTCGACACCGAGCTGCTTGGCAGCGCGGGGTGGAAGATGACAAGGGGTTTTGCGAGCCGGGCTGCGGGAGAGGTGAGTTGGGCCGGGGTGGCCAAGGTAAGCGGGCCACTTTCCTGTTTTCTTTTTCTTTCTGTTTTCTCTTCTGACATTTGTTCTGCTTAGCTAAATAAAATATCTAAACATTTTATTAAATGCTGAAAACTTTTATATGGCCCCATAATTATATAGACTAGCCACTTATAAACTTTCAACATTTTTAAAATTCAAATAATTTGAATCTTAATTCAAACAGGGGTATTTCTTTAATTCCAAGGCACTGTTTGAATATTTGAAAAATCTATGAGCATGGGATGGGTCCCACATCACTTGATATGTGATCACACTCATTTATAAAACTTTTCAAAAATCTAAAATGAATTTTTGGAGAAGATTTTTATCTGGCCTGTTGAATTAATTCAACTTGGGGGTGTTCCTTCTCCCATTTGGATTTTGAAGTTGATTTCCTTTGAAAAATTGACATGATGCAAGGTTACTTGATCCTAGCACATTACCTAACAGAGGGTTCTGACAACTCGCCCCCACTCAACAGAATCTCGTCCCGAGATTCAGAAGTCTGCGGGAGGAAGGAGGGGTACTCGGCACTGAGACGGTCTTCTCTTTCCCACGTAGCTTCTCTTTCAGAGTGGTGTGAACATTGCACTTTCAGAAACCTAATCTTCTGACGACGAGTGACACGCTCTGTGGAATCAAGAATACGAACGGGGTATTCTCGATAAGAAAGGTCATCTTGGAGATGAAGCGTTTCATGGTCGACTTCGCGGATGGGGTCCTTGAAGCAACGCCTGAGTTGTGACACATGGAATACATCATGTACTCGGGAGAGGTGCGGAGGTAGTTCAAGTTGGTAGGCAACTTCTCCACGTTTAGCAATAATGCGGAAAGGTCCGATGTAACGTGGGGCCAACTTGCCTTTGATACCGAAACGTTGGGTTCCCTTCAGAGGAGTAACCCGAAGGTAAGCCTTCTCATCCAGATTGTAGCTCTCTTGCCTATGATGACGATCATAGTAGCTTTTCTGACGAGACTGGGCTGCTTTCAATTGATCACGAAAATGCGAACTTGATCTTCTGCTTCCTTGATCATATCCGGTCCAAAGAATTGTCTTTCACCGGTTTCTGACCAGTTTAAAGGTGTTCGACATCGTCGTCCATAAAGGAGTTCAAAAGGAGCCATGTTCAGACTAGATTGAAAACTATTGTTATAAGCAAATTCGGCAAATGGAAGAGACTTCTCCCAATTCTTTCCGAATGAGATAACACAAGCTCTGAGCATGTCTTCAAGAATTTGGTTAACCCTTTCGACTTGACCGCTAGACTGAGGATGGAAAGCTGTACTAAAGGAGAGATGAGTTCCCATAGCATTCTGAAAGCTTCCCCAAAATCTAGAGGTGAAAAGGCTACCACGATCAGAATTGATTTCCAAAGGAACACCATGAAGGGATACAATTCTAGAGATGAATAAGTCTGCTAACTGGCTAGCAGTTATAGACGCGCGAACCGGAAGGAAGTGAGCAACTTTGGAAAGCCTATCTATGACAACGAAGATGGCATTGTTTCCTTTCTGGGTTTTTGGAAAGCCGGTGATGAAGTCCATACCGACTTTGTCCCATTTCCACTCGGGAATAGACAAAGGTTGAAGTGTACCAGTAGGTCTTTGATGTTCTGCGTTGATGCGATGACAAACATCACATTCGGCAACAAATTGAGCAATGTCTCTCTTCATCCTAGTCCACCAAAATCTCCGGCGTAGATCTCGGTACATTTTTGTGCTACCGGGATGAATTGAGAGGGGTGTGTCATGGGCTTCCTTGAGGATGAGTTGCCTTAGTTCCCTATTCTTAGGTACTACCAAACGATTTCCAAAGAATACCGTTCCCTTGCTATCTGCGGGAGAGGTTTGTTGGGCCGGGGTGGCCCAGGTAAGCGGGCCACTTTCCTGTTTTCTTTTTCTTTCTGTTTTCTCTTCTGACATTTTTTCTGTTTAGATAAATAAAATAGCTAAACATTTTATTAAATGCTGAAAATTTTTATATGGCCCCATAATTATATAGACTAGCCACTTATAAACTTTCAACATTTTTAAAATTCAAATAATTTGAATCTTAATTCAAACAGGGGTATTTCTTTAATTCCAAGGCACTGTTTGAATATTTGAAAAATCTATGAGCATGGGATGGGTCCCACATCACTTGATATGTGATCACACTCATTTATAAGACTTTTCAAAAATCTAACATGAATTTTTGGAGAAGATTTTTATCTGGCCTTTTGAATTAATTCAACTAGGGGGTGTTCCTTCTCCCATTTGGATTTTGAAGTTGATTTCCTTTGAAAAATTAACATGATGCAAGGTTACTTGATCCTAGCACATTACCTAACAGAGGGTTCTGACACACAGGCAACATCCAAAGGCAACATTTTTAGAGTCGGTGATGCAGCGATACCCATCGTTGAATCATGAACGAAACCGATTACTTTACAGAGTTACTGGTGTAACGATTTTCCGAAGGCAACATTCTTAGGGTCGGTGATGCATAACACGTGTGTGTCGCACCAACAATCATTGTTCAATGATTTTTCAAAGGCAACAACCGAAGGCAATATTCTTAGGGTCCTCGGTGTATCGTACACGAAATAAACAATTGGGCATCCGCAACAACTCATTTCCACAGGCAACATCTGAAGGCAACATTTTTAGAGTCGGTCATGCATCGATACCCATTGTTGAAATCATGAACGAAACTGATTACTTTACGGGTGAACAATTTTCCAAAAGCAACATTCTTAGGGTCATCTTTGTATCGTACACGAAATAAACAAGGGCATCGGGCGACGCTACGCGTCCGCTGGCCGGAGCGTACGAATTATCCGCCGCCCGCGGAACCGTTCGATCAATTCCTAATCACCACGGGCTTTGCAACAGCTCTTTTGTTGCGATCACGTCATTGCAACAGACCCTCTGTTGGAAAGCCCTGACAATATTTTTTTGCGTTAAATCATCACGATAGATTTGCAACGGAACCTTTGTTGCGATTGAACCATTGCAACAAGACCTTCGTTGCAAAGTTTTTAACGCGTTTTTTTTCATGGATTGGTTTTTTTACCTTACTAGTATACCGCACAGACTTTGCAACAATTCTCTTGTTGCATTTGAACCAGTGCAACAAGACTCTTGTTGCAAAGTGGAGCGAAACATTTTTTTATGTGTCAACGTGCGACCGAGGTAAATCGTGATTAAACGATCTAACGGCTCAGCACGGGGCGGATGGGCTCGCTGAAATCAGCCGGTTGATTTGGATCTTTTTCCAATAAACAATTAGGCATCCGCAACAACTCATTTCAACAAGAAACATCCGAAGGAAACATTTTTAGAGTCGGTGATGCATCGATACCCATCGTTGAAATCATGAACGAAACCGATTACTTTAGGGGTGCAACGATTTTTCAAAGGCAACATTCTTAGGGACATCGGTGCATCGTACACGAAGTCAAGAAGGAGCAATGAAAGCATCACATTTCTGAAGGCAATATCTGAAGGCAACATTGTTAGGGTCGTTGATGCCTCGATAACCCATTCTTGAAATCATGAACGAAACCGATTACCTTACGGGTGCATTGATTTCCCAAAGGCAACATTCTTAGGGTCACTTATGCATCGTAAACTAAATCGACGACGAGGATTTCAGAGCAGCGTATGTGCGAAATCAACATTCTTAAGGTCAATGATGCATCGATAACCCATCATTGTAATCATAAACTAAACCGCCAACTTTAGGATGTAATGATTTTCCAAGGTAACATTCTTAGGGACAGCGATGCATCGTACACTATATCAACAATGGGTATAGAAAGCATCGTATTTCCGAAAGCAACATCCGAAGGCAACATTTTAGGGTCGGTGATGCATCGATAACCCCTCATTGAAATCATGAACGAAACCGACTACATTAGGGGTGCAACGATTTTCGAAAGGCAACATTCTTAGGGACACCGGTGCATCGTACACGATATCAAGAATGGGGGAAAGCATCGCATTTCTGAAGGCAACATTCTTAGGGTCGATGATGGCTCGATAACCCATCCTTTAAATCATGAACGAAACCGATTACTTTACGGGTGCAGCGATTTTCCAAAGGCAACATTCTTAGGGTCACCGGTATATCATACACAAAATCAATAACTGGGCATCCGCAGCAACTCATTTCCACAGGCAACATCCGAAGGCAACATTTTTAGAGTCGGTGATGCAGCGATACCCATCGTTAAATCATTAACGAAACCGATTACTTTACAAAGTTACTGGTGTAACGATTTTCCGAAGGCAACATTCTTAGGGTCGGTGATCCATAACACGCGTGTGTCGCACCAACAACGATGGTTCAATAATTTATCAAAGGCAACAACCGAAGGCAACATTCTTAGGGTCACCGGTGCATCGTACACGATATCAAGAATGGGGCAACGAAAGCATCGCATTTCTGAAGGCAACATTCTTAGGGTCGATGATGCCTCGATAACCCATCTTTTAAATCATGAACGAAACCGATTACTTTACGGGTGCAGCGATTTTGCAAAGGAAACATTCTTAGGGTCACCGGTGTATCATACACAAAATCAATAACTGGGCATCCGTAACAACTCATTTCCACAGGTAACATTCGAAGGCAACATTTTTAGATTCGGTGATGCAGCGATACCCATCGTTAATCCTGAACGAAACCGATTGCTTTACAGAGTTACCGGTGTAACAATTTTCCGAAGGAAACATTCTTAGGGTCGGTGATGCATAACAGGCGTGTGTCGCACCAACAACGATAGTTCAATAATTTTTCAAAGGCAACAACCGAAGGAAACATTCTTAGGGTCGATGATGCCTCGATAACCCATTCTTTAAATCATGAACGAAACCGATTACATTACGGGTGCAGCGATTTTCCAAAGGCAACATTCTTTGGGTCACCGGTGTATCATACAAAAAATCAATAACTAGGCATCCGCAACAACTCATTTCCATAGGCAACATCCGAAGGCAACATTTTTAGAGTCGGTGATGCATCTATACCCATCATCTAAATCATGGACGAAACCGATTACTTTACGGGTGCAACAATTTTCCGAAGGTAGCATTCTTAGGGTCACCGGTGTATCGTACACCTAATAAACAATTGGGCATCCGAAACAACTCATTTCCATATGCAACATCCGAATGCTACATTCTTAGGGTCGGTGATGCCATGATAATCCATCCTTCAAATCATGAACGAAACCAATTACTTTACGGGTACAACGATTTTCCAAAGACAACATTCTTAGGGTCACTTATACATCGCACACGAAATCAATGACAAGGATTTCAGAGCAGCGCATTTCCGGAAGCAACATCCGAAGGCAACATTGTTAGGGTCGGTGATGCATCGATAACCCATCATTGTAATCATAAACGAAACCGCCCACTTTAGGATGTAATGATTTTTCGAAGGCAACATTCTTAGGGACAGCGGTGCATCGTACACGATATCAATAATGGACATAGAAAGCATCGTAGTTCCGAAAGGAACATTTTAGGGTCGGTGATGCATCAATAACCCATCATTGAAATCATGAACGAAACCGACTACTTTAGGGGTGCAACGATTTTTCAAAGGCAACATTCTTAGGGACACCGGTGCATCGTACACGTAGTCAAGAATGGGGCAACAAAAACATCACATTTTTTAAGGCAACATCTCAAGGAAACATTGTTAGGGTCGGTGATGCCTCGATAACCCATTCTTGAAATCATGAACGAAACTGTTTACTTTACGGGTGAACAATTTGCAAAGGAAACATTCTTAGGGTCATCATTGTATCGTACACGAAATAAACAATTAGGCATCCACAGCAACTCATTTCAACAAGAAACATCCGAAGGCAACATTTTTGGAGTCGGTGATGCATCGATACCCATCGTTGAAATCATGAACGAAACCGATTACTTTAGGGGTGCAACGATTTTTCAAAGGCAACATTCTTAGGGACATCGGCGCATCGTACACGAAGTCAAGAATGAAGCAACGAAAGCATCACATTTCTGAAGGCAATATCTGAAGGCAACATTGTTAGGGTCATTGATGCCTCGATAACCCATTCTTGAAATCATGAACGAAACCGATTACCTTACGGGTGCAACGATTTTCGAAAGGCAACATTCTTAGGGTCACTTATGTATCTTAAACGAGATCGACGACGAGGATTTCAGAGCAGCGCAAGTCCGAAAGCAACATCCAAAGGCAACATTCTTAGGGTCAATGATGCATCGATAACCCATTATTGTAATCATAAACGAAACCGCCCACATTAGGATGTAATGATTTTTCCAAGGAAACATTTTAGGGTCGGTGATTCATCGATAACCCAGCATTGAAATCATGAACGAAAACGACTACATTAGGGGTGAAACGATTTTCCTAAGGCAACATTCTTAGGGACATCGGTGCATCGTACATGATATCAAGAATGGGAAACCGAAAGCATCACATTTCTTAAAGCAACATCCGAAGGCAACATTCTTAGGGTCGATGATGCCTCTATAGCCCATCCTTTAAACATGAACGAAACCGATTACTTTACGGGTGCAACGATTTTCCAAAGGAAACATTCTTAGGGTCACCGGTGTATCGTACACAAAATCAACAACTGTGCATCCGCAACAACTCATTTCCACAGGCAACATCCGAAGGCAATATTTTTAGAGTCGGTGATGCAGCGATACCCATCGTTGAATCATGAACGAAACCGATTAGTTTACAGAGTTACTAGTGTAACAATTTTCCGAAGGCAACATTCTTAGGGTCGTTGATGCATAACACCCCTGTGTCGCACCAACAACGATGGTTCAATGATTTTTCGAAGGCAACAACCGAAGGCAACATTCTTTGGGTCATCGGGGTATCATACATGAAATAAACAATTGGTCATCCGCAACAACTCATTTCCACAGGCAACATCCGAAGGAAACATTTTTAGAGTCGGTCATGCATCGATACCCATTGTTGAAATCATGAACGAAACCGATTACTTTACGGGTGAACAATTTTCCGAAGGAAACATTCTTAGGGTCATCGTTGTATCGTACACGAAATAAACAATTAGGCATCCGCATCAACTCATTTCAACAAGCAACATCCGAAGGCAATATTTTTAGAGTCGGTGATGCATCGATACCCATCGTTGAAATCATGAACGAAACCGATTACTTTAGGGGTGCAACGGCTTTCCAAAGTAAACATTCTTTGGGACATCGGTGCATCGTACACGAAGTCAATAAGGATCAACGAAAGCATCACATTTCTGAAGGCAACATTGTTAGGGTCGGTGATGCCCCGATAACCCATTCTTGAAATCATGAACGAAACCGATTACCTTACGGGTGCATCGATTTTCCGAAGGCAACATTCTTAGGGTCACTTATGCATCGTAGACGATTGCGACGACGAGGATTTCAGAGAAGCGCATGTGCGAAATCAACATTCTTAAGGTCAATGATGCATCGATAACCCACCATTGTAATCATAAACTAAACCGCCAATTTTCGGATGTAATGATTTTCCAAGGTAACATTCTTAGGGACAGCGATGCATCGTACACTATATCAACAATGGGTATATAAAGCATTGTATTTCCGAAAGCAACATCTGAAGGCAACATTTTAGGGTCGGTGATGTATCGATAACCCATCATTGAAATCATGAACGAAACCGACTACATTAAGGGTGCAACGATTTTCCAAAGGCAACATTCTTAGGGACACCGGTGCATCGTACACGATATCAAGAATGGGGCAACGAAAGCATCGCATTTCTGAAGGCAACATCCGAAGGCAACATTCTTAGGGTCGATGATGCCTCGATAATCCATCCTTTAAATCATGAACGAAGCCGATTACTTTACGGGTGCAGCTATTTTCCAAAGGCAACATTCTTAGGGTTACCGGTGTATCTTACACAAAATCAATAACTGGGCATCCACAGCAACTCATTTCCACAGGCAACATCCAAAAGCAACATTTTTAGAGTCGGTGATGCAGTGATACCCATCGTTGAATCATGAACGAAACCGATTACTTTACAAAGTTACTGGTGTAACGATTTTACGAAGGCAACATTCTTAGGGTCGGTGATGCATAACATGCGTGTGTCGCACCATCAAGGATGGTTCAATGAGTTTTTAAAGGCAACAATCGAAGGGAACATTCTTAGGGTTATCGGTGTATCGTACACAAAATAATCAATTGGGCGTTCGCAACAACTCATTTTCACAGGCAACATCCGAAGGAAACATTTTTAGAGTCGGTCATGCATCGATACCCATTGTTGAAATCATGAACGAAACAGATTAATTGACGGGTGAACAATTTTCCAAAGGCAACATTCTTAGGGTCATCATTGTATCGTACACGAAATAAACAATTAGGCATCCGCAGCAACTCATTTCAACAAGAAACATCCGAAGGCAACATTTTTAGAGTAGGTGATGCATCGATACCCATCGTTGAAATCATGAACGAAACCGATTACTTTAGGGGTGCAACGTTTTTGTAAAGGAAACATTCTTAGGGACATCGGTGCATCGTACACGATGCGAAGAATGGAGCAATGAAAGCATCACATTTCTGAAGGCAATATCTGAAGGCAACATTGTTAGGGTCATTGATGCCTCGATAACCCATTCTTGAAATCATGAACGAAACCGATTACCTTACGGGTGCAACGATTTTCCAAAGGCAACATTCTTAGGGCGACTTATGCATCGTAAACAAAATCGATGACGAGGATTTCTGAGCAGCGCATGTGCGAAATCAGCATTCTTAAGTTGAATGATGCATCGATAACCCATCATTGTAATCATCAACGAAACCGCCAACTTTAGGATGTAATGATTTTCCAAGGTAACATTCTTAGGGACAGCGATGCATCGTACACTATATCAACAATGGGTATAGAAAGCATCGTATTTCCGAAAGCAACATCCGAATACATCATTTTAGGGTCGGTGATGCATCGATACCCCATCATTGAAATCATGAACGAAACCGACTACATTAGGGGTGCAACGATTTTCCAAAGGCAACATTCTTAGGGACACCGGTGCATCGTACATGATATCAAGAATGGGGCAACGAAAGCATCGCATTTTTGAAGGCAACATTCTTAGGGTCGATGATGCCTCGATAACCCATCCTTTAAATCATGAACGAAACCGATTACTTTATGGGTGCAGCGATTTTCCAAAGGCAACATTCTTAGGGTCACCGGTGTATCGTACACAAAATCAATAACTGGGCATCCGCAGCAACACATTTCCACAAACAACATTTTTAGGGTCGGTGATGCATAACACACGTGTGTCGCACCAGCAACGATGGTTCAATGATTTTTCCAAGGCAACAACCGAAGGCAACACTCTTAGGGTCATCGGTGTATCGTACATGAAATAAACAATTGGGCATCCGCAACAACTCATTTCCACAGGCAACATCCGAAGGCAACATTTTTAGAGTCGGTAATGCATCGATACCCATTGTTGAAATCATGAACGAAACCGATTACTTTACGGGTGAACAGTTTTCCGAAGTCAACATTCTTAGGGTCATCGTTGTATCGTACACGAAATAAACAATTAGGCATCCGCAACAACTCATTTCAACAAGCAAAATCCGAAGGCAATATTTTTAGAGTCGGTGATGCATCGATACCCATCGTTGAAATCATGAACGAAACCGATTACTTTAGGGGTGCAACGACTTTCCAATGTCAACATTCTTAGGGACATCGGTGCATCGTACACGAAGTCAAGAAGGAGCAACGAAAGCCTCACATTTCTGAAGGCAGTATCTGAAGGCAACATTGTTAGGGTCGGTGATGCCCCGATAACCCATTCTTGAAATCATGAACGAAACCGATTACCTTACGGGTGCATCGATTTTCCGAAGGCAACATTCTTAGGGTCACTTATGCATCGTAGACGACTGCAACAACGAGGATTTTAGAGCAGCGCATGTGCGAAATCTACATTCTTAAGGTCAATGATGCATCGATAACCCATCATTGTAATCATAAACTAAACCGCCAACTTTAGGATGTAATGATTTTCCAAGGTAACATTCTTAGGGACAGCGATGCATCGTACACTATATCAACAATGGGTATATAAAGCATTGTATTTCCGAAAGCAACATCCGAAGGCAACATTTTAGGGTCGGTGATGCATCGATAACCCATCATTGAAATCATGAACGAAACCGACTACATTAGGGGTGCAACGATTTTCCAAAGGCAACATTCTTAGGGACACCGGTGCATCGTACACGATATCAAGAATGGGGAAAGCATCACATTTCTGAAGGAAACATTCTTAGGGTCGATGATGCCTCGATAACCCATCCTTTAAATCATGAAAGAAACCGATTACTTTACGGGTGCAACGATTTTCCAAAGGCAACATTCTTAGGGTCACCAGTGTATCGTGCACAAAATCAATAACTGGGCATCCGCAGCAACTCATTTCCACAGGCAACATCCGAAGGCAACATTTTTAGAGTCGGTGATGCAGCGATACCCATCGTTGAATCATGAACGAAACCGATTACTTTACAGAGTTACTGGTGTAACGATTTTCCGAAGGCAACATTCTTAGAGTCGGTGATGCATAACACGCGTGTGTCGCACCAACAACGATGGTTCAATAATTTTTCAAAGGCAACAACTGAAGGCAACATTCTTAGGGACACCGGTGCATCGTACACGATATCAAGAATGGGGCAACGAAAGCATCGCATTTCTGAAGGCAACATTCTTAGGGTCGATGATGCCTCGATAACACATCCTTTAAATCATGAACGAAACCGATTACTTTACGGGTGCAGCGATTTTGCAAAGGCAACATTCTGAGGGTCACCAGTGTATCATACATAAAATCAATAACTGGGCATCCGCAACAACTCATTTCCACAGGCAACATCCGAAGGCAACATTTTTAGAGTCGGTGATGCAGCGATACCCATCGTTGAATGATGAACGAAACCGATTGCTTTGCAGAGTTACTGGTGTAACAATTTTCCGAAGGCAACATTCTTAGAGTCGGTGATGCATAACACGCGTGTGTCGCACCAACAACGATGGTTCAATAATTTTTCAAAGGCAACAACCGAAGGCAACATTCTTAGGGACACTTATGCATCGTAAACGAAATCGACGACGAGGATTTCAGAGCAGCGCATGTGCGAAATCAACATTCTTAATGTCAATGATGCATTGATAACCCATCATTGTAATCATAAACGAAACCGCCAACTTTAGGATGTAATGATTTTCCAAGGTAACATTCTTAGGGACAACGATGCATCGTACACTATATGAACAATGGGTATAGAAAGCATCATATTTCCGAAAGCAACATCCGAATACAACATAACCCATCATTGTAATCATAAACGAAACCGACTACATTAGGGGTGCAACTATTTTCCAAAAGCAACATTCTTAGGGACACCGGTGCATCGTACACGTTATCAAGAATAGGGCAACGAAAGCATCCCATTTCTGAAGGCAACATTCTTAGGGTCGATGATGCCTCGATAACCCATCCTTTAAATCATGAACGAAACCGCTTACTTTACGGGTGCAGCGATTTTCCAAAGGCAACATTCTTAGGGTCACCGGTGTATCATACACAAAATAAATAACTAGGCATCCGCAACAACTCATTTCCATAGGCAACATCCGAAGGCAACATTTTTAGAGTCGGTGATGCATCGATACCCATCATTGAAATCGTGGACGAAATCAATTACTTTACGGGTGCAACAATTTTCCGAAGGCAGCATTCTTAGGGTCACCGGTGTATCGTACACGAAGTCAAGAATGAAGCAACGAAAGCATCACATTTCTGAAGGCAATATCTGAAGGCAACATTGTTAGAGTCGTTGATGCCTCGATAACCCATTCTTGAAATCATGAACGAAACCGATTACCTTACGGGTGCAGCGATTTTCGAAAGACAACATTCTTAGGGTCACTTATGTATCGTAGACGAGATCGACGACGAGGATTTCATAGCAGTGCAAGTCCGAAAGCAACATCCAAAGGCAACATTCTTAGGGTCAATGATGAATCGATAACCCATCATTGTAATCATAAACGAAACCGCCCACATTAGGATGTAATGATTTTTCCAAGGCAACATTTTAGGGTCGGTGATGCATCGATAACCCATCACTGAAATCATGAACGAAACCGACAACATTAGGGGTGAAACGATTTTCCAAAGGCAACATTCTTAGGGACATCGGTGCATCGTACATGATATCAAGAATGGGGCAACGAAAGCATCGCATTTCTGAAAGCAACATCTGAAGGCAACATTCTTAGGGTCGATGATGCCTCGATAGCCCATCCATTAAACATGAACGAAACGGATTACTTTACGGGTGCAACGATTTTACAAAGGCAACATTCTTAGGGTCACCGGTGTATCGTACACAAAATCAACAACTGGGCATCCGCAGCAACTCATTTCCACAGGCAACATCCGAAGGCAATATTTTTAGAGTCGGTGATGCAGCAATACCCATCGTTGAATCATGAACGAAACCGATTACTTTATAGAGTTACTAGTGTAACGATTTTCGGAAGGCAACATTCTTAGGGTCGGTGATGCATAACACACGTGTGTCGCACCAACAACGATGGTTCAATGATTTTTCGAAGGCAACAACCGAAGGAAACATTCTTTGGGTCATCGGTGTATCATACATGAAATAAACAATTGGGAATCCGCAGCAACACATTTCCACAGACAACATCCGAAGGCAACATTTTTAGAGTCGGTCATGGATCGATACCCATTGTTGAAATCATGAACGAAACTGATTACTTTACGGGTGAACAATTTTCCGAAGGCAACATTCTTAGGTTCATCGTTGTATCGTACAAGAAATAAAAAATTAGTCATCCGCAGCAACTCATTTCAACAAGCAACATCCGAAGGCAATATTTTTAGAGTCGGTGATGCATCGATACCCATCGTTGAAATCATGAACGAAACCGATTACTTTAGGGGTGCAACGACTTTCCAAAGTCAACATTCTTAGGGACATCGGTGCATCGTACACGAAGTCGAGAAGGAGCAAGGAAAGCATCACATTTCTGAAGGCAACATTGTTAGGGTCGGTGATGCCTCGATAACCCATTTTTGAAATCATGAACGAAACCGATTACCTTACGAGTGCATCAATTTTCCGAAGGCAACATCCTTAGGGTCACTTATGCATCGTAGACGATTGCGACGACGAGGATTTTAGAGCAGCGCATGTGCGAAATCAACATTCTTAAGGTCAATGATGCATCGATAACCCATCATTGTAATCATAAACTAAACCGCCAACTTTAGGATGTAATGATTTTCCAAGGTAACATTCTTAGGGACAACGATGCATCGTACACTCTATCAACAATGGGTATATAAAGCATTGTATTTCCGAAAGAAACATCCGAAGGCAACATTTTAGGGTCGGTGATGCATCGATAACCCATCATTGAAATCATGAACGAAACCGACTATATTAGGGGTCCAACGATTTTCCAAATGCAACATTCTCACGGACACCGGTGCATCGTACACGATATCAAGAATGGGGCAACGAAAGTAGCGCATTTCTGAAGGCAACATCCGAATGCAACATTCTTAGGGTTGATGATGCCTCGATAACCCATCCTTTAAATCATGAACGAATCCGATTACTTTACGGGTGCAACGATTTTCCAAAGGCAACATTCTTAGGGTCACCGGTGTATTGTACACAAATTCAATAACTGGGCATGCGCAGCACCTCATTTACATAGGCAACATCCGAAGGTAACATTTTTAGAGTCGGTGATGCAGCGATACCCATCGTTGAATCATGAACGAAACCGATTACTTTACAGAGTTACTGGTGTAACGATTTTCCGAAGGCAACATTCTTAGGGTCGGTGATGCATAACATGTGTGTGTCGCACCAACAACGATGGTTCAATGATTTTTTAAAGGCAACAATCGAAGGCAACATTCTTAGGGTCATCGGTGTATCGTACACGAAATAAACAATTGGGCATCCGCAACAACTCATTTCTACAGGCAACATCCGAAGGCAACATTTTTAGAGTCGGACATGCATCGATACCCATTGTTGAAATCATGAACGAAACAGATTAATTTACGGGTGAACAATTTTCCAAAGGCAACATTCTTAGGGTCATCGTTGTATCGGACACGAAATAAACAATTAGGCATCCGCAGCAACTCATTTTAACAAGAAACATCCGAAGGCATTACTTTAGGGGTGCAACGATATTTCAAATTAAACATTCTTAATGACATCGGTGCATCGTACACGATGTCAAGAATGGAGCAATGAAAGCATCACATTTCTGAAGACAATATCTGAAGGCAACATTGTTAGGGTCGGTGATGCCCCGATAACCCATTCTTGAAATCATGAACGAAACCGATTACCTTACGGGTGCATCGGTTTTCCAAAGGCAACATTCTTAGGGTTACTTATGCATCGTAAACAAAATCGACGATGAGGATTTCAGAGCAGCGCATGTGCGAAATTAACATTCTTAAGGTCAATAATGCATCGATAACCCATCATTGTAATCATAAACGAAACCGCCAACTTTAGGATGTAATGATTTTCCAAGGTAACATTCTTAGGGACAGCGATGCATCGTACACTATATCAACAATGGGTATAGAAAGCATCGTATTTTCGAAAGCAACATCCGAATACAACATTTTAGGGTCGGTGATGCATCGAGAACCCATCATTGAAATCATGAACGAAACCGACTACATTAGGGGTGCAACTATTTTCCAAAGGCAACATTCTTAGGGACACCGGTGCATCGTACACGATATCAAGAATGGGGCAATGAAAGCATCACATTTTTTAAGGCAACATTCTTAGGGTCGATGATGCCTCGATAACCCATCCTTTAAATCATGAACGAAACCGATTACTTTACGGGTGTAGCGATTTTCCAAAGGCAACATTCTTAGGGTCACCAGTGTATCGTGCAAAAAATCAATAACTGGGCATCCGCAGCAACTCATTTCCATAGGCAACATCCGAAGGCAACATTTTTAGAGTCGGTGATGCAGCGATACCCATCGTTGAATCATGAACGAAACCGATTGCTTTACAGAGTTACTGGTGTAACAATTTTCCGAAGGCAACATTCTTAGGGTCGGTGATGCATAACACGAGTGTGTCGCACCAACAACGATGGTTCAATGATTTTTCAAAGGCAACAATCGAAGGCAACATTCTTAGGGTCATCGGTGTATCGTACACGAAATAAACAATTGGGCATCCGCAACAACTCATTTCCACAGGCAACATCCGAAGGCAACATTTTTAGAGTCGTTCATGCATCGATACCCATTGTTGAAATCATGAACGAAACCGATTACTTTACGGGTGATTCTTTTTCCAAAGGCAACATTCTTAGGGTCATCGTTGTATCGTACACGAAATAAACAATTAGGCATCCGCAGAAACTCATTTCTACAAGAAACATCCGAAGGCAACATTTTTAGAGTCGGTGATGTATCGATACCCATCGTTGAAATCATGAACGAAACCGATTACTTTAGGGGTGCAACGATTTTTCAAAGGCAACATTCTTAGGGACATCGGAGCAGCGTACACGAAGTCAAGAATGAAGCAACGAAAGCATCACATTTCTGAAGGCAATATCTGAAGACAACATTGTTAGGGTCGTTGATGCCTCGATAACCCATTCTTGAAATCATGAACGAAACCGATTACCTTACGGGTGCATCGATTTTCCAAAGGCAGCATTCTTAGGGTTACTTATGTATCGTAAACGAAATCGACGACGAGGATTTCAGAGCAGCGCATGTGCGAAATCATTATTCTTAAGGTCAATGATGCATCGATAACCCATCATTGTAATCATAAACGAAACCGCCAACTTTAGGATGTAATGATTTTCCAAATTAACATTCTTAGGGACAACGATGCATCGTACACTATATCAACAATGGGTATAGAAAGCATCGTATTTCCGAAAGCAACATCCGAATACAACATAACCCATCATTGAAATCATAAACGAAACCGACTACATTAGGGGTGCAACGATTTTCCAAAAGCAACATTCCTAGGGACACCGGTGCATCGTACACGATATCAAAAATGGGGCAACAAAAGCATCGCATTTCTCAAGGCAACATTCTTAGGGTCGATGATGCCTCGATAACCCATCCTTTAAATCATGAACGAAACCGATTACTTTACGGGTGCAACGATTTTGCAAAGGCAACATTCTTAGGGTCACCGGTGTATCATACACAAAATCAATAAGAGGGCATCCGCAACAACTCATTTCCACAGGCAACATCCAAAGGCAACATTTTTAGAGTCGGTGATGCAGCGATACCCATCGTTGAATCATGAACGAAACCGATTGCTTTACAGAGTTACTGGTGTAAAAATTTTCCGAAGGCAATATTCTTAAAGTCGGTGATGCATAAAACGCGTGTGTCGCACCAACAACGATGGTTCAATAATTTTTCAAAGGCAACAACCGAAGGCAACATTCTTAGGGACACCGGTGCATCGTACACGATATCAAGAATGGGGCAACGAAATCATCACATTTCTGAAGGCAACATTCTTAGGGTCGATGATGCCTCGATAACCAATCCTTTAAATCATGAACGAAACCGATTACTTTACGGGTGCAACGATTTTCCAAAGGCAACATTCTTCGGGTCACCGGTGTATCATACACAAAATCAGTAACTGGGCATCCGCAACAACTCATTTCCACAGGCAACATCCGAAGGCAACATTTTTAGAGTCGGTGATGCATCGATACCCATCATTGAAATCATGGACGAAACCGATTACTTTACGGGTGCAACAATTTTCCGAAGGCAGCATTCTTAGGGTCACCGGTGTATCGTACACCTAATAAACAATTGGGCATCCGAAACAACTCATTTCCATATGCAACATCCGAATGCTACATTCTTAGGGTCGGTGATGCCATGATAATCCATCCTTCAAATCATGAACGAAACCAATTACTTTACGGGTACAACGATTTTCCAAAGACAACATTCTTAGGGTCACTTATACATCGCACACGAAATCAATGACGAGGATTTCAGAGCAGCGCATTTTCGAAAGCAACATCCGAAGACAACATTGTTAGGGTCGGTGATGCATCGATAACCCATCATTGTAATTGAAAGGACGTGGATGTCGCCTAGAGGGGGGGGTGAATAGGCATTTAAAACAATTACGATTTCGGCTTGAACAAATACGGAATAAAACTTAACGTTTAATTTTCCAAGCAAGAAACCTAAATAAGCTAGGCTCAACTATGTGCACCAACAACTTATACTAAGCAAGATAAACAACTATGTGATAGCAAGATATATAAGAAGAGCACTAAGGCTATCACAAAGTAGGTGCACAAGTAAATAGGTTGACTAGATGAACAACCTATGGGACAAGCAATGCACAATAATATGAGCAAGCACAAGATAAACAATGTAATAAGCTTGCTCAAAGTAAGGGTAGAGATAACCGCAAGTGGAGCCGATGGAGACAAGGATTTGTTACCGAAGTTCCTTCTCTTGCGAGAAGTACGTCTCCATTTGGAGAGGGTGAGGAGCACAATGCTCACACGAAGCCAACGAGGGCCACCCTATTTCTCCTCATGCTCTTACCAATGCAAGATGCCGTGATTCCACTATTAGGACACTTGAGGGCGGTCACCGAACCCGTACAAATGGCGACCCTTAAGGGCGGTCACCGAACCCGTACAAATGCTCGGGGCTATCTCCACAACCGAATTGGAGGCTCCCGTAGCGTCCCGAAGCTTTCCACCACAATGATTGAGCTCCGCAACAACAAGCCTCTAGGGGCCAACGCACCCAAGAGGAACAAGCTCTAGAGTGCCAATGCACTCAAGAGAACAAGCTGTAGAGTGCCAATGCACTCAAGAGTAGCAATCTTCTCAACTTCACTTCTACAACGAATCCTCGGAGAGAACTCAAACCGATGCACCAAATGCAACGGCAAGAGCACACGAAGTTCTCAAGTCCCCAACTCTCAAATCCAACCAAAGCAACAAAAGCTATGGAGGAATATGAGAGGAAGAACAAGGAGAACACAAAGAACTCCAAGATCTAGATCCACAAGGTTCCCCTCACTTAGAGGAGAGATGGCTTGGTGGAGAATGTGGATCTAGACCTCCTCTCTCTTTTCCCTCAAAAAGGAGCAAGAATCATAGGAGGGGAAGAGAGAAAGCA
This sequence comes from Bromus sterilis, assembly GCA_950022295.1. Classification (NCBI taxonomy): domain Eukaryota; kingdom Viridiplantae; phylum Streptophyta; class Magnoliopsida; order Poales; family Poaceae; genus Bromus; species Bromus sterilis. Next base: position 287,318,222 of record OX465597.1, read on the forward strand.
AGCTCAAAGAGGTCAACAATGGGGGGAAGAACTTGCACAAAACCGGTGGAGACAAAGGAGGAAGAAGACCCCCTTTTATAGTCTCGCACGAATCCAGCCGTTGGAACCCGTTGGCAGCCCACCAACCACGGTACTACCGCTCGGAGAGAGGTACTACCGTGGTGCGGTACTATCGCAGTGGGTGCGGTACTACCGCGCTGCCGTAGTACCGCATCCTAGTGCCGTGCCCACTACCTCTTAGTCAGTACGCTTGCGGTAGTGGTTACGGTACTAGCCTACCGTACTACCGTAGTGCGGTACTACCGCGCTGGGTGCGGTACTACCGCGCTGCCGTAGTACCGTAGCTTAGTGCCGTGCCCACTACCGCTCGGTCAGTACGCTTGCGGTAGTGGTTACAGTACTAGACTGCCGTACTACGGTAGCGCGGTACTACCGTAGTGGGTGCGGTACTACCGCACTCCAAGCGGTACGACCGCCCCAGCAGAACCAGGGAGCCCAGGCCACACAACAAATGAACTCCAAAGACACAGGCAAAACCCTGAACTGCCACAACTTCTGCAAATGAACTCCGATTAAGGGAAACTCAAGCTTGATGGAAAGCTAAAGAACAGAGCTGCCTAATCACAACTGGAAATATTTAGAAGTGGCAAGGGAGAAATGTCAAACAATTAGAGGTGTGAAACCTCTAACCGAGATGACCCGGCAAATCTCCCACATCGAAAAACATACGAGAAGACGCATATGAAATCCGTTTTCGATGAACAAGAGCTTGTCATGAAGAAAACCACAAGCTCCAAAACTCACACGGAGAAAAGCCAATCAAGAACCAATAAAGATGATGCCAAGGATGCAAAAGGTTTGAGCTCTCCATGAGCGACTCGGCCTAGCCTATAACACGGTCTCCTAACTACTACCAAGAGACCGGTAAACTAGACACCTATCTAGTCAAACCTTTGTCTTGCGCATAATCCACTTGAGCTTGATGATGACGATCATGCCCGCCTCAAGTTGGAACATCTTCCTTGATTCCGCCGGCTCGATGAAGACTTGTAGATAGCTCCCCCATACTCCATTATGGGCGAGCCTCTTTTAGGCACATCTTCACACGACCATTATCACCAAATGGTCGGCAAGCTCCAAGCATACGATAACTCCGTGATGCTCCTCTTGACCTTGCACACAACTACTTGATGAATCTTTGGATAGCTCCATGAAGAACACTTTGGTCAACACATAATATTCATCTTACAACCTTGAAGCCACCATATGATCTTCAAGCGTTGCCTATGGACAAACCTTAAAGTATAACTCAAGGAAACCATTAGTCCATAAAGATTGTCATCAATTACCAAAACCAAACATAAGGGCACATGCCCTTTCAATCTCCCCCATTTTGGTAATTGATGACAAACACATTAAGAGGGTTTATATGATGAATTATGCTAATCATGCAAAGCAAGTATGCATGAGTAAGAGGGCAAATGCTTAAGAACAAAACGACAGCATGAACCTCCTCAAACAAGGGCAAATGCTTAAGAACAAAACCAAAGCATGAACCTCCTCAAACAAAACCCTCTAGACTCTTCTCCCCCTTTGGCATCGATTGCCAAAATGGGCGAAAAAACTTAGAAGGCCGATATAGAATGTGTTCCTCCCAAAATGGTGTATTTCTCAAGAAATGAGTGGAATAAAATACACATATCCAACGATATACGATGGTAGAAAAAACAAACTATATAGAGGATCCAAAGATTGCAAAAATATGAGATGGCACAAAGGCATAAGAAAAAGCAAGCAATCAAACGATCCAACATGCCAAAAGATTATAAGATATTATGATTTGAGCATAGGAGTGTTCTAAAGAAAATAGAGAAGTTCCCCAAGATTTGTGCACTATTTAGAATCTTTGTAGTATAATACAAAGTTCACAAAAATTGGATCATCACTCCCCCAAAATCGATAGAAACACAACACATGTGCAAGTGTGCAAAGATATGAGACAAAGTCTAGCACTTGCAACAAACCAAGGGTTGAGAAAATAGCAAAAGAGATAATCGTAGGAATAGGCTCAACCAACAAGATGTGTGTGAGTCATGGCGAAGCACTTGATATGACTAGTATAAGGATGACTATTTAAGCATCAACATAGTCTTGAAGAAATGAGACTCAAGATGCTCGACATGTCCTTCCAACATAAGTTACGAAGGTCACACACACAAACAACAAATGGGTTCACAAGCTTAAGTAAAATGCAAAGTGAAATCAAGACTTGTGACAACCTCATGGTGAAGATAGAATATAATAGGCTCATCAAGACAAGCATGAGGACAACAATCTTCACCACCCAAAAGAGTGCACCAATAAGAATAGAATTAAGACACGCACTCAACCACACACGCTTTCATGTAACCACCGAAGAATTTAACATAAAATAAAATAAAAAGGTGGACATGAAAGAACAAGGATATTCAATAAAAGTGTAACTTCTCTCAAGTGTACAAGATTCTAGGTAGATTACATCCAAAAAGAAGCATGTACACCCGAGATAGTTACAAAAGGAAAGAACACGATATCCCAATGGAAGTCATAAATATACGAATAAGATCTTTGCTTGAAAGCATAGCCAATGACTTAATATTATCTTATTGTATAAGGATGAAATCCACACAAACAACCATCAAAGTCATCACAACTAACAACAAGGTATCAAGAGATAGTTGAGATGCCTTGAACAACGAAACAAGTATCGGAACCAATAATACATCTTGAAATTCTAGAACAAATCAAGAACCGCAACAATTGCAAATGAAGAATATCATGCCATGATGCAACCCACACAAGGTTGGAAGCAATAAAAGTATGCATGAGGTAGATACTTGTTACCGAGATAGCATGGGAATGATGTAGTAGATAAAGTCTTCATTGATCGTCCAATCTTGACTCCAAAAGGCACATGGTTACACCACCTTCCTTAACTGAGATGATCCTCCAATGCATCTCCAAAGTTCCTACATCAACATTAACACACAAAATGGTACCCAAACTCATTGGGACCCAATAGTTAGAGGAACAAACATACATAGGACAAACTCCACGGGAATAAGTGCATATGGACACGAAGATGAAATCCATACACACATTAGCCAATAAAGAAGTGGATGGAGTTTAACCTATATGGGATCAAAGAAAGAAATCATGCATCGGAACAACACATAGAAAATATGCATGCACAAGACTTTCAAGAACCAAAAGTGAATACAATTTGGACAAAACATCAAGTAAACTAAGATGGCACACCAAAGGGTGACACAACATAAGGTTGTCCAGATTATATCAAAGGTCCAAATCAACACATGATAGGAGACAAGTAGAAATTAACACATGGTCAATTGCTACATTCACCAATAAAAGTGAAGAAATACCAATTGAATCCCAACCCAATCAACACATGATTGAATAGGGAAACAATTGAAAAGGATACCAAGTGACGATTAGATTCCAAAATAAGATTTCACCATAAACTTGTCACTTGGATTATACCAAATAAAAGATTCATCAAGGAATGGGGTATCAATTGACACACCAATTGATAGAGAGCATGATATCAAAATAAAAGATATCAAATAATGAGATATCAAACTCTCAACAAGAGAGCACAATCCCAAACAAACTATGCCCTCAACAACTTTATGATGACATAAAGCACCAAAAAGGATATATATGCCTTTCAATAACACACACTTGATATGGATCATAAGATGCTAGCTCCCCCAGGAGATGTGCATTATATAGAATTTCCATTTGAAAACAAAATGCACACGATGGGATCATCACTTTCACTATATCTAGAGAAACACTAGACAAGATCACAAACACATGATCCACAAGTGGCTAGGAAGACAATAAGAGTTAAAACCACAATAAAATCTTGGCGAGTAATGAGGCAATTATATACAAGCCAATAGGTAAAGATGATCAACAATATCTACCACATATAAGAGTACCAATTGTTAAGCACAAGAGGTATATGGAATTACTTCCGGGTGGTAGATAGCATTAATATAAATTATCATCTTTACAACAACAACCATAAGCATGTAGATAAAGATAAGAATTGACCACAATGCTTACAAAGACATTCTTGTTAGCTTCAAGTATGCATCCAATCATGCAAGCAATGACTAGAAAACTTGGAGCAAACGGTTCCCACATAGGAAATACAAGTACTTGTTGGAGGGAAACCGTAACAAGAAAATCTCACACACTCAAGATCCATAAGATGAGAAATAAATTCAATATAAGCAAATTGGAACTTGAGGAGAAACCATGCCACCTAGGAACTAGATAATTTACAATATCAACTCTAAGTGGCACAAAACCCCAAATGTACACATTTTATAGGCGAGTAATATACACAAAGCATATTACTCCCCCATAACGTGATATCCCAAAATTTACAACTAGAGGTAAACAAATACCAACAAGAGATAATTCATGGATATTTTAGAATTTGAATTTCTCATGAGAACGACATACCACATAGTGACTAGATAATCTTATAATATCAATACTAGGCGGTATTCCTCATGTATACACATTTTAGGATCGTAAGGTGCACAAGGCACATCACTCCCCCAAAATGGGATGATCCATGAATTTCTCACAAGAGCCAACTAATATGCAAACAAGATGAAAAATAGGCTCAATACAACACTCACACATACATGGTGTGCAAACCAATATTCACCAAATTGATTACTCAAGATATGTAGATTGGAAACACAACACATACAAACACATGCAAGGTACAAAACAAAAACATGCAAAGGGGCAAGTAACTTTCAATGTAAACAATTTAAGTACAAGTTACCGTAAGGAGGCACATTGGATATAAGATAGACACAAGATAATCCAAATGACTTGGCTTGAGATAATGTGATTTAATGAAGGTCCCTTAATTCTTCATAATGTAGCCAAGTCTTCAATGCCCTCCAACACCACCTATTGATCAAGTTGGAGCTTGTTGGTCCCCAACCAAGTTGGGTCCTAAGAGGTTAGTCACAATAGGCTTGGCAACCCAAATGGTGCTTTTCTTTTCACCACTTTGAGTGCCAACAAATTTGGCAACCACATTGCCAACCTTATCCTTTCGAAGAGAATAAAAATCATGTGACATCCTGGCTTAATAGGAATGATAGACTACTCATATCAACAAGGTGCACCTTCTTTTCCGGGAGCCCAGATCCAAAGAATTCCAAAGTTAAGCGTGCTTGGCTTGGAGCAATTTGAGGATGGGTGATCGACCGGGAAGTTGTTTCCGGGTGCGCATGAGTGAGGACAAAGTGCGCAGGAAAGACTAGTGTTGGTCTGTGGGGACAGTCTAGATCCCGCCAGGCATACGCCGGGAACCGGTGGGTGTGGCCGGGGCGTTACAAATGGTATCAGAGCCGACCCTTGCGGTTATACGGGTGTGTGTGGGTCAGTGCGCGAACATGTGGGACATGTGTCGGCATTGGACGCATAGACGTGTGCCAAGAGGGAACGTTCCTGTGGGCCGATGAGGACATCGGTTCCTTTGAGTGGGGGTGTATGTGACATCCTGGCTTAATAGGAATGATAGACTACTCATATCAACAAGGTGCACCTTCTTTCCCGGGAGCCCAGATCCAAAGAACTCCAAAGTTAAGCGTGCTTGGCTTGGAGCAATTTGAGGATGGGTGACCGACCGGGAAGTTGTTCCCGGGTGCGCATGAGTGAGGACAAATTGCGCAGGAAAGACTAGTGTTGGTCTGTGGGGACAGTCTAGATCCCGCCAGGCGTACGCCGGGAACCGGTGGGTGTGGCCGGGGCGTTACAAATCATCAACTATAATAGGGTTGGATAAGGTACCATTCGTGCAAGAAGAAGCAAGATGACCCTTCTCGCGACATAAGTAGCAACACCTACTCTTTCCTTTCTTCATGATTGATTTCTCAACATGAAGATCATTTACTTGAGTCTTCTTGGGAAGTGGCTTCACTTCACCTTGTGGTTGAACTTGAGGCCTCTTTCCTAGTTGCTTCTCACTAATGGGCTTCTTCTTCAAAGGGCAAGATCTAACATAGTGCCCTTCAACATTGCACTTGAAACAAATAATCTTGGCCGAATTCTAGACTTGAGATTGGCCCTTCTTCTTGTTAAACATGGACTTCTTATTGTTGGAGTTGAATCCAAGTCCACCCTTGTCATTGGAGGATTTTTGTCCACACAAAACCTTGTCAAGTGTAGACTTCCCTTCATGACCCTTTCCCAAGTCTTTCTTCAAAGAAGTGACTTGGGCCTTGAGCTCTTTGATTTCCTCTACATGGTTAGTAACAATACAAGTACTAGAGGAAGTAGAAGCATTGTTAGAACAACAAGGCAAGGAAAGTAATTCATCACAAGATGTAGCAACATTATGAGTGGATGAATTACAAGGACTAGCACATGGCAATATAGCATATTGAGTAGAATTAGTGCTAATGTCCACATGAGGAACTAATTTAGAAACCTTAGCCTCATGAGATAAATTTAGCACATTATGGGAGACTAGAAGATCCTCATGAGAGCTTGAGAGCTTTTCATGACTTTCTTCCAATTTTCCATACTTGCTAGTTAGCAACTCAAGTTGAGCCTTTAGCTCAACATTCTCCTTTAGGATGGATGCTTCACAAGAAATAGAGTTAGTAGGAAAAGCATCATCAAGAATAACGGAAGGAGAAGAAGACATGGAAAGCTCTTTCAAATATGAAGCTTTTAGTTGAGCATGCGACTCGGTGAGTTTAATGAGCTCACCCTTAATGACCCGTGAGCCATTTCCGAGGTGCTCAAAATCCTCAAGGAGTTTAGCATGCGCAACCTCAAGCTTATTATGTTTAGTTTTGATAGAATTAGCCACCTCAAGGGTTCTATCAAGAGATTCCTTTACTTTAGATAACTCTAAAGTGAAAGTCTCCTCAAGAGATTCCTTGGTTGTTTCTTCACACTCATGATCTTGAGATAGGTCCGCAATTTCATTAGCGTAATCACGCTCATGGCTTTCCATTTTCTCAATGGTGGCCTCATTCTCCTCAATATGAGATTCCAAGTCCTCAATGTATTTCTGTCCCTCAATGGCAATAGACATGATTTCCATGAAGTTGGAGCAAGCAATTTTATTCTTATGAAGAGCTTTAAAAATCATTTCTCCCTTAATTTTTAAGGAAGCAATATTAACATGCTCTTCAACATTATCTACATCGTCACCATCACTAGATATGGGGGTCAAAGTAGGAGATACCTTTAACTCCTTTGCCATAAGGCAAAAATGTGTCACACGATATGATGATGTAGGATCTCTTGAGGCACCATTCAAGACCACATCTTGTTCCATAGATTGTTGGTTTTCCTCTACATTGTTAGCACAATAACTAGAGGAAATAGAGCCATGGTCATCATGACATATATTCAAGTGATTTCTACATGATATGCATGGACTATCAACACAAGCATGTAAAACATTTATGGTGCTCGAAGTGTTGAGGTCCATCAAGGAGGCATTGCAATAAGATAGTGATAAAGGGTTATCAACAATAAGTTCACTATGATCATTGCAATGACTCAAACTACTCACCATTTCATTACCTTGTGGAAAACCACATGTTGGTGAAGTAGAAGAAGTTGAGAAAGCATCGCGACCGGAGGAGGAGGGAGAACAATCATCCCCACAAATCTTGGACACACCATATTTATCTTGAAGCTTTGTCCACAACTCATGAGCATCCCGAAACGGCATGAGTTGAAATATGTCTACATTACTCAAAGTATCAACAAGCACATTAGAAGCTTGAGCATTGAGATAAGAGTTTTTCTCGTCCACTAAGGATAGGTGAGTATCCTTTGGAGGAGAAAAACCAATATCTACAATTCGCTCCATACACGGGTCAATGCCCCGGAAATAATTAAGCATGCGAATTTTCCAAGCATCAAAATTTGTGCCATCGAAACTAAGAGTGTCAATGAATCCTAATCCCCAGTCGACATCTTTACTCTCAAGGCGGTGAAGCCCTATTAAGAGAGACGAGGCTCTGATACCAATTGAAAGGACGTGGATGTCGCCTAGAGGGGGGGTGAATAGGCGTTTAAAACAATTACGATTTCTGCTTGAAAAAATGCGGAATAAAACTTAACGTTTAATTTTCCAAGCAAGAAACCTAAATAAGCTAGGCTCAACTATGTGCACCAACAACTTATACTAAGCAAGATAAAAAACTATGTGATAGCAAGATATATAACAAGAGCACTAAGGCTATCACAAAGTAGGTGCACAAGTAAATAGGTTGACTAGATGAACAACCTATGGGACAAGCAATGCACAATAATATGAGCAAGCACAAGATAAACAATGTAATAAGCTTGCTCAAAGTAAGGGTAGAGATAACCGCAAGTGGAGCCGATGGAGACAAGGATTTGTTACCGAAGTTCCTTCTCTTGCGAGAAGTACGTCTCCGTTTGGAGAGGGTGAGGAGCACAATGCTCACACGAAGCCAACGAGGGCCACCCTATTTATCCTCACGCTCTTACCAATGCAAGATGTCGTGATTCAACTATTAGGACACTTGAGGGCGGTCACCGAACCCGTACAAATGGAGACCCTTGAGGGCGGTCACCGAACCCGTACAAATGCTTGGGGCTATATCCACAACCGAATTGGAGGCTCCCGTAGCGTCCCGAAGCTTTCCACCACAATGATTGAGCTCCACAACAACAAGCCTCTAGGGGCCAACGCACCCAAGAGGAACAAGCTCTAGAGTGCCAATGCACTCAAGAGAACAAGCTGTAGAGTGCCAATGCACTCAAGAGTAGCAATCTTCTCAACTTCAATTCTACAACGAATCCTCGGAGAGAACTCAAATCGATGCACCAAATGCAATGGCAAGAGCACACGAAGTGCTCAAGTCCCCAACTCTCAAATCCCACCAAAGCAACAAAAGCTATGGAGGAATATGAGAGGAAGAACAAGGAGAACACAAAGAACTCCAAGATCTAGATCCACAAGGTTCCCCTCACTTAGAGGAGAGATGGCTTGGTGGAGAATGTGGATCTAGACCTCCTCTCTCTTTTCCCTCAAAAAGGAGAAAGAATCATAGGAGGGGAAGAGAGAAAGCAAGATCAAAGAGGTCAACAATGGGGGGAAGAACTTGCACAAAACCGGTGGAGACAAAGGAGGAAGAAGACCCCCTTTTATAGTCTCCCACGAATCCAGCCGTTGGAACCCGTTGGCAGCCCACCAACCACGGTACTACCGCTCGGAGAGCGGTACTACCGTGGTGCGGTACTACCGCAGTGGGTGCGGTACTACCGCGCTGCCGTAGTACCGCAGCCTAGTGTCGTGCCCACTACTGCTTAGTCAGTACGCTTGCGGTAGTGGTTACGGTACTAGCCTTCCGTACTACCGTAGTGCGGTACTACCGCGCTGGGTTCGGTACTACCGCGCTGCCGTAGTACCGCAGCTTAGTGCCGTGCCCACTACCGCTCGGTCAGTACGCTTGCGGTAGTGGTTACGGTACTAGACTGCCGTACTACCGTAGCGCGGTACTACCGCAGTGGGTGCAGTACTACCGCATGAGAGGTACTACCGCATGAGCGGTACTACCGCACTCCAAGCGGTACTACCGCCCCAGCAGAACCAGGGAGCCTAGGCCACACAATAGATGAACTCCAAAGACACAGGAAAAACCCTGAACTGCCACAACTTCTGCAAATGAACTCCGATTAAGGCAAACTCAAGCTTGATGGAAAGCTAACGAACAGAGCTGCCTAATCACAACTGGAAATATTTAGAAGTGGCAAGGGAGAAATGTCAAACAAATAGAGGTGTGAAACCTCTAACCGAGATAACCCGGCAAATCTCCCACATCGAAAAACATACGAGAAGACGCATATGAAATCCGTTTTCGATGAACAAGAGCTTGTCATGAAGAAGACCACAAGCTCAAAAACTCACACGGAGAAAAGCCAATCAAGAACCAATAAAGATGATGCCAAGGATGCAAAAGGTTTGAACTCTCCACGAACGACTCGGCCTAGCTTATAACACGGTCTCCTAACTACTACCAAGAGACCGGTAAACTAGACACCTATCTAGTCAAACCTTTGTCTTGCGCATAATCCACTTGAGCTTGATGATGACGATCATGCCCGCCTCAAGTTGGAACATCTTCCTTGATTCCGCCGGCTCGATGAAGACTTGTAGATAGCTCCCGCATACTCCATTATGGGTGAGCCTCTTTTAGGCACATCTTCCCACGACCATTATCACCAAATGGTCGGCAATCTCCAAGCATACGATATCTCCTTGATGCTCCTCTTGACCTTGCACACAACTACTTGAACAATCTTTGGATAGCTCCATGAAGAACAATTTGGTCAACACGTAATATTCATCTTACAACCTTGAAGCCACCATATGATCTTCAAGCGTTGCCTTGGACAAACCTTAAAGTATAACTCAAGGAAACCATTAGTCCATAAAGATTGTCATCAATTACCAAAACCAAACATAAGGGCACATGCCCTTTCAGTAATCATAAACGAAACCGCCCACTTTAGGATGTAATGATTTTTCGAAGGCAACATTCTTAGGGACAGCGGTGCATCGTACACAATATCAATCATGGACATAGAAAGCATCGTATTTCCGAAAGGAACATTTTAGAGTCGGTGATGCATCAATAACCCATCATTGAAATCATGAACGAAACCGACTACTTTAGGGGTGCAACGATTTTTCAAAGGCAACATTCTTAGGGACACCGGTGCATCGTACATGTAGTCAAGAATGGGGCAACAAAAGCATCACATTTTTTAAGGCAACATTGTTAGGGTCGGTGATGCCTCGATAACCCATTCTAGAAATCATGAACGAAACCGATTACTTTACGGGTGAACAATTTTCCAAAGGCAACATTCTTAGGGTCATCATTGTATCGTACACGAAATAAACAATTAGGCATCCGCAGCAACTCATTTCAACAAGAAACATCCGAAGGCAACATTTTTAGAGTCGGTGATGCATCGATACCCATCGTTGAAATCATGAACGAAACCGATTACTTTAGGGGTGCAACGATTTTTCAAAGGCAACATTCTTAGGGACATCGGTGCATCGTACACGAAGTCAAGGATGAAGCAACGAAAGCATCACATTTCTGAAAGCAATATCTGAAGGCAACATTGTTAGGGTCGTTGATGCCTCGATAACCCATTCTTGAAATCATGAACGAAACCGATTACCTTACGGGTGGAGCGATTTTCGAAAGGCAACATTCTTAGGGTCACTTATGCATCGTAGACGAGATCGACGACGAGGATTTCAGAGCAGCGCAAGTCCGAAAGCAACATCAAAAGGCAACATTCTTAGGGTCAATGATGCATCGATAACCCATCATTGTAATCATAAACGAAACCGCCCACATTAGGATGTAATAATTTTTCCAAGGCAACATTTTAGTAAGGTGATGCAGCGATAACCCATCATTGAAGTCATGAACGAAACCGACTACATTAGGGGTGAAACGATTTTCCAAAGGGAACATTCTTAGGGACATCGGTGCATCGTACATGATATCAAGAATGGGGCAACGAAAGCATCACATTTTTGAAAGCAACATCCGAAGGAAACATTCTTTGGGTCGATGATGCCTCGAAAGCCCATCCTTTAAACATGAACGAAACCGATTACTTTACGGGTGCAACGATTTTCCAAAGGCAACATTCTTAGGGTCACCGGTGTATCGTACACAAAATCAACAACTGGGCATCCGCAACAATTCATTTCCACAGGCAACATCCTAAGGCAATATTTTTAGAGTCGGTGATGCAGCGATACCCATCGTTGAATCATGAACGAAACCGATTCCTTACAGAGTTACTAGTGTAACGATTTTCCGAAGGCAACATTCTTAGGGTCGGTGATGCATAACACACGTGTGTCGCACCAACAACGATGGTTCAATGATTTTTCGAAGGCAACAACCGAAGGCAACATTCTTTGGGTCATCGGTGTATCATAGATGAAATAAACAATTGGGCATCCGCAAAAACTCATTTCCACAGGCAACATCCGAAGGCAACATTTTTAGAGTCGGTCATGCATCGATACCCATTATTGAAATCATGAACGAAACCGATTACTTTACGGGTGAACAATTTTCCGAAGGCAACATTCTTAGGTTCATCGTTGTATCATACACGAAATAAACAATTAGGCATCCTCAGCAACTCATTTCAACAAGCAACATCCGAAGGAAATATTTTTAAAGTCAGTGATGTATCAATACCCATCGTTGAAATCATGAACGAAACCGATTACTTTAGGGGTGCAACAACTTTCCAAAGTCAACATTCTTAGGGAAATCGGTGCATCGTACACGAAGTCAAGAAGGAGCAACGAAAGCATCACATTTCTGAAGGCAACATTGTTAGGGTCGGTGATGCCCCGATAACCCATTCTTGAAATCATGAACGAAACCGATTACCTTACGGGTGCATCGATTTTCTGAAGGCAATATTTTTAGGGTCACTTATGCATCGTAGACGACTACGACGACGAGGATTTCAGAGCAGGGCATGTGCGAAATCAACATTCTTAAGGTCAATGATGCATCGATAACCCATCATTGTAATCATAAACTAAACCGCCAACTTTAGGATGTAATGACTTTCCAAGGTAAAATTCTTAGGGACAGCGATGCATCTTACACTATATCAACAATGGGTATAGAAAGCATTGTATTTACGAAAGCAACGATTTTCCAAAGGCAACATTCTTAGGGTCATCGTTGTATCGTACACAAAATAAATAATTAGGCATCCGCAGCAACTCATTTCAACAAGCAACATCCGAAGGCAATATTTATAGATTTAGTGATGTATCGATACGCATCGTTGAAATCATGAACGAAACCGATTACTTTAGGGGTGCAACAACTTTGCAAAGTTAACATTCTTAGGGACATCGGTGCATCGTACACGAAGTCAAGAAGGAGCAACGGAAGCATCACATTTCTGAAGGCAACATTGTTAGGGTCGGTGATGCCTCGATAACCCATTCTTGAAATCATGAACGAAACCGATTACCTTACGGGTGCATTGATTTTCCGAAGGCAACATTCTTAGGGTCACTTATGCATCGTAGACGACTGCGACGATGAGGATTTCAGAGCAGCGCATGTGCGAAATCAACATTCTTAAGGTCAATGATGCGTCGATAACCCATCATTGTAATCATAAACTAAACCGCCAACTTTAGGATGTAATGATTTTCCAAGGTAACATTGTTAGGGACAGTGATGCATCGTACACTATATCAACAATGGGTATAGAAAGCATTGTATTTCCGAAAGCAACATCCGAAGGCAACATTTTAGGGTCGGTGATGCATCGATAACCCATCATTGAAATCATCAACGAAACTGACTACATTAAGGGTGCAACGATTTTCCAAAGGCAACATTCTTAGGGACACCGGTGCATCGTACACGATATCAAGAATGGGGCTACGAAAGCATCGCATTTCTGAAGGCAACATCCGAATGCAACATTCTTAGGGTCGATCGATAACCCATCCTTTAAATCATGAACGAAGCCGATTACTTTACGGGTGCAGCAATTTTCCAAAGGCAACATTCTTACCACAGGCAACATTTACAGGGTCACCGGTGTATCTTACACAAAATCAATAACTGGGCATCCGCAGCAACTCATTTCCACAGGAAACATCCGAAGGAAACATTTTTAGAGTCAGTGATGCAGCGATACCCATCGTTGAATCATGAACGAAACCGATTATTTTACAGAGTTACTTGTGTAACGATTTTCCGAAGGAAACATTCTTAGGGTCGCTGATGCATAACACGCGTGTGTCGCACCAACAATGATGGTTAAATGATTTTTCAAAGGCAACAACCGATGGCAACATTCTTAGGGTCATCGGTAGTACACGAAATAAACAATTGGGCATCCGCAAAAACTCATTTCCACAGGCAACATCCGAAGGCAACATTTTTAGAGTCGGTCATGCAACGATACCCATTGTTGAAATCATGAACGAAACCGATTACTTTACGGGGGAACAATTTTCCAAAGGAAACATTCTTAGGGTCATCATTGTATCGTACACGAAATAAAAAATTAGGCATCCGCAGAACCTCATTTCAACAAGAAACATCTGAAGGCAACATTTTCAGAGTCGGTGATGCATCGATACCCATCGTTGAAATCATGAACGAAACCGATTACTTTAGGGGTGCAACGATTTTTCAAAGACAACATTCTTAGGGACATCGGTGCATCGTACACGAAGTCAAGAATGAAGCAACGAAAGCATCACATTTCTGAAGGCAATATCTGAAGGCAACATTGTTAGGGTCGTTGATGCCTCGATAACCCATTCTTGAAATCATGAACGAAACCGATTACCTTACGGGTGCATCGATTTTCCAAAGGCAGCATTCTTAGGGTCACTTATGCATCGTAAACGAAATCCACGACGAGGATTTCAGAGCAGCGCATGTGCGAAATCAACATTCTTAAGGTCAATGATGCATCGATAACCGATCATTGTAATCATAAACGAAACCGCCAACTTTAGGATGTAATGATTTTCCAAGGTAACATTCTTAGGGACAGCGATGCATCGTACACTATATTAACAATGGGTATAGAAAGCATCGTATTTTCGAAAGCAACATCTGAATACAACATAACCCATCATTGAAATCATAAACGAAACCGACTACATTAGGGGTACAACGATTATCCAATGGCAACATTCTTAGGGAAACCGGTGCATCGTACACGATATCAAAAATGGGGCAACGAAAGCATCGCATTTCTGAAGGCAACATTCTTAGGGTCAATGATGCCTCGATAACCCATCCTTTAAATCATGAACGAAACCGATTACTTTACGGGTGCAGCGATTTTCCAAAGGCAACATTCTTAGGTTCACTGGTGTATCGTACACAAAATCAACAACTGGGCATCCGCAGCAACTCATTTCCACAGGCAACATCCAAAGGCAACATTTTTAGAGTCGGTGATGCAGCGATACCCATCGATGAATCATGAACCAAACCGATTACTTTACAGAGTTACTGGTGTAACGATTTTCCGAAGGCAACATTCTTAGTGTCAGTGATGCATAACATGCGTGTGTCGCATCAACAACGATGGTTCAATGATTTTTCAAAGGCAACAACCGAAGGCAACATTCTTAGGGCCATCGGTGTATCTTACACGAAATAAACAATTGGGCATCCGCAACAACTCATTTCCACAGGCAACATCCGAAGGCAACATTTTTAGAGTCGGGCATGCATCGATACCCATTGTTGAAATCATGAACAAAACAGATTACTTTACGGGTGAACAATTTTCCAAAGGCAACAATCTTAGGGTCATCGTTGTATCGTACACGAAATAAACAATTAGGCATCCGCAGCAACTCATCTCAACAAGAAACATCCGAAGGCAACATTTTTAGAGGAGATGATGCATCGATACCCATCGTTGAAATCATGAACGAAACCGATTACTTTAGGGGTGCAACGATTTTTCAAAGGCAACATTCTTAGGGACATCGGTGCATCGTACATGATGTCAAGAATGGAGCAACGAAAGCATCAAATTTCTGAAGGCAATATCTGAAGGCAACATTGTTAGGGTCGGTGATGCCCCGATAACCCATTCTTGAAACCATGAACGAAACCGATTACCTTACGGGTGCATCGATTTTCCAAAGGCAACAGTCTTAGGGTCACTTATGCATCGTAAACAAAATCGACGACGAGGATTTCAGAGCAGCGCATGTGCGAAATCAACATTCTTAAGGTCAATGATGCATCGATAATCCATCATTGTAATCATAAACGAAACCACCAAATTTAGGATGTAATTATTTTCCAAGGTAACATTCTTAGGGATAGCGATGCATCATACACTATATCAACAATGGGTATAGAAAGCATCGTATATTCGAAAGCAATATCCGAATACAACATTTTAGGGTCGGTGATGCATCGACAACCCATCATTGAAATCATGAACGAAACCGACTACATTACGGGTGCAACGATTTTCCAAAGGCAACATTCTTAGGGACACCGGTGCATCGTACACGATATCAAGAATGGGGCAACGAAAGCATCGCATTTTTGAAGGAAACATTCTTATGGTCGATGATGCCTCGATAACCCATCCTTTAAATCATGAACGAAACCGATTACTTTACGGGTGCAACGATTTTCCAAAGGCAACATTCTTAGGGTCACCGGTGTATCGTACACAAAATCTATAACTGGGCATCCGCAGCAACTCATTTCCACAGGCAACATCCGAAGTAAACATTTTTAGAGTCGGTGATGCAGCGATACCCATCGTTGAATCATGAACGAAACCGATTACTTTACAGAGTTACTGGTGTAACGATTTTCCAAAGGCAACATTCTTAGTGTCGGTGATGCATAACATGCGTGTGTCACATCAACAACGATGGTTCAATGAATTTTCAAAGGCAACAACCGAAGGCAACATTCTTAGGGCCATCGGTGTATCGTACACGAAATAAACAATTGGGCATCCGCAACAACTCATTTCCACAGGCAACATCCGAAGGCAACATTTTTAGAGTCGGACATGCATCGATACCCATTGTTGAAATCATGAACGAAACAGATTACTTTACGGGTGAAAAATTTTCCAAAGGGTTGTATTATACACGAAATAAACAATTAGGCATCCGCAGCAACTCATTTCAACAAGAAACATCCGAAGGCAACATTTTTAGAGGAGGCGATGCATCGATACCCATCGTTGAAATCATGAACGACACCGATTACTTTAGGGGTGCAACGATTTTTCAAAGGCAACATTCTTAGGGACATCGATGCATCGTACACGGTGTCAAGAATGGAGCAACGAAAGCATCACATTTCTGAAGGCAATATCTGAAGGCAACATTGTTAGGGTCGGTGATGCCCCGATAACCCATTCTTGAAATCATGAATGAAACCGATTACCTTACGGGTGCATCGATTTTCCAAAGGCAACAGTGTTAGGGTCACTTATGCATCGTAAACAAAATCGACGACTATAGCGACTCGGTCCCGAAGGGAACCAAGTCTACTGTGCTTCTGTGTTATCCCTGGATCAGTATGCTAGCACACACAGTACTCGATGAAATACCATAGTATCACATGTCATAAATTAACGTAAATACATGGTATTTATTACCTTACAGCCCTTGGGCTAGATTACACAGCAGAACAATCAATATATAAGTGGAGTCCCATCAACGCCAACGGCAAAGTTGAGTGTAGACTTCACGACCCTAAATCGTATCACTTACTCGTCGTATATAATCCTGCAACACCGAAGGTTACAGCCCGACAACGGGTCAGTACATTTGAATGTACGGCAAATCATATCCCAAAAAGAAGTAAAATTTCCTACAATACATGCAATTTGGCTGGTGGAGCTTCTACATTTATTTTTGCAAAAAGCTAATTTTTCCTATAGAATAATAATAACTAAGTTCTACAAAAGCATACGATTGAGATGGGAACCCCCACTCAATCTATCCCAAAGTGATTAAACCAATCAGTTAATTAAAGATGATGAGACAAATCAATATTACCACATCTAGTCGCTCAAATTGTCCATAACCGGGGACACGGCTAATCGATTAGTTAATTACTCTGCAGAGGTTTGTGCACTTTTCCCCACAAGACTCGATCGCCTCCTTTGTAGTTCGTCACACTACATGATGTATGACAATTGGAAGATCGAGACATGGTCTTTCAGAAGAGTTTCCCTTACTCCGGTAGCACCCATCCCACCTACTCACAACTAATTTCGTAGCGCTACCTAGTAAGAGTCCCTACAACTGATCAACCAAGCCAGAGCCCATAGTACCTTGTGGCTGCACATGTAAGCTTCTAGGTATGTCAATACAAACAGTCCCTTTGAGCCTGGGTGGCTTTCCGCAGTCATCACTGGCCACCCCCAGGATACTCGCAACCATCCCACCCAGGTAGTTCATTAACTTTATCTTGGTCCTAATTACTACTTTATCACTCATACCTCATAATGATTCACTTCACAATCCACGTCTACTTAGCATAGCAATATCATAGTATACGATGGTGACAATGATGTAAAGATCTGACCTACCTCAATGAACTACTGGGTGTAATAGCATAGCATAACCTATCATGCAATCTAAAGAAGAAGAACTAATGCATTGAAAAACATAGGTAATAGGGAATATGATCAAAGATATGACTTGCCTTGAATCTTGATGAAGTTATTCGCGCTCATAATTCCGACAATTCTACGCGTCACACTCCGAGCAATCTATCGTAACCAAGCAAACAAGGTTGCACACAATAAATCAAAAATCCAAAAGAAGGCGAACAATTTTATTTTATTTTGAAACTTCAAAAGAAAAACCAAATAAAAGTTTTTTCAAAACAGATCATGATTGAGTTCAAAAGTGGTTGCAAAGTATCTAGATTATAGGGTTTAGCTAGGGTTTTAGTTTGCAAAAAGAATCAATCAAATCCGAGTTGTAAAACAAAAGATACGATCAACTAAAGTTGAAAATAGAATCTGATCAGTTCTGAATATTTTCGAAAATTAAAAAAATAAATTTTAGGGTTGTACTGGATAGAGGACTTCGAAAGAAAACCGTGGGCTTTGGAATCACGCAAAACGGATATACGGTCAAAAAGATATTACAAAAAAAAATCTACATAGGATTTAATATTTTTTTTGATCAAACACAAAAATATTTTTTCCTCAAAACTTGGATCGACAGTACCTAATGTGTAGAGGATTTAAAAACAAACAAGTGGCCGCTAGTTTCATCTAAAACGGAGCAACGGATAAAAAGTTACGGCGCTTTTACTAACCGCGGCGTGTAGATTTGACGCGACGAAGACGACGATTTCGACGATCTCCGGCGGCAAAGAAGTCATCTAGGATGTAGGGCTTGATTAGAAGATCACAACGGTGGTGGTGATGATCTCCAACGTCGTCCGTACGGGCGTGGCAACGCGGTGAACCGAGTGCGCTCCGATGAACTCTCGCGGTACGCGTACAATTTGGGGATCAATCTTGCGCAAGAAAAGAAGAGGGAAAAGATGTCAATTAGATGCACAACGAAGAGAGGAGTCGGTCTGCAGAATTTGGGGTCAAGGGGAGGCTCACCGGTGACGAAATTCGTCCAACAATGAAGCTCCGTTGGACCTAGATCTACCCCGAAATTAGCTCGATTTGGAACGGTTTGCTGCGAAATTTTGTGGGGAATCGGTGGAGGGGGTCATGGGGTATTTAAGGGGCAAGATTTCGTGGGCAAGAGGCAATCGAATGGGAGTCCATAGGTTGCACGAGCGGCGGCCGGCGTTGTGCTGAGTCCGTTCTGGACTCAGCAGTGTGCCCGTGTTGAAGAAGGAGAGAGGAGGCGCACGTGCGTGCGTGCATGCATGGGCCACGCTGGCCACTTGGACGGTCTCTGGCCGCTACGGCCGCTTGGGCGCGCGCCTGGGCTGGCTGGCTGGCTGACCCGGCTGGCCAGCTCGGCCAGCAGTCCGGCCCGTCCAGTTTTTTTTTCTCGATTTTTTTTAAAGTATAGAGGTATTTTTAATATAATAAAAATAGCTCCGAAAAAATAACATCTTACATTTTTAAAAATAAAAAAAATACGTAAAACGTAATTACGTATATATATACGTACTTTTTTAAAAAATTTAAAGTTTTATAAAATAAAATATAAATCGGAAAAATACGAAATAAATTTCTAAAATCTTAGAAAAACGTAAATAATATTTTCAATAAGTTATTTATACAAAATAAAATAATAAAGAAAAACTTCATTCAAGAAATTCAAATAACTCCGAAGCAAGGTTTTAAATCATTTTCAATGAAATTGAAGAAGTCATGTTATCTTCCCTCATTTAATTATTTTTATTTAAAAAAAATAAAAGTATTCAAAATAAGATCCAATAAAATAAAAATGGAAACTTTTATTTGAAATATTTCCCAACTTTATTTTATTTATTGAATGGGTCATATTACCTTCTCTCTATTTTTATTTGTTGGATTTGTTTTTAAATAATAAATGTAAAAGAACAAAAATGAATATTAGGGAAAGTCATTTTATTCCCTCTCATTTTTAATATTCATTTAAACTTCAAAAGTTTTAGATCCTAGTCTATCTCACTCAGATCAATTATACATAAATCAAACAAGAACATCATAATAATTTAATTATTATAACATTCCAAAATTTAGAATTTTTGGGATGTTACAAATCTACCACCCTTAAAATGAATCTCGTCCTCGAGATTCGAAGAGGCTAGAAAGAAAAGGTTAGGTCTGGGGTCTTCCGTCTCCGAAATCCACTCATCCTCTGAAGCTCTAGGGTGCTACCACCATTAAAACAAAATCCCAAGTTTTCAAGAATACAGCTCCTTCGATAACTTCCTTCTTACATATACCCCTACTCCTTTGAGGTATTGAATATCTTTTCACGGAATGATTGGTCTTCCATATACTGTACCTTCATGAATGACAGGTCGAACGCCAATACTAACAAATATCGGTACTCTCATGGTGGTTAACAAGAGGGTTTTCCTGCAGAAATGGGTCTTGGCCTATTCTCACCGTATTACTTATGATTCGCGAGGGTTGCAATGTACAGGGTCAACATCGTACCATTCTAAAGTTTTGGTTTAACGTCGTCGTCTCTCTCTATTATAGGTAAGTCACTCTAGATCTACCATCCCACATAGCAAAGCGAATAATAAGAGTAGCCAGTATGGTGATCAATCCATCCTGCACCCAAATCATTACCTTGTATATGGTTTAGCGAATCTCGCATTCCAACACTCGGGCATCCTCACAAGCACTGCAAAATTATCTTCTCCACGAACTGAGTTCGGGTAATTCCATGGTTTCTGCATGCCAAATAAAACAACTATCGTTTCTTCACAACTCTCGGGTTTTACGTAAACTCTTATGAAATCGTCGGTTGATAGAGTCGTAGCTTCCTCCATGGTTCTTTCCACAAGAATGTGCTTGCTTATTATCAAATCCTGGAGCTTGTGGGTAATGAGCCCTCCTCCCTTATTGCAAATCTTAAATCCTCCTTGGGTTGTAAATATTCTCCATCTCAATCATAAGTCTTACTTCTCATTCTTAAAATCCAACTATACTCCTTCCTTAGTATCTTAATGTGGACTATCACATCTCCAAACGGACTCACGATTTACTTGTCAAACTCCATTATGAGGTACGATGTAGTTAACACTAAGATCATTCTTCGGGTAATAATACAAAATACTAGCACCCTTAAAATGAAAATCCAGGGTCTCTTCCTTATCCTTACATTAGCTTCCGAATCACTTCTCCTTGCTTGTAGTGTTACTACTCATAAACATCGAATTCACACATGTGGTTGTTTCCTGACCAAAGGCACATACTGGCTCTATTGAATCTCAAATTGATCATTGCTATCTCATAGAATTTACACATCTCCATCCGACGTTTCTATTTTACAAAACATTTCCTCATATTCTTATTGCATGCTTCGCAACTGCTATCTCAGCATAAGACTTCTATCCATTGCGATATTCTTGGATAAAGTGGTCTTCCTCGTTGCAGCAAAACATCTTACTCCTTTCCATTCTCGGGGTCTCATTGTGATTACTTAAGCTCCTTGAGTATTTGGCTTCCTTCTCGGGCAATTGTTGGAGTAGTGACCTGCCTCCCTGCACCTAAAAACACATGACTTTACTTAGGTCCTTCTTTGCAGAAATTGGGTTCTTCGGGGGATACACACTGCTTTCACCATCTCCCTTCTTGGATATCTGGGATGCATTCTCCTTCTCTGTATTTCTGACGTCTTTAACATAAGCGGTGTTCTCCGGGGTGTAAGGCTTCTTCTGTGAATCTTGAGTCATCCTCTTCTTCTTAGTCTGGGTTTTTCTTCTTGCGAGAAGGTCGTAGTCTTACAGGGGCAACCAGGTGCATAACGTCCATCCTTGTTACAATGCCAACACATGACACTTCCAACACCTTGTGTTTCTTTCTCGACCTTTCTATGTTGCTCCAATCTTCTATTTCTTGTTGGTCATACTCCACTTCTATTGTCGGTAATTTACCCAAATACTGTTTCCCCTTCTTCATGCAATTTTGTGAAATATGTCCTTCTTCTCCACATGAATAGCATGACTTGCTGCAAACCGGGGTTGATGCTTCTTCAAGAGGTTCTTTAACCTCTCCCTTCATCATGAGTGCGTTTATCTGTTTACTAAGAGCTTCCTTCATCCCTTCCTTATGTTGTTGGATCACTTTCTGTACTATGGGGTATAAGTTACACTGGGCGGGGTAATGGGTAGTTCCTTCACATAAGAAACAGGTAACCTGCCTAGTGGGACATTCTTCAGCTAGGTGACTTTCTTCGCAATAAGGGCATTCATCCTGATGTTCCTCATGGGTGTGTCCTATTTCTCCACAGATCTTGCATGCGCATGGTTTATTCAGATCCTTTATACTAGCCTTCCTTGTTCGGGTGACAAGACGAGATCTTAGTAAAGTCAGTTTGAATTCCTCCCAAGTGATTTCTTCTCTCCATACATTGATAGCTTGGTACATCCTCCACCAAGTAGCAGCACATTTTGCAAAGTACTGAAGAGCATATTGCACCATATCCTTTCTTCCAACACTGTTATCCTTCATGTGATCCTCCATGTTCTGAATCCATTGTACGGTCTCCAACCGAGTCATCGCTCCGGAAAAGATGAGTTCATCTCCATACACCATCTATTGGTTCCAAGGGTTTTGGTTTAGGGAATAAGTTTGGAGGGGAGGGGAGAACAATACAAAAAAACACACAAGTCTCCGCATCTAACGTGAGCATATAACAGGGGTTTAGTCTTCTAAAGTTCATGGGTAGGCTTGGGATCTTCAGAGTCTTCAAAGATCTTCGAGTCTTGAAAATCTTCGATACTTGTAGTTGGTAACTTCCATTCTTCCAATGCATGGTATAATCCTCTTTACACTGAGTTGATCATGAATACAATAACTTTTCCTTCTCGATGTAGCATAAGATGATCCTTCCAAGTACTCAAAGTTGCATGGGTAAAGTCTAACTTGTTTGAGGTACGAGGGAGTGTTTGAAAGACAAAAAAACTCAGAAAAGATGAGAAGTAATGGATTTTATTTTTCAAAATAATATTTTGAGAAATAGAATTCCCTATGGCTTTCCAGTTTCTAGGGTCATGACCTACAGTCAACATGTTCTCTGATACCATCTTGTAGCGACCCGGTCCCGAAGGGAACCAAGTCTACTGTGCTTCTGTGCTATCCCTGGATCAGTATGCTAGCACACACAGTACTCGATGAAATACCATAGTATCACATGTCATAAATTAACGTAAATACATGGTATTAATTATCTTACAGCCCTTGGGCTAGAGTACACAGCAGAACAATCAATATATAAGTGGAGTCCCATCAACGCCAACGGCAAAGTTGAGTGTAGACTTCACGACCCTAAATCGTATCACTTACTCGTCGTATATAATCCTGCAACACCGAAGGTTACAGCCCGACAACGGGTCAGTACATTTGAATGTACGGCAAATCATATCCCAAAAAGAAGTAAAATTTCCTACAATACATGCAATTTGGCTGGTGGAGCTTCTACATTTATTTTTGCAAAAAGCTAATTTTTCCTATAGAATAATAATAACTAAGTTCTACAAAAGCATACGATTGAGATGGGAACCCCCACTCAATCTATCCCAAAGTGATTAAACCAATCAGTTAATTAAAGATGATGAGACAAATCAATATTACCACATCTAGTCGCTCAAATTGTCCATAACCGGGGACACGGCTAATTGATTAGTTTTACACTCTGCAGAGGTTTGTGCACTTTTCCCCACAAGACTCGATCACCTCCTTTGTAGTTCGTCACACTACATGATGTATGACAACTGGAAGATCGAGACATGGTCTTTCAGAAGAGTTTCCCTTACTCCGGTAGCACCCATCCCACCTACTCACAACTACTTTCGTAGCGCTACCTAGTAAGAGTCCCTACAACTGATCAACCAAGCCAGAGCCCATAGTACCTTGTGGCTGCACACGTAAGCTTCTAGGTATGTCAATACAAACAGTCCCTTTGAGCCTGGGTGGCTTTCCGCAGTCATCATTGGCCACCCCCAGGATACTCGCAACCATCCCACCCAGGTAGTTCATTAACTTTATCTTGGTCCTAATTACTACTTTATCACTCATACCTCATAATGATTCACTTCCCAATCCACGTCTACTTAGCATAGCAATATCATAGTATACGATGGTGACAATGATGTAAAGATCTGACCTACCTCAATGAACTACTGGGTGTAATAGCATAGCATAACCTATCATGCAATCTAAAGAAGAAGAACTAATGCATTGAAAAACATAGGTAATAGGGAATATGATCAAAGATATGACTTGCCTTGAATCTTGATGAAGTTATTCGCGCTCATAATTCCGACAATTCTAATCGTCACACTACGAGTAATCTATCGTAACCAAGAAAACAAGGTTGCACACAATAAATCAACAATCCAAAAGAAGGCGAACAATTTTATTTTATTTTGAAACTTCAAAAGAAAAACCAAATAAAAGTTTTTTCAAAACAGATCATGATTGAGTTCAAAAGTGGTTGCAAAGTATCTAGATTATAGGGTTTAGCTAGGGTTTTAGTTTGCAAAAAGAATCAATCAAATCCGAGTTGTAAAACAAAAGATACGATCAACTAAAGTTGAAAATAGAATCTGATCAGTTCTGAATATTTTCGAAAATTAAAAAAATAAATTTTAGGGTTGTACTAGATAGAGGACTTCGAAAGAAAACCGTGGGCTTTGGAATCACGCAAAACGGATATACGGTCAAAAAGATATTACAAAAACAAATCTACATAGGATTTAATTTTTTTTAGATCAAACGCAAAAATATTTTTTCCTCAAAACTTGGATCGACAGTACCTAATGTGTAGAGGATTTAAAAACAAACAAGTGGTCGCTAGTTTCATCTAAAACGGAGCAACGGATAAAAAGTTACGGCGTTTTTACTAACCGCGGCGTGTAGATTTGACGCGACGAAGACGACGATTTCGGCGATCTCCGGCGGCAAAGAAGTCATCTAGGATGTAGGGCTTGATTAGAAGATCACAACGGTGGTGGTGATGATCTCCAACGTCGTCCGTACAGGCGTGGCAACGCGGTGAACCGAGTGCGCTCCGATGAACTCCCGCGGTACGCGTACAATTTGGGGATCAATCTTGCGCAAGAAAAGAAGAGGGAAAAGATGTCAATTAGTTGCACAACGAAGAGAGGAGTCGGTCTGCAGAATTTCGGGTCAAGGGGAGGCTCACTGGTGACGAAATTCGTCCAACAATGAAGCTCCGTTGGACCTAGATCTACCCCGAAATTAGCTCGATTTGGAACGGTTTGCTGCGAAATTTTGTGGGGAATCGGTGGAGGGGGTCATGGGGTATTTAAGGGGCAAGATTTCATGGGCAGGGGGAAATCGAATGGGAGTCCATAGGTTGCACGAGCGGCGGCCGGCGTTGTGCTGAGTCCGTTCTGGACTCAGCAGTGTGCCCGTGTTGAAGAAGGAGAGAGGAGGCGCACGTGCGTGCGTGCATGCATGGGCCACGCTGGCCACTTGGACGGTCTCTGGCCGCTACGACCGCTCGGGCGCGCGCCTGGGCTGGCTGGCTAGCTGACCCGGCTGGCCGGCTCGGCCAGTAGTCCGGCCCGTCCAGTTTTTTTTTTCGCGATTTTTTTTAAAAAATATAGAGGTATTTTTAATATAATAAAAATAGCTCCGAAAAAATACAATCTTACATTTTTAAAAATAATAAAAATACGTAAAACATAATTACGTATATATATATACGTACTTTTTTTAATATTTTAAAGAGTTTTATAAAATAAAATATAAATCGGAAAAATACAAAATAAATTTCTAAAATCTTAGAAAAACGTAAATAATATTTTCAATAAGATATTTATACAAAATAAAATAATAAAGAAAAACTTCATTCAAGAAATTCAAATAACTCCGAAGCAAGGTTTTAAATCATTTTCAATGAAATTGAAGAAGTCATGTTATCTTCCGTCATTTAATTTTTTTTATTTAAAAAAAATAAAAGTATTCAAAATAAGATCCAATAAAATAAAAATGGAAACTTTTATTTGAAATATTTCCCAACTTTATTTTATTTATTGAAGGAGTCATCTTACCTTCTCTCTATTTTTATTTGTTGGATTTGTTTTTAAATAATAAATGTAAAAGAACAAAAATGAATATTACGGAAAGTCATTTTATTCCCTCTCATTTTTAATATTCATTTAAACTTCAAAAGTTTCAGATCCTAGTCTATCTCACTAAGATGAATTACACATAAATCAAACAAGAACATCATAATAATTTAATTATTATAACATTCCAAAATTTAGAATTTTTGGGATGTTACAACGACGAGGATTTCAGAGCAGCGCATGTGCGAAATCAACATTCTTAAGGTCAATGATGCATCGATAATCCATCATTGTAATCATAAACGAAACCACCAACTTTAGGATGTAATGATTTTCCAAGGTAACATTCTTAGGGACAGCGATGCATCATACACTATATCAACAATGGGTATAGAAAGCATCGTATTTTCAAAAGAAACATCCGAATACAACATTTTAGGGTCCGTGATGCATCGACAACCCATCATTGAAATCATGATCGAAACCGACTACATTACGGGTGCAACGATTTTCCAAAGGAAACATTCTTAGGGACACCGGTGCATCGTACACGATATCAAGAATGGGGCAACGAAAGCATCGCATTTTTGAAGGCAACATTCTTAGGGTCGATGATGCCTCGATAACCCATCCTTTAAATCATGAACGAAACCGATTACTTTACAGGTGCAACGATTTTCCAAAGGCAACATGCTTAGGGTCACCGGTGTATCGTACACAAAATCAATAACTGGGCATCCGCAGCAACTCATTTCCACAGGCAACATCCGAAGTAAACATTTTTAGAGTCGGTGATGCAGCGATACCCATCGTTGAATCTTGAACAAAACCGATTATTTTACAGAGTTACTGGTGTAACGATTTTCTGAAGGCAACATTCTTAGGGTCGGTGATGCATAACACGCGTGTGTCGCACCAACAACGATGGTTAAATGATTTTTCAAAGGAAACAATCGAAGGCAACATTCTTAGGGTCATCGGTGTATCGTACACGAAATAAACAATTGGGCATCCACAACAACTCATTTCCACAGGCAACATCCGAAGGCAACATTTTTAGAGCCGGTCATGCATCGATACCCATTGTTGAAATCATGAACGAAACCGATTACTTTACCGGTGAACAATTTTCCAAAGGCAACATTCTTAGGGTCATCATTGTATCGTACACGAAACAAACAATTAGGCATCCGCATCAACTCATTTCAACAAGAAACATCCGAAGGCAACATTTTTATAGTCGGTGATGCATCGATACCCATCGTTGAAATCATGAACGAAACCGATTACTTTAGGGGTGCAACGATTTTTCAAAGACAACATTCTTAGGGACATCGGTGCATCGTACACGAAGTCAAGAATGAAGCAACGAAAGCATCAAATTTCTGAAGGCAATATCTGAAGGAAACATTGTTAGGGTCGTTGATGCCTCGATAACCCATTCTTGAAATCATGAAGGAAACCGATTACCTTACGGGTGCATCGATTTTCCAAAGGCAGCATTCTTAGGGTCACTTATGCATCGTAAACGAAATCGACGACGAGGATTTCAGAGCAGCGCATGTGCGAAATCAACATTCTTAAGGTCAATGATTCATCGATAATCCATCATTGTAATCATAAATGAAACCGCCAACTTTAGGATGTAATGATTTTCCAAGGTAACATTCTTAGGGACAGCGATGCATCGTACACTATATCAACAATGGGTATAGAAAGCATCGTATTTTCGAAAGCAACATCCAAATACAACATAACCCATCATTGAAATCATAAACGAAACCGACTACATTAGGGGTGCAACGATTTTCCAAAGGCAACATTCTTAGGGACACCGGTGCATCGTACACGATATCAAAAATGGGGCAACGAAAGCATCGCATTTCTAAAGGCAACATTCTTAGGGTCAATGATGCCTCGATAACCCATCCTTTAAATCATGAACGAAACCGATTACTTTACAGGTACAGCGATTTTCGAAAGGCAACTGTCGGGACCCGGGGTTAGCATATGCAAGTCCAGTTAAGACATAGTCATATGGAGAGCCGAGAACCGTACCCACTTGTCTAAGCAGACAAGGCCAAGCACAGAACGTTCTCGGAAAGCATCGTACGTGAGGGGCATCCCATCCAGGCCGGATGATCAACTGAGATGGGTCCTCATCGTCCGCACACAAGTCAAATGGTATGGGTGGTGAACTCCCATATTAAAAGACAAGTCGCCTCAACCATACTACCGACTATCTCAAAACTCTTACATAGACTTACTCCAACCCGATCACCTAGTCGGGGACTAGGGCGGGCTCGATCATACCACAAAGTGTGCACGAGACGGAGTCTCGAGCAATCACATCGCGATGCCCCAAGCTGCGCACATCTAAGGGCCACTTGGTGTATGAAAGACCGCCAGCCAGAACAGAACTAAGGTCTCGAAAACCCATACAAAGACATGCATGTTATAAACATACACGCAGAACACATGCCTTGTATGAACAGCAGGTACCATTGCAATTCTCTACAAAGTGTACATTTTATTTATAACTCTTATAGAGTACAAACAGAGATCACATACATGTGATCCAACATTACAACACAGAGCGGAAGCAAATTATGTCTGAGTACAGACAAGTTTAACAAATGGCTTAAGAAGCCTTATTTAAACACAAAGCCCTCCACGAGGGAACCAGTCTGCTGACTGGGACTAGACTAGCTTAACTTCAGTCGTCCAGCTCGATGAAGAAGCCACCTTCGGGGTCAGTGGCGTCATCTAAAACATAGATTAAGCAAACGTGAGTACAAAGGCGTACTCAGCAAGACTTACATAGGAGCTATACTACTCATGCACATGTGTCAAAGTAAAGGGAGGTGGGGTTCACTTGCAGAAATGCCAGCTTTGACTTGGCTAATCCTGAACTACGAGTACCAGACTTTGAGGTAAGAAGCGTACACGAGTCCACTACTTTCACCAACCAATACACCACTATGGTGTCTTCCTCGACTTCCCCACAAGGAAGCACGCCATAGCACTCACACTTATCTTGGTGTGTTTTAGAAGTATCCGGTTCAAGTTATCTAATAATCAAGCTAAGCTTTCCAAGCAGTCCATAACTGCGGACGCGGCTATTCGAATAGTTTTGTTAACCTTGCAAGGGTGTACCGCTACACACACATGACCATCATTTACCGCCTTTGATCTCGACACCATTCAATGGGTGCCGGCGAGAATGCTCACCACAACTGTTACCTCATAGCCTATCTAGTCCGAGAAAGCCGCCTACTTGGGTTGGTTACCACTATCGTGAACCCGACCGGTTTACCGAAGTGGACCCAAGCGATGTGTGCGTGGTGCATAAGCCGGTCTCGGTTGAGCCGTTCTCTCACTTAGCATCCAGGCCACAAGCCTACCAGAACTCCGAACTACTGCGACATCTGGACATCGAAAGGGATGAGTTAATAGGTTGAGAGGGGTCAGTGAGCCCAATGTGTGGTTGTACTCTTCATCTTGGATCACCACACAAGAACTCGTAGTAGGGCGGTGTTCAACGAGACAACCCACTGTGTACTCCTACACAGCCTCTCATCGTTCACCATGTATTAGGGTCGATTCACCAACACTTTTCTACCATCATCAACATGATCATTCCCATCCCGACTCACATCACAGTAACAACATGGTATCATACTAAGCATGCAATAAGCAGTATCATTGCAGGGGCCACATGATATCAAACAACTCCTACAGTTGCTAGGATTGTGGTTTGCTTACTACTGTGACAAAATGATACGTCATGCAAAGGAATGGGTTCATCTATGCGGTAGAATCGTAGCATGGTGATCATCCTAAACAATGCATAAGCGAGACATGAGAGGGAAGTGTGATTTTATCGACATGATCAATGAGGGTTTGCTTGCCTTGCTGACGAGATTCGGGCTCTGGATCTTCAGCGAAGGGGGTGACCTCTTGCTCCGGTTCCACCTCTACTCGACAAACAAAGCACGAAGTAGCAATCAATATGAATGCAATGCTCAAGCACATGATTGAATGTTAAAGCTTGAAGTATAAGTTTTGATGTGTGAGGCAATTCCATTTAAGTGGAATATATTGCATTTAAAATGCAAATTCAAACTCCACATTTGAATTCAACATTAACCAATTGTATGTGATAGGGTTTGATCATTTTGAATCATCTTCAAATGTGTATGATATGCCTCTGATGTGTGATTGAAATGTAGCATGTTGCCATGGTTCAAGTTGCAAAAATATTTGATTTGAATTTGATTTAATTCCATTTAAATCAAATAAAAAATGCTACTGATCACATTTTAAATTCAACTCAAACAGAGTTGAAAGTTGCATACTTGGAAAGATAATTTTCTCTTGATCATTTTTCATATATTTATTTGTCCAATTTGGAGTTAATATGAATTTTCTATGAATTTCCAAAGTTTGGGGTATTTTCTGGATTTTCTGGAATTCTTTTAATTCAAATAATCTCTGGAAAATCATTTAAATGATTTACTGCGTCAGGCTGACGTCAAGCTGGCGTCAGGGGGGGGGGCTGACATGTGGGGTCACCTTGTCAGTGACTGGGTTAACTAACCCGTGGGTTAAATTAATCCAGTGGCTTAATTAAGCCACTGGGCCCACTGGTTAGTGACCTAGGGTCAATAATTAGGTGATTAACCGGGGGGGTTTAGAGCCGACTCGCCGGCGGCTTGACGCCGGCGACTGGACCACGGCGGCGCTGCACGGGGAGGACGATTCCGGCCACGGGAGGGGAAACGGAGGGCACCAACTTGCTCCTGGAGGTCTCCCGCGTCTTCTGGAGGCATCGGGGGTTCACGGGGAGGTCGGGAGCGACGACGACGACGACTCCGGCGGCAACAGAACGGCGGCGAGGTCGTAGTCGACGTTACCGTGCACGGTTCGGGCTGTTCTCGCTCGCGTTCGAAAGCTAACATGACCAGGAGCTAAACGCGCGCGCTGGCTGAGTCGAAGGGGCACAGGGGTGACCTCGAGCTCATCCATGGCGGCGACGTGCTTCGGCATCCATGGCGGATCCAGATAGAGAACGAGAGGGAGGGTGCTAAGTTAGGGAAAACGGTGATAAGCTCACCACGAACGCGACGGGATGGCTAGTGGGCTCGGGGAAGCTCGGAGCTGGCCGGAATTCGAAGTCGATCCGCGGCGGCCGGCGATGAAGACGATGATGCTAGCGAGCTCGTGGAGGCACTCGGCTTTGATTCCTTTCGCAGGTCGATGAAGACGACGACGGCGAAGCGCTTGGACACCTTGGTTCGGCTCCTCGACATCAGTGGCCATGAGTTCTTGCGACGGCGAGCGGCGGCGCTCTCGGTTGGCGACGGAAACGAGCACGGGAGGAGGAAGTTCTGGAGGGGGGGAATGGATGCGTCGTTCTCCAGGGCACGTCTAGGTGCGAGAAGGGCCACGGGGAGGGCTGGAAGCTCATCGGCGACGACGTGGCGTCACCAGCTAGCTCGGTGGCATTCCACCGAGCAGCTTGGAGGCGCGGGGTGGGGAAGAAGACTCCCCTGCCCCTGTGGGCTGGCTGGGCTAGGTGGGCCTGTTTCGCCTGGGCGCCAGGTAAGGTTTTCTCCCTTTTCTGTTTAATCTTTCCTTTCTGTTTTTCTGTATATTTGTTTTGACTTTGGTAAAAATACCAAATCATTTTAATAAATGCTGAAAACTTTTATTTGGCCTCATAATAATATAAACTAGCCACTCATAAACTTTCAACATTTTTAAAATTCAAATGATTTGAATTTTAAATCAAAAAGGGGTATTTCTTTAATTCCAAGGTACTGTTTGAATATTTGAAAAATCTATGAGCATGGGGTGGGTCCCACATCACTTGATATGTGATCACACTCATATAAGACTTTTCAAAACTCTAACATGAATTTTTGGAAAAGATTTTTATCTGGCCTTTTGAATTAATTCATCTAGGGGGTGTTCCTTCTCCCATTTGGATTTTGAATTTGATTTCCTTTGAAAATTTTGACATGATGCAAAGGCACTAGCTAACCCTAGCACATACCTAACAGAGGGTTCTGACAACTCGCCCCCACTCAAAAGAATCTCGTCCCGAGATTCAGAAGTCTGCGGGAGGAAGGAGGGGTACTCGGCACTGAGACGGTCTTCTCTTTCCCACATGGCTTCTCTTTCAGAGTGGTGTGACCATTGCACTTTCAGAAACCTAATCTTCTGACGACGAGTGACACGCTCTGCGGAATCAAGAATACGAACGGAGTATTCTCGATAAGAAAGGTCATCTTGGAGATCAAGCGTTTCATGGTCAACTTCGCGGATGGGGTCCTTGAAGCAACGCCTGAGTTGGGACACATGGAATACATCATGTACTCGGGAGAGGTGCGGAGGTAATTCAAGTTGGTAGGCAACTTCTCCACGTTTAGCTAGAATGCGGAAAGGTCCGATGTAATGTGGGGCCAACTTGCCTTTGATACCGAAACGTTGGGTTCCCTTCAGAGGAGTAACCCGAAGGTAAGCCTTCTCATCCAGATTGTAGCTTTCTTGCCTATGATGACGATCATAGTAGGTTTTCTGACGAGACTGGGCTGCTTTCAATTGATCACGAACAATGCGAACTTGCTCTTCTGCTTCCTTGATCATATCCGGTCCAAAGAATTGTCTTTCACCAGTTTCAGACCAGTTTAGTGGTGTTCGACATCGTCGTCCATAAAGGAGTTCAAAAGGAGCCATGTTCAGACTAGATTGAAAACTATTGTTATAAGCAAATTCGGCAAATGGAAGAGAATTTTCCCAATTCTTTCCGAATGAGATAACACAAGCTCTGAGCATGTCTTCAAGAATTTGGTTAACCCTTTCGACTTGACCGCTAGACTGAGGATGGAAAGCTGTACTAAAGGAGAGATGAGTTCCCATAGCATTCTGAAAGCTTCCCCAAAATCTAGAGGTAAAAAGGCTACCGCGATCAGATTTGATTTCCAAAGGAACACCATGAAGTGATACAATTCTAGAGATGTACAAGTCCGCTAACTGACTAGCAGTTATAGACTCGCGAACCGGAAGGAAGTGAGCAACTTTGGAAAGCCTATCTATGACAACGAAGATGGCATTGTTTCCTTTCTGGGTTTTTGGAAAGCCGGTGATGAAGTCCATACCGACTTTGTCCCATTTCCACTCGGAAATAGACAAAGGTTGAAGTGTACCAGCAGGTCTTTGATGTTCTGCCTTAATGCGACGACAAACATCACATTCGGCAACAAATTGAGCAATGTCTCTCTTCATCCTAGTCCACCAAAATCTCTGGCGTAGATCTCGGTACATTTTTGTGCTACCGGGATGAATTGAGAGGGGTGTTTCATGGGATTCCTTGAGGATGAGTTGCCTTAGTTCCCTATTCTTAGGTACTACCAAACGATTTTCAAAGAATACCGTTGCTTTGCTATCTGTGGAGAAACATTTAGCAACTCCGCTAGCAATGTTCTCCTTGATCCGGCGAACACCTCATGCACGCCTTTGGGAAACTATGATTTGATCCTCAAGAGTTGGTTTCGCCACCAAGGTAGAAAGATAGCCATGAGGAACAATCTCAAGGTTGAGCTTGCGAAATTCCTCATGAAGAAGTGGTTGATACTGTTGTAACATGAGGTTGTTACAATACGACTTACGACTTAGTGCATCAGCCATGACATTGGCTTTGCCTGGGGTGTAAGAAATTACTACGTCGTAATCTTTTATCAACTCAATCCAGCGTCTTTGCCTGAGATTAAGATCTGGCTGGGTGAAAATGTATTTGAGGCTTTGGTGGTCGGAATAAATCTCACAACGATTACCAAGGAGGTAATGTCGCCAAGTTGTTAGGGCATGAACTACGGCAGCGAGTTCAAGGTCATGGGTAGGATAGTTCTCTTCATGTGGCCGCAACTGGCGTGAAGCATAAGCTACCACATGTCGATCTTGCAGCAGTATGCATCCTAACCCTTGCCGTGAGGCATCACAATAGATCTCGAAATCTCTTTTGGTGTCTGGAGGTGCAAGTACGGGTGCAGAAGTCAATCTTATTTTTAGCTCTTGAAAGCTTTCCTCGCACTTGGGAGTCCATAAGAATTTCTTATCTTTCTTGAGGAGATCAGTTAGAGGCTTTGCAACTTTAGAAAAGATCTCGACGAAGCGACGGCAATAGCTGGCTAGGCCAAGAAAACTTCTAACTTGCTTAACCGATTCAGGTGCAGTCCAGTCAAGGACGGCCTGAACTCTCTCGGGATTCACAGCAATGCCTTTTGCAGAAATCACGTGGCCTAAGTAGGTCACTTCTGGTAGCCAGAATTCACACTTGGAGAATTTAGCATACAGGCGATGCTCTCTAAGCTTCATCAATACCAGCCTTAAGTGTTCGGCATGATCTTCTTCGTTCTTCGAGTAGATGAGAATATCATCAAGATAAACCACAACAAATTTATCTAGGTACTCCATGAAGATCGAATTCATCAAGCGTGAGAATGTGGCGGGGGCATTGGTTAAACCAAAGGACATGACGGTGTACTCGTAAAGACCATAACGAGTAGTAAAAGCCGTTTTGGGAATGTCCTTGTTTCGGATCTTGATTTGATGATAACCTAATCTCAAATCCATCTTGGAGAAGACAGAGGATCCTGCAAGTTGATCATAAAGATCATTGATCCTGGGAAATGGGTATTTGTTCTTTATCGTCGCTAAATTTAGCGGGCAATAGTCTACGCACATCCTTTCTGTTCCATCTTTCTTCTTTACGAACAGAATGGGGGAACCCCATGGCGATGAGCTAGGGCGGATGAAGCCTTTTGCCAACGAAGCATCAAGTTGGGTTTTTAGCTCAGCTAACTCATGTGGGGCCATTTTGTATGGGCGTTTGGAAATTGGTGCGGTTCCTGGAACAAGATCCACTATAAATTTTACACATCTGTCGGGTGGCATGCCCGGCAGCTCTTCATGAAAGACATCCGGGAAGTCACGAACCACCGGAATATCTTCAAGTTCGGAAGGGGAAGTACATTCAAGGAATGCACTTGGTTTCTTGTTCTGGGTGAGGTATAGTTGACGGTTTGGCCTGAAGGGTGGGTGAGTTTCACGGATTTGCTTCTGCAATCCAGGTAGGCATTCTGTCTTGATAGCCAATCCATGCCAAGGATGACATCAATGTCTGAAGACTTGAGGGCTATGAGTGAAGCAAGGAATACTAAACCCTCAATTGCTATTTGATTACCATGGCTTACTCTATTAGTTTGCCATCTTGACCCTGGAGTTTGAATAACCATTGGGGTGGACAATTCAACAAAGGGTAACTCATGACGAAGTGCATAACTTTACGACATGAATGAATGAGATGCTCCTGGGTCGAAAAGAACGGAAGTAGGAACATAATTGACTGGGAGCGTACCAAGAATGACGTCAGTGGTGTCGTCAGTCTCTTCGGCGGCGATCTGGTTCAGACGTCCACGAGTGGAGGGAGGAGCGGGTTTGGCGGTGAAGACCTTCTGGGGTGGCTTGCCACGACCATTGTTGTTGTTGTTGTTGCCTCCGGCACGTGGTGGAGCATTCTGGTGTTGGAGCTGGTTCTGGGGACACTCGCGAGAATAGTGGCCTGCCTGACCACACTTGTAGCAAGCTCCGAAAACAGTGCGTGGAGCTGGGTTGTTTGGTGGAGCTGGGTGTAACTGGGTGGGTGGACGAGGCGCCACATAGGATGGCCTCGGTGGGTTGTTCTGGCGGAACATGCTGTTTGGAATCCAGATCTTGCGCTTCTGGGAGCCAGAACTGGATGAACTATCATCTCTAGGGTGTTTGCGAAAGTCGTTGGGGGTGTTCATGTCCTCGGCCTTGATGGCCTTGTTGACAAGGACCTGGAATGTGGCAAAGTCATGAAGGTTGACCTCGCGACGGAGTCCGGAGTTGAGGCCACGACGGAACCTCTCTTGTTTCTTGGAGTCGGTGGAAACTTCTTCGGTAGCGTAACGAGCCAGTCGGTTGAACTCACGACTAAACTCATCAACGGTCCTTCTGCCTTGAGTGAGGTTGTAGAACTCCTCACGCTTGCGGTCCATGAGACCCTTGGGAATGTGGTGCTCGCGGAAAGAGGTGTAGAATTCCTCCCAAGATGCAGGTGGTCCAACGGGTCGCATATTCAGAAAGTTCTCCCACCAAGAACTAGCTGCACCTTCAAGGTGATAGGTGGCATAGCTGACCTTGTCACCAGCTGCAACACGGCCTGCTTGGAGCTTCCTCTCGATGCTGCGGAGCCAGTCATCGGCGTCAAGGGGCTCGGTGGAGTAACTAAAAACCGGGGGATGAAGTCGGATGAAGTCGTTCAGGGACACCAACTCATTGCGCTGCTGAGTGGTGTTGCGTGCGATGACTTCCAGCAGGTGGTGAGAGTCACGGCGGTTCCTCTCGACCTCCATCGGAACTTGGGCCATCGTGGGTGGGGGTGGAAGGTTGCCTTCCTCCTGGTCATTCCCACGACCTTGGTTCCGACCAACCTGGCCACGGGTTCCTTGAGACATCCTGAAGGTGAAAACCAAAGTCAAACAGAGTTGATTTCAAGAGTCAAATCAAGGTATTGAAGTACTGGAAGGATTACAGAGAAAAGGAAGTAATCATCTTGACAACATGGTGATAAAAGCATACAAGCCATATATTCACAAGCTGTCATACAAACCATACATCGTTTAAGTACAAGCACCAAGCTAATACAAACGTGATGAAGATGATACATCCTTCAGAGGCACTCTGACTTCCTATACATTATTTATCTAAGCCTCTGGAACTTAGACACCTTGCTTACAATAAACTAAGATACTACTACATCTTCACTAAGTAAGACCACAGGCGGTCTCACTCATCTCCATCTCCATAGTAGTCCTCATAAAAGTTACCCGCGTATCCCGGTAGCTGGAGGTGACCATCGGAAAACACGGAGGCTTGTGGACCCTGATATCCATTTGGGCAAGGATGGGGCCTAGGTCCAGTGTAGGGTGGAAGCAAAGGACCACAGGGTGGAAAAATGCCTCCAATCTCGGGCCAAGCAACTCGAGAAGGCATCTGAGTCCTCACTGGGTAGATCGCATCAAACTCAACTGATCCCACGCTCACAAAGGGTGCCAAAAGTGTCAGTGCTCGGTACAGACGAATACGGGTGGCGTGGAGCTCGAAACGGAGAGCGCGTGCATCACGATCTCTGTCACTAGCAAACCTAGCAGTCACCTGAAGTGCTGGATCCTCTGCAGAGTGATCTGAGTAGAGTCCGGTGTAATATCCCTCTTCTCCTGGAAGTGCAGCAGGGATATAGCGGAAAGAAGTCTCTCTCAGCATGGTAATACATGAATATGCAGCATCCTGCACAGCCATGTTCTCGGTAATGCCAATGCCATGTCCAAAGTGGATAGGCTGGGTGACTCCAACGTGGTGCGGGTAGATCCTGACGATGCAGTGGAACTGCGTCTGGTTGAAGTCGTGGAACTGCTCCTCGACGGTGTACTCAGGGTACCATCGATATCCCACATAGGACATCATCTCGATCAACGTGGCGGGATGGCCACGCACACCGAGGCACCTGGTCAAACGAACAATCTGCCGAGGGGGAAGATCTGCCATCTGAAACAGAAAGGAGTTTGCAAATGCATCAGATTATGAGATAAACCTGGAATGACTCGGACAGCATAACGGCTGTAATATTAAGAAATGAAAATTTCTTCCAACATGGAAACAACACTTACATACGAAGCCTAACCAATCTATCAAACCGAACACAACTTTCCTACGGCTACAAGGAAGCAAACTACGAGATGTTCTAATCAGACAGAGGAGAGCCTAGTCCTATCTTCCCGTAGAATAAGAAGAGGGTGACTCAGAACTCAGAACGAAGGGGGTAAGGAGAAAAAAGAAGCCTTACGTTGTTCCCTTATATACCTAGAGTAACTATATAACTATAGAATGCTAGACTCGACTTCGGCCAAGGCTACTAGTCCTACAGTCAGTCCTGCTCTGATACCAAGTCTGTCGGGACCCGGGGTTAGCATATGCAAGTCCAGTTAAGACATAGTCATATGGAGAGCCGAGAACCGTACCCACTTGTCTAAGCAGACAAGGCCAAGCACAGAACGTTCTCGGAAAGCATCGTACGTGAGGGGCATCCCATCCAGGCCGGATGATCAACTGAGATGGGTCCTCATCGTCCGCACACAAGTCAAATGATATGGGTGGTGAACTCCCATATTCAAAGACAAGTCGCCTCAACCATACTACTGACTATCTCAAAACTCTTACATAGACTTACTCCAGCCCGATCACCTAGTCGGGGTCTAGGGCGGGCTCGATCATACCACAAAGTGTGCACGAGACGGAGTCTTGAGCAATCACATCGCGATGCCCCAAGCTGCGCACATCTAAGGGCCACTTGGTGTATGAAAGACCGCCAGCCAGAAAAGAACTAAGGTCTCGAAAACCCATACAAAGACATGCATGTTATAAACATACATGCAGCACACATGCCTTGTATGAACAGCAGGTACCATTGCAATTCTCTACAAAGTGTACATTTTATTTATAACTCTTATAGAGTACAAACAGAGATCACATACATGTGATCCAACATTACAACACAGAGCGGAAGCAAATTATGTCTGAGTACAGACAAGTTTAACAAATGGCTTAAGAAGCCTTATTTAAACACAAAGCCCTCCACGAGGGAACCAGTCTGCTGACTGGGACTAGACTAGCTTAACTTCAGTCGTCCAGCTCGATGAAGAAGCCACCTTCGGGGTCAGTGGCGTCATCTAAAACATAGATTAAGCAAACGTGAGTACAAAGGCGTACTCAGCAAGACTTACATAGGAGCTATACTACTCATGCACATGTGTCAAAGTAAAGGGAGGTGGGGTTCACTTGCAGAAATGCCAGCTTTGACTTGGCTAATCCTGAACTACGAGTACCAGACTTTGAGGTAAGAAGCGTACACGAGTCCACTACTTTCACCAACCAATACACCACTATGGTGTCTTCCTCGACTTCCCCAAGAGGAAGCACGCCATAGCACTCACACTTATCTTGGTGTGTTTTAGAAGTATCCGGTTCAAGTTATCTAATAATCAAGCTAAGCTTTCCAAGCAGTCCATAACCGCGGACGCGGCTATTCGAATAGTTTTGTTAACCTTGCAAGGGTGTACTGCTACACACACATGACCATCATTTACCGCCTTTGATCTCGACACCATTCAAGGGGTGCCGGCGAGGATGCTCACCACAACTGTTACCTCATAGCCTATCTAGTACGAGAAAGCCGCCTACTTGGGTTGGTTACCACTATCGTGAACCCGGCCGGTTTACCGAAGTGGACCCAAGCGATGTGTGCGTGGTGCATAAGCCGGTCTCGGTTGAGTCGTTCTCTCACGTAGCATCCAGGCCACAAGCCTACCAGAACTCCGAACTACTGCGACATCTGGACATCGAAAGGGATGAGTTAATAGGTTGAGAGGGGTCAGTGAGCCCAATGTGTGGTTGTACTCTTCATCTTGGATCACCACACAAGAACTCGTACTAGGGCGGTGTTCAACGAGACAACCCACTGTGTACTCCTACACAGCCTCTAATCGTTCACCTTGTATTAGGGTCGATTCACCAACACTTTTCTACCATCATCAACATGATCATTCCCATCCCGACTCACATCACAGTAACAACATGGTATCATACTAAGCATGCAATAAGCAGTATCATTGCAGGGGCCACATGATATCAAACAACTCCTACAGTTGCTAGGATTGTGGTTTCCTTACTACTGTGACAAAATGATAGGTCATGCAAAGGAATGGGTTCATCTATGCGGTAGAATCGTAGCATGGTGATCATCCTAAACAATGCATAAGAGAGACATGAGAGGGAAGTGGGATTTTATCGACATGATCAATGGGGGTTTGCTTGCCTTGCTGACGAGATTCGGGCTCTGGATCTTCAGCGAAGGGGGTGACCTCTTGCTCCGGTTCCACCTCTACTCGACAAACAAAGCACGAAGTAGCAATCAATATGAATGCAATGCTCAAGCACATGATTGAATGTTAAAGCTTGAAGTATAAGTTTTGATGTGTGAGGCAATTCCATTTAAGTGGAATATATTGCATTTAAAATGCAAATTCAAACTCCACATTTGAATTCAACATTAACCAATTGTATGTGATAGGGTTTGATCATTTTGAATCATCTTGAAATGTGTATGATATGCCTCTGATGTGTGATTGAAATGTAGCATGTTGCCATGGTTCAAGTTGCAAAAATATTTGATTTGAATTTGATTTAATTCCATTTAAATAAAATAGCAAATGCTACTGATCACATTTTAAATTCAACTCAAACAGAGTTGAAAGTTGCATATTTGGAAAGATAATTTTCTCCTGATCGTTTTTCATATATTATTTGTCCAATTTGGAGTTAATATGAATTTTCTATGAATTTCCAAAGTTTGGGGTATTTTCTGGATTTTCTGGAATTCTTTTAATTCAAATAATCTCTGGAAAATCATTTAAATGATTTACTGCGTCAGGCTGACGTCAAGCTGGCGTCAGGGGGGGGCTGACATGTGGGGTCACCTTGTCAGTGACTGGGTTAACTAACCCGTGGGTTAAATTAATCCAGTGGCTTAATTAAGCCACTGGGCCCACTGGTCAGTGACCTAGGGTCACTAATTAGGTGATTAACCGGGGGGGTTTAGAGCTGACTCGCCGGCGGCTTGACGCCGGCGACTGGACCACGGCGGCGCTGCACGGGGAGGACGATTCCGGCCACGGGAGGGGAAACGGAGGGCACCAACTTGCTCCTGGAGGTCTCCCGCGTCTTCTGGAGGCATCGGGGGTTCACGAGGAGGTCGGGAGCGACGACGGCGGCGACTCCGGCGGCAACAGAACGGCGGCGAGGTCGTAGTCGACGTTACCGTGCACGGTTCGGGCTGATCTCGCTCGCGTTCGAAAGCTAACATGACCAGGAGCTAAACGCGCGCGCTGGCTGAGTCAAAGGGGCACAGGGGCGACCTCGAGCTCATCCATGGCGGCGACGTGCTTCGGCATCCATGGAGGATCCGGATAGAGAACGAGAGGGAGGGTTCTAAGTTAGGGAAAACGGTGAGAAGCTCACCACGAACGCGACGGGATGGCTAGTGGGCTCGGGGAAGCTCGGAGCTGGCCGGAATTCGAAGTCGATCCGCGGCGGCCGGCGATGAAGACGATGATGCTAGCGAGCTCGTGGAGGCACTCGGCTTTGATTCCTTTCGCAGGTCGATGAAGACGATGACGGTGAAGCGCTTGGACACCTTGGTTCGGCTCCTCGACGTCAGTGGCCACGAGTTCTTGCGACGGCGAGCGGCGGCGCTCTTGGTTGGCGACGGAAACGAGCACGGGAGGAGGAGGAGGAAGTTCTGGAGGGGGGGAATGGATGCGTCGTTCTCCAGGGCACGTCCAGGTGCGAGAAGGGCCACGGGGAGGGTTGGAAGCGCCTCGGCGACGACGTGGCGTCACCAGCTAGCTCGGTGGCATTCCACCGAGCAGCTTGGAGGCGCGGGGTGGGGAAGAAGACTCCCCTGCCCCTGTGGGCCGGCTGGGCTGGGTGGGCCTGTTTCGCCTGGGCGCCAGGTAAGGTTTTCTCCCTTTTCTGTTTAATCTTTCCTTTCTGTTTTTCTGTATATTTGTTTTGACTTTGGTAAAAATACCAAATCATTTTAATAAATGCTGAAAACTTTTATGTGGCCTCATAATAATATAAACTAGCCACTCATAAACTTTCAACATTTTTAAAATTCAAATGATTTGAATTTTAAATCAAAAAGGGGTATTTCTTTAATTCCAAGGTACTGTTTGAATATTTGAAAAATCTATGAGCATGGGGTGGGTCCCACATCACTTGATATGTGATCACACTCATTTATAAGACTTTTCAAAACTCTAACATGAATTTTTGGAAAAGATTTTTATCTGTCCTTTTGAATTAATTCATCTGGGGGGTGTTTCTTCTCCCATTTGGATTTTGAATTTGATTTCCTTTGAAAATTTTGACATGATGCAAAGGCACTAGCTAACCCTAGCACATACCTAACAGAGGCTTCTGACAGCAACATTCTTAGGGTCACCGGTGTCTCGTACACAAAATCAATAACTAGGCATCCGCAGCAACTCATTTCCACAGGCAACATCCAAAGGCAACATTTGTAGAGTCGGTGATGCAGCGATACCCATCGTTGAATCATGAACGAAACCGATTACTTTACAGAGTTACTGGTGTAACGATTTTCCGAAGGCAACATTCTTAGTGTCGGTGATGCATAACATGCGTGTGTCGAATCAACAACGATGGTTCAATGAATTTTCAAAGGCAACAACCGAAGGCAACATTCTTAGGGCCATCGGTGTATCGTACACGAAATAAACAATTGGGCATCCGCAACAACTCATTTCCACAGGCAACATCCGAAGGCAACATTTTTAGAGTCGGACATGCATCGATACCCATTGTTGAAATCATGAACGAAACAGATTACTTTACGGGTGAACAATTTTCCAAAGGGTTGTATCATACACGAAATAAACATTTAGGCATCCGCAGCAACTCATTTCAACAAGAAACATCCGAAGGCAACAGTTTTAAAGGAGGTGATGCATCGATACACATCGTTGAAATCATGAACGAAACTGATTACTTTAGGGGTGCAACGATTTTTCAAAGGCAACATTCTTAGGGACATCGGTGCATCGTACACGATGTCAAGAATGGAGCAACGAAAGCATCACATTTCTGAAGGCAATAGCTGAAGGCAACATTGTTAGGGTCGGTGATGCCCCGATAACCCATTCTTGAAATCATGAACGAAACCGATTACCTTACGGGTGCATCGATTTTCCAAAGGCAACAGTCTTAGGGTCACTTATGCATCGTAAACAAAATCGACGACGAGGATTTCAGAGCAGCGCATGTGCGAAATCAACATTCTTATGGTCAATGATGCATCGATAATCCATCATTGTAATCATAAACGAAACCACCAACTTT
This sequence comes from Bromus sterilis, assembly GCA_950022295.1. Classification (NCBI taxonomy): domain Eukaryota; kingdom Viridiplantae; phylum Streptophyta; class Magnoliopsida; order Poales; family Poaceae; genus Bromus; species Bromus sterilis. The sequence goes on from OX465597.1 coordinate 287,361,676, forward strand.
AGCATGTAATGATTTTCCAAGGTAACATTCTTAGGGACAGCGATGCATCATACACTATATCAACAATGGGTATAGAAAGCATCGTATTTTTGAAAGCAACATCCGAATGCAACATTTTAGGGTCGGTGATGCATCGACAACCCATCATTGAAATCATGAACGAAACCGATTACATTACGGGTGCAACGATTTTCCAAAGGCAACATTCTTAGGGACACCGGTGCATCGTACACGATATCAAGAATGGGGCAATGAAAGCATCGCATTTTTGAAGGAAACATTCTTAGGGTCGATGATGCCTCGATAACCCATCCTTTAAATCATGAACGAAACTGATTACTTTACGGGTGCAATGATTTTCCAAAGGCAACATTCTTAGGGTCACCGGTGTATCGTACACAAAATCAATAACTGGGCATCCCCAGCAACTCATTTCCACAGGCAACATCGGAAGGAAACATTTTTAGAGTCGGTGATGCAGCGATACCCATCGTTGAATCATGAATGAAACCGATTATTTTACAGAGTTACTGGTGTAACGATTTTCCGAAGACAACATTCTTAGGGTCGGTGATGCATAACACGCGTGTGTCGCACCAACAACGATGGTTAAATGATTTTTCAAAGGCAACAACCGAAGGCAACATTCTTAGGTTCATCGGTGTATCGTACACGAAATAAACAATTGGGCATCCGCAACAACTCATTTCCACAGGCAACATCCGAAGGCAACATTTTTAGAGTCGATCATGCATCGATACCCATTGTTGAAATCATGAACGAAACCGATTACTTTACGGGTGAAACCTTTTCCAAAGGCAACATTCTTACGGTCATCATTGTATCGTACACGAAATAAACAATTAGGCATCCGCAGCAACTCATTTCAACAAGAAACATCTGAATGCAACATTTTTAGAGTCGGTGATGCATCGATACCCATCGTTGAAATCATGAACGAAACTGATTACTTTAGGGGTGCAACGATTTTTCAAAGACAACATTCTTAGGGACATCGGTGCATCGTACACGAAGTCAAGAATGAAGCAACGAAAGCATCACATTTCTAAAGGCAATATCTGAAGGCAACATTGTTAGGGTCGTTGATGCCTCGATAACCCATTCTTGAAATCATGAACGAAACCGATTACCTTACGGGTGCATCGATTTTCTAAAGGCAGCATTCTTAGGGTCACTTATGCATCGTAAACGAAATCGACGACGAGGATTTCAGAGCAGCGCATGTGCGAAACCAACATTCTTAAGGTCAATGATGCATCGATAACCCATCATTGTAATCATAAACGAAACCGCCAACTTTAGGATGTAATGATTTTCCAAGGTAACATTCTTAGGGACAGCGATGCATCGTACACTATATCAACAATGGGTATAGAAAGCATCGTATTTTCGAAAGCAACATCCGAATACAACATAACCAATCATTGAAATCATAAACGAAACCGACTACATTAGGGGTGCAACGATTTTCCAAAGGCAACATTCTTAGGGACACCGGTGCATCGTACACGATATCAAAAATGGGGCAACGATAGCATCGCATTTCTGAAGGAAACATCCGAAGGATACATTCTTAGGGTTGATGATGCCTCGATAACCCGTCCTTTAAATCATGAACGAAGCCGATTACTTTACGAGTGCAGCGATTTTCCAAAGGCAACATTCTTAGGGTCACCGGTGTATCGTACACAAAATCAATAACTGGGCATCCGCAGCAACTCATTTCCACAGGCAACATCCAAAGGAAACATTTTTAGAGTCGGTGATGCAGCGATACCCATTGTTGAATCATGAACGAAACCGATTACTTTACAGAGTTACTGGTGTAACGATTTTCCGAAGGCAACATTCTTAGGGTCGGTGATGCATAACATGCGTGTGTCGCACCAACGACGATGGTTCAATGATTTTTCAAAGGCAACAACCGAAGGCAACATTCTTAGGGTCATCGGTGTATCGTACACGAAATAAACAATTGGGCATCCGCAACAACACATTTCCATAGGAAACATCCGAAGGAAACATTTTTAGAGTCGGTCATGCATCGATACCCATTGTTGAAATCATGAACGAAACAGATTACTTTACGGGTGAACAATTTTCCAAAGGCAACATTCTTAGGTTCATCGTTGTATCGTACACGAAATAAACAATTAGGCATCTGCAGCATCTCATTTCAAAAAGAAACATCCGAAGGCAACATTTTTAGAGTAGGTGATGCATCGATACCCATCGTTGAAATCATGAACGAAACCGATTACTTTAGGGCGCAACAATTTTTCAAAGGCAACACTCTTATGGACATCGGTGCATCGTACACGATGTCAAGAATGGAACAACGAAAGCATCACATTTCTGAATGCAATATCTGAAGACAACATTTTTAGAGTCGGTGATGCAGCGATACCCATTGTTGAATCATGAACGAAGCCGATTATGCATGACCGACGAAACCGATTGAATCACCAATGATGCCTCGATAACCCATTCTTAGGGTCACTTATGCATCGTAAACGAAATCGACGACGAGGATTTCAGAGCAGTGCATGTGCGAAATCAACATTCTTAAGGTCAATGATGCATCGATAACCCATCATTGTAATCATAAACGAAACCGCCAACTTTAGGATGTAATGATTTTCCAAGGTAACATTCTTAGGGACAGCGATGCATCGTACACTATATCAACAATGGGTATAGAAAGCATCGTATTTCCGAAAGCAACATCCGAATACAACATAACCCATCATTGAAATCATAAACGAAACCGACTACATTAGGGTGTAACGATTTTCCAAAGGCAACATTCTTAGGGACACCGGTGCATCGTACACGATATCAAGAATGGGGCAACGAAAGCATCGCATTTCTGAAGGCAACATTCTTAGGGTCGATGATGTCTCGATAACCCATCCTTTAAATCATGAACGAAACCGATTACTTTACAGGTGCAGCGATTTTCCAAAGGCAACATTCTTAGGGTCACCGGTGTATCATACACAAAATCAATAACTGGGCATCCGCAACAACTCATTTCCACAGGCAACATCCGAAGGCAACATTTTTAGAGTCGGTGATGCATCGATACCCATCATTGGAATCATGGACGAAACCGATTACTTTACGGGTGCAGAAATTTTCCGAAGGCAGCATTCTGAGGGTCACCGGTGTATCGTACACCTAATAAACAATTGGACATCCGAAACAACTCATTTCCATAAGCAACATCCGAATGCTACATTCTTAGGGTCGGTGATGCCATGATAATCCATCCATCAAATCATGAACGAAACCAATTACTTTACGGGTACAACGATTTTCCAAATACAACATTCTTAGGGTCCCTTATGCATCGCACACGAAATCAATGACGAGGATTTCAAAGCAGCGCATTTCCGAAAGCAACATCCGAAGGCAACATTGTTACGGTCGGTGATGCATGGATAACCCATCATTGTAATCATAAACGAAACCGCCCACTTTAGGATGTAATGATTTCTCGAAGGCAACATTCTTAGGGACAGCGGTGGATCGTACACGATATCTATAATGGACATAGAAAGCATTGTATTTTTCCGAAAGGAACATTTTAGGGTCGGTGATGCATTAATAAACCATCATTGAAATCATGAGCGAAACCGACTACTTTAGGGGTGCAACGATTTCTCAAAGGCAACATTCTTAGGGACACCGGTGCATCCTACACGTAGTCAAGAATGGGGCAACAAAAGCATCACATTTTTTAAGGAAACATCTCAAGGCAACATTGTTAGGGTCGGTGATGCCTTGATAGCCCATTCTTCAAATCATGAACGAACAGATTACCTTAGGGTGCAGCGATTTTCGAAAGGCAACATTCTTAGGGTCACTTATGCATTGTAGACGAGATCGACGCTGAGGATTTCAAAGCAGCGCATTTCCGAAAGCAACATCCAAAGGCAACATTCTTAGGGCGAATGATGCATCGATAACCCATCATTGTAATCATAAACGAAACCGCCCACATTAGGATGTAATGATTTTTCCAAGGCAACATTCTTAGGGACAGCGATGCATTGTACACGATATCAATATTGGGCATAGCGAGCATCGTATTTCCGAAAGCAACATCCAAAGGCAACATTTTAGGGTCGGTGATGCATGGATAACCCATCATTGAAATCATGAACGAAACCGACTACATTAGAGGTGCAACGATTTTCAAAGGCAACATTCTTAGGGACATCGGTGCATCGTAAACGATATAAAGAATGGGGCAACGAAAGCATCGCAATTCTGAAAGCAACATCCGAAGGCAACATTCTTAGGGTCGATGATGCCTGGATAGCCCATCCTTTAAACATGAACGAAATCGATTACTTTATGGGTGCAACGATTTTCCAAAGGCAAAATTCTTAGGGTCACCGGTGTATCGTACAAAATATCAACAGCTAGGCATCCGCAGCAACTCATTTCCACAGGCAACATCGGAAGGAAATATTTTTAGAGTCGGTGATGCAGCGATACCCATCGTTGAATCATGAACGAAACCGATTACTTTAGAGAGTTACTGGTGTAACGATTTTCCGAAGGCAACATTCTTAGGGTCGGTGATGCATAACACACGTGTTTCGCACCAAAAATGATGGTTCAACTATTTTTCGAAGGCAACAACCGAAGGCAACATTCTTAGGGTCATCGGTGTATCGTACATGAAAAAAACAATTGGGCATCCGCAACAACTCATTTACACAGGGAACATCCGAAGGCAACATTTTTAGAGTCGGTCATGCATCGATACCCATTGTTGAAATCATGAACGAAACCGATTACTTTACGGTTGAACAATTTTCCAAAGGCAACATTCTTAGGTTCATCGTTGTATCGTACACGAAATAAACAATTAGGCATCTGCAGCAACTCATTTCAACAAGAAACATCCGAAGGCAACATTTTTAGAGTAGGTGATGCATCGATACCCATCGTTGAAATCATGAACGAAACCGATTACTTTAGGGGTGCAACGATTTTTCAAAGGCAACATTCTTAGGGTCATCGTCGTATCGTACACGAAATAAACAATTAGGCATCCGCAGCAACTCATTTCAACAAGCAACATTCGAAGGCAATATTTTTAGAGTCGGTGATGCATCGATAGCCATCATTGAAATCGTGACCAAACCGATTACTTTAGGGGTGCAACGACTTTCCAAAGTCAACATTCTTAGGGACATGGTGCATCGTACACGAAGTCAAGAATGAAGCAACGAAAGCATCACAATTCTGAAGGTGATATCTGAAGGCAACATCGTTAGGGTCGGTGATGCCCCGATAACCCATTCTTGAAATCATGAACGAAACCGATTACCTTACGGGTGCATCGATTTTCCGAAGGCAACATTCTTAGGGTCACTTATGCATTGTAGACGACTGCGACGACGAGGATTTCAGGGCAGCACATGTGCGAAATCAACATTCTTAAGGTCAATGATGCATCGATAACCCATCATTGTAATCATAAACTAAACCGCCAACTTTAGGATGTAATGATTTTCCAAGGTAACATTCTTAGGGACAACGATGCATCATACACTATATCAACAATGGGTATAGAAAGCATTGTATTTCCGAAAGCAACATCCGAAGGCAACATTTTAGGGTCGGTGATGCATCGATAACCCATCATCGAAATCATGAACGAAACCGACTACATTAAGGGTGCAACGATTTTCCAAAGGAAACATTCTTAGGGACACCGGTGCATCGTACACGATATCAAGAATGGGGCAACGAAAGCATCGCATTTCTGAAGGCAACATTCTAAGGGTCGATGATGCCTCGATAACCCATCTTTAAATCATGAACGAAGCCGATTACTTTATGAGTGCAGCGATTTTCCAAAGGCAACATTCTTAGGGTCACCTGTGTATCGTACACAAAATCAATAACTGGGCATCCGCAGCAACTCATTTCCACAGGCAACATCCAAAGGCAACATTTTTAGAGTCGGTGATGCAGCGATACCCATCGTTGAATCATGAACGAAACCGATTACTTTACAGAGTTACTGGTGTAACGATTTTCCGAATGCAACATTCTTAGGATCGGTGATGCATAACATGCGTGTGTCGCACCAACAACAATGGTTCAATGATTTTTCAAAGGCAACAACCGAAGGCAACATTCTTAGGGTCATCGGTGTATCGTACACGAAATAAACAATTGGGCATCCGCAACAACTCATTTCCACAGGAAACATCCGAAGGCAACATTTTTAGAGTCGGTCATGCATCGATACCCATTGTTGAAATCATGAATGAAACCGATTACTTTACGGGTGAACAATTTTCCAAAGGCAACATTCTTAGGTTCATCGTTGTATCGTACACGAAATAAACAATTAGGCATCTGCAGCAACTCATTTCAACAAGAAACATCCGAAGGCAACATTTTTAGAGTAGGTGATGCATCGATACCCATCGTTGAAATCATGAACGAAACCGATTACTTTAGGGGTGCAACGATTTTTCAAAGGCAACATTCTTATGGACATCGGTGCATCGTACACGATGTCAAGAATGGAGCAACGAAAGCATCACATTTCTGAAGGCAATATCTGAAGACAACATTTTTAGAGTCGGTGATGCAACGATACCCATTGTTGAATCATGAACGAAACCGATAAAGTAATTTGTTTTGTTCATGATTTGATAGATTGATTATCATGGCATCACCAACCCTAAGAATGTAGCATTCGGATGTTGCCTATGGAAATGAGTTGTTTTGGATGTCCAATTGTTTATTAGGTGTACGATACACCGGTGACCCTAAGAATGCTGCCTTCGGAAAATTGTTGCACCCGTAAAGTAATCGGTTTCGTCCATGATTTCAATGATGGGTATCGATGCATCACCGACTCTAAAAATATTGCCTTCGGATGTTGCTTGTGGAAATGAGTTGTTGCGGATGTCAGTTATTGATTTTGTGTATGATACACCGGTGACCCTAAGAATGTTGCCTTTGGAAAATCGCACACGAAATCAATGACGAGGATTTCAGAGCAGCGCATTTCCGAAAGCAACATCCGAAGGCAACATTGTTAGGGTCGGTGATGCATGGATAACCCATCATTGTAATCATAAACGAAACCGCCCACTTTAGGTTGTAATGATTTCTCGAAGGCAAATTCTTAGAGACAGCAGTGCATCGTAGACGATATCTATAATGGACATAGCAAGGATCGTATTTTTCCGAAAGGAACATTTTAGGGTCGGTGATGCATCAATAACCCATCATTGAAATCATGAGAGAAACCGACTACTTTAGGGGTGCAACGATTTCTCAAAGGCAACATTCTTAGGGACACCGGTGCATCGTACACGTAGTCAAGAATGGGGCAACAAAAGCATCACATTTTTTAAGGCAACATCTCAAAGCATTATTGTTAGGGTCGGTGATGCCTCGATAACCCATTCTTGAAATCATGAACGAACAGATTACCTTACGGGTGCAGCGATTTTTCAAAGACAACATTCTTATGGTCAATTATGCATTGTAGACGAGATCGACGACGAGGATTTCAGAGCAGCGCATGTCCGAAAGCAACATCCAAAGGCCACATTCTTAGGGTCAATGATGCATCAATAACCCAGCATTGTATTCATAAAAGAAACCGCCCACATTAGGATGTAATGATTTTTCCAAGGCAACATTCTTAGGGACAGCGATGCATCGTACACTATATCAACAATGGGTATAGAAACATTGCATTTCCGAAACCAACGTCCGAAGGCAACATTTTAGGGTCGATGATGCATCGATAACCCATCATTGAAATCATGAACGAAACCGAGTACATTAAGGGTGCAACGATTTTCCAAAGGCAGCATTCTTAGGGACACCGGTGCATCGTACACGATATCAAGAATGGGGCAATGAAAGCATCGCATTTCTGAAGGTAATATCCGTAGGCAACATTCTTAGGGTCGATGATGCCTCGATAACCCATCCTTTAAATCATGAACGAAGCCGATTACTTTACGGGTGCAGCGATTTTCCAAAGGCAACATTCTTAGGGTCACCGGTGTATCGTACACAAAATCAATAACTGGGCATCCGCAGCAACTCGTTTCCACAGGCAACATCCAAAGGCAACATTTTTAGAGTCGGTGATGCAGCGATACCCATCGTTGAATCATGAATGAAACCGATTAATTTACAGAGTTACTGGTGTAACGATTTTCCGAAGGCAACATTCTTAGGGTCGGTGATTGATAACATGCGTGTGTCGCACCAACAACGATGGTTCAATGATTTTTCAAAGGTAACAACCGAAGGCAACATTCTTAGGGACATCGGTGCATCGTACACGATGTCAAGAATGGAGCAACGAAAGCATCACATTTCTGAAGGCAATATATGAAGGCAACATTGTTAGGGTCGTTGATGCCTCAATAACCCATTCTTGAAATCATGAACGAAACCGATTACATTACGGGTGCATCGATTTTCCAAAGGCAACATTCTTAGGGTCACTTATGCATCGTAAACAAAATCGACGACGAGGATTTCAGAGCAGCGCATGTGCGAAATCAACATTCTTAAGGTCAATGATGCATCGATAACCCATCATTGTAATCATAAACGAAACCGCCAACTTTAGGATGTAATGATTTTCCAAGGTAACATTCTTAGGGACAGTGATGCATCGTACACTATATCAACAATGGGTATAGAAAGCATCGTATTTCCGAAAGCAACATACGAATACAACATTTTAGGGTCGGTGATGCATCGATAACCCATCATTGGAATCATGAACGAAACCGACTACATTAGGGGTGCAACGATTTTCCAAAGGCAACATTTTTAGGGACACCGGTGCATCGTACACGATATCAAGAATGGGGCAACGAAAGAAACGCATTTCTGAAGGCAACATTCTTAGGGTCAATGTTGCCTCGATAACCCATCCTTGAAATCATGAACGAAACCGATTACTTTACGGGTGCAGCGATTTTCCAAAGGCAACATTCTTAGGGTCACCGGTGTATCGTACACAAAATCAATAACTGGGCATCCGCAACAACTCATTTCCACAGGCAACATTTTTAGAGTCGGTGATGCAGCGATACCGATCGTTGAATCATGAACGAAACCGATTACTTTACAGAGTTACTGGTGTAACTATTTTCCGAAGGCAACATTCTTAGGGTCGGTGATGCATAACCCGCGTGTGTCGCACCAACAACGATGGTTCAATGATTTTTCAAAGGCAACAACCGAAGGCAACATTTTTAGAGTCGGTCATGCATCGATACCCATTGTTGAAATCATGAACGAAACCGATTACTTTACGGGTGAACAATTTTCCAAAGGCAACATTCTTAGGGTCATCATTGTATCGTACACGAAATAAACAATTAGGCATCCGCAGCAACTCATTTCAACAAGAAACATCCGAAGGCAACATTTTTAGAGTCGGTGATGCATCGATACCCATCGTGGAAATCATGAACGAAACCGATTACTTTAGGGGTGCAACGATTTTTCAAAGGCAATATTCTTAGGGACATCGGTGCATCGTACACGAAGTTAAGAATGAAGCAACGAAAGCATCACATTTCTGAAGGCAATATCTGAAGGCAACATTGTTAGGGTCGTTGATGCCTCGATAACCCAGTCTTGAAATCATGAACGAAACCGATTACCTTACGGGTGCATCGATTTTCCAAAGGAAACATTCTTAGGGTCACTTATGCATCGTAAACGAAATCGACGACGAGGATTTCAGAGAAGCGCATGTGCGAAATCAACATTCTTAAGGTCAATGATGCATCGATAACCCATCATTGTAATCATAAACGAAACCGCCAACTTTAGGATGTAATGATTTTCCAAGGTAACATTCTTAGAGACAGTGATGCATCGTACACTATATCAACAATGGGTATAGAAAGCATCGTATTTCCGAAAGCAACATCCGAATACAACATAACCCATCATTGAAATCATAAACGAAACCGACTACATTAGGGTGCAATGATTTTCCAAAGGCAACATTATAAGGGACACCGGTGCATCGTACACGATATCAAGTGTGGGGCAACGAAAGCATCGCATTTCTGATTCAACATTCTTAGGGTCGATGATGCCTCGATAACCCATCCTTTAAATCATGCACGAAACCGATTATTTTACGGGTGCAGCGATTTTCCAAAGGCAACATTCTAAGGGTCACCGGTGTATCATACACAAAATCAATAACTGACATCCGCAACAACTCATTTCCACAAGCAACATCCGAAGGCAATATTTTTAGAGTCGGTGATGCATCGATACCCATCATTGAAATCATGGACGAAACCGATTACTTTACGGGTGCAACAATTTTCCGAAGTCAGCATTCTTAGGGTCACCGGTGTATCGTACACCTAGTAAAAAATTTGACATCCGAAATAACTCATTTCCATAGGCAACATCCGAATGCTACATTCTTAGGGTCGGTGATGCCATGATAATCCATCCATCAAATCATGAACGAAACTCATTACTTTACGGGTACAACGATTTTCCAAAGACAACATTCTTAGGGTCACTTATGCATCGCACACGAAATCAATGACGAGGATTTCAGAGCAGCGCATTTCCGAAAGAAACATCCGAAGGCAACATTGTTAGGGTCGGTGATGCATGGTAATCCTAAACGAAACCGCCCACTTTAGGATGTAATGATTTCTCGAAGGCAACATTCTTAGGGACAGCGGTGCATCGTACACGATATCAATAATGGACATAGAAAGCATCGTAGTTTTCCTAAAGGAACATTTTAGGGTCGATGATGCATCAATAACCCATCATTGAAATCATGAGCGAAACCGACTACTTTAGGGGTGCAACGATTTCTCAAAGGCAACATTGTTAGGGACACCGGTGTATCGTACACGTAGTCAAGAATGGGGCAACAAAAGCATCACATTTTCTAAGGCAACATCTCAAGGCAACATAGTTAGGGTCGGTGATGCCTCGATAACCCATTCTTGAAATCATGAACGAACAGATTACCTTACGGGTGCAGCGATTTTCCAAAGGCAACATTCTTAGGGTCACTTATGCATTGTAGACGAGATCGACGACGAGGATTTCAGAGCAGCGCATGTCCGAAAGCAACATCCAAAGGCAAAAAATTTAGGGTCAATGATGCATCGATAACCCATCATTGTAATCATAAACGAAACCGCCCACATTAGGATGTAATGATTTTTCCAAGGCAACATTCTTAGGGACGGCGATGCATCGTACACGATATCAATAATGGGCATAGAAAGCATCGTATTTTCCAAAGGAAACATTCTTAGGGTCACTGGTGTATCATACACAAAATCAATAACTGGGCATCTGCAACAACTCATTTCCACAGGCAACATCCGAAGGCAAGATTTTTAGAGTCGGTGATGCATCGATACCCATCATTAAAATCATGGACGAAACAACTCATTTCCACAGGCAACATCCGAAGGCAACATTTTTAGAGTCGGTGATGCATCGATACCCATCATTAAAATCATTGACGAAACCGATTACTTTGCGGATTTTCCAAAGGCAACATTCTTAGGGTCACCGGTGTATCATACACAAAATCAATAACCGGGCATCCGCAACAACTAATTTCCACAGGCGACATCCGAAGGCAACATTTTTAGAGTCGGTGATGCATCGATACCCATCATTAAAATCATGGACGAAACCGATTACTTTACGGGTGCAACAATTTTCCGAAGGCAGCATTCTTAGGGTCACCGGTGTATCGTACACCTAATAAACAATTGGACATCCGAAACAACTCATTTCCATAGGCAACATCCGAATGCTACATTCTTAGGGTCGGTGATGCCATGATAATCAATCCATCAAATCATGAACGAAACACTTTACTTTATGGGTACAACGATTTTCCAAAGACAACATTCTTAGGGTCACTTATGCATCGCACACGAAATCAATGACGAGGATTTCAGAGCAGCGCATTTCCGAAAGAAACATCCGAAGGCAACATTGTTAGGGTCGGTGATGCATGGATAACCCATCATTGTAATCCTAAATGAAACCGCCCACTTTAGGATGTAATGATTTCTCGAAGGCAACATTCTTAGGGACAGCGGTGCATCGTACACGATATCAATAATGGACATAGAAAGCATCGTATTTTTCTTAAAGGAACATTTTAGGGTCGATGATGCATCAATAACCCATCATTGAAATCATGAGCGAAACCGACTACTTTAGGGGTGCAACGATTTCTCAAAGGCAACATTCTTAGGGACACCGGTGCATCGTACACGTAGTCAAGAATGGGGCAACAAAAGCATCACATTTTCTAAGGCAATATCTCAAGGCAACATTATTAGGGTCGGTGATGCCTCGATAACCCATTCTTGAAATCATGAACGAAACCGATTACTTTACGGGTGCAGCGATTTTCCGAAGGCAACATTTTTAGGGTCACCGGTGTATCCAATACAAAATCAACAACTGGGCATCTGCAGCAACTCATTTCCACAGGCAACATCCGAAGGCAACATTTTTAGACTCGGTGATGCAGCGATACCCATCGTTGAATCATGAACGAAACGGATTACTTTACAGAGTTACTGGTGTAACGATTTTCCGAAGGCAACATTCTTAGGGTCGGTGATGCATAACACACGTGTGTCGTACCAACAACGATGGTTCAATGATTTTTCGAAGGCAACAACCGAAGGCAACATTCTTAGGGTCATCGGTGTATCGTACATGAAATAAACAATTGGGCATCCGCAAGAACTCATTTCCACAGGCAACATCCGAAGGCAACATTTTTAGAGTCGGTCATGCATCGATACCCATTGTTGAAATCATGACCGAAACCGATTACTTTACGGTTGAACAATTTTCTGAAGGCAACATTCTTAGGGTCATCGTCGTATCGTACACGAAATAAACAATTAGGCATCCGCAGCAACTCATTTCAACATGCAACATTCGAAGGCAACATTTTTAGAGTCGGTGATGCAGCGATACCCATCGTTGAATCATGAACGAAACCGATTTCTTTACAGAGTTACTGGTGTAACAATTTTCCGAAGGCAACATTCTTAGGGTCGGTGATGCATAACACGCGTGTGTCGGACCAACAACGATGGTTCAATAATTTTTCAAAGGCAACAACCGAAGGCAACGTTCTTAGGGACACCGGTGCATCGTACACGATATCAAGAATGGGGCAACGAAAGCATCGCATTTCTGAAGGCAACATTCTTAGGGTCGATGATGTCTCGATAACCCATCCTTTAAATCATGAACGAAACCGATTACTTTACGGGTGCAGCGATTTTCCAAAGGCAACATTCTTAGGGTCACCGGTGTATCATACACAAAATCAATAACTGGGCATCCGCAACAACTAATTTCCACAGGCAACATCCGAAGGCAACATTTTTAGAGTCGGTGATGCATCGATACCCATCATTATAATAATGGACGAAACCGATTACTTTACGGGTGCAACAATTTTCCGAAGGCAGCATTCTTAGGGTCACCGGTGTATCGTACACCTAATAAACAATTGGACATCCGAAACAACTCATTTCCATAGGCAACATCCGAATGCTACATTCTTAGGGTCGGTGATGCCATGATAATCAATCCATCAAATCATGAACGAAACCAATTACTTTATGGGTACAACGATTTTCCAAAGACAACATTCTTGGGGTCTCTTATGCATCGCACACAAAATCAATGACGAGGATTTCAGAGCAGCGCATTTCCGAAAGCAACATCCGAAGGCAACATTGTTAGGGTCGGTGATGCATGGATAACCCATCATTGTAATCCTAAACGAAACCGCCCACTTTAGGATGTAATGATTTCTCGAAGGCAACATTCTTAGGGACAGCGGTGCATCGTACACGATATCAATAATGGACATAGAAAGCATCGTATTTTTCTTAAAGGAACATTTTAGGGTGGATGATGCATCAATAACCCATCATTGAAATCATGAGCCAAACCGACTACTTTAGGGGTGCAACGATTTCTCAAAGGCAACATTCTTAGGGACACCGGTGCATCGTACACGTAGTCAAGAATGGGGCAACAAAAGCATCACGTTTTCTAAGGCAATATCTCAAGGCAACATTGTTAGGGTCGGTGATGCCTCGATAACCCATTCTTGAAATCATGAACGAAACCGATTACTTTACGGGTGCAGCGATTTTCCGAAGGCAACATTTTTAGGGTCACCGGTGTATCCAATACAAAATCAACAACAGGGCATCTGCAGCAACTCATTTCCACAGGCAACATCCGAAGGCAACATTTTTAGAGTCGGTGATGCAGCGATACCCATCGTTGAATCATGAACGAAACGGATTACTTTACAGAGTTACTGGTGTAACGATTTTCCGAAGGCAACATTCTTAGGGTCGGTGATGCATAACACACGTGTGTCGCACCAACAACGATGGTTCAATGATTTTTCGAAGGCAACAACCGAAGGCAACATTCTTAGGGTCATCGGTGTATCGTACATGAAATAAACAATTGGGCATCCGCAACAACTCATTTCCACAGGCAACATCCGAAGGCAACATTTTTAGAGTCGGTCATGCATCGATACCCATTGTTGAAATCATGAACGAAACCGATTACTTTACGGTTGAACAATTTTCCGAAGGCAACATTCTTAGGGTCATCGTCGTATCGTACACGAAATAAACAATTAGGCATCCGCAACAACTCATTTCAACAAGCAACATCCGAAGGCAACATTTTTAGAGTCGGTGATGCAGCGATACCCATCGTTGAATCATGAACGAAACCGATTTCTTTACAGAGTTACTGGTGTAACAATTTTCCGAAGGCAACATTCTTAGGGTCGGTGATGCATAACACGTGTGTGTCGCACCAACAACGATGGTTCAATATTTTTTCAAAGGCAACAACCGAAGGCAACATTCTTAGGGACACCGGTGCATCGTACACGATATCAAGAATGGGGTAACGAAAGCATCGCATTTCTGAAGGCAACATTCTTAGGGTCGATGATGCCTCGATAACCCATCCTTTAAATCATGAACAAAACCGATTACTTTACGGGTGCAGCGATTTTCCAAAGGAAACATTCTTAGGGTCACCGGTGTATCATACACAAAATCAGTAACTGGGCATCCGCAACAACTCATTTCCACAGGCAACATCCGAAGGCAATATTTTTAGAGTCGGTGATGCATCGATACCCATCATTGAAATCATAGACGAAACCGATTACTTTACGGGTGCAACAATTTTCCGAAGGCAGCATTCTTAGGGTCACCGTTGTATCGTACACCTAATAAAAAATTGGGCATCCGAAACAACTCATTTCCATATGCAACATCCGAATGCTACATTCTTAGGGTCGGTGATGCCATGATAATCCATCCTTCAAATCATGAACGAAACCAATTACTTTACGGGTACAACGATTTTCCAAATACAACATTCTTAGGGTCACTTAAACATCGCACACGAAATCAATGACGAGGATTTCAGAGCAGCGCATTTCCGAAAGCAACATCCGAAGGCAACATTGTTAGGGTCGGTGACCCATCGATAACCCATCATTGTAATCATAAACGAAACCGCCCACTTTAGGATGTAATGATTTTTCGAAGGCAACATTCTTAGGGACAGCGGTGCATCGTACACGATATCAATAATGGACATAGAAAGCATCGTATTTCCAAAAGGAACATTTTAGGGTCGGTGATGCATCAATAACCCATCATTGAAATCATGAACGAAACCGACTACTTTAGGGGTGCAACGATTTTTCAAAGGCAACATTCTTAGGGACACCGGTGCATCGTACATGTAGTCAAGAATGGGGCAACAAAAGCATCACATTTTTGAAGGCAACATCTCAAGGATACATTGTTAGGGTCGGTGATGCCTCGATAACCCATTCTTGAAATCAAGAACGAAACCGATTACTTTACGGGTGAACAATTTTCCAAAGGCAACAATCTTAGGGTCATCATTGTATCGTACACGAAATAAACAATTAGGCATCCGCAGCAACTCATTTCAACAAGAAACATCCGAAGGGAACATTTTTAGAGTCGGTCATGCATCGATACCCATCGTTGAAATCATGAACGAAACCGATTACTTTAGGGGTGCAATGATTTTTCAAAGGCAACATTCTTAGGGACATCGGTGCATCGTACATGAAGTCAAGAATGAAGCAACGAAAGCATCACATTTCTGAAGGCAATATCTGAAGGCAACATTGTTAGGTTCATTGATGCCTCGATAACCCATTCTTGAAATCATGAACGAAACCGATTACCTTACGAGTGCAGCGATTTTCGAAAGGCAACATTCTTAGGGTCACTTATGCATCGTAGACGAGATCGACGACGAGGATTTCAGAGCAGCGCAAGTCCGAAAGCAACATCCAAAGGCAACATTCTTAGGGTCAATGATGCATCGATAACCCATCATTGTAATCATAAATGAAACCGCCCACATTAGGATGTAGTGATTTTTCGAAGGCAACATTTTAGAAAGGTGATGCAGCGATAACCCATCATTGAAATCATGAACGAAACCGACTACATTAGGGGTGAAACGATTTTCCAAAGGCAACATTCTTAGGGACATCGGTACATCGTACATGATATCAAGAATGGGGCAACAAAAGCATCGCATTTCTGAAAGCAACATCCGAAGGCAACATTCTTTGGGTCGATGATGCCTCGATAGCCCATCCTTTAAAAATGAATGAAACCGATTACTTTACGGGTGCAACGATTTTCCAAAGGCAACAGTCTTAGGGTCACCGGTGTATCGTACACAAAATCAACAACTAGGCATCCGCAACAACTCATTTCCATAGGCAACATCCGAAGGCAATATTTTTAGAGTTGGTGATGCAGCGATACCCATCGTTGAATCATGAACGAAACCGATTACTTTACAGAGTTACTAGTGTAACGATTTTCCGAAGGAAACATTCATAGGGTCGGTGATGCATAACGCACGTGTGTCGCACCAACAACGATGGTTCAATGATTTTTCGAAGGCAACAACCGAAGGCAACATTATTTCGGTCATCTATGTATGATACATGAAATAAACAATTGGGCATCCACAACAACTCATTTCCACAGGCAACATCCGAAGGCAACATTTTTAGAGTCGGTCATGTATCGATACCCATTATTGAAATCATGAATGAAACCAATTACTTTACGAGTGAACAATTTTCCGAAGGGAACATTCTTAGGGTCATCGTTGTATCGTACACGAAATAAACAATTAGCCATCCGCAGCAAATCATTTCAACAAGCAACATCCGAAGGCAATATTTTTAGAGTCAGTGATGTATCGATACCCATCGTTGAAATCATGAACGAAACCGATTACTTTAGGGGTGCAACAACTTTCCAAAGTATCCATTCTTAGGGACATCGGTGCATCGTACACGATGTCCACAAGGAGCAACGAAAGAATCACATTTTTGAAGGTAACATTGTTAGGGTCGGTGATGCCCCGATAACCCATTCTTGAAATCACGAACGAAACCGATTACCTTACGGGTGCATCGATTTTCCGAAGGAAACATTCTTAGGGTCACTTATGCATCGTAGACGACTGCGACGACGAGGATTTCAGAGCAGCGCATGTGCGAAATCAACATTCTTAAGGTCAATGATGCATCGATAACCCATCATTGTAATCATAAACTAAACCGCCAACTTTAGGATGTAATGATTTTCCACGGTAACATTCTTAGGGAGAGCGATGCATCATACACTATATCAACAATGGGTATAGAAAGCATTGTATTTCCGAAAGCAACATCCGAAGGCAAGATTTTAGGGTCGGTGATGCATCGATAACCCATCATTGAAATAATGAACGAAACCGACTACATTAAGGGTGCAACGATTTTCCAAAGGCAACATTCTTAGGTACACCGGTGCATCGTACACGATATCAAGAATGGGGCAACAAAAGCATCGCATTTCTGAAGGCAACATCCGAAGGCAACATTCTTAGGGTCGATGATGCCTCGATAACCCATCCTTTAAATCATGAACGAAACCGATTACTTTATGGGTGCAGCGATTTTCCAAAGGCAACATTCTTAGGGTCACCGGTGTATCGTACACAAAATCAATAACTGGGCATCCGCAGCAACTCATTTCCACAGGCAACATCCAAAGGCAACATTTTTAGAGTCAGTGATGCAGCGATACCCATCGTTGAATCGTGAGCGAAACCGATTATTTTACAGAGTTACTGGTGTAACGATTTTCTGAAGGCAACATTCTTAGTGTCGGTGATGCATAACATGCGAGTGTCGCATCAACAACGATGGTTCAATAATTTTTCAAAGGCAACAACCGAAGGCAACATTCTTAGGGCCATCGGTGTATGGTACACGAAATAAACAATTGGGCATCCGCATGTAACAACCCGGTCCCGAAGGGAACCAAGTCTACTGTACTTTTGTGCTATCCCTGGATCAGTATGCTAGCACACACAGTACTCGATGAAATACCATAATCACATGTCAAAAAGTAACGTAAATACATGGTATTTATTACCTTATAGCCTTTGGGCTAGAATACACCGCGGAAACAAACAATACAAAAGTGGAGTCCCATCAACACCAACGGCAAAGTTGAGTGTAGACATCGTAACCCTACATCGCATCACTTACTCGTCATATACAATCCTGCAACACCGAAGGTTACAACCCAAAATGGGTCAGTACTTTGAATGTACGGCAAGTTACTCCCAAAAAAATATATAACAGACCTATCTTCTACATGTAATTTTGGCTGGTGGAAAAGCTCTAAGATTTTCAGTTTGCATAAAGCTGATTTTGTCCTACTCAAAGATTATCATAACAGTACTACAAAGCTCATAATATGATTGAATTGGTTTCTCCAAGTCAATCTATTCCCAAAGTTGATTAAAACCGATTGATTAATTAAATATGATGAGATCCGTCAACATTCCCACTTCTAGATGCTCAAAGTTGTCCGTAACCGGGGACACGGCTAATCATGATCAGTTTGTACACTCTGCAGAGGTTTGTGCACTTTTCCCCACAAGACTCGACCACCTCCTTTTTAGTTCGTCACACTGCATGTTGTATGAGAACCGGAAGGTCGAGACATGGTCTTTTAGAAGAGTTTCCCTCACTCTGGCGGTGCCCATCCCACCTACTCATCACTACGTTCGTAGCACCACCTAGTAAGAGTCACTACAACTAATCAACTAAGCCAGAGCCCATAATAGCTTGTGGCTGCACACGTAAGCTTCTAGTTATGAAAAATATGATTGATCCCTTTAAGCCTGGGTGGCATTCCGCAGTGATTACTGGCCATCTCCAGGTCACTCAGGCAAATCCACTGGTTCCTGCAGGGTGCCCCCAACCATTCCACCCAGGTGGTTCATTAAGATTATCTTGGTCCTGTTTACTACTTAGTCACTCATACCTCATAATGGATCACTTCCCAATCCACGTCTACTTAGCAAAGTAGTATAATTCTACACGGTGGCGACAATGATATAAGGTTCAGACCTACCTCAATCAACTACTGGGTGTAATAGCATAGCATAATATATAATCCTATCAATGCATAATATTTAAGTTGGACTACAATGCATATAAACAATATAGGTAATACTGGAGCATGATCAAAAGAGTAACTTGCCTGGATCCTGACGATGAAATATTCTACTCGTAGTCATCTCTCCATCTCGTTACAATATATCTAACGGTAAAAGAGAAACACTTCAACACACAACTCAATCCAAAGTGAAGATCCAAATAAGATACAATTACAACATAAATATTTAGTTATTACTATTAATAAACTAATTACTATGGCATGGATAGGTTGAGATAGGATCAAGTTGGATTGGATGGAAATATGATGGAAATCATATATCCGAGGATTGTAAAATCAATTGGATATGTTGGAGGTTGATTATAAAATCAATTGGATGGAGAGCATGTCAAACTCAGTTGGTTTGTCCATATGAATATTTGAATAGGAAATAAATTCTTGGATTGGATTCAAAAAGATCTGATAGAAATCGTGATGATCTTGTTGAGAAGATTGAATTTTTGTAGCCAAATTTATATAAAAAAGAGATATAACTAAATAGTGTATTTATATGATGGAAAGAATGTGACAATTGTCCAAACAGAAAGATTTGATTTTAAGGATCAAATTTGATGAAGAAAATATTCCAAATAAATTATAGAATAAGATGTATATCAAATATACTCAAATTATAAAAATAAATTTGAGTTAAATTTTGAATTATCAAAAGTGGAATATTACTGGAAAATAATAAACTACATTTTCCAAGGAATCTAGGGATATAAAATTTGTCGAATCCGACTTACGGGCTAGAAGATATGAATTTTTTTGAAGTTTGGATATTTTTGCTAAAATGAATTACGGGATTAATAAAAGGATGCCACATGGCGAGTTCTGATAGGTCCGCACCTATTCATTTTTTACAAAAAAAATGATGAACAAAGGGGAGAAAATCTTACCGGAGATCTCGCCGGAATTTTGGAAAAAGGTCTCTGGCGTCAACGAACAGCCGAACGGGGTAGAGGATGATTTGGGCGACTCGATGGACAAGGTTATAGCTCCATGTTCGCCTTCGGATAGCCGAGAAGTTCCGCCGGAGTAGAGAAGAACGCATGAAGAGCACAATGACACGGACGGCGTGCTCCGGCCTTGTAATCGAGAGGAAAAATATGTCACAACGGTGCGCATCGGCAAGGGGAAGAAACTAGAGGAAGAAATATGGACTAGGTACCTTTCATGGCGACAAAAATCTTCACCGGAAGTGTGGATGCATCTTTACTCCGACGAGAAATTGCGCACGAAGGAGAGGGCTTTGGAGAGGGACTTTATGCGTGGGGATGTGTCGTTCAAAGGGGTCCTAGGGGCGGTATTTATAGGGTCATGGGAGGTCCATAGAAGGAGAGTGGGTGAGGTTTTGGAATGGAGTTAATGGCATTCATGGAGAAATAATGAACATTAAAAGCGAGGTTTGGAAATAGATTTAATGGCATTCATGGAGAAATAATGGGCATTAAAAGTGAGGTTTTGGAAATGAATTTAATGGCATTCATGGAGAAAATTATGGACAATTAAAAGCATTAAAACGCGTGTTTGTTTCCATGAATGGATTCCTCATGAACTTGTCCACAATTTTTGTGTAGGTTCTGAAGTGAATCGGTCAAAAGAGTAGATGGGAGGAAAAGAGGAAGAGATTCAGTTTCCATGGCCATTTGCTTCTGTGTTCACGTACACATGAACGAACGAGAGGAAGAAGACAGCTCGCTCGGGCTATGGGCCTTAGTGCAAAATTTGTCCCAAGATAAAGAAAAGGAAAGAGAGATAGAGGGAAAAAATTAGATAGATGACCTCAGTCCAATTGACTTAGGAATCCTATTTTTATTATTTGGGTTAAACACTCTCAAATAAAATTGTATAGGCCAAATAAAACATAGAGAATCTAGGAAAACTATATTTCCCTCTCAGAATACATTTTAGAAATAGATTTTTATAAAAAAAACTCATTAACGACATTATTAAAAAAATTCAATACTGCTTTTGGAGAAGTCATATTATCTCCTCTCATTTTGTTTATCAAATTATTGGAAATATTTAAATATTTCTTAAACGTCAATATCCAATAAACTCCAAAATAAGAATTCGAGAATGAGTATGGGACTACAATAAATTTAAGAAATTCATTTTATTCTCACTCGGAAATATTTAATTGTGGTTCGTACCAAATTTCAAAAGGACAAAAGAAAGAAAACCATTCTTTGAAATTTTGAATAAAGTTCACAACCAAAATTTTCATTCTTGGATAAATGATTATCCAATTTATTAAATGGTTTGTAAAGGTTTAAACAAAAACTCAAGGGAAAATTTTTCATTTATCCCAAAATCAAAACAATTCCATCAATATTATATTATTTATTAACATTCCAAAATTTTGAAAATTTTGGGATGTTACACCGCAACAACTCATTTCCACAGGCAACATCCGAAGGCAACATTTTTAGAGTCGGGCATGCATCGATACCCATTGTTGAAATCATGAACGAAACAGATTACTTTACGGGTGAACAATTTTCCAAAGGCAACATTCTTAGGGTCATCGTTGTATCGTTCACGAAATAAAAAATTAGGCATCCGCAGCAACTCATTTCAACAAGAAACATCCGAGGGCAACATTTTTAGAGGAGGTGAGGCATCGATACCCATCGTTGAAATCATGAACGAAACCGATTACTTTAGGGGTGCAACGATTTTTCAAAGGAAACATTCTTAGGGACATCGGTGCATCGTACACGATGTAAAGAATGGAGCAACGAAAGCATCACATTTCTGAAGGCAATATCTGAAGGCAACGTTGTTAGGGTCGGTGATGCCCCGATAACCCATTCTTGAAATCATGAACGAAACCGATTACCTTACGGATGCATCGATTTTCCAAAGGCAACATTCTTAGGGTCACTTATGCATCATAAACAAAATCGACGACGAGGATTTCAGAGCAGCGCATGTGCGAAATCAACATTCTTAAGGTCAATGATGCATCTATAACCCATCATTGTAATCATAAACGAAACCGCCAACTTTAGGATGTAATGATTTTCCAAGGTAACATTCTTAGGACGGCGATGCATCATACGCTATATCAACAATGGGTATAGAAAGCATCGTATTTCCGAAAGCAACATCCGAATACAACATTTTAGGGTCGGTGATGCATAGATAACCCATCATTGAAATCATGAACGAAACCGACTACATTAGGGGTGCAACGATTTTCCAAAGTCAACATTCTTAGGGACACCGGTGCATCGTACACGATATCAAGAATGGGGCAACGAAAGCATCGCATTTCTGAAGGCAACATTCTTAGGGTCAATGATGCCTCGATAACCCATCCTTTAAATCATGAACGAAACCGATTACTTTACGGGTGCAGCGATTTTCCAAAGGCAACATTCTTAGGGTCACCGGTGTATCGTACACAAAATCAATAACTGGGCATCCGCAGCAACTCATTTCCATAGGCAACATCCGAAGGCAACATTTTTAGAGTCGGTGATGCAGCGATACCCATCGTTGAATCATGAACGAAACCGATTATTTTACAGAGTTACTGGTGTAACGATTTTCCGAAGGCAACATTCTTAGGGTCGGTGATGCATAACACGCGTGTGTCACACCAACAATGATGGTTCAATGATTTTTCAAAGGCAACAACCGAAGGCAACATTCTTAGGGTCATCGGTGTATCGTACACGAAATAAACAATTGGGCATCCGCAACAACTCATTTCCACAGGAAACATCCGAAGGCAACATTTTTAGAGTCGGTCATGCATCGATACCCATTGTTGAAATCATGAACGGAACCGATTACTTTGCGGGTGAACAATTTTCCAAAGGCAACATTGTTAGGGTCGGTGATGCCTCGATAACCCATTCTTGAAATCATGAATGACCAGATTACCTTACGGGTGCAGCGATTTTCCAAAGGCAACATTCTTAGGGTCACTTATGCATTGTAGACGAGATCGACGACGAGGATTTCAGAGCAGCGCATGTCCGAAAGCAACATCCAAAGGCAACTTTGTTAGGGTCAATGATGCATCGATAACCCATCATTGTAATCATAAACGAAACCGCCCACATTAGGATGTAATGATTTTTCCAAGGCAACATTCTTAGGGAGAGCGATGCATCGTACACGATATCAATAATGGGCATAGAAAGCATCGTATTTCCGAAAGCAACATCCAAAGGCAACATTTTAGGGTCGGTGATGCATCGATAACCCATCATTGAAATCATGAACGAAACCGATTACATTAGGGGTGCAACGATTTCCCAAAGGCAACATTCTTAGGGACATCGGTGCATTGTACACGATATCAAGAATGGGGCAACGAAAGCATCTCATTTCTGAAAGCAACATCCAAAGGCAACATTCTTAGGGTCGATGATGCCTCGATAGTCCATCCTTTCAACATGAACGAAACCGATTACTTTACGGGTGCAGCGATTTTCCAAAGGCAACATTCTTAGGGTCACCGGTGTATCCTACACAAAATCAACAACTGGGCATCCGCAACAACTCATTTCCACAGGCAACATCCGAAGGCAACATTTTTAGAGTCGGTGATGCAGTGATACCCATCGTTGCATCATGAACGAAACGGATTACTTTACAGAGTTACTGGTGTAACGATTTCCCGAAGGCAACATTCTTAGGGTCAGTGATGCATAACACGTGTGTGTCGCACCAACAACGATCGTTCAATGATTTTTCGAAGACAACAACCAAAGGCAACATTCTTAGGGTCATCGGTGTATCGTACATGAAATAAACAATTGGGCATCCGCAACAACTCATTTCCACAGGCAACATCCGAAGGCAACATTTTTAGAGTCGGTCATGCATCGATACCCATTGTTGAAATCATGAACGAAACCGATTACTTTATGGGTGAACAATTTTCTGAAGGCAACATTCTTAGGGTCATCGTTGTATCGTACACGAAATAAACAATTAGGCATCCGCAGCAACACATTTCAACAAGCAACATCCGAAGGCAACATTTTTTACAGTCGGTGATGCATCGATACCCATCGTTGAAATCATGAATGAAATCGATTACTTTAAGGGTGCAACGATTTTCCAAAAGAACATTCTTAGGGACATCGGTGCATCGTACACGAAGTCAAGAATAGAGCAACGAAAGCATCACAATTCTGAAGGTGATATCTGAAGGCAACATTGGTAGGGTCGGTGATGCCTCGATAATCCATTCTTGAAATCATGAACGAAACCGATTACCTTGCGGGTGCATCGATTTTCCAAAGGCAACATTCTTAGGGTCACTTATGCATTGTAGACGAAATCGACGACGAGGATTTCAGAGCAGCGCATGTGCGAAATCAACATTCTTAAGGTCAATGATGCATCGATAACCCATCATTGTAATCATAAACGAAACCGCCCACTTTAGAATGTAATGATTTTCCAAGGTACCATTCTTAGGGACAGCGATGCATCGTACACTATATCAACAATGAGTATAGAAAGCATTGTATTTCGGAAAGCAACATCCGAAGGCAACATTTTAGGGTCGGTGATGCATCGATAACCCATCATTGAAATCATGAACGAAACCGACTACATTTGGGTTGCAACGATTTTCCAAAGGCAACATTCTTAGGGACACCGGTGCATCGTACACGATATCAAGAATGGGGCAACGAAATCATCGCATTTTTCAAGGCAACATTCTTAGGGTCGATGATGCCTCGATAACCCATCCATTAAATCATGAACGAAACCAATTAATTTACGGGTGCAGCGATTTTCCAAAGACAACATTCTTAGGGTCACCGGTGTATCGTACAAAAAATTAATAACTGGGCATCCGCAACAACTCATTTCCACAGGCAACATCCGAAGGCAACATTTTTAGAGTCGGTGATGCATCGATACCCATCATTGAAATCATGGACGAAACCGATTACTTTAGGCTCGAAGACAACATTCTTAGGGTCGGTGATGCATAACACACGTGTGTCGCACCAACAACGATGGTTCAATGATTTTTCGAAGGCAACACCTGAAGGCAACATTCTTAAGGTCATCGGTGTATCATACACGAAATAAACAATTGAGCATCCGCAACAACTCATTTTCACAGGCAACATCTGAAGGCAGCATTTTTAGAGTCGGTAATGCATCGATACCAATTGTTGAAATCATGAACAAAACCAATTACTTTACGGGTGAACAATTTTCCGAAGGCAACATTCTTAGGGTCACCGTTGTATCGTACACGAAATAAACAATTAGGCATCGCAACCACTCATTTCAACAAGCAACATCCGAAGGTAACATTTTTAGAGTCGGTGATGCATCGGTACCCATCGTTGAAATCATGAACGAAACCGATTACTTTACGGGTGCAACGATTTTCTGAAGGCAACATTCTTATGGTCACCGGTGCATCGTACACGAAATAAAAAATTGAGCATCAACATCAACTCATTTCCAGCGGCAACATCCGAAGGCAACATTTTTAGAGTCGATGATGCATCGATACCCATCGTTGAAATCATGGACGAAACCAATTAATTTACGCGTGCAACAATTTTCCGAAGGCAGCATTCTTAGGATCACCGGTGTATCATACACGTAATAAACAATTGGGCATCCGTAACAACTCATTTCCATAGGAAACATCCGAAGGCAACATTCTTAGGGTCAGTGATGCCATGATAACCCATCCTTCAAATCATGAACGAAACCGATTACTTTACTGGTGCAACGATTTTCCAAAGGAAACATTGTTAGGGTCACTTATGCATCGCACACGAAATCAACGACGAGGATTTCAGAGCAGCGCATTTCCGAAAGCAACATCCGAAGGCAACATTTTTTGGGTCGGTGATGCATCGATAACCATCATTGTAATCATAAACGAAATCACCCACTTTAGGATGTAATGATTTTTTGAAGGCAACATTCTTAGGGACAGCGGTGCATCGTAAACGATATCAACAATGGGCATAGAAAGCATCATATTTCCGAAAGCAACATTTTAGGGTCGGTGATGCATCAATAACCCATCATTGAAATCATGAACGAAACCAACTACTTTTGGGGTGCAACGATTTTTCAACGGCAACATTCTTAGGGACACCGGTGCATCGTACACGTAGTCAAGAATGGGGCAACGAAAGCATCACATTTTTGAAGGCAACATCTCAAGCCAACATTCTTAGGGTCGGTGATGCCTCGATAACTCATCCTTGAAATCACGAACGAAACCGATTATTTTACGGGTGCAGCGGTTTTACAAAGGCAACATTCTTAGGGTCACTATGCATCGTACATGAAATCAACGACGAGGCATTCAGAGCAACGTATTTCTGAAAGCAACATCCGAAGGTAACATTTAGGGTCGATGATGCATTGATAACCCATCATTGAAATCATGAATGAAACCGATTACTTTCTGGATGCAACGATTTTCCATAGGCAACATTCTTAGGATCATCGATGCATCGTACACGAAATCATCGATTGGGCATCAGAAGCAACGCATTTCGAAAGCCAACACCCGAAGGGTCGGTGATGCATCGATACCCCCATCGTTGAAATCATGAATGAAACCAATTACTTTACGGATGCAACGATTTTCCGAATGCAGCATTCTTAGGGTCGATGATGCATCGATACCATCGTTGAAATCATGAACTAAATCGATTACTTTACGGATGCAACAATTTTCCAAAGGTAACATTCTTAGGATCGTCAATGCATCGTATTTCCGAAGGCAACATCTCAAGGCATAATTATTGGGTCGATGATGCATCAATAACCCATCATTGAAATCATGAACGGAACCAATTATTTCACGGGTGCAACGGTTTTCCAAATGCAACATTCTTAGGACGCGTGCCCACTATGTGGAGGCCGCAAGAGCATCAAGCACCTTCTCCTCGATTTTCCAAAGTATTCACAATGGACAACCACACTCTCTTCATCAACTCTGCAGAGATGAGGTCTCCAATAAAGTGCGCCCTGATGTGCTCATCGCCATCCTCTATAACATATGGAAACGCTGAAACACCAAGGTTTTTCGCGATGAAGACTGGCCACTTCACCTCGTCTGCAAGGCAGCGGCTGATGATCTAACACTCTAGTCTCACAGATGCACACAAGGTCACAAGCAAGCCTTATTTCGCGACTAAGCAACTATGTTGTTTCATTTAGCTGCGAGAATGTAGATATCAGGCTCGTACTTTTTAATCGCTTGTAATTTTCTCCTTTTTCCCCGCCTTTCTACTCCCCCCCCCCTTGTATTGTCGCTGCTCCCATTTGTAAACATCCCCATTGGTGGATTCACACCGTCGTAAGCCCGTCGTAGACGCATACAAAAACCTAGTAGCTTGATATAGCACCCTAGCACAGAAAATAAGAGCAGTAGCAATAAATCTAAACTGCATCCTACCATTACAGAGTTAGAACATATGAAGGGCATTTCATTTACCTTTAGCGGTCAACTTTTTAAAAAGAACCTATTTGACAAATAGGAAATTTTAATTTTAGTATCTTTATGAATTTGTGAAAGTATAACACACAATTCATGAAATTTTACATGAATTTGTGAAAAAAATATAACACGTAGTTCAAGTAAAATAGGCCTATTGAATCAGCAGAAAAGGAATGATATAACAATGAGTTTACCTTAAATTTGTTAGAACCATATAGGCCCAAAACGCTTCAATATATGCAAAACTTGGTTCCCTTTTAAGTACACATGCCTACAGGCTTAGCTGAGAACTGGCCTGGTCACTCACACATAATCATGCGGACTGTAAAAATTAACATATTACTTCATCAATAGAAGAGGAGGCATTGCCCGCTGGAGATATGAGCAAACACAAAAATATGAGCATACTTTTTTTCCAACCACAACGGTATTCCTAGATAAATTTCTTTTTCTGCCTATTAATCATTGCATCTGTCCGCCGAATGACAGGCAAAGGAAGTATTGCAAATAAATAGACAATTAGCAAACACTACAAACAATATTCAAGGGAGGAATAATCTTTTTTAACATTCAAAAAACATACTAAATATAATTCTTATGCATCAAAAACTGAATCACTATCTTATGCACGAGCTATCATTCCAGAATTGACCATGCGAGTCTAAATTCTAAGTTCTAAATCCCATTGAAGAACTCCCGCACGGGAGCATGCATGCATTGTGTGCAAAGTAGATTTTCCCAAGAATGATACATGTATATTTGAATTTGTCTGGTAAGATACACCATAATAGCCCAACCATTTTGAAATATGTGCACACGTTTTAGAAAGTGTCTTTTCAGAACAATTTCACATCGGGTTTTTTTTAACCATTACTGTAGAACAATTGTAACAATTTCCCATTGGGGACATCACAATTGTTGGAATTGCAATATTTCTACTTTCTACTTGTACTTTAGTACTGAACAAGAAAAGATTAGTGGATGTAGTAGTATATCATTTAATAGTGATAGGAGAATGCATGGCACACTTTAAGTAGTATTTCTGCACGGGGTGGGCTTGAACAAATACTGTGAGTACTGCATTATGGATCGGACCACATTATTTCTCACACCAACACTTTGTCTAGGAAACAAGAAAATAAATTATACCTCAGCTGATCAAAGCAAGGTTCTTCAATGATATTGCTGAAAAGATCTGTAATAGCTCAGTCGTGTTGACTCCTCTCCAATTTCTTGCTCAACTGGAAAATAAACCTGAGAAGAAGTAGTATATCAGAAGGCTGTCTGATTAACCTAAATCAAAAAAATAAAAATAAAATAGAAGAGCAGCCTCTTGGGGTACAATTGTGCATGTTTCTTGGGGTTAGGTCGGATGCCTATGCAATATATAGAAGTGGTTGCATTTTACATAGTAGGCTACTCACATATTGGATGCTGCTATTACAGTGAAATGTTCAGGACCTGGATGCGATTCAACATACAATTTATATTTCAAACTACATCTAAAGAAACATGCAAAAGTGTTATGCTTAACTTCTACTGTAATAAAATTCTCTTGTAGATCATTTATAATAAAACAAGGCACCAGAACATGGCCCACCTCAACCACAGAATTCTCTTCAAGATCATTCTTTACGCGTACACTTCTAATAAAATTTGCACCATGAGTAATGCAAAAAACTCTTTCCCCATGTCTTGCCTCCTCTGATAGTGTCTGGCCTGACAAAGTATTCTGGAGTATTTTTTTTATATATTTATCACTTCCTCTCCTGACAGGTTACCATGACATAGGCCCATGATGTGCAACTGCATGTGTCCAAATAGGAAGCGGTTTATAAAGTCTAGATAATGTATGCATAATACAAAAAACCATACCCAAACATTTTCTTATCAGAACCGTACTTTCAGCAAGCATCTTTCGCCTTTGGACATCATTTGATACAACAGACAGCACCAGAAATACTGTAGAAATAAAGACCATTGTCGTACTTACCTGGGAAAGAAGCTCTGGAACAAATGCTGCCAGATCTGAAAAGGATAACGTGGCAAGGACTTTCAATTTTCATCGACGTCCCAGAATATTTGACGTAAGAATTTTAGCCTCAAGTAGGTGGAATGGCTCATAGCTTTCATATTCGTGTTTCTGTAAGCTCTTTCTAGATCCCCCTTGATGACTTGATTAGTTCACAAGAAAACAATATATAAATAGTAAGGCGCAGAAGTTTAAGGATCGTTCTGTGCTTTCTTGAATAAAGTTCGCCATATTTTAATGTGACGCCCCCAAAATCAATCCGTGTACAGTAATCATACACGCAGGGTACACGGCTGAGATTAGGGTGCCACGGTGAGAATATCACAACACAACACTAAACACAAAAGGATAAAAAAAATTACAATAAAGGGGGATCACGCGGACCCGAATACATAAGTCATACAAGCCATAATATCTGAGTACAGACATAGTTAGTCAAGTTTTGCCTTAAGAAGGCTAGCACAAATCACATCAGAGATACAGATCGAAAAGGCGAGGCCTCCTGCCTGGGATCCACCGAACTACTCCTGGTCAACGAGGAACTCGACGTCGTAGTAGTCGCCTCCGGGGTACTCCTGCTGCTGGGCTCCAACGTCGGCTGCAGCGGCCGATCAGGCAAAGTGAAAAAGGGGAAATAAAAAAAAGGTGAGTATCTAGCATACCCGCGAGTCTTACGTCCGCTACTAAGCATTATGCTTTGTATCAACGGAAAGAAGAGGCTGTATATAGTGGACTGAAAGACAGAAATCCAGAGCAAGGGTAAGAAGCTAGGCCTAACGAAGACTAGCATCTTCCGACGATGTCTTGCAGCATGAGGTAAGAATGAGCCAACAGTTTATATAAAGCATAAAGTAACAATGCAGCAGAAGTTGCTGCAGCATTGTATAATAATAAGTTGTAATAATTAACAATGCCTCCGAGTTCCCCTCCTCGACATTCCAACGAGGAAGAAAACCCGGAACCATACAGTTTAATAATAATAGTTTGTAGTGGTAAGATCCAGCTTCAGCATAAAGCGTCCTGTTACCGTGGACACGGCTATTCGAATAGATTAATCTTCCCTGCAGGGGTGCACTTGTGTTACACTACACGCACGGATCTCGAGGGTGGCGGGAACCTTGTTAGGGAACGCTCCATCGAGGCTATCCGACACTTCATAGCCCATCTTTCAAACTCAACAGAGAGGCCATCCGCTGGTCTAAATCCTAAGTACGCCGGGCCTTGGACCCCAACCCGAACGTACTCCTGCACGGTGTGTGGCTGGCCGGTGAAGTTAAAGCAAATCCAAATAAGACACCACCGCGCGAGAAAATAAGACAACACCACTTCCCGGCGCAGGCCGCGGTACTGCTCACGTTTGAAGAGTCCTCGGACGACACTACGAAGCAGAAGAGCCCATAACTCGTAATTCCCACGGGTAGGTAGTGCGTACATGGCATATAGCCAACTCAAGACATCCACTGAACCATTTAGTATTTTAATTAACCTGTGTGACAACCGTTATCGTTGCCTCGACTTAACTGACCCGCGGACAACGACAGCAGCCAGACCACCAGTACATCGGTGCCTGCCCCGTCATCCCACCAAGTCAATGCGGTTACCAACAAGGTGAACCGTCTCCTTACCTTGTATCGCGTGTGCTCCTGGAGGAGCTCGACTTTTGTGGTTTGGTAACTCTCGCGGCCAACGACAAGGGGCCAAGCACACCGGTAAACTGGCCGTGCCCTCCCTGTCGTCCCATCGCAATACCTCTCGCGGGCACCGTTGGGTCGCCCGACTTCTTACCTGAAGGACAACCGTTGCTCAGGTACCTAGAGCGGCTATACAGAGTCAGCAACGAGTGGAGTACAAGGATTACTCCTTGATAGCTCACACTTGATGGTGGCTCGGCAGAGCCGAGCTAGGGCCCTGAGGCGGTGTCTGCATTGTACCGTACCTGTGCAGTTATAATATTTGTACCCACGTTCACTCCCCTGAGTGATCACGGCCCTCTATCTAATCCTAGTTAACAATGCACAGGGCTCACTGCTGAATAATGCATAATAATAATAATAATAATAATAATAATAATAGGCAGCATAGGATAAAGGAGGTACATCAAGGGGCGACAAAAAATAGGCTATGCAATTGAATAGGACTGTAACGTAGCAGCAGCAGTAACAATGCCTAGTGCAAGAAATGTACAGAAAGATAGGCGATATCTGGGAAAGAGAATGGCTCTGCTTGCCTGGAAGCTCGACGGTAGAAGTAGGGTCGTCGACGAAGTAGTCGTACCCAGCAGCGGTGTAGTCGACGGCAGCAGCGAGGTCTACCGGAGATAAGGGGGGAAGAAACAGTAAATAGACAGCAAACATATACAAAAAGATGCATGTCATGACAGATGAAATGTTAACGGTGTTCTAACGCAGTGCAATGCACGTTGTTCGGAACGGAAATTCATCTGAGGATGAACTATCGGCTCCGGGTGATTACCGGACAGGGTGTCCGGAGGGGGGGGAAGGATCAAGCCGGAGGTGTCATGGGTACCGAACAAACATAAGGGGGGTGTATCCGTGCTAGTTGATCTATTCTGAGAAACATTCGTGTTCGAAATAAATTCATCCGGGTACTTTAGCAGTACCGGACAATTTATCGGACTGTCGGTCCGGAGGGGGACGGTTCGATGTTCATTGTGTTAGAGGGGTGTGATAGACATACGGATAGCATATTTGTATTCGTTTTATCTTTCAGATCCATTTTCATGTATAAAGTTTTTGAATCTGAGTTACGGTTTAAAAGTTATTGAATTTCAAAGTTTAAATCATTTAAATGATTTTCTGAATTTCTTTTATTATTAAATTCCAACATTATCCAAAACATTATCCAAAACAGTGCCTGACATGAGGGACCCACATGTCAGCCTCTGTTTATTAATAAATCTTTTATTTAGATTAATCTGGCTAATGGGGCCCAACAGTCCGTGACATAGTTATTATAAACAGATTAATTAACTAAACTCGCAGTGGGACCCAGGTGTCATGGACACATATTTACTTAACAGTTTATTAGCCCAGTAATTAGCTTAAGTGGATGGACCCACCTGTC
This sequence comes from Bromus sterilis, assembly GCA_950022295.1. Lineage (NCBI taxonomy): Eukaryota > Viridiplantae > Streptophyta > Magnoliopsida > Poales > Poaceae > Bromus > Bromus sterilis. The sequence continues at coordinate 287,394,971 of OX465597.1, forward strand.
AGTGAATCCAGCAGTTGTTTTGTTATAATTTAATCAGCAGATTAAAAGGAGTCATGGCCCACATGGCAGTGACAGTGACCAAAGTCATTAGGGCTAATGACCTAGCTGACGACGGGGGCACACCGGTCAGCCTCACCGGAGTGCTCACCGGAGCCTGTCGTCGGCGAGGTCTTGTGACGCCCCCAAAATCAATCCGTGTACAGTAATCATACACGCAGGGTACACGGCTGAGATTAGAGTGCCACGGTGAGAATATCACAGCACAACACTAAACACAAAAGGATAAACGAATATATTACAATAAAGGGGGGGTCACGCGGACCCGAATACATAAGTCATACAAGCCATAATGTCTGAGTACAGACATAGTTAGTCAAGTTTTGCCTTAAGAAGGCTAGCACAAATCACATCAGAGATACAGATCGAAAAGGCGAGGCCTCCTGCCTGGGATCCACCGAACTACTCCCGGTCGATGGGGAACTCGACGTCGTAGTAGGTGCCTCCGGGGTACTCCTGCTCCTGGGCTCCAACGTCGGCTGCAGCGGCCGATCAGGCAAAGCGAAAAGGGGAAATAAAGCAAAGGTGAGTATCTAGCATACCCGCGAGTCTTACGTCCGCTACTAAGCATTATGCATTGTATCAACGGAAAGAAGAGGCTGTATTTAGTGGACTGAAAGACAGAAATCCAGAGCAAGGGTAAGAAGCTAGGCCTATCGAAGACTAGCATCTTCCGACGATGTCTTGCAGATGAGGTAAGAATCAGCCAACAGTTTGTATAAAGCATAAAGTAACAATGCAGCAGAAGTTGCTGCAGCATTGTATAATAATAAGTTGTAATAATTAACAATGCCTCCGAGTTCACCTCCTCGACATCCCCGCGAGGAAGAAAACCCGGAACCATACAGTTTAATAATAATAGTTTCTAGTGGTAAGATCCAGCTTCAGCATAAAGCGTCTTGTTACCGTGGACACGGCTATTCGAATAGATTAATCTTCCCTGCAGGGGTGCACTTGTGTTACGCTACACGCACGGATCTCCAGGGTGGCGGGAACCTTGTTAGGGAACGCTCCACCGAGGCTATCCGACACTTCATAGCCCATCTTTCAAACTCAACAGAGAGGCCATCCGCCGGTCTAAATCCTAAGTACATCGGGCCTTGGACCCCAACCCGAACATACTCCTGCACGGTGCGTGGCTGGCCGGTGAAGTTGAAGCAAATCCAAAAAAGACACCACCGCGCGAGCAAATAAGACAACACCACTTCCCGGCGCAGGCCACGGTACTGCTGACGTCTGAAGAGTCCTCGGACGACACTACGAAGCAGAGGAGCCCATAAACTCATAATTCCCACGGGTAGGTAGTGCGTACATGGCATATAGCCAACTCAAGACATTCACTGAACCATTTAGCATTTTAATTAACCTGCGTGACAAACGTTATCGTTGCCTCGACTTAACTGACCCGCGGACAACGACAGCAGCCAGGACCACCAGTACATCGGTGCCTGCCCCGTCGTCCCACCAAGTCACTGCGGTTACCAACAAGGTGAACCGTCTCCTTACCTTGTCTCGCGTCTGCTCCTGGAGGAGCTCGACTTTCATAGTTTGGTAACTCTCGCGGCCAACGATCAGGGGCCAAGCACACTGGTACACTGGTCTTACTCTCCCTGTCGTCCCGACGCAATACCTCTCGCGGGCACCGTTGGGTCGCTCGACTTCTTAACTTTAGGACAACCGTTACTCAGGTACCTAGAGCGTCTATAGAATCAACAACGAGTGGAGTACAAGGATTACTCCTTGATAGCTCACACTTGATGGTGGCTCGGCAGAGCCGAGCTAGGGGGCCTCAGGCGGTGTCTGCATTGTACCGTATTATAATATATGTATCCGCGTTCACTCCCCGGAGTGATCACGGCCCTCTATCTAATCCTAGCTAACAATGCGCAAGGCTCACTGCTGAATAATGCATAATAATAATAATAATAATAATAATAATAATAATAGGCAGCATAGGATAAAGGAGGTGCATCAAGGGGTGACAAAAATCAGGCTATGCAATTGAATAGGATTGTAATCGTAGCAGCAGCAGTAACCATGCCTAGTGCAAGAAATGTACGGAAAGATAGGCGATATCTGGGGAAGAGAATGGCTCTGCTTGCCTGGAAGCTCGACGGTAGGGGTAGGGTCATCGACGAAGTAGTCGTACTCAGCAGCGGTGTAGTCGACGGCAGCAGCGGGGTCTACCGGAGATTAAGGGGGGGGGGAGAAAACAGTAAATACACAGCAAGCATATACAAACAGATGCATGACATGATAGATGAAATGTTAACGGTGTTCTAACACAGTGCAATGCACGTTGCTCGGAACGGAAATTCATCCGGGGATGAACTGCCAGCTCCGGGTGATTATCGGACAAGGTGTCCGGAGGGGGAAGGATCAAGCCGGAGGTGTCGTGGGTACCGGACAAACATAAGGGGGGTGTATCCGTGCTAGTTGTGTTGCGGTTCGGGGCAGAAAACACAAATTTTTCCTTGACCTACGATACCCAATCCCAAGACTTATCCTATGCTGATGCAAGTAACGGACAGAAATAGATCACATACCAGTATGTAGTCCGTTAAGCAGGAAACGTTCCCGCATGAACGTGGTTGGTGTAGTCGTACCGGCAATCCCCGATGCCGCGCAGATCCACGATGACTCCTGTAGCCACCCGATCCTTGCGGACCGATGACGGGATTACGTCCCCGTCGGAACGTTGCTGATGAAGACCTCGCGATCCGGCCACGACGATGAATTAGCACTACAAGTGTAGTGCCTCGCGGGATTATACACATACAGTATACCCGACGTCCCTCCGGGCTCCGAACCAGTAGAGCAGCGGAAAGAAGATGGATTCGGATCCCGATTCCAGCAGCACGACGGTGTGCGTATAGTGGAGAAATCCCCAACCCAGAGCAGCCTCCAAACAAGGGGAGTCCACTCAGAGGAAGGAGAAAGGAGGGAGAGAGATGAGAAACTTTTCTCAAAAATTCATGATTAAAAGGGCAGCCCTACCCCTCCTTATATAGGCCAAGGAGGGGGGCAACCTCCCCTCAACTTCCCATGTGGGACTAATCCCAAGGGGAGGGGGGGCGCACCAATAAGGGGGGTGGGCCCCCTCATGGCGCCATGGCCCATGGGGGAGGACTCCCTCTCCCCCTAATGGGCCCTATGAGGCCCATATGCCTTTTAATTCATTTTTAATTATATTTAATTATATTTTAATATTTAATTCAGATAATTAAATAATAAAACATTAATTAAACATTATTAAATATATTTTGAACCTTTCAAAATACCCAGAACAACTTCCGGCCTTCATCGGAACAATTCCGGTCATCACCGGAACAATTCCGGTGTTCTCTCCAATTTCTCCGTTGATCCCGAATCAATCCTTACTGCGTCGAGTACCCTTAAGTGTAACACCCTACGGTCTGGGAAACAACAGACATGATTGAGACAATTCTCATTGATCAATGACTAATCAATTGGACCTGGTTACAATCCTTGATAGCCCCTGCGCTTCCATCGAGTGAACTTCAATCGTTGTTGGATCCGTTAACCGTGTGCCTGTTCCTTTTGTCCCATGGTACTTTTCTTGTCCGAGGTTTGATCATCGGTATCCACTATACCTAGTTCGTCCTCGTTCTCAACAAACAAGTTTACTCGTTCCCGTGATATTACAACTCCGTGACCCAGTCACACGTTTGCAAACTTTATGATGTAACATCACCGAGTGGGCCCAGAGTACCTATCCGTCACACGGATGGACAAATCCCGCTTTGATCTATTTGCATACTCATCAACCATCTATTTCGGAATACCCAAAGTGCACCGTTATGGCCAGCATATTTCAGTCAGGCGGTGGGATACAAATCAAAGTCTCCTCATAGATGACAATTATGTATGATCATTACGGTCAAAGGATCTGGTCACTACGTTATAGTTATCGCAATGTCGAACTATGTGACTTGATCACATCGCAACACTTCTGGTGGGTGTATGTTCATCATATCATTATCCAATGATACGACTCCATTGTCAACAGACGCCATTGTCTCATGATCAGGAAACCTTGATCATCAATCGCCCAATGGACTAGTATACTAGGGTTTACTAGGGACCTGGTTGTTTGTATACCACACCTGTATTAATGTTTCCGCTTAATACAGTTCTAGCATAGTATCAAACGTATTATGAACTAATGGAATATGCTCGATAAAACATATTTTATTTGCCTCTAGGGCACATTCCCAACAGTCTCCCACTTGCACTAGAGTACAAATAATCTAGTTGCATTTTTCTCTGGATCATAACTCCTTATTGATCATGCTTTCCCGTGGAAGAGGTTGTATCAACGGTCTGGGTACCATTCAGAACCGTATGTCCTTTTGCAAATCATAATGTCACCTAATTTGACATTCCTTCATTATCCACTATAATGATGAGGTATATATTTTGGCGGTGAAGTGAGACTTCGTTTGCTGTGTCATAGCAATGACATCCGGTGGGTCACGCGGACTTTCCCATAGTCATGCACACTTGAAACTCACTCAATCAGAAGTCTAACTTCTTAAGCCATAATATAATACCTGCTACTTCTAAAGCAGCCACATCAATGTAGATTCAATCCTTAGTGCATTGTATGCAACTTTGATGTCTAACCAAGTTTCTTTCAACTTAGGCATTCATTAGTATGATATCTCAATTTTCTAGGTTAGTGTCAAAACTTGAATCAACATAACATTTATGGTCAAGTCCACTATCCTTTACAAATTTGAGATGTATCCTCAGTTCTCTTCAGACACTGAAGGATAAACTTAACTCTTTGTTCAATGATTTACTCATAAATCATATCACAACATGTTCTTACTTCTAAGAACTTGGGTCACATTACGTCGAGTACAAAACTCTGGTTTTATATGAAAGAACCTATGACAAAGGCATAGAGGATCCAACACATCCATTTCTTTCATTAACCATTAACCATTGTTCTTGTACTGAGATTAACTCAACACTTCTCTTGGATATACAAGTAAGCACCACTTCTTGACTTGTCCCATTCTGAACTCCTTCAGAATCTTATCCAGGAAAGTATTACGACTCAATGTTATTAAACACATATCTATCTCAATAGATCTTCAATGCTTAATACTTATTCATCTTCATTTATGAAAGATTCAAATAATCATTAACACCAACTGCACCATTCATAATATGTTATCCATATATGAGAATGTTATCATGCTCCCACTCAAATATGTCATGCACATATTAAGTTATAGGATAACACTCATATTGCTCCCACTCAAATATGTCGGCCACATATAAGACAAGGATAACATCCACATGGCTCCCACTTAGATATGTCAGACACATATTAAGTTTAGGATACTATCCACATGGATCCTACTCAAATATGTCATTTACATATAAGGCTAGGATAATACTCCCATAGCTCCCACTCAAAATATGTCGTCTACATATATCAAGTTTCAGGAAACTATTCAGCTCCCACTCAGTTTCATGCAAATGCATGTTTCCTCGATATTTTGGCTAAGTCCAAAATCCTTTGATCATTCATCAAATCGAGAATTCAGTTTACGAGACACTAGTATCCATATGTTTTTCCAAAACCTTCTGGTTGTACCAATTACAACACTTCTTCAAATACAGGATTTGAGGAAGTCACGGTATTGATAACAATCCTGGATCAATCGTAGTGAATATCCATTTGACTCAAGAATTGCTACACATTGTAGTCAACCCATTGAATTTGTTAGAAACAATCTTTGTGACAAACCAATCTTGACGTCCCTTTGATGTTCACATTTATTCTTCATAACTCTGAAGTTATTGTGAATATCAAGTAACCTCCTTACTTGATAAGATTCAAGCAATCTTAAATGTAACTCAACATAGGATTTTATGACTCATAGTCATATCTCATACTTAGGTCCACCATCGCTTCTTTGTAGTTCGTAGGAATGTCTTGTTCCATTAACATGACAAATGAATCATGAATATCATTTTGCATCAAGGGCAAATATATATTCTTGAATCCTACCTTTCTCAGTAAAAGCTCCCATCAGAAAAATCATGATCATTATCATTAGTTTCTCCTCTTATTGTAGAGCTTTGCTTCCAGAACATATTCCGTTGCACTACTCTGACATTTGGAGGCAAGGTCAATTACCTTGGTTGAACTTTCACTTTTCTTCCATTACCACATTTATCAAGAACAATTCTTGACAAACACCAAACATAGCAATACAAGTTTTGCTCCTTTTGGTTCTAGTTGTGGAAGATGCATCCATAGTTGTCTAAGGATACACTACAAAGATAATTTATCTTACATAAATCAAGCTTCCTAGAAACCACAATACACCATGACATATATAGTGTTGGTTTCCACGAACTCAGATGGTTCCCTATGCTGAAGTGAGTGTTTGCATATTAAATTAATAACTCTAAACAATAATAACGTAACTTGGTAAGAGATAACTTAGACCATACACTTTTTCATAGAATATGATCACAATGTTCAGGCACGTCAATCATATTGAAGTGTCTCAGGACATTGCAATTTGTGGAACAACTTTCACACAAGTCTTTATGCCCAAGACTAACTCAAAACATTTGTCACTTTGATCAAATCGTAGAGACTTGTCTTTCTTGTTAATTTAATATCCATCTTTACTCTGAAATCCATTTTGATCATATCAAATTATTTCAGACTCATGTTTCATTAGTGAATACAAATATTCATCTAAGTCCACATATGAAGTTCACAAAATAATGAAATTCACCACATGCTGACATACGATACATCACAATGTATGATACTCAACAATCAGTACACATTCCGTTTTACCAGAATGCGAGGTTTTAGTCATCTCACCTCAAAGGCATGGTTTGTATATGTCAAGAGATCAAGTATCTTAAGACATCATCATACCATTCATGACTTAAACTGTAGTGTCATTATTAAGCCTGGATATTTCTTGGCATTACAATATTTCTTATAAATGATCAAACAACTATCATCAATATAAGAATAACTCATTCATAATCGTAATGTGACCATAATAGATATCATTCATAAAAGGGGAACAACTGACTTGTTTCTCACTAATATGAATAATTGTCTTTGCGAGATGCAAGACACACTAATAAATTCCTCATTCAAACGATCATAAAATTTATTCATATATTAATCAATTGATAGATGTAGAGGGAGAGTGTTGTCGACCATCAACTATCTTGATTGCCGTCAGCACACATTGTCACCTCATCCCTTCCAAGCCACTCTCAAGCAGTAAGTTCAAGCATCGCATACTTAATCAACCGCAATTAGTGTTTCGTGGGAAAGACATTTATAACTCGTATATCAAATATACCTTCTCCGTCAATGACCATTCCTGCATTGGTTCTACTCTTAAAGTTCTTAACTTTAACAATGACCTCATGACAGGTGAACGATTCTCCTTCATGACATAGTCCAGACATGGTCTTTGTAACTAGGAGGAAGCGGATGTAACTCCCTAGTTATCGCAAAGTAACCAGTCATTCAGTAGTCCAAGTTATACACAAGGTGTTCCATGTATCTTATACATTTTCCAAGTGACTTTCTCAGCAGGTTGTTCCTTCCACCATAGTTGAAAGAAACCCCGTCCATATACTCATATTCCATTTCTCTGATTTGTGACCAAGTGCTTTCAAGTTCACCTAGCACGTCATACGTGTTGGTTAACATGCATTCACAATTCAGACTCATAGAATGAAGTATGGTGTATTGGACAGTCATTCATAAGTGACGGTGAGTACGATACTCATCATCATCTTCCTTGAATACGGAGTTATCAGGTGTATCTCCTAGCAGTTCTTCGTATTATGTTTAACAAGTCATTACTAACGAGTATGTCTCTAATGGTGTTGGTACACATCAATGAAGTAAGACCCATTTACCTTAATTTCTATCATACTAAAAGAGCCATAGTTCTAAACATTGGTATGACATTATCTACAATGATATTTGCAAAGACATGAAGATTAAGTTCATAATATGGAGTTCATGTTTCAAAAACAATTCTGGAACTCCCACTCAGACAAACATCCCTCATAGTTTGTTCTAAGTGATTACACGATCCTTGAAGAACATACCTCCCCCGTGTGACACGACCATCAGTATGTTGTTCAAGGTAGGCCATCATGCCAATCACATCATCTATGTGACTCATGCTCGACCTTTTGGTCTCTTGTGTCCCGAGGCCATGTCTGCACATGCCAGGCTCGCCACAATAACCTTAGTGAGTATATGCTGCGTATGCAAGGCCATGTTTCTGGACATGCTAGGCTTTCTCCACCCATCTCTTGTGAACGTAAAAATGTTTGACACCCGTGTGACACGTGATGCCTCCATAATGAAGAACTTTCCAGATGGTGCTTCACTAAGGAAGGACACTTTGTTGGATTAGTGAGGGATCATCCTATTATGCTACCGTCGTATATCTAACATATTAGCAAAAACAGGATGCAACATAAATCATACATGCTATGATTCCCCCCGACATGCAAATTAAAGTTGAAAACGCCTTTCTACTTTATCTTTTGCAAGTTTTACGTGGCTGCTAGGGGTTTCGAGAAAAGAACCGCTTTCTATCCTGCGAAAACAATCCACAACACCAATCCCGCAATTGTCTCTATTACACCCCTGTCGGGGCCCTCCGTTGCAAACATCTTCGCATCGCTAATGCAGAGAGACAGACACCCCCCAGCCACTTTATATGGTACAAGCCATATGTCAAGCGTGGAACCAGTCTCGCGTAAACGCGTAAGGTCGGTCGGGGGCCGCTTCATCAAACATTGCCGCAACGCTAAATGAGTACACGTGAGAGGGTAACAATTGAGAATTTATGCCCACATACTAGATGTGTTCTATCCGTACAATACATCTACGCATAGCCTTGCTCATGATACCACTGTTGGGGTTCGGGGCAGAAAACACAAAATTTTCCTTGACCTACGATACCCAATCCCAAGACTTATGCTATGCTGATGCAAGTAACGGACAGAAATAGATCACATACCAGTATGTAGTCCGTTAAGCAGGAAACGTTCCCGCATGAACGTGGTTGGTGTAGTCGTACCGGCAATCCCCGATGCCGCGCAGATCCACGATGACTCCTGTAGCCACCCGATCCTTGCGGACCGATGACGGGATTACGTCCCCGTCGGAACGTTGCTGATGAAGACCTCGCGATCCAGCCACGACGATGAATTAGCACTACAAGTGTAGTGCCTCGCGGGATTATACACATACAGTATACCCGACGTCCCTCCGGGCTCCGAACCAGTAGAGCAGCGGAAAGAAGATGGATTCGGATCCCGATTCCAGCAGCACGACGGTGTGCGTATAGTGGAGAAATCCCCAACCCAGAGCAGCCTCCAAACAAGGGGAGTCCACTCAGAGGAAGGAGAAAGGAGGGAGAGAGATGAGAAACTTTTCTCAAAAATTCATGATTAAAAGGGCACCCCTACCCCTCCTTATATAGGCCAAGGAGGGGGGGCAACCTCCCCTCAACTTCCCATGTGGGACTAATCCCAAGGGGAGGGGGGGGCGCACCAATAAGGGGGGTGGGCCCCCTCATGGCGCCATGGCCCATGGGGGAAGACTCCCTCTCCCCCTAATGGGCCCTATGAGGCCCATATGCCTTTTAATTCATTTTTAATTATATTTAATTATATTTTAATATTTAATTCAGATAATTAAATAATAAAAAATTAATTAAACATTATTAAATATATTTTGAACCTTTCAAAATACCCAGAACAACTTCCGGCCTTCATCGAAACAATTCCGGTCATCACCGGAACAATTCCGGTGTTCTCTCCAATTTCTCCGGTGATCCCGAATCAATCCTTACTGCGTCGAGTACCCTTAAGTGTAACACCCTACGGTCCGGGAAACAACAGACATGATCGAGACAATTCTCATTGATCAATGACTAATCAATTGGACCTGGTTACAATCCTTGATAGCCCCTGCGCTTCCATCGAATGAACTTCAATCGCTGTTGGATCCGTTAACCGTGTGCCTGTTCCTTTTGTCCCATGGTAGTTTGCTTGTCCGAGGTTTGATCATCGGTATCCACTATACCTAGTTCGTCCTCGTTCTCAACAAACAAGTTTACTCGTTCCCGTGATATTACAACTCCGTGACCTAGTCACACGTTTGCAAACTTTATGATGTAACATCACCGAGTGGGCCCAGAGTACCTATCCGTCACACGGATGGAAAAATCCCGCTTTGATATATTTGCATACTCATCAACCATCTATTTCGGAATACCCAAAGTGCACCGTTATGGCCATCATATTTCAGTCAGGCGGTGGGATACAAATCAAAGTCTCCTCATAGATGACATAAGGATAGCGTATTCGTATTCGTTATATTTTTCTGATCAATTTTCATGTATAAAGTTTTTGAATCTGAGTTACGGTTTAAAAGATATTAACTTCAAAGTTTAAAATCATTTAAAAGAATTTCTTTTATTTCTTTTATTAATAAAATCCAACCTTATCCACAGGCAGTTGACTGGTCAACTGACATGGGGGTCCCACATGTCAGTGACCCAATTCTAATAAAACAATTTTATTAATAAGAACAGGGGGTGGCCCACATGTCATACTAACATTAAAACTTCTATTTTATTTAAACTAACTAATTTAACAAAGGGCCCACCTGTCAGCCTAACCATCTTAATTAAACACTTTTAATTAACTTAAGGGCGTGGGGCCCAGGTGTCATACTCACATGGGGGGTTTATTTTCAGTTTTCTTTTAATAGAGTGTTTAGGCTAATAGGGGATTAGTGGGGGTGGGGGCCCCATGTCAGTGGGTAACCCCACCAGTAAACAGGGAGGGCCTCTGGCTAGCCCACGGCCTAGGCCATTCCCGCCGGCGACGGGCACAGGAGGCACGGCGAGGGACGCGGCTCGGCCCCAGGGTGCACGACGAGGGGGGGCATGGCCAGGGGAGGCCGGGCGCAGGCACGGGTGGAGGGGCTTAGCAGGGTGGCCATGGGGCGCCGCGGCCGAGCTCTAAGAGCTCGCGCCCGTAGCCATGGTGGCCCGTGCCCGAGAGAGAGGGAGGGAGGGGAGGCGCTCACGAGGGGTGGGGGCGGCGACGCGCGAGGAGGGGCGGAGGAAGGGCGGCATCGCTCGGGGGCGTCGGGGAGAGCTCGTGGCGGCGAGACGCCGTGCTCCAGGGGGGGGGGGGCGGCGGGGCAGCAGCGAACTTCTCCTCCAGGAGCTCCGGTTCAGAGGCTGCGCGCGAGAGATGGGGGGAACAAGGGGCGGCTAGGGTTCGCTCTAGGGGGACTTCTGCCTCCTTGTAGTCCGCCGGAGCCGCTCGATTCGTGCCACGGGGGGTGCCTCGCCGGTGGCAGGGGTGGATGGGTGCCACGCCCTGCTCTTCCTGTAGCGAGGAAGGGGATGGCCCCAAGTGGGCTGGGGGTGGGCTGGTGGTTAGCTGGGTCGGGGACCCAGTGGGGGAGGGGGGTAGATTAGGTTGCCTTTTATCTATTTCATTTCCTATTTTTCCTTTTCTTTATTTCTGTTTTGTAATTGTTTTCAACCCTAGGCATTTTTGTAAAGTGTTATAGGTTGCCCATAATTACTGTTATAACATAGGCTAGTGCCACAAAAGATTTGGGCACTTTTAAAAGTCATTTAATATTTCTATTAAATATTAAATGATTTAAATAGGGTTTTTATCCACTGTTTTGATTTGTTTAGAAATATTTATAGATTAATAAAATCTCCAACTAGGTGGGACACGACCCACTGAATATTTAGGATTTAATAAAAGTAGTTTCACAATTTTTGGAGTAAGTTGATTTTGCACTTTGGTTTTTAATAATCCACCAAAGGCATTTGAAGATTTAAATGGATTTCAATTCAAAGGTCATTTGAATTGAGCTAGGTATTGGTTTGATTCATCATGACCAAGGTCCATGATCACAATGCATTCAAGAATAACAAAGTGTAAATTGAATTTGAACTGATCCAAGTTTATCAAATAAAAGTTCTGAGCAGTAGAGATGAACAGTAACAGTGATTACTGTTCACTGACAGTGAGGGTGTTACAAATGTCCCCCACTATAGGAATTCTCGTCCCGGGAATCTAAGCGGTAGAGGGGAAAAGATCGGGGTATTCTTCACGAAGACGATCTTCGCGTTCCCAAGTGGCTTCATCTTCAGAATGATTCGACCACTGAAGTTTGAGGAACTTGGTTGTCTTGTTGCGGGTTTTGCGTTCAGACTGATCAAGAATGCGGCTCGGATGTTCTTGATAAGTCAAGTCCTGCTGTAGCTCAATCATATCATGTTCCACTTCGCGAATAGGTTCCTTGAAGCAGCGTCGGAGTTGCGACACATGGAATACATCATGGACTTGAGAGAGGTTCGGCGGCAATTCCAATCGGTATGCCATTGGTCCACTCCGGGAAAGAATACGGAACGGGCCAATATAGCGAGGAGCTAACTTGCCTTTGATCCCGAAACGATGAGTGCCTCTCATCGGAGTGACACGGAGGTACGCGTATTCGCCAGGCTGATAGACCATTTCTTTATGCTTGCGATCATAATTGCTCTTCTCACGAGACTGAGCGGCTTTCAGATGTTCACGGATAACGCGAACTTGATCTTCAGCATGTTGGATAATGTCTGGACCAACGAGTGTTCGTTCCCCAGTTTCTGACCAATTCAGAGGGGTTCGACACTTACGTCCATAGAGAACTTCAAAGGGGGCCATCTTCAGACTAGCTTGGTAGCTATTGTTATACGAGAATTCAGCAAACGGAAGAGATTCCTCCCATTTCTTGCCGAAGGAGATGACACAAGCTCGAAGCATATCTTCAAGCACTTGATTAACTTGTTCGACTTGTCCTTGCGACTGGGGGTCATAAGCGGTGCTGAAATTCAGGTGAGTGCCCATAGCTTCTTGGAAACTATCCCAAAATCTTGAGGTGAAAATGCTGCCACGGTCAGAACTGATCTCCAGCGAAATACCATGGAGGGACACAATTATGGAAACATACAAGTCTGCTAACTGACTAGCAGAGATCGTCTCCTTGACTGGCAGAAAGTGGGCAACCTTGGAGAATCGGTCGATGACGACAAAGATGGCATCATGACCCTTCTGTGATCGGGGAAAACCGGTGACGAAGTCCATCTCGATCTTGTCCCACTCCATTCAGGAATAGAGAGTGGTTGTAGAGTTCCAGCAGGTCTTTGATGTTCTGCCTTGACGCGACGGCAAACGTCACATTCAGAAACATACCGGGCAATGTCTTGCTTCATGTTAGGCCACCAGAATTGCTGACGAATGTCTTGGTACATCTTGGTGCTTCCAGGATGAATGGACAACGGGGTATCGTGAGCCGCTCTCATGACCTTCGGGGTCATATGCAGGTTCTCATGCCTGCCCTTGCTGTGAGTAACCACTAAACGGTTCTGGTAGAACACCGCACCTTTGCCATCAATGGTGAAGGGTGAGGGTCTCCCATTGGCGATATCGCGCATAATCTTGTGTACGAAATCATCATAAAACTGTATACCCTTGAAGGATTTGACGAGATCCGGTTCGATAACAAGGTTATTTGCATAACCTTGAGGAACAATTTCGAGGTTTAACTTTTGAAAATCTTCATACAGAGGTGGTTGGTCTAGTTGCACCTCAAGTTCACTACAGTAAGCTTTACGGCTCAAAGCATCGGCCATCACATTAGCCTTGCCAGGGGTGTAATGAATATCCATGTTGAAATCGGCTATTGTCTCGAGCCATCTTTGTTGGCGGAGATTCAGGTCGGGCTGAGTAAACAAGTACTAAAGGCTTTAGTGGTCGGTGTAGATCTCGCAACGGTTACCAACGAGGTAATGTCGCCACAGTTTCAATGCATAAATTACTGCTACCAATTCGAGATCATGTGTTGGATATTTGTCTTCGTGAGCACGCAACTGATGAGATCCATAAGCAATCACTTTGCGCTCTTGCATTAGGACACAGCCTAATCCTTGACGAGACGCGTCACAATATATCACGAAGTCCTTCTGAGTATCAGGGGGAGCGAGCACCGGGGGAGAAGTTAGCTTGTCCTTGAGCACTTGGAAACTTTCTTGACATTTATCTGTCCACTCAAACTTGACGCCTTTGTGAAGAAGATTAGTCAGGGGCCTGGCAATCTTGGAGAAATTCTCGACGAAACGGCGGCAATAGCTAGCGAGCCCGAGGAAACTGCGGACTTGCTTGACGGTCTTGGGAGGAGTCCAGTCAAGAATAGCCTGGATACGTTCTGGGGTGACGGCAATGCCATCCTTGGAAATCACATGTCCAAGGTAGGTTACTTCGGGAAGCCAGAACTCACACTTAGAATACTTAGCGTAGAGTTTGTGTTCTCGAAGCTTCTCCAGTATAAGACGAAGATGTTCATCATGTTCTTCTTCATTCTTGGAATATATCAATATATCATCCAGATAAACCACGACGAACTGGTCGAGGTACTCCATGAAAATATAATTCATCAATCTGGAGAAGGTGGCTGGAGCATTGGTTAAGCCAAAGGACATGACAGTGTACTCGTATGAACCATAGCGAGTAATGAAGGCAGTCTTCGGAATGTCCTCATCACGGACTCGGATTTGGTGATAACCCAACCTCAAGTGGAGTTTAGAAAACACCTTGGATCCGGCAAGTTGATCATACAGATCGTTGATCCGGGGAAGTGGGTATTTGTTCTGGATGGTGGCTTGGTTAATGGGCCGATAATCTTGGACCAATCGATTTGTCCCATCGCTCTTCTTGACAAAAAGCGAAGGTGCTCCCCAAGCTAAGGAACTGGGGCGAATGAATCCTTTTTGAAGTGCCTTGTCGATTTCCTCCTTAAGTTCAAGGAGTTCATGTGGCGGCATCTTGTAAGGACGCTTGGCAATAGGGGTGGTGTCGGGCTTCAAGTCGATGACAAATTCGACTTCTCTGATCGGGGGTATTCCCGGCAGTTCTTCTGGGAAGACGTCGGGAAAATCGCGAACGACCGGAACGTTCTCGATGCCTTCGAGGGGGGCGGCATTCAAAGCATTCATCATAAATATCTGTGTTTCAGCATTACGGGTAACTCGGGTGGTGTGGTTAACAATATCGCCAGAGGGGTGAAAAAGTTGGACAGACTTGGTGCCACAATAAAGGGCGGCATCGTGAAATTTCAACCAATCCATTCCCAGAATGAGGTCTATGGTGGAAGACTTCAGAACGATGAGGGAAGCAAGGAATTCAAACCCTTCAATTTCAACAATGGTTCCGGGCACTATCTTGGTGGTTTGACATTGGCCTATCGGGGTGCGAACAACCATCGGTGGGTTCATCTTTTCCAATGCGCAGTTATGCGACAATGCAAATGCTTCCGACATGAATGAATGCGATGCTCCTGTATCAAATAAAACAGTAGCAGGTACGGAATTAATGAGAAGGGTACCCATCACGGTAGCGGGTTGTTGCTGAGATTCTTCAACATTGACGCTGTTAGCATGTCCACGAGCATAAGCGGCAGACCCAGTATTATAGTTGGGGGTCCTGTTGTTGCTGAACAGTACTATAAGTCACAATGACATGTCTATGTTCGTCTCTCTTAAGTGTTAAAACTATAATTATTTACGGATATAAAAGAAATAATAAATGCACATGTACTTAATATCACATGATGCATTCACTTCTTCTCGATCTCAGGCCGCGACCTATTTGTAGAATGATATAGAGATGTTTGGCGGAGTCGATGGATGTTGTATTGAGCCTCATGGGCGAGTATATATAGGCGCACAGGGGGTTATCTTGGAGTGCAAGACAAGACATGAGAGTCCTATCTCTATCCTAGACTATTCGTTTATACGTACACAGAATATATCTCTAACACCCCCCCTCCCCCCGCAGTCGTAGCGGTAGCGTCGTGGACAACTGGAACGTCGCGGACGGTCAGACTGGAGATAAACCAACGTGGACCCCAGAAGGATGACACTCCCCCCGCAGTCCGAGCGGGAGTGTCGTGGACGGTGTCGCGACGCGAAGCTTGGACTGTAGAGGAAGCCGATGAGTGCTCAGGCGAGGTGGTAGCCCTTGTGCCGATGTCGAGAGAACCGAGAGCGTGGGGCGGAGCCGAGGTCGGGGTAGCCGTGCGAAGGGTCGCCGTGTTCGATGTCGTGGCCGGTGTCGAGGAAGCCGCACATGAAGCCGCATGCGCATAGTGCGTGAGGAGGTTGATGGAGACGCGTCAAGGAAGGCATCGATGCCGGAGTCGATGCCGGAGTCGATGCAGTCTGAGCCGTCGAGGACGAGGTGCGGCCATAGATTTGCCAGAACTAGGCACACGTCGGGGACGAAGGCATACTCCGGTTTTGCCAGAACCGAGTACGCAAAGAAGAACTCGTCGGTGACGCAGTCGAGGCGGTCGTAGAGGGGTCGATGTCGTAGAAGACGTTGTCGAAGCCGATGAAGACGAGGTGTGACGCCCCCAAAATCCATCCGTGTACAGTAATCATACACGCAGGGTACACGGCTGAGATTAGGGTGCCACGGTGAGAATATCACAGCACAACACTAAACACAAAAGGATAAACAAATATGTTACAATAAAGGGGGTCACGCGGACCCGAATACATAAGTTATACAAGCCATAATATCTGAGTACAGACATAGTTAGTCAAGTTTTGCCTTAAGAAGGCTAGCACAAATAACATCAGAGATACAGATCGAAAAGGCAAGGCCTCCTGCCTGGGAGCCTCCGAAACTACTCCTGGTCCTGGTCAGTGGGGGTCTCGACGTAGTAGTATCCGCCTCCGGGGTACTCCTGCTCCTGGGCTCCAACGTCGACTGCAGCGGCCGATCAGGCAAAACAGTAAAGGAAATAAAGCAGGTGAGTATCTAGTATACCCGCGAGTCTTACGTCCGCTACTAAGCATTATGCATTGTATCAACGGAAAGAAGAGGCTGTATATAGTGTACTGCAAGATAGAAATCAGAATAAGGATAAGAAACTAGGCCTATCGAAGACTAGCATCTTCCGACGATGTCTTGCAGCAAGAGGTAAGAATCAGCCAATAGTTCATATAAGCAATAAAGTAACAATGAAGCAGAAGTTGCTGCAGCATTGTATAATATAAGTTGTAATGAGTAATAATAATAATGCCTCCGAGTTCACCTCCTCGACATCCCCGCGAGGAAGAAAACCCGGAACCATACAGTTTAATAATAATAGTTTCTAGTGGTAAGATCGAGCTTCAGCATAAAGCGTCCTGTTACCATGGACACGGCTATTCGAATAGATTAAACTCCCTGCAGGGGTGCACTACTGTTCAGCCTGCACGCTTGGATCTCCAGGGTGGCGTGAACCTTGTTAGGGAACGCCCCACCGAGGCTATCCGACACGACGCAGCCCATCCTAGGCTCAACAGAGAGGCCATCCGCCGGACTATATCCTATGCGCCAAGGGGTCTAGGTCCCTCACCCTTGCACGCTCCTGCACGGTGCGAGTCTGGCCGGTGAAGCAAAAGCAAATCCAAACACACCTGCTGCAGCAAAATACAAGACCACTTCCCGGCGATCAGGCCGCAGTACTGCTGACGTCTGAAGAGCTTTCGGACGAACTACGACGCGGAGGGCCCACATCGTAATCCCACGTGTAGGTAGTGCATACAGACCAACGGGCCTCTCAAGTCATCCGCCGAACCATTTAGCATTTTAATTAACCTGCGTGAAAACCGTTATCGTTGCCTCGACTTAACCGACCCGCGGTCAACGACAGCAGTCAATACCACCAATACATCGGTGCCTGCCCTGTCGTCCCACCAAGTCACTGCGGTTACCAACAAGGTGAACCGTCTCCTTACCTTGTCTCGCGTGTGCTCTTGGTAGAGCTCGACTTTTGTGGTTTGGTAACTCTCGCGAGATACGATCAGGGGCCAAGCACGCCAGTAACGTCGGTCGTACCCTCCCTGTCGTTCCCGACGATATACCTCTCGTGGGCACCGTTGGGTCGCCCGAATTTCTTACCTTTAAGGACAACCGCTGTTCAGGACCCTATGGTGGCAAGACAAAGTCAGCCTCGAGTGGAGTACAAGGATTACTCCTGGAGCTCACACTTGAGGTGACTAGGCATAACCTAGATAGGGGCCTTTGGCGGTATCTGCTTTGTACCGTACCTGTGCAGTTATAATATTTGTATCCGCGTTCACTCCCCTGAGTGATCACGACCCGCTATCTAATCCTAGCTAACAATGCGCAGGGTTCACTGCTTAATATATGCATAATTATAATAGGCAGCATAGGATAAGAAAGGTACATCAAGGGGCGACAAAATCAGGCTATGCAATTGAATAGGATTGTAATCGTAGCAGCAGCAGTAAACATGCCTAGTGCAAGAAATGTACGGAAAGATAGGCGATATCTGGGGAAGAGAATGGGTCTGCTTGCCTGGAAGCTCGACGGTAGGGGCAGGGTCGTCGACGAAGTAGTCGTACCCGGCAGCAGTGTAGTCGGCGGTAGCAGCGGGGTCTACCGGAGATTAAGGGGGGGGGGGAACAGTAAATACACGGCAATAATAAACAAACATATGCATGACATGACAGATGAAATGTTAACGGTGTTCTAACGCAGTGCAACACACGTTGCTCGGAGCGGGAATTCATCCGGGGATGAACTGCCAGCTCCGGGTGATTACCGGACAGGGTGTCCGGAGGGGGAAGGGTTCATGCCGGAGGTGTCGTGGACATCTGACAAATATAAGGGGAGTGTATCCGTGCTAGTTGAACCATTCCGGACAACTTTCGTGTTCGGAATAAATTCATCCGGGTATTTTTTTTATCGGTACCGGGAATTATCGACAGAGAGCCCGGAGGGGGGGAATGTCGATGATCGGTGTGTTAGGGGGGTGGGATAGACATACGGAGGGCGTATCCGTATTCGTTATATTTTTCTGATCAATTTTGATGTATAAAGTTTTTGAATCTGACTTACGGTTTAAAAGTTATTGAATTTCAAAGTTTTAAATCATTTAAAAGATTTTCTGGAATTATTTTTATTTATAAAATAGTAACATTATCCACAACAGTTTGACTGGTCAAACCTGACCAGTGGGACCCACTGGTCAGCCTCTCATGGCTAATAAATCAATTAATTAAATTTAATAACAGTGGGGTCCCACATGTAAGTCTAACAGGGTTAAATTAAATCAGTTAATTAAGTAACTTACAGGTGGGACCCATGTGTCATTGACACAGTGGTTAATTAATCATTTTAATTAGATTAAAGGGCCAAGGGCCCACATGTCATACTCACAGAGGGGTTAATCTCTAACATTTTTTTAGCTCTAATACAAATGGCCTTGGGCCCACTGTCATACACATGTGGGTAGTTTAATACGGGGGCTTAGGCTTAACAGGATCATTAGCGCTAATTGAAACAAGTGGGTCCCGCATGTCATTTGCCCAGCCCACTGGAGGTTCCATCCAGCGCTCGCCGGCGACGACGTACAGGGGGCACGGCGGCGAGGCTAGCGTGCGGCACCGGCGACCAAACGGAGCGGCAAGGGCGGGAATCGAACGGGGGAACGCGGGGCATCCGCTTGGGCACGAGGTGGACGTCGGGGTCGACCACGGCGACAGCCACGGCGGGCAACCACGGCGGCCGGAGCGTGAGCTCGCGGGCAGGCAGCTACGGGCATGGGGGAGGAGAGGGAAGGGGCCATGGAGCACCGGGTGCTCACCGCGAGGGCAGAGAAGCGGTTGAAGGGGCCGGGGGAGGTCGGGGCAGAGCTCGGTGGCGTCAATGGCGCGACGGCCCGAGGTAGAAGAAAGCCGCGATTCGCGTCGTGTGGAGGCTCCCGGTGTCGATTGCGAGCACGAGAGGAAGGAGTCGAGTGCGGCCGACCTCCTGGACAACCTCCCGTGGCACGGGGAGGCCGTTGGCCGCGTCGACGATGACCTCCCGGCGACGGTAGTGCCCCTCGATTCGGGGCGAGCGCAGAGAGCCAGAGGGGGAAGGGGGGTCGAGATCCAGGGGGGGTACCGGGGCGCTAGGTTTAGGGTTTGGCGCAGGGGGCGCCGTCTTGTAGCCGGCGGAACGTCTCCGATGCCCTCCACGCCGATGGCCATGGCGCCCTAGCCACGTGATGAGTGACACGGGGGAGGGGATGAACAGGAGGGAGAAGACCGGGGTGGGGGGGCCTTGGGCTTGCGGCCCAGGGGAAAAAAGGAGGAGGTGGCCTGGTGGGCTTCGCCCCCAGGCGTAGGTTTAGGTTTCCATTTTTTGTATCTTTTTCTTTTTGTTTATTCCCTTTGGTAATTATTTTAATGTCTTAGGCATTTTTGTAAAATGTGGTTGGTGCCCCATAAGTTATGTTATACCTAAGGTCAGTGCCACAAAAGATTTGGGCAATTATAAAAGTCATTTAGTATTTAATTTAAATATTAAATGATTTGTTTGGGGATTTTGGCCTCTTTTTATATTTGTTTAGAATTTTCCATAACACAATAAATACCCAAACCCATATGGATTTGGTCCAGTGATTATTTGGGATTTTATAAAAGTGGTTCCAAGATTTTTGGAAATTATTTATTGTCACCCTATTTTTAATATTCATCAAAAGACATTTTAGGGTTTGTTTGAATTTCAATTCAAATGGCTTGTACTTGTTTTGATCCCAGATGATCAAGGTCCATGATCACCATGCATTCAAGAACATCAAAGTGGAATTTGAAATTTTGAACTGTTCCAAGTTGATCAACAAAAGTTTTGAACAGTAGAGATGAACAGTAACAGTGATTACTGTTCACTGACAGTGGGGGTGTTACACGAGGCGCCGATCCGAGTTTGCCAGACTCGGGAACGTGTCGGGGACGAAGGCACTCCCGGTGTTTCCAGTACCAGGCGTGCGAGGGGCAGGGACCATCATAAACTTGTCGCCATGTCAAAGGGACTAGCAGAGGAGGACTCCACGACGGTTGCGACGCGCAGAGCGGCGAGGGAGAGATGCCGATGCTGTCCGCGGTTGTCGGAGTAGAGTAGCAGGTGGTGTAGATGGGGGCGAGGCGATGATGCTGGCGGCGGAGTTGTAGTGGACGGAGACGTAGAAGCCGGTGGAACCAGTGGCGGCCTATAGTGGTCATGCTGGACGCCTAGAGGGGCGCGGGGTAGTCGGCGGGACATGCGCCGATGAGAAGTCGTCCGACAGGTTACCTTGTGGACGGTGTCGCGGGCGCGAATGGTGTCGACGCGGACGGTGTCGCGGGCCCTGACGCCGGGGATCCGGGCCGGACGACGAAGACGGGCGCCGGCGGCGGAGATCCGCGCCGTGGAGCGGCGCGGTGGAAGCCGGGGACGCTAGTGCGCGTGAACGGCGAGGGGACAGCGGGCCGCGGCGCTACGGCCCGAAGGAGCGACGCAGCGGCGATGCGCATATCTGGGGTGACGGCGGGGAAGACCTCGGGGCGATTGCATGGACCGCGTGTCGCGCTCGCTACGGCCCGACGGGGCGACGCAGCGGCAGCGCGAGGGTCGGTGCAGCCTCGGGGACGACCTGGAGCGGACGGCCTCGGGGCGGCGGTGACCGCGGGCTGCGGCACTACGGCCCGAAGAGGCAACGCAGCGGCAGCGCGCGGGTTGTTGCAACCGCTGGGACGACCTCGAGGCGGCGGTGTGGACGGCGCACCGCGACGCTGCAGCCCGTGGGGGCGACGCAGCGGCGGCGAAGAAGTCGGGGCAGCCACCTAGAAACCCACGGGGGCGGCGCGGCGGCCGCCCAATGCTCGATCGGTGGTAGGCGCGTGCTCGGGGACGTGCTTGGCGGCGACATGGGCAAATCGGTTGATCAGGCCGACGGTAGCGCAGTATGCGCCATGGCAGGGACGACGCGTAGATCGTAGGCGATGGCGGCGTGGTCGGTGAAGTCCCAGACGATGACGACGAAGACGATTCGAGGGGGGGGGGCGCGGAAAGCTCCCTAGGCAGGCGCAACAGCCGGCAGCGGTGCGCGGCAGCCTGCCGTGAGGCTGCGACGGCCTGCCGAGGCAGGCGCGGCCCCGGTGGTGGCAGACGCATGGGCGCGGTGTAGATCGTCGATGCCGATGTCGGAGCAGCGGCGCGGGAGGTCGACGGCGACGTTGGGCGACTCAATCCGATCTAAGATCGGTAAGCCAAAAATAAAACCGATCAAGTGATCGGGAAAAAAACTGCAGGGCAGCCGATCACGGACCGGCGGACGAACCCTGCATACGGGTTGCGCAGCCCCCGACGGAGATCATGGAGAGCGACCTCCCTGGGGGCGGCGCGGCGGAAGCGTGTCGACGGCGGTTAGCGCGGCGCCATGGAGGGGCGGCGGCGCTAGGGTTTGGGAGCGGCAACGACGGCGGCGGCGCGGGGGCTAGGCGGCGGGTGCTCTAGGGTTTTGGATCGAATGAGGTTGATACCATGTAGAATGATAGAGAGATGTTTGGCGGAGTCGATGGATGTTGTATTGAACCTCAAGACTGAGTATATATAGGCGTACAAGGGGTTATCTTGGAGTACAAGACAAGACACGAGAGTCCTATCTCTATCCTAGATTATCCGTTTATACGTACACGGAATATATCTCTAACACTATTTGATCAGCCCGCTTGAAGCTTGTTGTCTCCATCGACGGTGATATGAAGATGCGAGGCCATGAAGACCGCACCGGTGGCTATGCTGGGGAGGTTGAAGATCCTCAAGGTTGACATGATAGCAAAACGACCTGGAAGGGCACCGCGAGTGTTCACTAGGAGGTAATGACGTACAAAAAAGGGGCCGATGCATGGTTCAATTTTTTTTAATGTTTGAATGGATTTTCCTTGTTAGAGATCGACATAGAAACCTCAGATGCGTCAAGTATGATGAAGATGTTCGGTGGCGATATATAGTAGCTGCTGCACATAATTGTACATTGACCTAAAGATTGTAGTTTCTAAAAAAAAGCTAAAGATTGCAAGTGTGTATGGCGTTATGACATATATAGGAGATTGAACACCGAGCTTACCCGTGTTTTGTGATAACTATTAGTAACATTTTAGAAAATTAGGCAATTTCTTGTAATTAAAGGGAAAACCAAAAAATTGATCTAAAATCGGCCGCCAAGGAACAATATCGAATCACCATTACATAAATACATTTTTTTTCTTTTTATTGTTGCATACAGCACAATGTTTTAATTAGATTCCTTCATTTTAAGAAGAGCCCAGAAATTATATTTAATTATAGCCAATCTTTCCTTCATTTATTTGCATCAATTATCCTTTCTTTTCTTTATTTCATGCAATATCATCTTTCTTTTTCTTTTTATTGTTGCATACAACACAATGTTTTAATTAGATTTCCTTCATTTTAAGAAGAGCGCACAAATTATATTTAATTACAGCCAATCTTTCCTTCCTTTAGTTGCATCATTTATCCTTTCTTTCCTTTTTTGCATGCAATATGAATCATCTTTTCCTTCCTTCCCCAGCCATAATTTTCCTCTTTTATTGCATACCACCCCACAAATAACTATCTTCTTTCTTTATTTGTGCATTCATCCTTTCTTTTCTTTATTGCATGCAACCTACAACTCATAATCACAGCCGATTATAATCACCTTATCCTTTCTCTATTGGAATAATCCACAAATAAAACTGCGTATATAAATATGTCGAAATTACTGCAAAAAAGCGAGGGGGTACTATTTTTTACGTTGGCTATAAGTTAGTTACACGATGCCCACTCGCGTAGGAAAAGGCCTAACAAGAAGTTGGGCCGCTGGCCTACTCATATGCGGAGGCCCATACATGTAAATCCCAGGTTATATAGGGACAGTATGTAAACTAAGACTCAGCGTTGCGTGGTGTACTGGTTTGTCTAAGAACTTTGTCCAGGGAGGTCTCGGGTTCGAAACCCAGTTTTTATACTTTTACGTGTTTTGGGCGGATGACGTCAGCGGTGCGTGGTAATGACGTCAGCGACAGACCAAATATCTGCACAAATTGACGCACCGTTGACGTCATCCGCCCAAAACACGTAAAAGTATGATCTATGACGATTTTTGACCAACTCTTTAGCGGAAAACAAAACTATATTTAAATTTCTAAATTTAGGTATGATTTACGAGATCTCTTGAGCGGGAAACAAAACTATATTTAAATTTCTAAATTTATGGTATGATTTAGGAGATTTGTTCTATCTAATGTCTCGCCGTACTTCAAATCTGGTTTAGGATGAACTGATTTCACCCATCGTACATTTACCTACCTCTCACCTTGATGGACCCACGTTCACAAAGACAAGTACAAGATGTGACCTTTATTAGTAGGTAGGTATAGATGTGTTAATGATCTCTCACGATTTTCGACCAACTCTTTAGCGGAAAACAAAACTATATTTAAATTTCTAAATTTAGGTATGATTTACGAGATCTCTTGAGCGGGAAACAAAACTATATTTAAATTTCTAAATTTATGGTATGATTTAGGAGATTTGTTCTATCTAATGTCTCGCCGTACTTCAAATCCGGTTTAGGATGAACCGATTTCACCCATCGTACATTTACCTACCTGTTAGCTTGATGGACCCACGTTCACAAAGACAAGTACAAGATGTGACCAGGGTCGAGCTCAAGTCAACTACCTCCACTATCTAATTTTTTTAACTACCACCAATATCTATATTATTTTATGTGTTAATGATCTCCGACGAGTTTCGACCAACTCTTTAGCGGGAAACAAAACTATATTTAAATTTCTAAATTTAGGTATGATTTACGAGATCTCTTTAGCGGGAAACAAAACTATATTTAAATTTCTAAATTTAGGGTATGATTTAGGAGATTTGTTCTGGATAATGCCTCGTCGTACTCCAAATCCGGTTTAGGATGAACCGATTTCACCCATCGTATATTTACCTACCTCTCAGCTTGACGGACCCATGTTCACAAGGACCACCCGTCAGGAACCAAGGCTACGCTGGAGGTCATGTGAAAACAAGCGTCAGATAAAAGGGAAACCGCATGAATGGCCTAAAGATGACTGGGTTCCTTTCATCATTTATAGTGTTTGGGTTTCTATCCACCTTACTTGTGAAATCATTCACATTGGCAAACCTCTATCTAGAAAATAATGTTTAAAGACCATGTCAGAAAACAAAGGAAGGTAAATTTAAAATAAATGTCTAACTGCATGTATGGTCTGAGAATATGTCATAATGATTAGTGTAAAAGTGATTCTATAATTGGATTTTTTTTGTTCTTAAAGCCATTTCATCAAGAAAAGGGGGAAACATATCAAATTTTGTACACAGACTACTAACTTATTTATTTTTACAACTAAGAATGCAAACATTTTGGGAAAAGGGGGGGAATAGGATGAAAATGAAATTTATGGAAAATTACCTCATACGCTTTGCGGGCTCCGAAAGGACATAGAAGAAGCCACGATATTCGCGATGAGGGGGGGGGGGGTATTGGCCAGAGATGCCTAAGGCCTCGGTGAATGAGCCGTTTGCCGTGGCGCCGGAGCCCTTTGCCGATGCGCCAGAGCTCTTGGCCGAGGCGCCGAGGATGCCCAAGGCCTCGGCGCCGGAGCCCTTGGCCGAGGCGTTGAAGCACTTGGCCTCGCCGTTGGAGCCCTTCGCCGAGGCGCTGGATCCCTTTGGCGAGGAGATGCCACCCTTGGAGGACGTGGGTCTATTACCCACGGCGGCATTTCCTTCGGTGGGCATTGCCCTTGGACCATTTGGTCGCGGGGGCCATCTTCGTCGGAATGGCCGGTGAGTATGGTGGGGGTGTGAGGGAAGAAGGTGGCAAGAAGGGTGTGGACGTCCAAGAAGGGATGCCACGACAGGAAGGAGACGATGGGAAGCGATGGAGACGATGAGGCGACGGTCGGCGGTGAAGATTTTTGGAAAAAGACAAGACGAGAGGGGTACGATCGGAAATGGTGGTTTCGAGGTTACCACACGGTTATTTCTGCATGGGTAGTGGGTGATTTGATGGCGCACGTCGTTCCGAGGCAGACAACACAAACAGGTGTCTGGCGAGCGGTGGCATGGTGTGTACTTCACCGAACTTGAACTTGTGTGCACGCAATCGATCGTGGTTGACTATGAAAGCAAAGACTCAGACAGAGCAGAGCCGATATCGTCCATCGCCCATCCGACGGTCCAAATTGTACACAAGTCCAAAAAATTTGTACTCGTGTATATAGCGTGAATGGCAATGACACTCGTTCTAACAGCCCAAATGTTACTGGATTCCAAATTGTAGGTAAAAAATTATTCGCTTTTTGCAAATTTTCATGTTGATTAGTGTGTACTTTTGTAAGCTTTCATGTTGAGTAGTGCTTAATTAATTTTGTAAGCTTTTATGTTGAGTACTGTGCATTCAAAATAATGATACATTAAAACATGAAATGGATGAATCGACATATCGGTTTTCACATCAAAGTACAAACAAACATTTTCCATAAATTTTTAGTTTCTGACTAACATATATATATTGTCACATGTTGCCACACAATCTTGTTGCCACAACCGATTGATGTTTCAAAGTTGAAAACAAATGTATAATCAAACATTCTGTAAATCAAATGAGGTGTCTTCAACGTGATTGCATTTACATACATTTGATAAGATATGCCAAGACTCGAGCATGTGTAACACTCTCACTATGAGTGAACCGTAATGACAATTACTGTTGATCATTACTGTTCAAAATTTGGCTTTGATCAACCTGGGTCAGTTCAAAAATTCAAATTTCCCTTATGATGTTATTGAAAGCAATATGGCCATGGGCCTTGATCATCTTGAATCACAAAAAGTCTAACCCCTTTGAATTGAAATCAAATCAAAACTCAAAGTTCCTTGTGGTGAATAATAAAAATGGGTGACAATTAAACTTTGCTCAAAAATGGTGAAACCAATTTTGTAAAATGTATAATAATCATTTGATCATGTCCCTATAGTTTGGGAAATTTCAAACAATTAAAACAGTAGCTTAATTTGTCCATTTTAATAATTTGTTAATTAAATAAAATACTAAATGATTTTATAAAATCACCAAAACTTTTGTGGCACTGTTATCCAGTGCACTACTAATTTAGAGACACACTACATAATTTACAAAGTAGGAAAACTAGTTAAAACAAATATAAAAGGAATTTTACAGAAAAAGAAAAAGAGGAAAAGAAAATAAAATAAAAACAGAAGGGCCTATCTACCGCACTGGGCAAAGGCCCAACCCCACCCCACCTCCCCTTTCCCCCACTGGGCCAACCCCACCAACCCAGCCACAAGCCCACCCCCCAACCGTCCCCTACCTCCTGTTCACGCCCCCCCCCCCCTGTGGCACGCATCGGCCATGGCCACCGGGGCCGACGCCGCCGTGTCGGCCATCAGGCGACGCCGGCGGGAGATAAGACCCCCCTCGCGCCGTGGAGAAACCCTAACTCCACACCCCCACAGATCTCGTCCGTTAACCTCGGATCCACTCGCCCTTGCCGTCTTCCGCCACGGGCCCGAGCACCAAGTCGCCGCCGCCTCGCCATTACCGCGGTCACCGCCCTCCCCAGCTCCATCCGGCGTGTCCGGACGTCTCCGGGTCATCAACTTCGTCACCTCCCGGGAGGAATCGAACCCCACCACCCCGTACGCGACGCCCCGAGCTCGTCTCCTCCGTCAACGGCCGCCGCCCCCATCTACGAATTCCGGCCACGCCAAGCCCTCCCCGGCCCATTGCCACCCCTACGAGCTCCCCGGTGAGCGCAGCACCGATTTGCCCCCTCCCCCGCTCGATATCGTGCAACACATGGCCGTCCCATCCACGTCCAGTGCACCGGCGCCGCCCAGCTCGATGCCGTCGTCGCCCTGGGCCGCTCCAGCTCACGCGAATGGCACCTACGGGTGCGCCTCGGTGATCCCCCGCGCGCGTACGAGCCAGCGGCGCCCCTTTTGGCCCCCTGTGAAGAGAGCACGCCTCGCCGGGTTCCTCTGCCGTGGCCTCGTCGCCGGCGAGGACCCGCTGTGGCCTGTGTGCCATTGCCGTGTGGGACTGCTTGATGGTACAATTTATCACCCCCTCGTTGGTTACCCAAAGTGGAAGGTTGAGATGTAGATAGCGGCAATTTCCCTTAGCGAAGATGCTAAGGTTTAGGATCGACCAGTAGGACTCCAAGATCGACAAGTAGGTGGAAAATTGAACAATGGCGCCGTTTACAACCTAGGTTGCTAACTTCACCTGGACCTGCACACACAACAAGTAGCTTTGCTCCCAACGAGTACAGAGGAGTTGTCAATTCCTCCGGCTTGTTGTTTACAAAGGATAAAATGCACAGGATAATAATGATAGTGATAGCAACGGAAAAGTAAATAAAGCAGTAAATTGATAGTGGGTGTAAAAAGTATTGGAAATATGGACCGGGGTCCTATGATGTTCACTAGTGATGTCTCTCTCCCAAAAGACGATAAAATATCCATGCAAGGTAAACAAATTACAGCTGCGCAATTGACAGGATTATGTGCGCAAACCAATGCTAACTATGCTATAAAGAAAGTAAGAGGCTCAAAAGCATGGGCGGTACGCCAAGACAAGTAGACCGAAATCCATATGCATCTACCTACTAATCATCCACCTTGATATATCTATCCAGAACATCTCGCTGGTATTAAGTTGCGAATCCCACCCAAAGTGTAAACTCAAATCAACGGACAACTACATTAAAGAACTTTGCGTAAAGTAAACAATCCTTGCACCTGCAAGTACAAGCACCGTTGTTTTCCCCCTTGTGGCAACAGCACATCCCCTAGACTCATGTTTCTGTCACTCAAGCTAGTCATCGGGGGCATGAACCCACAATCAGTCATAACGCTCCCTCTTGGAGTCACTAACTACTACTTG
Organism: Bromus sterilis; assembly: GCA_950022295.1. Lineage (NCBI taxonomy): Eukaryota > Viridiplantae > Streptophyta > Magnoliopsida > Poales > Poaceae > Bromus > Bromus sterilis. The sequence goes on from OX465597.1 coordinate 287,423,988, forward strand.
GACAAAGCAATAAACAGCAACGGAGAACATGCAAGAATTACTCTAGAACATATATATAAAATAGGAGAATCAAATATATTACTCAAACACAATCTGTACATAGTCTCATAATTCATCGGATCCCAGCAAACTCAGCATAGCAACAACAGAAAGATTACATATGTGCCTCGATCATGTAGGGCGGCTCACGAGGTCTAATCCATGAAGAACAAAGAGGGGAGGAGAACATCACATAGCTACTGATCATAGACCCATGGTCCAAGGTGGACTACTCACGGTTCATTCGGGAAGCATCCATGGTGGTAGAGAAGCTCCCTGAGGTGGTTCCTCCCTCTGGCAGGGTGTCGGGAAGAGGTCTTCTGGTGCTCCCGATCTTGGAAGCGCGGCGGCGGAACAGAGGAAAGATCACGAAAAAGGGTTCCCTTCACGGGGGTTTCACGTCACGAGGAACTCATGCACTTATTATCGGCAACTCTCAATCTAATAAGGAGGTTCACAAAGAGACAAGTACCCCGAGGAACTCATGCACTTATTATCGGTAACTCTCAATCTAATAAGGAGGTTCAATCAATCAAGGCATGTAATTCAATTCAAGTCATAACAGGCATGACGAGGGGGTGACCCCACGACTCCTAAGGATAGGCCTACCCGGTGTCCCTGAAGATAGAAGGCCCATGAAGACCCGCCTGGACCCGCCTTGGCCCGCTAATTGGCACCGACGTAGGACTCTACGACTCACAAGGAAGGTGCGAAGACCTGTCGTACGGAGCAAGCTAGGGTTAGGAAAGCTTACCTGTAAACGTAGAAGAAATCCCCGAGACCTAGCCCAGTATATAAGGGCTAGGAGGGGCGACGCCAAAGGCATCCAATATCGTCTGTAACCCTAGCCTTGAGCGCTCTAGCCTCGGCATCCACTGTAATCGCATCTCCCTCATCAATAATATCGAGAAGGAACATGTCCTCCTGTTTGCCGACGAGCTATCGTCAAACCTGTGCCTCTCATTACTAACCTAGGGTCCCTGACCATGGGATTTGCCGAGGTTGATCCCCGTCAATTGGCGCCGTCTGTGGGAACGACACAGGTTGGGATCACGATCTCGGCGGTCCCGTCTTCAGCAAGCCACAACTCAAGGGCAAGGACCAGACCTAGCCCACTCGAAGGATTCAAGATCACGGCGAACATCTCTGCCACCCCATCAAGATCGCTCGGGCTACAGCTGTGCCAGGACCGATACTACGGTAACGGCCAAGTGCAGCGTCAGCAGCGAAGGAATCGACGACCCAGAAGAACGAAGAGAGGCCTCTACCAAGGAATTCCACTTGACGAACCGCGACGCGCAGCGGAGGACTCGCAAATCTTTCGACAACCCACTGCTGCCGGGGCACCCGCCGCACATCAAGACGATGACTACGAGATCGAAACCAGCGATCAGCAGAACCATCGCCAAGGAAGAAGGAATCGACGACCCAAAAGACGCGCGCGGGAGATCTACGGCGAGGCCCCATTGAACGAGACACGTCACGCAGCCGTGCAACCGACGTCCACTCGACGACACGCCGTCGCACGAGCTCCTGCCGCCAGCCAGGAAAGCGACTCCGAGACACCGGTGGGCGAGTTCTATGACCCAGATCGAAGGCCAGATGAATTCGCCAACCTCATCAAGAACCAAGATATGAGTCGAGGAATCGAAACCGACCCTCACTTCCACAAAAACCCGGAGGATCACGAGCAAATCTTTAGAATCTCAAGAAGGAAGAGGCACGCCGGATATAGCAAACTCACGGTTAGAGAGCAGCTAGCAGGACCCTGCACGATCCACAGCTTCGAGAATGACTGGGGACGCGTCAGGTCAGGTCACACTTTGGGAGACTGCCACCTGTTCAACGAGCTAGCCGACGACCTCAAGAAGGAGAAGCAGAAAGAAGACAAGCGCAACCGGTGACCCGAACAATCGCCGCCCTCAAGCCCGGAAGGATGTCACATCACGCTGCAAGGACAGGTGCTCATGATCCAAGAGGGAAGGGTGCCGCAAGCACAACGCGACGCCTACACCCTGCAAGCTAGAGCAGCCGAGAGCATAAATATAGTCGAAGTCTACCAGCTACATGATGCGGAGACCAGCATCACGTTCTCACAGGACGACCATCCATCCGCAGTCCCAAGACCGGGGCACGCGCCCCTGGTGCTCGATGCACAAATCGGAGGGTACGACATGGATAGGGTCTTCATGGACGGAGGCAGCAACATGAATATCATCTTTGCCAGCACCCTACAAAAGATGCTGATCCCACGATCAGTATGGAAGAAATCGAGCACCGTGTTACACGGGGTAGTCCCAGGAGAAGCAGCCACATCCCTCAGAGTCGTCGAACCGACTTCAAAGGAGTACAACAGCTCACTGGAAGACTCGCAGCCCTAAGCCGCTTCATTAGCAGGCTGGGAGAAGGCACGCTGCCTTTCTATCAGTTTCTCAGGAAAGGAGAGAAATTCGAGTGGACGGAGGAAGCCCGCCAAGCCTTCGCGGACCCGAAAAAGACACTCTCGACCCCACCAATCCTGGCGGTACCCAAGGAACGAGAGAAGCTATACCTCTATGTGGCAGCACGTAACAGTGTAGTAAGCACAGTGCTCGTTGTCGAACGCATAGAAGAAGGCAAGGTCCAGAGCATCTAGAGACCAATCTACTACCTCAGCATGCTCCTGACCAAATCCCAGCAGCGGTACCCGCATTATCAGAAGCTACTACTGGCCGTCATCATGACCTCAAGAAAGGTGTCCCACTACTTCGACGAGCACCCTATCACAATCGTGAGCAGAGCACCACTCGCTGACATACTCAACAACCCTGGAGCGAATGGACGGGTCGCCGAGTGGAACATTGAGCTCAGCCCAAGGGACCTGCAGTTCAAGCACCCAACAACCATCAAAGCCCAAGTAATCCCAGATTTCCTGGTCGAGTGGACGGAGGTTCAGACACCAGGCCCCCAGACCTATCAAATTCATGGGCAATGTTCTTCGATGGGTCCAAGAGACAACAAGGAGCCGGGGCAGGAGTTGTGCTCATCTCCCATAAAGGAACAAAGCTAAAATATATCCTCCAGATCAACTTCAGTCACGCCTCCAGCAACGAAGCAGAATACGAGGCACTCCTCCATGGCATGCGCATGGCCAAAACGTGCGGAGCCACTCGCCTCATAATCTACGGGGACTCCAATCTCGTCGTCCAGCAGACGATGAGAAACTGCGACGCAATAGCCGACAACATGATGGCCTACCAGAAGCTCTACAACTCACTCGAAGGAAGTTTCGACGGTTGCGAGCTCAACTACATCACCAGGGCCAACAACACAGAAGCTGACGAACTCGCGAACATTGGTTCGACCCGAGGACCAATACCACCCGACATTTTTCTCGAAAGCATCAACCAGAGATCCATCAAGGTACATGCAGCATCACCTGAAGCAGTCGTGGACGGCGAGGACGCAACAGACCTGGCGCAGGTGGCAGCAGCAAGCCCATCAGAAGGCACAAGCACCAGCACACCCGACAACACAGCTCCGACAGAGCTCGAAGGACCTGTCTGGGCAAAACCGTTCCTCCGATTCCTAATCGAAGGTACACTACCGCAAGACGTGGCCGAAGCACGACGCATCAGCTGACGATCCAAGGCGTTCACGGTGATCAACAAACAACTATACAAGCGCAGCATCACCCAGATACTCCAAAGGTGCATCGACGAAGAGGACGGCAAAGCCCTACTGCTCGAAATCCACGAAGGCACCTGCGGGCACCATGCGAGCAGTCGAGTACTCGTGTCCAAAGCATTCCAAGCCGGGTTCTATTGGCCCACAGCCATGAAAAAGGCAGAGGAAATCGTGCGACGTTGTGTCGCCTGCCAGAAATTCGCCAATAGGCCACACGCTCCCGCCTCAGAGCTCAAGACCATACCACTATCCTGGCCGTTCGCCACCTGGGGACTCGACATGGTGGGCCCACTCAAGAAATCATTAAAGGGAGAAGGACACACCTGCTCGTCGCAGTCGACAAGTTCCCTAAATGGATCGAAGCAGTACCCATCACCAGCTCCACAGCCCTCACGGCTGTCAACTTCATCAAATCGATCATCTTCAGGTTCGGAGTGCCACACAACATCATCACGGACAACGGCACGAACTTCACAGCCGCAGAATTCCAGAACTTTTGCGAAGAACTGGGAATCAAAATCAATTATGCATCAGTCGCGCACCCGCAGTCCAACGACCAAGTGGAAAAAGAAAACGGCGTTGTATGCGGGGGAATCAAGAAGCGGCTCCTCGCACCACTCGAGCAAGCCGCCGGATACTGGGTAGAAGAACTCCCCGCGGTACTATGGAGCCTACGAACTACACCAAACACCGCGACCCAGTACACACCCTTCTTCATGGTGTACGTGGCAGAGGCAGTACTACCACATGACCTCAAGTTCGGAGCACCTCGGGTCACCGGGTACGAAGAAGAAGAAGCAGAAGAAGCATTACAAGATGACAAAGATACAGCTGACGAAGCCAGAGATACAACCCTGGCAAAATCAGAGGGGTACCAGGACAAGCTACGCACCTACCAAAGCAGCCGCTTGCGCACTAGAACCTTCAACAAAGGTGACCTAGTCCTACGGCTGATACAAGAGAAGGTCCATAAACTTGCCCCCCAATGGGAAGGACCATTTATAGTCTCAGAAGTCATCTGAGGTGGCGCCTACATGCTGAAGAACCCGAAGACATACGAGGACGTGGGTAACCCATGGAATGTAGCAAACTTGCGACTGTTCTATCCATAGTCCCCAACGGTCAGACATGACTGGCAACTAATGTAGCCGCTCGACCACAATAAAATAAATGTTGCCCAAAATACTTCCATCTCAAAGCACTCGGGGGCTCGAGCACACACTCCCCCAGAGAGACGCTATCGCCTACGCGATCTTAACCAAAGCACTCGGGGGATTAAGCATAAAATCCCCCCGAGAGACGCTATCGCCTACACGATCTTAACCAAAGCACTAGGGGCCTTAAGCATAAAATCCCCCGAGAGACGCTATCGCCTACGCGATCTTAACCAAAGAACTCGGGGGCTTAAGCATAAATCCCCCCGAGAGACGCTATCGCCTACGCGATCTTAACCAAAGCACTCGGGGGCTTAAGCATAAAATCCCCCCGAGAGACGCTATCGCCACTCAAGCGATCTTAACCAAAGCACTCGGGGGCTTAAGCATAAAATCCCCCAGATCGACGCTATCGCCACTCAAGCGATCTTAACCAAAGCACTCGGGGGCTTAATCGTAAAATCCCCCCGAGAGACGCTATCGTCGCTTACGCGATATTAACCAAAGCACTCGGGGGCTTAAGCGCAAAATCCCCCCGAGAGACGCTATCGCCACCTACGCTACGGTCCTATTCAAAAACACCAAGTTAGCTATCTTCAAGTCTTCACCCGGACGACAAACAACCAAGACTCGGGGACTACTCCAGAGTTGAACCGTGAGGAAATACGCAAAGTTTTAAGCCTACGTTTGACTCTACAACTCAAACGTAGCCTCGGGGGCTACTCCCATCGGGAGCGCTGCCACGCACCCGATAGAACAACACTAGAAAGTTAAAGCCAGTGCATCACGGGAGGAGTCGAAGACATTTCACACTATCAGATGGAGTCGAACACATTTCGCGCTATCAGATGGAATCGAAGACATTCTGCGCTATCAGATGGAATCGAAGACATTTTGCGCTATCAGAAGGAGTCGAAGACATGGCATCACAGGAGTCGAAAACACAGTTTATTGCAAGATCTCAACCACATCTTGAATTCAACCATAAAGGTATAAAAGGACTCAACTACATTTGGATAGAAGGCAGCTCTTGTTATAAGAGGGAATTACCCAAGGAATTAAGACTTTTACATGTGTGCCCATGAGGGGTAATCGACTCTAGTACAAGGGAATCACCACAGACAAAGGAAGAAAAAAGGAAGCTAGCAGAGGATGTCAATGACATAACAAAAGGGTGAAGCTCGACTTATTTGTCGATGCTCCACCAGGTTCTTCTCCTGCTCCACCAGCTTCTTCTCCAGCTGCAGCTGCACCGAGTTGCCGGCAAAGATGAGGCGCCTCCAGTTCTACAAGGTCGCTTGGCGCGCCCTCTTGATCGACGACTTGAGGTCGATGTCCTCTTCGGAGCTGACGGAGACGGCATCACCACCTGAGGAGTCGCCAGAAGACGGAGCTGTAGAAGATGCAGGCGTAGGACTCCTCGACCTTGTGGAGCTGTCGCTGCTCGACTCCTGCCAGTGCGGATCCATGCTGTTGCCGATCGGGTCGAACGCGCGGATAGTGACAGTGCTTTCATCGTCAAAACGACAGCTGAGCATATCGCCCTCTCGCAAATTCAACCGCCGAGCAAACAAACTCCAACCAGAGCCAAGAAAAATCAAGCGGGAGCTATCAACCTCCAAGTCAACATAAGAGTGAGATCGACAGCTCCCTTGAAGATGCAGAAGCAAGCCATCTAAGCCACGTTCAGAGACAATGGAGGAAAAAGCAGAGGGAAGAAGAACGCGATTGACGCTCTGGCCACGAACGCATAAAAGAAAATAATAGCGCCAGAATCCCTCCTCCAAGGGAGAGGAGGAAGGCATTGACACCGTACCATGGCGACCACCATGACATGAGCGTGGTGTACGGCCACCACGGCCACGAAGAACACGGCCACGGCCAACACCTCGCCTAGGAGCCATGAGAGGAAAAAGAGAAGAAGGAAGAGGCAAAGAAGCAAGCTGGATAGAGGCGAAACACTGTGGAAGAGAAAGGCATATTTATAGAACAAAAATCTCCCAGCATAGAGAAGCCAAGACGACAACAACAATTAATTCAAAGACCAAACATCGCAGACGTCTCAGACTCCAAGACCAAGATGCTTGCCCACGGGACGCACTGTGCGTGAGATGCGTCAATTCACACGCGTTTCCAACGCGCGTATCGGAAACTCAACCAGCGCCTGCCGCACGCCACAGCGGTCATCATTATGACCGGTCATGAAGACGTGACGGTTCACTGGCGGAGCATCGCTGACAGCCATCAAACAGAGGCATCGTTATCCTGACAAGCGGCGAAGAATACCAACAGACATCAAGAACGATTTCTTAAACACATTTTTCAAATATATTTGAACACCCATCGGGAGCGTACCCCCTCAAAACCGAGCCTCAGGCGAGCAACCGCCTGAAAGTCAGCAATGTGCTTGAGTGACCACTCGCACTCACGAGAGTCTCGGGTGCTCCCTCAACCCGACACAAGACAAACATGCATTCGCCAAGATCATACGGCACTAGGAGTCTCAGGTGCTCCCTCATCTCAAGAGCGGAAACGGCATTCGAGTGACCACTCGCGAAAAACCCCTCGCCAGAGCACTCGAAACAAGCTCCGCAGGTGAATAAGTGAACAGCTCTCTTGATGTTTTGTTCCAAGCGGGTGCAATACTATTAGACTTTGCGCCTCAAAAGTACACATTCCTGGAACACGACACACTGTGCCCTGATGCCACGCAAGATTAGCGTGTAGGTAAGACCCCGCTGCAAAGTTTGGCCGGGCCGGGACATGCCGAAGAGCGATTTCACTCCCAACCTTTTCCATGCGCTGCGCATGATAGAAAAAGCCGGGCGGACGTGCCTTAGGCTATGCACATTACTGGCGGCAAATGAACACCGTAAGACCTGAAGCGGCAGGACTTTTGCTCGACACCAGTGTTCCAAGCTCACGTCGAGGGACGTGGGTTTGATTGGGCTACTGCGGTATTTGCCACTAGCGCAATTCACCAAGGCTCGACCAGTCGACTCCTTGGGCCCTTTCAGCTTAGCATCCCTCGGAACAGGTTTTGTCATGGCCACCAGACTGCCAGCGACCCGCGGTTGTACCGCGCATACAAACGACCGACAAATGGATGTACTCGAGTCCCTGCACGACTCTTCGAGTCCCCCAGGCACTCGGGGGCTACTGACGAGGGGGTGACCCCACGACTCCTACGGATAGGCCTACCCGGTGTCCCTGAAGATAGAAGGCCCATGAAGACCCACCTTGGCCCGCTAATTGGCACCGACGTAGGAGTATGCGACTCACAAGGAAGGTGTGAAGACCTGTCGTACAGAGCAAGCTAGGGTTAGGAAAGATTACCTGGAAACGTAGAAGAAATCCCCGAGACCTAGCTGATGGCTTCTCGCCCCTCCGTTGGTTACCCCAAGTGGAAGGTTGAGATGTAGTGCAGCATCAGTTTTCCCTCGGTGAACATACCAAGGTTTGTCTCTAGCAGGACTCCAGAGATGATAAATAGGTGCCAGCGGCGCAACTGACGCGGACCTGCAGACAGACACAGATAACTTTGTTCCCAACGAAGTTCATAGAAGTTGTCAATCTCTCCGGTCTTGTTGTTCAGAAGGATAAAATGCAAGGAATAATGATAGCAAGTAAAAGCAGTAAAGTAAATATAGCGTGGAAACAATAATGAGGATATGGACCAGGATACGTGATGTTCGCTAGTGATGTCTCTCTCCCAAAAGACGATAAAATTGCTATGCGAGGTAAACAAATTACAGAAAGGCAATTGACAGGATTATGAACGCACCGCAATGCTAACTATGCTACAAAAGAAAGCACGAGGTTCAAAAGCACAGGCAGTACGCCAAGATAACTAGACCGAAATCCATCTGCATCTACTACTAATCATCCACCTTCAGATATCTATCCAGAACATCTCGCTGGTATTAAGTTGCGAGCCCCACCCAAAGTGTAAACCCAAAGCAACAGACAACTGCATTAAAAATAACTCTGCGTAAAGTAAACAATCCTTGTGACCACGGTCACAAGCACCGTTGTTTTCCCCCTTGTGGCAACAACACATCCCCTAGACTCATGTTTCTGTCACTCAAGCGTGTCATCGGGGGGCATGAACCCACAATCTAGCACAACGTTCCCTCTTGAAGTCACTACCTACTACTTGGCCAAAGCAATAAACAGCAACAGAGAACATGCAAGAATTACTTAGGAAAAAAAAATATAAGAGATAAAAACCAAATATATAACTCTATCACAATCTGAACATAATCTCATAATCCATCAGATCCTATCAAACTCAACATAGCAATAGCAGAAATATTACAAAGATGCCTCGATCATGTAGGGCAGCTCACGAGGTCTAAACAATGAAGATCAAAGAGGGGAGGAGCACATCACATAGCTACTGATCACGGACCCATGGTCCAAGGAAAACTACTCACGAGACATCTGGGGAGCATCCATGGTGGAGAGGAGACTCCCGGAGGTCAATCCTCCCTCCGGAGGGTGCCGGGAAGAGGTCTTCTGGTGCTCCCGATCTTCGGAAGAGCGGCGGCGGCGGAACAGAGGCGAGTTCGCGGAATAGGGTTCCTCTTCTGGAGTTTTCCCGTGACGGAGAATAAATAGGCGAAGGGGGGCAGCCAGAGGTGGACCAGGGGCCCCAGGCGCCCTCTGGCGCGGCCAGGGGTGGGGCCGCACCGGATGGCCGCCTGGGCCCCCCTGGCTCCCCTCTGGCCCCTCCCGGGCTCTTCGCGAAGCTTCCTCCACGCTGATTTTTATCTGAATTTTCCGGAATTTTTCTGGCACTTTTTATATGGGGGAAAACTAAAATAGAAAAACAGCAGAAAACAAGAACTGGCACTGGGGTGCACTGAGTTAATAGGTTAGTCCAAATATGATAAAAAATGTATGAAAGTGTATCTAGAACATAGCAATATCACACAAAACATGCATGGAGCAAGCAGAAATTATAGATACGTTTTGGACGTATCAACATCCCCAAGCTTAATTCTTGCTCGTCCTCGAGTAGGTAAATGATAACGGCATAATTTCTGTGGTGACATGCTAGCAACCATAAAAGAACTTTGAAAAGTAAAGCAATCAAGGTTAGAGATTCAATTCAAGTCATAACATGCAAGAGTCTATATTAGCATTGAAACAAGTAACAAAAGAACATTAGGTGCAAGAGCTCTCGCTGTCCGTGACTCGAATGTCTCCAAATGGTGTTTGCGTGCAAGAAGGGGGATAGGGAATACGAGAAAAAGTAATTTTTTTTGTGTTGAGAACTCAATCTACTAAAGTTTCACACTTTGGTCTTCTTTGGAATCTTATCTTGACTCATCCCCAGACCACTAGCCAGGTGCAAGTCAATTTGATCCACTCCTTTTCGATATTTTGAGCACTCATGCAATGGATGAGCGTAAGCACGAGAGTTGACACTTAGGATGGCAAAGAGAGAAATATGGTGGAGGAGGAAGACAAAAATGAAGAGAAAGGCTCACATCAATGAGGACAATCATTGGAAAGAGATGCCAAATGATAGATATGATGTGAGGAGTAGGGGTTGCCATGCAACGGATGCACATACGAGCTAGGAAGCTCTCCAATGGAACTATATGCAAAAAGATCATCTCTATGGAGTACAAGGATATAGAGGGAGTACTAGTGTGGATCTCTCAAAAGGATAGTAGTGTTGCCCCGTTCTCTCCTTTTATTTCTTTTTCTCTTTTTTCTCTTTTTTTGTATTTTTTTGGTGGCCTCAATGGCTCTTTCTATTTAACTCTCATTTGTCCTCTTTGGGATCTTTTAATGTGTCCACTTTGGGATCTTTTCCTCACTTAAGGGCAACACTCTATTTTACAAGAAGGTAAAGGAGATCTTTCACACTTTACAAGGTACTCAAAATCATAAAGAAGAAGTAACTAACATGATGTATGCAATGTATGTCGCTGCCAGTGTAGCAGGAACATGTATGACATGAAGATCAAGTCATGAAGAGGTGGTAGTTGCATGGCAATGTAACTCGGAAAGGCTATGGAAATGCCTTGATAGGTAGGTATGGTGGCTGTTTTGAGGGAAGACATAAGGAGGATTATGATGACAGAGCGTATCATGCCAAGGGTTTGGATGTACCGGCGAAGGTGGACACCAACTCTCGGAGTGAGAAGAAGGCAATGCATGGCACCGGAGAGGCTAGAAAAATATGGGAAGGTGGAAGTGTCAACTTTCAATGCTTACATTAGTCCGAAGAACTCATGCACTTATTATCGGTAACTCTCAATCTAATGAGGAGGTTCAAAAATAGACAAGTACCCCGAGGAGGAGTGTATGGGGGTTTGGTTATCCTTGCGCATCCTCGACTCATGGTACGTGAGTGTACTCTAATATTCGACCCCTCAGAAGAGTAGTGATCCATCTAGTAGCTAGAGTTCTCAACTAGTTTTGTAGGTTTTAAAAATACACACGGATTGCCCAAAATACGACACCTATCACTAAGGCAAGAGCTCTTGACACCAAAAGTTCAAACATTACTCACATCAATACCTCAAAACTATTACAAGCTACTACTAAAATTAAATAGCAGCCTCAATTACCTACTTTCAAGACAAGACACAACTCAGTGCAACAACCAACTCTCTTAACAAGATAAACAGGAAAACTAAAAAGAGTTGCAGCAACAAACTAAACAAAAGCCAAGGCTCTTGCTAAAGAAAAACTAAAACTAAAACTAAACAAGGCAGTAGCTATGAAAAGATAAAGAACACACAAGAGCAAAAAGATAGGCAGGAAAAATCCTATGATGTGTTCTAAATTTTGAAAGTGGAGCGTGTTTCTCTCCCACACAAAGTAAGAAAGGATCTAACTTGTTATGAACATCAAGCAAAGCTAAAGAAAACTAAAAACAAAACCTAAGAGCGAGACGCTCCAAGCATAGCACATAACGCATGAAGTGATAAAAATATAGTGAGACGAAGGACGAACTGATGATTGTTGATGGAGAAGGGGATGCACGGGGGCATCCCCAAGCTTAGACGCTTGAGTCTCCTTGAATATTTATTGGGGATACATGGGGGCATCCCCAAGCTTGAGCGCTTGACACTCCTGGATCTTCTTTCATCATCTTCCATCCAACACTTGAAAACTCCCTTCATACATAACTCATCATAAGCTGATTAGAGAGGTTAGTACCCTTAATAAATATTTTTTACCCACTGGATATAAAGATAATCTTGAAGAGCTACTGTTTCTCAAGAGTGCCAAAAAGTTTTTTCAAAGAAAAAGCAAGCTTAAGGTTTGCAAAAGTAAGGAGAGACAAAATGTGGCAGAATCTATGAAAAACAGAACAACATATAGTAAAGAATTTTTTAGGGGCACTTCTGAAACTCAAATAAAAAAACTCAGAATATACAGAATTTTCGTAATTGTATAGAGCATACTGTGTAAAAATTTCAGCTCAAAAAGATGAACTGGGATTTTTCTGGAATTTTTCTGGTCACGAGGACAGAATCTTTTTTCTGGACAGCATGTCACAACTTTTACTTCCCTTGCCGTAAGAAGCTATAACTTGGCACAAAGCTGAAAAATAAAGATACTATGATGTTGCTACAGAAGTAACAATCATCAAGACACAACAAAAGCAAAAAGAAACACCTAAATTCGTTGCGGGCTGCCTCCCGAAAGCGCTTTCTTTTAGGCCTTTAAGCTAGGCATGATGCAAAAGAAGAATCAAGTTTTATCAAGAGAAAGGGAATAACTAGCCCGAGTAACGAACTCAAAAGGTAACTTGATTTTCTTTCTAGGGAAGTGTTCCATTCCCTTTTTGAATGGGAATTGGAATTTTATACCCCTCTTTCATGTCAATAACCGCACCAGCGGTGCGAACAAAAGGACGTCCCAAAATAATTGGACATAAAGGTTCACACTCTATATCCATAACAATAAAATCGATGGGAACATAGTTGTCATTGACAATGATAAGAACATCGTCGATTTTACCCAAAGGTTTCTTTACGGAAGAATCAACAAGACGAACACCAAAAGAACAAGGCTCAAAAGGCTTCAATTCAAACATATCAAATATTCTTTTGGGCATAACGGAGGTACTAGCTCCAATATCACATAAAGCACAGCAAGAGAAGTTATTTAATTTAATTTTGATCATAGGGTCCCAACCATCATCTAGCTTCCTAGGTATGGAGGCTTCTACTCTAAGCTTCTCCTCCCTAGCTTTGATGAGAGCATTTGTGATATGCTCCGTGAAGGCAAGATTAAGTGTGCTAGTGTGGGGGTCTCTAGACATTTTGTGTAGCAAGCTAATAACTTCTGAGAGGGTACAACTATCAAAATCAATATCACTACTATCAAAGGTGGTAGTAGTGTCATCTAGGCTCACTTGTTTGAAACCCTCTATGTTCATAGGAGTTTCTTTTTCTATGGTTGAGGTATTAGCATCACCATTAATAGGTCCAACGGGGCTAGGAGTGCATTGGGTGCTAATAGTTTGAGTGTCCTCAATAATTTGGATAGTGGCAACTGTGTGGTGCGTAGGAAGGATCTTAATTCTATCCTCTTCCATAGGGATAACTTCCGGTTTGGCTGCCATTTGATTTATCAAAGTAGAATGGGTGTGGGACATATTCGAAACATGGGTTTCGGTGGCGGTAAGTCTAGCCAGGAGTTTAGAAATCTCACTGTTCAGGCTATCAAGCTGTTCACTAATGTTTTGCAGAATGGCAGTATGCTCACCTATTTGCTTAGAGAAGGTTTTGTTTTGTTCAAACTGGGTGTGCATATAGTTCTTAGTAGCCTTCTCTATTTCCACCAATTTATCATAGCTAGGTAGGTCTCTTTTCGTATAAGCAGGATTATAGGAGTTGTTGCTAGGGTAGGTGTTGTTGTTCCCATAGTTGGATGGAAACGGTCTAGGATTGCTAGCAAAATTTCCCCTATAAGCATTGTTGTTGAAGTTGTTTCTAGCAATAAAGTTCACATCTAGTTGTTCTTGGGCAACCAAAGAATTTAAAGGAACATCATGAGGATCAATAGAGGGTTGCTTGGTAAGTAGAGACATAATTAAGTCAACTTTTTCATTGAGGGAGGTAATTTCCTCGACAGAATTTACCTTCCTACCTGTTGGAGCGCGTTCGGTGTGCCATCGGGAATAATTTGTCATCATTTCATCGAGAAGCTTCGTGGCAGCACCAAGTGTAGTTGAAATAAAGGTTCCTCCCGTGGCCAAATCTAACATGTTCCGCGAGGTAAAGTTCAAGCCTGCATAAAAAGTCTAGATAACCATCCAAGTAGTCAAACCATGTGTAGGGCATTTCTTAACAAGAGATTTCATTCTTTCCCAAGCTTGGGCAATGTGTTCATTATCCAATTGCTTAAAATTCATAATATTACTCCTCAATTGGATAATCTTAGCAGGAGGGTAGTACTTCCCTATAAAATCATCTTTGCACTTATCCCAAGAATCTATGCTATTTCTAGGCAAAGATTGAAACCAGATTTTAGCATCTCCCCTTAAAGAGAAAGGAAAGAGCTTGAGCTTAACAACATCACCTTCTACTTCTTTATACTTTTTCATATCACATAATTCAACCAAATTATTCAAGTGTAAAGCAGCATCATCTCCAGCAACAGAGAATTGATCTCTCATAACAAGGTTTAGCAAAGAAGGTTTAATTTCATAAGAGGTAGCTGAAGTGGCAGGTGTGGCAATGGGAGTGCAGATAAAGTCTTGGTTGTTGTGACTAGTGAAGTCACACAACTTGGTATTTTCAGTGGAACCCATAGTAGCAGCAAGTGTGACAGATTTTTTTGTAGTTTTTGATAAAAGACACAAAGATAAAAACTGAAAGATAAACTAACAAGACTAAAAAACAAAGGTAAAGGGTAGTGTGCAACTACCCTATCTTAGCACTCGGAGTCCCCGGCAACGGTGCCAGAAAACTTGCTTGATGGCTTCTCGCCCCTTCGTTGGTTACCCCAAGTGGAAGGTTGAGATGTAGTGCAGCAGCAGTTTTCCCTCGGTGAAGATACCAAGGTTTGTCTCCAGCAGGACTCCAGAGATGATAAGTAGGTGCCACTCGGCAACGTGTTCATTATCTAATTGCTTAAAATTCATAATATTACTCCTCAATTGGATAATCTTAGCAGGAGGGTAGTACTTCCCTATAAAAGCATCTTTGCACTTATCCCAAGAATCTATGCTATTTCTAGGCAAAGATTGAAACCAGATTTTAGCATTTCCGCTTAAAGATAAAGGAAAGAGCTTGAGCTTAACAACATCACCTTCTACTTCTTTATACTTTTTCATATCACATAATTCAACAAAATTATTCAAGTGTAAAGCAGCATCATCTCAAGCACCTGAGAATTGATCTCTCATAACAAGGTTTAGCAAAGCAGGTTTAATTTCATAAGAGGTAGCTGAAGTGGCAGGTGTGGCAATGGGAGTGCAGATAAAGTCTTGGTTGTTGTGACTAGTGAAGTCACACAACTTGGTATTTTCAGTGGAACCCATAGTAGCAGCAAGTGTGGCAGATTTTTTTGTAGTTTTTGATAAAAGACACAAAGTTAAAAACTGAAAGATAAACTAACAAGACTAAAAACCAAAGGTAAAGGGTAGTGTGCAACTACCCTATCTTAGCACTCGGAGTCCCGGGCAACGGCGCCAGAAAACTTGCTTGATGGCTTCTCACCCCTTCGTTGGCTACCCCAAGTGGAAGGTTGAGATGTAGTGCAGCAACAGTTTTCCCTCGGTGAAGATACCAAGGTTTGTCTCCAGCAGGACTCTAGAGATGATAAGTAGGTGCCAGCGGCGCACCTGACGCGGACATGCACACATACACAGATAACTTTGTTCCCAACGAAGTTCAGAGAGGTTGTCAATCTCTCCGGTCTTGTTGTTCACAAGGATAAAATGCAAGGGATAATGATAGCAAGTAAAAGCAGTAAAGTACATAAGACATGGAAAAAATAATGAGGATATGGACCGGGATACGTGATGTTCGCTAGTGATGTCTCTCTCCCAAAAGACGATAAAATTGCTATGCGAGGTAAACAAATTACAGAAAGGCAATTGACAGGATTATGAACGCACCGCAATGCTAACTATGCTACAAAAGAATGGACGAGGTTCCAAAGCACAGGCAGTACGCCAAGATAAGTAGACCGAAATCCATCTGCATCTACTACTAATCATCCACCTTGAGATATCTATCCAGAACATCTCGCTGGTATTATGTTGCGAGCCCCACCCAAAGTGTAAACCCAAAGCAATAGACAACTGCATTAAAAAGAACTCTGCGTAAAGTAAACAATCCTTGTGACCGCGGTCACAAGCACCGTTGTTTTCCCCCTTGTGGCAACAACACATCCCCTAGACTCATGTTTCTGTCACTCAAGCGTGTCATCGGGGGGCATGAACCCACAATCTAGCACAACGTTCCCTCTTGAAGTCACTACCTACTACTTGGCCAAAGCAATAAACAGCAACGGAGAACATGCAAGAATTACTTAGGAACAAAAATATAAGAGATAAAAACCAAAGATATTACTCTATCACAATCTGAACATAATCTCATAATCCATCAGATCCTATCAAACTCAACATAGCAATAGCAGAAATATTACAAAGATGCCTCGATCATGTAGGGCAGCTCACGAGGTCTAAACAATGAAGATCAAAGAGGGGAGGAGCACATCACATAGCTACTGATCACGGACCCATGGTCCAAGGAAAACTACTCACGAGACATCCGGGGAGCATCCATGGTGGAGAGGAGACTCCCGGAGGTCAATCCTCCCTCCGACAGGGTGCCGGGAAGAGGTCTTCTGGTGCTCCCGATCTTCGGAAGTGCGGCGGCGGCGGAACAGAGGCGAGTTCGCGGAATAGGGTTCCTCTTCTGGAGTTTTCCCGTGACGGAGAATAAATAGGCGAAGGGGGGCAGCCAGAGGTGGACCAGGGGCCCCAGGCGCGCCCCTGGCGCGGCCAAGGGTGGGGCCGCGCCGGGTGGCCGCCTCGGCCCCCCTGGCTCCCCTCTGGCCCCTCCCGGGCTCTTCGCGAAGCTTCCTCCACGCTGATTTTTTATCTGAATTTTCCCGAATTTTTCTGGCACTTTTTATATGGGGGAAAACTGAAATAGAAAAACAGCAGAAAACAGGAACTGGCACTGGGGTGTACTGAGTTAATAGGTTAGTCCAAATATGATAAAAAAGGTATGAAAGTGTATCTAGAACATAGCAATATCACACAAAAACATGCATGGAGCAAGGAGAAATTATAGATACGTTTTGGACGTATCACTAGCCCAGTATATAAGGGCTAGGAGGGGCGACGCCAAAGGCATCCAATATCGTCTGTAACCCTAGCCTTGAGTGCTCTAGCCTCGGCATCCACTGTAATCACATCTCCCTCATCAATAATATCGAGAAGGAACGTGCCCTCCTGTTTGCCGATGAGCTATCGTCCAACCTGTGCCTCTCATGACTAACCCGGGGTCCCTGACCATGGGATTTTCCGGGGTTGATTCCCGTCAAGGCAAGAGTCTATATTTAGCATTGAAACAAGCAACATAAGAACATAAATGTGCAAGAGCTCTCGCTGTCCGTGACTCGAATGTCTCCAAATGGTGTTTGCGTGCAAGAAAGGGGATAGGGATATACGAGAAAAAGTATTTTTGTGTTGAGAACTCAATCTACTAAAGTTTCACACTTGGTCTTCTTTGGAATCTTATCTTGACTCATCCCCAGACCACTAGCCAGGTACAAGTCAAAATGATCCACTCCTTTTCGACATTTTGAGCACTCATGCAATGGATGAGCATAAGCAAGAAAGTTGACACTTAAGATGGCAAAGAGAGAATATGGTGGAGGAGGAAGACAAAAAGGTGTGAAAGGCTCACATCAATGAGGACAATCATAGGCGAGAGAAAGCCAAATGATAGATATGATGTGAGGAGTAGGGATTGCCATGCAACGGATGCACATATGAGCTAAGGTATGCTCTCCAATGGAACTAGTGGGGGTGCATCCAACTTTCTTGCTCAAGAAGACCTAGAACTCATTTGAGGAGGCTCATAATTTGAATATACAAGCAAAGTTCTATAGTGTGAAGGTCCCCACACAGCTTATATGCATAAATGATAATCTGTATGGAGTACAAGATATAAGAGGGAGTACAAGTGTGGATCTCTCAAAAGGAATAGTAGTGTGCCCCCTTCTCTCTTTTTATTTCTTTTTCTATTTTTTGTATTTTTTGGTGGCCTCAATGGCTCATTCTATTTCTCTCATTTGTCCTCTTTGGGATCTTTAATGTGTCCTCTTTAGGATCTTTTAAATTGTCCACTTTGGGATCTTTTCCTCACTGTAGGGGCAACACTCTATATATTACAAAAAGTATAGAAGATCTTTCACACTTTACAAAAGTACTCAAATCATAAAGAAGATGTAACTATCATGATGTATGCAAATGTATGCCTCTTCCAGTGTAGCAGGGTATGCAATGATACTAGCCCGTCATGTAGCAATGATTAGGGCAAGGCCCAACTAGCATGCGACTCATCGATCAAGCAAGTAGCATGTATGACATGAAGATCAAGTCATGAGAAGGTGGATTTTGCATGGAAATATATCTCAGAAAGGCTATGGAAATGCCTTGGTAGGTAGGTATGGTGGCTATTTTGAGGGAGAATATAAGGAGGTTTATGATGACAGAGTGTATCATGCCAAGGGTTTGGATGTACCAGCGAAGGTGGACGCCAACTCTAGGAGTAAGAAGAAAGCAATGCACGGCACAGGAGAGGCTAGAAAAATATGGGAAGGTGGAGGTGTCAACTTTCGAATACTCACATTAGTCCGAAGAACTCATGCACTTATTATCGGTAACTCTCAATCTAATAAGGAGGTTTCACACAGAGACAAGTACCCCGAGGAGGAGTGTATGGGGGTTTGGTTATCCTTGCGCATCCTCGACTCATGGTATGTGAGTGTACTCTAATATTCGATCCCTCCAAAGAGCAGTGATCCATCAAGTAGCTAAAGTTCTCAAGTAATTTTGTAAGTTTTGAAAATAAACACGGATTTCCAAAAATACGACATCTATCACTAATAGGCTAAAGCTCTTGACACCAAAAGTCCAAACATTACTCAAAACAATACCTCAAAACTATTGCAAGTTACTACTACAAAAGAATAGCAACCTCAATTACCTACTTAAAGTCAAGACACAAAACTCAGTGCAACAGGCGATACGTCCAAAACGTATCTATAATTTCTGCTTGCTCCATGCCTCTTTTTGTGATATTGCTATGATATTGATGAACTTCCATACACTTTTGATCATATTTGGACTAACCTATTAACTCAGTGCACCCCAGTGCCAGTTCCTGTTTTCTGCTGTTTTTCTATTTCAGGTTTCCCCCTTATTAAAAGTACCAGAAAAATTCCGGGAAAAATATAGGAAAAATCAGTGTACCGGAAGCTTCGCGGAGAGCCCAGGAGGGGCCAGAGGGGAGCCAGGGGGGCCCAGGTGGCCAGAGGGCGCGGCCAGGCCCCTGGCCGCGCCAGGGGGGCGCCTGCAGCCCCTGGCCCACCTCTGGCTGCCCCCTTTCGCCTATTTATTCCCTGTGACAAGAAACTATCGGGGACGGAACCCTTTTTCGCGATCTCTCCTCTGTTCCGCAGCCGTCGCGCTTCCAAGATCGGGAGAACCAGAAGTCCTCTTCCCGGCACCCTTCCGGAGGGAGGAATCACCTCCGTGAGCTTCTCCACCACCATGGATGCTTCCCGGATGAACCGTGAGTAGTCCACCTTGGACCAAGGGTCCATGATCAGTAGCTTTGTGATGTTCTCCTCCCCTCTTTGTTCTTCATGGATTAGACCTCGTGAGCTTCCCTACATGATCGAGGCACATATGTAATCTTTCTGGTGTTGTTATGCTGAGTTTGCTGGGATCCGATGGATTATGAGATTATGTTCAGATTGTGATTGAGTTATATATTTGATTCTCTTCTTTTATATTTATGTTCTTGAGTAACTCATGCATGTTCTCCGTTGCTGTTTATTGATTTGGCCAAGTAGTAGGTAGTGACTCCAAGAGGGAGCGTTATGCATGATTGTGGGTTCATGCCCCCCGATGACTAGCTTGAGTGACAGAAACATGAGTCTAGGGGATGTGTTGTTGCCACAAGGGGGAAAACAACGGTGCTTGTACTTGCGGGTGCAAGGATTGTTTACTTTACGCAAAGTTCTTTAATGTAGTTGTTCGTTGCTTTGAGTTTACACTTTGGGTGGGATTCTCAAATTAATACCAGCGAGATGTTCTGGATAGATATCTCAAGGTGGATGATTAGTGGGTAGATGCAGATGGATTTCGGTCTACTTGTCTTGGCGTACCGCCCGTGCTTTTGAGCCTCTTCCTTTCTGTTTTGCATAATTAGCATTGGTTTGCGCACATAATCCTGTCAATTGCCCAGCTGTAATTTGTTTACCTCGCATGGCTATTTTATCGTCTTTTGGGAGAGAGACATCACTAGTGAACATCATGAGATCCCGGTCCATACTTCCACCACTGTTTACGCTATCAATTTACCTTCAGTATTTACTTTTCAGTAGCTATCACTATCTATCATTATTATCCTGTGCATTTTATCCTTCGTAAACAACAAGGCCGGAGGAATTGACAACTCCTCTGTACTCGTTGGTAAGCGAAGCTATCTTTGTGTGTGCAGGTCCAGGTGAAGTTAGCAACCTCGGTTGTGAACGACGCCATTTTTCACTTCACCACCTACTTGTATCTGTTGGAGTCCTCCTGGACGATACTCAACCTTAGCATTTTGCTAAGGGAAATTTTCCTCTATCTACATCTCACCTTCCACTTGGGGTAACCAACGGGGGCGAGAAGTTATCTCGTGTATCAAGCATATTTCTGGCGCCATTGCCGGGGACTCCAATATTCAAGATAGGGGAGTTGCACACTATCTTTTATCTTTGCTTTTTAGTCTTGTTAGTTTACCTTTCAGTTTTTTCTTTAGTGTCTTTTATCAAAAATTCAAAAAAAAGTATGTCTAGTTCGTTACTTGCCAATCAATGTCTGACTTCTTTGAAACCAGATCTTATTGGCATGGAGGATTCACCGAGGATCAACAAAAGTGGTACAAGGAACACCGCTTGTCTCAAAAGGGGATACACTTATGGAAACAAATACACCAGTTGTATGAGTATGCTAGAAACTTGTGCTCAATATATAATATATCTTTCTGCAGGGATGAATCTTGTTTCTTTATGAGGCACAGACACCTTTCTTTCCAATGTGAGTACAATGATGATGAAACCTTAGCTTCTTATGCTAAGGGAAACTATTATTTTTATGATGCAGAGCCAATAGAAGAATTTGTTGCTTATAAGGGTGGCTATGAAATTACTTCTCTTCTTAGAAATATTAATGATGCCCCTTACAAATCTGAGAGTCTTGCTATACTTAACTATTGTTTGGAAAATTATGATGCAAATTATTATATTACTGATCATCTTGATAGAATCTCTCCCCAAAGGAAGAGACTAATGATTTGCATGACTCTATGGAAGAAGAAATTGCTGAACCTGAAAGCCCCTTGGATGAAAAAGAGGAGGAGAGTGACGAACAAAAGGAGGAAGAATGGAGCCATCCATGTCTACCTTCTATTGAGAGTAACTCTTTGACTCTTACCTTATATGAGTGTTATGATACTATGGATTCTTTTGAAATATCCCTTTTTGATGAAGTTGATGCCTTATATGCATATGACCGTGATGCCACTATGGATGATGCTTACGGAGATGAACTTTCTATAGTTCCTTATGTTAAGCATGAAATTGGTGCTATTGGACCAAAACTTGATTTTTCTATTATCCTTTTGAAATCTCCAACTCATATTCCGGAGAATGTTGCTCTTATTAAGGCTCAATGTGATGGGTTGCATTTATCTTATGTTCCTAAAGACCGTGTTGAAAACTACAAACGTGTGCTTGTAGATCATGAACAACATGATTTATGTGATAGTTATATTCTTGATGTTGTTCATGATACTACTGAAAATTACTTTGAGAGAGGAAAGTTTGGTTGTAGAAACTTCCATGTTACAAAAACACTTCTCTTCTTGTTGAAAGTTTTTAAGTTGTTCTTGTTCCACCTCCCTATGCTTGTTGCTTTGTGCTTCTACGATTTATTTATTTACAAGTTTCCAAAGCATAGGAAGTGGGTTAGGCTTAAATGTGTTTCATATTTTCTTCTTGATGCTCTCTATTGCTTCAAAGTTCGTATTCTTATGTGAGCATCTTTTATAACTTTATGCCTAGCTTAAAGGCGTAAAAGAAAGCGCTTTCGGGAGGCAGCCCGCAACGAATTTAGGTTTTCCTTTTTGTTTTTCTTCTGTTTTTAGTGGTCTTGATGATTGTTACTACTGTAGCAACATCATTGTATCTTTACTTTTCAAGCTTTGTGCCTTTTATAGCCTCATACGACAAGGGAAGTGAAAGTTGTGACATGCTGTCCAGAAAACAGATTCTGTCCTCGTGACTAGAAAAAGCAGAGAAAAATCCCAATTCATCTTTTTGAGCTGATTTTTTTACACAGCGTTCTCTATACAATTAAAAAACTTTCGTATGTTCTGAGTTTTTTTATTTGAGTTGCAGAAGTACCCATAAAAAATTCGTTTTTACCTGCTGGTCTGTTTTTCACAGATTCTGTCCTGTTTTGCCTTTTCTTCGTTTTGCAAACCATAAGCTTGCTTTTTATTTGCAAAAACTTGTTGGAAATCTTTAGAAACAGTAGATCTTCAAGGTTAGCTTTATTTTCAGTAGAGAAAAAAAATATTTTATTATGGGTACTAACCTCGCTAATCAGATTATGATGAGTTATGTATGAAGGGAGTTTTCAAGTGTGCGAGGGAAGATGATGAAAGAAGATTAAGAAGTGTCAAGCGTTCAATCTTGGGGATGACCCCATCCATACCCAAGAAATATTCAAGGAGACTCAAGCGTCTAAGCTTGGGGATGTCCCCGTGCATCCCCTTCTCCATCAACAATTATCAGTTCGTCTCTCGTTTCACTATATTTTTATCGCTTCATGCGTTATGTGCTATTCTTGGAGCGTCTCGCTTTTAGGTTTTTTTTAGTTTTCTTTAGATTTTCTTGCTGTTCATAACAAGTTAGAACCCAGCTTTCTTTGTGTGGGAGAGAAACACGCTCCACTTCCAAAATTTAGAACACAACATAGGACTTTCCATGCTTATCTTTGCTGTGTTTGTTCTTTATTTTTCCGTAGTTGCTGTCATGCTTTGCTCTTAGCTTTCATTCTTATCTTTTTAAGAGATTTCGTTTAGTTTGTTGCTGGAAATCTCTTGAGTTTTCATGTTTATCTTGTTTAGAGAGTTTTCCTGTTGCACTGAGTTTTGTGTCTTGACTTGAAGTAGGTAATTGAGGTTGCTATTCTTTTTGTAGTAGTAACTTGAAAAAGTTTTGAGGTGTTGACTTGAGTAATGTTTGGACTTTTGGTGTCAAGAGATTTGGCCTATTAGTGATAGATGTCGTATTTTGGGAAATCCGTGTTTATTTTCAAAAACCTACAAATTAGTTGAGAACTTTAGCTACTAGTTGGATCACTACTCTTCTGAGGGGTCGAATATTAGAGTACACTCACGTACCATGAGTCGAGGATGCGAAAGGATAACCAAACCCCCATACACTCCTCCTCGGGGTACTTGCAATCTGATCTTCCTTTGCTGATCAATTTCTTCGTCCAGAGTCTCGAAGCCAAGCCGATCAATCACTTCCTGAGGGATTCCACGAGCATTGTTTCACTCCTTTGTTCTGCCTCTCTTTCTCTTCGGAGCTACTTGCTCCACTTCCTCAGCAGGTGCATCATCTAGCACTTCTGACTCGTTCCCAAAACCCAAATCAGCAGACACCCTATGAAATAGAGAGATAGAAACGAGGGAAAAAGATACATGCATGATTAAGCACCAGCAACAGGTTTGGAAAAAACGTCTTGACAAGAGATTCGGTAAGGGCATATTTGGGTCAAGTCCTTCTCTGTGCTAGGCTAGATCCGATTCGAGAAATCGATCTAACAAGGAACAGATAGGACTAGTAACACTACTAGGGAAAAGCTTATAGGTAGAGGCTTAACAGTAGCGCCCTTTAAAGACAGGCGCTACTGCTAATTAGCAGTAGCGCGCTATATGGACGCTCGCTATTGATATGCCTGTATCAGTAGCGCCCTTCCGTTACGCCCGCTGCTGCTAATGTGGACCTAACTTAACCCAGAGGCCCGCAAATAGCAGTAGCGCGTGATCTATTGGGTCTCTACTACTAAAAGAATAGCAGTAGCGCCGTAGCGGTACAGGCGCTACTGGTAAGGCGCAGCAGCCACCTTTTCCACCAACCATCCCCCTCCCCCCTCCTCTCTCTCCCTCACTTGCTTCTTCCTCATTCCTTCTCCTACCTCTTGTCCATCTCCATTAATGCATTACACCATCTCCATTAATGCACTACACACCATCTTCATTAATGCAATATCTCTCTCTTTCCTTCTAATTTGCTCCTCCTTCACCACCACATATCATGCATAAATGCATCTAGCTATCTCTCTTTCTCACCTTTGTCTCCTTCCCCTCACTAGCTAGTGCAAGCTTCTCCCAAGTGTGATATTTTAACAAAAGGTATATACTTTCTCTCTCTCTCTTAATTAATTACTAGCTAGCTAGGTACGTTGATGCATGAGATTAGATGTGATATGAGAGTTTGCCTATGTTTTGCCGAAATGTCGATTTACTTCCGTTTCGGCGAATTTCGGGCAAACTCTATATGTCCTATTTTTAGGAAGGTCAGGCCGAATTTTTGTATGACTTTGATATGCATATGCATGTCGTTATAATCTTTTGTTTGTATAACTCGTAGGCGACCATGAAGGTCTGTGGAAGGATGGTGGATAGATACTTGTGATCCGCAGTGGACGACATGGTTGAAAAAAATGAAAAGGAGATTTTATGTCCTTGTCGAAAATGCAAAGAAGCCGTCTGGCTGGACCCCTTTAAGGGTGGACGTTTGAAGGCGCACCTGCTTAGATATGGTTTCATGGATGGCTATACTCGATGGATAACTGAAGATGATGATGACGATATTGACGGTGCAACCAATAACCCCATGGCAGCGGATGAAGAGATGATTGATGGATCCGAAGACGAAGAGGGCGCTGGAAATGACGGCGGAGAAG
This sequence comes from Bromus sterilis, assembly GCA_950022295.1. Taxonomy (NCBI): domain Eukaryota; kingdom Viridiplantae; phylum Streptophyta; class Magnoliopsida; order Poales; family Poaceae; genus Bromus; species Bromus sterilis. The sequence goes on from OX465597.1 coordinate 287,449,098, forward strand.
AGGCCGCACATGGTAATGGCGGAGAAGATCAGACCGAACATGACGGAGAAGATGCAGACATGACGGATCCTTCGTCGCTACTAAATTCAATCGTGCGGGACCCTCATGTTCGAGACCTGCTTCGCAAGAAGACGACTAGCGACAGAGCTGGTTCTAGAGAGGAGGCCAAGTTGGAGCAACTGGAGGTAGACTCGAAGACTCCATTGTATGATGGTTGCGCTCCTGAGGTGACCCGCTTGAGTTTCATGCTCGAACTTCTAAAGATGAAGGCTAAAAACAAATGGAGCGACAAAATCCTCGATGATCATCTCAAGTATCTAAACAAGACAGTTCTTCCCCCGGGGAACCTTTGTCCTACTAGTATCGATGAGTCCAAGAAGATTGTGTGCCCTCTTGATCTGCCGCACATTAGATACCATGCATGCATCAACGATTGCATCATTTATCGGAACAAGAACGCAGAAAAAACTAGTTGTCCGGTGTGCAATGCTGATAGATACAAGAAGGCTGGAAAGAAATCTCCTCAGAAAGTTGTATGGTACTTTCCGATCATTCCTCGTCTGCAGCGTTATTTCGTAGATCCTAAGGAAGATGAGCTCATGCGGTGGCACGCGGTCAGGAAGGTGCCCGATGATGGAGATGATCCGAAGATGAGACACCCTGTGGATGGAAGCCAGTGGAGAGCGTTGAACGCCGAATATGGATTTCATCTTGATCCAAGGAACGTCATGCTTGGCGTGAATTCAGATGGCATGAATCCGTTTGGCAAGTAGAACACCAACCATAGCACATGGCCCGTGTTTTTATGGATGTACAACATTCCCCCGTGCAAGTGCATGAAGACAAAGTACATACACATGAGCATTCTGATTCAAGGGCCGAAACAGCCGGGAAATAATATTAATCTATATCTCGAGCTATTGAAAGAGGAGCTAGAAATGTTATGGAAATCACCAGTCAAGACATGGGACGCTTTCGAAAAAGAATATTTCTATATGAAAGCCGCGGTGCTGATGACGGTGCACGATTATCTCGGTTACGGATATGTATCAGGCCAGGTGTGCCATGGATATTGCGGATGCACGAGGTGCATGGATGATACAACGTCTCAGCAGCTAACGAAAGATGGTGGGTCTGCGAAAATCGTGTACATGGGGCATCGAAGATGGCTCAAGAAGAATGACCCGTGGAGAAACCGTGGAGGCTGAGCATCGAGGACCTCCACGTAAGAGGAGCTGCGCCGAAATTGATGAGTTGTTGAAAAACTGGAAAGAGTGCCCCGCGCCTGGAAAGATGAAAAAACCGGAGCCGCTGCTGAAGGTATGGAAAACAAGGTCTGTTTTCTGGGACTTGGAGTACTGGCCCAAACTCGATACACCTCATTGTCTTGATCAAATGCATATCATGAAGAATGTTCTCGAGAGTTTGCTTGGCACACTGATGAACATGGCGGAGAAGACCAAGGATGGGACGAAGGCAAGAAGAGACTTGGAAGATTTGGAAATAAGGGCAGATCTCCACATGCCCCGTAAAACGGCCGAGACAGAGACGGAGACAGAGGCGGGGGACAGCAGGCGGGGCAAAAAAGTAAAGAAGAAGGAAGAGAAATATTGCCCCCTTTCTTGCTTCACCTTCAATACGAAGGAGATCGATCAATTTTTCAAGTGTCTTACCAGAATAAAAGTTAGTTCCGGTTACTGTGGGAAGATAAGCAGATATCTAGACATGCAGAAAAAAAGGTTCAGAGGGATGAAGTCTCATGACTGTCACGTGATGATGACGCAGATACTACCTGTTGCCCTTAGAGGGATAATGGACAAGCACGTCCGTGACACGCTTACTAGTTTCTGTAATTTTTTCGATGTTATCTCTCGAAAGTCGATCAGTTCGAAGCAGCTCACAAGGCTACAGGAAGAGATTGTTGTCATACTATGTGAGCTTGAGATGTACTTCCCGCCCGCGTTCTTTGACGTCATGGTGCATCTGTGTGTCCACATTGTGGATGACATCATCGACCTTGGCCCATCATACCTGCACAACATGATGCCGTTCGAGAGGATGAATGGGGTCATCAAAGGATTCGTTCGTAACATGTCCCGACCAGATGGAAGCATCGTACAGGGCTATCTGACACAAGAGTGCATCTCTTTCTGCGAGAATTATCTAAGCAACGGAGACGACGACGTCCCTGTTGTTGGTTTGCCCGTTAACAAGCACCATGGGAGGCTCGGAGGAGAAGTTCACACCAACGGTCGGAGGGAACTGCATGTCGACCTCTCGGATCGACGCAATTACTTTGACAGGGCAAACTTAGTAGTGCTACAACATCTTGACGTGGTAGACCCTTTCGTGACACTGCACAAAGAAACCATCGCCAAGAAGTACCATGACCAGGGCCTACGCAAGACGGACGCCGAAGTTACTAGAGAGCACAACTCCACTTTCTTGCCTTGGTTCAAAGAGCATGTTCTTGCCAATCCCTCGGAAGAGGGGTCTATAGACGCATTTCTCATATACGCCTTAGCACATGGCCCTGCTGTCAACTTCCTCACCTATCAGGCATACGATATAAACGGATAGACGTTCTATACGGAGGCCAGAGATATGAAAAGTGATTTCCAGAACTCGGGGGTGACGATAGAATGCATGACTGACGACAACGACTCAACTGAAAGATATTACGGAAGGGTCGAAGAGATCTGGGAGCTTAACTACTCTGGACTACACAATGCGACCATGTTCCGTGTCAGATGGGCTAAGAATGTCGAAAGAGAAAACCGGTATTTCACTACTATGTCTATACCCGACGCCAAGAGCGCTACCGTGAACGTCATCGCCAAAAATGAGCCATGGATACACGCTAAGCTCGTGACACAATTTTTCTACATAACCGACCCGAGCAATCCCAGCCGTGTTGTCGTGAGGAGAGGCAAAAGAAACATCGTCGGAATGGATAGAGTCGCCAACATAGAAGACTATGACCAGTACGGCAACCCGATGAGGGAAGATGACGACGAAGATGAAGCATATGTCAAAAGAAGAATAAAGACTACATTACCTATGAAAGATCGTACTCCATGGAAAAGGAAAAGTCACAACGAGGGCCTAAATTATTCGGAAACGAACAAAAAAGGAAAGAAACTAATCACTAAGAAACGTCCGCGATGCTGAGAAACTAAATGTGTGTTGTAATCTATATATGTATCTATTTTGTATACTTGCACTTTAACCGCGTTATCGATCGGTCAAATTATATATTGCCGCTGCTAAATATACATCATATAAATTGTATCGGTCGTTGTTCGGAAAAAAAATTAGAAAGGAAATGGAAAGAGGAAAAAATGCCAGAAATATCAGTAGCGGGCCCTGTCAGCGCGCGCTACTGCTAAGGTTTAGCAGTAGCGGGCCCTGTCAGAGCGGGCTACTGCTAAACTTAAGCGGGTCACCTCTAAGTTTTAGCAGTAGCGGTCCCTGTCAGAGCGCGCTACTACTAAACTTAGCAGTAGCGGGCCCTGTCAGCGCGCGCTACTACTAAACGTAGCAGTAGCGCGCACTGACAGGGCCCGCTACTGCTAAGTTTCACGTAAACCGGTCGGGCAGGTTCTTCTTTTCATTCCCCTCTATCTCTCCCTCTCGAACTCCTCCCCGGCCGCCGTCGCCGTCGCCGCGCCTCCCCGCCCTCGTCGCCTCGCCTCCGCCGCCCTCGTCGCCTCGCCTCCCCGCCCTCGTCGCCGCGCCTCCGCGGCCGCCGTCGTCGTCAAGCCGCCGCCACCACCATCAATCTGCTCGGTAAGCCCCCCGCCCCCGTTTCCTCCATCCTCCGTCGCTCTTTCCCCGTCGCCAGCCTTCACTACTGCCGCACAGCTCGATGATGCCTCCGGCTTCACTTCATCTCACCCTCACTGCTGCGCGCAATAGCCTTTCACGAGCATTCCGTCGAACACGGCAAACAAATGCCGGATCTTGGTCTCTAGATGCCCTGTAGAAACTGAAGAATGTCAAGATGCAGTTCTAAAACTGAAGAATTACTCAAAATTGAATAATTGCCATTGGCTTGTAGAATTACTCAAAACTGAAGAATTGCTCAAAACCGTATAATTGGAAGTGGCCTAGTATATTGCAGTTTCTCAAAATAAATAGAACTCCATCACCAGTACAGTTTTAACTCTCAACTCCATCACCTGTATAATTACTGCTTTCTGAAAATGTGAAAAAAATGCCAATGGCTAGCTGCACGTACTCCATCAATATTACTCCAAGTACAGTTTGAACTCTGAACTCCATCACCAATTTTAAACAGATTAGAGGGACAACAACAAGTAGCCCAATCAAGCATGCAAAAAATTGGAATCACACCTTCTGCTTTATTGTTTTATTTTTTAAAATTCATACAGTGTACTCTTAATAAAAATTTGTTATCCTGCAAACTCTGTTCTGTTTAGGAGTACAAAGTTTAACAGTACCAACATGCAAGGAACTGTGCAAGTTAATTGTGCAAAACAACAAGAGATCTTCTTTTTATTATTAGTAAAAAGTGAATCATCAGTAGGTCTGATCACTGTTGAACTACTCTACTTAGTGTAACTCTGAAGAGTTGTTCTGTCTAATTGTGTGCGTGGGTAGATGCTTAAGACAGAACAATCTGATGGAACAAAACTCATGGTCCCCAATACCCATCTTATTATGCTCTCTGCAACACCATGTGCTCATTACTCACTAGGCCAGATTTGCATCTCAAAACCTTGCACTCTACTGATTTGAATGAATAAAATAACATTAATATTTAATATTGTTTAGGAGTTTGTATGAACTTTTGGAGTTGATAATGCAAATGAAATGATATTGTGTATGAATTTTCTTCTTTTTCCATATGCAGGGATCAGAGGGGCCTATGTTTTGCCGGAATGTTGATTTATTTCCGTTCCGGAAAATTTCAGGTTCCCGATATGTCCACTTTTTAGCAAAGATCATGCCGAAATTTACCGTGAATTTCCACATGACTTGTGCTACAAAGTATGACATATCGAGTGCCCGGTATTTGATAGGACGGTATTTATTCCTTTTTTTATAGTTTGAGAATTAAACTTGGAGACTAAATATATCGTAGGAAACATGTCGACCAACGACGAAGCCGGTGCAAATGAAGATTTTGACTACCAGCAGCATGAACACGCCTTCCTCGACCATATGTCTTCTCAGCTACGAGACAAAGGTCCAAATGCCGCTAGTGCGACGGACGCAGAAATCGAGTCCGACAGCACTCCTGATGGCACCGATGGCACTATCAACGGCGCCACCGACACCGGCGGCGCTGAAGCCGCTAATGAACCAGCAAATAAGAAGAAGGAGAGGGTACGAAAACCAAACAAGCTCGGCACCGACAAACTGCTAGTGACAGAGGTGCATCCTGGCAAATTCGAGCCAATAGCGCCGGTGGAAGCTCGCAAGTGCTACGGCAACCAAGTCGGATGCATCCTACGGGAAACCGCGAGCATCAACGACTATGACTTGAGGAGTATACCAAATATGGAACATTTACTCCTTACGAAGCTGCACAACAGATTCAAGTTCCCGGATTGGGATGAGAGCAAAACTCCGTGGGATGATGATGCCATGACTGACATAAACGCCGTCGCCATGGTCAAGTTCAGCAACGCATTGTCCGCGTGGAAAGTGAGGGTGAAACGATTGATTGAGAAGAACAAACCTTTGTCCAAGATTTTTGCGGAGAATCCATCACTTACGGAAGCTGAGTTCTTAAAATTCAAGGACACTTGCGCTACCGACAAAGCCAAGCTTAGGTCCGCGAAATTCAAGGGGCTTCAGAAAATGAACACGGGGAAACACCGCCTCGGAAGCCGTGGTTACATTGGCAAAAGGACCATATGGGACAAGGAGGACGCGGAACGTGAAGCCGCGGGGATCCCAGACCCCTTCGCGGAGTTCATCGACCCGCAGGAGTATGACTTCATCAGGGCCCGCTACAAGTGGGACTCGAAGAAAAAGGTTTGTTCCACGGACGCGCCCACGAGGGAATTGATGAGATTACTAGTAATATTTTTTTCCACCTTATATTAGCTTCTCATCAAGTCAGAATACACGTTGTAGTAACATTTGTAAATGGTCCACGTTTCTTCGAAATCACTAGTTTAAGAGTACTCGTTGCAACGAGTACCGCGTTTCCTCCGCGCGCGACACTTGGCGCTTCGCGCGCGCGCCAAGTGGCGCGCTCTGGTGCTTTTCCGTATTTTCTGTTTTTTAGAGGCACGAGTGCCTCAAAAAAGAGTCACGAGTGCCTCAAAAAAGGAGGCACGAGCGCCTCAAAAAAGAGGCACGAGTGCCTCAAAAAATGAGGCACGAGTGCCTTTTCACGTTTTCTGTTTTTCCTGTTTTTAGAGGCACGAGTGCCTCTAAAAAGGAGGCACAATTGCCTCAAAAAAGGCACGATAGTGCCTTTTCACGTTTTTTTGTTTTTCCTGTTTTTTGAGGCACGAGTGCCTCATAAAAGGAGGCACGAGACACGACTCGTGCCTCCCGCGGAGGTAAGGTCGTGCCTTTTTTTTTTTTTCACGAAAACGTATAGAAAAAAACGTGCGAAAACCAAAAAAGTCGAAAAAACCACCGAAAAAACCAACTTTAAACATAAAAAACGCGTACACAAAAATAAAAAAAATAAAATCCTGAGGGATCGCTGTGAGCGCGACACGTGGCGCTGTTCGCTGGAGCGGGCTGCGAACGAGTACTCCCTAATTAGTTGCTCCAACGTTTCTTTCGCAGAAAGAGCAACACAAGCTTGATGCCGAAAGCGACTCATCGTCTGAGTCGACGATGAGGCCCAAGTGGGACACCCATCTCAACCGGGCCTTGAACATAATGAAGGGCCTCCCTTCGGACACTCGGCCGCAGCATGGACGTGTGCACGGCGTCGGAGACGGTGCCCAGTGGAAGCACTACTACCACGAGGACCCTGAGGCCAAAAGGCAGGGAAGGAAGTTTAGTCAAGTCAACATCGACGAGAAGGTGAAGCTTGCGGTTGAGAAAAAAGCAGCTGAGACCGAACAAGCGACAAAACAAGAGTTGATCAAGTCGGCAGTCAATGCAGCTTTAGCTGCCTGTAGAGATGAGTTCGCAGCTTTGGTTTCATCCTTGATCCCGGTTGTTATCGAGTGGACGAAGCAAAATCCAGACAAAACGGCGGCGGATTTTACCCGTACTAGCTTCGTCGGGAGCAACTCGGTGAACATCGCACCAGCGGGGTCTGCTCTCGCATCCGGACATGCTCCATTAGCCGCTGATAGCAGCCCGTCCTCTGTCTCTGGCGTGCTAGGAGGGCCTTCGCCTTTGGCTGAGCTCGACACCCTCACGGTAATTACGCGTCACACCAACATATCTATAATATATCCCTTTTTCGTTGCCTTTTGGATGTCTGACTTCGTAGACATGTTTGCGCAGGCCGAGAGAACCCCGTGCACCTTACTATACATGATCAATGGCCAGACGGTGGATGTGGGAAAGGCAACGATAATAAATCCCACGGATCGGATGATCCACACCATGCAGATGCCCAATACCAGTTTCAAGGTTTCCGTGGCGAGTGTCAAACCGGGCCACGAGGATTTGGCTCCTCCGGTACAACTTGGGGGAGAGGAAGACGAGACCCCTAAGCGGCTTGCAGACTGCAAGGGCTATTTCATCCTATGGCCGAAGGGTCTTCTTCGTGTCGAGTCGGCCGCCGTGATGACCACACCAACGACAACACATCCCCAAGAAGGTATGAACACCACCACCCCGCCTCCGCAATTATTAGCGCCGCCTATTATGCTGGGTGAGAGCGGCGAGCGACGCGAGGAAGGCGGCCAAGCAGAGTGGATCGTGATTTCTCCCCCGTGCTCCAGCTAGCAATGGATGATGACATGGACGAGGATGGTGACCCTATGCAATTCCTCAACACCGCCTTCATTAATCAGGAAGTAGAAATGATGAGTCAGCCATATGAGTCGGCCAATAAGGAGCATGTGGACGAGGAGATGGATATTCTGTCGGAGCAGGAGCATCCTAGGTCTGAGTGCAAAAAGTCTCTCTTCGTGCAACCCTTGCAGGACACGCCTCCAGATGCCGCCTCAAACCAGCATGAACAACCCTTGCTCAGCCCGTCAACACTTGGGTTGGCGATCAAGGGCGCTATGAAAGGCTCATCACAACCTCTCCCCCAGAAGAAGCCGAGGAAGAGACCGAATAGGAAATACTTAGCTGCCAAAAAGGCTGTCAATGCTTCTAGCAGCAAGTCGGTTCCGCCAACCGGTTTTGCAGACCGTGTACCGATGAAAGGTACGGCGTTGATCCATGTCGCGGGCGAGCCGATCCTCCTGCCGAAACTGCTGGAGAGCATATCAGGGGATCTCAGGAGACTGCACGACCATGTACTATTGACAGAGAAAAGCCTTCTCGCGTCGAAGGATCCAGGATATCCACTTTATGCGGTGCGTGTGCCTCCGGGCATGGGCTACGTCGACACGGCGCCTGCGGAAGTGTTCTTCCTGCGGTTTGATCACATCTTTGAGATGTTCCTCACTAGGCGGCTCGATTTTACGATCGTCCGCCTTTTTGCGCTCCATATGAGCTTTGTCATCAAAAGAGAGGAAATCTCGCAAATCGCGGTGGCAGATCCATACTACATGCATGAGTCCTTCTTGTCGCTCGGTCACTATGAACTTAAAACTGCTAGGGAGTACATCGAAAATTTCATGCTGATGAATAAGGAGAAGGAAATGGTTCTCGTGCCTTATCATCCAATGTAAGTCATTGCCCGATTGCCTTTACATTTCAATCATTCCTTTGCTCATATGGAGGCTAGCTAATTTTATGGCCTTTGTGCCAATGCAGGTTTGACACGGCTAGCTTTATGCCGTGTGGTACAATACAAAAAGCTTACCTCCTGTTTTGTTAACAGTTTTTGTTATAACCATGATGCTGGAACCGTCGAGTTCAAACTTTATAATGATCTCATAACCATGTCTTTGGCACAGTTTTGTGATATAATAGGTGTGCCGAACGTTGGCCAGACAGCTAAGATGACCATGCAGCCTTCCGGGTTGAGGACCCTCTTCAACTCCCTTTGCTGCCAGGAGGAGACCGACATCCGGCGCACGAAGATTTCCATCATCTTGTTTCCACACCTCAGGTATTTTGCGTATTTTGTTGCTAGAGGGGTGTTAGCTCGTGACAACACGAGCAATGCTTCTGCACCAGATTTCGCTATTTATGCGAACGCCCTCTCTGGTAAGAATGAGTATAATGTGGGTGCCTTGATTGCTCGGCGCCTTGTGACGAACAGTAACAAGGGCGATTTCTATGCTGGAATTTACGCCACACTTATCCTTGAGTCTCTTGAGCGCACCCCGCATCCTGATGATGTTCCCTTCTCATACGCGAGTCTCGATCTTGCGGCTATGAAGAGGCATAAGTTTGTTACCATGACTTCCCAGTTTGGTAACCTTGATTATATTTTGAGGTTTGAAAGGACCATTACTCGTGAGATCCGTCTACCTGCACCACTTTTGTTCGATAACACTCGCAGGAACGGATGGTCCTTCAACGAGATTTAGTTCGATGAGTTCATGGCTAATTACCAGCCGCATAACCCCATGGAGGGGGTTGTGCCCGGTGAGGAGGAGCATGGTGAGTTCCCACCTTTCCAGGGAGAGACCTTCACCGAGCATGGCGAAGGATCTTCTTCCGCTTGGAGCGCAGGGCCTTCCTCATGGAGGATCCGAGGACTTCGGTGTACGCACCGGAGGGCTCATACGACTCCTGGAATTTCCCTTACCCCAGAGCAGGAGGCTCCTGGGGGCAGTAGCTGCTACCAACTTATGCCAAAAGCCTAAGCATGGGGGAGTACGTTCCCTTCTCACCTTTCCATTATATTATCTGTTTTTATTTTGTTTGCTTTGATCTTTTCAAAGTTTTTGCCCGTTCTTCTTCGTTCTTTTATTTTGCAAAAACAACAAAAAGATTTCTCTTTTCTCTTTTCTTTCGCTAAATTTTTGAAAATCCAAAAAGATTTCTGTTCTCTCTTTAGTTTGCTTTGTTGCAGAGTTCAGCTCGAGTCCGTGATGGCATTTGCACTTGATTATATTTTCCTACGTCCAATCGTGCAAGCGACAAGGAAGTGATGACGAAGATCGACGAAAGGGATGCAACAAGGAAAACCGGTATGAACTCTTTTTGTTTCTACTCTTGTACATATGCTTGCACTTATGATTTAGAGACCAGCTTGTAGCGACAAAGTGCGATGTTTACAATGCTTTCCCAGTGTTCATGCTTTCCTTGTGGCTAATTCCAAATAGCTAGAGTACATAATGTGTTGCTGAGATGATTTACATGCATTGCATTGTTCATGGTTTGACATACTGAAGTGGTATTTCCAGAGAATTCTTGGATTGACTTGGCACATGCTTACAAATATTTATGGCTGAAAAGTCTACTATGCCTTGATGATCTATGAATTTCAGAATAGTCATATCATTTTCATGCCCAATTCAATGTTACTTTGTCGCTCTGCATGATTATGAATGTTATTGCTCTCTAGTTGGTCGCTTCCCAGTCTTTTGCTTGCCTTCGCTCGCACTAAGCGGATTTACGCTTGTGCATCCAAAATCCTTGAAACCAGTTTTTCCATATGAGTCCACCATACCTTCCTATGTGGTATTTACCGGACATCCTAACGAAGACTTTCTTGTACCATCTCGAAATTATTCAAAAGCACTCCTATGTTGTGCCTCTGTTTTAGCTCATGAGGAAGTAGTAGGTAATTCATGACCTTCTTATGATAGACATGTTTTATTCCGGGATTGCATGTATAAACTGCAAACCCCTAATATGAGGAGGGACTAGCATGAGTGCGCCCAGCTCACAAAAGATAATCACAACCAACAAACCCTCCTTCACGCTTTGTCTATGAGAAATCAGAAAACTTTGGCAGTGATAAACAAAGGAGATTAAGGGGATGTGATCGTCTCCATATTGGGAGCCGTTCCTCGAAACATGTCTAGCGTAAGAGGTGATTGAGTTGTCTACTAGCATTCGTTGACGAAGCATGCACCTCCCAAAACACTTTTTATCTCTGTTTTCAAAACCAAGAGCTCTAGTTCATGTTTAGTCTTTGCTTCCATCCACGAGTTTTCAAACCTTTCCATCAAACTCCACGGTTCGAGAGTCTCCACCTTCTTTCTTCAAAGCACCAACTAGGAGAGCATAATTGTCATTCTAAGTGTAATGTGCATTGTCCCAAAGTACTACATTGTATTTTGCATGATTGTGGTATTACTTATTCTGAAGTTCTTATTTATAGTCTCCTTTAAAACTCCGGAGGAGTTTCTGCATTTATGTTTTGCTTCACTCATGGAGGCTAGCAAAATACCACTCTAGTATGTTCAAGCTTTGAGCATTGTAATCTTGTCTTGATTTTCAATAGCATATTATTTGCTTTAGTTGTTTGTGATTGATCACTTGAAAGAAGGATTGCTTCGTGCATTGTCCTCATAGCATTGTTCTCATACTTGCTAAATTTTTGTCGTATTACATGCTTATATACATCTATTGAAGCAAAAGAGTTTGTCAAAGTTTTCTTTGTCGCGTTCAGTTCGTTGTACTGAATTGCTTGAGGACAAGCAATATGCTAAGCTTGGGGGAGTTGATACGTCTCAAACGTATCTACTTTTCCAAACACTTTTGCTATTGTTTTGCCCTCATTCTTGCATGATTTGGATGAAACTAACCCGGACTAACGCTATTTTCAGCAGAGCTGCCTGTATGGTTTTATTGTGGGTAGGAAAATTGATTTTTGGACGTCTCATAAAATTGCCAGAAAAATACCAGAAAATACATGCACCCGAAGGAGCCAGAAGCAAGAAGTGGGACCAGAGGGCAGCCAAGGGGGGCCCAGGCTCCCCCTGGCGCGGCCAGGGGTGGGGCCGCGCCCTCTGGCCTCCTGGGGGCCTCCCCCCTCCTCTGGTGCCATACCGAGGCTCCTATTTATTACCGTGACAGTGAAACCCCAAAACAGAAGTCGTTTTCCCAATTCTCATCGCGGAGCCGCCGCCACCCTCTGTTCTTCTCCGGGAGGGCTAATCTGGAGGCTGTTTTGGCCTCCGGAGAGGGGAGATCATCGCCATCGTCATCATCATTTCCACTCCATCCTCCCTCCATGACTTCTCCATCCATGTGTGAGTAATTCTCTGCTGTAGGCAAAGGGGATTGTAACAGCCCAGATTTCACAAAAATTAAAAATTTTGTTTTCGGTGTGAATTGTTTGATTGTCTGATTTGTTTGCGGTGTGTGCATCCCTGATTTATCGATCGACGATTATTTTTCCCCCTTGTATCTCGTACCGGACGGAGACCGACCCTTGCCACCCTGAAACTCGACCTTTGCGACACCGGTTTCGCCCGATCTCCGTCGCGAAGACCGCACGAGACCAGCCGCAACCAACGGAACGAAAAACCCCGGTTAATAATTAAACGGGTTATTTTTATAGCGCGCTGAGAAGTGTTTTAGGAACGGTTCTAGCGCGGGGTGAACGACGCCGGATCGATGCGCTGATCGCGCAGTTCGAAGTTTTACCAGAATCAGAGGTCCTGCGGACTCCCGGCGGTCAGAAATGTGGAGTACCGGACGCGAGAGGGAAAACTCGAGGGCTTTCGCGCAAAGTTGCCAGCCAGACAACCTATATAAAGACCACCACTCTCTCCTAGCATTCTAGGGTTCCCCCTAGTCCAATTTTCCAGCCACCCCCTAGAAAAATCCCCAGATTTTCAATCTAGCCCCCACAGCCACCGAAACCCTAAATCTGGGCGACCCAAGGCCGCCAGATATCGATCTGGCGGCTCGTGGAGCCGCCACGTCGCCTCCCAGCCGCTCCAGACCGATCCAGGCGCCGCCGGACCCCGCAGGGCCCCGATCTGGGCCTGGCCGGCCCGCCGCGCGCCGCCGCCAGCCCGTGGACGCCGGCTGTCTCCGCTGCCGTGCCGCCTGCGTCTCCGGCGAGCACCGCGCCACCCCTCCGGTGAGCTCCATCCCGCGTGCCTCCCCTCTGCTCTCCTCCTCCCTCACGCGCCACCCCTCCGGTCGCCGCCGGCGTCCAGCCGTGCCGCCGCAGCCAGGACAGCCGCCGGAGCGCGCCCGAGAACAGCGCCGCCGCCCGCCATGGCAGCAGTCGCCCCAACCCCGAGCTCGCCTCACCGGACCCGTGCCAGCAGCGCACGACCTCTGCGCCCCGTTCCTCGCCCCGTCGTGCTCCCTCGCCGGCGAGCTGCCGCCGGGAACGGCCACCGGCCGCCGCCAGGACAGGTCGGGAGGAGCCCGACCGCTCCAGCCGCTCGCACAGGCCAGGTGGGCCGGCGTGCCCACCACTGCCAGCGCGGCCCAGCGCCCACCCCCTCCTGGGCTCGGCCCATTAAGGTGTGGTGCTTCATTGTTTTTCCTTTCCTTCATTTATTTTTTTTCTTACTGCGAGTTGGGCCTGGTCTGTAGCAGATTCGGTCCGTTAGCTATTTTTTTTCCTTTTCTAGTTTATTTATTTTGGCAATTTGTAATAGCTTTTGCGGTAGCTATATCTTTTCATCGGTAGCTCCGATGGAGACGCTTTCTACATGAAAGTTGCTCCGATTTGCGTGTAGATTATTAAAATGTTGCTTGTTGCCATGTTTGACTTTGTTTACATGTTGTTTACCTGCTAATTACACTGCTTGCCACCGTAAACTGTTTCTTTAATAACTTTTTAACCGTTGCTCCGTTTGAAATGTTCTTTATATGTAAATTGACTAGAATTGCATGTAGATTGTGATTTTGCTGCTCTTGCTTGCTAATAAAAATAATAAAATTATGTTTAGGGCAGAACAGTACCAAATTCCATTTTTATCGTGTGATCCGCAATAGTTTGCCATGTCTAGGATTTCACCCCACTTAAATTGACTAGATTAGATAGTTTACTTATGCTTCACCTCTTGCCATGCTTCTGTGCTTTGCCATGTTAACAACTTTGTTGATCACCTGTAGCTAAACAACTTGAACCGCCGTAAACGTGCGGTATTCGTCGTGTGTGACCGATATCCCACTTAAACTGTTAGTAACCTTTCTCAACGATAGATCCGTACCGCGTTGCCGTGTTGTGTGATGCCTTCTTGATCTTGTGTTGCTCCGTAGTAATAGTGGTGCACCGTTGATTGCTTTCCAGTGTTTATCGTCTTGTGTGCTTCCGCGGGTACCTTCGGAGACGATGCGAGCTTGCGATCCACTACACCTTCGGAATCCGACTTATCAACAGGCAAGGACTATACATTACTTATGATCCATTCTATTTCAACCAGCGGTTTGCATGCTAGTCTAGGTTAGGTTCGATGTTTGATCCTACCACATGTTTACATCCTCTTTCAAACCGATGCAACCATGTCCCCTCCCAGCAAACCTTGTACTGCTATGTTACTACTGCTCGTTGCTTAGCCCCTGCTTAGTATGCATGCTTAGGATGCTACGATGTTACCCTGTTACTCCTTGGTTTGGGCTATCACATTATTATATTGTTGTCGATGATATGATTATTATAAATGTTGACTATATTCGACGAAGGATGGAAGGTCTAGGCTATCCCGCCTCGACGCTTTGTTCCATTCGAGTCACCTAGGATCCGAGTTCCAGGTATTGGTTTTAAGACTGAGTGTGCCTAACTGCGTGTGGGATTTTATGGGGTCCCCTTTTCTTACCTACCTAGCATCAAACATTTCTAGAGGTGGCCCAAGCTGGTTTTACCATTTGAAAACCGTGTGTGTGACTGGTGAGCTCCCAGCAGATTTTCAAACAACTCGGGCCAGCGGAGACTTGGTTTCTTTGTTGTTCCACACCTAGAAGGTAGGGGGCTGCCCACATCTGTTTGGGTAGCTAACCCGACCTCGTCCAGCCGGAAGAGTCCAATCCGATAGCGCGGCCGGCCTTTGGATTGGGTGTCGACTCCCCGGGGGCCACCCGGTTTTGTTCGTAGTTAGTTAGAGGGACCTGTCGTTTCGGATCTCTCGGAACTAAATCATAAAATGGTTGCCTGTGATGGGTAGCAACTGAGAGAGATGGGCGTGCGTGCGGAGCCTTGTAATGGGCAGTTGGTACACCCCTGCAGGGTTAAATCTTTCGAGAAGCCGTGTCCACGGTTATGGACGACTTGATACCTACTCCTTGTTCATAGGCAACAACAACTGAAATAGTCTTAATATAACTTGATTAACGTGTGTGTGTGCCTTGACTGCTTCTTCTTCGTCGGGATGTGAAGAGGTGGACAAGGATATGATAGGTGTTATGTTAGCGTAAGTAGTTGATAGAAAGACTTGTTGGAGGCGATTCCTCATCGAATGCTTGGCTTCTCATCTTACTCTCTAGATCGTTAGCCACTTCATAAATGCTAGTGCGGCAGTAATCTCACCACTTACCCCATCCTTACCGTAAACTACTAGTTGTCCTAGAATGACGAGTGATGAATTCCTTGCTGGGTCAGATGACCACTACAGTTGGATGCTGAGTACCTCTGTACTCATGATACAACCCCCAAACTCTTTTCAGGGTTCTTGATCGACAACAGGTATGGTGATCGACGTTTCACGTGGAGACTCGACGGCGACTAGTTAGGCGGATCCCGGCGGAGGGCCTGGACCTGCGTGGTTATGGGGATCGATGTTTTTCTCTTTGCTAGTAGGCATTTGATTGTAGTCTGTACTCAGACATATATCTTCCGCTGATGTAATGTATTAAGGAAGTTGTATGCCGATTGTATGAGATGTTGTATCCTTGTATCTGGAATGTTGTGATATCTTGTTGGAAATACGGGGCATATGGATTTGTCATATGTCGCGGTGGGACCGATATGTGCTTCGTCCCCGGATCTGGGTGGAAACACCTAGATCTGGAACAGTACCGCATATCGGGCCTTACAGGGATGGTAGGGATTGGATGAGTTAGATCAGCTAATAGTTTATCAGATTGTTGGGGGCATGTTGCCTATCATCTAGATTGTTGTTTATCATATTTGCTTCAACTTGTTGCTCTTAATGCTTGTCACTTTGGGCCCGAGTGCCATGATTTCAGATCTGAACCCTATGTGTTTGCATGAATATATTTATGTTCTTGATCCTATCTATGAGTTGTATGCACCTGTTATAGTCCGGAATCGGCAATCCCAAAGGTGATAGCTTGGGACACCAAAGGGGATGGACTATAATTTGAGGATTCCATGTATCCATTGATTGTTAATGATTTGTTACGGTGCTCTTTGACAGGAGCACCTTAATCTCCATAAGTTCCTTTTGGCCCCGTTCGTAGCGGGATGATAGGACAAAAGATGTTGTGCAAGTTCTTATTGCAAGCACGTAGAACTACCTTTCGGATATATGCCTGATATTTGATTTATGCCTAGATGATCTTTTCTTTTCTGTGTGCCTTGCCCCAAGTTAAATACATGGTGTGTCTTATCCATGCAATGCCCAACCATCCATCTCCCTAGCCTACAGTGTTTTAGTTCTACTGGTTACTAGTTGTTTACTTTCGCTGTTTTACTATTACTGTTTCACCACCACTATTACCGTTGCTATCATCACATCCATACCACAGTTGCTATTAATATTTTGTTGCAAGTAAGTGTATATCAGGTGCGGTGGAATTGACAACTCCACTGTTAAAGCTTGTGGATATTCTTTGGCTCCCCTTGAGTCGAATCTATAAATTTGGTTATTCCTACCCGCGAAGACTATCTCGATCCCCTGCAGTTGTGGGTTATCGGTAGTCCACTAAAAGAAGATCATGCCTAGTGGATAGTTCTTCAAACTTTTCCTTTACAGCAGCATGCTCAGTAGTCAAACCTTGAACTTTCTCTATCTCATTGATCAACAGGGTTTCTGATTTCTTAATGGTTTTGCTTAGTGAGTCCAATTCATCTTGTTGGATGAAAGCAATTTTGGCAAGTTTCGCATAGCTTACTTTAGAGTCACTTTCATAGGATGAGCAATAAGAAGTATCATAGGCTACTTTGGATGAATATACCTTTTCCTTGGCCATGAAGCAGTAGGCATGAGTTTCGTCTTCGCTACTGTTGTTGGTGAAGAACAAGCTCGAAGCACCAGCTGAAGAAAAAGCCAAACCGGCAACACCATCAGAGTCGGATCCAGACCCATACCTTGAACCTGATTATGCTTCAGACCCAGATGCGTCTTCTTCGGAGTCCATTTCTTTACCCAGATAGGCCTTGGCACGGTGAGAATTGCTTCGTCGAGACGAGTGAGTCTTCGAAGAGGAACTCTCACGCTTCTTATGGTACTTCTTCTTCTTGTCATCATCAGAATCTTTCTTCTTATCTCTTTGAGAGCTAGATTCATGCCTCTTTGACTCATAGCTTTTGGAGGAATTGTGATACTTACTAGAGGAGTCTCTGAGAGAGTGCTTTGATTTGTTTTCAGCTTCACACAATGGGCAATCAACAATGTGTGGCCTGGTTTCTTACACTAATAGAAGAGTTATCTTTCGGTGGAGCACCTCTTGAGGATGAGCAGTGAGATGAATAGCTTGAATGTCTTGAGGAGTAATTCTTATTTGGAGATGAGGAGCTCTTTCTTTGGAAACGGTTGAAACGCTTCATTATGAGAGCCAAATCCTTCCCAATGCATGCGGGATCATCTGATTCACTACCGGAAGCAAAACTTACTTCTGAAGAAGAGTGGAATGAAACTTTTGCCTTGAGGGCATGTGATCTCCTTCGGGAACCATTCACATCTCGTTTGTCATCTTCTTCCATCTCAAAAGTGGTAAGAGTCTCAAGAATATCAGCAGGGACATGGGTTCTGAAATCAGTCCTCTCTTTGATCATCAACACAGTGTGATCGAAGGAATCATCAAGAGAGCGAAGCAAAGTTCTAACCACCATATGGCTAGTGACATTAGTAGCACCGAGGGAAACCAACTCATTTGAGAGAGCAGTGAGTCTGCTGTAGATAGAGGCAACCTTTTCTCCCTCGTGTCGCTTGAAACAATGGAATTTTCTTCGGAGGGTGTCAACTCTAGCTTCTTTCTGAGTGGAAACACCTTCTCCAATCTTTTCTAGATAATCCCAGACACATTTGGCAGAGGGGATATTCTTCACCTCATGGTACTTTTCTGGAGTCAAATGATTGGTGATGAATACCCAAACTTCAGAATCAAGAGACAAATTGAAAGTCCAAATATGTGATCAGAGGGGGAGGGGGTGAATGAACACTTCAAATTTTCGAGTGCAGCTTTGAAGTGAAGCACAAAAGAGTACATAAAGAAAACAGAAGCAAGTAACAAGAAGCAAAATTAGGAGCGAAACTAAACACAGTGAATCAAAACATGTTGAAGCATAACTGGGAAGAAAATGCAACGCGTAGCGTAAGTGCTTGAAGTAAAACGAACTCTTGACTCGGCGATGTTTGTTCGACCAGTTCACGCTCTGCAAAGTGCTATGTCTGGTTGGAGGGACTGGTGACTGAACACCTGGAGAAAAACTCTCTCCGTATGTTGCTCCATTGCACCAATCTCCTTGAGATTGGCCAATTTTGACTCGACGTAGATTATCAAGGAAATCTCCAATACCTTTGACAAACTTGAACTTCGAGGCGACAATAACTCTTCGCTCTCTGAAGAAGACACTCTAACATGTCTAGGAGAATTGTAGTTCTCCAAGATAACAAGGCTAGCAAGATTTCACCTAAATCATGATGAATCTACTCAGATCAATGGGACTTGGGATTCAGTGGTTCGTCTTTTGGGTTTTTCTTCGGTGGCGTTCTTGGGATGCTCTCTTCATTCTCTCTAACGAATAATCTCAGAGAAGCCAACCGCAACTAGCGGCGAGGGCGGCGTATTTATAGGTGGCGATCCCGAGGTGCGAAATGACTGATTTGACCCGAAGAGACGGCTTGACGCGTGTCCACAATGGTGTGATTAGTCATCAATGCACAACTTTACTTCAGGAACAAGTAAAGCTGACTCACGGACTTAGTTCTGCTTCGGAAGCGAAAGAACGAAGTCTTTGCTACCGAAACTTAACTTATTGCACATGAGATTTCCTCTCTCTGGCTTCTTACTTGGTTTAGATTTGATCTGAGCATTTTCATAATAGCTTCGGTGTCCACAAGCTAAAAACCCTCTTGATAGTACGGGTTTTCCTATGACTCAAAGAAACAGAAAAAGAACTACACAAAAACATCTAAGTCTTGCGCCGTCTTCTTCATTTCCTTCGATGAGTTAAGCTTCAAGAAACCTTCATTTTTAGGGGTCATCCTCCGTGATAGAACTTCGCTCTTGGAATTATGCTTCGATGACATGAAAATCTTCGTTGAAGCTTTATCACCTAGCTTGTCTTTCAGGAACCTAATCAACTGTTTACACTAGAAAACATTGTTAGGTCCTCTATTAACTTGTCCAACAATATCCAAAACACATGGGGGGGGCAACACTTTGCTCTTGCAATCTCCCCCTTTTTGGACTATTGTTGACAAAACATGCATCGATAAAAGATATTGAAGTTTTGAGTTGAGAGAATTCTACGGTATGAAGTTTTTTACTCCCCCTGAATGCAAGCATAAAAGGTTTATATAATCGAAGTGAATGCTTGAGTAATATTTCTTCGGTGGAGAGTAAAATAAATATCTTAGTGAAGGGAATTGCATTAGAAGATAGAAATCCAGAGGTATGCGCAATCCCTTCCAATGACCTGTGACTTAAAGATAATAACCACCTGCAAGATAGAGAATAGAACAACTTGCGAGCAAAGGGATTATTAAAACTTAAGTGTAGCACAGCAGTAGCACAACCGAAGGCAAACTTAAGTTACAACCCAATCGAATGAAATGGAGTGTTTGTTGTAACTCAACCAAGGGAAGCAAATACGAATCGAATGCAGAAACCCTTTCCCCGATGCAAATCTAAACTCTCAACGATGCCAACATTCTCCCCATTTTGTCAATAATTGGACAAAAGGTGGTGAAGTGGAACGTGAGGATAACTACGCAGCAACATCACCCCTAGATCCCGATAAATCAGAACTTGAAGAAGACTCGCCCGAAGAAGATTGATCTCCTGAAGATTCTTCTTCCAAATCAGGCGAAGGAAGAGCTTCGAGGTTCTTCGTGCCGATGAGGTCGAGGTCGAGGTCACTGTCGTCGAGGCCGGCGTCGTCCTTGGAAGTAATTGAGTCGTTGTCGAAGACGGTGTCGGGTCTGATGCGATCGGGCTCGTTGATGAAGAATACTTTATCAATATTGTGCAGGGGAGGGATCTTCTGATTCGGTCGACCAATGGTGTCGTCCCTAGAAAAGTTTCGCTGCAAGTGTTCATATTCTTGGAAAATGCGATCATTGCGAAGAGCTTTGTTAGAGTTGAATTTTCGCAGCCCTTTCCAGGAGTGGCTGATACTCTATCCTCGTTGGTTAACCCAAGTGGAAGGTTTGATGTAGAGTAGCAGCAAGTTTCCCTTGGCAAAGATACGAAGGTTGAAAAGATCGTCTCCGGTAGGAATCCTGATAATGATAAGTAGGTGGTTCGGCAAGTGATGCGCCGTTAAAAATCACTTGCTTCTCCTAGACCTGCACACGACAAAAATAAATTTGCTCCCAACGAGTACAGAGAGGTTGTCAAATCTCTCCGGCCTTGTTGTTTACAAAGGATCAAACGCAAGGGATAATGATAATGGTGATAGCAGCTAGAAAGTAAAAACAGGAAAATAAAAGAGCGTGTAAACAGTGATGAGAATATGGACCGGGGTCCCGTGATGTTCACTAGTGATGTCTCTCTCCCAAAAGATGATAAGACTGCTATGTGAGGTAAACAAATCACAGCTGGGAAATTGACAGGATTAAAAACGCACAACAATGCTAACTATGCTACAAAGAATGGACGAGGCTCAAAAGCATGGGCGGTACACCAAAATAAGTAGACCGAAATCCAACTGCATATACTACTAATCATCCACCTTGAGATACCTGTCCAGAACATCTCGCTGGTATTAAGTTGCGAGCCTCACCCAAAGTGTAAACCCAAAGCAACAGACAACTGCATTAAAAATCACATTGTATAAAGTAATCAATCCTTGCAACCGCGGTTACAAGCACCGTTGTTTTCCCCCTTGTGGCAACAACACATCCCCTAGACTCATGTTTCTGTCACTCAAGCGTGTCATCAGGGGGCATGAACCCACAATCGAGCATAACATTCCCTCTTGGAGTCAGTACCTACTACTTGGCCAAAGCAATAATCAACAACGGAGAACATGCAAGAATTACTGAGAAACAAAAATATTAAAGATAAGAACAAAATATATTACACAAGCACAAACTGAACATAGTCTCATAATCCATCAGATCTCAGCAAACTCAGCATAGCAACAACAGAAAATTACATATGTGCCTCGATCATGTACGGCAGCTCACGAGGTCTAAACCATGAAGAACAAAGAAGGGAGGAGAACATCACATAGCTACTGATCACTGACCCAAGGTCCAAGGTAGAATACTCATGGTGGAACAGAGGCGAGATCGCGAAAAAGGGTTTTGTCTTCAGAGGTTTCGCGTCACGGAGAATATATAGGCGAAGGGGGGGGGGTTAGCCAGGGGTCCACTAGTGGTCCAGGCACCCCCCGGTGCGGCCAAGCCCTAGGACGCGCCAGGTGGACTCATGGGTCCTTGGTGGTGGCCCTCTGGCCCTCCCAGGTTCTTCCAGAAGGTTCCTTCACGCTGATTTTTATTTGATTTCCCGAATTTTTGGAGCACTTTTAATATGGGGGAAAACTGAAATAGGAAAACAACATAAAACAGGAACTGGCACTGTGGTGCACTGAGTTAATAAGTTAGTCCAAATATGATCAAAAGTGTATGAAAGTGTATCTAGATCATAGCAATATCACACAAAGCATGCATGGAGCAAGCAGAAATTATAGATACGTTTGGGACGTATCAACATCCCCAAGCTTAATTCCTGCTCGTCCTTGAGTTGGTAAATGATAACAAACATAATTTCTGTGGTGACATGCTAGCAACCATATAATAACTTTTAAAGTAAAGCAATCAAGATATGTAATTCAATTCAAGTCATAACAGACAAGAGTCTATATTAGCATTGAAACAAGCAACAAAAGAACATTAGGTGCAAGAGATCTTAGAAGTCCATGACTCGAATGTCTCCAGATGGTGTTTGCGTGCAAGAAGGGGGAGATGGGAATACGAGAGAAAAATATATTTGTTGAGAACTCATTCTACTAAAGTTTCACACTTGTTCATCTTTGGGATCTTATCTTGACTCGTCCCCAGACCACTAGCCAGGTACAAGTCAATTTGATCCATTCCATTTCAATATTTTGAGCTCGAGAGTTGACAGTTAGGATGGAAAAGAGAGATATGGTGGAGGAGGAATACAAAAGGGTGAGAAAGGCTCACATGAATGAGGAAAATCATAGGCAAGAGAAGCCAAATGATAGATATGATGTGAGGAGTAGGATTGCCATGCAACGAATGCACATATGAGCTAAGAAAAGCTCTCCAATGGAACTAGTGGGGGTGCATCTAACTTGCTCGTTCATGAAGACCTAGAGCTTGTTTGAGGCGGCTCATCCTTGGAATATGCAAGCCCAGTTCTATAGTGTGAAGGTCCCCACATATCTATATGCATAATGATCATCTCTATGGAGTACAAGGATATAGAGGGAGTACGAGTGTGGATATTTCCAAAGGAATAGTAGTGTTGCCCCTTTCTATCTTTTTATTTATTTTTCTATTTTTTCTATTTTTTTGTATTTTTTGGTGGCCTCAATGGCTCTTTCTATTTGACTCTCATTTGTCCTCTTTGGGATCTTTTAATTTCTCCACTTTGGGATCTTTTCCTCACTTAAGGGCAACACTCTATTTTACAAGAAGGTATAGAAGATCTTTCACACTTTACAAGGTACTCAACGTAAAGAAGATGTAGCTATCATGATGTATGCAAGTGTATGCCTCTGCCAGTGTAGCAGGAACATGTATGACATGAAGATCCAGTCATGAAGAGGTGGATGTTGCATGGCAATATATACCGGAGGGCTATGGAAATGCCTTGATAGGTAGGTATGGTGGATGTTTTGAGGAAAGATATATGGAGGTTTATGATGACAGAACGTATCTTGCCAAGGGTTTGGATACACCGGCGAGGTGGACGCGAGAAGAGGGCAATGCGCGATACCGAAGAGGCTAGCAAATATGGGAAGGTGGAAGTGTCAACTTTCAATACTTACATTAGTCCGAAGAACTCATGCACCTATTTTCGGTAACTCTCAATCTAAGAAGGAGGTTCACAAAGAGACAAGTACCCCGAGGAGGAGTGTATGTGGGTTTGGTTATCCTTGCGCATCCTCGACTCATGGTACGTGAGTGTACTCTAATATTCGATTTCTCCAAAGATTAGCGATCCATCTAGTAGCTAGAGTTCTCAAATAGTTTTTGTAGGTTTTGCAAATAAGCACGGATTGCCCAAAATATGACACCTATCACTAATAGGCTAGATCTCTTGGCACCATAAGTTCAAACATTACTCACAACAATACCTCAAAATTATTGCAAGTTACTACTACAATTGAATAGCAACCTCAATTACCTACTTCAGGACAAGACACAACTCAGTGCAACAACCAACTCTCTTAAATAGATAAACATGAAAACTAAAGAGAGTTCCAGCGGAAACTAAACAAAAGCAAAAGCTCTTTTTAACGACAAACACTAAAACTAAAACTAAACATGGCAGCAGCTACGAAAAGATAAAGAACACACAACAGAGAATGATAGGCATGAAAATCCTATGATGTGTTCTAGATTGGAGTGGAGCGTGTTTCTCTCCCACACAAAGTAAGATGGGGTCTAACTTGTTATTAACAGAAGGCAAAGCTAAAGAAAACTAAAAAGGAAACCTAAGAGCGAGACGCTCCAAGCATAGCACATAACGCATGAAGTGATAAAAATATAGTGAGATGAAGGACGAACTGATGATTGCCGATGGAGAAGGGGATGCACGGGGGCATCCCCAAGCTTAGATGCTTGAGTCTCCTTTAATATTTATTGGGGATGCATGGGGGCATCTCCAAGCTTGAGCTTTTGACACTCCCGGATCTTCTTTCATCATCTTCCCTCGCACACTTGAAAACTCCCTTCATACATAACTCATCATAAGCTTATTAGAGAGGTTATTAACCTTAATAAAATAATTTTTCCCCACTGGAAATAAAGATATTGTTGAAGAGCTATTGTTTCTCAAGATTTTCAAAAAGTTTTTTCAGAGAAAAAGCAAGCTTAAGGTTTGCAAAAGTGAAGAAAGGAAAAACGTGGCAGAATCTGTGAAAAACAGAACAGCAGGTAGTAATGAATTTTTTAGGGGTACTTCTGCAACTCAAATACATAAAATCAGAACATACGAATGTTTTACAATTGTATAGAGCATGCTGTGTAAAAAATTCAGCTCAAAAATATGAACTGGTGATTTGTTTTGATTTTTTCGTCAAGCAGACATAATCTGTTTTCTGGACAGCATGTCACAACTTTTTCTTCCCTTATCATAAGAGGCTATAACTTGGCACAAAGCTTGAAAATAAAGATACAATGATGTTGCTACAGTAGTAAAAATCATCAAGATCACTAAAAATAGAAGTAAAAACATCTTGGGTTGCCTCCCAACAAGCGCTTTCTTTTACGACATTAAGCTAGGCATAAAGCAAAAGAAGTATCAAGTTTTATCAAGGGAGAGAGAATAGCTAGCCCGCGTAATGGAATGAAAAGGTAACTTGATTTTCTTTCTAGGGAAGTGTTCCAACCCCTTTTTGAGAGGGAATTGAAATTCCATATTCCCCTCTTTCATGTCAATAACAGCTCCAACGGTGTGAATAAAAGGACGTCCCAAAATAATTGGACATAAAGGTTCACACTCTATATCCATAATAGTAAAATCAACGGGAACATAATTGTCATTGACAATGATAAGAACATTGTCGATCTTACCCAAAGGTTTCTTTATGGAAGAATCAACAAGACGAACACCAAAAGAACAAGGATCAAAGGGCTTCAATTCAAACATATCATACATTCTTTTGGGCATAACAGAGGTACTAGCTCCAACATCACATAAAGCATAGCAAGAGCACTTGTTCAATTTAGTTTTTATCATAGGATCCCAACCATCATCTAGCTTCCTAGGTATGTAGGCTTCTATTCTAAGCTTCTCCTCCCTAGATTTGATGATAGAATTAGTGATATGCTCCATGAAGGCAAGATTTAGTGTGCTAGTGTGGGGGTCTCTAGACATTTTGTGTAGCAAGCTAATAACTTCTGAGAGGGTGCAACTATCAAAATCAATATCACTACTATCAAAGGTGGTAGTGGTGTCATCTAGGATAACTTGTTTGAAACCCTCTATGTTCATAGGAGTTTCTTCTTCTACGGTTGAGGTATTAGCATCACCATTAATAGGTCCAATGGGACTAGGAATGTGTTGGGTGCTAATAGGTTGGGTGTCCTCAACGATTTGGATGGTATCAACTATGTGGTGTGTAGGAAGGCTCTTAGTTCTATCCTCTTCCTCTTTTTCTCTAGCCCATCTTTCTTTAAGTTTAGCCATCATCCTAATATTCTGATTAATTTTTAATTGGATAACATTAATAGGAGTGGCCTTCCTCTCCTCAAGAGGAGAGGTTCTAATTTTAAGCATCTCAACGTCAAGGGCTAAGCTATCTACCTTCAAAGAGAGATTATCTAATTTGGCTAATTTCTTTCTACATTCTTGTTGAAGGCTTTTTGGGTAATGATAAATTCTCTAAGCATGCTTTCTAATTCAGAAGTGGGGTTCTTATTGCTAGGATAAGTGTTGTTATTCCCATAGTTGGATGGATACGGTCTAGGATTGCTAGCAAAATTACGCCTATAGGCATTGTTGTTGAAGTGGTTTCTAGCAATAAAGTCCACATCTACTTGTTCCTGAGAAACCAAAGAATTTAAAGGAACATCATGAGGATTAGTAGAGGGTTGATTGGTAAGTAGATACATAATCAAGTCAACCTTTTCATCTAGGGAGGTAATCTCCTCGACAGAGTTTACCTTCCTACCTATTGGAGCGCGTTCGGTGTGCCTTGGGAATAGTTGGTCATCATATCGTGTAGGCGTTTTGTGGAAGCACTAAGGGTAGTTTACATAAAGGTTCCTCCCGCGGGCGAATCTAACAGGTTCCGCGAGGTAAAGTTCAAGCCTGCATAAAAAGTCTGGATAACCATCCAAGTAGTCAAACCATGTGTAGGGAATTTCTTAACAAGAGATTTCATTCGTTCCCAAGCTTGGGCAATGTGTTCATTATCCAATTGCTTAAAATTCATAATGTTACTCCTCAATTGGATAATTTTAGCAGGTGGGTAATACTTCCCAATAAAAGCATCTTTGCACTTATCCCAAGAATCTATGCTATTCCTAGGCAAAGATTGAAACCAGATTTTAGCTCCTTCCCTCAAGGAGAAAGGAAAAGGCTTGAGCTTAACAATATCACCTTCTACTTCTTTATACTTTTGCATATCACATAGCTCAACAAAACTATTCAAGTGTAAATAAGCACCATCTCCAACACCAGAGAATTGATCTCTCATAACAAGGTTTAGCAAAGCAGGTTTCATTTCATAAGAGGTAGCTGAAGTGGCAGGTGTGGCAATAAGAGTGCAGATAAAGTCTTTGTTGTTGTGACTAGTGAAGTCACACAACTTGGTGTTTTCAGTGGAACCCATAGCAGCAGCAAGTGTGGCAGATTTTTTTGTGATTTTGATATAGGACACAAAGATAAAAACAGAAAGCTAAACTAACAAGACTAAAAAGCAAAGGTAAAATATAGTGTGCAACTCCCCTATCTTAGCACTCGGAGTCCCCGGCAACGGAGCCAAAAATTTGCTTGATACTCTATCCTCGTTGGTTACCCCAAGTGGAAGGTTTGATGTAGAGTAGCGGCAAGTTTCCCTTGGCAAAGATAACAAGGTTGAAAATATCGTCTCCCGTAGGACTCCTGATAATGATAAGTAGGTGGTTCGGCAAGTGATGCGCCATTGAAAATCACTTGCTTCTCCTAGATCTTCACACGACACAAATAACTTTTCTTCCCAACGAGTATAGAGAGGTCGTCAATCTCTCCGGCCTTGTTGTTTACAAAGGATCAAACGCAAGGGATAATGATAATGGTGATAGCAGCTAGAAAGTAAAAAACAGGAAAATAATAGAACGTGTAAACAGTGATGAGAATATGAACCGGGGTCCTGTGATGTTCACTAGTGATGCCTCTCTTCCAAAATACGATAAAACTGCTATGCGAGGTAAACTAATCATAGCTGGGCAATTGAGAGGATTAAAAATGCACCGCAATGCTAACAATGCTACAAAGAAAGGACGAGGCTCAAAAGCATGGGAGGTACGCCAAAATAAGTAGACCGAAATCCAACTGCATCTACTACTAATCATCCACCTTGACATATCTATCTAGAACATCTCGCTGGTATTAAGTTGCGAGCCCCACCCAAAGTGTAAATCCAAAGCAATAGACAACTGCATTAAAAAGAACTTTGCGTAAAGTAAACAATCCTTGCAACCGCGGTTACAAGCACCGTTGTTTTCCCCCTCGTGGAAAAAACACATCCCCTATACTCATGTTTCTGTCACTCAAGCGTGTCATCAGGGGGCATGAACCCACAATCGAGCATAACGTTCCCTCTTGGAGTCAGTACCTACTACTTGGACAAAGCAATAAACAACAACGGAGAACATGAAAGAATTACTTAGGAACAAAAATATAAATGATAAGAACCAAATATATTACTCAATCACAAATTGAACATAGTCTCATAATCCATCAGATCCCAGCAAACTCAACATAGCAACAAAAGAAAATTACATATGTGCCTCGATCATTTAGGGCATCTCACGATGTCTAAACCATGAAGAACAAAGAAGGGAGGAGAACATCACATAGCTACTGATCACGGACCCAAGGTCCAAGGTATACTACTCACGGATCATCCGGGAAGCGTCCATGGTGGAGGGGAAGCTCCCGGAGGTCAATCCTCCCTCCGGCAGGGTGCCGGGAAGAGGTCTACTGGCGCTCCCGATCTTGGAAGTGCGGCACCGGCGGAACAGAGGCGAGATCACGAAAAAGGGTTCTTTCTTCAGAAGTTTCACGTCAAGGAGAATATATAGGCGAAGGGGGTAGCCAAGGGGGCCACCAGGGGTCCAGGCGCCCCCCGGCGCGGCCAAGCCCTAGGCCGTGCCAGGTGGCCGCCTGGGTCCCTGGTGGTGGCCCTCTGGCCCCACCCAGGTTCTTCCGGAAGGTTCCTTGACGCTGATTTTTTATCTGATTTTTTCCCGAATTTTTGGAGCACTTTTAATATGGGGGAAAACTGAAATAGAAAAACAGCAGAAAACTGGAACTGGCACCGTGGTGCACTGAGTTAATAAGTTAGTCCAAATATGATCAAAAGTGTATGAAAGTTTATCTAGATCATAGCAATATCACACAAAACATGCATGGAGCAAGCAGAAATTATAGATACGTTTGGGACGTATCAGTGGCGCTTGAGCAAACGAAGATATTGGTTGTTGTTAAGTGCTATGTTGCCAACACGGTTGATCTCATTAGCCAAGAACTGCATCTGTCGTTGATTTGCTTCAATGAAGTTTTCAAGCATTTGCTGGGACCGAAGATTAACTTCAAAGTGATGGCAGTCTTTCTGGAATTTCTTCGACATGTTCCTCTCATTAACTTCATGACGAACACCAACATATGTTGCAAAGATATCATTGGGTTTCCTGAGCATTTCCAAAGTATCGCGCACAGGAAGGGTGAAGAGCTTCAGATGGTGTCGTGCAACAAAGTCTTCGCCACGACCATAATTGCAGACGGCTTGTAGCCATGGAGCATATGGCTTCAGTGTGAATGGAAGTTCTGCAACATGAACTAAGTTGTGAAGGAAGCACTCTTCAAAATCAAATATCATTCCATGCGTGAGCTTCATTATGGCATGCCTAACTTCAGGATAGAGATTTTATTCCTTCGAAGCAGTACTCAATGGAATCAAAGAGTTTGATAGAATATAGAACCAAGTCTTGGAAATGAATATCAGATGCTTCGGGCGAATGTTTTCAGGTATGTAATCAGCAGTGATTCAAGTGTCCAACAAAGCTGCAAATTGAGCTTCGGTGAGATCAGGTTCCATGTGAATCTGGTCAAGTTCTCCTGTGTGCCTCGGAATGTTTACAATTTCCATGAATTCCTCGGAAGACATTCTGAAGATTTGTACTTGGATCATCATTCAAGAATCCAGGTCCTTTGCACATTGGCATCGCCCGAAACATAAAGTGTCACATAGAACTGCTTAATGAGTTCAGAATTGAATGGAGTGCTTAAAGAAAACAACCTGGTCAAATTCTGAGACACAATGGTTTCGGCGATGTTCTGGAAGCATGTTGCAGTTGATAAGCTTTGCATATCGAGATAGCGGTGGAGGAACAGCACACCCTTCTGGCAGTAGACTTTGGCGTATAGAATCTGTTGTTCTGCTATCCAGAAGCGAAGATCATCTGCGGTGCGGTCCGAAGCATATGGACTTGTTCCGAAGAATCTTGTAACGACCCGGTCCCAAAAGGAACCAAGTCTACTGTGCTTCTGTGCTATCCCTGGATCAGTATGCTAGCACACATAGTACTCGATGAAATACCATGAGTCACATGTCAAAAAGTAACGTAAATACATGGTATTTATTACCTTATAGCCCTTGGGCTAGAATACACCGCGGAAACAAACAATACATAAGTGGAGTCCCATCAACACCAACGGCAAAGTTGAGTGTAGACATCGTAACCCTACATCGCATCACTTACTCGTCGTATACAATCCTGCAACACCGAAGGTTACAACCCAAAATGGGTCAGTACTTTGAATGTACGGCAAGTTACTCCCAAAAAAATATATAACAGACCTATCTTCTACATGCAATTTTGGCTGGTGGAAAAGCTCTAAGAGTTTCAGTTTGCATAAAGCTGATTTTGTCCTACTCAAAGATTATCATAACAGTACTACAAAGCTCATAATATGATTGAATTGGTTTCTCCAAGTCAATCTATTCCCAAAGTTGATTAAACCCGATTGATTAATTAAATATGATGAGATCCGTCAACATTCCCACTTCTAGATGCTCAAAGTTGTCCGTAACCGGGGATACGGCTAATCATGATCAGTTTGTACACTCTGCAGAGGTTTGTGCACTTTTCCCCACAAGACTCGACCACCTCCTATTTAGTTCGTCACACTACATGTTGTATGAGAACCGGAAGGTCGAGACATGGTCTTTTAGAAGAGTTTCCCTCACTCTGGCGGTGCCCATCCCACCTACTCATAACTACGTTCGTAGCACCACCTAGTAAGAGTCACTACAACTAATCAACCAAGCCAGAGCCCATAATAGCTTGTGGATGCACACGTAAGCTTCTAGTTATGAAAAATATTCTTGATCCCTTTAAGCCTGGGTGGCATTCCGCAGTGATTACTGGCCATCTCCAGGTCACTCAGGAAAATCCACTGGTTCCTCCAAGGTGCCCCCAACCATTCCACCCAGGTGGTTCATTAAGATTATCTTGGTCCTGTTTACTACTTAGTCACTCATACCTCATAATGGATCACTTCCCAATCCACGTCTACTTAGCAAAGCAGTATAATTTTACACGGTGGTGACAATGATATAAGGTTCAGACCTACCTCAATGAACTACTGGGTGTAATAGCATAGCATAATATATAATCCTATCAATGCATAATATTTAAGTTGGACTACAATGCATATAAAAAATATAGGTAATACTGGAGCATGATCAAAAGAGTAACTTGCCTGGATCTTGACGATGAAATATTCTACTCGTAGTCATCTCTCCATCTCGTTACAATATATCTAACGGTAAAAGAGAAACACTTCAACACACAACTCAATCCAAAGTGAAGATCCAAATAAGATACAATTACAACATAAATATTTAGTTATTACTATTAATAAACTAATTACTATGGCATGGATACGTTGAGATAGGATCAAGTTGGATTGGATGGAAATATGATGGCAATCATATATCCGAGGATTGTAAAATCAATTGGATATGTTGGAGGTTGATTATAAAATCAATTGGATGGAGAGTATGTCAAACTCAGTTGGTTTGTCCATATGCATATTTGAATAGGAAATCAATTCTTGGATTGGATTCAAAAAGATCTGATAGAAATCGTGATGACCTTGTTGAGAAGATTGAATTTTTGTAGCCAAATTTATATAAAAAAGAGATATAACTAAATGAAAGTTGAAACAAAGGCTTGAGGTCAAATAAGGTTCTTATATAATGGAAAGAATGCGAGAAATGTCAACAATAGGGTATCAACATGATGAAAAGAATGTGACAAGTGTCCTAACATAAAGGTATGACACTTAGGATCAAATTTGGTCAAGGAAAGATTTCTAAATAAATTATAGAATGAGAGGAATAATAAATATACTCAAATTCACATAATAAATTTGAGTTAAATTTCGAATTACCAAAAGTGAAATATTACTGGACCAAAATAAACTACATGTTCCAGGGAATCCGGGGATATGAAATTTGTCGAAATCCGACTTACGGGCTAGAAGATATGATTTTCTGAAGTTTGACTATTTTGGCTAAAATGAATTACGGGATTAATAAAAAGGATGCAAAATGGCGAGTTCTGATAGGTCTGTACCCATTCGATTTTTACAAAATAAAATGATGAACAAAGAGGGGAGAAAGGCTCACCTGAGATCTCGCCGGAATTTTGGAAAAAGGTCGCGGGCGTCAATAAACAGCCGAACGGGATAGAGGATGATTTGGGCTACTCGATGGACAAGGTTATAGCTCCATGTTCGCCTTCGGATAGCCGAGAAGTTCCGCCAGAGTAAAGAAGAACAAATGAAGAGCACAATGACACGGACGGCGTGCTCCGGCCTTGCAATCGAGAGGAAAAATATGTCACAATGGTGCGCATCGGCAAGGGGAAGAAACTAGAGGAAGAAATATGGACTAGGTACCTTTCATGGCGACAAAAATCTTCACCGGAAGTGTGGATGCATCTTTACTCCGACGAGAAATTGTGCACGAAGGAGAGGGCTTTGGAGAGGGACTTTATGCGTGGGGATGTGTGGTTCAAAGGGGTCCTAGGGGCGGTATTTATAGGGTCATGGGAGGTCCATAGAAGGAGAGTGGGTGAGGTTTTGGAATGGAGTTAATGGCATTCATGGAGAAAATTATGGACAATTAAAAGCATTAAAACGCGTGTTTGTTTCCATGAATGGATTCCTCATGAACTTGTCCACAATTTTTGTGTAGGTTCTGAAGTGAATCGGTCAAAAGAGTAGATGGGAGGAAAAGAGGAAGAGATTCAGTTGCCATGTCCATTTGCTTCTGTGTTCACGTACACATGAACGAACGAGAGGAAGAAGACAGCTCGCTCGGTCTATGGGCCTTAGTGGAAATTTGTCCCAAGATAAAGAAAAAGGAAAGAGAGATAGGGGAAAAATCAGATAGATGACCTCAGTCCAATTGACTTAGGAATCCTTTTTTTATTATTTGGGTTAAACACTCTCAAATAAAATTGTATAGGCCAAATAAAACATAGAGAGTCTAGGAAAACTATATTTCCCTCTCAGAATACATTTTAGAAATAGATTTTTATAAAAAAAACTCATTAACGACATTATTAAAAAAAATCAATACTGTTTTTGGAGAAGTCATATTATCTCCTCTCATTTTGTTTATTAAATTATTGGAAATATTTAAATATCTCTTAAACGTCAATATCCAACTCCAAAATAAGAATTCGAGAATTGAGTATGGGACCACAATAAATTTAAGAAAGTCATTTTATTCTCACTCGGAAATATTTAATTGTGGTTCGTACCAAATTTCAAAAGGACAAAAGAAGGAAAATCATTCTTTGAAATTTTGAATAAAGTTCACAACCAAAATTTTCATTATTGGATAAACGATTATCCAATTTTATTAAATGGTTTGTAAAGGTTTAAACAAAAACTAAAGGGAAAAGTTTTCATTTACCCCAAAATCAAAACAATTCAATCAATATTATATTATTTATTAACATTCCAAAATTTGGAAAATTTTGGGATGTTACAAATCTGTTCCTTTTCTGGTGCTGCTCGAGGCTGAATTCTGGACCATGGCGCGAAGAACAACCAGCACCCTTGAAAATCGGAAATGTTTCCCTGGGATAGTTGAGTCTAGCTGGGTGTCTTGGCTAGGACGAGAGCCAGTACGAATCATTTGCTGGCGGGCAGAAGGTGCAATGTTGGATGGGCCAGCGGATTGAGCAACAGTCAGAGAAAGCTCTTGTGAAGGATTCAGAATTTGAACTTGTTCATCTTCTTCACGGGCCTCAATTTGCGCAGCATGTGCTTCAGATTCTTGAACAGATCTGGCGGGAGAAAAATCACGAGAGTCACGAGTCTTGGAATTGGACGGGGTGGAGTGATGGGATGCACTGGCTTCAGGGTGAGGGGAGTTTTTTGGAGCTGGGGAGCGAGTCACATTAGCAGCAGGTGGGTGGCATCTCGTTGCGGCACGGGGGAGGGAGAAGGCGGTGGAGATGGAGCACGGGGTGGAGTTGGTTCTGCGGCGGGTGGAGTTGGTGCGGGAGTGCGGGGAGCAGGCATTCTTTTGGTGGTGGTGTGGGAGTTTTGGTGGGTGGAGCTGGCGTATTTTGTGGCTTAGATGGCTTTGGATTCGGTTGTGGGGTAGGAGGAGTAGGAGTGGGGTTTAGCTTCTTCTGTATGGGAGTTTCATCACTTGTGTCCATCTCAGCGGCCGAGGCTAAAGTCACCTTGCGCCTCTCGGTTGTCCTCTTCTTTGGTGAGGGATAAGAAGGTTTAGCTTCAAAGGGTTTTGCTTCAAGAGAAGCCTCGCGCTTCTTGGAGTCTCTTTCCATGATGGAAGAATTATGATTTCTGCAAAGATCTTCAACAACTGCTTTGTTTCTGCCTCTGAAGACATTGATGTTGTCCTTGGTGACAGTGTTCACGTCTGTGACCTCTTGAAGCATAGAGACAACATTGGCCTTGAATTCCTCATCAGTTTTGACTTCAGCTCGCTGCTAGTACTTGTGAATTTTAATTATTTTAGCCCGGTCACGAGAGTGCAAGTCCTTCAGCTGGTTGATCATGGTTGTTATCATTCCTTCAATGGTGTTGGATTTGTAAACTTCACCAAGATCAAGTACTTCAGGATCTATTGCTTCGCACTTCTTCCAAATGGCTTCAGAAGCGCCCAATGAATCCCAAAGCTCACCTTCCCAGGGATCAGGAAATATGTGTTCACTTTGGCGATCTCCTTCCTCTTGAGCCTCGGGCAGAGAAACACCCTTTTTGCTTCGGCGGATTTGCTTCAGCGGGTGGAGTCATATCTACAATGGATTTCTTCGGAGCAGCCCTTGCAGCTTTCTCTGCTTTCCTGGTGTTGAGAGAAGCAAGCGTTGCTTTGCGTTTAGCTTCGTTCTGCGTGAGCTGCTGGTTCAGCAGCATCCTTCTCTTCATTCTTTTTGGCTTCAGCGAGCTTTCTCTTCGTTTCAGCCTGTTCTGCAGCAAGGTTGGCAACATCAAGTTCTCGTTTCTTCCTAGCTGCTTCTTTCTCTTCTCTCTGCTTGACAGCAGACTCATGAGCCAACACACTTCTTTGAAGTGCCTCCGTGAGGTCTTTCTGTTTCAATTCTTCTTCCGCGAGCTTGCGCTTGGAAGAAGGTGCAGTAGTTGGCTTAGGCTTTGATGGGGAAGAAGTTTTCTCAGCCTGCTTTTGCTTCGGGGGGTCGTGCTTTTTCTTCGACCGCCTCTCGGTGGCAATGACTTCAGCAGATGGCTTGGAGGCCAAAGGCTTCTCAATCACAAAATTCAGTGGTGTTGATGGTGGGGCGTGCTACAGGCTTGTCAGTTGGATATTGAATCCTTAGCCCTTTGGAAGATCGTTTTTCTCCAGGCTTCTTCTTAAGTGAAATACGAAGCTTTTCCTTGGGTGGAGGAGCGGGCTCAGACTCATCATCTCCTTCAGCATTTGACTCATCATTAGCTTCAGCATTTGACTCATCATTCATTGAGTCTTCAAGAGCCTCTTGTTGTAGAAGGGCTCACTCATCATCATAAGTGAAGGCATGAGGTGGTGAAGCAGATTTCTTCCTTAGCTTCCAGGACCTTTTCTTCTTCGAGCTCTGGCCCTCTCCTGCTTCCTCAACCCTGAGTCTTTTGGATGCTTTCTTGTCATCCTTTAGGCGCTTCTTTTAGGCAGCGAGTGCCAAGCGTTTCTGTTCTTCGGGATAGTCATCAGGGGTTTTGATGGAATTTGGATGTGGAAGCTTTGGGGGAACTGGGTAGTATAGATGCAGATTTTCTTCGGTCCACTAGCTGCACATGTGTGATGTATAGAGATACGGCGGGTGGAAGGAAAATTGCATATCCCATTTCCAACCAGGAACGCTCTTGAACTTGTACCATCGAATGGCCCAGTATCTCCGAATCCCTTGCAGGAGAATCTTTCAATGATCCTTGGTCTCTTCAGCTGGTGTATCATACCCAAGCTTCTTACGAATGGCTTCGGGAATGCCACGAGCATTGTTCGTTTCCTTCGTTCTACCTCCTTTCCTCTTCAGAGCTTCTTGTTCTGCTTCGTTCAGATGATCCAGAACTGGAGACTCATCTCCAAAACCCAAATCAGTAGACATCCTGGGAATAAGCAAAGGGGAAACGAGGGAAAAGACAGGCATGGATTGAGCACAGGAAAAAGTTTCTACCAAACCAAAATCATTTGGACAAGAGATTCTGTTGGTTTCGATGCAGATACTGGCTTGTTCTGAGCTAGACTTAGTATGTACTGATTGAAATTTCAATTATCCACAAACCCTAGCACAGAACAGATTGAACTGATCTAACCCTAGATTCTAACCTGAATCGGAAAGGGAATCGAGATGAATACTAAGGACAGGATTCCCATGGGACAAGCAATCCAGAAGATCAAAGTATCCTAATAAAATCAAACGGAAACCCTAAAAAAACATGGATCCAATCGAAGAAGGAAGAACATAGAAGAGATTGGATCGAGGGGGCACGACGTACCCTAACACGGTGGCGACGAGCAGCTACGGTGGCGAGGAGAAGTGGAGATGTGCTCGTCGTCGGCGAGAAGATCCTCGGTGGTGGTTATCCGGCAGTGAAGCGGCACGGTCGTCGTCGGGATCGAATGGCACGGCGGCGCGCTCAAGAGAGAGAGGGTTTGCGGGAGAGACGAAGGGAACGGGGTGCCTTTTGTGTCGCTGGGGATGCCTTATATAGGGTCGGTCTGATAGAGCTGTCAGATCACATCGGATGGCTCCCAACGACTGTCTCTCCAGATTCTACGGTGACGGGGATCAACCCCGGAAAATCCCATGGTGAGGGACCCTGGGTTAGTCATAGAGAAGGCACAGGTTGGACGATACTCGTCGGCTAACAGGAGAAGCACTTCATGCTCGATATTATTGCGTAAGGAGGCGATTACAGTGGAGGCCAAGGCGAGTTCTCGCAAGGCTAGATGAGTAGATGCGTGTCATCCTGGACGTCTCCCCT
Organism: Bromus sterilis; assembly: GCA_950022295.1. NCBI lineage: Eukaryota > Viridiplantae > Streptophyta > Magnoliopsida > Poales > Poaceae > Bromus > Bromus sterilis. Next base: position 287,485,827 of record OX465597.1, read on the forward strand.
CCCAACCTTTATATACTAGGCTAGGTCTCGGGGAGTCCGTACTAGGTTACAAAGATAGTTTCCTAGTTCTAGTCTTGCCTTGTACGCCAAGTTGTGCCTTCCATGCTAGTCACGAACTCCTACGTCGGCGCCTGGTTGGGCTAGTCCTGGGCCTGTCGTGGCTTCCCACCGGGCCTACGGCCTTCATACACACCAGGTAGCCTCATATGCAGGAGTCGTGGGGTCGCCCCCTCGTAAGTAGCCCCCGAGTGCCTGGGGGACTCAAAGACTCGCGCAGGGACTCGAATTCATCTACGCTTTATTGTCTGTAGGAGTGGCACCGCCGCGGGTCGCTGATGTCTACACACACTTCTATTCTTATAGACTATGTTGGGCCGCCAAGCGCAAAGGTTTGTAGGACAGCATCAATTTCCCTCAAGTGGATGACGTAAGGTTTATCGAACTCAGGGAAGTAGAGGTTGAAGATGGTCTCTCTCCAGCAACCCTGCAATTAAGATACAAGAAGTCTCTTATGTCCCTAACACGCCTAATACAACTAGGAGTTGTATAGGTGCACTAGTTCGGCGAAGAGATGGTAAAATATAGGTCATAGGTGTGGAAAAACGAAGTAATATAAATCTGTAATAAAAAGTGCAGCAAGGAAACAAGTGGTAAACGTGAGCACAAACGGTATTGCAATGGTGGAAACAAGGCCTAGGCTTCATACTTTCACTAGTGGCAACTCCCAACAACATTAACATAGTCTAATCACATGATATTTCCCATAAAACATGCAATGGAGACGTACTCGGAGGTCATTCCTTTGTGGTCAAGAGAGGACGAGAATTATGTAGGGCTAAAAAAGCACACCTCAAAGTTCGTAGTTCTCAATCTATGGATTTCCCAATGTCACCGCGGCCATCCAAAGAGAGTACCACAATCACCACAACATATCTCAAGGATAGTCAAAGACAAGCACCAAGAGACTCTCAATCTTTAATCAACACACAGAAGAGGAAATCACTCATGATAATATTCTTCTAACCCATGTCCAATATGAAGGGATCGTTGCATAGAAAACAAAAATTTTCCTACGGTTGTAACAGCCAAGATCACATCTAGAAGATCACTTGTAACGGTTTGAGACGGACTCACCCTCGAAGACCAAAAGCTTTAACGAGAACTATTCTCGTGGGTGATGTAGTCGAACACTCGCCGACCTCAAGGTCGTGATGAAGACTTGACGCCACGAACGGGCAGCGTCTCCGTAGTCGGTCACACGTACAGATCAGTGACGACCTCCGCCCCTTGCTCCAGTTGGGCAGCGGAAGTAGTGGATTTCTCGGGAACTCCAGCAGCACTACGACATAGTGGTGGTGGTGGTAGAGAAGATCTTGAGCATGGCTTCGCCTAAGCACCGTACTCGTGAAACTGGATCAGCTAGCAAGGGGAGGAAGATGCCAACCAAAGGGCATATGAGAGATGGAGGAATTTTTGTGTGTAGAGGGGTCTCCACCCATCTATATATAGGAGGGGGAGGCAGCCCCCAAGGGGTAGCACGCCCCAAGAGGTGCCCCCACCTCTCCCCTCATCATGTGGGTGGACTCTCCACTCACAAAAACAAAGGGTCACACATTATTCCCATAACTTCCATAATTCTCCACTCAAAATTCCAAGAGTTTATCACATTAAAAAACTTTTAATTATCTTGTTTAATGTCACTCAAATTAATGAACACTTCATTCAATGAGTACTTCATTGATGAACACTTCATTCAATGAACACATTAACAATTATCCCCTTGCACTATTTTGATATACCGAAACTATTCCAGTAGTTTTATCAAAACAGTCCATGTGCTGTCCAGTATATTCTCTGGCGTTCCGTATCCACTCAAACGCGTCAACGAATCCTTAAGTGTGTCACCCTACGGTTCGTGAATAAAATGGACATGACAGAGACTCTTCTCTGATCAATAATCATCAGCGGGATCTGGAGATCCATGATGACTCCCACTTACTCAACGATGAACTAGTGATCGTGTGAACCAAAACTCCGTAACCAATTCCTTTTGTCTCGCGATATTTTACTTGTCCGAGATCCGATCATTTGGTATCATCCATACCTAGTTCGATCTCATTACCGACAAGTACTCTTTACTCGTTCCGTGATATAACATCCTCGTGAGCCAGTCACGTGCTTGCAAGCGATGTCAATGTGATATCACCGAGAGGGCCCAGAGTATATCTCTCCGTCATCTGGATGGACAAATCCCACTCTTGATCCACGAGCCTCAACTAACACTTTCCAAGTACCCAATGACACCTTTATAATCACCCTGTTACGGTGTGACGTTTGATGGAATCAAAGTACTCTTCCGGTGTCAGTGATTGACGTGATCTCATGGTCTAAGGATTAGGGTTACTTCGTGAAAGTTTGATACAGCAATAGAAACTTGATGACATGATCGTATTGCTATAACTACTGTGGCTGTATGTTCATCACATCATTCTCCAATGACATGACCTTGTTATTAACAACATCCAATGTTCATGATCAGGAAACCTTGATCATCCGTTAATCAACAAGCTAGTATAAAGAGAGGCATTACTAGGAACCTTTTCTCTGTTTATTAAACACACATGTATTAACGTTTCCGGTTAACACAATTATAGCATGAAAATAAACATTTATCATAAACATGGAATAAGATAATAACCACTTTATTATTGCCTCTCGGGCATATTCCCTTCAGTCTCCCACTTGCACTAGAGTCAATAATCTAGTTTGGTACTTGCGCATCCAACACCTATGGCATTCAGGTGTTATCCATACGCATTGCTAGTGGTAAACCTAATATCCAGATCTGACACTTCAGGTCCGTGTGTATTTGCATTTCTTTGCGTCTCTACGCATCACTCATTCACCAATGAGATGGCATTGCATAAATTTGGTCCTCCGGTGAGACCTTAGTCCCTTGAGCTCAAAACATGTTGAATCTATTGTCGTACAATAGATCTTCATAGTATTAGCTCGCTTGGAACTACACCTAGTTTGTCAAACAAACTTCTTGACACAAATGCCCTCCTTTGCTGCTGCTAGAGCAGTCATATACTTAGCCTTTCCTTGTAGTATTCGTTATAATGTCTTAACTTTGGAACTCATCCAAATCCATTTGGAACTATTCCAAATCTATCATGGAACTTTCTTCCATTACATTTTGCCACCTTAACATACCGCCAAAATTGAGATAAATTTAGATTGTATCTTGCGACAAAACTAGTATCAATGTAACACTTTACAATGAACTATTGTCCAACATACATAATATATATTCTTAGTCCTTCCAAAGCACGTAAGGATATCTTTACTATTGTCCAATGATCATCTTATGAATCATTCTGGTATATGCTCATAACATTTAGAGCATAGGACATTCTTGGAATTGTACATATCATGGTGTACATGATTGATCAAATCATTCATGTGATTTTACTCACCAAGTGTCAAAACACTTGAATCTCGCTTCAACCTTTTCCATGCGGCAAGAACTTTTCTCGTCGTTTCCATATTGAACTTATTCAATATTTCATATATGTACTTCGGCCCAACCATATTAGCACCTCAATCTATCTATATAGACCATATTAGCCCAATATACTGGTTTTGCCCAAATCTTCCATTAAAATCAAATTTTCAATGAAACTTCACCCGTGTCAATAAAATATACATCATTTCCAATCAACAATATGTCTTCTACATAATGTATTAGAAATATGTCTCAGCGCTCCCACTTAATTTCTTGCAAAAGAAAGAATCTTCACCGTCTCTGATGAAACTAAACGTTTTAACAATTTCATCATGATGAAGATTCCAACTCCGTGAATTCTTATTTCAACCATTGAAATTTGCATGCTATTTTAGCATCCTTTGAATTAACAGAACCCTTTGGACCGTGTCCTGTACACGTCCTAGGTAACCATTCTATTAGAAGAACGTTGTTCCGTTTGTTCAACTACCATATACCAAAACTAGCATATGTAGTGGTTGCTACAATAATCCGTCCAGACTAAATATCGTTATGAAAGATCAAATCTTGTCATAGCCAACTCTTTGAACATAATCGTAAACCATTTTAACGATATGTCGAATATTTCATAGATGTGAGAACATCCACGTCTGTTTCTTTATAGATCCAAACACGGTATCTAGAGGGTCTTCCAAGTTCAGAAACTTGGTTTCTCGTGTATGGAACTATCACGGATTTTATAGCTTCTAGCCATTTTGACGGAGTCAGGGCCCATCATCGCTTCTTTGCATGTAGTCGGTCCATTATTATCAAATAACAATGATTCAATCTCAAATCTTACTATTTGATCGATTATCCGAACTACGCAGTTCAATAGGAACTTAGATCGCCGTGACCACAACCTTTGGGACACGGGAGCCAAGAGCATTGCGGCCGCTTCCGGGACACTTTCCGGCGCTGCGCCACTTAGCACATAAAGCTTAGGTTCAACAACCTAATCGAAGTTCTACTGTCCTCCCACTTAACTTTTCGCAAAAAATTCCTTCTCAAGAAACTTGATGCACTTAGCCACAAAACACTTTTGTCTTTATGGAGGAATAACCAACGGTTACATTGGGATAACCTACAAAGACGTACTTTATCCGACTTTGGTTGTAAACATTTTACATATGCCTTGCATACCAAAATTTAAGAAAAGACAAATTGGGTTTTATCCCATTCCACAACTCATATGGTGTCATTTCAACGGATCTCGATGGCGCTCTTTTCAGTGAAAAGCGGTAGTCTCTAAAGCTTAATCCTTAAAATATAATGGCAATTTTATAAATAACACCTTTGATCCTTACCATGTCAAACAAGGTTTGATTACATCTCTCGAACACTCCATACTCCTATGGTGTTTCGGGAAATGCAAGTTTTGGAACGATTCCTAAACTCTCAGGCATTTGCTAAACTTTTAACTCAAAAATCTTCTTTTATGATCCAATCATAAACTCTTATTGTCTCGTTACAATGATTTTCACTTCATCTTGAAATTTATTTGAACATTTTCAAACATTTCATACTTCTTCCTTATCAAGTAAATATACACATATATCCACTCAAATCCTTGGTTAAAGTATATGAAGTTATAAGACCCACCACACATGGCTACACATAATGAACTATACACATCAACATGTATAATGTCCAATAAGTTAGTCGTCTGTTCTTCTTTGCCTATGAACGGAGTTTCAATCATTTCTAGGAAATTCTTACAAGCGTCAATTGATTCAAAATCAAAAGACTCCAAAATTCCACCAACATGGAGTTTCTTCATGTTATCTTTCCAATATGATTTAAATGGTGTTTCAATCATCTCTAGAAATTTCTCACAACCGTCAATTGATTCAAAATCAAAAGACTCCAAAATTCCATCACCATGGAGTTTCTTCATGTGTTTATTTCCAATATGATTCAAACGGTGGTGTCACTCATAAGTGATCTTATAATCATTTGTCTTGCGACATGTTTAGCATCAGTTATTATGGATGTGATTTCTCCAACAAGATTTATAGAGTTCATCCATCTTCTATGAATATGGTGATAATTTGAACAACTATTGTTCGTATAACACCAGAACAGAATAACAATTATTCAAATAAATCTTGAAGGCTAGGTTTAATTCCAACGATAAACACAATAACACTTTATTTTGTTCTTGATGAGAATCATCCCATATTCAGTTGCTAGTTACTCAGGCCATTGCAACTCTTGTATTGCGTTGTTCCGTATGACACTTCATACCAACCAATCAGTATCCAATACTCAAGAATCACACTGTTTAACAAGCAATGAATATACCCATAACATGTATATCATCTATATACCCGAGCTGGACATTTCCAGTCTTTTCCTTTTTCTTTTCGCCAAAATATTTTTCAGATCCTCTTTCAGCAATTCCTTTCCTTTTTAGAAGAATTTATCAACATCACTTGTGGCACCATTCATATGACACATAATCCAAAGTGTGTTAGTCAAATACTAACACCCTTTGATTCTCACTTTGATGTAGATCACCGTCATCAAATGTTTGGTGTTCTTCCAAATTCCATTCTTTAGTAATCTTATAGTGTAGTAAACATTTTACCTACATCTTCCATTCATCCTATCATGACAACTTTCATGACAGAACTACCATAGCTCATAGGGACAAACTGTGAGTACAATATTAGTTCCCAAAACCTTTTTGGGAGATTAGGACACATAGTGTCTCCAACCTTCACAAATTCTCATACAATATGAGAACATGTTTCTCACTAAATTTTACTCTATCACATTGCAACTAAACATTGTTTCAGATATCGCTATATCTTCCACACATGATAGTTTCTGAAACAATCCTTTCAGCTCCTAGATAACCTTGATAATAAAAAACAACATTTGAATATCAAGGATCATGGAGGCAAGTGTGATACTTAGACACTAACACTGGAATTGTTACTCTCGATTTAATACACATTATTAAACTTCATGGAGCAAGCAAGGTTTGCTAAAGTTTGCAATAAGACTTTAAACTTTAGATTGACACTCAAACAATACGGTACCAGTCCGTAAAGTTAAATATCCAGAATTCTATAGTTCTATTATCTCAATTATAGCTAAGCGCAAAGGTAGTAAACAAATGCCAATGACTACAACGAACTATGCAAATTCACTTTGATTTAGTTCATGATAAAATGAGTTCATCTAACTCCCACTCAAAAACAACATCCCTCGAGTCGTCTTTGGTGATTACACGAACCAAATTCACTACACCACGACCGATCATCACGTGAGGCAGTGTAGCTGCAATGGCGAGCATCTCAATATGGTTCATCATATCATCCATATGACTCGTGCTTAACCTTTCGGTCCATGTTCCAAGGCCATGTCTGTACATGCTAGGCTCGCCAAGTAGAACCTTAGTATTTGCATGTGTTTCAAGGCCATGTCTGTACATGCTAGGCTTGAAAACACCCGTTGTATGCGAACGTAGAGTCTATCACACCCGATCATCACGTGGTGTCTCGAAACGACGAACTTTCTTAACGGTGCATACTAAGGAAGAACATATAATTATCTTGATATTAAGTGAGAGGGATCATCTTATAATGCTACCGCAGCGATCATGATCGTAACTAAGCAAAATAAGATGCATAAAAGGATAAACATCACATGCATGGATAATGTGATATGATATGGTCCTTCTCGCATTAGATCTCCATCTTGTGCGTCTTGGTATGATCTCCATCATGCCACCGGCGCGGCACCAAGGTCCATGGCGCCACCATCATGGTCGTCCTTCTCCATTACAATATATCTCATGGATATATCTACAACACGCAGGCCTTAAAAAGGAAAAACACAACCATCTGGCTCCTGCCGGTTGTTTACAATAAATCTCATTTCATACAACAATTTTGTAACAATGACCATATCACATCACATGCCCTGCAAAAACAAGTTAGACGCTTCTAAATTATCTTTGCAAATTTTACGTGGTTTTGGGCTTCCTAGGAAAGAACCGATCTTACCTACGGACAAGAACCACAACGTTGATTCGCTAGTTGTTTCTTTTCGTCCCTTTCCAGGGCCCTCCGTTGCAAATGCCATATCACTAATGTTAGAGAAACTGACACCCCCAAAGCCACTTTATACGGTACAAGCCGTATGTCAAGCGTGACACGCAATCTGCGCTTAGGGCCGCTTCAATCCAACATTGCCGCAATATGAACAAGTGCACAAAAGAGGGTAACAACTAGAGGATCAACGCCCACATCTCTATGTGTTCTAACCGTACAAAGCATCTACGCATAGACGAGGCTCTGATACCACTGAAGGGATCGTTGCATAGAAAACAAAAATTTTCCTACGGTTGTAACAGCCAAGATCACATCTAGAAGATCACTTGTAACGGTTTGAGACGGACTCACCCTCGAAGACCAAAAGCTTTAACGAGAACTATTCTCGTGGGTGATGTAGTCGAACACTCGCCGACCTCAAGGTCGTGATGAAGACTTGACGCCACGAACGGGCAGCGTCTCCGTAGTCGGTCACACGTACAGATCAGTGACGACCTCCGCCCCTTGCTCCAGTTGGGCAGCGGAAGTAGTGGATTTCTCGGGAACTCCAGCAGCACTACGACATAGTGGTGGTGGTGGTAGAGAAGATCTTGAGCAGGGCTTCGCCTAAGCACCGTACTCGTGAAACTGGATCAGCTAGCAAGGGGAGGAAGATGCCAACCAAAGGGCATATGAGAGATGGAGGAATTTTTGTGTGTAGAGGGGTCTCCACCAATCTATATATAGGAGGGGGAGGCAGCCCCCAAGGGGTAGCACGCCCCAAGAGGTGCCCCCACCTCTCCCCTCATCATGTGGGTGGACTCTCCACTCACAAAAACAAAGGGTCACACATTATTCCCATAACTTCCATAATTCTCCACTCAAAATTCCAAGAGTTTATCACATTAAAACACTTTTAATTATCTTGTTTAATGTCACTCAAATTAATGAACACTTCATTCAATGAGTACTTCATTGATGAACACTTCATTCAATGAACACATTAACAATTATCCCCTTGCACTATTTTGATATACCGAAACTATTCCAGTAGTTTTATCAAAACAGTCCATGTGCTGTCCAGTATATTCTCTGGCGTTCCGTATCCACTCAAACGCGTCAACGAATCCTTAAGTGTGTCACCCTACGGTTCGTGAATAAAATGGACATGACAGAGACTCTTCTCTGATCAATAATCATCAGCGGGATCTGGAGATCCATGATGACTCCCACTTACTCAACGATGAACTAGTGATCGTGTGAACCAAAACTCCGTAACCAATTCCTTTTGTCTCGCGATATTTTACTTGTCCGAGATCCGATCATTTGGTATCATCCATACCTAGTTCAATCTCGTTACCGACAAGTACTCTTTACTCGTTCCGTGATATAACATCCTCGTGAGCCAGTCACGTGCTTGCAAGCGATGTCAATGTGATATCACCGAGAGGGCCCAGAGTATATCTCTCCGTCATCTGGATGGACAAATCCCACTCTTGATCCACGAGCCTCAACTAACACTTTCCAAGTACCCAACGACACCTTTATAATCACCCTGTTACGGTGTGACGTTGGATGGAATCAAAGTACTCTTCCGGTGTCAGTGATTGACGTGATCTCATGGTCTAAGGATTAGGGTTACTTCGTGAAAGTTTGATACAGCAATAGAAACTTGATGACATGATCGTATTGCTATAACTACTGTGGGTGTATGTTCATCACATCATTCTCCAATGACATGACCTTGTTATTAACAACATCCAATGTTCATGATCAGGAAACCTTGATCATCCGTTAATCAACAAGCTAGTATAAAGAGAGGCATTACTAGGAACCTTTTCTCTGTTTATTAAACACACATGTATTAACGTTTCCGGTTAACACAATTATAGCATGAAAATAAACATTTATCATAAACATGGAATAAGATAATAACCACTTTATTATTGCCTCTCGGGCATATTCCCTTCACAATAGACCGCTGTCACCATGGTCTCGGGGATTATACTAGATAAGATCAACTGAGTACATAATTCCAATACATAGAGGAAGGGGAAATATCATGGGATTACCCTATATTAACATAGCCTATGATCACAATAAAAATCACATCACGGGAGAGAGAGAAGAACACATAGCTACTGGTAGAAACCTCAGCCCTGAGGGAGAACTACTCCCGCATCATGGAGGGAGGAAGCAACATCGATGGAGATGAATCCGGGGGCACTTCCCCGTCCCGGCAGGGTGCAGGCACAGGAATTCTGTCCCCCGAAACTTGATGGCGATGGCGGCGGAGATCGGAATTGCTTCTGGAGAAAATGGGTCTGGCTTAGGGGGTTCCACCCATAGGGCTAAATATAGGCGGAGGGGGGCATCGAGGGGACCCACAGGGCAGACAGGAGGGTGCCCGGCGCAGACTAGGGTGGGGCCGCGCTAGGGACCCTTTTGGAGTACCTGTGGTGGCCCCCCTCCGTTGCCTTGGTGATTCCGGAAGCTTCCGTGTCACTGGTTTTTTATATATTTTTTCCAGATTTTGGGAGCACTTTTAATGGCCGGAAAACCTGAAATACAAAAACAGCAGAAAACAGGAACTGGCAACTGGGTGCACTGAGTTAATAGGTTTGTCCAAATATGCTCAAAAGTGTATGAAAGTTCAAGAAAAACATGGCAAAGTGACACAAACCATGCATGGATCAAGCCGAAATTATAGATACGTTTTGGACGTATCAACATCCCCAAGCTTAATTCCTGCTCTTCCTCGAGTAGGTAAATGATAACAAGCATAATTTCCGTTGTGACATGACACACAACCATATAAGGACTTTTAAGTAAAGCAATTAAAGCATGCAATTCAATTCAAGTCTTGACAAGCAAGAGTCTATATTAGCATTGACACAAGCAACAAAAGAACAAAAGGTGCAAGAGCTCTTGCTGTCCGTGACTCGAATGTCTCCAGATGGTGTTTGCGTGCAAGAAGGGGATAGGGAAAAAGAGAGAGAAAAAAGTTGTTGACAACTACTATCTACTAAAGTTTCACACTTAGTCTCCTTTGGATTCTTATCTGGACTCGTCCCCAGACCACTAGTCAGGTACAAGTCAAACTGATCCACTCCCTTTTGATATTTTGAGCACTCATGCAATGGATGAGCGTGAGCAAGAAAGTTGACACCTAAAAGGCGAAACAGAAAAAAGGTGGAGGAGGAAGACAAAAAGGTGTGAAAGGTTCACATCAATGAGGACAATCATAGGCGAGAGAAGGCCATATGATAGATTTGATGTGAGGAGTAGGGATTGCCGGGCAACGAATGCACATGTGAGATAAGGTAAGCTCTCCAATGGAACTAGTGGGGGTGCATCCAACTTGCTTGCTCAAGAAGACCTAGAGCTCATTTGAGGAGGCTCATCTTTGGAATATACAAGCCAAGTTTTATAGTGTGAAGGTCCCGACATAGCTATATGCATGATGACGATCTCTATGGAGTACAAGGGATAGAGGATGAAGTACTAGTGTGGATCTCTCAAAAGGAATAGTAGTGTTCCCCCTTCTCTCTTTTTATTTTTTCCTTTTTCTCCTTTTTTGTATTTTTTGGTGGCCTCAATGGCTCTTTCAATTTAACTCTCATTTTTCCTCTTTGGGATCTTTTAATTTTGTCCTCTTTGGGATCTTTTGATTTGTCCACTTTGGGATCTTTTCTTCACTTTAGGGGCAACGCTCTATATATTACAAAAAGTATAGAAGATCTTTCACACTTTACAAAGTACTCAAATCATAAAGAAGATGTAAATATCATGATGTATGCAAATGTATGCCTCTTCGAGTGTAGCAGGATATGCAATGATACTAGTGCGTCATGTAGCAATGATTGGGGCAAAGCCCAACTAGCATGCGGCTCATCGATCAAGCAAGTAGCATGTATGACATGAAGATCAAGTCATGAGAAGATGGATGTTGCATGGCAATGTATCTCGGAAAGGCTATGGAAATGCCTTGATAGGCAGGTATGGTGGCTGTTTTGAGGAAGGATATAAGGAGGCTTATGATGAAATAGCGTATCGTGCCAAGGGTTTGGATGTACCAGCGAAAGTGGACGCTAACTCTCGGAGTGAGAAGAAAGCAATGCACGGCACATGGAAGGCTAGCAAAATATGGGAAGGTGGAAGTGTCAACTTTCGAATACTCACATTAGTCCGAAGAACTCATGCACTTATTTTCGGTAACTCTAAATCTAATCAGGAGGTTCACAAAGATACAAGTACCCCGAGGAGGAGTGTATGGGGGTTTGGTTATCCTTGCGCATCCTCGACTCATGGTACGTGAGTGTACTCTAATATTCGAACCCTCCAGAGGTTAGTGATCCATCTAGTAGCTAGAGTTCTCAACAAGGGTTTTTGTTTTCGAAAACCACACGGATTGCCCAAAATACGACATCTATCACTAATAGGATAAATCTCTTGACACCATAAGTTCAAACATTACTCTAGTCAATACCTCAAAACTATTGCAAGTTACTACTTCAAAGAGAATAGCAACTTCAACTACGTACTTTCTAGTCAAGACCCAAAACTCAGTGCAACAGGCAAACTCTCTAACAAGATAAAACATGCAACCTATAGAAAGTTCAACCTGAGACAAAAGAAAAGCTCTAGAAGAAAACTAAAGCACTACAACTAAACAGGGCAGCAGCTAAGAAAATAAAAAGAACAACTCACAGCTAAGGAAATATCATGCAAATCCTATGAGGAGTTCTAGTTCAAACGAAGCGTGTTTATCTCCCACACAAAGTATGACATGATCTAACTTGTTATGAACAGCAAGCAAAGCTAAAGAAAACTAAAAAAGTAAAGAGCGAGACGCTCCAAGCATAGCACATAACGCATGAAGTGATAAAAATATAGTGCAACGAGGGACGAACTGATAATTGTTGATGAAGAGGGGATGCACGGGGGCATCCCCAAGCTTAGATGCTTGAGTCTCCTTGAATATTTATTGGGGATGCATGGGGGCATGTAACACCCTCAGATCCAGTAAAGTAATCACTACAGTGATTCCACTGTCTAAGGCTCATTACTGTTGATGATCAATCCTTGAACACCTTTGATGACAGCTCATTGAAATTCCAACCCTGATAAAATTTTCAAATAAGTGTGGATTGTAAATCTTGCTCCAAGGATTGTGGATGCATGTCAATCAACTTGATCATGGTTAAACCAAAACCACCTTATTCATTTTCATAATCCCAAGCCAAGAATAAATTATGAAAACCCTAGAGTTCGCATATCAAAATTGTCATGGAATTTAAAATGAAAATGAAAACTATAGTGGGCCCTTTATGATGGAATCTATTTATAAAATGCCTAACAAACATTAGGCCACGATGATATAGCAATAGTTATTTTATTAAAATGGTATAGTAATATTAAGGAATAATAAATGAAATAAAACAATAGCTTTAGGAAACTATTAAATTGCCATGGAATAAAATAAACAAGTGGGAATTTTAAATGAACTAAAAATTATGCAAACAATTTTATAAAATGCCTAATAATCAGTAGGCCATAATAAAAGTGAATTAGGGTTTTATTTTAATGGTTTAATAATGTAGATAAATAAAACAGTAGCAAAACAATACCATTTAATACCTTTTTAAATAAAACAAATTGCAACTGGATTTAATTAATCCCCAAACTTTTGTAGCACTGCTATACTATGTAGCACTAATATAGGAGCTAGTTACAACTTTGTATAAAATCAAATGTTGGCTAATTATAAAATCAAAACAGAAAAAGAAAATAAAAACTAAAGAAACCTATCTACCGCACTGGGTGAGCCCAACCCACCCCTTCCCACTGGGCCGAAGCCCACCCCCCCTCTTCTCTCTCCCACACCCCAACCACCCCCACCTGCTCCCACAGCCGTGGCGCCATGGCCATGGCTAGGCGCACCGAGCCGGCCCCCCTTTCCCCCTCACCTGCTCTCCCTCGAGAATAAGGAGGAGGCCGAAGCCCCCCTTCTCCTCCCCGCCCAGTTCCTCCCTCCTCCATCTTTCTCTGGTCCATGGGCGCCATGGCCGCCGCCGCGAGCTCGCGTGGCCGCGGGGCTCCCCGTGCCCAGCCACGGTGACCGCCGGCCTACCCCACTTTGCCCCCGCGCATCAGGTCAACCGGAGAACCCCCGCATCGACCAAATCGAGGTCTCCTTCCATGCGGCCGTCGACGTCCTCTGCCGTAAATCGTTCCTCCGTCGAGCCTCCTCCGCCCACAAGCGCGACGGCCCCGACCCCCCCCCCCCCCCTTGTGAGCGCCGCATCGAGTCCCCCTTCCCCCTCTCGTTTATTCCCCGTGGACAGTGCCCGTGGCCGCAGTACCCGCCGGGCGCCATTGGAGCGGGCTCGAGCTCGAGCTCCCGTCAGCTCGCCTTGGGCGCGCGCTAGTTGCGCCCCGGCCACACCCAGCCTCGCACTGCACTCGCCGAGCGCGACGCCGCCAGCCGTGCCCGCCCCCTGCCTTGCCCACCCCCTCGCCAGTGAGCTACGGCTCGTCGCCGGCGGGTGCACACAGTTAGCCTACGGGCTAAACAACCACTGACCGTGGGGCCCGCATTGCTAATCCCCACTTATAACAGAAAAGAAATTAACTCCCCCCCACTGCCTATTACATGTGGGCCAGCCACTTAAACACCCCCTGTTAGGTTATTTTAAATAACAGTTAAAACTCTCTGTGTCAATGACACATGGGTCCCACCTGAGATTTTAGATTAAATCAAATGTTTTATTAATAGGTGTCAATGACATGTAGGTCCCACTGATTATTTGGATTTAATAAAAAGAATAACTAAAATGTGAGGCTGACATGTGGAGCCCACATGTCAGCATGGTTGTGGATAAGGTTGTGGATAATGTTGGGTTTTTATTAATAAAAGAAAATTAAGAAACTATTTTAAAATGATTTAAACTTCAGAAATCAATATCTTTTAAACCGTAACTCGGATCGAAAATTTTTTATACATGAGAATTGATCAGAAAAATATAACGAATACAAATACGCTATCCGTATGTCCATCACACCCCTCTAACACAACAAACATCGACATTCCCCCCCCCCCTCCGGACCGTTTGTCCGATAATTGCTCGGTACCGTTAAACTGTCCGGATGAATTTATTCCGAACACGAAAGTTGTTCGGAATAGATCAACTAACCCGGATACACAACCCACACGTGTGTCGGATGTCCACGACACCCCCGGCTTGATCTTTCCCCCTCCGGACACCCTATCCGGTGATCACCCGGAGCTGGTATTTCATCCCCGGATGAATTTCCGCTCCGAGCAATCACCTAACACTGCGTTAGAGCCCCGTTGCTTTGTATCTGCTGTGTCATACCTTTGTATTGCTATTATTGTTGTGTATTTACTGTTTCTTCCCCCCTTAATATCCGGTAGACCCCGCTGCTGCCGTCGACTACACCGCTGCTGAGTACGACTACTTCGTCGACGACCCTACCCCTACCGTCGAGCTTGCAGGCAAGCAGAGCCATTCTCTTCCCCAGATATCGCCTATCTTTCCGTACTTTCTTGCACTAGGCATTGTTACTGCTGCTGCTACGTTGCTTACCTATTCAATTGCATAACCTGTCATTGTCGCCCCTTGAGGTACCTTCCTTTAATCCTATGTTGCCTATTATTACTTATGCATTATTCAGCAGTAAACCCTGCGCATTGTTAGTTAGGTTTAGAATAGCGGGTCGTGATCACTTTGGGAGTGATCGCGGGAACGATATATTACAACTGCAACAGGTACGGATCAATGCAGACACCCTAGGGAACCTACAACGGCGAGACTCTGCCGAGTCGCTTCGAGTTTGGCTTACGAGTGGAATGGACTCGTATTTCACTCTCGTCGGCTCAGTAGCCTAGCATCACCGGGATGATACGAGGTTTACCTCTTTAGTTCATTCCGCTGATGTCTCTGTCAAACCTTTTTTTAAGTGTGCCATCGAGGGTGATACCTCCTGGTTTCACTTAATGGTAGGAACTCGAACCAACTGGTGTCCTTAAAGGTAAGAAGTCAGGCGACCCAACGGTGCCCGCGAGTGGTATTGCGACGGGACGACAGGGAGGGTACGACCAGTGTACCGGTGTGCTTGGCCCCTGATCGTTGGCCGCGAGAGTTACCAAACCACGAAAGTCGAGCTCCTCCAGGAGCACACGCGAGACAAGGTAAGGAGACGGTTCACCTTGTTGGTAACCGCAGTGACTTGGTGGGACGACGGGGCAGGCACCGATGTACTGGTGGTCCTGGCTGCCGTCGTTGTCCGCGGGTCAGTTAAGTCGGGGCAACCATAACGGTTGTCACGCAGGTTAATTAAAATGCTAAATGGTTCAGTGAATGTCTTGAGTTGGCTATATGCCATGTACGCACTACCTACCCGTGGGAATTACGAGTTTATGGGCTCCTCTGCTTCGTAGTGTCGTCCGAGGACTCTTCAGACGTCAGCAGTACCGCGGGCTGATTGCCGGGAAGTGCGCTGTCTTCGTTGTTCGAGCTGTGTTGTTTTTGTTACGGCTTCCCGGCCACCCACGCACCGTGCAGGAGTACGTCAGGGTTGGGGTCCAAGGCCCTGAGTACTTAGGATTTAGACCGGCGGATGGCCTCTCTGTTGAGTTTGAAAGATGGGCTATGAAGTGTCGGATAGCCTCGGTGGAGCGTTCCCTAACAAGGTTCCCGCCACCCTGGAGATCCGTGCGTGTAGCGTAACACAAGTGCACCCCTGCAGGGAAGATTAATCTATTCGAATAGCCGTGTCCACGGTAACAGGACGCTTTATGCTGAAGCTGGATCTTACCACTAGAAACTATTATTATTAAACTGTATGGTTCCGGGTTTTCTTCCTCGCGGGGATGTCGAGGAGGTGAACTCGGAGGCATTGTTAATTATTACAACTTATTATTATACAATGCTGCAGCAACTTCTGCTGCATTGTTACTTTATGCTTTATATAACTGTTGGCTGATTCTTCCCTCATGCTGCAAGACATCGTCGGAAGATGCTAGTCTTCGATAGGCCTAGCTTCTTACCCTTGCTCTGGATTTCTGTCTTTCAGTCCACTATATACAGCCTCTTCTTTCCGTTGATACAATGCATAATGCTTAGTAGCGGACGTAAGACTCGCGGGTATACTAGATACTCACCTGCTTTATTTCCTTTACTGTTTTGCCTGATCGGCCGCTGCAGTCGACGTTGGAGTCCAGGAGCAGGAGATCCCCGATGCCGACCACCGCAACGTGAAGATCCCCGCTGCCTTCTACGACGTCGAGTTCCCCTTTGACCAGGAGTGGTTTGGAGGTTCCCAGGAAGGAGGTCTCGCCTTTTCGATCGAGTGTTGATTTTGTGCTAGCCTTCTTAAGGCAACCTTGTATCCTTTTGTCTGTACTTAGATACTATTGCTTCCGCTGACTTGTGTTCTCGAGCTGTTGTATTCGAGCCCTCGTGGCCCCTGGCTTGTATTAAACAGCTTGTATTATTTTATTTGTAGAGTTGTGTTGTGATATCTCACTGTGAGTCCCTAATCTCGATCGTGTACCTTGCGTGTATGATTACTGTACACGGTCTGATTTTGGGGGCGTCACAGGGCATCCCCAAGCTTGAGCGCTTGACACTCCCGAATCTTCTTTCATCATCTTCCATCGCACACTTGAAAACTCCCTTCATACATAACTCATCATAAGCTGATTAGAGATGTTAGTACCCTTAATAAATAATTTTTCCACACTGGATATAAAGATATTCTTGAAGAGCTACTGTTTCTCAAGATTGCCAAAAGGTTTTTGCAAAGAAAAAGCAAGCTTAAGGTTTGCGAAAGTTAGGAGATACAAAACATGGCAGAATGTGAGAAAAACAGAACAGCAGGTAGTAAAGAATTTTTTAGGGGCACTTCTGCAACTCAAATAAAAAAACTTAGAACATACGAAAGTTCCGTGATTGTATAGAGCACTCTGTGTAAACAATTCAGCTCAAAAAGATGAACTGGTGATTTATTCTGATTTTTCCCGTCACGAGGACAGAATCTGTTTTCTGGATAGCATGTCACAACTTTCACTTCCCTTGTCATATGAGGCTATCCTTGGCACAAAGCTTAAAAAATAAAGATACAATGTTGTTGCTATAGTAGTAAAAATCATCCAAACCACTAAAAAAAGAAAGTAAAAACTCAAAGTAAAGATAACAAGGGTTGTCTCGTTAGAGATCTTTCTTTATAGCCATAAAGATAGGCTTAAGATTTTAATTTTGCTCTCGTAGGAATAATAGTTGAAGCACAAAAGAGAGCATAAAGAAGAAAATACCAAACACATTTAAGTCTAACATTCTTCCTATGCAAAGGGATCTTCTAGAGAAATAACTCATTGAAGCATAACGATATTAGCATAGGAAGGCAAAACAAGTGCAACTTCAAAACCTTCAACATAAAGAGAGGGAACTTGATATTATTGAAATATCTATAAAAATATGTTCCCTTCTCATAATAATTTACAGTAGGATCATGAATAAACTCAAAAATATAAGTATCACGTAAAGCATTGTTACCATGATCCACATGCAAAAGGGTACTCTTACTCTCCACATAAACATAATCTTTCTCATTGGTAATAGTGGGAGTAGGACTATCATAAACCACTTGAACACTATAGATTAATTGTGTATTAGGAAGATGGTGTTCAACAAGGGAGTAATTCCCTCCATGATTATGAAAAGTTTCATAAGGATAATTTCTCCTTATGTCATAGGTACCTTTATAATCACTAAAGATAGGAGTTATAACATCATCATAGTAGAGAAGAGCATTATCATTGCTAGCAACTATATTTGTTAACATGTTGTCTTTATTCTGACTAGCAAAAGAATTATCAATTACCACATCACTAATGGGTAAAGGACTTGCAATCCTATCATCCCCAAGCTTAGAGCTTTCGATATCATCACTCTCAGAGTTGGTACCAAAAAGATTTTCAAGATCATAAGTAGCATTATCATCATTTCCCAATCACAAAAAGTAACATGCATATCATAATCAAAATCATCTTCAATAGTGCCTACGGACTTAACATCAGGATAATAATGAATGCAATCAAGCTCACCGTACTCCAAAAATTTCTGTCTGTTAGGAGAAAAATTGATGCGAGGGATATGCTCAGGCCAGGTTGATACCCATTATTCTTCCTTCTTGCTCCTCTTCCCCCTCCTCTTCTTTTTCTTCTTCTTCACCTTAGGAGGGAGTGGTTGGAGATGAAGCTTCTCCACATATCCTGGTTTATCATTAGAAACAAAAGGGGAAACTTGGGAGAAACTCTCCTTTTTATTAGTAGAGATATAAGAGACATTATTATACTTTGGTAAAGTTCCCTCCTTTCTAATCTTACTTATGTAATCATTTTCATGGAAATTAACAACACAATAGAGATGGCAATTTTGCAAAGTGTTGCTAATTCCTAAGACATTAACATCTAGCCAAGAAGTCTTTTCTGATAACTCTTCACACATAAAAAATAACATAAGTTCATCAAAAAGATCAAAAGTGATCATGTTATCACACAACTGATTAATAGTTATGCTTTGAAAGTTCATGCATTGAAAATTAAAGTGACCCTCTATGCAGCAAAGTTCACAAGTAAAAGGATAAAGGTCACACAATTCTCTAGCAATTTCATTTAAATCTTTGACCCAAGTGATTGTTCTTTCATGCTTATCTTGCTTACAATACTTCTCTTCTTCAATCATAGGCCTTTCACAAGGTCTATCCACTCCACAAAAATTAACATGCTTATATAAAACTTCATTTTCAGGAATTGGATCATGCATGTTGCAATCATCATGAACAATCTCATTTTCTTTGCAAATCTCTTTAAAAGGTTCATGATGCTTGATCCAATTCTCCTTAGGCATATTAAGATGTGAAGCAAAAGATTTGAGGAAATCAACAAGGAGTTGAGAATCAAGCCCAAACTTAGCACTAAACTTATTAAAACTTGCAGTTTCAACAAAGGACTTAATGCAATCATACTCATAGTTTATACCTGACTCTTTACCTTTGTAGATCTCCCAATCTTCAGTATTGCGTTGAATTCTTTCAAGGAGTTCCCATTTAGCATCAATCTTTTCGTTTGTGAAAGAACCCATAGAGGAAGCATTGAGCAAGTCTTTATCCTGTCGAGAGAGCCTCGCATAAAAATTAGTAATAATTATATCTTTGGGGAACCCATGGTCTGGACATTTTAGCATTAAAGTTTTCAGTCTCCCCAAGCTTGAGATATGCTCTCTCCGTCATGAGGATAGAAATTGTAAACATAATACCTATTTTCATGAACTTCATGAAGAGGATAAAACTTGGAGTAAAAGAGAGACTGGATCTCTTCCCAATCCCATATGTGAGAATCATCTAGTAGCCTATACCATTCCAATGCTTTTTCTTTCATTGACAAGGAAAATAATTTCTTCATGACTTCACCTCTTCTCAAACCTGAAATCTTAAATAACTCACAAAGTTCTGTAAGTTTCAACAAATGAATACTAGGATTGACTGTTCCATCATAACAATCATTAATAATTATATCAACTATCCCAAGTGGTATTTTGAACGGGATACATTCAGTAGGTGGAGGAGACTTCTCTACCACAGGCGTGGTAAAGCGGCCTTCCCCAAATAGCGAACTAAGAGTGCAGTTTTCCATAAGCATAACTAGTGAAAATAAAAACAAGAAACGAAAAGATTTAATTGCAAGATCTAAAGATATACCTTCAAACCTTACCTCCCCGGCAACGGCGCCAGAAATAGCTTGATGTCTACACACGCTTCTATTCTTGTAGACTATGTTGGGCCTCCAAGCGCAGAGGTTTGTAGGACAGCAGCAATTTCCCTCAAGTGGATGACCTAAGGTTTATCGAACTCAGGGAAGTAGAGGTTGAAGATGGTCTCTCTCCAGCAACCCTGCAATTAAGATACAAGAAGTCTCTTATGTCCCCAACACACCTAACACAACTAGGAGTTGTATAGGTGCAATAGTTCGGCGAAGAGATGGTAAAATATAGGTCATAGGTGTAGCAAAACGAAGTAATATAAATCTGTAATAAAAAGTGCAGCAAGGAAACAAGTGGTAAACGTGAGCACAAACGGTATTGCAATGGTGGAAACAAGGCCTAGGCTTCATACTTTCACTAGTGGCAACTCCCAACAACATTAACATAGTCTAATCACATGATATTTCCCATAAAACATGCAATGGCGACGTACTCGGAGGTCATTCCTTTGTGGTCAATAGAGGACAAGAATTATGTAGGGCTACAAAAGCACGCCTCAAAGTTCGTAGTTCTCAATCTATGGATTTCCCAATGTCACCGCGGCCATCCAAAGAGAGTACCACAATCACCACAACATATCTCAAGGATAGTCAAAGACAAGCACCAAGAGACTCTCAATCTTCAATCAACACACAAAAGAGGAAATCACTCATAATATTCTTCTAACCCATGTCCAATAGACCGCTATCACCATGGTCTCGTGGATTATACTAGATAAGATCAAGTGAGTACATCAATCCAATACATAGAGGAAGGGGAAATATCATGGGATCACCCTAGATTAACATAGCCTATGATCACAACGAAGATCACATCACGGGAGAGAGAGAAGAACACATAGCTACTGGTAGAAACCTCAGCCCCGAGGGAGAACTACTCCCGCGTCATGGAGGGAGTAAGCAATGTCGATGGAGATGAATCCGGGGGCACTTCCCCGTCCCGACAGGGTGCCGACATAGGAATTCTGTCCCCCCCAAACTTGATGGCGATAGCGGCGGAGATCGGAATTTCTTCTGGAGAAAAGGGGTCTGGCTTAGGGGTTTCCACCCCGAGGGCTAAATATAGGCGGAGGGGGGCATCGAGGGGACCCACAGGGCAGCCAGGAGGGTGCCCGGCGCGGCCTAGGGTGGGGCTGCTCCAAGGACCCTTCTGGAGTCCCTGTGGTGGTCCCCCTCCGCTGCCTTGGTGATTCCGGAAGCTTCCGTCTCGCTGATTTTTTATATAATTTTTCCGTAATTTTTGGAGCACTTTTAATGGCCGGAAAACCTGAAATACAAAACAGCAGAAAACATCAACTGGCAACTGGGTGCAGTGAGTTAATAGGTTAGTCCAAATATGCTCACAATTAAATGAAAGTTCAAGCAAAACATGGCAAAGTCACACAAAACATGCATGGAGCAAGCAGAAATTATAGATACATTTTGGACGTATCATTCGCTGGCAGTTTTGGGCCATGACAATATCTGTTTCAAGGGATTGCAATGCTGAAAGGGCCCAAGGAGTCGACTGGTCGAGCCTTGGTGAATTCCGCTAGTGGAAAATATCGCAGTAGCCCAATCAAGCTCACGTCCCTCGACATGAACTTGGAACGACCGGTGTAAGGCAAAGTCATGCCGTTGCAGGTCTTATAGGATCAATTGCTTCCAATCTAAGCACATAGCCTGAGCGCGTCCGCTCGACTCTTTCTATCATGCGAGCGCATGGAAAAGTTCGGGAGTGAAATCGCTCTGCGGCAAGTCCCGGCCCGTCCGTTCTGTGCACCGGGGTCTTGCCTACACGCTAAGCTTGCGTGGCATCTGGGTCCAGTGTGTCGTATCCCAGGCATAATTGTTTTTGTAGAGGCACGGAGCCTGTTTAGCGATGCACCCACTTGGAATAAACAATCAAGGGAGCTGTTTTAGTCGTCACCCGCGGAGTTTGTAGTGAACTCAGGCGAGGAAAATAGGAAAGGACCCACTCGGAATGTCGTCGAGTGCGCGAGTAAGTCATGTTTGTTGAATTGTTGAGTCTTTTTTGCGAGTAATCACCCGAATTCTTTACTGCTTTCGGGGCGAGGGAGCACCCGAACTCTGGGAGTATGTTGTTTCTGTTAGTGCGAGTGATCACTCGAGCACATCTTTGCCTTCTGAGTGAGGGAGCACCCGAACTCGAATAAAGGTACTCCCGATGGGAGTAAGAATTTTTTAGTCAGAAAATTTGGACATATAGCTGGCTTTTGGAATCTTTTGGTTTTTTCCAGCTGCTTTTATCTTGATCCGTCCCTCTTGAGATGCCGTGCTGATGTGCATTGTCATGCTGTTTGATGACCTATTGATGATGCTTGATTTTTTGATCCGTCGCGTCTTCTGGTCCGTCATAATGATGGTTTGGACGTCGTGCTGCCTGTTGCCTGTTGGGTTTCCAAGGCTTGTATGGGAAACATGCGAGATTTGACATGTCCTGTAAATAATGCTGACCGTGTGAAGGCATCTTTTCCTTGGAATTCGTAACGCCCGGCCCGTTCGGTCTTTGATGCAATGATGGCACCGCCTGAGCTTCTGCGTGTTTTTCCTGGTTTGCCCTTGGATTGTGCTATAAATACTTCATGTGGTTGCCTGTCCTTGGCATCCATTCTTCGCATCTTTCTCTTCTTCTTCTTCTTCATATGGTGCCCAAGCGTGGTAGTGGTGTAGCTGGGCGAGGTCGTGGCCGCCGTTTTCGTGGTGGCCGCACGCCTCGTTCTTCACGCGGTGGACTTCATGGTATCGCTTTGGTGCCTTCTTATTATTCCTCCATGGAAGAGGGTATTTGGCGCTATGATTTTCTTTTGCGTATTCTTAGCCGGAATGCTGCCCGGATTCCTCTTCCATTCTTGTTTGCCTCCATTGCTTCTGAGCGTAACTTGAGGGGCTTCTGGCTCCGTCTTCAGAGATGCGCTCGTTCTTCTTCTTGGGTGGAGCTGGAGATTGATAGTTCATCCTTGGTTTTCCTTGGGTCTGGCTGGAGGTCGTTTTCTCGTCAGTTGAATCTGTGCGGCGGAGATAGGATTTGTTGTCGTTTTGACGGCGAAGATACTGTTATTATCTGTGCATTTGATGCTGGTGGCAACCGTATGGATCCATCCTGGGAAGAAACAAGCAACAGCGAGTCCGATGGCTCGAGTGATGGTTCGCCCGCTTCTCCCATGTCTTCGTCTTCGGCTGGTTCCTCGGCTGATGGTGTTTGCTCTTCTACTTCTAAGGATGAACTGGATGTCAAGCCGGTCGTCAAGCGACTGCGTCAGTAGGCGAGGCACCTTGTAGAATTGGAGGACGGCGACCTTCTTCTTCACGGGCTGGGTTGCTACTTTGTCTGTGGTGATGCCCGTCAGGTTGTGGCACGAAAGTGCCAATTATCTCAGCATGAGCACACATGTAGAAGTTGAATGTAGCCCATCTTGTTGTTCTACAGGTCATTCTGTAGCGGCAACTGTCGTTTCGACTTCTTTGTAATAAAATGACTGTCTTCGACTCCTTTGTAATGAAATTGTCTTCGACTCCTTTTGTAATGAAATTTTCTTCGACTGCTTTGTAATGAAATTGTCTTCGACTCCTTTTGTAATGAAATTGTCTTCTCGGGTGCGCGCCAGCGCTCTCGATGGGAGTAGCCCCCGAGGCTACGCTTGATTTGCAGAATCGAGCGTAGGCTTTATGAATTTTTGTCTCACTGGTTTGCAGTTGTTTTTGAATTTCCTAAATTTGGACCGGGTGCGCGCCAGCGCTCCCGATGGGAGTAGTCCCCGAGTCTTTAGGTGAACGCTTGCGATCGGGTGAAGACTAAAGAACCGTGCACTTTTCGATGCGACTTTCTTTGCTGGAGCTTTTGTTTTTTGCCAGAGTCTTTGCGTTCTGGCCTCCTGATGGTTGTAGATGGGGTCGCACGCTTTTTAGCGAGGATAGCGTCTCTCGGGGGGGGGGGGGGGAGTTTTAGGCTCGAGCCCCCGAGTGCTTTTAAGTAGAGTTCGTGTGAGCGAAGATAGCATCTCTCAAGGGGAGTTTTATGCTCGAGCCCCTGAGTGTTTTTAAGTAAAGGTCGCGTGAGCGAAGATAGCGTCTCTCGGGGGGAGTTTTATGCTCGAGCCCCCGAGTGGTTTTAAGTAAAGGTCGCGTGAGCGAGGATAGCGTCTCTCGGGGGGAGTTTTATGCTCGAGCACCCGAGTGCTTTTAAGTAAAGGTCGCGTGAGCGAGGATAGCGTCTCTCGGGGGGAGTTTTATGCTCGAACCCTCGAGTGCTTTTAAGTAAAGGTCGTGTGAGCGAAGACAACATCTCTCGGGGGGAGTTTTATGCTCGAGCCCCCGAGTGCTTTTAAGTAAAGGTCGCGTGAGCGCAGATAGCATCTCTCGGGGGAAGTTTTATGCTCGAGCCCCCGAGTGCTTTTAAGTAAAGGTCGCATGAGCGAAGATAGCGTCTCTCGGGGGGAGTTTTATGCTCGAGCCCCCGAGTTCTTTTGAGTAGGATGCTTTGGGCAATATTATTTTATTCCTTCGAATTTTACATGAGTTGCCGATCGGTGCTGCTGCCGATCTCTCTGATGATGCCTAGAGGACTATGGGTAGAACAGGCGTAGGCTCGCTACGTTCCATGGATTTCCCACGTCCTCATTGGTCTTCGGGTTCTTCAATCTATATGCTCCTCCTCCTATGACTTCTGAGATGATGAACGACCCTTCCCATTGTGGGGCAAGTTTGTGCACTTTTGTAAGGCCCCCGATGCGGTGCTAACACGAGTTAGTCGCTTTCGCGTCCCTCTCAAGTTAGTAGCGCATAAAGAGCCACCGACTCACGACACTCGCACTCGTGTCGCTGCTGGATTCTCGGCAACAAGTATAAGAACAAAGAACTTTAACTAAGACATAGAATATATAGAGTCCAGGGCATACATCGCCACTGGATAATTATTACATCATCTCAGAGGTCCATGGACCCAACAGTACATCATGCGACAAGCGGAAGACAAACACGACCGAGTACGGTCAAAGCCAAATTTCCCTAGAGAGGGCTGCACATAAAGAGTCCACCCACGGATCGTCGAAGCCCAACTGTAGGATCTACTGAACGAGGTCTTCCTCATCGTCATCCTCCGGGGGCACCTCCACGAAGTATCGTCCAGTGCTCGGGTCAAGAAAGTACTCCACTGCAGCGGCCGATCAGGCAAAATAGTAAAAGCACAAAAGGAAAACAGGGGTGAGATTATATCATTACAGGATAATTAACTCCCTACGGTAAGACAAGATAAAGGTAAAGGTTGCAGCCGCACTAGCATATATGGTGGCTATCGTTTTATTAGAGTAGGGGTAAGATCCAAGAAATACACGTGACATCGTGTCATAAGTCTGCTATCTACCTACTTACGTCAAGCATAACACAACCTGGATCTTCTCTCGGTCCCCCTGGACGAAGAAAAGCAACCAAGGCACTCACACAGTAGGCAAGTTTTAATTGTGATTCAAATTGATGTTATTCTATGAATAAGGAGTAGGTCTCAAGTCGTCCATAACCGCGGACACGGCTTTTCGAAAAGATTTAACCTTGCAGGGGTGTACCAACTGCCCATCATAGGCTTCGCATGTACGCCCGGTTTCCACTTGGCTAAGTGAACGCCTGAAACTCCGGAACGTCAGAGTCCCTCTAACTAACAACGTACAATTCCGGGTGGCCCCCAGTGAGTCGACACCCAACTCAAAAGCCGGCCGTGCTCTCGAATCGGCCTCTACCGTCTGGACGAGGTCGGGTTAGTTGCGCAAACAGATGTGAACAACCCCCTAGCTTCCAGGTTTGGACCACCAAGAGAAACCATGTCTCCGTTGGCCCGGTATGTTTCGAAAACTTGCTGGGGTACCAACCAAGCACACAAATGTTTGCAAAAGTAAATCAGCTTGGGCCACCACTAGAACTTTTTGAAGCTAGGTAGGTAAGACAAGGGGACCCCATAGAATGCCACACACGATTAGGCACGCTCGTTAAGAAACACAATACCCGGAACTCGGGACCTAGGTGACTCAAATGGAACAAAACACCTGGCGGGAACAGCCTGGTCTCCCATCTTTCGTCGAGATAAATTAACATCATCAATAATAAATATCAACCAACTTCTTTAAATAACATGATATCCCAAACCATAAAAATAGGGTAAGCAGCAAGTTTTCCTACTCAAACTAAGCAATGGCTGGGCAGCGGTAACTTAGCAACACAATGTTTTGCTGGGATGTGGGGATCGTGGCTGTTTGGGTTTTGAAGGTGGCATATTCAAAGTGGATAGGATCAAACAAACGTTCTAGGCTACAACTAGGCAAGTAGGCAGAAAGGTATCAAGTAATGGTATGAATCTTCCCCTTGCCTGGGTAATCGGTCGTCGAAGCAGACGCAGCAGGGTCCTCGGGCTCGGTGTCGGAAATCTCCACGTAAGTCTCCTCGGCGGTCTCAGGTGCTAACGTAAGGTACCGGCGAGGAAAGGCACACAAGTAAGTAACGGGTACAATGCACGGGCAAGGATGGTATGATCAAGTTTAACTTACATGATGTGACCCTATCTAGTCAGATTTAAATGAAGGTGGCGACGACACGTCAACAACTTCATATGCAATTTATTTACGTGAAGATGGATTTGGTCTTAGCCTTATTTTAGGTGTAAGTAGCATGTCAACATGTCATGATCAACAATGCATATAACATAAATAAAACAACGTGAAAAGTAATCATCGATTCCGGAGACGGAGTAGTGTCGGTGAATTTGACACAAGGAAGGTGCAACAATAGTTGGAAACCAGCCACATTGCATATGACAATATGTTAGGGGCTGACTTTGAAGAAAGATGATTTGAAGATGACATGAAACAAAACTTGAAAAGGACTGATGATCATCATCTCAAGATGCACTGAAGATGAAATGATGCAATCAGGGAAAGATAGATTGTTCCTGGTGAGGTGGTCACACCTTGTCCAAATGGGTTGCACAAAACATCATGAGGACATCACCCTTGCAATCCTTGCAGAAAGCTACCCCAAAACCATATATATTATGGTAGCATTTGAATTTTTGCAAACACAGTTGCAAATTCAACTGGAGCTCAGGGGGCTGAGTGCAAGAATTACACTACATGCATTTGGAAAAAGCCTCAAATGATTAAATCATTATCACCATGCAACTCCTTGGATGAAACTACCCAAAATCCATATATGGCATGGCCAATCTTGAACTTGGATAAAACTTGATCAAAACAAAAGAAAGGAGGGGTTATATTGCAAAATTACCACACCTCAATTATTAGAGGGGGCAAAGTGCAAAATAGACCTCACCATGCTGTTCAGTAGCTCAAGCTACCCCAAAAGAATATATAATATGCTCCTGGATGAAGTTGGAGTCAAAAACCAATTTGAATTTGAATTCAAATTCAAATTTGAATTAAATCAGAAAAGAAATGGAAAAAGAAAGAAGAAAAAAAGAAAAGAGAGAGCCCAGACCCTCATGGACTGGCTTCGGGCGAAGAGGCCCAGCTCCAGAACTCAACAGTGGGCTTAGCCCACTGCCCATACGCAAAAAAAAGAAAAGGGGGGGCTTGCACTGGCTGGGGATTGAACCCAGGCCATGCCCCTACTCCACAGCCCCCTCTACCACTACGCTACTGCACGTTTCTGAACCGAAGCAGGCACGAAAACAGAAGGGGTATGCAACCCCCGAAATGAGCTTCAGAAAACCGGCGATGACGACGACTTGCGGCGAACCTCGCCACGCCGTTTCAACGCCGACATCCCCGCGGTCACATGGCGGCGACAACTACTGCAACTGAAGAAAAGGACAGGCCTTTGCCTGCAAACCCGACGCGTTCTCGAACTCCGGCGAGGCTCCCCTTGCGCTCCGGTCACCTCCAGCCACGCCGTCACAGCCAATCGCGAGATGGCACATCCCTCTACACGCGGGACCACTCCAAGGCTAGGCTACACACATCTCCTGGCCGGGAACCTATCGGGAACAGCACGACGAGGACCCTCCTCTGCAATCTTCAGACGCACGGCGGCGCAACCATCTTCAGAGGACGCGGGCGTCGAGCACACCCCGTGTGCGGCCACGGCACCGGCAGCAAACGAAAGGGGGCAGTACCACGACCACGTGGGTGCCCTAGTTCCGACTTGGATCTCACCGGAGGGGAGGCCAGGCTCGCCTGAAACCACGGCGGCTCTGACGAAACAAAGACCGCACGTAGCTTCAGACAGGCGCACCTTCTTATCCTTGCGCACACACGATTCTACGGGCCAAAGACACGCCCTGGACGCGCTCTGGACACGCATGGACACGCCCCTGCAGCGCACTGGACACGGCGACTCCGAAAACCTCATCGGCGACGAGTCGAGTGGCCGAAGTCCTCCAGCTACGCGAACGGGAACACTACGCTCATCTACGGAAGGAGGACGTCGAGGTGCTCACCTAGAGGATCTTGGGGACGAACTCAACGCCTTGGAGGAGACGACGGAGCAACGGGTCGACGGCGAGGCAGGAAGGCGGCGCTGCGGGTGCTCTCGTCGCTGGTTCGCAGCACTGTTTCTACCTGCGACCTGTCGACGGGAAAGGGTCAGGAACACGCGCAGACAGGCGACAACGAGCGCACGCACGACGGCGAGGCAAGACGGCGGGGAATCGAGCTCACCGGCGGAGAAACAGGGGAGATGCCTCCACGGCCCTGGCGGCGGCGCGCAAAATTGGGGGGGGGAAGTGGAACCCTAGGTTCCCCGGGGCGCTTCCGGTGGCCTCAAATAGGGAGCTCCCGCTCTCCCTGGCCGGAGGGCTCCACTGGTCTTGGCCGGACTTGCACCGTGAGAGGATAGGAGCGGGGAGACCTGTCCAGCGTGGAAAGAAGACGACGGGGCGCCATCGGATCTCGATCGAACGATCAGGGCGGTGTCCACTTACCGCTTCGCGGCTGGGCTCTAGCCCGAGAAGCAAACCGATGCCCAAGTGGGCTGGGCCTGCAACAGCGAATTGAGATAAAGAAAACCCTGCTGCTCTATCCTTTTCCATTTATCATAAAACAGAAAGGATTTGGAGTTATTCTGGATTAAATACAAGTGGGAAAAATACATAAAAATATGTATAATTAACCTTGCATTATTCCTCAATTTACAAAAATGGTTTGGGCATTTTTGGCAACAACAAAATTGTGAGCTCATTTCTGATTTCAAAATCACTTTGAACTAGAGCCCCCTATTTTGATGATGGCAAAAATAATTTGAGGATTTTAAAACCCTTGCAATTGAAATGGCTAGGCCAAGTTTGGGGTCAAGGAGAGCAAGCATGCAACAAGGAAAATTCCTCAAACACCCTTCTTGAACCATTTTGGATGCAAAAACAAACAAACCAAATGGGCTCCAATCCCAATGCAAATTTAAATCACCACATGAAATTATAATGTTTAGCATGATGCCAAGTTACAAAGTCAACAGACAAAGTACAATCTCAGGGTGTTTTATTTTTATTGCACATGGGCTGTTACAGCATTCCCCCACCAACACAGGATCTCGTCCCGAGATCTAAGCCTGAAACAACTCAGGATACTCAGAACGGAGATGATCTTTCCGCTCCCACGTTGCTTCCTTCTCCGAATGGTGTGCCCACTGAACCTTCATGAACTTGACGGTCTTTTTGCGAGTCTTGCGCTCGCACGTCTCAAGAACACGGATAGGACGCTCTGAGTAGGAAAGGTCCGCACTCAGCTGTATCTCGCCCAAGTCAACAGCCTGCTCTGGCTGCTTGAAGCACTGCTTTAGCTGGGACACATGGAACACGTCATGCACCATGGACAGACTCTTTGGAAGCTCGAGCCGAAAGGCAAGAGGTCCTCTAGTCTCAAGGATGCGGAAAGGTCCGACAAATCTTGGGGCGAGCTTTCCTTTGATGCCAAAGCGGTGAGTTCCCCTCAATGAAGACACTCTCAGGTACGCCCAATCACCAACCTGAAACGCTACACTACGACGCCTTTTGTCATAATAGGCCTTCTGCCTAGACTGTGCTGCCTTTAGGTGCTCTCGGACAATCTTCACTTTGTCCTCTGCCACTTGGATCACATCTGGACCGAACAGTTGCCTCTCACCTGTCTCGGACCAGTTCAAAGGTGTCCTGCACTTGCGGCCATACAAGACTTCAAACGGCGCTGCTTGCAGATTTGCCTGATAGCTGTTGTTGTAAGAGAACTTAGCATACGGCAAGCATTCTTCCCACTTTATACCAAAGGAGATGACACATGCCCGAAGCATGTCTTCAAGGATTTGGTTCACGCGCTCGACCTGCCCACTTGTCTGAGGGTGATAAGCGGTACTGAACAACACTGTCGTACCAATCTCCTTTTGAAAGGCCTGCCAGAACTTAGAGGTGAAAAGGCTGCCTCTATCGGAACTGATCTTCTTGGGAATGCCATGCAAAGATACAACTCTTGCAGAGTACAAATCCGCCAACTGAGCTGCTAAAATGGAGTCCTTCACTGGGAAGAAGTGGGCAACTTTGGACAGATTGTCAATGACAACAAAGATGGCATTGTTCTTCTTCTGCGACAAGGGGAATCCTGTGTTGAAGTCCATATCTATGTGATCCCATTTCCACTCCGGAATCTCAAGTGTCTGAAGCAACCCTGCTGGCTTCTGGTGCTGTGCCTTCACTCTCCTACACACATCACACTGAGACACATAACGGGCAACATCCCGCTTCATACGAGTCCACCAAAAGCTTTGCTTGAGATCTTGATACATCTTCGTACTGCCAGGGTGAATAGACAGCTTGGAATCATGGGCTTCCTTCATGACGACCTCTCTGAGATCTCTCTCCTTGGGAACAACAACTCGCTCTTCGAACAACACGGTGCCGTCATTATGCACTGAAAAGCAACCGTACTTAGGAACTGAGGCGGCAATACCCTGTTTGATCTTCTGAATCATTGAGCTGCCAGATTGAACTTCACGAATCTTCTCATGGATAGTGGGCTCTACCACAAGGTTGGCAAGATAGCCCGCTGGAACTAGCTCGAGATTGAGCCTTCGAAAGGACTCACACAAATCATGGTGGATCTTCTGCACCTGGATATTATTGCAATCGCCCTTGCGGCTCAGCGGATCAGCTATGAGATTCGCCTTCCCAGGCGTGTACTGAATATCAACTGTGTACTCAGTAATGGTTTCAAGCCATCTTCTTTGCCTCAAGTTCAGATTTGGCTGAGTGAACAAGTACTTCAAACTCTTGTGGTCCGTGAACACATCCACCTTCCTCCCTAAGAGGAGGTGTCGCCAAGTGACCAAAGCGTGCACAACTGCTGCAAGCTCCAAGCCGTGCGTGGGATAATTCCTCTCACTTGTCTTCAACTGCCGTGAGGTATATGCCACAATATTCCTGCCTTGCATCAAAACTCCGCCCAGACCTTGCAAAGAGGCATCAAAAAACACCTGAAAAGGTTGTGACTCATCTGGCGGCGTGAGAATTGGAGTTGTGGTCAGCTTCTCTTTCAACTCCTCAAAGGCTGACTGGCAAGCTGGTGACCAAGTGTACCGCTTATCCTTGCACAACAATTCAGTCATTGGCTTGGCTATTTTGGAGAAATTCTGCACGAACCTCCTACAATAACTAGCGAGGCCGAGAAAACTCCTTAGCTGCTTCACGTTGTTCGGTGCGGCCCACTCTTGAATAGTGCGGACTCGCTCTGGGTCAACCGCAATTCCCTCAGCGGAGATGACATGGCCTAGAAAATTGACCTTGTCCAGCCAAAACTCACACTTGGAGAACTTGGTGTAATACCGGTGCTCTCTTAACTTCTGCAGCACCAAGCGCAAATGTTCCTCATGCTCAGCCTCTGACTTGGAATAGACAAGAATTTCGTCGAGGTAGAGGATCACAAACACATCAAGCCATTCTTGGAACAAATAGTTCATAGCTCTCATGAATGTCGGAGGGGCATTTGAGAACCCAAAAGTCATGACTGTGAATTCGTACAGCCCATAATGTGTGCTGAATGCGGTCTTGGGAATATCCTCTTCACGAACACGGATTTGATGATACCCCATCCTCAAGTCAAGCTTCGAAAACACATTAGCCCCATTTAACTGCTCAAACAGATCATTGATGCGGGGTAAAGGGTACTTGTTCTTGATGGTCTTCTTGTTGATACCGCGATAGTCCTGGACCAAGCGGCTAGTCCCATCCTTCTTCTGGACAAACAAAGCTGGTGCACCCCAAGGGGAAGTGCTCGCGCGGATAGAATCGCCTACTTCCAACTCTGTCAACTGTTTCTTGAGCTCAATCAATTCCTTCGAACACATCTTGTACGGATGCCGAGAAATCGGCTGGGTACCAGGCTCTAGCTCAATAGCTCGAACTGGGGGAATTCCTGGCAACTCCTCCGGAAAGACGTCTGGGAACTCACAGACAACTCTGACCTCTTCGAGCAAAGGCGCAACTCCTGCGTTCAAAGCGTACAACTGTGCTGGTCCTGTCGTAGAGCCACAAGTGTACAAGACTTCTGCACCTGAATCATGTGTCAACTTCACTGATCTGGTGGGACAATCAATATTGGCCTTGTACTGCACAAGCCAATCCATGCCCAAAATGACATCAATGTCGGAACGTGGAAGCAAAATCAAGGAAGCGGGGAAAAGGAGACCCTGAACATCGATTCTTACAAACGGGGCACCGACAGAAGAAGCCATCTTGGAACCGGGAGAAACAATAGACAATGAACTGGGAAAATCCTCCAAGGTGAGGACCTGATCATCTGCGAACCTCTGGGAGACGAAAGAATGGGAAGCTCTGGAATCGAACAGAACTGTCGCGGGAACTGAACACACAAGAAACCTACCAAGAACGATCTCTGAAGACTGCTGAGCATCTGAGAGCATCACGTTGTTCACCCGAAGTGCACGTGGCTGTGCCTTCACCATCGCGGTGCTCGGAGTAGAGCGAGTTGGAGGCGGTGGGAGCCGAGCAAAGCGCGGATCGGTGCAGTTTGGAGACGTGTGCCTTGGCTCTCTGCACTTGTAGCAGATCACGCCCGGCCTGGGCTGCTGCTGCGTCCTGGGTGGCCTCGCGTGTGGTGGTGTAGAGCGAGGCCCCTGCTGAACTGGGACGGGAGGGCGGGCAAAAGTGCGGACAACTGCCCCCCTCTGCTGGTACTGCTTTCTTTGCGGCGGTGCCTCTGCAACCCAAGTCTTTGCCTTCTTGTGGATCATCACTGCGGAACTGTGCTCATGCTGGCGCTTCCTGTCTGCATCCCACTCAGCTCTGACTGACTCCTGGCGGAGAGCCTGATCCACGAACTGTGAAAACAGCGTGGGGCTGCACTGAGTGAGCGCGGTCTTGATCTCTGTGCTGAGACCTCCACGGAACCTCGCAATCTTCTTAGTCTCTGTGCTGACCTCCTCTGGAGCGTACCTGGCGAGCGTGACGAAGGGCAGGTTGTACTCCTAAACTGACCTGTCACCCTGTCTCAGAGCCAAGAACTCCTCATGCTTCCTGTCTATCAGGCCACTCAGAATATGCGCTGCTCTGAATTCTGCGACAAAATCTGCCCACGTGATGATAGCATCGCCCTTGTTGGCCTTGTAGGTATTGTACCAGCTGGCTGCTGCACCCTGAAGCTGGAAGGAGGTGAAGGTGACGTAGTCGAGGGGTCTGACGGTGTTTGCATTGAAGTGCTTCTTGATCTCTGCGATCCAGTCATCCGCCTCCAGCGGGTCTCGAGCCTCGGAGAACCTGGGGGGGGGGTTGATAGCAAGGAACTGCTGCGGTGTGGTGTACTGTGGTCGATCATTCCTCTGAGCAGTCTGGTTCTGCAGCATCTGTAAGATCGCTGCTGTGCTCTGAGCCACTGCGGTCACAGCCTCCCCAAGGAGAGGGTTCTCTGGAGGCGGCATGTTCGCTCTTGGCATCCTGTATACAGGAACACTTATGAGAGCATGGTTGAAACATTGAAGTAACCAGAAGATAAAGCAATATTGACAACAAAACTTCCTCACGAGGTATGAGAAAGCCGAAGGATGAAATTCAACCAAGGTTAACCCGGAAAGTCGAAAGCTAGGTGCTACTGGAATCCCCAAACCAAGATCATCCGAAACCAAGATAATAATCTGCTAGCGAGCACACAACAATATATACGAGCGGTTGGAAACCTGAACAATGAGACATCTGCCCTGAGCGGCCCGCCATCACGGTCGTCCATAGAGGAAAAGACACCACATCAATATTACCATAGGATGCCCGCCAATCCTATATGGACGTTTCACCTGGGGTACGCCGTAAGCGAGGTAGAGCAGTCAACCCCAAGTGGCGGCTCAGTGGTCTCAAAGACGCCAACACATCTCGTCGCTAGCAAAAAATTATAGAGGAATCGGAGCCTCATGTAAACGAGAACCTAGATTTGTTTTTGAAAGGTGATAAGTTGCAGAGAGAAAACAACGTTTCACTTCCTCACGGAAAATGGGTGGGAGGGTGGGGTAAGAAGAAAAAGAAAGAGTTCCTACTCTCCGATTTTTCCTTAGTAACTACAAAATAGTTTCTAGACTCAACTTCGGCCAGTAAGGGGTCCTACAGTCAGTCCTGCTCTGATACCAAGTTGTAAGGCCCCCGATGCGGTGCTAACTCGAGTTAGTCGCTTTCGCATCCCACTCAAGTTAGTAGCGCATAAAGAGCCACCGACTCACGACACTCGCACTCGTGTCGCTGCCGGATTCTCGACAACAAGTATAAGAACAAAGAACTTTAACTAAGACATAGAATATATAGAGTCCAGGGCATAGATCGCCACTGGATAATTATTACATCATCTCAGAGGTCCGTGGACCCAACAGTACATCATGCGACAAGCGGAAGACAAACACGACCGAGTACGGTCAAAGCCAAATTGCCCTAGAGATGGCTGCACATAAAGAGTCCACCCACGGATCATCGAAGCCCAACTGTAGGATCTACTAAACGAGGTCGTCCTCATCGTCATCCTTCGGGGGCACCTCCACGAAGTATCGTCCAGTGCTCGGATCAAGAAACTACTCCACTGCAGCGGCCGATCAGGAAAAACAGTAAAAGCACAAAAGGAAAACAGGGGTGAGATTATATCATTACAGGATAACTAACTCCCTATAGTAAGACAAGATAAAGGTAAAGCTTGCAGCCGCACTAGCATATATGGTGGCTATCGTTCTATTAGAGTAGGGGTAAGATCCAAGAAATACACGTGACATCGTGTCATAAGTCTGCTATCCACCTACTTACGACAAGCATAACACAACCTGGATCTTCTCTCGGTCCCCCTGGACGAAGAAAAGGAACCAAGGAACTCACACAGTAGGCAAGTTTTAATTGTGATTCAAATTGATGTTACTCTATGAATAAGGAGTAGGTATCAAGTCGTCCATAACCGCGGACACGGATTTTCGAAAATATTTAACCCTGCAGGGGTGTACCAACTACCCATCATAGGCTTCACATGTACGCCCGGTTTCCACTTGGCTAAGTGAACGTCTGAAACTCCGGAACGTTAGAGTCCCTCTAACTAACAACGTACAATTCCGGGTGGCCCCCGGTGAGTCGACACCCAACTCAAAAGCCGGCCGTGCTCTCGAATCGGCCTCTACCGTCTGGACGAGGTCGGGTTAGTTTCCCAAACAGATGTGAACAACCCCCTAGCTTCCAGGTTTTGACCAACAAGAGAAACCATGTCTCCGCTGGCCCAGTTTGTTTCGAAAACTTGCTGGGGTACCAACCAAGCACACACACGTTTGCAAAAGTAAATCAGCTTGGGCCACCACTAGAACTGTTTGAATCTAGGTAGGTAAGACAAGGGGACCCCATAGAATCCCACACACGATTAGGCACGCTCGTCAAGAAACACAATACCCAGAACTCGGGACCTAGGTGACTCAAATGGAACAAAACACCTGGCGGGAACAGCCTGGTCTCCCATCTTTCGTCGAGATAAATTAACATCATCAATAATAAATATCAACCAACTTCTTTAATTAACATGATATCCCAAACCATAAAAGTAGGGTAAGCAACACGTTTTCCTACTCATACTAAGCAATGGCTGGGCAGCGGTAACTTAGCAACACAATGTTTTGCTGGGATGTGGGGATCGTGGCTATTTGGGTTTTGAAGGTGGCATATTCAAAGTGGATAGGATCAAACAAACGTTCTAGGCTACAGCTAGGCAGGTAGGAAGAAAGGTATCAAGTAATGGTATGAATCTTCCCCTTGCCTGGGTGATCGGTCGTCGAAGCAGACGCAGCAGGGTCCTCGGGCTCGGTGTCGGAAATCTCCACGTAAGTCTCCTCGGCGGTCTCAGGTGCTAACGTAAGGTACCATCAAGGAAAGGCACACAAGTAAGTAACGGGTACAATGCACAGGAAAGGATGGTATGATCAAGTTTAACTTACATGATGTGACCCTATCTAGTCAGATTTAAATGAAGGTGGCGACGACACGTCAACAACTTCATATGCAATTTATTTACGTGAAGATGGATTTGGTCTTAGCCTTATTTTAGGTGTAAGTAGCATGTCAACATGGCATGATCAACAATGCATATAACATAAATAAAACAACGTGAAAAGTAATCATCGATTCCGGAGACGGAGTAGTGTCGGTGAATTTGACACAAGGAAGGTGCATATGACAATATGTTAGGGGCTGACTTTGAAGAAAGATGATTTGAAGATGACATGAAACAAAACTTGAAAAAGACTGATGATCATCATCTCAAGATGCACTGAAGATGAAATGATGCAATCAGGGAAAGATAGATTGTTCCTGGTGAGGTGGTCACACCTTGTCCAAATGGGTTGCACAAAACATCATGAGGACATCACCCTTGCAATCCTTGCAGAAATCTACCCCAAAACCATATATATTATGGTAGCATTTGAATTTTTGCAAACACAGTTGCAAATTCAACTGGAGCTCAGGGGGCTGAGTGCAAGAATTACACTACATGCATTTGGAAAAAGCCTCAAATGATTAAATCATTATCACCATGCAACTCCTTGGATGAAACTACCCAAAATCCATATATGGCATGGCCAATCTTGAACTTGGATAAAACTTGATCAAAACAAAAGAAAGGAGGGGTTATATTGCAAAATTACCACACCTCAATTATTAGAGGGGGCAAAGTGCAAAATAGACCTCACCATGCTGTTCAGTAGCTCAAGCTACCCCAAAAGAATATATAATATGCTCCTGGATGAAGTTGGAGTCAAAAACCAATTTGAATTTGAATTCAAATTGAAATTTGAATTAAATCAGAAAAGAAATGGAAAAAGAAAGAAGAAAAAAAGAAAAGAGAGAGCCCAGACCCTCATGGGGTGGCTTCGGGCGAAGAGGCCCAGCTCCAGAACTCAACAGTGGGCCCAGCCCACTGCCCATACGCAAAAAAAGGGGGGGATCGAACCCAGGCCGTGCCCCTACTCCACAACCCCCTCTACCACTACGCTACTGCACGTTTCTGAACCGAAGCAGGCAAGAAAACAGAAGAGGTATGCAGGCCCTGAAATGAGCTTCAGAAAACCGGCGACGACGACGACTTGCGGCGAAAGTCGCCTCGCCGTTTCAATGCCGGCAGCCCCGCGGTCACATGGGAACGGAAGCTGGCACATATAGCTACGGATTGCGACACTCCAAGCCCGTGGGGACGCACTGCTCCACTCTCTACTCTCCTCTGAACATGGCGGCGGCAACTACTGCAACTGAAGAAAAGGACATGCCTTTTCCTGCAAACCCGACGCGCGCTCGAACTCCGACGAGGCTCCCCTCGCGTTTCGGTCACCTCCAGCCACGTCGTCACAGCCAAACGCGAGAGGGCACATCCCTCTACGCGCGGGACCACTCCAAGGCTAGGCTACACACATCTCCTCGCGGGGAACCTGCCGGGAACAGCACGGCGAGGACCCTCCTCTGCAGTCTTCAGATGCACGGAGGCGCATCCATCTTCAGAGGACGCGGGTGTCGAGCACACCCCGTTTCCGGCCACGACACTGGCAGCAAACGAAAGGGGGCAGTACCACGATCACATGGGTGCCCTAGTTCCGACCTGGATCTCACTGGAGGGGAGGCCAGGCTCGCCTGAAACCACGGCGGCTCTGACGAAACAAACACCGCACGTAGCTTCAGACACACGCACCTTCTTCTCCTTGCGCACACACGATTCTACGGGCCAAAGACGCGCCCTGGACGCGCTCTTGCACTAGACACGGCGACTCCGAAAACCTCATCGGCGGCGAGTCGAGTGGCCGAAGTCCTCCAGCTACGCGAACGGGAACACTACGCTCATCTACGGAAGGAGGACGTCGAGGTGCTCACCTAGAGGATCTTGGGGACGACCTCGACGCCTTGGAGGAGACGACGGAGCAACGGGTAGACGGCGAGGTAGGAAGGCGGCGCTGCGGGTGCTCTCGTCGCGGGCTCGCAACACTGCTTCTACCTGCGACCTGTCGACGGGAACGGGTCAGGAACATGCGCAGATAGGCGACAACGAGCGCACGCACGACGGTGTCAGAACCCTCTTTTAGGTATGTGCTAGGGTTAGCTAGTGCCTTTGCATCATGTCAAAATTTCAAAAATAAATCTTGGAAATCAAATTCAAAATCAAAATGGGAGAAGGAACACCCCCCAGATGAATTAATTCAAAAGGCCAGATAAAAATATTTTCCAAAACTTCATGTTAGAGTTTTGAAAAGTCTTATAAATGAGTGTGATCACATATCAAGTGATGTGGGACCCATCCCATGCTCATAGATTTTTCAAATATTCAAACAGTACCTTGGAATTAATGAAATACCCCTTTTTGATTTAAAATTCAAATCATTTGAATTTTAAAAATGTTGAAAGTTTATGAGTGGCTAGTTGATATTTTTATGAGGCCACATAAAAGTTTTCAGCATTTAATAAAATGTTTAGCTATTTATTTTAGCTAAACAAAACAAATTACAGAAAAATAGAAAGGAAAGATTAAACAGAATAGGAAAAAGACTTACCTGGCGCCTAGGCGAAGACGGCCCACCCAGCCCAGCCGGCCCTCCAGGGGCAGGGGAGTCTTCTTCCCCACCCCGTGCCTCCAAGCTGCTCGGTGGAATGCCACTGAGCCATCCGTGGACGCCACGTCGCCGCCGAGAGCTTCCAGGCCTCCCCGTGGCCCCTTCTCGTGCCTGGAGACGCCTCTCTCCCGTCCTGATCCATTCCTCCCCTCCAGCGCGACTCCTTCCTCCTCCTTCGCCGATTTCTTCCTCCACCCGAGAGCGCCGCCGCTCGCCGTCGCAAGAACTCGTGGCCATCGACGTCAAGGAGTCAAGCCAAGGTGTCCAATCGCTTCGCCGTCGTCGTCTTCATCGAACTGCAGAAGGAATCGGAGCCGGACGCCTCCCCAAGCTCGAGGGCTTCATCGTCTTCATCGCCGGCCGCCGTGGATCGAGTTCGAATTCTGGCAACTCCAGCGCCTCCCCGAGCAAGCCACCACTCCAGACAGTTTCAGGGTGAGCTTGCGAACGAAAACCCTCACCTTTCCCCCTCCTTTACTCGCTCTAGCCGGATCTGCCATGGATGCCGAGGCACTTCGCCGCCATGGATGAGCTCGAGGTCGCCCCTGTGCCCCTTCGACTCAGCCAGCGCGTGCGTTTGGCTCCTGAGAATGATAGCTTTCGAACGCGAGTGATTTCAGCCCGAACCGTGCACGGTAGCGTCGTCTAAGACCTCGCCGTGGTTCTGCTTCCGCCGGAGTCGTCGCCGTCGTCGATTCCGAGCACCCCGCGAACCCCTGTTGCCTCCAGAAGACGCGGACGACCTCCAGGAGCAAGATGGTGTCCTCCCCGTGGCTTCCCGTGGCCCCTAGCTCATTCCGGCGAGTCTCCGCCGTGGCTCCAGTCGCCGGCGTCAAGCCGCCGGTGGGTTAGCCACTAATCACCCAGTTAGTGACCCCCTGGGTCACTGACCAGTGGGCCCAGTGGCTTAATTAAGCCACTGGATTAACTTAACCCACGGGGTAAGTGAACCCAGTCAATGACAGGTGGGACCCCCTTGTCAGCCCCCCCTGACGCCAGCTTGACGTCAGCCTGACGCAGTAAATCGATTAAATGAATTTCCCGAAAAGCAAAATGGTTTAATAATTCCAGAAATTCCAGAAAATACCCCAAACTTTGGAAATTCATAGAAAATTCATATTAACTCCAAATTGGACAAATAATATATGAAAAATGATCAGGAGAAAATTATCTTTCCAAATATGCAACTTTCAACTCTGTTTGAGTTGAATTTAAAATGTGATCAGTAGCATTTGCTATTTGATTTAAATGGAATTAAATCAAATTCAATTCAAATAATTTTGCAACTTGAACCATGGAAACATGCTACATTTCACTTACACATCAGAGGCATATCATACACATTTGAAGATAATTCAAAATGATGAAACTATATCACATATAACTTGGTTAATGTTGAATTCAAATGTGGAGTTTGAATTTGCATTTTAAATGCAATATATTCCACTTAAATGGAATTGCCTCACACATCCAAACTTATACTTCAAGCTTTAACATTCAATCATGTGCTTGAGCATTGCATTCATATTGATTGCTACTTCATGCTTTGTTTGTCGAGTAGAGGTGGAACCGGAGCAAGAGGTCACCCCCTTCGCTGAAGATCCAGAACCCAAACCTCGTCAGCAAGGCAAGCAAAACCCCATTGATCATGTCGATAAAATCCCACTTCCCTCTCATGTCTCGGTTATGCATTGCTTAGGATGATCACCATGCTTCGTATCTACCGCATAGATGAACCCATTCCTTTGCATGACCTATCATTTTGTCACAGTAGTAAGCAAACCACAATCCTAGCAACTATAGGAGTTGTTTGATATCATGTGGCCCCTGCAATGTTACTGCTTATTGCATGCTTAGTATGATACCATGTTGTTACTGTGATGTGAGTCAGGATGGTAGTGATCATGTGGATGATGGTAGAAAAGTGTTGGTGAATCGACCCTAATCCAAGGTGAACGATGAGAGGCTGTGTAGGAGTACACGGTGGGTTGTCTCGTTGAACACCGCCCTAAGTCCGAGTTCTTGTGTGGTGATCCAAGATGAAGAGTACAACCACACATTGGGCTCACTGACCCCTCTCAACCTATTAACTCATCCCTTTCGATGTCCAGATGCCGCAGTAGTTCGGAGTTCTGGTAGGCTTGTGGCCTGGATGCTAAGTGAGAGAACGGCTCATCCGAGACCGGCTTATGCACCACACACACATCGCTTGGGTCCACTTCGGTAAACCGGCCGGGTTCACGATAGTGGTAGCCAACCCAAGTAGGCGGCTTTCTTGGACTAGATAGGCTATGAGGTAACAGTTGTGGTG
Organism: Bromus sterilis; assembly: GCA_950022295.1. Taxonomy (NCBI): domain Eukaryota; kingdom Viridiplantae; phylum Streptophyta; class Magnoliopsida; order Poales; family Poaceae; genus Bromus; species Bromus sterilis. Next base: position 287,527,646 of record OX465597.1, read on the forward strand.
AGCATCCTCGCTGGCACCCCTTGAATGGTGTCGAGATCAAAGGCGGTAAATGATGATCATGTGTGTGTAGCGGTACACCCTTGCAAGGTTATCAAAACTATTCGAATAGCCGCGTCCGCGGTTATGGACTACTTGGAAAGCTTAGCTTGATTATTAGATAACTTGAACCGGATACTTCTAAAATACACCAAGATAAGTGTGAGTGCTATGGCGTGCTTTCTCGTGGGGAAGTCGAGGAAGGCACCATAGTGGTGTAATTGGTTGGTGAAAGTAGTGGACTCGTGTACGCTTCTTACCTCAAGTCTGGTACTCGTAGTTCAGGATTAGCCAAGTCAAAGCTGGCATTTCTGCAAGTGAACCCCACCTCCTTTTTACCTTGACACATGTGCATGAGTAGTATAGCTCCTATGCAAGTCTTGCTGAGTATGCCTTTGTACTCACGTTTTCTTAATCTATGTTTTAGATGACGCCACTGACCCCGAAGGTGGCTTCTTCATCGAGCTGGACGACTGAAGTTAAGCTAGTCTAGTCCCAGTCAGCAGACTGGTTCCCTCGTGGAGGGCTTTATGTTTGAATAAGGCTTCTTAAGCCAATTTGTTAAACTTGTCTGTACTCAGACATAATTTTCTTCCGCTTTATGTTGTAATGTTGGATCACATGTTTGTGATCTCTGTGTGTACTCTATAAGAGTTATAAATAAAATGTACACTTTGTAGAGAATTGCAATCTTACCTACTGTTCATACAAGGCATGTGTGCTGCGTGTATGGTTATAACATGCATGTCTTTGTATGGGTTTTCGAGACCTTAGTTGTGTTCTGGCTGGCGGTCTTTCATACACCAAGTGGCCCTTAGATGTGCGCAGCTTGGGGCATCGCGATGCGATTGCTCGAGACTCCGTCTCGTGCACACTTTGTGGTATGATCGAGCCCGCCCTGGACCCCGACTAAGTGATCGGGCTGGAGTAAGTCTATGTAAGAGTTTAGAGATAGTCGATAGTATGGTTGAGGCGACTTGTCTTTGAATATGGGAGTTCACCACCCATATCATTAGACTTGTGTGCGGACGATGAGGATCCATCACAGTTGATCATCCGGCCTGGATGGGATGCCCCTCACGTACGATGCTTTCCGAGAATGTTCAGTGCTTGGCCTGGTCTGCTTAGACAAGTGGGTGCGGTTCTCGGCTCTCCATATGACTATGTCTTAACTGTACTTGCATACACTAACCCCGGGTCCCGACAGACTTGGTATCAGAGCAGGACTGACTGTAGGACTAGTAGCCTTGGCCGAAGTTGAGTCTAGCTTGCTATAGTTATTTAGTTACTCTGGGTATATATGGAACAACGTAAGGCTTCTTTTTTTCCTTACCCCCTTCGTTCTGAGTTCTGAGTCACCCTCATCTTGTTCTACGGGAAGATAGGACTAAGCTCTCCTCTGTCTGTTTAGCACATCTCGTTGATTGCTTCCTTATAGCCGTAGGAAAGTTGTATCAGGTTTTCCTAGCATTGTTATAATGCTGATTTCTTACATCGTATTATGTAAGTGTTGTTTTCATGATTGAAAGAAATTGTCATTTCTTACAATTACAGCCGTTATGCTGTCCGAGTCATTCCAGGTTTATCTCATAATCTGATGCATTTGCAAACTCCTTTCTGTTTCAGATGGAAGATCTTCCCCCTCGGCAGATTGTTCGTTTGACCAGGTGCCTCGGTGTGCGTGGCCATCCTGCCACGTTGATCGAGATGATGTCCTATGTGGGATATCGATGGTACCCTCAGTACACCATCGAGGAGCAGTTCCACGACTTCAACCAGACGCAGTTCCACTGCATCGTCCGGATCTATCCGCACCACGTTGGATTCACCCAGCCTATCCACTTTGGACATGGAATCGGCGTTACCGAGAACATGGCTGTGCAGGATGCTGCATATTCATGTATTACACTGCTGAGAGAGGAGCACACCATGCTGAGAGAGACTTCTTTCCGCTATATCCCAGCTGCACTTCCAGGAGAAGAGGGATATTACACCGGACTCTACTCAGATCACTCCGCAGAGGATCCAGCACTCCAGGTGACTGCTAGGTTTGCTAGTGACAGAGATCGTGATGCACGCGCTCTCCGTTTTGAGCTCCACGCTACTCGTGTTCGTCTGTATCGAGCACTGACGCTCTTGGCACCCTTTGTGAGCGTGGGATTAGTGGAGTACGATGCGATCTATCCAGTGAGGACCCAGATGCCTTCTCGAGTTGCTTGGCCCGAGATTGGAGGCATTTTTCCACCCCGTGGTCCTTTGCTTCCACCCTACACTGGAGCTAGGCCCCATCCTTGCCCAAATGGATATCAGGGTCCACAAGCCTCCGTGTTTTCCGATGGTCACCTCCAGCTACCGGGATATGCGGGTAACTTTTACGAGGATTTCTATGGAGATGGAGATGAGTGAGACCGCCTGTGGTCTTGCTTAATGATGAGGTAGTAGTATCTTAGGTATTGTATGCAAGGTGTCTAAGTTCCAGAGGCTTAGATAAATAATGTATAGGAAGTCAGAGTTCCTCTGAAGGATGTATCATCTTCAGCACATTTGTATTAGCTTAGTGCTTGTACTAAAACGATGTATGGTTTGTATGACAGCTTGTGAATATATGGCTTGTATGCTTTTATCACCATGTTGTCAAGATGATTACTTTCTTTGCTCTGTAATCCTTCCAGTACTTCAATACCTTGATTAGACTCTTCAATCAACTTTGTTTGACTTTGGTTTTTCCACCTCAGGATGTCTCCAGGAACTCGTGGCCAGGTTGGTCGTAACCAAGGTCGTGGGAACAACCAGGAGGAAGACAACCTTCCACCCCCACCCACGATGGCCCAAGTTCTGATGGAGGTCGAGAGGAACCGCCGTGACTCTCACCACCTGCTGGAAGTCATCGCACGCAACACCACTCAGCAGCGCAATGAGCTGGTGTCTCTGAACGACTTCATCCGGCTTCATCCCCCGGTTTTCAGTTACTCCACCGAGCCCCTTGACGCCGATGACTGGCTCCGCAGCATCGAGAGGAAGCTCCAAGCAGTCCATGTTGCAGATGGAGACAAGGTCAATTATGCCACCTATCACCTTGAAGGTGCAGCAAGCTCTTGGTGGGAGAATTTTCTGAATATGCGTCCCGTTGGACCACCAGCATCTTGGGAGGAATTCTGTACGTCCTTCCGCGAGCACCACATCCCCAAGGGTCTCATGGACCGCAAACGTGAGGAGTTCTGTAACCTCACTCAAGGCAGGAGATCCGTGGACGAGTTTAGTCGTGAGTTCAACCGACTTGCTCGTTATGCAACTGAAGAAGTCTCCACCGACTCCAAGAAACAAGAGAGGTTCCGTCGTGGCCTCAACTCCGGACTCCGTCGCGAGCTCAACCTTCATGACTTTGCCACATTCCAGGTCCTTGTCAACAAGGCCATCAAGGCTGAGGACATGAACACCCCCAACGACTTTCGCAAACACCCCAGAGATGATAGTTCATCCAGTTCTGGCTCCCAGAAGCGCAAGATCTGGATTCCAAATAGCATGTTCCGCCAGAACATCCCCCCGAGGCCATTCTATGTGGCGCCTCGTCCACCCACCCAGTTCCACCCAGCTCCACAAAACAACCCAGCTCCACGCACTGTTTTCGGAGCTTGCTACAAGTGTGGTCAGGCAGGCCACTACTCTCGCGAGTGCCCCCAGAACCAGATCCAGCACCAGAACGCTCCACCCCGTGCCGGAAGCAACAACAACAACAATGGTCGTGGCAAGCCACCCCAGAAGGTCTTCACCGCCAAACCCGCTCCTTCCGCCACTCGTGGACGTCTAAACCAGATTGCTGCTGAAGAGACTGACGACACCACTGACGTCATTCTTGGTACGCTCCCAGTCAATTTTGTTACTACTTCCGTTCTTTTCGACCCAGGAGCATCTCATTCATTCGTGTCGGAAAGTTATGCACTTCGTCATGAGTTACCCTTTGTTGAATTGTCCACCCCGATGGTTATTCAAACTCCAGGGTCAAGATGGCAAACTAATAGAGTCAGCCATGGCAATCAAATTGCAATTGAGGGTTTAGTATTCATTGCTTCACTCATAGCCCTCCAGTCTTCAGACATTGATGTCATCCTTGGCATGGATTGGCTATCAAGACAAAATGCCTATCTGGATTGCAAAGGCAAATCCGTGAAACTCACCCACCCTTCAGGCAAAACCGTCAGCTATACCTCACCCAGAACAAAAACCCAAGTGCATTCTTTGAATGTACTCCCCCTTCCCGAACTTGAAGATATTCCGGTGGTTCGTGACTTCCCGGATGTCTTTCCTGAAGAGCTGCCGGGCATGCCACCCAACAGATGTGTAGAATTGATAGTGGATCTTGTTCCAGGAACCGCACCAATTTCCAAACGCCCATATAAAATGGCCCCACATGAGTTAGCTGAGCTAAAAACCCAACTTGATGCTTCGTTGGCAAAAGGCTTCATCCGCCCTAGCTCATCGCCATGGGGTTGCCCCGTTCTGTTCGTAAAGAAGAAAGATGGAACAGAAAGGATGTGCGTAGATTATCGCCCGCTAAATTTAGCGACGATAAAGAACAAATACCCACTTCCCAGGATCAATGATCTTTATGATCAACTTGCAGGATCCTCCTTCTTCTCCAAGATGGATTTGAGATTAGGTTATCATCAGATCCGAATCCGAAACGAGGACATTCCCAAAACGGCTTTTACTACTCGTTATGGTCTTTACGAGTACACCATCATGTCCTTTGGTTTAAACAATGCCCCCGCCACATTCTCACGCTTGATGAATTCGATCTTCATGGAGTACCTAGATAAATTTGTTGTGGTTTATCTCGATGATATTCTCATCTACTCGAAGAACGAAGAAGATCATGCCAAACACTTAAGGCTGGTATTGATGAAACTTAGAGAGCATCGCCTGTACGCTAAATTCTCCAAGTGTGAATTCTGGCTACCAGAAGTGACCTACTTAGGCCACGTGATTTCTGCAAAAGGCATTGCTGTGAATCCCGAGAGAGTTCAGGCCGTCCTTGACTGGACTCCACCTGAATCGGTTAAGCAAGTTAGAAGTTTTCTTGGCCTAGCCAGCTATTGCCGTCGCTTCGTCGAGAACTTTTCTAAAGTTGCAAAGCCTCTAACTGAACTCCTCAAGAAAGATAAGAAATTCTTATGGACTTCCAAGTGCGAGGAAAGCTTTCAAGAGCTAAAAAGGAGATTGACTTCTGCACCCGTGCTTGCACCTCCAGACACCAAAAGGGATTTCGAGATCTACTGTGATGCATCATGGCAAGGGTTAGGATGCATACTTCTGCAAGATCGACATGTGGTAGCTTATGCTTCACGCCAGTTGCGGCCACATGAAGAGAATTATCCTACCCATGACCTTGAACTCGCTGCCTTAGTTCATGCTCTAACAACTTGGCGACATTACCTCCTTGGTAATCGTTGTGAGATTTATTCCGACCACCAAAGCCTCAAATATATTTTCACCCAGCCAGATCTTAATCTCACGCAAAGACGCTGGATTGAGTTGATAAAAGATTACGACGTAGAAATTTCTTACACCCCAGGCAAAGCCAATGTCATGGCTGATGCACTAAGTCGTAAGTCGTACTGTAACAACCTCATGTTACAGCAGTATCAACCACTTCTTCATGAGGACTTTCGCAAGCTCAACCTTGAAATTGTTCCTCATGGCTATCTTTCAACCTTGGTGGCGAAACCAACCCTTGAGGATCAAATTATAGTTGCCCAAAGGCGTGCACGAGGTGTTCGCCGGATCAAGGAGAACATTGCTAGCGGAGTTGCTAAATGTTTCTCCACAGATAGCAAAGGAACGGTATTCTTTGAAAATCGTTTGGTAGTACCTAAGAATAAGGAACTAAGGCAACTCGTCCTCAAAGAAGCCCATGACACACCCCTCTCAATTCATCCCGGTAGCACAAAAATGTACCGAGATCTACGCCAGAGATTTTGGTGGACTAGGATGAAGAGAGACATTGCTCAATTTGTTGCCGAATGTGATGTTTGTCGTCGCATTAAGGCAGAACATCAAAGACCTGCTGGTACACTTCAACCCTTTTCCATTCCTGAGTGGAAATGGGACAAAGTCGGTATGGACTTCATCACCGGCTTTCCAAGAACCCAGAAAGGAAACAATGCCATCTTCGTTGTCATAGATAGGCTTTCCAAAGTTGCTCACTTCCTTCCGGTTCGCGAGTCTATAAATGCTAGCCAGTTAGCAGACTTGTACATCTCCAGAATTGTATCCCTTCATGGTGTTCCTTTGGAAATCAATTCTGATCGCGGTAGCCTTTTCACCTCTAGATTTTGGGGAAGTTTCCAACGTGCTATGGGAACTCATCTCTCCTTTAGTACGGCTTTCCATCCTCAGTCTAGCGGTCAAGTCGAAAGGGTTAGCCAGATTCTTGAAGACATGCTCAGAGCTTGTGTTATCTCATTGGGGAAGAATTGGGAGAATTCTCTTCCATTTGCCGAATTTGCTTATAACAATAGTTTTCAATCTAGTCTGAACATAGCTCCTTTTGAACTTCTGTGTGGACGACGATGTCGAACACCACTAAACTGGTCTGAAACCGGCGAAAGACAATTCTTTGGACCGGATATGATCAAGGAAGAAGAAAAGCAAGTTCGCATTGTTCGTGAACAATTGAAAGCAGCCCAGTCTCGTCAAAAAAGCTACTATGATCGTCATCATAGGCAAGAGAGCTACAATCTGGATGAGAAGGCTTACCTCCGGGTTACTCCTCTGAAGGGAACCCAACGTTTCGGTATAGAAGGCAAGTTGGCCCCACGTTACATCGGACCTTTCCGCATTATTGCTAAACGTGGAGAAGTTGCCTACCAACTTGAACTACCTCCGCACCTCTCCCGAGTACATGATGTATTCCATGTGTCCCAACTCAGGCGTTGCTTCAAGGACCCCATCCGCGAAATCGACCATGAAACGCTTGATCTCCAAGATGACCTTTCTTATCGAGAATACCCCGTTCGTATTCTTGATTCCGCAGAGCGTGTCACTCGTCGTCAGAAGATTAGGTTTCTGAAAGTGCAATGGTCACACCACTCTGAAAGAGAAGCTACATGGGAGAGAGAAGACCATCTCAGTGCCGAGTACCCCACCTTCCTCCCGCAGACTTCTGAATCTCGGGACGAGATTCTTTTGAGTGGGGGCGAGTTGTCAGAACCCTCTGTTAGGTATGTGCTAGGGTTAGCTAGTGCCTTTGCATCATGTCAAAATTTCAAAAAGAAATCTTGGAAATCAAATTCAAAATCAAAATGGGAGAAGGAACACCCCCCAGATGAATTAATTCAAAAGGCCAGATAAAAATATTTTCCAAAAATTCATGGTAGCGTTTTGAAAAGTCTTATAAATGAGTGTGATCACATATCAAGTGATGTGGGACCCATCCCATGCTCATAGATTTTTCAAATATTCAAACAGTACCTTGGAATTAATGAAATACCCCTTTTTGATTTAAAATTCAAATCATTTGAATTTTAAAAATGTTGAAAGTTTATGAGTGGCTAGTTGATATTTTTATGAGGCCACATAAAAGTTTTCAGCATTTAATAAAATGTTTAGCTATTTATTTTAGCTAAACAGAACAAATTACAGAAAAACAGAAAGGAAAGATTAAACAGAATAGGAAAAAGACTTACCTGGCGCCTAGGCGAAGACGGCCCACCCAGCCCAGCCGGCCCACCAGGGGCAGGGGAGTCTTCTTCCCCACCCCGCGCCTCCAAGATGCTCGGTGGAATGCCACCGAGCCAGCCGTGGACGCCACGTCGCCGCCGAGAGCTTCCAGGCCTCCCCATGGCCCCTTCTCGCGCCTGGATACGCCTCTCTCCCGTCCTGATCCATTCCTCCCCTCCAGCGCGACTCCTTCCTCCTCCTTCGCCGATTTCTTCCTCCACCCGAGAGCGCCGCCGCTCGCCGTCGCAAGAACTCGTGGCCATCGACGTCAAGGAGTCAAGCCAAGGTGTCCAATCGCTTCGCCGTCGTCGTCTTCATCGAACTGCAGAAGGAATCGGAGCCGGACGCCTCCCCAAGCTCGAGAGCTTCATCGTCTTCATCGCCGGCCGCCGTGGATCGAGTTCGAATTCTGGCAACTCCAGCGCCTCCCCGAGCAAGCCACCACTCCAGACAGTTTCAGGGTGAGCTTGCGAACGAAAACCCTCACCTTTCCCCCTCCTTTACTCGCTCTAGCCGGATCTGCCATGGATGCCGAGGCACTTCGCCGCCATGGATGAGCTCGAGGTCGCCCCTGTGCCCCTTCGACTCAGCCAGCGCGTGCGTTTGGCTCCTGAGAATGATAGCTTTTGAACGCGAGTGATTTCAGCCCGAACCGTGCACGGTAGCGTCGTCTACGACCTCGCCGTGGTTCTGCTTCCGCCGGAGTCGTCGCCGTCGTCGATTCCGAGCACCCCGCGAACCCCTGTTGCCTCCAGAAGACGCGAACAACCTCCAGGAGCAAGATGGTGTCCTCCCCGTGGCTTCCCGTGGCCCCTAGCTCATTCCGGCGAGTCTCCGCCGTGGCTCCAGTCGCCGGCGTCAAGCCGCCGGTGGGTTAGCCACTAATCACCCAGTTAGTGACCCCCTGGGTCACTGACCAGTGGGCCCAGTGGCTTAATTAAGCCACTGGATTAAGTTAACCCACGGGTTAAGTGAACCCAGTCAATGACAGGTGGGACCCCCTTGTCAGCCCCCCCTGACGCCAGCTTGACGTCAGCCTGACGCAGTAAATCGATTAAATGCATTTCCCGAAAAGCAAAATGGTTTAATAATTCCAGAAATTCCAGAAAATACCCCAAACTTTGGAAATTCATAGAAAATTCATATTAACTCCAAATTGGACAAATAATATATGAAAAATGATCAGGAGAAAATTATCTTTCCAAATATGCAACTTTCAACTCTGTTTGAGTTGAATTTAAAATGTGATCAGTAGCATTTGCTATTTGATTTAAATGGAATTAAATCAAATTCAATTCAAATAATTTTGCAACTTGAACCATGGCAACATGCTACATTTAACTTACACATCAGAGGCATATCATACACATTTGAAGATAATTCAAAATGATGAAGCTATATCACATATAACTTGGTTAATGTTGAATTCAAATGTGGAGTGTGAATTTTCATTTTAAATGCAATATATTCCACTTAAATGGAATTGCCTCACACATCCAAACTTATACTTCAAGCTTTAACATTCAATCATGTGCTTGAGCATTGCATTCATATTGATTGCTACTTCATGCTTTGTTTGTCGAGTAGAGGTGGAACCGGAGCAAGAGGTCACCCCCTTCGCTGAAGATCCAGAACCCGAACCTCGTCAGCAAGGCAAGCAAAACCCCATTGATCATGTCGATAAAATCCCACTTCCCTCTCATGTCTCGCTTATGCATTGTTTAGAATGATCACCATGCTTCGTATCTACCGCATAGATGAACCCATTCCTTTGCATGACCTATCATTTTGTCACAGTAGTAAGCAAACCACAATCCTAGCAACTGTAGGAATTGTTTGATATCATGTGGCCCCTGCAATGTTACTGCTTATTGCATGCTTAGTATGATACCATGTTGTTACTGTGATGTGAGTCGGGATGGTAGTGATCATGTGAATGATGGTAGAAAAGTGTTGGTGAATCGACCCTAATCCAAGGTGAACGATGAGAGGCTGTGTAGGAGTACACGGTGGGTTGTCTCGTTGAACACCGCCCTAAGTCCGAGTTCTTGTGTGGTGATCCAAGATGAAGAGTACAACCACACATTGGGCTCACTGACCCCTCTCAACCTATTAACTCATCCCTTTCGATGTCCCGATGTCGCAGTAGTTCGGAGTTCTGGTAGGCTTGTGGCCTGGATGCTAAGTGAGAGAACGGCTCATCCGAGACCGGCTTATGCACCACGCACACATCGCTTGGGTCCACTTCGGTAAACCGGCCGGGTTCACGACAGTGGTAGCCAACCCAAGTAGGCGGCTTTCTTGGACTAGATAGGCTATGAGGTAACAGTTGTGGTGAGCATCCTCGCTGGCACCCCTTGAATGGTGTCGAGATCAAAGGCGGTAAATGATGATCATGTGTGTGTAGCGGTACACCCTTGCAAGGTTATCAAAACTATTCGAATAGCCGCGTCCGCGGTTATGGACTACTTGGAAAGCTTAGCTTGATTATTAGATAACTTGAACCGGATACTTCTAAAATACACCAAGATAAGTGTGAGTGCTATGGCGTGCTTTCTCGTGGGGAAGTCGAGGAAGGCACCATAGTGGTGTAATTGGTTGGTGAAAGTAGTGGACTCGTGTACGCTTCTTACCTCAAGTCTGGTACTCGTAGTTCAGGATTAGCCAAGTCAAAGCTGGCATTTCTGCAAGTGAACCCCACCTCCTTTTTACCTTGACACATGTGCATGAGTAGTATAGCTCCTATGCAAGTCTTGCTGAGTACGCCTTTGTACTCACGTTTGCTTAATCTATGTTTTAGATGACGCCACTGACCCCGAAGGTGGCTTCTTCATCGAGCTGGACGACTGAAGTTAAGCTAGTCTAGTCCCAGTCAGCAGACTGGTTCCCTCGTGGAGGGCTTTATGTTTGAATAAGGCGTCTTAAGCCAATTTGTTAAACTTGTCTGTACTCAGACATAATTTGCTTCCGCTTTATGTTGTAATGTTGGATCACATGTTTGTGATCTCTGTGTTCACTCTATAAGAGTTATAAATAAAATGTACACTTTGTAGAGAATTGCAATGGTACCTACTGTTCATACAAGGCATGTGTGTTGCGTGTATGGTTATAACATGCATGTCTTTGTATGGGTTTTCGAGACCTTAGTTGTGTTCTGGCTGGCGGTCTTTCATACACCAAGTGGCCCTTAGATGTGCGCAGCTTGGGGCATCGCGATGCGATTGCTCGAGACTCTGTCTCGTGCACACTTTGTGGTATGATCGAGCCCGCCCTGGACCCCGACTAAGTGATCGGGCTGGAGTAAGTCTATGTAAGAGTTTAGAGATAGTCGATAGTATGGTTGAGGCGACTTGTCTTTGAATATGGGAGTTCACCACCCATATCATTAGACTTGTGTGCGGACGATGAGGACCCATCACAGTTGATCATCCGGCCTGGATGGGATGCCCCTCACGTACGATGCTTTCCGAGAATGTTCAGTGCTTGGCCTTGTCTGCTTAGACAAGTGGGTGCGGTTCTCGGCTCTCCATATGACTATGTCTTAACTGTACTTGCATACGCTAACCCCGGGTCCCGACAGACGGAGAGGCAAGACGGCAGGGAATCGAGCTCACCGGTGGAGAAACAGCGGAGATGCCTCCACGGCCCTGGAGGCGGCGGCGCGCAAAATTGGGGGGGGGAAGTGGAACCCTAGGTTCCCCGGGGGGCTTCCGGTGGCCTCAAATAGGGAGCTCCCGCTCTCCCTGGCCGGAGGGCTCCACTGGTCTTGGCCGGACTTGCGCCGTGAGAGGACAGGAGCGGGGGGACCTTTCCAGCGTGGAAAGAAGACGACGGGGCGCCGTCGGATCTCGATCGAACGATCAGGGCGGTGTCCACTTACCGCTTCGCGGCTGGGCTCTAGCCCGAGAAGCAAACCGAGGCCCAAGTGGGCTGGGCCTGCAACAGCGAATTGGGATAAAGAAAACCCTGCTGCTCTATCCTTTTCCATTTATCATAAAACAGAAAGGATTTGGAGTTATTCTGGATTAAATACAAGTGGGAAAATACATAAAAATATGTATAATTAACCTTGCATTATTCCTCAATTTCCAAAAATGGTTTGGGCATTTTTGGCAACAACAAAATTGTGAGCTCATTTCTGAATTCAAAATCACTTTGAACTAGAGCCCCCTATTTTGATGATGGCAAAAATAATTTGAGGATTTTAAAACCCTTGCCATAGCAATTGAAATGGCTAGGCTAAGTTTGGGGTCAAGGAGAGCAAGCATGCAACAAGGAAAATTCCTCAAACACCCTTCTTGAACCATTTTGGATGCAAAAACAAACAAACCAAATGGGCTCCAATCCCAATGCAAATTTAAATCACCACATGGAATTATAATGTTTAGCATGATGCCAAGTTACAAAGTCAACAGACAAAGTACAATCTCATGGTGTTTTACTTTTACTACACATGGGTTGTTACAACTTTTTCCTGTATTAGCCGTAGCACAAGGTCTCCTTTGTTGAACGTTCTGGTCCGCATGCGACTTTTTTGATATGTGCGTAATTTGTCCTAGTATCCTTCAGATCTAGTGATAGCTGTGTCCCGAGCTTCATCTGCTATGTCTTTGTCGTTCTGCAGTGCTTCTTCTGCCTCTTCCTCTTCGTACCCTGAGATTCTGGGGGCTCCAAATTTTAAGCCGTGCGGAAGCACTGCTTCTGCCCCGTATACCAAGAAGAAAGGTGTATACTGGGTCGAGCTATTTGGGGTGGTGCGCAAGCTCCATAGTACTGCGGGGAGCTCCTCTACCCATTTGTCTGCGGCTTGTTCGAGTGGTGCTAGGAGTCGCTTCTTTATTCCTTCGCATACTAGGCCGTTTGATTTTTTCCACTTGGCCATTGGACTGCGGGTGTGCGACTGATGCGCAGTTGATTTTGATGCCCAGTTCTTGACAGAAGTTTTGGAACTCTGCTGCTGTGAAGTTTGTACCATTTTCTGTGATGATGTTGTGTGGTACCCCAAATCTGAAGATGATTGATTTGATGAAGTTGACTGCCGTGAGGGCTGTTGTGCTGGTGATTGGTATTGCTTCGATCCATTTGGTGAACTTGACAACTCCGACTAGTAGGTGTGTTCGTCCTCCTTTTGATGATTTCTTGAGTGGGCCCACCATGTCGAGTCCCCATGTGGCAAATGGCCATGATAATGGTATGGTTTTGAGTTCCGATGCTGGGGCGTGCGGTCTGCTGGCAAACTTTTGGCAGGCGATGCAACGCCGTACGATATCCTCTGCATTTCTCATAGCGGTCGGCCAGTAGAAACCTGCTCGAAAGGCCTTGGCCACGAGTGCGCGAATGCTCGCGTGATGTCCACAGGTGCCTTCGTGGATCTCGAGCAGTAGAGCTTTGCCGTCTTCTTCGTCTATACACTTTTGAAGGACCTGAGAAATGCTGCGCTTGTAGAGCTTTCTGTTGATTACTGTGAATGATTTAGATCGTCGGCTGATGCGTCGGGCTTCTGCAACGTCTTGTTGTAGAGTGCCTTCTACTAAGAATCGAAGGAAGGGTCTTGCCTAGTCCGTGTCTTCGAGTCCTACTGGTACTTCGAATTCGATTGCTTGACTGTTTGTATCGTCAGCTGGGCTCGTTGCTGCCACATGTGCTGGCTCATTTGTGTCGTCTTCCTCTGCGACTACCTTGGGTTCAGCTGGCTTTGCTTTTATTGATCTCTGATTGATGCTCTCGAGGACAACGCCAGGTGGTATTGGTCCTCGAGTCAATCCGATGTTCGCGAGTTCGCCGGCTTCTGTATTATTTTCTCTGGGGATGTAGTTGAGTTCACAACCGTCGAATCCTCCCTCTAGAGCGTTATAGAGTTTCTGGTAGGCTTCCATGTTGTCTGCGACTGCGTTACAGTCTCTCATCGCCTGCTGGACGACGAGGTTGGAGTCGCCATAGATCGATAGGCGAGTGCCACCGCAAGTTTTTGCCATGCGCATGCCGTGAATTAGTGCCTCGTATTCTGCTTCGTTGTTGGAGGCATTGCTGAAGTTGACCTGGAGGATGTATTTGAGCTTCGTTCCTTTGGGGGAGACTAGGACGATGCCTGCTCTAGCTCCTTGCTGTCTTTTAGATCCGTCGAAATATATCGTCCATGAGTTGGATAGGTCTGGGGGACCTGGTGTTTGGACTTCTGCCCACTCGACCAGGAAATCTGGGAGTACTTGGGCTTTGGTTGCTGTCGGCTGTTTGAACTGTAGGTCTCGTGGGCTGAGCTCCATGTTCCACTCAGCGACTCGACCAGTCGCTCCCGGATTGTTGAGGATGTCCGTGAGTGGTGCACTGCTCACGATTGTGATGGAGTGTTCGTCGAAGTAGTGCGATACTTTTCTGGAGGTCATGATAATGGCGAGCAGGAGCTTCTGTTAGTGTGGGTACCTCTGCTGTGGCTTCGTGAGTAGCATGCTGAGGTAGTAGATTGGTATTTGGATGCTCTGGATTTTTCCTTCTTCACGCTCGACGACAAGAACTGTGCTCACGATACTACTGCGTGCAGCTATGTAGAGATACAACTTTTCCCTTTCTTTAGGCACCGCCAAGGTTGGTGGGGTCGAGAGGTTCTTCTTTAAGTCTGCGAATGCATTGCTGGCTTCCTCGGTCCACTCGAATTTTTCTCCTTTTCTCAGCAGTTTGTAGAGCGGTAAGGTCCTTTCGCCTAACCTGCTGATGAAGCGGCTCAATGCTGCGAGCTTTCCTATGAGCTGTTGTACTCCTCTGATGTTGGTTGGCCTTTGCATCTTGGCGATTGCTTGAACCTTTTCGGGGTTTGCTTCGATTCCTCGGGCAGAGACCATGTATCCGAGTAGTTTTCCGGCTGGGACGCCGAACACGCATTTTTTGGGGTTGAGCTTGATCCTGTACTTGTTGAGGGCCGCGAATGTCTCGCGGAGGTCGTCGAGTAGCGTGTTTGCGCTGTAGGTTTTGATGAAAATGTCGTCTACGTAGACTTGGACGTTCCTGCCAATCTGGTCTCCCAAACATGCTTGCATCATCCGCTGGTACCTGGCTCCCGCATTTTTAGGCCAAAGGGCATTGTTTGGTAGCAGAATACTCCGTACGGGCTGATGAACGAGGTGCGCTCTTCGTCTTCTTCCTTAATCCTGATCTAGTTGTATCCTGAGTATGCGTCGAGGAAGGAGAGGAGGTCGCATCCTGTTGCGGAGTCGATTATTTGATCGATTCTTGGCAGGGGGAAGTGGTCTTTTGGGAAGTGCTTGTTGATAGGCCCATAGTCGACGCACATCCTCATTACCTCGGTGTCCTTTTTAGGGACTAGGACTGGGTTTGCTATCCATGTTGCTTTCTTCGTCTCTCGGATGAACTGTGCGTCGAGTAGTCGGTTGACTTCTTATCCAATTGCTCTGCGCTTGGGTTCTGAGAATCTTCGCAGTGCTTGCTTTACTGGTTTGGTGTTTGTCTTGATGTGGAGCGCGTGTTCTGCGAATTCTCGTGGTATTCCGGCCATGTCGGCTGGGCACCAGGCGAAAAATTTCCACTCTTCGCGAAGGAAGGTTATGAGGGCAGTTGCTTGCTCTTCTGGAAGGTGGGCATATACGCGATCTGTCTTCTCTGGGTCTGTTGGGTGGACTTGGTGTGTGATTGTGTCGCTGTCGATGCTGAAATCGCGGCCAAATTCTTTTGTCTAGATTCGGTTTGCCAGCGGAAATATGCTTTTGTCCGTCACCATGGCTATTTCTTTGAGCTGTTGTTGGGCTCCAAATGTGTCGGAGACTTTGTGGAAGTCGCCGTCGTATTTGTCCGATTTGGTGAAGCTTCCCTTGACTGTGATGATTCCTGCGGGTCTTGGCATCTTGAGCTTGAGATATGCGTAGTTTGGAACTGCCATGAACTGTGCGAACGCTTCTCGGCTGTGGAATCTTGTGTCATGTTCTATCCCGTTGCTGAGTGATTGGCTCCGGATGAAGTTGGCGAATTCATCTGGCCTTTGGTCTGGGTCGTAGTACTCTCCGGTCTGAGTTTCAGAGTCGCTGTCTTGGCGTGTGGTGGGAGTCCGGGCGGCGGCGGGTCGTGGACGGGTGGGTGAGCCTTCTCTTGCACGCCGCGACTCTTCGAGTGGTGTACCCGAGTAGAGTCCTCACATTTGCCTTCTGAGTCGTCGAGTTTTTTTTTTCCGCCGGTGATGGATCTGATGGTCGTCGGGATGCCGGATTTGATTCGGCTGCCTGCTGGATGATCTTAACGAGACGATGGAGATGCTTGCGGTGAACTTGAATTCCTCGAGCGGGCTAGAGCTGGTTCTAGTCCTCGAGTGTTGATCTGTTGGGGGCGGTACCGCCGAGATCGTGATTCCAACCTGTGTAGTTCCCACAGACGGCGCCAATTGACGGGGATCAACACCGGCAAATCCCATGGTCAGGGACCCTGGGTTAGTCATAGAGAAGGCACATGTTGGATGATACTCGTCGGCTAAGGGGAGAAGCACTTCCTGCTCGATATTATTGCGTAAGGAGGCGATTATAGTGGAGGCCAAGGCGAGTTCTCGCAAGGCTAGATGAGTAGATGCGTATCATCCTGGACATCTCCACTCCCAGCCTTTATATACTAGGCTAGGTCTCGGGGAGTCCGTACTAGGTTACAAAGATAGTTTCCTAGTCCTAGTCTTGCCTTGTACGCCAATTTGCGCCTTCCATGCTAGTCACGGACTCCTATGTCAGCGCCTGGTTGGGCCACTCGTGGGCCTATCGTGGCTTCCCACCGGGCCTTCTGCCTTCATACGCACCAGGTAGCCTCATATGCAGGAGTCGTGGGGTCACCCCCTTGTCATACGGTGTGGATATGGTAGTGAATCGCAAGAGAATCTCAACGACCCAAAATTGACGGGATCTCAACGATCGAAGAATAAGTCTTGGCTTTGAGTAAAAACTTCGATAAAATTAGAAGCATTTGATTCGGAACTCAATGACATTCGAAGCAAAATACTTTCTGTTGCAAGAATGATCAACCATTTTAGAAAGATAGAGTAAGAGAGAAAAATAACAAAAGGGGTAGGGTCCGAAACTTATCACTTTGAAGAAAAACCACATCGAAGCTAAAGGTGATAAGTGTGGAGGACTAAATCCAAATGAAACAAAAAGATATAAATGGAAGCAAGATAAATCAAGACGAACCAAAACTCTCAAAACAAGTAAATGAACATATACAAAGAGGTAAAGTTTCGATCTTACAGAACATTGCGTGAGTCCAAAATATTGAGCTCACATCTCAACGCACAGAACCTTTTCTCATCCAATGGTTTCATGAATATATCAGGCAATTGATCTTCAGTTCTGACATGACTAATCACAATATCTTCACGCTGAACATGATCACGAAGAAATTGATGGCGACTATCAATGTGCTTCGTCCGAGAGTGTTGCATAGGATTGTGAGCAATTTTGATAGCACTCTCATTATCACATAGGAGAGGAATTTTCTTGACATGAATTCCATAATCCTTCAGCGTCTTCTTAAGCCATATAATCTGAGTGCAGCATGATCCAACAACAATGTATTCGGATTCAGAAGTTGATATTGATACACAATTTTGCTTCTTGGAAGCCCAACACACAAGTGATCTACCGAGGAAATGACAAGTGCCTACGGTAGATTTCCTATCAACACGATCACCAGCCCAGTCCGAATCAGAATACCCAATAAGATCAAACTGAGCACCCTTGGGATACCACAACCAAGGTAGGTGTGTGAGCAAGATACCGAAGAATTCGCTTTACATCAATATGATGTGATTCCTTTGGATTTTCCTGAAAGCGAGCACAAATACATACTAAAAGCATAATCTCAGGTCTAGATGCACATAAGTATAATAGTGAACCAATCATACACCGATATTTCTTCTGATCGAAGGGTTTGCCCTTCTCATCTGCATCTAGGAAGCCATTGGTAGGCATTGGAGTCTTTATCGTTTTGCAATCAGTAAGTCCAACCTTCTTCAGGCAATCCTTGAGATATTTTTCCTGAGAAATAAAGGTGTCATTCTTCTGTTGACGGATTTGAAGCCCAAGGAAGAACTTCAATTCACCCATCATAGACATCTCATATTTCTTCGACATCATTTTGGCAAATTCTTCGCTGATAGCAGTGTTAGTGTATCCAAAGATAATATCATCTACATATATTTGACATACAAACAAATCACCATTATAAGAACGAGTGAATAGAGTTGGGTCAGTTGTTTCTGGTTTGAATCCTTTCTTCAGAAGGAAATCCTTCAGGGTGTCATACCAAGCACGAGGTGCTTTCTTTAACCCATAAAGAGCTTTGTGCAACCTGTACACCATATCAGGATTCTTCGAGTCTTCAAAACCTGGTGGCTGCATAACATATACTTCTTCTTCGATTTCACCATTAATAAAAGCACTTTTGATATCCATTTGATATAGCAGGATAACATTGAAGTTGGAAAAAGCAAGCATAACATGAATTGATTCAAGATGAGTAACTGGAGCATAAGTTTCGCCGAAATCGATATCTTCGATTTGGGTGTAACCTTGTGCAACCATTCTAGCTTTGTTTCTTACCACAATACCGTCTTCATCTTGATCGTTGCAAAAAATCCACTTAGTACCAATGATGTTGTGCTTCGTGGGATCAGGTCTCTCTACTAAGGACCATACTTTGTTTCACTCAAATTGATTGATTTGTTCGAGCATAGCAGTTAACCAATCTGGGTCCTTCATGGCTTCATCAAATTTTGAAGGTTCTAACATGGAGACAAACAAAAAATTTCCACATAAGTTAGCCAAACGAGTATGAGAGTAAGTTGTGGGACGACATGTTTCATGCGAAAGTCACGACAGATGTCTGTAGAGTCGGACTTATCATGGGACCTTTGCTGCGAGGCAAATTCGAGGAGAGAGTCGACATAGGCATAAGACTCGGCAAGTTACCCAGGTTCGGCCCCGACAGTGCGGTAAAGACCTACTCCTGCTTTTTGACTATAGGGGAATTGACTCTTCAATAGGAAGAGTCGATCGTATCAATTACAGTGATGATGTTTCGAAATCTTAGTCTCGTGGAGTTCTAGGTTATGGCGCGAGTTGTCTAGTCCTGGCTTGAGGTAAGTTCTAGCTCTGGCTCCCGTGGTCCTCGGCTTATAAAGGTGCCGGGTCCCGGCATTCCTATAGTCCGACTCCTACACGATGTGGAGTTCTATTATACTTTACAAGTTTTCTATGTGCTATACAAGGTAAGTCGAATTCCTTCTAGGGCTTCAATCTTCACGCTTGGCACGTCAAACTCCCGATCGGGTCTTCTTTGTGGGCCTTCATATGTAAGTCTGCCTGGAGGTCTCTAATGCCGGGTCTATGGGCCTGATCCATCCCCCCGACATTAGCCCCCAGGATTGTTGTGATGCTTTAGTCTTCACAGCAATCTTCTTTATTTTCTTCACTGCCGCCGGCACTACATGGATCAAGGGCCGACTTTTATGCTTGACACTGATTGGGAGTCGGAGTCGTCTTGCTTCAATTCCTTTATTTTCATGAAGTCGGCTCTTCTGGTTGAGTCCACCAATATTTCTAGAGTCGTCTTTAGACAATAACGAATCTAATCTTCAATTGTTTCTTTGAAGGAGTTTTAAATGTTCTGCCTCGATTTCGGCGGCGCAATTAATGCTGCCTAGGTTTTTCATGAGAATCGAGGGATTTCCTGCCGTTTAGCTGGCAGTTAGCGACGCCTCGGGTTTTTAGCAGAGGTCCTTTTATAAATAGACCCCCTCCACACCCAGTCCACACCCATTCTCATTACCCCATCCACATCTTCTCTTCTTCTTCCTCGCGCATTGGAGAACAGGAAGTGTTTCCCTTTGCCTCCGTTCCGCGCCATTCTCCCCTCACCGTTTGCGCAAGACGGTCTAGGACCGTGCCATTCTCGCACGTCCTTAAGGTAAGTTTCCCATCACCTCCATTGCGCTGTAGTTCTTTACTCATCTTCATTGTTGCGAGCTTCAAGCTCTACTGTATTTAGTAGATCAACATGACCTACTGGAGACGCACCATGCATGTTGGTCGATAGGATAGGATTGATTTCGGAAGTGATTGCTTCGTCGTACAACCGTAGTTTACAGATCCATTTTCATCTTCCAACCGTTCCCAGTTTTTCGCAATTCATGGATCTGTTCGTCATTTTTCACCTATTTCTCGGGTTGGTTAGATCCAATTGCTCCGCTGTAATTTGCGAAAACTGTTTGTGTAGTTTCCTTGTAAGTCGGTTTACGACCGACTCTAGTTTTTCTTTTTCTAGATCCGACTTCTGTACCATGGGTCGGAAAACTGTTGCTGACAAAAGCAAAGTCGCCGCGGAAAAAAGTAAGAAGCCATCTGGCAGGACCAAACCTCCAGCTCCGAGGCCGACTTTAGAGGCTAACTGCCCGAAGAGCTGGGTTACTGATGCCTTTTTGAAGGAGATGGAAATAGAGTGGATTTTGCCTCCCCAAACTGAAATTAAGTGGCAATCTCCTGGAAAGGAGACCCGGCCTCAGCCTCAGGGAGATGAAGTCGTTATTTTCGTTGATCATATCACTAGAGGCTTCCGTCTTCCCGGCTCCAAGTTTTTTAGGAATGTGCTGCATTGCTACAAATTGCATCATCAGGATCTGAGTGCTAATTCGGTGATCAATATCTGTCATTTCCAAGTGTTCTGCGAGGCTTTTCTGCAGATGAAGCCGACTTTAGCTCTGTTTTCCGAGTTCTTTTATTGCAACAGGCAGACTGAATACAGTGGAGGCTCGGCTTTGGAATGCGGTGGAGTTACTATCCAGAAGTGCGCCAAGTCGAGCTACCCATCACTCAAGCTGAAATTCTTTCTTTTACTGCACCGTTGAAATTCCTGAGAAGGAAAATCCTCTGCCTGGCTTTCATGAGAGTCGGCTTGAATTTCTTGATGGCTTGAATCTGTTTCCTTCAGATGCTCAAAATAAAAAGCATGAGACGATTATGGCTCGGATAAAGGCTTTGTTAGCTCATGGTCTTGCTGGGATAGACCTGATAAAATGTTTGATAGGTTGGCAAATCCAGCCTCTTAGCGTGAGAGACCGAGTCATGTGCGAGTATTTGGGGCTGTACGACCCCATGTGTTTTGCGAAGAAGGAGATTTCTGGAGGAGCTCTAGTGATGACTTGCAAGAAACTTATTGCTGAGTGCATAGAGGACATCAAGAAAGTCGGCCTTCTCCCGTTCTATAAAGCCAATCCGGCTCTTCTGGTATGTTTATTTGGTTATTCCTCCTTGACATAATTTTTCCTAAAGATCTTAATCTTCCAAATTCTCACTTCCAGGAAAATGATCCATGGTGGAATGTGGGGCAAGACCTCCCTATGGAAGAAGTCGATGCTAAAAGCCCGAGTCATTCGGTAAGATTCGCTTGATTGTTTCTTTTGTGATGTCTTCTTCTTATCCTTTTCGTTCCTTCAGGATGACTCGGAGGAGGACGATGATGATGAAGAAGAAGAACAATAGGACGTTCTTCCAGTCAGGGCCGACTCCCGTAAGGAGAGCAAAGTCGTCAACCCTCCGCTAATATCTTTTCTGGCTCTTTACGATGATTTGGGACAAGCTTGTGTCTTATGTTTTTATTTATATGCACAAAGTCGCAAGAGGCATACCCGTAGTTCCGACTCGGCGGACCCTCTTGTGGTTTTGGGCGATGAGCCTCGAAAGGTCGACAGAAGCCGACTTTAGTCGCATCTCCTTCTCATCAGTCGGGCGGGATTTCTGAGGGACAAAATCAAGGTGGCGACTCTGGAGCCGGTACTCCTTCTTCTGAGGGCTCTACTGTCCAGATGTCTGTTTTCCTAATCAACCGTGGGTAAGTGTTTCTTTCTTAGGACGATAACTTTGTCTTTTGCATGTATGATTTGCTAACACATTCTATTTTTATTTTGGAGCAGCGCTCGAATTGACCCCGAGGATCTGGCCGACTCTTCTTTTGTTAAGGAGTCTCTGAAAAATTGCCAAAGGCTTCGGTTTCTGAAGCTTTGAAGAAGTCTGGCTTAAACGAGTAAATCCCATCAAACATATACAAAGATAATTCTCCTGAAGTCGGCCTCGATAAGTCGACGATTCCTTCTGGAAAGGTGGTGGTTGCACCAAGTTTTGTGCCGGCTCCTTCCAAGGAAAAGGAAGTTGCTGATGAAGTTTTGATCACTGGGACTTCGAAGGGTGACCCACCTGCTAGTACAACCATAATGAAGGTTTTGGATGAAAAAAGTCACGTGATAAGTCAATCCACTGAGTCAGTATCCGAGAAGACATTTCTTGAAGATTTGTTCAAGCGGTCTTTAGCTTGTTCTTCAGAACAGCATGATATATTCCTCCAGCTTCGGGGGCGTTATGAGGTATGTACTTTTCTGCATTGTCCTTGATGATATATATCTGTAGCCCCCATAAGCCGGCTTGGTGATTGATTTCCATGTTGGGTTATGAAAAAAAAGTTGTATGATCCATGAGTCAGTATACCTATTTTGTAGTATGCCAAGGTATGATAAGCTTGAACTGTAGCCCCCATGGATTGATATACCAACTTTGTGGTATGTCGAGTCATCATAGTTTTGTGAGATGTAGCCCCCATGAGCCGGCAGGATGTGATTACATTTCTACCGGGTCATGTATATGTTTTGGAGTTTTAGCCCCCAAGTAACGTTGTTTAGGCAATAGGTCTAAGTGAATACTTAGTAATATTTCATTACTTGTAGGCTATTGCCATGGACGCTGGGTAATCCAAGCGTCAGATGGAGGAACGGCTCGTTGCAGAGTTAGCAAAGCTGAAAGGATCTGAGGAAGAAATTTGTCGGCTCCATGAGGAGTTGATAAAAAAGGACAAAGAACTGGAAGACGTCAGAGCTGAGATGTCTGAAGCCGCCAATGTTCTGACCAGAGCTGCAAATGATGCAGCGGCTCAGCGTGATACAGCTGAGAGGAAATTAAAGTCGGCGCAAAAGAAGATGGAGACACTCAAGGATAGTATTCACCGGCTTGTATCAACCATCTTTGGTGAGTCGGCTAAGCTGCTTTTTTGAATCTGGGTGTTCCAATTTTCTTTTGATGCTTGCTGACTTTGATTTCTTTTTTTGTATTTTCAATAGGCAAAGATCATAATATTCTGGGCGAGATGCCTGCTATGAAGCTGACTTGCGTGTTTGCCCTGGTCAAACAATTGTTTGAGGGTGCATGTAAAGCAATTTATGCGACTCAGTCCAAGCCCCCAGGAATGAAGAGGATAACTGATTTAATGGGCCCTCTCTCAGTTGTACCTGAGTGGGTGAAGCTGGGGAAGCGATCGGCTTGCTGCATGGGGGTGATGCGTGGCTTGGAGCTTGCCAAGGCATATCATCCTGGTTTGAAGCTGGATCGTCTGGCTGCCGGCTTCCCGGAGCTTAAGGCAGATGGGTCCAACTTTTGCAAGGAACATTTCATCAAGGTTCATAAAGAAACTCGTCCTTTTGCCACGAAGATTGCTGATGACATCGAGCTGAGCCAGATAGAGACTGGATATCATGAGAGCAACAAGAGGCGTCGTATCAATCTGCCGACTCCCGTTCAGTTTTCTCTTCTCCCTCCTTCAAAGGTGGCTTCGTATCCGGCGAACCCTTTGGAGCCGTTTCCAGGAGGAGAAGAGGATGACTTGATGATGGATGACATTGCTGATGTGGACTTAATGAAAAGTCATAATGAGATTTTGCCATCAGCAAATGTTGCCGGCTCGTCGTCTCAGCGTCAGGCCAATGTCCCGTCGTAAGCCTCTTGTTGGGAAAAAAACTTTTATAATATTTGTGCGGCCGTAGCGCCGGGTTTGTAATATTGAGAAACGTGTCCCGTGACTTTGTGACCAACGTGTGGTCAAATACTTTTATGGCATTTAATCTTGCCTTTTTGGGCTTTTGAATGCCAATCTTTATAATGCCATCCGACTTTGTCTTTGGCCTTATTTGTTGCTTTTTTTTGAAGAAGCTTTCCCTTCCGTCATGATTTGTAGAAGGGGGGCCATGTTCTGATTTTTCTTTCGAAGTATAATCCTCATAAGTCAGTATGATCGTCATTGCGTCATGCCGATTTACAGAGATAGTTCTGAACTTGTAGTCCTCATGAAATAGTGTGGTCACGTTTTCGTGCCGTACCAGGTCTTTAAAGAAGTGTTACTCCTCCAGAGTTGGTATAAATTATGATGGCATTTTTTAGCCAATATATCAAAGAAGAATTTCTTGCATATGTAGCCCCAAGTGTCGGGCTGTCTTGCCTGTGACAACCTGGGACTTTAGAATTTCTTGCATATTTTCTGAAGAATTTTTGAAGTGTTACTCCCCAAGAGTCGGTGTGCGCAGCTGGGTGATGTACCGAGTCTTTATTTGAGAGGAAAACTTGTAGTGTAGTCCCCATGAGTCGGTATGTGCATCTGTGTGCAGTGCCGAGTCACATAGGTTTCTCTTTTAATTTGCCTGGTCACGTAGATATGACACGATGGGTTGTGTTCCCAGCTCCCAAGTAGAGTGGTTAGGTCGGCGAGAGCCGGGTGCGATGAATGTCGACTTGTATGGTGAAATCCGTTGCGACGAATGTCGATTTATATGGCGAAAGCCGTTTGCGACGAATGTCGATTTGTGTGGCGAAAGCCAGTGCGACGAAAGTCGACTTTATATGTATATATGGAGAAAGCCAACGTGACCGAAGTTGAATTTGTAGGTATGGCGTGAGCCAATACGACCGAAGTCGATTTATAATGCAGGAGATGCAATGATGTTTAAATGCGAAATGTAATGCAGTCGGCATGTGTGTATTGACAAACAGTCGTGTCACGTAGATTTTTTTTTCAGGTTGTAGTCCCGATGAGTCGGCGTGTGTGTGTTTTGACACACTGCCGAGTTCCCTAGATGCTTTAATCTTTATAATGAAAGGCATGCTTATAATGATGTATGCAAAAAGGTAAACTATGAATTGCTCATATAGAAGTTGACTCTGGATTCATCTTTTCCTCATTTTTTCTTTGTTGAGATTTTTTTGGGGTTATCCATGAGTCAGAACTCCTCTGTATGCCGTCTCACATTGATCAGCGTTTTTCCGTTTGCTTTAAAACTTCTTCTTAAGAGTTTCTAGCCGGGTTTCGTGTATTTAGATCGTATGAGCATCGAACATATAGATGATTATGGGGCGTGGAATGCCACATGTAAATGCCGACTTTTCTTGGTTTAAGACTCGATGAGTGTAATCGATCCCCCAAGATTTCCTTGAAATAATCTATATACATGTAATTACACATATGTGCCGGGTTTTCTCAGTTTAAAGGTTTGATGAGTATTATCAAGTCCCCTGAGCTATCCCTCAAATAAACACATAAGTGCTCAGATAGCAGTTGAGAGTTGATCAAGCCCCCAAGTTTTTGAGATAATAATAATGCAAAGTATGATATATGTAATTCAATTGTATGTAAAGTGAGTATGGGATGTAATGTATTCATGAGTCGTTGAGGCTATGGTCAATCGACGATGATTTTTTACAATCGACTTATTCATTGTATGTGGCGGGGAGCCAGTGAATGAGAGTCAACTGTTTATAGAGTGGCGAGAGTCGGTGCGATGAGGATCGACTTTATATGGTAAACGGCGATGGCCTATTGCGACGTGAGTCGGATTTTCATCTTCCTTCTCTTTTTTTTTGACAATTCTAGGTGTAGTAGGGACGGAGTCAGACGATATCCCATGTTTTTTCATTTGTTGATAAGTACATGGGCTGCCGGCTTCTTCGTCTGCTTCCTGAGTCGGTAGGTTTCAATGAGCAGTATCTACTCTTTACTGTGATGAGGTGTTGGGGTGTTCCGTCCTTTGGCTTGTTTCCTGGGTTTGATAACCCGGATCGCCTTTCTTATTGTGAACGATTCCATGTTCTTATCACCAAGTGTCTTGGCCTCTTGTGGCTGTGTGAGCCGGTTGGCCGTCGTCGTATTGACTTGCCTCTAGAATGTTTTTCTCGATTTGGCGTATGTACTCCTGTATGAAGTAGCACTGATCCCAGGTGTGGTTAGCGAGGCAACCCGGTCCGGAATGCTTTGGGCAAGCTTCTTTCATGGCTTTGTCACAATCCTGATGCCTTATTTCGTTCCTTGTTGACCGTCCGTGCCTCTGGGAGTGGTTGCTACTGTATTCCTGCGAGGTCGAGTTGTACTTGCGCTTTCTGTGGTGGGTCCGGGATTGTCGTTGGGACTCCTCATGTTTTGCTTCACTGGACTTGGCATATCTGGTGACGGCATCCACGAGTCCCTTTAGGTCCTCAGTATCTCCTTAATGCGTCTTAGCGCGTTGGTTATAGGTGTAAGCCGGTGGCCTGCCGGCTCTGGAGCCTTGTCACACAGTATCTCCTGTGAAAGTCCATCTTGCGCTTCTGTGATACTTTTATGTTCCCAGGCCTTTCTCTGGTTTTCTTCTAATTCTTCGTCAGAGTCGGCTCTGTTCCGACCCAGTCGCTGCCACACGTTGGTGGTTCGTAGTTCTGAGCCATTTTAGTTTTTTGATGGATTTTGGGTAGTGTCATGCATCGCATGAGCTGATTTGTTGAAGTAGTGAGCGTCTGGGTTGTATGCTCTTGGATCGGATCCGAGTTTTCCTTCTCCGATGGATCGAATTGATCCGTTATCTGAGTGTTTGTCTTCCTCTCGGTATGTGTGGGCGTCGGAAAAACCATCCTTGTCGTGGTTTGGGGTTCCGTTAGGGTGCTCCTGTTCTAAGAGCTCGCCAATAAACCCGACGAGAGTGTGATGGGGGGCTGTGTCAAGCCGACTTGTCCTTTTGAAAGGAATTTTTAGGTCATTATTAAGTGAGTCAGTTAACTGGGATCCTAATATGTAGTGCACAGAGGCATGCCTGTTCTGATTTATCTTCTTCTCGAAGTAGCTCTTCCCTACCTGCTGATAGGTGGCTGCTGCGTTTTTCAGGCCGTAAAGCCTGATTGGTGGCTGCCTCTGTGTTTCCATATGGACTTTGTCTTGTTCGGGGAGCATTGCCAGCTCGTCACCCATCGAGGCTTCGACAGAGCATGTCAATTCCGGGGGCTCGTTGATAAATCCGATAAAGGCGCGATTGGAGCCGGCAAGTCGCCGACTTGCTGATTCTATAGGAGCATAATGATCTGTGTCCGGCTCCGACCCGTTCAATTCTCCGATGAAAATGTGGATAGAGCCGACTGGGACCTGATAAATTGACTCAATAAAATCAGCTTCAGGCCCCCAGGTGGCGTCGTCAATGCAGATCATTCCGCTCTGGCTTCTTGTGATTCGTCCAGTGACAAATCCTTCCATCCCTTGTAGAGCTCCCCCTAGAATATCAGCACCTGCAAGCGGATGCCCCACGGTGGGCGCCAACTGTTGTGGGAAAGTCACGGCATATGTCAGTAGTGTCGTACTTATCATGGGACCTTTTCTGCGAGGCGAATTCGAGGAGAGAGTCGACATAGGAACAAGACTCGGCGAGTTACCCAGGTTCGGCCCCGACGTTGCGGTAAAGTCCTACTCCTGATTTTTGACTATAGGGGAATCGACTCTTCAATAGGAAGAGTCGATCGTATCGATTACAGTGATGATGTTTCGCAACCTTAGTCTCGTGGAGATTTAGGTTATGGCGCGAGTTTTCTAGTCCTGGCTTGAGGTAAGTTCTGGCTCTGGCTCCCGTGGTCCTCGTCTTATAAAGGTGCC
The DNA here is from genome assembly GCA_950022295.1 of Bromus sterilis. Taxonomy (NCBI): domain Eukaryota; kingdom Viridiplantae; phylum Streptophyta; class Magnoliopsida; order Poales; family Poaceae; genus Bromus; species Bromus sterilis. Next base: position 287,555,135 of record OX465597.1, read on the forward strand.
GGGTCCCGGGATTCCTAGAGTCCGACTCGTACACGATGTGGAGTTCTATTCTACTTTAAAAGTTTTCTACGTGCTATACAAGGTAAGTCGAATACCTTCTAGGGCTTCAATCTTCATGCTTGGCACGTCAAACTCCCGGTCGGGTCTTCTTTGTGGCCTTCATATGAAAGTCGGCCCGGAGGTCTCTAATGCTTGGTCTATGGGCCTGATCCATCCCCCCGACAACATGGTTGTTGAATTTCTTCGAGGATCGAATAAACATCAACTCTTCTTCTCACTTGAGACAATGCATTTTGATTAGCTTGTAGCTCAGGTTCTTCTTCGGAATCAATATTTCCTTCAGGGTTGACATCTCCTTCAGGATCAGCACTTCCTTCGTGATCTGCATTTCCTTCAGGATCAGCATTTCCTTCGTTCATGGGTTCTTCTTCATCCTGTCCATCAGCAGCTTCAGGATGTTGATCTCCAGAGCCACGAGTGATACTCTATCCTCGTTGGTTACCCCACGTAGAAGGTTAGATGTGGTATAGCGGCAAATTTCCCCTATGTAGAGGATATGATTTGTCTCCCGTAGGACTCCGACAATGATAAGTAGGTGCAAACGGCGCAATTGACGTGGACCTGCACACAATACAAATAACTTTGCTTCCCAATGAGTAAAGAGAGGTTGTCAATCTCTCCGGCCTTGTTGTTCACAAAGGATCAAACGCAAGGGATAATGATAATATTGATAGCATCTAGAAAGTAAAAGATGGAAAATAAAAGAACGTGTAAACATTGATGAGAATATGGACCGGGGTCCCGTGATGTTCACTAGTGATGTCTCTCTCCCAAAAGACGATAAACTGCTATACGATGTAAACAAATCACAGCTGGGCAATTGACAGGATTAAAAACGCACCGCAATGCTAACTATGCTACAAAGAAAGGACGAGGCTCACAAGCATGGGCGGTACGCCAAAATAAGTAGGCCGTAATCCAACTGCATCTACTACTAATCATCCACCTTGAGATATCTATCCAGAACATCTCGCTGGTATTAAGTTGCGAGCCCCACCCAAAGTGTAAACCCAAAGCAACAGACAACTGCATTAAAAATCACTTTGCGTAAAGTAAACAATCCTAGCAACCGCGGTTACAAGCACCATTGTTTTCCCCCTTGTGGAAACAACACATCCCATAGACTCATGTTTCTGTCACTCAAGCGTGTCATTAGGGGCATGAACCCACAATCGAGCATAACGTTCCCGCTTAGAGTCACTACCTACTACTTGGGCAAAGCAATAAACAACAACGGAGAACATGCAAGAATTACTTAGGAATAAAAATATAAAAGATAAGAACCAAATATATTACTCAATCACAATCTGAACATAGTCTCACAATCCATCAGATCCCAACAAACTCAGCATAGAACAACATAAAATTACATATGTGCCTCGATCATGTAGGGCAGCTCACGAGGTCTAAACCATGAAGAACAAAGAGGGGAGGAGAACATCACGTAGCTACTGATCACGGAACCATGGTCCAAGGGAGACTACTCACGGATCATCCCGAAAGCGTCCATGGTGGAGGGGAAGCACCCAGATGTCAATCCTCCCTCCGGTAGGGTGGCGGGAAGAAGTCTGCTAGCGCTCCCGATCTTGGAAGCGCGACGGCAGCGGAACAGAGGCGAGATCGCGAGAAAGGGTTCTGTCTTTGGAGGTTTTGCGTCATGGAGTATATATAGGCGAAGAGGGGCAGCTAGGGGGGCCACCAGGGGTCCAGGCGCCCCCCTGGCGCGGCTAGACTCTAGGCCGTGCCAGGTGGCCCCCTGGGTCCCTGGTGGTGGTGCACTGATTTAATAAGATAGTCCAAATATGATCAAAAGAGTATGAAAGTCTATTTAGATCATAGAAATATCACACAAAATATGCATGGAGCAAGCAGAAATTATATATATGTTTGGGATGTATCAACATACCCAAGCTTAACTCCTGCTCGTCCTCGAGTAGGTAAATGATAACAAGCATAATGTCTATGGTGACATGCTAGAAACCATATAATAACTTTGAAAGTAAAGCAATCAAGGTATGTGATCCAATTCAAGTCATAACAGGCATGAGTCTATATTAGCATTGAAACAAGCAACAAAAGAATATTAGGTGCAAGAGCTCTTAGCTTCCCGTGACTCGAATGTCTCCAAATGGTGTTTGCGTGCAAAAAGGGGGATATGGGAATACGAGAGAAAAATATATTTGTTGAGAACTCAATCTAATAAAGTTTCACACTTGGTCTTCTTTGGAATCTTAACTTGACTCGTCCCCAGACCACTAGCCAAGTACAAGTCAATTTGATTCATTCCTTTTCGATATTTTGAGCACTCATGCAATGGATGAGCGTAAGCATGAGAGTTGACACTTAGGATGGCAAAGAGAGAAATATTGTGGAAGAGGAAGACAAAAAGGGTGAGAAAGTCTCACATCAATGAGTACAATCATAGGTGAGAGAGCCAAATGATAGATATGATGTGAGAAGTAGGGATTCACATGCAACGGATGCACATATGAGCTAAGAAGAGCTCACCAATTGAAGTAGTGGGGGTGCATCTAACTTGCTCGCTCATGAAGACCTAGAGCTCGTTTGAGGAGGCTCATTGATATGTCCCAAACGTATCGATAATTTCTCCTCGTTTCATGCATGTTTTGTGTGATATTGCTATGATATAGATACACTTTCATACACTTTTGATCATATTTGGAGTAACCTATTAACTCAGTGCAACCCAGTGCCAGTTTATGTTTTCTTCTATTTTGATATTTCAGGTTTCCCCCATATTAGAAGTGCTCCAAAAAATCGGGAAAAATCAGATAAAAAATCAGCGCAATGGAAGCTTCCGGAAGAGCCTGGGTGGGGCCAGAGGGCCACCACCAGGGGCCCAGGCGGCCACCTGGCGCGGCCTAGGGCTTGGCCGCGCCAGGGGTGCGCCTGGACTCCTGGTGGCCCCCTTGGCTGCCCCCCTTCGCCTATATATCTCCAGTGACGTGAAACTTCCGAAGACAGAACCCTTTTTCGCGATCTTGCCTCTGTTCCGCCGCCGCCGCGCTTCCAAGATCGGGAGAACCAGCAGGACCCTTCCTGGCACCCTACCGGAGGGAGGATCGACCTCCGGGAGCTTACCCTCCACCATGGACGCTTCCTGGATGTGTCTTGATTAGTTTCCTTTGGACCATGGATCCGTGATCAGTAGCTATGTGATGTTCTCCTCCCCTCTTTGTTCTTCATGGTTTAGACCTCGTGAGCTACGCTACATGATCGAGGCACATATGTAATCTTTCTGCTGTTGCTATGCTGAGTTTGATGGGATCTCATGGATTATGAGATTATGTTCAGATTGTGATAGTGTAATATAACTGGTTCTTATCTTTTGTATTTTTGTTCCTAAGTAATTCTTGCATGTTCTCCGTTGCTGTTTATTGCTTTGGCCAAGTGGTAGATAGTAAATCCAAGAGGGAACGTTATGCTCGATTGTGGGTTCATGCCCCTGATGACACGCTTGAGTGACTGAAACATGAGTCTAGGGGATGTGCTGTGGCCACAAGGTGGAAAACAACGGTGCTTGTAACCGCGGTTTCAAGGATTGTTTACTTTACGCAAAGTTCTTTTTAATGCAGTTGTCTGTTGGTTTGGGTTTACACTTTGGGTGGGGCTCGCAACTTAATACCAGCGAGATGTTCTGGATAGATATCTCAAGGTGGATGATTAGTAGGAGATGCAGTTGGATTTCGGTCTACTTATTTTGGCGTACTGCCCATGCTTATGAGCCTCTTCCTTTCTTTTGTAGAATAGTTAGCATTGCGGTGCGTTTATAATCCTGTCAATTGCCCATCTGTAATTTGTTTACCTCGCATAGCAGTTTTATCGTCTTTTGGGAGAGAGACATCACTAGTGAACATCACGGGACCCCGGTCCATATTCTCATCATTGTTTACACTCTTATTAACTTTCTTGCTTTTTTAATTTTAGTTTCTATCATTATCATTATCATTATCCCTTGTGTTTTAATCCTTTGTGAACAACAAGACCGGAGAGATTGACAACCTCTCTGAACTTCGTTTGGAGCAAAGTTATTTGTGTTGTGTGCAGGTCCACGACAATTGCGCCGTTGCCACCTACTTATCATTGCCGGAGTCCTACAGGAGACAAACCCTATCCTCCACATAGGGGAAATTTGCTTCTATCCTACATCTCACCTTCCACTTGGGGTAACCAACGAAGTTTTGTGGCAGCACCAAGTGTAGTTGACATAAAGATTCCTCCCGCGGCCGAATCTAACAGGTTTCGCGAGGTAAAGTTCAAGCCTGCATAAAAAGTCAGGATAACCATCCAATTAGTCAAATCATGTGTAGGGAATTTCTTAACAAGAGATTTCATTCGTTCCCAAGCTTGGGAAACGTGTTCATTATCCAATTGCTTAAAATTCATAATGTTACTTCTCAATTGGATAATTTTAGCAGGTGGGTAGTACTTCCCAATAAAAGCATCTTTTGCACTTATCCCAAGAACCTATGCTATTCCTAGGCAAAGACTGAAACCAGATTTTAGCTCCTTCTCTCAAGGAGAAAGGAACAAAGCTTGAGCTTAACAACATCACCTTCTACTTCTTTATACTTTTGCATATCACATAACTCAACAAAATTGTTCAAGTGTAAAGAAGCATCATCTCCAGCACCAGAGAATTGATCTCTCATAACAAGGTTTAGCAAAGCAGGTTTACTTTCATAAGAGGTAGCTGAAGTGGCAGGTGTGGCAATAGGAGTGGAGATAATGTCTTTGTTGTTGTGACAAGAGAAGTCACACAACTTGGAGTTTTCAGTGGAACCCATAGCAGCAGCAAGTGTGGCAGATTTTTTTGTGATTTTTGATATAGGACAAAAAGATAGAAACTGAACGGTAAACTAACAAGACTACAAAGCAAAGGTAAAAGATAGTGTGCAACTCCCCTTTCTTAGCACTCGGAGTCCCCGGCAACGGTGCTAGAAATTTGCTTGATACTCTATCATCGTTGGTTACCCCAAGTGGAAGGTTAGATGCGGTGTAGCCGCAAGTTTCCCCTATGTAGAGGATAGGGTTTGTCTCCCATAGGACTCCGGCAATGATAAGTAGGTTCCAACGGCGCAATTTACGTGGACATGCACACAATACAAATAACTTTGCTGCCCAACGAGTACAGAGAGGTTGTCAATCTCTCTGGCCTTGTTGTTCACAAAGGATCAAACGCAAGGGATAATGATAATGGTGATAGCAGTTAGAAAGTAAAAGCAGGAAAAACAAAAGAGTGTGTAAACAGTGATGAGAATATGGACCGGGGTCCCGTGATGTTCACTAGTGATGTCTCTCTCCCAAAAGACGATAAAACTGCTATGCGAGGTAAACAAATCACAGCTAGGAAATTGACATGATTAAAACGCACCGCAATGCTAACTATGCTACAAAGAAAGGACGAGGCTCAAAAGCATGGGCGATACGCCAAAATAAGTAGAATGAAATCCAACTACATCTACTACTAATCATCCACCTTGAGATATCTATGTAGAACATCTCGCTGGTATTAATTTGCGAGCCCCACCACAAGTGTAAACCCAAAGCAACAGACAACTGCATTAAAAGAACTTTGCGTAAAGTAAACAATCCTTGCAACCGCGGTTACAAGCACCGTTGTTTTCCCCCTTGTGGAAACGGCACATCCCCTAGACTCATGTTTCTGTCACTCAAGCTAGTCATCAGGGGGCATGAACCCACAATCGAGCATAACGTTCCCTCTTGGACTCATTACCTACTACTTGGCCAAAGAAATAAACAGAAATGGAGAACATGCAAGAATTACTTAGGAACAAAAATATACAAGATAAGAACCAAATATATTACTCAATCACAATCTGAACATAGTCTCATAATCCATCAGATCCCAGCAAACTCAGCATAGCAACAACAGAAAATTACATATGTGCCTCGATCATGTAGGGCTGTTCACGAGGTCTAAACCATGAAGAACAAAGATGGGAGGAGACCATCACATACCTACTGATCACGGACCCATGGTCCAAGGGAGACTACTCACGGATCATCCGGGAAGCGTCCATGGTGGAGGGGAAGCTCCCGGAGGTCAATCCTCCCTCCGACAGGGTGCCAGGAAGAGGTCTGTTGGCGCTCCCGATCTTGGAAGCGCGGCGGTGGAGGAACAGAGGCGAGATCGTGAAAAAGGATTCTGTCTTCGGAGGTTTTGCATCACGGAGAATATATAGGCAAAGGGGCGCAGCCATGGGGGGCCACCAGGGGTCCAGGCGCCCCTCGGCGGGGCCAAACCCTAGGCCGCGCCAGGTGGCCGCCTCGGTCCATGGTGGTGTCCCTCTGGCCCCACTTTGGTGATTCCGGAAGCTTCCGTTGCGCTGATTTTTTATCTGATTTTTCCTGATTTTTGGAGCATTTTAAATATGGGGGAAACCTGAAATAGAAAAACAGCAGAAAACAAGAACTGGCACTGTGGTGCACTGAGTTAATAAGTTAGTCCAAATATGATCAAAAGTGTATGAAAGTGTATCTAGATCATAGAAATATCACACAAAACAAGGATGGAGCAAGAAGAAATTATAGATACGTTTGGGACGTATCACCGGGCTATGTGTGGGAACATTGGACCATTGTCATCCCTGTTGGCTTGACGTGGATTAGCTTCGACAGGACGAATTTCTTCAATCTCCCTGGACCTGATAACTTCATCAAGAGGAGGTGCATATAGATCATGAGGAAAATGACCCTTCTGAGAGCCATTAGTTTCATCAAATGTCACATTTACAGTTTCCATAACTTTTCCAAAGTGGGAGTTATACACTCTGTAAGTGTGAGAGTTTGAGCCATAACCTAGTAGAAAACCTTCATGTGCCTTATGGGAAAATTTGGAGCTATGATTCATGTTTCTAATAAAACAAGGAGCACCAAATACCCTAAGATATGAAACGTTGGGCTTGTTACCAGTGATAAGCTCATGTGAAGTTTTCTTCAGAAATTTATGAACGTAAACCTTGTTGATGATATGACAATAAGTGTTAATTGCTTCAGCCTAGAACCTGATAGGAGTCTTGTATTTGGCAAGCATTGTTTTTGCCATTTCAATAAGAGTTCTATTCTTCCTTTCAACTACACCATTTTGTTGAGGTGCATAAGCAGCTGAGAACTCATGAGTGAAACCATAATCATCAAGACAATCTTCAATATGAGTATTTTTTGAATTATGTTCCATTGTCACTTCGGACGTGCTTCCGAGATAATTCATATTCGGTTTGAGCTCTCTTAGCGAATGACTTGAAGGTATCGACAACTTTTCTCTTGTCATCCAGAAAGAAAACCCAAGTGTAGCGAGAGAAATCATCAACAATAACTAGGCCATAGTTGTTGCCTCCCAGACTTGCATAATTTTGAGGACCGAAAAGATCCATGTGAAGCAATTCAAGGGGACGAGTAGTAGTCATGATAGTCTTCACTGAATGATGTTTCTTTGTAATCTTTCCAGCTTCACAGGCACTGCAGAGACGATCCTTATCGAACTTTACTTCGCTAAGGCCAATAATATGCTTCTTCTTCAATAGAGTTTGAAGATTTCTCATCCCTGCATGACCAAGTCTTCTATGCCATAACCATCCAGATGAATCTTTTGCCATTTAGCATGTGGATACGGCAGGTCCCGAAGAAAAATCAACTATAAATCTCCTTTTCGGTAACCCTCGAAGAAAAATGTATAGTCATCCTGTGAAAACACAACACAACGCGAAGCAGAAAATAGAACAAGCATACCCATAATGCATAGCTTTGAAATAGACATGAGATTATAACCAAGAGATTGAACTAGAATAACCTTGTCAATATGATTATCTTTTGATATGGCAACCTTACCCAAACCTAGAACTTTGCCCTTGTTGTTGTCAATGAAAGGAATGTATTTCTGAGAAGATTGAGATAATTTTTCTTCGCAGAACAACTCCTTGTCTTCGGTCATATTATTAGCACAACCACTGTCCATGACCCATTCGGATCCACATGAGACATAGCCCTACAGAAGAATTAGTTCTTCTTAACCACCCACAAATGATCAGGTGACTGAGAAGATGTGGAAGCACTTGTCGAAGCAATATTAAAGCGCACAGGGTTATATTGCCTAGGGTAACCATCAAGTACACCATAAATGTAATTCCTCTGCGAAGGGTTAGGATATGAATGAGCATATGCAATCTTATCATTATTATCACGGTGTTGATAAGTGTAACGACCAGTGCGATAGTATTCCTTTTGAGGAACATTTGACTCGAGAACCAGTGAATCATTTCTCTCTGCAAGAGAATAGAAGTGTTTCGGTGGTACCAAAGATTTTACCTTCATATAATGGTTAGCAGGAAACTTCTCAACGAGTGACTTGCGCACCCAAATTTGTCTCTTATAGAAACCATTCTTTGGAGGGGCACCAATGTATTCGGCCGAAACCTTTCCTTCATGGTTCTTGACAAGCTTGTAGTCAGAATCAAGTGATTCGTCAACAATTGCCTTATCAATTTTGTAGTTGAAACCTGAAAGGTTAGCAATATCTATAGCCTTATCCTTCTCTAGAACCCATACAGTTTTTGGGTACTACTCAGGTTCCCAATAAGTGCCATCAGGGTTTAGCTTCCTTTCAAAACCAACACCCTCATTCCTAGGATTCCTGTGAAGGAGAGCTTTCTTCAGGATATCACAAAGGTACTTGTGTCCCTGGACACTTTTGAATAGCCCTGTTTCAAACAAATCTTTCAACCTGGGGAGTTCCTCGTTAACAGCAGAGTTTTCATCGTATGAGGCATTAGTATCATCAATAACAATAGGTGCTTTTCCTTTAGAATCAGTTTTTCTTCGTTCCAAACAAGTTAAGCATGGTCAATCAGAATTACTTTTAGCTTCAGAACCTTGTTGAGCCATGACAGAGAGGTTAACACTTTCCAACTCTTCATGAGCCTCTTTCAGTTTCTCAAGAGCCATTTTCTTCTGAAGAAATTCATAGGTAAGCTTCTCATAGTCTACTGAAAGAAGATCATGCCAAGTGGATAGTTCTTCAAACTTCTCCTTCAGAGCAGCATGCTCATTAGTCAAAGTTTGATCTTTCTATATCTCATCGATCAATAGGGCTTCGGATTTTTGAATAGTTTTGCTTAGTGAATTTAATTCATCTTGTTGGATGGAAGCAACCTTAGCAAGTTTAGCATAACTTATTTTTTAGTCACTATCATATGATGAGCAATCAGAAGTGTCATAGGTAAATTTGGATGAGGATACCTTTGCCTTGGCCATGAAGCATTATTCCGGAGTTTCATCTTCACTACTGCTGTTGGTGAAGAAAGAGATGGAAGCACCATTCGAAGCAAATGCAAAACTAGCAACACCATCAGACTCGGAACCTGACGCTGATCTTGAGCCAGATTCTTCTTAGGAACTAGAGGCTTCTTCTTCAGAGTTCACCTCTTCACCCAGATAGGCCTTGACACGGTGAGAATTACTTCGCCGAGACGAGTGTGTCTTCGAAGGGGAACTCTCACGCCTCTTGTGATACTTTTTCTTCTTGTCATCATCAGAATCTTTCTTCTTGTCTCTTCTTGAGATGGAATCATGTCTCTTTGACTCATAGTTTTTGTAAGATTTGTGAGACTTGCTTGAGGAATCTCTGGGTGAATGCTTTGATTTGTTTTCAACTTCCCACAATGGGCAATCAGCAATGTAGTGGCCTGGTTTCTTGCATTTGTAGCAGTAGTTGTCCTTGAATGCAGAGCTTCGTGAGGATGAACGGTGAGAAGAATTGCTTGAGTGCCTTGAAGAGTAATTCTTCTTCGGTGATGAGAAACCTTTCCTTTGTAATCGGTTGAAGCGCTTCATGATAAGTGTCAAATCCTTCCCGATACTCGCAGGATCATCAGATTCAACACCGGAAGCAGAACTAACTTCAGGTGAAGACTAGCGTGAAGCTCTTGCTTTAAGGGCATGTGATCTTCTTCGAGAGCCGTTTATATCTCGCTTCTATTCTTCTTCCATCTCAAAGGTAGTGAGTCTCACAAGAATGTCAGCAGCAACAAGTTTTCTGAAATCAGTCCTTTCCTTGATCATCAGCACAACGTGATCGAAAGAGTCTTCCAAAGAGTGAAGCAAAGTTCTCACCACCATGTGACTGGTAATGTCTTCAGCACTGAGGGAAATCAACTCATTTGCGAGAGTAGTGAGTCTACTATAAATGGAGGTGACCTTTTCTCCCTCGAGTCTCTTGAATCGGTAGAATTTGCTGCGGAGAGTGTCAATTTTGGCATCTTTCTGAGTTGAGACACCTTCTCCAATCTTTTCAAGATTGTCCCAAACACCTTTGAAAGATGGGATATTCTTCACTTCATGATACTTCTCTGGAGTCAAATGATTTGTGATGAATACCCAAACTTCATAATCAAGTGCTAGACCTTTGATTTCATCAGTTGTGGGAGCATCCTTGTCCTTGAGCTGAACTCCATTCTTGACAACTTCCCAGGAAGCAGAATTGATAGAAATGATATTCCTCATCATCTTGTCCTTCCAGTAAGGGTAATCCTTCCCATTGAAAACAGGAATAGGTTCGTCATGGCGAACAGGTGGAGAAGACATACTTGACAACACTCCTTGAGGTTAATCCAAAACACAAAAAATGTAGGGAGTGCCTAGCTCACAAATTGAAAGTACCAGTATGTGATCAGAGGGGGAGGGGGTGAATGATCACTTCAAATTTTTGAGTGTAGCTTTGAAGTGAAGCACAAACAAAGTACAAAAAGAACACAGAAACAAGTAACTGGAAGAAAAACTAGGAGCGAAACTAAACACAGCTAATCAAAACATGTTGAAGCATAACTGGGAAGAAAATTCAACGCGTAACGTAAGTGGTTGAAGTAAAACAAACTCTTGACTCGGCGATGTTTGTTCGACCAGTTCACGCTCTGCAAAGCGCTACCTCTGGTTGGAAGGATTGGTGACTAAACACCTGGAGAAAAACTCTCTCATCCGTTGCTCCAATGCACCAATCTCCTTGAGATTGGCCAGTTTTGACTCGTGGTAGATTATCAAGGAAATTTCCGAAACCTTTGACAAACTTGAACTTCAAGGCGACAATAACTCTTCGCTCTCTGAAGACGACACTCTAACCGTCTAGTAGAATTGCAGTTCTCCAAGATAACAAGACTAGCAAGCTTTCAGCTAAGTCATGATGAATCTACTCAGATCAATGGGACTTAGGATTCGGTGGTTCGGCTTTTGGGTTTTTCTTCGGTGGCGTTCTTGGCATGCTCTCTTTATTCTATCTCAGGAATAATCTCAGAGCAGCCAACCGCTACTGGCGGCGGGGGCGGCGTATTTATAGGTGGCGATCCCGAGGTGTGAAATAACTGATTTGACCTGAAGCGACAGCTTCACGCGTGTCCACAACGGTCGGATTAGTCATCAATGTGCAAGTTTACTTGAGGAACAAGTAAAGCTGACTCACAGACTTAGTTCTCCTTCGGAAGCCAAAGAACGAAGTCTTTCCTACCGAAACTTAACTTAGTGCACATGAGATTTCTTCTCTCTGGCTTCTCACTTGGTTAAGATTTGATTTGAGAATTTTCACAATAGCTTCAGTGTCCACAAGCTAAAACCCCTCTTGATTGTACGGTTTTTCCTATGACTCAAAGAAACATAAAAAGAACTACACAAAAACATCTAAGTCTTGCGCCGTGTTCTTCATTTCCTTCAATGAGTTAAGCTTCAAGAAACCTTCATTTTTAGGGGTCATCCTCCATGATAGAACTTCTCTCTTGGAATTACGCTTCGATAACTTGAAAATCTTCCTTGAAGCTTTATCACCTAGCTTGTCCTTCAGGAACCTAATCAACTCTTTACATTAGAAAACATTGTTAGTTCCTCTATTGTCTTGTCCAACAATATCCAAAACACATGGGGGACACACTCTGCTCTTACATAAATTCCTTTATCTCATCAGCAATGAGAGCATTCTTGTCATTGACTTGAACTCCATAGCAACGATGTTTCTCATCATCTTGTCCTTCTAGTAAGGATAGTCCTTCCCATTGTAAACAGGAATAGGTTCGCCAGAGCGAACAGCTGCAAAATACATACTTGGCAACACTCATGGACGTTAATCCAAAACACATGGAGCGTAGGGAGTGCCTAGCTCTGATACCAATTGAAATTCCAATGATGTGATCAGAGGGGGAAGGGGTGAATGATCACTTTAAATATATTTCTGCACGACTCCGTAGCCGGCATGATGATTTTATAGCCCTCATATGTTTCTGCACGACTGTGTAGCCGGCAGGATGATTTTATAACCCTCAGATGTTTCTGCACGACTGCGTAGCCGGCATGATGATTTTATAGTCCTCAGATGTTTGTGTGCGACTGCGTAGTCGTCTTTGGCGACTGATCGAGAATGCATATAGGTTTTGGAATCATAGCATATAAGAGTGTAAATAAACTTAGCTGTAGGATCGATACGGCGGAGGAATTCGAAGGCGAGCATTCGATGATCAGCAGTCGGCGTGGCGAAACGGAGTCGATGTGATGGCGACTGGGACATTCTGCCCCCGAGTCCGTGAAACCCCGAGTGTTGAGGCGGTGGAGTTGCGCAGCGAAGTCGTCGTGATGGATTTATCCAACGAGTGATGAAAGGACTCGACGCCGCGATTCCTGCGCGAGGGAGCTCGGTATGGGAGAGCCCATACAAAGGAGCTCGGCGCAGGATGATTTTTTGCTTGGAGTCGACGGTGCGGCGAGTGACCGAGAAAACTCGACGTGTCGAGCGAGAACATTCGACTGCTTGTTTTGTGATGTCGTTGTAGCGGCACGAGTCGATGTAGAAACCTTGGCGAGTCATCCATGGCATGCTAGTTGGAGTAGAAGCCTTGTGGGTCAAGGTTGAACCCGAATTCGCGGTTGGAAATTCGGGATCTCGCGTAGATCCAAAAACGCGTTGCAGTGCGACAGCCGCTGACAGAGATCTAACCCTTCGCATTTCCTGAATTTTTTGGGCTGATGAGAGATTGTATCCCGCATGCTTTCACCGGAGGGATATTCATGTTGATGTCCGAGCTAATGTCAGGAATATTTGTGCTGGAGTCACGCGGAGTTCCGTCAGATTCCGAGAGTGCTTCAGTACGCGGGTCACCGAGGTAGATCCAGCTGTTGGAATTTGCTGAAATTTTCACAGATTTTCGAAAATTGATTTTCACATCTTTCAACCGAAGGGGTCGTCGATATGAGCTCCGATTCGCCGTCGCAAGTGCCCACATCACGTACGTTATTCTGTCCTATAGGCTGCGCGTGAGCGCTTTTGTTGATGTCGATCTTCGAGTGTTGCGCTCGAAAATTTTCTTGTTTTCTCCATGTGCGTGATGTAGATATTGATGTAGCTGTTGAAGAAGCTGAGATTGCAATGAACCCAACTTGAATCGGGTCCTTCCGAAGTCGATGGATCGTTGATTGTCATTGTATATTAGAGCCGCTGGTCCGTGTTTCCAACGCGCATGTCCTTCCCACAGACGACGCCAATTGATGAGGATCAGCCTCGACAAATCCTAGGGTTAGGTACCCTAGGTTTCGTATAGGAGGAAGGAGAGCGACGTGTCCTGTGCGTTGGTAGGATTCGGAGGTGACAAGCGACACATGGGGGCACAATTTACCCATCTTCAGGCCCCCTGAGGGAAAACCCTACATGCTGCTTGTCTGATCTTGTATTGATGATGAAGTACAGAGGTGCCGCGAGGGCTTTGGTGGAGATAGATCTGTCTAGTTCTATGCGTGGGGGGATTGAGTTGGGTTTGGAGTTGTCTAGTTCTATGTTTAGTTGTGGGGTGTCTAGAGAGGTGCCCCTGCCTCGCTTTATATAGATAGCCATGTAGGGGTTTACATGAGTCCTAGTCTACTACAAGTAGGAGTCCTTGTCTTGCGCCTCAACTCTTCGGCTTCATGTCTTATTCCATCATGTCGGTGTCCGCGAGTGGGCCCCTGGTGGGCCGCCAGCCATGACACGCACCAGGTACCCTCATGGAGAGGAGTCGTGGGGGTATCCCCTCGTTAGTAGCCGCCGAGTGCCTGGGGGACTCGAAGAGTTGTGCAGGGACTCGAATCTGCAGTAGCCCTCGTAGTGCGTGTCGATCATTTGCTGGTGAACACTCGAAGATGTCGTGAGTATGCTCCCGATGGGAGTATTTGGATGAAGCATCGAAATTGCAGTCGAGTTCGGCGGTCCTCGGGTGCGCGTCAGCGCTCTCGATGGGAGTAGCCCCCGAGGCTATGTGCGACTCAAGACTTTTCATCGTCGAGTAATTGTCATCTGAGGAAGTTCTCGACTCGGGTCTTGTGCCGTAGGCATGAGTTGTTGTAGGGATCAGTCGTGGACGAGGAGGTTGACGTCGCCGCGTCATGAGGGCGCCCAGTCCCCGAGCATCTGCTGAGAAGGAGAAAAAGGTGCAACTGTATTAAGATGTACTTGCGCGATATACAAAAGAATTGTAAGGTGCATGATTTGTAGACATTGCACTTTTGCCGAGTGGATGATGTAGCAGCATATAAGGTTTAAGCGTGTCTTTTCATGAGTAGGCTCTCCGGCAGCATACTATTGCCGGGAAACAGGGACGCGATGCCAGACTAGTTGGACCCGGAGACAAGAGCGTCCTTTTGGTACCCAGCCTCACTACTTTGACGAACGCGAATAAACAACATATAAAACTAAGCATGATCCAAAATATAATTTTGTAGCCCTCAGATATTTCTGCACGACTTGGTAGACGACATGATAGTTTTGTAGCCCTCAGATATTTCTGCGCGACTTGGTAGCCCTCAAATATTTCTGCACGACTTGGTAGCCGGCATGATAGTTTTGTAGCCCTCAGATATTTCTGCGCGACTTGGTAGCCGGCATGATAGTTTTGTAGCCCTCAGATCTTTCTGCACGGCTGCATAGCCGGCATGAAGTTTTATAGCCCTCAGATGTTTCTGCACGACTTTGTAGCCGCCCGGATGATTTTATAGCCCTCAGATGTTTCTGCACGACTGCGTAGCTGGCAGGATGATTTTATAGCCCTCAGATGTTTGTGTGCGACTGTGTAGTCGTCTTTGGCGACTGATCGAGAATGCATATAGGTTTTGGAATCATAGCATATAAGAGTGTAACTAAACTTAGCTGTAGGATCGATACGGCGGAGGGAATCGAAGACGAGCAATCGATGATGAGCAGTCGGCGTGGCGAAACAGAGCCGATGTGATGGCGACTACGACGTTCAGCTCCCGAGTCCGGGAGACCCCGAGTGCTGAGGCGGTGAACTTGTACAGCAAAGTCGTCTTGATGAATTTATCTAATGAGTGATGAAAGGACTCGACGCGGTGATTCCTGCACGATGGAGCTCGGTATGGGAGAGCCCACACAAAGGAGCTCGGCGCAGGATGATTTTTTTCTTGGAGTCGACGGTGCGGCGAGTGACCGAGAAAACTCGACGCGTTGGGCGAGATCATTCGATTGCTTGTTGTGTGATGTTGTTGTAGCGGCGCGAGTCGATGTAGAAACCTTGGTGAGTAATCCATGGAATGTCGAGTTGGAGTAGAAGCCTTGTGGGTCAAGGTTGAACCCGAATTCACGATTGGAAATTCGCGATCTCGCGTAGATCCAAAAACGTGTTGCAGTGCGAGAGCAGCTGATGGAGATCTAACCGTTCGAATTTTCTGAAATTTTTTGTGCTGATGAGAGATTGTATCCCGCATGCTTTAATTGGAGAGATTTTCATGTTGATGTCCAAGCTAATGTCAAGAATATTTGTGCTGGAGTCGCGCGGAGTTCCGTCAGATTCTGAGTGTGCTTCAGTGCGCGGGTCGCCGAGGGAGATTCAGCCGTTGAAATTAGCTAAAATTTTAATAGATTTTCGAAAAGTGATTTTCGCATCTTTCAACCGAAGGGGTCTTCGAGATGAGCTCCGAGTCGCCGTCTCAAGTGCCCACAACACGGCCGTTTTTTTGTCCTGTAGGCTGCGCGTGAGCGCTTTTGTTGATGTCGATCTTCGAGTGTTGCGCTTGAAATTTTTCTTGTTTCCTCCATGAGATTGATGTAGATATTGATGTAGTTGTTGAAGAAGCCGAGATTGCAATGAACCCAACTTGAATCGGGTCCTTCCGAAGTCGATGGATCATCGATTGTCGTTGTAGATTACCGCCGCCGATCCGTGATTCCAACGTGCATGTCCTTCCCACAGACGGCGCCAATTGACGAGGATCACCCTCGGCAAATCCTAGGTGTAGGTACCCTAGGTTCCGTATAGGAGGAAGGAGAGCGACGTGGCCTGCGCGTTGGTAGGATTCAGAGGTGCCAAGCGAAAGATGGGGGCACGATTTACCCAGCTTCAGGCCCTCGGAGGGAAAACCCTACATCCTGCTTGTCTGATCTTGTATTGATGATGATGTTCAGAGGTGCCACGAGGGCTTTGGTGGAGAGAGATCTGTCTAGTTCTATGCGTGGGGGGATTGATTTGGGTTTGGAGTTGTGTAGTTCTAAGTTCAGTTGTGGGGTCTCTAGAGAGGTGCCCCTGCCTCGCTTTATATAGGTAGCTAGGTAGGGGTTTACATGAGTCCTAGTGGACTACAGTAAGAGTCCTTGTCTTGCGCCTCAAGTCTTCGGCTTCACGCCTTATTCCATCATGTCGGTGTCCGCGAGTGGGACCCTGGTGGGCCGCCAGCCATGACACGCACCCGGTACCCTCATGGAGAGGAATCGTGGGGTATCCCCTCGTCAGTAGCCCCCGAGTGCCTGGGGGAATCGAAGAGTTGCAAAGGGACTCGAATCTGTAGTAACCGCCGTAGTGCGTGTCGATCATTTGTTGATGAACAGTCGAAGATGTTGTGAGTATGCTCCCGATCGGAGTATTTGGATGAAGCATCAAAATTGCAGTCGAGTTCAGCGGTCATCGGGTGCGCGTCAGCGCGCCCGATGGGAGTAGCCTCCGAGGCTATGTGCGACTCATAGAGTCGGGCATAGACTCAAGACTTTTTGTTGTCGAGTAATTTTCATCCGAGGAAGTTCTCGACTCGGGTCTTGCGACGTAGGCGTGAGTTGTTGTAGGGATCAGTCGTGGAACAGGAGGTTGACATCGCCGCGTCATGAGGGCGCCCAGCCCCCGAGCATCTGCTGAGAAGTTGAAAAAGGTGCAACTGTATTAAGATGTAGACATTGTACTTTTGCCGAGTGGATGATGTAGCAGCATATAAGGTTTAAGCGTGTCTTTTCATGAGTAGGCCCTCCGGCAGCATACTCTTGCCGGGCAACAGGGACGCGATGCCAGACTTGTTGGACCCGGAGACAAGAGCGTCCTTTTTCTACCCATCCTCACAACTTTCACGAACGCGAATAAACAACATATAAAACTGAGCATGATCCAAAATATAATTTTATAGCCCTCAGAAGTTTGTGTGCGACTGCTTAGCCGGCATGATAGTTTTGTAGCCCTCAGATATTTCTGCACGACTGCGTAGCCGGCATGAAGATTTATTTCCCTCAGATCTTTCTGCACGACTTTGTAGCCGGCAGGATGATTTTATATCCCTCAGATGTTTCTGCACGGCTGCGTAGCATAACGGCAGCATAACGGCTACACCGGGATGGAAAACAAGAAAACCTCGAGGAGATTGGACAGAACTTCCTCAAGGAACTCAAAATACGGAGACTCTGGACAACCACAACAATCCTACGGCTATAAGGAGGCAATCAACGAGATGTTCTATTCAGACATAGATGAGCCTAGTCCTATCATCCCGTAGAAAAGATAAGGGTGACTCAGAACTCAGATCGATGAGGGTAAGGAGAAAAATAGAAGCCTTATGTTGTTCCCTTATATACCCAAGGCTGATAATCCTACAGTCAGTCCTGCTCTGATACCAAGTCTGTCGGGACCCGGGGTTAGCGTATGCAAGCCTCGCTAGAACACAATCATATGGAGAGCCGAGAACCGTACCCACTTGTCTAAGAAGACAAGGCCAAGCACAGAACGTTCTCGGAAAGCATCGAACGTGAGGGGCATCCCATCCAGGCCAGATGATCAACTAAAATGGGTCCTCATCGTCCGCACACAAGTCTAAATGATATGGGTGGTGAACTCCCATACTCATAGACAAGTCGCCTCAACCATACTATCGATTGTATTATAACCCTTACATAGACTTACTCCAGCCCGATCACTTAGTCGGGATCTAGGGCAGGCTCGATCATACATCAAAGTGTGCACAAGACGGAGTCTCGAGCAATCGCATCGCGATGCCCCAAGCTGCGCACATCTAAGGGCCACTTGGTGTATAAAAGACCGCCAGCCAGATCACAACTAACGTCTCGAAAACCCATACAAAGACATGCATGTTATAAACATACACGGATCACACATGCCTTGTATGAACAACAGGTATCATTGCAATTCTCTACAAAGTATACATCTTTATTAATAACTCTTACAGAGTGCACACAGAGATCACAAGCATGTGATCCAACATTACAACAGATAAGCGGAAGCAAAGTAGGTCTGAGTACAGACAAGTTTAACAAATGGCTTAGAGAAGCCTTATCTAAAAACAAGCCCTTCACAAGGGAACCAGTCGTCTGACTGGGACTACACTAGCTTGGTCTTGGTCTGAGTCTTCATTCTTCGAGCTTCGGGTAGAAGTCACCATCGGGGTCGGTGGGTTCATCTAAAACATAGATTAAGCAAACGTGAGTACAAAGTCGTACTCAGCAAGACTTACATAGGAGCTATACTACTCATGCACATGTATCAAGGTAAAGGGAGGTGGGGTTTCACTTGCAGAAGTGCCAGCTTTGACTTGGCTAGTCCTGAACTACGAATACCAGACTTGAGGTAAGAAGCGTACACGAGTCCACTACATAACTTCAACCAATTACACCACTATGGTTACTTCCTCGACTTCCCCACGAGAAAGCACGCCATAGCACTCACACTTATCTTGGTGTGTTTTAGGAGTATTCGGTTCAAGTTGGGTAATAATCGAGCACAACTCTCCATGTAGGCCCTTACCGCGGACGCGGCTATTAGAATAGTTTATTAACCCTGCAGGGGTGTACTGCTACACACATGAAACTATCAGTTACCGCCTTTGTACTCGACACCGTTCAAGAGGTGCCGCGAGGATAATTCCCACAACTTTTACCTCACAGCCAACTCAAATTCAATGGAGACGCCTATCTGGGCTGGAATCCACATCGTGAACCTGGCCGGTTTACCGATGTGGTCCCAGAAGATGTGTGCAGGGTCCCAAGCCGGTCTGAATAGCCGTTCTTCCACTTCGCAGACCGTGCCACAGACCTACCAGAACTCCGAACTAATGCGACTCATTGAACTGAGAAGGGGTGAGTTAGTAGGTTGAGCGGGGGTCCATGTGCCCAACATGTGGTAGTACTCTTCGTCTTGGATCACCACACAAGAACTCGGGCTTAGGGCGTTGTTCAACGAGACAACCCATTGTGTACTCCTACACAGCCTCTCATCGTTCACCTTGTATTAGGGTAGATTCACCAACACAGTTTCACTTTCATCAACACTATGTTTATCATCATCCCGACTGACATCAAACGCAACCTCGTTGTATCACTAAGCATGCAATAAGCAGTAACAGTTGCAGGGGCCACATGATCTCAACCAACTCCTACATCTGCTAGGATTGTGGTTTTCTTACCACTGTGACAAGATGATAGGTCATGCAAAGGATATGGGTTCAACTATGCGGTAGAAACGTTATCATGGTGATCATCCTAAACAATGCATAAGCGAGACATGAGAGGGAAGTGGGATTTTATAGACATGATCAATGGGGGTTTGCTTGCCTTGCTGACGGGGTTCAGTCACGGGGTCTTCAACGAAGGGGGTGATCTCGGATTCCGGCTCCACTTCTATCAGCAACATGACAAACATAGGATCAACATAATGTACAATGCACAATCACATGAATAAGATTGAAATTTGATGTATCAGTTACATGTGACATTGTTTGATCAATTTGAAACATTTTGAAATGTGTATGATATGCCTCTGATGTGTAAATGAAATGTAGCATGTTACCATGGTTCAAGTTACAAAAGTATATGAATTAAATTTGATTTAATTCCATTTAAATCAAATAGCAAATGCTACTGATCACATTTTAAAATCAAATCAAACAAAGTTGAAAGTTGGATAGGTTATTTTCTCCTGATCATTTTTCATATATTATTTGTCCAATTTGGAGTTAATATGAATTTTCTATGATTTTTCAAAGTTTCAGCAATTTTCTGCCTTTTCTGGAATAATTTAAATCGATTTAAAACTTTTGCTGCGTCAGCCTGGCGCAGTGCTGAGGTTAGGGGGCAGGTGACGAGTGGCCTCTGAGCATGGCAAAAGGAGACAGAGGGGTCGAGGAGAGGTGCGGAGAGAGGGGAAACAAGGGAGGGCTCACGTTGAGTGCAGTGGAGAGCTCGGGGCGGCCGGAGAGAAGACGTGGGCGACGAATTCCTCGCCGTGAACAATGGCGATCGGCGGCGGGATCTTGATGCGGCCGTCTCCTCCGGTGTGGCTCGGGTCCAATTGATGCAGGGTAACGAGGAACTCGACGCCGCTGGAGAGAATGGACAAGGTGGTGCCTCGCGGGGAGCTTGGTCGCCGCGTCGGGGCTCTGCCGTGCTCCGGCTAGGCTACGGTCGTGGCGCGGATTCGCCGCCGGAGAGAGAAGGAAGGGGCCAGAGCGAGGGAAAAAGGCATGCAGGGGGGATGTGGCGCTCGCGTGGCGTGCTGGGACGCGAGGGGAGGGCCTAGAAGGCGCGACTCGTCGAGGTGGCGTCGCCGTTGCCACCCTGCCTCCACCGAGCTGCTTGGAGCTGCGGGGAGGTAGACGACACACGACGTGGGTGGGCTGGGCCGAGGCCAGGGGAAGTGGGCCTTCGCCTGGGTGACAGGTAAGTGGTTCCCTCTTTTATTTCTATTTTTCTTTTCTGTTTTCTTCTGACATTTGTTTTGGCTAGCTAAAATAAATAGCAAACCATTTTATTAAATGCTCATAATTTTTATATGGCCTCTCCAAATAATATACTAGCCACTTATAAATTTTGAACATTTTTAAAATTCAAATAATTTGAACTTTAAATCAAATAGGGGTTTATTTAAATTTCCAAAGCATTGTTTGAAAATTAGAAAATTCCATGAGCATGGGATTGCTCCCAAACCATTTTTAAAATGATCAGCATCATTTATAGGAATTTTCCAAATACTCAAATGATTTTTGGAAAAATATTTTTAGCTGGCCATTTGATTTAATTTCTCAGGGCTTTTCTTTTCCCCATTTTTGAATGTTCTTTTGAATTTTTTACATGATGCAAAGGGTCTTGCTATTCCTAGCACATACCTAACTTGGGGTTGTGACAACTCGCCCCCACTGAAAAGAATGTCGTCCCGAGATTCAGAAGTCTGCGGGAGGAAGGAGGGGTACTCGGCACTGAGACGGTCTTCTCTTTCCCACGTGGCTTCTCTCTCAGAGTGGTGTGACCATTGCACTTTCAGAAACTTGATCTTCTTTCGGCGAGTGACACGCTCTGCTGAATCAAGAACACGAACAGGGTATTCTCGATAAGAAAGGTCATCTTGTAGATCAAGCGTTTCATGGTCGACTTCGCGGTTGGGGTCCTTGAAGCAACGCTTGAGTTGTGACACATGGAATACATCATGTACTCGGGAAAGGTGCGGGGGTAGTTCAAGTTGGTAGGCAACTTCTCCACGTTTAGCAAGAATGCGGAAAGGTTCGATGTAACGTGGGGCCAATTTGCCTTTGATACCGAATCTTTGGGTTCCCTTCAGAGGAGTAACCCAGAGGTAAGCCTTCTCATCCAGATTGTAGCTCTCTTGCCTATGATGACGATCATAGTAGCTTTTCTGACGAGACTGGGCTGCTTTCAATTGATCACGAACAATGCGAACTTGCTCTTCTGCTTCCTTGATCATGTCCGGTCCAAATAATTGTCTTTCACCGGTTTCTGACCAGTTTAGTGGTGTTCGACATCGTCGTCCATAAAGGAGTTCAAAAGGAGCCATGTTCAGACTAGATTGGAAACTATTGTTATAAGCAAATTCGGCAAATGGAAGAGACTTCTCCCAATTCTTTCCGAATGAGATAACACAAGCTCTGAGCATGTCTTCAAGAATTTGGTTAACCCTTTCGACTTGACCGCTAGATTGAGGATGGAAAGCCGTACTAAAGGAGAGATGAGTTCCCATAGCACTCTGAAAGCTTCCCCAGAATCTAGAGGTGAAAAGGCTACCACGATCAGAATTCATTTCCAAAGGAACACCGTGAAGGGATACAATTCTAGAGACGTACAAGTCCGCTAACTAGCTAGCAGTTATAGACTCGCGAACTGGAAGGAAGTGAGCAACTTTGGAAAGCCTATCTATGACAACGAAGATGGCATCGTTTCCTTTCTGGGTTTTTGGAAAGCCGGTGATGAAGTCCATACCGACTTTGTCCCATTTCCACTCTTGAATAGGCAAAGGTTGAAGAGTGCCAGCAGGTCTTTGGTGTTCGGCCTTAATGCGATGACAAACATCACATTCGGCAATGAACTTAGCAATTTCTCTCTTCGTCCTAGTCCACCAAAATCTCTGGCGTAGGTCTCGGTACATCTTTGTGCTACCAGGATGAATTGAGAGGGGAGTGTCATGAGCTTCTTTGAGGATTAGCCTCATAAGATTGTTTTTTCGTGGTACAACCAATCGAGTGCCAAAGAAAACAACACCTTGATCATTTATGGAGAAAAATTTAGCAACTCCGCTAGCAATGTTCTTCTTGATCTCTTGAATACCACTATCACGTTTCTGGGCGGCTATGATTTTATCCTCAAGGGTTGGTTTCGCCACCAAGGTAGAAAGATAGCCATGAGGAACAATCTCGAGATTGAGTTTTCGAAATTCCTCATGAAGAAGTGGTTGATACTGTTGTAACATGAGGTTGTTACAATACGACTTACGACTTAGTGCATCGGCCATGACATTGGCTTTGCCTGGGGTGTAAGAAATTCCTAAATCATAATCTTTTATCAACTCAATCCAGCGTCTTTTCCTGAGATTAAGATCTGGCTGGGTGAAAATGTATTTGAGGCTTTGGTGGTCGGAATAGATCTCGCAACGATTACCAAGGAGGTAATGTCGCCAAGTTGTTAGGGCATGAATTACGACAGCGAGTTCAAGATCGTGGGTAGGATAGTTCTCTTCATGTGGCCACAACTGGCGTGAAGCATAAGCTACCACATGTCTATCTTGCATAAGTATGCATCCTAACCCTTGCCGTGATGCGTCACAATAGATCTCGAAATCCTTTTTGGTGTCTGGAGGTGCAAATACGGGTGCAGAAGTCAACCTTCTTTTTAGCTCTTGAAAGATTTCCTCGCACTTGGAAGTTCATAGGAATTTCTTATCTTTCTTGAGGAGTTCAGTCAGCGGCTTTGCAACTTTAGAAAAGTTCTCGACGAAGCGACGGCAATAGCTTGCTAAGCCAAGAAAACTCCTAACTTGCTTAACCGATTCAGGTGGAGTCCAGTCAAGGACGGCCTGAACTCTCTCGGGATTCACAGCAATTCCTTTTGCAGAAATCACGTGGCCTAAGTAGGTCACTTCTGGTAGCCAAAATTCACACTTGGAGAATTTAGCATACAGGCGATGCTCTCTAAGTTTCATCAATACCAGCCTTAGGTGTTCGGCATGTTCTTCTTCGTTCTTCGAGTATATAAGGATGTCATCGAGGTAAACCACGACGAACTGGTCCAAATACTCCATGAAGATCGAGTTCATCATGCGTGAAAAAGTGGCGGGGCCATTGGTTAGACCGAAGGACATGACGGTGAACTCGTAAAGACCATAACGAGTAGTGAAAGCCGTTTTGGGAATGTCCTCGTTTCGGATTTTGATTTGATGATAACCTAATCTCAAATCCATCTTGGAGAAGACTGAGGATCCAGCAAGTTGATCATAAAGATCATTGATCCTGGGCAGTGGGTACTTGTTCTTTATCCTCGCTAAATTTAGCGGGCGATAGTCTACGCACATCCTTTCTGTTCCATCTTTCTTCGTTACGAACAGAACGGGGCAACACCATGGCGATGAGCTAGGGCAGATGAAGCCTTTTTCCAACAAAGCTTCCAGTTGGGTTTTAAGCTCAGCTAACTCACGTGGGGCCATTTTGTATGGGCGTCTGGAAATTGGTGCGGTTCCTGGGGCAAGATCTACAATGAACTCTACACATCTGTCGGGTGGCATTCCCGGCAGCTCTTCAGGAAAGACATCCGGGAAGTCACGAACCACCGGAACATCTTCAAGGTCGGGAAGGGGAAGCACATTCAAAGAATGCACCTGGGTTCTTGTTCTTGGTGAGGAGTAAGCTATTGTCTGGCATAAAGGATGTGTAAGTCTAACGGACTTGGCTTTACAATCAAGAAAGGCATGCTGTCTTGATAACCAATCCATACCAAGGATGACATCAATGTATGAAGACTTGAGGGGTATGAGTGAAGTAAGGAATACTAAACCCTCAATTGCAATTTGATTACCATGGCTTAATCTATTAGTTTGCCACTTGGAACCAGGAGTTTGAATGATCATAGGGGTGAACATTTCTTCAAAGGATACATCATGCCGAAGTGCATAACTCTCCGACATGAATGAGTGAGATGCTCCTGGGTCGAAAAGAACAGAAGTGGGAACAAAATTGACTAGGAGCGTACCAAGAATGACGTCAGAAGTACTATTAGTTTCCTCAACAGAGATTTGGTTCACACGTCCAAGATTTGTGGAAGTGAAAGGCTTGGTGGTGGGAACCTTCGGGGGTGGTTTGGCACGAACAGTGGGGTTTCCTTTGGCATGCGGTGGAGCATTCTGACTGACGGGGCACTCACGAAAATAGTGACCAGGCTGGCCACATCTGAAATAGGCTCCAAAGATAGTGCGGGGAGCTGGGTTGTTTGCTGGAGCTGGTGGACGAGGCGGCACAAGGGATGGCCTCGGTGGGTTGTTTTGGGGAAACAAACTGTTAGGAATCCAGATCATACGCTTCTGAGGGCGTGAACTGGAAGAAGGAGCAAGCTCAAGAGCATTCTTGCGAGACTTCTCGAAAACTTCATTGCCATGCTTAGCTCTGAAGGATCTGTTGACTAAATCCTCAAAGGTGGCAAATTCGATGAGGTTGAGATCATGACGGAGGATGGGGCTAAGTCCCTTACGGAACTTTGCCTGCTTTCTGGCATCGGTGGTGATCTCATCTTGGGCATAACGAGCAAGACGGTTGAATTCCCTCACATACTCATGAATGGATATCTCTCCTTGATTCAGATTGCAGAATTCTTCCTTCTTGCGTTCCATCAACTCATCCAGAATGTGGTACCCTCGAAAGGCAACACAGAACTCCTGCCAAGTCACTATGTGACCATTTGGCTGCATTGCAACATAGTTCTCCCACCACTGAAGAGCAGCACCTTCCAAGAAGTATACCGCGAAAATAACTCGCTCATCGGGAGCAACATGTGCAGTATCAAGCTTACGCTCGATGGAACGGAGCCAATCATCAGCTTCAAGGGGCTCAGAAGAACATCGGAATACCGGTGGCTTGAGGAGGATGAAGTCCTGAATGCTGACCACCACATTGCAATGACGTGAGGTATTCTGCTCGATGAGCTCTAGAAGGCGTGTTTGATCACGTCTATTCCGCTCGGCTTCCATCATGATTTCTGCCGCAGAAGGCGGGGGTGGAAGTTCATCATCATTTCGATTCTGATCACGGTCTCGATTCCGAAGAACAGCACTACGAGTTCCACCTGACATCCTGTGTGATAAAAATCAACAATCAGAACAGGTTGTACGATGGAGGCAAGGATAAAGGATATGATTTCAGAAGGCGAAGACTATAATGCAAAGGCAATGATTCAAAGAAACACGGGATAATTCCGACAGCATAACGGCTACACCGGGATGGAAAACAAGACAACCTCGAGGAGATTGGACAGAACTTCCTCAAGGAACTCAAAATACGGAGACTCTGGACAACCACAACAATCCTACGGCTATAAGGAGGCAATCAACGAGATGTTCTATTCAGACATAGATGAGCCTAGTCCTATCATCCCGTAGAAAAGTTAAGGGTGACTCAGAACTCAGATCGATGAGGGTAAGGAGAAAAATAGAAGCCTTATGTTGTTCCCTTATATACCCAAGGCTGATAATCCTACAGTCAGTCCTGCTCTGATACCAAGTCTTTCGGGACCCGGGGTTAGCGTATGCAAGCCTCGCTACAACACAATCATATGGAGAGCCGAGAACCGTACCCACTTGTCTAAGCAGACAAGGCCAAGCACAGAACGTTCTCGGAAAGCATCGAACGTGAGGGGCATCCCATCCAGGCCGGATGATCAACTGAAATGGGTCCTCATCGTCCGCACACAAGTCTAAATGATATGGGTGGTGAACTCCCATACTCATAGACAAGTCGCCTCAACCATACTATCGATTGTATTATAACCCTTACATAGACTCACTCCAGCCCGATCACTTAGTCGGGATCTAGGGCGGGCTCGATCATACATCAAAGTGTGCACGAGACGGAGTCTCGAGCAATCGCATCGCGATGCCCCAAGCTGCGCACATCTAAGGGCCACTTGGTGTATAAAAGACCGCCATCCAGATCACAACTAAGGTCTCAAAAACCCATACAAATACATGCATGTTATAAACATACACGCAGCACACATGCCTTGTATGAACAGCAGGTATCATTGCAATTCTCTACAAAGTATACATCTTTATTAATAACTCTTACAGAGTGCACACAGAGATCAGAAGCATGTGATCCAACATTACAAAAGACAAGCGGAAGCAAAGTAGGTTTGAGGACAGACAAGTTTAACAAATGGCTTAGAGAAGCCTTATCTAAAAACAAGCCCTCCACGAGGGAACCAGTCGTCTGACTGGGACTACACTAGCTTGGTCTTGGTCTGAGTCTTCATTCTTCGAGCTTCGGGTAGAATTCACCATCGGGGTCAGTGGGTTCATCTAAAACATAGATTAAGCAAACGTGAGCACAAAGTCGTACTCAGCAAGACTTACATAGGAGCTATACTACTCATGCACATGTATCAAGGTAAAGGGAGGTGGGGTTTCACTTGCAGAAGTGCCAGCTTTGACTTGGCTAGTCCTGAACTACAAATACCAGACTTGAGGTAAGAAGCGTACACGAGTCCACTACATCTCTTCAACAAATTACACCACTATGGTTACTTCCTCGACTTCCCCACGAGAAAGCACGCATAGCACTCACACTTATCTTGGTGTGTTTTAGGAGTATCCGGTTCAAGTTGGCTAATAATCGAGCACAGCTCTCCATGTAGTCCCTTACCGCGGACGCGGCTATTCGAATAGTTTATTAACCCTGCAGGGGTGTACTGCTACACACATAAAACTATCAGTTACCACCTTTGTACTCGACACCGTTCAAGAGGTGTCGGCGAGGATAATTCCCACAACTTTTACCTCACAGCCAACTCAAATTCAATGGAGACGCCTATCTGGGCTGGAATCCACATCGTGAACCCGTCCGGTTTACCGATGTGGTCCCAGAAGATGTGTGCAGGGTCCCAAGCCGGTATGAATAGCCGTTCTTCCACTTTGCAGACCGTGCCACAGACCTACCAGAACTCCGAACTAATGCGACTCATTGAACTGAGAAGGGGTGAGTTAGTAGGTTGAGCGGGGGTCCATGTGCCCAACATGTGGTAGTACTCTTCGTCTTGGATCACCACACAAGAACTCGGGCTTAGGGCGGTGTTCAACGAGACAACCCACTGTGTACTCCTACACAGCCTCTCATCGTTCACCTTGTATTAGGGTAGATTCACCAACACAGTTTCACTTTCATCAACACTATGTTTATCATCATCCCGACTCACATCAAAAGCAAGCTCGTTGTATCACTAAGCATGCAATAAGCAGTAACAGTTGCAGGGGCCACATGATATCAACCAACTCCTACATCTGCTAGGATTGTGGTTTGCTTACTACTGTGACAAGATGATAGGTCATGCAAAGGATATGGGTTCAACTATGCGGTAGAAACGTTATCATGGTGATCATCCTAAACAATGTATAAGCGAGACATGAGAGGGAAGTGGGATTTTATAGACATGATCAATGGGGGTTTGCTTGCCTTGCTGACGGGGTTTAGTCACGGGGTCTTCAACGAAGGGGGTGATCTCGGATTCCGGCTCCACTTCTATCAGCAACATGACAATCATAGGATCAACATAATGTACAATGCACAATCACATGAATAATATTGAAATTTGATGTATATGTTTCTGATGTGTTTGGGCAATTCTATTTAAATGGAGTATATTGCAAATTGAATTGCAAATTCAAACTCCAATTTGAATTCAAACTTAGCCGAGTTACATGTGACATTGTTTGATCAATTTGAAATATTTTGAAATGTGTATGATATGCCTCTGATGTGTAAAGGAAATGTAGCATGTTGCCATGGTTCAAGTTACAAAAGTATATGAATTAAATTTGATTTAATTCCATTTAAATCAAATAGCAAATGCTACTGATCACATTTTAAAATCAACTCAAACAAAGTTGAAAGTTGGATATTTGGATAGGTTATTTTCTCCTGATAATTTTTCATATTTTATTTGTCCAATTTGGAGTTAATATGAATTTTCTATGATTTTTCAAAGTTTCAGCCATTTTCTGCCTTTTCTGGAATAATTTAAATCGATTTAAAACTTTTACTGCGTCAGCCTGGCGCAGTGCTGACGTGAGGGGGCAGCTGACGAGTGAGTCCGGGCTGTCAGTGGGGGGGTTAATTAACCCGGTTAGTTAAACTAACTAGGGGTTTAGTTAGTGGCCTTGGGCCCACTTGTAATTGACCCATGGGGTCAATTAGGAGGGGGGTTAGCCTAATGGCCTTGGGCCCACATGGCAGAGAGAGAGGGGAGGGGTTAATGGCGTAGCTCGCCGGAGCCTCGCCGGAACTTCTCCGGGGATAGGTTTTTGGGCACGGGGGAGGGAGCTGCGTGCACCGTGAGGGAGCTGGGGAGGCCGCGCGTCGTGTGGTGCCATTGGGGGGCCAAGACGTCGCTCTGGTGTGCGGCTACAACGACGAGAGGCGGCGGCTGGCTACAGTCTTCGCCGGAATCTCGTTCGAGGGCACGGGAGGAGGCAGGAGACCACTGGCGTGCTCTACGTGGAGTCGTGCGTCTGCTGGTGCGAACGGTGGTTCAAGGCGATGCCCCAGGCCATGGCTAGGAGGAAGCCCGCGGTGGCCGTGGCCTCTGACCATGGCAAAAGGCGACAGAGGGGTCGAGGAGAGGTGCGGAGAGAGGGGAAACGAGGGAGGGCTCACGTTGAGTGCAGTGGAGAGCTCGGGGCGGCCGGGGAGAAGACGTGGGCGACGAATTCCTCGCCGGGAACAATGGCGATTGGCGGCGGGATCTTGATGCGGCCGTCTCCTCCGGTGTGGCTCGGGTCCAATTGATGCAGGGTAACGAGGAACTCGACGCCGCTAGAGAGAATGGACAAGGTGGTGCCTCGCGGGGAGCTTGGTCGCCGCATCGGGGCTCTTCCGTGCTCCGGCTAGGCTACGGTCGTGGCGCGGATTCGCCGCCGGAGAGAGAAGGAAGGGGCCAGAGCGAGGGAAAAAGGCATGCAGGGGGGGATGTGGCGCTCGTGTGGAGTGCTGGGACGCGAGGGGAGGGCCTAGAAGGCGCGGCTCGTCGAGGTGGCGTCGTCGTTGCCTCCCTGCCTCCACCGAGCTTCTTGGAGCTGCGGGGAGGTAGACGGCACACGACGTGGGTGGGCTGCGCCGAGGCCAGGGGAAGTGGGCCTTCGCCTGGGTGACAGGTAAGTGGTTCCCTCTTTTATTTCTATTTTTCTTTTCTGTTTTCTTCTGACATTTGTTTTGGCTAGCTAAAATAAATAGCAAACCACATTATTAAATGCTCATAATTTTTATATGGCCTCACCGAATAATATACTAGCCACTTATAAATTTTGAACATTTTTAAAATTCATATAATTTGAACTTTAAATCAAATAGGGGTTTATTTAAATTTCCAAAGCATTGTTTGAAAATTAGAAAATTCCATGAGCATGGGATTGCTCCCAAACCATTTTTAAAATGATCAGCATCATTTATAGGAATTTTCCAAATACTCAAATGATTTTTGGAAAAATATTTTTAGCTGGCCATTTGATTTAATTTCTCAGGGCTTTTCTTTTCCCCATTTTTGAATGTTCTTTTGAATTTTTTACATGTCTTGCTATTCCTAGCACATACCTAACTTGGGGTTGTGACACTTAGCTGTAGGATCGATACGGTGGAGGGAGTCGAAGACGAGCAGTCGATGATGAGCAGTCGGCGTGGCAAAACGGATTCGATGTGATGGCGACTGTGACGTTCAGCCCCGAGTCTGCGAGTCCCCGAGTGTTGAGGCGGTGGAGTTGCGCAGCGAAGTCATCGTGATGAATTTATCCAACGAGTGATGAAAGGACTCGACGCGGATATTCCTGCGCAATGGAGCTCAGTATGGGAGAGCCCATACAAAGGAGCTCGCCACAGGATGATTTTTTGCTTAGACTCGACGGTGCGGCGAGTGACCGAGAAAACTTGACGCGTCGGGCGAGATCATTCGATTGCTCGTTGTGTGATGTCGTTGTAGCAGCGCGAGCCGATGTAGAAACCTTGGCGAGTCATCCATGGCATGTCGAGTTGAAGTAGAAGCGTTGTGGGTCAAGGTTGAAACCGAATTCCCGATTGGAAATTCGCGATCTCAAGTAGATCCAAAAACGCGTTGTAGTGCAAGAGCCGCTGACGGAGATCTAACCGTTCGAATTTTCTGAATGTGCTGATAAGAGATTGTATGCCGCATGCTCTCATCGGAGGGATCTTCATGTTGATGTCCGAGCTAATGTCAGGAATATTTGTGCTGGAGTCGCGCGGAGTTGCGTCAGATTCCGAGAGTGCTTCAGTGCGCGGGTCGCCAAGGGAGATCCAGCCTTTGGTATTTTCTGAAATTTTCACAGATTTCCGAAAATTGGTTTTCGCATCTTTCAACAGAAGGGGTCATCGACATAAGCTCTGAGTTGCCATCGCAAGTGCCCGCAACACGGACGTTTTTCTGTCATGTAGGTTCCGCGTGAGCGCTTTTGTTGATGTCAATCTTCAAGTGTTGCGCTCGAAATTTTTCTTGTTTTCTCTCTGAGATCGATGTAGATATTGATGTAGTTTTTGACGAAGCCGAGCTTGCAATGAACCCAACTTGAATCGGGTCCTTCTGAAGTCGATGGATCGTCGATTGTCGTTGTAGATTAGAGCCGCCGATCCGTGATTCCAACGCGTATGTCCTTCCCACAGACGGCGCCAATTGACGAGGATCCACCTCGACAAATCCTAGGCTGAGGTACCCTAGGTTTCGTATAGGAGGAAGGAGACCGACGTGGCCTGCGGGTTGGTAGGATTCGGAGGTGACAAGCGACACATGGGGGGCACGATTTTCCGAGCTTCAAGCCCCCGCAGGGAAAACCCTACATGCTGCTTGTTTGATCTTGTATTGATGATGATGTACAAAGGTGTCGCGAGGGCTTTGGTGGAGAGAGATCTGTCTAGTTCTATGCGTGGGGGGATTGAGTTGGGTTTGGAGTTGTCTAGTTATAAGTTCAAGTATGGGGTGTCTAGAGAGGTGCCCCAGCCTCACTTTATATAGATAGCCAGGTAGGGGTTTACATGAGTCCTAGTCGACTATAAGTAGGATTCCTTGTCTTGCGCCTCAAGTCTTCGGCTTCACGTCTTATTCCATCATGTCGGTGTCCGCGAGTGGGCCCCTGGTGGGCCGCCAGCCATGACACGCACCAGGAACCCTCATGGAGACAAGTCGTGGGGGTATCCCCTCGTCAGTAGCCCCCGAGTGCCTGGGGGAATCGAAGATTCTCGCAGGGAATCGAATCTGCAGTGGCCGCCGTAGTGCGTGTCAATCATTTGCCGATGAACAGTCGAGGATGTCGTGAGTATGCTCCCGATGGGAGTATTTGGATGAAGCATCGAAATTGCAGTCGAGTTCGGCTGTCGTCGGGTGCGCGCCAGCGCTCCCGATGGGATTTGCCCCTGAGGCTATGTGCGAATCATAGAGTCGGGCATAGACTCAATACTTTTCGTCATCGAGTAATTGTCATCCGAGGAAGTGCTCGACTCGGGGCTTCCGCCGTAGGCATGAGTTCTTGTAGGGATCTGTCGTGGACAAGGAGGTTGACATCGCTGCATCATGAGGGCGCCCAGCCCCCTAGCATCTGCTGAGAAGGAGAAAAAGGTGCAATTGTATTAAGATGTACTTGCGCAATATACAAAAGAATTGTAAGGTGCATGATTTGTAGACATTGCACTTTTGCTGAGTGGATGATGTAGCAGCATATAAGGTTTAAGCGTGTCTTTTCATGAGTAGGCCCTCCGACAACATACTCTTGCCGGGCAACAGGGACGCGATGCCAGACTTGTTGGACCCGGAGACAAGAGCGTCCTTTTGGTACCCAGCCTCACTACTTTGACGAACGCGAATAAACAACATATAAAACTGAGCATGATCCAAAATATAATTTTGTAGCCCTCAGAAGTTTGTGCGCGACTGTAAGGCCCGATATGCGGTACTGTTCCAGATCTAGGTGTTTCCACCCAGATCCGGGGAAGAAGCCATATAGGTCCCACCGCGACATATGACAAAGCCATATGCCCCGGATTTCCAACATGATATCACAACATTACAAATACAAGGGTACAACATCTCATACAATCGGCATACAACTCCCTCAAATATAATACAACAGCGGAGGGTACATGTCTGAGTACAGACTACAATCAAAAGCCTACTGGCAAAGAGAAAAGCATCGATCCCATAACCACACGGGTCCATGCCCAACGCCGGGGTCCGCCTAACTAGTCGTCGTCGAGTCTCCACGTGAAACGTCGATCACCGTACCTGTTGTCGATCAGAACCCTGAAAAGAGTTTGGGGTAGTATCATGAGTACAGAGGTACTCATCATCCAACTGTAGTGGTCATCTGACCCAGCAAGGACTTCATCACTCGTCATTCTAGGACAACTAGTAGTTTACGGTAAGGAAGGGGTAAGTGGTGAGGTTGCTGCCGCACTAGCATTTATGAAGTGGCTAACGATCTAGAGAGTAAGGTAAGAAGCCAAGCATTCGATGAACTACTTACGCAAACATAACACCTATCCTATCCTTGTCCTCCTCTTCGCATCCCGACGAAGAAGAAGCAACCAAGGCACACACACACGTTGATCAAGTTATAGTTATGATTCAATTGATGTTATCTATGGACAAGACGTAGGTTCCAAGTCATCCATAACCGTGGACACGGCTTCTCGAAAATATTTAGCCCTGCAGGGGTGTACCAACTGCCCATTACAAGGCTCCGCACGTACGTCCATCTCTCTCAGTTGCTACCCATCACAGGCAACCATTTTATGATTTAGTTCCAAGAGATCCGAAACGACAGGTCCCTCTAACTAACGACGAACAAATCCGGGTGGCCCCCGGTGAGTCGACATCCATCTCAGGAGCCGGCCGCGCTCTCGATCTGGTCTCTACCGTATGTCGCAGGTTTGGATACCCGGTTAATCACACATGGGAAACCGGGTCCTCAGCCGGACAAAGTGGGCCAGCAAGGGAACTATGTCCTCACTGGTCCGGGTTGGTTTGAAAACAACTGGCAGCTGACCAGCACACACACGGTTTCAAATGGTAAATCAGCTTGGGCCACCACTAGAAATGTTTGAAGCTAGGTAGGTAAGAAAAGGGGACCCCATAAAATCCCACACGCGGTTAGGCACGCTCAGTCTTAAAACCAATGCCCAGAACTCGGATCCTAGGTGACTCGAATGGAACAAAGCGTCGGGGCGGGATAGCCTAGACCTTCTATCCTTCGTCGGATATAGTCAACATTATAATAATCATATCATCAACAACAATATAATAAGGTGATATCCCAAACCAAGGAGTAACAGGGTAACATCGTAGCATCCTAAGCATGCATACTAAGCAGGGGCTAAGCAACGAGTAATAGTAACATAGCAGTACAAGGTTTGCTGGGAAGGGACATGGCTGTATCGGTTTGAAAGAGGCTGTAAACATGTGGTAGGATCAAACATCGAACCTAACCTAGACTAGCATGCAAACCGCTGGTTGAAATAGAATGGATCATAAGTAATGTATAGTCCTTGCTTGTTGATAAGTCGGGTTCCGAAGGTGTAGTTGATCGCAAGCTCGCATCGTCTCCGAGAGGTACCCGTGGGAGCACACAAGAAGAAAACACTAGAAAGCAATCAACGGTGCACCACTATTACTACGGAGCAATACAAGAGAAAACATCAACAAGAAGCAACACGAGACATCGCACCTACCGTCGAGAGCGGTTACTAACATGTTAAGTGGAGTACACGTCACACACGACGAATACCCCACGTTTACGGTGGTTCAAGTTGCTTAGCTACAGGTGATCAACCAACGGTTATTAACATGGCAACTCAAGCAAGCATGGCATAGCACACGAACAAGTCAAGAGGTGAAGCACAGAGTAAACTATCTATGCTAGTCAATTTAAGTGGGGCACAACCTAAACATGGCATAACACTAAGTGCCGCACGACAATTAAAAGATTTGGTACTGATCTGACCTAAACCATATTTTAGGTTGGTTAACAACAGCAAGAAATAGCATAAACACAAAGTACACGAAAAACTAATCAAGTTACATATAAAGCACACTCCAAACGGAGTTACGGTTAAAAAGATATAAGCAAAACAAGTTACGGGCACAAACTGCCAACATCATGAAGCAAAGTTTAGAGCAATGCATAAACAGGTTAATCAATGCAAACATGCTCACCAATGACTTGCATTTAAAGTGGACATGACATGTAAGGCATGGCAAAAAGAATCATGCAAATAGGCATCATAGATCAAAAGATATTAAGCAAACAACATAGCATCGCAAAGTAACAGACTTAGAGAAAAACAGAGGTGGCTGTCAAAAACAGCAGCATAGCAACTTTAGAGAAAAATATCTATATGACCAGCAAGCATATCATGGCGATGCAATACATGGGATGAAAGTAGACATGATGCTTAACAATATGCAATTGGAATTACTCAATTCCGATAAACGGTCGCGACACACTCGTCGACCGAAGTTGCCACAAAATAACAGTTTCAGCAACAACAGCACAATAACATCAGAATAGCTACTTTGGAGCAAGATATAAACATGATGCAGCAAGCAAATATGGCATGTGAATGCATGAAACTGAAGTAGAAACATTTCTTAACGCAACTCAAAAGGAATCAATGCAATAGGCCTCATGGATTTGTTACAATCATCATGCAAAGTTGCAACAAAATAATAACAGCAGCTCATAACAGGAAAAAGTAGCAGGTTAACGGCCTGATGCCCAATTTAGCACACAATTACACAGTCAAGATGACCTCAAATGCAAATGCTCACAAAAGATGAATTAAATTACACGCAATTCGAAGCAACTTTCGTTTTGGGGGCACGTTCATCGGAGCTACGGATTACTTGCTATTCGCAGCACAAAAATGAATCAGTAGCAAAATTATAAGACTTAGCAGAAAATAGCTAAAAGAAAAAAAGACTAAGAGAAAAAAAAAAGAGGGCGGGGCCTCACGTTGGGCCGGCCCATCTGGGACTGAGGCGGCCTGGGCTGGAGGCCTGGCTTGGGCTGGCCTGGTGGCTGCGGCTGCTGGGCTCGCCGGCCCATGCGAGCGGGCGTCCACGACTGCGATGGGCATGGAGGGCCTCCCTCGTCCAGGCGGCAGCAGGTGGCGCCGCCGGCAAGGCTACGGCCTCCGGCGAGGCATCTTGCAGGGGGACGGCTGATCCGCGCGGATCCGGCTGCGGGACGGTGAGGTGGAGTGGGGCGGAGCTCCCTAGCGGCGGCGGCTCCGAGCTCCATGGCGGTCGGGCCAGTGCTGGCCATGGAGGGCGGCTTCTGTGCAGGGTCCCCGGCGGCTGCGACCTGCAGCGGGGAGGAGAGGGAGGTTAGGGAAGAGGAGGGAGGAGAGGGAAGGAGGTAATGGAGAGGAGGGGCGCCGGGCTGGCTCGCCGGCTGCGGCCTGGCTGCTCCGGCGGCTGCCCACGGGCAGGGTGGAGGCGACGGCTGGAGGTAGGTGGAGAGGAGGGTGCAGTTGGGGGGCGACGTGGCGTGATCCGGAGCGTCCATCTCCGGATCGGACGGCTCCGGGCGCGCCAGATCTAGGGTTTGCTGGTTTTGGGGGGGGGGAAGCTGCGAAAATTGGGGCTTTTGTGAGGGGGGTGGCTGCAAAATTGTGGCTAGGGAAACCCTAAAAATGGGTGGGAGTGTGGTGGTCTTTATATTGCCCCGGTGGCTGGCAGTTTGAAAAAACATCTCCGGTTTTTCTCTCGCGCGCGCGGTGCTCACGTTTCTGACCGCCGGGGGTCCGCAGTACCTCCGATTCGGGTAAAACTTCAAACTGCGCGATCAGTGCGTCGAGACGGAGGCGTTCACCTCGCGCTGGAACCGTTCCGAGAACACTTTCCGGCGCACTATAAAAATATCCCGTTTAATTATTAAACGGGGTTTTTCGTTTCGTTGGCTGCGGCTGGTCTTGTGCGGTTTTCGCGACGGTGATCGGGTGAAACCCGGTGTCGCAAAGGTCCGAGCCAATGTCAGGAATATTTGTGCTGGAGTCCCACGGAGTTCCGTCAGATTTCGAGAGTGCTTCAGCGGGCGGGTCGCCAAGGGAGATCCATCCATTGGAATTTGTTGAATTTTCACAGATTTTCGAAAATTGATTTTCGCATCTTTCAAACGAAGGGGTCGTCGAGATGAGCTCCGAGTCTCCGTCGCAAGTTCCCGAAAAACGGACGTTTTTCTGTCCTGTAGGCTGCGCATGAGCGCTTTTGTTCATGTCGATCGTCGAGTGTTGCGCTCAAATTTTTTCTTGTCTTCTCCGTGAGCTTGATGGAGAAATTGATGTAGCTATTGAAGAAGCCGAGATTGCAATGAACCCAACTTGAATCGGGTCATTCAGAAGTCGATGGATAGTGGATTGTCGTTGTAGATTAGAGCCGCCGATCCGTGATTCCAACGCGCATGTCCTACCTACAGACGGCGCCAATTGACGAGGATCAGCCTCGGCAGATCCTAGGGTTTGGCACCCTAGGTTTCGTATAGGAGGAAGGAGAGCGACGTGGCCTGCGCGTTGTAGGATTTGGAGTGACAAGTGACCCATGGGGGCACGATTTACCCAGCTTCAGGACCCCGGAGGGAAAACCCTACATGCTTCTTGTCTGATCTTGTATTGATGATGATGTAAAGAGGTGCCGCGAGGGCTTTGGTGGAGAGAGACCTGTCTAGTTCAATACGTGGGGGGATTGAGTTGGGTTTGGAGTTGTCTAGTTCTAAGTTCAGTTGTGGGGTGTCTAGAGAGGTGCCCATGCCTCGCTTTATATAGATAGCCAGGTAGGGGTTTACATGAGTCCTAGTCGACTACAAGTAGGAGTCCTTGTCTTGCGCCTCAAGTATTTGGCTTCACGTCTTATTCCATCATGTCGGTGTCCGCGAGTGGGCCCCTGGTGGGCCGCCAGCCATGAAACGCACCAGGTACCCTATTGGAGAGGAGTCGTGGGGGTATCCCTTCGTCAGTAGCCCCCGAGTGCCTGGGGGACTTGGGAGTCGCGCAGGGACTTGAATCTGCAGTAGCCGCTGTAGTGTGTGTCGATCTTTTGCTGATTAACAATCGAAGATGTCGTGAGTATGCTCCCGATGGGAGTATTTGGATGAAGCATCGAAATTGCAGTCGAGTTCGGCGGTTGTCGAGTGCGCGTCAGCGCTCCCGATGGGAGTAGCCCCCGAGGCTATGTGCGACTCATCGAGTCGGGCATAGACTAAAGGCTTTTCGTCGTCGAGTAATTTTCATCCGAGAAATGCTTGAATCGGGTCTTGCGCTGTAGGCATGAGTTGTTGTAGGGATTAGTCATGGACGAGGAGGTTGACGTCGCCGCGTCATGAGGGCGCCCAGCTCCCGAGCATCTGCGGAGAAGGAGAAAAAGGTGCAACTGTATTAATATGTACTTGCGTGATATACAAAAGA
The DNA here is from genome assembly GCA_950022295.1 of Bromus sterilis. Classification (NCBI taxonomy): domain Eukaryota; kingdom Viridiplantae; phylum Streptophyta; class Magnoliopsida; order Poales; family Poaceae; genus Bromus; species Bromus sterilis. The sequence goes on from OX465597.1 coordinate 287,593,448, forward strand.
ATTGTAAGGTGCATGATTTGTAGACATTGCAGTTTGGCTGAGTGGATGATATAGCAGCATATAAGGTTTAAGCGTGTCTTTTTATAAGTAGGCCCTCCGGCAGCATACTCTTGCCGGGCAACAGGGACGCGATACCAGACTTGTTGTACCCAGAGACAAGAGCTTCATTTTGGTACCAAGCCTCAGTACTTTGACGAACGCGACTGCGTAGCCGGCATGACGATTTTATAGCCCTTAGATGTTTCTGCACGACTGTGTAGCTGACAAGATGATTTTATAGCCCTCAGATGTTTCTGCATGACTGTGTAGCCGACAAGATGATTTTATAGCCCTCAGATGTTTCTGCACGATTGCGTAGCCGGCTAGGTGATTTTATAGCCCTCAGATGTTTGTGTGCGACTGCGTAGTCGTCTTTGGCGACTGATCGAGAATGCATATAGGTTTTGGAATCATAGCATATAAGAGTATAAAGAAACTTAGCTGTAGGATCGATTCGGCGGAGGGATTCGAAGACGAGAAGTCGATGATGAGCAGTTGGCATGGCGAAACGGAGTCGATGTGATGGCGACTGCGATGTTCAACACCGAGTCCGCGAGACCCCGAGTGTTGAGGCGGTGGAGTTGCGCAACGAAGTCGTCGTGATGAATTTATCCAACGAGTGATGAAAGGACTCGACACGGCGATTCCTGCACGATGGAGCTCGGTATGGGAGAGCCCATACAAAGGAGCTCAGCGCAGGATGATTTTTTGCTTGGAGTCTACGGTGCGACGAGTGACCTAGAAAACTCGACGCGTCGGGAGAGATCATTCAATTGCTTGTTGTGTGATGTCGTTGTAGCGGCGCGAGTCGATGTAGAAACCTTGTGGGTCAAGGTTGAACCCGAATTCGCGATTGGAAATTCGCGATCTCGCGTAGATCCAAAAACGCGTTGCAGTGCGAGAGCCGCTGACAGAGATCTAACCGTTCGAATTTTCTGAAATTTTTTGTGCTGATGAGAGATTCTACCCCGAATGCTTTCACCGGAGGGATCTTCATGTTAGAGCTAATGTCAGGAATATTTATGTTGAAGTCACGCGGAGTTCCGTCATATTCCTAGAGTGCTTTCGTGCGCGGGACGCCGAGGGAGATCCAGCCGTTGGAATCTGCTGAAATATCCCAGATTTTCGAAAATTGATTTTCGCATCTTTGAACCGAAGGGGTCGTCGAGATGAGCTCAGAGTCTCCGTCGCAAGTGCCCGCAACACGTATGTTTTTCTGTCCTGTAGGCTGCGCGTGAACGCTTTTGTTGATATCGATCTTTGAGTGTTGCGCTCGAACATTTTCTTGTTTTCTCTGTTAGCTTGATGAAGATATTGATGTAGTTGTTGAAGAAGCCGATATTGCAATGAACCCAACTTGAATCGGGTCCTTCAGAAGTCGATGGATAGTCGATTGTCGTTGTAGATTAGAGCCGCTGATCCGTGATTCCAACGCGCATGTCCTTCCCACAGACGATGCCAATTGATAGGATTCGGAGGTGCGAAGCAACACATGGGGGAACGATTTACCCAGCTTCAGGCCCCCGGAGGGAAAACCCTACATGTTGCTTGTCTGATCTTGTATTGATGATGATGTACAGAGGTGCCACGAGGGCTTTGGTAGAGAGAGACCCGTCTAGTTCTAGGCGTGGGGGATTGAGTTGGATTTGGAGTTAACTAGTTCTAAGTTCAGTTGTGGGGTGTCTAGAGAGGTGCCCCTGTCTAGCTTTATACAGATAGCTAGGTAGGGGTTTACATGAGTCCTAGTCAACTACAAGTAGGAGTCCTTGTTTTCCGCCTCAAGTCTTTGGCTTCACGTCTTATTCCATAATGTCGGTGTCCGCGAGTGGGCCCCTGGTGGGCGTCCAGCCATGACACGCACCAGGTACCCTCATGGAGAGGATTCGTGGGGGTATCCCCTCGTCTGTAGCCCCCGAGTGCCTAGGGGACTTGAAGAGTCGCGCAGGGACTCGAATCTGCAGTAGCCTCCATAGTGCGTGTCGATCATTTGCTGGTGAACACTCGAAGATGTCGTGAGTATGCTCCCGATGGGAGTATTTAGATGAAGCATCGAAATTGTAGTCGAGTTCGGCGGTCGTCGGGTGCGCGTCTGCGCTCCTGATGGGAGTAGCCCCCGAGGCTATGTGCGACTCATAGAGTAGGGCATAGACTGAAGATTTTCGTCGTCGAGTAATTGTCATTCGAGGAAGTGATCGACTCGGGTCTTGCACCGTAGGCATGAGTTGTTGTAGGGATCAGTCGTGGACGAGGAGGTTGACGTCGCCGCGTCATGAGGGAACCCAGCTCCCGAGCATCTTCTGAGAAGGAGAAAATGGTGCAACTATATTAAGATGTACTTGCGCGATATACAAAAGAATTGTAAGGTGCATGATTTGTAGACATTGCAGTTTTGCCGAGTGGATGATGTAGCAGCATATAAGGTTTAAGCGTGTCTTTTCATGAGTAGGCCCTCCGGCAGCATACTCTTGGCGGGCAACAGGGACGCGATGCCAGACATGATGGACCTGGAAACAAGAGCGTCCTTTTGGTACCCAGCCTCACTACTTTCACGAACGCGAATAAACAACATAGAAAACTGAGCATGATCCAAAATATAATTTTGTAGCCCTCAGAAGTGTGTGCGCGGCTGCGTAGCCGGCATGATAGTTTTGTAGCCCTTAGATATTTCTGCATGATTGCGTAGCCGGATGACGATTTTATAGCCCTCAGATGTTTTTGCACGACAGTGTAGCCGGCAGGATGATTTTATAGCCCTCAGATGTTTCTGCACGACTCTATAGCCGGCAGGACGATTTTATAGCCCTCAGATGTTTGTGTGCGACTGCGTAGTCGTCTTTGGCGACTGATCGAGAATGCATATAGGTTTCGGAATCATAGCATATAAGAGTGTAAAGAAACTTACCTGTAGGATCGATACGATGGAGGGAGTCGAAGACGAGCAGTCGATGATGAGAAGTCGGCGTGGCGAAACGGAGTCGATGTGATGGCGACTGCGACGTTCAGCCCCCGAGTTCGCGAGACCCCGAGTGTTGAGGCGGTGGAGTTGCGTAGCGAAGTCGTTGTGATGATTTTATCAAACAAGTGATGAAAGGAATCGACGCGGAGATTTCCGCGCGATGGAGCTCGGTATGGGAGAGCCATAAAAAGGAGCTCGGTGCAGGATGATTTTTTGCTTGGAGTCGACGGTGCGGCGAGTGACCGAGAAAATCGACGCGTCGGGCGAGATCGTTCGATTTGTTGTTGTGTGATGTCGTTGTAGCGGCGCGAGTCAATGTAGAAACCTTGGCGAGTCATCCAGGTCATGTCGAGTTGGAGTAGAATCCTCTGGGTCAAGATTGAACCCGAATTCGCGATTGGAAATTCGCGATCTCGCGTAGATCCAAAAACGCGTTGCAGTGCGAGAGCCGCTGACGGAGATCTAACCGTTAGAATTTTCGGAAACTTTCACTGGAGGAATTTTTCTGCTGGAGTCGCGCGGAGTTCCGTCAGATTCCGAGAGTGCGTTAGTGCGCGGGTCGCCGAGGGAGATCCAGCCGTTGGAATTTTCTGAAATTTTCAAAGATTTTCGAAAATAGATTTTTGCATCTTTCAACCGAAGCGGTCGTCGAGATGAGATCCGAGTCGCTGTCGCAAGTGCCCGCTACACGGACATTTTCTGTCATGTAGGCTACGCGTGAGCGCTTTTGTTGATGTTGATCTTCGAGTGTTGCGCTCGAAATGTTTCTTGTTTTCTCCGTGAGCTTGATGTAGATATTGATGTAGTTGTTGAAGAAGCTGAGATTGCAATGAACCCAACTTGAATCGGGTCCTTCCGAAGTCGATGGATCGTCGATTGTCGTTGTAGATTAGATCCGCCGATTCGTGATTCCAACACGCATGTCCTTCCCACAGACGACGCCAATTGACGAGGATCAGCCTCGACAAATGCTAGGGTTAGGTACCCTAGGTTTCGTATAGGAGGAAGGAGAGCGACGTGGCCTACGCGTTGTTAGGATTCGGAGGTGACAAGCGACACATGGGGGCACGATTTACCCAGCTTCAGGCCCCCGGAGGGAAAACCCTACATGCTGCTTGTCTCATCTTGTATTGATGATGATGTACAGAGGTGCCGCGAGGGCTTTGGTGGAGAGAGATCTGTCTAGTTCTATGCGTGGGGGATTGAGTTGGGTTTGGAGTTGTCTAGTTCTAAGTTCAGTTGTGGGGTGTCTAGAGAGGTGCCCCTACGTCGCTTTATTTAGATAGCCAGGTAGGGGTTTACATGAGTCATAGTCGACTACAAGTAGGAGTCCTTGTCTTGCGCCTCAAGTCTTCGGCTTCACTTCTTATTCCATCATGTCGGTGTCCGCGAGTGGGCCCCTGGTGGGCCGCCAGCCATGACACACACCAGGTACCCTCATGGAGAGGAGTCGTGGGTGTATCCCCTCGTCAGAAGGTGTGCAAGTTATTGAAATATCTTTATGGCCTAAAGCAAGTTCCTAAACAATGGCATGAGAAGTTTGATAAAACTTTTACATCTGCCGACTTTGTTGTTAATGAAGCTGAAAAATGTGTATACTATCGCCATTGTGGGGGCGAAGGAGTAATCTTGTGTCTGTATGTCGACAACATACTATTATTTGGGACCAACCTCAAAGCAATTGAGGAGGTTAATAACTTTCTTTCTGAAAAATTTGAGATGAAAGACCTGGGTGTGGGTGATGTCATGCTGAACATCAAGTTGTTGAGGAACAATGAGGGTGGGATTGCACTTGTGCAATTGATACGTCCTAAACGTATCTATAATTTCTCCTTGCTCCATGCATGCTTTGGGTGATATTTCTACGCTTTTGATACACTTTCATACACGTTTGATCATATTTGGACTAACTTATTAACTCAGTGCACCCTAGTACCAGTTCATGTATTCTGCTGTCTTTTTATTTCAGGTTTTCCCATTAATTAAAGTGCCAGAAAAATTCCGAGAAAAATATTAAAAAAATCATTGACCAGGAAGCTTCCAGACGCCCGAAGGGAGGCCAGGGGGGTCCCACCTGGTGTCTAGGCGGTCAGGGGGCGTGGCCTATGGTGGGGCCGCGCTGGAGGCCGCCTAGACTCCCTGGTGGCCCCCTGGCTGCCCCCCTTCGCCTATACTTACCTCTCGTCCGGAAACCCTCGAGGACAAAACCATTTTTCGCGATATCCCCTTTATTCATCCGCATCCGCGCTTCCAAGATCGGGAGAACCAGAATACCTCTTCCCATCACCCTGCCGGAGGGAGGATTGACCTTCGGGAGTGACGGGGATCAACCCCGGCAAATCCCATGGTCAGGGACCCTGGGTTAGTCATGAGAGGCGCAGGTTGGACGGTAACTCGTCGGCAAACAAGGAGGCTCGCTCCTGCTCGATATTATTCATTGGGAAGATGCGATTACAGGGGAAGCCAAGGCTGGAGCTCTCAGGGCTAGGGTTACAGGTGAGATTCGATGTCTTTGGCGTCGCCCCTCCTAGCCCTTATATACCGGGTTAGGTCTCGGGGAATTCATCTACGTGTACAGGTAAACTTTCCTAACCCTAGCTTGCTCCTTACGGCGGGTCTTTGCACCTTCCTTGTGAGTCGAGGACTTCTACATCGGTGCCATCCAGTGGGCCGGGACCGTATCTTCATGGGCCTTCTGCCTTCATGGACACCAGTTAGGCTCATCCGTAGGTGTCGTGGGGTCACCCCCTCGTCAGTAGCCCCCGAGTGCCTGGGGGACTCGAAGAGTCGCGCAGGGACTCGAGTACATTTTTTGTGTCGTCTATTGATATGCACGGTTCATCAGTGGGTCGCTGGCAGTCTGGTGTCCATGATAAAACCTGTTTCGAGGGATGCTAAGCTGAAAGGGCCCAAGGAGTCGACGGATCGAGCCTTGGTGAATTGCACTAGGGAAAATACCACAGTAGCCCAATTAAACACACGTCCCTCGACGTGAGCTTGGAACACTGGTGTCAAGCAAAAGTCCGGCCGCTTTAGGTCTTACGGTGTTCATTTGCCGCCAGTAATGTGTGTAGCCTAAGGCGCGTCCGCCCGGCTTATCTATCATGCTCTGCGCATGGGAAAGGTTGGGAGTGAAATCGCTCTTCGGCAATTCCCAGCCCGGCCGTACTTCGCAGCGGGGTCTTACCTACATGCTAATCTTGCGTGGCTTCTGGGCACAGTGTATCGTGTTCCAGGAAAGTGTGTTTTTGAGGCGTGGAGCCTTATAGCATTGCACCCGCTTGGAATAAAACATCAAGCGAGCTGTTCACTCATTCACCCGAGGAGCTTTGCTTTCGAGTGCTCAGTCGGGGGGTTTTTCGCGAGTAGTCACTCGAAAGCCGTTTTCAGCTATTCGGGTGAGGGAGCACCCGGAACTCTCAGCGCCGTATGGTCTTGGCGAACGTTTGTCTTTCGTCGGGTTGAGGGAGCACCCGAGACTCTTATAAGTGTGAGTGTTCACTCGAGCACGTGGCTAACCTTTAGGTGAGGGAGCACCCGGGACTCTTATGATGTATGCTCCCGATGGGAGTAAGATATTTTTCTTCCTTCGGGGAAAAGATCAGAAAGATGGAATCTTTTGGGCCTTGATGGCGTACTGAGTAAGCCTTGCTGTGATATGATGTTGGCGTGGTCTTCTGCAATTTTGTTTGACCGCTGCGGTCTATCGTGTGAGATGACTTGGCGCTGTCCCGCCGAAATTTTTACGTCGCGTGATCATGGTCCTCTTTTTGCGCGCGTAGTGGGCAGTGTTGTTACTGCGCCGGTTGGATTTTCCATGATTTTGGCCTCTGTAGGGGATCGTGGCACGTTTTACTGGGCGAAAAGGTTGGCCGGTGGCCCTTCTTGCCAGGTTCTTGCGTTAAATACTGTGCGGCCGGGTGAATTGTAGGTTTCACCCAGCCGTTGCCTTCCTCCTCTTTCTCTGTTTTCCTTCGTGTTCCCGCGCCTTCATCTTTTCTCCTCTGCGTGTTGCTGTGAGATCTATGTCCAAGCGCTCTCGTGCTGCTGTCGAGTCGGCCAAGATGTCCGGCAAGTGGGAGCGGTCCACGTTCGGTGCTGAAGATCTGGATGCGCTGGTTGCTGATGGCATGGTGGCGGCGGACGAGCGGGTATGCTTCCAGGCTTTCTTCCACCGTGGTTTTGCTCTTCCGCTGCATCCTTTCATTCGGGGCTTTCTTTATTCCTATCGGCTCCAGTTGCATGACCTTACTCCCAATGGGATTTTGCACATTGCGTGTTTCATCACTCTTTGTGAGGCCTTCCTGGGGATTTATCCCCATTGGGGACTGTGGAGACGTCTTTTTAATGTAAAAAGGACGAACTGTGAGTACGCCGTGGGTCGAGTGGGTATCTCCATTGGGGATAAACACTCATACTTTGACTTGGAGAAGATCGATTCCGTTAGCGGTTGGCGGAGAGGCTGGTTTTATCTGAAGGATTTCTTCATTGTTGGTCAGCAATTTGGTCTTGCTTCTTTCAATCCGGGCACGCGAGTTGTCAGACAGCCTTCGTGGTCTCATTCTTTGAGCGAGGTGGAGTCGTCTGAACTGATTCCATTTTTGGAGAGGATTTCTGTGCTGAAGGATATTTTGACTGGTGGTCAACTTATCTCTGTTTTTGTGGGGCGGCGAGTTCAACCGTTGCAGCATCGAGACCGCCCTATGTGGCAGTACGAGGGACTCGATGACTCGACGAGATGCTCGCCTGAAGAGCTAGAACCTAATGCCTTGCTGGCTCGTATCCAGCATGTGTCCAGGTGCTCTAGTGTTTCCTAGATGTGCCTTGTCCTTCCATATGCTTCTGATCATCTTCCGCCACCGGTTGGTGCCCATGTTCCTTCGTTTGTATGGATGAGTACCTAGTTTTGTTTTGTTGTTGACATTGCTTGTTTTGCAGGGCCGTGCTCCAGTTCCGTGTAATCCTCCGCAGCCGGAAGACGACGACATTCGTGAAGAGCCTGATGCTTCCGCAGCTGGTGGTGCTGTGCCGGCTGTTAATGCTGAGATTGTGCTAGTGGAGACAGGCGATAGTGAGGACTCGAGTCCCTTCCGTGTGAAGCGGTCGCGCCCCTTGGATGCTGAAGATCATGCCGCATTAGGTGATGGTGTCCCTTCTTCTGCTCCTTTTGCTGGGCCTTCCCCTTCGGCCATTGCTCCGGCCCTTCCTCCCAAGAGGGACAGGCTTGGTAGGTTGGGGCGCCCTCGTGGCGCGCGTGTCGGGTAAGATTCTGCTGAATTAGTGCCCGGTTTTATCGTTGCTCTTTCGACTGATAATGATTTATTTTGTAGTGCTGCGCCTGCTCCGGCTGCTTCATGCACCAGCGCGTCTGCTACTGATCTGAAATCGACAAGCTCTGGGGCAGCGGCCAAGCGTCCTGAAGACCACTCGACTGCCGCTGGTCAATCTGGGCCGACGGCGACTCCTGCCGTTTCGACTGCGGGTGTAGTTACCGGCGTGTCTCCTTCGGATGTGCCTGGTGCTACTGCTCCTGAGCCTAGGTCGACTGGGCTTTGTCCTCCATTCTTTGGCCGTGTTGGTCTGTCGATTGAAGACAAAGCTCGTGCTTTCGATCATGTCTCCAAACTGGTAAGATGATTCCTGTCTGTGTTGCTTCATCATCGGGGGCACGGCAGTGCTCCCGATGGGAGTAGCCCCCGAGGCTAGAAGTGACTGTTTGCAGTTGCTTGTAGTCTTGCTTTTAATTAACACCTGATCGCCTGGTTCTTGCAGCCTGTTTTCCAGCACTGTGAGCGTTTGGTTCTTGATGCTGAGCGTTGGCAACGGGCCCATGAGTCTGCCCAAGACGCCTTATCTGCTATGGATGGTAAGTTTTATTCTTGTGCTGCTGAGCTTTTGGGTGTTTCTTCTTTTGTTCTGAGTGCTATCTTTGCCTCGCAGGTCGTCGCCAGGCTGCTGAGAAGCACGCCGAAAAGGCGGAGAGGACTGTTTCTGTTCTCGAGGCTGCCTTGGCTTCCAAGGAGGTGGAGTTGCATGGTCAGCATGAGGAGCTGGTTCGCCTTCGCCAGGCTGAGGATGCACTGCGCAGGTGGAGGCAGTCGAGGGCAAACGTCTTGGCGCCTTGGAGGGCTCTCTAGTGTGTAAGTTTTGTGTTCCACTATTGCTGTTTCCTCTGTTTTCCCTTGATGACGTTTCTTTGCTTGGTGCAGCTGCTGTAGGTGCGAAGCCGATGGAGGCTGCTGCGTCGGGTTCTAGAGTTCTCCAAGGTGCTTTTGATGTTGTAGCGGGTGCTGTTGCAGTGGTCGAGGACGTCTGCGCCCGGGCTTCCAATGTTGTGGGTCTTGTGCACGAGCACCTTATGCCGGAAGGTACGAAGGTGCCTGATGGCCTGGGTGCTCGGGTCGCTGCTTTCGGCCCTGACGGAAAAGATATGGTGGAGCTGGTGGCGGAGAGCGTGGCGAGTGGTTCTTCCACAGCCCTGGTCGTCCTTATGGGGCATGGGGTTTCCTTTGATGATTCCTTGGTTGAGACCATTCTGTGCTATTCTGGTGAGCAGGACGACCGAGCCGATAGGCTGGCTCGTCGCCTGCAACAAGTTGTAGATGATCAGGGTCCCCCTGCCGTAGGTGAGAGGGAGGCATAATAGTGATTTCGCTGTTTTGTAATTCCTGACTCTGTTTTGACGGTTGATCTTTCGCAACTTTCTATCTGAATGTCTTCTTGGTTGTTCCTTTTGCTGTTTTTTGATTTGTTTTGTTCATCCTGCGGTAGGCCGCTCCTGGCTTCCTTCTTCGGTGGAGTTCGCTGAAGGATGGCACTCGCGAGGGTGCGTACGAGTCCGTTTGCTTGCGGCTAAAGGACGCTGAGCGGGGTATTGTCCGACTGAAGGGGTCCGTGGCCGTTCACCGTACTCGGCGTGAGCGTGCCGAGTCCGTGGTTGAGGGCCTTGCTTCGTGGGTGGTGAAGTTGTCTGACCTCCTGCGGGGTGAGTCTTGCCTCTGCTTGGTTGCTTAATTCCGTTTGGTGGGTTTTCGCCATCTCTGTCTTGATCCTAGTTCTTGACTTTCGAAGTGCTGGCAGGGCGAACTCGGGATGAGGAGAGGGCCGTTCAATCAGAGAGGTCGCGGCTTGATGATCCTAGTGTGCAAGCCAGCAATCCCTTTTGGGCAGATGGGGCTCGTGCTCGAGCGTTTGCGTTGCTTCGTCGCCGAGTTGAGCGGGTACCGGAAGCTCTCGGCTACTGCCAACGGGTGTTGGGTGGTATCCATGCTGAGTTCTATCCGTTGGAGGTAGTTCCTTCGTACCTTGAGAGGCTTTGTCACATGTTTTCTCAGCCTGCCGAGTTGCGCTGAGTGATGGACCACCAAATTCGTGCCGGAGCCCGAGCTGCTTTGGGCTTGGTCCATAGTCATTGGCCCGGGGTGGATTTTGCTCAGGTGGTGTCGGGTCCTCCAGGTGGTAGGGATCACCCAATGAATGAGCACTACGTGGCTGTAGATAGGCATGCGCTGCAAGTTCTCAGGCGAGTTTGCGAAGAAAACGACCGCCATCTTAGTGCACTTATTAAGGCGAAGTTGGAACCTAAAGATTAGGTGCTTCCCTTCGTTGTATCTGCTTCTTTTTTATTGTATATATCATCTGTATTTGCAGTTGAGTGTGGTGTCTTGGGGGATGGTTGCTTCGGCGAGCCCCCGAGTGCTGAATTTATTTTTGCCGCGATTGCGGAAAACTCCTCGGGGGGTGGCTGATTTGGCGAGTCCTCGAGTTCCAAGTTGGTTTTGCCACGATTGCGAAGAACTCGTCGGGGGGTGGCTGCTTTTGGCGAGCCCCCGAGTGTCGAGTTAGTTTGTCGCGATTGCGGGGGACGCGTCGGGGGGTGGCTGCTTTTGGCGAGCCCCCGAGTGTCGAGTTAGTTTGCCACGATTGCGGGGGACGCGTCGGGGGGTGGCTGCTTTTGGCGAGCCCCCGAGTGTCGAGTTAGTTTGCCGCGATTGCGGGGGACGCGTCAGGGGGTGGCTGCTTTTGGCGAGCCCCCGAGTGTCGAGTTAGTTTTCCGCGATTGCGGGGGATGCGTCGGGGGGTGGCAGCTTTTGGCGAGCCCCCGAGTGTCGAGTTAGTTTGCCGCGATTGCGGGGGACGCGTCGGGGGGTGGCTGCTTTTGGCGAGCCCCTGAGTGTCGAGTTAGTTTGCCGCGATTGCGGGGGACGCGTCGGGGGGTGGCTGCTTTTGGTGAGCCCCCGAGTGTCGAGTTAGTTTGCCGCGATTGCGGGGGACGCGTCGGGGGGTGGCTGCTTTTTGGCGAGCCCCGAGTGTCGACTAATTTTGTGGAAAAATATTTATGAAATATCTTTCCTGCCGTTCCTTTACAAATATGAAGAGGGTAGGTTCCCTTGAGAGTGATGATGTAGTGGATCTAGGGGCCTGGTAGCTTTGTCTCCAACTTCTGGGTTTCTTCCGGCGATGTTCCTTTCCTTCTATGGGAGCGCTTCTTCCGCGAGTCCCGTGGTTCTGCTGTCTCGGTGGGCGATGAATGCTTCTGCTATCTTGTGGAATTCTTTGTCGCAGGGGTCGGATCTGACGAAACTGCCGCCGATTGTGATGACCCCGTTTGGGCCTGGCATCTTCAGCTTGAGCTAGGCGTAGTGGGGTACGACCATGAAGCGAGCGAAAGCTGGCCGCCCGAGGATTGCGTTGTATTGCGACTTCCAATCGACCACTTCGAAGTCGAGTGTTTCCTTGCGGAAGTTTGTCGCGTTCCCGGAGACTACCTCCAAGCTTATCCTTCCGAGGGGGTAGACTGCTTTTCCTGGTACGATCCCGTGGAAGGTTGTGCCTGAGGATTTGAGTGCGTTTTTTTTGGATGAGCATGTCGTCGAGTGTGCGGGTGAAGATAATGTTGATCCCGCTGCCGCCATCCATGAATACTCGCGACATGTTGTAATTTCCGATTCTGGCCTCGAGTACCAGTGCGGCATGCCCTGGTTGAGGGACGACTGGTGGGTGGTCGTCCCGGGAGAAGGAGATTTCTGTCTCCGACCCGCGCAGGTACTCTGGGACGGCCGGGTGTGCGGAGGTTGCCAGGAAAACTTGTCTGGTGACTTGTTTCTGCTGCCTGTTGGAAGGTCTTCCTTCTTGTATCATGTAGATCCTCCCATGGGCTTCTGGGTATTGGTTTCCTTCTTCTGGCGTCCTTTGTCGTTCCTGGATGGCGGCCACCTGTCTTGTTGGTAGGGGGGGCTGGTGGTGCGCCGTGGGCGACTGGCCCAACTGCTACGCTTGCGAGTGGTCGTGCTACTGCGACCGAGGAGCGGCTTTTCTCTTCGGCCAACTCGTTGAAGCTTCGACAGTTCCTGAGGGTGTGGGATGATTTGAGCTCTCCTCGCTCGTTTCTGAATCCGTGTAAAGAGCACGGTCCATCGAATTGTTCTTTGGCGGAGCGGAATGTGCGAGTGCCGTCGCGTGGTTGTCTTGTCCTCCATTCTCATCTTTGAGCCTGGGGCTCGTCTTCTGGATTGTCTCGGTGCTGTGGTCTGTTGTCATCACGGTGCCTGTCGTTCCGGTCGTCTGAGAAACCGGCGGCGACCATGTCAAGTCCTCTGTCGTTGTAGAAGTTCCGTCTGGGTCGCTTCCTTCTTCTGTCGTCTCCCCTATCTCCGTTGTAGTCATAGTCGTACTCTGATCGTGCAGTGTGGGTTTCTGTTTCGTTACGAGCGGAATCTTCTCCGTCCGCCCAGCTGTTGGCTAGTTCTAGCAGCCGTGCGAGTGTTCGGACTTTCATCTGTCCGAGCTGCTCTTTGAATTCAACGCGCTGAAGACCTCGCCTGAATGCGTCGATCGCACTCTCGTCCGAGATGTCTTCCGCTGAATTCTTGAGTATCGTCCATCGCTGGCTGTATGCTCGCAGGGCCTCCCTTGTTCCTTGTTTGCATGCCCGCAGCTCCTCGAGTGAGGTTGGTCGCTTGTATGTTGATTTGAAGTTTTCTATGAAGGCTCCTCGGAACTGGCTCCAGGAGCTGATGGATCCGCGCCGACGATTTTTCAGCCAGTGTCGAGCAGAGCTCTCGAGCATGAGTTGTACGTACTGCATCGCCGTGACATTGGTCCCTCTTTGAAACTTGACTGCTGTTAGGTAGTCATCGAGCCATGCCTCCGGCTCCTCGAGTCCGTTGTACTTTAGAGTCGTGGAGTTCAGTTTGAACCCGTTGGGCATGTGCGTCTCACGTATGGCACGTGTGAAGCAGAGTGCTCCACACGGCTCGATTTCCTCGTCGGAAGTCTCTTCCTCCGAGTACTCCTCGCGTGCTGCGCGTCTTCTCCTGCTGTGGTTTACTCTGTTCTGCATGATGTCGTCTCGCGCGTCTCGCGGAGTGTTGCGGCATCTGCCGTTGTCATCGTTGTCGCGTTTCTTGTGCTTGTCGGAGCGCCTGCGTCTGCCGTTTGGTTTCCGCTCGCGAGTCTGCCGTTTTGCACTGGATTTTTTAGGTACCGAGGCGTCAATAGCGTCCTTCATTATCTGCAGATCTATGGAAGTGTAGCGATCTGTTTTTCCCTTTCTGCTTTCCTGGGCACGGGAAAGTTAGTCTTGGGCGCTTATGAGTGCTTCCGCCGGAGTGAGAGGCTCCTCTTCGTCGTCGTCTTCCTCTGACCTGAAGTCGTCTTCCAGTTTCCGCACTACTCTCGCCCTTTCTGTTTTCCACAGGTTGTTGAGTTTCGATCTATTGCGGATGGGGGAGTCGTGACCTGGCGAGTCACTTCTGAGAGATTGTCTGCGGCTGCTTTTCCTTTCGGGTTCCGCTTTGGCTTGCTTCTCCATGGCTAGGCGCCACTGTCTCGTCTGCTTTGTTAGCTCTCCCGCTAGCTTGTTGTATGCCCTTAGCTCGTCTCTTGTGGCGTCTAATGGTAGTAACCCGCCGCGGGCGACTGCTTATTTTACCATTGCCATCGATTCCTTGGACAAGTATATTTTTTCTTTGGATGATTCGCCCGCCGCTGCAACCGTGGTTTGCTGCCTGTTGCACGATGGCTGGCTGCCCTGGCCAGGTGCTTGCTGTTTGTTGCTTGGAAGCTGACTTCTTTTTTGATTGCTTGGTCCTTGCTCCACCGGGACTTTATTTGGTATGGTCCCCGGTTCTCCTAGCTGTACGACCATCGGACTGGCGTGGCCAGGGCCAGCCGCCCTGTTGGTGGCTGGGGTGTCTTGTCGAGTGCCCGGGTCGTTGGCTCGCCCGTTGTTACCTGACGTTGATGTGCCGACTTCTGCCATGAACACCTGCGATGGTGCCCTTGCCGTTTCCTTGCCGATGCGTGCGATCGTGCTTCTCCATGCTGGGGCTTCACTCGAGCGGTCACGAGTAGCGTGGAGCCGTGAGTTGGGTGTGTAGCTACAACCGCTAGATGGATCGTCCGTGTGGGCGGCGTCCTCTATGGTCGTTGATGTAGATGTTGCTGTGGGCGCACGGGTGTCGTCGATGAGGCAGAGGGTACCCCAGTGGTTGATGTAGATCTGGTACTCTCCGAAGAACAGATTGATGCCGGAGCGTAGGTCGGTGAAGACTGGTTTGAGGGCTGGGAGGTGGGCCGTGAATCCGAGGGACTCAAACAGGTTGGATCTTGCTGGAGCCGCCGAGTCGATGAGTGCTGGTGGTGATGAGGCCGCCAAGATCGCGTTCCCAACCTGCGCGGTTCCCACAGACGGCGCCAATTGACGGGGATCAACCCCAGAAAATCCCATGGTCAGGGACCCTGGGTTAGTCATGAGAGGCGCAGTTTAGACGATAACTCGTCGGCAAACAAGGAGGCTCGCTCCTGCTCGATATTATTGATTGGGAAGATGCGATTACAGGGGAAGCCAAGGCTGGAGCGCTCAGGGCTAGGGTTACAGGTGACATTCGATGTCTTTGGCGTCGCCCCTCCTAGCCCTTATATACCGGGCTAGGTCTCGGGGAATTCATCTACGTGTACAGGTAAACTTTCCTAACCCTATCTTGCTCCTTACGGCGGGTCTTCGCACCTTCCTTGTGAGTCGAGGACTTCTACGTCGGTGCCATCCAGTGGGCCGGAACCGTATCTTCATGGGCCTTCTGCCTTCATGGACACCAGGTAGGCTCATCCGTAGGTGTCGTGGGGTCACCCCCTCATCAGGGAGCTTCTCCACCACCATGGACGCTTCTCTAATGAGCTGTGGGTAGTCCACCTTGGACCATGGGTCCATGATCAGTAGCTATGTTATGTCTTCTCTCCACCTTTTCTCTTCATTGATTAGACCTTGTGAGCTGCCCTACATGATCAAGGCACATATGTAATTTTCCTGCTGTTGCTATGTTGAGTTTGCTGGGATCTGATGGATTATGAGATTATGCTCAGATTGTGATAAGTAATATATTTGGTTCTTCTCCTTTTATATTTATGTTCTTGAGTAATTCTTGCATGTTCTCCGTTGCTGTTTATTGCTTTGGCCAAGTGGTAGATTGTAACTTCAAAAGGGAGCACTATGTAATCTTTCTGCTATTGCTATGTTGAGTTTGCTGGGATCCAATGGATTATGAGATTATGTCCAGATTGTGATTGATTTATATATTTGATTCTCTTCTTTTATATTTATGTTCTTGAGTAATTCTTGCATGTTCTCTGTTGCTGTTTATTGCTTTGGCCAAGTAGTAGGTAGTGACTCCAAGAGGGAGCATTATGCATGATTGTGGGTTCATGCGCCCCGATGACTAGCTTGAGTGACAGAAACATGAGTCTAGGGGATGTGTTGTTTCCACAAGGGGGAAAACAACGGTGCTTGTACTTGTGAGTGCAAGGATTATTTACTTTACGCAAAGTTCTTTAATGCAGTTGTCTGTTGCTTTGAGTTTACACTTTGGGTGGGATTCGCAACTTAATACCAGTGAGATGTGCTGGATAGATATCTCAAGGTGGATGATTAGTAGGTAGATGCAGATAGATTTCGGTCTACTTGTCTTGGCATATCACCCATGCTTTTGAGCCTCTTCCTTTATTTATAGCATAATTAGCATTGGTTTGCGCACATAATCCTGTCAATTGCCCAGCTGTTATTTGTTTACCTCGCATGGCTATTTTATCGTCTTTTGGGAGAGAGACATCACTAGTGAAAATCATAGGACCCCGGTCCATATTTCCAACACTGTTACACCCACTATCAATTTACTTTCAGTATTTACTTTTCCGTTGCTATCACTATCATTACTATCCCGTGCGTTTTATCCTTTGTAAACAACAAGGACGGAGGGATTGACAACCCTTTGTACTCGTTGGGAGCAAAGTTATCTGTTGTGTGTGCAGGTCCACGACAATCGCTAATCTCTGGCGCCGTTGTTACCTTCCTGTCGTTGTCGGAGTCCTGCTGGAGACAAACCTTCCACTTTTCTTCTATCTACATCTCAACCTTCAACTTTGGGTAACCAACGAGGGGCGAGAAGCTATCGTGTTGTTGTCAGGACCATACCTGTCAACTCTCGTCATCAGAGTCCTACTGGAGACATAAACCCTATCCTCTAT
The DNA here is from genome assembly GCA_950022295.1 of Bromus sterilis. Taxonomy (NCBI): domain Eukaryota; kingdom Viridiplantae; phylum Streptophyta; class Magnoliopsida; order Poales; family Poaceae; genus Bromus; species Bromus sterilis. The sequence goes on from OX465597.1 coordinate 287,609,964, forward strand.
GTTAGGGGAAATTTGCCGCTACGCTACTTCTCAACCTTCCACTTGGGGTAACCAAGAGGGGCAAGAAGCTATCACTTCCTCGCTAGCATCAAGCAATTTCTGGCGCCGCTGTCGGGGACTCCGCTTTTGAAGATAGGGGATTTGCATACTATCTTTTATCTTTGCTTTTTAGTCTTGTTAGTTTAGCTTATAGTTTTTATCTTTGTGTCCTTTATCAAAAATCGCAAAAAATAGCTTGTACTTCTTGTTGCTGCTACTATGGGTACCACTGAAAACAACAATGAATTTTTTCTGTACTCATATTGCTACACCTGCCACTTCAGCATCTTCTAATGAAATTTAACCTGCTTTCCTTACTCTTGTTATGAAAGAACAATTCTACGGTGCGGGAGATGATGCTGCTGTACACTAGAATAATTTTGTTGAGCTTTGTGATATGAAAAAGTATAAAGAAGTAGAAGGTGATATTTGTTAAGATTAAGCTTTTTCCTTTCTCCTTGAGAGGAGGAGCTAAAATTTGGTTCCAATCCTTTCCTAGGAATAGCATAGATTCTTGCGATAAGTGCAAGGATGCTTTTATTGGGAAGTACTACCCACCTGCTAAGATTATCCAATTGAGGAGTAATATTATGAATTTTAAGCAATTGGATAATGAACATGTTGCCCAAGCCTGGGAACGCATGAAATCTCTTGTTAAGAATTTCCCTACGCATGGTTTGACTACCTGGATGGTTATCCAGACTTTTTATGTAGGCTTGAACTTTACCTCGCGGAACCTCTTAGATTCGGCCGTGGGAGGAACCTTTATGCCAACAACACTTGGTGCTTCCCCAAAACTACTAGATGAGATGATGACCAATTATTCCCAATGGCACACCGAAAGAGCTCCAATAGGTAGGAAGGTAAACTCTGTCGAGGAGATCTCCTCCCTAAATGAAAAATTTGACTTGATCATGTCTTTACTTACCAAGCAAGCTCCTATTGATCCTCATGATGTTCCTTTAAATTCCTTGGTTGCTCAAGAACAAGTATATGTGAACTTTATCTCTAGAAACAACTTCAACAACAATGCCTATAGGAGTAAGTTTGGAAGAAATCCTAGACCATTCCCATCCAACAACTATGGGAACAACAACACTTATCCTAGCACCAAGAACTCCACTTCTGAATTAGAGAGCATGCTGAAGGACTTTATCAATTCCCAAAAAGCCTTGAACAAGAGTGTAGAAAAGAAATTAGACAAATTAGATAGTCTCTATTTGATGGTAGACAACATAGCCTTTGATGTTCAGATGCTTGAATTTACAACTTCTCCCCTCGAGGAGAGGAAGACTACTCCTATGAATGCTATTCAAGTGCAAATCAATGAAAACATTAGGATGATGGCCAAACTTAAAGATAGATGGGCTAGAGAAAAGGAGGAAGAAGATAGAATTAAGAGCCTTCGTACACACCATACCATTGCTACTATCCAAGTTATTGAGGATATCCAAACTCTTAGCACCCAACACACCCTAGTCCCATTGGACTTATTAATGGTGATGCTATTACCTCAACCGTAGAAGAAGAAACTCCTATGAACATAGAGACTTTCAAACAAGTAAGCCTAAAGGACATCACTACCACCTTGCTTTATAGTACTAACCTTGATTTTGATAGTTGTACTCTTTCTGAAATTATTAGTTAGCTGCACAGAATGTCTAGAGACCCCCACACTAGCACACTAAATCTTGCCTTCACAGAGCATATCACAAATGCTGTCATTAAAGCTAGGGAGGAGAAGCTTAGGTTATAAGCCTCCATACCTAGGAAGCTAGAAGATGGTTGGGATCCTATGATCAAAATTAAATTGAATAACTTCTCTTGCTATGATTTATGTGATGCTGGAGTTAGTACCTGCGTTATGCCCATAATAATGTATGCTATGTTTGAATTAAAACCTTTTTATTCCCAAGTGTGTGAGGGAAGATGATGAAAGAAGATCCGGGAGGGTCAAACGCTCAAGCTTGGGGATGCCCCCATGCATCCCCAAGAAATATTCAAGGAGACTCAAGCATCTAAGCTTGGGGATGCCCCCGTGCATCCCCTTCTCCATCAACAATTATCAGTCTGTCCTTCGTTCCACTATATTTTTATCACTTCATGCGTTATATGCTATGCTTGGAGTGTCTTGCTCTTTAATTTTTAGTTTTCTTTAGATTTTTTTTCTGTTAATAACAATTTAGAACCCATATTTCTTTATGTGGGAGAGAAACACGCTCCACTTCAACCTAGAACACATCATAGGATTTTCATCCTTATCTTTCTTTGCTGTGTGTGTTCTTTATCTTTTCATAGTTGCTGTCATGCTTAGCTCTTAGTTTTCATGCTTATCTTTTTAAGAGCTTTTGTTTAGTTTGTTGCTGTAACTCTCTTGAGTTTTCATGTTTATCTTGTTTAGAGAGTTGGCCTGTTGCACTGAGTTGTGTGTCTTGACTTGAAGTAGGTAATTGAGGTTGATATTCAATTGTAGTTGTAACTTGCAATAGTTTTGAGTAATGTTTGAACTTTTGGTGTCAAGAGCTTTAGCCTATTAGTGATAGATTTCGTATTTTGGGAAATCCATGTTTATTTTCGAAAACTACAAAAACTAGTTGAGAACTCTAGATACTAGATGGATCACTAATCTTTGAAGGGATCAGATATTAGAGTACACTCACGTACTATGAGTCGAGGATGTGCAAGGATAACCAAACCCCCATACACTCCTCCTCGGGGTAGTTGTCTCTTTGTGAACCTCCTGATTAGATTGAGAGTTACCGATAATAAGTGCATGAGTTCTTCAGACTAATGTAAGTAGTAGAAAGTTGACACTTCCACCACCCATATTTTTCTAGCCTCTTCAGTACCGTGCATTTCCCTTTCTCATCTCGAGAGTTGGCGCATACTTCGCCGGTGCATCCAAACCCTTGGCATGATACACTCTGTCATCATAAACCTCTTTATATCCTCCTAAAAATAGCCACCATACCTACCTATCAAGACATTTCAATAGCCTTTTGTGACATATATTGCCATGCAACATCCATCTTCTCATGACTTGATCTTCATGTTATACATGCTTTTGCTTGATCGATGAGCCGCATGCTAGTTGGGCCTTGCCCTAATCATTGCTACATGACGCGCTAGTATCATTGCATATTGTGCCACACTGGCAGAGGCATACATTTGCATACATCATGATAGCTTCATTGTCACAACCCTCTGTTAGGTATGTGCTAGGGTTTAGCCTCACTTTGCATCATGTCAAAAATTTCAAAAGAAATTGAAATGGGAGAAGGAAACCATCCCAAACAAATTTATTCAAATGGCCATCTTAAAAGTTGCTTCCAAAAATCCTTTGAACTTTTTGAAAAGTCCCACAAATTAGTGTAATCACATATAAAGTGAAGTGGATTCAAACCCATGCTCGCTGATTTTTCAATAAAAATCCACAAAGGCATTGGAAATTAAATTATACCCCTATTTGAATTTAATTAAAACATTTTGAATTTAAAAAATGCTCAAATCTTGGGAGTGAGTAGCTATTTACATATGTCACATAAGTCCATATAAAAGATTTCGGGATTTTATAAAATGCCTAGCTATTTATATATTAAGAAAACACAAATGACAGAAGAATTAAACAGAAAGAAAGGCTGACAGAGGAAAGGGCCCAACTTACCCCTGTGCAGCCCACTTGAACCAGCCCAGCCCAGCATCCCCCTTGTCTTCTTCGTCCCTCGCGCACCGAAGCAGCTCGCTGGAGGCAGAGCACGCCAATGATGCCACCGCGACGCCTTGCGACTTCCAGGCCCTCCCTTTCCTCATCCCCTCACTGTGGAGACCGACTCGACGCCGTGGACAATTTTTCCAATCCTGGATTACGTTCCTACTCTCACCGCTTGACTTTTCCACCACCCGAGCGCTGCCGCAGAGCACTCCGTCGTGCCCGCGTGGCAATCGTCATCATGGAGCCACTCTACCACATCCAGGAGCCCCGCTGTAGACTGCATTATCCTCGTGCAGAATATCGCAAAGGAAGCCCTATAGCCGCCGCATTCGTCATCTTCATCGCCGGCCGCCGGATCACACAGTTGAATTCCTCCGTCATCCCAGCCTCCTCGAGCCCGCCGACCGCTCCATCATGTTCGTCGTGAGCATCGGATGCTTCCCCAACTAATCGCAGACACCCCCTAGGAGCGTAGCATTTTCCCCCTTTTGTCCAGCTTCGGCCACCGCTAACCTCGACGACGACGTCACTCCGGTGACCCTTGGAGTAACCTGACTCGTCGAGGAGATGCGTGCGTGCATGGGCTGCCCCCTGGTGGTCTCTGCGTGTCAAAAGGTCACCGGAATCGCCACACAGCGTGCCGCCGCCGCGTTGGGATGTCACTGGCGTCTAGCCGCCGATGGCCTGACGATGTGGGCACCATTAGGAGCTAACCACCCCTCTAATTACCACCCGGAGACACTCACAGTGGGCCCTGTTCCCTTAAAATAATGAGAGGATTAAAAATAAAATGGGGAATAACCACTGGGTCACTGACCAGAGGACCCCACTGGTCAGGTTTGACCTGGAGCCCCCTGTTGACCGGCTGACGCTAGGATGATGCAGGAATGACGCAATAAACCCTTTTCCAAAATAAATATTTAACAGAAATAATTCCAGGAATTGGAAAAACTTCAAAATTCAATATCTTTTAAACCACAACTCAGATTGAAATAAATTATATATGAAAAATCATCAGATAAATCCATAGAATTTAAAGTGGGTCAATAGTAGAAAATGTGCATATGGATGATATGGAATTCAAATGTGGAGTTTGAATTGCAAATTATTTTGAAATGCACTTCATTTAAATGGAATCATCAAACACATCAGTAACCTTTACATCACTTTACAACACCATATCATGTGTTTGAGCATTGCATCCATATTGATTGTTACTTTATGCTTTGATTGTTATCGATAGAAGTTGCACCGGAACCGGAGTTCATCCTCGCCGTTGAAGACTCCCAATATGACCCTCGTCAGCAAGGCAAGAAAATCCCCTTGATCATGTCGATAAAACCCATTTCCCTCTCTTTCTCTCTTATGCATGTTTAGGATGACACCATGATGCATTTCTACCGCATAGTTGAACCCATTCCTTTGCATGACCTATCATTTTGTCACAGTAGTAAGAAAACCACAATCCTAGCAGATTTAGGAGATGATTGTTTATCATGTGTCCCCTGCAACTATTACTGCTTATTGCATGCTTAGAGTGTTACGATGAGGTTACTCTAATGTGAGTCGGGATGTTAGTGATCATGTGATGGTGGTGGAAATGTGTTGGTGAACTTGACCTAAACAAGGTGAACGATGAGAGGTTGTGTAGGAGTACACAATGGGTGTTCTCGTTGAACACCGCCTTAAACCCGAGTTCTTGTGTGGTGATCCAAGACAAAGAGTATAACCACACATTGGGCTCACTGACCCCTCTCGGCCTATTAACTCACCCCGTTTCGAATCCAGGAGTCGCAGTAGTTTTCAAGTTCTGGTAAGGCTATGACACGGTATGCAAAGTGAGAGAACGACTATTCAGACCGGCTTGGGACCCTGCATACATCGTCTGAGGCCGTAGCTAGAACAACGTCCGGACTTCCATGTGGATCCCCCTCAGATAAGCAACTCTTTGTACTAGATCAGAGCCGTGAGGTAAGTGCCGTGGTAAATATCCTCGCTGGCACCCCTTGAATGGTGAAGTGTGCTTGGCGGTAACTGATGGTCATGTGTGTGTAGTAGTACAACCCTGCAGGGTTAAGAAACTATTCGGATATCCGCGTCCGCGGTAATGGACTACTTGGAAAGTTGTGCTTGATTATTAGACAACTTCAACGGAAACTCTAAAACTTGCCAAGATACGTGTGAGTGCTATGGTTTGCTTTCTCGTGGGAAGTCGAGGAAGGATCCATAGTGGTGTATTGATTGGGAGAGTTGGATAGTTGGACTCGAGTACACTTCTTACCTCATTCTTGTATTCGTAGTACAGGATTAGCCAAGTCAAAGCTGACACTTCTGCATAACAAACCCCACCTCCTTTACCTTGAACCTTGAGCATGAGTAGTATCGATCTGATGTAAGTCATGCTGACTACGACTTTGTACTCAAGTTTGCTTATTTATGTTTTTAGATGAACCCAATGACCCCGAAGGTGGCTTCTTCCTGGAGCTCGACGTGGACTAAGCTAGTGTAGTTCCAGACAGCAGTCTGGTCCCTCGTGGAAGGGCTTGTATATTGAATAAGGCTTCTCTAAGCCATTTGTTAAACTTGTTTGTACTCAGACCTATGTTGCTTCCGTTGCTTGTATGAATGTTGTATCACAGTGATGTGATCTCTTTTTGTACTCTATATGCAATTCAATAAAGATGTATACTTTGTAGAGTTCATGTGATGAATACCTGCTGTTTACACTAGACATGTATGCTGCGTGTATGATTCTAACCTATATGTCTTATTGTGCGGGTCGATAGCTTGGTTGTGCTCTCGCCGGCAGTCTTTCTTATAGCCAGGTGGCTTTGAGTTGTGCGCAACTTGGAGCATCGTGATGCGATTGCACGTAACTCCGTTACGTGGCACACTTCATTGTACGATCGAGCCCGCCCGAGACCCCGACTAAGTGATCGGTCCAGAGTTTTTTATGTAAATTATATGGTTCAATTGACAATATGGTTGAGGTGACTTGTCTATGAGTATGGGATGTCACCACCAATAAGCATTTAGACTTGTGAGCAAACAACGAGGACCCATTTCAGTTAATCATCCATGCCTGAATGGGATGCCCCTCACGTTTGAGCTTTCCGAGAGTGTCTTGTACTTGGCCTTGTCTGCTTAGTCAAGTTGGTATGGCTCTCGGCTCTCCATATGATTGAATTGTGGCTAAAATTACATATGCATATTCCGAGTCCCGACAGACTTGGTATGAGAGCAGGACTGTCTGTAGGATTATCAAACCTTGGTCGAAGTCGAGTCTAGCATTCTATAGTTATATAGTTACTTGGGTACATGGGAACAACGTAAGACTTCTTTTTTCTCCTTACCCTCATCGATCTGAGTTCTAAGTCACCCTCATCCTTTCTTCGGGAAGATAGGACTAGGCTCATCTATGTCTTTCTAGGATATCTCGTTGATTTCTTCCTTTTAGCCGTAGAAAAATTGTGTTTGGTTGTCTAGAGTTATGGTGCTTCCTATTTTGGGACTTCCTATGTATGTTCAGTTGTAATGTTGTGAGAATTTTCACTTCTCTCACAACTACAACCGTTATGCTGTCTGAGTCATTCCAGGTTTCTTCAAAATCTGATGCATTTGCAAAATCCTTTTCTCCATTTCGGTTGTCTTTCAAGAAGAATTGCTGGGTGGCATGCCCGACAGTTCCATAGAGTTTGTTGTAGGCTTTATTCTAGAAACCTATATTGATGCATTTGAAGTTCTTACTCCCACTTTAGATGTCTTCTAGCCAGAATAACCATACTAACCATCGTGTTGGGGTAATTTGCTACTCTGACATATCTGTTGTATCCCCTAGTAAGCCATGGTCATCCTCTATAAAACTACCCAGTAATCCAGATCCTTAAATCCAGTCACCCGACAGATGGGTAGAATTCATTGTAGATCTTATGCCAGGCACCGCCCCAATTTCTAGACGCCCATACAAAATGGCCCCACGTGAGTTAGCTGAGCTTAATATCCAACTTGAAGCTTTGTTGGCAAAAGGATTCATCCGCCCTAGCTGATCGCCATGGGGTTTCCCTGTTCTGTTCGTAACAAAGAAAGATGGAACAGAAAGGATGTGCGTAGATTATCGCTCGCTTAATCTAGTGACGATAAAGAACAAGTACCCACTTCCCATGATCAATGATCTTTATGATCAACTTGCTGGATCCTCTCTCATCTCCAAAATGAATTTGAGATTAGGGTATCCTCAAATCAAAATCAGAAACGAGGACATTCCCAAAACGGCTTTCACTACTCGGTATGGTCTTTACGAGTACACCGTCATGTCCTTCGATTTAACCAATGCCCCTGCCACATTCTCGCGCATGATGAACTCGATCTTCATGGAGTACTTAGATAAATTTGTTGTAGTTTATCTTGATGACATTCTCATCTACTCGAAGAACGAAGAAGAGCATGCAAAACATCTTAGGCTGGTATTGATGAAACTTTGAGAGCATCGCCTTTATGCCAAGTTCTCTAAGTGTGAATTTTTCCTACTAGAAGTGACCTATTTAGGCCACGTGATTTCTGCCAAAGGCATTGCTATCAATCCCGAGAGAGTTCAGGCCATCCTTTATTGGACTCCACCTGAATAGGTGAAGCAAGTTAGGAGTTTTCTTGGCTTAGCAAGATATTGCCGCCGCTTCGTTGAGAACTTCTCCAAAGTTGCAAAGCCTCTCACTAAACTCCTCAAGAAAGATAAGAAATTCGAATGGACCCCCAAGTGCGAAGAAAGCTTTCAAGAGCTAAAAAGAAGATTGACTTCTACACCCGTACTTGCCCCTCCAAACACAAAAAGGGATTTTGAGATCTATTGTGACGCTTCACGGCAAGGGTTAGGATGCATACTTATGCAAGATCGACATGTGGTATCATACGCTTCACGCCAGTTGCGTCCACATGAAGAGAACTACCCTACCCATGTTCTTGAACTCACTGCCGCAGTTCATGCCTTGAATACTTGGCGACATTACCTCCTTGGTAATCGTTGTGAGATCTATTCCGACGACCAAAGCCTCAAATACATATTCACCTAGCCAGATCTTAATCTCAGGCAAAGACGCTCGATAGAGGTATAAAAGATTATGACTTAGGAATTTCTTTTACCCCAGGCAAAGCCAATGTCATGGATGATGCACTAAGTCGTAAGTCGTATTGTAACAACCTCATGTTACAACAGTATCAACCACTTGTTCATGAGGAATTTAGAAAGCTCAATCTCGAGATTGTTCCTCGTGGATCTCTTTTCAACTTGGTGGCAAAACCAATCCTGGAGGATCAAATCATAGTTTCCCAAAGGCGTGCATGAGGTGTTCACCGGATCAAGGAGAACATTGCTAGCGAAGTTGCTAAATGTTTCTCCACAGATAGTAAAGAAACGATATTCTTTGAAAATTGTTTGGTAGTACCTAAGAATAGGGATCAAAGGCAACTAATTATTAAGGAGGCTCACGACACTCCCCTCTCGATTCATCCCGGCAGCACAAAGATGTACCGAGATCTAGCCAGAGATCTTGGTGGACTAGGATGAAGCGAGACATTGCTCTTTATGTTGTCGAATGTGATGTTTGTCGTCGTATTAAGGCCGAACATCAAAGACCTGCTGATACTCTTCAACCATTGCCTATTCCCGAGTGGAAATGCGACAAATTCAGTATGGACTTCATCACTGGCTTTCCAAAAACCCAGAAAGGAAATGATGCCATCTTCGTTGTCATTGATCGACTTTCCAAAGTTGCCCACTTCCTTCCCGTTCGCTAGTCTATAACTGCTAGCTAGTTAGAAGACTTGTATGTGTCTAGAATTGTGTTTCTTCATGGTGTTCCTTTGGAAATCAATTCGGATCGTGGTAGCTTTTTAACCTCTAGATTCTGGGAAAGTTTTCAGAATGCTATGGGAACTCATGTCTCCTTTAGTGCAGCTTTCCATCCCCAGTCTAGCGGTCAAGTTGAAAGGGTTAACCAAATTCTCGAAGACATGCTTAGAGTTTGTGTTATCCCTTTTAGAAAGAATTGGGAGAACTCTCTTCCATTCGCCGAATTTTCTTATAACAATAGTTTCTAATCTAGTCTGAAAATGGATCCTTTTGAATTCCTCTATGGACGATGATGTCGAACACATTTAAACTGGTAAGAAACTAGTGAAAGACAATTCTTTGTACTGGATATGATCAAGGAAGAAAAAGAGCAAGTTCGCATTGTTCGTGATCAATTGAAAGCCGCCCACTCTCGTCAGAAGAACTACTATGATCGTCATCATAGGAAAGAAACCTACAATCTGAATGACAAGGCTTACCTTCGGATTACTCCACTGAAGGGAACCCAACGAGTCGGTATCGTAGGCAAGTTGGCCCCATGTTACATTGGGCCTTTTCGCATACTTGCTAAACGTGGATAATTTACCTACCAACTTGAACTATCCCCGCACCTTTCTCGAGCACATGATGTATTCCATGTGTCACAACTAAGGCGTTGCTTCAAGGACCCCATCCGCGAAGTCGACCATGAAACGCTTGATCTCCAAGATGACCTTTCTTATCGAGAGTACCCCGTTTGTATTCTTGATTCAGCAGAGCGTAGCACTCGCCGTCAGCAGATCAAGTTTCTGAAAGTGCAATGGTCGCACCACTCCGAGAAAGAAGCCACATGGGAAAGAGAAGACCGTCTCCGTGCCGAGTACCCCACCTTCCTCCCGATAACTTCTGAATCTCGGGACGAGATTCTTTTGAGTGGGGGCGATTTGTCACAACCCTCTGTTAGTTATGTGCTAGGGTTTAGCCTCACTTTGCATCATGTTAAAATTTTCAAAAGAAATTGAAATGGGAGAAGGAAACCCTCCCAAACAAATTTATTCAAATGGCCATCTTAAAAGTTGCTTCCAAAACTACTTTGAACTTTTTGAAAAGTCCCACAAATGAGTGTGATCACATATAAAGTGAAGTGGATTCAAACCAATGCTCACTGATTTTTAAAAAAATTCACGAAGGCATTGGAAATTAAATAATACCCCTATTTGAATTTGAATTAAAATATTTTGAATTAAAAAAAACCTAAAATCTTGGGAGTGACTAGCTACATGTCACATAAGTCCATATAAAGTATTTGTGGATTTTATAAAATGCCTAGCTATTTACATATTAAGGAAACACAAATTAGAGAAGAATTAAACAGAAAGAAAGGCTGACAGAGGATAGGACCCAACTTACCCCTGTGCAGCCCACTTGACCAGGCCCAGCCTAGCAGCAACCTTGTCGTCTTCCTCCCCCGCACACCGAAGCAACTCGCTGGAGGCAGAGCACGCCGACGCCGCCACCGCGACGCCTCGCGACTTCCAGGCCCTCCCTGTCCTCATCCTCTCGCCGTGGAGACTGCCTCGACGCCGTGGACCATTTCCCCATCCTGGATTACGCTCCCACTCTCCACCGCTCGATTTTCCACCGCCTGAGTGCCTCCGCACAGCACGCTGTCGTGCCCGGGTGGCCATTGTCGTCGTGGAGCCACTCTATCACGTCCAGGAGACCCGCCGTAGACTACATCATCCCCGTGTAGAATATCGCAAGCAGGGAAGCCCTACAGCCGCCGTAGTCTTCATCGCCGGCCGCCGGATAAACACAGTTGAGTTCCTCCGCCGTCCCAGCCTCGTCGAGCCCGCCGACCACTCCATCGTGTTCGTGGTGAGCTTATGATGCTTCCCCAACTAACCGCAGCCACCCCCTAAGTGTGTAGCATTTTCCCCCTTTTGTCGAGTTCCGGCCGCCGCTAACCTCGACGACGACGTCACTCCGGTGACCCTTGGAGTCACTCGACTCGTCGAGGAGATGCGCGCGCGCATGGGCCGCCCCTTCGTGGTCTCTTCGCGTCAAAAGGTCGATAGAACCGCCGTACAGCGTGCCGCCGCGTCGAGATGTCACCGACGTCTAGCTGCCGGTGGCCTGATGACGTGGGCACCAATAGGAGCTAACCACCCCTCTAATTACCACCTAGAGACACTGACAGTGGGCCCTGTTCCCTTAAACTGATGAGCGGATTAAAAATAAAATGGGGATTAACCCCTGGGCCACTGACCAGTGGACCCCACTGGTCAGATTTGACCTGGAGCCCCCTGTTGGCTGGCTGAAGCTAGGATGACGCAAGAATGATGCAATAAACCCTTTTCCATATTAAAGATTTAACAGAAATAATTCTAGAAATTAGCAAAACTTGAAAATTCAATATCTTTTAAACCACAACTCAGATTGAAATAAAATATATATGAATAATCATCAGAAAAACCATAGAATCTGAATATACAATTTTTTTCATCTTCAAGAACTTTAAAGTGGGGCAAAAGTAGCAAATGTGCATATGGATGATATGGAATTCAAATGTGGAGTTTGAATTGCAAATTCTTTTGCAATGCACTTCATTTAAATGGAATCATCAAACACATCAGTAACCTTTACATCACTTTACAACACCATATCATGTGTTTGAGCATTGCATCCATATTGATGGTTACTTTATGCTTTGATTGCTATTGATAGAAGTGGCATCAGAACCAAAGTTCATCCCCGCCGCTGAAGACTCCCAATACGACCTCGTAAGAAAGGAAAGCAAACCCCCTTGATCATGTCGATAAAAAACCATTTCCCTCTCTTTATCGCTTATGCATGTTTAGGATGTCACCATGATGCGTTTCTACCGCATAGTTGAACCCATTCCTTTGCATGACCTATCATTTTGTCATAGTAGTAAGCAAACAACAACCCTAGCAGATTTAGGAGATGATTGTTGATCATGTGTCCCCTGCAACTGTTACTGCTTATTGCATGCTTAGAGTGTTACGATGAGGTTACTCTTATGTGAGTCGGGATGTTAGTGATGATGTGATGGTGGTGGAAATGTGTTGGTGAACTTCACCTAAACAAGGTGAACGATGAGAGGCTGTGTAGGAGTACACAATGAGTTGTCTCGTTGAACACCGCCTTAAGCCCGGTACAACCACACATTGGGCTCACTGACCCCTCACGGCCTTTTAACTCACCCCATTTCGAATCTAGGGGTCGCAGTAGTTTGCAACTTCTAGTAGGGCTATGGCACTGTCTGCGAAGTGAGAGAACAGCTATTCAGACCGACTTCCATGTGGACCCCTCTTAGATAGGTGACTCTTTGGACTAGATCAGAGCCGTGAGGTAAGTGTCGTGGCGAACATCCTCGCCGACACCCCTTGAATGGTGAAGAGTACTTGGCGGTAACTGACGGTCATGTGTATGTAGTAGTACACCCCTGCAGGGTTAAGAAACTATTCGGATAGCCGCGTCCGGGTAATGGACTAATTGGAAAGTTGTGCTTGATTATTAGACAACTTCAACGGAAACTCTAAAACTTGCGAAGATAAGTGTGAGTGCTATGGTTTATTTCTCGTGGGAAGTCGAGGAAGGATCCATAATGGTGTATTGATTGGGAGACTTGGATATTTGGACTCGAGTACGCTTCTTACCTCATTCTGGTATTCGTAGTACATGATTAGCCAAGTCAAAGCTGTCACTTCTTCATAACAAACCCCACCTCCTATACCTTGAAACTTGAGCATGAGTAGTATAGATCTGATGTAAGTCTTGCTCAGTACGACTTTGTACTCACGTTTTCTTATTTATGTTTTTAGATGAACCCACTGACCCCGAAAGTGGCTTCTTCCTGGAGCTCGACGTGGACTAAGCTAGTGTAGTTCCAGACAGCAGTCTGGTCCCTCGTGGAAGGGCTTGTATATTGAATAAGAATTATCTAAGCCATTTGTTAAACTTGTCTGTACTCAGACCTATGTTGCTTTCGTTGCTTGTATGAATGTTGGATCACAGTGATGTGATCTCTCTGTGCACTCTATATGTAAGTCAGTAAAGATGTATACTTTGTGGAGTTCATGTGATGAGTACCTTCTGTTTACATTAGACATGTATGCTGCGTGTATGATTATAACATACATGTCTTAGTGTGGGGTTCGATAGCTTGGTTGTGCTCTCGCCGGCGGTTTTTCTTACATCCATGTGGCTCCGAGTTGTGTGCATCTTGGAGCATCGCGATGCGATTGCACGTAACTCATTACCTGGCACACTTCGTTGTACGATCGAGCCCTCCCGAGACCTCGACTAAGTGATCGGGCCGGAGTTGTTAATGTAAATGCTATGCTTCAATTGACATTATGGTTGAGGCGACTTGTCTATGAGTATGGGATTTCACCACCCATAAGCATTTAGACTTGTGAGCGGACGATGAGGACCATTTCAGTTGATCATCCGGGCCTGAATGGGATGCCCCTCACGTTCGAGCTTTTCGAGAGTGTCTTGTACTTGGCCTTGTCTGCTTAAACAAGTGGGTATGGCTCTCGGCTCTCCATATGATTGAATTGTGGCTAGAATTACATATGCATATTCCGGGTCCCGACATTCATCTTCTATATGCTGATTACTTTTGTAAAGTGTGAAAGATCTTCTTTACTTCTTGTAATATATAGAGTGTTGCCCCTAAAGTGAGGAAAAGATACCAAAGAGGACAAATTAAAAGATCCCCAAAGGACAAATGATAGATATATAGAAAGAGCCATTAAGTCCACAAACAAATACAAAAAATAGTAAAAAGAGAAAAAGAAAATAAAAAGAGAGAAGGGGGCACCCTACTATTCCTTTTGAGAGATCCACACTCGTACTCCCTCTTATATTTTGTACTCCATAGAGATTATCATACATGCATATAGCTATGTGGGGACCTTTACACTATAAAACTTGGCTTGTATATGTTGGGACCCGGAATATACATATGTAATTCCAGTCACAACTCAATCACCTGGAGAGCCGAGAGTCGTACCCACTTGTCTAAGCAGACAAGGCCAAGCACATAACACTCTCGGAAAGCATCGTACGTGAGGGGCATCCCATCCAGGCCGGATGATCAACTGAGATGGGTCCTCATCGCCCGCTCACAAGTCTAAATGATTATGGCTGGTGAAATACCATACTCATAGACAAGTCGCCTCAACCATGTTATCGACTGAATCTTAACCCTTACATAAACAAACTCCAGCCCGATCGCTTAGTTGGGGTCTAGGGCGGGCTCGATCATACAACAAAGTGTGCACGTGACAGAGTCACGAGCAATCGCATCGCGATGCCCCAAGTTGCGCACATCTAAGGGCCACTTGGTGTATAAAAGACCGCCAGCCAGATCACAACTAAGGTCTCGAAAACCCATACTAAGACATGCATGTTATAATCATACACGCAGCACACATGTCTAGTATGAACAGCAGGTATCATCACATAACTCTACAAAGGACTTCTTCATTGACTTACACATAGATCAAACAAAGATCACATGTCTGTGCTCAACATTACATCATACAACGGAAGAAAATTAGGTCTGAGTACAGACAAGTTTAACAAAGGGCTTAGAGAAGCCTTGTAAACATACATGCCCTTCCACGAGGAACCAGACTGCTGTCTGGAACTATACTAGCTTAGTCAACGTCGAGCTTCAGGAAGGTGTCTCCATCAGGCCCGGGTTCTCATCTAAAACATAGAATAAGCAAACGTGAGTACAAAGTCGTACTCAACAAGACTTACATCAGAACTATACTACTCATGCTCAAGTATCAAGGTAAAGGGAGGTGGGGTTCAACATGCAGAAGTGCCAGCTTTGACTTGGCTAGTCCTGAACTACGAGTACCAGACTTGAGGTAAGAAGCGTACACGAGTCCACTACCAAGTCTCCCACCAATACACCACTATGGTTACTCCTCGACTTCCCCACGAGGACCACACCATAGCATTCACGCTTATCTTGCGAGTTTTAGAAGTATCCATTCAAGTTGTCTAATAATCAGGTACAGGTTCCAAGTAGTCCATGACCGCGGACGCGGCTATTCGAATAGTTTTGTTAAACTTGCAAGGGTGTAAACTACACACACATGACCATCGATTACCGCCTTTTGCTCGCCACCGTTCAAGAGGTGACAGCGAGGATGTTCACCACGACACTTCGCTCACAACCGGTCTATTCCAGGAGTCAACTATCTGAATTGCCTCCGCTCGAGAGCCCGAACGGATCAACGAAACGGACTCAAACAATGGAAGTGACCGAGACGCCACCTTTGGCAGATGGTTTTCCTGCCTCACAGGTGCACCCACATATCTATATGATGCAACCATTCCTTAATTCTTTTCCTATGCACATGCCAAATGGAAAGCCCGAACTAATGTGACTCCTGGACGTCACCACGGATCAAGGTACTAGGACGAGAGGGGTCAGTGAGCCCAATTTGTGGTTGTACTCTTTGTCTTGGATTACCATACAAGAACTCGGTCCTTAAGGCGGTGTGCAACGAGACAACCCACTGTGTAATCCTACACAGCCTCTCATCGTTCACCTTGTATTAGGGTGGATTCACCAACACGTTATCATCAGCATCACTGTGATCATCCATCTCGACTCACATTCAATGTAACCTCATTGTACCACAGTAAAAGTTTTAGGGGCCACATGCTCATCATTCAACTCCTATATCTGCTAGGATTGTGGTTTTCTTAATACGGTGACAAAATGATAGGTCATGCATCGGAATGGGTTCAACTATGCGAAAGAACGTGTCTCGGTGATCTCCTAACCAAGCATAAGCGAGACTGAGAGGGAAGTAGGATTTTATAGACATGATCAATGGGGTTTGCATGCCTTGCTGACGATACACGGGTCTTAACGGTGGTCTTCTTCTTCGGGGGTGATCACCGTCTCGGAGGCACTGTTACCGGCAAAAACAACAACAAGAGGGGGGAAACATTGAATTTAAATGCACAATCACATGATAATGTTGTCCATGATGTGAATGGTGCTGGTTTGTGGTACATTTGATTTAAATGAAGTGTATTGCATTTGAAATGCAAATTCAAACTCCACATATGAATTTCAAATTAGCCAAGTTGCATTTGTTAGTGTTTGATATTTGAAAACCATGTGATCATGTGTGTTTATGCCTCTGATGTACAAGTGATTAAGTTTGCCTTGCAATGGTTCAAATTAGAATAGCATTTGAATTTAATTTGAATTAATTCCAATTAAACAAAATAGCAAAAGCTATTGGTCCCATTTTAAATTCAACTCAAACATGGTTGAAAGTTGAAACATGGATAGAGAATTTTTTTCTGATCATTTTTCATATATTATTTGTCCAATTCGGAGTTAATATGAATTTTCTATGATTTATTGAAGTTTTGGCTATTTTCTGGATTTTTCTGATTTCTCTGGCATTATTTCTAATCTGGAAAACCTTTATTGCGTCATGCTGAGGTCAGGGTGACGTGGGGGGGCTTCTGACTGGTGGGCCAGCCATGTTAGTGGCAGAGGGGTTTAATCCTCTCTGTTTAATTAACAGAGAGGGGGTTAAGGGGATGGGGCCCAGTAGTCAGTGGGGTTAGGGCTAAGATTAGTGGGTGGGTTAAGTTAATTAGACCCGGGCCATGCCGACGGTTAGCCGCCGGTGGCATCCAGCGCGGAGGCGCACACAAGGGACGGCGGCTCGGGCGCCATTTGCCGAATGGAGGGCACCGTTGTGCACCTCGAGCTCGCGCGCTTCGTGCTGGGCACCGTAGCGTCCTCGGGAGACAACGGGGAGACGCCGGCGTGCAACGCGGCGGGGGCCGGAGCACTGACCAAGGCGGGGTGGGCATGTGGTGCACGGGGAGGGAAACGGAGAGGGAGAAAACGCAGCAGAGCTCACCCCGAAGCGAATGGAGAGGAAGGAGGGGTCGGAGGAACCGCGGCGGCGTCGAATTCGGCTATGGCGTCCGGCGGGCAGCAGAGGACTTCGATGACGATGGCATCTCCTAGGGGGCTTCTCTGCTCGATTCAACGCGCGCAACGACGGAGACGGCTGCTGTGGTGACGATGGACATGAAGACGCGGATCCAGGGGCTTGCTGGCCACGCAAGCGCTCGACGGCGGCGAGACCTAGCTCTCAACCATGGCTATTTCCAAAGCGAGGAGAGTGGGAGAGCGAGCGGAGAGAGGGGGAAGTGAGGTGACGACCTCTGGGCGTCGCCGCGGCGAGGAGATGAGGAAGGGGAGGGCCTAGGTGGCTTGGCAGCCGCGGGCATGCTCTCCACGTCGGCGAGCAGCCTGCTCTGGCGTCGGGGAGGGGAAAACGACAAGGGGAGGCCAGTGGGCTGGGCCGGTCCGGTTAGTTGGGCCCATGGCCTGGGTAGGTGGGTTTACTTTCCTTTTTCCTTTTTACCTCTTTTTTCTTTCTGTTTTCTATTTTCCTTTGATCTGTTTTGCTCCAAATAAATAGCAGAGAATTTTTATTAAATTCCCAAATAATTTTATAAACCCTAGGTGACCAGAAGCAAGCCACCCCTAGGTTTTGAGCATTTTTGAAATTCAATACATTTTAATTTCAATTCAAATAAGGGTCAAATTTAATTTCCAAGGCACTTTGTGAATTTTAGAAAATTCCATGGGCATGGGAATGAACCCAAACCACTTTTGAAATGATCACCATCATTTATAGGAATTTT
The DNA here is from genome assembly GCA_950022295.1 of Bromus sterilis. Lineage (NCBI taxonomy): Eukaryota > Viridiplantae > Streptophyta > Magnoliopsida > Poales > Poaceae > Bromus > Bromus sterilis. The sequence goes on from OX465597.1 coordinate 287,628,281, forward strand.
CCAAATGTTCAAATGATTTTTGGAAAAAGATTTTTATCTGGCCATTTATTTAATCTCAAGGCTTTCCTTTTCCCCATTTTTAAATTTCCTTTTGGATTTTTCATGATGCAAAGGGATCAAGCAACCCTAGCACTTACCCTAGTTGGGGTTCTGACAACTCGCCCCCATTCAAAAGAATCTCGTCCCGAGATTCAGAAGTCGTCAGGAGGAAGGAGGGGTACTCGGCACGGAGACGGTCTTCTCTTTCCCATGTAGCTTCTTTCTCGGAGTGATGTGACCATTGCACTTTGAGGAACTTGATCTTCTGACGACGAGTGACACGTCTGCTGAATCAAGAATACGAACGGGGTACTCTCGATAAGAAAGGTCATCTTTGAGATCAAGCGTTTCATGGACGACTTCGCGGATGGGGTCCTTGAAGCACCGCCTGAGTTTTGACACATGGAATACATCATGTACTCAGGAAAGGTTGGGGGGTAGTTCAAGTCTGTAGGCAACTTCTCCATGTTTAGCTAGAATGCGGAAAGGTCCGATGTAACGTGGGGCCAACTTGCCTTTGATACCGAAGCGTTGGGTTCCCTTCAGAGGAGTAACCCGAAGGTAAGCCTTCTCATCCAGATTGTAGCTTTCTTGCCTATGATGACGATCATAGTAGCTTTTCTGACGAGACTGAGCAGCTTTCAAACGATCAAGAACAATGCGAACTTGCTCTTCTTCTTCCTTGATCATATCCAGTCCAAAGAATTGTCTTTCACCGGTTTCTGACCAGTTTAGGGGTGTTCGACATCGTCGGCCATAGAGGAATTCAAAGGGAGCCATGTTCAGACTAGATTGGAAACTATTGTTATAAGCAAATTCGGAAAATGGAGGAGATTTCTCCCAATTCTTTTCGAATGAGATAACACAAGCTCTGAGCGTGGCTTCCAAGATTTGATTAACCCTCTCGACTTGACCGCTAGACTGAGGATGGAAAGCTATACTAAAGGAGAGATGAGTTCCCATAGCATTCTGAAAGCTTCCCCAGAATCTAGAGGTAAAAAGGATACCTCGATCAGAATTGATTACCAAAGGAACACCGTGAAGAGACACAATTCTAGAGACGTACAAGTCCTCTAACTGACTAGCAGTTATAGACTCGCGTACTGGAAGGAAGTGAGCAACTTTGGAAAGTCGTTCAATGACAACGAAGATGGCAACATTTCCTTTCTGGGTTTTTGGAAAGCCGGTGATGAATTCCATACCGACTTTGTCCAATTTCAACTCTGGAATAGGCAAGGATTGAAGAGTACCAGCAGGTCTTTGGTTTTCGTCCTTAATGCGACGGCAAACATCACATTCGGCAACATATCAAGCAATGTCTCTCTTCATCCTAGTCCACCAAAATCTCTGGCATAGATCTCGGTACATCTTTGTGCTACCGGGATGAATCGAGAGGGGTGTGTCATAGGCTTCTTTGAGGATGAGTTGCCTTAGTTCCCTATTCTTAGGTACTACCAAACGATTTCCAAAGAATATCGTTCCTTTATTATCTGTGGAGAAACATTTAGCAACTCCGCTAGCAATGTTCTCCTTGATCCGGCGAACACCTCGTGCACGCCTTTGGGAAACTATGATTTGATCCTCAAGAGTGGGTTTCGCCACCAAGGTAGAAAGAAATCCATGGGGAACTATCTCAAGATTGAGCTTGCAAAATTCCTCATGAAGAAGTGGTTGATATTGTTGTAACATGAGGTTGTTACAATACGACTTACGACTTAGTGCATCAGCCATGACATTGGCTTTGCTTGGGGTGTAAGAAATTCCTACGTCGTAATCTTTTATCAACTCAATCCAGCGTCTTTGCCTGAGATTAAGATCTGGCTGGGTGAATATGTATTTGAGGCTTTGGTGGTCGGAATAGATCTCACAACGTTTACCAAGGAGGTAATGTCGCCAAGTTGTCAGGGCATGAACTACGGCAGCGAGTTCAAGATCATGGGTAGGATAGTTCTCTTCATGTGGACGCAACTAGCGTGAAGCATAAGCTACCACATGTCTATCTTGCATAAGTATGCATCCTAACCCTTACCGTGAAGCATCACAATAGATCTCGAAATCCCTTTTGGTGTCTGGAGGCGCAAGTACGGGTGCAGAAGTCAATCTTCTTTTCAGCTCTTGAAAGCTTACCTCGCACTTGGGGGACCATTGGAATTTCTTATCTTTCTTGAGGAGTTCAGTTAGAGGCTTTGCAACTTTAGAAAAGTTCTCGACGAAGCGTCGGCAATAGATTGCTAAGCAAAGAAAACTCCTAACTTTCTTAACCGATTCAGGTGGAGTCCAGTCAAGTAGGTCACTTCTGGTAGCCAAAATTCGCACTTAGAGAACTTGGCATATAGGCGATGCTCTCAAAGTTTCATCAATACCAACCTAAGATGTTCTGCTTGCTCTTCTTCATTCATTGAGTAGATGAGAATGTCATCAAGATAAACTACAACAAATTTATCTAGGTACTCCATGAAGATTGAATTCATCAAGCGCGAGAATGTGGCGGGGGCATTGGTTAACCCGAAGGACATGACGGTGTACTCCGAAATACCATATCGAGTAGTGAAAGACGTCTTGGGAATGTCCTCGTTTCGGATTTTGATTTGATGATAGCCTAATCTCAAATCCATCTTGGAGAAGACAGAGGATCCAGCAATTTGATCATAAAGATCATTGATCCTGGGCAGTGGGTACTTGTTCTTTATCGTCGCTATATTTAGCGGGCGATAGTCTACGCACATCCTTTCTGTTCCATCTTTCTTCGTTACGAACAGAACGGGGCAACCCCATGGCGATGAGCTAGGGCGGATGAAGCCTTTTGCCAACGAAGCATCAAGTTGGGTTTTTAGCTTAGCTAACTCATGTGGGGCAATTCTATATGGACGTCTCGAAATTGGGGTTGTGCCTGGTATAAGATCAACTATGAAATCTACACATCTATCTGGGGGCATCCCTGGCAGTTCTTCAGGAAAGACATCCGGGAAGTCACGAACCACCGGAATATCTTCAAGGTCAGGAAGGGGAAGCACATTCAAAGTATGCATCGGGATTCTAGAACTGGGTGAGGTGTAGTCAATGGTCTGGCCTGAAGGATGGGTAAGTTTAACTGACTTGGCTTTACAATCAAGGAAAGCATTCTGTCTTGATAACCAATCCATTCCTAGGATGACATCAATGTCCGAAGACTTGAGGGCTATAAGAGAAGCAAGGAATACTAAACCCTCAATTGCAATTTGATTGCCATGGCTTACTCTATTAGTTTGCCATTTGGAACCAGGAGTTTGAATGATCATGGGAGAAAACATTTCTTCAAAGGGGAACTCATGACTAAGTGCATAACTCTCCGACATGAATGAATGAGAAGCTCCTGGATCGAAAAGAACGGAGGCGGGGACATGATTTACTGGGAGTCTGCCAAGAATGACGTCAGAACTAGCAGTGGTTTCCTCAACTGAGATTTGGTTCACATACCCACTACCTGTGACTAAAAGCTTTGCTGGAAAGGCTTTGGTGGTTGATTTCTTTGGAGGCTTGGGTCGAGAATGACGTGGTGTCATCAAGACCTGAGGGCATTGACGAAAGTAATGGCCTGACAGACCACACTTGAAACACACCGTGCCTGAATTGCTGGGAGCAGGATTACTTGATTGCACACCATCATTCCTGGGAGGAACCATGTGTTGAGGTGGATGGCACATATTGGACGGTGGCCTCTGAAGAAGGTTTTGATGTATGGCACTAGTTGGAATCAATATTCTGCGTTTCTGAGGGGCTGAACTTGAAGAAGGAGCAAGTTCAAAAGCATGCTTGCGAAACTCTTTGAACACTTCATTGCCATGCTCAGCTCTGAAGGATTTGTTGACTAAATCCTCGAAGGTGGCAAATTCAAGGAGGTTGAGATCATGACGAAGGATGGGGCTAAGTCCCTTACGGAACCTTGCCTGTTTTCTGGCATCGGTGGTGATCTCATCTTGGGCATATCGAGCAAGACGGTTGAACTCTCTCACATACTCATGAATGGACATCTCTTCTTGAGTCAGATTGCATAACTCTTCCTTCTTGCGCTCCATCAACTCATCCAAAATGTGGTACCCTCGAAAGGCAACATAGAACTCCTGCCAAGTCACTACGTGACCATCTGGCTGCATAGCAACATAGTTCTCCCACCATTGAAGAGCAGCACCTTCCAATAAGTATACCGCGAAAATAACTCGATCATCGGGAGAAACATGTGCAGTATCAAGCCTATGCACGATGGAACGGAGCCAATCATCAGCTTCAAGGGGCTCAGAAGAACATCGGAATACCGGTGGTTTGAGGAGGATGAAGTCCTAAATACTCACATCCACATTGCAATGACGTGAGGTATTCTGCTCGATGAGCTCCAGAAGGCGTGTTTGATCACGTCGATTATTCTCAGCTTCCATCATGATTTCCGCCGTAGAAGGCGGTGGTGGAGGTGCATCACCATTTCAATTCCGATCAAGGTCTCGATTGCGACGAACATCACTACGAGTTCCACCTGACATCCTGTGTGATAAAAATCAATAATCAGAACAGGTTGTAAGATGGAATCAAAGATAAAAGGACATGATTTAAGGAGGAGAAGACTATAATGCAAAGGCAATGATTCAAAGAAACACGGGATAAATCGGGCAGCATAACGGCTACACTGGGATGGAAAATGAAACAACCTCGAACAAATTGGACAGCACTTCTTCAAGGAACTCAAAAACACGGAGACTCTAGACGACCACAACAATCCTACGGCTACAAGGAAGCACTCAACGAGATGTTCTAGTAAGACATAGATAAGCCTAGTCCTATCTTCCCGTAGAAAAGATGAGGGTGACTCAGAACTCAGATCGATGAGGGTAAGGAGACAAAAAGCCTTGCATTGTTCCCATTATACCGAAGTAACTATATAACTATAGAATGCTAGACTCGACTTCGACCAAGGGTTGAATAATCCTACAGACAATCCTGCTCTGATACCAAGTCTGTCGGGACCCGGAATATACGTATGTAATTCCAGTCACAACTCAATCACATGGAGAGACGAGAGCTGTACCCACTTGTCTAAGCAGACAAGGCCAAGCACAGAACACTCTCGGAAAGCATCGTACGTGAGGGGCATCCCATCCAGGCCGGATGATCAACTGAGATGGGTCCTCATCGCCCGCTCACAAGTCTAAATGATTATGGGTGGTGAAATCCCATACTCATAGACAAGTCGCCTCAACCATGTTATCGACTGAATCATAACCCTTACATAAAAAAACTCCATCCCGATCGCTTAGTCGGGGTCTAGGGCGGGCTCGATCGTACAACAAAGTGTGCATGTGACAGAGTCACGAGCAATCGCATTGCGATGCCCCAAGCTGCACACATCTAAGGGCCACTTGGTGTATAAAAGACCGCCAGCCAGATCATAACTAAGGTCTCGAAAACCCATACTAAGACATGCATGTTATAATCATACACGCAGCACACATGTCTAGTATGAACAGCAGGTATCATCACATAACTCTACAAAGTACTTCTTTATTGACTTACAGATAGATCAAACAAAGATCACATGTCTGTGATCAACATTACATCATACAACGGAAGCAAATTACGTCTGAGTACAGGCAAGTTTAACACAGGGCTTAGAGAAGCCTTGTAAAAATACATGCCCTTCCACGAGGGACCAGACTGCTGTCTGGAACTATACTAGCTTAGTGAACGTCGAGCTTCAGGAAGGTGTCTCCATTGGGTCCGGGTTCTCATCTAAAACATAGAATAAGAAAACGTGACTACAAAGTCGTACTCAGCAAGACTTACATCAGAACTATACTACTCATGCTCAAGTATCAAGTTAAAGGGAGGTGGGGTTCAACATGCAGAAGTGCCAGCTTTGACTTGGCTAGTCCTGAACTACGAGTACCAGACTTGAGGTAAGAAGCGTACACGAGTCCACTACCAAGTCTCCAACCAATACACCACTATGGTTACTTCCTCGACTTCCCCACGAGGAGCACACCATAGCACTCACGCTTATCTTGCGAGTTTTAGAAGTATCCATTCAAGTTGTCTAATAATGAGGTACAGGTTGCAAGTAGTCCATGACCGCGGACCCGGCTATTCGAATAGTTTTGTTAACCTTGCAAGGGTGTAAACTACACACAAATGACCATCGGTTACCTCCTTTTGCTCGCCACCGTTCAAGAGGTGACAACGAGGATGTTCACCACGAAACTTCGCTCACAACCGGTCTATTCCAGGAGTCGACTATCTGAGTTGCCTCCGCTCAAGAGCCCGGCCGGATCAACGAAACGGACTCAAACAATGCAAGTGACCGAGACGCCACCTCTGGCAAATGGTTTTCCTGCCTCACAGGTGCACCCACATATCTATATGATGCAACCATTCCTTCATTCTTTTCCTATGCACATGCCAAATGGAAAGACCAAACTAATGTGACACCTGGACGTCAACACGGATCAAGGTACTAGGCCGAGAGGGGTCAGTGAGCCCAATGTGTGGTTGTACTCTTTGTCTTGGATTACCATACAAGAACTCGGTGCTTAAGGCGGTGTGCAACGAGACAACCCACTGTGTAATTCTACACAGCCTCTCATCGTTCACCTTGTATTAGGGTGGATTCACCAACACGTTATCATCAGCATCACTGTGATCATCTATCCCGACTCACATTCAATGTAACCTCATTGTACCACTAAGCAGCAATAAGCAGTAATAGTTGTAGGGGCCACATGCTCATCATTCAACTCCTATATCTGCTAGGATTGTGGTTTGCTTAATACGGTGACAAAATGATAGGTCATGCATCGGAATGGGTTCAACTATGCAAAAGAACGTGTCTTGGTGATCTCCTAAACATGCATAAGTGAGACTGAGAGGGAAGTAGGATTTTTTAGACATGATCAATGGGGTTTGCTTGCCTTGCTGACGATACACGGGTCTTAACGGTGGTCTTCTTCTTCGGGGGTGATCACCGTCTCGGAGGTACTGTTACTGGCACAAACATCAACAAGAGGGGGGAAACATTGAAATTAAATGCACAATCACATGATAATGTTGTCCATGATGTGAATGGTGCTGGTTTGTGGTACATTTGATTTAAATGAAGTGTATTGCATTTGAAATGCAAATTCAAACTCCACATATGAATTTCAAATTAGCCAAGTTGCATTTGTTAGTGTTTGATATTTGAAAACCATGTGATCATGTGTGTTTATGCCTCTGATGTACAAGTGATTAAGTTTTCCTTGCAATGGTTCAAATTAGGATAGCATTTGAATTTAAGTTGAATTAATTCGAATTAAACCAAATAGCAAAAGCTACTGGTCCCATTTTAAATTCAACTCAAACATTGTTGAAAGTTGATTATTTGGATAGAGAATTTTCTGCTGATCATTTTTCATATATTATTTGTCCAATTTGGAGTTAATATGAATTTTCTATGATTTATTGAAGTTTTGGCTATTTTCTGGATTTTTCGGATTTCTCTGGCATTATTTTTAATCTGGAAAACCTTTATTGCGTCATGCTAAGGTCAGGGTGACGTGGGGGGGCTTCTGACTGGCGGGCTAGCCATGTCAGTGGCAGAGGGGTTTAATCCTCTCTGTTTAATTAACAGAGAGGGGGTTAAGGGGCTGGGGCCCAGTAGTCAGTGGGGTTAGGGCTAGGATTAGTTGGTGGGTTAAGTTAATTAACCCGGGCCATGCCAGCGGTTAGCCGCCGGTGGCATCCAGCACGGCGGCGCACACAAGGGACGGCGGCTCGGGGCGCCATTTGCCGAACGGAGGGCACCATTGTGCTCCTCGAGCTCGCGCGCTTCGTGCTGGGCACCGTAGCGTCCTCGGGAGAAAACGGGGCGACGCCGGCGTGCAACACGGCGGTGGCCGGAGCACTGACCAAGGCGGGGTGGGCGTGTGGTGCACGGGGAGGGAAACGGAGAGGGGGAAAATGCAGCGGAGCTCACCCCGGAGGGAATGGAGAGGAAGGCGGGGTCGGAGGAACCGCAGCGGCGTCGAATTCGGCTATGGCGTCCGGCGGGCAGCACAGGACGTCGATGACGATGGCATCGCCTAGGGGGCTTCTCGGCTCGATTCAACGCGCGCTTCGACGGAGACGGCTGCTGTGGTGATGATGGACATGAAGACGCGGATCCAGGGGCTTGCTGGCCACGCAAGAGCTCGACGGCGGCGAGACCTAGCTCTCAGCCATGGCGATTTCCAACGCGAGGAGAGCGGGAGAGCGAGCGGAGAGAGGGGGAAGTGAGGTGGCGACCTCTGGGCGTCGCCGTGGCGACGAGATGAGGAAGGTGAGGGCGTAGGTGGCTCAACAGCCGCGGGCATTCTCGCCATGGCGGCGAGCTGCCTGCTCTGGTGCCGGGGAGGGGAAGACGACAAGGGGAGGCCAGTAGGCTGGGCCGGTCCGGTTAGGTGGGCCCAAGGCCTGGGTAGGTGGGTTTACTTTCCTTTTTTCCTTTTTTCCTCTTTTTTCTTTCTGTTTTCTATTTTCCTTTTATCTGTTTTGCTCCAAATAAATAGCAGAGCATTTTTATTAAATGCCCAAATAATTTGATAAACCCTAGGTGACTAGAAGCAAGCCACCCCTAGGTTTTACGCATTTTTGAAATTCAATAAATTTGAATTTCAATTCAAATAAGGGTCAAATTTAATTTCCAAGGCACTTTGCGAATTTGAGAAAATTCCATGGGCATGGGAATGAACCCAAACCACTTTTGAAATGATCACCATCATTTATAGGAATTTTCCAAATGTTCAAATGATTTTTGGAAAAAGATTTTTATTTGGCCATTTATTTAAATTCTCAGGGCTTTCCTTTTCCCCATTTTTGAATTTCCTTTTGGATTTTTCATGATGCAAAGGGATCAAGCAACCCTAGCACTTACCCTAGTTGGGGTTCTGACAGTATATTCCAATGACGAACCTCCTGAAATGAGCTCTAGGTCTTCATGAGGAAGCAAGTTGGCTGCACCCCCACTAGTTCCATTGGAGAGCTTTCCATAGCTCACATGTGCATCCATTGCATGGAAATCCCTACTCCTCACATCATATCTATCATTTAGCTTTCTCGCCTATGATTGTCCCCATTGAGGTGAGCCTTTCACACCTTTTTGTCTTCCTCCTCCATCATCTCTCTCTCTTTGCCATCCTAAGTGTCAACTTTCTTGCTTACGCTCATCCATTGCATGAGTGCTCAAAAAGTCGAAAGGGAGTGGATCAGTTTGACTTGTACCTAGCTAGTGGTCTGTGGACGAGTCAAGATAAGATTCCAAAGAAGACTAAGTGTGAAACCTTAGTAGATTGAGTTCTCAACTAAAATAAATACTATGTTTTTCTCTCTCGTAATCCCATCTCCCACTTTTTGCACACAAACACTATCTGGAGACATTTGAGTCACGGACAGCGAGAGCTCTTGCACCTTTATGTTCTTAAGTTGCTTGTTTCAATGCTAATATAGACTCTTGCTTGTTATGACTTGAATTGAATTACATGCCATGCTTAAATTACTTAAAAGTTCTTTTATGGTTGGTAGCATGTCACCACAGAAATTATGCTTGTTATCATTTACCTACTCGAGGACGAGCATGAATTAAGCTTGGGGATGTTGATACGTCCCAAAAGTATCTATAATTTCTGCTTGCGCCATGCATGTTTTGGGTGATATTGCTATGCTTTTAATACACTTTCATACACGTTTGATCATATTTGGACTAACCTATTAACTCAGTGCACTCCAGTGCCAGTTCCGGTTTTCTGCTGTCTTCTTATTTCAGGTTTTCCCATTATTTAAAGTGCCATAAAAATTCCGGGAAAATATATAAAAAACCAGTGACCCGGAAGCTTCCAGACGCCCTAAGGGGGGCAGGGGGCCCCACCTGGTGTTTAGGCGTCCAGGGGGGCGCAGCCTAGGGTGGGGCCGCGCCGAGAGACCGCCTGGACTCCCTGGTGCCAGCTGGCTGCCCCCCTTCGCCTATATTTACCTCTCGTCCTGAAACCCTCGAGGACATTTTTTTTTCGCGATCTCCCCTCTATTCCGTCGTCGCCGCGCTTCCAAGTTTGGGAGCACCAGAAGATCTCTTCCCCGAACCCTGCCGCGGGGAAGATTGACCTCCGGGAGCTTCTCCACCACCATGGACACTTCCCGGATGAGTCGTGAGTAGTCCAACTTGGACCATGGGTCCATGATCAGTAGCTATGTGATGTCTTCTCTCCAAATTTTCTCATCATTGATCATACCTTGTGAGCTGCCCTACATGATCAAGGAACATATGTAATTTTCCTGTTGTTGCTATGTTGAGTTTGTGTAACAGCCCAGATTTCAAAAAAATTAATTTTTTTGTTTTCGGTATGAATTGGTTGATTGCCTTCTTTGTTTGCGGTGTTTGCATCCCTGATTTATCGATCGACGATTATTTCCCCCTTCTTATCTCGTACCGGACGTAGACCGACCCTTGCCACCCTGACACTCGACCTTTGCGACACCGGGTTTCACCTGATCACCGTCGCGAAAACCCGCACGGGGCCAGCCAGTGCCATCGGAACGAAAAACCCCATTTAATAATTAAATGGGTTATTTTATTGGGCACCGGAAAATATTCTCGGAACACTATCAAAGTGAGGTACAATTGAAGGGCTCACCGCGCTGATCACGTGGTTCAAGATTTTGTCTGAATCGGAGGTCGTATGCACTCCAGGCGGTCAGAACTGTGGAGTACCGGACGAGAGAGGGAAAACCCGAGGGTTTTTGGGCAAACTTGCCAGCCAGACCACCTATATAAAGTACACCACTCCCCCTAGCCCTTCGAGAGTTTCCCTAACACAAAATTGTAGCCACCCCCTCCACTTTTCTCAAATTTTCCTCCCAAAGCCCCCATTTCCGAAACCCTAACCCTCCCTCAGATCTGGACCATCTGATATGTGTTCTGATGGCCCAGATGAGGCCACGTAGCCCCCTCCCACCTCCAAACCAGAATCGGGCCCCGTGGGCCCGCACCACCGCTGCTAGGCCCGCCCCAGGAGGATCTGGGCTGCGCCGTCGCCGCCAGCCCGTGGAGCTCCTCTACCGCGCCTCCACGCCTCCGTTTGCCGCCGGCGACCACCACTGCCGCCGCCGCGCCGCCTCTGGCCTCACCGCCTCCTCCGCACCACCTGTCCTCCCTCCTCTCCTCCGTTCCCTATCCACCTCACCCTTCACCCTTCCTCGTGCAAGAGCCCACAGCCGGAGCCGCCGCAAGGGCCATGGCCGGCCACCGCCGGGAGCTCGCCTCGCCGAGCGCCCTAGCTCCGGCCACCTCCGTCCGCCACCGCCCAGATCCGGCAAGGGCGTCCAGATCCGGCTCCTTCCTCGATGCCCCTCCGCCTGCGCCGCCTGCCTCGCCGGCGAGCCTAGCCGCCGCTGCTCAGGACGAGCACGAGGCCAAGCCAGCCCCCGATCCAGCCGCTGCCATGTCCAGATGGGCCTGCGCAGCCCCAACGGCCCACAACGCCCGGCCCGTGCGCTCCTCTCACACGTGGGCGAAGCTGTGCTATGCAGCGCCCACTTGAGCAGTTGGGCCGAGCCCAATGGTGAGTCTTTTATTTTTTTTTCTCTGTTATTTATTTTCTAAGTCTGTAGTATATTTGTTGCTGATGCTGTTTTGCGTTGTAGTTTGCGAGTAATCTGTAGCCCGTATGACGTTGCGCCCAAAAGGAAACCTGTTTAGAATTGTGTGTACTTAAGTTCGTCTTTTGTGAGCATTTTGATTTGAGGCCATCTTGGTGTTGTTAATCACTATTGAAGTGGGCATCAGACTGTTAACTGCTGCTAATTTCGGTTAATTGCTGCTGCTGTTATTTTATTGCAACTTTGGTTGATGATTGTGTCACATACATGAGGTCTATTATATTGATTCTTTCTTGTATGGGTTAAGAATCATGTGCACTGCAATTAGATGCATCACTTTGCCATGTTTGCCTGTTGTAGCTATGTTAATTCTTGCTCCAAAGTGGTGACCTTGATGACATGTGCTGCTGTTTATATAAAGTTGCTACTTTGCTGCCCTATATCTTTTAAACCGTGCATCCTATTGAGCATTGCAATATGTCATTTTGATCTATGCCATGTCTACTTCCATTATATGTATTGCATTGTCATGTTTACATTCCTGGTCATAGTTATATTTCAGCTCCAAGTTGCTATTCCGCTGTTTTTGGCAGCCACCTCTGTTTTTCATTAAGTCTATAACTTTCCGAAGCCATGTTGCACGCTTAATATCCTGTGATCTGTGATTCTTATGACATTGATTCTTGTTTGTACCTGATCATCATCATGTCTACTTCATGTCCATATATTGCTATGTCATGTTGCTGCACTTTTGCATATAGTTTTGCTCATGTTTATACAGCATGAAAATAACAGTTTCTGCCCTGTTTTCCTGATTTTCACTAAGTCCTTGACCAGTAATGTTTTGTAGCTTTTTGCACTGCTTATAACTAGTGAACCATGATGCCTATTTGCATGACTCATTTTGCCATGCCTTCCTTGCCATGTCTACTGTAATTTCATGTCCTTTTGATGCATGTTTGCAATCTGTAGCTAATTGTTTCATTGCTCTAAAGTGTGCTCCCTGATGTTAACAGCTTGTGTGCATAACTTGTTTTGCTTATATCTTTTTAACCGTAACTCCGTTTGGAGTGTTCTTTATATGTAACTTGATTAGAATTTCATGTACTTTGTGTTTATGCTATTGTTTGTTGTTGTTAACCAACCTAAAATATGGTTTAGGGTAGAACAGTACCAAATGCCTTAATCAACGTAAGGTACTTAGTGTTATGCCATGTTTAGGTTGTGCCTCACTTAAATTGACTAGCATAGATAGTTTAAATTATGCTTCACCTCTTGTCATGTTTCTGTGCCATGACATTCTTGAGTGAGATGCCATGTTAACAACATTTTCTCATGTTGTATAGCTAAAATTTTTGAACCATTCTAAATGTGCGGTATCGTCGTGTGTGACGAGTACTCCACTTAACCTGTTAGTAACCGCTCTCGACGATAGATGCGATACCGTAGTGCGTTGTCTCGTGTTGCCTTCTTGTTGATTCTTTCTCGTTTTTGCTTCTTAGTAATAGATGCTTGCTCGTTGATTGCTTTCCAGTGTTTACCGTCTTGAGTGCTCAAGGGGTTACCTTCGGAGACGATACGAGCTTGCGCTCAACTACACCTTCGGAACCCGACTTATCAACAGGCATGGACTATACATTACTTATGATCCATTCTATTATAACCAGCGTTTTTCATGCTAGTCTAGGTTAGGTTCGATGTTTGATCCTACCACATGTTTACAACCTCTTTCAAACTCATACAACCATGCCCCCTCCCAGAAAATCTTGTACTGCTATGTTACTATTGCTCGTTGCTCAGCCCCTGGTTAGTATGCATGCTTAGGATGCTACGATGTTACCCTGTTACTCCTTGGTTTGGGATATCACATTATTATATTGTTTTGGATGATATGATTATTATAATGTTGACTATATTCGACGAAGGACGGAAGGTCTAGGCCATCCCGCCCCGGCACTTTGTTCCATTCGAGTCACCTAGGACCCGAGTTCCGGGTATTGTATCTCTTGACGAGCGTGCCTAACCGCGTGTGGGATGTTATGGGGTCCCCTTTTCTTACCTACCTAGCTTCAAATATTTCCAGTGGTGGCCCAAGCTGATTTACCATTTGAAACCGTGTGTGTGCTGGTCGGCCGCCACTAGTTTTTAAACAAACCGGGCCAGTGGGGACATGGTTCCCCTATTGGTCCAACCTGTCCAGCTGAGAACCCGGCCTCATGTGAGAATTACCGGCAATCCAAACCTGCGACAGACGGTAGAGACCGACTCGAGAGCGCGGCCGGCTTTTGAGTTGGATGTCGACTCACCGGGGGCCACCCAGATTTGTTCGTTGTTAGCTAGAGGGGCCTGTCGTTTTGGATCTCTCGGAACTAAATCATAAAATGGTTGCCTGTGATGGTTAGAAACTGAGAGAGATGGGCGTGTGTGCGGAGCCTTGTAATGGGAAGTTGGTACACCCCTGCAGGGTTAAATCTTTTCGAGAAGCCGTGTCCACAGTTATGGACGACTTGAGACCTACTCCTTGTTCATAGACAACAACAACTGATGTAATCCTAATATAACTTGATCAATGTGTGTGTGCCTTGACTGCTTCTTCTTCGTCGGGATTGGAAGAGGAGGACAAGGATAGGATAGGTGTTATGCTTGCGTAAGTAGGTGGATAGCAAGACTTTTTGGAGGCGATTCCTCACCGAATGCTTGGCTTCTTATATTACTCTCTAGATCGTTAGACACTTCATAAATGCTAGTGTAGCAGCAACCTCACCACTTACCCCATCCTTACCGTAAACTACTAGTTATCCTAGAATGACGATCGATGAAGTCCTTGCTGGGTCAGATGAACACTACAGTTGGATGCTGAGTACTTCTGTACTCATGATACTACCCCCAAACTCTTTTCAGGGTTCCTGATCGACAACAGGTATGGTGATCGACGTTTCACGTGGAGACGCGATGATGACTAGTTAGGCGGATCCCGGCGGAGGGCCTGGACCCATGTGATTATGGGATTAATGATTTTCCCTTTGCCAGTAGGCATTTGATTGTAGTCTGGACTGAGAAATTTATCTTCTGCTGATGTAATGTATTAAGGTAGTTGTATGCCGATTGTATGAGATGTTGTATCCTTGTAGCTTTAATGTTGTGATATCATGTTGGAAATCCGGGGCATATGACATTTTCATATGTCGCGGTGGGACCGATATGTGCTTCGTCCCCGGATCTGGATGGAAACATCTAGATCTGGAACAGTACCGCATATCGGGCCTTACAGTTTGCTGGGATCTGATGGATTATGAGATTATGTTCAGATTTTGATGAGTAATATATTTTGTTATTCTCCTTTTATATGTATGTTCTTGAGAAATTGTTGCATGTTCTCCGTTGCTGTTTATTGCTTTGGCCAAGTGGTAGATTGTAACTCCAAGAGGGAGCGTTATGCATGATTGTGGGTTCATGCCCCCTGTTGACTAGCTTGAGTGGCAGAAACATGAGTCTAGGGGATGTGTTGTTGCCACAAGGGGGAAAACAACGATGCTTGTACTTGCGGGTGCAATGATTTTTTAGTTTACGCAAAGTTATTTTAATGCAGTTGTCTGTTGCTTTGGGTTTACACTTTGGGTGGGGCTCGCAACTTAATATCAGCGAGATGTTCTGGATAGATATCTCAAGGTAGATGATTAGTGAGTAGATGCAAATGGATTTCGGTGTACTTGTCTTGGCGTATTGCCCATGCTTTTGAGCTTCTTCCTTTATTTTGTAGAATATTTAGCATTGTAGTGCATTTTTAATCCTGTGAATTGCCCAACTGTAATTTGTTCACCTCGCATAGCTGTTTATCGTCTTTTGGGAGAGCGACATCACTAGTGAACTTCATGGGACCCTGGTCCATATTTCCATCACTGTTTACACCCTGAATTTACTTCCTATTTTACTTTCTAATTGAAATTATCACTACTATCTATCTCTTGTGTTTGATCCATTGTAAACGGCCGGAGGGATTGAGAACCCCTCTGTACTCGTTGGGATCAAAGTTATTTGTACCTATGTGTAGGTCCAGGTGAAGTAAGCAACCCTCAGTTGTGAACGGCGCCATTGTTCACTTTACCACCTTCTTGTTGTCGTCGGAGTCCTACTGGACACATAAACCTTATACTCTACGTTAGGGGAAATTTTCCTCTACGCTACTTCTCAACCTTCCACTTGGGGTAACCAATGAGGGGCGAGAAGCTATCACTTCCTCGCTAGCATCAACAATCACACTATGTTGAGAAGATTTTGATTCGCTTTGGATATGCCGACTGCAAACCTTCTTTAACACCATATGATCCCAGTGTGCGCATTCAAAAGTTTGACGGTACAGCTGTGGATAATTTGAGATATTCTCAAGGATTGGTTCACTCATGTACCTTGCTTGTGCCACTCGGCCTTACATGTCATATGTTGTATGCGTACTGAGTCGGTTTGTTTCAAACCCGGGAGATGAGCATTGGCATGCGGATGGGCAAGTTATGCGCTATTTGGTAGGTACTGCAAACTATGGAATTCACTATACTGGGTACCCGCCGGTACTTGAGGGGTATGTTGGCTTATAAAATTGCACCGCACAACACAAGGATGCGATAGTCGCTGATGAGATTACGGAGTCGCCAATCGCACGGTCGTGTACGATGAATGGATGCTTTACAACACAAAGCAACAAAGTTGATTTCCTCAATTTAAGGGAGGATGGCGACTACTTTACGACGCAAAGCAGCAAAGATAAACCTAACCCTAGGGTTTTTTGTTGCTAGAGCTTCGGCGGAAACATGAAACGAAAACGTAAAGGTACAAGTAAAAGGTAAATTTTATTGGATGTATGTCGATTGTGTGTTCTTTCCAATCGGCCAAGACCCTTTATATATAGGGCAAGCTGGATTTGGCGTACAAGAATACAACTCTGAAGTGGAAAGCTTTATATGTTCGATGCGTACAAACGTAATCCAGAAGCAAAGTCCAAGTCAGTTCACATCTTGGTCCATGGTGGCGTTCTTTTCCAGCTCGCTCTCCGCAGCTTTGCATTCCCTTCCGAGTTGCGCTCCATGACTTCTGGGTTGCAAGCTCCGTCTTCCGTGTGCTTCTTCCGATTACTTCCTCCGAGTACTTCTGAGTAAGAGTAACTCGGTACATTGCTTCCGAGTAACAAGCAACTTAACACACTGCTTCCGAGTAACGAGTAACTCGACACATTTGAACTTCCAAGTAAAGAGTAACTCGGTTCACTCCGGCTTCCAAGTAACGAGTAACTCGGTCCATTTTGGCTTCCGAGTAATGACTAACTCGTTACCTCTTGGGTTCCGTGTAACAAGTAACTCGGTATGTTTTCTGCTCCCGAGTAACAAGTAACTTGGTATGTTTATACTTCCAAGCTAGAATTAACTCAGTGCCATTTTCTTAGGTTACCCGTAACTCGGAAGCTTCCAGGTTGGCACTAAATCAACAAGTTCCATGCTGAATCTAGAAATCTCATATCAATGTATGTCCGTTCCAAAAACTGGTATAAACACATGACCCCTGTTTTTTGGTAAAGCTTGTGTACCGAAAAATACTTTGTACCGTATTTGTTCTAAGGACGATACCTGGAATGACATACCAGCCATGGCATCATCAACTCTCAGGATAATTCTCAATAGCATTGCACCTTTCCGAGTTGCTAACTGTGTCTTGTTGAGTATCATTCCTTAGGGCGATACACAAAATGATGTATCGGCCACGACATTGCTTAGGGCGATGTCCAAAACACACCGGCCAAATCTTCTTAGGGCAATACTTCAAGTAACACATCGGCCATAAACTCCTCAAGCCTCCAACTCGGGTGCATGGAACTCAGTGGCAATGCAAAAACCATGTCGATATCCATATGGTTTCCCCTTTCCGAGTTGGTACCAAGTTCCAAGCTAACGCCATCAGCATTATCCTCGCCCATGTCATCGTCCGAGTACTCACCATCATCCTCCGAACTGTGGGCGACATCTTCCGAGTAATTTGCACTATCTTCAGAGTTGTTAGCGGCGTTAACCTTGTCATCCATTGGGTCGTTATTTAGGTAATCTGTAGCCACTACATCAACCAAGTCTTTAGCGGCCTCAACCGAGTTGTTTGTGACTGCGTTTCCCTCTATTGAGAGCTTCTTCTGCCAAGTCAACCGAGGTATCATTGGCTTCTCTTTATTGAATCGCTCATCACACTTCTTCGCATCTATTTCCTCTCTAATTTCTAGTTCCCGCATCCGTTGTACTCAATGCTTCCGAGTATGAGTTAATACCATCAGACACCATCGAGGTTCTGGTTGGGTTCCTGGGGCGAGAGATTTTCTGCCCCCAGAGTTATTAAGCCGGTACTAGTTGCCCCCGAGTAATTTGGCCCGTACCGAGTAACGGAAATATTTCCCTGCTGACGAGATGCAGCTTGTGTTGCAACTTTATAGCTCCCATTGGCACTTGAATTCCCACCTTTATTGAGTACACGAGTGGACATTGATCAGAGGGTGTACACGAGTTGTTCTATTTAACGAGTGGATCGATAATTACTCCAACTGATCCATCTTTCCGAGTAACACTATAGGGTGCAGTACTGTTCACCTCAGAGTTATCCATAACTTGACGTGCACCTATTTCCGAGTGACAATCATCTTTTCTCTGAACCGAGTTATTCCTTGGCTCACCGGTACTCTGTTTACTCGGGACCTTCTCTGCATCTCCGAGCAATTGGCCTTCCATGAGTGTTTTTGTAGATTTACGCATCCAAGTGAGAGCACGACCAGTGCTGTCTCTATCATCAATCTTGCGCACTGGTGATCGACTCCTCCGAGTCAAGTCTTCATTGAACCGAGTCCTTTTCCCATGCATTTGTTCTCTATACATAGGACTCAGCTGATTCCACCCTGGTTAAAAGTAACTCGGCGTCCACATAGGGTATGGTGCCCAAGGGTTGAAATTCCATGGGAGAAAGTGCGGATGCATAGGTGGTGCACCTCCCCAATGAGTGTAACATCCCAAAATTTTCCAAATTTTGGAATTTTAATAAAAAATTTATAATAATGATTATTTGCTTGATATGTTGACTTTCTCTAGGATCTGAAACTTTTGAAGTTTAACTAAATAATAAAATGAGAGGGAATAAAATGACTTTCCCTATTATTCATTGTTAGTTTTTTTGGCATTTATTATTTAAAGCAAATCCAAAAAAACAAAATGAGAGAAGGTAATATGACTCCTTCAACATATTAAAAGAGTTGGAAATGTTTGAAATAATTATTTGGATTTTTCTGAATATTCAAAAAAATTCAACTAGGGGCAATTTATTGGAGAGGATATAAAATGACTTATCCCCTTTTAAATAAGGTTGAAAACTATTTAGAATACTATTTCAATGTGTTCGAAATTTATTATGAGGATTATAAAGATCTCCAAAATTATTTTTTGGGAATTTTATAATGCTCATAAAGTTTTTATTTCATTAAAATGATTTATCAAAATTGCATAATAGCTAAAAAATAATATTTTTAGTAAAGTATTTTATTTTATTACTTTATTTTATTGCCGTTGCACTTTTAAAAACAATATTTTATTATTCTAAAATGTTTTCTCAACGCCGTTGACCAAATACAAATTTTAAGAAAACGAGTTATGCTTTTGGGCCATCAGCCAGCCTAGTGTTGTTTTTTTCCACGTAGAGATTTAGAGCCCGATACCGTTCCGTTTTTTTCTGGTTGTTTATAAATAGTTTTTCAGAAAAATATTTTCATTTTATTTTTCTTGAAAACCTAGCGGGACCCACCCGTGGACCTCGCCTGTCGGCGCCACAGCCTCGAAAGTCGCCGCCGTCGGCATCCACCGCTACCGGGCGCCTCCTCGCGCCACCAGGACGGCCGCGCCGGCGCGCCTTCTAGCCGGCGCCCGACCAGCCACCGCACCTCCCATCGTGTCGCCCGCGTCCGCGCCAAGGACGTCATCGACCGCCTCCCTGCCGGAGTCAGCACCGCCGTCCCTCGCTGGCCACCGCCGTCCTCGGCCGCCGCTAGAGCCCGGCCACACCGCCTGTCTATCCCAGGCCGCGCGTCCCCACGTCGAGCCGCCGCCACGCCGCTGCACCGCCCTCGCCGGACCGCGTCGCCACCGGAGCCTGCCGCCGTAGCCGCCGCGGCCAGCCGCCGCCAACCGCCACTGTCGGTGAGCCCCATCGCCTCCGCGCTCTTGGATCCTGATCGGACGACCCAGATCCGTCCAGATCTAGGGTTCCGCTCAACTCTCGGTTAACCGCCAGTTTTCTCTGGTTTATCACCGGTTCCGGTTTTCCTATTCAACGAACACTCACCGGTTAACACCGAGAACGAACACTGTTCGTCCCTATTCGTGAGGTAAAATTTTCTTTATTCAATTATAAGCCCTTTTTCACAATTTACACCCTAGAACCTTCGTAGCCGTATCTTTTAAACCGTCTATCGGAATTAAATGATTCTTTTTCCTATGCACTCATATTGATTAGTAGTTTGTCATACAGTTAACTTTCCACACTTTTGCAAATTTTTGAATTTGAATTTATTTAAACTCAAATTCAAACTTCCGGAGGTCGTATCTTTTGTACCGTTGATCCAATATGGTTGATTCCTTTTTCGTTGGAACACCCATATCATATACTTTATCATGTTTACACAACATTCAAATACTTATTGATCTGTTGGAATTTATATTTAATTTAAACTTCATTTTACTATAACTAGTGTTGTAGTATTCCGTTTCACGTGATTCTTTTTGCATATTGGATCACCTGTAACATCCTATCAGCTACGCCCACACACCTTTCTTATTTCCATGATCTTAACCTTGAATTCATAATGTCCCTAGTCATAATATTTTATATGGACAATTCTTTATCTGTTGACTCTCTCGAGTTTACATTTCACCTATCACCTTCGATCACATCGACACTTGTACCATGTCGAGCCTAGTTGTTTTTGTTGCTCAACCTTATTGTGTTTGATTTGTTGATCTTTTGGTTCCTTTTGGCGTGATTGTTTATGTGGTAAGTTTCCTTTACGATAGATTCCTCGGAGTGTGACGAGTAAAGTTATCTGGATCGTGAGAGCGAAGAACTTCATCGAATCTATAAGGAAAGTTACACTTTGACCATACCTCAACCTATATTTTTCATTATGCATGTAGTACTTTATCACCCTATGCATGTGTAGGACTATTATATTAGTATGCTGCAAACCTAGTAGGATAGCCATATGATCTGATCATGTATTCTTTGTCGCCCTAGTTTGTGATTGTTATATATTGCTATGCTTGTAGACGGGGATTGGATTGAGAATACATTGAGTTGTGTGATGATTTAATGACTTGACTAGCAACCTTAATTAGAACTCACCTCTGGACAGGAAGGGAGAGCATCCTGGCGCTCGTGCCTTATCTAAGGCGGGACCAGGGCCAAATGCTTCCCGAATGGTTTGATTTAGTGGTATAAAGAACGTCATGGTATCTACCCTCTGAATGTAAGTGGGCGCCGTCCAGGCTCAAAAAGATCAGACATACTTTGTGAATAGAAGCTTCCATGTACAACCGCTGGCCATATGGGCTCTGGCTTAGTTGAGTACATTGTAGGAAGCCTCTCCCGTGCAAACCTAGCTGATGTAGATATGATAGGTGTACCGTCTTCCGTTGGGTGTTGGTGACCTCTTCTGAAAGACTTCATCTCAATCTTCGGGTTGAGTCTAGTGGGTAAAGTGTACAAACCTCTACAAAGCATACAAACTAATCATGTTTAGCCGTGTCCCCGGTTATGGACAACTATGAGAAATTAGGCATTACTGTTATTGGAGGATCTTGACAGATGACTGATCTTAATAAAACTTGAGTGGAAAACTTTAATAAAGGGTATGGGATGGAATTGGTGTAGCCAATTTCAACCTTATGTAGTAAGACAAAGTTTTTTTTGATATAGGTAGATTGAGGAAAAAAATCAGCTTTACGCAAAATAAAACCATAAGCCTTCCTTTGACTTACCTTGCATGTAGCGATAGGTCTATTATATCCTTTTTCGTGTGGCTTGCCGTACCAATAAGATGTACTGACCCGTTGTCGGGCTGTAACCTTTGGTATTGCATGATTATATACGACGAGTAAGTGATGCGTTGTAGGATTACAATGTCTATACTCAACTGTGCCAGTGGAGTTGATGGACGCCACGAAGCTCTTTATTGTTTTTCCGTCATATTCTATTTGTAAACTAGCCTTGAGCTATGCATGTATGTTTTATTGCAATACTGGATCTTCGATGTAATATTTATGACATGTGGTTTATTCTTGATATTACATCATGTACTTGATGTCTACGCACGCTTCTATTCTTGTAGACTATGTTGGGCCTCCAAGCGCAGAGGTTTGTAGGACAGCAGCAATTTCCCTCAAGTGGATGACCTAAGGTTTATCCAACTCAAGGAAGTAGAGGTTGAAGATGTTCTCTCTCAAGAAACCCTGCAATTAAGATACAAGAAGTCTCTTGTGTCCCCAACACACCTAATACTACTAGGAGTTGTATAGGTGCACTAGTTCGGCGAAGAGATGGTAAAATACGAGTGATATGTGTGGCAAAGCAAGGTAATATAAATCTGTAATAAAAAGTGCAGCAAGCAAACATGTGACAAAAGTGAGCACAAACGGTGTAACAATGGTGGAAACAAGGCCTATGCTTCATACTTTCACTAGTGGCAACTCTCAACAACATTAACATAGTCTAATCACATGATATTTCCCATAAAACATGCAATGGAGACGCACTCAGAGGTCATTCCTTTGTGGTCAAGAGAGGATGAGAATTATGTAGGGCTACAAAATCACACCTCAAAGTTCGTAGTCCTCAATCTATGGATTTCCCAATGTCACCGCGACCATCCAAAGAGAGTACCCCAATCACCACAACATATCCCAAGGATAGTCAAAGACAAGCACCAAGAGACTCTCAATCTTCAATCAACACACAAAAGAGGAAATCACTAATGATAATATTCTTCTAACCCATGTCCAATAGACCGCTGTCACCTTGGTCTTGGGGATTATACTAGATAAGATCAATTGAGTACATCAATCCAATACATACAGGAAGGGGAAATATCATGGGATCACCCTAGATTAACATAGCCTATGATCACAACGAAGATCAGATCATGGGAGAGAGAAGAACACATAGCTACTCGTAGAAACCTCAGCCCCGAGGGAGAACTACTCCCGCTTCATGGAGGGAGGAAGCAACGTCAATGGAGATGAATCCGAGGGCACTTCCCCGTCCCGGAAGGGTGCCGACATAGGAATTCTGGTCCCCCGAAGCTTGTTGGCGATGGCGGCGGAGATCGAAATCGCTTCTGGAAAAAGTACTTCGATATTAGGGGTTTCCACCACGAGGGCTAAATCTAGGCGGAGGGGGGTGTCGAGGGGACCCACCAGGCAGCCAGGAGGCATCCTGGCAAGGCCTAGGGTGGGGCCGCGCCAGGGACCCTCCTGGTCTCCTGGTGGAGGCCCCCCTCCGCTACCTTGGTGATTCCGGAAGCTTCTAGGTCGCTGATTTTTTATCTGATTTTTCCGGATTTTTTGGAGCACTTTTAATGGCCAGAAAACCTGAAATACAAAGACAGTAGAAAACAGCAACTGGCAGCTGGGTGCACTGGTTTAATAGATTAGTCCAAATATGCACAAAAGTGTATGAAAGTTCAAGAAAATCATGGCAAAGTCACACAAAACATGCATGGAGCAAGCAGAAATTATAGATACGTTTGGGCAGCACCTCTCTTGCGAGTAGGCGCAGGCACGTTGGAAGTAGCCGAGGTAGCGGGGGTCGTACGAGGAGGAGCATCAGAGGGGGCAGGGGGAGCAATCGGAGCACCCCCCCAGGTCCCGCAGGGCCAACAGATCGGGCAGCCCTGCAATAAAAGAGCACAAGTGAGAAAAGCAATAGAGGCAAAAAAAGGTGAAGAGAAGCATACCCGGCAGCTCGGGGCAGTTGAGCAGCAAATTTGACCATAGAAAAGCTAGGGCGACCAATGTTCAGGGGAGTGGGAGAAAGCACAGGGCCACTAATCTCGGGGGGCGGCTCGGCGCGCGTCAGTCTTCCCTTTCTTCTTGGCATACTTGGAAGGGCCGGCGGCATCATCAGATCGGGGGTGTTTCCCTTTAGGCAGCATCTGCTCGGCCGGTTCAGATTCTGCGCCGAGGTCACCAAGGGGGTCAGAATCGCTGCTCCATTCGGCCATGAAGCATTTGACGGAGGAATCAGACTCACCCGGCTTTTTGAGGCCGAGCCCGAAAGAAGCAGTCCGAGCCTCGGTCTCAGAATCGGTCTCCTCTTCAAGTTCCACGTCTTGGGCATCTTCTTCAGCTCGGTCAAGATGGTAGCCCGAGGCGGACTGTCCGTCCTGCATGATCCTGGAACCAAGGAATTCCTGGGGAGAAGAGTCCGATCAGAATCAGCATGGAGGAAATGAAAGCTAAGATAAAAGACAGCATTTAGAGCATACCTCGGGGCAGGGCCGAGATCGGTTGTACGGTTTTACTTCGAACTCGAAAGGCCCAACGACCTTGAGATCGGTAATACTGTTGATTCGGCGGAGGAACTAACCTTCGTTTATCCGGAAGGTGGAAATCCGAGTGGGGTCAAGGAGCCGGTGCATGTCATAGATCCGGTGGCAGCGGCATTGCAGCGGGAGCACTCGGCGGCAGAGCCAGGTCGCCACCAGGTCGGCGGGCTGTAGCCCTTTGTCCATCAGCTTTTGGAGATAGGCCACTTGACGATCAATATCGGTGTCCCCGTCCCCTGGCTTCTCAGCCCAGTGATATTTTGCAGTCGGAGGTGGCAGAGAGAATTGGGGCAGATTCAGCAGGTCCTGGTTCCTTGGTGAGGAAAAATAAAAGAACCCCATCTGCCAGTTCTTGATGGACTGAGGTAGTTGGGGATGAGGATAGAATCCGACCTTGCGGAGGTATATGGTGGCATCGCCGCATTTGGCCATTACCTTCACCTCCTCCCTTTTCTTGGTCTTGGGATTGATAACAAACACACCAGTGCCCACTTGGAAGCTGCGGAAGTGGAAGAGCCGGCACCAAAGCACAATGGTGGGCCGGACTCCAAAGTAACCTTCGCACAGCGCCACAAAGGTGGAGAGAAGCATGATGGCATTCGCTCCGAGGTGGTGCGGTTGCATGCGGTAGAAGGCAAGAAAGTCGTGGAAGAACTGGCTCACCGGGAGCCCGAATCCGCGTTGGAAATGTGCGAGGAAGACGACGCGCTCGCCGGCCTGAGGCGCGGGCAAGTTTCATCACCGAGCAGTCGTGGTCCGCCGGAATCTTGCGAGACCGGTGGAGAAGCGCAATCTTCATCTCAGTCACATTGGAGCCTTTCCAAGCCCCCTCTGGGAACCGGCGACGGCATCGTCCCCCATGGAGGCGTCGGACTCCGTGGTGGGCAAGGAGGAGCGAGATGGAGACGAGGAAGAAGGTGTGGGTGGCGGAGAAGACGTCGGCGGAGGCGACGGAAATCTAGATCCAAGCCCACCTATGGTGGTAGAGGAGGAGCAAGGGCGACGGCGGCGGAGTGCGGCAGTATGGTCCTCGGTGCGGCGGCTCTTGGAGTCGGGGGCAGCGGCAGCAGCCCGGAGGGGCGCGCAGTTGCGGCGGCGGAGGCAGTGGAGGAGAGCTTAAGGAAGACGATGGAGTGAGGGGTGCGTGGCGCATCTCTCACCCCACGGGGTATTTAAAGACGCGGCGAGGAGGTAGTGGGATCCGGTGTGCCGATCCAGCGGGCGGTGCAGCCGTGTGTATCCACAGAGCAGCGTCATTTCGGAGCATGGAAGATTCGTTGTATGGGACGGGACGTGCGCGCGTGGGTTGAGGCGGCAGTTATGGCTTGTCAAGTCATGGCACGCGCGTGGGTCGAGGCGGCGGTTATGGCATGTCAAGTCATGGCACGACGTCCCGTATTCTTCAGCGAATTCAAAGCGGCAAGTTCGGTCAATATTCCAGTCAAACCAACCGTTGGGAGGATCGGTCGAACAAGATCAAGAGAAATCGGCCAGTTGAGAGCAATCGGCCTATCGAGAGCAATCGGAAGATCAAGAGCAATCGGACCATTGAGAGAAATCGGAAGATCTGGAGCAATCGGCAGATAGCGAGCAACCAGCCAATTGAAGCAATCGGTCAGAAACAAAGAGTTTGCATTTTACAAAAGAAGGAACCTGTGCAGGCCTCGCCGTCTCTGAGTTCGGCGGGACCTCCGCAGCTTCAGGGGATACTGTCGGGGGAATGACCCCCGGGTAGGGTTACCCAGGAGAAACAATTCATCAAGGCAAAGATCACCGAACTGATGGTCACCGATCTAATCAAGGACGAGCTAAACAAGATCAAGCAAGAAGTGGGCCGATCTGTTCCAAGTGAGGGCCGATTGCCCTAGAGGGGGCGCAATCAGCCTCACCCAGGAGCAACCTGCCGAAGTAAGAAGAGCAACATCCGATTAAAGTTCCAGGTTGGACACCTGGTACAAGAGAATTCAATGTGCAATCCCTGAAGATAGGGACTGTCAGAGGCATGTGGTCTCCTCCAGTGCCCATCACGCGGACAGGCTGACAGGCCTAAGTATCTAGCTTCACTGTTCACTACCGAGGTCTACGGGATAGCGGTATGGTGAGCCGCAAGTCTATACCGGGTCATCCGGAGGAGCACGATGTGAGGTCCTTAGCTTATCTGAGACAGACAGCTGGGCCCTCCCTCTTGTACATTTACCTTTGTACCCCGGGCTCGGCCTATAAGAGCCCCGGGTACCCCTCCTGCGTGGGGAACGAGAGAGCAGTTATTACAATCTCACCCACCATAGAGAGAGCAAGGAGAGAATAGAGACCAGAGGCCTTCTTCTTATTCCTCTCAAACAGCTCAAGGAACATTCATTGTAGCCAGAGTTATTGCATATAGCTAGCTCGGCAGGACTAGGGGTGTTATCTCTATGGAGAGCCCCGAACCTGGGTACATTGTGGTGTCTCACCGTGTGTTCCCATTCTCGCTTCCGGTACCAGCGACACTAACCTCGGTTTGTCCCCCTCATTAGCCATCCCCATGGCATCTGCCGTTACATATCGACGACAGGACTCTAAGTTTGTCAATGCGACCATGAGTAATAATGATGGTGTAACTGGGTACGGTAATCTGTTTACCATAATTTCTGTTTGGCAGCCCACAGATCGGTGGATTGACATAGGTGCAAATATTCATGTGTGTGCTGATGGGTCTCTTTTCTCTTCTTACCAGGTCACACACGATGTTTCCGTCCTAATGGGGAACGGGTCGCATGCTCTTGTTCATGGTGTTGGTATCATCATTGAACTGAATTGCTTGAGGACAAGCAATATGGTAAGCTTGGGGGAGTTGATACGTCCCAAACGTATCGACTTTGCCAAACACTTTTGCTATTGTTTTGGCCTCATTCTTGCATGATTTGAACGAAACTAACCAGGACTGACGTTGTTTTCAGCAGAGCTGCATGTATGTCTTTTTGTGTGCAGAAAAAGGGGAATTTAAAGATCTCAGAAAAAGCCAAGAAAATTCCCAGAAAATCCACACACCAGAAGAGTCCGGAGGTTAGTTGATGGACCAGAGGGGAGCCACCCCTGGCCTAGGCGTCTAGAGGGCGCGACCTCCCCCTGACCGCGCCCACTAGCCACCTACACAGGTGGGGCCTCCCCTCAGGGCCCCCTCTGACTGGTATTTTTACTTGCGATGAGGAAACCCTCAAACAGTTGGGTCTCGAAGCAAAAACTAAAATTGTCTAACTATCGTCGCCCATAACCCAAGATCTATCGATCTGTATTACTGTAACGGAGAGACCTGCGGAAACGTACCTCGGGTTGTAGTCCGTTGCGCGGGAAACGTTCTTGCAAATGTGGTTGATGAAGCCGAATGACCTTCACAACCCCCTAGCCGTGTTAGCACCCTATCGGGTGAAAGTGTCGCATGTGTAGCACCTCGCAGTACTCGCACATGTACGTAACTCGATGAAGACATCTGTTCTCCGATCCAGTGAAGGTGGCAGAAGTAGACCTCTCAGAAACGGAGTTTCAGCAGCACAACCGCGTTTGTATGGTGGACAATCCTCAATCCCAGTACAGGTTCCTAACAAGGGGAAACCACCATGGGAGAGACGAGAGAGGGGAGAAGACCAAAGAAAACCAATCTCAATTCGGGATTATATTTATTTCTCCACGAATTATTGTGTATTAAATAAGTCCACCCACCTCATCTATATATAGGGGTAGGGGAGGCATTCAACCCCTCTCCCTTATCAATATGGGACTAATCCCATTGCCAAGGGGGGCAAGGGCCCCCTCTCTCCTTTTTTTTCTTTATCTTTTCTCTTTTTTTCCCTTAATCGGCTTCTTTCACAAAGTAGGCCCATTGCACTTTTTAATTATAAATAATTTTTCATTAATAATTAATTCATTTAATTAATAAATAAAAGTTTTTATTTCTTCTCCCGATGATCTGGAACACCTTTCGGCTCACTCCAAACATCCTTCGAACCAATACGTAACATTTTTTAGTATGTCTTTCTCTATTCTCCGGTAACAGTTCTGAAACGGTCTCCGATATTTATCAAGCCCTTAAATGTGTTACCCTACGGTCCGAGAACACTCCATTCATGACCGAGATGAGGCTACGGTCAATGATCATTAGCGGGACCTGGATGCCCATAATGACCCCTGTGCATTCCGCAAGTTAAACCGATTGAAACATATACGTCGTATACCATTCCCTTTGTCATGCGATACTAGATTAGACCGAGATTCAATCAACAACATCCTATGCTTAGTTCAACCTTGTTACCGACAAATCTTTATTCACTCATTCTGTGATATTCATCCTCGTGACCTAGTCACATGCTGACACGTCCCAAATGTATCTATAATTTCTGCTTGCTCCATGCATGTTTTTTGTGATTTTTCCATGTTTTGCTTGAACTTTCATACACTTTTGAACCTATTTGGACTAACCTATTAACACAGTGCACCCAGTTGCCAGTTTCTGTTTTCTGCTGTTTTTGTATTTAAGGTTTTCCGGCCATTAAAAGTGCTCCAAAAATTCCGGGAAAAATATATAAAAAATTAGCGCAACAGAAGCTTCCAGAATCACCAAGAGAGGGAAGGGAGGCCTCCACCAGGCAGCCAGGAGGGATTTGATGGATTATGAGTTTGTGTTGTTGCTATGCTGAGTTTGTTTGGACCTGATGGATTATGAGACTATGTTCAGATTGTGATGAGTAATATATTTGGTTCTTCTCTTGTATATTTTGTTCTTGAGTAAATTATTGCATGTTCTCCGTTGCGGTATTTGCTTTGGCCAAGTATTTTATTTGCAACTCCAAGAGAGAGCGTTATGCTCGATTGTGGGTTCAGCCCCTTGATGTCTAGCTTGAGTGACAGAAACATGAGACTAGGGGAAGTGTTGTTGCCACCAAGGATAAAACAACGGTGCTTGTACCTACGGGTGCAAGGATTGTTTACTTTACGCAAAGTTCTTTTAATTCAGTTGTCTGTTGCTTTGAGTTTACACTTTGGGTGGGATTCGCAACTTAATACCAGCGAGATGTTCTGTATAGATATCTCAAGGTGGATGATTCGTAGTAGATGCAGATGGATTTCGGTCTAGTTACCTTGGCGTACTGCCCATTGCTTTTGAGCCCTTCCTTTCTTTGCAGCATAGTTAGCATTGCCGTGCCTTCATAATCCTGTCAATTGCCCAACTGTGATTTTTTTACCTCGCTAGCACTTTTATCGTCTTTTTGGAGAGAGACATCACTAGTGAAAATCACGGGACCCTGGTCCATCTTGAAATTATTGTTCACACCCTCAATTTAATTCCAGCTTTACTGTCCTTTGCACCTTTTATCTCTTGCGTTGATCCTTTGTAAACGACAAGGCCGGAGGAATTGACAACTCCTCTGTACTCGTTGGGAGCAAAGTTATTTGTTGCTGTGTGCAGGTCCACGACAACACCCTAGTCAGGAAGCAATTTCTGGCGACGTTGCCACCTACTTGTATCTCCTGAGTCCTACTGGTTCGATAACCTTGGTATCTTCACCGAGGGAAACTTGCTGCTGCACTGCATCTCAAACCTTCCACTTGGGGTAACCAACGAGGGGCGAGAAGCCAGCAAGAAAATTTCTGGCGCCGTTGTCGGGGACTCAAGTCTACAAGATAGGGGAGTTGCACACTATCTTTTACCTTTTCTTTTTAGTCTTGTTAGTTTACCTTTCAGTTTTTACTTTTGGGTCCCTAATAAAAAATACCAAAAAAACCTGTTACCTTGTCAGTAGTTACCACTATGGCTGGTCCTTTTGCCTTTGGTGAGGTAGAAGTGCTTACCTTTACTCAAAGAGGTGGTGAAAGTTTGAAAGATGCTTGGTATAGATTTAATGATTCTCAAAAAAAGAGCCACCAAGAAGCAATCCACTACTATCCTGCTTAGAAATTTTTATGTTGGGATTACTTCTTGGAATAGGTTTCTTTTAGACACTGCTATCAATGGGAACTTCACAGAGGCCCCAGTTTGGGAAGCCCTTAATGTTATTGAAAATCTTGTTGGAAGTCTCCCCATTGTTAGTATTAAGGAGGACATTACTTTAGCTCACATTATGAGAAAACTTGAAAATATAGAGCTAGAGATGCCAAGTATCGATAGGTTGAATGAGTTAGATCGTAAGATTCAAGGGAATTTGAATAGGCTAGATAATTCCATGCAGAAAATTGTCAAAACTTTGGAGACTATCAAATCCCTTGATGAAAAGTCTTCTAGGATAGAAAAGATTGAGGAAGTTATTGAAACTTTAGGAACTACCTTTTCCTCAATCAAAACCAAACGGGATGAAACTCCAGCAAAGAAGGAACCTAAGTCCGTTTACGTACCCAAGGTTCCCCGAGCTAAAGCTAGCACACCCAGTGCCAAGAGAATTGAAACGGTGAAAACTTTGGAGGAGACACCTATCTTTAACTTTAATGAAACTCCAATTGATTTCCCTCCTTTTGATTTTATTCCAAGAAGCATTTTCATTCGTCTTTTATTTGAGAAACCCATTAAGACTAGTTGTACTATTGAAGAGCTTTTTGATGATCATGATGATGGTTCAATAGATGCAACTTGATCTTCTGCTTTAAGCCTAATTAATGGCTCTAAAGAAGCACTTTCGGGAGGCAGCCCGCAACGAATTTAGGTTTTTCTTTTTTCTTTTGTTATGTTCTTAGTGGTCTTGATGATTGTTACTACAGTAGGAACATCATTGTATCTTTACTTTTCAAGCGTTGTGCCAATTTTAGCCTCATACGGCAAGGGAAGTGAAAGTTGTGACATGCTGTCCAGAAAACAGATTCTGTCCTCGTGACTAGAAAAATCAGAGAAAAATCCCAGTTCATCTTTCCGATCTGAATTAGTTACACAGCGTGCTCTATACAATTACGAAACTTCCGTATGTTCTGAGTTTTTTGATTTGAGTTGCATAAGTACCCCTAAAAAATTCGTTTCTATCTGTTGTTCTGTTTTTCACAGATTCTGCCACGTTTTGTCTCTCTTCACTTTTGCAAACCTTAAGCTTGCTTTTTCTTCGCAAAAAACTTTTGGAAATCTTGGGAAACAGTAGCTCTTCCTGGAAATCTTTATTTGCAGTAGAGGAAAATTATTTTATTAGGGTACTAACCTCTCTAATCAGCCTACAATGAGTTATGTATGAAGGGAGTTTTCAAGTGCGCGATGGAGGATGATGAAAGAAGATTCAGGAGGGTCAAACGCTCAAGCTTGGGGATGCCCATGTGCACGCCCAATAAATATTCAAGGAGACTCAAGCGTCTAAGCTTGGGGATACCCCCGTGCATCCCCTTTTTCATCCACAATTATCAGTTTTTCTCTCGTTGCACTATATTTTTATCACTTCATGCATTATGTGCTATTCTTGGAGTGTCTCTCTCTTAGGTTTTGTTTTTAGTTTTCTTTTGATTTGTTTGCTGTAGTAACAAGTTATACCCCAACTTACTCTTTTGTGTGGGAGAGATTCACGCTCCGCTTGAACAAGAACTCCTCATAGGATTTGCATGCTTATTCTTTTAGTTGTGAGTTGTTCTTTTTCTTTTCTTAGTTGCTGTTCTGTTTAGTTGTAGTGCTTTAGTTTTTCTAGAGCTTTTCTTTTTGTATTAGGTTGAACTTTCTATAGGTTGCATGTTTTATCTTGTTAGAGAGTTTTCCTGTTGCACTGAGTTCTGTGTCTTGACTGAAAGTAGGTAGTTAAAGTTGTTGTTCTCTTTGTAGTAGTAACTTGCAATAGTTTTGAGGTATTGCCTAGAGTAATGTTTGAACTTATGGCGTCAAGAGCTCTTGCCTATTAGTGATAGATGTCGTATTTTGGGAAATCTGTGTGTTTTTCGAAAACCAAAAACCCCTGTTGAGAATATTAGAGTACACTCACGTACCATGAGTCGAGGATGCGCAAGGATAACCAAACCACCATACACTCCTCCTCGGGGTACCTGTGTAATAGCCCAGTTTTCACAAAAATTAAAATTTTTGTTTTCGGTGTGAATTGTTTGATTGTCTGATTTGTTTGCGGTGTTTGCATCCCCGATTTATTGATCGGTGATTATTTTCCCCCTCGTATCTCGTATCGGGCGGAGACCGACCCTTGCCAACCTGACACTCGACCTTTGCGACACCGGGTTTCACCCGATCACGTCGTGAAAACCGCACGAGACCAGCCGCAGCCAACGGAACGAAAAACCCCGTTTAATAATTAAACGGGATATTTTTATAGCGCGCCGGAAAGTGTTTTCGGAACGGTTCCAGCGCGAGGTCAACGCCGCCGGCTCGATGTGCTGATCGCGCAGTTCAAAGTTTTACCCGAATCGGAGGTACTGCGGACCCCCGGCGGTCAGAAACGTGAGCACCGCGCGCGCGAGAGAAAAACCGGGGATGTTTTTGCAAACTGCCAGCCACCTGGGCTATATAAAGACCACCAAACTCCCACCCCATTTCTAGGGTTTCCCTAGCCACAAAATTCGCAGCCACCCCCCTGAAAAATTGCCCGATCTGGTCTCCCAGTCTGATCCGTCGGATCTGGATCAGACGAACCGGATCGTACCACGTAGCCCCCTTCTCCCTCCTCTCTCCTCTCTCTCTCTCCCGCACTCGCCCATCGCGCCATCCTGCCTCTCCAGCCGGCCGGATCCGCCGCCTGCCCTCTTGCCTCGCTGCCTCCCTTCGCCGGAGGGTCATCGCCCTCGCCGGCGCAGCACCGGCGCCCCAGCCCGTGACCTCCCGTCCTGGAAACGAAGACGAGGTCCCGTGCGCCTCCAACCGACGGCAGGTGGGCCGGCAGCCCACTCCAGCAGCCAGGCCGGCCAGCCAGATCCAGGCCCAAGGCGCCAGATCCAGATCCAGCCCAGGCCAGTGGGTCGAGGCCCAGCTGGGTGAGGCCCTCGCGCCCCTTTTTTTATTTTCATTTTTCCTGCTGTTTTTTCTTTCTCAAAGTCCTGTGTAATTGTGTGATGTATTCAATTTTCCGCTGTAATTTCCCGTTAATCCGTAGCTTCGATGAACGTGCCCCCAAAACGAAAGTTGCTCAGTTTTGCGTGCTCTAGCGTTCGTATGTAGAAAGTTTTTCCATTTGAGGTCATATTGATTGTGTAATTGTGTGTTGAAGTGGGCATCATGCCGTTAAACTGCTACTTTTCCTGTTAAGTGCTGCTGTTATTATTTTATTGCAACTTTGCATGATGATTGTGACTAATCCATGAGGCCTATCACATTGATTCTTTTTCCTATGTGTTAAGCATCATGTGTACTTCATTTCCATGCTTTAACTTGTCATGTTTGTGTGCTATGCCATGCTTGCTTGAGTTGCCATGTTAATAACCGTTGGTTGATCATTTGTAGCTAAGCAACTTGAACCACCGTAAACGTGCGGTATTCGTCATGTGTGACCGATACCCCACTTAAACTATTAGAAACCGTTCTCGACGATAGATCTGTATCGCGTTGCCGTGTCGTGTGATGTCTTCTTGATCTTGTGATTGTCCCGTAGTAATAGATGCTTGCTCGTTGATTGCTTTCCAGTGTTTATCGTCTTGTGTGCTTCCGCGAGTACCTCTCGGAGACGATGCGAGCTTGCGATCGACTACACCTTCGGAACCCGACTTATCAACAGTAAAGGACTATACATTACTTATGATCCATTCTATTTCAACCAGCGGTTTGCATGCTAGTCTAGGTTAGGTTCGATGTTTGATCCTACCACATGTTTACAGCCTCTTTCAAACTGATACAGCCATGTCCCTTCCCAGCAAACCTTGTACTGCTATGTTACTATTGCTCGTTGCTCAGCCCCTGCTTAGTATGCATGCTTAGGATGCTACGATGTTACCCTGTTACTCCTTGGTTTTGGGATATCACATTATTCTATTGTCGTTGATGATATGATTATTATAATGTTGACTATATTCGACGAAGGATGGAAGGTCTACGCAATCCAGCCCCGACGCTTTGTTCCATTCGAGTCACCTAGGATCCGAGTTCCGGGTATTGGTTTTAAGACTGAGCGTGCCTAACCGCGTGTGGGATTTTATGGGGTCCCCTTTTCTTACCTACCTAGCTTCAAGCAATTCTAGTGGTGGCCCAAGCTGATTTACCATTTGAAACCCGTGTGTGTGCTGGTCAGCTGCCAGTAGTTTTCAAACAACTCGGGCCAGCGGAGACTTAGTTCCTCTGTTGGTCCACACACTGGTGAGCTAGGGAAGTCCCCTGTTATATAGGCGAGACTAAACCCGAACTTGGCCATACGGAAGAGTCCGATCCGAGAGCGTGGCCAGCTTATGGATTGGGTGTCGACTCCCCGGGGGCCACCCGGATTTGTGCGTTGTTAGTTAGAGGGACCTATGGTTTCGGATCTCTTGGAACTAAATCATAAAATGGTTGCCTATAATGGGTAGCAACTGAGAGAGATGGGCGAGCATGCGACGCCTCATAATGGGCAGTTGGTACACCCCTGCAGGGTTAAATCTTTTCGAGAAGCCGTGTCCGCGGTTATGGACGACTTGAGACCTACTCCTTGTTCATAGACAACAACAACTGAGATAATCTTAATATAACTTGATCAACGTGTGTGTGCCTTGACTGCTTCTTCTTCGTCAGGATGCGAAGAGGAGGACAAGGATAGGATAGGTGTTATGCTTGCATAAGTAGTTGATAGCAAGACTTGTTGGAGGCGATTCCTCAACGAATGCTTGGCTTCTTACCTTACTCTCTAGATCTTTAGCCACTTCATAAATGCTAGTGCGGCAGCAACCTCACCACTTACCCCTTCCTTACCGTAAACTACTAGTTGTCCTAGAATGACGAGTGATGAAGTCCTTGCTGGGTCAGATGACCACTACAGTTGGATGCTGAGTACTTATGTACTCATGATACTACCCCCAAACTCTTTTCAGGGTTCATGATCGACAACAGGTATGGTGATCGACGTTTCACGTGGCGACTCGACAATGACTAGTTAGGCGGATCCCGGCGGAGGGCCTGGACCCGTGTGGTTATGGGGATCGATGTTTTTCTCTTTGCCACTAGGCATTTGCTTGTAGTCTGTACTCAGATAGGTATCTTCCGCTGTTGTATTGTATTTAAGGCAGTTGTGTGCCGCTTGTATGAGATGTTGTATCCTTGTATCTATAATGTTGTGATATCATGTTGGAAATCCGGGGCATATGGCTATGTCATATGTCGTGGTGGGACCGATATGTGCTTCGTCCGCGGATCTGGATGGAAACATCTAGATCTGGAACAGTACCGCATATCGGGCCTTAGAACTTGGTATCAGAGCCTTACCGACCGTAGGACCCCCTCTCTGGCCGAAGTCTAGTCTAGACAAAAACTATTTTGTAGTTAATAAGTTAGTTATCGGAGAGTAGGAATCATTTTTCTCCTTACCCTTGCTCTGGTCAGCACAAGTGTCGTAAGTGTTTTAATCTGATCTTATCCCCATCAAACTTTAGGATCTCGAGTGTGTGGAGTTTCGGAGCCGTTACAATGCCTTGCTTGCAGCGTATTGTCTCGATTCCGAGCTCAGGTGGGAATTCCTGTAGTACCTTTAGCTTCTCCGATTTCGGTTATCATCTGGGTCATCCATTGCCATCCATCCTTTTGCCGGTGTTTTCACGACTTGCGTCGAAAACACTATCATTTGATCCGGTTATCGTTGTCGTTCTTCCTCTTGACACCGACGGCTTCGTTTTTCCGACGATGTCGTCTCTCTGCGGAAAATTATCTCGACCGAAGTTCACGTCGACATGGAGCAGAGTCCCTTGTTGGTGGTGTTGAAGATTGTCGACTTTCTTTTCTCTCCCCTTTCCCCTCTCCCCCGGATCGCCAGGATCTCGGGACGAGATCCCTTGTTGGTGGTGTTATATTGTAACATCCCAGTTTTCACAAAAATTTAAAAAAAAATTCGGTGTGAATTGTTTGATTGTCTGATTTGTTTGCGGTGTTTGCATCCCCGATTTATTGATCGGCGATTATTTTCCCCCTCTTATCTCGTATCGGACGGAGACCGACCATTGCCACCCTAACACTCGACCTTTGCGACACCGGGTTTCACCCGATCACGTCGTGAAAACCGCACGAGACCAGCCGCAGCCAACGGAACGAAAAACCCCGTTTAATAATTAAACGGGATATTTTTATAGCGCGCCGGAAAGTGTTTTCATAACGGTTCCAGCGCGAGGTCAACGCCGCCGGCTCGACGTGCTGATCGCGCAGTTCGAAGTTTTACCCGAATCGGAGGTACTGCGGACCCCCGGCGGTCAGAAACGTGAGCACCGCGCGCGCGAGAGAAAAACCGGGGATGTTTTTGCAAACTGCCAGCCACCTGGGCTATATAAAGACCACCACACTCCCACCCCATTTCTAGGGTTTCCCTAGCCACAAAATTCGCAGCCACCCCCCTGAAAAATTGCCAGATCTGGTCTCCCAGTATGATCCGTCGGATCTGGATCAGACGAACCGGATCGCGCCACGTAGCCCCCTTCTCCCTCCTCTCTCCTCTCTCTCTCTCCCGCAGTCGCCCGTCGCGCCGTCCTGCCAGTCCAGCCGACCGGATCTGCCGCCTCCCATCTTGCCTCGCCGCCTCCCTTCGCCAGAGGGCCGCCGCCCTCACCGGCGCAGCACCGGCGCCCCAGCCCGTGACCTCCCGTCCTGGAGACGAGGACGAGGTCTTGTGCGCCTCCAACCGACGCCAGGTGGGCCGGCAGCCCACTCCAGCAGCCAGGCCGGCCAGCCAGATCCGGGCCCAAGGCGCCAGGTCCAGATCCAGCCCAGGCCAGTGGACCGAGGCCCAGCTGGGTGAGGCCCTCGAGCCCCTTTTTTTTCCTGCTGTTTTTTTTCTCAAAGTCCTGTGTAATTGTGTGCTGTATTCAATTTTCCGCTGTAATTTCCCGTTAATCCGTAGCTCCGATGAACGTGCCCCCAAAACAAAAGTTGCTCAGTTTTGCGTGCTCTAGCGTTCGTATGTAGAATTTTTTTCCATTTGAGGTAATCTTGATTGTGTAATTGTGTGTTGAAGTGGGCATCAGGCCGTTAAACTGCTACTTTTTCCTGTTAAGTGCTGCTGTTATTATTTTATTGCTACTTTGCATGATGATTGTGACTAATCCATGAGGCCTATCGCATTGATTCTTTGTCCTATGTGTTAAGCATCATGTGTACTACATTTCCATGCTTTAACTTGTCATGTTTGTGTGCTATGCTATGCTTGCTTGAGTTGCCATGTTAATAACCATTGGTTGATCACCTGTCGCTAAGCAACTTGAAGAACCACCGTAAACGTGCGGTATTCGTCGTGTGTGACCGATACCCCACTTAAACTATTAGTAAACCTTCTCGACGATAGATCCGTATCGCGTTGCCGTGTCGTGTGATGTCTTCTTGATCTTGTGATTGTCCCGTAGTAATAGATGCTTGCTCGTTGATTGCTTTCAAGTGTTTATCGTCTTGTGTGCTTCCGCGGGTACCTCTCGGAGACAATGGGAGCTTGCGATCGACTACACCTTCGGAACCCGACTTATCAACAAGCAAGGACTATACATTACTTATGATCCATTCTATTTCAACCAGCGGTTTGCATGCTAGTCTAGGTTAGGTTCGATGTTTGATCCTAACACATGTTTACAGCCTCTTTCAAACCGATACAGCCATGTCCCTTCCCAGCAAACCTTGTACTGCTATGTTACTATTGCTCGTTGCTCAGCCCCTGCTTAGGATGCATGCTTAGGATGCTACGATGTTACCCTGTTACTCCTTGGTTTTGGGATATCACATTATTCTATTGTTGTTGATGATATGATTATTATAATGTTGACTATATTTGACGATGGATCGAAGGTCTAGGCTATCCCGCCCCGACGCTTTGTTCCATTCGAGTCACCTAGGATCCGAGTTCCGGGTATTGGTTTTAAGACTGAGCGTGCCTAACCGCGTGTGGGATTTTATGGGGTC
Organism: Bromus sterilis; assembly: GCA_950022295.1. Lineage (NCBI taxonomy): Eukaryota > Viridiplantae > Streptophyta > Magnoliopsida > Poales > Poaceae > Bromus > Bromus sterilis. The sequence goes on from OX465597.1 coordinate 287,666,536, forward strand.
CCCTTTTCTTACCTACCTAGCTTCAAGCATTTCTAGTGGTGGCCCAAGCTGATTTACCATTTGAAACCCGTGTGTGTGCTGGTCAGCTGCCAGTAAATTTCAAACAACTCGGGCCAGCGGAGACTTAGTTCCTCTGTTGGTCCACAAACTGGTGAGCTAGGGAAGTCCCCTGTTATATAGGCGAGACTAAACCCGACCTTGGCCATACGGAAGAGTCCGATCCGATAGCGTGTCCAGCTTATGGATTGGGTGTCGACTCCCCGGGGGCCACCCGGATTTGTGCGTTGTTAGTTAGAGGGACCTATGGTTTCGGATCTCTTGGAACTAAATCATAAAATGGTTGCCTATAATGGGTAGCAACTGAGAGAGATGGGCGAGCATGCGACGCCTCGTAATGGGCAGTTGGTACACCCCTGCAGGGTTAAATCTTTTCGAGAAGCCGTGTCCGCGGTTATGGACGACTTGAGACCTACTCCTTGTTCATAGACAACAACAACTGAGATAATCTTAATATAACTTGATCAACGTGTGTGTGCCTTGACTGCTTCTTCTTCGTCGGGATGCGAAGAGGAGGACAAGGATAGGATATGTGTTATGCTTGCATAAGTAGTTGATAGCAAGACTTGTTGGAGGCGATTCCTCATCGAATGCTTGGATTCTTACCTTACTCTCTAGATCGTTAGCCACTTCATAAATGCTAGTGCGGCAGCAACCTCACCACTTACCCCTTCCTTACCGTAAACTACTATTTGTCCTAGAATGACGAGTGATGAAGTCCTTGCTGGGTCAGATGACCACTACAGTTGGATGCGGAGTACTTCTATACTCATGATACTACCCCCAAACACTTTTCAGGGTTCGTGATCGAGAACAGGTATGGTGATCGACGTTTCACGTGGCGACTCGACAACGACTAGTTAGGCGGATCCCGGCGGAGGGCCTGGACCCATGTGGTTATGGGGATCAATGTTTTTCTCTTTGCCACTAGGCATTTCTTGTAGTCTGGACTCAGACAGGTATCTTCCGCTGTTGTATTGTATTTAAGGCAGTTGTATGCCGCTTGTATGAGATGTTGTATCCTTGTATCTTTATTTTTGTGATATCATGTTGGAAATCCGGGGCATATGGCTATGTCATATGTCGCGGTGGGACCGATATGTGCTTCGTCCCCGGATCTGGATGGAAACATCTAGATCTGGACCAGTACCGCATATCGGGCCTTACAACCTATCTCTTTGTTAACCTCCTGATTAGATTGAGAGTTACCGATAATAAGTGCATGAGTTCTTCGGACTAATGTGATTATTCGAAAGTTGACACTTCCACCCACCTATACTTTTTCTAGCCTCTTTGGTACCGTGCATTGCCCTTTCTCACCTCGAGAGTTGGCGCATACTTCGCCGGTGCATCCAAACCCTTGGCACGATACGCTCTGTCATCATAAGCCTCCTTATATCTTTCCTCAAAACAGCCACCATACCTACCTATCAAGACATTTCAATAGCCTTTTGTGACATATATTGCCATGCAACATCCATCTTCTCATGACTTTATCTTCATGTTATACATGCTTTTGCTTGATCGATGAGCCGCATGCTAGTTGGGCCTTGCCCTAATCATTGCTACATGACGCGCTAGTATCATTGCATAGCCTGCTATCCTGGCAGAAGCATACATTTGCATCATGATAGTTACATTTTCTTTATGTGAGTACCTTTTAAAGTGTGAAAGATCTCCTATATTCTTATAAAATATAGAGTATTGCCCCTAAAGTGAGTAAAAGATCCCAAAGAGGACAAAATCAAAAGATCCCAAAGAGGACAAATGAGAGTTAAATAGAAAGAGCCATTGAGGCCACCAAAAAAATAAAAAATAAAAGAGAAAAAGAGAAAACAAATTAAAAAGAGAGAAGGGGGCATACTACTATTCCTTTTGAGAGATCCACACTAGTACTTCATCTCCTATCCCTTGTAATCCATAGAGATCATCATCATGGATATAGCTATGTGGGGACCCTTCACACTATAGAACTTGGCTTGTATATTCCAATGATGAGCCTCCTCAAACGAGCTCTAGGTCTTCTTGAGAAAGCAAGTTAGATGCACCCCCACTAGTTCCCTTGGAGAGCTTTTAGCTCACATGTGCATCCGTTGTATGGCAATCCCTACTCCTCACATCATATCTATCATATGGCCTTATCTGGCCTATGATTGTCCTCATTGATGTGAGCCTTTCACACCTTTTTGTCTTCCTCCTCCACCTTCTTTCTGTTTCGCCTTTTAGGTGTCAACTTTCTTGTTCACGCTCATCCATTGCATGAGTGCTCAAAATATCGAAAGGGAGTGGATCAGTTTGACTTGTACCTGGCTAGTGGTCTGGGGACGAGTCCAGATAAGAATCCAAAGGAGACCAAGTGTGAAACTTTAGTAGATAGTTGTTCTCAACAACCTTATTTTTCCTCTCGTATTTCCCTATCCCTTGCTTGCACGCAAACACCATCTGGAAACATTGGAGTCACGGACAGCGAGAGCTCTTGCACCTTTTGTTCTTTTGTTGCTTGTGTCAATGCTAATATAGACTCTTGCTTGTTAAGACTTGAATTGAATTGCATGCTTTGATTGCTTTACTTAAAAGTTCTTATATGGTTGTGTGGCATGTCACCACAGAAATTATGCTTGTTATCATTTACCAACTCGAGGACGAGCAGGAATTAAGCTTGGGGATGTTGATACGTCCCAAATGTATCTATAATTTCTGCTTGCTCCATGCATGTTTGGTGTGATTTTGCCATGTTTTGCTTGAACTTTTATACACTTTTGAACCTATTTGGACTAACCTATTAACTCAGTGCACCCAGTTGCCAGTTTCTGTTTTCTGCTGTTTTTGTATTTCAGGTTTTCCGGGCAATAAAAATGCTCCAAAAATTCCGGGAAAATATATAAAAAATCAGCGCAACAGAAGCTTCCGGAATCACCAAGAGAGGGAAGGGGGCCACCACCAGGCAGCCAGGAGGGCAGGTGGCGCGGCCCCAACCTGGGCCGCGCCAGGGACCCTCCTGACTGCCTCGTGGGTCCCCTCGACGCCCACCTTCGCCTATATTTACCCCTCGGGGTGGAAACCCCTAATACGGACTCCTCTTTCGCGATCTCGCCTCTGTTCCGCCGCCGCCGCCGTTTCAAGATCAGGGCTGCCTGGAGAAGCTGCTCCGGCACCCTTTCGGGAGAAGCTACCCCCTCCGGGAGACCCTCCATAGCCATGGATGCCTCCCATATGTACCGTGAGTAGTTTCCCTTGGACCATGGGTCCGTGACCAGTAGCTATGTGATCTATCTCTCCCCCTTTTCTGCTTCCACTTTCGAGTCCTCGTGAGCTGCCTCACATGATCAAGGCATCTATGTAATTTCTGTTGTTGCTATGCTGAGTTTGTTGGGATCTGATGGATTATGAGACTATGTTCAGATTGTGATGAGTAATATATTTGGTTCTTCTCTTTTATATTTTGTTCTTGAGTAAATTCTTGCATGTTCTCCGTTGCGGTATTTGCTTTGGCCAAGTATTTTATTTGCAACTCCAAGAGAGAGCGTTATGCTCGATTGTGGGTTCAGCCCCTTGATGTCTAGATTGAGTGACAGAAACATGAGACAAGGGGATGTGTTGTTTCCACTAGGGATAAAACAACGGTGCTTGTACCTGCGGGTGCAAGGATTGTTTAATTTACGCAAAGTTCTTTTAATGCAGTTGTCTGTTGCTTTGAGTTTACACTTTGGGTGGGATTCGCAACTTAATACCAGCGAGATGTTCTAGATAGATATCTCAAGGTGGATGATTCGTAGTAGATGCAGATGGATTTCGGTCTACTTACCTTGGCTTACTGTCCATTGCTTTTGAGCCCTTCCTTTCTTTGGAGCATAGTTAGCATTGCGGTGCCTTCATAATCCTGTCAATTTCCCAACTGTGATTTGTTTACCTCGCTAGCACTTTTATCGTCTTTTGGGAGAGAGACATCACTAGTGAAAATCACGGGACCCTAATCCATCTTCACATTATTGTTCACACCCTCAATTTACTTTCAGCTTTTACTTTCCTTTGCACCTTTTATCTCTTGCGTTGATCCTTTGGAAACGACAAGGCCGGAGGAATTGAAAACTCCTCTGTACTCGTTGGGAGAAAATTTATTTGTTGTTGTGTGCAGGTCCACGACAACACCCTAGTCAGGAAGCAATTTCTGGCGACGTTGCCACCTGTGACGCCCCCAAAATCAATCCGTGTACAGTAATCATACACGCAGGGTACACGACTGAGATTAGGGTGCCACGGTGAGAATATCACAGCACAACACTAAACACAAAAGGATAAACCAATATGTTACAATAAAGGGGGTCACGCGGACCCGAATACATAAGTTATACAAGCCATAATATCTGAGTACAGACATAGTTAGTCAAGTTTTTCCTTAAGAAGGCTAGCACAAATAACATCAGAGATACAGATCGAAAAGGCAAGGCCTCCTGCCTGGGAGCCTCCGAAACTACTCCTGGTCCTGGTCAGCGGGGGTCTCGACGTAGTAGTATCCGCCTCCGGGGTACTCCTGCTCCTGGGCTCCAACGTCGACTGCAGCGGCCGATCAGGCAAAGCGAAAAAAAGGGAAATAAAGCAAAGGTGAGTATCTAGTATACCCGCGAGTCTTACGTCCGCTACTAAGCATTATGCATTGTATCAACGGAAAGAAGAGGCTGTATATAGTGGGCTGAAAAACAGAAATTCAGAGCAAGGGTAAGAAGCTAGGCCTATCGAAGACTAGCATCTTCCGACGATGTCTTGCAGCATGAGGTAAGGATCAGCCAACAGTTTATATAAAGCAATAAAGTAACAATGAAGCAGAAGTTGCTGCAACAATGTATAATATAAGTTGTAATGATTAACAATAATAATAATGCCTCCGAGTTCACCTCCTCGACATCCCCGCGAGGAAGAAAACCCGGAACCATACAGTTTAATAATAATAGTTTCTAGTGGTAAGATCCAGCTTCAGCATAAAGGGTCCTGTTACCGTGGACACGGCTATTCGAATAGATTAAACTCCCTGCAGGGGTGCACTACTGTTCAGCCTGCACGCTCCCCACCGAGGCTATCCGACACGACGCAGCCCATCCTAGGCTCAACAGAGAGGCCATCCGCCGGACTATATCCTATGCGCCAAGGGGTCTAGGTCCCTCACCCTTGCACGCTCCTGCACGGTGCGAGTCTGGCCGGTGAAGCAAAAGCAAATCCAAACACACCTGCTGCAGCAAAAGACAAGACCACTTCCCGGCGATCAGGCCGCAGTACTGCTGACGTCTGAAGAGCTTTCGGACAAACTACGACGCGGAGGGCCCACACCGTAATCCCACGTGTAGGTAGTGCGTACAGACCAACGGGCCTCTCAAGTCATCCGCCGAACCATTTAGCATTTTAATTAACCTGCGTGACAACCGTTATCGTTGCCTCGACTTAACCGACCCGCGGTCAACGACAGCAGTCAGGACCACCAGTACATCGGTGCCTGCCCTGTCGTCCCACCAAGTCACTGCGGTTACCAACAAGGTGAACCGTCTCCTTACCTTGTCTCGCGTGTGCTCTTGGTAGAGCTCGACTTTCGCGTGGTTTGGTAACTCTCGCGAGATACGAGCAGGGGCCAAGCACGCCAGTAACGTCGGTCGTACCCTCCCTGTCGTTCCCGACGATATACCTCTCGCGGGCACCGTTGGGTCGCCCGACTTCTTACCTTAAGGACAACCGCTGTTCAGGACCCTATGGCGGCAAGACAAAGCCAGCCTGGAGTGGAGTACAAGGATTACTCCTTCATAGCTCACACTTGAGGTGACTAGGCATAACCCAGATAGGGGCCTTTGGCGGTGTCTGCTTGGTACCGTACCTGTGCAGTTGTATATATTGTATTCGTGTTCACTCCCCTGAGTGATCACGCCCGCTATCTAGTCCTAGCTAACAATGCGCAGGGTTCACTGCTGAATATATGCATAATTATAATAGGCATTATAGGATAAGAAAGGTACATCAAGGGGCGACAAAATCAGGCTATGCAATTTAATAGGAGTATAACGTAGCAGCAGCAGTAACAATGCCTAGTGCAAGAAATGTACGGAAAGGTAGACGATATCTGGGGAAGAGAATGGCTCTGCTTGCCTGCAAGCTCGACGGTAGTAGCAGGGTCGTCGACGAAGTAGTCGTACCCGGCAGCGGTGTAGTCGGCGGTAGCAGCGGGGTCTACCGGAGATTAAGGGGGGGAGGAAAACAGTAAATACACAGCAATGATATACAAACATATGCATGACATGACAGATGAAAAGTTAACGGTTTTCTAACGCAGTGCAATGCACGTTGCGCGGAGCGGGAATTCATCCGGGGATGAAATACCGGCTCCGGATGATTATCGGACAGGGGCCGGAGGGGGAAGGATCAAGCCGGAGGTGTCGTGCGTACCGGACAAACATAAGGGGGGTGTATCCGAGCTAGTTGAAGTATTCCGAACAACTTTCGTGTTCGGAATAAATTCATCCGGGTACTTTTATCGGTACCGGGAATTATCGACAAACAGCCCGGAGGGGGGGAATGTCGATGATCGGTGTGCTAGGGGGGTGGGGTTGGTATACGGATAGCGTATTCTTATTCGTTATATTTTTCTGATCAACTTTCATGTATAAAGTTTTTTGATCTGAGCTACGGTTTAAAAGATATTGAATTTATAAGTTTAAATCAATTTTAAAACATTAAAAATCATTTTCTATTTAATAATTCTTTTATTAATTATTTAATCAATTAATAATTCATTTTAATTAACTGACCAGTGGGTCCCACTGGTCAGTGACACAGTTAATAAATAAATTAGTTAAATCTAATTATTCAGTGGGGGACCCACATGTCATACTCTAATAATAAATCAAATTCATTTTATTTATAAAACTCTGACAAGGGGGGCGCAGGTGTCATACTCAGGGGGGGTTATTTCTAACTAACAGGTAATTAGGGGCTTAATCCGGGGGTGGGGGCCACTGGTCAGTGGGTCATTAACGCTAATGACACCACTGACAGGCGGGACCCGCAGGTCAGCCTCACGGGGTGCTTAGGTCGACGCCGGCGAGGTCAAACTCCGGCGAGGTCGTCGACGCGAGCGCTACAAGGGACGGTTGGAGGGGCGGGGCGGTGCGTTCGAACCAGTGAAGTGTCGCGGTTCGGCTGGTGGTGGCGGACTGGCCGGAAGATGGCCGGAGGGACGTCGGCGACGAGCTCTGGCGGCGGTTGGCGTACGGACCCGACGTCGATGGCGAATCCAACCCCGATTGGAAGCGTGCGTGCGTGCGTTTGGTCACGGGGAACGTGTTGAGCGCGTCTACGCGCTCGGACGCGAGCTTCGGTGGTGGTGGCCGCGGCGGCGAGCTAACCAGCGGCGACCGGAGTACGAGCTAGGCGGGGATGGTGCTCTGGGTCACGATTCGCGGCGCAGAGAGGGGCAAAACGGCTGCGTGCTCACCGTGGACGAAGGGGAGGGGTCTCGGGGTCGGAGAGGAGCGTGTGGCGGCAGAATTCGTCGGAGCTTGCCGGCTGCAGTGGCCGAAGACGATGTAGTCGACGTCGTCCTGAGGGCGCCCGGGGTCGATTCCTTCAGCTTGAAGAGGAAGCCGACGGCGGCGAGGTCACTGGACACGGAGGGGAGGGCTGGTGTGGCCGGTGGGCTCGTGCGTTCACGGAGCCGCAACCATGGCGGGCTCGGCCTGAGGTGGAAGATGACGAGGGAGGCGGCGCGAGGGGAAAAGAGGGGGGTGCTAGGGTCTCCAGGGCTTGGCGCCGCGGTGCCCTAGGTTGTAGGCGCCGGAGGAGTGCCCGATGGCCTCCACGGAGGGAGGTCGTCGCCGTGGCCTCGGCCGATGGGCGCCACGCCCGGCTTCTCCCCTGTAGCGAGGAAGATGACCGGGGGGGTGGGCCATTCGGGCCGGCTTCGGTGGGGTGGGGTTAGTGGGCTGGGTGGTGGCCCAGGAGGGAGGGGTAGATTAGGCTTTTGGGTTTCTTTTGTTTTTCTACTTTTTCCTTTCTGTATTTTACTTTTGTATTTGTTTGAACTCACTTAGGCATTTTTGAAAAATTTGGTTGGTGCCCCATAAGTTATGTTATACCTAAGGTCAGTGCCACAAAAGATTTGGGCAATTATAAAAGTCATTTAATATTTTATTATAATATTAAATGATTAAATTGGGGTTTTTAGCTACTGTTTTGAATTGTTTGGAAATTTTCTATAACTCAATAAATACCCAAAACCATATTGGCATGGTCCACTGATTATTTGTGATTTTACAAAAGTGGTTCCAATATTTTTGGAAAATATTTATTGTCACCATAATTTTTAATATTCATAAAAAGGCATTTTAGGGTTTGTTTGAATTTCAACTCAAATGGCTTGGACTTTGTTTTCATCCATGATGATCAAAGTCCATGGTTCACTTTGCTTGCCACCATATCAAAGGGGAATTTGAATTTGAACTGAACCATTTGATTAAAGCAAAAATTTTGAACAGTACAGATGAACAGTAACAGTGATTACTGTTCACTAACAATGAGGGTGTTACAAATCTCCCCCACTAAAAGAATTATCGTCCAATGTCAGAGTCATAATGTTGTACCGTCTTGATGCGGGTGTCGAGGTCTGGTTGGACCACCAGGGAGTTCACATATCCCTGCGGAACAATTTCGATGTTCAGCTTGCAGAGTTCTGCATACAGACGTGGTTGTTGCACCTGAACTTCAAGTTCACTACAATAGGCTTTGCGGCTTAAGGCATCGGCCACCACATTAGCTTTGCCAGGGGTGTAAGAAATTCCCATGTCGTAGTCGGCTATTGTCTCGAGCCATCTCTGTTGGCGGAGATTAAGGTCGGGTTGAGTAAACAGGTACTTCAGGCTTTGGTGGTCGGTGAAGATCTCGCAACAATTACCGACGAGGTAATGTCGCCACAGCTTCAATGCATAAATTACCGCTGCCAATTCGAGATCATGAGTTGGGTAGTTTTCTTCGTGAGCACGCAACTGACGAGAGCCATAAGCAATCACTTTGCGCTCTTGCATTAGGACACAGCCTAATCCTTGACGAGACGCGTCGCAATAAATCACGAAGTCCTTCTGAGTATCAGGAGGAGCAAGCACCGGGGGTGAAGTGAGCTTGTCCTTGAGAGCTTGAAAACTTTCCTGACATTTATCTGTCCACTCAAACTTGACGCCTTTGTGCAGCAGGTTAGTCAGAGGCCTGACAATCTTGGAGAAGTTCTCAACAAAACGGCGGCAATAGCTGGCAAGGCCGAGGAAACTTCGGATTTGCTTGACAGTCCTGGGCGGAGTCCAGTCAAGAATAGCCTGGATACGTTCGGGGTTGACGGCAACGCCATCCTTGGAAATCACATGACCAAGGTAGGTTACTTCGGGAAGCCAGAACTCACACTTAGAATACTTAGCATAGAGTTTGTGTTCTCGAAGCTTTTCAAGTATAAGGCGAAGATGTTCAGCATGTTCTGCATCGGTCTTGGAGTAAATCAATATATCATCCAGATAAACCACGACGAACTTGTCGAGGTATTCCATGAATATATAATTCATCAATCTGGAGAAGGTGGCTGGTGCATTTGTCAAGCCAAAGGACATGACAGTGTACTCGTACGACCCATAGCGAGTAATGAATGCAGTCTTCGGGATGTCCTCATCACGGACCCGGATCTGATGGTAACCCAACCTTAAGTCGAGTTTTGAAAATACCGTGGATCCAGCAAGTTGATCATAAAGATCATTGATCCGGGGGAGGGGGTACTTGTTCTGTATCGTGGCTTGGTTGATAGGTCGGTAATCTTGGACCAAACGGTTCGTGCCATCACTCTTCTTGACAAAGAGCGAAGGTGCTCCCCAAGCAGAGGAACTAGGACGGATGAAGCCTTTCTCGAGGGCCGTGTCAATCTCCTCCTTCAATTCCAGGAGGTGGTGAGGTGGCATCTTATATGGGCGCTTGGCAATAGGGACGGTGCCAGGCTTCAAGTCGATGACGAATTCAACTTCTCTGATCGGGGGTATCCCCGGCAGTTCTTCTGGGAATACGTCGGTAAAATCACAAACGATTGAGACTTTATCAATCCCTTCGAGAGGTGCGACATTCAAGGCATTCAGAGCATATATACGAGCTTCGGCATTCATCGACACAATGGCAGTGTGACTCAAAATCGCGCCAGAAGGATGAAAAAGTTGGTTGACCTTGGTGCCACAATAAAGTGCGGCATTGTGGGTTTTTAGCCAATCCATGCCAAGGATAAGGTCGATGGTGGAGGTTTTCAGAATGTGTGGAGAAACCATGAACTCAAATCTTTCAATCTCGACAGTGAGGTTAGGTGCAACCATGTCGACACGACACTAGGTACCGGGAGTCCGGACTATTAAGGGGGTATGCATCTTTTCGTGGTAAATTCCATGCTTAGAAGCAAATGCTCCAGACATAAATGAATGCGATGCTCCTGTATCAAATAAAACAGTAGCAGGTAATGAGTTAACGAGGAGTGTACCCATCACAGTAGCGGGCTGTTCCTGAGCTGCCTCAACATCAATGTTGTAAGCATGGCCACGAGCATGAGGGTTTGACCCAGTATTATAGTTGAGGGTCCCATTGTTGCCACGACCATTTCCGCGGCCAGCAGGGTGAACTACCAGTTGATTCTGTCGCTGAGGGCAGTCTCGGGAAATATGGCCTGGCTGACGGCACTTGAAACACAGGCCATCTTGAGGACGGAGGGGTGCAGTCTCACTCTTCGGCTGTCTCGGCGGGGGCGGAGGCAGACGGGGTGCAACATACGACGGCCTTGCTGCAGGGGCAGTTGGACGAAACACACTGTGTGGAAGCCAAACGCGCTGCTTCTGTGCTGTGCCCGAAGATGAGCCAGCATCACGGGGGCGCTTCGGCGAATCACCGAACTTAAGCTGAGCGGTCTCCAGAGTGATAGTCTGATTCACCATGGTGGCGAAGTCGGGGAAGACGTGCAAAGCCAGTGCAAGCTGGAGATCTGGGTTGAGTCCATCACGGAACTTCTCTTGCCTACTTGCATCATTGGGTAGGTCACTTGTAGCATAGCGGGAGAGGCGGAGGAATTCCCTCTGGTAAGCCTCGACAGTTTTGTTGCCCTGAACGAGGTTGCGGAACTCGGCCTTCATACGGTTCATAATCGCCTGGGGGACATAACGAGCACGGAAGGCAGTCTTGAAGTCGTTCCAGGTGACGACAGTCCCTTCAGCTAGCGAGCCCTTGTAAGTGTCCCACCACTGAGCAGCGGGACCACGCAGGAAATAGGACGCGAAGGTGACATAATCAGCAACGCTCACATTAGCGAACTCCAGCTGACGAGTGATGTCACGAAGCCAATCATCGGCATCCAGCGGCTGCTCCGGCTGGTGGAAGAGAGGGGGATTGAGACGCATGAAATCCCGCAGAGTAACCACAGGCGGTTGGTTCTGGTGCTGGTTCTGGTTCTGATTCTGATTCTGGAGCTGATCTATGACTCCTTGCATAAAAACTTGGTTCATCTGAAACTGTTGCATCATCGCGGCCATGTAGTCCGGCGGCGGAGGTGGATCGTTGGCACCACGACCACGACCACGACCACCACGACCAGCCATCCTGCTAGAATTTAACAGGGGTATTTCAGCGATGAACATCTTAACGAAATACCGGAAACGAGTAAGAGGTAAAGCGACAACAAAGAGGAGGCGCGGATAAATAGGAGTAGTCATATAAGACATACACATCCACACATAGAATCAATCGAAAATCGGGCAGCGTAACGTCGTAGAAATTAAGGAAAAAGGACACACTAGGCGGCGCGCAGACCGCGGTTAGGATTACACGACGCGACATAGATTCCACTATGTCAATCACGCCGCAAGAAAACTGTTGGCCACAACAGTTGATGCCAGAGAACGCGCGGCCTGCCCAGAATGAGAATGGGATCCGCGGTCTGGGATCTGGCGTACGACTCCTGCGACACGACTCGATCAATGGGGGATGCACCATAAAAACGTCGGGTGGAATCAAGAGAACGTGATCCTAATGTCAGATTTTGTAGAACTTACCAGCAAGGATAAGATAGAAGATTCCCAGAGCATAGGTAAGGAGAAAAGGATCCTAATACCATAGATATCACACGTAGTGACATCGATGTGGGCCCGTAAGCCAAATATTAAGTTAGCAAAATAGTTTTTCAAAGTCTAGACTCAACTTCGACCAGGTAGTGGTAGGGTGGCTTCCTACAGGCAGTCGGCTTTGATACCAACTTGTGACGCCCCCAAAATCAATCCGTGTACAGTAATCATACACGCAGGGTACACGACTGAGATTAGGGTGCCACGGTGAGAATATCACAGCACAACACTAAACACAAAAGGATAAACCAATATGTTACAATAAAGGGGGTCACGCGCACCCGAATACATAAGTTATACAAGCCATAATATCTGAGTACAGACATAGTTAGTCAAGTATTTCCTTAAGAAGGCTAGCACAAATAACATCAGAGATACAGATCGAAAAGGAAAGGCCTCCTGCCTGGGAGCCTCCGAAACTACTCCTGGTCCTGGTCAGCGGGGGTCTCGACGTAGTAGTATCCGCCTCCGGGGTACTCCTGCTCCTGGGCTCCAACGTCGACTGCAGCGGCCGATCAGGCAAAGCGAAAAAAAGGGAAATAAAGCAAAGGTGAGTATCTAGTATACCCGCGAGTCTTACGTCCGCTACTAAGCATTATGCATTGTATCAACGGAAAGAAGAGGATGTATATAGTGGGCTGAAAAACAGAAATTCAGAGCAAGGGTAAGAAGCTAGGCATATCGAAGACTAGCATCTTCCGACGATGTCTTGCAGCATGAGGTAAGGATCAGCCAACAGTTTATATAAAGCAATAAAGTAACAATGAAGCAGAAGTTGCTGCAACAATGTATAATATAAGTTGTAATGATTAACAATAATAATAATGCCTCCGAGTTCACCTCCTCGACATCGCCGCGAGGAAGAAAACCCGGAACCATACAGTTTAATAATAATAGTTTCTAGTGGTAAGATCCAGCTTCAGCATAAAGCGTCCTGTTACCGTGGACACGGCTATTCGAATAGATTAAACTCCCTGCAGGGGTGCACTACTGTTCAGCCTGCACGCTCGGATCTCCAGGGTGGCGTGAACCTTGTTAGGGAACGCCCCACCGAGGCTATCCGACACGACGCAACCCATCCTAGGCTCAACAGAGAGGCCATCCGCCGGACTATATCCTATGCGCCAAGGGGTCTAGGTCCCTCACCCTTGCACGCTCCTGCACGGTGCGAGTCTGGCCGGTGAAGCAAAAGCAAATCCAAACACACCTGCTGCAGCAAAAGACAAGACCACTTCCCGGCGATCAGGCCGCAGTACTGCTGACGTCTGAAGAGCTTTCGGACAAACTACGACGCGGAGGGCCCACACCGTAATCCCACGTGTAGGTAGTGCGTACAGACCAACGGGCCTCTCAAGTCATCCGCCGAACCATTTAGCATTTTAATTAACCTGCGTGACAACCGTTATCGTTGCCTCGACTTAACCGACCCGCGGTCAACGACAGCAGTCAGGACCACCAGTACATCGGTGCCTGCCCTGTCGTCCCACCAAGTCACTGCGGTTACCAACAAGGTGAACCGTCTCCTTACCTTGTCTCGCGTGTGCTCTTGGTAGAGCTCGACTTTCGCGTGGTTTGGTAACTCTCGCGAGATACGAGCAGGGGCCAAGCACGCCAGTAACGTCGGTCGTACCCTCCCTGTCGTTCCCGACGATATACCTCTCGCGGGCACCGTTGGGTCGCCCGACTTCTTACCTTAAGGACAACCGCTGTTCAGGACCCTATGGCGGCAAGACAAAGCCAGCCTGGAGTGGAGTACAAGGATTACTCCTTCATAGCTCACACTTGAGGTGACTAGGCATAACCCAGATAGGGGCCTTTGGCGGTGTCTGCTTGGTACCGTACCTGTGCAGTTGTATATATTGTATTCGTGTTCACTCCCCTGAGTGATCACGCCCGCTATCTAGTCCTAGCTAACAATGCGCAGGGTTCACTGCTGAATATATGCATAATTATAATAGGCATTATAGGATAAGAAAGGTACATCAAGGGGCGACAAAATCAGGCTATGCAATTTAATAGGAGTATAACGTAGCAGCAGCAGTAACAATGCCTAGTGCAAGAAATGTACGGAAAGGTAGACGATATCTGGGGAAGAGAATGGCTCTGCTTGCCTGCAAGCTCGACGGTAGTAGCAGGGTCGTCGACGAAGTAGTCGTACCCGGCAGCGGTGTAGTCGGCGGTAGCAGCGGGGTCTACCGGAGATTAAGGGGGGGAGGAAAACAGTAAATACACAGCAATGATATACAAACATATGCATGACATGACAGATGAAAAGTTAACGGTGTTCTAACGCAGTGCAATGCACGTTGCGCGGAGCGGGAATTCATCCGGGGATGAAATACCGGCTCCGGATGATTATCGAACAGGGGCCGGAGGGGGAAGGATCAAGCCGGAGGTGTCGTGGGTACCGGACAAACATAAGGGGGGTGTATCCGAGCTAGTTGAAGTATTCCGAACAACTTTCGTGTTCGGAATAAATTCATCCGGGTACTTTTTATCGGTACCGGGAATTATCGACAGACAGCCCGGAGGGGGGGAATGTCGATGATCGGTGTGCTAGGGGGGTGGGGTTGGTATACGGATAGCGTATTCTTATTCGTTATATTTTTCTGATCAACTTTCATGTATAAAGTTTTTTGATCTGAGCTACGGTTTAAAAGATATTGAATTTATAAGTTTAAATCAATTTTAAAACATTAAAAATCATTTTCTATTTAATAATTCTTTTATTAATTATTTAATCAATTAATAATTCATTTTAATTAACTGAACAGTGGGTCCCACTGGTCAGTGACACAGTTAATAAATAAATTAGTTAAATCTAATTATTCAGTGGGGGACCCACATGTCATACTCTAATAATAAATCAAATTCATTTTATTTATAAAACTCTGACAAGGGGGGCGCAGGTGTCATACTCAGGGGGGGTTATTTCTAACTAACAGGTAATTAGGGGCTTAATCCGGGGGTGGGGGCCACTGGTCAGTGGGTCATTAACGCTAATGACACCACTGACAGGCGGGACCCGCAGGTCAGCCTCACGGGGTGCTTAGGTCGACGCCGGCGAGGTCAAACTCCGGCGAGGTCGTCGACGCGAGCGCTACAGGGGACGGTTGGAGGGGCGGGGCGGTGCGTTCGAACCTGTGAAGTGTCGCGGTTCGGCTGGTGGTGGCGGACTGGCCGGAAGATGGCCGGAGGGACGTCGGCGACGAGCTCTGGCGGCGGTTGGCGTACGGACCCGACGTCGATGGCGAATCCAACCCCGATTGGAAGCGTGCGTGCGTGCGTTTGGTCACGGGGAACGTGTTGAGCGCGTCTACGCGCTCGGACGCGAGCTTCGGTGGTGGTGGCCGCGGCGGCGAGCTAACCAGCGGCGACCGGAGTACGAGCTAGGCGGGGATGGTGCTCTGGGTCACGATTCGCGGCGCAGAGAGGGGCAAAACGGCCGCGTGCTCACCGTGGACGAAGGGGAGGGGTCTCGGGGTCGGAGAGGAGCGTGTGGCGGCGGAATTCGTCGGAGCTTGCCGGCTGCCGTGGCCGAAGACGATGTAGTCGACGTCGTCCTGAGGGCGCCCGGGGTCGATTCCTTCTGCTTGAAGAGGAAGCCGACGGCGGCGAGGTCACTGGACACGGAGGGGAGGGCTGGTGTGGCCGGTGGGCTCGTGCGTTCACGGAGCCGCAACCATGGCAGGCTCGGCCTGAGGTGGAAGATGACGAGGGAGGCGGCGCGAGGGGAAAAGAGGGGGGTGCTAGGGTCTCCAGGGCTTGGCGCCGCGGTGCCCTAGGTTGTAGGCGCCGGAGGAGTGCCCGATGGCCTCCACGGAGGGAGGTCGTCGCCGTGGCCTCGGCCGATGGGCGCCACGCCCGGCTTCTCCCCTGTAGCGAGGAAGATGACCGGGGGGGTGGGCCATTCGGGCCGGCTTCGGTGGGGTGGGGTTAGTGGGCTGGGTGGTGGCCCAGGAGGGAGGGGTAGATTAGGCTTTTGGGTTTCTTTTGTTTTTCTACTTTTTCCTTTCTGTATTTTACTTTTGTATTTGTTTGAACTCACTTAGGCATTTTTGAAAAATTTGGTTGGTGCCCCATAAGTTATGTTATACCTAAGGTCAGTGCCACAAAAGATTTGGGCAATTATAAAAGTCATTTAATATTTTATTATAATATTAAATGATTAAATTGGGGTTTTTAGCTACTGTTTTGAATTGTTTGGAAATTTTCTATAACTCAATAAATACCCAAAACCATATTGGCATGGTCCACTGATTATTTGTGATTTTACAAAATTGGTTCCAAGATTTTTGGAAAAGATTTATTGTCACCATAATTTTTAATATTCATAAAAAGGCATTTTAGGGTTTGTTTGAATTTCAACTCAAATGGCTTGGACTTTGTTTTCATCCATGATGATCAAAGTCCATGGTTCACTTTGCTTGCCACCATATCAAAGGGGAATTTGAATTTGAACTGAACCATTTGATTAAAGCAAAAAATTTGAACAGTACAGATGAACAGTAACAGTGATTACTGTTCACTAACAGTGAGGGTGTTACACCACCTACTTGTATCTCCTGAGTCCTATTGGTTCGATAACCTTGGTATCTTCACCGAGGGAAACTTGCTGCTGCACTGCATCTCAAACCTTCCACTTGGGGTAACCAACGAGGGGCGAGAAGCCATCACATGCTGCGCAACTTTATGGATGCAATCTCACCGAGTGGGCCTTTTAGTATCGTTCCATTATATGGATTGACAAATCCCGCTCTTGAATCAACACTCCTCACATATCCCACTGGATAGCCCAAGATACACCATTATGATCACCATATTTCAGTGTGAAGCTTAATGTACTCAAAGCATCCTCCAGAGATAGAAATTATGCGTGATCTCACAGTCTATGGAACAGGCTACTACATTCTTTAATTAGAACACCGAACTTTTACTTGATCATGTTCCAATGCTTACGTTGGGTAATGTTCATCACATCATTCATTAATGAGGTGACCTCATAGTCAATTGACTTGATTGTCCATGATTGTGAAACCATAATCATCAGTTGACCATGAACTAGTTATCGTGAAAGGCTAACTAGGAACTCTGGGGGTTTATATACCACAGATGTATCATTGTTTCACTAATACAGTTCTAGCACAATATGAAACCAATTATTAACTTATTTAGATATACTGAAATAATCATATATTATTTTCCTCTTGAGCATATATCCAACAGAAACAGAAGCCCATACTCCAGTTTTCCGTCGTGGAGCTGTCGCGACCTATGTTCTTCCTCGGCAGAGCTAATCCGGGGGCCGATTTGGCCTTCGAATAGGGGAAATCGACGCCATCGTCATCGCCATCGCCACTCCATCATCCTTACATGTCTCCCCCATCCATGTGTGAGTAATTCCCTGCTGTAGGCGAAGGGGATGTCAGGGATTGGATGAGTTAGATCATGTAATAGTTCGCCAGATTATTGGGGGCATGTTGCCTATCATCTACTATGGTGTTTATCATCTTTGTTACTTCTTGTTTCTCTTCATCCTTGAAACTTTGGGCCCGAGTGCCATGATTTCAGATCTGAACGCTACATGTTTTCATGAGTATATTGGTGTTCTTGATCTTATCTACAAGTTGTATGCACCTATTATAGTCCAGAACTGGCGATCTCAATGGTGATAGCTTGGGACACCAAAGGGGATGGACTGTAATTTGAGGATTCCATGTATTGATTGTTAATGCTTTGTTCCGGTGCTCTTTGACAGGAGCCCCTTAATCTCCATAAGTCCCATTTGGCCGCATTGGTAGCGGGATGGTAGGACAAAATATGTTGTGCAAGTTCTTATTGCAAGCACACACAACTACCCTTGGGATACATGCCTAATTTTTGAGATATCCCTAGATGATCATTAATTTTCCGTGTGCCTTGCCCCATGTTTATTACATGCTTTGTCTCATCCATGTAGCGCCCAACCATCCATTCCCCTAGACTACAGTGTTTTTAATCCTGCTTGTTACAAGTAACTTTAATTTGTTGCCTTTACTTTCATTGCTTTGCCACCATCACTTTCGCTGCCACCGTCACTTCCATCACACCATTGCAACTAATAATTTTTTTCCACGAAAGTATCTTTCAGGTGCGTTTGAATTGACAACTCAACTTTCAAAGCTTATAAATATCCTTTGGATCCCTTTTTGTCGAATCAATAAATTGGGTATTCTTACCCACGAAGATAGTTGCGATCCCCTACGCTTGTGGGTCATCAAGACTATTCTTTGGCGCTGTTGCAGGGGAGCATAGCTTTATTTACAAGTCTACTTGGAGTTATTTTTCTTGCTGCGATTTATTCGCGATGGATAAGAAAGGAGACCCCAGAGTTCTTATCTTACCATCCACTACAAGAAAAGGTATTGTTCTTAGCACTAGTGCTAAACTTGATTCACATTCCGTTATGAGCAAGTTTGCTTCACCACCACCACATGCTGTTTCTATTGAGTCTGGTAGTACCTATGATACTTTTGATGATGCTTCTACTGTTCTTGATGAGACTGGTTCACTTGGTCAGTTTATTGACTCTTAGATTTCTAAGGTCGCAAAACAATCTAGGGCTGAAATTCCTGCTACACGTTATCCTAGTGAAAGATCTTCTGATTAACCTAATTTTAGTAAACTCAATGGTAAATGTTTTGATGATGATTATATTGAGCTTGATGATAAATTTTATAGAGAATTTACAGAGTGTAATGATTCTATAGATCTTGATGCTATGAAGAAGCTGCTTGAAAATCATGCTATGAAGAACAAGTTTGCTCCCGATCCTGCATTTGCTACATCTCCTATTTGCATTAAAGATGCTAATTTTGATTTCTCTGTTGATCTTTCACTTATATCTATGGTTTAAGTTGACCCCTTTTATGGCAGAGAAAATGAAGATGTTATTGCACACCTTACTAAACTCACTGAGTTGGGTGGCTTATTTTCCAATGAGGATAAGAAACGAAACTATTATGTTACTAAGCTACTTCCTTTTTCTCTAATGGAGCGTGCTAAAGCATGGTATGATGCACTGCCACGTTGTTATATTAAAATTCCTCAAGATTTAGCTCAATATTTTGTTGCTAAATATTTTACTGCTCATATGCAACATGCTGCTCTACAACGAATTTATAACTTTAAACAGTTGCAGGATGAGAACCTCCCTAAAGCTTGGGGGAGGTATTGCACTTTACTCAAGGCTAGGCCGAGACATGGAGTCCCTAAGAATGAATTTCTTGATATATTTTATAGTGGACTAACCGATGAAACTAGATCCTATCTAGATAGTTGTGCTGGTTGTATTTTCAGGGAAAGAACACCTGACGAGGCCGAAGAATTAATGGGCAAGATAGACAAAAATCATGATGATTGGTCCATCCCTGAACCACCTCCAACACCAAAGAAGAGGGAATGCTCATTTTAAACCCCAAAGATATCCAAGAAGTTAAGAAGTCTATTAAAGAGAGAGGTATTAAAGCTGAAGATGTGCAGAACCTACCCCCTATTGAAAAACTTTGCGAGCCTGCTACTCACCCTCCAATGGTAGAGGTACACTCTCTTTTAGATTTCAATGCAAGTGATGTCCCTCATGGTAAGCCTCTTGATCAATGTTTATATTGAGTTTGATAATTTTGTTATGAAGCGAAGTCACTTTAATGAGAGGATTCAAAGTCAGTTGCATGATAATTCCCTTGCTATCAAAAGTCTGCTTGATTTTTTAGGTAGAACTGTTAATGATGTTAAATGTGTAGTTAATCATTTTCATATTGTTCAAACTCAGCTTGAAAAAATTTCAAATGTGCAAAAAGATTTGCCTGCTAACAATTCCAGACAAGTTGATACATAGGTTTATGGTATTAAGACCCGAGGTGGACACTCAGGACCCTCTCTATCCAGAGGTGCTTCCAAAGAGGATCGAGCAATATTCTCAAATGCAGGAAGAAGATGTTGACCGCTCCCCAAAGAAGAAGAAGAAGAAGAAGAAGAAGAAGAAGGAGAAACATAAGGAAGCTGACAACTCCAATGATCCCACAACGAATGAAGAACCTATTGTTGATCCTAATAGCATATATGTTTCTGATGCTGAGACCAAAGACGATGCTGAACCTAATAATGATCATGAGAAGAATGATCCACCTGAAGTACAAGAAGAAGAAGCACCTTACAAGCGCAAGAGATATACTAAAGAATATTTTATTGCAAGAAAACATGGGAAGGAAAAAGAACCTTGGGTACAGAAATCAATGCTCTTCCTAGGTAAGTCCCCCTAAACTAAAGAAGAAGAGCATTACAATAAATTTTGTGAATGGATGAAGCTTGTTTTTCTTCAAATTCGTTTGACTGGTGCTATTAAATTGCCTCTGTACTCGAGGTATATGAAATATATTGTTAGTAACAAAAGAAATGTGCCTAATGAGACAATATCTACCATGCTTGCGAATTACACTTTCAGTGGAAAGATTCATGAGAAGCTTGGAGATCCAGGTATACCCACCATTCCTTGCTCCATAAAGAATCATTATGTTATAACTTCTTTATGTGACCTTGGTGCAGGAGTGAGTGTGATGCCTTTTTCTCTTTACAAGAGGCTTTGTTTAGACAAACTAATCCCTACTGATATATCTCTCCAATTGGCTGACAAGTCCACAACCGTTCCTATCGGTATTTGTGAGGATGTTCTCGTTGAAGTTGCTAATTGCTTAATTCTTACGCACTTTGTGATGTTAGACATGCCCGAGGATGGGAGCATGTCCATAATTCTCGGAATACCTTTTCTTAACACCGCAAGTGCTATTATAGATTGCAATAAAGGAAAGGTTACTTTCAATGTTGATGATAAGGAGCACACGGTTTATTTTCCAAAGAAGATTGATAAAATGCATGGTCTTAATTCCATGTAAAATATTGAAAACCGTGAAGATTGGAGATTGGGATTGTCCTCTACATGTGCATCACAAATACAAAACTATTATGGTGGGGACAATGTCCGTTAAAATAAGGTACCAGGAGCACTGTACAAGAAGTGAAACTTTTTGCTCTATATATAACTTCTTTGCTAGTAAGACTTGCTCAACCTTACTAACAACCCCAATTTATATAAGCAAAAAAGGAAGCTTATTTTTTTACTCTCATTTCATTTTTATTTCACTTCTCCTTACTGTACCTAAGCTTTACGTTTTTGAAACTTCATAAGTTTAACCACTATTTCGAGTTTCTAGAAGTTCTATGGCTTTCGACATCTTGAAAAATATTCAAAAATGAAGTTCTGAGAAAAAATCTGGAAAAATGAAAATCAAAATTTTTGCGTAAAAAGAGACCCGAGGGCACCTGAGGCTGACCAGGGGGGGTCCACCCCTTGTCCAGACGGCCAGAGGGTGCGGCCTACCCCGTGGCCACACCCACCAGCCGCCTGAGCGCACCAGGGCCCCCAACAGGTATGTCTTCTTCATGTCTCTCTCTCTTCACTAAAAAATTCTGATTTTCCACTTTGAGCTCATGTTCTTCGCTCCGTTGCTATGATTTTCGATCTCCTTCCACAACCCACCATTTCAGCTGAGATTTGGGTCATTTTTTCCTTGGTATGAACTCCTCCACTCCTCCAAATAGATTTTTGAATGGTTAACTTATATGTGAGTATTTTTGGAGTTCTTGGTGGCTGTTCATATCAGCTTGCATGCATGCTTAGAAATTTATTTTTGATGTTTTTATGCAAGTTTAGGCCTTGGGGAACTGATTAAAGTAGTATTCGTCAACTCTCTTTTCTTATTTATCACTTGTTGTAACTTGCTAAAAATTTCAGATTAGGTGATATTGAGAAAGGTTACAGGATGGTTTGCAAGAAAACAATGTGAACCCACTGACAGAGTTACTAGAGCTTTAGCATCATCCTCGATTGCGAGGGTGAGCTACAATGATGATGTTGAGCACCCGGGGTTGCTTGTCGAGACTGAAGCGGTGTATGCCAAGTCATATCTGTGCCCGGAGTTCCTCGCATCTGAAGTTTTATAAATCATTTTAATGGTCTTTATGAAAGTGCAGGTCTGACGTACCTCGTGACACATCAAATGCCACAATATACTAAGCTTACATACTACTTTCTCAACTAGTTTAAATTTAATGATGGGGATTATCCCACCATTAAATTTAGATATTATGATGAGATTAAAACTATGAAGTTGGCAGAATTTTGTGAAGTTTTGCGTGTGTAGAATGTAGGGAAGATGGGTAAGATGAAGGTGCAGCCCGCCAATCTCAAGGCCCTCTTCAATTCTCTTTGCAGCGGGGACCCGAGAGAGATCCGTCGAGGCAAGATATCAGGCATCCAATTTCTCCACATCAGGTATTTTCCATATTATATCGCTCGAGGGGTGTTAGCTCATGGGAACACAAGAAACATTAGCGCTCCGGACCTTGCTATCCTGGAAGCCGCCCTCGGGAGGGATCTCACGTACAATTTAGGTGCAGTAATTGCTCACTGTCTTCACTCTAACGGCGAGAAGGGTCCCAACTACGGGGCATTTTTGCCACACTTATTGTTGAGCATATCCGTTTAGCTGTACGTGCAGATGATTTGCCTTTACCCTTTTCACGTCTTTCTCTTGATGCTATGAGGAGGCATGAGTTTGTTACTAGAGGTTCTGAGTTAGGGAGTCTTGATTACATGTTAAGATTTAGTGAAGACTGTAACCATACTATCCATTTGCCTGCACCTATTTTCTTTAGTTTTACTGACAGGAACGGATGGTCGGTCACCGAGGTTGAGCTGGACGAGTACCTGGCTCGATAGAAGTTCTACGCCCCCATAGTGGAGGCAAATGCTCATGAGGACGAGGAGACAGAGCAGATTGTGCCCCCTCCAGAGGAGCCTGTTTCCTAGTGGGGCGAGGGATCTTCTTCTTGGGGCGAGGAGCCCATTTCTTGGGAGAACAATAGGATGTCGTTCTCTGCACACGACGTCCAGCATGATCCATGGAGCTACTAGTACTATCCCGGAACTAGAGGTAGCTCCTGGGGCCCGCAGTAGGTGAGCCTAACTTAGGCCAAAAGCCTAAGCTTGGGGGAGTACATACATTTCTCCCCTTTCTTTGTATCATCCATGGTTTCCATTTTAATCTTTTCAGAGTTTTTTCCTATTCTTCATTGCTCTTTCTTAATTTGCAAAAACAACAAAAACATTTCTCCTTTCTTTTGTTTTGATTAACCTTTGAAAAACCCAAAAATATTTCCTTTCTCTCTTTAGTTTGCTTTTCTTGCAGAGTTCATCTCTCGTTCGTGGTTGCAATTGCACTTGATTATATATTTCGACGTCGATCATGCAAGTGACGAGGCAATAATGGTGAAGATCGACGGAAGGGATGCAATAAGGAAAGTCGGTATGTACTCTATTTGTTTTCTCCTTTGTACATATGCATGTACTTATGATCTAGAGAACAGCTTGTAGCGACATAGTTCTATGTTTACAATGCTTTCCCAGTAGTGTTATTGAAATGATTCGCATGCATTGCATTTTTCATGGTTTGGCATAGTGAAGTGGTACTTCCCTTCCGAGAATTTTTGGATTGACTTGGCACATGCTTACACATGTATATGACTAGAAGTCTATCAAGCTTTGAAGATCTTTTTATATCGGAGTATTTATATAACTTTCATGCCCGGTTCAATCTTGCTTTGCCGCTCTGCATGATTATGACTGTTATTTATCTCTATTTGGTCGCTTCCCCGTCTTTTGCTAGCCTTCGCGTGTACTAAGCGGACTGACTTCTTGTGCATCCAAAATCCTTGAAACCAGTTGTGCCGTATGAGTCCACCGTACCTTCCCATATATGGAATTTACCGACCATCCTAACGAAGACTTTCTTGTACCTCCTCAAAATCATTCAAATGCACTCCCCTTTTGTACCCGTGCAAGATCATGGAGCGGTGGGGTGATTGGTATCTTCCATGCTAAAAATGTTTTACTCCTTGACAAAGTTTAAATCTAGTCAAATTTTGAGGCAAAGGCCGGTCTGGAGAAAGCCCAATTCTCATTTGTTTCAAAATTTATAAAACTTACACTTTCCCCTCCATACTTGAGATGGAATGAAGGGAACTTATGTTGGCCATAGACTGTCAATGATTGGTGGAAGGAGATTTATATTTTCCTTCCTTACTTGAGACATAATGAATGGCATCCCCCAGTCATTGTTGGCCAGAGACCAACTATGATTGGTGGAAGGGAAATATAAGTGTGAACATAAAAAGCACGGGAACCGCCATTAATATGGTTGGTATGGAAGATATTGAAAACCTTTACTGTCAACCATTGACTGGAAAGTCACACTCTCGAAAAGCATTTTATCTCTGATTTTAAAAACCACGAGCTCTAGTACTTTTTTAGTCTTTGCTTCCGACCAATGGTATTCAACCTTTCCATCAAAAGCCACGGTTCAAGAGTCTCCACCTTCTTCTTCAAAGCACCAACTATTGAGAGTGCATTGTCCGAAAGTACCACATTGTCTTCTGCATGATTGGGATTTTACTCATTCTGAAATATTTATTTCTAGTCTCCTTTAAAACTCCGGAGGTTCTTCTGCATTTTTGTTTTTCTTCACCCATGGGGGAAAGCGAGATACCACTTTATTATGTTTAATATTTTCAGTTGCATATTATTTATTCTTAGCTGTTTGAGAGCTATTCATAAGAACGAACGATTGCATCGTGCATTGTCTTTGTAGCATTGCTCTAATACTTGCTAGGCTTGTTCATAGTACAACCTTATGCACCTCTTGTGAAGCAAAAGAGTTTGTCAAAGTTTTATTTGTCGCGTCCAGTTCGTTGAACTGAATTGCTTGAGGACAAGCAATATGCTAAGCTTGGGGGAGTTGATATGTCCCAAATTTATCGACTTTGCCAAACACTTTTGCTATTGTTTTGGCCTCATTCTTGCATGGTCTGAACAAAACTAACCTGGACTGGCGTTGTTTTCAGCAGAGATGCATGTACGTATTTTTTTGTGTGTAGAAAAAGGGGAATTTAAACATCTCAGAAAAATCCAAGAAAATTCCAAGAAAATCCACGCACCAGAAGATTCTAGAGGCCAAAAGATGGACGAGAGGGGAGACACCCCTGGCCCAGGTGGCCAGAGGGCGCGCCCTCCCCCTGGCAGCGCCCGCCAGCCACCTGGACAGGTAGGGCCTCCCCTCAGGCCCCCTTCGTCCAGTATTTTTAAGTGTGATCAGGAAACCCTGAAACTGACGCCCATACTCCAGTTTTCTGTCGCGGAGCCGCCGCTACCTCTGTTCTTCCTCGACAGAGCTAATCTGTGGGTTGTTTTGGCGTCCGGAGAGGGGAAATCGATGCCATCAACATCACCATCGCCACTCCATCATCCTTCCATGTCTCCACCATCCATGTGCTAGTACTTCCCTACTGTAGGCGAAGGGGATGGTAGGGATTGGATATGTTAGATCATGTAATAGTTCGTCAGATTGTTGGGGGCATGTTGCCTATCATCTACTATGGGCGATTCCAAAGCCTACGGTTTTCTTTCGGAATCCTCTATCCATTACATCCCTAAAATTTATTTTTTAATTTTCGAAAATATTCAGATCTGATCAAATTCTATTTTCAACTTTAGTTGATCGTATCTTTTGTTTTACAACTCGGATTTGATTGATTCTTTTTGCAAACTAAAACCCTAGCTAAACCCTATATTCTAGATACTTTGCAACCACTTTTGAACTCAATCATGATCTGTTTTGCAAAAACTTTTATTTGGTTTTTCTTTTGAAGTTTCAAAATAAAATAAAATTGTTCGCCTTCTTTTGGATTGTTGATTTATTGTGTGCAACCTTGTTTGCTTGGTTACGATAGATTTCTCGGAGTGTGACGAGTAGAATTGTCGGAATTATGAGCGCGAATAACTTCATCAAGATTCAAGGCAAGTCATATCTTTTGATCATACTCCATATTACCTATGTTTTCCATGCATTAGTTCTTTTTCGTTAGATTGCATGATAGGTTATACTATGCTATTACACCCAGTAGTTCATTGAGGTAGGATCTGATCCTTACATCATTGTCACCATCGTATAATAGAATATTGCTATGCTAAGTAGACGTGGATTGGTAAGTGAATCATTATGAGGTATGAGTGGTGAAGTACTAATTAGGACCAAGATAAATTTAATGAACTACCTGGGTGGGATGGTTGCGAGTATCCTGGGGGTGGCCAGTGATGACTGCAGAAAGCCACCCAGGCTCAAAGGGACTGTTTGTATTGACATACCTAGAAGCTTACGTGTGCAGCCACAAGCTACTATGGGCTCTGTCTTGGTTGATCAGTTGTAGGGACTCTTACTAGGTAGCGCTATGAAAGTAGTTGTGAGTAGGTGGGATGGGTGCTACCGGAGTAAGGGAAACTCTTCTGAAAGACCATGTCTCGATCTTCCGGTTGTCATACACCATGCAGTGTGACGAACTACAAAGGAGGCGATCGAGTGTTGTGGGTAAAAGTGCACAAACCTCTGCAGAGTGTAAAACTAATCGATTAGCCGTGTCCCCGGTTATGGACAATTTTAGCGACTAGATGTGGTAATATTGATTTGTCTCATCATCTTTAATTAACTGATTGGTTTAATCACTTTGGGATAGATTGAGTGGGGGTTCCCATCTCAATCGTATGCTATTGTAGAACTTAGTTATTATTATTCTATAGGGAAAATTAGCATTTTGCAAAAATAAATGTAGAAGCTCTACCAGCCAAATTGCATGTATTGTAGGAAATTTTACTTCTTTCTGGGATATGATTTGCCGTACATTCAAATGTACTGACCCGTTGTCGGTCTGTAACCTTCGGTGTTGCAGGATTATATATGACGAGTAAGTGATACGATATAGGGTCGTGAAGTCTACACTCAACTTTGTCGTTGGCGTTGATGGGACTCCACTTATATATTGTTTGTTCTGCTGTGTATTCTAGCTCAAGGGCTATAAGGTAATAAATACCGTGTATTTACGTTAATTTATGACATGTGATACTATGGTATTTCATCGAGTACTGTGTGTGCTAGCATACTGATCCAGGGATAGCACAGAAGCACAGTAGACTTGGTTCCCTTCGGGACCGGGTCGCTACACCGCTCCTTTGGTGTTTCCGGAAGCTTCCGAGTCGCTGATTTTTTACCTGATTTTTCCGGATTTTATGGAGCACTTTTAATGGCCGGAAAACCTTAAATACAAAAAAGCAGAAAACAGCAACTGGCAGCTGGGTGCACTGGGTTAATAGATTAGTCCAAATATGCTCAAAAGTATATGAAAGTTCAAGCAGAACATGGCAAAGTCACACAAAACATGCATGGAGCAAGCAGGAATTATAGATACGTTTGGGACGTATCAACATCCCCAAGCTTAATTCCTGCTCGTCCTCGAGTAGGTAAATGATAACAACCATAATTTCTGTGGTGACATGCTACACAACCATAAAAGGACTTTTACGTAAAGCAATCAAAGCATGCAATTCAATTCAAGTCTTAACAAGCAAGAGTCTATATTAGCATTGACACAAGCAACAAAAGAATAAAACGTGCAAGAGCTCTCGCTGTCCGTGACTCGAATGTCTCCAGATGGTGTTTGCGTGAAAGCAGGGGTAGGGAAATACGAGAGAAAAAAGTAATTGTTGAGAACAACTATGTACTAAAGTTTCTCACTTAGTCTCCTTTGGATTCTTATCTTGACTCGTCCACAGACCACTAGTCAGGTACAAGTCAAACTGATCCACTCCCTTTCGATATTTTGAGCACTCATGCAATGGATGAGCGTGAGCAAGAAAGTTGACACCTAAAAGGCGAAACAGAAAGAAGGTGGAGGAGGAAGACAAAAAGGTGTGAAAGGCTCACATCAATGAGGACAATCATAGGCGAGAGAAGGCCATATGATAGGTATGATGTGAGGAGTAGGGATTGCCATGCAAAGGATGCACATGTGAGCTAAAAGCTCTCCAATGGAACTAGTGGGGGTGCATCTTAACTTGCTTGCTCAAGAAGACCTAGAGCTCGTTTGAGGAGGCTCATCATTGGAATATACAAGCCAAGTTCTATAGTGTGAAGGTCCCCACATAGCTATATGCATGATGATGATCTCTATGGACTACAAGGGATAGAGGATGAAGTACTAGTGTGGGTCTCTCAAAAGGAATAGTAGTGTGCCCCCTTCTCTCTTTTTATTTCTTTTTCTCTTTTTTTATTTTTTATTTATTTTTGGTGGCCTCAATGGCTCTTTCTATTTAGCTCTCATTTGTCCACTTTGGGATCTTTTGATTTTGTCCTCTTTGGGATCTTTTCCTCACTTTAGGGGAAACACTCTATATTTTACAAGAATATAGGAGATCTTTCACACTTTACAAAGGTACTCACATAAAGAAGATATAACTATCATGATGCAAGTGTATGACATGAAGATCACGTCATGAGAGGGTGGATGTTGCATGGAAATGTATCTCGGAAAGGCTATGGAAATGCCTTGTAGGTAGGTATGGTGGCTGTTTTGAGGAAAGATATAAGGAGATTTATGATGACAGAGCGTATCGTGCCAAGGGTTTGGATGCACCGGCTAAGTATGCGCCAACTCTCAAGATGAGAAAGGGCAATGCACGGTACCGAAGAGGCTAGAAAAAGTATAGGTGGGTGGAAGTGTCAACTTTTGAATACTCACATTAGTCCGAAGAACTCATGCACTTATTGTCGGTAACTCTCAATCTAATCAGGAGGTTCACAAAGATACAAGTACCCCGAGGAGGAGTGTATGGGGGTTTGGTTATCCTTGCGCATCCTCGACTCATGGTACGTGAGTGTACTCTAATATTCGAACCCTCCAGAGGTTAGTGATCCATCTAGTAGCTAGAGTTCTCAACAGGGTTTTTTGGTTTTCGAAAAATACATGGATTGCCCAAAATACGACATATATCACTAATAGGCTCGAGCTCTTGACACCAAAAGTTCAAACATTACCCTAGTCAATACCTCAAAACTATTGCAAGTTACTACTACAAAGATAATAACAACTTCAACTACCTACTTCTAGTCAAGAAACAGAACTCAGTGCAACAGGCAAACTCTCTAACAAGATAAAACATGCAACTTATAGAAAGTTCAACCTAAAACCATAGAAAAGCTCTAGTAAAACTAAAGCACTACAACTAAACAGAGGAACAACTAAGGAAAGACAAAGAACAACTCATAGCTGAAAGAATAAGCATGCAAATCCTATGAGGAGTTCTAGTTCAAGCGGAGCGTGTATCTCTCCCACACAAAATAGTAAGTAAGATGGGATCTAACTTGTTACTACAGCAAACAAAGCAAAAACAAACCTAGAAAAGTAAAGAGCGAGACGCTCCAAGTATAGCACATAACGCATGAAGTGATAAAAATATAGTGCAACGAGAGACGTACTGATAATTGTTGATGAAGATGGGGATGCACGGGGGCATCCCCAAGCTTAGACGCTTGAGTCTCCTTGAATATTTATTGGGGGTGCACATGGGCATCCCCAAGCTTGAGCGTTTGACACTCCAAGATCTTCTTTTGTCATCTTCCATCGCACACTTGAAAACTCCCTTCATGCATAACACATTGTAGACTGATTAGAGAGGTTAGTATCCTAATAAAATAATTTTTCTCCACTGGAAATAAAGATAATCTTGAAGAGCTACCGTTTCTCAAGATCGCCAAAAAGTTTTTTCAAATAAAAAGAAAGCTTAAGGTTTGCAAAAGTAAGAAGAGACAAAACGTGGCAGAATCTGTGAAAAACAGAACAACAGATAGAAAAGATTTTTTTAGGGATACTTTGTAAGGCCCGATATGCGGTACTGTTCCAGATCTAGGTGTTTCCACCCAGATCCGGGGACGAAGCACATATCGAACCCACCGCGACATATGACAAAGCCATATGCCCCGGATTTCCAACATGATATCACAACATTACAGATACAGGATACAACATCTCATACAATTGGCATACAACTGCCTCAAATATAAGACAACAGCGGAAGATACATGTCTGAGTACAGACTACAACCAAATGCCTACTGGCAAAGAGAAAAGCATCGATCCCATAACCACACGGGTCCAGGCCGTCCGCCGGGATCCGCCTAACTAGTCGTCGTCGAGTCTCCACGTGAAACGTCGATCACCATACATGTTGTCGATCAGAACCCTGAAAAGAGTTTGGGGGTAGTATCATGAGTACAGAGGTACTCAGCATCCAACTGTAGTGGTCATCTGACCCAGCAAGGACCTCATCACTCGTCATTCTAGGACAACTAGTAGTTTACGGTAAGGAAGGGGTAAGTGGTGAGGTTGCTGCCGCACTAGCATTTTTGAAGTGGCTAACGATCTAGAGAGTAAGGTAAGAAGCCAAGCATTCGATGAGGAATCGCCTCCAACAAGTCTTGCTATCAACTACTTACGCAAACACAACACCTATCCTATCCTTGTCCTCCTCTTCGCATCCCGACGAAGAAGAAGCAGTCAAGGCACACGCACACGTTGATCAAGTTATAATACAGATTATCTCAGTTGTTGTTGTCTATGAACAAGGAGTAGGTCTCAAGTCGTCCATAACCGTGGACACGGCTTCTCGAAAAGATTTAACCCTGCAGGGGTGTACCAACTGCCCATTACGAGGCTCCGCACGCACGTCCATCACTCTCAGTTGCTACCCATCACAGGCAACCATTTTATGATTTAGTTCCAAGAGATCCGAAACGACAGGTCCCTCTAACTAACAACGAACAAATCCGGGTGGCCCCCGGTGAGTCGACATCCAGCTCAGGAGTCGGCCGCTCTCTCGATCTGGTCTCAACCGTCTGTCGCAGGTTTGGATAGCCGGTTCATCACACATTGGGATAACCGGGTCCTCAGCCGGACAAGGTGGGCCAGCCAAGAAACTATGTCCTCCTGGCCCTGGTTTGTTTGTAAACAACTGGCGTACGACCAGCACACACACGGTTTCAAATGGTAAATCAGCTTGGGCCACCACTAGAAATGCTTGAAGCTAGGTAGGTAAGAAGAGGGGACCCCATAAAATCCCACACGCGGTTAGGCACGCTCAGTCTTAAAACCAATACCCGGAACTCGGATCCTAGGTGACTCGAGTGGAACAAAGCGTCGGGGCGGGATAGCCTAGACCTTCCATTCTTCGTCGAATATAGTCAACATTATAATAATAATCATATCATCAACAATAATATAATAATGATCATGTGATATGCCAACCCAAAGAGTAACAGGGTAACATCGTAGCATCCTAAGCATGCATACTAAGCAGGGGCTGAGCAACGAGCAATAGTAACATAGCAGTACATGGTTTGCTGGGAAGGGACATGGCTGTATCGGTTTGAAAGAGGCTGTAAACATGTGGTAGGATCAAACATCGAACCTAACCTATACTAGCATGCAAACCGCTGGTTGAAATAGAATGGATCATAAGTAATGCAAGTCCTTGCCATTTGATAAGTCGGGTTCCGAAGGTGTAGTCGATCGCACGCTCGCATCGTCTCCGAGAGGTACCCGCGGGAGCACACAAGAAGTAAACACTGGAAAACAATCAACGGTGCACCACTATTACTATGGAGCAAACACGAGCAAGCATCAACAAGAAGTAACACGAGACATCGCACCTACCGTCGAGAGCGGTTACTAACAATTTAAGTGGAGTACTCGTCACACACGACGATACCGCACATTTACGGTGGTTCAAGTTGTTTAGCTACAGGTGAGCAAACAACGGTCATTAACATGGCAACTCAAGCAAGCATGGCATAGCACACAAGCACGTCAAGAGGTGAAGCACAAAATAAACTATCTATGCTAGACAATTTAAGTGAGGCACAATCCTAAACATGGCATAGCACTAAGTGACGCACGATGATTAAAGGATTTGGTACTGTTCTGTCCTAAACCATATTTTAGGTTGGTTAACAACAGCAAACAATAGCAATAACACAAAGAACACGAAAAACTAATCAAGTTACATATAAAGAACACCCCAAACGGAGTTACGGTTAAAAAGATATAAGCAAAACAAGTTATGCACTCATGCTGTAAAAACAGGGGTAAATCTATATGCAAAAGTGCAGCAACATGACATAGCAATACATGGGATGAAAGTAGACATCATGCTTAACAAAATGCAATTGGAATCACTCAATTCGGATGAACGGTTGCGAAGCAATCGTCATCCGAAGTTGCAACAAAATAACACTTTCAGGCAATAGCAGCACAACAACATCATGATAGCTACTTTGGAGCAAAATATAAACATGATGCAGCAGGCAAATATGGCATGTGAATGCATGAAACTGAAGTAGAAACATTGCTTAACGCAACGCAAAAGGAATCAATGCAAAAGACCTCATGGATTACTTACAATCATCATGCAAAGTTGCAACAAAATAATAACAGCAGCACAATAACAGGAATTGTAGCAGTTTAACGGCCTGATGCCCACTTTGAACAGCAAAAAACTATATCTAAACAACCTCAAAACAATTAACTCACAAAAGACGGATTAAAGTACACGCAAAACTAAGCAATTCGTCTTTTGGGCGCAACGCGATCCGAGCTACGGTTTAGCGGAAAATAACGTTGCAAAATTGAATCGGCAAGCAATAATTTCCAGACTTAGTAAAATCTGAAAAATGGAAAATACAACAGAAAAAAAAGGAGCCGGCCTCACCCCACTGGGCCGAGGCCCATCCGGCTGGATCTGGCGGCCTGGTTGGCTGCTGGGCCACGCAGGCAGGCCGGCCCACGTGGCCGCTGGAGCGGGCGAGGCGGTCGGCTCGGGGAGGCCGAGCTCCTCCCGAGCGGGGCTGCGGCGGCGGCGGCGGCCTGCCGGCCGGCCACCGGCGGCGAGCGGCGTTGGGCGAGGAGGCCGGAGGAGGGGCAGACCGGGCGCGGCGTGCAGGCGTCGTGGCGGCCGGAGGGAGCGGCGCCGGTGAGCCCCCGGGGCGGCGCGAGCTCGGGCGGAGCTCCGTCGGGGCTTCAATGGCGGGCGGCTGCCGTGGCTTCCCGCCGGCGCGGCGCGGCGTCCCTGCGAGAGAAGGAGAGGGCAGGGGGTCAGAGGAGGAGATGGGGCGGCCGGGCTGCTCGCCGGCGGCGCGCTCCGGCGGCCGGGGTGGAGCGTGGCCGTGGCTCCATGGCTGCGGGATGGGGAAGCTCGGCCAGATGGGCTTCGGCGGGCCCGCGGCGGCGCCTCCAGGCCCTGCGGGGCCCGGTTCGGCTGGGAGAGCTGCTGGGTGCTGGGTGGCGCGATCTGAGCCCTCAGATCTGGATCTGATGGTCCAGATCGGGGCTGAGATTAGGGTTTCGAGATTCAGGGGTTTGGGGGCTAATTTGGGGCTAAGTGGAGGGGATGGCTGCATATTTTACATGGGGTAAACCCTAATTGGGTGTGGGAGGCTGGTGGTCTTTATATAGGGCTGGTTGGCTGGCCAGTTGACGCAAACGCCCTCGGTACCCCTCTCGCGTGTCCGGTGAATACGTTCGTGACCGCCGAAGTTGCATACGGACTCCGATTCCGACGAAATCTCGAACCACGCGCTCAGCGCGTCGAGCTCTTCGATCGTACCTCACTGCGGTGACGTTCGGACAACATTTTCCGGCGCGCTATAAAATATCCCGTTTAATTATTAAACGGGGTTTTTCGTTCCGTTGGCTGCGGCCGGTCTCGCGCGGTTTTCGCGACGGTGATCGGGCGAAACCCGGTGTCGCAAGGTCGAGTGTCAGGGTGGCAAGGGTCGGTCTCCGTCCGATACGAGATAAGAGGGGTTAAAATAATCGCCGATCGATAAATCGGGGATGCAGACACCACAAACAAATCAGACAATCAAACAATTCACAACGAAAACAGAATTTTTAATTTTTGTGAAATCTGGGCTGTTACAGGCAACACCACCAACAAGGGATCTCGTCCCGAGATCCAGGACGATCCGGGGGGATAGGGGGGAGAGAAAGGAGTCGACGATCTTCAACACCAACAAGGGACTCTGCTCCATGTCGACGTCGAACTTCTGTCGAGATAAATTTCCGCAGAGAGACGACATCGTCGGAATAACGAAAACGTCAGTGTCAAGAGGAAGAACGATCGCGAAAACCAGATCAAGGGATAGTGATTTTCGACGCAAGTCGTAAAACCACCGGCAAAAGGATGGATGGCAATGGATGACCCAGATGATAACCGAAATTGGAGACGCTAAAGGTACTACAGGAATTCCCACCTGAGCTCGGAATCGAGACAATACGCTGCAAGCAAGGCATTGTAACGGTTCCGAAACTCGACACACTCGAGATCCTAAAGTTTGAAGGGGATAAGGCGAGAATTAAAACACTTACGACACTTGTCCTGACCAGAGCATGGGTAAGGAGTAAAAAGATTCCTACTCTCCGATAACTAACTTAGTAACTACAAAATAGTTTTTGTCTAGACTCGACTTCGGCCAGAGAAGGGATCCTACGGTCGGTAAGGCTCTGATACCAAGTTGTAAGGCCCGATATGCGGTACTGTTCCAGATCTAGGTGTTTCCACCCAGATCCGGGGACGAAGCACATATCGAACCCACCGCGACATATGACAAAGCCATATGCCCCGGATTTCCAACATGATATCACAACATTACAGATACAGGATACAACATCTCATACAATTGGCATACAACTGCCTCAAATATAAGACAACAGCGGAAGATACATGTCTGAGTACAGACTACAACCAAATGCCTACTGGCAAAGAGAAAAGCATCGATCCCATAACCACACGGGTCCAGGCCGTCCGCCGGGATCCGCCTAACTAGTCGTCGTCGAGTCTCCACGTGAAACGTCGATCACCATACCTGTTGTCGATCAGAACCCTGAAAAGAGTTTGGGGGTAGTATCATGAGTACAAAGGTACTCAGCATCCAACTGTAGTGGTCATCTGACCCAGCAAGGACCTCATCACTCGTCATTCTAGGACAACTAGTAGTTTACGGTAAGGAAGGGGTAAGTGGTGAGGTTGCTGCCGCACTAGCATTTTTGAAGTGGCTAACGATCTAGAGAGTAAGGTAAGAAGCCAAGCATTCGATGAAGAATCGCCTCCAACAAGTCTTGCTATCAACTACTTACGCAAACACAACACCTATCCTATCCTTGTCCTCCTCTTCGCATCCCGACGAAGAAGAAGCAGTCAAGGCACACGCACACGTTGATCAAGTTATAATACAGATTATCTCAGTTGTTGTTGTCTATGAACAAGGAGTAGGTCTCAAGTCGTCCATAACCGTGGACACGGCTTCTCGAAAAGATTTAACCCTGCAGGGGTGTACCAACTGCCCATTACGAGGCTCCGCACGCACGTCCATCACTCTCAGTTGCTACCCATCACAGGCAACCATTTTATGATTTAGTTCCAAGAGATCCGAAATGACAGGTCCCTCTAACTAACAACGAACAAATCCGGGTGGCCCCCGGTGAGTCGACATCCAGCTCAGGAGCCGGCCGCTCTCTCGATCTGGTCTCAACCGTCTGTCGCAGGTTTTGATAGCCGGTTCATCACACATTGGGATAACCGGGTCCTCAGCCGGACAAGGTGGGCCAGCCAAGAAACTATGTCCTCCTGGCCCTGGTTTGTTTGTAAACAACTGGCGTACGACCAGCACACACACGGTTTCAAATGGTAAATCAGCTTGGGCCACCACTAGAAATGCTTGAAGCTAGGTAGGTAAGAAGAGGGGACCCCATAAAATCCCACACGCGGTTAGGCACGCTCAGTCTTAAAACCAATACCCGGAACTCGGATCCTAGGTGACTCGAGTGGAACAAAGCGTCGGGGCGGGATAGCCTAGACCTTCCATTCTTCGTCGAATATAGTCAACATTATAATAATAATCATATCATCAACAATAATATAATAATGATCATGTGATATCCCAACCCAAAGAGTAACAGGGTAACATCGTAGCATCCTAAGCATGCATACTAAGCAGGGGCTGAGCAACGAGCAATAGTAACATAGCAGTACATGGTTTGCTGGGAAGGGACATGGCTGTATCGGTTTGAAAGAGGCTGTAAACATGTGGTAGGATCAAACATCGAACCTAACCTATACTAGCATGCAAACCGCTGGTTGAAATAGAATGGATCATAAGTAATGCAAGTCCTTGCCTGTTGATAAGTCGGGTTCCGAAGGTGTAGTCGATCGCACGCTCGCATCGTCTCCGAGAGGTACCCGCGGGAGCACACAAGAAGTAAACACTGGAAAACAATCAATGGTGCACCACTATTACTACGGAGCAAACACGAGCAAGCATCAACAAGAAGTAACACGAGACATCGCACCTACCGTCGAGAGCGGTTACTAACAATTTAAGTGGAGTACTCGTCACACACGACGATACCGCACATTTACGGTGGTTCAAGTTGTTTAGCTACAGGTGAGCAAACAACGGTCATTAACATGGCAACTCAAGCAAGCATGGCATAGCACACAAGCACGTCAAGAGGTGAAGCACAAAATAAACTATCTATGCTAGACAATTTAAGTGAGGCACAATCCTAAACATGGCATAGCACTAAGTGACGCACGATGATTAAAGGATTTGGTACTGTTCTGTCCTAAACCATATTTTAGGTTGGTTAACAACAGCAAACAATAGCAATAACACAAAGAACACGAAAAACTAATCAAGTTACATATAAAGAACACCCCAAACGGAGTTACGGTTAAAAAGATATAAGCAAAACAAGTTATGCACTCATGCTGTAAAAACAGGGGTAAATCTATATGCAAAAGTGCAGAAACATGACATAGCAATACATGGGATGAAAGTAGACATCATGCTTAACAAAATGCAATTGGAATCACTCAATTCGGATGAACGGTTGCGAAGCAATCGTCATCCGAAGTTGCAACAAAATAACACTTTCAGGCAATAGCAGCACAACAACATCATGATAGCTACTTTGGAGCAAAATATAAACATGATGCAGCAGGCAAATATGGCATGTGAATGCATGAAACTGAAGTAGAAACATTGCTTAACGCAACGCAAAAGGAATCAATGCAAAAGACCTCATGGATTACTTACAATCATCATGCAAAGTTGCAACAAAATAATAACAGCAGCACAATAACAGGAATTGTAGCAGTTTAACGGCCTGATGCCCACTTTGAACAGCAAAAAACTATATCTAAACAACCTCAAAACAATTAACTCACAAAAGACGGATTAAAGTACACGCAAAACTAAGCAATTCGTCTTTTGGGCGCAACGCGATCCGAGCTACGGTTTAGCGGAAAATAACGTTGCAAAATTGAATCGGCAAGCAATAATTTCCAGACTTAGTAAAATCTGAAAAATGGAAAATACAACAGAAAAAAAAAGGAGCCGGCCTCACCCCACTGGGCCGAGGCCCATTCGGCTGGATCTGGCGGCCTGGCTGGCTGCTGGGCCACGCAGGTAGGCCGGCCCACGTGGCCGCTGGAGCGGGCGAGGCGGTCGGCTCGGGGAGGCCGAGCTCCTCCCGAGCGGGGCTGCGGCGGCGGCGGCGGCCTGCCGGCCGGCCACCGGCGGCGAGCGGCGTTGGGCGAGGAGGCCGGAGGAGGGGCAGACCGGGCGCGGCCTGCAGGCGTCGTGGCGGCCGGAGAGAGCGGCGCCGGTGAGCCCCCGGGGCGGCGCGAGCTCGGGCGGAGCTCCGTCGGGGCTTCAATGGCGGGCGGCTGCCGTGGCTTCCCGCCGGCGCGGCGCGGCGTCCCTGCGAGAGAAGGAGAGGGCAGGGGGTCAGAGGAGGAGATGGGGCGGCCGGGCTGCTCGCCGGCGGCGCGCTCCGGCGGCCGGGGTGGAGCGTGGCCGTGGCTCCATGGCTGCGGGATGGGGAAGCTCGGCCAGATGGGCTTCGGCGGGCCCGCGGCGGCGCCTCCAGGCCCTGCGGGGCCCGGTTCGGCTGGGAGAGCTGCTGGGTGCTGGGTGGCGCGATCTGAGCCCTCAGATCTGGATCTGATGGTCCAGATCGGGGCTGAGATTAGGGTTTCGAGATTCAGGGGTTTGGGGGCTAATTTGGGGCTAAGTGGAGGGGATGGCTGCATATTTTACATGGGGTAAACCCTAATTGGGTGTGGGAGGCTGGTGGTCTTTATATAGGGCTGGTTGGCTGGCCAGTTGACGCAAACGCCCTCGGTACCCCTCTCGCGTGTCCGGTGAATACGTTCGTGACCGCCGAAGTTGCATACGGACTCCGATTCCGACGAAATCTCGAACCACGCGCTCAGCACGTCGAGCTCTTCGATCGTACCTCACTGCGGTGACGTTCGGACAACATTTTCCGGCGCGCTATAAAATATCCCGTTTAATTATTAAACGGGGTTTTTCGTTCCGTTGGCTGCGGCCGGTCTCGCGCGGTTTTCGCGACGGTGATCGGGCGAAACCCGGTGTCGCAAGGTCGAGTGTCAGGGTGGCAAGGGTCGGTCTCCGTCCGATACGAGATAAGAGGGGTTAAAATAATCGCCGATCGATAAATCGGGGATGCAGACACCACAAACAAATCAGACAATCAAACAATTCACAACGAAAACAGAATTTTTAATTTTTTTGAAATCTGGGCTGTTACATACTTCTGCAACTCAAATGAAAAAACTCAGAACATACGCAAGTTCCGTAATTGTATAGAGCACGCTGTGTAAAAATTCAGCTCAAAAAGATGAACTGGGATTTTTCTCTGATATTTCTAGTCACGAGGACAGAATCTGTTTTCTGGACATCATGTCACAACTTTCACTTCCCTTGTCGTATGAGGCTATAAAAGGCACAAAGCTTGAAAAGTAAAGATACAATGATGTTGCTACAGTAATAACAATCATCAAGACCACTAAAAACAGAAGAAAGGCAAAAAGAAAAACCTAAATTCGTTGCGGGCTGCCTCCCGAAAGCGCTTCTTTAAAGCCATTAGCTAGGCTTAATGCAAAAGATCAAGTCTTTTCAAGAAAATAACTAGCCCGTGTGACGGACTCAAAAGGTAACTTGATCTTTTTCCTAGGGAAATGTTCCATCCCTTTCTTGAGAGGGAATTGGAATTTGATATTCCCCTCTTTCATGTCAATAACACCATCAACTGTGCGAAGAAAAGGACGTCCCAAAATAATTGGACAAGAAGGTTCACATTCAATGTCCATAATAGTAAAATCAACGGGAACATAATTGTCATTGACAATGATAAGGAGATCATCGATCTTCCCCAAAGGTTTCTTTACGGAAGAATCAACAAGACGAACACCAAAAGAACAAGGATCAAAAGGTTTCAATTCAAGCATATCATACATTCTTTTTGGCATAACAGAGGTACTTGCTCCAACATCACAAAGAGCATAACAAGACAAGATATTCAATTTTATTTTTATCATAGGATCCCAACCATCTTCTAGCTTCCTAGGTATGGAGGCTTCTAGTATAAGCTTATCCTCCCTAATTTTGATTAGAGAATTGATGATATGCTCTATGAAGGCAAGATTAAGTGTGCTAGTGTGGGAGTCTCTAGACATCTTGTGTAGGAAGCCAATAACTTCAGATAAAGTGCAGTTGTCAAAGTCTAAGTCACTACTATCTATCAGGGAGGTTGTGATATCATTTAAGATCACTTGTTTGAAAGCCTCTATGTTCATAGAGGTTTCTTCATCTATGGTTGAGGTGGTAGCATCACCATTGATAGGTCCAGTGGGACTAGGGGTGTGATGGCTGCTAATAGTTTGGACATCCTCAACTACTTGGATAGTAGCTACTGTGTGGTAGGTAGGAAGGCTCTTAATTCTATCCTCTTCAACTTTTTCTTTAGCCCATATTTCTTTGAGTTTAGCCATCATCCTAATATTTTCATTGATTTGTAACTGGATAGCATTAATAGGAGTGACCTTACTCTCCTCAAGGGGAGAGGTTCTGATTTTTAACATCTCAACATCAAGGGCTAAGTTATCTACCTTCAAACAAAGATTATCTAATTTAACTAGTTTTTCTTCCACATTCTTGTTGAAGGATTTTTTGATAGTGATAAAGTGTCTAAGCATACTCTCTAGTTCAGAGGTGGGGTTCTTGTTGCTATGGTAGGTCTTGTTGTTCCCATAAGTGGATGGAAACGGTCTAGGATTACTAGCAAAGTTTCCCCTATAAGAAATATTGTTGAAGTTGTTTCTAGAGTTAAAGTTCACATCTACTTGATCCTGAGCAATCAAAGAATTTAAAGGAACATTTTGAGGATCAATAGGAGACTGCTTGGTAAGTAGAGACATGATAAGGTCAACCTTTTAATTTAGAGAGGAGATCTCCTCGACAGAATTTACCTTCTTACCACTTGGAGATCTTTCGGTGTGCCACTGAGAGTAGTTCAACATAATCTCGTCAAGTAGTTTTGTGGTAGAACCAAGTGTGGTCGACATAAAGGTTCCTCTCGTGGCCTAATCTAACAGGTTCCGCGAGGTAAAGTTCAAGCCTGCATAAAAAGTCTGGATAACCATCCAGGTAGTCAGTCCATGTGTATGGCAGTTCTTGACAAGCGTCTTCATACGTTCCCATGCCTGGGCAACGTGTTCATTATCCAATTGCCTGAAATTCATAATGTTACTCCTCAATTGAATAATTTTAGCAGGGGATAGTACTTCCCGATAAAATCATCCTTGCACTTATCCCAAGAATCTATGCTATTCTTAGGCAAGGATTGAAACCAGATTTTAGCTTCATCCCTCAAAGAGAAAGGAAAAAGCTTAAGCTTAACAATTTCACCATCTACTTGTTTGTACTTTTGCATATCACAAAGCTCAATAAAATTATTAAATGCAAAGCAGCATCATCTCTAGCACCAGAGAATTGATCTTTCATAACAAGGTTTAGCAAAGCAGGTTTAATCTCATAAGAAGGTGTTGAAGTAGCAGGTGTAGCAATAGGAGTGCAGATAAAGTCACTGTTGTTGTGACTAGTGAAGTCACACAACTTAGTGTTTTCATTGGAACCCATAGTAGCAGCAGGTATTTTTGGTATTTTTGATAAGGGACAGAAAGGTAAAAACTGAAAGGTAAACTAACAAGGCTAAAAAGCAAAGATAAAAGATAGTGTGCAACTCCCCTATCTTGTAGGCTGGAGTCCCCGGCAAAGGCGCCAGAAAACTTGCTGATGGCAAGAGAGTGTTAATACTCTTCAAGCCTCGTTGGTTACCCCAAGTGTAGAGTGGGATATAGTGCAGCGGCAAGTTTTCCCTTGGCAAAGATACCAAGGTTTGTCTCCCGTAGGACTTCGAAGGATACACAAAGGTGGTAAAGTGAACAATAGCGCCGAGGTTGCTAACTTCACCTGGACCTGCACACAGATACAAATAACTTTGCTCCCAACGAGTACAGAGGAGTTGTGAATTCCTCCTGCCTTGCCGTTTACAAAGGATCAACGCAAGAGATAATGATAGTGGCAACTGAAAGTAAAGACTGAAAGTAAATTGAGGGTGTAAACAATGATATGAAGATGGACCAAGGTCACGTGATTTTCACTAGTGATGTCTCTCTCTCAAAAGACGATTAAGGTGCTAGCGAGGTAAACAAATCACAGTTGGGCAATTGACAGGATTATGAAGGCACCGCAATGCTAACTATGTTGCAAAGAAAGAAGGGCTCAAAAGCAATGGGCAGTACGCCAAGGTAAGTAGACTGAAATCCATCTGCATCTACTACGAATCATCCACCTTGAGATATCTATACAGAACATCTCGCTGGTATTAAGTTGAGAATCCCACCCAAAGTGTAATCTCAAAACAACAGACAACTGCATTAAAAGAACTTTGCGTAAAGTAAACAATCCTTGCACCCGCGGATACAAGCACCGTTATTTTATCCCTGGTGGCAACATCAGATACCCTAGTCTCATGTTTCTGTCACTCAAGCTAGACATCAAGGGGCTGAACCCACAATCAAGCATAACGCTCCCTCTTGGAGTTGCAATAAATCACTTGGCCAAAGTAAAATACGGCAACGGAGAACATGCAAGAATTTACTCAAGAACAAAATATAAAAGATAAGAACCAAATATATTACTCATCACAATCTGAACATAGTCTCATAATCCATCAGATCCCAACAAACTCAGCATAGCACCGGCAGAAAATTACAAAGGTGCCTCGATCATGTGAGGCAGCTCACGAGGTCTCGAAAGTGGAAGCACAAAGAAGGGAGAGATAGATCTCATAGCTACTGGTCACGGACCCATGGTCCAAGGGAAACTACTCAGGGTACATACGGGAGGTGTCCATGGCTATGGATGGTCTCCCGGAGGGGGTAGCTTCTCCCGGCATGGTGCCAGAGCAGCTTCTCCAGGCAGCCCCGATCTTGAAACGGCGGCGGCAGTACAGAGGCGAGATCGCGAAAAAGGAGTCCGTCTTAGGGGTTTCCACCCCGAGGGGTAAATATAGGCGAAGGGGGTGTCGAGGGGACCCACTAGGCAGCCAGGAGGCCTCCTGGCGCGGCCTAGGGTGGGGCCGCGCCAGGGACCCTCCTGGCCTCCTGGTGGTGGCCCCCCTCCGCTCCTTTGGTGTTTCCGGAAGCTTCCGAGTCGCTGATTTTTTATCTGATTTTTCCGGATTTTTTGGAGCACTTTTAATGGCCAGAAAACCTGAAATACAAAAACAGCAGAAAACATCAACGGGCAGCTAGGTGCACTGGGTTAATAGATTAGTCCAAATATGCTCAAAAGTGTATGAAAGTTCAAGCAAAACATGGCAAAGTCACACAAAACATGCATGGAGCAAGCAGAAATTATAGATACGTTTGGGATGTATCAGGGGCCACCCCCTCCTAGGCGTCCAGGTAGCACGGCCAGGAGGGAGGCCGCGCCAGGGGGCCGCCAGGAAGGGTGGGACCTCCCCTGGTGCCCTCATTCGGCCTATATTTAGCCCCTATTCCGAAAACCTTCGGGAGGCACTCCGTATCGCGATTTTAACCACTGTTCCGCCGCCACCGCGATACCGAGATCGGGATCACCAGAAGACTCTGTC
Source organism: Bromus sterilis (assembly GCA_950022295.1). Classification (NCBI taxonomy): domain Eukaryota; kingdom Viridiplantae; phylum Streptophyta; class Magnoliopsida; order Poales; family Poaceae; genus Bromus; species Bromus sterilis. The sequence continues at coordinate 287,709,806 of OX465597.1, forward strand.
CCGGTACCATGCCGGAGAGAGGATTGATCTCCGGAAGCTTCTCCGCCAACATGAGCGCTTCCCGGATGTGCCGTGAGTGGTCCACCTTGGACCATGGGTCCATGACCAGTAGCTATGTGATGTATTCTCTACAATCTTGTGCCTCAATTCTTAGCCCTTGTGAGCTGCCCTACATGATGAAGTCATATTTGTATTAGTTCTGCTGTTTCTATGCTGTGTTTTCTGGGATCCGATGGATTATGAGATTACGTTCAGATTGTGATGAGTTATATATTTGGTTCTCCTTTTTATATATTAGTTATTGTGTATTCTTGCATGTTCTCCGTTGCTTTTTATTGCTTTGACCAAATAGTAGATTGGAACTCCAAAAGGGAGCGTTATGCATGATTATGGGTTCACGCCCCCCGATGTCTAACTTGTGTGACAGAAACATGAGACTAGGGGATGTGATGCTGCCACCAGGGAGAAAACAACGGTGCTTGTAACTGCGGTTGCAAGGATTGTTTACCTTACACATAGTTTGTTAATGCAGTTGTCTGTTGCTTTGAGTTTACACTTTGTGTGGGGCTCGCAACTTAATATCAGCGAGATGTTCTGGATAGATATCTCAAGGTGGATGATTTGTGAGTAGATGCTGATAAATAAATGGTCTACTTGTCCCGGCGTACTGCCCATATGATTGAGCCTCTAACTTTCTTGTAGCATAATTAGAATTGCGGTGCGTTTATAATTATGTCAATTTCCTAGCTGTAATTTGTTCACCCAGCATAGTTATTTATCGTCTTTTGGGAGAGAGCCATCACTAGTGAACATCATGGGACCCCGGTCCATATTTCCACCATTGTTTACACCTAAACTATTTATTGTTTTTATTTCCTTTTTGTTGCAATCATCACCATTATTCTCGCTTGTGTTTTGACTCTTTGTAAACAACAAGACCATAGAGATTGACAACCTCTCTGAACTCGTTGGGAGAAAAGTTATTTGCTTTTGTGTGCAGATCCAAGTTAAGAGAGCAATATCTTTTCAGACGGCGGGTTGTTCGTTTGGTCACCTTCTTGCAGAACTTGGAGTCCTACTGATCGATTAAACCTTGATATCTTCACCGAGGGAAACTTGTTGCTGTCTACTTCTTAACCTTCCATTTCGGATGACCAACAAGGGGCGAGAAGCCATCATGTCTCACCGTGTGGGAAGGAGAAGAACGCCCCGCCGCCGCCTACACCGGCCAGGCTTTGCCTGTCGGCTCGCCATGGCGGCGACGAGGGGAGAGGGGGAGAGGAGGGAGCTCGCTGCCGGCGGTGCTAGGGTTTCCTCCCCTGCCGCCCGCAAGAGCGCCAGAGGACGACGGCTCGTGTTTTTTTTCCTCATCTGCTTTTTGTCGTATGGTATGAGTTACCACCTTTTTAATCCACGCTTGCCATATTCTAGAGCCACCCGTAGGGTTTTAAGCATATAAAAAATAATACATTATGCTGTAGTTTCTTTAATTTATACTATTACCACCGATTCATATTAATAGATTCAATTTTATCTAGATTCGTATATATCTAGTTAAGTATTTAGACTATATGGATGTGTATCTAGATAAACTTAAGTTCATTAATATGGATCGGAGAAAGTATAATTTTATAAACATGCGTTAAGAAGAGCCCTAATGGTTCAAACCTCGAGAAACGCAAACAAGTTGGGGCACTATCGCTTTCCAAGAGATGCCGTCCCCATGTCTGTGTAATCAAAGGGCAAAGAGAAGGGACGAGGGCTTCGGAAATCCCAACCAAAGAACACCAATCTCTAGGCTTAACTCTGGCAGTGTCGGGACAACTTTTTGAACAACGATCTCCTCGGGCGGATTGCCTGCTTACACAAGATATCACACCAAGCACAAACACAGGACAGCTCTCTCTTTGCCCTACAGTACAATACTCGCATATACTGCTTTGCGCTCGTGCTCCTCCTCTTGTTTCTTTTGCCGTCTTATTTTAGGTCCTCCTCCACAGACAGTCCACATATGCATGCAGTAAACAGATCGCCACACGAAGCACAAGGCGTACAATCCCTGCCAAAAACTGGGCATTATTAGGCTGCTAACTAAACAACACCTACTACAACTCATGGATACATTGTGCTTGCTTGAGTTCCTGGACTCCTGGTGTTTTTTGAACGGAACCGCGCTGGTTTCAGTTTCCAAGACCGGGTCCGGGAGGCTTGTTTAGAACGTGAAAATACTATACGCACAAGGCCAAACATGCATGGTTTAGGCCCCAGGTATATGCTTTGGGTAAGGTCGTGTCGGCGCTTTGGCCGTTGGGCAGCAGCATACGGAATCATGGGCTCCACGAGCTTTCTCTTTCCGGGCATCGCTGCCTGCTTCCTTTGACTTGGCAGGGGAATTAAGCAGCTTGCTTACAACAACCAATAAAGAAAAAGTAAAACAAACCACAGAAAAAGAAAAGCATCAGACCTCCTTTGGTTTTACAAGAATTTTAAGGGACAGAAATTCTGTAGATAAAATTCATTTGAAGTTTGTTGATTTGTAGAAATGGATTTCTACTCCTATATAGGATATAAAAAATCATTCATATTTTTTTGAGGCATTAACCGTAGAACAATTGTTCTACGGTGTATTTTCTATTTCTCCAAAATAATAAATACAATGGCAATTTACAATGGAAAAGAAAAAAGAAGAGAGAAAACAGGGGGGATTAGCTAGTTAGACTATTCCAGTTTTGAGCAACATGTTCAATCAATCTATGTTAGATGCCTCAAAAAAACTTTAGTATAAATTGACTGTGATCCAATCTAAAAGTTCTTGTCGAAATATATTCTTTATTCTGTGTTGAAGTATGGAAAGATCTTGTGTCAAATTTCTCCTCCAGCCTTGTACTGTTGGTCTCTCATTTCTGAAAATTTTCCCATTCCTCTAGTTTCAAATGTGCCAGCAGCCTAGTATTAAGATTTCCATACCAAAATGTTGTGGGACATGTTCTAGTGTCAGCCAGGTTTCTTCAAAGGTTGATGTGCCTCTTTGTTTGAAAGGCATTAGAGTGATCCAGCATCTGTGGGCAAAGTTGCAATCCCAAAAAAGATGCAGTGGGGTTCCAGGCGTTTTATTGGGGCAGCAGACGCAATCATAACAGTCCAGATGAAATCCTTTCCTTTGGAGTAGGGATCTTGTGTTGATTAGGTTGTTGAGCATGAGCCAAAAGAAAAATTTGTGCTTCAGTCTAGAGGCATTTTTCCAGAGTTTTCTGGTTAGACTTGTGGCATTGTCATCTGTCATGAGGCTCTTATAGACTTGTTTGGATGAGTATTGTGCTTTCCCATGACTTAGCCACAGATCTCTGTCATTTGAATTGTTGTCAAGTTCAGGAAAGATTTGTTGAAGTAATGTCCAGGCTTCAGTAGACAGAGGTGTATGAAACAGATATTCCCAATTCATTAAGCTTCTGGCTCTCTGGACTGAAATGTTTTTGTCCTTTGCAAATGAGTACAGTTCAGGGGTTTCTTGTGAAAGGCAGCTATGTGTCCACTTGTCATGCCAAAGGGAGACAGTGTATCCTTTGCCAGTCTAAATTCTGGCATGTTGTTTGTAAATTTGAATGAGAGGGATGTGAGATTTCCACCAGAAGGAGCCAGTGTGTTGTCCAGTGGGTGGGTTGTCATTATTGGCAGTTTCCCACAAGAGCATGACCCATGGGATGCAGTATTTGTTCAGAAATTTATGAATATTTTTTATGAGCAGAGCTTTGTTGTGGGTGGCAATGTCAATGATACCAAGTCCTCCAATTTCTTTTGGTTTACAAACATGTTGCCATGAGATGAGTGGTGGCCCTCCTTGTTCTGAACCAAATTTTCTCCAGAAGAAAGTTCTCAAATACTTATTGATTTGAGTGATTACTCCAACTGGCATCATGAGGCACTACTAGAGAAAAGCCTACACATGGAAATCTTATTAGTGGTGCATTGTTTATGTAATGCGCCACTATGTTGTAAGTGGTGGCGCAGTGGATAAAAATGCTCCACCTCTAAGATCTTAGAGGTGGCGCATATTGTAAAATGTGCCAGCCCTAAGGGTGGGCCAGCCCTGGATTCTCTTATGTGTGGCGCTTTTGGTAAAATACGCCACCCCTAAGATCCTTATAGGTGGTGCATTTTGCTAATGCGCCACCCTTAAGAGCTTATGGGTGACGTATATTGGAAATGCGCCACCCCTAAGAGCTTAGGGGTGGCGCATTGTGATATGCGCCACCACTGACATGCAATATGCTCCACTAATACCTGGAGCTTCCCTTATCTACTCCATCCCACCTACCACCTCTCATTCGCTCCACACACTTCTCAAACTAGATCTACTCTTCTCACCTAGATCTATTCGGTTTTGTCCTCCTCCCCACCTTATTTCTTCCATTTATCCATCCATACTTGGCTTAAAATCTACTTTGTTTCATATTAAACTAAGTGGACCTCCTCCCCAACTCTTTTCTTCCATTTATCACCCATAATTGCCTTTATTAGCTTGGGGTTTGATGTATATGTGAAGCTTGGGTTTGATGTATATGTGTACTATATATGTGAAGCTTATGGCGGTTTGAGGTATATGTGAAAGCTTGAGGTGGTTTGATGTATATGTGAAAGCTTGAGGTGGTTTGATGTATATGTGAAGCTTATGGTGGTTTGATGTATATGTGAAGTGTATATGTGAAGCTTATGGTAGTTTGATATATATGTGAATCTTGAGTTGCCAATGTTTTGCCGAAATGTTGATTCATTTCCGTTTCGGAAAATTTCTGGCGCACTCTCCGCATGCTCCCATGAAAAATTCAGGAAGGTCATGCCAAATTTTGCTGGCGACGACGTGATATATAATTGTGTTGCTCTCTCTGTGAACGCAGGCAATCATGGTCCGCGAGATGCTGAGCGATATCACCGTGACTAGGTGGATGCAGTGTGCGACAAACGACATTCTACGGAATAATAGGACGGATATAAGATGTCCGTGTCGAAGATGCAAACTGCAGTGCGTGACAGAGCCTGATTCTGGAATATTGGAAAGACACCTGAAGCGTAATGGTTTGATGGATGGCTACACACGGTGGATAAGTGATGAAGCTGGTGAGGAGGAGGACGTCAATGGTGTGGCGCCAGTAAATGAGGAAGGGAAACCAGACAACAACGGCGGGCGAGAAGACGAAGAGCATCCCGTACATGATCATGAAGAAAATGCCAAAGAAGATCATGTAGATCAAGATGCCGGACATGAGGATTCAAGCTGGGTGCGGGACCCTCATGTTCAAGCGCTGCCTGTCAAAGAGGCGTTGAACGCAAGAGGTGCAGCCAGAGAGAAAGCCAAGATGGCGCAACTCGAGAAAGACGCGGTCACAAAGTTGTATGAAGGATGCAATGACGGGGATGCCCGCTTGAATGTAACACTTTGGGCTATGGAGATGAAGGCAAAACACAAATGGACCGACGAAAGCTTCGATGATAACATGTCATTCTGGCACGATCGTCTTTCGAAGGGAAACACGTGCCCAACTAGTATCGCTCAGGCCAAGAAAGTCCTTTTCCCTCTCGATCTTCCGCACGTTAAATACCACGTCTGCATAAATGATTGCATGATATCGGGGTGAGGATGAAGAGAAACCACATGTTCGGTGTGCGGTGTTAGTCGATACAAGAGAGGGAAGAAAGTTCCTAGAAAAGTGGTATGGTACTTTCCGATCACTCCTCGTCTGCAGAGGTATTTCATAGATCCCAAGGAAGCAAATCTCATGACCTGGCACGCAGATAGAAAGAAGCTAGAAGAGGATGACCCGAACCCGGATCCGGAAAAGGAGGACATGCTGAGGCACCCTTCAGATGGTAGCCAATGGACTGCGTTGGACCTCGAATACCCTGATTTTGGGAAAGAACCAAGGAACCTCGGGATTTGTGTGAGCACCGATGGAGTCAATCCGTTTGGCGGCCAGAGCAGCACACACAGTACCTGGCCCGTGTTTATATGCATATACAACCTTCCCCCTGGAAGTGCATGAAGAAAAAGTACATAACAATGTGTATGCTAGTTCAAGGCCCGAAACAACTAGGTACGGACCTCAATCTGTATCTCCAGCTATTGAAGAGGAGCTAGAAACATTATGGAAAGACGGAGTCAATACGTGGGACGCCGCCGCAAAAGAGTATTTCCCAATGAAAGGCGCGGTGATCACGACGGTGCACGACTATCTTTGATACGTATATTTCTCAGGGCAAGTGGTCCAAGGATTCTGTGAATGCGTTAGGTGCATGGATAATACAACGTACCGCCAGCTAGCGAAAGATCCTGGATCTTCAAAAACCGTGTTCCAGGGGTCTCGGAGGTGGCTTCCCAAGAAACACGCGTGGAGAAAACAGGGACATCTGTTCGATGGCAGCGAGGAGCGCCGAGCACCTCAAGCTCGAAGGAGCGGCAAAGAAAACGACAACTTGTTGAAAACTTGGAAACAGTGCTCCGCGCCGGGAAAGAAAAAAAAGAAGACTCATCCATTGATGAGGGTATGGAAAGCGAGGTCTATTTTCTGGGATTTGGAATACTGGAGTCTCCTCCGCAGTCCTCATAGCCTTGATCTCATGCATATCACAAAGAACGTGTGCGAGAGCATGTTTGGCACGCTGCTCAACATGCCGGAGAAGACCAAGGACGGGCGAAAAGCAAGGAATGACTTGAAATTTATGGGCATCGGGAGGGAACTTCACCCCCCTAGTGACGACGATGATGAGCCGGAGGATGAGGAGGATATGGAAACGCAAAACTCTCGCAAACGAAAAAGGGCGACCAAAAAGAAGACCAGTATTGATCACTTCCCGCCGGCATGCTTCACTCTCTGCGAGGAGGAGATCAAGCGGTTTATCCACTGCCTCATAGGAGTAAAATTACCGAATGGCTATGCGGGGAAGATAATAAGATACCTAGACGAGGCGAAGCTGCGTTTCAGCGGGATGAAATCTCACGACTGTGCCGTGCTGATGACGCGGATTCTCCCGGTTGCGATGCGAGGGATAATGGACGAGCACGTCCATAAAACGTTGTTTGGCCTTTGCAACTTTTTTGACGTCATCTCTCGGAAGTCGATTTGCGCTACGCAACTCAAAAGGGTACTGATACGTCCAAAACGTATCTATAATTTCTGCTTGCTCCATGCATTATTTGTGTGATATTTCTATGATCTAGATACACTTTCATACACTTTTGATCATATTTGGACTAACCTATTAACTCAGTGCACCCCAGTGCCAGTTCCTGTTTTCTGCTTTTTTTCTATTTCAGTTTTCCCCCATATAAAAAGTGCCAGAAAAATTCCGGGAAAAATACAGGAAAAATCAGCGTACAGGAAGCTTCGAGAAGAGCCCATGAGGGGCCATAGGGGAGCCAGGGGGGCCCAGGCGGCCACCCGGCGCGGCCCCACCCCTGGCCGCGCCAGGGGGGCGCCTGGGGCCCCTGGTCCACCTCTGGCTGCCCCCCTTCGCCTATTTATTCTCCGTCACGGGAAAACTCCAGAAGAGGAACCTTATTCCGCAAACTCTCCTCTGTTCCGCCGCCGCCGCGCTTCCGAGATTGGGAGCACCAGAAGACCTCTTCCCGGCACCCTGCCGGAGGGAGGATTGACCTCCGGGAGTCTCCTCTCCACCATGGATGCTCCCCGAATGTCTCGTGAGAAGTTTTCCTTGGACCATGGGTGCGTGATCAGTACCTATGTGATGTTCTCCTCCCCTCTTTGATCTTCATTGTTTAGACCTCGTGAGCTGCCCTACATGATCGAGGCACCTTTGTAATATTTCTGCTGTTGCTATGCTGAGTTTGGAGGGATCTGATGGATTATGAGATTATGTTCATATTGTGATAGAGTAATATATTTGGTTTTTATCTCTTATATTTTTGTTCCTAAGTAATTCTTGCATGTTCTCCGTTGCTGTTTATTGCTTTGGCCAAGTAGTAGGTAGTGACTCCAAGAGGGAACGTTGTGCTAGATTGTGGGTTCATGCCCCCCGACGACACGCTTGAGTGACAGAAACATGATTCTAGGGGATGTGCTTTTGCCACAAGGGGGAAAACAACGGTGCTTGTAACCGCGGTTACAAGGATTGTTTACTTTACGCAAAGTTCTTTTTAATGCAGTTGTCTGTTGCTTTGGGTTTACACTTTGGGTGGGGCTCGCAACTTAATACCAGCGAGATGTTCTGGATAGATAGCTAAAGGTGGATGATTAGTAGTAGATGAAGATGGATTTCGGTCTACTTATTTTGGCGTACTGCCCGTGCTTTTGAGCCTCTTCCTTTCTTTTGTAGCATAGTTAGCATTGCGGTGCGTTCATAATCCTGTCAATTGCCCTTCTGTAATTTGTTGACCTCGCATAGCAGTTTTATCGTCTTTTGGGAGAGAGACATCACTAGTGAACATCACGTATCCCGGTCCATATCCTCATTACTGTTTCCAAGCTATATTTACTTTACTGCTTTTACTTGCTATCATTATCCCTTGCGTTTTATCCTTTGTGAACAACAAGACTGGAGAGATTGACAACCTCTCTGAACTTCGTTTGGAACAAAGTTATCTGTGTCTGTATGCAGGTCCGCGTCAGTTGCGCCGCTGACACCTACTTATCATCTCTGGAGTCCTACTAGAGACAAACCTTGGTATCTTCACCGAGGGAAAACTGCTGCTGCACTACATCTCAAACCTTCCACTTGGGGTAACCAACGAAGGGCGAGAAGCCATCAGATACAGGAGGAGATCGTGCTCATACTATGCGAGCTTGAGATCTATTTCCCGCCCGCGTTCTTCGACATTATGGTGCATCTGCTGATCCAGGTCGTGGAGGATATCATCCAACTCGGGCCTGCGTTTCTGCGCAGCATGATGCCGTTCGAAAGGATGAATGGACACATCAAAAAATACGTTCGTAACAGGTCCCGTCCAGATGGAAGCATAGCGAAGGGTTTTCTAACCGAAGAGTGCATAGCGAAGGGATGTTCTACACCGATGACGTCAAGGAAATATTCTACGGAAGGATCGAGGACATATGGGAGCTCGACTACTATGGTGAGAAGGTGCCGATGTTCCGTGTGAGATGGGCCAAGAGCGTCGTAAAAGAAGATCGGTACTTCACCACCATGGTTATACCCGAAGCCAAATCCAAGTCTGCGAGTGCAAAAGTCACCGCGAAAAATGAGCCATGGGTACTGGCTAGCCAAGTGGACCAATGCTTCTTCATTACCGACCCATCAAAGCCGAGCCGCATTTTAGTGAGGAGAGGCAATAGAAACATCATCGGAATGGATGGAGTCGCCAACGAGCAAGACTTTGACAAGTACGACGACCCGAAGATGGAAGATGACTATGCCGCTCAGGATACATACACCACAACCCTACTAAAGAAAGGTCTCCAGTTCAAGAGGAAAAGTGAAGGCGTCCCGGGCCTAAATTATTCAACCACGACAAAGAAGGACAAGAATAAGATCGCGAGGAAACGCTAGCTAGATAGTTAGCTCCAAATTTAAGAAACTATGTTTGTAATTAATGATCACTTTGTGTATGCATGGATTTAATCAGCACTTTGTAATTGATGATCACATTCTTATGTTTGGATCATATAGTTTGAAGTAGAACCATCTTTGGTCAGCATCCCCAATGCCTCGCCACTCACCCCTGCACTTTGACCTCATGTTATTCGATCGGAAGCATTAGGCACGCGTTCTACTCCAGTGTGTTCAAAACGTTAAACCTAGGGTACACCATAGCAAACTATAAAGTGTCCACCATAGAAAGAAAGCATGTCGTTTGCATTGATGGGCTAGATAGATAGGCCAAATAAATTAATAAGAAAATTAAAAAAACTCTTAGGGGTGGCGCATTTTGCAAAAATGCGCCACCAAGTGGTTGCATATGCGTGGCGCATTTTAACGAAATGCGCCATGCATAAGAAACCACTTGGTGGCGCATTTCAGAAAAATGCGCCACCCCTAAGCCTTAACCTCCATCGGCCCCCTCCCCTTGCCCATGCACAGCAACCATTCCCCACACACACTACTTGAGCCCTAGCCGCCACCGTCGCCGGAGGAGCCCCCCCCCGTCTCGTCGCCTTCGACCAACGGAGCCGCTCCTCACCGTCGATCACCGGAGCCGCTCCTCGCCGTCGACCACCGGATCCTCCCCAACCCCACCACTCGATCCCCTCGACGTCTCTCATCCGCCGCCATACCTCGCCGGAACCGGAGCCCTAGCCGCTGACCTCACCGCCCCTGGAGCCTTCCCCGCGACCCCATTCACGGCCACCGCCGTCCTCGGGCGCCACCCGACCTAGGAGACGTCGGAGCCACCCCCTCGCCGCCGGAGCCGCCACCCTCGACGAAGGAGCCGCCGCACTCGACACCGGATCCTCCCCCTAGACATCACAGCCTCCTCCCTCGGCGCCGGAACCGCCGCCCTCGACACCAAAGACGCCCTCTCAACGCCGGAGCCGCAGCACTCTCAGGTGACCCCCTGCCCCATTTCTCCTGTTCAAGCTCTCCTCCCCGCGCATGTTCTTGTAGATGTTCCAGCTCAAATGTTCATGTGGTTATCCATGTTAGTTTCGATGATGATCAAAACATGGGTAGACATGGTAGCGCATGTTCTCTGTCGGACTTTGTTTGATTAGGTGCCTCCTGATTTAGATGTCTTTGAGGGGCCTTCTAGGCAACTGTTGATGCCACCCATGTACTCATATTTATTGCATAAACTGAATATATGTGCTGATATTCATTTTAGAAACTGAATATATTCAGTGAAAAAAACTGAAAAGATAGTGCTTAAAGTGAATATATATGTCATAGTTGGTCTAAAGTCTGAACATTTACTTCATTTTAACTGAAGAAACTAAACTTTTGATTATATTCAACCATTCTAATTCTAGATCACATGACATGTTTGGTGCATCGTGCATGGTCAAGTAGTAGCATGTTTAAGTTCGCTTTCTTCACTGGTCTTGTGTTTGGCATTTCTGAAACCTAGGGTTTGCCATTTCTGTTTTCTTAAGTGAAATTGGTCATATGTAGAATCTATTCTTAACAAAATTAAAGGGAGAGGGAAATGTGAGTAGAATCTGTTCTTAACAGAATGCAAGCAGCTTTAAAAAATGCTACTAGCTTTGGTCATGCCTTGGTTCTCTTTTAAAAAAATGCAACACATGGGTTATGTACTAGTTTTACTAGAATTTTAGGCTTCTACTAGCTATATGCCTATGTATTGATTGTTTTAGACAAGTAGTACATGTGGCAATAGAAAATGAGATAGGTGAGATAGGTGTCCATTTTCCTTGGGATAATTGTACATGATTCACCTTGACACACTAGGACAGTGATGAAGTAGCTATAGCATTTGTTCTTATAAAAATCCAGCACTTGTCATATAGATGTTGTTAAGCATATATCAATCTACTGTTTTACTTGATATTTGGTGACTCTGGTTATGAAATCTGATAAGAACAAATGCTATGTTGCTGGTTATTGTCTCATGTATAGCCTATATATATGTTGTGTAGGTACAAATTATTATCCCCTTTGTAAGTGCATCAAGTGCCCTCCCCTTGAGGTTTTGGAGTTAGATGACAAAACGGTTAAGGGACTGATGTGTTTGTGAGTATACACAGGAGAACAGTCCCTCATGAGCTGGTTAACCACCAATGTCGACCCCCCAAAAATGTTGAGGAACATTGAAGAAACGAAGGTTTTCCTGAAGAACGTATTGGCGCAAAATCCTGAAGAAACAGGATCCTGAAGACTCCGAATCCTGAAGAAACAGGATCCTGAAGACTCCGAATCCTGAAGAAACTGGATCTCGAAGAATTGAGATCCTGAAGAAAGTTGCACCATACTGAAGACGTGTCAAGATGAAGATCAAGCTGAAGCGTAGTCTTCGTTAAGTCTTTTTCTTTCTTGAGTCGTAGGAAAACATCGTACTGTTGGAGGGGTTGAAGAAAACGAGTTCCGAAGTCTGAGGAATTTCTCAACTAGGAATCCTAAAGAAAAAAACCCTGAGGAAATCTCTTGTAGTAGAAGTTCAGTCCTCGGGTGTCTGAGAAGTTGTTCTTCAGGACACTGAGGTAACTAACTTCGGTTGAGGAGTCAGGAGATCGCCAGTGCGATTCTTCTGAAGATTGTGAGGAGAGAGAGAATACTTTGACCGTGCCACGTGTTGCGTGGTGAGAGGCTATAACTTGTCTAGCAACGGTCATATCCGAGGGCACGAGAGTAATTGCGTGCATGGGCATTTATGTCCTTTCACCTGGGGTTGCTCCGCGGCTATAAATAGCCACCCCCAGCGCCATTTGTGGGTCGGCTGCTCCGAGAGAAAAATTGACACTTGTCATTTGAGAGCAACCCACCTCTGAGGACACTAAAGAACCTAAGTGAGGAAAACCACCAGCCTGAGTAGTTGAGCATTTCTGAGGAAGTCGGTTCGAGTGATCCGAAGCTTTTTACTCTTGAAGACTGTGATCTTCCAGCCGGTGTAGAAGTCTTCAGTCTGAGGAAGTCAAGATGCAATTGTGACTTCCCAGAGTGACTGAGTATGTGAAGGTTTCGGGAGTCTACCTTGAAGACTCACCTGAGTTATTGGACGGAGTTTGAGGACTCTAGTTCAAGGAGAACAAGGTGAAGACTATGTCTTCTGAGTTGAATCTCAGCCTCTCCAAGCAGACGTAGAGTTGTCACAGCAACTTGAACTGGTCTGCCAAACCGAAGTCTTCAAACACTGGTGCTATCTCTTCAACCTCTTAAGCTTCAGTACTTGCTATGTTGACTTCTTCTGCTTCGCTGCTCCCTCTGCTCTAAGTCTTCATACTCTGCATCTGAAGCACTTCTGCTTATCTGATTTGAGTTATTTTTGTTGCATTGTGATGATCTTCCCTAATGATTACATTCTGTGAAGTTTTATTTCTTCATCATTTTGGTTATTTCTTCAGCTTCGTATTGGTTCAATCCTGAAGAAAACCAAAATCTGATAGTAAAATTGAAAATCTCCCATTCACCCCCTCTGGTCGATATATTGCACTTTCAATTGGTATCAGAGCAAGGTACTCCCTTGTTCTGTGTGATTCGGTTTAACCACCTGGATTTTTAGTTATGTCGACCTCAGGTACAATGAGCATTGCCTCAAACTGCCCCATCTTCGACGGGACAAACTATCCATACTGGAAGAACAAGATGAGGATGCATCTTGAATCCATTGACAAGGATCTGTGGGATATTGTTGATCAAGGAATTCCTGAAGCAAATCTGATGACTGCTCCTGAAGTTGTCAAGAAGAACTGCCATCTTGATGCAAAAGCTCGAAGCATCATTGGTGGTCATCTTAACAAGGCTCAGTTCAACCGTATCAGTGGTCTGGATACCGCAAAGAAGATATGGACAAGACTGTGAAAAGTCAATGTAGGAGTCTCTGCTCAACGAGACTCACGAGTTGATACACTCCGCAGTCTCTTCAACGGGTTCAACAGGTTGGACAACGAGCACGTGCAACAAACCTTTGACAGACTCACTGACATATCCAGTGAACTTCAAGCACTGGGGGCCGCTGATATCACAAATCATGAGGTTGTGAAGAAACTACTGAGGTCACTGGATGACTCATTTGAGTTCCTATCGCTGATGATTCAAGAAAGGCCTGACTTCAAGACTCTGGATCCAGCTGACATTCTCGAGCGCCTCAATGCTCATGAACTGAAGCTCTCTGAAAAACAAGATTTGTACAGCTCCACGCCTAAGGTCCGCACGCTAAAAGCTAGAGCACGAAGAGTGTCCTCTGATGAAGAGTTTGAGGCTGATACTGATGATCCTGAAACCCTCAGCCGGGAACTTGCTCTCCTCACCAGAAGGTTCCAAAGATTCACGAAGAAGAATCGCTTCGGAAATTCCTCAAGATCTTCCTCAAGAAAAAGCAAAGATGATGACTCTGTCGAAGCAAGAAAGAGAGTCTGCCACAAGTGCAAGAAACCTGGGCATTACATCGCTGAGTGTCCTCTATGGGAAAAACAAGCTAGACTGAAGAAGAAGAAGAAGAAGAAAGGGAAAGATGACAGTTCTGATGAAAAGACAAAGAAGAAATCCTCAAGATCCTCAAAGTCTACTGGATACAGGAATAGCAATTCCCGTAAGTCCCGCACATATCTCGGCAAAGAATTGGACTCTGAAGAATCTGGTTCCAACCCTGATGCTAAGGAAGAAGAATCTGAAGAATCTGAGGGTGTGGCCGGTCTATCTCTTGCCACGTCGCTTGTCTCCAAGTCAATCTTCAGCACTGAGGAATCTGGTCCATCACATGCTGATACGGAAGCTGAAGACACAACCCCTGCCTTCTGCTTCATGGCCAAGTCCTCCAAGGTATCTTCTTACTCATCCTCAGATGATCCCTCTAATGAAGAACCTGATGAAAACTATGCTAAACTTGCTAAACTTGCATCTAAGCAACAACGTGCACTTGAAAAGACCCAGATCTCACTAAACAAGAGTGATGATATGTTGGTTGAGGAAATGACGAAGACTCAAAAGTTGACTGATGAATCAAAAATTCTTCAGTCAAAATTTGATGACTTGTTCAATCGTCATGAGGCACTCCTTACCGATCATGAGAAGCTGGCTCATGAGTTCCTCATGAGGAAGCAAGAACTTGAACACGTGAGGATGTCTCATGACGATCTGAGGAAAGAAAATGATTCACTCCTCTCCCAACAGATCATCATGCCACAAGAAGGATTTAATCATCCCTATTTAAAATGCATTGAACATGACCGTATTATCTCTGTGTCTAGTTCTTCAATGTCTTCAGACTTTGTTATTTCTATTGCTTATGTGGTATCTAACCCCTCATCTGAGGATACCATAGACATTATTGAAGAAAATGCTAGGTTGAAGAGTCTACTGGAAACCAGCATGTTCAAGAGTCTGAAAGGACATGAGATTCTTTGTGACGTCCTCAAGAAACAGATCCTCAACAGGAACCCGAGGAAAGAAGGTGTCGCATTCACTCGTAAACTCAACCCTGATGGGTCTTACTGGAAACCTAAACAATATCCAGAGACCACTTGGGTTCGGGCAAAGATGCCTCCTCCTGATCCCTATACTTTATCTGGTTATGATACTGTTTCTTCAGATGTGATGATTGAGTCTTTTGACTCAAACTATAAACTGTTTTAGGATGTTAATGGTGAGGTATTCGCCAGATACATCGGAACTAACTGCAGGAACGGTCCTCCAGTCAAGCAGGTCTGGGTTCAGAAGGACCTCATCACTAACCTTCCTGTGAATGCAGATGCAAATGAGCTGAGGGTATCATCTGAGGACGATACCTCAAATGGAAATGATTATCGTCATGTATCAGCTAACCATTTTGTTCATAGGGAAGCCCATCATAAGAATGCTTACTCATTTGCTTATCCTGATACCACCATCACACGTCCCATTAGGTCTCATTGCCCTCATCAGTCCTCATATACCTCTAAACCACCCATTAAGATGTGGGTGGTAAAGAAGAACTGGTCATCTTTGCAGGGACATGTCCTGAGGAAATCATAAATTTTGCAGATCATATGCCCAGGACATAATCATTTGAGTCAGTTGAAGGATATTTATATTGTTTGGTTTCATTGAATCAATCCTGAGGAACTTCCTGAGGAATTAATTTTGAGGAACCATAAAATCCTCAAACAGAGACTAGCTCATAACTTGCTATATGAGATACTAATTCCGTTGCAAGGAAAGACTGAATGGGTGATGGACAGTGGAATGAGGAATCTCCAGAAGCTGGTACTGAAGAAACATGTCCTCGGAATTGAGGAAATCAGATTCACAAAGGACCGGCTGTGTGGTGCTTGCGAAGCTGGAAAGATGACCAAGGCCAAGCATCCTGCCAAGACCATCATGACTACTACTCGTCCTCTTGAGCTTCTTCATATGGACCTCTTCGGTCCTCCTAAGTACTCAAGCTTCAGAGGAAATTGCTATGGTCTTGTTATTGTTGATGACTTCTCACGTTACACTTGGGTGCATTTTCTCACTTTTAAGTCAGAAACCCAAGCTGTCTTCAAATGCTTTGCCAAGCGCGTCATGAACAAATACAGCCTAAAGATCAAGCACATTCGAAGTGACAACGACACCGAATTCAAGAACTCTGGCGTACAGGAATTCCTCGATGAGATGGGCATCACTCATGAGTTCTCGGCTCCATACACTCCTCAGCAAAATGGAGTCGTTGAAAGGAAGAACCGAACCCTAATCGAGATGGCTCGAATGATGCTTGCTGAATACAACACACCTATCATATGGTGGGCTGAAGCAATCAACACTGCGTGCCACATCGTCAATCGGGTGTATCTTCATAAGTTCCTCAAGAAAACTTCATACGAGCTTATGGTTAGTAAGAAACCCAATGTAAGTTACTTCAAGGTCTTCGGCGCACCTTGTTGGATCCGTGAGCCTCATCATCAATCTAAATTTGAGCCTAAAGCCTATGAAGGCTTCATGATTGGCTATGGCCTCGAATCACACACCTACAGAGTCTTCAACAAAAATCATCATAAAATTGTTGAAACTGTAGACGTGCGGTTTGATGAATCTGATGGCTCCCAAAGAGAGAACCTGCCACATGATTTAGATGAAGCTCCACCTGAAGAACAGATCAAGAAGATGGGTGCTGGTGATATCATTCCTGTGGATCATCCTGAAGAAACACACATACCACCTGCTCCTGAAGAACATCCAAATCCTGATGCAAATTATCCGGATGACGATCCTGATCCTGAGGTTCTTGATACCCCTGAAGCTCCTGAAGCACCTGAAGAAGATGCAAATGAATCTGATAGCAGTGAAGATGATGCGCCTCAAGATCATCCTCCTCGTCTTCCTCGAGTGGCGAATGAAGTTCAAGTGGAAATAATCCTCGCCGACGTCAATCTACCAGGTCCTCTTACTCGTGCAAGAGCTTATCGTATAGCTAACTTTTGTGGGAATTTCTCATTTGTATCAATTTCAGAGCCCACCAAAGTCACCGAGGCATTCAAAGAAGCGGAATGGATTCAGGCGATGCAAGACGAACTTCTTCAGTTCAAACTGAATGATGTTTGGGAACTAGTCAAACGTCCTGATCCTCGAATTCACAATGTCATCGGCACGAAGTGGATCTACCGCAACAAAATCGATGAAGATGGACAAGTCATCAGAAACAAAGCTCGTCTCGTAGCACAAGGATACACACAAGTCGAGGGGATCGACTTCGGTGAAACCTTTGCTCCTGTTGCTAGACTTGAGTCCATTCGTATTATGCTTGCATTCGCTAACCATCATAATATCAAGTTATATCAAATGGATGTGAAAAGTGCTTTCCTCAATGGTAATATCGAGGAAGAAGTATATGTTGCTCAACCCCCAGGCTTTGAAGACGCAAAGAAACCTGATATGGTGTACAGATTGAAGAAAGCCCTCTATGGACTGAAGCAAGCCCCTCGGGCTTGGTATGACACACTAAGGGACTTCCTCATCAGCAAGGGCTTCAAATCTGGTTCCCTCGATCCAACTCTTTTCACAAAACGATATGATGATGCATTATTCATATGTCAAATTTATGTTGATGACATTATATTTGGATGCACTAACAAGAAATACAGTGAAGAATTTTCATTCTTGATGAGTGAACAGTATCAGATGTCCATAATGGGCGAACTGAAGTTCTTCTTGGGGCTTCAAATTCGTCAACAACACAACGGCATCTTCATCTCTCAGGAGAAGTACATCAAAGAGTGCCTGAAGAAATTCGGGATGCAAGACTGCAAGGGTATCAAGACACCGAAGCCTACAAATGGACAACTTGGCCCTGATGAAAATGGCAAGGACTACGATCAAAAGGTATACCGCTCCATGATAGGTTCTCTGCTATATCTATGTGCATCTAGGCCTGATATAATGTTGAGCGTTTGCATGTGTGCCCGATTCCAAGCGGCACCTAAGGAATCGCATCATCAAGCGGTGAAACAAATTCTTCGATATTTGGCTCACACCCCGTCGCTAGGCTTATGGTATCCAAAAGGCACACAGCTGGATCTCGTTGGGTACTCAGACTCAAATTATGCTGGAGATTGAGTGGATCGGAAGTCTCCCTCAGGAACCTGTCATTTCCTCGGACGTTCTCTGGTGTGCTGGTCATCGAAGGAGCAGAACTGCGTCTCCCTCTCCACTGCTGAAGCTGAATACATTGCTGCTGGTGCTAGCTGCTCACAGCTTCTTTGGATGAAGAAAACTCTGAAGGACTACGACATCAACCTGAAGAAAGTACCACTACTATGTGACAATGAGAGTTCCATCAAGATCTCTCAGAACCCAGTACAGCACTCGAGGACGAAGCACATTGAGATTCGGTATCACTTTCTTCGGGATCATGTATTGAAGGAAGACATCGTCATCAGCCACGTGAAGACTGAAGACCAACTTGCTGATATATTCACTAAGCCTTTGGATGAGAAATGATTTAGCACTCTGAGGTGTGAGCTAAATATCTTAGATTCCTCAAACATCCAGTGAATGGACACACATCCTAACGCTTAAACAATATTGAAGAATCCTGATGTACAACACACAATGCGTCGTACTCCTCAAATCGTGAGGAACTACCTTGCTAAGTGTGAATAAATTAACGTGGAATTGACTCAAGATCCATACGAAAAGTGTATGGTATCAAGTTTCTCATTCCCTATAAGGTGGGTAGCGCCACCGCCCAAATTCCTCAGGATCTGTTGTTCCTCAGTTTCCTCAGTTAAAGTCTTCATTTCTGATGATTACCGTGTTTTTCCTCAACAGCATTCACCTATAGTTTTTGTTCTTCAAGATTTGCTTCTTCAACTAGGTCAATATGATCGGACCCTTCTCTCTGTGCTCACTTATCTATTCTTTCTATCTCATATGCGTTCATCTGGAAATCATGTATTCCTCAGACTGAGACCATTAGTCTTCATCCTCAGCCTGAGACCATTTGTCTTAATCCTCAACCTTTGTCCTCAAGTTCCTAAAACTGCGGATTATTTGTTATGATTTTCTTCAATTTGTTGCGATTTTACCGCACATCGTGCTTATCCATCATTATGATATCCACTGAGGATCCCAACAATCAGGGGCAATCTGGTCCACCAATTTCACAACCCCTCAGCTTTCACCGCTCTATAAATAGCCCTCCCCCCACGGTCATTTTCCCCCACCTCTTCTCTCCCTCACGCGCCGCTGCCCTTGAGCTCCTCAAGCTCTCGTGCAAACGCCGCCGGAGTTCGCCGTCGCCGGAGAAGACAGACTCGTGGTTCCTCAGCATTTGCCTCAGTCCTGGTACGCTTATTCCTCAGTGGCTTGTTCCTCAGTTGATTATTCCTCAAATACTGTGGTGTCCTCACGAACTCCAATCCTCAACAGTATTGTTAGATTTCTGAGACCTATACCTATGCCTCATTATTTTCCTCAGCCTATTCCTCATGAATGCATATAACCGTACCCCACGTCCCTCGCAACTTAATTCTGTCACAGGTACATGTCTGCTGAGGAATCGTATGGTTCTCATAGTCTCACTTCATTTGCAGCTCAGCTCGAACGTACAATTCCTCAGTCTCCACCGCTGAAGAAAATGGATCCTTGGCGTAAGCACACTGATACCGCTAAAGACTTGCCTCCTGAGCTCTATGAGAAGCTGAAGACTCCCGAACATGAAACCGCGGGTGAACGAAAGAAACGAGTTCAGAAGATCACGCGGGAATGGGCTAAACGATGGGTTGCATATGAATGGATCAATAAAGAGCATGAGGAATCATTCGCTGTCAATCCACCACTGAAGACCTTGAGCATCAAGGCTCGTCCTCCTCCTCCACCAGGTGTCATTCCTGATCCTTCAACCTTGAAGACCCGTGATGACTTCCCTGAGGCTTATCAGCATTACCTCAAGCGAACGGAACATCTCGCCCATAATCTGGCCCGTGACTTGGCTGCATCAGTACAGCTTCCGCCTCATCCTCAGCCACAGCCTCAGCCGAAGCCGAAGCCTCAATCTCAGGTTCAGCATCGCAAAAAGGCTCCTGGCATCAAGCCTTCAAAGAAGTCCTCAGCTCAAGCTCATGGTTCCTCATGTCAACGCACGGCCGGTGCTGCCCCCGCTTCAAGGATTCGAACTGATGAATCCGGCAGTGCTCCTGAGGCCTCCACCACAATGCGTCAGCCACTGCTGAAGACCAAAACTATTGTTCAACGTGGCCCTCGGCCCTCACCAAAGAAAACTGCTATGCGAGGCTCCATTCATCATACTCCTCAGAGCTTTGATGATGAAGATGAATTTGAAGACTTGGCCGGCTTCGTCGCCACTGAAGAAGCCAAGATTGAATATATGCGTGCTGCAGCCAGACGCAAAGCTGAAGCAACTGGGTCTGAAACCTTGCTTCTCCTTGATCCCAAGAAGATCTTGGAATACATTGAAATCTGGTCTGTAAAGCCTGATACTCCTCTTGATGACTTGGACATACCTAAAGACATCAAATTCTATGTTCAACAGTTCCTCATCAATGAGATTCATCAACGTGATCTTCAGAAACAGTTGAATGCTCAACTGAAGAAAGTCCAAAGTGACTTTAAAAAGAAGCCTGTTACTGATATTACTTCTCAGGAGTTCATTGAGCATCAGTGTGAAGTTCAACGCCACAACACTGAATATGCCGCCAACCGTGCCTACATCGGCAAATCCAAGGAACGGATGTCTAAGAAGATGGCTAACTTGATGAAGCTTCAACAACCACAGGCCTCAGTACCTCCTGCTGCTTCAGCACATCAGGCTGACCGGACCGAGGAACTTGTCCACAGCCTCAAGCGCAGGTCTGAGACTGATCCACCCAGTACTCCCCCAGCTGCCAAGAAGCCTTCTGTTGAAGCGCAAACTGAAGAGCCCATCGATGCTAGGCCCATTTCTTCTGCTCCTCCTACTTCAAGAGCGCCTGAAGCATCTGCAACACCTCCTGCTGCTTCAATTCCTCAGGAAAATACTGAGCGCAGGCTGGTTGTGTTCACTCCACCGTCCAAGACACCTGCTTCAGCGCTTGCCACCCCGATCATTTCAACGCCTCTATCTCCCATTACTCCAGTCATCACTGAAGCTGAAGAAATGGATGAAGATGTGGATATTGGTGACATGGGAACCCCTCGGGTGGTTGATGAAGCATATGAGCTGGACCACTTCGACTCTCCCTCTCACACCGTGTTCTCTCTAGAACCTCATTCTCCCTCAGTTACAGTTGTTTTATCTGACACGTCTCAACATTCTGAAGCCTCTGTGGATGCCTCTGTCTCCCCTGGCACTGAAGAAACTGACCCAGAGGCCACTAGTGCCCATACTACTGCTGATCCTGAAGCTTCTGCTCCTGCCCCATCCACTCAGAATGTTGCAGCTGATCCTGTGGTTCCTGACGCTCAACCCATGGATACTGAAGCCCATGTTGCGGAGACTGAAGCAGAAAAAAACACAAATGCTCATCCTGAAGCAGAAAACAACACCAATGCTCATCTTGAAGCTTCAAAGGATGAATCTGAAGATAAACAGTCCACATCACCTCGTCTTCCCAAGGACCTCACCACGTCTGTGCCTGAAGCCTCTGCTGCAGCTCCGCCTTCGCCTCAAGCCTCTCTCCAAATTGAGGTGCCTCAAGCGCCTCCACCACCTCAAGGCCCAGTTCAGGCTCGGTCCTTGTGTCCGAAGCAGAAGCAACCATTCTTCCGTGACCTTGAAGCTGGTGAAACCCCAAGCTTCGATGCTACTGATTTATTCAATGTCATGAGTTTCTTCCAAGAGGGTATTCAAAATCCTTATCATTCTGCTCCGCTTCTAAAGCTGCTGAGGTTCTGGACAGCTACTCAGAAGAACTATTATGCTTCAGTTCTATATAAGCAAAACAAAAAGTTTCCTCACAAGCATATTCCTCTAAGGGATATGGTAGCCATTCCCTGCTTCAACAGTGTGCTTCAGGATATGCATCATGCCAAGCTGCTTCAGTTCTACTCCGATGCATTCACTGGAACGAAGAGCTTGTGCTTCAGTTTTATGCAACTCTGTATGTTTCAGGAGATCCTCTGGATATCACCACCTGGGTCCTCGAGTGGATGACTGAGCATCATCACTACACCATCACTGTTCCTGAAGCAATTTCCATTCTTGAGTTTCCTCAGTGCACTTCCTCAACTTCTTGCTCCTATGGGTCTCCAATTCTTCGTGATGACCTGATGAACATGCTTATGAAGCCTCAGGCATCTAAAGCTCCAGCTCGCACCAAGTTTCCAGTTTTTGAGCTTCTGTATCTCCCAAGCACGCTGTATCGGATTCTGGCCAAGTCCTTTTGCCCCATTAAGGGATATGAATCCTCTGTTGAAGAAGTCATTCGCATTATGAAGACCATCCTCCACAACCTCTGCATGTCTGGGTCAATCAATGTTCTGGACTTCTTCTTCAGAACTCTGGTGGATGCTGCACAGAATCCTCATATACTGAAGCCTTACGCGCCATGGATCATGAAGCTCATCTGCGTCAAGAATGGCATTGATTTCCAACCTGATCACCCGAATCACAGGACCTATCTGCCGCCTGTCGAAGTGCTTCAGCATACGATTGCTTCTAATGATAAGGGCAAAGGCCTCTTCTATGAAGAAGTTTTCCCGACCAATTCCCTCGGTGGAAACATTCGTCATCCTCAGTCTCGCACTACTGATGAAATCAGAACTCATGCCTCTAATGAGGACACGACTCAGGCTCGAGTGATGACAGACCGAGAGCTTCTGATTAGTCTTCATCAGAAGGATGACCAAAATCATGATTGGGTGAAGCGTCAGTTTTCTGAAATCCTCAGCTACATGGCTCAGACACATTCTTCTGTGAAGAAAGTGCATCAGTATGCTCATCATACATATCAACATCTCGATGCCTTGATGAGAGAAGTAATCACCCCCGCAGAAATTGCAAAATTGGGTCTTCAAAAGCCTCAGCTTCCTGCCATTCGACCCCCGAAGCAATTCAGACGCTGCACAACTCCTCCTCCGTCCATGGACTCTTATTCTTCGAACCAAGAAATGACTGCTGAAGAAGCTGAAGACATAGCTGCCTACCCTCACACTGCAACGGATTGCCTCAGGCGTGACTCACCTCAGCCTTGAAGCATCTTCAAAGGGGCGTTAGCTTCAGTTTTTCCCTTTTTGTTCATTTTATGACAAAGGGGGAGAAATATTTTAGTCTTCAAGCGGGTTTTAGTTATGCGGTTCTTCAGTTAAAACTCTCTTTCTTCAGATTTTTTTTGTAACGAGTTGTAAACTTCAACTTATATGCATATCCTCAAGGGGAGCTTCATTATATCCAGCTTAATGATAAAAATGTTCTTCAAAGTTTTTATTCTTCAAACTCATAATTTTATCCCCGTTGAAGCTAAACCTGATTGTCATCAAATCACCAAAAAGGGGGAGATTGTAAGTGCATCAAGTGCCCTCCCCTTGAGGTTTTGGAGTTTGATGACAAAACGGTTAAGGGACTGATGTGTTTGTGAGTATACACAGGAGAACAGTCCTGATGAGGTGGTTAACCACCAATGTTGACCCCCCAAAAATGTTGAGGAACATTGAAGAAACGAAGGTTTTCCTGAAGAACGTATTGTCGCAAAATCCTAAAGAAACAGGATCCTGAAGACTCCGAATCCTGAAGAAACTGGATCCCGAAGAATTGAGATCCTGAAGAAAGTTGCGCCATACTGAAGACGTGTCAAGATGAAGATCAAGCTGAAGCGTAGTCTTCGTTAAGTCTTTTTATTTCTTGAGTCGTAGGAAAACATCGTACTGTTGGAGGGGTTGAAGAAAACGAGTTCCGAAGGTCTGAGGAATTGGTCAACTAGGAATCCTGAAGAAAAACCCTGAGGAAATCTCCTGCAGTAGAAGTTCAGTCCTCGGGTGTCTGAGACGTTGTGCTTCAGGACACTGAGGAAACTAACTTCGGTTGAGGAGTAAGGAGATCGCCAGTGCGATTCTTCTGAAGATTGTGAGGAGAGAGAGAATACTTTGACCGTGCCACGTGTTGCGTGGTGAGAGGCTAGAACTTGTCTAGCAACGGTCATATCCGAGGGCACGAGAGTAATTGCATGCATGGGCATTTATGTCCTTTCACCTGGGGTAGCTCTGCGGCTATAAATAGCCACCCCCAGCTCCATTTATGGGTCGGCTGCTCCGAGAGAAAAACTGACACTTGTCATTTGAGAGCAACCCACCTCTGAGGACACTAAAGAACCTAAGTGAGGAAAACCACCAGCCTGAGTAGTTGAGCATTTCTGAGGAAGTCGGTTCGAGTGATCCGAAGCTTTTTACTCTTGAAGACTGTGATCTTCCAGCCGGTGTAGAAGTCTTCAGTCTGAGGAAGTCAAGATGCAATTGTGACTTCCCGGAGTGGCTGAGTCTGTGAAGGTTTCGGGAGTCTACCTTGAAGACTCACCTGAGTTATTGGACGGAGTCTGAGGACTCTAGTTCAAGGAGAACAAGGTGAAGACTATGTCATCTGAGTTGAATCTCAGCCTCTCCAACCAGACGTAGAGTTGTCACAGCAACTTGAACTGGTCTACCAAACCGAAGTCTTCAAACACTGGTTCTATCTCTTCAACCTCTTAAGCTTCACTACTTGCTATGTTGACTTCTTCTGCTTCAGCTCTCCCTCTGCTCTCAGTCTTCATACTCTGCATCTGAAGCACTTCTGCTTATCTGATTTGAGTTATTTCTGTTGCATTGAGATGAGCTGCCCTAATGATTACATTCTATGACGTTTTATTTATTCATCATTTTGGTTACTTCTTCAGCTTCATATTGCTTCAATCCTGAAGAAAACCAAAATTTGGTAGTTAAATTGAAAATCTCCCATTCACCCCCCCCCTCTGGTCGATATATTGCACTTTCACCCTTTCTCCCGAAATGTTGATTAACTTCCGTTTTGGTTGAGAATGAGGCACTCTCATGTTAAGAAAAATAGCAAAGGTCATTCCGAATTTTTCCGTGAATTCGTGCATGACCTTTGCTATTTTTCTTAACATGAGAGTAGTTGCATTTATTTATTGTGCTAATTAATTAAGTAGTTTCATTTCTTATTATTGTACTAGTGCAAACATGTCGACTGGAGCCGACGCTGGTCCTTCTTCTCAGTAGGGAAAAAAAGGAAGGAATTTTGGGAATACTCCCAGGAGGAGGTCGAGGAGCACAGAGAAGAGGAAGTACCTTCAGGTGAGAAGGAGTGTGAGGAGGAGATAGAGTTGGAGTCCGACTCATCAGAGGATGATGACATGGAGGAGGAGGGTACAGAAGGGGAGAGGAACACCGCCGACGAGGATGATTATGCTGGTGGCACAAACACAGATGGTAGCCAGTTGAGGAAGCGGAATCGGAAACCAACCAAGGTCGGCACCATCAGGCAAGAGTTTACCATTGTGACCTCCGTTGGGATTCCTACCAAGCCCCAACGTTTTTCGGAAGGGTACGGCCTTCAAGTCGCGGCGATCCTCCGAAACACCGTCC
This sequence comes from Bromus sterilis, assembly GCA_950022295.1. Taxonomy (NCBI): domain Eukaryota; kingdom Viridiplantae; phylum Streptophyta; class Magnoliopsida; order Poales; family Poaceae; genus Bromus; species Bromus sterilis. Next base: position 287,735,414 of record OX465597.1, read on the forward strand.
CGATCACCACAATAAACCTAAGGAGTCATGACAACACTCAATATTTTAGCTCCCTCTCGACAAGGTGCACAGACGATATAAATTACCGGAACCGTGCGACAACAAAAACCTCAAAGGGAACAAGGTAAACAAATGGGCCCTCAGCAGGATGAGAAAAGACTTGTCCAGCTGGAAAACCCGGGTGAAGGAGGCAAATATGGAGCATGGAAAATCCTGGGAGGAGTTCAAGGAGAAAGAGCCGATGATCGACGAATCTACCTACGACCTTTTCAAGGCTAGGTGTGAGTCCGAGGACGCCAAGGCCGCGAGTGCAAAGGGCAAGGCGATGCGGGCGCAGGTCATAGGTAACCACCATCTCAGAGCCGGCGGTTACAGACATTCCAAGCCTAAATGGGACAAGGAGGATGCCGAGTATGCCGCTACGGGCCTACCTAACCCCTTTGAGAAATACAAAGCTGATCCACAGACTGAATTCTTTGTGAGGGACCGGAGCCATAAGGACAAAGAAACCTCGAACATAGTTCTCGATCCTAAGGCTCAGAAGTTTACGGCTGCCGTGGTAAGTAGTTTACCACGCGACTTCCTTGTCGATTGAATTCTAGTTCATGAAGTTCAGCTTCTTAGTGTTTCACATTCTTTGTGCAGGAAGAGGAATTCACCGCAGCCTCATCGCATGGGTCGTCTATTAAGACGGTCGGCCCGTGGGACACCTCTTTTAACAGGACGATGAACAAGGTCAAGAAGGCTGAGAACGTGTCGGCAAAGCCATCGTTAGCCGGCCATGTGGTCGGCTTTGGTGCGGACCTAAATTGGTCTGAATATTATGGGAAACCGGCGGAGCAGTCGGGTTCGAGGGGGCGCAAGGCAAGAAGGACCGAAGAAGATGCCGCTTATGTTCGTGGACTTGAGAAGAAAGTGAACATGCTTCCGCAGCTTGTTGATAACCCACAACTGGAGGGGATCGAGATAGTCTTCGCGGGTAAGATTAACCCAATTTATAGATTCGACTCAAGGGGAGCCAAAGAATAGCCACAAGATTTGACAGTGGAGTTGTCAATTCAACCGCACCTGAGATACACTTACTTGCAACAAGATATTAATAGTAACTGCGATATGGAAGTGATGGTGGCAACGAAAATAGTGGCGGTAAAACAGCGAAAGTAAAACAGCAAAAGCAAACAACTAGTAACCAACAAAACTAAAAACACTGTAGGCTAGGGAGATGGATGGTTGGGTGCTGCATGGATGAGATACATCATGTATTTAACTTGGGGCAAACACACAGAAAAGCAATGATCATCTAGGCATATATCAAACATTAGGCATGTACCCCACATGTAGTTCTACGTGCTTGCAATAAGAACTTGCACAACATATTTTGTCCTACCATCCCGCTACGAACGGGGCCAAAAGGAACTTATGGAGATTAAGGTGCTCCTGTCAAAGAGCACCGAAACAAATCATTAAGAATCAATGGATATAAGGAATCCTCAAACTATAGTCCATCCCCTTTGGTGTCCCGAGCTGTCACCTTTGGGATCGCCGGTTCCGGACTATAACAAGTGCATACAACTCGTAGATAGGATCAAGAACACAAATATTTTCATGCAAACACATAGGGTTCAGATCTGAAAACATGGCACTCGGGCCCAAAGTGACAAGCATTAAGAGCAACAATATGAAGAAAAGATGATAAACACCAATCTAGATGATAGGCAACATGCCCCCAACAATCAGATAAACTATTACATGATGTAGCTCATCCAATCCCTACCATCCCCTTTTCCTACAGTAGGGAATTAGTTACACATGAAAGGAGAAGTCATGGAGGGAGGATGGAGTGGTGATGATGATGACGATGGCGATGATCTCCCCTCACTGGAGGCCCAAACAGCCTCCAGATTAGCCCTCCCGGAGAAGAACAGAGGGTGGCAGCGGCTCCGCGACGAGAATTGGGAAAACGACTTCTTATCTGGGGTTTTATCGCCACGGGAATAAATAGGAGGCAAAGTAGGGCACTAGTGGGGGGAGGACCCTCCCAGGTGGCCTCCTGGCGCGGCCAGGGGTGGGGCCGCGCCAGCAGGGCGCCTGGGGGGCCCTTGCTGCCCTCTGGCCCCACTTCTGGTATATTGGTCCCTCGGGTGCGTGGATTTTCTGTGATTTTTCCTGGAATTTTCAGAGACACCTAAAAATCCATTTTCCTGCACACAATAAAACCATACAGACAGCAAGGGATTAAAACGGAGCGGAAACAGACGGAACTCGGTGCTGCCACATTTGTTTTCATATTTTTTTGCAGAAGCGGAAACGAATACAGAATTCCCGGAAATGAATAAGGAAACGAATATTACCGGAAATAAATACTGAACGAATACGGAGCGGACACGAAACCAGAAGTTCGTGTTACGGGAACTGAAAAACCCTTGATTCATAGAGAAACAAAAAACCTAAATACTCGTTTGCATGGCTACAAGATAATATGAATTTTTTAGTGACTTGGCGCAATCTTGTAGTAGTAGTGGAAAAATACATATGTGTGGTCGTAGAAGTTGTGTCTCACATGGGACATTCTGCACATCCTACCATTGTGTGTTGTTTGATGCTTGGGATGCAAAGCAGACATAGTCTCATAATAAAACCGAAAGTTCCATATTCACGAAAACGGAAAGTTCTGTTTCCATCTCCGTTCCACCGGAAAACACCGTTCCGTTTTTGTTTCCGTTTCCACAGAAAAAATTCCACTTTCATTTCCGTTTTGAAAATTTCCATTTCCATTTTCATATTTCCTCTCCATTTTCATATTTCCTCTGGAAACGCGAAAGTTTCCACTCCATTAGTCCGGGTTAGTTTCGTCCAAATCATGCAAGAATAAAGGCAAAAAAATAGAAAAAGTGTTTGGAAAAGTAGATACGTTTGAGACGTATCAACTCCCCCAAGCTTAGCATATTTCTTGTCCTCAAGAAATTCAGTTCAACGAACTGAACGCGACAAAGAAAACTTTGACAAACTCTTTTGCTTCATTAGATGTATATAAGAATGTACTATGAAAAGAGTCTAGAAGGTATTGAAACAATGCTATAAGGACAATGCACGAAGCATTCCTTCTTTCATGTGAACAATCACAAACAACTAAAAGTAAATAATATGCTAATGAAAATCAAGACAAGATTACAATGCACATAGCTTGAAGAACATATTAGAGTGGTATCTCGCTAGCCTCCATGAGTGAAGCAAAACATAAATGCAGAAACTCCTCTGGAGTTTTAAAGGAGACTAGAACTAAGAACTTCAGAATAAGTAATACCACAATCATGCAGAAGACAATATAGTACTTTGGGAAAATGCACATTACACTCAGAATGACAATTATGCTCTCATACACTACTAGGAGAAAGGCTAGTAGTAGCGCCCCTTTTAGGCTCATCAGTAGCGCCCCCCACCCGCTACTGCTAGCATGCTACAACTAACTTGTAGCAGTAGCGCGCGTACGCACCCGCTACTACTACACCAGTAGCGCCCCCCTTAGAGCCTGCTACTACTAATAACAGTAGCGCGTACATGTAACAGGCGCTACTGGTATTTATTTTTCATTTTCTGTTTATTTTTCCCATCGTATTTTTGTTGTATTTGTACAGGTATTATACAATATAGTCTCATACACATACACTGGTTTTCTACAGAGTACAAATCTCATCATATCATACACATACAATAATCTGATGACCATATATATATCATCATGATCTCTCATATCCAACACAAATGATGTATCTCATCATGTCATCTATAAAATAGAGATAGAAGTTGTCACAATATCTTAAATACATGCAACTACAAGCAAGTTTCATCATCCATCTAAACTATGATATATACTGGAAGAGCGGTCACTATGAGGAAGAGTGGAATTATGTAGTAGCTCATGAAGCGCCGCCTCCGATCTTCCTCTCGCGCTAGCGTAAATCTCAAGTAACTAGCTTCCGCTTCCTCTCTGGTATTGAACCCTCTTTGGCTGCCGCCCGAGAACCGGTGCACTTGGGCTTGACACTCCTGGAACCTTCCCTATGTACACGGCATAGCACTTCTTCGCCATCGATGATCTATGTACCTATTATAGATGCATATTCATCATAGGAATTCAACAATAGTACACAACATAATATACTTGAGCAACACGAAGACAAACAGTTAGTGAATAGATGCAACATAAAGTAACATAAATAATATAATATACACACGTTGTTCATGGTACCCCAACTAATTCACTAGCTAGCAAGCGTTACGCAAGTAGTTCAACATGACCGTTAAATTACATCACAAAGGTTTCATATCGCTTCCAAAAGTATAAATTCAACCGAGACATCATCATCGGCATAGTCAATACACCAGAACTTCCATCCATCCATATCTTGGAGGACGCACCCTAGCTTATTTAACGGCGTAATGTCCAAAAGCTGCATTCCTACGCGAGTTTTAACATCATCTCGCGATATTGGGCCGTGGTAGAAGATCCCCTTCTTGTCGACGACTTCTTTCATGATGATGGTTGCAATATCCTTCAGGATGCGAAAGAAGCCATCTCTTACTTTATAATCCGGATCGGCTAAGTTTTTTTCCCATATCATGATATGATTGTCATCTTTGCTTGCCATGCGAAGATGTTGCTGATCCTTTCTGAACTCCATCATCAGATGGATGACATAGTATCCATCATTTGTACTTCCTTCCGGTTGATGGATACTGAAGAAGTTGGTTTTATGAAAGAAACACGGCGCGCCCTTCCTTCGTGACTTTTTCTCGATGTGGCCACCCCTCATGCCGAAGCCCTGGAGAGCGGAATCCAGAAGACTCATTACTTTGGTGTAGTCCTTCCTTTTGAAGTTCCTAGACGAGTCGAAATACACGGCATGGGAGACTCGCGAGAAAAGAATGATAAGGACGGTGTGCCCCTCGCTGCGCAAAATAAATGCACCTCAAATTAGCTAGCCTCCATATGAGCAAAGGAATGATTGAAATGTAAAGGCAATCGGGCAATGACTTACATTGGATGATAAGGCACGAGAACCATTTCCTTCTCCTTATTCATCAGCATGAAACTTTCGATGTACTCCCTAGCAGTTTTAAGTTCATAGTCACCGAGCGACAAGAAGGACTCATGCATGTAGTATGCATCTGCCACCGCGATTTGCGAGATTTCCTCTCTTTTGATGACAAAGCTCATATGGAGCACAAAAATGCGGACGATCATAAAATCGAGCCGCCTAGTGAGGAACATCTCAAAGATGTGATCAAACCGCAGGAAGAACACTTCCGCAGGCGCCGTGTCGACGTAGCCCATGCCCGGAGGCACACACACCGCATAAAGTGGATATCCTGGATCCTTCGACGCGAGAAGGCTTTTCTCTATCGACAGTACATGGTCGTGCAGTCTCCTGAGATCCCCTGATATGCTCTCCAGCGGTTTCGGCGGGAGGATCGGCTCGCCCGCGACATGGATCAACGCCGTACCTTTCATCGGTACACGGTCTGCAAAACCGGTTGGCGGAACCGACTTGCTGCTAGAAGCATTGACATCCTTTTTGGCAGGTAAGTCTTTCCTATTCCGTCTCTTCCTCGGCTTCTTCTGGGGGAGAGGTTGTGATGAGCCTTTCATAGCGCCCTTGATCGCCAACCCAAGTGTTGATGGGCTGAGCAAGGGTTGTTCATGCTGGTTTGAGGCGGCATGTGGAGGCGTGTCCTGCAAGGGTTGCACGAAGAGAGACTTTTTTCACTCAGACCTAGGATGCTCCTGCTCCGGCAGAATATCCATCTCCTCGTCCACATGCTCCTTATTGGCCGAGTCATATGGCTGACTCATCATTTCTACTTCCTGATTAATGAAGGTGGTGTTGAGGAATTGCATAGGGTCACCATCCTCGTCCATGACATCATCCATTGCTTGCTGGAGCACAGGGGAGAAATCACGATCCACTCTTCTTGGACCGCCTTCCTCGCGTCGCTCGCCGCTCTCACCCAGCATAACAGGCGGCGCTAATAATTGCGGAGGCGGGGTGGTGGTGTTCATACCTTCTTGGGGATGTGTTGTCATTGGTGTGGTCATCACGGCGGCCGACTCGACAAGAAGAAGACCCTTCGGCCATAGGATGAAATAGCCCTTGCAGTCTGCAAGCCGCTTAGGGGTCTCGTCTTCCTCTCCCCCGAGTTGTACCGGAGGAGCCAAATCCTCGTGGCCCGGTTTGACACTCGCCACGGAAACCTTGAAAGTGGTATTGGGCATCTGCATGGTGTGGATCATCCGATCCGTGGGATTTATTATCGTTGCCTTTCCCACATCCACCGTCTGGCCATTGATCCTGTATAGTAAGGTGCATGGGGTTCTCTCGGCCTGCGAAAACATGTTTACGGTGTCAGACATCCAAAAGGCAACGAAAAAGGGATATATTATAGATATGTTGGTGTGACGCGTAATTACCGTGAGGGCGTCGAGCTCAGCCAAAGGCGAAGGCCCGCCTAGCACGCCAGAGACAGAGGACGGGCTGCTATGAGCAGCTAATGGAGCATATCCGGATGCGAGAGCAGGCGCCGCTGGTGCGATGTTCACCGAGTTGCTCCCGACGAAGCTAGTATGGGGGAAATCCGCTGCCGTTTTGTCTGGATTTTGCTTCGTCCACTCAATAATAGCCGGGATCAAGGATGAAACCGAAGCTGCAAACTCACCTCTACAAGCAGCTAAAGCTGCATTGACTGCCGAGTTGATCATCTCTTGTTTGGTCGCTTGTTCGGTCTCAGCTGCTTTTTTCTCAACCGCAAGCTTCACCTTCTCATCGATGTTGACCTGACTAAACTTCCTTCTCTGCCTTTTGGCCTCAGGGTCCTCGTGGTAGTAGTGCTTCCACTGGGCACCGTCTCCGACGCCGTGCACACGTCCATGCTGTGGCCGACTGTTCAAAGGGAGGCTCTTCATTATGTTCAAGGCCCGGTTGAGATGGGTGTCCCACTTGGGCCTCATCGACGATTGAGAAGATGAGTCGCCTTCGGCATCAAGCTTGTGTTGCTCTTTTTGCGAAAGAAACATGGACCATTTACAAATGTTACTACAACTTGTATTCTGACTTGATGAGAAGCTAATATAAGGTGGAAAAAAATATTACCAGTAATCTCATCAATTCCCTCGTGGGCGCGTCCATGGACCAAACCTTTTTCTTCGAGTCCCAGTTGTAGCGGGCCCTGATGAAGTCATACTCCTGCGGGTCGGTGAACTCCGCCAAGGGGTCTGGGATCCCCGCGGCTTCACGTTCCGCGTCCTCCTTGTCCCATATGGGCCTTTTGCCAATGTAACCACGGCTTCCGAGGCGGTGTTTCCCCGTGTTCCTTTTCTGAAGCCCCTTGAATTTCGCGGACCTATGCTTGGCTTCGTCGGTAGCGCAAGTGTCCTTGAATTTTAAGAACTCAGCTTCCGTAAGTGATGGATTCTCCGCAAAAATCTTGGAAAAAGGTTTGTTCTTCTCAATCAATCGTTTCACCCTCACTTTCCACGCGGACAATGCGTTGCAGAACTTGACCATGGCGGCGACGTTTATGTCAGTCATGGCATCATCATCCCACAGAGTTTTGCTCTCATCTCGATCCGGGAACTTGAATCTGTTGTGCAGCTTCGTAAGGAGTAAATGTTCCATATTTGGTATACTCCTCAAGTCATAGTCGTTGATGCTCGCGGTTTCTCGTAGGATGCATCCGACTTGGTTGCCGTAGCACTTGCGAGCTTCCGCCGGCGCTATTGGCTCGAATTTTCCAGGATGCACCTCTGTCACTAGCAGTTTGTCGGTGCCGAGCTTGTTTGGTTTTCGTACCCTCTCCTTCTTCTTATTTGCTGGTTGCTTAGCGGCTTCAGCGCCGCCGGTGTCGGTGGCGCCGGTGTCAGTGCCATCGGTGCCATCAGGAGTGCTGTCGTACTCGATTTCTGCGTCCGTCGCACTAGCGGCATTTGGACCTTTGTCTCGTAGCTGAGAAGACATATGGTCGAGGAAGGCGTGTTCATGCTGCTGGTAGTCAAAATCTTCATCTGCACCGGCTTCGTCGTTGGTCGACATGTTTCCTACGATATATTTAGTCTCCAAGTTTAATTCTCAAACTATAAAAAAAGGACTAAATACCGTCCTATCAAATACCGGGCACTCGATATGTCATACTTTGTAGCACAAGTCATGTTGAAATTCACGGTAAATTTCGGCATGACCTTTGCTAAAAAGTGGACATATCGGGAACCTGAAATTTGCCGGAACGGAAATAAATCAACATTCCGGCAAAACATAGGCCCCTCGGATCCCTGCATATGGAAAAAAGAAGAAAATTTGTACACAATATCCCCTCTAGACAAAAGAATAATGCTAGCATACTAAGCTAAGCTAACAATGCAGATAACAGATATAAGAACAATGCTAGCATACTAAGCTAAGCTAACAATGCTGCAAAGAACAATGCAGATAACAGATATAATACTAAGCTAACAGTTAAGATAAGATATGGTTGAGGCATTTCATCGAGCACCTCGCTAGCATGGCGCGCTGCTCGCGGTGGGGAGAAAGGGGCGCGGTAACGACGACGACGGCCGGGGAGGACTTCGAGAGGGAGATGAGGCTCCTTTACCTGGATACGAAGGCGGGGCCACGGAGGCGCGGCAACGAGGGCGGGGAGGCGCGACGACGAGGGCGGGGAGGAGGCGCGACGACGAGGGCGGGGAGGCGCGATGACGACGACGGCGGCCAGGGAGGAGTTCGAGAGGGAGAGAGGGAGAGATAGAGGCCGGGAATGAAAAGAAGAACCCGCCCGACCGGTTTAAGTGAAAAATAGCAGTAGCGGGCCCTGTCAGCGCGCGCTACTGCTAAGTGTAGCAGTAGCGGGCCCTGTCAGAGCGCGCTACTGATATTTCTGACATTTTTTCCCTCTTTTCATTTCCTTTTTATTTTTTTCCCCAACAACGACCGATACATTTTATATAATGTATATTTAAGAGCGGCAATATATAATTTGACCGATCGATAACGCGGTTAAAGTGCAAGTATACGAAATAGATACATATATATATTACAACACACATTTAGTTTCTCAGCGTCGAGGACGTTTCTTAGTGATTAGCTTCTTTCCTTTTTTGTTCGTTTCCGAATAATTTAGGCCCTCGTTGTGACTTTTCCTTTGCCATGGATTACGATCTTTCATAGGTAATGTAGTCTTCATTCTTCTTTTGACATATGCTTCATCGTCGTCGTCATCTTCCCTCATCGGGTTGCCGTACTAGTCATAGTCTTCTATGTTGGCGACTCCATCCATTCCGACGATGTTTCTTTTGCCTCTCCTCACGACAACACGGCTGGGATTGCTCGGGTCGGTTATGTAGAAACATTGTGTCACGTGCTTAGCGTGTATCCATGGCTCATTTTTGGCGATGACGTTCACGGTAGCGCTCTTGGCGTCGGGTATAGACATAGTAGTGAAATACCGGTTTTCTCTTTCGACATTCTTAGCCCATTTGACACGGAACATCGTCGCATTGTGTAGTCCAGAGTAGTTAAGCTCCCAGATCTCTTCGACCCTTCCGTAATATCTTTCAGTTGAGCCGTTGTCGTCATTCATGCATTCTATCGTCACCCCCGAGTTCTGGAAATCACTTTTCATATCTCTGGCCTCCGTATAGAACGTGTATCCGTTTATATCGTATGCCTGATAGGTGAGGAAGTTGATAGCAAGGCCATGTGCTAAGGCGTATATGAGCAATGCGTCTGTAGACCCCTCTTCCGGGGGATTGGCAAGAACATGCTCTTTGAACCAAGGCCAGAAAGTGGAGTTGTGCTCTCTAGTAACTTCGGCGTCCGTCTTGCGTAGGCCCTGGTCATGGAACTTCTTGGCGATGGTTTCTTTGTGCAGTGTCACGAAAGGGTCTTCCACGTCAAGATGTTGTAGCACTACTAAGTTTTCCCTGTCAAAGTCATTGCGTCGATTCGAGTGGTCGACATGCAGTTCCCTCCGACCGTTGGGGTGACCTTCTCCTCCGAGCCTCCCATGGTGCTTGTTAACGGGCAAACCAACAACAGGGACGTCGTCGTCTCTGTTGCTTAGATAATTCTCGCAGAAAGAGATGGACTCTTGTGTCAGATAGCCCTGTACGATGCTTCCATCTGGTCGGGACATGTTACGAACGAATCCTTTGATGACCCCATTCATCCTCTCGAACGGCATCATGTTGTGCAGGTATGACGGGCCAAGGTCGATGATGTCGTCCACAATGTGGACACACAGATGCACCATGACGTCAAAGAACACGGGCGGGAAGTACATATCGAGCTCACATAGTATGACAACAATCTCTTCCTGTAGCCTTGTGAGCTGCTTCGAACTGATCGACTTTTGAGAGATAACATCGAAAAAATTACAGAAATCAGTAAGCGTGTCACGGACATGCTTGTCCATTATCCCTCTAAGGGCAACCGGTAGTATCTGCGTCATCATCACGTGACAGTCATGAGACTTCATCCCGCTGAACCTTTTTTTCTGCATGTCTAGATATCTGCTGATCTTCCCACAGTAACCGGAACTAACTTTTATTCCGGTAATACACTTGAAAAATTGATTGATCTCCTTCGTATTGAAGGTGAAGCAAGAAGGGGGGCAATATTTCTCTTCCTTCTTCTTTACTTTTTTGCCCCGCCTGTTGTCCCCCGCCTCTGTCTCCGTCTCTGTCTCGGCCGTTTTACGGGGCATGTGTAGATCTGCCCTTATTTCCAAATCTTCCAAGTCTCTTCTTGCCTTCGGCCCATCCTTGGTCTCTCCGGCATGTTCATCAGTGTGCCAAGCAAACTCTCGAGAACATTCTTCGTGATATGCATTTGATCAAGACAATGAGGTGTATCGAGTTTGGGCCAGTACTCCAAGTCCCAGAAAACAGACCTTGTTTTCCATACCTTCAGCAGCGGCTCCGGTTTTTTCATCTTTCCAGGCGCGGGGCACTCTTTCCAGTTTTTCAACAACTCATCAATTTCGGCGCCGCTCCTATTACGTGGAGGTCCTCGATGCTCAGTCTCACCATTGAATAGATCTCCACGGTTTCTCCACGTGTCATTCTTCTCGAGCCATCTTCGATGCCCCATGTACACGATTTTCGCAGACCCACCATCTTTCGTTAGCTTCTGAGATGTTGTATCATCCATGCACCTCGTGCATCCGCAATATCCATGGCACACCTGGCCTGATACATATCCGTAACCGAGATAATCGTGCACCGTCGTCAGCACCACGGCGTTCATATAGAAATATTCTTTTTCGAAAGCGTCCCATGTCTTGACTGGTGATTTCCATAACATTTCTAGCTCCTCTTTCAATAGCTCAAGATATAGATTAATATTATTTCCCGGCTGTTTCGGCCCTTGAATCAGAATGCTCATGTGTATGTACTTTGTCTTCATGCACTTCCACGGGGGAATGTTGTACATCCATACAAACACGGGCCATGTGCTATGGTTGGTGTTCTTCTTGCCAAACGGATTCATGCCATCTGAACTCACGCCAAGCATGACGTTCCTTGGATCAAGATGAAATCCATATTCGGCGTTCAACGCTCTCCACTGGCTTCCATCCACAGGGTGTCTCATCTTCGGATCATCTCCATCATCGGGCACCTTCCTGACCGCGTGCCACCGCATGAGCTCAGCTTCCTTAGGATCTATGAAATAACGCTGCAGACGAGGAATGATCGGAAAGTACCATACAACTTTCTGAGGAGATTTCTTTCCGGCCTTCTTGTATCTATCAACATTGCACACCGGACAACTGGTTTTTTCTGCGTTCTCGTTCCGATAAATGATGCAATCGTTGATGCATGCATGGTATCTAATGTGCGGCAGATCAAGAGGGCACACAATCTTCTTGGCCTCATCGACACTAGTAGGACAAAGGTTCCCCGGGGGAAGAACTGTCTTGTTTAGATACTTGAGATGATCATCGAGGCTTTTGTCGCTCCATTTGTTTTTAGCCTTCATATTTAGAAGTTCGAGCGTGAAACTCAAGCGGGCCACCTCAGGGGCGCAACCATCATACAATGGAGTCTTCGAGTCTACCTCTAGTTGCTCCAACTTGGCCTCCTCTCTAGAACCAGCTCTGTCGCTAGTCGTCTTCTTGCGAAACAGGTCTCGAACATGAGGGTCCCGCACGATTGAATTTAGTAGCGACGAAGGATCCATCATGTCCGCATCTTCTCCGTCATGTTCGGCCTGATCTTCTCCGCCATTACCATGTGCGGCCTCTTCTCCGCCGTCATTTCCAGCGCCCTCTTCATCTTCGGATCCATCAATCATCTCTTCATCCGCTGCCATGAGGTTATTGGTTGCACCGTCGATATCGTCATCATCATCTTCAGTTATCCATCGAGTATAGCCATCCATGAAACCATATCTAAGAAGGTGCGCCTTCAAACGTCCACCCTTAAAGGGGTCCAACCAGACGCCTTCTTTGCATTTTCGACACGGACATAAAATCTCCTTTTCAGTTTTTTTCAATCATGTCGTCCACTGCGGATCACAAGTATCTATCCACCATCCTTCCACAGACCTTCATGGTCGCCTACGAGTTATACAAACAAAAGATTATAACGACATGCATATGCATATCAAAGTCATACAAAAATTTGGCATGACCGTCCTAAAAATAGAACATATAGAGTTTGCCCGAAATTCGCCGAAACGGAAGTAAATCGACATTTCGGCAAAACATAGGCAAACTCTCATACCACACACCCATACACACACACACAAATATTTTCATTGATGCAAAGCACAATTTTTTACTCACATCTCATGCATCCACGTACCTAGCTAGCTAGCTAGTAATTAATTAAGAGAGAGAGAGAGAAAGTATATACCTTTTGTTAAAATATCACACTTGGGAGAAGCTTGCACTAGCTAGTGAGGGGAAGGAGACAAAGGTGAGAAAGAGAGATAGCTAGATGCATTTATGCATGATATGTGGTGGTGGAGGAGGAGAAAATTAGAAGGAAAGAGAGAGATGATATTGCATTAATGAAGATGGTGTGTAGTTCATTAATGGAGATGGTGTAATGCATTAATGGAGATGGACAAGAGGTAGGAGAAGGAATGAGGAAGAAGCAACTGAGGGAGAGAGAGGAGGGGGGAGGGGGATGGTTGGTGCAAAGGTGGTTGCTGCGCCTTACCAGTAGCGCCTGTACAGCTACGGCGCTACTGCTATTTTGTTAGTAGTAGCGACCCTTTAGAGAACGCGGTACTGCTATTTTCGGGCCTCTGGGTTAAGTTGGGTCCACTTTAGCAGCAGCGGGCGGAACGGAACGGCGCCACTGATAAGTAGATAGTAGTAGCGGGCTTTCCAGGGGGGCGCTGCTACTAGAACTTGTCAGCTGGGTTTGGTGGGGACCACCTTTACCAGTAGCGGGTCTACATATGCGGCGCTACTGATACATGCATATCAATAGCGGGCATCCATATAGCGCGCTACTTCTAATTAGTAGTAGCGCCCGTCTTTAAAGGGCGCTACTGTTAAGCCTCTACCTATAAGCTTTTTCCTAGTAGTGATAGTTGGTGCTTTGAAGAAAGAAGGTGGAGACTCTCGAACCGTGTATTTTGATGGAAAGGTTGAAAACCCTTGGCTAGAAGCAAAGACTAAACATGTACCAGAGCTCTTGGTTTTGAAAACAGAGATAAAATGTTTTTGGGAGGTGCATGATTCGTCAATGAATGCTAGTAGACAACCCAATCACTTCTTATGCTAGACATGTTTCGAGGAACGGCTCCCAAGATGGGGACGATCACATCCCCTTAATCTCCTTTGTTAATCACTACCAAAGTTTTCTGATTTCTCATAAACAAAGCGTGAAGGAGGGTTCGTTGGTTGTGATTATCTTTTGTGAGCTGGGCGCACTCATGCCAGTCCCTCCTCGTATTAGGGGTTTGCAGATTAGACATGCAATCCCAGGATAAAACATGACTAACATAAGAGGATCATGAATTACCTACTACTTCCTCATGAGCTAAAGCAGAGGCACAACACAAGAGTGTATTTGAATAATTTGGAGATGTTACAAGAAAGTCTTCGTTAGGATGGCCGGTAAATACCACATAGGAAGGAATGGTGGACTCATATGGAATAACTGGTTTCAAGGATTTTGGATGCACAAGCAGAATTCCGCTTAGTGCGAGCGAAGGCTAGCAAAAGACTGGGAAGCGACCAACTAGAGAGCAATAACGGTCATAATCATGCAGAGCGACAAAGCAACATTGAATGGGGCATGAAAGTGATATAACTATTCTGAAATTCAAAGATCATCAAGGCATAGTAGACTTTTTAGTCTTAAACATGTGTAAGCATGTGCCAAGTCAATCCAAGAATTTCCCAAAGGGAAATACCACTTCAGTATGCCAAACCATGAACAATGCAATGCATGTAAATCATCTCAACAACACATTATGTACCCTAGCTATTTGAGATTATCCACAAAGAAAGCATGAACCACTAGGAAAGCATTGTAAACATAGCACTATGTCGCTATAAGCTGGTCTCTAAATCATAAGTACAAGCATATGTACAAAAGTAGAAACAAAAAGAGTTCATACCAGTTTTCCTTGTTGCATCCCTTTCGTCGATCTTCGTCATTACTGCCTTGTTACTTGCACGATCGAACGTAGGAAAATATAATCAAGTGCAAATGCCATCACGGACTCGAGCTGAACTCTGCAACAAAGAAAACTAAAGAGAGAAAAAGAAATATTTTTGTATTTTTCAAAGGTTAGACGAAAGAAAAAGAAAGAGAAAATCTTTTTGTTGTTTTTGCAAAGAAAGAATCAAAGAAGAACAGGCAAAAAATTCGAAAAGATCAAAACGAACAATCATAAAACGGATAATACAATGGAAAAAGGGAGAAGGACATGTACCCCCAAGCTTAGGATTGTGGCCTAAGTTGGTATCTGCTACTGTGGTCCCCAGGAGCCTCCATCTCCAAGGTAGTACTGGTGTGTCCATGGGTCGTACGGGGCTTCAGGTGCATAGACCGAAGTCCTGGGATCCTCCCACGAAGAAGGCTCTGCACTCCAAGCGCAAGAAGACCCTTCACCCCACCGGGTAACGGGCTCCTCCTCGTTATCATGCACAACCCCCTCCATGGGGTTACGGAACTGCTGCTGGTCCACGAACTCATCAAACTGGATGACGTTGAAGGACCATCCGTTCCTGCGAGTAGAATCAAACCAAAAAGGAGCAGGTAGACGGATCTCCCGAATATAGATTAGTCCAAACCTCAGAATATAAATAAGGTTACCAAACTCGGAAGTCCTGGCAACAAACTCATGCCTCTTCATAGCAGCAAGGTCAAAGCTTATAAAAGGAAAAGGCTCATCATAAGGATGTGGGGCACGCTCAAGAGACTCAAGAATAAGTGTGGTGTAAACGCCACCAAAGAAATCTCCCATGTTGCCATTAAGGGAAAGTCGGCGAGAAATCAAGGCACCCACATTATACATAGTTTCCCCTAAGAGGGAATTTTCCAGGATAGCAATATCCGGCGTAGAACTGTTGCTCGTGTTGTCACGAGCTAATACCCCTCTAGCAATTTAATATGCGAAATACCTGAGCTGGGGAAACAAGATGCTGGAAATTTTCGAACGTCGGATATCCCTTGTATCCTGGCTGCAAAGAGTGTTGAAGAGCGTTCTCAGCTCAGTGGGCTGAGTGTTCATCTTTGCCATCCGTCCAACGTTCGGCACACCTATTATTTCACAAAATCTTTCCAAAGACATGGTCAAAAGATCATTGTAAATTTTAAACTCAATAAAACCAGCATCATGGTTATATCTAAAACTGTTAATAAAAAAAGAGGTGGGTTTACGGTATTGAGTAAAACGGCATCTTGCAAGCCGTGTCAAACCTGCATTAGCACAAAGGTTATCAAAGTCCTCCTTAATACCTGCCGCTTCAAGAAAATCGTTGCACGGAAACATCATTGCTCGTGCTGGACTTGTATCTTCCAGCAACTCCAAGAGCATAACATCTTCATTGTAGCTCACCCTAGCAGCTGAGGATGAAGCTGCAGCTCAAGTTACTCTATCAGTATGCGCGGGCTTCTTCTTCCCAAGCCATCCTTTTGATTTTCCTAAGAAACTCATGTCTGAAATTTTTGACAATTCAAAAAAACAAGGATTTAAGAAAAAATGAGTTGGGGCAAACTACTCTACTCACTTCTCTAAGTCATAAACTTGCATCAAAACTTGGAAAATAAATTTCTACACATGCTTGCAAGCTCATATGAACAGCACCAAGAGCTACTAAATACTCACTAATGAAGCCACCAATAAAATATCTAATTGGAGGGGTGGAGGAGTCACATACTAGGGAGTATTTTCTCAAAATTACAGCTCGAATGATAGGCTGTAGAGAGAGATCGAAAATCGCCTCCAAGAACAGCAAGAACGCTAGGGGAAGTGCAGAACTCGTGTTTTTGGAGAGAAAGAGAGAGAGAGAGAAGAAAAAGACTCACCTGGAGATGGGGCCTGTGGACCCCAGGCGCCCTATGGGCGCGAACAAGGGGCAGGCCGCGCCAGTTGGCCGCCTGGGCCACTGGTGGCCCCCCTGGTCAGCCCCAGGTGCCTCTGGGTCACTCTCGACATGGAAATTTTTATTTTTATTGTTCTCGAATTTTTCTGACAACTTCACTGTTGAAATTTTTTCGATATTCAGAAGCTGCAAAACTTTCTGAAAATATGAAGCATTCATGGTACCTTCACTTTAATGGATATTGTCCCCACCATATTGGTTTTATATTTTTGGTGCACATGTAGAGGACAATCCCAATCACCAATCTTCACGGTCTCGATATTCTCTATAGAGTTGAGGCCATGCCTTTTGTCAGTCTTCTTCGGAAAATACACCGTGTGTTCTTTATCATTCACATTAAAAGTAACCTTTCCATTATTGCAATCAATAATAGCACCTGCGGTGTTAAGAAAAGGTCTACCAAGAATAATAGAAATTCTCCCATCCTTGGGCATGTCAAGCACAACAAAATTAGTAAGGATCAAACAATTAGCAACTTCAACGGGAACATCCTCACAAATACCAATGGGAACGGATGTTGACTTGTCAGCCATCTGAAGAGAGATAGCTATAGGGATTAGTTTCTCTAAACAAAGCCTCTTG
Source organism: Bromus sterilis (assembly GCA_950022295.1). Lineage (NCBI taxonomy): Eukaryota > Viridiplantae > Streptophyta > Magnoliopsida > Poales > Poaceae > Bromus > Bromus sterilis. The sequence goes on from OX465597.1 coordinate 287,752,616, forward strand.
TAAAGAGAGAAAGGCATAACACTCACTCCTGCTCCAAGATCACATAAAGTAGTTTTGACATAATTATTCTTTATGGAGCAAGGAATGGTGGGTATACCTGGATCACCAAGCTTCTCAGGAATCTTGCCACTAAAAGAGTAGTTAGCAAGCATAGTAGATATTGCTTCATTAGGAACTTTTTTATTAGTAACAATATATTTCATGTATATCGAATAGGGAAGTAACTTAATAGCATCAGTCAAAGGTATTTGGAGAAAAAGAGGTTTCATCCACTCACAAAACTTATTGTAATGCTCTTCTGTTGGGGAACGCGTTCCGCTACGCTAGCGCTAAATCAAAAATTTCTACCGTGCACAACCAAGATCACTTCTACTAGAGATGAACTACATGATTAGGGTTTAGCACTAGACGTGCAGTCACGGCAGCGGAAGGAGAGTTGGTGATGCGCATCGGCGGCTGCTGCTCGAATCCCTCGAACCGATCCCTCGTACCGATCCCACGAAAGGAGTCCCGCGATCCGATCCCGCGAACAGTTCGTCCAAGCGCCGCAGGTGCAGCGCCTCCAAGGGATGCCCACGTACAAGGAGGAGCGTCGGGCGGCCGACTGCTAGGTCCGGCGGCTCGGCCTGGAGGTGGAGTGGCGGCTAGGGTTGTGGTCTGACCTATCCCCTTCGGGGTTCACCCTAGCCCTTATATAGGCGCCTGTGGAATGGCCTCAACCCTTGAGGCAACCCGGACCCTCCATCCATATTCCATTCGGATCACATCCGAATGGGCTCCTTTCCTCTTAAGCGCGCGACCCTATAGGTTCACGTACACATGGACACGTCCCGAATCACATCCGTTTCGATAGTCGGTAGCGGTTCCTAGCAGAATGTGCTGACTCCCATATATGCGTAAAGTCATAAGACGAACCATTACAAAGTGTCATATGCAACATTCCTTTTGCCTCACGATATATGTTGTCAAGCTCAAGGCGAGTACTTGTCACCCTTGTGATAGTTTGACCTCTCTTCTCGAAACCGTGATATAGATTCCTGAACCGGGTTAACACTTAACCCATATTCCATGGCCATGCTTTATGAATCTTATCACTCGAGAGGGCCCGGGGAATATCTCTCCAAAGTGTAGGGGCAAATCCCATCTTGATCAACCATGTCTCGCGGCATGTATCATGACTCACCCGTAAGCTACCTTTATAACTACACAGTTACGGTGTAGCATTTGATAGTCCCTAAGTGAGTCATTCCTCATCCCGAGAACATGCGAGGACCTTAGGTCTAGGACATGGCATATACATTGTATTGAGACTAACAGATGACAATATCTCGCTGCGTCTCAAAGTGGGTCTCTTTCCAACTCAGTGATCCCATCACTAAGTCCATACTATCGGTAGCATCTCCATGCTCATGACTTGTGAAACATAGTCATCAATCGAATCATATACTAGTCAAGGATATGTGTCCGCATAACCTTATCAACTAGGGACCATTAGAACAATCATCATAGAATATATAGTCTCACAAACAAGTCACATACTTATTGATACATATCAGTGATGATGTTCAAGGACAATAAAAATAACTCATGAATACATAAGGAGATAACATCATAACATGATTGCCTCTAGGGCATATCTCCAACATCTTCTTCTTTAGTTTTGAGAGACTTACCTGTAAAGGGCATGGGTTTTTGTACCCATGGTTCTCTTTCCTTCCCATGTCTTCTTGCGATGAAGTCTTCTCTAGTGTATTTCTTGCGTTTGTCGGGTGCTTCTTCTTCTCGAACTTCGGGTGGATCATTCTTTTCACCATCCTTTTCAGGCTCAGCACCGTCTTCAGTCTTAGCATCGGAGGTAGATATACTATTTGGATCAATAACAAGATCTTCACTTGCAATTGGATCATTGGAATTTTCAGCTTCTATGTGCTTCTTCTTCTTCTTCGGAGAACTAACAATTTCTTCTTCCTGCATTTGAGAATCTTTCTCGATTCTCTTAGGATGCCCCTCTAGATAGAGAGGATCTTGAGTGCTAGTTCCACCTCGGGTTTTAATCCCGAAGGCCTGTATATCCTGTTTGGCATTGTTAGCAAGCAAATCATTTTGCACATTAGAAATTTGTTCAAGATGAGTTTGAACCATATGAAAATGCTTCACAAGACATTTAACATCATTAACTGTTCTACCTAGAACATCAAGCAAACTTTTGATAGCAACGGAATTATCATGCAACTGACTTTGTATCCTCTCATTAAAGTGACTTTGCTTCATAATAAAATTATCAAGCTCATCTAAACATTGATCAGGAGGCTTACCATGAGGGATGTCACTTGCATTGAAATCTAAAAGAGAGTGTACCTCTACCATAGGAGGGTGAGTGGTAGGCTCACACAACTTCTCAATAGGGGTTAGATTCTTCATGTCTTCAGTTTTAATACCCTTCTCTTTAATATACTCCCTCCGATCCATAATAAGTGTCGCTCATTTTGTACTAAGCTAGTACAAACTTTGTACTAGATGAACGACACTTATTATGGATCGGAGGGAGTACTTATTTGCTTCTTGCATATCTTCGGGGCTTAGGAAGAGCATGCCCCTCTTTTTTTGTGGTGGAGGTGGTTCAGGTAAGGACCAATCTTGGTGGTTCTTGGCAATCTTGCCATTATTTCTTCTACATCGTCCGGTGTTTTTTTCCTGAAAACACAACTAGCACAACTGTCCAAATAGGATCTGGATTCATCAGTTAGACCAGCATAGAATATATCAATTAATTCATTCTTAGGGACTCCATGTCCCGGTCTAGCCTGGATCACTGCAATAGCTCCCCCAAGCTTTAGGGAGGTGCTCATCCTGCAACTGTTTGAAGTTATAAATTCTTTGTAAAGCATCATGTTGCATATGAGCAGGAAAGTACTTATCAACAAAAGAGTGAGCTAAGTCTTGAGGACTCTTAATGGAACCACATGGTAGTGCATCATACCATGCTTTAGCACCTTCCTTCAAAGAGAAAGGAAGAACCTTAGTCATATAAAAGTTTCGTATCTTTTCATCCGTAGTAAACAGGCCACCCAACTCAGTGAGTTTGGTCAGGTGTGCAATAACATCATCATTTTCTCTGCCATAAAAGGGGTCAGCTTCAACCATAGATATAAGTGAAAGATCAACAGAGAAATTATAATCAGGATCATTGATGCATATAGGAGATGTACCAAATTCAGGATCAACAACGGTCTTTTCTGTGTGCTACGATGTGCCGCAGCCTGATTTCTGGCGTTGTTGAAGATCCTGGGGGTTTTGGCAGCTTGAACATAAGATCTTTTCCTGGAATGGTTTACCAGTGTCCAAGATGCATCTTGTTCTTTCTGATATTGCTCAAATTCCTTTTGAAAATTTGGACCACCCGAATTGCAAAGCCAGAGAGAGACTGAACAGTTGAGGGATGACATTTCCACCATTGTAAATGGCAAAACCAACATCCAGCGATGAGACCGAAAATTTGAAAGTCAAGTTTTGCAATCTAGCAACTTTGAATAAACTGGCCCTTCCTCCAAAACAGGACAAGAGAATGACAACAACTGAATCATCAGAAAGACTTAGCTTAGATTTGGTGAACTCAGCCACCAAAAAAAAATCCCGTAGACCCTGATTCTCCACGTAGTTGATCGGCTTCTTCAAGGTCTTCCAGATGTGCTTCTCAAAATTCTGACGCCTCTCAAAATCTAGGTATTTGAGTGACATGGTGGTCGATGAGGAGCGGAGTACTCCTCAGGGATGAATGGACGCCGGTTGCGGGATGCACACCGGCGGGTTTGGCTGTGGCCGCCGCGGCCGGAGTGGCCAGCGGCGGTGGGCTGCTAGGCTCTCGCTAGGGGCTCCGTTGTGTCTTCTCAAATCATTCATATTTCAAAGAATAAAAATATTAAAATGTTTTTTTTCGAAAAAATATTAAACTAGATCTAAAAAAGACTTCAATCAGGAGTAAACATATGTGTTTTCAGCTTTTAGCACGACTTGTTCTAGACTGTTTGATCAGCTGCACGAATTGAGGAACAAAAAAAATATCAAGTTGGTTTTATTTTCGTTCACGCTAATCTAAAGAGAGCGCAAAAACCTTCCTAAACGTATCTCCAATGCGGATCGAGGAGATCAGTCCGCAAAAACTAATGCGGAAGCCCACCATCCAGCCTTAGCCGCAAACATTTCAATAGAAAATACAGTGAATTAACAAAAATTTCTATAAATTAAGCAGATATCATTAAAATTCCAACATAATTTACATAAAGTGAAAGCTATTTCATCATTTCAACTAATAAAACAAAAAAACTAATAATAACCTCAAACGATGACCTTGCAAGCATGGTTGGGCTGCCCCGCAGCACCTTCATCGTTGTCCGTTATGCCGCCGTCGTCGTCCTTCTAGCGGCGGAAGGCCGCGAGGTCATGACAGACCTGCACGACCATCCCCTACCTCTTGCAGCGGATCCTCTCATACTCCTCTGTTGCTTGAAGGGACTCCTCGGCAATGGACGACCGTGGCTTCACCGGATCAACGACCTAACCATTTCCCTTTCCTTTGGCACTGCTAGAGGGACCATTTCCCTTTCCTTTGGCACTGCTAGAGGGACCACCCCTCGCCCATCTTGCTAAGTAGGTCGTCCAGCTGACGGAGGCACCGCTTGGGTGACTCGGGCATCGTGAACAAACTGTCGCATGCCCAAGCCTCCACAAGGTTCTCATCAGACTTGGTGAATATTGAGTGGCACGCCTTATTGCGCCGCTCCTTCCGCGCCTCCTCCCTATCCACCCTCACCTCCACGGAGGCGAGTTCCCACGACGAAGAGCCAGCTCCGTGCAATAGAGTTCGTGGGTGATGGATAAAGAGCAGAAGGAAAGGAGATGAGCGAAGAGAGGCGCATTTTGAGGATGTGGATGGTGTCAAAACTATACTTAAATACAAGTGGTGGCTTCAACGCGTCAGAGTTGGCTTCTCGGTCACCGCACGCCTCTCCGGTATTGAACAAGAATAGAGAACTGATTACACCGCTTTAGTGACCGGTCAAACCACTCTAACTGACATGAACGCACGCCAACAGCTTCGCGCGGGGAGATGATTTGTGGCATGGAGAGTTTTTTGATGGGCTGGAGGTGTCATGGTAGTCTAGACTCTCACAAACCCCCTTTGGTTTGAGTTAGATTTACAGAAAAACGGACATCCGAACAAGCCCGCGAACAGATAAAGGACTCTGTTAGATGTTAAAACTAGGTCGGACAACCTAATCCGAACGGATGCGTAAGTTTTAAAAGTTGATGTTGAATATGCCCTAATCAACTATAGAATGCTAGTGAAGTAGCAATTTCCTCTCACCCCGACCCAAGAGACCTAGGTCCAAATCCGAACATCTCCCAATTTTTCCCTTTTTTATCACACAAGAATAGAATATGCACAAAAACAATCCTAAAAATATGTTTAGATAGATAGAAATGTTACAAAAAATAATAAAAAAAATTCACTAGATCACAAAAAAAATACAAAACTACAATTACCATGGATCAATTTTGAATTTTCCCTACTAAAGGAAGTAAATTTACCATGGTCCAAATTAAAATTTACCAAGCTGCAAAAGCTAAATTTACCATGTTGTTCAACCCAGATTTCCCAAGGTCTAAAATTAAATACTCCATGTTAAATAAAACAAATTTTCCATGTTCTAAAATCCAAAAAAAAATTGTACCATGCAACATAAACTATTGCCATGTTCAATTTTTGTGTTGCTATGCAACATAAACTTAATTTGTCACATCCAAGTTTTATTGCCATGAAACATTTACTAAATTTCCATGTCCAAAATAGAAAATTTACCATGCTGCATAAAGTAAATTTGCTATGGTTCAAAAAAAAAATTCCATGTTGTAAATTTGGCATGATTTTTTTTCATGGCCTACAAATTAAAATTGCAAATATTACAAACGTTTTTGAAACATACAAGAAATTTGGCATGTGTCTAAACTATGTTTCTACAAATTTTTGCCATCCAGCAAAAAAAAGAAAAAAAATATTGTTGTAAAAATTGCCATGTAACTAAAATCCATAATTTTAGAATTTTTTTGTTATGTATTTCCCCCTCATAAAAAGTATAAAGATGTTGTGCATGGTTTAGAACTCAAGTTTACTAGGTAAAGGCAGTTGGTAATGACCACTACACTAGTCATATGGAGTCAATATATGACCATGTGCAATGCAAGATTCTTAGAAGAGGTGCTTAGTAAAATAAACAAGATTTTCTTTTAAGAATCAGTGCTCAGATGTAAAGAGTTGACGCTTAACTAAGAACCTCCCCTATAAAAATAAACAATGTTGCTATAAAACATCGATGTATTTTACTAAGCACCGCCCTTAGCACCTTGCATTGTACAAGGCCTAAGAGGCGTTTTCGCTCCTTTATCCAAACGAAAACATCTAGAATGAGTGGCTGAGAACGCACCGCGCGGAGTGTACATATTTTAAACATTCTTGCTGGATAGTTAGTCTGAAAATATCATATTCTATAAATAAAATTCCATCTTTTTTCTTATAAAAATATTAAGATACATGTTATGTTATGCCACTTTCTATATTTTTTCTACTTTTTTATACTATGAATTCGAGGACTCATTCCTCACTAACGTTGTTCAGGCCACTCCAACATTATCCGTAAATGTTTGGATCAGATGATTTCGACATTGTCTTGTCATCCAACAACGGATATCGAAATTCTTTGAACTAGTTTAAAAGTTCAGGAAGAGTTCAGACGTCCGTCACATCGGATTTTACATTGACGAACCAAAGTATCACACCTGGATTTTTGTCTTCTCACTCAGTCCACAACCATGTGCTTTATATGACGTTGTTGTTGTACCAAGCCAATCACCTTCTTAGTCTTTATGGATCCTTGTCGCTCTAGCCTAATACATGCCCGTCTTGGTTACATCGTCGTTTAATCTCATACTCCCTCCGGTCCTTTTTACTTCGCATATTAGATTTATGTCAAGTAAAGCTTTACAAAGTTTGACCAAATTTATATTAAAAAATATTAACATCTACAATACCAAATGTATATACTATGAAACTATATTTCATGACAAATCTAACAATATTGATTTGGCATTGTGAATATCGATATATTTTTCTGCAAGTTTGGTCAAAGTAGAGATACTTTGACTTCGGAAAAAACGTATATGCAGACTAAAAAGGACCGGAGGGAGTATTATGTGACGCCCCCAAAAGCAATCCGTGTACAGTAATCATACACGCAGGATACACAGCTGAGATTAGGGTGCCACGGTGAGAATATCACAGCACAACACTAAACACAAAAGGATAAACCAATATGTTACAAGATAAGGGGCGTCACTCGGACCCGAATATATAAGTTATACAAGCCATAATATCTGAGTACAGACATAGTTAGTCAAGTTTTTCTTAAGAAGGCTAGCACAAATAACATCAGAGATACAGATCGAAAAGGAAAGGCCTCCTGCCTGAGAGCCTCCGAAACTACTCCTGGTCCTGGTCAAAGGGGGCTTGACGTAGTAGTAGGCGCCTCCAGGGTACTCCTGCTCCTGGGTTCCAACGTCGACTGCAGCGGCCGATCAGACAAAACATAAAGGGGAAATAGAGCAAGGGTGAGTATCTAGTATACCCGTGAGTCTTACGTCCGCTACTAAGCATTTATGCATTTGTATCAAATGGAAAGGGGAGGCTATATATAGTCGACTGCAAGATAGAAATCAGAATAAGATTAAGAAGCTAGGCCTATCGAAGACTAGCATCTTCTGACGAGTCTTGCAGCACAAGATGAGAACAGCCAACAGTTATATAAAGCATAAAGTAACAATTCAGCAGAAGTTGCTGCAGCATTGTATAATAGTAAGTTGTAATGATTAATAATAATAATGCGTCCGAGTTCCCTTCCTTGACTTCCCTGCGAGGAAGAAGACCCGGAACCATACAATTTAATAGTAGTAGTTTGTAGTGGTAAGATCCAGCTTCAGCATAAAGCGTCATGTTACCATAGACACGGCTATTCGAATAGATTAATATTCCCTGCAGGCGTGCACTGGCGTGACTCTACGACGCTCGGATCCTAGGGTGGCGTACACCTTGTTAGGGAACACCCCACCGAAGCTATCCGACACAAAGTAGCCCATCCTTCGGCAATCAACACAGAGGTCATCTGCCAGACTATATCCTATGTACGCCGGGCTTTGGACCCTAACCCGAATGTACTCCTGAACGGTGCGTGACTGGCCGGTGAAGCAAAATCAAAGCAAATACAAATACACTGCTCGAGCAAGAGAAGACACCGCCACTTCCAGGCAATCAGCCCGCGGTACTGTTTGCGTCTGAAGACCCTCGAACGAGACTACGATGCAGGGGAGCCCACACTCCTCATCCCACGTGTAGGTAGTGCGTACAAGCCAAAAGGCTACTCAAGACATCCGCCGAATAATTAGTCATTTTATTAATTATGTCGGGGCAACCGTTATCGTTGCCCCTTTTCAGGTGAGTCGCGGACAACGACAGCAGTCAGGTCCACCAGTAACGTCGGTGCCTGCCCTGTCGTCCCACCAACTCTTGCGGTTACCAACAAGGTGAACCATCTCCGTACCTTGTCTCGCGTCACTCACGAAGAGCTTGACTTTCGTGATTTTGGTAACTCTCACGAGATACGAGCAGGGGCCAAGCACGCTAGTAACGTCGGTCGTACCCTCCCTGTCGTTCCCAACGCAATACCGCTCGCGGGCACCGTTGGGTTGCCCGACTCTTACCTTTAAGGACAATTGTTGCTCAGGTACCTAAAGCGGATATACAGAGTCATCAATGAGTGGAGTAGAAGGATTACTCCTTGATAGCTCACACTTGATGGTGGCTCGGTACAGCCGAGCTAGGGGGCCTTAGGCGGTGTCTGCGTTGTACTGTACCTGTGCAGTTGTATATATTGTACCCGCTTTCACTCCCTTGAGTGATCACGACCCGCTATCTAATCCTAGTTGTCTAGCAAGGCGCAGGGCTAACTGATGTATAATATTTATATATTTATAGGCAACATAGGGTAAAGGAAGGCACATCAAGGGGCGACAAAAACAGGCTATGCAATTGAATAGGATTGTAATCGTAGCAGCAGCAGTAATAATGCCTAGTGCAAGAAATGTACGGAAAGATAGGTGATATCTGGGGAAGAGAATCGCTCTGCTTGCCTGGAAGCTCGACGGTAGGGGTAGGGTCGTCGACGAAGTAGTCGTACCCAGCAGCGGTGTAGTCGGCAGTAGCAGCAGGGTCTACCGGAGAATAAAAGGAAGGGAGAAACAGTAAATATAAAACAATCATAGCAAACAGATGACTGGCATGACGTATGCAATGTTAACGGTGTTCTAACGCAGTGCAATGCACGTTGCTCGGAGCGAGAATTCATCCGGAGATGAAATGCCGGCTCCGGGTGATTATCGACAGATGGCCCGGAGGGGGTATGTCGATGTTCGTTGTGTTAGCGGGGGGTGGTTGACATACGGATAGCGTATCCGTATTTGTTATATTTTTCTGATCAATTTTCATCTATAAAGTTTTTTAATCTGACTTACGGTTTAAAAGATATTAAATTTTAAAGTTTAATCAATTTAAATCAATTTCTGAATTTATTTTATTATTAAAATAACATTATCCAAAATAGTGCATTTGACCAGGTCAAACCTGACCAGTGGGTCCCACTGATCAGCCTCTGTTTAATAAAAATGTTTTAACTAAATCTAATTAAACAAGTGGACCCACATGTCAATCTCTACTGTTTTACAAATTCTTTTTTAATTAATCTAATAACCAGGGGCCCCAGGTGTCATACCCTGTGGAGAAGTTAATCTAGCTAATTTAATTTAAACAGGGGCTAGGACCCACTTGTCATTAAGATCTATTACTACCAGTTGTCCTTAATTAACTTTCATCAGGGGCTAATTAGAAGGGTGGGGGGCATCTGTCAGTGGGACACCCCACGTGTTTAGAACACGGGCGTGCCCTCGCTGGGCACACCGGCGGCGAGCACAGGGGCCACGGCGGGGCACGGCAGGGCGTCGAAGGGCGCGACTAGGGCGTGCCCAGAGGCGGCATGGGGTGCGCCCGGGAGCAGAGGACGCGGGTCAGTGGCGCGGCGAGAGTGCGCAGCCATGGCGGCCACGGCGGACGGAGCACGACTTCGCAAGGACGGCGACCTAGCGCGCGAAAACAAAGTCCGAGCACATGGGGACAAACGAGAGGCTCACTGTGATGTGTAGCCATTAGCATGGGCTCGGGGGAGTGGTGGCCGGCCGGAATTTGCAGGAGCTCGCCGGCGGCCTGGAGGTTGAAGACGACGACGATGCTCTCAACTCGGTGGCCTCCGACTCGATTTCCCGCAGGGGATGACGAAGACGGCGATGGCATTCTCTCCGGACAGCTCGGCGAGGACCGGGGCTTCAGTGGCCGCGCGAGTTCACAATGGGGCAGCCATGTCGGTCTCGACTCGAGGTAGAAGACGACGGGGCGAGGGGTAGCGGGAGGGAAAAGGTGGGAGGCGGCTACGGTTCCGTGGGGGGGGGGAGGGGCTTTAACTCCTCCGGTGACTCGCCGGATGAACGCCACGCACGGCCGGCGTGCCGTGGCATGGCGGGATGGCAGCCACGGCCTCCCTGTGAACAGGGGAAGGGGACGATGGCCGGGGCGGGCCAGGTGGTCATGGCCACCGTGGGGGGAAGGGAGGGGGGTGGGCTTGGTGGGCTTTTCCCCCAGGCAGTAGATAGGGTTTTGTTTTTTTTGTTTCTTTTCTTTTTCTAATGTTCTTTACTTTTTGTATTTTATTTAATTGCTTAGGCATTTTTTCTAAACATGAATGTTGCTCCAATGTTATTGTTGCACCATACCAGAGTGCCACAAAAAGTCTTGTTCCCAAATAAAATCTTTCAATTATTTAATTAAATATTAAATGATTAAAATGGACAAATTAAGCTACTGTTTTAATTGTTGAATTTATTTTATAGCTCAATAAATGCCCAAGACCACATGGAAGTGATTCACTGAATATTAGGAATTTTTCAAAAGTGGTTGCAAAATTTTAGGTTGAACTTGATTTGCCACTTTATTTTTATTATCAATTCAAAGGGGGTTGGACTTTGATTTCCAGGATGATGATCAAAGCACACTTGGCACATGGTTTTTTTAATAACAACTATCATCACATTGAACAAGATCAAATGCAAAGTTTGATCAAGGCCAGATGAGCAACAGTGATTAACAACAGTAATTTTGATTAACAAGAGTGATTAATGTTCCCGAGAATTTAAGTGGTAGCGAGGAAAAGATCGGTGTATTCTTCACGAAGACGATCTTCGCGCTCCCAAGTGGCTTCATCTTTAGAATGATTCGACCACTGAACTTTGAGGAACTTTGTTGTCTTGTTGCGGGTTTTGCGTTCAGACTGATCGAGAATGCGGCTCGGATGTTCTTGGTAAGTCAAGTCCTGTTGTAGCTCAATCATATCATGTGCCACTTCTCGAATAGGGTCCTTAAAGCAGCGTCGGAGTTGCGACACATGAAAAACATCGTGGACTTGGGAGAGGTTTGACGGCAACTCCAATCGGTATGCCACTGGTCCACTTCTGAAAAGGATACGGAACGGGCCAATGTAGCGACGAGCCAACTTGCCTTTGATCCCGAAACAATGAGTGCCCCTCATGGGAGTGAAACGAAGGTAAGCTTGTTCACCGGGTTGATAGATCATCTCCTTGTGCTTGCGGTCATAATTGCTTTTCTGACGGGACTGAGCAGCTTTTAGATGTTCACGGATAACGCGAACCTGATCTTCTGCATGTTGTATAATGTCCGGATGTCCGGACCAATGAGAGTTTATTCCCCAGTTTCTGACCAATTCAGAGGGGTTCGACACTTACGTCCATAGAGAACTTCAAAGGGTGCCATTTTCAGACTAGCTTGGTAGCTGTTGTTGTATGAGAGTTCAGCAAACGGAAGAGATTCCTCCCATTTTTTTACCGAAGGAAATGACACAAGCCCGAAGCATATCTTCAAGCACTTGATGAACTCGTTCAACTTGGCCTTGTGACTGTGGGTGATAAGCAGTACTGAAGCTTAGGTGAGTGCCCATAGCTTCTTTGAAACTATCCCAGAATCTTGAGGTGAAAAGGCTGCCTCGGTTGGAACTGATCTCCAACGGAATACCATGGAGCGACACGATTCTGGAAACATACAAGTATGCCAACTGACTAGCAGAGATCGTCTCCTTGATAGGAAGAAAATGAGCAACCTTGGAGAATCGGTCGATGACGAAAAAGATGGCATCATGACCCTTCTGCGATCGGGGAAATCCGGTGACGAAGTCCATCTCAATCTTGTCCCATTTCCATTCAGGAATAGAGAGGGGATGCAGAGTTCCAGTAGGTCTTTGAAGTTCTGCCATGACGAGATGACAAACGTCACACTCTTCAACATAACGAGCAATGTCTTGCTTCATTTTAGACCACCAGTACCGCTGACGAATCTTTTGGTACATCTTGGTACTACCAGGGTGGATCGACAAAGGTGTATCATGAGCTTCTTTCATGACATCAGGGGCGTAATTCAGGTTGGCCTTGGCTACCGGAACCACTAAACGACCCTTGAAGTACACCGCATTATCATCATTTGCATCAATAGTGAAGAATGAGGGCTCTCCGCTGGCGACACGCCGCTTAATCTTCCAAATGTCAGAGTCATAATGTTGTATCGTCTTGATGCGGGAGTCGAGGTCTGGTTTGACCACCAGGGAGTTCACATATCCCTGCGGAACAATTTTGATGTTCAGCTTGCGGAGCTCTTCATACAGAAGTGGTTGTTGTACTTGAACTTCAAGTTCACTACTCTAGTCTTTGTGGCTCAGGGCATCAGCCACCACATTAGCTTTGCTAGGGGTGTAAGAAATTCCCATGTTGTAGTCGGCTATTGTCTCGAGCCATCTCTGCTGGCGAAGATTCAGGCCGGGCTGAGTAAACAGGTACTTCAGGCTTTGGTGGTCGGTGTAGATCTTGCAACAGTTACCGACGAGGTAATGCCACCACACCTTCAATGCATAAACTACCACTGCCAATTCAAGATCATGTCTTGGATACTTATCTTCGTGAGCACGCAATTGACGAGAGCCATAAGCAATCACTTTGCGCTCTTGCATTAGGACACAGCCTAATCCTTGACGAGATGCGTCACAATATATCACGAAGTCCTTCTGAGTATCAGGCGGAGCAAGCACTAGGGGAGAAGTGAGCTTGTCCTTGAGGGCTTGGAAACTTTCCTGACATTTATCTGTCCACTCAAACTTGACGCCTTTGTGAATCAGGTTAGTCAGAGGTCTGGCAATCTTGGAGAAGTTCTCGACGAAACGGCGGCAATAGCTGGCAAGGCCGAGGAAACTTAGGACTTTCTTGACAGTCTTGGGAGGAGTCCAGTCAAGAATAGCCTGGATACGTTCTGGGTTGACGGCAACGCCATCCTTGGAAATCACATGACCAAGGTAGGTTACTTCGTGAAGCCAGAACTCACACTTAGAATACTTAGCATAGAGTTTGTGTTCTCGAAGCTACTCCAGTATAAGACGAAGATGCTCAGCATGCTCTTCTTCATTCTAGGAGTATATTAAGATACCATCCAGATAAACCACGACAAACTTGTTGAGATATTCCATGAATATATAGTTCATCAATCGAGAGAAGGTGGCTGGAGCATTGGTCAGACCAAAGGACATGACAGTGTACTCGTATGAACCATAGCGATTAATGAAAGCGGTCTTCGGAATGTCCTCTTCACGGACTCGGATCTGATGGTAACCCAACCTCAAGTCGAGTTTCGAAAACACCTTGGATCCAGCAAGTTGATCATACAGATCATTGATCCAAGGGAGTGGGTACTTGTTCTGTATCGTGGCCTGGTTGATAGGTCGGTAACCTTGTACCAAACGGTTCGTTCCATCGCTCTTCTTGACAAAGAGCGAAGGTGCTCCCCAAGAAGAGGAACTAGGACGGATGAAGCCTTTGTCGAGTGTTGTGTCGATCTCCTTCTTCAGTTCAAGGAGGTGGTGAGGTGGCATCTTATAGGGACGCTTGGCAATTGGAACGGTGCCAGGCTTCAGGTCGATGACGAACTCAACCTCTCGGATCGGGGGTATTCCCGGGAGTTATTCTGGGAAGATGTCGGGAAAATCATGAACGACTGGAACGTTCTCAATCTCGTCAAGAGGTGAGATATTCAGAGCATTCATCATATAGATCTGCGTTTCCGCATCTTGGGTAATTTGGGTGGTGTGGTTAACAATCTCGCCGGAGGGGTGAATAAGTCGTACAGACTTGGTGCCACAATACAGTGCGGCATCGTGAACTTTCAACCAATCCATTCCCAACATGAGGTCTATGGTGGAAGATTTCAGTAGGATGGGGGAAGCAAGGAACTCAATTCCTTCAATTTCGACGATGGTTTTGGGCACTATCTTGGAGGTGTGGCAATGGCCTATCGGAGTGCGGACAACCATCGGTGGATCCATATTTTCTACCATGAAGTTATGCGACAATGCAAATGCTTCCGACGTGAATGAATGAGATGCTCCTGAATCAAATAAAACAGTAGCAGGTACTGAATTAACAAGAAGGGTACCCATCACGGTAGCAGGTTGCTCCTGAGCTTCTTCAACATTAATGTTGTAAGCATGTCCGCGAGTGTGAGAAGAAGACCCATTGTTATAGTTGGGGGTCCTGTTGTTGCCACGCCCATTTCCGCGGCCAGCAGGGTGAACTACCAGTTGATTCTGTCGCTGGGGGGAAGTCTCTGGAAAAGTGACCTGGCTAATGGAACTTGAAGCACAGGCCATCTTGAGGACGGAGGGGTGCAGTCTCAGTGTTCGGCTGTCTCGGCGGGGCCGGAGGCAGACGAGGTGCAACATACGACGGCCTTGGTGCGGGGGCAGTAGGACGATACACGCTGTGCGGAATCTAGACATGTTGCTTCTGTGCTGTTCCCGAAGATGAGCCAGCATCACGGAGGCGCTTCGGCGAACCCCTGAACTTATCCTTAGCGGTCTCAAGAGTGATAGTCTGGTTCACCATAGTAGCAAAGTCAGGGAAGACATGTAGGGCCAGAGCAAGATGGAGATGTGATTTAAGTCCATCACGGAACTTCTCTTGCCTAGTTGCATCATTTGGGAGGTCACTTGCAGCATAGAGGGAGAGGCGGAGGAATTCCCTCTGATATGCCTCGACAGTTTTGTTGCCCTGAACGAGGTTGCGGAACTCGGCCTTCAGACGGTTCATAACCACTTGGGGGACATAATGAGCACGGAAGGCAGTCCTGAAGTCATTCCAAGTGACGGCAGTTCCTTCAGCTAGCGATCCCTTGTGGGTGTCCCATCATTGAGCAGCAGGGCCACGCAGGAAATAGGTCGTGAAGGTGACGTAATCAGCAACATCGACCCTAGCGAACTCCAGCTGACGAGTGATGTCACGAAGCCAATCATCGGCATCCAGCGGCTGTTCAGGTTGGTGGAAGAGAGGGGGATTGAGACGCATGAAATCCCGCAGACTAACCACAGGCGGTTGGTTCTCGTGGAGGTTCTGGTTCTGGTTATGGAGCTGATCTATGACTCCTTGCATAAACACTTGGTTCATCTGAAACTGCTGCATCATCGCGGCCATGTAGTCCGGCGGCGGAGGTGGATCGTTGGCGCCACGACCATGACCACGACCACCACGACCAGCCATCCTGCTAAAATTTAATAGGGTTATTTCAGCGATGAACATTTATCGATATACCGGAAACAAGCATGAGGTAATGCGACAACGAAGAGGAGGCGCGGATATATATGAGTAGTCATACAAGACATACACATCCACACATAGAGTCAACCGAAAATCGGGTAGCGTAACGTCGTAGAAATTAAGGAAAAAGGACTCACTAGGCGACGCGCAGACCACGGTAGGGAATACACGATGCGACATAGATTCCACTATGTCAATCACGCCGCAAGAAAATTGTTGGCCACAGGAGTTTGTGCCAGAGAACGTGCGGCCTGCCCAGAATGAGAATGGGATCTGCGGTCCGGGACCTGGGTCAGAACTCCTGCGACACGACTCAATCAAAGGGGTACGCACCAGAACGTCGGGTGGAATCAAGAGAACGTGATCCTAATGTCAAAGTTTGTAAAACTTACCAGCAAGGATAAGAGATCAGAGTCCCAGAGCATAGGTACGAAGAAAAGGATCCTAATACCATAGATATCACACGTAGTGACATCGATATGGGCCCGTAAGCCAAATATTAAGTTAGAAAAATAGTTTTTAAAAAACTAGACTCAACTTCAACCACGTAGCGGTTGGGTGGCTTCCTACAGGCAGTCGGCTCTGATACCAACTTGTGACGCCCCCAAAATCATTCCGTGTACAGTAATCATACACGCAGGGTACACGGCTGAGATTAGGGTGCCACGGTGAGAATATCACAGCACAACACTAAACACAAAAGGATAAACAATTATGTTACAAGATAAGGGGGGGTCACTCGGACCCGAATACATAAGTTATACATGCCATAATATCTGAGTACATACATAGTTAATCAAGTTTTTCCTTAAGAAGGCTAGCACAAATAACATCAGAGATAGAGATCGAAAATGCAAGGCCTCCTGGCTAGGAGCCTCCGAAACTACTCCTGGCCCTGGTCAAAGGGGGGCTCGACGTTTAAGTAGGCGCCTCCAGGGTACTCCTGCTCCTTGGCTCCAACATCGACTGCAGCGGACGATCAGGCAAAACATAAAGGGGAAATAAAGCAAGGGTGAGTATCTAGTATACCCGCGAGTCTTACGTCCGCTACTAAGCATTTATGCATTTGTATCAAATGTAAAGGGGAGGCTGTATATAGTGGACTGCAAGATAGAAATCAGAATAAGGATAAGAAGCTAGGCCTATCGAAGACTAGCATCTTCTGACGAGTCCTGCAGCACAAGATGAGAACAGCCTACAGTTATATAAAGCATAAAGTAACAATGAAGCAGAGGTTGCTGCAACATTGTATAATAGTAAGTTGTAATGATTAATAATTATAATGCCTCCGAGTTCCCTTCCTCGACTTCCCTGCGAGGAAGAAGACCCGGAACCATACAGTTTAATAGTAGTAGTTTGTAGTGGTAAGATCCAGCTTCAGCATAAAGCGTCCTGTTACCGTGGACACGGCTATACGAATAGATTAATCTTGCCTACAGGGGTGCACTGGCGTGACTCTACGACGCTTTGATCTCCAGGGTGGCATACACCTTGTTAGAGAACACCCCACCGAAGCTATCCGACACAAAGTAGCCCATCCTTCGGCAATCAACAGAGAGGTCATCCGCCAGACTATATCCTATGTACACCGGGCTTTGGACCCTAACCCGAACGTACTCCTGAACGGTGCGTGACTGGCCGGTGAAGCAAAATCAAAGCAAATACAAATACACTGCTCGAGCAAGAGAAGACAACACCACTTCCTGGAAATCAGCCCACGGTACTGCTGACGTCTGAAGACCCTCGAACGAGACTACGATGCAGGGGATCCCACACTACTCATCCCACGTGTAGGTAGTGCGTACAAGCCAAAAGGCTACTCAAGACATCCGCCGAATCATTAGTCATTTTATTAATTATGTCAGGGCAACCGTTATCGTTGCCCCTTTCCGGGTGAGTCGCGGACAACGACAGCAGTCAGGTCCACCAGTAACGTCGGTGCCTGCCATGTCGTCCCACCAACTCTTGCGGTTACCAACAAGGTGAACCGTCTCCTTACCTTGTCTCGCGTCACTCGTGAAAGCTCGACTTTCATGATTTTGGTAACTCTCGCGAGATACGAGCAGGGGCCAAGCATGCCAGTAACGTCGGTCGTACCCTCCCTGTCGTTCCCGACCTAATACAGCTCGCTGGCACCGTTGGGTCGCCCGACTCTTACCTTTAAGGACTCGCGGGCACTTGATGGTGGCTCGGCAAAGCCGAGCTACGGGGCCTAAGGCGGTGTCTGCATTGTTTTGTACATGTGCAGTTGTATATATTGTACCCTCTTTCACTCCCCTGAGTGATCACGACCTGCTATCTAATCCTAGTTGTCTAGCAAGACGCAGGGCTAACTGCTATATAATATTTATATATTTATAGGCAGCATAGGGTAAAGGAAGGTACATCAAGGGGCGACAAAAATAGGCTATGCAATTGAATATGATTGTAATCGTCGCAGCAGCAGCAATAAAAATGCCCAGTGAAAAAATTGTACGGAAATATATGACGTATGCAATGTTAACGGTGTTCTAACGCAGTGCAATGCACGTTGCTCGGAGCGGGAATTCATCCGGGGATGAAATGCCTGCTCCGGGTGATTATCGACAGACGGCCCGGAGGGGGGATGTCGATTTTCGTTGTGTTAGAGGGGGTGGTTGACATATGGATAGCGTATCCATATTCGTTAAAATTTTCTGGTCAATTTTCATGTATAAAGTTTTTTAATCTGACTTACGGTTTAAAAGATATTCAATTTTAAAGTTTAATCAATTTAAATCAATTTCTGAATTTTTTATTATTATTAAAATAACATTATCCAAAATAGTGCATTTGACCAGGTCAAACCTGACCAAGGGGTCCCACTGGTCAGCTTCTATTTAATAAAAATGTTTTAACTAAATCCAATTAAACCAGTGGACCCACATGTCAATCTCTACTGTTTTATAATTTCTTTTTTAATTAATCTAATAACCAGTGGGGCCCAGGTGTCATACCCTGTGGAGAAGTTAATCTAGTTAAATTAATTTAAACAGGGGCTAGGCCCCACTTGTCATTGAGATCTATTACTAACAGGGGGGTTTATCTCCTTAATTAACTTTCATTAGGGGCTAATCCAAGGGTGGGGGGCATCTGTCAGTGGGACACCCCCACGTGTTTAGAACACGGGTGTGCCCTCGCTGGGCACACCGGCGGCGAGCCCGCACGGCGGGGCACGGCAGGGAGTCGAAGGGCGCGATGAGGGCGTGGCCAGGGGTGGCATGGGGTGCGTCCGGGAGCACAGGACGCGGGTCAGTGGCGCGGCGAGCGCGCAGCCATGGCGGCCACGACGGCCACGGCGGAAGGAGCACGACTTCACGAGGACGGCGACCTAGCGAGCGAAAACAGAGTGCAAGTACACGGGGACGAACGGGAGGCTCACTGTGATGTGTAGCCGTTAGCGTGGGCTCAGGGGAGTGGTGGCCGGCCGGAATTTGCAGGAGCTCGCCAGCGGGCTGGAGGTTGTAGACGGAGACGATGCTCTCAACGCGGTGGCCCCCGGCTCGATTTCCCGCAGGGGATGACGAAGAAGGTGATGGCGGTCTCTCCGGACAGCTCGGCGAGGACTGGGGGCTTCAGTGGCCGCGCGAGTTCACAATGGGGCAGCCATGGAGGTCTCGGCTCGAGGTAGAACATGACGGGGCGAGGTGTAGCGGGAGGGAAAAGGTGTGAGGCGGCTAGGGTTCCGGGGGGGGGGGGGGGCTTTAACCCCTCCGGCGACTCTCCGGATGAACGCCACGCATGGCCGGCGTGCCGTGGCATGGCGGGATGGCCTCCACGGCCTCCCTGTGAACATGGGAAGGGGACGATGGCCGAGGCGGGCCAGGTGGGCTGGGCCACCGTGGGGGAATGGAGGGGGGTTGGCTTGGTGGGCTTTGCCCCCAGGCAGTAGATAGGGTTTTGTTTTTTTTGTTTCTTTTCTTTTTCTATTGTTCTTTACTTTTTGTATTTTATTTAATTGCTTAGGCATTTTTGCTAAACATGAAAGTTGCTCCAATATTATTGTTGCACCATACCAGAGTGCCACAAAAAGTCTTGTGCCCAAATAAAATCTTTTAATTATTTAATTTAATATTAAATGATTAAAATGGACAAATTAAGCTATTGTTTTAATTATTGAATTTATTTTATAGCTCAACAAATGCAAGACCACATGGAAGTGATCCACTGAATATTAGGCATTTTTTAAAAGTGGTTGCAAAATTTTAGGTTGAAGTTGATTTGCCACTTTATTTTTATTATCAATTCAAAGGGGGTTGGACTTTGATTTCCAGGATGATGATCAAAGCACACTTGGCACTTGTTTTTTTAATAACAACCATCATGACATTGAACAAGATCAAATGCAAAGTTTGATCAAGGCCAGATGAGCAATAGTGATTAGCAACATTAATTTTGATTAACAAGAGTGATTACTGTTCGCTGACAGTGAGGGTGTTACATATTACTAAAGAAAAAACTACGAGCAGCTCGGGGTAAAATGCTAGTAGCACCGCAGATAGCCGCATTGTTTCTAGGGCGATGCAGCTAACCAACGTGGGGTACCCTGCGCTGCTACTGCTTAGTCTGGTAGAAGTGTGGGGTATGCCACACCGTGCTGCTACTAGTTGAGGTAGCTACAATGCTGCTCCGAGACCTACTTTGCAGCTAACTCCGACTAGTAGCAACGCAACGTGTCCTACCCCGTGCCACTGCTAGTTTTTTTGTTTCTTTGTATTTAGTTTGTATTTATACAGATTGCTAATATGCAATGTCACAAAGTAATAATATCTCACCATGACGAGTAACTTTAGAGAATATAACAAATAACAACATTTCATCATAACAAGTAACTTCCAAACACATCACAAGTAACAATATCTCTCGATAATAAAAAAAATTTCGAGCACATGACAACTAACACTATCTGACCATAAGTTAAGAAGTACTAGCTTATTATTCACATCCACTACTACTAGGAGCTACTCTGAGCACATGACTACTAGGACATAACCCTCGCTCCTAGGTAAAATAAAATAAAACAGAAAAATCTCTCCATCTCCTTTATGGAGCACAACGATCCACCAATCTTCAATTTGTGGATTTATC
The DNA here is from genome assembly GCA_950022295.1 of Bromus sterilis. Taxonomy (NCBI): domain Eukaryota; kingdom Viridiplantae; phylum Streptophyta; class Magnoliopsida; order Poales; family Poaceae; genus Bromus; species Bromus sterilis. Next base: position 287,773,574 of record OX465597.1, read on the forward strand.
TCATGCACTATATTTCTCCATCCTTTGACTTTGAGGCATTCATCTGTTGCTCGTTCAGTTGAGTATTCAAATTTGAAACCTGCCGACCATTCTCATACGCAAACAATTGTCATCTCACCTTCGAAAAATGTCAGCGGAGGCACAACATCATTTGGTATCCTCTGTAGCAGAACATAATAGTAACATAGTTAGCAATGCAGTTTACTTAAGAAGAATGCATGTATGAAAATGATGGGCTAGTGACACAATAGTAAAATATCTTACCAAGATATTTGCACGAATTTGAACATCACTCAAATCGAGGAAAAATGGCATGTGTTGTGTATAATATGGGCCAGCTCCAAATAGAATATTAAAAGTCAGAACATATTTAAGAAAGGAGACAAGAGAATTCTTCTCCTCCCAAGTTAGGTCTACGCCATAATTTTAATAGGTATTGTATATCATCTTCTTCATATCTCTCGAAGCAAGAAAATAAGTTGTTAATTTAAATAAGTTGTCAATCTTTGGAAGCAAGGAAATAAGTTGTAGAATTAACAAATTTGTTTATCAAACTCACATGAAGGTAGAATTGGATTCATGTCCACATCCACCTAAATGTTTTCATCATATTGAAGATTACCGGTGATTGGCTCTTCTTAAGGAGTGCCAATATTGAAGGTTATTCTCATATCCTCCTCAAATACATAGGCCTTGCATTGTGCTTTCCAAATTGGACAACCAAATTGTGTGTGATTTATTTAATTAAAGAACTTAAAGTTAACAGTGAAACCATATTTCTTCTTAAGGTAAACTTCTTTCGTGACAATCTCTTCCCGGTCAGGGAAATCAAGCTTGTGTAAGACATAATTTCTTTCACAACATTCATATTTGTGCATACCACAAGGCTCACTAGACCATCCATGATGTCACATAGTTACACAATATTTTAATCACCGACATTCTTATTTTTTTTCTTTCTATTTGTGCCTCATGCTTAGATTGGACACACACAAGAAACCACACAGACGCTGCGAGTGAGCCAAGTAGGATGCACACGATTAGTATTTGTGCATATCACAAGGCTCACTCGACCATCCCTGGTATGACATAGTGCCACAACACATTAAACATCGACATTCTAATAGGGGGCAAAATTAATCATGAAAAATAATTTCATTTGTGCCTCATACTTAGATTGGACACACATAAGAAACCACAGGGATGGTGCAAACGAGATCCCTCATGACACTTAGTTTCACAATGTTTTAATCATCGACATTCTAAAAAATACTAGCCGACAAATCCCGGGCACTCGATACATTCTACTTTATAGCACAAGTCATGTTGAAATCCACGGAACGAAAAATTCAACATGGCCTTTGGTAAAATACCACATATTGAGCACTTGAAATTTTCTGGAACGGAAACGAATCAAAATTCGATAAAACTAGGCCACTTGGAGTGATTCCCTTCAAACAATGTACTACAATAATTGATATGCAAATAATTCATAGGCTGAAACACAAACCAAGTTAATTTATAGCATGAACCGGATAAACAACTTTATTGTGAGAAAAAAAAAGATACATTTAGTATTTCCTTTTGTACCTCTTCTTTCCTTTATTATTCATTTCTTTCTTTTATTTTCTTGTCTTTCCTAATTACAAGCAGTAGGTAATTACCCTAACAACTAAAAATAGTAGCTACATGATAACTAAAATCCTAAGAACTAATGAAGCTAACCCGAAAACCTAAAATATTACTAACTACATGATACTAACTACAAATAAAACTAACACATAACACATAATTCCTAACTACAAATAATAACACTAACACACTATATGAATTAACGGGAAAATTATACAAAAACTTGAACAAAAATACCTAAATGCATGGAGTCGAAGATGAGGTCGTGGGGCCACGGGAGGATGGAGGTGGACGACGGGGGTGGGGTTAGAGGGAGGTGGGGCGGCGGGGAGGGGGACAACGGCGTGGGGTGGGGGGATGGGAGCGGTGGTGAGGGGTGGGGGCGGCGGGATGAGGGTGGTGGGGCAGCAACGGAGGAATATTACGGCAAAAGTGAGGGACATAGAGAGAGGGAGATAGAGATCGAGTGAAAAGAAGGAAAACAATTGGTTACGGAGGATAAGGGTTCCTCCCTTAGCAGCAACGCGGGCCAGTGATATGTCCCAAATGTATCTATAATTTTAGCTTCTTACATCCTTATATGGGTGACTTTGCTACATGTTTTGCTACACTTTCATACCTTTTTCAACATATTTGGACTAACCTACTAACTCAGTTCCCCAGTGTTAGTTTATGTCTGATGTTGTTCGTACATTGCAGGAAAATAGCAATTATTAAATTGCTGGAAAAAATAGGGAAAATCATATAAAAAATCAGCACAATAGAAGACTCTAGAAGCCCGAAGGGGAGCAGGAGGGGCTCCAACCCTCACCGGGCGGGTGCCTGGCACGGCCAGGGGTGGGGTCGCGCCACCTAGCCACCTGGTCAGGTGGGCCCCCTGATTCCCTCATTGGCCTATATTTACCTCTCGCTCCGAAAACCCTCGAGAGGCTCTCCGTTACGCGATTTTCAGCATTGTCCCGCCGTCGTCACGTTCCCGAGATGGGATCACCAGAAGACCCTGTCCCAGCACCCTACCGGAGGGAGGATTGATCTCCGGGAGCTCCTCCACCATCATGAGCGCTTCCCAGATGTGCCATGAGTAGTGCCCCTTGGACCATGGGCCCATGATCAATAGCTATGTGATGTTTTCTCTCCAATCTTGTGCCTCAATGTTAGCCCTTGTGAGCTGCCCTACATCATCAAGGCACCTATGTATTATTTTATGTGTTGCTATTTTGCATCCGATGGATTATGAGATTATGTTCAAATTGTGATGAGTAATATATTTGGTTTACCTTTTATGTTTTAGTTCTTGAGTATTCTTGCATGTTCTCCGTTGCTTTTTATTGCTTTGGCCAAGTAGTAGATAGTAACTCCAAGAGGGAGTGTTATGCTTGATTATGGGTTCATGCCCCCCGATGTCTAGCTTGAGTGACAGAAACATGAGACTAGGGGATATGTTGTTGCCACCAGGGAGAAAACAACGGTGCTTGTAACTGCGGTTGCAAGGATTATTTACCTTATGCATAGTTTGTTAATGCGGTTGTTTGTTGCTTTGATCCTACAGATTGGCTGGGGTTCGCAACTTAAGACCAGTGATATGTTCTGGATAGATATCTCAAGGTGGATGATTGTTGAGTAGATGTTGATGAATAAACGGTCTTCTCGTCTCGGCATACTGCCCATATGATTGATACTCTAGCTTTCTTGTAGCATAATTAGCATTGCAGTGCGCTTATAATTCTGTCAATTGCCCAGCTATAATTTTTTCATCCAGCATAGTTGTTTATCATCTTTTGGGAGAGAGACATCACTAGTGAAAGTCATGGGACCCCGATCCATATTTTCATCATAGTTTACACCGTTCACTTTTACTGCTTTTATTTCCTTTCCGTTGCAATCACTACTATTATTTCCACCCTTGTGTTTTGATCCTTTGTATACAACAAGACCGGAGGGATTGACAACCTCTCTGACTCGTTTGGAGCATAGTTATTTGGGTCTGTGTGTAGGTCCACGACAACTCCCTACAACAACAACAACAACAACAACAACAAAGCCTGTCAGTCCCAAAAAAGTTGGGATAGGCTAGAGCTGAAACCCAACAGATATCATAAACCAAATCACGGTTCTGGAACATGGATAGCTAACTTCCACGTACCCCTGTCCAGAGCTAGATCCTTTTGGATAGCCCAGTCCTTCAGATATCTCTGCACGGACTCCTCCCAAGTCAAGTTTGGCGTCCCCCGACCTCTCTTGACATTATCAGCACGCCTTAACCGCCCGATATGCATAGGCGCTTCAGAAGGCCTACGCTGGATATGCCCAAACCATCTCAGACGATGTTGGACAAGCTTCTCTTCAATTGGTGCCTGACGAGGATTAGCCTCGGCAAATCCCATGGCCAGGGACCCTGGGTTAGATCGTAGAGAAAGATTAGGTTGGCGATACTCGTCGTCTAACAGGAGAAGCACTTCCTGCTAGATTGTATTATGCAATGGGGTTATTACAGTGGAAGTCTAGGAGAGTTTTCTCAAGACCGGAGGTGTCGATTGTAGATTGGATGTCCTGAGGCGTCGCCCCTCCCAGCCTTTATATACTAGGCTGGGTCGCGGGGAGTCCTCCTTAGGTTACAAAGATGATTTCCTAAACTATCTTCGGCTTGGACGCCAAGTCTTGACTTCCTTGTTAGTCGCAGACTCCTACGTTGGTGCTTTTAGTGGGCCAGTCATGGACCGGTCGAGGCTCCTATCGGGCCCTCCGTATTTATGCACACCAGGTATCCTCACACGCAGGAGTCGTGGGGTCACCCCCTCGTCAGTAGCCCCCGAGTGCCTGGGGGACTCGAAGAGTCGCGCAGGGACTCAAATCCATCATCGTTTTGCCTTTATATGCGCAGTGCGGCTGCGAGTCGTTGGCAGTTTTAGCCATGACAATGTTTATTAGAGGGATGATAAGCTAAAAGGGCCCAAGTTAGTCGACTGGTCGAGCCTTGGTGAATTGCACTAGTGGAAAATACCACAGTAGCCCAATCAAGCCCGTGTCCCTTGACACGAACTTGGAAACGACCGGTGTCTAGCAAACTCCATGCCGCTTCAGGTCTTATAGCATCAATGCCGCCGGGCCTAGGAAATAGCCTTAACGCGTCCTTTATCGGCTCATCTTTCTATCATGCAAGCGCATGGAAAACGTTGGGAGTGAAGTCGCGCTGTGGCAAGTCTTGGCCCGGCTGACTGCGCAGCGGGGTCCTATCTACGCGCTAAGCTTGCGTGGCATCTAGGTACAGCGAGTCGCAGCCCAGGGATCATTTTTTATAGAGGCACGGAGCCTAACTAGAGATGCACCCACTTGGAATAAACAATCAGGTGAGCTGTTAGTAGTCACTCGCGGAGTTTTTGCGAGCTCGAGTGAGGAGTCGATAAGAATGTGGCAAATTGTGTGCTCGTTGAGCGTGTGGGTAAATTATCTTCGAGTCTAGTGAATATCCACTCGAATGCTTCGTCATCTTCTGGGTGAGGGAGCACCCGAACTCTGGAGATGCGCCCTTTTGCCAGCGCGAGTGGTCACTCGAGTACATGTTTGCCTTATGGGTGAGGGAGCACCAGAAACTCTGTAGACGCCGTGATTACTGTTGGTGCGAGTGATCACTCGAGCACAACTTTGTGTTCTGGGTGAGGGAGCACCCGAACTCTCGAGTTTTTAGATCTTGCTCTGTTTTTCATAAAAGGTACTCCCAATGGGAGTAAAAAATTTGGAAAAAAAAACGGAATATTTGGGCCCAAGAAATAGGTAGATTTGTCGGTCTTTATTTTTCCAGTTGCTTTTATCTTGAATCGTTCTTCTTGGGATGCTGCAAAGATAAGCATCGTAATTTTGGTGACCGATGTGGTGAAATTGCGTGGTCTTCGAACCGTCGCATCTCCTGATCAGTCATGATGACAGCTTGGATGTTGCGCTGCTGCTGCCCGTTGGATTTCCAAGGCATGTATGGGAAACACGCGAGATTTGATGCGTCCTTTAAATAGTGCTGATCGTGGAAAGGCATCTTGTCTTGGAATTCTTAATGCTCGGGTGTGTTGGTCTTTGAATTAATGATGGCACCGCCTGGCCTTCTGTGTGTTTTCCTGGTTTGCCCTTGGGCTGTGCTATATATACATGTTGTTGTTTGCTTGGGCTCGTCATCTTCTCTTCTCCTCTCTTTCCCTTCTTCTTCTTCTTCTTCTTCTTCTTGATATGGCGCCCAGGCGTGGTGGCGGTGTGGTTGGCCGAGGTCGTGGTCGGCGTGGCTGTGGTGGCCGCATGCCTCGTCCTTCGCGCGGTGGACGTCGTGGAGCTACGACGACGCCTTCCTCTTCTTCCGTGGAGGAGGGTGTTTGGCGCTATGATTTCCTTTTGCGTGTTCTTAGCCAGACCGCTACCCGGATCCATCTTCCGTTCTTGTTTGCCTCCATTGTTTCTGAGCTCAATTTGAGGGGTCTCTGGCTCCATCTTCAAGGGTGTGCTTGATCTTCCTCTTGGGTGGAGCTGGAAGTTGATAATTCGTTCCTGATTTTTCTTGGATCTGGCTGGAGGGCGTTATCGCGTCGGTTGAACGTGCGTGATAGGGATATCCTTTGCTGTCGTTTCGATGGCGAAGATACTCTCATTGTTCGTGCTTTTGATGCCGGTGGCAATCGTCTGGATCCGTACTGGGAGGAAACAAGCAGCGACAGCTCTGGTGGGTCGAGGAATCCTTCGTCTACTTCTCCAATGGCTTCATCTTCGACCGACTCCTCGGCCGGTGGTGCTTGCTCTTCTATTTCTAAGGAGGAGCTCGACGTCAAGCCACTCGTCAATCGAGCGTGTCGGTAGGCAACGTCACCTTGTCGAACTGGAGGGCAGCGACTTGCTTCTTCGCAGGCTTAGGTCTTACTTTGTTTGTGATGATACTCGTCAAGATGTGGGCCAAAAGTGCCAATTATCGCAGCACGGGCACACATGTAGAAGTCATAATTCCCTGGGATGATTGGTAGTGTAGTCTTTTTGGTAGCTGCTCGAGTCCCTTTGTAAGCTTTGATATGTGGTGGAAAATTTGTACTGATAAATCCCTGATATGTAACTTGGGTTATTAGGGTCCTTTGTAATGAGAACTGTCTTCGGGTCCTTTGTAATGAGAACTGTCTTCGAGTCCCTTGTAATTAAAACTGTCTTCGAGTCTTTTGTGATGACTGCCTTCGAGTCCTTTGTACTGAGAACTTTCTTCGAGTCCTTTATAATGAGGATTTCCTTCGAGTCCCTTGTAATTAAAATTGTCTTCGAGTCCTTTATAATGAGGACTGCCTTCGAGTCCTTTGTACTGAGGACTGCCTTCGAGTCCTTTTTTGAAAGCTATCGGGTGCGCGGCAGCGCTCCCGATGGGAGTAGCCCCCAAGGCTACGTTTGATTTGTAAAATCAGACGTAGACTGTGAACTTTATTCAACCATCCTGTCTTTTTTTGTAGCTGCATAGTTGTTCAAAATTTTCGTCGGGTGCGCGGCAGCGCTCCCGATGGGAGTAGCCCCCGAGTCTTCAGGTGATCATTTGTGATCAGGTGAAGAATAAGAAATTTCTCTGTTCGATGCTCGTTTTCTCCTTATCTGTGAGAAATAAATTGCGCTGATCCGGAAAAAGAATTTTGAGTAAGGTTATACGGGCGAAGCGATGCCCCTCAGGGGAAGTTTGTGCTCGAGCTCCCGAGTCTTTTGATTTGTGGTCACGTAAGCGAAAATAGCGTCCCTCGGGGGGAGTATGTGCTCTAGCCCCCGAGTGTGTTAAGTAGTGTCGCGTGGGTGAAGATAGCGTCTCTTGGGGGGAGTATGCACTCGAGCCCCCGAGTGCTTTAAGTAGTGTCGCGTAAGCGAAGATAGCGTCTCTCAGGGGGAATCTATACTCAAGCCCCCGAGTGCTTTTAAGTAGTGTCGCGTAAGCGAAGATAGCGTCTCTCGGGGGGAGTTTGTACTCGAGCCCCCGAGTGCTTTTAAGTTGTGTCGCATAAGCGAAGATAGGGTCTCTCGGGGGGAGTTTGTACTCGAGCCCCCAAGTGCTTTAAGTAGTGTTTATTTGGGCAACATCTCTTTATTGCTTCGATTTTTACGTGGGTTGTCGATCGATCCTGCTACCGATAGTGTCGATAGTGCTTATGGGTAGACTATGGGTAGAACAGGCGCAAGTTTGCCACGTTCCACAGATTTCCCACGTCTTCGTCGATCTTAGGGTTCTTCAACCTGTATGCACCTCCTCCTATGACTTTCGAGATTATGAAGGGTCCTTCCCATTGCGGGGCAATCTTGTGGACTTTTTCTTGTATTAGTCCTAGGACAAGATCAATTTTGCGGAAAGTTCTTGTCCGCAGGCGACTGCTTTGGTATGTGTGTAGTTTGTCTTGGTATCCTTCTTACCTTGCTATGGTTGTGTCCCTTGCTTAGTCTGTGGTGTCTTTATCATCCTGGAGTGCTTCTTCTGCCTCTTCTTCTTCGTAGCCCGAGATTCGGGGGGCTCCAAACTTTAGATCGTGTGGCAGCACAACTTCTGCCCCATATACCATGAAAAAATGTGTGTACGGGGTTGAAGCATTGGGGGTGGTGTGCAGGCTCCACAGGACTGCGGGGAGTTTTTCTACCCAATTGCCTGCAGCCTGTTCGAGTGGTGCGAGGAGCTGCTTTTTTATTCCTCCACATACTAAGTCGTTTGCCTTCTCCACCTGGCCGTTAGACTGTGGGTGCGCGACTAATGCGTAGTTTATTTTGATGCCCAAATCTTGGCAGAATTTCTGGAATTCTGCTGCTATGAAGTTTGTACCATTGTCTGTGATGATGTTATGTGGTACGCCAAATCTGAAGATGATGGATTTCATGAAGTTGACTGCCGTGACGGATGTTGAGCTGGTGATTGGTACTTCCTCGATCCACTTGGTGAACTTGTCTACTGCTACAAGGAGGTGTGTTCGTCCTCCTTTTGAGGATTTCTTGAGTGATCCTACCATGTCGAGTCCCCAAGTGGCGAACGGTCAGGATAGTGGTATGGTTTTGAGTTCTGATGCTGGGTCGTGTGGCCTGCTGGCAAATTTTTGGCAGGCGATGCAGCGTCGCAAGATGTCTTCCGCGTTTCGCATTGTGGTTGGCCAGTAGAACCCTGCTCGAAAAGCTTTGGCCACGAGTGCGCGACTGCTCGCGTGGTTCCCGCAGGTGCCTTCGAGGATCTCGAGCAACAGGGCTTTGCCGTCTTCTTCCTCGATGCACTTTGGAGGACCTGGGAGATGCTGCGCTTGTAGAGCTGTCCATTGATTACTGTGAATGCTTTAGATCTTCGACTGATGCGTTGGGCTTCTGCGACGTCTTGTGGTCGGGTGCCTTGAATTAGGAATCGAAGGAACGGTTTTGTCCATGCTAGGCCTTCGGGTGCGGCTGGCTCTGCTTCCTCGACTGCTTCATTGCCTGCGTCATTGGTTGAGTTCGCAGCCGCCGCTTGTGCTGGTTCGCTTGTGTCGTCATCCTCTGCGACCGCCTTTGGTGCGAGTGCCTTGGTTTTGATTGACCTCTGGCTGATACTTTCGAGGAAAACGCCTGGGGGAATTGGTCCTCGGGTTGATCCGATGTTTGCGAGCTCGTCTGCTTCTGTGTTATTTTCTCTGCTGACGTAGTTTAGCTCGCAGCCGTCAAATCCTCCTTCCAGGGTGTTGTAGAGCTTCTGGTAAGCTATCATGTTTTTTGTGACTGTTCACAGTCCCTCATTTCCTGCTGGACGACGAGGTTGGAGTCCCGTCGATTGAGAGGCGAGTAGCGCGGCAAGCTTTCGCCATGCGCATGCCATGGAGTAGTACCTCGTATTCTTCTTCGTTGTTTGAGGCCTTGCTGAAGTTGATCTGGAGCACATATCTGAGTTTGGCTCCTTTGGGAGAGATTCATACGACGCCTTCTCCAGCTCCCTGATGTCTTTTTGATCCGTCAAAGAACATCGTCCATGAATTGGAGAGGTCTGGAGGGCCAGGTGTTTGCACTTCTATCCATTCAACCAGAAAATCTGGGAGTACTTGGGTTTTGATTGTCGTTGGATGTTTGAACTGCAGGTCGCGGGGGCTGAGCTCGATGTTCCATTCGGCGACTCGGCCAGTTGCTCCAGGGTTGTTGAGGATGTCTGCGAGTGGTGCGCCTCTCACAATCGTGATGAGGTGTTCGTCGAAGTAGTGTGTTACTTTCCTTGAAGTCATGACGATGGCATATACCAGCTTCTGGTAGTGCGGGTACCACTGCTGAGATTTTGTGAGGATCACACTGAGGTAGTAGATTGGTCTTTGTATGCTTTGGAATTTGACTTCTTCCGCGCGCTCAACGACGAGCGCCGTGCTGACTACACGGTTGCGTGCCACTATGTATAGGTAGAGGGGCTCTGGTTCTTTGGGCACCGCCAGGATTGGTGTTGTTGATAGTGTCATTTTTAGGTCTGCGAATGCGTTTCGAGCTTCTTCATTCCACTCAAATTTTTCTCCTTTTCTGAGCAACTGGTAGAATGGTAGGGTAATTTCTCCCAGCCTGCTGATGAAGCGGATCAGTGCTGCGAGTCTTCCTGTGAGTTGTTGTACGCCTTTGATGTTCGCTGGTTCTTGCATCTTGGCGATTGCTTGGACTTTTTCCGGGTTCGCTTTGATTCCTCGAGCAAAGACCATGTATCCGAGCAGTTTTCCGGCTAAGACGCCAAACACACACTTTTTTGGGTTGAGCTTGATTCTGTATTTGTTGAGTGCTGCCAAGGTTTCGGGGAGGTCGTCGAGTAGCGTGTTTGCGCTGTATGTTTTGATGACGATGTCATCGACGTAGACCTGGACGTTTCTGCCGATTTGGTCTCTCAAGCATGCTTTCATCATCCGTTGGTACGTGGATCCGGCGTTTTTCAGTCCGAAAGGAATTTTTCTGTAGCAGAATACGCCATAGGGGTGATGAACGAGGTGTGTTCCTCGTCTTCTTCCTTCATCCTGATTTGGTTGTATCCTGAGTAAGCGTCGAGGAGGGATAGGAGCTCGCATCCTACGGCGGACTCGATTATCTGGTCTATCCTTGGCAGAGGAAAGTGGTCCTTTGGGCAGTGTTTGTTGACGGGCCCATAGTCAACGCACATCGTAGTACGTTGGTGTCCTTTTTAATCACCAAGACTGGGTTTTCAATCCAGGTGGCCTTCTTCGTCCCTCGGATGAATTGTGCGTCGAGTAGTCGGTTGATCTCTTCTCCAATGGCTCTGCGCTTGGGTTCTGAGAATCGGCGCAGCGCCTGCTTTACTGGCTTGGTGTTTGGGTGTATGTGTAGCGCGTGCTCTGTGAACTCTCGTGGTATTCCGGGCATATCGGCCGGGCACCAGGCGAAGATTTTCCATTCTTCACGGAGGAATACCATGAGGGCAGTTGCTTGTTCTTCTGAGACATGGGCGTAGATTCAGACCGTCTTGTTCGGGTCCGTTCGGTGCACCTGATGGGCGACTGCGTCGCTATCGACGTTGAAGTCGCAGGTGAATTCTTTTTATTCGCTTCAGCTTGACAGTGGAAAAATGCTCTTATCTGTCATCATGGCTATTTCTTCGAGCTGCTGCTGAGCTCCGAGTGTGTCAGAAACTTCGTGAAAATCTTGGTCACATTGGTCTGATTTGATGAAACTCCCATTGACCGTAATGACCCATGAGGGTCCTGTCATCTTGAGCTTGAGATACGGATAGTGCGGGACCGCCATAAATTGGGAAAATGTGGCCCTCCCTAGTATGGCGCGGTATTGGGACTGCCAGTCGAGCACTTCGAACTCAAGGACTTTCCTTGCAAAGTTGCCCTTGCTGCCGAAGATGACGTCGAGCTCAATTGTTCCGAGGGAGGCGGCTGCTTCGCCTGGAACTACGCCGTAGATTGTGACGCATGACTTCTTCCAGACTGGCAGTGGAATCAACATCTTGCGTAAGGTGCTGGTGAAGATTATGTTTAAGCTGCTGCCTCCGTCCATGAAAACCCTGTCCATGTCGTCACCGCCGATCTGGGCGTCGAGGACCAGCGGTGCGTGCCCTGGCCTTGGAATTGCGGGTGTGTGATCGCTTTGTGAGAAGGTAATGTTGGTCTCTGCGCCATACAGATGGTAGGTTTCTGCTGTTTTTAGGGCCTCGGCTGCTCGGGTCTGTAGGGTGTGGGCGTCCTGTTTTGCTTTTGAGGGTCGTCCCTCTTATATCATGCAGAATCGTCCATAGGACATAGGGTATTGCTCTTCTATATTTGGTGCTGCGACTGCACGGTTCCTCGAGCCCGTTTGGTTTCGCGCTGCTTCTCCTCCTTGAGGCTGTTGGAGAGTTTGGTGAACATACGACAATCTCTTAGGGTGTGGCCTGCTCTAAGGCGTCCCAGTCATCTTCGAAACAGTGGATCATACAGGGTCCATCCAGTTGTTCTTTGGTTGTGAGCTTGCTTGAGACGGCGTGCCTTCTTCTTGTGACCTAGAACGACCGCGAGTGATCTTCTGAGCGGGAGTGGAACCTTGGGTCGAGCTCTATTCCGTCGTTGATCGAGTGGTTCCGAATAAACTAGGCGAATTCATCTGGTCTTCGATCTGGGTCATAGTACTCGTCGATCAGAGTTTCAGAGTCGCTGTCCTGTCCCGCGGCGGGTGTCCGGGTGGCGGTTGTTCTTCGAGTGGCTGTCAAGGCTTCTGCCACACGTTGCGACTCCTCGAGTTGGATTTCTGTGCAGATTTCTTGTACTTGTTTCAGCGTCCTGGTTGGCTTCGCGGTCGCAGCTTGTGCTCGCCTTCTGGATCGTCAAAGTTCTTTTCCGTCGGTGACGACTTTGGTAGTCGCCAAAATATTGAACTTGGCCTAGCTGCGGGCCAAGCGATCTTGGTGGTGCGATGGAGAGGTTTGCGATGAAGTTGATTTCTTTGAGTGGGTTGGACTTTACTCGAGCCCTTGAGTTGTGACTTGATGGAGATGGGACCGCCGAGATCGTTATTCCAACATGTGTAGTTCCCACAGACGGCGCCAATTGACGAGGATTAGCCTCGGCAAATCCCATGGTCAGGGACCCTAGGTTAGATCGTAGAGAAAGAACATGTTGGCGTTACTCGTCGGCTAACAGGAGAAGCACTTCCTTCTCGATTGTATTATGCGAGGGGGCGATTACAGTGGAGGTCTAGGCAAGTTTTCTCAAGACCGAAGGTGTCGATTTTAGATTGGATGTCCTGAGGCGTCGCCCCTCCCAACCTTTATATACTAGGCTGGGTCGCGGGGACTCCTCCTCAGGTTATAAAGATGATTTCGTAAACTATCTTCGGCTTGGACGCCAAGTCTTGACTTCCTTGTTGGTCGTAGACTCCTACGTCGGTGCTTTTAGTGGGCCAGTCATGGACCGGTCAAGGCTCCTATCGGGCCCTCCGTCTTTATACGCACCAGGTATCCTCACACACAGGAGTCGTGGGGTCACCCCCTCGTCAGTGCCACTCCAACTCTCTCTCGTATAACATCATTCCGGATCCGATCCTTCCTTGTGTGTCCACATGCCCATCTCAACATGCGCATCTCTGGCACACCTAGTTGTTGGACATGTCACCTTTTAGTTGGCCAACATTCAACACCATACAACATCGCTGGTCGAATCGCCGTTTTATAGAACTTGCCTTTTAGCTTTTGTGGCACTATTATCACAGAGAACACCAGAAGCTTGGTGCCACTTTAACCATCTAACTTTGATCCGATGGCTAACGTCTTCATCAATATCACTATCCTTCTGCAGCATTGACCCCAAATATCGAAAGGTGTCTTTCTGAGGTACCACTTGCCCCTCAAGGCTAACTTCCTCCTCTTCCCCATGGTTATTAGTACTAAAAACACACCTCATGTACTCAGTTTTAGTTCTACTAAGCCTAGAACCTTTCGATTCCAAAGTCTGTCTCCACAGCTCCAGCTTCCTATTAACCCCCGCCCGACTATCGTCGACTAGCACCACATCGTCTGCAAAGAGCATACACCATGGGATGTCCCCTTGTATGTCCCTTGTGACCTATCCATCACCAATGCGAAAAGATAAGGGCTCAAAGCTGACCCCTGGTGCAATCCTATTTTGATTGGGAAGTCTTGTTCGCACACTTGTCACAACATTGTCGTACATATCCTTGATGAGGGTAATGTACTTTGTCGGGACTTTGTGTTTTTCCAATGCCCACCACATGACATTCCGCGGTACCTTATCGTAGGCCTTCTCCAAGTCAATGAACACCATATGCAGGTCCTTATTTTGCTCCTTGTATCTCTCCATAAGTTGTGGTACCAAGAAAATGGCTTCCATGGTCGACCTCCCAGGCATGAAACCAAATTGATTTTTGGTTACGCGTGTCATTTCTCTTACAAGGTGCTCAAGGACTCTCTCCCATAGCTTCATTGTATGGCTCATTAGCTTAATCCCGCGGTAATTAGTACTAATATACTCCGCCTCCACGACAACTCCCTAGCCAGAGAGTCACCTACTTGCTGTACTTGGAGTCCTACTGAATTGATAACCTTGGTATCTTCACTGATGGAAAATTACCGCTATCTCCATCATAACCTTCCACATGGGGTAACAATTGAGGAGGTGTTATCTGCACACATAAGCCAGCCACACACTACAGCTAGTTCGAACAACTATAATGCGGGGGGGGGGGGGGGGGGTGCACGTGTTGTTGCTAAGTGAGGCCCATAGTACGGGCCCATGCAACCACAATAGCAGCGCGAACACACATATCACGCGCTGCTGCTAGAGACAGTTGCAACTCGGGTTAAAGGACACGCGATGCTAGTTTCTACGCCCGGGAACCATGGTGCGCTTCACTCAATAGCAGCGTGGGCTTTCGTACACCGCGCTGCTACTAGGTCAGCACCTGCAGCGCAGACACCTGCCCCAGCTACAGCGCAGGCAAGAAACCCCGTGTTGGTACTGGTCATGTGCCTATAGGATATTTCCTAGTAATGTGGGATTCCACCGACACTCATGTATCATCCGTCCCTATTGTTGATGTCCATGGTGGACACCACAACTGCGAAGTGTTCAAAAAATGTCATAGCAGAATGTTTTAATGTTGTCTTCGTTAAATTTGAAGGAAATATAATGACCGCATACTCGGTGAAAGAAAATAAAAATTACGTGAGGCGTGGAAGTGGGAAGTTGCAAGGTATTAAAAAAAAGAGCATGACCTTGTTGGAAATTGTGTACTATATCTTTCTACTTACACTTTCAATAATAAATGATAGTGTGAATCAAAATGATGGACAGGTTGAAGGGTAATTCTTTTTTTTCTTAGCATAATGTGCATATTTTATTCGAAAAAAAATACTACGATCCCTACAAAATGAAAGTGATCCATGACCACGATACAAAGTCACTACAACACCGATAATACGCTATTCAAAATTCCATCAACAAGAATTGTGGTGTGTATGCACAAGGGCAAAGAAGGTGCCCAAGGGGTGCATCACTCAAAGTGTTTGTTTCTTGTTGCTTTATGTATCGGCCATTTCATTGATTTGCTCAATGTTGTAATGTGCTGATTACACCATTGTTTAGTCTAAACGAGCGTGCACGTTGTAGCAAAGGCTAAAGATCATTTCCTTTACATTAATGCATTGTCGTATTTCGCCCAACGAACATAGAAGTTGGAGCAATATGTGCCTATGAAATTTTTTAATCTTCAGGAGAGGAACCATGAGATGAATCTCTTTTTCCAGGAGTGAAAAATTTGAGGTTTTGTCATGGATAGCCCTATCCTTTCCTATTTAAAATTATTGAATTTAAATAAGTAAAGAAATATTTGACACTTACAAATTTAAATATATATAGAATTTCTATTATTCTAGATACATTTCTCAAAATGAGGCTGGACTAAATATATATATATGATTTAGTTTTTTTAGGGCGTGTCAAGATCTCTGTCGACTAAGACTTAGCGAAGTCTCAGTCAAGTGGTAGAACATGTAAATAAAATAAAAACGGTTTTCTTTGCACGAATCTCCACACACAATCACACGAATATATCCTTGACTGAGACTTCGTTAAGTCTTAGTCGACTGAGATTTAGCAATCCTCTTTTTTAGATTTAGAAATAGATATTTGATGCCTGGGATCAAATGACCTCCACACCTACAATTGTTCGACACATGTTCGCAAATACTTAGAGTTGGACGTGTCTATAAAAATTTCATCCCAATTTCATGACCAACGTTGAAATTACCCTGAGAACATGTAAAGTGATGCTATCTTAGCAATGCCACGTAGAATAAATACTAATGTGGATGAGAGAGACATTATCAAAAAACATGATAGGCTTCTCTTATTTGAAATTTGATATCTTAGAACCAAAAATTTCATCACATAATAAGGACTTTTAGTTATTAGAGATAAGGTTCAATGTACATCATTTTGATTGCAATCACTAAATTACGTGATATGTCTAAGATAAAAAAAATTATCAACCACTGTACATGACCATAGGACATCTTCGATGTCATTTTTGCAAAACGCCTCTAAATGTCTGAACGACCGCGTTCAATTTTTTTCCATCCAACACAGTGCCGCAAATGACCACAAATGTGTCCACATGTTTTACTCCTGCAAACCGGTCACAAACGGAGGTAGGTGTACTGGATTCCTGATCTCCACCAGAGGACTCATACACTTTCAAACACTCAAATCTCCTCTACCAGATCACTTTTCTCCCACTCCACCCCTTAGATTCTCTACATTCGCACCCTCCTAGCTTGAGGCCACCATTGTACCACTTTGATTCCTCCAATCCTTGCCAGATGTCTATCTACATATGATGCACCTGATCTCTTTTGACACAGTCGCCCACCTTGATTTTTTTTGCATCCAGGTATCCTCTACCCCCTATCGACATCATGCATGACGGACACCACGTTCGTCTAGTGTTCGACCAAATGCCATTGAGATTTTTTTACGTTCTCGTCGTTCCTTCAAAGCAAACATGATGGCAGAGTACTCAATGATTGAGGATGACTTATTATGTGATAATGGTTGGTCAAAAATCCAAACTTTATAGGCATGAAGCAAGGGGCGCAATTGTTTTGGCTAAATAAGCATTCTTGGTTTCATGAGCAAAGGCACTTCACCCCCTACATTTCACAAATGATTTATGACATGTGAACTGTCTGATACACCATCTTAAACTCTCATGATTTCTATGCAATTGCACATATGGAAAGAAAATGGTCACCAGGTGTGTTAATCATAGAGATTGTAAGTTTTGCTTCATATGATCTATGTGTTGATCAATTTATTGATTCACTCAACATTACAATTTAATGACTATCACGTTGTACAACCTGATCGTGTTGTTGTGATGTATCTAACGACGAAGGAGAAACCATCACATTGAAATATTATTGGATAAAGTTTAAGGGACACAACATCTGGATGACGGACAATTGATGGTATTGAACTAAAAACGGACTGCCCATCTGATTATTACAGATTTAATATTTATGTTTAAACTATATTATTAAACTAGAATATTTACATACTCCCTTCATTTTTATTTATCCGCATATTAGATTTAGTCCAAGTCAAGCTTTGTAAAATTTGACCAAATATATAAACAAACATATTAACATATGAAATAACAAATCAATGCCATTATATTTATTATTGAATGTACTTTCACATCATATAGATTTGTTATAGTAATTGTTCATATATTTTTCTATAAATTTGGTCAAACTTTACGAAATTTGACTTTAATCAACTCTAATATGCAGAGTAAATAAAAACGGAGGGGGCACTATTTGTTAATAAATTATGCTATTCGTACTTTTGATAATTAGTGTACTAATTTTGATCTATTTACTTACCATTTAAATAAATGTATTTAATATTAAAATACATAAAGATACATTTGTTTTTGAGGGATAAATAATATGAAGTGAGTAAGTACTTGGGATAAAATAGGCAGTGAGGCCATTTTTGGATCACAGGATTACAAAACATAGGAATTGATAGGATTGCAGATGCAAAACATAGGATTATAAAACAGAGGAAAACAAAGTGTATAGTCATTTGGATGGAACAAAGTAAAAGTGCCTCGATCCTACACGTATGAGTGTAAAAAGAGATTACAGTAGATGTTAAAATTCCTATGGAATTCTAGTGTAGGAATGCAATCCATAGAAATTTTGAAGGTGTCGTTCCTTTGATCCAAAGGCATTTCTTAGGAAAAAATTCTTTGGATTGAAATCCTCCAAAATTTCTATAAAAATCCTTCAATCCAAAGAGGCCCTGAGTCTAATTTAGAGCTGGGTGTTGCAGGTGCTCTAGCTAGTAGTGTAGGAGTATGGAAGAGGAGGAAATGATGAGGGCGTATCGGATCTCCGCAGCTGAGTGATGGATGTATCCTTGGTTTGCGTGCGTGGAGGTTGGTGCCAAAAGGCGGGATCTTCTATGCCTGACCGCGACTGTTCCTTGGACCGATGATCGGATTCGATTCGACGGGGGACTTTATGGAACTTGGGGGAGCCATCATCATCTCTCTCTCTGTATCTATCATTCTATCTCCTCTACTCTAATCTACTCTACTTGGCTGGCGCGCGCCCGTCTTTTCCTGTGTTCCCTCCTAAATCCTCCCTCATCCTCGCGTCGCTCCGGCCTCTTTTCCTCTTTTGCTTCTTTTGATTTCGTTCTTCTTTTTATTTCTCCATTCCCATCCGCCCTCCCTTCTTTCGCTACGGCTCCTTTGCTCTTTAGTTCCCTTCTTTCTTTGGGATAATTTGGAAGCCCCTAGCGGTTTCTTCTTCTTGACCTAATCATGTGGCCAAACGTGATGTTCATCTACTACAAACCCCACTTTATCACTATCTCCAAGTTTCTGTTCATTTTGCCTGGAGGCAGTATTGTACGTAGTAATTGTAATGAGGTGGTGTGCTGAATCGGTCCAAGTACACTGCGCACAGTCAAAGGTGGTGGCGTACATCGCGTGTGTTGCAGTGCAGGGCCAGAAATTTGGATGAGTCGTGTCATAGCTAGCAAATGGAGGAAATTAAAGACTGAGCTGAGCCGAGCCGACCGGCCGGCCTGATGCAGCGCACTGCAGGCTTTCAGGCCTCGCTGCTGCGACGCTGCCCACCTAACGGATACATGCATGCCATTGCCATTGCCATGCATCTCGTTGTTGCTCGCTCACTCACTTACTCCGTGTGGATGGATGGATAGGCTGGCCTGGCCTGGGATCCCACAACCGGCTCAGAGGGAGGAGGGGAGGAGGGAGGGACAGATCGAACTGTGCCCCTCGTGATCGCCAAACTCCAATGGACTCATCGTCGTAGTTGTACGAGCGCATGCATGTTAGTAGCACTACAAACATCCCTCCTCGAGAGCCTCCCTCCCTCCACGTCCCCATATCATATGTGCATTGCATGGAAGACTGTTCCCTGTTTCACGTGGCCTAGCCTCCTTCCTTTTGACCGGGCGCCACATCCTTCTTTGACCACACAGCTGAGCCTGAGCTGAGACATACAGCCGGCCGGAAACCAAAATCGGGTCGGCCCAGGTTACCACGTAAAAAGCGACGCCAAGCCAAGCCAGGCCACCACCACCACCCTACTCCCACGTCGTCGCTATAAGAACCCCAGCATCCCGTACCCTACCTCCCACATTGTGCTCAACAGCTTATAAGATCCAACCCGGCCTAGTGTGTGTTTGTGTTTGTGTTAGTGGCCGGCCATCTCCACATTCCAAGGACGGACACCACCTCGACCCCCTACCCCTAGCTACGTCCTGTTTCTTTTTGGTTTCGTTTCGACTCCAATCGCGAAGCTCTCCCTCTCCGTATTAATCTTCCCCCAGATACCAGCAGCTAGCACTAGCTAGAGTAGCACCGTCGATACTACTGTGGGCGTTCTCTGTTCGATCTATTTCTGCTCCTAGTGAAGATGCTGCACGAGGCGGCGCCATGCACGTGTGGGCTGCTCTACGGAAGCTGCGGCGGCGGCTGCTCCATGCTGTTCGCCGCGGCGCCGGGGGACCATCACTACTACACCAAGCAATGCGGCGACGACGACGCCTCATATGCCGCCTCCTACGGTGCCTCCGTCGACTGCACACTCTCGCTGGGCACGCCCTCCACCAGGCGCGCCGAGGCCGGGGTTCGTACGCCGGCCACTGCCGGGCTCCCGTGGGAGGCAGTGCCCAGCTGCAATGGCGGTGGCGCGGCGCGCGCGGATCACAGTAATGCCGGCGCTCGCCGGTGCGCCAACTGCGACACGACCTCCACCCCGCTCTGGAGGAATGGGCCACGCGGACCAAAGGTAACTTATCATGCCCATGTACTCAGCGGTCAGCGCCACTGGCTTACCAACATACTTATCCATGCTAAGTGCTAATTGATCATTGGTTGTATGTGCAGTCATTGTGCAATGCGTGTGGAATCCGGTACAAGAAGGAGGAGAGACGCGCGGCGGCGGCCGCTGTGGCGCCGGCGGCGATGGCGTCGGACGGCGGGATGGAGTACGCGTACGGGTACGCCCGGCAGCAGCAGCAACAGCAGCAGTGGGGGTGCTACGGCCCGGCCGTCGCCAAGGCTGCTGCCTCCTACGGGATGTTCGGCGACGCGGCGGCCTCGGAGGACGGCCCGTGCCTGCCATGGGGCCTCGGCGTCATGCCCTCCTCGCCGGTGTTCGGATCCGTCCGGGAGATGACGAGCCTGTTCCAGTACTACTAGTTTCTTTCCTTCTTCCCTTTTACTACCAAGTAACCAGAAGATGTTGTACTCCTACTTCTTTTTGAGGGCACGCGAGATGCTGTGCTTGACCAAAGTCTAAGCTGAAATGGATCACTACTCCGAAATTTCTTGTTTTCTCTTGTCGCGTGCTTTTCTTTTCTGAGCCGACGTTTGCATGCATATACTACTCCATGATTAGATAGCTGGACCATCTTTCCATGATGGGAGCAGAATGCATGTCTCATGATGATTACAACATATATGTTCTGCTTTGCTAATCATCAGTGTGTTGGTTCATTGGAGACCCCGTGCGCAGCTAGATAGATTTTGCACCTTTTGCTGGCAACGGTCAATCATCGGTAGCTGCCCATATATCAGGGGCCCATAAGCCTACAGGCTACAGGCCTTGCTTCTGATAGCGAGAGCCCCCGTACTACTACTACTACTATTTTCCGATCTCGCTGCTATGGTGGAACTGGCAGTATAAATTAGCACTGGTTTAAAGCAGCTCAGTTTTCCTTTTTGAATTGGGTTTGAAGAAACGGCCTTGCTAGGTCTCAATTGACCGAGACTTCGTTAAGTCTCAATCGATACTATATCCCTAAGATTTTACATTGAGTTTGATGCAAAACTTTTTTTTCCTTTTTTTTTCATGTTATATGACATGACTGAGACTTAGTTAAATCTCAATCGACTGAGACCTAGCCATACCCTTGAAAAAACTCTAATGCCTTGCATTCGTAGCCTAAAATCGTTTTGGACGGTGCTTCATATTCTGTTGGAGATTATAGAGGTTGAAATTTGTATTCAACATGATCCTAACTCCGTATTTTGAGGATATATATGTGAACGTCTGTCTTTTTTTATTTGTTCTTGTTAAAGGAACATCTGTTTTTTCTGACGTAAAGAAATTGCAATTTTATTCACATTGCATTCCACAGCACATAGACATTACCCCACACAGACAAAAAAAACATCACAAAGACATTACAATTACAATCATATTACGTTCAACATCGCATATATACTGCAATTCTCGGTAGCGAAACTTGCTTTGTACTCCCTTCGTTCCCTTTTATAAGTCGTTTTAAACTATTCAGTTTGAACTGTTTTGTGTCTGAAATTTGTAAAACGACCCATAAAAGGGAAGAAAGGGAGTACATCACATAACTAAAACTAGAAGTATCACATGTAGAGTTGCTCTTAGTTAGGTATAAAACGAGAATCCGAATCTGACCTCAACCTCACCTGGACCTGAAATCGCAGCCATCAAATGTTATCATGATCATCGCTTTGTTTGTATTCCCGACTGCTATATTTTTTCGTATATGGGAAACGTTTTGCCGTGCTGGCAGATTGACCCTCCATGGCGGGCGCTACGATAGAAACTATTGTCTATTGGGACAGGTAATATTATGTACCTGTTACAATGCACATGTTTTGTACCCACATTGTCACGTGCACCCGAACCATTTTACGAAGGCTAGCTTAAAGGAATGGGTTAAATACATTGGAGGTGCTAAAACTTGTCTTATGCGATCACTTTGTTGCTAAAAGTTGCAAAATATATGAAAATGGTGCTCTAACTTGTCATGAGTTGCAAATACGATGGTAAAAGATGTATGTGACATGTCAGTGACTAAAAGTACATAAATTGCTGGTTAATCCAAGCATGATATGGTTTACACTTAACCCACTGTATTTTATTTTAATTAAGTAATGATCAAAAATCATTATACCCTAGATTTAAATGGTCTGCAAAGCATGTTTGCCCTGTTAGTTTTTTCAAAAAATCATTAAGGATTAAAAAAATCTAATTGTGTTTCACAAATAATATACATGTAAATAATAAATAAATTGGAGCGAAGTAAATGCACAAATATTTATTCATATATTCCCTCAAAATCCATATAATATAAATAAGTAAATGCATAAATATAATCTTATTAAACCAAAATCCATATAATTAACTTTTTAAAGCAAACAATTAAACTAAAATATAAATAAATTATTAAATGGAAAATTAATTAAATTTGTATGAATTCAAAATATGCCCAGTGGTGTTTACAAACGTAATTATAAATGATATAAAATTTCATATCATGTAACTATAATTTTTTATTCAATAATTTAATTATCTTGATTTTGTATTTATTAATTTTATTAAATGGAATTTTGTATTTAATAATTATATATATATATATATTTGTATTTCGAATTCTAGAAAAATTGAAAGGATAAATGGGCCCTGTAGCCCGTTTCACTGTATAATGATATAAATTTGTAGTATGAATGTTAGACAACTAAGTTGCTTCACCCTATTGGTTAGATCGTTGCGTCCCCAACCAGACGTTCCGGGTTTGATACCCGTTTGTGGAAAAAAGTTAAGGCTTTGTACCTGTACTGACGAGTGGGTCCCATTAGTCATTTGTTCCTTGACTAGTAGTATCGGTATTTAATTAAAATAAAATGTAGGGGGTTAAGTGTAAAAAATACCATGCACGAATTAACCAACAATTTATCTACTTTTAGTCACTGATATGTGGGCCATCATCACGTTGGCATGCCACGCAAGCAAAGTATACGCTCACATACGTTTGTTGCCATCGTATTTGCACCTAACACTAGTAGAAAACAGGGCTTTGGTTCAGGCCTCTCCAGCCCATTAGTTCCTGTTGTGCCACGAACCGGAACCCATGTGTGTCATACATCCCGGTTCGTTCGCCCAGGGGGCCGGCCGAGCCTTGTGTGGCATTGGTCCCGGTTCGTCTGGGGGCATATGTCCCGGTTCCAGACAAGAACCGGGACCAATGGGCCTCGCTCCTGGCCCACAACCACTAGTCCAGGTTTGTGTCTCAACCCAGGACAAAAGGCTGGCCATTAGTACCGGTTCCAGCCACAAACCGGGACTAATGATTTGACTATATATACCCCTCGCCGGCGAGTAGAGCACTCCACTGGTGCTCTATTTTTTCGAGGAGGGCAAGGGGAGGGCTTTCTGGTGCTCTAGCTCACCTCCAATGCACATGATGTGTTCGATGAAATGTCCGAGCCACACTACTTAAGCTTTCTCCTCTCAAAACTCGACCTCCAAGCTCCGTTTTCCTCAAGATTTGTCTAGATTTAGCGATTTATCACGCCTCGTACCCGTCTTCACCACCGTCAATCGCCCACGCCAATCTCGTCGCTGGCACCGCCGTGGTGAGCCTCTTGTTTTTATTTTCTTTCTAAAAGAAAATATTTCTTACTTTTATGATTAGATATATACTTGTCTAATTTTCTTATTGCTTTTTTTATATAGTGCGATGGTTATGGTATCTGCACATGTCGGCCCTCGTCCTGTCTATGATTCGGATGTGGTATATATTATCTTTTACAACTATTTGTTCATTTTTTGTTTATGACAATTATGCCGACCAACGTGACATATTTATTTATCTAGGAGGTAGTTGAACCGGAAATTCCTACCGACCTTATTGTCGAGAGGTTAAATTTAGTTGAAGAAGAAAACAATAACTTGAAGGAAAAAATAAAAAGAATTGAGGACGAGAACATGCTATTGGAGTTGCATGTTGCGGATGTCATCAATGATAACAAGATCAAGATGGATGCAATGCGCTTGAAGATTAGAAAGATTAGAAAATATGCAATTGATACCGAGGCTTGGTATCATTATGCCGTTGGTTCAATTGTTACCTTCATTGCGATTATGATCCCATTTGTTGTTGCATTGAAATGTTTTACATAGTTTCAATGTATGACTTAGTTAGATGCTCTAGAGAGTTGTATGTTGTTCAATGAGAACTATGTATGTACTTTGGTTTTACTGTGATGATGAATTTCTATTAATTCGGTCACTTATCTATTCATGATGTTCTGTAATGGTTTTTGACACACTTAATTATATGTAATGCACGCAGATGAACCGGCAATGGATGTACGGTGACAGACACACCTCCCAGTACATTAAGGGCGTGCATGAGTTTCTCGAACTGGCTGAGGGCATAATGGTTTTATGTGTTGTCCATGCCCTACATGTGGGAATACGAAGTCTTACTCTGACCGGCAAACCATTCACGCCCACCTGCTTTATAAGGGATTCATGCCACACTATAATGTTTGGACCAAGCACGGAGAAATAGGGGTTATGATGGAAGACGGCGAAGAAGAAGAGTATGATGACAACTATGTGCCCCCGGAATACGGTGATGCTGCAACGGGGGAAGTGGAACAATGTGCCCAATGAAGATCAAGAGGAACCGGACAATGTGACCGATGATGATCTCCGGCAGGTCATTGTTGATGCAAGGAGATAGTGTGAAAGTGAAAAGGAGAAGATTAAGTTCGATCGGATGTTAGAGGATCACAAAAAAGGGTTGTACCCCAATTGCGAAGAGGGCATCACAAAGCTCGGTACCGTACTGGAATTGTTGCAGTGGAAGGCAGACAATGCTGTGTCTGACAAAGGATTTGAGAAGCTACTGAAAATATTTAAGAAAAAAATTCCAAAGGATAACGAATTGCCCGACACTACGTACACAGCAAAGAAGGTTGTATGCCCTCTAGGTTTGGAGGTGCAGAAGATACATGCATGCCCTAATGACTGCATCCTCTACCGCGGTCCGTACGAGGATTTGAATGCATGCCCGATATGCGGTGCATTGCGGTATAAGATCAGACGAGATGACCCTGGTGATGTTGACGGCGAGCCCCGCAGAAAGAGGGTTCCTGCAAAGGTGATGTCGTATGCTCCTATAATACCACGGTTGAAACGTCTGTTCAGAAACAAAGAGCATGCGATGTTGTTGAGATGCCACAATGAAGACCGTAAGAAAGACGGGAATTTGAGACACCCCGCTGATGGGTCACAATGGAGAAAGATCGAGAGAAAGTATCGGGATAAGTTTGGACATGACCCAAGGAACATATGGTTTGGTCTAAGCGCGGATGGCATTAATCCTTTCGGGGAGGAGAGAAGCAATCACAGCACCTGGCCCGTGACTCTATGTATGTTTAACCTTCCTCCTTGGATGTGCATGAAGCGGAAGTTCATTATGATGCCAATTCTCATCCAAGGCCCTAAGCAACCCGGAAACGACATTGATGTGTACCTAAGGCCATTAGTTGAAGAAATTTTACAGCTATGGAATGGAAACGGTGTACATGTGTGAGATGAGCACAAACAGGAGGAATTTGATCTACATGCGTTGATGTTTGTAACCAGCAATAATTGGCCTGCTCTCAGTAACCTTTCAGGACAGACAAACAAGGGATACCATGCATGCACTCACTTTTTAGCTGACACCGAAAGTATATACTTGGACAACTGCAGGAAGAATGTGTACCTGGGGCATCGTCGATTTCTTCCGACCAACCATCAATGTCGTAAGAAAGGCAAGCATTTCAAAGGCGAGGCAGATCACCGGAAGAAGCCCGCCATGCGTATCGGTGATCACGTACTTGCAATGGTCAATGATTTACACGTAATATTTGGAAAGGGTCCCGGCGGACTATCTGTTCCGAATGACGACGAGGGACGCGCATCCATGTGGAAGAAGAAATCTATATTTTGGCACCTACCCTACTGGAAACACCTAGATGTCCGCTCTTCGATCGACGTGATGCACGTGACGAAGAACCTTTGCGTGAACCTGCTAGGCTTCATGGGCGTGTATGGGAAGACAAAAGATACACCGGAGGCACGGGAGGACGTGCAACGTTTGCACGAAAAAGACGGCATGCCTCCAAAGCAGTATGAAGGTCCTGCCAGCTACGCTCTTACCAAAGAAGAGAAGGAAATCTTCTTTGAATTCCTGCTCAATATGAAGGTCCCGTCTGGCTTCTCGTCGAATATAAATGGAATAATAAATATGGCCGAGAAAAAGTTTCAGAACCTAAAGTCTCATGACTGCCACGTGATTATGACGCAACTTCTTCCGGTTGCATTGAGGGGGCTTCTACCGGAAAACGTTCGATTAGCCATTGTTAAGCTATGTGCATTCCTCAATGCAATCTCTCAGAAGGTGATCGATCCAGAAATTCTACCAAGGCTAAGGAGTGATGTGGCGCAATGTCTTGTCAGTTTTGAGCTGGTGTTCCCACCATCCTTCTTCAATATCATGACGCACGTCCTAGTTCATCTAGTCGACGAGATTTTCATTCTTGGCCCCGTATTTCTACACAATATGTTCCCCTTTGAGAGGTTCATGGGAGTCCTAAAGAAATATGTCCATACCCGCGCTAGGCCAGAAGGAAGCATCTCCATGGGCCATCAAACAGAGGATGTCATTGGGTTTTGTGTCGACTTTTCATTCCTGGTCTTAAGAAGATTGGTCTCCCTAAATCGCAGTATGAGAGGAGACTGACTGGAAAAGACACGATTGTAAGGGACTCAATAATATGCAGGGACGAACATTCTTGGTCTCAAGAACACTACATAGTTCTACAAAACTCTATCTTAGTGGCCCCGTATGTCGATGAACACAAGAACAGTCTGCGCTCCAAACACCCGGAGGAGTGTGATGACTGGATTACACATGAACACATCAAGACTTTCGACGATTGGTTGGAAACACGTGTCAAACCTGACAACACCGTTTGTGATGAGTTGTTCTCGTTGTCCAGGGGACCATCTTCAACTGTATTGACTTACAAAGGATACGAGATAAATGGGAATACATTTTACACGATCGCCCAAGATCAAAAGAGCACCAACCAAAACAGTGGTGTCCTATTTGATGCAGCAACCGAGAGGGGAAAGGACACATATTATGGTTACATAGTGGACATGTGGGAACTTGACTACGGACATGACTTTAAGGTCCCTTTGTTTAAGTGCAAATGGGTCAATCTGTCAGGAGGCGGGGTACAGGTAGACCCACAGTACGGAATGGCAACAGTGGATCTGAACAATCTTGGGTACACAGACGAACCATTCGTCCTAGCCAATGATGCGGCGCAGGTTTTCTATGTGAAGGACATGTCTACCAAACCGAGAAAAAGAAAAGATATGGAAGCGAATACATCATAAAATGAGCCAAAGCGCCACATAGTTCTTTCAGGAAAAAGAGACATCGTGGGATTGGAGGGCAAGACAGACAAGTCTGGAGATTATGAAAATTTTCATGAAATTCCCCCCTTTAAAGTCAAAGATGATCCAAGCACCATGTTAAGCAATGAAGAATATCCATGGTTGCGGCGCAATAAGCAAAGGACACAAGCCAAGAAAAAGTGAAGACTGATGAAGTCAGAAATGGTTGAAATTTTAGTATGTGGATTTGAAGGGTGCATATTGAATGCACAAAAAGTCTTGAGTTCAAATAAGTTTAGAAAAATGAAATGCCTTTGTAACACATGAGTTTTCGTCTAAAACCCTCGTACTTCGAAAGAGATGGTCAGTTTGTACACGAAGTGCATCCAGCTTTTGCCGTAACCCTCTCAACTTTTGCACACATATTATGTGGGTCAAATGATGATACCATGCCAAGTTTCAACCTTTTCAGAGTTCACTTGTAGTGCTTTCCAATTTCAGGGTCATTTAGCCCAAAATAAATCTTTAAATGCATGAAAAAGAGCAAATGAAGTCAGAAAGGGTTGAAATTTTAGTATGTGGCTTTGAATGATGCATATTGAATGCACAAAAAGTCTTGAGTTCAAATAAGTTTAGAAAAATGAAACGCCTTTGTAACACATGAGTTTTCGTCTGAAACCCTCGTACTTCGAAAGAGATGGTCCACTTTGTACACGAAGTGCATCCAGCTTTTGCCGTAACCCTCTCAACTTTTGCACACATCTTATGTGGGTCAAATGATGATACCATGCCAAGTTTCAACCTTTTCAGAGTTCAGTTATAGTGCTTTCCAATTTCAGGGTCATGTAGCCCAAAATAAATCATTAAATGCATGAAAAAGAGCAAATGAAGTCAGAAAGGGTTGAAATTTTAGTACGTGGCTTTGAATGATGCATATTGAATGCACAAAAAGTCTTGAGTTCAAATAAGTTTAGAAAAATGAAATGCCTTTGTAACACATGAGTTTTCGTCTGAAACCCTCGTACTTCGAAACAGGTGGTCCAGTTTGTACACGGAGTGTATCCAACTTTTGCCGTAACCCTCTCAACTTTTTCACACATGTTATGTGGGTCAAATGATGATACCATGCCAAGTTTCAATCTTTTCTGAATCCAACCAATCAGGAAGAAGCACACGGATCGCGTGTTTCTTTCAAGCGCTTGTGAGTTGTTGGATCAGGCTTCTGAGCCGTTGGATCCAACCAATCAGGAAGAAGCACACGGATTGCGTGTTTCTTTCAAGTGCTTGTGATTCTTTGGATCAGGCTTGTGAGACGTTGGACCAGGCTTGTCATTGCCTATATATAGCCCACCTCTCGGACATGTTCGACACTCATTTCATCGGCCGAATACAAATCATTCGGATTCGCCTGGTTGCGGTCCGACAGTGCTTTTGATATGCGGGAACTCACGAGCCACACCGTCGGGCTGTAACCAGGCGAAACCGTGTGTTTTGTTGATATTATATATATCTAGCTAGAAATATTTCACTTCATCCACCAAATACAAATCATTCGGATTCCCTGCATACGTCCGACGGTGCATTTGATATGCTTGCACTCATGAGCCACCATCGTGCTGTATGCAGGGGAAACCTTGTGTTTTGTTTGATTGGAAAACAAAAACAAAAAAGTATAGCAATTTCATTATAGGACGTCAACGGAAGAATACTCCACATCCTGTACACCGTGAAGGCGAATTTCAGACGTTCCTCGCCTGGTTGACAGATCCAGCAAGTCTACCGACCAGGCGTGGACCGTCTGAAATACCCGTACGGGATTTTCGTCCCATACGGGTTCTCGGACGGGCCACGCCTCGTGGGCACATCTGGCAAATCTGCCAACCAACCGAGGTCCGTCCGAATTTCTCCCGGACAGAGTACCGGATACAGATGAATTCCTTCGTGTACGGCCTTTAGTGAACTTGTTATGCTACGATAAGTCCACGCAGACCTGTGCTTATAAATAGGTCTAACTCCACTTCGGCTAGTGAGGTGGTACTAATTTTAGTTGCTTACAGGGGACCTTTAGTACCGGTTCTGGGCACCAACCGGTACTAAAGAGTTAGTTAGTGGTTAATTACGGTGGGAGAGGCCTTTAGTACCGGTTGGAGGCACCAACCGGGACTAAAGGTCCTTTTTCAGAGAAAAATAATGCCACCTACTGGGCTGACATGGCCTGGATACGACTAGAAACCCACTAATGGGCCAGGATCCAGGCCCGCAGTAGACCCAGAAGGCCCACAGGCAAGCAGTAACAGAGTAGGCCCGAAAGCCTGCGGTTGAGAGGAGCTCGAAGTGCTACGCGCATCAGCGCTTATAAACCACTCCGGCTGTCCCTCGACTAGCGAGGTGGGACTAAACATCCCACCGCACCGCGGCAACGCAAGTTTTGTCCCGGTTGGTGGCACGAACCGGAACGAAAGGTCCGTTTTGGTTCCGGTTTGTGCAACCAACCGGAACGAAAGGTCGGATTTGGTACCAGTTCGTGCCACCAACAGGTACCAAAGGTCTCTCTTTCCCGCCAATTGGGCTGCTGAAAAAGACCTTTGGTACCGGTTGGTGGCACGAACCGGTACCAAAGGTTAGCATTGGTACCGGTTGGTTCCACCAACCGGGACCAATGTTCCTGGTAAATAACTGGCACTTAGGATTTTTCAGTTCTCATCTCGCCATTTTCCCCCGACGACGCCAGAGTTGAAACCGACGCCGTCAGGCTTCCCAACCGCCGCGCCGCATCGCCGCACCTCCCCCGACGACGTCGACGACCTCGCCGGCGCCACCCTCGCTGTGAGTGACTCGCCATCCCCCCTCTCCTCTCTTGCATTGCGCCCAAACCTGCCGCCGCGCCATGGCCGAGAGGGGAGCTCCTCCCGTGTGCCGCCATGGCTAGGAGGGAACCGCCGGCCGCCCCTCGCCGCTCCGGCCGGCTGCCCCTCGCCGCCCTCGCCACCGGTCATGGCGTGCATGCCATTGATGGCTGTAGCAGTGGGGGGGGGAGGTTGAGGAGAATAAATAAAAAAAATAGGGAAAAGAAAACAAAAAAGAAATAATTTTAATTAATAGAAAAGAAAGTAAAGAAAACAGAATCAATTTTTTTTCTGTTTTATAAGTCTCAATTTTACTAAGTTAAAATGTTCTAGTGTTGGGGGGGGGGTAGAAATAAAAAAGATAGAAGGGAAAAGGGAAAAGAAAAAGGAGAGGGAAAAAGAAAAATAAGAAGAGGAGAAGAAGAGGGATAGAGGAAGACAAAAAAAAGGAGAAGAAGAAGGAATTGAGGAGAAGAAGAAAAAATAGAAGAGGGGTCGAAGGTCATCGAGGGGTCGAGGGGTCGAAGGTCGTCGAGGGGTCGAGGGGATCGAGGGGGTCGTCGAGTGGTCGTCGATGGGTCGAGGGTCGTCGAGGGGTCGAGGGGTAAAGGGTTTTTAGGCTTATCTTCACGCTTTCCATTAGACATCAATTGCACGGTGTCTTGCTCCGGGGGTCATGTCACGTTTTCCATCAGACATCAATTGCACGGGTGTCTGGCTCCGGGCGTCATGTCACGTTTTCCATCAGGCATCGGTTGCACGGGTGTCTGGCTCCGGGCGCCATCTTATATAGGTTTATTGTCATGCCAAAAACTGGTGTCAACACATGCCCCCATATTTTTCGGCAAAACTTGTATGTTTTGCACACTAATATATGAATGATATATCATGTTTGTATATTAAGTGTCATCTTGTAATTAATATTTTTCCAGAAACTATGGATGATCATCCAAGAAACTTAGAAGAAGAAGATTTGTTGGGGGCAATCATTCGCGAAGGACCGTTGTTAGAACTGTTGTTACTGCGCGACGTCGTCCGGGTAGGAGGTGATGTCTTATCGTTTCTGAACGACACCAATGGTCTGGAAGAAGAGGGTGAAGAAGGCTCCGGTGATCGGACAATGGAGATGGAAGGACCTTATGATGGCTCCGGTGAGCGAACGGAGGAAGGAGACGACGGCTCCGGTGAGCGAACGGAGGAAGGAGTTGTTGCAAAGTCCGGCGAGGTATATATATTAATTGATGCATTAATTGTTTTGGTATGTACACATTTAACTCTCTTCTTTC
This sequence comes from Bromus sterilis, assembly GCA_950022295.1. Taxonomy (NCBI): domain Eukaryota; kingdom Viridiplantae; phylum Streptophyta; class Magnoliopsida; order Poales; family Poaceae; genus Bromus; species Bromus sterilis. The sequence goes on from OX465597.1 coordinate 287,805,082, forward strand.
TTCTTTTCTAGCCCTCCGGATCCGGATCGAGCCAAACCTCGGTAACGAGACGAGGCCCGAAGAAAAAGTTACGCTCGGATGAAAGGTTCACGATCACTGGCATCAGTAAAGTTGGCCAACCGATTGAACCCAGCCGGACCAAGGAAGCATTTTCTACTCAGTGCGGGGTTCTTGTTAGGGACATGATCCCGATCACCATCCACCAATGGAATAAGCCGAAGGGCGGAGACCCTGAAGTGTCTTTTGTCACCGATAGACAGAAAGATGATCTTTGGACCGCGCTGAAGGAAAATTTCACCCTACCGGAAGAGGAACATCCGAAAAAGCCAGTTATAGAGCAAATTGTCAAGGCTCATGCTCTTAAGAAGATGGCGGATCTATTCAGGAGGTGGAAGAATGAGTTGAAAACAACGTTTGTCGACAAAGAGAAGACTCCAATATTCGAGGGCCGATTTGAGAAGATAAGAGAAGAATGGCCCGCATTTGTGGCCCACAAGACACTGGGGAAGAGTAAGAATATGTCAGCGATAAACAAGCTAAATGCTGCAAAGAAGAAGCATCACCATCACACGGGGTCAGGTGGATACCTCAAAGCCCGGCCGTTGTGGGACAAGGCTGACAAGGACCTTGTTGATAAAGGGATCGTACCGGAGACATTGAACTGGTCAGAGCGTGTAAGGAATTGGTTCTTCGGGGTTGGGGGAACCTTGCACCCTGAAAAAGGGAAGTGCGTTTGGACGAACGAACAACTTGACATACCGGTACAAAAGCTTCGGGAATTATTAGCCGCATCGCGGGAAGGGACGTTCGTTCCTGACAGAGAGAACGACGAGCTCACAAAGGCCCTCAGGAATCCTGAGCACCCAGGAAGAACACGAGGCACGCCAGGCTCCGTTCCGTGGAAGCATGGGTTTCCCGACGCAGGCAATTACAAAAGCAGGGAGAGGAAGAGGAAACAGGAGCTCAGCGATATGCAGAAGCTGCATGCAAGAGTACAAGCACTAGCGGAGAGGCATCGAGCTGACGAAGCTTCCCTATAAGCTACCCCGCCATCTCAGCGTAGAAGCAGCGTGGCTTCCACCGAGCTCATTGCGCAGCCTGATTTTACGGCTCCCAGGTAGCCCGTGGATGAAATCCCGGAGGCTCAAGTTTGCCACCTTAAGAAACCATTGATGCAGTTCAAACCCACGGTGGCTATCTGGCATGTTGCACATCCTCGACCCAACGAAACTTTTCACTGTCGTCCGATTCCACAAGGCTATGCTGTTGTGATGGTTGATGAAATAGTGCAGAGTTATGAGGAGATCGAGCTTGACTACCCTACTGACGAAGATGGAACTCTCTTGGAGAATGCTCTGAGGACTTCATGTCTATGGCACAAAGAATTCATCAAGCTTCCGAACTGGACGGCGCCTCCGCCTCCTCCTCCTCCTACGACGAGTAAGGGCCCGCCTCCTCCTCCGCCTCCTCCTCCGGCGAGTAAGGGCCCGCCTACTCCTACGCCTCCTCCTCCGGCGAGTGATCAGGGCACGCCTACTTCTCTGCGTCATCCTCCGGCGAGTGATCAGTGCACGCCTCCTCCTCCGCCTCCTTCTCCGCCTGCGTCGGCGCGTCCGAGCAGCCCACCTCCTCCTTCGCCTCGTCAGCCAGAGCAGAAGAGAGTCGCCGCCGCCACTCCGGCTGCTCCTGCGCCTGATCTTAAACAACAAAGGAAAAGAGTCGTCGTCGCTCCGGCGTCTAGCAGTACAACCAGCGGCGACAGGTGATACAAATATGGTCCATCATTTGTCAAGCCTCTTGAGAAGTTACCATACGAGAACAACTCGGAGGAAACCGCGAAGATCGTTCAAGTCGAAGTGGATCGCTCAAGTCGAAGTATGTGGATTTGCATGGTGCATATTGAATGCAAAAAAGTCTTGAGTTCAAAAAAGTTTAGAAAAAGGAAATGCCTTTGTAACAGATGAGTTTTCGTCTAAAACCCTCACACTTCGAAAGAGATGCTCCAGTTTGTACACGAAGTGCATCCAGTTTTTGTCGTAACCCTCTCAACTTTTGCACACATGTTATATGGGTCAAATGATGATACCATGCCAAGTTTCAACCTTTTCTGAATTCATTTGTAGATGCTTTCCATTTTCAGGGTCATTTGGCACAAAATAAATCATTAAATGCATGAAAAAGAGAAAATGAAGTCAGAAAGGGTTCAAATTTTAGTATGTGGCTTTGAATGGTGCATATTGAATGCGCAAAAAGTCTCGACTTCAAAAAAGTTTAGAAAAATGAAATGCCTTTCTAACAGATGAGTTTTCGTCTAAAACTCTCACACTTCAAAAGAGATGCTCCATTTTGTACACGAAGTGGATCCTGTTTTTTTCGTAACCCCTTCAACTTTTGCACACATTTTATATGGGTCAAATGATGATACCATGGAAAGTTTCAACCTTTTCTGAGTTCATTTGTAGATGCTTTCCATTTTCAGGTTCATTTGGCACAAAATAAATCATTAAATGCACTCATGAGCCACCGTCGGGTTGTATGCAGGGGAAACCTTGTGTTTTGTTCTACACATAGAAATCTTTCAGTTCATCGACCGAATACAAATCATTCGGATTCCCTGCATACTATTTCTTTGCGTGTTTCACTTTCTTTTTGCACCGTAACCATGGACAATCTTCTTCATTTAACACAATGCTTGGGTTAGTCTTTACTGTGAAGGGAGGAATTTCATGAAACTTTTCTTAATCTTCTGACTTGTCTGTCTTGTCCTCCACTCCCACAAGGTTTCTTTTCCCTGAAAGAACTATGTGGCGCTTTGGCTCACCGTATGATGTATTCGCTTCCTTATCTTTCCTTTTTCTCGTTTTGCTAGACGTGTCCTTCACATAGAAAACCTGAGCCACATCATTGGCTAGGACGAATGGTTCCTCTCTGTACCCAAGATTGTTGACATCCACCATTGTCATTCCGTACTGCGGGTCTACCTTTACCCCTGTCAGATTGAACCATTTGCACCGAAACAAAGGGACCTTAAAATCAGGTCCATAGTCAAGTTCCCATATCTCCTCTATGTAACCATAATATGTGACCTTTTGCTTATTGTTGATTGCATCATCAAAGCGGACACCACTATTTTGGTTGGTTCTCTTTTCATCTTGGGCGATCGTGTAAAATGTATTCCCATTTATCTCGTACCCTTTGAAAGTCATTATAGTCAAAGATGGTGTGCCGGACAACAAGTACAACTCCTCTTCAACAGTGTCGTTACCCGTGAGATGGTCTTGCAACCAACCGCTGAAAGTCCTATTGTGTTCCTTCTTAATCGAGACTTCAGACTGCTCCGGGTTTTTTAAGCGTAGAATATTCTCGTGTTGATCGATATACGGGGCCACCAAGGCAGAATTATGTAGAACAATATTGTGTGCTTTCTTCCAAGATTCTACGTCCCTACATATTATTGGGCGCGATGCTAGCGTGCCTTTTCCACCCATTCTCCCCTCATGCCGCGATTCAGGAAGACCAATCGGCTTAAGGTCAGGAATAAAGTCAACACAAACCTCAATGACCTCCTCTATTTGATGGCCCATGGAGATTCTTCCTTCTGGCCTAGCACGGTTACAAACATATTTCTTTAAGACTCCCATGAACCTCTCAAAGGGGAACATATTGTGTAGAAATACAGGACCCATAATTGCAATCTCGTCGATTAGGTGAACCAGTACGTGCGTCATAATATTGAAGAAGGATGGTGGGAACATCAACTCAAAATTGACGAGACATTGGACCAAATCATTTTGTAACCTTGGTAAACTTTCTGGATTGATTACCTTCTGAGAAATTGCATTGAGGAATGCACACAGCTTCACAATGGCTAATCGAAAATTTTCTGGTAGAAGCCCCCTCAATGCAACCGGGAGCAGTTGCGTCATAGTCACGTGGCAATCATGAGACTTTAGGTTCTGAAACTTTTTCTCTGTCATATTTATTATTCCCTTTATGTTCAACGAGAAGCCAGATGTGACCTTGATACTGAGCAGGCATTCAAAAAAGATTTCCTTCTCTTCTTTGGTAAGAGCGTAGCTGGCTTGACCCTCGTACTTCTTTGGGGGCATGCCTTCTTTTTCGTTCATATGTTTCTTGTCCTCTCTTGCCTCCGGTGTATCTTTTTTTTCCCATACACACCCAAGAAGCCTAGCAGGTTCACGCAAAGATTCTTCGTCACGTGCATCATGTGGATTGCAGAGTGGACATGTAGGTGTTTCCAATAGGGTAGATCCCAAAATATAGATTTCTTCTTCCACATGGGTGCGTGTCCGTCAGCGTCATGCGAAACAGATTTTCCACCAGGACCCTTTCCAAAGACTACTTGCTCTGGTAAATCCTTGACCATATCAAGTATATCATCACCAGTACGGCGGACATGCTTCTTCCGGTGATCTGCCTCGCCTTTGAAATGCTTGCCTTTATTTCTTAAGGGATGATTGGTCGGAACAAACCGATGATGTCCCAGGTACACATTCTTATTGCAGTTGGGCAAATATATACTTTCAGTCTCATCTAAAAAGTGTGTGCATGCCTTGTATCCCTTGTTTGTCTGTCCTGAAAGGTTACTAAGAGAAGGACAATCATTGATGGTTACAAAAAGAAATGCTCGTAGATCAAATTCCTCCTGTTTGTTCTCATCCCACACACGTACACCTGGTTTAGCCCACAACAGTAAAAGTTCTTCAACTAATGGCCTTAGGTACACATCAATGTCGTTGCCGGGTTTCTTAGGGCCTTGGATTAGCACTGGCATCATAATGAAGTTCCGCTTCATGCACTTCCAAGGAGGAAGGTTGTAGATACATAGAGTCACGGGCCATGTGCTATGATTGCTGCTCTGCTCCCCAAAAGGATTAATGCCATCTGCACTTAAACCAAACCATATGTTCTTGGGGTCCTTTCTAAACTTGCCATTTTCCTTTTCTTCCATTCTCTCGATTTTTCTCCATTGTGACCCATCAGCGGGGTGTCTCAAATTCTAGTCTTTCTTACGGTCTTTGTTGTGCCATCGCAACAACTTGGCATGCTCTTTGTTTCTGAACAGTCGTTTCAACCATGGTATTGTAGGAGCATACAACATCACCTTGGCAACAACCCTCTTCCTGGGGCGCTCGCCCTCGACATCACCAGGGTCATCTCGTCTGATCTTATAGCGCAATGCACCGCATACCGGGCATTCATTCAAATTCTCGTACTCACCACGGTAGAGGATGCAGTCATTAGGGCATGCATGTATCTTCTGCACCTCTAGTCCTAGATGGGAGACAAGCTTCTTTGCTTCGTAAGTGTTGTCAGGCAATTCATTATCCTTTGGAAGCCTCTTCTTAAATATTTTCAGTACCTTCCCAAATCCCTTGTCAGGTATACCATACTCTGCCTTCCATTGCAACAATTCCAGTGCGACACCAAGCTTTGTGTTTCCCTCTTCGCAATTTGGGTACAATCCTTTTTTGTGATCCTCTAACATGCGATTGAACTTCAACTTCTCCTTTTCGCTTTCGCATCCTCTCTATGCATCAACAATGACACGGCGAAGCTCATCATCGGCTCATGTGATGCCTTTTCTTCACCTTCTTGTTCTTTCTCTTGTTCTTCATTCTGTTCCCCCATTGTACCACCGTATTCAGGCAGGAACCCAGGATACCTATCATCATCCTCATCTTCTTCATTCTCTTCCATCAGAACCCCTCTTTGTCCGTGCTTGGTCCAGCAGTTATAGCCGGACATGAAACCATGCTGAAACAAATGGAGGTGAATATATTTTGAGTCCTAGTAGCTCTTATTATTCTTGCAGACACCACATGGACAACACATAAAACCATCCCGCTTGTTAGCCTCAGCCACTTGCAGAAAACTATGCGAGCCATTAATGAACTCGCCAGAGCTTCGGTCTTCGTACATCCATTGCCGACTCATCGTCATAATGGCCCAACATCGAAAAGATAAAATTAATACAAGTAATTCATATACATAAAATTGATCATACATGCATAAAGGTTGTTCATACATAAAGTTGATCATACATAAAGTTGATCATACATAAAGTTCATACACATACTTATTATCATAAAAACAACATAAAACTATCTACCTAAAGCATTCAAATGCAATAATAAATGTGATCAATATCGCAACAAAGGTACCAATTGCTCCAACAGCATAATGATACCAAGCCTCTTTAGTAAGGGCATATTTTCTAATTTTCCTAATCTTCATGTGCATTACATCCATCTTGTTCTTGTGATCACCGACGACATCGGCAACATACAACTCCAATATCATCTTCTCTTCTTCAACTTTTTTCATTTTTTCTTTCAAATACTCGTTTTCTTTTTCAACTAAATTTAACCGCTCAACCAGAGGGTCAGTTTCAATCCCCGGTTCACATACCTCCTAGGTAAAAATATCTATGCCAACTTAATTGGTCATCATTGTCAAACACGAAAAATGGAACAAATTAATAGTTATAAAAGATAATATATATATACCACATCCGAATCATAGACAGGACGAGGGCCGACATGCGCGGATACCATAACCATCGCACTATGTATAACAAAGAATCATACAAGTAAGAAAATTAGACAAGTATCTATCTAAATCATACAAATAAAATTTCTTATATAAAAAAATAAGAAACACATATATAGAGGCTCACCAAGGTGGTGCCGGTGAAGAGGGACGATGGGGGCGATCGACGGTGGTAACTATACGTCCGTGTGCGGGAAGGCACTAAGCAATCACTACAAATATGCATACTAATTAACTTGAGCTCAAAGTGCATATAAATTAAATAAACTCCACATATCACTATATTGCTAGCTCCCAAACTAAAGTCCACAAATCTACACATATAGAGCATAGCACAAGCTAATCTAGAAAAAATGAGAGAGGACAAAGCTGCTAACCTTTGTGAACACTTGGATGTAGAAGGTTTTCTTCAAATCATCACAAATCTTGGCCAAAATGGAGGATGAACTCGAGCAAAGAGAGAAGTGAGCTTCAAAAACAGAGAATGAGCTTGGCCGGCTCATGTTGGAGAAGAAGGAGTATATATAGCTGTATCTTTAGAACCAGTTGGTAGCACCAGCCGGTTCTATAGGTGGGACACTAGAACCGGCTGGTAGCACTAACCGGTGCTAAAGGTTCTAGCGGCCCCCCAGCCCAACGACAATCTGCCGCCACACCTTTAGCACCGGTTTTTACTACAAACTGGTTCTACAGGTGTGGTGGCAGGTTGTCGTTGGGCTCGGGCCCACCACACGAACCGGTTCTAAAGCCCAGCCTCACGAACCGGTGCAATTCGGCCAGTAGAACCGGTTCGTGTTCGGGCCGTGGCCTTTGCTCATATCCGAAGGCCTGTTTTGTACTAGTGTATTTATATATGAGGAATATATAAACGATTTAAACTAAAATCATACATACAGAATGATCAAATATAAATACGTTTACCCTTTAAGAACACATAATAAACTAAATAGTATAGAAATAATACAAATAAATCACTAACAAGCATATGTCATGTTCCATAAGCAAGGATAAGATTTACATATTTCTCTTTATTACTTAAAACTTAGTCCATAATTAGGATTCAGAAATTAAAAGTTCGGATTATCCAGCTAGAAAAAACGGATTATCCTATTATGTCGGATATTTACAGTACTGTATCCTATATCGTATCCTACCAATCAGATTCGGGTTTGGATCGGATTTCTGTTTTATGTAAAAAATTTGTTACCGTATCCTACAAAAACGGATTCGGAAATGGTTTCGGTCGGAAATTATCCTAACCTCTTTCACCCTTAAACTCTAGTATACTAGCTCATTGGGCAATCGATGATCAAGGTTTCCTGATCATGAGGTACGAACCGCCTATTGACAATAAAGTCGTATCATTAGGAGAATGATATGATGGAAACACCCACCAGAATGTTGCAATGTGATCCAGTCACATAGTTCAAAATTACGATAACTATAATGTAGTGATCGGATCCTTAGACCGTAATGATTATACGTAATTACTATCTACACTACTGGAAAAATAGCTATAGATAATATGGACACTAATGGCGCACCACATGTCCAGTGCGCCATTACTAAATAGCAATGGCGCACCTTGTCCTGATGCGCCATTAGTGCCCTTGCTACTAATGGCGCACTTGAACAGAAGTGCGCCACCGCCAATTCGCTCCTGGACCAGCCCCCCTCCCCTGACTTAGCAATGGCGCACTTCTCGGAAGTGCGCCATAAGGCACCAGGGATGCTAATGGCGCACTTCTGGGATGTGCGCCATTGCTAAGTCAGGGGAGGGGTGGGCCCAGTCCTGATGACAATGGCGCATTTATGCATGGTGCACCATCACTGTTCTGGTCCCCCCTCTCTGGCCCCTGGTCCCCTCTCCCAGAGTTAGTAATGGCGCACCTCTAGTTGGTGCGCCATTAGCTCCCATACTTAGTAATGGCGCATATTGGTGAAGGTGCGCCATTACTAAGTCTGGGAGCAGCTAGATGTTTTGGAGCCACCCTACCACATTCACTTTGTCCACCTCCACCTCCAACTAGCTTCTTTCGGTTCCTTTCTTCTCCTCACCTTATTTACACCATAGATCTACCCAAAATAAGTAGTTGTATCTCCTTTTTTCATTGGTAAGTAAGGTATATCTCTTTATTGTTGTGTAGATCTAGTTTGTTCTCTCTCGAACACACTTTTTATCGGTGTATATGTGTGGTGTGATGTGATGATCATGGGGTATATATGTATGGGTGTGTGATGATTGTTTGCAGGTACCTCACATATGCGATAGTTGCCAATATTTTGCCGGAATGTTGATTCATTTCCGTTTCGGCGAAAATTTGGCACACTTTGCATTCTTTTTTTCCTAATAATTAGGCAAGGTCATGCCAAAAAAAAATTTGGTTCTAAAATATCGTTTTTCTCTATGCACCGCAGGCGACCATGGTTCGCAAGATGACCGGAGGCATCATGGATAGGTTTTTGAGCTCCGCGAAGTCCGAGATGATTCAAAAGAACGAGACGGAGATAAGATGCCCGTGTCGAAGATGCAAGCTGAAGTGCCTTTTGGACCCGGATTCAAAAACAATAAAGGGGCACCTGCTCACGCGTGGTTTCATGGATGGCTATCGGTGGCAAGGTGATGAAGAAGACTATGAATTCGTCCAGGGTGGCCGGGCAACAGTAAGAAGAAATAGCGCCGAGGTCGGGCGAGAAGACGAAGAATCTCCCGGACATGATCACGATGCAGGACACAATCATCATGTAGAAGATGCGGGACATGATCATGAGGAAGCTCAAGACGAAGGGCATGATCATCATGAAGATGAATATGCCGGAGAAGACGGCGATGATGGAACATCGTCGATGGAGTGGGTGCAGGACCCTCATCTTCAAGAGTTTCTTCTAAACCAGGCGAGTAATAACGCAAGAGCTGCCGCCCGAGAGAAAGCCAAGTTGAATCAACTTGAGATGGACGCAGTTACTCCAATGTATGAAGGATGCAATCCTTAGGAAACCCGCCTGAAAGTAGTGCTCATGGCTCTGGAGATGAAAGTAAAACATAAAATGACGGACACATGCTTCGACGAAAACATGTCATTCTGGCAAGACCATCTTCCCAAGGGGAACACGTGCCCGACCAGTTTCAATGAGGCGAAGAAAATCATGTGTCCCCTGGATTTACCGCATGTTAGATACCATGTCTGCGTTAACGATTGCATCCTTTATCGGCATGAGTACGCGGAGTCTACCGTATGTCCGAAGTGCGGCGCCAGTCGATACAAGAAGAAGAAAGCTCCTAAAAAAATGGTGTGGTACTTTCCGATCATTCCTCGTTTGCAGCGTTATTTCATGGACCCTAAGCAAGCTAAGCTCATGCGCTGGCATGCGGAAAGGAAGCAGCAAAATGAAGAAGCTGAAAAAAATGATCCAGAAAAAGATAGGATGTTGAGTCACCCTTCTGATGGGACCCAGTGGGAGGCATTGAACTTCGAGGAGGACTTTGGGAAGGATCCAAGGAACGTAGTGTTGGTCGCGAGCATCGATGGAGTCAATCCTTTCGGCAACCAGAGCAGCACACATAGCACCTGGCCAGTGTTTGTGTGCATGTACAACAACCCCCCCTGGGAGTGCATGAAGAGGAAGTACATGCACATGAGTGTGCTAATTGAAGGGCCGAAACAACCAGGAAACGACCTCAATCTGTATCTGGGGCTCCTAAAAGAGGAGCTCGATACGCTATGGAGAACGCCAGTCAATACGTGGGACGCTCTAGAAGAAACATATTTCCCTATGATAGCCGCACTGCTCACGACGGTGCACGACTATCTCGGTTTAGGGTATGTCGCGGGGCAGGTGGTCCACGGACACTGTGGATGCGCTAGGTGCATGGACGACACAACGTATCACCAGCTACCTAAGGATCTTGGGTCTTCAAAAACCGTGTTCATGGGACATCGAAGATGGCTTCCTCACAATGACCCATGAAGAAAACACAAGGATCTGTTCGATGGAACAGCCGAACCCCGAAAGGCCCCACGTAGGAGGAGCGGCACCGAAATAGACATGCTGTTGACAAAATGGAAATAGTGCCCACCGCCAGGAAAGATCAATTCTAAGCGAAAGGCGCCAGAGCCGCTGTTGAAGGTCTGGAAAACAAGGTCTATTTTTTTGGACTTGCCGTACTAGAACATCCTCTGTGTGCCAAAAAGCCTTGATTTCATGCATATCACGAAGAATGTCTGCGAGATTCTGCTTGCTACCCTGCTCAACATGCGAGAAAAGACCAAAGATGGGCCGAAAGCAAGGGAAAACTTGCTATCAATGGGCATAAGGGAGGAGCTTCACGCAAACTGCCCTAATGATGATGATGATGATGACGACGATGATAATGATGATGATGAGCCACCGGAGGACACGGAAAGTCGTCGCAAAGGCAAAAAGGCCAAGAAGTAGAGCGAACATTATTACTGCCCCCCCCCCCCCCCCGCGTGCTTCACTCTAAGTCAGAAGGAGACCCAGCAGTTTATCAACTACCTCCTAGGAATAAAATTTCCTTACGGTTTCGCTGGGAAGATCAGCAGATACCTAGACTCAGCAAAGCAGAGGTTCAACGGGATGAAGTCTCACGACTGTCACGTGCTGATGACGCAGCTACTTCCGGTTGCAATGCGCGGGATCATGGACGACCACGTCCGTGAAACGCTATTTGGCCTATGCAACTTTTATGATGTCATCTCTCGGAAGTCGGTTGGCGTGAGGCAACTCAGAAGGCTACAAGAAGAGATCGTGGTGATACTACGCGAGCTCGAGATATACTTCCCGCCTGCATTCTTCGATGTCATGGTGCATCTCCTCGTCCATATCGTGGATGATATCATCCAACTCGGGCCGACGTTCCTGCACACCATGATGCCGTTCGAAAGGATGAATGGTGTGATCAAAGGATACGTTCGCAATAGGGCACGTCCAGATGGAAGCATAGCCCAAGGCTTTCTGACCGAAGAGTGCATCTCCTTTTGCACGAATTATCTAGGCATCGATAACCCCGTTGGTCTGCCCGTCAACAGGCACCTCGGCAGGCTCGCTGGATCTTGTCACCGCGAGGGTCGCCGCGAAATGCATGTCGACTTCCAGGATCGACTCGCCGACTTTGAAATAGCAAACCTAGTCGCGCTGCAACACATTGACTTGGTCGATCTTTGGGTGGTAGAGCACACAAAATCAATTGAGAAGACGTACAATGACCGAGGCCAACAATGGATAGACGGAGATGTACTCAAAGAGCACAACTCATGCTTCACGCGTTGGTTCAAGGACAAGCTTCTATCGTACCCTTTACATGAGGACTCTTCCGAGGAAGAAAAACTCGTATTCGCCTTGTCACAGGGCGCCGAGCACAACCTGATGACATATCAAGCGTACGATATCAACGGCTACACATTCTACACCGAGGAAAAGTACATGAAGAGCGATTATCAGAACTCCGGGGTAATGATGGAAGCCTACACCGGTAACGTCAAGAAAAGATACTACGAAAGGATCGAGGAGATCTGGGAGCTCAGCTACGCTGGAGAGAAGGTGCCGATGTTCCTCGTCAGGTGGGCCAAGAGCATCGTAAAAGAAAGCCGGTATTTCACCACCATGGTTATACCCGAAGCCAAATCCAAGACCGCGGGCGCAAACGTCACCGCGCAACATGAGCCATGGGTACTGGCTAGCCAAGTGGACCAATGCTTATTCATTACCGACCCGTCAAAGCCCAGCCGTGTTGTCGTGAGGAGAGGCAAAAGGAACATCATCGGAATGGATGGAGCCGCCAACGAGCAAGACTTCGACAGGTACGGCGACCCGAAGATTGAAGATGACGACGACGATGATGCAGTAGCATACAAAACAAGAAGAAGCAGGACCACCCTACCTAAATGCGGCCGCCCGTTCAAGAGAAGAAATCAAGGGGTTCCGGGGCTAAATTAAGCAAACGCGAAAAAGAAGGGCAAAAAGATTGTGAAAAGATGATAGCAAAGATCCAATCACGACGATTGTTATTTCATGATTGTTATTTCATGTCTCTTGATTTCGACCTCATTTATGAGCATGTGAATGATTATTTCTAGAGATCTTTTAAACATTATATTATTTTATATTATGAGCATTATATTATTTTAGTACATAAAATATGAAACTACTTGCCATGATGAACTAAATGATATAAATTTGCTTTTATGGATATTGATATATTTTTCTTAAAACTTGATCAATGTTTTTCTTAAAAAACAAATACACCTTATATAAAGGAACGGAGGGAGTATTGTAGATGTTGATAGTTTTTGTTATATTTAGGAATGAGGGGGTATTAAAATTGCCATGTGTTTATAATTACTACACAATATAAAACTACCACATAATTATAATTATAATTATAAATAACAAAATATTAAAAGCGTTAATGGCGCACCTATGGAAAGTGCGCCATTGCTATGACTATGCTAATGGAGCACTCCCAGAAAGTGCGCCGTTGCTATCCGTACATTTATGGCGCACATTCTGTAAGTGCGCCATTGCTATCGCCCTCCCCATAACGGTTACACCACCACACATCTCGCTCGATCCCTGCACACCACCAAACCTAAATCTCGCCACGCCGCACTCCTCACCTCTCCCGCGACCGCCCCTCCCCCTCCCCGTCTCCGGCAACCGCTCCGGCGACCTCCGCACCTCTCCGGCGACCGCCCTGGTGGCCTCCCTCTCCGTCATGCCCCCTCCCCCTCCCCCGACGTGGACCCGCCCGACAGCGCCGCCGCCCCCTCTGCTCCCACCAGCTCGATCCATCCCAGCCACACGCTCGATCCGGTGAAGCTGCTGCCGAGAGTTCCGCCACCCCGACGGCCACGTCGAGCACGACGACTCCTTAGCCCGCACCTGCCTCCACGTCCGCGATTGGTAGGTAAATCTTATGTCAGGCCAATTAAATTTTCTTAGGTTTCTGGTTGTTGTGCTGATTGTCTGTGATGGCAAGCATGTGCGCTTCTGTTGTGCGTCCGCGAGTGGAATTTTAAGATGCACATGAGTGACACTGCCACATATAAACAGGACATCAAGTTTTAAATGCACATGAACCCTCATTCAGTCTAAAATACACATACAAAATCATTCCTATTGAGCCATACAGAGAAAATTCCAGCATCAAATTATTTATCCACATAGGAAACAGAGGATCATCGTTATAGCACAAATAACACACGCTGTAATTTTTGTACTCTATAATTTTATACAGTTTCGGAATGCTATTGTTGGAAAATTTCAACAGCAACTCAGTTGCACAGGCTGGAATATGTTGATATATGTTGTATTTCTGTCAAAGTTAGCTATTTAATCTGTCTAGACGACTATAATAACTTATGAAATCCTCCTTGTATATGCGTCGTATTGACAGCTATGTGCTATATGTAAGTTATTATGTTGTGTGTGGAGCTTCCTTGTGTTTTTTTGTCTGTCAGCTTCTGTTAGTGTTGGTAGAATGGATTTGTGCCACTGAACCGAACTTGAGTGGTACAGCAATGTGTCTGCCGTTCCAGATTAAAAAAAATGCATGAATCACTCACTTGTTGAATTCAGAAATAGGAAAATGTGTGCATTTTGGAAAAAAGATTTGTCAGGGGAAAATGTTTTTGTAATATTTAACCTCCATCAATCATTGCCGTCTTCCATCATCCATCTAGAGTATCAATGTTGTTGAAGTAGTGATTCTACTACAGTAGTAATAATGTTGACAAGTGTGTAAACTAATGAATGAATAATGCAAGGCCCTGAAAATAGAGTGATGAACAAAGTCAGTGCCTGAACTAATAGTGTATGTAGTACAAGAGATGAGCTAGACCGTCGTTAGAGCATTGCACTAGTGCTGATCTGAGTGAGTCGTTCTAGGGGAGGCGTGGCACTAGTAGCAGGCAGGTTTCAGCAACAGTGAAAGCCTTGGAGCCGGCCACACTGCTTCCCCTGCTGATCCAGTGTGAACCGTGCCCATAAATTACACCCAGTTTAGTAAGATCGCACCATATAACTTAAACACTGATGTTTCAAGTCCAGCTTTAAGTGTGCGAATGAGTCAATGTACTTCCAAAAATAAATGTACTGAATGCACCTAACGTTTCCTAAATACCTTAATCATGTACAATTCCACTAATTCAATTTTCGGTAATCCCAAATCACATAACACTTCTTTCTGAAGGTTATTGCTACTTCAGTTCTGACATGGAAGGGGCATACATCCTACAACCAATGCTGCAACTTGAGCTCTTTAAAATGTCTGTAGCATTTCTATTTTATACAGTTTGTAGCTTTCCTAACTTAAAAGCATTGTTCTGAACATATTTCATTGGTGTTTTTTTCTTCTAAAATCTTATAAGCATTATGCATCCAGTACTACACAGGGTTTCTAAGCACCACAACAGGGTTTCCCAAATTCTGGACTATAGCTCTTGTAATATTCTATTTTTATTTTAGGCATGGATTAAGTTATTGTTATATTCTTGTAGTTTCATAAGCACCTGTCCATTGTGCACCTGGTTGTGCCTATATATATGATTGTTGTGCCTATATGTAGGCCTTTTTTGTGCAGGTACAAATAATGACCTTATTCTCCCGAAATGTAGATTAATTTCCGTTTCGGTTGAGAATGGGGTCCTAGCTCAAGAAAATTAGCAAAGGTCATGCCGAATTTTCCGTGAATTCGTGCATGACCTTTGTCAATTTTCTTGACCTAGAAGGTGCTTTGCATGTAATTGTCCAACTACATAGCTCAACGATCTCCACGGTAGCATATAGTATTAGGCACTTGCAGATTTGATCACTGGCAGGATGAAAGCTACACACATCATAATAGAAACATCAAGAATTTTTTTCTTATCCTAGCTATACTAGCTACCCTGATATCATCCAATCACTCTAGTAGCATTTTTTTTCTTATCCTATGTAGTGGGTGTAGATGGCCGACAACGATGAGGCCTCCGGTTCGCACCACCAGAAGAAATATTGGGAGATGAGCATAGACGATGATCCACAACCTCAACCCCGCTACGAGGGCATCGGCGATGACTCTACCGATCCCGAGTACACAACCGCTAGCGGGGATGATTGTGGTGCCGCGGAGTCCGATCCCTCCACTGATGATGGCAGCCAACCCACAGATGGAAGCCAACCGAAGAGGCAAAAAAAGGAGAGGCGCCCGAGCAAGCTAGGCACCGTCAAGGAGGAATTTACCGAAGTGGACAAAAATGGGATTCCAACGGCGCCCAAAGAATTAGTCGGTGGGTACGCCGGACAACTCGGGTGCATTCTCCGGGGCACCGTCTCGATCAACACCGAGAACCTAAGGCATCCTGACCGAGCGAATTTGCGCAACCTCCTCTTCACGAAGCTACACAACCGATACAAGTTCCCCGCTTAATTCGCAAACACACGACTCCACGGGAATAAAGTGAACAGTGCCGCCCTCACGAAGATGAGCACATCCCTGGCTACTTGGAGAAGCACGGTGAAGAAAATGATTAGTAAAGGTGTTAGTTATGAGAAGATCAAGGAGTCAAATCCTTCGATGAGCGAAACTGACTACGTGGAGTTCAAGCTCAAGTGCGAGGACACCTCAACCAGTGAATCGAGTCAGTGGGGGAAAAGTATGCGGGAATTGAACTTAGGGCTTCACAGACTCGGTACCGGCGGTTACAGAGTGGCGGAACCGAAATGGGACAAGGAGGACGCAGAGCGTGCCGCGCAAAGCCTACCGCCCCTCTTCAAAAAATACGGAGATAAGCCTACAGATAACTATGTCAGGGCCCGGTACAAGAGGAACCCGATAACAGGGGAGCTTACGACGGATCCGAAGGTGGAGGAGCTTGAGCGTCTTCTGGTAAAGAATACCTCCCCCCATTTAAATTAGCTCCATATGGTTGCATTTTAAAATTAGCGAAGCCAAATTTCTGAATGGTCCCCGCGTTCCTTGTGCAGGAAACTGAAGGTAGCAGCGCGGAGTCCCCGCCTATCGCCCATTGGTACAACTCTTTAAATAGGGCGATCAACACACTCAAGAAAAAGGATAAGCTTAGTAAGCCATCATCAGCTGGTCGTGTGTTCGGCAAAGGCTGTTCCAAAAAATGGTCGAACTACTATAGCACTAGGCGAAAGGAGAAAAGCACTAGCGGCTCGGAGGCACAACTGATGGAAAAAATGGAGCAGATTCCACGCATTGTGGAAGAACAAGTTGGACATGCGCTCAACAACATGATGCCTTCCTTGTTTGTGTTCATGCGAGACTGGCTTGCGAGCGGTCAAGAGGGGTTGCCCCCGATTCCCAGCTTCATGGGCAGCAACTCTCACAACGCGATGGCATCGGCGGCGGCCCCATTGGTGTCCCCGGTGGTGGATGCGTTTGTGACCCCGGGGGCGGCCAGGACGGTGCCCCCGGCTGCGGCCACGACGGTGTCCCCGATGGCGGATGCGTTTGTGACTCCGGCGGCGGCGCAAGTATTGGAGCGTAAAACACCAACGCCCGGCACCTCAGGAGAAAGAGCCCCCTGCGTCACATGCCCGCCCGCTGTTGGCGGTGCATCGACATTAGCCGAGCTCGACGCCATCACGGTAACTAAGCCTCGGCCGATGACTTCTTCTCCTTTTGCCTTTGACTGGGCATCCTTGACGCCCTACATGTTTTCGCAGGGCACCGTCAACGTTCCATGCACTCTCCTGCACTTCGTGGACGAGGAGTTGGTCGATGTTGCCGTGGACAGAATCGTTCAACCGGGCATCCGCGTGTTCCATGGTAGTCCGATGCCAGCCAACGTGTATAAGGTTCAACTGATTCGGGTGCTGGATGGCTACGGCGAATTGTTACCTCCCTATCGACCCCTTGGAGCCGAGGACGAAGATGTGATGGACCTCCACGGCTGCTTGAACTGGAGCATGCTTTGGCCGAAGAGCTAGATTCGTTTGGGGGTGGGGAACTACTCCACCCCACCGCTAGTCGTGCCGGCGCCAAGCCATGCAAAGACCGCTGCAACGCCGTCGGCTGATCCGGGCCACCACCCCACAGACATCGATGTGGCACAAGATCGGAGCAACACCAACACCAACACACTACTTTCCCTTGTCGATGAATTCTACGAGGAACATGGTGGGTGCGACATGGACGACCTTTTCCCGCCTGCTTCTCAAGTACCAAACCTTGGTGCAAAAGACTCCTCCTACCCATCTCGTAGCGCGGAGATGAATTCCAATAATAAGCTTCGACTGTTCAGTTCTTAGGAGACGCCTCCAGCTGCCTCCTTCACCGAGGCTGAGATAGCCGAGGCGCGAAATGTTATCAGCCCCAACACACTCACGAAGGCGGTCTCCGAGCAGGTAAAGGTCCCATTACATGAGAAGCCGAAGAAGAAGGGACGGACAAGAAGGAGGAAGGGTCCCACTACTGCGAGCCAGCCGACACCGACGATCCGTTCTCAAGACGGGCCACCAAGACCCGACGGAATGATGTCGAGGGTGCATGTGGCGGGTAGGCCGATGCTATCTGCTGCAGTGCTCGATGCTGCAACCGGTGCTATGAAGAGTCTGCATGACATTATTCTGAATACAGAGACGTGGCGTCTCAGAGAGAATGATGTAGCATACCCGGTTTTCACCGCCAAGGTGCTAGAGGGAAAGGGCTTTGTTGCTTGCGACATCGGACGTGTGATCTTCCTGCGGTTTGATGACATCTCCGCTATGTTTCACCTTTTTCCGCTGCACTACACATTCGTTCGGCTATTTTCTCTCAGTATGGAGATGCGGATCATTAGAGACAAGACCCCGAACATCGTTATAGTTGACCCCTTCTACATGCGAGCCGCTCTTGACCAGCCCCGGGGACCGGCCACACGCTAGTGATTACCTCGAAGGCGTCATTCTGGCGAAAAAGGATAAGGACAACTTCCTCCTGCCTTACTTTCCCGAGTAAGTCAACCCCTCACGTCCCCATAACGTACATTAGGTTGCTTAGATTTCGGTCGTTCTTTTCCTCCTAACATCCGTGTTGTGTGCAGTGATGACACAAAGTGCACACTCATCGCTCTAAACTCGAAATGGTCCATGGCCACGTATTTGGACCCGGACGGTGACTCAAACAAAGACTACACAAATATCAAGAAAGTTCTCGATGAGGCTCTCTCGCGCTACTCCAAATCTGGAGTCACCTTCAAGAAGGAATTTGTTAGGTACGGCGCGCATGTGTTCACTCACGTAACAAAGTACGCCTGCGTCAAGCAGCCGCCTGGCGGTCAGAAGGATGCCTACTACGCCATCAATCACATGCGGGCGTTCGTGTTGGACCAGCAGCAGCTTACGCTCCCAGCTCATCTCAAGCACTGGGCCAAACGCTTGTCGGTAATCCAAGACGCCGACCTCAGACAAGAATTCTTTCGCATCCAGTCGGAGTTGGCAGGAATCATCTCTGAAGATGTCCTTCGTAACAGGGGGGAGTTATACATTAACAATCAACTGTCCAACCGTGAAATAGACACAATGCTAAGATTGCAGGCTGACGGCGATCGCTCATTCATGACCATCACGAAAGACGGCGGCTTCACCCACGCTCCGGCCCGTGGGCGGAGTCAAAAGTCTGGATGCCCATGCGCCTAGCTATGTAGTTCTGGACTATCGACGAGAGCTCGTGTGTGTTGTATAAAATTATATGAACTTGTCTGTACATATGTCTCCTTAGTTTAAACAGTCATCATTCAACTTATATGTAATCGATGCTATTTATTAGTAGGACCATGAACCGTGTGCTATTAATGTGTGTTGCTTTTCACTTCCTTTGGTCCTTAATTTTTTTGTATACGTATGCACTACTTAAATATTATCTGTAAGTTTCTCTTAATGATTTGTTTGTCCAGTGCATAAAGAAGATGTCGTCGTATGTCGTGTACATTGGTAGGATTCCCGGAGTCTACGACGACTGGGAGGATTGTCGGAGACAGGTTCACCGTTTTAGCGGTAACAGTTACGAAGGGTACCCCACAAGGGTGGAGGCGGAAGCTAGATACGCGTGCTATCTAGCGGGGGAGAGGAGGGAGCGGAGGAGGAACCAGATGAAGATCACTTTGGTCACGATGATTCTCATCGTGACCGCCACCCTCTTCTTCGATGTCATGGTACTTTAGATATATCGACTTGTAATGTGATCAAACTCGCTACTCGAGACTTGTAATGTTCCAACTTTTTTTGGTATTTTGAATTTGGAGACTAATATGATGATTTGTAATCGGAGACTTATCTTCTACTGTGCTGTTTATAAATCTGCTGTTTATATATGTGTTGTTTATAAATCTGTTGTTTATATCTGAGCAAATACAGAAAAGCAAAAGAAAAAAAATATGATATTCATAGTAATGGCGCACATAGTGTGCTTCAGTAGCGCATGTGGAGAAACACACCAATGGCGCACTTCCTGAAAGTGCGCCATTAGTAACCCAGAGCAGAAGACACACATGTGGTGGGACCAGTAACATCAGTGGAGCATTTCAGGCCATAGTAATGGCGCATTTCTGGTGCGCCATTAGCATACAGGATAGTAATGGCGCACTTAATGTGCGACATTACTATCACTTACTAATGGCGTGCTAGTAATGGCGCACCCAAAGTGTGCCATTGATGTCAACACATAGTGCGCCCTTAAAGACCTTTTTTCCAGTAGTGCTATTATGATGCTTTTCTTTACATCCACCGCCTCACTTAAATATGGTGGCCATAAAGGTGTACTTTGGGTTTCCGAAGTAGATATGTTAATGAGTATGCAAATAGATCAAAGAGGAATTTGTCCATCTGAGTGACGGATAGGTACTCTGGGCCTACTCGGTGATATTGCATCATAAATTTTGCTCAAACATTTGACTACGTCATGGGGTTGCAATATCACGGGAACGTGTAAATATGTTTGTCGGTAACGAGGATGAACTAGGTGCAATATGGGGTTGCAACTGATGGTCATTGATCAAAAGAGTGCCTTGATCATGTATGATGTTTCCCGCACCGTAGGGTGTCACACTTAAGGGTATTCGACGCAATAAGGATAGATTCGGAATCATTGGTGAAATAGGAGAGAACACTGGAATTGTTCTGGGAAGTGCCATAAGAAGTTCTGGATATTTTGGAAGGTTTAAATATTATTTAATAATGTTTAAATATGTTTTATTATTTAGTTAACAGAATTAAATATTAAAATATAATAAAAATGGAAGAAAAGTCATGGCCCTAAAGAGGCCCATTAGGGGAGGAGGGAGCCTCCCCCCTTGGCCCATGGCGCCAAGGGAGGGGCCCATCCCCCTTATGGTGCAACCCCCTCCTCTCCCCTTGGGTTTAGTCCCACATGGGAAGTTGAGGGAGGGTGGCACCCCTCCTTGGCCTATATAAGGAGTGGTAGGGTGCCCTTTTTCTTCATAACATGAATCTCTCTCTTTATCCTTTCTCCTTCCTTTGAGTGGACTCCCCTTGTTTGGAGTCTGCATTGGGTTGGGGATTTCTCCATCGTACGCACGTCGTCGTGCTACTAGAATCGAGATCTGAATCCATCTAATTTCCACCGCTTGGCTGGTTCGGAGCCAGGAGGGAACGTCGGGTACACCGTATGTGTGTAAACCCACGAGGTGCTACACTTGTGGTGCTCCTTCATCGTTGAGGCCGTATCGCGAAGTATTCACCGACAATGTTCTGATGGGGCCGTATTTATTGGATACCTACCTTATCCATGTTTATTTTTTACCTAAACCCTACAGCCCTGCTTTCTACCATTCTATGAAAGAATGAAGAGACTTTATCCATGTATTGTTTCGTGGAGTCCCTTCTTAAATCTTAGAAGGAAAAAAAAGAATGCCCCTTAGGGACCCTTCTTTGGATACCAAGATTTCTGTCATCTTAGCCTCGTATTTTAAAATTCTCAAATCGAATCAATTAAGAACCAATTCAAATTCATATAATAAAGAATAAGGAAACACTACCTCAACCCTATTGATAACCATTTTGGCCACTACCGCCAAAACAAACCCTAGGTCTACAAGGACGGGGTGGCTTCTGGAGTCGTCGAGGATCTCCGCCGCATCGAGGATCGGCGGGTACGACTACATCAACCACGTTCACGCAGGAAGGTTTCCTGATTAACAGACTACATACTGGTATGTGACCTATTTCCATCCGTTACTTGCATCGCTATAGCATAGGTCTTGGGTTCGGGATGCGTAGGTTATGAAAAATTATTTTTTTCTGCCCCATTTCCCAAAAAAATCAACATGTTATACCTACGACTACTTTATAAACATATGGATAAAGATCCTCCCTCTTCCCAATGAATAAGGCATACATCATTTTCATATTTCTCGAGTAAGTCGCGGTCGAATACGCAAAATGAATCAAGCGAATATTCTTTGTGCTGAAGTTGTCCGACCCATCACTCTGCCCAATGCATGACCGCTCGATTTTACTCTTGGAGGAGGGCGCGAGTGTGCCTTCGCTATTGCTTTTGTATGATGATGGCATGGAGGGTTGCCTCCCCCGAGGTATCCCACATTGTTTCCCTCTGCCGCCCCTCCGCCATGACCGTAGTGAGGTTGGCCTTGGACTCTTGCATCATCGTCTTTCTACGACGGGTGCATAGATACCATTACCTCATTCAGGGGATCGGAGACAGGGTGGTAGTTGAGCGCTAGTTGCTACAATGCAATGGCATCAAGCTGAACTAATGACAACGTCATTTGTGATCACCTTCCCAAGGGAGCGGCGGAGGGCAATGCGGACGACACCCTAGTCGATGGATATGGATTCGTTGAAGCCACATCCGTTGTCCGCCATGGCTGAGAAGGTCGGAGATCGGCGTAAAGAGCTTGGGGCGAGTGGAGTGGAGAGTGGCTAGGATTTGGTTCAAGGAGCGGATGAGGACGAATATATCTGCGGTTAATGTGGGATAGGTGGGTCGGATCCTACGTGATGGATTCGCCCGGGCCTCCTCATATTTTCTCCAGATTTGGAATGGATATGAGGAGTGTCAGTCAGCCCGGTTGTATAGGGTCAGTATGTGGCATTTGTTTGGGTCGCGATTTTCCGATCGGTCAGTGACCACACCTTCCGCCACATAATATAAGGACGATAGAAGAGCCCGGTTGTAGATGTTCTAAGCACCAGTTGGCCTACCAAAATTAAGGCAGGCCGGTCCAGTGTGGAAAAATTCAATTACTGTTGTAGTAAATCGGGTCGTTTGTTGCAGCAAAAATTTATCTCCTGCGTCCATGCATATTTTTTTCCATTTTTGACATTGTTGCATTAAAAAACATGGCAGCATCTTCACATGTCGCACTCATCGTCGGTTGGTAGCAGTAAATTTGGTAGACGATGATAGATTTCTCGCTGCTTGTTGCAGTAAATTCGCAACCCTTCTTCACCGGTCGCACTTCATCATCTTTGGTTACAACAAAAATCAATGATCATTCATAACTTTCTCGCCCGTATCAGGAAAAAATGGGGGCCTTCGTTGGAACATCAAATGAATATATTTAACATTGAAATACATCTAGATACACTTGTTTGAACGTCCAGTAACATGGATCAATATAGTAATATTTTTGTGTCAATTCTATTAAATTAATGTATTTAGCACTAAAATACATCTAGATAGACCCGTTTAAGACCAAGTACAACAGGGTTACATAGGTAGACTATAAGATATGCCACATTGTAATTTAGCCTAGTTGAAGGAGAAAGAATATGAGAAAGAAGAGAAGTGGCCTACAGACTTATAGCCAGCTGTATCACGAGCGTCAACACTTTTTGGGAGCGAAAGAGGCGGATCACATATTAATGACATAACATATTACTACATCTCACTATTGTATAAATGGGCTATAAGCTTGACTACAAGTAACATGGTAACATCATGTAGCCGATTGTTTGCTATACTATCAACCATGCTCTAAACTGTAGGAATATGGATAAAAATAGTAATATTTTAATTTCACAATTATATATAGTAGCATTTTATGTTTCAATGGTGGTTCTTGACACCGGGGGATCCTCACAACTATCAAGTACTCGCTCATATGAAAGAGGCCTCCATCTAAGGTGCATGCTGCAACATGGTCTCTACTCGTGCGTATGTTTTTGCACATCACCGCCAACTATGCAACGTCGTTATAGAGAGCAAGAGTCTCACATCAATCAATCGAGCTGGTTCTCTGTAATGTGAATTATACAATTCATTCGATTGTTATTGTGTACTTACGTGGGGAACCAACACTATCGCACATGATTGCAATGATTCATTCATACGACTTCTTCAAGTATCTCAAACCACCACCAAGTATACAACATAGAAAGAATCTCTCATTGATCGATCGGTGTGACATCCTGGGTCAATATTAATGATAAACTACTCATATGAACAAGGTGACCATCTTTTCCGGAAGCACATCTCCAAATAACTCCAAAGTTAAGCGTGCTTGGCTTGGGGCAATTTGGCGATGGGTGACCGACTGGGAATTTCTTCCCAGGTGCGCACGAGTGAGGACAAAGTGTGCAGAAAAGACTAGTGTTGGTCTGTGGGGATAGTCTAGACCCCGCCAGGAGTACACACAAAATCGGTGGCTGTGGCCGGGGCATTACAAATGGTATCAGAGAAACCATCGCGGTTGCATAGGGGTGTGCAAGCCAATTGCGCGAACATGTGGGACATGTGTCGACACTGAACACACTGGAGTGTGCCAAGAGGGAACGTTCATGTCGTCTGACGAGGACGCCAGTTCCTTTGTGTGGAGTTGTATGTGACATCCTGGATTACTAGGATTACTAGACTACTCATATCAATAAGGTGACCTTATTTTCCGAAAGCACATCTACAAAGAACTCCAAAGTTAAGCGTGCTTGGCTTGGGTCGATTTGAGGATGGGTGACTGACTAGGAAGTTCTTTCCAGGTGTGCACGAGTGAGGACAAAGTGCGCATGAAAGACTAGTGTTTGTCTGTGAAGATAGTCTAGATCACGCCAGGCGTACGCCGGGAACCAGTGGCTACGGACTGGGCGTTACAAATGGTATCAGATCCGACCCTCACGGTTACATGAGCGTGTGTGGGCCAGTTGCGTGGACATTTGGGGCATGTGTCAACACTAGATGCATAGACGTGTGCCAAGACGGAACGTTCCTGTGGGCCAACGAGGACGTCGGTTCCTTTCAGTGGGGGTTTATGTGACATCCTGGTTTAATAGAAAAGATAGACTACTCATATCAACAAGGTGATCTTCTTTTCCGGAAGAACATCTCCAAGGTACTCCAAAGTTAAGCGTGCTTGGCTTGGGGCGATTTGAGGATGGGTGACCGACTACGAAGTTCCTCCCAGGTGCGCACGAGTGAGGACAAAGTGCGCAGAAACGACTAGTGTTGTTCTATGGGGATAGTCTAGATCTCTCTAGGCATACATCGGGAACCGTTGGTTGTGGCCGAGGCATTACAATTGGGTTCTATAATGAAAACTCTCTAACTCAATTGATCAGTACTGCTTGAATTGGACCCTCGAACACCATACCACATGATCGCAAAGTGGGTCCCACCTCTCCCATACGTCTTCTCCAACTATCTTTCACCATTGCCAAGTACACATCAAGCCATATGGATATTTTTGTATTGATTAAACGGGTTCTCTGTAATGTAAAGTCTCCCTAGAAAATCATAGATGTAATCGGAGCCTTCAACTGATACCGCGCATGAGCAATATTCGATCAATCGGGGTCATGCAATTATTGAGCACAAGCATCGATCTAGTCTTGCATCGATCGATCTGGTTTAGTAATGACAAAGGCTCTCGCTTGGGCCGACCATGCACCATGAAAGCATGGGTTATCGACCAGAGGGGGTGATCGGGAGATTTTTACAAATTCCTAAAGAATTTTAGATTCTTCAGGACGGAGGAAAGGTAGAACCGAGTAATCATAGAAAATGTTGAAACTTAGAGAACTGCGAAATTTAAAGCATGCATGCAGATCAAAATTTTGCAATGAAAATAATCTACAGTTGAATCATGGAAGTACTCAAGATGCAAATCACGAGGAACATAAGCGATGGGGAAACATATGAGAAATGTCTTCAAGGTGTATTTTTCAATGTAAGTACTAGAGTAAATGAGTCGAAGATATAGAACCGTAGATTTGACGCAACAGATATTGTAGACTAGTTCAAGTTATTGTGACAACTCTACATCTGGTTGGAGAGGTTGAGTTTCAACTCAGAAGACATAGTCTTTGCCTTATTCTCCTTGAACTAAAGTCCTCACACTCTGTGCAATTACTCAGGTGAGTATTTCAGGTAGACTCCCAAGACCTTCACAGACTTCGTTCACTTCGTTAATTCACAATTTCATCTTGAGTTCCTTAGAACAACGACACCTACTCTGGCTGGAAGCTCATAGAATTCAAGAGTAAAAATCCTTCGGATCACTCGAACCGACTTCCTCAGAAATTATCAACTACCCAGTGCTGGTGACGTCTCCTCACTTGGGTTCTTCAGTTTCTTTCGAAGAGGGTTGCTCTCAAATGATAAGCGTCAATTTTTTTCTTGGAGCAGCCAACCCACAAATGAGGTTGGGGACGGATATTTATAGTTGGTGAGAAAACCGATGAGAAAGGACATAAATGCCCATGTGCGAAAGGAAAAAATCCCTTCCAGTTAGGACAGTTGACTGAACAGGTTCCAGCAACTCTCCACGTGGCACGTGCCATGGTTAGAATATTCTCTCTTTCTCTTTCTTTGTTCGAAAGAACCGCACTAGCAGATTCCTGACTCCTCAACTGAAGACAGATTCGTTAGTGTCCTGAAGAACAACGTCTCAGATAGCCGAAGAACTGAACTTCTGCTGCAAGAGATTTCTCTGGGATTTTCTTCAGGTTTTCCTATTTGAGAAATTTCCTCAGAAATTTCGTAAATCACTTTCCTCGGCCCCTTCGACAGTATGGTGTTTCCCTATGACTCAAGAGAGAAGAAAAAGGCTAACGAAGACTATGCTTGAAACTTTTGCTTCTATATATATTCATCAGGACGACGACTGGATTCCTTACGCAAACATGATTCCTCAGGATTCTAGTTTCTTCAGTGTTCCTCAACATTTTGGGGGTCGACAATTTTGGTTAAACCAATATTTCAGAGACTTTACTTCTGTGTATACTCACAATCACATTAGTCCCTTAACTGTTTTGTCATCAAGTCTCCAAAACCTGAAAGGGGACACTAGATGCACTTACAATCTTCCCCCTTTTAGTAATTTGATGACAATAAGGTTAAAGCTTCAACGGGACTAAATATAGTGTTTTTCACGTACAAACTTGAAGAAATCTCATTCCAGGATATAGAAAAACTTCTCCTGAAGATGTGCATATTTAAGGAATTTGCTTTTGAATATAAATGCACATGTCATGATTTAATTGTGGAGAACTCCCCCTATATCGAGGAATATCTATTCAATGTGTTGATGTAATATGTTTGAGTAAGAATGCAATGCATTGAGTAAGGTGGTTTCAAAAGCAAAGCATCATGCATATAAGATTATCTTGAGGAATCCGCATGAGGAATAAATCAGTTCGAGAGTATCAAGCAACCACCGAGGAATTAAGTTTAAAACTCATTACAAAAATCGACTGAAGAACGAGAGTTGTAACTTAGATAAAAAAAACTCAATATATATATATATATATATATATGCTCACTTGAAGAATACCTCATATTTCTCCCCCTTTATCATTGAATGGACAAAAAGGTGAAGAAACAGAGACTAACGCCCCGAAGAAACAGAGCATCCGTATTAAGGACATTCGTTGATGTATGAGGACAACCCGCAGTTTCTTCAACTTCCTCAGGAGAAATTTCTTGGGCTGAAGAAAATGAGTCGACGCCCAATGTTGGAGTAGTGCAGCGGCGAAATGTGCAAGGAGGACGAATATAAGCAACAACAATATCCCGGAGGCCACTCTGCTTGATGTCATCAGGTGTGATTTTCGCCTCAATAATGGCATCAACGCGTTGGAATGTATGATGATCATACTAATAAGTCTTCTTCTGAGTCATATGAAATTGACCAATATAGTGATGAATCTCAGAATTTTGTCGCTTTGTCCAGTCGTGATTGCGATCCACTTTCTGATGCAAGATGATAAGGAGTTTGTGGTCAGTCATCAGGTGAGGTTGGGAAGTGTCCTCGGTTGAGGCATTGGTGCCATCACGTTCAATGGTGCGGGATTGAGCATAACGAATGTTTCCATCTGGTGTTTTTTCAGGCTCATAGAAGATGCATTTTCCCTTGCTTTTGGCATCAACTGGGGCAATGGTATTGGGAAGTACTTCAACCGGTGGAAGATACACACAATGATTTTTCTGATCCTCCAACTAATTGAAGCCAGACTTAGCATGGGTGAGCTTCATGATACTCGGAGCATATGGTTTAAGTGTGTGAGGACTCTGAGAACATCAATCTTGGTGCTGAAGAAAAAAATCTTGAATGTTAATGGGCTGAGACATGCAAAGATTGAAATATATGTTCTTCATGCAGCCGATGACTTCTTCAACATCAGAATCATGGCCTTTGATTGGGATGAAATCTTGGAAAGAATGTGATAAAGTGTGACGGGTAGATACTGCAAGTCTCTGACCAAAAATTTCGTGCGATCAGGTGCATCAGCAGCCCACAGTTTCATCAACATGGACATCAGATCAGGACGAAGAAGGGCTGAAGCATAAGTACTTATTGATGAACAGGTAACTGAAGAATTTCAAAATTATTGGGAACATTAGTTGTATAGTGCTTGTGTTCAGTCATCCATTCAAAGATCCAGCTATTGATGTCTTTGGGATCGCCTAAGACATACAACTTGGCATAAAACTGAAGAATGAGTTCCACATTCCAATCAATGCATTCAGAGCAGAACTGAAGCAGCTGGGCATGGTGAAGATCTCGAAGAACAGTATTGAAGCACGAAGTCATTTCCATATCCAAGTGAGGAATGTGTTTATGAGGAAACAACGGGTTCCGCTTGTATAGGACAGAAGCATAATAGTTTTTGTGAGTCCGTGTACAGAACCTAAGGATATTGCGGGGTGGAGGTGTTGCATAAGGATTTTGAATGCCGTCTTGGAAGTAGCTCATGGTGTTGTAGAATTCTTTAACGTTAAACTGAGGTTGTTCATGAGCAGGAAGGTTGCGGTAGAATGTCATCTTCTTCTTGGGGCACAGGGGGAAGTCTAAAGACCTGAAAACAATGGGTTGCTTCAGTGGTGAAGCCAGAGGCACAATATCAGCTTGAGAAGTTTCCTCGGCTTCCGTTGCAGTATCAGGGACAGGTTTCAGTAGGTCTTCAGTGGTAGGAGAAGTAGCTTGTTTGTCTGTAGAGCTGGTTTATTGGAGGTATCGGGATCCTGAGGATTGTTGTTGGTATTCTGTTTTGCCTCAGCTTCAGCATCGTGCGTTGAGATTTCTTCATGTGCAGAGTCAACAGACGATTGAGCTTCAGTGTCGGGCAACACCTTAGTGACATTTGGTGAATGAGTTTTAGCAGAGAATATGGTGTATGCAAGAGAGTTCGGATGCTCTCGTTCATATTCCTCATAAGAGACACATGTGTGGGAATCATGCCAATATACACATCCTCATCCATAGAAGCAGTAATCTCCTAAGGAGGTGATGACAAGAGAATTGACTAGTGCTACGCCTCTCCTCATTGTTTACCCCAACTGGAAGGTGTGATCTAGGATAACGACAAATTTCCCTCGGTGAAGATACCAAGGTTTGTCTCTAGTAGGACTCCGGAGATGATAAGTAGGTGTCAGCGGTGCAACTGACATGGAGCTGAACACAACAGAAATAACTTTGCTCCCAACAAGTAAAAAGAGGTTGTCAATCTCTCCGGCCTTGTTGTTTACAAAGGATCAACGCAACAAATAATGATAATGATAGCAACTGAAAGGTAAAAACAGGAAAGTAAATGAGTGTGTAAACAGTGATGAGAATATGGACCGGGATCCCGTGATGTTCACTAGTGATGTCTCTCTCCCAAAAGACGATAAGACTGCTATGCGAGGTAAGCAAATCACAGCTGGGAATTTGACAGGATTAAAAACGCACAACAATGCTAACTATGCTACAAAGAATGGACGAGGCTCAAAAGCATGGGCGGTACACCAAAATAAGTAGACCGAAATCCAACTTCATATACTACTAATCATCCACCTTGAGATATCAATCCAGAACATCTCGCTGGTATTAAGTTGCGAGCCTCA
Organism: Bromus sterilis; assembly: GCA_950022295.1. Lineage (NCBI taxonomy): Eukaryota > Viridiplantae > Streptophyta > Magnoliopsida > Poales > Poaceae > Bromus > Bromus sterilis. The sequence continues at coordinate 287,834,960 of OX465597.1, forward strand.
CCCAAAGTGTAAACCCAAAGAAACAAACAACTGCATTAAAAATCACTTTGTGTAAAGTAAACAATCCTTGCAACCGCGGTTACAAGCACCGTTGTTTTCCCCCTTGTGGCAACAACACATCCCCTAGACTCATGTTTCTGTCACTGAAGCGTGTCATTGGGGGGCATGAAACCACAATCGAGCATAATGTTCCCTCTCGGAGTTACTACATACTACTTGGCCAAAGCAATAAACATCAACGGAGAACATGCAAGAATTACTTAGGAACAAAAATATAAAAGAAAAGAACCAAATATATTACTCTATCACAATCTGAACATAATCTCATTATCCATCAGATCCCATCTAACTTAGCATAGCAATAGCAGAAAGATTACATATGTGCCTCGATCATGTAGTTCAGCTCACGAGATCTAATGAATGAAGAACAAAGAGGGGAGGAGAACATCACATAGCTACTGATCACGGACCCATGGTCCAAAGGAAACTACTCACGGTACATCCGAGAAACGTCCATGGTGGAGCGGAAGCTCCCGGAGGTCGATCCACCCTCCGGCAGGGTTCCGAGAAGAAGTCTGCTGGCGCTCCCGATCTTGGAAGCGCGACGGCGGCGGGACAAAGGAGAGATCGCGAAAAAGGGTTCTGTCTTCGGGGTTTTCGCGTCACGGGAATAAATAGGCGAAGGGGGGCACCCAGGGGGCCACCACGTGTCCAGGCGGCCACCCGGCGCGGCCCCACCCTAGGCCGCGCCACCTAGCCGCGTGGGCACCAGGTAGGGCCCCTCTGGCCCTCCTTCGGGGATCTGGAAGGTTCCGTTGAGCTGATTTTTTATCCGGTCTTCCCTAATTTTCGGAGCACTTTTAATATGGGGGAAACCTGGAATAGAAAAACAGCAAAAAACAAGAACTGGCACTCTGGTGCACCGAGTTAATAAGTTAGTCCAAATATGATCAAAAGTGTATGAAAGTGTATCTAGATCATACCAATATCACACAAAACATGCATGGAGCAAGCACAAATTGTAGATACGTTTGGGACGTATCAACATCCCCAAGCTTAATTCCTGCTCGTCCTCGAGTAGGTAAATGATAACAAGCATAATTTCTGTGGTGGCATTCTAGCAACCATATAAGAACTTTGAAAGTAAAGCAATCAAGGTATGTGATTCAATTCAAGTCATAACATGCAAGAGTCTATATTATCATTGAAACAAGCAACAAATGAACATTAGGTGCAAGAGCTCTCGCTGTCCGTGACTCGAATGTCTCCAAACGGTGTTTGCGTGCGAGAATGGGGATAGGGAATATGAGAAAAAAAGTATTTTTGTTCAGAACTCAATCTACTAAAGTTTCACACTTGGTCTTCTTTGGAATCTTATCTTGACTTGTCCCCAGACCACTAGCCAGGTGCAAGTCAATTTGATCCACTCCCTTTCGATATTTTGAGCACCTATGCAATGGATGAGCGTAAGCACGAGAGTTGACACTTAGGATGGCAAAGAGAGAAATATGGTGGAGGAGGAAGACAAAAAGGGGAGAAAGGCTCACATCAATGAGGACGATCATAAGCGAGAAGGACAAATGATACATATGATGTGAGGAGTAGGGATTGCCATGCAACAGATGCACATATCAGCTACAAAGATCTCCAATGGAACTAGTGGGGGTGCATCTAACTTGCTCGCTCATGAATACCTAGAGCTCTTTTGAGGAGGCTCATCCTTGGAATATGCAAGCCAAGTTCTATAGTGTGAAGGTCCCCACATAGCTATATGCATAAATGATCATCTCTATGGAGTACAAGGATAAGAGGGAGTACTAGTGTGGATCTTTCAAAAGGATAGTAGTGTTGCCCATTTCTCTCTTTTTATTTTTCTTTTTCTCATTTTTCTCTTTTTTTGTATTTTTTTGGCGGCCTCAATGGCTCTTTCTATTTAACTCCCATTTGTCCTCTTTGGCATCTTTTATTTTGTCCAATTTGGGATATTTTCCTCACTTAAGGGCAACACTCTAATTACAAGAGGGTATAGAAGATCTTTCACACTTTACAAGGTACTCAAATCATAAATAAGATGTAGGTATCATGATGTATGCAATGTATGCCTCTGCCAGTGTAGCAGGAACATGTATGACATGAAGATCAAGTCATGAAGAGGTGGATGTTGCATGGAAATATATGTCGGAAAGGCTATGGATATGCCTTGATAGGTAGGTATGGTGGTTGTTTTGAGGAAAGATATAAGAAGGTTTATGATGACAAAGCGTATCATGCCACGGGTTCGGATGTACCAGAGAAGGTGGACGCCAAATCTCAGAGTAAGAAGAAGGCAATGCACGGCACGGGAGAGGCTAGCAAAATATGAGGAGGTGGAAGTGTCAACTTTCAATACTCACATTAGTCTGAAGAACTCATGCACTTAATATCGGCAACTCTCAATCTAATAAGGAGGTTCACAAAGAGACAAGTACCCCGAGGAGGAGTGTATGTGGGTTTGGTTATCCTTGCCCATCCTCGACTCATGGTACGTGAGTGTGATGACCCTCAACTGTAGGGGATCGTTTGTAGTGTTTTCGCGGGTAATTTAACCCAATTTATTGATTCGACACAAGGGGACACAAAGAGTATTTATAAGCTTTGATAGTTGAGTTGTCAATTCAACCGCTCCTGAAATATGCTTGCTTGCAACAAAATATTAATAGCAACTGCGATATGATAGCAATAGTGATTATAGCGAAAGTGAAACAGCAAAAAGTAACAACTAGTGACCAGCAGGATTAAAATATTGTAGGCTAGGGAGATGGATGGTCGGGCACTGCATGAATAAGAATGAACATGTAATAAATTCTAACATGGGGCAAGGCACATAGAAAAGTAATGATCATCTAGGCAAATATCAAACATTAGGCATGTATCTCGTAGGTAGTTGTGCGTGCTTGCAATAAGAACTTGCACAACATCTTTTGTCCTACCATCCCGCTACGAACGGGGCCCAAAGAAACTTATGGAGATTAAGGTGCTCCTGTCAAAGAGCACCGGAACAAAGCAATAAACTCAATGGATACACAGAATCCTCAAATTATGGACCATCCCCTTTGGTGTCCCAAGCTGTCACCTTTGGGATCGCCGGTTTTGGACCATAATAAGTGCATACAACTCATAGATAGGATCTTGAACATAGATAAACTCATGAAAACATAAGTGGTTCAGATCTGAAAACATGGCACTCGGGCCCAAAGTGACAAGCATTAAGAACAACAAGTTGTAGCAAAGATGATAAACACCAAAGTAGATGATAGGCAACATGCCCCCAACAATCTGACGAACCATTACATGATCAATCTTATCCGATCCCTACCATCCCCTTTGCCTACAGAAGGGAATTACTCACACCTATGAAGAGAAGTCATGGAGGAAGGATGGAGTGGTGATGGTGATGGCGATGGTGACGATCTCCCCTCTCCGGAGGCCAAATCAGCCTCCAGATTTTCCCTCCCGAGGAAGAACAGAGGTTGGCGGCGGCTCCGCGACGGGTTCTGGAAAAGCGACTTCTCTTTTGGAGTTTTCCCGTCACGGGAATAAATAAGAGACGAAGTAGGGCACCAGGGGAGGGGGAAGTCGCCCAAGCGTCCAGAGGGCGCGGCCCCACCCCTTGCCGCGCTAGCAGAGCGCCTAGGGCCCCCCTTCTGGCTCCGGGCTCCTTTGGGTGCGTGGAGTTTTTGGTATTTTTCTGGGAATTTTCTGAGATGTCCAAAAATCCATTTTCCTGCGCACAATAAAACCATACAGGCAGCTCTGTTGAAAACAACGCCAGTCCAGGTTAGTTTAGCCCAAATCATGCAAGAATGAGGGCATAACAATAGCAAAAGTGTTCGGAAAATTACATACGTTTGAGACGTATCAGAGTGTAATCTAATAACCGATCCCTCCAAAGATTAGCGATCCGTCTAGTAGCTAGAGTTCTCAACTAGTTTTGTAGATTTTGAAAATAAACACGGATTGCCCAAAATACGACAACTATCACTAATAGGCTAGAGCTCTTGATACCAAAAGTTCAAATATTACTCACATAAATACCTCAAAACTATTGCAAGTTACTACTAAAATTAAATAGCAACCTCAATTACCTACTTTCAAGACAAGACACAACTCAGTGCAACAACCAACTCTCTTAACAAGATAAACATGAAAACTAAAGAGAGTTCTAGCAACAAACTAAACAAAATCTTTTCTGCAACTCAAATAAAAAAACTCAAAACATATGAAATATTCACAATTGTATAGATCATGTCGTGTAAAAAATTCAGCTCAAAAATATGAACTGGTGATTTGTTCCAATTTTTTCCGTCAAGAAGACATAATCTGTTTTCTGGACAGCATGTCACAACTTTTGGTTCCCTTGTCATAAGAGGGTATAACTTTGCACAAAGATTGAAAATAAAGATACAATGGTGTTTCTACAGTAGTAACAATCATAAAGACCACTAAAAACATAAGTAAAAACATCTTGGGTTGCCTCCCAACAAGCGCTTTATTTTACGCCTTTAAGCATGGCATGAAGATTATAAAAGATGCTTCTCATAAGAATAAGGATTTGAAGCAAAAGAGAGCATCAAGAAGCAAATATGAAACACATTTAAGACTAACTCACTTCCTATGCATAGGCATCTCATAAGAAAATAAATCAAAGAAGCACAAAGTGACATGCATAGGAAGGTGGAACAAGAACAACTTAAAAACCTTCAACGAAAAGAGAGGTGTTTTTGTAACATGGAAGTTTCTACAACCAAACTTTCTTCTCTCAAAGTAATTTTAAGTAGCATCATGAACATCATCAAGAATATAATTATCACATAAATCATGTTGTTCATGACCTACAAGAACACGTGTATAGTTTTCAACACGGTCTTTAGGATCATAAGATAAATGCAACCCGTCACATTGAGCCTTAATAAGAGCACAGTTCTACGGAATATTAGTTGGATATTTCAAAAGGATAATAGGACAATCAAGTGTGGGTGCAATAGCAAAAATTTCATTCTTAACATGAGGAACTATAGAAAGTTCATCTTCGTAAGCATCATCCATAGTGGCATCACGGTCATAAGCATAGAAGGCATCAACTTCATCAAAAAGGGATATTTCAAAAGAACCCATAGGATCATAAAACTCATATAAGGTAAGAGTCAAAGAGTTACTCTCATTATAAGGTAGACATGGATGTCTCCATTCTTCCTCCTCTTGTTCGTCACTCTCCTCCTCTTTTTCGTCCAAGGAGCTCTCAGGTTCAGCAATTTCTTCTTCCCTAGAGTCCTGTAAAACATTAGTGTCTTCCTTTGGGGGAGAGATTCTCTCAAGATGATCAGTAATATAATAAGTTGCATCGTAATTTTCCAAACAACAGTTAAGTATAGCAAGACACTGAGATTCGTAAGGGGCATCATCAATATTTTTAAGAATAGAAGTAATTTCATAGGAACCCTTATAAGCAACAAATTCTTCTATTTTCTCTGCATCATAAAAATCATAATTTTTCTTAGCATAAGAAGCTAAGGTCTCATCAAGATTGTACTCACATTGGAAATCAAGGTGTTTATGCCTCATAAAGCAACAAGATTCATCTCTGCAGAAAGATATATTATATATTGAGCACAAGTTTCTAGCATACTCATACAACTGATGTATTTGTTTCCATAAGTGTATCCCCTTTTGAGACAAGCGGTGTTCCTTGTACCATTCTTGTTGATCCTCAGTGAAACCTCCATGCCAATAAGATCTGGTCTCAAAGAAGTTAGACATTGATTGGCAAGTAAGGAACTAGACATACTATTATTATTTTTGTTTTTTTGATATAGGACACTAAGATAAAAACTGAAAGGTAAACTAACAAGACTAAAAAGCAAAGGTAAAAGGTAGTGGGAAACTCCCCTATCTTAGCACTTGGAGTCCCCGGCAACGGCGCCAGAAATTTGCTTGATGACAAGAGAGTTGACTAGTTCAATGCCTCTCCTTGTTGGTTACCCCAAGTGGAAGGTGTGATGTAGGATAATGACAAATTTCCCTCGGTGAAGATACCAAGGTTTGTCTCCAGTAGGAATTCGGAGATGATAAGTAGGTGTCAAGAGCACAACTGACATTGACTTGCACACAACACAAATAACTATGGTCCCGACGAGTACAGATAGGTTGTCAATCTCTCCGGCCTTGTTATTTAAAAAGGATCAACGCAACAGATAATGATAATGATAGCAACTGAAAGGTAAAAACAGGAAAGTAAATGAGCGTGTAAACAGTGATGAGAATATGGACCGGGATCCCGTGATGTTCACTAGTGATGTCTCTCTCCCAAAAGACGATAAAACTGCTATGCGAGGTAAACAAATTACAGCTGGGAAATTGACATGATTATAAATTCACCGCAATGCTAACTATGCTACCAAGAAAGGAAGAGGCTCAAAAGCATGGGCAGTACGCCAAAATAAGTAGACCGAAATCCAACTGCATCTACTACCAATCATCCACCTTGAGATATCTATCCAGAACATCTCGCTGGTATTAAGTTGCGAGCCCCACGCAAAGTGTAAACCCAAAGCAACAGACAAATGCATTAAAAAGCAATTTGCATAAAGTAAACAATCCTGGCAAGCGCGGTTACAAGCACCGTTGTTTTCCCCCTTGTGGCAATAACACATCCCCTAGACTCATGTTTCTATCACTCAAGCGTGTCATCGGGGGGCATGAACCCACAATCGAGCATAACGTTCCCTCTTGGAGTTACTACCTACTACTTGGCGAAAGCAATAAACAGCAACGGAGAACATGCAAGAATTACTTAGGAACAAAAATATAAAAGATAAGAACCAAATATATTACTCTATCACAATCTGAACATAATCTCATAATCCATTAGATCCCATCAAAATCGGCATAGCAACAGCAAAAAGATTACATATGTGCCTCGATCATGTAGGGCAGCTCATGAGGTCTAAACCATGAAGAACAAAGAGGGGAGGAGAACATCACATAGCTACTGATCACGGACCCATGGTCCAAAGGAAACTAGTCACGACATATCCGGGAAGCGTCCATGGTGGAGGGGAAGCTCATGAAGGTCGATCCTCCCTCCGGAAGGGTGTCGGGAATAAGTCTGCAGGCGCTCCCAATCTTGGAAGCGCGACAGCGGCGGAATAGAGGCGAGATCGCGAAAAAGGGTTATGTCTTCAAGGTTTTCGCGTCACGGAGAATAAATAGGCGAAGGGGGGCAGCCAGGGGGGCCACCAGGTGTCCGGGCGTCCACCCGGCGCAGCCCCACCCTAGGTCGCGCCACCGGGCCGCCTGGGCACTAGGCGGGGCCCCTCAGGCCCTCCTTCGGGGCTCTGGAAGGTTTCGTTGCGCTGATTCTCTATCCAATTTTTCCCGAATTTTTAGAGAACTTTTAATATGGGGGAAACCTGGAATAGAAAAATAGCAAAAAACAGGAACTGGCACTATGGTGCACTGAGTTAATAAGTTAGTCCAAATATGATCAAAAGTATATGAAAGTGAATCTAGATCATAGAAATATCACACAAAACATGCATGAAGCAAGCAGAAATTATAGATACGTTTGGGACGTATCAGGAGGCGTTTGAGGTGATGGTATGATGGGGGTGGTTGAAGCTAGGGACAATTTTTTGGACGGAGGAGTGAACGGAACGATATGTCTTTCAGTATTCTCAGTAGATGCAGAGGGAACAATGGAGGACTCAACACGGGTTGGGGATTGCTTCAACTTGGGTGGGAGTGTGTTGCGGAGGGCGGTTTGGTGGCGCGGAGACCATTGGAGGAGCATCAATTGGTTCCTTAAGCTAAACAGAGGGTTTCTTGGGATAAGGAGCACGTGTTGCCTCAGATGGGCGTTTTTGAGTGGACTGTAGTGGGGCAGATGTAGCAGGTTGCTGATGTTGATACGTGCAAAATGCATCAGTATTTTATATTGTAATTCACCCCTATTAATTGATATATTTCATGTTATGATTCTATACTTATGTTTTTTGGCTTGTTTTACACAGTTTGCAACTTTCCGTTTCTGAAGCAGCAGACACAGGTTTCAGCGGAGGAAACTGGGCATTGAGTTGGTAAAACAGAACATCTCAAAATGCGCTGAAAATCGACGGGGGATATTTTGCAGAAGATTAACGAAGCTTCGCAGAAAAGGGGCCAGAGGTGGGCCATCAGATGCCCAGGCGCCCCCCTGGCGCAGCCCCCACCAAGGGCGCGCCAGGAGGCCACCTGGACCCCTGGGGCCACTCTCGGATCCCCCCTCTGGCCTATATATTCATCATCATCTAAAAACAACAAAAAATGTAGGAGTTTCACGAGTTCCGTCGCCGCTCCTTGGCGGAAACCTACAGAGAAGAAAAGGCATCTCCGGCGGGCAGATTCCGCCGGGGAGAACACCTCCCGGAAGGTGAGATCATCGCCATCGTCATCACCATCGTCACGATCATCATCGAGATCATCATCAACATCACCCCCAACATCAGCACCATCTCCATCTTCATCCTACCTCATCTCACAATTGCAACTTGTGTTGTAATCCGTACTATCTATCCTCTCTACTCTACCGGTGTTGATTACTCTTTTGTGGTGAATGTTATTGAGTTTTGTTGGAGAAATATTGTTATGTACAGATTGTTTATCATCTATTTATCACCTTTGATCATGATCTCTTTTATGTCTTGTGAGTAGTTACTTTAGTTCTTGAGGACATGGGAGAAGTCTAGTTGTTAGTAGTCATATGATGTTGAAGTAATATGTGTTGTTTGATATTTAAGTTGTGTTGTTATTTTACTAGTTTTGTTATGTGAGTCGAACACACAACACTTCGCCTTGCTAAGGACCTAGGGGCATGCATTGTGTTTAAAGGATTCTTACGGTGGGTTGCCGGAGTGACACAAACCTTAACCCCAGTTTGCACACTTTTTCACAAGGGAATAATGGATCCTTGATCGTATTGCTGTGGTTAGGCTTTTGGATTAATTTCTACCTTGTATTTGCGGATGCTTGCAAGGTGTTTAATCATAAGAGTGCACTTATCTTAGTCTAGAAGGTGTGCTAGCATAGATCCACCCACTCAACACTAATCTACACAAAAGATAGTACCATTACAGAATATGGAGAAGGCACCTGACTACCTCTCCCGTGTGTCCTCAAGAAATCTTTGGCCTTTATAAGTTTAGTTGACAGTCTTATCCTTTGGTCAAAAGGATTGGGCCATTTGTTGCTCCTCAGTACCTTTTACTTTGCTTGTTTCTACCTTCTCGTTGCTTATATCGAAAACCTCTAAAAAGTTATCTTTCAGTGCTTGCAGCTATTCCTTTACCAAAGTCACTTATCAATACCTTGTGCTCCTCGTTAGGTTCGACACTCTTACTTATCGAAAAAGCTACAATAGATCCCCTACAGTTGAGGGTCATCAAGTATTGTTTTCTGGCGCCATTGCCGGGGAGCATGGCGCTATTAGTAAGTGAAGCTTGTAAGGAAACTTTTATATTTCTGTTTTTATTTTGCTGTTGCTACCTTTTGTCCTTATGTACACCTCTACCCTTGGTTCAGTGCTTTTGGGGAAACGCCCCACTACTGTGGTGGTCACTCCTATCCCTACCGAAATCGTTCCTTATAAAATACCAACTGCTATTATTGATTATGTGTTGGCTAATCGTTATGCAGGAGACAGACATTCGGGGTGAACACTTGCTATATTTATCACAACTATGTTCATTATTTAAGCTTGCAGGTGTATCAGTGGAGTTTGTCATGAGGAAATTATTCTCTGTATCACTTCTATATAAAGCTTTAGATTGGTATATGCTCCTCGATAACTCACATTTGCTTAACTCACAAGAGCTTGTGTCTCCATTTTATACCAAGTTTTATCCTCTTCATGAAATTCACCAAGAAAGGAACTATATCCATAAATTTTTGTACCGTGACAGAGAAATCATCGCTCAAGCTTGGGGGAGATTGAAGTCCCTAATGCTCAAATGTCCTATTCATGAGCTCCCCAAGGATATTATACTTACAAATTTTTATGCCAGGCTATCTCGTCAGGATAAGGAGATGTTGGATGCCTCCTCTAGTGGGGTATTTCAAACGAAAAGCGTTGAAGAGAGATGGGATCTCATTGAGATAATTCAAAAGAACACTGAAGACTGAGAAATTGATAAAGGTATTGAATCTATTATAAATTATGGATATGATTATATTGAGATTTATGTGAAAACTGATTACTTTATTACCTTTTTCTCTAAGACTGGTCTTGATTCCCAGCTAATGATTGATTTTTGTAAGAACTTTGCCTCTCATATTGACTCTTCTAAGGAGGAGAAGGATCAATACCATAAACCCTCTAAAGAATTACCTGTTACTATTAATGTTACTGACCCTATTTTTCCTGCAGTTATATATGAAAAAACCCCTTTTCCCGCAAGGATAAGGGAGCACTCTTTTGTGAGAGGCATAATAAATAAAAGTAAGAGAAGAACTAACGAGCCTGAGGAACAGATCAAGGTCGATCCTCAAGTTGCGGTGGTTAAAGATCTAGATACTAACGATGATTTAGAGTCCAAAATATTTTTTTGTGTTGTTTCCACTGACATTGTTACAGCCAAGAATAAAGGCCCAATTTCAGGTACACCAATTGTATCTGTTAAGATAGGAGATCACAACTATTACGGGCTTATTGAAGATATTGCTTCCATTGCTATTCCTCCTAATGATCCTTTTCAGCAATATATGGAAGACCACGAGAATGATATGCATATGCAAGAAAGAAACGAGTTGATGAAATATTCTCAAGGCCAACTGCTATCCTGAAGCACAACCTTCCGGTTGAACCTTTAGGAATCGTAGCACAACCAAAGGAAGACCCAGTGTTTGATCTCAAACCGCTTCCCGATACGCTCAAGTACACTTATTTAGATGAAAAGAAAATATATCCTGTTATTATCAATGCTAACCTTTCAGGATTTGAAGAACAACGATTATTGGAGACACTTCGCAGACACCGTGGTGCCCTTGGCTATACCCTTGATGACCTTAAGGGGATTAGTCTATCAATTTGCCAACATACTATCAATCTCAAGCCCGATGCTAAACCAGTTGTTGATCATCAACGACGGTTGAACCCAAGCAGGAAGGATGTGGTTAGGACTGAAATTCTCAAGCTTCTAGCCGCAGGTATCATCTATCCTATAGCTGATAGTAAGTGGGTAAGTACAGTTCATTGTGTTCCCAATAAAGGAGGTATGACTGCTGTTCCTAATGATAAAAATGAACTAATACCTCAAAGAGTTGTTATTGGATATAGAATTTGTATTGATTACATGAAGTTGAAAAAGGAAACAAGGAAGGACCACTACCCTCTGCCTTTCATCGATCAAATGCTAGAGAGGTTGCCCAAAAACAACCACATTTGCTATCTTGACGGGTACTATGGCTTCTCTCAAATTCATGTCAATATTGCCGATCAAGAGAAGACCATTTTAACGTGTCCTTACGGTACTTATGCTTATAGGCGTATGCCTTTTGGTTTATGCAATGCACCTGCTACATATCAGAGATGCATGTCTGCTATTTTTCATGGTTTCTGTGAGGAGATTGTGGAAGTCTTCATGGATGATTTCTCCGTCTATGGAACTTCCTTTGACCATTCTCTCCACAATCTTAATAAAGTTGTGCAGAGATGCGAGGATACAAATATAGTTCTAAACTAGGAAAAGTGTCACTCCATTGTTAACGAAGGGATCGTTCTTGGTCACAAGATTTCCGAGAGGGGAATTGAAGTGGACAAGGCGAAGATTGAAGCTATTGAAAGGATGCCCTATCCAAGGGACATCAAAGGTATTCATAGTTTTCTATGTCATGCTGATTTCTAAAGAAGATTTATTAAAGAGTTTTCGAAGACTTCAAGACCCCTCACTAATCTTCTCCAGAAGGATGTTCCTTTTGTATTTGATGAAAATTGTCAGGAAGCCTTTGAAGTTCTTAAGAAAGCTTTAATAACCGCTCCTATAGTACAACCACCTGATTGGAAATTTCCCTTTGAAATTATGTGTGATGCTAGTGATTTCGTTGTTGGAGCTGTTTTAGGACAAATGGTTGATAAGAAGTTGAATGTTATATCTTATGCTAGAAAAACCCTTGATAGTGCTCAAAAGAATTATGCTACTACTGAGAAGGAATTCTTGGAAATAATGTTTGCCTGTGATAAGTTTAGGCACTATATTGTTGATTTTAAGATTATTGTTCATCCTGACCATGTTGCCCTTAAGTATCTTATGGAGAAGAAGTATGCCAAACCAAGGATCATCCGGTGGGTGCTCCTTCTTCATGAATTTGATTTGCAGATTGTCGATAGGAAAGGAGCAGACAATCCGGTGGCGATAATCTTTCAAGGATGGAAGACATACCACATGATCCCATTCCAGTCAACGATAGTTTTCCAGACGAACAACTAGCTGTTGTAAAAGTACAATCTCTTTCCGATCCTTGGTTTGCAGATTATGCTAATTTTATCGTTGCAAAGTATTTGCCACAAGGTTTAACGTTTCAGCAAAGGAAGAAGTTCTTCAATGATTTGAGGCATTACTTTTGGCATGACCCTCATCCTTTCAAAGAAGTTCCGGACAGGATCGTTAGAAGATGTATACCGGAACATGAGCAGAAGGACATTCTCAAACAATGTCACGATAGTCCCTATGGAGGACATCATGCCAGTGAGAGGACCGCACATAAGGTTCTCCAATCAGGTTTTTATTGGCCTACTCTCTTTAAGGATGCTAGAAATTATGTTTTATCTTGTGATAAGTGTTAGAGAGTTGGTAGTATTAGTAGTTGGAATGAGATGCCTATGAATTACTCTCTAGTGATTGAGCCTTTTGATTGCTAGGGTTTTTATTGTATGGGTCCTTTTCCTCCCTCACACAAGTACACTCACATTTTATTAGCTGTTGATTATGTAACCAAGTGGGTTTAATAAATCCCCACTGAGAGTGCTGATCACAAGACATCTTTGAAAATGCTCAAAGATGTGTTTTTTCCTAGGTTTGGTGTACCAAGGTACCTCATGACTGATGGAGGTTCACACTTCACACATGGAGCTTTTAGAAAAGCTCTAGCCAAGTACGATGTCAATAATAGAATTGCTTCATCGTACCATCCTCAAACTAGTGGGAAAGTTGAGCTCACCAATAGAGAGATCAAGTTGATCTTGCAAAAGACAGTTAACAGTTCAAGGAAGGATTGTTCAAAGAAGTTAGGAGATGATGTGGGGGCGTATAGAACTACTTACAAAAACCCCATGGGCATGTCTCCCTATAAGATGGTCCATGGCAAGGCTTGTCATTTTCCATTAGAGTTAGAACACAAAGCTTTCTTGTTGTTAGAGAGCTTAATGCTGACCCAAAGTTAGCTGGTGAAAATCCCCTCATGAACTTGACTTCTCTAGATGAGTGGAGAAGTGAATCTTACTAGAGTTCTAAAATGTTCAAGGAAAATTTAAAGAAGTGGCATGATAGAAGGATTTTGAAACGTGAATTTAATGTTAGTGATAAAGTTTTGTTGTTTAGATCTCGTTTCAGTTTTTCTCCAGGTAAATTACTTTTCAGAGGGGAAGTCCCATTTCATATCGAAGAAGTCTACCGCTCTGGTGCAATAAATATTAATAATTTTGACGGCACCAAACCTCAAGTTGTGAATGGGAAAAGACTCAAGAATTACATGGCAGGAGATACTGTCAATGTTGATGTAAATTTGATACACACAACAACTCATGAAGAATATTTTGCATCCCTGTTTCAGACACCAGCAGGAACAGAATAAGAAAAGGTATGTATTATGGTTAGCAAACATCGCGAACATCAATAAAAGTTCAATATTACGGGTTTTTGCAAAGTAGGAAAACTCGAAGCCTAAGCGGAGCCGGAGAGGAGCTCCAGGGGGCCCAGGCGCCCCCCTGGCGTGGCCTACCTCCTGGCCGTGCTGGGAGGCCGCCTGGGCACCCTGGAGTCCGTATCCGACCCCACTTTGGCTCGTTACTTTCCTTCTGTTGCAAAATTTTTCGCTATATATTTGCATGGATCGTCCCGGCACCGTATCTCGCAATTTTGTGTGTTTTCTTTTCGAGCTGTTTCTGCGAGGAGATCTTTCAGCTAGAACTAGGTGCCATGGCTTCCCCAAGTTCCCCCAAGGACAAGTTCATCGTCAATGTCATCAACCCTTACCTCTCTTAGGTGAAGAAGCACCCTCAAACCGCTTGGGTGGATGATGGTGTCCTCCATGAAGAAGATCTAAAGGAACCTATCAAGGAGGGGAGCATCCAGGCCAGGCTGGAAGAAGTGGAGCATGAAGTCTTCAAGTACAAGAAGATGGTCGAGCATGGTGTTGAAGCCAACTTTGACATCAGCAACAATCTGAAGGCACACTACAAGAAGGAGATGAAGGAGATGTGGTCAAGCGTGACCGAGCTGGAAGAGAAACTGATTGAACTCCAAGGGCAAATTTATGATCTTCAGAACCAAAACTGTGAGTATGAACTAAAGTTTTTGTGCATGGGTTTTGTTGATGAGTGCAGGATCTTGGATACTGAAGCCTTAGATGATACCGGAGAACCTCTTCCATGGAAGCACTTCGCCAAGGACTACATGATCAACATGAACAGGAATGAGGAGTGAAATCTCCGTGGGTAATGGCATCCCCTTAGCTTGTTCCAAGCTTGGGGGAGCGTCCGGTATCTTTGCTTTATATTTTTCTTTTAGAGTCAAGTAGAGTTGTATCATGTCTAGGGAAGTTATTATATGAAATAGGTGTTTGCATTGAGGTCTATCACTCCTTTGTGGAGAGTCTTGTATCCGTGAGTGTGGACTCGTCTATGATGGAATATTAATGAGAAGTCTATCGGTTCCCTCGCTGCACTCAGTATTCTCTTCACGCAATCGACATTATATGATGATTCTTATGGGGACTATTGAATTTATATTAGGTATGGATTTGAAACTCTATTTAAATCTTGGCAAACATAGCTTTGGTAATAACAACATGCATGATTTTCTCAAGTAGCGACATAGCCAAAACCTTTATATTATTATGTTTGAAGTGTTATGTTGACAAGGAAGACAACTTGATGTGTTATGCTTACCTTAATGTTTATCCTTTATGTGCTTTGCATCTAAGTCGTCATCAATTGTCTGTTCTCTCAAAGCCTTTGGTAGCCAAACTCTTTGCCGAACATATTTCTGCTTGTGCATCCATACCCTGAAACCAATATCTTCCATATGAGTCCACCATACCTTCCTATTCGTGGTATTTCCCTACCACTCCTAAAAGTATAGAATTCATGTGTTATCCTTAAATGTTCAAAACCTTCTATTTTGTGCCTCTTGTTTAGCTCATGAGGAAGTAGTAGGTAATTGATGATCTTCTTAAGCTAGACAAGTTTTACCTCGGGATTGCATGTCTAATCTGCAAACCCCTAACACGAGGAGGAACTGGCATGAGTGTGCCCATCTTCTAAGATAATATAAAAAAAAACCTCCTTCACGCTTGGTCTATGAGAAATCAGAAACTTTCGCAGTGATAAAAAAAGGATATTAAGGGGATGTGATTGTCCCCACTTGGGATCCATTCCTCGAAACTTGTTTAGCTTGAGAAGTAATTGAGATATCTATTAGCATTCTTTGACAAACTATGCACCTCCCAAAACTTGTTTTCACTCTGTTTGATGTAAGGATAGCACATGAGTTTTCCCTACTTCCCTTTAACAGGGCCTTTTTTTAGTTTTTATGTTGAGTCAGTTCTTCCTACATCCTTCTATTCTTAAAGAGAACAGACACTTGATGTTGACAAGGCTTCATTCATATAATGTTGCATTAAGTTTTGTCATGCCACATCCTTGTTGACATTATCTTTTGATAAGTAAGTTGTTTACAAAATCTTATGTCAAGCAAACATCTTCCTTTGTGTCAGCATTTTCACTTCGTGACTAATAACATGTTCTTTCAAAATCTTCAAATTGTTCCATTATAAAGTGAAAGAGAAAAATAAAAAGTTATTAGTTGTCCTTTGACCAAGGATATGTTTGCCATGATTTGATGAGTTTCCTTAGCCCTACTTTTGATTATAATTGTCACTACTTTTTCATAAGGGCCTTATGAGCTGAGGTTGCTGTTGAGGATGCTTGAGTTTGGTGAAGAAATCATGATGCTTCTCGTCCGTATTCTATTTATCGATGCTTCACTATCTAAACTTGTGGAAAGGTTTACCGAGCTCAGTATTCGCTTGGGGACAAGTGATGTCTAATCTTGGGGGAGTTGATACATCCAAAATGCATCACTATTTTATATCTTAATTGATGGCTTCTCGCCCCTCGTTGGTTACCCAAAGTGGAAGGTTGAGATGTAGACAGCAGCAAATTTCCCTCGGTGAAGATACCAAGGTTTGTCTCCAGTAGGACTCCGACAACGACAGGAAGGTGACAACGGCGCCATCAATTAGGCGGTTGACGTGGACCTGCACACACAACAAATAACTTTGCTCCCAACGAGTTCAGAGAGGTTGTCAATCCCTCCGGCCTTGTTGTTTACAAAGGATCAAACGCACGGAATAATAATGATAGTGATAGCAACAGAAAAGTAAATAAAGAAGAAAATAAATAGTGGGTGTAAATAGTGTTGGAAATATGGACCGGGGTCCCATGATGTTCACTAGTGATGTCTCTCTCCTAAAAGATGATAAAATAGCCATGTGAGGTAAACAAATTACAGCTGGGAAATTGACAGGATTATGTGCGCAAACCAATGCTAACTATGCTATAAAGAAAGGAAGAGGCTCAAAAGCATGGGCGGTGCGCCAAGACAAGTAGACCAAAATCCATCTGCATCTACCTACTAATCATCCACCTTGAGATATCTATCCAGAACATCTCGCTGGGATTAAGTTGCGAATCCCACCCAAAGTGTAAACTCAAAGCAACAGACAACTGCATTAAAGAACTTTGCGTAAAGTAAACAATCCTTGCACCCGCAAGTACAAGCACCGTTGTTTTCTCCCTTGTGGCAACAACACATCCCCTAGACTCATGTTTCTGTCACTCAAGCTAGTCATCAGGGGGCATGAACCCACAATCATGCATAACGCTCCCTCTTGGAGTCACTACCTACTACTTGGCCAAAGAAATAAACAGCAACGGAGAACATGCAAGAATTACTCAAGAACATAAATATAAAAGAGGAGAATAAAATATATTACTCAAACGCAATCTGAACATAGTCTCATAATCCATCGGATCCCAGCAAACTCAGCATAGCAATAGCAGAAAGATTACATATGTGCCTCGATCATGTAGGGCAGATCACGAGGTCTAAATCATGAAGAACATAGAGGGGAGGAGAACATCACATAGCTACTGATCATGGACCCATGGTCCAAGGTGGACTACTCATGGTGCATCCGATAAGCATCCATGGTGGCGGAGAAGTTCCCGGAGGTGGTTCCTCCCTCCGGCAGGGTGCCGGGAAGAGGGCTCCTGGTGCTCCCGATCTTGGAAGCGCGGCGGCGGCGGAACAGAGGAAAGATCGCGAAAAAGGGTTCTGTCCTCGAGGGTTTCGGGACGAGAGGGATATATAGGCGAAGGGGGGCAGCCAGAGGTGGACCAGGAGCCCTAGGCGCACCCCTGGCGCGGCCTAGGGGGTGTCCGCGCCAAGTGGACGCCTGGGCCACACCTGGCTCCCCTCTGGCCCCACATGGGCTCTTCTCGAAGCTTCCTATACGCTGATTTTTCCTATATTTTTCCCAGAATTTTTCTGGCACTTTAAGTAATGGGAAAACCTGAAATACAAAAACAACAGAAAACAGGAACTGGCACTGGGATGCACTGAGTTAATAGGTTAGTCCAAATATGATCAAAAGTGTATGGAAGTGCATCAATATGATAGCAATATCGCACAAAAGAAGCATGGAGCAAGCAGAAATTATAAATACGTTTCGGACGTATCAACATCCCCAAGCTTAATTCCTGCTCGTCCTCGAGTAGGTAAATGATAACAAGCATATTTTTTGTGGGGACATGCTACCAACCAGATAAGAACTTTTAAGTAAAGCAATCAAGGAATGTAATTCAATTCAAGTCATAATAGGCATGAGTCTATATTAGCATTGAAACAAGCAACATAAGAACGTAAAGGTGCAAGAGCTCTAGCTGTCCGTGACTCGAATGTATCCAAATGGTCTTTGCGTGCAAGAAAGAGAATAGGGATATACGAGAGAGTAAAACATAGTTTTTATTGTTGAGAACTTAATCTACTAAAGTTTCACACTTGGTCTTCTTTGGAATCTTATCTTGACTCATCCCCAGACCACTAGCCAGGTACAAGTCAAAATGATCCACTCCCTTTCGATATTTTGAGCACTCATGCAATGGATGAGAGGTAGCAAGAAATTTGACACTTAGGATGGCAAAGAGAGAATATGGTGGAGGAGGAAGACAAAAAGGTGAGAAAAGCTCACATCAATGAGGACAATCATAGGCGAGAGAAAGCCAAATGATAGATATGATGTGAGGAGTAGGGATTGCCATGCAACGGATGCACATATGAGCTAAGGTAAGTTCTCCAATTGAACTAGTGGGGGTGCATCCAACTTGCTCACTCAAGAAGACCTAGAGCTCATTTGAGGAGGCTCATCATTGGAATATACAAGTCAAGTTCTATAGTGTAAAGGTTCCCACAAAGCTATATGCATGAATGATAATCTATATGGAGTACAAGATATAAGAGGGAGTACGAGTGTGGATCTCTCAAAAAAATAGTAGTGTGCCCCCTTCTCTCTTTTTATTTCTTTTTCTGTTTTTTCTATTTTTTTGTATTTTTTTGGTGGCCTCAATGGCTCTTTCTTTTTCTCTCATTTGTCCTCTTTGGGATCTTTTAATTTTGTCCTCTTGGGATCTTTTCCTCACTTTAGGGGAAACTCTCTATATATTACAAGAAGTATAGAAGATCTTTCACACTTTACAAAAGTACTCAACATCAAGAAAATGAAACTATCATGAAGTATGCAAATGTATGCCTCTGCCAGTGTAGCAGGATATGCAATGATACTAGCGCTTCATGTAGCAATGATTAGGGCAAGTCCCAACTAGCATGCGGCTCATCGATCAAGCAAAAGCATGTATGACATGAAGATCAAGTCATGAGAAGGTGGATGTTGCATGGCAATGTATCTCGGAAAGGCTATGGAAATACCTTGATAGGTAGGTATGGTGGCTGTTTTGAGGAAGGATATAATGAGTCTTATGATGACAGAGCATATCATGCCAAGGATATGGATGTACCGGTGAAGGTGGACGCCAAATCTTAGAGTGAGAAGGAGGCAATGCACGACACATGAGAGGCTAGAAAAATATGGGTAGGTGTAAGTGTCAACTTTCGAATACTCACATTAGTCCGAAGAACTCATGCACTTATTATCGGTAACTCTCATTCTAATTAGGAGGTTAACAAAGAGAAAAGTACCCCGAGGAGGAGTTTATGGGGGTTTGGTTATCCTTGCGCATCCTCGACTCATGGTACGTGAGTGTACTCTAATATTCGATCCCTCCAAAGATTAGTGATCAATCTAGTAGCTAAAGTTCTCAACTAATTTTGTAGGTTTTTAGAAAATAAACACGAATTTCCCTAAATACGACATCTATCACTAATAGGCTAAAGCTCTTGACACCAAAAGTTCAAACATTACTCACGGCAATACCTCAAAACTATTGCAAGTTACTACTACAATTGAATAGCAACCTCAATTACCTACTTTAAGTCAAGACACAAAACTCAGTGCAACATGCAAACTCTCTAAAAGAGATAAACATGAAAACTCAAGAGATTTCCAGCCACAAACTAAACAAAAGCTCTTTATAAATATAAGCATGAAAACTAAGAGCTAAACATGACAGCAGCTACGAAAAAGATAAAGACACACACAACAAAGATAAGCATGAAAATCCTATGTTGTGTTCTAGGGTGAAGTGGAGCGTGTTTCTCTCCCACACAAAGAAAGATGGGTTCTAAATTGTTATGAACAGCAAGCAAAGCTAAAGAAAACTAAAAAGGAAATAAAGAGCAAGACGCTCCAAGCATAGAACATAACGCATGAAGTGATAAAAATATAGTGGAACGAAAGACGAACTGATAATTGTTGATGGAGAAGGGGATGCATGGGGGCATACCCAAGCTTAGACGCTTGAGTTTTCTTGAATATTTCTTGGTTGTGCACGGGGGCATCCCCAAGCTTGAGCGTTTGACCCTCCTGAATCTTCTTTTATCATCTTCCCTCGCACACTTGAAAACTCCCTTCATACTTAACTCATCATAATCTGATTAGCGAGCTTAGTACCCATAATAAAATAATTTTTTCTCTACTGGAAATAAGGATAATCTTGAAGATCTACTGTTTCTCAAGATCGACAAAAAGTTATTTCAAAGAAAAATCAAGCTTAAGGTTTGCAAAAGGAAGAAAAGGCAAAACAGGACAGAATCTGAGAAAAACAAACCAGCAGGTTGTAAATAATTTTTTAGGGATACTTCTGCAACTCAAAAAAAAAAACTCAGAACATACAAAAGTTCCGTGATCATATAGAGCACGCTGTGTAAAAATTTTAGCTCAAAAGTATGAACTGGGATTTTTCTATGATTTTTCTCATCACGAGGACAGAATCTGTTTTCTGGACAGCATGTCACAACTTTCACTTCCCTTGTCGTATGGGGCTATAATTGGCACAAAGCTTGAAAAGTAAAGATACAATGATGTTACTACAGTATTAACAATCATCAAGACCACTAAAAACAGAAGAAAAACAAAGGAAAACCTAAATTCATTGCGGGCTGCCTCCCGAAAGCGCTTTCTTTTATGCCTTTAAGCTAGGAAAAAGATTATAGAAGATGCTCTCACAAGAATATGAATTTTGAAGCAAAAGAGAGCATCAAGAAGAAATATGAAACAAATTTAATCCTAACGCACTTCCTATGCATAGGCATCTTGTAATAAAATAAATCAAAGAAGCACAAAGAAACCAGCATAGGAAGGTGGAACAAGAACAACTTTAAAACTTTCAACATAAAGATAGGAGTTTTAGTAATATGGAAATTTCTACAACCAAACTTCCCTCTCTCAAAACAATTTTCATTAGTATCATGAACACCATCAAGAATATAACTATCACATAAATCATGTTGTTCATGACAACAAGCACACATGTATAGTTTTCGACACGGTCTTTAGGATTATTAGATAAATGCAACCCATCACATTGAGCCTTGATAAGAGCACAATTCTCCGGAATATGAGTTGGAGATTTCAAAAGGATAATAGGACAATCAAGTGTGGGTGCAATAGAAAAAATTTCATGCTTAACATGAGGAACTATATCAAGTTCATCTCCGTAAGCAT
Organism: Bromus sterilis; assembly: GCA_950022295.1. Classification (NCBI taxonomy): domain Eukaryota; kingdom Viridiplantae; phylum Streptophyta; class Magnoliopsida; order Poales; family Poaceae; genus Bromus; species Bromus sterilis. Next base: position 287,856,428 of record OX465597.1, read on the forward strand.
CATCCATAGTGGCATCACGGCCATAAGCATAGAAGGCATCAACTTCATAAAAAAAGGGATATTTCAAAAGAATCCATAGGACCATAACACTCATATAAGGTAAGAGTCAAAGAGTTACTATCATTAGAAGGTAGACATGGATAGCTCCATTCTTCCTCGTTTTGTTCGTCACTCTCCTCCTCTTTTTCATCCAAGGGGCTTTCGGGTTCAACAATTTCTTCTTCAATAGAGTCCTGCAAAACATTAGTCTCTTCATTGGAAAGAAAGGTGTTTGTGCGTCATAAAGCAACAGGATTTATCCCTACAGAAAGATATATTAAACATTGAGCACAAGTTTCTAGCATACTCATACAACTGGTGTATGTGTTTCCATAAGTGTATCCCCTTTTGAGACAAGCGGTGTTCCTTGTACCACTTTTTTTGATCCTCGGTGAATCCTCCATGCCAATAAGATCTGGTTTGAAAGAAGTCAGACATTGATTGGCAAATAAGGAACTAGACATACTATTTTTTTGGATTTTTGATAAAGGACACAAAGACAAAAACTGAAAGGTAAACTAACAAGACTAAAAAGCAAACATAAAAGATAGTGTGCAACTCCCCTATCTTGAAGAGTGGAGTCCCCGGCAACGGCGCCAGAAATTAGCTTTGATGGCTTCTCGCCCCTCGTTGGTTACCCAAAGTGGAAGGTTGAGATGTAGACAGCAACAAATTTCCCTCGGTGAAGATACCAAGGTTTGTCTCCAGTCGGACTCCGACAACAACAGGAAGGTGACAACGTGGCCATCAATTAGGCGGTTGACGTGGACCTGCACACACAACACATAACTTTGCTCCCAACGAGTTCAGAGAGGTTGTAAATCACTCCGGCTTTGTTGTTTACAAAGGAACAAACGCCCAGGATAATAATGATAGTGATAGCAACAGAAAAGTAAATAAAGCAGAAAATAAATAGTGGGTATAAACATTGTTGGAAATATGGACGGGGGTACCATGATATTCACTAGTGATGTCTCTCTCCCAAAAGACGATAAAATAGCCATGTGAGGTAAACAAATTACAGCTGGGCAATAGACAGGATTATGTGCGCAAACCAATGCTAACTATGCTATAAAGAAAGGAAGATGCTCGAAAGCATGGGCGGTATGCCAAGACAAGTAGACCGAAATCCATTTGCATCTACCTACTAATCATCCACCTTGAGGTACCTATCCGGAACATCTTGCTGGTATTAAGTTGCGAATCCCACCCAAAGTGTAAACTCAACGCAACAGACAACTGCATTAAAGAACATTGCTTAAAGTAAACAATCCTTGCACCCGCAAGTACAAGCACTGTTGTTTTCTCCCTTGTGGCAACAACACATCCCCTAGACTCATGTTTCTGTCACTCAAGCTAGTCATCAGGGGGCATGAACCCACAATCATGCATAACGCTCCCTCTTGGAGTCACTACCTACTACTTGGCCAAAGCAATAAACAACAACAGAGAACATGCAAGAATTACTCAAGAACATAAATATAAAAGAGGAGAATAAAATATATTACTCAGAATCTGAACATAGTCTCATAATCCACCGGATCCCAACAAACTCAGCATAGCAACAGCAGAAATATTACATATGTGCCTCGATCATGTAGGGAAGCTCAAGAGGTCTAAACCATGCAGAACAAAGAGGGGAGGAGAACATCACATAGCTACTGATCATGGACCCATGGTCCAAGGTGAACTACTCACGGTTCATCCGGGAAGCATCCATGGTGGTGGAGAAGTTCCCGGAGGTGGTTCCTCCCTCCGGCAGGGTGCCGGGAAGAGGGCTCCTGGTGCTCCCGATCTTGGAAGCGCGGCGGCGGCGGAACAGAGGAGAGATCGCGAAAAAGGGTTCTGTCCTCGAGGGTTTCGGGACAAGAGGGATATATAGGTGAAGGGGGGCAGCCAGAGGTGGACCAGGGGCCCTAGGCGCCCCCTTGGAGCGGCCTAGGGGGTTTCCGCGCCAGGTGGACGCCTGGGACACCCATGGCTCCCGTGTGGCCCCACTTGGGATCTTACCGAAGCTTCCTGTACGCTGATTTTTTCTATATTTTTCCCGGATTTTTTCTGGCACTTTAAGTAATGGGAAAACCTGAAATAAAAAAACAGCAGAAAACAGGAACTGGCACTGGGGTGCACTGAGTTAATAGGTTAGTACAAATATGATCAAAAGTGTATGGAAGTGCATCAATATCATAGAAATATCACACAAAAGAAGCATGGATCAAGCAGAAATTATAGATACGTTTTGGACGTATCAGTAATTCACCCCTATTCATTGATATATTTCATGTTATGATGCTATACTTATGTTGTTTTGGCTTGTTTTACACAGTTTGCAACTTTCCGGTGCTGAAGCAACAGACGTAGGATTCAGCGGAGTAAGGTGGATATTGAGTTGCTTAAACAGAACATCTCCAAATGCGCTGAAATCGACGGAGCATATTTTCCAGAAGATTAATGAAGCTTCGCCGAAAAGGGGCCAGAGGGGGCCACCAGGTGCCCAGGCGCCCCCTAGCGCGGCCCCCACCAGGGGCGCGCCGGGAGGCCACTTGGACCCCTGGGGCACTCCCGGCTCCCCCTATGGCCTATATATTCATTTTCATCTAAAACCTCTAAAAAGGGAGGAGTTTCTCGAGTTCCGCCTCTGCTCAGTGGCGGAAACCTAAAGAGAAGAAAAGGCATCTCTGGCAGGCAGATTCCGCCGGGGAGAACACCTCCCGGAAGGGGAGATCATCGCCATCGTCATCACCATCGTCAAGAGCATCATCCAGATCATCATCAACATCACCCCCAACATCAGCACCATCTCCATCTTCATCCTACCTCATCTCACAATGGCAACTTGTGTTGTAATCCGTACTATCTATCCTCTCTACTCTACCGGTGTTGATTACTCTTTTGTGTTGAATTCTGTTGAGTTTTGTTGGAGAAATATTGTTATGTACATATTGGTTATCATCTATTTATCACCTTTGATCATGATCTCTTTTATGTCTTGTGAGTAGTTACTTTAGTTCTTGAGGACATGGGAGAAGTCTATTTGTTAGTAGTCATAGATGTTGAAGTAATATGTGTTGTTTGATATTTAAGTTGTGTTGTTATTTTCCTAGTGGTGTTGTGTGAGTCGAACACACAACACTTCGCCTTGCTAAGGACCAATGGGAATGCATTGTGTATAAAGTATACTTATAGTGGGTTGCCGGAGTGACAGAAACCTGAACCCCAGTTTGCACACTTTTTCACAAGGGAATAAAGGATCCTTGATCGTATTGTTTTGGCTAGGATTTGCCTTAATTTCTACCTTGTATTTGCGGATTCTTGCAATGTGTTTAATCATAAGAGTGTACTTATCTTAGTCTAGAAGGTGTGCTAGCATAGATCCACCCACTAAACACTTATCCACACAAAACATAGTACCGATATGAATATGGCGAAAACACGTGACTACCTCTCCCGTGTGTCCTCAAGAACGCTTCAGCCTTTATAAGTTCAGTTGATAGGCTTATCCTTTGCTCAAAAGTATTGGGCCACTTGTTACTCCTCAGTACCTTTTACTTTTCTTGTTTCTACCTTCTTGTTGCTTATATCGAAAACCCCTAAAAAGTTATCTTTTAGTGCTTCAAGCTATTCCTTTACCAAAGTCACTTATCAATACCTTCTGCTCCTCGATGGGTTCGACACTCTAACTTATCGAAAACGCTACAATAGATCCCCTAAAGTTGAGGGTCATCAGATGTCTACGCATGCTTCTATTCTTGTAGACTATGTTGGGCCTCCAAGCACAGAGGTTTGTTGGAAAAAAACAATTTCCCTCAAGTGGATGACCTAAGGTTTATCGAAATCAGGGAAGTAGAGGTTGAAGATGGTCTCTCTCAAGCAATCATGCAATCAAGATACAAGAAGTCTATTTTGTCCCCAACACACCTAATACAATGGTAAATTGTATAGGTGCAGGTTCGGCGAAGAGACGGTAAAATATGGGTGATAGGTGTGGCAAAGCAAGGTAATATAAATTTGTAATAAAAATTACAGCAAGCTAGCAAGTGACAAAAGTGAGCACAAACAGTGTAAAAATGGAGAGAAACAGGGCCTAGCACTAATGCTGTTAGGGTCTATCCAAACGGTTTTGACCCCTATCGCCTATGGGAATTCGAACCGTTGCCTTTTCCACAAGAGAGCGATAAAACGTTTGCTATGTGGCGACGTCAAGCAGACATTTCCGTTTAAAAAATCGTGTCCGATGTACGACGATATCCCACACGGCCATTGCCAGAATGACTGTGTGGACATAACATATGTATCGCATGCAGTTCATTCAACACGATCGTTTGGAATGCGACCACGAACACAAACAAGCAATAGAAAAGCACCGTCTGTGACACTACATAGATCCCAAACAATTTCTTTATGGTACCGGGTTTGAGTTTACACTAGCGGGTATTGGGTTTGGGGTTGCGACCCTTGATGTATGACTGAAGATTTTCTACAACTGTTTGTGTGCGACCATACTATTATCAGTCACGGGTACTAAATTTTAAATGTGTGCACTGTCTATATGTTTCAAACAGTTTTATTTCAGTACACGTGTGCCAATTTAGAGAGATCACACACATTTCATGTTTCCATATTGTGTGGGATGATATTCAGAACCGCATACAATTTTTGCAATCAATACGTGTGGTCTGTTGTGGATACTTGCTGACGGTTTTTATACGCAGAACGTGTATGATGCATGATCTAATTGACACGGTTTTCAGAGGGACACGATTTGTGTTGTTCAGCTCTATGCAAACGATTGGTCCCAAGAAACCGTGTGCAGTGTAATCTATAGAACAACAATTATTTCACCTTAATTTATTACCAGCAATAACAATTATCGTGTATTTGAAATTATAAATTGAATTTAATAATAGGTGAAACTCAAAATTATATACAACCAATTTACAAAGGTTCAACAATCAAAGAATAATACAAATCACAAAAACTGATGGTCTACCCTAAAAAAACTAATGTTGTAGAATTACAGAAACAACTTTATCACAACAATGAACTAGATGAGTATTAAAGGCGGTATAGAGAGAGCGAAAAGTCCTTTTCGCTGTCAGGGCAGTTGTAGAAGTGGAACTCCCATATGGTGCTCTCCTTCATGCGGAAGGCGCGCACAACTTTGGTACAACCTCTTGTGATGACCGCCCGTCCATCCTTCACAAACTTGAGGAAGACATGTAGACCGTCTTCTTGATACTCTGGATGATAGACTTTTATTTTGGTTGCCTCCGCACCACGCATGGATTTTGCTAGGTAATCTTGAGTAAACTTCTTTGGGAACCAATGAAAATTATAATATTCAGATACTGGTGAGTGTTGACTAACAACTCAATATGAGCATGAAAAAGGAAGGTTGCATAGTTCTTACAATCCTGAAGTTCACAGTTGTCTTGGATAAAGAATAGATAAAGAGTTTAATTCTCATCTCCTTTCTCTTTCTCCTAACAATCTTATTTAGTTTCCTCACTTGGCGATCGGTCATGAATATTTCATTACCCCACACGCAAAAAGGGTCAAAGTGTGGATATGAACCCCTGATGTATGTACCTATAGAAGAAACAACTAAACCATTAAAATATATTATGTACTTGTGGAATGAGGCAATAAAGGCCATGGGATGAAACTAACCTCAATGTTGAACAATGACATCTCCCATTGTTTTTCCTGCATAAGTACAAATTGGGATACAAATCATCAAACTATGAAAGATATCTTGATTGTTAAGTTTTAGGATGCTGGTAAAGGAAGGGGTGAAACTGAACCATTGTTTTGGTGGATAAACACAGAATGAGATAAATCAAAACTAATCAAATTATAGATTGTTCGGATGTGAGCATTTCACATGATGGTTAAGCAACATAATTAAAATAGAAAAACATGTTAACTGGAACATGATTGATAACAACCAATTACGGTGATTACAACTGGTATTGGTGAAGTTTAACTGAGTATTTATTAATACCTAAATATCACATTGTGCATAAGAAAGAAACACAACATACTTCATGGAAGATCATGGAAGTAAAAAGATAGTTTGATTGTGTAGATTAATATCCAAGGGGAAGCAACATAGAGAAAATTAGGGAATCGTGTTAACTAGATGGGGATTGGAAAGAAACAAATATAGACATTAAAATGGTATTGATGGAATCGAAGTGGCCAGTTGATACCTAAATATCAGTATGCATAACAGAGGCCAACAGGTCAAAGTTTAACATATCATGGCATCAGTGTCAATGAGTAAGTAGATCATATTAGCACCATTTAGAAACTTGGAATGAGTTACAAAGAGGTATGAATATGATTTTCATCCCCAAAAATGCTTACCCAAGAAGCAAGTTATTTATCTATGCATAACGGTACCCAGCTCTAGTAAGGACCTTGTATGACACATGAGAGACACTGTATGTGTATTCACTTGATCCTTCTAGATATATGGTGGATGCTAACTAATCCTGTAATGTGGCACCATTTTCCATGGTGCCAGAGAGCAGTCAAAAGAGCATTAAAAGTTCTCACAATAGAAGAATACCGTTATGCACGGACCGGACTTGATTATGGGTAAACCATTTTGGGTAAGAGAGATAGATGCAAATGATAGTAAGAAACAAGTCACCGTTCGGCGTCAATGTTGCTCTCTTTGCAAACCATGACAGTAAGAAAGATAGTTTGATTTTAAACATTAATATGATAGTAAAGAAACTGAAAGAAAACTGAAAATCTTGTTAACTAGACCATGAGTGATGACAACCAAATATAGCCGTTCTAACAAGTATTTGTCATTAGTTAAATACTAGAAGAGCATGCATTACATAGCCAAACACAACATAGTTGAACATGGCATTGCATCATCAGACCAACAGAAGGAGCATAACAGGCTAGTTGATACCTAAATATAGACACTAAATGGTATTGGTGGAATCAAACTGACTAGTTGATACCTAAATATCAGTGTGCATAACACAGAAAAACACATCATAGTTAACATGTCATGGCATCAATATCAGTGAATGGGTAGATCATATTAGAAACATTTAGAAACTTGGAATGGGTTGCAAAGAGATATTTTTATGATTTTCATCCCCAAAAATGCTTACCGAAGAACCAAGGTTTTTAGCAGATCATGCATTACATAGCCAAACACAGCATAGTTGAACAAGTCATTGCATCATCAACCAAACATAAGGATAATAACAAACTAGTTGATACCTACATATGGACATTAAAATGGCATTGGTGCAAAGATATATGTTTACGGTTTTCATCCCCAGAAATGCTTACCCAAGAACCAATTTTTTTAGCTATTTTGATATAGATAGTAATTTAAACAGCTTCTTCCCCTTGGGGGAGGACACGTCGTGGGTGCCCTCCTCGTGGATGTAGTTGTCGAACAGATCTGACTTGGCGGGTGGTGACGTCGAGCCATCGGTTCTGCAAGAGGATTTCATAAACAGCAAAAGGGGGTCATAGGGGTACATGCATCGCATGTCCTTCACTGAGCGCTTGGCAAGATCAAAGGGGGGGCATCCAATAGATCAAAGTTGGGGGACTGTATCTGTTTCATAGCCCTTGTCAAGCCGGATCCATGTACGCAGATGGTACGAGGAAGGTATGCAACTCGATGTTTTACTTGAAGAGAACGAGAGGAGCACGACAGCTCGGAGGAGATGGTGGCGGCGGCCGAGGAGGAGGGGGGGATATGAGTGGGTTGGGGGCTGGGGTGGGGGAAGAAGGATGAAATACACACATAAGGCGCGGATACTAAAACTTTCACTTGGAAACTAAAAACTTGAGCGGGGGAAACATACATTGCACACAGTTCCTTTCGATAAACGTGTGCCATACAGGGGAAACTATCCATATGGAACCCCTCATCGCTGAAATTTTGAGCCACCTATCTTTAAGTTCCAAACACTCGGGGTAGGTGTGGTGATAGAGATCGCACACGGTAAGGTTTTTCCGGGCGTCTGTAATAGGGTGACTATCCCACACGGTTTGTGAGAAGAATCATGCGTTTCATATATGGCGCTAAGTCAGTTTCATGTGCACTCGATATGAATTTATTTGCATTTAAACTACGAGTGCAACGAAATTTGACCAAATGTGTGCTGAAATATCATGTATGTGCTCTCGGGTTAACTTGCAGCACACAACGTGGAATTGGAGTGAACTTGCTGCACCTCGGTCACATCTTTCGATTGGGAAACATTGAGTTTGGTGGTTTTTAAATTAAAAAAATCTAACAAATTGAGAGTTTCTCGGAAATACACGAGAATTTGCGTGGCGCTGTGAGAAGGTAAAACTATGATGTGGTAAAAAATTCAGACATTTTGAGAAAGGCTATCATGCGATCGTCTTGCAAACGGGGGCATCTCACATGAAGGACCGTAGTTTCGATATATATGGAACAAGTCATGATATGTTCGGGTTACAAGTAGATTGTATCGTTACTTCATCGATTGTGGTTGTTTTTTTTTCACGGCTTCCATGCGTCTATACGTGATATGCCTTCGAGTTTGGACGCATTACTTGTTATTTTGGTATTAAAAAAGATTGCACTTACAAGCCGGAAAAAAGACTTAAATACAATATCCACCGGAACTGCAGCAACATGATGTTGGTTCATTGGCGACCGTTCGATCCGAGCGCATTAGACGGTGCAGGGCATACGATCCGTGGTGCTGCGTTCTGGCCAATCAGAACGCAACGGCGAATTCCACATGGTATAGGTTAAGAAAACGGTTGTAGAACACGAAGCGTGTGCTTTACCGTGTCACCGAAATGTGTCATCTAACGGGAAGTGTTTGATACATGTAATTCATTAAGTGCAAATTAGACAATTGCTATGGGTTTATTATACACTGGAGCTATGTTTTTTTTCTCATTTTCATCTTCCGTTTGATATATGGCGCTAAGTCAGTTTCATTTGCACTCAATATGAAATTATTTGAATTTGAACTACGAGTGCAACGAAATTTGACCAAATGTGTGCTGAAATATCATATATGTGCTCTCGGGTTAACTTGAAGGACACAACATGGGATTGGAGTGAACTTGCTGCACCTCGGTCACGTCTTTCGATCATGAAACATTGAGTTCAGTGGTTTTTAAATTACAAAAAAAATAAAAAAACTTAGAATCGGTCGGAAATACAGGAGACTTTGCGTGTCGCCGTGAGAAGGTTAAACTATGATGTGGTAAAAATTTCAGACATTTTGAGAAAGGCTATCATGCGATCTCCATGCAAACGGGGGCATCTCACATGAAGGGCCATGGTTTCGATATGTATGGAACAAGTGGTGAAATGTTTGGTTACAAGTAGATTGTATCGTTACTTCATCGATTGTGCTTGATTTTTTTTCACAGCTGCCACGTGTCTATACATGATGTGCTTTCGAATTTGGACGCACTCCTTGTTATTTTGGTATTTTTAAACATTTTTTGCACTTACAAGCTAGAAAAAAGACTTAAATACAGTATCCACCGGAACTGTAGTAGCATGATGTTGGTTCAATGTCGACCGTTCGATCCGTGCGCATTGGACGATGCAGGGCGTGCGAGCCATGGTGCTGCATTCTGGCCAATCAGAACGCAAGGCGAATTCCGCAGGGTATAGGTTAAGCCAACGGTTGTAGACCACGAACCGTGTGCTTTACCGTGTCATCGAATTTATTTCATCTAACGGGACATGTTTGATACATGTAAGTCATTAGGTGTAAATTAGATAATTTCTATGGGTTTATTTTACACTGGACCTATGATTTTTTTTGTCATTTTAATCTTCCGTTTGATATGTGGCGCCAAGGCAGTTTCATTTGCACTCGATACGAATTTATTTGCATTTGAACTACGAGTGCAACGAAATTTGACCAAATGTGTCCTGAAATATCATGTATGTGTTCTTGGGTTAACTTGCAGCACACAACGTGGGATTTCAGTGAACTTCCTGCACCTAGGTCACGTCTTTCGATGATGAAACATTGAGTTCGGTGGTTTTTAAATTACAAAAAAATAAAAATAAAATTGAGAATCAGTCGGAAATACACGAGACTTTGCGTGTCATCGTGAGAAGGTAAAATTATGATGTGGCAAAAATTTCAGACATTTTGAGAAAGGCTATCATGCGATCGCCATGCAAACGGGGGCATCTCACATGAAGGACCATGGTTTCAATATGTATGGAACAAGTGGTGAAATGTTAGGGTTACAAGTAGATTGTATCATTACTTCGTCGATTGTGGTTGAATTTTTTTTCACACCCGCCACGCGTCTATACGTGATATGCCTTTGAATTTGGACACATTCCTTGTTATTTTGGTACTTTTTAACTTTATTTGCACTTACAAGGCGGAAAAATACTTAAATAAAATATCCACCGGAACTTCAGCAGCACGATGTTGGTTCAATGTCGACCGTTTGATCCGTGCGCATTGAACGGTGCAGGGCGTGCGATATGTGGTGCTGGGTTCTGGCCAATCAGAATGCAACGCCGAATTCCGCCGGGTATAGGTTAAGCAAATAGTCGTAGAAAATGAACCGTGTGCTTTACCATGTCACCGATTTTTTTATCTAACGGGACGTGTTTGATACATGTAAGTCATTAAGTGTAGATTAGACAATTGCTATGGGTTTATTTTACACTTGAGCTATGTTTTTTTTGTCATTTTCATTTTCCGTTTTATATATGGCGCTAGGATAGTTTCATGTGCACTTGATATGAATTTATTTGCATTTTAACTATGAGTGCAACGAAATTTGACCAAATCTGTGCTGAAATATCATGTATGTGCTCTCGGGTTAACTTGCAGCACATAACGTAGGATTTGAGTGAACTTGCTGCACCTCGGTCACGTCTTTCGATCATGAAACATTGAGTTCGGTGGTTTTTAAATTACAAAAAAATAAAAAAGAATTGAGATTCAGTCGGAAATACACGAGACTTTGTGTGTCGCCATGATAAGGTAAAACTATGATGTGGTAAAAATTTCAGACATTGTGAGAAAGGCAATCATGCGATCGCCATGAAGGACCATGGTTTTGATATATATGGAACAAGTGATGAAATGTTAGGGGTACAAGTAGATTTTATCGTTACTTCGTCGATTGTGGTCGATTTTTTTCACAGCGACACGCATCTATACGTGATATGCCTTCGAATTTGGACGCATTCCTTGTTATTTTGGTATTTTTAAACTTTTTTTGCACTTACAAGCCGAAAAAAGACTTAAATAGAATATCCACCGGACTTGCAGCGGCATGATGTTGGTTCAATGTCGACCGTTCGATCCGTGCGATTGGACGGTGCAGGGCGTGCGATCCGTGGTGCTACGTTCGGGCCAATCAGAACGCAACACCAAATTCCGCAGGGTATAGGTTAAGCAAACAGTTGTAGAACACGAACCGTATGCTTTACCGTGTCACCGAATTTTTTTCATTTAACGGGACATGTTTGATACATGTAAGTCATTGAGTGTAGATTAGACAATTGCTATGGGTTTATTTTAAACTGGAGCTATGATTTGTTTTGTCATTTTCATATTCCGTTTGATATATGGCGCTAAGTCAGATTCATGTGCACTCGATATGAATTTATTTGTATTTGAACTACGAGTGCAAAAAAATTTGACCAAATGTGTGCTGAAATATCATGTATGTGCTCTCGGGTTAACTTCTAGCACACAACGTGGGATTTGAGTGAACATGCTGCACCTCGGTCACGTCTTTCGATCGTGAAACATTGAGTTCGATGGTTTTTAAATTACAAAAAAATCAAAAAATTTGAGAATCTATCGGAAATACATGAGACTTTGCGTGTCGCCGTGAGAAGGTAAAACTAAGATGTGGTAAAAATTTCAGACATTTTGAGAAAGTCTATCATGCAATCGCCTTGCAAATGGGGGCATCTCACATGAAGGACCGTGGTTTCGATATGTATGGAACAAGTCGTGAAATGTTCGGGTTACAAGTAAATTGTATCGTTACTTCGTCGAATGTGGTTGATTTTTTTCACAACTGCCATGCCTCTATACGTGATATGCCTTCTGATTGTCGACCCTTTGATCCGTGCTTATTGGACAGTGCAGGGCGTGCGATCTGTGGTGCTGCGTTCTGGCCAATCAGAACGCACGAGCGAATTTCACACGGTATAGCTTAAGCAAACGGTTGCAGTAGACGAACCGCGTGCTTTACCGGGTCACCGAAATTTTAGTTCTGATTAATTTCAATCTTCAGATTGAAAACATAACTACATTCAAATTCCACGACCCCATGACTGGTTGAACACCATAAACATCACAATTCAGAATCATACATGACCATAAGGCAACTTCATTTGCCATCACAATATATACACATATATATATAGGCAAATCAACATAGGTCCAGCCATACATTAAATATCACCAATCATGCTCAAAAGCAATAAATTACAAACCGTTCACTATTACACACCATCTAGATAATTATCAACTGCATAATATAGCTACTACCCTTAAGTTATTCGGCGTGCATCCATATAGCGCCCTCGTGCTTGTACTCGATCACCGGGCGTCAAAGTTTTACCATCGCAGATCCTCTTTGCGTGCTCTCATTAGGTGCCACTTGCAGAGGATGAGCATGTCAGTTCAACGATCTCCATACCATGACCGAATGTGGTGGCCAAGGCACACGCATGCGCTCCCTGCCTGCGCGGCGGTGCTGCTGACTCGGACGACGACATTTCCTGGCCTACCACCATGGCCTCCTCATTTGTCTGCTCCTCCGACTCGAACTCGTACACGAGCCTGCGACGGCGCCTTCCGGTGCACTCCTCCTCCCCCCCCCCGAAGCCTCTTCCGATCAAGCCTCTCCCATTCACGCAGTACCAATCGCTGCTGATCCCTATTCACGGCGAGGTGATACATCCCAAACGTATCTATAATTTCTGCTTGCTCCATTCAAGTTTTGTGTGATATTGCTATGATCTAGATACACTTTCATACAATTTTGATCATATTTGGACTAACTTATTAACTCAGTGCAACCCAGTGTCAGTTCCTTTTTTCTGTTGTTTTTCTATTTCAGGTTTCCCCCATATTTAAAGTGTTCCAAAAATTCAGGAAAATCAGATAAATAATCAGAATGAAGGAACCTTCCGGAATCACCAAGCTGGGGACAGAGGGACACCACCAGGGGCCCAGGCGCCCTGGTGGTGCACCCTAGGGGCTGGCCGCGCCAGGGGGGCGCCTGGACCCCTGGTGCCCCCCTGGATGCCCCCTTTGCCTATATATTCTCCGTGACGGGATTCTTTTGAAGACAGAACCCTTTTTCATGATCTCGCCTCTGTTACACCGTCGTCGCGATTCCGAGATGGGGAGCGCCAACAGACTTCTTTCCGGCACCCTGCCGGAGGGAGGATCGACCTCCGGGAGCCTCTCCTCCACCATGGACGCTTCCTCCTCCACCATGGACGCTTCCCGGATGATCCGTGAGTAGTCTACCTTGGACCATGGGTCCAAGATCAGTAGCTATATGATGTTCTCCTCCCCTCTTTGTTCTTCATGGATTAGACCACGTGAGCTTCCCTACATGATCGAGGCACATATCTAATTTTCTTCTATTGCTATGCTGAGTTTTCTGGGATCTGATGTATTATGAGACTATGTTCAGTTTGTGATTGATTAATATATTTGGTTCATATCTTCTATATATATGTTCTTGATTAATTCTTGCATGTTCTCCATTGCTGTTTATTGCTTTGGCCAAGTAGTAGGTAGTGACTCCAAGAGGTAACGTTATGCTCGATTGTGGGTTCATGCCACCTGATGGCACGCTTGAGTGACAGAAACATGAGTCTAGGGGATGTGCTGTTGCCACAAGGGGGAAAACAACGGTGCCTGTAACCGCGGTTGCAAGGATTGTTTACTTTACACAAAGTGCTTTTTAATGAGGTTGTCTGTTGCTTTGGGTTTACACTTTGGGTGGGTCTCGCAACTTAATACCAGCGAGATGTTCTGGATAGATATCTCAAGGTGGATGATTGATACGTCCAAAACGTATCTATAATTTCTTCTTGCTCCATGCCTATTTTGTGTGATATTGCTATGATATTGATGAACTTCCATACAATTTTGATCATATTTGGACTAACCTATTAACTCAGTGCACCCCAGTGCCAGTTCTTTTTTCTGCTATTTTTCTATTTCAGGTTTCCCCCATATTAAAAGTTCCCCAAAAATTCGGGAAAAATCCAATTAAAAATCAGCGATACAGAATATTCGGGAATCACCGAGGGGGGCCAGAGGGGACCCACCAGGGCCCCAGGCGCCCTCCCGGTGCGCCCTAGGGTGGGGCCGTGCCAAGGGGCCACCTAGACCCCTGGTGGCCCCCTGGCTGCCCCCCTTCGCCTATATATTCCTCGTGATTTTGAAACCCCCGTGATGGGAACCCTTTTTCGGGATCTCTCCTCTGTTCCGCCGCTGCCGCGCTTCCAAGATCGGGAGCACCAGAAGACCTCTTCCCGGCACCCTGCCGGAGGGAGGAACCACCTCCGGGAGCTTCTCCACCACCATAGATGCTTCCCGGATAAACTGTGAATATTCCACCTTGGACCATGGGTCTATGATCAGTAGCTATGTGATGTTCTCCTACCCTCTTTGTTCTTCATGGATTAGACCTCGTGAGCTGCCCTACATGATTGAGGCAGATATGTAATCTTTCTGTTGTTGCTATGCTGAGGTTGCTGGGATCCGATGGATTATGAGACTATGTTCAGATTGTGTTTGAGTAATATATTTGATTCTCCTCTTTTATATTTATGTTCTAGAGTAATTCTTCCATGTTCTCCGTTGCTGTTTATTGCTTTGGCCAAGTAGTAGGTAGTGACTGCAAGAGGGAGCGTTATGCTTGATTGTGAGTTCATGCCCCCCGATGACTAGCTTGAGTGACAGAAACATGAGTCTAGGGGATGTGCTGTTCATACAAGGGGGAAAACAACGGTGCTTGTACTTGCGGGTGAAAGGATTGTTTAATTTACGCAAAGTTCTTTGATGTAGTTGTCCGTTGCTTTGAGTTTACACTTTGGGTGGGATTCGCAACTTAATACCAGCGGGATGTTCTAGATAGATATCTCAAGGTGGATGATTAGTAGGTAGATGTAGATGGATTTCGGTCTAGTTGTCTTGGCGTACCGCCCATGCTTTTGAGCCTCTTCCTTTCTTTATAGCATAGTTAGCATTGTTTGTGCACATAATCCTGTCAATTGCCCAGCTGTAATTTGTTTACCTCGCATGGATATTTTATCGTCTTTTGGGAGAGAGACATCACTAGTGAACATCATAGGACCCCGGTCCATATTTCCAATACTGTTTACACCCACTATCAATTTACTGCTATATTTACTTTTCCGTTGCTATCACTATCATTATTATCCCGTGCGTTTTATTCTTTGTTAACAACAAGGCCGGAGGAATAGACAACTCCTCTGTACTCGTTGGGAGCAAAGCTACTTGTTGTGTGTGCAGGTCCAAGTGAAGTTAGCAACCTAGGTTGTAAACAACGCCATTGTTCACTTTGCCACCTACTTGTCGATCTTGGAGTCCTACCGGTCGATCCTAAACCTTAGCATCTTCGCTAAGGGAAATTGCCGCTATCTACATCTCAACCTTCCACTTTGGGTAACCAACGAGGGGGCGAGAAATCGTACCATCAAAAGAAATTTTTGGCGCCGTTGCCTGGGACTCCACTCTTCAAGATAGGGGAGTTGCACACTATCTTTTATCTTTTCTTTTTAGTCTTGTTAGTTTACCTTTCAGTTTTTGCTTTAGTTTTCTTTATAAAAAAAATAGTTACCTTGCTTGTTGCTGCTATGGGTTCCTCCGAGAACACCAAGTTGTGTGACTTCACTAGTCACAACAACAGTGACTTTACCTGCACTCCTATTGCTACACCTGTTACTTCAGCACCTTCCTATGAGATTAAACCTACTTTCCTGAACCTTGTTATGAAAGATCAATTCTCCGGTGCTGGAGATGATGCTGCTTTGCACTTAAATAATTTTATTGAGCTCTGTGATATGCAAAAGTACAAAGAAGTAGATGGTGAATTTATAAGATTAGGCTTTTACCTTTCTCCTTGAGAGGAGGAGCTAAAATCTAGTTTCAATCCTTGCCTAGGAATAACATAGATTCTTGGGATAAGTGGAAGGATGCTTTTATTGGGAAGTACTACCCCCTGCTAAGATTATACAATTGAGGAGTAATATTATGAATTTTAGCAATTGGATAATGAACACGTGGCCCAAGCTCGGGAACGCATGAAATCTCTTGTTAAGAATTTCCCTACGCATAGTTTGAATACTTGGATGGTTATCCAAACTTTTTATGCAGGCTTGAACTTTACCTCGCGGAACTTTCTATATTTGGCCGCGGGAGGAACCTTTATGTCAACTACACTTGGTGCTGCCACAAAACTTCTTGATGAGATGATGACCAACTATTCCCAATGGCACACCGAAATAGCTCCAACAGGTAGGAAGGTAAACTATGTCGAGGAGATCTCCTCCCTAAATGAAAAAGTTGACTTGATTATGTCTCTACTTACCAAGCAATCTATTATTGATCCTCATGATGTTCCTTTAAATTCTTTGATTGCTCAAGATCAAGTAGATGTGAACTTTATCTCTAGAAACAACTTCAATAACAATGCTTATAGGAGTAATTTTGGTAGCAATCCTAGACCGTTCCCCTCCAACAACTAGGGAAACAACAACACTTATCCACTTCTGAATTAGAGAGTATGCTTAAGGACTTTATCACTACCCAAAAAGCCTTCAACAACAGTGTAGAGGAAAAACTAGACAAATTAGATAACCTTTCGTCGAAGGTAGACAATTTAGCCCATGAAGTAGAATTGCTTAAAATTATAACTTCTCCTCTTGAGGAGAGGAAGGTCACTCCTATGAATGCTATTCAAATGCAAATTAATGAAAAAATTAGGATGATGGCTAAACTCAAAGAGAGATGGGATAGAGAAAAGGAGGAAGAAGATAGAATCAAGAGCCTTCCTACACACCATACCATTGCTACTATCCAAGTGGTTGAGGATATCCAAACTCTTAGCACCCAATGCACCCCTAGTCCCATAGGACCTATTAATGGTGATGCTATGACCTCAACCGTAGAAGAAGAAATTCCTATGACTATAGAAGCTACCAAACAAGTGAGCCTAAAGGACACCACTACCAATTTACTTGATAGTAGTGACCTTGATTTTGACAATTGCAGCGTTTCTGAAGTTATTCGTTTCCTTCACAAGATGTCTAGAGATCCCCACACTAGCACACTTAATCTTGCCTTCACGGACCATATCACTAATGCTCTCATTAAAGCTAGGGAGGAGAAGCTTAGTGTAGAAGCCTCCATACCTAGAAAGCTAGAAGATGGTTGGGATCCTATGATTAAAATTAAGTTGAATAACTTTTCTTGCTATGCTTTATGTGATGTTGGAGCTAGTTCCTCCGTTATGCCCAAAAGAATGTATGATATATTTGAATTGAAACCTTTGGATCCTTGTTCTTTTGTTGTTCGTCTTGTTGAATCTTCCGTAGAGAAACCTTTGGGTAATATCGATGACGTTCTTATCATTTTCAATGACAATTATGTTCCCGTTGATTTTACTATTATGGACATTGAATGTGAACCTTCTTGTCCAATTATTTTGGGACGTCTTTTTCTTTGCACTGTGGGTGCTATTATTGATATGAAAGAAGGGATTATAAAATTCCAATTCCCTCTCAAGAAAGGGATGGAACACTTCCTTAGGAAACAGATTAAGTTGCCTTTTGAGTCCGTCACACGGGCTAGTTATTTTCTTGAAAAGACTTGATCTATTTGCATTAAGCCTAGCTAATGGCTTTAAAGAAGCGCTTTCGGGAGGAAGCCCGCAACGAATTTATTTTGGATTTACTTTTTGTTTTTATTCTGTTTTTTGTGGTCTTGATGATTGTTACTACTGTAGCAATAGCATTGTATCTTTACTTTTCAAGCTTTGTGCCATTTATAGCCTCATATGACAAGGGAACTGAAAGTTGTGACATGCTGTCCAGAAAACAGATTCTGTCCTCGTGACTAGAAAAATCACAGAAAAATCCTAGTTCATATTTTTGAGCTGAACTTCTTACACAGAATGCTATATACAATTATGGAACTTTCGTATGTTCTGAGTTTTTTGATTTGAGTTGCAGAAGTATCCCTAAAAAATTCTTTACTACCTGCTGGTCTGTTTTTCACAGATTCTGTCCTGTTTTTCCTTTCCTTCATTTTGCGAACCTTAAGCTTGCTTTTTCTTTGCAAACACTTTTTGACAATCTTGAGAAACAGTATCTCTTCAAGAATATCCTTGTTTCCAGTAGATAAAAAATTATTTTATTATGGGTACTAACCTCGCTAATCAGATTATGATGAGTTATCTATGAAGGGAGTTTTCAAGTGTGCGAGGGAAGATGATGAAAGAAGATTCAGGAGTGTTAAGCGCTCAAGCTTGGGTATGCCCCCATGCATCCCCAAGAAATGTTCAAGGAGACTCAAGCGTCTAAGCTTGGGGATGCCCCCGTGCATCCCCTTCTCCATCAACAATTATCAGTTCGTCTCTCGTCTCACTATATTTTTATCACTTCATGTGTTATGTGCTATGCTTGGAGTGTCTCATTCTTAGGTTTTATTTTTTGTTTTCTTTAGATTTTATTGCTGTTCATAACAAGTTCGAACCCAGCTTTCTTTGTGTGGGAGAGAAACACACTCCACTTTCAAAATCTAGAACACAACATAGGATTTTTCATGCTTATCTTTGTTGTGTGTGTTCTTTACCTTTTTCATAGCTACTGTCATGTTTAGCTCTTAGTTTTCATGATTATCTTTTTAAAAGAGCTTTTGTTTAGTTTGTTGATGGAACTCTATTGAGTTTTCATGTTTATCTTGTATAGAGAGTTTGCCTATTGCACTGAGTTTTGTGTCTTGACTTGAAGTAGGTAATTGAGGTTGCTATTCTTTTGTAGTAGTAACTTGCAATAGTTTTGAGGTATTATTTTGAGTAATGTTTGGAATTTTGGTGTAAAGAGCTTTAGCCTATTAGTGATAGATGTCGTATTTTGGGCAATCCGTGTTTATTTTCAAAACTTACAAAATTAGTTGAGAAATTAGCTACTAGATGGATCACTACTCTTTGGAGGGATCGAATATTAGAGTACACTCACGTACCATGAGTCGAGGATGCGCAAGTATAACCAAACTCCCATACACTCCTCCTGGGGGTACTTGTCACTTTGTGAAACCTCCTTATTAGATTGAGAGTTAACGATAATAAGTGCATGAGTTCTTCGGACTAATGTGAGTATTCGAAAGTTGACACTTGCACCTTCCCATATTTTTCTAGCCTTTCATGTGCCGTGCATTGCCTCCTTCTCACTCCGAGAGTTGGCGTCCACCTTCACCGATACATCCAAACCCTTGGCATGAGATGCTCTGTCATCATAAACCTCCTTATATCCTTCCTCAAAACAGCCACCATACCTAGCTACCAAGGCATTTCCATAGCCTTTACGAGATATATTGCCATGCAACATCCACCTTCTCATGACTTGATCTTCATGTGATACATGATACTTGCTTGATCGATGAGCCGCATGCTAGTCACGGACATGACGCGCTAGTATCATTGCATATCCTACTACACTGGCAGAGGTATACATTTGCATACATCATGATAGTTACATCTTCTTTATGATTTGAGTACTTTCGTAAAGTGTGAAAGATCTTCTATACTTTTTGTAATATATAGAGTGTTTCCCCTAAAGTGAGGAAAAGATCCCAAAGTGGACAATTTAAAAGATCCTAAAGAGGAAAAATTAAAAGATCCCAAAAAGGACAAATGAGAGAAATAGAAAGAGCCATTGAGGCCACACTACTATTCCTTTTGAGAGATCCACACTACTATTCCTTTTGAGAGAGAAAAAAGAGAGAAGGGGGCACACTACTATTCCTTTTGAGAGATCCACACTAGTACTCCCTCTTATATCTTGTACTTCATAGAGATTATCATTTATGCATATAAGCTATGTGGGGACCTTCACACTATAGAACTTAGCTTGTATATTCCAATGACGAGCCTCCTCAAATGAGCTCTTGGTCTTCTTGAGCAAGCAAGTTGGATGCACCCCCACTAGTTCCATTGTAGAGCTTACCTTAGCTCATATGTGCATCCGTTGCATGGCATTCCTCACTTCTCACATCATATCTATCATTTGGCTTTCTCTCGCCTATAATTTTCCTCATTGATGTGAGCCTTTCACACCTTTTTGTCTTCCTCCTCCACCATATTCTCTCTTTGCCATCCTAGGTGTCAACTTTCTTGCTTACGCTCATCCATTGCATGAGTGCTCAAAATGTCGAAAAGGAGTGGATCCTTTTGACTAGTACCTGGCTAGTGGTCTGGGGATGAGTCAAGATAAGATTCCAAAGAATACCAAGTGTGAAACTTTAGTAGATTGAGTTCTCAACAAAAAAATACTTTTTCTCGTATACCCCTATCCCCTTTCTTGCACGCAAACACCATTTGGAGACATTCGAGTCACGGACAGCGAGAGCTCTTGCACCTTTATGTTCTTATGTTGCTTGTTTCAATGCTAAATATAGACTCTTGCCTGTTATGACTTGAATTTAATTACATGCCTTGATTAATTTACTTAAAAGTTCTTATATGGTTGTTACCATGTCGCCACAGATATTATGCTTTTATCATTTACCTACTCGAGGACGAGCAAGAATTAAGCTTGGGGATGTTGATACGTCCAAAACGTATCTATAATTTCTTCTTGCTCCATGCCTCTTTTGTGTGATATTGCTATGATATTGATGAATTTCCATACACTTTTGATCATATTTGGTCTAACCTATTAACTCAGTGCACCCCAGTGCCAGTTCTTGTTTTTTGCTGTTTTTCTATTTCAGGTTTCCCCCATACTAAAAGTGCTCCAAATATTCTGGAAAATCCGATAAAAAATCAGAGATACAGAAGCTTCGGGAATCAACGAGGGGGGACCAAAGGGGACCCACCAGGGCCCCAAGCGCCCTCCCGTCGCGCCCTAGGGTGGGGCCACGCCAGGGGGACTCTTGGACCCCTGGTGGCCCCCCGGGCTGCCCCCCTTCGCCTATATATTCCTCGTGACGTGAAACCCCCGTGAAGGGAACCCTTTTTCGCGGTCTCTCCTCTGTTCCACCACCGCCGCGCTTCCAAGATCGGGACCACCAGAAGACCTCTTACCGGCACCCTTCCGGAGGGAGGAACCACCTTCGGGAGCTTCTCCACCACCATGGATGCTTCCCGGATGAACCGTGAGTAGTCCACGTTGGACCATGGGTCTATGATCAGTAGCTATGTCATGTTCTCCTCCCCTCTTTGTTCTTCATGGATTAGACCTCGTGAGCTGCCCCACATGATCGAGGCCCATATGTAATCTTTCTGCTGTTGCTATGCTGAGTTTGCTAGGATCCGATGCATTATGAGACTATGTTCAGATTGTGTTTGAGTAATATATTTGATTATCCTCTTTTATATTTATGTTCTAGAGTAATTCTTGCATGTTCTCCGTTGCTGTTTATTGCTTTGGAAAAGTATTAGGTAGTGACTCCAAGAGGGAGCGTTATGCATGATTGTGGGTTCATGCCCCCCGATGACTAGCTTGAGTAACAGAAACATGAGTCTAGGGGATGTGTTGTTGCCACAAGGGGGAAAATAACGGTGCTTATACTTGCGGGTGCAAGGATTGTTTACTTTACGCAAAGTTCTTTAATGCAGTTGTCCGTTGCTCTGAGTTTACACTTTGGGTGGGATTCACAACTTAATACCAGCGAGATGTTCTGGATAGATATCTCAAGGTGGATGATTAGTAGGTAGATGCAGATGGATTTCGGTCTACTTGTCTTGGCGTCCCGCCCATGCTTTTAAGCCTCTTCCTTTCTTTATAGCATAGTTAGCATTGGCTTGCGCACATACTCCATTCAATTGCCCAGCTGTAATTTGTTTACCTCGCATGGCTATTTTATCGTGTTTTGGGAGAGAAACATCACTAGTGAAGATCATAGGGCCCCGGTCCATATTTCCAATACTGTTTACACCCACTATCAATTTACTACTTTATTTACTTTTCCGTTGCTATCACTATCATTATTATCCCGTGCGTTTTATCCTTTGTTAACAACAAGGCCGGACGAATTGACAACTCCTCTGTACTCGTTGGGAGCAAAGCTACTTGTTGTGTGTGCAGGTCCAGGTGAAGTTAGCAACCTAGGTTGTAAACGGCGCCATTGCTCACTTTTCCACATACTTGTCGATCTTGGAGTCCTACTGGTCGATCCTAAACCTTAGCATCTTCGCTAAGGGAAATTGCCGCTATCTACATCTCAACCTTCCACTTTGGGTAACCAACGAGGGGGCGAGAAATCGTACCATCAATGATTAGTAGTAGATGCAGTTGGATTTCGGTCTACTTATTTTGGCGTATCGCCCATGCTTTTGAGCCTCGTCCTTTCTTTGTAGCATAGTTAGCATTGGTTTGCGTCCGTAATTTTGTCAATTGCCCAGTTGTGATTTGTTTACCTCGCATAGCAGTTTTATCGTCTTTTGGGAGAGAGACATCACTAGTGAACATCACGGGACCCCGGTCCATATTATCATCACTATTTACACGCTCTTTTATTTCCTTCTTTTAATTCCTAGTTGCTATCACCATTATCATTATCCCCTGTGTTTGATCCTTTGTAAACAACAAGACCGGAGAGATTGACAACCTCTCTGAACTTCGTTGGGAGAAAAGTTACTTTTTGTGTGTGCAGGTCCAGGTGAAGTAAGCAATCTTAGATTGTGAACGGCGCCATTGTTCACTTCACCACCTATTTGTCGACCTTGGAGTCTTACTGGTCGATCGCAACCTTGGTATCTTCACCAAGGGAAACTTGTCGTAACACTACATATGACCTTCCACTTGGGGTAACCAACGAAGGGAGAGAAGACGTTATCATCTCTCGCGTATCAGGAAAATTTCTGGCGCCATTGCCGGGGACTCCAATCGTCAAGATAGGGGAGTTTCTCACTATTTTTTAACTTTGCTTTTTTGTCTTGTTAGTTTACCTTTCAGTTTTCATCTTAGTGTCCTATATAAAAAATCACAAAAATATTATTTACCTTGCTTTTAGTAGTCCTTCTTGTTTAGATGAACATGTTAGGACTTGGTGCTTTGAGGGAATTGGAGGTTCTAGATTTCCGTCAAAGGGATGGAGAAAATATGAAGAAGGCATGGGACAGAATTTCTGAGGCACATAAGAGAATTATGCCATGGATACCTATAATAATTGTGCTTAGAATTTTTTACCATTGTCTTTTTAAGTGGTGTAGACACTCTCTTGATATTATAGCTGAAGGAGACTTTTTAGAGTGTGATGAAGCTAGAGCTCTTGATATTTTACATGGTCTATCTAGTTATTCTGCTTATGATCGTAATTTTGATACTGTTATAGATAGACTTTCCACTATTGAAAACAGGATGTATGCTCTAGACTTGAGAAAAGTAGAGGAACTTAAGTCCAATAAGAAATAAATGTTGGAGATAGATGATGATTGGGAGCCTTTTGTTAGGATTAGCATCTCTAACCAAGACTTCCTTGCTTTTTGTGATATTGGATCCATGGTTTCTACAATGACAAAAATAGTTTATGATTCTTTGAAACTAGACATGGATAAATTGTCATCTTATCATGAACATGCTAATGGAGATATTTCAGAGATTAAAGGAAAAGTAAAAGCAGTCCAAGTTGAATTCCTTAATAGGGTTGCACCAATGGATTTCTTCATCATGGAGCCAAACCAAAGTAACATCGTGCTTGGAAGGGACTTCCTCCGATTTATGAAAGGCTTCATTGATATATGTAAGGGGCATATACGCTTACGTGGAAAAGCGAAAGATAAGTACCTCTTCCCTAGGAAAAATAAGAATGATCTTGTTGAAAATCAATTTGAAGGTTTTTATGATTCCGATGATCTCGGAGACCTTTGATTCTTCTTTTTCTTTATGCCTAGCTTAGAGGCGTAAAAGAAAGCGCTTGTTGGGAGGAAACCAAAGATGTTTTTACTTCTGTTTTTAGTGGTCTTTATGATTGTTAATACTGTAACAATATCATTGTATCTTAATTTTCAAGCTTTGTGCCAAGTTTAGCCTCTTATGATAAGGGAATCAAAAGTTGTGACATGCTGTCCAGAAAACAGATTCTGTCTGCTTCACGGAAAAAATTAAAACAAATCACTAGTTCATATTTTTGAGCTGAATTCTTTACAAATCATGCTCTATACAATTTTGAAACTTTCATATGTTTTGAGTTTTTTGATTTGAGTTGCAGAAGTACCCCGAAAAAATTCTTTACTACCTACTGTTCTGTTTTTCGCAGATTCTGCCACGTTCTGCCTTTCTTCACTTTTGCAAACCTTAAGCTTGCTTCTTATTTTCAATTCTTTTTGTAAATCTTGAGATATAGTAGCTCTTCAAGAATATCTTTATTTACAGTAGAGGAAAATTATTTTTATTACGGGTACTAACCTCTCTAATCAGCTTATGATGAGTTATGTATGAAGGGAGTTTTCAAGTGTGCGAGGGAAGATGATGAAAGAAGATCCGGGAGTGTCAAACGCTCAATCTTGGGGATGCCCCCAAGCATCCCCAATAAATATTCAAGGAGACTCAAGCGTCTAAGCTTGGGGATGCCTCCCGTGCATCCCCTTCTCCATCAGCAATCATCAGTTCGTCCTTCGTCTCACCATATTTTTATCACTTCATGCGTTATGTGTTATGGTTGGAGGGTCTTGCTCTTATGTTTCCTTTTTAGTTTTCTTTAGCTTCGCTTTCTGTTCATAACAACTTAGACCCCAGCTTACTTTTTGTGGGAGAGAAACACGCTCCACTTCAAACTAGAACACATCATAGGATTTTCATTCCTATCTTTCTTCTGTTGTGTTTTCTTTATATTTTCGTAGCTGCTGCCATGTTTATTTTTAGTTTTAGTGTTTTTCTTTAGCAAGAGTTTAGATTTTGTTTAGTTTGTTTCTGGAACTCTTTTTAGTTTTCATGTTTATGTTGTTAAGAGAGTTTGTTGTTGCACTGAGTAGTGTCTTGTCTTGAAGTAGGTAATTGAGGTTGCTATTCAATTGTAGTAGTAACTTGCAATAGTTTTGAGGTATTCTTGTGAGTAATGTTTGAACTTTTGGTGTCAAGATCTCTAGCCTATTAGTGATAGGTGTCGTATTTTTGGAAATCCTTGTTTATTTTCAAAACCTACAAAAACTAGTTGAGAACTCTAACTACTAGATGGATCACTAATCTTTTGAGGGATCAGATATTAGAGTACACTCACGTACCATGAGTCGAGGATGCCGAAGGATAACCAAACCCCGATACACTCCTCCTCGGGGTACTTGTCTCTTTGTGAACCTGCTCATTAGATTGAGAGTTACCGATAATAAGTGCATGAGTTCTTCGAACTACTGTAAGTATTGAAAGTTAACACTTCCACCTCCTCATATTTGCTAGCCTCTTGGGTACCGTGCATTTCCCTCTTCACACTCTGAGAGTTGGTGTCCATCTCGCCGGTGCATCCAAACCCTTGGCATGATACGCTCTGTCATCATAAACCTCCTTATATCTTTCCTCAAAACAGTCACCATACCTACCTATCAAGGCGTTTCCATAACCTTTCCGAGATATATTGACATGCAACATCCACCTCTTCATGTCTTGCTTTTCATGTCATACATGCTCTTGCTACAATGGTAGTGGCATACATTTTCATAAATCATGATAGCTGAATCTTCTTTATGTTGAGTACCTTGTAAAGTGTGAAGATCTTCTTTACCTTATAAAATAGAGTGTTTCCCTTAAGTGAGGAAAAGATCCCAAAGAGGACAAAATTAAAAGATCCCAAAGAGGACAAATGAGAGTTAAATAGAAAGAGCCATTGAGGCCACCCAAAAAATACAAAAAAATAGAATAAAGAAAAAAATAAATAGAAAGAGAGAAAGGGGCAACACTACTATTCCTTCTGAAAGATCCACACACGTACTCCCTCTTATCTTTGTGCTCTATAGAGATGATCATTTATGCATATAGCTATGTGGGGACCTTGACACTATTGAACTTGCCTTGCATATTCCAAGGATGAGCCTCCTCAAACGAGCTCTAGATCTTCATGATCGAGCAAGTTGGAAGCACCCCCACTAGTTCCATTGGAGAGCTTTCCTTAGCTCATCTGTGCATCCGTTGCATGCCAATCCCTACTCCTCACATCATATCTATCATTTGGCCTTCTCGCCTATGATTGTCCTCATTGATGTGAGCCTTTCTCACCCTTTTTGTCTTCCTCCTCCACCATATCTCTCTCTTTGCCATCCTAAGTGTGAACTCTCGTTCTTAAGCTCATCCATTGCATGAGTTCTCAAAATATCGAAAAGGAGTGGATCAAATTGACTTGTACCAGGCTAGTGGTCTGGGGACGAGCCAAGATAAGATTCCAAACAAGACTGAGTGTGAAACTTTATAGATTGAGTTCTCAACAAAAATATTTTTCTCTCGTATTCCCATATCCCCCTTCTTGCACGCAAACACCATCTGGAGACATTCGAGTCACGAACAGCGAGAGCTCTTGCACCTTTATGTTCTTATGTTACTTGTTTCAATGCTAATATAGACTCTTGCTTGTTATTACTTGAATTGAATTACATACCTTGATTTCTTTAATTACAAAGTTCTTATATGGTTGTTAGCATGTCACCAAAGAAATTATGCTTGTTATCATTTACCTACTCGGGGATGAGCAGGAATTAAGCTTGGGGATGTTGATACGTCCCAAACGTATCTATAATTTCTGCTTGCTCCATGCATGTTTTGTGTGATATTGCTATGATCTAGATACACTTTCATACAATTTTGATCCTATTTAGACTAACTTATTAACTCAGTGCAGCAGTGTCAGTTCCTGTTTTCTGTTGTTTTCTATTTCAGGTTTCCCCCATATTAAAAGTGCTCCAAAAATTCAGGAAAACTCAGATAAAAAATCAGCATGAAGGAACCTTCTGGAATCACCAAGGTGGGGCCAAAGGGACACCACCAGGGGCCTAGGCGCCCTGGTGACCCTCCCTAGGGGCTGGCCGTGCCAGGGGGGCGCCTGAACCCCTGGTGCCCCCCCTAGCTGCCCCTTCGCCTATATATTCTCCGTGACGGGATTCTTCCGAAGACAGAACCCTTTTTTGCGATCTTGCCTTTGTTCCGCAGCCGTCGCGCTTCCATGATTGGGAGTGCCAGAAGACCTCTTCGCGGCACCCTGTCGGAGGGAGGATCGACCTCTGGGAGCCTCTCCTCCACCATGGACTCTTCCCGGATGATCCGTGAGTACTCTACCTTTGACCATGGGTCCGTGATCAGTAGCTATGTGATGTTCTCCTCCCCTCTTTGTTCTTCATGGATTAGACCTCGTGAGCTGCCCTACATGATCGAGGAAAATATGTAATTTTCTGTTGTTGCTATGCTGAGTTTGTGATTCAGTAATATATTTGGTTCTTATCTTTTATATTTATGTTCTTGAGTAATTCTTGCATGCTCTCTGTTGCTGTTTATTGCTTTGGCCGAGTAGTAGGTGTGACTAGAAGAGGGAACGTTATGCTCGATTGTGGGTTCATGCCCCCTGATGACACGCTTGAGTGACAGAAACATGAGTCTAGGGGATGTGCTGTTGCCACAAAAGGGGAAAACAACGGTGCTTGTAACCGCGGTTGCAAGGATTGTTTACTTTACGCAAAGTGCTTTTTAATGCAATTGTCTGTTGCTTTGGGTTTACACTTTGGGTGGGGCTCGCAACTTAATACCAGCGTGATGTTCTGGATAGATATCTCAAGGTGGATGATTAGTAGTAGATTCAGTTGGATTTCAGTCTACTTATTTTGGCGTACCACCCATGATTATGAGCCTCGTCCATTGTTTGTAGAATAGTGAGCATTGGTTTGCGCCCGTAATCCTATCAATTGTCCATTTGTGATTTTTTACCTCACATAGAAGTTTTATCGTCTTTTGGGAGAGAGACATCACTAGTGAATATCACGGGACCCCGGTCCATATTCTCATCACTGTTTAACTGCTCTTTTATTTCCTGTTTTTACTTTCTAGCTTCTATCACCATTATCATTATCCCCTGTGTTTGATCCTTTGGAAACAAAAAGACTGGAGAGATTGACAACCTCTCTAAACTTCGTTGGGAGCAAATTTACTTGTTGTGTGTGCAGTTCCAGGTGAATTAAGCAATCTTAGATTGTGAACGGCGCCATTTTTCACTTCACATCCTACTTGTCGACCTTGGAGTCCTACTGGTCAATCTCGACCTTGGTATCTTTACCAAGGGAAACTTGCCGCTACGCTACATCCACCTTCCACTTGGGGTAACCAACGAAGGGCGAGAAGCTCTCATCATCTCTCGCGTATCATGAGGGCCTCGACAAAAGCGACGGACTGCGCCGACCCAAGTTGGAGCTCGTGATCGTCCAGGTCGCGGAGGAGTGCGTCGGCGCGCGAATCCTCAAGGGACTGGGCTATGGCCATCTTCATCATGCGATGTAACTTGGGGTCGTCGTCGTCGGGAGCGGCAGGTTGTGCGCCCAACACAATGCCGGCCAGCAGCGCACTGGAAACATCCGCTCCTCCGTCCTCCACATCGATCAAGGCGCGGTCCATATGAAATGGGTGTGGTGGTAGGGGTGGAGAGCTATAGGTGATGAGGTGAAGGGTGTAGTGGTAGTGGTGGCGAACTGAAGGATGAGCGTGTGTTTGTGTGTTGCCGCCGCCGCTTGCCATGGAGAGATTTTTCTGTAGATCTAGTGCTCGGATTGGGGATAGATATTTGCCCTGGTGGCCGCTTCAGAGGGAGGGATCGGCTAAAGCGCATGGGAGGAAATAAAAAAAGTTCGAAAATCCTTGTGGAGCCCATGCTTTGGCTGCCGCGACGAGCTTGCTGTGATAAGAGGAAGCTAGTCTGCCGGTGAGAGAAGTGGAGGTGACGACGCATAGAAAACGGTTGTTCCCATCCACTCGTCGGTGTTAGTACGATGGAATTCATCACCGACGGCTATTCAAATAGATCCGTGTACGTTTACTTAATTTCATCTTAATTAATTGCATTCTCCCTGCATATAATGCGCGGTTTTCCACTATTACACCCAAAATAGTTCACTAAAAGTTCCTTGTTAAGGCCATACGAAACTAAAAAGAGACTAAATTAATTCCCTAGTCGGAATCGAAGTCGGGCACTGCGGTGAAGGTTCCCAGCCGCACTGATGGTAGCCGTGATGGGTTGCGGAGGTGTGCACTCCTCCGGCTGGGGTGTGCACTCCAGATCGTGAAGCTGTCTGGAGCGGAGGATCGGGGTTGCACGTAGACGCTCATCGATGGGGCGCACGTCGTCGGCGTAGTCGGAGTCGGAGCCATAGTCCATTTCAATGTCCAGCATGCGCGCAATGAGTGGACCTGCTTCGACGGCAACACTGCGGGGAAGGCGCCCAGCCGCACTCATGGTAACCTCGAGGGGCTGGTGCGGTGTGCACTCCTCCCCGATCAGGTGTTTGGAGTGGGGCAGCGGGAGAGCGCACCCCGCCTGCTCTGTGATGCAGCGCTCCTCGTCGGTTTAGGTGTCGGAGTCGTTCTCCATGTCCAGCATGCGCGCAATGAGTGGTCGTGCATCGACGGGGCTGCTGCGATGTGCACTCCTCCACCCGAAGGTGTTTGGAGTGGGGGAGCGGGAGAGCGCGCTCCGCCGGCTCTATGATGTAGTGCTCCTCGTCGGTGTTGGTGTCGGAGTCATTCTCCATGTCTAGCATGCGTGCAATGAGTGATGGTGCATCGACGGCGGAACTACGGCGAAGGCGCCCATCTGCACTCATGGTAACCTCGAGGGGATGCTGCGGTGTGCACTCCTCCACCCGAAGGTATTTGGAGTCGGGGAGCAGGAGAGTGTGCTCCGCATGCTCTGTGATGTAGCGCTCCTCGTCGGTGCCGGAGTCGTTGTGCATGTCCATCCACCATGCACGCAACGAGTGACTGTGCTTCGACGGCGGCACGGCTGCCGCGAAGCCGCCTGGCTGGACCGCTGATAACCTTGCCGGGTTCCGGGGGCGTGCACACCAGCACGCGTTGACATCCGGACTTGGGGAGTGGGAGTTCGCGTTCCTGCTGCTCTGTAATGGGGCGCTCGTCGTCGGTGTTGGTGTCGTTGTCGTTGACGTGGAGCTTGTCGTCGGTGTAGTCGGGGTTGGAGTCGTTGTCGATGAAGTGGATCTTGTCGTCGGTGTAGTCGGGGTCGGAGTCGGTATCCATGTCCATGTCCAGCATGCGCGCAATGCGTGGCCTTGCTACGAAGGAGGCACTATGGCGAAGCCAACCTGATGCACTACCGGTCACCTCGCCGGGCTGCCGGGGCGTGCACTTCCGAACGCACATCTGTCCTGACCGGTGGAGCGGGAGAGCGCGCACCTGCTGCTTTGCGATGGAGCGCTCGCTGTCCTGGAAGGAGTCGGTGTCGAGGAGATTTCCATGGATGTAGTCGGAGTCGGAGCCAGAGTTCATGTCCATGTCGAGCATGCGTGCAATGTGTGGCCCTGCATCGACCGCGACACCGCGGCGAGACCCTGCGCGCCTGGATGAGCGTATGCCCGTTTGCCCCGTCGCCTGCATCGGGCCGTCTCCTAGCTCTGGATCAACGCGGATACCACACTCAGGAGTCGAAGAGACCTAGGGCGACGCATCATCGGTGATAGAGCCCGCTTGTAAAGCGACGCGGCGTGAGGATCTCTCGCCGCAACGAATAACCTTCGCCGGCTCGTTGAGGTCGATCAGTTGGTTTTTCCAGGCGGTGTTTTTTGTGCTAGGGAAGCCTCGAGTTGGCCGCTCCATTGTCAAGTGAGATCCGAGAGACTGGAGGGGAAATAGATACTACTGTGTGTCGCCGGAGTAGCCGCCCTGCTTTAGCAATATCTATGCTAAACGGTTCAGAAAGTAGAACCGTTTGTTTAACCCATGTCAGTAGAATAGTACAGTCAAATCCTATGCTGGCAGGCATGCAGCTGTACATGTAATAATAACACATATCGTGATTTATCTGATCGAACAAACCACATACAGTATTACCAAGCATAGGATACCAACTTACTTAATAAAACACACACATTAGTACTTTAAATAATAAGACGAGTACGATTCTAAACTCCAACTTTGACAATACGGGCATTCGTGTCTATCCATGGTGGAATGGAAGGCACATATTACAGAGGGTTTGAGCTTCAGTGACTCATGTCACATGACTTTGGGTGCATGATATGTGGGTCCAATAGATGTTTGACCCACCTGTCATGCCCTCAAAGTCATGTGACTTGTGTCACTGAAGCTGTGATTATTGACTTGTGATTATTCAAATGACTAAGGGTGACTTGGTTTAACCATGATCATGGTAATTGACTGGCATGCACAATTCTTGGAGAAAGTTTTATAATTTACCCAATTGAAAATTTTATCCGGGTTGGAAATTGACAGAGCTATGATCAAGGGTGATCATGGATTGATCATCAACAGTAATGATCAATAACAGTGGAATCACTATAGTGATTACTGTTACTGATTCTGAGGGTGTTACAGGCATCCTCGACTCATGGTAAGTGAGTTTACTCTAATATCCGAAACCTCCAAAGATTAGAGATCCATCTAGTAGCTAGAGTTCTCAACTAGTTTTGTAGGTTTTTGAAAATAAACACGGATTTCCCAAAATACGACACCTATCACTAATAGGCTAGATCTCTTGACACCAAAAGTTCAAACGTTACTCACATCAATACCTCAAAACTATTGCAAGTTACTACTAAAATTAAATAGCAACCTCAATTACCTACTCTCAAGACAAGACACAACTGAGTGCAACAACCAACTCTCTTAACAAGATAAACATGAAAACTAAAGAGAGTTCCAGCAAGAAACTAAACAAAATCCAAGGCTCTTGCTAAAGACAAACTAAAAGTACAACTAAACATGGCAGTAGCTACGAAAAGATAAAGAACACACAACAGTAAAAAGATAAGCATGAAAAATCCTATGATGTGTTCTAGATTGGAGTGGAGCGTGTTTCTCTCCCACACAAAGTAAGATGGGGTCTAACTTGTTATGAACAGCAAGCGAAGCTAAAGAAAACTAAAAATAAAATCTAAGAGCGAGACGCTCCAAGCATAGCACATAACGTATAAAGTGATAAAAATATAGTGAGACGAAGAACGAATTGATGATTATTGATGGAGAAGCGGATGCACGGGGGCATCTCCAACCTTAGACGCTTGAGTCTCCTTGATTATTTATTGGGGATGCATGGGGGCATCCCCAAGCTTGAGCACTTGACACTCCCGGATCTTCTTTCATCATCTTCCATCGCACACTTGAAAACTCCCTTCATACCTAACTCATCATAAGCTGATTAGAGAGGTTAGTAGCCTTAATAAAATATTTTCCCCACTTGATATAATGATATTATTGAAGAGCTACTGTTTCTCAAGAGTTCCAAAAGGTTTTTGAAAAGAAAAATAAATCTTAAGGTTTGAAAAATTAAGGAGAGACAAAACGTGGCAGAATCTGTGAAAAACAGAACAACAGGTAGTAGAGAATTTTTTCGGGTTACTTCTGCAAGTCAAATTAAAAAAATTCAGAACATACGAAAGTTCCGAAATTGTATAGAGGACGCTGTGTAAAAAATTCAGCTCAAAAAGATGAAATGGTGATTTGATCCGATTTTTCCGTCAAGAAGACAGAATCTGTTTTCTGGACAGCATGTCACAACTTTTGCTTCCCTTATCATAAGAGGCTATAACTTGGCACCAAGCTTGAAACTAAAGATACAATGATGTTTCTACAGTAGTAACAATCATCAAGACCACTAAAAAAAGAAGTAAAAACATCTTGGGTTTCCTCCCAACAAGCGGTTTCTTTTATGCCTTTAAGCTAGGCATAAGGCAAAAGATCAAGTTGTATCAATCGAACCATCATCAAGATCATCAAAAAGCTCTTCAATTGTAGAACTAGTCTTAAGAGGTCTTTAAAATAAAGGCCTAATGAAGAAACTTCTAGGGATAAAACCAATAGGCGAAAAATCAATGGGAGTTTCATTTATAAATTGATCTAAGAGGGGTATTTCTTCCAAAGATTTCACGGTTTCAACTCCTTTGGCAATGGGTGGATTATTTTTAGGTCGGGGAACCTTAGGGACATAATTGAACTTAGGTTCCTTTCTTGCCGGAGTCTCTATCTTTTTTGGTTTGATTGAGGAGAAAGTAGTTTTGTAACTACCCAATTCACATAGAATTGAAGTCTCTATGATCAAATGCCAGTCCCTGGATCGAACTCGCTGGCACACATAGTATCATAGATGTATATCAAAGTACAAGTGCATCATTATTACAACGTATGATCCAAAATAATATAAATAACAAGTTGCATAGATCAAGGCTAGCTTATTAAACATAAATATAGCGGAAGCAAAAGCAAATAACGAGGAGTCCCATCAACATCCACAAGCGAACATGCTGAGTGAAGACCCGCGACCCTAAACGCACCTTACTGATCGTCTGAAAAACCAGCAACACCGAAGGTTACAGCCCGACAACGGGTTAGTACATTTGATTTGTACGGCAAGTCACACGGAAAAGGATATAACAGACCTATCGCTACATGCAAGGATATGTCAAAGGAAAGGCTTATGGTTTTATTTTGCAAAAAGCTGATTTTTCCCAATCTACCTAGTCAAATTTTAGTTTAACTTACTACTTAAGATCGAACTAGGCACACCAGTTCCAAACCACACCCTTTATTAAATCTTGCCAACTCAAGTTATTATGGTGATTCATATGTAAAGATCCTCCAGTAAAAGTAATGTCTAGTAGCTCAAGGATGTCCATAACCGGGGACACGGCTAATCATGCTTAGTTTTTACTCTGCAGAGCTTAGTACACTTTCCCCGCTGGACTCAACCCGAAGATTGAGACGAAGTCTTTCAGAAGAGGTCACCTACACCCAACGGCAAGCCGGTAGCACCTATCACATGTACATATGGTAGCTTTGCACGGGACAGGCTTCCTACATCGTACTCAACTAAGCCAGAGCCCATATGGCCAATGGCTATACATGGGAGCTCCTAGTCACCAAGTATGTCTGATCTTTTTGAGCCTGGACGGGGCCCACTTATGTTCAAAGGGTAGATACCATGACGTTCTGTCGACCACAAAAACCAACCATTAGGGGTACAACCTGGTCTCGCCTTAGATAAGGCACGAGCCCCAGGAAGCACTCCCTGCCCGTCCAGAAGTGTACTCTAATTAAAGGTTTGCTAGTCAAGTCATTAAATCCTCACATAGCTCAATGTATCTCAAACCAATCCATGTCTACCAGCATAGCAAATATATAGAAAGCACGTGCTAGGTTGTCTAAGAAAACAGGATAAGATCATATGGCTACCCTACCAGGTTTGCAGCAATAATAATATAAAACTTCCTACACATGCATAGGGTCATAATTTCTACATGCATAAGTAAAAATATAGGCTGTGAAATGGTCAAAGTATGACTTGCCTTGATCCTGTTCCTGACGATCACACTCTTCACAGAACGAAGCATTGCACTCCGGACAGTCTACACGATTAAACAATATAGCATTCAATACACCATATAACAGATAAACAATGCAACAGTAAAAGAACCAAATGAACAGAAATAAAACCAACTAAACAGTAGCTAAACGATAACTACAAGCCACCACGATCCCAACGCAACTGGAATCGGCGAAATCGGATACACCGTATAAAAGATACGGTCACCAGAAGTTTGAATTTAAATCTGTACAAATTCAAATTTGAAAACTGAAAACTTTGTAAAACATAGGTCTACTGGATAAGATTTTTCGTAACGGTCACAACGCAAAAATAATTAACTAAAACGGAGATACGATTTAAAAGATATAGCGAAAACGGTTCTAGGGTGAAATCTGTGAAAAAGGGCCTAATCGCAAATAAAATAACTTCTCTGTCGTGAACAGGTCCTCGGCTACGGATCGAACGACGTCCACTCCGGCGAACGGTCCGACGAGCGTTCACTGTTTAACACAACCGCGGCTAACCGGATTAAAACCTTAACCCTAAAAAAACCAATCCGATCTAATACAGACCGTCGGATTCGAATCCAACGGCCGAGAGGCAACGGCGGCGCCCGGCCGAACCGACCCGGCGGCCGGCGACGACCGGTGTGGCGCGCGGCGAGGGGCAGCGAGTGGCGCGGCGGCCCGTGGCGGCGCGGGGTGGCGAGGAGGACAGGGCGGGGCGGCGGCGGTACGGCGGCGCGGAGCTGGTTTTGGGCGAAACCCTAGCGCCTGCGGGTCCGCGGGTATTTATGGACCCGCTACGAATTTTTTTTAAATCCGATTTGAAATCGGCTGGGCGTAAAATAAAAAATAAAAACAGAACATGGCCCAGCAGGCCCAAAACAGTTTTATAAAATTAACGGATAATTATTTTTAATTTCCGTTTTCACCAAAACTTTTAAAATAATAAAATTAAGATTTTGGCATTACCAAAATATTCAATAAAAATAAAAACTTTTGCAACTTATTTTTTAAATACTTTTTCGGTAATTTAAAAATACCAAAAACTCCGAAAAGGATTTTAAAATTTCCCGGAGCATAAATAAGTTCCCAAAATATTTTTACTAATTATTTATAACCCCAAAGTAAATTTAAAAAGTCTCCAGAAAATATTTTAAACTATTTTCCAATATTTCAAAAATGGGGATAAGTCCTATTATATCCTCTCCAATAAATTGCCTTAAGTTGAAAAATGTTTAAAATATTCATAAAATCCAAATAACACAAAACTCCAACATGACATGCATATGATGATCTATTCACATCCGAATTTAGAAAATTGGGATGTTACAAACCTACCCCTCTTAAGATGAATCTCGTCCTCGAGATTTGGGCTGGCTATGAAAGAGGTGTGGATGATCTTGCTTCAACTCTTCTTCTCGCTCCCAAGTAGCTTCTTCCTCGGTATGATGATCCCACTGAACTTTGCATAGCTTGATCGTCTTGGTGCGGGTAACTCTTTCTGCTGTCTCCAGAATCTTCACATGTTTCTCCTCATAAGTCAAGTCACTCTCCAACTGAATTGCCTCAAGTGGCACTGTATCTCTCAAAGGAATATCTACCATCTCTGCATGACACTTCTTCAGCTGGGATACGTGAAACACATCATGAACTCCTGACAAAGCTTCTGGCAACTCCAACTGATAAGCTACCTCTCCTGTGCGCTCCAAGATCTTGTAAGGCCCCACAAAACGTGGTGCTAACTTGGCCT
Source organism: Bromus sterilis (assembly GCA_950022295.1). NCBI lineage: Eukaryota > Viridiplantae > Streptophyta > Magnoliopsida > Poales > Poaceae > Bromus > Bromus sterilis. The sequence goes on from OX465597.1 coordinate 287,892,991, forward strand.
TGATTCCAAACCTTTTGATTCCACGAATTGGTGAAACTCTGAGATACGCACGGTCTCCAACCTCATAGGTTACGTCCTTGCGCTTCGCATCTGCATAATTCTTCTGCCTGGACTGTGCTATCTTCAGTCTATCACGGATCAACTTGACTTTCTCCTCAGCATCTCGGATCAGGTCTGGTCCAAACAACTGACGTTCTCCTACCTCATCCCACATCAACGGTGTTCTGCACTTTCTTCCATACAGTAACTCAAATGGTGCCATCTGCAGACTGGCCTGATAACTGTTGTTGTATGAGAACTCCGCGTATGGTAGATTATCATCCCAACTAGACCCATAGTCTAATGCACAAGCTCTCAACATATCTTCCAGAATCTGATTCATTCTTTCTGTCTGCCCATCTGTCTGTGGATGAAAAGATGTACTGAACTCCAGCCTGGTGCCCAAGGTCTCATGCAACTGACGCCAAAACTTGGATGTAAACTGATTACCTCTATCAGACACTACCTTTCTTGGAACTCCATGCAGACCAATGATCCTGGTCATATAAATCTTGGCTAGCTTAGCACTTGTATAAGTTGTATTTACTGGAATGAAGTGAGCAACCTTGGTCAGACGATCAACAATCACCCAAATAGAATCATATCCTGACCGAGTCCTGGGTAAACCAGTAATAAAGTCCATACCTATCTGATCCCACTTCCAATCTGGTATAGGCAAAGGCTGCAACAATCCTGCTGGCTTCTGATGCTCAGCTTTGACTCTCTGGCAAACATCACACAATGCAATGTATTGAGCTATCTCTCGCTTCAGACTGGGCCACCAAAATCTCTCCCTCAAATCCAAATACATCTTGGTATTCCCGGGATGGATATAATAAGGTGAATCATGTGTCTCCTGAAGAATCAACTTCCTGATCTCTGCATCTTGCGGTACACAAATGCGCTTCTCAAACGAAATGGCTCCATGCTCATCCTCACGGAAACCCTCTGCTTTCCCTTTCGTCATATTCTCCTTTATCTCATCAATTTCTGCATCACCCTTCTGAGCTTCTCTGATTCTTTCCAACAAATCTGGCTTCACCTCCAATGTTGCCACATATCCCTTAGGAACTATCTCCAACTTGAGATTCTTGAACTGCTCACATAACTCAAGTGGCATGTCCTCCATTCCCATTATAGGAAGTGCGTTGCTTCTGTTGTGGCCCTGAGTTATACTTGTTGTTGTTGTTGTTGTTGCTGCTGTACTTCCTCTTGCGGTACTCCATAACCTGATGTTTCCCTTCTAGCACAATGGCCTTATCAATGAGTCCTTGGCAATTGTTGAAAGTAGCCACCGTCAACTGAACTCCCAACTCATCGTTGAGACCCTCCAAGAACTTCTCTTGCCTAGCTGCATCCGTGTTGACATCATTTGGAGCATAGCGAGCAAGCTTGTTGAATTCCTCTACATACTCCGCTACTGTGCGGCCTCCTTGGCGCAAGCTGCGGAACTCCTTCTTCTTCAAAGCCATAGCGCATGCAGAGACATGTGCGGCGCGAAACGCAGCCTGAAACTGCGCCCAAGTGATGGTGTCGATGGGATAAGTCACCAAGTAGTTGTCCCACCATGCAGCGGCAGAACCCTCCAGCAAATGTGAGGCAAACCTCACTTTCTCTGCCTAAGTACAACCAACTGTCTCCATGTTCTGGCTCACTGAATGAAGCTAGTCACCTGCCACTATGGGTTCAGGAGTTCTAGAGAACCTCTGAGGATTCCACCTCAGGAACCTCGCAAGCATATCCACATGTGGTGGTGGTGGTGGCGCATTGTTGTTGTTGTTGCCCATATTCTGAGTGAGCAACTGGATCAACTGAGCTTGTCCTTGAAGTAACTGCTGCATGTAAGCTGGCACTTCATTGTTGTTGTTCCCATTTCCCGTGGGATCACGTCTCGGCGGTATATGTTGGGCAAGAATAGGTAAGTTATAGACAGAGAGTAGCTAGGGAAATATATCCTACCCCATATGCTTATTATGATCAAGACAACATATACATATACAACATATCATACCACACAATCATCATACAATTATCACAATCATCAATCATCAATTTCATCAAGCAAAAGCACTCATACCAATAAGCTAATACAATCACACCATATAGTCTCAAAATATATTGCATAACTAATATAAGATGCTCAACACAACCACGAATATAAGAGTATATCAAACAACCTAGTATTGCCATACCGAATAAGTCGACATGGTCAAATACGCTAACACGATAACGATAGTAAACTAATTGCCGGTGAAGTAATTCCGAACGTTGTCTTTGCTAAACAGCATACGGTATTCGAGCCCACTAATGCGGTTGCACCTCTTGGGACTCGGTTCATCTTCTTCCCCCGAGGTCTCCACTTCTGGTTCCTCTTCTTTTTCTTCAACACCATTGGCCTTCAGCTTCTCCTTCAGCCTCTTGATCTCCACTTGCGTCTCCATATTCTCACTCTTCAGCTTGTTGGTGTCCCTCTTGAGCTTGGTGTTCTTCTTCTGCAACTCAGTGATGGTGTAGAGATCTGACTCGGTGCTCTTCTCTAGGTTGAGGATGTGCTTCTCCAGGCTCTAGATAAAGTAGGCAGTTGTACCTGGCCAAATGGTCCTAGGCACATACTTGAACTTCTTTGGCCATATGTTCCCCGATGGAAGGATCTTGGTCATCTCCTCGTACACCGTACCCTTTAGCCGGCCGGCACACCGGTTGACGATGCGTCCAAGAGCCATGTGAGCGGCTATGCGCAAAAACTGCTCCTTCTCCGAGGCATGCACCTCGAATGACTCCGTGATCACCCTTTCTTCCGTCATGCTTCCTAGAAGAAATGCTTCCACTTTCCAGTAGTCATCAGCTCCCCTTGTCTCCACTATGTCCGGCTGAAGGACTGGTGCGTAGATGTTCAGGTGATGGAAAATCCCCCTCAGCTCAGGTCCAAACGCCATAGAGCGGTAAGACAATGTAGGCATCTATAATCAAAGAGAGGAAAGGCAAGATTAGAACAGGTATGAATACGAGATAGAGAAAGTAAGTAAGTACAAGACAGAGTGATATAAAGTAATGTTCTCATTCCTATCGCTTTTCTAATCCGTTTTCTAGGGTCACGTCCTACAGTCAACACACTGCACTGATACCATCTGTAACGACCCAATTCACGTAGAATTGAAGTCTCTGTGATCAAGTGCTAGTCCCTGGATCGAACTCGCTGGCACACACAGTATCATAGATGTATATCAAAGTACAAGTGCATCATTATTAGAATGTATGATCCAGAATAATATAAATAACAAGATGCATAGTTCAAGGCTAGCTTATTCAACATAAATATAGCGGAAGCAAAAGAAAATAACGAGGAGTCCCATCAACACCCACAAGAGAACATGCAGAGTGAAGACCCGCGACCCTAAACGCACCTTACTGATCGTCTGAAAAACCTGCAACACCGAAGGTTATAGCCCGACAACGGGTCAGTACATCTGATTTGTACGAAAAGTCACACGAAAAAGGATATTACAGACCCATCGCTACATGCAAGGATAAGTCAAAGGAAAGGCTTATGGTTTTCTTTTGCAGAAAGCTGATTTTTCCCAATCTACCTAGTCAAATTTTAGTTTAACTTACTACTTAAGATCGAACTGGGCACACTAGTTCCAAACCACACCCTTTATTAAATCTTGCCAACTCCAGTTATTATGGTGATTCATATGTCAAGATCCTCCAGTAACACTAATGTCTAGTAGCTCAAGGATGTCCATAACCGGGGACACGGCTAATCATGATTAGTTTTTACTCTACAGAGGTTAGTACACTTTCCCCGCTGGACTCAACCCGATGATTGAGAAGAAGTCTTTCAGAAGAGGTCACCTACACCCAACGGCAAGCCGGTACCACCTATCACATCTACATATGCTAGCTTTGCACGGGAGAGGCTTCCTACATCGTACTCAACTAAGCCAGAGCCCATATGGCCAGCGGCTGTACATGGGAGCTCCTAGTCACCAAGTATGTCTGATCTTTTTGAGCCTGGACGGCGCCCACTTACGTTAAGAGAGTAGATACCATGACGTTCTGTCGACCACGGTTTGCTGGATAGGATTTTTCGTAACGGCCGCAACGCAAAAAGAATTAACTAAAATGGAGCTACGGTTTAAAAGGGCTGAAATATGTGAAAAAGGGCCTAATCGCAAATAAAATAACTTCTCTTTCGCGAACAGGTCCTCGTCTACGGAGCGAACGACGTTCATTCGGGCGAACGGTCCGGCGAGCGTTCACTTTTTAACAAAACCGCGGTTAACCGGATTAAAACCTAACCCTAAAAAAAACCGATCGGATCTAATACGGACCGTCGGATGCGAATCCAACGGCCGAGAGGCGGCGACGGCGCCCGGCCCGAACCGGCCCGGTGCGGTGCGCGAAGAGGCGCGGCGACGGGCGCGGCGGCCCGTGCCGGCGCGGCGTGGCGAGGAGGACGGGGCGGGGCGGCGGCGGCGGCACGGAGCGGTTTCGGGCGGCGCGGAGCGGGTTTCGGGCGGAACCCATGCGCCCGCGGGTCCGCGGATATTTATGGACCCGCTCCGGTTTTTTTTAAGTCCGATTCGAATTCGGCTGGGTGTAAAATAAATAAAAAACACATAATAGGGCCCAGCAGGCCCAAAACAGTTTTATAAAATTAACGGATAATTATTTTTAATTTCCGTTTTCACCAAAAATTTTAAATAATAAAATTAAATTTTTGGTATTACCAAAATATTCAATAAAAACAAAAACTTTTGCAACTTATTTTTTAATTACTTTTTGGGCAATTTAAAAATACCGAAAAACGCCAAAGAGGATTTTAAAATTTCCCGGAGCATAAATAAGTTCTCAAAATATTTTTCGAAATTATTTATAACCCCAAAGTAAATTTAAAAAGTCTCCAGAAAGTCTTTTAAACTATTTTCCAACTTTTAAAAAATGGGGATAAGTCATATTATATCCTCTCCAATAGATTGCCTTAAGTTGAAAAATGTTTAAAATATTCATAAAATCCAAATAACGCAAAACTCTAGGATGACATGCATATGATGATCTATTAACATCCGAATTTTGAAAATTGGGATGTTACAAGTTCCTAAAGTATTAATGATTTCCTCAATCTTATCAATCCTAGAAGGATCCATATCATGGAATTTGATGGTCTCCAAAGTTTTAATAATTTTAAGCATGGAGCTATCAAGCCTATTCAAATTACCTTGAATCTTGCGATCCAGCTCATTTATACTAGTTATACTTGGTATTTCTAACTCTATCTTTTCAAGTTTTTTCATAATGTGAGATAGACTTATATCTTCTTGTATGCTAGCAATAGGGAGATTTCCAACAAGATTTTCAATAATATTAAGAGACTCCCAAATTGGGGCCTCTAGGAAATTCCCATTGATAGTAGTATCTAATATGAACCTCTTCCAAGGAGTAATCCCAACATAAAAATTTCTAAGAAGGATAGTAGTGGATTTCTTCTTGGTGGCTCTTTTTTGAGAATCATTAATTCTATACCACCTTTTTTGTAAAGGTGAGAACTTCTGTCTCAACAAAGGCAAAAGGTCCAGACATAATGACAACTACTAGCAAGATAAATTTTTTTTTTTGTGATTTTCGATATAAGACACAAAGATAAAAACTAAAAGGTAATCTAACAAGACTAAAAAGTAAAGGTAAAAGTTAGTGGGCAACTCCCCTATCTTATCACTCGGAGTCCCCGACAACGGCGCCAGAAATTTGCTTGATACGCGAGAGAGGATAATTTCTTCTCACCCTTCGTTGGTTACTCCAAGTGGAAGGTGAGATGCAGCGTAGCGGCAAGTTTCCAATAGTGAGGACACCAAGGTTAAGTATCGACTAGTAGGACTCCGAAGATGTAGGTGGTGAAGCGAACAATGGCGCCGTTCACAACCGAGGTTGCTTACTTCACCTGGACCTGCACACAGACACAAATAACTTTGCTCTCAACGAAGTTCAGAGAGGTTGTCAATCTCTCCGGTCTTGTTGTTTACAAAGGATCAAAACACAAGGGATAATGATAATGATAGCAACTGAAAGTAAAAGCTAAAAAGTAAATGACAGTGTAAACAATGATGAAAATATGGACCGGGGTCACGTAATGTTCACTAGTGATGTCTCTCTCCCAAAAGACGATAAAACTGCTATGCGAGGTAAACAAATTACAGAAGGGCAATTGATAGGATTATAAACGCACCGCAATGCTATCTATGCTACAAAAGAAAGGAAGAGGCTCAAAAGCATGGGCAGTACGCCAAAATAAGTTGACCGGAATCCATTTGCATCTACTACTAGTCATCCACCTTGAGATATCTATCCAGAACATCTCGCTGGTATTAAGTTGCGAGCCCCACCCAAAGTGTAAACCCAAAGCAACAGACAACTGCATTAAAAAGAACTTTGCGTAAAGTAAACAATCCTTGCAACCGCGGTTACAAGCACCGTTGTTTTCCCCCTTGTGGCAACATCACATCTCCTAGACTCATGTTTCTGTGACTCAAGCATGAACCCACAATCGAGCATAACGTTCCCTCTTGGAGTTACTACCTACTTCTTGGCCAAAGCAATAAACAGCAACAGAGAACATGCATGAATTACTTAGGAAAAAAATATAAAAGATAAGAACCAAATATATTACTCTATCACAATCTGAACATAATCTCATAATCCATCAGATCCCATCAAACTCAGCATAGCAACAGCAGAAGGATTACATATGTGCCTCAATCATGTAGGGAAGCTCACGAGGTCTAAACCATGAAGAACAAATAGGGGGGAGAACATCACATAGCTACTGATCACGGACCCATGGTCCAAAGGAAACTACTCACGGCACATACGAGAAGCGTCCATGGTGGAGGGGAACCTCCCGGAGGTCGATCCTCCCTCCGGCAGGGTGCTGGGAAGGGCTCTGCTGGTGCTCCTGATCTTGGAAGCGTGGCGGCGGAGGAACAGAGGTGAGATCGCGAAAAAGGGTGCAGTCTTCGGAAGTTTCACGTCACGGGAGATATATAGGTGAAGGGGGGAAGCCGGGGTGGCCTCCTGGGTCCCACCTGCAATACAAACAAGGCAAGTAGAAGTAATCCAAGAATGAAGCACGACACCCGAGGAAGAAAAATACCCAGAAGCGCATGGCCGGATCTACATGATACAAGAAGGAAGACCATCAAATAGGCAGCAGAAGCAGGTCACCAGACAAGTTTTCCTCGCAGTCTCGTCGCACCCTGCTGTCCCAGAATACCTGCACGGATCCAAGATTGAAATCACCTTCTCCCGAGAAGACCACCCGCCAGCCATCTCGCCCCCAGGACATGCCGCACTAGTACTCGAAGAAAGAATCGGAAACTACGACATGTCACGTGTCTTCATGGACGGTGGCATCGGAATCAACATCATATTCACCAGAACCCTGGAAGAAATGCTCATCCAAAACTCAGCACTGAAAACTTCAGGCACAACGTTTCATGGAATCGTGCCAGGGAAAGCAGTATAACCCCTCGGAAAAATAAGTCTCGAGTTGGTTTTTGGCAGCACGAGCAACTTCCGCAAAGAGACATTGGATTTCGAAGTGGTCAACTGGAAATCCCAATACCACGCCATCCTAGGACGACTAGCCTTCGCGTGTTTCATGGCAGTGACACACTACGCCTACCTCAACATGAAAATGCCAGGCCCACGAGGAGCGATCACATTCAGCGGCAGCTTCGTCAGATCCGACCGCTGCGACAAAGAATTCCACAAAATATCAGAAACCTTCGGAGCACACCAAGCCAGCGGAGCCACAGCATCAGAGGAAGAGGCCCTACCATAGAAACAAAATGGATCCGCAGCAATTTACCGTCCTTAGGGCCACTAAGCCATCGAGCCAAATAAATGGGTTGTCTTCAACCAACATCCCCCCACTCGTGTAAGAAACAAAGGAGAAATATTGAAAATATTTTTCCAAAAGTTCTTTTCATCGGCACTCGGGGGCTCGCCGAAGCAGCCACCCCCCGAGGCGTTCTTCGCAAACGAGACTCTAAAAAATTGGCACTCGGGGGCTCGCCGAAGCAGCCACCCCCTGAGGCGTTCTTCGCAAACGCGACTCTAAAAAATTGGCACTCGGGGGCTCGCCGAAGCAGCCACCCCCAGAGGCATTCCTCGCAAACGCGACTCTAAAAAATTGGTACTCAGGGGATTGCCGAAGCAGCCACCCCCCGAGGCGTTCCTCCCAAACGCGACTCTAAAAAATTGGCACTCGGGGGGCTCGCCGAAGCAGCCACCCCCCCGATGTGTTTTTCGCAAACGCGACTCTAAAAAGTTGGCACTCGGGGGCTCGCCGAAGCAGCCACCCCCGAGGCGTTCCTCGCAAACGCGACTATAAAAAAGATGGCACTCGGGGGCTCGCCGAAGCAGCCACCCCCCGAGGCGTTCTTCGCAAACTCGACTCTAAAAAATTGGCACTCGGGAGCTCGCCGAAGCAGCCACCCTCCGAGGCGTTCCTCGAAAACGCGACTCTAAAAAAAATTGGCACTCGGGGGCTCGCCGAAGCAGCCACCCCCCGAGGCATTCCTCGCAAACGCGACTCTAAAAAATTTGGCACTCGGGGGCTTGTCGAAGCAGCCACCACCCGAGGCGTTCTTCGCAAACGCGACTCTAAAAAATTGGCACTCGGGGGCTCGCCGAAGCAGCCATCCCCCGAGGCGTTCTTCGCATACGCGACTCTAAAAATCGGCGGGAAGGATCCCTCTCCCAAAAACTCAGCAGCCGAAAAGACAAACCTATACCACGCAAGTTTGATTTACAGCAGACGAACAAAGTAAAGCAAAATAGAACATCAAGAAAACATTGCTCAGCAAAGAAACAAAGACCAAGAACCAGGATCTCACATGTCATAGCAGTTAAGCTCCCCTAGACCGAGTCATGAGCACGTCGCCACCGATCAGTCTCTGTCAGCACATGTTCGCACATCCGGAATAAAGGCTGCACCCAAGAAGTTACACCAAGTGAAAAAGCATAGGAAAGAAGAAAACCAAAGACTACAACCAATCACAAATGATTGCTTCCAGCCTCGGGGGCTACTCCCATTGGGAGCACTGCCATGCTCCAAATATGTATCAGACCGACAAAAGGAAGACCAAAATCATAGACTACAACCACCCACAAGTGACCGCTTGTAGCCTCGGGGGATACTATAGCAAAGCACAGAAGGACAAAGAAATCGCATACCTGCTCCGCCATGCGATCAAAGAACTTCGCTTTATCCTTAGCAGAGAGATCCCTCCTCTCCAGAAAGTGCTCCTCAGGGATCGCTGGTTTGACATCCGGAGGTAAGTCACCCTCAGGAGCAGCAGCAGCCATACCAGAACCCCCAGACGGAGCAGTCGCAGAAGTCCCCTCCACACCTACAGTCGTAGGAGCCGTCCCCGCACCCGAAGCCACGAGAGTAGAGGAACCAACCAGTCGATCAGACGCCGCACCAGGATCAGTCGAAGGAGCAGCAACAACACCAGCACTCGCAGAGGAAGCAGCCGGAGCAGGAGCATTCCTACAAAACGGCTTACCTTCAAAACACCAGCCAAAGCAATGAAAATCAAAAACGACAAAGTAGAAATGTAGACTAACCCAGCAGGCACAGCGCCTGGACGCAGCAATATCCCGAACCTGCGTTTCTTCGAGGCAGCAGGAGGAGGACACGACACAGCAGTTTGTAGGACGGCGGGCAAATCTTCGCCGTCACCCACTGCATCACGACCACTCGCAGGGCGAGTGCGTTTGACACGAAGAGGACTTGAATCCCCAGAGTCATCCGCAACTGACGGTGGAGCACCCGTGGACTCGACAGCAACAGCACCCGAAGCGCTAGAAGCACCCCCATCACCCGCAGGTACATGATCGACATCAGCCTCACCAGGTTCATCGAGTATATCCTCATCCTCAGGTTGCGGCGGATTGTTCAACAAAGGAGTGTGACCCTACAGATCAAAACAACATCAACAATCAATAGGAACGACTCAGCAGTTCAAATAAAGTTTAAAGACAAGTACCTGAGGAAGAGGCAAGTCATCAGAGTAAGGACGGACAAGACTCTGCTCCCCAATGCTCGTGCACTTTGTGACTTGCTGAACCCGGGCCAAAAGGTCGTCATCGGAAAACTCCTCGGGTGAACACCTGGTCAAGTCATCAGTCCCAGTATATTGCCACATGGGACGCACCCGATGCGGAAGCGGCTGCACACGTCTCTTGACAAACACTGAGATAAGCTGGCCGCCAGTCAATTCATCCTTCAAAGCAGTAATCTTCTGCACAAACGGTTCCACGAGAGACGACTCGCGAGTAGACAAAGGATGCACCCATGAAGAACGCTTAACCGCCCGCGCAGCAGGATCGAAAGGAGGCAGACCAAACCGCTGACCCTCAATGCACTGGTCCTTCAGATAAAATCAACTCCTCCGCCAGGAAAAAACGGAGTCCAACTACTCCAGATCAAAATAAGCATATTTTTCCTTAATGGATATACCCACGCCCCCAATGGCATATTCAGAATTTGTCCTCTTCACATTGAAGAGACGGTTCCAGAGACCCCAATGGGGATAGATCCCCAAAAAACCCTCACAGGGTGTAATGAAACAGGAAATGTGCAGAATGCCGTTGGGAGTCAAATCATGCAGTTGCAACTGATACGCGCAAAGCAATCCCCGGAGGAAAGGATGGATGGGAATCGTAAAACCACGAGGGAAGAAACTCTGAAAGCATACCCGATCATCTGGACGGGGCGCAAGAACCTCCTCATCCCTAGGAATCCGGGCGGCATCATGAGCCACCACACCGTCGGCCAACAGCTCATCCAGATCTGAAGCTCCAAAAGCGAAGCGCTCCCATCTGCCCGTCATCCTCGCAGACTCCTGTGCTGCACTACGGGGGCGCTTGGACATGGATCTCAACCAGCAAGCCGCACGAAAAGACAGGAGGGAGGCAAAGAACAACGAAGGAAGAAGAAAGAGACGCAGGAAAGGCAATGGCTGGGTAAAAACCTAAACACACCAGACCCTCCGGTATTTAACCAATAGCCGGAGCAAGAAAATCGTCGCCACTCATCTTGGAATCCAGCAGACGTGGCACCACCCCACGATTACCGAGAAGCATGGAAACTCAACCGGCACACTAACCATACCGACCACCGCACGCGAAAAACGAGGGCCATCATCACGCATGGCAAAATTTCGGGCAACAGATGTCAAGTCACTTCATTTTCACTTGACATGGCATCCCAACCTGTCAGGAGAACCAGCAAATGTCACACCTCAACAACGCGTTCGGGTACTCCCTCACCCCGGAAGCAATAAAGCATTCGAGTGATTACTCACAAAAAAGGCCTAAACAATCCAAAAAAACGTGACTTACTCACGCACTCGATGACTTTCCGAGTGGGTGATTTCTTTCCTCGCCTGAGTCCACTACGCACTCTGCGAGTGACGACTAAAGAGCTCACTTGATCGTTTATTCCAAGTGGGTGCATCGCTAATCAGGCTCCGCGCCTCTACAAAAACAATTATGCCTGGGCTACGACACACTGTACCCAGATGCCACGCAAGCTTAGCGTGTAGGTAAGACCCCACTGCGCAGAACGGCCGGGCCGGGACTTGCCGCAGAGCGATTTCACTCCCGACCTTTTCCATGCGCTCGCATGATAGAAAGAACCGAGCGGACGCGCTCAGGCTATGTGCTTAAACTGGAAGCAATTGATCCTATAAGACCTGCAGTGGCATGACTTTGCTTGACACCAGTGTTCCAAGTTCATGTCGAGGGATGTGGGCTTGATTGGGCTACTTTGGTATTTTTCACTAGAACAATTCACCAAGGCTCGACCAGTCGACTCGTTGGGCCCTTTCAGCTTAGCAATCCCTCGAATCAGATATTGTCATGGCTCAAAAACTGCCAGCGACCCGTGGCAATGCCACGCTTACAAACAATAAAGCGTAGATGAATTCGAGTCCCTGCGCGACTCTTCGAGTCCCCCAGGCACTCGGGGGCTACTGACGAGGGGGTGACCCCACGACTCCTGCATGGAAGGCTACCTGGTGCGTATAAAGACAGAAGGCCCGCTGGGAAGCTGCGACAAGCCCGCGATTGGCCCAACCAGGCACCGACGTAGGAGTCCGCGACTAATATGGAAGGTGCAACTTGGCGTACAAGGCAAGACTAGAACTAGGAAACCTTCTCTGTAACCTAGTACGGACTCCCCGAGACCTAGCCTAGTATATAAAGGCTGGGAGGGGAGACGTCCAGATGAACTCAATACGCATCTACTCATCTATCCTTGCGATAAATCGCCTTGGCCTTCATTGTAATCGCCCCCTCAAGCAATAATATCGAGCAGGAAGTGCTTCTCCTGTTAGCCGACGAGTATCTTCCAACCTGTGCCTATCTCTATGACTAACCCAGGGTCCCTGACCATGGGATTTTCCGGGGTTGATCCCTGTCACCCCCCTTCGGGACTCCGGAAGGTTCCTTCACCCTGATTTTTTATCTGACTTTTCCCGAATTTTTGGAGCACTTTTAATATGGGGGAAAAACTGAAATAGAAAAACAGCAGAAAACAGAAACTAGCACTAGGGTGTAGTGAGTTAATAAGTTAGTCCAAATATGATCAAAAGTGTATGAAATTGTATCTAGATCATAGAAATATCACACAAAACATGCATGGAGCAAGCAGAAATTATCGATACGTTTGGTACGTATCAGCTGCGGGCCAAGTGGTTGGAGTAGGCGGCCGACACCTTTAGGGCGGCGAGGAAAACTGCAAACCTCTGGAGTTTTTCCAGGTCCATCGCACGTACGGGGCTCGCTACTGGCTGATGCGGCTGAACCTACGCGGCGGTGTGCTGGGACTCATCTTCGTCAAGGATTTGCTCGAGTCGATCCAACTGACGCGTCACGTCCGTCGTGTCAACAACACGGGGTGGCTGCGCAGCTTGCTGTTCTGACGCACTGTGGCGAGTGGGAAAGCTTGGGGATATTAATAATGTTGCTATGGCATGCAGGATGTGAATGCATGCATGGTGTCTCCCTCTGGATGGCGTACTGAATTTTATAGAACCTCGCTGGTTGCCCGAAACACTTGACGAGGGGACGCAGCTTCGGTGACTTAAGTCACCATGACTTGGGGTGTGTGACAGGTGGGCCATCCACCTGTTGGATCCATATGTCAGTGACTCAAGTCACGGTGAAGAGATCCCCATGACGCCGATCGTACTGGGTTTTGAGTCGCGACCGCATGCCCTGGCCCATTGGCAGAGAGACATGGATTTTTTATCCCACAGTTTTTTAAATAAGTCAATTTAATTTAAATCTATCGCACACAGTTCATTCAATTTATTTGTTTGCCTAAAATTGACAGACTAAGAAGAATTTCAAAAATGACAGATGTTTCTCCATCCCACAGGCAAAATTACAATGTTGTGACTCGTCGTCATCAAACCGTCAGAAAATATTTTCTCCATCGAACATGCAATGCTTTACAGAGTGTATGTGTGTGTGGTCTTTTCGTGCCACATGTCAATCAGGCTTGAATTCAGTAGGAACCCGCTCGTTGCTTCGAAAATATAACCGTGCGGCATAGTTAAGTACGCAAACACAATTATCTTTCCACCCGCCTGCTTCAGTTTCCCCTCATTTAACAACACAGACTCTTCAAATTTTCTCGCTCGCCCTCCCGGCCATATCCACCATGAGTTCTTGGGGTTATCCAGAGGACTCGCATGGTCACACCAGCGACTCCAGCAGTGACGACGACAATGGTGATACGTCCCAAATGTATCTATAATTTCTGCTTGATCCATGCATGTGTTTGTGTGACTTTGCCATGATTTTCTTGAACTTTCATACACTTTTGAGCATATTTGGACTAATCTATTAACCAAGTGCATCCAGCTGTCAGTTGCTGTTTTTTTATTTCAGGTTTTCCAGCCATTAAAAGTTTTCCAAAAAATCCGTAAAAATCAGATAAAAAATCAGTGACCCAAAAGCTTCCGGAATCACCAAGGTAGCGGAGGGGGGCCACCACCAGGAGACTAGGAGGGTCCCTGGCGCGGCCCCACCCTAGGCCACGCCAGGAGTCCTCCTGGCTGCCTGGTGGGTCCCCTCGACACCCCCCTCCGCCTATATTTAGCCCTCCGGGTGGAAACCCCTAATATCGATCTCTTTTCCGCGAACTCGCCTCTGTACCGAGCCGCCGTTTCAAGATCGGGGATGCCTGGAGAAGCTGCCCTGGCACCCTGTCGGGAGGAGGAACCCCCTGCGGGAGACCATCCATAGACATGGATGCCTCCCGGATGTGCCGTGAGTAGTACCCCTTGGACCATGGGTCCCTGACCAGTAGCTATGTGATGTACCTCTCCCTTCTTTGCGCTTCCATTTTCGAGGCATCGTGAGCTGCCTCACATGATCGAGGCACTTTTGTAATTTCTGCTGTCGCTATGTTGAGTTTGCTGGGATCTGATGGATTATGAGACTATGTTCAGATTGTGATGAGTAATATATTTGGTTATTCTCTTTTATATTTTGTTCTTGAGTAAATTCTTGCATGTCCTCCGTTGAAGTATTTTGCTTTGGCCAAGTAGTTTTCTTGCAACTCCAAGAGGGGGTGTTATGATTGATTGTGGGTTCCGCCGCCTGATGTCTAGCTTGAGTGACAGAAACATGAGACTAGGGGATGTGCTGTTGCCACCAGGGATAAAACAACGGTGCTTGTACCCGCGGGTGCAAGGATTGTTTACTTTATGCGAAGTTCTTTTAATGCAGTTGTCTGTTGCTTTTAGTTTACACTTTGGGTGGGATTCGCAACTTAATACCAGCGAGATGTTCTGGATAGATATCTCAAGGTTGATGATTCGTAGTAGATGCAGTTGGGTTCGGTCTACTTACCTTGGCGTACTGCCCATTGCTTTTGAGCCCTTCCTTTCTTTGCAGCATAGTTAGCATTGTGGTGCCTTCATAATCCTGTCAATTGCCCAGCTGTGATTTGTTTAACTCGCTAGCAACTTTATCGTCTTTTGGAAGAGAGACATCACTAGTGAAAATCACGGGACCCCGGTCCATCTTCACATTATTGTTTACACCCTTAGTTTACTTTCAGTCTTTACTTTCATTTCCACTTTTATCTCTTGCGTTGATCCTTTGTAAACAGTAAGGCCGGAGGAATTGACAACTCGTCTGTACTCGTTGGGAGCAAAGTTATTTGTATCTGTGTGGAGGTCCATGTCAAGCGCCGTGACACCTACTTGTATCTCTTGGAGTCCTACTGGTTCGATACTCAACCTTAGCATCTTTGCTAAGGGAATCTTGCTGCTACAATGCATCTCACCTTCCACTTGGTGTAACCAACGAGGAGAGTTTCCACTTTGTATCAAATTGTCATGGCTATCTGAGTGAGGACGACTTGTCGTTGCCGACGGCATCGCCGCCATCCGGCCCTGATGACCCCACATTCTTGGATATCATGGAAGGGCCGGCCCCGGAGCCCCAGAACGACTCGGAACTTTAGTGGTCTGAGTCGGAAGAGCATCAACAACAGGGGGAGGAGGAGGATGATAAGGAGGATGAGGAGCATCCGCAGCCACAGCAGCAGGAGGAGCATTCGCAGGCGCAACAGCCGAACGAGGAGGACGATGATGCCGCCTACGCCGCCGCCGCCGCCGACAAGCCGCCGCCTCCCAACAAGCACCGTCGCAACGACGATGGCACAGGACCTTCCAAGACCAAGTAGTTGGCGCTAGTGGAGATCAAGCGGTTACCTAGCTAGGTTTAGGTAGTTATAGATTTACATGTTCAGATACTTTCATCCATTATGCAGTGGGTAATTTAGATGCAATCTTTTGTTCGTTGCTTCGCTCTACAATGCATGCACCTTGTCCGCACTATTGTGATGCAAACTTTGTCAGTATGAATATTTCCTTCCGTAAAATCATGAGCATGCATGGTAACCGAGGTGTATGTTATATATGCTTCGTCAGATCCTTTCTTGCATATGCAGTGGAGTATGTTATTTCTTCAGTTTTCTAGGATGGTAATAGAGGAGTAAAATCGTCGACACTATCGGAAATCAATCCGTCCGAGACACGAATTACTATGCTCATAGGTCATTCAGTTTAATTAGTTGTTTGGAAGAGCAGAAAATTCTCAATACAGAAACTTTTGTTTTCTCAAGTATAGATCAAACGGGTGACAGTTGCAAAAAATTTGTGCCTTCATAGCAGTCATTTTCGATAACTAACATGTTTCTGTTTCACTACATCATTGCACACAATTTTGTATTTTCGAACGTCTGCACGAGAAGCTAGCCAGCTTTCAGAAAACAACTAAAAAGAAGACGTCGTGCATCACCAACCCTTAGATTTTCCAAAACATTTCTGATATTTTTTACTTCGCACACCATGTTTTAATTGAGAACGTTTGCTTTACTAAGGTAGCGATTCATTTTTTAGAACCGTTGGTGTTCTAAGGAGAAATCCCAAACACTTGATTTTAGGAACTGTGTGCCTGCATAACCAACACTAAGATTTACAGAAATGTGCCTGATAGATTACACATCCCACATGTTTCAGTAAATACAAATGATTGTGAAGATGGGGATAGCGGTTCATTCTTTGCAACCGTGGGTGTTTTGGCTAGTCATGCGAACGGTTGTTTGAACAAATCGTTAGTCCTTGTTTCACACACGAAAGGATTTTCAGAAGCGTGCATGATAGATTAGGCATTCCAAAAATTTCAGTTGATATGAACGTTTGCGTAGACAGGCTGGCGGTCCTTTATATAAAACCGTGGGTTTTCACGCTAAACATCCCAGACCGATTTTCAAAGACCCATCAGCCCTACACCACCCACGCAATAATTTTTAGAATTGTGGCCTTTCGGGTATGTTTCCCAGACGGTTCTGTTTCGCCTGAGCGGTTTTTTATTTATACCGTTTGCGTTGATAGCATCGCAAACAGTTTCGTAAAAGGGACAAGGAAAGGAGTATCATGTTAGCCCCTCCTTGCAGTAGTGTAGGCTTCATACTTTAACAAGTGGCAACTCCCAACAACATTAACCTAGTCTAATCACGTGATAATTCCACTGAAACATGCAAGGAGACGTAACTCGGAGGTCATTCCTTTGAGGTAAAGAGAGGACGAGAATTGTGTAGGGCTACAAAAGCACACCTTAGACTTCTTAGTTCTCATCTACGGATTTCCCAATGTCACCGCGGCCATCCAAAGAGAGTACCACAATCACCACAATGTATCTCAAGGATAGTCAAAGACAAGCACCAAGAGACTCTCAATCTTCAATCAACACACAAAAGAGGAAATCACTCATGAAAATATTCTTCTAATCTATGTCCAATAGACCGCTGTCACCTTGGTCTCGGAGATTATACTAGATATAGACAAGTGAGTACATCAAATCCAATACATAGAAGAAGGGGAAACATCAAGGGATCACCCTAGATTAACATAGCCAATGATCACAACAAAGATCACATCATGGGAGAGAGAGATAACCACATAGATCAAGGTACAAGCCTTATCCCAGAGGAGGAACTACTCACACATGGACATGGTGAGCAAAGTAGAGTTGTTGATGGAGAGGTGCAGCCTGGAGGAGGTGAAGGAGACGACAGTATTTCAGGGCTAGAGGGAGCATCCGAACTCTGATTGGGTCGAATTTTATGTCTAGGTACACCAAAAACAAATTCTCTACAACATTGTAGTTTTTTGTTTTTTCGTATGAGATCGTCTTCCAGCGTTTCCGAGGCGATATTTAAAACTTGTCTGGTGGGGACAGATTTCAGGAGAGTTAGAGTCCAACTCCAACAAGGCTTATTTTTGTGGTTTCTCCTTTATCCAAATAATTCCTACACATAAAGTACAAAAACAAGATTTGGTGCACTCTTGCAACCATTAATAGGTTGGTTCTCAAATATGTTATAAAAAGATATGAAAGTGCATCAAAACATATAGCAAATTCACCAATATAAGCATGGAACAAGCAGAAATTATAGATACGTTTGGGACATATCAACATCCCCAAGATTAATTCCTTCTCGTCCTTGAGTAGGTAAATAAAAACACACATAATTTTTGTGGTGACATGCTACCAACATAAATGAACTTTAAAGTACAGGAAGAAAGATGTGCAATTCAAGTCAAGTCAATAACAAGCAAGACTCTATATCTAGTATTGAAACTAGCAACATAAGAACATAAAGGTGCAAGAGCTCTCGCTGTCCGTGACTCGAATGTCTCCAAATGATGTTTGAGTGCAAGATGTGTGAGATGGATTTATAGCATAAAAATACTATTTATTTAATTGAGAACTCAATCTACTAAAACTTCACACTTGGTCTCCTTCGGAATCTTATTTTGACTCATCCCCAGTCCACTAGTCAGGCACAAGCCAAAATAATCATCTCCCTTTCTCCTTTGAGCACTCATGCAATGGATGAGCGCAAGCAAGATATGTTGGCACTGAGGATGGAAAAAGTAAAAATGATGGGGAGGGAAGATAAAAAGGTGTGAAAGGCTCACATCAATGAGGACAATCATAGGCGAGAGAAAGGCAAATGATAGATATGATGTGAGGAGTAGGGACTGCCATGCAACGGATGCAAATATGAGCTAAGGTAAGCTCTCCAATGGAACTAGTGGGCTGCATCCAACTTGCTTGCTCATGAAGACCTAGAGCTCTTTTGAGAAGGCTCATCCTTGGAATATGCAATCTAAGTTCTATAGTGTAAGGATCCTCACATAGTTTTGCATGAATGGTATGAAAATTTCTATGCACTACAAATATAACTATGGAGTACGAGTGTGGATCTTTGAAAAGAAATAGTAGTGTTGCCTCCTTCTCTCTTTTTATTTATTTTTTCTTTCTTTTTTCTATTTTTTGTATTTTTGTGGCCTCATTGGCTCTGTCTATTTATCTCTCATTTTTCCTCTTTGGGATATTTTAATTTGTCCTCCTTTGGGATCTTTTATTTTCTCCTCTTTGGGATATTTTCCTCACTTAAGGGAAACACTCTATATTTTACAAGAGTATAGAAAATCTCACACTTTACAAGAAGTACTCAACATAAAGAAAACTGAAAAACTATCATGATGTATCCAAATGTATGCCTCTTCAAGTGTAGCAGGATATGCAATGATACTAGCGCGTCATGTAGAAATGATAAGGGCAAGGCCCAACTAGCATGCGGCTCTACGATCAAGCAAAAGCATGTATGACATGAAGATCAACTCATGAGATGATGGATGTTGCATGGCAATGTATCTCGGAAACGCTATGGAAATGCCTTGATAGGTAGGTATGGTGGATGTTTTCAGGAAGGATATAAGGAGGTTTATGATGGCAGAGCGTATCATGCGAAGGGTTTGGATGCACCGAAGAAGTTTGCACCAAATCTCAAGATTAGAAAGGGCAATGCACGGTACGGAAGAGGCTAGCAAAATATGGAAGGTGGAAGTGCCAACAATCGAATACTCGCATTAGTCAAAGCAACTAATGCACTTACTACCGGTAACTCTCTATCTAATCAGGAGGTTCACAAAGAGACAAGTACCCCGAAGAGGAGTGTATGGGGGTTTGGTTATCTTTGCGCATCCTCAACCCATGGTACGGGAGGGTACTCTATACATTCCAACCCCTCCAGAGGTTAGCTATCCATCTAGTAGCTAGAGTTCTCCACTAATTTTTGTAGTTTCCGAAAATAAACACGGATTGACCAAACTACGTCACCTATCACTAATAGGCTCAAGCTCTTGGCACCAAAAGTCCAAACATTACTCAAATCAATACCTCAAAACTATTGCAAGTTACTACTACACTTATAATAGCAACCTCAATTACCTATTCATGCAAGACACACAACTCAGTGCAACATGCCAACTCTCTAAACAAGATAAGCATGAAAACTCTAGAGAGTTCCAAAGGCAACAACCTAAACAAAAGCTCTAAAAAAGATAAGCATGAAAACAAGAGCTAAGCATGACAACTGCTACACAAAGATAGAAAACACACAACCAAAGATAAGCATGAAAACCTATGTTGTGTTCTAGGGTGGAGTGGACGTGTTTCTCTCCCAAACAATGAAGGCTAAGGTCCAACTTTTTATAAACAGAAAGCAAAACTAAAACAAACTAAAAATTAAAGAGCAAGACGCTCCAAGCATAGCACATAACACATGAAGTGATAAACATATAGCATGGAGAAGGACGAACGGATGATTGTTGATGGAGAAGGGGATGCACGGGGGCATCCCCAAGCTTAGACGCTTGAGTATCCTTTGATATTTATTGGGGGTGCATGGGGCATCCCCAAGCTTGAGATTTTGACACTCCCTTATCTTCTTTTATCATCTTCCTTCGCACACTTGAAAACTCCCTTCGTACGAAACTCATCATAAGCTGATTAGAGTGGTTAGTACCTATAATAAAATAATTTTCCTCTACTGGAAATAAATATTTTCATGAAGAGCTACTTTTTATCATGATTGCCAAAAAAAAATTTGCGAAGAAAAAGCAAGCTCAAGATTTGCAAAATGGTGGAAATGCAAAACAGGGAAGAATCTAGGAAAAAACAAACTAGCAGGTAGTTCATAATGTTTTTGGGGCACTTCCGCAACTAAAATAAAAAAATCTCAGAACAGAAGGAAGAAAGTCAATTGTATAGAGCATACTATAAATTCAGATAAAACAGATGATCTGGTGATTTTAGGCGAATTTTGCCGTCAAGCAGATAGAATCTGTTTTCTGGACAGCCTGTCACAACTTTTGATTTTCTTACAATCGGAGGCTAAAACTTGGCACAAAGCTTAAAAATAAAGATACAATGATGTTGCTACAGTAGTAACACACATCAAGACCACTAAAACTGAAAGGAAAAAAACTAAAAGTAAAGATAACATGGGGTGCCTCCCAAGAGCTCTTTCTTTATAGCCATAAAGATAGGGTGAAAATTTTAATGAAGATCTCGTAAGAATAATAGTTGAAGCACAAAAGAGAGCATCAAGAAAAAAAATACCAACCACATTTAAGTCTACCCCACTTCCTATGCCAAGGGATCTTGTAGAGGAATAACTCATTAAAGCATAAAGATATTAGCATAGGAAGGCAAAACAAGTGCAACTTTGCAACTTTCAAGATGGAGAGGGAAATCTTGATAAAATTGAGATATCTATAAACACGAGTTCCCATCTCATAATAATTTGTAGTGGCATAATGAATAAAATAAAAAATATAACTTTCACATAAAGCATTCTCATCATGATCCACATGCAAAAAGGTAATCTTACTAGCAAAAGAATTATCAACTATCACATCACTAGTGTGTAAAGGATTTGCAATCCTATCATCCCCAAGCTTAGAGCTTTCCATATCATCATTTTCAGAGTTGGTACCAAAAATATTTTCAAGATCATAAGTAGCATTATCATCATTTTCTCAATAAAAAAGTAACATGCATATCATAATCAAAATCATCTTCAATAGTGCCTACAAACTTAACATCAGGATAATAATGAAGGCAATAAAGTTCATCATCTTCTTTAAACTTACAACTGTTAGGATAAAAGTAGATGGGAGCAATATGCTCAGGAAAGGTTGATACCCATTCTTCTTCCTTCTTGCTCCTTGATGTGCGAGATATAATAATGGCTTCTCGCCCTTCGTTGGTTACCCCAAGTGGAAGGTCAGATGTAGGATAGCAGAAAATTTCCCTTGGCAAAGATACCAAGGTTGAGATCGACCAGTAGGACTACAAGGTCGACAAGTAGCTGATAAAGTGAACAACTACGCCGAGGTTGATTACTTCACCTGGACCAGCACACACAACAAGTAACTTTTCTCCCAACGAAGTTTAGAGAGGTTGCCAATCTCTCCGGCCTTGTTGTTTACAAAGGATCAAACACAAGAGGTAATAGTAGTGATAATTGTGACTGGAAAGTAAAAGCAATAAGCAAATGTAGGGTGTAAACTGTAATGGAAATATGGAATGGGGTCTCATGATGTCCACTAGTGATGTCTCTCTCCCAAAAGACGATAAAACTGCTATGCGAGGAAAAAAAATCACAGCTGGGCAATTGACAGGATTACGGGCGTAAACCAATGCTAACTATGCTACAAATAAAGCATGGGCGGTACACCAAGATAAGTAGACCGAAATCCATCTGCATCTATTAATAATCATCCACCTTGAGATATCTATCCAGAACATCTCGCTGGTATTAAGTTGCGAGGCCCACCCAAAGTGTAAACCCAAAGCAACAGACAACTGCATTAAAAGAACTTTTCGTAAAGTAAACAATCCTTGCAACCGCGGTTACAAGCACCGTTGTTTCCCCCTTATGGCAACAGCATATCCCCTAGACTCATGTTTCTACCACTCAAGCTAGTCATCAGGGGGCATGAACCCACAATCAAGCATAACGCTTCCTCTTGGAGTCACTACCTACTAGTTGGCCAAAGCAATGAACATTAACGGAGAACATGCAAGAATTACTCAAGAACAAAAATATAAACGAAAGAAGAACCAGATATATTAATCAATCACAATTTGAACATAGTCTCATAATCCATCAGATCCTAGCAAACTCAGCATAGCAAAAGTAGAAAGAATTACATATGTTCCTTGATCATGTAGGGAAGCTCACAAGGTTTAATCCATGAACAACAAAGAGGGGAGGAGAACATCACATAGGTACTGATCAACGACCCATGGTCCAAGGTGGACTACTCACGGGTCATCCGGGAATCGTCCATGGTGGGGGAGAAGCTCCCGTAGGTAAATCCTCCCTCCGACAAGGTGCCGGGAAGAGGTCTTCTGGTGCTCCCGATCTTGGAAGCGCGGTGGCGGAGGAACAGAGGCGATATCACCAAAAATGATTCTGTCTTTGGGGGTTTCGGGTCGAGAGGTAAATATAGGCGAAGGGCGTAGCCAGGGGGGCACCAGGGGTCCAAGCGCCCCCCTGGCGCGGCCCCACCCTAGGGCGCAAAGAGAGGGTGCCTGGGGCCATGGTGGGTCCCCTCTGGCCCCCTTCGGGACTCTGTAAGGTTCCGTACGCTGATTTTTTATTGGATTTTTCCAGAATTTTTGGATCATTTTTAATATGGGGGAAACCTGAAATAAAAAGACAGCAGAAAAGACGAACTGGCACTGGGGTGCACTGAGTTAATAGGTTAGTCCAAATATGATCAAAAGTGTATGAAAGTGTAGCAAAATCATAGCAATATCACACAAAACATGCATGGAGCAAGCAGAAATGATAGATACGTTTGGGACGTATCAACATCCCCAAGCTTAATTCCTGCTCGTCCTCGAGTAGGTAAATGATAACAAGCATAATTTCTGTGGTGACATGCTACCAACCATATAGGAACTTGGTAAGTAAAGTAATCAAGGCATGTAATTCAATTCAAGTCATAACAGGCAAGAGTCTATATTTTCATTGAAACAAGAAACATAAGAACATTAAGGTGCAAGAGCTCTCGCTGTCCGTGACTCGAATGTCTCCATATGGTGTTTCGTGCAAGAAGTGGGGGATGGGAATACGAGAGAGAAAACATATTTATTTGTCGAGAACTCAATCTACTAAAGTTTCACACTTAGTCTTCTTTGGAATCTTATCTTGACTGTTCCCTAGACCACTAGCCAAGTACAGGTCAATTTGATCCACTCCCTTTTGATATTTTGAGCAATCATCCAATGGATTAGCGTAAGCACGAGAGTTGACACTTAGGATGGAAAAGACAGAGATATGGTGGAGGAGGAAGACAAAAAGGTGTGAAAGGCTCACATCAATGACGACAATCATAGGCGAGAGAAAGCCAAATGATAGATATGATGTGATGAGTAGGGATTGCCATGCAACAGATGCACATACGAGCTAATAAAAGCTCTCCAATGGAACTAGTTGGGGTGCATCCAACTTGCTCTCTCAAGAAGACATAGAGCTCATTTAAGGAGGCTCATCATTAGAATATACAAGCAAAGTTGTATAGTGTGATGGTCCCCACATAGCTATATGCATAGATGATCATATCTATGGAGTACAAGATATAAGAGGGAGTACGAGTGTGG
The DNA here is from genome assembly GCA_950022295.1 of Bromus sterilis. Taxonomy (NCBI): domain Eukaryota; kingdom Viridiplantae; phylum Streptophyta; class Magnoliopsida; order Poales; family Poaceae; genus Bromus; species Bromus sterilis. The sequence goes on from OX465597.1 coordinate 287,917,153, forward strand.
ATCTTTCAAAAGGAATAGTAGTGTGCCCCCTTCTCTCATTTATTTTCTTTTTTATTTTATTTTTTTGTATTTTTTGGGTGGCCTCAATGGATATTTCTATTTAACTCTTATTTTTCCTCTTTGGGATCTTTTCATTTTGTCCTATTTGGGATCTTTTCCTCACTTAGGTGAAACACTCTATTTTATAAGAAGTATAGAAGATCTTTCACACTTTACAAGGTACACAACATAAAGAAGATGTAGCTGTCATGATGCATGTAAATGTATCCCTCTGCCAGTGTAGCAGGAACATGTATGACATGAAGATCAAGTCATGAGAAGGTGGATGTTGCATGGCAATATATCTCGGAAAGTCTATGGAAATGCCTGGATAGGAAGTATGGTGGGTTTTTTAGGAAAGATATAAGGAGGTTTCTGATGACAGAGCGTATCATGTCAAGGGTTTGGATGCACCATCGAGGTGGACGCCAACTCTCGGAGTGAGAAGAGAGAAATGCACGGTACCAAAGAGGCTAGCAAATATGAGGAGGTGGAAGTGTCAACATTCAATACTTACATTAGTCCGAAGAACTCATGCACTTATTATCGGTAACTCTCAATCTAATTAGGAGGTTCACAAAGAGACAAGTACCCCGAGGAGGAGTGTATGGGGGTATGGTTTTCCTTGCGCATCTGCGACTAATGGTACATGAGTGTACTCAAATATCCGATACCTCCAAAGCTTAGTGATCCATATAGTAGATAGAATTCTCAACTAGTTTTTATAGTTTTGAAAATAAACACGGATTGCCCAAAATACGACACGTATCACTAATAGGCTAGAGCTCTTGAGACCAAAAGTTCAAACATTACTCACAACAATACCTCAAAACAATTGCAAGTTACTAGTACAATTGACTAACAACCTCAATTACCTACTTAAAGTCAAGACACAACTCAGTGCAATGGCCAACTCTCTTAACAAGATAAACATGAAAACTAAAGAGAGTTCCAGCAACAAACTAAAAAAGAGCTCTTGAAAAATATAAACATGAAAACTAAGAGCTAAACATGACAGCAGCTAAGAAAAGATAAACATGAAAACTAAGAGCGAGACACTCCAAGCATAGCACATAACGCATGAAGTGATAAAAATATAGTGAGACGAAGGATGAACTGATAATTGTTGATGAAGAAGGGGATGCACGGGGGCATCCCCAAGCTTAGACGCTTGAGTCTCCTTGAATATTTCTTGGGGTGCACGGGGGCATCCCCAAGCTTGAGAGTTTCACACTCCCGGATCTTCTTTCATCATCTTCCCTCGCACACTTGAAAACGCCATTCATACATAACTCATCATAATCTGATTAGAGAAGATAGTGCCCACAATAAAACAATTTTCCACTACTGGAAATAAATATTTTTTTGAAGGGATACTGTTTCTCAAGACCGCCAAAAAGTTTTTGCAAAGAAAATTCTAGCGCAAGAATTGCAAAAATGAGGAAAGGCAAAACATGGCAGAATCTGTGAAAAATAGACCAGTAGGTAGTAAATAATTTTTTCAGGATACTTCTTCAACTCAAATAAAAAAACTCAGAACAGACGCCCGAAAGCTAATTGTATAGAGCATGCTGTCGAAAAAAGTCAGATCAAAAAGATGATCTGGAGATTTATTGTGAATTTTTCCCTTCAAGGACAAAATCTGTTTTCTGGACAGCATGTCGCAACTCTTGAACTTTCTTGCCATCGGAGGCTAAACTTGGCACAAAGCTTGAAAATAAAGATACAATGATGTTGCTACAGTAGTACAAATTATCAAGACAACTAAAAACAGAAGTAAAAACATCTTGGGTTGCCTCCAACAAGTCCTTTCTTTTACGCCTTTAAGCTAGGCAAGAAGCAAAAAGAAGAATCAAAGGTCTCTGAGATCATCGGAATCATAAAAACCTTCAAAATGATTTTCAACAAGTTCATTCTTCTTTTTCCTAGGGAAGAGGTACTTACCTTTCACTTTACCACGTAAGCGTATGTGCCACTTACCAATATCAATGAAGCCTTTCATAGCTCGGAGGAATTCCCTTCCAAGCACAATGTTACTTTGGTTTGGCTCCATGATGAAGAAATCCACCGTTGCAACTGTAACACCCTCAGTGACTGTAACAGTAATCATTTTGTAATGACTATTACTGTTGTGAACCATTGTTGCTAATCCTTGTCTTAATCATCTTTGCCATCAAACAAATTCAAAATGCCTTTTGGTTAATATCAAAAATCATGTGACAATTAACTTTGTCCAAAAATTATGAAACCACTTTTTTTAAATCACCAATATTCACTGGACCATGTCCATGTGGGTATAGGAATTTATTAAGCTATAAATAAATCACACAATTCAAATAGTAGCAAACCAATGGCATTTAATTCATTTTTTTAATAAAACAAAAATATTAAATGGTTTTCTTTGGCCACCAAACTTTTTGTGGAACCTCTAATATATGCAACACAATTATAACCACAATATTAACATGTGGCAAAAAATCATTTGAAAGAAAAACAAATTAAAACAGTAAAGAAATTAAAGAAGGAAAAACAAAAATAAGGGAAAAGGAAAAACACTAACTTTCGCTCAGGGCGAATCCCCACGGCCCAGCCCACCACGGCCCAGCCCCTTCCCCTTAGTCATCTTCTTCCTTCTGTTCACCGAGGAACTGTGGCGCACATCTACGGTGCGCTTCCGCCATGGCGGCCATCCGTGGCTCGCCGGCAGGATAAGTCCCCCCCCCCCCCCCGCGCGCGCGCCCTGGAAACCCTAGCCGCCGTTTTTCTCCTCCACCTCACGCTCGTCCCTCTCTTCTCCCGCACGGGCTCGAGCACGCCCGTGGCTGCGCCGCCGTGGTTCGCGTGGCCACCGGCCACATCGTCGACCGGGAGCACGTCCGGGAGGACCGCCTTCGACTACTGCTTTGCTCCCGTGCCTCGATTTGACTTGATCCGTGCCGCAACACTCTCCATCGTCGCCGAACTCCCGCCACGGCCGCCGCCTTCCGCGCTGAAATTCACCCCGCTCCGGTCGTCTCCGAGCTCGCTGCCTCCCCCTACCAGTTCGCGGTGAGCTGCCGCGCCGGTTCCTTCTTTTTCCCCTTTGATTTGACCGCATTAGTGTGTACCTATGCGTGCGTGCCCCGGCCTCCTGAAGCCGCGCCCTGGCCGCGAACTTCGCCGCCCTTGCTGTCGTGGATATAAACCTGACAATGAGTATAGGGGTATGAAAGGAGCTAAATGAATCTGTACGTAGAGTGGGTTGACGCAGGAGGATTATACAGGTTAGGCCTCTGCGTAGAGATAAAAACCTTAGTCCTGTCCCAGGCTTACTGGGATGTTCTTTCTTCAGAAAACTGAGAGGAGTAGAGAGTGTGCGCGTGCCCATGCCAGAGGGGAGGGGTGGCTTATATAGAGTGAACCCCTGCCTCCTTAATTCCCTGGCATAAATGGGTCTTAATTACAAGATTAAATACATACTTAATTACGAAACGGTCAGCCCATTACTACTAATAAAGGGGGGGAAGAACGCCTGCAGCACTAAATGCCTCTTGTCCGCTGCGTTTTCTATCTTCCGAGTAGGGGGGGGGGATTCAACGGTAATTTCCGAGTATCGCTCTACTCGGATCTTGCTGAGCTTCCGAGTAATTGTCTACTCGGAGGCGACTCCTGGTTTCCGAGTAACATGTTACTCGGAAGCTGCTAATGCTTTGTGTTTTTGGTTGATCTCATTATTCTTGGTGTGTGTTTTGCGAGGGAAACCCGGAGCTTAAGGATACCCCTGGGTTTCCCTAACCTAGGGGTATGCCTTTAGTATTACCACGACAGTAGCTCCCAAGCGCTTTCGGGTGCTCGTAAGTGAGTCTGCTGACATCTAGTTTTTCTGAGGTATGCGAAGATTGAACTTAGTAAGAGGCCCGGAAGGGCTTTATTGATGTTCAAACTTTTCCCTCGAGCGAGAGTTTGGCAGGTTAGCGGAAAAATTTGGCGACACTTAAACGTCTCTCGGAAGAGGTGGACTGAGGCCTCGGAAGGCGTGTCTCGGAGTAAAAGGCCTTAAACTCCATATGAACCAAATTTATAAAGTTCAATGTCCAAGGACATCGTGCCGAGTCCTAGGCCATGCCACGTGGTACATTGATTCTTTACCCCCTGCGCCGGGTCTTACCGGCAGCCTGGCATTCTACGTCAAAGATGGGCCGCCAGTGAGTTTGTTATTCGGATTTTCTCCCGAGTAACCGGGTGCGGGATTCTTCGTCTTGCGAGGAATCTTCGAGTGGTTCCTTTCGCGTCGCTTCCGAGTGACAACTTACTCGGATGCTACAGGAGCTTTGCGTTTTCTTTCGAGTGATGGCACACTCGGAGAGTTTGGTTGGTGCTATGCCCCACATCTTCCGAGTGGTTGGGGCGATTCCAAGCTCCGGGTTGGAACCATATTTGGTTTTTTCCCCGAAAGATTTTATCTAGTTAGAGAATCTTCTTGCCCAAGTGAGTGGGCGCACTGTTTGGGTTTGTCTCCTCGATTTCCATGGCGGTTTCATAGGATAATAATAATTAACTGCCCGCGGGGGAAGTGGGAGAGATTATGGGGAAGTGGGGCGGTTTTTATGGGGAAGTGCAACCGGCAGGCCCATTAGTGGGGTGCGGATCTGACGCGAGGCGGTTGCCATCCTGAGCTATAAAAAGGCCCCCCTGCCTTACGGTTTGGAACATCTCCACTCATTTCCCCCCTGCGCAGCCATTCCCGCTCTTCTCTCTCGCTCCGTCTCTTCCTCTGCCTGCTGAGTCTCGCCGTCGAGACCTCTCCGCCGGCCGCTCGAGGTCCATCCTGGGAGGTCGTCATTCGTACTGCCCCTCTTCCGCCACCGCGACCATGTCTGCGGGGGAGTGGCTGCCGTCGATTGTGACGGAAGACATGCTGCTGGGGTACCAGGACGCCGGCCTGGTTCCCCGCGAGGGTTGCCGTCTTCCCGCGGCGGGGGAAGACGAGCCTGCACCGCGGGATGATGAGAGGGTAATTTTACTTTCACATGTGGATCGCGGCTTTTCTCTTCCCCCACATCCCTTCTTCCTGGATTTCTTGGCTTTCACGGGCGCTCAGCTTCACCACGTTGTTCCCAACGCGGTTACCCTTCTCTCCAGCTTTTTCACCCTTTGCGAGGGATTTTTAGGCATAGAGCCCCACTGGCATCTCTTCCGTAGCATATACGCCATCAAGCCTCAGAAGGCGAAAAATTCTGGGGAAGGCGGCGGCGTTGAGTTTAATCATCTTTGTGGTGGTCTGTTTTTGGCCAAGAAGCAGGTACTGCAGTACTTTGCTTCTTGTGTTCCCGATTCTGTCAAGAGCTGGCAGAATAGCTGGTTTTATTGCAAAGTGGTCAAGGAGCCGGGGGTGCGAACCTTGCCTCCTTACTCGGACGTTAGGCTGACTAACTCTCAGGGCTGGAACCCCCGACTCACCAACGCTGATAAGGAGCAGGTGCTCCCCCTGATGCGTGAAGTCATCAGGCTGAAGAAGAATGGTTTGGATGCCATAGATCAAATAGTTGCTTTCGTGATTCGGAAGATCCAGCCGCTCCAGGCCCGAGCTCGGGGGATGTGGACATACTCCGGGTTGCAGGATAACACTTGCGATAGTAACACTGAGATGCCCTTGGATGAGCTTGAACTTCAGATGAAGATAATAACGAGCGTGACTCAGGGGCTTCAGACAACTGGCCGAGTGAGACCCCTCGGCGTCGACAATCCTCCCACCCTGGTATGCCGAGTCGTACGTTTCTTGAATGTGCTTCATCTGTTGGCTTTAACTCGGACCTCTTTGTTTATTGCTAGGATTTTACCCAGTTCCGCTGCCCTATTCCTCTGGCTCCGCAGAATCCCGCCGAGGAAGATGAAGATAGTACTGCTGGCGCGGGGGTCGGAGTTGAGGTGGGGGAGGAGCTGGAGTCCGAGGTGGCTCGGGTTCAGGCAGCGTCCGAGAAACGCTCGAAGAACAACCAGGAATGCGAGTCGGCGCGGGAGGGGCTTACTCGGACCCGTAAAAGGGGTCACACTCCGAGTGGTGAGGAGGACAGAGGGAAGCTTCCTCCCTTGGGCCTCAGCTCTGGGAAGGTAGCGCCCATGAAGAAGAAGAAACTTGTCACTCTTGGGGGCCGAGAGGCTAATCCCGCAGGAGGTGCTGCTGCTGAAAGGGCCAAGGGGGCTGGATCTAGCTCGGCCAGGGTTGCTCCTCCAAGGCGTAGTTTGAAGACCGTTCACCCGTAATGCTATTGCTTAACGCGTGATTTTAAGGCTCTGTTAGTTTCTCAGGCTCATCCTTAGCTGTCCTTTTTGCAGTGTTCGTCCGAGTGTTTCTGAGACGTTGCCTGGGATCGAGGAGGATCCCGAGGCTGAAGATATGGAGGACGCTAGCACTTGTGAGGTGACTGATTTTCCTGGGATGGGCGCTATTCCAGAAGATACTGCGACTGTTGTTGAGAATTCTTCGTTGTTTTCTGTGTTGAGGCATTTTTTGCTGTCATCTTTCGCTTTTAATTGTTTGTTGTTTCTGCTGCAGACATGGATGTTGATCCTGCTGTTGATCTTCCTGAGGTGACTGTTCCTGAGGGAATGGTAGCCTCTGGGTTTGGTTCCCGAGCTGCCGCACCCGATGCTCCAGCTGGGGAGGCTGTTAAGGGGACCCCTGTCGCCTCGACGGCTGTTCGGGGGAGTGAGCCTGCTAGTTCGGGGGCCATTCCCGTCGGAGCCCCAGTGGAGAGTGATATCATTGGCAGATTGAAGGAGTCTTTGGTCAAGGCGACCCAGTTTGAGCTGCGGCTGCGAGAGCTAGCATCTGAGGCTGAGTTGGTGAAGTCCAACATGCACGTAAGTACTTACGTAAGTTTTCCTACCTAGTGGGTGTAGCCCCCAAGGCTCCGAGTAACTTTGCGAAGTTATTCGGAGTCTTTTGGTAGGAGGTTTGTATTTTCGTGAACTTCCAGTGGCAGCACTTCTTAGTGCACCCAGTGGGTGTAGCCCCCAAGGCTCCGAGTAACTTTGTGAAGTTATTCGGAGTCTTTTGATAGGAGGTTTTTATTTTGATGAACTTCCAGTGTGAGCACTTCTTAGTGCACCCACTGGGTGTAGCCCCCAAGGCTTCGAGTACCTTCGAGAAGTTATTCAGAGTCTTTTGATATGAGGTTTTTATTTTTGTGAACTTCCGGTGGGAGAACTTCTTAGTGCACCCACTGGGTGTAGCCCCCAAGGCTCCGAGTAACTTCGTGAAGTTATTCGGAGTCTTTTGATAGGAGGTTTTTATTTTGATGAACTTCCAGTGGGAGCACTTCTTAGTGCACCCACTGGGTGTAGCCCCCAAGGCTCCGAGTAACTTCGTGAAGTTATTCGGAGTCTTTTGATAGGGAGTTTTTATTTGATTGTGGTATTCCTCTTGTCTTCATAGGAGGCGTGCAAGCTTGGGTCGGCCTTCTTGAAGTTGCAGGAGGAAGGTGTTGCCACCAAGAGTGCATACGAAGCGCTTCTTGAAGAGCATAACAAACTGAAGAAACAGCATGCGGAGGATAATGGTAGCAGTTTTTGAGTTTCATTATCTTTCTTCCTCTTGTTCTTGCGTCTGACGTTTTGCTTGCAGAGGCGGCGAAGAAAGCCTTTGATGCAAAAGTAAAGGAGAACGGGGATTTTGTGGCCAAGATGATGAAGGAAATAGACCAGGTTGAGAAAAGAGACAAAGCTCAGAAAGCTTTGGAGACCAGTCTCCATTATTACAAGAAGGCGGTGAAGGAGAATGAGGCTTGCATATATAAGATGGAGTCTGACTTGGAGAAACTTTCCGAGCTGCGTGCCGACGATGCGAAGAAGCATGAAGCCGAGTTGGAAACCACTCGGAAAGCGGTCAAGGCGGCTGAACAGTATTGTGCTGGGCGGTTCGCCGTTTTCAGTGAAACTTTGTCTGGTGAGTAGTTGATTGTCCGAGCTGTGATAAGGAGTTGTTTCCCGTTCTTAGATTGTTTACTCATCTGCTCAATTTGTGCTGCATACGGTACGGATCCAGATGCCGAGCGGGCGCGCATGGCTGACTTTGCAGAAATCATGAAGAGAGATAATTATACTCCAGTGACCACCGAATTTGCTTTGGCTCAGGGATTGCTGACCATGAGGTGCGCCAAAGCGAAGAAATTTTCTGAAGAGGTTATGGGTGCTACCCTGGCTTTAAAGAGCAAACTGTCGCCTGAAGAAGAGAGCGGAGTGAAGCTAGATACTGTTGTACCCGTTCTCCAGGAGGCTCCACAGCAGGTCGCCCGCTGGAAACGCTCAGCGGCACGGAGCGGTGCGAATTACGCACTGGCTTTGACCAAGGCGCATTTTCCGGACCGGGTCCATAATCTTGAGGGAGTTGGTGGTGGAGATCCGAAAGAAGGTCAGAGCTGCACCTCCTTCCTGCCGCGCTATGCTGAAACGGCTAGCCGAATCGCCGTGATGCCCGATCTGGATTTCTTCGTTGAGTCAACTGGTGTGACCAGTGAATCGGACGAGGCAGGCGAGGAATGAATGGATTGTGGTAAAAAAACACTTGTTTTATGTTTGCCTCGGTATGCCGAGTGGGTTTGTAATAAGTTGCACTTTGTGGGTTTGTTGTGACACTCCGTCGTTTGGGTGATGGACTCATACTCTGTTTCTTTGTTTGGAATGAATATTTCTTCTGATATCTTTTGGTATGAAGTTTCGGAGTTCTTGCTGCGCGCAGCTCGGAAGAAAACCTGTTTTTATAGCTTTAAGCAGCCCCAACCCTCTTGAGGTTTGAAAGTACTTAGAAACATTTTCTATTGAAGATCTTGTATACAAGGTCCTCAATGCAGATGATGTTGTGCTTCCTCAAGCCTTTGGGGCGTTGGTGAGCACTTAACATAAATTTTCTAAGTTCTCGGCCGAGCTATGCACAGCTCGGATAGAAAACCTGATTGAACGTTATCGTCCGAGCTGCGCACAGCTCAAAGGAAAACTTGTTTTTATAGCTTTAAGCATCCCCCAAGCCTCTTGAGGTTTGAAAGTACTTAGAAATTTTTCTATTGAAGATCTTGTATACAAGGTCCTCAATGCAGATGATGTTGTGCTTCCTCGAGCCTTTGGGGTGTTGGTGAGCACTTAACATAAATTTTCTAAGTTCTCGTCCGAGCTGTGCACAGCTCAGATAGAAAACCTGATTGAACGTTATCGTCCGAGCTGCGCACAGCTCGGAGGAAAACTTGTTTTTATAGCTTTAAGCATCCCCCAAGCCTCTTGAGGTTTGAAAGTACTTAGAAAGATTTTCTATTGAAAATCTTGTATACAAGGTCCTCAATGCAGATGACATTGTGCTTCCTCAAGCCTTTGGGGCGTTGGTGAGCACTTAACATAAATTTTCTAAGTTCTCGTCCGAGCTGCGCACAGCTCGGATAGAAAACCTGATTGAACGTTATCGTCCGAGCTGCGCACAGCTTGGAGGAAAACTAGTTTTTATAGCTTTAAGCAGCCCCCAAGCCTTTTGAGGTTTGAAAATACTTAGAAAGTTTTTCTATTGAAGATCTTGTATACAAGGTCCTCAATGCAGATGATGTTGTGCTTCCTCGAGCCTTTGGGGCGTTGGTGAGCACTTAACATAAATTTTCTAAGTTCTCGTCCTAGCTGTGCACAGCTCGGATAGAAAACCTGATTGAACGTTATCGTCCGAGCTGCGCACAGCTCGAAGGAAAACTTGTTTTTATAGCTTTAAGCATCCCCCAAGCCTCTTGAGGTTTGAAAGTACTTAGAAGTTTTTTCTATTGAAGATCTTGTATACAAGGTCCTCAATGCAGATGATGTTGTGCTTCCTCAAGCCTTTGGGGCGTTGGTGAGCACTTATCATAAATTTTCTAAGTTCTCGTCCGAGCTGAGCACAGCTCGGATAGAAATCCTGATTGAACGTTATCGTCTGAGCTGCGCACAGCTCGGAGGAAAACTAGTTTTTATAGCTTTAAGCAGCCCCCAAGCCTCTTGAGGTTTGAAAGTACTTAGAAATTTTTTCTATTGAGGATCTTGTATACAAGGTCCTCAATGCAGATGATGTTTTGCTTCCTCAAGCCTTTGGGGCGTTGGTGAGCACTTAACATAAATTTTCTGAGTTCTCGTCCGAGCTGTGCACAACTCGGATAGAAAACCTGATTAATAGTTTTCATCCGAGTTGCGCGCAGCTCAGAGGAAAACCTGTTTTTATGTAATGAAATCGAATGGAAAGAAGGCGCACTAGGCGTGCAAGTAATTTTTATTCATATCTTACAAGCTTGCTCATGCATAGAATTGACGCAATAACTGGGCGTTCCATGCATGAGGCTCTTCTATCTTATTGGTTACATCATACAGGTGATAGGACCCATTGTGCAGTACTCGAGAGATGATAAACGGGCCTTCCCATGGGGGAGCTAATTTGTGGTCCGAAGTTTGCTTGATGCGAAGTACCATGTCATCCTCTTGGAAGGAGCGAGCTCGGACGTGTCGGTCGTGATATCGGCGAAGGTCTTGCTGATAAAACGTCGAGCGAGTGAGAGCTAAATTTCGTTCCTCTTCCAAGAGGTCAACGCCGTCTTGCCTCGCTTCTTTGGCTTCAGCTTCTGTATACTGGCTTATGCGGGGTGCATTGTGCTTGAGGTCACTCGGAAGGACTGCTTCTGAGCCATAGACGAGGAAGAAGGGGGTTGACGCAGTCCCCACAAGACTGATGGGAGTTCATCAACCTAGGCGCCCGCTGCTTCTTTTAGTTCCCGAAGGAGCCGAGGCTTGATTCCTTTGAGTATTAGTCCGTTGGCTCGTTCGACTTGGCCATTGGACTGCGGGTGTGCGACTGAGGCGAAGTTGACCTGGATGCCGTTGGACCAGCAGAATTTCTTAAATTCGGTGGAGTTGAAGTTCGATTCATTATCAGTAATGATGTCGTGCGGGACGCCAAACCGATGTATGATGCCTGGCATGAAGCTGACTGCTTTGGTAGAATCTTGGTTCTTGATAGGTTTTGCTTCTATCCATTTTGTAAACTTGTCTACGTCGACCAGAATGTGGGTGAAGCCGTTCTTACCCGTTTGGAGTGGTCAGATCATGTCCAGTCCCCATACTGCGAATGGCCAGGCTAGGGGATGGTCTTCAGTTCGGAAGATGGTTTGCGAGGCTGGTTGGCATAAAACTGGCAACCCTCGCAATGGTCCACGATGTACCGAGCATCGCTGAGGGCGTCAGGCCAGAAGAAACCTGCTCGGAAAGCTTTTGCCATTAACGTCCGACTTAAGGCATGATGGCCACAATCTCCCGAGTGGATTTCTTGCAGTATGCAGCGGCCTTCTTCCTCGGAGATGCATCGCTGGGGGACATGAGTGATGCCTTTCTTGTATAGCTCTCCGTTGATCTCCGAGTAGGACTTGGACTTGCGGACGATCTGTTTGGCTTCTAGCTCATCGTCGGGCAACTCTTGATTTTGTAGATAGTCAAGGATTGGTCGTGTTCATTCGGGGGGAATGACCTCCACATCAAACACCATGTCAACTAATGCTGGTATGTCTTCTTTGTTGGGTATGTTTATGTCAGGCAGCATGTCCAGATCGGCCTCCAGGAAGGGATCTTCTTTGACTGTTGGCGAATGTAGGTGTTCCAGATAGATCCCTGGTGGGATCTGTTCGCGGGTGGAACCCAATTTGGCGAGGTCGTCTGCTGCCTGATTCTTAACCCTTGGGATGTGATGGAGCTCCAACCCATAAAATTTTTTCTCCAATTTTCTGACTGCTACACAGTAGGTTGTCATTGTTGGGCTTCGTATGTCCCATTCTTTCATTACTTGGTTGATTACCAAGTATGAATCTCCGAATACCATGAGTCTCCTGACTCCGAGTGAGATAGCCATTCGCATACCATACAGGAGAGCTTCATACTCGGCTTCATTGTTTGTTGCTGGGAAATGGATTTGGAGGACGTATCTCATCTCATCCTTTCTGGGTGAGACCAGTACCACCCCTGCCCCTGCGCCATGTAGCATCTTGGAGCCATCAAAGAACATCGTCCAATGTTCTGGTGTTGGCTGTGGCGGATGTTGGACCTCAATCCACTCTGCTAGGAAGTCTACCAGTGATTGTGACTTGATTGCTTTCTTAGCTTGGTAATTGAGGTCAAAGGGGCATAGGTCCAAACTCCATTTTGCTATTCTGGCTGTTGAGTATCTGTTGTTCATAATTTCTGCCAGGGGAGCTTTAGAGACCACTGTGATGGAATGATCCTGGAAGTAATGCGCCAGCTTTTGAGACGCCAAGTAAATCCCCATTGCTATCTTCTGGTAGTGAGGGTATCTCTGCTTGGACAGTGTGAGGACCTCGGAGATATAGTACACCGGTCTTTGCACTTTCTGTGATTTTCCTTCTTCTTCTCTCTCCACCACTATGGCTACGCTGACAACTCGGCTTGTGGCAGCGATATATAACAAGAGCGGCGCTTTCTCTTGGGGTGCTACTAGGACTGGACGAGTTGACAGTTTCTTTTTGAGTTCTTCGAAAGCCATTTGAGCTTCTTCCGTCCAGACGAAATTCGGCGATTTTTTTCATCAGCTGGTAGAGAGGTAGGGCTTTCTCTCCCAATCTGGAAATAAACCGACTGAGTGTTGCGAGGCAGCCTGTTAACTTTTGGACGTCTCGGAGCTGCTTGGGAGGCTTCATGTTCTAAATTTCCATGATTTTTTCCGGGTTGGCCTCTATTCCCCGCTCGGAGACCATGAATCCGAGTAGCTTCCCTGCTGGCACGCCAAAAACGCACTTTTCAGGATTAAGCCTGATGCACTAAGCTCGGAGGCTCTGAAAAGTTTTGGCTAGGTCGGCTAGAAAGCTACTCCCTTTAGCCGACTTGATCACGATGTCATCCACATAGACTTCCACGTTTCTGCCGATCTGCCAGATCAGACAATTCTGCATCATGCGTTGGTACGTGGCGCTTGCATTTCTCAGTCCGAATGGCATCGTGATATAACAGAAACATCCGAATGGGGTTATAAACGCCGTTTTGAGCTCGTCTCGTTCATATAGCCGGATTTGATGGTAACCCGAGTATGCATCGAGGAAACATAATCTCTCGCAACCTGACATGGAGTCCACAATCTGGTCAATACGAGGAAGAGGGAAATGGTCTTTTGGACAAACATTATTGATATGACGAAAATCAACACAAGTTCTCCAAGATTTATCTTTCTTCGGAACCATTACAAGATTTGCTAACCACTCGGAGTGGAAGATTTCCCTAATGAATCCGGCTGCTAAAAGTCTAGCTATTTCCTGCCCGATGGCCTTCCTTTTCTCAGAGGAAAACCGTCGGAGGGACTCTTTTACCGGTCTTGCTTTCGGATCTACATGTAACTTGTGCTCGGCCAGCTCCCTTGGGACTCCAGGCATATCGGCGGGCTTCCACGCGAAGATGTCCCGATTCTTAAGGAGGAAGTTGACGAGCTTGAGTTCCAATTGGGGATCCAGATCGGTAGCGATGTTGGTGTACTTGCCTTCATCTGTGGGGTGTATCTGTACCCACTTGGTCTCTCCAGCCGACTCGAACGAAGACGTCTTCTTTGGCTGCAGCAACTCGGACGAGTCGGTGGCTTTCTTGTATTCAGCTAATTCGACCTCGGCCATCTGCTGATCAGCTATCAGGGAGCCTTTCTACAGCACGTCTTCGGCTAGCTTGTAGTCTCCTGAGACAGTGATCACGCCATGAGGGCCGGACATCTTGAGCTTCAGGTAGACATAACAGGGGATGGCCATAAATTTTGCGTAGGTCGGCCTTCCGAGTAAAGCATGATACGCACTCGGGAAGTCCACTACTTCAAAGCTGTCCTCTCTTTCCGGAAGTTACTCGGAGTACCGAAGACCACATTGAGGGAGATCATTCCGAGTGAGTATGCCTTTTTCCCCGGGATTATCCCATGAAATTCCAGATAGCTTTTTCGGAGTTTGGACATCGGGATGTTCATGCTCTTCAGAGTACTTGCATACAGAATGTTAATTCCGCTGCCACCGTCCATCAAGACATTCCTGATCCTAAAGTTACCATTTTCTGTTTCCAGCAGAGGGTCCAAAATCAGGGCGTGTCTTCCCGGGTGAGGAATCTGTGGAGGGTGGTCCGACTGATCGAAAGTGATTGGGACATCGGCCCACTTCATGTAACTCGGAACTGCCGGAGCCGCCGAGTTGACCTCTCTGAATCTTATCTTTTCCACCCTCTTCGACTCTCGTCCTGGGAAGATGACCAATACTCCGTGTTCCCGCGGAAAACCCTCGCTGTCCAGTTCCGGGCTGGTTTCTTTATTTTTCCTGGTCTCCTTATTCTGCTGGGGGCCTGCTCTTGTGTTCTGGGCTGCTCTCTTGATCAGGCGGCACTGCCGAGCTGTATGCTTTGGGATAACTACCTTTCCCTCGGCATCGTGGGTTGTGTGGAGAGGACAGGGCTGATCCAGAACCTCATCATCGTTGGTCGGCTTTTTCTGCCGCGGTTGCCACTCCTTTCGTGCTTGACCCTTGCCATGAAGGCCCGAAGCGTTTGCTGCCGCCACCAGTTCTGCGTCTGTTGGGGCGTCTTCCGCCTTTCTCTTGTTATTTGCGGTCTTCTGCTTCGGGTTCGGCGCCGAGCTGCCACCTCATCTATGCTGTTGATTCTTCTGCCGGATTTCTTCTTCTCCATTGGCACACTTGTTTGCTATCTCCATCAACTTCCCGAGTAAGGTGATGTGCGGTGACCTTGCCAACTTGAGACTTAAATCCTTGTACTTGACCCCTTGCTTGAAGGCGTGAATGGCCTGGACCTCGGAGACTCCTTCGACCGAGTTGTGGAGCGTGATCCACCTCTGGATGTAGTCCCGAGTGGTCTCGGTGTTGCCCTGGACGCACAATTGCAGTTCGGTCAGGCCTTCGGGCCTCTTGTAGGTCCCCTCAAAATTCTTGATGAACACTCTTTCAAGGTCTTCCCAAACCCAGATGCTACTCGGGGGGAGCTGATTCAGCCACGCCCGAGCCGAGCCCTCTAACATCAATGGTAGATGCATCATAGCTATCTCATCACCTCCCCCTCCGATCTGCATCATAGCTATCTCATCACCGCCCCTCCGATCTGCACGGCTATGTAACACCCTCAGTTTCTGTAACAGTAATCATCATCACTGTTGACCATCACTGTTTGTTAATCACTGTTATCCCCTGTCCTTAATCAAACTTTGCTTCTGCTCTTTTCAAACCATGCTGGTTGGTAATAAAACCCAAAGCCAAATGCACCTTGCTCATCTAACAAACCAAACCCTAGTTGAAACTTCTTTGAATGAAAAAAAATAAAACAAAGGTGCTCAAATAAAGTTGTTCCAAAAATCATGAAACTATTTTTGTAAATTGCCTAAAATCATTATAATCATGTTGGACCAACATTGGTAATTTTTGAAGTTATGGAAAATCCCAAACAATTATAACAGTAGCTTATAAGACCCTTTTTAATCCTAAAATATTTAAAAGAAATACCCACTGAGTTTTAAAATGCACCAAATCTTTTATGTAACCTACAGGTGACATACAACTAATTTACAAACCACCAACACATTTAAATAAAATGAAGAAGTGATTAATTTAATTACAACAGTAAACAAAAGCAAAAGTAAAATAATAAAACAAACCGAAGACCTACCTGTCGCCCCTGGGCGAAGCCCACACCACGGCCCACCCCGGCCCGTCTTCCACCTCCCACCTACTCCCGTCCCATCGGCCAACTGCTCGACGCCGTGGCCACGGGCGCCGCTGGAGCCCTCCCCTCCTTCACCTGCTCCCTACGACCGGGGAGGCGATAAGCACGCCCCCACCCACTCCCTTGACACGCTCCCCACCCCATTCCCCTCCTCCTCCTCTCGCCATCGTCGGGGAAAAATTCCCGAGCGCCGCCGTCGCCATGTCTGTGAATCCACGCGGCCAGTGAGACCCTCCCGCCTCCTCGCCGTGTCCAACCTCTGCACCGTCGTCGTCTTCATCAAGTCCAGCAAGGAATCGAGCCGGGAGCCCTCCCTCGCCTCGCCCTCATCTTCGTTCCCCGCTCCGGCCGCCGCGATCTCGTCGTCGATTCCGGCCTCGTCGCGCCTCCCCCAAGCTTGCTGCCCTCCCCTACGCCTCCGTCGTGAGCTCCTCTACCCCCTCCTAGTCTTCCCGTGGCCTCCCGTTCGCCGTAGCCTCATGTGCCATTGGAGCCGTAGCTCCTCGCCGCCGGCTGTCGTCGCCACCGTGGTCTAGCTCACGCTTATGGCGCGCCAAGTGTGCCGTTCGGTTTAGGACGCTCCCATTTAATTCACGCGCTAGCGCACGCTTGAGTTTTCGCACAGAAACGTCGTCGTCGACTTCGCAGCTTCCGCCCGCCGCGAAACCTCGACGCCGGCACCGATTCTGGCGCCCCCCGGGACAAACCTCACCACCATTGGACGCGGCTTTCTCCCAGCTTTCGATTGCGCCCCCCCACGCCCTCTCCCGTAGCCTGTAGCGCGTGCGCCGTCGACCTCGCTGGCGACGGGCTCCGGTGAGCCCTCCGGTGAGGATGACAGACGGGCCCCCCTCGTCAGATCTATCGTTAGGGGTTAATCCCACCCCTAATGGGCCACTGACAGTGGACCCCCCTCCGGCTAATTATTCTGTTAGTTTAACTGAATAATAAACCCCCCACAGTCACTGACATGTGGGTCCCCTGGTCATTAAATTAATTAAACATGCTTAGTTAGCACTGGAGTCAATGGCACCTGGGCCCCACCTGACATTTTTGTTTATTAAAAAGGTTTAATAAAAATCCAGTCACTGACATGTGGGACCAGAGGCATTTCTGATTTAATAAAATGTTTTATAAATAAACAGAGGCTGACATGTGGGTCCCACATGTCAGGCACTGTTTTGGATAATGTTTTGGATAATGTTCTGGATAATGTTTAATAAATAATAAAAGAAATTCAGAAAATCATTTATATGATTTAAAACTTTGAAATTCAATAACTTTTAAACCGTAACTCGGATTCAAAAACTTTATACATGAAAATTGATCAGAAAAATATAACGAATACAAATACGCTATCCGTATGCCTATCACACCCCTCTAACACAACGAACGTCGAACCGTTCCCCTCCGGACCGGCAGTCCGATAAATTGTCCGGTACTGTTAGAGTGCCCGGATGAATTTATTCCGAACACGAATGTTTCTCAGAATAGATCAACTAGCACGGATACACCCCCCTTATGTTTTTCCGGTACCCACGACACCTCCGGCTTGATCCTTCCCCCTACGGACACCCTGTCCGGTAATCATCCGGAGCCGGTAGTTCATCCTCAGATGAGCTTCCGTTCCGAGCAATGTGCATTGCACTGCGTTAGAATACCGTTAACATTTCATCTGTCATGTCATGCATCTGTTTGTATATGCTTGCTGTGTATTTACTGTTTCTTCCCCCCCTTAATCTCCGGTAGACCCCGCTGCTGCCGTCGACTACACCGCTACTGAGTACGACTACTTCGTCGACGACCCTACTACTACCGTCGAGCTTCCAGGCAAGCAGAGCCATTCTCTTCCCCAGATATCGCCTATCTTTCCGTACATTTCTTGCACTAGGCATTGTTACTGCTGCTGCTACGTCACCATCCTATTCAATTGCATAACCTGTCATTGTCACCCCTTGATGTGCCTTCCTCTATCCTATGCTGCCTATTATTATTATTATGCATTATTCAACAGTGAGCCCTGCGCATTGTTAGCTAGGATTAGATAGAGGGCCGTGATCACTCAGGGGGGTGAACGCGGATACAAATATTATAACTTCACAGGTACGGTACAATGCAGACACCGTCTAAGGCCCCTATCTGGGTTATGCCTAGTCACCTCAAGTGTGAGCTATCAAGGAGTAATCCTTTTACTCCACTCGAGGCTGACTTTGTCTTACCGCCATAGGGTCCTGAACGGCGATTGTCCTTCAGGTAAGAAGTCGGGCGACCCAACGGTGCCCGCGAGAGGTATTGCGACGGGACGACAGGGAGGGTACGACCAGTGTATCGGTGTGCTTGGCCCCTGATTGTTGGCCGCGAGAGTTACCAAACTACGAAAGTCGAGCTCCTCCAGGAGCACACGCGAGGCAAGGTAAGGAGACGGTTCACCTTGTTGGTAACCGCAGTGACTTGGTGGGACGACGGGGCAGGCACCGATGTACTGGTGGTCCTGGCTGCTGTCGTTGTCCGCGGGTCAGTTAACTCGAGGCAACGATAACGGTTGTCCCGTAGGTTAATTAAAATGCTAAATGGTTCAGTGAATGTCTTGAGTTGGCTATATGCCATGTACGCACTACCTACCCGTGGGAATTACGAGTTATGGGCTCCTCTGCTTCGTAGTGTCGTCCGAGGACTCTTCGGACGTCAGCAGTACTGCGGGCTGATTGCCGGGAAGTGGTGTTGTCTTATTTGCTCGCGCGGTGATGTCTTATTTGGTTTTGCTTCAACTTCACCGGCCAGTCACGCACCGTGCAGGAGTACGTTCGGGTTGGGGTCCAAGGCTCGGCGTACTTAGGATTAAGACCGGCGGATGGCCTCTCTGTTGAGTTTGAAAGATGAGCTATGAAGTGTCGGATAGCCTTGGTGGAGCGGTCCCTAACAAGGTTCCCGCCACCCTGGAGATCCGTGCGTGTAGCGTAACACAAGTGCAGCCAGGAACAGGACGCTTGAAAGATGAGCTATGAAGTGTCCACGGTAACAGGACGCTTTATGCTGAAGCTGGATCTTACCACTAGAAACTATTATTATTAAACTGTATGGTTCCGGGTTTTCTTCCTCGCGGGGATGTCGAGGAGGTGAACTCGGAGGAATTGTTAATTATTACAACTTATTATTATACAATGCTGCAACAACTTCTGCTGCATTGTTACTTTATGCTTTATATAAACTGTTGGCTGATTCTTACCTCATGCTACAAGACATCGTCGGAAGATGCTAGTCTTGGTTAGGCCTAGCTTCTTACCCTTGCACTGGTTTTCTGTCTTTCAGCCCACTATATACAGCCTCTTCATTCCGTTGATACAATGCATAATGCTTAGTAGCGGACGTAAGACTCGCGGGTATACTAGATACTCACCTACTTTATTTCCTTTACTGTTTTGCCTGATCGGCCGCTGCAGTCGACGTTGGAGCCCAGGAGAAGGAGTACCCCGGAGGCGCTTACTACGACGTCGAGTTCCCCGTTGACCAGGAGTAGTTCGGTGGATCCCAGGCAGGAGGCCTCGCCTTTTCGATCTGTATCTTTGATGTGATTTGTGCTAGCCTTCTTAAGGCAAAACTTGACTAACTATGTCTGTACTCAGATATTATGGCTTGTATGACTTATGTACTCGGGTCCGCGTGACCCCCTCTATTGTAACATATTTGTTTATCCTTTTGTGTTTAGTGTTGTGCTGTGATATTATCACCGTGGCACCCTAATCTTAGTCGTGTACCCTGTGTGTATGATAACTGTACACGGTCTGATTTTGGGGGCGTCACAAGTTGGTATCAGAGCCGACTGCCTGTAGGAAGCCACCCCACCACTACCTAGTCGAAGTTGAGTCTAGACTTTGAAAAACTATTTTGCTAACTTAATATTTGGCTTATGGGCCCACACCGATGTCACTACGTGTGATATCTATGGTATTAGGATCCTTTTCTCCTTACCTATACTCTGGGAATCTGCACTCTTATCCTTGCTGGTAAGTTTTACAAAATCTGACATTAGGATCACGTTCTCTTGATTCCACCCTGCGTTTTTGGTGCTTCCCCCATTGATTGAGTCGTATCGCAGGAGCCGTACCCCAGGTCCCGGACCGCGGATCCCATTCTCATTCTGGGCAGGCCGCGCGTTCTCTGGCATCAACTCCTGTGGCCAACAGTTTTCTTGCGGCGTGATTGACATAGTGGAATCTATGTCGCGTCGTGTAATCCTTACCGCGGTCTGCGCGCCGCCTAGTGAGTCCTATTTCCTTAATTTCTACGACGTTACGCTGCCCGATTTTCGATTGACTCTGTGTGTGAATGTGTATGTCATATATGACTACTACTATATATATCTGCGCCTCCTTTTCGTTGTCGTTTTACTTCAGGCTTGATTCCGGTATCTCGTTAAATTTTCATCCCTGAAATACGCCTGTTAAATTCTAGCAGGATGGCTGGTCCTGGTGGTCGTGGTTGTGGTCGTGCTGCCAACGACCCACCTCCGCCGCCGGATTACATGGCCACGATGATGCAGCAGTTCGAGATGAACCGTCAGTTCATGCAGAATATCATGGCTCCGTTCCCCCAGCCGAATCAGAATGGGCACCACCATCAGCATGCCACTGTGACTCTGCACGACTTCACCCGCCTCAACCCCACTATGTTCCGCAACACTGTTCAGCCGTTGGATGCTGATGACTGGCTTCGCGACATCATTCATGAGCTGGAGTCTGCTAATGTCGATCCAGCCGACTATGTGAACTTTGCGTCTTACCATCTGAAAGGCGCCGCTGCTCAGTGGTGGAGCACCCACAAGCGTTCCCTGCCAGTTGAAGAAGTCATCACTTGGGATGAATTTCAGTCTGCTTTCCGCGCCCGCTACATTCCTCAGGGGATCATGGATCGTAAGGAGGAAAAATTCCGCAACCTCACTCAGGGCGACATGACTGTTGAAGCCTATCAGCGCGAGTTCCTCAACCTCTCTCGCTATGCGGAAGGAGAGATCACCACTGATGCTCGCAGGGCAACAGAAGTTGCGTCGTGGCCTCAACCCAGAACTCAGGCTCGCTCTTGCCGTTCATGATTTCGCCAACTTCTCCACCATGGTGAACAAGGCTATCACCGTCGAGACTGCCCAGATGGAGCACAAGAACTCTCTGAAGCGTTATCGTGACGTTGGCTAATCTTTGGGCGCAACGCAGAAGCGTCGTATCTGGCTCCCTACCAGTGTGACCCATTCAGCTGTCCCTGCTCCAAGGCCGTCTTATGCTGCGCCCCGTCTGCCTCCGCCACCGCAGTTGCCAAGAGCTCTGCCTGCACCACCCAATGCTACACCCCTCCGTCCTCAGGATGGATTATGCTTCACGTGCCGCCAACCTGGGCATTTTTCCAGAGAGTGCCCCCAGAAACAGAAGCAACTGGTAGTTCACCCCGCTGGCCGAGGAAATGGTCGTGGCAACAACAGGACCCCCAACTATAATTCTGGGTCTGCTGCTCATGCTCGTGGTCATGCTAACAACATCAATGTTGAAGAAGCTCAGCAACAATCCTCTACCGTGATGGGTACCCATCTCGTTAATTCCGTACCTGCTACTGTTTTATTCGATACAGGAGCATCGCATTCATTCTTGTCGGAAGCATTTGCATTGTCGCATAACTTTACGCTAGAGAATATGAACCCACCGATGGTTGTCCGCACCCCGATAGGCCATGCCCACACCTCCAAGATAGTGCCCGGAACCGTTGTTGAAATTGAAGGGATTGAATTCCTTGGTTCCCCCATCGTTCTGAAGTCTTCCACCATAGACCTTATTCTGGGAATGGACTGGTTGAAATTTCACGATGCCGCACTTTATTGTGGCACCAAGTCTGTCCAACTTTTTCACCCCTCCGGCGAGATTGTTAACCACACCACCCGAGTTACCCGTAATGCTGAAACACAGATATTCCTGATGAATGCCTTGAATGCCGCCCCCCTCGAAGGCATCGAGAACGTTCCGGTCGTTCGCGATTTTCCCGACGTCTTCCCCGAAGAACTGCCGGGAATACCCCCGATCAGAGAAGTTGAATTCGTCATCGACCTGAAGCCAGGCACTGTTCCTATTGCCAAGCGTCTTTACAAGATGCCGCCACATGAACTCCTTGAGCTTAAGGAGGAAATCGACAAGGCACTTCAGAAAGGATTCATTCGCCCCAGTTCCTCAGCTTGGGGAGCACCTTCGCTATTTGTCAAGAAGAGCGATGGGACAAACCGATTGGTCCAAGATTATCGGCCCATTAACCAAGCCACCATCCAGAACAAATACCCGCTTCCCCGGATCAACGATCTGTATGATCAACTTGCTGGATCCAAGGTGTTTTCTAAACTCGACTTGAGGTTGGGTTATCACCAAATTCGAGTCCGTGATGAGGACATTCCGAAGACTGCCTTCATTACTCGCTATGGTTCATACGAGTACACTGTCATGTCCTTTGGCTTAACCAATGCTCCAGCCACCTTCTCCAGATTGATGAATTATATCTTCATGGAGTACCTCGACCAGTTCGTCGTGGTTTATCTGGATGACATATTGATATATTCCAAGAATGAAGAAGAACATGCTGAACATCTTCGTCTTATACTGGAGAAGCTTCGAGAACACAAACTCTACGCTAAGTATTCTAAGTGTGAGTTCTGGCTTCCCGAAGTAACCTACCTTGGACATGTGATTTCCAAGGATGGCATTGCCGTCACCCCAGAACGTATCCAGGCTATTCTTGACTGGACTCCTCCCAAGACCGTCAAGCAAGTCCGCAGTTTTCTCGGGCTCGCTAGCTATTGCCGCCGTTTCGTCGAGAATTTTTCCAAGATTGCCAGGCCTCTGACTAATCTGCTTCACAAAGGCGTCAAGTTTGAGTGGACAGATAAATGTCAAGAAAGTTTTCAAGCACTCAAGGACAAGCTAACTTCTCCCCCGGTGCTCGCTCCCCCTGATACTCAGAAGGACTTCGTGATATATTGCGACGTGTCTCGTCAAGGATTAGGCTGTGTCCTATTGCAAGAGCGCAAGGTGATTGCTTATGGCTCTCGTCAGTTGCGTGCTCACGAAGACAAATACCCAACCCATGATCTCGAATTGGCAGCAGTAATTTATGCATTGAAACTGTGGCGACATTACCTCGTAGGTAATCGTTGCGAGGTCTACACCGACCACCAAAGTCTGAAGTATCTGTTTACTCAGCCAGACCTGAATCTTCGTCAACAACGATGGCTCGAGACAATAGCCGACTTCAACATGGATATTTCGTATACCCCTGGCAAGGCTGATGTGATGGCCGATGCCTTGAGCCGCAAAGCTTACTGTTCTGAACTTGAGGTTCAGGTGCAGCAACCACTTCTGTATGAAGAGTTTCGCAAGTTGAACCTCGAGATTGTTCCTCAAGGTTACGTCAATAACCTGGTTCTCGAGTCAAAACTCGACGCCCTCATCAAGAGTAGACAATCTCTGGCCCCTGACATTTTGAAGATAAAGCAGGACATCGCAGAAGGGAAGCCCTCCTCTTTCACCATTGATGCCAATGATGGTGATACTGTGCACTTCAAGGGCCGCTTAGTAGTTCCTGTGAGCCCGGTCCTCATTAACTGTGGGGTCCGGATATCATGGAAGAAGCCCATAATTCTCCCTTGTCAATGCACCCTGGCAGTACCAAGATGTATAAAGACCTTCGTCAACGGTACTGGTGGCCTTACATGAAACAAGACATCGCCCGCTATGTTTCTCAGTGTGACGTTTGCAGTCGCCTCAAGGCCGGACATCAGAAACCTGCTGGTTGGCTGCGACCACTCCCTCCTCCTGATTGGAAGTGGGACAAAGTCGAGATGGACTTCGTCACCGGTTTTCCTAAGTCACAGAAGGGTAACGATGCCATCTTTGTCGTCATCGACCGATTCTCCAAGATTGCACACTTCCTGCCGGTCAAGGAGACGATCACTGCTAGTCAGTTAGCACACTTGTATATCTCCCGAATTGTGTCACTCCACGGTATTCCGATGGAGATCAGTTCAGACCGTGGTAGCATTTTCACCTCACGATACTGGAATAGTTTCATGGAAGCTTTCGGGACTCGTCTGAATCTCAGCACCGCTTATCACCCCCAGTCGCAAGGCCAAGTTGAACGAGTCAACCAAGTGCTGGAAGACATGCTTCGCGCTTGTGTCCTTTCTTTCGACATGAAATGGGAGGATGCCCTCCCGTACGCGGAATTCTCGTACAACAATAGCTATCAGGCTAGCTTGAAGATGGCCCCCTTCGAAGTTCTATACAGACGTAAATGTCGAACCCCCCTGAATTGGTCAGGAACTGGGGAACGACCCTACTTCGGACCGGATCTTGTCCAAGAAGCGGAAGAACAAGTTCGCATTGTGCAAGAAAATCTCAAGGCCGCACAGTCTCGTCAGAAGAGCAATTATGACCGCAAACACCGTGAAGTGGAGTATCAACCTGGTGAATACGCTTACCTCCGTGTCACTCCCATGAGGGGCACTCATCGCTTCGGTATCAAGGGCAAGTTGGCTCCTCGCTACATTGGCCCATTCCGTATCCTTTCCAGGAGTGGACCCGTGGCATACCGGTGGAATTGCCGCCGAACCTCTCCCAAGTCCACGATGTCTTCCACGTGTCGCAACTCCGTCGCTGCTTCAAGGATCCTATCCGTGAAGTGGAGCATGATATGATCAAGCTGCAACAGGACTTGACTTATCAAGAACATCTGAGCCGCATTCTCGATCAGTCTGAACGTCGAACCCGCAACAAGACCGTCAAGTTCCTCAAGGTTCAGTGGTCGAATCATTCTGAAGATGAAGCCACTTGGGAACGCGAAGATCGCCTTCGCGATGAATACCCCGATCTTTTCCTCGCTACCACTTAAACTCTCGGGACGAGAATTCTTGTAGTGGTGGAGATTTGTAACACCCTTAGTTTCTGTAACAGTAATCATCATCACTGTTGACCATCACTGTTTGTTAATCACTATTATCCCCTGTCCTTAATCAAACTTTGCTTCTGCTCTTTTCAAACCATGCTGGTTGGTAATAAAACCCAAAGCCAAACGCACCTTGCTCATCTAACAAACCAAACCCTAGTTGAAACTTCTTTGAATGAAAAAAATAAAACAAAGGTGCTCAAATAAAGTTGTTCCAAAAATCATGAAACTATTTTTGTAAATTGCCTAAAATCATTATAATCATGTTGGACCAACTTTGGTAATTTTTGAAGTTATGGAAAATCCCAAACAATTATAACAGTAGCATATAAGACCCTTTTTAATCCTAAAATATTTAAAAGAAATACCCACTGAGTTTTAAAATGCACCAAATCTTTTATGTAACCTACAGGTGACATACAACTAATTTACAAACCACCAACACATTTAAATAAAATGCAGAAGTGATTAATTTAATTACAACAGTAAACAAAAACAAAAGTAAAAGAATAAAACAAACCGAAGACCTACCTGTCGCCCCTGGGCGAAGCCCACAACACGGCCCACCCCCGCCCGTCTTCCACCTCCCACCTGCTCCCGTCCCGTCGGCCAACTGCTCGACACCGTGGGCACGGACGCCGCTGGAGCCCTCCCCTCCCTCACCTGCTCCCTACGACCGGGGAGGCGATAAGCACGCCCCCACCCACTCCCTGGACACGCTCCCCACCCCATTCCCCTCCTCCTCCTCTCGCCATCATCTAGGAAAAATTCCCGAGCGCCGCCGTCGCCATGTCCGTGAATCCACGCGGCCAGTGAGCCCCTCCCGCCTCCTCGCCGTGTCCAACCTCTACACCGTCGTCGTCTTCATCAAGTCCAACAAGGAATCGAGCCGGGAGCCCTCCCTCGCCTCGCCCTCGTCTTCGTTCCCCGCTCCGGCCGCCGCGATCTCGTCGTCGATTCCGGCCTCGTCGCGCCTCCCCCAAGCTTGCTGCCCTCCCCTACGCCTCCGTCGTGAGCTCCTCTACCCCCTCCTAGTCTTCCCGTGGCCTCCCGTTCGCCGTAGCCTCCCGCGCCATTGGAGCCGTAGCTCCTCGCCGCCGGCTGTCGTCGCCACCGTGGTCTAGCTCACGCTTATGGCGCGCCAAGCATGCCGTTCGGTTTAGGACGCTCCCATTTAATTCACGCGCTAGCGCACGCTCGAGTTTTCGCACAAAAACGTCGTCGTCGACTTCGTAGCTTCCGCCCGCCGCCAAACCTCGACGCCGGCACCGATTTCGGTGCTCCCCGGGACAAACCTCACCACCATTGGACGCGGCTTTCTCCCAGCTTTCGATTGCGCCCCCCACGCCCTCTCCCGTAACCTGTAGTTCGTGCGCCGTCGACCTCGCCGGCGACGGGCTCCGGTGATCCCTCCGGTGAGGATGACAGACGGGCCCCCCTCGTCAGATCTATCGTTAGGGGTTAATCCCACCCCTAATGGGCCACTGATAGTGGACCCCCCCCCGGCTAATTACTCTGTTAGTTTAACTGAATAATAAACCCCCCACAGTCACTGACATGTGGGTCCCCTGGTCATTAAATTAATTAAACATGCTTAGTTAGCACTGGAGTCAATGGCACCTGGGCCCCACCTGTCATTTTTGTTTATTAAAAAGGTTTAATAAAAATCCAGTCACTGACATGTGGGTCCAGAGGCATTTCTGATTTAATAAAATGTTTTATAAATAAACAGAGGCTGACATGTGGGTCCCACATTTCAGGCACTGTTTTGGATAATATTTTGGATAATGTTCTGGATAATGTTTAATAAATAATAAAAGAAATTCAGAAAATCATTTAAATGATTTAAAACTTTGAAATTCAATAACTTTTAAACCGTAACTCGGATTCAAAAACTTTATACATGAAAATTGATCAGAAAAATATAACGAATACAAATACGCTATCCGTATGCCTATCACACCCCTCTAACACAACGAACGTCGAACCGTTCCCCTCCGGACCGGCAGTCCGATAAATTGTCCGGTACTGTTAGAGTGCCCGGATGAATTTATTCCGAACACGAATGTTTCTCGGAATAGATCAACTAGCACGGATACACCCCCCTTATGTTTGTCCGGTACCCACGACACCTCCGGCTTGATCCTTCCCCCTCCGGACACCCTGTCCGGTAATCATCCGGAGCCGGTAGTTCATCCTCAGATGAATTTCCGTTCCGAGCAATGTGCATTGCACTGCGTTAGAATACCGTTAACATTTCATCTGTCATGTCATGCATCTGTTTGTATATGCTTGCTGTGTATTTACTGTTTCTTCCCCCCCTTAATCTCCGGTAGACCCCGCTGCTGCCGTCGACTACACCGCTACTGAGTACGACTACTTCGTCGACGACCCTACTACTACCGTCGAGCTACCAGGCAAGAAGAGCCATTCTCTTCCCCAGATATCGCCTATCTTTCCGTACATTTCTTGCACTAGGCATTGTTACTGCTGCTGCTACGTTACCATCCTATTCAATTGCATAACCTGTCATTGTCACCCCTTGATGTGCCTTCCTCTATTCTATGTTGCCTATTATTATTATTATGCATTATTCAGAAGTGAGCCCTGCGCATTGTTAGCTAGGATTAGATAGAGGGCCGTGATCACTCAGGGGGGTGAACGCGGATACAAATATTATAACTGCACAGGTACGGTACAATGCAGACACCGTCTAAGGCCCCTATCTGGGTTATGCCTAGTCACCTCAAGTGTGAGCTATCAAGGAGTAATCCTTGTACTCCACTCGAGGCTGACTTCGTCTTACCGCCATAGTAATCCTTGTACTCCACTCGAGTCGCTTCGTGTTTGGCTTACGAGTGGAATGGACTCGTATTTCACTCTCGTCGGCTCAGTAGCGTAGCATCACCGGGATGATACGAGGTTTACCTCTTTAGTTCATTCCGCTGATGTCTCTGTCAAACCTCTTTAAGTGTACCATCGAGGGTGATTCCTCCTGGTTTCACTTAATGGTAGGAACTCGAACCAACTGGTGTCCTTAAAGGTAAGAAGTCGGGCGACCCAACGGTGCCCGCAAGAGGTTTTGCGACGGGACGACAGGGAGGGTACGACCAGTGTATCGGTGTGCTTGGCCCCTGATTGTTGGCCGCGAGAGTTACCAAACTACGAAAGTCGAGCTCCTCCAGGAGCACACGCGAGGCAAGGTAAGGAGACGGTTCACCTTGTTGGTAACCGCAGTGACTTGGTGGGACGACGGGGCAGGCACCGATGTACTGGTGGTCCTGGCTGCTGTCGTTGTCCGCGGGTCAGCTAAGTCGAGGCAACGATAACGGTTGTCCCGCAGGTTAATTAAAATGCTAAATGGTTCAGTCAATGTCTTGAGTTGGCTATATGCCATGTACGCACTACCTACCCGTGGGAATTACGAGTTATGGGCTCCTCTGCTTCGTAGTGTCGTCTGAGGACTCTTCAGACGTCAGCAGTACTGCGGGCTGATTGCCGGGAAGTGGTGTTGTCTTATTTGCTCGCGCGGTGATGTCTTATTTGGTTTTGCTTCAACTTCACCGGCCAGTCACGCACCGTGCAGGAGTACGTTCGGGTTGGGGTCCAAGGCTCGGCGTACTTAGGATTTAGACCGGCGGATGGCCTCTCTGTTGAGTTTTAAAGATGGGCTATGAAGTGTCGGATAGCCTTGGTGGAGCATTCCCTAACAAGGTTCCCGCCACCCTGGAGATCCGTGCGTGTAGCAAAACACAAGTGCACCCCTGCAGGGAAGATTAATCTATTCGAATAGCCGTGTCCACGGTAACAGGACGCTTTATGCTGAAGCTGGATCTTACCACTAGAAACTATTATTATTAAACTGTATGGTTCCGGGTTTTCTTCCTCGCGGGGATGTCGAGGAGGTGAACTCGGAGGCATTGTTAATTATTACAACTTATTATTATACAATGCTGCAGCAACTTCTGCTGCATTGTTACTTTATGCTTTATATAAACTGTAGGCTGATTCTTACCTCATGCTAGAAGACATCGTCGGAAGATGCTAGTCTTGGTTAGGCCTAGATTCTTACCCTTGCTCTGGTTTTCTGTCTTTCAGCCCACTATATACAGCTTCTTCTTTCCATTGATACAATGCATAATGCTTAGTAGCGGACGTAAGACTCGCGGGTATAGTAGATACTCACCTGCTTTATTTCCTTTACTGTTTTGCCTGATCGGCCGCTGCAGTCGATGTTGGAGCCCAGGAGCAGGAGTACCCCGGAGGCGCCTACTACGACGTCGAGTTCCCCGTTGACCAGGAGTAGTTCGGTGGATCCCAGGCAGGAGGCCTCGCCTTTTCGATCTGTATCTCTGATGTGATTTGTGCTAGCCTTCTTAAGGCAAAACTTGACTAACTATGTCTGTACTCAGATGTTATGTACCCCCTCTATTGTAACATATTTGTTTATCCTTTTGTGTTTAGTGTTGTGCTGTGATATTATCACCGTGGCACCCTAATCTCAGTCGTGTATCCTGTGTGTATGATTACTGTACACGGTCTGATTTTGGGGGCGTCACAAGTTGGTATCAGAGCCGACTGCCTGTAGGAAGCCACCCCACCACTACCTGGTCGAAGTTGAGTCTAGACTTTGAAAACCTATTTTGCTAACTTAATATTTGGCTTATGGGCCCACACCAATGTCACTACGTGTGATATCTATGGTATTAGGATCCTTTTCTCCTTACCTATACTCTGGGAATCTGCTCTCTTATCCTTGCTGGTAAGTTTTACAAAATCTGACATTAGGATCACGTTCTCTTGATTCCACCAGGCGTTTTTGGTGCTTCCCCCATTGATTGAGTCGTGTCGCAGGAGTCGTACCCCAGGTCCCGGACCGCGGATCCCATTCTCATTCTGGGCAGGCCGCGCGTTCTCTGGCATCAACTGTTGTGGCGAACAGTTTTCTTGCGGCGTGATTGACATTGTGGAATCTATGTCGCGTCGTGTAATCCTTACCGCGGTCTGCGCGCCGCCTAGTGAGTCCTTTTTCCTTAATTTCTACGACGTTACTCTGCCCGATTTTCGATTGACTCTGTGTGTGAATGTGTATGTCATATATGACTACTCCTATATATATCTGCGCCTCCTTTTCGTTGTCGTTTTACTTCAGGCTTGATTCCGGTATCTCGTTAAATTTTCATCGCTGAAATACCCCTGTTAAATTCTAGCAGGATGGCTGGTCCTGGTGGTCGTGGTTGTGGTCGTGCTGCCAACGACCCACCTCCGCCGCCGGATTACATGGCCGCGATGATGCAGCAGTTCGATATGAACCGTCAGTTCATGCAGAATATCATGGCTCAGTTCCCCCAGCCGAATCAAAATGGGCACCACCATCAGCATGCCACCGTGACTCTGCACGACTTCACCCGCCTCAACCCCACTATGTTCCGCAACACTGTTCAGCCGTTGGATGATGATGACTGGCTTCGCGACATCACTCATGAGCTGGAGTCTGCTAATGTCGATCCAGCCGACTATGTGAACTTTGCGTCTTACCATCTGAAAGGCACCGCTGCTCAGTGGTGGAGCACCCACAAGCGTTCCCTGCCAGTTGAAGAAGTCATCACTTGGGATGAATTTCAGTCTGCTTTCCGCGCCCGCTACATTCCTAAGGGGATCATGGATCATAAGGCGCCTACTACGACGTCGAGTTCCCCGTTGACCAGGAGTAGTTCGGTGGATCCCAGGCAGGAGGCCTCGCCTTTTCGATCTGTATCGCTGATGTGATTTGTGCTAGCCTTCTTAAGGCAAAACTTGACTAACTATGTCTGTACTCAGATATTATGGCTTGTATGACTTATGTACTCGGGTCCGCGTGACCCCCCTCTATTGTAACATTTTTGTTTATCCTTTTGTGTTTAGTGTTGTGCTGTGATATTATCACCGTGGCACCCTAATCTCAGTCGTGTACCCTGTGTGTATGATTACTGTACACGGTCTGATTTTGGGGGCGTGACAGGCTATCCTGTAATCATCCAGCCATGTTTGGGGTTTAGCATCACCTCGGTACTTGTCCACCCCTTGGGCTATCCTGAAGTGTGGCAGAATGGGGGTAGACCGAATCCTTTCACTGAAGAAGACCGGCCCTGTGGCCATTGAGGGCCGAGCCTAATCCTGATGATGAGTTCTGGCGCGGTCGACCCTGCTTTGGACAAGATGGCTTCGGGCATCGTCTTCAATGTCAAAATAACGGTCGTCCCGGTGCCGAGGGAACTCCTCTCTCCGGGGTGCGGTCCGACCCGTCCCAAGAGCTTCTATTCTTTTGAGATCCTCATGCCGATATTGCTCTTGGCGATGGTCTCCTCGAGGTTCGTCTCTGCGCCGGGGCGAATTGTTTCTATTCCTCCGCGCTTCCCCATAGGGCGTCTGTACTGACAGTGACGTCCTCACAGGGGGAACTTGGGAATGGATCTGCTGCTGTGATTGACTAACAGCAGCGTTTTGATCGACCGCGGTTTGCAATAGGAACGCCAGGTGCTGAATTTCTTCTGCTGCCGATCCGCTAGGCTGCAGAGAGTTTGCAATCTGAGTTGCCGCTATAAGATTTTCCACTGGGGTACCCATAGCTCGGAAAGGTTCTCGACCTGGGCCCCGCAGTTGACGACTCGTTCTGCTTTGCTTGAGCCGAGCTACCTCCCGAGCTTGACACTCAAGAGTGTTTTCTAACTCGGGTAAACGCTCCCGTTCAGCCAAATTGGTTAATCTGGCTGCCTCCAGGCCTCGCCCTTCTGGAGTGCTTGTGTCAATCGGGGTGTTAAGAAGTCGCTCGGCCGCTTCTGCCTCTTCCCGCTCCTCCAGAGTAAGAGGGCGAGGTTGCCGACTTGACTCTCCGAGCTCCAACCTTCGGAAAGCTGAAACACGTCAGGTCGGCTCCCGAGTGCCAGCCCTGGATGGGTTGTTCGTTTCATCTCGGGCGTGAGTGTCCCGAGCTGGCGATGGCTGAGGGGGCGGAGTCTCGTCCATACACACTTCTGCAACCGCGACAGGGGTGCCTCTGCTACCCTCTTGCTCGGTACCTGACTCGGGGTCAGACGCCGCCATGCCTTCTTCTTCAACCAAGTCGAACAGAGGCAAGAGAGAAGCTGTGGAGCCTTCTCTTGCGATCAGTTCATCCAAGGCCTTGTGGGCCGACTCTACCGAGTCGATGACTGCCACCTGCTGGACCTTGACCGATTCTCCACGATGGTGAGCGCGCGGGCGGCCCGAATGCTTCTTATTGTGGTGGACAGATGGTAGCGTGAGTGCTTGACGATGAGCCGACAGCTGGAGGCGCAGGGACCCCGACTCGTCAGCTCGAAAGTGGACGCTGCCCCTTGAGGGAATCAATTGTGCCTGGAGCGGGGAATCCTCTAACCAAGCCGAATCATCAGCTACGAAAGCTAACGATCCAAAACAAAAAAGCTCTCCGACGATGAGCTCGGAGCCGCGAATCGACGAAGAGGATGAGAAAAACGCCATCTCTACGATTGCTGATCAACTCAGCCCCACGGTAGGCGCCAAATGTCGTGGATATAAACCTGACAATGAGTATAGGGGTATGAAAGGAGCTAAATGAATCTGTACGTAGAGTGGGTTGACGCAGGAGGATTATACAGGTTAGGCCTCTCCGTAGAGATAAAAACCTTAGTCCTGTCCGAGGCTTACTGGGGTGTTCTTTCTTCAGAAAACTGAGAGGAGTAGAGAGTGTGCGCGTGCCCATGCCAGAGGGAAGGGGGTGGCTTATATAGAGTGTGCCCCTGCCTCCTTAATTCCCTCGCATAAATGGGTCTTAATTACAAGATTAAATACATACTTAATTACGAAACGGTCAGCCCATTAGTACTAATAAAGGGGGGAAGAACGCCTGCAGCACTAAATGCCTCCTGTCCGCTGCGTTTTATATCTTCCGAGTAGGGGGGGGGCTTCACCAGTAATTTCCGAGTATCGCTCTACTCGGATCTTGCTGAGCTTCCGAGTAATTGTCTACTCGGAGGCGACTCCTGGTTTCCGAGTAACATGTTACTCGGAAGCTGCTAATGCTTTGTGTTTTTGGTTGATCTTATTTTGCTTGGTGTGTGTTTTGCGAGGGAAACCCGGAGCTTAAGGATACCCCTGGGTTTCCCTAACCTAGGGGTATGCCTTTAGTATTACCACAACACCTGCCCTGTACAGCTTGCGCGGGTGGGTGGCCGCACCCCCCCTGCTCGTCCCTGCTAGCTGCTGCGTGCTGGCCACAGCCAAGCCAAGGCCATGCCCGTGTCCACGCCCCCGCTCCCCATGCCCGTTCCCTTGCCCGCGCCCCGCGCATCCGCAGCTGCGTGCTCGCGCACGTCTGGCCGTGCGTGGCCGCGCACATGCTCCTCAGCACTGCCTCCTCCGCGCCAGCTCGCCGGAGTGGCCGGCACCGCCGTTCTGTGCGGCCGCGCTGCCGCTTCCCCTCGCCGCCGCCGAGCCCGTGAGGCTCTGCCGTGGACAAACCCCCCATATTAATCCACTAACCCTGGTTAATTTAAACAAACCAAGCTAACCCCCCTAATTACAATGCTAAAAGAAATAACCAGTGGAAAACCCCCAAGTGTATGACTAGTGGGCCCTAGGCTTTATGTTAATCCAGGGGGTTAATTAAATTGTTAATGTAAACATGTGCCTATGACAGGTGGACCCCATGTGTTATTTATATAATTAATAATTTTAGTAAACCTGTGAGTATGACTGTTGGGCCCCACTTGTTAGGATTAAATAAAATGAATTTTATTTGCTGTGAGGCTGACCAGTGGGACGCACTGGTCAGGTTTGACCAGTCAACCCTTTATGGATAATGTTAGGTTTTTTTAATAAAAGAAAATCCAGAAATTGTTTAAATTGATTAAAACTTTGAAATTCAATATCTTTTAATCTGTAACTCGGATCAAAAAAGTTTATACATGAAAATTGATCAGACAAATATATTGAATACAGATACGCTATCTATATGTCTACCACACCCCCATAACGCACCGAACATCGAACTGTCCCCCTCCGGACCGTTTGTCCGATGATTTCTCCGGTACTGTTAAAGTATCCGGATGAATTTATTGTCAACATGAAAGTTGTTCGGAATAGTTCAACTAACCCGAATACCCCACCCATACATTTGTCGGATGTCCACGACACCTCCGGCATGATCCCTTCCCCCTCCGGACACCCTGTCCGGTAATCACCCGGAGCTGGCAGTTCATCCCGGGATGAATTCCCGCTCCGAGCATATTGCATCGTACCAAGTTAGAACACCGTTAACATTGCGTTTGCCATGTCTTGTATTTGTATTGCTATTATTGTTGTGTATTTATTGTTTCTTTCCCCCTCTCTTATTGTCCGGTAGTCTTGATGTCCGCTGCTGATGCCCCTGTGATCGACTACTTCGTCGACGACCCTGCCTCTACTGCTGAGCTTCCAGGCAAGCAGAGCCATTCTCTTCCCCAGATATCGCCTATCTTTCCGTACTTTTCTTGCACTAGGCATTGTTACTGCTGCTGCTACGTTACAATCCTATTCAATTGCATAGCCTGTTTTTGTCGCCCCTTGGTGTACCTTCCTTTATCCTATGATGCCTATTATAATTATGCATATTTCAGCAGTGAGCCCTGTGCATTGTTATCTAGGATTAGATAGAAGGTTCGTGATCACTCAGGGGAGTGAAGCGGATATGTCTTATTATAACTGCAACAGGTACGGTACAATGCAGACACCGCCTAAGGCCCCCTAGCTCGGCTCTGTCGAGCCACGTCAAGTGAAGCTATCGAGGAGTAATCCTCGTACTCCACTCGTTGCTGACTCGGTATAGCCGCTCTAGGGATCTGAGCAACGGTTGTCCTTCAGGTAAGAAGTCGGGCGACCCAACGGTGCCCGCGAGTGGTATTGCGACGGGACGACAGGGAGGGTACGACCAGTGTACCGGTGTGCTTGGCCCCTGATCGTTGGCCACGAGAGTTACCAAACTACGAAAGTCGAGCTCCTCCAGGAGCACACGCGAGACAAGGTAAGGAGACGGTTCACCTTGTTGGTAACCGCAGAGACTTGGTGGAACGACAGGGCAGGCACCGATGTACTGGTGGTCCTGGCTGCTATCGTTGTCCGCGGGTCAGTTAAGTCGAGGCAACGATTATGGTTGTCACGCAGGTTAATTAAAATGACTAATGGTTCAGTGGATGTCTTGAGTTGGCTATATGCCATGTACGCACTACCTACCCGTGGGAATTACGAGTTATGGGCTCCTCTGCTTCGTAGTGTCGTCCGAGGACTCTTCAGACGTCAGCAGTACCGCGTCCTGCGCCGGGAAGTGGTGTTGTCTTATTTGCTCGTGCGGTGGTGTCTTATTTGGATTTGCTTTAACTTCACCGACCAGTCTCGTACCGTGCAGGAGCGTGCAAGGGTGAGGGTCCTAGACCCCTTGGCGCATAGGATATAGTCCGGCGGATGGCCTCTCTGCTGAGCCTAGGATGAACTGCGATGTGTCGGATAGCCTCTATGGGGCATTCCCTAACAAGGTGTACGCCACCCTGGAGATCCGAGCGTGCAGGCTGAACAGTAGTGCACCCCTGTAAGGATTTTAATCTATTCGAATAGCCGTGTCCACGGTAACAGGACGCTTTATACTAAAGCTGGATCTTACCACTACAAACTACTACTATTAAACTATATGGTTCCGGGTTTTCTTCCTCGAAGGGGAGTCGAGGAGGGGAACTCGGAGGCATTTTATTATTAATCATTACAACTTAATATTATACAATGCTGCAGCAACTTCTCCTTCATTGTTACTTTATTGCTTTATATAAACTGATGGCTGATTCTCTTCTCATGTTGCAAGACCACGTCAGAAGATGCTAGTCTTCGATAGGCCTAGCTTCTTACCATTATTCTGATTTCTATCTTGCAGTCCACTATATATAGCCTCCCCTTTCCGTTGATACAAATGCATAAATGCTTAGTAGCGGACGTAAGACTCGCGGGTATGCTAGATACTCACCTTGCTTTATTTCCCCCTATTTTGTTTTGCCTGATTGGCCGCTGCAGTCGACGTTGGAGCCTTGGAGTCCAGGAGGAGGATATCCCCGATGTCGACCACCGCAACATGAAGATCCCCGATGCCTTCTACGATGTCGAGTCCCCCCGTTGACCAGGAGTAGTTTGGAGGTTCCCAGGTAGGAGGCCTCGCCTTTTCGATCGTTGTTGTTTATGTGCTAGCCTTCTTAAGGCAACCTTGTATTCTTGTGTCGGTACTCAGATACTTTTGCTTCCGCTAACCTTGTGCTTTCGAGCTGTTGTATTCGAGCCCTCGTGGCCCCTAGCTTGTATTAAACAGCTTGTATTATTTTATTTGTAGAGTTGTGTTGTGATATCTCACCGTGAGTCCCTAATCTCGATCGTGTACCTTGCGTGTATGATTACTGTACACGGTCTGATTTTTGGGGAGTCACAAGTTGGTATCAGAGCCGACTGCCTGTAGGACACCCCCTTCCAACTCCTTGGTCGAAGTCGAGTCTAGTCTTTGCAAAACTACTTTACTAACCGTGTCGTGTGGCTTATCGGCCCACGTCGCAATTGGGTGGTATTAGAATCCTTTTTCTCCGTACCTTTACTCTGGGATTCTACTCTCTTATACTTTCGGGTAATTTTGCTAACTCTAACATTAGAATCTTGTGGTCGCATCTAACCGAAGAGCCCTGCATTTCAGAGGGTCGCTTGCTTCACGAGAAGATGCCGAAGATTAGTCTCCGATAAAATTCCCGAGATCATATGTGCCGATACCTTGACAACTGCCTGCCACCGATAAGTCCGTATGTATAACCACATACACCTTCCGTTCATCCATTCAATCCCAGTTGCTCTTGTGTTCACAAGATGCATCGAAATACTTTCCGTTGTTTCGGGAATCCTTTGAGCCTACTGCATTGCAGCTTCTTTTCACCCTGCGGATAATTCCTCACATTTAACGATGATCCGTTCATTCTAAGTGGTTCGTGTGATTCCCAAAATACTTTGAAATACTATTCGATCTCTCGGCAATCCTCGGTAGCCTACTGCTTTGGAGGTTCTTCTTGCCTGCTTGCACTATGATTAATCTCGTTTGTCCTATATTCTTGGATGAACTCCCTTGGCATTGCCATTCTGATCTGTTGATTCATCGTGTGTGCTAGTGCACGCAATAATCAGTTGATCCCTATGAATCCATTCTTCTGGCTTAGACGTCATTCCGGATATGAGCTGGTTCTTAGTAAATCAAACCTTAATTGATTAACCTTCAAGCTTCTATTCAACTTATTCATGTTTGATCGATGTATCCGAATATATACGCCGATACGGAAGTCATAGTTCCTTTGTGCTTAAGCATCGAATTATTCCGATGCTTCTATCTCCAATGCTTTGGCATTCTTTCTTCTTATGGTTGAGTACAGATACTCACGCCAAACTTTCTGTACACCACCTGACCTTTTGGGTGGATAACTACCTGCCGTCCCCTTGTGTCCTAAGTCATTGAGGAATTTCCCCTGATACGAGATGCCTCCCGCTAATGGTATCATCTACTTCATGTCGTTAGCCTTCTGCTTTCGAACTTGTATCCTTTACTCCTGTTTTTGGTTGTAAAGGTTCATAAAATGTCCCTTTGGGTTGCATCTATGCTTCATCCATCCGTGTGAACCCATGAACTTCTATGGGTCATACCCTACTGGTGTTATGCCAGATAAATTTTTGAACGCTATAAATTCATCGACAGCTAGAAGTGAATGAAAGGCTATGCACTAAAGAAGTGGGAGTCGACCCTGAACCTTTGTGTTCATGCCCATGGATACTATGTAGAACTTATCATGAAAGCTTCTCGTAAAGATAAATTATCCGAGCAGTGATGATTTCGTGCTGATGTAAATACTTCGGTGTACTACTTCGTCCGTACAACCTGCTACTACTGTTGATAACATTTCGGTAACCACCGATGGACGAGAACTTTGCCTATTGGTCCGCCTCGTCTTAGCGAACAGGAAGATGGTTCTCTTCGTCCCTCGCCCTTGGTACCGACATTGTTGCCTACATAGCTAACAAGCTGTACTCTGACTTACCTTGCAACATGCTCACATTGTTTGTCACCAACCTTCTTATTCAATGTGGGCCCATAACCCACAGTTCCACAGGATTGAAACCTGACTCTCTTGTACCTTTCTGTTCTCGAGGTTATTCCTCTTGATTGACCTTGTATGCAACTCACGGGTCCTCTACCTTGTGATATTTAGTTTGATATCAGACTCAGTGCTTATTCCTGATACTCCGGACCCCTGATATCATTCATCATCGACATCGAATGCATGTCTACCCGTTTGAAACTTCTCATGCCTTCTTTTGATCTTTCGATGTATTACCCTGAGTTTAAACTCGGTAGATACTTTGCTTTCCCAATCCCTCGGTCGGCCTTGGTTGATTAACCCTGTACCGATCTGACCCACCCTCTAGTTTTTCCTCCTAGCCTATTCGTACGTACGATGAAACCCCGAAAGAAGGATGACCACTCGTCGAGATGCACTGACGCAGAGAAAGGAAGACATCAGCGACAAGGATTCACTACTTCGAGAAGGACAACAAGCACCAGAAGAATCGTTAGAATGCGAAACTGAATCTTTACCCCTTGCACTACCTTTTAATTCTCGGGACGAGAATTCCTGTAGTGGGGGAGATTTGTAACACCCTTAGTGACTGTAATAGTAATCATTTTGTAATGACTATTACTGTTGTTAACCATTGTTGCTAATCCTTGTCTTAATCATCTTTGCCATCAAACAAATTCAAAATGCCTTTTGGTTAATATCAAAAATCATGTGACAATTAACTTTGTCCAAAAATTATGAAACCACTTTTGTTAAATCACCAATATTCAGTGGACCATGTCCATGTGGGTATAGGAATTTATTAAGCTATAAAATAAATCAGACAATTCAAACAGTAGCAAACCAGTGGCATATAATCCATTTTTTAATAAAACAAAAATATTAAATGGTTTTCTTTGGCCACCAAACTTTTTGTGGC
The DNA here is from genome assembly GCA_950022295.1 of Bromus sterilis. NCBI lineage: Eukaryota > Viridiplantae > Streptophyta > Magnoliopsida > Poales > Poaceae > Bromus > Bromus sterilis. The sequence goes on from OX465597.1 coordinate 287,955,958, forward strand.
ACCTCTAATATATGCAACATAATTATAACCACAAGATTAACCTGTGGAAAAACTCATTTGATAGAAAAACAAATTAAAACAGTAAAGAAATGAAAGAAGGAAAAACAAATATAAGAGAAAAGGAAAAACACTAACTTTCGCTCAGGGCTAATCCCCACGGCCCAGTCCCCTCCCCTTAGTCATCTTCTTCCTTCTGTTCACCGAGGAACCGTGGCGCACATCCACGGTGCGCTGCCGCCGTGGCGGACATCCGTTGCTAGCCGGCAGGATAAGCCCCCCCCCCCCCCCCCCCCGCGCGTCCTGGAAACCCTAGCCGCCGTTTTTCTCCTCCACCTCACGCTCCTCCCTCTCTTCTCCCGCACGGGCTCGAGCACGCCCGTGGCCGCGCCGCCGTGGTTCGCATGGCCACCGGCCACCTCGTCGACTGGGAGCACGTCCGGGAGGACCGCCTTCGACTACTGTTTCGCCCCCGTGCCTCGATTTGACTGGATCCGTGCCGCAACACTCACCATCGTCGCCGAACTCCCGCCACGGCCGCCGCCTTCTACGCTGAAATTCACCCCGCTCTGGTCGTCTCCGAGCTCGCTGCCACCCCCTACAAGTTCGCGGTGAGCTGCCGCGCCGGTTCCTCCTTTTTCCCCTTTGATTTGACCGCGTTAGTGTGTACCTGTACGGGCGTGCCCCGGCCACGAACTTCGCCGCCCCTGCCCTGTACAGCTTGCGCGCGTGGGTGGCCGCACCCCCCTTGCTCGTCCCTGTTGGCTGCTACGTGTTGGCCACAGCCAAGCCAAGGCCATGCCCGTGTCCACGCCCCCACTCCCCATGCCCGTTCCCCTGCCCGCGCCCCGCGCCTCCGCGGCTGCGTGCTCGCGCACGTCGTGCCGTGCGTGGCCGCGCACATGCTCCTCAGCACTGCCTCCTCCGCGCCAGCTCGCCGGAGTGGCCGGCACCGCCGTGCTATGCGGCCGCGCTGCCGCTGCCCCTCGCCGCCGGCGAGCCCGTGCGGCTCTGCCGTGGACAATCCCCCCATATTAATCCACTAACCCTGGTTAATTAAACAAACGAAGCAAACCCCCCTAATTACAATGCTAAAAGAAATAACCAGGGGAAAAGCCCCCAGTGTATGACTAGTGGGCCCGAGGCTTTAAGTTAATCCAGGAGGTTAATTAAATTGTTAATGTAAACATGTGCCTATGACATGTGGACCCCATCTGCTATTTATATAATTAATAATTTTAGTAAACCTGTGAGTATGACTGTTGGGCCCCACTTGTTAGGACTAAATAAAATGAATTTTATTTTCTGTGAGGCTGACCAGTGGGACCCACTGGTCAGGTTTGACCAGTCAACCCTTTATGGATAATGTTAGGTTTCATTAATAAAAGAAAATCCAGAAATTGTTTAAATTGATTAAAACTTTGAAATTCAATATCTTTTCATCTGTAACTCAAAACAAAAAAGTTTATACATGAAAATTAATCAGAAAAATATAACGAATACAGATATGCCATCCGTATGTCTACCACACCCCCCTAACGCACCGAACATTGAACCGTCCCCCTCCGGACCGTCTGTCGGATGATTTGTCCGGTACTGTTAAAGTATCCGGATGAATTTATTCTGAACACGAAAGTTATTTAGAATAGTTCAACTAACCCGGATACCCCACCCATACATTTGTCGGATGTACACGACACCTCCGGCATGATCCCTTCCCCCGCCGGACACCCTGTCCGGTAATCACCTGGAGCTGGCAGTTCATCCCCGGATGAATTCCCGCTCCGAGCATATTGCATCGTACTAAGTTAGAACACAGTTAACATTGCGTTTGCCATGTCTTGTATTTTTTATTGCTATTATTGTTGTGTATTTATTGTTTCTTTCCCCCTCTCTTATTGTCCAGTAGTCTCGACGTCCGCTGCTGATGCCCCTGTGATCGACTACTTCGTCGACGACCCTGCCTCTACTGCCGAGCTTCCAGGCAAGCAGAGCCATTCTCTTCCCCAGATATCGCCTATCTTTCCGTACTTTTCTTGCACTAGGCATTGTTACTGCTGTTGCTACATTACAATCCTATTCAATTGCATAGCCTGTTTTTGCCGCCCCTTGGTGTACCTTCCTTTATCCTATGCTGCCTATTATAATTATGCATATTTCAGCAGTGAGCCCTGCGCATTGTTAGCTAGGATTAGATAGCAGGGTCGTGATCACTCAGGGGAGTGACGCGGATACGTCTTATTATAACTGCAACAGGTACGGTACAATGCAGACACCGCCTAAGGCCCCCTAGCTCGGCTCTACCGAGCCACATCAAGTGAAGCTATCGAGGAGTAATCCTCGTACTACACTCGTTGCTGACTCTGTATAGCCGCTCTAGGTACCTGAGCAACGGTTGTCCTTCAGGTAGGAAGTCGGGCGACCCAACGGTGCCCGCGAGTGGTATTGCGACGGGACGACAAGGAGGGTACGACCAGTGTACCGGTGTGCTTGGCCCCTGATCGTTGGCCGCGAGATTTACCAAACTACGAAAGTCAAGCTCCTCCAGGAGCACACGCGAGATAAGGTAAGGAAACGGTTCACCTTGTTGGTAACCGCCGAGACTTGGTGGGACGACAGGGCAGGCACCGATGTACTGGTGGTCCTGGCTTTTGTCATTGTCCGCGGGTCAGTTACGTCGAGGCAACGATAACGGTTGTTATGCAGGTTAATTAAAATGACTAATGGTTCAATGGATTTCTTGAGTTGGCTATATGCCATGTACGCACTACCTACCCGTGGGAATTACGAGTTATGGGCTCCTCTGCTTCGTAGTGTCGTCCGAGGACTCTTCAGACGTCAGCAGTACCGCGGCCTACGCCGGGAAGTGTTGTTGTCTTATTTGCTCGCGCAGTGGTGTCTTATTTGGATTTGCTTTAACTTCACCGGACAGTCTCGTACCGTGCAGGAGCGTGCAAGGGTGAGGGACCTAGACCCCTTGGCGCATAGGATATAGTCCGGCGGATGGCCTCTCTGGTGAGCCTAGGATGAACTACAATGTGTCGGATAGCATCGATGGGGCATTCCCTAACAAGGTGTACGCCACCCTGGAGATCCGAGCGTGCAGGCTGAACAGTAGTGCACCCCTGCAGGGAGTTTAATCTATTGGAATAGCCGTGTCCACGGTAACAGGACGCTTTATGCTGAAGCTGGATCTTACCACTACAAACTACTACTATTAAACTGTATGGTTCCGGGTTTTCTTCCTCGAAGGGGAGTTGAGGAGGGGAACTCGGAGGCATTCTTATTATTAATCATTACAACTTACTATTATACAATGCTGCAGCAACTTCTGCTTCATTGTTACTTTATTGCTTTATATAAACTGTTGGTTGATTCTCTTCTCATGCTGCAAGACCTTGTCAGAAGATGCTAGTCTTCGATAGGCCTAGCTTCTTACCCTTATTCTGATTTCTATCTTGTAGTCCACTATATACAGCCTCCCCTTTCCGTTGATAAAAATGCATAAATGCTTAGTAGCGGACGTAAGACTCGCAGGTATGCTAGATACTCACCTTGCTTTATTTCCCCCTTTTTTGTTTTGCCTGATCGGCCGCTGCAGTCGACGTTAGAGCCTTGGAGTCTAGGAGCAGAAGATCCCCTATGTCGACCACCGCAACATGAAGATCCCCGATGGCTTCTATGACGTCGAGTCCCCCCGTTGACCAGGAGTAGTTTGGAGGTTCCCAAGCAGGAGGCCTCGCCTTTTCCATCGTTGTTGTTTATGTGTTAGACTTCTTAAGGCAACCTTGTATTCTTATGTCTGTACTCATATACTTTTGCTTCCGCTAACCTTGTGCTTTCGAGCTGTTGTATGCGAGCCCTCGTGGCCCCTGGCTTGTATTAACCATCTTGTATTATTTTATTTGTAGAGTTGTGTTGTGATATCTCACCGTGAGTCCCTAATCTCGATCGTGTAGCTTGCGTCTATGATTACTGTACACGGTCTGACTTTGGGGGCGTCACAACAACCCTTTTAAGAAATCTAACTTGGACTTCTTTTACCTTTCCCTGAAAAACATCTCTATTTGTATGTTCATTATAATATGAAAAATTATCCATGTTTATTTTCAAAGAATCATAAACTATTTTGACATTTTAGAAACCATGGATCAAATATCACAAAAATCAAGGAAGTCTTGGTTAGAGATGCTAATTCTAACAAAAGGCTCCCAATCATCATCTATCTCTAACATATCTTTCTTGTTGGGCTCAAGTTCCTCTACCTTCCTCAAGTCTAGAGCATCCATCCTGTTTTCAATAGTAGCAAGTCTATCTATAACAATATCAAAACTATGGCCATAAACAAAATAACTAGATAGACCATGTAAATTATCAAGAGCTCTAGCTTCATCACACTCTAAGAAGTCTCCTTCAGCTATAATATCAAGAGAGTGTTTACACCACTTAATAATACCATAGTAGAAATTTCTAAGCACAATTTTTATAGGTATCCAAGGCATAATTCCTATAGGTGCTTCAGAAATTTTGTCCCATGCATTCTTCATATTCTCTCCATCCCTTTGATGGAAATCTAGAAATTCCGATCCCTCAAAGCACCAAGTCCTAACATGCTTAACTAAAAAAGAAGGACTAAAAAAAGCAAGGTAAATAATTTTTTTGTTATTCTTGATAAAGGACACTAAGATAAAAACTGAAAGGTAAACTAACAAGACTAAAAAGAAAAGGTAAAAGATAGTGTGCAACTCCCCTATCTTGAAGAGTGGAGTCCCCAACAACGGCGCCAGAAATTTTCTTGATGCACGAGAGATAATAATGGCTTCTCGTCCTTCGTTGGTTACCCCAAGTGGATGGTGAGATATAGGATAGCAACAAATTTCCCTTGGCAAAGATACCAAGGTTGAGATCGACCGGTAGGACTCCAAGGTCGACAAGTAGGTGGTAAAGTGAACAATGGCGCCGAGGTTGATTACTTCACATGGACGTGCACACACAAAAAGTAACTTTGCTCCCAACGAAGTTCCGAGAGGTTGTCAATCTCTTCGGCCTTGTTGTTTACAAAGGATCAAACACAAGAGATAACAGTAGTGATAATTACGACTGGAAAGTAAAAGCAATAAGTAAATTGAGGGTGTAAACAATAATGGAAATATGGACCGGGGTCCCATGATGTTCACTAGTGATGTCTCTCTCCCAAAAGACTATAAAACTGCTATGTGAGGTAAACAAATCATAGATGGGCAATTGGCAGGATTACGGGCGCAAACCAATGCTAAGTATGCTACAAAAGATAGGAAGAGGCTCAAAAGCATGGGCGGTACGCCAAGATAAGTAGACCGAAATCCATCTGCATCTACTATTAATCATCCACCTTGAGATATCTATCCAGAACATCTCGCTGGTATTAAGTTGCGTGCCCCACCCAAAGTTTAAACCCAAAGAATAGACAACTGCATTAAAATAAATTTGCGGAAAGTAAATAATCCTTGCAACCGCGGTTATAAGCACCATTGTTTTCCCCCATGTGGAAACAACACATCCCCTGGACTCATGTTTCTGTCACTCAAGCTAGTCATCAGGGTCATGAACCCACAATCAAGCATGACGCTCCCTCTTGGAGTCACTACCTACTACTTGGCCAAATCAATAAAAAGCAACAAATAACATGCAAGAATTACTCAAGAACACAAATATAAAAGAGAAGAACCAAATATATTACTCAATCACAATCTGAACATAGTCTCATAATCCATCAGATCCCAGCAAAATCAGCATAGCAACAGCAGAAAGATTTACAAATGTGCCTTGATCATGTAGGGAAGCTCACAAGGTCTAATCCATGAAGAACAAAGAGGGGAGGAGAACATCACATAGCTACTTATCATGGACCCATGGTCCAAACTGTACTACTCACGGATCATATGGGAAGCATCCATGGTGGTGGAGAAGCTCCCGCGGGTCAATCCTCCCTCCGGCAAGGTGCCGGGAAGAGGTATTTTGGTGCTCCCGATCTTGGGAGCGCGGCGGCGGCGGAACAGAGGTGAGATCGCAAAAAAGGGTTCTTTCTTATGGGGTTTCAGGTCGAGATGTAAATATAGGCCAAGGGGGCATCCAAGGGGCACCAGGGGTCCAGGCAGCCCCCTGGCGCTGCCGCACCCTAGGGTGCGTCGGGAGGGCGCCTGGGCCCTGATGGGTCCCCTCCGACCCCCTTCGGGACTCTGGAAGGTTCTCGTACGCTGATTTTTATTGGATTTTTCCAGAATTTTGGAGCATTTTTAATACGGGGGAAACCTTAAATAGAAAGACAGTAGAAAACAGGAACTGGAACTGGGGTGCACTTAGTTAATAGGTTAGTCCAAATATGTTCAAAAGTGTATGAATGTGTAGCAAAAGCATAGCAATATCACACAAAACATGCATGGAGCAAGTAGAAATTATAGATAAGTTTGGGATGTATCACTCCTCTTCCCGCTCTTATTTTTATTCTTCTTCACCTTAGGAGGGAGTGGTTGGAGAGTACGCTTCTCCACATATTTTGGTTTATCATTAGAAACAATAGGGGGAACTTGGGAGAAACTCTCCTCTTTATTAGTGGAAACATAAGAGACATTTTTATACTTTGGTAAAGTTCCCTCCTTTCTAATATTACTTATGTAAGCATTTTCATGGCAATTAACAACACAATCGAGATGGCATTTTTGAAAAGTGTTGTTTATTCCTAAGGCATTATCATCTAGCTAAGAATTTTTTTCTGATAACTATTCACACATTAAAATAGCATAAGTTCATCATAAAGATTAGAAGTGATCATGTTACCACACAACTGGTTAAAAATTATGTTTTGAAAGTACATGCATTGAAAATTAAAGTGGCCCTTTATACAACAAAGTTCACAAGTAAAAGGATAAAGGTCACACAATTCTCTTGCAATTTCATATAAATCTCTAACCCAAGTGATTGTTCTTTCATGCTTATGCTGCTTACCATACTTCTCTTCTTCAATCATAGGCCTTTCACAAGGTCTATCCACTCCACAAAAATTAACATGCTTATATAAAACTTCATTTTCAGGAATTAGATCATGCATGTTGAAATTATCTTTGACAATTTCATTTTCAGGAATTGGATCATGCTTGATCCAATTCTCCTTAGGCATATTAAGATGTAAAGCAACAGATTTGAGGAAATCAACAAGGTGTTGAGAATCAAGCACAAGCTTAGTACTAAATTTATTAAAACTTGCAGTTTCAACAAAGTACTTAATGTAATCATATTCATAATTTATACCTGACTCTTTACCTTTGTCGATCTCCCAATCTTCAGTATTGCGTTGAATTCTTTCAAGGAGTTCCCATTTAGCATCAATCTTTTCGTTTGTGAAAGAACCCATAGAGGAAGCATCGAGCAAGTGTTCATCCTATCGAGAGAGACTCGCATAAATATTAGTAATTATTATATCTTAGGGGAGCCCATGGTTAGGAAATTATAGAATTAAAGTTTTTAGTCTCCCCCAAGCTTGAGCTATGATCTCTCCGTCATGAGGATAGAAATTATAAACATAATTCCTATTCTAATGGACTTGGAGTAAAAGAGAGACTGGATGTCTTAACAATCCTGCAGGTGAGAATCATCTAGTAGCCTATACCATTCCAATACTTTTCCTTTCAGTGAAAAGGCAAATAATTTCCTCATGACTCCATCTCTTGTCAAACCTGAAATCTTAAACAATTCACAAAGTTCTGTAAGTTTCAACAAATGAAAACTAGGATTGACTGCTCCATCCCATGCATAATAATCATTCCTAATTATTTCAATTATCCCAAGTGGTATTTCGAATGGGATACATTCAGTAGGTGGAGGAGACTACTCTACCACGGGTGTGGTAAAGCGTCCTCCCCCAAGCAGCGAACTAAGAGTGTAGCATTCCATAAGATTTTTTAAGAAATAAAAACAAGAAACGAAAAGATTTTTTTTGTAAGATCTAAAGATATACCTTCAAACGCTTACCTCCCCGGCAACGGCGCCAGAAATAGCTTGATGTCTATGCACGCTTTATGTCAATGCATGATTCTATTCTTGTACACTATGTTGGGCCTCCAAGCGCAGAGGTTTGTAGGACAGCAGCAATTTCCCTCAAGTGGATGACCTAAGGTTTATCGAACTTAGGTCAGTAGAGGTTGAAGATGGTCTCTCTCAAGAAACCTTCAACTAAGGTACAAGAAGTCTCTTGTGTCCCCAACACACCTAATACAACTAGGGGTTGTATAGGTGCACTAGTTCGGCGAAGAGATGGTAAAATATGGGTGATAGGTGTGGTAAAGCAAGCTAATAAAATCTGTAATAAAAATTACAGCAAGGTAGAAAGTAATAAACGTGAGGACAAACGGTATTTCCATGGTGGAAACAAGGCCTAGGCTTCATACTTTCACTAGTGGCAACTCCCAACAACATTAACATAGTCTAATCACATGATATTTCCACTAAAACATGCATTGGAGACGTACTCGGAGGTCATTCCCTTGTGGTCAAGAGAGTACGAGAATTATGTAGGGCTACAAAATCACACCTTAGAGATCGTAGTTCTCAATCTATGGATTTCCCAGTGTCACCGTGGCCATCCAAAGAGAGTACCACAATCACCACAACATATCTCAAGGATAGTCAAAGACAAGCACCAAGAGACTCTCAATCTTCAATCCACACACAAAAGAGGGAATCACTGATGGCTTCTCGCCCCTCGTTGGTTACCCCAAGTGGAAGGTTTGAGATGTAGCGCAGCAGAAAGTTTCCCTCGGTGAAGATACCAAGGTTTGTATCCAGTAGGACTCCAGAGATGATAAGTAGGTGTCAGCGCCGTAACTGACATGGACCTGCACACAGACACAGATAACTTTGTTCCCAACGAAGTTCAGAGAGGTTCTCAATCTCTCCAGTCTTGTTGTTCACAAAGGGTAAAACACAAGGGATAATGATAGAAATTGAAAGTAAAAGCAGAAAAGTAAAGATAGCGTCGAAACAGTAATAAGGATATGGACCGGGATACGTGATGTTCGCTAGTGATGTCTCTCTCCCAAAAGACGATAAAACTGCTATGCGAGGTAAACAAATTACAGAAGGGAAATTGACAGGATTATGAACGCACCGCAATACTAACTATGCTACAAAAGAAAGGAAGAGGCTCAAAAGCACGGGCAGTACGCCAAAATAAGTACACCGTAATACAACTGCATCAACTACTAATCATCCACCTTGAGATATCTATCCGGAACATCTCGCTGGTATTAAGTTGCGAGCCCCACGCAAAGTGTAAACCCAAAGAAACAGACAACTGCATTAAAAAGAACTTTGTGTAAAGTAAACAATCCTTGCAACCGCGGTTACAAGCACCTTTTTCCCCCTTGTGGCAACAGCACGTCCCCTAGACTCATGTTTCTGTCACTCAAGCGTGTCATCGGGGGGCATGAACCCACAATCGAGCATAACGTTCCCTCTTGGAGTCACTACCTACTACTTGGCCAGAGCAATAAACAGCAACGGAGAACATGCAAGAATTACTTAGGAACAAAAATATAAGAGACAAAAACCAAATATATTACTCTATCACAATTTGAACATATTCTCATAATCCATCAGATCCCATCAAACTCAGCATAGCAATAGCAGAAAGATTACAAAAGTGCCTCGATCATGTAGGGCAGCTCACGAGGTCTAAACCATGAAGAACAAAGAGGGGAGGAGAACATCACATAGCTACTGATCACGGACCCATGGTCCAAGGAAAACTACTCACGAAACATCCGGGGAGCATCCATGGTGGAGAGGAGACTCCCGGAGGTCGGCCCTGCCTCCGGCAGGGTGCCGGGAAGAGGTCTTCTGGAGCTCCCGATCTCAGAAGCGCGGCGGCGGCGGAACACAGGGGAGATCGCGAAAAAGTGTTCTGTCTTCGGAGTTTCCCCGTGACGGAGAATAAATAGGCGAAGGGGGGCAGCCAGAGGTGGACCAAGGGCCCCAGGCCCCCCCTGGCGCGGACAGGGGTGGCTCCCCTCTGGCCCCTCTCGGGCTCTTCGCGAAGCTTTCTGTATGCTGATTTTCCTATATTTTTCCCGGAATTTTTCTGGCGCTTTTTATGTGGGGGAAAAACTGAAATAGAAAAATAGCAGAAAACAGGAACTGGCACTGGGGTGCACTGAGTTAATAGGTTACTCCAAATATGATCAAAAGTGTATGAAAGTGTATCTAGATCATAGCAATATCACACAAAATATGCATGGAGGAAGCAGAAATTATAGATACGTTTTGGACGTATCAACATCCCGAAGCTTAATTCCTGCTCGTCCTCGAGTAGGTAAATGATAACAGCATAATTTCTGTGGTGACATGCTAGCGACCATAAAAAAAACTTTGAAAAGTAAAGCAATCAAGGTTAGAGATTCAATTCAAGTCATAACATGCAAGAGTCTATATTAGCATTGAAACAAGTAACAAAAGAACATTAGGTGCAAGAGCTCTCGCTGTCCGTGACTCGAATGTCTTCAAATGGTGTTTGCGTGCAAGAAGGGGGATAGGGAATACGAGAAAAAGTATTTTTGTGTTGAGAACTCAATCTACTAAAGTTTCACACTTGGTCCTCTTTGGAGTCTTATCTTGACTCGTCCCCAGACCACTAGCCAGGTAAAAGTCAATTTGATCCACTCCTTTTCGATATTTTGAGCACTCATGCAATGGATGAGCATAAGCATGAAAGTTGACACTTAGGATGGCAAAGAGAGAAGTGTGGAGGAGGGAGACAAATGGGATGAGAAAGGCTCACATCAATGAGGACAATCATAGGCAAGAGATGCCAAATGATAGATATGATGTGAGGAGTAGGGATTGCCATGCAACGGATGCACATACGAGCTAAGAAGCTCCCCAATGGAACTAGTGGGGGTGCATCTAACTTGCTCGCTCATGAAGACCTAGAGCTCGTTTGAGGAGGCTCATCCTTGGAATATGCAAGCCAAGTTCTATAGTGTGAAGATCCCCACATAACTATATGCATGATGATCATCTCTATGGAGTACAAGGATATAAAGGAGTACTAGTGTGGATCTCTCAAAAGGATAGTAGTGTTGCCCCTTTCTCTCTTTTTATTTATTTTTCTCTTTTTTTATATGTTTTTGTATTTCTTGTGTCCTCAATGGCTCTTTCTATTTAACTCTCATTTGTCCTCTTCGGGATCTTTTATTGTGTCCACTTTGGGATCTTTTACTCACTTAAGGGCAACACTCTATTTTACAAGAAGGTAAAGGAAATCTTTCACACTTTACAAGGTACTCAAAACCATAAAGAAGATGTAACTATCATGATGTATGCAATGTATGTCGCTGCCAGTGTAGCAGGAACATGTATGACATGAAGATCAAGTCATGAAGAGGTGGATGTTGCATGGTAATATATCTCGGAAAGGCTATGGAAATGCCTTGATAGGTAGGTAAGGTGGCTGTTTTGAGGAAAGATATAAGGAGGCATATGATGACAGAGCGTATCATGCCAAGGGTTTGGATGTACCGGCGAAGGTGGACACCAACTCTCGGAATGAGAAGAAGGCAATGCACGGCACGGGAGAGGCTAGCAAAATATGGGAAGGTGGAAGTATCAACTTTCAATACTTACATTAGTCCGAAGAACTCATGCACTTATTATCGGTAACTCTCAATCTAATAAGGAGGTTCACAAAGAGACAAGTACCACGAGGAGGAGTGTATGGGGGTTTGGTTATCCTTGCGCATCCTCGACTCATGGTACGTGAGTGTACTCTAATATTCGATCCCTCCAAAGATTAGTGATCCATCTAGTAGCTAGAGTTCTCAACTAGTTTTGTAGGTTTTGAAAATACATACGGATTTCCCAAAATACGACACCTATCACTAATAGGCTAGAGCTCTTGACACCAAAAGTTCAAACATTACTCACATCAATACCTCAAAACTATTGCAAGTTACTACTTGAAGAAAATAGCAACCTCAATTACCTACTTTCAAGACAAGACACAACTCAGTGCAACAACCAACTCTCTTTAACAAGATAAACATGAAAACTAAAAAGAGTTCCAGCAACAAACTAAACAAACTCCAAGGCTCTTGCTAAAGACAAACTAAGACTAAAACTAAACATGACAGTAGCTATGAAAAGATAAAGAACACACAACAGCAAAAAGATAAGCAGGAAAAATCCTATGATGTGTTCTAAATTTGAAAGTGGAGCGTGTTTCTCTCCCACACAAAGTAAGACGGGATCTAAATTGTTATGAACAGAAAGAAAAGCTAAAGAAAACTAAAAATAAAACCTAAGAGCGAGACGCTCCAAGCATAGCACATAACGCATGAAGTGATAAAAATATAGTGAGACGAAGGACGAACTGATGATTGTTGATGGAGAAGGGGATGCACGGGGGCATCCCCTAGCTTTGATGCTTGAGTCTCCTTGAATATTTTTTGGGGATGCATGGGGGCATCCCCAAGCTTGAGCGCTTGACACTCCTGGATCTTCTTTCATCATCTTCCATCGCACACTTGAAAACTCCCTTCATACATAACTCATCATAAGCTGATTAGAGAGGTTAGTACCCTTAATAAATATTTTTTCCCCACTGGATATAAAGATATTCTTGAAGAGCTACTGTTTATAAAGAGTTCCAAAAAGTTTTTTCAAAGAAAAAGCAAGCTTAAGGTTTGCAAAAGTTAGGAGAGACAAAACGTGGAAGAATCTGTGAAAAACAGAACAACAAGTAGTAAAGAATTTTTTAGGGGCACTTATGAAACTCAAATCAAAAAAATCAGAACATACGGAAGTTTCGTAATTGTATAGAGCATGATTTGTAAAACTTTCAGCTCAAAAAGATGAACTGGGATTTTTCTGGAATTTTTCTGGTCACAAGGACAGAATCTGTTTTCTGGACAGCATGTCACAACTTTTACTTCCCTTGCCGTAAGAGGCTATAACTTGGCACAAAGCTGAAAAATAAAGATACAATGAATTTGCTACAGTAGTAAAAATCATAAATACACAACAAAAGCGAAAAGAAAAACCTAAATCCATTGTGGGCTGCCTCCCGAAAGTGCTTTCTTTTATGCCTTTAAGCTAGGCATGATGCAAAAGAAGAATCAAGTTTTATCAAGAGAAAGAGAATAACTAGCCCGTGTAACGGACTCAAAAGGTAACTTGATTTTCTTTCTAGGGAAGTGTTCCATCCCCTTTTTGAATGGGAATTGGAATTTTATATTCCCCTCTTGCATGTCAATAACTGCACCAACGGTGCGAAGAAAAGGACGTCCCAAAATAATTGGACACAAAGGTTCACACTCTATATCCATAACAATAAAATCAACGGGAACATAGTTATCATTGACAATGATAAGAACATCGTCGATCTTCCCCAAAGGTTTCTTTACGGAATAATCAACAAGACGAACACCAAAAGAACAAGGCTCAAAGGGCTTCAATTCAAACATATCAAATATTCTTTTGGGCATAACGGAGGTACTAGCTCCAACATCACATAAAGCATAGCAAGAGAAGTTATTTAATTTAATTTTGATCATAGGGTCCCAACCATCATCTAGATTCCTAGGTATGGAGGCTTCTACTATAAGCTTTTCCTCCCTAGCTTTGATGAGAGCATTTTTGATATGCTCCGTGAAGGCAGGATTAAGTGTGCTAGTGTGGGGGTCTCTAGACATTTTGTGTAACAAGCTAATAACTTCTGAGAGGGTACAACTATCAAAATCAATATCACTACTATCAAAGGTGGTAGTAGTGTCATCTAGGCTCACCTATTTGAAACCCTCTATGTTCATAGGAGTTTCTTTATCTTCGGTTGAGGTATTAGAATCACCATTAATAGGTCCAACGGGACTAGGAGTGCATTGGGTGCTAATAGTTTGGGTGTCCTCAACAATTTGGATAGTGGCAACTGTGTGGTGTGTAGGAAGGCTCTTAATTCTATCCTCTTCCTCTTTTTCTCCAGCCCACCTTTCTTTAAGTTTAACCATCATCCTAATATTTTCATTAATTTGTAATTGGATAGCATTAATAGGAGTGGCTTTATTCTCCTCAAGGGGAGAGGTTCTAATTTTAAGCATCTCAATATCAAGGGCTAAGCTTTCTACCCTCAAAGAGAGATTATCTATTTTAGCTAATTTCTCCTCTACATTTTTGTTGAAGGCTTTTTGAGTAGTGATAAAGTCTCTAAGAATGCTTTCTAATTCAGAGGAGGGGTTTTTGTTGTTAGGGTAGGTGTTGTTGTTCCCATAGTTGGATGGAAACGGTCTAGGATTGCTAGCAAAATTTCCCCTATAAGCATCGTTGTTGAAGTTGTTTCTAGCAATAAAGTTCACATCTACTTGTTCTTGAGAAACCAAAGAATTTAAAGGGACATCATGAGGATCAATAGAGGGTTGCTTGGTAAGTAGAGACATAATTAAATCAACTTTTTCATTGAGGGAGGTAATTTCCTCGACAGAATTTACCTTCCTACCTGTAGGAGCGCGTTCGGTGTGCCATTGGGAATAATTGGTCATCATCTCATCCAGAAGCTTCATGGAAGCACCAATTGTAGTTGACATAAAGGTTCCTCCCGCGGCCGAACCTAACAGGTTCCGCGAGGTAAAGTTCAAGCCTGCATAAAAGTCTGGATAACCATCCAGGTAGTCAAACCATGTGTAGGGCATTTCTTAACAAGAGATTTCATTCGTTCCCAAGCTTGGGCAACGTGTTCATTATCCAATTGCTTAAAATTCATAATGTTACCCCTCAATTGGATAATTTTAGCAGGTGGGTAATACTTCCCTATAAAAGCATCTTTGCACTTATCCCAAGAATCTATGCTATTCCTAGGCAAAGATTGAAACCAGATTTTAGCGTCTCCCCATAAAGAGAATGGAAAGAGCTTGAGCTTAACAACATCACCTTCTACTTCTTTATACTTTTGCATATCACATAATTCAACAAAATTGTTCAAGTGTAAAGCAACGTCATCTCCAGCACCAGAGAATTGATCTCCCATAAGAAGGTTTAACAAAGCAGGTTTAATTTCATAAGAGGTAGCTGAAGTGGCAGGTGTGGCAATGGGAGTGCAAATAAAGTCTTGGTTGTCGTGACTAGTGAAGTCACACAACTTGGTGTTTTAAGTGGAACCCATAGTAGCAGCAAGTGTGGCATTTTTTTTTGTATTTTTGATAAAAGACACAAAGATAAAAACTGAAAGGTAAACTAACAAGACTAAAAAAACAAAGGTAAAGGGTAGTGTGCAACTCCCCTATCTTAGCACTCGGAGTCCCCGGAAACGGCGCCAGAAATTCGCTTGATGGCTTCTCGCCCCTCGTTGGTTACCCCAAGTGGAAGGTTTGAGATGTAGCACAGCAGCAAGTTTCCCTTGGTGAAGATACAAAGGTTCGTCTCCAGTAGGACTCCAGAGATGATAATTAGGTGTCACCGGCGCAACTGACATGGACCTGCACACAGACACAGATAACTTTGTTCCCAACGAAGTTCAGAGAGGTTGTCAATCTCTCCGGTCTTGTTGTTCACAAAGGGTAAAACACAAGGGATAATGATAGCAACTGAAAGTAAAAGTAGAAAAGTGAAGATTGCGTGGAAACAGTAATAATGATATGGACCGGGATAAGTGATGTTCGCTAGTGATGTCTCTCTCCCAAAAGACGATGAAACTGCTATGCGAGGTAAACAAATTACAGAAGGGCAATTGACAGGATTATGAACGCACCGCAATGCTAACTATGCTACAGAAGAAAGGAAGAGGCTCAAAAGCATGGGCAGTACGCCAAAATAAGTAGACCGTAATCCAACTGCATCTACTACTAATCATCCACCTTGAGATACCTATCCAGAACATCTCGCTGGTATTAAGTTGCGAGCCCCACCCAAAGTGTAAACCCAAAGAAACAAACAACTGCATTAAACAATCCTTGCAACCGCGGTTACAAGCACCGTTGTTTTCCCCCTTGTGGCAACAACACATCCCCTAGACTCATGTTTCTGTCACTCAAGCGTGGCATCGGGGGGCATTAACCCACAATCGAGCATAACGTTCCTTCTTGGAGTCACTACCTACTACTTGGCCAAAGCAATAAACAGCAACGGAGAACATGCAAGAATTACTTAGGAACAAAAATATAAGAGATAAAAACAAAATATATTACTCTATCAAAATCTGAACATAATCTCATAATCCATCAGATCCCATCAAACTCAGCATAGCAATAGCAGAAAGATTACAAAAGTGCCTCGATCATGTAGGGCAGCTCACGAGGTCTAAACCATGAAGAACAAAGAGGGGAGGAGAACATCACATAGCTACTGATCACGGACCCATGGTCCAAGGAAAACTTCTCACGAGACATCCGGGGAGCATCCATGGTGGAGAGGAGACTCCCGAAGGTCGGCCCTTCCTCCGGCAGGGTGCCGGAAAGAGGTTTCCTGGTGCTCCTGATCTCGGAAGCGCGGCGGCGGAGGAACAGAGGGGAGATCGCGAAAAATGGTTTTGTCTTCGGAGTTTCCACGTGACGTTGAATAAATACGCGAAGGGGGGCAGCCAGAGGTGGACAAGGTGCCCCAGGCGCCCCCCTGGTGCGGCCAGGGGTGGGGCCGCGCCGGGTGGCCGCCTGGGCCCCCCCTGGCTCCCTTCTGGCCCCTCTCGGGCTCTTCGTGAAGCTTCCTGTGCGCTGATTTTTCCTATATTTTTCCTGGAATTTTTCTGGCACTTTGTATATGGGGGAAAACTGAAATAGAAAAACAGCAGAAAACAGGAACTGGCACTGGGGTGCACTGAGTTAATAGGTTACTCCAAATATGATCAAAAGTGTATGAAAGTGTATCTAGATCATAGCAATATCACACAAAACATGCATGGAGCAAGCAGAAATTATAGATACGTTTTGGACGTATCAATCACTCATGAAAATATTCTTCTAACCCATGTCCAATAGACCGCTATCACCATGGTATCGGGGATTATGCTAGATAAGATCAAGTAAGTACATCAATCCAATTCAAAGAAGGGGAAACATCATGGGATCATAATAGATTAACATAGCCTATGATCACAATGAAGATCACATCACGGGAGAGAGAGAAGACCACATAGGTACTGGTAGAAACCTCATCCCCGAGGAGGAACTACACCCACATCATGGAGGGAGGAAGCAACGTTGATGGAGATGAATCCAGGGGAAATCCCCATTCCGGAAGAATGCCGACACAGGAATTCTGGTCCCCCTAAGCTTATTGGCGATGGCGCCGGAGATCGGAATCGCTTCTCGAAAATGGAGTTCTAGAATCACGGTTTTCGCGAAGGGAGTATAAATAAGAGCCAAGGGGCCCCACCAGGGAGGTCCCGGTCGCCCAGGCAACCACCCGGCACCGCCCCCTGGCCACCCCAGGAGGGCGCTTGTGGGCTGTGGGCCACCCCAGGACTTCATCCTTCGGCTGGAGGACTCTTCTAGAACGCTGATTTTTATATATTTTTCCATTAAGTTTTTGGGCACTTTAAATAATGGGAAAACCTGAAATACAAAAAAAGCAGAAAACAGAAACTGGACCTGGGGTGCACTGAGTTAATAGGTTAGTTCACATATGATCAAAAGTGTATGAAAGTGTATCAAAAGCATAGCAATATCACCCAAAACATGCATGGAGCAAGCTGAAATTATAGATACGCTTGGGATGTATCAACGCTTATATTCTTGTAGACTATGTTGGGCCTCCAAGCGCAGAGGTTTGTGATGGCTTCTCGCCCTTCGTTGGTTACCCCAAGTGGAAGGTTTGAGATGTAGCGCAGCAGCAAGTTTCCCTCAGTGAAGATACCAAGGTTTGTCTCCAGTAGGACTCCAGAGATGATAAGTAGGTGCCAGCGGCGCAACTGACGTGGACCTGCACACAGACACAGATAACTTTGTTCCCAACGAAGTTTAGAGAGGTTGTCAATCTCTCCAGTCTTGTTGTTCACAAAGGGTAAAACACAAGGGATAATGATAGAAATTGAAAGTAAAAAGCAGAAAAGTAAATAAGCGTGGAAACAGTAATAAGGATATGGACCGGGATACGTGATGTTCACTAGTGATGTCTCTCTCCCAAAAGACGATAAAACTGCTATGCCAGGTAAACAATTTACAGAAGGGCAATTGACAGGATTATGAACGCACCGCAATGCTAGCTATGCTACAAAAGAAAGGAAGAGGCTCAAAAGCACGGGCAGTACGCCAAAATAAGTAGACCGTAATCCAACTGCATCTACTACTAATCATCCACCTTGAGATATCTATCCAGAACATCTCGCTGTTATTAAGTTGCGAGCCCCACCCAAAGCAACAGACAACTGCATTAAAAAGAACTTTGCGTAAAGTAAAAAATCCTTGCAACCGCGGTTACAAGCACCGTTGTTTTCCCCCTTGTGGCAACAACACATCCCCTAGACTCATGTTTCTGTCACTCAAGCGTGTCATCGGGGGGGGGGCATGAACCCACAATCGAGCATAACGTTCCCTCTTGGAGTCACTACCTACTACTTGGCCAAAGCAATAAACAGCAACGGAGAACATGCAAGAATTACTTAGGAACAAAAATATAAGAGATAAAAACCAAATATATTACTCTATCAAAATCTGAACATAATCTCATAATCAAGTAGATCCCATCAAACTCAGCATAGCAATAGCAGAAAGATTACAAAAGTGCCTCGATCATGTAGGGCAGCTCACCAGGTCTAAACCATGAAGAACAAAGATGGGAGGAGAACATCACATAGCTACTGATCATGGACCCATGGTCCAAGGAAAACTACTCACGAGACATCCGGGGAGCATCCATGGTGGAGAGGAGACTCCCGGAGGTCGGCCCTCCCTTCGGTAGGGTGCCGAGAAGAGGTCTTCTGGTGCTCCCGATCTCGGAAGCACGGCGGCGGAGGAACAGAGGGGAGATCGCGAAAAAGGGTTTTGTCTTTGGAGTTTCCACGTGACGGAGAATAAATAGGCGAAGGGGGGCAGCCAAAGGTGGACCAGGGGCCCAGGCGCCCCTCTGGCGCGGACAGGGGTGGGGCCGCGCCGGGTGGCCGCCTGGGCCCCCCTGGCTCCCTTCTGGCCCCTCTCGGGCTCTTCGCTAAGCTTCCTGTACGCTGATTTTTCCTATATTTTTCCTGGAATTTTTCTGGCACTTTTTATATGGGGGAAAACTGAAATAGAAAAACAGCAGAAAACAGGAACTGGCACTGGGGTGCACTGAGTTAATTGGTTAGTCCAAATATGATCAAAAGTGTATGAAAGTGTATCTAGATCATAGCAATATCACACAAAACATGCATGGAGCAAGCAGAAATTATAGATACGTTTTGAACGTATCAATCACTCATGAAAATACTCTTCTAACCCATGTCCAATAGACCGCTATCACCATGGTATCGGGGATTATGCTAGATAAGATCAAGTGAGTACATCAATCCAATACAAAGAAGGGGAAACATCATGGGATCATAATAGATTAACATAGCTTATGATCACAATGAAGATCACATCACGGGAGAGAGAGAAGACCACATAGGTACTGGTAGAAACCTCATCCCCGGGGAGGAACTACACCCACATCATGGAGGGAGGAAGCAACGTTGATGGAGATGAATCCGAGGGAAATCCCCATTCCGAAAGAATGCCGGAACAGGAATTCTGGTCCCCCTAAGCTTATTGGCGATGGCGCCGGAGATCGGAATCACTTCTGGAAAATGGAGTTCTAGAATCAGGGTTTTCGCGACGGGAGTATAAATAAGAGCCAAGGGGCCCCACTAGGGGAGGTCCCGGTCGCCCAGGCAACCACCCGACACCGCCCCCCTGGCCACGCCAGGAGGGCGCCTGTGGGCTGTGGGCCACCCCAGGACTTCATCCTTCGGCTGGAGGACTCTTCTAGAACGCTGATTTTTATATATTTTCCATTAAGTTTTTGGGCACTTTAAATAATGGGAAAACCTGAAATACAAAAACAGCAGAAAACAGAAACTGGCACTGGGGTGCACTGAGTTAATAGGTTAGTTCACATATGATCAAAAGTGTATGAAAGTGTATCAAAAGCATAGCAATATCACCCAAAACATGCATGGAGCTAGCTGAAATTATAGATACGCTTGGGATGTATCAACGCTTATATTCTTGTAGACTATGTTGGGCCTCCAAGCGCAGAGGTTTGTGATGGCTTCTCGCCCCTCATTGGTTACCCCAAGTGGAAGGTTTGAGATGTAGCGCAGCAGCAAGTTTCCCTCAGTGAAGATACCAAGGTTTGTCTCCAGTAGGACTCCAGAGATGATAAGTAAGTGTCAGCGGCGCAACTGACGTGGACCTGCACACAGATACAGATAACTTTGTTCCCAACGAAGTTTAGAGAGGTTTTCAATCTCTCCAGTCTTGTTGTTCACAAAGGGTAAAACACAAGGGATAATGATAGCAATTGAAAGTAAAAAGAAGAAAAGTAAATAAGCGTGGAAACAGTAATAAGGATATGGACCGGGATACGTGATGTTCACTAGTGATGTCTCTCTCCCAAAAGACGATAAAACTGCTATGCGTGGTAAACAAATTACAGAAGGGCAATTGACAGGACTATGAACGCACCGCAATGCTAACTATACTACAAAAGAATGGAAGAGGCTCAAAAGCACGGGCAGTACGCCAAAATAAGTAGACCGTAATCCAACTGCATCTACTACTAATCATCCACCTTGAGATATCTATCCAGAACATCTCGCTGGTATTAAGTTGCGAGCCCCACCCAAATTGTAAACACAAAGCATTAGACAACTGCATTAAACAGAACTTTGCGTAAAGTAAACAATCCTTGCAACCACGGTTACAAGCACCGTTGTTTTCCCCCTTGTGGAAACAGCACATCCCCTAGACTCATGTTTCTGTCACTCAAGCGTGTCATCGGGGGGCATGAACCCAAAATCGAGCATAACGTTCCCTCTTGGAGTCACTACCTACTACTTGGCCAAAGCAATAAACAGCAACGGAGAACATGCAAGAATTACTTAGGACAAAAAATATAAGAGATAAAAACCAAATATATTAGTCTATCAAAATCTGAACATAATCTCATAATACATCAGATCCCATCAAACTCAGCATAGCAATAGCAGAAAGATTACAAAAGTGCCTCGATCATGTAGGGCAGCTCACGAGGTCTAAACCATGAAGAACAAAGAGGGGAGGAGAACCTCACATAGCTACTGATCACGGACCCATGGTCCAAGGAAAACTACTCACGAGACATCCGGGGAGCATCCATGGTGGAGAGGAGACTCCCGGAGGTCGGCCCTCCCTCCGGCAGGGGGCCGAGAAGAGGTCTTCTGGTGCTCCCGATCTCGGAAGCGCGGCGGCGGCGGAACAGAGGGGAGATCGCGAAAAAGGGTTTTGTCTTCGGAGTTTCCACGTGACGGAGAATAAATAGGCGAAGGGGGGCAGCCAGAGGTGGACCAGGGGCCCCAGGCGCCCCGCTGGCGCGGCCAGGGGTGGGGCCGCGCCGGGTGGCCGCCTTGGCCCCCCTGGCTCCCTTCTGGCCCCTCTCGGGCTGTTCGCTAAGCTTCCTGTACGCTGATTTTTCCTGTATTTTTCCCGGAATTTTTCTGGCACTTTTTATATGGGGGAAAACTGAAATAGAAAAACAGCAGAAAACAGGAACTGGCACTGGGGCGCACTGAGTTAATAGGTTAGTCCAAATATGATCAATAGTGTATCAAAGTGTATCTAGATCATAGAAATATCACAAAAACATGCATGGAGCAAGTAGAAATTCTAGATACGTTTTGGACGTATCAGTTTGTAGGACATCAGCAATTTCTGTCAAGTGGATGACCTAAGGTTTATCGAACTCAGGGAAGTAGAGGTTGAAGATGGTTTCTCCCAAGCAATCCTGGAATCAAGATACAAGAATTCTCTTGTGTCCCCAACACACCTAATACAATGGTAAATTGTATATGTGCACTAGTTCGGCGAAGACACGGTAAAATATGGGTGATAGGTGTGGAAAAGCAAAGTAATATAAATCTGTAATAAAAGTTACAAAAGGTTAGCAAGTGACAAAATTGAGCACAAACGGTGTAACAATGGTGAGAAATAAGGTCGAGGCTTCATAATTTCACTAGTGGAAACTCCCAACAACATTAACATAGTCTAATCACATGATAAACATGCAAGGAGACATAACTCAGACGTCATTACTTTGTGGTCAAGAGAGGACGAGAGTTGTGTAGGGCTAAAAAGCACGCCTTAGAGTTCGTAGTTCTCATATATGGATTTCCCAATGTCACCGCGTCCATCCAAAGAGAGTACCACAATCACCACAACATATCTCAAGGATAGTCAAAGACAAGCACCAAGAGACTCTCAATCTTCAATCAACACACAAAGGAGGAAATTACTTATGAAAATATTCTTCTAATCTATGTCCAATAGACCGTTGTCACCTTGGTCTCGGAGATTATATTAGATATAGACAAGTGAGTACATAAAATCCAATACATAAAATAAGGGGAAAACATAATGGGATCACCCTAGATTAGCATAGAAAATGATCACAACAAAGATGACATCATGGGAGAGAGAGATAACCACATAGATCAAGGTACAATCCTTAGCCAGGAGGGGGAACTACTCACACATGGACATGGTGAGAAAAAGAGAGTTGTTGATGGAGAGGTGCAGCCCGGAGGAGGTGAAGGAGACGGCGGTGGCGGCGAAGGCGAAGGCGACAGCCACAGCGGAGGCCACGACCCTTGGGTGAGGATATGGTGCTGGTTTGTGCATGGATACCCCCCCCCCCTCAAAACAGCTTCCAAGGGTGAGGAAATTTTGTGGTGCCCTTTGAGCTAGGTTTCCTCTCTTTATAAAGACTCTCGGATTCCCATCATCCAGATTATGTCTTTGTTATTTCTGGGCTCGAGGGAAAAAAACTTTGTACTTTTAAGTTTTTCTGTTTGAAGTCGTCTTCTAGCGTTTCCGAGGCGATCTTTAAAACCTGTCTGGTGGGGACAAATTTTGGGAGAGTTAGAGTCCAACTCCAACAAGGATTCTTTTTGTGATTTCTTTTTTATCCAAATAATTCCTACACATAATGTACAAAAAAAAGAAATTGTGCACTCTTGCAACCATTAATAGGTTAGTTCTCAAATATGTTATAAAAAGATATGAAAGTGCATCAAAACATATAGCAAAGTCACCAATATAAGCATGGAACAAGGAGAAATTATAGATAAGTTTGGGACGTATCAGGCGCTGAGGCAACGGGAGTCACACTTGAGGATGAAGCATTGATGTTCTTCACTATGTGCTCCACTTGTTTGGTGAGGCGATCGCGGGATTTTCCGATGTATGCACATTTCTCGTATAACTCAGCCGTGAGGCGTTGGACTTTAGCTTGATGTGTTCAATTCCTGAGGAGTGACATGAGTGATAGGGCGTTTCTTGAAGAGGCAGCTAATCTTCCGGAATTTTCACTCCCAATCTAGTTTCAGATCATGATGATGTTTCTCATTGATGATAAACTGTTTAAGCATAAACTTGATGTCCTCAGGGATGTCAAGATCATCAAGAGGAGTATGAGGAGAAACCATCCAAACGTCAATGAACTCAAGCATCTTCTTGGGATCAAGCAGCAGAGAAACTTCAAACCCAGTGGTTTCAGAATGACGTCTGGCAGTGGTACGAAGATATTCAACTTGTTGTTTTTCAGTGGCCATGAATACATCATTCTCAAATTCATCAGCATCTAGATTTTCAATATAAGAAGAGAGAAGAACGGGACTAGACCGCGCATAGCATTCTTTTTCGGTGTTCGTAATTTTCCACGCTGAATTGTTCGCTTTGTGTTCAATGGGGAGGTTCACACATTTGTTGAGGTATTTGGAACGCTGCCCGATTCATTAGTGCAAAGTCTGGATGCAGGAGGACTAGATGTCCGTTGGCATGAGGAAGCAGGGGCAAGAGGGGTTGCCGTTGAGGCACCGAGGCCAACCTTTGTCTTCTTGATGCCAGGATGCTTCTTTGGCTTAGTGGCAGGCTGCTGAGTAATCTCCATTGAGTCAGCTAATTTCCGAGCCTGTGCACGAGCCATTCCTTTGACAAGCTTAAGATAGAGTTGATAAGCTTTAGGGAAATCATCATGGGTACTGATACTTGTGGGATCTTCAATAGGTTGTTGATGAACTTTGATACCCAGTGTCTTCGATGAAGGATTAATTGCAAACATTTCCTCATGCATTGGATTGAGCTATTCATAATTGGGCCAGCATTTTTCCCAGGCACGAGTGATTTTCTGAATCCTCAGTTTGCACTGATTGCCAGTTTCATGCGGTGGAGTCTCCAACACATCATATTCTTTTTGAGGTGGATCACGAGCAGTGCCAAGACGACGATGTGAGTTGCTGGCCATGTGCTTCAGGTTACACTACAAGAAATATGCTCATACATGACGTTCTTTAAAAGGTCGTGGCTGAATTCGTCATAAATCTATGACGATTTCACCCGAGATGGT
Organism: Bromus sterilis; assembly: GCA_950022295.1. Lineage (NCBI taxonomy): Eukaryota > Viridiplantae > Streptophyta > Magnoliopsida > Poales > Poaceae > Bromus > Bromus sterilis. Next base: position 287,980,522 of record OX465597.1, read on the forward strand.
CGTAAACTATTTGAGGGGGTCAAATCCATATATAAATTACGACGATGTGAGCCAAAAAGGTCGTAACCGCATAAAATGAGATCGTCATAAACTGAGCTACACAGCTTACAGTTATTTTTAGTTGATTATGACCTATTTAGATCGTCATAACATTTACGAAGATTATAATAACTTCGTAACCTCTTCTAACTAGGCTTACATGTCACTCGTGGGGTCCATCCCACCTCATCCATCTATTTGTAAAATGTGGTCTAATATTTTTGTAAAATGGTTTGGTACAATTTTTCAACAAATATTTGGCATGTTCTTCATAAAAAATAGCTAATAAAGATCATCACTAAAACTAAGCATTAATTTACAATTTCCTAAATGAATTATTGATTGTGGAATTAATTATGATTGAAGTAAATAAAAATACATCTATAGCAAAATGTATTATTTAAAATATTTAAAAACTCAAAGATAATTAACTGCTATTGACATAATAGTAATAATAATATTAACCTAAATAGAAGTTCAATAAAAATCCAAAATATTAGGTAGTTTCTTCGTAAAAACTCCTTTTTTTGGCACTCAGAAAATAAAAAATGTTTTTTTGTGCAAAGAAGGGAAATCTTTCTTTGACAACATTTTTAGCATTTTCCTAGCCTTGCGAAGACAATTAATTTTTTCTTATGAAACATTTCTTGCAATTCCAATATGGAACTTCTCATTTTTAGCATTTTTCCTATCCTTCCTTCAAGTTCCGTGATTTAAAGCCTAGTTCAATCCATACATGCATTAATTATTGAATACATATATCTTCTTGGCCAAAATCTTTCGTAACTATTTTTAGCGGCCTGTAAATATTCCATCAAGGCTCTTTGAACCGTTTCATATTTTTTTAACCTCAAGCTTTTCCTCTTTGCCTCTCTTCTATTTTCTCAAAAATGGAAATCCAAAAGCAGCAACAGCATGGTTTTTTTTGTTGGCCTAACTCCTCCTCTCCTCCTCCCCCCCCCCCCCCGTAGGCTCCTAGCCCATAGGCCCATCCTGGCCTCACTTATAACCTCCTCGAACGAACCCTAGCAACCCTCGATACCCACCGATCCATTTCCACCCTCTCGACCCTGCCCCTTGTCGACAGCGCCGCCACCCATCCACACCCATCCCCATGACTCCACCCCCTGCACTCAGGGCGGCGCACTCCTCGCCATCTCACCCCTCGCCGCCTCGACCGTGGACCACCCCTTCTCCCCACGGCCGCGGATGGATCCATCCGCCCATGGTCAGATCCACCCACGACGACATCAATGCCGGCGTCAAATGGTTCGCAGAACTCGTCCCTCTGCACGTTCGGGGAGAGGTGGGGTGCGCGGCAAGGAGGACGCGCGCTCATCCAAAAGAAGAAATTTTTAGTTCTCCGAAGAAGAAGCACAAAGAAGCTGACAATTCCAATGATCCAATTGCAAGTGAAGAGCTTGTTTTTGATCCAAATAGTATATCTACCTCCGATGCTGAGACTGAAGACGGTGCTGAACCTGAAAAGGATGGTGAAAATAATGATCCACCCGAAGTTCGAGAAGAAGAAGCACCCGACAAACGCCAAAAATACACTAGAGAAGACTTCATCGCAAGAAGACATGGGAAGGAAAGAGAACCATGGGTATAGAAACCCATGCCCTTTCCAGGTAAGTCTCTCAAAACTAAAGAAGAAGAGCATTACAATAAGTTTTGTGAGTGGATGAAACCTCTTTTTCTTCAAATCCCTTTGACTGATGCTATTAAGTTACCTCCCTATTAGATATATATGAAAGGTATTGTTACTAATAACAGAAAAGTTCCTAATGAAGCAATATCTACTATGCTTGCTAACTACTCTTTTAGTGGCAAGATTCCTGAGAAGCTTGGTGATCCAGGTATACCCACAATTCCTTGCTCCATAAGGAATAATTATGTCAAGACTTCTTTATGTGATCTTGGAGCAGGAGTGAGTGTTATGCCTTTCTCTCTTTACAAGAGGCTTTGTTTAGAAAAACTAATTCCTACAGATATCTCTTTTCAGATGGCTGACAAGTCAACAGCCGTTCCCATTGGTATTTGTGAGGATGTTCCCGTTGAAGTTGCTAATTGTTTGATCCTTACTGATTTTGTAGTGCTTGACATGCCCGAGGATGGGAGCATGTCTATTATTCTTGGTAGACCATTTCTTAACACCGCAGGTTCTATTATTGATTGCAATAAAGGAAAGGTCACTTTTAATGTGAATGATAAAGAACACACGGTGTATTTCCCGAAGAAGACTGACAAAAGGCATGGCCTCAACTCTATAGAGAATATCGAGACCGTGAAGATTGGTGATTGGGATTGTCCTCTACATGTGCACCACAAATACAAAACCATTATGGTGGGGACAATATCCATTAAAGTGAAGGTGCCATGAATGCTTCATACTAAGTGAAACTTTTTGCTCTATGTATTGCTAGTTTAGTAGTAGGACTTGATCAACCTTGTTATTAAATAAGTTTTATATAAGTAAAGAGTAGGGGTTGCTATGTTTTCATTTCTTTTAACTTTATCTTTCTTGCTGGTCCAAAGTTTTATATTTTTGAAGCTTCACGTAGCTAACCACTATTTCAAGTTCTCAGAAAGTTTTGCAGCTTTTGAACCTCGAATTTTTTTAACTGTGAAGTTGTCAGAAAAATTCCAGAAAAATAAAAGTAAAAAATTTCATGCCGGTAGTGACCCAGATGCACCTGGGGCTGACCAGAGGGGGCCACCAGTGGCCCAGGCGGCCAGCTGGCGCGGCCTGCCCCCTGGCCGCGCCGTCAGGGCGCCTGGGGCCCACAGGCCCCATCTCCAGGAGAGTCTTCTTCCTCTCTCTCTCTCTCTCTCCAAAAACACGAGTTTTGCACTTTCTCCTGTGTTCTTGCTGTTCTTGGAGGAGATTTTCGATCTCTCTCTACAGCCTATCATTCGAGCTGAGATTTGGAGAAAATACTCCCTGGTATGTGACTCCTCCACCCCTCCAATTAGATATTTGATTGGTGGCTTCATTAGTGAGTATTTAGTAGTTCTTGGTGTTGTTCATATGAGCTCGCAAGCATGTGTAGAAATTCATTTTCCAAGTTTTGATGCAAGTTTATGACTAGGGGAAGTGAGTAGAGTAGTTTTCCCCAACTCATTTTTCTTAAATCCTTGTTTTTGTGAATTGTCAAAAATTCACAATGTACATCCTTATATAGTTCGTAGTTTGAGTCAAATGACTCGACCACCACATCTGAGGAAGCATTGTCATAACCATATAAAGTATAGGTATCAGGAGGTGGCATTTTTTCCAAAACCCATGTGGTCTTTGGGTACTGTTCAGGTTCCTAGTAAGAACCATCGGCATTGAGGTTTTGGGTGAAACATACTCCTTCTTTCCTCCGGTTCCTGTTAAGAATTTGTTACTTGAGGACATCAGATAGTGTCTGATGCCATTTCAGGATCTTGAACATACATGTTTCCATTAGATTCTTCAACCTGACATTTTCTTCAATAATATCTGTGGTTTCCTCAGATGAGGGGTTAGATACCACAGAGACATTTTATAGCATAGAGTCTGGAGAATTTGAGGAACAAGGATAAACAGTTGCATTTTCATATTCAATCCATTTTAATCATAGAGGAATAAATCTTTCTTGAGACATGCCGATATGTTGAGCGAGAAGAGAGTCATTTTTTCCTCAGATCAACATGAGACATCCTCAGGCTCTCAAGTTCCTGCATTCTTTTAAGGAATTCATAAGTCAGCTTCTCATGATCGACTAAGAGTGCCTCATCACGATTGGTCAGTTCATCAAATTTTGACTCAAGCATACTGGATTCATTAGTCAAAGTTTAGGACCTTTCCATTTCCTCAACCAACAGATCATCACTCTTGTTTAATGAGTCCTGATTTTTTAGTGCATGTTGCTGTTAGATGCAAGTTTATCAAGATTAGCATAATTTTCAGCAGGTTCGCCATCAGTTTCATCATCACAAGATAAGTTAGAGGATACCTTAGAACCCTTGGCCAAGCAGAATCCTGGTGAAGTATCTTCTTCAGTGTTTCTGATGACGTTGGAGCTAGTCGATTACTTAATATTAAGATACACTTGTTGACGTATGAAGTGGCAAGAGCCAGTCCAGCGATGCCTTCAGATTCTTCAGAATCTTCTTCTTCAACTTCAGGATCTGATCCAAATTTCCTACAATCCAATTCTTTTCCAAGGTAGGCCCGAGCTTTGTGAGAGTTTTTATTCTTGTAACTAGAGGCCTTTGACGAACAAGAGGATTTCTTCGTTGATTTCACATCAGATCTGTCATCTTGGTTCTTTTTCTTCATCTTCAATTTAGCTTTCTTTTCCCAACAAGTACAATCAGCGATATAATGTCCTAGTTTCTTGCATTTGTGACAAAAATCTCTTAATTGAGTCTACAAAATCATCATCTCGGTTTCTTCTTGAGGAATTTCCAAAGCGGTTTTTTTGGTAAACTTTTGGAACTTTCTGGTGAGGGGAGCCAATTCACGACTGAATGCTTCAGGATCATCAGAGTCAACACCAGATTTTTCAGCAGAGGGGAAATTGTGTGCCTTTACCTTGAGTGCCCGAGATTTGTAGGTAGGGCCACACAAATCACATTTTTTTGAAATCATTAGTTCATGAGCATCGAGGCGCTCAAGAATATCAGAAGGATCAAGGGTCTTGAAGTCAGCGCATTCTTGAATCATTAGCGCGAGGATCTCAAATGAGTAATCCATTAATGTCTATAGTTTCTTCAAAACTTCATGATCAGTGATGTCAGTGGGGCCAAGGGTTTGAAGCTCATTTGATATATCGGTGAGTTTGTTTAAGGTTTGTTGAACGTGTTCATTATACAGTCTGTTAAACCTGTTGAAGAGACTGCGAAGAGTATCAATAAGGGAGTTAGCTGAGTGGAAACTCCCTCATTTACTTTTGACAGCCATAGCCACATTTTTTTGGCAAGGTTAAGGACACTGATGCAGTTGAACTGTGCCTTATTGAGATGTCCTCCAATGATTCTTCGGGCCTTTGCATCAAGCTGCCAGTTTTTCTTCACCACATTAGTTGGGGTTTCTACCATGACAACAAGAATACCTTTATCCACAATGTCCCTGAGATCCTTGTCATTTGCTTCAAGATGCATGCGCATCTTGTTCTGCCAGTAGGAGTAATCAGTCCCATCGAATTTCAGGTTGTTTGAAACGAGGTTGCTGGTACCTGAGGTCGACATAACTAAAACTCCAGGTGGTTAAACCGAATTACACAGAACAAGGGAGTACATTGCCTTGATACCAAATGAAAGCACATGTTATCGACCAGAGGGGGTGATTGGGAGATTTTTAAGAATTCCTGAAGAATATCAGATTCTTTAGGACTGAGGAAAGACAGAACTGAGGAATCATAGAAAATGTTGAAACTTAGAGCACAGGGAAATTTAAAGCATGCATGCAGATCAATATTTTGCAATGAAAATGACCTAGCGGAATCATGGAGGTACTACAGATGCAAATCATGAGGAACATAGGCGAGGGGAGAAACATATGAGCAATGTCTTCAGGGTGGATTCTTCAATGTAAGTACTGCAGTAATTGAGCTGATGAGACAAAACCGTAGAGTAGAAGAAACAGATTTGGTAGACCGGTTCAAGTTCTTGTGACAACTCTACATCTGGTTGGAGAAGTTGAGATTCAACTCAGAAGACAAAATCTTCGCCTTATTCTCCTTGAACTAAAGTCCTTAGACTCCGTCCAATTACTCAGGTGAGTCTTCAAGGTATACTCCGAAGAACTTCACAGACTTCATTCACTTCTGGAATTCACAATTACATCTTGAATTCCTCAGAACGGTGACACCTACACCGGCTCGAAGTTCACAGGCTCCAAGAGAAAAAAAAACCTTTGGATCACTCGAACCGACTTCCTTAGAAATACTCTCAACTACTCAGGGCTGGTGTGGTATCCTCACTTGGGTTATTCAGTTTCTTTGGAGGAGGGTTGCTCTCAAATGACAAGCGTCAGTTTTTCTCTCGGAGCAACCAACCCACAAATGGGGCTGGGGGTGCCTATTTATATCCCGAGAGAAACCCGATGTGAAACGATATAAATGCCCATGTGCGAAAGGACACAAATGTCCTCCAGTTTGGACCGTTGGCTAGACAGGTTCCGGCAACTCTCGACGTGACACGTGCACTGTCGGAATATTCTCTCTCTCTCTCTCTCTAGGATAACTTCACTAGAAGTTTCCTGACTCCTCAACCGAAGGCAGGTTCTTTAGTGTCCTGAAGAACAAAGTCACAGACACCCTAGAACTGAACTTCTGATGCAAGAGATTTCTCTGGGATTTTCTTCAGGTTTTCCTATTTGAGCAATTTCCTTAGAAATTCTAGAACTCATTTTCATCGGCCCCTCTGAATGTATGGTGTTTCCCTATGACTCAAGAAAGAAGAAAAAGGCTAACAAAGACTACGCTTCGAACTTTTGGTTCAACTTGATCTTCCTCAAGACACCGACTAGATTCCTCAGGACGCAAATCGGATTCGTAGAGATTCCAGTTTCTTTAATGTACCTCAACATTTTGGGGGGTCGATAATGGTGGTTAAACCAATAATTCAAGGACTTTACTCCTGTGTGTACTAACAAACACATTAGTCCCTAACGTTTTTATCATCAAGTCTCCAAAACCTTAAAGGAGTCATTGGATGCACTTACACACCATATATACCGAGCAAGGTGAAACTCTCCAAAAATATTACCAAAAATTTGTCGCCCTCAATTTTACATTGATTTTTCATGTCATGGAAGGCCCAAAGAATCCAGGTGTGCCACCAACGTTCCCTAGATGAAAATACAATTTTCCTTGTCTTAATTTCTTATCATAAAAGTATATGGCCAACATAACCATGACAATACGTCTTTTTGTTACTATTTTTTGTCATGAAAGGGTCATTTTCCATGAGATAATTAATATATTTTCGTTCGGGACAAAGTGACAGGGTTTATTATTTTCTTGTATTAGGAGGAAGGATGGAGTGGTGTCGGCTTTATCAAGATATGGACGCAAGGCAAAGCTAGGACAGATGCCCATTCACCTCGTGAAACACCAAGTCTATGTGCAGATGGTCAAGGATGATATGCACTTCCTTGTTGTCCCAAAGGCTTTCCGGAAGCTTTTTCTGACCTAGATACACATACCCTTACCCTGATCCAGGTCGGTGGGCGCATTCACCTAGTGTGGGGCCTTTAACATATGTAGGAGTTTCACAATGAGGTGGTGATGGGACGAGAATGGCACACGTTCTGCCTTAAGCACAAGGTGCGAGTCACGACATAGTTGTCTTCAAGTTCGGCACTTCAGGCTTCAAGGTGAAGATGTTCAACGTCGACCACTCCATCGTCACTCACTACCACTGTGTCCATCACAACCATGTGGTAATTGTTTAAGGGCAACTCCATCCCTATAGTAGTCTTAATACTATCAAATTCGTGAAGATCTTAATCAGGAACGTAAATGATGTTGTGTAGGGACATGACATGTCATCCCTGCTGTCTTAAAACTCCATCATGTTAATGTTAGTAAGTAGCACATGATGGAGTACTATTAGATGTAAATGTTATGGTCACAGGCGATGCCCAAATCTTCTACCACAAGCAACCTCATCCCGCTCCTCTTCTCGACCGTCGTCGATTGATTCATTGAGCAAAGCCCCGTGCGGCTGGTAGAGGCAGCAAGGTCGTCTTCTTACTCCATTAATGTGCCTCCTCACGTGCTTCTACAACCCTACTCAGATGCTATGTTGGCGAGCATCGCTCCTCTACAACCGTTGGTCTACTCACCAGTAAGCAGGATGGCTGTGGCCATGAGGGCCAAAGGCCACCTCGTCCTATCCATGGAAGGAGAATGCAGCCCAGATCCGTTTCATCATAACGGTTGGGGTCGCCCCCCCTTCCCCCTTCGTGGTGTTGCATGCTGGAGTGGCAGCATACGGTGGCCACAAAAGATCTTTTTGAGGGTTTCTACCTTCAGATCCGATGGTCGACTTCAGAATGACAGGCTATGGAGGATGACTTGATACAAAATAATGATTTTGCAGCGGTGCAGGCGTGCAACGCATGTAACTGCTGGGATCATGGAAAAGTGGCAGCGACAACACATAAATGAATTTGATGGTGGTGCTACTCAAGCACCCGGTCTGGAGATCAGGTGTGAAAGCCTAGGTCTAATCCAGAGTTGGTTATACTAGGTAATGGTGATGTTTTTATATCATTACCTTGTTGAAGGCATTGCTCAGATATGTCTAGATTGGTTCTTTAGGGTGAAAACCTAGGTTGGACCTTGGGTGGTTGGTTTCCGGTGACGGAAGTGCATCTAGATCGCTCCCTTCCTGAAGGCGTTTTTGTTGAAGAACCTAGTTTTTTGTGTGGTTTCATGAGATGTTTGGTGAGGATATAGTCATTATAGTGTAGTTTGTCAACCATGCAGGTGGTCACTTTGGGTTTCTTTCTTTTTTTCTCATGTATATATGCACAACTTTGGTCTCATATGACATTGCTATTTGTTAGTGTGTTATTTGTGTGTGTGTGTGTGTGTTGGTGTTGGATGTGTTCATCCTAGTTATGCAGAGGCCGGTGCGTGCTCATTGTTTTTGTATCCTCTTGATGCTTCATTTTGATCGAATAAAATCCACCCTTTATCAAAAAAGATGTAAATGTTATGTTTCAATATTTTGTTTTCTCATGTTAATGTGTTGTGTGTTCTTAGTGGTGTTAATCGTGCAGCAATGTGGATTTGAATTTCCTCTTTGTGTGGTGCATAGGGGATGGTATGATCAACATGTTTGAAAAGGGTGAGCATAACACCTTGTTACAAAAAAGAAAACACTTTGGGCGTGTTTGGTTATCATCTCTGATTTTGCATGTATTCCATACACTTCTCCGTTGGGCCTGCTGAGAAAATGCATGCAAAAAACCAACATATGTACCTTTTTTGATTACCTGCATTGAGGTTGGCTGCATGAGGGAACTAATATTGAAACATTGTTTGGTTGCATGTATTGCACTAGGAGCACAAATCACACGATGTTTGGTTGTCATATACACAAAGGTGTTGTCACCACCTCTCATTAGTGGTGACCTTACCACACACGACTTGACCATAGTTTCAATCCTAGCAAGGAAACAAATCGCAGCTCATCGTCCCTAGTAACAGATGTAAGTACAAATGTAACTCCATAGGGGAAGTTCATCAATGTTTAACTAGTGGCATGTCCTCTTTTTATTCTACTTCTGCGGCTGCTACTGTTCTTCTTCTGTTGCTACTCTTGATCTCTTCTTCTTCAGATCCTTGTCTACCCTCTGTTGTCCCACATTGCCTATGCCCACTCCAACCTTTTGTTTTTCCAAGATTCATTGTCAAATGCCTCGACACCATGGCCACTGCAGACAACATCTTCATGCGTCACATCCTCCTCCCCTGACACGAGTTCATCACAACCCCATTGTAGGATCCTATCATGTAGAATACAACAAGCAAGAACAAGATTTACTTGGGTGGGGAAAGGGTGATGAATTCTGATCCACTATCTTTCACCTATTCTTTAGAGATCCAAATGCCCTCTCAACCATAACTCTAAGGCTAGAGTGTCTGAGATTAAACAGTTCCTCTAGAGCCCTAGGATAGTTCCTACCAGAGAACTCGTTTAGATGGTACCTAGTTTTCCTAAAGGGTGGAATAACACCTGGACGACATGCATAACCAGCATCTTGCTCCTAGGTAGAACTTGTCGTCGGGGATATTGATGCCATCAGTACGGCTCATGCTGTCACTTAGGATGATAACATCGTGTGCTGATCCTTCCCAGCTAGCCAACACATATGTGAACTTTAGATCAAAGTCAAGACCAGCAAGCACATTTTGGCTAGTGTAGTGCATTCTACCCATGTATGTAGCAGTGACATGAGTACCATCTATTTCCCTAATGCAATCTTGAAATGGCATTACAAGATGGTGTTATGGCTATAACAGAACAATATAATCATATGAAGGCATGAACTACATACACCTTGAACTATGGATACCATCTTGGGCTACTGCGAAACTTGCTAGGAGTCTAGCCGGTAGGTAACTTGATCATCTCTCCTCTGAGTTTCCCAGCAGCATACAACACTTGGCTGAAGTACATGTAAATGGTCTCCATTGGTCTCCTGAGCGTGTTGGGTATAACCATGAACCTTTGGTTATTACCAATAACACGAAGGGACATGGCCACTTTCTCATGATACCTGGTGTTGCTGCTATCTTGTAGCATCCCCCTTCTCCTGAAGGTGTGCATAAGCCTAACGAAAGGTCCTCTTTTCATTTGAAGCATCCACAAACCTAAGTGTCATTGCAGTTTTAGATGTAGTTTAGATTGGTCATCCTCTCCTAATCCCGTGGTAACAGTGTAGCATAACTCACGGCAGGTCGATGACCATGACGAATAGCTCTCTTTAGGATCAACATGATCCATGCCTGAATCACAACTATCAGTGTTGCTTCGTGAACTACCAGCTTCATCCATGCTTTCATAACCTAGTCGACATCGAGGGTGCGTTGAGTAATGGGGAAATTGATCCTACACCTTGCCTAACAACCGACTTGACATAGGGGGAAGGGGTATCTGCATTCCTTACCGGGTTCGGCGACGATGATGAATGGGCGCAGACATCACTAGTACAAAACAGGCCTTTGGATATGAGCAAAGGCCACGACCCGAACACGAACCGGTTCTACTGGCCGAATTGCACCGGTTCGTGAGGCCGGGCTTTAGAACCGGTTCGTGTGATGGGCCCGAGGCCAACGACAACCTGCCACCACACCTGCAGAACCGGTTTGTAGTACAAACCGGTGCTAAAGGTGTGGTGGCAGATTGCCGTTGGGCTGGGGGCCCGCTAGAACCTTTAGCACCGGTTGGTGCTACCAACCGGTTCTAGTGTCCCACCTTTAGAACCGGCTGGTGCTACCAACCGGTGCTAGAGATATAGCTATATATACTCCTTCTTCTTCAACATGAGCCGGCCAAGGTCATTCTCTGTTTTTCAAGCTCACTTCTCTCTTTGCTCGAGTTCATCCTCCATTTTGGCCAAGATTTGTGAAGATTTGAAGAAAACCTTCTACATCCAAGTGTTCACAAAGGTTAGCAGCTTTGTCCTCTCTCAGTTTTGCTAGATTAGCTTGTGATATGCTCTATATGTGTAGATTTGTGGACTTTAGTTTGGGAGCTAGCTATATAGTGATATGTGGAGTTTATTTGATTTATATGCACTTTTAGCTCAAGTTAATTAGTATGCATATTTGTAGTGATTGCTTAGTGCCTTCCCGCACACGGACTTATAGTTACCACCGTCGATCGCCCCCATCGTCCCTCTTCACGGGCACCACCTTGGTGAGCCTCTATATATGTGTTTCTTATTATTTTTATATAAGAAATTTTATTTGTATGATTTAGATAGATACTTGTCTAATTTTCTTACTTGTATGAGTCTTTGTTATACATAATGCGATGGTTATGGTATCCGCGCATGTCGGTCCTCGTCCTGTCTATGATTTGGATGTGGTATATATATATTATCTTTTATAACTATTAATTTGTTCTATTTTTCGTGTTTGACAATGATGACCAATTAAGTTGACATAGATATTTTTATCTAGGAGGTATGTGAACCGGAGATTGAAACTGACCCTCTGGTTGAGCGGTTAAATTTAGTTGAAAAAGAAAACGAGTATTTGAAAGAAAAATTGAAAAAAGTTGAAGAAGAGAAGATGATATTGGAGTTGTATGGTGCCGATGTCGTCGGCGATCACAAGAACAAGATGGATGTAATGCGGATGAAGATTAGGAAAATTAGAAAATATGCCCTTACTAAAGAGGCTTGGTATCAATATGCTGTTGGAGCAGTTGGTACCTTTGTTGCGATATTGATCGCATTTATTATTGCATTTAAATTCTTTAGGTAGATAGTTTTATGTTGTTTTTATGATAATAAGTATGTGTATGAACTTTATGTATGATCAAATTTATGTATGAACAACCTTTATGCATGTATGATCAATTTTATGTATATGAATTACTTGTATTAATTTTATCTTTTCGACGTTGTGCCATTATGAAGATGAGTCGGCAATGGATGTACGACGAAGACCGACGCTCTGGCGAGTTCATTAATGACTTGCATAGTTTTCTTCAAGTGGCTGAGGCTAACAAGCGGGATGGTTTTATGTGTTGTCCATGTGGTGTCTGCAAGAATAATAAGAGCTACTCTGACTCAAAAGATATTCACCTCCATCTTTTTAAGCATGGTTTCATGTCCGGCTATAGCTGCTGGACCAAGCACGGAGAAAGAGGGGTTCTGATGGAAGAGAATGAAGAAGATGAGGATGATGACAGGTATCCTGGGTTCCAGCTGCCTGAATACGGTGGTACAATTGGGGAACAGAATGAAGAACAAGAGAAAGAATAAGAAGGTGAAGAAAAGGCATCACATGAGCCCGATGATGAGCTTCGCCGTGTCATTGTTGATGCACAGAGAGGATGCGAAAGCGAAAGGGAGAAGTTGAAGTTCAGTCGCATGTTATAGGATCACAAAAAAGGATTGTACCCAAATTGCGAAGTGGGAAACACAAAGCTCGGTGCCGCACTGGAATTGTTGCAATGGAAGGCAGAGTATGGTATACCTGACAAGGGATTTGGGAAGGTACTGAAAATATTTAAGAAGAGGCTTCCAAAGGATAACGAATTTCCTGACAACACTTACGAAGCAAAGAAGCTTGTCTGCCATCTAGGACTAGAGGTGCAGAAGATACATGCATGCCCTAATGACTGCATCCTCTACCGTGGTGAGTACGAGAATTTGAATGAATGCCCGGTATGCGGTGCATTGCGCTATAAGATCAGACGAGATGACCCTGGTGATGTTGAGGGGGAGCGCCCCAGGAAGAGGGTTGCTGCCAAGGTGATGTGGTATGCTCCTATAATACCATGGTTGAAATGACTTTTCAGAAACAAAGAGCATGCCAAGTTGTTGCGATGCCACAACGAGGACCGTAAGAAAGACGGGAATTTGAGACACCCCGCTGATGGGTCATAATGGAGAAAAATCGAGAGAATGGAAGAACAGGAAAATGGCAAGTTTACAAAGGACCCCAGGAACATATGGTTTGGTTTAAGTGCAGATGGCATTAATCCTTTTGGGTTGCAGAGCAGCAATCATAGCACATGGCCCGTGACTCTATGTATCTGCAACCTTCCTCCTTGGAAGTGCATGAAGCGGAAGTTCATTATGATGCCAGTGCTAATCCAACGCCCTAAGCAACCCGGCAACGACATTGTTGTGTACCTAAGGCCATTAATTGAAGAACTTTTACTGTTGTTGGATAAACCAGGTGTACGTGTGTGGGATGAGAACAAACAGGAGGAATTTGATCTACGAGCATTGCTGTTTGTAACCATCAATGACTGGCTTGCTCTTAGTAACCTTTCAGGACAAACAAACAAGGGATACAAGGCATGCACACACTGTTTAGATGAGACTGAAAGTATATATTTTCCCAACTGCAATAAGAATGTGTACCTGGGACATCGTCAGTTTCTTCCGACCAATCCTCCCTTAAGAAAGAAAGGCAAGCATTTCAAAGGCGAGGCAGATCACCGGAAGAAGCCTGTCCGCCGTACTGGTGATGATATACTTGATATGGTCAAGGATTTACACAAGCAAGTAGTCTTTGGAAAGGGTCCTCGTGGAAAATCTGTTCCGCATGACGCTGACGGACACGCACCCAAGTGGAAGAATAAATCTATATTTTGGGACCTACCCTATTGGAAAAACCTAGATGTCCGTTCTGCAATCGACGTGACGAAGAATCTTTGTGTGAACCTGCTAGGCTTCTTGGGTGTGTATGGGAAAACAAAAGATACACCGGAGACAAGAGAGGACAAGAAACATATGAACGAAAAAGAAGGCATGCCCCCAAAGCAGTACGAGGGTCAAGCCAGCTACGCTCTTACCAAAGCAGAGAAGGAAATCTTTTTTGATTGCCTACTCAGTATCAAGGTCCGGTCTGGCTTCTCGTCGAACATAAAGGGAATAATAAATATGACAGAGAAAAAGTTTCAGAACCTAAAGTCTCATGACTGCCACGTGATTATGACGCAACTGCTCTCGGTTGCATTGAGGGGGCTTCTACCAGAAAATGTTCGATTAGCCATTGTGAAGCTATGTGCATTCCTCAATGCAATTTCTCAGAAGGTAATCAATCCAGAAAGTCTACCAAGGTTACAAAATGATTTGGTCCAATGTCTTGTCAGTTTTGAGTTGGTGTTCCCACCATCCTTCTTCAATATTATGACGCACGTGCTGGTTCACCTAGTCGACGAGATTGCAATTCTGGGTCCTGTATTTCTACACAATATGTTCCCCTATGAGAGGTTCATGGGAGTCTTAAAGAAATATGTTCGTAACCGTGCTAGGCCAGAAGGAAGCATCTCCATGGGCCATCAAACAGAGGAGGTCATTGAGTTTTGTGTTGACTTTATGTAACAGCCCAGTTTTCACAAAAATTAAAAATTTTGTTTTCGGTGTGAATTGTTTGATTGTCTGATTTGTTTGCGGTGTTTGCATCCCTGATTTATCGATCAGTGATTATTTTCCCCCCTCTTATCTCATACCGAACGGAGACCGACCCTTGCCACCCTGACAGTCGACCTTTGCGACAGCGGGTTTCACCTGATCACCGTCGCGAAAACCGCAAGAGACCAGCCGCAGTCAACGGAATGAAAAACCCTGTTTAATAATTAAATGGGGTATTTTTATAGCGCGCCGGAAAGTTTTCTCGAAACGGTTCCAACGCAAGGTGAACGCCGCCGGCTCGACGCGCTGATCGCGCAGTTCGAAGTTTTACCCGAATCGGAGGTACTGCGGACCCCCGACGGTCAGAAACGTAAACACCGCGCGCGTGAGATAAAAACTGGGGATGTTTTTGCAAACTGCCAGCCACCTGGACTATATAAGGACCAGCACACTCCCACCCCTTTTCTAGGGTTTCCCTAGCCACAAAATTGCAGCCACCCCCTCCACTTTGCTCCAAAAATTGCCCAATTTTCGAACAAACCCTAGTCCAGATCTGAAAAATCCCCTCCAGGCCGTCTGGACCGTCAGATCTCGCGATCCGACGATCCAGGGAGTGCCACCTCAGCCCGTGCTCCTCTCCTCTCTCTCCTAGAAGCCGCTGCCAACCGCCTCCGCGCCCGCGCCGGCGAGCCGCCGGAGCAGCCACCAACCGCCCGCAGGTCTCCTCCAGCCTCTCCTCCTCGCCTCCCCGTCCTCTCACTCTCCTACCTCTCCCCTCGCAGATGTCGGCGCTGTCCAAGCCAGCCCCCGGCCGCCATGGACACCGAAGGGAGCCGCCGCGCCATGGAAGCTCGGCTCAGCGAGATCCGCGCCGCCGTCCTCCGCCTCGCGTCGGCACCGGCCTCCCCTCCTGGATCCGCGTGCCCCTTCCCTTTCCCCGCGTCGCCTATGCCTGCTGGACCTCGGGGGAGTTCGCCGGAGCCCTGCAACCGCCGCCGCCTCGCTGGTCCTGGGCGAGGGCGAGGTGGCCGCTCGATCCGGCCAGGCTGGGCTGGCCTGTCCAGCCACCTGCAGCCCGAGCCGCCAGCCGGCCCAAGTCCCAGCCGGCCAGATGGGCCTCAGCCCAAGTGAGGTCCATGGTGAGAGCCCGTTCCCTTTTTTTCTATTCTTTTTTTATTTTTATTATTCCAGCACCTCAATTTCACTAAGTCTGGAGTAAACTGTGTGCTGATCTGTTTTTGCGATGAAGTTTGCGACTGAACCGTAGCCCGGATGAACGTGCCGCAAAAATGAAAGTTGCTTAGAATTGCGTGTACTTCAATTCATATTTTGTCAGCATTTTGATTTGAGGCGATCTTGATGTTGTAAATCTTTGTTGAAGTGGGCATCAGGCCGTTAATTGCTATTTTTTCCTGTTAGTGTGCTGCTGTTATTATTTTATTACAAGTTTGCATGATGATTGTGACTCATCCATGAGGCCTATTGCATTGATTCTTTTTCCTATGTGTTAAGCATCATGTGTAATTCATTTCCATGCTTTAACTTGTCATGTTTGGGTGCTTTAGCTATATTAAATCTTGCTCCAAAGTGGTGATCATGATGTTAATGTGCTGTTGTTCCTGAAACTGTTATTTTATTGCAACTTCGGTCGATGAGTGTGTCGCGACCGTTTATCGGAATTGAGTGATTCCAATTGCATATTGTTAAGCATCATGTCTACTTCCATTAAATGTATTGCATTGTCATGATATTCTTGCTGGTCATATAGTTATTGAGATCCAAAGTTGCTATGCTGCTGTTTTTGACAGCCACCTCTGTTTTTCTCCAAGTCTGTAACGTTCCGATGCCATGTTGTTTGCTTAATATCTTTTGATCTATGATGCCTATTTGCATGATTCTTTTTGTCATGCCTTCCCTGTCATGTCTACTTTAGTTCCATATCATTTGTGAGCATGTTTGCATTGATTATCCTGTTTATGCATTGCTCTAAATGTGCTTCGTGATGTTGGCAGATTGTGCCCGTAACTTGTTTTGCTTATATCTTTTTAACCGTAACTCCGTTTGGAGTGTGCCTTATATGTAACTTGGTTAGTTTTTCGTGTACTTTGTGTTTATTCTATTGTTGGCTGCTGTTAACCAACCTAAAATGTGGTTTAGGAAAGAACAGTACCAAATCTTGTAATTGTCGTGGGGTACTTAGTGGAATGCCATGTTTAGGTTGTGCCTCACTTAAATTGACTAGCATAGATCGTTTCCTTTATGCTTCACATCTTTCCATGTTTGTGTGCTATGCCATGCTTGCTTGAGTTGCCATGTTAACAACCTTTGTTGATCACCTGTAGCTAAACAACTTGAACCTTTCCAAATGTGCGGTATCGTCGTGTGTGACGAGTACGCCACTTAACCTGTTAGTAATCGCTCTCGACGGTAGGTGCGATGTCTCGTGTTGCCTTATTGTTGATGCTTGCTCGTGTTTGACTCGTAGTAATAGAGTGCTTGCTCGTTGATTGCTTTCCAGTGTTTATCCTCTTGTGTGCTTCCGCGGGTACCTTCGGAGACGATGCGAGCTATCAACAGGCAAGGACTATACATTACTTATGATCCATTCTATTTCAACCAGCGGTTTGCATGCTAGTCTAGGTTAGGTTCGATGTTTGATCCTATCACATGTTTACAACCTCTTTCAAACCGATACAACCATGTCCCTTCCCAGCAAACCTTGTACTTCTATGTTACTATTTCTCGTTGCTCAGCCCTGCTTAGTATGCATGCTTACGATGCTACGATGTTACCCTGTTACTCCTTGGTTTGGGATATCACATTATTATTTTGTTGTTGATGATATCATCATTATAATGTTGACTATATTCGACGAAGGATGGAAGGTCTAGGCTATCCCACCCCGACGCTTTGTTCCATTCGAGTCACCTAGGACCCGAGTTCCGGGTATTGTGTCTCTTGACGAGCGTGCCTAACTGCGTGTGGGATTTTATGGGGTCCCCTTTTCTTACCTACCTAGCTTCAAAAATTTCTAGTGGTGGCCCAAGCTGATTTACCATTTGAAACCGTGTGTGTGCTGGTCAGCTGCGAGTAGTTTTCAAACCAACCCGGACTAGTGAGGACATAGTTCCCTTGCTGGCCCACTTTGTCCGGCTGAGGACCCGGTTTCCCATGTGTGATTAACCGGCTATCCAAACCTGCGACAGACGGTAGAGACTAGATCGAGAGCGCGGCCGGCTCCTGAGCTGGAGGTCGACTCACCGGGGGGCCACCCGGATTTGTTCGTTGTTAGTTAGAGGGACCTGTCATTTCGGATCTCTTGGAACTAAATCATGAAATGGTTGCCTATGATGGGTAGCAACTGAGAGAGATGGACGTGCGTGCGGAGCCTTGTAATGGGCAGTTGGTACACCCCTGCAGGGTTAAATCTTTTCGAGAAGCCGTGTCCACGGTTATGGACGACTTGATACCTACTCCTTGTTCATAGACAACAACAACTAAGATAATCTTAATATAACTTGATCAACATGTGTGTGTGCCTTGACTGCTTCTTCTTCGTCGGGATGCAAAGAGGAGGACAAGGATAGGATAGGTGTTATGTTTGCGTAGTAGTTGATAGCAAGACTTGCTGGAGGCGATTCCTCATCGAATGCTTGGCTTCTTATCTTACTCTCTAGATCGTTAGCCACTTCATAAATGCTAGTGAAGCAGCAACCTCACCACTTACCCCTTCCTTACCGTAAACTACTAGTTGTCCTAGAATGATGAGTGATGAAGTCCTTGCTGGGTCAGATGACCACTACAGTTGGATGTTGAGTACCTCTGTACTCATGATACTACCCCCAAACTCTTTTCAGGGTTCTTGATCAACAACAGGTATGGTGATCGACGTTTCACGTGGAGACTCGACGACGACTAGTTAGGCGTATCCCGGCGGAGGGCCTGGACCCGTGTGGTTATGGGAATCGATGTTTTTCTCTTTGCCAGTAGGCATTTGATTGTAGTCTATACTCAGACATATACCTTCCGCTGATGTATTGTATTTAAGGCAGTTGTATGCCGATTGTATGAGATGTTGTATCTTTGTATCTGTAATGTTGTGATATCATGTTGGAAATCCGGGGCATATGGCTATGTCATATGTCGCGGTGGGACCGATATGTGCTTCGTCCCCGGATCTGTAATGAGACATCTAGATCTAGAACAGTACCTCATATCGGGCCTTACACTTTATTCCTGACCTTAAGCCGATTGGTCTTCCTGAATCGTGGCATGAGGGGAGAATGGGTGGAAAAGGCATGCTAGCATCGCGCCCAATAATATGTAGGGACGCAGAATCTTGGAAGAAAGCACACAATATTGTTCTACATAATTCTGCCTTGGTGGCCCCGTATATCGATCAACACGAGAATATTCTACGCTTAAAGAACTCGGAGCAGTCTAAAGTCTGGATTAAGAAGGAACACAATAGGACTTTCAGCGGTTGGTTGCAAGACCATCTGACGGGTAACGACACTGTTGAAGAGGAGTTGTACTTGTTGTCCGGCACACCATCTTTGACTATAATGACTTTCAAAGGGTACGAGATAAATGGGAATACATTTTAAACGATCGCCCAAGATGAAAAGAGCACCAACCAAAACAGTCGTGTCCGCTTTGATGATGCAATCAACAATAAGCAAAAGGTCACATATTATTGTTACATAGAGGAGATATGGGAACTTGACTATGGACCTGATTTTAAGGTCCCTTTGTTTCGGTGCAAATGGTTCAATATGACAAGGGTAAAGGTAGACCCGCGGTACGGAATGACAACAGTGGATGTCACCAATCTTGGTTACATAGAGGAACCATTCGTCCAAGCCAATGATGTGGCTCAGGTTTTCTATGTGAAGGACATGTCTAGCAAAACGAGAAAAAGGAAAGATAAGGAAGCGAATACAGCATACGGTGAGCCAAAGCGCCAAATAGTCCTTTCAGGGAAAAGAAACCTTGTGGGAGTGGAGGACAAGACAGACAAGTCAGAAGATTATGAAAAGTTTCATGAAATTCCTCCCTTCACAGTAAAGACTGACGCAAGCATCGTGTTAAATGAAGAAGATTGTCCATGGTTACGGTGCAAAAAGAAAGGGAAACACGCGAAGAAATAGTTTATATGTATCACTCTAGAATGTGATCTAGCTTCAACGCCAAATGGTTTCCCCTGCATACAGCCCGACGGTGGCGGCTCATGAGTGCAATGCACCGTCGGACGTATGCAGGGAATCCGAATGATTTGTATTCGGTCGATTAAATCAGAAAAGGTTGAAACTTGGCATGGTATCATCATTTGACCCATATAACATGTGTGCAAAAGTTGAGAGGGTTACGACAAAAATTGGATGCACTTCGTGTACAAACTAGACCATCTTTTTCGAAGTGTGAGGGTTTTAGACGAAAACTCATCTGTTACAAAGGCATTTCATTTTTCTAAACTTTTTTGAACTCAAGACTTTTTGTGCATTCAATATGTACCATTCAAAGCCACATACTAAAAATTTGAACCCTTTCTGACTTCATTTGCTATTTTTCATGCATTTACTGATTTATTTTGTGCCAAATGACCCTGAAATTGGAAAGCATCTACAAATGAACTGAGAAAAGGTTGAAACTTGGCATGGTATCATCATTTGACCCATATAACATGTGTGCAAAAGTTGAGAGGGTTACGACAAAAACTGGATGCACTTCGTGTACAAACTGGATCATCTCTTTCGAAGTGTGAGGGTTTTAGACGAAAACTCATCTGTTACAAAGGCATTTCATTTTTCTAAACTTTTTTGAACTCAAGACTTTTTTTGCATTCAATATGCACCATTCAAAGCCACATACTAAAATTTGAACCCTTTCTGACTACATTTGCTATTTTTCATGCATTTAATGATTTATTTTGTGCCAAATGACTTCAAAAGAATTATTAAAAAACTCCAAATATGAAAAACTAACCTTTAGATCCGGTTTATGATAAGAACTGGTGCTAAAGGTCTCTCCCCTTCCCGCTTATATTTTCGCCCGAAAACGGGATGTAATTGGAGACCTTTAGCACCGGTTGGTGGGTGAAACCACTGCTAAAGGACCTTTAGCACCGGTTTGTGGGTGAAACCGGTGCTAAAGGTGCCCTGTTATATATATCGTTGGGAATAGGAAAATCATCGTGCACATCTAGCATTGGCATCAAGGTCTTCGAAAGAATATAAAACCATGCCTTTGCTTCGAACACCAAATGCCTCGGCTTGGGCTCAGCAGGGGAGTGATCTCCTACGACATCTGGATTCATGAGAGTAGAGAATTCAGCTGGAGTTGGAGCAGGTAAGTCATGAAGCTTGTGTGGTAATCCTTCGAACCG
Source organism: Bromus sterilis (assembly GCA_950022295.1). Taxonomy (NCBI): domain Eukaryota; kingdom Viridiplantae; phylum Streptophyta; class Magnoliopsida; order Poales; family Poaceae; genus Bromus; species Bromus sterilis. The sequence goes on from OX465597.1 coordinate 288,001,536, forward strand.
AGGTAAATTGATGATAGCCAAAAATTGGTCGACAGACATAGGGAATACTTGGCCTTGAATCATGTAATCAAATTTCCACGTCTTCGAGTTCTCGGGATCACCAGTGACATGCAAAGTTGCATATAATTGCTTGATGAGCTCGGGATTGTAGCCACAATCGAGAGCAAACATCTTATGAGCATGGAGACCATCAATAGTTTCGGCAAAATTTTCGAAACATGATGTTGAGTACACCGAAGGCATATCAAGGTATTGATGTTGAAAAACTCTCGCCTTGTTGTACAGCAGACGGGTGTAGTATATGGCTTGCTCTTGAGTCCAAAACCGAAGAGAATATGCACTTCTGGGCTTCTCGTAGGGATTGGTCCTGAAGAAAAATGGCTTGTGCTCACGCCTTTTGAAGATGGGGCCTCCTCGAGGAACATCTGAGCGGAACAGGGGCAGAATTTCTCTCGGGTGAGAAGAGTGAAGCAGCTCATCGACGGGAAATACTTCAGCAGCATTGTCTGGCATTTGGAAAACTGGCTCAGCAGGGCGAGGAATTGAAGATGGAACTTTTACAATGTCCTGAGCTGGGATGGCTGCAGGAGCATTTTCCTCGGCCTATGCTTCGACGGCAACTCCTTCATCGGCAGGGGCATTTTGGGCAGCCTCTTTAGTCTCCATGGCCTCCATATCTTCGTTCAACTAGGCAAAGACATCCAGCATTGCTTCGTTCGAAGAATTTTATGAAGAGGAGGATGAACTTCCACTCGAACTGCCATCACCAGAACTATTTCCTTCGGCAACATCTTGTCGAGAAGAAACTGTTGTGATATCAACATCGGCGTCTTCTCCTTCATGCAGAGTCTGGGCAGAGGAATAATCCTTCTGAGCAGAGGAAATGGGAGCTTGGAGTTCTTGCTCGACCGGAGCAGGTTGCTCGGTCTCAGCTGGAGCTTGGGTCTCGATGGATGGGGTGGTCGATGGAATGATGTGTGGTGGTGATGGAGGATTTGGTGGTGGCGACGAAGCTTTTGGTGGTGATGGTAGACGAGGTGGTGGTGTTTGTTGTTGAGGTGGAGGAGTGGTTTGTCGAGGGGGTGGAGTTGTTTGGCGAGGGGTTGGAGTTTTCTCACGAGGAGTGGGTTGCTTGGTGGGGGTTGGTGTAGTTTCCTGTCGTGCTGATGCAGCAACGACCTCGGTAGACTTGGGCTTCTTGGCATTTTTCTCGATCTCTGGCTTCCCACGCGCAGAGGTTGGGGCAGCAGACTTTCTCTTTCGAGATTGTCTCTTGTACAGGGCATCATTGTGCTATTTGCATATAACAGATACAACTTGTCGAACATTTTCATTCACAGCGGTTATGTTTTCCTTCTGTGCCCTTCTGGATGCTTCAAGAGTTGCAATTTTGGATTTGAAAAACTTACGGGACTCAAGGTCCTCGATTTCTTCTTGAATTTGCCTGGAGTAAAACTTCTCTTGCTCTTTATCCTTTCGATCCTGGGAGAGATATCCTTCCCAACGAATCATGTATCGAGCAACTTGCTCTTGGATCTCAGGAGGGACATCATCCTCGGCAGTGACTTTGCTCGGTGTGGTAGCCATCTTCCAGAGGATATGTGAAATATTAGCAGCATCCCAGGGAGCATGGGCAGAAGAATCTCCTTCGTTGGAGCTTTCTTCATCGACACGAGGGCCGAAAACAACAGGCGCAACAGGAGCAGGCGCAGGTGCTGGAGCAGCTCGAGGAACTGGAGTAGCCTGAGCTTTCTGCCTAGCTTCCTTGTCTTTCTTCTCGGCCTCCTTGGTTGCCTTGGCAGCAGCGATGGGTTTTGTCACGGCACTAGGGGCCGCACCTTTATCCTTTGAGGCACTAGGGGCCTCAGCATTTTTCTTCGCAGCACTTGCGGCTGCATCCTTTTGCTTCGTGACTGTGGGAGTCACAACTTTCTCGGTGGCGCTATGGGCCACAACCTTTTCCTTCGGGGCACTTGGGATAGTGCCTTCTGCAATCTTTCGTCGATACTTTTCACTGACCAGATGTAGGATGCCCAGCTGTTTGGCTACCTGAGCCTTTTTATGCTCGGGCTGACTGTGAAAGTTTAAAAGCTTGGAATTTATCAATTCTTTATCTTCTTGCTCTTTTTTCTTTGCCAGCCTTTCCTTACGCTGGATAAGCGTTTCATCGTCCTTGGCCGCTTGAGCTTGCTTTCCCTTCGATTTGGCCGAAGGTTTTGGCCTGCTAGCTTGAACTGGTGGAGCAGAGGAAATGGGCGGATCAGTGACCAGATTGGTCATGTCAATTGTTGCTCGAGAATCCTGGGCAACTGGCTCCTGGATCCGAATGCCTTTACTTCTCGGCTTTTTCTTCTGAGGAATGTCCTCGACATCAGCCTCAGTGCCAGGGTCTTGATCATCCGAATTAGCTTCTTCTTTGGAGCTTGCATCTGGTGGCGAGACAATTACTACCTTTTTCTTTCGCTTGGCAGATTTCTTGCCAGCCTTCGATTTGGCGCTTGGGCCTATATCCTCGAAACCATCAGCAGCAGCAGCCTCCTTTCTTCCTTTAGCCTCTTTGTGTTTTTGCGCTCGTGCTTCCCGAGCATCAACCAGCTCTTGAAAATCGGCAGGTGTTTTCAGAGAGGATGGATGAGCATCATCTGGAGGAGGTGGTCGATTATCTTTCGTCCACTTGGGCCTTAATGCTTTGACATCAGACCAAGGATTTTTTCATTGCAAATAGCCTCTCCCAACGAGGAATAATAGCCTTGTACTCATACCAATGAAGTGCTTGAAGCCTTCGAATTTCTTGCAGACGGTTTTCCCTCGTGCGTTCATCTTCTGAACCTTCAGGCGTTCTCAACTCCTTCTCAATGATCAAATCCTCTGATAATCCTTCAGAGTTGTTGGTGATTCTTGTTCGGCCTCCCACACGCTTGGGATCTCTGACATTTCCTTCATTCCCAGACATTTTCCTGCGAAAAGGATAGGTACGAAGGAATATAGGAAAGTTGTGAACAAGTACCAGCATTTTTCGAAGGAAATTTTTTTTGAATGCAGCAAACATATCGAGAGATTTGTCTTGACGCAAGTTTTCATGAAATTGCTAGGCTAGATTTCCATCGGGTGCAAATCTAACGAAGAACTTGTATGAATTAATCGCACAAGTATAAATCTATCAATACGTTTCTGTAGGAATTGCCTAAGTGAGAAAATCCGAGGGATTTCTTACCTAGTTCAGATGGGGAATCGACTGAAAACGCTAGAAACAGATTTCCCAAGATTCAACGATCCAAACGGATCAAACAGACCTAAGAAAAAGAGAGAAAACATGAACAAATCTAGGGCTGGATGAACAGAAGAGATTGGAATCGAGTCTTAGAGCCGTGCATACCCTAACTCGGTGAAGTACGGCGACTACGATGGCGCGGATGAAGATCCTCGTCGACGGGAAGGTCTCCGGCGACTTCCTTCCGGCAACAAAGCGGCGAGGGAGTCGACGGCGACGAACAGCATGATGGCGCGCGAGAGAGCACTTCGGGAGCGGAGAGATGAAGTCGAGGGAATTGCGTGGGCTGAGCCGGTGGTGTGGATCAGTATTTATAGGGGAGGGTTCTTACATAACAGTCAGATCTGATCCAACGGCGCAGATTTCGCGTCTCTCCGCATTCAACGGACGGATTTTGTGGCGGTAATCGTGGGAAAATCCCAACGAACCGAAAGAAAGTTGTTCCACGTCCGAGACCAAACTCATCGAACATCGAGTATAAAAGTAGATAAACGTTCGATAGATTTTCCTTCGGAATCAATGACATTTGAAGGGAATCTTAATCGAGTACAAATATACATGTTCATGAGAGAAAATCAAAGATGGGGTAGGGATAGAATAGAGGGAAAACAGGGTCCGATTCTTAATCAATCCGAGGGAAAAACAGTGATAAAACTCGGAGTGATAAGTGTATAGGACAACACCAAACGAACAAAAACAAACGAAAAAGAAACACGATAGAAAATTAACGTAAGTAAACAACATAGAAATAAAACATATAATACATAGTACCGATAGTTATGATCTTACTGCACATTGCGTGAGTCCAAAATGTTTAACTCACACCTTAGTGCACAAAACCTTTTCTCATACAAGGGCTTCGTAAAGATATCAGCCAATTGATCTTCGGTGCGAACATGGCTGATAACAATATCTTCTCGGTGAACGTGATCTCGAAGAAAATGATGACGAATATCAATATGCTTCGTTCAAGAGTACTGCACAGGGTTATGGGCAATTTTGATAGGACTCTCGTTATCACATAGCAATGGAATTTTCTTCACAAGAATACCATAATCTTTCAGCGTTTTCTTGAGCCACAGAATCTGAGTGCAGCATGAACCGGCAGCAATATACTCGGCTTCAGCCGTAGAAATGGATACACAATTCTGTTTCTTCGAAGCCCAACAGACAAGAGATCTACCGAGAAAATGACATGTGCCTGAGGTAGATTTCATGTCGACTCGATTACCAGCCCAGTTAGAATCAGAATATCCAACGAGATCAAACTGGGCACCCTTGGGATACCAAAGTCCCAAAGTTGGTGTATGAGCCAGATATCGAAGAATTCTCTTGACAGCAATATGATGTGATTCTTTCGGGTATGCCTGAAAACGAGCACACATACAAACTGATACAATAATGTCAGGTCTAGATGCACAAAGGTAAAGAAGCGAACCGACCATCGAGCGATATTTCTTCTGATCGAAAGGTTTGCCCTTCTCATCTGCATCTAGATGAACATTCGTAGGCATTGGAGTCTTGATGGTTTTACAACTGACAAGATCAAACTTCTTCAGGCAATCTCTGAGATACTTCTCTTGAGAGATGAACGTCCCATTCTTCTGTTGACGGATTTGAAGCCCGAGAAAGAACTTTAATTCACCCATCATAGACATTTCGTATTTCTTCGACACCATACGAGAAAATTCTTCGCTAATATCAGAGTTAGTACAGCCAAATATAATATCATCGACATAGATTTGACACACAAAAAGATCATTTTTGTAGGCACGATTAAAAAGAGTCGGATCAGTTGTTCCTGGTTTGAAGCCCTTCTTCAGAAGAAAATCCTTCAGTGTTTCATACCAAGCACGAGGTGCTTGCTTTAACCCATATAGGGCCTTGTGCAATCTGTACACCTTATCAGGATTCTTCGGGTCTTCAAAACCTGGTGGCTGCATGACATATACTTCTTCTTCGATTTCACCGTTAAGAAATGCACTTTTGACATCCATTTGATATAGCAATATACCATTGTAATTGGCAAAAGCAAGCATGACACGAATAGATTCAAGTCGAGCAACTGGAGCATAAGTCTCACCGAAATCAATACCTTAAATTTGGGTGTAACCTTGTGCAACCAGTCGAGCTTTATTCCTTACCACAATGCCATCTTCATCTTGCTTGTTGCGAAAAATCCACTTCGTACCAATGATATTGTGCTTCTTGGGATAAGGCCTATTGACAAGGGACCAGACTTTATTTCTCTCGAACTGATTAAGTTCTTCGAGCATTGCAGTCAACCAGTTTGAGTCCTTCATGGCTTCATCGAATTTTGATGGTTCTAGCATGGATACAAACGAAAAAAATCCACAGAAGTTAGCTAATCGAGTACGAGAACGAGTGGTGGGACGACCTGGTAAACGAATCTCTTCGAGAATTGAGTCGACGTCCACTCTTCTTCGAACACAAGGTAAAACTCCTTCATCATCTTGCGGATCCGGTTGTTCTTCGGGATCATCTTTTCCTTCAGGATCAGCTTGTCCTTCGGGATCATTTCTTTCGGGTTCAGCTTCTCCTTCTGGTTGGACATTTTCTTCGTTTACGCGTTCTCCTTCGACCTATACATCATTTGCTTTAGGATGTTGATCTCCAGCGCCCCGGGCTATGTGTGGGAACATTGGACCATCATCATCCTTGTTGGGTTGACGTGCATTTCCTTCGATAGGTCGAATATCTCCAATAGCCATGTACCTGATAACTTCATCCAAAGGTGGTTCATCCAGGTTAAGAGGTAATTGCTCCTTTTGAGAGCCGTTAGTTTCATCAAATCGAACATTTACAGTTTCTACAACTTTGCCAAGATGAGAGTTGTAAACTCTGTAAGTGTGAGAATTCGAACCATAACCTAGGAGAAAACCTTCGTGTGCCTTTGGGGAAAACTTGGAGCTGTAATTCATATCTCTGATATAACATGAAGAACCAAACACCCTGAGATACGAAACATTCGGCTTTTTACCAGTGATAAGTTCATGTGAAGTTTTCTTCAGAAATTTGTGCAGATAAACCTTGTTGATGATATGACATGCAGTATTAATTGCTTCGGCCCAGAACCTGATAGGAGTCTTGTATTCAGCAAACATTGTTCTAGCCATTTCAATAAGTGTTCGATTCTTTCTCTCGACCATACCATTTTGTTGCGGTGTATAGGCAGCCGGGAATTCATGAGTAAAGCCATATTCATCAAAAAATTCTTCGATATGAGTGTTTTTGAATTCTGTACCATTATCACTTCTGATAGGCTTGAGAGATAATTCATATTCAGTCTGAGCTCTCTTTGCGAAAGTTTTGAAAATTTCAACAACCTTGCTCTTGTCATCTAGAAAGAAAACCCAAGTATATCGAGAGAAATCATCAACAATAACCAGACCATACTTGTTAGCTCCAAGACTAGAATAATTTTGAGGACCGAATAGATCCATATGAAGCAATTCAAGAGGATGAGTAGTAGTCATTATGGTTTTTGCTGAATGATGTTTCTTGGCAATCTTTCCTGCTTCACAGGCACTGCATAGACGATATTTATCGAATTTCACATTATCTCTTTCTTGTCTTTTCTGGACTTTGAATCATATCTCTTCGATTCATAGTTTTTGCTCGATTTGTGTGACTTGCTCGAAGAGTTTCTGTGAGAATGCTTTGATCTATGTTCAATTTCCCAGAGAGGACAATCAACAATGAAGTGACCTGGTTTCTTGCACTTGTAGCAACAGTTATCTTTCGCTGATGAGTTTCTGGATGATGATCGATGCTGTGATGAATTGCTCGAATGTCTTGAAGAGTAGCTTTTCTTCGGTGAAAAGGATTTCCTTCTCTGAAAGCGGTTGAATCTTTTCATTATCAGTGCCAGATCTTTTCCAATGTTCTCGGGGTCATCTGAGGCACAACCAGATTCAGAACTAGCTTTAGGGGAGGAGTGATGTGAAGCTTTGGCCTTGAGTGCGTGCGATTTTCTTCGAGTCCCATTAACATCTCGTTTTTCATCTTCTTCCATCTCGAAGGTATTGAGTCTCTCAAGAATATCAGCGGAAACTAGATCTTTGAAATCAGTCCTTTCCTTAATCATCAGCACAATGTGATCGAAGGGAACGGAGCAATGTTCTGACAATAATCCGATTTGTAATGTCTTCGGCACCAAGGGATATCAGTTCATTTGACAACGCAGTGAGTCTGATGTATATGGAGTTAAATTTTTCTCCCTCGTGCCTCTTGAAACGATAGAACTTGATTCGAAGGGTGTCAATACGAGCATCTTTCTGAGTAGAGACACCTTCACCAATCTTCTCGAGATAGTCCCAAACACCTTCGGCCGAAGAAATATTCTTGACCTCATGATATTTATCTGGAATCAGATGATTTGTAATGAAGACCCAGACTTCAGCATCTAGCTCTATCTTCTTTGCCTCTTCAGGAGTGATAGCATTTTTGTCTTTGAAAGTTACACCATTCTTGACAACTTCCCAAGCGGCAGAGTTGATAGCCATGATATTCCTATTCATTTTTTCCTTCCAATAGGGATAGTCCTTCCCATTGTAGATAGGAATCGGTTCCCCTGAGAGAACAACTGCAAACGACATTCTTGACAACACTCCAGGTTGTTGGACCAAAATACGCAGAGCGTAGGGAGTGCCTATCTCTGATACCAATTGAAAGCTCAAGAATGATCAGAGGGGGAGGGGGTGAATGATCACTTCTAAAAATTCTAAGGAACTTAGAAGGAATTCACGCAAACAGCGTAGGACTAAAGACATCTCGAAGGAAATACAGTATCGAAAGTAATGCATGGCTCGAAAGGATTGGGAGTGAAGGAAAACATCGAAGACAAACAGGCAACGAGTAAATACTTAATGCAAATGCTAGAAGGAAAAAGAGCCTGACACGACGATGTTTGGTAAACCAGTTCACACTCTGCAAAGTGCTACGTCTGGTTGGAGGGACTGGTGATTGAACACCTGGAGAAAAACTCTCTCCGTCCTATTCTCCACTGCAACAAACTCCTCGAGCTTGTCCAGTTTTCACTCGTGGTAGATGATTCAGGACATCTCCGAGACCTTTACAAACTTTCTTCAGCAGCGACAATTTCTCTTCGACTACTTGACAGGTGACGCCTAACCGTCTAGGAGACTTGCAGTTCTCCATGATAAAAAGATCGGCTAATCTCGACCTAAGTCTATGTGAATTGCTCAACTCAGTTCAGACTTGGGTTTTGGTTTTCTCTCGATGAATCTCTCTTGGGATGCTCACAGACTTCTGTCTTAGAATCTTCAGTGGAGCAGCCGACCCGAAATGGCGGGTAGGTGCGGGGTATTTATAGTTGGCGATCCCGATGGGTAAAATGACTGAAGTGACCCGATGCGACCGCTTGACGCGTGTCCACAACGGTCGAATTTCAATCACTGCGCAACTTTACTTGAGGAACAAGTAAGCTGACTTACCGAACGAGTTCTCTCTCGATGGCACGAAGTGAGATGACTTTGCCTTCGAGCTATTCACTCGACTTAGTAAGATTTCTCTCGGTAGGCTTTCGTGGGTTTCGGTTGAGCAGAGCAAATTCACTTCGACAGAGATCTCAACTAGCAAACCCCTCTTGATAGTATGGTTTTTCCTACGACTCAAGAAAATAAAGAGAAACTAGTAAAAAGACTAAGTCTTCGACCAGCTTCAGCTTTCTCCTCGTTGCGCTTTTGCTCGAGAGAGACTTCTTCTTCGACGACATTTTTAGGGGTCGTCTTCCTTCAAAGGTTTCGGTAGATGACTGCAGCTTCGCTGAAGTGAGTTGTCCTTCGACCTTCTACTTGCAAACTCCAATCTTTCAGAACCTAAGTATCTGTTTATACTCGAAAACAATATTAGTTCCACTTCTGCTTTGTCCAACAATGTCCAAAACCTTCGGGGGCAAAACTTGCTCTTACACATATGTAATAGGAAACTGGTGTGTTGTCCATATGATGTAATTGTATGTATATTAAATGCCCTCCACTGTTGTGGGCTTGAGGCAAGCAAAGAGGGGCGGTGGTGAGGCACTAGTACTATATATGATCGATGTATATATATGTTGGAGGTACGATAATTCTACTATATATGATGGTTCTAGCTAGCTACGAGATACCACTACTAGGAGAAAGGCTAGTAGTAGCGCCCAAGGGCGCGCTACTGCTAGCACGCTACAGCTAACTTGTAGCAGTAGCGCGCGTACGCACCCGCTACTACTACACCAGTAGCGCCCCCCTTAGAGCCCGCTACTACTAATACCAGTAGCGCGTATAGGTAACAGGGGGCTACTGGTATTTATTTTTCATTTTCTGTTTCTTTTTCCCATCGTGTTTTTGCTGTATTTGTACAGGTATTATACAATATAGTCTCATACACATACACAGGTTTTCTACAGAGTACAAATCTCATCATATCATACACATACAATAATCTGATGACCATATATATATATCATCATGATCTCTCATATCCAACACAAATGATGTCTCTCATCATGTCATCTCTAAAATAGCGATAGAAGTTGTCACAATATCTTAAATAGATGCAAATACAAGCAAGTTTTATCATCCATCTAAACTATGATATATACTAGAAGAGCGGTCACTATGAGGAAGAGTGGAATTATGTAGTAGCTCATGAAGCGCCGCCTCCGATCTTCCTCTCGCGCTAGCGTAAATCTCAAGTAACTAGCTTCCGCTTCCTCTCTGGTATTGAACCCTCTTTGGCTGCCGCCCGGGAACCGGTGCACTTGGGCCTGACACTCTGGCCACTCATCGTACACTCCTGGAACCTTCCCTATGTACACGGCATAGCACTTCTTCGCCATCGATGATCTATGTACCTATTAGAGATGCATATTCATTATAAGAATTCAACAATAGTACACAACATAATATACTTGAGCAACACGAAGACAAAAAGTTAGTGAATAGATGCAACATAAAGTAACATACATAATATAATATACACACGTTGTTCATGGTACCCCAACTAATTCACTAGCTAGAAAGCGTTACGCAAGTAGTTCAACATGACCGTTAAATTACATCACAAAGGTTTCATATCGCTTCCAAAAGTATAAATTCAACCGAGACATCATCATCGGCATAGTCAATACACTAGAACTTCCATCCATCCATATCTGGGAGGACGCACCCTAGCTTATTGAACGGCGTAATATCCAAAAGCTGCATTCCTACGCGAGTTTTAACATCAGCTCGCGATATTGGGCCGTGGTAGAACATCCCCTTCTTGTCGACGACTTCTTTCATGATGATGGTTGCAATATCCTTCAGGATGCGAAAGAAATCATCTCTTACTTTATAATCCGGTTCGGCTAAGTTTTTTGCCCATATCATGATATGATTGTCATCTTTGCTTGCCATGCGAAGACGTTGCTGATCCTTTCTGAACTCCATCATGAGATGGATGACATAGTATCCATCATTTGTACTTCCTTCCGGTTGATGGATACTGCAGAAGTTGGTTTTATGCGAGAAACACGGCGCGCCCTTCCTTCGTGACTTTTTCTCAATGTGGCCACCCCTCATGCCGAAGCCCTGAAGAGAAGAATCCAGAAGACTCATTACTTTCGTGTAGTCTTTCCTTTTGAAGTTCCTAGACGAGTCGAAATACACGGCATGGGAGACTCGCGGGAAAAGAACGATAAGGACGGCGTGCCCCTCGCTGCGCAAAATAAATGCACCTCAAATTAGCTAGCCTCCATATGAGCAAAGGAATGATTGAAATGTAAAGGCAATCGGGCAATGACTTACATTGGATGATAAGGCACGAGAACCATTTCCTTCTCCTTATTCATCAGCATGAAATTTTTGATGTACTCCCTAGCAGTTTTAAGTTCATAGTGACCGAGCGACAAGAAGGACTCATGCATGTAGTATGGATCTGCCACCGCGATTTGCGAGATTTCCTCTCTTTTGATGACAAAGCTCATATGGAGCGCAAAAAGGCGGACGATCGTAAAATCGAGCCGCCTAGTGAGGAACATCTCAAAGATGTGATCAAACCGCAGGAAGAACACTTCCGCAGGCGCCGTGTCGACGTAGCCCATGCCCGGAGGCACACACACCGCATAAAGTGGATATCCTGGATCCTTCGATGCGAGAAGGCTTTTCTCTGTTGATAGTACATGATCGTGCAGTCTCCTGAGATCCCCTGATATGCTCTCCAGCGGTTTCGGCGGGAGGATCGGCTCGCCCGCGACATGGATCAACGCCGTACCTTTCATCAGTACACGGTCTGCAAAACCGGTTGGCGGAACCGACTTGCTGCTAGAAGCATTGACAACCTTTTTGGCAGCTAAGTCTTTCCTATTCGGTCTCTTCCTCGGCTTCTTCTGGGGGAGAGGTTGTGATGAGCCTTTCATAGCACCCTTGATCGCCAACCCAAGTGTTGACGGGCTGAGCAAGGGTTGTTCATGCTGGTTTGAGGCGGCATCTGGAGGCGTGTCCTGCAAGGGTTGCACGAAGAGAGACTTTTTTCACTCAGACCTAGGATGCTCCTACTCCGACAGAATATCCATCTCCTCATCCACATGCTCCTTATTGGCCGAGTCATATGGCTGACTCATCATTTCTACTTCCTGATTAATGAAGGCGGTGTTGAGGAATTGCATAGGGTCACCATCCTCGTCCATGTCATCATCCATTGCTTGCTGGAGCACGGGGGAGAAATCACGATCCACTCTGCTTGGACCGTCTTCCTCGCATCGCTCGCCGCTCTCACCCAGCATAACAGGCGGCGCTAATAATTGTGGAGGCGGGGTGGTGGTGTTCATACCTTCTTGGGGATGTGTTGTCGTTGGTGTGGTCATCACGGCGGCCGACTCGACACGAAGAAGACCCTTCGGCCATAGGATGAAATAGCCCTTGCAGTCTGCAAGCCGCTTAGGGGTCTCGTCTTCCTCTCCCCCGAGTTGTACCGGAGGATCCAAATCCTCGTGGCCCGGTTTGACACTCGCCACGGAAACCTTGAAAGTGGTATTGGGCATCTGCATGGTGTGGATCATCCGATCCGTGGGATTTATTATCGTTGCCTTTCCCACATCCACTGTCTGGCCATTGATCATGTATAGTAAGGTGCACGGGGTTCTCTCGGCCTGCGAAAACATGTCTACTGGAGACAGAGGACGGGCTGCTATGAGCGGCTAATGGAGCATGTCCGGATGCGAGAGCAGGCCCCGCTGGTGCGATGTTCACCGAGCTGCTCCCGACGAAGCTAGTACGGGGAAAATCCGCTGTCGTTTTGTCTGGATTTTGCTTCGTCCACTCGATTACAGCCGGGATCAAGGATGAAACCGAAGCTGCGAACTCATCTCTACAGGCAGCTAAAGCTGCATTGACTGCCGACTTGATCATCTCTTGTTTGGTCGCTTGTTCGGTCTCAGCTGCTTTTTTCTCAACCGCAAGCTTCACCTTCTCGTCGATGTTGACCTGACTAAACTTCCTTCTCTGCCTTTTGGCCTCAGGGTCCTCGTGGTAGTAGTGCTTCCACTGTGAACCGTCTCCGACGCCGTGCACACGTCCATGCTGCGGCCGAGTGTCCAAACGGAGGCCCTTCATTATGTTCAAGGCCCGGTTGAGATGGGTGTCCCACTTGGGCCTCATCGTCGACTGAGACGATGAGTCGCTTTCGGCATCAAGCTTGTGTTGCTCTTTCTGCGAAAGAAACGTGGACCATTTACAAATGTTACTACAACGTGTATTCTGACTTGATGAGAAGCTAATATAAGGTGGAAAAAAATATTACCAGTAATCTCATCAATTCCCTCGTGGGCGCGTCCGTGGACCAAACCTTTTTCTTCGAGTTCCACTTGTAGCGGGCGCTGATGAAGTCATACTCCTGGGGGTCGGTGAACTCCGCCAAGGGGTCTGGGATCCCCGCGGCTTCACGTTCCGCGTCCTCCTTTTCCCATATGGGCCTTTTGCCAATGTAACCACGGCTTCCGAGGCGGTGTTTCCCCGTGTTCCTTTTCTGAAGCCCCTTGAATTTCGCGGACCTAAGCTTGGCTTCGTCGGTAGCGCAAGTGTCCTTGAATTTTAAGAACTCAGCTTCCGTAAGTGATGGATTGTCCGCAAAAATCTTGGACAAAGGTTTGTTCTTCTCAATCAATCGTTTCACGCTCACTTTCCACGCAGACAATGCTTTGCTGAACTTGACCATGGCGGCGGCGTTTATGTCAGTCATGGCATCATCATCCCACGGAGATTTGCTCTCATCCCGATCCAGGAACTTGAATCTGTTGTGCAGCTTCGTAAGGAGTAAATGTTCCATATTTGGTATACTCCTCAAGTCATAGTCGTTGATGCTCGCGGTTTCCCGTAGGATGCATTCGACTTGGTTGCCGTAGCACCTGCGAGCTTCCGCCGGCGCTATTGGCTCGAATTTGCCAGCATGCACCTCTGTCACTAGCAGTTTGTCGGTGCCGAGCTTGTTTGGTTTTCGTACCCTCTCCTTCTTCTTATTTGCTGGTTCATTAGCGGCTTCAGCGCCGCCGGTGGCGGTGGCGCCGGTGTCAGTGCCATCGGTGCCATCAGTAGTGCTGTCGGACTCGATTTCGGCGTCCGTCGCACTAGCGGCATTTGGACCTTTGTCTCGTAGCTGAGAAGACATATGGTCGAGGAAGGCGTGTTCATGCTGCTGGTAGTCAAAATCTTCATTTGCAACGGCTTCGTCGTTGGTCGACATGTTTCCTACGATATATTTAGTCTCCAAGTTTAATTCTCAAACTATAAAAAAAGGACTAAACACCGTCCTATCAAATACCGGGCACTCGATATGTCATACTTTGTAGCACAAGTCATGTCGAAATTCACGGTAAATTTCGGCATGACCTTTGCTAAAAAGTGGACATATCGGGAACCTGAAATTTGCCGAAACGGAAATAAATCAACATTCCGGCAAAACATAGGCCCCTCGGATCCCTGCATATGGAAAAAAGAAGAAAATTCGTACACAATATCTTAAGCATATACCCAGAGGGTGGCACGTGCTAGTAGGATCAGCTGCAAAGCATTTCCAACAACAGCATGCTGTGCTCGTTGCATTTCACTGGTACAAAGTTTGACATGGAACACAAGGAAAATTCTCTACAACCAACTTCGTTAAATAAGAACTTTCAACTAAATATAAATCCTAAAAGATAAATACAAAAGTAGTTCGTTAAACAGCAGCATAGTGAAACTATAGGCTTAAAATGGTAGCATATTACGTTCAAATTAAATAAATGGTAGCATATGAAAGCATAGGGTGATAAGAAACAGGGATCTTCAATGCAAATGCAACTCCTATATCAATACTTAAACAAAACCACATTCCTGCGCTACTTGTCACCAAAAGATATTATACCACCGATGGAGGCTTACCACAATGCAGTAAAGATATGAAAATCACAATGATGCAGAGATCGGGGATTTAACATCCTTTTCGAGGAAAAAAAAGATTGATTGATGATAGACTGAGAGTAAGTTTAACCTACATTAGCTTTAATGATTCCGATTTGGAGCTTTGGAACCTATATATTCATTCTAGGTAATCTTTTTGCCTCCATGTGAGGTTTCTGGTTGCTATCTTTTATACTTAGCCACACATTTGTTCACGTCTCAGTCCCTCATTAAATTTGTAACAATGTGATTACACAGGGACTAAATAGTCATTTTAGTAACTCCTTGTATCAACTTCACTTTCAAGACATTCATCACTGAACACTGAACACTAAGTATGCATATGTGGAACCCAATATAGCATTAATCTGCCATGTTCATAACACCCATGACTCACGCCCCTATTTGAAGCTAATTGGCTAATTAATATGAATTCAAGTCAAGTCTGTTGTGTTCTTCGATGGTATGCAGTGTCAAAAGAAAATTCATGGTCTTACAATTTACCTATTGTGCTATGTTCCAATGGCTAGAGAGGGCATTGGGGTTATTAAACCACATTCCTGCATCATTACTGCGCCACTGTTGAAACTACCCTTGGAATCAAAGCAGAAGGAGGCTTACCGAGCAACCGATGGTGGCGGCGGCGGCTTGACGACGATGGCGGCCGTGGAGGCGAGGCGACGAGGGCGGCGGAGGCGCGGCGACAAGGGCGGGGAGGCGAGGTCACGAGGGCGGCGGAGGCGAGGCGACGAGGGCCGGGAGGCGCGGCGACGACGACGGCGGCCGGGGAGGAGTCGAGAGGGAGAGATAGAGGGGAATGAAAAGAAGAAGGCCTGCCCGACCTGTTTAAGTGGAACTTAGCAGTAGCGGGCCATGTCAGGGTGACCCGCTTAAGTTTAGCAGTAGCGCGCGCTGACAGGGCCCGCTACGGCTAAGTTTAGCTGTAGCCCGCTCTGACAGGGCCCGCTACTGCTAAACCTTAGCAGTAGCGCGCGCTGACATGGCCTGCTACTGATATTTCTGGCATTTTTTCCCTCTTTCATTTCCTTTTTAATTTTTTTTTCGAACAACGACCGATACAATTTATATAATGTATATTTAACAGCGGCAATATATAATTTGACCGGTCGATAACGCGGTTAAAGTGCAAGTATACAAAATAGATACATATAAAGATTACAACACACATTTAGTTTCTCAGCGTCGAAGACGTTTCTTAGTGATTAGTTTCTTTCCTTTTTTGTTCGTTTCCGAATAATTTAGGCCCTCGTTGTGACTTTTCCTTTTCCATGGAGTACGATCTTTCATAGGTAATGTAGTCTTCATTCTTCTTTTGACATATGCTTCATCGTCGTCGTCATCTTCCCTCATCGGGTTGCCGTACTGGTCATAGTCTTCTATGTTGGCGACTCCATCCATTCCGACGATGTTTCTTTTTCCTCTCCTCACGACAACACGGCTCGGATTTCTCGGGTCGGTTATGTAGAAACATTGTGTCACGTGCTTAGCGTGTATCCATGGCTCATTTTTGGCTATGACGTTCACGGTAGCGCTCTTGGTGTCGGGTATAGACATAGTAGTGAAATACCGGTTTTCTCTTTCGACATTCTTAGCCCATCTGACACGGAACATCGTCGCATTGTGTAGTCCAGAGTAGTTAAGCTCCCAGATCTCTTTGACCCTTCCGTAATATCTTTCAGTTGAGCCGTTGTCGTCAGTCATGCATTCTATCGTCACCCCCGAGTTCTGGAAATCACTTTTCATATCTCTGGCCTCCGTATAGAACGTGTATCCGTTTATATCGTATGCCTGATAGGTGAGGAAGTTGACAGCAAGGCCATGTGCTAAGGCGTATATGAGCAATGCGTCTGTAAACCCCTCTTCTGGGGGATTGGCAAGAACATGCTCTTTGAACCAAGGCAAGAAAGTGGAGTTGTGCTCTCTAGTAACTTCGGCGTCCGTCTTGCGTAGGCCCTGGTCATGGTACTTCTTGGCGATGGTTTCTTTGTGCAGTGTCACGAAAGGGTCTACCACATCAAGATGTTGTAGCACTACTAAGTTTGCCCTGTCAAAGTCATTGCGTCGATCCGAGTGGTCGACATGCAGTTCCCTCCGACCGTTGGTGTGACCTTCTCCTCCGAGCCTCCCATGGTGCTTGTTAACGGGCAAACCAACAACAGGGACGTCGTCATCTCCGTTGCTTAGATAATTCTCGCAGAACGAGATGCACTCTTGTGTCAGATAGCCCTGTACGATGCTTCCATCTGGTCGGGACATGTTACGAACGAATCCTTTGATGACCCCATTCATCCTCTCGAACGGCATCATGTTGTGCAGGTATGACGGGCCAAGGTCGATGATGTCGTCCACAATGTGGACACACAGATGCACCATGACGTCAAAGAACGCGGGCGGGAAGTACATCTCGAGCTCACATAGTATGACAACAATCTCTTCCTGTAGCCTTGTGAGCTGCTTCGAACTGATCGACTTTCGAGAGATAACATCGAAAAAATTACAGAAACCAGTAAGCGTGTCACGGACGTGCTTGTCCATTATCCCTCTAAGGGAAACCGGTAGTATCTGCGTCATCATCACGTGACAGTCATGAGACTTCATCCCGCTGAACCTTTTTTTCTGCATGTCTAGATATCTGCTTATCTTCCCACAGTAACCGGAACTAACTTTTATTCCGGTAAGACACTTGAAAAATTGATCGATCTCCTTTGTATTGAAGGTGAAGCAAGAAGGGGGCAATATTTCTCTTCCTTCTTCTTTACTTTTTTTCCCCGCCTGCTGTCCCCCGCCTCTGTCTCCGTCTCTGTCTCGGCCGTTTTACGGGGCATGTGGTGATCTGCCCTTATTTCCAAATCTTCCAAGTCTCTTCTTCCCTTCGGCCCATCCTTGGTCTTCTTCGGCATGTTCATCAGTGTGCCAAGCAAACTCTCGAGAACATTCTTCGTGATATGCATTTGATCAAGACAATGAGGTGTATCGAGTTTGGGCCAGTACTCCAAGTCCCAGAAAACAGACCTTGTTTTCCATACCTTCAGCAGCGGCTCCGGTTTTTTCATCTTTCCAGGCGCGGGGCACTCTTTCCAGTTTTTCAGCAACTCATCAATTTCGGCACCGCTCCTCTTACGTGGAGGTCCTCGATGCTCAGCCTCACCATTGAATAGATCTCCATGGTTTCTCCACGGGTCATTCTTCTCGAGCCATCTTCGATGCCCCATGTACACGATTTTCGCAGACCCACCATCTTTCGTTAGCTGCTGAGACGTTGTATCATCCATGCACCTCGTGCATCCGAAATATCCATGGCACACCTGGCCTGATACATATCCGTAACCGAGATAATCGTGCACCGTCGTCAGCACTGCGGCTTTCATATAGAAATATTCTTTTTCGAAAGCGTCCCATGTCTTGACTGGTGATTTCCATCACATTTCTAGCTCCTCTTTCAATAGCTCGAGATATAGATTAATATTATTTCCCGGCTGTTTCGGCCCTTGAATCAGAATGCTCATGTGTATGTACTTTGTCTTCACGCACTTCCACGGGCGAATGTTGTACATCCATACAAACACGGGCCATGTGCTATGGTTGGTGTTCTGCTTGCCAAACGGATTCATGCCATCTGAACTCACGCCAAGCATGACGTTCCTTGGATCAAGATGAAATCCATATTCAGCGTTCAACGCTCTCCACTGGCTTCCATCCACAGGGTGTCTCATCTTCGGATCATCTCCATCATCGGGCACCTTCCTGACCGCGTGCCACCGCATGAGCTCAGCTTCCTTAGGATCTACGAAATAACGCTGCAGACGAGGAATGATCGGAAAGTACCATACAACTTTCTGAGGAGATTTCTTTCCGGCCTTCTTATATCTATCAGTATTGCACACCGGACAACTGGTTTTTTCTGCGTTCTCGTTCCGATAAATGATGCAATCGTTGATGCATGCATGGTATCTAATGTGCGGCAGATCAAGAGGGCACACAATCTTCTTGGCCTCATCGATACTAGTAGGACAAAGGTTCCCCGGGGGAAGAACTGTCTTGTTTAGATACTTGAGATGATCATCGAGGCTTTTGTCGCTCCATTTGTTTTTAGCCTTCATCTTTAGAAGTTCGAGCGTGAAACTCAAGCGGGTCACCTCAGGAGCGCAACCATCATACAATGGAGTCTTCGAGTAGCGATGAAGGATCCGTCATGTCCGCATCTTCTCCGTCATGTTCGGTCTGATCTTCTCCGCCATTACCATGTGCGGCCTCTTCTCCGCCGTCATTTCCAGCGCCCTCTTCGTCTTCGGATCCATCAATCATCTCTTCATCCGCTGCCATGGGGTTATTGGTTGCACCGTCGATATCGTCATCATCATCTTCAGTTATCCATCGAGTATAGCCATCCATGAAACCATATCTAAGCAGGTGCGCCTTCAAACGTCCACCCTTAAAGGGGTCCAGCCAGACGCCTTCTTTGCATTTTCGACAAGGACATAAAATCTCCTTTTCATTTTTTTCAACCATGTCGTCCACTGCGGATCGCAAGTATCTATCCACCATCCTTCCACAGACCTTCATGGTCGCCTACGAGTTATACAAACAAAAGATTATAACGACATGCATATGCATATCAAAGTCATACAAAAATTCGGCATGACCTTCCTAAAAATAGGACATATAGAGTTTGCCCGAAATTCGCTGAAACGGAAGTAAATCGACATTTCGGCAAAACATAGGCAAACTCTCATATCACACACCCAAACACACACACACACAAATATTTTCATTGATGCAAAGCACAATTTTTTACTCACGTCTCATGCATCCACGTACCTAGCTAGCTAGTAATTAATTAAGAGAGAGAGAGAGAGAAAGTATATACCTTTTGTTAAAATATCACACTTGGGAGAAGCTTGCACTAGCTAGTGAGGGAAAGGAGACAAAGGTGAGAAAGAGAGATAGCTAGATGCATTTATGCATGATATGTGGTGGTGGAGGAGGAGCAAATTAGAAGGAAAGAGAGAGATATTGCATTAATGAAGATGGTGTGTAGTGCATTAATGGAGATGGTGTAATGCATTAATAGAGATGGACAAGAGGTAGGAGAAGGAATGAGGAAGAAGCAAGTGAGGGAGAGAAAGGAGGGGGGAGGGGGATGGTTGGTGGAAAAGGTGGCTGCTGCGCATTACCAGTAGCGCCTGTACCGCTACGGCGCTACTGGTAAAGATAATAGTAGCGGGCTTTTCAGGGGGGCGCTGCTACTAAAACATGTCATCTGGGTTTGGTGGGGACCACCTTTACCAGTAGCGGGTCCGCATATGAGGCGCTACTGATACAGGCATATCAATAGCGCGCGTCCATATAGCGCGCTACTGCTAATTAGCAGTAGCGCCTGTCTTTAAAGGGCGCTACTGTTAAGCCTCTACCTATAAGTTTTTCCCTAGTAGTGTACTCTACATGTATATATATATATGCATTGTACATTATGTAATAGCGTAAAATAAACAGTAATCCTAAACCCAAAAGAAAAGAATTAATAAACCCTAAACCCTAAACTATTAAAACCAAAAAGAAAATAATTAAAAAAAACTTAAACCTCTAAACCTTTAGAATCGGTTTGTGTTACAAACCGGTGCTAAAGGTTCCCGAGCCCTCGCGCCCGACCTGCCACCACGTGGCTGGCTGCAGAGATTTTAGAACCGGTTCGTGAGCAACCGGTTCTAAAGGGGTTCACCCTCTAGCACCGAACCTTTAGCACCGGTTGCCAAAACCGGTTCTAATGGCCTTCCAGAACCGGTTCTAATGACCTGTTTTGCACTAGTGCATGATGAAGGGCGACGATGATGATGAAGGGGCGCGGACATGTGTGGTCGCCAAGAGGAAGGGGAGAAGCAGCTCCTGCTACCGGAGAGTGTTGTTGCCGCGTTCGATCACCTACACTGCCACCGCATGTGCATATCTGAGTCTTCGCCGCCGCCAGAGCTAAGAAAATAGAAGTTGTTTTTCCTAGAGATAGTGATGAGCGAGTAAATGGGGCGGTGAGGTTAGATTCCACGCCATCGCACCTCAGCCGATTTCATCTCCCGTCATCCCCACAGGATTTCACGTTGCACTGGCATGTGCGTGATGCATTCCTTTTCAGCCACGCTCAGCCTGGTTGGCTGGAAACAACCGATTCGGTTGTTCCCAGCGGGTCTGGCTGAAAGGTTGCTTCCAGGTTCAAGCAATGCGGGTCAAACAATGACCACATGTAATCAAACAGGTCAAATTCTTCCCGCGTGGACGTGCAACTAAACATGTCTTGTATGTTTTGCGTCTACTGACCGGACAACACAGATGCAGGTGACGAAACAGCAGGCACAAAATTATCAGCTACTATGATACGTGTTAAGAAACAGCAGACAAAACATGACCGAAGCATCGTTTTACCCCAGCTAGGCTGAATTGCGCCAAAGATCCAGGAGGTTTTAAAACCATGCGACCAACCAAACAAGCCCATACAAACATCTAAGCCAATGTAATCATCTGAGTCTTGAACCATCTGATAGACAAAACATGTATATTCGACGAAGCACAGGTTGATAAATACTACACAAATGGAGTACAAGTCATTTACATCACTGATGCTTACTCCAACGTATTGGGAATGAATAAAAACTAGGTATACACAAGGCACACTTGATTTGCTTACAACCTAAAATTATACACATACCCATATGATTTCTTCTTTTTATTCCTAACCAAGTTGTCACAATCTTCTTTAGACGACACAATTTATCTTTGTGCTTGCTTCCATAACATGGTCCCAGCTAAGGACTAGATTATCAACAGTTTATCTTGTTTGCAAGATCTTCAGAATTCAGTGCTTCGCTCCTGGAAAAAATACATATGAAAGGTGTACCTTGTAAGTTAGCTTATCTCAAGTTCTCAAATTTAAAACTGGGCAGCAAATCTTTGCATTTCAGTAAGTGAAAGACGCCCCCATTTCCTTGGGTGTTTTCGTGTGCATGCTAGGCTTGGCAAAATGGATTCCACTTGTTACTTATCTATGCTCTGTAATTGGGAGTTTGGGACATGCAGAGCTGCCTCTTCAAAAAATTGGGAGCTCAAATTATGTGCCGGATCCGCTTGCTTGTGTAATACTAGTAGACTAATAGTGCAAGCACAGTAATGTTTTCAGGCATCTGGAGCAAAAACAGGCGGCATTACTTTGCTGTATCGTTGTCAATTGACAACGTCAACCTAGCTAGGGCATGGTTTACCTTAATATGACAAGTGATTGAGATCACTGTATATCTTGGAGCTAGGACCTGACACTTGACACTTGTATATTTGTAAACATGAGACGGGAACCAGGTTCAGTTTTGGTTACCGTGATGAATCAGTTCCAAGCCCCCTGGGTGTTGTACTTGGGGAACGGCACCCTGCCGGACTGGATCAGCTTGACGTCGTCGTCGAGGATCTCGTAGTGGCGGCGCACCTCGTCAGCCGTCTTGGTCCCGTCCATGGCGCGGGACACCTTCTGCCAGCGGTCGGGCGTGCCATCGCCGTAGTAGGCCAGTGCATCCTCGAACAGCTTGTTCTCCCTGTCGCTCCACGCGCCGTTGGCGCCGGCGCCGCCGCGGGATGAGCTCCTTGACCCAGAAGACATCTCGACCTGGATCGGAATTACTAGTGTGTTTGTTGGAACCCGAGCGTTAGCGCTGAAGTTTTTGCGCTTCAGAAGCTCCGATGGTTATGGTTTGGTTTGATGATCGCTGTGCTGCTTCGGTGCCGCTATTTATAGGCGCCTGGGTCTGGGTGGGTGCCGCCCGGCCGGCCTCCTCGCTCGCATGGTATCTGGATTGTCATTGCCTTTTTGATCGAAAGGTCGGTGAGGCTAATTAGATTCTGAATTTTATTTGACCAAGGTGCTTTCTTTGGAATGTACACCCTTCGTTCACCGATGTTTTGAATATTTCAATATCAACTAAATAAAAGTTAAACAAGTGAATCAATATATTAAAACAGATACAAATATACATTTGATTCAGGAAAAAAGCTAAAACGTATTCCCTTTGTTCCGATGTATTAGGCTCACTAGTCATTTTAATTTATTCCAAAATCATTTAGAAATAAGGTCCGTAAGCATTTTAATTGGCCTAATTAACAAGTTACATGTGGTTCTCTCGTCCCTTAATTAATCGATAGACCTGACCAATGCATGACATATATTCTCGCACGAGAGTAACTAGCACTCCAAGAGCAAAAAAATTAACGGATGCATGAGACCGGTTTGCTTGCCCTCTTTAAGATTAATTGATAAGATTCTATCTATTAAATCTTACGCAAGGGATACTATCATAAATAAGTAGTATCAGGCTAGTCACAATGGAAGTATCAAATACTAGTAACACATACTAGCATAGCATTTATTATCATACAATATCATAATATGATATTCAACTCTTTTTCTTCATTTAATTTCATGTCATATCACCAAAATTGCTTAATTAGCATCCATGATACTAGATATGATACTTCCATTGTGACCAGCCTCATGCACATGATTCTAGTATATGAATGTATTATATTGCCTTCGCAGTACATAGTACTTCCTCCTTCAAAGTTTATAGGGCGTGCGCGTACCCCTATGTCGTCCATTTGACCAACATACAATAATATATTTATTATAAAAAACATATCATTGTGAACTTCAGATTTTGTATTTTCAAATGATATATTTTTATGATATATAATGTGTGTTATGCTTGTCAAATTGATGATCTAGGATACGTCATATGTGCAAACCCTGTAAACTGTGACGAAGGTAGTATCATATCTTAGTATCATAAGTAGTATTATTTAATGTCATGCAAGACACGTACTAGCATAACATTTAGAGAAAATTCCTTATTTGACCCTTTTTAAAATTTGATTTTTCTTTTTGACCCTAAAATTTAATTTTTCCCTTTTTGACACCTAAATGTCATTTTGTTCCTTCAGTGACATTTTTTCTAATCTATCCACTAACACCATGAAATCCAATATGAAAAGTCTTTTGTATCCTTTCTTTAGATCCCGCGTAAAAAAGTACATTTTACTCTTTTTTGATTCCCCATCAAACCTTTTCTCCCAGCTTCCCATCCCGAGAAATTTCTGTAACCGTCGTCGTCGCTCCGCTGACATTGTTCGCCCCATCGTCCTCCCGTTACTACTGTCATGTCTCCTTTCATCTCTCCCGTCTAGGGCTTATAGCTCCAGTGCAACGTTTTTCCAGTGAATTGGCTGCAAAGCGATGGACTTCGCTAGTATGGATGTGGTGCGACATCTATGTGCGCAAAAATAACTCATGCACGACATGGGACTTAAGCACAATCATTGTCAGGATTAGGTGGAGCTGGACGGGACCCACAGCTTATCCACATCGGCGTGGGACCTAGATGGCGGCGACTACAGTTAAATCGTTTTCCGGGAGCGCGCAAGCGCGCG
This sequence comes from Bromus sterilis, assembly GCA_950022295.1. Classification (NCBI taxonomy): domain Eukaryota; kingdom Viridiplantae; phylum Streptophyta; class Magnoliopsida; order Poales; family Poaceae; genus Bromus; species Bromus sterilis. Next base: position 288,025,722 of record OX465597.1, read on the forward strand.
CATCCTCTCTCTTCTTCCTCTCCGGCGCCGGCGAGCTCCGCTTCAGAAAAGAAACACATTTTTACAACCATTCAACCAAAATCAACCAAATTAAAACAACTTAGATAGATTTTAGAAAACATAGATTCAATTACTTCACGGGTGGCGATTACATCAATGGCGGGCTCGTCGAAGCAAAAGTCATACGGCTGACCTGAGCCCGCATCGATTTACATCGATTACTTCGAGTACCTAAATCTACTCTAAATATAGATAGATCCCGCAACTCCTGCCCCTTGTTCGATCTTTAAAAGTGGCTCCCAAAGCCCCAGGGGTGCGGCGGCGATGAGGCGGTGGTGCCGCTCAGTCGGAGTCGGAGTCGGAGGCGCCCCACGGCTTGTCGGCGCGGGATCTCTCGAAGGCTTAGCGGAGGCGGAACTCGTCGAGCTCCTCTTGCATCTCCCGGCGATATTTGTTCTTATGCTCGTCGGCCTTGGTCCGCTCCATGATCTCGGCGAGGACGTCGGTGTCGTCGTCGTTGACGTAGTCCCCCGGGAGAAATCCGGGGCGCACGGGGCCAGGTGGCAACCCCTGGTCCTCCTCCTCCCTCTTCGGAGGCGGCAGAGGAGCGCGTGCCATGGCGGAGCTCCCCGCGCCAGAGGAGCTACCACTAGCGCCGCCGCCGCCATCTTGCGGTCGTACTCCTCCACCTCGCGCCTAGCATACGCACGCGGCGGCGCGAGCCCCCAGTTGGTGTACCTTCGCGCGCCGCGCTTCCCACCAGCGTCGGAAGCAACCCGCGTCGCTCTTTCGGGGTCGTAGTCCGGCGCCGGCCTCTTTGTCCCTCCTTTGTCGGCGCGGTTTCCGCCGCCGGAATGCCCACCGCGCGAGCTGGAAGATCCGGGCACATGATCATCGCACTGATCTGCCTGGATTCGGTGGTCGCCGGCGGCTGGAAACCGTGGATTCGGTGGTCGCCGGCGGCAAGAGTGGAGAAGATCTGGATGGAGAATAGCTAGGGTATGACATATTTCGCCGTATAAGTAAAGGAGGGGAACGGGAGGCTGGGCAGTGCGCTGCGAAAGAGAGACGGGGTACTCGAAAATACATTGGGTTACTAGGTGGGCGGTGGCCCAAAACTTGAAAGGCGCACCTTGAATTAAATCCTGTTGTTGTGCCTACAAAGTTGTTTAAAATGTTTGAAACTTGTCTACAAAATGTTAAAATGTTAGAAAAATGATAGTAACTTGTTTGAAAAATGGTAGAACAATGGTAGATGTAAATTTGAAAATTGTTTCAAAAAATATTGGTCAAACTTTGGTTTGACCAAATTTGAATTGAGCATGAAAAATTCAAGAAAAATCAAAAAATGGAAAACCAGCGAATATGATCTAACTTTGTCATATACTGCACCTCAAATTTATTTGGTTGTTTTAGAGATGGTGGAAAAAAATCTTGCGTAGAAATGGGGGTGTTTACCCTACCTTTGGACCTCATGGGTGAACACAAGTGGTTTTCAAAGTTTGAAGGTGAAACATTCGAAAACATTACAAAATCTTCATTTTATGGTGACTAAGAAGGATACATGCTTGGTTTTTCGTTTTCAAGTTTAAAACTTGTTAAAATGTTGGTCAAACTTTGGTTTGAACAAATTTGAATTGAGCATGAAAAATTCAAAAAAAATTCAAAAAATGGAAAACCAGTGGATATGTTCTTACTTTGTCATATACTAGCACCTCAAATTTATTTGGCTGTTTTAGAGATGGTGGAAAAAACTTGCTTAGAAATGGGGGTGTTTACCCTACCTTTGGACCTCATGGGTGAACACAAGTGGTTTTCAAACTTTGAAGGTGAAACATTCAAAAACATTATAAAAGCTTCATTTTATGGTCACTAAGAAGGATCCATGCTTGGTTTTCCATTTTCAAGTTTAAAACTTGTTAAAATGTTGGTCAAACTTGGATTTGACCAAATTTGAATTGAGCATGAAAAATTCAAAAAAATTCCAAAAAATGGAAAAACAGTGCACATGTTCTTACTTTGTCATATACTAACACCTACAATTAATAAACAAGGTGTACATACATTCAAGCAAGATATGCTAGTGTAATCTCTAAGCTCCAACATGAACTCTCATGGGTGAACACAAAGTGGTTTTTAAACTTTCAAGGTGAAACATTCAAAAACATCACAAAAGCTTCATTTTATGATGACTAAGAAGGATCCATGCTTGGTTTTCCATTTTCAAGTTTAAAACTTGTTAAGATGTTGGTCAAACTTGGGTTTGACCAAATTTGAATTGAGCATGAAAAATTCAAAAAAATCCAAAAAATGGAAAACCAGTGCACATGTTCTTACTTTGTCATATACTAGCACCTACAATTGATAAACAAGGTGTACATATATTTTTTTGATTTTTTTTAAATTACTTATGCTCAACCCTAACCCTTGAAAACCTCTCAAAACCACATCAAAACCCCTTCCAAACCTGTCAAAACCGTTTGACCATTGAATCGCCGTGAATGGACGGTCTGGATCAGGCACTAGGGCTACGTCAGCGATCCGCGGGCTGCACTATGATTGGCTGGCCTTTTTATTTGGCTGCTTTAGAGATGCTGGAAACCAAACTTTCTCAAAGTTTCATTTGGTCACAAATGTGGTGTGAATTATGGGTTTGTAGAAATAATAATAAACAAGTTTTAAACTATTTCATAAGTACATTTGGTTACAAATGTGGTGTGAAATCTTTTTTTTGAAACAATGCGGTGTGAAATCTTGGTTTGTATAAAAACTAATGTGGTAGCTCAATTTTTTTGATACATTTTGTTACAAATGTGGTTTGTATAAAAATAATGTGGCAACCCAATTAAAAATTATAAACCATATAAAATCAAAAAATGAGAAACATTCTACAGATGACATCATTTATAAACCTGTACATAAGATTGGGTTCCACATAGCAGAGCCAAATTCGGCATGTAACTGAGCACGCACGCAAGGTGTTCGTCAGAGTGATTACATGGCTAGTTCACCCCAAAAGTAATATCTAAGCGCTGAACAAACTAAACTATAGTTTTCCGCTAACTATATTCACAAAATAAACTGGACCCCAAAAGTAATCCCCAAGCGCTGGACAAACTAAACTACAGTTTGCAGCTAACTATATTCAGAAACTAATCCCCACCAAGCGATCAATATGAATTTGTGGTGTCTTTGTTGTTGAAGCTGGCTCTGAAGCTTGACTGAATTTCAGCAATTTCAGATCGCAGAGAATTTTAGAGCACACCAATGTGTCCTCTGCCAGCCCGACAACCATACTGATATCCTCCAGGGCCACCGCTACTTTCAAGTCCACGCTCGGCTCGCATTGAATCCTGCTCGACGAGCTCTGGCCCGAGCTGCTCTGGTCGCCGGCATCAATGGCGGCATCAATGTTGCGCAACGAGGCAAACCTTTGTCTCGGCCTCCGCGGCGAATGACGGCAACCAAGAAAACCCTTGCCTCCGTAGCCGTGACGAACCCACGCCTGCTTCAACACCTGCTTCACCGAAATCCGATGACGCCGCCACTCTTTTGCGCGAGTCAAAAATCGGGCCGCCGGTTTCCTCTTCGACCATCGACCCGCACCACCCCATCCTCCACCCTCACACGTCGGGGTCGCCGTTACCTGCGATTGCGACCGCTGCGTCGCGGCCGGGCTCGAGGAAGATTGCCGCTTCTCCCCTTCTCGCTCCGCCGCTCGCCTCGCTCCCTCCATCTACCTTCGACGATAGGAGAAGCCGAGACGACAGAACAACCCGCACTGATGGACGGCGACGCCTGGCAGTGAAAAACCAGCATTGATGGATGGCGGCGCGTGGCAGTGAAAAACCCTCACTGATGGACGGCGGCGGCGCGTGGAGTGAAAAACCCGGACGGGAAATGGGGAAAAAATCGGCGCCTCGAGACGGTTCCGCCATGAACAGAGGAAAGGGCCCTGGGCTGACTAGACGTGTGAGGCCCCAATGGTAATAACAAAATCCATGTCGCCGCCGTCTAGGACCCACGCCCACGTGGATGAGTGTTGGGCCCAACCACTAATAGCTAACGAGAGAGCTTAAGGGCCATGTGATGCGTGGGCTATTTACACACGCAAAACTGTCGCACCACAGCCATTCTAGCGAAATCCGTCGCGTGCTTTCCAATTCACAGAAAAAAAAATGTCGCATAGGAGCTAATGGCCCCTCCCGTCTATGGCCGAGTATGTGTTGTCCATGGACGCCAGCCTCCTACAGGGACTCGTCGGTTGTCTCCATTCGTGGCCCCCATGGCCTTCTACTGTGTCATGATCAGCAGGGGCATCCGGGGAGGATCAGATCGGAGTAACTAGCGGGCGGCCTGCTGGAGGACGACCACAGAGTAGATAATTTTTGACACATGATGCAATAGGGGTAAAATAGTCTTTTCATGTTTGACTTACCACTATTATGTTCCAAAACTGATGAAAGTTTCATGAAGGGAACAAAATGAAAATTGAGTCTCAAAAAGGGAAGAAAAAACTTTCTGAGGACAAAAACGGAAGGAAATTTTAAGAGATGGCTAAATAAGGAATTATCTCTAACATTTATTATGATACGGTATCAAACTATGATACTCAACCCTCTATTTATTCATTTAATTGTATGTCACATCATCAAAGTTGTTTAGTTGGTATGCATGATACTCCCATCGCGGGAGGTCTTAGCTGATTGAAGGAAATGCACCAAAGTGGTAATCACTAGGCACCAATGGAATTTCACCTTGAACATACCGGAACAAAAGGAGTACTCTCTGATCCATAATAAGTGTCGCTCATTTAGTATAAAGTTTGTATTAACTTAGTACAAAATGAGCGATACTTATTATGGATCGGATGGAGTATTATATTGTGAATGCAGGTAATATTTTGGACGCTGATATTTTTCGGACATGCAGTGTAAGCACTGTTCATACCGGATGACTCATTCGGCCCATGCAAGATATACAAAAAATAAATATATACCACTTGTATGTTTTCCTCTTATCCATAAGAACAACAAGATCCCATTAGTTAGAGGACACTAAACGAGAAGACAAAAGTGTGGCTAGGGTAGCAGTCTTGGTAACGGGCTCTGATCCAGTGGAAGTCCCCTTCTTCAAATGGCAGATGGTCGTGAAGGTAGATCCACACTTTTCTGAATGGTGGCTACTCCGCTAGCTAGCGGTCACCTCGCTGAACATGAAAAAACATATAGAAAATAAAATAATACATTAGTGCAAAACAGGCCTTTGAATATAAGCAAATGCCACGGTTCAAACACAAACCGGTTCTACTGGACCAATTGCACCGGTTCGTGAGGTTGGGGCTTTAGAACCGGTTCGTGTGGTGGGCCCCAGCCCAACGGCAACCTACCACCACACCTTTAGCACCGGTTTGTAGTACAAACCGGGGCTAAAGGTGTGGTGGTAGGTTGCCGTTGGGCTGGCCGGCCAGCAAGCAGCTTTAGAACCGGTTGGTACCTAGAACCGGTACTAAAGTTGAACTAAGATTAGTACCACCTCGCTAGCCGAAGTGGAGTTCGACCTCCTTATAAGCACGGGTCTGCGTGGACTTATCGTAGCATATCAAGTTCAATAAAGGTTGTCCACGAGAAATTCATCTATATCCTGTATACTGTAAAGACAATTACTGTTGGACCTTGATTGATGGGATCTATAGACTCGCTAGATTTTGCAACTAATAGGGGGCTAACCGAAATTGTCCTCTAGGGTGTACAGGATGTGGAGTAATCTTCCGTTGACATTTGATACGTCCCAAACGTATCTATAATTTATGCTTGCTCCATGCATGATTTGTGTGACTTTGTCATGTTTTGCTTGAACTTTCATACACTTTTGATCATATTTGGACTAACCTATTAACTCAATGCACCCAGTTGTCAGTTCCTGTTTTCTTTTATGTTTATATATTGGGTTTTCCGGCCATTAAAAGTGCCAAATAAATTCCGGAAAAATTATATAAAAAATCAGTGTCCCGGAAGCTTCCCGAAGAACCAAGGATGGAAGGGAGGGGACCCACCAGGGCCCCAGGAGGGTCCCTGGCGCCCCCCTAGGGCGCGCCGGGCACCCTCCTGGCTACCCTGTGGCCCCCCTGGTGTAAAACCCCCAGTGTCATGCTACAGTAATTTTTTTTAGTGTCAAGTCCTAGTGATTAGCAAGCACTAATCACCTTGATCATGCCCAAGTCCAGATCCAAACTCAAAAGAAATTACAAAAGTAAAGTGGAAAATAAAGTTCACCCAAAAATCTTGCAAACAATTTTTAAATTGCACAATAATCAGTAGATCAAAATAATATGTGCATTGGAATTTCTTGAGTTATAATAAAAAAGTTAAACAGTTCAAACAGTAGCTTAAAAAGTTAAACAATTTAATAATTTATTATTTAAACAATTCAAACAATATGTGCATTGGAATAATAAAAAAGTTAAACAATTCAAACAGTAGCTTAAAAAGTCCTATTTAATAATTTATTATTTAAATAAAAAACTAAATGATTTTTATAAATCCCCAAACATTTTGTAGCAGTACTTTACTTTGTAACACTAATATTGGAGAAAGATTCACCATTAACAAAAATAATTTTAGTGCTATACGAAATAAAACAGAGAAGAAAGGTAAACAAGTAAAGACAAAAGAAAGCAAAAATGGAAAATGTTAAACTACGCCCAGGGCAACCACACGACGGCCCAGCCCACCTCAGTCTTCTTCTTCACTGCTCACCCCGAGGGCGTGTCGACAATCCCACTATGCCACGAACGTGGCCGTCACCGTGGACGCCATCTGCCGGCTAGCCGGCAGGGATAAGTGCCCCGGTTGCCCTCTCCCTCCCCTGGAACCCTAGAGCCTCCTCGCGCCGTCGTTTTCCCATCCCCATCTCTCCATGGGATCGGGCCCGACCTCCTTCGTGGTTGCACCGTCGCCGTGCTCGCGGAAAACGGCCTCGCCTCGCCGCTCCATCATATCCAGCGAGCGCACCTCAGTCTTCTTCACCACCCCAGGGAAGGAATCGTACCGGGGCGCCACCAGCTCGCCGCCCGCGCCGTGTTCCCCGCCCACGGCCGCCACGACCTCGCTGCCGATTAGTCTCCCTCGATCCCTCCCTCGAGCCCACTGCCATCCCCATCGTTCTCACAGTGAGCATGCGCTTCGCCCCCCTCCTCCCGCGCTCAAATCCGTGCATCCGGTCGCCGGCTCTGCTTGCTCATGCTCCGGCCGCCGACGCGGCGCACGCCGTCGTCGTTGTGGTCCACCCCAGCCCGCGAGAACAGTAGGAATAGATGCGGTTCGCCGCTAGGAACCAGTAGGACTCAATGGCGCAGCAAACCGAGCCCTAGAAAGACCGCATGACCGTCGCCGGCGTCGGCCTAGCCGGCGTGGACGCTACCTGGCTCAAGCAGTGGGTTATCCCACTGACCCGTGGGGCCCGCTAGGTTAGTTAACCCCATGTTAGAGCTAATCCACTGTTAAAAGTTGACCCCCCCACTATGTGCCTATGATAGTGGGCCCAACCCCTTTTTGTTTTAATTAACCAAAGGTTTAAGTTAAAAGAAACACCCCCTGAGAGACTGACATGTGGGACCCTACGGTCAGTTAGTTAAATTAAATAGATTTATTAGCTGCGTGTATGACATGTAGGACCCACCTGTCAGTACTGTTTGGATAAGTTTTGGATAATGTTTGAATTAAATAATAAAATAAATTCTAGAAAATGTTTTAAACTTTGAAATTCAATATCTTTTAAACCGTAACTCCGATGAAAATAATTTATATATCAAAGTTGACCAGAAAAATATTTCAAATATGAATATGCTACCCATACCCCCCACCACACCCCTCTAACATACCGAACACAGGACATTACCCCTCCGATTGCACTGTCTGGTAATCACCTGGGGCCGGTAAAACTTGCCGGATGAAAATGTACGGAATACGAAAGTTGCTAAGAATGGATCAACGAGCACAGATACACTATCCACATATCTGTCAGATGTCTTTAGCACATCAGACATGGAACATTCCTCTCCGGATCATCGGTTCGGTAATAACCCGGTACCGATGAGTCAACCCCGGATAAATTTCCGCTTCGATTAAAATACTTAACACCGCGTTAGAGCACCGCCAACACTGCGTTTACCATGTCTTGAATTCGTATTGCTATTATTGCCATGTATTTATTGTTTCTTCCCCCTCTCTTATTGTCCGGTAGTCTCGACGTCCGCTGCTCATGCCCCTATGATCGACTACGTCGTGGACGACCGTACCTCTCCCGCGAGCTTCCAGGAAATCAGAGCCATTCTGTTGTGTTGTTAGTCAGACAGACATAACGGTTTTCTACGAGATAATAATAAAATGCTAAATGGTTCGGTGGATGACTTGAGAGGCCTGTTGGTCTGTACGCATTACCTTCACGTGGGAGAAGGAGTTATGGGATCCCCTGATCGTTGGCCGCGAGAGTTACCAAACCAAGAAAGTCAAGCTCCTCCAGGAGCACACGCGAGACAAGGTAAGGAGTCAGTTCACCTTGTTGGTAACCGCGCGCTTTGACGGGATGACAGAGCAGGCACCGATGTACTGGTGGTCCTGGCTGCTGTTCGTTGTCCGTTGTGTTGTTAGTCAGACAGCGGTAACGGTTGTCCGTGAGATAATAATAAAACGTTAAATGGTTCGGTGGATGACTTGAGAGGCCCGTTGGTCTGTACGCACTACCTTCATGTGGGATAAGGAGTTATGGGCTCCCCTGCGTCGTAGTTCATTCGAAAGCTCTTCAGACATCAGCAGTATCGCGGTCTGATTGCCGGGAAGTTGTGTGCCTTCTTTACTCGCGAGTGGTGTTTGCTTTTGCTTCCCGGCCAGCCTCGCATCGTGCAGGAGCGTGCAAGGGTTAGGGACCTGGACCCCTTGGCGCATAGGATTTAGTCCAGCGGATGGCCTCTCTGCTGAGCCTAGGATGGGCTGCGCCGTGTCGAATAGCACTGGTGGAGCGTTCCCTAACAAGGTTCCTGCCACCCTGGAGATCCGAGCGTGCAGGCTGAACAGTAGTGCACCCCTACAAGGAGTTTAATCTATTCGAATAGCCGTGTCCACGGTAACAGGACGCTTTATGCTGAAGCTGGATCTTACCACTACAAAGTACTACTATTAAACTGTATGGTTCCGGGTCTTCTTCGTCGCAGGGAAGTCGAGGTAGGGAACACGGAGGCATTGCTAATTATTACAACTTACTATTATACAATGCTGCAGCAACTTATGCTGCATTGTTACTTTATGCTTTATATTGTACTGTTGGCTATTCTCTCCTCATGCTGCAAGACTCATCGGAAGATGCTAGTCTTCAATAGGCCTAGCTTCTCATCCTTATTCTGACTTTCTACCTTGCAGTCCACTATATTTAGCCTCTCCTTTCCATTTGATACAAATGCATAAATGCTTAGTAGCGGACGTAAGACTCGCGGGTATGCTAGATACTCACCCTTGCTTTATTTCCCCCTTTTGTTTTGCCTGATTGGCCGCTGCAGTCGACGTTGGAACGCAGGAGAAGGAGTACCCCGAAGGAGACTACTACGACGTCGAGTTCCCCGTCGACCAGGAGTAGTTCGGTGGATCCCAGGCAGAAGGCCTCGCCTTTCCGATCTGTATCTCTGATGTCATTTGTGCTAGACTTCTTAAGGCAAAACTTGACAAACTATGTTTGTACTCAGATATTATGGCTTGTATAACTTATGTATTCGGATCCTCGTGATCCCTGGTTTGTATTATCAGATTTATTTTATTTGTGTTTAGTGTTGTGCTATGATATTCTCACTGTGGCACCATAATCTCAGCCGTGTACGCTGCGTGTATGATTACTGTACACGGATTGATTTTGGGGGCGTTACACCTCGGTGCCCCCCTTGGCTCTTATTTATACACCCATCGCAAAAACCCTGATTCCAGACCCCTTTTCTCCAGAAGCAATTCCGATCTCCTCCGCCATCGCCAACAAGCTTCGGGGACCAGAATTCCTGTGTCGGCACCGTGCTGGGATGGGGAAATGCCCCCGGATTCATCTCCATCGATGTTGCTTCCTCCCTCCATGAATCAGGAGTAGTTCCTCCTCGGGGCTGAGGTTTCCACCAGTAGCTATGTGTTCTTCTCCCTCTCCCATGATGTGATCTTCGTTGTGATCATAGGCTATGTTAATCTAGGGTGATCCCATGATAGTTCCCCTTCCTCTATGTATTTAATTGATGTACCCACTTGATCTTATCTAGTATAATCCATGAGACCAAGGTGACAGCGGTCTATTGGACATGGATTAGAAGAATATTTTCATGAGTGATTTCCTCTTTTGTGTGTTGATTGAAGATTGAGAGTCTCTTCGTGCTTGTCTTTGACTATCCTTGAGATACGTTGTGGTGATTGTGGTACTCTCTTTGGATGGCCGCGGTGACATTGGGATATCCATAGATCGAGAACTACGAACTCTGAGGTGTGCTTTTCTAGCCCTACATAATTCTCGTCCTCTCTTGACCAAAAAGGAATGACCTCTGAGTACGTCTCCAATGCATGTTTTAGTGGAAATATCATGTGATTATACTATGTTAATGTTGTTGGGAGTTTCCACTAGTGAAAGTATGAAGCCTAGGCCTTGTTTCCACCATTGTTACACCATTTTTCTCACTTTTGTCACATGTTTTCTTGCTGCACTTTTCGTTACAAATTATATTACCTTGCTTTTCCACACCAATCACCCATATTTTACCATCTCTTCGCCGAACTAGTGCACCTATACAACTCTTAGTTGTATTAGGTGTGTTGGGGACACAAGAGACTTTTTGTATCTGAATTGCAGGGTTGCTTGAGAGAGACTATCTTCAACCTCTACTTCCCTGAGTTCGATAAACCTTAGGTCATCCACTTGAGGTAAATTGTTGTTGTCCTACAAACCTTTGTGCTTGGACGCCCAAAATAGTCTACAAGAATAGAAGCGTGTGTAGACATCAAGCTATTTCTGGCGCCGTTGCCGGGGAGGTAAGGTTTGAAGGTATATCTTTAGATCTTTCAATTAATTCTTTTATTTCTTGTTTTTATTTTCACTAGTTAGGCTTTATGGGAAACAACAAAAAAATTATGAGAAAGATTTATGAGCTCTATCTTGAGTTAGGACATGAAGTGTTTGAGGAGGAGATCAAAAAGCCTATGGAGCTTTATTATTTGAACAACACTCATGATAGTAGTAATGTTATTAGCATGTCTTCTTTGAATACTTTTGATACTAATGATATGCAAAGCCATAAGCTTGGGGATGCTACGTTTTATGAAGATGATCTTTTTAGCCCCCCAAGTTTTGATGAGGAAATTTATTTTGATGATACTTTGCCTCCTATCTATGATGATTATTGTGATAACACTTATGCTATAAAGAATGAATGTTTGGAAGTGTATCATGACAAAAATGATTGATGTGATAGCTATTTTCTTGAGTTTGCTCCCACTATTACTAATGAGAAGGATTTTTCTTATGTGGAGAGTAACAAATTTTCTATGCTTGTGGATCATGGTAAGAATTTTGTATGTGATACTTATATTGTTGAGTTTATTCATTATCCCACTGAAAATTATTATGAGAGGGGAACATATCCTTATAGATATTTCAATAATATCAAGGTCCCTCTCTTTATGTTGAAGGTTTTGAAGTTGCTCTTATTTCGGCTTCCTATGCTAATATCTTTATGCTTCAATGAGTTATTTCTCTACAAGATCCCTTTGCATAGGAAGCATGTTAGACTTCAATATGTTTGATATTTGCTTCTTGATTCTCTCTTTTGTTCTTCAACCCTTATTCCTACGAGAGCATCACTAAAATCGTAAGCCTATCTTTATGTCTATAAAGAAAGAGCTCTAGGGAGACAACCCTTGTTATCTTTACTTTGAGTCTTTACTTTCAGTTTTTAGTGGTCTTGATGATTGTTAATACTGTAGCAACATCATTGTATCTTTATTTTCAAGCTTTGTGCCAAGTTATAGCCTCATATGACAAGGGAAGTGAAAGTTGTGACATGTTGTACAGAAAACAGATTCTGTCCTCGTGACGGGAAAAATCAGATTAAATCACCAGTTCATCTTTGAGCTGAATTGTTTACACAACGTGCTCTATACAATCACGGAACTTTAGTATGTTCTGAGTTTTTTGATTTGAGTCCCAGAAGTACCTGATACGTCCCAAGCGTATCTATAATTTCTCCTTGCTCCATGCATGTTTTGTGTGACTTTGCCATGATATGCTTGGACTTTCATACACTTTTGAGCATATTTGGACTAATCTATCAACCCAGTGCACCCAACTGCCAGTTGCTGTTTTTGTATTTCAGGTTTTCCGGCCATTAAAAGTGCTCCAAAAAATCCAGAAAAATCAGATAAAAAATCAGCGACTCGGAGGCTTCCGGAAACACCAAAGGAGGGAAGGGAAGCCACCACAGGGACTCCAGAAGGGTCCCTAGCGCGGCCCCACCCTAGGCCGCGCCAGGGGGCCTCGTGGCTGCCCTATGGCCCCTCTCGGTGCCCCCCTTCGCCTATATTTTACCCCCCCCCCCCGTGACGGAAACCCCTAAGATCGATCCCTTTTCCGCGATCTCGCCTCTGTACCTCCGCCGCTGCCGTTTCAAGATCGGGGCTGCCTGGAGAAGCTGCTCCGGCACCCTGCCGGGAGAAGCTACCCCCTCCGGGAGACCATCCATAGCCATGGACGCCTCCCGCATGTACCGTGAGTAGTCTACCTTGGACCATGGGTCCGTGACCAGTAGCTATGTGATCTATCTCTCCCCTCTTTGTGCTTCCACTTTCGAGACCTCGTGAGCTGCCTCACCTGATCGAGGCACATTTGTAATTTTCTGCCGTTGCTATGCTGAGTTTGTTGGGATCTGATGGATTATGAGACTATGTTCATATTGTGATGAGTAATATATTTGGTTCTTCTCTTTTATATTTTGTTCTTGAGTAAATTCTTGCATGTTCTCCGTTGCCGTATTTTACTTTGGCCAAGTGATTTGTTGCAACTCCAAGAGGGAAAGTTATGCTTGATTGTGGGTTCAGCCCCTTGATTTCTAGCATGAGTGACAGAAACATGAGACTAGGGGATGTGTTGTTGCCACCAGGGATAAAACAACGGTGCTTGTATCCGCGGATGCAAGGATTGTTTACTTTACGCAAAGTTCTTTTAATGCAGTTGTCTGTTGCTTTGGATTTACACTTTGTGTGGGATTCGCAACTTAATACCAGCGAGATGTTCTGGATTGATATCTCAAGGTGGATGATTCGTAGTAGATGCCGTTGGATTTCGGTCTACTTACCTTGGCGTACTGCCCATTGCTTTTGAGCCCTTCCTTTCTTTGCAGCATAGTTAGCATTGCGGTGCCTTCATAATTCTGTCGATTGCCCAACTGTGATTTGTTTACCTCGCTAGAACTTTTATCGTCTTTTGGGAGAGAGACATCACTAGTGAAAATCACGTGACCCCGGTCCATCTTCATATCATTGTTTACACCATCAATTTACTTTCAGTTGCCACTATCATTATCTCTTGCGTTAATCCTTTGTAAACACCAAGGCCGGAGGAATTGACAACTCCTCTGTACTCGTTGGGAGCAAAGTTATTTGTATCTGTGTGCAGGTCCAGGTGAAGTTAGGAACCGTCGGTTGTGAACGGCGCCATTGTTCACTTTACCACCTACTTGTATCTCTGCGAGTCCTCCGGGAGACAAACCCTATCCTCTACATAGGGGAAATTTGCTGCTACACTACATCTCACCTTCCACTTGGGGTAACCAACGAGGAGTGAGAGATCCTCACCGTATCAGTACCCCTAAAAAATTCTTTACTACATGTTGTTCTGTTTTCACAGAGTCTGCCACGTTTTGTCCCTCCTAACTTTTGCAAACCATAAGCTTGCTATGTCTTTGCAAAAACCTTTTGGAAATCTTAAGAAACGGTAGATATTCAAGAATATCTTTATACCCAGTAGGGAAAAATTATTTATTAAGGGTACTAACCTCTATAATCAACTTATGATGAGTTATGTATGAACGGAGTTTTCAAGTGTGCGATGGAAAATGATTTAAGAAGATTCGGAAGTGTCAAGCGCTAAAGCTTGGGGATGCCACCATGCATCCCCAACAAATATTCAAGGAGACTCAAGCGTCTAAGCTTGGGGATGCCCCGTGCATCCCCTTCTCCATCAACAATCATCAGTTTGTCCTTCGTCTCACTATATTTTTATCACTTCATGCGTTATGTGCTATGCTTGGAGCGTCCCGCTCTTAGGTTTTACTTTTAGTTTTCTTTAGCTTTGCTTGCTGTTCATAACAAGTTAGACCCCGTCTTACTTTGTGTGGGAGAGAAACACTCTCCACTTTCAAAATCTAGAACACATCATAGGATTTTTCATGCCTATCTTTTTGCTGTTGTGTGTTCTTTATCTTTTCGTAGCTACTGCCATGTTTAGTTTTAGTTTTAGTTTGTGTTTAGCAAGAGCCTTGGCTTTGTTTAGTTTGCTGCTGGAACTCTCTTTGGTTTTCATGTTATCTTGTAAAGAGAGTTGGTTGCTGCACTGAGTTGCGTCTTGTCTTGAAATTAGGTAATTGAGGTTGCTATTTAATTTTAGTAGTAACTTGCAATAGTTTTGAGGTATATATGTGATTAATGTTTGAACTTTTGGTGTCAAGAGCTCTAGCCTATTAGTGATAGGTGTCGTATGTTGGGAAATCCGTGTTTATTTTCAAAACCTACAAAACTAGTTGAGAACTCTAGCTACTAGATGGATCATTAATCTTTGGAGGGATCGAATATTAGAGTACAATCAATACCTTCTCATGACTTGATCTTCATGTCATACATGCTACTTTCTTGATCGATGAGCCTCATGCTAGTTGGACTTGCCCTAATCATTGCTACATGACACGCTAGTATCATTGCATATCCTTCTATCCTGGCAGAGGCATACATTTGCATCATGATAGTTACATCTTCTTTATGTGAGTAGCCTTGTAAAGTGTGAAAGATCTGTTATATTCTTGTAAAATATAGAGTGTTGCCCCTAAGAAAAGATCCCAAAGAGGACAAAATCAAAAGATCCCAAAGAGGACAAATGAGAGTTAGATAGAAAGAGCCATTGAGGCCACCAAAAAAATAGAAAAAAAAAAAAGAGAGAAGGGGCACACTACTATTCCTTTTGAAAGATCCACACTACTACTCCCTCTTATCCTTGTACTCCATAGAGATGATCATTCATGCATATAGCTATGTGGGGACCTTCACACTATAGAACTTGGCTTGCATATTCCAAGGATGAGCCTCCTCAAAAGAGCTCTAGGTCTTCATGAGCGAGCAAGTTAGATGCACCCCCACTAGTTCCATTGGAGAGCTTTTTAGCTCATATGTGCATTCGTTGCATGGCAATCCCTACTCCTCACATCATATATATCATTTGGCCTTCTCGCCTATGATTGTCCTCATTGATGTGAGCCTTTCTCATCCTTTTTGTCTTCCTCCTCCAAAATATTTCTCTCTTTGACATCCTAAGTGTCAATTCTCGTGCTTACGCTCATCCATTGCATGAGTGCTCAAAATATCGAAAAGGGGTGGATCAAATTGACTTGTACCTGGCTAGTGGTCTGGGGACGAGTCAAGATAAGATTCCAAAGAAGACCAAGTGTGAAAATTTAGTAGATTGAGTTCTCAACAATTTTTTTTTTCTCGTATTCCCTATCCCCTTTCTCGCACGCAAACACCATTTGGAGACATACGAGTCACGGACTGCAAGAGCTCTTGCACCTAATGTTCTTTTGTTACTTGTTTCAATGCTAATATAGACTCTTGCATGATATGACTTGAATTGCATCACATACCTTGATTGCTTTACTTTTCAAAGTTATTCTATGGTTGCTAGCATGTCACCACAGAAATTATGCTCATTATCATTTACCTACTCGAGGACGAGCAGGAATTAAGCTTGGGGATGTTGATATGTCCCAAACGTATCTATAATTTCTGCTTGCTCCATGCATGATTTGTGTGAATTTGCCATGTTTTGCTTGAACTTTCATAAACTTTCGATCATATTTGGACTAACCTATTAACTCAGTGCACCTAGTTGCCAGTTCTTGTTTTCTGATGTTTTTATATTTCAGGTTTTCCGACCATTAAAAGTGCCAAATAAATTCCGGAAAATTATATAAAAAATCAGCGTCCCGGAAGCTTCCCGAAGAACCAAGGACGGAAGGGAGTGGAACCACCAGGGCCCCAGGAGGATCCCTGATGCCCCCCCTAGGGCGCCAGGCACCCTCCTGGCTGCCCTGTGGCCCGCCTCGGTTCTCCCCTTGGCTCTTATTTATACACCCGTCGCAAAAACCCTGATTCCAGACCCCTTTTCTCCAGAAGCAATTCCGATCTCTGCTGCCATCGCCAACAAGCTTCGGGGGACCAGAATTCGGGGGACGGGGAAGTGCCCCCGGATTCATCTCCATCGACGTTGCTGTAACTACCTAGATTTTCACTAAAATTAAAAATTTTGTTTTCTGTGTGAATTGGTTGATTGTCTGATTTGTTTGCGGTGTTTTCTTCACCGGTTTATTAATAGGTGAATATACCCCCCTTCTTCTTCGTCGTCATGCGTGATCGGACCCCGTACACATGGCACACGACCTCGTTGCGGCACCGGGAAAGTCACCCGATCATTGTCGCGACTTCTGGCACAAGACCAGCCATCACCAATGGTGCAGAAAAAACCCCATTTATATACAAATGGGTTATTTTATCGGGCGTCAGTTGACGTTACTGGTTGGGTGCAAAACGATGTAGACGACGTCAGTTCGCTGCATTGAGGCAGTGCTTTGAGTTCCGCGCGATTCCGTCTTCGTGGGGTAGGTGAACGTTCGGATGTGCCAGGCATAGTAGCCGATCTAATCCGAGGGGCGTATTTTAAAAAAAATGCCGCGCGCGTTATTTGCTGAACCCCCGGATTCCCCTCTTATCTTCGGATTCTAGCCACCCGAAAAACCGGACCCGAAACGGGCCATTTGGTGGCCCGAAACTCCCCCAAACACCCACCTTCTATAAATAGCAGGGCTACACAACCTATTTTGGACAACCCTAGCAAGCCACCTCAATTTCAGTTCTCCCCCTCTCCACCGCCACCACCTTCCAGCCATCCACCAACCCACGTTCAGATCCGATCTGATCTATCCCACCTACGATCTCAATCGTTTGATCTGAATCGGATGGCCCAGAAGGCGCCACGTCATCAGACGCCTGTGCCCAGCCAGCCATGGGAGTTCGTCTCCCGAGCCACCTCCGCGCCCGACCCCGTCCTCCTCCGCGTTGGCCGGCGAGCCGCACCGCCGCCCCTTACTTGACTAGAATTTCATGTAGGTTGTGTTTAAGCTGCTCTTTCTTGCTAATAAAAATAATAAAATTGTTTAGGGCAAAACAGTACCAAACATATTTATTTTTCGGGGTAAATAGCGATATGCCATGTGTAGGAATTTTACCCGCTTAACTTGACTAGTATAGGTAGATTATTTATGCTTAACCTCTTTCCATGTTTGTGTGACATGTCATGCTTGGATGAGATGCCATGTTAACAACCTTTGCTCATGTTGTGTAGCTAAACAACTTGAACCATTCTAAATGTGCAGTACCGTCATGTGTGACGAGTACTCCACTTAACCTGTTAGTAACCGCTCTCGATGATAGATGCGATGCCGTGCTTTGTCTCGTGTTACCTTCTTGATGTTGTTTGCTGGTGATTGCTTCGTAGTAGTAGATGCTTGCTCGTCGATTGCCTTTTCCAGTGTTTACTTCTTGTGTGCTCCCGCGGATACTCTCGGAGACGATGTGAGCTTGCGATCAACTACACCTTCGGAACCTGACTTATCAACAGGCAAAGACTATACATTACTTATGATCCATTCTATTTCAACCACTGTTTTGCATGCTAGTCTAGGATAGGTTCGATGTTTGATCCTACCACATGTTTACAGCCTCTTTCAAACCGATATAGCCATGTCCCTTCCCAGCAAACCATGTACTGCTATGTTACTATTGCTCGTTGCTCAATCCCTGCTTAGTATGCATGCTTAGAATGCTACGATGTTCCCCTGTTACTCCTTTGGTTGGGCTATCACATTATTAAATTGTTGTTGATGATATGATTATTATAATGTTGAATATACTCGACGAAGGATGGAAGGTCTAGGCTATCCCGCCCCGACGTTTTGTTCCATTCGAGTCACCTAAGACCCGAGTTCCAGGTACTGTGTCTCTCAACGAGCGTGCCTAAACGTGTGTGGGATGATATGGGGTCCCCTCTTCTTACCTACCTAGCTCCAAACATTTCTAGTGGTGGCCCAAGCTGATTTACCATTTGAAACCGTGTGCGTAACTGGTCTCCAGCCAGTGGATTTAAAACAACCTGGGCCAGTTGGATGGTATATCCTATTGGTCCAACCTGTCTGGCTGAGGACCCGGCCCCTGGTATGGGTGATCCGGCAATCCAAACCTGCGACAGACGGTAGAGACCAGTTCGAGAGCGCGGTCGGCTTTTGAAGCGGACGTCGACTCAACGGGGGACACCCAGATTTGTGCGTTGTTAGTTAGAGGGACCTGTCGTTTCGGATCTCTTGGAACTAAATCATAAAATGGTTGCCCGTGATGGGTAGGAACTGAGAGAGATGGACGTGCGTGCGGAGCCTTGGAATGGGAAGTTGGTACACCCCTGCAGTGTTAAATCTTTTCGAGAAGCCGTGTCCACGGTCATGAACGACTTGAGACCTACTCCTTGTTCATAGACAACAACAACTGAGATAATCTTAAATAACTTGATCAACGTGTGTGTGCCTTGACTGCTTCTTCTTCGTCGGGATGCGAAGAGGAGGACAAGGATAGGATACGTGTTATGTTTGCGTAAGTAGCTGATAGCAAGGCTTGTTGGAGGCGAATCCTCATCGAATGCTTGGCTTCTTATCTTACTCTCTAGATCGTTAGCCACTTCATAAATGCTAGTGCGGCAACAACCTCACCACTTACCCCATCCTTACCGTAAACTACTATTTTCCCTAGAATGACGAGTGATGAAGTCCTCGCTGGGTCACTTGACCACTACAGCTGGATGCTGAGTACTTCTGTACTCATGATACTACCTGATACGTCCAAAACGTATCTATAATATCTGCTTGCTCCATGCCTCTTTTGGGTGATATTGCTATGATATTGATGAACTTCCATACACTTTTGATCATATTTGGACTAACCTATTAACTCCGTGCACCCCAGTGCCAGTTCCTGTTTTCTGCTGTTTTTCTATTTCAGGTTTCCCCCTTATTAAAAGTACCAGAAAAATTCTGGGAAAAATATAGGAAAAATAAGCGTACCGGAAGCTTCAAGAAAATCCCAGGAGGGGCCAGAGGGCGCGAACAGGCCCCTAGCCACGCCAGGGGGGCGCCTGGAGCCCCTGGTCCACCTCTGGCTGCCCCCTTTCGCCTATTTATTCCCCGTGACGAGAACCCTCTCGGGGACAGAACCCTTTTTCGCGATCTCTCCTCTGTTCCTCCGCCGCCGCTCTTCCAAGATCGGGAGCACCAGAACACCTCTTCCCGGCACCCTGCCGGGGAGAGGAATCACCTCCGGGAGCTTCTCCACCACCATGGATGCTTCCCGAATGAACCGTGAGTAGTCCACCTTGGACCATGGGTCCATGATCAGTAGCTATGTGATGTTATCCTCCCCTCTTTGTTCTTCATGGATTAGACCTCGTGAGCTTCCCTACATGATCGAGGCACATATGTATTCTTTCTGCTGTTGCTATGCTGAGTTTGCTGGGATCCGATGGATTATGAGATTATGTTCAGATTGTGATTGAGTTATATATTTGATTCTCTTCTTTTATATTTATTTTCTTGAGTAACTCTTGCATGTTCTCCATTGCTGTTTATTGCTTTGGCCAAGTAGTAGGTTGACTCCAAGAGGGAGCGTTATGCATGATTGTGGGTTCAGGCCCCTCGATGACTAGCTTGAGTGACAGAAACATGAGTCTAGGGGATGTGCTGTTTCCAAAAGGGGGAAAACAACGGTGCTTGTACTTGCGGGTTTAAGGATTGTTTACTTTACGCAAAGTTCTTTAATGTAGTTGTCCCTTCCTTTGAGTTTACACTTTGGGTGGGATTCGCATCTTAATACCAGCGAGATGTTCTGGATAGATATCTCAAGGTGGATGATTAGTGGGTAGATGCAGATGGATTTCGGTCTACTTGTCTTGGCATACCGCCCGTGCCTTTGAGCCTCTTCCTTTCTGTTTTGCATAATTAGAATTGGTTTGCGCACATAATCCTGTCAATTTCCCAGCTGTAATTTGTTTACCTCGCATCTCTGTTTTATCGTCTTTTCGGAGAGAGACGTCACTAGTGAACATAATGAGATCCAGGTCCATACTTCCACCACTGTTTACACTATAAATTTACTTTCAGCATTTACTTTTCAGTTGCTATCACTATCATTATTATCCCGTGCGTTTTATCCTTTGTAAACAACAAGGCCGGAGGAATTAACAACTCCTCTGTACTCGTTGGGAGCAAAGCTATTTGTTGTGTGTGCAGGTCCAGGCAACGCAAGTGATTATCATAAAACGGCGCCTCACTTGCCGAACCACCTACTTGTCGACCTTGGAGTCCTACTAGAGACAATCTAAACATTAGCATCTTCTCTAAGGGAAATTTGCCGCTATCTACATCTCACCTTCCACTTGGGGTAACCAACGGGGGCGAGAAGTTATCTCGTGTATCAAGCAAATGTATGGCGCCGTTGCCGGGGACTCCACTCTTCAAGATAGGGGAGTTGCACACTATCTTTTATCTTTGCTTTTTACTCTTGTTAGTTTACCTTTCAGTTTTTGCTTTAGTGTCTTTTATCAAAAATCAAAAAAATAGTTATCTTGCCTGCTGCTACTATGGGTTCCTCTGAAAACACAAAGTTGTGTGACTTCACCAGTCACAACAACAGTGACTTTATCTACACTTGTAACACCCTCAGTTGCTTGTAACAGTAACCATCCTTACTGTTGATCATCACTGTTGAGTTATCACTGTTGATTCCTTGACCCTGTTCAAACTTTGTGATGCTAATGATCAGAACCTTGATGTGGGTGATCAACACCCCATGCACCATGTACTGGAACCCTTGGAATAAAAACCCCAAAGTCAAAACCCTTAAAACCCCTTTTGGTGGATAATAAAAATTTGGTGGAAATTAAACCTTACTCAAAAATCATGAAACCATTTTTTAAATTGCCTAAATTCATTATAATCATGTTAGACAAACTTTGGTAATTTTTGGAGTTAGGAAAAATCTCAAACAATTATAACAGTAGCTTATAAGGTCCTTTTTAATCATAAAATATTTAAAAGAAATATCCACTGAGTTTTAGAATGTACCAAACCTTTTGTGTCACCTATATGTGACATGCACCTATTTTACAAACCCCCAACACATTTAAATAAAATGCATAAGCATTTATTTTAATTGCAGCAGTAAACAAAAGAAATACAGAAAAACAAAACAGATTGAAAACTCACTATACCTCGCCCTGGGAAATGGCCCACACCAGCCCACTCCTCTCTCTCCTTCCTCCTCCCGCACTGGCGCCATGCCGCCGCCGTGGCCGCCGCTGCCAAGCTGGCCCCGCCCTCCTCACCTGCTCCCCTGTCCCCTAGCCGGCCCGGAGACGATAAGGACGACCCCCGCGATTCGTGGATCGTGAGCCGACGCCATTTCCCCCCCTCCCCAGCAATTCCCCACCCGCCCGAGTTCTGCCGTGGACGCGACCTCACCGCCGGCGTGGACACTGGCCTCTCCTTGCCGCACCAGGTTGTCCGCGAGGTGCACCGTGGACTGCTACGCCACCCCGTGCCATCGATTTGAGCCACGTCGCCCTTGCTGAGCCGCAATCGACGCCGGACTTCACCACGGCCGCCGCGCCTCGACGTTCGATTCGCCGCCGCCTGTGCCTCCCTCGGCCCGTTGCCCACCTCGACAGGTTCCCGGTGAGCACCGCTACCTCCCCCATGTACTCGCACCCGCCCGACTAGCCCCACGAAGAAACCCCCAATTCGTCACTCCGGCCGCTGCCGTTTGTCGTCGTAGACGTGCACACAAGCCGCGCCAGGCCACGCTTTTGGCATCGTTATACTCCCCGTGCTCCATATGGTCAGTCCCACCCACTAGATCGCCCGAATTCGCCTCGGTGCGCAAGTCTCCATTGGAGCCCGAGCGGCTGGTCCGCCATTTTTGAAGCTGAGCTCGACCTGGACCGCCCCATCACTCTCCCCCACCCCAGATCGACGCGGGTCACTCTACTCGATCCAATGCAAAAAGAATCGCGCAATATGGCCCAGTAAATCGAGCTCTAGCTCGAGTTCGCCGGAGTCCAGTCGCCGGCGCGACTCCGGCGGACCTCCCAGTCGCTGCCATGCGGGCCCCCCTCGTCAGAGGTGTGATTAGCGTTAAGCTAATCCCCCGTGGGCCACTTACATGTGGGTTCCTCCCGGCTAATCCTACTGATTAGCTTAATAGCAAAGTTAAACCCCCCCACTGTCAATGACATGTGGGACCCTGGCCATTTAATTTAAGTAAACAGTTTTAATTAGCTTATGTGTCACTGAACACTGGGCCCCACTGTCGGTTTTATTGATTAAAAGAATTTATTAGGAATTCCAGTGACTTACATGTGGGCCCAGAGGCTATTTTGATTTATTAAAATGTTTTATAAATAAACAGAGGCTGACATGTGGGTCCCAAATGTCAGGCACTGTTTTGGATAATGTTCTGGATAATGTTGTTATAATAATAAAAGAAATTCAGAAAATCATTTAAATGATTTAAAACTTTGAAATTCCATAACTTTTAAACCGTAACTCAGATTCAAAAACTTTATGCATGAAAATTGATCAGAAAAATATAACGAATACGAATACGCTACCCGTATATCTATTACACCCCTCTAACACAACAAACATCAAACCGTCCTCCTCCGGACCGACTGTCCGATAAATTGTCCGGTACCGCTAAAGTACCCGGATGAATTTATTTCGAACACGAAAGTTGTTCGGAATAGGTCAACTAACCCGGATACACCACCCATACGTTTGTCGGATGTCCACGACACCTCCGGCATGATATCTCCCCCGCCGGACACCTTGTCCGATAATCACCCGGAGCCGGTAGTTCATCCCCAGATGAATTTCCGTTCCGAGCAACGTGCATTGCACTGCGTTAGAACACCATTAACATTTCATCTGTCATGTCATGCAATTGTTTGTATATTATTGTTGTGTATTTACTGTTTCTTCCCCCCTTAATCTCCGGTAGACCCCGCTCATGCCGTCGACTACACCGCCGCTGAGTACGACTAGTTCGTCGATGACCCTACTACTACCGTCGAGCTTCCAGGCAAGCAGAGCCATTCTCTTCCCCAAATATCGCCTATCTTTCCGTACATTTCTTGCACTATGCATTGTTACTGCTGCTGCTACGTTACAATCCTATTCATTTGCATAGCCTGTTTTTGTCGCCCCTTGATGTACCTCTTTTATCCTATGCTGCCTATTATTATTATACATTATTCAGCAGTGAGCCCTGCGCATTGTTAGCTAGGATTAGATAGAGGGACGTGGTCACTCAGGGGAGCGAACGCGGATACAAATATTATAACTGCACAGGTACAGTACAATGCAGACACCGCCTCAGGCCCCCTAGCTCGGCTTTGCCGAGCCACCATCAAGTGTGAGCTATCAAGGAGTAATCCTTGTACTCCACCCGTTGCTGACTCTGTATATCCACTCTAGGTACCTGAGCAACGGTTGTCCTTCAGGTGAGAAGTCGGGCGACCCAACGGTGCCCGCGAGAGGTATTGCGACGGGACGACAGGGAGGGTACGACCAGTGTACCGGTGTGCTTGGCCCCTGATCGTTGGCCGCGAGAGTTACCAAACCCAGAAATTCGAGCTCCTCTAGGAGCACACGCGAGACAAGGTAAGGAGACGGTTCACCTTGTTGGTAACCGCAGTGACTTGGTGGGATAACAGGGCAGGCACCGATGTACTGGTGGTCCTGGCTGCTGTCGTTGTCCGCGGGTCAGTTAAGTCGAGGCAACGATAACGGTTGTCACGCAGGTTAATAAAATGCTAAATGGTTCAGTGAATGTCTTGAGTTGGCTATATGCCATGTACGCTACCTACCCGTGGGAATTACGAGTTATGGGCTCCTCTGCTTCGTAGTGTCGTCTGAGGACTCTTCAGACGTCAGCAGTACAGCGGGCTGATTTCCGGGAAGTGGTGTTGTCTTATTTGCTCGCGCGGTGATGTCTTATTTGGATTTTCTTGAACTTCACCGGCCAGCCACGCACCGTGCAGAAGTACGTTCGGGTTGGGGTCCAAGGCCCGGCGTACTTAGGATTTAGACCGGCGGATGGCCTCTCTGTTGAGTTTGAAAGATGGGCTATGAAGTGTCGGATAGCCTCGGTGGAGCGTTCCCTAACAAGGTTCCCGCCACCCTGGAGATCCGTGCGTGTAGCGTAACACAAGTGCGCCCCTGCAGGGAAGATTAATCTATTCGAATAGCCGTATCCACGGTAACAGGACGCTTTATGCTGAAGCTGGATCTTACCACCACAAACTATTATTATTAAACTGTATGGTTCCGGGTTTTCTTCCCCGCGGGGATGTCGAGGAGGTGAACTCAGAGGCATTTTTAATTATTACCACTTATTATTATACAATGCTGCAGCAACTTCTGTTGCATTGTTACTTTATGCTTTATATAAACTCTTGGCTTATGCTTACCTCATGCTGCAAGACATCGTCGGAAGGTGCTAGTCTTCGATAGGCCTAGCTTCTTACCCTTGCTCTGGATTTCTGTCTTTCAGTCCACTATATACAACCTCTTCTTTCCGTTGATACAATGCATAATGCTTAGTAGCGGACGTAAGACTCGCGGGTATGCTAGATACTCACCTTTGCTTTATTTCCCCTTTTTCGCTTTGCCTGATCGGCCGCTGCAGTCGACGTTGGAGCCCAGGAGCAGGAGTACCCCGGAGGCGCCTACTACGACGTCGAGTTCCCCGTTGACCAGGAGTAGTTCGGTGGATCCCAGGCAGGAGGCCTCGCCTTTTCGATCTGTATCTTTGATGTGATTTGTGCTAGCCTTCTTAAGGCAAAACTTGACTAACTATGTCTGTACTCAGATATTATGACTTGTATGACTTATGTATTCGGGTCCGCGTGACCACCCTTTATTGTAATATATTTGTTTATCCTTTTGTGTTTAGTGTTGTGCTGTGATATTCTCACCGTGGCACCCTAATCTCAGCCGTGTACCCTGCATGTATGATTACTGTACACAGATTGATTTTGGGGGCGTCACAAGTTGGTATCAGAGCCGACTGCCTGTAGGAAGCCACCCCACCACTACTTGGTCGAAGTTGAGTCTAGAATTTGAAAAACTATTTTGCTAACTTAATATTTGGCTTACGGGCCCACATCGATGTCACTACGTGTGATATCTATGGTATTAGGATCTTTTTCTCCTTACCTATGCTCTGGGAATCTGCTCTCTTATCCTTGCTGGTAAGTTTTACAAACTCTGACATTAGGATCACGTTCTCTTGATTCCACCCGGCGTTTTTGGTGCTCCCTCATTAATTGAGTCGTGTCGCTGGAGTCATACCCCAGGTCCCGGACAGCGGATCCCATTCTCATTCTGGGCAGGCCGCGCGTCCTCTGGCATTACCTCCTATGGCCAACAGTTTTCTTGCGGCGTGATTGACATAGTGGAATCTATGTTGCGTCGTGTAATCCTAACCGCGGTCTGCGCGCCGCCTAGTGAGTCCTTTTCCTTAATTTCTACGACGTTACGCTGCCCGATTTTCGATTGAATCTGTGTGTAAATGTGTATGTCTTATATGACTACTCCTATATATATCTGCGCCTCCTCTTCGTTGTCGCTTTAATTCAAGCTTGATTCCGGTATCTCGTTAAATTTTCATCGCTGAAATACCCCTGTTAAATTCTAGCAGGATGGCTGGTCATGGTGGTCGTGGTCGTGGTGCCAACGACCCACCTCCGCCGCCGGATTACATGGCCGCGATGATGCAGCAGTTCGAGCTGAACCGTCAGTTCATGGAGAATGTCATGGCTCACTTTCCACAGCCGAATCAGAATGGGCACCACCATCAGCACGCCACCGTCACTCTGCACGACTTCACCCGCCTCAACCCCACTATGTTCCGCAACACTGTTCAGCCGTTGGATGCTCATGACTGGCTTCGCGACATCACTCACGAGCTGGAGTCTGCTAATGTCGATCCAGCCGACTATGTGAACTTTGTGTCTTATCATCTAAAAGGCGCCGCTGCTCAGTGGTGGAGCACCCACAAGCGTTCACTGCCAGTCGGAGAAGTCATCACTTCGGATGAATTTCAGTCTGCCTTCCACAACCGCTACATTCCTCAGGGGATCATGGATCGTAAGGCGGAAGAATTCCGTAACCTCACTCAGGGCGACATGACTGTTGAAGCCTATCAGCACGAGTTCCTCAACCTCTCTCGCTATGCGGAAGGAGAGATCACCACTAATGCTCGCAGGCAGCAGAAGTTCCGTCGTGGCCTCAACATAGAACTCAGGCTCGCTCTTGTCTTTCATGATTTCGCCAACTTCGCCACCATGGTGAACAAGGCTATCACCGTCGAGACTGCCCAGATGGAGCACAAGAACTCTTTGAAGCGTTATCGTGACGTTGGCTCATCTTCGGGCGCAACGCAGAAGCGTCGTATCTGGCTCCATACCAGTGTGACCCATTCAGCTGTCCCTGCTCCAAGGCCGTCTTATGCTGCACCCCGTCTGCCTCCGCCACCGCAGATGCCAAGAGCTCTGCCTGCACCACCTAATGCTACACCCCTTCGTCCTCAGGATGGATTATGCTTCACGTGCCGCCAACCTGGGCATTTTTCCAGAGAGTGCCCCCAGAAACAGAAGCAACTGGTAGTTCACCCCGCTGGGCGTGGAAATGGTCGTGGAAACAACAGGACCCCCAAATATAATACTGGGTCTGCCGCTTATGCTCGTGGACATGCTAACAACGTCAATGCTGAAGAAGCTCAGCAACAACCCGCTACCGTGATGGGTACCCTTCTCGTTATTTCCGTACCTGCTACTGTTTTATTTGATACAGGAGCATCGCATTCATTCATGTCGGAAGCATTTGCATGGTCGCATAACTTCACTCTAGAAGAGATGAACCCACCGATGGTTGTCCGCACCCCGATAGGACAATGTCAAACCACCAAGATAGTGCCCGGAACCATTGTTGAAATTGAAGGGATTGAATTCCTTGCTTCCCCCATCGTTCTGAAGTCTTCCACCATAGACCTCATTCTGGGAATGGATTGGTTGAAATTTCACGATGCCGCACTCTATTGTGGCACCAAGTCTGTCCAGCTTTTTCACCCCTCCGGCGAGATTGTTAACCACACCACCCGAGTTACCCGTAATGCTGAAACACAGATATTTATGATGAATGCTTTGAATGCCGCCCCCCTCGAAGGCATCGAGAACGTTCCAGTCGTTCGCGATTTTCCCGACGTCTTCCCAGAAGAACTGCCGGGAATACCCCCGATCAGAGAAGTTGAATTTGTCATCGACTTGAAGCCCGGCACCACTCCTATTGCCAAGCGTCCTTACAAGATGCCGCCACATGAACTCCTTCAACTTAAGGAGGAAATCGACAAGGCACTTCAGAAAAGATTCATTCGCCCCAGTTCCTCAGCTTGGGGAGCACCTTCGCTCTTTGTCAAGAAGAGCGATGGGACAAACCGATTGGTCCAAGATTATCGGCCCATTAACCAAGTCACCATCCTGAACAAATACCCACTTCCCCGGATCAACGATCTGTATGATCAACTTGCCGGATCCAAGGTGTTTTCTATACTCGACTTGAGGTTGGGTTATCACCAAATCCGAGTCTGTGATGAGGACATTCCGAAGACTGCCTTCATTACTCGCTATGGTTCATACGAGTACACCGTCATGTCCTTTAGCTTAACCAATGCTCCCGCCACCTTCTCCAGATTGATGAATTATATTTTCATGGAGTACCTCGACCAGTTCGTCATGGTTTATCTGGATGATATATTGATATATTCCAAGAATGAAGAAGAACATGCTGAACATCTTCGTCTTATACTGGAGAAGCTTCGAGAACACAAACTCTACGCTAAGTATTCTAAGTGTGAGTTCTGGCTTCCCGAAGTAATCTACCTTGGACATGTGATTTCCAAGGATGGCATTGCCGTCACCCCAGAACGTATCCAGGCTATTCTTGACTGGACTCCTCCCAAGACCGTCAAGCAAGTCCGCAGTTTCCTCGGGCTCGCTAGCTATTGCCGCCGTTTCATCGAGAATTTCTCCAAGATTGCCAGGCCTCTGACTAATCTGCTTCACAAAGGCGTCAAGTTTGAGTGGACAGATAAATGTCAAGAAAGTTTCCAAGCGCTCAAGGACAAGCTAACTTCTACCCCGTTGCTCGCTCCCCCTGATACTCAGAAGGACTTCGTGATATATTGCGACGCGTCTCGTCAAGGATTAGGCTGTGTCCTAATGCAAGAGCGCAAAGTGATTTCTTATGGCTCTCGTCAGTTGCGTGCTCATGAAGACAAGTATCCAACACATGATCTCGAATTGGCAGCAGTAATTTATGCATTGAAGCTGTGGCGACATTACCTCGTCGGTAATCGTTGCGAGGTCTACACCGATCACCAAAGTCTGAAGTACCTGTTTACTTAGCCAGACCTGAATCTTCGTCAACAACGATGGCTCGAGACAATAGCCGACTTCAACATGGATATTTCGTATACCCCTGGCAAGGCTAATGTGATGGCCGATGCCTTGAGCCGCAAAGCTTACTGTTCTGAACTTGAGGTTCAGGTGCAGCAACCACTTCTGTATGAAGAGTTTCGCAAGTTGAACCTCGAGATTGTTCCTCAAGGTTACGTCAATAACCAAGTTCTCGAGTCAATGCTCGACGCCCTCATCAAGAGTAGACAATCTCTGGCCCCTGACATTGTGAAGATCAAGCAGGACATCGCAGAAGGAAAGCCCTCCTCTTTTACCATTGATGCTAATGATGGTGATACTGTGTACTTCAAGGGCCACTTAGTAGTTCCTGTGAGCCCGACCATCATTAACTGTGGTCCGGATATCATGGAAGAAGCCCATAATTCTCCCTTGTCAATCCACCCTGGCAGTACCAAGATTTATAAAGACCTTCGTCAACGGTACTGGTGGCCTTACATGAAGCAAGACATCACCCGCTATGTTTCTCAATGTGACGTTTGTAGTCGCGTCAAAGCCGGACATCAGAAACCTGCTGGTTGGTTGCGACCACTCCCTCCTCCTGATTGGAAGTGGGACAAAGTCGAGATGGACTTCGTCACCGGTTTTCCTAAGTCACAGAGAGGTAACGATGCCATCTTTGTCGTCATCGACCGATTCTCCAAGATTGCACACTTCCTGCCGGTCAAGTAGACGATCACTGCTAGTCAGTTAGCACACTTGTATATCTCCCGGATTGTGTCACTCCACGGTATTCCGATGGAGATCAGTTCAGACCGTGGCAGCCTTTTCACCTCACGATACTGGAATAGTTTCATGGAAGCCCTCGGGACTCGTCTGTCTCTCAGCACCGCTTATCACCCCCAGTCTCAAGGCCAAGTTGAACGAGTAATTCAAGTGCTGGAAGACATGCTTCGCGCTTGTGTCCTTTCATTCGGCATGAAATGGGAGGAATCTCTCCCGTACGCGGAATTCTCGTACAACAATAGCTATCAGGCTAGCTTGAAGATGGCCCCCTTCGAAGTTCTATATGGACGTAAATGTCGAACCCCCCTGAATTGGTCAGGAACCGGGGAACGACCCTACTTCGGACCGGATCTTGTCCAACAAGCTGAAGATCAGGTTCGCATTGTGCAAGAAAATCTCAAGGCCGCCCATTCTCGTCAGAAGAGAAACTATGACCGAAAACACCGGGAAATGGAGTATCAACCTGGTGAATACGCTTACCTCCGTGTCACTCCCATGAGGGGCACTCATCGCTTCGGTATCAAGGGCAAGTTGGCTCCTCGCTACATTGGCCCGTTCCGTATCCTTTCCAGGAGTGGACCCGTGGCATACCGGTTGGAATTGTCGCCGAACCTCTCCCAAGTCCACGATGTATTCCACGTGTCGCAACTCCGTCGCTGCTTCAAGGACCCTATCCGCGAAGTGGAGCATGATATGATCGACCTGCAACAAGACTTGACTTATCGAGAACATCCGAGCCGCATTCTCGATCAGTCTGAGCGTCGAACCCGCAACAAGACCATCAAGTTCCTCAAGGTTCAGTGGTCGAATCATTCTGAAGATGAAGCCACTTGGGAACGCGAAGATCGCCTTCGCGATGAATACCCCGATCTCTTCCTCGCTACCACTTAAATTCTCGGGACGAGAATTCTTGTAGTGGGGGAGATTTGTAACACCCTCAGTTGCTTGTAACAGTAACCATCCTTACTGTTGATCATCACTGTTGAGTTATCACTGTTGATTACCTGACCCTGTTCAAACTTTGTGATGCTAATGATCAGAACCTTGATGTGGGTGATCAACACCCCATGCACCATGTACTTGAGCCCTTGGAATAAAAACCCCAAAGTCAAAACCCTTAAAACCCCTTTTGGTGGATAATAAAAATTTGGTGGAAATTAAACCTTACTCAAAAATCATGAAACCATTTTTGTAAATTGCCTAAATTCATTATAATCATGTTAGAACAACTTTGGTAATTTTTGGAGTTATGAAAAATCTCAAACAATTATAACAGTAGCTTATAAGGTCATTTTTAATCATAAAATATTTAAAAGAAATATCCACTGAGTTCTAGAATGTACCCAGCCTTTTGTGTCACCTACATGTGACATGCACCTATTTTACAAACCCCCAACACATTTAAATAAAATGTAGAAGTAAACAAAAGAAATACAGAAAAACAAAATAGATTGAAAACTCACTATACCTCGCCCTGGGCAATGGCCCACCCCGGCCCACTCCTCTCTCTCCTTCCTCCTCCCGCACTGGCGCCATGCCGCCGCTGCCAAGCTGGCCCCGCCCTCCTCACCTGCTCCCCTGTCCCCTAGCCGGCCCGGAGACGATAAGGACGACCCGCGCGATTCGTGGATCGTGAACCGACGCCATTTCCCCCCCTCCCCAGCCATTCCCCACCCGCCCGAGTTCTGCCGTGGACGTGACCTCACCGCCGGCGTGGCCACTGGCCTCTCCTTGCCGCACCAGGTTGTCCGCGAGGTGCGCCGTGGACTGCTACGCCACCCCGTGCCATCGATTTGAGCCACGACGCCCTTGCTGAGCCGCAATCGACGCCGGACTTCACCACGGCCGCCGCGCCTCGACGTTCAATTCGCCGCCGCCTGTGCCTCCCTAAGCCCGTTGCCCACCTCGACAGGTTCCCGGTGAGCACCGCTACCTCCCCCATGTACTCGCACCCGCCCGACTAGCCCCACGCAGAAACCCCTAATTCGTCACTCCGGCCGCTGCCGTTTGTTGTCGTAGACGTGCACACAAGCCGCCCCAGGCCACGCTTTTGGCATAGTTATACTCCCCGTGCTCCATATGGTCAGTCCCACCCACTGGATCGCCCGAATTCGCCTCGGTGCGCAAGTCGCCATTGGAGCCCGAGCGGCTGCTCCGCCATTTTTCAAGCTGAGCTCGACCTGGACCGCCCCATCACTCTCCCCCACCCCAGATCGACGCTGGTCACTCTACTCGATCGAATGCAAGAAGAATCGCGCAATATGGCCCAGTAAATCGAGCTCCAGCTCGAGTTCGGAGGAGTCCAGTCGCCGGCGCGACTCCGGCGGACCTCCCAGTCGCTGCCATGCGGGCCCCCCCCGTCAGAGGTGTGATTAGCGTTAAGCTAATCCCCCGTGGGCCACTTACATGTGGGTCCCCCCCAGCTAATCCCACTGATTAGCTTAATAGCAAAGTTAAACCCCCCACTGTCAATGACATGTGGGCCCCTGGCCATTTAATTTAATTAAACAGTTTTAATTAGCTTATGTGTCACTGAACACTGGGCCCCACTGTCGGTTTTATTGATTAAAAGAATTTATTAGGAATTCCAGTGACTTACATGTGGGCCTACATGCTATTTTGATTTATTAAAATGTTTTATAAATAAACAGAGGCTGACATGTGGGTCCCACATGTCAGGCACTGTTTTGGATAATGTTCTGGATAATGTTGTTATAATAATAAAAGAAATTCAGAAAATCATTTAAATGATTTAAAACTTTGAAATTCCATAACTTTTAAACCGTAACTCAGATTCAAAAACTTTATACATGAAAATTGATCAGAAAAATATAACGAATACGAATACACTACCCGTATGTCTATTACACCCCTCTAACACAACGAACATCGAACCGTCCCCTTCCGGACCGACTGTCCGATAAATTGTCCGGTACTGCTAAAGTACCCGGATGAATTTATTTCGAACACGAAAATTGTTCGGAATAGATCAACTAACCCGGATACACCACCCATACGTTTGTCGGATGTCCACGACACCTCCGGCATGATATCTCCCCCGCCGGACACCTTGTCCGATAATCACCCGGAGCCGGTAGTTCATCCCCAGATGAATTTTCGTTCCGAGCAATGTGCATTGCACTGCGTTAGAACACCGTTAACATTTCATCTGTCATGTCATGCAATTGTTTGTATATTATTGTTGTGTATTTACTGTTTCTTCCCCCTTAATCTCCAGTAGACCCCGCTGCTGCCGTCGACTACACCGCCGCTGAGTACGACTACTTCGTCGACGACCCTGCTGCTACCGTCGAGCTTCCAGGCAAGCAGAGCCATTCTCTTCCCCAGATATCGCCTATCTTTCCGTACATTTCTTGCACTAGGCATTGTTACTGCTGCTGCTATGTTACAATCCTATTCAATTGCATAGCCTGTTTTTGTCGCCCCTTGATGTACCTCTTTTATCCTATGCTGCCTATTATTATTAGAAATTATTCAGCAGTGATCCCTGCGCATTGTTAGCTAGGATTAGATAGAGGGCCGTGGTCACTCAGGGGAGTGAACGCGGATACAAATATTATAACTGCACAGGTACGGTACAATGTAGAAACTGCCTCAGGCCCCCTAGCTCGGCTCTGCCGAGCCACCATCAAGTGTGAGCTATCAAGGAGTAATCCTTGTACTCCACCCGTTGCTGACTCTGTATAGCCGCTCTATGTACCTGAGCAACGGTTGTCCTTCAGGTGAGAAGTCGGGCGACCCAACGGTGCCCGCGAGAGGTATTGCGACGGCACGACAGGGAGGGTACGACCAGTGTACCGGTGTGCTTGGCCCCTGATCGTTGGCCGCGAGAGTTACCAAACCCCGAAAGTCGAGCTCCTCCAGGAGGACACGCGAGACAAGGTAAGGAGACGGTTCACCTTGTTGGTAACCGCAGTGACTTGGTGGGATGACAGGGCAGGCACCAATGTACTGGTGGTCCTGGCTGCTGTCGTTGTCCGCGGGTCAGTTAAGTCGAGGCAACGATAACGGTTGTCATGCAAGTTAATAAAATGCTAAATTGTTCAGTGAATGTCTTGAGTTTGCTATATGCCATGTACGCACTACCTACCCGTGGGAATTATGAGTTATGGGCTCCTCTGCTTCGTAGTGTCGTCCGAGGACTCTTCAGACGTCAGCAGTACTGCGGGCTGATTGCCGGGAAGTGGTGTTGTCTTATTTGCTCGCGCGGTGATGTCTTATTTGGATTTGCTTCAACTTCACCAGCCAGACATGCACCGTGCAGGAGTACGTTCGGGTTGGGGTCCAAGGCCTGACGTACTTAGGATTTAGACCGGCGGATGGCCTCTCTGTTGAGTTTGAAAGATGGGCTATGAAGTGTCGAATAGCCTCGGTGG
Source organism: Bromus sterilis (assembly GCA_950022295.1). NCBI lineage: Eukaryota > Viridiplantae > Streptophyta > Magnoliopsida > Poales > Poaceae > Bromus > Bromus sterilis. The sequence goes on from OX465597.1 coordinate 288,059,810, forward strand.
AGCGTTCCCTAACAAGGTTCCCGCCACCCTGGAGATCCGTGCGTGTAGCGTAACACAAGTGCACCCCTGCAGGGAAGATTAATCTATTCGAATAGCCGTGTCCACGGTAACAGGATGCTTTATGGTGAAGCTGGATCTTACCACTACAAACTATTATTATTAAACTGTATGGTTCCGGGTTTTCTTCCTCACGGGGATGTCGAGGAGGTGAACTCGGAGGCATTGTTAATTATTACCACTTATTATTATACAATGCTGTAGCAACTTCTGCTGCATTGTTACTTTATGCTTTATATAAACTGTTGGTTGATTCTTACCTCATGCTACAAGACATCGTCGGAAGGTGCTTGTCTTCGATAGGCCTAGCTTCTTACCCTTGCTCTGGATTTCTGTCTTTCAGTCCACTATATACAGCCTCTTCTTTCCGTTGATACAATGCATAATGCTTAGTAGCAGACGTAAGACTCGCGGGTATGCTAGATACTACCCTTTACTTTATTTCCCCTTTTTCTCTTAGCCTGATCGGCCGCTGCAGTCGACGTTGGAGTCCAGGAGCAGGAGTACCCCGGAGGCGCCTACTACTACGTCGAGTTCCCCGTTGACCAGGAGTAGTTCGGTGGATACCAGGGAGGAGGCCTCGCCTTTTCGATCTGTATCTCTGATGTGATTTGTGCTAGCCTTCTTAAGGAAAAACTTGACTTACTATGTCTGTACTCAGATATTATGGCTTGTATGACTTATGTATTCGGGTCCGTGTGACCCCCCTTTATTGTAATATATTTGTTTATCCTTTTTTGTTTAGTGTTGTGCTGTGATATTCTCACCGTGGCACCCTAATCTCAGCCGTGTACCCTGCGTGTATGATTACTGTACACGGATTGATTTTGGGGGCGTCACAACACTCCTATTGCTACACCTGCTACTTCAACACCTTCTTATGAGATTAAACCTGCTTTGTTGAATCTTGTTATGAAAGATCAATTATCTGGTGCTAGAGATGCTGCTGCTTTGCATTTAAATAACTTTATTGAGCTTTGTGATATGCAAAAGTACAAAGAAGTAGATGGTGATATTGTTAAACATAAGCTTTTTTCCTTTCTCCTTGAAGGATGAAGCTAAAATCTGGTTTCAATCCTTGCCTAAGAATAGCATATATTCTTGGGATAAGTGCAAGGATGCTTTTATCGGGAAGTACTATCCCCCTGCTAAGATTATCTAGTTGAGGAGATTTATTATGAATTTTAAGCAGTTGGATAATGAACACGTTGCCCGAGCTTTGGAACGCATGAAATCTCTTGTTAAGAATTTCCCTATGCATGGTTTGACTACTTGGATGGTTATCCAGACTTTTTATGCAGGCTTGAACTTTACCTCGCGAAACTTGTTAGATTCGGCCGCGGGAGGAACCTTTGTGTCAACTACACTTGGTGTTGCCACAAAACTTCTCGATGAGATGACGACCAACTATTCCCAATGGCACACCGAAAAAGCTCCAACAGGTAGGAAGGATCAAGTAGATGTGAACTTTATCTCTAGAAACAACTTCAACAACAATGCTTATAGGAGTAACTTTGGTAGCAATCCTAGACCATTCCCCTCCAACAACTATGGGAACAAAACCACTTATCCTAGCACCAAAAACTCCACTTCTGAATTAGAGAGTATGCTTAAAGACTTTATCACTACCCAAAAAGCCTTCAACAAGAATGTAGAGGAAAAACTAGATAAACTAGATATCCTCTCGTCGAAGGTAGACAATTTATCCCATGAAGTAGAATTGCTTAAAATTAGAACTTATCCCCTTGAGGAGAGGAAGGTCACTCCTATGAATGCTATCCAATTGAAAATTAATGAAAACATGAGGATGATGGCTAAACTCAAAGAGAGATGGGCTAGAGAAAAGGAGGAAGAAGATAGAATTAAGAGCCTTCCTACACACCATACTATTGCTACTATCCAAGTGGTTGAGGATATCCAAACTCTTAGCACCCAATGCAACCCTAGTCTCATAGGACATATTAATGGTGATGCTATGACCTCAACCTTAGAAGAAGAAATTCCTATGACTATAGAAGCTTCCAAACAAGTGAACCTAGAGGACACCACTACTACTCTACTTGATAGTAGTGACCTTGATTTTGATAATTGCACTCTTTCTAAAGTTATTCGTTTCCTTCACAAAATGTCTAGAGACCCCCACACTAGAACACTTAATCTTGCCTTCACGGAGCATATCACTAATGCTCTCATCAAAGCTAGGGAGGAGAAGCTTAGGGTAGAAGCCTCCATACCTAGGAAGCTAGAAGATGGTTGGGATCCTATGATTAAAATTAAGTTGAATAACTTTTCTTGCTATGCTTTATGTGATCTTGGAGCTAGTACATCTGTTATGCCCAAAAGAATGTATGATATATTTGAATTGAAACCTTTTGATGCTTGTTCTTTTGGTGTTCGTCTTGTCGATTCTTCCAAAAGAAACCTTTGGGGAAGATAGATGATGTTCTTACATTGTCAATTACAATTATGTTCCCGTTGATTTTACTATTATGGACATTGAATGTGAACCTTCTTGTCCAATTATCTTGGGACGTCCTTTTCTTCGCACCGTAGGTGCTGTTATTGATATGAAAGAAGGGATTATAAAATTCCAATTCCCTCTCAAGAAAGGGATGGAACACTTCCCTAGGAAAAATATTAAGTTTCCTTTTGAGTCCGTCACACGGGCTAGTTATTTTCTTGAAAAGACTTGATCTTGCATTAAGCCTAGCTAATGGCTTTAAAGAAGCGCTTTCGGGAGGCAGCCCGCAACAAATTTAGGTTTTCCTTTTTGTTTTTATTCTTTTTTAGTGGTCTTGATGATTTTTACTACTTTAGCAACAGAATTTTATCTTTACTTTTCAAGCTTTGTTCCTTTTATAGCCTCATACGACAAGGGGAGTGAAAGTTGTGACATACTGTCCAGAAAACAGATTCTGTCCTCGGTACTAGAAAAATCAGAGAAAAATCCCAATTCATATTTTTCAGATTAATGTTTTACAAAGCATGCTCTATACAATTACGAAACTTTCGTATGTTCTGAGTTTTTTGATTTGAGTTGCAGAAGTACCCCTAAAAATTTGTTTTTACCTGCTGGTCTGTTTATCACAGATTCTGTCCTGTTTTTCTTTTTCTTCGTTTTGCAAACCTTAAGCTTGCTTTTTCTTTGCAAAAACTTGTTGGAAATCTTGGGAAACAGTAGCTCTTCAAGGTTATCTTTATTTCCAGTAGAGAAAAAATTATTTTATTATGGGTACTAACCTCGCTAATCAAATTATGATGAGTTATGTATGAAGGGAGTTTTCAAGAGTGCGAGGGAAGATGATGAAAGAAGATTAAGAAGTGTCAAGCGTTCAAACTTGGGGATGCCCCAATCCCCAAGAAATATTCAAGGAGACTCAAGAATCTAAGCTTGGGGATGCCCCCGTGCATCCCCTTCTCCATCGACAATTATCAGTTCGTCTCTCGTTTCACTATATTTTTATCGCTTCATGTGTTATGTGCTATTCTTGGAGCGTCTCGCTCTTAGGTTTTGTTCTTAGTTTTTATTTAGCTTTGCTTGCTGGTCATAACAAGTTAGAACCCAACTTTGTTTGTGTGGGAGAGAAACATGCTCCACTTCCAAATTTTAGAACACAACATAGGACTTTTCATGCTTATCTTTGTTGTGTTTGTTCTTTATCTTTCCGTAGCTGCTGTCATGCTTTTCTCTTAGCTTTCATGTTTATATTTTAAAAGAGCTTTTGTTTAGTTTTTTGCTAGAACTCTCTTTAGTTTTCATGTTTATCTTGTTTAGAGAGTTTTCCTATTGCACTGAGTTTTGTGTCTTGACTTGAAGTAGGTAATTGAGGTTGCTATTCTTTTTGTAGTAGTAACTTGCAAAAGTTTTGAGGTGTTGTCTTGAGTAATGTTTGGACTTTTGGTGTCAAGAGATTTAGCCTATTAGTGATAGATGTCGTATTTTGGGAAATCCGTGTTTATTTTCAAAAACCTACAAATTAGTTGAGAACTTTAGCTACTAGTTGGATCACTACTCTTCTGAGGGGTCGAATATTAGAGTACACTCACATACCATGAGTCGAGGATGCGCAAGGATAACCAAACCCCCATACACTCCTCTTGGGGTACTTGTCTCTTTGTGAACCTCCTTATTAGATTGAGAGTTACCGATAATAAGTGCATGAGTTCTTCGGACTAATGTCAGTATTCGAAAGTTGACACTTCCACCTTCCCATATTTTTCTAGCTTTTCCTGTGCCGTGCATTGCTTTCTTTTCACTCCGAGAGTTAGCGTCCACCTTCGCCGGTACATCCAAACCCTTGGCACGATACACTCTGTCATCATAAGCCTCCTTATATCCTTCCTCAAAACAGCCACCATACCTACCTATCAAGGCATTTCCATAGCCTTTCAGAGATATATTGCCATGCAACATCCATCTTCTCATTACTTGATCTTCATGTCATACATGCTACTTGCTTGATCGATGAGCCGCATGCTAGTTGGGCCTTGCTCTAATCATTGCTACATGACGCGCTAGTATCATTGCATATCCTGCTACACCGGCAGAGGCATACATTTGCATACATCATGATATTTACATTTTCTTTATGAGTTGAGTACTTTGTAAAGTGTGAAATATCTTCTATACTTTTTTTGTAATATATAGAGTGTTGCCCCTAAGTGAGGAAAAGATCCCAAAGTGGACAAATTAAAAGATCCCAAAGAGGACAAATTAAAAGATCCCAAAGAGGACAAATGAGAGTTTAATAGAAAGAGCCATTGAGGCCACAAAAAATAAAAAAAATAGAAAAATAAAAAAAGAGAAAAAAATAAAAGAGAGAAGGGGGCACACTACTATTATTTTTGAGAAGATCCACACTCGTACTCCATCTTGTATGTTGTACTCCATAGAGACTATTATTCATGCATATAACTATATGGGGACCTTCACACTATAGAACTTGGCTTGTATATGCAATGATGAGCCTCCTCAAATGAGCTCTAGGTCTTCTTGAGCAAGCAAGTTGGATGCACCCCCACTAGTTCCATTGGAGAGCTTACCTTAGCTCATATGTGCATCCGTTGCATGGCACTCCCTACTCCTCACATCATATCTATCATTTGGCTTTCTCTTGCCTATGATTGTCCTCATTGATGTGAGACTTTCACACCTTTTTGTCTTCCTCCTCCACCATATTCACTCTTTGCCATCCTAAGTGTCTACTTTCTTGGTTACGCTCATCCATTGCATGAGTGCTCAAAATGTCGAAAAGGAGTGGATCATTTTGAGTTGTACCTGGCTAGTGGTCTGGGGATGAGTCAAGATAAGATTCCAAAGAAGACCAAGTGTGACACTTCAGTAGATTGAGTTCTCAACATTAAAAATACTTTTTCTCGTATATCTCTGTCCCCTTTCTTGCACGCAAACACCATTTGGAGACATTGGAGTCACGGATAGCGAGAGCTCTTGCACCTTTATGTTCTTATGTTGCTTGTTTCAATACTAGATATAGACTCTTGCCTGTTATGACTTGAATTGAATTGCATGCTTTGATTGCTTTACTTACAAAGTTCTTATATGGTAGTTAGCATGTCACCACAGAAATTATGCTTGTTATCATTTACCTACTCGAGGACGAGCAGGAATTAAGCTTGGGGATGTTGATACGTCCAAAACGTATCTATAATTTCTGCTTGCTCCATGCCTCTTTTGTGTGATATTGCTATGATATTGATGAACTTCCATACACTTTTGATCATATTTGGAATAACCTATTAACTCAGTGCACCCCAGTGCCAGTTCCTGTTTTCTGCTGTTTTTCTATTTCAGGTTTCCCCCCTATTAAAAGTACCAGAAAAATTACGGGAAAAATATAGGAAAAATCAGCGTACCGGAAGCTTCGAGAAAATTCCAGGAGGGGCTAGAGGAGAGCCAGGGGCCCCAGGAGGCCAGAGGACGCGGCCAGGCCCCTGGCCGCGCCAGGGGGGCGCCTGGAGCCCCTGGCCCACCTCTGGCTGCCCCCTTTCGCCTATTTATTCCCCGTGACGAGAAACCCTCGGGGACAGAACCCTTTTTTGCGATCTCTCCTCTGTTCCGCCGCCGCCGCGCTTCCATGATCGGGAGCACTAGAAGACCTCTTCACGGCACCCTGCCAGAGAGAGGAATCACCTCCGGGAGCTTCTCCACCACCATGGATGCTTCCCGGATGAACCGTGAGTAGTCCACCTTGCACCATGGGTCCATGATGAGTAGCTATGTGATGTTCTCCTCCCCTCTTTGTTCTTCATGGATTAGACCTCGTGAGCTGCCCTACTTGATCGAGGCACATATGTAATCTTTCTGCTGTTGCTATGCTGAGTTTGCTGGGATCCGATGGATTATGAGATTGTGTTCAGATTGTGAGCTGCCCTATTTGATTCTCTTCTTTTATATTTATGTTCTTGAGTAACTCTTGCATGTTCTCCGTTGCTATTTATTGCTTTGGCCAAGTAGTAGGTAGTGACTCCAAGAGGGAGCGTTATGCATGATTGTGGGTTCATGCCCCCTGATGACTAGCTTGAGTGACAGAAACATGAGTCTAGGGGATGTGATGTTGCCACAGGGGGAAAAACAACGGTGCTTGTACTTGCGGGTGCAAGGATTGTTCACTTTACGCAAAGTTCTTTAATGCAGTTGTCCGTTGCTTTGAGTTTACACTTTGGATGGGATTCACAACTTAATACCAGCGAGATGTTCTGGATAGATATCTCAAGGTGGATGATTAGTGGGTAGATGCAGATGGATTTTGGTCTACTTGTCTTGGCGTACCTGTAACAGCCCAGTTTTCACAAAAATTGAAAATTTTGTTTTCGGTGTGAATTGTTTGATTGTCTGATTTGTTTGCGGTGTTTGTATCCCCGATTTATCGATCGGCAATTATTTTTCCCCAAAATATCTCGTATCAAACGGAGACCGACCCTTTCCACCCTGACACTCGACCTTTGCGACACCGGGTTTCACCCGATCACCGTCGCGAAAACCGCACGAGACCAGCCGCAGCCAACGGAACGAAAAACCCCGTTTATTTAATAAACGGATTATTTTACGGGGCGCCGAAAAATGTTGTCGGAATGTCACCGCAGTGAGTTATGATCGACGGGCTCGACGCGATGAGCGCGTGGTTCAAGATTTCGTCGGAATCAGAGGTACTACGGACCCCCGGCGGCCAGAAACGTGAGCACCGCGCGCGCGAGAGAAAAACCGGGGATGTTTTTGCAAACTTCCAGCCACCGGGGCTATATAAAGACAACCACACTCCCACCCCTTTTCTAGGGTGTCCCTAGTCCAAAATTCGCAGCCACCCCCCTGAAAAATTTCCAGATCTAGTCTCCCAGTCTGATCCGTCGGATCTGGATCAGACGAACCGGATCGCGCCACGTAGCCAGCCTCCTCTCTCCCCGAGCCGTCTCCATCCCGTGGGCGCCGCCTTCACGCCGTGGCCGCCGGCCACCTCCGCTGCTCCACGCCGGTGAGCAGCCAGCCGCCGCCGCGGCCCTCCTCTTCCTCGCCTCTCCTCCTCTAGCTCTCACCCCTCATCTCCCGCAGGTCTAGCACGCCCGCTGCCATGGCCATGGAGCTCCAAGGACCAGCGCCGTGGCCGCCTTGCACCCCGCCGGCGAGCTCCCACCGGTTGGATCCGGCTTGATCCAGAGCCGCGCCCGCCTCCTCTACCTCCGAGCGCCCCGCTGCCCCCTGTCGCCGGTGGCCGGCGCGCCACCGGGACAGCCGTCGTCGCCCGCCCTGGTCGTTGACCGTGGCCAAATGGGCCGGCCCACAACGCCCGAGGTGGCCCAGCTCCCCTGCCAAGCCAGCCCAGGCCGGATGGGCTTTTAGAGCCCATGGGTGAGAAATCAGCCCGAGATCTTTTTTTTCCTGAGAACCTGTAATTTTGCTAAGTCCTTGTGATATATGCTGCTAATCCTGTTTAGTAATGCTTTTTCCCATTGAACCGTAGCTCCGATGAACGTGCCCCCAAAACGAAAGTTGCTCAGTTTTGCGTGCTCTAGCATTCGTATGTAGAAAGTTTTTGCATTTGAGGTTACCTTGATTGTGTAATTGTGTGGTAAAGTGGGCATCAGGCCGTTAAACTGCTACTAATTGGATATTGTGGTAAGTTTTTGTTAAGTGCTGCTGTTATTTTTTTTATTGCAACTTTGCATGACGATTGTGACTCATCCATGAGGCCTATTGCATTGATTCTTTCTCCTATGTGTTAAGCATCATGTGTACTTCATTTCCATGCTTTAACCTGCCATGTTTGGGTGCTTTTGCTATATTAAATCTTGCTCCAAAGTAGCTATCCTGATGTTAATGTGCTGCTGTTGCTGAAACTGTTATTTTATTGCAACTTCTGTCGACGAGTGTGTCGCGGCCGTTTATCGGAATTGAGTGATTCCAATTGGATATTGTTAAGCATCATGTATACTTTCATCACATGTATTGCTATGTCATGTTGCTGCACTTTTGCATATAGATTTACCCCTGTTTATACAGCATGTGTGCATAACTTGTTTTGCTTGTTTTTAACCGTAACTCCGTTTGGGGTGTTCTTTATATGTAACTTGATTAGTTTTTCGTGTACTTTGTGTTTATGCTATTTTTTTCTGCTGTTAACCAACCTAAAATATGGTTTAGGACAGAACAGTACCAAATGTCTTAATCATCGTGCGACACTTAGTGTTATGCCATGTTTAGGTTGTGCCTCACTTAAATTGACTAGCATAGATAGTTTACTTTGTGCTTCACCTCTTGACATGTTTGTGTGCTATGCCATGCTTTCTTGAGATGCCATGTTAATAACCATTGGTTGATCACCTGTACTTAAGCAACTTGAACCACCGTAAACGTGCGGTATCGTCGTGTGTGACGAGTACTCCACTTAAATTGTTAGTAACCGCTCTCGACGGTAGGTGCGATGTCTCGTGTTGCTTCTTGTTGATGCTTGCTCTTGTTTGCCTCGTAGTAATAGATGCTTGATCGTTGATTTCTTTCAAGTTTTTATCGTCTTGTGTGCTTCAGCTGGTACCTCTCGGAGATGATGCGAGCTTGCGATCAACTACACCTTCGGAACCCGACTTATCAACAGGCAAGGACTATAAATTACTTATGATCCATTCTATTTCAACCAGCGGTTTGCATGCTAGTCTAGGTTAGGTTCGATGTTTGATCCTACCACATGTTTACAGCCTCTTTCAAACCGATACAGCCATGTCCCCTCCCAGCAAACCTTGTACTGCTATGTTACTATTGCTCGTTGCTCAGCCCCTGCTTAGTATGCATGCTTAGGATGCTACGATGTTACCCTGTTACTCCTTGGTTTGGGATATCACATTATTATTATTATTGTTGTTGATGATATGATTATTATAATGTTGACTATATTCGACGAAGGATGGAAGGTCTAGGCTATCTCGCCCCGACGCTTTGTTCTATTCGAGTCACCTAGGATCCGAGTTCCGGGTATTGGTTTTAAGACTGAGCGTGCCTAACCGCGTGTGGCATTTTATGGGGTCCCGTTTTCTTACCTATCTAGCTTCAAGCATTTCTAGTGGTGGCCCAAGCTGATTTACCATTTGAAACCGTGTGTGTGCTGGTCGTACGCCAGTAGTTTTCCAACCAACCCGGACCAATGAGGACATAGTTCCCTTGCTGGCCCACCTTGTCCGGCTGAGGACCCAGTTTCCCATGTGTGATTAACCGGCTATCCAAACCTGCGACAGACGGTAGAGACCAGATCGAGAGAGCGGCCGGCTCCTGAGATTGATGTCGACTCACCGGGGGCCACCCGGATTTGTTTGTTGTTAGTTAGAGGGACCTGTCGTTTCGGATCTCTTGGAACTAAATCATAAAATGGTTGCCTGTGATGGGTAGAAACTAAGAGAGATGGGCGTGCGTGCGGAGCCTTGTAATGTGCAGTTGGTACACCCCTGCAGGGTTAAATATTTTTGAGAAGCCGTGTCCACGGTTATGGACGACTTGAGACCTACTCCTTGTTCATAGACAACAACAACTGAGTTAATCCTAATATAACTTGATCAACGTGTGTGTGTGTGCCTTGACTGCTTCTTCTTCGTCGGGATGCGAAGAGGAGGACAAGGATAGGATAGGTGTTATGTTTGCGTAAGTAGTGGATAGCAAGACTTGTTGGAGGCAATTCCTCATCGAATGCTTAGTTTCTTACCTTACTCTCTCTAGATCGTTAGCCACTTCATAAATGCTAGTGCGGCAGCAACCTCACCACTTACCCCTTCCTTACCGTAAACTACTAGTTGTCCTAGAATGACGAGTGATGAAGTCCTTGCTGGGTCAGATGACCACTACAGTTGGATGCTAAGTACCTCTGTAATCATGATACTACCCCCAAACTCTTTTCAGGGTTCTTGATCGACAACAGGTATGGTGATCGACGTTTCACGTGGAGACTCGACGACGACTACACTACTAGGGAATGCCCTTTTAGTGGCGTCATTTTTTTCTGTTTAGTGGCGCATTTAGGATGCGCCACTAACTACAAGTCACTAATAAGGGCTTATAGGTGGCGCATTTTGGATGCGCCACCCCTAAGACCCTTAGGCGTGGCGCATCTCAGAATCCGCCACCTATAAGCTCTTAGGGGTGGCGCATTCTGAAAATGCGCCACTATTAATTTTTTTTAAATTTTGAATTTTGAATCTGGATCTGGAAAACAATTTATTTTTTTTTATTTTTTTTTCTTAATCTCAGGTTAGTATGCTTAATGCCCGGTCAATATGCTTAATCTCAGGTCAAACTAACCTACCTCCGTGGTCAAACTTCCCCGAGGGTCACCCATCCTAGCACTACTCTAGCCCCAGCACGCTTAACTTCTCGGTTCTATTCAACTCTCACTCCAGCTCACCTAGCAGGCACTTGTTGATATATTTAACCTATAAATCCTATTAAACCATGGTGATGTCTAGGACCTTGTTAATGTTCATGGGTGTGCTAAAATTTTCAACATTTTTTTGAAACTTTCTCGATGGGACCATTAGCATATTTTGAACTTTTTAAATTTTTGTGATTTTTTTTTAAAACTTAAATTTTTAATTTTTAAATTTTTTTAATGTTACTATCTAAAATTTTCAACTTTTTTGAACTTCCTGATTTGTTCTCTAGGCTATTTTTAATTTAAAAAAAATAAAAAAAATAAAAAAAATCAAATTTTTTTCTATTACTAGTGGCGTATTTCATACAAAATGCGCCACTACTGAGTTCAATTATTTTTTCAATTTTTTCTCTTTTTTTGGGCCTTTAGATCTTCAAACGCCCGTAACTTTTTTTTTGTTAGGTTTTTGAGGATTCTAAAAATGTTCAATGGGTTACACCCTGTTGAATTTGGATATAACTTTTCGAGTAGATGATTTTTCATATAAAAAACTTTTTCATCGGAGGTCGTATGCAAAAGTTAAGCCCATTTTACGAAATTCTCGGGAGATTTTGCAAAAAGGCGGTCCACGGGGGGGGGGGGGTGTATTTGGGAATTTTCCCGCGCAGTTTTTTCTTATTAGTGGCGCATATGGGAAATGTGCCACCCCTAAGAGCTTATGGGTGGCGCATTCTGGATGCGCCACTAATAATTCCTTAGGGGTGGCGCATTTCCAAAATGCGCCACCTATAAGGTTCTTAGGGGTGGCGCATTTCTCCAAATGCGCCACGTATAAGGGGATCCAGGGCTGGCCCACTCTTAGGGGTGGCGCATTTTTAAAAATGCGCCACCTATAAGGGCTTATAGGTGGCGCATTTTTTACCAGTGCGCCACCCCTTGCAACATAATGGCGCATTACATATAAAATGTGCCACTAATAAGCTTTCCATGTATAGCTATTTCCCTAGTAGTGCTAGTTAGGCGGATCCCGGCGGAGGTCCTGGACCCGTGTGGTTATGGGATCGATGTTTTCTCTTTGCCACTAGGAATTTTCTTGTAGTCTGTACCAGACATGTATCTTCCGCTGTTGTATTGTATTTGAGGAAGTTATATGCCGATTGTATGAGATGTTGTATCCTTGTACCTGTAATGTTGTGATATCATATTGGAAATCCGGGGCATATGGCTATGTATATGTCGCGGTGGGACCGATATGTGCTTCGTCCCCGGTTCTGGATGGAAACATCTAGATCTGTAACAGTACCGCATATCGGGCCTTACAACTTGGTATCAGAGCCTTACCGACCGTAGGATCCTTTCTCTGGCCGAAGTCGAGTCTAGACAAAAACTATTTTGTAGTTACTAAGTTAGTTATCGGAGAGTAGGATTCTGGTTAAGCATCTTGGTCGTCCGTTGACCTCATTACTATTGCCTAGTATCCCCACTATTTGAGTGAGAATGCTTCCCTTGATCGTCGCGTTGAACTGTCATTCCTCCTCTTGACACCTGATGGTTTCGTTCTTCCGACGTTGCCACCTCTCTACAGAAAATTATCTCGACGGAAGTTTGTCGTTCGACATGGAGCAGAGCCCCTTGTTGGTGGTGTTGAAGATTGTCGACTCTCTTTTCTCTCCCCTCCTATCCCCCGGATCGTCCTAGATCTCGGGACAAGATCCCTTGTTGGTGGTCTTGTATTGTAACAGCCCATATTTTCACTAAAATTAATTTTTTTTTCTGCGTGAATTGGTTGATTGTCTGATTTGTTTGCGGTGTTTGCTTCACCGGTTTATTAATCGGTGAATATTCCCCCTTCTTCTTCGTCGGCATGCGTGACCGGACCCCGTCCACATGGCACACGACCTCGTTGCGGTACCGGGAAAGTCACCCGATCACTGTCGAGACTTCTAGCACAAGACCAGCCATCACCAACGGTGCGGAAAAACCCCCATTTATATATAAATGGGTTATTTTATCGGGCGTCAGTTGACGTTACTGGTTGGGTGCGAAACGATGTAGACGACGTCAGTTCGTTGCTTTGAGGAAGTGCATTGATTTCCGTGCGATTCCGACTTCGTTGGGTAGGTGAACGTTCGGATGTGCCAGGCATAGTAGCCGATGTAATCCAATGGGCGTATTTAAAAAAAATGTCGCGCGCGCTATTAGCTGAACCCCCGGATTCCCCTCTTATCTTCGGATTCTAGCCACCCGAAAAACCAGACCCGAAACGGGGCATTTTGTAGCCCGAAACCCCCCCCCCCCAAACACCCACCTGCTATAAATAGCAGGGCTACACAACCTATTTTGGACAACCCTAGAAAGCCACCTCAATTTCAGTGCTCCCCTTCTCCACCGCCACCACCTTCCACCCATCCACCAACCCACGTTCAGATCCGATCTGATCTATCCCACCAGCGATCTCAACCGTTTGATCTGGATCGGATGACCCAGAAGGCGCCACGTCACCAGAAGCCTGTGCCCAGCCAGCCATGGGAGTTCCTCTCCCGAGCCACCTCCACGCCCGACCCTGTCCGCCTCCGCGTTGGTCGGCGAGCCGCACCGCCGCCCCTTGTCTGGTCCCTTCCCGCCTCCGTCACTCCCCTGCAGACCTCCCCGTCCCAGATCCGTCGCGTCCCTCCACCGCTGCACCCGGATCCACCGTAGCCCACCTCCTCTGGCCGACTCTGCCTCGCCTCTCGCTGGCGGTCGGCTAGGCAGCCGCGTCGGCGCAGCCGCAGCTCGTCTCGAGCGAGCAGAACCTGTCGTGGGAAAGTCACGGCAGATGTCCGTAGAGTCGGACTTATCATGGGACCTTTGCTACGAGGCGAATTCGAGGAGAGAGTCGACATAGGCACAAGACTCGGCGAGTTACCCAGGTTCGTCCCCTGCGGTGTCGTAAAGACCTACTCCTGCTTTTTGTCTATTGGGGAATCGACTCTTCAATAGGAAGAGTCGATTGTATCGATTACATTGATGATGTTTCGCAACCTTAGTCTCGTGGAGATCTAGGTTATGGCGCGTGTTGTCTAGTCCTGGCTTGAGGTAAGTTCTGGCTCTGGCTCCCGTGGTCCTCTGCTTATAAAGGTGTCGGGTCCTGGGATTCCTAGAGTTTGACTCCTACACGATGTGGAGTTCTACTCTAATTTACAAGTTTTCTACGTGATATACAAGGTAAGTCGAATTCCTTCTAGGGCTTCAATCTTCATGCTTGGCACATCAAACTCCCGGTCGGGTCTTCTTTGTGGGCCTTCATATGTAAGTCGACCCGGAGGTCTCTAATGCCGGGTCTATGGGCCTGATCCATCCCCCCGACATTAGCCCCCAGGATTGTTGTGATTCTTTAGTCTTCACAACAATATTCTTTATTTTCTTCACTGCCGCCGGCTCTTCATGGATTAAGGGCCTACTTTTATGCTTGACACTGATTGGGAGTCGGAGTCGTCTTTCTTCAATTCCTTTATCTTCATGAAGTCAGATCTTCTGGTTCAGTCGACCAATATTTCCAGAGTTGTCTTTAGACAATAACGAATCTGATCTTCAAATGTTTCTTTGAAGGAGTTTTAAACGGTCTGCCTCGATTTCGGTGTCGCAATTAATGCTGCCTAGGTTTTTCACGAGAATCAAGGGATTTCCTGCCGTTTAGCTGGCGGTTAGCGACGCCTCGGGTTTTGAGCAGAGGTCCTTTTATAAATAGACCCCCGTCCACACCCATTCTCATTACCCCATCCACATCTTCTCTTCTTCCTCGCACACCAGAAAACAGGAAGCTTTTCCCTTTGCCTCCGTTCCGCGCCGTTCTTCCCTCACCGTTTGCGCAAGACGGTCTGGGACCGTGCCATTCTCGCACATCGTTAAGGTAAGTTTCCCATCACCTCCATTGCGTTGTAGTTCTTTACTCATCTCTATTGTTGCGAGCTTCAAGCTCTACTGTATTTAGTAGATCAACATGACCTACTGGAGACACACCATGCATGTTGGTAGATAGGATAGGATCGATTTCGGAAGTGATTGCTTCGTCATACAACCGTAGTTTACAGATCCATTTTCATCTTGCAACTATTCCCAGTTTTTCGCAATTCGTGGATCTGTTCGTCATTTTTCACCTATTTATCTGGTTGGCTAGATCCAATCTCTCCACTGTATTTTGCGAAAATTGTTTGTGTATTTTCCTTGTAAGTCGGTTTATGACCGACTCTAGTTTTTCTTTTTCTAGATCCGACTTCTATACCATGGGTCGGAAAACTGTTGCCGACAAAAGCAAAGTCGCCGCGGACAAAAGTAAGAAGCCAGCTGGCAGGACCAAACCTCCAGCTCGGCGGCCGACTTTAGAGTCGAACTTGTCGAAGATCTGGGTTACTAATGCCTTTTTGAATGAGATGGAAATAGAGGGGATTTTTCCTCCCCAAACTGAAATTAAATGGCGAGCTCCTGGAAAGGAGACCCGGCCTCAGCCTCAGGGAGATGAAGTCGTTATTTTCGCTGATCATATCACCAGAGGCTTCCGTGCTCCCGGCTCAAAAAATTTCAGGAATGTGCTGCATTGCTACAAATTGTATCCTCAGGATCTGAGTGCTAATTCGGTGCTCAATATCTGTCATTTCCAAGTGTTCTGCGAGGCTTTTCTGCAGATGAAGCCGACTTTGGCTCTGTTTGCCGAGTTCTTTTATTGCAACAAGCAGACTGAATACAGTGGAGGCCCGACTTTGGAATGCGGTGGAGTTACTATCCAGAAGCGCACCAAGTCGAGCTACCCATCACTCAAGCTGAGCTGCCATGTGAAAACATGGCAAAAATCTTTCTTTTACTGCACCGTTGAAATTCCTGAGAAGGAAAAGCCTCTTCCTGGCTTTCGTGAGAGTCGGCTTGAATTTCATGATGGCTTGAATATGTTTCCTTCAGATGCTCAAAAGAAAAAGCATGAGCCGATTATGGCTCGGATAAAGGCTTTGTTAGCTCATGGTGTTGCTGGGACAGACCTGATCAAATGTTGGATAGGTTGGCAAATCCAGCCTCTTAGCGTGAGAGACCGACTCATGTGCGAGTATTCGGGGCCGGACAACCCCATGTGTTTTGCGAAGAAGGAGATTTCTGGAGGAGCTCTAGTGAAGAATTGCAAGAAACTTCTTGCTGAGCGCATAGAGGACATCAAGAAAGTCGGCCTTCTCCTGTTCTGTAAAGCCAATCCGGCTCTTCCGGTATGTTTATTTGGTTATTCCTCCTTGACATAATTTTGCCTAAAGATCTTAATCTTCCAAATTCTCACTTCCAGGAAGATTATCCATGGTGGAATGTGGGGCAAGACCTCCCAATGGAAGAATTCAATGCTAAAAGCCCGAGTCATTCGGTAAGATTCGGTTGATTGTTTCTTTTGTGATGTCTTCTTCTTATACTTTTCGTTCCTTCAGGATGACTCGGAGGAGGACGATGATGAAGATGAAGAAGAACAAGAGGAGGTTCTTCCATGCAGGTCCGACTCTCGTAAGGAGAGCAAAGTCGTCAACCCTCCGGTAATATCGTTTTCGGCTCTTTACGATGATTTGGGACAAGCTTGTGTCTTATGTTTTTATTTATAGGCACAAAGTCGCAAGAGGCATACCCGTAGTTCCAACTCGGCGGACCCTCTTGTGGTTTTTGGCGATGAGCCTCGAAAGGTCCGACAGAAGCCGACTTTAGTCGCATCTCCTTCTCATCAGTCGGCCGGGATTTCTTAGGGACAACATCAAGGTGGCGACTCTGGAGCCGGTCCTTCTTCTGAGGGCTCTTCTGTCCAGATGTCGGTTTTCCCAATCAACCGTGGGTAAGTGTTTCTTTCTTAGGACGGTAACTTTGTCTTTTGAATGTATGATTTGCTGACACATTCTATTTTTGTTTTGGAGCAGCGCTCGAATTGACCCCAAGGATCTGGCCGACTCTTCTTTTGCTAAGGAGTCGGCTATTATATCTGAAAAATTGCCAGAGGCTTCGGTTTCTGAAGCTTTGAAGAAGGCTGGCTTAGACGAGTCAATCCCATCAAACATATACAAAGATAATTCTCCTGAAGTCGGCCTCGATAAGTCGACGATTCCTTCTGAAAAGGTGGTGGTTTCACCAAGTTTTGTGCCGGCTCCTTCCAAGGAAAAGGAAGTTTCTGATGAAGTTTTGATCACTGGGACTCGGAAGGGTGACCCACCTGCTAGTACAACCATAATGAAGGTTTTCGATGACAAAAGTCAGGTGATGAGTCAGCCCAATGAGTCAGTATCTGAGAAGGAATTTCTTGAAGATTTGTTCAAGCGGTCTTTAGCTTGTTCTTCAGAACAGCAAGATATATTCCTCCAGCTTAGGGGGCGTTATGAGGTATGTACTTTTCTGCACTGTCCTTGATGATATATATCTGTAGCCCCCATAAGCCGGCTTGGTGATTGATTGCCATGCTGGGTTATGAAAAAATAAGATGTATGATCCATGAGTCAGTATACCTATTTTGTAGTATGCCAAGGTATGATAAGCTTGAACTGTAGCCCCCATGGATTGATATACCAACTTTGTGGTATGCCGAGTCATCATAGTTTTTTGAGCTGTAGCCCCCATGAGCCGGTAGGATGTGATTACATTTCTACCGGGTCATGTATATGTTTTGGAGTTATAGCCCCCAAGTAACTTTGTTTAGGCAATAGGTCTAAGTGAATACTTAATAATATTTCATTACCTGTAGGCTGTTGCCATGGACGCTGGGCAATCCAAGCGTCAGATGGAGGAACGGATCGCTGTAGAGTCAGAAAAGCTGAAAGGAGCCGACGAAGAAATTTGTCGGCTCCGTGAGGAGTTGATAAAACAGGACAAAGAACTGGAAGCCGTCAGAGCTGAGATGTCTGAAGCCGCCAATGTTCTGACCAGAGCTGCAAATGATGCAGCCGCTCAGCGTGATACAGCTGAATGGAAATTAAAGTCGGCACAAAAGAAGCTGGAGACACTCAAGGATAGTATTCACCGGCTTGTATCAGCCATCTTTGGTGAGTCGGCTAAGCTGATTTTTTGAATCTGGGTGGTCCAATTTTCTTTTGTTGCTTGCTGACTTTGATTTCTTTTTTTGTCTTTTCAATAGGAAAAGATCATGATATTCTGGGTGAGACGCCTGCTATGAAGTTGACTTGCGCGTTTGCCCTGGTCAAACAATTGTTTGAGGGTGCGTGTAAAGAAATTTATGCGACTCATCCCACGCCCCCAGGCATGAAGATGATAACTGATTTAATGGGCCCTCTATCAGTTGTAACTGAGTGGGTGAAGCTGGGGAAGCGATCGGCTTTCTGCATGGGGGTGATGCGTGGCTTGGAGCTTGCCAAGGCATATCATCGTGGTTTGAAGATGGATTGTCTGGCTGCCGGCTTCCCGGAGCTTAAGGCAGATGGGTCCAACTTTTCCAAGGAAGATTTCATCAAGGTTCATAAAGAAACTCGTCCTTTTTCCACCAAGATTGCTGATGACATCGAGCTGAGCCGGATAGAGATTGGATATGATGAGAGCAACAAGAGGCGTCAGATCAATTTGCCGACTACCGTTGAGTTTCTCTTCTCCCTCCTTCAAAGGTGGCATCGGATCCGGAGAACCCTTTGTAGCCGTTTCCAGGAGGAGAAGAGGATGACTTGATGATGGATGACATTGCTGATGTGGACTTGATGAAAAGTCACAATGAGATTTTGCCATCAGCAAATGTTGCCGGCTCGTCGTCTCAGAGTCAGGCCAATATCGCGTCAGCCTCTTGTTGGGAAGAAAACTTTTACAATATTTGTGCGGCCGTAGCTCCTGGTTTGTAATATTGGGAAACGTGTCCCGTGACTTTATGACCAACGTGTGGTCAGATACATTTATGGCATTGAATCTTGCCTTTTTCGGCTTTTGAATGCCAATCTTTATAATGCCATCCGGCTTTGTCTTTGGCCTTATTTGTTGCTTTTGTTTGAAGAAGCTTTCCCTTCCGTCATGAGTTGTAGAAGGGGGACCATGTTCTGATTTTTCTTTCGAAGTATAATCCTCATGAGTCGGTATGATCGTCATTGCGTCATGCCGATTTACAGAGATAGTTCTGAACTTGTAGTCCTCATGAAATAATGTGGTCACATTTTCGTGCCGTACCAGGTCTTTGAAGAAGTGTTACTCCTCAAGAGTTGGTATAACTTATGATGGAATTTTTTAGCCAATATATCAAAGAAGAATTTCTTGCATATGTAGCCCCAAGTGTCGGGTTGTCTTGCCTGTGATAACCTGGGACTTTAGAATTTCTTGCATATTTTCTGAGGAATTTTTGAAGTGTTACTCCCCAAGAGTCGGTGTGCTCAGCTGGGTGATGTACCAAGTCTTTATTTGAGAGGAAAACTTGTAGTGTAGTCCCCATGAGTCGGTATGTGCATCTGTGTGCAGTGCCGAGTCACATAGGTTTCTCTTTTAATTTTCCTGGTCACGTAGATATGACACGATGGGTTGTGCTCCCAGCTTCCAAGTAGAGTGGTTAGGTCGGCGATAGCCGGGTGCGACGAATGTCGACTTGTATGGCGAAAGCCGTTGCGACGAATGTCGATTTATATGGCGAAATCCGTTTGCGACAAATGTCGATTTATATGGCGAAAGCCGTTTGCGACGAATGTCGAGTTGTGTGGCGAAAGCCGGTGCGACGAAAGTCGACTTTATATGTATATATGGCGAAAGCCAACGTGACCGAAGTCGACTTTGTAGGTATGGCGTGAGCCAATACGACCGAAGTCGATTTTATAATGCAAGAGTTGCAATGATGTTTAAATGCGAAATGTAATGCAGTCGGCATGTGTGTATTGACAAACAGTCGTGTCACGTAGAAAAAAATTCAGGTTGTAGTCCCGATGAGTCGGCGTGTGTGTGTTTTGACACACTGCCGAGTCCCCTAGATGCTTTAATCTTTATAATGAAATGCATGCTTATAATGATGTATGCAAAAAGTTAAATTATGAATTGCTCATGTAGAAGTTGACTCTGGATTCATCTTTTCCTCATTTTCTCTTTGTTGAGAAAATTTTTGGGTTATCCATGAGTCGGAACTCCTCTGTATGTCGTCTCAGATTGATCAACGTTTTTCCGTTTGCTTTAAAACTTCTTCTTGAGAGTTTTTAGCCGGGTTTCGCGTATTTAGATCGTATGAGCATCGAACATATAGGCGATTATAGGGCGTGGAATGCCACATCTAAATGCCGAGTTTTCTTGGTTTAAGGCTCAATGAGTGTAATCGAGCCCCCAAGATTTCCCTGAAATAAGCTATATACATGTAATTACACATATGTGCCAGGGTTTTTCAGTTTAAAGGTTTGATGAGTATCATAAACTCCCCTGAGCTATCCCTGAAATAAACACATAAGTGCTCAGATAACAGTTGAGAGTTGATAAGCCCCCAAGTTTCTGAGATAATAATAATGCAAAGTATGATATATGTAATGCAATTGTATGTAAAGTGAGTATGGGATGTAATGTATGCAGGAGTCGTTGAGGCTATGGTCAATCGACGATGATTTTTTACAATCGAATTATTCATTGTATGTGGCGGGGAGCCAGTGAATGAGAGTCAACTGTTTATAGAGTGGTGAGTGCCGGTGCGATGAGGATCGACTTTATATGGTAAACGGCGATGGCCTATTGCGACGTGAGTCGGCTTTTCAGCTTCCTTCTCTTTTTTTGACGACTCTAGGTGTAGTAGGGATGGAGTCGGACGATATCCCATGTTCTTTCATTTGTTGATAAGTACATGGGCTGCCGACTTCTTCGTCTGCTTCCCGAGTCGGTAGGCTTCAATGAGCAGTATCTACTCTTTACTGTGATGAGGTGTTGGGGTGTTCTGTCCTTTGGCTTGTTTCCTGGGTTTGATAATCTGGATCGCCTTTCTTACTGTGAACAAGTCCATGTTCTTATCACCAAGTGTCTTGGCGTCTTGCGGCTGTGTGAGCTGGTTGGGCCGTCGTCGTATTGACTTGCCTCTAGAATGTTTTTCTCGATTTGGCGTCTGTACTCCTGTATGAAGTAGCACTGATCCCAGGTGTGGTTAGCGAGGCGACCCGGTCCGGAATACTTTGGGCAAGCTTATTTCATGGATTTTTCACAATCCTGATGCCTTTTTTCTTTCCTTGTTGACCGTCCGTGCCTCTGGGAGTGGTTGATACTGTATTCCTGCGAGGTCGAGTTGTACTTGCGCTTTCTGTGGTGGGTTCGGGATTGTCGTTGGGACTCCTCATGTTTGCTTCATTGGACTCGGAATATCTGGTGACGGCATCCACGAGTCCCTTTAGGTCCTCAGCTATCTCCTTTATGCGTCTTAGCGCGTTGGTTATAGGTGTAAGCCGGTGGCCTGCCGACTCTTGAGCCTTGTCACACCGTATCTCCTGTGAAAGTCGATCTTGCGCTTCTGTGATACTTTTATGTTCCCAGGCCTTTCTCTGGTTTTCTTCTAATTCTTCGTCAGAGTCGTCTCTGTTCCGACCCAGTCGCTGCCACACGTTGGTGGTTCGTAGTTCTGAGCCGTTTTTGTTTTTTGATGGATTTTGGGTAGTGTCATGCGTCTCATGAGATGATTTGTTGAAGTAGGGAGCGTCTGGGTTGTATGCTCCTAGATTGGATCCAAGTCTGCCTTCTCCGATGGATCGAATTGATCCGTTATCTGAGTGTTTGTCTTCCTCTCGGTATGAGTAGGCATCGGAAAACCATCCTTGTCGTGGTTTGGGGTTCCGTTAGGGTGCTCCTATTCTAAGAGCTCACCAATAAACCCAACGAGAGTGTGATGGGGGCGATGTCAAGCCGACTTGTCCTTTTGAAAGGAATTTCTAGGTCATTATTAAGTGAGTCGGTTAACTGGGATCCGAATACGTCGTGCACAGAGGCATGCCCGTTCTGAGTTATCTTCTTATCGAAGTAGCTCTGTCCTACCTGCTGATAGGTGGCTGCTGCGTTTTTTAGGCCGTAAAGCCTGATTGGTGGCTGCCTCTGTGTTTCCATATGGACTTTTTCTTGTTCTGGGAGCATTGCCAGCTCGTCACCCATCGAGGCTTCGACAGAGCATGTCAATTCCGGGGGCTCGTTGATAAATCCGATAAAGGCGCGATTGGAGCCGGCAAGTCGCCGGCTTGCTGCTTCTATAGGAGCATAATGATCTGGCTCCGGCTCCGACCCGTTCAATTCGCCGATGAAGAGGTGGATAGAGCCGACTGGGACCTAATAACCTGACTCAATAAAATTAGCTTCAGGCCCCCAGGTGGCGTCGTCAATGCAGAGCATTCCGCTGTGGCTTCTTGTGATTTGTCCAGTGACAAATCCTTCCATCCCTTGCAGAGCTCCCCCTAGAATCTCAACTCCTGCAAGCACAGGCCCCATGGTGGGCGCCAACTGTCGTGGGAAAGTCACGCCAGATGTTCGTAGAGTCGGATTTATCATGGGACCTTTGCTGCGAGGTGAATTCGAGGTGAGAGTCGACATAGTCACAAGACTCGGCGAGTTACCGAGGTTCGGCCCCGACGGTGCGGTAAAGACCAACTCCTGCTTTTTGACTATAGGGGAATCGACTCTTCAATAGGAAGAGTCGATCGTATCGATTACAGTGATAATGTTTCGCAACCTTAGTCTCCTGGAGATCTAGGTTATGGCGCGAGTTGTCTAGTCCTGGCTTGGGGTAAGTTCTGGCTCTGGCTCCCGTGGTCCTCGGCTTATAAAGGTGTCGGGTCCCGGGATTCCTAGAGTCCGACTCCTACACGATGTGGAGTTCTATTCTACTTTACAAGTTTTCTACATGCTATACAAGGTAAGTCGAATTCCTTCTAGCGCTTCAATCTTCACGCTTGCACGTCAAACTCCCGGTCGGGTCTTTTTTGTGGGCCTTCATATGTATGTCAGCCCGGAGGTCTCTAATGTCGGGTCTATGGGGCCCGATCCATCCTCCGACAGAACCAGCGAGGACGGCTGGCTACCCTGTTCGTGTCCGCTGTGGGACGGCTAGCGCCCCAGGGGCCCAACCAACACGCTGCGGCCCGGCTGCAAGCCCCAGCTCACGCCGTCACCCCTGCGAGATGGGCTGAGGCCCATGGTGAGCGCCCTCCGTTTTTTTATATTTGTTTTTTTTTCTGTTACCTATTGGGCTTGGCCCAGATGCCCTGTTACTGTCTTGCGCCCGTAGGCGTTATTTAGTTATTATGTGCTGCCCTTTTTTAGGCCTGTTTAGTGTGCTTTCGGCACGTTAGAGTTTTTTTCCCTTTTCTACGTTTTTATTTGGGAGATTGTAATAGTTTTTTTTTCGTTGCCCTTATCTTTTTAACTGTTTATCGGGTCGTGACACATTAAACATGAAAGTTGCTTAGAATTTTGTTTAGATTAAAAAAATGTGCTATTTTTCCATGTTTGACTTTGTTTACATGTTGTTTACCTGCTAATTACATCGCATGCCACCATAAAATTGTTTCTTTAATAACTTTTTAACCGTTGCTCTTTTTAAAATGTTTCTTATATGTCACTTGACTAAAATTTCGTGTAGGTTGTGTTTAAGCTGCTATTGCTTGCTAATAAAAATAATAAAATATTGTTTAGGGCAAAACAGTACCAAACATATTTATTTTAGGGGGTAAATAGCGATATGCCAGGTGTAGGAATTTTACCCGTTTAAATTGACTAGTACAGGTAGATTATTTATGCTTAACCTCTTGCCATGTTTGTGTGACATGCCATGCTTGGGTGAGATGCCATGTTAACAACCTTTGCTCATGTTGTGTAGCTAAACAACTTGAACCATTCTAAATGTGTAGTACCGTCATGTGTGACGAGTACTCCACTTAACCTGTTAGTAACCGCTCTCGACGATAGATGCGATGCCGTGCTTTGTCTCGTGTTACCTTCTTGATGTTGTTTTCTGGTGATTGATTCGTAGTAATAGATGCTTGCTCGTCGATTGCCTTTTCCAGTGTTTACTTCTTGTGTGCTCCCGCGGATACTCTCGGAGACGATGCGAGCTTGCGATTAACCACACCTTCGAAACCCGACTTATCAACAGGCAATGACTATACATTACTTATGATCCATTCTATTTCAACCAACGGTTTGCATGCTATTCTAGGATAGGTTCGATGTTTGATCCTACCACATGTTTACAGCCTCTTTCAAACCAATACAGCCATGTCCCCTCCCAGCAAACCATGTACTGCTATGTTGCTATTTCTCGTTGCTCAGCTGCTTAGTATGCATCCTTAGGATGCTACAATGTTCCCCTGTTACTCCTTGGGTTAGGCTATCACATTATTAAATTGTTGTTGATGATATGATTATTATAATATTGACTATACTCGACGAAGGATGGAAGGTCTAGGCTATCCCGCCCCGATGTTTTTTTCCATTCGAGTCACCTAGGACCCGAGTTCTGGGTATTGTGTCTCTTAACAAGCGTGCCTAACCGCGTGTGGGATGCTATGGGGTCCCCTCTTCTTACCTACCTAGCTCCAAACATTTCTAGTGGTGGCCCAAGCTGATTTACCATTTCAAACCGTGTGCGTAACTGGTCTGCAGCCAGTGGATTTAAAACAACCTGGGCCAGTTGGATGGTATAACCTATTGGTCCAACCTGTCCGGCTGAGGACCCGGCCCCGGGTATGGGTGATCCGGCAATCCAAACCTGCGACAGACGGTAGATACCAGTTCGAGAGCGCGGCCGGATTTTGAAGTGGACGTCGACTCACCGGGGGCCACCCGGATTTGTGCGTTGTTAGTTAGAGGTACCTGTCGTTTCGGATCTCTTGGAACAAAATCATAAAATGGTTGCCTGTGATGGGTAGCAACTGAGAGAGATGGGCGTGCGTGCGGAGCCTTGTAATGGGCAGTTGGTACACCCCTGCAGGGTTAAATCTTTTCGAGAAGTCGTGTCCACGGTTATGGACGATTTGATACCTACTACTTGTTCATAGACAACAACAACTGAGATAATCTTAAATAACTTGATCAACGTGTGTGTTCCTTGACTGCTTCTTCTTCGTCGGGATGCGAAGAGGAGGACAAGGATAGGATAGCTGTTATGTTTGCGTAAGTAGCTGATAGCAAGACTTGTTCGAGGCGAATCTGATGTGCAAGGTGATGATAGTGATTTCTCGCCCTTTGTTGGTAAACGCCAAGAGGAAGGTGTAGCACAGCAGAAAATTTCCCTCAGTAAAGATACCAAGGTTTGTCTCCAGTAGGACTCCGGAGATGATAAGTAGGTGTCAGCGGTGCAACTGACGCGGACCTGCACACAGACACAAATAACTTTTTTCCCAACAAAGTCCAGAGAGGTTGTCAATCTCTCCGGTATTGTTGTTCACAAAGGATCAAACACAAGGGATAATGATAGCAACTGAAAGTAAAAGCAGAAAAGTAAATAAGTGTGGAAACAGTGATGAGGATATGGACCGGGATACGTGATGTTCACTAGTGATGTATCTCTCCCAAAAGACGATAAAACTGCTATGTGAGGTGAACAAATTACAGAAGGGCAATTGACATGATTATATATATGAACGCACCGCAATGCTAACTATGCTAAAAAAGAAAGGAAGAGGCTCAAAAGCATGGGCAGAATGCCAAAATAAGTAGACCGAAATCCAACTGCATCTACTACTAATCATCCACCTTGGATATCTATCCAGAACATCTCGCTGGTATTAAGTTGCGAGCCCCACCCAAAGTGTAAACCCAAAGCAACAGACTACTGCATTAAAAAGCACTTTGCGTAAAGTAAACAATCCTTGCAACCGCGGTTACAAGCACTGTTGTTTTCCCCCTTGTGGCAACAACACATCCCCTAGACTCATGTTTCTGTCACTCAAGCGTGTCATCAGGGGGCATGAACCCACAATCGAGCATAACGTGCCCTCTTGGGGTTACTACCTACTACTTGGCCAATGCAATAAACAACAACAGAGAACATGCAAGAATTACTTAAGAACAAACATATAAAAGATAAGAACCAAATATATTACTCTATCACAATCTGAACATAATCTCATAATCCATCAGATCCCATCAAACTCAGCATAGCAACAGCAGAAAGATTACAAAAGTGCCTCGATCATGTAGGGCAGCTCACGAGTTCTAAACCATGAAGAACAAAGAGGGGAGGAGAACATCACATAGCCACTGATCACGGACCCATGGTCCAAAGGAAACTACTCACGGCACATCCGGGAAGCATCCATGGTGGAGAGGAGACTCCCGGAGGTCGGCCCTCCCTCCGGCAAGGTGCCGGGAAGAGGTCTGTTGGTGCTCCCGATCTCGGAAGCGCGGCGGCGGCGGAACAGAGGCGAGATCGCGAAAAAGGGTTCTTCTTCTGAGGGTTTCTCGTCACGGAGAATATATAGGCGAAGGGGGGGCAGCCAGGGGGGCACCAGGGGTCCAGGCGGCCCCCTGGCGCGGTCAGACCCTAGGGCGCGCCACCAGGGCGCCTGGGCCCCTGGTGGTGGCCCTCTGGCCCCACTCAGGTCCTTCCGGAAGGTTCTTCTGCACTGATTTTTTATCTTATTTTTCCCGATTTTTGGAGCACTTTTTATATGGGGGAAAACTGAAATAGAAAAATAGCAGAAAACAGGAACTGGCACTGTGGAGCACTGAGTTAATAGGTTAGTCCAAATATGATCAAAAGTGTATGAAAGTGTATCTAGATCATAGCAATATCACACAAAACATGCATGGAGCAAGCAGAAATTATAGATACGTTTTGGACGTATCAACATCCCCAAGCTTATTTCCAGCTCGTCCTCGAGTAGGTAAATGATAACAACATAATTTATGTGGTGACATTCTAGCAACCATATAAGAACTTTGAAAAGTAAAGAAATCAAGGTTAGAGATTCAATTCAAGTCATAACATGCAAGAGTCTATATTAGCATTGAAAAAAGTAACAAAAGAACATTAGATGCAAGAGCTCTCGCTGTCCGTGACTCGAAAGTCTCCAAATGGTGTTTGCGTGCAAGAAGGGGGATAGGGAATACGAGAAAAAATATTTATTTGTTGAGAACTCAATCTACTAAAGTTTCACACTTGGTCTTTTTCTGGAATCTTATCTTGACTCGTCCCCAGACCACTAGCCAGGTACAATTCAATTTAATCCACTCCTTTTTCAATATTTTGAGCACTCATGCAATAGATGAGCGTAAGCACGAGAGTTGACACTTAGGATGGCAAAGAGAGAAGTACGGAGGAGGAGGAGGAAGACAAAAAAGGATGAGAAAGGCTCACATCAATGAGGACCATCATAGGCATGAGATGCCAAATGATAGATATGATGTGAGGAGTAGGCATTGCCATGCAACGGATGCACATATGAGCTAGGAAGCTCTCCAATGAAACTAGTAGGGGCGCATCTAACTTTCTCGCTCATGAAGACCTAGAGCTCGTTTGACGAGGCTCATCCTTGGAATATGCAAGCCAAGTTCTATAGTGTGAAGGTCCCCACATAGCTATATGCATAATGATCATCTCTATGG
Organism: Bromus sterilis; assembly: GCA_950022295.1. Lineage (NCBI taxonomy): Eukaryota > Viridiplantae > Streptophyta > Magnoliopsida > Poales > Poaceae > Bromus > Bromus sterilis. The sequence goes on from OX465597.1 coordinate 288,087,247, forward strand.
AGTACAAGGATATAGAGGGAGTACTAGTGTGGATCTCTCAAAAGGATAGTAGTGTTGCCCCTTTCTCTCTTTTTATTTTTTTTCTCTTTTTTCTATTTTTTGTATTTTTTGTGGCCTCAATGGCTCTTTCTATTTAACTCTCATTTGTCCTCTTTGGGATCTTTTATTGTTTCCACTTTGGGATCTCTTCCTCACTTAAGGGCAACACTCTATTTTACAAGAAGGTATAGGAAATCTTTCACACTTTACAAGGTACTCAAAATCATAAAGAAGATGTAACTATCATGATGAATGCAATGTATGCGTCTGCCAGTGTAGCAGAATATGCAATGATACCAGCTCGTCATGTAGCAATGATTAGGGCAAGGCACCACTAGCATGCGGCTCATCGATCAAGCAAAAGCATGTATGACATGAAGATCAAGTCATGAAGAGGTGGAAGTTGCATGGCAATATATCTCGGAAAGGCTATGGAAATGCCTTGATAGGTAGGTATGGTGGCTGTTTTGAGGAAAGTTATAAGGAGGCTTAAGATGACAGAGCGTGTCATGCCAAGGGTTTGGATGTACTGGCGAAGGTGGACACCAACTCTCGAAGTGAGAAGAAGGGAATGCACGTCACGGGAGAGGCTAGCAAAATATGGGAAGGTGGAAGTGTCAACTTTCAATACTTACATTAGTCCGAAGAACTCATGCACTTATTATCGGTAACTCTCAATCTAATAAGGAGGTTCACAAAGAGACAAGTACCCCGAGGAGGAGTGTATGAGGGTTTGGTTATCCTTGCGCATCCTCGACTCATGGTACGTGAGTGTACTGTAATATTTGATCCCTCCAAAGATTAGTGATCCATCTAGTAGTTAGAGTTCTCAACTAGTTTTTGTAGGTTTTGAAAATACACACGGATTTCCCAAAATACGACACCTATCACTAATAGGCTAAAGCTCTTGACACCAAAAGTTCAGACATTACTCACATCAATACCTCAAAACTATTGCAAGTTACTACTAGAATTAAATAGCAACCTCAATTACCTACTTCCAAGACAAAACACAACTCAGTGCAACAACCAACTCTCTTAACAAGATAAACATGAAAACTAAAGAGAGTTCAGCAACAAACTAAACAAAAGCCAAGGATCTTGCTAAAGACAAACTAAGACTAAAACTAAACATGGCAGTAGCTACGAAAAGATAAAGAACACACAACAGCAAAAAGATAAGCAGGAAAAATCCTATGATGTGTTCTAGATTGGAGTGGAGCGTGTTTCTCTCCCACACAAAGTAAGATGGGGTCTAACTTCTTATTACCAGAAAGAAAAACTAAAGAAAACTAAAAATAAAACCTAAGAGCGAGATTCTCCAAGCATAGCACATAACGCATGAAGTGATAAAAATATAGTGAGACGAAGGACGAACTGATGTTTGTTCATGGAGAAGGGGATGCACGGGGGCATCCCCAAGCTTAGACGCTTGAGTGTCCTTGAATATTTATTGGGGATGCATGGGGGCATCCCCAAGCTTGAGCGCTTGACACTCCTGGATCTTCTTTCATCATCTTCCATCGCACACTTGAAAACTCCCTTCATACATAACTCATGATAAGCTGATTAGAGAGGTTAGTACCCTTAATAAAATAATTTTTCCCACTGGATATAAAGATATTATTGAAGAGCTACTGTTTCTCAAGAGTGCCAAAAAGTTTTTGCAAAGAAAAAGCAAGCTTAAGGTTTGCAAAAGTGAAGAGAAGCAAAACGTGGCAGAATCTGTGAAAAACAGAACAGCAGGTAGTAGAGAAATTTTTTGGGGCACTTCTGCAACTCAAATAAAAAAACTCAGAACATACGAAAGTTTCACAATTGTATAGAGCATGCTGTCAAAAAAATTCAGATCAAAAAGATGATCTTGTGATTTTATTCGAATTTTTCTGTCAAGGGACAGAATCTGTTTTCTGGACAGCATGTCACAACTTTTGCTTCCCTTATCATAAGAGGCTATAACTTGGCACAAAGATGAAAAATAGAGATACAATTATGTTTCTATAGTAGTAACAAACATCAAGACACAACAAAAGCAAAAAGAAACCTAATTCGTTGTGGGCTGCCTCCCAAAAGCGCTTTCTTTTATGCCTTTAAGCTAGGCATGATGCTAAAGATCAAGTTGTATCAATCGAATCATTATCAACATCATCAAAAAGCTCTTCAATTGTACAACTAGTCTTAAGAGGTCTTTAAAATAAAGGCCTAATGAAGATACTTCTAGGGAGAAAACTAAAAGGGTGAAAATCAATGGGAGATTCATTTATAAAATTATCTAAGAGAGGTATTTCTTCCAAAGTTTTCACGGTTTCAACTTCTTTGGCAATGGGTGGTTTATTTTTAGGTAGGGGAACCCTAGGGACATAATTGAACTTAGGTTCCCTTCTTGCTGAAGTCTCGACCTTTCTTGGTTTGATTGAGGAAAATGTAGTTCCTAGAGTATTGATGATTTCCTCAATCTTATCAATCCTAGAAAGATCCATATCACGGGATTTGATGACCTCCAAAGTTTTAATAATTTTAAGCATGGAGCTATCAAGCCTATTCAAATTCCCTTGAATCTTGCGATCCAACTCATTTATCCTAGTTATACTTGGTATTTCTAACTCTATCTTTTCAAGTTTCTTCATAATGTGAGCTAGAGTTATATCTTCTTGTATGCTAGTAATAGGGAGGTTTCCAACAAGATTTTCAATAACATTAAGAAACTCCCAAATCGGGGCTTCTAGGAAATTCCCATTGATAGCAGTATCTAATATGAACCTATTCCAAGGAGTAATCCCGACATAAAAATTTCTAAGCAGGATAGCAGTGGACTGCTTCTTGGTGTCTCTTTTTTGAGAATCATTAATTCTATACCAAGCATCTTTTAAACTTTCACCACCTTTTTGTTTAAAGGTGAGAACCTCTATCTCAACAAAGGAAAAAGGGCCAGACATAATGACAACTACTAGCAAGATGAATATTTTTTTTGTGATTTTTGATATAAGACACAAAGATAAAAATTGAAAGGTAAACTAACAAGACTAAAAAACAAAGGTAAAGGGTAGTGTGCAACTCCCCTATCTTAGCACTCGGAGTCCCCGGCAACGGAGACAGAAATTCTTTGCTTGATGTGCGAGGTGATGATAGTGATTTCTCGCCCTTCGTTGGTAAACCCCAAGAGGAAGGTGTGATGTAGCACAACAGAAAATTTCCCTCAGTAAAGATACCAAGGTTTGTCTCCAGTAGGACTCCGGAGATGATAAGTAGGTGTCAGCGGCACAACTGACGCGGACCTGCACACAGACGCAAATAACTTTGTTCCCAATGAAGTTCAGAGAGGTTGTCAATCTCTCCGGTCTTGTTGTTCACAAAGGATCAAACACAAGGGATAATGATAGCAACTGAAAGTAAAAGCAGAAAAGTAAATGAGTGTGGAAACAGTGATGAGGATATGGACCGGGATACGTGATGTTCACTAGTGAAGTCTCTCTGCCAAAAGACGATAAAACTGCTATGCGAGGTGAACAAATTACAGAAGGGCAATTGACAGGATTATGAACGCACCGCAATGCTAACTATGCTACAAAAGAAAGGAAGAGGCTCAAAAGCATGGGCAGAACGCCAAAATAAGTAGACCGAAATCCAACTGCATCTACTACTAATCATCCACCTTGAGATATCTATCCAGAACATCTCGCTGGTATTAAGTTGCGAGCCCCACCCAAAGTGTAAACCCAAAGCAACAGACAACTGCATTAAAAAGCACTTTGTGTAAAGTAAACAATCCTTGCAACCGCGGTTACAAGCACCGTTGTTTTCCCCCTTGTGGCAACAGCACATCCCCTAGACTCATGTTTCTGTCACTCAAGTGTGTCATCAGGGGGCATGAACCCACAATTGAGCATAACGTTCCCTCTTGGGGTTACTACCTACTACTTGGCCAAAATATAAAAGATAAGAACCAAATATATTACTCTATCACAATCTGAACATAATCTCATAATCCATCAGATCCCATCAAACTCAGCATAGCAACAGCAGAATGATTACAAAAGTGCCTCGATCATGTAGGGCTGCTCACGAGGTCTAAACCATGAAGAACAAAGAGGGGACGAGAACATCACATAGCTACTGATCACGGACCCATGGTCCAAAGGAAACTACTCACGGCACATCCGGGAAGCATCCATGGTGGAGACGAGACTCCCGTAGGTCGGCCCTCCCTCCGGCAGGGTGCCGGGAAGAGGTCTGCTGGTGCTCCCGATCTCGGAAGAGCGGCGGCGGCGGAACAGAGGCGAGATCGCGAAAAAGGGTTCTTCTTCTGAGGGTTTCTCGTCACGGATAATATATAGGCGAAGGGGGGCAGCCAGGGGGGCCACCAGGGGTCCAGGCGGCCCCCTGGCGCGGACAGACCCTAGGGCGCGCCACCAGGGCGCTTGGGCCCCTGGTGGTGGCCCTCTGGCCCCACTCAGGTCCTTTGGGAAGGTTCTTCTGCGCTGATTTTTATCTGATTTTTCACGAATTTTTGGAGCACTTTTTATATGGGGGAAAACTGAAATAGAAAAACAACAGAAAACAGGAACTGGCACTTTGGTGCACTGAGTTAATAGGTTAGTCCAAATATGATCAAAAGTGTATGAAAGTGTATCTAGATCATAGCAATATCACACAAAACATGCATGGAGCAAGCAGAAATTATAGATACGTTTTGGACGTATCAGAATCATCATGGCTTCTTATCTTACTCTCTAGATCGTTAGCCACTTCATAAATGCTAGTGCGGCAGCAACCTCACCACTTACCCCATCCTTACCGTAAACTACTAGTTTTCCTAGAATGACGAGTGATGAAGTCCTTGCTGGGTCAGTTGACCACTACAGTTGGATGCTGAGTACTTCTGTACTCATGATACTACCCCCAAACTCTTTTCAGGGTTCTTGGTCGACAACAGGTATGGTGATCGATGTTTCACGTGGAGACTCGACGACGACTAGTTAGGCGGATCCCGGGGGAGGGATTGGACCCGTGTGGTTATGGGGATCGATGTTTTTCTCTTTGCCAGTAGGCATTTGATTGTAGTTTGTACTCAGACATGTATCTTCCGCTGATGTAATGTATTAAGGCAGTTGTATGCCGATTATATGAGATGTTGTATCCATGCAGCTGTAATGTTGTGATATCATGTTGGAAATCCGGGGCAAATGGCTTTGTCCTATGTCGCGGTGGGACCGATATGTGCTTCGTCCCCGGATCTGGATGGAAACATCTAGATCTGAAACAGTACCGCATATCGGGCCTTACAGTTGCTTCCTGCCTCCATGAAGCGGGAGTAGTTCCTCCTCGGGGCTGAGGTTTCCACCAGTAGCTATGTGTTCTTCTCCCTCTCCCATGATGTGATTTTCGTTGTGATCATAGGCTATGTTAATCTAGGATGATCCCATGATATTTCCCCTTCCTCTATGTATTGGATTGATGTACCCACTTGATCTTATCTAGTATAATCTCCGAGACCAAGGTGACAGCGGTCTATTGGACATGGATTAGAAGAATATTTCATGAGTGATTTCCTCTTTTGTGTGTGTTGATTGAAGATTGACAGTCTCTTGGTGCTTGTATTTGACTATCCTTGAGATATGTTGTGGTGATTGTGGTACTCTATTTGGATGGCCGCTGTGACATTGGGAAATCCATAGATTGAGAACTACGAACTCTGAGGTGTGCTTTTGTGGCCCTACATAATTCTCGTCCTCTCTTGACCACAAAGGAATGACCTCCGAGTACGTCTCCAATGCATGTTTTAGTGGAAATATCATGTGATTAGACTATGTTAATGTTGTTGGGAGTTTCCACTAGTGAAAGTATGAAGCCTAGGCCTTGTTTCCACCATTGTTACACCGTTTGTGCTCACTTTTGTCACATGTTTTCTTGCTGCACTTTTCATTACAGATTTATATTACCTTGCTTTTCCACACCTATCACCCATATTTTACTATCTCTTCGCCGAACTAGTGCACCTATACAACTCGTATTTGTATTAGGTGTGTTGGGGACACAAGAGACTTCTTGTATCTTAATTGCAGGGTTGCTTGAGAGAGACCATCTTCAACCTCTACTTCCCTGAGTTCGATAAACCTTAGGTCATCCACTTGAGGGAAATTTCTGCTGTCCTACAAACCTCTGCGCTTGGAGGCCCAACATACTCTACAAGAATAGAAGCGTGTGTAGACATCAACGTCCTATAATGAAATTGCTATACTTTTTTTGTTTTGTTTTTCAGCAATACCTGATTTACTCGGTTTTCAAATGATTCCATCATTGTGCGTCTTAGTTTAGGTTTCAACTCAAAAAAGGTTGAAAGTTGGCATGGTATCATGAATGCTTGCCTTCAACATTCTGTTGTCCGACACAGACAGTCATTTGCGAAATATTAATGAGACTGCCTTTTGAGCCTGCAGTGACCATAGCTTTCAAATTGTTCCTCTCGGACAAACTCTTCTGAGCACTACTTTCTGCATTATCACGAGCCTTGTTAAGAACCTGATTTACTCGGTTTTCAAACGATTCCATCATTGTGCGTCCTGGTTAAGATTCCAACTCAAAAAGGTTAAAACTTGGCATGGTAACATGAATGCTTGCCTTCAACATTCTGTTGTCTGACACAGGAATTCATTTGCAAAATATTAATGAAACTGCCTTTTGAGCCTACAGTGACCATAGCTTTCAAATTGTTGCTCTCGGACAAACTCTTTTGAGCACTACTTCCAGCATTATCATGAGCCTTGTTAAGAACCTGATTTACTCGGTTTTCAAACAATTCTATCATTGTGCGTCCTGGTTTAGATTCCAACTCAAAAAAGGTTAAAACTTGGCATGGTATCATGAAAGCTTTCCTTCAACATTCTGTTGTCCGACATAGACAGTCATTTGAGAAATATTAATGAAACTGCCTTTTGAGCCTGCAGTGACCCTAGCTTTCAAATTGTTGCTCTCGGACAAACTCTTCGTAGCACTACTTCCAGCATTATCACGAGCCTTGTTAAGAACCTGATTTACTCGGTTTTCAAAAAATTCCATCATTGTGCATCCTGGTTCAGATTCCAACTCAAAAAAGGTTAAAACTTGGCATGGTATCATGAAAGCTTGCCTTCAACATTTTGTTGTCCTACACAGGCAGTCATTTGAAAAATATTAATGAAACTGCCTTTAGAGCCTGCGGTGACAATAGCTTTCAAATTGTTGCTCTCGGACAAACTCTTCTGAGCACTACTTCCAGCATTATCACGAGCCTTGTTAAGAACCTGATTTACTCGGTTTTCAAAAAATTTCATCATTGTGCGTCCTGTATCAGATTCCAGATTCCAACTCAAAAAAGGTTAAAACTTGGCATGGTATCATGAATGCTTGCCTTCAACATTTTGTTGTTTGACATTGGCAGTCATTTGCGAAATATTAATTAAACTGCCTTTTGAGCCTGCAGTGACCATAGCTTTGAAATTGTTGCTCTCGGACAAACTCTCTAGGATGTGACCGATTTCAACGCCAACAGGATTTGTATACGGTCGAAAGAATTCTATACCGTCAACGAAAGAATTCTCCGCTGGCCTCCGCTGGCCTCTAGACAGGATATGGAGTATTCTTCCGTTGACGTCCTATAATGAAATTGCTATACTTTTTTTTCCATTCAACCGATCCAATGTCTCACAAGCCTGATCCAACAACTCACAAGCGCTTGAAAGAAACACGCGATCCGTGTGCTTCTTCCTGATTGGTTGGATCCAACGGCTCACAAGCCTGATCCAACGACTCACAAGCGCTTGAAAGAAACACGCGATCCGTGTGCTTGTTCCTGATTGGTTTGATTCAGAATCGTGTACGGTTAAAAGCGCGTGGAAGAGGACTCCACGCAATGCGAGTCGCCACTAGTTCTCTTCTCATGCACTCTTTCCCCTTCCGCGCCACCGCCACCATGCCGCCCCGCCGCCGAATCCACCCCCTCTACCACGACGTCCGTGGGCGCCTCGACGACAAATACACGGCAGTGAGCACCTGCGCCAACAAGGAGCGCGTGTGGGTCGGCACGTTCTACCATGCATCTTCAGCCGCACGCGCGTACGACATTGAGGCGTGGAGGCTCGGCCTCCCGCGCGCGGAGATGAATTTCCGCAACTGCCACAGCGTGGAAGAGGCGGAGGACATGGCAGATCTGGCGCTCCTCCTCACTGAAGAGGACTACCGCCTCCATCGCCGAAAAGCGGTGCTCGGCCTCACCTCAGAGCAGGACCAGCGCGCCGTGCAGGATTGGTTCGCGAGCCATCCCCGTGAAGAGGAGGCGGAACACTGGACGAGGCTGGCAGCCAAGAGCGCGGAGCAGCAACACGAGCGTCATGAATGGCGGGAGGAGCGGCGGGCGGCCAAGGCGATGGCGGAGGAGGAACTGGTAAGAGGCGCCACCAACTGGCCGGTAGGTGACCCCCGCTGGATAGCGCTGGAGGATGACATCAGCTCCGTCACCGAAGACAATTTCTCCGACGACAAGGAGGAGTAGTTTTTTTATGTTCTAGGTTTGAGATGTTAAATTGTTGAATGTTTTATGTTTGCCGCGTCGCCGCCACCATGCCACCATATGTTCTATAGGTTACCCGCGCAGAAGCAGAAGAAATAAAGGCCCATTCTAAAATTTCAACCCTTTCTGACTTCATTTGCTATTTTTCATGCATTTAATGATTTATTTCGAGCTAAATGACCCTGAAATTCGAAAGCACTACAAATGAACTCAGAAAAGGTTGAAACTTGGCATGGTATCATCATTTGACCAACATAACATGTGTGCAAAAGTTGAGAGGGTTACGGCAAAAATTGGATGCACTTCGTGTACAAATTGGACCATCCCTTTTGAACTTCGATGGTTTAAGACAAAAACTCATCTGTTACAAAGGCATTTCATTTTAAAAAAAATATTTCAACTCAATACTTTTTGTGCATTCAATATGCGCCGTTCAAAGCCACATACTAAAATTTCAACCCTTTCTGACTTCATTTGCTATTTTTCATGCATTTAATGATTTAGTTTGAGCTAAATGACCCTAAAATTCGAAAGCACTACAAATGAACTCATAAAAGGTTAAAACTTGGCATGTTATCATCATTTTACCGACATAACATGTGTGCAAAAGTTGAGATGGTTATGGCAAAAACTGAATGCAATTCGTGTACAAACTGGACCATCTCTTTCCAAGTACGAGGGTTTAAGACGAAAATTCATCTGTTACAAAGGCATTCCATTTTTTTAACTTATTTCAACTCAATAATTTTTGTGCATTCAATATGCACCATTTAACGTGACATACTAAAATTTCAACCCGTTCTGACTTCATTTGCTATTTTTCATGCATTTAATGATTTATTTTGAGCTAAATGACCCTGAAATTCGAAAGCACTACACATGAACTCAGAAAAGGTTGAAACTTGGCATGGTATCATCATTTAACCGACATAACATGTGTGCACAAGTTGAGAGGGTTACGACAAAAACTGGATGCACGTCGTTTACAAACTGGACCATCTCTTTCGAAGTACGAGGGTTTAAGACGAAAACTCATCTATTACAAAGGCATTTCATTTTTTTAAAACTTATTTCAACTTAATACTTTTTTTGCATTCAATATGAACAATTCAAATTCACATACTAAAATTTCAACCCTTTCTGACTTCATTTGCTATTTTTCATGCATTTAATGATTTATTTTGAGCTAAATGACCCTGAAATTCGAAAGCACTACACATGAACTCGGAAAAGGTTGAAACTTGGCATGGTATCATCATTTGACCGACATAACATGTGTGCAAAAGTTGAGAGTGTGACGGAAAAAATTGGATGCACTTCGTGTACAAACTGGACCATCTCTTTCGAAGTACGAGGGTTTGACACGAAAACTCATATGTTACAAAGGCATTTCATTTTTGTAAACTTATTTCCATTCAATACTTTTTGTGAATTCAATATGCACCATTCAAAGCCACATACTAAAAAATTTCAACCCTCTCTAGATTCATTTGCTATTTTCCATGCATTTAATAATTTATTTTGAGCTAAATGACCCTGAAATTGGAAAGCACTACAAATGAACTAAGAAAAGGTTGAAACTTGGCATGGTATCATCATTTGACCGACATAGCATGTGTGAAAAAGTTGAGAGTGTTACGGCTAAAACTGGATGCACTTCGTGTACAAACTGGACCATCTCTTTCGAAGTACGAGGGTTTCAGACGAAAACTCATCTGTTACAAAGGCATTTCATTTTTTTAACTTATTTCCACTCAATACTTTTTGTGCATTCAATATGCACCATTCAAAGCCACATACTAAAAATTCAACCCTTTATAGATTCATTTGCTATTTTCCATGCATTTAATGATTTATTTTGAGCTAAATGACCCTGAAATTGGAAAGCACTACAAATGAACTCAGAAAAGTTTGAAACTTGGCATGGTATCATCATTTGACCCACATAACCTGTGTGAAAAATTTGAGAGGGTTACGGCAAAAACTCGAACTATTCTAATAGCTAGACAAAATCTAAAAACAAATAATCAACTAATATAAAATATATAGCTTTAGTACCGGTTTGTTATACCAACCGGTGCTAAAGGTCTCCACTCTTCCCGCTCAAAATTTGACTGAAAAATTGAGGAAATTGGAGACCTTTAGCACCGGTTTGTGTTACCAACCGGTGCTAAAGGGTCTTTAGTACCGGTTTGTGATACAAACCGGTGCTAAAGGTCTCTTGCTATATAAGTAGCACTTGGAGCGGCAGTTTCCCCACCGCTCCAGATCACTCCACACCGCGCCGCCAGGTTACTGCTCCCGCCCCTCGCCATCATCGTCTCCGCCCCTGCCGTCGAAGCCCCTCGCCATCGCGGTCTCCACCCCTCGCCGTCGAAGTCCCTCGCCGCGATGGTGAGCTTTCCTGTGCCCCGTCCTCCGCCCCTCGCCGTCGACACCGTAGTACCCCCTGCATACGTATCGTCCCGCGCCATGAGAGCCGAGCTCGGCGCCGCCATGCATGGCTGCCGCTCCGGCACGCGCTAGTGGCACGGGCACACTCGCTGAACCCCGCTGCGTTCCCGTGCACACCCGAACCATTTTGCCGTCGACGACGTCGTCACGCTCGTCGCCACACTGTTAAAGGAATTTTCTAGATATAAATTTTGCTTGATATAATTTTTTTTAGATGCCACACTGTTAAAAGAATTTGCTAGATGCCACTGTTTAGAAAATTCTAGGTATAATTTGCTAGATATAATTTTTTCTAGATGCCACACTGTAAAGGGATTTTTGCTAGATATAATTTTTGCTAGATGCCACACTGTTAAGGGATTTTTGCTAGATATATTTTTTGCTAGATGCCACACTGTAAAAGGAATTTGCTAGATGCCATTGTTTAGAAAATGCTAGATATAATTTTTACTAGATGCCACACTGTTAAAAAATTTGCTAGATGCCACAGAATAGAAAATACTTGATATAATTTGCTTACATATATTTTTTGCTAGATGCCACACGTACTGTTAAAGGAATTTTGCTATATATAATTTTTGTTAGATGCCGCACTGTTACTTTTGCTAGAAAATGCTAGATATAATTTGCATGAGATATCTTTGTTGCTATATATATTTATGTATTCATTCTTGGAAATAATGTTTTATGCAAATTTGAAATATTGTTAGTACATATTGTTTATATAATGTTGTATATATTGTTCTTAATTTTATTAATACGTTTTCTGCGACGATGCCGGGCCCGCATCCTCGTTACCGTCGTGCCGCGGGGCTTGTTGACGGGATTCGTAATTTCCGAGACTGGGCTCCGCCGGGCTGGCACTGGGAGGTGGTTTCCAGGGCGCGCCGTTTGGTGAGGGATCCAGGTCTTGTCATCGACCCGGATCTTCTTTGGTGGCGGTCGCGTGGGCCACAATTGGTGCAGAGGGAGCCGGCCCCTGAGAAGGTTCTACGGCGACGTGTCAGGGAGGAGGACGAGCACGTCCATCGCAGCATGGTGGCGTTGGACGCCGGCTACTCCAGTACCTGGCAGGTTCTTCAGGGATCTCACCCTAGCTATGAGTGGGTGATGGTTCCTTCTCTTTGGGTGTCTACCGCCCGCCGGAGTCGACGTCGTTTACTGTATTAGCTATTCGATATATATTATTGTTGCATATGTGAACTAGATTATTGGAGATGTAAACTGGATTATTATGCTAATATATATCTTATTTTATGTGAGATATGTAACTGGATTATTTGAGATGTTGAACTGGATTATTATTCTAATATTATTGTTTTATATTTTTCTGCATCTCGTCGATATTAGTTAAGCTATGGACGACGTGTTCAATAGCGGCAGAGAGCAGGAAGACGATATGTACGAAATTATTGCTGACGCCGATGCTCATGATGACGGCTCACAATATCTGAATGATTTCGGTGGGGGAATGTTCGAGGAAATAGACGAAGAAAATAACATTCAATTAACAACAAAGTCCGTCGAGGTATATATATAAATATATAAAGGCTCTGGTGATCATTAAATATACTAATAATTGATTTGTGAGCAATCAATTAACAAATATTCCTTCTTTTAGCAACCTGGATCGAGCAAATCTTCTTCAAGCAAAGCAAAACGTGGCCCGGCCAAATTGCCGCGGGATGGTGTAAAGTACAGCATCGATGAGGTCAGTTCGAGTGGCGAGCCGACTGTTCCTCTAGCTCACGTGAAGAAATGGACATCTATATGTGGATTAGTTGTTAGAGACCAAATACCGATCAGCATTCAAGAATGGCATCAGCCAAAGGAAGGCAACAAGAATTTTGTCAGCGATAGAGCAAAAGGCATGCTTTGGGATAAGGTCATATCATATTTCACCCTACGAGATGAAATGCCACCAGACGTTGTGGACAATGTCAAGCATGCTTCTCTTAGGAAGATGGCCACGCAATTCCAAAGTTGGAAGAAAAAGACATGGGAGAAATACGTCGCTAATGATAAGAAGACTCCTATTTTCGCTGGAGCACTATGATACGTCGGAAACGTATCTATAATTTCTGCTTGCTTCATGCCTCTTTTGTGTGATATTGCTATGTTATTGATGAAATTCCATACACTTTTGATCATATTTGGACTAACTTATTAACTCAGCGCACCCCAGTGCCAGTTCCTGTTGTCTGCTGTTTTTCTATTTCAGGTTTCCCCCATATTAAAAGTGCTCCAAAAATTTGGGAAAAATCCAATAAAAAATCAACGCTTCGGAAGCTTCGGGAATCACCGAGGGGGGGCCAGAGGGAACCGACTAGGGCCCCAGGCGCCCTCCCGGCGCGCCCTAGGGAGGGGCCGCGCCAGGGGGGCGCCTTGACCCCTGGTGCCCCCCTTGTCTACCCCCCTTCGCCCATATATTCCCCATGACATGAAACCCCCGGGATGGGAAACCTTTTTCGCGATCTCTCCTCTGTTCCGCCGCCGCCGCCCTTCCAAGATCGGGAGAACCAGGAGACCTCTTCCCGGCACCCTGCCGGCCGGAGGGAGGAACCACCTCCGGGAGCTTCTCCACCACCATGGATGCTTCCCGGATGAACACTGAGTAGTCCACCTTGGACCATGGGTCTATGATCAGTAGCTATGTGATGTTCTCCTCCCCTCTTTGTTCTTCATGGATTAGATCTCGTGAGCTGCCCTACATGATCGAGGCACATATGTAATCTTTCTGCTGTTTCTATGCTGAATTAGCTGGGATCCGATGGATTATGAGATTATGTTTAGATTGTGTTTGAGTAATATATTTGATTCTCCTCTTTTATATTTATGTTCTTGAGTAATTCTTGCATGTTCTCCGTTGCTGTTTATTGCTTTGGCCAAGTAGTAGGTAGTGACTCCAAGAGGGAGCATTATGCATGATTGTGGGTTCATGCCCCCCGATGACTAGCTTGAGTGACAGAAACATGAGTCTAGGGGATGTGCTGTTTCCACAAGGGAGAAAACAACGGTGCTTGTACTTGCGGGTGCAAGGATTGTTTACTTTATGCAAAGTTCTTTAATGCAGTTGTCTGTTGCTTTGAGTTTACACTTTGGGTGGGATTCGCAACTTAATACCAGCGAGATGTTCTGGATAGATATCTCAAGGTGGGTGATTAGTAGGTAGATGCGGCTGGATTTTGGTCTACTTGATTTGGCGTACCGCCCAAGATTTTGAGCCTCTTCCTTTCTTTATAGCATAATTAGCATTGGTTTGCACACATAATCCTGTCAATTGCCCAGTTGTAATTTGTTTACCTCGCATGGTTATTTTATCGTGTCTTGGGAGACAGACATCACTAGTGAATATCATGGGACCCCGGTCCATATTACCAATACTGTTTACACCCGCTATCAATTTACTGCTTTATTTACTTTTCCGTTGCTTTCAATATCATTATTATCCCATGCGTTTTTATCTTTTGTAAACAAGAAGGCCGGAGGAATTGACAACTCCTCTGTACTCGTTGGGAGCAAAGCTATTTGCTGTGTGTGCAGGTCCAGGTGAAGTTAGCAACCTAAATGGCGCCATTGTTCACTTTGCCATCTACTTGTCGTTATTGGAGTCCTATTGGTTCGATACTCAACCTTAGCATCTTCGCTAAGGGAAATTGCCGCTACGCTACATCTCACCTTCCACTTTGGGTAACCAACAAGGGGCGAGAAGTAAACTCTCGTGACATCACACTAGTGAAGGTAGAATCTCACTCGGACAAATTTGTGGACTACAAGGAATCAGAAGAGGCTAAACTTCGGTCGCAAATAAACAAGAAGAATGCTGAGAAAAAAGAGATTTCCCATACCATGGGGACATGTGGCTACAAGTCCGCGGCGCCTAAGTGGGATGCATTTGAGAAGATGCTTCTTGATGCAGGGGTCACTCCAGAACCAATGTATTTTCCATCGAGGTGTAGGACTTGGTTTTATGGGCATGGTGGAAAGTTGGACCCAAAGACAGGGAAGGTAATTGTAAAGGCAAGTCTAAAAGGAGCTGATAAGGTGTTACTGGATGCAGTTGTTGATGCTAGAAAGGGGATTTTCAAGACCGTCAAAGAGAACAATGAGCTTACACGCACCCTCAAGAATCCTGAACACTCGGGCCGAACACGAGGCGTAGGCGTTGTTCCATGGTATGAGGGGTTTGAAGAGTTTAATGAGAGTTACAAAAGCCGTTCAAGAAAAAGGCGCAGGTAACCGACCGTTTTGATAGGATGGAACAAGCTATCAAGCAGACACAGGAGAAGCGACTCACTTAGCCAGCAACTGCAGGTAAGGACCTCCACTCAAGATCCATCATTGGATTGTACTATCCCATGTATGCCAAAAAGCACCGTGGGCTCCACGGGGGTCGATGATGGTCACAACCCCGTGGATGATATCAAAGAGATGAAAACTTGCGAGCTAGTCTTCAAAATGAACAATATATCCATTAAGGTGGCAGACGGCTATGCTTTAGCGAATCCACCTGAAGCTCGTGTCGGGGTGGATGAAATTGTGTCGGTATATGAAGAACTAAACCTTCATATTCCTGGAGGTGAAGGGCAGCAGATCCTCAGAGAAGCCAAACAAACTGGTATCTATCTATGGAGAAAACAAGGCATCATATTTGTAGACAAGGTGTCAAGTCCAATGTGTTCGACGTCGAGTTCACCACCACCACGGCTGGAGATGGAGCGTAGCGCGACTCAGCCGAGTCCAACACAACCCCTCCCTGAGATGGAGCGCAGCGCGACTCCGCTGCGTCAGCCGAGTGCACAACCACCACCACCACCGAAGATGGCATCACCACCCCCCCCCCCCCCGGAGATGGAACACAGCACGACTCAATCAAGTCCACCACAACAGACTCCGCCACCACCAGCTCCCCCCGTGACGGAGCCTCTGAAGACACAACCACCACAAAGGCAAAAACGGCGATCAAGTCAACCTCCGTCGCGTCAGCAGAGTCCGCCGAAGAAGAAACCAAAGAAGGATAAACCCAAGAAGGCGTCGTCAAGCTCCTCAGGCTGTAGAAAAACCGAGAAAATTGTTCCCCAGCTCGGAGAACAGACAGTGCAATCGATAGCCCCGCTCAAGGTGAGTACCAAGTAGCAGGAGATGATACCAACCGCCGAACAACAAAAAGAGGCTTCTAGAGCGGCGGGTAGCAGTGTTGAACAATATCTAGCCATTCAGACAGGCGATGCTCCGGTGTTGTCCACTGTGCCAGATATAGAACCAAGGACATATGTAAGAGGGGAGCCTCTGGTCAATAAAGAAGAGGAGAAGCTTCTACAAACGAAAATGCGCAATTTTCATGAGTGGTACAAGAGAGAAATTATCCCGTTCGAGCTAGAGGGCATCATGTTTCTAGTCAAGCAAGAATATTTCCACCATGGAATTGAAATGTGGATTGCAAATGAAGAATTATTTCAGTTATTCTATATAAAAGCACTCGACAAATCCCTCGTCAGTTGCTATTGTCTATAAGTGATTTATTTCTCTGTATTTTAAGTCTCTAGCCCATCTCGTTCGTCATTGACTGTAATTAATTATCCTCACTAAGATTCTTTCTTGTGGTAATGCAGAATGAAGATTTTCGAAATGAAAAGAGACGGATACTATGGCATTAGGTTCAATGACCCAAATAACGTACATGATATGACAATAAAATGGAACCAAAAAGACACGGACATGATCGTGCTAAAGTATTTGAAGGAACTCCATACCAACGCACATATACTACTTCCTTACAACTTCAAGTGAGTGTCATTATTTTGTACTATAAATTATAGTTTTGCTTACTCGATGTTGCATTGTTATAAGTGATGAGTTGCATACCCGCTTTTACATACGTGCATGTGTGCGCAGCTATCACTTCATCCTGATAGATATTCAAGTTGACGAAGGAAAAGTTATAGTAATGGACTCACTACGTAAACATATTAGCGAGTACAAATCCGTGAAGGATATGTTTGACAGGTAATTTTAATCATTATCACACCATGTAGGCTTCTTTGGTGTTCACTTCCTGTTATATATCAAGTAGTTCATAAATCATTTATTCATTTTATTTGACGACAGAGTTTGGGAAAAGTTCAAAAAAGACGAGCCCGGTATATGGAAGGAGAAGCTGACGTGGCACTTGATGGTACGAGAGTTGACGGGTATAGTTTGCTTCCCCGGCAACAACGCGATAGCTTCTCGCCCCCTCGTTGGTTACCCAAAGTGGAAGGTTGAGATGTAGATAGCAGCAATTTCCCTCGGTGAGGATACCAAAGTTTGTCTCCAGTAGGACTCCAACAACGACAGGAAGGTGACAATGGCGCCAGAAGTTAGGAGGTTGTCGTGGACCTGTACACACAACAGATAACTTTGCTCCCAACGAGTTCAGAGAGGTTGTCAATCTCTCCGGCCTTGTTGTTTACAAAGGATCAAACGCACGGGATAATAATGATAGTGATAGTAACGGAAAAGTAAATAAAGCAGAAAATAAATAGCAGGTGTAAACAGTATTGGAAATATGGAACGGGGTCCCATGATGTTCACTAGTGATGTCTCTCCCAAAAGATGATAAAATAGCCATGCGAGGTAAACAAATTACAGCTGGGCAATTAACAGGATTATGTGCGCAAACCAATGCTAACTATGCTATAAAGAAAGGAAGAGGCTCAAAAGCATGGGCGGTACGCCAAGACAAGTAGACCGAAATCCATCTGCATCTACCTACTAATCATCCACCTTGAGATATCTATCCAGAACATCTCGCTGGTATTAAGTTGCGAATCCAACCCAAAGTGTAAACTCAAAGCAACAGACAACTGCATTAAATAACTTTGCGTAAAGTAAACAATCCTTGCACCCGCAAGTACAAGCACCGTTGTTTTCTCCCTTGTGGAAACAACACATCCCATAGACTCATGTTTCTATCACTCAAGCTAGTCATTGGGGGGCATGAACCCACAATCATGCATAACGCTCCCTCTTGGAGTCACTACCTACTACTTAGCGAAAGCAATAAACAACAACGTATATAATGCAAGAATTACTCAAGATCATAAATATAAAAGAGGAAAATCAAATATATTACTCAAACACAATCTGAACATAGTCTCATAATCCATCGGATCCCAGCAAACTCTACATAGAAAACGCAGAAATATTACACATGTGCCTCGATCATGTAGGGAAGCTCACGAGGTCTAAACCATGAAGAACAAAGAGGGCAGGAGAACATCACATATCTACTGATCATGGACCCATGGTCCAAGGTGGACTACTCACGGTTCATCCGGGAAGCATCCATGGTGGTGGAGAAGCTCTCGGAGGTGGTTCCTCCCTCCGGCAGGGTGCCAGGAAGAGGTCTCCTCGTGCTCCCGATCTTGGAAGCGTGGAGGCGGCGGAACAGAGGAGAGATCGCGAAAAAGGGTTCTGTCCCCGAGGGTTTCTCGTCACGGGGAATAAATAGGCGAAGGGGGCAGCCAGAGGTGGACCAGGGGCCCCAGGCACCCCCCTGGCGCGGCCTAGGGGGTGGTCGCCTGGGCCACCCCTGGCCCCCCTCTGCCCCCTCTTGGGATCTTCTGGAAGGTTCCGTACGCTGATTTTTCCTATATTTTTCCCGGAATTTTTCTGGCACTTTAAATAATGGGAAAACCTGAAATACAAAACAGCAGAAAACAGGAACTGGCACTAGGGTGCACTGAGTTAATAGGTTAGTCAAAATATGATCAAAAGTGTATGGAAGTTCATCAATATCATAGCAATATCACGCAAAAGAGGCATGGAGCAAGCAGAAATTATATATATGTTTTGGACGTATCAACATCCCCAAGCTTAATTCCTGCTCGTCCTCGAGTAGGTAAATGATAACAAGCATAATTTCTGTGGTGACATGCTAACGACCATATAAGAACTTTTAAGTAAAGCAATCAAGGCATGCAATTCAATTCAAGTCATAACAGGCAAGAGTCTATATTAGCATTGAAACAAGCAACATAAGAACATAAAGGTGCAAGAGCTCTCGCTGTCCGTCACTCGAATGTCTCCAAATGGTGTTTGCGTGCAAGAAAGGGGATAGGGATATACGAGAAAAAAGTATTTTTGTGTTGAGAACTTAATCTACTAAAGTTTCACACTTGGTCTACTTTGGAATCTTATCTTGACTCGTCCCTAGACCACTAGCCAGGTACAAGTCAAAATGATCCACTCCCTTTTGATATTTTGAGCACTCATGCAATGGATGAGCGTAAGCAAGAAAGTTGAAACTTAGGATGGAAAACAGAGAATATGGTCGAGGAGGAAGAGAAAAATTGTGTGAAACGCTCACATCAATGAGGACAATCATAGGCGAGAGAAAGTCAAATGATACATATGATGTGAGGAGTAGGGATTGCCATGCAACGGATGCACATATGAGCTAAGGTAAGCTCTCCAATGGAACTCGTGGGGGTGCATCCAACTTGCTTGCTCAAGAAGACCTAGAGCTCATTTGAGGAGGCTCATTATTGGAATATACGAGCCAAGTTCTATAGTGTGAAGGTCCCCAGATAGCTCTATGCATGAATGATAATCTCTATGGAGTACAAGATATAAGAGGGAGTACGAGTGTGGATCTCTCAAAAGGAATAGTAGTGTGCCCCCTTCTCTCTTTTTATCTTTTTTCTCTTTTTTGTATTTTTTAGTGACCTCAATGGCTCTTTATATTTCTCTCATTTGTCCTCTTTGGGATCTTTTGATTTTTTTCGTCTTTGGGATCTTTGTATTTTTTCCTCTTTGGGATCTTTTCCTCACTTTAGGGGCAACACTCTATATATTACAAGAAGTATAGAAGATCTTTCACACTTTACAAAGGTACTCAAATTATAAAGAAGATGTAACTATCATGAAGTATGCAAATGTATGCCTCTGCGAGTGTAGCAGGATATGCAATTATACTAGCGCGTCATGTAGCAATGATTAGGGCAAGGCCCAACTAGCATGCAGCTCATCGATCAAGCAAGTAGCATGTATGACATGAAGATCAAGTCATGAGAAGGTGGATGTTGCATGGCAATGTATCTCGGAAAGGCTATGGAAATGCCTTGATAGGTAGGTATGGTGGCTGTTTTGAGGAAGGATATAATGAGGTTTATGATGACACAGTGTATCATGCCAAGGGTTTGTATGTACCGGCGAAGGTGGACGCCAACTCTCGGAGTGAGAAGAAGGCAATGCACAGCACTAGAGAGGCTAGAAAAATAAGGGTAGGTGGAAGTGTCAACTTTCGAATACTCACATTAGTCCGAAGAACTCATGCACTTATTATCGGTAACTCTCAATCTAATAGGAGGTTCACAAAGAGACAAGAACCCAAGGAGGAGTGTATGGGGGTTTGGTTATCCCTGCGCATCCTCGACTCATGGTACGTGAGTGTACTCTAATATTCGATCCCTCCAAAGAGTAGTGATCCATCTAGTAGCTAAAGTTCTCAACTAATTTTGTAATTTTTGAAAATAAACACGGATTGCACAAAATACGACATCTATCACTAATAGGCTAAAGCTCTTGACACCAAAAGTCCAAACATTACTCATGGCAATACCTCAAAACTATTGCAAGTTACTACTACAAAAGAATAGCAACCTCAATTACCTACTCCAAGTCAAGACACAAAACTCAGTGCAACATGCAAACTCTCTAAACAAGATAAACATGAAAACTCAAGAGAGTTCCTGCAACAAACTAAAAAAAGCTCTTAAAAAGATAAGCATAAAAACTAAGAGCTAAACATGGCAGTAGCTACGAAAAAGATAAAGAACACACACAACAAAGATAAGCATGAAAATCCTATGTTGTGTTCTAGATTTTGGAAGTGGAGCGTGTTTCTCTCCCACACAAAAAAAATCTGGGTTCTAACTTGTTCTGAACAGCAAGCAAAGCTAAAGAAAACTAAAAAGGAAATAAAGAGCAAGACGCTCCAAGCATAGCACATAACGCATGAAGTGATAAAAATATAGTGCAACGAGGGACGAACTGATAATTGTTGATGAAGAAGGGGATGCACAGGGGCATCCCCAAGCTTAGACTCTTGAGTCTCATTGAATATTTATTGGGGATTCATGGGGGAATCCCCAAGCTTGAGCACTTGATACTTCTGAATCTTCTTTCATCATCTTCCATCGCACACTTGAAAAATCCCTTCATACATAACTCATCATAATCTGATTAGCGAGGTTAGTACCCATAATAAAATAATTTTTCCTCTACTGGAAATAAGGATATTCTTGAAGAGTTACTGTTTGTCAAGATTTCCAAAAAGTTTTTGCATAGAAAAATCAAGCTTAAGGTTTGCAAAACGAAGAAAAGGCAAAACAGGACAGAATATGTGGAAAACAGACCAGCAGGTAGTAAATAATTTTTCAGGGATACTTCGGCAATTCAAATAAAAAAACTCAGAACATACGAAAGTTCCGTAATTGTATAGAGCACGCTATGTAAAAATTTCAGCTCAAAAAGATGAACTGGGATTTTTCTATGATTTTTCCCGTCACGAGGACAGAATCTGTTTTCTGGACAGCATGTCACAACTTTCACTTCCCTTGTCATATGAGGCAACAAATGGCACAAAGCTTGAAAATTAAAGATACAATGATGTTTCTACAGTAGTAACAATCATCAAGACCACTAAAAACAAAAGAAAAACAAAAAGGAAAATCTAAATTCGTTGTGGGCTGCCTCCCAAAAGCGCTTATTTAAAGCCATTAGCTAGGCTTAATGCAAATAAGATCAAGTCTTATCAAGAAAATAACTAGCCCGTGTGACGGACTCAAAAGGTAACTTAATCTTTTTCCTAGGTAAATGTTCCATCCCTTTCTTGAGAGGGAATTGGAATTTGGTAATACCTTCTTTCATATCAATAACAGCACCTACGGTGCGAAGAAAAGGTCGTCCCAAAATAATTGGACAAGAAGGTTCACATTCAATGTCCATAATAGTAAAATCAACGGGAACATAATTGTCATTGACAATGATAAGAACATCATCGATCTTCCCCAAAGGTTTTTTTACGGAATAATTGACAAGACGAACACCAAAAGAACAAGGATCAAAAGGTTTCAATTCAAATATATCATACCTTCTTTTGGGCATAACGGAGGTACTAGCTCCAACATCACATAAAGCATAGCAAGAGAAGTTATTCAACTTAACTTTAATCATAGGATCCCACCCATCTTATAGCTTTCTAGGTATGGAGGCTTCTACCCTAAGCTTCTCCTCCCTAGCTTTAATGAGAGCATTAGTTATATGCTCCATGAAGGCAAGATTAAGTGTGCTAGTGTGGGGGTCTCTAGACATCTTGTGAAGGAAACGAATAACTTCAGAAAGGGTGCAATTATCAAAATCAAGGTCACTACTATCAAGTAAAGTGGTAGTGGTGTCCTTTAGGCTCACTTCTTTGGTAGCTTCTATAGTCATAGGAGTTTCTTCTTCTATGGTTGAGGTTATAGCATCACCATTAATAGGTCCTATGGGACTAGGGGTGCATTGGGTGCTAAGAGTTTGGATATCCTCAAAAATTTGGATAATGGCAACTGTGTGGTGTGTAGGAAGGCTCTTAATCCTATCTTCTTCCCCCTTTTCTCTAGCCCATTTCTCTTTAAGTTAAGCCATCATCCTAATGTTTTCATTAATTTGCACTTGAATAGCGTTCATAGGAGTGACCTTCCTCTCCTCAAGAGGAGAAGTTCTAATTTTAAGCAATTCTACTTCATGGGCTAAATTTTCTACCTTCGACGACAGATTATCTAATTTGTCTAGTTTTTCCTCTGCACTCTTGTTGAAGGCTTTTTGGGTAGTGATGAAGTCTTTAAGCATACTCTCTAATTCAGAAGTGGAATTCTTAGTGCTAGGATAAGTGTTGTTGTTCCCATAGTTGTTGGAGGGGAACGGTCTAGGATTGCTACCAAAATTAATCCTATAAGCATTGTTATTGAAGTTGTTTCTAGAGATAAAGTTCACATCTACTTGATCTTGAGCAATCAAAGAATTTAAAGGAACATCATGAGGATCAATAGGAGATTGCTTGGTAAGTAGAGACATAATCAAGTCAACTTTTTCATTTAGGGAGGAGATCTCCTCGACAGAGTTTACCTTCCTACCTGTTGGAGATATTTCGGTGTGCCATTGGGAATAGTTGGTCATCATCTCATCAAGTAGTTTTGTGTCAGCACCAAGAGTTGTTGACATAAAGCTTCCTCCCGCGGCCGAATCTAGTAAGTTCCGCGAGGTAAAGTTCAAGCCTGCATAAAAAGTTTGGATAACCATCCAAGTAGTCAAACCATGCGTAGGGCAATTGTTAACAAGACATTTCATGCGTTCCCAAGCTTGGGAAACGTGTTCATTATCCAATTGCTTAAAATTAGTAATATTAATCCTCAATTGGATAATCTTAGCTGGGGGATAGTACTTCCCAATAAAAGCATCCTTGCACTTATCCCAAGAATCTATGCTATTCCTAGGCAAGGATTGAAACTAGATTTTAGCTTCTCCTCTCAAGGAGAAAGGAAACATCTTAAGCTTAACAATATCACCATCTACTTCTTTGTACTTTTGCATATCACAGAGTTCAATAAAATTATTTAAATGTAAAGCAGCATCATCTCCAGCACCGGAGAATTGATCTTTCATAACAAGGTTCAGCAAAGCAGGTTTAATGTCATAAGAAGGTGCTGAAGTGGCAGGTGTAGCATTAGGAGTGCAGATAAAGTCACTGTTGTTATGACTAGTGAAGTGACACCACTTGGTGTTCTCGGAGGAACCCATAGCAGCAGCAAGCAACATAACTATTTTTTTGATTTTTGATAAAGGACACTAAAGCAAAAACTGAAAGGTAAACTAACAGGACTAAAAAGAAAAGATAAAAGATAGTGTGCAATTCACCTATCTTGAAGAGTGGAGTCCCGGAAACGGCGCCAGAAATTTCTTTTGATAGTACGACCGTTTACGGGTATAGTTTGCTTCCCCGGCAACAACGCGATAGCTTCTCGCCCCCTCGTTGGTTACCCAAAGTGTAAGGTTGAGATGTAGATAGCAACAATTTCCCTCGGTGAGGATACCAAGGTTTGTCTCCAGTAGGACTCCAACAACGACAGGAAGGTGACAACGGCGCCAGAAGTTAGGCGGTTGTCGTGGACCTGCACACACAACAGATAACTTTGTTCCCAACGAGTTCAGAGAGGTTGTCAAACTCTCCGGCCTTGTTGTTTACAAAGGATCAAACGCACGGGATAATAATGATAGTGATAGCAACGGAAAAGTAAATAAAGCAGAAAATAAATAGCAGGTGTAAACAGTATTGGAAATATGGACTGGGGTCCCATGATGTTCACTACTGATGTCTCTCCAAAAGACGATAAAATAGCCATGAGAGGTAAACAAATTACAGCTGGGCAATTGACAGGATTATGCGCGCAAACCAATGCTAACTATGCTATAAATAAAGGAAGAGGCTCAAAAGCATGGGTGGTACGCCAAGACAAGTAGACCGAAATCCATCTGCATCTACCTACTAATCATCCACCTTGAGATATCTATCCAGAACATCTCGCTGGTATTAAGTTGTGAATCCCACCCAAAGTGTAAACTCAAAGCAACAGACAACTGCATTAAAGAACTTTGCGTAAAGTAAACAATCCTTGCACCCGCAAGTACAAGCACCGTTGTTTTCTCCCTTGTGGCAACAGCACATCCCCTAAACTCATGTTTCTATCACTCAAGTTAGTCATCGGGGGGCATGAACCCACAATCATGCATAACGCTCCCTCTTGTAGTCACTACCTACTACTTAGCCAAAGCAATAAACAGCAACGTAGAGCATGCAAGAATTACTCAAGATCATAAATATGAAAGAGGAGAATCAAATATATTACTCAAACACAATCTGAACATAGTCTCATAATCCATCGGATCCCAGCAAACTCAACATAGCAACATCAGAAAGATTACATATGTGCCTCGATCATGTAGGGCAGCTCACGAGGTCTAAACCATGAAGAACAAAGAGGGGAGGAAAACATCACATAGCTATTGATCATGGACCCATGGTCCAAGGTGGAATACTGACGGTTCATCCGGGAAGAATCCATGGTGGTGGAGAAGCTCCCGGAGGTGGTTCCTCCCTCCGACAGGGTGCCGGGAAGAGGTCTCCTGGTGCTCCCGATCTTGGAAGCGTGGTGGCGGCGGAACAAAGGAGAGATCGCGAAAAAGGGTTCTGTCCCCGAGGGTTTCTCGTCACGGGGAATAAATAGGCGAAGGGGGGCAGCCAGAGGTGGACCAGGGGCCCCAAGCGCCCCCTGGCGCGTCCTAGGAGGTGGCCGCCTGCGCCACCCCTGGCCCCCCTCTTCCCCCACTCGGGCTCTTCTGGAAGGTTCCCGCACGCTGATTTTTCCTATATTTTTCCCGGAATTTTTCTCCCACTTTAAATAATGGGAAAACCTGAAATAAAAAAACAGCAGAAAACAGGAACTGGCACTGGGGTGCATTGAGTTAATAGGTTAGTCCAAATATGATCAAAAGTGTATGGAAGTTCATCAATATCATAGCAATATCACACAAAAGGGGCATGGAGCAAGCAGAAATTATAGATACGTTTTGGACGTATCAGCACTATGATAATTTTGTGCGAAAACATTCTCTTTAATTCTAGTTTCAATATACCATTATCATGTGCTTGATTATTTATCTGACTGAATTCTATTCTTCTGAAGTGTATGAGGCAGAAAGAGGGGGTTGAACCATGTGATTACATAGTGATGCAGAACATTCGATTTATGACCGAAAGGCTTACTAGTAAATCAATGATGGTACGTAAATACTATTTAGACATTGTTCTTACCATTATGCACTATTTAGAATTAACATTCACTAATATATTGATCTTCTTGTTTGAATAAGATAAGGGAGAAGCGGGATCAACTCCAAATAGAGGAAAAAATTCAAGCACTTCAAGAGGAATTAGCGGTATTTCTTCTTCTACAAGTCATATCTAGCAACGGAGAATTCCCGTACATCCCATACGGTCGCCGGTAGAATATGATATGCAATTGTATAGGTGAAACTGTGTAATATATCAAATTGTATACACATGTGTACTGTATGCATGCTATATATATATATATAGGGTGGGTCTATTCTAATTAACAACACCCCTTAAGACCTTATTCTAACAACAAAAGCTTATTCTGACAATACTACGATCTAACCCACGCCCGCGATTCGACTGCAGGAAAAATCCGTTTCGGCCCAACCCACCTACCCCCACCACTTCATCTCTCCTTCCCGCACCTCACGCACTCGTCCCACACCTCACGCACGGAACCACAACACTGTCCTCGCTGGCGCGCCGCCACGTTTTCCACGGCCGGCGCCCCCTCCCCCCCACCTCCTTTTCCCCCAAAATCGAGACCCACCCCAGCCCCTTCTTCCCCGTCGGGACGCCCACGCCCCACCTACTTCCTAAGGTCAGATCAAGAAGGGGAGCGGCGGTGCATCCAAATCGAGCAGGGGGCTCCTGGTCGCCAGGCCCCGTGACTCCAGATTCCTCCGTCGCGCCGGCCGCCCCAACCTCCCGGAGCCGGCCAGGACCACCTGCGCAGCGCGCCCATGGATCACGCGCATATCGAGCGGCGCCCGGATCCCTCATGTCGCGCCTCCGCCCCGGCAACCACAGGTCCGCTGGCCGCCGCCCCCGACCACCATCGCCCTGGCGACCTCGCATCAGAAGCGCGCCGCCCCTCAAGAACCGGTCTGAGGGGCTCCGCCGCTGCCGAGGCTTGACCTCCCACCGTGCGTCCCCGACAAGCTCGCCCGCCTCCCCACCCGCATAACCACGCTCCCCAACAACGTATACGTCACCTCCGAGGACTTCCCGGTACCCCCTATTCCCCTCCTTCCGATGAGTTCATAGCATTGCACTCCACCACTGACGACGCTCCATGGCTGACCATGGCCCGTCGGCGTGCGTGGCGGTGTTCGTGGCGTCGGGCGCGTACGCCTCCAGGGAGAAGATGGTCTACAGCTTCGACACGCTCAATGCCTACGTACCGCAGTCGTTGAGCTGCTCTTTTGCAGTTCTCTGTTTGTGATTTCATCTTATGTAAAATATCAAATGTGCACTGCTAAGTTACTGATTTGTACCGTGTACTGAATGCGGTTCACTTGGAAAAATAGTAAAA
Organism: Bromus sterilis; assembly: GCA_950022295.1. NCBI lineage: Eukaryota > Viridiplantae > Streptophyta > Magnoliopsida > Poales > Poaceae > Bromus > Bromus sterilis. Next base: position 288,114,520 of record OX465597.1, read on the forward strand.
ACAGTGCTCACTTGTTAGTGAGACGAAAAAATATATAATTGTCTAGTTGTAAAAATTGTAAAGCGGCACATTTTTGGTACTGATGTGGTTCATTTTTTATAATCATGCGGTTCTCTTTTTGGTACTGTTGTAGTTCACATCCTTCGTTTTTTGCTTTTCAACTGGTGTTTATAATTTTCTTTGTAAAAAAGATAAAAGAAAATTGTGCAATTTGCTTGTCAGTTTGATGTAGTGCACTATTCTATCTAAAGTGGTGCGGCTTTTCGTCTAATGAAGTTCACTGGTTGTGGTTAACTCATAGTCTGTTGTGCTGCGATATGATAAAAATAAATACAGTTCACTTGCTTCGTCCTTGTGGTGCACGCTCGTTGATAATTTTTTTTGTTACAAGTTAAAAACACAAGTGCAGTTCTCTTGGTTGACAAATGCAATCGGTTGCCCCGACGGATGCAGTTCGCGTCGTCGTGTTCGGATCCGAGAAAAACATTACACTTTAGTTTACCGATAATGCAGTGCGCTTGCACGTCGGATGTGGTGCGGACGCCCGACAAATGCAGTTCTCTTGGTCGATTTCGGGTCCGTGAAGAAGACGTGCTCTCTGTTTAGCGATAATGCAGTGCACTTGACTGTCGGATGCAATTACATGCAGTTCACTTCGCCGATTTTCGTTCCGCGACGAACGGAGTTCTGCCTTTTTAGTAGAATCGACGTAACTTTTTAACCGTAAAGAATTAAAGAATGTGTTTTACATGAAAATGGAGCGTCTCGACGATACCTATCCAACCGTGTAACAATTGAATCGATTGGACGAACGAATCAAAAAAATTTACGCGAAAACGTCTGCTGTCCACAAGAGGGCAGCGCCACCGTTTTCGAAATTCCTTCAAAACCGTGAAGAATCCCGAAAAGTGTTCCACATATGGATTAATCTAATACTCCATACGAATCCAACGGTGTATCATACGCATCGTGTCAACAAATGGTTAAAAAGTTCTACTCTCTACGAGATTCGAAAAACAAAAACAGAGTTGCTGCGTTTTTTATTATCTAAAATTACTCTCAAACCGTGGGGAATTAGAGAAAGTGTTATACATATGGATGGAGGGCCTGATGAATACCTTTCCAACGGTGTATCATACGCATCAATCAGACAAATGGTTGAAGAAAAATTGCGAAAATACTCCCGCTGTGAAAGTGGCCCGTCGCACTGTTTTCAAAATTGCTCTTAATCCGTGAGGAATTAGAAGAAGTGTTCAACATACGGAAGATGATCCATTTCAATACGAATCCAACGGTGTATCGTACGCTGAATTATCACAAACGGTTATAAAGTTGAATCAAAAACGGTGCATGCGGTTCTGTTTTACCCGAAATGTAGTGCTCCGAATTCAGCAGTGCGGTTTTCTTTGCGAAAATACTGCAGTTCGGAAAGTTGTCAGAATAGTTATTCTGACATCGATGGCAGAATAGACTGGCGATACGAGGAATTCTACTATGTATATGCATTGTATAATATGTCATAGCGTAAAACAAACCAGTAAATACTAAACCCAATTAATCAATAAACCATTAAACCCCAAAAGCAAAGAATAAATAAACCCTTAAAACACTAAACTTTTAGTACCGGTTTGTATCACAAACTGGTACTAAAGACCCCCCCCCAGCCCTCGCCACCACGTGGCAGACAGGCAGACACTTTAGCACCGGTTCTAGGAGAACCGGTACTAAAGGTCTGGATCTTTAGTACCGATTCGTTAGTACCGGTTCGCAGAACCGGTATTAAAGCCCCTCTCGAACCGGTGCTAAAGGCTTGTTCTGCACTAGTGATAAAAAGTAAAAAATGAGGAAATATTCCCTTTACCAAATGAAAAAAGGATAAACTATGAGAAGCTAAAAGAAACTAACTTCCTCCTAACAATAACTAGGTCAGTCCTCAACCTATTTCTAGTAGAGACTTCAATAGTATCGTCTGAATCCCTTAACCATTTCAAAATTGGAACACCTGCATCACTCACGCTAGATGCAACATTTGATAGCTTTCGAGCGGGGACATCACGTGACGCCTTGTCGGTAGAAGCTCCATCACCATCTTCTCGTGATTGATCGTGTAATTATCTCGATGAACATTGTCTGTTGGCTCATCATGACCACAACATCATCGCCACCATAATAATCGAACAAATTCTCGTGGGTCTCGAGTATCTCCTGAGAACTATTGTCTTCAGATCTACAATAGAAACCGATGGGGTGAGATTCTCATTCTCCAACGAATGTAGCAAACTGCCTTGCAACTGCATCACCATCGCTGCCGATATTCTCCTCCAACCATGAACCAGATTGCCAAGAAGGCCCGACATGCCAGACACAAATTGGTCGACTAAATTCTCAACATTACCCCTAACCTGATTACAAATAACTAATAGCATAAGAACATGGGGGAAACGATGATGAAGTCATGCATGCGAAACCATACTAAGTACCTCAAGTGAACATGAAGAATTTGTGTGGATGTCCATCCATTTAGAAAAATTGTGCGGACCACAAAAAATTCTATAATCAACACAATGGTTGTCCATTAGTTGTGTATAAGTGGAGATCGGTCAACATTACGAAGAGAAAACAAAAGATGGAATAAAGAAGAACAAACAAAAGACTATGTGTTCAGGACAGGAGGTAGGTGAATCCCCATCCCCTAACCCTGCTCACCCTCCATGCCTCCACGACCAATCCTCTGTTGAATCCAATCCCGCCGAGGGCCGGCAGCGGGAGTTGGCGGCCGATGGCTCGATCTCCTCCTCGTTTCCTCTTTGGTTTCTACGGTTAGGGGTAAGGGAGGGGAGAGGAGGAAGAACGGATCGACAGGGATAAGGCGTGGGAGGAGGAGGACATGAGGGAAGGAGAAGGGTAGGCCGGAGGGAAGGAAGCAAAGACGACGTATGGAGCCAGCCCGAGGGGTGAGAGGAAGAGGAGAGGGGGAGCGAGGGATGGAGGAGAGGGGGAGAGAGAGAGAGAGAGAGGGAGAGAGAGAGCTAGGTCATCCCCACTAACCACCGCCTTATATACCCCTCTCGTGAAAGTACCAAAATGTCCCGATGGGGGTGTGTTATGACTACCGGGGTGCCATGTATCTTTTATCAACGGCTGAGGGTGATCGGGTGAAATAATAGATGGTCCTGACCAAATGATCAAAATATCGGATGACCAAGATCAGTTTGGACGGCCTATCCAACAATCGAGAAGCTTTAATCGTCGTGAGTGCTTTAATTCCTCCGGCTATTAAGTATTGGGATACAAGACACACACCATCATGACATTTACCTTTGGACCCATCTACTGAAAGATTGCTAGGACTAATTCAAAATAGGGAATTCAGTCAAAATTAAAATCAAAATCTGCCAATGAATACGACACATCAGTTTCTGGGGAGCTTAATAATATAGTAGAAAATTACCAAACTACATTTCTTTGAAAAAGAAAACTTGCTGTGTGCATTACTATTGTCGAATATACCACCGCATTTCTCACTATTACAAAACAGGCCTTTGGAGTTGAGCAAAGGCCACGGCCCGAACACGAACCGGTTCTACTGGCCGAATTGCACCAGTTTGTGAGGCTGGGCTTTAGAACCGGTTCGTGTGGTGGGCCCGAGCCCAATGGCAACCTGCCACCACACCTGTAGAACCGTTTTGTAGTACAAACCGGTGCTAAAGGTGTGGCGGCAGATTGCCGTTGGGCTGGGGGGCCTGCTAGAACCTTTAGCACCGGTTGGTGCTACCAGCCGGTTCTAGTGTCCCACCTTTAGAACCGGCTGGTGCTACCAACCGGTGCTAAAGATATAGCTATATATACTCCTTCTTCTTCTTCAACATGAGGCGGCCAAGCTCATTCTCTGTTTTTGAAGCTCACTTCTCTCTTTGCTCGAGTTCATCCTCCATTTTGGCCAAGATTTGTGAAGATTTGAATAAAACCGTCTACATCCAAGTGTTCACAAAGGTTAGCAGCTTTGTCCTCTCTCATTTTTCCTAGATTAGCTTGTGCTTTGCTCTATATGTGTAGATTTGTGGACTTTACTTTGGGAGCTAGCTACATAGTGATATGTGGAGTTTATTTGATTTATATGCACTTTGAGCTCAAGTTAATTAGTATGCATATTTGTAGTGATTGCTTAGTGCCTTCCCACACACGGACGTATAGTTACCACCGTCGATCGCCCCCATCGTCCCTCTTCACCGGCACCACCTTGGTGAGCCTCTATATATGTGTTTCTTATTTTTTTTATATAAGAAATTTTATTTGTATGATTTAGATAGATACTTGTATAATTTTCTTACTTGTATGATTCTTTGTTATACATAGTGCGATGGTTATGGTATCCGCGCATGTCGGCCCTCGTCCTGTCTATGATTCGGATGTGGTATATATATATTATCTTTTATAACTATTAATTTGTTCCATTTTTCGTGTTTGACAATGATGACCAATTAAGTTGACATAGATATTTTTATCTAGGAGGTATGTGAACCGGAGATTGAAACTCACCCTCTGATTGAGCGGTTAAATTTAGTTGAAAAAGAAAACGAGTATTTGAAAGAAAAATTGAAAAAAGTTGAAGAAGAGAAGATGATATTGGAGTTGTATGTTGCCAATGTCGTCGGCGATTAAAAGAACAAGATGGATGTAATGCGCATGAAGATTAGGAAAATTAGAAAATATGCCATTACTAAAGAGGCTTGGTATCATTATGCTGTTGGAGCAATTGGTACCTTTGTTGCGATATTGATCGCATTTATTATTGCATTTAAATGCTTTAGGTAGATAGTTTTATGTTGTTTTTATGAGAATAAGTATGTGTATGAACTTTATGTATGATCAACTTTATGTATGAACAACCTTTGTGCATGTATGATCAATTTTATGTATGTGAATTACTTGTATTAATTTTATCTTTTCGATGTTGTGCCATTATGAAGATGAGTCGGCAATGGATGTACGACGAAGACCGACGCTCTGGCGAGTTCATTAATGGCTTGCATAGTTTTTTGCAAGTGGCTGAGGCTAACAAGCGGGATGGTTTTATGTGTTGTCCATGTGGTGTCCGCAAGAATAATAAGAGCTACTCTGACACAAAATATATTCACCTCCATCTGTTTAAGCATGGTTTCATGTCCGGCTATAACTGCTGGACCAAGCACGGAGAAAGAGGGGTTCTGATGGAAGAGAATGAAGATGATGAGGATGATGACAGGTATCCTGGGTTCCAGCTGCCTAAATACGGTGGTACAATGGGGGAACAGAATGAAGAACAAGAGAAAGAACAAGAAGGTGAAGTAAAGGCATCACATGAGCCCGATGATGAGCTTCGCCGTGTCATTGTTGATGCACAGAGAGGATGCGAAAGCGAAAGGGAGAAGTTGAAGTTCAATCGCATGTTAGAGGATCACAAAAAAGGATTGTACCCAAATTTCGAAGAGGGAAACACAAAGCTCGGTGCCGCACTAGAATTGTTGCAATGGAAGGCAGAGTATGGTATACCTGACAAGGGATTTGGGAAGGTACTGAAAATATTTAAGAAGAGGCTTCCAAAGGATAACGAATTGCCTGACAACACTTACGAAGCAAAGAAGCTTGTCTGCCCTCTAGGACTAGAGGTGCAGAAGATACATGCATGCCCTAATGAATGCATCCTCTACCGTGGTGAGTACGAGAATTTGAATGAATGCCCCATATGCGGTGCATTGCGCTATAAGATCAGACGAGATGACCCTGGTGATGTTGAGGGCGAGCGCCCCAGGAAGAGGGTTGCTGCCAAGGTGATGTGGTATGCTCCTATAATACCACGGTTGAAACGACTGTTCAAAAATAAAGAGCATGCCAAGTTGTTGCGATGGCACAACGAAGACCGTAAGAAAGACGGGAATTTGAGACACCCAGCTGATGGGTCACAATGGAGAAAAATCGTGAGAATGGAAGAAAAGGAAAATGACAAGTTTAAAAAGGACCCAGGAACATATGGTTTGGTTAAAGTGCAGATTACATTAATCCTTTTGGGGAGCAGAGCAACAATCATAGCACATGGCCCATGACTCTATGTATCTACAACCTTCCTCCTTGGAAGTGCATGAAGCGGAAGTTCATTATGATGCCAGTGCTAATCCAAGGCCCTAAGCAACCCGGCAACGACATTGATGTGTATCTAAGGCCATTAGTTGAAGAACTTTTACTGTTGTGGGCTAAACCAGGTGTACGTGTGTGGGATGAGAAAAAACAGGAGGAATTTGATCTACGAGCATTGCTGTTTGTAACCATCAATGATTGGCCTGCTCTTAGTAACCTTTCAGGCCAGACAAACAAGGGATACAAGGCATGCACACACTGTTTAGATGAGACTGAAAGTATATATTTTCCCAACTGCAATAAGAATGTGTACCTGGGACATCGTCGGTTTCTTCCGACCAATCATCCCTTAAGAAAGAAAGGCAAGCATTTCAAAGGCGAAGCAGATCACCGGAAGAAGCCTGTCCGCCGGAAGTAGTCTTTGGAAAGGGTCCTGGTGGAAAATCTGTTCCGCATGACGCTGAAGGACACGCACCCATGTGGAAGAAGAAATCTATATTTTGGGACCTACCCTATTGGAAACACCTAGATGTCCGCTCTGCAATCGACGTGATGCATGTGACGAAGAATCTTTGCGTGAACCTACTAGGCTTCTTGGGTGTGTATGGGAAAACAAAAGATACACCGGAGGCAAGAGAGGACAAGAAACATATGAACGAAAAAGAAGGCATGCCCCCAAAGCAGTACGAGGGTAAAGCCTGCCACGCTCTTACCAAAGCAGGGAAGGAAATCTTTTTTGAATGCCTACTCAGTATCAAGGTCCCGTCTGGCTTCTCGTCGAACATAAAGGGAATAATAAATATGACAGAGAAAAAGTTTCAGAACCTAAAGTCTCATGACTGCGACGTGATTATGACGCAACTGCTCCCGGTTGCATTGAGGCGGATTCTACCAGAAAATGTTCGATTAGCCATTGTGAAGCTATGTGCATTCCTCAATGCAATTTCTCAGAAGTTAATAAATCCAGAAAGTCTACCAAGGTTACAAAATGATTTGGTCCAATGTCTTGTCAGTTTTGAGTTGGTGTTCCCGCCATCCTTCTTCAATATTATGACGCACGTGCTGGTTCACCTAGTCGACGGGATTGCAATTCTGGGTCATGTATTTCTACACAATATGTTCCCCTTTGAGAGGTTCATGGGAGTCTTAAAGAAATATGTTCGTAACCGTGCTAGGCCAGAAGGAAGCATCTCCATGGGCCATCAAACAGAGGAGGTCATTGAGTTTTGTGTTGACTTTATTCCTGACCTTAAGCCGATTGGTCTTCCTGAATCGCGGCACGAGGGGAGAATGGGTGGAAAAGGCACGCTAGCATCGCATCCAATAATATGTAGGGATGCAGAATCTTGGAAGAAAGCACACAATATTGTTCTACATAATTCTGCCTTGGTGGCCCCGTATATCTATCCACGCGAGAATATTCTACGCTTAAAAAACCCGGAGCAGTCTGAAGTCTTGATTAATAAGGAACACAATAGGACTTTCAGCAGTTGGTTGCAAGTCCATCTCACGGGTAATGACACTGTTGAACAGGAGTTGTACTTGTTGTCCGGCACACCATATTTGACTATAATGACTTTCAAAGGGTACGAGATAAATGGGAATACATTTTACACGATCGCCCAAGATGAAAAGAGCACCAACCAAAACAGTGGTGTCCGCTTTGATGATGCAATCAACAATAAGCAAAAGGTCACATATTATGGTTACATAGAGGAGATATGGGAACTTGACTATGGACCTGATTTTAAGGTCCCTTTGTTTCGGTGCAAATGGTTCAATCTGACAGGGGTAAAGGTAGACCCGCAGTACGGAATGACAATAGTGGATGTCAACAATCTTGGGTACAGAGAGGAACCATTCTTCCTAGCCAATGATGTGGCTCAGGTTTTCTATGTGAAGGACACGTCTAGCAAAACGAGAAAAAGGAAAGATAAGGAAGCGAATACATCATACGGTGAGACAAAGTGCCACATAGTTCTTTCATGGAAAAGAAACCTTGTGGGAGTGGAGGACAAGACAGACAAGTCAGAAGATTATGAAAAGTTTCATGAAATTCCTCCCTTCATAGTAAAGACTGACCCAAGCATCGTGTTAAATGAAGAAGATTGTCCATGGTTACGGTGCAAAAAGAAAGGGAAACACGCGAAGAAATAGTATGCAGGGAATCCGAATGATTTGTATTCAGTCGATGAACTGAAAGATTTCTATGTATAGAACAAAACACAAGGTTTCCCCTGCATACAGCCCGACGGTGGCTCATGAGTGCATTTAATGATTTATTTTGTGCCAAATGACCCTGAAATGGAAATCATCTAAAAATGAACTCAGAAAAGGTTGAAACTTGGCATGGTATCATCATTTGACCCATATAACATGTGTGCAAAAGTTGAGAGGGTTACGACAAAAACTGGATGCACTTCGTGTACAAACTGGAACATCTCTTTCGAAGTGTGAGGGTTTTAGACGAAAACTCATTTGTTACAAAGGCATTTCATTTTTCTAAACTTTTTTGAACTCAAGACTTTTTGTGCATTCAATATGCACCATTCAAAGCCACATACTAAAGTTTGAACCCTTTTTGACTTAATTTGCTATTTTTCATGCATTTAATGATTTATTTTGTGCCAAATGACCCTGAAAATGGAAAGCATCTACAAATGAACTCGGAAAAGGTTGAAACTTGGCATGGTATCATCATTTGACCCAAATAACATGTGTGCAAAAGATGAGAGGGTTACGACAAAAACTGGATGCACTTTGTGTACAAACTGGACCATCTCTTTCGAAGTGTGAGGGTTTCAAACGAAAACTCATCTGTTACAAAGGCATTTCATTTTTCTAAACTTTTTTGAACTCAAGACTTTTTGTGCACTCAATATGCACCAGTCGAAGCCACATATAAAAATTTGAACCCTTTCTGACTTCATTTGCTATTTTTCATGCATTTAATGATTTATTTTGACGATTTAACAAAGTATTTCACAAACTAGTATTTCAAAAGAATTCAACTTGAAACTATTTTAATTTGAAAACCACTTAGACCAAAATAATATTTATAATATTTGTTGACCTAAAGCAAAATATTTATTAAATAACTCCAACTATTCTAATAGCTAGTTAAAAATTCAAAAGATTTATTAAAAAACCCCAAATATGAAAAATTAACCTTTTAGCACCGGTTTGTATAACAAACGATGCTAAAGGTCCCTCCCCTTCCCGCTTATATTTTCGCCCGAAAATGGGATATTTGGGGACCTTTAGCACCGGTTTGTGGTTGAAACCGGTGCTAAAGGTCCGTGATATATATATATATATATCAACACTTAGCGCAGTTCCCCCCCACCGCTTCAGATCGTCTCCACGCCGTGAGGCCATCGCCGTTGCCCTCGCCGTCGTCCTCGCCGTCCCGTCGCCCTCTCCGCCAGGCCGTCGCCCTCGCCCTCGCCCTCGCTGTCGTCGTCACCGTCCCCGTCGCTGTCACTGTCGCCTTCTCCGCGCGAGGTGAGCTATCCCCTCTTCCCCCTGACCCGCCCCGCCGTCGCCCTCGCCGTCGTCGTCACCCGCCCCGCCGCGACGCCATACTCCCCTCGCCGTCGCCGCGAAGTAGATGTACCCATGTCCATTTTATTGTACTAGACCTACTTCATTTGAGGCATGGTTTAATTCCTATGCAACTCATAAAACACACATTTTTGTTAGCAGAAAAATGACAGAAAAATGGTTTAGGATCTTAGCTACTTTGGAGCTTTTGATGAACATGTAGGATTCATATTCATATTGGATCATGGCTTAGTAGTGCACATCATATTGTGTAGAACTTGTGTAGCACTTTTCCAGAAAATATTTAATTAGGCAAATTAACTCTAACATGGATGGAACTTATACCAAGTTTTAGATCATAGAAAGGTGTTCAAAGTTGATGTTAGCCTCAAAATTTATGAGGTGTAGAACTCTAGTTATAGCTTTGTGGAAACCGCAAAATTCTATTGACAAATTTTTATAAATATTGTTATTATATATATATTGTTTTGATATATATAATGTTGCCTTGATATATATAATGTTGAAAATATATAATTTTAGTTGTAATTTTATTAGTTTCATTAGTGAGAATGTCGGGCCCGCATCCTCGTTACTATTGCGCTCCGGGAGTTCTTGATGGGATGCGCAATGTCTTGGACTGGGCTATGTCGGGATGGCACTGTGAGGTGGTTTCCGGGGTGCGTCGCTTAGCGAGGAATCCGGGTCTTGTCGTCGACCTAGATCTTCTTTGGTGGCGGTCGCGTGGGCCACAGTCGGTGCGGAGGGAGCCGACCCCCGAGGAGGTTGTACGCCGACGTATCAGGGAGGAGGACGACCACGTCCGTCCCTACATGGCGGCGTTGGACGCCGGGCACTACAGTTTATGGCAGGTGCTTCAGGGATCTCACCCTAGCTACGAGTGGGTGATGGTTCCTTCTCTTTGGGTGTTCACCGCCAGTCGAAGCCGACGTCGTTTACTGTTTTAGCTAGTGATATGTTATATATATATATATGTACTAGCTCTAGTGATCGACATATATATTAGTGTTGCATATATGTGAACTGGATTATTCGAGATGTAAGCTGGATTATTATTCTAATATTATTTTTGCATGTGAACTTGATTATTTGAGATGTCATTTTCTATATTTGCTTATACTAAATTGTTTTATCTTTTTCTGCATCTCGTCGATATTAGTTAAGCTATGGACGACGTGTTCAATAGCTGCAGAGAGCAAGAAGATGATATGTACGAAATTATCGCCGAGGCCGATATCGGTCCTCATGATGACGCCGATATCGTTCCTCATGATGACACCGATATCGATGATGACGGCTCACGAGATCTGAAAGATTCCAGTGAGGGAATGTTCGACGAAGGAGAAGAACAAGATCTTCAATTAACAACAAAGTTTGACGAGGTATATATATAAATATATATATATATATAAGGCCTCTGGTGATCATAAAATTTACAAATAATTGATTTTATCACTAATAGTTAACAAATATTTCTTCTTCTAGAAACCCGGATCGAGCAAATATTCTTCAAGCAAAGCAAAACTTGGCCCGGCCAAATTGCCGCGGGATGATGTAAAGTACAACATCGATGGGATCGGTTTGAGTGGCCAGCTGAATGCTCCGGAAGCTCACGCGAAGAAATGGATAGCTATATGCGGAGTAATTGTTAGAGATAACATCCCGATTAGCACTCAAGAATGGCATCAGCCAAAGGAAGGTGGAACAAGAGTTTTGTCAGCGATAGAGGAAAAGAGTATCTTTGGGCTAAACTCTTATCGTATTTCACCCTACCAGATTGGGCGACACCAGAAGATGTGTTGAAAGTCAAGCATGCTGCTCTTAAGAAGATGGGAGAACTATTCCGATCTTGGAAGGTAAAGCTATGGTCCAAATACGTCGCTAATAATAAGAAGACTCCAATTTTCAATGGAGCACTAGCGAAGGTACAAGCACATTGGGACAAATTTGTGGAGAACAACGAATCAGATGAAGCTAAACTTCGGTCGGAAATAAAGAAGATTAATGCTGAGAAGCATAAGCTTTTCCATACCGTGGGGACAGGTGGCTACAAGTCCGCGTCGCCTAAGTGGGAAGCATTTGAGAAGAAGCTGATTGTTGCAGGGGTCACTCCAGTCACAATATATTTTCCACCCAGGTGCAGGAGTTGGTTTTTTGGGCATGGGGGAAAGTTGGACCCAAAGACAGGGAAGGTGATTATAAAGGCAAGTATTAAAGGAGCCGATCAAGAGATACTAAATGCAATTGATGATGCTAAGAATGGGATTTTCATCCCCGAGAGAGAGACCGACGAGCTTACACGCGCCCTCAAGAATCCTGAACATCCGGGACGAATGCGAGGCGTAGGCGTTGTTCCATGGTATGAGGGGTTTGCGGAGTATAAAGATACTTACAAAAGCCGTGGAAGAAAGAAGAAGCTGGAAGAAGACCGTCTTTCAAAGTTGGAAAATGCTATGAAGGATATGCAGGAGTGACTACAGGCGTCACTTAGCCAGCAACCGCAGCCAACTCAAGATCCACCTGAAGCAACTACCGTCCCATGTATGACGAAAAGCCAACTTCCTGTCGGGGTGGATGAAGTTGTGACGGAATATCAATAACTAAACCTTGATATTCCTGGAGGTGAAGGGCAGAAGACCCTCAGAGAAGCCAAACAAAGTGGTATCTATCTATGGAGAAAACAATGGATCATATTTCCATCCATTATGTCAAGTCCAACGCGTTCGACATCAAGTTCACCACCACCCCCAAGATGGACTGCATCCCGACTCCGCAGCACCAGCCGAGTCCTGCACCCCTCCCCGAGATGGAGCGCAGTACGACTCCGCAACATCAGCCGAGTCCTGCACCATCCATCCCCGAGATGGAGCACAGTGGGACTGATCCGCTGCGACGTCAGCCGAGTCCTGCACCATCCATCCCCGTGGAGCGCAGCGCGACTCCGCCGCGTCAGTCGATTCCACCACAACCACCCCACATCGCGAGTCCGCAGCGCCAACCGATCCCACCAGCTCCCCCCGTGATGGATAGAAGGCAAACACGACAATCAAAAATTAATCGACCTCCTCTGCGTCATAGCAGTCCACCGAAGAAGAAAACAAAGAAAGTTAAACCCCAGAAGAGTCCGCCGGTCTTACCCTAGGATAGGAGTGTAGCTGAAACCAAGGCCATAGTGGATGAAGCCGTGGCGAAGCACCTTGCACCGAAACCTCCCCCGCCACCGAAGGAGAAAATACCCGAGGTAACAGTACAACACTTCTTGAAAATGTTTGAACCCCCTGTTAAGACCGTGTTCTCGGACTACGAACGCTCTATTAACAAGTCATTTCTGCAAAAGGTTTCAAGAAGCAGCCACTCAGGAAGTAAAAAATGCGGGAAAACTGTTGCCCAACTCGGAGAACAGACAGTGCAATCGATAGCCCCGCTCAAGGTGAATACCAAGCAGTAGGAAGAGATAACCGACGAACAAAGAGTATTTGCTAGAGAGGCGGGTCTTACTATTGAACAATTTTTAAACCTTCATGACTTTTCCGGTGAGCCATCTCCAAAAACGAAATATGCAAAAGGGGAGCCTATGGTCACTGAAGAATAAGAGAAGCTATTATGAACTCAATTGCGCAACTTGCATAAGTGGTACATCACAGAAGCTATACCGTTCGACATGTCCGGCTTCTGGATTCCGATCAGGCCAGATTATTTCGACAATGGAACTGGTGACTTGTGGATTGCAAATGAAGAATTATTTCAGTTATTCCATCAATTGGCACTCGACAAATCTATCGTCAGTTTGTATTGTCGGTAAGTGATTTCTTTCTAGCTCAGCCCGTACGTCATTGACTGTATTATCCTCACTATATATATTCTTTTGTGTGTGGTATTACGCAGAATGAAGATGTACAAAATGAGAAAAGCTGGAGTCCTTGGCATTGGGTTCATTGACCCAAATACCATACATGAAGTAACAGTAAAACATAATACAGAATTCGCGTAGACCCTTTTGCTTAAAAGTTTGAGGGATCTACATGCAAAAGAACATATACTATTTCCTTACAACTTCAAGTGAGTGTCATTATTTTGTACTACAAATTATAGTTTTGCTTACTCGATATTGTTATACAAGTGATACCCGCTTACGTGTGCGCAACTATCACTTCATTCTGCTAGACATTGAAATGGAAAAAGGATTGGTTACAGTAATGGACTCACTACGTAAAGATATTAGTGACTATAAATAAATTAAGAACTCATTCGCCAGGTAATTTTAATCATTATCACACATGTAGGCTTCTTTAGTGTTCACTTTAAGTTTCTATTATATCAAGTAATTAAATCCTTTATTCATTTTCTTTGACGGCAGAGTTTGGGGAAAGTTCAAAAAACTCGAGCGCAGTGAATGTAAGGAGAAGTTGACGTGGCAGTACGATAAATATGTGAGAGAACATTCGATTTAATTATATTTCTAGTTTCAATATACCATTATCATATATATGCTTGATTATTAAATCTGTTTGAATTCTATCTTGTTGTGAAGTGTATGAGGCAGACATCGGGGACTGAACCTTGTTCTTATATCGTAATGGAGAACATTCGCTATATGACCCAAAAGTTTAATCAAAGAACAATGAGTGTACGTAAATACTATCTAGACTTCGTTCTTACCATATGTAATATATTCATATATTGATCATCTTCTTTAAATAATAAGATTTGGGAGAAGCGGGATAAACTCGACATAAATGATCGCATGCGAGCACTTTAAGAGGAAATAGCGGGATTTCTTCTTCGTGAAGTCATAAATAAGTCGACCGGAGAATTTTCTTACCATATGTAATAGGAAACTGGTGTGTTGTCCATATGATGTAACTGTATGTATATTCAAATGCCCTCCACTATTGTGGGCTCGAGGCAAGCAAAGAGGGGCCGTGGTGAGGGACTAGTACTATATATGATCGATGTATATATATATATGTTGGAGGTACGATAATTCTACTATATATGATGGTTCTAGCTAGCTACGAGATATTCTACATGTATATATATATGCATTGTACATTATGTAATAGCGTAAAATAACTTAAACCCAAAAGAAAAGAATTAATAAACCCTAAACCCTAAACAATTAAAACCAAAAAGAAAATAACAAAAAAAATTAAACCTCTAAACCTTTAGAATCGGTTTGTGTTACAAACCGGTGCTAAAGGTTCCCGAGCCCTCGCGCCCGACCTGCCACCACGTGGCTGGCTGCAGAGCTTTTAGAACTGGTTCGTGAGCAACCGGTTCTAAAGGGGTTCACCCTCTAGCACCGAACCTTTAGCATCGGTTGCCAAAACCGGTTCTAGTGGCCTCCCAGAACCGGTTCTAATGACCTGTTTTGCACTAGTGTCTGCAGCACAAGGTTCTTCGTTTCGATGCCTGTTAATGCACTTGCATCCGGGCACAACCCTAGCCATCCAATGTGTAGGCCCCCATTGGTAGAATCTATTCCAACTTCTAAGTTCCAAGTCCCCTTGGCACCGAAAAGAAAGAATGGATCTCCCCACCCACGACTCCGATATGTTTGGAGAAGGAATTTGACTTTTTGTCCATGATCAGGTTGCGATGCTTGTTATCCATGGTCCTGTGACTCTGCTTATGTTCCTCGGTTGGCCACGGGGGCCAAAGAATTGCGAGATTTTCCAACGCCACCACGCCAAGATTACGCTGCCACATGTTGTATCTTCACCGGAGAAGCGAGCTCACGTGGAGGCGCTCGGGTCCGTCCGGTGCTCGCCGTGGACCAAAAGAAACCGGGCATCTTGCCCCAGTACAGTATAGTAGTAGACCGGGATGCATTGGGCCTAGCAGCGAGCTCTCAGATCGATCTCCGTGGAATATAATCTGCATAAAGCGCGGTTTCAGGATTGGCCCGTCAAATTCTGATTCTTGAAACTCCTTTCTGAAATGCATCTGCCAACTACCGATGGTGAATTTCTGCTAGGCTAGGCTGCTACGACATGAATTGGCTGCTTCACCTGTTGAATTCGCTTCGTGGAGTGGTTTGACAACAGGGTTTACACTTTACAGTGCTGCTGTGAATAACCACGTACGTATCCATGGTCTATGTACGCAGCCACCGGGTGCAGTCTGCATCAAACTGGATCCCAAATCTGCCAATGGAACCTCTCAGATTCCAGGAACCAATTTGCGAGATTGGAATCCAGGCGGTCTCTGCATCAGTGATGCCAGGATTCAGAATATTTACCCCTTTTCCGCTGCCAAAAAGGGCACAGGGCCGGTCCTGAGATTTCAGGGGCCCGGGGCGAAACTATAATCCGAGGCCCTCAATATATATATATATATATATATATATATATATATATATATCTAAATATAGCCGACATATGTAGTACACATATGCAGTCTATTCTTCTTTTTTTTTTGCCCCTTCTACACAAATATATCCCTGGCACCGCAAAGCTACGAAGAGAGCAGATCAATCATAAAATGTCTTTATCAAATATCAAGACAAAGTTGCTAAGGCATAATAACTTCAGTTTTTTTGCCCTCTATGATTTTATTGTATGCTCACTGATTCAGGACCTAGCAATTCCCTATTGGATCGATAAAAAAAATTCATATTGCAAAAGAAATAGAAAGAAGAATAGACAAGGGACTTTTAACTCATCTGTTTTCTTCCTCTATTTTCTTTTATCACCGATAGATAGATACTTTCTATCTAATGACATGACGGTGCTGAGATGAAAAGAACGGAAAACTAGCTTTGAATATTAACTCAAACCGCAAAGCTACGAAGATATTAGATCAATGATAAAAGATCTTCATCAAATATGATGACAAAAATTGCTAAGGCATAGTACCTTAAGTTGTTTTGTCGTCTATGATTTTATTGTATACGTACCGACGAACGCCTAGCAATTTCCTGTTGGGTTGATTGAAAATTTCAGATTGCAATAGAAATAGAAAAAAGAATAGACAAGGAAGTGCGCGAGGGGATGTATCTGGTGCCGCCGCCAGCGTCTTGACTCTCCAGTTCTGATGAAGACGAACAGCACAGGTGCACAGCCAGATGACGCCGACACGAAGTGGGCGGACGAACGAGGGAATCACGGAACGGAACGAGCGATTGATGGATGGATTGATTTCTGTAGTCTTCGATCTCCCCGTCCGTGTACTACAACAGGAAGGCTATACGTGCTAGATGGGCCTGGCCGCTAGTTAGAGGTTGAACCTGATTGCGTTTCTATTTTTCCTAAATCTCTCTCCTCTCTCTCTCTTGGCGGCTGTAGACTTATACGTACGTAGTGTAGTTTACGTACCTGGGGTGGGGGCCCTGTGACTCCGGGGGCCCGGGGCGGCCGCCCCGTTCGCCCCCCCTCAGGGCCGGGGCTGAAAGGGCATCCCAATCCTCATGTGCTGTATAGATTCTCTGGGCTCGATCGTATACCCAGCCGCCACCCTAGCTAGCCTATCTATCTAGTATCTCCCTCGATCGACAACAAAGGCGAATTTCTGAGTGTGGCCCCGAGCTACTGCACCTCAAAGAGGCTTGAGCATCTGCTTATCACGTCGATCAGATAGAACAACTCAAGAGTGTGTAGACGTAGTCACCAACTCGTCGCCATGTTCGGCCATCGGCCCGGAGGCCACCACGTCGGTGTGGCTTTAGAAACGCTTTTCGATCTTATCGCAATATATGATCGAAATGCAAAGGCAGGAGAGGACCCCGTAGAAACCTGAGTCTTCGCTGCAAGCTGCAGAGTGCATCAGGGCTTTGATGTAGCAAAGGGGAAAGGGAAACAGCTCAAGATATACAATATGCGCCAACAAAATCATGCGTGTGCACACACCAGAGCTCTAGATATACAACACTATCGAACACGCAATTCGTGCTCTTCCTAAGGTTGCTCCCAATGTTCCATCTGGACAGATGCTACGCATGCCAAACTGCCACTTCTCAAACTTTTGCTAAAATCTATGGAATTTTTGAAATGGGTTTGCAAAAAACCCAAATCACTCGTTTGTTAACACATAATGATCGTTATGACAGCTCAGACCCAGTCGTGAGATGCAGCAAAAAAAAATAAAAAGCAATTGGATCCTTCATAAAAAATAAAAAAATACAGTTAGGTCCCTGCTCTCCAATAGCCATGCCAACGAGTACTCTGGTTGGCGGCACGCTCGCCACGACACGATGGAGGAGGCCTGAGTAAAGGGGTTGTGCAGGGAAGAGGAGATCGGGGCGGCGCTGCTCGGGACAGAGGAGATTGGGGCCGTCTCGGGGCGGCGCATGGCGACACGCGGTTGAGTGGAGCGCGCTGTGTAGCCCGAGGAGGCAAACGGTGACGCGGCGAGCGTGCGGTGGAGCAGGGGCGGCGCTGGGTGGCCCGGGGGAGCTGCTGGGCGACGCGCGGCGAGCGTGCGGCAGCTGCCCCGTCCAGAACCAGGAGCGGGCGGGCGGCGTCGGCGTAGGACGGATCCAGGCGCAGGCGGGCGGCAGCGGCGCCCCAAATCAGGCACGCCGGCGGCGTTCGCCGGTGTTAGGGCTGTGTCCCTAACGATGATCAAGTCCAAGTGACGCGGTGCCTTGGGCGGGAAGGAGTGTGGCTGTGAGCCGATGTTATTTGAACTCGTGGGCCGTTGGGTCGGAGCTAGTGTGTGAGTGGTGCGCCCCTCAAGCTTTCCTTTGTGTGTGGCTGTCGAGGGGGTTTCGATTGTAACGGATCATTCCTCTTCAAGCTTTCCTCTGTGCTTCCCCTACCTCTCCTGCGTTATCCCCTTCCTCCTCTTCTCTCGTTTGAATCACAGTTCTTGGCCGAAAACCTAGAGGGCGATCTCGCCGACGACGAGGTCGTGACAGTCTGGTATCAGAGCGGGCGATCGGTGGGCAGCTCCGCGTCGACGCGTACCCGCAAAATCCGAGGCGACGGTCGCGGATCGCCTTCGGCTGGATCCACATAAATCCCGACCTGAGGTGAGTTGTGTTGACCGGCGTCCACCATGGCTCCCTTCAAGCCTAGCACGCAGACGCGGCACCTGACGGAAGGCATGGTGGCGTTCCAGGAACTCGTTCTCAAGGAGTTCGCCGAGTTGCGGGCGGAGCAGAGCAAGTTCGCGGGCGTGGAGCGAATCGCGGAGAGATTGGAGTCGCTGGACACCCAACTGGCAGAGAAAGCGCGCAGGTTAGACCATGTGCAAGTGAAGGTGAATTTGTCCTGCCCTGAATGAGTTCACCGGATTACACTTCCAAGAAATGCAGAACCAACAGCAAAATGCTGTTATACAAGGCAATCATGATGAGGCTGAGGAGGATTTTGATAACCACTGGGCTTTTCACAACCAGGTTGCAGAGAACAACAATGACAACTTCAATCTTCTCATGGATGTTATGCAGAATGAAGACTTGGCCTGGGGTGATGGGGAGGAGCTTCAGCCACCTGTGGAAGACAACAGTGGTCTAACCTCAATTGCATCTGACCTCTCCATTAACTTTGCTCCTGCAGCTCACAACATTCTGCAACCTGAACCTGCACCATTGGCCATGGGCCGTTTCAACATTCAAATGGCATATGGCTTAGAGGATGATGCAGAGGAGGTATGATAAAAAGTGCATGAAAGTTCAAGAAAAACATGGCAAAGTCACACAAATCATGCATGGAGCACGAAGAAATTATAGATACGTTTGAGACGTATAAACATCCCTAAGTTTAATTCCTGCTCGTCCTCGAGTAGGGAAATGATAACAAGCATAATTTCTGTGGCGACATGCCACACGACCATATAAGGACTTTTAAGTAAAGCAATCAAAGCATGCAATTCAATTCAAGTCTTAACGAGCAAGAGTATATATTAGCATTGACACAAGTAACAAAAGAACAAAAGGTGCAAGACCTCTTGATGTCCATGACTCGAATGTCTCCAAATGGTGTTTGTGGGCAAGAAAGGGGATAGGGAATACGAGATAAAAAATAGTTTGTTGAGAACCAGTATCTACTAAAGTTTCACACTTGGTCTTCTTTGGAATCTTATCTAGACTCGTCCCCAGACCACTAGTCAGGTACAAGTCAAACTGATCCACTCCCTTTCGATATTTTGAGCACTCATGCAATGGATGAGCGTGAGCAAGAAAGTTGACACCTAAAAGGCGAAACAGAAAGAAGGTGGAGGAGGAAGACAAAAAGGTGTGAAAGGCTCACATCAATGAGGAAAATCATAAGCGAGAGAATGCCATATGATAGATATGATATGAGGAGTAGGGATTGCCATGCAACGGATGCACATGTGAGCTAAAAGCTCTCCAAGGGAACTAGTGGGGGTGCATCCAACTTGCTTTCTCATGAAGACCTAGAGCTCTTTTGAGGAGGCTCATCATTGGAATATACAAGCCAAGTTCTATAGAGTGACGGGTCCCCACATAGCTATATGCATGTATGATGATCTCTATAGAGTACAAGGGATAGAGGATGAAGTACTAGTGTGGATCTCTCAGAAGGAATAGTAGTGTGCCCCCTTCTCTCTCTTTTTTTCTTTTTCTCTTTTTTCTATTTTTTGGTATTTTTTTGGTGGCCTCAATGGCTCTTTCTATTTATCTCATTTGTCCTCTTTGGGATCTTTTGATTTTGTCCTCTTTGGGATCTTTTCCTCACTTTAGGGGAAACACTCTATATTTTACAAGAATATAGAAGATCTTTCACACTTTACAAAGGTACTCACACAAAGAAAATGTAACTATCATGATGCAAATGTATGCCTCTGCCAGGATAGCAGGATATGCAATTATACCAGCGCGTCATGTAGCAATGATTAGGGAAAGGCCCAACTAGCATGCGGCTCATCAATCAAGCAAGTAGCATGTATGACATGAAGATCAAGTCATGAGAAGGTGGATGTTGCATGGCAATGTATCTCGGAAACACTATGGAAATGCCTTGATAGGTAGGTGTGGTGGCTGTTTTGAGGAAAGATATAAGGAGGTTTATGATGACAGAGCGTATCATGCCAAGGGTTTGAATGTAACGGCGAAGGTGGACGCCAACTCTCGGAGTGAGAAGGAGGCAATGCACGGCACATGAGAGGCTAGCAAATGTATAGGTGGGTGGAAGTGTCAACTTTCGAATACTCACATTAGTCTGAAGAACTCATGCACTTATTATCGGTAACTCTCAATCTAATCAGGAGGTTCACAAAGAGACAAGTACCCCGAGGAGGATTGTATGGGGGTTTGGTTATCCTTGCGCAATCTCGACTCATGGTACGTGAGTGTACTCTAATATTCGAACCCTCTAGAGGTTAGTGATCCATCTAGTAGCTTGAGTTCTCAACAGGGGTTTTGGTTTTCGAAAATCACATGGATTGCAAAAATACGACATCTATCACTAATAGGATCGAGCTCTTGACACCATAAGTTCAAACATTACTCTAGTCAATACCTCAAAACTATTGCAAGTTACTACTACAAAGAGAATAGCAACTTCAACTACCTACTCTCTAGTCAAGACACAAAACTCAGTGCAACAGGAAAACTCTCTAACAAGATAAAACATGCAACCTATAGAAAGTTCAACCTAATAAAAAAGAGAAGCTCTAGAAGAAAACTAAAGCACAACAACTAAACAGGGCAGTAGCTAAGAAAAGAAAAAGAACAACTCACAACTAAAGAAAATAAGCATGCAAATCCTATGAGGAGTTCTAATTCAAGCGGAGCGTGTTTCTCTCCCACACAAAAGAAAGCTGGGTCTAACTTGTTATGAACAGCAAACAAAGCAAAAAAAAACCTAAGAAAAGTAAAGAGTGAGACGCTCCAAGCATAGCACATAACACATGAAGTGATAAAAATATAGTGAAACGAGGGACGAACTGATAATTGTTGATGAATACGGGGATGCACGGGGGCATCCCCAAAATTAGACGCTTGAGTCTCCTTGAATATTTATTGGGGGTGCACATGGGCATCCCCAAGATTGAGCGTTTGACACTCCAGGATCTTCTTTCATCATCTTCAATCGCACACTTGAAAACTCCCTTCATACATAACTCATTGTAAACTGATTAGAGAATTTAGTACCCTACTAAGATAATTTTTCCCTTACTGGAAATAAATATATTATTGAAGAGCTACTGTTTATCAAGATTGCCAAAAAGTTTTTTCAAAGAAAAAGCAAGCTTAAGGTTTGCAAAAGTTAGGAGAGACAAAATATGGCAGAATCTGTGAAAAAACAGAACATAAGGTAGTAAAGAATTTTTTATGGATACTTCTGCAACTCAAATCAAAAAACTCAGAACAGACGAAAGTTCCATGATTGTATGGTGCATTCTGTGTAAAAATTTCAGCTCAAAAAGATGAACTGGGAATTTTCTATGATTTTTCCCGTCACGAGGACAGAATATGTTTTCTGGAGAGCATGTCACAACTTTCACTTCCCTTGTCATATGAGGTTATAAATGGCACAAAGCTTGAAAAGTAAAGATACAATGATGTTGCTACAGTAGTAACAATAATCAAGACCACTAAAAACAGAAGTAAAAACATCTTGGGTTGCCTCCCAACAAGCGCTTTCTTTTATGCCTTTAAGCTAGGCATGAAGATTATAGAAGATGCTCTTACAAGAATAAGGATTTGAAGCAAAAGAGAGCATCAAGAAGCAAATATGAGACACATTTAAGCCTAACCCACTTCCTATGCATAGGCATCTTATAAGAAAATAAATCAAAGAAGAAAAAAGAAACCAGCATAGGAAGGTGGAACAAGGACATCTTCAAAACTTTCAACATAAAGTGAGGAGTTTTAGTAATATGGAAGTTTCTACAACCAAACTTCCCTCTCTCAAAATAATTTTCAGTAGTATCATGAACAACATCAAGAATATAACTATCACATAAATCATGTTGTTCATGACCTACAAGCACATTGAGCCTTGATAAGAGCACAATTCTCCGGAATATGAGTTGGAGATTTCAAAAAGATAATAGGACAATCAAGTGTGGGTGCAATAGAAAAAAATTCATGCTTAACATGAGGAACTATAGCAAGTTCATCTCCGCAAGCATCATCCATAGTGGCATCACGTCCATAAGCATACAAGGCATCAACTTCATCAAAAAGGGATATTTCAAAAGAATCTATGGGATCATAACACTCATATAAGGTAAGAGTCAAAGAGTTACTCTCATTAGAAGGTAGACGTGGATGGCTCCATGCTTCCTCCTTTTGTTCGTCACTCTCCTCCTCTTTTTCATCCAAGGAGCTATCAGGTTCAGCAATTTCTTCTTCCATAGAGTCCTGCAAATCATTATTCTCTTCCTTTGGGGGAAATATTCTCTCAAGATGATCAGTAATATAATAATTTGCATCGTAATTTTCCAAACAATAGTTAAGTATAGCAAGACTCTCAGATTTATAAGGAGCATCCTCAATTTTTTTAAGAAGAGAAGTAATTTCATAGGCACCCTTATAAGCAACAAATTCTTCTATTTCCTCTGCATTATAAAAATCATAGTTTCTCTTAGCATAAGAAGCTAAGGTTTCATCATCATTGTACTCACATTGGAAAGCAAGGTGTTTGTGCCTCATAAAGCAACAAGATTCATCCCTGCAGAAATATATATTATATATTGAGCACAAGTTTCTAGCATACTCATATAACTTATGTATTTGTTTCCATAAGTGTATCCCCTTTTGAGACAAGCGGTGTTCCTTGTACCACTTTTTTTGATCCTCGGTGAATCCTCCATGCCAATAAGATCTGGTTTCAAAGAAGTCAGACATTGATTGGCAAGTAAGGAACTAGACATACTAATTTTTTTGGGTTTTTGATAAGGGACACAAAAGTAAAAACTGAAAGATAAACTAACAAGACTAAAAAGCAAAGATAAAAGATAGTGTGCAACTCCCCTATCTTGTAGACTGGAGTCCCCGGCAAAGGCGCCATAAATTACTTGATGCTAGCAAGGTGCTCTCGCTTCTCGTTGGTTACCCCAAGTGGAAGGTGAGATGTAGCGTAGCAGTAGATTTCCCCTATACAGAGGATAGGGTTTGTCTCCCGTAGGACTCGCTGAAATACAAGAAGGTGGTAAAGTGATCAGTGGCGCCGAGGTTGCTAACTTCGCCTGGACCTTCACACACAGCAAATAACTTTGCTCCCAACGAGTACAGAGGAGTTGCCAATTCCTCCAGCTTTGCTGTTTACAAAGGATCAACGCAAGAGATAATGATAGTGGCAACTGAAAGTAAGAACTGAAAGTAAATTGAAGGTGTAAACAATGGTGTAAATATGGACCGGGGTACCGTGATGTTCACTAGTGATGTCTCTCTCCCAAAAGATGATAAAAGTGCTAGCGAGGTAAACAAATCACAGCTAGGCAATTGACAGGATTATAAACGCACCGCAATGCTAACTATGCTACAAAAGAAAGGAAGAGGCTCAAAAGCAATGTGAAGTACGCCAAGGTAAGTAGACCGAAATCCATCTGCATCTACTACGAATCATCCACCTTGAGATATTTATCCAGAACATCTCGCTGGTATTAAGTTGTGAATCCCACCCTAAGTGTAAACTCAAAGCAACAGACAACTGCATTAAAAGAACTATGCATAAAGTAAACAATCGTTGCACCCGCAAGTACAAGCACCATTGTTTTATCCCTGGTGGCAACAGCACATCCCCTAGTCTCATGTTTCTATCACTTAAGCTAGACATCAAGGGGCTGAATCCACAATCAAGCATAACACTCCCTCTTGGAGTTGCAACAAATCACTTGGCCAAAGTAAAATACGGCATCGGAGAACATGCAAGAATTTACTAAAGAACACAAATATAAAAGAGAACCAAATATATTACTCATCACAATCTGAACATAATCTCATAATCCATCAGATCCCAGCAAACTCAGCATAGCAATATAGAAAACTACAAAAGTGCCTCGATCATGTGAGGAAGCTCACGAGGTCTCAAAAGTGGAAGCACAAAGAGGGGAGGAGTACATCACATAGCTACTGGTCACGGACCCATGGTCCAAGGGGGACTACTCCGGCACATCCGGGAGGCGTCCATGGCGATGGATGGTCTCTCGGAGGGGATTCCTCCTTCCGGTAGGGTGCCGGGGCAGCTTCTCCTGGCAACCCCGATCTTGAAACGGCGGCGGAGGCGAAAGAGAGTGGAGAACGGGAATAGAAGATCGATATTAGGGGTTTCCGTCACGGGGGGTAAATATAGGCGAAGGGGGCACCGAGAGGGGCCACAGGGCAGCCAGGAGGCCCCCTGGCGCGACCTAGGGTGGGGACGCGCCAGGGACCCTCCTAGGGCCCTGGTGGGTCCACCCCCCCCCCCTCCTCTCTTGATTATTCGGGAAGCTTCCTGGTCACTGATTTTTTATTGGATTTTTCCGGAATTTTTTTGGCACTTTTAATGGCGGGAAAACCTGAAATACAAAAACAGCAGAAAACAGGAACTGGCAACTGGGTGCACTGAGTTAATAGGTTAGTCCAAATATGATAAAAAATGTATGAAAGTTCAAGCAAAACATGGCAAAGTCACACAAATCATGCATGGAGCAAGCGGAAATTATAGATGCGTTTGGGACGTATCAGCAGCTTTTACCTGCAGGTACAGTGCATGCTGAAGTGCATCTTGAATTACAGGCTGATGAAATCAAAGTCCCAGTTGCCTCTCCAAATCATGCTCCTGCGGACCAAGAGCCTCTGGCTGAGACCCTGGGAACTTCAGACTTAGGAATGCAGGTTCCCTCTTCCCCTGGTTCTGAGTCTGCATCTGCCTGTGCTCCTTTTGTTACAGTTAGAAATAGCACTTCCAGTTGCTCTCCCAAGACTGGTCTGAACTTGCAAAATATTGTCGAGGACAGCTCCAGATTATTGGATAGAGTTATTGATCAAACTGAGTCATCACTACAATTTATTAGAATGGGTAGTACACCAGATCTTGAAAAGATTCCTGTGGGATACAATAGCAGTGCAAACTCTCCTCTGTTCCCTGCAGCTATTGCTTCTGGGGAAGGTAAGGAATACGCATTATTCAATGAAACTCTTGCTAAATTTTTCATTGGTGATAACCTTTTATCTATGGACTGCAACTCTATGTCCCCCGCTGCACAGCCAGCTGCTGAGGGCCTCAAGCTCTGGAACACTCATTTTTATCCATCTGACAAGCTCCCTGACAATGCAATAATGACCCAGGTTCCTGTAAGTTGGTTCAACTTTATTCTCCAATCTCTCATGTCCCATGAACATTTTGATTGGACTATAAGAATGTTACAATACTCTTTATGGCTTATGATTATTGAGAACAACTCCAAAGAAGATTTCTTTGCTTTCATTGTCCCTGTTAAATGTGTCTCATCCCAAGCACCTACATGTTCCTCTTTTGAAAAACAGGAAGAGCATGAGCACAATAAAGAGAATGAGAGAAATGATAACTTGGACATGGGCACACAGGGCACCTCAGCTGGAGTGGGATCAAAAAGGAAAAGAGGGAAGGCTACAATTGTGGAGTCTGAGGTAAGGAGAAATGATAGAATTAAAATTATCAAAGATGGTTTTAAGAGAAACTCTTGTGCAAACCAAGACTGTCTCCCCTGCAATGCTACTCCACCTGGTTTGCAAAATAAAATTGTTAAAAATCTTATTGCTTCCTTTTGCAAGGTGGCTGATAAGGGACTGGATGAAAAACTACCCAAGAAGCCAAGGAAGAAAGCTCAGGATGATTTGGCCAACGTGTGCAAGGACAAAGATGAGAAATCTTCCACCTCTAGTGATAGATGAAGCACAATAGTTTGCTAGTGCATGTTGGGTCTGTAATTCCCTGTAGGGATTGCATGGATAATGAGCTCTGTCTCCTATGCTCTTTTGGGTGTGATGTAATCTGAAATCAGTACCATGTGATACCTGGTTTTCTTGCTGTTTGGACCTTGAATTATATGGAGATGCTCATTCTTATGTGATGTGTTTATCTCCTCTATGAGGGTTTGATGGGTCTGGGGCCCATCATCAAAAAGTTTCCCATAGCTTTCTCTAATGAATAACATCAGAAAATGGAATATCCTAAATTGGAACATCAGGGGTATTAATTCAAGTGATAAATGGACTGCTATTTCAAATAAAATTGAAGAAAGCAATTGTGCAGTGGTGTGTTTCCAAGAAACCAAGAGCGAAGACTTTGACCTAAATTATTTAAGGAATTTTTCTCCCAAAATATTTGGTAAATTTTCCTACCTTCCTTCTGTTGGAGCATCTGGTGAACTTCTCACTGCCTGAAATGATTCTATCCTAGATGGAGATCTTATTTTCCAAAACCAGTACTGCTTATCAATTCAGTTCACCAAAAAATTCACTAATCAGATTTGGATTTTGTCAAACATCTATACACCATGTTCTCACAATGAAAAGATTGATTTTATCCAGTGGTTTGGTGATATTCAAATTCCTGAAGAAATGGATTGGATCATTATGGGAGACTTCAATATCATTAGATCTCAAGAGAATAGAAAGAAGCCTGGAGGAGACATCAATGAAACGCTACTTTTCAATGAAGCTATCTCTAAATTGGGTCTGATTGAATTGCCCCTCAAAGGTAGGCAATACACTTGGAGCGACATGCAACAAAACCCCCTCCTTGAGAAACTTGATTGGTTTTTCACCTCTCCCTCCTGGAACACATCCTACCCTGCTTCCATGGCCCTTCCTCTTGCAAAGCCTATATCTGACCACCTGCCATGTATGATCCAGATTGACTCTGTAATCCCTAAGTCAAGACTGTTCAGATTTGAGAACTAATGGATTCAACACACTGATTTCAGAGATATTTTCCAACATGCATGGAATATTCATGTGGGTTTTAATGATGCTGCAAAAATTTTGAATGCTAAATTTAAGAACCTGAGAAGATCTCTTAAAATATGGTCTAAAAACATTCCCTCCCTTAAAAAGGAAATTCAGGAGATCGATGATTATGTTTTCATGTTTTATCTTTTTGAGGACACTAGAGGTCTGTCATCCTTTGAAAGCAAGTGCAGAGACATGCTTAAGGAGAGACTCGTACACCTACTGCACAACCAGAGGATCTATTGGAAACAAAGGGGTAAAATTAAATGGGTAAAGTTTGGAGATGAATGCTCAGAATTCTTATGGCAAAAGAAACTATAAATAGAAGGCATAATTTCATTGTCTCTCTTCAGAACTCTAGTGATGTTGGAATTACTGATCATCAAGTCAAAGATGCACTTCTTTGGGAAGCTTTTAAACAGAGACTGGGCACAAGTCAAAATATTCAAATGCCTACAATTTTCAGGACTTCATATATCCATAGGACAGTGCTGTTATGAGAGAGCTTGAGGAACCTATTTCTATCCAGGAGATCAAATATGTCATTCATGACTTTCCCAATGGTAAATCTCCAGGACATGATGGATTTAACAATGAGTTCTACAAGGCCTGCTGGGACATCATTGCTCCTGACATTCTGAAAATCAATGAGGATTTTTTTCAAGGGGGGCCTCAACCTGGAAAGTATCAACTCCTCTTTCATCACCCTGGTCCCCAAAATTTAAAACCCACTAACCCCCAGTGACTTCAGGAGAATTTCCCTACTCAACACTTCAGTCAAAATTTTCACAAAAAGTTTGGCCAACATACTGCAAAACATTATTTTAAACCTTATTCACATCAACCAGTATGGTTTTATTAAAGGCAGAGCCATTCAATACTGTATTGCCTGGACTTTTGAATTTCTACATCAGTGCCATCAATCAGGCAAGGAATGCATGCTTATTAAATTGAAATTTGAAAAGGCTTTTGACACTATAGAGTACTCTACAATCATCCAGGTTTTAAGAGAAAAAGGATTTGTAGAGAAATGGATCTCTTGGATGAACCTCCTTTTCAACTCTGCCACATATTTAGTTCTTGTTAATGGAATCCCAGGGAAAAAGTTCTACTGCAAGAGAGGGGTTATACAGGGAGATCCCCTCTCTCCTCTGCTTTTTGTGATCACTGCTGACCTCCTGCAATCTATTATTAATAGCCCAATGATCAACAAAGTACTCACTCCACCTCTGCAGTTCTCCTCATGCCCAGATTTCCCCATTGTGCAGTATGTTGATGATACTCTTATGATCATGGAAGCTGATGCCAAACAAATCTTTTGCCTAAAGTCAATTCTCAACACTTTCTCAAGGGCTACTGGGTTAAAATTTAACTTCCATAAATCTAGTATGATTCCCAAAAACCTGGATGAGGAGAGAGCCTCTCATTTTATTCAGACCATGCAATGTCAATAGAGCAAGTTTTCAATCACCTACCTGGGGATCCCACTTGGCATCCACAAACCCAAGGTGGAACATTCTCTTCCTCTGGTTAACAAAATTGCCTCAAAACTAAATGGAGTGGTGATACGTCCAAACGTATCGATAATTTCTGCTTGCTCCATGCATGTTTTGTGTGATATTGCTATGATCTAGATACACTTTCATACACTTTTGACCATATTTGGACTAACCTATTAACTCAGTGCACCCCAGTGCCAGTTTCTGTGTTCTGCTGTTTTTCTATTTCAGTTTCCCCCCATATTAAAAGTGCTCCAAAAATTCGGGAAAATCAGATAAAAAACCAGTGTGAAGGAACCTTCCAGGGTCCCGAAGGGGGGGCCAGGTGGGACCCACCAGGGTCCAGGCGGCCACCTGGCGCGGCCTTGGGCTTGGTCGCGCCAGGGGGCGCCTGGACCCTTGGTGGCCCCCCTGGCTGCCCCCTTCACCTATATATCTCCCGTGACGTGAAACTTCCGAAGAAAGAACCCATTTTGGTGATCTCGCCTCTGTTCCGCCGCTGCCGCGCATCCAAGATCTGGAGCACCAGCAGACCCCTTCCCGGCACCCTACCAGAGGGAGGATCTACCTCCGGGAGCTTCCCCTCCACCATGGACGCTTCCCGGATGTGCCGTGAGTAGTTTCCTTTGGACCATGGGTCCGTGATCAGTAGCTATGTGATGTTCTCCTCCCCTCTTTGTTCTTCATGGTTTAGGCCTCGTGAGCTGCCCTACATGATCGAGGCACATATGTAATCTTTCTGCTGTTGCTATGCTGAGTTTGATGGGATCTGATGGATTATGAGATTATGTTCAGATTGTGATAGAGTAATATATTTGGTTCTTATCTTTTATATTTTTGTTCCTAAGTAATTCTTGCATGTTCTTAGTTTCTATTTATTGCTTTGGCCAAGTAGTAGGTAGTAACTCCAAGCGGGAAGGTTATGCTCGATTGTGGGTTCATGCCCCCTGATGACACGCTTGAGTGACAGAAACATGAGTCTAGGGGATGTGCAATTGCCACAAGGGGGAAAACAACGGTGCTTGTAACCGTGGTTGCAAGGATTGTTTACTTTACGCAGAGTTCTTTTTAATTCCGTTTATCTGTGGCTTTGGGTTTACACTTTGGGTGTGGCTCGCAACTTAATACCAGCGAGATGTTCTGGATAGATATCTCAAGGTGGATGATTAGTAGTAGATGCATTTGGATTTCGGTCTACTTATTTTTGCGTACTGCCCATGATTTTGAGCCTCTTCCTTTCTTTTGTAGCATAGTTAGCATTGCGGTGCGTTTATAATCCTGTAAATTGCCCATCTGTAATTTTTTTACCTCGCATAGCAGTTTATCGTCTTTTAGGAGAGAGACATCACTAGTGAACATCACAGGACCCCGGTCCATATTCTCATCATTGTTTACATGCTTATTTACTTTCTGCTTTTACTTTTAGTTGCTATCATTATCATTGTCCCTTGTGTTTTGATCCTTTGTAAACAACAAGACCGGAGAGATTGAAAACCTCTCTGAACTTTGTTGGGAGCAAAGTTATTTGTGTTGTGTGCTGGTCCACGTCATTTGCGCCGCTGACACCTACTTATCATCTCTGGAGTCTTACTGGTCGATACTCTCAACCTTGGTATCTTCACCAAGGGAAACTTGCCGCTACGCTACATCTCACTTGGGGTAACCAACAAAGGGCGAGAAGCAATTATCATCTCTCGCGTATCAAGCAAATTTCTGGTGACATTGTGGCAACTCTGAGTGCTAAGATAGCGGAGTTTCCCACTACATTTTACCTTTACTTTTTAGTCTTGTTATTTTACCTTTCATTTTTTATCTTTGTGTCTTGTATCAAAATTGACAAAAAAATCTGCCACACTTGCTGCTACTATGGGTTCCACCGTAAACACCAAGTTGTGTGACTTCACTAGTCACAACAACAAAGACTTTATCTGCACTCCCATTTCCAAACCTGCCACTTCAGCTACCTCTTATGAAATTAAACCTGCTTTGCTAAACCTTGTTATGAGAGATCAATTCTCTGGTGCTGGAGATGCTGCAGCTTTACACTTAAATAATTTTGTTGAGTTATGTGATATGAAAAAGGTATAAAGAAGTTGAAGGTGATGTTGTTAAGCTCAAGCTTTTTCCTTTCTCTTTGAGGGAAGGAGCTAAAATCTTGTTTCAATCTTTGCCTAGGAATAACATAGATTCTTGGGATAAGTGCAAAGATGATTTTATTGGGAAGTATTACCCACCTGCTAAAATTATCCAATTGAGGAGTAACATTATGAATTTTAAGAAATTGGATAATGAACAGGTTGCCCAAGCTTGGGAACGTATGAAATCTCTTGTTAAGAAATGCCCTACACATGGTTTGACTACCTGGATGGTTATCCAGACTTTTTATGCAGGCTTGAACTTTACCTCGCAGAACCTGTTAGATTCGGCCGCGGGAGGAACCTTTATGTCAACTACACTTGGTGCTGCCACAAAACTTCTCGATGAGATGATGTCGTCGACATGTAACGGCAGATGCCATGGGGAGGGCTAAATAGGGGGACAGGCCGAGGTTAATATCGCTGGTACCGGAATCGAGAATGGGAACACACGGTGAGACACCACGATGTACCCAGGTTCGGGGCTCTCCGTAGAGATAACACTGTCGGGGGGATGGACCAAAGCCCATAGCCTCGGCATTACGAACCTCTGGGCCGACTTACATATGAAAGGACCACAAAGAAGACCCGACCAGGAGTCTTACGTGCCAAGCGTAAAGATTGAAGCCCTAGAAGGAATTAGACTTACCTTGTATAGCACGTAGAAAAACTTGTAAAGTAGAATAGAGCTCCACATCGTGTAGGAGTCGGACTCTCGGAATCCCGGGGACCGGCGCCTTTATAAGCCGAGGACCACGGGAGCCAGATCCGGAACTTACATCAAGCCAGGTTTAGACAACTCGCCTCAAGGCCTAGATCTCATCGAGACTAAGCCAACGAAACATCACCACTGTAACCGATACGATTGACTCTTCCTATACAAGAGTCGATCCCCATATAGTCATAAAGCAGGAGTAGGTCTTTACCGCACCGTCGGGGTCAAACCTGGGTAACTCGCCGAGTCTTGTTCCTATGTCGACTTCCTCTCTGAATTCGCCTCGCAGCAAAGGTCCCACAATAAGTCCGACTCGACGGACATCTCCCGTGACTTTCCCACGACAGTTGGCGCCCACCGTGGGGCCTGCGCTCGCAGGTGTTGAGATTATAAGAGGAGCTCTGCAAAGCATGGAAGGATTCGTGACCGGGCGGATCACTAGGGGCCGGCGCGGAAAGCTCTGCATCGACGACTCAACTTGGGGGCCTGATGCCGACTCCGTCGAATCCGGTTATCGGGTTCCGATCGGAGCTATTCACATCTTCATCGGGAGGGCGGACGGATCTGAGCCAGAGACGGATCCCGAAGTCCCCCTGGAAACCTCGAGTCGATGACATGCCGGCTCAAGACACACCTTCGTTGGGTTCGTTACTGGATCTCCGGAGCCGGCGTGCTCTGTCGAGCCTCTAACACCCAACACCGCGGGAGAAGCATCCGACACCGACTCGCACCCCAGTGAAGCAAGCTTCTCAGATACCGGCTCCATCTGATCCGCCGAGAGCAACAGACTCGGCACGGGAATAGCTGGATACAATCCCGACTTTCCAAAGTACGGGCCGCCATATTGCGTGACAGTGTTCATGGCAGGCACTGAAGAGCAGGGAAACCAACCGGTTCAAGGTGCATCACAGAACCGGAACGTCGAGACGACTCACACCACGGCCCCCAACCCAGATAGGGAACAACCAGAAG
The DNA here is from genome assembly GCA_950022295.1 of Bromus sterilis. Taxonomy (NCBI): domain Eukaryota; kingdom Viridiplantae; phylum Streptophyta; class Magnoliopsida; order Poales; family Poaceae; genus Bromus; species Bromus sterilis. Next base: position 288,147,349 of record OX465597.1, read on the forward strand.
TTCTTACGGGAGCAGAAGCCCTTTCAGATGCACTAAACGCCTTGGATGAAGCCTTAGCTGCACCGATAACACCTGAAAACCAACAAGCTTGGAGGACCAAGGTTAATGGACTCAAGGCCCAGGTAATGAGCATCCGAAGGGAGATTAACTCCCAGAATGCCCAGATGGTGGAGAGAGAAACGGAACTCGCCCTAGAATCCCGGCGCTTGCGACACTGGTCAGAACTGATAGAAGCAAAGAGATTGAGTCTCGCTAACACACGCCCTTTAGGGCCCATGAGCCGGTTCCCAGCTGACCTCCCGGCTCGGAGGCTATTCCAGGACACAAACGAGTCGACTCCTCCAAGGTACACACCACCAAGGCAACATGTCCCCTCGCCGCGTCAAGGACGATTCCATACACCCACAGATCACTACAACAATCCCATGGCCAACGTGGTGGCAGCAACACGGTACCTCGCTAGCGTACCTGCGCATGGGAACACCCCGGTAGACCAGGCCACTCGAGGGGCGATTGATCTGCTCAAAACCGCAATCACACAGCAAGCGCGGTACTCACAGGGATTTCAATACCTACACGACACCCCATATCGCAGCGTGAGCCAACAAGCGGACTCGCCAGCGCCGACCGGCTCGAGCAGTCATCACCAGCGCCACGCCCGCCACCGGACCCGTCGGGGGCAATAAGGATCCAAGATATACCATCCAACCTCTGCCCCGAATGCCGGATAGAACAGATGGTTCAACTTCCACCCCAAGACCAAGACGTCGAGTTCATCAGCAGATCAGCAGATTCGTAATACACGCCTGCCACGAGACTTCAAAGGACCACACAAGATTGCAAATTGCACAGCTGACATGGACCCGGCAGCTTGGATAGAAAGTTATGATCTAGCCATGGACATGCTGCAAGCCAGCGAAGGAGTGTGTGCCCGCTATCTCACAATGATGTTGGAAGGGCCGGCTCGGACATGGTTCAAAAATCTCCAAGAGAATTCTGTCACCTTCTGGACGGATCTCAAGGAAAAATTCATCCAGAACTTCCAAGGAACATGCCGGCGAGCCACCACGATCGTCGACTTGGAGCATTGTGTCCAAAAGGAAGGAGAGTCGACCCTGAGCTGGGGGCGACGGGTCGCAGAAATAATCCACTCTTCAGACACCATCACATCCCAAACAGCCGTCATCGTCTTGGAGGGGAACTGCAAGTTCGAGCCCCTGGTCCACAAACTTGGCCGACTCAAGAGGAAGGTCAAGGATATAGGAGAGCTCATGAACGCAGTCATCAAATACGCTGAGTCTGACAAAACCAAGGATGCTGAACCTCAGCAGGATAAAGCCGTCCAGAACAAGAATGGTGGCAAAACATACCAAAATCAGAATCAGCAAACCAAGGGACGGCTTGACTAGACTACTTCTGACTTGGTAGCCAACACAAATATCGGCTCCCAAAGACAGAAGTAGGGGGGCAACAACTACCGAAAGCCGGAAGGAAACTTTCGCCCAAGCAACTATGAAGTAGCTATGAAGGTTCCTTGCCCAACCCATAGTAAACCTGGCCGACCAGCCAATCACACCTGGGAAGATTGCTTCTTCATGAAGGAATTTGCACGACGAGGAAACCAGAGACCTCCCGGGTCAGGTGGGGGAGCCGGCCAGAATGTCAACAATCAGAATCCTGGCTACCAAGGGGCCGGCGCAATGCCTCAACACCAAGTACCCGGAGGAGGAGGCCAGCAAAATCAGTCCGGGCTTACTGGATTCCAAGCAAACCCAAAACAACTCCATGACCGTGCAGCATACCACGTCTTCACCACCAGCAGTTGCAGAAGGGATAGGAAGCTGCAACGGAGATCCGCCATGGCTGTAACCACAGAGACGGCCTGGCCTAGATGGCTCAATTGGTCAGAACAGCCAATCACTTGGACAAGAGATGATCACCCCCAGTGGTAGAAAACCCAGGGGCCCTGGATCTAGTAGTTTCTCTGCAAATCGGAGGATACACACTTGACAAAGTGCTTATGGATGAGGGAAGCAGCATTAACATCCTCTATTACAAAACCTTTTGCAGGATAGGGTTGACCCAAAAACAGTTGCAACCCTCGAACACCGTTTTCCATGGAATAGTCCCAAGCAAGTCGGCACGCCCGATAGGCAAAGTCTACCTGGAGACAGCTGTTGGAAACGCTGAGAATTTTCGCTCCGATCTCATACCCTTTGAAGTGGTAAAACTCGAGAGTCCATATCATGCCATTTTGGGCAGACCGGCTTATGCCAAATTCATGGCTCGGCCATGTTACGTCTACCTGAAACTGAAAATGCCGGGTCCTAATGGCCCAATCACTGTTGATGGAAGTCGGTCCAGGGCAGTGGAATGTGACGAGCAGCACGTCAAGTTTGCCGAGTCGACGGGCGCCAAGGAGGATCTGTCAGCATAACAAGAAAAGGTAGACCCGGCAGACCCCACAAACCTAAAGAAACCGACTCTCGACAACAACCCCACATTTCAACCGGCTCAGGATACGAAGAAAGTGGACTTTGTCCCTGGTGATTCCTCTCAGCAGTTCATCATCGGGACAGAGCTATCTGATAAATAGGAAACTGCGCTCATCGAGTTCCTCCGTGAGAATCGGGACGTCTTCGCTTGGAAGCCCTCTGATATGCCAGGTGTCCCGAGGGAACTCGCTAAGCACCACCTAAATATAGATCCAAAACTGAAGCCGGTCAAGAAAGGAGAAACGCTATTGGGGAAGAGATAGCCTGACTCCTTGCCGCCGGGTTCATCATGGAAGTCTTTTATCCAGATTGGCTCGAAAACCCAGTCCTCGTTTTGAAAAAGAACGGGACCTGGCGCATGTGCATTGATTATACGGATTTAAACAAGGTCTGCCCGAAGGATCCCTTCGCACTGCCCCGCATTGACCAGATCATAGACTCGACTGCGGGATGTGAGATCCTATGTTTCCTTGACGCCTATTCTGGCTATCACCAGATCAAGATGGCCCTTGAGGACCAAGAGAAAACGGCTTTCATCACCCCTTTCGGGATCTACTGTTACACTTCCATGCCCTTCGGCCTTAAGAATGCGGGAGCCACATATCAGCGAACAGTGCAGAGTTGCCTCAAAGAGCAGATTGGGCGCAATGTGCATGGTTATGTAGATGATATAGTGATCAAATCCCAGTTGGCCGACTCACTCATCAGTGACTTGACAGAAACCTTCAAAAATATGCGCAAGTACCAGATGAAGTTAAACCCGGCCAAATGCACCTTTGGGGTACCTGCAGGTAAACTCTTTGGATACATAGTATCAGAGAGAGGTATCGAGGCAAACCCAGAGAAAATCAACGCTGTCATGAGCTTCCAGAATCCCGCCTCAATAAAGGGAGTTCAACGACTCACAGTGTGTGTAGCCTCTCTGATCCTGTTCATAAGCCGACTTGGTGAAAAGGAGATTCCCCTATATCGACTCCTGAGGAAATCAGCAACGTTTGACTGGGATGACGAAGCCGATCAGGCCCTGGAATCTTTAAAGAAACAACTATCCCAGGCCCCAGTACTAGTAGCACCCAAACCTAAAGAACCCATGTTGCTTTACATCGCGGCCAACAATCGAGCAGTCAGCGCTATGGTTGTTGTTGAACGTATGGAAGCTGGCAAGGAGCACCCTCTGCAAAGACCAGTTTATTATGTCAGTGAGGTTCTGACTTTATCAAAGCAATGCTATCCTCACTGGCAGAAACTGGTTCTTGGTGTATTTATGGCAAATCGGAAACTTAAACACTACTTCCAGGAGCATCCCATAACTGTGGCCAGATCAGCACCACTTGCAGATATCATCCAAAACCCGGAAGCAACGGGACGGATTGCAAAATGGGCTATAGAATTGGGGGCTTACCACATCAAATACAAACCACGAACGACCATCAAGTCCCAGGAGCTAGCCGACTTCATCAATGATTGGACAGAAATCCAAACGCCATCAGAGAAGCCGGTCACCAAGTATTGGACAATGCACTTTGATGGAAGCCGGCAGCTCCAAGGGTCAGGAGCCGGCGTGGTTCTTACATCACCTAAAGGGGAGAAATTCTCCTATGTCCTTCAGCTGAAGTTCACTTGCACCAATAATGCAGCAAAATATGAAGCCTTGCTCCATGGACTTCGTTTGGCTCGAGAGATGAACATAAATTGGATCCAGTGCTATGGCGACTCTGATCTCGTTTCTCAACAAGTGTCAGGAACATGGGATTCCAAAAATCCCATAATGGCAGCTTATCGACGAGAGGTGCAAAGACAAGCCGGATCTTTTGTTGGATACCAGGTGGATCACGTGGACCACAGGGAAAACGAAGCAGCAGATGCTCTCTCCCGACTCGGCTCTCAACGAAAACCGGTCCCTCCAAACGTATTCCTGGATGTCCTAACAAAGCCGTCTGTACAACCACCAACAGAGCAAGACATAGTAGAGCCAGATCCAGAGCCGGCTTTGGTTGCTACAATTCATGCTACGCCCTCTTGGGTTGTACCTTGCTTGGACTATAAGACTCAAGGAATACTTCCTCAAGATGAGATGTTGGCCAGAAAAATAGTCAGAAGAAGCCAATCCTTTGTACTCATCAATGGTGAGTTACATCGACGAAGCGCCACAGATGTTTTTCAGATATGTGTCTCACCAGAAGAAGTTCATGTGGACGCAGAGGACATAGTCAAGAAATGTGATGGATATCAGCGCTATGCAAAAAAAGCTCACGTGCCGGCTCAAGAACTCAGGATGATACCTATCACTTGGCCCTTTGCGGTATGGGGACTTGATATGGTGGGTCCTTTCAAAAGGTCAGCCAAAAAAATACCCACATACTAGTGGCAGTAGACAAATTCACCAAATGAGTGGAAGCAGAGCCGGTCAGCAAATGCGATGGTGCAACAACACTGAAATTCTTGAAAAAGATCATATACAGATTCGGCTACCCCCACAGCATCATCACTGATAACGGCTCGACCTTGCATCAGTGGCACACCCACAGTCCAATGGACAAGCCGAGAGAGCCAACAAAGAGTTGCTCCGAGGCATTAAACCCCGACTCGTTGTTCCTTTGAAAAGGACTCCGGGTTGCTGGGAATAGGAACTACCCTCAGTATTATGGAGCATCCGGACGACTCCCAACAGGTCGACAGGTTATACGCCCTTCTTCCTAGTTTATGGAGCAGAAGCCGTCCTCCCAAGTGACATACGTCACGGCTCGCCTCGAGTCACTGCTTATGTGGAAGCCAAAAATGAGAAAGCAAGACAAGACGCCATAGATCTTCTCGATGAAAAACGAGATTTGGCTGCAGCTCAGTCGGCTATCTATCAACAAGATCTTCGACGCTACCATAGCCATCGCATTAAAAGTCAGACTTTTCAGGAAGGTGACTTGGTGCTCCGACTCATACAGAAAAGAGATGGAATGCACAAGTTATTCTCTCCATGGGAGGGACCGTTTGTGGTCAGCAAGAACCTGTACAACGGATCCTACTACCTAGTGGATATACGAGAGAAAGCAGATACGCGCACAGGCATGGCGGAGACTCCCAAGCCGTGGAACATCGCACAACTCCGTCCATATTACACTTGAGTAGAAACAGGAACATTACTGTACAAATTAACAAAGTCGACATACATCGCACTGGCTTTCTCCATAATATATATATATATATATGTATATATATATATAAGCCGACATTGGTCGTGCCGGCTTTCGCCATCAAAATATACATAAGTCGACTTATGTCGCACTGGCTCTTGCCACATACAACTAAATCGACTCCAGTCGCAACGGCTACTGGCACACCAAACTCTACTGTACCTTTTTGTTTTCATGGCATTTAAATTATGCATCATACATCGACATACATTGCATTATTATATCTCAGAGACCTGGGGGCTTGATCTACCCCTCTATTGGTACTGAGCATGTATATTTCTTATTAAGGGGAATCGGGGAATTCAATGACAAATCATTGATTCTTTATCCGAAAACTCGGCATATATATGTAAAAATAATTGTGTATAAGATTATTCAGGGGCAGTAGGGGGGCTCGATGTCACTCATCGACTCTTATCCGAAGAAATCCCGGCATATACATGAAATGACAAAACACGCCTTGGCTTGTATGGTTTATGCTCATACGATCTAAAAACGCGAAACCCGGCTAGAAACTTTCAAGAAGAAGTTTTAATGCAAAACGGAAAAACGCTGATCAATGTGAGACAACATACAGAGGAGTTCCGACTCATGGATAACCCAAAAATTCTTCTCAAAGAGAAGATGAGGAAAACATGAATCCAGAGTCGACTTCTATATGAGCCTTTATATTTTTCTGCATACATTTAGCATCATCACATATTATTTTTCCACATAAATATATAACATTAACCCATCTGAATCGGCATGGCACAAAAGATGCCCATATCGACTCATGGGAAATACAAATTTTTATTGCATCTTCTGCATATATAAAGCCGACTTTGGTCTCAAGGGCTATCGCAATCTATAAAGTCGACTTTGGTCGCAACGGCTATCGCCATATGTAAAGTCGACATCAGTCGCGACGGCTTTTGCCATACATATCCAGATCAATATTTGTCAAGCCGGCTCTCGCCGACTTATTTACTGGGAATAAAATCCATTGTGTCATGTCTATATGATTTGACAGATTCAAAACTAGACCTATGTGACTCGGCACTGCCCAACAGGTGGATGTACCGACTCATCAAGCCGAGGACCACGGGAGCCAGATCCAGAACTTACATCAAGCCAGGTTTAGACAACTCGCCTCAAGGCCTAGATCTCAACGAGACTAAGCCGGTGAAACATCACCACTGTAATCGATACGATCGACTCTTCCTATACAAGAGTCGATCCCCATATAGTCATAATGAAGGAGTAGGTCTTTACCGCACCGTCGGGGCCGAACCTGGGTAACTCGCTGAGTGTTGTGCCTATGTCGACTTCATCTCTGAATTCTCCTCGCAGCAAAGGTCCCACGATAAGTCCGACTCTACGGACATCTGTCGTGACTTTCCCACGACAAACACCCCTAGTCCTGCCGAGCTAGCTATATGCAATAACTCTGGCTACAATGAATGCTCCTCGAGCTGTTTGAGAGGAAGGAGAAGAGGGCCTCTGATCACTACTCTCTCCTGGCTCTCTCTATGGTGGGTGAGATTGCAATAAGTGCTCCGTCGTCCCACACACATGAGGGGTACCTGGGGCTCTTATAGGCCAAGCCCGGGGTACAAAGGTAAATGTACAAAGGGGAGGGACCAGCTGTCAGCCTCAGACAAGCTAGGGACATCAGATCGTGTTCTCCCGGATGACCCGGTGTAGACTTACGGCTCGCCATGCTGCTACTTTGTAGACCTCGGTAGTGAACAGTGATGCTAGAGATTTCGGCCTGTCGGCCTGTCCGCGTGAGCGGCGCTAGAGGAGACCGCACGCCTCTGACAGTCCCGATCTTCAGGGATTGCGCATTGAATGCTCTTGTACCAGATGTCCGACCTGTAATTCTGCTCGGACGTTGCTCTGTTTACTTCGGCCGAATGCTCCCTCAACTTCAACAGTTCGGCCCACTTCTTGCTTACTCTTGATTAGCTCGTCCTTGATTAGATCGGTGACCATCAGGTCGGTGATCTTCGCCTTGATGAATTGTTTCCCCTGGGTGACCCTACCGGGGGGTCATTCCCCCAACAGTAGCCCCTGAAGCTGCGGAGGTCCCGCCGAACTCAGGGATGGCGAGGCCTGCACATGTCCCTTCTGTATTTCCTAAATGCTGAATCTTTGTTTCTAACCGAATTCTCTCAATGGGCCGATTGCTTGCTATCTGCCGATTTCTCTTGATCTTCTGACTGATTGCTCTCAAAGGGCCGATTGCTTGCAATCTGCCGATTGCTCTTGATCTTCTTGAGCGATCTGCCCAACGGTTAGTTTGACTGGGATGTTGACCGAACTTGCCGCTTCGAATTCGCCGGAGAATACGAGACGCCATGCCACGATTTGACATGTCATAACCGCTGCCTCGACCCACGCGTGCAAGTCCCGTCCCATCCGCCGGATCATCTGTGCTCTGAACTGATGCCACTCTGTGGATACACGCGGCCACACCGCCTGCCGGATCGGCGCACCGGATCCCACTACCTCCTCGCCAAGCCTTTAAATACCCCGTGGGGTGAGAGATGCGCCACGCACCCCCCCACTCCATCGTCTTCCTCGCGCTCTCCTCCTTTGCCTCCTCCGCCGCCGCACCGCGCGCCTATCCGTGCTGCTGCCGCTGCCCCCAGAGCTTGCGGCTGCTGCGCCCAGGACCTCGCGGCCGCACTCCGCCAGCACCGCCACTGTTCCTCCTCCGCCACGATTGGTGGACTCGGATCCAGATTTCTGCCACCGCCGCCGCCATCTTCGTCCTTGTCTTTCTCCTCCTCGCCCACCACGGAGTCCGACGCCTACATGGGGGACGATGCCGCCGCCGCCGGCTCCAAGAGGGGATCTTGGAAAGGCTCTGTTGTTACTGAGATGCACATTGCTCTCTCCGCCGGTCTCGCAAGATTCCGGCGGACCTCGACTACCGCGTCCCCGACCCCGAGCTCGTGCCCGCACCCCAAGCCGGCGAGCGCGTGGTATTTCTTGCACATTTTCAGCGCGGATTCGGGCTCCTAGTGGGCCATTTCTTCCGTGAATTCTTGGACTTCTATCCGATGCAGCCGCACCACCTCGGGGCGAATGCTATTATGCTGCTTTCTTCCTTCGTAACTTTGTGTGAAGGCTATATCGGAGTTCGGCCCACCATTCTCCTCTGGTGCCTGATCTTCTACTTCCGCAGTTTCCGAGTAGGCACTGGGGTGTTTTCTATTGACCCCAAGACCAAGAAGAAAGAAGAGGTGAAGGTGATGGACGAGTGCGGTGGCGCCATCATATATATACGCAAGACCGGACTCTACCCTCATCCCCAGCCACCACAGTCCATCAAGAACTGGCAGATGGGGTTCTTTTATGTTTCTTCACCGAAGGACAAGGACTTGATCAATCTGCCCGAATTCTCTCTGCCGCCTCTGACTGCGAAGTCCCACTGGTCCGAAAAGCCAGGGGAAGGAGACACCGATCTGGATCGTCAGATGGCCCACATCCAGAAGTTGATGGAAGAAGGATTGCAACCTGCCGAACTGGTATCGACATGGCTCTGCCGCCGAGTGCTTTCGCTATAGCGCCGCTGCCACCGCATCTGCGATATGACCCGCCTCCTAGACCCCACTCGGATCTCCACATTCCGCATAAACGAAGATGAGTTCCTCCGCCGAATCAACAGTATCGCCGATCTCAAGGTTGTTGGGCCTTTTGAGTTCGGAAAAATGGCGTACAACCGACATCGGCCCTGCCCCGTGGTATGCTTCTGATCTTATCTTTATCTTCGCTTCTTATTCCTTTTGCTGATTCTGATCGGACCTTCCTCCCCAGGAGTTCCTTGTCTCTAGGGTTATGCAGGAAGGACAGTCCGCCTCGGGCTACCACCCCGACCGCGCTGAGGAAGATGCCAAAGACTTGGAGCTTGAAGAGGAGATCGATTCCGAGACCAAAGCCCGGACTGCTTCTTTCGGGCTCGACCTCAAAAAGCCGGGTGAGTCTGATTCCTCTGTCAAACGCTTCATGGCCGAATGGAGCAGTGATGCTGATTCCCTTGGTGACTTCGGCGCAGAATTTGAGCCGGCCGAGCAGACGGTGGCCGAGGGGAAGCGCCCCCGAACCAATGACGCCGTAGGTGCTTCCAAGGTCGCCAAGAAGAAAGGAAAATATGGCGCGCCACCCTGCCGCCAAGCCGAGTGGACCTGTGCTCTCTCCCACTCCTCTGAACATCGCTCGCCCTGGATTCTCCATGGCCCAGTTTGCTGCCCAGCTACCCCGAGCTTCTGGGTATGTTTCCCTGCACTTTTTCTCCTTTCAATCTTACTTTACTATTTTTCTCACTTTGTTCTTTGTTTTGCAGGGCTGCCCGATCTGTTGCTCTCGTGGCGCCTGGGGTGGCTCCGATTGCTCCCCCTGCCACCTCTGATGTCCCTCCGAGTGCGACCCCCGCGGCCTCCGCGACCTCCAACATTCATGCACCTTCTCGCAAGAGAGCCGCTGCCGACACCACCAAGGACGAGCAGGCTAAGAAACAGAGAGCTGTTGCTGCCGCAAAATAGGCGCAAACGACTGCTCCCCTGCCGACCTCTACTGCTCCTCCGACTGCTGGCGCGCAGTCGGCAACTCCTACAACGACCACTGTTGTTGCTCCTCCGATCCTGCTGGACCCCTCTGGTGTTGCACATCTTGATATTCCATTGCCAGCCCACTGCTAATGCTGCTCTGCCTGAGGCTTCTTCAGCCCAGGCCACTCCTGTAGATCCAACTCCTGCAGCCGACTCGGAGGGTGCGATTGCTGCCTCCCCAGAACCAACCGCTTCTCCACCCGCCGATCCGCAGGTTAGTTTCCCACTTGCTACTCATACTTCTGCCGGACCCAGCGCTGCAACAACACCCTCCTCCAGTGCCCTTGTGCGCCAGCCTCCCACCACAGGCCGCCAGCTCTCACGAGTTGATCGATTCCGCGAGGCGTACATTGGCGCTGCTGATGTTTCTCCTGTCCGACCTGCTGCCGATTCCGCCACTCCTCCGCCTCCTGGATCTGAGGACCAACTCCCATCCCATCTCTTGGGCCGATTGGGTGGCATTGCCACCCACATTAGACGTTTTGCTGATGGAGATCTAGGCCAAATCCTTGCCTCCGAACACTCTACTTCTGTAAGTTTTCTTTTCAGTGGGTGCGCGCCTAGCGCACCCACTGGGTGTAGTCCCCGAGATTTGGGCCGATTGCCTGCAATCTGCTCGGATCTTACTTTCTTTTGATTGTGGTGCATTGCTTAGATCTGACCGACCCATTTTTTAGGCCATCTGCGACAGACGCCAAGCTGTGTTTGACGAGCTCTTGGCCGCTTATTCAGCGGGCCAAAAGTCCATTGCCGCTCTGAAGAAAAATGCTGAAGCTCAAGCTTCCAAGATCCAAGAACTAACAGGTATACTTTTGCTTGCCCTTTTATCTTTCTCCCAATTGTTACTGCTTTCTTACTTGAATGTAAACTTGCAGCTGCTGCCACTCGCTCCTCCGAGCTAGAAACCTCCCAGAAGAGGATCGCTGAGCTGGAGAATCAGCTCGGAGAGAAGACCGCCCAGCTCAGAGATGCCGAGAAGGAACACGCACGACTGGCTGGCATTGAGACCGAAATGCAGGCCAGAATTCAAAAGGTGACTGCCGACCTCTCAGCCGTCAAGGTTTCTCATGAATCCGACTTGCAGAGGCTATCAGATGCTCGGATTGAGGTTGAGGGTTAGCTCATGCAAGAAAGAGATGCTGCTGTCAAACGCGCCGAGGACATGGACTTCCAACATCAGACAGAGATCCAACATGCACAAGCCAATGTTGATCTTTCCCTCTCCTGCCTCCACCGAGTGGATATCGCCCTTGCAGGTACTTTTTTTCTTTGTCCATTCTTGTATTCCAATCTGATCCTGCTGCTCTCCAAGCTAACCTTATTCTTCGATTACTCTTGCCAGATGCCTGGCCCAACTCCACTACTACTGCTGATGAAGCTGTTGCCGAAGCGCGCCGAGTGCGAGGTGTAGTACTTCCTGCAGATGTGGCTGGGATGCCGATGAATTTGTCGTTGCTTTGGATGCCCAAATCCCCCATGTGAAAGGTTCCCTGTGCACTTACAAGACCGGTATTCAGAAGTTGAACGACAAGCTTTTCAAGGGCAGGCAGAGGCCGACTGCCTTTGAGACCAATGCCGATGTTGATCGGAATCTCAAGGTTGTGCCCCGCCAGGTGGAAAATATGCTTGATTCTGCCTTCCGATCTGGAGAGCAAGCTTGTAAGGCCCCCGATGTGGTACTGACTCTGACTAGTCGCTTTCGCGTCCGGTCGGAGTTAGAAGCACATCAAACGCCACCGGCGCACGACACTCGCACTGGTGCCGCTGCCGGATTCTCGACAACATGTATATAAAGCACAACTCTACAAGACATAAATACATATAGATAGATAAATAGAGCAGGGCATACAACGCCACTGTCTAATAATACAATATCATCTGAGTACAACTCATCAATACATCAAGCGGAAGCATAAAAGGGACCGAGTACGGTCAAGATCCAAATTTCCCTAGAGAGGGCTACACATAAAGATCCACCCACGGGAACGTCTGAACCCAACTACAAGATCCTACTGGTCGAGGTACTCGTGCTCGTCGTCGTCCTCCGGGGGCACCTCCACGAAGTAGCGTCCGGTGCTCGGGTCGAGGTAGTAGTCCACTCCGGCGGCCGATTAGGCAAAGCGATAAAGACATAAATGGTAACCGGGGGTGAGAACATGTCATTACGGAATAACTAACGCTACAGGAAAGGTAAAGACATGGACAGGTTGCAGCCGTACTAGCATATATGGTGGCTACTCGTTCTATCAGGATAAGGAGGAGATCCAAGAAGTTACGATGACAACGTGTCGTAAGTCTGCTATCCACCTACTTACGCAAACATAACACAACCTCGTTTCTGCCTCGGTCCCCCTGGACGGAGAAAGACAACCAAGGCACGCACACGGTTTGTCAAGTTTTAATAGCATGTTTATCATTGATGTTATTCTATGAACAAGGAGTAGGTCTCAAGTCGTCCTTAACCGCGGACACGGCTTTTCGAAAAGATTTACCCTGCAGGGGTGTACCAACTGTCCATTATAGACGTCGCATGTACGCCCGGCTTCCACTTGGCTAGGTAAGCGCCTAAAACTCCGGAACGTCAGAGTCCCTCTAACTAACAACGCACAACTCCGGGTGGCCCCCGGTGAGTCGACACCCAACTCTAGAGCTGGCCACGCTCTCGAATCGGCCTCTACCGTCTGGATGAGGTCGGGTTAGCTGTCCAAACTATGTGAACAGCCCCCTAGCTCCCTGTTTTGGACCAAAGAGAAACTATGTCTCCGCTGGCCCGGGTTGTTTCGAAAACAGCTGGGGCGCCAACCAACACACACACGAGGCAAAGTAAAATCAGCTCGGTCCACCACTAGAATTGTACGAAGCTAGGTAGGTAAGACAAGGGGGGCCCATAGAACCCCACACACGATTATGCACGCTCGTCAAGAAACACAATACCCGGAACTCGGGTCCTAGGTGACTCAAATGGAACAAAACACCAGACGGGATAGTCCAGCCTTCCACCCTTCGTCGAATATAAGTTAACATCATCATTTAATAATAAATATCAACCAACTTCTTATTTAACATGATATCCCAACCATAGTTATATAGGGTAAGCAGCAAGTTTTCTATCCATACTAAGCAATGGCTGAGCAGCGGTAACTTAGCAGTACAATGGTTTGCTGGGATGTGGGGATCATGGCTGTATGGATTTAAACATGGCATATAAGGTGGATAGGATCAAGAAACAACGTTCTAAGACTACAGCTAGGCATGAGCAGAAATTTATAAAGTAATGACACAGTTTCTCCCCCTTGCCTGGTAAGGTAGTCGAAGCAGCACCCACGGTATCCTCAGTCTCGGTGTCGGACAACTCCACGTAAGTCTCCTCGGCAGTCTCGGGTGCTAACGTAAGGATACCGGCAAGGAAAACACACAAGTAAGCAATGGGTGCAAACTCAAGCAAGGATGGCATGTTCAAGTTTTATTGATATGGTATGACCCTGTCTAGTCAAGTTTAAATGAAGGTGATGACGACACGTCATCAACTTCATATGCATTTATTTACATTCATTGGCTTTGGTCTTAGCCTTAAACTTAGGTGTAGGTAACATGATAGCATGGCATGATCATCAAAGTATTTATAAGAATTTAAACAACGTGAAAGTAAAACAACGATTCCGGAGACGGAGTAGTGTCGGTGAACTTGACACCTAGAAGGTGCAACGACAGTTGGAAATCAGCCACATTACATATGACAATATGCTAGGGGCTGACTTGAAGAAGAAGATTTGAAGATAACATGGAACAAGATTTGAAAAGATCAGATGAACAACATTTTCAAATGCACTGAAGTTGAAAATGTTGCAGGCAGAAAAGAACTAATTGCTTCTGGATCAGGTGTTCACACCTTGCCCACATGAGTTGCACAAAACATCATGAGGACATCACCATTGAAATCCTTGCAGAAAAACACCCCAAAATCATATATAATATGTCCCCATTTGAATTTGCAAGGACAGTTGCAAATTCAACTGGAGTTTAGGGGGCTGAGTGCAAAAAGACCAAACTCCAATTTTTTAAGGGACCAAATGCAAAAATTCATCTCACCATGCTGATCAGCAGCTCAAGCTACCCCAAAAACATATATAATATGTCCAAGAATGAGGTTGGAGTTGAAATCCAATTTAAATTTGAATTCAAATTTAAATTGGAAATAAACCGAAAAGAAAAACAAAAGGAAAAGGAAAAAAACAGTGGCACAGCCCACTTGGGCTGGCTTCGGCCAAATGGCCCACTTCTCCTCTCCACGGCCCAGGCGCACAGGCCCACTCTGGCTGGAGGCAAAAAAACAAAGAAAACAAAAAAAACAGGAAACGGGCCAAGCCCACTGAGCCAGCCCAACTTCTCTTCTTCTCTCCCTGGCCCAGGCGACAAGTGCCTTGGTTCTAAAACTCTAAACCCGCACAACACTGAAGAAAGGGGGGCACTTTCTCTGAATCTCGACGACGGCGGCGACTTTCCGTGGGGATCCCGGCCAACTCCAGCCACCCCTTGCCATGCTACACCTCGGGATCTCAAGGGGGGACCTTCCTCCACAGCACGGAGGAGGACATGGTCACCCACCGCTACTGGACTCGCCGGAATCACCATGGATTCAGACGAGCGGCGACTGTTACTGAAGCTGCGACACACCGCTTCTCCGGCGAACTTCAGTCGACCCTAGCCTCGCGTACAGTTCGCCTGCGGCGTGGCTACGGTGAACAACACCGAGCCCGAGCATCCATCTACTACACCACGGCACGGCTCGACCTACCACTTCACGACGGCGACGCATGGCTCCTCTGAACCTCCCGGCGGAGCTACCAACCTCTCAGGCAGAGAGCAGACGCGGGCGACTACGGCAACTAACGCGATCAAAAGGCCTCGCCTTGGGCTCCATACGCACGCACTAGACCCCCTCAAGACAAGCGCGCGCACGCCCAGGGCACGCCACTGACACGGCGGCCTCGAGCTGCACGGTGGCGACTACACGGCGGAGACGAAGAAGACGCACGACACACGGCTACGACGGGGCGAGCTACAGGGCACGGGGAGAGGAGTAGCTCACCTAGGGCGTCGTCGACGTGTTGAGCGTGCCGGAGACGAAGGAGATGGGCGGGGCGACGTCGCGGTCAGAGGCGTCCGCGGCGGCTCGACGACGATGGAATGGTGCGGCTCCTCCTAGTGCGAACCTGCAGCACCAGGAGCAGCAGAGCGCATGGAAGACGGTCAAAATGATCCCGCGGCCGAGAGATTCGAGCAACTGCGGCGGCGCTTACCGGAATTTGACGCAGGCCTGGAGGAACAGGGGAGCTTCGGGAGAGCCATGGTGGCGGCGGCGAGCGGAAGGGGAAGGGAGGAACGGAACTAGGGTTCCCAGGCGGAGCCCTAGGTGCTCTTATATGCTGGAGAGGTCCACCGGACAGGCTGGTGCAGCTCTGTCGCCGTGGCCTCTCCGGCGGGGAAAAGCAGAGAGGGGGGAGGAGACGCCACGGTGTAAAGGTGGGGGTTGACCCCCTCCCGTACCGTTTCGCCATGGGCTGGGCTCGGGATGGACTAGGCCCAGCCGGGCCAAGCCTACCCCCGGGGAGAAAAGAGGAGGGGCACAGCCCCTTTTGAAAAAAAAGAAAAACCCAGCCAGGAAAGAAAAAGAAGAAAAGGCAGAAGAAAAAGGAAATAAAATATATAAGAAATATATTTCATAACCCTTGAGTCATTCTTGTTCACCCAAAATTGGTTGCACAATTTTCGGATGTAGAGAAATTCACCCAAAATTCAAACAGCACCATTTCCATTTATAAATAAATAGAAAAGTTTCTTTGGGGGATTTTTGGAGAAGAAAAGCAAGGTGAAAAATTCTATGAGCTTGAGATTCCTAATCCTTGCATTTTCCTGGATTTACAAAATTGGTTTGACCAATTTTGGCAACAACAAAAATGTGGCCCCTTTTTGAGTTCAAAAGCACTTTGAACTAGGACTACTGTTTTTGAATGTTGAAAAAGAATTTGACAAGATGAAAAACATTGCCATGACCAAAGAAATGGCTATGCCCAAGATGAGGTTGAGGTGAGGTGGCATGTGCCCAGAACAAATCCAACATCAAGGCAAAAGCATCACAAAGAACAACCCTGATCACAAAGCATATTGGCTCCAATCCCAATGCAACTTAAGATCATCACATGAAATGTCATCAACATCCACCATGACAAATTACAAGTCCAACAGAGGAAGTAAAAATACATGGTGTTGCTAGCTTATTACATGTGGGGTGTCACAAAGCCGCTCTCTTTATTGCAAAGAGTTGGTATCCTAACATTGACCTTAAACTGATGACTGCTCTGCGGGATCGATCGGAGGAATCCGTTGGTGAAACCTGGACCCAAATTTGCCACATTGCCAAAGAGCTTGCAGACGGCATGGATCTTTTTGAAGTTACTCCTTATCTTGACTCAACTGGTCATCCGACCGGAGTTGCCTCCCTCAGCGACCTTCTATATACTACCAGTGAAGATGCACCCCAGTCCCGACCTGCTCGGCGGACCGTCAGCGATGGCTCCCACTCCTCGGACTATGCTGATGACGACGCTGATGAAGAAGGTGAAGACTCCTCCGACGGGCATTCGGCGAGTGGTGCTCAAAACCCGCCGCACACTCAGACCCAGACTACTGCCTCTTTCGCACTCGGAAGTGCCCCCAGCACGGCCCCAGCACTGCTTCAGCTCGGCGCGCCTTTCAGTTTCCTGCCTTTGCTTGACAAACACTTAGTTAAATTCCAAGTGCGCCCGTCAAGGGCCACTTTCATGTAATGAACATCATTCGGCCAATCGGCCCTACTTGCTTGTGAACTTGCTTTTCCTCAGACATATATGGCACTTTGCCTTTGCGCTTTTCAATCGATTGCCTTTTTCTTTGCCTTTTTTCTCTCTTGGTCGATATTCCCGCCAACCTTACAACCGACCTGCCGTCTGCGGTTGGATCGGAGAATAGACCTTGAAGGAACTTTTGTTCGCAAAAGTAGTGCTACACAGATGGGCCGATTGCAACCTGATGACTGTTGGCCAGCCGGTCTGGTCACAATCGGTGGATCTGCTATCGGCTGACTTTGAATTAGGTATACCTTTGAGTATGAACTCTCCGATTGATAGTTCTGGTCGGCCACGTCCACTCGACATTACAGCCGACATGCGGTCTGCATTCGGTTCGGACTAGCTTTTGCAAACCCCTCACTCGTTTTGCTCTTTCTCTGAGTATACCCTTTTTGAGGCAACCGGCCAGTCCCCGGGTCCGCTTTTGCCGACCTTAGGACTGGAAAACATATACACTAATAATTTTATAATACCTGCCGAATGCAGTCTCATGGACGCACGGCTACTCTCATTGATAATATTTCCACAAAGGGAAGGAATACAACAATACCGCTCAACAGTAAAACGGGCATAATAGCTCGGCGTTCCAAAGACGCTACGTTTCTTGCCCCGAAGTATCCACATATCGGGTCGGCTTCCTGAGATCAATGAGGTAATATGCATTGATTTTGAGCGCTCGACTGATGATAAATGGACCTTCCCAAGGAGAGGATAACTTGTGCTGGCCATCCGATTTCTAGATTCGGCGCAACACCAAGTCACCCTCACGAAAAGCTAGGGGACGGATCTTCTTGTTGTGGTAGTGACGCAGCTTCTGCTGGTATATTGCCGACCTGGACAAGGCCAGGAGACATGCTTCTTCTCTTAGATCGACACCGTCCTCGTGAGCTTCCTTGGCCTCTCCCTCCGTGTACATGGCGTGACGAGGTGAATCGAATTCAATGTCACAGGGGAGCATTGCCTCAGCGCCATATACTAGGAAGAAGGGAGTGAATCCAGTTGAACGGTTTGGCGTGGTACGCAGACTCCAAAGCACTGCTGGCAGCTCGTCGATCCATGCGCCGGGTGCTCTTTCTAGTGGCTCCACCAATCTTGGCTTGATTCCAAACAGGATGAGACCATTTGCCCGCTCTGCTTGACCATTTGACTGGGGGTGAGCTACAGATGCCACATCCATCCGAATGCCCTGCTGGGAGGCAAACCGAGCTAGCGCCCCTTTTGCGAAGTTTGTTACATTGTCCGTGATGATGTTGTGCGGCACTCTATATCCGACCATGATGTCCTCCACGAACCTGACCGCAGTCGGCCCATCTAGCTTCTTGATCGGCCTTGCCTCGATCCACTTGGTTAACTTGTCCACTGCTACCAGTAAATGTTTCATGCCACCTCTTGCTGTTTTGAAAGGTCCTACGATGTCCAGACCCCAAACTGCAAACGGCCATGTGATTGGAATGGTTTTGAGTGCTGAGGCTGGTAAGTGACTCTTCGCTTTGAACCTCTGACACCTATTGCAGTGTTTTACTAACTCTTCTGCCGCTGCTTTCGCAGTCGTCCAATAAAAACCATCGCGAAAGCCTTGGCAACTATTGCTATTGCTGATGCATGATGACCACACTCGCCTTGATGGATGTCTCGGAGCAATTACAACAACTTGTCCTCTTCCGCACATCGCTGAAGAACTCCTGTTGCACTGCGGTGCACCAGCTCGTTCTTGATGGTAGTGTACACTCCAGATCGGCGCTGGATTTGCCGAGCTTCTACTTTGTCTTTTGGGACTGTGCCATCCACCAAGAAGTTTCTGAATGGTTCGTCCCATGATGGTGCAGCAACGATTACCATTATAGTGACTGCTTCTGGCTCTAGCTTTTCGAGTTCTGCTACTGGCAGTTCATAGGAGGAATGGCCGGTTGCGTCTTTCATGATCCTCTCAGTCCCCGAGCTGACGACAGCAGCCCCTGGTTTGCAATCGGCAACCCCTGGTGCGGCCGACTGCTCCTCTAGCTTTTGCTTCTTGACCAACTTCTTTGCCTCGACCTCTTCCATCTTCAGGTCGGACGGAATAAAGATTGACTCTCATTCCTGGGAAGGCTTGATGGATGGCTTGTGGATGTTTTCTAGAGACACTCCTGCTGGAATTTCCCTTTTGGTAGACCCCAGCTTAGACAGTGCATCTGTTGCTTCATTTTCAGCTCGGGGAACATGGTGGAATTCACACCCTTCAAAGAAACCAGACAACTGTTGCACGAGGAATATGTATCTTGCCATATTTTCATCTTTTGCATCCCAAGTGCCAGTGCATTGCTGGACCACCAGATCGGAATCGCCATAGCATAGAATACGCCGAATGCCGATCTCCTTGGCTAATCGGACACCATGCACCAAAGCTTCATATTCAGCCACATTGTTTGATGCTGCAAAGTGGATCTGCAGCACATACTCGAGCTTGTCACCTTTTAGAGAAGTAAGAACAACACCAACCCCTAGTCCGGTCATCATCTTGGAGCCATCGAAGTGCATTTGCTAGAATTGAGAGTCCGGACAAGGGGGTATATACTGAGTTTCTGCCCAATCCACCAAAACATCTGCTAGAACTTGAGACTTGACTGCCGTCCAAGGCTCATACTTGATCCCATGTGTTGCAATTTCAATGGCCCACTTTGCCACCCGACCAGATGCGCCCCGACTGCCGATCATTTCTGCCAATGGTGTCGAACTGACCATTGTGATCGGATGCGCCTGGAAATAAGGCTTCAACTTTCTTGCCGCCATGTACACACCGTAGCACATGTTTTGATAATGGGGGTAGTTTTGCTTGGAGGTTGAGAGCACTTCACTGACATAATACACTGGCCTCTGGAACGGTTGTACCTTGTCCTTTTCAGGACGCTCGACCACCATAACAATACTGACCACCCGAGTAGTTGTTGCAATATATAATATCATTGGCTCTATTTCTTTCGGAGCTGACAGCACTGGAGCGGTAGACATCATGCGCTTCAGCTGCTTGAATGCTTCGTACCCTTGCGGGGTCCACATGAACTTGTCTGTTTTCTTCATCAGCTGATACAGCGGAATTTCCTTCTCTCCCAGCCGACTGAGAAATCAACTGAGCGACGGCAGGCATCCGGTGAACTTCTGCACATCTTTGAGATTTCTGGGCTTGCCCATCCTCTCGATTGCTGCAATATTCTCGGGGGTTGCACTCTATTCCTCTCTCGGAGACCAACAATCCGAGAAACTTGCCGGCTGGCACGCCGAACACACATTTCTCTGGGTTGAGCTTGATCTGGTATGCTCACAGATTTGCAAATGTCTCTTTGAGATCATCCAACAAGGTTGAGCATAGCACCGACTTGACCACAAGTTCATCTACATACACATGAATGTTCCGACCTAACTAAGGTCGGACACATCGCTGCATAGTACGCTGATAAGTCGCGCCGCCATTTTTCAGGCCAAAGGGCATGGTGATGTAGCAATAAGCCCCGAATGGGGTTATAAAAGTTGTTTTAATCTGACCGTTTACATCAAGCTTAATCTGGTGATAGCCTGCTGTGGAATCCAGAAAGCACAAGAGGTGACAGTCAGCCGTAGAATCAATCACTTGATCGATACAAGGCAATGCAAAAGGATCCTTGGGGCAGGCCTTATTCAGGCAAGTGTAATCTATACACATGCGCCAAGTTTCGTTCTTCTTCAGAACCAGAACTGGATTTGCTACCCAGTCTGGGTAGAACACTTCTTTGATAAATCCTGCTGCGAGCAATTTGGCTATTTCGTCGCCGATTGCTCCTCTCTTCTCTTCTGAAAAACGCCGAAGTGGCTGCTTGATTGGCTTCGATCCAGGTCGGACATGAAGCTTGTGCTTGGCAAGTTCCCTCGGTACACCAGGCATGTCATGTGGGGACCATGCTAAGATGTCACGGTTCTCACGGAGGAACTCGACGAGCTCGCCTTCCTATTTGCAGTTGAGCCTGGCCCCACGCACTTGCTCGGGTCGGAGGGGTCCAGGGCAATCCTCTTGCTGTCCTTGGATGCTTGAAATATGGTCTCATCATCTGATCTCTTGGCCTTTGTGCTCGGCATGGGGTCCTTCATCTGATCCTGAGCCAATGCTACGACCTTGTCGAGCTGGCGCCGCTCTGCATCGATGACCAAATAATCGGCTAGCTTAGAGCTAGCAGACGAACACTCCAGTGACTTCCTGTAGTCACCACACACCGTGATTGGACCATTCGGCCCTGGGAGCTTCAACTTCAGGTAAGCCTGCATGATGTTGAACATGAACTTGGCTACCACAAGCGACCCGAGCAAGACATGGTATGGGCTACTCAGATCGGCCACCTCGAACCAGATCGGCTCTCGGCGGAAATTCTCTTCAGACCCGAACACTACCTCCAGCCGAATGCGGCCTAATGGGGTACATGACGGGCCGGGCACTATCCCATGAAATACGGTCCTGATGGGTTCAAACTCGCTCTCAGTAATGCCGAGCTTGATCATTGTATCTCTGTACAGAATGTTGATGGTGCTTCCTGTTGGAAATATGCCCTAGAGGCAATAATAAAATGTTATTATATATATTTCCACGTTCGTAATTAATGTTTATATTTCTGTGCTATAATTGCAATGACCCGGACTATGAGATTCAGAAGAAAACTCACTTGCATGTGTGGAAATGTAAACACCAAGAGTTCCTGTTTTAGCCTCTAAGACCAGCTCATGTGCTAACTGATGATTACATTTTCTTAATCATGGACATTGTTCTTGTAACAAGGATGTCAGTAGCAATGGGAACATATTGTTAGCAGAACAATGATGTTGAACCGACCCCAATATTGAATGATATACTTAGAGATCACATCGTAACAACGTTATAAGTCATATCATGAAATGTTATCATATACGTAATTCCTTAGACCATGAGAATATCAAGTTGCTTCACACAGGAAGATGTGCTTTGGTTCTTAGATGAATCTTCCCGTTACTGGGAAGTAGTAAAATAAGTTCTGTGTACATTGGATAGTGTGTCTAGTAACTGTGATAGTTCAAGATTGGGATTTGCTCCTTCACGATGAAGAAGATATTCACTTCGGGCCCACTCGGTATGACGGTATCCATTATAGTCTGGCAGACGCATTGTGATTCAGTCACGGGGATACCAGAATACGATAACGAGGAAAAGGGACAAACGAGCAAAGAGGATAACAAGTGGCTTGTGTTCAAGAAGTTGTTACACACGGGTGCCAAACTTCTCTCCTCTGACTTTTTCATATATCGCGAAGCAAAGGGAATGGAACATGAATAAACATAATGGTTCACTCAAAGTTTCTTCGTGTATGTGTGGGAGTCAACATGGGTGTCCATGGCTCCGCTGTTGATTATTGGCTATTAACAAAAGGCTGTTGACCTATGTCCGGAAGATGTTCTGAGTCATGTCCGCATTATACCGAACCTATTGGGTCACACACTTAACGAGTAGTAGTCTGTTAGCATATTGGAATGGTAGAAGGTTTAGTGGAAGTAAAACGGAATAGTTCATACGGGCACCGGAAGTAGTTCCGGGTATTTATGGAATTGTTCATAAGGGCACCAGAAAAAGTTCTGGGTATTTAAAGATATGTCCGGATCACTATGGAATAGTCCCAGGTGGTTCTGGAACATATGAGAATGCTACTGGGGAAGTCCTGGATCAACCGGAATAGTTTCCGGTTAATCGGTGGACGTCCCGAAAACGACCGACGAACCGACGCAGGGCATCGGGCAGGCTAGACCGTAACCCGGATCGTCCCGGAACCTATCCAGATAGTTCCGGAACGTCTGAAAACGGTCCCGAAAGGTCTTGTAAGTGTTCCAGAAGGTTCCGGAATGTGCCGAAACCATCCCGGAAGGTCCCGGAATGGCCGAGAATGGTCTCGGCGGGTCATGGAAGGTTCTGGAAGCTTCCGCAAGGTTCCACAAGGTTCCGGACAGTACCATATGCGCCCCACCACCCTTAGCCTTGGGGGCAAGGCACCCCAAGGGGTCTCGCCGAAATTTAGGTGGTGGGGGCGCCACATGTGGGAGGAGTCCTCCTTGGACTCAGACTCCCCGGTGGGAAGGTTTCCCTTTGGGAGGAGGAGTCCTAAGGAGACTCCACCAACCCCTATTGCGCCCCAAGGGCCTCCTGTCCACCTATATAATGAGTGGAGGGGGTGGGGGCACAGCACAACTTGTCCCCAAGGCCTATGCGCCACCCTCCCTCCTCTAAACCCTGTTGCTCCACAATTAGACCCCGGTTTAGACGCTGTTCCAGATCGGAATCCATTAGGGTTTTCTCCCTCTAGTTTTCTCGGTGGCGTTCATCTCTGGACGGCGGAGCGCTGCTGGATTGCTCCTACGGAACGTGTGGATACTAATAGAGGGATCATATCTTTGGTCCTTATCCGAGGAGCTTCTTCTTCCTCGAAGATCTTGTTCGAGGGACTTGCTCGAGGGACTTGTGCGTGGGACGGATCGAGTTGCTTCTTCTTCCTCGGTGATCTTGATCGAGGGTCTGTTTGTGGGACAATCCGCGAGATCTACTTCAACGAGCTACACCAACTCTACTTCCGCTACATCGGTTGGTGAGCCATGACCTTAAACCTTGTATGCCATCTTTCTTGGATGATCTTGGGATCTTGATTCGTAGGCACGATTTTTTTTTGTTTTCTACTACGTTTCCCAACACTGCCTCCATCAATGAGAGTCATGGTGAACTTGCATGAAGGCGAAGGTTCTGCCACGATTGTATCCACCACGAACGCATAATTTCCCGGGTTGGGCATTACGCTCGGGTGGTCTTCTGGGCCCCATGCTATGACATTGTCGGACCAGTTCATCCTCTGAGAAATTGCTGGCATGGTGGCATTGACTGCCTGCTCACGGGCTCTCCAACTACCCTTGTCATCTGTTTCGCTGGTGAAGATCATATATGTTGCATCCTGACGTGGGAACTGCAGCCGAGCATTTGCTGGTGGTGGACCTGGGGGTGGCGGTGGTGGTGGGGGAAGGTTTCCTGCTCCTCCTTTTGCCAACCGATCCACCCAGATGCACTACCGAGTGGTGTGAGATGCGGGCTTGCCAACTCCACTATGCATTTTGCAGGGCTGGTTCATCATGTCCTCAAAGGTGTATGGGGGCCTGATCTGACCTTGCGGCATTTCTGCAGGCTTCTGCTTCCGACAGCCTCCTGCAGCCCCTTGTTCCTCTTGATGCTGCACTACTGCTACCTGCCGATTGCCATATTGGGCATCCGGCTGCTCGTCCTTCCTCTTGTTAAAACATGTGTTCTTGTTGGGGGTGTTGTTGAAATTGGGGTTGTTGTTGTTGTTGTTGTTGCTGCCAAAGTTGTTGTTCCGCTGGATCTCGCGCCTCTCGTGCCGATTGGGACCGTTCGACCCATTTGCTTCTGCCGACTGCTGCTGGCCGGATGGTTGCCCTTGGATGAAACCGCTAGGAATCAACGTGATCGGGCGCATTTCAGAATCAGATGCGGCGAATGAATTGACTATTCTCATGAGATCGGCCAAAGATGTTATCTCCTTGCGCAGGAGCTTGTGCTTCAACAAAGACCCGTCCAAGCAGCCGTCAGTAAAATACTGGATGGCTTGGATTTCAGGAACTCCCTCGCAAGTGTTTTTGAGCTTGATCCACCGCTGTAGGTAATCGCGAAGGGGCTCGTCCTTTCCTTGTACACAAAGTACCAGGTGCCGGGGCAGACCTGGGCGCTCGTAAGTACCCGTGAAATTGCGAACAAACGCATCCTCAAAATCCTTCCAGCAATTCATGCTATTGCTGGGCAAACTGTTCAACCAGGACCGAGCTGAACCTTGAAGCATGAGAGGTGCATAGCGTACGGCTACGCGCAGACCACCTCCTACGATGCCGACTGCAGTCATATAATCGACCAGCCAATCTTCTGGATTTATTGATCCATTGTACTTGGGGGTGTCCCTGGGAAGTGTGAAGCCTTTGGGGAACTGCTCTTGCCGAATGCGCGGGCCAAAGCATGCTGGATCCGCCGGCACATCATCTTCCGGTTGCTTATCCTGCTGCAACTGCTCGATTCTGTGTCTTGCATCATTATCCGCGATTGCTCGGGGACCTAAACGCTGAATTATTGCTGGCCGGACTGACGCCGCCGGTTGCTCATTGCGCCTGTTGTTGACCGCTGGCTCATCCCTCCGACTACCTCCTGCAGCCCCATGATTCCTCCGACTGCGGTGCAAACTGCCATGCGGCGAAGATGCCTGCCTCTGCTACCGAGGTGGCGCATTCGGCTGGTTCGCACCCGCAGTTGCCCGAACTGATTTTGACGTCACTGGTCCTTGCTGCTTGGTGGCCGCCTTCTACTGCTGGTTTGCTGTGGTTATGAGGTCATGCATTCTCCGCGTCCTCTCCCACACATCTTCTCCTTCCAAGTGCTCCAACTCTGTGGCGATCTACTCGGCAGCTCTCACGTTCTTCACAGGAGAACTATATGAAATCTATGGAACGGCGATGATGGATGTTACAGGTTGCTGGTCCCCTCCCAGCTCTCGGCCGACCTCTCGGCTTGCTGCTCGAAGCTCCTCAATCACTGGGGGTGGGATAACGCGTTGCCGGATACCGTGCGCCGCATTGTACTCCCGAACTGATGCCTCCATCTGGCGCTTTTAAGCGTCGATCCGATCTGATTGATCCCTAAAAGCTTGACACACCTTCTCCAGCTCGGCCTGAGCCACGGCTGAATCGGCATGAAGACCTACTGGAGTGCTGAGCACGTCCGGTGGATTGCTTGGGCCCGCTGGTGTTGTGGTTTCTTAGGCCCGTTGCTGCTGTCGTTGCTGAAGTAGAGTTGTGGCGACTAGACGCTCCCGCCATCATAACCTCCGCACGGATGTGCGCAGTTGTTTCCTCCGTTCCCACGGCCTCCGGCCCTCCTGGGAGTGGATCCGTGAGCCCAGAAAACTGTTAGAACCCTCTGTTAGGTAATGTGCTAGGATCAAAGTCACCTTGCATTCATCAAAGAAAAACAAATGGAAATCAAATTCAAATGCAAAATGGGACAAGGACCCCCCCCTAGATGAATTAATTCAAAAAGGACAAAAATAAATCTTTTTCAAAAATTCATGTTTGATTTTTGAAAAGTCTTATAAATGAGTGTGATCACATATCAAGTGATGTGGGACCCACCCCATGCTCATGGATTTTTCAAATATTCAAACAGGACCTTGGAATTAATCAAAAACCCCTATTTGATTTAAGATTCAAATAATTTGAATTTTAAAAAGTACCAAACTTTGCAAATGGCTAGTATATATTATTATAGGGCCATATAAAAAGTTGTAGCATTTTACAAAATGGTTTGCTATTTTATTTAGCAAAACCAAAACAAAGACAGAAAAGAAATTAGAAAAGAAAAACAGAAAGGAGAGAGAAAGGCTTACCTGTCGCCTAGGCGAAGGCAGCCCAGCCAGCCCACCCGGCCCAAAGGGGCAAGGGGGTCTTCTTCCCCGACCCCGCGCCTCCAAGCTGCTCGGTGGAATGCCACCGAGCTAACCGAGCACGGCGACGTCCCTGCGGTCGCCACCTGCCCCTCTCGAGCCTCCAAGACTTGCCACGGAGACGCCCAGGACACGCTGCATCCATTCCCCCCCTCCAGAGCCTCTCCCTCTCTCTCTCTCGCCGAGTTCGACGACGAACCGAGCGCCGCCGTCGCCATGGATTGAGGCCCGCGTGGCCACCGTCGTCCCCGAGCCACGCCGTTGTGTCCATCATCTTCGTCACCGTCGACTACGTCTCCATGCAGAAGGAATCGAGCGCGGAGCCCCTGGAGCTAAGGAATCGGGTCGTCTTCTTCAACTACGGCAGCCGCGCGCCATCGCCGTATTCTCCATCACCAGGACCTCCTCGAGCAAGACGTCACCGCCGTTGCACTCAGGGTGAGCTCCTGAGCAAAACCCCTCTGGTCCCGCGCCCTCCCCGCAGCTGTAGCCGGATCCACCATGGGAGCCGTAGCTCAACGCCGCCGTGGTGCTCGTCGGCGAGCACCCGTGAAGCAATCGAGCTCGGGGCCATGTCCTTCGCAACCGCCGTGCTCCTTTTAGTGCACTGTAGCGAGTTTTTCCTAGCAGCCGTACCACTGTCGCCGCAAAGCTCGTCGCCGGTGAGCCTACAGGGTACCCTAGCCCCTGTTCTTGGTCCCATTCGACGCGCAGCACCAAGAGCTACGTCTCAGTGGTTGCAGCGCTCGATTTGGGCCACGGGAGCGCCGTCTCCGCGGACACCGCCGTCCCTGGACGTCGCCGTCTTCTAGCCGCCGGCGAGGCTGACGTGTCCGGCGAGTTTAACCACTAATCCAACCCCCCTGGGCCACTGACCAGTGGGCCCAGGCCACTAACTAATCCCTGGTTAGTTTAAACTAACCGGGTTAGTTAACTAACCCACTGACAGTGAGGCCCCACATGTCAGCACCCCCCCACGTCACTGTGACGTCATGCCTACGCAATAAACCTTTTTCCAATTTAAAGAAATTCAGAAAATTCCAGAAAAAGGCTTAAACTTTGGAAATTCATAGAAAATTCATATTAACTCCAAATTTAACATATAATATATGAAAAATGACCAGGAGAAAATGATCTATCCAAATATAGAACTTTCAACTATGGTTGAGTTGAATTTAAAATGGGACCAGTAGCATTTTCTATTTGGTTTAATTGGAATTTAATCAAATTAAATTCAAATGCTTTTGCATTTTGAACCTTAGCAACATACCCCAATTCACTTGAACATAAGAGGCATATCATACACATGTCAAGATGAATTACATTGATCAAACAATAGCATTTGTAACTTGGCTAAATTGAATTCAAATTGGAGTTTGCATTTTCAATTTCATTTGCAATATACTCCATTTAAATGGAATTTCCTCACACATCAGAAGCATGAAAACCAAGTTTCAACCTTCAACCATGTGCTTGTGCATTTTATTTACTTTGCTACCTTGTTTGTTGTTTGTCGAGTAGAAGTTGAACCGGAACAGGAGGCTTCCCCCTTCGTTGAAGATCCCCAGACTGAACCTCGTTAGCAAGGCAAGCAAACCCCCTTTGATCATGTCAATAAAATCCCACTTCCCTCTAATGTCTCGCTTATGCATTGTATAGGATGATTACCATGCTACGTTTCTACCGCATAGATGAACCCATTACTTTGCATGACCTATCAATTGTCACAGTAGTAAGCAAACCACAATCCTAACAAATGTAGGAGTTGGTTAATATCATGTGGCCCCTGCAATTGTTACTGCTTATTGCATGCTTAGAGTGATACAATGTTGTTGCTGTTATGTGAGTCGGGATGGTAGTGATCATGTGGAAGATGGTGGAAATGTGTTGGTGAATCTAACCTAATACAAGGTGAACGATGAGAGGCTGTGTAGGAGTACACGGTGGATTGTCTCATTGAACACCGCCCTAAGTCCGAGTTCTTGTGTGGTGATCCAAGATGAAGAGTACAACCACACATTGGGCTCACTGACCCCGCTCAACATATTAACTCATCCCTTTCGATGTCCAGATGTCGCAGTAGTTCGGAGTTCTGGTAGGTTTGTGGCCTGGCTGCTAAGTGAGAGAATGGCTCAACCGAGACCGGCTTATGCACCACGCACACATCATCTGGGTCCACTTCGGTAAACCGGCCGGGTTCACGGTAGTGGTAGCCAACCCAGGTAGGCGGATTTCTTGGACTAGATCGGCTATGAGGTAACATTTGTGGTGAGCATCCTCACCGACACTTCTTGAACGGTGTCGAGTACAAAGGCGGTAACTGATGATCATGTGTGTGTAGAGGTACACCCCTGCAGGGTTAACAAAACTATTCGAATAGCCGCGTACGCGGTTAAGGACTGCTTTGAAAGCTTAGCTTGATTATTAGACAACTTGAACTGGATACTTATAAAACTTACCAAGATAGGCGTGAGTGCTATGGCGTGCTTTCTCGTGGGTAAGTCGAGGAAGACACCATAGTGGTGTAATTGATTGGAGATGTAGTGGACTCGTGTACGCTTCTTACCTCAAGTATGGTACTCGTAGTTCAGGACTAGCCAAGTCAAAGCTGGCACTTCTGCCAATGAACCCCACCTCCCTTTACCTTGATACATGTGCATGAGTAGTATAGCTCCTATGTAAGTCTTGCTGAGTACGACTTTGTACTCACGTTTGCTTATTCTATGTTTTAGATGAACCCACTGACCCCGAAGGTGGATTCTTCCTCGAGCTCGACTACTAAAGACCAAGCTAGTGTAGTCCCAGTCAGCAGACTGGTTCCCTTGTGGAGGGCTTGTGTTTAAATAAGGCTTCTTAATCCATTTGTTAAACTTGTCTGTACTCAGACCTACTTTGCTTCCGCTTTTTTGTTGTAATGTTGGATCACAGACTTGTGATCTCTGTGTGCACTCTGTGAGAGTTATCAATAAAATATATACTTTGTAGAGAATTGCAATGATACCTGCTGTTCATACAAGGCATGTGTGTTGCGTGTATGTTTATAACATGCAAGTCTTTGTATGGGTTTTTGAGACCTTAGTTGTGATCTGGATGGCGGTCTTTTATACACCAAGTGGCCCTTAGATGTGCGCAGCTTGGGGCATCGCGATGCGATTGCTCGAGACTCCCTCTCGTGCACACTTTGTGGTATGATCGAGCTCGACCTAGAACCCGACTAAGTGATCGGGCTGGAGTAAGTCTATGTAAGAGTTATGAGATAGTCGATAGTATGGTTGAGGCGACTTGTCTGTGAATATGGGAGTTCATCACCCATATCTTTAGACTTGTGTGCGGACGATGAGGACCCATCTCAGTTGATCATCCGGCCTGGATGGGATGCCCCTCACGTACGATGCTTTCTGAGAACGTTATGTGCTTGGCCTTGTCTGCTCAGACAAGTGGGTACGGTTCTCGGCTCTCCATATGACTATGTCGTAGCGGGACTTGCATACGCTAATCCCGGGTCCCGAAAAAAACACCCGTACCTCCCTGGGAAAAACATCAGGAAGTGCCGCGACGAAGACGCGATGCCCGCCGAAAGGAATGATGACGTCGCGCGGCAGAGGCATTCCTGCCCCAAACCGCGAGGCGTTGTCGATGACGAAGTCCCAAGCTCCGCCTCTCATGACCATGCCAGAGGCAAAGAGCACGTGCGATGCAGATGATGGTCCCGTCCGGATCAGAAATCCAGTCGACGCCTCGGCCTGCCCACGGTCGACTGCAGGGGCCGATCAGGAAAAACGAAAAGGGGGAAATAAAGCAAAGGTGAGTATCTAGCATACCTGCGAGTCTTAAGTCCGCTACTAAGCAATTATTCTTTTGTATCAAATGGAAAGGGGAGGCTGTATATAGTGGACTGCAAGGTAGAAATTCAGAATAAGGATAAGAAGCTAGGCCTCTCAAATACTAGCATATTCCGACGAGTCTTGCAGCATGAGGTAAGAATCAGCCAACAGTTAATATAACAGTAATGAAAGTAACAATGCAGCAGAAGTTGTTGCAGCATTGTATAATAATAAGTTGTAATCATACTTAACAATGCCTCCGAGTTCCCCTCCTCGACATCCCCGCGAGGAAGAAAACCCGGAACCAACAGTTTAATAGTAGTAGTTTGTAGTGGTAGGATCTGGCTTCAGCATAAATCGTCATGTTACCATGGACACGGCTATTCGAATAGATTAAACTCCCTGCAGGGGTGCACTGGTGTCATACTACACCCTCGGATCTCCAGGGTGGCGTACACCTTATTAGGGAACACCCCCACCGAGGCTATCCGACACGCCGAGGCCCATCCTACGGCTCATCAGAGAGGTCCCGGCCGGTCTACAGCCCTAAGTGCAAGGGGGTCATGGGCCTATCACCCCTCGCTCTCTGGGTCGTTGTGAGGCGGGAGATCCGTACACCACAGCTGATGACCAGTCCCGGCCACAATGCAGAACTGGACGTCTTTCAGAGCTTTCGAACGAGACCACAATGCGGAGGGCCCACACCGTAATCCCATGTATAGGTAGTGCGTACAAGCCAAAAGGCTACTCAAGTCATCCGCCGAACCCATTAAGCATTTTATTAATTTTCTGTCGAGACAATCGTTATCATTGCCCCTTTCTGGATGAGTCGCGGACAACGATAGCAATCAGGACCACCTGTAACATCGGTGCCTGCCCTGTCGTCCCACCAACTCATGTGGTTACCAACAAGGTGAACCGTCTCCTTACCTTGTCTCGCGTTTCCTCCGAAGAGCTCAACTTTCGTACAACAGGATATCTGTCGGCCACGAACAGTACCAGGCCCGCCGCACACCGGTGGAATACACCTGACCTGTCGTTCCGCTAAGATACCCTATGCGGGCACCTTGGG
Organism: Bromus sterilis; assembly: GCA_950022295.1. Classification (NCBI taxonomy): domain Eukaryota; kingdom Viridiplantae; phylum Streptophyta; class Magnoliopsida; order Poales; family Poaceae; genus Bromus; species Bromus sterilis. The sequence goes on from OX465597.1 coordinate 288,178,919, forward strand.
GTCACCCGACTCCTTACCTGTAAGGACAACCGTGGTTCTGTACCCTAAGACGACTATACAGAGTCAGCAATGAGAGGAGTACAAGGATTACTCCTCGATAGCTCACACTTGATGTGGCTCGGCAGAGCCGGGGTAGGGGCCTGAAGCGGTGTCTGCTATGAACCGTACCTATAGCAGTTGTAATGTATCGTATCCGCATTCACTCCCAGAGTGAACACGGCCCGCTATCTAATCCTATTGACTAAAAATGCGCAGGGTTCACTGCTGAATATAATATATATAATAGGCAGCATGGGATAAAGGAAGGTACATCAAGGGGTGACAATGACAGGCTATGCAATTGAATAGGATTGTAACGTAGCAGCAGCAATGCCTAGTGCAAGAAATGTACGGAAAGATAGGCGATATCTGGGGAAGAGAATGGCTCTGCTTGCCTGGAAGCTCGACAGTAGAGGTACTGTCGTCGTCGACGTAGTCGATCACAGGGGCATCAGCAGCAGACGTCGAGACTACCGGACAATAAGAGGGGGGAAGAAACAATAAATACACGGCAATAATAGCAATACAAATACAAGCAATGGAAAATGTTAAACTAGAGGTGAACTAATGCGGGGCTGCACATTGCGGACGAAACGGGAATTTAACCGGCAATTTTACCGGCTCCGGACGATTACCAGACAGACGGCCAGAGGGGGGGATGTCGATGTTCGTTGTGTTAGAGGGGGGTGGTTGTCATGTAGATAGCGTATTCGTATTCGTTGTATTTTTCTGATCAACTTTCATGTATAAAGTTTTTTCATCTGATTCACGGATTAAAAGATACTCCCACTGTTCCGAGATATAAGGTGTATAGTTTTCTTTAAAAAAGTTCAAAATATAGGGTGTATTGAGTTGTACCACTCGTGTGGGCAATTTTTTAAAATATTTTATCATGTTTCTTTATCTCTTGCAAATCCCTGTATATTCTCATGTCAATTAGCTACGTGAAATCCCATCCAAACCTGATGTAAATTTTCCTCAATGTGTCTTCTTTAATCTTCGTGCCAAAAACTACACACCTTACATCAAGGAACGGAGGGTGTATTAATTTTTGAACTTTAAATCAATTTTAAAACATTTCTTGGATTTATTTTTTTAATAAAATAGCAACATTATCCACAAGTAGTAGACTGGTCAAACCTGACAAGTGGGACCTGCTGAGCAGTGGGTCCCACATGTCAGCCTCACATATAATAAAAACATTTAATTTAATGAACAAAAGTGGGGCCCAGTTGTCATAGGCAAAGAGTTGATTATTTATTTTAAATACTTATTAAGCTGTTGGACCCACATGTCATAGAGACAATACCTAATAGGTTTTATTTCTATTACAATTAACTAGTTATTCAGATTAAGGGGCTAGGCCCACTGGTCATAGGCTCATGTCCAATTAACTTAACATTAATAAAAAAATCTAAACCAACTATTAGGGCCAGGGGCCCATCTGGCAGTGAGGGGGGGGGGGGTCTCTGCCCACGGTTTAACCAAACCGTCCCCGCCGGCGACAGCGAGGCCGCCCGGCGAAGCCTCTCCGACGAGAGGGGATGCGGTGGGAGGGGCCGAGGCGTGGCCACACACGGCGTGCGCACATGCGCAAGATGCGGGCGGCGGTGGTTGTACACGGGCGATGCGCGCGTCCGTGGTGAGCACGGCGGCCGCCGAAGCTGAGGCAATGCAAGGAGGAGTCTACGGAACGCGTGGGAGCGAGGGAAGAGGTCGGGGGGGCGTGGGGGGGTTCGTGAGCTTACCGGGAGCACGAACACGGCATCGAGGGAGTCGGGGGAGGCATTTGCGACAAAGAATTCGTCGCCGACGACGGCGACCGTGGCGGAGGGAAAGGAGCTCGATGGAGAGCACCAACGGCGTCCAGACGTCGATTGAGGGCACTAGCAGACGAGGCCGGGCGCACTAGACCTCCTGGACACCCTGCGACGGCGAGAGGCGCTCGCTGGCCGCGGCTACGTTGAGTTGCGGCGACGGTGCAGCCGCAGCTCCGCTCGGGCGAGCACGGGCGGGCTCGACGAGAAGGAAAGAGGAAAATGGGGTGGCTACGCTCGATCCATGTTTCGCGGGAGGGGGCAGATATTTAGCGAGCTCGAGCACTGTCGCGGCAGGGTTCGACGAAGACAACTCGAGCACAGGCGCCATGGTGACCCTGCCAGAGGAACAGTGGGAGGTGGGAGATGCAGGGGTGGGTTGGGCTAGGGGGTGGGCTAGACAGGTGGTGCCCGGGGCGGGATATAGCCACTTTCTTTTATTTGTTCTTTCTCCATTTTCCTTTTCTTGTTTGTAATTGTTTTAATGTCTTTGTGATTTTTGTAAAACATAACTCTTGCTCCATAATTAGTATTGCTCCTAACAGAGGTGCCACAAAAAGTTTGGGACTTTATTAAATTCATTTAATATTTCTTTTTCAAATGCAACTGGGAAAATGGTGATGTCTTGCCACTGGTTGAATTGTTTGACATATTTAAATATTGCAATAAATAACCAAGGTTGGTTTAACATGGCCCCCTAATTTTTATGCAATTAACAAAATTGATTTCACAATTTTTAGACAAAGTTTTATTTTGCACTTTGTTTTTATTATCAATTCAAAGGGTTTTTTGAAATGATCAGATGCAAGGAAGATCAAAGCATGATTAGCAACAGTGATTGTCTTAAACAAAAGTAATTACTGTTACATGACACCGAGGGTGTTACATAAATGTACAAAGGGGAGGGCCCAGCTGTCAGCCTCAGACAAGCTAGGGACCTTACATCATGTTCTCCCGGATGACCCGATGTAGACTTGCGGCTCGCCATGCTGCTACTTTGTAGACCTAGGTATTCATCGCGAAGACGATCTTCGCGTTCCCAGGTGGCTTCATCTTCAAAATGATTCGACCACTGAACCTTGAGGAACTTGAACGTCTTGTTGCGGGTTCGACATTCAGACTGATCAAGAATGCGGCTGGGATGTTCTTGATAAGTCAAGTCCTGTTGCAGCTCAATCATATCATGTTCCACTTCACGAATAGGGTCCTTGAAGCAGCAACGGAGTTGCGACACATGGAAGACATCGTGAACTTGGGAGAGGTTCGGCGGCAATTCCAATCGGTATGCCACGGGTCCACTCCTGGAAAGGATACGGAATGGGCCAATGTAGCGAGGTGCCAACTTGCCATTGATCCCGAAGCGATGAGTGCCTCGCATGGGAGTGACACGGAGTTAAGCTTGTTCAACAGGTTGATATTCCATTTCTTTGTGTTTGCGGTCATAGTTGCTCTTCTGGCGGGACTGAGCGGCCTTCAAATGTTCACGAATGACGTGAACTTGATCTTCAGCTCGCTGAACAATATCCGGACCAATGAGTGTACGTTCCCCAGTTTCTGACCAATTCAGAGGGGTTCGACACTTACGCCCATAGAGAACTTCGTAGGGTGCCATCTTCAGACTAGCGTGGTAGCTATTGTTATACGAGAACTCGACCAACGGGAGAGATTCCTCCCATTTCTTAACGAAGGAAATAACACAAGCTCGAAGCATGTCTTCCAGCACTTGGTTGACTCGTTCAACTTGGCCTTGTGACTAGAGGTGATAAGCGGTGCTGAGATGCAGAATAGTCCCCAAAGCTTCTTGGAAACTCCTCCAATATCTTGAGGTGAAATGGCTGCCACGATCTGAACTGATCTCCAACGAAATACCGTGGAGTGACACAATTTGGGAGATATACAATTCTGCCAACTGAGTAGCAGTGATCTTCTCCTTGACTGGTATAAAGTGAGCAACCTTGGAGAACCGGTCGATGACGACAAAGATCGCATCGTTTCCCTTACGAAGTCCATCTGGACTTTGTCCCACTTCCATTCAGGAATTTCAAGTGGTTGTAGAGCTCCGGCGGGTTTTTGATGTTCACCCTTGACGCGGCGACAAACGTCACATTCAGAAACATATCGGGAAATGTCTTGCTTCATGTTAGGCCACCAGAACTGCTGACGAATGTCTTGGTACATTTGATGCTTCTAGGATGAATGGACAACGGGTTATCATGAGCCGCTTTCATGACCTTCGGGGTCATATCCAGGTTCTCATGCCTGCCCTTGCTGTGAGTAACCACTAAACGGTTCTGGTAGAACACCGCACCTTTGCCATCAATAGTGAAGGGTGAGGTTCTTCCATTTGCGATATCACGCTTAATCTTGTGTACAAAATCATCATAAAACTGTATAGCCTTGACGGATTTGACGAGATCCGGTTGGATAACCAGGTTATTTACATAACCTTCAGGAACAATCTCGAGGTTCATCTTTTGGAACTCTTCATACAGAGGTGGTTGTTCTAGTTGAACCTCAAGTTCACTACAGTAAGCTTTACGGCTCAAAACATCGGCCATCATATTAGCTTTGCCAGGGGTGTAATGAATATCCATGTTGAAATCGGCTATTGTCTCGAGCCATCTTTGTTGGCGGAGATTCAGGTCTCACTGTGTAAACAAGTACTTCAAGCTTTGGTGATCGGTGTAGATCTCACAACGATTACCAACGAGGTAATGTCTCCACAGCTTCAATGCATAAATTACTGCTGCCAATTCGATATCTTGCGTTGGATAATTGTCTTCGTGAGATCGCAACTGACGAGAGCCATAAGCAATCACGCGGCGCTCTTGCATTAGGACACAGCCTAATCCTTGACGAGACGCGTCAAAATATATCACGAAGTCCTTCTGAGTATCAGGCGGAGCAAGCACTGGTGGAGAAGTGAGCTTGTCCTTGAGAGTTTGAAAACTTTCCTGACATTTATCTGTCCACTCAAACTTGACGCCTTTGTGACGAGGGGGTGACCCCACGACTCCTCTACGTGAGGGTACCTGGTGCGTGTCATGGCTGGCGGCCGACCAAAGGCCCACTCATGGACACCGACATGATGGAATAAGACGTGAAGCCGAAGACTTGAGGCACAAGACAAGGACTCCTACTTGTAGTCGACTAGGACTCATGTAAACCCCTACCTGGCTATCTATATAAAGCGAGGCAGGGGCACCTCTCTAGACATGAGAACACAAGCTCTCAATCCCCATGCATAGGACTAGAGAGATCTCTCTCCACATAAGCCGTCACGGCACCCCTGTACATCATCAGCAATACAAGATCAGACAAGCAGCATGTAGGGTTTTCCCTCCGGGGGCCTGAAGCTGGGTAAATTGTGCCCCATGTGTCGCTTGTCCGCCGTCCAAGGAACCAATACACAATCTTCAACCCTAGCCTTGTGCGCACTAGCCTTGGCCTTCCGTGTAATCACATCTCCAAGAAATAATATCGAGCAGGAACATATCCTCCTGTTAGCCGAAGAGCTATCGTCCAACCTGTGCCTCTCATGCCTAACCCAGTGTCCCTGACCATGAGATTTGTCGGGGTTGATCCCCGTCAATTAGCGCCGTCTGTGGGAACTGTACAGGTTGGAATCACGATCTCGGCGGTCCCGTCTCCAGAAAGTCACAACTCAAGGGCTTCTTCAACAACTACATCAAGATCTACATCGAGCACACGGAGAAAACAAGACATTTTCGAGCGCGCCACTCGAAGATCGACATCAACAAAAGCGCTCACGTGCAGACTACAGGACATAAAAACGTCTGTGCTGTGGGCACTCGCGACGGAGACTCGGAGCTCATCTCGACGATCCCTTCAGTTGAAAGATACGGAATTCAATTTTCGAAAATTTGAAAAAAAATCAGCAAATTCCAACGGCTGGATCTCCCTCGGCGACCCGCACACTGAAGCACTCTCGGAATATGACAAAACTTCGCGCGACTCCAGCTAAAAGTTCCTGACATTGGCTCGGACAACAACTTGAAGATCCCTCCGGTGAAAGCATGCGGGATACAATCCCCTCATCAGCACAAAAATTTTCAGAAAATTCCAACGGTTAGATCTCCGTCAGCGGCTCTCGGAATGCAATGCGTTTTTGGATCTACGCGAGATCTCGAATTTCCAATCGCGAATTCGGGTTCAATCTTGACCCACAAGGCTCCTACACCAACTCGACATGCCATGGATGACTCACCAATGTTTCTACATCGACTCAAGCCTCAACAACAACAGCACATGACGAGCAATCGACAACTCGACGACTCGGAGACTACATCAACAATGATTCACTATGAAGATCCAGGTCGAAGAAGAAAAAAAAACGCAGTCGAAACCGTCGCCGCAACAGATTGCGGAATCAGGCTGCGCACGTCTACGGGCAAGGCATCGACTCCGTCCGCCACATCGACTCCGTCCTCTACATCGACTTCAAGCGCGACATCGACCACGGCCGCGGCATAGACTCTGTCCACTACATCAACCACGGACGAATCACGACGCGCACTCGATTCTCGGGGGCTGGCACCTTTTCGACATAAACAACGACATCAACTTCATCGGCTCCAGTGCGGATACACGCCGCGAAATTTTGTCACGTCGACTCCTCCAGGCGCTCCGAGTCCTTCTCGGTCACTTGCCGCACCGTCGACTCCAAGTACACGAATCATCCTGCGCCGAGCTCCTTTGTATGGGCTCTCCCGTACCGAGCTCCATCGCACATGAATCGCCGCATCGAGTCCTCTCGTCACTCGTCGGATAAATTCATCACGACGATTTCGCTGCGCAACTCCGCCGCCTCAACACTCAGGGGCTCGCGGACTCGGGGGCTGAACGTCGCAGTTGCCATCACATCAACTCCGTTCTCGCCACGTCGACTTCTCGACTGCTCATCTTCGACATCCTCCGCTGCGTCGATCCTACAACTAAGTTTTTTTACTCTCTTTTATGCTATGATTCCAAAACCTATATGCATTCTCGATCAGTCGCCAAAGATGACTACACAGTCGCACACAAACATCTGAGGGCTAGAAAATCATCTTGGCGACTACGCAGTCGTGCAGAACCATCTCGAGGGCTTCAAAACTATACTTTGGATCATGCTCAGTTTTATATGTTGTTTATTCGCGTTTGTCAAAATAGTGAGGCTGGGTACCAAAAGGCCGCTCTTGTCTCCGGGTTCAACAAGTTTGGCATAGCGTCCCTGTTACCCGGAAAGAGTATGCTACTGGAGGGCCTACTCATGAAAAGACACGCATAAACTTTATATGCTGCTACATTATCCTCTCGACAAAAGTGCAACGTCTGCAAATCACGTACCTTATAATTATTTTATATATCGCGCAAGTACATCTTAATAAAGTTACACCTTTCTCTCCTTCTCAGCAGGTGCTCAGGGGCTGGGCGCCCTCATGGCGCGCCGACGTCAACCTCCTCGTCCACGACTGATCCCTACAAAAACTCACGCCTATGACGCAAGACCTGAGTCGAGAACTTCCTAGGATGACAATTACTCGACGACGAAGAAGTCTTGAGTCTATGCTCGACTGCAAGAAGTCGAACATAGCCTCGGGGGCTACTCCCATCGGGAGCGCTGACGCGCACCCGACCATCACTACTCACGCAACTGACAAGAACGACGGGGTTAGCTTAAAAACAACTTGAGCCTATGCGCGAATCTACGAGTCGCACATAGCCTCGGGGGCTACTCCCATCGGGAGCACTAACGCGCACCCGACGACCGCTCGACTAGGCAACTTCTCCCCACCCGACGATGAAACAAGAAGACGAACCAGACTGCAATTTCGATGCTTCATCCAAATACTCCCATCGGGAGCATACTCACGACATATTCGACCGTTCATCAGCAAATGATCGACACACACTACGGTGGCTATTGCAGATTCGAGTCCCTGCGTGACTCTTCGAGTCCCCCAGGCACTCGAGGGCTACTGACGAGGGGGTGATCCCACAACTCTTCTACGTGAGGGTACCTGGTGCGTGTCATGGCTGGCGGCCCACCAGAGGCCCACTCGTGGACACCGACATGATGGAATAATAAATGAAGCCGAAGACTTGAGGCACAAGACAAGGACTCCTACTTGTAGTCGACTAGGACTCATGTAAACCCCTACCTGGCTATCTATATAAAGCGAGGCAGGGGCACCTCTATAGACATGAGAACATAAGCTCTCAATCCCCAGGCATAGGACTAGACAGATCTCTCTCCACCAAAGCCCTCACGGCACCCCTGTACATCAGCATCAATACAAGATCAAACAAGCAGCATGTAGGGTTTTCCCTCTGGGGGCCTGAAGCTGGGTAAATCGTGCCCCATGTGTCGCTTGTCCGCCGTCCGAGGAACCAACACACAATCTGCAACCCTAGCCTTGTGCGCACTAGCCTTGGCCTTCCCTGTAATCGCATCTCCAAGCAATAATATCGAGCAGGAATGTATCCTCCTGTTAGCCGACGAGCTATCATCCAACCTGTGCCTCTCATGACTAACCCAGGGTCCCTGACCATGGGATTTGCCGGGATTGATCCCCGCCACATTGTGAAGCAGATTAGTCAGAGGCTTGGTAATCTTGGAGAAGTTCTCGACGAAACGGCGACAATAACTAGCGAGACCGAGGAAACTTCTGACTTGCTTGACGGTCTTGGGAGGAGTCCAGTCAAGAATAGCCTGGATACGTTCTGGGGTGACGGCAACGCCATCCTTGGAAATCACATGACCAAGGTAGGTTACTTCGGGAAGCCAGAACTCACACTTGGAATACTTAGCATGGAGTTTGTGTTCTCGAAGCTTTTCCAATATAAGACGAATATGTTCAGCATGTTCCTCTTCATTCTTGGAGTATACCAAGATATCATCCAGATAAACCACGAAAAACTTGTCGAGGTATTCCATGAATAAATAGTTCATCAATCGTGAGAAGGTGGCTGGAGCGTTGGTCAGGCCAAAGGACATGACGGTGTACTCGTATGAACCATAGCGAGTAATGAAAGCGGTCTTCGGGATGTCTTCTTCGCGGACCCGGATCTGATGGTAACCCAACCTCAAGTCGAGTTTCAAAAACACCGTAGATCCAGCAAGTTGATCATACAGATCGTTGATCCGAGGAAGTGGATACTTGTTCTGTATTGTGGCATGGTTGATAGGTCGGTAATCTTGGACCAAACGGTTCGTTCCATCGCTCTTCTTGACAAAGAGCAAAGGTTCTCCCCAAGCAGAGGAACTAGGACGAATGAAACCTTTGTGGAGCGCCATGTCGATCTCCTTCTTCGGTTCAAGGAGGTGGTGAGGCGGCATCTTATAAGGGCGCTTAGCAATAGGGACGGTGCCTGGCTTCAAGTCGATGATGAATTCGAATTCTCTGATCGGGGATATTCCCGGCAGTTCTTCTGGGAAGACGTCGGTAAAATCCTGAATGACTGGAACGTTCTCGATCCCTTCAAGAGGTGAGGTATTCAAAGCATTCATACATATATCTGGCCGTCGGCATGCTGAGCTGTTCGGGCCGAGTACAGAATCTTCTTGCCGGAAGGGTACGTGAACTGAACTGTCTTAGTGGCACAGTGGATATGGGCATCATGTGCCCCCAACCAATCCATACCGAGGATGACATCAATGCTGGACGACTTGAGGATAATAAGAGGAGCCGAGAACAACAGACCCACAATTGCAATGGTGGTATCGGGACTCATCATGGTGGCACGACTCTGGGATCCAACGGCATTTACCGCTAAAGGAGTGGCCATAAATGCTATGGTGGTATCGGGACTCATCGGTTCCATAGCTAACCCATGCAGTTGAGAAAACGGCTGGGACATAAATGAGTGTGACGCGCCGGAATCAAAGAGAACAGAAGCTGGCACTGAATTGACGAGAAGGGTACCCACTACCATTCTTGGGGACTCACGAGCTTCTTCCATCTTGACATGGGTGACGTGAGCACAACTAACAACAGACGTCTTGGCATTACCGTTTCTAGGACGACGGTTCCGACAACTCTTCTTACGGCCAACATGGGGATGTGGTGCATTCTGAGGCTGAACTGGGCGACAGTCGGGACCAAGGTGCCCTGGCTTTCTAGTCTGAATCGGCCACTGTCTCGATGGCGGAGGCAGACGAGGTGCAGAATAAGACGACCTTGGCGTTGGGGCAGGTCGGTGGTGGACATTTTGTGGGATATAGACTCGAACTTTCTGAGTGGGCCTTCCCGAGGATGGGCCAACATCTCGAGTACGCTTGAGGGATTCCGGGTGATCAGCTAGAGCAGTTTCAACTTGGAAAGCCTTGCTGACGAGCGTCGCAAAGTCTGCAAAATCATTAACAGCTAGCGCGAGCTTCATATCAGGATGCAATCCTTCACGGAATTTCTCCTGCTTGTGAGCGTCAGTGTCAACGTAATCCTCATCATAGCAAGACAGTTCAAGGAATCTCCTATGATATTCAACAACAGTTGTCGTGCCTTGTCTAAGTTTGAGAAAATGCTCCTTCTTCTGGTCCATTAGACCTCGAGGAATGTGCCATGCACGGAAGGCTAACTAGAATTCTTGCCAAGTGGTCACATTCGCAGCAGGCAGCACACGCCTATGGCTTTCCCACCATTGAGCGGCTGAACCCTTCAGATGAAATGTCGTGTACGTAACATAACTGGTCGGGGCAACATTATCTGACTCCATCTCGGAAAAGATGTCACGGAGCCAATCATTAGCATCCATCTGATTGCTGGAGTTGCGGAAAACAGACGGGTTGAGGCGCACGAACTCTTGCAGTGTGATTGGGGCATTCTGGTTTGGAAGCCGCGCCATTACTCCGGCCATGAACTGACGTTTCAGATCAAACTGCTCACGGTTTAGTTCAAACTATTGCATCATTGCGGCCAAATAAGGCGGAGGTGGGGGGTCGTCTGCCATCCTGCCTGAACAGCAGGGGTTAGTTCAGACAAAGCATATGCAAGGATAAGGAGTCATACTCGATGCAGTACGAGCAATGAACGAGAAGTGCGGTAGATACACAATAGTAGTCATAAAGACATACAGATCATTTCACACAGACGGTCAAAATCAGACAGCGTAACGTCGTAGAAATTAAGGAAACGGGACTAAGTAGGCGGCACGCAGACCGCGATAAGGATTACACGACGCGACATAGCTTCCGATATGTCAATCACGCTGCAAGAAAAATGTTGGCCACAGGAGTTTGTGCCAGAGAACGCGCGGCCTGCCCAGAATGAGAATGGGATCCGCGGTCTGGGACCTGGGTCAGAACTCCTGCGACATGACTCAATCAATGGGGAAGCACCAAAACGCCGGGTGGAATGAAGAGAAAGTGATCCTAATGTCAGAGTTAGTAAACCTTACCAGCAAGGATAAGAGAGCAGAGTCCTAGAGCATAGGTAAAGAGAAAATGATCCTAATACCATAGATATCACACGTAGTGACATCGATGTGGCCCCGTAAGTCAAACATTAAGTTAGAAAAATAGTTTTACAAAATCTAGACTCAACTTCGACCAAGTAGTGGTGGGGTGGCTTCCTACAGGCAACCGGCTCTGATACCAACTTGTGACGCCCCCAAAATCAAGTCGTGTACAGTAATCATACACGCAGGGTACACGATCGAAATCAGGGTGCCACGATGATAATATCACAACACAACACTAGACTCAAATAAAATAAAACTGATATTACAACCAGGGATCCGAGGATCAGAAAACATAAGTTAAAAAATCATAATATCTGTGTATAGACATAGTTAGTCAAGTTTTGCCTTAAGAAGGCTAGCACAAATAACATCAGAGGTACAGATCGAAAAGGCGAGGCCTCCTGCCTGGGATCCACCGAACTACTCCTGGCCAAAGGGGGAACTCGACATCGTAGAGGGCATCGGGGATCTTCACGTTGCGGTGGTCGGCATCGGGGATCTCCTGCTCATGGGCTCCAATGTCGACTGTAGCGGCCGATCAGGCAAAACGAAAAGGGGGAATAAAGCAAAGGTGAGTATCTAGCATACCCGCGAGTCTTACGTCCGCTACTAAGCAATTATGCTTTTGTATCAAATGGAAAGGGGAGGCTGTATATAGTGGACTGCAAGGTAGAAATTCAGAATAAGGATAAGAAGCTAGGCCTCTCAAATACTAGCATATTCCGACGAGTCTTGCAGCATGAGGTAAGAATCAGCCAACAGTTAATATAACAGTAATGAAAGTAACAATGCAGCAGAAGTTGTTGCGGCATTGTATAATAATAAGTTGTAATCATACTTAACAATGCCTCCGAGTTCCCCTCCTCGACATCCCCGTGAGGAAGAAAACCCGGAACCAACAGTTTAATAGTAGTAGTTTGTAGTGGTAGGATCTGGCTTCAGCATAAATCGTCCTGTTACCATGGACACGGCTATTCGAATATATTAAACTCCCTGCAGGGGTGCACTGGTGTCATACTACACGCTCGGATCTCCAGGGTGGCAGACACTTTGTTAGGGAACACCCCACCGAGGCTATCCGACACGCCGAGGCCCATCCTACGGCTCATCAGAGAGGTCCCCGCCGGTCTACATCCCTAAGTGCAACGGGGTCATGGGCCTATCACCCCTCGCTCTCCGGGTCGTTGTGACGCGGGAGATCCGTACAACACAGGTGACGATCAATCCCGGCCACAATGCTGAACTGGACGTCTTTCAGAGCTTTCGAACGAGACCACAACGCGGAGGGCCCACACCGTAATCCCACGTATAGGTAGTGCGTACAAGCCAAAAGGCTACTCAAGTCATCCGCCGAACCCATTAAGCATTTTATTAATTTTCTGTCGAGACAACCGTTATCGTTGCCCCTTTCTGGATGAGTCGCGGACAACGACAGCAGTCAAGACCACCAGTAAAATCGGTGCCTGCCCTGTCGTCCCACCAACTCGTGCGGTTACCAACAAGGTGAACCGTCTACTTACCTTGTCTCGCGTTTGCTCCGAAGAGCTCGACTTTCGTACAACAGGATTTCTGTCGGCCACGAACGGTACCAGGCCCACCGCACAACGGTGGAATACACCTGACCTGTCGTTCCACTAAGATACCCTGCGCGGGCACCGTGGGGTCACCCGACTCCTTACCTATAAGGACAACCGTGGTTCAGTACCCTAAGACGACTATACAGTCAGAAACGAGAGGAGTACAAGGATTACTCCTCGATAGCTCACACTTGATGTGGCTCGGCAGAGCCGGGGTAGGGGCCTGAAGCGGTGTCTTCTATGAACCGTACCTGTAGCAGTTTTAGTGAACACGGCCCGCTATCTAATCCTATTGACTAACAATGCGCAGGGTTCACTGCTGAATATAATATATATAATAGGCAGCATAGGATAAATGAAGGTACATCAAGGGGTGACAATGATAGGCTATGCAATTGAATAGGATTGTAACGTAGCAGCAGCAGCAATGCCTAGTGCAAGAAATGTACGGAAAGATAGGCGATATCTGGGGAAGAAAATGGCTCTGCTTTCCTGGAAGCTCGACGGTAGAGGTACTGTCGTCGTCGACGTAGTCGATCACAGGGGCATCAGCAGCGGACGTCGAGACTACCGGACAATAAGAGAGGGGGAAGAAACAATAAATACACGACAATAATAGCAATAAAAATACAAGCAATGGCAAATGTTAAACTAGAGGTGAACTAATGCGGGGCTACACGTTGTAGACGAAACGGGAATTTAACCGACAATTTTACCGGCTCCGGACGATTACCGGACAGACGGCCCGGAGGGGGGATGTCGATGTTCATTGTGTTAGAGGGGGGTGGTTGATATGTAGATAGCATATTCGTATTCGTTGTATTTTTCTAATCAACTTTCATGTATTAAATTTTTTCATCTGATTCACGGATTGAAAGATATTAATTTTTGAAGTTTAAATCAATTTTAAAACATTTCCTGGATTTCTTTTATTAATAAAATAGCAACATTATCCACAAGTAGTAGAGGTCAAACCTGACAAGTGGGTCCTGCTGAGCAGTGGGTCCCACATGTCAGCCTCACATATAATAAAAACATTTAATTTAATTAACAAAAGTGGGGCCCAGTTGTCATAGGCATAGAGTTGATTATTTATTTTAAATACTTATTAAGATGCTGGACCCACATGTCATAGAGACATTACCTAATAGATTTAATTTCTATTACAATTAACTAGTTATTCAGATTAAGGGGCTAGGCCCACTGTTCATAGGCTCATGTCCAATTAACTTAACGTTAATAAAAAATATCTAAACCAACTATTAGGGCCAGGGGCCCATCTGGTAGTGAGGGGGGGGTGGTCTCTTCCCACCGTTTAACCAAACCGTCCCCGCCGGCGACAGCGAGGCCGCCCGACGAAGCCTCTCCGGCGAGAGGGGTTGCGGTGGGAGGGGCCGAGGCGTGGCCACGCACGGCGTCCGCACACGCGCCAGGTGCAGGCGGCGGTGGCTGGACGCGGGCGGGGCGCGGGGCGCCCGTGGTGAGCACGGCGGCCCCCGGAGCTGAGGCACGGCAAGGAGGAGTCTACGGAACGCGTGGAGCGAGGGAAGAGGTTGGGGGGTTCGTGAGCTCACCGGGAACACTAACACGGCGTCGAGGGAGTCGGGGGAGGCATTTGCGACGACGACGACCGTGGCGGAGGGAAAGGAGCTCGATGGCGAGCACCAACGGCGTCCAGACGTCGATTGAGGGCACTAGCAGACGAGGCCGAGCGCGCTAGACCACCTGGACACCCTGCGACGGCGAGAGGCGGTCGCTGGCCGCGGCTACGTTGAGGTGCGGCGACGGCGCAGCCGCAGCTCCGCTCGGGCGAGCACGGGCAGGCTCGAGGAGAAGGAAAGAGGAAAAATGGGGTGGCTGCGCTCGATCCACGTTTCGCGGGTGGGGGAAGATATTTAGCTAGATCGAGCACTACCGCGGCAGGGTTCAACGAAGACAACTCGAGCACAGGCGCCATGGCGACCCTGCCAGAGGAACAGTGGGAGGTGGGAGATGCATGGGTGGGTTGGGCTAGACAGGTGGTGCCCAGGGCGGGATATAGCCACTTTCATTTATTTGTGCTTTCTCTATTTTCCTTTTCTTGTTTGTAATTATTTTAATGTCTTTGTCATTTTTGTAAAACATAACTCTTGCTCCATAATTAGTATTGCTCCTAACAGAGGTGCCACTAAAAGTTTGGGACTTTATTAAATTCATTTAATATTTCTTTTTCAAATGCAACTGGGAAAATGGTGATGTCTTTCCACTGGTTTAATTGTTTGACATATTTAAATACTGCAATAAATACCCAAGGTTGGTTTAACATGGCCCCATAATTTTTATGCAATTAACAAAATTGGTTTCACAATTTTTAGACAAAGTTTTATTTTGCAATTTGTTTTTATTATCAATTCAAAGGGGTTTTTGAAATGATCAGATGCAAGAAAGATCAAAGCATGATTAGCAACAGTGATTGTCTTAAACAAAAGTAATTACTGTTACATGACACCGAGGGTGTTCCATAAATGTACAAAGGGGAGGGCCCAGCTGTCATCCTCATACAAGCTAGGGACCTCACATCGTGTTCTCCCGGATGACCCGGTGTAGACTTGCGGCTCGCCATGCTGCTACTTTGTAGACCTCGGTAGTGAACAGTGATGCTAGAGATTTAGGCCTGTCGGCCTGTCCGCGTGATCGCTGGAGGAGACCGCACACCTCTGACAGTCCCGATCTTCAGGGATTGCGCATTGAATGCTCTTGTACCAGATGTCCGACCTGTAATTATGCTCAGACGTTGCTCTGTTTACTTCGGCCGAATGCTTCCTGATGAGGCCGATTGCACCCTCTCTGGGGCAATCGGCCCTCAACTTGAACAGTTCGGCCCACTTCTTGCTTACTCTTGATTAGCTCGGACTGGATTAGGTCGGTGAGCATCAGGTCGGTGATCTTCGCCTTGATGAATTGTTTCCCCTGGGTGACCCTACCCGGGGGTCATTCCCCCGACAAATGATGACTAATTATTCCCGATGGCACACCGAACGCGCTCCAACAGGTAGGAAGGTAAACTCTGTCGAGGATATTACTTCCATAAATGAAAAAGTTGACTTAATTATGTCTCTACTTACCAAGAAACCCTCTATTGATCATCATGATGTTCCTTTAATTTCTTTGGTTGCTCAAGAACAAGTAGATGTGAACTTCATTGCTAGAAACAACTTCAACAACAATGCTTATAAGGGGAATTTTGCTAGCAATCCTAGAACGTTTCCATCCAACTATGGGAACAACAACACCTACCCTAGCAACAAGAACCCAACTTCTGAATTAAAAAGCATGCTTATAGACTTTATCACTACCCAAAAAGCCTTCAACAAGAATGTAGAAGAAAAGTTAGCTAAATTAGATAATCTTTGTTTGAAGGTAGACAGCTTAGCCCTAGATGTTGAGATGTTAAAAATTAGAACCTTTCCCCTTGAGGAGAGGAAGGCCACCCCTATTAATGCTATCCAATTACAAATTAATGAAAATATTAGGATGATGGCTAAACATAAAGAAAGATGGGCTAGAGAAAAAGAGGAAGATGATAGAATTAAGAGCCTTCCTCACACCACACAGTTGCCACTATCCAAATTGTTGAGGATACCGAAACTATTAGCACCCAATGCACTCCTTGTCCCATTGGACCTATTAATGGTGATGCTAATACCTCAACCGTAGAAGAAGAAACTCCTATGAACATAGAGGGTTTCAAACAAGTGAGCCTAGATGACACTACTACCACCTTTGATAGTAGTGATATTGATTTTGATAGTTTCACCTTTTCAAAAGTTATTAGCTTGTTACACAAAATATCTAGAGACCCCCACACTAGCACACTTAATCTTGCCTTCACGGAGCATATCACAAATGCTCTCATCAAAGATAGGGAGGATAAGCTTAGGATAGAAGCCTCCATACCTAGGAAGCTAGATGATGGTTGGAATCCTATGATTAAAATTAAATTAAACAACTTGTCTTGCTATGCTTTATGTGACATTGGAGCTAGTACCTCCGTCATGCCCAAAAGAATGTATGACATGTTTGAATTGAAACCTTTTGATTCTTGTTCTTTTGGTGTTCGTCTTGTCGATTCTTCCGTAAAGATACCTTTGGAGAAGATCGACGATGTTCTTATCATTCTTAATGACAAATATGTTCCCATTGATTTTATTATTATGGATATAGAGTGTGAACCTTTATGTCCAATTATTTTTGGACGTCCTTTTCTTCGCACCGTAGGTGCTATCATTGACATGAAAGAGGGGAATATAAAATTTCAATTCCCTCTAAAAAATGGGATGGAACACTTCCCTAGAAAGAAATTCAAGTTACCTTTTGAGTCCGTTACACGGGCTAGCTATTCTCTTTCTCTTGATAAAACTTGATTCTTCTTTTGCCTTATGCCTAGCTTAAAGGTGTAAAAGAAAGCGCTTGTTGGGAGGCAACCCAAGATGTTTTTACTTATGTTTTTAGTGGTATTGATGATTTTTACTACTATAGAAACATCATTGTATCTTTATTTTCAACCTTTCTGCCAAGTCATAGCCTCTTATGACATGGCAAGCAAAAGTTCTGACATGCTGTCCAGAAAACAGATTATGTCTTCTTGACGAAAAAATACGGATCAAATCACCAGTTCATCTTTTTTATCTGAATTTTTTACACAGAGTGCTCTATACAATTGCGGAACTTTCTTATGTTCTGTGTTTTTTTATTTGAGTTGCAGAAGTACCCCGAAAAAATTTCTCTACTGCCTGTTGTTCTGTTTTTTACAGATTCTGCCACGTTTTGTCTCTCCTTACTTTTGCAAACCTTAAGCTTGCTTTTTCTTTTAAAAAACCTTTTGGAAATCTTGAGAAACAGTATCTCTTTAGGAATATCTTCATATCCAGTGGATAAAAATTATTTTTAAGGGTAATAACCTCTCTAATCATCTTATGATGAGTTATGTATGAAGGGAGTTTTCAAGTGTGCGATGGAGGATGATGAAAAAGAAGATCCGGGAGTGTCAAGCACTCAAGCTTGGGGATGCCCCCATGCATCCCCAATAAATATTCAAGGAGACTCAAGTGTCTAAGCTTGGGGATGCCCCCGTGCATCCCCTTCTCCATCAACAATCATCAGTTCATCTTTCGTCTCATTATATTTTTATCACTTCATGCGTTATGTGCTATGCTTGGAGCGTCTCGCTCTTAGGTTTTATTTTTAGTTTTATTTAGCTTTGCTTGATGTTCATAACAAGTTAGACCCCATCTTACTTTGTGTGGGAGAGAAACACGCTCCACGCCAATCTAGAACACATCATAGGATTTTTCATGCCTATCTTTTTACTGTTGTGTGTTTTTTATCTTTTCGTAGCTACTGCCATGTTTAGTTTTAGTCTTAGTTTTTCTTTAGCAAGAGCCTTGGAATTTTTTAGTTTGTTGCTTGAACTCTCTTTAGTTTTCATTATTATCTTGTTAAGAGAGTTGGTTGTTGCACTGAGTTGTGTCTTGTCTTGAAAGTAGGTAATTGAGGTTGCTATTCAATTTTAGTAGTAACTTGCAATAGTTTTGAGGTATTGGTGTGAGTAATGTTTGAACTTTTGGTGTCAAGAGCTCTAGCCTATAAGTGATATGTGTCGTATTTTGGCGTCCACCTTCGCCGGTACATCCAAACCCTTGGCATGATACGCTATGTCATCACCCTATATATTTCCTCAAAACAGCCACCATACCTACCTATCAAGGCATTTCCATAGCCTTTCAGAGATATATTGACGTGCAACTTCCACCTCTTCATGACTTGATCTTCATGGCATACATGTTCCTGCTACACTGGCAGCGGCATACATTGCATACATCATGATAGCTACATCTTCTTTATGATTTGAGTACCTTGGAAAGTGTGAAAGATCTTCTATACCCTCTTGTAAATTAGAGTGTTGCCCTTAAGTGAGGAAAAGATCCCAAAGTGGAAAAAATAAAAGATCCCAAAGAGGACAAATGAGAGTTAAATAGAAAGAGCCATTGAGGCCACAAAAAAAATACAAAAAATAGAAAAAAGAGAAAAAGGAAATAAAAGAGAGAGAGGGGCAACACTACTATCCTTTTGAAAGAACCACACTAGTACTCCCTCTTATCCTTGTACTCCGTAGAGATGATCATTCATGCATATAGCTATGTGGGGACCTTTACACTATAGAACTTGGCTTGCATATTCCAAGGATGAGCCTCCTCAAACGAGTTGTAAGTCTTCATGAGCGAGCAAGTTAGAGGCACCCCCGCTAGTTCCATTGGAGAGTTTTTCAACTCATATGTGCATCCGTTGCATGGCAATCCCTACTCCACACATCATATCTATCATTTTGCCTTCTCGCCTATGATTGTCCTCATTGATGTGAGCCTTTCTCATCCTTTTTGTCTTCCTCCTCCACCATATTTCTCATCCAAGTGTCAACTTTCGTGTTTACGCTCATCCATTGCATGAGTTCTCAAATTATCGAGAAGGAGTGAATCAAATTGACTTGTACCTGGCTCATGGTCTGGCGACGAGTCAAGATAAGATTCCAAAGAATACCACGTATGAAACTTTAGTAGATTGAGTTCTCAACAAAAAAAATACTTTTTTCCTCGTATTACCTATACCTCTTCTTGCACACAAACACCATTTGGAGACATTCGAGTCACGGACAGCGAGAGCTTTTGCACCTAATGTTATTTTGTTACTTGTTTCAATGCTAATATAGACTCTTGCATGTTATGACTTGAATTGAATCGCATACCTTGATTGCCTTACTTTTCAAAGTTTTATATAGTTGCTAGCATGTCACCACAGAAATTATGCTTGTTATCATTTACCTACTCGAGGACAAGCAGGAATTAATCTTGGGGATGTTGATAGGTCCCAAACGTATCAATAATTTCTTCTTGCTCCATGCATGTTTTGTCTGATACTTCTATGATCTAGATACACTTTCATACACTTTTGACCATATTTGGACTAACCTATTAACTCAGTGCACCCCAGTGCCAATTTCTGTTTTTTGCTGTTTTTCTATTTCAGTTTTCCCCCATATTAAAAGTGCTCCAAAAATTCGGGAAAAATTAGATAAAAAATCAGCGTGAAGGAACCTTCCGGAGTCCCGAAGGGGGGCCAGGTGGGACCCACCAGGGCCCCAGGGGCCGCCTGGACCCCTGGTGGCCCCCCTGGCTGCCCCCCTTCGCCTATATATCTCCCATGACGTGAAACTTCCGAAGACAGAACACTTTTTCGCGATCTCGCCTCTGTTGCGCCGCTGCCGCGCTTCCAAGATCGGGAGTGTAACACCCTCAGTTCCTGTAACAGTAATCCTCATCACTGTTGATCATTACTGTTGGATTATCACTGTTTGACCTCCCTTGTACCTGATAAAACTTTGTGATGCTCATGATCAAACCTTGCTGTGGTTGATCAACACCCCATGCACCATGTACTTGAGCCCTTGGGATCAAATCCCAAAGCCAAATGCACCTTGCTCATCTAACAAACCAAACCCTAGTTGAAACTACTTTAAATGGAAAATAAAACAAAAGTGCTCAAATAAAGTTGTTCCAAAAATCATGGAACTATTTTTATAAATTGCCTAAAATCATTGTAACCATGTTGGAACAACTTTGGTAATTTTTGGAGTTACAGAAAATTCCAAAAAATTCAAACAGTAGGTTAAAACCCTAACTTTGGACATTTAATATTTAAAAGAAATATCAAATGATTTTATTTTGCTTCAAAACTTTTTGTGGCACTGACTTATAATGTTATACTAATGTTGGGACACCTAACACATTTTACAAAAATGCCTAAGCTGGAAAATTAATTACCAACAGAAAATATCAAAAAAGAAAATTGAAAAATAAAATAAAACCTAGCTAACCCCCCCCCCCCATGGGCGAAGCCCATCCCCCTGGGCCACCAGCCGGCCCACCCGGCCCCCCCATCATCCCCTACCTGCCCCCGTCCCCTCCCCTGTTCCCTGACGCCATGGATGGGGCAGAGGACACGGCGCCATGGCCCCCCACCCCACCTGCTCCCCTCCTCACCTGCCCCCCCTGGAGATAAGGCCGAGGCCCTCCCTGGCGCTCCTCCCCTGCCCACTTTCCCCCTTCCCCCGAGTCTCCCTCTTCTCTCCCCGTAAGCTCCTGTGTTCTGCCGTGGGCGCCGCCGGCGAGTTCCCGCGGCCAACGGCGACGCCTGCCCCCACGACGTTGTCCAAGACCTTCCCCGCGCTCGACTGCTTCCTCCAGCGCTCGCAATCGATGCCGGGATCGTCTGAAGCTCGCGAATCGGAAGCTTTCTTCCACCTCGAGCCGCTCCGCCATTGGTGAGGTGGAGCTCCACCCCGACCTTCCCCGGCCCCGTCCATCACTCCGCTGCCCTCGCGGTGAGCACCCGGAGCTCCATGGCCTTTTCCCTCTCCTCCCCATGCCTCGTAGTGCCGCCGCCGTGACCACAAGCTCCGGCTGCCGCGGCCGTGGACGTAGCCGAGGCCATGGTCCCTCGCAGCCCGCGATTCTGGCTCCGGTGGATGCGCCTCGGCTCGCCCGTTCGATTCCCCTGCCTCCCGTGCCGTTTGCTCGTCGGTACTGAGCTCGGGGACGCCGGCCATGGCACGGCTCGCCGCCGACAGCCGGTGAGGTGAGCTCTAGCTCACTGGCAGGCGGGGCCCAGCCCGGATGAGTTTAAATTAGGGGGCTAACCCCACTGTTAGCCCTAACCCCCACTGTTAAGATCAACAGAGAAAAATAAAAAAAATAAAAAACCCCTCTAGCCCACTGACAGCTAGGCCCCACCTAGTTGATTAGGTTAATAAAATTGTTTTAGTTAAATAACCCACTGATTGATGGGTCCCACATGTCAGTTTAATTATTTAAAAAAAATTATTATTAGTTACTGAGTATGACAGGTGGGTCCAGAGATATTTTCTAATTTAGTTAAATGATTTATAAATAACAGAGGCTGACATGTGGGTCCCACATGTCAGCACTGTTCTGGATAATGTTGTGGATAATGTTTTGGATAATGTTTAAATAAATAATAAAAGAAATCCAGAAAATCAATTAAATTGGTTTAAACTTTGAAATTCAATAACTTTTACACCGTAACTCGGATTCAAAAACTTTATACATGAAAGTTGATCAGAAAAATATAACGAATACGGATACGCTATCTGTATGTCTACCACCCCCCTCTAACGTACCGAACATCGACATTCCCCCCCTTCGGGCCGTTTGTCGATAATTCCCGGTACCGATAAAAATTGCCCGGATCAAAATACTTTGTATACGAAAGTTACTCAGAACGGATCAACGATTACAGATACGATGCCCATATCCTCACCACACCCCTCTAACATACCGATCATCGAACTGTTCCCCCCTCCGGTGGCACTGTCCGATAGATTGCCCGATAACCGTTAAACTGTCCGGTACTGTAGAGTGCCCGGATGAATTTATTCCGAACACGAAACTTGTTCGGAATAGATCAACTAACCCGGATACACCACCCACACGTGTGTCGGATGTCCACGACACCTCCGGCTTGATCCTTTCCCCCCTCCGGACACCCTGTCCGGTAATCACCCGGAGCCGGTAGTTCATCCTCAGGTGAATTCCCGCTCCGAGCATATTGCATTACACTGCGTTAGAACACCGATAACATTTCATCTATCATGTCATGCATATGTTTGTAAATTATTGTTGTGTATTTACTGCTTCCCCCCCTTAATCTTCGGTAGACCCCGCTGCTGCCGTCGACTACACCGCTGCTGAGTACGACTACGTCGTCGACGACCCTACTACTACCGTCGAGCTTGCAGGCAAGCAGAGCCATTCTCTTCCCCAGATACCGCCTATCTTTCCGTACATTTCTTGCACTAGGCATTGTTACTGCTGCTGCTACGATTACAATCCTATTCAACTGCATAGCCTGATTTTGTCGCCCCTTGATGTGCCTTCCTTTATCCTATGCTGCCTAGTATTACTATTATGCATTATTCAGCAGTGGACCCTGCGCATTGTTAGCTAGGATTAGATAGAGGGCCGCGATCACTCAGGGGAGTGAACGCGGATATTAATATTATAACTGCACAGGTACGGTACAATGCAGACACCGCCTCAGGCCCTATCTGGGTTATGCCTAGTCACCTCAAGTGTGAGCTATCAAGGAGTAATCTTTGTACTCCACTCGAGGCTGACTTTGTCTTGCCGCCATAGGGTCCTGTAAACGGTTGTCCTTCAGGTAAGAAGTCGGGCGACCCAACGGTGCCCGCGAGAGGTATTGCGTCGGGACGACAGGGAGGGCACGACCAGTGTACCGGTGTGCTTGGCCCCTGATCGTTGGCCGCGAGAGTTACCAACCCCGAAAGTCGAGCTCCTCCAGGAGCACACGTGAGACAAGGTAAGGAGACGGTTCACCTTGTTGGTAACCGCAGTGACTTGGTGGGACGACGGGGCAGGCACCGATGTACTGGTGGTCCCGGCTGCTGTCGTTGTCCGCGGGTCGGTTAAGTCGAGGCAACGATAACGGTTGTCACGCAGGTTAAATAAAATGTTAAATGGTTCAGTGAATGTCTTGAGTTGGCTATATGCCATGTACGCACTACCTACCCGTGGGAACTACGAGTTATGGGCTCCTCTGCTTCTTAGTGTCGTCCGAGGACTCTTCAGACGTCAGCAGTACCGCGGGCTGATTGCCGGGAAGTGGTGTTGTCTTATTTGCCGCGGCGTGTGATTTGTATTTGCTTTGATTTAACTTCACCGGCCAGCCACGCACCGTGCAGGAGTACGTTTGGGTTGGGGTCCAAGGCCCGGCGTACTTAGGATTTAGACCGGCGGATGACCTCTCTGTTGAGTTTGAAAGATGGGCTATGAAGTGTCGGATAGCCTCGGTGGAGCGTTCCCTAACAAGGTTCCCGCCACCCTGGAGATCCGTGCGTGTAGCGTAACACAAGTGCACCCTTGCAGGGAAGATTGATCTATCGATAGCCATGTCCACGGTAATAGGACGCTTTATGCTGAAGCTGGATCTTACCACTAGAAACTATTATTAAACTGTATGGTTCCGGGTTCCTTTCCTCACGGGGATGTCGAGGAGGTGAACTCGGAGGCATTGTTAATTATTACAACTTATTATTATTCAATGTTGCAGCAACTTCTGCTTCATTGTTACCTTACTGTTTTATATAAACTGTTGGCTGATTCTTACCTCATGCTGCAAGACATCGTCGGAAGATGCTAGTCTTCGATAGGCCTAGCTCTTACCCTTGCTCTGCATTTCTGTCTTCAGTCCACTATATACAGCCTCTTCTTTCCGTTGATACAATGCATAACGCTTAGTAGCGGACGTAAGACTCACGGGTATACTAGATACTCACCTGCTTTATTTCCTTTATTGTTTTGCCTGATCGGCCGCTGCAGCCGACGTTGGAGCCCAGGAGCAGGAGTACCCCGGAGGCGCCTACTACGACGTCGAGTTCCCCGTTGACCAGGAGTAGTACTGTGGATCCCAGGCAGGAGGCCTCGCCTTTTCGTTCTGTATCTCCGATGTGATTTGTGCTAGCCTTCTTAAGGCAAAACTTGACTAACTATGTCTGTACTCAGATATTATGGCTTGTATAACTTATATGTTCGGGTCCGCGTGACCCCCTCTATTGTAATATATTTGTTTATCCTTTTGTGTTTAGTGTTGTGCTGTGATATTATCACCGTGGCACCCTAATCTCAGTCGTGTACCCTGTGTGTATGATTACTGTACACGGTCTGATTTTGGGGGCGTCACAAGTTGGTATCAGAGCCGACTGCCTGTAGGAAGCCACCCCACCACTACCTGGTCGAAGTTGAGTCTAGACTTTGGAAAAACTATTTTGCTAACTTAATATTTGGCTTACGGGCCCACATCGATGTCACTACGGTGGTATCTATGGTATTAGGATCCTTTTCCTCCTTACCTATGCTCTGGGAATCTACTCTCTTATCCTTGCTGGTAAGTTGTACAAAAGCTGACATTAGGATCACGTTCTCTTGGTTCCACCCGGCGTCTTTCTGGTGCATCCCCCATTGATTGAGTCGTGTTGCAGGCGTCGTACGCCAGTTCCCAGACCGCGGATCCCATTCTCATTCTGGGCAGGCCGCGCGTTCTCTGGCATCAACTCCTGTGGCCAACAGTTTTCTTGCGGCGTGATTGACATAGTGGAATCTATGTCGCGTCGTGTAATCCTTACCGCGGTCTGCGCGCCGCCTAGAGAGTCCTTTTTCCTTAATTTCTACGACGTTACGCTGCCCGATTTTCGATTGATTCGGTGTGCGCATGTGTATGTCTTATATGACTACTCCTTTATATATCTGCGCCTCCTTTACGTTGTCGTTTTACTTCAGGCTTAATTCCGGTATCTCGTTAAATTTTCATCGCTGAAATACCCCTGTTAAATTCTAGCTGGATGGCTGGTCGTCGTGGTCGTGGTCGTGCTGCCAACGACCCACCTCCGCCGCCGGATTACATGGTCGCGATGATGCAACAGTTCGAGATGAATCGTCAGTTCATGCAGAATATCATGGCTCAGTTCCCCCAGCCGAATCAGAATGGGCACCACCATCAGCATGCCACCGTGACTCTGCACGACTTCACCCGCCTCAACCCCACTATGTTCCGCAACACTGTTCATCCGCTGGATGCTGATGACTGGCTTCGCAACATCACTCACGAGCTGGAGTCTGCTAATGTCGATCCAGCCGACTATGTGAACTTTGCGTCTTATCATCTGAAAGGCGCAGCTGCTCAGTGGTGGAGCACCCACAAGCGTTCCCTGCCAGTCGAAGAAATCATCACTTGGGATGAATTTCAGTCTGCTTTCCGCGCCCGCTACATTCCTCAGGGGATCATGGATCGCAAGGCGGAAGAATTCCGTAACCTCACTCAGGGCAATATGACTGTTGAAGCCTATCAACGCGAGTTCCTCAACCTCTCTCGCTATGCGGAGGGAGAGATCACAACTGATGCTCGCAGGCAGCAGAAGTTCCGTCGTGGCCTCAACCCAGAACTCAGGCTCGCTCTTGCCGTTCATGATTTCGCCAACTTCGCCACCATGGTGAACAAGGCTATCACCGTCGAGACTGCCCAGATGGAACATAAGAACTCTCTGAAGCGCTACCGTGACGTTGGCTCATCTTCGGGCGCAACGCAGAAGCGTCGTATCTGGCTCCCTACCAGTGTGACCCATTCAGCTGTCCCTGCTCCAAGGCCGTCTTATGCTGCACCCCGTCTGCCCCCACCACCACAGTTGCCAAGAGCTTTGCCGGCACCACCCAATGCTACCCCACTTCGTCCTCAGGATGGATTATGCTTCACGTGCCACCAACCTGGGCATTTTTCTAGGGAGTGTCCCCTGAAACAGAAGCAACTGGTAGTTCACCCCGCTGGCCGTGGAAATGGTCGTGGCAACAACAGGACCCCCAACTATAATACTGGGTCTGCCGCTTATGCTCGTGGACATGCTAACCACGTCAATGTTGAAGAAGTTCAGCAACAACCCGCTACCGTAATGGGTACCCTTCTCGTTAATTTCGTACCTGCTACTGTTTTGTTTGATACAGGAGCATCGCATTCATTCTTGTCGGAAGCATTTGCATTGTCGCATAACTTCACGCTAGAAAAGATGAACCCACCGATGGTTGTCCGCACTCCGATAGGCCAATGTCAAACCACCAAGATAGTGCCCGGAACCATTGTTGAAATTGAAGGGATTGAATTCCTTGCTTCCCCCATCGTTCTGAAGTCTTCCACCATAGACCTCATTCTGGGAATGGACTGGTTGAAATTCCACGATGCCGCACTTTATTGTGGCACCAAGTCTGTCCAGCTTTTTCACCCCTCCGGTGGGATTGTAAACCACACCGCCCGAGTTACCCGTAATGCTGAAACACAGATCTTTATGGTGAATGCTTTGAATGTCTCACCTTTGAAAGGCATCGAGAACGTTCCAGTCGTTCGCGATTTTCCCGACGTCTTCCCAGAAGAACTGCCGGGAATACCCCCGATCAGAGAAGTTGAATTCGTCATCGACTTGAAGCCAGGCATTGTTCCTATTGCCAAGCGTCCTTACAAGATTCCGCCACATGAACTCCTTGAACTTAAGGAGGAAATCGACAAGGCACTTCAGAAAGGATTCATTCGCCCCAGTTCCTCAGCTTTGGGAGCACCTTCGCTCTTTGTCAAGAAGAGCGATGGGACAAACCGATTGGTCCAAGATTATCGGCCTATTAACCAAGCCACCATCCAGAACAAATACCCACTTCCCCGGATCAATGATCTGTATGATCAACTTGCCGGATCTAAGGTGTTTTCTAAACTCGACTTGAGGTTGGGTTATCACCAAATCCGGTTCCGTGATGAGGACATTCCGAAGACTGCCTTCATTACTCGCTATGGTTCATACGAGTACACCGTCATGTCCTTTGGCTTAACCAATGCTCCAGCCACCTTCTCCAGATTGATGAATTATATTTTCATGGAGTACCTCGACCAGTTCGTCGTGGTTTATCTGGATGATATCTTGATATATTCCAAGAATGAAGAAGAACATGCTGAACATCTTCGTCTTATACTGGAGAAGCTTCGAGAACACAAACTCTACGCTAAGTTTTCTAAGTGTGAGTTCTGGCTTCCCGAAGTAACCTACCTTGGACATGTGATTTCCAAGGATGGCATTGCCCTCACCCCAGAACGTATCCAGGCTATTCTTGACTGGACTCCTCCCAAGACCGTCAAGCAGGTCCGCAGTTTTCTCGGGCTCGCTAGTTATAGCCGCCGTTTCGTCGAGAATTTCTCCAAGATTGCCAGGCCTCTGACTAATCTGCTTCACAAAGGCGTCAAGTTTGAGTGGACAGATAAATGTCTAGAAAGTTTCCAAGCACTCAAGGACAAGCTAACCTCTCCCCCGGTGCTCGCTCCCCCAGATACTCAGAAGGACTTCGTGATATATTGCGACGCGTCTCGTCAAGGATTAGGCTGTGTCCTATTGCAAGAGCGCAAGGTGATTGCTTATGGCTCTCGTCAGTTGCGTGCCCACGAAGACAAGTACCCAACACATGATCTCGAATTGGCAGCAGTAATTTATGCATTGAAGCTGTGGCGACATTACCTCGTCGGTAATCGTTGCGAGGTCTACACCGACCACCAAAGTCTGAAATACCTGTTTACTCAGCCAGACCTGAATCTTCGTCAACAACGATGGCTCGAGACAATAGCCGACTTCAACATGGATATTTCGTATACCCCGGGCAAGGCTAATGTGATGGCCGATGCTTTGAGTCGCAAAGCTTACTGTTCTGAACTTGAGGTTCAGGTGCAGCAACCACTCCTGTATGAAGAGTTTCGCAAGTTGAATCTGGAGATTGTTCCTCGAGGTTACGTCAATAACCTGGTTCTCGAGTCAAAACTCGACGCCCTCATCAAGAGTAGACAATCTCTGGCCCCTGACATTGTGAAGATCAAGAAGGACATCGCCGAAGGGAAGCCCTCCTCTTTTACCATTGATGCTAATGATGGTGATACTGTGTACTTCAAGGGCCGCTTAGTAGTTCCTGTGATCCCGTCCCACATTAACTGTGGTCCGGATATCATGGAAGAAGCCCATAACTCTACCTTGTCAATCCACCCTGGCAGTACCAAGATGTATAAAGACCTTCGTCAACGGTACTGGTGGCCTTACATGAAACAAGACATCGCCCGCTATGTTTCTCAATGTGACGTTTGCAGTCGCGTCAAAGCCGGACATCAGAAACCTGCTGGTTGGTTGCGACCACTCCCTCCTCCTGATTGGAAGTGGGACAAAGTCGAAATGGACTTCGTCACCGGTTTTCCTAAGTCACAGACAGGTAACGATGCCATCTTTGTCGTCATCGGCCGATTCTCCAAGATTGCTCACTTCCTGCCGGTCAAGGAAACGATCACTGCTAGTCAGTTGGCACACTTGTATATCTGCCGAATTGTGTCACTCCACGGTATTCCGTTGGAGATCAGTTCAGATCGTGGCAGCATTTTCACCTCACGATACTGGAATAGTTTCATGGAAGCTTTCGGCACTCGTCTGAATCTCAGCACCGCTTATCACCCCCAGTCGCAAGGCCAAGTTGAACGAGTTAATCAAGTGCTGGAAGACATGCTTCGCGCTTGTGTCCTTTCTTTCGGCATGAAATGGGAGGATGCCCTCCCGTACGCGGAATTCTCGTACAACAATAGCTATCAGGCTAGCTTGAAGATGGCCCCCTTCGAAGTTCTATACGGACGTAAATGTCGAACCCCCCTGAATTGGTCAGGAACTGGGGAACGACCCTACTTCGGACCGGATCTTGTCCAAGAAGCTGAAGAACAAGTTCGCATTGTGCAAGAAAATCTCAAGGCCGCACAGTCTCGTCAGAAGAGCAACTATGACCGCAAACACCGTGAAATGGAGTATCAACCTGGTGAATACGCATACCTCCGTGTCACTCCCATGAGGGGCACTCATCGCTTCGGTATCAAGGGCAAGTTGGCTCCTCGCTACATTGGCCCGTTCCGTATCCTTTCCAGGAGTGGACCCGTGGCATACCGGTTGGAATTGCCGCCGAACCTCTCCCAAGTCCACGATGTCTTCCATGTGTCGCAACTCCGTCGCTGCTTCAAGGATCCTATCCGCGAAGTGGAACATGATATGATCGAGCTGCAACAAGACTTGACTTATCGAGAACATCCGAGCCGCATTCTCGATCAGTCTGAGCGTCGAACCCGCAACAAGACCGTCAAGTTCCTCAAGGTCCAGTGGTCGAACCATTCTGAAGAGGAAGCCACTTGGGAACGCGAAGATCGCCTTCGCGATGAATACCCCGATCTTTTCCTCGCTACCACTTAAATTCTCGGGACGAGAATTCTTGTAGTGGGGGAGATTTGTAACACCCTCAGTTCCTGTAACAGTAATCCTCATCACTGTTGATCATTACTGTTGGATTATCACTGTTTGACCTCCCTTGTACCTGATAAAACTTTGTGATGCTCATGATCAAACCTTGCTGTGGTTGATCAACACCCCATGCACCATGTACTTGAGCCCTTGGGATCAAATCCCAAAGCCAAATGCACCTTGCTCATCTAACAAACCAAACCCTAGTTGAAACTACTTTAAATGGAAAATAAAACAAAAGTGCTCAAATAAAGTTGTTCCAAAAATCATGGAACTATTTTTATAAATTGCCTAAAATCATTGTAACCATGTTGGAACAACTTTGGTAATTTTTGGAGTAACAGAAAATTCCAAACAATTCAAACAGTAGGTTAAAACCCTAACTTTGGACATTTAATATTTAAAAGAAATATCAAATGATTTTATTTTGCTTCAAAACTTTTTGTGGCACTGACTTATAATGTTATACTAATGTTGGGACACCTAACACATTTTACAAAAATGCCTAAGCTGGAAAATTAATTACCAACAGAAAATATCAGAAAAGAAAATTGAAAAATAAAATAAAACCTAGCTAACCCCCCCCATGGGCGAAGCCCATCCCCCTGGGCCACCAGCCGGGCCACCCGACCCCCCCATCATCCCCTACCTGCCCCCGTCCCCTCCCCTGTTCCCTGACGCCATGGATGGGGCAGAGGACACGGCGCCATGGCCCCCCACCCCACCTGCTCCCCTCCTCACCTGCCCCCCCTGGAGATAAGGCCGAGGCCCTCCCTGGCGCTCCTCCCCTGCCCACTTTCCCCCTTCCCCCGAGTCTCCCTCTTCTCTCCCCGTAAGCTCCTGTGTTCTGCCGTGGGCGCCGCCGGCGAGTTCCCGCGGCCAACGGCGACGCCTGCCCCCACGACGTTGTCCAAGACCTTCCCCGCGCTCGACTGCTTCCTCCAGCGCTCGCAATCGATGCCGGGATCGTCTGAAGCTCGCGAATCGGAAGCTTTCTTCCACCTCGAGCCGCTCCGCCATTGGTGAGGTGGAGCTCCACCCCGACCTTCCCCGGCCCCGTCCATCACTCCGCTGCCCTCGCGGTGAGCACCCGGAGCTCCATGGCCTTTTCCCTCTCCTCCCCATGCCTCGTAGTGCCGCCGCCGTGACCACAAGCTCCGGCTGCCGCGGCCGTGGACGTAGCCGAGGCCATGGTCCCTCGCAGCCCGCGATTCTGGCTCCGGTGGATGCGCCTCGGCTCGCCCGTTCGATTCCCCTGCCTCCCGTGCCGTTTGCTCGTCGGTACTGAGCTCGGGGACGCCGGCCATGGCACGGCTCGCCGCCGACAGCCGGTGAGGTGAGCTCTAGCTCACTGGCAGGCGGGGCCCAGCCCGGATGAGTTTAAATTAGGGGGCTAACCCCACTGTTAGCCCTAACCCCCACTGTTAAGATCAACAGAGAAAAATAAAAAAAATAAAAAACCCCTCTAGCCCACTGACAGCTAGGCCCCACCTAGTTGATTAGGTTAATAAAATTGTTTTAGTTAAATAACCCACTGATTGATGGGTCCCACATGTCAGTTTAATTATTTAAAAAAAATTATTATTAGTTACTGAGTATGACAGGTGGGTCCAGAGATATTTTCTAATTTAGTTAAATGATTTATAAATAACAGAGGCTGACATGTGGGTCCCACATGTCAGCACTGTTCTGGATAATGTTGTGGATAATGTTTTGGATAATGTTTAAATAAATAATAAAAGAAATCCAGAAAATCAATTAAATTGGTTTAAACTTTGAAATTCAATAACTTTTAAACCGTAACTCGGATTCAAAAACTTTATACATGAAAGTTGATCAGAAAAATATAAAGAATACGGATACGCTATCTGTATGTCTACCACCCCCCTCTAACGTACCGAACATCGACATTCCCCCCTTCGGGCCGTTTGTCGATAATTCCCGGTACCGATAAAAATTGCCCGGATCAAAATACTTTGTATACGAAAGTTACTCAGAACGGATCAACGATTACAGATACGATGCCCATATCCTCACCACACCCCTCTAACATACCGATCATCGAACTGTTCCCCCCTCCGGTGGCACTGTCCGATAGATTGCCAGATAACCGTTAAACTGTCCGGTACTGTAGAGTGCCCGGATGAATTTATTCCGAACACGAAACTTGTTCGGAATAGATCAACTAACCCGGATACACCACCCACACGTGTGTCGGATGTCCACGACACCTCCGGCTTGATCCTTTCCCCCCTCCGGACACCCTGTCCGGTAATCACCCGGAGCCGGTAGTTCATCCTCAGGTGAATTCCCGCTCCGAGCATATTGCATTACACTGCGTTAGAACACCGATAACATTTCATCTATCATGTCATGCATATGTTTGTAAATTATTGTTGTGTATTTACTGCTTCCCCCCCTTAATCTTCGGTAGACCCCGCTGCTGCCGTCGACTACACCGCTGCTGAGTACGACTACGTCGTCGACGACCCTACTACTACCGTCGAGCTTGCAGGCAAGCAGAGCCATTCTCTTCCCCAGATACCGCCTATCTTTCCGTACATTTCTTGCACTAGGCATTGTTACTGCTGCTGCTACGATTACAATCCTATTCAACTGCATAGCCTGATTTTGTCGCCCCTTGATGTGCCTTCCTTTATCCTATGCTGCCTAGTATTACTATTATGCATTATTCAGCAGTGGACCCTGCGCATTGTTAGCTAGGATTAGATAGAGGGCCGCGATCACTCAGGGGAGTGAACGCGGATATTAATATTATAACTGCACAGGTACGGTACAATGCAGACACCGCCTCAGGCCCTATCTGGGTTATGCCTAGTCACCTCAAGTGTGAGCTATCAAGGAGTAATCTTTGTACTCCACTCGAGGCTGACTTTGTCTTGCCTCCATAGGGTCCTGTAAACGGTTGTCCTTCAGGTAAGAAGTCGGGCGACCCAACGGTGCCCGCGAGAGGTATTGCGTCGGGACGACAGGGAGGGCATGACCAGTGTACCGGTGTGCTTGGCCCCTGATCGTTGGCCGCGAGAGTTACCAACCCCGAAAGTCGAGCTCCTCCAGGAGCACACGCGAGACAAGGTAAGGAGACGGTTCACCTTGTTGGTAACCGCAGTGACTTGGTGGGACGACGGGGCAGGCACCGATGTACTGGTGGTCCCGGCTGCTGTCGTTGTCCGCGGGTCGGTTAAGTCGAGGCAACGATAACGGTTGTCACGCAGGTTAATTAAAATGCTAAATGGTTCAGTGAATGTCTTGAGTTGGCTATATGCCATGTACGCACTACCTACCCGTGGGAACTACGAGTTATGGGCTGCTCTGCTTCTTAGTGTCGTCCGAGGACTCTTCAGACGTCAGCAGTACCGCGGGCTGATTGCCGGGAAGTGGTGTTGTCTTATTTGCCGCGGCGTGTGATTTGTATTTGCTTTGATTTAACTTCACCGGCCAGCCACGCACCGTGCAGGAGTACGTTTGGGTTGGGGTCCAAGGCCCGGCGTACTTAGGATTTAGACCGGCGGATGACCTCTCTGTTGAGTTTGAAAGATGGGCTATGAAGTGTCGGATAGCCTCGGTGGAGCGTTCCCTAACAAGGTTCCCGCCACCCTGGAGATCCGTGCGTGTAGCGTAACACAAGTGCACCCTTGCAGGGAAGATTGATCTATCGATAGCCGTGTCCACGGTAATAGGACGCTTTATGCTGAAGCTGGATCTTACCACTAGAAACTATTATTAAACTATATGGTTCCGGGTTCCTTTCCTCGCGGGGATGTCGAGGAGGTGAACTCGGAGGCATTGTTAATTATTACAACTTATTATTATTCAATGTTGCAGCAACTTCTGCTTCATTGTTACCTTACTGTTTTATATAAACTGTTGGCTGATTCTTACCTCATGCTGCAAGACATCGTCGGAAGATGCTAGTCTTCGATAGGCCTAGCTCTTACCCTTGCTCTGCATTTCTGTCTTCAGTCCACTATATACAGCCTCTTCTTTCCGTTGATACAATGCATAACGCTTAGTAGCGGACGTAAGACTCGCGGGTATACTAGATACTCACCTGCTTTATTTCCTTTATTGTTTTGCCTGATCGGCCGCCGCAGCCGACGTTGGAGCCCAGGAGCAGGAGTACCCCGGAGGCGCCTACTACGACGTCGAGTTCCCCGTTGACCAGGAGTAGTACTGTGGATCCCAGGCAGGAGGCCTCGCCTTTTCGTTCTGTATCTCCGATGTGATTTGTGCTAGCCTTCTTAAGGCAAAACTTGACTAACTATGTCTATACTCAGATATTATGGCTTGTATAACTTATATGTTCGGGTCCGCGTGACCCCCTCTATTGTAATATATTTGTTTATCCTTTTGTGTTTAGTGTTGTGTTGTGATATTATCACCGTGGCACCCTAATCTCAGTCGTGTACCCTGTGTGTATGATTACTGTACACGGTCTGATTTTGGGGGCGTCACAGGGAGCACCAGCAAACCCCTTCCCGACACCTTGCCGGAGGGAGGATCGACCTCCGGGAGCTTCCCCTCCACCATGGACGCTTCCCGGATGTGCCGTAAGTAGTTTCCTTTGGACCATGGGTCCGTGATCAGTAGCTATGTGATGTTCTCCTCCCCTCTTTGTTCTTCATGGTTTAGACGTCGTGAGCTACCCTACATGATCGAGGCACATATGTAATCTTTCTGTTGTTTCTATGCTGAGTTTGATGGGATCTGATGGATTATGAGATTATGTTCAGATTGTGATAGAGTAATATATTTGGTTCTTATCTTTTATATTTTTGTTCCTAAGTAATTCTTGCATGTTCTCCATTGATTTTTATTGCTTTGGCCAAGTAGTAGGTAGTAACTCCAAGAGGGAACGTTATGCTCGATTGTGGGATCATGCCCCCTGATGACATGCTTGAGCGACGGAAACATGAGTCTAGGGGATGAGTTGTTGCCACAAGGGGGAAAACAACGGTGCTTGTAACCGTGGTTTCAAGGATTGTTTACTTTAGGCAGAGTTATTTTTAATGCAGTTGTCTGGTGCTTTGGGTTTACACTTTTGGTGGGGCTCGCAACTTAATACCAGCGAGATGTTCTGGATAGATATATCAAGGTGGATGATTGGTAGTAGATGCAGTTGGATTTCGGTCTACTTATTTTGGCGTACTGCCCTTGCTTTTGAGCCTCTTCCTTTCTTTTGTAGAATAGTTAGCATTGCAGTGCATTTATAATCCTGTCAATTGCCCATCTGTAATTTGTTTACCTCGCATAGCAGTTTTATCGTCTTTTGGGAGAGAGACATCACGGGACCCCGGTCCATATTATCATCATTGTTTACACGCTTATTTACTTTCTGCTTTTACTTTCAGTTGCTATCATTATCATTATCTCTTGTGTTTTGATCCTTTGTAAAAAACAAGACCGGAGAGATTGACAACCTCTCTGAACTTTGGTGGGAGCAAAGTTATTAGTGTTGTGTGCATGCCCACGCCAGTTGCTCCGCTGACACCTACTTATCATCCCCGGAGTCCTACTGGTCGATACTCTATACCCATGTATCTTTACCAAGGGAAACTTGCCGCTATGTTTGATCTCACCTTCCACTTGGGGTAACCAACGAAGGGCGAGAAGCAAATATCATCTCTCGCGTATCAAGTGGCCACACTTCTCTCTTATGATGGAAGATTAATTGCTGTGAAATCCATCCTCTCCTCTATGGCTATGTATCACATGAAATGCCTTGACCTCCCTGAAACTGTGAAACAACAAATTTGTAAGTACCTCAGACATTGTCTTTGGAGAGGTCCAAATATGGAGGACAAAAAACCTGCTCTGGTGGCCTGGAACACTGTCTGTAGACCAAACCATGAAGGAGGCCTTGGAGTGCCAAACATATCTGCCCAGAACAATGCCCTGCTCCTGGAAAACTTGCACTAATTCTTCAACAGACTAAATATACCTTGGATGAGTCTCATATGGGAAACTTATTACTCCACTGGTCAGCTACCTGGTACAGGTTCCCTTGGATCCTTCTGGTGGAAAACTAATCTGAACCTGCTGCCCATGTATAAATCTATTGCAAAATGCAACATTGGAGATGGCAAAAGTACATTCTTCTGGTCAGATCTTTGGTCACAACACTTCTTTCAATCACAATATCCACACCTTGCCTCCTTTGCAAAGGCCCAAACAATTTTGGTCCATGATTACATGAGGACAGAATATATGGAAGATCTTTTTCACTTACCTCTCTCTTCAGAAGCATACATGGAATTTCAAGAAATGGATCAACTTTGCCAGACCTACAATCACAGCAATAGTAATGAATTTGTGGATAAATGGAGTTTCTACCTCCTTCAGCTCATCGAAAGCTTATAAAAGATTCATTGGAACCACCACTACTCCTCCTCATTTCAAATGGGTGTGGGCAACCTCTTGCCAACCCAAGAACAAAGTTTTTTTTCTGGCTATTACTCCATGACAGGCTCAATACGAGAAACCTCCTCAGAAGGAAATCTTTCACCTTGGAATCATACAATTGTTCCACCTTGGGCTGTGATCAGGAAGAAACCCTGAGACACCTCTTTTGGAGTTGCCCTTTTGCTAGCCAATGGTGGGACTTTGTATGCCCTAATAGAAGTCAGAATATGCAGACCCTGGACATAATTGAGGATATCAAAGCAAAACTCCAAATCCCCTTTTCAATGAACATCATCATTATAGCCTCTTGGACAATATAGATCACTAGAAACAACAGAATTTTCAAGAACATGGATCCTTCTATGTTGTACGGGAAGGAACTTTATTTTGCTGAACTCAAGCTTCTAAGATATAGGATCAAGAACAAGTAGGCTCAACCTTTCAAAGATTAGCTTGAGTCTAATATAATTTTATTTATTTTTCATCTTTTCTGTTTCTTTCTTTTTCTTTTTCTTTTTTTAGGCTCATGCCTATGTTTTTGAGGCTTTTCCACTTTCTTTTTTGCTTTTTCTTGGCTTATCTCAATCCACCTTGTAATTGGAGATTTTTGTTTTAATAATGTAAAATTTTCTGTGGGGCTTTGACCTACTGTTCCGCCTCAAAAAAGGTGAATTTGTCCTGTGAAACGCTGAGTCGGGTGCAACAGGAGTAGATGCAGACCATGAGAACGGAGCAGCTTGGAGCGGGGGGATTGGGCACCAATTCCGCGTCGACTGGAGTATATGCATGCCTGTTGGGGGAGGCACCACCATCTCTCACTCGTCACCCTCCGAGAGGAGGAACTGGACCTTAGTTTCCTGGCGGACGGCACCCAGCTCCGAGTCTGCAACAGGAAGAGTTGGCCGGGAGAAGGAATTGGGAACCTAAAATGGATTTTCCAAAGGTCGATGGCAGTGATGTTCGTGTATGGATGGATCAGTGTGAGTCCTTCTTCCTGTTGTACAACATCTCTGAGAATTTCAAGGTAACTTCAGCTTCTCTGAATTTGGTGGGAAATGCTACACACTGGTTTCAGGCGTTCAAGCAGAGTGGGACGTGGTCGACTTGGGAGCAGTTCTCTACTGAGATTACAGCAGAATTTGATGTGTACATCCACCGCGGGCTCATGAAATCATTGATGTTGTTGCGTCAGAGAGGGTCAGTTGACGAGTATAAGATGCAGTTCTATCAACTGGTGTAATATCTGTTTATATGAACCGCATACCAGTGACACTTTTGTGGTTTCTCGGTTTTTCATGGGACTCAAGGAAGAACTGCTTGCAGCCGTTGAGATGCACCTACCTGAGACCGTGTCCCGTGTGGTATCCTATGTGTTGGTGCAAGAGGTCCTGCAATCTTCTGTCAGAGGACTGAAAGCAGGGATGACCAGAGGCCCTTACAAAAAAACTGAGAAGCATTAGGATTCTGCGCCAGGAGAACTATGTAAAGCAAGGCAACTGAAAGAATACCGGCGAGCAAATGGATTGTGCTATAGATGTGGTGAGAAATTCTTGCCTGGCCATGTGTGTGTGCTGCACCAGGAGTTCCTACAGCACAACTCAAAGTCACTGAAGCTGTGGATCCACATGAGATTATTTCAGATGCAGTGTTAGATGCATTAGTGTCTGATTCTCAAGATGAGTGTGCCACCATCTCAGTCCAAGATTTTTCTGGAGCTTCTCATCCCAAGACAATACGACTTAGAGCACTTATTGGTAATCAGGTGGTGTTGATTTTGTTGGATTCGGGCAGTACCCACAATTTTGTGAATGCTTCCTTGTTAGACAGGATTCAAGCTACACCAGTTCAGATGGCTTCTCAATTGTCAGTGAAAGTTGCAAATGGGGAGCAAGTGCAATGCACAAAATATATTCCAAATCTCAGTTGGTGGGTTCAGGGCCACAGTTTCTCTGCTCCTATGAGGGTTCTACAATTGCGGAGTTATGATACTATATTGGGCATGGACTGGTTGGAACAAAGGGGTGTGATGAAGTGTCACTGGTTGGAGAAGTGGATTCAGTTTCAGTATTTGGGCACTACAGTTAAACTGCAAGGAATTTTACCAGAGAAATTAGCACCTATGTCTGAGATGTTTGTGGATCAGTTGCTGAAATGGGATAAAGGGAATGATGTTTGGGCAGTAGTCTTGTAAAACTATGTGGTGGTGCAGGATAAAACTGAAGTTGCCAGCCAGGTGGCCACTGTGTTACAAGACTTTCAGGATGTCTTCAGTACACCTACAGAATTACCTCCTCAAAGAGCTTTTGATCATGCTATTAATTTGGTGCCTGGAACTGTCCCTGTTAATTGTAGACCTTGCAGATATTCACCCCTGCAGAAGGATGAAATTAAGAGGTAGGTGTCTGAAATGATTGTTGCTGTGTTAGTGACCCCTAGTATCAGTCCATTTGCATCTCTTGTGTTACTGATTAAAATGAAGTATGGTACATGGAGATTTTGTGTGGATTACAGAAAACTGAATTCTCTGACAGTTAAGAGTAAGTTTCCTATGCCAGTGGTGGATGAATTAGCTGGCACTAAGTGGTTCTCTAAATTGGACCTTACTGCTAGATATCACAAAATTAGAATGGTCCTTGAGGATGAGGTGAAAACAGCTTTTAAAACTCACCATGGGTTGTTTCAGTTCAGAGTTACGCCTTTTGGTTTAGCTACTGCTCCGGCTACTTTTCAGTGTGGCATGAATTTTATTCTGGCGGATTACCTGAGGAAATTTGTTTTGGTTTTTCTGGATAATATTCTCATTTACAGTAAAACCTTGCCAGAACATATTCAAGACTTACACTTGGTCCTCTCTGCACTTAGGAAAGTTAAGTTGTTTGTCAAGAGAAGTAAGTGTCCCTTTGCCCAGCAGTCAATGGCGTATTTGGGGCATGTTATTTCTGACAAAGGAGTGACCACTAATCCTTCCAAAACCAGTGCAATGCTGGCTCGGCCTGTGCCCAATAATATTACTGAATTGAGAGGTTTTCTGGGACTCACAGGATACTACAGGAAGTTTATGAGGAATTATGGAATTATTGCTAAGCCTTTGACATTGTTGTTAAGAAAGAAGGCTTTTCAGTGGTCTGCAGAAGCTACTGCTGCATTTGAGCAGTTGAAACAGGACATGGCATCCACTCATGTACTTGCTTTGCCTGATTTTCTCAGTCACTCTGTATTAAAATCGATGCTTGTGATACTGGTGTGGGAGTTGTGTTGACCCATAGGGCCATCCTATTGCTTTTTATAGTAAGGCTCTAGGGATGAGAAATAAACACTTGTCCATCTATGAGAAAGAGTTCCTGGAAATCATGATGGTCATTGATAAATGGAGGCAATACTTGAGCAGAGGACATTTTATAATCAGAACCGATCATTAGAGCTTATGTCATTTGAGTGATCAGAATCTGACTTCTGAACTGCAAAGGAAAGCAATGACCAAGTTGGTGGGGCTACAATTTTCTATTCAGTATAAAAAAGGCATTGATAATAGTGTGGCTTATGCCTTATCTAGGGTGGCTCACTTACTATCATCTCAAGCTCTGTCTTCTCCGCCAACCTGTCTGGATTCAGGAAGTGCTGAATTCTTATACAGTGGATCTACAATATCAAGATCTCCTGAAACAACTGGCTGTACATGCAGATGCCATTCCTGGATATTCTTTGCACAAGGGTTTGATTTTGCACCATGATCAGATCTAGATTGGAGCAAATGCAGGTCTTCAAACTAAGCCTATACATGCTTTTCATTCTTCTCCAGTGGGAGGTCACTCAGGTATACTAGCCACTTATCACAGAGTGAAGCAATTGTTCAGTTGGCCTCACTGAAACAGGATGTGGAGAATTTTGTACGCCAATGCAACGTACGCCAGCAAGCTAAACATGAACTGTGCCAGGGCTGTTACAGCCTCTTCCAATACCATATGGACCATAGCAGTCGATCAGTATGTACTTTGTGGAGGGTTTGCCTAAGTCTAAGGGTTACAGTTCCATATT
Organism: Bromus sterilis; assembly: GCA_950022295.1. NCBI lineage: Eukaryota > Viridiplantae > Streptophyta > Magnoliopsida > Poales > Poaceae > Bromus > Bromus sterilis. The sequence continues at coordinate 288,219,238 of OX465597.1, forward strand.
AGTGGTTGTGGATCGCTTCAGTAAAGTGGCCCATTTTATCCCTCTGAAACATCCCTATACTGCTGCCTCTGTCGCCAAGGTATTTCTTAATCACATTGTTCGGCTACACAGCTTGCCCTTGTCCATTGTGTCAGATCGGGACAAAATTTTCACTAGTGCCTTCTAGAAGGAGTTGTTTCGCATTTGGGGCACTGAATTGCAAATGATTATGGCTTATCATCCTCAGACAGATGGTCAGACTAAGAGGGTGGACCAATGTCTGGAAATGTACTTACGGTGTGCAGTGAATGACACCCCAGCCAAGTGGGCAGCGTGGATTCCGCAAGCAGATTTCTGGTATAATTCCTCTTTCCATTCTTCTCTGGGTTGCTCACCTTACAAGGCATTGTATGGCCATGATCCACGTCCTGGTAATATTCCATCTCTGGGAACTTACATAAACTCAGATGTGCAACAGTGGATCACCACTCAGATGGATCATACAAGTCGTCTCAAGGAGCATCTTGCTCGCGCCCAACTGAAGTATAAGAAATATGCTGATCGGAATAGATCTTAGAGGGAATTTGCAGCATGGGAATGAGTGTATTTGCACTTCCCACCATATGTGCAATCTTCCATGGTGAACCGCCCCTGTCCTAAACTTGCTTTCAAGTTTTTTGGCCCCTTTACAATCATTGAGCGGGTGGGATCAGCGGCCTATCGTTTGGCTTTACCACAGGACATTTTGGTTCATCCAGTATTCCATGTCTCCCATCTCAAATCCCACATTCCAGATCATTCTCCTGTTTTTCAAATGCTTCCAGTCCCTGTTGATCCGAGTCGCCTGGGCGTTTTTCCTGAAGATATTCTTGACAGGCGGCTAGTGAAGAAAGGGAATGCCGCGCACCTCAAAGTCCTAATCAAATGGTACACCATTGCAGCCGAATCCGCAACCTGGGAGGACTACAATAGGTTGAAGCTGCAGTTTCCGCAGGCACCATCCTAGGGTTCAGCTAGTTCTCAAGGAGGGGAGCCTGTCAGGGCTGCGCCCCTGACAATGATCAAGTCCAAGTGACGCGGTGCCTTGGGCGGGAAGGAGCGTGGCTATGGGCCGGTGTTGTTTGAACTCGTGGGCCGTTTGTCTGTAGCTAGTGTGTGAGTGGTGCGCCCATATAAGTCGGTGTGTGGTTGTCGAGTGGGGTATCGATTGTAACGGATCATTCCTATTCAATCTTTCCTCTGTGCTTCCCCTACCTCTCCTGCGTTATACCCTTCCTCATCTTCTCTCATTTGAATCGCGGTTATTGGCCGAAACCCTAGAGGGAGATCTCTCCTGCGACGAGGTCGTGACAGCCGACCGGGAAACTCCCTGGCCATGGTCGCCAGGGACTTGATTGCTCTTTTAATTATTTTCAGGGGTTTATTTGCTTTTTATTTTTTTTAAATGACAAGTGGGTCCGAGCTTTCATAATCGGGATTTAAAATAGTTAACTCAGTCACTTGGGTTTTTTGCAAAGACATTACAAAGATTTCATAGGTTTTAGCAAAAGTTTGAAAAGTGGTAGTTTTTCCGTGACCTAACCCCAATTGTGATAGTTTTTTGCCATTTACTCGACAGGTGACAAAAGGCAAGTTCATCTAGATTGAGATAGAACAATCCCTCATCAAAATTGGAAGTTTATGGGCTTTTGGGCTCAATCTTATATGATCGACCAACTTTATTACTACTTCAAAAGGTTTAAGTCGCGAGAGAACTATTCGGGAGTGCTCCTTCGAAACAAACTGAACTAATCATTCGGGAGCACTTCGACTGACCAACATTATTATTACTTCGAGAGGTTAAGTCGCGAGAGCAACTATTTAGGGAACGCTCCTCCAAAACGAACTGATCGAATCATTCGGGACCACTTCGTGTGCAATAAGTGGCGCGCGCGAAGCTCTCATGCAAGAGGAAACCAGTTTCCGGTTTTCCCTTTCCGTGTTACCGGTTGCGCATGTTTTGTAGTTTGACCCTTGTAAAATCTACATTTTTTGTTTTACCTTTAGGAGTGCGTCACTGATACGTCCCAAACGTATCTATATTTTTTGCTTGTTCCATGCCCTTCTAGGTGACATTGCTATGTGTTTTGCTACACTTTTATATCTTTTTACACATATTTGGACTAACCTACTAACCCAGTGCACCCAGTTCCAGTTTCTGTCTGCTGATGTTTGTAAGTTGCATGTTTTTACCCATATTTACAGAGCCCCAAAAATTCCAAGAAAATCAAATAAAAATCATTGTACAGGAAGCTTCTGGAATCACCGAATGAGGGCCAGAGGGGGCCACCCCCCCTCCTAGGCGGCGAGGGGGGCGTGGCCCCACTCCTGGCCACACTAGTATGGCGCCTGGGAGGAGGGGGCACCCCCTCGTGCCCCCTTCGGCCTATTTTTACCCCTCGCTCCGAAACCCTCGAGAGACCCAAATCGCGAATTTCCTCTTTGTTCCGCCGCCACCGCGTTTCCAACATCGGGAGCACCAGAAGACCTCTTCCTGGCACCCTGCCGGAGGGAGGATTGAATTCCGGGAGCTTCTCCACCACCATGGACGCTTCCCGGATGTGCCGTGAGTAGTCCTCCTTGGACCATGGGTCCATGACCAGTAGCTATGTGATGTCTTCTCTCCAATCTTGTGCTTCAATTCTTAGCCCTTGTGAGCTACCCTACATGATCAAGGCATCTATATAATTTTCCTGTTGTTGCTATGCTGTGTTTTTTGGGATCCTATGGATTATGAGATTATGTTCAGATTGTGATGAGTTATATATTTGGTTTACCTTTTATATTTTTTTCTTGAGTAATTCTTGCATGTTCTCCGCTACTTTTTATTGCTTTGGCCAAGTAGTAGATAGTAACTCCAAGAGGGAGCGTTTATGCATGATTGTGGGTGCATGCCTTTAGATGTCTAGCTTGAGTGACAGAAACATGAGACTAGGGTATGTGTTGTTGCCACCAGGGATAAAGCAACGGTGCTTGTAACCGCGGTTGCAAGGATTGTTTACCTTACGCAAACTTTATTAATGCAGTTGTCGGTTGCTTTGAGTTTACACTTTGGGTGGGGCTCGAAACTTAATACCAGCGAGATGTTCTGGATAGATATCTCAAGGTGAATGATTAGTTAGTAGATGCATATGGATTTCGGTCTAATTTTCTTGCCGTACTGCCCATACTTTTGAGTCTCTAGCTTTCCAGTAGCATAATTAGCATTGCAGTGCGTTTATAATTCTGTCAATCGCCCGGCTGTAATTTTTTTACCCAGCTTAGTTATTTTATCGTCTTTTGGAAGAGAGACATCACTAGTGAAAATCATGGGACCCCGGTCCTTATTTCCACCACTGTTTACACCTCCACTTTATTTCCTGTTTTTACTTTTCCTTGCAATTACCACTACTATCTACCCTTGCATTTAATCATTTCTAAACAACAAGACCGGAGGGATTGACAACCTCTCTGTACTCGTTGAAAGCAAAGTTATCTGTTGTGTGTGCAAGTTCCACTACTAAAAAAAAGGCCATCTGCAGCGCGGGGTAAACGGCCACTAGCAGCGCGTCGCGTTAGCTGCAGTGCGGGATACCCGCGCTATAGCTAACTACCTTAGTAGCAGCGCGGGTTGAAACCATGCGTTGTAGCTAACTAGTACCCCGCGATGTAGCTAACTAGTACCCCGCGCTGCTGCTAATTAGTACCCCGCACTATAGCTAACTACCTTAGTAGCAGCGCGGGTTGCAACCATGCGCTGTAGCTAATTAGTACCTCGCGATGTAGCTAACTAGTACCCTGCGCTGCTGCTGATTAGTAGCCCGCACTGTTGCTGATTAGTACCATGCGCTGCTAGTAACTAATTAGGAATTAAAAAAAATCACCAATTTCATTTTATGCATACAATTTGCAATTCATATATACATATATTTCATCCATACATCCAAATCCATATATTTAATATAATAAAATTTTCAAATCAACAAGCCCACAATAAAAATATATACACCGCTACTAGTAGTCAATGTGATCAAGTAGTGCATGTTTACATCAGTATTCTCATGAATTACAGACAAGAGAGAGAGAGAGAAAGAGAGAGATGGAGGTTGGAGATAATCTTTAGCAATAATCAATAATCTTTAGCTACAGACAGCAGCAGATTTGAGGGGAGAAGAAAGCAACATCAGTTCTTGGAGGAAATCTGCAAAAAAGAAAAAGAAATGAGTACATGATTAAATTAAATGCATGTTTAAAAACACTCCATGTAGCTGGTACTGCACAAGATGATTGCATTTTTATAGGTGTATGTATTTCTAGACATTGCCAAGATATTCAGAAGACAATTTAATCTAGCAGTATCTATTGTAGTATCTACTGTAGTAAATTTAAACAGAATCTAAATGTTGTATCTAGTGCCAAGAAACTAGGACATGCCAAGCTAATCTTGCAACACTGGAAAACTAAAGTACTTGGGTGATTTGTAGATTTGTCTCAAAAAGTAGCCCCGTTAGAAAAAACAAAAGAACCTGGTCATATAAATAACAGGCTCATGTGCATTAGCATGGACAAGGGAGGCCATTTTCCTATTGGTAAAAAAGGTTAACAGTACAACTACAGAGTCTTACATATATTAGATCCTAGATTTATTACCTACTTAGTGTGTCTCAAGCTTAGCTAACCATGAGGAAATGTTGCACCAAGCTGAACCATTCGTATAAACTAGATGATACCCCGCACGTTGCTGCGGGAACTATTAACAAATACTTTGATGTTTTAAAACATGAATTTTTTTATGAAACATATCATAATTTGATTATAAATTCTTTTTTGAAAAAATATTGTTTAGAGTACAAATCTAAGATAATTTGATGAAAATCCCAAAATATGTGTTTCTTTTGCTTTGTTAATGTATTACCTTGACAATATATCGGTGAGATGATATGAGACGAAAATAACATATTGAGTAGAGACAGTGGAAACATCTCCACCCTTGACTAAACCTAAAACGATGATAGCAACTACAGATATGAATTCATAGAAAATCTATCGCATAGAAAAATAACATGCGAGGTAACTTATAATTTGATTTTCTATAAATAAATTATTTATAAATTGTGGAGCTAAGTGCATAATTTTTTTAATATTTATTTCTGATGCATGGAGAATTAATGGGAGCATGTGCATGAAGAGTTGGACAATGATAGTAACTACAGATATGCATTCATAGAAATTTTGTCGAATAGAAAAACAACATGTGAGGTAACTTATAATTTGATCTTCTATACAATTTTTTTATAAATCATGGAGCTAAGTGCATAATTTTTTTTAATATTTATTTGTGATGCATGGAGAATTAATGGGAGCATGTGCATGAAGAGTTGGTAGAAATTAATTTTTGCATGGTGGACCTACTTGATGATGTGGATAGCTTGCATGTCAAGATAGATAGGTTAGTGGGGATGAACTATTTAGGTATTATAGATATATTCATTTCCTCAACTAGTGCCCTTCGCCTTCAGTCTCATGCCATTCTTAAGTTGACAGCAAAGTAATTTTGAAACACAAGAGTTGTGTTTCAGAGTGGCATTTTATCATGATATACAAGAAGAGTTGTGTTTCAGAGTGGCATTTTATCATGATATACAAGGCTATATACGAACTATCGTTTTTCTGCCCAAATGTTCTGAACATTTAATTAGTCTGAACTCTGAAAAAACAATTTTAATTGGCTAATGCTGGCAATCAAAGCCAGACAACTCAAGATGAGAATGTTTTAAATGATGCTTAATTAGGTCAGAGTTTTACAGAGGATAAATCAGGCTTAATTGAGTTCAGATTTTTTGCGGGACACCCATGGACTTTGTGATTTTGTGGGTGTGTACGTGTTAGCAGGTGTTCTGGATTGTATGTGTAGTAGCAGAAGTGAGTCAGTTTTTGGCAATTGCATTTGTTACAGAAGGAAATTGGGGTCGCGCTAGGTGTCTTCTCCAAACCAAATTACTCATGGAGTGCACTACACAGCGGCGCCGCACACAAGCTTTCTCCGTGCGGAAGCTGTTAGCTAGCCATCCATCCAAGTAATGTGTGCTAGCTTTTTCATCTTTAAAAATTTAAAAAGATTTATCTTTCAAACCGTTAACCCGATTGATGATCCGTTTTCACCATTATCTTTTTCGCGATGAGATCTTCAAAACTAGATCCCATGTCAATATGTTTTGAAAAACTTTTTTTTCATCAGTACTTGCCACATTACTGTTCTACTTACCTGATAATTATTTATACAGTTGCCAGATTATAGTAACTTGATTGTTAATACTTTTTTTCATCAGTACTTGCCACATTACTGTTCTACTTACCTGATAATTATTTATATAGTTATTAGATTATACCAACTTGGTTGTTAATATGTTCGCTTTCAACTTGTGCTTGAACGATTGGTTACCGGTTACTTATGTTCGGTTGTCGTATTCTTTAAATCTAATTGACATGATGATTTATTGTTCTTGCCAGTTTTATCAGTTTGAGTTGCCATTTTATTTCATCAGGTTATATCCTAAGCTTAAGTATATGAAACTATTCCTCCGGCAACTATGTACAAAAATTTGTGGCAACAGTTCACGGTAAAAATGGCAACTAGGGTGACCTAATCTGGCAACTGACGGCGACGAAAAAAATTCATCAAAACATATCAATATGGGATCTTGTTTCGAAGATCTCGTCGCGACAAATCTAATGGTGAAAACGGATCATCATTCCCGGTTTACGAGATAAATCTTTTTTAAAATTTAGATTTTAAAAAGCTAAACATATGCAGTGGATGATTTGAGCCGCTGCATGAGCATGCATTGGTGCGGCGGAGGTTCATATCAATTCCCATTACTCATTCCCTCTGTTCCAACCTAACTAGCTAGGTAGCTGGGAATTGGATAGTATGTGTGCGAACCTGGCGGAGTCGATGAGCACAACGCAGGGGAGTGGCGGAGGGAGGCCGGGGAAGACGACCGCGGAAGATGGCTGGCTCCAATGCAGCGGCGGGACGCCAGACATGCACGCACTGGTTGCTTGCTTACCCAGCCGCCGTCGCGCGACCTTGGAGGTCGATGAAGAAGAGGAGCACCAGCGTCCGTCGCTGCCGTCCTTGATCCAGGACAAGGTGGTCTCGTTCGTCGCGGACCGGAAGATGCATGGTGCGCCACATCACAAATCCGCGTAGTAGCCAGAGGAAGAAGAGATGAAGCCTCCTGGCCTGCGGCTGCGTTCGCTAGCTCGTCCTCCTGCATCTCGGTGGCCTCCACGCCGCGCAGCAACGCCCTCGCCAGATGATGTGGTCGCCACCTCTCATCTGGATCCGGCGAGGAGGGTAGGGGAAGGAACTCACCGAAGCTGGGAGCCTCTCCTCCTGTAGGTCGAGGGCGACTAGAGATCCACGCCCTGGATCTGGTGTGAGGGAGGGGGAAGAGGTCTCGCTGTGGTCGGGAGGGAGATGAAGAGGTGGGCGGGTGTGGGCCTGTGAGGAGGAAGGGGACGGGATAGAACGTGACGAGAGAGAGAGAGTAGGGTGCGAGACGTGTGGTGCACTCAGTTGCAGCGCAGGCCCCGTGAGCCGCGCTATAATTATATCAGTTCGAGTTGGGAATTGATTCTTTGCCCCGCCGTAGCGGAGCGAGGCCGTGCGGCGGCTGGTGCATGTGTTAGCTTTTTTTTAATTTGAATTTTCTAAAAGTTTATCTTTTAAACTGTTCACTCAATTAACGATTTGTTTGTATCATTAGGTTTCTCGCGACGAGATCTTCGAAACAAGATTCATATTGATATGGTTCGATGAATTTTTTTGTTATCGTCAGTTGCGAGATTAGGTCATCCTAGTTGTCATTTTTACCGTGAACTGTTGCCATAATTTTTTGTATATAGTTACCGAGGAATAGTTCTGTATACTTCAGGTTAGGATACAACCCGATAAAATAAAATGACAACTCAAATTGATAAAACCGACAAGAACAATAAACTAACATGTCAATTAGATATAAAAAATACGACAACCAAACATAAGTAAACCGGTAACAAATCGTTTAAGCACAATAAATTATTATTACATTTTGCGTATAAATAACATGACAAGTATGGGTATTTTTTTAGATGATTCTAAAGAGAAACACATATAAATACCACAAAACAAAATTTTCATTTATATATGTTAGTCTATAATGTTTTAACAATCAAATTGGTATAATCTGGCAACTATATGAATAATTATCAGGTAAGTAGAACGGTAATGTGGCAAGTACTGATGAAAAAAAAATCACAGCCAAGATGATATAATCTGGCAACTCTATGAATAATTATCAGGTAAGTAGAACATTAATGTGGCAAGTACTGATTGAAAAAAAAGTTTTTCAAAATATATTGACATGGGATCTAGTTTCGAAGATCTCGTCGCGAGAAAGCTAATGGTGCAAACGGATCGTCACTTGAGTACGCGGTTTGAGAGGTAAAACTTTTAAAAATATCAAAACTACAAAAAGCTAGCACATCTTTGCTAATGGATGCTAATGAATTGAACCGCCGCACGGCTGTGCACTAGGTGCGGCGCCGCTAGGTAGTGCTGTCCGTTCGAGTTTTATAAGGAGTAGTAGAGCGGGTTAACTCACCCACGCTGTTGTTGTCTGCATAGTAGCATCGCGGGCTTTATACCCCGTGCTGTTACTATGGCTTTTTCTCGGAAACATATTAGTAGAAGCGTGAGATTTATACCCTGCGCTGTTACTGTTAACTTAGTAGCAGCGCGGGCTATAAATCTGTGTTGTTGTTAATTAGCAGCAGCGCAGGATAATTACACGCGCTGCTAATGGTCATTCTTGTATGGCTAAAATCCTAGTAGTTTCCAGGTAAAGTAAGCAACCTCGGTTGTGAACGGTACAATTTTTCACTTTACCACCTACTTGTCGACCTTGGAGTCCTACTAGTCAAACTAAACCTTGGTATCTTTGCCAACGTAAATTTTCTTCTAGGCTACATCAAACCTTCCACTCGGGGTAACCAACGAGGAGCGCTATCTCGCGCCATCAGTCACGAACAAAAAATTGATGCGCGAGTTTATTTTTCCCTTTTATGTTTCTATTATATTTTTGGGAAATGGAAATTTATGGGGTAATTACAGGTGAAAGCTTCCAACACTATCAAACAACAACTTTCAACTAAAATCTCACAAGAACAACATAATGTTCAGAGAAGACTCGATGGTTTTTGCGCTGCGTAAACTTTCATAAATTTTCAATTTCCTTACTCCCCTTTTATTCACGTTACAGTGGTCGTGATGATCTCCATGATCCGGTAATCTCGCGCCATCCCACGAGCATATCGTGGTTACAACAGACTCGGGCTGCAGCTAACAGAAAACAACGACTAAACGACCTAGTCTACCTAACCAAAGAAACGAAATTCAGCTAACCGAAAGTGACACCTAACTCTGAAGAAATGAACACCTAACTCAGAATGTACAGGGTTTATACCAACAAACTCTCCTGAAACCTACACATTCTTACTTTAATTTCTTCACACCGATCTTGTGACACATCGCCTGGAACTTGATTAGACAGAGGGGCTTCGTCAGAATGTCCACGAGTTGCATCTCCGAGCTGGTGAACTCGACGAGGATCTGCTTGTTCTCCACACAGTCACGAATGTAGTGGAAGCGAACATCAATGTGTTTTCTCCTGTCGTGGTACACCGGGTTCTTGATAAGGGAGATTGTGAGATTTGTTGTCCACCATCAGTGTTGCTGGAGCTAGCTCCTTCCTGGCGAGTTCGCCATGCAGCCTGACAAGCCAAACACCTTGGCATGTTGGAGTTGTGGCAAAGATGTACTCTGCCTCACAAGATAAGAGGGAAACTACCTTTTATTTCTGTTACTACCAGTTGATGGGATCGTCCCTGAGGAAGAAGATCACCCCCGTGGTGCTCTTGCAAGTGTCGATGTTGCCAACGATGTCAATGTGCCTGCAGCCTGTCAGTCCCGCGCATGCTCAAGCCTCTCTCACGTAGTGGCATCCGTACTCCAAGGTTCCTGCAATGTATCGAAGGATGTGCTTCACTGCTCCCATGTGCTACTCCGTCGGCTTCTCCATGAACCTGCTCACGTACCCCCACTACATAGGCAATGTTTGAGCGTGTGTGCACCAGGTACCGTAGACTGCCGACCATGCTCCGGTATAGAATGTAGTGCATCGGTGGGGCGTTGTTGAGCTTTCTCATCTTCACGCACGACTCCATGGGCACTTGGAAGGCATTATAGTTGTCCAAGTCTGCCTTCTCCGATGTTCCCTTAGCGTAGGGGCCTAATAGAGGGTGATGTCGTCCGCGCTCTGGCGCACCTTAGTGCCAGGTAGAATCTGAGCAAGCCGAGCTCACTCATGTGGAATTTTCCCTTCATCTCATCCTTGAAGCACTGGATCTCACTAGTGTCGGATTTGGTGATCACGAGATCATCCTTGTACATGCCAACGAGGAGCTTGTCGCAATCGTAGATCCCATGTTTAGACTTGTTCTGCCTAAACCCAAGAGACACCAGAGTGGCGTCCAACTTGGTGTTCCAGGCATGAGGCGCTTGACGCAGTCCGTATAGGTCCTTGTGGAGGTGCACGACCTTGACCTTCTTGTTGGCGATGACGAAGTCGGGTGGCTGCTCGATGTAGACTTCCTCCTGGAGATCCCCTTTCACAAATGCGGACTTGACGTCCATGTGGTTTACATCCCAACCTTTGTGAGAAGCAAGTGTTAGCAGCAATCAAACATATTCCAAGGTTTTGTAAATTTTATTTATGGAGCTATCAAATCTATTCAAATTCCCTTGAATCCTACGATCCACTTCATTTATCTTACCCATGCTTGGAATCTCTAGCTCTATCTTCTCAAGTTTACTCATAATGTGAGCTAAAGTAATATCTTCTTGTATGCTATTAGTAGGGATGTTTCTAACAAGTTTTCCATAAAATTAAGAGCTTCACAAACTGGGGCTTCCAGGAAGTTCCCACTAATAGCTGTATCTAAAATAAACCTATTCCAAGAAGTAATCCCAACATAAAAATTTCTAAGCGGGATAGTGGTGGATTGCTTATTGGTGGCTCTATTTTGAGAATCATTAATTCTATACCAAGCATGTTTCAAACTTTCTCCACCCCTTTGTTTGAAGGTGAGAATCTATCCTTTGGGTGCAGAACCAAAGGAAAAGGACTTAGGCATACTGACTAAGAAGAAAGAACAACTAAAAGAGAAGTAACTAATTTTTTTATGGTTTTTAGTATAAGAATCTAAAGCAAAAAACTAGAAAGTAAACTAACAAGACTAAAAGTCAAAGGTAAAAGATAGTGTGCAACTCCCCTTTATTGAAGATTGGAGTCCCCGGCAACGGCGCCAGAAATTATGCTTGATGGCACTGAAGTAGTGCTCCTTGTTGGTTACCCCAAGTGGAAGGTTTGTATGTAGTAGCAGAAAATTTCTCTTACACGGGGACTGTATGGTTTATCGATTCCAGGAGGACTCCGAGGATCAACAATAAGGTGTTTGCTGCTGTGGCGCTGACAGAAGATGTGGACCTGCACACTAAAGCAAATAACTTTGCTCCCAACGAGTCAGAGGGATTGTCAGTCTCTCTGGTCTTGTTGTTTAAAAAGGATCGAAACACAAGAGGGAATAGTAGTGGTGATTGCAACGAAAAGGAAATAAATCAGTAAAGAGTCGAGGTGTAAAATATGGTGGAAATATAGTGTGCAACTCTCCTATCTTGACGATTGGAGTCCCCAGCAACGGGGCCAGAAATTTGCTTGATGTGCGAGAGATGATAATGGATTCTCGCCCTTCGTTGGTTACCCCAAGTGGAAGGTGAGATGTAGGATAGCAGAAAATTTCCCCTATGTGGAGGATAGGGTTTGTCTCCCGTAGGACTCTGAAAGTGGAAAAGTAGGTGACAACGGCGCTATAATTTTAGCGGTTGACGTGGACCTGCACACAGACACAAATAACTTTGCTCCCTACGAAGTTCAGAGAGATTGTTAATCTCTCCGGCCTGGTTGTTTACAAAGTATCAAACGAAAGGGATAATGATAATGGTGATAGAAACTAGAAAGTAAAACCAGAAAATAAATTGAGCATGTAAACAGTGATGACAATATGGACTGGGGTCCCGTGATGTTCACTAGTGATGTCTCTCTCCCAAAAGACGATAAAACTGCTATGCGAGGTAAACAAATCATAGTTGGGCAATTGACAGGATTAAAAACACACCGCAATGCTAACTATGCTACAAAGAAAGGACGAGGCTCAAAATCATGGGCGGTACACCAAAATAAGTAGACCTAAATCCAACTGCATCTACTACTAATCATCCACCTTGAGATATCTATCCAGAACATCTCGCTGGTATTAAGTTGCGAGCCCCACCCAAAGTGTAAACCCAAAGCAACAGACAACTGCATTAAAAGAACTTTGCTTAAAGTAAACAAACCTTGCAACCGCGGTTACAAGCACCGTTGTTTTCCCCATTGTGGCAATAGCACTTCCCCTAGACTCATGTTTCTGTCACTCAAGCGTGTCATCAGGGGGCATGAACGTTCCCTCTTGGAGTCACTACCTGATACTTGGCCAAAGCAATAAACAGCAACGGAGAACATGCAAGAATTACTCAAGAACATAAATATAAAAGAAGAGAATCAAATATATAACTCAATCACAATCTGAACAGAATCTCATAATCCATCGGATCCCAGCAAACTCAGCATAGCAACAATAGAAAATTACCATATGTGCCTCGATCATGTAGGGCAGCTCACGAGGTCTAATCCATGAAGAACAAAGAGGGGAGGAGAACATCACATATCTACTGATCACGGACCCATGGTCCAAGGTAGACTACTCACGGATCATCCGGGAAGCGTCCATGGTGGAGGAGAGGCTCCCGGAGGTCAATCTTCCCTCCGGCAAGGTGCCGGGAAGAGGTCTGCTGGCGCTCCCGATCTTGGAAGCGCGGCGGCGGAGGAACAGAGGCGAGATCGCGAAAAAGGGTGCTATCTTCAGACGAATCCCGTCACGGGGAATAAATAGGCGAAGGGGGCAGCTAGGGGGGCCACCAGGTGTCCAGGCGCCCCCTGGCGCGGCCCAGCCCTAGGCCGCGCCACTAGGGCGCCTGGACCCCTCGTGGTGGCACTCTGGCCCCACCCAGGTGATTCCGGAAGGTTCTTCTGCACTGATTTTCTATCTGATTTTCCTGAATTTTTGGAGCACTTTTAATATGGGGGAACCCTGAAATAGAAAAATAACAGAAAAAATGAACTGGCACTGTGGTGCACTAAGTTAATAAGTTAGTCCAAATATGATCAAAATTGTATGAAAGTGTATCTAGATCATAGCAATATCACACAAAACATGCATAGAGCAAGCAGAAATTATAGATACGTTTGGGACGTATCAACATCCCCAAGATTAATTCCTGCTGGTCCTCGAGTAGGTAAATGATAACAAGCATAATTTTTGTGGTGACATGCTAACAACCATATAAGAACTTTGAAAGTAAAGAAATCAAGGTATCTAATTCAATTCAAGTCATAACAGGCAAGAGTCTATATTAGCATTGAAACAAGCAACATAAGAACATAAAGGTGCAAGAGCTCTCGTTGTCCGTGACTCGAATGTCTCCAGATGGTGTTTGCGTGCAAGAACGGGGATATGAGAATACGAGAGAAAAAAATATTTTTGTTGAGAACTCAATCTACTAAAGTTTCACACTTGGTCTTCTTTCGAATCTTATCTTGACTCGTCCCCAAACAACTAGCCAGGTACAAGTCAACTTGATCCAGTCGATTTCGATATTTTGAGCTCGCATGCAATGGATGAGCGTAAGCACGAGAGTTGACACTTAGGATGGCAAAGAGAGAGAAATATGGTGGAGGAGGAAGAAAAAAGGGTGAGAAAGGCTCACATCAATGAGGACAATCATAGGCGAGAAAAGGCCAAATGATAGATATGATGTGACGAGTAGGGATTGCCATGCAACGGATGCACATATGAGCTAAGAAAAGCTCTCCAATGGAACAAGTGGGGGTGCATTCAACTTGCTCACTCATGAATACCTAGAGCTCGTTTGAGGAGGCTCATCCTTGGAATATGCAAGCCAAGTTCTATAGTGTGAAGGTCCTGTAACACCCTCAGTTGCTTGTAACAGTAATCATCCTTACTGTTGATCATCACTGTTGAGTTATCACTGTTGATTCCCTGACCCTGTTCAAACTTTGTGATGCTAATGATCAAAACCTTGATGTGGGTGATCAACACCCCATGCACCATGTACTTGAGCCCTTGGAATAAAAACCCCAAAGTCAAAACCCTAAAACCCCTTTCTGTGGATAATAAAAACTTGGTGGAAATTGAACCTTGCTCAAAAATCATGAAACCATTTTTGTAAATTGCCTAAAATCATTACAATCATGTTGGACCAACTTTGGTAATTTTTGGAGTTATGAAAAATCTCAAACAATTATAATAGTAGCTTATAAGGTCCTTTTTAATCATAAAATATTTAAAAGAAATATCCACTGAGTTTTAAAATGTACCAAACCTTTTGTGTCACCTACATGTGACATACACCTATTTTACAAACCACCAACACATTTAAATAAAATGCAGAAGCATTTATTTTAACTGCAACAGTAAACAAAATAAAATACAGGTAAAGAATAAATAAATAAAAATGGAAAACTCACTATACCTCGCCCTGGGCAATGGCCCACCCCGGCCCACTCCTCTCTCTCCTTCCTCCTCCCGCACTAGCGCAGTGCCGCCGCCGTGGCCGCCGGTGCCAAGCCGGCCCCGCCCTCCTCACCTGCTCCCCTGTCCCCTAGCCGGCCCGGAGACGATAAGGACGACCCCCGCGATTCGTGGATCGTGAGCCGACGCCATTTCCCCCCCTCCCCAGCCATTCCCCACCCGCCCGAGTTCTGCCGTGGACGCGACCTCACCACCGGCGTGGCCACTGGCCTCTCCTTGCCGCACCAGGTTGTCCGCGAGGTGCGCCGTGGACTGCTACGCCACCCCGTGCCATCAATTTGAGCCACGACGCCCTTGCTGAGCCGCAATCGACGCCGGACTTCACCACGGCCGCCGCGCCTCGACGTTCGATTCGCCGCCGCCTGTGCCTCCCTGAGCCCGTTGCCCACCTCGACAGGTTCCCGGTGAGAACCGCTACCTCCCCCATGTACTCGCACCCGCCCGACTAGCACCACGCAGGAACCCCTCTTTCGCACGCTCCGGCAGCCGCCATTGTTGACGATGCCGACCTCACAGGCCCTCCTAACGCGCGCTTTTGACACCGTTGTACTCCCCGTGCATCGTAGGCTCGATTCCATCCTTTTGCGCGCTCGGATTCGCCACGGTTCGCAAGACGCCATAGGAGCCCGACGCCGCCGCCCGCCAAACCTCGTCGCCGGCCTCGTTCCCGGCGACCCCAAGCCACCGCACCCTCCCCACTCGACGCGGCTTACCTCCAGCTACCCGTAGGGCTCAACGACGCCCCCAATGGTGCTCTGTACCGTGCACATGCTCGACCTCGTCGGAGCTCTGTCTCCGGCGAGCTTCCGACGAGCCGCCGGTGCCACTGACGTGTGGACCCCGCCGGTCAGAACTGTCATTAGGGGTTAATTAGATCACTATGGGTCACTTACATGTGGGGCCCGATCCCCTAATTAACTGTTAGTTGGAAATAATCCCCCCCCACAGCCAATGACACATGGGTCCTACCCCTGTTAAATTAAATCAATAAACTGTTTAATTAAACATGTGTCACTGACTGGTGGCCCCCACTTTCAGATTATTATTTAATAAGAATTTAGATATAATTCCAGTCAATGACATGTGGGCCCTATCTGTTTTATTAAATTAAATAAATTATATAAATACCACTGCCTATGACATGTGGGTCCCAGAAGTCAGGTTTGACCAGTCAAACTACTATTCTGGATAATGTTATATTAAATGATTAAAGAATTCAGAAAATGTTATAAAATCATTTAAAACTTTAAAATTCAATATCTTTTAAACCGTAAGTCAGATTCAAAAAATTTATACATGAAAATGGATCAGAAAAATATAACGAATACGAATACGCTATCCGTATCTCTATCACACCCCTCTAACACAACGAACATCGAACTGTCCCCCTCCGAACCGGCGGTCCGATAAACTGTCCGGTACTGTTAGAGTGCCCGGATGAATTTATTCCGAACACGAATGTTTCTCGGAATAGGTCAACTAGCACGGATACACCCCCTTATGTTTTTTCGGTACCCACGACACCTCCGGCTTGATCCTTCCCCCCTCCGAACACCTTGTCCGATAATCGCCCGGAGCCGGTAGTTCATCCTCAGATGAATTTCCGTTCCGAGCAATGTGCATTGCACTGCGTTAGAATACCGTTAACATTTCATCTTTCATGTCATGCATCTGTTTGTATATGACCTCTGTGTATTTACTGTTTCTTCCCCCCTTAATCTCCGGTAGACCCCGCTACTGCCATCGACTACACCGCCGCTGAGTACGACTACTTCGTCGACGACCCTACTGCTACCGTCGAGCTTCCAGGCAAGCAGAGCCATTCTCTTCCCCAGATATCGCCTATCTTTCCGTACATTTCTTGCACTAGGCATTGTTACTGCTGCTGCTACGTTACAATCCTATTCAATTGCATAGCCTGTTTTTGTCGCCCCTTGATGTACCTCCTTTATCCTATGCTGCCTATTATTATTATGCCTTATTTAGCAGTGAGCCCTGCACATTGTTAGCTAGGATTAGATAGCGGGCCGTGGTCACTCAGGGGAGTGAACGCGGATACAAATATTATAACTGCACAGGTACGGTACAATGCAGACACCGCCTCAGGCCCCCTAGCTCGGCTCTGTCGAGCCACCATCAAGTGTGAGCTATCAAGGAGTAATCCTTGTACTCCACTCGTTGCTGACTCTGTATAGCCGCTCTAGGTACCTGAGCAACGGTTTTCCTTGAGGTGAGAAGTCGGGCGACCCAACGGTGCCCGCGAGAGGTATTGCGACGGGACGACAGGGAGGGTACGACCAGTGTACCGGTGTGCTTGGCCCCTGATCGTTGGCCGCGAGAGTTACCAAACCACGAAAGTCGAGCTCCTTCAGGAGCACATGCGAGACAATGTAAGGAGACGGTTCACCTTGTCGGTAACCGCAGTGGCTTGGTGGGACGACAGGGCAGGCATCGATGTACTGGTGGTCCTGGCTGCTGTCGTTGTCCGCGGGTCAGTTAAGTCGAGGCAACGATCACGGTTGTCACGCAGGTTAATTAAAATGCTAAATGGTTCAGTGAATGTCTTGAGTTGGCTATATGCCATGTACGCACTACCTACCCGTGGGAATTATGAGTTATGGGCTCCTCTGCTTCGTAGTGTCGTCCGAGGACTCTTCAGACGTCAGCAGTACCGCGGCCTGCGCCGGGAAGTGGTGTTGTCTTATTTTCCGCGGCAGTGTGATTTGTATTTGCTTTGATTTAACTTCACCGGCCAGCCTCGCACCGTGCAGGAGTACGTCGGGGTTAGGGTCCAAAGCCCCGCGTACATAGGATATAGTCCGGCGGATGACCTCTCTGTTGAGTTTGAAAGATGGGCTATGAAGTGTCGGATAGCCTCGGTGGAGCGTTCCCTAACAAGGTTCTCGCCACCCTGGGGATCCGTGCGTGTAGCGTAACACAAGTGCACCCCTGCAGGGAAGATTGATCTATTCGAATAGCCGTGTCCACGGTAACAGGACGCTTTATGCTGAAGCTGGATCTTACCACTAGAAACTATTATTATTAAATTGTATGGTTCCGGGTTTTCTTCCTCGCGGGGATGTAGAGGAGGTGAACTCGGAGGCATTGTTAATTATTACAACTTATTATTATACAATGCTGCGGCAACTTCTGCTTCATTGTTACTTTATGCTTTATATAAACTGTTGGCTGATTCTTACCTCATGCTGCAAGACATCGTCGGAAGATGCTAGTCTTCGATAGGCCTAGTTTCTTACCCTTGCTCTGGATTTCTGTCTTTCAGTCCACTATATACAGCCTCTTCTTTCCGTTGATACAATGCATAATGCTTAGTAGCGGACGTAAGACTCGCGGGTATGCTAGATACTCACCTTTGCTTTATTTCCGTTTTTCGCTTTGCCTGATCGGCCGCTGCAGCCGACGTTGGAGCCCAGGAGCAGGAGTACCCCGGAGGCGCCTACTACGACGTCGAGTTCCCCGTTGACCAGGAGTAGTTCGGTGGATCCCAGGTAGGAGGCCTCGCCTTTTCGATCTGTATCTCTGATGTGATTTGTGCTAGCCTTCTTAAGGCAAAACTTGACTAACTATGTCTGTACTCAGATATTATGGCTTGTATGACTTATGTATTCGGGTCCGCGTGACCCCCCTTTATTGTAATATATTTGTTTATCCTTTTGTGTTTAGTGTTGTGATGTGATATTCTCACCGTGACACCCTAATCTCAGTCGTGTACCCTGCGTGTATGATTACTGTACACGGATTGATTTTGGGGGCGTCACAAGTTGGTATCAGAGCCGAATGCCTGTAGGAAGCCACCCCACCACTACTTGGTCGAAGTTGAGTCTAGACTTTGAAAAAACTATTTTGCTAACTTAATATTTGGCTTACGGGCCCACATCGATGTCACTACGTGTGATATCTATGGTATTGGGATCCTTTTCTCCTTAACTATGCTCTGGGACTCTGCTCTCTTATCCTTACTGCTAAGTTTTACAAAATCTGACATTAGGATCACGTTCTCTTGATTCCACCCGACGTTTTTGGTGCTTCCCCCATTGATTGAGTCGTGTCGCAGGAGTCATACCCCAGGCCCGGACCGCGGATCCCATTCTCATTCTGGGCAAGCCGCGCGTTCTCTGGCATTAACTCCTGTGGCCAACAGTTTTCTTGCGGCGTGATTGACATAGTGGAATCTATGTCGCGTCGTGTAATCCTAACCGCGGTCTGCGCGCCGCCTAGTGAGTCCTTTTTCCTTAATTTCTACGACGTTACGCTGCCCGATTTTCGATTGACTCTGTGTGTGAATGTGTATGTCTTATATGACTACTCCTATATATATCTGCGCCTCCTTTTCGTTGTCGTTTTACTTCAGGCTTGATTCCGATATCTCGTTAAATTTTCATCGCTGAAATACCCCTGTTAAATTCTAGCAGGATGGCTGGTCGTGGTGGTCGTGGTCGTGGTCGTGGTGCCAACGACCCACCTCCGCCGCCGGATTACATGGCCGCGATGATGCAGCAGTTCGAGATGAACCGTCAGTTCATGCAGAATATCATGGCTCAGTTCCCCCAGCCGAATCAGAATGGGCACCACCATCAGCATGCCACCGTGACTCTGCACGACTTCACCCGCCTCAACCCCACTATGTTCTGCAACACTGTTCAGCCGTTGGATGCTGATGACTGGTTTCGCGACATCACGCACGAGTTGGAGTCTGCTAATGTCGATCCAGCCGACTATGTGAACTTTGCGTCTTATCATCTGAAAGGCGCCGCTGCTCAGTGGTGGAGCACCCACAAGCGTTCCCTGCCAGTTGAAGAAGTCATCACTTGGGATGAATTTCAGTCTTCCTTCCGCGCCCGCTACATTCCTCAGGGGATCATGGATCATAAGGCGGAAGAATTCCGCAACCTCACTCAGGGCGACATGACTGTTGAAGCCTATCAGCGTGAGTTCCTCAACCTCTCTCGCTATGCGGAAGGAGAGATCACCACTGATGCTCGCAGGCAGCAGAAGTTCCGTCGTGGCCTCAACCCAGACCTCAGGCTCGCTCTTGCCGTTCATGATTTTGCCAACTTCGCCACCATGGTGAACAAGGCTATCACCGTCGAGACTGCCCAGATGGAGAACAAGAACTCTCTGAAGCGTTATCGTGATGTTGGCTCATCTTCGGGCGCAACACAGAAGCGTCGTATCTGGGTCCCTACCAGTGTGACCCATTCAGCTGTCCCTGCTCCAAGGCCGTCTTATGCTGCACCCCGTCTGCCTCCGCCACCGCAGATGCCAAGAGTTCTGCCTGCACCACCCAATGCTACCCCACTTCATCCTCAGGATGGATTATGCTTCACGTGCCGCCAACCTGGGCATTTTTCCAGAGAGTGCCCCCAGAAACAGAAGCAACTGGTAGTTCACCCCGCTGGCCGTGGAAATGGTCGTGGCAACAACAGGACCCCCAACTATAATACTGGGTCTGCTGCTTATGCTCGTGGACATGCTAACAACGTCAATGTTGAAGAAGCTCAGCAACAACCCGCTACCGTGATGGGTACCCTTCTCGTTAATTCCGTACCTGCTACTGTTTTATTTGATACAGGAGCATCACATTCATTCATGTCGGAAGCATTTGCATTTTCGCATAACTTCAAGTACGAAACGATGAAACCACCGATGGTTGTTCGCACCCCGATTGGCCAATGCCGAACCACCATGCTAGTGCCAAACACCACCATTGAAATCGAAGGAGTTGAATTCTTTGCTTCGCCCATCCTCCTGAAGTCTTCCACCATAGACCTCATCCTGGGAATGGATTGGTTGAAATTTCACGATGCCGCACTCTATTGTGGCACCAAGTCTGTCCAACTTTTTCACCCCTCCGGCGAGATTATTAACCACACCCCCCGAGTTACCCGTAATGCAGAAACACGAATCTTTATGATGAATGCTTTGAATATCTCACCTCTGGAAGGAATTGAGAACGTTCCGGTCGTTCGCGATTTTCCCGACGTCTTCCCAGAAGAACTCCCGGGAATACCCCCGATCAGAGAAGTTGAATTCGTCATCGACTTGAAGCCAGACACTGTTCCTATTGCCAAGCGTCCTTACAAGATGCCGCCACATGAACTCCTTGAACTTAAGGAGGAAATCGACAAGGCACTTCAGAAAGGGTTCATTCGCCCCAGTTCCTCAGCTTGGGGAGCACCTTCGCTCTTTGTCAAGAAGAGCGATGGGACCAACCGATTGGTCCAAGATTATCGGCCCATTAACAAAGCCACCATCCAGAACAAATACCCACTTCCCCGGATCAACGACATGTATGATCAACTTGCCGGATCCAAGGTGTTTTCTAAACTCGACTTGAGGTTGGGTTATCACCAAATCCGAGACCGTGATGAGGACATTCCGAAGACTGCCTTCATTACTCGCTATGGTTCATACGAGTACACCGTCATGTCCTTTGGCTTAACCAATGCTCCAGCCACCTTCTCCAGATTGATGAATTATATTTTCATGGAGTACCTCAACCAGTTCATCGTGGTTTATCTGGATGATATATTGATATATTCCAAGAATGAAGAAGAACATGCTGAACATCTTCGTCTTATACTAGAGAAGCGTCGAGAACACAAACTCTACGCTAAGTATTCTAAGTGTGAGTTCTGGCTTCCAGAAGTAACCTACCTTGGGCATGTGATTTCCAAGGATGGCATTGCCGTCACCCCAGAACGTATCCAGGCTATTCTCGACTGGACTCCTCCCAAGACCGTCAAGCAAGTCCGCAGTTTCCTCGGGCTCGCTAGCTATTGCTGCCGTTTCGTCGAGAATTTCTCCAAGATTGCCAGGCCTCTGACTAATCTGCTTCACAAAGGCGTCAAGTTTGAGTGTACAGATAAATGTCAAGAAAGTTTCCAAGCGCTCAAGGACAAGCTAACTTCTCCCCCGGTGCTCGCTCCCCCTGATACTCAGAAGGACTTCGTGATATATTGCGATGCGTCTCGTCAAGGATTAGGCTCTGTCCTAATGCAAGAGCGCAAAGTGATTGCTTATGGCTCTCGTCAGTTGCGTTCTCATGAAGACAAATATCCAACACATGATCTCGAATTGGCAGCAGTAATTTATGCATTGAAGCTATGGCGACATTACCTCGTCGGTAATCGTTGCGAAGTCTACACCGATCACCAAAGTCTGAAGTACCTGTTTACTCAGCCAGATCTGAATCTTCGTCAACAACGATGGCTCGAGACAATAGCCGACTTCAACATGGATATTTCGTATACCCCTGGCAAGGCTAATGTGATGGCCGATGCCTTGAGCCGCAAAGCATACTGTTCTGAACTTGAGGTTCAGGTGCAGCAACCACTTCTGTATGAAGAGTTTCGCAAGTTGAACCTCGAGATTGTTCCTCAAGGTTACGTCAATAACCTGGTTCTCGAGTCAAAACTCGACGCCCTCATCAAGAGTAGACAATCTCTGGCCCTTGACATTGTGAAGATCAAGCAGGACATCGCAGAAGGAAAGCTCTCCTCTTTTACCATTGATGCCAATGATGGTGATACTGTGTACTTCAAGGGCCGCTTAGTAGTTCCTGTGAGCCCGACCATCATTAACTGTGGTCCGGATATCATGGAAGAAGCCCATAATTCTCCCTTATCAATCCACCCTGGCAGTACCAAGATGTATAAGGACCTTCGTCAGCGGTACTGGTGGCCTTACATGAAGCAAGACATCGCCCGCTATGTTTCTCAATGTGACGTTTGCAGTCGCTTTAAAGCCGGACATCAGAAACCTGCTGGTTGGTTGCAACCACTCCCTCCCCCTGATTGGAAGTGGGACAAAGTCGAAATGGACTTCGTCACTGGTTTTCCTAAGTCACAAAAAGGTAACGACGCCATCTTTGTCGTCATCGACCGATTCTCCAAGATTGCACACTTCCTGCTGGTCAAGGAGACGATCACTGCTAGTCAGTTAGCACACTTGTATATCTCCTGGATTGTGTCACTCCACGGTATTCCGATGGAGATCAGTTCAGACCGTGGTAGCCTTTTCACCTCACGATACTGGAATAGTTTCATGGAAGCCTTTGGGACTCGTCTGTCTCTTAGCACCGCTTATCACCCCCAGTCGCAAGGCCAAGTTGAATGAGTCAATCAAGTGCTGGAAGACATGCTTCACGCTTGTGTCCTTTCTTTCGGCATGAAATGGGAGGATGCCCTCCCGTACGCAGAATTCTCGTACAACAATACCTATCAGGCTAGCTTGAAGATGGCCCCCTTCAAAGTTCTATACGGACGTAAATGTCGAACCCCCCTGAATTGGTCAGGAACTGGGGAACGACCCTACTTCGGTCCGGATCTTGTCCAACAAGCTGAAGATCAGGTTCGCATTGTGCAAGAAAATCTCAAGGCCGCCCAGTCTCGTCGGAAGAGCAGCTATGACCGCAAACACCGGGAAATGGAGTATTAGCCTGGTGAATACACGTACCTCCGTGTCACTCCCATGAGGGGCACTCATCGCTTCGGTATCAAGGGCAAGTTGGCTCCTCGCTACATTGGCCCGTTCCGTATCCTTTCCAGGAGTGGACCCGTGGCATACCGGTTGGAATTGCCGCCGAACCTCTCCCAAGTCCACGATGTATTCCACGTGTCGCAACTCCGTCGCTGCTTCAAGGACCCTATCCGCGAAGTGGAGCATGATATGATCGAGCTGCAACAAGACTTGACTTATCGAGAACATCCGAGCCACATTCTCGACCAGTCTGAGCGTCGAACCCGCAACAAGACCGTCAAGTTCCTCAAGGTCCAGTGGTCGAATCATTCTGAAGATGAAGCCACTTGGGAACGCGAAGATCGCCTTCGCGATGAATACCCCGATCTTTTCCTCGCTACCACTTAAATTCTCGGGACGAGAATTCTTGTAGTGGGGGAGATTTGTAACACCCTCAGTTGCTTGTAACAGTAATCATCCTTACTGTTGATCATCACTGTTGAGTTATCACTGTTGATTCCCTGACCCTGTTCAAACTTTGTGATGCTAATGATCAAAACCTTGATGTGGGTGATCAACACCCCATGCACCATGTACTTGAGCCCTTGGAATAAAAACCCCAAAGTCAAAACCCTAAAACCCCTTTCTGTGGATAATAAAAACTTGGTGAAAATTGAACCTTGCTCAAAAATCATGAAACCATTTTTGCAAATTGCCTAAAATCATTACAATCATGTTGGACCAACTTTGGTAATTTTTGGAGTTATGAAAAATCTCAAACAATTATAACAGTAGCTTATAAGGTCCTTTTTTATCATAAAATATTTAAAAGAAATATCCACTGAGTTTTAAAATGTACCAAACCTTTTGTGTCACCTACATGTGACATACACCTATTTTACAAACCACCAACACATTTAAATAAAATGCAGAAGCATTTATTTTAACTGCAACAATAAATAAAATAAAATACAGGTAAAGAATAAATAAATAAAAATGGAAAACTCATTATACCTCGCCCTGGGCAATGGCCCACCCCGGCCCACTCCTCTCTCTCCTTCCTCCTCCCGCACTGGCGCCATGCCGCCGACATGGCCGCCGCTGCCAAGCCGGACCCGCCCTCCTCACCTGCTCCCCTGTCCCCTAGCCGGCCCGGAGACGATAAGGACGACCCCCGCGATTCGTGGATTGTGAGCCGACGCCATTTCCCCCCTCCCAGCCATTCCCCACCCGCCCGAGTTCTGCCGTGGACGCGACCTCACCGCCGGCGTTGTCAGAACCCTCTGTTAGGTAATGTGCTAGGATCAAGTAACCTTGCATCATGTCAAATTTTCAGAGGAAATCAACTTCAAAATCCAAATGGGAGAAGGAACACCCCCCAGATGAATTAATTCAAAAGGCCAGATAAAAATCTTCTCCAAAACTTCATGTTAGATTTTTGGAAAGTCTTATAAATGAGTGTGATCACATATCAAGTGATGTGGGACCCATCCCATGCTCATAGATTTTTCAAATAATCTAACAGTGCCTTGGAATTATTGAAATACCCCTATTTGATTTAAAATTCAAATTATTTGAATTTTAAAAATGTTGAAAGTTTATGAGTGGCTAGTCCATATTATTATGAGGCCACATAAAAGTTTTCAGCATTTAATAAAATGTTTAGCTATTTATTTTAGCTAAACAGAACAAATGTCAGAAAGGAAAAATAGAAAAGAAATCAGAAAACCTTACCTGGCGCCCAGGCGAAGCCGGCCCACCCCAGCCCAGCCGGCCCACAGGGGCAGGGGCGTCTTCTTCCCCGTCCCTCGCCTCCAAGCTGCTCGGTGGAATGCCACCGAGCTAGCTGGGGACGACACGTCATCGTCGAGGAGCTTCCAGGCCTCCCCGTGGCTTCTTCTCGCACCTGGAAACTCCCCGCAGCCTCCGCAGTCCATTCCCCCCCTCAACGAGCTCCCTCCCCTCCTCTCTCGCCCGTTTCGTCGTCGCCCGAGAAGAACGCCGGAGCGCCGTCGAGCCCCCGCGTGGCCACCGTGCCCTAGAGCTCAAGCCAGCAAGTCCACCGTGCTCCTCCTCGTCGTCTTCATCGACCTGCGAAAGGAATCGGAGCAGGACGCCTCCACGAGCTCGCTAGCTTCGTCGTCTTCATCGCCGGCCGCCGTGGATCGACTTCAAATTCCGGCAGCTCCAGCGCCTCCCCGAGCAAGCCACCACTCCAGATAGATTCAGGGTGAGCTCATGGACGGAACCCCTCACTTCTCCCCCTCGTTTGCTTCCTCTAGCCGGATCCTCCATGGACGCAGGAGCTCGTCGCCGCCATGGTCGTCGTCCTCCTCGCTCCAGTGCTCGTCGTGAACCCCCAGTGCACGCGTTTGACTCCTGCACGTGCTAGCGTTCGAACGAGCCCCGAATCAACTCCAACCGTGCACCACAACGTCATCTACGACCTCGCCGGTTCTCTGTTTCCGCCGGAGTCGTCGCCGTCGCCGATTCCGAGCACCCCGTGACCCCCTGTTGCCTCCAGAAGACGCGGACGACCTCCAGGAGCAAGCCGGTGCCCTCCGTTTCCCCTCCCGTGGCCGGATTCGCATTCCCGTGCAGCGCCGCCGTGACTCCAGTCGCCGGCGTTTAGCTGCCGGCGAGTTAGCCAAACACCCCCTGTTAATTACTCGGCTAATGACCCCTGGGTCACTGACCAGTGGGCCCAGTGGCTTAATTAAGCCACTGGATTAGTTTAACCCACGGGTTAATTAACCCAGTCACTGACAAGGTGACCCCACATGTCACCCCCCCTGACGTCAGCACTTGCGCAATAAATCAGTTAAATGAATTTCCAGAGAATATTTGAATTAAAAGAATTCCAGAAATTCCAGAAAATACCCCAAACTTTGGAAATTCATAGAAATTTCATATTAACTCCAATTTGGACAAATAATATATGAAAAATGATCAGGAGAAAATTATCTTTCCAAATATGCAACTTTCAACTCTGTTTGAGTTGGATTTAAAATGTGATCAGTAGCATTTGCTATTTGATTTAAATGGAATTAAATCAAATTCAAATCAAATATTTTTGCAACTTGAACCATGGCAACATGCTACATTTCAATCACACATCAGAGGCATATCATACACATTTGAAGTTGTTTCAAAATGATCAAACTATATCACATACAACTTGGTTAATGTTGAATTCAAGTGTGGAGTTTGAATTTGTGATCCAGTTTGCAATATACTCCATTTAAATGGAATGCTCAACACATCAGTACCATGAACATCACCCTTTCAATCTTATTCATGTGATTGTGCATTGTACATTATGTTGATCCTATGATTGTCATGTTGCTGATAGAAGTGGAGCCGGAACCCGAGGTCACCCCCTTCGTTGAAGACCCCGAACCCGAACCTCGTCAGCAAGGCAAGCAAACCCCCATTGATCATGTCGATAAAATCCCACTTCCCTCTCATGTCTCGCTTATGCATTGTTTAGGATGATCACCATGTTACGATTCTACCGCATAGATGAACCCATTCCTTTGCATGACCTATCATTTTGTCACAGTAGTAAGCAAACCACAATCCTAGCAAATGTAGGAGTTGGTTGATATCATGTGGCCCCTACAAATGTTATCGCTAATTGCATGCTTAGTATGATACCATGTTGTTACTGTGATGTGAGTCGGGATGGGAATGATCACGTTGATGATGGTAGAAAAGTGTTGGTGAATCGACCCTAATACAAGGTGAACGATGAGAGGCTGTGTAGGAGTACACAGTGGGTTGTCTCGTTGAACACCGCCCTAGTACGAGTTCTTGTGTGGTGATCCAAGATGAAGAGTACAACCACACATTGGTCTCACTGACCCCTCTCAACTTACTAACTCATCCCTTTCGATGTCCAGATGTCGCAATAGTTCGGAGTTCTGGTAGGTCAGTGGCCTGGTTGCTAAGTGAGAGAACGGCTCATCCGAGACCGGCTTATGCACCACGCACACATCACTTGGGTCCACTTTGGTAAACCGGCCGGGTTCACGATTGTGGTAACCAACCCAAGTAGGCGGCTTTCTCGGACTAGATCGGCTATGAGGTAACAGTTGTGGTGAGCATCCTCGCTGGCACCCCTTGAATGGTGTCGAGATCAAAGGCGGTAGGTAAATGACGGTCATGTGTGTGTAGCGGTACACCCTTGCAAGGTTAACAAAACTATTCGAATAGCCGCGTCCGCGGTTATGGACTGCTTGGAAAGCTTAGCTTGATTATTAGATAACTTGAACCGGATACTTCTAAAACACACCAAGATAAGTGTGAGTGCTATGGCGTGCTTTCTCGTGGGGAAGTCGAGGAAGGTACCATAGTGGTGTATTGGTTGGAGAAAGTAGTGGACTCGTGTACGCTTCTTACCTCAAAGTCTGGTATTCGTAGTTCAAGATTAGCCAAGTCAAAGCTGGCACTTCTGCAAATGAACCCCACCTCCCTTTACCTTGATACATGTGCATGAGTAGTATAGCTCCTATGTAAGTCTTGCTGAGTACGACTTTGTACTCACGTTTGCTTAATCTATGTTTTAGATGATGCCACTGACCCCGAAGGTGGCTTCTTCATCGAGCTGGACGACTGAAGACAACTAGTCTAATCCCAGTCAGACGACTGGTTCCCTCGTGGAGGGCTTTGTGTTTAAATAAGGCTTCTTAAGCCATTTGTTAAACTTGTCTGTACTCAGACATAATTTGCTTCCGCCTGTGTTGTAACGTTGGATCACATGTATGTGATCTCTGTTTGTACTCTATAAGAGTTATAAATAAAATTGTACACTTTGTAGAGAATTGCAATGGTACCTGCTGTTCATACAAGGCATGTGTGCTGCGTGTATGTTTATAACATACATGTCTTTGTATGGGTTTTCGAGACCTTAGTTGTGTTCTGGCTGGCGGTCTTTCATACACCAAGTGGCCCTTAGATGTGCGCAGCTTGGGGCATCGCGATGCGATTGCTCGAGACTCCGTCTCGTGCACACTTTATGGTATGATCAAGCCCGCCCTAGACCCCGACTAAGTGATCGGGCTGGAGTAAGTCTATGTAAGAGTTTTGAGATAGTCGGTAGTATGGTTGAGGCGACTTGTCTTTGAATATGGGAGTTCACCACCCATATCATTTGACTTGTGTGCGGACGATGAGGACCCATCTCAGTTGATCATCCGGCCTGGATGGGATGCCCCTCACGTACGATGCTTTCCGAGAATGTTCAGTGCTTGGCCTTGTCTGCTTAGACAAGTGGGTGCGGTTCTCGGCTCTCCATATGACTATGTCTTAACTGTACTTGCATACGCTAACCCCGGGTCCCGACAGGCGTGGCCACTGACCTCTCCTTGCCGCACCAGGTTGTCCGCGAGGTGCGCCGTGGACTGCTACGCCACCCCGTGCCATCAATTTGAGCCACGACGCCCTTGCTGAGCCGCAATCGACGCCGGACTTCACCACGGTTGCCGCGCCTCGATGTTCGATTCGCCGCCGCCTGTGCCTCCCTGAGCCCGTTGCCCACCTTGACAGGTTCCCGGTGAGCACCGCTACCTCCCCCATGTACTCGCACCCGCCCGACTAGCCCCACGCAGGAACCCCTCTTTCGCACGCTCCGGCAGCCGCCATTGTTGACGATGCCGAGCTCACAGGCCCTCCTAGCGCGCGCTTTTGGCACCGTTGTACTCCCCGTGCATCGTAGGCTCGATTCCATCCTTTTGCGCGCTCGGATTCGCCACGGTTCGCAAGACGACATAGGAGCCCGATGCCGCCGCCCGCCAAACCTCGTCGCCGGCCTCGTTCCCGGCGACCCCAAGCCACCGCACCCTCCCCAATCGACGCGGCTCACCTCCAGCTACCCGTAGGGCTCAACGACGCCCCCAATGGTGCTCTGTACCGTGCGCATGCTCGACCTCGTCGGAACTCTGTCTCCGGCGAGCTTCCGACGAGCCGCCCGTGCCACTGATGTGTGGACCCCGCCGGTCAGAACTGTCATTAGGGGTTAATTAGATCACTATGGGTCACTTACATGTGGGGCCCGATCCCCTAATTAACTGTTAGTTGGAAATAACCCCCCCACAGCCAATGACACATGGGTCCTACCCTGTTAAATTAAATCAATAAACTGTTTAATTAAACATGTGTCACTGACTGGTGGCCCCCACAGTCAGATTATTATTTAATAAGAATTTAGATTTAATTCCAGTCAATGACATGTGGGCCCTATCTGTTTTATTAAATTAAATAAATTATATAAATACCACTGTCTATGACATGTGGGTCCCAGATGTCAGGTTTGACCAGTCAAACTACTATTCTGGATAATGTTATATTCAATGATTAAAGAATTCAGAAAATGTTATAAAATCATTTAAAACTTTAAAATTCAATATCTTTTAAACCGTAAGTCAGATTCAAAAACTTTATACATGAAAATTGATCAGAAAAATATAATGAATACGAATAAGCTATCCGTATGTCTATCACACCCCTCTAACACAACGAACATCGAACCGTCCCCCTCTGGACCGGCGGTCCGATAAACTGTCCGGTACTGTTAGAGTGCCCGGATGAATTTATTCCGAACACGAATGTTTCTCGGAATAGGTCAACTAGCACGGATACACCCCCCTTATGTTTGTCCGGTACCCACGACACCTCCGGCTTGATCCTTCCCCCCTCCGGATACCTTGTCCGATAATCGCCCGGAGCCGGTAGTTCATCCTCAGATGAATTTCCGTTCCGAGCAATGTGCATTGCACTGCGTTAGAATACCGTTAACATTTCATCTGTCATGTCATGCATCTGTTTGTATATGCCCTCTGTGTATTTACTGTTTCTTCCCCCCTTAATCTCCGGTAGACCCGCTGCTGCCATCGACTACACCGCCGCTGAGTACGACTACTTCGTCGACGACCCTAGTGCTACCGTCGAGCTTCCAGGCAAGCAGAGCCATTCTCTTCCCCAGATATTGCCTATCTTTCCGTACATTTCTTGCACTAGGCATTGTTACTGCTGCTGCTACGTTACAATCCTCTTCAATTGCATAGCCTGTTTTTGTCGCCCCTTGATGTACCTCCTTTATCCTATGCTGCCTATTATTATTATGCCTTATTCAACAGTGAGCCCTGCGCATTGTTAGCTAGGATTAGATAGCGGGCCGTGGTCACTCAGGGGAGTGAACGCGGATACAAATATTATAACTGTACAGGTACGGTACAATGCAGACACCGCCTCAGGCCCCCTAGCTCGGCTCTGTCGAGCCACCATCAAGTGTGAGATATCAAGGAGTAATCCTTGTACTCCACTCATTGCTGACTCTGTATAGCCGCTGTAGGTACCTGAGCAACGGTTGTCCTTCAGGTGAGAAGTCGGGCGACCCAACGGTGCCCGCGAGAGGTATTGCGACGGGACGACAGGGAGGGTACGACCAGTGTACCGGTGTGCTTGGCCCCTGATCGTTGGCCGCCAGAGTTACCAAACCACGAAAGTCGAGCTCCTTCAGGAGCACACGCGAGACAAGGTAAGGAGACGGTTCACCTTGTCAGTAACCGCAGTGGCTTGGTGGGACGACAGGGCAGGCACCGATGTACTGGTGGTCCTGGCTGCTGTCGTTGTCCGCGGGTCAGTTAAGTCGAGGCAACGATAACGGTTGTCACGCAGGTTAATTAAAATGCTAAATGGTTCAGTGAATGTCTTGAGTTGCCTATATGCCATGTACGCACTACCTACCCGTGGGAATTATGAGTTATGGGCTCCTCTGCTTCGTAGTGTCGTCCGACGACTCTTCAGACGTCAACAGTACCGCGGCCTGCGCCGGGAAGTGGTGTTGTCTTATTTGCCGCGGCAGTGTGATTTTTATTTGCTTTGATTTAACTTCACCGGCCAGCCTCGCACCGTGCAGGAGTACGTCGGGGTTAGGGTCCGAAGCCCCGCGTACATAGGATATAGTCCGGCGGATGACCTCTCTGTTGAGTTTGAAAGATGGGCTATGAAGTGTCGGATAGCCTCGGTGGAGCGTTCCCTAACAAGGTTCCCGCCACCCTGGGGATCCGTGCGTGTAGCGTAACACAAGTGCACCCCTGCAGAGAAGATTAATCTATTCGAATAGCCGTGTCCACGGTAACATGACGCTTTATGCTGAAGCTGGATCTTACCACTAGAAACTATTATTATTAAATTGTATGGTTCCGGGTTTTCTTCCTCGCGTGGATGTCGAGGAGGTGAACTCGGAGGCATTGTTAATTATTACAACTTATTATTATACAATGCTGCAGCAACTTCTGCTTCATTGTTACTTTATGCTTTATATAAACTGTTGGCTGATTCTTACCTCATGCTGCAAGACATCGTCGGAAGATGCTAGTCTTCGATAGGCCTAGTTTCTTACCCTTGCTCTGGATTTCTGTCTTTCAGTCCACTATATACAGCCTCTTCTTTCCGTTGATACAATGCATAATGCTTAGTAGCGGACATAAGACTTGCGGGTATGCTAGATACTCACCTTTGCTTTATTTCCCTTTTTCGCTTTGCCTGATCGGCCGCTGCAGCCGACGTTGGAGCCCAGGAGCAGGAGTACCCCGGAGGCGCCTACTACGACGTCGAGTTCCCCGTTGACCAGGAGTAGTTCGGTGGATCCCAGGCAGGAGGCCTCGCCTTTTCGATCTGTATCTCTGATGTGATTTGTGCTAGCCTTCTTAAGGCAAAACTTGACTAACTATGTTTGTACTCAGATATTATGGCTTGTATGACTTATGTATTCGGGTCCGCATGACCCCCTTTATTGTAATATATTTGTTTATCCTTTTGTGTTTAGTGTTGTGCTGTGATATTCTCACCGTGGCACCCTAATCTCAGTCGTGTACCCTGCGTGTATGATTACTGTACACGGATTGATTTTGGGGGCATCACAGGTCCTCACATAGTTATATGCATAAATGATCATCTCTATGGAGTAGAAGATAAGAGGGAGTATGAGTGTGGATCTTTAAAAAGGAATAGTAATGTTGCCCCTTTCTCTATTTTTATTTCTTTTTCTCTGTTTTCTATTTTTTGTATTTTTTTGGTGGCCTCAATGGCTCTTTCTATTTAACTCCCATTTGTCCTCTTTGCGATCTTTTTAGTTTGTCCTCTTTGGGATCTTTTCCTCACTTAAGGGCAACACTCTATTTTACAAGAAGGTATAGAAGATCTTCACACTTTAGAAGGTACTCAACATAAAGAAGATGTAGCTATCATGATGTATGCAATATTTATGCCTCTGCCAGTGTAGCAGGAACATGTATGACCTGAAGATAAAGTCATGAAGAGGTGGATGTTGCATGGAAATATATCTCGGAAAGGCTATGGAAATGCATTGATAGGTAAGTATGGTGGCTGTTTTTGGACACTTTAAGTAATGGGAAAACCTGAAATACAAAAATAGCAGATAACAGAAACTGGTACTGGGGTGCACTGAGTTAATAGGTTAGTCCAAATACAATCAAAAGTCTATGAAAGTGCAACAAAAGCATAGCAATATCACCCAAAACATGCATGGAGCAAGCAGGAATGATAGATACGTTTGGGACGTATGAAGATTAATTCCTTCTCGTTCTCGAGTAGGTAAATGATAAAAAGCATAATTTCTGTGGCGACATGCTACCAACCATAAAAAACTTTTAAGTAAGGCAAGCAAGGCATGTTAATCAATTCAAGTCATAACAAGCAAGAGTTTATATTAGCATTGAAACAAGCAACATAAGAACATAAAGGTGCAAGAGCTCTCGCTGTCCGTGAATCGAATGTCTCCCAATGGTGTTTGCGTGCAAGAAGTGGGAGATGTGATTACAAGAGAGAAAAAACATACTATTTATTTTAGTTGAGAAATCAATCTACTAAAGTTTCACACTTGGTCTTCTTTGGAATCTTATCTTGACTCGTCCCCAGACCACTAGCCAGGTGCAAGTTGAACTAATCCACTCCCTTTGGACTTTTTGAGCACTCATGCAATGGATGAGCGTAAGGAAGAAAGTTGACATTTAGGATGGCAAACAGAGAAATGATGGAGGAGGAAGAAAAAAAGGTGTGAAAGGCTCACATCGATGAGGACAATCATAGGCGAGAGAAAGCCAAATGATAGATATGATGTGAGGAGTAGGGATTGCCATGCAACAGATGCACATGTGAGGTATGGAAATCTCTCCAATGGAACTAGTGGGGGTGCATCCAACTTGCTTGCTCAAGAAGACCTAGAGCTCATTTAAGGAGGCTCATCATTGGAATATACAAGCCAAGTTCTATAGTGTAAAGGTCCCCACATAGCTATATGCATGTATGCTGATCTCTATGGAGTACAAGATATAAGAGGGAGTACGAGTGTGGATCTCTCAAAAGGAATAGTAGTGTACCCCCTTCTCTCTTTTTATTTTCTTTTTTATCTTTTTTCTCTTTTTGTATTTTTTTGTGGCCTCAATGGCTCTTTATATTTATCTCTCATTTGTCCTCTTTGGGATCTTGTAATTTGTACTCTTTGGGATCTTTTCCTCACTTTAGGGGCAACACTCTATATTACAAGAAGTATAGAAGATCTTTCACACTTTACAAAAGTACTCAACATAAAGAAGGTGAAACTATCATGATGTATGCAAAAGTATGCCTCTGCCAGTGTAGCAAGATATGCAATGATACTAGCGCGTCATGTAGCAATGATTAGGGAAAGGCACCACTAGCATGCGATCATCGATCAAGCAAAAGCATGTATGACATGAAGATCAAGTCATGAGAAGGTGGATGTTGCATGGAAATATATCTCGGAAAGGCTATGGAAATGCGTTGATAGGTAGGTATGGTGGCTGTTTTGAGGAAGGATAAAAGGGGGTTTATGATGACAGAGCATATCATGCCAAGGGTTGGGATGCACCGGCGAATTATGCGCCAACTCTCGAGGTGAGAAAAGGGCAATGCACGGTACTGAAGAGGCTAGCAAAATATGGGAAGGTGGAAGTGTAAACTTTCGAATACTTACATTAGTCTGAAGAACTCATGCACTTATTATCGGTAAATCTCAATCTAATGAGGAGGTTCACAAAGAGAGAAGTACCCCTAGGAGGAGTGTATGGGGGTTTGGTTATCCTTGCGCATCCTTGACTCATGGTACGTGAGTGTACTCTAATATCCGATCCCTCCAAAGATTAGTGATCCATCTAGTAGCTAGAGTTCTCAACCATTTTTTCTAGTTTTTCGAAAATAAACACGGATTGCCCAAAATACGACATCTATCACTAATAGGCTAAAGCTCTTGACACCAAAAGTTCAAACATTACACAAAACAATACCTCAAAACTATTGCAAGTTACTACTACAATTGAATAGCAACCTCAATTACCTACTTCAAGTCAACACACACAACTCAGTGCAACAGGCCAACTCTCTAAACAAGATAAACATGAAAACTCAAGAAAGTTCCAGCAACAAACTAAACAAAAGCTCTTAAAAATATAAGCATGAAAACTAAGAGCTAAGCATGAAAGCAGCTACGAAAAGAGAAAGAACACACACAAAAAGAAAGATAAGCATGAAAATCCTACGATGTGTTCTAGTTAAAGTGGAGCGTTTTTCTCTGCCACACAAAGAAAGTTGGGTTCTAACTTGTTATGAACATCACACAAAGCTAAATCAAACAAAAAAGTAACGAGCAAGACGCTACAAGCATAGCACATAACGCATGAAGTGATAAAAATATAGTGGAACGAAGGACGAACTGATAATTGTCGATGGAGAAGGGGATGCCCGGGGGCATCCCCAAGCTTATATGCTTGAGTGTCCTTGGATATTTCTTGGGGGTGCATGGGGCATCCCCAAGCTTGAGAGTTTGACACTCCCGGATCTTCTTTCATCATCTTCCCTCGCACACTTGAAAACTCCCTTCATACATAACTCATCATAAGATGATTAGAGAGGTTAGTACCCATAATAAAATAATTTTCCTCTACTGGAAATTAATATATTCTCGAAGAGCTACTATTTCTCAATATTCCCAAAAAGTTTTTGCAAATAAAAAACTAGCGCAAGATTTGCAAAACTGGGAAAAGGCAAAATTGGGCAGAATCTCTGAAAAATAGACCAGCAGGTAGTAAATATTTTCTTTGGAGTACTTCTGCAACTCAAATAAAAAACCGCAGAACATATGCACGAAATCTAATTGTATAGAGCACGCTGTCAAAAAAATCAGATCAAAAAGATGATCTGGTTATTTTAGCCGAATTGTTCCGTTAAGGGGACATAATCTGTTTTCTGGACAACACGTCACAACTTTTGAACTTTCTTGCAATCAGAGGCTAAACTTGGCACAAAGCTTGAAAATAAAGATACAATGATGTTGCTACAGTAGTAAAAATCATCAATACCACTAAAAACAGAAGGAAAACATCTTGGGTTGCCTCCCAACAAGCGCTTTCTTTTACGCCTTTGAGCTAGGCACGAAGATTATAGAAGATGTTCTCACAAGAATAAGAGTTGAAGCAAAGGAGAGAATCAAGAAGAAAATATGAAACACATTTAGACCTAACCCACTTCCTATGCATAGGAATCTTGTAAGAGAATAAATCAAATAAGCACAAAGCAACAAACATAGGAAGGTGGAACAAAATCAACTTCAAAAGTTTCAACAAAGAGAGAGGTGTTTTAGTAATATGGAAGTTTCTACAACCAAACTTTCCTCTCTCATAATAATTGTCAGTAGTATCATGAAGAATGTCAAGAATATAAGTATCACTAAATCATGTTATTCATGACCTACAAGCACACGTGTAATGTTTTCAACACGGGTTTTAGGATCATAAGATAGATGCAACCCATCACATTGAGCCTTGATAAGAGCAAAATTCTCCAGAGTAGTTGGATATTTCAAAAGGATAATAGGGCAATCAAATGTGGGTGCAATAGCAACAATTTCATGATTAACATAAGGAACTATAACAAGTTCATCTTTGTAAGCATCATCCATAGTGGCATCATGGCCACAAGTATGGAAGGCATCAACATCATCAAAAAGGGATATTTCAAAAGAATCCATAGGATCATAATACTTATATAAGGTAAGAGTCAAAGAGTTACTCTCATTAGAAGGTAGACATGGATGGATCCATTCTTCCTCCTTTTTTTCGTCACTCTCCTCCTATTTTTCATCCAAGGAGCTTTCAGTTTCAACAATTTCTTCTTTCATAGAGTCCTGCAAAACATTAGTCTCTTCCTTTGGGGCCGACATTCACTCAAGATGATCAGTAATATAATAACTTTCATTATAATTTTCAAAGCAATAGTTAAGTACAGCAAGACTTTCAGATTTCTAAGGGGCTTCATCAATATTTTTAAGAAGAGAAGTAATTTCATAGGCACCCTTAAAAGCAACAAATTCTTCTATTTGCTCTGCATCATAAAAATCATAATTTCCCTTAGCATAAGAAGCTAAGGTTTCATCATCATTGTACTCACATTGGAAATCAAGGTGTTTATGCCTCATATAGCAACAAGATTCATCCCTACAGAAAGATATATTATATATTGAGCACAAGTTTCTAGCATACTGTTGACACCGGTTTTTGGCACGGCAATAAACCTATATAAGATCACCTCAAATGGAGAAGTTCTCTACATGAAAAAGTTGGGTATTGTCGATATGAACAACTTTGTAGTTCGAGCCATGATCATCCGATTCCATCTCAAGGGCCGAAACCATGTTGGAAGCGATAAGATCCTGGCATTTGAAGTACTATTCGTCCAATTAGCCCTTCAAGACATCATCAAATGGAAAAATGTTATACATGGTGCGGCTTGGTCTCGTCGAACCGATCGATTTTGGTTTTTGAATCATCTCAATCCGAGTTTGTATGCAAGAGTTACAGCCCTCGGAGTACAACCCTGTCAAAAAGCAGAAAGTGACGCCCGGAGCCAGACACCTATACGATTGATGTCTGATGGAAAGCATGAGGATTTCGGCCCTCAAGATGACCCCGAATCAAAAAACGTTCAACATGAAAGTTCTTGGAAATTTCGAGGGCTACAACTTTGTTGTTTTAAGTTTTTTATCCGAGGTCGTTTACAGCCCCAAAACTACCGAAAACCGAACTGCTATGTCAGGCCCACTTGTAATCCGAGATCGGTTAAGTTTGGAAAGATTTGGACGGGATTTGGAGTCCTTTTCTTGTACGGAAAGTCCAGCCTCCTCATATATAGATGCGGTGACGGCCGATTGAAGACACAATTGACATATACCCCAAAACACATCTACTTTTCAAGTTCTTCTACTTTTTGTCTAGTTATGGGTCATCTTTGGTGTTTTGCTCGTAAAGCACCCGTTTCTTCTCCTAAATTGAAGATCTCTTTGTTGTTTTTCTTGTAAATCATCCGTTCTTCATAACATAAAACGAAGTGGCGACTCCCTTACTCTAAAAAATTGCGCGGTGCAAGTCTTGTGTTGCGTTGAACAAATTCTTCGTCAACACAAATTGGCGACTCCGCTGGGGAACGAGGCCGAGTTAGATCTAACTCGGACGAAGAACAAGGACAAGATCATCACCAACTCGGGCGCCATGAGCTTCGATCTCAAGAACGGCAGCGACATCGACTTCGACAACATCATCCTTGTTGAACTTGAAGATCTCACGGAAGAGTTGTGATTGGAGATGGAGCTCGCACTTGAAGAACAGAGGAAGGCATGGCTTGCTGGACTCCAGAAGACGCGGAACGACATGGTAAAGAAGGCGGCCACACCAAGTGTCACGCCGAGTGCATCTAAGCCACCCAGCGATGAGGTAACAAAATCCACCGAGGAACTTGCTCATCTAATTGATACCTCTGTAGCTAGCAAATATGGTAATTCTATGCATGCACTTGCTAAAAATATGACTGATAAGTTTGAAGATTTTAAAGTGCAACTTAGTAAAGAGTATGGAATTGGTTTGCATCATCATGCACCGAGCTACAATCAACTCGGAACACAACCAATCCCTAATAATTTTCATGTGCTTGATGCATCAAATAGTGCTATTCAACCATATGTTGCTACAGGTAATAGTAATAATGGCCAGAACCTTGTTGGTAGTTCGGCTAATACTTTCGTTCCTAGTGTTGCTCATCCTACTGTTACTACTTCGGTTCCACCAAATCATAACCGAAGTGGTGTCTTAAATCCTAATTTGCAGCAACCCTATTATCAGACAGTAGCTTACAATGATCAACCGAGTTACACACAATTCGGTGCAAACCCACAACCGAGTTACAACCAATTCGGTAATGCTAGTAGTTTTCCGTTGCAAACTTCACCTACTAAAGTCTCTTTGCCGGAAAACTTATCATGTGTTGCTATCCCGTCTCCCCCACAAATAAATTCTACGCCACCTAGTATGAAGGATCAACTTGCTGATATACTTAGAGAGTATGGTTTAGCACCTAAAGGTACAACACGAGCATATCAAAAACCATACCCCGAATCCTTTGATTCTATACCATATCCGCGTGGAGTTCGAATTCCAGATTTTGTTAAGTTTACAGGGGAGGATGGTAGATCAAGTTTGGAACATGTGGGTCAGTTTCTAATGCAAACTAGTGAATTTGGCACATCGGATGTTTACAGAATTAAGCTATTTCCCATATCCTTGTCCGGTGTTGCATTTACTTGGTTTTTATCACTACCTCCTAATTCTATTACAACATGGTCACAATTGGAGCAGAAATTTCATGAGTATATTTATAGTGGTGAAACCGAGCTTCGGCTTTCCGACTTGACTATGGTTAGGTAGAAGTACAATGAATCGGTTCATGATTACATTAGAAGGTTTAAAGATACAAAAAACCGATGCTTTAGTTTAACTATAGCCGAAAAGGTTTTGGCTGATCTTGCCTTTTCTGGTTTACTGATGGCTTCTCGCCCCTCGTTGGTTACCCCAAGTGGAAGGTTTGAGATGCAGTGCAGCAGCAAGTTTCCCTCGGTGAAGATACCAAGGTTATCGAACCAGTAGGACTCAGGAGATACAAGTAGGTGGCAACGTCGCCAGAAATTACTTCCTGACTAGGGTGTTGTCGTGGACCTGCACACAACAACAAATAACTTTGCTCCCAACGAGTACAGAGGAGTTGTCAATTCCTCCGACCTTGTCATTTACAAAGGATCAACGTGAGAGATAAAAGGCGCAAAGGAAAGTAAAAGCTGAAAGTAAATTGAGGGTGTGAACAATAATGTGAAGATGGACCGGGGTCCCGTGATTTTCACTAGTGATGTCTCTCTCCCAAAAGACGATAAAAGTGCTAGCGAGTTAAACAAATCACAGTTGGGCAATTGACAGGATTATGAAGGCACCGCAATGCTAACTATGCTGCAAAGAAAGGAAGGGCTCAAAAGCAATGGGCAGTACGCCGAGGTAAGTAGACCGAAATCCATCTGCATCTACTATGAATCATCCACCTTTAGATATCTATCCAGAACATCTCGCTGGTATTAAGTTGTGAATCCCACCCAAAGTGTAAACTCAAAGCAACAGACAACTGCATTAAAAGAACTTTGTGTAAAGTAAACAATCCTTGCACCCGCAGGTACAAGCACCGTTGTTTTATCCCTGGTGGCAACATCACATCCCCTAGTCTCATGTTTCTTTCACTCAAGCTAGACATCAAGGGGCTGAACCCACAATCGAGCATAACGCTCTCTCTTGGAGTTGCAAATAAAATACTTGGCCAAAGCAAATACCGCAACGGAGAACAAGCAAGAATTTACTCAAGAAAAAAATATAAAAGAGAAGAACCAAATATATTACTCATCACAATCTGAACATAATCTCATAATCCATCAGATCCCAACAAACTCAGCATAGCAACAACAGAAATTACATAGATGCCTCGATCATGTGAGGCAGCTCACGAGGACTCGAAAGTGGAAGCAGAAAAGGGGGAGAGATCCATCACATAGCTACTGGTCACGGACCCATGGTCCAAGGGGGACTACTCACGGCACATCCAGGAGGCGTCCATAGCTATGGATGGTCTCCCAGAGGGGGTTCCTCCTTCCGGCAGGGTGCCGGGGCAGCTTCTACAGGCAGCCCCGATCTTGAAACGGCGGCGGCGGCGGTACAGAAGGGAGTTCACGAGAAAGAGATCGATATTAGGGGTTTCCACCCCGAGGGGTAAATATAGGCGAAGGGGGGATCAAGGCGACCCACGAGGCAGTCAGGAGGGTCCCTGGCGCGGCCCAGGGTGGGGCCGCGCCACCTGCCCTCCTGGCTGCCTGGTGGTGGCCCCCCTTCCCTCTCTTGTTGATCCCGGAAGCTTCTGTTGCGCTGATTTTTTATATATTTTTCCCTGAATTTTTGGAGCACTTTTAATGGCCGGAAAACCTGAAATACATGGCAAAGTCACACAAAACATGCATGGAGCAAGCAGAAATTATAGATATGTTTGGGACGTATGAACATCCCCAAGCTTAATTCCTGCTCGTCCTCGAGTAGGTAAATGATAACAAGCATAATTTCTGTGGTGACATGCCACACAACAAAATAAGGACCTTTAAGTAAAGCAATCAAATCATGCAATTCAATTCAAGTCTTAACAAGCAAGAGTCTATATTAGCATTGACACAAGCAACAAAAGAACAAAAGGTGCAAGAGCTCTTGCCGTCCGTGACTCGAATGTCTCCAAATGGTGTTTGCGTGCAAGCAAGGGACTGGGAAGAAAGAGAAAAAAGGTTGTTGAGAACAACTATTTACTAAAGTTTCACACTTGGTCTCCTTTGGATTCTTATCTGGACTCGTCCCCAGTCCACTAGCCAGGTACAAGTCAAACTGATCCACTCCCTTTCGACATTTTGAGCACTCATGCAATGGATGAGCGTGAGTAAGAAAGTTGACACCTAAAAGGCGAAACAGAAAGAAGGTGGAGGAGGAAGACAAAAAGGTGTGAAAGGCTCACATCAATGAGGACAATCATAGGCGAGAGAAGGCCATATGATAGATATGATGTGAGGAGTAGGAATTGCCATACAACGGATGCACATGTGAGCTAAAAGCTCTCCAAGGGAACTAGTGGGGGTGCATCTAACTTGCTTGCTCAAGAAGACCTAGAGCTCGTTTGAGGAGGCTCATCATTGGAATATACAAGCCAAGTTCTATAGTGTGAAGGGTCCCCACATAGCTACATGCATGATGATGATCTCTATGGAGTACAAGGGATAGAAGATGACGTACTAGTGTGGATCTCTCAAAAGGAATAGTAGTATGCCCCCTTCTCTCTTTTTATTTTTTTCTTTTCTCTTTTTCTCTTTTTTTTGGTGGCCTCAATGGCTCTTTCTATTTAACTCTTATTTGTCCTCTTTGGGATCTTTTGATTTTGTCCTCTCTGGGATCTTTTCCTCACTTTAGGGGAAATACTCTATATTTTACAAGAATATAGGAGATCTTTCACACTTTACAAAGGTACTCACATAAATAAAATTTAACTATCATGATGCAAATGTATGCCTCTGCCAGGGTAGCAGGATATGCAATGATACTAGCGCGTCATTTAGCAATGATTAGGGAAAGGCCCAACTAGCATGCGCCTCATCGATCAAGCAAGTAGCATGTATGACATGAAGATCAAGTCACGAGAAGGTGGATGTTGCATGGCAATGTATCTCGGAAAGGCTATGGAAATGCCTTGTAGGTAGGTATGGTGGCTGTTTTGTGGAAAGATATAAGGAGGCTTATGATGACAGAGCGTATCATGCCAAGGGTTTGGATGCACCGGCGAAGTATGCGCCAACTCTCGAGGTGAGAAAGGGCAATGCACGGTACCGAAGAGGCTAGAAAAAGTATAGGTGGGTGGAAGTGTCAACTTTCGAATACTCACATTAGTCCGAAGAACTCATGCACTTATTATAGGTAACTCTCAATCTAATAAGGAGGTTCAAAAAGAGACAGGTACCCCGAGGAGGAGTGTATGGGGGTTTGGTTATCCTTGCGCATCCTCGACTCATGGTACGTGAGTGTACTCTAATATTCGAACCCTCCAGAGGTTAGTGATCCATCTAGTAGCTAGAGTTCTCAACAGGGGTTTTTTGGTTTTCGAAAAACACAGATTTCCCAAAATACGACATCTATCACTAATAGGCAAGAGCTCTTGACACCATAAGTTCAAACATTACTCTAGTCAATACCTCAAAACTATTGCAAGTTACTACTACGAAGAGAATAGCAACTTTAACTACCTACTTTCAGTCAAGACACAGAACTCAGTGCAACAGGAAAACTCTCTAACAAGATAAAACATGCAACCTATAGAAAGTTCAACCTAAGACAAAAGAAAAGCTCTAGAAAAACTAAAGCACTACAACTAAATAGAACAACAGCTAAGAAAAGAAAAAGAACAGCTCACAGCTAAAAGAATAAGCATGCAAATCCTATGAGGAGTTCTAGTTCAAGCGGAGCGTGCATCTCTCCCACACAAAAGAGTAAGTTGGGGTCTAACTTGTTACTACAGAAAATAAAGCAAAACAAACCTAGAAAAGTAAAGAGCGAGACGCTCCAAGCAAAGCACATAACGCATGAAGTGATAAAAATATAGTGCAACGAGGGACAAACTGATGATTGTTGATGAAGAAGGGGATGCATATGGGGCATCCCCAAGCTTAGACGATTGAGTCTCCTTGAATATTTATTGGGGGTGCACATGGGCATCCCCAAGCTTGAGTGTTTGACACTCCTGAATCTTCTTTCATCATCCTCCATCGCGCACTTGAAAACTCCATTCATACATAACTCATTGTAGGCTACTTAGAGAGGTTAGTACCCTAATAAAATAATTTTCCTCTATTGCAAATAAAGATTTCCAGGAATAGCTACTGTTTATCTTGCCTTCCCAAAAAAGTTTGCAAAGAAAAAGCAAGCTTAAGGATTGCAAAACTGCGAAAAGAAAAACCGGGGCAGAAGCTGAGAAAAATAGAACATCAGAGAAAGGAGAATTGTTTCGAGGTACTTCTGCAACTCAAATCAAAAAACTTTGAACAGACGCCTGAGAGATAATTGTATGGAGCATGCTGTCAAAAAAATTCAGATAAAAAATATGATCTGGTGATTTATTGAGAATTTTTCCGTCAAGCAGACAGAATCTGTTTCTGGACAGCAAGCACCAACTTTTGACCT
The DNA here is from genome assembly GCA_950022295.1 of Bromus sterilis. Classification (NCBI taxonomy): domain Eukaryota; kingdom Viridiplantae; phylum Streptophyta; class Magnoliopsida; order Poales; family Poaceae; genus Bromus; species Bromus sterilis. The sequence continues at coordinate 288,262,692 of OX465597.1, forward strand.
TTCGTGCAATCTGAGGCTAAACTTGGCACAAAGCTTGAAAAGTAAAGATACAATGCTGTTGCTACAGTAGTAACAATCATCAAGACCACTAAGAACAGAACAAAAGCAAAAAATAAAAACCTAAATTCGTTGCGGGCTGCCTCCCGAAAGCGCTTCTTTAGAGCCATTAGCTAGGCTTAAAGATTATAAAAGGTGCTCTCATAAGAATAAGAATTTTGAAGCAAAAGAGAGCATCAAGAAGAAAATATGAAACACATTTAAGCCTAACCAACTTCCTATGCATAGGCTTCTTGTAAGAAAATAAATCAAAGAAGCACAAAGTGACATGCATAGGAAGGTGGAAAAAGAACAACTTCAAAACTTTCAACATGATGAGAGGTGTTTTTGTAACATGGAAGTTTCTACAACCAAACTTTCCTCTCTCAAAGTAATTTTGAGTAGAATCATGAACAAAATCAAGAATATAATCACATAAATCATGTTGTACATGACCTACAAGCACATGTGTATTGTTTTCAACACGGTTTTTAGGATGATAAGATAGATGAACCTCATCACATTGTGCCTTGATAATAGAAAAATTCTCCGGAGTTGGAGATTTCAAAAGGATACTAGGGCAATAAAGTGTGGGTGCAATAGCAACAATTTCATGCTTAACATCAGGAACTATAGCAAGTTCATATTCGTAGGCATCATCCATAGTGGCATCATGGCCATCAACAAAGCAAGTATCAAAATCATCAGAAAGGGAAGTATCAAGTGAGTTCTCGGAATAATAGGACTCCTCATCATAGCAATCATTAGCCTCTTCTCGGGAAGCAAGCATTCTATTTGTAAAATCCTCAATATAAGCATTGGAAGTATAATTCTCAAAGCAATAAGCAAGAACAGCAAAGTTTTCAGACTTGTGAATAGTATCGTAATACTTTTCAATCAAAGAAGCAATCTCATAAGCACCTTTAAAAGCAACAAACTCTTCAATCTTTTCAACATCAAAGTAATCATAAACACCTTTGTCATAAGAAGATAGGATCTCATTTTCATTAAACTCACATTGGAAAGGAAGGTGTTTACGCTCTATATTAGAGCATCAAGTAAAATCATAAATGTGGCATAAAGATTCAGCATAGCAATAAGAAACTTGTATTTGATCCCATAAGTGTTTCCCTTTCTGAGATAGGCGGTGCCACGTGTAATGAGCATGCTCATCCAATGATTTTACCTCAACCAAGTCGGTTGGGTTTTTAGCGCGAGAACAAATTGATCGAAGACGAGCCAAGTGAAACATTTCCATCCTACCATATTTGGGTGGTTCCACACCCATGGTGAAGATAGCATCAATAGGTATTTTTGGTATTTTTGATAAGGGACACAAAATGAAAAAATAAAAGGTAAACTAACAAGACTAAAAAGCAAAGATAAAAGATAGTGTGCAACTCCCCTATCTTGTAGACTTGAGTCCCCGGCAACGGCGCCAGAAATTTGCTTGATGGCTTCTCACCCCTCGTTGGTTACTCGAAGTGGAAGGTTTGAGATGCAGTGCAGCAGCAACTTTCCCTCGGTGAAGATACCAAGGTAATCGAACCAGTAGGACTCAGGAGAAACAAGTAGGTGGCAACGTCGCCAGAAATTACTTCCTGACTAGGGTGTTGTCGTGGACCTGCACATAACAACAAATAACTTTGCTCCCAACGAGTACAGAGGAGTTGTCAATTCCTCCAGCCTTGTCGTTTACAAAGGATCAACGCAAGAGATAAGAGGTGCAAAGGAAAGTAAAAGCTGAAAGTAAATTGAGGGTGTGAACAATAATGTGAAGATGGACCGGGGTCCCGTGATTTTCACTAGTGATGTCTCTCTCCCAAAAGACGATAAATGTGCTAGCGAGGTAAACAAGTCACAGTTGGGAAATTGATAGGATTATGAAGGCACCACAATGCTAACTATGCTGCAAAGAAAGGAAGGGCTCAAAAGCAATGGGAAGTAGGCCAAGGTAAGTAGATTGAAATCCATCTGCATCTACTACGAATCATCCACCTTGAGATATCTATCCAGAACATCTCGTTGGTATTAAGTTGCGAATCCCACCCAAAGTGTAAACTCAAAGCAACAGACAACTGCATTAAAAGAACTTTACGTAAAGTAAAAAATCTTTGCACACGTAGGTACAAGCAGCGTTGTTTTATCCCTGGTGGCAACAACACATCCCCTAGTCTCATGTTTCTGTCACTAAAGCTAGACATCAAGGGGCTGAACCCACAATCGAGCATAACGCTCTCTCTTGGAGTTGCAAATAAAATACTTGGCCAAAGAAAATACCGCAACAGAGAACATGCAAGAATTTACTCAAGAACAAAATATAAAAGAGAAGAACCAAATATATTACTCATCACAATCTGAACATAGTCTCATAATCCATCAGATCCCAACAAACTCAGCACAGCAACAGCAGAAATTACATACATGCCTCGATCATGTGAGGCAGCTCACGAGGAATCAAAAGTGGAAGCACAAAAGGGGCAGAGATTCATCACATAGCTACTGGTCACGGACCCATGGTCACGGGGGACTACTCACGACACATCCGGGAGGCGTCCATGGCTATGGATGGTCTCCCGGAGGGGGTTCCTCCTTCCGGCAGGGTGTCGGGGCAGCTTCTCCAGGCAACCCCGATCTTGAAACGGCGGCGGCGGCGGTACAGAGGGGAGTTCGCGAGAAAGAGATCGATATTAGGGGTTTCCACCCCGAGGGGTAAATATAGGAGAAGGGGGCATCGAGGGGACCCATGAGGCAGTCAGTTGGGTCCCTGGCGCGGCCCAGGGTGGGGTCGCGCCACCTGCCCTCCTGGCTGCCTGGTGGTGGCCCCCCTTCCCTCTCTTGGTGATTCCGGAAGCTTCTGTTGCGCTGATTTTTTATATATTTTTCCCGGAATTTTTGGAGCACTTTTAATTGACGGAAAACCTGAAATACAAAAATAGCAGAAAACAGAAACTGGCAACTGGGTGCACTAAGTTAATAGGTTAGTCCAAATAGGTTCAAATGTGTATGAAAGTTCAAGCAAAACATGGCAAAGTCACACAAAACATGCATGGAGCAAGCAGAAATTATAGATACGTTTGGGACGTATCATTTACTCAGTCACATCAAAGACAAGCTGGAGGGGCAAGAGTTTCTAGATGTTAATCAAGTATTAAAAAAAGCTTTGGCACAAGAAAACCGAGTTAGAGATGTTAAGCAAGCTACTCGATTTAGAGATAATAGAGGAAAAGAAAAAGTTACTACTATGGTTAACATTGTAGAGTATGATAGTGATTCGGCTAGTGATGATGATATTGAAGTTTGTGTAGCCGAGTGGATCCAAACACCAAAATCAAAACCTTTTGTGTGTCCTGCATTGAAGCCTACACCTACCAGGAAAGAGGAGATCAAGTATACTTTTGATGTTAGTAAATGTGATAGGATTTTTGACATGTTGTTGCAGGGAAAACAGATTAGGTTGCCAGCAGGACATGTAATTCCATCTTCCGAAGAATTGGGTAGAAAAGCATATTGTAAATGGCATAATTCTTTTTCTCATTCTACTAATGATTGTAATGTGTTTCGACGGCAGGTACAATCGGCTATTAGTGAAGGAAGATTGACATTTACGGAAGCCTCCAAGATGAAGCTCGATAGTGATCCTTTTCCTGTCAATATGATCGAGTTTCATAACAAGAAGATGCTAATTCGGTCGGATCAGGACGAGTCAGCAATGGATAAGAATGTAGTTGAGGACAATGCTCCATCAAGAATGATCAAGCCCAAGAACCCAGAGATTGGAGTATGGAAGGTCAATGGCAAGAAGAAGCAAGCTCCAAAATCAAAGCCGACAGTTAGCATGTTGTTGGAAAAATACACTTCTCGCAGAACCAACAATGTGTTCAATTAGCTTGGAGGAGTTAAACGTCCAAGATCTCCTCCTAGGCATAACAATGAGCAATGGGAGAGAAATCCATATGAGCAACAGCCAGGTTTTCTGATGCAACCGGCTTATTGGGGATGCCCACCTCCTATGCCTCCACACTTTCCTCCATGGGGTTTTAATCATTGGGCGCCTTTCCCTATGGGACCATCGATTTACTTTCAACCAAGATGGGATCAGCCAAGTCCTATGTACCAAGAACAGCATGGGAAAAGGATTCGGTTCAATGAAGATATGACTCGGAGGGATCGGTCACCGGTGCGCAAGGTGGATGACCGAGGCAATACTGGCCGTAGATTCGCTTGGGTGCGAAAATCTGTAGGAGCACTCGGTAAAGGAAAGGAAGATGGAGGAGCGAGGAAGGACTTGGATGAACAGGGTGCAGGCGTGTAACGAGCCGGTTCATCACAAACCGGAGTCTCTGTGCATTCTGTGCTAGTCCCTGGATCAATAGCTAGCACACAGAGTACATGATGTAATATCAAGAATAAACCGCATGTCATATATATTACATCGAAGATCCAGTATATAATAAATCATACGTGCATAGCTCAAGGCTAGCTTACAAATAAAATACAGCGGAAAAATATATAAGCTTTGTGGCGTCCATCAACTCCACCAGCATAGTTGACTATAGACATCGTAACCCTACATCGCATCACTTACTCGTCGCATATAAATCCTGCAACACCGAAGGTTACAGCCCGACAACGGGTCAGTACATCTGATTTGTACGGCAAGTCACACGAAAAAGTATATAACAGACCTACACCTACATGCAGGATATATCAATGGAAGGCTTATGGTTTAGTTTTGCAGAAAGCTGATTTTTCCCAATCTACCTAGTCAAAATTTTAATTTAACTTACTACTTAAGATTGAACTGGGCACACCAGTCTCAATCCACACCCTTTATTAAATCTTGCCCACTCAAGTTTATTAAGGTGATTCATCTCTCAAGATCCTCCAGTAACAGTAATGTCTAGTAGCTCAAGGATGTCCATAACCAAGGACACGGCTAATCATGATTAGTTTTTACTCTGCAGAGGTTAGTACACTTTACCCGCTGGACTCAACCTGAAGATTGAGACGAAGTATTTCAGAAGAGGTCACCTACACCCAACAGCAAGCCGGTACCACGTATCACATCTACATCTGCTAGCTTTGCACGGGAGAGGCTTCCTACATCATACTCAACTAAGCCAGAGCCCATATGGCCAGCGGCTGTACATGGAAGGTCGTACTCACCAAGTATGTTTGATCTTTTTGAGCCTGGACGGCGCCCACTTACGTTCAGAGGGTAGCACCGTGACGTACTGTCAACCACCAAAACCAACCATTCGGGGTACAACCTGGTCTCGCCCTTAGATAAGGCACGAGCCCCCAGGAAGCACTCCCTACCCGTCCAGAGGTGAATTATATTTAAGGTTGCTAGTCAAATCATTACATCCTCACATAGCTCAATGAAAACTCAAACCAATCCCCGTCTACAAGCATAGCAAATATATATAGCAAGCACATGCTAGGTTGTCTAAGCAAACAGGATAAGATCATGTGGCTACCCTACCAGGTTTGCAGCAATAAAAGTATAAAGCATCCTACACATGCATAGGGTGATAAGTACTACATGCATAATGAAAAAATATAGGATGTGATATGGTCAAAGTGCAACTTGCCTTATACATTCGATGAAGATCTTCGCTCTCACGTCCAGTCAACTCTATTCGTCACACTCCGAGCAATCTATCGTCAACGAAAGAACTCAAATAAGCAATCACACCACAAGGAAAAAACATAAGATCAACAAAACAATCACAAACGTTTTAGCAACAAAACAAAAGGCTTGACACGGTACAAGTGTCGATGTGCCCGAAGGTGATCGGTGGAACGTGAACTCGAGAGAGTCAACGGACAAAGAATTGTCGATAGAAGATTATGATCAAGGCATCATGAAATCAAGGTAAAGATCATAGCAATATGAATGGTGTGTGGATATTGCCGATAGGACGTCTCATATGACCCAATATGCAAAAAGAATCACGTGAAACAGAATACTACAACACAGGTCATAGCAATTGCAACATTGAATTGAATTTGAATTTAAACAGATCAATAAACTTGTGAATTTTGTGTACACATGATATAAACGGAAGGTACATGGAACGAGTGATCCAACGTAAAAAGAATCACTCGATTTGGATCAACGGTTTGCAAGATATGGCCACCGGAATTTTAATTTGAATTTGAAATAAATTCGAATTCAAAAGTGTGAAAAAGTTTGAAAAGTTGATTCTATGCTAAACTACAGAACAAAATGAGTGCGTAGGAAAAAGAATCACCTCGATCCTACTTACGGTTGTGGAGATATTGCCGACGCGAGAACGGGGGGTTTTCTGCCAACAGGGACTTGTTCACGAATAAAATAACTTCAGAAAAAGCGATCGGGTCCTCGACCCAGATCTGACCGGAGCAACTCCGGCGAGGGCTTCTCCGGTGAGCTCGGCTCGGCTCCGGCGAGGGCAGCCGGGGGCGGCTCGGGCAGTGGAGCGCAGGCGCCCGGCGAGGTGGCGCGTGCTCGGGCAGTGGGGAGTGGCGCGGCGCGTCGGGCGGGGTGGCGCCGGAGGAAACCGCGGCGGTGGCGGCGCTCGCCGGCTCCGGCGCGGAGATGGGCGGCGCGGCGCGGCGGGCTGGACGCGGTACAGTGGTGGCAGCGGCCGCGGGGGACGAGGCGGCGGGGTGGCGTGGGCGGCCGAGCTGCGCACGGTGGTGGCGCGACCGGCCAGTGCGAGGCGGCGGCGCGGGAGGCGCGGTGGCCGGCGGCTGCTCCGGCGAGGAGATGGGCGGCGGCGAGCCCGCGGGTCCCGCGCTAGGGTTTCTTTCTTTTTTTTGACGAAAAATAAAAGCAAAGAGAAATAACTTTTCTCTAAAAAAACGAATTTCTATTTATAGGCAGGAAAAAAAACGAAGTCGGGTTCCAAACGGACTCTATTGCGCTCGGGGTTCCAAATGGGCCGGCAGCCCGGATTTTCTTTTTATTTAAAACCGTAACTTCGAACAATAAAATAAAATCAATCGTAACTCCGAAAAATATGAAATAAAATTCTAAATTCATCAAATAATACAAAGAAAATTATTAAATGAAAATATTTTACAAAAAGGTAAATAACAATAAAAACCTTTTCTAAATACTTTATTTAAATATAAAATACTTTTCATAAATCAAATAAAATTCAATAAACCATTTAAAATAATTTTATTTGGTCAAAAGCATTGACAAACCATTTCGAAATAATAAAATATAACTTTTAAAATTGTTTCATCAATAAATAATTGGTTAAAACAAAATATTCCATTGGACAACTTTTCAACTCTTGTTAAATATTTAATAAATCATTTTAATGAAATAAAAACTCTCTTAGAATTATAAAATCCCTAAAATAATTTAGAGTTATTTATAATACTCAAAATTAATTTTAAAAACTTCAAAGTAATATTCTAAATGTTTTCCAACTTCATTAAAAAGGGGATAAGTCATTTTATATCCTCTCAAATGAATTTCCTTGAGTTGAAAAATGTTTTGAATATTCAAAAGAATTCCAATAATGATTTAAAATATTTTCCAAGCTTTTAATATGTTGAAGGAGTCATATTACCTTCTCTCATTTTGTTTTGTTGGCTTTGTTTTAAATGATAAATTTCAAAACACCAATTATGAATATTAGGGAAAGTCATTTTATTCCCTCTCTTTTTCATATTCAATAAACTCCAAAAAGTTTTAAATCCCAGAGAAAATCAAACACATCAAGCAAACAATCATTATCTATTTAATTTTATTAACATTCCAAAATTCAGAGAATTTTGGGATGTTACACACTACCACCCTTAAAAGGAATCTCGTCCTCGAGATTCGAGAAAGGTAGAAAGAAAGGTTAGGGTTCGGGTCTTCATGACAGTCCATCGATCCTTCGATGAGCTAGGGTGCTACCACCCTTAAAAGGAAAGCAACATGGCCTTCAAAATCTTACTCCATCGACAACCTCCTTCGTACATTCCTCGTACTCCTTGGAGATCTTTAAATCTTTAGCAGAAGGGGAGTCTTCCGTATACTGGACCTTCATGGTTGACAGGTCAGACGCCCATACTAAGCAATTCGATTTTCTCATGGTGGTCATCAAGAATACTTCTACGGGATACCTGCAGCAAACGGTCTTGGTCTATACTTCACCGTATAACACAAACGGTAATCTCCTACAGGGGTCACACATCGTACCATTCTATGGTTCAGGCTTAACATCGTCGTCTCTACTATAGGTAAGTCACTCAAGATTTACTATCCCGCATAGCAAGAGCGAATAATAAGGGTAATC